>CM066316.1:45558922-50558922 GCA_033807775.1 Saussurea involucrata
TCAGAGACCAATTGATAAAACAGTAATAGGCACTAAATGGGTCTATCGAAATAAGTTGGACGAACATGGTACTGTAACCCGCAACAAAGCTCGACTTGTTGCTCAAGGATACAGACAAGAGGAAGGTATAGATTATGATGAAACATTTCCTCCAGTAGCAAGACTTGAATCTATTCGTCTATTCTTAGCATATGTTGTACACAAAAACTTCAAAGTACATCAGATGGATGTTAAGTCAGCGTTTCTGAATGGAAAGCTGAATGAAGAAGTGTACGTGGAACAACCTCCAGGATTCTCAGATTCTAAGCGTCCAGGTTATGTTTATAAACTGGATAAGGCACTTTATGGTTTGAAGCAAGCTCCTCGTGCATGGTATGACACACTTTCTACTTATCTCCATATTGAAAAATTTGAGCGAGGTAAGATTGACAAAACTCTATTTTTTAGAAAAGTGAAAGGTCATATCATTTTAGTTCAAATATATGTTGATGACATTATATTTGGTTCTACTAACCCTGAGCTTTGTACTCGTTTCGCTGATAGAATGAAAGATGAGTATAAAATGAGCATGATGGGTGAACTAACATATTTCCTTGGTCTTCAGATTAAGCAAACTGAGAAAGGAACTTTCATAAATCAGGGAAAATATGTTAAAGATATGCTGAAGAAATTCGACTTAACTGAAAGTTCAGCTATGAAAACCCCTATGGCACCACCGCTGACACTTGATAAGGACACTAAGGGTGTTCCTGTCAATGTCACATTGTACTGTGGGATGATCGGCTCTCTATTATATCTAACAGCTAGCCGACCCGATATTATGTTTGCAACATGCTTGTGTGCACGATATCAAGCTGAACCTAAGATATCTCATATGAAAGCTGTAAAGCGAATCTTTCGATATCTTAAGGGTACAGCGAATCTAGGTCTTTGGTAACCCAAAGATTCAGGATTCGATCTAACCGCCTATTCAGATAGTGATTTTGCAGGTTGCAAAATGGATAGGAAAAGCACCACAGGAGGATGCCAGCTCCTGGGTGGAAAGCTGGTAAGTTGGACAAGTAAAAAAGCAAAATTCAGTGTCCACTTCCACAGCTGAAGCTGAATATGTAGCTGCTGGAAGTTGTTGTTCTCAAGTCTTGTGGATGAGAAATCAGCTACTAGACTATGATCTTCAGCTCTCCAAAATTCCAATCTATTGCGACAGTACTAGTGCCATCGCTATAGCAAACAATCCAGTACTACATTCAAAGACCAAACATATAGAAATCATATATCATTTTATCAGAGATCATGTGATGAATGGTGATATAGAACTTCATTTTATCCCAACTGATTATCAGTTAGCTGACTTATTTACCAAACCTCTTGATGAGACAAGATTCAACTTTCTCATCAGCGAGCTTGGAATGCTGAACTTTGAAGGATAAAATCTTCAGCGGTTCACATTAATCAGCAAAAGGATAAAATCAACTTGTATAACCCATTCTATCATCTTCTCTCTGAATAAACTTGATTCACTGATATCAAGGTATGTTCTCTCTCTGACAATCGCATGAAAATGCAAGATTTCAAAACAAAATGCATCGCTGAATATCTCTTCCTTAACAGCGATATTTTGAAATTTCTTAAAACCTTCACTGAATATTTTCATTCAGTGCTTCATGTTTTCAAAAGTATCTCTGAGTTTTTCAAAACCTCAGAGACAACCAAGAATATGAAAGGACAGTTGTGACGTCATTACAACGGATAAAACCCCGACACGTTTTCTCTTCCTGACACACGTTTGCACGTCTCGTTCAAACTTCCAATCAAATGCAAACACGTGTCCGTGTCATGATGAAAATCTTTTCCCGCTCAAGATTTTGTCTTTCTAAAATCTCTATATAAACAAATTCTTTGTTTATATTTTTCTTTTACGCGATCAATCTTCTTCCGCAAGAAAGAATTCACTGTTGCATTTGTGATTTCAAAAACTTCAAGAACTGTTCATCATCTTCATCAAACATCAAGGTTAATATGTTCTTATTTATTACCAAATGCGTATAACTTGTTTCCGATCTTCTCATTGTTTTAACAAGATCAAACAAAAGAACTTCGTAAAATGAAATCATTTTCTTTCGTGGTTTTATGAACACAACCATTTCATGGTTGTTCTTCAAGTTTAAATGCAAAATCTTAAACTTGTTCTTCATTCGTTTCCAGAATCTTTTTCTTCAATAGAAAACTGGAAAACAAGAAAATGGGTTTTACATTTCGTTTCAAAAATCAAGAAAAACCCTAATCTTCATTAAGACATTTTGTCTGAATGAATGGACAAAATTCGAACCATCTTAATGGAAAATATTTCCATATTAAGATTATTCTTATTTGTTAATCTTTGGTTGAACTGATAATACAGGAAATGGCAACGTCTAACATTCCTACTACCGCTGAGAACATCTCTACTGACTCTGAGGAAATGGAAATCATCAAGGCTCCTCAGGTTAAGTTCACTCTGGATCAACTAGACTGGACTAAGATAAACAACCTTTCTGCGCTTCTCGAGTTTCCTCCTCGAAAGCAAGTCACACATCTGACAGATGCTGTGAATTTCCTGAAGAATTGATGCATTTCAACAGCCCTGACCATTTCACCCCCTGCAAGTCAGCTGCTACTATCTCAGTTCTGGTAGTCTTCCAGACACTCTCAGCTACCATCCGCCAAAGAACCCTCCAAAACAGTTGATTGTATCCTCTGTGATACTGAATATGGCACGATAAAGATCACACCTGCCATCATTCGCAAAGCTCTGAACTTTCCCATCGCTACAAAGGAAAAACCTTTTGTTCCTTTCCCTGACCATAAGAAGATCGATGACAAAGAAGCTCTTATTGCATTTTTTGATGCAATGGGCTATGTATGGGAAATGGGCAGAGACAAGAAGCCTGAGAAGAAGCTAACACTGCTGAAGAAATCGAAAATGCCCAACGAGATGAACTTCATCTTCGCTCACCTTATCAGCTGCATGACTGCCAAGACCGGCTCTTCTGATCAAGCCGCTCAACCTCAGTAAGCTATGGGATACGCTCTCCTGAAAGGTCTACACATTGACTGGGCATCTCTCATCTATGATGACTTGCTGCAAAGAGTAGACTCTGCCGCTGACAGGCCTGCATGGGTTCCCTACCCCCGATTCAACAGCGCTATCTTTCAATATGGCCTGAAGGACAGCTACCCGCAAGAGGGCGATCTAAAACTCTCACAGATTGGCCCTAAGGTACTCGACTTCAAACCTGTTGAAAATGAGGTACGTGTTTCTACCCTCTTAACTCTTCTCAACCCTTCTTCTTCTACTTCTGTGGCTCCTTCAGTGACAATACCCATCGCTGATACCCTGGCCACAAAATCCTCTCCTTCTAAGAAAAGGAAACATTCATCTACCCACTTGATTCTAAAAGGATCAAGAAAACAAAGGAGCAACCCCAGCAATCTCATGCTGAAGACTCCTCAGCTCTTTTTGTAGAGCTAAAGGAACGTTCAGTGGTACGCTCTACCACACCTGAACAAGCCATCCCTTTTATCCCAACTTCAGCGTCTCTAAACGCTGAGGTTACAAACTTGGAACCTACCCAACCTCCTTCAGTCTCTCAAAAGACTGATGAAGTGATTGTCAGCGAATCCAACGCTGAACTCATAACCCAACCCCCATTTTTATCCTTCGCTCCTCCCTCCACTCATTTGGTCTCTCCTCCAGTTATCACTGGAGATGCCATCATTTCCTCGGAACATAAAGCTGATTCTCCAGGAATGATGAAGACAGGACCTGCAGAAAAATCCATGGGCACTTTTGAAGATGACATGGAACTTTACTCAGGAACCCGTGATTTCGATGAATTCACCAATCCTCCTGCAGGTAAACAACAACCCATAAACACTGTGACTAAACCCCAAACATCTGAGCTTTCCTCTGTTCACAAGTTTTTATATGTTACAGGTCCTAATTTGGGAGATATCAACGCCTCTCTGAAATCCGTGGAGATAAAGCTGACAGGTCTCACCACTACTCTCTCCAATAACTCTACAGCTGTAACAAACGCTGGAGAGAATCTGAACAAACTGACAACGGTGGTGGAGAAGAAGGCTTCCACAGATGACATGAAGCAAGTTGATAAAACTCTCAGCGACTTCGCCAAGGTGCTCGCTGATATCTACACAGACTACACCTCTCTCAAAAATTCAGTTTCATCCATGTCCAGCGAGGTAACAACGCTGAAGACATCGGTTGGAACACTAGAGGGAGATATGTCTGATTTGAAGACAAATGTCAACACTCTGACGACTGAATTAAGCTATGTAAAGACTGACGTTGGTTCGATGAAGACTATGATCGAACATCTGCTGCACAAGGCGAATACTCCTGTTCCTGCTCCTGCCCCTGTCCCTGAATCTGAACATTTTACAGCGGCGGATCGCATTGAGCTCGGGAAGATCAATCCTGCTATTTCTGGCCTTGAAGACAGATTAGCAAAGATTGAAGTTTGTGTAGGTCTCTCTGGCCAAGAATACAGAGAACCTACCAACGCTGTTGAATCTAGCCATTCCTCCCCCAGTCATCATGAAAAAGAGGGGGAGAAGAGCGCTGAAGACCTCGCCAAGAGCGCTGAAGACCTTTCCCATGATGAATCTATCAGGGGAGAAAAGACGAATACTGAAGAAACCACCGCTGGACCTCAGGGAGATGAAAACCCTGAGGAAACCGAGAAGCTCGCCTCTGTATCTGAGGGGGAGCAACTCGAAGAAGAAGCTGAGAAAACTGAATCCGAAGCAGAAGATGATGAAGCCGTCGACATCCCTGATGATGAACCATCTTCTTCTCCAAAGAATGATGATGATGATGACGAAGATGACGATGATTTCTTTATCGTCAAACCTGCTCAAAAGATCAAAGCTCTTAAGGGAATCTCGATAAATGAACCTTCAGGGGAGCGGACAAAGATTTCTTGGGAAACACTGAGTTTCTCGATACTTTCTCAGACCTGCACTCGTTAGCGAAATGTCCAATCTTTTCGCAGTTAAAACAAGTAGCAGTAGCCTTATCAACAGTAGCTGATGATCTTGGCTTATCAGTTATAGAAAGAGGTTTGTTCTTTCTGAACATTTTCTTTTTGGCGAATCTCCTGAACTTTTTAGTTAGGAGAGCCAAAGATTCATCATCATCTGAAGAGTTAGAATCTGATGACCTTTCAGAGTTACTCTCTAACTCAGTGATAGTGACCGAGGGTCGCTGAGTAGAAGGTTCCTCTAAGATTAAAGCAACAGGGGTGCTTTTGGAATCTTTTACAAGATTCTTCTTAAGATGGCTTGATTGCTCATGATTCAGCATTGTGCCATATAAGGTAGCAAGAGTCATTTGATCTTAAACCTTTTGACAGCTTGAGACACATAGAATAACTATCCCAGCTTTCAGGTAAACATTCTAGAAACTTTGTCAGCACTTCAAAGTTAGAATATTCTTTACCAACAGTTTTCAGATCTATTATTAAGCAATTAAAACGTTGGTGAACTTCAGAGATAGTCTCATTCTTACCACAAATGAAACTTTCATACTGTCTTACCAGGTTGATCGTTCGAGAGTCCTGGACTTCAGCAGTACCTTCATACTGAACACATATTGTGTCCCACATGGCTTTTGAGGATTTCAGGTTCATGGCGGAATGGTAGACTTCGTCAGGAAGAGCCATGGATAGTATGGATCTGGCTTTTGTGTCGATAGCCACTTTCTTCTTATCTTCGTCAGTCCACGTATGAACATCTTTGGGTACCAGCCTTTCTGGAATAGCAGGTCTATTCTCAGCGGCAGGTACTGCGGCATCAATTCTTACAGGAATAAATGGGCCGTTTTCAAGATAATAAGGCATAGTAGGGTCTACACCTTCTAGGAAGAGAGTCATCCTATTTTTCCATAGATTAAAATTATCTCTGGAGAATCTAGGGGGTTTTGCAAGAGAACCATTGTCTATATAGTTTGTGTTTGTGTTGGTGGCCATTTTCAGAAATAGCAAGGAAGAGAAATCTTAGTATAGATTAGATCTTGTTTATGAGTTTAAACAAATCCGCTCTGATACCACTTGTTGGTCCCGAAGGGTTATACAAGTTTGTAGAAGGGGGGGTTGAATACAAACACACAGATTTTACTTTTCTAAATTGTTTATTGATAAATCATTAACAATTTACAGCTTGTTGCGGAAACAAGATTAAGGATAAATCCTAAATCTAAACAAGTTGGAACACTAAGTTTCTTGCACTAAGAAGGAGAAGGAAATTACTAATAATAACCTATCTCAAGATAAGAAGGATGAACTTGTCCAGAGTTAGCAAGTTACTTCAAAATGAAGTGAGTTCTTCTTCTTATATACTGCATGTATTTAATGCATTGCAGTTTACACTTTACACGTGGCAGCAGCTGATTGGTTGCATGTCATTGACCTTTGTTGACAACCTTAGTAGCCGCATGTTTGAACAGTGTAGTATCAGAGTGGTTGTACGATTTCAGACAATAAGGAGGTTCTATTCTGACATATCGTACGGAGTCGTGCAAGGGTGGATGAGACAAAAAGTACTTTGTACGGAAGACTTCATGATCAGCTTTTCGATGATTCAGCGATCTATCATTCTTCATCAGCGAATGATAGAGTTCAGCGATAGCTGAAGTCTTGTACTTGACACTTCACGTTGAGTGGACAAATCTGAGTCTTCGCTGATCCGCATCAGTTCATTAGGAGACTTGTCGCTGGTTCTTGAGCTTGATCTTCGACTTCAGCGTAGAACCTATGTTGACGTGAAACTTGTCTTCAGGGATCATAAGTAAACAACTAACTTATTAGCGATCACCATAAGTACGGAACAGACTCAGAGTATTATGGTGAACAGTTTCGCTGAATGTTTAATCTAAAGAGCGAGAGTTCCTATCAGCGGTACTGGAAGATCTTAGTACTTATCAGCGATAGTGAAACTCTGATACATATTGTTTACTTACAATTTTCACTAAGTATATAAGAGAGGGTCATTATCAAATCACTGAGGGCTTGGATCAACAGTTTGCAAAAACTCAAAACATAAAGAGTGTGCATTGGTTTGTTATCTTTTCAGATTATCTGGCATCACCTATTTTGGAGCTCGTAAGAATAAGATACGGTTGATGTACCATAGTCGCGCAGATCTGTCCAACATCTTTGTGTCAGCACACTGTTGTCTACTTTGACGATGCATATGACCCTTCTAAATTTTGAATCTCTGAAATCTCAAAACACGAAAGTTGTTCATCAATGTGTTTTCAATCCAGGGCCTTTTGAATCGAATCAATTGGTGTCTTGATCAGTGAGATATGATCAATTTACTACAGCATCGCAAATCTGTCAGCATGCTGTCATTAAATCTGATTTGATGTAGAAAATAAGACGATCTCCATATAACTTTTAGAACCATGAGTGCAAATACTCAGATCTCTAATTGATCAGGTCAGTAAACTAATTAAAAACACTCAAAGTTATAAAAACTTTTCAGATCAGACTTTGAATACATAGCACAACACCAAATCTTTCTCAATCAACTTTTTCAAGACCCAAATGATTTTGTTTTCATTTAAATGATTATGAGCAGCGGAATATAAACAAAATCTGGATCAAAGAGAGTCCAATCTTGGATTTAAATCAAGGTCAGATCAAAGATCAACAACCTTACTACCAAGATGCCAAAAAAAATTGCTATGGACTTAAGCACACACAAGGATGAGATCATAGATCAACCATCTACTTAGTGCTATCAAATATTAGACCAATGAATGAGAAAGAATCAAAACACACACATGTAATAAATCTAATCAGATTTGATCCAAATAGAATCAAATCTTCACTTAGGTATTTCATCAAACATGTGGTGTGCAGAATCAGATTTTGTGAATAGAATCACTAATTTTCTGTCAAAACTTATCCAAATCTTATATGAAATCAAAGATTGGATTTCCAATAAGCACAAAACAGAAAATAAGTATCAGATACGATATCTGTGTTTAGGCTCATGTGATTGAATCAATCTAAGCACCAAAACAACAAATAAATCATCTAATCTTCTATTGTTGCCATAGATGACCAATTTTGAAGAAAAGTTTCTTCAATCGGCTCTGATACCAATTGTTGGTCCCATTTTGGACAGACAAACAATAGAAGATAAAATCCATATATAAGTAGAGATAAGATGAACAATAGGAACAATCATAAAGGAACTCATCTCATATTCATTGATGAATAATATGGAGGAGAAAATATGAAGAACGCCACACTTTACATTTAGATGAATCTCATGAGAATAGTCTTGTGTGTGTTTTTGTGTGTTACTTCTAAAACCCTCTCTTAAATGATAAATGAAACCCTAAACTTCTATTTAAAGGGTCCATTTACAATAAAAAGGCTCAAGCCCATAAAGCTAACTAAAAAGCCCATACACTTTTTCTTTATAAAACATTTAATTAAATTAGGAGCTAATTTTATCTAACAAAGAGGTATACGTCTCTCAACCTGATGACTTCGTAAGTGCCTCACGTCCAATCACTTCTATTTACAGACTGAAGCAAGCATCGAGTGCTTGGTACGATGCCATGCCAACGTTTCTCATAAACACAAGGTTCTCGAAAGGTAAAAAAGACACCACTCTCTTCATCAAGAGAGAAGGTAAGGACATTATTTTAATTCAAATCTATGTCGATGGCATTATCTTCGGTTCTACAAACCCCAAATATTGTCATAACTTTTCAGTCCTCATGAAAGCCCATTTTAAAATGAGTATGATGGGTCAGATGAATTTATTCCTCGGTCTACAAGTTAAGCAACTGTCGACCGGGATATTCATCAATCAATCTAAGTACATCGCGGATATTCTTCAGAAATTCCAGATGGAAAATTGTACACCCGTGAAGACTCCCATGTCGTCGGGTACTAAGTTACACGCCGATCCTAACGGAAAGGACGTGGATACTAGTACCTATAGAAAAATGATAGGTTCTTTGATGTATTTGACGAAAAGTATGTCGGATATTATGTTCTCCACCTTTCTGTGTGCTCGGTTTCAGTCTAAACCGAAGGAGTCACACCTTTCAGCGGTTAAACGCATTTTACGTTATTTGAAAGGTAGTGCTGATCTTGGCCTTTGGTACCCTAAGGATACAGGTTTCGAACTCACGGTATTCTCGGATGCTGATCATGCGGGGAGTATGCTTGATCGAAATAGCACAACGGGTCACGTCCAGTTAGCAGACCTGTTTACCAAAGCCTTGGACGAAAAAACGATTTAATGAACTTTTGTCCAAGCTGGGTATGCTAAATCTAAAAGTTTAATACACCCTTCGCACTCGCAACACCTTCCCTCCACTTAGAGTTAATTGTCTCTCACACATATCCTAATTTTATTAAGATATGCACAAGACCCACTTATCTCTTAGTGCAGTCTAGGTGTCTCGAGTAAATCGATGTATCCACGTCTGTATTTTCTTAATAGATTTCGCTTTTATTTCGTTTTTCTGCATGTTCCCTTAGTTTCGTTTATTGTTAGCCTTTGTTTTCCGTTTACACTTCCCGTGCCCCTAACATGTTTTCTGAAGGGTTCCCACCAAAGCCCAAGGCACCGAGGTAAGTTCTCCGAACTTCTGAACACTTGAGGGGGAGCAATATATCATTTTGCAAAGTTTAGGGGGAGAATCATCATTTTGAAAAGTTGAGGGGGAGAGGTGTCATTTTGAAAAATTGTGGGGGAGAATTGTCATTTCAAACACTTCATAGGGAGGAAATCTATTTTTTGAAAAGGTAATGGGGAGAAGATAAATTTTTAAACAGTTGAGGGGTAAATTTTGATAATTCTACAAACTTGAGAGAAGTCAGGACCAGGAGGGGAAACAAACCGGATCCGGAACTTAATCCCGGGTCTGGCCCCATATATAAACCGTTTTTCTTAACTTATTCCTCACAAAGTTCAACTTCTTCGCGCTAAAACCTGTCCTGAACTAACTTTCTCTCACGAACTCGATTTATAATCCGATCAGACTCCGATTTCATCATGAAATCAGTATTCAATCACTTCAAATCGATCGATTCGAGAATTTTGGGGCTCGATTTGACCAATCTCACTCGATCGCCGCCGCTAGGGTTTAAACCTTTCGGTTCGGTCGATTTTTGCTCAAATCAAACTCGCAAAACCTCGAATCGGACCTCGTCGAGGTATTCTTTGTTGAAAATCGTTACTGATTTCGACTTCCTTGTCCCGATTTGGATCTAGAATCGTTCGAACCCCGATTGGAATATCCCGGGTTAGACGTCGGGTTTGCGGCACCGGGGTCGAAGACTCCCGGCTTCGCCCTCTCCCGGGTCGTCTACAAGGATGGCTATGTACAGGGTAAGCCCGGTACGTGATAACTCTCGGTACGGGAAACTCCCGATACGGGTACGGGGTGAGTCCCGTATTGGGTTAAGTCCCGGTCCATGGTTGACCTCAGTTCTGGCCCTAGTCCCGGTTCCTCATATGTCCCGGTTTCAATTTCCCGGGTTCGGCCATTCCCGGCCCCGGTTCCGGATCCAGGTTTGGCACGTCCCGGGACTCTCCTTATTCATTGTTTTGATTTCCCAGTATACCTTAAGTTCAACCCCGGGTTCAAATGAGTCTAGGTAAGTGTATGTTCCGGATCACTTTAGCTTCTAGGTAAGTGTATGTTTCGGATCACTTTAGCTTCCTGGTCCCACTCAAACCCGGGAAACCTAAACTCTAGAACGTTTCCAACATGGTTTTGTATTGCCAAGTTTTCTCACGTGCATTATTTCCAGGTACTTCGATGGCTCAACAAAACTAACCCGATCTCAATGTCGATGCCGCACTCCTTCCTGGCGGACCGAATCTACTGATTCTCCCAAATAACTATCACCTGGACACGACAACAATAATTTGCCGGTGCCCGGTCATCATAGAGATTCTGAAAGGCCACTCACTACACTATGCTTTGACGGCAACTGCCGACGTCCCAAAGGTGTACGTGCAGCAACTCTGGAGGTCCTTAACCTCAGTTGCACGTGGGCCTGAAACTGTTCTAGAAGGCCGGATTGACAATACACCGGTAGTCATCACCAGAGACCTATTCCGCCAGGTCCTCCAGCTACCGGACGCAAATTCCATCCCTGACAGGATCAGCTTCGACAACCCAGTTTCAGATGCCATACTCTGCCAGGAACTGAACGCTCTTGGTTATGCCAGGGAGCTCAACCATCCATCACACTTCACCAGAGCTCACCTGACACCGATCTGGTATACCCTGTTCATTGTCCTAAACCGATGATTATCCGCAATCACTAGGGGAATTGACCAGACTAGCGCCAACATGCTGCGACTCATACACAGTGTGGCTTACAAGCTTCACACCGGCTTTGCATCCATTCTCTGGAACGAGTTGATCCAGAAGGTACAACTGCGGGAGGGAAACAAACGCATACTGTGACTCCTGTTCCCACGATTTCTCATCCTCCTTGTCGCCTACTTTCTCGATGTCTATCCCACAATTCCAAGGCGGTCTGCACATGAGGTACTACTTTCAACTCGCATGACAAGAATTCAAAACAAGCAACCAATTCAAGGAGTAGTCCCAATATCTTGCCTGCAGGCCTGCTAGCTCTCGCAAATCCTTCGGCACCGAGTGTGGTAGACTATATGAGAGAAAATAATCTAGGCGCTTCGATGGTCCAGCCAGATCCGGCAGGACCTGCCCATGGAGCGCGACCCGAGAGGCGTGAGGGTCTACGTACTAGATGAGGTAGGGTCCGACGAGCAAGGGCTCCCAGACAGGGTGTGATGAGGGAAAATACTATGAGGGAAGAAGATGCGGGCGGTGCTGAACGATTGTATCGCGGAGCTAGCTCATCCCGATGCCCAGCCACCCCACCCCACGCATCCACACAACCCTAAGATGACGATCCAGCCTTACATGAAGTGGCGGTTGTGGATATTATGCGTGACGCGACTCAAGAAGAGGCAGCCTCTTCTTTCAGCTCCGAATCTGGCTCACAATCCGGATCTGCCTCTACGTCAGGCTCCGGCTCAGAGTCGGGTTCCAAACCTGGTTCTGAATCAGGTTCGGAGTCCGGTTCTGAACCCAGGTCCTCAGGCTCAGGAGAAGAATCCACTGACACTGATGATCACAACGACGACCAATTTCGTCTTGAGGAAATCCCTCGAACCCTAGCCCCGACTGGAGAGATAAGGAGAGCGGAGGGAGAATTAGTTGAAAATAAATATCAAAGTGAGCGAATGCGGGAAAGGCGTAGCAAACAGAATAACGAGAGATATAGAGAGAAGAGGCAATCTCCACGGGTTGCCTCCACCCAGCCTCAAATTAGCTAGGCAGCCACATCCACTACCCCGTCTCATTCGTTGGGATAGGGTATTGAAAAAGACGTCGTGGGCCTAGCGACACACTCGCACACCCTCCTCAGCGACTTAGTATCCTCTCAACATGATAGTGTTTCATTTGCACAAGGGGACGTAGCACAACTGCCACCGGTCTCACTCGGAGAGGCCCGGTGTTGAAAAAAGAGAACTCGTGCCCCGGTTCTCGACTTCTTTGGATGTACAGTAGAGTCTAGAGCCACTTGACGATATATTTTCTTTGGCTAGGACACTTGAAAACCAGCGCGGCTAATGTCGAGATTCTTAGTGACTCGACCGGAACACCCAGAGTAAGTCTACCTCTTGGTGGATTGCGAGGACAGGGTGGAAGTCCTGCCACGGCTATCATTAAGTCAACCGTGAGCGTAGGCGGTACTGCGGTGCAATCCACCGTAGTTACTACAACTGGCAGTCTACGTGCGCCAGGTGTTAGCTTCCTGGAGTTCGTCTCCAAGGAAATCCTGGACGGTGCCTTAAAGGCTGTCCAAACTGAGATTTTGAAGAAGCTATCGGAGGATCTGGACTTCATTAAAAGGTCCATCAAGGGTAAAGAAGTGGTCGCTAAAACACCTGCTCAAACACCCATTCCACCACATCACCCTAACCCAAATCCACAAGACATGAGCATCGACGCCTTAAAAGCAGCATTCCTCGACAAGCTCCTGTCTCAAACCAATACCGATACATCCTCTGAAGCTGACCTAGTGAGTCTACTACGCTCAAAATCACAACCCCAGCCACTCAAACTGACTCCCAAGCCCAAATACACACTAAACTTGACAACCTTACCACTACCCTAACCGATGTTCAGCGCACCCTTGCTACGTTATCTGATAGGGTTGCCAGTCTCGAGACTACGTGTAAGGGTCAAGCACAGAGTTTAAAAAGAAAGCATGATGATCAGGAGGATCTTGACCAGCATGAGGGGGAGAAGAGATTAAGACTGACCGAGCTGTCAACCTCAATGACAGAACGTATCACTGACACTCCAGCCGAGTCTGAGCCACACCAACAAAGCGAAAATCTGAACATGGTTCAGGATATGGAGTTGTCAACACCGGTCAGAGATGAAGTGCCTGAATCAGCAAACTCGACGGTTGAAAAGCCCGTGGGAGAACCAGAAGAAATTTTGATGCTGACAGTTCTGGAGAGACCAGATCTGGGGTTGATAGATGAAAACTCAGACGGTAATCCAGAAACAGAACGAGTATGGAGAGAAAAAGCCATAATAGCCATTCAGTCTGTGACAGATTCTGTGTGGGATTACTCATATGACGAGGGAATGAATGATGAAGACTATGACCAGTTCCTTCTTCAAAGCGAACAGGTAACCGAAACCCAACACGATGAACATGACTCTGCAGGTACATCTTCTGAGATACCTATTCCTCAACCGGAAACGACTCAACCTCAAGCTAATCAACCAGTTCGTTGGGAGAGAGTTCGAATATTGGTCCCGTACTTAGAATAATCTCAGAAGAATTTTTTTTGTCCACTGGATCAGACCACTCGACCCAGTTATGTGTTACGGGGTGTCAGACTTAAAGGAACCGATTCACTCTCAGTACTTGGAAGTGATGAAGAGAAGCCGAATGGTACATATAGTCAGAACCAACCATAGGATCACCGAAATTGTGGAAATTGTGTCAGACAAAGTCCCGAAGGTGTGGTTTCCCGTGTCACAGTGAAGAGAGAAGACGAAAAAGAATGGGTTTTCTCAGAGGCCGACTTCAGAAATCTGAATTTGAAAGACTTTACTGTTCTCCTGCGAGAGCTAAGAACCCAGACCATCAGGCCTCTACCTTACACCAAGGCCCTCGAAACCATCAAAAGGTTCATGAAGTGCACTATTACTCTATCGTACATCAATGATTTTCATATGGGAATTGAGAGCAACCAACGAAAAGTAAACGTGCTTAAGCCCAATCTGACTCTCCCGGACCTTGAAGACTTACAGGTACACACCCTACTGTCAAAGCCAGAAACAGGTATAGTGTATCTGAATGACAAAGGAGAGAATCGCTTCATGAGAGCTAGCGATCTTCACAAGTTCAGTGAAGGAACCTCGATGAAGATCCAGACAATGTTGAGAAAGATAATTGTGAGTCCCAGTTTGATCAGGTAACAATAAATCAGTAAACAATAACACGAACAATTGATTATTTCAATCTGTCATCCCTCTCGTATTCAGAAATCAAGATAGTTACAAAGGTTAGAATGAAGAACACAACTATCTCTCTCTCTCTCTAATGAATATCTTGGATGGCTAATCAATTGCTTATGAATCGCTTAACCTAATTATAAGGTTAACTAACCTTATATACTTAGGCCTTTAGACATACAAGGCCTAAGCCCATTAGCAATAAACTAAGCCCATTCATCATTAAAGGCTTTTACAAGAAGATTAATTAAGCTAATTAATCTAATTAAACACTATATAATTATTTATATATCTTTCTAATATGTAGTACATTTATGGTCCTAACAATCTCCCCATAAAGATATATAAATAAAAAAACGGTCTTGAAATCTTCAAGTCTTGATCTTCTCTTCCTTTGAATCTTTGAAACACTTCGGTGTTGCTTGTCTTCATGTCTTTTCAGCGCTCCCCCTTGAATAAAGCTCTTGGTCTTCATATCTTCAACTTTAAGAACTTGTAGAACCAGTATGCTCGATGGAGGAAATAATTTGACAGTATGCTCGATGGAGGAAATAATTTAAAGCGAACACCACTTGATAAGGAATGAGAAGACTTTCTTACTTGAAAGCACTTTGAACTCTTTTCATATTTCGGAATTGACCATTACTCCCCCTTGGCTTTTGTATGGGGACTTCTTTACTCCCCCTCGGCTTTTGCATGGGGACTTCTTTACTCCCTCTCGGCTTTTGCTAACTCCCCTCAACTTGATAATCTGTGTCTTTGAATCTGTACCCTTTCTCCCCCTCATGATGAGTAGGAGCATCCGGAGCATCATGCACGTTCAAAGACAATAGTGACGAGTAGCAAAAAAATCAGATCAAACAGTAAGTAACCATAGGGTAATCAACTAACACAGAAACACGTTAGTAACTGTTATCACAACAATTTAAAAAATTGTGTGGCCTATGTTCAGAGTTGGCAAAGGTGAATCTCTGATAGGACTTCCAGTTATCACTGAAGAAAATTTAAAAATTTAACTTCTCAAACTGTTCCGGCAATATCACGAAGATATGCAAATGGAATCACAAAGACTCGTGCTTGTGTGAAAGAATCAAGTTAAACAGTTGATGTTCTTGGTGTGTTCTTACTTCTCAAACTGTTCGCCGTGGGTTGAACACACCAAGACGTTGATTTATCTGTTTCGAAATTAAAATCAGACAAAAGATTTTCAAAGTGCATACAAGTGATCAACTCTTCTCGTTCCTTATCAAGTGGTATTCGCTTCAAATTATTTCCTCTATCGAGCATACTGGTTCTACAAGTTCTTAAAGTTGAAGATTTGAAGACTAAGAGCTTTATTCAAGGGGGAGCGGTAAAAGACATGAAGACAAGCAACGCCGAAGGGTTTCAAAGATTCCAATGGAAGAGAAGATCAAGACCTGAAGGTTTCAAGACCGATTTTTATTTATATATCTTTAGGGGGAGATTGTTAGGACCATAAATGTCCTACATATTAGAAAGATATATAAATAATTATATCAAGCGTAATTAGTTTAATTATAGAGGTTAAATCATTGTAAAAATCTTTAATCATAAAAGGGCTTAGATTAGTTTAATGGGCCATGGGCCGTTGTGTCTAAAGGCCTAGGTATTTAAGGTTATGTTAACCTTTAGAATTAGGTTAGCAATTGATTAATCATCCATAGAGATTCATCAGAGAGAGAGAGAGATAGTTGTGTTCTTCATTCTAACATTTGTAACTATCTTGATTTATGAATACGAGAGGGATGACAGATTGAAATAATCAATTGTTCGTGTTATTTCTCATTGATTTATTGTTACCTGATCAAACTGGGACTCACAATTGGTATCAGAGCAGAATCGGTGATTTGAAGATACGAAAGAAATCGAACGAAAGCGAGAAAAAGAAAGAATTTTCGTAGTGTATTTTTCTGGAAAACACAGCGAGCCGTTTCGCTATTCCCAGAGATTGAACCGTCGGATCATCACGATTTTTGGACAGTAGCTTCAAGACATTCCGTTTCACATTCTGAACGGTTGGATTATCGTTCGAGGTCCAGAAGGTATCTGTTTTGTTTTCGTAATAGTGCAGCAATTTTGTGGTTAAATCGTTCATCAATCGTGTTTGAAATTTTTTTCCATTGATTTAATAATTCGTTTGTCAAATATCGATTGTTTGCTCGGTTATATCTAGTCTCTATCAGCGTTTACAAGGACTCAAAGTTTTTAATTTTTCATGTTAAAAATCAATTCTTGAGTTTTTTTTGTGTTCTTGAATTTTTGTGGTGGTTATTGAAAAATAGGATATATTCTGCTTAGAAATCGATTTGGGTGTGTTTGTTTTTGTGTTTTTGGTCAAAATCTAACCCTACAGGAGTGAAATCAAGCAACCCTATCGAAAACTATCCGATTTTGTTTATCCAGCAGCAGTGTCCGAACATTATCTCAAGTTACCGGGTAAGTTTCCTAAATTTTCAAGTTACCGGGTAAAGTTTTAAAACTTTCCGGATACTTGTTGTTTCCTTTTTCCGGTAACCTCACTCGTACGTATACTTTCCGGATAATTGCTTTGGGTTGAAGCCGTAATGTTTGACCAATAATTTATCCGTTGACTCTCCTTTGGTTGATATGTTTGACTTCATGATACATACAAGCACATACATATAGCGCATGAAGCCAAGTACGTGCATACACCCATTCCATCATCACATGCATGCTAATTTTTTTTTCACTCACGATAACACACACATACACACTCCTGCACAGCGTGTTTTTTTTGTTGTTGTTGTCTCATCACTGCATGTTTTCATTTTGCAAGCTTTATTCAGACATATAATTCATGCAATACGTATTTTTTGAGTAATAGCTTTTGTTTTTTTTCCGGTAAGTGTTCTTTTGTGTGGAAACTCATTCACCTGGTAAGTTCTCATCTTTTCGGTAAACAAGTTTTATCCGGTAAGCTTCTTATTACCCAGTCAGCATCTCCCTCATCCGGTAAGTGCTATTTTCTATCCGGTAAACCAACTTCAACCGGTAAGTTTAATTCTTGTTGGTTTATTGTCCGGTAAGTTACATTGTTCCGGAAAGTGCATCTTTTGTCCGGTAAGTCGCAAATAACCTCCACCCGGTAAGTCACATTCATCCGGAATCTCGTTCCATCCGGATCTCTTCTCATCCGGTAAGTTCATCTTCATCCGGTAAGTTGTGTTTTGGTAAGTTTTTGTTTGGTAAGATCTCGAAGTTTGATTTCGTTCGTTCCTACAATAATCAGATTTTAAATTTTTAAAGCGAATTTATTTTATAAATTTGTTTTTCTAATTTAATTCTTGATTTATCTTCCGCAAATTTTTTCTTCAAAATAACACCGATTAACGATCAATTTTTCAGGTAACAATGTTGAGATATTGTGACCGTTATCAATGTAAAGCCGATAAAGAAATGTATGATTTCAATATCAAGTCTGCAGATGCATTTAGAGACAAGCTCCTCAAAGAACGGAAGGAACTGAAATTGCAAACAATTGAAAGTTCTGAAAAGCTTGCCAAATATGAAGAAAAGGCAACAGCCTTAGAGTCCGAAAACACGGAGCTGAAAAAGAAGGTTTCTGAATTGCCATCACCAGACGAGATAAAGGCACTTGAAAAGAAAGCACATCAAAGACTTTCTGAAAAGAATATCCAGCAATCAGATGATTTGTGCAACAAGTACATCAAAGAACTAAAGGAGCTGAAATCTAAAATCTGGATTAGTTCTGAGAAACTGGCTGAAGAAGAAGAGAAAGGTAAACTCCTCAACTGTGAAAACCTTGAGCTTAAACGCAAACTAACTTCTCTTGAAAAGACTCTTGAAAAGGAAAGGGAAAGTTTTGAAAAAGAAAGACAATTGCTTAATCAAAAGCAATCTGGGCTTTCAACCAAATCTCTTGAAGAGAAAAGGAGACTTGAGCTTATGTGCTTAAAACTTTCAAAACAGATCTCCGACTTTGAAAGGGTTTTAATTTCAGAAAGAGAGAAGTTTGAAAATATCTGATTTAGAAAAAGAATTAGACGTTCTAATCAAAGAGTCTGAGAAAGGAAAAGTTGAGGGCTTTAGGGCTAAATGCTTGAAAGATGATTTTCAAAAAGAGAGAAAGATCTTTCAAACTGAGATTTCTAAACTTACTCAGAGATTATCTGGATTAGCAACCGAGATTTTGAAGGAACAATTGGTCAAATCTAATTTTCAAAAGAAATTTGATTTAATTCTCGAAGAACGAAATGCCTTAGAAAGCAAGATCAAAGGTGTTCAACCTTCTTATGCTTCAAGTTCATTTTCGACAATTCGTTCTTCAAAGAATTTTGTCAAATCAAATGATTTTTCAAAAGATCAGATTCGACCTTCCAATATTTTCTATAATTCTCGTGTTGACAATAAAGATAATCTATCTTTCAAGAAAGTAAAAATGGAGTGGAGAGTTAAAGGAACCACTCCTGCTCCAAAGTCATTTGTCTCTGTTAAGAGTGCCAAGAACAACACAACTTTCCACACTAAACCTTTTGTGAAAACTGATCGAGTTTACTCTGTTAACAAACTGATCAGCTTTTCTACACAGAAGCTGTGTTGCTCTTATTGTGGAACAAGTGAATTTGTGAAGAAAGACCATGCTCATTATTGGTATGGTACTTATAGTATCCCCGGTCCTCACTATAATAGGGCATCTAACCGTCAAGGATCCATCAAAGGATGGATACCAAAATCCTTCTAATCTGTTTTGCAGGACTGTCATGTGCATTTAAATTAGACGATCTTTTCACATGATGAGCATTCAAAGGTTATGCCAATTTTGAGGGGGAGTACTATCTCATGTAAGGTAAGTGAACTTCAACTGAATTCAAAGACCGTGGTAATTAATTCAGAATAACTAACTTGTGTTTGTTATTTTCCAATTTTAACTTCCATGATTGCCACGTGTCATTTTCTTGACTTAGTTATTTCCATGTCTCTCCTATTTGTTGATTTTTCGATGGAAATACACTCATTTGAATTCCCAGTTGTTTTCAAAGTTCGCTATTTCTTGCAAATGATTCCATTCTTATATGATATATTAATTGTGACTTGTTCTTCACAATTAAACTTTCTAATCATTGTTTCATTCTCTGAACATAATGTGCTTACTGAGTAATTCTGTTTTGCGTTTGGTCTTGTTTCTTGAAATTCCATATTTCAAATGTTTTTATATGACTTCTGATCATCTCAGATCAGGACTCGTACTTAAATGCCTTGACTTCTAAACATTTCAGTTTAGAACTAGCACTTCAACTGTTTTTTCTAAACTGTTATTCTCGATGCATGAAAGGAGTGTTAGGTCTTACATCGTTTCTATGGTCAAGCCAGAACCAAAAGGACCTACCCAAGAAACACATCCTTTAGGCTGCGTTTGGTTGTGGGACAGGACAGGAACAGAACAGAACAAGGACTCTTGTCCCATGTTTGGCGTGACTTAAGATGGAACAGAACAGAACTAAGTAGAACAAACATGGAACACATGTGTTCCACCAAAAACCATGGAACTAAGTGGAACAATGAGCTTTTTGACAAAAATACCCCCTTCTTCTTCTTCTTCTTCTTCTTTGTTTCCCACCACCACCACCGCCGTTACCACCGCCATCGCCACCGCCACCACCACCACCACCGCCACCGCCACTACCACCACCACCGCCGCCACCACCACCATCACCGCCACCACCACCACCGCCACCGCCACCACCACCACCGCCACCACCACCGCCACCGCCACCACCACCGCCACCGCCACCGCCACAGCCACCGCCACCGCCACAGCCACCACCACCCCCACCACCGTCGCCGCCACCACCATCACTACCAACACTGGCACCACCATCACCACCAACACCGCCACCACCACCGCCACCACCACCGCCGCCACCACCATCGCCACCACCACCGCCGCCACCACCACCACCGCCGCCGCCACCACCGCCACCACCACCACTAAATAACTCACTGGGGGTAAATTGGTCATTTTGTCAGTCCTGTTCTATTCTGTCCAGTTTAGTTATGTTCTACCAAACGCTGGACGGCTGTTCTGTTCTGTCCTGTCCTGTTCTGTCTTGTCCTATCCTGTCTTGTCCTGTCCTGTCATGCAACCAAACGCACCCTTATAGACAACAGTGAGGGGTCTAGATGATAGATGAGTTTGGAGAGAAAAGAATATGGTGAGGCTGTGACAGGACTTAAAAGAATTAATTGGTCCTTACCAAACCGAGTCAGTTATCCGGGTAACCACATAATCTATTCATTCTCGTTCTTTGGAGATGAATATTGAAACAGACATGGACCCAGTGTCGATAACTCGTGTCACCCCACCCAGCCACTCAAGTATCTCACAAAAGATGCGTGTTTCACATATTCACGGAGAATTAGCACATACTCTATCTATTCCTCACTCGGAGGTCTTAGATATTGAAAAAGGAAGACATCAGCTCCGGTCTCCGAACTTCATATTCTAATCACTAAGTCTATTGTTTTTTAACTTGCGTCCCAGGTTAAATCAATTTTTGAGCCAAATCGACATAACTTGATTCTTTCACACATGCACGAGTCTTTGTGATTCCACTCGCATATCTTCGTGATATTGCCGGAACAGTTTGAGAAGTTAAATTTTTAAATTTTCTTCAGTGATAACTGGAAGTCCTATCAGAGATTCATCTTTGCCAACTCCGAACATAGGCCACACAATTTTTTAATTGTTGTGATAACAGTTACTAACGTGTTTCTGTGTTAGTTGATTACCCCATTCTGGCTACTTAATGCTTTTATCTGGATTTTTGTCACTCGCTACTATTGTCTTTGAACGTGCATGATGCTCCGGATGCTCCTACTCATCATGAGGGGGAGAAAGGGTACAGATTCAAAGACACCATGCCGAATATCAAGTTGAGGGGGAGTAAAGCCGAGGGGGAGTGAAGAAGTCCGCATGCCAAAGCCAAGGGGGAGTAACTGTTGACCGATTTTTAAAGATAAATCAACGTCTTGGTGTGTTCAACTGTTCTTAAACCCACGGCAACTGTTCAACCCAAGACGTTGAAAATCTTTACCTAAATAGAATATGAAAAAGAAGTTATCTGATTTATCCTCACGATGTGATATCAAGGAGACTGAGAAAGAGAAACAAAGCTACATGAAAAGAATATCAAGCGATCACAATTGATAGTCCTAGATTAATCAGGTAACAACGAAATCAATGGATATGAACACGAACAACTAATGATTTCAACTTGTCATCTCTCTCGTATTCATTCAAAGTATCCTTTAGAGAATATTACAATCAAAGTAAAGGAAACGATTCTAAACAATAAGCTCTCTAAACTCTCTAATGAATCGTTAACCTAATTTCAAGGCTAACACTAACCTTATATACCTAGGCCTTTAAACACACAAGGCCTAAGCCCAATAAGCAATTAAGCCCAATTAACTATAATTAAGGTTTTTACAGTAATTAATTAAACAAATAAAGCACTATATAATTTATTTATATATCTTTCTAAGATGTAGGACATTTATGGTCCTAACAATCTCCCCTAAAGATATATAAATAAAAATCGGTCTTGAAATCTTCAAGTCTTGATCTTCTCTTCCTTTTGAAACACTTCGATGTTGTCTGTCTTCATGTCTTTCGACGCTCTCCCTTGAATAAAGCTCTTGATCTTCAAATCTTCAACTTTAAGAACTTTTAGAAACAGTATGCTCGATGGAGGAAATAATTTGAAGCGAACACCACTTGATAAGGAATGAGAAGAATTGATTACTTGTAAGCACTTTGAAGTCTTTTCGGATTTCGGAACTTGACCGTTACTCCCCCTTGGCTTTTGCATGGGGAATTCTTTACTCCCCAACGGCTTTTGCTAACTCCCCCTCAACTTGATATTCAGTGTCTTTGAATCTGTACCCTTTCTCCCCCTCATGATGAGTAGGAGCATCCGAAGCATCATGTATGTTCAAAGACAAAAGTGACGAGTAGCAAAAAAAAATCCAGATAAAACGTTAATTAACCAGAACGGGGTAAAAGTCTAACACAGAAACACAAAGTAACTGTTATCACAACAATTTAAAAAATTGTGTGGCCTATGTTCAGAGTTGGCAAAAGGGTATCTCTGATAGGACTTCCAGTTATCACTGAAGTAAAATTTTTAAAAATTAACCTCTCAAACTGTTCCGGCAATATCACGAAGATATGCGAGTGGAATCACAAAGACTCGTGCATGTGTGAATGAAATAGATTATATATCTGTTAGGCTCAAAATATTGAGTTAACTCGGGACGCAAGTTAAAATCAATTGACACATTGAATAGAATATGAAGTTCGGAGACCGGAGTTGATGTCTTCATGTTTCAATATCTAAGACCTCCGAGTGAGGAATAGATAGATTATGTGCTAATTCTCCGTGAATAAATGAAACAAGCATCTGTTGAGAGATACTTGAGTGGCTGGGTGGGGTGACATGAGTTATCGACACTGGGTCCATGTCTGTTTCAATATTCATCTCCAAAGAACGAGAATGAATAGATTGTGTGGTTACCCGGATAACTGACTCGGTTTGGTAAGGACCAATTAATTCTTTTAAGTCCTGTCACAGCCTCACCATATTCTTTTCTCTCCAAACTCATCTAATAATCTAGACCCCTCACTGTAGTCTATAAAGGATGTGTTTCTTGGGTAGGTCCTTCCGGTTCTGGCTTGACCATAGAAACAATGTAAGACCTAACACTCCTTTCATGCATCGAGTAGAACAGCTTATGTAAAGCCCGTGTCCCGGTACGTTTATTAATTAATTTTAATAATTTAAAATGTTTACCTTTATTTGTCTTTGGTTTTTGGTTTGGTGTCGAAAAGGACCAAAATGTTAGCATTCGTGTCTTTTTGGTGTAGATGGTGAGATAAGGTGTAGTTGAGGGACTATTTGTTCAAATCTTGGAAACTTGTTGCATGGGTCTCGGCCCATGGCTGAAACCCATTCTCGTTCCTTTTTCCTTGTGTATCAAGCAAACCAAACCATCACCCAAAACCCTATCCTTTTCTTGTGTGGTGCGGCCGAAGAGGGAGAGAGAGATCGTGAGAAGAGAGAGAGATAGAGAAGAACCGAGAAGAGAGAGAGAGAGAGAATCGGCGGCGAGCAAGAGAGGAGTCGGGAGAGAGATCGCCGGAGGTGAAAGACGCCGGAGGAGGAGGCGCAGCCGCTGCAGTCGCCGGAAACCGCTGCCGCCACCGTTGTTCGTCGAGAGGTAAGCGTTAAGATCTCGATTCTTGTTCTTGTTTTAGTCGCCGGTGAAGTAGCCGCCGCCGGTCGCCACCGGCGACCACCACTGCCGGAGATGGCAGTGGGTGGCGCGTGGCCGTGACCAGACCATAGTCACTGTAGAGCCCTTAACCCGTGACTTAATCGATTAAGCCGAATCGTACAAACCGTTTTTATAAATCGTGGTTTTATGAAAATTCTAAGTGTGCTGTCCAGTTTTCGTGTGATCATAACTTTTCCGTCATAACTCCGTTCGAGCCGAAACTGGAGCCCACGGTTCAAGTTTGGGGTCGGGCACGTTTTCCGTGTTTTAGCGGAAAACTGGTTCGGTCTCTAGATGGGCGAAAAAGTGGTCGCAAGTTCGGTGATTCGTCATTTTATGTGTAAAATTCTGGAATCTGCCACTGTTTTGTGTAGACCATAACGTTTTACTCCTAACTCGTTTTGAGGTGAAATTGGTGCCCAAAGTTCCCAAATCGAGTTGGGAAGGTTTTTCGTGTTTTGCCGAAAGTCTGATTAAGCCCGTAGCTAGGCTGTATTGGGCTGTTTGTGCAGGCTGGACCGAAAACTGGCAGTTTTGGTAGTCGTTCGTAATTAATTCATAATAAATTGTAGAAAAATCGTTAGGAGGCGTATAATATGTCCTTGGAACCCTAACTCAGAGTAATTTCTGATCATTAAATAATATTGGGAATTTACTGGGTTTAAGGAGGTCGAAACAGGTCCCGAACAGACCTGTTTGGCGAGACCGGGAAGTAGTTTTAGTGACGGTTTAAGCGGGTGTCGTGTCGTAGGGTCCGGGTCTCGTATTGATACGTTTTAACGTGCGTTTAGGTGCTGGGAAGTGACCGTAATTGGGACGCTTGAATTTGTATTGTTGAGCTAGGCGCGCATTCGAGGTGAGTTCTCTCACTATAACTAATGTCGGTTATTTTTACATTACGTTGTGTATGTATGTGGTAGTTTTATTTGCTTTTGATGCGGGGTTAAATAGTGGGGTGTCTAGTCGGACCTTTATTGTTGTGACTACGCGGGTGGCGTAGGAGTTCGGCGGGGCCGAGGGTCACATACGGGGGTGGCGTAGTAATTCGGTGGGACCGAAGGTTGTATACGCGGGTGGCGTATGAACCCGGGGGTACCGGGTTGCGTTTACACGATTGTCGTGTGGTCGGTGGGACCGACGTATGCCTATTAGGTGGGTTGGTGTGAGTATGCCCGTCTATGATTTGTTCGTAGACTTGTATGTTGTTTATGTGCAATTATCTGTTTATGGTGGTGTGGAAATAACTGTGTTACTTATGGTGTTGAATTCACTAAGCTTCGTGCTTACCCTTTCCCAATAAACTGTGGTTTCAGGTACGGGCGGCTCCAAGGCGTGACGAGTACACACTGGCGCGCGAGGAGAGCTGGTTGTTTTATGATTTTTAATAATTAAACGTTTATTCCGCTGGTTTTTATTATGAAGATATTAATTATGAGTTTGCAAACGAAACGTTGGGATTATTTAATGAGTTGTTATAAATGAAATGTTTGTTTAAAAATTTAAATTTGCTTGAAATTTTGGGACGTTACAACTTGGTATCAGAGCACGGCTTGAGTGAATCAAACGCATTTCGGTGTGTTTGATCTCAAGTTTGCGGCTATACAAATTTTTCTTTAAAGTTTTTGGGAAATAAAAAGAAGAAGAAATTCGTTTGAGGAACGGTGATCGGAGGCGCAGTGTATACAGTCAGCCGGAGCCAAAGGGGAAAGGTACAGTACTTAGTGTTGTATTGCTTTCTAGATCATAGAGTATGCATGCTAGATTGCCTGTTGTGACACTATGCGGTATGTTGAACTGCTTGCTATTAGGAATTTATGCTAATTATGATAGGTTACTAAGTGGATGCCCTCTAGGTTGTATGCAGTAAGAGATTTATAGCCTTAGAATATTTGATTTAGTTCTATTGCGCAGCTCTTGTTTGAGTCCAACCGTTCTAGGATAGAATCTTGTATTCGAATGTCTATTTATTTCGCACTGCATATAATCGGGTATTCGCGAGGTCACTCGTTATAATTAGTAGGGATTCGGTAGTAGCAAGGGTAGTGGGATAAGAGGAAGTTCCTAGAGAGCTGGGAAGGGTGTTTATGTATGAGTATGTGTGCTAGATTACTTTCTAGAACATAGGAGTATGTATGCTAAATTGCTTGGTGCTTATTGCACTGTATTGCATGTTTGTTGCTTGCTAATAGGAGTTTATGCTAGCCTTGATAGGTTGTTAAGTGAATGCACTATTGGTCGTATGCGGTAGGAACCAAATAGCCTTAGAATGTCGGATTAGTTCTATTGCGCAGCTCTTGTTTGAGTCCAACCGTTGTAGGATAGGATCTTACATTCGAATGTCCACCTGGTTTGCACTGTGTGCGACTGTGCATTCGCGAGGCGACTCGTCATGACTAGTGGAAATTTCGTTGTAGCAAGGGTAGTGTTTGGGGGTGGAATTCCTAGGGAGCTAGGAAGAGTGTGTACATATGCTGGTGCGGGCATATGGGTATAGTTATCGACAAGGAGCTACTTGGACCCCTTGGGATGGAACCCGGAACAGGCGATGATAGGTGTGAATGGTAGTAGTAGAGCTCCTACTACCGGAAGCACAGGATCAATGCTCGAGTCGGGGAAGTCACGAGGAATCCAAGGAGTTGGGCGTGAGTGTTGTTAGTGTGCGTTGTTATGTGCTAATAACGCGTTGCATTATCTACCCAGAATAGCCGTCACGAGGAGAGACAACTATAGTAGATCCACTGGTACATGTGTGTACTTGACTTGCTTAGATGTAATGATCGTTGAGGGTAGTGGTGAAGGATCTAATCCAGTCGTCGTTGGAATAGAAGAACGATTCTAGTATTAGTCACTTTGAGTGACGATGTCGACGATGTTTGTTGTAAGTAGGTCATTTCGGGCCAAGATGGAAGATTGCGCTAGAGTCATAGGCTTATAGAGTCGACTTGGATTTGAGGAAAAAATTGTAGGGATTATTTGACGTAATTTCCCATCTTGCCCTAAGAGGTTTAAATGTCTGGAGGACGATAGTGGATTGGAGAGGTATGGAGGAGTATGAGTCGAGACGTTGAATGCCGACTGAGTCATGCACAGAGTTTATTTTGAAAATGGGATTACATTAACTAATTTTTGTGTTTCCAATCCTTATATGGATTGTGTTTTGGAATTTTGGGAAATGTTTAGCACACACACAAGATGTCGAATTATGGTTTTGAAAGTGCATGAAACCTTTTATAACGAGAGTTACAAACTTTGTTGGTGATTTGTTTAAAATGAGTTTGGAATTCTAGTGTCGCTTAACTTTTCTTTCGAGAGTTTGTGTTACTAAGTATTTTATTGCAAATAGTTCAGTGTGTGGATTGATTCATGCGTGACATAAGTGGTGCATGGAGGAATTTTGGTAACATTTCATAAGGAGTTGTTTAGTGCGCTTTTTAGTCAGCTAAAGGTTTTATTGACTTTTCCATGAAAATGCGATTTATCGACTTAGGGGTATGCATACTGGGGTAACTTTTGTTCTCGACATTTTGATAAACGAGTCGTGCATGAAAATGTTTTAGTTCCTTTTTGTCGAAATGAAAGACCATTTGATCCAATGAGTGTTTTAATGTTGTGAATATCATGCATTCGATTACAATGTGTTATATTTTGGAAATATAAATGCGTAGATTGTTGACATTCGGTTAATTTAGAATTACCGATCATTTTTGGAAATTAAAAAAAAAACTTTTGCTTTGGAGGAAACGAGTATTTTGAGCATTTTCGATAAATACATTTTTAAACTATAATGTTTTGACGTTATATGTCCCAAGTACGAAACTTGAGGAAGTGTTACAAGCTTGCATGCCTGCCCCCAGTTTGAGATTTTATGAGGTTTTAGTCGATATTTCCAATTATTAGAAGCGGACTTGTTTCTGTCTTCAAGTTTGAAACTTACACGAGACAGTTGTGTTTTAACAAAAATATATTTGTAAACCGTGTCATCGTTTTGTGTGATTAGCTGACGCACGAAAATTTGTGGCGAACCCTGTGCCACGTCATTTTATGATTAAAAAGTAGAATTTTTGAACCAAATGTCGTGAAACTTATTTCGAATTATGTGCACACCTTTGTCGCACCCCGTTTAAGGTCAAGCGGTTACTTTAAGTGCATGTCATGAGTCAATCCATACTGGAATCGAGGCGGTTCATTTTAAAGAAATTATTTATTACGCTTTGCGTTTGTGTGAGTAAACCGAACTGCAATGGAACGATTTTCAACATGATTTTTCCTATGTGGGACGAGCGTGTCCAGTTTTGCGTAACCATCGATCTGGTAATAGTAGTTTTATTACATACGATCTTTTTGAGATGAAAATCCTGATGTTGAAAATATTTTGTAAATGATTTTGTAAACCATTTGGGGAAATGTGCTTTTTAGTGTCATGTGTCATTTCGAGAATTTTAGGGGTGTGAGTCCTTTTGGAAAACTCTTTTGTTTAACCCGTGTTGAGTCTGGGACTAAGGTTGATTTCAGAGTATTGCTTGCTTAGACTTTATTTAAACGCGTTTTTGACCGACTTATGGGTCTAGCAAGCGTGGAGCATTTTGCTCGGTTTTGACTTGGAATTAGTGATGGGCTAATTGCCCGGTTTTAACGACTCAAGGTGGAGTCTTGTTGATGAATTGTTTTGTCGCACTGTTTGGCATTCATTACACGTCGAGTATCTACACGTTTGGGTGAGGGAGACAATCCGGAATAGGCACTTGTGGGTAGACTGTTTTGCTCTGGATCCTTAGGCACGTTAGTCAGTCGCTGGTAGTGGTCGGTTGGGTACCTCGGGGTGAGGCCCCGGTGTTCAAGTGTTATAGCCTAGGCTTTCTAGTAGGTGCTAGGAGGATATAGTGGTGGGCACTTACCTGAGAGGTAATTCTGATGTGCGGGGCCCTGAGGCGTTACCTGAGAGGTAGGCGTCAGGGTGTATCCTCGGTTCAGATATTTTAGCTTTGTAGAACGTGTGTTGGGGGATACGTCGACGGTGGGAGGTTGGGTATTCGACGCGTGTTGGTAATGTAGGCCGGGTAGTATCGGTTAAGGGAATGACCTACGTGTGCGTTAGTGGACATGATTGTAGGGGATATCTATTTGTGTTAGTGTCTAGGATAATACCACGCTTATGTGATTCATGGTAATCGGTTGGACCGATGTTCGGCGGGTGGCCGATGTTTGTTATGGTAATCGGTTGGACCGATGTTCGGCGGGTGGCCGATGTTTGTTATTGTATTCGGTTGGACCGATATTCGGCTGGGCCGATGGTTGTATTTATTCGGTTGGACCGATATTCGGCTGGGCCGATGGTTGTATTTATTCGGTTGGACCGATATTCGGCTGGGCCGATGGTTGTATTTATTCGGTTGGACCGATATTCGGCTGGGCCGATGGTTGTATTTATTCGGTTGGACCGATATTCGGCTGGGCCGATGGTTGTATTTATTCGGTTGGACCGATATTCGACGGGGGGCCGATGTTTGTTAATGTGATTCATTGTGAATTTTGGGAGTCTAGTAGAACTCGTAAAGGTTAATCGGCAGTAAATGGTAGGAATGATCGGATTCGAGTATCCTGTAGGGTATATTGGTGAGCATCTTTAGAATGGTTAGAGCTTGAAAAATTTAATCGGGAGGTATGAATCATCTAAGGTTGGGAGACAACCGAAGTCGTTTAACTAGGAATGATTCCGATTGTTGGAGTGTTCTTCCAATCGCGTTTTCAGTGTTCTTGAAGGAGTGTTGTTAGTAAGGAAGTATTCGGGAGATTCTTAGACGGTGTGAGAAGTTAGGTCCCAGTTAGGGAAAGTCCAGTGGCAACTCAGAAAGGGTTCTGAGTGGACTTGGGAACCTGAGGCTGAGATGAGGGAGAGCTATCCAGAGCTATTCACGGGCATAGACTTCGAGGACGAAGTCTAATTCAAGCGGGGGAGAGTTGTAAAGCCCGTGTCCCGGTACGTTTATTAATTAATTTTAATAATTTAAAATGTTTACCTTTATTTGTCTTTGGTTTTTGGTTTGGTGTCGAAAAGGACCAAAATGTTAGCATTCGTGTCTTTTTGGTGTAGATGGTGAGATAAGGTGTAGTTGAGGAACTATTTGTTCAAATCTTGGAAACTTGTTGCATGGGTCTCGGCCCATGGCTGAAACCCATTCTCGTTCCTTTTTCCTTGTGTATCAAGAAAACCAAACCATCACCCAAAACCCTATCCTTTTCTTGTGTGGTGCGGCCGAAGAGGGAGAGAGAGATCGTGAGAAGAGAGAGAGATAGAGAAGAACCGAGAAGAGAGAGAGAGAGAGAGAGAGAGAGAATCGGCGGCGAGCAAGAGAGGAGTCGGGAGAGAGATCGCCGGAGGTGAAAGATGCCGGAGGAGGAGGCGCAGCCGCTGCAGTCGCCGGAAACCGCTGCCGCCACCGTTGTTCGTCGAGAGGTAAGCGTTAAGATCTCGATTCTTGTTCTTGTTTTAGTCGCCGGCGAAGTAGCCGCCGCCGGTCGCCACCGGCGACCACCACTTCCGGAGATGGCAGTGGGTGGCGCGTGGCCGTGACCAGACCATAGTCACTGTAGAGCCCTTAACCCGTGACTTAATCGATTAAGCCGAATCGTACAAACCGTTTTTATAAATCGTGGTTTTATGAAAATTCTAAGTGTGCTGTCCAGTTTTCGTGTGATCATAAATTTTCCGTCGTAACTCCGTTCGAGCCGAAACTGGCGCCCACGGTTCAAGTTCGGGGTCGGGCACGTTTTCCGTGTTTTAGCGGAAAACTGGTTCGGTCTCTAGCTGGGCGAAAAAGTGGTCGCAAGTTCGGTGATTCGTCATTTTATGTGTAAAATTCTGGAATCTGCCACTGTTTTGTGTAGACCATAACTTTTTACTCGTAACTCGTTTTGAGGTGAAATTGGTGCCCAAAGTTCCCAAATCGAGTTGGGAAGGTTTTTCATGTTTTGCCGAAAGTCTGATTAAGCCCGTAGCTAGGCTGTATTGGGCTGTTTGTGCAGGCTGGACCGAAAACTGGCAGTTTTGGTAGTCGTTCGTAATTAATTCATAATAAATTGTAGAAAAATCGTTAGGAGGCGAATAATATGTCCTTGGAACCCTAACTCAGAGTACTTTCTGATCATAAAATAATATTGGGAATTTACTGGGTTTAAAGAGGTCGAAACAGGTCCCGAACAGACCTGTTTGGCGAGACCGGGAAGTAGTTTTAGTGACGGTTTAAGCGGGTGTCGTGTCGTAGGGTCCGGGTCTCGTATTGATACGTTTTAACGTGCGTTTAGGTGCTGGGAAGTGACCGTAATTGGGACGCTTGAATTTGTATTGTTGAGCTAGGCGCGCATTCGAGGTGAGTTCTCTCACTATAACTAATGTCGGTTATTTTTACATTACGTTGTGTATGTATGTGGTAGTTTTATTTGCTTTTGATGCGGGGTTAAATAGTGGGGTGTCTAGTCGGACCTTTATTGTTGTGACTACGCGGGTGGCGTAGGAGTTCGGCGGGGCCGAGGGTCACATACGCGGGTGGCGTAGTAATTCGGTGGGACCGAAGGTTGTATACGCGGGTGGCGTATGAACCCGGGGGTACCGGGTTGCGTTTACACGATTGTCGTGTGGTCGGTGGGACCAACGTATGCCTATTAGGTGGGTTGGTGTGAGTATGCACGTCTATGATTTCTTCGTAGACTTGTATGCTGTTTATGTGCAATTATCTGTTTATGGTGGTGTGGAAATAACTGTGTTACTTATGGTGTTGAATTCACTAAGCTTCGTGCTTACCCTTTCCCAATAAACTGTGGTTTCAGGTACGGGCGGCTCCAAGGCGTGACGAGTACACACTGGCGCGCGAGGAGAGCTGGTTGTTTTATGATTTTTAATAATTAAACGTTTATTCCGCTGGTTTTTATTATGAAGATATTAATTATGAGTTTGCAAACGAAACGTTGGGATTATTTAATGAGTTGTTATAAATGAAATGTTTGTTTAAAAATTTAAATTTGCTTGAAATTTTGGGACGTTACAGTTTAGTAGAACAGTAAAGAACGAGTTCTAAACTGAAATGTTTAGAAGTCAAAACATTTAAGAACGAGTCCTGATCTGAGATGATCAGAAATCATAAAAATTAAGTCCGAGTTCTGATCTGAAGTAATCAGAAGTCATTGTTGAAATACCAGAGTTTCAAGAAACAATATCAAGCGCAAAACAAATTGACTCAGTAAGCACAATATTTGCAATAATGAAACAATGATTAGAAAGTTTAATTGTGAAGAACAAGTCACAATTAATATATCATATAAGAATTGAATCATTGATGTGAAATAATAAACTATGAACACAAAGTGGAATTCAAAACGAGTGTATTTCCATCGAAAAATCAACAAGTATTTGAGACATGGAAATAACTAAATCAAGAAAAATTGACACGTGGCAATCATGGAATTTAAAATTGGAGAAAAACAAACACAAGAAAGTTATCCAGAATGAATTACCACGATCTTTGAATTCAGTTGAAGTTCACTTACCTTACATGAGATAGTACTCCCCCTCAAAATTGGCATAACCTTTGAATGCTCGTCATGTGAAAAGATCGTCTAATTTAAATGCACATGACAGTCCTGCAAAATAGATTAGAAGGATTTTGGTATCCATCCTTTGATGGATCCTTCACGGTTAGATGCCCTATTATAGTGAGGACCGGGGATACTATAAGTACCATACCAATAGTGAGCATGGTCTTTCTTCACAAATTCACTTGTTCCACAATAAGAGCAACACAGCTTCTGTGTAGAAAAGCTGATCAGTTTGTTAACAGAGTAAACTCGATTAGTTTTCACAAAAGGTTTAGCATGAAAAGCTTTGTTGTTCTTGTCACTCTTAACAGAGATGAATGGCTTTGGAGCAGGAGTGGTTCCTTTAACTCTCCACTCCATTTTTACTTTCTTGAAAGATTGAGTATCTTTATTATCAACACGAGAATTATAGAACAAATTGGAAGGTCGAATCTGATCCTTTGAAGAATCATTTGGTTTGACAAAATTCTTTGAAGAACGATTTGTAGAAAATGTACTTGAAGCATAAGAAGGTTGAACACCTTTGAACTTGCTTTCTTCAAGTTTCTTGACCTTAACGGATAAATCATTTCGTTCTTTGAGAATTAAGTCAAATTTCTTTTGTAAATTAGATTTGACCAATTGTTCCTTCAAAATCTCGGTTGCTAATCCAGATAATCTCTGAGTAAGTTTAGAAATCTCAGTTTGAAAGATCTTTCTCTCTTTTTGAAAATCATCTTTCAAGCATTTAGCCCTAAAGCCCTCAACTTTCCTTTTCTCAGACTCTTTGATTAGAACGTCTAATTCTTTTTCTAAATCAGATATTTTCAAAGAAAGTTCTCCATTCGTTTTAGTAAAAGAATTGTGTTCTATTTCAAACTTCTCTCTTTCTGAAATTAAAACCCTTTCAAAGTCAGAGATCTGTTTTGAAAGTTTTAAGCACATAAGCTCAAGTCTCTTCTTCTCTTCAAGAGATTTGGTTGAAAGCCCAGATTGCTTTTGATTAAGCAATTGTCTTTTTTTTTCAAAACTTTCCTTTTCCTTTTCAAGAGAAGTTAGTTTGCGTTTAAGCTCAAGGTTTTCACAGTTGAGGAGTTTACCTTTCTCTTCTTCTTCAACCAGCTTCTCAGAACTAATCCAGATTTTAGATTTCAGCTCCTTTAGTTCTTTGATGACTTGTTGCACAAATCATCTGATTGCTGGATATTCTTTTCAGAAAGTCTTTAATGTGCTTTCTTTTCAAGTGCCTTTATCTCGTCTGGTGATGGCAATTCAGAAAGCTTCTTTTTCAGCTCCGTGTTTTCGGACTCTAAGGCTGTTGCCTTTTCTTCATATTTGGCAAGCTTTTCAGAACTTTCAATTGTTTGCAATTTCAGTTCCTTCCGTTCTTTGAGGAGTTTGTCTCTAAATGCATCTGTAGACTTGATATTGAAATCATACATTTCTTTATCGGCTTTACATTGAGGATGAAAGCAATACGGCATTGTTACCTGAAAAATGATCGTTGATCGGTGTTAATTTGAAGAGTCAAAATTACGAAAGAAAATCAAGAATTAAATTTGAGAAACAAATTTAAAAACTAAATTCGTTTCCAAAAATAAGATCTGATTATTATCGAATTTGAACGAACGGAATTAAGCTTCGAGAATGAAACCTGCGAGAGAAACAAACCACGTTAGATCAAAACGACAAAATGAATCACAAAAAAATAATAAGCGTCGTGAGTAAGATCAAATCGTCACAAAAGTCTCAAACTGTCACAGAAAAAATTGCAAATCGATTGTTAAGAAAAATCGCAACTTTCGTTGACACTTTTAATCACGAGACGTGCGGTAACTCGGGTACCGACGAAAACTTGCCAATCAAAAATTACCAAAACACAACTTACCGGATGATTGATGTTTCCGGATACAAACTTACCGGATGAGCTTTTCGGATAAAAGAATACTTACCGGATGTGAATGCTTACAGGATAAAAGGAATTGTGACTTACCGGGTGAAAATGGTTTACCGCGCAAGATAGCACTTACCGGATGAGGTTGATTTACCGGATGCAACCTTACCGGATGAGATGTGCTTTCCGGATGAAAGGTTTCCGATCAAAACCAACCAATCAAATCAATTAAAACAAACAAATGCAATGCAACTATATATGATATATATATATATATATATTTATATATGCAACGTGAGCTACATGAGTGTGTGCATGAGTTAGTTGTGAGAATGCATGTGATGAGACAACAAAAGAAGAAGAAAAAAAAAACTAACAAAACAAAAAGAACATGTGTACGTATGTGTGTGTTATCGTGAAGATGCAATTGTGGTCAACCAAGAACCAAACAGTCAACAATAGGGGCTGTCCGGATACATTTGTTAGCCGGAAACTTGATTTTGTCCGGAAACTTGATTCCAAAGCAAATGTATTCGGAAAGTTATGAGAAATTAGGAAAACTTACCCGGAAACTGCGGCTGATTAAGAAAATTGGATCAGGGTTCGATAGGGTTGCTTGATTCCACTCATGTAGGGTTAAGTTTTGACCAAAATCACAAAAACAAACACACCCAAATCGATTTCTAATCAAAATATATCCTATTTTTCACAAACCACCACAAAAACTTGAAGAACACCAAAAGATTCAAGAATTGATTTTTCAATTGAAAGATTAAAACCTTTTGGGAATCGATACAAGCACAGAAAACAGCAAATAAATACGAGTAAACAATCGAGATCTAACATACGAATTATTAAATCAATGAAAGAACTTTGCAAACCGATTGAAGAACGATTTTCTTCAAAAATTACTGCACTTTTACGAAAATCTTTTGGATGCCTTCTGAACCTCAAACGATTAATCCAACCGGTCAGAATGTGAAACAAGATGTCCCGAAGCTACTGTCCAAAATTCGCGACGATCCGACGGTTTAATCTCCGGGAATAGGCGAAACGGCTGGCTGTGTTTTCCAGAAAAATCAACTACGAAAATTCTTGCTTTTTCTTTCTTTCGTTCGATATCTTTCGTATCTTCAAATCACCGATTCTGCTCTGATACCAATTGTGAGTCCCAGTTTGATCAGGTAACAATAACACGAACAATTGATTATTTCAATCTGTCATCTCTCTCGTATTCAGAAATCAAGATAGTTACAAAGGTTAGAATGAAGAACACAAATATCTCTCTCTCTCTCTCTAATGAATCTCTTGGATGGCTAATCAATTGCTTATGAATCGCTTAACCTAATTCTAAGGTTAACTAACCTTATATACTTAAGCCTTTAGACATACAAGGCCTAAGCCCATTATCAATAAACTAAGCTCATTCATCATTAAAGGCTTTTACAAGAAGATTAATTAAGCTAATTAATCTAATTAAACACTATATAATTATTTATATATCTTTCTAATATGTAGGACATTTATGGTCCTAACAATAATCGAAGAAGAAGAGAAAGACGTCAATGAAAAGATCGTCAACCTGAGAAAGTTCCTTGCAAAGGAGTTGCTGAAAGAGATTGAAGAGCGACTAGAATTCAGAAACTCCATACGGCACTTCGAGATTTTATTTGCAATCAGAAAGCGTTTTGTCCCCAACTGGCGTGAGATCGAACTTCAATTCAAATGGGGAGATTGTTGGGTCTCAGTTGCTAGTTGAATAGAAGTTCAAGGACTAGTTTTGTCAATACTTGTAACTATCCCTTATGGGATATAAATAGAGATAATGATCTCATAATTAGGGTTAATGACTTTGATAATTGCTTAATCACCTTTGTACGGCTACACAGTGTTCGTTTGATTTTTGCATTCAATACAAGTTCTACTATTGATTGTTTGATTCTTATTGTGTTGATTTTTCCAATTGCACTTGATATTGGGATCCACAACCTTGTGCTTAAAGGGTTGTAATTAAGAGTTTATGCTTAAATCATTTAACTGTTAAATGCTTATTATTTTAGTATATATATATATATATTTTGGGAGATTCAAATAAGAAGACAAAATATCGTGAAAAAGGTAAGAAGGGACATTTCATATGTATGAATTATTTGAAAAAATTCATTTGAAGGTGTATATGTGGTCTCATATGAATAGTATGTAATATTGATTCACATATGCATTTTGAAATAGATTATTTGAAATTTTTCAATGAATTCACATATGAACCTTTCATTCTTACATTTTCACGATATTTATTATTCTTATTTGAAAAAAGTCTAGAAAACCAAACCAACTTTTCTGTTTTGAATAATTAAGGCGTCGTTTGGCAAAAAAAATTTGCTTATAAGCTTGGTTTTTTTTTGTATATGTTTGGATGACGATAAGCTGGCTTATAAGCTAGTTTTTTTAAACGCTACTTGGAGTAGCTTTTCAGTACATTTTGTGAATATTCCAATATTGGCCCCATTATTTATTAACAATTACAAATATTAATTTTTTAATTATTATTTATTAATAAATATTAACTGAAAATTATTAAATTAAATTTTAATTATACGTTGATATTAATTTTTAATTATTTAGACTTATTATTAATCATATAAATTTTCTTATATATTGTTTAATATTAATCAATATATTTTATATATCAATTATTATTATGGTTTTAATTATTATTTGATTATTTTTTTCATATTATATGTAACAGTTATTTAAAATAATAAGTTAATATATATTTTTTCTAAAACTTGTTTTAACAAATTCTAAATTTATACTATATATGTTATAATAAATTTTAAATTCTTTTATTTAACATGTTATATTATTAAATTTTTCATTACTACATTGGTTGTATTAATTAACATATTATATTGCTATAAATTTGTTTTAATTATATAATTAAATATTGTAAATGATAATATTTTGAAGATGTCCGTTTTGGTCATTTTGCATGTTATAAGCTAGTTTTTGCCAAACGTGACTTATTCATCAGCTAACTTATCAACTATCAGCTAGCTTATGAGTCAACAACTAGCTTATCAGCTACCAACTAGCTTTTGAATAAATAAACCATTAAATTTTTCGTTTAGAATAATTTCTAAATACCTTTTTCAATAAAAAAAAAATTGAACTTCTAAAAGTTGACCTACATATTTTTTAACCCAAAAAACTACATGTAACTAAATAAAATATTCATATGGTGAAACAAATCCATGTGAAACTATCATGTTATGAAACAAATATATGTTAAACAAAATATGTTAAATCCTAGCATTTGATGAAAAAAATTCATATAAAAATTATTTTTATAGTGTTCTTGCATTTTGGGTATATATATATATATATATATATATATATATATATATATATATATACACTAGGCCTCTAAATTGATTAACGCATAATAAAAATTAGAATTAAAATGAAAATAAATTAGTATTCATTAATAATTTTCTTTCATCTTAGATTTGTTGTTATCCTTTAAATGTAGCTAGTATCATCGATAATGATGTGATAATGTTGAAATAAAGATATGATTTTACGGTGATCATAATGTGATAATAATTTGATAAATTGAAGATTTTTTATGATATAGTTTTGTTGTGATAATCATTTGATAATTATGTGATAATTGTGATATACTGAGAATCAATGTGAGAATATTTATGGACCTTCAAATTATTTAATCCATAGTTTAAAAAAAAGTAGTTATTTAAGAATAATCATGTGATTTTGAATTCATCTGTAATCTTATTACTTGCATGCACAATTACGTATTTTCCAGATGAAGGCTACCGGGATGTTCCTCAGTTTTTCATTTTTTTAAGATGTTTCCCTAAACCTCCCTATATATATATATATATAGAGAGAGAGAGAGAGAGAGTGAGGGAGAGTTGGGTCAAACGAGAACACTAACTATTTAAGAAAACACGAGAACGACCGTTCATGTACAAAATCATACATGATTCATGTACAAAAATCATATATGATTCACGCGATTTGCCCCGTGACTTTTAAGTCACGGCCAAAGTCGTCCGCGTCTAGTTTTTTACCGTTAGTGTAAAATCACATAGATTTTGTGACGGTCGTTCTTGTGTTTTTGCAGTTAATGTAAAATCAATGTGATTTTGCACATAATTTGTTGTTTTCTTGTTTTTTTAAATAGTTAGCGTTTTCGTTTAAACCTTTTCTCTCTCTCTCTCTCTCTCTCTCTCTCTCTATATATATATATATATATATATATATATATATGTGTGTGTGTGTATATATATATATATAATGTATATATAAACTTTTGAGTTGCATCAAAAATATACTCCCTTAAAAGTTAAAGATGAAATTAAAAGGAAGACGATCGAAAATGACGATATTCAAACGATTCTGTTTAATTATTGTAGTCATATATATTCCATCACTAAACTACCTTCGAGAATCTTTTTGTTTTTAATAACCTTAAAATCCCCTAAACTAGTAGCTAGCAATTATGTATTTATGTAATCTAGTTCACACATACCTACGTTGTTGCATCATGTGGTTCATGAACACATGTTCAAAGGATATAATACCTTAAATACTCTCTCTCCCCCACACCCCACCACCCCTCTAGAATCATGTCCCGGTGATTTGAACTAAATAATGAAAATAGACTTTTATGTTATTGGATCCATCATTCGGGGTCATATATATACAATTAATGTAATAAGCTAAAGTTTCATGGTCGAATACTTAAGTTCCATCAAAGAACCTAATAAGACACATGATGTAAATTATCATTATAATATTTTACATGTCATTTTTGAAAATATCCTGTATAAATTTTTCAGCAACGTCCTATACAAAAGTTAATAGGACGATTACTTTTTCAATCCCATTCCAATTTTGTAGTTAGAATTTTTAGGTTATTTAACTTCGTCCTAACAACTTATAATTGTAACGTCATTATATATGATGCACAATAGATTATTTTATAAACTTAAAGTGTTATTACGTACTCTATTATTTTGTCTTAAAAGAAACCTATTTTGTGGAAGCTAAGTACCAAATGATAAAGTCAAAAAATCGTCGGTGATATAATTGTATAAGTGAAATTAGGTAGATATTCCAAGTGATTTATAGAGCGAATGTATAACTGGGCTAAAAGTAACCTGTAGGACATTAGAATTTATTTGTTTTCAACTAGTGCTGACTTTTATGCTAGCTGGAGAAGGATCACATGGTTCAAGTCGAGATGGTCGTTGTGTTTCAAATTCCTAACGTTTGATAACTTCAATTTCTGGTCCCTTCATCTACAATAAAGCTTTTGGTGTCGTAACAAAGTTTTTTACAACATTTTGCAATAAAGGGACATATTAACTATATTATAAGGCATTGTTTGAAAAAATGTCACCATTGTCCCCTAAATAGATGGGTTTATAAGACATTTCTCAAAAACGTTCTATAAAATTAGCTAATTCCACACTATATTTTGAAAATGCCTTGAAAACTTTGTTATGACGCTCAAAAGCGTCCTATAAACTTATTATAACACTTTTAGATATGACGGTTTTTTGTTTAATTCTATAAATTTAAGTTCTATAAAACACTATATCAGGAGACTTATTTATTTTAGGATCCTTCTTTAACACTATAAATGTTGATGTATAAAATAATCTTCGATTTCCAGTGATTTTAAGCTATCACTCGCGCACTAGCTTCGTGTGCGCCTAAGATATTCGTACTTTGTATGATTCGCCTAGTTTAGCAAGGACATTCTGTCAAGATATCTCCAACTTGGTACTTGAAGGTCTCTAAACCCACCAATTCTTCGTTAGGGCATTATATACCATCCTCCATAAATGTACAAGTATAACATCATTACATATCTCAAGAAGGAGCTTAACTAAATTTGCATTTTAAGTTGAGAACTCTTCCAATATTTCTTAAACGGTTTAGGGTTTGGGAATTTCTCATCTGTAATATTGGTCAAATTTGCGAACACCCTAAAACCTTGTGGGATTTATTTACCTGTTGAGTTTTATTGGTTTGGTTTTTAATGATAAAGAGAAATGAGATGACAAAACTTTCAGTTTTTTGTTGTGATTTTTCCTTTAAACAAAATTAAAGAGAGAAACACTACTAAACGAAAAACTTTTACCTACGAATTTTTTTCTGAGAGTTTGTCGTTAAAGGGTGATTCGTCACAAGACCGGTACAAAAATTGGTGGATAATGCAAATCAGTGACAGATTACCCTTGGTATTTTCTCGAAAAATATCGAACTCTACCGAACTATTGGTATTTTCTGGGTGATCCATGAGTAGATGAATTTGTGGGTAAAACTTTGTTTTGTAGTGAGAGAGAGAGAGAGAGAGAGAGGAGGTGGGGGGGGACAAAAGACAATAAGAACCATATTCCAAGAGAGGTGTTTGTCAAAATTACAAAATGTAAGCAAGTGAATGCATTAAACGGGTCAGGTGCAGAGAAGCGAACCATGCACATAAAGACGAATCGTACTGGTGTCTCCCTTTTCAAACCTCACCTCCATTCTCTGTCTCACCCCACTGTTGTGTTGTCAATTTGTTCCTTTGACGTATCCACATTTGACCAGCCTAAACTCATTAATTATTAGAGCTAACCCATGTACCGCTACCCTAGTATTTTAATTTACCCTAAGGTGGCTTTTCTAGTTTAATGCATGCACACAGACAACCATAAATGAAACCCAACGGTATGTGTTGTGTAACATTAGATAAAACCATCTCATTTTGATCCAACAAATAAATCATGCACTACAAAAAGAACTTAAAACAAATAGAAATATGAACGAATTTGTGGCTTCGGATACATAGCTTGTAAATAATATTAAGTGTACATGGATGGGTTAATCTTCACTAGTTGTTAGGCTAAGTCCATCTATATAACTACTGTTGTGAACCTTAGTCATTCGTGGTTTTGTGTCTCTAGAATGCAGATTTGTTAACTAAAGTTATGTGCTCTCCTTCTCACATGTATACACAAAACAAGGTGTAAATTTGTACTTTCAAATGCGCAGCAACACGTTGCCTCAACTATGGTGGTTTTCCATAGAGAAAAATTAATTATCTCCAACCACCATAATCCCAGTTATTTTGTCCATCTCTGTTGTCAATCTGGGTTTGTGGTTAAGCTGTTATCGAAAAAGATTCCTGGATCGTGAATTGAAAGTCACTTCTCAAATACTATATTTCACCAGGCCAGTACCGTTCCTGATATATTCTAGACTCTGGATGAGTATAAAAAATATCAATGTATTGTTTTTTATCATAAAAAATAACATTGAATTCAATAAAACATTAGTAATTCATATAAACCATTTTTCGAGTAATCCTAGACGTAAAATCATTCAATAATTATTTCTAAAAATTAATATTATGTACCATAACATTTTACATAGCATTGTCAATCCATTCTACGGTCAAAATCGATGTATGAATATTTTTAGTATATAGATTGACATCGATCATTTGGGGTCACAATGTTGATTATTCGGAGTAACATTATGTAAATCAATATAAATAAGTTGGTTTTTCATATCACCTCATGTTAATGTTTTTATCACAATTTTAAACTTTTACAATGTGTTTTCGAATTTGGAAGGGAGGAAAATATATTTTAATGTTCTTGAGTAGAAAAGAAAAGAAAAGAAAAGAAAAGAAAGATGTCATTCTACAAATATACTCTTATTTAATATTCCCCCCCCCCTACTTTCTTTCTTTTTCCCTTCCTTTAGTTGGTAAAAAAAAAAGACTCAAGAAACAACATTAGGGTTAAGAAAAACTTTTTCGAAATCATCATCCTCATAATCAAAAGCCCATGATGATTATATATTGAGATCTTATTCGTGTTTTACATATAAGAGATGACTTAATATTCACGCACTCAATATTAGGTAATAAACAGTCAAGACTCAAGAATGTATGAAAAACAAGGGTAGTTTTAAAATTCTAAAACAATATAAGTTGACCATTGTCTCATATGATTTGTAATTTTTTTAAAGGTAAGGCTTTCTTAGAGCATCTCCAATGCAAAAGTCATTAATAGCTTTTTACTATTATAAAAAGTTTTTTAAAGGATTTTTTGGCATTGGAGTGAAAAGTTTTTTTATGAAAGGTTTGGTGTACATCAACCTGTTTTTGTATTAGCTTTTTCTAGAAAAGGTTGATGAAAAAGCTTTTGATAAAGGTTTTGCATTGGAGAAGGTTTTTAAAAATAGGTTTTTGATAAAAATAAGTTAGTGGAAATCCATGTGCGAAGAGTAAAAAGTCTTTTAATAGGTTAACCATTGTGGATGCTCTTAGTTAATAACAAGAAATCTAGTATATTCTAATAATATTTGGGCACCTATTTTATTTGGGCCTTGGGCATACGCTCGACCCGCCCTTTTCCCGGAAACGGCCCTAGTTACCCGAAATTAGTTCAAAGATACTTAAAATTTCATTACACGAAATAAGGCATTGATCGCTTTAAGTTTTAATGCATCAATTGATATGAGAGATCGACGGTTAGGGGAATTTAAAGGTAATAACCGTTAATGGATCAAATCGAAGAGCAGTTACAACTGAATCAGAGTTCCAATGCCCGAACTCTGACTCTACACAACCGAACACTAACTCTATATAGCCAAACGCTGACTCCATAGAGTCTAAAGTCTGGTTGCATTTAACTCTGGTTTCATAGTCCAAATCTCCATGGTCCATAGTTAAAAGACTTAGTCAATTTCCTAAGTTTGGATGCACGTGCCTTAATAAAGTCTGATTGCATAGTCCAAACTTCAGACTTAGCTAACTTTCAACGCAACATCAAAACATTGTTCAGAATAGTCAGATATATGATTACACTACCCAAACTTATACTTAGTGAAATTTTCACTAAGTTCGACTATTCATAAAATTCAAAAACCTCGGGATGCTACCCTGAAACCAACTAACGACTCTACCCGTTGAAACCTCGCTAGAGGTGTAGCCCCTTGATATCCGCCTTATGGTGATCTAAGGGTATAGAGATAACATTTGTGAGTGTGCACTCAACACTAACCCATTTATGTTTGTCTTATCATCATAATCGATCTCAAGTAAATCACAACTACACTAAAAATCTCCATTTTAGGTATGGGTATGAGTGAACCTAGACAAGGCATGTGACCCAAAACCGAAGACTCCCACTCATAGACAAAGGGTAGACAGTCCAACAAATCTAAGGGGGTGTTTGGTTGGGGGTATTAGAAAGTAAGGAATGAAAATGAAACCCTTTGATAATGTTTGGTTCAATCAAGGTGTGATCCCAGAACAAGTAATCAAATCATATATGAATCAAAGGGGGCCATCTCTATATTCAATGAATGATAATCACCAAGTACATTATGCAATCTAGAGAGCAAAATGTGTATGTGTGTGTACTTAGATGAAATGTAAATGGATGACCTCTCTCACAAAACCCTAACATTTAGGTATTTATACCTTTGACCACACCTAGCTAATTTGTTGACTTTGACTATAATTGACTAAATACAATTAGGCTAAATCTTGGATACATTGTGTAATAACAATCCCCCCCCTATGGATTCAAGATTTAGAAAAAATTATGACGATAGTCTTCAGCTCTTTAATCTTCAGATAGGATTTATCTTCAAGAATCCACTTTGGCGGCTTTAATCTTCATTTAGGCTCTTTAAAGTCAAATAGTCAACAAGTCTTGAAACACGAACTTCAAATCTGTGTAGGTTGATCAAGGTCTTCCAACAAAATCTTTTTATCTTCGAATCACTGATCTTTGCAGCTTTGAACTTTGGCAAATTTCTTCAGTCTTTGAATTATGAACGGGATTTGAGGTTTAACGGGCTTTGAGCTTTAAGACATTCTTGAATAATCTTTAATCACGGACTGTCTTTGTATCTTCACACATTTCATCATCTTGAACAAACTGTCTTAAACTTTTCTCTCGGAAACACTTTATCTTGAAATATCAACTTTGACTCTCGGAGTTCGAAATATTTGAATTATCTCCCTCTTTTCTTCTGATTAATAATTCTCCGTCTTTTTGATGATTGTGAGCATCATGATCATCAAAATTCTTGTTCAATTACAGCATTCTCTTTGAGTACCATAAACAATGTCCTCTGTTTGATCTGTATAACCGTCAATTCCAAAAGTGTTTATCCGAATCTTTTCAAATTCAGATAATGTAAAAGTTGTAACCCTGAAATAACGGATGAATCAGTTAAAATGCCTGTAAGTTGCACAAAGCCACTTAGTACAACAGATGTACTTTGGAAAGGAGCTTATTGATGTTCACTCCTCCAAGGCTTCCATTCAATCATCGAAAATCACAAAGGAATTTCTATGAACGTTATGACAAGAAAACATATTCCTTGTGTGTACGTGCAAGTGTAGAAATAATTGAAGCAACTTATGCTTGATAATAGTTAGGCTCAAATTGTGTAAACTGTTGAGACAACAACAAGTTTTCCACGGACTTAATGTGCATGATTGAAGTGCGAAGGTGGGGCAAACTTCGTTCTTTTCAATATCCAAACCTTCCGAGTGAAGATTAGATAGATAATATGCTGCATCCTCAAGAAAATTGAAACATTTCTTTGTTGAGAAAGAAATGAGTAGCTGGTGAGGTTAATGCAAGAGTTTGCATGGGCTAATTGCCTATTTCAATGATGGTCACCAAAGAATGTGAACCAATCAGTAATGTGGCTGCCCAGCTCAGAAAGTGGTTGGCGCAGAGTTCTCTTATTCTTTTAACTCTGTTCACACACCCTCTTTTTTTTCATTCGCTCACTTCTAACCAAACTCTCTTTTTCATTTTACCTCAGCACAATGAGATTACTCAACCGGATGAGTTATCTCCCCCACTCTTTGATTTCGACCCCTCACCCCTCAATCACTCAAGGATAACTTCTTGGGTAGGAAACACTGGTTAACGTGGATCCATAGAAGTTCTTTTAAGCTCTCACACTGATTCCCATGAAATGTAGTCCTAAAAGATATGTTGTTCAACAATTTTGTTGGTGCTAATATGTAATTGTACCAAGTAGAGGGGCTAGTTTTGTAATAGGGTCGTAGTTTACCTTAGGTATATAATGTTTGCTATTTGCTACTTTCTCATTAGGTCATTAGGTCATCACATTTTACACCCAAGTACACACACAATTGCTCTCTAGCTAGATCATATTGTACTTTGGGTTTGTGCTTCATTCTATATATTGATGGCCACTTTATTGTTCATGATGGATTGATTACTTGTTTCTGGGATCACAAGTTTATCTTGAACAAATATAAATCTCAACATTTGAATAACATTGTCATCAGAATGTATGCTCCTCATTAATATCATGAAATATTTGAGCATTTGAACGTTGAAGATTTCTCACAACAAGAATATTGAATGAATGAAGTGAATTCGAAAGACTTATTTGAGAATCTGACAATGTATCAATCAGATCAAATATGAAAGATAATCATGTAAGGTTTAGGGTATTAAAGAATTGGATCTTGTTTATATGAACAAATATAAACAATATTTGAATGAAACGTTTAAGCTCTGACGCTGAAATGAATATGGTGCTCAACAAACTTTGAATTACAAACGGGGGTATTACCATCGAAAAAATGTTTCGTTTTGAGATGTTGTAATAACAAAGTCAATAAGAAGCTGAATCGATGTGTATGAGTATTTGAAAGTATAGAAAAAATAATACATAAGTATTAATCTTTGGAAACACACGGTCAGAAATAATGATGTAACAACCCGAGATATACATGAAAAACATTTAAAATCACACTTCTAAAATTATAAAATCTGATTGAATTGGAGAAGTGGTTTGAGCATTTACGAATAGGTTTTTCATGCTTGAAAGTCGTTCTTCTTTCAAACAATCTCAGATTGAATTCAGAAGATACTTACAGTGAAATGTATCAGCTCCCCCTCAAATTATAATCGGCTGATTTAAAAATCGGATAAGCTCCCCCTCAAAATCTGCAAAGATCTTAATTTGATAAAGTTAGCACATGTAACCATCAAAGTCTAAATTTTTTTATTTTTTTATTTTTTTTATTTTTATTATTATTGTTATTTTTTTTAATTATTATTAGAGATTAAGAACGAGTCCTAATCTGATATGATCAGAAGTCAATTATTCTTTGAAGTACGGGTTTTAAACTGAGGTGTTTAGAAGTCATTACTCTTTGAAGTCCGAGTTCTAAACTGATGTGTTTAGAAACCAAATCTTGTACGATACTCCCCCTCCATACTTTTCCACAAAGTTGCTCAGCAACTTCTTTCTACCAGTCATGTGCTTTAAGCAACCGGAATCCAAATACCACACATGACTGAGCCGTAAAATGAAATTTAAACAGCTTTTGATACACATTGCCAATTGAGTCCTTTCTGATTAGTTTTTTGGTCTTGACATTTTGTTTTCTATAACCGGGTTTATATAGTTAATCAATGATTATAATACATTTAGGTAAAAATCATTCCTCCCCAAATTGGGGGGAATAAAAAAAATTCACGTTCTATGAAGATAACCTTTTTTCATGTTTGAGTCTTCACCCCACAACATAGCACCTCTAAACCCAAATGAAATCAAGAAGATGAAGATGGAGATTTGGGTGCTTTCTTTGACAGATCTGAGTTACTTCTTCGTTTTTCTATGGATACATTTATGTTTTTGGCGTTTTCCGATTTTATGTTTGGAGATGAAAATCAAGAAGATGAAGTACAAAAATAGAGATGAAAATCAAGAAAAGGAAATGGAAAATGGAGATGAGAATCAAGAAAAGGAAATGAGAAATGGAGATGAAAATCAAGAAAAGGAAATTAAAAAAATGGAGATGAAATAGAAAAAGGTGATGATGGAGACGTGTTTGGTTGTCTTGGAGATTGTTGATAATGCTTGATTTGTTGATGAAGATGGAAATGTACAGTAGGCACTATGAAGAGGAAGATGCTCTGGTGGATATTTCGTTGAAGATGAAGATGAAGTTTGGATTTCTTTATTATGTTTTTTTTTTTTTTTAAATTAGGAATGCAAGGGAATCCAATATAATATAATACAATGAAATAAAAACAATCAATACCATTCTACCCCATTTTCATTACTATTTCCATTATCATTCCTTAAATCGAAGCAAACGCCTCCTAAAAGACAATTACTGTGGTTCATTTCATACTAAAAAATAGGTCATGCGACCAGCATACTAGGACAGCTCAATTTCATGTAATAATTAACTAGTGCATGGTACCGCGCGTTGTGCGGTGATGGAATTTAAAACGTAATTTTTTAATTCATCCTCCTAAAAATGTTACCATCGGCCAATCAAATAGGATTTGTCTGTAAAATAGAATTTACTTGTTTTTCTAAAGACCCCATAGATATATGTTTCTAATTCATGTAAAGTTAATATATAATACTTAGACTCTCGAGAAATCTTCAAAACTTATTTTCTTGTCTTTATTGTTCGCATTCATTTCCTATTACAAAACATATGCCAAGAAATTGATGATATTTTCAAAGGTTGATCCATTAAATAAATAAAACGTAATTTTTAATTGATTCTTCTAGTAATGTTACTATCGGCCATTTTTTTCAAATAAGATTCATCTTTCCAATAAAAATTACTTATTTTGTTAGAAACATCCAATAGATAGATTTTCCATTCATGTAAATTCAATATATAATTCCGTTTTTTTAAATGACATTAGAATTTCTTTTTCTGCAATTCACACTTAGCCTTGAATATTATTGAAAGTTATTGGTTGAATATTCTATCTTCATTTCAATAAAAAATATTTAGGAAAACAAAAAATAAGATTGTTTATATCACAACACAATACAATTTGTTGATCTTTTATTACATAAAAGAGGTTATATAATTCTTCATACATCAATTTTCAACAACCATTACAAAATATATTCTACTTAATTTTCTAGTTACATAAATTATGAAACATCACATCTTAAAATTACAATTTGGAAACCAAAAGTTTCACACAATAAACATCATATTGAGTATTCACAAAACTCAAGAATCAAAATACTCCAGTCTTCATATTGTCTCCTCCGAAAACTTCAACTTACATTGATTTAAGAAAATCAATCGGAAAAAAAGAATCTAAGGAGCCGCTTGAGTTCACAATAAAATCAACAGGAAACCATTGAGCAACCTAACATAACCCATAAAATTCCCTACATAAACAAACACAAAACTACCAAAAATATTGAAAAAAAACAAACTGTGATATATTGTGTTAACACACACGAAGCAAGTAAAGAAACTCGAAAGATACTTGTACTATAACATTAGAAAGCTGGACAATAACTTGGTGGGATGAGAATTGCAAACATCTTATATCTCAAGAATTATTAACATGCTCCAATTGATGTCAATAATCATGACTTTCTTTTATATGCGAGATGGAGAGTGAGGACACATTCAAGTTATACCTTGAAATTTTACCGAAGACCTTTGAACTTCTTCAATTTTTCTCTTCATATAATTGCATTATTACCAAAAGAGTAAAAGAGAATGTAAACCTAAAGGAAGTTGACAATTGGAAGGACATGTTCGATTATAAATAAATATTGGCAAATAACTAATGAAATAATAAAAAGAAAATACCCTAAACTGAGAAAAATAAAATAAAATAAAAGGACTGATTCTCATGTTTATAGGCTTCCGTTAGACTAATTTGACAAAAAAATGATTTATAATCATTATATATATATATATATATATATTATTTGCATCAAGGATTCATATGCAACTTTATCTAAAAAAATGTTTTATATGCATGAATTATTCTAACTTTAATGTGGATGTCTCCAATTGAATTTTTTTTTAATTTCAAGGAGGACACGTTGTACAGAAATTAAACAAAAGACGAAATACTTTACTTACATCAACAAAAACTCATACAATGATTTGTCTTTTGGATGATGTCCCAAATCAACAAAATTACGAATCCACTCACAAAGTTATAACCAAATAAAAAAGTAGAATTAAGAGATTAAGAGAGTGATTATTATAGAGGTGTACAATGAGGAGAAGATGAAAAAATTATAACTAAATAGAGAGAAATAATTGAGAGATTAAAAGTGTAATTATTAGAGAGTAGATGAATAGGTTGAGTATCATAAATTACCAAAAAATACTACTCATAATTAAACTTACATTTTTTTATATAAGGACTAAAAATCCTTTATCAAATTAAACAATTAAAATAATTAGAAAATTTAGTACACAGTTCTACTATAACAATGTCACGTCAATATGTTTTAGTTTTACATATATATATATAGAGAGAGGAAGGTTCAAACGAGGAGCACATCAATTTAAGAGAACGTGAGGAGCACTCCCATGCTTCTGATCACATATGATTTACAACCCTAAAAAATCGGATTTAACTCGAAAATCCGCGCAAAAGTGGCGCGAGGTGGTTCGCGAGGCGTGCAAGTCGCGGATCATTAATGATTCATAACTGACAATCACATGTGATTCATAACTGTCAATTGCTCTTCCAGATCAGTTGTGAATCACATGTGATCCACAACTGCCAATCACATGTGATTCATAACTGTCAATTGCTCCTCACGTTCTCTTAAATTGGTACACTCCTCGTTTGAACCCGCCTCTATATATATATATATATATATGTATATATAATAATATATAATCTTATAAATTTAATTAAAAAGTTGATGGATTTATTAAATAAAACGCTTTATTAAATTACAAAATGTAAGAGAAATATAAATTATATTTTATAATGTATTTATATTGCGTAAATAAAAAAATTATTTAATAATAAAAAAATTAGAGGTTAGATGAAAAGTTAAACTCATTTAATGAGAAGATTTTTATTTAAAAAAATTCAAAATTATGAGAAATTAGGAAAAGATGAATGGAGTCTTTTCATTGTGCTACGTAAGCAACATTAAATTTCGTTTTTAGATATATATAGGTATAGATTAAAAAATGTAAGAAAAATATAAATTATATTTGAAAATGTATTTATGTTGTGTAAATAAAAATATTATTTAATAATAAAAAAATTAGAGGTTAGATAAAAAGTTGAACTCATTTAATGAGAATATTTTTATTTAAAAAAAATTCAAAATTATGATAAATTAGGAAAAGATGAATGGAGTCTTATCATTGTGCCACATAAACAACCTTATATTTTACTTTTAGATATATAGAGATTAGTACATGGTTTCTTAGTTATTAACAAACTAGCTAGCGCTCCATGAGTAGGTAACATAATGCAATAGAATAGTGAACTTAATCATATTACACATCTCGAAATGATTTTAAAAAATAACCTTTTGCATTCACAATTATATATAGCTTATGATTAACATAAGCTACAATTGATTTACCGGTGAATATAACATTTTTAATGCAATGCTGCTATATATATATATATATATATATATATATATATATATATATATATATATATATATATATATATATATATATATATATATATATATATATATATATATATATATATATATATATATATATAGGGATGGTATCGGGTACAAACCAACTAGTTTGTACAAACTCGTACAAACTCAATCTACCTTCATGAATTTGCAATTTTTTTTAATTTGGCTTCATGAATCTATATTTTGGCTTCATGAATATAAAATTTGGCTTCATGAATATATAATTTGGCTCCATAACTTTTTATTTATTTATTTATTTATTTATAAGGGTATTTTAGGGCTCCACCGAAAAATATAGATTCATGAAGCCAAATTATATATTTATGAAGCCAAATTTTATATTCATGAAGCCAAAATATAGATTCATGAAGCCAAATTAAAAAAATTGCAAATTCATGAAGGTAGATTGAGTTTGTACGGGTTTGTACAAACTAGTTGGTTTGTATTTGATACCCAGCCTATATATATATATATATATATATATATATATATAGCGCCAGGTTCATTTGAGAAGTCTAAATATTTTGAAAAACGGAGAAGTAAAAAAACACGAGAGTGTTCATATATGAATGTTCATATATGACTGTTATATATGAACGTTCATATATGACTGTTATATATGAACGTTCATATATGACTGTTATATGAACGTTCATATATGAACGTTGGAGTGTTCATATATGAATGTTCATATATGACTGTTTATATATGAACGTTCATATATGACTGTTATATGAACGTTCATATATGAACACTCCCGTGTTTTTTTACTTCTCTATTTCTCAAAATATTTAGACTTCTCAATTGAACCCTTCCCTATATATATATATATATATATATATATAGGGAGGTTCAAGGGAAAACTTCAAAAAAACGAAAAACTGAAGAATACCCTGGTGGCACTTGTGCATACAGGTAAATAGTTGACTTTTTGGTTTTATGCACAGGTGCATTATGCATTTGTACATATATGCACAAATGCATGTTACAAATAACCTGTATGCACAACTGCATACCGTCCACATAAAGGTCTCCTAGAGTGTTCTTCAGTTTTTTGTTTTTTAAGGTTTTCCTTTGAACCTGACCCTATATATATATAAACTTTGGTCCTATAAAGCACTCTATTAGAACACTTATTTATTTTTGACGTCCTATAAACTCAAATTTGTTGTAGTGGTGGACAAGCTTTCCTGAAGACATACGGTTTGATCGTTGGGAGAGATACGAAGAACGTGAGCGACATTGCTAATCAAATGTTGATGAATAAAGTGGCAATCAATATGTCAATCTTGTGTTTTGTCCATTCATGAAAGAGAACATTATGTGCAATTTGGATATACATTATGTGCAATTTGTGTTTTATTACCAATAGTACCAACTTTCGTGTGGTTCAAAGTGATGGAAGATTAAGGATCAAGTCATAATAATTCTTGACCAACATTCGTGCATGTTTTCTGGATCGGGTGAAGATCAATGAAAAAAGCTTTGTTCTCCAAGATCAAATTACCAATAATGTGATAATTCATAATATATTAACCGATAATCTAAAATTAAAACCTTACTTTCAATAGTGATTCACTTTCTAATGTAATCCAATCAATACAAACTGATGGGAAAATGACTTGTCTATTACAACATTGCTAACACGTATTTATACATACAAATTAATGAAAGCAAATATTCTAAATGATTACAAAAGTAATTACTAGAGTCCGAAAATTAATGAAAGCAAATATTCGAAGGTGAAGGCCAATCTTGGATACGAAAGTCTGAAAAACAGTGCGAGGAAGTGCTTTGGTAAGTGCATCAGCAAGCTGATCTTTACTTGAAATGTGGGACATTCGGAGAGTCCCATTTTGAACATTTTCACGAACAAAGTGGTAGTCAAGGCCTAGGTGCTTCATTTTCGAATGAAACTTCAGATTAGCGACAACAAATGCAGCACCTGTGTTATCACAAAAAATGGATGGTTAAACCATGGATTGGTGGCTGAGTTCGGTGAGCAGATTAATAACCCAAAGAACTTCAGTCGTCGTTGATGCAATAACGCCATACTCGGCTTCAGTAGATGAGCGGGCAACGGTTCGTTTCTTCTTGGAGCTCCATGAGATTCGATTGCGGCCAAGGTAGATAGCATATTCGGTAGTCAAAATGTAATTATCATTGTCTCTTGCCCAATCAGCATCATTAAAGGCATGAAGTCGTGAAGGTGAATTGTTGTGAATTAGGATTACTTTATTAATTGTACCTGCTAGATATTGTAGGAGACGTTTGAGAGCCGCCATGTGCTCATCAGTGGAACAATGCATGTATTGTGGCAACCTGTTAACACTAAAAGCAACATCAGGGTGAGTTAGTGATAAATATTAAAGGCTTCCAACAAGGGCCCGATCTGTTGGGTTGGCAAGAGGTGACCCGGAGTTAAAAGAGAGTGGTGGAGATGTGATCGTAGGGATGGACATTGGTTCGGCTTCTTCCATGTGAGCTTTCTTTAAAATATCAAGGTTGTATTTTTGTTGGCTTAAAAAGAGACCACGAGGGGGAGGAATGACTTCAACACCTAGAGAGTAGGAGAGCTTGCCAAGGTCTTTAAGAGAGAATCGAGCGGAGAGTTTAGATATAAAAGCGTCAATGAGACTTTTGTTGGAACCAGTGACATTGATATCATTGACATAGACAAGAAGATAGAGGACATGATTATTGTGACGAAGAATGAAAAGAGAAGAATCGGAGATGGCATTGACAAAATTAAGAGTGACTAGATATTTTTTGAGCTCCGTGTACCATGCTCGAGGGGTTGTTTTAATCCGTAGAGAGTTTTACGGAGCTTGCAAACATGATTGGGGGGGGGGGGGGGGGGGGCTTTTGTCAATGAAGCCGGAAGGTTGGGTCATATACACATGTTCCATAAGTGTACCTTGGAGAAATGCGTTATTTACGTCAAGTTGGCGGAAAGACCAACCTAAAGTTACAGCTAAAGAAAGGATGACTATGATGGTAGAAGGTTTAATAACGGGGCTAAAGGTTTCATTAAAATCTAGACCGAGACGTTGATGAAAACCTTTAGCCACTAGACGTGCTTTATAGTGTTCTATCGTGCCATCAGGGTTATATTTAGTTCTAAATACCCATTTACAACCGACACGATTTTGAGAGGAAGATGGGGGAACAAGATCCCAAGTATGATTGTGAATAAGTGCATCATACTCGACTTGCATGGCTTTTTGCCAAGGGGCAGATTGAAGAGCTTGAGAGATTGTGGTAGATTCAATAGAGGCATTAGCAAGATGGATGGAAAAGTTTTATTTAAGATTAGGTTTTCGAATGTTGTTTTGGGAACGAGTGATGATTTTTCGAGATGGTTGGGGAGGTGGAATGGTATTAGATGGAAGAGGAGGAGGAGGGGGTGGAGGTGAGGTTGACTCTATGATGGTGGTTGCATCATGTGAAGTAGGAGAAACGACTGGAAGAGACATGGTGCACCATGTATCAATGTTAGGAGGTGGTTGGATGGAAGTGAAAATGCAAAAAGGGAATGTTAGTTCAACAACCTTAACATGACGTGGGACATATATTTTGTAGGTTTTGGGATCAAGACAGTAGTAGGCACTTTGGGTGGAAGAGTATCCCACAAATACATGGTGTCGAGCGTTGATCGAGTTTATGTAAGATATAAGATCGTCGCCATGGGTAACATAGGCTTCCAAAGCTACGTAATTTCATCTAATTTGGAGTAAGGCCGAAAATTTGTGAAAAGGGAGAGTGGCATGGAGGCATGATGAAGAAGAGATAACCCTGTTTCGATGATATGTCTATGTCGACGCTCCGAATAGCCATTATGTTGGAGTGTGTGGGGAGGAGAAGTGAGGTGAGTAATGCCATGTATAGCAAGGAAAGGGTTGAGTTTTTCATATTCTCCTCAATTGTCAGACTAGAAAGTGATGATTGGGCAATTGAAATATTTTTCAACTAGTGCTTTAAAATGAATGAAAACATCTTTTGTGTCAGATTTATGTTTAAGGGGATATATCCATACATACTTAGAGTAGTGATCAATGAAGATGCTGTAATATTTGTGATCGTCAGAGGAGTAGATATGAGAGGTCCAAACGTCACTGTAAATAAATGCTAATGGCCTATTAGAGCTAATAGTCGATTGAGAGATCGGAAGTTTATGACTTTTATTGCAATCACATGCATTTCAATTTAAGGGAGGATTTGGAATAGAAAGGTTAAACATATTACTAATCTTCTTGAGAAGAGAGAAAGACGAGTGTCCTAATCTGTGAACCAGTCTAAGGTTGTTGATAAAGAAGTGGAGTTGATGGTTGGACGGATGGGATGCCAGTAATATATTCCAAATTTAGTTGGACCTTGAAGTAGTGTTGATCCTATTTGTATGTCCCTCACAAGAAAGAGTTAGGTAAGAAAGTGATGGAAACATTATTATCAAGACAAAATTGAGAGATGGAGATTATGTTTCTAGAAACGGGAGGAACATGGAGAACATTATTAAGCGAAAAGAGTGAGAGGGTGTGAGAAGAGATATGAATCCAATGTTTGATATGGGAATTCCGGAGCCATCACCAATGACTAGTTCGTTAGTGCCATCATAAGGAGCATGTAAGGAAAGCATCTTTAAGTTGTTTATAACGCGGTGGGAGGCACCGCTATCAAGTAACCACCTAAAGGTCAAAAATGGGGCACTCATGGTATAGGCTCTTGGGTTGTTAATAGGTTGTTGATACCCTTTGAACACATGTTTACGAGAGGATGGAGGAGGTGGAAATGATTGAGTAAATTCTTGGTGGAACATTAAGCATTGGGTGACATAATGTCCTTGCTCTTTACACCATTGACAACGCCCTTGGTAGGGGCGGTTTGGCCTTGGTGAAGAGTAGTTGTTAGGTTCGGTAGTAGTAGGGATGAAGAATTGATCACTGGAAAGCCATTAAGATAAGAGGAAGAAAGAAAGAACGAGATTAGGAGAATTGATCAATTAAGGCTCTGATACCATATAGAAACTGATGGGAAAATGACTTGTCTATTACAACATCGTAAATTCGTAATTCCCCGATTTTTGGTAATATGTAAATATATAATTATTCGTATTTGTTGGAGCAAAAGAGTATCGATAAATCGAATTTAGTTCACGATGAAAATCGAATCAGGGGCATGTCGGCGACTATGCCTTGCGAGAATGCCATAGGGCATGATCGCAGTGTAATGTCGCGAGGGACAAACCCCTCTCGGTACATATCCAGCAAGTATGTCCGACGAGAGTGCTAGGGGCATACTCGCGTGTCATAGTCACACGGTCTAGCTGAGCCGCCAGTACATTTCATGCGAGAGTGCCTGGCGAGTTTGCCATGGTCACTCTCGCAGGTCACTATCGCCGACGGGACCCGAGCTGATCAAAATTTAAATCAGATTTTTAGCCAAGTCGTGGTTCATTTTGGGTTTTCTTCAGAGTCGATTTCTCTCCTCTTCTAGGTGCGATTTTTCTCCTTCTCTTTCCCCTTCGCATTTAATGCAACCCAATCATACTTCTTGGTTATTAAATGCTAATCTAGGGGTTTTCTACTCCTTGTGTTTAGATTAAAGCTACTTTTGAGTTAAAGATTCATCTCCTTTTCAGGGTTTTCACCTAACCAAGGTTTTCACATCACAAACCTTATTGGTGAGTTTTATACCACTACCTTTTGGTTTAGATGGGAGTTTCCAGATTTTATAACTACAAAGTTATGTTTTTAACCTCACTTATGAGCCAAAAGAAGAGATTTGAGTTTGACCTAAAATGGGTTTGATGAGTTATTTTGGTTTATTAAACAAATAGGTATAAATGTGATTGTTCTCAAGCCTTATATGTTTGGATGGTATAAATAAATGTTTATGGGGTATTTATTGTGTTTTCATGGGTAAAGATTACTATGGTAATATGGGTATCCTTTTGGGTTCATCTTAGTATTTAGTATGTGCATGGAATAAATGTTGTACATAACTTCATGGAAATATTTAGACATGATCATGTTTGGGTTCTTTGGTGTCTATCTCCCTGTTTACGAGAATTTAGACCGTATGGATTATATGTTCATATATTGTTGGCCATCTTGGGCCACTAGCGAGTAGACACGAGTAGAAAATAAAGGCAGATGATGGTTTTAGGTTGTGATGTCTTGATGGCATGGGAACTAAAACCGGGACATGAGGTGTAACCCAATAACATCATAGGTGACTCCACTCATGTGTTCTCGTCACCCCGATGGAAACGGGTCTCCCCCGTATATCAAGAGATATCTCTTATGTGTTATGTTCAGGTGTGGACTATCATGGCAAAGTTGAGATTTGGTAAATTTGATATCAAGTGGAGCCGGTAACCTTTGTTTTTTTTTATGATATTACTACTATATTTGTAAATTAGGACTTTTATAAGATCTCTCTAGACTCTTGGTCTAACACTTGTTGTTGTGTGAATGTGGATTACAGGTCCCACTAGCAGTGCGTCTATGATGTGTTGATTGGCTGAGCGTGCATATAAGAGCACTTGAAGTGTCGGGCCTTTTGGGGAACTTTTGAGAAGGAGATTTTTGGAGATATATTGACACCCCTATTAATCTAGTTTAAATCATGTGTAGATTAAGTAGGTTGTTATATTTATATCTCAATATTCAATACTTTGGATTTGTACAAACTATCCCGAACTTTTGGGTTTTAGTTGTTATGTTTGGAATTTTTTATTTTACCCAATTTCCGGAATTTTCCCTATAGTTATTGTTTAAATTTTAGGGTATTACAAGTTGTTATCAGAGCTCTAGTTTAAGTGAACTAGGTATGTAAGTATGATTCCTAGACTTAGGCTGAGATGATTAAGACATAAAAATTGGGAGAATTGGGTAGAACTACTAAGATGGGATGGTCTTAGAGTGGTAACGAGAATCCTTATGTGTAGTATGTTCATAATTTCAATTAGCTGCTGGTATTATGAATATATTGTTACGTGAGCATGCTTGAATTACTATGATGATCATTGAATGTAATAGTACGTTTCCTTATGTATTAACCCGTATAACCTATTTTTTACCTCCATTCTCGAATGTGTGACAGACTGAAATGGTAAATACTTGGAGCAGAATCCAATCCTCACCGAAAGGCAACTCCGTGACTGAATCAACGACCAATCAACCGAATGAAACTGCGACAGCCGTGCCTCCTCCACTCCCGCCTCTCTTGGGTGGGAGAGTGGAACACATACCACAGACTAATATTGCCTCCACCGACCTTCTTATGACGGAGGTAACTCCTCAAACGACAATGTTAGACATGATGAGAACCATGAACGCAACCATGGTTAAGCAACACGAGTTGTTTATGAAGTTACTAGAAGACAGGGACGTTAACCAACGCAGACATGAAACGATTGAGGAGAATGTGGTTATAGCGAGGTCCAGGGGTACTGGAGGTAAAATCCCCACGGATGGGCTAGTGACCATAGATACGAGGTAGGCGGGAAGAACTTGTTCTTACAAAACATTATTTTGTTGTAAACCACCGGAGTTTGCCGGTTCCGATGACCCGGTGGCATGTATGAACTGGATTAGAGAGATCGAGCTAGCCTTTAGAGCTTGTGACTGTGAGGAGGGCCAGAGAGTGAAGCTTGGTTCTCAGATGCTCAGAAGTTCGGCCATGGTGGAATGTTTTCACCTCAACTCTAGAGGCCTCGGTGTTGGCCAAGATGACTTGGGCCGCGTTCAAGAAGAATTATTTTGAAGAATACTGTAACGAATAGAAGATGGATTTAATCGAAGAGGAGTTTCAGTCGATAAAGAAAGGGAACTTATCGGTGAGGGAGTACACCCGACTCTTCAAGGAGAAACAAATCCTTGTGGGGAATGTGGCCCCAACTAAGAAGGAAAAGGGTAAGGCGTACCTGAATGGTTTGCCCGCAGACATGATGACGATGGTCCGCAACTCCATAGATTATAACCTTTAAGAGACGATCGAAGAGGCCAGGGTTATGGAAACGGTTTATACAAGGACAAAGACAAGAAGACTAGAGTCGAAGAGAAGAGGAAGTGGGAGAACCCACAAAGTCCGTTTAAGAAATCAAGATTCTATCCTGGTAGTAAGGGAGTAGACAACCGACGGGAGGTGAGATGGTGTCCGAAGTGCAAGAGTAAGCACTTTGGTTCTTGTAACCCCAACCCGGTTACATGTTTCAAGTGCAGAAAACCGGGACACACTAGCCCAAATTTCTCTATAAGGGGAACGGTTTGTTACGAATATAAAGAGGTGGGACATGTGAGGAGGGAGTGTCCCAAGCTGAAGGAGAACGCAAAGGGGGATAGTTCGAGAAATCAACCAAGAATAGAAGCTACCCCAATGGAATAAGGGAGAGCTTTTCAGATGACGACGAAGGAAACAAAGGAAACCGCCGATGTGGTATCGGGTACGTTTGATTCTAAAGCAAATTTCTCTTTTGTGTCAAATGTGTTTTGCAAGTATTTGAATGTGCCTACTAGTACACTTTGCGATGCTTTAGTCATAGAGGTAGCAAATGGGGAGCAAGTGGTCTTGCGGGATGTATTGGAAAAATGTCGCCTAGAAATTAGTGGCGAATTCTTTGAAGTGGACTTACTTCCCATGGCTATTGGGAGATTTGACGTGGTACTTGGGATAGATTGGTTGGCGAAGCAAAAAACAGAAATTTTGTGTTCCAAGAAACTCATAAGGATACCCCTACGAAGTGGAGACTTTGTCCTTGTCTACGGAGAGAAACGAAAGGGCAAAGTGGCTAGCTTGTAGTGGATGCCAAGGCGGAGAAGAAGAAAGTGGAGGACGTAAGAATCGTCAACGAGTATCGGGACGTCTTTCCCATTGATCTACTGGGTTTGCCACCCGATCGTCAAGTGGAGTTTAGGATTGACTTAATTCCAGGAGACACCGATAGCCCGTGCACCGTACCGTTTTGCACCAACCGAAATGAAGAATTGATGACACGACTACAAGAATTGCTAGAAAAAGGGTGCGTGAGACCGAACTCGTCGCTTTGGGGAGCTCTGGTGCTTTTTGTCAAGAAGAAGAACGGGTTGATGCGTATGTGCATTGACTACCGGGAGTTGAACAAGGTGACCGTGAAGAACAAATATCCGCTTCCCTGAATAGACGACCTCTTTGATCAACTTCAAGGAGCGGGATTTTTTCCAAGATCGACCTTCGATCCGGATATCACCAAGTGAAGGTTAAAGAGGAGGATGTCTCCAAGACAACATTTAGGACTCGGTATGGGCACTACGAGTTCCTAGTCATTCCATTTCGGTTGACGAATGCACCATCCGTATTTACGGATTTGATGAATCGGGTATGCCGACCATTCTTGGATAAGTCGGTCATTGTGTTTATCGACAACATCTTAGTGTATTCTAAGGACGAGGAAGAGCACGAACGACACCTTAGGGAAGTATTGGAAGCGTTAAGAAAGGAGAAGCTATATGATAAGTTCTCTAAGTGCGAGATTTGGTTGCGGGAAGTTCAGTTCTTAGGTCATGAAGTGACCCGAGAGGGAGTAGAAATAGACCCTTCAAAGATTGAAACAATGAGGAATTGGGAACCTCCGAAGATTCCAACCAAAATTAGGAGCTTCTTAGGTTTAGCCGGTTACTACCGAAGGTTTATTCAAGATTTCTCAAAGGTGGCTTCGTATTTGACAGGCTTAACTCGGAAGAACGTGAAATTCGTGTGGACCGATGCGCAAGAGAAAGCGTTTCGGACTTTGCAACGGAAACTTTGTGAAGCCCTAATTATATCCCTACCCGAAAGGAATGGAAGATTTTGTTGTCTATAGTGACGCATCCAAGATAGGTTTGGGTTGTGTTTTGATGCAAAGAGGCAAGGTGATAGCTTATGCATCGAGGCAATTAAAGGAGAATGAGATGAATCACCCAACCCACGATCTCGAATTAGCGGCAGTAGTATTCGCCTTAAAGTTGTTGCGACACTACTTGTATGGTACGAAAGGCACACTCTACACCGACCATAAAAGTTTGAAATATGTATTCGACCAAAAGAGTTGAATATGCACCAGCGAAGGTGGCTAGAATTGCTTAAGGATTATGAATGTGAACTACTATACCACCCCGACAAGGCGAATGTGGTGGCGGATGCTTTAAGTCATAAAACGTTTAGTGGAATGGTACAAGCATCCTTAACAAGGATTGAAGTTGTCTCGAGCTTAATGGATAAGATTAAGACCGCACAAGCCGAAGCGTTACTTGAGATGAACCTCAAAGATGAGTTCATGGTTAAACAACACCTTCTTTTGACGGAAGATGGTAGGGGGTTGAAAATCTTCCAAGGACGGATTTGGTACCGACGATCGGAGGATGTCGAAAGCTATTATTGGAAGATGCCCATAAGTCGAAAATTCTATACACATCGGAAGCACAGAGATGTATAGAGACTTCAAGATGAATTATTGGTGGCCGGTAATGAAGCTTGATGTGGCCGACTATGTGGAAAAGTGTGTTACTTGTTTGCAAGTAAAGGTCGAGTACCAGCGGCCTTATGGTAGCTTGCAATCGTTGGACATACCAGAATGGAACTGGGATTATACCAATATGGACTTCGTGACAAAGCTACCAAAGACGTTGAGGGGTCACGACACAATATGGGTAATAGTGGACGGTTAACCAAGAGCACACATTTCTTAGCCATGAGGGAAACATTGCCATTGAACTAGTTGGCAAGGATGTACATAAATTGTTGATCCAAACCCTCAGTGATTTGATAATGACCCTCTCTTACACACTTAGTGAAAATTGTAAGTAAACAATATGTATTAGAGTTTCACTATCGCTGATAAGTACTAAGACTTTACAGTACCGCTGAAAGTAACTCTCACTCTTTAGATTAAATATTCAGCGAACACTGTTCATCATCTTATAGCTCTGAGCCTGTTCAGTCTATAAGATGATCGCTGATAAATTAGTTGTTTACTTATGATCCCTGAAGACAAATTTCACGTCAACCAAAGTTCTACGCTGAAGTCGAAGATCAAGCTCAAGAACCAGCGACAAGTCTACTCATGAACTGATGCGGATATCAGCGAAGCAAGACCTGTCCATTCAACGTGAAGTATCAAGTAGAAGACTTCAGCAATCGCTGAACTTTATCATTCGCTGATAAAGATCTGACTCAACGAAAGATGATCATGAAGTCTCCCTGTATGTTACTATTGTCTTACCTCCCTTGCACGTCTCCGTACGAACTGTCAGAACGGACATCCCTTTTGTCTGTAATCGTACAACAACTCTGATTCTACACCGTGCACCATGCGGCTACTAAGGTTGTCTACAAAGGTCAATAACATGCAACCACTCAGCTGCTGCCACGTTTAAAGCCATACTGCCATGCATTAAATGCATGCAGTATATAAGAAGAACCCTACTTCAGTTTTTGAAGTGCATTGGCCATCGTCTTCTTTCTATCTGTTTGTTAGAATATTATACTTAATATTCTTATCTCCTTTCTATCTATTTCTAGTGCAAGAAACTTAGTGTTCTTAACTTGTTTAGATTAGGTTAATCCTTATCTTGTTCCGCAACAAGTTTTAAATTGTATTTGATTTATCAATAAACAATTTAGAAAAGTTAAAATCGTGTGTTTGTATTCTTCCCCCCCTTCTACAAACTTGTATAACCCTTCGGGACCCACAAGTGGTATCAGAGCAGATTTGTTTAATCTCATAAACAAGATCTGATCTATACTAAGATTTCTCTTCCTTGCTATTTCCAAAAATGGCTACCAACACAAACACAAACTATATTGACAACGGTTCTCTTGCAAAACCCCCTAGATTCTCCAGAGATAATTTTAATCTATGGAAAAATAGGATGATTCTCTTCTTAGAAGGTGTAGACCCTACTATGCCTTACTATCTTGAAAATGGCCCATATATTCCTGTAAGAATTGATGCCGCAGTTCTAGCCGCTGAGAATAGACCTGCTATTCCAGAAAGGCTGATTCCTAAGGAAATTCATATGTGGACTGATGAAGATAAGAAGAAAGTGGCTATCGACACCAAAGCCAGATCCATACTCTCCATGGCTCTTCCTGACGAAGTCTACCATTCCGTCATGAACTTGAAAACCTCAAAAGCTATGTGGGACACAATCTGTATTCAGTATGAAGGTACTTCTGAAGTCCAGGACTCTCGAAAGATCAACCTGGTAAGACAGTATGAAAGCTTCATCTGTGGTAAGAATGAAACTCTCTCTGAAGTACACCAACGTTTTAACTGCTTAATAATAGATCTAAAAACTGTTGGTAAGGAATATTCTAACTTTGAAGTACTGACAAAAGTCTTAGAATGTTTACCTGAAAGCTCGGACAGTTATTCAATGTGTCTCAAGCTGTCAAAAGATCTTAGATCTATAACTCTCTCTACCTTATATGGCACGATGCTGAATCATGAGCAATCGAGTCATCTTAAGAAGAATCTTGTAAAAGATTCCAAAAGCACCCTTGTTGCTTTAATCTCAGAGTCACCTTCCACTCAGCGATCGACTATCACTGTCACTGAGTTGGAAACTAACTCTGAAAGATCATCAGACTCTGACGTTTCAGATAATGATGAAACTCTGGCATTCCTGGCTAATAAGTTCAGGAGATTTGCTAGAAAGAGTAATTTCAAGAAGAACAAACCTCTTGCTATTACTGACAAGCCAAGATCATCAACCCCTGTTGATAAGGCTACTGCTACTTGCTATAACTGTGAAAAGATAGGACATTTTGCTAGCGAGTGCAGGTCAAAGAAAGTCTTTAGACCCTCAGCTTTTCCCAAGAAAAACTTTATTCCTAGGAATAGAGATGAAAAATATAAAAAGCTGAAAGAAAGGTATGCAAAGCTGAAAACCTTTAAGAAGAAAGGCAAAGGCCTCATGGCTGACTATGATTGGGCTGCCTCTGACGAAGAAGAATCATCTGACTCTGAAGATGATGATGAAGCCAATCTATGTCTCATGGCCAAACTTGAAGAAGAGGAAGACAATTCTGACATTCCCTCTACTTCAACCTCTGCAACTCAGGTTAAGAAGGGTATCTGGTATCTCGATAGCGGATGCTCTAGACACATGACTGGTATGAAGAACCTGCTCACTGAGTACAATGAAGAGAAGGGTCCCTTTGTAACTTTCAGTGGAAATGGAAAAGGACATACCCGAGGGTTTGGTGTACTATCTAATGGTACAACAACCTTCAGAAGAGTCGCATATGTTGAGGGCTGAAGCATAATCTTCTAAGCATCAGTCAGCTTTGTTACCAGGATAACAAAGTAATCTTTACTAAGGAATCCTGCTTTGTCGCTCACAAAAAGGAGAAGATAGCTCTCAGCGGTTATCGTTTGGAAAATGTTTATGTAATAAACATGGACTCAACAACCACTGAGAACTCCTGTTTCTTCTCAAAAGCCTCATCTGATGTCAACTGGCTATGGCATAAGAGGCTCTCTCATATAAACTTCAAGACACTGAACACTCTTTCTTCAAAAGAGTTAGTCACTGGTCTACCTCAGGACTCATACGCCAAAGAGTCCTTATGTTCAGTGTGTGAGAAAGGCAAGCAGACCAAAGCAAGCTTTAATTCAAAGCAAGTTTCCTCAGTATCATCTCCTCTACAACTTCTCCATATGGATTTGTTTGGCCCTGTTAACAAACAATCCATCGCTGGAAAGAAATATACACTAGTCATAGTTGATGAATTCTCTCGATATACATGGGTTATGTTTCTCCGTTCTAAGAGTGACACCCCTGAAGAACTCATCACCTTTGTTCGGAAGATGGAAACCCTGAACAACTTGACCGTTCGCTCAATAAGGAGTGATCATGGGACTGAACTCAAAAACAGTTCTCTTGATTCCTTCTTTGAGAGTAAGGGTATTTCTCACAACTTTTCTTCAGTGAGAACACCGCAACAAAACGGAGTCGCTGAAAGAAGAACTAGAACTATTATTGAAGCTGCACGTTCAATGCTCAGCGATTCGCACCTACCTACTCAGTTTTGGGCAGAAGCTGTCAACACTGCTTGTTTTACGCAAAACAGGTCGCTGATAGTCAAAAGATTTAATAAACAGCCTATGAACTTTTTCATGGGAGAAAGCCTTCAATTAGCTTTCTTCACATCTTTGGATGTTAGTGTTTCATACTGAACAACAGAGATTGCCTTGGAAAGTTTGATCCTAAGGCTGATGATGGAATCTTTCTTGGATATTCTTCAATCTCCAAAGCTTTTAGAGTCTTCAATCGAAGAAGACAAACTGTTGAAGAAACTATTCACGTCACTTTTGACGAATCCTGTTCAGCGAATTCTCGACCTTCTGCTGATACTGTAGAACTGAATCAATGGATGTTTTCACATCTTGGTGATTCAGAAGACATTCCCACTCCTCATACTCATACCGTTGAAGATGATAGTCCTACTATCATCCCAAACATGCAGAATAGTGAAGCTGAAACATCATGGGTCTCAGCTGATCCTTTAAACACTATGCATGCCTCTGAACCAAATGTCTCAGACATTCCATCTACTTCTCAGCAATCAGTGAATGAGATGACATCTGCACCTACTCCTCTCTTGGCTGATATTCCAGAAGTTGCTGAAGCTTCATCTTCAACCCCTCCAGTTCAGGTTGAGTCAGCGTCTCACGCTCCGGCTCAGCGATGGACTATAAATCACCCAATTGATCAAATCCTTGGTGATCCAAACGCTGGTGTTCAGACTCGACGAAGTGCAGGTAATGTTTGTTTATTTGTTAACTTTATTTCTCTGATTGAACCAAAGAAAGTAGATGATTCCCTCAAAGATCCAAACTGGGTCAGCGCCATGCAAGAAGAGGTGACTGAATTTGAAAGAAACAAAGTTTGGAAACATGTTCGAAGACCAACTGACAAGACAGTGATATGCACTAAATGGGTCTATCGAAACAAGTTGGACGAACATGGAACTGTAACCCGCAACAAGGCTCGACCTATTGCTCAGGGATACAGACAAGAGGAAGGCATAGATTACGATGAAACATTTTCTCCTGTAGCAAGACTAGAATCTATTCGTCTATTCTTAGCATACGCTGTACACAAAGACTTCAAAGTATATCAAATGGATGTTAAGTCAGCATTTCTCAATGGAAAGCTGAATGAAGAAGTCTATGTGGAACAACCTCCAGGATTCTCAGATCCTAAGCGTCCAGGTTATGTTTATAAATTGGATAAGGCACTTTATGGCTTAAAGCAAGCTCCACGTGCATGGTATGACACTCTATCCTCTTATATCCTAATTGAACAATTTGAGCGAGGTAAAATCGACAAAACTCTATTTTTCAGAATAGTGAAAGCCATATCATTCTTGTTCAGATATATGTTGATTACATTATATTTGGTTCTACTAACCCTGATCTTTGTACTCGTTTCGCTGATAGAATGAAATATGAGTATAAAATGAGCATGATGGGTGAGCTAACATATTTCCTTGGTCTTCAGATAAAACAAAATGAAAAAGGAACTTTCATTAATCAGGAAAAGTATGTTAAAGATATGCTGAAGAAATTCGATTTAACTCAGAGTTCAGCTATGAAAACCCCTATCGCACCTCCGCTGATACTAAACAAGGATTCAAATGGAATACCTGTTAATGTCACGATGTACCGTGGGATGATCGGCTCTCTTTTGTATCTTACATCTAGCCGACCCGATATTATGTACGCAACCTGTTTGTGTGCACGATATCAAGCTGAACCTATGGAATCTCATATGATCGCTGTAAAGCGAATCTTTCGTTACCTTAAGGGTACTCTGAACCTAGGTCTTTGGTATCCCAAAGACTCAGGGTTTGATCTAATCGCCTATTCAGATAGTGATTTTGCAGGTTGCAAATTGGATAGGAAAAGAACCATAGGAGGCTGTCAGCTCCTGGGTGGAAAGCTGGTGAGTTGGACAAGTAAAAAGCAAAATTCAGTGTCCACCTCAACTGCTGAAGCTGAATATGTAGCCGCTGGAAGCTGTTGTTCTCAGGTCTTGTGGATGAGAAATCAACTACTGGACTATGACCTTCAGCTCTCAAAAATTCCAATCTATTGCGACAGCACAAGTGCCATCGCTATAGCCAACAATCCAGTGCTACACTCAAAGACAAAACATATCGAAATCAGGTATCATTTTATCAGAGATCATGTGATGAATGGTGATATAGAACTTCATTTTATCCCAACTAACTATCAGTTAGCTGATCTGTTCACCAAACCTCTTGATGAGACATTATTCAACTTTCTCATCAGCGAGCTTGGAATGCTGAACTTTGAAGAGTAAAATCTTCAGCGGTTCACATTTGATCAACGATAGGATAAAATCAACTTGTATAACCCACTCTATCCTTCTCTCTCTAAACAAAAATTAACTCGCTGATATCAAGGTATGTTTTTCTCTCTTACTCGCTGACGTTCGCCTAGAACTCAAAGATTTCAAAACAAATTGCATCGTTGAATATCTCTTCCTTAACAACGATACTTTGAAATTTCTTAAACCAACACTGATATTTCTATTCAGTGCTTCATATTTTCAAAAGTGTCCCTGAACTTTCAAAAACTCAGAGACATCCTAAAAATATGAAAGGAAAGTTGTGACGTCATCGCAACGGATAAGCCCTGGCACGTTCTTTTTCTGACACACGTTTGCACGTTTCGTTTACCTTCCAATCAAATGCAAACACGTGTCCGTGTCATGATGAAAAACTTTCCCGCTCGAGTTTCTCTCTCTCTCAAATCTCTCTATATAAACCATTTTGGGTTTATATTTTTCTCTTTACGCGAAAAACTTCTCCTCCAAGCAAGAAAAAGATTTACCGTTGCATTTTGAGCTCTCAAAATTTCCAGAAACTATTCATCTTCTTCCTTGACGAACCAGGTTAATACTCTTATTATTTACCTACATTACTTGTTTATGATCTTATTCTTTGCTTTTAACAGATCAAACAAAAGAACTTTTTTAAAATGAAATCATTTTCTGTTCATGATTTTATGAATACAACCTTCATGGTTGTTCTTCAAGTTTATATCAAAACTCGTAAACTTGTTCTTCATATGTTTCTCCAGAATTCCTTTTTCAAATGAAAACTGGAAAACACATAATCTCTACGTTTTGTAACTCTTTCTCAAAACAAGAAAAAACCCTAATCTTTCTTAAAGGGATTTTTGGCTGAATGAAATGGACAAAATTCAAACACATCTTATTGGAAAATCTTTCCACATTAAGACTGTATTCTTTATCTATGTTCATATTTAACAGAAATGGCATCTTCTACTGATATTCCTACTGCTGAGAACACTCCTGCTGTTGAGGAACTTGAAATCAACAAGGCTCCTCAGGTCAAGTTCAAACTTGAGGATGTCTCTTTTACAAAATCAAACAACCTCCATGCGCTGTTCGATTTTCCTCCGAAGAAACAAGTCAAGCATCTAGACGACGCTGTGAATTTTCTGAAAACCTGTTGCCTCTCTAAAGCCTTGACCATAACACCTCCTCCTAATCAGTTACTATTATCTCAGTTTTGGTATACCGCCAGACACACTCAGCTACCATCATCCAAAGAACCTACCAAACTACTTGATGTCATCCTCTGTGACACTGATTTTGGCACCATCAAAATCAACCCTGCTATCATTTGGAAAGCACTGAATCTCCCTGTTGCCACCAAAGACAAACCATTTGTTCCTTTCCCTGACCCCAAGAGACATGCTGATAGAGAAACACTCATTGCATTCTTTGATGCAATGAAGTACATATGGGATCAAGGGAGAGATGAAAAATCCGAGAAGAAACTGACTGCAATCAAGAAGTCAAAGATGCCCAGCGAAATGAACTTCATCTTCGCACACCTAATAAGCTGCATGACAGCGAAGAGCGGCTCCTCTGATCAAGCTGCTCAACCTCAGCAAGCCATGGGCTATGCATTGCTGAAGGGTCTCCATGTTAACTGGGCCTCGATAATCTACGACGATCTTGCGCTCAGAGTAGATTTTGCTGATCGACCATCATGGGTTCCATACCCAAGATTCCTCAGCGCCATCTTCCAAACCGGCCTGAAGAATAACTATCCAAAAGTAGGAGACCTGAAACTCTCTCAGGTTGGCCCTAAGGTGCTCGACTTCAAGCCCCTGCCAAATGAGGTACGTCTCTCTACTCTCTTATCTATTCTCAATCCTCCTTCTTCTACTTCTGCGGCTCATTCAGTGGAAATCCCCATCGCTGATATCCCAGCTGCAACCTCCACTCCTTCTAGAAAAAGGAAACACTGATCTTCCCAACTTGGCTCCGAAAGGACCAAGAAAACAAAGGAGCAACCCCCAAAGCATTCCCATGCTGAAGACTCCTCAGCTCATCTTGAAGAGCTGATGGATAGTTCCGTGGTACGCTCTGCCACAGCTGAACAAGCCACCCCTTCCATCCCAGCTTCAGCGCCTCTAAACGCTGGAGTTATAAACTTGGAAATGAACCCACCTCCTTCAGCCTCTCTACAGACTGAAGTGATTTTTAGCGGATCCAACGCTGAACCCCGTACCCATCCAACATTCTCATCCTCCATTCCTCTCACCTCTTCTTTGGTCACTCAATCTCTTCCCCTATTCCCCTCAACAACCGTCATCCTCAGCGACTCTATCGCTGAACATTTTCAGAGGATGATAGGACACACCACAGAACCTGCAGGTACTTCCAGTCGTCTAGGAAATATTGAAGACGACTACGAAACTTTTACAGGACACAAAGGGTTCGACAACTTCGCCAACCCGCCTGCAGGTATACACAAATTCCCACACACTTCTCTCTCTCAACCCCAAACTTCTAAGCTTTCCTCTGTTCATAAGTTGATAACTTTTTCAGGTCCTAATTTGGGGGATATCAACACCTCCCTGACGGCCCTGGAAACAAAGATGGAGCCTTCAACAACACTCTCACTGCCAACTCTTCAGCGGTTACAAACGCTGGAGAGAACTTGAAGACTTTGACCACTGAGGTCGAAAATAAAGCCTCCAAAGCTGATCTGGAGAAGGTGGATGGTAGCATTGCTAAATTTGCTACCACCCTCGTTGAAAACTCAACCGCCACAACCACTCTCTCAACAAACTTCACCTCTCTGTCGAATGAAGTCACATCATTGAAGACATATGTTGGTTCTCTTAAGAGTGAAGTTTCCATAATCAAGACTGAAGTCTCTGCGGTCAAAGAGATTGTTCAGAAAGTGCTCGATCGCCTGAACACACCAACTTCTCATTTCACTCAGGCCGATCGAGATGATCTCAAAAAGATCAGTCCTGCTATTACTGGCCTAGAAGACAGAGTAGAAGGGATTGAAAAATCCATAAGAATTACTGGCCAAGAAGACAGTAATCTTATGACTGCTGCTGCCGCTGAAAAGTCCATTACCTCCCTCAACCATGATGTGGAAGAGGGGGAGAAGCCTAAAGAAGACCTTCCCCATAATGATGAGGGGGAGAAGAAAAATAAAGAAGCCTTCAGGGAGTTGAAAACCTTGAGGGAACCGAAATACCTCCCTCTGTATCTGAGGGGGAGCAACTCGAAGAGCAGAACATTGAAGCTGCTGCTGATGTAACCTCACCCTACGCTGAAGAGGTTGAATCTGATGAAGACGAAGCTGAAGACGATGAAGCTGTCGACATATCTGATGATGAACCATCTTCTTCTCCAAAGAATGATGATGATGACGATGATGATGATGATGACTCCTTTATCGTCAAGCCTGTTCAGAAGACTACAGCTCTCAAAGGGATTTCGATAAATGAACCTTCAGGGGAGCGGACCAAGACAAAGCCTGCAGCGTCTGAAGCTGACAAAGGCAAAAACAAAGGCCTCGCTGAAGAAGACAATCTGACGATCTTGCTTCCAAAGCCAGTTTGTCAGGTACACTACCTTCTATTCCCTTACACTGCATCCCTCCTCTATCCCTTCTCAATCTCAATCCTTCAATCCATAAAACCTCTATACACTTAACCCCATTCTTTTTCTATCTCTTTCTTCCCCAAATCTTCTTACTTAAATGATCGCTGTGTTTCAGCTAGTCCTCTCACCTATTTGAGGATATCGCTGAAGTTCCTACAGCTGCGACTTCACCAACAATAATCCCAGCTCCCAACGCTGAAGAAATAATCCCGGTCTTGGATTTAATCACTGAGACCGATGAACCTGAAGAACAACTGCTCTCTCACAAAAACAGACCTTCCTTGGCTCCTCAAAAGCAAAGTGAAGAGGATCAGAAAAAGAGAGAGGAAGTAATCAAGAGATTTGAAGATCAGCGAATCATCCTGAAGCGTGATCAACTTCCTTCTATTCCTCCAAAGTTCAGACTTTCACAAAAGGAATACAAGGATCACCTCAGAGCTGAAAGGTTAATTGCTGAAAGAAGGAAAGCTGAAGAAAAAGACAGAGAACTCGCCATCCAGCTTGTCCAACAATCGGTGAAAGACCCCGCGCTGAAAAGAACTCCCATTGATGTCCAACGTCAGCTATGGGATGATGCCCAAAGGATCGTTGAAGAAAAGATGAAAGTATCTGATACGACTTTGAAATGGTGTAAAGAAATGTTGAATTATCGATCTCGACCATCCAAAATCATCAAAGTAAACATCAGAGGAAGACTGTTCGTTGACGTTCCTGTTGTTGAAATTGATGTATTCAGAGAAGACAAAACCAAGCAAACCTTCTATGCTACTACTTTAGAGAAGTTTGGTTTCTCTGAATTGTTGGAAGTGAAATTAGCCATTCAGGGATCGCGCTCAAAGTTCAAGAGCCATGTCGAGAAAATTTTAAATACTCAGATCGACTTGGTTTCTTCTGCTGTGGATATTCCTCCTTCCACTCTTCTTCCTCCTCAACACTGAAGAGTCTCTGCAAAGGAAAAGAAAGTCTCAGACTCAGGTCCTCCTATACGGAATGAAACAGGTATTGGTTTCTCTCGTGCTGAAGTTCTTGGCCCTGATGCTGATCTCTCAGCGCTTGACACCTCCCTACCACCTGGAGAAACTTTCATTCCTGGCAAAGTTGTAAGTGATCCTTATGGTATATTCTTTCTAGACTACCAAGGAAATCATCACTTTCAACGCATCTATGAGATTCCAATCACTCCCATCGAACAACTCAGAGATCTCATATACTGGTGTGAAGTCAGACGCGACATTAAAGCTAGACACCTTAAGCCCTTGATTTTTGAAGAAGCTCTGAACAAAAAGAATCAAGGAGTAGATGTCCCTGACTGGATGATTCCCACATCAAAGACCCTTGATGAACTTCTCATCAAGGAAGAACCTTTTCACGGATAGGATCTCCTTATAATTCTTTCTATCCTTATCTGTCTACATCTTTTGTACTTGTAATTTTATTTGCTGTACTTGTAATTTTTCTACTTCCCTCTGTAATCTTTACGAAGTTTAAAGAAAAATTTAAGCGAATGTACTTTACTCCATCAGTACTGAAAAGATCCCAGAAAACAGTAAAAGGGACAAATATTTTATGAGTTCTTTTTATCCTTATGTTTTCATTAAATAGCAATTTTCTCTGTTGCTATGTCATAATCAAATAGGGGGAGATTCTTGATCCAAACCCTAAGTGATTTGATAATGACCCTCTCTTAAACACTTAGTGAAAATTGTAATTAAACAATATGTATTAGAGTTTCACTATCGCTGATAAGTACTAAGACTTTACAGTACCGCTGATAGTAACTCTCACTCTTTAGATTAGATATTCATCGAACACTGTTCATCATCTTATAGCTCTGAGCCTGTTCAGTCTATAAGATGATCGCTGATAAATTAGTTGTTTACATATGATCCCTGAAGACAAATTTCACGTCAACCAAAGTTCTACGCTGAAGTCGAAGATCAAGCTCAAGAACCAGCGACAAGTCTACTCATGAACTGATGCGGATATCAGCGAAGCAAGACCTGTCCATTCAACGTGAAGTATCAAGTAGAAGACTTCAGCAATCGCTGAACTTTATCATTCGCTGATAAAGATCTGACTCAACGAAAGCTGATCATGAAGTCTCCCTGTATGTTACTATTGTCTTACCTCCCTTGCACGTCTCCGTACGAACTGTTAGAACAGACATCCCTTTTGTCTGTAATCGTACAACAACTCTGATTCTACACTGTGAACCATACGGCTACTAAGGTTGTCTACAAAGGTCAATGACATGCAACCACTCAGCTGCTGCCACGTGTAAAGCCATACTGCCATGCATTAAATGCATGCAGTATATAAGAAGAACCCTACTTCAGTTTTCGAAGTGCACTGGCCATCTTCTTCTTTCTATCTGTGTGTTAGAATATTATACTTAATATTCTTATCTCCTTTCTATCTATTTCTAGTGCAAGAAACTTAGTGTTCTTAACTTGTTTAGATTAGGTTAATCCTTATCTTGTTCCGCAACAAGTTGTAAATTGTATTTGATTTATCAATAAACAATTTAGAAAAGTAAAAATCGTGTGTTTGTATTCATCCCCTCCCCTTCTACAAACTTGTATAACCCTTCGGGACCAACATAAATGAAGTAGTCTCAAGGCATGGGGTACCATTGTCTATTATGTCTGACCATGATAGTCATTTCACTTCACATTTATGGAATGCTTTTCAAAGGGAATTGGGTATAAAGATAAAGATGAGCACGTCGTATCATCCTCAAACGAACGGACAAAGTGTGTGGACTATTTAAACATTATAGGACATGTTAAGTTCGTGTGTTATCGACTTTGGGAAAATTTGGATGCTCATCTACCGTTAATGGAATTCGCTTACAACAATACTAATCACTCGAGCTTGGGTGTGGCGCATTTGAAGCCTTGGTGGCTGGAAATGTAGAAAGTCAGTTTGTTGGCTTAAGGCGGGCGAGAAGCACTTCGTCGGACCGAAGATTGTACAAGAAACGACGGACAAGGTAAAGAGTATCTGAGAGTGGTTGACGGCGGCACAAAATCGCCAAAAGAGCTACGACGATAAGAAAATAAGACTGGTGGAAATTCAAGTAAGTGATCGCGTGATGTTGAAAGTGTCATCGTGGAAATGAATTATTAGGTTCGGGAAACAGGGGAAACTTAGTCCTCGTTTCCTTGGACCCTTCCCAATTATTGAAAGAATCGGACTTCAAGCCTATAAGCTAGAGCTACCACCTGAGATGAGTGGAATCCATCCTACGTTTCATGTATGCTATCTACAGAAGTTCTTGGCAGTAGAAGAAAGCGTCATTCCGTTATCAGATATTCGGGTAGACAACATTCGGTGTGTGGAGGAACCCGAGTCTATCTTGGAAAGGAAGGCAAAGAGACTTCATCATAAGGAAGTAGTTTTGGTCAAAGTTCAATGGAAGCACCACCGAGGTGCCAACGTAACGTGATATCCTTATCTTTTTGTTAGCTCAAGATTTCGAGGACGAAATCTTTTCTAAGGCACTATAAGAAAACTGAGTTTTAGCGACGCGCTTTTAGCAATGAAAAGCTTCATTTACAAGCTATAGCGACGACATGTCATTTTTGTAAATCGATTGCAGGGATAAGTAGATCTTTAGCGACGATAAAAGTCGTTGCTAAAACCTATGTTTCTTGTGGTGAGGAAGGGAGGATTATAACACCCGAATTTTTGGTAATATGTAAATATATAATTATTCGTATTTATTGGAGCAAAAGAGTATCGACAAATAGAACTTAAGTCGCGACGAAAATCGAATCAGAAGCATGTCAACGACTATGCCTTGCGAGAATGCCATAGGGTATGATCGCAGGGCAATGTCGCGAGGGACAAAGCCCTCTCAGTACATATCCAACGAGTATGCCCGGCAAGAGTGTCAGGGGCATACTCGCGTGTCATAGTCGCACGATCCAGCTGAGCCACAATACATTTAATGCGAGAGTGCCAAGCGAGATTGCCATGGTCAGTCTCGTCGGTCACTATCGCCGACGGGACCCGAGCTGATCAATTTTTAAATCAGATTTTTAGCCAAGTCGTGGTTCATTTTGGGTTTTCTTAAGAGTCGATTTCTCTCCTCTTCTAGGTGCGATTTTCCTCCTTCTCTTTCCCCTTCGCATTTAATGCAACCCAATCATACTTCTTGGTTATTAAATACTAATCTAGGGTTTTTCTACTCCTCGTGTTTAGATTCAAGCTACTTTAGGGTTTTCTACTCCTTTGTTTATTTTATGATGTTACTACTATGTTTGTAAGTTTTGACTTTTTTAAGATCTCTCTGGACTTTCGGTGTAACAATTGTTGTTGTATGAATGTGGATTACAGGTCCCACTAGTGGTGCATCTAGGACGCGTTGATTGGCCGAACGTGCATATAGGAGCACTTGAAGTGACGGGATTTTTGAGGAACTTTTGAGAAGAGAGATTTTTGGAGATATACTGACTCCCCTATTAATCTAGTTTAAATCATGCCTAGATTAAGTAGGTTGTTATATTTATATCTCAATATTCAATACTTAGGATTTGTACAAACTATCCCGAACTTTTGGGTTTTAGTTATTATGTTTGGAAGTTTTTATTTTACCCATTTTCTGTAATTTCCCCTATAATTGTTGTTTAAATTTTAGGGTGTTACAACATTGCTAACACGTATTTATACTTACAAATTAATGAAAGCAAATATTCTAATTGATTACAAAAGTAATTACTAGAATCAAATCAAGAGATATTGAAGCATAGATAAAGGGATGCGATATGGAGGCTTAGATCAAGTGATATGATATGGTGTATCTTGATCACAATCTTTACATTTACAATCAATATCAACACAAATCAACCAACCGAACTAAATCTTTGATTCCAAAGCTACAAAAATTCCATGTATAACATCTATGAAATCATCTAATCGACAATGAGGTTCAATCTAATCCCAAGCAAAATACCAACTAACTACAGCAGCAGCACACACAAACATAAAGAAACTATAATTACAATAATAAACAATGGAAATACAAATCATAAATCAAATATAGGATGACCGAAATACGAATTCGAAATACGAATACAACGTTTTTTAATATAGAAGGCATCAACATTGTAATTCAAGCAAGGACAAAGAAAAATAGTACTACAATATAGACATGTACCACATATATTTTTCATGTCAGCACGTCGTCCATCCGAAATTTTCAATGTATTAGCGACAATTTCCCGAAAAATATGAGATCCAAAAGAGGAAAAGATCCCATCGGTAATCCGTCCCTGATTGGCAATGGATCATCGTCGAGTTTAGATTAAATTTTCTTCATTTATCTAAAAGATCACAAAAATATGTTGGTGATTTAGAAACTTAAACAACAGATCACTAAAGAGGTTAATTGATTTTAAAAATTTTAAATTTTTTAAATCCACCAGAACCATCTGTAGTGTGTCAGATTAATATTCTACTTTAAATACTTTTAAAAGTCATCGAAAATCCGTCGATGTTACATAAACTTATCGATGGATTATCGGCGACTTAGTGAAATAAAAAAAACCTTATTTGGACCTATTTCGAAGCTAATCCATACACACGTAAGTATTTTTCAAGTGCCTACATATGTATTCTTTATGTAAGCCAATATTTATATACATTTATTTGCTTACATACATAAAAATGCGTATAAATGCTATATATATATATATATATATAGAGGGAGGATCATACGAGAATGATAACTATTTAAAGGAATAAAGGAATAAATACCAACCAATCATAATTAAGAACTATATTTTTTTAATTTGTTAGAATAATACGTCTAAAAGGGTACCAAGGTAAATTAACATCCCTAATTTATTTAGGATAGTGTCTATCTCCTTTTTTAACCGTGATCTTCTCCTAATTTCTTGATTTCACATACCTTTTTCCCTGCACCATCCATAACCAGAACGAGAAGAAGCTATCAAGCACCAGACGAAATCATCAATTATCAATCGATTTTCATATTTGATATATCTATTCAACACGCACCAGACGAGATGGAGCAATATAATCAATCGCGTTTAACAGTCGGAAGTGTTGAGTCGTTGAATCAAATTGACTTCCATCCGCAAAACGATGTCGAGATTAGTGAAAATCAAGACAAATCAACGACGAATGTTGTTTCCCCCAACGTTTCTGTATTAGAAGATGTTCAAGGTATGCTTTTTATTTGATGTTTTATGTGATAAACCCCGTTATGTTTATACGAATCTGCAACACAGATTTCAAAATGGTCATATTCCGTTGTTACATAACACCACTGTTACAAATATGAACATATTAGTTTAGAACTGTTTGCTCACATGATCATATTAATTCTTACACTGTAAGTGGGTGTGTTTGTTTCTACATTATTATGTGGTATAATAGTAAGTAAAAGTTTTTATCAATTTCATTATGTAATCACTGTTGATTTTGAATAAGTTGAATACCTTGAGTATGTTAATCACTGTTGATTTTTCATATGTTTAATATGGTTGGTTTTGTGTCAGAAATGTTAATCACCGTTGATTGAATACATTGAATATATTCACTATGTTAATCACTGTTGATTTTGTTGTTGTTTTTACATGTTCATAAGTGATTATATAAGTTAGGACTAAAATTAAAGTACACATGCGAGTAAATATGAAATGGATAACATAATATTCAAAAAAGAATTTAGTTCATCACTGTTTTTAATCACGACAACACATTTGCTTTGTAGAAGCCCTGCTCATATCGAACGTCAATTCACTTGACCACATTCCCGCCAATTTTGATCTTACCGGTAGTTCTATGGTATCTATGAAGGAACGATTTAATGCCCCCATTAATGTGGTACCGAATGTTCCCGAGGGGTTCATACCTGTTGTTGGTTCGATGTTCCAAACAATAGGTCAGTGCGTTGACATGTATAGGAAGTACGCTGACTACACTGGTTTTGATATAAGGAAATCAACTGAACATAAATTCAAAGACAAATCTGTCAAGATAAAATATCTGGTATGTCATCGTCATGGCTTACCAAACAAACGTTCTGTTGATAACACAAATCTTGGTCAACATCGAAAGGTCCTTCGTAACTCAAATTTCAAAGTCACTAGATGTAAAGCACATGTCCGTTTTTGTAGGGTTCCAGGTACGTTATTGTTTAAGTTGTACCATTTCAATCCGAACCACAATCACCCACTTTATGACGAGAATGATAGAATGTTATCTCGAAATAGAAGACAGTTGAAGTTTTCGGATAAGAGGATAATACATCGTGCTGCAAGTGCTAATATTGGTGCAGCCAAGGCACACCAGTTGCAAGTTTGTTTGAAGGGTGGGTATGTGGAGGTTGGATGTAGTCGTACCGACTATAAGAGTTACAAACGTGATTTTGATTCATTTATTGGTGATGGTGATGTTCAAATGGTTTTGAATATGTTTAATGAGCGTGTTGTAAATGGCACAAACTTTGCATTCGAGTTCAAAGTATCTGACGGAAAACTACAGGGACTATTCTGGGCTGATGAGTTATCTAGGTTCAACTACAACGAGTTCGGCCATGTTATTTCATTCGATGCGACGTATCGTTCGAACAAGTAAGATTTTTTCATTAACTCGATGTTTTATGTATTAAAATTTTCATTTTTATCAATAAATTCTGTTTTATAATGTTGAGTGCAGGCATTGTATGGTTTTTGTACCATTTCTTTGCATTGATAACAACAGGCATTCTGTTGTTGTTGGTTCGGGTGTGTTGTGTGACGAAAAAATGCCATCTTACACTTGGTTGTTGGAGGCTTTTTTAAAGGTTCATGGTGTTCAACCAAAGCTTGTTTTGACTGACCAGGACGCTGCAATTAATCAGGTTCTCCCACTCGTATTCACTGAAACCAAGCATAGATTATGTATGTGGCACATTATGAATAAACTGCCGATCATGGTATGAAATATATATACATATTTTCTTGTTTTATAAACATTTATGTTTTACGTTGTATATAAGATCAATGATGTTGCTATGCAGATTAACATCGACATATTGCTAAACACCGATTTTAGGAAGCGTCTACTGAAACTTGTATGGAGTGTCTATTTGGGACCACAAGATTTTGAGGCGAAATGGATTGCACTGATGGAAGAATTTAATTTGTCAAATCACCCGTGGCTTTCGGAGGTGTTCAATATTCATTCGAAGTGGATTCCTGGATATTTCCAAGATTTACCTATGTGTGGCTTAATGAAAACCACCTCCCGTTCTGAGAGCTTGAATTCCTTTTTTAAAATTTTTTCACACCATGGCAACAATTTGTTGAAGTTTATTCTATCTCACGACATTGCAATGGATAAACAAAGAAATAGGCAACGTACCGATGAACATCATACCAACACCACCGTTCCAAATTTTAAGACTCAAAGTATGATTGAGCGACACGCCGCTATGGTTTACACCAGGGCCGTCTTTTTTGATGTTCAAAAGGAAATAGTTAAAGCAGATCGTTATTGTTCTCAGTGGAATGTTGTTGCCGAAAGTGGCAGACAAATTTTCACCATACGGCAAAAGGATAAATCCTTTAAAACCAAGTCAGAGTTTAAGGTATAACAGTCTTTGTCCGTTATAAATTGCAACCGTAATAAATTTTATTTTTTGTGATATGTATATTTATACATGTTCATATAATGATTCATAATAATTAAGGTTGAGCTTTTGGAAGACGATGGATCTTTGTCATGTTCGTGTCAAAAGTACGAGTACTTTGGAATTTTGTGTTGTCACATATTTAGTGTTCTATTCAACACAAATGCGGAAGAGATACCTAGGCAATATGTTAATAGGCGATGGATGAGAGGTGTTATCCCTATGGATGTACTTCGTACTCGACGTATACAGCTCGGAAGCAATGAACGTTCTGATAGATTGACTAACAATATACAATTTGAGTTTGACCAGATATTGAGTAGGGTGTATGGCGATGATGAGAAACTTGAACTTTTTTTGGAAAAGGTTCGGTCAATAAAAGAAGATATTGGACCTGACGTTCCTTCAGAGAATGGGTTGTTTAGCAAAGAGGCTGATTTTGAGAAGTTGTTGGGTGCGTCAAAGCCTAAGACACTTGAGGTGCGAGCCCCAGATGGTGTTAGAAACAAAGGGTGTGGCACAGGTAAACGTTTGATCGGGGGCGGTGAGCGAGCTTTGAAGAATGCGCGGCAGAAGAGGAAGTGTAGAGGATGCAATGAAATCACAAACCATGATTCTCGGAATTGTCCAGTGAAAAAAGGCACGTATGATAAGTGTGGTTGATGATGGAATATTCATTCTTTTAGCAATTTTTTCATTAAGTTAGACATTTGCAATTTGATTCTTCTTACCGTCTATTTGAATGTTTTGTTTTTTGTTAACTAGTTGGATTCTTTTAAGTTAATTGGTTGATGGTTGGTGTCATCAGGTTTAGTCGTTGTTTCATATTTTAGTCTTTTTTCCGTGGTTGTTATTTTTCTATATTGGTATACATAAATGGGATAAACGATAGTTTATGTTTCATATAAATTATCTTTGATTTTGCCCAATTGATAATCACATAATCACCTGTGACGTTAGTGTTTAATGTTATATAACTGGTGTTTTGCTTAATATTATAATATATAATATCCTCAAATCATGTGTGATTATAGAGTAAGATTTGAAGTAACAATTCAATGGAAAATTAACCCATCATATATTAACATTTGTGATTCAGGTCCATGATAGTATCCATACACACCGTATTAAGCCTAAAATCAATTATGATTTTACCTATAATATTATCAGTACACACCGTATTAAGCCTAAAATCAAGTTTGATATTAAGTAACGTACATATATAATCAGAATTGATTTTACTTTAAGATATTATTCGTACACACCATATTAAGCATCAAATCAATTTTGATATCAAGTAAGGTACATATATAATCAATATTGATTTTCCATGTAGATATGGTCCGAGCACACCATATGAAGCATCAAATCAATTTTGATATTAAGTAACGTACATACATAATCAATATTGATTTTACTTTGAGATATTAAGTTACACACCATATTAAGCATCAAATCACTTTTGATTTTAAGTGTCGTATGAGTTGTCACCTTTGCATTTCGCATCTAGTCAATATTGGTTGACGATTTATATGACTACGATAAAACCGTATAAAAAAGCATTTTATATTACAACATTTTTACCAAAAATAATTTGATTATAAACCATTTCACTTAAGATGGAAAGCAACATGTTCAACACATCCCATTAAACCACACTATGATCATCAAACCAAATTAAACGATGAAACATCCACAAAACTTTGAAGTTCAAAAATTCCTAGAAAAAAAATCAAAAACCCCAATTCTGGTATGTTCCAGTAATCTGAAAGTTAACCCTAAAAAATTATAACGATAACGAATACCTAACCAAGATGAAATGCCTTGGTTTTAAGTCTATCCCGTATACTCGACTTTGTGATCCCTCCAGCAACTTGTGGTGCAAGTGGTGCAAGTTGTGCAAGTGGTGCAAGTGGTGCACGTGGTGCAATTGGTGCGTCTGTTGCTTGCCTCATGAGTCTGGACCTCCATAGATTGTGGGTCGAAAGCAATATCTTCGATAAGTACTTCCTACGAAACTTGTTTAATTGTACCTCCTGCGACGGTGATTCTTTTACCAAATCAGCATTATATCGACTAACCGTTTCCCCCTTGAAGGTCTCCATATGCCGCATTGCGAAGATCCCAGAGTCTTTATTACTGTCGATCGTCCTCCACTTCATTTTATACCTGGTTGGTTTCACTTTCGACATACTGTTAACCCTTGGATGACCTACCTTTTTCAGATATTTTTGCATGGTGGCTTGCTGCAATAATTCATAGAACATATAAGTTTTCACAAATAACCACTATGATTTTCTGTGAGTAATGACATAACCAAACATGAATCAATATTGATCCGAACCAATTTTATACAGTTTTCCTTAACCGCACACAATTATAGAAAATTGTCATTCTATTAAATCAGAAGTGATCCCAACCAATTTTATACAAGTTTGTCGTAAATGTTATACATTAATCGCACACAATAATAGAAAAATGACATTCTATTAAATCAGTAGTGATCCAATAAATGTTATACAAATTTTTTTCCTTAACTGTCATACACTAACCGCACACAATTGAACGAAACTGTAATTATTTTAAATACCATAGGTCGATATCATATACGATTTACGTCGACACAAATTAAAAAAGCTTTAAACAAACATGGTATTTTCCACATATGTGTGTTATATTTCCTTATGTGCTTACCAGCGTGGTTGGTAATTCACCATATTTGTCGTCAATAAGCATGTTGCTTGCGCTGTTGTCCAATATCACAATGCCTGGGTTCTTTAGATTGTAGACTATGACATAGAAGTGATCTGGCTGTTGGATAGGAAAGAATATCTGTATGTATATAGTAGTATAATCACAACTTATGTTAGTATCATTTGTTAAACATTATTAAATTGGTGTATCAGAATACTAAAAGTATATAACAACCCTTTGGACATACCATGTCAATTGTCTTGAGTGATGCCAGCTCAGCGTCGAACAACATGCAAGATATCAGATTCAGTGAAAATCTATCATTAACCTCATTTATGTTCATCATCGGTGGGGTCATGTCCTCCGTCTACACCAATTTAGAACAGGTAATATTGTATTAATTTAACAAAATACTACTAAAACACATTTTTAAATTGAAGCACATACCAGTGTACGTGTTGTGCAAAACAACCGATATGGCGATGACCTGTTTCGGAATTGTTCCTCCTTGTTCAGAATGTACGACCAAGCATCAATAATCTTACCATTTATATGTCTGCCCGGTGACATGCTTTCAAAACAATTCCTTTCTAAGTCTCCTTTACAATCCACAGTTTTGAAAACTGGCATCCTGTTATGACAAAGTTCATAAACGATGATATAAATTTTACAAAATTTTTAAAACATAAATTTTAATATAAAGTAAATCTATCGTTGTGGCTAATGAACTTACATCCTATCACCTTCAGCTGAGAATATCCAGCTTGACAATGTTGTTTCATCTCTAGTGATTACCGTGAGTGTCGACCTTTCGGTTCAAGTACGGTGAGCATATAGTTACTCCAACTTTTATCTCACGTTTTTCAACTGTCCTACAAGTTGTTGACAGACCTCTTGAGGACACGTTCATTTCAGTGTTCATCATCAAATTAGGATGAACAATTGCATCATTAACTCCACAAATTGGTTGATCTCCAACAATAACATTTGTTACACCATCAACATGTCGTACCACATTTTCCCGTACATATGCCATATTCTGATCCTGCATAGTCACTTTTAATCCCATGTCTGCATTAGAAGAACGTACCTGCTGGTGATTCTCGGTTCCCCCTATTAAATCGTCTTCACCGAACTCCTGTGTTAGGCCAAGGCTGTAGCTTGGAAAAGGATCAAGCACAACCAAAGCACTTTCTGATGTAGCTTGCTGTTTTTCTTTTGGAGTGATCAAATTCGGCGTTTCAAACCCATCACCAATACTTACAGCCGGTTCTGTTACTTTCGAAGTCACTTTTGGCGTCGCTTGATTCACATGTTCTGGTTTCATTGCGAATGCACCGTCTTTAGCCTTTTTTTCCTTTTCCGCTGTACGTTGTAGAACAAGTTTGTCACACGATTCCCATACAACAGGGTTATCCAGAAAATGTGTATCCGACTCTATTTCACTTTGAACACCAACACATGTCGTTGATATTCCAACTGTATCCCCAACTGTCAAATCTTCAACATGGACCAGATTTTGCAATCCTATCTCAATATTTTGTTGCTCAACTTCGTGCTCTTTCGTATCCACAAATAACTCATCATTCTCATTCCTCCATTTCTCAATTGCTTCAACTCCAGGGAACTTTATTGAAGCTTTTTCAATAGCTGTATTCAAGGATGTCTTTAGTGTTATCATTTCGGTGTAAATGTTGTCAAATACTCTCAAAGCCTCCTGCCCATGGAAACAATTAAACATAATCGGTGTTTATAATATAATAATATATTAGTCTATAACCAAATCCATAACAAAACAACACATTTTCTTGTCTTATCACCTATGATTACAACCATAGTATCACATCTCAATAATATGTATGTAATCACTTATGATAAATACAACAGTTTACCTTTTTAAGAAAACATATATTACCTCTACATTAGATGGCGATGAAGGTGGGTTTCCCTCCACATTTTTGTCACTTTACACGTATGGTTCTTCAAACTCTCCTAATCCCAGTCCTCCAGCTTCAATCTCCGACTCCACCCTCACTCGCAACCTTTCGAATGACCATTCTTTTATTGCCGGTCTTTGCCTAACTATTCGCGGTATGTCCCATTTAATGTTATCCACATATAATAGCTGCATACCATGATGGCCAATATATGTTAACGTGCACCGAAGAAATATATTAACTACATAACGTATAAATAGTTTTAACAAACACTCACCACCAAAGTTGCTAGGGGACCACAAAAGAAAGCCTTTTCCTTGTTTTCAACCCATGAATTCTTGCAGAACTTCAAACAGTTTAGGATGTACCCACACCAATTTATGTCTTTAAAAGATGTATCCGGTGATACTCGGGATAGGACATTCAAATCACATAGCCCGTTGTACTTGCATTGTCCCATTGTGTTGCAAAACACCACTATGAAGTTCAATTTGAAGTTCCAGTCCGCTAGGTTTGACAACATAATTTGTCGCCTTACATCCGTTGGCCATATTGCCTCGCGATTGAACTGTTTAATCCATTCTTCCCTTATTCCAACGCCGTAGTCTTCTGTTTCACAAGAGTCGTATCTAATGTGGCCCATTGGACATCCTATCATGTCTCTAATCGCCTCTTCAGTAACCTGTATCTGTACATTCGATGTGTTAAGTGTCATCGTATATGGATCGAAATTCAATGCGACATGGTTCCCAAGGTTGGCTGGTATCCCATCCATCTTCATTCCAGAAAGTCCTCCAAAACCCATTTCAGCCATTATCGCCAACTGTTCATTTGACATCGAGCTTATTGCATTAAAGAGTGGGTAAGGCGTTGTTCTGGCTTTCATATTGCATCCTTGAAGTTGTGCACCAGTTGATTCGACCGTCAGTTGCTTTCCCTTGTCTTTTTTTTTTCCTTTCCAGGTTTTATCCTTTCATCTAATTGTTTCTTTTTCTTTTTTGCCAGTTCCATATCCTTTTTACTTGCACGGCCTCTTTTTGACCCCCCCGCATAGCAGAAGTAGATCCTGCACATATTAAAATATAAAAAAAACAATTAAACCAACGAACAGTTCAATGAAATGCACAATAAGTTTTTTATAACAGCTTGTAAATCAATAGTGATTAAAGACAGCCGGTTACTAAAGACCACGTGATCAAATAACATCCCTTTTTTGAATGTTATCTTATCAGTTTCCTCACGGGTTCATTAATTTTAGTCCAAAATCAACAGTGAATAAAGACAGCCGGTTATTACAGACCACGTGATCAAATAACAGTCCTTTTTTGAATGTTTTCTTATCAAATTCCTCACGTGTTCATTAATTTTATGTCCTAAATCAACAGTGATTATATCAACACCAACAATGATTAACATTCTCAACATATGCAACGTAATTAAAAATCAATGGTGATTAACATAATCTAAATATTCAACATACTTCAAAATCAACTGTGATTAAACACGTCAACATGATGTTTATGGTCATGGTGGTTAATCTACTTAACTTTGATGGCATCGACGAAAGAAAAATTTGACAACATTATACATACATGAAAGTAAAGTTCCAAATATTTGTTAAAACATGGATTTTTAGTAGTCTAAAAACTATAATACATAATTGCCATCATTCAAGATTTCTTTCAAGATCAAACTGTTAAGAATTCAACTGTTTTGAATCCCAAAAATCAATCAGTATAGCACACTTTTGAGGGTGTCCATTCATTGTTTTCATATATTATTTTAAGCCCTTTAATTGGAAATTTGAATTAGTAGCTTCATTTTTCATACAGAATCACTGGACCAAGAAGTGAAGATTCTTGTTCTTTCAATCCTATCCACAGGGAGATTTGAGATTGTTCTTCCTATACTTGAAGATGGAAAACCTAAAGGCCCATGGTTTACATTAAAAGAAGTTTGTCGTTATAGCCTCCGATTCTCCTTTCAAGTCAGCCATAACATTTTTTGTAATATAAAATCAACATGTAAGCTATCAAGCTAATTATGTATCAATCATCTATCAAAAGGGTTGAGATATAAACAGAACGACATTTCAAAGGCAAATTGTAGACAATCAACAATGATTTGTAGACAATCAACAATGATTGTAGACAATCAACAATGGTTAAAACTATAATTTTAAAAAGCATCAAAATCATCAATCAACAGTGATTCGAATTTTGTTTGGATTATTGCCTCAAAAAATAAACCCAAATCAGAATTTAGATTTCTCACCAGCTTGAAGCACATCGTTGTTGTGTTTTACTTGTTTTATTCTCCCACCCATCGATTCTTCATCATCGTCAACATCAAGATGTGTCTCAACCGTCCTTTTGAATCTTGAGGTCGGTTTATTAGCAAATCTAGGGCTTTTTCGAACTCCTTAAACAACATCAATCACAAATGTTGTTAGTAATCTAGGGTTTGTTAAAGAACTTCGAACGATTGACGATTCATCGTTTGTTAAAGAACTTCGAACGACTGTCGCTTCTTGTTTCGATTTAGGGTTCTTTCAAACCTCAGTCATCTTGTTCATCGATCTACAACGTCTTTTATCTATCTACTTGTTGCTTTCTTTGAACGAAATAGCCCTGGTATGAGAGAAAATAGGAAAGGATTTCATTTGATTCTGATGTTAATCACATCCGTGATATTCTCCCGCCAATATCACCACCAGTTATGATCGCTTTTTCTGCCAATTTTACCCTTCAAATAACATGCCCTTAAATGTAAAAGTGTTTAATATTGCTCCTAATTACAGAATATGCCACTACGTTTTATAACCCTTGATCTCATTCAATCAATGGATGAGATTCATCCCTTTATTCTTTTAAATAGGTTCTATTCTCGTTTGAACCCACCTCTCTCTCTCTATATATATAAAGTACCACACATTCATGTAGATATTATTTTATGACTTTATATGTATGCGTATATGATCCAGTTTGCATCGTTTGGAACCATTGCTTCATTAAAGGCCAATAAGTTACCATAAAACCTAATTGTGTGTTTCAAAACCACATTTAAATTTTTAAGGAACATGACACCGAAAATACATTAGGTCACCGATGGATTTTCGATTGATTAATCAATAAATTTCAATTTGTTAGTCAAGCTCTCGGAAAACTGTCTGTGATTTAACTTAGTTTCAACGGACTTTCAACGACATGATTGGTAAAAACTAATAAAATGTGGGTTTGAAGCACACAATTAGGTTATATCGCCTCTTATTGACCTTTAATGAACCATATTGGTTCCAAGTGAATCAAAATAGATCATATACAAATACATTGTTAAACAAAAGAGAGTCATGCCTACACGAACAATGGTATTTAATTATTATTTAGATATATGTATATGTATATGTTGCCATTCATCGGCACTCGTGTATGTAAGCAAATAAATGTATATGAATATTGACATACTGATGCAACGGTAAATCTAATAATAGACTAAAACACGTTAATTCTCGAGGAATACCCGTGGCTAAGATTTTCTAGGAATCGTTGATTTGACGAATACTGATCCTAGGCTTCAATTTCGAATTTACAATAACTTAAAATTTGGAATAAAATTAAAGTCTCTCAAATTCCAGTGTGACCATCCAGATTGAATAAACATAATATAATAAGAAGACCAAAAACACAATGGGCTAAAAAAGGGCCATGGGCGAAATATAAAAAGTCCAACCAAAAATGCAAACAGAGCCAAAAAACACAAAAACGTCCAAAAACGTCCAAAAACACGTACTTAACCAACATGTTTGGGGTTCAAAAGTCTAACCACGACGTGCGTCCCGTTCCAGGCTTCGAATGAGCTCCATAGATAAAGTTGCGGTCGTTTAAGCGCGACCCCCTTTGGTGGCCCGATCCTCCATGTCAAGGCTGTAACACCCAGAAATCCCGATGTTCACTTTCGATAAAATATTCATTTTCGTAGTGATTCTCAAGTATTTCATATTTTCAATTTGTTAGGAATTAGTCCTGAGATTTTAACTTTAGACTTGTGCGTTTAGGCGGAGAAACGTAGGAAAAGTCGGGTTCCGACAGGTGGGAGCGACCTTGCCAGCGACAATGCTCTAGGGAAAAGTCGTATGGCGTAGTCACTGAAGGTGTACCGTGAGCTGGTGTATGCCAACAACATTGCCCGCGATATTGTTCTTGGCAAAGTCGCGGGGGCTGGGGGTATATATTCGGCCCTTAGCGATTTTTGACCTTACTTTCTCACATTTTCAGTTTAGAACCCGATTTTGGAGCCTCTTGGTTCGATTCTCTTCCTCTCCAAACTCTCTCCTCTTAAATGTAAGCCTAGGGTTTTTTTTGGTTCCAACTTTTGGTCATGAAGAGCTCTAGGATCATTTATTGCAAGGTTTCACTTCAAGATTCAAGCTTTCATGTCCCAAGCCTACATCTCCTAAATTTCTAGGGTTTTGCTATTTTCTAGGTTTTGATCCCAAAACCTAGATTGTGAGTTTCTTAACCTTTGTAAAACTAGATACATGTCAATCCTTGTTATTTATGTCTTCTCTACTTGATTTATGAAAAAACCCTAGTTTTTCTAAAATGGTGTTTGACATTTTTAGGTGAGATTATGCTTTCTTGACATTTGAAATGTTATACTTAATGAGTTTAAGGATTTTTTGGGTTTATGTATCAACAAAGTGAAGAGTTATGGTCAGATCTCACAAATAGCCTAATTGGACTTTTGAATGAATCAAGTTGGGTATACACTAGAAGGACATAGTCTTGGGTGCCACCGTACGGGTATGTGCCTAGACCTCCGCCATTTGGGGCAATGCTTTCGTTGCAACCCCGAATATGTCGGGCCTATGGTGTCGCTCATGGTAGTTGACATAAGGTATCTCGACTCTTTGGGTGGAACTTACTTGGTGTTATGGCTCTCTCCCATTAACTTCAAATATAATTGTAAAGTTTGGAATAATCGTTCTTTATGTTTAATTATTGCATGTCATTTATTGTTCAAGCTCACTAGGATTTTTGGCCTAACACTTGTTTGGTGTCGACGTGTATCTCAGGTTCTAGTGGAGCCGTTACTAAGAAAGCTTAGGCAGGTTTAGTGTGAGCTTGGGGGAAAGCTTTTGGTGCGCCATCGTTTGGAAGATTTACTTGGATTAGAGATGACACCCTTTTTGTAATCTTCTCTATTTTAGAAACTAGATTAGTTCGTTGTCATTTATTTTCGTTGAATCAATCTTTAATTAAACAAGCGTTTGATAATTACCCATTTTTGGGAGGCTCGTGTTTTGGCATATATATACCACTATTTCCGTTTTATGTAAGTTTTTGTTTATCCCAATTTTTGGGGTATTACTAGTTGGTATTAGAGCTTTAGTTTAAGTGAACTAGGTGTTGACTCTAGTATACCTAAACTTAAGCTGCAAATGTTAGTGTGTAATCTTTTAGCCTTGGGTAGAATCCATAGGTGGGGAGAGTATTAGGACCCATGGAGTTACACTTGTTAAGAATTGTGGTGATGATGAAAAGGATTCTTGTGTATGATATATTCAAAACTGCATAGGGCCTGTGTTATGATGAATATATTAATACATAAGCATGCTTGAATTTATTGTTATGATGATTGATGATTGTAGTAGTACGTTACAAACCGTTAATCTTTAAAAGAATTAATCGGTATGGTATTTATCATGTGTGGCAGTTAACCATGGTTAACACTAGGAGCCGAGTGGTTAACCAAGAAGACGGTAATGAAAACAGCATGACTGCACTGGTAGCTCAGAGACAACCGAGTCAGGAGGGTAACCCACCTACTCCTCCAGTCCCTAAAATACTAAGGCACATCGTCGACATGGTACCCGGGTCAACATAGATACAGACGATTCGGTAATGCAAGAGGTGGACCCTCAATCTGACATGATGGCCAACTTCCTACAGATGATGAATTATGCAATGGGCAAGCGAGACGAAAGGTTCTCATAGGTCAAAACTGCGTAGGGCATGTGTTATGATGAATATATTAATACATAAGCATGCTTGAATTTATTGTTGTGATGATTGATGATTGATGATTGTAGTAGTACGTTGCAAACCGTTAATCTTTAAAAGAATTAATCGGTATGGTATTTATCATGTGTGGCAGTTCACCATGGTAAAAACGAGGAGCCGAGTGGTTAACCAAGAAGACGGTAATGAAAACAACGTGACTGCACTGGTAGCTCCGAGACAACCGAGTCAGGAGGGTAACCCACCTACTCCTCCAGTCCCTAAAATACTAAGGCACATCGTCGACATGGTACCCCGGGTCAACATAGATACAGACGATTCGGTAATGCAAGAGGTGGACCCTCAATCTGATATGATGGCCAGCTTCCTACAGATGATGAATTTTGCAATGGGCAAGCGAGACAAAAGGTTCTCATAGTTATTAGAGGACTGAGATGCTGGCCATCGAAGAAATGAAACGGTCGCGGAGAATATTTTAAATGGTTGGGGAAAGTAGTGCATGTTGCTGGCACTGAAGAGCATGCAATAGGAGAGGAAAGAAGATGAGATAAGGGTTGCTCCTACAAGACTTTTCTTTGTTGTAAGCCGTCAGAGTTTGCCGATTCTGACGATCCAGTAGCATGCATGAACTGGATTAGGGAGATTGAACAGGCTTTCAGAGCTTGTGACTGTGGTGAAGACCAAAAGGTGAAGTTTGGTTCTCAAATGTTGCGGGGTTCAGCCCTCACGTGGTGGAATATATTCACTTCTACTCTAGAGACCTCAGTATTGGACAAGATGAAGTGGGACACATTCAAGATAAAAGTGTTGGAGGAATATTGTAACGAACAAGAGATGGATCGGATCAAGGAAGAATCTGATCGCTCAAGAAAGGAAACTCGACGGTAAGAGAGTACACCTGGTTGTTTATGGAGAAGTTAAACTTGGTGGGGCACGTGGCCCCAACGGAGAAAGAGAAAGTTAAGGCATACTTCAAAGGGTTACCGGCAGACATGATGGCTATAGTCCGAAACTCCAAAACCATCACCTTGCGATAAACTATAGAGGAAGCTAAGGTAATTTAGACCGTGTACGCTAGAGGAAGAGAAGAGAGAGTTGTGGTTGGAGAGAAGAGATGGTGGGAGGGGTCAGCCAGACCCACTCGTCAGTTCAAACCATTTTCTGGGGGAAGGAATGTTGACCCCCGACGTGAAGTGAGGTGGTGCCATCAATGCAACAACAAGCATAGTGGCCCATGCAACTCTAGGTCGCACTCTAATCCCACTGAATGTGCCAAGTGTGGGAAAAAGGATCACACCGTAAGAGATTGCCCTATTCGGGGGCCGGTCTGTTTTGAATGCCGCGAACCAGGGCACGTGAGAAGAGAATGCCCGAAGTTGATGGGAAGTAACCGGAATGCACCAAACGGGGTGACAGCGAAGAAAGAGAACCCACCAAGGGCACCGAGCCGAGCATTCCAGATGACCGTCGAGGAGGCAAGAGAGACCGTCGACGTAATGACAGGTACATTCCTCGTAAAATCCTTGTCTGCTCGTTTATTGTTCGATTCGGGTGCAAATCATTCTTTTGTATCAAGTTCTTTCTGCAAGGAATTTACTACTCCTATTAATACCCTTTCGAATGCCTTAATAAAAGAAGTAGCTAATGGGGAACAAGTATTAATATGGGAGTGTTTCGACGATTGCACTTTGGAGATAGACAGAAATTCCTTTAAGGCGAATCTATTACCTATGGAAATACGAGGCTTCGATGTAGTAACATGCATGGTTTAGTTGTTTAAGAATAAGGTCAATATTCTTTGCTCTAAGGAAATGATTCGGATATCGTTGTCTAATGGGTGTATGATTACTATATATGGATAGAAAGGGGGAAGGACCACTTCGATTATCTCTTCATTGAAAGATCGTAAGTTCTTATCAAAGGGATACTCTTCGTACTTGGCTTATATAGTGGATGCAAAGTTGGAGAAGAAAAAGATTGAGGACGTAGAAGTGTTGCATGATTATTCGGACGTCTTCCCAGAATACTTTCACGGTGTACCACCGGAACGTCAAGTGGAGTTCCATACAAACCACACTCTAGGAGCGGCTCCTATTGCCCGTGCTCCTTATCGTTTAGCTCCAATGGAAATGCAAGAGATGATGACGCAATTGCAAGCGTTATTGGGGAAGGGGTTCATAAGATCGAGTTCGTCGCCTTCAGGAGGTCTGGTGTTATTCGTAAAGAAGAAGCATAGATCTATGCAGATGTGCATAGATTATCGGGAGTTGAATAAGATTACGGTGAAGAAAAAATACCCACTTCCCTGGATTGACGATCTCTTCGACCAACTACAAAGAGCGGGATGTTTCTCCAAGATCGATTTAAGGTCAGTATATCATCAAGTAAGAGTGAAGGAAGACGACGTACCGTAGACGGCTTTCCGGACAAGGTACAGGAACTATGAATTCTTGGTGATGTTGTTCGGTTTGACGAACGCACCGGCCGTGTTTATGTATTTTATGAATCGTGTATGTCGCCCTTTCTTGGAAAAGTCGGTGATAGTCTTTATCGATGACATTCTAATCTACTCAAGAGATGAGGCCAGGCATGGTCAACATTTACGAGAAGTGTTAGAGGTCCTTCGAAAAGAGAAGTTTGCTAAGTTCTCAAAGTGCGAGTTTTGGCTACAAGAAGTCTAGTTCTTGGGTCATGTGCTATCTAGGGATGGAGTAAAAGTGGACCTGGCAACGATCGAGGCAATGATGAGATGGGAGCCACCCACGAGCCCAATGGAAATCAGGAGCTTCTAGGGATTAGCCGTTTATTATAGAACATTCATTCAAGACTTCTCAAAGATCGCCCCGCCGCTTACATTATTGACGAGAAAGAATGTTTGTTTCGTTTAGAACCCGATTTTGGAGCCTCTTGGTGCGATTTTCTTCCTCTCCAAACTCTCTCCTCTTAAATGCAAGCCTAGGGTTTGTTTGGTTGCAACTTTTGGTCATTAAGAGCTCTCTAGGATCATTTATTGCAAGGTTTCACTTAAAGATTCAAGCTTTCAAGTCCCAAACCTACATCTCCTAATTTTCTAGGGTTTTGCTATTTTCTAGGTTTTGATCCCAAAACCTAGATTGTGAGTTTTCTAACTTTTGTAAAACTAGATACATGTTAATACTTGTTATTTATGTCTTCTCTACTTGATTTATGAAAAAACCCTAGTTTTACTAAAATAGTGTTTTTGACATTTTGAGGTGAGATTATGCTTTCTTGACATTTGAAATGTTTTACTTAATGAGTTTGAGGATTTTATGGGTTTAGGTATCAAAAAAGTGTAGAGCTATGGCTAAATCTTACAAATAGCCAAACTAGGGTCTTGGCCCAAGGCTTAATAAATTACTTATATGATGTTTGTATATACTCTTGGTGATCTTGACTTAATTTATTTGATTGATGGCATGTAAATCATGGTATTGAGTTATTGGACACTTGTATGTGGCAAACATGTGCCTAAATGGCTAATTGAGCATCTTGAACTATTATGTGGAAGTCCCTTATTATAAAGTGGTAGTTGAATCACGTATAGCCTATAATGGTATTGAAATCGTGTTCCACACATTTATGTGCCTTATGGCCAAATTGAACTTTTGAATGAATCAAGTTCGGTATACACTAGGAGGACATATTCTTGGGTGCCATCGTGTGGGTATGTGCCTAGATCTTCTCTATTTGGGGCAATGACTTCATTGCAACCCCGAATGTGTCGGGCCTTTGGTGTCGCTCATGGTAGTTGACACTAAGGTATCTCGACTCTTTGGGTAGAACTTACTTGGTGTTATGGGTCTCCCCCCATTGACTTCAAATATAATTGTAATGTTTGGAATAATCGTACTTTATGTTTAATTATTGCATGTCATTTATTGTTCAAGTTCTCTAGGCTTTTTGGCCTAACACTTGTTTGGTGTCAACGTGTATCTCAGGTTCTAGCGGAGCCGTTACTAAGAAAACTTAGGCGGTTTTAGTATGAGCTTGGGGGAAAGCTTTTGGTGCGCCATCGTTTGGAAGATTTACTTGGATTATAGATGACACTCTTTTTGTAATTTTATTTCTATTTTAGAAACTAGATTAGTTGGTTGTCATTTATTTCCGTTGAATTACTCTTGTAATTAAACAGGCGTTTGTTAATTCCCCATGTTTTGGACGCTCATTCTTTGGCTTATATACATACCACTATTTCCGTTTTATTGATGTTTTGTTTATCCTAATTTTTGGGGTGTTTCACTCAAAAGTCCAATTAGGCCATAAGGCACATAGATGTGTTGAACACGATTTCAACACCATTATAGGGTTTATGGGTTTATGTATCAAAAAGTGAAGAGCTATGGCTAAATCTCACAAGTAGCCAAATTAGGGTCTTGGCCCTAGGTTTATAAATTACTTATATGATGTTTGTATATACTTTTGGTGATCTTGACTTAATTTATTGGATTGATGGCATGTAAATCATGGTATTGAGTTATTGGACACTTGTATGTGGTAAACATGTGCCTAAATGGCTAATTGAGCATCTTGAACTATTATGTGGAAGTCCCTAAAGATAAATCTAATAAGAGACTAAAACACGTTAATTCTCGAGGAATACCCGTGGCTAATCTTTTCTTGCGTTCGTTGATTCGACGAATACGGATCCTAGACTATAAGTTCGAATTCACAATAACTCAAAATTTGGAATATAATCAAAGTCTCTCAAACATAATATAATAAGAAGACCAAAAACACAATGGGCCTGAAAAGGGCCATGGGCTGAACATAAAAGCTCAACTAATAATGCAAACACAGCCAAAAAACACAAAAACGTCCAAAAACGTACTTAAACAACGTGTTTGGTTCGAATTTGGCCAAAATAAGTATATTTATAATTAAGTTGTTGATATTCCGTTAATAATCTAATATAACATCAATGGATTGCTGATGGATTTAAAAAGTTGTCAACGTCAGTTAAATTTTAAAAGAAAAATCTACAGTTCGTTGACATTTTTTCGTAAATTTAAATTTAAAATAAAAAGACAGGTGATATTTCAAACGAATTAATGATCGTATTCTACAAAAAAAAACAATTTCAATTATACTTTTAAATAAAATTTTAATATTCCATTGGAATTCTTTTGGAAATTCTAAAATATTTAAAAACTAACTAGGTAGAATATCTGACGGATTAGTGGCGGTATTTAAAAAAAATATTTTAATATCAATTTATTTTAAATGAAAACCAACAGTCCATCATAAATTCAACAATAATATAAAAAGTAAGCAAGTTTTCAGACGAATTACCGATGGATCTCGCCCCCAAAAATTTAGGCATGCTTAATTTGAACCCTAATTTTATTTTATTTTCCAATTACCCACCCCCAAAAAATTAGGCAGACTTTGAACCCACCACTACAATGTCATACTACTCTGATCAACCAACCACCGTCACAGCACATCGTGGTTGCTTCCCCTACTCTCGAAGCTCTCATTGTGATACATTACAAGATGTCGACATATGGGTGTTAGAATTATTCGAAGTTACAAACTGCAACGAGATTATTGAATGAACTCATACTGTATTGTACCCTAGTTGACGAATAATTGAACACTTCCCATCGTCAAAGATATGTTACCTAATGGTGATCACCTAGTCGACAATTTCAATGACACAAAGAAGATGTTGATGAAACTTGGCTTGCCAAAAGAAAAGTTGATGAACACAAAAATCATTGCATGCTCTTCTATAAGGATGATAAATACTTGACCAAATTGGAGCCTGTGTTACATATACCGTTATTAGAACAATGGGTGAAAGAATGTGCTTAGTTTAGTTTGGTGTTGGCATACATGTCGATCGCTCCTAGAGTTTAAATGTCGTATATGTCTAAAAAACGTCCAAAAAGATGAAGTGACACTATCGTTACCAAATAAAAGCGGGCATGATGGTACATCAAAAATGATGGCGAGGCTTGTAAACATTTTAGTTCGAAAGACGCTTGTTTTGTATAAGAGATTTGTAATTTTCGTCTTGGATTATGCTTCGATGGTTTCAGTCCCAATAACATGAACTTTGATCCACATTCTTTATGAACCGTATTGCTTACAAGCTACACTTTACCTCTTTCGATGGGCTTATATGATGTATACGTTAAGCTTGCCTTGGTCATTTTGGAAAAAGACTCGATCAGAATTTGGATATGTTTCTTAGTCCTTCAATAGACGAACTAATTAAGTTTTATGAGAAGGGCGTTGCTTCTTATGATGGTTAACATAGGAATTATTTCACCAAGAGATTGGTACTACTCGGAACAGATAGTAACCTTTGTGTTTATGAAATGGTTTCTGGTTAGAGCATCTGTGATCCCAAAGACAAGTAATACCAACAAGATATCAACCAAAGTGATTCAATCTCTATTGATATGATAAAAGTGGTTACAAGTTTAGAGAGAATCACAAGTGTAATGAATGAGTTAAGGTCTTACAAGACATAGCTTTCCAAAATCTATTTATACACAAAACTACAAGTTACAAGATTAGCCCCTCAACTTGATACAAGTACATTTTTCAACACTAACATTCTCCCCCTTTGTATCAAAAGTTGAGTAACCAGATAAGTTATTCAGGAGTCACGAACTTCTTCCACATTCCAAAGATTATCTCAAAACATCTTAGGGCACATAGGTATTCAATCCTATGATTAATAACTTCCAAAGCTCTGTCAACTAGCTTCCTTGTCTTGGGCTCTAACACCATTGACTTGTCATCATCATTTTTGACTTTGTTATCCAGATACAACTTTAACAGCTTTAGAGTACCATCTGAATATTTGTTTGTTTATGAAAATCTCATGAACTTCTTCTTCATCTGATTAAAGTACACTATCCCAAACTCTGACTGTTGATCCAAACCCTTTAGTGATTTGATGATGACCCTTAGAATCACTTAGCAAAAATTATAAGTAAACATTATGTATTAGTGTTTCACCTTCAGCGATAAGAAAACTAAGCCTGTTCAAAATCGCTGATGGGGAACCATTGCTCTTTATTTGTTCCTCAGTGATAAATGTACATCAGTGATAACTGAGCCTGTTCAGTTTCACTAATGATCACTGATTGATTATTTGTAAATGTTTGCTTGTAATCCCTGAAGACAAGTTTCGCGACAAAGGAGTTCATCGCTGAATCGAAGACAAATTTGATGAACAAGTGACAAGTCTACTAATGATCTGATGTGAATATCAGTGAAACCAAGACAAGTCCACAATACGAGATATTTCAAGTAGAAGACTTCAGCAATAGTTGACTTCATTCAGGTCTCACTGAAGAAGATCAACTCAGTGATCGCTGATCATGAAGACTGCTCTACAAGAAATGTTTGTCTTATCTCCTTGCACACTTTTGTACGATTTGTCAGAGGGACATGCCTTTGTCCATAATCGTACAAACCACTCTGCCACTACATTGTTCACCATGCGGCCAGAAGCATGTTTGCAAAAGTCAGAAGTATGCATCCAACCAAACAGTTACACGTGTAAAGTCCTCCTGACATGCATTAAATGCATGTAGTATAAATAGGAGGATTGCACCTTCATTTCAAAGGTGCCTATCCCTGAACTTACTTTGTGCCTTAGAAAATTATCCTTAATTTTATTTCCTTCTTTCTTTCTTATTCTTAGTGCAAGAATACTTAGTGTTTCTCATAGTTTGTTTAGATTGAGTCTTGTACTTAGTCTTATTCTGCAACAAGTTGTAAATTGTTTGATTTATCAATAAAACAATTTAGAAAGATAAAAATCTTGTGTTTGTATTCAACCCCCCTTCTACAAACTTAATACTTGTATAACCCTTCGGGACCAACAAGTGGTATTAGAGCGGATTGTTTAATCTCAATAAACAAGATCTTGCTTATACAATTTCTTCCTGCTACTCTTCAAATGGCAAACCCCACAAACACAAACTATATTGATAATGGATCTCTTGCCAAACCTCCTCGATTCAGTAAAGATAACTTCAATATTTGGAAGAATCGAATGATGCTTTTCCTAGAAGGTGTATATCCTACTATACCTTACTATATGGAAAATGGACCCTATATTCCCTTCGTTATAGATGTTGTTGTTCCAGCCACTGCAACCACCCCTGCCATTCCTGAACGGCAGGTCGTCAAGGCAGTCTCTCAGTGGATTGAAGATGACAAGAAGAGGGTAGACATTGATACCGACGCCAGATCTGTCATTTCTATGGATCTCCCTTAGAGGTCTATCATTCCATAATGAACCTCAAAAGCTCCAACGCCATGTGGGACACAATCTGTGTTCAATATGAAGGTACCACTGACGTACAAGAGTCCAGAAGAATAAATCTGGTAAGACAATACGAAAGTTTCATTTGTGGTAAGAATGAAACTCTCTCTGAAGTTCACCAACGTTTTAACTGTTTAATCATTGATTTAAAAACTATTGGTAAGACCTACTCAAACTCCGAGATCCTGACAAAGTTCTTGGAATGTCGTCCTAAAAGTTGGAACAACTATTCCATGTGTCTTAAACTCTCAAAGGATATGAAATTCATGACCTAAGTACCTTATTTGGCACTATGCTCAATCATGAGCAGTCGTGTCAACTTAAGAAGAATCTTTTCAAAGATTCCAAAAGCACACATGTTGCTTCACTCTCTTCAGAGTTAATACCCACTCAGCGATCTTCTCTCACTATCACTGAGATGGACTCTAATTCTGATGATTCATCAGATACTGATCCTTCAGAGCTTAATGAATCTCTAGCACTCCTGGCTAACTCTTTCAAGAGATTCGCTAGAAAGAGTAACTTCAGAAGAAAATAAACCTCTCACCATCACTGAAAAGCCAAAATCATCTCTTGTTGATAAGGCCACTGCTACTTGCTATAACTGTGAGAAAATACGTCACTTTGCTTGTGAATGCAGGTCAAAGAAAGCTTTCAAACCTTCTCATCCTTCAAGAAATCCTCTACTCCTAAGACTAGAGATGATAAATACCTGTTGGTCCCGAAGGGCTATACAAGTTTGTAGAAGGGGGGGGGGGTTGAATACAAACACTAAGATTTTACTTTTCTAAATTGTTTATTGATAAATCATTAACAATTTACAGCTTGTTGCGGAAACAAGATTAAGGATAAACCTAAATCTAAACAATTTGGAACACTAAGTTTCTTGCACTAAGAAAGAGAAGGAAATTACTAATAATAACCTATCTCAAGATAAGAAGGATGAACTTGTCCAGAGTTAGCAAGTTGCTTCAAAATGAAGTGAGTTCTTCTTCTTATATACTGCATGCATTTAATGCATGGCAGTTTACACTTTACACGTGGTAGCAACTCATTGGTTGTACGTCATTGACCTTTGTTGACAACCTTAGTAGCCGCATGTTTGAAAAGTGTAGTATCAGAGTGGTTGTACGATTTCAGACAATAAGGAGGTTCTTTTTCTGACATATCGTACGGAGTCGTGCAAGGGTGGTTAAGACAAAAGTACTTTGTACGGAGGACTTCATGATCAGCTTTTCGTTGATTCAGCTATCTATCATTCTATATCAGTGAATGATAGAGTTCAGCGATAGCTGAAGTTTTGTACTTGATACTTCACGTTGTGGACAAATCTGAGTCTTCGCTGATCCGCATCAGTTCATTAGGAGACTTATCGCTGGTTCTTGAGCTTGATCTTCGACTTCAGCGTAGAACCTATGTTGACGTGAAACTTGTCTTCAGAGATCATAAGTAAACAACTAACTTAACAGTGATCACCATAAAGACTAAACAGACTCGGTATTATGGTGAACAGTGTTCGCTGAATGTTTAATCTAAAGAGCGAGAGTTCCTATCAACGGTACTATAAAGTCTTAGTACTTATCAGCGATAGTGAAACTCTGATACATATTGTTTACTTACAATTTTCACTAAGTATATAAGAGAGGGTCATTATCAAATCACTGAGGGATTGGATCAACAATCTCCCCCTAGTTGATTATGACATAGCAACAGAGAAAATTGCTATTTAATGAAAACATAAGGATAAAAAGAACTCATAAAATATTTGTCCCTTTTACTGTTTTCTGGGATCTTTTCTGTACTGATGGAGTAAAGTACATTCGCTGAAATTTTTCTTTAAACTTTGTATAGATTACAGAGGGAAGTGGAAAAATTACAAGTACAACGAATACAATTACAGGTACAAAAGAATAACTGATACAATAGAAGAATGAGGCGATCCTATCAGTTTATAAAGGTTCTTCCTTAGAGAGAAGTTCATCAAGGGTCTTTGATGTGGGAATCATCCAGTCAGGGACATTTACTCCTTGATTCCTTTTGTTCAGCGCTTCTTCAAAAATCAAGGGTTTAAGATGCCATGCCTGAATGTCGTTTTTGAAATCACACCAGTAGATGAGATCTTTCAGCTGTTCGATGGGAGTGATGGGAAGTTCAGAGATACGTTGAAAACGCTTTCGTCCATACCAGTCAATAAAGAATATCCCGTAGGGTTTGCTTAAGACTTTCCCAGGGATGAAAGTCTCATCAGGAGGAAGAGATGTGTCAAGTGCAGAAAGGTCAGGTTCTGGACCAAGGACTTCAGCTAGAGAAAAACCAATACCTGTTTCGTTTCGTATATGAGGACCATCTTCTGAAGATTTAGACTTTGTTGGTCCCGAAGGCCTATACAAGTTTGTAGAAGGGGGGGGGGGGTTGAATACAAACACACAGATTTTACTTTTCTAAATTGTTTATTGATAAATCATTAACAATTTACAGCTTGTTGCGGAAACAAGATTAAGGATAAACCTAAATCTAAACAAGTTGGAACACTAAGGTTTCTTGCACTAAGAGAGAGAAGGAAATTACTAATAATAACCTATCTTGAGATAAGAGATTGAACTTGTCCAGAGTTAGCAAGTTGCTTCAAAAGAAGTGGGTTCATCTCTTTATATACTGCATGCATTTAATGCAAGTCAGTATACACTTTACACGTGTCATCAGCTGGTTGGTTTCATGTCATTGACCTTGGTTGACAACCTTAGTAGCCGCATGGATGAACAGTGTAGTATCAGAGTGGTTGTACGATTTCAGACAGTCGGAGGTTCTTTTCTGACATTTCGTACGGAGTCGTGCAAGGGGGGTTAAGACAAAAGTACTTTGTACGGAGGACTTCATGATCAGTTTTCGTTGATTCAGCGATTATCATTTTCTTTTCAGCGAATGATAAAGTTCAGCGATAGCTGAAGTCTTGTACTTGATACTTCACGTTGAGTGGACAAATCTGAGTCTTCGCTGATCCGCATCAGTTCATTAGGAGACTTGTCGCTGGTTCTTGAGCTTGATCTTCGACTTCAGCGTAGAACCTTTGTTGACGTGAAACTTGTCTTCAGGGATCATAAGTAAACAACTAACTTATCAGCGACCATCATAATGACTAAACAGACTCAGAGCATTAATGGTGAACAGTTTTCGCTGAATGTTTAATTTAAAAGAGCGAGAGTTCCTATCAGCGGTACTGTAAGATCTTAGTACTTATCAGCGATAGTGAAACTCTGATACATATTGTTTACTTACAATTTTCACTAAGTATATAAGAGAGGGTCATTATCAAATCACTGAGGGTTTGGATCAACAATCTCCCCCTATTTGATTATGACATAGCAACAAAGAAAATTGCTATTTAATGAAAACATAAGGATAAAAAGAACTCATAAAATATTTGTCCCTTTTACTGTTTTCTGGGATCTTTTCAGTACTGATGGAGTAAAGTACATTCGCTGAAATCTTTCTTTAAAACTTTGAATCAGGTTACAAAGAGAAATGGAAAGATTACAAGTACGAGCGAAATAAATTACAAGGTACAGAAGAACAACTGATACAATAGAGAAAAAGGCGATCATATCAGCTTGTAAAGGGTTCTTCTTTAATGAGAAGTTCATCAAGGGTCATTGATGTGGTGGGAATCATCCAGTCAGGAACGGTTACACCTTGTTTTCTTTTGATCAGCGCTTCTTCAAAAATCAAGGGTTTCAGATGTCGTGCCTGAGGGTCATTCCTGAAGTCACACCAGTAGATGAGATCTCTCAGTTGTTCGATGGGAGTGATGTGAAGTTCAAATATGCGTTGAAAATGCTTTCCACCATCGTAGTCATGGAAAAATATCCCGTAGGGTTCGCTTATGACTTTGCCAGGGATGAAAGTCTCACCAGGAGGAAGAGATGTGTCAAGCATGGAAAGATCAGGATCAGGACCAAGGACTTCAGCACGTGAAAAACCAATACCTGTTTCATTTCGTATGACAAGGCCATCAATTGAAGATATATATTTCTTCTTCTTCTTCGCTGAGGCCTTTCTTTTCTGACTTTCGAGAGGAGGAGGAGGAGGAATATCCACACAGGAGTAGACTAAGTCGATTTGTTTGTTGATCAGCTTTTCAACATGTTCCTTGTACTTCGACTTGGACTTCTGGATGGCTAACCTGATCTCCAACCATTCAGAGAGACCGTACTTCGTTATGGCTTCAGCATAGAATTTTTCGTACTTCTTATCTTCTCTGAATATCTCGACTTCAGCGATTGAAACAAGGGTTGTTCTTCCAAAGATGAATACCTTGTTGATTTTGGCAGGAGAGAGTCTGTAGTTGACCTTTTCTTTGCACCAGGCTAAAGTTGACTGAGACACAGTTCTCTTTTCTTCAGTTATCTTCTTGGCGTTTACCCAGAGCTGACGTTGAACATCAATGGGAACTCTTTTCAGCTTGGGGTCTTTTATTGATCGTTTAGAAAGCTGGATGGCGTATTCTCTGTCTTTTTCTTCAGCTTCTTTTCTTTCAGCGATTAGGCGTTCAGCTCTGAGGTGTTCCTTGTATTCGTTTTTGGAAATCCTGAACTTTGGAGGAACTGAAGGAAGTTGATCACGCCTCAGAATGATTCGCTAATCCTCGAATCGCTTTATTATCTCCTCTCTTCTTTTCTGATCCTCTTCACTTAGCTTTTGAGGAGCTAAGGAAGGTCTGCTCTGTGCGAGAGTAGATGTTCTTCTGGTTCATCAGTCTCAGAGATTAAATCTAAGACTGGGATTATTTCTTCAGCAACAGCTGGTATTATTGGTGAAGTCGCAGTTGTGGAGCCTTCAGCGATATCCTCAAACAGGGGAGAGGACTAGCTGAAACACAGCGATCTTACGAGTAAGAACTTGGGTAGAATCAGATAGAGAGAATTGGTTCAAGTGTATAGGCTTGGGTAGTAGAACTGATAGTGTATGAAAGAGGAGGGATGAAGTGAGAGATGTTTAGTATACCTGACAAACCGGCTTTTCAAGCAAGATCATCAGATTGTCTTCTTCAGCGACGCTTTTGCCTTTGCCTTTCTCAGCTCCAGAGGTTGAGGGCTTTGTCTTTGTCCGCTCCCCTGAAGGTTCATTTATCGAGATTCCCTTAAGAGCTTTGATCGTCGGAGCAGGTTTGACGATAAAGAAGTCATCGTCATCTTCGTCATCATCATCATCATTCTTTAGAGAAGAAGATGGTTCATCATCAGGGATGTCGACGGCTTCATCATCTTCTGCTTCGGATTCAGTTTTCTCAGCTTCTTCTTCGAGTTGCTCCCCCTCAGATACAGAGGCGAGCTTCTCGGTTTCCTCAGAGTTTTCATCTCCCTGAGGTCCAGCGGTGGTTTCTTCAGTATTCGTCTTCTCTCCCCTGATAGATTCATCATGGGAAAGGTCTTCAGCGCTCTTGGAGAGGTCTTCAGCGCTCTTCTCCCCCTCTTTTTCATGATGACTGGGGGAGGAATGGGTAGATTCAGCAGCGTTGGTAGGTTCTTTGTCTTCTTGGCCAGAGAGACCTATACAAACTTCAATCTTTGCTATTCTGTCTTCAAGGCCAGAAATAGCAGGATTGATCTTCTTTAGCTCAGTGCGATCCGCCGCTGTGAAGTTGTCAGATGCAGGGACGGGGGCAGGAGCACGATCAGGAGTATTCGCTTTGTGTAGCAGCTGCTCGATCATCGTTTTCATCGAACTAACGTCGGTCTTTACAGAGCCTAAGTCAGTCTTCACAGAAGACATATCCCCCTCTAGATGTCCAACCGATGTTTTCAGCGATGTAACCTCGCTGGACATGGATGAAACTGAATTTTTGAGAGAGGTGTAGTCTGTGTAGATGTCAGCGAGCACCTTGGCGAAGTCGCTGAGAGTTTTATCCACCTGCTTCATGTCATCTGTGGAAGCCTTCTTCTCCACCACCGTTGTCAGCTTGTTCAGATTCTCTCCAGCGTTTGTTACAGCTGTAGAGTTATTAGTAAGAGTGGTGGTGAGATCTGTCAGCATTGTCTTCACAGCTTTCAAGGAGGCGTTGATGTCTCCCAAATTAGGACCTATAACATATAAAAACTTGTGAACATAGGAAATCTCAGAAGTTTGGGGTTTAGTCACAGTGTTTATGGGTTGGTGTGTACCTGCAGGAGGATTGGTGAATTCATCAAAATCACGGGTTCCTGAGTAAAGTTCCATGTCATCTTCAAAAGTGCCCATGGATTGTTCTGCAGGTCCTGTCTTCATCATTCCTGGAGAATCAGCTTTAGGTTCCGTAGAAATGATGGCAACTCCAATGAGATCTGGAGTAGAGACCAAATGAGTGGAGGGAGGAGCGAAGGATAAGAATGGGGGTTGGGTTCTGAGTTCAGCGTTGGATTCGCTGACAATCACTTCATCAGTCTTTTGAGAGACTGAAGGAGGTTGGGTAGGTTCCAAGTTTGTAACCTCAGCGTTTAGAGACGCTGAAGTTGGGATTAAAGGGATGGCATGTTCAGGTGTGGCAGAGCATACCACTGAACGTTCCTTCAGCTCTGCAGAAAGAGCTGAGGAGTCTTCAGCATGAGATTGCTGGGGTTGCTCCTTTGTTTTCTTGATCCTTTTAGAACCAAGTGGGGTAGAAGAATGTTTCCTTTTCTTAGAAGGAGAGGATTTTGTGGCCAGGGTATCAGCGATGGGTATTGTCGCTGAAGGAGCCATAGAATGAGAAGAAGAAGGGTTGAGAAGAGACAAGAGTGTAGAAAGACGTACCTCATTCACCATCGGTTTGAAGTCGAGTATCTTTGGGCCGACCTGAGAGAGTTTCAGGTCACCTTCAGTTGGGTAGCTCTCCTTCAGGCCATATTGGAAGATGGCGCTGATGAATCGGGGGTAGGGAACCCATGGAGGTCTGTCAGCGACGGTGTCCACCCTTAGAACTAGGTCATCATAGATAATCGATGCCCAGTCTATGTTGAGACCTTTCAGCAGTGCATACCCCATTTCTTGCTGAGGTTTGGCGGCTTGGTCAGAGGAGCCGCTCTTTGCAGTCATACAGCTGATAAGATGAGCGAAGATGAAATTCATCTCGCTAGGCATTTCCGATTTCTTGATAATCGTCAGCTTCTTCTTGGCCTTCATGTCTCTGCCGATTTCCCATACATAGCCCATTGCATCGAAAAATGCAATGATGGCTTCCCTGTCTGAGTTTTTCTTGGGGTCAGGGAGGGGAACGAACGGTTTTTCCTTGGTAGCTATTGGAAGGCTGAGAGCTTTGCGAATAATGGCAGGGGTGATCTTCATCGTGCCATATTCGATGTCGCAGAGGATGCAATCGATTGTTTTGGAGGGGTCTTTGGCTGAAGGTAGTTGAGAGTGTCTGGCTGAGTACCAGAATTGTGAGAGCAAGAGCTGATGAGCAGGAGGTGTTATGGTCAGGGCTGTGGAGATGCAGCAATTCTTTAGGAAATTCACAGCATCATCTATATGTGTGACTTGCTTTCGAGGAGGAAACTCGAAAAGCGCATAGAGGTTATTCACCTTAGTCCAATCCAGTTTGTCAAGGGCAAACTTGACTTGAGGGGCCTTGAGGATGTCCACTTCCTCATAATCAGCGGAGATGTTCTCAGCGGTAGCAGGAATGTCAGATGAAGCCATTTCTCTGTATTATCAGTTCAACCAAAGATGTCAATAAATAAGAATGATCTTAACGTGGAAAGAATTTCCATTAAGATGGTTCAAATTTTATTCATTTCATTCAGACACAAATGTCTTAATGAAGATTAGGGTTTTTCTTGATTTTAAGAAATGAAATTGTTAGGTCTAGAGTTTTGTCAAAAACACAAGTGTTGAGTTCTGAGTAAGAAGACTAAAGAAGACTCAGAAGACTCAGAAGTTCTGAGTAGAAGACTCAAAAAGATTCTAAGTGTTAGATTCTGACTAGAAGGTTCAGAGTTCTGAGTAGGAGACTCAGAACTTCTGACTATGAAGACAAATGTTCTGAAGCGCCTATTCAGAAGTATGTTCAGAAGTTCTGAACAACATGTTCAGAACTTATATCTTAGGATATTATCTGTTATATTCAGTTACTAATTAGGACACGTGTAATTGTTCTATTAGTCTGTTTCTCATATGTACTGTAGCTTTAGCTATTATATACAGTATATATAGGAGTTAGCAACTGTAGCTAACAGGATCTTTTTGAGAATCTTTGGAAAATCTTTGATAGAATCTTTGGCTAACCTTTTGGATAACTCTTTACGCATAAATTGTTAGATCTATTGAGAGAGAAATTCATTGTAATATCTTTAATAGATCATATGACCAGTTGCTATTAATATGATCTTAATTGTTCATATTTGATTGTAAGAGTGTAACCTGGACTTTCAGAAATAGAAAACCCATTTATTCTTGTTATCCAGTTTTCTATGAAGAAATAGATTCTGGAAAAACGAATGTGTGAAGAACAAGTTTAAGATTTTTGCATTTAAACTTGAAGAACAACCATGAAATGGTTGTGTTCATAAAACCATGAAAGAAAATGATTTTATTTTTAAGAAGTTCTTTTGTTTGATCTTGTTAAACAAAGAGTAGATCATAAACAAGTTATTTGCATTCGGTAAATAATAAGAACATATTAACCTTGATGTTTGATGAAGAAGATGATGAACAGTTCTTGAAGTTTTTGAAATCACAAATGCAACAGTGAATTCTTTCTTGCGGAGGAAGATTGATCGCGTAAAAGAAAAATATAAACTTCGAGTTTGTTTATATAGAGAGATTAGAGAGAGAAAATCTTGAGCGGGAAAAGATTTTCATCATGACACGGACACGTGTTTGCATTTGATTGGAAGTTTGAACGAGACGTGCAAACGTGTGTCAGGAAGAGAAAACATGCCGGGGTTTATCCGTTGTAATGACGTCACAACTGTCCTTTCATATTCTTGGTTGTCTCTGAGGTTTTGAAAAACTCAGGGATACTTTTGAAAACATGAAACACTGAATGAAAATATTCAACGATGGTTTTAAGAAATTTCAAAATATTGCTGTTAAGGAAGAGATATTCAGCGATGCATTTTGTTTTGAAATCTTGCATTTTTCATGCGATTGTCAGAGAGAGAAAACATACCTTGATATCAGCTTTAACCAAGTTTTATTCAGAGAGAAGATGATTGAATAGGTTATGAGTTGATTTTATCCTGTCGCTGATTAATGTGAACCGCTGAAGATTTTATCCTTCAAATTCAGCATTCCAAGCTCGCTGATGAGAAAGTTGAATCTTGTCTCATCAAGAGGTTTGGTAAATAAGTCAGCTAACTGATAATCAGTTGGGATAAAATGAAGTTATATATCACCATTCATCACATGATCTCTGATAAAATGATATCTGATTTCTATATGTTTGGTCTTTGAATGTAGTACTGGATTGTTTGCTATAGCGATGGCACTAGTGCTGTCGCAATAGACTGGAATTTTGGAGAGCTGAAGATCATAGTCTAGTAGCTGATATTTCATCCACAAGACTTGAGAACAACAGCTTCCAGCAGCTACATATTCAGCTTCAACTGTGGAAGTGGACACTGAATTTTGCTTTTTACTTGTCCAACTTACCAGCTTTCCACCCAGGAGCTGACATCCTCCTGTGGTGCTTTTCCTATCCATTTTGCAACCTGCAAAATCACTATCTGAATAGGTGGTTAGATCGAATTCTGAATCTTTGGGACACCAAAGACCTAGATTCGTTGTACCCTTAAGATATCGAAAAATTCGCTTTACAGCTTTCATATGAGATATCTTAGGTTCAGCTTGATATCGTGCACACAAGCATGTTGCAAACATAATATCGGGTCGGCTAGCTATAAGATACAATAGTGAGCCAATCATCTCACGGTACAGCGTGACATTGACAGGAACACCCTTAGTGTCCTTATCAAGTGTCAGCGGTGGTGCCATAGGGGTTTTCATAGCTGAACTTTCAGTTAAGTTGAATTTCTTCAGCATATCTTTAACATACTTTCCTTGATTAATAAAAGTTCCTTTTTCAGTTTGCTTAATCTGAAGACCAAGGAAATACGTTAGTTCACCCATCATGCTCATTTTGTACTCATCTTTCATTCTATCAGCGAAACGAGTACAAAGCTCAGGGTTAGTAGAACCAAATATAATGTCATCAACATATATTTGAACTAGAATGATATGACCTTTCACTTTTCTAAAAAATAGAGTTTTGTAAATTTTACCTCGCTCAAAATTTTCAATATGGAGATAAGTGGAAAGAGTGTCATACCATGCACGTGGAGCTTGCTTTAAGCCATAAAGTGCCTTATCCAGTTTATAAACATAACCTGGACGCTTAGAATCTGAGAATCCTGGAGGTTGTTCCACATACACTTCTTCATTCAGCTTTCCATTTAGAAACGCTGACTTAACATCCATCTGATGTACTTTGAAGTTTTTGTGTACAACATATGCTAACAATATACGAATAGATTCAAGTCTTGCTACTGGAGCAAATGTTTCGTCATAATCTATACCTTCCTCTTGTCTGTATCCCTGAGCAACAAGACGAGCTTTGTTGCGGGTTACAGTACCATGTTCATCCAACTTGTTTCGATAGACCCATTTAGTGCCTATCACAGTTTTATCAGTTGGTCTCTGAACAAGTTTCCAAACTTTGTTTCTTTTTAATTCAGTCAACTCTTCTTGCATGGCGCTGACCCAGTTTGGATCTTTGAGGGCATCATCTACTTTCTTTGGTTCAGTTAGTGAAATAAAATTTACAAATAAACAAATATTACCTGCACTTCGTCGAGTCTGAATCCCAGTGTTTGGATCACCAAGAATTTGATCAATTGGGTGATTTATAGTCCATCGCTGAGCCGGAGTGTGAGACGCTGAGTCAACTTGAACTGGAGGAGCTGAAGATGAAGCTTCAGCGACGTCGGGAGAATCAGCCAAGAGAGGAATGGATGCAGTTGTCATTATATTCACTGATTGCTGAGATGTAGATGGAATGTCTGAGACATTTGGTTAAGCGTTAGGTATAGTGTTTATAGGGACAGTTGAGACCCAAGAAGTTTCAGCTTCACTATTCTGCATATTTGGAATGATAGGAGGACTATCATCTTCTACTGGATGAGCATGAGTAGTGGGAATATCTTCTGAATCACCAAGATGAGAAAACATCCATTGATTCAGTTCTTCAGTATCAGCAGACAGTTTAGAGTTCGCTGAACGGGATTCGTCAAACGTGACGTGAATAGTTTCTTCTACAGTTTGTCTTCTACGGTTGAAGACTCTGAAGGCTTTGGAAACTGAGGAGTATCCAAGAAAGATTCCATCATCAGCCTTAGGATCAAACTTTCCAAGAGCATCTCTGTTGTTTAGTATAAAACACTGACATCCAAAGATGTGAAGAAAGCTGATTGAAGGCTTTCTCCCATGAAAGAGTTCATAGGCTGTCTTTTTGAATCTTTTAACTATCAGCGACCTGTTTTGCGTAAAACAAGCAGTGTTGATAGCTTCTGCCCAAAACTGAGTAGGCAGGTGAGAATCGCTGAGCATTGAACGTGCAACTTCAATAATTTTTCTATTTCTTCTTTCAGCGACTCCATTTTGTTGCGGTGTTCTCACTGAAGAAAAGTTGTGAGAAATACCCTTACTCTCAAGGAAGGAATCAAGAGAACTGTTTTTGAATTCAGTCCCATGATCACTCCTTATTGAGCGAACGGTCAGATTGTTCAGGGTTTCCATCTTCCGAACAAAGGTGATGAGTTCTTCAGGGGTGTCACTCTTAGAACGGAGAAACATTACCCAAGTGAAGCGAGAGAATTCATCAACTATGACCAGCGTATATTTCTTTCCAGCGATGGATTGTTTGTTAACAGGGCCAAACAAATCCATATGGAGTAGTTGTAGAGGAGATGACACTGAAGAAACTTGCTTTGATTTAAAGCTTGCTTTGGTCTGCTTCCCTTTTTCACACGCTGAACATAAAGACTCTTTGGCGTATGAATGCTGAGGTAGACCAGTGATTAACTCTTTTGAAGAAAGAGTGTTCAGTGTCTTGAAGTTTAGATGAGATAGCCTCTTATGCCATAGCCAGTTGACATCAGATGAGGCCTTTGAGAAGAAACATGAGTTCTCAATGGTTGTTGAGTCCATGTTTATTACATTAACATTTTCCAAACGATAACCGCTGAGAGCTATCTTCTCCTTTTTGTCAGCGACAAAGCAGGATTCCTTAGTAAAGATTACTTTGTTATCCATGTCGCAAAGCTGACTGATGCATAGAAGATTATGCTTCAGCCCTTCAACATATGCGACTCTTCTGAAGGAGGTTGTACCATTTGAAAGTACACCATACCCTAGGGTATGTCCTTTTCCATTTCCACCGAAAGTTACAGAGGGACCCTTCTCTTCCTTGTATTTAGCGAGCAGGCTTTTCTTTCCAGTCATGTGTCTAGAGCATCCGCTATCGAGATTCCAGATACCCTTCTTAACCTGCAATACAATGGAAGATTAGTTTTTCTTGGGTACCCACTTAACCATGTATACACATTTGTCAGTGGAAGTAGTTGGAATGGAAGATTCAGCAGTCTTCGCAGCATTTGAAGATTCAGCTTTGTCTTTCTTCACTTTGGTTAATTTCTTAACTTCAGCGGTAGGATTCACCTTGACCTGATTTGCACCAGGGTTGGTCTTCTTTGCCTTGGGGGCAATCTTCACCTTAGCTATCTTTTCAGCTTTGGTGGCTGTGGGGCACTTACTAGCAATATGATCGGTAAGTCCACAGTGATAACATTTCTTATAACTAAAAGTAGTTCTAGGACCATTTGAATGCTAAGCTTTTAATTTCGAATTAGAAGTGCCAGCACCAAGTAAACTATTGGCTTTAGAAATGGGACGAACATTCAGTTCTTCAGATTTCTTACCAAGGACATCCAATCTGAGTCTAGGAGTAGATCGCTGAATAGATCCAGAGATCTGCTTCCTTGATCCAGAGGGATGAGCCACTGAAGCTTTAGAAGCATTCAGCTTTGGTACTAAGGTACCCTTCTGAGGATTCTGGTAAATAACAATTCCTTTACCTTTGTCTTTAGAGACATAGGTAGGTTTTGAATAAACCGTTTTCTCCTTGCCTTTTGAGGAGGTAGGAGTTTCCTCAGGGATTGGTGTAACGGACGAGGAGCACTGAGAAGATGAAGTATCAACGACTGAGGATACGAACGTTCCAAATTTAAGCATTGAACGCTCAGTGGTTGGTTTTGGAGTATCATATTTATAACCCAAACCACGTTTATCACTCAGGGGAATCTGAGACTTTATTATCTCAGTGATCTTTGTTGAAGAATTAAACCATCCTTCAACAATAGCTTTTTCAGCCTTTAAAGCAGCGATAGCTTCTGCTCGTTCGATTTTGACTAGCTGATTTAAATATACTTGATCTTTAAAATCTTCTTCAATTTTAGAAAGCTTTTCTATTTGAAGGTGGCAGTTTTTAAGCTTTTCAGCGAGATCAAGATTTTGGTTTTCCACCACAGTTTTGCCGTTCATGGCTTCATATAAACTTCTAGTCAAGAGATCGATCTTACGGAGACTATCAGCTTCATCAATATTTGCAATATTGGTAAAGAAAGAAGGTGATACCTGATTAGCAGAGTTTGAAGTGGAGGGAATGTCTGAACTTTCTTCCTCTTCTTCAATCTTGGCCATGAGACATAGATTTGCTTCATCATCTTCAGAGTCAGATGATGATGCTTCTTCATCAGAAGCAGCCCAATCATAGTCATCCATCAGGCCTTTACTCTTCTTCTTAAAGCTTTTCAGCTTAGCATATTTTTCTTTCAGCTTTGAATATTTGTCATCTTTATTCCTTGGAACAAAGGGTTTCTTTGTAAAAGCTGAGGGTCTAGAAACTTTCTTAGACCTGCACTCGTTAGCGAAATGTCCTGTCTTTTCGCAGTTAAAACAAGTAGCAGTAGCCTTATCAACAAAAGCTGATGATCTAGGCTTGTCAGTTATGGAAAGAGGTTTGTTCTTTCTAAACATTTTCTTTTTGGCAAATCTCCTGAACTTTTTAGTTAGGAGAGCCAAAGATTCATCATCATCTGAAGAATCAGAATCTGATGACCTTTCAGAGTTACTTTCTAACTCAGTGATAGTGACCGAGGGTCGTTGAGTAGAAGGTTCCTCTGAGATTAAAGCAACAGGGGTGCTTTTGGAATCTTTTACAAGATTCTTCTTAAGATGGCTCGATTGCTCATGATTCAGCAACGTGCCATATAAGGTTGAAAGGGTCATTGATTTTAGATCCTTTGATAGCTTGAGACACATAGCATAATTGTCCCAGCTTTCAGGTAAACATTCTAGAAACTTTGTCAGTACTTCAAAGTTAGAATATTCCTTACCAACAGTTTTCAGATCTATAATTAAACAATTAAAACGTTGGTGAACTTCAGAGAGAGATTCATTCTTACCAGAAATGAAGCTTTCGTATTGTCTTACCAGGTTGATCTTTCTTGAGTCCTGGACTTCAGACGTTCCTTCATACTCAACACATATTGTGTCCCACATGGCTTTGATGTTTTCAGATTCATGACGGAATGGTAGACTTCGTCAGGAAGAGCCATGGATAGTATGGATCTGGCTTTTGTATCTATAGCCACTTTCTTCTTATCTTCGTCAGTCCATTGAAAGATTTCCTTAGGTACCAGCCTTTCTGGAATAGCAGGTCTATTCTCAACGGCTGGAACTGCAGCATCTATTCTTACAGGGATGAATGGACCATTCTCTAGATAGTAAGGCATAGTAGGGTCTACACCTTCTAAGAAGAGCGTCATATTATTTTTCCATAAGTTGAAGTTATCTTTGGAAAATCTAGGGGGTTTAGCAAGAGAACCATTGTCTATATAATTTGTGTTTGTGTTGGTGGCCATTTTCAGATAATAGCAAGGAAGAGAAATATCTTAGATTAGATCTTGTTTATGAGATTAAACAAATCTGCTCTGATACCACTTGTTGGTCCCGAAGGCCTATACAAGTTTGTAGAAGGGGGGGGGGGGGGGGGGGGTTGAATACAAACACACAAATTTTACTTTTCTAAATTGTTTATTGATAAATCATTAACAATTTACAGCTTGTTGCGGAAACAAGATTAAGGATAAACCTAAATCTAAACAAGTTGGAACACTAAGGTTTCTTGCACTAAGAGAGATAAGGAAATTACTAATAATAACCTATCTTGAGATAAGAGATTGAACTTGTCCAGAGTTAGCAAGTTGCTTCAAAAGAAGTGGGTTCATCTCTTTATATACTGCATGCATTTAATGCAAGTCAGTATACACTTTACACGTGTCATCAGCTGGTTGGTTGCATGTCATTGACCTTGGTTGACAACCTTAGTAGCTGCATGGATGAACAGTGTAGTATCAGAGTGGTTGTACGATTTCAGACAGTCGGAGGTTCTTTTCTGACATTTCGTACGGAGTCGTGCAAGGGGGGTTAAGACAAAAGTACTTTGTACGGAGGACTTCATGATCAGCTTTCGTTGATTCAGCGATTATCATTTTCTTTTCAGCGAATGATAAAGTTCAGCGATAGCTGAAGTCTTGTACTTGATACTTCACGTTGAGTGGACAAATCTGAGTCTTCGCTGATCCGCATCAGTTCATTAGGAGACTTGTCGCTGGTTCTTGAGCTTGATCTTCGACTTCAGCGTAGAACCTTTGTTGACGTGAAACTTGTCTTCAGGGATCATAAGTAAACAACTAACTTATCAGCGATCATCATAATGACTAAACAGACTCAGAGCATTAATGGTGAACAGTTTTCGCTGAATGTTTAATTTAAAAGAGCGAGAGTTCCTATCAGCGGTACTGTAAGATCTTAGTACTTATCAGCGATAGTGAAACTCTGATACATATTGTTTACTTACAATTTTCACTAAGTATATAAGAGAGGGTCATTATCAAATCACTGAGGGTTTGGATCAACAGACTTTTTCTTTGCAGAGGCCATTTTTTTCTGACTTTCGAGAGGAGGAGGAGGAGGAATATCCACAAAATGATCCTTGTACTTAGACTGAGACTTCTGGATGGCTAATCTGATCTCCAACCATTCAGAGAGACCGTACTACGTGATAGGTTCAGCATAGAATTTTTCGTACTGTCCATTCTCTCTGAATATCTCGACTTCAGCGATAGAAACTTTGAGGGTTGATCTTCCAGTGATGAGTACCTTGATTATTCTGGAAGGTCGATGTCTGAAGTGTACCTTTTCTTTGCACCAGGCTAAGGTAGATTGAGACACAGATCTCTTTTCTTCAACGATCTTCTTGGCTTCTTCCCATAGCTGACGTTGAACTTCAATTGGAGCTCTTTTCAGCTTGGGGTCTTTCATCGATTTTTGAGTAAGCTGGATGGCGAGTTCTCTGTCTTTTTCTTCAACTTCTCTTCTTCCAGCGATTAAGCGTTCAGCTCTGAGGTGTTCCTTGTATTTCTTTTGAGAAATTCTGAACTTTGGAGGAACGGAAGGAAGTTGATCACGCTTCAGAATGATTCGCTGAGCCTCGAACTTCTTTATTATCTCATCTCTTCTTTTCTACTCCTCTTCACTTGGTTTTTGAGGAACCAAGGAAGGTCTGTTTTTGTGAGAGAGCATCTGTTATTCAGGTTCATCAGTCTCAGAGATCAAATCCAAGACCGGGATTATTTCTTCAGCTTTGGGAGCTGGGATTATTGTTGGTGAAGTTGCAGCTGTAGGAACTTCAGCGATATCCTCAAACAGGGGAGAGGACTAGCTGAAACACAGCGATCGTTTGAGTAAGAACTTGGGTAGAATAGGGATAGATAAAGAATGTGGTTGTGTATAGAGGTTTTGTGGAAAGTAGAGCTGATAATGTGTATAGAGAGGAGGGACGAGAGCAAGATTTAGTGTACCTGACAAACTGGCTTTGGAAGTGAGATCATCAGATTGTCTTTGTCTTTAGCGACAACTTTTCCTTTGCCCTTGTCAGCTTCAGACGCTGAAGGCTTTGATTTGGTCCGCTCCCCTGAAGCTTCGTTTATCACGATCCCTTTAAGAACTTTAGACCTCTGAGCAGGCTTGACGATAAAAGAGTCATCATCATCATCATCTTCATCATCATCATTCTTTGGAGAAGAGGACGGTTCATCATCAGATAAGTCGATGGCTTCTTCATCTTCAGCTTCAGACTCAGATTCTTCAGCTTCTTCTTCGAGTTGCTCCCCCTTAGATACAGAGGTAAGCTTCTCGGTTCCCTCAGGGTTTTCATCTCCCTGAGGTCCAGCGGCCGCTTCTTCAATTGTCTTCTCACCCTCTTCATCAAGGGTAAGGTCTTCAGTCTTCTCTCCCCTGATAGATTCATCATGAGGAAGGTATTCAGCGCTCTTCTTCCCCCCCCCCTTCGTCATGATGAGTGGGGGAGGAATGTGATGACTCAGCATCTGGTTTTGGGTTCCTGTCTTCTTGGCCAGGGATCCCCATACAAATTTCAATCCCTGTTAGTCTATTTTCTAGACCAGAAATAGCAGGATTGATCTTCACGAGTTCAGCACGATCTTCCGTAGTAAAATGCTCAGGTGCAGGAGCAGGGATGGTCATGTTGTGCAGGATCTGCTGCATCATTGTCTTCATCTAACCTACGTCAGTCTTTACAGAACTAACGTCAGTCTTCAAAGAACTCACGTCGGTCTTTACAGCAGACATAACTCCTTCGAATTTTCCAACCGATGTCTTCAGCGTTGTGACTTCGCTGGACATGGTGTGAACTGATGTTTTGATGGCGAGGTAGTCTGTGTAGATGTCAGCGAGAACTTTGGCAAAGTTGCTGAGAGTTTTATCAACCTTCTCCAAGTCAGCTTTGGAGGCATTCTTTTCCACCACTGTTGTCAGCTTTGTAAGATTCTCTCCAGCGTTTGTTACAGCTGAAGAGTTGTCGGAAAGAGTAGCGGTGAGACCTGTCAGCTTCGTCTCTATTGTCTTCAGAGAGGTGTTGATATCTCCCAAATTAGGACTTGTAACATATAAGAACTTGTGAACAGAGGAAAGCTCAGAAGTTTGGGGTTCAGTTACAGTGTATAGGGGTTGGTGTATACCTGCAGGAGGATTGGTGAATTCATCAAAATCTCGGTGTCCTGAGAAAAGTTCTATGTCGTCAGCGAGAGTGGGTGTACGCATGGTCAGCTCTGCAGGTCCTACATCCATCATTCCTTGAAGAGTATCAGCTTTAGCTTCTGGAGGAATGACGGGTGCTTTAGTGACAACTGGAGTAGAGTCCAATTGAGTAGAGGAAGGAGCGAAGGTTGAGAATGTTGGTTGGGTGCAGAGTTCAGCGTTGGATTCGCTGAGAATTACTTCTTCAGTCTGTGGAGAGACTGAAGGAGGTTGGGTAGGTTCCAAGTTTATAACCTCAACGATTAGAGACGCTGAGGCTGGGATAGAATGGGTGGCTTGTTCAGCTGTGGCAGAGCGTACCACTGAACGTTCCTTCAGCTCTTCGAGATGAGATGAGGAGTCTTCAGCAAGAGATTGCTGGGGTTGCTCCTTGGTTTTCTTAGTTCTTTTGGAACTAGGTTGGGTATGATAGTGTTTCCTTTTAAGAGAAGGAATGGAGGTTGCAGCCTGGGTATCAGCGGTGGGTTTGTCCGCTGAAGGAGCTGCAGAAGTAGAAGAAGTAGGGTTGAGAAGAGTTAAGAGTGTAGAAAGACGTACCTCGTTTTCCACTGGTTTGAAGTCGAGTACCTTAGGGCCAACCTGAGAGAGTTTCAGGTCACCCTCTTTTGGGTAGTTGTCCTTCAGGCCTGTTTGGAAGACGACGCTGATGAATCTTGGATAAGGAACCCATGGAGATCGGTCAGCGGCAGAGTCCACTCTGAGTACAAGTTCATCGTAGATTATCGATGCCCAGTCTATATGTAGACCTTTCAGCAATACATATCCCATTGCTTGCTGAGGTTGAGTGGCTTGATCAGAGGAGCCGGTCTTTGCAGTCATGCAGCTGATTAAGTGAGCGAAGATGAAATTCATCTCGCTGGGCATTTTGGATTTTTTGATGAGGGTCAGCTTCTTCTCAGGCTTCTTGTCCCTCCCAGTTTCCCAAACATAGCCCATTGCATTGAAGAATGCAATGATGGCTTCCCTATTTGAGTGTTTCTTGTGGTCAGGGAGGGGAACAAAAGGTTTTTCTTTGGTTGAGATGGGAAGGCTCAGGGTTTTGCGGATAATGGTTGGGGTGATCTTCATTGTGCCATAATCAGTATCACAGAGGATACAGTCGATTGTCTTTGAGGAGTCTTTGGTTGATGGTAGCTGAGAGTGTCTAGCAGAGTACCAGAATTGGGATAGCAGTAGCTGATGTACATGAGGTGTTTTGGTCAGGGCTGTAGATAGACAACAAATTTTCAGGAATTTCACAGCATCATCCAGATGTGTGACTTGCTTTCGAGGAGGAAACTCGAGAAGCGCATAGAGGTTATTTGACTTTGTCCAATCCAGTTCTTCCAGAGAGAACTTAACCTGAGGAGCCTTGATGATTTCCAATTCCTCAGTAGTATTATCAGCAGCAGTGTTCTCAGCGATGGTGTTCTTGGCAGAGGAAATGTCAGAAGATGCCATTTCTGTATTTCAGTTCAACCAAAGATTAACAAATAAGAATAATCTTAATGTGGAAAGATTTTTCAATAAGATGGTTCGAATTTTGTCCATTTCATTCAGACAAAAATGTCGTAATGAAGATTAGGGTTTTTCTTGTTTTTGAAAAACGAAATGCAAACCCAATGAAAAACTTGTTTTCCAGTTGCTTTTGAGAATAAGGATTCTGGAAAAACGAATGTGTGAAGAACAAGTTTAAGATTCTGCGTTTAAACTTGAAGAACAACCATGAAAGGTTGTGTTCATAAAATCACGAAAGACATGATTTCATTTGAAAAAGTTCTTTTGTTTGATCTTTTAAAAACAAAGAGAAGATCATTAACAAGTTTATGAAACAGGTAAATAACAGAATTATTAACCTGGTTTGTTGAAGAAGATGAAGTTCTTGAGTTCTTAAAAAACTTTAGAGCACAAATGCAACAGTAATTTTTCTTTGCTTGGAGGAGAAGTTTTTCGCGTAAAAGAGAAATATAAACCCAGAATGTGTTTATATAGAGAGGTTAGAGAGAAGGAAAAATTCGAGCGGGAAAGTTTTTCATCATGACACGGACACGTGTTTGCATTTGATTGGACGGTAAACGAAACGTGCAAACGTGTGTCGAAAAAAAAACGTGTCGGGGCTTATCCGTTGCAATGACGTCACAACTGTCCTTTCATATTCAGGATGTCTCTGAGGTTTTGAAAACTCAGGGACACTTTTGAAAAAAAATTAAGCACTGAATAGAAATATCAGTTGGTTTTAGAAATTTCAAAGTATCGCTGATAAGGAAGATATATTCAGCGATGCAATTTATTTTGAAATCTTGCATTTACATGCGATTGTTAGAGAGAAAAACATACCTTAATATTAGCGAATCAAGTTTATTCAGAGAGAAGATGATAAAATGGGTTATACAAGTCGATTTTATCCTATCGCTGATCAAATGTGAATCACTGAAGATTTTACTCTTCAAAGTTCAGCATTCCAAGCTCGCTGATGAGAAAGTTGAGCCTTGTCTCATTAAGAGGTTTGGTGAATAGATCAGCTAACTGATAATCAGTTGGGATAAAGTGAAGTTCTATATCACCATTCATCACATGATCTCTGATAAAATGATACCTGATTTCGATGTGTTTTGTCTTTGAGTGTAGCACTGGATTGTTGGCTATAGCGATGGCACTTGTTCTGTCGCAATAGATTGGAATATTTGATGGTTGTAGGTCATAGTCCAGTAGTTGATTTCTCATCCACAAGACCTGAGAACAACAGCTTCCTGCGGCTACATACTCAGCTTCAGCTGTGGAGGTTGACACTGAATTTTGCTTTTTACTTGTCCAACTCACCAGCTTTCCACCCAGGAGCTGACAGCCTCCTGTGGTGATTTTCCTATCCAATTTGCAACCTGCAAAATCACTATCTGAATAGGCGATTAGATCGAACCCTGAGTCTTTGGGATACCAAAGACCTAGATTCGCAGTACCTTTAAGGTATCGAAAAATTCGCTTTACAACGGTCATATGAGATATCTTGGGTTCAGCTTGATATCGTGCACACAAACAGGTTGCGTACATAATATCGGGTCGGCTAGCTGTAAGATACAAGAGAGAGCCGATCATCCCACGGTACAGCGTGACATTAACAGGAATACCCTTAGTATCCTTATCCAGTGTCAGCGGTGGTGCCATAGGGGTTTTCATAGCTGAACTCTGAGTTAAGTCGAATTTCTTCAGCATATCTTTAACATATTTTCCTTGATTAATGAAAGTTCCTTTTTCATTTTGCTTTATCTGAAGACCAAGGAAATATGTTAGTTCACCCATCATGCTCATTTTATATTCATCTTTCATTCTATCAGGGAAACGAGTACAAATATCAGGGTTAGTAGAGCCAAATATAATGTCATCAACATATATCTGAACAAGAATGATATGACCTTTTACTTTCCTGAAAAATAGAGTTTTGTCGATTTTACCTTGCTCAAATTGTTCAATATGGAGATTAGTAGATAGAGTGTCATACCATGCACGTGGAGCTTGCTTCAAGCCATAAAGTGCCTTATCCAGTTTATAAACATAACCTGGATGCTTAGGATCTGAGAATCCTGAAGGTTGTTCCACATAGACTTCTTCATTCAGCTTTCCATTTAGAAACGCTGACTTAACATCCATCTGATATACTTTGAAGTCTTTGTGTACAGCATATGCTAAGAATAGACGAATAGATTATAGTCTTGCTACTGGAGCAAATGTTTCGTCATAATCTATGCCTTCCTCTTGTCTGTATCCCTGAGCAACAAGACGAGCCTTGTTGCGGGTTACAGTTCCATGTTCGTCCAACTTGTTTCGATAGACCCATTTAGTGCCTATCAATGTTTTGTTAGTTGGTCTTCGAACAAGTTTCCAAACTTTGTTTCTTTCGAATTCAGTCAGCTCTTCTTGCATGGCGCTGACCCAGTTTGGATCTTTGAGGGCATCATCTACTTTCTTTGGTTCAGTCAGAGAAATAAAGTTAACAAATAAACAAATATTACCTGCACTTCGTCGAGTCTGAACACCAGCGTTTGGATCACCAAGAATTTGATCGATTGGATGATTTTCAGTCCATCGCTGAGCCGGAGCGTGAGACGTTGACTCAACCTGAACTGGAGTAGCTGAAGATGAGGCTTGAGCAACTTCTGGATTATCAGCTAAGAGAGGAATGGGTGCAGTTGTCATTATATTCACTGATTGCTGAGAAGTAGATGGAATGTCTGAGACATTGGGTTCAGAAGCAGGTATAGAGTTTAAAGGAACAACTGAGACCCATGATGTTTCAGCTTCACTATTCTGCATATTTGGAATGATAGTAGGACTATCATCTTGAACTGTATGAGTATGAGTGGGAATATCTTCTGAATCACCAAGATGAGAAAACATCCATTGATTCAGTTCTTCAGTATCAGCGGACGGTTTAGAGTTCGCTGAACGGGATTCGTCAAATGTGACGTGAATTGTTTCTTCTACAGTTTGTCTTCTTCGATTGAAGACTCTGAAGGCTTTGGAGACTGAGGAGTATCCAAGAAAGATTCCATCATTAGCCTTAGGATCAAACTTTCCAAGGGCATATCTGTTGTTCAGTATGAAACACTGACATCCAAAGATGTGAAGAAAGCTGATTGAAGGCTTTCTCCCATGAAAAAGTTCATAGGCTGTTTTATTGAATCTTTTGACTATCAGCGACCTGTTTTGCATAAAACAAGCAGTGTTGACAGCTTCTGCCCAAAACTGAGTAGGCAGGTGAGAATCGTTGAGCATTGAACGTGCAACTTCAATAACTGTTCTATTTCTTCTTTCAGCGACTCCATTTTGTTGCGGTGTTCTCACTGATGAAAAGTTGTGAGAAATACCCTTACTCTCAAAGAAGGAATCAAGATAACTGTTTTTGAATTCAGTCCCATGATCACTCCTTATTGAGCGAACGGTCAGGTTGTTTAGGGTTTCCATCTTCCAAACAAAGGTGATGAGTTCTTCAGGGGTGTCACTCTTGGAACGGAAAAACATAACCCATGTATAACGAGAGAATTCATCAACTATGACCAGTGTATATTTCTTTCCAGCGATGGATTGCTTGTTTACAGGTCCAAACAAATCCATTTGGAGAAGTTGCAGAGGAGATGACACTGAGGAGACTTGTTTTGACTTAAAGCTTGCTTTGGTCTGCTTCCCTTTCTCACACGCTGAACATAAAGACTCTTTGGCGTATGAGTGCTGAGGTAGACCAGTGACTAACTCTTTTGAAGAAAGAGTGTTCAGTGTCTTGAAATTCAGATGAGAGAGCCTCTTATGCCATAGCCAGTTGACATAAGATGAGGCTTTTGAGAAGAAACATGAGTTCTCAGTGGTTGTTGAGTCCATGTTTATTACATAAAAATTTTCCAAACGATAACCGCTGAGAGCTATCTTCTCGTTTTTGTCAGTGACAAAGCAGGATTCCTTGGTAAAGATTACCTTGTTATCATTGTCGCAAAGCTGACTGATGCTTAAAAGATTATGCTTCAGCCCTTCAACATATGCGACTCTTCTGAAGGTGGTTGTACCATTAGAGAGTGCACCAATCCCTCGGGTATGTCCTTTTCCATTTCGTCCAAAAGTCACAGAGGGACCCTTCTCTTCCTTGTATTCAGTGAGCAGGCTTTTCTTTCCATTCATGTGTCTAGAGCATCCGCTATCGAGATACCAGATACCCTTCTTAACCTGCATCACAACGGAAGATTAGTTTTTCTTTGGTACCCACTTAACCAGGTGTACACGTTTGTCAGTGGAAGTAGTTGGAATGGAAGGTTCAGCAATCTTCGCAGCATTTGAAGATTCAGCTTTGTCAGTCTTCACTTTGGTTAATTTCTTAACCTCAGTGGTATTCTTTGCCTTGGGGGCAATCTTCACCTTAGCTATCTTTTCAGCTTTGGTGGCTGTGGGGCACTTACTAGCAATATGATCAGTGAGTCCACAGTGATAACATTTCCTATAACTAAAAGTAGTTCTAGGGCCATTTGAATGTTGAGCTTTAGATTTTGAATTAGAAGTACCAGCACCAAGTAAGCTGATGACTTTTGAAATGGGAGGAACATTCAGTTCTTCGGATTTCTTACCAAAGACATCCACTCTGATTCTAGGAGTAGATCGCTGAATAGATCCATGCTGAGTAGATCCAGAGATCTGATTCCTTGATCCGGAGGAATGAATCACTAAAGCTTTAGAAGCTTTCACCTTAGGTACTAAGGTACCCTTCTGAGGATTTTGGTTAAAAGCAATTCCTTTACCTTTATCTTTAAAGACAGAGGTAGGTTTTGGATAAACCATTTTCTCTTTACCTTTTGAAGAGGTAGAAATTTCCTCAGGGATAGGCGGTCTGGACGAGGAACACTGAGATGATGAAGTCTCAGCGACTGAGGATACGAAAGTTCCAAATAAGAGCATGGAACGATCAGTGGTTGGTGAGATTATCAGCTTTGTAACCAAGACCACGTTTATCACTCACGGGAATCTGAGACTTAATTATCTCAGTGATCTTTGTTGAAGAATTACACCATCCTTCAACAGTAGCTTTTTCAGCTCTTAAAGCAGAGATAGCTTCTTCTCGCTCGATTTTGACTAGCTGATTTAAATGCACTTGATCTTTAAAATCTTCTTCAATTTTAGAAAGCTTTTCTATTTGAAGGTGACAGTTTTTGAGTTGTTCAGCGAGATCAAGGTTTTGATTTTCAACTACAGTTTTGCCATTCATGGCTTCATATAAACTTCTAGTCAAGAGATCGATTTTACGAAGACTATCAGCTTCATCAATATTTGCAATATTTGTAAAGAAGGAAGGTGATACCTGAATAGCAGATGTTGAAGTAGAGGGAATGTCTGAGCTTTCTTTCTCATCTTCAATCTTGGCCATAAGACATAGATTGGCTTCATCATCTTCAGAGTCAGATGATGATTCTTCTTCATCAGAGGCAGCCCAATCATAAGCCATCAGGCCTTTGCCTTTCTTCTTAAAGCTTTTCAGCTTCGCATACTTTTCTTTCAGCTTAGCGTATTTGTCATCTTTATTCCTGGGAATAAAGGATTTCTTGGGAAACGCTGAGTTTCTCGAAACTTTCTTAGACCTGCACTGGTTAGCGAAATGTCCTAGCTTTTCGCAGTTAAAACAAGTAGCAGTAGCCTTATCAACAGGAGCTGATGATCTTGGCTTATCAGTAATAGAAAGGGGTTTGTTCTTTCTGAACATTTTCTTTTTGGCGAATCTCCTGAACTTTTTAGTGAGGAGAGCCAAAGATTCATCATCATCTGAAGAGTCAGATTCTGATGACCTTTCAGAGTAACTTTCTAACTCAGTGACCAAGGGTCGCTGAGTAGAAGGTTCCTCTGAGATTAAAGCAACAGGGGTGCTTTTGGAATCTTTTACAAGATTCTTCTTAAGATGACTCGATTGATCATGATTCAGCATCGTTCCATATAAGGTAGCAAGGGTCATTGATCTTATATCCTTTGACAGCTTGAGACACATAGAATAACTATCCCATCTTTCAGGTAAACATTCTAAAAACTTTGTCAGCACTTCAAAGTTAGAATATTCCTTACCAACAGTTTTTAGATCTATTAATAAACAGTTAAAACGTTGGTGAACTTCAGAGAGAGTTTCATTCTTACCACAGATGAAACTTTCATACTGTCTTACCGGGTTGATCTTTCGAGAGTCCTGGACTTCAGAAGTACCTTCATACTGAACACAGATTGTGTCCCACATAGCTTTTGCGGATTTCAGGTTCATGACGGAATGGTAGACTTCGTCAGGAAGAGCCATGGATAGTATGGATATGGCTTTTGTGTCAATAGCCACTTTCTTCTTATCTTCGTCAGTCCACATATGAACTTCCTTGGGTATCAGCCTTTCTGGAATAGCAGGTCTATTCTCAGCGGCTGGTACTGCAGCATCAATTCTTATAGGAATATATGATCCGTTTTCAAGATAGTAAGGCATAGTAGGGTCTACACCTTCTATGAAGAGAATCATCCTATTTTTCCATAGATTAAAATTATCTCTGGAGAATCTAGGGGGTTTAGCAAGAGAACCATTGTCGATATAGTTTGTGTTTGTGTTGGTGGCCATTTTGAGAAATAGCAAGGAAGAGAAATCTTAGTATAGATTAGATCTTGTTTATTAGATTAAACAAATCTGCTCTGATACCACTTGTTGGTCCCGAAGGGCTATACAAGTTTGTAGAAGGGGGGGGGGGGGGTTGAATACAAACACTAAGATTTTACTTTTCTAAATTGTTTATTGATAAATCATTAACAATTTACAGCTTGTTGCGGAAACAAGATTAAGGATAAACCTAAATCTAAACAAGTTGGAACACTAATTTTCTTGCAGTAAGAAAGAGAAAGAAATTTATAATAATAACCTATCTCAAGATAAGAAGGATGAACTTGTCCAGAGTTAGCAAGTTGGTTCAAAATGAAGTGAGTTCTTCTTCTTATATACTGCATGCATTTAATGCATGGCAGTTTACACTTTACACGTGGCAACAGCTCATTGGTTGTACGTCATTGACCTTTGTTGACAACCTTAGTAGCCGCATGTTTGAACAGTGTAGTATCAGAGTGGTTGTACGATTTCAGACAATAAGGATGTTCTTTTTCTGACATATCGTACGGAGTCGTGCAACGGTGGTTAAGACAAAAGTACTTTGTACGGAGGGCTTCATGATCAGCTTTTCGTTGATTCAGCGATCTATCATTCTATATCAGCGAATGATAGCGTTCAGCGATAGCTGAAGTCTTGTACTTGATACTTCACGTTGTGGACAAATCCGAGTCTTCGCTGATCCGCATCAGTTCATTAGGAGACTTGTCGCTGGTTCTTGAGCTTGATCTTCGACTTCAGCGTAGAACCTATGTTGATGTGAAACTTGTCTTCAGAGATCATAAGTAAACAACTAACTTATCAGCGATCACCATAAGGACTAAACAGACTCAGTATTATGGTGAACAGTGTTCGCTGAATGTTTAATCTAAAGAGCGAGAGTTCCTATCAGCGGTACTGTAAGATCTTAGTACTTATCAGCGATAGTGAAACTCTGATATATATTGTTTACTTACAATTTTCACTAAGTATATAAGAGAGGGTCATTATCAAATCACTGAGGGTTTGGATCAACAATACCTTAAACTCAAAGAAAAATATGAGAAGCTGAAAAGCTATTAAAGAAAAGGTAAAGGTCTGATCGTTGAAGATCATGACTAGGCTGAATCTGATGAAGAATCAGATTCTGATGAAGAAGATGTGGCCAATCTATGTCTTATGGCCGAAATCCAAGAAGTACAAGAAGAACCTGCTGAAATTCCCTCTACTTCTACTTCTACTTCTCAGGTATCACTCTCTCCTTCTCCTGAAATCATTGATGCTGATAGACTTCGTGCTATCGATATGCTGACTGTTGATTTATATGATGCCCTGAATGGCAAAAAAAAGCTGAACAACAAATTTTAGATTTAACTGAACAGTTTAAAAATTGTCATTTAAAAATTCAAGAGCTTTCAAAAATCGAAGAAAATTTGAAAGATCAGATTTATGTAAATCAAGTCATCAGCATTGAACGCGAACAAGCTATCGCTGATCTGAAAGATGAGAAAGCTACTGTTGAAGGATGGTGTAAATCCTCAACAAAGATCATTGAGATAATCGGTGCTCAGATCCCTGTCAATGACAGAAGTGGTCTTGGTTATAATGCTAACGCTTAAGAACCAACCAAAGATCGTTCTATGCTTAAGTTTGGAATGTTCGTGTCCTCAATCCCTGACACCTCATCATATTAGTGCTTTTATTCTAATAATCCAATCCCTGAGGAAAAATCCACTTTAAGCCCCAAGTTTAAAGATAAAGGAAAAAATGTCTTCGAAAAACCTCAGAAGGGTACCAAAGTACCAAAGATGAAGAAGTCTACACAACCCTCTACTTCAAAGAACAAGATCCCGGAACATGTTCAGCGATCTACTCCTAGAATAAGAGTTGATGTTATTGGCAAGAAATCTGAAGAACCAAAGGTTCCTCCGATCTCTGTTGCCAAAGGTATTCTTGGTACAGGCCTGCCCATTTAAAAATATCTTATGCCTATGGTCCTAAAGCTACTTTCAGCTATAGGAAATGTTATCACTACAGACTTACTGATCATATTGCTAGTAAGTGCCCCACAGCCACCAAAGCTGAGAAATCAGCTAAGGTGAAGATGAATGCCTCCAAGGCAAAGAAGATCACCCCAGGTGAGAACCAAGCCAAGGTGAAAATGCCACTAAGGTTAAAAAATTAACCAAAGTGAAGATTACCAATGACGCTGAGTCATCAGATGCTGCGAAGACCGCTGATCCTTCTATTTCCTCTACCACTGACAAATATGGACCCATAGTTAAGTGGGTACCAATTCAAAATTAATCTTCCTTATGTTAGTAGGTCTCGAAGGGTATCCGGTATCTTGATAGTGGATGCTCTCGACACATGACTGGAAAAAGAAACCTGCTCACTGAATACAAGGAAGAGAAAGGTCCCTCAGTGACCTTTGGTGGTAATGGAAAAGGCTATACCTTAGGGTTTGGTGTACTTTCTAATGGTACAACTACGTTCAGAAGAGTCGCATATGTTGAAGGACTGAAGCACAATCTTCTTAGCATCAATCAGCTGTGTGATAAAGACTACAAAGTTTGCTTTACTAAGGAATCATGCTTTGTCACTGGTAAAAAAGAGAAAATTGCTCTCAGCAGATATCATTTGGAAAATGTTTATATCATAAACATGGACTCAATATCCACTGAGAACATTTGTTTTCTCTCTAAAGCTTCATCTGATGTCAACTGGCTATGGCATAATAGGCTCTCTCATCTCAACTTCAAAACGCTGAACACTCTCTCCTCCAAAGAATTAGTCACTGCTTGCCTCAACATTCATACGCTAAGGAATCTCTCTGCTCAGTGTGTGAAAAAGAAAACAAATGAAGACTAGTTTCCAGTCCAAGCAAGTTTCCTCAGTGACAAACCAACTTCAGCTCCTCCACATGGATTTATTTGGCATTGTCAATATACAATCCATCGCTGGAAAGAAATACACTCTGGTCATAGTAGATGAATTCTCTCGCTATACCTGCGTTACGTTCCTCCGTTCAAAGAATGATACCTCAGAAGAACTCATCTCATTTGTCAGGAAAATGGAAGTCCTGAACAATATGACCGTTCGCTCAATAAGGAGTGATCATGGTACTGAATTAAAAAATAGTTCCCTTGGTAACTTCTTTGAGAGTAAGGGCATTTCTCACAACTTCTCAGTCGTGAGAACCCCTCAGCAGAATGGCATCGCTGAAAGAAGAAATAGGACGATCATCGAAGCAGCTAGATCTATGCTCAACAATTCTCATCTTACAACTCAATTCTGGGCAGAAGCTGTCAACACTGGTTGTTTCAACAGAATAGGTCGCTGATCATCAAAAGATTCAACAAAATAGACTATGAACGTTTCCATGGGAGAAAACCATCTATCAGCTTTCTTCACATCTTTGGTTGTCAACGCTTCATATTAAACAACAGAGATGCTCCTGGAAAGTTCGATCCCAAAGTTGACGATGGAATATTTCTTTGATACTCTTCAGTTCCAAAGCCTTCAGAGTCTTCAACAAGAGAAGACAAACTGTAGAAGAAACCATTCATGTCACCTTTGATGAATCTCATTCAGCGAACTTTAGACCTACTATTGATAACGAAGAACTGAATTAGTGGATGTTTTCACATTTTGGGGAATCAGAAGCTAATCCTAACCCTGACCCTCAGGTCAACAACCCAGTCGTTGATGATGTTCCTAACATCATTCATAGCATGCAGTCAAGTGAGGTTGAATCCTCCTCTTGGGAATCAGCTATCCCCATTAACACTTTGCCTCCTCTTGAACCCTCAACCTCTGAAATCTCATCCACTTCTCAACAATCAGTGAATGAAATCTCATCTGAACCTCAGCGAATTCTACCTCGTATACCTAAAACTGCTGCTGAGGCTTCCTCTTCAGCACTTCCAGGAGTTCTATCTGAGTCAGGGATTCAAGCTCCTGCTCAACGATGGACTTTAAATCACCCAATTGATCAAGTTCTTGGTGATCGAAAAAGGTGTTCAGACTCGACGAAGTTCAGGTAACATTTATTTATTTGTTAATTTTATTTCACTGATTGAGCTAAAGAAAATAGATGATGCCCTCAATGATCTAAACTGGGTCAGCGCTATGCAAGAAGAAAAAAAGTTTGGAATCTTGTTCCCATACCATCTAACAAAACCGTGATAGGCACTAAATGGGTTTATAGAAACAAGTTAGATGAGTTTGGAACTGTAACCCGCAACAAAGATAGGCTAGCTGCTCAGGGATATAGACAAGACGAAGGCATAGACTACGATGAAACTTTTTCCCTAGTGGCAAAACTTGAAGCAATTCGACTCTTTTTAGCCTATGCAGTTCACAAAGACTTCAAAGTTCATCAAATGGAGTTCAAGTGAACGTTTCTCAATGGAAAGCTGAATGAAGAAGTCTATGTCGAACAACCACCAGGATTCGTTGATCCTAAGCATCCAGGTTATGTCTATAAACTGGATAAGGCCCTCTATGGCTTAAAGCAAACACCTCGTGCATGGTATGATACTTTATCCTAGTTTCTTCTCACTGAAAAATTTGAATGTGGTAAAATTGATAATACTCTATTTTTCAGAAAGGTTAAAAGTCGTTTTATTCTTGTAAAGATATATGTCAACGATATTATATTTGGTTCTACTAACCCATCTCTGTGTGACCGTTTCGCTGAAAGAATGAAATCTGAATATAAAATGAGTATGATGGGTAAGTTGACATACTTCATTGGACTCCAAATCAAGCAAAATGATAAAGGCAATTTCATTCACCAAGGTAAGTACGTTAAAGATATGCTGAAAAAATTCGATCTTACTCAAAGTTCAGCTATGAAAACCCCTATGGCACCTCCGCTGACACTTAACAAGGATCCCTCTGAAAACCGGTTAATTTCACTACCTATAGAGGGATTATCGACTCTCTTCTCTATCTTACAGCGAGTCATCCTGATATCATGTATTCAACCTGTCTTTGTGCACGATATCAATCTGAACCCAAAGAATCACATCTTATCGCTGTAAAGCGAATTTCAGATATCTGAAAGGTACTCCCAACCTAGGTCTTTGGTATCCCAAAGACTCAGGGTTTGATCTAACTTCCTATTTAGATAGTGATTTTACAGGTTGCAAACTGGATATAAAAAGCACCACATGAGGCTGTCAGCTCCTGGGTGGAAAGCTGGTAAGTTGGACAAGCAAAAAGCAAAATTCAGTGTCCACTTCTACCGCTGAAGCTAAGTATGTTGCCGCTGGAAGTTGTTGTGCTCAGGTCTTATGGATGAGAAATCAGCTGTTAGACTATGACCTTCAGCTATCTAAAATTCCCATCTATTGTGACAACACTAGTGCCATCGCTATAGCAAACAATCCAGTGCCACACTCAAAGACTAAACACATCGAAATTAGATATCATTTTATCAGAGATCATGTGATGAATGGGGATATAGAACTTCATTTTATTCCAACTGATTTCCAGTTAGCTGATCTTTTTACCAAACCACTTGATGAGACAAGATTTAACTTTCTCATCAGCGAGCTTGGAATGTTGAACTATGAAGAATAACTCTTAAGTGGTTACGCATTGGATCAGTGATCAAATTCTATCTCTTTTATTCATCATCTAATCTCTGAACGAATGTTCATTGATACTAAGGTATGTTTCTCTATCCCTTAACACTGAAGTTTACTTCAGTAAGATGTTTTCAAAACAAAATTTTCACCACTGACTTTTCCTTATCAGTGATCTCTTTTGAAATGACATAAAAACTCCATCACTGACATTTCTCATCAATGATTCTTCATTAAAACAAAATCATCCCTGATAATTTCCAAAATATCAGGGTTGCCTTTTGAAAATGAAAAGACAGTTTTACAGTGTGACGTAATCAAACGGATAAACAATGGCACGACTTTTCTTCTGACACGTTCGTCCGTTTCGAATTCTTGCCCAATAAGCTTCGAGGGACGTGTCACGTGTCATGATGAGTATTTTTCCCGCTCATCATTCTTTCTCTCTCCTCTCACTATATAAACCCCTCGAGTTTATATTTTTACTTTTTACGCGCACATAACTCTCTCAAGCACGAAATTCCCTTTGCATTCTGTGTTCTCGGATTAATTTGAAACCTAAGACTAAGTTCATTTCAAACTTCATCAAAACAGGTTCATATTTCTTACTTTCTTCTTCTTTATCTACTCCAAACATGTTTTTGATCTAATCTTTTGTTTTAAAAGATCAAAACATACTTTTCTTTAAAAGAAACCATACTTTTCATGATTTTTTGAACTAAAACTTCAACAAAGTTTCTCTTAAAGTTTAAAACTAAATCTTAAACTTTCTTCATCTTCATACGTTTTTTCAGAATCCTTCCTAAAATGGAAACTGGAAAACTATGTTTTCTACCTAGTTTTGGTTTTTACAAAACTAGAAAACACCTTTTTAGTCTCTTTTTCTCAAAAAGGAAACAGAAAAACCCTAAAACACTCTTATTTTGGAAATATTTCCTGACTAAGAAAGCCTCTCCTTCTTTCTATTTATTTGTTCTTATTTTCTTCAGAAATGGCCTCTGCTACATCTGATGTACCCAAAACTGCTGTTACCATGAAGAAATCCAAGAACATGACTGGTGAGCTGAACCAGATCGTTTTCAGCTCTAACAACCATCTGGCTCTCCTTGACTTTCCCAAGAAGAAACCTTGCCATCACCTCATTGAAGCCGTAACCTTCCTAAAAAATTCTCCTATTCATATTGCCATAACCATCGCTCCTCCCGCACATCGAAACCTACTCCAACAAATTTGGTTTACCGCTGAGAAAACCACCCAGATCACTCGCTCTGGAAAACGGGTCACTGTCATCGGGTTCCAAACTGAATTTGGCCAAGGTTATATCACTGCCAATGGCATCCGCACCGCCCCGAACCTGCTCGTCACCCCTTTCGAATCCCTACCTGAAGATGACATTGAACTCATCGCCTTCCTTGACCTAATGAATTATTGATGGGACAAGAAGCCACGCACTGACGAAGACGACAAGAAGCTGACAAAGATACTCAAGGCAAAAATGCCCGCTTAGTTGAATTACATCTTTGCTCATGTGATTTCATGCATGAGTGCAAAGTTTGGCTCGCTGGATCAGGCCAGCCATATTCAGGATGCAATGGGGTACTCGCTGCTAGTTGGGAGAAAGATTGACTATGCCTGCATCATCTTCGACGACCTGATGACAAAGGTCGAAAATCCTGATAGGGACTTGAAGGTTCCCTATGCCCGTTTCGTCTATGCACTTCTCCAACTCTTCCTTAAGGAGAAGTACCCTAAGCTTGGTGTCAAGATCCTCGACTTCCAGCCAATCAAAGGTGAGGTACGTCTTTCTACTCTCTTAACTCTTCTTCCCAAAATTTCTTCGACTTTGGCGGCTACTTCAGCGGTCAAACCTCCCGCTGAGACCCACGCTGCCAAACCCAAGTCCTCATTGAAAAGGAAACATTCAGACACCAACCTTGGCTCTTGTAAGACCAAGAAGACTTCAAAGGAGAAGCCTCAGCTTTCTCAAGGTATGGATTCAGCGATCGCCTCTTCATAGGCATCGATTGAAAACTTCATGTTCCGCTCCACCACAGCTGAACCCGCAACACCAACAACTTCAGTGGCTCCATCACCAAGATTCTCAGTGCCTCAAAGCACAGTTGAAGGCATTCTCAGCAACGCCAGTGCTGAACCAGTTAGCACAATATTCTCAGCAGTTGCCTCCTCTCCTCCTACTTTGGTCATTACTTCTGCACAGGCGACAACGGTCACTGATACGCACGCCACGCTGCTTTACAATCTTATGCAGCAAAACTCTCATGGACCTGATGGCTTTCCCATTCCTTCCTCCTATGTGTCTCAAATGGAGAAGGACATGGAATATGGTTTTGACTCTCTCACCAACCCATCAGGTATTTAATCCAATCCAAAATTTTCCTCTACCCCTTTCCTATTTTAGGTTTTCCTTTTCTTAGAAGTTCTTTTCTTTTACAGGTCCTAATCTGGGCACAAACACTGCATCCCTTAAGGATGTCAGTGATCAGGTGGATTCACTGTCAAAGGATCTCACCAACAACACCTCAGCCGTGAACATTGCCGGTGAGACGCTGAAGAACATCTCCAACACCCTCGACAACAAGGACGAGAACGCTGAAATCACAACGCTGCAAGGGGAGGTGAAAACTCTCCAAACGGTTGTTGTACATAACTCCAACTCCATCCAAACCCTAACCTCCATCGTCGCCACTCACAGCAGCGACATTGGAATGCTGAAAAATGATGTCTCCGCGCTCACGGGCTAGATCAGCAATTTGTCCACTAAGGTTGATTCTTCCAACAACCTACTTGGTCAAATTCTGGACCGCCTGAACGCCCCCACGGTCCCTATCTCCTACTTCACTATGGTTGACCGCGCAAAGTTAGGGATGGCAGCGGACTTCATCCTTCAGACCTCCTCAACTATCTCTGGCCTAGAAGACAGAGTTCTAACGCTTGAGGTTTCTAAGGCCTCTGTATCAGCAACCCCTAGCCTAGAGAACAAGGTTGCTGATACCTCTGCTGCAGTTGTTGACGTTGCTGCTGATGTTGTTGCTCCCTCCCCCGATGTTGATGATGACAAAGAGGGGGAGAAGAATAAAGAAGACCCTCCCCAGCACGCTGAGGGGGAGGAAGACAATGAAAATCCCTCTCTTTCTGAGGGGGAGAAAGAGGAAGAAAAGGAACCTACTCCACCCTCATCTCCGTTCATGCCTGAAATAATTGAAGGCCCTTCTGAAGAAGAAGAGGATGAAGAGGAGGAATAGGGAGTGGAGATCCCTGATGAGGAACCCTCTTCACACCCTGGTAGCCAGGATGATGATGATGATGACGAATGCTGGTTCCAACCTGCAGCCGTCAGGGTCCTTGAACCCAAGGGGGTTGTGTTCACTGAAGCAGGGGAGACGGCAAAGAAGTCTCCAACCAAGAAAGCTCCCAAAGGCAAACAAAAGAGACTTGCTCCCTCAGGGAACTTGGATATTCTCTACACAGCTGAGAATCTTCCAACTTCTCAGGTATGCCTATCTCTAATCCCTTACATTGCTTCTATATTTCCTCTTCACAAAACCATCTCCTCAAACACTTAGCCATTTTCTTCTATCTTATTCTCACCCTCAAAAGATATAACTTTTTCATCTTTTGATTCAGCTAGTCCTCTCCCCTACTTGAGGATCCCGCTGAAGCTCCCCAACAACAACTTCAAATAATCCCAACTACAATAGCTGATGCCACTACAAGAATCCCAATCTCAGCAATGGAGACTGATGATCAAGAAGAAAAAGAAGAGTTGCTCTCGCACCCAAACAGACCATCTCGACCAATTCAATGGTTAGGGGATGATGATCTTAATAAAAGAGAAGCGGCGATTTAGAAGCTAGAAAGTCAGCACCGACAAATCGCCCCTCCAGCCAGCCTTAGCTTACTGACACCTGAAGAAATTGATGAAGCCATCAGGGCTGAAAACTTCTTGTTGAAAAACAGAAGTCCAAGCTTAAAGATAAAGAGCTCGCTCTTCAAATTGCTCAGCGTTATGTGGTTGATAAGAAGCTGAAAAAATTTCCTCTCAAGGTTCAAGAAGCTCTGCTAAAGGATGTTGGAAAGGAAAATCAAAAGAAGGCAAACGCCAGCGTTACTACTCTGAATTGGTGCAAGAAGAAGGTCAATTTCAGATACCATCCAAGTTGGATTGTCAATGTCAACCTGAAGGCAAGATCGATAAAGGGTGTTCCAATTATAGAGATCACGGTGATCAGGGAGAATAGGGAAATCAAGGTGTGCTATGTATCAAAGATCGAGGCCTATGGTTTGGATGAATGGTTGGAAATCAGGACTGCAATTCAGCGATCAAGATCAAGCCTCAAATATTATGTTGAAACGTTTTTAAACAAACTTATCGACATAGTCTCTTCACTGATCGACTTACCTCCTTCTCCAGCGCTCCTCAAGAATCAAAGACCTAAGCATGCAAAGAAGAAAAGTGCATCCTGTTCGTCAGAGCCTGCTATCTGCAATGAAACCGGGATTGAAATTTCAAAGGAAGCAGTGCTCGGACCTCTACCTGATCTATCAGTCCTCAGCCTCTCACTTCCACTTGATGAGTCCTTTGTCCCTGAACGAGTGGTCAGTAAGCCCCTCGAAATCTTCTTCTATGACTGGAATGGTAGGAAGTGCTTTCAACGCTTCTCTGAATTACCTATCACTCCAGTGAACCAACTCAGAGACCTTGTCTATTGGTGTGATTTAACAAGACCCGGACTCTTCTTGAAGCCCTAAGTGCTGAATGAAGCAAAACTAAGAAGACAACAGGGAGAAAAAGTCCCTGATTGGATGGTCCCAACGACAAACTCCTTTGACGAAATGCTCTTCAAAGATGAACCCTTCTAGCTGATAGATCTTCTTGTACTCTTCTATTTATTAGCTGTAAACTTTTTGTACTTGTATTTATTTCATTGTACTTGTATTTTTTCAACTTCCCTTGTAATCTTATTTTACGAAGTAATGAAAAAATTCAATGAAGTACTTTACTCCATCAGTACTAGAAAAGATCCCTGAAAACAGCAAATGGGACACGTATATACGAATCCTTTTTATCCTTATGTTTTTAACTTAGCAATTTTCTTATGTTGCTTTGTCATCATCAAATAGAGGGGGACTGTTGATCCAAACCCTTCAGTGATTTGATGATGACCCTTAGAATCACTTAGTGAAAATTATAAGTAAACATTATGTATTAGTGTTTGACCTTTAACGATAATAAAACTGAGTCTGTTCAGATCACTAAAGGGGAACCACTGCTCTTTATTTGTTCCTCAGTGATAAATGTACATCAGTGATAACTGAGCCTGTTCAGTTTCACTAATGATCATTGATTGATTATTTGTAAATGTTTGCTTGTAATCCCTGAAGACAAGTTTCGCGACAAAGGAGTTCATTGCTGAATCGAGGACAAAGCTGATGAACAAGTGACAAGTCTACTAATGATCTGATGCGGATATCAGTGAAACCAAGACAAGTCCACAACACGCGATATTTCAAGTAGAAGACTTCAGCGATAGCTGACTTCATTCAGGTCTCACTGAAGAAGATCAACTCAGCGATCGCTGATCATGAAGCCTGGTCTACAAGAAATGTTTATCTTATCTCCTTGCATACTTTTGTACGATTTGTCAGATGGACATGCCTTTGTCCAGAATCGTACAAACCACTCTGCCAATACACTGTTCACCATGCGGCCAAAAGCATGTTTGCAAAAGTCAGAAGCATGCATCCAACCAAATAGTGACACGTGTAAAGCCCTCCTAACATGCATTAAATGCATGTAGTGTAAATAAGAGGATTGCACCTTCATTTCGAAGGTGCCTATCCCTGAACTTAGTTTGTGCCTTAAAAATTTATCCTTAATTTTCTTTCCTTCTTTCTTTCTTATTCTTAGTGCAATAATACTTAGTGTTTCTCATAGTTTGTTTAGATTGAGTCTTGTACTTAGTCTTATTCCACAACAAGCTATAAATTGTTTGATTTATCAATAAAACAATTTAGAAAGATAAAAATCTTGAGTTTGTATTCAACCCGCCCTTCTACAAACTTAATACTTGTATAACCCTTCGGGACCAACACTGGCTTCTCTAAAATCTTATGCACATGAACACCTTGAATATCGGTTAATCTCTGATTAGGTTTAAGAATGTTGACTCTTGTTTGGTTTGCTTCAAGAGACACTTGAAAGTATGACATATAAGAAAACTTGATTAGATTCTTCATAAATCTTTTGACAACTTGATAGGCTTCGAACCATTCAGTCTTTTTAATTGGTGCTCAGACTAGTATGTCATATAGATCCAACAAGTCATCAATAGCTAGATTCCTGAAGTCTGCTTTGGTAAATACCCACGGTTTTCCATCTGTTCTAACAACTGTGAATTCGAGAACGTTCAGAAGTTTTCTTGACTTAATCTTATTGATCTTTTCAATTCGCTTGTCAGTTTTCACCCAATCTCTGTCTTGGTAATTATTCTTCGTCATGTATATATACTCAGTGTGATGAAACTGAGCCTTCTTCTCAATACCATAAAGTTGTACCAAGTTTATCAACTTGACATCTTTGACAAACAAATTTCTTTTCACGTCTTTTTGAAACGATGTTAGAATCATTACCCTTTTCCATTGTTTACCTTTGCTAGTTTGACTTTCAGGATTGGTTATCTTTTGCACCAATCTCATTTCCCTTTCTGAAATTGGATCTGGAATGCCCTCCGGTAGATCAGGAATTTCAGGAACAACTATCTCTGGATCATTCTGTTGCAAAATATCATCATAATCATCTTCCTCATCATTATCAGCAGGTTCTGAATCAGCAATGAAAACATCATCAATCTCCTATTTGATTCTATAATCCAATCTTTCCGACTCATCATCACAATCCACATAGACAATATCTTGAGACAAATTATCTACCATTCTTTCCTTTTCATTCCTTTTATCACCACCGTCAAGCTTTTCAACCGTAGGTCTGATATCAGCAAGGACTTCTATAGTAGTATCATCAGCCTATCGTTCACTTTGATCTCCCAATCCCTGACCAGCTTCTATAATTTCAATTACAATACCCGATCCACTAGCATCATCAACTCTTTGTCCTTTCTCCCCCTCATGGTGATCAAGATCATCCTGGTCATCATGTTTTCTTTTGGAGCTTTGAGCCTATGACTTGCAAGATTGTTCAAAAACTGATACCCTGTCTAATAATGCTTTGAACTTTGAAGTCATAGCTTGAGTTAATTGATGAATGGATGATTGAATACCTTGTAGATCTGATTTGGTCACCAACTGAGACTGAATCTCCATTTATTTTCTCAGAAGACCAACTAATTCCACTTCCTCCGGATCAATGTTATCACCTTGCTCAAGTTATCTAGCAAGAACTTGGGATTTCAATTCATCAGTAGGAAGGGATTGTTCTGGTTGTGTGGTTTGGCTTGGAAATTGTGATGGAGTGGATTATGGTGGTGGTTGACATTCTGGTTCAGGTTCTTGCAAAACAGATTTACCCTTTATTTCCCTTTGCACATCCTTCGATAACTTGGCAATTGTCTTATTTACCTCCATCGTTTGCTTCTTGAAAGATACGTTCAAAGCATCCAGCCCAATCTACATTAGGTCCACCGTCACAAAATGTGGGAGAGGCCCCATAAGTTGTCTAACATGGGAACCCGGTCCACGTAGAATATCGGTCGTCACAATGTTTGAAGAAACCATGTGGCATGTGCTCTGTGTTGGAATAGTGTTTGCACTGGCAGGACTTCCACCCGGTCCTCATATTGAACCAACAGATGATTGCAATACTCGGGGTGTTTCGATTGAATCAAGAAGAATTCCAATAGATGTTGTTACCAATGAAGTAGTAACTGGCGGTCGTGTCCTAGGAAATGAAGTACATCCAAATGGATCTAGACTCGATGTGCTCACAAATGAAGTCGATGGCAGGGGCAACGACCTATCTTTTTCAATATCAGCAGACACCGAATGTATTGTCGATAGAGTTTGTGCTAAATCCTCGTGTGAAACTGAAACATCAACTTGTTGAGAAGTTGATGAGTGGCTGAGGGAGGTTGTGCAATGCGTATCTAGGTCCACTACGGCTAGTTCAATACCTGACGTCAATGGATGAACGTCGGTAGTATGTAACGTCCCAAAAATTACAAGCAAATTTAAATTTTTAAATAAACATTTCATTTATAACAACTCATTAAATGATCCCAACGTTTCGTTTGCAAACTCATAATTAATATCTTCATAATAAAGACCAGCGGAATTAAACGTTTAATTATTAAAAACCATAAAGCAACCAGCTCTCCTCGTGCGCCAGTGTGTACTCGTCACGCCTTGGAGCCGCCCGTACCTGAAACCACAATCTATTGGGAAAGGGTAAGCACGAAGCTTAGTGAATTCAACACCATAAGTAACACAGTTATTTCCACACCACCATAAACAGATAATTGCACATAAACAACATACAAGTCTACGAACAAATCATAAACATGTATATCCACACCCACCCACCTAAAAGGCACAAGTCGGTCCCACCGACCACATGATAACATCTCCGGCCCCGCCGAATCCCCGGTCCCACCGAGTCTCTACGCCACCCGCGTATAAAATCTCCGGCCCCGCCGGATCCTCGGTCCCACCGAGTTAACATGACAACATAGTATCAACTAGACACCCCACTATCTAGTTCCACAACACAATCACATAAGGCTACCACACACGTACTACAGCAATGATAAAACAACCGTTATTAGATATCGTGCGAACGCAACCCGGCACCCCCGGGTTCATACGCCACCCGCGTATACAACCTTCGGTCCCACCGAATTACTACGCCACCCGCGTGTGTGACCCTCGGCCCCGCCGAACTCCTACGCCACCCGCGTAGTCACAACAATAAGGTCCGACTAGACACCCCACTATTTAACCCCACATCAAAAGCAAATAGAACTACCACATACATACACAACGTAATATAAAAATAACCGACATTAGTTATAGTGAGAGAACTCACCTCGAATGCGCGCCTAGCTCAACAATACAAATTCAAGCTTCCCAATTACGGTCACTTTCCAGCACCTAAACGCACGTTAAAACGTATCAATACGAGACCCGGACCCTACGACACGACACTCGCTTAAACCGTCACTAAAACTACTTCCCGGTCTCGCCAAGCAGGTCTGTTCGGGACCTGTTTCGACCTCCTTAAACCCAGTAAATTCTCAATATTATTACATGGTCAGAAAGTACTATGAGTTAGGGTTCCAAGGACATATTATACGCCTCCTAACGATTTTTCTACCATTTATTATGGATTTTACAAAAACAGTTCCCCGAACAGCGAAAATCAGCACCTTTCAGTATAAAATGACATTTTGACCAATGCTACGTCCCGAACTGGGCTTCGCACAAAACACAGAAAAGTTTATAGACTCAAAAAGGGAACTTTTGGCGCTGGTCTCACCCAGATACGAGTTACGAGCAAAATGTTATGGTTTTCCCAAGACAATGGCAGATTCCATAATTTTTCACATGAAATGACGAATCACTGAACTTACGACCACTTTTCCACCTAGCTAGATGCCGAACCAGTTTTCCGCAAAAACACGGAAAACGTGCCCGACCCCGAGCTTGAACCGTGGGCGCCAGTTTCGGCTCAATCGGAGTTACGACAGAAAAGTTATGGCCGTCGCAAAAACAGTGGCTGAACAATTATTCACAAGAAATGACGACTCTAAAAACAACGGTTCGATCGATATGGCTTAAGCGATTAAGTCACGGCTTAATGGGTTTAACAATGTTTATTAATAAGACAAGGCCACGCACCACCCACTGCCCTCCGGCAGTGGTGGTCGCCGGTGGCGGCCGGCGGCGGTTTTCGACGAAACAAAAAAAACGAACCGCAACCCCGCGAAATCACCATTCTCTCAATCGGTGACCGTATGCACCCATACCTAGCGCACACCACCACCTCTACCCGACGCCCAGCCACCACAGTGGCGGCGCGCGGCGGCCGGCGGTGGCGTTTCTCGCCGGCGACAAAAGGAAGAAGAATGAGACAACGAAAAGGGAAAGCAAATCACATACCTTACGAGACACACTCGACGGCGCACCCCGCCCTCCTCGACTTCCCGACGAACAGCAGGCTTCCGGCGAACACCAGGCGGCTCAGGCGAACCTCCTCCTCTCTACTCCTCCTCTCGACTCTTCTCTCGATCTCCCTCGTTCTCTCTTTATCTTCTCGATTTCTATCTCTCTCTCGTCCTCTCCTAACAGAACCGACGGCGGCGCCGGTGGTGCTTTGCAGCGACGGCCGGCAAAAAAAAGATCTCCGGCGACACCTCTCTCCACTCTCTCCACTTCTCGCTCTCTCTATTTCTGTCTCTCTTGCTCGTCGCCGACACACAAAAACGGGGGAGGGGGAGATGGTTGACGGCACAATGGGAAGGGTTAATAGGGTTTAGGTTTTTGGTTGACGTTGCAAAAAGCGAGAAGGAGAGAAAGGCCTGCACATGGGCCGACCATCCCAATACACAAATATAAGAATTACATAATGGTCCCTGCAGTTAAGCTAATGACATTAAAACTCCTAAATCCAAAAATCTTAACGATAAGCTAACGCTGCTACCTTTCGATGAGTTCCGCTAACGAGACTCATTTTAAACATAATCAAATTGAGCAAAAGTATAATACGTACCGGGACACGGGCTTTACAACTCTCCTCCACTTGGATTAGACTTCGTCCCCGAAGTCTACGTCCGCAAACAGCTTCTAATAATTCTCTCGCATTTGATGATATCCCAAACTCAATCCACTTTCAAGCTCTAACCATTCTAAAGCTGCTCACCAGTATACCCTACAGGATACTCGATTACGATCCCTCCTATCATTAATTGACGATTAACTTCTACGAATTCTAATAGACTCCAAAGATTTTCAATAAATTATATTAACAAAACATCGACCCCCTGCCGAACATCGGTCCAACCGATTACAATAACAAACATCGGCCACCCGCCGAACATCGGTCCAACCGATTACAATAACACATAAGCGTGGTATTATCCTAGACACTAACACTAATAGATATCCCCCACAATCAAGTCAACTAACACACACGTAGGTCATTCCCTTAACCGATACTACCCGGCCTACATTACCAACACGCGTGGAATACCCAACCTCCCACCGTCGACGTATCCCCCACACTCGCTCTACAAAGCTAATTTATCTGAACCGAGGATACACCCTGACGCCTACCTCTCAGGTAACGCCTCAGGGCCCCTCACATCGGAATTACCTCCCAGGTAAGTGCCCACAACTATATCCTCCTAGCACCTACTAGAAAGCCTAGGCTATAACACCTGAACACCGGGGCCTCACCCCGAGATACCCAACCGCCCACTACCAGCGACTGACTAACGTGCCTAAGGATCCAAAGCAAAACAGCCTACCCACAAGTGCCTATCTCGGATTGTCTCCCTCACCCAAACGTGTAAATACTCGACGTGCAATGAATGCCAAACGGTGCGACAAAACAATTCATCAACAAGACTCCACCTCGAGTCATTAAAACCGGGCAATTAGCCCATAACTAACTCCAAGTCAAAACCGAGCAAAATGCTTCACGCTTGCTAGACCCATAAGTCGGTCAAAAACGCGTTTAAATAAAGTCTAAGCAAGCAATACTCTAAAATCAACATTAGTCCCAAACTCAACACGGGTTAAACAAAAGAGCTTTCCAAAAGGACTCACACCCTTAAAATTCTCAAAATGACACATAACACTTAAAAGCGCATTTCCCAAAAGGTTTACAAAATCATTTACAAAAATGTTTTCAACGTCAAGATTTTTCATTTCAAAAAGACCGTAAGCAATAAAACTACTATTACTAGGTCGGTAGTTAAGCAAAAATGGACACGCTCGTCCCACATATGAAAATCATGTTGAAAATCATTTCATTGCAGCTTAATTTACTCACAAAACGTAAGCGAAATAAATAATTTCTTTGAAAATGAACCGTCACGGTTCTAGTATGAATTGACTCATGACATGTATTTAAAGTAACCGCTCGACCTTACACCGGGTGCGACAAAAGCGTGCACATAGTTTCAAAATCAGTCCCACGACGTTTGACCCCAAAATTCCTCTTTTTCAACATAAAATGTCGTGGCACAGGGTTCACTAACAAATCTTACGCACGTCGGCTAGTCATACAAACGATAAAACGGTTTACAAATATATTTTTGTTAAAACACAACTGTCTCGTGTAAGTTTCAAACTTAAGATAAAAACCAATCCGTTTCCACCATTTGAAAATATCGACTAAAACCTCATAAAATCTCGAAAGGTGGGGTTCTTTAAATTGATTTCCAAGATTTACCCAAATGGTCACATAAACAAATAAGATATGCACCACGAGAAATTAAACCCACACGACTCAACATGCCGTAAAACAGAACTTATCTTAACCAACTCACTCAAATAGCTTTATACAGACATCATGGAATGTAACTTTCCACCTCAACTCTAACATATGTGGAGGAGTTCCAATGTTAAAGTCACAAGCCATAGCCACTTGCCCAACATTTTAAACACCACAAAACACGGATATCATCTTACCCGTAAGAACCGTTGGAAAAATAAAGAAATGAGACAAATTCTAACAAAGTTTGCACCCCCGTAATAAAACGATTTCATACATTTTCAAAACCATATTTCAAAATCTTGTGCGTGTGCTAAACACTTCCCAAAATTTCAAAACACCATCCATAAAAATGATTTGAAACACAAGAATTTGTTAATGCAATCTATTTCAAAATCAAACTTTGTGCATGACTCAGTCGGCATTCTACGCCTCGACTCCTACTCCTCCAAATCTCTCCGATCCACTAACGTCATCCGGACATTTAAACCTCTTAGGCACGTTGGGAAATTACGCCAAATAATCCCTGCGATTTTTCCTCAAATCAAAGTCGGCTCTATAAGCCTATGATTCTAGCACGATCATCCATCTTGGCCCGAAACAAACATCATCATTATCGTCACTCCAAGTGACTAATACTAGAATCGTCCTTCTATTCTAACGACTACTGGATTAGATCCTTCGCCACTACCCTCAACGATCATTTCATCTAAGCAAATCAAGTACACACCTGTACTAATAGATTTAATATGGTTGTTTCTCCTAATGATGGCCATTCTGGGTAGATAACACAACGCGTTAATAGCACATAATAACTCACACTAACAACACTCACGCTCAACTCCTCGGATTCCTCGTGACTTTCCCCGACTCGAGCATTGATCCTGTGCTTCCGGTAGTAGGAGCTTGGTACGTGCGAAATGTGTGTTTTAATCGCAGTGGGTTGCAAACTGTCCACAGTGGGAAGTGCAAGTGTACACTGTCCACTATGATCGTCACAGCAAGTAATAGTTGGTAAAATACCAGAATCGAATCCACAGAGACTGGACAATCAAGACAATACGGTTCTCATGAGCTCCTTTTACAAGTTTCAACTAGAGAGGAAAATAATACTTTGGTTTGGTTTGGTAAAATAGCTACTTGAAACGATTTACTAAATGCTAAAAAGGAGGAATGTAGGTTGGATTTTCCCTAAATTTTATCTCAAATACTCGGTCCTTAGAGTGATCCTCGTATTCGTGGTGGACATTTTCGCTAGAAAAGCCCGGTTACAAAATACTCACACCGTTAGATAAAAATCCCATACTCTTAGTACTTGTTGTTTTGTCAATGGTAATCTCTAAATGGACCTTTTCAGGCCTCGATGGAATGTGTAGAGACAAATACTCTAAGTGTTTTTAATACACAAATTAGCTTGCCTACTACTCCAGTGGGCAGAGATTAGCTCACTGTGCCGACCTCACTTTCGTAAGTGTCAAAAGAATTCTTTCGAATCCCCTAGCATCATTCAAGCTCGTGTCACTGCGCTCTACTTATTTCTAAGTTAAGAACTAGACTTTAGATCCTTGCAAGTGATCAGCTTGTTCGCATCCTTGGGTAAATATCGAGAATGAAAGACCAAAACAACAAATATTCTAAGTATAAAGATTACTCAAGCATTTTTGATAAAATCCAGGTACTTCTCCTTCCTACATCCCAAAGGATGTTTAGCCTAACATTTCCGAAGTAAAGAAAACAAAAGATGAAGAATTGCACATAATAAAACTGAAAGTGATTTGCATTAACTGCTCACAGTGGGGAACGAGAAGTCGTCCCTGCACTGTGTATTTCGAACTACAACAGAAAATAAATTACTGAAATTAAATGCTAAGTTACTGCAGTAATTGAAAGCTTACAACTTAAGGAAATGCTAGATAAATTGCAAGATAGATGATTGTAATAAATGAGACCCAACACTCCTTTTTATACTAAGAAGGAGGTGTTGGTCTTTACACAAAAAGGGTTTTCCAATGGGTAAAGACTGCTGAGTTTTGGCAGAATTCAGCTCCTTGTGCAAATCTTTTATCCAATGGTTCCTTCTCCAAGTCAACTTTTGCAAGTACAAAGGTACAATCATGATGTGAAGCCTTGAGGAACACTTGTAACAGCCAAATCTCAGCTTCTCTGTCATTGAACCTTCCTCCTCCAGAAAATTAGATCCCAACTAAAAGTTTCTTTTTGATTTCTTTTTGATCAGCTCGAAGAGTGGGGAACCGGAGTGGGCACTGTATACGTCACTGCGGATGAAAAATCGAGAAAACACCCAAAACTTCTCCAAATAATTTATTAAAGACCATGGTTCACTCCTTTTGCTCGTTTTCGTAAATCATACCAAGAATGGGGGTTTTTAGAAGTGAAATGGCTAAAATTGACAAAATAAAGTGGAAAATAAATGGAAATAATAACTCTAAAAATAGAGTTATCACAACCTCAAACTTAAATCATTACTTGTCCCCAAGTAATAAAAAGAAAGAAATAAAATGAAACACAATGCATAAAAGGTCTTTGAGGGACTTACATATTTCTTGACTTGAATGGGCGTTGATCTCCTTCCTTCGATACTTCCTTCGGTTCCAAACTTGAAAATTTCACTTTTGTGTTTGACGAAACCTTTCCCTTGTTTACCTTTTGATCAATAGGGCTTTCTTGGGTTTGAAGGGTTTATGGCTTTGAATCTTTTCCCAAGGGTTTTGGCAAAAATTTCCAAACATGGACCGAAGATCTCGCTTTGAGATTTTTATTTCAAGAAGTGGGTGTTTAGTATTTTGCTATGATAAGAACGTACACTTTCAGGCTTTATTTGGGTATAATGAGTATGGCTATTTTTGTGAGGGTGGGTATTCTGATGGTCCAGAATAGGCACACCATCGTTTTCTGGGAGTGAGCACTTTGATGGTCCAGAAAAGGCACACCATCAATTTTGTTAGTGCTACTCCGATTTTCTTCTGTTTTTGTATTTTTGTGTTTTCTCTTTTTTTTTTTTTTTTTTTTTTTGGGAGGGGGGTACGGCTTACCCACCTCAAACTTGGACTTCACAGTGTCCTCACTGTGAGCAAACTGGAGGTCACTCCGGAAGTTCCCACCTCAAACTTAAAATCTCACAGTGTCCCCACTGTGACATTGAATTAATGAACAAAGGTGGTGGTTTGGGGTACAAAAAGGGTCGTGTTTAGATGCGAAAAATGGCCTAAATCATTTCACGGGACAAGTTGAGATTTGTACTTACAAAAGTGACCTTTTAAGTCGGAAGCCGAAAGTTGTACCTTGAAATGGAAACGAGGTCAAACAAGCATTCAAACAATCAATACGTTAGTACCCAAAAGTACCTACCTACCGGTAGGATTTTCATGCATCGATATTTAAAAAGTTAAAACAGCAAAAAGTGTCAATGCCTAGCCATAGGCACAAAAAGATAAAACAACCCGAAATTTAAAATTGTTTTTGAGAGCAAAAGAGTGGAACCAAAGTTTTAACAAACCATTCAACGGGTCGGGGTGGCATCTGGTGAACTGGCGGCGTCATCCTCTTCAAACTCGTCATCACTGGCATTGGTTGGGCAAATATCCTCAGGAAAATCTGGGAGCTGAGCAGCTAGCATTGGGTTGGCCTCTTTCATCATCAGGCCCGTCACCTCATCTCGTTCTCTTGGTTCTTGCCATTTTTAGGGTTTTGGAAGGGTTTTGCTGGTGGGTTTTTCGTAGAGAGAGAAATGAAGAAGAGAAAGTTTGTTGGGTAAATTTTGGAAGCAAAGGAGGTTAAGGTGGTTTTTGGAAATGTTTTCTTTTCAAAAATGGGGGGAAACAGCCGATTTTAGGAGAGAGGGAGAGGATTGACAATGATAGCTTTGCTTGGGAAATGATGAACTATGACACCATGGCCTAAAAGTAGACTTGATGGCAGCAAAAGGTGAAAGCTTGTCAGCATTGGGCCCCAAAAATAGTCCTTTCATTCGTCAGGTGGGGAGTGGGGAGCGCAGTGACCTGAGCCTTCCCCACTGCTTAGTACTTTCCTTGATTTTTCTTCAAAAGGTGGCACGTTCTTCTACACACATTAAAACAAACTACCATGCAGAATTAAAAAGACCAAAAATAATAAAAAGACAACAAATAAGTGAAATAAAATATTTACAAACGGTTGTGAATTTTTCTAACCATAGCGAGGCGGAGAGTGGGCAGGGATGTGGGCACTTTCATGCAAAAAATGCTTTACCCTTTGCCCATTGACTTTAAAGGTTTGACCCGATTGTGGGGATTTCAACTCCACTGTTCCGAAAGGACTCACCTTGACAATGGTGTATGGTCCCGTCCATCTTGATTTAAGTTTACCTGGAAAGAGTTTGAGACGGGAATTGAACAATAGTACATGTTGTCCTTCCATGAACTCCCTATGGTTGATTCGACGATCGTGCCACATCTTGGTCTTTTCCTTGTACAACTTTGCATTCTCATAGGAGTGATATCGCAACTCCTCTAGCTCATGTATTTGCAGACTCCTTTTGATTCCCGCGGCATCCTCACTCATGTTAAGCTCTTTAAGGGCCCAGAACGCCTTGTGCTCTAATTCAATCGGTAAATGGCAAGCTTTGCCAAAAACTAATTTGAATGGAGACATTCCCAGAGGAGTTTTATAGGCTGTTCGATAGGCCCAAAGAGCATCATCGAGTTTGATTGACCAATCTTTACGGTGTGGCTTAACAACTTTTTCCAAAATTCCCTTGATCTCACGATTTGAAAGCTCGGCCAACCCATTGGTTTGTGGGTGGTATGCGGTGGCCACTCTATGATGAATATCATATTTAGCAAGAACCGAGGCCATGACTTTGTTTACAAAATGGGTGCCTTCGTCACTAATTAATGCTCGTGGTGTTCCGAAGCGAGTGAATATATTTTTGTGTAAGAACTTCACCACAGTGTGAGCATCATTGGAGTGACAAGCAATGGCTTCTACCCATTTTGAAACATAATCTACCGCAACCAAGATGTAAAAGTTATTGTTGGAATTTGGAAAAGGTCCCATAAAATCTATCCCCCATACATCAAAAAGTTCGACCTCTAGAATGTTGTTAAGAGGCATTTCATTTCTTTGCGATATATTCCCCGTACGTTGACATTGCTCACAATTTTTCACGAATTCAAATGAGTCTTTAAAAACAGTGGGCCAAAAGAATCCACTTTGCAAAATTTTTGCTGCGGTACGGTTTCCACCGAAGTGGCCACCGTAGTGGGATGTGTGACAACCATGGAGTATTTGATGTTGTTCACTCCCATGGACACAACGCCTTAATATTTGGTCCGCCCCTATCTTGTACAAGAAGGGATCGTCCCAAACGTATTGTCGTGTGTCGTGTAAAAATTTCTTGAATGGTTGTCCACTCATCCCGTGGGGCTTAAGTCCACTTGCTAAAAAGTTTGCAATATCAGCATACCAAGGAGTTTCATTATGATGTTGCGCAGATAATAATTGTTCATCGGGAAAAGTTTCTTTTACCGGAGTGGGGTCAGGAGTGGGGTAAACAGTGCCCACTGTCTTCTCGAGCCTGGACAGATGATCAGCAACCTGATTGCTTGTTCCTTTTCTGTCGACGATCTGGAGGTCAAATTCCTGCAGCAACAGCACCCATCTGATCAACCTCGGTTTAGAGTCAGCCTTGTTGATCAAATATTTGATGGCTGCGTGATCGGTGTGTACTATGACCTTTGCTCCAATTAAGTAAGACATGAAACGATCAAAAGCAAAAATTACTGCAAGTAGTTCTTTTTCGGTTACAGTGTAGTTGATTTGAGCCTCGATCAAAGTCTTGCTTGCATAGTATATTGGATGAAAAATCTTATCTTTTCGTTGGCCTAGTACTGCACCTATAGCCCAATCGCTGGCGTCACACATGACTTCAAATGGGAGTGACCAGTCAGGAGTGGTCACTATGGGTGCAGTAACTAAGGCATTTTTGATTATTTCAAATGCGTTTCTACATTCTTTGGTAAAAACAAACTCTCTTTCATGTTGCAGCAGGTTACATAGGGGTTTAGTTATTTTGGAAAAATCTTTTATGAACCACCTATAGAAACCTGCGTGACCTAAAAAACTGCGAATGCCTTTTACCGTTGTGGGCTCGGGAAGTTGGGAGATTACTTCTAGTTTTGCTTTATCAACTTCCAAACCCTTTTTCGACACAAGATGACCCAAAACGATGCCCTCTTCGACCATGAAATGACATTTTTCCCAATTTAGAATAAGGTCGTGGGTTTCACATCTCACCAAACTTTTTTCTAGATTCCTCAAACAGTTATCAAATGATGTGCCGATCACAGAAAAATCGTCCATAAAAACTTCTATGGTATCTTCTATCATATCAGTAAAAATGGCCATCATACAGCGTTGAAAAGTAGCGGGAGCATTACATAAACCAAAAGACATTCTCCGGAATGCAAAAGTACCATATGGACAAGTAAAGGTGGTCTTTTCTTGGTCTTCGGGTGCGATGTGGATTTGGTTATATCCGGAGTATCCATCTAGAAAACAATAAAATTCCTTTCCCGCTAATCTATCAAGCATTTGATCAATAAAAGGTAACGGGAAATGGTCTTTCTTTGTTGCTAGATTCAGTTGCCTATAGTCCATGCATATTCTCCATCCCGTAACAGTCCTAGTTGGAATGAGTTCGTTCTTTTCATTTCTGACCACTGTTGTTCCTCCCTTTTTAGGGACACATTGAACGGGGCTCACCCAACTACTACTGGCAATGGGATAGATAATACCGGCATCTAACCATTTCAAGACTTCTTTCTTAACTACCTCCTTCATGATGGGGTTCAACCTTCTTTGGGGTTGGACTTTCCCCGGGTGGTCACTCTCCAAGTTAATCTTATGTTGACATAAAGAGGGGCTAATCCCTCGAATGTCCGCTATGGTCCAACCAATTGCTCCCTTATGCTTTATCAACAAATCAATCAGAAGTTGTTCTTGTTTCTCACTAAGTTTGGAAGAGATAATGACGGGAAGTTTATTATCCTTAGCGAGATAAGCATACTTTAAATGGGAAGGCAATGGTTTAAGCTCTAACTCGGGAGGTTGTTCTATTGAAGGGGATTGAACATCTCTATCTTTGAAGTCCAGAGGTTCAAAAGCTGCAACCATTTCATTACACTCATCCTTGAAAGTGTCATTACTCTCTGATTCAGAGTGCTCACTGTCAATCCCCGCTGTGGGAACTGTACTCCCCACTGTGGGCAAATTGCCAAAATTGTGGGTTTCATAAATCGAACTTAAGGCAAAACAATCTTCGGTGTCTATATATTTGAGAGATTTGAAAACATTAAAAGTTACCTCTTGGTCATTAACTCGCATCGTGAGTTCTCCTTTGTGCACATCGATCAAAGTACGTCCGGTTGCAAGAAACGGACGTCCTAAGATGATTGGGATTTCTTTATCGGCCTCATAATCTAAAACAAGAAAATCGGCGGGGAAGATAAATTTATCCACTTGGACCAAAACGTCTTCTATTTTTCCCTTGGGGTAGGCAATGGATCGGTCGGCTAGTTGTAATGTCACGGTTGTGGGTCTAGCCTCTCCAATCCCTAACTTGTTAAAAATGGACAAAGGCATCAAGTTGACACTAGCTCCTAAATCACAGAGTGCTTGGCCTACTTCTTGTCCTCCTATAATGCATGGAATGGTGAAACTACCCGGGTCTTTCAACTTAGGTGGAATCTTGCTTGTTAGGAGGGCACTACATTCTTCGGTCAAAGCCACAGTTTCAAATTCACCCAACTTCCTCTTTTTGTTCAAAATATCTTTTAAGAATTTAACATAGCTTGGCATCTGCTCGAGAGCTTCTACCAAGGGTATGTTAATGTGAAGTTGCTTAAAAATGTCTAAGAATTTTTTAAACTGAACATCGACATTTTTAGGCTTCATTCTTTGAGGAAATGGAATGTTTCGTGGGTCAATCTGAGTTTGCTGTGGTATTGGCTTTGGAACAGTAGTCTTTGGGACAGGTCCAAAAGTGGGAAGGTCAGGGATGTCGGTCCCCACTGTGGGGATCACAGTGACTTGAGGAGTGCCCACTGTGGTGCTCACAATGGGTTTTTGAGGCGAATCATCAGATTCAAAAATGATATTTTTCAGATCCTTTCCACTCCTTAAAGTTATGGACTTGACATGTTCTGGTCCTTTTCCTATCACTCTAGCTTGCTCGGTATCACTCGGTAACGTTCCTGGTGGTCTATTCTTAACTTCAACGGCTAGCTGTCCTACTTGGGTCTCTATATTCCTAATGGCTGCTTGGGTTTGATTCATAAAACCTTTGAGAATCGACTCGATCGATTGTTGAGCCTCAGCTGGTTGGTTGGATCGTGGTTGGTATGGTTGTGGGGACTGCCCACTGTGATGTGGGGATTGCCCACTGTGATGTTGCTGAAATCCCGGGGGATTGTATGGTCTTTGCTGGATGTGACTCGGTCCTTGGGGTTGGAGTCCTTGATTACCGGACCAAGAGAAATTCGGATGATTTCTCCAACCTGGATTATAAGTCTGCGAATAAGGGTTGTTCCTTTGGTTGGTCCCTATGACATTAACAGATTCGGGGTTTGCTGGACAATAGTCGAAAACATGCTCCTCTCCACAAAGGGAGCAGTTATCAGCGAGATGGGTTGCGGAATTGACTTGGCCTCGATTTTGATTTAAAACGATTTTTGTCAAGGCCACTAATTGTGCATTCATGGTTTTGAGTGCTTCGGAATCTATGGTGTTGGTCTTAGACATGGGTGCTCTCGGATTTGACCATTCGGTATTGTTGTTGGACACTTTTTCTAAGATTTGATATCCTTCGTTGTAAGTCATACTCGTAAATGTTCCACCGGCTGTTGCATCTAAGATGATTTTGGCTGCATTGGAAAGACCATTGTAAAAGGTCTCCAATTGGATGCAATGTGGGATGCCATGATGTGGGCACTTTCGAAGTAAATCTTTAAATCGTTCCCATGCATCCGAAACAGCCTCATCTTCCTCTTGCCTAAATAAAATTATATCATTTCGAAATCTAACATTCCTTGTTGGAGGAAAGTATTTTTGCAAAAATCTATCGGCAAGTTCTTGCCAAGTGGTTATCGAGTGAGGTGCATGTGCGTTCAGCCAAGATTTTGCTTTGTCCCTTAATGAAAAAGGGAAAAGCCTTAGTCTTAATGCCTCATCACTAACACCTTGCAATTGAAAGGAATCGGTCATTTCTAAAAAAGATTTTAAGTGCGAGTGCGGATCCTCAGATGGCGATCCTCCAAATTGACCCATGGCTTGGATCATTTGAAACATCACCGGTTTGAGTTCAAAATGCGTTGCAACAATATTAGGTCTCAAAATTCCGGAGCTTAAATCACCAACTCCGGAAGTAGCATAGTCCCGTATTTTTCGATCTTTGTTATCGGCAATCGTGATTGTGGTCTCCACTATAGGTGGCGGTACTGCAGCCATGTTCACAGTGGGGATCACAGGAGGTTGTCGATTTGTTTTCTTGCTTCTTCGTGTTTTTCGCAACGTTTTTTCTATTTCGAGATCTATTGGAACCAAATGTTCGAGTTGTCGCCGTGGCATACAATACGAACAGCTTAGAAAAACTAGTTACTCGGGCTCGAACAAAAACTAATGTCTTGAGATTTAAAATCATGCCATTCCCCGGCAACGGCGCCAAAAACTTGGTACGTGCGAAATGTGTGTTTTAATCGCAGTGGGTTGCAAACTGTCCACAGTGGGAAGTGCAAGTGTACACTGTCCACTATGATCGTCACAGCAAGTAATAGTTGGTAAAATACCAGAATCGAATCCACAGAGACTGGACAATCAAGACAATACGGTTCTCATGAGCTCCTTTTACAAGTTTCAACTAGAGAGGAAAATAATACTTTGGTTTGGTTTGGTAAAATAGCTACTTGAAACGATTTACTAAATGCTAAAAAGGAGGAATGTAGGTTGGATTTTCCCTAAATTTTATCTCAAATACTCGGTCCTTAGAGTGATCCTCGTATTCGTGGTGGACATTTTCGCTAGAAAAGCCCGGTTACAAAATACTCACACCGTTAGATAAAAATCCCATACTCTTAGTACTTGTTGTTTTGTCAATGGTAATCTCTAAATGGACCTTTTCAGGCCTCGATGGAATGTGTAGAGACAAATACTCTAAGTGTTTTTAATACACAAATTAGCTTGCCTACTACTCCAGTGGGCAGAGATTAGCTCACTGTGCCGACCTCACTTTCGTAAGTGTCAAAAGAATTCTTTCGAATCCCCTAGCATCATTCAAGCTCGTGTCACTGCGCTCTACTTATTTCTAAGTTAAGAACTAGACTTTAGATCCTTGCAAGTGATCAGCTTGTTCGCATCCTTGGGTAAATATCGAGAATGAAAGACCAAAACAACAAATATTCTAAGTATAAAGATTACTCAAGCATTTTTGATAAAATCCAGGTACTTCTCCTTCCTACATCCCAAAGGATGTTTAGCCTAACATTTCCGAAGTAAAGAAAACAAAAGATGAAGAATTGCACATAATAAAACTGAAAGTGATTTGCATTAACTGCTCACAGTGGGGAACGAGAAGTCGTCCCTGCACTGTGTATTTCGAACTACAACAGAAAATAAATTACTGAAATTAAATGCTAAGTTACTGCAGTAATTGAAAGCTTACAACTTAAGGAAATGCTAGATAAATTGCAAGATAGATGATTGTAATAAATGAGACCCAACACTCCTTTTTATACTAAGAAGGAGGTGTTGGTCTTTACACAAAAAGGGTTTTCCAATGGGTAAAGACTGCTGAGTTTTGGCAGAATTCAGCTCCTTGTGCAAATCTTTTATCCAATGGTTCCTTCTCCAAGTCAACTTTTGCAAGTACAAAGGTACAATCATGATGTGAAGCCTTGAGGAACACTTGTAACAGCCAAATCTCAGCTTCTCTGTCATTGAACCTTCCTCCTCCAGAAAATTAGATCCCAACTAAAAGTTTCTTTTTGATTTCTTTTTGATCAGCTCGAAGAGTGGGGAACCGGAGTGGGCACTGTATACGTCACTGCGGATGAAAAATCGAGAAAACACCCAAAACTTCTCCAAATAATTTATTAAAGACCATGGTTCACTCCTTTTGCTCGTTTTCGTAAATCATACCAAGAATGGGGGTTTTTAGAAGTGAAATGGCTAAAATTGACAAAATAAAGTGGAAAATAAATGGAAATAATAACTCTAAAAATAGAGTTATCACAACCTCAAACTTAAATCATTACTTGTCCCCAAGTAATAAAAAGAAAGAAATAAAATGAAACACAATGCATAAAAGGTCTTTGAGGGACTTACATATTTCTTGACTTGAATGGGCGTTGATCTCCTTCCTTCGATACTTCCTTCGGTTCCAAACTTGAAAATTTCACTTTTGTGTTTGACGAAACCTTTCCCTTGTTTACCTTTTGATCAATAGGGCTTTCTTGGGTTTGAAGGGTTTATGGCTTTGAATCTTTTCCCAAGGGTTTTGGCAAAAATTTCCAAACATGGACCGAAGATCTCGCTTTGAGATTTTTATTTCAAGAAGTGGGTGTTTAGTATTTTGCTATGATAAGAACGTACACTTTCAGGCTTTATTTGGGTATAATGAGTATGGCTATTTTTGTGAGGGTGGGTATTCTGATGGTCCAGAATAGGCACACCATCGTTTTCTGGGAGTGAGCACTTTGATGGTCCAGAAAAGGCACACCATCAATTTTGTTAGTGCTACTCCGATTTTCTTCTGTTTTTGTATTTTTGTGTTTTCTCTTTATTTTTTTTTTATTTTTTTTTGGGAGGGGGGTACGGCTTACCCACCTCAAACTTGGACTTCACAGTGTCCTCACTGTGAGCAAACTGGAGGTCACTCCGGAAGTTCCCACCTCAAACTTAAAATCTCACAGTGTCCCCACTGTGACATTGAATTAATGAACAAAGGTGGTGGTTTGGGGTACAAAAAGGGTCGTGTTTAGATGCGAAAAATGGCCTAAATCATTTCACGGGACAAGTTGAGATTTGTACTTACAAAAGTGACCTTTTAAGTCGGAAGCCGAAAGTTGTACCTTGAAATGGAAACGAGGTCAAACAAGCATTCAAACAATCAATACGTTAGTACCCAAAAGTACCTACCTACCGGTAGGATTTTCATGCATCGATATTTAAAAAGTTAAAACAGCAAAAAGTGTCAATGCCTAGCCATAGGCACAAAAAGATAAAACAACCCGAAATTTAAAATTGTTTTTGAGAGCAAAAGAGTGGAACCAAAGTTTTAACAAACCATTCAACGGGTCGGGGTGGCATCTGGTGAACTGGCGGCGTCATCCTCTTCAAACTCGTCATCACTGGCATTGGTTGGGCAAATATCCTCAGGAAAATCTGGGAGCTGAGCAGCTAGCATTGGGTTGGCCTCTTTCATCATCAGGCCCGTCACCTCATCTCGTTCTCTTGGTTCTTGCCATTTTTAGGGTTTTGGAAGGGTTTTGCTGGTGGGTTTTTCGTAGAGAGAGAAATGAAGAAGAGAAAGTTTGTTGGGTAAATTTTGGAAGCAAAGGAGGTTAAGGTGGTTTTTGGAAATGTTTTCTTTTCAAAAATGGGGGGAAACAGCCGATTTTAGGAGAGAGGGAGAGGATTGACAATGATAGCTTTGCTTGGGAAATGATGAACTATGACACCATGGCCTAAAAGTAGACTTGATGGCAGCAAAAGGTGAAAGCTTGTCAGCATTGGGCCCCAAAAATAGTCCTTTCATTCGTCAGGTGGGGAGTGGGGAGCGCAGTGACCTGAGCCTTCCCCACTGCTTAGTACTTTCCTTGATTTTTCTTCAAAAGGTGGCACGTTCTTCTACACACATTAAAACAAACTACCATGCAGAATTAAAAAGACCAAAAATAATAAAAAGACAACAAATAAGTGAAATAAAATATTTACAAACGGTTGTGAATTTTTCTAACCATAGCGAGGCGGAGAGTGGGCAGGGATGTGGGCACTTTCATGCAAAAAATGCTTTACCCTTTGCCCATTGACTTTAAAGGTTTGACCCGATTGTGGGGATTTCAACTCCACTGTTCCGAAAGGACTCACCTTGACAATGGTGTATGGTCCCGTCCATCTTGATTTAAGTTTACCTGGAAAGAGTTTGAGACGGGAATTGAACAATAGTACCTGTTGTCCTTCCATGAACTCCCTATGGTTGATTCGACGATCGTGCCACATCTTGGTCTTTTCCTTGTACAACTTTGCATTCTCATAGGAGTGATATCGCAACTCCTCTAGCTCATGTATTTGCAGACTCCTTTTGATTCCCGCGGCATCCTCACTCATGTTAAGCTCTTTAAGGGCCCAGAACGCCTTGTGCTCTAATTCAATCGGTAAATGGCAAGCTTTGCCAAAAACTAATTTGAATGGAGACATTCCCAAAGGAGTTTTATAGGCTGTTCGATAGGCCCAAAGAGCATCATCGAGTTTGATTGACCAATCTTTACGGTGTGGCTTAACAACTTTTTCCAAAATTCCCTTGATCTCACGATTTGAAAGCTCGGCCAACCCATTGGTTTGTGGGTGGTATGCGGTGGCCACTCTATGATGAATATCATATTTAGCAAGAACCGAGGCCATGACTTTGTTTACAAAATGGGTGCCTTCGTCACTAATTAATGCTCGTGGTGTTCCGAAGCGAGTGAATATATTTTTGTGTAAGAACTTCACCACAGTGTGAGCATCATTGGAGTGACAAGCAATGGCTTCTACCCATTTTGAAACATAATCTACCGCAACCAAGATGTAAAAGTTATTGTTGGAATTTGGAAAAGGTCCCATAAAATCTATCCCCCATACATCAAAAAGTTCGACCTCTAGAATGTTGTTAAGAGGCATTTCATTTCTTTGCGATATATTCCCCGTACGTTGACATTGCTCACAATTTTTCACGAATTCAAATGAGTCTTTAAAAACAGTGGGCCAAAAGAATCCACTTTGCAAAATTTTTGCTGCGGTACGGTTTCCACCGAAGTGGCCACCGTAGTGGGATGTGTGACAACCATGGAGTATTTGATGTTGTTCACTCCCATGGACACAACGCCTTAATATTTGGTCCGCCCCTATCTTGTACAAGAAGTGATCGTCCCAAACGTATTGTCGTGTGTCGTGTGTCGTGTGTCCTTTTTTTCTTTTATTTCAAAAAGGTAAAATAATTTGAAAATTTCCCAGCCGCAACTTGAGACCAAACACACCGAGGTGCGTTTGATTCACTCAAGCTGTGCTCTGATACCAAGTTGTAACGTCCCAAAAATTACAAGCAAATTTAAAATTTTAAATAAACATTTCATTTATAACAACTCATTAAATGATCTCAACGTTTCGTTTGCAAACTCATAATTAATATATTCATAATAAAGACCAGCGGAATTAAACGTTTAATTATTAAAAACCATAAAGCAACCAGCTCTCCTCGCGCGCCAGTGTGTACTCGTCACGCCTTGGAGCCGCCCGTACCTGAAACCACAATCTATTGGGAAAGGGTAAGCACGAAGCTTAGTGAATTCAACACCATAAGTAACACAATTATTTCCACACCACCATAAACAGATAACTGCACATAAACAGCATACAAGTCTACGAACAAATCATAAACATGTATATCCACACCCACCCACCTAAAAGGCACAAGTCGGTCACACCGACCACATGATAACATCTCCGGCCCCGCAGAATCCCCGGTCCCACCGAGTCTCTACGCCACCCGCGTATAAAATCTCCGGCCCCGCCGGATTTTCAGTCCCACCGAGTTAACATGACAACATAGTATCAACTAGACACCCCACTATCTAGTTCCACAACACAATCACATAAGGCTACCACACACGTACTACAGCAATGATAAAACAACCGTTATTAGATATCGTGCAAACGCAACCCGGCACCCCCGGGTTCATACGCCACCCGCGTATACAACCTTCGGTCCCACCGAATTACTACGCCACCCGCGTGTGTGACCCTCGGCCCAGCCGAACTCCTACGCCACCCGCGTAGTCACAACAATAAGGTCCGACTAGACACCCCACTATTTAACCCCGCATCAAAAGCAAATAGAACTACCACATACATACACAACGTAATGTAAAAATAACCGACATTAGTTATAGTGAGAGAACTCACCTCGAATGCGCGCCTAGCTCAACAATACAAATTCAAGCTTTCCAATTACGGTCACTTCCCAGCACCTAAACGCACGTTAAAACGTATCAATACGAGACCCGGACCCTACGACACGACACTCGCTTAAACCGTCACTAAAACTACTTCCCGGTCTCGCCAAGCAGGTCTGTTCGGGTCCTGTTTCGACCTCCTTAAACCCAGTAAATTCTCAATATTATTACATGGTCAGAAAGTACTATGAGTTAGGGTTCCAAGGACATATTATACGCCTCCTAACAATTTTTCTACCATTTATTATGGATTTTACAAAAACAGTTCCCCGAACAGCGAAAATCAGCACCTTTCAGTATAAAATGACATTTTGACCAATGCTACGTCCCGAACTGGGCTTCGCACAAAACACAGAAAAGTTTATAGACTCAAATAGGGAACGTTTGGCGCTGGTCTCACCCAGATAAGAGTTACGAGCAAAAAGTTATGGTTTTCCCAAAACAATGACAGATTCCAGAATTTTTCACATGAAATGACGAATCACTGAACTTACAACCACTTTTCCACCTAGCTAGAGGCCGAACCAGTTTTCCGCTAAAACACGGAAAACATGCCCGACCCCGATCTTGAACCGTGGGCGCCATTTTCGGCTCAATCGGAGTTACGACAGAAAAGTTATGGCCGTCGCAAAAGCAGTGGCTGAACAATTATTCACAAGAAATGACGACTCTAAAAACAACGGTTCGATCGATATGGCTTAAGCGATTAAGTCACGGCTTAATGAGTTCAACAATGATTATTAATAAGACAAGGCCACGCACCACCCACTGCCCTCCGGCAGTGGTGGTCGCCGGTGGCGATTTTCGACGAAACAAAAAAAACGAACCACAACCCCGCGAAATCACCATTCTCTCGATCGGTGACCGTATGCACCCATACCTAGCGCACACCACCACCTCTACCCAACGCCCAGCCACCACAGTGGCGGCGCGCGGCGGCCGGCGGTGGCGTTTCTCGCCGGCGACAAAAGGAAGAAGAATGAGACAACGAAAAGGGAAAGCAAATCACATACCTTACGAGACACACTTGACGGCGCACCCCGCCCTCCTCGACTTCCCGACGAACAGCTGGCTTCCGGCGAACACCAGGCGGCTCCGGCGAACCTCCTCCTCTCGACTCTTCTCTCGATCTCCCTCGTTCTCTCTTTCTCTTCTCGATTTCTATCTCTCTCTCGTCCTCTCCTAACAGAACCGACGGCGGCGCCGGTGGTGCTTTGCAGCGACGGCCGGCAAAAAAAATATCTCCGGCGACACCTCTCTCCACTCTCTCCACTTCTCGCTGTCTCTACTTCTGTCTCTCTTGCTCGTCGCCGACACACAAAAACGGGGGAGGGGGAGATGGTTGACGGCACAATGGGAAGGGTTAATAGGGTTTAGGTTTTTGGTTGACGTTGCAAAAAGCGAGAAGGAGAGAAAGGCCTGCACATGGGCCGACCATCCCAATACACAAATATAAGAATTACATAATGGTCCCTGCAGTTAAGCTAATGACATTAAAACTCCTAAATCCAAAAATCTTAACGATAAGCTAACGCTGCTACCTTTCGATGAGTTCCGCTAACGAGACTCATTTTAAACATAATCAAATTGAGCAAAAGTATAATCCGTACCGGGACACGGGCTTTACATAATAGATGTGGGTACCTGGCTAGACACAGTTTGGGAAGGATCTATATTTTCGTTTCTTTCAGATCTTGTTACACTCTCAACATTTCTTTTCTCCCCTCCTCTCGTCTCACTATACTTTCTGTTTCAACTAAATCTCCCTCATCCATCTTTATATCCCCTTGAGAACCGGTGTTCTCAAAATTCCAAGCAGAGTCGGAACTTTCTTCATATGGTCTCGGGCCAACATGTTTGGGAATATGTGAGGCTTCAGGATCATGATCTGAGTCAGAATCGCCATCTGAATCACTGTCATTTTCATCAATTATAGCACCAATAGAAATAGAATTTGCTTCAAATAAAGAACTTGAAGCAGAAATCACCTTAGCCGAATCGTCCCGAGAATCAAGAGACATGTCATCATTATTATCATCATCAGAAAATAATGACATAGATGTAGTACCAGTAGCACCCTCACCTCCATATCCCCTCACCGGACTGTTTTCTCTCATCTCAACCCGATCAAGAACCCCAGGTTCTTGACCCTGCTTAATGTTTTGACAACCCTCACCACCTAGTTGGGTTGCACCCTAGGTAGGTCCCTCCGGTTCTGGATGGACCGTAGGTGCATTGTCTAGCATATATTCTATCACTAGTGGTGACTGCTTGGGTGCATATGCCATTCCAGAATCAAGAATAACTGCAATGAAGTCAAAATCAATATCATAAGGTACCTTCAAGAAATACAACCATTGTTCTGGACTTTGGCACTCTGGCAACTTGAAATATCTTGATTAGACTCCATGATGCCATGAATCAGCAGTTGTAGAAATCTATGGAACGATACAAAAGCTCGGGCTTTGTTCACCTTTCATTTATCAGCTACTAACTCTATCAATTCATTCCAGATTAACACAGCAAAATCACTTCTTTGGTTGAATGCAATGGCATGAAACATTCTGAGTACGGATATGTTGCATCTATCCAAACCAGTATGCTTGGGTGTCATACACCTATTCAGAAGACTGAATAAAGTGTACCAAATCGGTGGTAAAAACTTTCTCTTGAATTGAGAAGCTCTGGTAAGTGGTCCTTTCGCAACATCTTTGTAGCCCAGAGACATGATGTCTCTACATAAATCTTCCTCAGAGATTAGATCTTCAAAGTTTTCTTGCCTTGGCAGCTCCAAAGCATTCCTTAATCTCTTTAAAGTTATCTTGGCATCAAAACGATCTACTTTGGCAGTGAAGTACTGGTTTCTTTCATTAATAGGATTGAATCTGATTGTATGCTAGAACTACTGTAGATAGACCATTGGAACTGTGATTATCTTTGTTAAGGTAGTTCTGAGAGGATGGCCCTTCAGGATCTCCAGAATTATCTTAAAATCAACTTTCACACTTAGGTCCAAAGTGTGATTGTTGTGCTGAATTTTGAGAAACTGAGCCTTTGGAATTAGCTCATCATCCTGATTTATGGCATTCACAGATGGGTGTGAAGATCTGTGAGATGGCATAGGGGTGTTCTCGTAGGAAGAATTACCCTCATTGTGCTAAAAAAAGGCCATATTGATCCTGTATTGTGAAAGATTAGCCAAAGAATGACTATTTGATTTTCTGAAAATTTTGCCCAAAAATTTCCCAAGTCTGGTTATTATCGCATGATATGAAAAAAATCTTGTCACATAAAAAGCTTGTCGCATGAAACGTGCGCAAAAAAATCTTGTCGTGCAAGGCATGTGCGACAAGTATGAATGACAATGCCATGCGACAAGCTTGAAGGTTTGAATGCCAGTATCATGCGATAAAGATGAACACTTGAAGCTATGAAGAGTGTTCAACCCAGATTTCTATGAAATCGAACAAAAGGATAACAAATTCAAACCCTAAGATCGATTCACTACCAGAAACCTATCTTATCATGTTTTAATATCAGAAACTAACTTATAAAAGTGGATTCAGACTCGAATATGAACAGTCACATATAGTTCGGACAATAAAAACCCTAAATCACCGATTTTTATCACTATAACAGTAAAAATAAATGAAAGATCGATAGAAAATCAACACGGATTGAAATCTGAATGGATTGTAAGTGAAACAACTTCAATCCTTCGAAAAAATCTTGAAAAACTTTGAGAGGAGATTAGGGTTTAAGGGTTCGAAAAAGACTTTAGTTTGAAAAACAGCTCTAAATATAAGATCCTGGGGGGTTTTGACACGTGGCACGAAATAATTGGTCCAAGGTTTGACAGGCCATCGAATCAACTTGTCGCCCGAACAAATGTGACACGTCCATTTTTCTTATCGCACAACACATGCACGATAGGTAGGTAAAAGTTTAATCGCATAAGAGACATGCGACAAACACTTTTCACTTGGTTTTGTTGCACAAAACATGCACGATAAACCAGTTTGTCGAATGAGACACGTGCGATAAGCAATGTGCACTCATCTTATTGCGCAAGGCATATGCGATAAGAAATCTTGTCGTGCAAGCCTCATGCGACAAGACCAACACTTAGACATTTTCAAAAAAAATCAAAAGTTTCAAAATTTTACCACATTAAAAGATGTCCACCTTTTAACTGGTTAAGCACCATACATTGTAAAAATATGCATTTTGCTCCCACCAGAATGATGCAAAGGATTTTGAAAAGTAATTTTCATCATCTAGAGTTTGCTTAAGAAAACAAATCAGAATACTTACCTTTTGTCTTTTTGTGAACCATGTGATCATCTACACTTACAAAAATGGTTAATGATATACACATTTAGATGCATATGCTCTCCCTAGACTTATGAGTCTATGAGATTTTAATACTCCCCTTGAAATCTTGAACACAACTTAAGCAGAAACAGGTATCTTATTGAAAAGAAGTAAAAACAAGAAAAGAAATAAGCAGAATTGAAATCAAAATTGTAAACTACAAAAACACAACAATTTAAAGAAATATATTGAAATTTTAATATGATCAAAATTTATATGCATCAATCTAGATATAAAATATAGAGTTGTTAACACCGGATCTATTAGGTAAACAACAAATCATCCATTGATCTTGAGAAATTCTAGATATTACATAAGAATGAAGCTTTCTCTCTCTAGAATTTCTCTCTCTAAGATATTACAATTATGAACTCTAATGACTTGCTTGCTTAAATGCTTGCTTACAAACTAAGCTTTACAAAACCTATTTATACTTCCTAATTACAAGGCTTTAAACACTAAAGCTAGTTTGACATTACATGACCTTGACTATTTTGACTAATGCTTTGACTTTACAATGTTTGACTTATTACAAGACTTTACAATAAATCTTGAATACAATAATGCTCTAACATTCTCCCCCTTTGGAATCAAGATTTAAAAATATGGCAGCAGTCTTCAGCACTTGATCTTCAAAACTTTAACTTTGACCGCTTTGAACTTTGAAGCGTTGGCAATCTTCAAACAGTTGAATCTTCATAAGTTCACGTTGAACTTTGATGCTTTTACAGTCTTCAAACTCTCATCTTTGAAGAATCTTCAATCAAACTTGAAAAGTCTTTGTCTTTCAGAATGTAAAGTCAATCTTCTTCAATACAATCTTCAACAAGTTTTCTTCAAGTCTTGAACGCAAATTTCAGATCTTTGCAACTTTGAACTTTGTAGCTTTGAACTTTGAATCTTTGAAAACTTTGAAGCTTTGAAAACTTTGAGGCTTTAAACTCAAACTTTGAATGATTTCTTGAACTTTGTATCTTCATCTCTTTGACCTTGAATTGTCTTCGAACAATGAACTTTCTAGAATCAACTCGGAACATCTTCTTGACTTTAGCACATCATTTCTCCCCCTTAATCTGTCATTGACATAAATCCCCCTTTTTCTTCGGGGTATTAGTTCTCCCCTTGTTCTTCAATATACTATTTCTCCCCCGTTTTGATGATTGTGAGCATCATGATCATCAAAACCTTCATCAATTCCAGCACGCACTTTGTTCACCACAAGTAACAGTCTCCTCCTTTTTGATCTGATAAACCGTCAATTCCAAAAGAATTTATCCGAATCTTTTCAAATTCAGACAAAAGGATGTGGTAACCCTGAAACAACGGATGAATCAGTTAAAATGCCTGTAAGTAGCACGAAGCCACTTAGTACAACGGATGTACTTTGTAAATGAGCTTTTTGATGTTCACTCCTCCAGGGCTTCCATTCAATCATCAAAAAACCACAAAGGAATTTCTATGAACGTTATGACAAGAAAACACATTTCTTGTGTGTACGTGCATGTGTAGAAAGAATTTAAGCAACATATGCTTGAAAAAATATAGGCTCAAAGCGTGTAAACTGTTGAGAGAACAACAATTTTCCACGGACTCAATGTGCTTGAATGAAGAGCGAAGGTGGGGAAAACTTCCTTCTTTTTCAATATCCAAACCTTCTGAATGAAGATTAGATAGATAATATGCTGCGTCCCCAAGAAATATGAAACATTCCTTTATTGAGAAAGAAATGGGTAGCTGGTGGGGTTAATGCAAGAGTTGGCATGGGCTAGTTGCCTGTTTCAATGATGGTCACCAAAGAATGTGAACCAATCAGTAATGTGGCTGCCCGGCTCAGAAAGTGGATGGGGCAGAGTTCTCTTATTCTTTTAACTCTGTTCTCACACCCTCTCTTTGTTTTTAATCTGCTCACTTCTACCCAAACTCTCATTTACATTTTACCTCAGCACAATGAGATTACTCAACCGGATGAATAATCTCCCCCACTCTTTGATGTAGACCCCTCACCCCTCAATTACTTAAGGATAACTTCTTGGGTAGGAAACACTGGTTAACGTGGATCCATAGAAGTTCTTTATGCTCACACACCGATCCTATGAAATGTTGTTCTAAAAATTATATGTTGTTCAACAGTTTAGCTTGAACAAATATGAATATCGGGATTTGATTAACATTGCCATCAGAATGTATGCTCCTCAGTATTTGAGCAATTGAATGATGAAGAATTCTCAAAACAAGAATAATGAATGAATGAAATGAATTCGAAGGACTTGTTTGAGAATCTGACAATGTATCAATCAGATCAGATATTATGAATGATGATCATAAAAGGATAGGGTATCAAAGAATTGAAATTTATTTATATGAACAAAAATAAACAATCTTTGAGTGAAATGGTTAAGTTCTTACGCTGAAAGAATGTATGATCCTCAACAACATTGAAATACAAGCGGGAGTATTACCATCGAAAAATTGTTTTGTTTGGAGACATGGTAATAACAAAGTCAATATGAAGCTGAACCTGTGTGTATGAATACTTGAAAGTATGTAGAAAAGATAATACACAAGTATTAATCTTTGGAAACACACGGTCAGAAATGATGTTATGGTAATCCGAGATCTCCATGAAAAATATTTAAAATCACACTTCTAAATTCATAAAATTTGTTTGAGAATAGAGAAGTGGTTTGAACATTTAAGGAAAAACATTTTTCATGCTTGAAAGTCGTTCTTCTTTAAAACAATAGGAGATTAAGGTCAGAAGATACGTACAGCCAGAAATATTTGAGCTCCCCCTCAAAACATGATATAATGATTTAAAATCAGTTAAGCTCCCCCTTAACATGTGAAAAAGATCTTTATGTGTACAAAATCTGCACAAAGAACAAGACTTGGATTAAAATATCCTTAATCATTAAAAGAAAGAGTTAACAATATGAATTTTCATCTTATTAAATGAACAATATATTGAACTTTAAATTTTCATGTTCAATATGCCGAGCTTGAACACCAAAAAGTTAAAACGTTTTTCTTCCAAGGCTTTTGTAAACAAATCAGCAAGTTGATATTCTGTTGTTACAAAGTAGAGTTCAATAGTACCTTTCTCAACATGATCTTTTATAAAATGATACCTGATGTCAATATGTTTGGTTTTGGTGTGTTGGACAGGATTAGTTGAAATGGCAATCTCACTCTTACTGTCACCATAAATGGGTATCTTCTCTTATTTGAATCCGTAATCCATAAGCTGGGTTTTCATCCATAAAACTTGAGAACAACAACTAGCGGTCGTAACGTATTCAGCTTCTGCAGTTGATGTAGAAACGCAATTCTGCTTCTTAGAAGCCCAACTTACAAGCTTATCACCCAGAAATTGTATGTGGCCATAAGTGCTTTTCCTGTTTAGGAGACTCCCACCATGATCTGCATCTGAGTATGCGGATAGGTCATAACCAGTTCCCTTGGGATACCATAATCCAAGATATGGTTTTCCTTTAAGATAACGAAAGTTTCTCTTGACTGCTCCAATATGTGATTCCTTGGTTTTTTCCTGAAATCTAGCACACAAGCACGTAGTAAACATAATATCTGGCCTACTCGCACTTAAATACATCCAAGAACCAATCATACCTCGGTAGTTTCTTTGATCTACATCCTTACCGTCAGGATCAGGACCGATATTTGAACCCGGTGCCATCGGAGTATTTATAGAAGTGCAGTTTTCCATTTTGAATTTCTTCAAAATGTCAAACATGTACTTTGACTGATTTATAAAGATCCCCGTGGAAAATTGCTTGACTTGCAGTCCGAGAAAGAAATTCATCTCTCCCATCATGTTCATCTGAAACCTGGTCACCATAGGCTCAAAAAACTACTTGCAATATGGTGGATCAGTAGAGCCAAAAATAATGTCATCTACATAAATTTGTACTAGAATAATATCTTTACCTTTTCTTTTGATAAATAGAGTTGTATATATTTTACCTTTTGAGAATCCAGAATTCACTTGAAATTTTGAAAGGACGTCATACCATGCGCGAGGAGCTTGCTTTAATCCATACAAAGCTTTGTTGGGAATATAGACATGATTAGGCTTTGTCTTGTCCACAAGCCCTTTAGGCCGAGACACATACACTTCTTTTATATTTTCGTTCAGGAACCTCGTCTTCACATCCATTTGAAATACAGTGAAGTTTTGATGAGCAGCGTATGCGATAAACATTCTAATTGCTTCAATACATGCTACCGGGGCGTATGTCTCATCGTAATCAATCCCTTCTTGCTGACGATATCCTTTGGCCATAAGCCTAACTTTATTCTGTACAACAATGTCATCTTCATCTTTCTTATTCCTAAAGACCCGTTTTGTTCCGATTATACTCTTATCCTTCGGTCTGGGAATTAAACGCCATACTTTCAATGCTTCGAATTGATTGAGTTTCTCTTGCATGGCTATTACCCAATTTGGATCTTATATAGCCTGCGAGATAGTTGTCGGTTTAATGTGGCTTAGGAAGACCGCGAACAGACACTTATTTGTTGTAGTTTATCTTGTTTTCATAGGATCAGATACATCACTAATGACTTGATGTATCTAATGGCTTCTAGTCCATTTGGTTGAGTGTGGGTGTGGGGAAATCAAATTTTGATTGGAGTCAACAAAAAATTGTCCTCTTCAAATGGTGGCTCGTTCACTAATTTAGCTTCAGATTGAGACACTGATGCTTGATTATCAGATGAAATAGGTTCAGCCTCAAGAATATCCTCATGTGTAGTGCTTTCAGTCTGAACATTTTCTTGTAAACCAGCCTCACTAGAAGAAGCATCATCTTGTGTTTGTTGAACTGTTGGTGTAGAATGATCATCTTGAATACTTGGCGAAGACTCAGGTACTGGAATTGTTGCATCATTACTGGTTTGCTCCACTGATGGACCAAAGATTGTCACTTGTCCAGTACGTTGTGCAACAGATTTCTTATTGGAAACATTACAAGTTGGATTGTAAGTCCCAAAATATTCATCATAAATTTTTTCAAATAAATGATAAAGTTCAATTAAATGAGGATTAGACATAGACGCTTGATCCTTATCAGTGTTCAAAAGTCCGGGACTTAGATGTCCAAAAGCTAAAACACCAGAAACTGCGGGTTCTGAGTTGATTTGCACATAAGCCATATCTTCAACTTCGTCAAAATTGACATTGATGCTTTCAATCACCGTCCGTGAAGTTTTAAGATATACTTTGTATACTTAGGATGTAGAGGAATAACTGATGAATATGCCTTCATTTTTCTTTCGGACTGAACTTATTTAAGTTCTCTTTCCCATTCAGCACAAAACACCCGCATCCAAAAGAACGAAAATGTTTAATGCTAGGTTTCCTATTATCGATAATTTCATTTGGAGTTTTACCGGACCGTCGATGTATGATCGATCAATTTTGTGTATAACACGCGGTTGAAACAACTTCAGCCCATAGAAATAATGGAAGGTCAGAGTGAGACAACATGGTTCGTACGGCTTCAACTAATGTGTGGTTACGCCTTTCAACAACACCATTTTGTTGAGGTGTTCTAGCCACAGAAAATTGATGAGTAATTCTCGAAGACTCCAAAAAGTCACCAAGAATTTGATTCTTAAATTTTGTGTCGTTGTCTGATCTTAAAGTCTGAACTAACTTATGTAGATTGACTTGAAGTGATTTCAACAAGGAAATGATTAACTCTAGAGTTTCAACCTTTGACCATAGAACTTTATCCACGTGTACCTAGAGAAAGCATCAACCACAACCAATACATACTTTTTCGCGTTTACGCTTTGGGTTCTCATGAGTCCGCAAAGATCCATGTGTAATAACTCCAACACTTTCTTTGTGCTCGGTTCCGGTTTAGGCAAATGAGACGCTCTTTCATTTTTCCTTTCTCACAAGCACCGCAGAGATGATCTTTTTCAAACTTCAGACTAGGTAGACCTTTCACCAACTCACCTTTAACTAGTTTTTCAATATAACGAAAATTCAGATGAGATAGACGCGTGTGCCATAACCAACTTTGTTCCATCAAAGCTTTAAACATTAGACAAACGTTGTTCTTGGGTTTGATGTTGGACAGGTCAATCGTGTACAGATTCGTCTTTCTAGTCCCAACAAGAAGTTCCTTACCATCTTCAGTCCTCACAGAACATCTTCTTGCTTTAAAGTTGACTTCGAAATCCTTATCAGAAAATGACCGATACTAAACAGGTTATGTCCTAAACCCTCAACATAATTCAGTTTCTTAATTATGACGTTGTCTTTAACGACATCTCCATAACCCAGAATTGGTGAATATTGATCATTTCCAAACTTGACGCGGCGTCCGTTTTTCTCAGTATAATTAGTGAGGATCTTCTTTCTCCCAGTCATATGCTTTGAGCAACCCGAATCTGGATACCAAATATGATCGTTCTGCATATGATCAAATCAGCTGGATTTAGGTACCCTTTTGTAGACGGGTCCTTTGGGGTTTGTCGGGAGAGTCTTTGGTACTCGCTTGAAATTAGTACCACGTTTTCCTTTAAAAAATCTTTCATGCATACCATCAGAAAAATAATACGAAGAACGAGGAACATCATAATGAAACCAATTAAATTGATCAGATTTGCGTATGAAATCATCCAATCCACAAAAAGAGCAACAAATTTGGTCATGTGCAACTTTGATCAAATGCTTTATTGAGTAAATCTTGTAAGGAGTTACAAGTTTTGTTTATTACAAGCAATTGGATTTATTTCAACACAATCAATAATGGTTTTCTTTGAATTGACAGAACTATTGGATGTTTTCATATGTTCCACATTCTTTGTGGACTGCTTGACCCTCCACTCAAGCTTAAACGACTTTCTCAAATAATGATCTAAAAAATCAGAAGAATTAAAGTTCGAAGATTTCGAATCATGAGATTGAAAGTGTTTTGATCTTATAGCTTTTCGTCTTTTCTTCTGTAATGATCTTTTGGATTTAGATTTAAAATAATAATCATTATCAGAAGTTTTTTCGGTTGATTTAGAAGTTTTACCTTTGAAGAAATTCTTATTAGGTTCGTCTTCTTGGATTATGAAAGCAGAATGATTAGAAAGTTTAGCAGCAATATCAAATTGGTCATTACATCCACTTGAATCTTTTCCTTTCTTAGTACAAGATGCCTCGAGATCACAATCAGAAGGACAATCATCATTCAAATCTTTTGAATTACAAGATTTTGGATATAAGATATCATTAACAATTTTCGCACTTTCATTTTGACATTCTGTTTGTTCAAACATTTTAGGATTAAGATCAAAAGATTGATTTTCTATATCCCGAGAATGTGAATAATCTTATTCACAAACTTGTTTACTTTTGAAAATTGTATTTCCCTTGAAAGCTTTGCAAGAAGAAGCATCTGAATCAGAAGAATTCTTTTCATTTGAAATAGTTGATTTATAATTTTCTTCAAGTTTGGAACCCTTTTTAATTTCACTGTTTAAAAGCATGGTTAACATGATATCCTTTTCTATCTCAAAAGCAATTTTATCATCATTCTAAATGTCCTCAATTTATTTTCAAGATCAACAAGTTTTACCTTCAAAAACAGGTTCAGAAGTATTTGCCTTAGGTTTCTCGTCAGAATAACACTTGAAATAATCATTTGACAAAACTTCTTTCTTATTTTCAAAAGACTATCGGTTTTTCGGAGCATAACAAAAAGGACGTTGCATTTTAACCGTGTTTTTCCTTTTCAAATCTTCCTGTTTTCAACGTCTTCTTCAGATTTTGTCCATCTGATCTTATATCTAGGGTCTCTTGTAGCAAGATCTAGAAAATTAAATTCATACAGAGTAGGAACTTTGGATAATACATTTTTAAAGTAATGAGGATTATCATATCCAACACCCCACTTTGAATGAAAATATCTGAAATCCTTTGAATTGTTGGTCTGATCAGTTTGACCTATTTTGTAAAGCTTTTCTTCCAAACTTTTTATTTTCTCAGACAATTCTGTGTTTCTAGCTTTATAAGAATGTAAAAGCTTTTCAAACTCAATCTTATGTTTCTAGCTTTAAGTTTCCTTGATAATTCAGTCATTTGTTGCAGAAATTTACTTTTGATCTTCATCAAACTCTTGTTTTCTATTTTGCAACTTCTCAATAAGAACGTTTTTTTCAGCTCGTTCATTAATGAGTTTCACAATAGTTTGATGTTTTGAAGCTACTTTGGCTTTTTCTTCTTTTAATTTCTTTTGTAAAACATCTTGCCCAAGCATCATCGAGTTGGTCTTTGAACTTGCATCATTCTCTGAGGTGGTCTTTGAACTTGCTTAGAGGTGGTATTTGAACTTGCTTCATTCTCTGAATCATCATCATCCGTTTGCTTCTTGCTCATGAAGTACATATTGGCAAGTTCTATATTCTTCTTTTCTTCTTCGTCATCAGTCTGATCTAGCCAATACTCCTCCTCAGCCATGAGTGCTTTCCCCGACTCCTTTTACTTAGCCAACAACATTTTATTTTTGTAATAGTCGGAGTCCCTCACAATCGGTTTCCTACACTCCTTTGCAAAATGGCCTGACCTCCCACAATTGAAGCACTTAGGATCATTAGACTTCTTTTCCTCATACCTCTTCTCTTCTCTCTTTCCATCAAAAAATATTTCCTCATATTTCTGCTTACCCTCAATTCTGTCCATATGTTCAAAATTTCTCGACCCAGATGAATACCTCAAGTTATAACACCAGTTTTCTTCACATACTTATTTTGAAATGCTTTAGTCAACAAGATCATGGCTTGCTTCAAAGTTTCTCTATATTCAGACAAATCACCATCAACTTCTTCACTTTCCAGATCATAAAACTCTTTATCTTTCTTTGACACATGAATACTCCTTGAGATATTCGTCCCAGATTTATCAGACATAAGGGCTATAGAATCAGTTTTTACCTTTTCTTCTTGCGTTTCTTTCTTCTCTTTCTTCTTCCTTTTCTCTCTCACTTCCTCCACCTCTTCTTCATCGTGCTTTAGAGTCTCGAACATCTCGTGTAAAGGCATCTCATGTAGCATCTTATGTTGCTTCATCCTTCAACTATACTTCTTTCATTCCGGTTGAAGCACGCTCAGGATTTTCACATTGTTCTCGACCATAGATTTGGTGATCTGAAACTTATTGAGCTCATTCAGTAAAGTAGCAAACCGATCATAAGTATCTTCTAAGGATTCACCTTCATTTGATTTTGAATCTTTGAGCCCATGAATAACTTTTGATGTTCATCAACCATTGCCTTTCCAGATTCATTGTAACTATCAATATTTAAGTACACATCATTGGTTAAACTCTGAATGATCAAAGATTTCGATTTATCGTCACCAGTGTACCTAGCTAACTCCTCAGTCGTATAAAGTTTGAGTGGCGTATCCTCCATTTCACCAACAACATCATTATTGGGCACAATAGGTTTTTGTTGCCTAAGTTTTTTCATAGGACCATTTTCTAAAGATTCTTTAATATGTTCACCATTTTCATGACGATGTACATAGTCAAGAAATGTGTCCTTCCACATTTTGAACTCTTCGAGAAACAAGACTGGAGGTTTATCCTTTGAACCGAAAACAAGCATATCCTTGGTCGTCATCTTGTTGTCAAAACTTGTCTAACAGATCCTTACACAAATCTAATCAAATCAAATTGCCAAAAATACCCTTTTGATCGCACACAACTACCCCGACAAAACTTTAATCGCACAAAGTGCACCCGATAAAACTTTGATCGCACAAAAGACACGCAATAAAAATAGTAACGTGCACCAAGACACGCGACAAAACAAGTACGTCGCACAAAGGTTATGCGATAAGTATTGTTTACAATCTTATCGCGCAAATGTTACGCGACAAAATGATTAAGTCGCACATGGTTTATGCGACAAAAGCTACCACGCGATCAAATCTTAATCGCACGAAGGATCAGGCAACAAGATTGAATATCAACAACGCGCGACAAGTAGGAACACTTGTTCTGCGACAAGTATGAACACAGATCTGAAAAATTTCTCAATTCGTCAAAATTGCTCCAAATCTCCTAAACCTTTGTAGGGTTGTTTGCGATAGAGTTCTGATCAAGTTTAATTCTTGGTCTAGTACCAAGAAAACAACAAAAACTGATATTTCAATCCAAACAGTGAGTTCGACTCACTTTTTCTAATTTCTCCGAATCTTCAAATTCTGATCGAGTAACTGCAATCCAGCAGAATTGGATTACACATAAGTGATTCTGTAACAAATTCGACCAATATCAACTTCAAAAACAATCCAAATCAATCCATTTTTAATGATAATTCGAAGAAACCATCAAAACTCAAGAACTCTTCAAAAAATCTGAATTTGGCTTGATTTCAATCAGATTTGCTTGCTCTGATACCCGTTGTGATCCCAAAGACAAGTAATACAAACAAGATATCAACCAAAGTGATTCAATCTCTATTGAGATGATAAGAGTGGTTACAAGTTTAGAAAGAATCACAAGTGTAATGAATGAGTTAAGGTCTTACAAGACATAGCTTTCCAAAAGCTACTTATACCCAAAACTACAAGTTACAAGATTAGCCCCTCAACTTGATACAATTACCATTTTCCACACTAACCACATGTATGGAAAATGTAGCACCCATAATTTCGTTGTTGTTTATAAAATAAATTTTAGGAAAGCGATCTAGGAATAGCCGGGAAAATATCGATGAATAGACAGAAAAATGGTCGAGGAACGGTTGAAAAACACTTGGTACGTGCCTGCCTATAATGCTCGACGATAGTGCCATATGGCACTATAGTAAGACAAGATCGCCAAGAGGGAGGAGCCCTCGGTACACCCTTGATGATAGTGACCGGCGATAGTGCCGTAAGGAACTAATGCGTAGGTCGCGCAAGACATGCAGTGCTTATAATAGAGATCTTCTTCTTTTGCTCATATCTTGCTCATTCTCATCTCTTTTGGGCGATTCTTGTTGCTTTAGATCCGTATTTTGAAGATTTTCAAGATGGAAATAATAGGATTGATGTTTTCTCGAAGATTTGGTGTTGTTATTAGTCGAAAGGTAAGTCTATATCCAACCATCTCTTAACTTAGGGTTTGGTCATTTTCACTTTAACCCTTATTTTTTTTCTTTGATTTGTTTATGTATGTTTTGGAGTAAGGGAATTGTTATTGAGAAGTAATACATCAAAGATCTAGAAGTTTTGCTTGTGTATGTAAAGCCTCCACTATTTTAGAAGCCAAAGATGGATTTGGAACTTAGGTTTAACTTAACCAAGCAAGGTGACTTCAAGTTGTTTTTGTGAAAACTATGTACATATAAAAAATAGCCATTTCGAAGTATTAATGTGTTATCAGATATGCGGGTTATTTGGTGAGTTTTGCATATTTTCTACATTTGATTTATAAATCTTCTATGATGCCCATATTTGAGATTTTTGGTGATTTTGCTAAATAAACCTTGAGAGTGTCTTTTGATGACTTATTTTATAAATTATGGTTCTTTGATGGTAATGCATTTTTGGTGTATTTGATTTCATAAAAATTGTTTGGAAAATGCTTATTTTGTGTTTCGGGATATTTTGGAAATATAAAAGGTATGGTTTTTGTTTAGGAATGATTTATCCCATTATTGACCATGTTTGGCTTAATCCTACTTTTAAGTATGAGTCTACCCCTTTTGTTGACCTTTTGACTCGGTTTTGACTAGATGAGTCTTGGGGACATGTGAGTTCCAGATTAGTGCATACAATCAATAGAAATCAATGAGTATAAATTGTTGTTATGATTTCAACTGGTCATCCAATTCACTTTCAAATAAACTGAGAGAGTTACAATGCGTATGAAAGTAGAATATGACAACTAGCCTATTTTCTAAGGCTATTAACACATTATATACGCAGGGCCTAAACTAACAATTTTATCCCTAACAATCTCCCCCTTTGAATTGAAGTTCGAGTTCGCACCAGTTCTCGACGTATCTCTTTTGGAGCACAAAGTAGATCTCGAAACTTTGGATGGCTCGACGGTAGTTGATGCGATCTTCAACCAATTCTAAAGCTTCTCGTGCGGTTATCTCGTTTGGATTGGAGACAAACGACGATTTTCGATTTTCGGATTCGTTGATGATGATGTTTCAAAGAGCATCTCTGACTTTGAGGAGCGTGCCATCGCAGAATCTGTCGATCTGGCTGAAGCGAAGACACCTCTTTTCTTTCTGATTGTTGAGGTATACTATCCCAAATTCTGGTTCTAGAAGTAGTGCGTTCTCGGGATACATCTTCAGCTCGGGTGCTTTCAGGTTCGGTTTCAACAGGTTTATCTTATTGGTTCAGTGCTCGATTCCCATTTGGATGTCTGTAATGTAAGAAATCATTACTTTGTGTAGCAGGAATCGACGGACAGCCTCGAGTGCTTTAGTAACGTGAAGTGGTTGGATGGTTCTTGTTCGGAGGTCTTTCAGTATAGCATGGAAGTCAAACAGTTTGAGGTTCTTGAAGTCAGCTTCAGAAAATCTCCATTCGTTTCCGTCTTCGCGTCGGACGGTGAATACTTGAAACATGACTCTAAGAATTCAGCCGGTTTGGATGTTGAGCACTTCAGTGATCTTGTGCTTTGTTTGGACTTGGCTAACTAGAAGACACCGCTTCATTACTTTTACGTATTGGCTTTGGTATTCCTTGTCAAACTTGGAAATCCCAAGGCAGAATGTCGGCTCGATAGGGCGTAACCTATGAACAAAGAGCTTCTTCAGAGATTCCTCCAGGTGAGGAATAAGGATCATGATCTTCTCCCATCGGATTTGTTGCTGTGGAGGAGGAGGTTGATCAGAAGCTGTCGGTTGTTGAGGAGATGTCGGAGTTGTAGCAGTAGAAGTCTCGGGGTTCTGTGTCATGTAGACTGGTGTACTGTAAATATTTTGCAGAAAGAACTGGTCGTAGTCGATGTCGTTGTTGGCATCGGTAGGGAATACGAGATTTACATCGAAGTTCATCGCACTGGTGGCTTTTTGATACCATGCGTCTTCAGTCTCCGGGTCAATCTCTGATTCGGGATCAATCAGGTTAAGAGCATCCCCTTCCGGTGCAGTGTATACGACTAGCGCCTGTGAATCTCCCTCGGGCTTTTCAACCATCGGGTCTTCTTCGTCTAAGATATCCATGTCTATCTCCATTTCCGCTAAGCTCAACTGGGCTTCAGGTTCGTCTTCGGTTGCAGTTGCCACAGTTGATGGTTCTGGTTGAACCGTTGCAGTTTCAGTGAGGATTGGTGCGGACTCAGACATCCTATGTCTCTTGTTCTACCCCTCACGGTGATCAGGATCATCCTGGTCATCGTGTCGTCTCTTGATTCCACCAGCTTGACCCTTGCATGTGTCTTCGAGTGAGGCGAATCTTTCGGACAGAAGGTTTAGAGCTTTCTGAACGTCCTTAAGAGTCGAATGAAGCTGGTCCAATCTGCTATTCATGGATGACGAAGGGGTAGATACAAGGGAGCATAGAACTGATAACAGGTCTGCTTCAGTTGAGGCATCGGTGTCGGTGTGCTGGAGCAGTTGAGCCAGAAGCATAGTCTTCAGTGTGTCCACAGAATAAGATGGCGGAACGGGAGCCGGTAGAGGTGTTGGTGCGGTTTCAGGTTCGACTATCTTCTCTTTACCCTTGATCAAACTCTTTATTTTGTCGAGCTCATTGGTGAACCGCTGCTCCATTGCCTCATGGACAGCCTTTAGGGCGCCGTCCAGAGATTCCCTTGACAGAATGTCGGGTAACTTAACTCTGGGATCACTTAGATTACCCGTTGAGGTATCTATCGTAGAGATAGTACCACCTACATTCACGAATGGCAATGGTGTGGCTGTGGTAGGATTTCCTTCCGATCCTCGTGTTCCACTCAAAGGCAGAGACACTACGGAATTTCCGATCGGGTCACGAAAAGCACCGATTTATGGAGTCTCGTCATGTGTCCTAGCCGAAGAATGTATAAAATCAAATGGCTCAATATTTTCAACTAATTCTTCCTCCGCTCTCCTTGTGTCTCCCGTAATAGGCTGAGTAGTAGGGATGACGGGGGTGTAGGTGAGGCATAAGGAGATCCTTCAGTCAATGGAGGTTGACGACCGATACGGTGTGGAATCAGGGATGCACGGATGGCTTGGTCTGTATCGGTGTCAGTACTGTCGGATTCGACAGTTTCAACCTGGGTGAATGGTGATATCGGCTCCGTTGTGTCCGTGTCGGGGTCTTCTTCGAGCAATGGGGTGGCAGTCACAACCGGGACCTCGTGTATTCTAGTCGACGGTCTTGCTTCATCAGTTGTACGGGTGGTTTATACGGGTGGTTGTTGGCTGGTTCCGGGTTGGCTGGAATGGGTAGTACTGGCATGCGTATCCAATGCACCGCCCGTGCCTGTTCCCTTCTCATGTACTCTCAACACACCCCGTGCCTGTTCCCCTCTCAGTCCTCGGACCCTCACGCCTCTCAGGTCTATGTCCCTGGGGAGGTCCCTCCGGCTCTGGCTGGACCATGGGAGCTCCTAACACTCTCCTATATTCTAACACACTCGGTGCATTGGGGTCCGCATGTGCCAGTAAGGCTTCAGGTAATGGCATGGCTCTGGCTTCGGACGGGTTTCGAATCACAAGATATCGTAGATGAAAATGAGGACATACCGGATGGTTAATGCGTCGCGGTTCTGGATTCGCGTCCATGTGCTGTCGAACATCCAGCGAGAGGAATCGTGGGAATGGTAGGAACTTTTTCTGCTTTGACCCACCGATCTGTCTGATGGCTTGAACTAATTCGCGCCATATCACCATCACGTAGTCTATGTGCCTATTGTAGCATACGGCATGGAAAAGCCGTAGGAAGTCGCCGGTACATTGATCTATGCCCCTCCACCTAGATGAGAGACACATGTTAAGAATCGTGAACAACGTGTACCAGATGGGCGCCAGGTATTTGCGGTTAAAAGCTGAGGGGCGGTCGAGTTCGTGGTTGTAGCCGAGTGCTCGGACTTCTACACATAGCGTCGTGTCATTGACCGCGGGATCGTAGGCTTGATAACCGCCGGCAGTGTTGGTCCCGAAGGGTTATACAAGTTTGTAGAAGGGGGGGTTGAATACAAACACCAAGATTTTTACTTTCTAAATTGTTTATTGATATAATCAAACAATTTACAACTTGTTGCGAAACAAGATTAAGGATTAACCTAATCTAAACAAGTTAAGAACACTAAGTTTTTTGCACTAGAATTAAGACAGAAAGGAGATAAGAATACTACGAATAATATTCTAACACTAAGAGAGAAAGAAGAAGATGGCCGAGCACTTCATTTCTGAAGTAGGTTCTTCTTATATACTGCATGCATTTAATGCATGGCAGTATTACTTTACACATGGCAGCAGCTGATTGGTTGCATGGGTTGTCCTTTGTAGACAACCTTAGTAGCCGCATGGTGTACAGTGTAGAATCAGAGTTGGTTGTACGATTCTGGACAGAAGGGATGTCCGTTCTGACATTTCGTACGGAGACGTGCAAGGGGAAAGACAAAAGCAACTTGTAGAGTAGACCTCGTGATCAGCGTTCGTTGATCAGTACTTTATCAGCGATTGATAAAGCTCAGCGATCGCTGAAGTCTTCTACTTGAAACTTCACGTTGAGTAGACAGGTCTTGCTTTGCTGATATCCGCATCAGTTCATTAGTAGACTTGTCGCTGGTTCTTGGGCTTGATCTTCGACTTCAGCGTAGAACCTTTGTTGACGTGAAACTTGTCTTCAGGGATCATAAGTAAACAACTAAACTATCAGCGATCACCAAAAGTACTGAACAGGCTCAGAGCTTTATGGTGAACAGTGTTCGCTGAATATTTAAACTTAAAGAGCGAGAGTTCCTATCAGCGGTACTGTAGAGTCATAGTACTTATCAGCGATAGTGAAACTCTAATACATATTGTCTACTTACAATTTTCACTACGTATTTCTAAAGGGTCATTATCAAATCACTGAGGGTTTGGATCAACAATCTCCCCCTATTTGATTATGACATAGCAATGAAGGAAAATTGCTAAATATGAAAACATAAGGATAAAAAGAACTGATAAAATATTTGTCCCTTTTACTGTTTTCTGGGATCTTTTGAGTACTGAAGGAGTAAAGTACATTCGCTGGAATTTTTCTTTGAACTTCGTAAAGGTTACAACGGGAAGTGGAAAAATTACAAGTACAACAAATAAATTTACAAGTACAAAAGATATTAGCTGATAAAGATAGAAGAAATACAAGGAAATCCTATCAGCCTTCAAAAGGTTCTTCCTTAACGAGAAGTTCATCAAGGGTCTTTGTTGTAGGGATCATCTAGTCAGGGACAGTTTCTCCCGGATATCTTCTTTCGTGTGCTTCTTTGAAGATCAGGGGCTTGAGATATCGTGCCTGAAGATCGCGTCTAAATTCACACCAATAGATGAGATCCATGAGTTGTTTGATGGGAGTGATGGGAAGCGCAGAGACACGTTGAAAACGTTGTCCTTCATCATACTCGTGAAAGAAGATACCATAAGGTTCGCTTATGACTTTTCTAGGAATGAATCTTTCACCAGGAGGCAGAGAGGTGTCAAGCGCTGAGAGGTCAGGTTCAGGACCAAGTACTTCAGCACGTGAAAAACCAATACCTGTTTCGTTCCGAATAGGAGGACCTGAATCTGAAGGTTTTGACTTTTTCTTTGCAGAGGCCCTTCTTTATTGAGTTGCAAGAGGAGTGGGAGGAGGAATATCCACAGCAGAAGAAACCAAGTCGATCTGTCGATTTATAAGTTTTTCGACATGATCCTTGTATTTAAAACGTGAGCGCTGAATGGCTATTCTGATCTCCAACCATTCAGAGAGACCGTACTTCGTGATAGCATCAGCATAGAAGGTTTCCGTTGTACCGTTTTCTCTGAATATCTCGACCTCAACAATTGGAACTTTGATGGTTGATCTTCCAGTGTTGTGTACCTTGTTAATTCTGGCAGCCTGATATCGAAAGTGTACTTTCTCTTTGCACCATTTCAAGGTAGATTGAGATACCTTGGCCTTTTCTTCGATAATCTTTTGGGCGTCTTCCCACAACTGACGTTGAACTTCGAAGGGAGTTCTTTTCAGTGCGGGATCTTTCACCGATTGCTGGGCAAGCTGAATGGCGAGAGCCTTATCTTTTTCTTCAGCTTCCTTTCTTTCGGCGAGTAACCTTTCAGCTCTGAGGTGATCAGTAAATTCTTTCTTTGAAAGTCTGAACTTTTTAGGAACAGGAACTTTGGAGCGAGGGAGGATGATTCGCTGATCCTCGAACTTCTTGATTATCTCTTCTCTCTTTTTCTGATCCTCTTCACTTAGCTTTTAAGGAGCTAAGGAAGATCTGTTTTTGTGAGGGAGAAATTGTTCTTCAGGTTCATCGGTCTCAGTGATTAAATCCAAGACCGGCATTATTTCTTCAGCTCTTGTGGCTGGGATTATTGTTGGTGCAGTAGTGGGGACTTCAGCTGGATCATCAAGCAGGGGAGAGGACTAGCTGAAACACAGCGATCGTTTAAGTAAGATCATGGGAAGAAAGAGATAGAGAAAGGAATATGGTTAAGTGTATAGAGGTTTTGTGGATAGGAGAACTGAGTTACAGAAGGGATAGAGGAGGGATGCAGAGTAAGGGAAGAGGAGATATTGTACCTGACAAACTGGCTTTATCTGAAGGATGGCCAGATTGCCTTCTGCAACGAGGCCTTTGTTTTTGCCTTTGTCAGCTTTAGACGCTGCAGCCTTTGTCTTAGTCGTCTCCCCTGATGGTTCCTTTATCGAAATCCCTTTCACAGGGACCTTCTTGGGATCAACAAATAAGAAGTCATCATCATCGTCATCATCATCATCATTTTTATGAGTTGATGATGGTTCGTCGTCAGAGATGTCGACAGCTTCATCGTCTTCAGCTTCTTCTTCAGATTCGTCCTCATCAGCATAAGGTTCGGTCACATCAGCAACAACTTCCTTATGTTGCTCTTCAAATTGCTCCCTCTCAGATACAGAGGGAGGTTTCTCGGTTCCCTCAGGGTTTTCAACTCCCTGAGGTTTATCAGAAGAAGCAGCAACAGCTTCAGTTTCATTTGTCTCCCCTTCTTCAGCATGGGGAAGACCTTCTTGAACCTTCTCCCCCTCTTCCTCATGATGAGGTGGGGAGGAAACAGCAACATCAGCATCAGTATGAGAATCACTGTCTTCTTGGCCAGTGAGTCCCATGCATAATTCAACCACTGCTAATCTGTCATCTAGGCCAGATATAGCAGGAGCGAGTCTTTGAAGATCCTCTCGATCTACCTGAGTAAAATGTGAAGGAGCACAGGTAGCAGCATTCAGGCGATCGAGGATTTGTTGCAGTAGATTGGTGGCGGCGCTGACATCTGTCCTTAAGAAGGACACTTCTGTCTTCAGCGATGTGACTTCGCTGGACAGAGTAGTATGGGAGAGATTGAGATTGTTGATGGCAGTAGAGTTTTCAGCAAGAGTAGAAGCAAAACTTGCAATGTTGCCATCCACCTTCTCCAGATCAGCACTGGATGCTTTCTTATCAACAACCTCGGTCAGCTTTTTCAGATTCTCTCCAGCGTCTGTAACCGCTGAAGAGTTGGTGGAGAGAGTGGTGTTGTAAGATTCCACCTTTGTTACCAGATCTTTCAGGGAGTTGTTGATATCTCCCAAATTAGGACCTGAAAAAGTTATTAACTTATGAACAGAGGAAAGCTCAGAAGTTTGGGGTTGTGAGAGAGGAGCGTTTGGAGTTAGGTGTATACCTGCGGGATGGTTGACGAAGTCCTCGAAGTTTCGATGACCTGTAAACGTTTCATATTCGTCTTCCAGAGAGCCTTTACGCTGGGAAGTTTCCGCAGGTCCTGTAGATTGACCTATCATCCTCTAAAGATGTTCAGCATTAGTATCGCTGAGGATGACGTTTGTTGAAGAGAATGGGGGGAATATTGGTGGAGTGTCCAAAGAAAGAGTGGGAGGAGTGAAGGATAAGAAGATTGGTTGGGTGCGGAGTTCAGCATTGGATCTGCTGATGAATACTTCTTCAGTCCTTAGAAGGTCTGAAGTAGAGGGGTTTTGTTCCAAGTTTATAACCTCAGCGTTTAGAGACGCTGAAGTTGGGATGGAAGGGGTGGCTTGAGCAGCTGTGGCAGAGGGTACCACGAAACTATCCAGCGAATCTTGTACAAGATGAGTCGTGGAGTCTTCATCCGTTGATGGCTTGGAGGGTTGCTCCTTGGTTTTCTTGATCCTTTCGGCATCAAGTTGGGAAGTAGAGTGTTTCCTTTTACGAGAAGGAGTGGAGGGTGCAGCGTGGGTATCAGCGGTGGGGATTTCCGCTGAAGTAGCCGCAGAAATAGAAGAAGGAGGATTAAGAATAGATAAGAGAGTAGTAAGACGTACCTCGTTTGTCATGGGGCTGAAGTCGAGTACCTTAGGGCCAACCTGAGAGAGTCTGTGATCACCCTCTTTTGGATATTTGTCCCCAAGTCCTTTTAGAAAGGCGGTGCTGATGAATCGGGGGTATGGAACGCATGTAGGTCTGTCAGCCATATCCACCCTGAACGCAAGATCATCGTAAATGATCGAGGCCCAATCAACATGGAGACTTTTCAGCAATGCATAGCCCATGGCTTGCTGAGGTTGAGCGGCTTGATCAGAGGAGCCGGATTTTGCTGTCATACAGCTTATCAGGTCGGCGAAGATGAAGTTCATCTCGCTTGGCATCTTGGACTTCTTTATCAAGGTCAGCTTCTTCTCAGGATTTTTATCCCTCCCTGTGTCCCATGTGTAACCCATTGCATCAAAGAAGGCAGTGATTGCTTCCCTATCAGCATAGTTTTTGTGGTTTGGCAGAGGGACAAAGCGTTTTTCTTTGGTAGCTGTGGGTAGGCTGAGTGCACGCCTGATAATGGTGGGGTTGATTCTGGTGGTGCCAAATTTGGTGTCACAGAGAATGACATCAAGGAGTTTGGTTGGGTCTTTGGGTGAAGGGACTTGAGCTCGTCTGGCAGTATACCAGAACTGAGATAAAAGAAATTTATGAGCAGGGGGTACAATGGTTAGGGCTGTAGATACGCAGCTGGTTTTGAGAAAATTCACAGCATCATCCAGATGTGTGACTTGCTTTTTCGGAGGAAAATCGAAAAGCGCATAGTGGTTGTTGTGTTGGAATGTAACCTTATCAAGTTTGAACTTGACCTAAGGAGGCTTGGTGAGAGTCAGTTTCTCAGCAGTAGTAGACTTGGGGGTAGGAGCGTCAGTAGTAGATGCCATTGATGTGTAACATATAAAACCACGAAGAAGATGAACAAAAATGTCTTAATGTGGAAAGATTTTCCAATAAGATGTTGTTGAGTTTTGTCCATTTCATTTAGACCAAAGATGTCTTAATGAAGATTTGGGTTTTCTAGTTTTGACAAAAAGAGACAAAAACCAGTGAGTCTTGTTTTCTAGTTTCCTCTTTTATAAAAATTAGGATTCTGGAAAAACATATTAAGAACACGTTTAAGATTTTGTTTTAAACATGAAGAACAACCATGAAGGTTGTGTTTATAAAATCAAGAAAAGAGAATGATTTCATTTTAAAAAAAAAATCTTTTGTTTGATCTTTTGAAGACAAAGACAAGATCAGAAACAAGTTAAAATAGGTAAATAATAAGAATATTAACCTTGTTGTCGAAGAAGAGGATTAACAGTTTCTGGAAACTTGAGTTCAAAATGCAACAGTAATTCTTTTCTTGAAGAAGAAGTTGTTCGCGTGAAGGAAAAATATAAACTCGAATGGGTTTATATAGTGAGAGTAGAGACAGAAAAACTATGAGCGGGAAAAGTTTTTCATGATGACACGGACACGTGTTTGCATTTGATTGAATGGAAAACGAAACGTGCAAACGTGTGTCAGAAAAAGACCGTGCCAGGGTTTATCCGTTTGATTACATCACAAACGTCCTTTCATATTTTAGGATGTCTCTGAGATTTTTGAAAGCTCAGGGACATTTTGAAGATATGAAGCACTGAATAGAATTATCAGTGTTAGTTTTAGAAATTTCAAAATATCGCTGATAAGGAAGAGATATTCAGCGATGCAAGTTGTTTTGAAAACATTTAGTTCTAGGCGAACATCAGCTAGCAAGAGAGAACATACCTTGATATCAGCGAATCAATTTTGTTCAAGGAGTAGATGATTTATCGGCTATACAAGTTCATTATTATCACTGATCAAATGTGAACCGCTGAAGATTTTACTCTTCAAAGTTCAGCATTCCAAGCTCGCTGATGAGAAAGTTAAACCTTGTCTCATCAAGAGGTTTGGTAAAAAGATCAGCTAACTGAAAATCAGTTGGGATAAAATGAAGTTCTATATCACCATTCATCACATGATCTCTGATAAAATGATACCTGATTTCGATGTGTTTGGTCTTTGAGTGTAGCACTGGATTGTTGGCTATAGCGATGGCACTAGTGCTATCGCAATAGATTGGAATTTTCGAGAGCTGAAGGTCATAGTCCAGTAGTTGATTTCTCATCCACAAGACTTGAGAACAACAGCTTCCATCAGCTACGTACTCAGCTTCAGCGGTTGAGGTGGACACTGAGTTTTGCTTTTTACTTGTCCAACTAACCAGCTTTCCACCCATGAGCTGACAGCCTCCTGTGGTGCTTTTCCTATCCAATTTGCAACCTGCAAAATCACTATCTGAATAGGCGATTAGATCAAACCCCGAGTCTTTGGGATACCAAAGACCTAGGTTAGGAGTACCCTTAAGGTATCGAAAAATTCGCTTTACAGCGATCATATGAGATTCCTTAGGTTCAGCTTGATATCGTGCACACAAACAGGTTGCGTACATAATATTAGGTCGGCTAGCTGTAAGATACAAAAGAGAGCCGATCATCCCACGGTACGTCGTGACATTAACAGGTGTTCCAGAAGAATCCTTGTTTAGTGTCAGCGGCGGTGCCATAGGGGTTTTCATAGCTGAACTCTGAGTTAAATCAAATTTCTTCAGCATATCTTTAACATACTTTCCCTGATTAATGAAAGTTCCCTTTTCATTTTGCTTTATCTGAAGACCAAGGAAATAAGTTAGCTCAACCATCATACTCGTTTTATACTCTGCTTTCATCCTTTCAGAGAAACGAGTACAAAGGTCAGGGTTAGTAGAACCAAATATAATATCATCGACATATATTTGAACAAGAATGATATGACCTTTTAGTTTTCTGAAAAATAGAGTTTTATCAATTTTACCACGCTCAAATTTTTCAATATGGAGATAAGTAGAGAGAGTGTCATACCATGCACGAGGAGCTTGGTTTAAGCCATAAAGTGCCTTATCCAGTTTATAAACAGAACCTGGATGCTTAGGATATGAGAATCCTAGAGGTTGTTCCACGTAGACTTCTTCATTCAGCTTTCCGATTAGGAACGCTGACTTAACATCCATCTGATAAACTTTGAAGTCTTTATGTACAGCGTAAGCTAAGAATAGACGAATGGCTTCTAGTCTAGCAACTGGAGCAAAGGTTTCGTCGTAATATATACCTTCCTCTTGTCTGTATCCCTGAGCAACAAGATAAGCCTTGTTGCGGGTTACAGTTCCATGTTCATCCAACTTGTTTCGATAGACCCATTTACTACCTATCACTGACTTGTCGGATGGACGAGGAACAAGCTTCCAAACTTTGTTTCTTTCAAATTCAGTCAGCTATTCTTGCATAGCGCTGACCCAGTTTGGATCTTGGAGGGCATCATCTGTTTTCTTTCGTTCAATCAGAGAGATAAAGTTAACAAATAAGCAAATGTTACCTGCACTTCGTCGAGTCTGAACACCAGCGTTTGGATCACCAAGAATCTGATCAATTGGGTGATTGATAGTCCATCGCTGATCAGGAGCATAAGTCGCTGACTCAACCTGAACTGAAGGGGCTGAAGATGAGGCTTCAGCAACTTCTGGTATATCAGCTAAGAGAGGAATGTGTGCAGATGTCATTTCATTCACTGATTGCTAAGAAGTAGATGGTATGTCTGAGACATTTGGTTCAGAGGCAGGCATGGTGTTTAAAGGAACAGCTGAGACCCATGATGTGTCAGCTTCGCTAGTCTGCATGTTTGGGATGATAGTAGGACCATCATCTTCAACGTTATGAGTATGAGGAGTAGGAACATCGTCTGAATCACCAAGATGAGAAAACATCCATTGATTCAGTTCATCAGAATTAGTAGAAGGTTTAGAGTTCGCTGAACGGGATTCGTCAAAGGTGACGTGAATAGTTTCTTCGACAGTATGTCTTCTTCGATTGAAGACTCTGAAGGCTTTGGAGATAGAAGAATATCCAAGAAAGATTCCATCATCAGCCTTAGGATCAAACTTTCCAAGGGCATCTCTGTTGTTCAGTATGAAACACTGACATCAAAAGATGTGAAGAAAGCTAATTGAAGGCTTTCTCCCATGAAAAAGTTCATAGGCTGTCTTCTTGAATCTTTTGACAATCAGCGACCTATTTTGCGTAAAACAAGCAGTGTTGACAGCTTCTGCCCAAAACTGAGTAGGCAGGTGAGAATCGCTGAGCATTGAACGTGCAGCTTCGAAGATATTTCAATTTCTTCTTTCAGCGACTACATTTTGTTGCGGTGTTCTCACTGAAGAAAAGTTGTGAGAAATACCCTTACTTTCAAAGAAGGAATCAAGAGAACTGTTTTTGAATTCAGTTCCATGATCACTCCTTATTGAGCGAACGGTCATGTTGTTCAGGACTTCCATTTTCCTGACAAAGGTGATGAGTTCTTCAGGGGTGTCACTCTTAGAATAGAGAAACATTACCCATGTATAGCGAGAGAATTCATCAACTATGACCAGCGTATATTTCTTTCCAGCGATGGATTGTTTGTTAACATGGCCAAACAAATCTATATGGAGAAGTTGTAGAGGAGATGATACTGAGTTAACTTGCTTAGACTTGAAGCTTGCTTTGGTCTGCTTGCCTTTCTCACACGCTGAACATAAGGACTCCTTGGCGTATGAGTGTTGAGGTAGACCAGTGACTAACTCTTTAGAGGAAAGAGTATTTAGTGTCTTGAAGTTTAGATGGGAGAGCCTCTTATGCCATAACAAGTTGGCATCAGATGAGGCTTTTGAGAAGAAACAGGAGTTCTCAGTAGTTGTTGAGTCCATGTTTATTACATAAACAGTGTCCAAACGATAACCGCTGAGAGCTATCTTCTCCTTTTTGTCAGTGACAAAGCAGGATTCCTTAGTGAAAATCACTTTGTTATCCTTGTCACATAACTGACTTATGCTTAGAAGATTATGCTTCAGTCCTTCAACATATGAAACTCTTTCGAAGGTTGTCGTACCATTAGAGAGTACACGGAAACCTCGGGTATAGCCTTTTCCATTTCCACCGAAAGTCACAGAGGGACCCTTCTCTTCCTTATACTCAGTGAGCAGGTTCTTCTTTCCAGTCATGTGTCTAGAGCATCCACTATCGAGATACCTGATACCCTTCTTAACCTGCAAACAAAGGAAGATTAGTTTGACTTGGGTACCCATTTCATCATGTGTTCACACTTGTCAGTGGGAGTAGATGAGGTGGAAGGTTCAGCATTCTTCGCAGCATTTGAAGATTCAGCTTTGTCAGTTTTCACTTTGGTTAATTTCTTAACCTCAGTGGTCTTCTTTGCTTTGGGAGCATTGATCTTCACCTTAGCTGTCTTTTCAGCTTTGGTGGTTGTGGGGCACTTACTAGCAACATGATTTGTAAGTCCACAGTGATAACATTTCCTATAGCTAAAAGTAGCTTTAGAACCATTTGCATGCTTAGCTGTTAATTTCAAATGAGCAGGGCCAGCACCAAGTCTACCTTTGGCATTGGAAATGGGAGGAACTATCAGTTCTTCAGATTTCTTACCAATAATATCCACTTTAAGTCTAGGAGTAGATCGCTGAATAAATCCAGGGATCTTAGTCTTAGAAGTAGAGGGATAATTCACTGAAGCTTTAGAAGCATTGAGCTTAGGTATAAAGGTACCCTTCTGAGGTTTTGGATAAATAATTTTCTCTTTACCTTTAGAAACTAAGGTAGAGATTTTCTCAGGGATAGGAGTTTTTGAAGAGGAACACTGAGAAGATGAAGTGTCAGGGATAGATGAGACAAACATTCCAAACTTAAGCATGGAATTATCAGTGGTTGGTTTTTCAATGTCAGCTTTATAACCAATACCACGTTTGTCATTCAGAGGAATCTGAGACTTAATTATCTCAGTGATCGTTGTTGAGAATTTACACCATCCTTCAACAATAGCTTTTTCAGCTTTCAATGCAGCGATAGCTTCTTCGCGTTCGATTTTGACTAGCTGATTTATATGAGCTTGATCTCTTAAATCTTCTTCAATTTTAGAAAGCTTTTCTATTTGAAGGTGACAGTTTTTAAGTTGTTCAGTGAAATCAAGGTTTTGATTTTCAACAACAGTTTTGCCATTCATAGCTTCATATAAACTCATAGTCAGGAGATCAATCTTTCGAAGACTATCAGCTTCATCAATATCTGAAATATTGGTAAAGAAACAAGGTGATACCTTGGTAGCAGAGACTGAAGTAGAGGGAATGTCAGACTTTTCTTCCTCATCTTCGATTTTGGCCATGAGACAGAGATTGGCCTCATCATCATCTTCAGAGTCAGATGATTCTTCTTCATCAGAAGCAGCCCAATCATAATCAGCCATCAGGCCTTTGCCTTTCTTCTTAAACCCTTTCAGCTTTGCATACCTTTCTTTCAGCTTGGTGTACTTTTCATCTCTAGACCTGGGGTTAGAGGATTTCTTGGAGAAAGCTGAGTTTCTAAAAACTTTCTTTGACCTGCACTCGCTAGCAAAGTGTCCTATCTTTTCACAGTTATAGCAAGTAGCAGTAGCCTTATCAACAGGAGTTGATGATGTTGGCTTGTCAGTGATAGCAAGAGGTTTGTTCTTTCTGAAATTTTTCTTTTTGGCGAATCTCCTGAATTTATTAGAAAGGAGAGCCATAGATTCATCAAGATCTGAAGAGTCATTATCTGATGAGCATTCAGAGTTAGTCTCCAACTCAGTGATAGTGATAGTAGATCGCTGAGTGGAAGGTGACTCTGGGATTAAAGCAACAAGGGTGCTTTTGGAATCTTTTACAAGATTCTTCTTAAGATGACTCGATTGCTCATGATTAAGCATCGTGCCATATAAGGTAGAAAGAGTCATAGATTTAAGATCTTTTGACAGCTTGAGACACATTGAATAATTATCCCAGCTTTCAGGTAAACATTCTAGGAACTTTGTCAGAAGTTCAAAGTTAGAATATTCCTTACCAACGGTTTTTAGATCTATTATTAAACAGTTAAAACGTTGATGTACTTGTCAGGATCGATTCCAAACAAGAATAATTATACTTAGAAATCAGAATTAAAGAATCTTGCGGAATAGAACTTTAATTCAAACACACTCAATGAACAACTAATCAGAAAACACAATTTGTTTGTATTCAATACTTCAACTCACAAGTTTACAACCAAACCTCAATCTTGTTGAACAGGCTCAACAAGACGACTTCTACTTCTCTAGAAATAGGGTTCTAAACCTTGAGGTTAATTCTCTCTAAAACAAAAACGAATTCTTAAAAATTCTCTTAGAATAGCTATCTATCAACATCTATTTATACTAAATAATTACAAGATAACTATCAAAACAAAATTGATCTTCAGAATATTCTTTCTTGCTTATCTTCAATCATTCCATCTTTATCTCCAACATTCTCGCATTCCATAATTATGATCACAAGCAGTATTAACATCGTTATGCACAAGCAGTACTAACATTGTTCCAGCAGCATTAACTTTTACTTGCAGTACTAACTTTGCTCTGGCAGTAGTATTGTTGTTCTGGCAGTACTATTGTTGTTCTGGCAGTACTAACCATACTTGGCAAATCTTCAGTTCCCAACAATCTCCCCCTAACTTGACTTTTTAGGTTGAGAAGTCAAGTTCTTCAGATGATGCTTCCAAAACCTAATCATGAACACATAAATCAGGATTCAAACCCAGGCTTTGATTGATAATCCTTCTCACCAAGTATCTTCCCATTTCAGAATCCTTGTTGCAAGCCAACTTAGCATGTAGCATTCCATTCAACCTTTTCTTGCTATGCTTGTATGCAACATCCACCAAATAATACTCATGATATGTATAGTCAAGTGTGATGACATACACTCCACATTTTTCAATGAGCATCCAGTTGGTAATGGCTTGAAAATTTCTTTCTATCATATACTGAACTGCTTCTGGTTTGAACATTAGGCACAGGTATTCAAGAACCATTTTGGTGATAGACATCCCTTTCTCATTCAGCATATTTCCATACAGCTTCATTCCAACCTTGTACATCTCCTCTACGTCAGATCTAGAGCACATTCTGATAAGTCTTCCCCATGTAGAACAGACCTCAAACTTCCCATCTGCTCTTTTGACTCTAATGTACTCCTTTCTCTGATCTACCAAGGTATCCCAGAAGATGATCTCAGGAGGCATGGAAGATAATGGGTCAACTTTGATTGGATCAGTATCAACCATAGTGATATACATATCACATTGAGCATTACTTGGTTGACCTGATGGAGTTGCTACTTCTTCTTCAGCAACCTTTGTCTCATCTTTCTTTTCTGGAACATCCTCTTCTTTTTCTTCTTCTACCACTGGTTCTACCCTAGGTTTCTTGACAACTTTCCTCTTGGTAGCTATAGACTTGGTTCTTGTTCTTTTCAGTGACTCCAGCTTTTCACCCAGGGTTTCTTCTTGCTTTTTAGGAGTGTCATGTTTGGCTTTAATCAAAGCCTCTGCAACTTCAACTTCTTCCAAAGTAGGCTTTTTAGTTTCTGTTGCTTCCTTTGTTTCTGCTGCTTCTTCCTTTGTAGATACTGCTTCTTGCATGGTTTCTGCTGCTTCTTTTGTTTCTGCTGTCTCTGGAATGGTTTCATCAGTATTAACCGTTTCTGCTGTTGGTTCAGTTTCTGCTTCTTTCTGAATTTCAGCAGCATTAACCGTTTCTGCTGTTGGTTCAGTTTCTGCTTCTTTCTGAATTTCAGCAGCATTAACCGTTTCTGCTGCATGATCAGTTTCTGCTTCTTTTGCAATTTCTTCAACACACTCATTCTCCCCCTTTTCCTGTGCACTCTCTGTGTTGAATTCAGCTTCTGACTCCCCCTTTTTGGGAGCATCATTGTGGGGGCTTCTTCTTTTAAGAACATACTGAGCTTTCTTCCTCCTGTGCATCAACTTTGTAATCAGCTTCTTATGCTTCTCAAGCTGTGTTTGTTGATATAGGACCACTTTCTTGAGTCCATCTATCTCCTTTTGCTGACTTACAACATCTGTGTTGATATTGGCAATGGTTTCCATCAATTCCTCATATGTATATCTATCCTCACCTTGTTTAGGAGTTTTTACTTCCTTTAAAGGATCATTGGAAATTTAAGTAGGTGTCTTTTGCCTAGCAAAAGCACTGCCTACCCCCGTGGTTTCTTGGCACCTTGGACCTCTGAATGATTTCTCATTCTGAGTTGCCGTGAGGAAGGTCTTAGTTATGTTACCACTGTCCTTCTCTGTGCTAGCAGAAGTAGTGGCAGCCTTGCTACTCACATGCTCAACCTTCTCCTTAGTGAGCACCTTCTTGGGGTTGGGAGACACCCCTGTGGTTTACCTTTCGATATTCTCTATTGGAGAATGCTCCAATAGAGGGCTTAAAGGCTTTGGGCTTGTAGGAGGTACATCAAGGGAAGGAGCCTTGTGTACCATTCTTCTTGTAAACTTTTTCGTTATGTGAGGAGTGGGTCTTTGAAGAATGGACTGAGGAATTTCTTTGGTGATTGAAGGTGGGGTTTGGCTATCAGTAGGTTGGTCTAATGAGGGCCTTGACCCTGATGCCATACCTTCTTGTGTGTGGGACACACCCATCATTGTAGAGAACAATGGAGTGTCAACTCCTTCCGAGTCCCTGGAAGTTCTTCTCATATTTGAGAAGACCTTTCCTTTAGGGGGTTTAGGTACATATACCTCAGTAAATTGAGGCAAATCCGTCAATTCCTGAGTAATCACTGCTTGGACAAACCTTGGGTACATATAAAAACTCTTTTTGGATTCCAGGTTTGACACAAGATCATTGAAAATCCTTTGTGAAAAATTAAACTTCCTGGCAGTGGCCAAGCAGACCAGGGCATAAGCAATGGTACTGCTAAACTCACTCCATCCAGTAGTTTTCTTTGAAATGCAATGCATTAAGGTATGAACAAAGAATCGCCATTGTGTATAAAATTTAGACTTGAAAAACTTAAAGATTCCAATGGGACCTTCATACCCCATTCTCGTTAAAGTTGAGTATAGATCGTCATTAGGAATAGACGTCATACCTGAGGCATCATCCAAACGAAGAGTGATGCGAATAAGCTCCTCTGTAACATTCAAGGGTTTGTCACACACCCTTGTTTTGATGATTTTCTGCCCATCTTCAGATACCACGGTGGCATTTTCCCAGAACTGCTTCTGATGCTCGGTGTAGATTGTCGGGGTCACCGTTAGGGCATAGGATATATGCGTGGACTTGAGGAAATCCACAATGTCGAAAATCCCATCCTTCTTCTGTTTCACCTGAAGCCCAAGGAAGAAAGTAAGTTCACCCATGGAACTCATCTTGAAGCTCTTGTGCATTAACTCCTCAAAGTCTTTACACATGTGATCATTTGTGGATCCAAAGATAATGTCATCCACATAGATCTGAACAAGTAGGGTGTCCTTCTTTTTCCTTTTAATGAATAAGGTCTTATCAATGATTCCTCTTTCAAATTCATTTTCCAAGAGATATGTAGACAGGGTGTCATACCATGCTCTTGGGGCTTGATGTAGACCATAAAGTGCCTTCTTTAACTTGTACACTCTGTCAGGATACAATGGATTCTCAAATCCAGGGGGTTGACAGACATACACTTCTTCATCTATAGTCCCATATAGAAAAACACTTTTTACATCCATCTGGTAGACCTTGAACTTCATATATGAGGCATAGGCTAGAAACAACCAAATTGCCTTAATCCTTGCAACTGGAGCAAAGACTTCCTCATAGTCTATACCCTCTTCCTGAGTATACCCTTGTGCAACCAGCCGGGCTTTGTTCTTGATCACAATTCCTCTCTCATCCTTCTTATTTCTGAAAATCCACTTGGTGCCAATTGCCCTATGACCTTTTGGAAGCTCCACCAAGTTCCAAACATTATGTAGCTTGAACTGTAGCAGCTCCTCTTGCATTGCTTCTATCCAACTTGGATCTTTCATAGCATCATAAGCCTTTTTGGGCTCAATTTGGGATAGAAAGCAAGTGAGTACAGTATTAACTGTATTTTGCTGATCTTGTAGCTCTTGAAGTCTGCTTTGATTCCTAGTCATCATGGGAGAAGAAATGTCTCCAATTACCAACTCAGGAGGATGATTTTTCTGAGTTCTTGATGGATGACCAGATTCCTCTTGTAAGTTCACATCCATATTTGACTCATTTAAGTCTGGATTTTCTTCAGCTTCTTCAGTCACTTCAGACTCTCTGGAATTTGGACTTGAAGGCTGATTTTCCTCAATTCTTCTCTCTTCTTCATTCTGAATGGGTTCAGCTTCCTTTTCTTGTTCACAGAAGTCAACAGGATCAATGGTAGGGAGTGGAAATATCATAGACTGAATTCTGTGATCTGATGGTGGTGCATCCCTTTGTCCTGTATTTACATCACTACTGATACCCAAAGAATTAGTGAGTGAATCAATGTCAAATAGCCAATCAGGACCTGAACCAATAGGATTTGGTGTGTTCTCATTGCATTTGACATTGTCACTTTCTTCAATTATTCTAGAATAGGTATTAAACACTCTGTAAGCCTTACTCTGAGATGAGTAACCAACAAGAAAACCATCATCTGCTTTGCTATCAAACTTACCTAAGTGAGATTTGGTATTGAGAATTGTACAAGGACACCCAAATGGTTTGAAAAATCCAATAAATGGTTTCTTTTTCTGAAAAAGCTCATAAGGTGTCTTGTTTTTAGGCTTTATTACTAAAACTCTGTTTTGGACATAACAAGCAGTATTAACTGCTTCTGTCCAAAAAGTAGTGGGTAATTTTGAATCAGCTAACAGAGATCTAGCAGCCTCAATCAGTGTCCTATTCCTTCTCTCAGCAACACCATTCTGTTGTGGAGTCCTAGGAGCACTGTATTGTCTCTCAATTCCTTTTTCCTCACAAAAGGTGTTTAGATCAAGGTTTTTAAATTCAGTCCCATTATCTGATCTAATGACTTTTACTTTTTGATTTGATTGGTTTTCAATTCTAAGAATAAAAGATTTGATCAGTCCACTTGTCTCATCTTTAGTTCTCAGAAAATATACCCAAGTAAATCTGGAGTAATCATCAATAATAACTAAACAGTATGACTTCTTGCCAATGCTCATGACATTTGTAGGGCCAAACAGATCCATATGCAACAACTGAAGAGGATTTGAGATAGTGTTTATCTCTTTGGACTTATGAGAAGTTTTGTGTTGTTTGCCTTTGAGACAAGCAACACAATGATCATCATATGAATAAACTTTTGATGGTAAACCCCTAACAAGATTATTTTTAACAAGTTTATTCATTGTTTTAAAATTCATGTGACACATCCTTCTGTGCCAAAGTGATGATTCATCCATTGAAGCTTTTGATACCAAATAGTTTAGGGATGGATCAGATGAAACACTTTCTAAATCTAAACAATACACATTATCCTTTCTAGGAGTTCTCAATAGTATCATGTTTTCATCAACTACTTTGAATTCAGGAGCAAGAATAATGCATTCAGAATCAGTAAATAATATACTATGTTTCTTGTCACAGACCTGTGATACACTTAACAGGTTGTATCTCAATTGCTCAACATAGTAAACATCCTCAAATGTCATCTTACCTTTTGATACATCACCTTTACCACTTATCTTACCTCCTGCAGAATTATTCCCAAAAGCAACATGTCCTCCATCAATTCTTTTGAAATTCTTGAGGCAGGCCATGTTACCTGTCATGTGCCTGGAGCAACCACTATCAACATGCCAGATGCTCTTCCCCTTGAGCTGTTGGTTGCCCTGCACATAAGATGAATCAATTAGTTTTTATTGGGAACCCAAGCCAAAGTGGTCTTGGGTCTCCCTTGCTCATCAAAGTACTTACATTCAGTTTGGATAAGTTTTTCAACCTGAGGAACTTCAGTACTGGAGTACTTTGTCAAGATGATTGGTCTAGCAGCACAAACACTAGAAGCAGTATTATCTTTAGAAGAAGTACTAACAGTGTTAGCAGTACTAACACTGCTAGCAGCAGTATTGCTTCTAGAAGAAGTACTAACAGTGTTAGAAGCATTAACACTGCTAGCAGCAGTATTGCTTCTAGAAGAAGTACTAACAGTGTTAGAAGCATTAACACTGCTAGCAACAGTACTATCTGAGGCAGCAGTACTAACACTAGTGCTTTTAGGAACCCACATTGTGACACATTCTTTTCAGTCTTTTTCCTCATGTGGCTTTTGGATTTAGCTTGTTTCTTAGCCACATGGTTTCTTACAGGCTTCCTATAACCATTTGAAAAAGTTCTTTGAAAATTTATCCTTTGGTTAATAGGATTGAAATAACAGTGTTTGGCAAGGTGATTCAATTTGCCACAGATAAAACAAGGTTTTGGTCTGTTAATCCTTTGCAGGTCAACTCCTTGTTTTTGAGCCCACTGATTATTACAGTTTCTTTGATTTCCCCTCTTTTTATCATGTTTTTGGGGTTCATTCTTTTGAGAATTCTTGCAAGAACAATGTTCACAAGTATTGGAATTCACAACAGTGGTCTGTGTATAATGAACTCCCTTTCCTTTTTCAGATCTTTTCATCTCATTGTTCTTATCCCAGGGACTTCCACCTTCCTCATTAGTCTTGATGTAATTCTCTAAGGGGATCTCACCACTGACATTCTTGTTCCTTTTCTTAGACTCTTCTTTTTCAGTTTTATCCTCAACAACAACTTCATCTAATGGATCTACTTTAGTAGCTCCTTCAGGTAAGTCCTTCCTATCCTTGGTTTCTAACAGGTCTGACCTAGGAGGGATGTATGTGTTGTTGTAGGGTGGGGGTGTGGCATTGTACCCTAGGCCTGGTTTCATCTTACTGTGGATTTGAGCATTTATTATGGTGTCCATGACTTTAGAAGCACATGAAAACTTTTCAACATCAAGTTTTACTTTCTCAAGTTCTCCTTTTAATTTCTCACATTCCTCCCTAGACTCTTTCAGTTGGAACTCCAGACCATTCTTTTCCCACTTCCAGTGGTTTGTATCATATGAGTGTTGAAGTTCATTGGCTTGAAAAGCCTTAATTTGTTCTTCAAACCTCTCAACAATCACTACATAATCTCTTCTATCCTTTTCCAATCTCTTAAGGTCATCACACATTCCCTGGTTGTGATCTCTATACTTTTTCACAGTGTCTATACAAGCTTGAGAACAGAGATTAGATTTTACCTCAGTAGGAAGATCTGAGACTCCTGCCATGAGTGCATGATTCTGAATTGCCTCTTCTGCTTGATCACTCCAATCAAATCCCATTCCTTGTTGAGAAACAAGGGCTTGAATAGAGTTTATGTTCTGGTTGAAGCTTCCAGTCTGAGCTTGTTGATGGTTGTTTTGAGATACTACACCTCTTCATTCTCTGGCAAAGTGTCCCATCTTGTGACACTTGTAGCATTCCACCTTAGACTTGTCAAACCCAGCACCATTTTCTCTTCTTTGAGAAAAGTTGTTTCTCCCAGTCCTCTTTATAAACTTCTTCACCCTCATAGAAAGCATAGCCATCTGCCACTTGATATCCATCTCCTCAAGATCATCAGCATTAATCTGTTCTAAGTCATCATTAATTAATGAGGAGTTAACATGACTAGAAAAGAAAGCTTCTAGTACAGAATCATTGGCCTTCTCCTGATTGACTCCACCAGCAGTACTAATTGATTCAGGGTTAGCAGTAGAATCAGTTGATGCTGATAGGAGTGCAGCATTATACACATATCCTGAGGGCTTCTTCTTGGCTTCAACCTCTGCTTCAAATACCCTAAGATCATTGTAAAAATCATCAAGCTCTTTATCTTCTAACTGGTCATTCTGTCTGAAAGACACATTATACATTGTCCATTCCTCACCTAATGATCTTAGAAACTTCCTGTTTACATCATCAGCTTCCATATGAACTCCAACTGTAGCCAATTCTCCAATCAACTTATTAAATCTATCAAAAGTTTGAGTCATAGACTCATTCTTTGTAGAAGTAAAATTTTCATATTGTTGCTTAAGAATTGCCTTATGGTTCCTCTTGGTGCTCTTGGTACCAGTGAATCTCTTTTCCAATGCATTCCATAAAATCTGAGCATCAGTGCAGTGATGAAATTGGTGCTGATACTCATTGGGAATAGCCAAAAGCAGAGTGCTTAAGGCTTTCATCTCTGTTTGTCTAACCTTTCTTTCTGCATCAGTTTTTGGAGGGGGTCGTTTGCCATCTGGTCCAACCTTTCCTTCAGCACATGGACCATTCTCTATAATATCCCAGATGGAATAATCAGCAAGCAAAATATACTGCTTGATTCTAATCTTCCACATGTCAAACTCATTAGGCCTGAGCATGGGAACCTTTGAAACAGGAGTACTGTTTGATTCAACTGTGTTGTCCATAATGATTGTAGATTTCTAAGAAACCAAGCTCTGATACCACTTGTCAGGATCGATTCCAAACAAGAATAATTATACTTAGAAATCAGAATTAAAGAATCTTGCGGAATAGAACTTTAATTCAAACACACTCAATGAACAACTAATCAGAAAACACAATCTGTTTGTATTCAATACTTCAACTCACAAGTTTACAACCAAACCTCAATCTTGTTGAACAGGCTCAACAAGACGACTTCTACTTCTCTAGAAATAGGGTTCTAAACCTTGAGGTTAATTCTCTCTAAAACAAAAACGAATTCTTAAAAATTCTCTTAGAATAGCTATCTATCAACATCTCTTTATACTAAATAATTACAAGATAACTATCAAAACAAAATTGATCTTCAGAATATTCTTTCTTGCTTATCTTCAATCATTCCATCTTTATCTCCAACATTCTCGCATTCCATAATTATGATCACAAGCAGTATTAACATCGTTATGCACAAGCAGTACTAACATTGTTCCAGCAGCATTAACTTTTACTTGCAGTACTAACTTTGCTCTGGCAGTAGTATTGTTATTCTGGCAGTACTATTGTTGTTCTGGCAGTACTAACCATACTTGGCAAATCTTCATTTCCCAACAGTACTTCAGAGAGAGGTTAATTCTTACCACAAATGAAGCTTTCGTACTGTCTTACCAGGTTGATCTTTCGTGAGTCCTGGACTTCAGAAGTACCTTCATATTGAACACAGATTGTGTCCCACATGGCTTTGGAGGTTTTCAGATTCATGACGGAATGGTAGACTTCGTCAGGAAGAGCCATGGAAAGAATGGATCTGGCTTTGGTGTCGATATCCACTTTCTTCTTGTCTTCATCAGTCCACATATGAATTTCCTTGGGAATCAACCTTTCAGGAATGGCAGCTCTATCAGCAGTGCCTGGGACGTCAGGGTCAATTCTCACAGGAATATATGAGCCGTTTTCGATGTAGTAAGGCATAGTAGGGTCTACACCTTCTAAGAAGAGTATCATCCTATTTTTCCATAGATTGAAGTTATCTCTGGAAAATCTGGGAGGTTTTGCAAGAGAACCATTATCAATATAATTAGTGTTTGTGTTGGTAGCCATTTTAAGAAATAGCAAGGAAGAGAAAAGATAAGTATAGACAATATCTTGTTTATGAGATTAAACAAATCTGCTCTGATACCACTTGTTGGTCCCGAAGGGTTATACGAGTTTGTAGAAGGGGGGGTTGAATACAAACACACAGATTTTTACTTTCTAAATTGTTTGATGATATAATCAAACAATTTACAACTTGTTGCGGAACAAGATTAAGGATTAACCTAATCTAAACAAGTTAAGAACGCTAAGTTTCTTGCACAAGAATTAAGACAGAAAGTAGATAAGAATACTACGAATAATATTCTAACACTAAGAGAGAAAGAAGAAGATGGCCGAGCACTTCATTTCTGAAGTAGGGTTCTTCTTATATACTGCATGCATTTAATGCATGGCAGTATTACTTTACCCGTGGCAGCAGCTGATTGGTTGCATGGGTTGACCTTTGTAGACAACCTTAGTAGCCGCATGGTGTACAGTGTAGAATCAGAGTTGGTTGTACGATTCTGGACAGAAGGGATGTCCGTTCTGACATTTCGTACGGAGACGTGCAAGGGGAAAGACAAAAGCAACTTGTAGAGTAGACCTCATGATCAGCGTTCGTTGATCAGTACTTTATCAGCGATTGATAAAGCTCAGCGATCACTGAAGTCTTCTACTTGAAACTTCACGTTGAGTGGATAGGTCTTGCTTTGCTAATATCCGCATCAGTTCATTAGTAGACTTGTCGCTGGTTCTTGGGCTTGATCTTCGACTTCAGCGTAGAACCTTTGTTGACGTGAAACTTGTCTTCAGGGATCATAAGTAAACAACTAAACTATCAGCGATCACCAAAAGTAGGCTCAGAGCTTTATGGTGAACAGTGTTCGCTGAATATTTAAACTTGAAGAGCGAGAGTTCCTATCAGCGGTACTGTAGAGTCATAGTACTTATCAGCGATAGTGAAACTCTAATACATATTGTCTACTTACAACTTTCACTAAGTGTTTCTAAAGGGTCATTATCAAATCACTGAGGGTTTGGATCAACAGGCAGTGGCTTCAGGCATTGATAGCAGACGGTGGAATGACTCAGGTGTGAGTGTGAAAGGGTGATTGTCGATCCGCGCCATGATAGTTTGAGAGTTGGTAGCCGGGACGACTTGAGCTGAGAGCCATACTTGATAGATATATAAAACAGGGACGTCGGCCGTTGCAGTGAGGGCCTCGCGGAGAGGGTGACCAAGAAGAATGCCCACGACCACACAGTGTTGTGGTCGGAACTCGGCAGCGTCCAACTGATGATTGTTGGCCTCGATTTCAATGCCATGGTCTGGTTGGACCAAAGCATTGTCAGCTTCCTCGTCAATGAATTCCTCTTGAGGAGGAATATTCTGTTGAGGTTGTTGTTGTTCTTGATACGACATTGATACCTGAAAGACATAGTGTTAGTGTACTGGTCGGATGAACAATTGTCAGTGCGTACCTTGGCATAAGTTGGCTCAATCTGGAACAGATTGAGGATTGACAGTGAAAACAGGGTACTGGACTGATGAATGTGTAAGTGTCCGGACAAAAATCATTTGGAAACAAAGGTTTCCGAAAAACAGGGTATCCGGACAAACGAGGTTTTCGGATATGGCAAGTGATCCGGACAAACAAGGTTTCCGGATAAAGCATAAGTTTTCGGATAAAAGGAGTATCCGGACAAAATCATGAGTTATCGGATGACAATAGTTACCGGACACCACACACAAACCGGATAGTTGAACTTACAGGAAACCCTAAGGTTTCCGGACAACTAGGGTTATCGGGTGTACGAGTGTCCGGATAAAATATCTAAGGATGTTGATGGTTTCCGGATGATTTGAATGTGTCCGGATAGTTTAAAACTATCTGGATGACATCCGGTGTTGATCAACCTGTCTAAATCAAGCCTCAAACATGTATCTAAGCAGTCTAATAGCGTCTATGCTAGTATATAAACATTCAAGAGTATTTAAATGGATTAAAATACACTGAAATGAACCGAATGCTTAGTGACGCGAAAATGGGGTTTCGGAAACCCTTAATTGACCCTACCAGTGGTCGATTTGTGCGAGTAAGTGCATGAAACAAGCATCATAGAGATCGACGTATAGAAACGATGAACATACCTGTGTTTAGAGTCGAAATTGAGCGAAAATGATTCCGAGTGAGAGAGAAAAGTCGAGGGATTTTGTGGGTTTTTGCTTGAATCCGGAAGTAATGAACAGGGACCGGTCCGGATGGCTTTATATATGGCAAACAGTCCGGATGGGTCTTACCCGTAAACCTATCCGTTCTGGATAGTGTCCGGTCCAGAAACCTATCCGGACAGATGGGTTTCCGGGAACCTGTCCGGACACTTTATGATTTCAGGAAAAATTACCCCTGTTCTTTCAAAGTTCATAAAAAATATCCTTTTGGTTTTGAAAGAAAATTCCCTCGCTCCCCCTCTAACTGAGCATGGGGATTTCATTGCTCCCCCTCGGATTGTGCATGTGAGTGCAGTGGAGAGACGACCACAAAAAAACTTTGACATTTTGAAAGAAAAAAAATGTGTGTCACTCCCCCTCAAATGATGAACAAATAGGAATTTGCTCCCCCTCGGAATGTGCAAGTAGCGTGAAATGAAGCACACTTGGAATGTCCACACACAAAACCTTTTGAAAGTTAGAAAAAAAAACAGTTGTGTGACACTCCCCCCAAAAGTAGAATACACTTACCTGATACTTGGTGGTACTCCCCTGAACACATGAACAATGTTGTGAAAGCACAGATATAACCAAAATAAAGCAGACGACAGTATTAAACATAGAAGGAAACACACGTTAAAAGAAAGTAAACAAATGAAATCTACCTAATGAATACAGAGACTTAACCGAAAAGTGTATACGATACAAGTAGAATACAGATGCGAGAAAGTGGATACTCAGTCATCTGGAGTGTAAACAACAGATGATGAATAGACAGTTTCTCGTAGATGTATGGAACTTGTATCGGGCACACAATCAGATCAAATCTTCAGATTTAGCATACCTAACCTGGACACTAGATAATTAAAGCGTTTTTCGTCCAGGGGTTTTGTAAATAGGTCTGCTAACTGATGTTCTGTATTCACAAAGTAGAGTTCGACTATACCTCTTTCGACGTGATCCTTGATAAAGTGGTACCGAACGTCTATGTGCTTCGTCTTTGTATGCTGGACCGGATTGCTGGATATGGCAATGGCGCTCTTCGAGTCGCAGTAGATGGGCACCCTGGTGTACGTGAAGCCGTAATCTTTGAGTTGCGTGCGCATCCAGATAACTTGGGAACAGCAGCTTGCGACGGGCACGTATTCCACCTCGGCAGTCAACGTAGAGACGCACTGCTGCTTCTTGGATGCCCAACTCACCAAGTTGTCGCCCAAGAACTGCACATGTCCCGATGTGCTCTTCCGATCCATCATGCTGCCCGCGTGGTCCGCATCGGACTATGTTGAAAGCTCAAAAACTCTCTCTTTCGGGTACCACAAGCCAAGATCAGCAGTACCTCTCAAATAACGAAATATACGTTTAACATCTATTAAATGAGACTCCTTAGGTTTTGACTGAAACCGGGCGCAAAGAAATGTCGAAAACATGATATCCGGTCTACTAGAAGTTAGGTACAATAAAGAACCGATCATTCCCCGGTACGTTTTTGTGTCCACATCCTTTCCGTTAGGATCGGCGTGTAACTTTGTACCGGGTGCCATGGGAGTTTTCATTGGTGAGGACTGTTCCATCTGGAATTTCCAAAGAATGTCCCGAATGTACTTAGCCTGGTTTATGAATATCCCGGTCGACAGTTGTTTAACTTGAAGACCGAGGAAAAAAATCATCTCACACAACATTCTCATTTTAAAATAGTGTCCCATTAATTTGGCAAAGTTCTTACAAAATAGGGGATTAGTAGAACCAAAAATGATGTCGTCAACATACACTTGAACTAAGACTATATGGCCATCTTTGTTTTTAATAAATAGGGTTGTATCGATTTTACCTTTTGAGAAGCCCGATTTTATTAAAAACTTAGACAACGCATCATACTAGGCCCGTGGAGCTTGCTTCAATCCGTATAGCGCCTTGTCCAGAATGTAGACATGATTAGGCTTTTTTCGTCCACGAACCCGTCCGGCTGCGATACGTACACCTCTTCCTTGATCTCGTCATTGAGAAATGCGGTCTTCACGTCCATTTGGAAGACCGTGAAGTTCTTGTGTGCGACATATGCAAGGAACATACGTATTTCTTCGATTCTTGCAACCGGAGCGTATGTCTAATCATAGTCTATCCCTTCTTGTTGACGGTATCCCTTGGCCACGAGACGCGCCTTGTTCCGCACGATGATGCCATCTTCGTCCTTCTTGTTCTTGAAGATCCATTTTGTGCAGATCACTGTCTTGTAAGATGGACGTGGGACAAGTCACCATACTTTGAGAGCCTCAAATTGATTGAGTTCCTCTTGCATGGCCATGACCCAGTCCGGATCTTCCAATGCTTCGAAGACGGTCGTAGGCTCGATCTTACTCAAGAATCCAGAGAAGAGGCAGAAGTTGGCCGATACGCCTCGTTTTTGAACTGGAGTAGAGGATCACCGATAATTTGGTGCAGGGGATGAGCTCTTGTCCATTTGGTGGTGTGTGGAAGCGGCTGTTGAGTAGAATGGGATGTGTCCGGATCCACATAGTCACCAGTTGGAATGTCTTGAACAGCTTCAAGTGTAGCAGGTTGGTTTCTCAGAGGAGACTTGGGAGGATTCGTCGAAGGTTGAGCAACTTCTGGTTCTGGGGAAGGCAGAGGTTGATCAATGAGTGTAGTTGAGGACGAATCTTCAGGAGCGATTTCCGGATTTTGTACTGGTTCCTCCGGGGGGTGGTTGTATCAGTTGATGATGATGTTGAGGGCTGAGATGTCTCCAGGGTGATCGTTGGATTGTTGTTCGAAGGCGGCGGTCCAGAAAGATTCGCCGATGTAACATCATGATTTAAAATCTTGTGTGTGCTAAACATTTCCCAACATTCATAACACAATCCATATAAGGATTGGAAACACAAGAAATTGTTTATGAAATTTATTTTCAAAGTAAACTTTGTGCATGACTTAGTCGGCATTCAACATCTCAACTATACCCTTCCAAATCCCTCCGGTCCACTATTGTCATCCGGATGCTTTAACCTCTTAAGGCAAGTTGGGAATTACATCAATTAACCTTACGGTTTTTCCTCAAATCAAAGTCGGCTCATTCAGCCTATGGTTCTAGTCCAACCATCATTCTTGACCCGAAACGGTCTACTTAAAGCAAACATCATGCTTATCGTCACTCTAAGTGACTAATACTAGAATCGTCCATCTATTCCAACGACTACTAGCTTAGAAACTTCTCCACTACCCCAACGATCATCATATTAAAGTAATTCAAGTATGCACATGTACTAATAGGTTCACCATGACACTGGCCAGGTGTTACTATGAACGCACCGTACATGATTATCCTTGCTACTCTCGACGTGATTCTCGTTTCTAACAACATCCATTGACCTCGAAACATCCTATCTTAAAGTGCCTAAAGGTAAATTTCACTCTCATTTACTTAAACAAACGCTAGTTTGAGTCTAGGTATCCAAAATCAACACCTAAATCTCTCAAACTTATGCTCTGATACCAACTTGTAACACCCTCAATTTGGATTTACTGTTTCAATACTTTTATGATGATTTATTTAACGCTCCTACCCCTCGTGTCTCAGTGCAACCAAGAATTGAAGCTGCTCAAATCAAGGACTCGGCTGTAACACCCTCAATTTGGAACGAGCAACTAACATTAAAATTCAATAAAATAACCATAATAAATAAAATCATTTCTACAATTCATTTTTCAAAATACCTCGAAATTAAAACAACATAAAATTCTACAGTTTGTGACCTAATACGGGCGTTACTTAATACAACATAAGTTGCTAGTCCAACAAGTGAGGAAAACTTCAGTACTCAAGTAGCTAGAGCTACCCCAACCTGAGCCTGTTGCACATGCCGACAAATAAAAAGGGTTAGGCTTACGCCTAGTGAGTTCAAGCATTTTATCATGACTACATAAAAACATAAGTCAAATAGAGTAATAGTTTAGTCATGATTTCGAAAGGGTTTACTTTAATTGCAAATCATCCATTTTCCAACTCACACGTTTCCATGGGAAGGTTCCCGAAAGGTATAATACGTTCTTCCAAAATGAATTACATTTCAAACTCACTCAAATACGTGAATAAGTCTAGTTTAGGCAAAACCTTCAAATACGGTTGACAATACATACTCGACCCGTAAAACATGGAAATCGTCCATTAGATATAACACTTTATTAAAACGTAATACGAAGAAAATGTAGCATAAACCCGTCCATCAACCATGGAAAACAATCCATATGCATAAATATAACCTCCAAAAATGCGAATAAATAAAATACCCGAAATCAACACCCTTCGGTGACGGGGGAGACCCGGTCTCATCGAATGTGGCAACACATAAATTAAACCACGATTAAATAAATGCAAGTAAACTTCTTGGATGTGGAAAACATATGACATCAACCATACTAGGTCTTTAGTCAATCCTCGACATCAATCATACTAGATCTTTAGCCCATCTTAGACATCAACCAAAACTAGGTCTTTAGTCCATTTTAGACATCAACCAAAACTAGGTCTTTAGTCCATCTTCGGCATCAACCAAAACTAGGTCTTTATCCCTTCTTAGACATCAACCATACTAGGTCTTTAGTCCAAGCCATCAAGTTCAATCCTACTGGATCTTTACCTTGGGAAAAACCCACCATCTGAAACAAGCTTACTCGACTTAAATATAAATACATGACCCCAAAAAAATAACTAATGCATTCAAATCATGTAAATCTCAAACATAATGCAACTCATGCAATGCAAACCCCAAGCCCACATCGAGCTTAATAAAACCGGGCGAATGCGATCAAGACTCAACCGAGCCCAAAACCGAGCCCTCTGCTCAAAAGATCTAATGATCATTTATCAACATCAAATCATGCAAATGAAATGCAATTAAGCATATAACAAATCCTAGACTCCACTCCGAGCATGTAAATATCAACAACGTGCAATAATATGCAACACGGTGCAATAAGAGCAACCCGTAAATAAGACTCCACATCGAGCCATTTAAACCGGACAAACCCAAGACTAGCTCAAAGTCAAAACCGAGCAAAGTGCTCCAAGCTTGCTAGACCCATAATATCGGTCATCATCGCATAAAACGCGTTTAAACATTGTTTAAGCAAACGCGTATCCCAAAATCATCATTAACCCCAAAACTCAACACGGGTTAAACAAAAGGGGTTTTCCCAAAGGACTCGCACCCTTAATATTCTCAAAATGACCCATAACACTAAAAGTGCATTTCCCAAATGGTTTATTAAAATCATTTACACTAACATGATTAAACCATCAAATAAACCTCATTTTGAGCAGTTAATCTTTAAAGACAATTTACGGTTTCTAACCATCCAAATATCTAAAAGCCCCAATTGTGGGTGTTTTACACATTTATGAAGATAAACACTTCAAAAGAGTTAATCTATTCAAATAACTCAACCATAGATATTTTCAAGTAAAACACACAAATATTTGGAAAATACTAATTTTGGCATGTACAAAGTTTTCGCAAAGTAACTTGAACTCACCTTGCTAGATTTAAGCTAAATCTAGAGTTTCTCCAAACGTAAGCTCCTTTGATGAAGTTTGCATCCTCAAGCCAAAACTTCCAAAAGCTAGATTTATGAATTCCCAACCATCAATATCACAATCCAACCACATGAAATCATTCTCCAACCATAAAACATCAAAACCACTAATAATACCAAAACCATAATTTCTTAGATGAAGAAAAGAGATCATTACCTCAATCACAACAAGAATCCACCAACAAAACAACTCTAGATCACCAATGAAACACCACAAGCTCCAATTCTTCAAAATGGTCAAAAAGGTTGGATGAAACCCTAGAAAGATTTGGGTGAAGAAGATGAAGTGAAAGGATTCTTGCTTTAGCTTCCAAAACCATGATAGATGAAGAAGAGACACTTGAAAACTTCATTCTTGGGGTCTAAAAGGCTCAAAATCGACATTGGGGGTGAAGGGTTTCGGTTCTTGGGAGAGAAAAACGAAATAGGTGAAGTTAGAATGAGAAAAGTGCTGAAAATCGCGTTTTTAAGGGTCCTGGTACCCCCGGGCAATAGTGACATGCGATAGTGACAATGTCACAATCGCTGGCACAATCGCACGGGTTGTACCGAGAGTTTTTGGTATCCGGCGATTGTGACATGCGATTGTGAACTATAGCACAGGGTGTACCGAAACTTGTTTTGGCCATAACTTCTTCGTTTTAGCTCCGTTTTCGCTCTGGAAAGAACCGTTGGACTTGTATTTGAATTCCTCATCCAACAAGACCATAAAATCTAGGATTTAATCCAAAATCCTATTTTTCATATTTTTCTTAAAAGATCGCTTTCCACACAGATTCGAAATTGTACTTATCCGAAAATTACGGGTGTTACAATCCTCCCATCCTTAGAATGATTTCGTCCTCGAAATGTAGATCCCTTATCAATAAAGGCTAACCGACTCAACGTCGACCATAATTCATCAATTCCTAACTGGAATCTAAATTTTCCCACACAGTCTATAAAGACAAATCCTCGAATAATTTTCTTACCAACAAAACCCCTTCAAGTACACCGTATTTACGTCCGGAAGAACACTCTAACCACTGGAATAACTCCTAGTTAGACGACTCCGGTTGTCACCCAACCTTAAAGTGTTCCATACCTCTCGATTTCAGTTTCAGACTCTAAGTCACTCCAAAGTTTGTTCACTAACGAACCCAACAGAATCATCAATTCCAATCATTCCTACCATTAACTGTCGATTAACTCCAACGAGTTCTAATAGACTCCAAAATCCACCGCAACATTAATCATCAATCCGACAGGTTCATTAACCACACACGAAGGTTATTCCACCAAAACCGCTCATCACATTTGAGTATCTTAAGGTTACTACTACCATTATCATTATTTCATTTAAAATCGGGCTACACCCTCCGAATATGCTAACGGTTCCCGATTTCAAACCCACAAAGGTTGACACCTAGTTATACCACCAAGCTTTGAAATCTAACAGGACTCCACACATGAGTTCGAATTACCGAGTGTTTCCACAAAACTAAGGTTGTAAACAAAACGGCTACACCAACCTCGAGATGCGTTACCGCAAGTCTACTCTCCAATTACCACAAACATATTGGCTTTGCTACCGATATTATCCGGCCTATAATCACACCACGTGCCCGAACGCCCAACTCTTCATAGTCGAGGTTCTACACACTTACTTTTAATCGGAGTTACTCAACCTTTCCCAAGGTCCTAATGAGTTCAAGGTTTTCAAGCGCGTTATTTAATAAATATGCCATTCACAAAGCTTTTCATAGAAACTTTCAACATAAATATTTTCATATCAATTTAAAAGTACGCATAAAACAACTATTATCAATTCGGTAGTCACGCAAAGATGGACACGCTCGTTCCACATATGAAAATTATGTTGAAAATTATTTCATTGCAGTTCAGTTTATTCACAAAACGCAAAAGCGTAATAAACAACTTCTTTAAAACTAACCGCCACGGTCCTAGTATGGATTGACTCATGACATGCACATAAAGTAATTCCCCTACTTTAAACAGGGTGCAACAAAAAGTGTGCACGTATTTCAAAAGGAGTCCAAACGACATTTGACTCCAAAATTTCCTTGTCAACCATAAAACGGCATGGAACAAGGTTCGCTAACCAAAATTTGCGCGCGACAGTTCATTATACAAAAACAAGGAAACGATTCATAATTACACCTCAGTCAAAACACAAAATGACTTGTGCAAGTTCCATATTTAAGACAAACCAACACGTTTCCATTATTTGAAAATATCGACTAAAACATCATAAAACCTCAAATTGGGGTAGGCATGCAAGCTTGTAACACTTCTTAGAAATTTCTTGTAATGACACACATGCACCAAATAACTCACACCAAAATTTCAAGAGACGAAATTCTTTAAATTGATTTCCCAAAATTTCTCATCCGGTCCTATAATGACATTTGAATAAAACGTTTTTGGCAAACTTGCACACAACAATGCGTTTTTTCCAAAACATACAAGGAAATAAGTGATGATAATTTATTGACACCAAAAAGGGTTCAAACCTATTTTCAAATCCCAAATTGCACGAACGGTGCGCATCAATAATCAAAGCATAGGGGTTCCCATGTTCCCCAAGTTTAAGCAATTCATTTTCCCAAAATTCTCAACACGGAGTATCTTCATCAAAAGTTTCGTACTAGTAACATAAAACGTTAAAATGCCAATGATTAAAATGTATTTGTTAAAACAATACTCAAAATACACATTTCCTTCAATACCAAAAAGGCTTTCAAATTTCCAAAATATTCGGCAAATCAAAATTGACCAGTGTCAACGACTCATACGTTTGTGTTTTTTTTCAAATATCACGTATTGTAAACCATCCGTGATCCCCACGCCACTCAACATGCTTTGACCAAATGGCCTTTTGTTTAAACAAGAGTCAATAAAAACATTTTCATGCACGACTCGATTATCAAAGTGTCGAGAAATAATGGTTACCAAGCTATGCATACCCCTAAGTCAATATAGCACATTTACTTGAAAATGATAATAAAACATTTAACTGACCGCAAGCGCACCAAGCAAATTATTATGAAATGTCACTAAAAATGTTCTTTCATGCATGTGCCAGTAGGGTGCACGAGAGGTGACTTGAGTAGTGAACTTTTCCGCACTTGTTGGACTAGCAACTTATGTTGTATTAAGTAACGCCCGTATTAGGTCACAAACTGTAGAATTTTATGTTGTTTTAATTTCGAGGTATTTTGAAGAATGAATTGTAGAAATGATTTTATTTATTATGGTTATTTTATTGAATTTTAATGTTAGTTGCTCGTTCCAAATTGAGGGTGTTACAGCCGAGTCCTCGATTTGAGCAGTTTCAATTCTTGGTTGCACTGAGACAGGAGGAGTAGGAGCGTTAAATAAATCATCATAAAAGTATTGAAACAGTAAATATAAATCAGAAAGTTGAGCATTCGACGTAGATGCATGATTTGGATTTACTGTCGTTTGTGCAGATCCCGAACGTGAAAGTTCGGAAGCTAGCACGCCAGTTAAACCGGGTTCTGAACTGATTTGTTCAGAAGCCAAGCCCGCGGCTTCATCGAATGTCACGTTTACACTCTCGAGAACGGTTTTTGTTCGTTTGTTGTAAACGCGATACGCCTTAGCCTGCGTGGAGTATCCTATGAAAACTCCTTCATCTGCCTTCGGACTGAATTTCCCGAGATCATCCTTGTCATTGAGGACGTAGCACGTGCATCCGAATGCATGGAAGTACTTGATGTTCGGGATGCGGTTGTTGATGATCTCGTACGGCGTCTTGTTGAACCGCTTATTGATGATCGAGCGGTTTTGCGTGTAGCAGGCAGTTTACACTGCTTCAGCCCAGAGAAATAGAGGCATCTTTGACTGTGACAGCATCGTACGAGCGGCTTCGACTAGGGTACGGTTACGTCTTTCCACCACTCCATTTTGTTGAGGAGTGTGTGCGGCCGAGAAGGTTTGCGAGATACCGACGGATGTCAGGTATTCCTTAGTCGTTTGATTTTTAAATTCCGTCCCGTTGTCGGTCCTGATGGTCTGAACATGCTATCGAAGGTTCAGTTGTATGGTCTTCAAGTGGTTGATAATCAGCTTCGGGGTTTCGTCCTTCGAGCGTATGAACTTTACCCAAGTGTAGCGTGAGAAGTCATCCACCATCACCAGGACGTACTTTCGTTTGTTGATGCTTTGAACACGCATCGGTCCACACAAATCCATATGGATAAGTTCGAGGGACCAGGACGTGCTCGAAGCAGACTTCGGCTTGTGCGTCGCTCGCTTCATCTTTCCTATTTGCATGCCACGCAGAGTCGGTCCTTCATGAATTGAAGTTCGGGCATGCCTTTCACGTGTCCGTCGAGCACCAGCTTGTTGATACTTTTGAAGTTCAGGTGTGAGAGACGTCGGTGCCAAATCCACGCTTGCTGAGAATTGGCCTTTGACATCAGGCAAACAGAGTCATCGGACGTCAGGACTGAGAGGTCGATGGTGTAGAGGTTGGTCTTTCACGTTCCAACCAGCAGTTCGGTTCCGTCGTCAGTGCGGACGCTACACCTTTTGGCTTTGAATCTGACCTCGAGATCTTTATCGCATAATTGGCCGATGCTGAACAAGTTGTGTCCCAATCCCGTGACGTATGAAACTCTCTTTATGGTGATCTTGTCTTGGACAATGTCGTCGTAGCCCAAAATCGGCGCCTTGTCATCGTTTCCGAATCTCACGTCTCCGCAATATTTTTCTTTATAGTTCGTGAGCAGCTCCCTCCTCCTGGTCATGTGCTTGGAACATCCTAAATCTAAGTACCACACATGACCGTCCTGCAAAAACGAGATTAGCGGACTTTAGGTACCCATTTGAAAATGGGTCCTGGAGGGTTAGGATTGACACCTGGCTGAGGAACCTGTTTTGAAGCAGGTTTCCTCTTGGGTGTAGGTTTAACCTCTGGTGGAGGAACCCGTTTTGAAATGGTTTTCCTTGCCTGTTGAGGTTTAACCTCTAATTGGGGACCCCGTTTTGAATTGGGTTTCTTTTTGTTTTTACGGGGTTTTCGTTTAGGTTCATAATTATAGACATGATAAGAACCAAACCAATCAGTTGAATTTCTGATGTCATCAAAGTCATTCCAACCACAACTAGAACAACACAAGCAATCATGTGATAATTGAATCAATTGCTGAATAGAATAAAGTTTAATCGAAAATTTAATATCTTGTTCAACAAAATCATTCTTATGATTCAAAGCACAATCATTCTTGTTCATTATAGGATAAAAGACGATATTAAATGACTTCGACGCAACATTGTTCTCGATAGATTCCTTGCCTACCCACTTTGGTTTGTCTTGTTTAGCCCGACCATTTTTATCTGAACAGCATTAACAGTATGGTCAGCAGAGGTTGAGTAGACATGACATTTATCAGTCGATCGACCAGTCATTTTCTGCGGCAGAGATTGTTTTTTAGAACAAAAATCAGTTTTAGAAACCTTAATCACAGTTGGTGTCGTTGGTTTTGTAGAACATCTGCCTTTTTGAAAATTGACCGGGCGATTTACTGCTGGCGAAAGAAAGTCGGTATGACTTGGAAGAGGTTTGTCGAATGGAAACGATTCAAACTCTTCATCAGAACTACCCTCGGAATTCATAATTTTGGAAAAATCTATATCCGGAATCATTGGACTTGGATTGGTCGAGGGAGGTGAGGAACACTTTGTGTCGGTGTGCTTAGGTGAATCTGGTGCGGAAGCTAAGAAAAAGTCAGAGTTTAGATTCTTTAAAACACACTCAACTTGAGATCATTTACCGTTTAGATAGGATGTTTTTCCAATGAAAGCTTTGCATGAGGATGTGTCAGACGAGTCTGAGGAAGATTTGGGCGAAATCGTCTTTTCTTCTTGGAGTAGGTCAATCTTCTCTTGAAGTTGACCATTTCTCACATGCTCCTTCATCGCTTCTGTCGCCAAAGCAGACAGCTTTGATGTGAGCCGATCGATTTTGTTCCGAAGGATTTCCTGTCCTTCATCCGACACAGACTCGGTTTTAACGGATTTAAGTGCCTCAAGTTCGGTTATGAGCGCTTGCTTTTCATTTTGAAAAGATGATCTTTCCTTCTCGAGTGACTCCTCTAATTCAACTATTTTTTCTTCTAAAATGAAAGGAGGGACATAGAGTTTAAACTCGTCCGTCTCAGTTTTGGGTTTAGGTGCTTGGGCCTCATCCTTTTTGGAGGAATCATTGGGCGTTGCAACCTTATAGCCATCAAAGTAATCATTCGAGAGGTATTTCGTTGGATTTTTCTTGTACGAGTAGTTCATAGGCTCGTAGCAAAAAGGAAGTTGCATTTTGGTGGTATGTTTGCGCTTGTATTCCTCAGTTTCCTCTTCTTTCTCTGGTTCAAGAGGACCAGTCCATTTGATTTCGTATTCAGGATACTTCTTAGCTATACCGAGACAATTAAAGTGATAGAGTGTCGGTCTTTTGGCTATACCCTATTTCAAGTACTGAGGGTTGTCGTATCCGATTCCCCATTCCTTGTTGAAGTATATGAATTCCTTGGGTTTATTCATGTGAATAGTCTAGTCTGTTTGACCTCTTTTGTGGAGTTTGGTTTCAAGATCTGTTATTTTGGAAACCATTTCTTTATGCTGAATTTGAAGAGAAGAACATTGATAAACAATCTCTATGTTCATATTCTTACACTGATCCAGCTGTGAATTCAGTTCAGATATTTTGGCCCTTAAGTCCTTAGGTGCTATTGAAATATTTGTACATTTTTCTTTTAAGTTAGCATTTTCGGACTTATACTTTTCAGTTATTCGTTTTTGAACATCTAGCTTTTCAGTTAAGGATTTGATTTCAAGCAGTTGTTCATTAATGATGGCCTTATAGGAATCTGTTCGTTCAACAATAGGTTCAAACTGTTTGATTAAGCCTTGATAGATAGGATCATATATGTTGATCCAAACCCTCAGTGATTTGATAATGACCCTCTCTTATACTTAGTGAAAATTGTAAGTAAACAATATGTATCAGAGTTTCACTATCGCTGATAAGTACTAAGATCTTCCAGTACCGCTGATAGGAACTCTCGCCCTTTAAGTTAAACATTCAGCGAAACTGTTCACCATAAATGCTCTGAGTCTGTTCAGTCATTATGATGATCGCTGATAAGTTAGTTGTTTACTTATGATTCCTGAAGACAAGTTTCACGTCAACAAAGGTTCTACGCTGAAGTCGAAGATCAAGCTCAAGAACCAGCGACAAGTGTCCTAATGAACTGATGCGGATCATCGAAGACTCAGATTTGTCCACTCAACGTGAAGTATCAAGTACAAGACTTCAGCTATCGCTGAACTCTATCATTCGCTGATATGAAATGATAGATCGCTGAATCAACGAAAGCTGATCATGAAGTCCTCCATACAAAGTACTTTTGTCTTAACCCCCCTTGCACGACTTCGTACGAAATGTAAGAAAAGAACCTCCGAATATCTGAAATCGTACAACCACTCTGATACTACACTGTTCATCCATGCGGCTACTAAGGTTGTCAACCAAGGTCAATGACATGCAACCAACCAGCTGATGACACGTGTAAAGTATATATTGACTTGCATTAAATGCATGCAGTATATAAAGAGATGAACTCACTTCATTTGAAGTAACTTGCTAACTCTGGACAAGTTCAAATCTCTTATCTCAAGATAGGTTATTATTAGTAATTTCCTTATCTCTCTTAGTGCAAGAAACCTTAGTGTTCCAACTTGTTTAGATTTAGGTTTATCCTTAATCTTGTTTCCGCAACAAGCTGTAAATTGTTAATGATTTATCAATAAACAATTTAGAAAAGTAAAATCTGTGTGTTTGTATTCAACCCCCCCCCCCCCCCCCTTCTACAAACTTGTATAGGCCTTCGGGACCAACAAGTGGTATCAGAGCGGATTTGTTTAATCTCATAAACAAGATCTAATCTAAGATATTTCTCTTCCTTGCTATTATCTAAAAATGGCCACCAACACAAACACAAATTATATAGACAATGGTTCTCTTGCAAAACCCCCTAGATTTTCCAGAGACAACTTCAACTTATGGAAAAATAGGATGACACTCTTCTTAGAAGGTGTAGACCCTACTATGCCTTACTATCTTGAAAACGGCCCATACATCCCTGTAACAATTGATCCTTCAGTTCCAGCCACTGCAAATAGACCTGCTATTCCAGAAAGGCTGATTCCTAAGGAAATACACATGTGGACCGGCGAAGATAAGAAGAAAGTGGCTATAGATACAAAAGCCAGATCCATACTATCCATGGCCCTTCCTGACGAAGTCTACCATTCCGTCATGAATCTGAAAACATCAAAAGCCATGTGGGACACAATATGTGTTCAGTATGAAGGAACGTCTGAAGTCCAGGACTCAAGAAAGATCAACCTGGTAAGACAATACGAAAGCTTCATTTCTGGTAAGAATGAAACTCTCTCTGAAGTTCACCAACGTTTTAATTGTTTAATTATAGATCTGAAAACTGTTGGTAAGGAATATTCTAACTTTGAGGTACTGACAAAGTTTCTAGAATGTTTACCTGAAAGCTGGGACAATTATTCTATGTGTCTCAAGCTGTCAAAGGATCTAAAATCAATGACCCTTGCTACCTTATATGGCACGTTGCTGAATCATGAGCAATCAAGCCATCTTAAGAAGAATCTTGTAAAAGATTCCAAAAGCACCCCTGTTGCTTTAATCTCAGAGAACCTTCTACTCAGCGACCCTCGGTCACTATCACTGAGTTAGAAAGTAACTCTAAAAGTTCATCAGATTCTGATTTTTCAGATGATGAATCTTTGGCTCTCCTAACTAAAAAGTTCAGGAGATTTGCCAAGAAGAAAATGTTTAGAAAGAACAAACCTCTTTCCATAACTGACAAGCCTAAATCATCAGTTTTTGTTGATAAGGCTACTGCTACTTGTTTTAACTGCGAAAAAATAGGACATTTTGCTAACGAGTGCAGGTCTAAGAAAGTTTCTAGACCCTCAACTTTTACAAAGAAATCCTTTGTTCCAAGGAATAAAGATGACAAATACTCAAAGGTGAAAGAAAAATATGCGAAGCTGAAAAGCTTTAAGAAGAAAGGCAAAGGCCTGATGGCTGACTATGATTGGGCTGCTTCTGATGAATAAGCATCATCATCTGACTCTGAAGATGATGAAGCAAATCAATGTCTCATGGCCAAGATTGAAGAAGAGGAAGAAAGTTCAGACATTCCCTCCACTTCAACATCTGCTATTCAGGTATCACCTTCTTTCTTTACCAATATTGCAAATATTGATGAAGCTGGTAGTCTCCGTAAGATCGATCTCTTGACTAGAAGTTTATACGAAGCCATGAACGGCAAAACTGTGGTTGAAAACCAAAACCTTGATCTCGCTGAAAAGCTTAAAAACTGCCACCTTCAAATAGAAAAGCTTTCTAAAATTGAAGAAGATTTTAAAGATCAAGTATATTTAAATCAGCTAGTCAAAATCGAACGAGCAGAAGCTATCGCTGCATTAAAGGCTGAAAAGCTACTGTTGAAGGATGGTGTAATTCTTCAACAAAGATCACTGAGATAATAAAGTCTCAAATTCCACTGAGTGATAAACGTGGTTTGGGTTACAAATATGAAACTTCAAAACCAACCACTGAGCGTTCAATGCTTAAATTTGGAACGTTCGTATCCTCAGTCGATGATACTTCATCTTCTCAGTGCTCCTCGTCCATTACACCAATCCCTGAGGAAACTCCTACCTCCTCAAAAGGCAAGGAGAAAATGGTTTATTCGAAACCTACCTCTGTCTTTAAAGACAAAGGTAAAGGAATTGTTATTTATCAAAATCCTCAGAAGGGTACTTTAGTACCTAAGCTGAATGCTTCTAAAGTTTCAGTGACCCATCCCTCTGGATCAAGGAAGCTGATCTCTGAATCTATTCAGCGATCTACTCCTAGACTCAGAGTGGATGTCCTTGTTAAGAAATCTGAAGAACTAAATGTTCGTCCCATTTCTAAAGCAAATAGCTTACTTGGTGCTGGTACTTCTAATTCTAAATTAAAGCTCAGCATACAAATGGTCCTAGAACTAGTTTTAGCTATAGGAAATGCTATCACTGTGGACTCACTGTTCATATTGCTAGTAAGTGCCCCACAACCACCAAAGCTGAAAAGACAGCTAAGGTGAAGATTGCCCCCAAGGCAAAGAAGACCAACCCTGGTGCAAATCAGGTCAAGGTGAATTCTACCACTGAGGTTGAGAAATTAACCAAAGTGAAGAAAGACAAAGCTGAATCTTCAAATGCTACGAAGACTGCTGAACCTTCCATTCCAACTACTTCCACTGACAAACGTGTATACATGGTTAAGTGGGTACCCAAGAAAAACTAATCTTCCTTTGTATTGCAGGTTAAGAAGGGTATCTGGTATCTCGATAGCGGATGCTCTAGACACATGACTGGTAAGAAAAGCCTGTTCGCTGAATACAAGGAAGAGAAAGGTCCCTCTGTGACTTTCGGTGGAAATGGAAAAGGACATACCCGAGGGTATGGTGTACTTTCAAATTGTACAACCTCCTTCAGAAGAGTCGCATATGTTGAAGGGCTGAAGCATAATCTTCTAAACATCAGTCAGCTTTGCGACTTGGATAACAAAGTAATCTTTACTAAGGAATCCTGCTTTGTCACTGACAAAAAGGAGAAGATAGCTCTCAGCGGTTATCGTTTGGAAAATGTTTATGTAATAAACATGGACTCAACAACCACTGAGAACTCATGTTTCTTCTCAAAGGCCTCATCTGATGTAAACTGGCTATGGCATAAGAGGCTCTCTCATTTAAATTTCAAGACACTGAATACTCTTTCTTCAAAAGAGTTAGTCACTGGTCTACCTCAGCATTCATACGCCAAAGAGTCGTTATGTTCAGCGTGTGAAAAAGGGAAGCAGACCAAAGCAAGCTTTAAGTCAAAGCAAGTTTCTTCAGTGTCATCTCCTCTACAACTACTCCATATGGATTTGTTTGGCCCTGTTAACAAACAATCCATCGCTGGAAAGAAATATACGCTGGTCATAGTTGATGAATTCTCTCGCTTCACTTGGGTAATGTTTCTCCGTTCTAAGAGTGACACCCCTGAAGAACTCATCACCTTTGTTCGGAAGATGGAAACCCTGAACAATCTGACCGTTCGCTCAATAAGGAGTGATCTATAGGCATGAGCAGGATCTAGCTATTTGATTTTTGCAGATAGCAACTGCTATTAGGTTTTAGTTACTCCCGACCTTGATCTAGTCTTTATGTAAGGACTGATTTATCAATTGTTAATGTTAAATCTAGATTTTCTATTCAAGGTAATACACTTATTGATTGATAGGCTTGTTGAATTATCATTATTCTGGGAAGAAAATGTAAGTTAATCGAATTGATTGTGGATTATCGCCTTCAGATATTTCAGCTTTCCAAAGTTGATAGTGTGAAATATGGACTTGGTGAGCGTCGTTCTAAGACTTTGTGGCTCGGTCAAGTTCATGCATGAGGTTTACTCTTACAAGAAATTTGCATAACTTACGCCCATGATTTTTCAAATCATTCATGCATGACATGATGTAATTTTGGAGAATGTTTTTTGTGCACACGAGAGTGTAGCCTATTTTTAAAGTTGTTGAATTGTTTTATTGCATATGAGTTGTAAACAAGCTAATATTGAGAGTTTTCTCCATGATTATTTTATCAGCATTATAGAATGTTGAAAGCATCCATGTTTACCCAAAATGCACACACAGTTTGTGATACAAATTTGAGAATTAATTGGTGCATGCGAGTTTTGGGTCAAGTTTTGAAATGCATGACGCTACTTTATTATGTATGGTTACATGCGAGTTTTATTGGATTGTTATTTTGTGTTGTTTTGTGGCTCACGGGCATTGGCTTGTGTTGGTTCCTGTTTTGCTTAACAATGATGATTCTATCTAATTAGTTCAAACAATATTTAATGCAGAAGCGTTTTAACGAACTAACAGATATTATGAGGTAGAATAACACACAATATCAAATACAAGAAGTGTAAATAAGACAGATAAATAGCTCAATGATTCACTGTATTTGATATAATAAGAACACCAAGAACACCGAAAGGTTTGACAAGAAGCTGCTCTAAAGGTGTGTGTGTGGTGCAAAGCCTAATAGAAGAGTTCACATGAGCCTTCTATTTATACTACTTCTAAAGGGGACAAGATCTAGATACTAAGGATGGTAGGTACTAATACACTGCTTGGAACAGTTGCTGGAAGGTACAAAACACTATTCTGGAACTGTTGCAGATACAACGTTCATTAAATGCTCCGTATTGTGCTTTAGGCTGAAACCTATCATAGTTTGACACGTGGAGTTTTCAGGTCACGCCTTTGTACGAGTGATCTTCAAAACCTTCGAATGGCAGAAATCGTGTGAGGTACGATTATCCTTGTATAGATCTTTTGCGTAGATCTTCTTTTTACCACAGAGGCTCTGTCAAGTATGACAGAAGCTCTGCGGCCTTGTCCGCATAGAAGAGTCTTCTGTTGCTTCTTTACTTCGGTCTTCTTGTCTAACCCGACAGAGCCTCTGTCGGAGACTTCTGTCTTCTTGGTTACTTGCCTACTCGGCAGAGCTTCTGTTGGTGTCGATACTTAGTCTATTTTTCCAATACTTCTATTTATCACAAAGATTGGAGCTAACAATCTCCCCCTAAGTATTGAAAAATAAAATTTTGAAACATGCAAGGTTTTGTAGACTAAGAACACGACAGGAGTTATTTCACCTCTGTTGATATTTTTCTTTCATAAAAGATGTGCCAGCGACACTTACATTTGATTACATGATGAAAGTAAAAGTAACAGAGGTTGATTGAGGATATCAGACTTTGGCGTCTTTGAAGTCGTTGAAATTTCTGTTGTCGAATCCTAATTCTTAAGCTCGTGATAGAAGCTGATACAGAGGTTTTGGAAGTTGATTGTTGAATCTATGACTTCTATCAGTCTATCTGCATTAACTCGATCCATTTGCTTTGTTCCTCTGTGCTACACGAGGCTTGCTCTGAACTCTGTCAAAGTACTTGTTGCATACTTCTGACAGTCCATTGCTACAAATAGTCTTGACTTCCCAGCAGGATCTTGTTATACTAACCCAACTCTTGGAGATGTAATGATTGAGTTTGGTATGGCAGAGGATGGGCAGTCGTCTTCCGTGATCTCGTGCTAATTGGAAGTCGACAAAGCTGTATAGCAGAAGTTTCTCACGCATGGCTTTCCTTATTACCCTGTATGCCCTTCGATGTGCATCTGTTGTGAAGTTCTCTTTTGTCCAGAGCAGAAGGTCGGGTAGGTCGTAAGGATTTAGATTTCTCATATCAGCATCTGAGAATTGATTCATGGTTCTGTTCTCCCTTTTGACCTTGTATATATTATAGGAAACCTTAGGTGTAGTTCTGGTTTGAGAAAACTTACAGTATATGACCTTGTCGATTTTTTCGATTGAGAAGACTTCGTGTTTTGGCTTGGGTTTTGTTCTTGTGAAGATGTTTTCGAGGTCAGCACGAAGTTCGGGATCTTGGACCATTAGTGGCATTGGATCTCTGGCAGTTCTGTTGTAGAGATACCTGTACACCACTTCTTCCATTTTAGGTGGAGGTGCACCAACTGGAGGCATGGGTCTTCGCATAGCATCCATTTTCTTCTTAATTTCTGCCACTCGATCCTCTGTGAGTTTTTTCTTTGGATCCAGAACCGGTATGTTTGACAGAGGGGTGGCACCTAAAGCCCAGTCTTCTTCTTCTGGTTTTGGTGTAACATAAGCATCGAAGGAGCTTTTCATGAGTTTCTCTGTTGGTTGATGCTTATGTTTCTTCTTCTTGGGTTCCTCTGTCATTATCCCTTTGCCTTTGTCTTTTGCCTTCGGCTGAAGATCTTCTTGTAGAGATGGGGTTGCCTCTGTGGGATTTGTCTTTTGGATTTCTGAGGGTGCCTCTGTAGTTTTGGGGGTTGCCTCTGTAGGTTTTGGCACTTGTGTTTCTTAGGACTTTGTTGGGGATGTGGGTTTTGTTGGTGAGGCATCTGTGGTTTTGCTCAGATGTTTTATTTTGTGACCAATGGTCTTGGTTCTAGTTTTGGGTGTGGGAGATAGAGGTTTTATTGTTGCAGCTTCTGGTGATTTTGGTGTTGGAGAGGGGAGTTCTTTTGGTGATTTTGGTTTTGGTGATTGGGATGGTTGATCTTCTTCGGAGGATGATAGAATTTGGAATTCTTCACGGGTTGGGACATCTGCTCCGAATACAGAGGTTGTTTCCACAGAGGTGGGTGTTGCCTCTGTGGTCTTCTGTTGTTGATCTTGGTTGGTTTCAGGTATTTGGGTTGCGATTGGGGTTTCTTCAGAGGGTATTTCCACAGTGGTGGTTGTTGCCCCTGTGGTCTGTTGTTGGTTTCCTCTTGGGGTTTAAGTTGGGGGAATTTGGTTTAGGGGTTCCGCTGAAAGTGGTGGTTCTGGTAGACCTCAGTTTGCAGCTTCTTCCCTTTGTTTCTCCCCCTCAGGATGATTTGATGAATCGCCAGAGTCATCATCAGAGTTATCCTGACCCTTATCTTTCGTACCCTCTGCTCTGCATGAAGCTTCAAGCTTCTTCGGTGGAGTAGCACCTGCGGCTATCTGTTTTGCACAAGCATCATCACAGAGACCAAGAAGAGTTCCGAGCTCTGCCTCTGTGTTGAAGCGCATTCTGCCGACGCTCGTCTGAAAGTCCTTAACATAGTTGTGATTGGCGATTGTAAATGCCTTGATGAAGTCGGTCATCTGGTCGAGGATCCCCTGCCCGAGCTCTGTAAGCTGTGCTCTTGTCATATAGTCGGAAGGCTTTATGGCTTGATTTTCGCGTGTTGCGTGCTCTTGGACTTGTTCTAAGGCCTTCTTTAGATCTTCTGGAGTAAGGCCCTTAGAAGTTGAGGATTGCTCACTCTTCAGCTTTTCAAGCAGAACGTTGACAGAGCTTTGAAAGGCAGAGGTAGTAGCTTTTTCGAAGTCAGCAGCAGCAGAAGTGGCAGCGGTATCAGCAGTTGTTCTCATCTGGGCTAAGGCATTTTGCACCTCTGTGGACAGGTTGTCCATTTTGGTGTTCAGGTTTGTGAGTGCCCTGGATGTAGTATCTGCAAAAGAATTAAAAGAGCTTTTCAACTCTTTTAATGTATTGTCCACAGAGGTGACAATGGTTTGGAACTCATCCCTTGATACATGTGGACTTGGTGTAACCTCTGGGGGAACACATTCGTCTCTAGAGTGAGTTCCCGTTCCTGGAACTCCTTTCTTCGTCCCTGTATTGATGTTGAGGACGGAAGGATTTCCCTCTAATCCTTAAGCAGAGGCTTTATCAGCTTTAGACTCTATAGAGGTTCTAAGAAGGACATTGTCTTGATCCACTCTAGAGGTGGGGACAAGAGTATCCTTCTGTTGACTCAGAGACTTGTCTAGAGTCTCTCCGTCTTTATGCACTCTAAGCTCCTCTGAAGAGCTGTTTGGACCTATAGTAGTGTGCGTGGCAGAGGAAACAAATTCCTCTGTTAGGTTGGCGATTGTGGTCTGGGGCGATGGACCATGAACTAAGGGTAAGTCCTTTTGAGAGGACTCCCCTGGAATGGTTTCCCTGGCTAAGATTGGCACAGAGGTAGAAAGAGTTACCTCTGGCCGGTCAGTTTGGGTTGGGGTCGAGCCGTGCTGCTCTTGTTCAATATTACCTTCTGCCACTAGACTGGCGGTAATAGATATGTGGGGTGCACTTGGAGTTGGTTGTGGGAGTGTGCCTCTTCTATTCCAGGCATCTGCTTCTGTTGGGCATCGTAGCACTTCTTCTCCATCTATGGTCTCAACCTCTGTTGCTACCCTATAGTTTGGTGCTTCTACCTTGACTTCTGGGCTTTTCCCTAGGTCATCATAGCAAGAATGAGTCCCAATTAGTTGCATGATATGTGGATGATAAAGACCTTTTCTTATTTGGTCTGCTTCCTCTTCATCAGAATCAACCTCTGAGACTTCTACCCTAGTACCTCTAGTTTCAACCACCTCTTCTGTTGGATCTCCTAACATGGTGTCCATCTGATGGTCTTCTGCTGCTATCTCTTCTTCTGGGCTTGCCCTTTGCACATCAAATCTGGGTTTGGTGAAGGGGTTCTGTAGTACTTCTGGAGTTTTAGACTGATTATTCTGTGGGGTTTGGTCATCATCATCCAAGTCAGAAGAGATTCTGAAGTCTGGTGCTTCTGTTGAATGATGAGATAGAGATTCTGCAGTCCATCCAGAGGGGTCCAAAGAGTGTGTAATCCTGGGTTGTTGGAGGAAGAGAGAAAAATCACCCTGATCTTCTGCATAGTTGATGGGTGAAGGGGATTGCAGAGGTTGCTCATTGGGTTCTTCTACAATTTTTGCATCCTCTGCGATGGTCCGCAGAGGGGTGTGAGGTTTCTTGGTCTTCTTCTTGCTCTTTTTCCTTTTTGGCTTTAGGGCACCCTCCTCTGAAGACTTTTGTTTTCTTTTCTTCTTTTCTTTTAGAGGAGGGGGTTGTGCAGATGATCCAACCTCTGTTTCATGAGGGGATAGTTGAGCAGCAGAGGTAGAAGTGCCATCTGTAGTTTTCTTGTGGGTTTTCTTCTTCTTCTTCTTGGGAGTGGTGGCAGAGGTTTTGCTCTTTGTTGAAGGGGAGAGAATCGCTTCCCTCTGAGCTTGAAAGTTGGCCTGTACAAGCTGATGTTTGGCCAAAGCTGCAGCCCATTGTTCATCTGACATCCTATCTATAACCCTAGTTCCTAATGGGGCTCCTAGACGCGGGGGTGTCACAGGACTCGGTTCTGGAGTCCTATGATCGCGTATGTATTCTAACTTAAGGGTTTTGTTTGTAGCGTATCCCAGAAGTTTCTTTGGCAGAGGTCTGCAGAATGGGTATTCATCTTCGTGCTCTGTTGGGGTGTTTTTGTTTAGGGGATACATTCTGGCCGTTGGTCCCTCCATTGGCCATTTTTGTAGACGTAGCAGAGGCTCTAGCAGGACACCCAGAATTCTTTGATATTGCAGAGGAGGTAGAGTTTCGGGCTTTCGTCCTTTGGCCTTCTGAGAGGAGATCCTTCTGTCAATGGTGTTGACCATTTCTTGCATCATGATCTTGCATCATGATGGTGTAGTAGTCCAGAGGTAGATCATAGTATACCCCGTACATTATGGTCAAGATTTGGTGAGAAGTTTGGTCTGGACTACCAACCTTCCCTGTTAGGTACCGATTTAGGATTGAGAAGAGCGTATTCCACAGAGGAGGAAGGAGATTTCTTCTGAAATCATTTCTTTTTCTTAGGGTGGTGTTGTACCCTAACATTTCAACAAAACGGCAGAGCTCTTCGTCTGTTGGTACCTCTGCGTATGCCTTTATCCCTAGTAGTCCTCTGGTGGGTAGGCTGAATTCCAGTGAGAACATGGTTCTGTTGAATTTGAGTTCGAGGTGCTCGGATTTGTCTGGTTTGGAGATGTAGCCCTTGATTTGTTTATCTGCGGGGTCAAATCTGCTGCTTTACCAGAATTGATTGAGATATCTGGCAGGGATTTTATTGACCGTTTTGGATAACAGGGGGTAAAGGTAATGGTTTTCCAAAATGTGAAGAAGGATGGCATGTGCTTCCCCAAAAGCGGTTTTTGAGGGAACCAGATAGTAGTTATTTGGTTTTAAAGGAAGAACACGTTCAAAGTGTTCATGTGCGATGAAGTTTTGAAGATGGGAGGTCGGAGCAAAATCTGCTTCATCGCCGGAGTGGTCGTGTTCTAGGTTTCTGGCGATTTCCTGGTTTTGGGAGTTCCCAGAATGAGATGGGGAGTTCACCGGAGCGTTGGAGGTGGAAGCCATTGTGATTTTCTTTGAAGAAAGAGAGTGGAAAATGGAAGTTGCAGGTTATTGCAAGGTTCGCCGGAGAAGATAAATAGAGTAAGTTCATAAACGTTTAGAAGTTGTGGTAAGTTTGGTTTTATACTGAAGAGATGGTAGAATCTGAAAGGGTTAATATGTGAAAGTGAATAAAATTTGGGATCCGTAATTGAGTACATACGGCTGGTTCAACTTTCCAGGAGAACGTGTGCCACATACATCCAATCAAAAGATGCCACGTCATTAATGTCAGAGCACGATTAGATGGGGTGTGCGGCCCATTAATGCTTGGCGTGTGAGCTTTTCTACTTTCATAAGACTGTCACTCGCAGTAAATAACCCGTTCTTTTACAGAATATCCATAAAAGGCCAAGTGTCAGACTCAACAAAGGCTCTGTGGTGGAGTGAGCTCTGTGATCTGAAACTTGTCTTTTTGTCTCCTCTGATGCGTGTACCTTTACCAAAAACGTTTGAAAGATCATTGGAGAGGATCGATAGATCTTTAGTACAAAATTTTCATTCACAGAGGCTTTGAGGCTCTGTCGAGGCCAGCAGAGGCTCGGAGAGTGAAAATTTCTCATAACTAAAAATTTAGAGAACTTTTTGATCATCCAAGGTTTTCATTGTGTTAAACACTGTTTTTAGGACATATTTGGAAATTTGTGTCCTACAAAACTGTTTTGGAAATGGATTTTGTTCGAGACATACTCTTAGAGTGTCTAGTTTGGGCGACAGAGACTCTTTGGTGGAATAAGCTCTTTGCCCATAAGACTTTCTTCCAGTATCCTTGTGTGTGCATTTGTACGTATAAATCCTTAGAGAAGACATTTAAGGTTGATCGACAGAGTTTCCGTATGAAATTTGCAGTTCTAGAGGATCCGTCTTATAGAGGATCTGTTGAGCTCAGCAGAAGCTCTATGACCTTAAATTTCCCATAACGGAAGGCTCGAAAATCTTTTTGATCATTTCTTGTTTGGAATGTCTTAAACTGTGTTTATAGGACGTACTTTGAAATTTGTGTCCTAGAAAATTGTTTTCAAAAAGGATTTGTACGAGTTACTCACTTTTGGTTCTTCTTTGTTCGGTAAAAATACTTGACTTCTGTAGACATGGTTGATCATATCTCTTCTTTGGCTCCCCCTTGAATGATCAACCTCTGTTGATCAGATCAAGGTCTCCTTCTGCTCCCCCTTGACCTATGCTTGGATCAAATGAGATAAGTTGTGCACAGAACATAGGTCAAAGTTATTAGAGTTCTGTGGAGATTGTCATACTCTGAGCAATCCCACAGAAGCTCTGTTGGTTACAGAACTTTTGATGATTAAGAATTTACATACAGAAGAGTTTAAATATATACATATGTACAAGAAGATCAAATCTTACTTACAGAGGGTTCAACTCATGTTAATCATTCCCAACTTACCTACCAGGAAAAGGAATATTTTCTCATCTAGTGCTTTGGTGAATAAGTCTGCAAGCTGGTATTCTGTGGACACAAAGCGCATTTCGATTGTGCCAAATTCAACATGATGCTTCAGAAAGTGATAACGAATATCGATATGCTTTGTTTCTAATGACCACCCCATCCTCGTCTTTCTTGTTTCTGAAGACCCATCTTGTCCCTATTGCTTGTTTTCCTCGTGGCAGAGGTACTAGGGTCCATACCTTGTTTCTTTCAAACTGTAGAAGCTCTTCTTGCATAGCATCTACCCAGTTTGGATCATCTAGGGCTTCAAAGATTCTTTTTGGCTCGATCACACTGATAAAATTTGTAAAGAAACAAAAATTAGCAGTGGCTGATCTTGTCTTGACCTTTTCAGAAGGATCGCCGATTATAAGGCTTGAAGGATGGCTTATCGTCCATTGTGTTGTTCTTGGAAGATGGTCATTTGAGTCATCAAGATTAACTTATGTGGTTGCACACTGTGGTTCTGGTGCAACCTCTGTTGTTGATGGTACTTCTGTGTTTATGCTTGATTCTTCAGCTTGTGGGAGGATTGGAATGAGAGTTGGAATTTGTTCCTCTGAGGAAGTAGAGACTGAGTCTTCGTTTTCCTCTGGTATTGATTCCTCTGCAGTTGCTGGAGTAGGTATTTCAGGAGCCTCTGTGGTTGAGTCCTTGGTTGTGTTATCTTCAGCTTCTGTTCGCTCCCCCTCAGCGTGTGCATCTGTATGATTCATAGAAGAGGATGAAGTATTTAATGGACCAGTTAGAGATATACCTGACTCAGTCTGGTTTGCAGAAGATGTTTCTCCAGAGGCTCTGACGGCTCCAGCAGAGGGATCAATATCATCATGGAACATCTCTTCAAATAGAAGATTTAAGTCTTCTTCTCTTGTCTTTGAGATGCCAGAGGATTCCAGACCGAGTTCTGAACTGATTTGTTCAGAAGTCTTTTGAAAGGAATCGTCAAAAGATACATTGATGCTTTCTACAATGGATCGAGACTTCAGAAGGTACACTCTGTAAGCTTTTGAAGTGGCAGAGTGTCCTATGAACTTTCCTTCATCTGCTTTCACCTCAAACTTTCCTCTTGCTTCTCTATCATTTAAGACGAAGCACTTGCATCCAAATACATGAAAGAATTTGATGTTTGGTCGCCTTTTGTTGATCAAATGATATGGTGTCTTGATGTGCCTCTTTACAATGGTTGATCGATTTTGGGTATAGCATGCGGTTGATACTGCTTCTGCCCAAAAAGACATTGGTAATCCACAAGCTGTCAGCATAGTTCTTGCATCCTCCATGAGCGTGCGGTTCTTTCGCTCAACCACGTCATTCTGTTGTGGGGTGCGTGCAGCAGAGAAGTTCTGTGAAATGCCTTCTTCTGTAAGATAGGCTTCAATGACAGAGTTTTGGAATTCTGTGTCATTGTCGCTTCTTAGTTTCTGAATCCTGCACTCATACAGAACTTGGATTCTTTTCATTAAATTTATCAGAACGTTTGGAACATCTGATTTCTTTCTGACAAATTCAACCCATGTAAATGTACCCCTTCTTGATGACTCTGTAGCCTTTAATGTACCCCTTTTTGTTGTCTCCAAAGGTCACATATCCACCATCGTGTTTTTCTTTGTACGTGGATAGTAGACCTCTGTCGCCAGTCATGTGCCGCGAGCATCCGGAGTCTAGATACCAGATCGGTATATGCTGCTTCTGCAAGACAATCAGAGAGTTTTAGGTACCCATATCCAAATGGGTCCAGCTTTGTTAGGGGTTTTCAAGTTTGCCTTAGCATTCTTGGACTTTGCTTTAGCTTCTGTTGAAGAAACATTCTGTTTCTTCTTACCCTTGAATTTAGCATTCTTGTTGGGTACAGAGAGTAAACAATGTGGATTTGTGAAGTGTTGGCTTAATTTATAGATGAGATCAAAGCAATGACAATAATGAATGTGCGAAGAGATTTGCTTGAACTTTTCATTAAAAACATTAAATGGGGGCATAGAGGCATTACATTCTATCCTAACATTTGACTTCCTATTACAAGAAGACCTATGTAGGCTAGATTTTTGTTTGCAAAATCCTTTGTTGAGAGCAGCCTTCTGTGGACCCCTTCTGTGGTGAACTTCTGCAGGTTTCACTATCACGGAAGAAAAAGATTTGTCATTTTTAGCCCATTTACCCTTCTGTTGCCATGTTAGTTTTTCTTTAATAGGCTTTAGGGATTTTAAAATCTTTGAACTTGTTGGATTTTGAGAGGACAGGGCCTTTTATTGTTTAATTTTCTCAAGCTCAAGAGAGGTTTTGGCTTGTATACACATGTCCAAAAAGTCTGGACAGATAGGAACTCTTGTGATTTTCTCCTTGGGAGGAATAGTTCTGTTAAGAACTCCAGAGGGTAGTTTAAAATCTTCTATGTCACAAGGTCCTATCTATGACTTAGAGTTAGTCTCAGATTCGTCAGAGGATGAATCATCCTCATATACAGAGGTTGAGTCACTTAGTTCTCTTTCGACAGAGGCTGGACTTTCAGAGCATGTGCCATACTCACTTTCTTTCTTTTCTAAGGGACTATCTTCTAAGTCAACAGAAGTATCTGATAAGGTTTCTTCAGAGAGATTTAGATCGACAGAAGGTGTACAGAAGTTTTCGAAAAAGTAGTTTTTCCCGATTTCTATTAACTCTTTTTCATCTGAAACGTTAGGCTTGAACTCAGGAGCCTCTGCCGATAATTTCTTTTCAGAGTTTATCATGCAGACAAAGGCAACCTGTGTTTGAGTCTCGGGTTTACCAAACTTGAAGATTCCTATCTGATCTTGAGTTTTCAGATATTTCTTAGGTTTGGATTCTCTTTTGACAGAGATTGAAGGTGATAAATCTGTGTTTTCAAACCACACATTTGTCATCTTCAGAGGTTTCCTTATGTGAGGTTCCCCAGAGACTTTTCGCCTTTTGCTAACAGAGAGTAGATTTGGAAAACCGGGTTTTCTTGTACTTCCAGTGAGAAATAGAGATGACAGAGATTTGTTTCTTTTGTTTCCGGTGTATGGATCTATATCACAGAAGCCAATTCCCCGTCTCCCTATTTGTGTGTTAATTTTCTCGTACAGCTTCTGTGCATCTTGGTATTTCTTAATTAAAATATCACTTCTGAGTAAATCTTGACAGAGGACTTCTCTTTCCTTTTGAAAATAATGTTTAAGAGCTAGAATGTTCATTCTGTCGGTCTCAACGTCCATTAGTACTTTAGATTTTGTTTTTAATGCAGAGTTAAGTTCAGAAATCTTTTCTTTCAAAGGATTTAGGTGTTTGTTCCAATTTGTTTCAATTTCTTCCTTTTCTTGAAAGATTATAGCCTTTTCTTGAGTGAGAATTCTAGCTTCTCTCTCAAAGAAGGTAAACTTCTTTTGAATACTTTCGTAGGTCTTTTTAAGTTATGTGTATTCAATGTTTAGTTTTTGCAAATCAGCTTCTGCTTGACTAGAGTTAGAGTCAGAAGTGGAGACCTAACTATCGGAGTCGGATGAGCTGACCTCTGCCATTCCTCAGAACAAGGCATTTTTGTCGCCTTCATCAGATGATTCGTCTGACAGCCAGTTCTCCTGATTCACCATTAGTGACTTCTGAGCATGAAACTCCGCTTTCTTTTTGTAGTAAGCAGAGTCCCTCTGTGGGCGGTTGGATTTGCTCCTGCAGTCAGCGGCATAATGACCTGACTTGCCACAGTTAAAACATCCTTGGTTCTGGGAACCGTTGCCAGCTCTGTCGTCCGACCTCTGTCGGTCACTACCTCTTTCAGTTCTACATTCATTGGCGTAGTGGTCTGGCTTTCCACGGTTGTAACATACTTGGTTCTGTGGAGTGTTGCCAACTTTATCGTCTGACCTCTGTCGGTCACCACCTCTGTCAGTCGACCTCTGTTTGTCGCTACCTCTGTCGTTCCTTTCATTTGACCCTTCTCTTCCATAGCGTTCATTACCAGACTTCTTCTGGTAACCTCTGCTGAATTCCCTTGTCAAAAGGGCTAACGATTTAGCAATAGAGGCCATTGATGTCTTTTCTTCTTCCACCACCTCCTTATCTTCACTATCAACGATCAAGATTTTCTTTTTCTTCTCCTTCTTTACTTCTGCAGCTTTCTCCTTTGGCTTCTCTCTAGCTTCTGTGGTCTTACTGACCAGTGCAAGAGGTGGACTGATTTGTGCTTTTGCTTGTGCGATATGAGGCTCTTGGGCTGCCAATGTTCCATAGAGATCTGACAGAGTCCATGAGTCTAAGTCTTGATTTGTTTGCAGAGACATGGACAACTGGAGCCATTCTTCATTTAGGCTCTTTAGGAACATGACGTTGTTCTCTTCAGAAGTTCTATGAATCCCGAACTTCTTGCACTTGTTGATTAGAGAGTTAAACCGATCATATGTCGTCTGCAGAGATTCGGTCGACAGAGCTTTAAATGCATAGTATTCATTTATGCATTGGGCTCTGCGGTTCTTCTGAGTTTTGGCCCCACCCTCCAATTGTTTTTCCAGTTCCTTCCACAGATCGTATGCAGACTCACACGCATCTAGGGATTGGAAAAGGTCATTGGGTATGGCCATTATCAGAAGTTTCTTTGTTTTCTGAGCAATCTCATATCTTGCCCAATCAGGTTCGGACCACTTTTCCTTGGTCTTTGGTTTCTCGTACGCAGGAACCTCAGGAGTGTCACCTGTGGCAGGAATACGTGGTACTGTGACCATGGTAACGAAAGGAGGATTGTTGATAAAGTGCATGAGTTCTTTGTCAGTACCCTCGAAGAAGTGAATCATTTGTATCTTCCACTGAGGGTACTCATCTCTGAGTAGTGTGGGTGGCTTGGTTAAGGAACCAGTGGTGAAGAAGTTGTTTGAATTTGTCATTCTGAGAGAGTGATAATTCCATAAAATAGGGTAAACTTTCTGAAGATGAAGTTGGTAAGAATAGTGTTTTTAAGCTTAAAAAGCTTTGAGCAGTGTATTAAAATGGAGATTTAACCGTAGTAACAGGTTCTGTAAGTATACCAAAGTCGAACAGGTCGAGAGTGGTAGAAAAACAGAAGGAATGAAAAACAGGTTAATATCAGTCCAAGTTTCTACCAAAAATCATTGCAAGAGTGGATCACTTGATATAGAAAATCAAGGTAGGCTCTGATACCAATTGTTGGTTCCTGTTTTGCTTAACAATGATGATTCTATCTAATTAGTTCAAACAATATATAATGCGGAAGCGTTTTAACGAACTAACAGATACTATGAGGTAGAATAACACACAATATCAAATACAAGAAATGTAAATAAGACAGATAAATAGCTCAATGATTCACTGTATTTGATATAATAAGAACACCAAAAACACCGAAAGGTTTGACAAGAAACTGCTCTAAAGGTGTGTGTGTGGTGGAAAGCCTAATAGAAGAGTTCACATGAACCTTCTATTTATACTACTTCTAAAGGGGACAAGATCTAGATACTAAGGATGGTAGGTACTAATACACTGCTTGGAACAGTTGCTGGAAGGTACAAAACACTATTCTGGAACTGTTGCAGATACAACGTTCATTAAATGCTCTGTATTATGCTTTAGGCTGAAACCTATCAGAGTTTGACACGTGGAGTTGTCAGGTCACGCCTTTGTACGAGTGATCTTCAGAACCTTCGAATGGCAGAAATCGTGTGAAGTACGATTGTCCTTGTATAGATCTTTTGCGTAGATCTTCTTTTTACCACAGAGGCTCTGTCAAGTATGACAGAAGCTCTGCGGCCTTGTCCGCATAGAAAAGTCTTCTGTTGCTTCTTTACTTCGGTCTTCTTGGCTAACCCGGCGAGCCTCTGTCGGAGACTTCTGTCTTCTTGGTTACTTGGCTACTCGGCAGAGCTTCTGTTGGTGTCGATACTTAGTCTATTTTTCCAATACTTCTATTTATCACAAAGATTGGAGCTAACAGCTTGCCTTGTTGCGTGTGTGTAGGGTTTTATCGAGAATTTTATCCAATCTAATTTTGTTAATTTGATAAGAAGATCTTGATTGCATTCACTTGTATAGTTTTTCCCCAAATCTTGTGTGAATTGTTTTGTTGCATAAAACTTGCATTCATATTCCATTTAGAGCTTTGTCTATGATATTTTAGTCAGTATTTTAGAATGATGAAATCATATAATTAGTTTGCTTTAAACTTGAAACGGACGTAAGTTATTTCACGTTTTACCCAAAAATGCATGGACAGAACATTTTACCAGTTTTGCGAAATAAACTAACGCATGCGAGTTTTATTGATGAATTTTATTCCATGTCGTTTTGTGGCAAAGAGAAAACTTTGGAAGCTTGATGTCGTCTGATTTCTCTTTTGTGTTTTGTACGAATATATATTGTTGCACACTATTTTAGTGCATGAATTTATTTTGACATACACGACATGACTAAGTGTGTGTTAGGACGATAACAATTCATTTGAAATGTCTTATGAGCTTATTCTCGGGGTAGTCATTATTATGTTGAGTAACAATCATGCAACTTTCAAGCTAGTTTTATATGTGTGGCATTTGTGGCCACTTTGCATGACTACCTAGTTGCGGTGGTGGTTTTTTATGCGTGCGTAAGATTGATTATAACGATTTTATGTCGGTAAATCCTTTAAAGTTGTAAAATGGCATATTTGTTAAGTTTGTACTTGAAAAACCTTGAACTCATTAGACTCATAGATTTAAAACCCCTTTTGTTAAAAGAGTTGTAAGGAAAATGAACCCTAGGAATTAAAGTGTTGGATGATCAGATTTGTGGTTGGTTCTAACTTAATTTTGGAATTTCAGCCTGAAATGTTGGTTCACGTATGAATAATTAAGGTATTAGATTTATGTATTATCTCATTTATTTAAGGGGTGATCTTGCCGTTTCAGTAAATCATTGGGTTAAAGCTTTGGGTGATTGCTTACATATGGTTGGATTTGAATTGGTGGGTTATTGGATGACATCATGTTGAGTGTTAGTGGTACACCATCTTGGTGGGTATTCATGAACGAAGAAGGTTTTGTAATACGGTCATTTTGCGACCTTATGAATCGACTTTTGATTTTGAGGTCAAAAACCTACTTGGGGTATTTTGTTTGAATTCTAATAAGCATTCAGGAAATCAATGGTGATTCGGGACCATATATGTACAAAAACAACAAAAGGGATGACTTGGAATTACGAGAATCAAACACAACTAGGTGTGATCGCACATCTGTGGGATAGTGTGGCTTGAAAGCATTTTGACTTGAATTATATACTAAAAGATTTGGGCATCTTTTATATACTATTTTACTACTACTATATATTAAAAAAATGGGCCTGTTTCTTGTGGCCTAGGGAAAATGCTCGTCTCGTCCGCCTTCAAGAACATCCTAGAAGTAGCGTGATTCAAGGTTTCTTTATTTTCGAGAGGGGATTTGTGAGGTTTCTTTATTTTTCTGATGAGTTTTGAAGCTTTTTCAGAGGGATGGCCGCAGAAGGGGGAGGGGGAATGTGTGTGTGTGTGAGAGAGAGAGAGAGAGAGAGAGGTTTTATTTGAATGTTAATTACACTTGTACATAAGTTATATAAACATGTAGATTACTTTTCTTAACAAGAAGACAAAAAACGAAAATGTGTCACAACTAATGGCAAAATAACTTCGAGAGTCGGGGCTACAAAGTGAATACTAAACAAAATGCATATCACGACGATTAGTTCTATAATATTTTTTTCACAACAGGACAAGTTTTGTATTTTATTTAAAACCAACAATAAGGACCAATTTTATAGTATCAGGGGGAGGGCGGGCCGGGCGCACGTCCAAGGCCCACAAAAACTAGGGGCACAAACTTTTTTAGTATATCTATACTATCTTATAATACACTTAACCCCCAAACTCTTAAAGACAAGTCTTAAAACACATGGTACAAGCATTTAAAGCATAAGTTCTTAAAATCCCTCTCTCTCTCTCTCCTTAAAGCTAATTCAAACCCTGGCAATTGATGCAATGATAGCGACTGAGAGTATCAAGAGTAAACCAATACAATTGATGCAATGATGGTGACTGAGAGTTTCAAGAACGAGAGTATCAAGACGACTCTTTCTCTTCTGTCGCCCTCTCCAACGCACACAGGCCTTTTATACTCCAACGATGGCCATTCAGGTTCATATCGACGGGTTTCTTCTCAACATCCCAGTGTTTCTTCTCCAGGGGTCGTTTCAGGTACGATAGATTTTAGGGTTTTATTGTTTTTTGATTTAGGGTTTCTTCTCAGTATTGGTTTTTGATTGTTCCTCATCTATCTTTCTTCGATCCTGATATCGAGTTCAAACTTTGTTCATCTTCAAGATTTTCAACTGTCCTGAGTTTTATGCCTCTCTACATTTCCAATAGTACTCAAAGTTTCACCTAAATTTTCTCATTTTAGGTTTTTCAAATAATATGAAATCACAGTTGGTTTCTATGTGTTGTGTTTTAATCAAACAAATGGAATCCATATTTTTTTTAAATCAAGAGTTTGACATAAATTTCTCAAGGTTGGGTTTCAAATAATTTGAAATAATTTGATTATGTGTTTTCATCTAATAATTAGTATCTGATCTTCTGTTTGAGAATGCAAATCTATTCATAGAAAGGAGAGTTAAATTACAGCTGTTGCATTAGAAGAACCAATAACTCCACCTAATCTGCAATTTGTGTATTCGGCATCAGGTAAGCTCTTCATACATTGTGTTATGAAAGTCCATGTGTTCTTTGTTGAATAATTTGTTGAAGAACTGATGTTTTACCATCCGTGGCTCAGGGAAAACTTTTCTGACCTTGGATAATCTGAAATGGGTAGAAAGCAGACCTACAAGTCTGTCACTGACATGGGTAGAAAACATGTCTCAACAATTAAACATCTGTTTAAGTTAATATTGGATTATACTGGTGGTTCTCTGTAAACATTAAGTTATTAAAGTCCATTTCTTTATTATGTCATCCTTCTGTTGTCTTGCAGTCAAAAGGATTTCCTGTGGGACAACGTCTTCATAGTAAAGGTACAGTAACAAAACTACTCTGGTTAAGACGCAGCGGCTGTTCACATGCAGATGGGTGATTCAATTGGGTAAAACTACTCTGGTTAAGACGCAACGGCTGTTCACACGTAGATGGGTGATTCAATTGGGTAAAGCTGAGTCGAGATACTGATGCGGCTGCAGGGCTGATCTGATTGTGGAAGTGCTCTGTATGAATGTGTGGGATGTTGCGATGGCTTAATGGTGCTTAATGGCCGTTTGGTGCTGCTGCTGTTTGTCAATCCGGTAAGATTTTTGGTCCTTGGCTTATCAATCCGGTAGGTAATGTGACTTGGTAAGCGCTTACCCGGGTAAGTGTTTGGTAAACGGCCCCGTAGACTCTATATATTACTGTTCTTAGTGCAACTGATTTATCCGGTGCTTATAGGAATGCAGTGTCAATTCTTCAGATAATGGACCCCTACCACCAAATGCCCCTGCTTGGTGCCTTGCTCCATTTGATCCAGAGGGCCTGTTGAGGTTGGTTTACTTGATTCATATTTCCTAAATATAATAACAAATCTTTTAGTTTTAGAAATTAATTCCAATGCTATTTTCTGCTTCATATATTGATTTGATTTCATGGAAACTTCGTGTAGTTTATGTGGAAATCGTGATGTTATTATCTATAAGCACGTAAAATAGTTAGGTGCTGTTTGTTTTTCAAGAGGTCTGAAGTCTGAAATCTGATTTTACATCTAAAAAGTAAGAGGTGGTGCTGAAGTCTGAAATCTGAAATATTAAGACTGTTTGTTTTTATAAAATGATAAACATCTTAAATGAATAAAAGTATTATGTTTTAAAATTCCAACTTGAAAGAGACCACTATTTGATAACACACACATCCATACCCATCAACCATGCTTTCAATTGAGGAGGAGGTAGAAGAAACTGAATCCTTAAAAAAAAGAGGAATTAAGTGGATGCTGCACCTCTAAAATTTCAGAGGACATTAAGAGGTTTTCAGACTTTTTTCTAAAAATAAAACAAACAGTCTTAAATCTGAAAACCTCTTAATTTTCAGACTTAAGAGGTTTTAAGAGGTATTTTTTTCAAAAACAAACAACCACTTAGTGTTGAATTTTAAGCACGTAAATTAGATTTATGTATGCTCACAGGGCTGTAAAGTGGGAATATATGGATCAAATTGCGCTTAATGGTTAGTTTTTCATTTGGATTTAGTCTGCATAAACTACATTTTGTTGTTTTTAAGTTGTTTTAATTGTTTCTAATATTGTCAAATAAGGGACTGAACATCCATAGGACCTGAAAACACCTAAACCTACTGATATATGTACGATTATGTACACTAGCGGCACACGTGGATATCCAAAAGACGTTATATTAACTCATCAAAATGCTACAACAAACATAAGAGGGGTTGATCTTTTCACCAATTCGTACCTACTAAAAAGTAAGAAAGCATCAAACTTTTTTTGTCTTGAGCACTAAAAATAGAACAAGAATGTCAAAAATCTTGATCACCTACCCATCTGAAGACTGTGTTTTTATCATGTTGTTATATGTTGTATGCCATTTCTAATGCCGACAACCGCTTCTTTTCTTTATATGTTGAACATAATCTTTGTATTTCTTATTGATTAGGTGGGAAATCATGAACAATCCAATATATTCTTACTTCCCTTTGAAATTTTAGATGCACGTGTAAGTCATCATTTGATGGTGCATATGTACAAAGATATTAGAAGAAAAACAATTAAGCATACAGCATCAAGGTGTTGTCCCCAACAATATGGATATTGGAGTTTGTTGTTTTTGTTTCCTTTCATAACACGTAAGATTAAAATATACATCTTTCCTCATTTAAAAGTCACTTCCTGTTGGGTGTATTTCCCTACCAATGAAGTGACTTGTGCCCATTAAAACTTCAGTAACCTGCTTATACGCCCGTCTTGGTGATGTGTTTTGTGTTTCTTGCTGAAGAGGTAGATTGATGGGATCTTGCTAACCAAGTTCGATTCCGTGGATGATAAGGTACCCCTTGAACATATTGGAGTATCTGGAATTTTTTTTGCCGTTACTTCTATTCAATATCCGTGTAAAATGGTAATATAGGTTGGAGCTCCACTTTATGTGGTTTGCATATTTGATTAAAGGTTGATTACCAACAAGCCCGATTTTGTGATTTGCATATTAGGATTTCCTCGGAAGTTCGTAATAAATATTAGTAATTAGTTCGTGTTTATGTTACAAATTCACTTAATAATCATAGTGTTCCACTTATGTATGGTATGCTATGAAAGTTGTTTAATGGATGATTTGATGTTATAATTAACGAATATAATTTGTTTTATTTTTGCATGGTTAGAAGTTTTCTAGACGCGACAAGTGTATCTACATGACAATGGTTATGAATAATGTGGGATGAAGGAATATGGACATTGGTTATCCAACAAAGGTGCTTGATTAATGATTGTGCATCAAATTTCGTATCCAGCTGCATTGTTTGCAAAATCAATGAACGTGCTTGATTAATGATGGTGTTCAACTATGCTCTAAAGTTACTGGAAAATGTGAAAGAAAGAGCATTAAACTCTAATAATGGAATCAGATATGAAACTCCAAGGGTTTAAAAGTGGAGCCAAAAGCCTAACAAGAAGTTTGCAGACCGTATCAGATGTTCTAGGGGAGAAGTCCTGCACAAAAACTCCAGATAGCGACTGCTCCGAGCTAATCTTGAGCTTTTGCTTCTTGAGGTCAGACTTATTATTACTTACAAGATAATGAAATTATACATCTTTAAAGAAAGTCCAAACATAATGATTTAAAATCAACTAAAGTTTAATTCTACTCCAAGATCAGTGTGTGAATTGAACTTTCAGAAATGGAATCGGGTGATTATTGTTTCTAAACTGAATTTAGTATCTATAATGATGATTTTGAATTGGGTTTTTTGTGCAGGAGGTTGTAAAGCCTGATTTGAAAGCAGAAGGCTTAATGACAAGTTTGCTTTGGGAAAAACTGTATGCGAAAGAGGTGGATGTAAAACGATTAGAGGCTGAGGTGGCGACGAGTGTTAGAGGAATCGAGATTCTTAGATGTGAGGTACAAAATGAAACAGATACTCTTTCATGCATTACTCGCAAGAAGGGCAAATATCAATCCTAAAATGAAACAGATACTCTTTCATGCATTACTCATAAGATGCCCTTGTTGCTTAATGTTCATACTCTTATACATAACTTTGTGTGGATTTTTTCTTCAAAGAGTTTAAAATGGTTTTCTTTTGTTTTTGTAAGTAAAACTGGTAAATGGTGATAGTTTGTTGTGTATTTAAGCAAAGTCGCCCAACCTCTTTGTCAACTAAGCTACATGTTCAAAGACTTTTCATTTTTTGTTTACGATAAATTGCTCCCCCGTGCATTGCACGGGCACTCTGCTAGTATTATATAGTATATAGTAGTAGTTCAAAAAAATTATTCAATAAAAGAGCACAAATTTTTTTTAATAGCACCCAAAAATAATTTAAAATTATATTAATGGCCCACAAAAAGTAGGAGCCCAACTTTTTTTAGTACATACTATATAGTATATAGTACTAGTTAAAAAATAGTCAATAAAAAAGAGACAATTTTTTTAGTATCTAATAGGATCCAAAATGAATTTAACATTATATTAAGGACCCGTAAAAAGTAGGGACCCGAGTTTTTTTAGTATATAGTAGTAGTTCAAAAAAATTAGTCAATAAAGATGATACAATTTTTTTAGTATCTTATAGGACCCAAAAAGAATTTAAGGGCTCAAACATTTATATTATATTATAGTAGATTTCTTGTTATTATTTAGGAAAGCTCATTCTTTTTGAAAAAAATTACCAACCATATGGGACTATCTACTATATATCTATATTTAGGATTTCAAAATTAACCTTGTTTTTCCATACATTATGGACTTCCTTATTACCTAATATTGAATGCATAATTTAAGTATTTTCCTATATCTACAACAAGAATAAGATCTCAAGTTATAACCAACATAGACTTTTCATTCTAAGATTGATGGATCGTAAAAGTATGTATTAACCGTAAAAGTTTAAAATAGCGAAAACATTAATATGAGGTGATATGGAAACCCAACCGATTTATATTAATTTGCATAAAGTGTTACTCTGAATAATCAATATTGTGACATAAAATGATGTCGGTCTATATATTAAAGGTATATCATATGATGTGTTTGACGGTGGAACGAATTTATGATGCTAGGTAAAAATGATATGATAGATAATATTAATTTAGAAATAACTATTGATTGATTTTGCGTCTAGGAATTCTCGAAAAACAGTTTTATATGAATTATTAATATTTTTTGAACTCAATGTTATTTCTGATGATAAAAGACAACATATTGAAAAAAATCGTACTTATTGAGGGCCTATTTTTACATCTCACTCATGGCCTACAATATGTCAGGAACGGCCATGTACACAAATAATAATTATTCTACATTTTCAAATAAATATCTGAAACACAAATCTTAAAAAACCATATTCCTTCCCTAAAACACATAGAAAATCTTATACAATGACTACTAGCCAATGGTTTCCAACAACTTCCCAACATATTTAAGGTTATAATGGCAATCAATAATGTTTAGTTCATACTTGTTTATTCTCAAGACATTAATGCCCACAGGAAATAGTTGTGCCTTGAGTTGTTTATATTTTTAATAATTTTGATGTATTTTTCATTTTTTTATTGATCGATAAATGATTAAAATAAACAGATAAAATTATTGAGTTTTGAAAAGAAAATATTGAGCCTAATTAGATCGACCCGTTTTCCCTTTATGCTTCAATTAATATGATATAGATACCGTATGTTGTATTAGGGGCCGTTTACCTAATCACTTACCCAGATAAGTGTTTACCGGTAAAATTCAACACTATCACTTACTTCTCGGGTAAGATTTTAATCCACCAAAATGGTATCATATGCAACAATTTAGCCGATAAGCGCTAACCGTGGTAAGAGCCGTCGCACTCACTTACCGAGTAAGACTCTCGGTCCTTGCTTTCGACTCTCGGTTCTTGTTTCCGCTCTTACCGGGTAAGATTCTTATTTCTTGCCATATTATTCCGGTAAACTAATGTGACTTGGTAAGCACTTACCCGGTTAAACGTTTTGTAAACGGCCCTTTAGTAAATGAACAAGTATGTCTTATATTAGGTAGAACATCTAAACTATGACTTGTTTGATTCGTGGTAAAGATATTTATATAACAACTTGTTTGACGGATTATTCAACGTTGCTCAACTAATTACTGCTCAAACCTTATAAAACAATGTTTTATTTGCTAATTTTATTTAAGAATAAAGAAAAACAACTAAAAACGGCATTTTAAATGTGCATATATACAATGACTATTGTTGGGAACTGAAGATATGCTAAGTATGGTTAGTACTGCCAGAACAACATTACTACTGCCAGATCAGGTTAGTACTGCTAGTTCAAGAGTTAGTGCTGCCAGAACAAAGATACTACTGCTAGTTCAATGTTAGTGCTGCCAGAACAAAGATACTACTGCTAGTTCAAGGTTAGTACTGCTGAGATATTAATACTGCTGGAACATTATTAATACTGCTTATGTGAGGTTAGTACTGCTAGACAAGTTACTACTGCTGGTACATGGTTAATACTGCTGAACAAAGTTAATACTGCTGGTATATTACTACTGCTGGAGATTGTTAGTACTGCTCATGAATAATGAAGGTTAATACTGCTGAGTTTGTTAAGATTGGTATGCGATACTTTTGGAGACAAAGAAGGAATTGATCAAGATATGTTTAACGAAGATTTAGAAGATCAATCTTATCTTGATGGTTATCTTGTAATTATTTTTGTATAAATAGACTTCAATAGATAGCTATTAGAAAACATACAAGATAGACGAGTTAATAGACGTGTGAAAAAGAATTCGATATCGTTTTCAGAGAGAATTAACCTCAAGGTGTAAGAACCCTATTTCTAGAGAAGTAGAAGTCGTCTTGTTGAGACTGTTCAACAAGATTGAGGTTTGGTTGTAATCTTGTGAGTCGATTTAGTGAATATACAAAGTGGTGAATTTTCTGTTACATTGTTCTTGATTGTGAGAATTAAAGTTCTTTTCCGCAGATTCTTTAATTCTGAATTCTAAGTGTTTATTGTTTTGTTAAGATTCGATCCTGACAAGTGGTATCAGAGCTTGTGTTTCTTAGAATTCTACAATCATTATGGAAAATTCTATTGAATCAAACAGTACTTTTGATTGGAGTGATCAAGCAGAAGAGGCAATCCAGAATCATGCACTCATGGCAGAAGTCTCAGATATTCCTACGGAGGTAAAATCTAATCTCTGTTCTCAATCTTGTATAGACACTGTTAAAAGGTATAGAGATCACAATCAGGGAAGGTGTGATGACCTTAAGAGATTAGAAAAGGACATAAGAGATTATGTATTGATTGTTGAGAGGTTTGAAGAACAAATTAAGGCTTTTCAAGCCAATGAACTTCAACACTCATATGATACAAACTACTGGAAGTGGGAAAAAGGTGGTCTGGAGTTCCAACTGAAAGAGTCTAGGGAAGAGTGTGAAAAATTAAAAGAAGAACTTAAGAAAGTTACAGTTGATGTTGAAAAGTTTACTTGTGCCTCCAAAGTCATGGACAACATAATCAACTCTCAAATCCATAGTAAGTTGAAACCAGGAATAGGGTACAATGCCACACCCCCACCCTATAACAACAACTACATCCCTCCTAAGTCAGACCTATTAGAAACCAAGGATAGGAAGGACTTACCTAAAGGAGCCACTGAAGTAGATCCATTAGATAAAGTAGTTGTTGAGGATGAGACTGACAAAGTAGGATCTGATGAGGAATGTGAAAGTCCATGTGTTAAGAACAATGAGATGAAAAGGACTGACAAGGGAAAGGGAGTTCATTATACACAGACCACTGTTGTGAACTCTAAAACTTGTGAACATTGTTCTTGCAAGAAATCTCAAGAGAATAAGCCCCAAAAACATGATAAAAGGAGGGGAAATCAAAGAAACTGGAATAACCAGTGGGCACAAAAGCAAGGAGTTGATCTGCAAAGGATTAACAGACCAAAACCTTGTTTCATCTGTGGCAGATTGAATCATCTTGCCAAACACTGTTATTTCAATCCTATTAACCAAAGGATGAATTTTCAAAGACCTTTTTATAAATCCAATGGTTATAGGAAGCCTGCAAGGAACCATGTGGCTAAGAAACAAGCTAAATCCAAAAGCCACATGAAGAAAAAGCCTGAAAAGGAATGTGTTACAATGTGGGTTACAAAAGGCACTAAACATAATACTGCTGCTAGCAGTGTTAGTACTGCTAACACTGTTAGTACTTCTTCAAGAGTTAGTGCTGCTAGCAGTGTTAATACTACTAGTAATTCTTCAAAAGTTAGTGCTGTTAGCAGTATTAGTGCTGCTAACACTATTAGTACTTCCTATTCAGATAATACTGCTGCTAGCAGTGTTAACTCTGTTAATACTGCTAACTCTGTTAGTACTGCTGATACTGCTGCTCCCAGTGTTAGTACTGCTAGCACTGTTAGTACTTCTGAGGTTAATACTGCTTCTAGTACTGCTAAACCAATCATATTGACAAAGTACTTCAGTACTGCAGTACCTAAGGTTGAAAATCTCATCAAAACCAAGTGCAAGTACTTTGATGAGCAAGGGAGACCCAAGACCACTTCGGCTTGGGTTCCCAATAAAAACTACTTGATTTATCAGATGTGCAGGGCAACCAACAGCTCAAGGGGAAGAGCATTTGGCATGTTGATAGTGGTTGCTCCAGGCACATGACAGATAACATGGCCTGCCTCAAGAATTTCAAAAGAATTGATGGAGGACATGTTACTTTTGAAAATAATCCTGCAGGAGGTAAGGTAAGTGGTAAAAGTAAAGGTGATGTCAGAAGGTAAGATGACATTTGAGGATTTGACTAGTGCTGCAAAGTGCAAGTATAGTTACTACTGCCAGTGCAGAGTTACTACTGCCAGTGCAGAGTTACTACTGCCAGTGCAGAGTTACTACTGCCAGTGCAGAGTTACTACTGCCAGTGCAGAGTTAATACTGCTAAGTAGTTAATACTGCCCTTGCAGTTAATACTGCTAAGTGATTAATACTGCTCTGCAGTTAATACTGCTAAGTAGTTAATACTACCCTTGTATTTAATATTGCTTTGTAGTTAATACTGCAGGTGTGGTTAATACTGCTTTGCAGTTAATACTGCTCAGTAGTTAATACTGCTTTGCAGTTAATACTGCTCAGTAGTTAATACTGCTTTGCAGTTAATACTGCTCAGTAGTTAATACTGCTAGTGCACAGTTAATACTGCCAATGAGTAGTTAATACTGCTTAAGTAGTTAATACTGCTGTGTCGTTAATACTGCTTTTGAAAATCTAGGGCAAATACTGCTATAAATACCCCTGTTTGCCCGCCAAAGTTCATAACGACTCTTCGCATTAACTTCTTCTCTCTCTCGTTCTAACCCCTTCTCCCTAGAATCTCTGTGTTTTCTTTACAAATCCTCAGGAAGCACAACGATTATGGAGTTTGTCGACGAGCATAATGAGATTGCAATGCTTCAGAAGCCGAAGCAGGCCGAAGGATTTCATGAAATTATGGATTTTCTCAAGTCCACTCATATTTCGTATGCCCTAACGGTGAATCCGACAATATACATCGAGCATCAGACGCAATTCTGGGCCAATGCCACCGTAGAATCCGAAGATGGGCATAAAGTCATTCAAACAAGGGTATGTGACAAACCCTTGAAAGTTTCAGAAGAACTCATTCGCATCACTCTTCGACTAGATGATGCCTCAGGTATATCTTCTATTCCCAATGAAGAACTCTTCTCAACTTTACAAAGAATGGGGTATGAAGGTCCCATTGGAGTTTTTAAATTCTACAAGTCAAAGTTTTTTACTCAATGGAGATTCTTTGTTCATACCCTAATGCATTGTATTTCAAAGAAAACTACTGGATGGAGTGAGTTCAGCAGTACTATTGCTTATGCTCTAGTCTGCTTAGCCACTAACAAGAAGTTTAATTTTTCTCAAATGATTTTCAATGATCTAGTGGCAAACCTGGAATCCAAAAAGCGTTTCTATATGTATCCAAGGTTTGTTCAGGAAGTAATTACCAAGGAATTGACGGATATGCCTCAATTTGTTGAGGTATATGTGCCAAAATCCCCTAAAGGGAAGGTTTTTTCAAATATGAAAAGACTTCCTAGGGACTCGGAAGGAGTTGACACACCATTGTTCTCTACAATGATGGTTGTGTCCCACACATTTGAAGGTATGGCATCAGGGTCAAGGCCCTCATTAGACACACCCGCTGATGACCAATCCCAACCTTCCATCACAAAAGACATCCCTCAGTCCATTCTTGAACGACCCACTCCCACAATAACCAAAAAGTTTGAAAGAAGAAAGGTACACAAGGTTCCTTCCCTTGATGTATCTCCTAAGAGCCCGAAGCGTTTAAGCCCTCTGTTGGAGCATTCTCCAATGGAGAATATCGAAAGGGAAACCACAGGGGTGTCTCCCAACCCCAAGAAGGTGCTCACTAAGGAGAAGGTTGAGCATGTGAGTCGCAAGGCTGCCACTACTTCTGCTAGCAAAGAGAAGGCCAGTGGTAAAATAACTAAGCCCTTCCTCACGGCAACTCAGGGTGAGAAATCATCCAGAGGTCCCAGGTGCCAAGAACCAAGGGGGTAGGTAGTGCTTTTGCTAGGCAAGAGACACCTGCTAAAACTTCCAATGATCCTTTAAGGGAGGTAAAAACTCCTAAACAGGGTGAGGATAGATATACGTACGAGGAATTGATGGAAACTATTGCAAATATCAACATTGAGGTCATGGATCAAAAAAAGGAGATTGATGAACTCAAGAAAGTGGTCCTCTATCAAAACTCACAGCTTGAGAAGCAAAGGAAGATGATCACTAAGTTGATGCACAGAAAGAAGAAAGCTCAGTTTGTCCTTAGGAGAAGACACCCTACCAATGATGCTTCCAAAAAGGGGGAGTCAGACTCAGATCTAAACATGGAGGATGCACACATTGAGGGGGAGTATGAGCATAAGGTTGAGGGGGGGACTGAGGAGGCTGCTGATATTACAAAGGAAGCAGAAACAGAAACAGCAGCAGAAACCGTTACTGCTGCTGATCTTACAAAGGAAGCAGAAACAGAACCAGCAGCAGAAACGGTTACTGCTGCTGAGGTTGCAAAAGAAGTAGAAACAGATAATGCTGCTGAAAAACAAAAGGCAACAGAAACTGTTAGTGCTGCTAAGAGCCACAAAGAAGAAACAGCTGAAACCACTCCTGAAGCTGTTAAATCTTTCAAAAGAACAAAGAGGCCAAGAACAAAGTCAATAGCCTCAAAGAAGAAAGATATAAAGAAGCCAAGGGTGGATCCAACTGTAGAAGAAGCCCAGGAGGAAGCAGTGAAAGAGAAATATGATCCAAAAGTTGCTGAAGAAGAAGTGGCAACTTCATCAGGTCAACCAAGCAATGTACAATCACAATCAAATGCTCAATGTGATGTGTATATAACTGTGGTTGATACTAATCCAATCAAGACTACACCATTGTCTTCCATGCCTCCTGAGATCATCTTCTGGGACACATTGAAAGATGGAAGAAAGGAGTTGATCAGAATCAAAAGGGCAGATGGAAAGTTTGAAGTTTGTCCTACTTGGGGAAAACTTGTCAGAACATGCTCTAGATCTGACTTGGAAGAGATGTTCAAGGTTGGAATGAGGCTATATGGAAACATGCTGACAGAGCAAGGTATGTCTATCACTAAGATGGTTCTTGAATACTTGTGCTTAATGTTCAAACCAGAAGCAGTTCAGTATTTGATGGCAAGGAATTTTCAAGTCATCACCAACTGGATGCTCATTGAGAATTGTGGAGTGTATGCCATCTCTCTTGACAATACATTTCATGAATATTATTTGGTGGATGTTGTATACAAGCACAGCATGAAAAAGTTGAATGAAATGCTGCATGCTAAGTTGGTGAGTAACAAAGACTCTAAGATGGCAAGATACCTTGTAAAAAGGATTCTCAATCAAAGTCTGGGATTGACCAAATTTATGCGTTGATGACTAGGTTTTGGAAGCATCATCTGAAGAACTTAACTTCTCATCCTGAAAAGTCAAGTTAGGGGGAGATTGTTGGGAACTGAAGATATGCTAAGTATGGTTAGTACTGCCAGAACAACATTACTACTGCCAGATCAGGTTAGTACTGCTAGTTCAAGAGTTAGTGCTGCCAGAACAAAGATACTACTGCTAGTTCAATGTTAGTGCTGCCAGAACAAAGATACTACTGCTAGTTCAAGGTTAGTACTGCTGAGATATTAATACTGCTGGAACATTATTAATACTGCTTATGTGAGGTTAGTACTGCTAGACAAGTTACTACTGCTGGTACATGGTTAATACTGCTGAACAAAGTTAATACTGCTGGTATATTACTACTGCTGGAGATTGTTAGTACTGCTCATGAAGAATGAAGGTTAATACTGCTGAGTTTGTTAAGATTGGTATGCGATACTTTTGGAGACAAAAAAGGAATTGATCAAGATATGTTTAACGAAGATTTAGAAGATCAATCTTATCTTGATGGTTATCTTGTAATTATTTTTGTATAAATAGACTTCAATAGATAGCTATTAGAAAACATACAAGATAGACGAGTTAATAGACGTGTGAAAAAGAATTCGATATCGTTTTCAGAGAGAATTAACCTCAAGGTGTAAGAACCCTATTTCTAGAGAAGTAGAAGTCGTCTTGTTGAGACTGTTCAACAAGATTGAGGTTTGGTTGTAATCTTGTGAGTCGATTTAGTGAATATACAAAGTGGTGAATTTTCTGTTACATTGTTTTTTATTGTGAGAATTAAAGTTCTTTTCCGCAGATTCTTTAATTCTGAATTCTAAGTGTTTATTGTCTTGTTAAGATTCGATCCTGACAACTATTATTCTATACCGTTTGAATACAACTTACATATGCTAAAACCACGTAACCCCTCGTTATTACCTCCAAAGGGTGGTCAAAATGGCTAATACCCGTATGTTTAACATTAGTAACATGCAATAAACGTGAGTCATGAAAATATTATCATCTTTTAGTGTGGTCCTGTCCGTTTTTAAAATCGTTCAATTCAAATGTGTAAAATGACAAATTCAAGCTCATAAGTTAATGATGTCAAAGGTGCTTAATTATGTTGCAAACGGAAATACATACTAATGATGTTAAACTCACAAGACCGTATATACCACGAACAAACGGATGACCAAAATGGTGAAAAACCTGTATGTCTAACATGCAATCATAAACACGAAATTTTCGTTAAGTCGGTAATTCAGGTGTTATTATTGCTAGGCTCGTAATCCCTTCTTAAAGAGGCAAATTTATTCAATGAACATAATAATGCACCAAATTTGGATTCGTAGAGTAATAAATGAAAGTGATGGTACTCTCACGTGAAAAGGAAAGAGAAAAGAAGTAAAACCACATCTCATTCATGGGGATTGCAGAATATAGACGATCAAAATGCTTGGCCTTCATGTGACCGTTGAATCAAGACTTTGACTGGCTAACAATTTGAATACAATATTCTTACAGAATATAAGAGAGAACCTCCTTTTTATATTTTTTTTTGTGCCATTTCGTTTCCAACTCATTAAATTGAAGTTTTTTTATATAAAAATCTACGATGGTAGTTCTTATAAGAACCTCATTTTTGTAGGTCTCATATATTTATCAACATCAAAAACTATTATATATTTATAAATAAATATCAAGTATTTAAAATAAATACCAATAGAAATGAGGAATATGTCACTTCACACCAAAAATGAAGGTAAAAACCAAGGTTCTTGTTTAATAACCTAGAGGAGATTGAGTTCTTATAAGAACTCTTCACAATTGTAGTTCTTACAAACCACTACATTAATTTTTTGTTTGTAAGAACCTTGCATTGGAGATGGTCTAAGGCAACCTCGTTTTAAGACCTATTTTTGTTGAATATTTTTTTAAATAAAACCTTAAAAAATTAATGGTTCGGATTTATCCATACTATATTATAAACCATTTATGAAAAACTCGTAAAAACAACTTCTAAAGCTTCATGTATCGCTATTTAATGCTAATTATTTAAAATCTATTAAAAACAACTAATGAAGCCTTATGTACCGCTTTTAATGTTAATACTTGATTAATACATACCTCTAACAACCTTCAAATATTTAAATCATTGACTCTTATTAATTAATTTTTATCTCTAACCACTTTCAAATCCTCAAACTACTTAAAAAGTGTCATATTCTTTAAACAAATTTATATTAAAAAAAAACATGACCGTTTTTTCAAAATCACATATTAAAATCGAGATATATCGCGCTGCATTGTACGAGTAGACTTTTTGTATAGTCTAATGTATGAATCCACCTTAATACAGAACTATTTAATTTTATTTAAAATCAAAAACCACTATTTAGTTTTAGAATTTGCCGGTAAAAACAAAAACGTCCCTCTAATATTTTTTTCATACTTTGTCATTTCAAATCTTTTGTTGTTTTTATTTGTATGGTTTTTTATATGATATGAAATTTTATATTTTATTTTATTTATTACACTACGTAACAAATGATTTTTATCCACAAAAATCACCTAGGAAAAGTTTCATCGGTGATTATCGACGGATCACCCAGAATATACCAATAGTTCGGTAGAATCCGGTATTTTTTTTAGAAAACATCAATGGACCATCACCCTTTAATGACAGATCACCCTTTAATGACAGATTCTTAAGAAATGTAATAAAAGTTTTACTCATTTTAGATGATCTATAGTTTTAGTGTGGGCATAACAATCTCCCTAACAAAATTGAGAGAGTCCTGAAACCTGGTTATTTTAGCTGATAAATTAGTCATTTTAATAAAATTAGCCGATAAGATAGATAAAAATGTAAATTGTATAAAACTTTTTATCATTTATGAAAAATATAAGGATTAAAAAATATAATTGAAAATAAGTGGATAATAGCATCTGAATCTTATTGAAACATTACCTGAATTAATTTTATAAAAAACTAACTTATAAGCTAGCCATGTATCATTTACAAACACATTAGTACAAAATATGACTTAGGTTATGCATGGCAAACTAGCTGATACGCTAGCTAATGACTGATAAGTAACTAGTTTTTCATTTACAAAACAATAAGTACAAAATATGACTTAGACTATGTTTGACAAACTAGCTGATAAGTTAGTTGATGATTGATATGCTAGTTGACGACTGATAAACTGCTAGATGATGAATAAATCACGTTTGGTAAAAATTAGCTGACAAACGTGTAAAATGACCAAAAATAACATTTTGAAAGAATAATCAATTACAATATTTCATAATATAATTAAAACAAATTTATGGTAATATAATATGTTAATTAAGACAAACAAGATAATAAAGTAAAATTAAATAATATATTATGATAATTAAAAGAATTTAAAGTTTATTATTATACATATACTATAAACTTTAAATTTGTTAAAACAAATTTTAGAAAAATCTAAATGAACTTATGATTTTAAAAAATCATACATATAATAGAAATAAAACAACAGTTGAATAATAATTAAATAATAGTAATTTATAAGTATAATACATTAACTAATATTAAAATAAATAATATAAAAGTAAATGATACGATTAACAAAAATTATAAATAATCAGAAATTCATCAATAATAATTATAATTAATTTTTAATAATTATTATTCATTTATAATAATAGTTAATAAATAAAAAATAATATTAATGAGGGTATGTTAAGAAAGTCACAAATAACTTCTCATAATTTATTTTAAGTAATTTGTCAAAAAACTAGTTTATGTTTATCCAAGCATATACTCAAAAAAAAATAAGATAGCTTATAAGAGCATCTTCAACGTTTCTCCAAAATAGAGAAATAAGAAGTCAAAATCTAAAAAAAAAAAGAATCACCTTCATCTCTAACAGATTCTTTATTTTGGAGATTACACATTACTTATATTATTAAAATATTCAGTACAACTCATAAAATATTATTTATCTCTCTTAAACCTTTAATTTAAAACAATTTCATTGATTGAATGAATAAAATGTCATTTTCTTTCTAAGTAATCATTTTTGGATATATCTCTAAATTTGAAGATTTTTATTATCACTCTCATAGTTTATCCATTTTGAAGAAAGTCTTAGGTGGCGTTTGGTTCGCAGATTCTGGAGGATTCTGATGGATTTGGAATGCTAAATTCCATTGACCAGATTTCATTCCTTCCTTTGGTTCGTTCTTTTTTACGGAATGAATCTCTGAATTCCATCAAATTCCACAAATGAGGGAGTCTAAGATTCCTTAGCAACTATAAGGTATTTTGATGGAATGAAATGTTGCATTTTCATAAAACAAAATATACTAAATATAACCTAATTAAATTACTTTACTTTACTTTAATTTAATACTTTAGTTTTTTAGTTTTTATTTTTTAGTTTTTAACTTTATTTTTTATTTTATTTTACTTATTATTTAATATAATTTAATACGTTTGTTTTTAAATTTATTTTCTCGAAATATATTTTATTTTTTCTAGATATAATTTTGTTCCTCTCACAATATATTTTATTTGGGTTTTGTATATTATATTTTTTACACATTAAAATATTTAATAATTATTTTATTAAATTTTTTATTAAAAAATAAATTATTTAATGACTATTTTATTAATGCATTTATTGTTGAAAAAATTAAAATTATCAAAAAGGATATTTTGGTCATTTACCAAAAAATCATTCCAATTCCAAAGCTATATTTTGTGAGCCAAACAGACAAATTTCAATTCTTTTAATAGATTTCATTCTAATTCTGTCAACCAAACAGGTAGTCAAACCAGACAATATTCCATTCCAATTCCTTCCAAGTCAAATTCCTTTGACAAATTCCATTCCATCCAAAAACATTCTGCGAACCAAACGCCACCTTAGAGAATCTGTAGGAACAAAATTTCCAAAATCTCCATTTTGAAGAAACTGTTGATGATGCTCTAAACTAGCTTACTTTTATCAGACAATATATGTAGCTTATATTACCTAACTTATATAATTGTCAAATATGGGATATATTCTTGGCCATCGATCTAGCATCATCGGGAAAACGCTTCAAAATGGTTACGATTTTCACAAGATAACTTGGAATTTTCAAGTTGCGATTTCATGTGTATCATCCGGAAAAGCTATTATACATATAAAAAGAAATATAAATATTTCATGTTTTATGGTCATTTATTAGGTTAAGGGTGGAAACAAGAGGAATGTAGCAGTTGGTTTTGGAAGCAGGAGCAACTAGTTTTGAGGCTGCTTGTCTGAATTTGTGCTACGGGGCCCCGGCCCGGCCAGGCCAAGGTTTACGGGAAGAAAGGTTTCTTTTCAAATACGCTTTCCGTACAATGCCATAATAGCAAGCAATTGTGTGGTTTGAAAAAAAAAATAATACATTTTAATATATTTGAATAATATTTTGAAAAAATTACAAGTACAACCTAAAAATATTTGATTATTTTATAAAGGCAAATTAATTGTTTGTCTTATGGTGGTTTCATTCCGAGTCACTTTCTTCCTAATTTTTATTGAAATAGTCACCAGGTACGTGATTCTATGTTCGCAAACCTAGCTAAAAAATACCCAAAAAATTCAATTTTGATCGATTCTACTTAAAAAATTGACACATGTCTGCAATTACGGATCTAGGTCCGCAATTACGGACTCATGTCCGCAATATGCAAAACAAAAAAAATTGAAAAATCGACCAGATTCGTTTTTTAAAGGTAGGTCCGTAATTATTGTAACACCCTCGAATTGGGAAGAACAACTAAATAAAATTTTGATACAATAATTACTTAAGGAATAAAATTCCTTCTACAAACCATTCATGGAATAACCTCAATATAAAATGTAACGACTCTCACAATTAATAACTCAAAATCATACTATGTGACCACATACAGTCGGGTGTTACTTAACACAAATACAAGTTGCTAATTCCAATTATGAATGCGAAAGATTCACTAAACAAATCACTTATCGTGCACCCTACTAGCACTCATCACTTCACATTGTAGCTAAAGCTATTCCCAACCTGAACCTGTTGCACAAGCCGACAAATAAAAAAGGTTAGGCTAACGCCTAGTGAGTTCAAGAGTTTTATCATGATCATTTAATTCATAAGACGAGGGAGAGATGCAAATTAAATCATGAGTTCAAAAGGTTTTACTTGAGATGCAAACCACCCATTTTCCAACACACACAAATCACGTGATGAAAGCTTTAATATAGAACGATTCTCGTAATAGACTCATCCCAAAACCAACATGAAAAGTGAAATAGCATTTAATTCCCAAAACGATTGAATTCATAAATAAATCGCTATTATTCCAAACATCCCAAACATGGGTGAAACATAACCCATAACTCACATAACGTGGAAAACAATCCATATAAACATGATACGTCACCGAAAACATGGATAAAAACAAATACCCAAAGCAACACCTTTCGGTGACGGGGGAGGCCCGTTTACATTACACGTGACGGAACACAAAAGTGGGTCACGTACTATGCAACAAAACAAACACGTGGACTATTCTCGTAATAATGAGCTCAATCACTCCAGATCTATTGCCCGCGAGACTTGGGAGCCCCAAATTTCAACCACTCCAGGTCTATACATTGGGTCACTCCAAATCCACAAAACAAGCACATTGGGATTACACCTTACTGCCCATGGGACGCTGCCCGACCATATAGGCCCACACCTTACTTACCATGGAACCCGATGCCTATCCCGTGCCAAGCACACATCTGGAATTTCACCTTACTGCCCATGGGACGACGCCCGACCATATAGGCCCACGTCTTACTTACCATGGAACCCGATGCCTATTCCGTGCTACAATAAGAGAAACTAGCGTCTCATCATTGAACGTAAAAACTCAAGTGCCTATGGATCCGTAGCTAATAAGGTCTAAAAGTACACAACTCCATTTGAATGACACACGCACCCAAAACATGTACTCTACAAATATAATGCAATAATGCAACTGACGGCCAAGGCTCCATATCCAAATGTTAAAATTCGGACAAATGTCCTCAAGGCTCATTAAAGTCATAAACCGAGCAAAATCCAATAGACCCATAAATAACGGTCCTCAAAATATAAAAAATGCGTTTAAACATTGCTTAGGTAAACATATACTATAAAATCATCATTAACCTAAAATTTGTCACGGGTTAGAACAAAGGTTTTCCCCCAAATGGACTCGTGCCCTTATAATTCTCAAAATAATTCATGACACTAAAATGTGCATTTTTCCCAAATGGTTTATAAAATCAATTACCTCAATATGATTAAACCATTGAATAAATTCCGTTTGAGCAATAAATCATTTAAGGACATATCTATGATTTCTACACATAAAAATATCCCAAAAATCCCAAATATGGGTGTTTTACGACTTTATAAAGGTAAACACTTCAAAAAGGGTTAAACTCATCAACTAACCAAATAATTGATAATTTTCATGTAAAACACATAAGTACTTGGAAAAATAACATTTTTGACATGTACAAAGTTTTCACAAAGCAACTTGAACTCACCTTGCTAGATTAGGCTAAATCTATATTTTTCCCCAAACGTAAGCTCCTTTGAAGAAAACACGAACCTTCAAGCCAAATCTTCCAAGGAAAACCTAGAACCATGAATTTACAAACATCAATAATCCTCCTCAAACACTTAGAATAGTTTCCCTCAACATAACACATCCAAATCACCTATATTACCAAAACCCTAGATTCTTAAATGGAGGAAAGATGAGTTTACCTTAACCATTAGTTGAATCCACCATCAATACAACTCTAGGGTTACCAAAATGCACTTCAATCTTATTGTTGATCCAAACCCTCAGTGATTTGATAATGACCCTATCTTAAATACTTAGTGAAAATTGTAAGTAAACAATATGTATCAGAGTTTCACTATCGCTGATAAGTACTAAGATCTTACAGTACTGCTGATAGGAACTCTCGCACTTTTAGATTAAACATTCAGCGAACACTGTTCACCATATCGCTGAGTCTGTTCAGTCCGTATGGTGATCGCTGATAAGTTAGTTGTTTACTTATGATCCCTGAAGACAAGATTCACGTCAACAAAGGTTCTACGCTGAAGTCGAAGATCAAGCTCAAGAACCAGCGACAAGTCTCCTAATGAACTGATGCGGATCAACGAAGACTCAGATTTGTCCACTCAACGTGAAGTATCAAGTACAAGACTTCAGCTATCGCTGAACTTTATCATCTGCTGAATAGTAAATGATAATCGCTGAATCAACGAAAGCTGATCATGAAGTCCTCCGTACAAAGTACTTTTGTCTTAACCTCCCTTGCACGCCACCGTACGAAATGTCAGAAAAGAACCTCCGAAAATCTGAAATCGTACAACCACTCTGACACTACACTGTTCACTCATGCGGCTACTAAGGTTGTCATCAAAGGTCAATGACATACAACCAATCCGCTAATGACACGTGTAAAGTATATACTGGATTGCATTAAATGCATGCAGTATATAAAGAGATGAACTCACTTCTTTTGAAGTAACTTGCTAACTCTGGACAAGTTCAAATCTCTCAAGATAGGATTTTATTAGTAATCTCCTTATCTTTCTTAGTGCAAGAAAACCTTAGTGTTCCAACTTGTTTAGATTTAGGTTTATCCTTAATCTTGTTTCCGCAACAAGCTGTAAATTGTTAATGATTTATCAATAAACAATTTAGAAAAGTAAAATAGTGTGTTTGTATTCAACCCCCCCCCCCCTTCTACAAACTTGTTTAAGCCTTTCGGGACCAACAAGTGGTATCAGAGCAGATTTGTTTAATCTCATAAACAAGATCTAATCTAAGATATTTTCTCTTCCTTGCTATTATCTGAAAATGGCCAACTCAAACACAAACACTCACTATATCGACAATGGTTCTCTTGCAAAACCCCCTAGATTTTCCAGAGACAACTTCAACTTATGGAAAAATAGGATGACACTCTTCTTAGAAGGTGTAGACCCTACTATACCTTACTATCTTGAAAACGGTCCACACATCCCTGTAACGATTGATCCTGCCGTTCCAGCCACTGCAACTAGAGCTGCTATTCCAGAAAGGCTGATTCCAAAGGAAATCCATCATTGGACCGATGAAGACAAGAAGAAAGTGGCTATAGATACAAAAGCCAGATCCATACTATCCATGGCCCTTCCTGACGAAGTCTACCATTCCGTCATGAACCTGAAATCCTCGAAGGCCATGTGGGACACAATATGTGTTCAGTATGAAGGAACGTCTGAAGTCCAGGATTCAAGAAAGATCAACCTGGTAAGACAATACGAAAGTTTCATCTCTGGTAAGAATGAAACTCTCTCTGAAGTACATCAACGTTTTAACTGCTTAATTATAGATCTTAAAACGGTTGGTAAGGAATATTCTAACTTTGAAGTTCTGACAAAGTTTTTAGAATGTTTACCTGAAAGCTGGGACAATTATTCCATGTGTCTCAAGCTGTCAAAAGATCTAAGATCAATGACACTCGCTACCTTATATGGCACATTGCTGAATCATGAGCAATCTAGCCATCTTAAGAAGAATCTTGTAAAAGATTCCAAAAGCACCCCTGTTGCTTTAATCTCAGAGGAACCTTCTACTCAGCGACCCGTGGTCACTATCACTGAGTTAAAAAGTAACTCTGAAAGATCATCAGATTCTGATTCTTCAGATGATGAATCCTTGGCTCTCCTAACTAAAAAGTTCAGGAGATTCGCCAAGAAGAAAATGTTTAGAAAGAACAAAACTCTTTCTATAGCTGACAAGCCTAAGTCATCAGCTTTTGTTGATAAGGCTACTGCTACTTGTTTTAACTGCGAAAAGACAGGTCATTTCGCTAACGAGTGCAGGTCAAAGAAAATCGTGAGACCTTCAGCCTTTACAAAGAAATCCTTTGTTCCAAGGAATAAAGACGACAAATACTTAAAGCTGAAGGAGAAGTATGCAAAGCTGAAAAGCTTTAAGAAGAAGGGAAAAGGCCTAATGGCTGACTATGATTAGGCTGCTTCTGATGAAGAAGCCTCATCATCTGATTCTGAAGATGATGAAGCAAATCAATGTCTCATGGCCAAGATTGAAGAAGAGGAAGAAAGTTCAGACATTCCCTCCACTTCAACATCTGCCATTCAGGTATCACCTTCCTTCTTTACCAATATTGTAAATATTGATGAAGCTGATAGTCTCCGTAAAATCGAACTACTGACTAGAAGCTTATACGAAGCCATGAACGGCAAAGCTGTGGTTGAAAACCAAAATCTTGATCTCGCTGAAAAGCTTAAAAATTGCCATCTTCAAATAGAAAAGCTTTCTAAATTTGAAGAAGATTTTAAAGATCAAGTCCATTTAAATCAGCTAGTCAAAATTGAACGAGCGGAAGCTATCGCTGCATTAAAAGCTGAACAAGCTACTGTTGAAGGATGGTGTAATTCTTCAACAAAGATCACTGAGATAATTAAGGCTCAGATTCCTCTGAGTGATAAACGTGGTCTGGGTTATAAATATGATACTCCAATACCAACCACTGAACGTTCAATGCTTAAATTTGGAACGTTCGTATCCTCAGTAGCTGACACTTCTTCATCTCAGTACTCCTCGTCGATTACACCAATCCCTGAGGAAACTCCTACCTCCTCAAAAGGTAAGGAGAAAATGGTTTATTCAAAACCTACCTCTGTCTCTAAAGATAAAGGTAAAGGAATTGTAATTTATCAAAATCCTCAGAAGGGTACTTTAGTACCTAAGCTGAATGCTTCCAAAGCCTTAGTGATTCATTCATCTGGTTCTAGAAATCAGACCTCTGGATCAGTTCAGCGACCTACTCCTAGACTCAGAGTAGATGTCCTTGGTAAGAAATCTGAAGAACTGAATGTTCGTCCTATTTCAAAAACCAATAGTGTACTTGGTGCTGGCACTTCTAATTCCAAATTAAAAGCTCAGCACACAAGTGGTCCTAGAACTAATTTTAGTTATAGGAAATGTTATCACTGTGGACTTACCGATCATATTGCAAGTAAGTGTCCCACAGCCACCAAAGCTGATAAGATAGCTAAGGTGAAGATAGCACCAAAGAAGACCAAACCAGTTGCAAGTCAGGTCAAGGTGACTCATACCGCTGAGGTCAAGAAATTGACCAAAGTGAAGAAAGACAAAGCTGAATCTTCAAATGCTGCGAAGACTGCTGAACCCATTCCAACCACTTCCCCTGTATTGCGAAGACTGCTGAAGACAAAGCTCAATCTTCAAATACATGGTGAAGTGGGTACCCAAGCAAAACTAATCTTCCTTTGTATTGCAGGTTAAGAAGGGTATCTGGTATCTCGATAGCGGATGCTCTAGACACATGACTGGAAAGAAAAGCCTGCTCGCTGAATACAAGGAAGAGAAGGGTCCCTCTGTAACTTTCGGTGGAAATGGAAAAGGACACACCCGAGGGTATGGTGTACTTTCAAATGGTACAACATCCTTCAGAAGAGTCGCATATGTTGAAGGGCTGAAGCATAATCTTCTGAGCATCAGTCAGCTTTGCGACATGGATAACAAAGTGATTTTCACCAAGGAATCCTGCTTTGTCTCTGACAAAAAGGAGAAGATAGCTCTAAGCGGTTATCGTTTGGAAAATGTTTACGTTATAAACATGGACTCAACAACCACTGAGAACTCCTGTTTCTTCTCAAAGGCATCTTCTGATGTCAACTGGCTATGGCACAAGAGACTCTCACATCTCAACTTCAAGACACTGAATACTCTTTCATCCAAAGAGTTAGTCACTGGTCTACCTCAACATTCATACGCCAAAGAATCCTTATGTTCAGCGTGTGAAAAAGGGAAGCAGACCAAGGCAAGCTTTAAGTCCAAGCAAGTTTCCTCAGTGTCATCTCCTCTTCAACTACTCCATATGGATTTGTTTGGCCCCGTTAACAAACAATCCATCGCTGGAAAGAAATATACGCTGGTCATAGTTGATGAATTCTCTCGTTATACATGGGTAATGTTTCTCCGTTCTAAGAGTGACACCCCTGAAGAACTCATCACCTTTGTTCGGAAGATGGAAACTCTGAACAATATGACTGTTCGCTCTATAAGGAGTGATCATGGAACTGAATTCAAAAACAGTTCTCTTGATTCCTTCCTTGAGAGCAAGGGTATTTCTCATAACTTTTCGTCAGTGAGAACACCACAACAAAACGGAGTCGCTGAAAGAAGAAATAGAACAATTATTGAAGCTGCACGTTCAATGCTCAGCGATTCTCACCTGCCTACTCAGTTTTGGGCAGAAGCTGTCAACACGGCTTGTTTTACGCAAAACAGGTCGCTGATAGTCAAAAGATTCAAAAAGACAGCCTATGAACTCTTTCATGGGAGAAAGCCTTCAATCAGCTTTCTTCACATCTTTGGTTGTCAGTGTTTCATACTGAACAACAGAGATGCCCTTGGAAAGTTTGATCCTAAGGCTGATGATGGAATCTTTCTTGGATACTCCTCAGTTTCCAAAGCCTTCAGAGTCTTCAACAGAAGAAGACAAACTGTAGAAGAAACTATTCACGTCACGTTTGACGAATCCCGTTCAGCGAACTCTAAACCGAACGCTGATACAGAAGAACTGAATCAATGGATGTTTTCTCATCTTGGTGATTCAGAAGATGTTCCCACTACTCATACTCATACAACTGAAATGATGGTCCTACTATCATTCCCAATATGCAGAATAGTGAAGCTGAAACATCTTGGGTCTCAGCTGTTCCTATAAATACTATACCCGCAGTTGATCCAAATGTCTCAGAAATTCCATCTATTTCTCAGCAATCAGTGAATGAAGTGACAAATGCAAGCATTCCTCTCTTAGCTGATTATCCAGAAGTAGCTGAAGCCTCATCTTCAGTTTCTCCAGTTCAGACTGCGTCAGCGACGCATGCTCCGGCTCAGCGATGGACTGTAAATCACCCAATCGATCAAATTCTTGGTGATCCCAACGCTGGTATTCAGACTCGTAGAAGTGCAGGTAATATTTGTTTATTTGTTAACTTTATTTCTCTAACTGAACCAAAGAAAATAGATGATGCCCTCAGAGATCCAAACTGGGTCAGCGCTATGCAAGAAGAGCTGACTGAATTCGAAAGAAACAAAGTTTGGAAACTTGTTCGGAGACCAACTGACAAAACAGTGATAGGCACTAAGTGGGTCTATCGAAACAAGTTGGACGAACATGGTACTGTAACTCGCAACAAAGCTCGTCTTGTTGCTCAGGGATACAGACAAGAGGAAGGTATAGATTATGACGAAACCTTTGCTCCTGTAGCAAGACTTGAATCTATTCGTCTTTTCTTAGCATATGCTGTACACAAAAACTTCACTGTACATCAAATGGATGTTAAGTCAGCGTTTCTAAATGGAAAGCTGAATGAAGAAGTTTATGTGGAACAACCTCCAGGATTCTCAGATCCTAAGCGTCCAGGTTATGTTTATAAGCTGGATAAGGCACTTTATGGCTTGAAGCAAGCTCCTCGTGCATGGTATGACACTCTTTCTACGTATCTCCACCTTGAAAAATTTGAGAGAGGTAAGATTGACAAAACTTTGTTTTTTAGAAAAATAAAAGGTCATATCATTTTAGTTCAAATATATGTTGATGACATTATATTTGGTTCTACTAACCCTGAGCTTTGTACTCGTTTCGCTGATAGAATGAAAGATGAGTATAAAATGAGTATGATGGGTGAACTAACATATTTCCTTGGTCTTCAGATTAAGCAAACTGAAAAAGGAACTTTTATAAATCAGGGAAAGTATGTTAAAGATATGCTGAAAAAATTCGACTTAACTGAAAGTTCAGCTATGAAAACCCCTATGGCACCACCGCTGATACTTGATAAGGACACAAAGGGTGTTCCTGTCAATGTCACGCTGTACCGTGGGATGATCGGATCACTACTGTATCTTACAGCTAGCCGACCCGATATTATGTTTGCAACATGTCTGTGCGCACGATATCAAGCTGAACCTAAGATATCTCATATGAAAGCTGTAAAGCGAATCTTTCGATATCTTAAGGGTACAGCGAATCTAGGTCTTTGGTATCCCAAAGATTCAGGATTCGATCTAACCGCCTATTCAGACAGTGATTTTGCAGGTTGCAAAATGGATAGGAAAAGCACCACAGGAGGATGTCAGCTCCTGGGTGGAAAGCTGGTAAGTTGGACAAGTAAGAAGCAAAACTCGGTGTCCACTTCCACAGCTGAAGCTGAGTATGTAGCCGCTGGAAGCTGCTGTTCTCAAGTCTTGTGGATGAGAAATCAACTACTAGACTATGATCTTCAGCTCTCCAAAATTCCAATCTATTGCGACAGCACAAGTGCCATCGCTATAGCAAACAATCCAGTGCTACACTCAAAGACAAAACACATAGAAATCAGATATCATTTTATCAGAGATCATGTGATGAATGGTGATATAGAACTTCATTTTATCCCAACTGATTATCAGTTAGCTGATTTGTTTACCAAACCTCTTGATGAGACAAGATTCAACTTTCTCATCAGCGAGCTTGGAATGCTGAACTTTGAAGGATAAATCTTCAGCGGTTCACATTTAATCAGCGATACGTTTATACATTCTTGTATAGGCTCTGGATAAAATAAACTAGTACAATCCATTTCATCATCTTCTCTCTGAATAAATTGGGTTAAACTGATATCAAGGTATGTTTTCTCTCTCTGACAAAACGCATGAAAATGCAAGATTTCAAATTCTTACATCGCTGAATATCTCTTCCTTAACAGCGATATTTTGAAATTTCTTAAAACCCTCACTGATATTTCTATTCAGTGCTTCATATTTTCCAAAGAGTCCCTGAGTTTTTCTTTCAAAACCTCAGAGACAACGAAAGAATGTGAAAGGACAGTTGTGACGTCATTGCAACGGATAACACCAGGCACGTTTCTTTTTCTGACACACGTTTGCACGTTTCGTTGTCTATCCAATCAAATGCAAACACGTGTCCGTGTCATGATGAAAAACTTTCCCGCTCAAGTTTTTCTCTCTCTACTCTCTTCCTATATAAACTCTCTCAAAGTTTATATTTGTCTTTTATGCGAATCAATCTTTCTCCGCAAGAAAAGAACACTGTTGCATTTTGTGCTCTCGATCTTCAAGAACTGTTCATCATCTTCTTCATCAAACTCAAGGTCAATATGTTCTTATCTTTTATCAAATGCAAATAACTTGTTTTCGATCTTATCATTGTTTTACACAAGATCAAACAAAAGAACTCAAAAATAAAATCATTTTCTTTCATGGTTTTATAAACACAACCATTTCATGGTTGTTCTTCAAGTTTTAAATCTAAAATCTTAAACTTGTTCTTCTTTCGTATCCATTTTTTTAAAAAAAACTGGAATACAAGGCTTATAGGTGTTATATTCGTTTTTTTTTTTTAAAAAAAAAAAAAAAACAAGAAAAACCCTAATCTTCATTAAGACTTTTTTGTCTGAATGAAATGGACAAAATTCGAAAAATCTCAATGGAAATTCTCTTTCCACATTAAGATATTTCTTATTTGTTAACATCTTTGGTTGAACTGATAATACAGTGAAATGGCAACTTCAAAGCTGAATGTTACCGCTGAGTCCATCTCCAGTGATTCTGAGGAACTGGAAATCACCAAAGCTCCTCAGGTTAAGTTTGAGCTGGATCAACTAGACTGGACAAAGGCAAACAACCTTTCAGCGCTTCTCGAGTTTCCTCCTCGGAAGCAGGTATCCCATCTAGACGACGCTGTGATTTTTTTGAAGAATAGCCCCATATACACAGCACTGACAATCACACCTCCTGCCACTCAGCGTCTATTATCCCAATTCTGGTACTTTGCCAGACACACCAACCTACCCTCAGCCAAAGATCCATCTAAAACCATCGACTGCATACTCAGCGATACTGAGTATGGCACCATCAAGATAACCCCCGCAATAATCCGTAAAGCTCTGAAATTCCCTAACGCTACCTCAGAAAATCCTTTCATTCCATTTCCTGACCGCAAGAAGCACGCTGACAGGGAAGAAATCATTGCTTTCCTTGATGCGATGGGTTACATCTGGGAGACTGGAAGAGACAAGCTACCTGAGAAGAAGCTGACGCTGATAAAGAAATCCAAGATGCCCAGCGAGATGAACTTCATCTTCGCTCACCTGATCAGCTGCATGACAGCGAAATCCGGATCTTCTGATCAAGCCGCTCAACCTCAGCAGGCCATGGGTTACGCACTGCTGAAAGGTCTCAACATTGACTGGGCCTCCATCATCTATGAAGACCTCATTCAACGTGTTGATTCTGCCGCTGACCGACCAGCATGGGTTCCTTACCCGCGATTCATCAGCGCCATCTTTCAATATGGCCTGAAGGACAGCTATCCTGAGGAGGGTGATCTGAAACTCTCTCAGATTGGCCCTAAAGTTCTCGACTTCAAGCCTGTCGCCAACGAGGTACGTCTCTCTACTCTTCTCACTCTTCTTAATTCTCCGCTTTCTGTGGCTCCTTCAGCGACAATACCCATCGCTGATACCCCGGCCACAAAATCCATTCCTTCTAAGAAAAGGAAACAATCTCTTACCCCTCTTGATTCCAAAAGGATCAAGAAAACCAAGGAGCAACCCCAGCAGTTGCATGCTGAAGACTCCTCAGCTCATTCTGAAGAGCTGAAGGAAAGTTCCGTGGTACGCTCTGCCACACCAATTCAAGCCATCCCTTCTAAACCTACTTCAGCGTCCCTAAACGCTGAGGTTAGAACTTTGGAATCTACCCAACCTTCGCCAGTCTCTCAAAAGACTGATGAAGTACTTCTCAGCGAATCCAACGCTGAACTTGAACTCCAACCCCAATTCTTATCCTTCGCTCCTCCCTCTACTTCTTTGGACACTCCTCCAGTCAAAACTGGAGATGCCATCATTCAAGAAGCCGTTGAAGCTTCTCAGCGAATGACGAAGAAAGGACCTGCAGAGATCTCCATTCCTCACGGAACTTTTGAGGGAGATATGGAACACTATGGAGGGACTCGAAACTTTGATGAGTTCGTCAACGCTCCTGCAGGTACAGATCCCACCTTAAACACTGTAACTAAACCTGAAACTTCTGAGCTTTCCTTTGTTCACAAGTACTTATATGTTACAGGTCCTTTTTTGGGAGACATCAACCAGTCTCTGAAGTCTATGGAGATGAAACTTACGGATCTCACCACCGGTCTATCAAATAACTCTACAGCTGTAACAAACGCTGGAGAGAATCTGACGAAGCTGACTACTGTGGTGGAAAAGAAGGCCTCCTCTGATGACATCAAAGATCTTGATAAAACTCTCGCCGACTTTGCCAAAGTGCTCTCCGACATCTACACTGACTACACCAACCTCAAATCATCAGTTTCCACCATTTCCAGCGAAGTTACAATGCTGAAGAAATCGGTTGGTACACTCGAAGGTGATATGTCAGTGGTCAAGACCGACTTGGGCTCAGTGAAGACCGACCTTGGTTCCGTCAAGACAATGATCGAGACGCTGGTGAACAAGGCAAATAATCCAGCTCCTGCTCCGGCCCCTGCACCTGTTTTGGACTCATTCACCGCAGAGGATCGCCAAGAGCTGAAGAAAATCACGCCTGCTATTTCTGGCCTAGAAGACAGAATAGCTAAGCTTGAAGGTTGTGTGAAAATCTCTGGCCCAGAAGACAGAGACAACACCAATGCTGAATCTACCCATTCCTCCCCCGCCCATCATGAGAAAGAGGGGGAGAAGAGCGCTGAACAGGAGAAGAGCGCTGAACAGGAGAAGAGCGCTGAAGACCTTTCCCATGATGAATCTATCAGGGGAGAGGGTAATGAAGATCGGATTACTGGACCTCAGGGAGATGAAAACCCTGAGGGAACCGAGAACCTCGCCTCTATATCTGAGGGGGAGCAACTCGATGAAGATGCTGAGGAATCTGAAGCAGAAGAAGACGAAGACTTCGACATCCCTGAAGCTGAACCATCCTCCTCTCCAAGGAACGATGATGATGATGATGAAGATGACGATGATTTCTTTGTTGTCAAACCTGCTCCTCGAACCAAAGCTCTTAAAGGTATTTCAATAAAAGAACCTTCAGGGGAGAAGACAAAGACAAAGCACTCAGCCTCTGGCGCTGAGAAAAGCAAAGACAAAGGCATCGCTGAAGATGATAATCTGGCGATCCTACTTGCAAAGCCGATTTGTCAGGTACACTAAACTTATTTTTCCTTCCCTGATCATCTATGAAAAATCAGTTATCCATTCCACAAACACCATACACATCCACATTTTTTTTTCTATCTTTTCTACCCAAGTTCTTCTACCCAGTTCTTATTTGTAAGATCGCTGCGTTTCAGCTAGTCCTCTCCCCTGTTTGAGGATATCGCTGAAAGATCTGTTGCGACTTCACCAATAATTCCAGCTAACGCTGAAGACATAATCCCAGTCTTAGATTTAATCTCTGAGACTGATGAACCAGAAGAACAACCTCTCTCGCACAGAAACAGACTTTCCTCAGTTGCTCAAAGGCTGAGTGAAGAAGATCAAAAGAGGAGAGAAGAAATGATAAAGCGATTCGAGGATCAGCGAATCATCCTAAGGCGCGATCAACTACCTTCAGTTCCTCCTAAGTTCAGAATTTCAAAAGCTGAATACCAAGATCATCTCAGAGCTGAACGCCTCATCGCTGAAAGGAAGGAAGCTGAAGATAAAGACAGAGAATACGCCATCAAGCTCACTCAAGAATCTGTCAAAGACCCCAAGCTGAAGCGTATTCCCCTTCAAATCCAACGAAAGCTTTGGGAACAAGCCCAGAAGATCGTGGAAAAGAAAGCTGAAGTTTCTCAGACCACCCTGATCTGGTGTAAAGAGAAAATCCACTTCAGATATCGTCCAGCGAAGATCAAAAAGGTATTCATCTCTGGAAGAACCTCCGTCGGAGTACCTATTGTTGACATCAAACTGTTCAGAGAAGATGACTCATCTGAAACCTTTCGTGCTGACACTGTAAAAAGGTATGGTCTCTCTGAATGGCTGGAGATGAGGTTAGCTATCCAACCGTCAAAATCTAAGTACAAGGATCATTTCAAAAAGCTGATAAACAGACAGATCGATTTGATATCTTCTTGTGTGGATATTCCTCTTGTTCCTGATCTAAAGCCGAAAAGAAAAAAGGACTCTCCAAAGAAGAAACGTCAAGATTCAAACTCAGGTCCTGTCATACGAAATGAAACTGGAATTGGTTTCTCTCGCGCTGAAGTACTTGGTCCTGATCCTGATCTATCTGCCCTTGATGTCTCTTTGCCACCATGTGAACTTTTCGTCCCTGGTAAAGTCATCAGTAATCCTTATGGAATATTCTTTCTTGACTACGACGGACGTAAATGCTTTCAACGGACCGCTGAGCTTCCAATCACTCCAATCGAACAGCTCAAAGATCTCATCTACTGGTGCGACTTCAGAAAAGACATTCAGGCACGACACCTAAAACCCTTGATTTTTGAAGCTGCTCTGAAGCTAAAGAATAAAGGAGAAAAGGTTCCTGACTGGATGATTCCAACTGAAAAGACAACCCTTGATGAACTTCTCATTAAGGAAGAACCCTTTGAAGGCTGACAACAATCACCATTTTCTCTATTGTATCAGTCATCCTTCAGTACTTGTAATTTATTTCGCTTGTACTTGTAATCTTTCTTATTCATATTGTAACCTGATTCAAAGATTTAAAGAAAGATTTCAGCGAATGTACTTTACTCCATCAGTACTGAAAAGATCCCAGAAAACAGTAAAAGGGACAAATATTTTATGAGTTCTTTTTATCCTTATGTTTTCATTAAATAGCAATTTTCTCTGTTGCTATGTCATAATCAAATAGGGGGAGATTGTTGATCCAAACTCTCAGTGATTTGATAATGACCCTATCTTAAATACTTAGTGAAAATTGTAAGTAAACAATATGTATCAGAGTTTCACTATCGCTGATAAGTACTAAGATCTTACAGTACTGCTGATAGGAACTCTCGCACTTTTAGATTAAACATTCAGCGAACACTGTTCACCATATCGCTGAGTCTGTTCAGTCCGTATGGTGATCGCTGATAAGTTAGTTGTTTACTTATGATCCCTGAAGACAAGATTCACGTCAACAAAGGTTCTACGCTGAAGTCGAAGATCAAGCTCAAGAACCAGCGACAAGTCTCCTAATGAACTGATGCGGATCAGCGAAGACTCAGATTTGTCCACTCAACGTGAAGTATCAAGTACAAGACTTCAGCTATCGCTGAACTTTATCATCTGCTGAATAGTAAATGATAATCGCTGAATCAACGAAAGCTGATCATGAAGTCCTCCGTACAAAGTACTTTTGTCTTAACCTCCCTTGCACGCCACCGTACGAAATGTCAGAAAAGAACCTCCGAAAATCTGAAATCGTACAACCACTCTGACACTACACTGTTCACTCATGCGGCTACTAAGGTTGTCATCAAAGGTCAATGACATACAACCAATCCGCTAATGACATGTGTAAAGTATATACTGGATTGCATTAAATGCATGCAGTATATAAAGAGATGAACTCACTTCTTTTGAAGTAACTTGCTAACTCTGGACAAGTTCAAATCTCTCAAGATAGGATTTTATTAGTAATCTCCTTATCTTTCTTAGTGCAAGAAAACCTTAGTGTTCCAACTTGTTTAGATTTAGGTTTATCCTTAATCTTGTTTCCGCAACAAGCTGTAAATTGTTAATGATTTATCAATAAACAATTTAGAAAAGTAAAATAGTGTGTTTGTATTCAACCCCCCCTTCTACAAACTTGTTTAAGCCTTTCGGGACCAACACTTATTTTCTTTAAAAGGAAAGAAAGGTTTTAGGAGAGGGTTTGATGAACTCTAAAAGCTTAGAACTTACAAAAGAGATGAGAGGTTGAGATTCCCACCACTTGTTTCCAACACTTCTCTAGATTGAGGGAGATCTATTTAAATCACAAGGAAAAGCACCAAGAAAGCTCAAGAACACGATTATGGAGGCTAGGGTTCGGTTCTTGTGGAAGAAAAATGAAAGGGGTGAGAATGAAATGGGGAAAAGTGGAAAAATCACGTTTTTATACAACCAGGGCCCGTCGGCGACCTTGCCCCACGAGAGTGACACTCTGTCACAATCGCGGGCATAGCCGCCCGCTACTCCCCACATTCGGTACCGGTCTCGCAAGAGTGCCCCCGCGGCCCTGTCACAATCGCGGGCATACTCGCCCGGAGTGTACCGGCCCGGATTTCATGCTTCCTTTTTCGAGCTGAGGCACACACAATACAAACACTGATTCCAAATGAAATGTCTCCAGTTAGAAATTACTAGTAGGGTCAATAAAAGAGCGAGATAAAGGTTTTCCAGAATTATGGGTGTTACAATCCTCCCAACATTAGGAACGATTTCGTCCTCGAAATCTGGTCTCCATACCTCCAACGGTTACTGAATCCACACTTACCATGTTTCCCTCGGCTTCCACCCGAAATTCGAATCTTCCTTCTTAACAGAACTGCTACGAAGACTTCATGCTGATACTCATTGTTAGTCCCAGATGGCTTAACAAGTATTGTTGAAGGGGGGGGGGGGGGGGGTTGAATACAATACTCAAATTTTTCACTTAATTTAATTCTATTATTAAAAATCTTTCAACAAGAATTACACATAGAAAATAAAGACTGTTGCGGAAAAGAACAGGTAAAACTATTCTAACAATCTTTCACAAAGTATACTGAAAACAAAACAACTTGAACACTTAGAATCAAAGCTATAAAGTTCTTGAGAAATGGAGAATGCTTGCATTGAGAAATTCTTCCAGAAAGCGTAGTTTGCATGGGGAGCTTCTTCCTCCTTTTATAGTATGAGAAGCATTAAATGCTTAGGACACTTGTCATCAGGAGATTCAATTGTAGGTGTTGACTTCTGAAAAGTTGATGTGTCCTTATCACCTTTCTCTTGGTACTAGGAAGAATACCCATGTTGATTGAGACTTTATCTGATAATGGATAAAACGACAAATAGTCACTTTTACCTTGCAATAGATATTGTCCCATAATAAATGATATTCTTGATGTGTCTTCCAAGACTGTTCCACCGATCGTATTCCACCGATGAGTACTTTGGAATTTGTTACAATTGAGAAAAGCATCTGTGAAGACATTTGAGATCCCACCGATTTGAAGCTTTCATCGGTGGGACTTATGTTGGCCGACCAAGAGATGGATCGGTGGGAGATGTCCACCGATGTGTGACACAACCATCGGTGGACTAATGACTTGATGTTTGTTGAGAAGGTTATTCTTCATTTCCACAATGAGAATATCTTCAAGCTTGGTTTCGGTTGATCTTCGACTTCACCGAACATTTGCTATCTTGTACAAGTCATTGTAAAGAACCAATCTAAAATATTCTAAGTAAGATTTAGGAGAAACATCGGTGAGTCAAATTCAAATCTTTGGTGACCCAACAATCTCCCCCTATTTGAATTTGAGCTCCATACTTAGAATATTAAAGAGTATCTGAGTATAAAACGCAGTTTGACCCTTTTTACTCTTTTTGGGTTCTTTTTACATAGACCATTCTTTTTGTTCTTTTTGATCTATTTTTCTTTTATGGGTTTGTATAGTATATCCAATATTTACAAGTAAGGAAAATAAATATGTGCAACAATGAAATTCAAATAGATGAAAAGTGCTTGCATTTAAGTAAAGTTTTCATACATCCGAAAATGAAGAAAAATTACAAGTACTTGTAAAGAAAATAGCACCTAGATCATTTCTTTGGTTTTTGAATGCGGCGTTTGATTTCGTTGGTGATGTTCTGATAGTGTATCTGAGTTTCATTGATGTGTGGCATGAGATTGGAGATGCCATGTAGGAAGGTGCTGTCGGCGAGATGAATTTGAGCAAATCTGAAGAAGCGTCGGTGGCCAAGAGCATCATTGAAGAAGAGTACAGGAATCGGTGAGATGCAAAGTGTGGTAGAGGGATAGGCGATGGAGGTTGGAATAGACAAGTTAAGATTATCCACATAGGGGATTCTTCCTTTAGAAACCATGTCTTTAAATACTGTGTCTTTCACCGATTGGGTTTTGGTCATGGGAAGTAGAACATCTTCTTTTAGAGATTGAAGAGAGGCACGTTCGTCGGTGGAGAGAACAATATTGTGTTTCTTCTTTATTTCTTTCATCTTGTTCATCAACCCATCGATATACTTGATAAAGATGTCTTTCTTGGGATTAGCACATTTCACCAAGAGCCTAGAAATTTCAAACCATTCGGAGAGACCGAATTGCCTGAGGTTATAATCTCTAATACTCCTTGAGGTTCCATCCTCCCTTTCAATGATGAGCCTGATGTCGGTGGGATTGATCTTGAAGGTGGCAATCTTTACACATGAGATAGGAGACTTGTCTGTACGGTAGTGCATGATTTTCTTGTACCACCTTACTTCTTCTTCCTTTTCTTCTTCAATGGTGCCCAACTCAGATTTTTGGGCAAGAATGGGATCGGTGGACTTGGCTTTAATCGCTTCCTCTTTGGCAACTTTTAGAGATAGAGCTTTTGAATCATCCAAGGCTTTTTGTGCTAGTCTAGCCTCCTCAATTTCATGAAGAGATAAACCCAGATCGGTGGCAGTTCCTTGTGATGGAGGTTTAAGCTTTAAGGTTTGGGCATCGACAGGTCGAGTTCCATACTTAGCCAATTCTTTCTTTCTTTTATCTTCTCTAGCCGCATCCTCTGCCGAAATGGCTTTCTTCCCTTTGTCTTTTGGAGCACTGGCCGAAGTTGCTGTGGTTTTCTCTACCGAAGGGATTTGGGTCGGTGTGATTGTAGTAGTCGGTGCCGAAGATGCTATCGGTGTAGGAGTCGGTGTCGGTGAATGGGAGGTGGCCACCGATGTGATCGGTGTAGGTGTCGGTGTCGATGTGGGAATTTTGGGCTTGAAGAAACGAATTGTTGATTTGTCGGTGAGGTCTGATGGCGGCCTGTTGCTGTCAATATGCCTAACAGAAGGCCTTTTCGGGGACTTTGGGAGGCTTTTCTCCCCCTCAGCAGCAGTCGCCGAATCCAGCCCCAAATGTATGGCAATACGATCCACCGAGGCATGAATGTGCTGAAGTCTATCCCTGTCAGTATTGTCAAAGGCAAAATCACCTAAGACAAAATCCCAATCCAAAATGTTGTTCAGGGAGTCAACCTTCCGATGAAGATTTTGAAGAGATTCGGTGAGAGAAGACCGAAGAGTCTGATGCCGAGTGTCGCGAGCAAGAAGCCGAGCAATTTCGGAGTCCTTGTAATCGGTAGAAGCTTTGATGGAATCCATCGACAAGGCCATGTTGTTGTGGGAAGTGTTCAAATTTTCTAACTTCTGAGCAAAAGTTGCCATACTGTCGGTGATTGGTCAAAGCAAATTCTGAAGAGTTGTTTCCAAGAGTTGAGGTTCCCTATTTTCCAAAACCGTGACCCTGTCACCTGTCTGAGGAATCATAGAGATGGTAGCTTGTTTGAAGGTTTCAAACTGAGTGCCCACCAACCGACATTGTCGGGCACCCTCCTGAACTTCGGTGATGAGGTCACTCGGTAGACGAATATCGGTGGTGGAGGATGGACCAACATGGTGAAGTTAGAATCGGGGTACATTTGGTGATAGGGGAGTGTGAGGAAGGGGTCTGCCTTCGGGGATGGTGGAAGAGGATGGTTGTTCGGATAAGGAATCGGGGAACAACACTCTTGGTGGTGGTGGTGGTGGTTAAGTAGATGGGGAAGAACTATCCTCAGAAGATGAGGATTTTTCACGGTCATTGGTGGGGGAAAGCGATCGGTGGAGAGAGCCTGTCGGTGATGGGAAGTGTCGGGGGGTGGGTTGCTTCGGTGATACATGGGTCGGTGATGGGGATGGAGGCGTCGGGGATTTGGGGATCGGTGGAGATGATTGGTGTGTCGACGATGATGAGGTTTCGGTGACCATGATGACGCCGGTGGCATGTTTTCGGGGTGCTCCGGTATCTTCCAATAAAAAGTCCAAAAATGCCCTGTTCGGAGAGGCCGAATCTCCAATGGGCTGTGCATCATCGATCTCACATTGATCGAGTGAAAGGCTGTGCAGTGCAAATTCAGTTCCTTCGAGGGGAGAGACCCCGAAGTCATCTGCACCACCCAAAGAAGCGGGTAATGAGGTAAAAGTTGGGTTCTCCTGAATCACACCCGAAGCCTTTTGAGAGACCACGGAGGAGCCGTTTTGGGGTTTAGCAGATTTCCCTGGTCTAGAAGGGACAACTTCAACCACCAATTTTGGAGAATCGATAGCCGGCTTAGGAGGCTTGGCCGAAGGTATCCGAGACCTCTTTAGAGGAGATATCAGAGGGGTTTTGGAGTGCCTCCGCTTGTGAGATGGGGTTGAGACTTGGGTAGCCTCCGAGGGATCTCTCGGAGGCGTAGTCTCGGTAGCGGACACGGAGGTATCGGTGGCCCGAGATGTTTTCTTTTTGGTGCCACCCGACTTCACTCGGGAACGGGGAGAAGGGGCCACTATGGCTGGAAGGACCTCCGGAATCTCTAGGTGTATAAACCCTTCGATTTTGGCGTCCCCCCAGAATAGTTCAGGAGAATGAGCAAAAGTTATCATACCTGGTCGTAAAGGGAGATCGGAGGCAAGAGGGCCGACATCGAGGGTCTTTTGGCCGACGATTGGAGAGGACCAATCATACTTGAATCGGGGAGACTTGGACTTCCGATCGGCATCTAAGGCAGCACCGAGCTTGTGCTGAATGATCATCGATATAAACCATGGATATGCTAAGTGACATCTTTTCGGGTGCTTTACGACTTCAGTCAGTTCAGTGAAAAAATACTAAGCGGAGTTTATTTTCCTTTGAAAGATAAGAGCATGGGCAAGCTTAGTGATGTAGGAAGGAGACTGATCCTGACCACTGGTCTTGCGAGAAAGGCAGTAGATAACGTGAGCAAAGAAGAAATTCCAGACCCCTCCCATTTTGTTTCTAATAAGGGTACCTGGACCTTTGGTAGATTTGGACGATTTATCATCAGTTTTGTGTACATACCCAATGGTATTTACCACCTCTACATGGGCGTTATCGACGTGCATATCTTCGTAGTCGGAAAAGGCTTCAATCTTGAGAGCAGTGCGGACATCATCCACACCAAAGGTGAGATCATGATCACCTTCTTCGTCAGTAAGAATGGAGGCATGAATGGCCTCATTGGATGGGTCATATACACAGGTAAGCCAAAAGTTGCCAATGAGCATTTTGCTCATTTTAGGGTTGCAAGTGAAGGCATGGAGAAGAGGAGAGCGGATCAAGAACTTAGTTACCATGGTGAATTCCGGATGAGCGGGGTCGGATTCAAACCTTGCAACATGATTGCAGGGATTGAACTTGAGGTCTTCGAAGCAAGTGGGTGATTCTTTGACGTTTTTGGAGGATTTGGTGGCCTTAGAAGAAGTCGATGATGCCATTGAAGAAGAGTGAGCAGATGCAGGTTTTGTTCTTGAGAGAGAGAGAGATCGTGGTTAGTTGCAGGTTGCGAAAAAGAAAGAATGAAGAAGATGGGTGATATTTATAGGGTTTAGAATTTGAAAAGATTTTGGGCGGTAATGGTTAAGGATGGAAATCGAAAGGTTGAGAATTAAACCAAATATAAAATGAGGTTTAAAAGGTAATGATGAAAATATGGGAAGATGTGGTCATGAGCCGTTTGCAAGGAATGGGAAGGGTCAAGGGTTTCTGACACATAGTATAGGTTCCCAGATTCATGTTGTATCACGTAAATCGCATAAATCAGATAGCGGAAGCATTATATAACGCTATTAAACAGTGAGTGATTGTGTAAAACGATAATGTAACAGTGAGTATCAAATATAGAACAGTAAAATGATAACAAGATCAGATATAATAAGCTGCTCGTATATTGATAATATCAATAACACCAAGAACGCGTTCAAGTGTGTGTATTCGGAAATCTCACAGGGAACAAGATCGTACGGAGGTAGTGCTATGGAAATACTGCAGTGTGTGCTCTAACAATTGTGGAAAACTATTCTTTCAAAAGCTTACAATTGTTGTTCCACTACCTCTCTATTTATAGCCTGATAAAGCATTAGACAGTGTACTATCTAACCCTGGAATGACACGTGGAAAGTGTGTCTTCGTTCTTTTAGGGCTTACGTGGAAAGTACGGACACGTGTCTAATACTTAGAGATTTCAACGAGACTTGGGCTTCATAGAGGTCTTCAGTCACCATAGCTCTTACGCCAGAGCTCTGTTGGTCTTCTTGTGTAAACGGATCTTCTGTTGAATAGAAGAAGTCTTCTGCCAGAGCTCTGTTGGTTCCGCCAGAGCTCTGTCGAGCTGTTGGTCTTCTGGGTGAACTTCTTCTAAGTCTTCTACTGGATCTCTGGTGGTCTTCTGACTTGTACTATTTTCAATACTTTTACATAAGAGATACTTGAGGCTAACAATCTCCCCCTAAGTATTGAAAATAAAAAATTTGGAATTTATAGAGATATAAACAAAAGACAGAGAACTTTTACCTCTGTGAAACTTTGCACTATTCTTTTAAGATATTACAATACGATGAAAAAGAATAAGTACACTTATCCATAGTAATCTCCCCTTAGCATTCTGTCGAATTTTCTGATCAGCTCACGGAAGTCCAGCATAAGATCAATCTGGTTGATGTAGAGTCTGAGTTGTTCTTCTGGACATTTGTCTCTTGGGAGATTCTGGATTATGTTTTTGAGATACTTCAGCGATTCACTCGAGTACTTGTGGGTTTCAGAAGCTCTGATGGCCTTCTTGATCTTCTTCTGTCGGCATATGAAGATTGGAGGATCTCCAACTACGATTCCAGTTCTGTAATGAAGATTTAATCTTGATTAATAAAGTCAAAGTCAATGTAATAGAAAGTCAATCTTAGCTTAATGCCTTGTTAGTCTTAGGGTATAAATAGCTTTGTCTAGTTGTGTAATAACCAGGTATTTTATCTAATTTAAAATATTAAAATTTTATAAGTTTATGTGGGTATTTTATGGAGTGAGAAGTTAAGGGGTGGGTTTTAATTTTTATAATACAAGTTAGGGGTATATTTTGACAAGTGAAACAAGTTTAGGGTTTAATTGGTATTTAAGTGACACCTCCTTTAGCCAAACCGACTTCCTTTCTCTATTATGGATGAGGTGTCCATTTGTAAGTAATATCTCAAAGTACTAGTGTGTGTGTGTGTGTGGTATTCGGTTTGAGAGAGAGATCGAGGGAAAGGTTAAAGGAAAGAAGAAGGAAGAAATTAAGAAGTTGTTGTTGTGATTCAAGGAACAATCTGAAGTAATCAAGGTAAACAATCCATACCTTATTTGTGTTTTAATTCCTTAAAGTGTTCTTGAACATGCTAGTTAAGTTCTTGGTGGGTTTTGTTAAAAATGGATGTTTTGAAGAATCTAAACTTATGGTTAGGTTATGTTAATTGTCTTAAACATATCTGCTAAGAATCAGTAACATGCATAGATTAAAAGTACAAAAATCTGGGTTTTAGGATGAACAGAGTGGACTGAGATTTGGATGAACATCATCGAAGTCGCAACCTTGAGTTGCGACATTCATGATTGTCGCAATAGGCAATTGCGACTCAGAGGTGAAGTCGCAGTAGACCGTTGCGACTTAGAGTTGGAGTCACAACAGTGGACTGCGACTTGGCATTGGAGTCGCAACCGTTGATTGCGACTTGGTGATGAGATCGCAATAGAAGACTGCGACTTGGTTTGGAATCGCAGTAGTTGATTGCGATTTGAGTTGGGATCGCAGTAGTGGATTGCGACTTAGGATTGGAGTCGCAATAGTGGGTTGCGATTTCGGGGTGAAGTCACAATAGATAGTTGCGACTTGGCACTGTGCATTGCGATTCTAATTTACTTTTTAGTAGGTTGCGACTTGAGTCGAGGATTTCATAAGTTTAGTTTTAAAAAGAGATATTTGGTATTTTGTGTGATTTCAGATTAGGTGAAGGTTGATCATACGTGATAATTATATTGGAAAAGCTTTTGTGATAAACAGATCAGGTGAGTTTTACTTTAAAAAGTATTTTACTGGAATGCATTATGTGAATATTAAATGTTTGATAAAGTGTATGAATATGTCATACGTGAGTGATTATAATATATTGAGATATTATAATTACGTGAGTATTATATGAAAATATAATACGTGGCCGGGCTTTGGACCGGTGTGATAAATTGGCTCGCAACCAATTGATATTGGCCATTGGTGGAGGGATAAGGCGGAATGAGACAGGTATGATGTGTAAATCGTATTTGGTATTAATTTACGTGTGATGTATGTGTAATTATACGAAGAGTGTTTCATGTAAATGAATTTTTAATGATTTACAAATGTCAGGGATTTACTCACTAGACCCTTAGGTCTAACCCTCATTTTCTGTTTTTTTTTTAAATCTGTATTCCAGGTGGTGGTACCAGTAAGAGTAAATGATTAGATTACTTGGTGGATAGCTATGTGGGATGATGATCATTATGAAGTTGATGATGCTTTTGTACTTAAATTTCTGTTATTAGCTATTATCTGATCTAAATGGGATCAAGTTTGTACTGAATTTTATATTGATTAGTCAGACTTTGGGACCAAATGTGTAGTGTGAATTATTTTGTTGAAAACATGTTATGAAATATATGTTATATGTACTTTTGGGTTCGTGGGATGTTACAGATGGTATCAGAGCCCTAGTTTAAGGGATTTAGGTATTAGTATCTGTACCGAGACTTAAACTGCATGTGAAGTAGGATGTCCCTAGTATTTTAGAACCTGGGGATACTAAGTATAAAAGGTAGAAGGATCATCATGTAAGGTAATTTCAAATTACACCAGGCCAGTGTAATTATGATCTTACAGGTGCATGCTTGAATTGGATTACCTTGTTATATGGGGTATGTGCTTACGTGTATATTAACTTTGTTTGAATCTACAGAATAACAAGTGACACTAGACGAAGGAATCAAGGAAGAGGCAGGAATTCGGGTGGAGAGAATCCACCAATAGGAACAGGAGGAAGAGGAGGAGATCGTGGTAGAGGCAGAAACGGAAGGGGAACTGGGGGCCGAACTGGAGGTAGAACACAACAACATGGTACAGAGTATGTTACACGGGATGAGTTGACTGCAGAAATGGGGAGATTACAGGATAGCATACAAGCTATATTCGAACATAATCGTCATAATGAAACTGAAAGACCAAGTCCGGAACACGATGTTGAAATACCACTTACCTCCACGGTCTTATCGATAATGAAAAGGTGTGACTACAAAATGTTTCTTAGTTGCAAGCCCCCTACATATTCAGGAGATCGGGATCCGGTAAAAGCAATGAGATGGCTAAAAGAAATAGAGGCCATCTTCAAGACGTGTAAATGTGCTGAACAAGATAAAGTACTTTATGGAACTGCCATGCTAAAAGGTGATGCTCTGTATTGGTGGGAGGCTCATACAGAATCGAGAGGAGCGGATGTATATACTACTTTTTCATGGGAGGAATTCGTGTTAGCTTTCACAACACACTTCTGTCCACAAGCTGCTGTCAGACAATTGGAAGAAGAATTTATGAATCTACAGCAAGGGAATTTGTTAGTCAGAGATTATACTGCTAGATTTTTAGAAAAATCTCGTTTTGCAGGATATTATGTAGCTACAGAAAAGATGAAAATGGAGAGATTTATCTATGGGTTAAATTCAGAAGTTCGAAGACTGATGACTGCAACAAGGCCAGATACGTTTACAGCTGTAGTGGATGTTGCAGAAAATGTCGAACGAGACAATAAAAGGGATGCCGGTGATAAGAGCTTGGGGAAAAGGAAATGGGAAGGACCGCCACAGGATCCAAAGAAGTCTAGATTTCAAAGGTTCGATAACCGTCCGCCGTTTAGACCAGCGGAAAGACCATGTCCAAGATGTAATCGCTACCATCAGGGAAACTGTCAAGTGGAATCACGGGTTTGTTTTAAGTGTGGGAAAACCGGTCATGTTGTTAAAGATTGTCGATCAACGCGGTTTTGCTTTTTGTGTAATTCTCCGGATCACCTTCAATCAGACTGTCCACGAGGTAGAATACAGCAAGGGGGTACATCCGGGAAACCAGCCATTAATAGACCAGTAGTCCCAAGAATAGAACCGCCAAAAACGAGGGGCCGTACATTCCAAATGACAGCTAAAACTCCAAATGTGGTCACAGGTACATTTTTCATAAACTCCACGTGTGCTAAAGTGTTATTTGATTCTGGTGCAAACCGATCTTTTGTGTCTCCCTCCTTTGCTGCTCACATGCATTTAGAGCCTAAAATATTAAAACATGTTTTATTAGTAGACACTGCAAATGATAATCAAGTGGCAGTTAAAGAGGTTTTTGATCGTTGTATGATAAATATAGAGGGATGTGGAGTACCAATACAACTATTTCCAATAGCTTTGATTGAATTTGATGTGGTAGTAGGAATGGATTGGCTAGCTGAGAATCAGGCTAACATAGTTTGTGATAAGAAAATAATCAATGTCGTTTTACCTGATAAGAGATCGGTAGTAATTTATGGAGATCGTAAGAATCATCAGTCCAGTCTTATATCGATGGTAATAGCTCGTAAATGTGTTAGTAAGGGTTGCTCGAGTTATTTAGCCTATGTGATAGATAGTAGGCCTGAAAAGATTAAGCTGGAAGATATTTCCATTGTTAGTGAATACCCAGAAGTTTTTCCTGGAGACTTGAATAGTCTTCCTCCTGTTAGGCAAGTAGAATTTGGTATAGACCTGGTACCTGGAGCCACTCCCATCGCTCGTGCGCCGTACAGATTAGCACCTCCAGAAATGAAAGAAATGATGACACAGATTCAAGATTTATCCGATAAGGGCTTCATCAGACCTAGCTCTTTGCCATGGGGTGCACCAGTTTTGTTTGTAAAGAAGAAAGACGGTTCAATGAGAATGTGTATTGACTACCGGGAGCTGAACAAGCGTACGATTAAGAACAAGTATCCACTTCCAAGAATTGATGACCTTTTTGATCAATTAGTTGGAGCTTGTTACTTCTCCAAGATTGATCTCAGATCTGGCTACCATCAGTTGAAGGTTAAGGAAGAGGATCTTTTAAAGACTGCTTTTCGCACAAGATACGGCCACTACGAATTTTTAGTAATGCCTTTCGGATTGACGAACGCTCCAGCCGCTTTTATGGATCTAATGAATCGGGTATGTAAGCCTAATCTCGATAAATTTGTCATTGTGTTTATCGATGATATACTTATTTATTCCCGATCCAAAGAGGATCATGCGCAACATCTTCGTTTGATTTTGGAGTTATTGAAGAAAGAAAAGTTGTACGCTAAGTTCTCTAAATGTGAATTCTGGTTGCGGGAAGTTCAGTTTTTGGGTCATATAGTTTCAGAGAAGGGTATACAGGTTGATCCAGCGAAAGTAGAAGCAATTGAAAGATGGGAACCGCCGAAGACGGCAACCGAAGTGCGTAGTTTTTTGGGTCTAGCTGGATACTACCGGAAATTTATAAAAGACTTTTCTCGAATCGCGACGCCATTGACCAAGCTGACTCGGAAGAATCTGAAGTTTGAGTGGAAAGCAGAACAGGATGAGGCATTCAGAATATTGAAGGAGAAACTCTGCAGCGCGCCGATATTAGCATTGCCAGAAGGTTCCGATGATTTTGTGGTCTACAGTGATGCTTCTAAGCTGGGTTTGGGATGTGTACTCATGCAACGTGGAAAGGTGATTGCCTACGCTTCTCGTCAATTAAAGGATCATGAAAGGCAATATCCTACCCATGATATGGAGCTTGCAGCAGTTGTCTTCGCATTAAAGATTTGGAGACATTATCTTTATGGTTCCAAATGTCAAATTTTCACGGACCATAAGAGTCTTCAACATCTTTTTGATCAAAAGGAACTGAATATGAGACAAAGAAGGTGGTTAGAATTGGTGAATGATTATGATTGTGAAATCCTTTATCACCCAGGGAAAGCGAACGTGGTGGCAGATGCGTTAAGTCGTCAAGAAAGAAGTGGAACAATAAAAGCTATATCGTTACGAGCTGAACTTCTTCCTAATATTTTTGATGAATTACTGAAGTGCCAAATAGATGCTTATCAAGAAGAAAGTTTGAAGTCAGAACGGTTGGTTGGGATATCAGCATTGCTTGGGAAAGATGACCGTGGGTTGTTGTGTATGGGGAACATAATTTGGGTGCCTCGTTTGTGTGGATTACGAGACCGTGTACTACAAGAAGCGCATCAATCTCGATTTTCTATTCATCCAGGTACGAATAAGATGTATAGAGATTTGAAACAATTCTATTGGTGGCCGGGAATGAAGAGAAGTGTTGCTAAGTATGTGGAAGATTGCACTACCTGCAAGAAAGTAAAGATTGAGCATCAGAAACCGTTTGGCCAGTTACAACGTCTGGATATACCAATGTGGAAATGGGATCAGATCACTACTGATTTCATTACCAAGTTGCCAAGAACTTCAAAGGGATTCGATTCTATTCGGGTGATTGTGGATAGATTGACTAAGTCTGCTCATTTCTTGCCGATAAAAGAAACTGATTCCTTGGAACGTTTAGCTAAATTGTACATTAATGAAATAGTAACTCGACATGGAGTTCCAATCTCGATTATTTCTGATCGAGATAGTCGTTTTACTTCTAGATTTTGGAGAAGCTTTCAAAAAGAGATGGGAACGCAGATAAAATTAAGCACAGCATATCATCCACAGACTGACGGGCAAAGTGAAAGAACAATCCAGACTTTAGAAGATATGCTTCGAGCTTGTATAGTTGATTTTGGGGGGTCATGGGATAAACATTTGCCTTTGATAGAGTTCGCCTACAACAACAGTTATCATTCTAGCATTCAGGCGGCACCGTTTGAAGTATTGTATGGTAGAAAATGCCGAACGCCTTTGTGTTGGAATGATGTAGGGGGAGAAACAATTAGCTGGGCCAAAAATAGTACAGTTAACGGCAGATAAGATTATTCAGATTCGGGACAGATTGAAAACGGCTCAAGACAGACAGAAAAGTTATGCAGATCGACGCCGGAAATCGTTGGAGTTCCAAGTCGGGGAATTTGTGATGTTAAAAGTTTCGCCCTGGAAAGGAGTCATACGTTTTGGGAAACAAGGTAAACTCAGTCCGCGGTATATTGGGCCATTTGAAATTACGGAAAGAATTGGTGAGGTAGCTTATAGATTAAATCTTCCGTCAGAATTAAGCAGGATTCACAACGCGTTTCATGTATCGAATTTTCGGAAGTGTTTAGTTACACCAGACCAAGCAGTCTCACTACCAGATATTCATGTGGACGAAAAGTTGAACTATGTGGAGGAACCGGAAGCGATAGTTGATCACAAGGTTAAAGTATTGAGGAATAAAGAGATCAGGCAGGTAAAGGTTCAGTGGAAACATCATAGGGGACAGGATGCGACATGGGAATCAGAATCGGAGATGAGAGCCAAATACCCTCATCTGTTCTCTTAACTGAATTCCGGGACGGAATTCTTTTAAGGGGGAGATGTTGTAATAACCAGGTATTTTATCTAATTTAAAATATTAAAATTTTATAAGTTTATGTGGGTATTTTATGGAGTGAGAAGTTAAGGGGTAGGTTTTAATTTTTATAATAGAAGTTAGGGGTATATTTTGACAAGTGAAACAAGTTTAGGGTTTAATTGGTATTTAAGTGACACCTCCTTTAGCCAAACCGACTTCCTTTCTCTATTATGGATGAGGTGTCAATTTCTAAGTAATATCTCAAAGTACTAGTGTGTGTGTGTGGTATTCGGTTTGAGAGAGAGATCGAGGGAAAGGTTAAAGGAAAGAAGAAGGAAGAAATTAAGAAGTTGTTGTTGTGATTCAAGGAACAATCTGAAGTAATCAAGGTAAACAATCCATACCTTATTTGTGTTTTAATTCCTTAAAGTGTTCTTGAACATGCTAGTTAAGTTCTTGGTGGGTTTTGTTAAAAATGGATGTTTTGAGGAATCTAAACTTATGGTTAGGTTATGTTAATTTTCTTAAACATATCTGCTAAGAATCAGTAACATGCATAGATTAAAAGTACAAAAATCTGGGTTTTAGGATGAACAGAGTGGACTGAGATTTGGATGAACATCATCGAAGTCGCAACCTTGAGTTGCGACATTCATGATTGTCGCAATAGGCAATTGCGAGTCGGAGGTGAAGTCGCAGTAGACCGTTGCGACTTAGAGTTGGAGTCACAACAGTGGACTGCGACTTGGCATTGATTGCGACTTGGTGATGAGATCGCAATAGAAGGCTGCGACTTGGTTTGGAATCGCAGTAGTTGATTGCGATTTGGGTTGGGATCGCAGTAGTGGATTGCGACTTAGGATTGGAGTCGCAATAGTGGGTTGCGATTTCGGGGTGAAGTCACAATAGATAGTTACGACTTGGCACTGTGCATTGCGATTCTAATTTACTTTTTAGTAGGTTGCGACTTGAGTCGAGGATTTCATAAGTTTAGTTTTAAAAAGAGATATTTGGTATTTTGTGTGATTTCAGATTAGGTGAAGGCTGATCATACGTGATAATTATATTGGAAAAGCTTTTGTGATAAACAGATCAGGTGAGTTTTACTTTAAAAAGTATTTTACTGGAATGCATTATGTGAATATTAAATGTTTGATAAAGTGTATGAATATGTCATACGTAAGTGATTATAATATATTGAGATATTATAATTACGTGAGTATTATATGAAAATATAATACGTGGCCGGGCTTTGGACCGGTGTGATAAATTGGGTCGCAACCAATTGATATTGGCCATTGGTGGAGGGATAAGGCGGAATGAGACAGGTATGATGTGTAAATCTTATTTGGTATTAACTTACGTGTGATGTATGTGTAATTATACGAAGAGTGTTTCATGTAAATGAATTTTTAATGATTTACAAATGTCAGGGATTTACTCACTAGACCCTTAGGTCTAACCGTCATTTTCTGTTTTTTTTAAATCTGTATTCCAGGTGGTGGTACCAGTAAGAGTAAATGATTAGATTACTTGGTGGATAGCTATGTGGGATGATGATCATTATGAAGTTGATGATGCTTTTGTACTTAAATTTCTGTTATTAGCTATTATCTGATCTAAATGGGATCAAGTTTGTACTGAATTTTATATTGATTAGTCAGACTTTGGGACCAAATGTGTAGTGTTAATTATTTTGTTGAAACCATGTTATGAAATATATGTTATATGTACTTTTGGATTCGTGGGATGTTACAAGTTGAATCTTGTAACAATTGAGAGAACTATTCCATAAGCTTTTGGTCATAACTCATATCTTGTAACCAAAGAGAGCCGACATAATAGATCTACTTTCTCTCTCTACTCTCTCTCTCTCTAGAATTTCTCTCTAATCTTGATAGATCTTGGAATAACAGTTTTCATTTGGGGGTGCAATCGCCAGTCTCTCAACTTCGAATTCTATGCCTAGCTGAAAGTCGATCTGTGTTCTGAGATTGACGTGCTCTTGCATAGCGAATTCGATTTCCCTCATCGCAGTTCCTGTGCCTCTGTATCTGTCGATGAAGTTTAGGCAATAGGCATGAAGGGAAACCAGATCATAAGGGTTCAGGAGCACAAGATCATTATCGTTGAACTTTTCTATCTTGTTGTCTCTTGTTCCCACAGTGTAGACATGGTATAGAATTTTGTCTTTGGAAAACGTCTTTGCTTCCACGTTCAGAATTTTGTCGAATGTGAAGTTTGAGTTTATGGATTTGTTCATGTGGGATCTGGTTTGGATAAACTTTAGCCTTGCCTCTGTAAGTTGGGCAGCTCTGATGGGGTTGAAGTACGGGTTTGCAGGTATGGCGCTGAAGGGAATTATATCTCTGTCTGCATAGAGATATGCAAACAGTTCTTCAAGGGAAGGGTTCTCGGAGTGTCTGGTTGATGATTCTGGTGGGTTTTGAGTTGGGTTCTGATCTTCATGAGTTTCAGCCATAAGAATATCAACATGGCGTCCGGGTTCTTGTAAGGTTTGGGTTTGGATTTGAGGTTGGTTTTGGTTTATTTGTTCATCAGCAGAGATCGGGTTTGTTCTCTCTGTTTCATTGCTTGGAGATGGGGGAGGAGTGTCAAGGATAATAATCTCTGGTGGTTGTGCCGACTGTTCTGGTATTCTGAAAGTTAGGTTTTTGAACATATAGTCGAACTCTACCAATGCCATTTCTGGTGGAATCTCCTCTGTCTCCTCTATCTCTGCTTCCTTTTCAGCCTCTTTCTCTTTCTCTTTCCCTTTCTCCTTTTCTTTTTCTTTCCCCGCCTCTTTCTCCTGCTCTTTCTCTGCCTCTTTCTCCTTTTCCTTTTCTTTCTCTTTCGCTTTCTCCCCCTTTTGTTGTTCTGAGGACTCACCCATCTGACTATCTGAATGACCCTCTGGAGCATCTTGAAAGTCATCATCGTCATCAGAAAGTGCTATGCCGTCATCTGGTGAGGACGGAACAACAAACTTTGAAGCAACTTTAGTTCTTTTGCTCGAGGGTTCTGCTTCTGGGGGTCCGTCTGCAGGTCTCTTGAGTGTAGCAGTCTGTAGGATGGAATCTGTGAAGATGACGACTGCCTTTTTCAATGTATCTTCGACCTCTATTGCAGCAGTTCTGATCTAATCAACTTGACTCTCAAATTAACTTTGTGAGTGTCAAGAGATGTCTGCACGTGTCGCTCTGTCGCTTGTGCCTTCATGACAAACTTTGATGAGGTGGACATCATTCTGCTAAGAACACTTTTACTGAAATCTCCCATTTGGCCAACTGTCATAGGTAAATCATTCAGGCTTGGACCAGATATGTTGACAGGAGTAGCAGAAGATGTCGTTGCTTCTTTCACTGCATTCTTAATAGAGTTGTTGATTAACTCGGTCAAGGTTCTGATCTTAGACTCTGATAGGAGAAGTGAAGGTATGGGCAGCGTTCTGTTCATTGCATCCGTGTGGTTCTCTGCCATAAGTCTCTTCAGTTCAGCAAGTTCTGTTGATACCTTCGTTGTCTCCTCTGCTCTGACCCTTTCAGCATCTGCATATCTCTGATTTATCTCTGCATATTTAGATGAGATCTTTGCAGTTCTTCTTTGAGAGAAGCATTCTCCTTGCGGATCAGCTCCTCCTTCTGTTCATTGATAAGTTTATACTCATTCAAGGAGTTGTTGATACTATCACAGAAGCTTTCGAACTCTGCTCTTGTGACAGTGTCAACGGGGGTAACCTTGGTTCCAACACATGGTTCCAATTCTGGCTCGAGTTCAGAGGTACCTCCATCAAGAGTTGTTTTTGGGGTGGCTCTTGGAGGACTTCCACCTGATCCTTGATGTTCCTTTTGAGGGGATACATCTACAGGTGTTCTGACCAGAGTTTCCTCTTCCAACTCAGGTTATGAAGAAGGAAATCTGATGTGATGAGAAGAGTTTGGATCAAGCAAAGTCTTCCCTTGTTCTACTATGGTCTCCCATTGTCCCTGAGTCGGACAGATGCTACGTGAGATTCGAAAGATCTCAGGTCTATTGTGTGTTAAGTCTATATGAGCCACAGAGGCATCATCGTGTGGAGGTGACCTATTGATGTTCTGGGGCGAAGGAACATCATTACCAAAGATAGATTCCCCAGGTATGTGCATACCAGAGGCGTGAAGAGTTGCCTCTGGCGGTTCTTGCTAGTTAAAGTTCGAGGTGTGCACCTCTGTTTCAATATCCCTCCGGTCTTGATCACCAGGGATAGGTTGTGTGGTTGCACTGGGAGTTGGGGTGCGGAATCTCACATATGTGTTCAAATTTTGAACATCTTCTTCTAAACTCGCATTTCCCTCGGCTCCTACGGGTATAGAACTCTCGGGATTCTCTTCTCTCTGTTCTTTCTCACCACTACCAGAGGAGGACGAAATTACTTCCACCTCTGTAGTTTCCCTTACTCCCTCATGAACAGTCTCCATAGGGGATGCTCTGTTCTGTACTTCCTCCTCCATCACTCTTGCAGAGGAAGACCCCACTTCGGGTGCTCTTGCCTCTGGTCTGTTAACTTCTTCTGTATTTCCTCACTCATACTTTCCAAAGATGGCTTAGATCCTAAATATGCTGGGGTTCTCACCTCAGGTTCTTGAGGTTGAGCAGCACTCTGATAGTTTTGGATAGAAATATGATTTGGGTTAATTAGAGCGAGCATTGTTCTTGGTACTCGTCTAATGAAAGGATATTCACCTGATGTTGTGGGAAGGAACCTGGACATTACCCAAACAGGTGTAGGATTTCCCTGTTGAGTCAATTCCAAGCGTTGGAAGGCTCTTCTGATTACCAGACTTATGAATCGAGGAAATTTGATGGTCTTCAGAAATTTGTGGGTTCCAACAACTCCTCCTCTTGCTATGGTTGAAGTCTTGGTGTTAACAGCGGCAAGGAGATCTTTGTACAGAATGCTGGCGTAGTCAAAGTTTTTGTTGAAGAATAATCCATACATGATTTGTAGGATTTCTGTGCTGGTTTGATCTTGACTACCAGATTTTCATGTAAGGGTTCTGTTCAATGTGGAGAACATGAAGTTCCACAATGTGGGTAGGTTTTGTCTTCTGAACTCGCCTATTTTGTTCAGATCCTTGTTGTAGCCTAGGAACTTCACAAAGTCAAGAAGAACAGCTACTTTTGGGGGTTTCTCATAAGCTTCTATTCCAAGCTGTCTTCTTGTCCTCATCCTGAAAATCCTTCTGAAAGTGCTGGCACGAATGCGGATTGTACCTGCGCCTCCATTTCTAGAATCGACATTTCCAACGATCCCATCTTGTTCTTCAATGTATTGGCACGTAGTCCACCATTGTTGGACGTAGATCTCGGGAAGGTTGTCGTCGAACTCAGTTAGGGCTCTAAAAACTTCAGAGTTTCTGAAAAACTCTACAAAAATGTGATAGGTGGGTAAATAGAGACCAGGGTTAGCGTCGAAACGGTAGTTGTTGTCTGCTAACTCATATGGAAGGATAATGATTTGGTCTACGGGTCCTATTCGGCTAGACTCAGCAGAATTTTGTTCTGCCATTGTTGCAGGTTAGGGTTTCTTTGAAGAACTTTGAACTTTGAGAGGGAAAGATGAAGGATTTTTGAATGATCAGAAAAGCGTAAAGAATGAAATGGGTAGTGGGTATGGGTATATATATATACTCGAATCATGTGGCTAGACGAACGTCGTAGGTACTGTGTTAATGCAATATGTCTTCAAGGTTTAAATACAGAAAGGTCAAAGTCAAAGTCAATGTATTGAGTTGTATTGTGTTGTTTACACCTTGTAAAGTGTTTAGTATAAATAGGTTTTGTTTTGTATTATTAGGTGAGGACTCTAGACATACTTAACTCACATTCATATCTTAGAGAGAGAAAGGGCTAAACTCCTAATCTTGTAATGTGTTCTTGAGTGAAATGGATGACAAATTCACATATTCTCTATCTTGATTAGATCTTGGGTTAACAATTGGTATCAGAGCACGTTATTGAAGATCTTGGATTAACAATTGGTATCAGAGCAGGATCTTAGATTTAGAAAGTGTTTCAGTGATCATTCACAAAGTTTTGGGCAGATCTTCAAGAAAATTTGATTGATTTTCTTGATTTTTCAAGAAAAGCTCGTTTTCTTGAGATTTTTTCAAAATTTCTTTGTTTGTGATCAAATTGCTTCAAGTTTGTGTTCAGTAGATTCGTCATCTGATTTGGAACGAGATTAAAGAAGGTTTCGAAGGCCAATTTCATCGTTTTGAGGTTCGATTTCATGAATTTCAAGGTTTTTGTGGTGTTCGTGAAAATGCCACTGTTCGATCGATCTTGTTCCTGATTCAGAGGTTTTCAGACGTTTTCAGTGGTTTGTGTGTGAAGGAAAAACATTCAGATTACTGTTTCGAGCATTTCTGTGAAGTTTTGTGAAGAGTTTTTCAGATTTCAGACGTTTTTAGGATTTTTTGTGAAGTTTTCGCAAGATTTGAAGTTTTCGCAAGACTCATCGAAGTTTTCGTAATACTCATAGAACTTTTCGCAAGTTCATCATTGTTTTAAGACTTTCAGAATCCAAGTGAAGTTTTCGTATCTCAAAGACACGAGAACAGTAACCTTTTCGCAAGCTTCTTTCACGAGAACAGGAGCTTTTCGCAACTCAAAGGCACGCAAACAGTGACTTTTCGCAAGCCAAAGTCACGCAAACCTCAGATCTCTTCAAAATTTTCTAAGTCAACTTTTCGCAACCTTTGCTTGCGAAAACTTTGACTTTTCGCAACTGTTGCTTGCGAAAACTGACACTTAATCGATTTTTTTTACTATTCATCTGACTTGGTTATTTTCTGGAGTTTATCAAAAAAAAAATTTATATAAAATTTTTCTGAGAAAAATTTTTATAATCAAATTTTTTCTATAGTGTATTTCATAAATTTTAAGAGTTTTTCAAGAAAAAAATTTATATAATTTTTTCAAGATGAATTATCAAGCTTCAGGTAATCGTCCTCCGATGCTTAACAAGGATTCGGATTTTGTGAAATGGACGGTCGACTTCATGGATTTCATTTCGAGAAGAGAAAATGGAAATTTAATGAAAAAATCTTTCACCGAAGGCCCGTTGATCCTTTATAAACGGGAAGAAGATTTTACTGAAGAAGAGATATATCGGAAGAGAGCTGATAAAGATGCAACATCATATTTGATCCTTGTTATTTCCAAACTTCCACAATATACTTGTGCTCGATTAAATGCTTTCAAAAATAATCCTATGTTGTTTTGGAAGGAATTAATGAAGCTAATGCATGGATCGTATGTTGATTTCAAGGTAAAGGAACAAAAGAAAGCTGAAAGGGAGGATGCAAATCAGAAAACATCCGACTCTGAAAATCACAAAGAAGATCATTCAGATGCGGAAGAAAAGAAAGTTGATTTTCAGAAAATAGAAGGGAAGGAAGTTGAAAGAGAAGATGAGAAAGAGAAAATTTCCGAGCTTACAAGGAGATTACAAGAAGTGAAAGATCTGTTGGTTATGGAAAGAGAAGATCACAAGAAAGAAAGAGAAGGTCTAGTTCAAAGAATTAATGATCTTAAGAAGGCTTTGAAGATGAAGACTAAAGAAATTGATGACAAGAAAGATGTTGAATTCAAATGTCTGAGACTTTCCAAGCAGAACTCAGATTTTCAGAAAGTTCTATTTTTAGAAAAAGAAAAGTTGGAAAAGGAGAGAGTTGATTTTGAAGTTCAAGGAAAAGGGTTTAAAGCAAAGAATGCTAAGCTGACTGAGAAAATTTCTGAGTTACAAATGGAGTTGGATAAAAATTGTGCAGAACTTGAGAAGATGAAGAAAGCTGAGTTTCAAGCCAGGAGCGTAAAGGATGATTTTTCAGTAGAACGGAAGATATTTCAGCAAGAAATTCAGAAACTCACGAAGAATTTGGCGGGTTTATCTACAGATATCATGAAGGAAAAGAGGGTGAATTGTGATATTCGAAAGAAGCTCGAGTTGATGACAAAGGAACGAAATGCCTTAAAAGACAAAGTGAGGTCGTTCAACAACTCCGAGTGTTTTTCAGAATGTCCGATGCGTCCTTCTAACCTTTTCTACGAGCATTCTGTGGATATGTCTTCCAAATACTATGCTGATCTTCCTTCCTACAAAAGAGTCAACGTGCAATGGAAGGTAAAAGGTAAATTTCCTGGAAAATATGTACCAAAATCATCATTTCCAAATAAGAATTTTACAACGAAAGTTAATTCTTTTGTTAATTCTTATTGCGGAAATAATGATTTTGTTAATAATAGTTATGGTCAATATTGGTATGGTACTTACCATTTTCCTTCTTATAGAGCTCCGCTTAACGTGTCAGGACCCAAGACTCGTTGGGTACCAAAATCTACTTAATCTGTTTTGCAGATTTAGAGACAAGTGTTGAACTCTCGGAAGATGAAGTACTTGTGCATTCAAGAAGATATTGACCATCACATATTTTCAGGGAGTTTATTAATTTTTATATACATGTGATTAATGACAAATCTTTTGGTATTTTGTAGGGGGAGAAAGATAAAAGGTAATGGTTTCTAAAAACATCAGTTTAGAACCCGGATTTCAAAGTTTATGGCTTTTGAACACATCAGTTCAAAACCCGTACTTCAACGACAATGGCTTTTGAACACATCAGTTCAAAACCCGCACTTCAACGGTAATGGCTTTTGAACAAATCAGTTCAAAACCCGCACTTCAACGGCAATGGCTTTTGAACACATCAGTTCAAAACCCGCACTTCAACGGTAATGGCTTCTGAACAATTCAGTTCAGGACTGTTAGGACAATGAAGTTGTCCTTTATAACAGAAAGTTTTGTAAAGCAATAGCTGTGTTAAAGGGCTTATGCTTAACTGTTGTAGCAAGTGATGAAGACTATAAATAGGTCTTTACTTGTGAGGTTTAAATACAGAAAGGTCAAAGTCAAAGTCAATGTATTGAGTTGTATTGTGTTGTTTACACCTTGTAAAGTGTTTAGTATAAATAGGTTTTGTTTTGTATTAGTAGGTGAGGACTCTAGACATACTTAACTCACATTCATATCTTAGAGAGAGAAAGGGCTAAACTCCTAATCTTGTAATGTGTTCTTGAGTGAAATGGATGACAAATTCACATCTTCTCTATCTTGATTAGATCTTGGGTTAACATACTGTAGGCACTCGAGTTTCAGATAGTGGAGTGGCCTCAACAGTGTAACGTGGGAACAGCTAACGGTTGGTTTCTCAATCAGAGAGTGCCACGTGGATTTGATTCTGACATCTTTTGGGCAAGTAAACCGTCACGGTTAGAGATGTGTGGGTGACATGTGGTTGACGCTTAGAAATCACCCGCACCTCTGATGACGTTACTTCTGATGACTTGGCAGAAAAACTAACAGAGCTCTGGTGGAGCTTTGCATAGTTTTGCCTCTGTTGAGTGACCTTTTCATTTCTTTCCAAGTAACCCAACATCTTTCACCTTTACCCAAAAACATTTAAAATTCTGTATCTGATGTGAGAGTAGTCAACAGAACGAAGACAGAACAATCTCAGAGATTTCACAGAGCTCTGGTGAAGTATCAGAGTTCTGGTAAGTTCTTGACATTATCAAAAGATTTTCATCAGAACAGGTTTTCCCTTCCTCAAAAAGATTTATCTTTGATGTTCAAAAAGCAAAGTCATTTAGATTTGAAACTGAGTTTACTTGCTCCCCCTAAAACCATGCTTATTTTTCTCTTAAGCTCCCCCTTAAATGGTGAGCTTAGCAGACAGATTTTTCTTTTCAGCCTTTTGAAAAAAAAAACTTTATGTACAAGAAAAAAATATTTACAAACAAGAAATTTACAAGAGGAAAATATTGAAAAAGTATGCTAGCAGAGCTCTAGTTAGAACATCGGAGACTCTGGTGAACTCAACCTATCCAACTATTTGACAGAGCTCTGGTAGGAACATCAGAGGCTCTGTTGATTTTTAAACAGAGTTAGGAGGACATGTTCAGCATACCCATCTTGCTGATTAAGAAGTTAAATCTCCTTTCATCAAGGGCTTTTGTGAACAGATTAGCAAGTTGGAAGTCAGTTGAAACAATATACATTTCAATTGTCCCTTTTTCAACATGATCCTTTATAAAATGGTACCTTATGTCGATATGCTTTGTCTTGGAGTGTTGGACTGGATTAGCTGTAATTGCTATGGCACTCTTGGAGTCACAAAGGATTGGAATTTTGTTGTACTCCATGCCATAATCTTTAAGTTGAGTCTTCATCCAGATCACTTGAGAGCAACAACTAGCAGCATCAACATACTCTGCTTCTGCTGTAGAAGTTGAGACACAGTTCTGTTTCTTGGATGTCCAACTCACTAATTTATCTCCAAGCAATTGGCAGCTACCAGAAGTACTCTTTCTGTCATTCTTGCATCCTCCATAGTCTGAATCTGTATATGCATTAAGCTTGAAACCAGAATTAAGAGGATACCAGAGACCCAAGAATTGAGTCCCTTTCAGATATTTAAATATGCGCTTGACAACAGACAAATGGGATTCTTTAGGATTTTCTTGAAATCTGGCACAAAGACAGGTTGCAAACATTATATCAGGTCTGCTAGCAGTTAAGTACAAAAGTGATCCTATCATGCCTCTATTGTTCTTGACATCCACAGATTCACCATTAAGGTCAGAGTCAAGTTTAACTCCAGTGGCAATGGGAGTTTTCATTGGATTTGAATTATTGAGCTTATACTTTTTCAAAATATCAGAGATGTACTTAGACTGACTTATAAAAGTCCCTCTGATGGATTGTTTTACTAGTAAACCAAGGAAGAAAGAAAGTTTTCCCATCATGCTCATTTTAAATTCACTTTTCATCAAATCCTCAAACCTATCACAGTACTCCTGCCTTGTAGACCCAAAGATAATGTCATCAACATATATCTATACCAGAAGTATATCATTCTTATACCTTCTAAAGAATAGAGTTGTATCAACAGTACCTTTCTCGAAGTGATTAGTCAACAGAAAATTTGACAAAGTTTCATACCAGGCTCTGGGAGCTTGTTTAAGGCCGTACAGAGCTTTGTCTAACTTGTAAACGTGGTCTGGAAACTTTGGGCTTTCAAAACCTGGTGGTTGCTGGACATAGACTTCTTCTTGGAGTCTTCCATTTAAGAAGGCAGATTTTACATCCATCTGGTAGACCTTGAAACCTTTGTGAGCAGCATAGGCTAGGAAGATTCTGATTGCTTCCAGCCTAGCCACAGGTGCAAAAGTCTCATCATAATCGATACCCTCTTCTTGACAATATCCCTTTGCAACCAGCCGAGCTTTGTTTCTGATGATAATCCCATCTTCATCCTTTTTATTCCTAAACACCCACTTGGTTCCAATGGCAACTTTGCCTACAGGGAGTGGAACCAAGGACCAAACTTTGTTTCTTTCAAACTCCAGAAGCTCATCTTGCATGGCTTCAATCCAGTTTGGGTCTTCCAGGGCTTCAGAAACCTTCTTCGGCTCAATCATGCTTAGAAAATTGACAAATAATGCTTCACTGATTGTTGCCGATCTTGTCTTCACACCATCTTCAGCAGCACCAATAATTAGATGATGGGGGTGATCCTTTGTCCATCTTGTCATGGGAGCATGGACAAGAGGTGGAGTCTGTGCTTCTGATGGGAAAAGACGTTCTTAGCATCAGAGCTCTATGGATTGGGACCCGGGCTCTATGGCACTCAACTTTGGAGAGTGGTCTCATTGCTCTGTGATGTCCCAACAGGGCTCTGAGATGGTGAGATTTCAAATAGGGAATCTCTCCCAACGTTAGTCAGCAGGGGTGATGATGGCTCTTGTTCAGGTTCTCTTACGTCTGGTTGTAGTTCCTCATTTCTCTGAATAATACCTGTAGACAGAGAAGTAGATGGTGAAGAATTGGAGGGACCAGTAAGAGTTGTACTTGTCAGATTCTGTTTTGTTGAGTTCTGAGCGTGATTGCCTCTGGTAATGTTGTTAGAGGAATCATCATCATCGAAGAAATCATCGAACACAAGATTGATATCTTCTTCCCTTGTTTTTGAAGAACTTGGCTTCTTCTGTCCAGTCTGTGTCCCCTCTGTTGGTTTGCGATCAGAGGAACTTGATGTACTTTCATCAAAGGACACATTAACACTTTCTTGAACGACTCTGGTTCTGGTATTGTAGACTCTGTAGGCTTTAGAGGTTAAGGAATAACCAATAAAGATTCCTTCGTCAGCCTTCTTGTCGAACTTGGCCAGTTGTTCTCTGTCATTCAAGATGTAACACTTGCAGCCAAAAATATGAAAATATTTCACATTTGGCCTTCTATTGTTGATGAGTTCATAGGGAGTCTTCTTAAATCTTTTCACTATTACAGCTCTGTTTTGGGTAAAACAGGTTGTTGAGACTGCCTCTGCCCAGAAGTTGATGGGAAGGATGTTCTGGCGGCTTCTACCAGAGTTCTGTTCTTTCTCTCCACTACACCATTTTGTTGTGGAGTTCTTGCAACCGAGAAGTTCTAGGAGATTCCTTCCTCTGATAGGTAGGCATCGATTCTGGCATTTTTTAACTCTGTCCCATTATCACTTCTCAACTTTTGGACTTTGAGACCTAACAGAACCTGTATCCTTTTCAACAATCTTATCAAAATTTCTGGGACATCAGATTTTACTCTGATGAACTCAATCGAAGTATATCTAGAAAACTCATCTATTAAAACAAGAATATACTTCTTACCCGACAGACTTTGCACAGAGATTGGACCACAAAGATCCATATGAAGCATATGCAAGGGTCTGGGGCAATTGTGATCACTCTTAGTTATGTGTGAAGATCTTTTCATCTTACCCAAGTCACAGGCAGAACAGAGATGGTCTTTGTCAAATTTAATGGAAGGCAGCCCTTTTACTAAGTTCAACTTTACCAGTTTGTCAAGATTTTGGAAATTTAAGTGGGCAAATCTTTTATGCCAGAGCCAGGCATCTTCCTTTTTCAAAGACACTAAACAGAGTTTTTATGTTGTAGAGTTTTGGTTTGGACTAAAAATCATTTTGTACAGATTGCCTTTTCTGCCGGCTCTCAAAAGTTCTTGACCAGACTCGGAAAGTAACAGAGAACAGTAGTTCTTCCTAAAATTGACATCGAAACCATGATCACAAAGTTGACTTATACTGAGCAGATTATGATTTAATCCTTCAACATAAGCAACTTTTGAAACTGAAACACCACCATTAATCAAAGTACCATAGCCTTTAATCTGTCCACCATTATCTCCTCCAAAGGTTACTGCACTTCCATTTTTGTCTTTGAATGAAGTCAGTAGCTCCTTATTGCCCGTCATGTGCCTGGAGCATCCCGAATCTAGGTACCAGATATGCACATGAGGCTTCTGCAAGACAGATTAGTTCTTTTTAGGTACCCATTGCATGATGGGTCCTTTCTTGTTAGGCTTGGAGGTGTTTGACTTACCTGCTAGCTTTCCATTCTGGGATGGTGTGCCAGAGGATTTTCTCTGTGTATTCTGAACAGTCTTGGGATTTTTCCTTTGAGGTGACTGATTCAGAACACAATGAGGACCATTTAAGTGATTCTGTAACTTGAGCAGAAGTTGAATACAATTGCACTTAATGGAACACGATGATTGATGCAAATTGTTGTTTTTATTCAAAAACTGTTGGTTGAATGGCACTTGATTTTGAAAAACTTTAGGACCAGATGTCTTCGCATACATTCTGTCCTAGTTTGGCTTTTTGAAATTGCCATTTTTCTTTGGAACTGACTCACTTGACCAAAAAGAGTTTCTTCTTTGATTTACAGCAGAGGCAGGAACAGGTCTGTCATTGACTATCCATTTGCCCTTCTGCTCTGGTGTAAATCTGATTGGTTTAAAAGCTAGGGGAACAGAGGTGTTGTTCACTGGAATACTTCTTGCATTCTCTCTTTTCTCTACTTCTGTTACATTAGAAGCAAGAATCTTGACGCCTTTGTTTTTAACATCTGATACTGGTATGAATCTAGATTGTTTCTTAAAGAATGAGACATCCTTTTTCAAATCTATAGATCCCACTGGTATCTGCTTAGGCTTATGCAACACTTTCTTTTTACCACATAAAATTTGTTCATCTACCTCAGAATCAGAGTCACTGTCAGAGCCTAAAAAGTCTCTGGTGGCTCTGGTGGAGGTGTTAGGCTCATTTGTCATCACTGATATTTTAGCCTTGGTAGATTTGAACTTTCTCAACTTGGGTTTTAAAGCATCAGAAACAGCATTTCCTCAAGAACTTTCATAAGATCTTCTTCAAAAGATGTTCTAATTGTTTCAGAAGTATGAGAGAAGACTGGGGCTTCAGGGTTGAGCTCACTCTGTGGTTTAACATCAGAGGATTCAGCCGCAGAAGTAACAGACTTCTGTCCCTTGAAAGAATTGAAATTAAAGATCTCTTTTGGATCCAGACTTTTACCAGAATCAGGAAGTATGATTCTAGCTCTTCCTTGATCAAGAATAAACTTTGAAGATGGTTCTGTAACCTTTTCTCGATCCAAGGAGTCATAGCTAATATTCCTGAAATTAAGCCTTCTGGTCCTTGAAAATACATCTGAGGTTTTGAATCTTTTGAAAGTTGCAGTACCAGAGATCACATCTTCCTGGATATTCCCAACACAAAAGGCAGAAGACAGAGATGTCTTCTTTCTTTCATTATAGGGAGCAAGGTCACTGAAACCAAGACCTTGTGTATCCATCTGAGAGTTTATCTTTATGTGCACATCTTGTGCATCCTGGTACTTTTTGATTTGAATCTCTTTTCTCTGCAGGGATTGATGCAGAACCTCCCTTTCTCTTTGAAAATAATCTTTTAAAGCAACAGAGTTAAGTCTTTCTGTTTCTGACTTCTTAACCTCTTCATTCTTTTGTTTCAAAACTTCCTCAAACTCTTTGACTTTTTCAGAGAAGATGTTTTCCTTCTTTTGTTGTAAGATTTCTAGCTCAGATTTTTCTTTAAAGATTTCTTCCTTTTCTTGTTCCAAGAGAGTTTTCTCTCTCTTGTAAAAGGACAGATCCTTCTGTGCTAGCTTCCTTAACTCTTTCTCTTCAGAGAGCTTTTGTTTTAAAAGTTGAAACTCTTCTGTTAGCAAAGAAATATGCATTTCCAACTCAGAGTCAGATTTAGATTCAGAAGAACATACCTTGGCACTGGGTCTGGTGGTCTCCAGCGCTCTGTTGTTTGGCTCTGTCACAGTAAGAGCAAATGCATTCTGATTCAAATCTTCCTCTGTTGTTCTCTCTAGTGTTTCTCCAATCATCCAATCAACTTCTCCCAAACTTTCATCATCCACAGCAACTCCGCAGAAATTAGCTTGCTCTGGTTCATCATCAGAGGATGAATCAGAGATCCAATTTTCCATTTCAGCAACGTAACTTCTGTCTCGGTAATTGTACCTGTATTTGTTCTTGTAGTAATCCTGGTCTTTTACCAGTTTACCTCTACAATTAGCAGAGAAATGGCCAGGTTTGCCACATCTAAAGCAACGTCCATCATTCTGGTTGATGGGTTGGGCAACATCGGTTTTCTGAGGAACTGGAGCATTATACTTCTGTTGTGGTTGGGGTCTCTGTTCTTGTGGAGCTCTGTTCTGGTGGTTCTGTTGTGGAGGTGCAGCATAACCTCTTTTCTCATCTTTCTCTTCTCTTTCATATCTACCTCTTCTGTCAAATACTTTGTTACCAAATCTCTTGTTAAATTTTTGAGTTATTAAGGCAAGAGATTTAGCAAAAGCATTTATGTCATCGTCCTGTGATGAACTTTCTTCAGCATCACTTTCAGCTACCAGACTCTTCTTACCCTTCTTCTTCTCTTTCTTCTTGTCTCTGCTAGAACTCTCTCTGTTGGACTTTCCTTCAGTGGATTTCTTTGAATCAGAAACCAAAGCGATTGGACCTGCAATGGTGGATTTGCCTTTCTGTTTGACAACATCCTTCTCTTGTGCAGCAAGAGTGCCGTACACATCAGTATGAGACCATGCATCCAAATCTTGGTTAGCTTGTAAAGATATGGACAGATTTAACCATTCATCATTCAAACTTTTCAAAAACAGAACATTGTTATCTTCCTTCGACCTAACAACCCCACATTTTTTACATTTGTTTATCAAAACATTAAATCTGTTGTAGGTTTGTTGTAGGGTTTCCTCAGGAAGTGCCTTGAAATGGTTGTATTCATTTATACATTGGGTCCTTCTGTTCTTTTGGGTTTTGATACCACCCTCAAGTTGATTAAGAAGCTGATCCCAGATTTCTTTAGCAGTAACACATGAATCTAGTTCTTGGAAAATATCGTTTGGAATGGCCATTATCAGAAGTCTAACTGCTTTAAGGTCATTTTCCATTTTTAGCTTCTCTTCATCAGTAAACCTGGGGGTTTTAGGTTTGAGGTAAGCAGGAATCTCAGCAGTAGTTTCTGTTGCAGGTACACGTGGAACCAAAACCATGGGTTGGCATGGTCCATCCATGACAGATCGCATTAAATCTCTGTCCATTCCATCAAGGAAGTTAACCATCCTAATCTTCCACTGAGGATATTCATCTCTCAGAAGAGTAGGAGGTTTGGTCAGAGAACCAACAGTATAGATGGCATTAATGTTGTTATTAGCCATTTTTAGTAAAACATAGTATAACGGTTTTCAAAGGGTTTTTGAAAGATTTTTAAACTGAAAGTGAATGAACAGTAACCAATAGAACAATAACTTTGAGTAGAAAAGATCTTTGGACTAAACTAGAAAGCTTGAAACAGTGTTAAATGAACTCTGAAAACTTGTTTTAAACTATAACAGTAAAAATAGAGTATTCTATGAAGCTTTAAGACACACAAACACAATCAACAACTATGAATCAACCTTGGTAGATTGGATCGTTTGATTTAAGCAAATCAAAAAAGCTCTGATACCAACTGTAGGTTCCCAGATTCATGTTGTATCACGTAAATCGCATAAATCAGATAGCGGAAGCATTATATAACGCTATTAAACAGTGAGTGATTGTGTAAAACGATAATGTAACAGTGAGTATCAAATATAGAACAGTAAAATGATAACAAGATCAGATATAATAAGCTGCTCGTATGTTGATAATATCAATAACACCAAGAACGCGTTCAAGTGTGTGTATTCGGAAATCTCACAGGGAACAAGATCGTACGGAGGTAGTGCTATGGAAATACTGCAGTGTGTGCTCTAACAATTGTGGAAAACTATTCTTTCAAAAGCTTACAATTGTTGTTCCACTACCTCTCTATTTATAGCCTGATAAAGCATTAGACATTGTACTATCTAACCCCTGGAATGACACGTGGAAAGTATGTCTTCGTCCTTTTAGGTCTTACGTGGAAAGTACGGACACGTGTCTAATACTTAGAGATTTCAACGAGACTTGGACTTCACAGAGGTCTTCAGTCACCAGAGCTCTGTTGGTCTTCTTGTGTAAACGGTTCTTCTGTTGAATAGAAGAAGTCTTCTGCCAGAGCTCTGTTGGTTCCGCCAGAGCTCTGTCGAGCTCTGTTGGTCTTCTAGTTGAACTTCTTCTAAGTCTTCTGCTGGATCTTTGGTGGTCTTCTGACTTGTACTATTTTCAATACTTTTACATAACAGATACTTGGGGCTAACACATAGGGTAGGATGAGGTAAGCATGGGAAACCGTGAACGAAAATATCAATGAGAATCGGTGAAGGGTTACACCGAGGAGGGAGGATGTCGGTGAGATAAGCCACCGATGTGAGAGAGATCAAGGGGATCGTCGGTGAAGAGAATGCCCACCGATGTGCAAGGGCATCGGTGAAGAGCGAAAGGCTACCGAGAAAAAAGGATGTCGGGGTGATAGGAGCTTACCGATGGTTGGTGTATTCGGTGAAAAGAGATGTCGGTGAGCGATGTTCCACGGATAGGTAGATTTTCGGTGAGATGGGTGTAAAGAAGATATCAGTGTGGAGAATCGGTGAGGGGAGTCCACCGAGGGTATCGGGGAAAAGAATCCACCGATTCGAGGGTTTCGGTGTGAGAGTTCCACCGAAGGAAAGGGAAGGGTCGGTGTATTGGAGAGGTCACCGATTAGGAGGGGTCACCGATTTACCATGATCCGTGGGTAAAGTATGAAATAGCGGAGAAAGAGTCGGTGGGATCTATCTACCGATAAGATGTTTATCGGTGAGAGGACCACCGAAATAATATTTTTTTTTAAAGACAATCAAATCACACATCAAGTTATAGCATTCCAAGTTCACTTATCAGAAAGTTGAACCTGGCTTCATCTAAGGGTTTGGTGAACAAGTCTGCAAGCTAAATATCGGTAGGAATAAAATGCAGCTCAATGTCACCTTTGGAAATGTGATCTCTGATGAATTGATATCTGATATCTTGTGCTTTGATCTGGAATGTAGAACTGGATTATTTGCAATAGCTATTGCACTTGAGTTGTTACATAGAATTGGGATCTTGGAGTAGACTTGATTGTAGTCCCTTAGTTGATTTTTCATCCACAGAATCTGAGCACAGCAGCTTCCAGCAGCCACATATTCAGCTTTAGCAGTTGAGGTTGAAACTGAGTTTTGTTTCTTGTTGGACCAGCTGACTAATTTTCCACCAAGAAGTTGGCAGCTGCCTGTGGTACTTTTTTTATCAACTTTGGAACCTGCATAATCTGAATCTGAATACCCAATTAGTTCAAAGCCTGAGTCTTTGGGATACCAAAGACCCAGGTGCATGGTACCTTTTAGATACCTGAAAATCCGTTTTACAGCGGCCAAATGAGATTCTTTTGGATTGGCCATATAACGGGCATAAAGACAAGTATCAAACATAATATCCGGTCTGCTAGCAGTTAAATAGAGAAGAGAACCAATCATCCCCCGATAATTCGTTACATCAACAGATTTACCATCCGGATCAGCATGAATTTTCAAAGGGTGGTGCCATGGGAGTTTTCATAGGAGAGCTATCTAAGAAGTTAAATTTCTTCAGAAGGTCACGAATATATTTGCTTTGATTTATGAAAATCCCTTCTGAAGTTTGTTTGACCTGAAGGCCCAGAAAAAATGTAAGCTCTCACATCATGCTCATCTCATATTGACTCATCATAAGAGAAGCAAATTCATCACATAGTGATTCATCAGTGGCACCAAAGATGATGTCATTCACATAAATTTGAACAAGAATGAGATTACCTGAGGTCTTCTTGAGGAAGAGAGTGTTGTCAATTGTACCTCTAGAGTATCCATTCTTGAGAAGCAAATCGGCAAGAGTATCATACCAGGCACGAGGAGCCTGTTTGAGTCCGTACAAAGCCTTGTCCAGCCGATACACATAGTCTGGATGTGTTGGATCTTCAAAACCTGGAGGTTGTTTCACATAGACTTCCTCAGCAAGCTCACCATTGAGGAAGGCACTTTTAACATCCATCTGAAATACTCTAAAGTTTTTATGGGCAGCATGAGCAAGAAAGATTCTGATGGCTTCGAGTCTGGAAATAGGGGCAAATGTTTCATCATAATCAATGCCTTCTTTCTGTCGGCATCCCTGAGCTACCAGTCTGGCTTTGTTTCTGATGACTGTACCATCTTCATCCATCTTGTTTCGAAACACCTACTTAGTTCCAATGATAGTCTTCTTTGGAGGTTTGGGAACTAACCTCCATACTTTATTTCGTGTGAACTGAGAAAGTTCCTCTTGCATGGCAGTGATCCAACATGGATCATCTAAGGCTTCATCAATCTTCTTTGGTTCTATGAGAGATAGAAAATTCACATAGAGACAAATATTTCCAGTGCCTCTTCTAGTTTGAACTCCAGCTTGTTGATCACTGATGATTTGATCAATGGGGTGATATTTGGTCCATTTAGTAGCAGGAGGCAATGGTGGTGGAAGACTTGATGAGGTAAGACTTGATGTAGGGAGTGACGGAGGATTGTGTATGATTGGAGTGGTAGGACAGGCATCGGTGGAAGGCTGAATTTCGGTGGAAGTATGGTTAATTTCGGTGGGGGTAGTGTCGGGCACTATGGAAGGTGACCCAACTTGGTGATTTGAAGAAGAGGGATCAGAATGGGTGAAGCGTATGGATGATGTATCAGTGGGATTAGTAGCAGGGGCATCACCTATGCATGATGAGATCCATCTATGTAACTCATCATCATCATTTGAAAGTGATGATGATCTTAGGTCATAAACCTTCACATGAATGGATTCATCTATACACTTTCTTCTTAGATTGTACACACGGTATGCTTTTGAGGATAAGGAATACCCAACAAAGATACCTTCATCAGCCTTGGGATCAAATTTCCCAAGATTGTCTCTATCATTCAGAATGAAGCATACACAGCCAAAGACATGAAGAAAACCTATATTTGGTTTTCTACTATGAAAAACTTCATAAGAGGTCTTATCATGCCTTTTGGAGATCACCGCCCTATTTTGGGTAAAGCAGGCAGTATTAACAGCTTCAGCCCAAAAGTAGGTGGGAAGATTTGATTCACTTAGCATTGACCTTGCAGCCTCACATAGAGTTCTATTTTTCCTTTCCACTACTCCATTCTGCTGAGGAGTCCTGACAGCTGAGAAGTTTTGAGAAATTCCTTTCTCATTGAAGAAGTCTTCTAGAGCACTGGTTCTGAATTCGGTGCCATTGTCACTTCTCACCGATCGTACAAGTTGTCCATTCAGGACTTCATTTTTCTTGACAAAGTTGATGATTTCTTCAGTTGCTTCACTTTTATCCCTGAGAAGAGAGACCCAAGTATATCTAGTAAATTCATCAACAATTACAAGAATGTACCTTTTGCCACATAGGTGGATTGGACCTGCAATGGTGGATTTGCCTTTCTGTTTGACAACATCCTTCTCTTGTGCAGCAAGAGTGCCGTACACATCAGTATGAGACCATGCATCCAAATCTTGGTTAGCTTGTAAAGATATGGACAGATTTAACCATTCATCATTCAAACTTTTCAAAAACAGAACATTGTTATCTTCCTTCGACCTAACAACCCCACATTTTTTACATTTGTTTATCAAAACATTAAATCTGTTGTAGGTTTGTTGTAGGGTTTCCTCAGGAAGTGCCTTGAAATGGTTGTATTCATTTATACATTGGGTCCTTCTGTTCTTTTGGGTTTTGATACCACCCTCAAGTTGATTAAGAAGCTGATCCCAGATTTCTTTAGCAGTAACACATGAATCTAGTTCTTGGAAAATATCGTTTGGAATGGCCATTATCAGAAGTCTAACTGCTTTAAGGTCATTTTCCATTTTTAGCTTCTCTTCATCAGTAAACCCGGGGGTTTTAGGTTTGAGGTAAGCAGGAATCTCAGCAGTAGTTTCTGTTGCAGGTACACGTGGAACCAAAACCATGGGTTGGCATGGTCCATCCATGACAGATCGCATTAAATCTCTGTCCATTCCATCAAGGAAGTTAACCATCCTAATCTTCCACTGAGGATATTCATCTCTCAGAAGAGTAGGAGGTTTGGTCAGAGAACCAACAGTATAGATGGCATTAATGTTGTTATTAGCCATTTTTAGTAAAACATAGTATAACGGTTTTCAAAGGGTTTTTGAAAGATTTTTAAACTGAAAGTGAATGAACAGTAACCAATAGAACAATAACTTTGAGTAGAAAAGATCTTTGGACTAAACTAGAAAGCTTGAAACAGTGTTAAATGAACTCTGAAAACTTGTTTTAAACTATAACAGTAAAAATAGAGTATTCTATGAAGCTTTAAGACACACAAACACAATCAACAACTATGAATCAACCTTCATCATCGGCATCACTTAGATATGCCTCCGTTTGGTGGGTAGAGTTGTTCTGGCTGTCATTGTCAGAGTCTGATGAAGGATAGGTGATTTTAGGAACACTTTGAGATTTCTTGGAAGTTTCACTGACAAGGGCAATAGAAGAGCCTTTTATCTCTTTAATGAAAGACTTCCTTTGTAGTTTGGTTTGTTCAAAGTTGAAAAAAGTTCCATACAAGATAGTTAAGGGCATAAACTCTCAAGATCCTTGGTTGTCTTGATGCAAGTGCATAAGTTCTCCCAAAATTCAGGGAGACAATCCATGAACTTGCATAAGACTTCCTCATTGTCATAGATTTTGCTCAATAACTTCAAATCATTTAGAAGACTGTTGAAACGATTATAATAACTGGAGAGAGATTCTCCTTTCTCATGAGCAAAGAGCTCATACTTTCTGATGAGAGCAATCTTTTTTCTCTTCTTTACTTCCTCTGTACCTTTGTACAGTATACACAGTGTGGTCCACATTTCTTTAGCAGTTTCAAAGTTTACTAGAGAGTGATAGACCTCATCAGGAAGAGAGAGAGCAATAATAGCCCTGACCTTAGAGTCAAGAGAGACCAGACGCTTTTCTTCATCAGTGTATTTCTTAGGGTTTTTAAGAATACAACGACCAGTAGCTTTGGATTTCTCTTCATCAGAAGAATCATCTGAATCATCAGATTTATCTTTATCAGCGATTTCTTTTCCAGCCCTCTGCGTTTCATAGCGAGCCCAGACTCTAGGGATGATGGGTCCCTTTTTGAGAATGGTTTAATAGCATCATGCGACTTTTCCAGAGAGCAAAGTTGTTAGGATTAAACTTTGGGGGTTTGGCTATAGAGCCATTTTCAGAGAAATTGTTTTGAAAAGAGATTTTATTGTTTGAAGAGGAAGAGGCAGCCATCGCAGATCAAGTTTATGAATTAAACTTTCTGCTCTGATACCACTTGTTAGTCCCAGATGGCTTAACAAGTATTGTAGAAGGGGGGGGGGGGGGGGGTTGAATACAATACTCAAAATTTTCACTTAATTTAATTCTATTATTAAAAATCTTTCAACAAGAATTACACATAGAAAAGAAAGACTGTTGCGGAAAAGAACAGGTAAAACTATTCTAACAATCTTTCACAAAGTATACTGAAAACAAAACAACTTGAACACTTAGAATCAAAGCTATAAAGTTCTTGAGAAATGGAGAATGCTTCCACTGAGAAATTCTTCCAGAAAGCGTAGTTTGCATGGGGAGCTTCTTCCTCCATTTATAGTGTGAGAAGCATTAAATGCTTAGGACACTTGTCAACAGGAGATTCAATTATAGGTGTTGACTTCTGAAAAGTTGATGTGTCCTTATTACCTTTTTCCTTGGTACTAGGAAGAATACCCATGCTGATTGAGACTTTATCTGATAATGGATAAAATGACAAATAGTCACTTTTACCTGGCAATAGATATTGTCCCATAATAAATGATCTTCTTGATGTGTCTTCCAAGACTGTTCCACCGATCGTATTCCACCGATGAGTACTTTGGAATTTGTTACAATTGAGAAGAGCATTTGTGAAGACATTTGAGATCCCACCGATTTGAAGCTTTCATCGGTGGGACTTATGTTGGCCGACCAAGAGATGGATCGGTGGGAGATGTCCACCGATGTGTGACACAACCATCGGTGGACTAATGACTTGATGTTTGTTGAGAAGGTTATTCTTCATTTCCACAATGAGAATATCTTCAAGCTTGGTTTCGGTTGATCTTCGACTTCACCGAACATTTGCTATTTTGTACAAGTCATTGTAAAGAACCAATCTAAAATATTCTAAATACGATTTAGGAGAAACATCGGTGAGTCAAATTCAAATCTTTGGTGACCCAACACTCATAAAGAATGCCCGTTCAGGCACATTACCCCTACGTCCAAGTGAACGCTTAACTAACTAGAGTAGCTTCTAACCACCAGACCTCGGTTGTCTCCCAACCTTAGGTGATCCATACTCCCCGTCGGCAGGCGTCGACGTTCGAACGGTCCATGTCTACACGATCCTAAACTTTTTTCTCCGATCGACCCAACGTTGATCACCTCCGAGACCAACAAAATCTCCAAAACCAACAGTTCTCGCTGTTGAAACTATCACTTAACTCTAACGAGCTCTAATGGTCTCCAAAAAAAAGGATCATCCCTAACCTACTAGTAGATTATACAACTCCAAGGATACGTTCAATTACCAAACACCCAACCGATAGATTCTTCTAGAGGTCATACACTAAATCCACTTATCATAATTGAACATCTTAAGATCACTACACCCATTACCATTATTCCTTTAAAATCGGACTACAATCCTTCGAATACACTAACGGTGCTTGGCCTCAAACCCAAAAAGTTGACACCTAGTTATATCACCAAGCTTTGAACCACGACAGAACTCAACACACAAGCTTCATTCGTCGAGCATTCTTACAAAACCAAGGTTATCAATGTGGTGTCTATAGGGTCCTACGCGTCCTTTATACGAAAATTAACCAAGACCCAAAACAAAGTTGCCAACAAGACGGTTACCATCAATATTAAGAGGAAATACCACGAGTCTAACCTTTCAGTTACAAAGTACGTTGCCTCTACAAACAGTACTGCTTGGCCTACGGTACCATCATGCGTTAAAATACCTAGGCTTCCACTGACGAAGTTCTACACACACTTACTTTTAACCGGGGTTACTTAACCTTTCCAAGGTTCTAATGAGTTCAAGGTTTTCAAGTGAATTACTAAACAAATATGCCAATCAAAACTTTTATAGAAATTTTCAACACAAAGGTTTTCATATCAAATTAATCGTACACATAAAAAGCTACTACTATTTACTCGGTAGTTGTGCAAAAATGGACATACTCGTCTCATATATGAAAGTCATCTTGAAAACCATTTCACCACAATTCAAGTTATTAACAGAGCGTAAAAGCATGCTCAACAATTTTATGAAATGAACCGCTACGGTCCCAACATGGATTTATTTATGTCATGCACGTAAAGCAATTTTCCTACTTTAAATAGTGTGCAACAAAAAGTTTGTACGTATTTCAAAAGGAGTTTAAACGTCATCCGACTCCCCAAAAAATCCTTTTTAACCGTAAAATGACATGGAACCAAATTCACCAACAGGGTTCGCACACATACCAGTTTATTTCATAAAAACTGTGAAACGATCCATAAATATACCTTAGTTAAAACATAAAATGATTTGCGTTAGTTCCAAGTTCAAATACAAAATCGATACGTCTTCATCATTCGAAGATATTGACTAAAACGTCAAGAAGAAATCTCAAATAGGAGTATGTGTGTAAACTTGTAACACTTCCCTAGTGGTTTTCCGGAAATAAAATTACATGCATTAGATAGTTCATAATAAAATTTCAACAGATGAAATTCCTTAAGTCAAATTTCAAAATTTTCTCACTTAGTCATATAATGACATAAAAGTAAAACATTTTTGACAAGACTCACACGTTAATGTGTTTTCCCAAAACTTAGGAGAAAATAAGTGTTTGTAATTGGTTGACACCAAAAGGGTTTAAATTGACTTCAAATTTCGAATCATGCAAACAGTGCGCATTAATGTTCCAAAAATTTAAACAATTCCATGCACTCTAGGTTAGGACAAATAATTTTCCCAAAATCTCCATCACGGAGCATTTGCACTAAAAGTTTTTCACTTGTAATATAACACGTTACAATGTCAATGCTTAAAATTTACTCATTAAAATACTCAAAACACACATTTTCTCAAAAACCAAAACGGTTTGCAATTTTTTTCAAAATGTTCATCAAGCCAAAATTGACCAAAGTTCACGACTCACACATTCGTGTTTCCAAAATGTACCGTATCGTAAACTGTGCGTGAACCCCACAATCCTAAAACGTATTTTGAGCAGATGATCTGCAATTATGCAATTACTCATTTAAACATGCTATTTGTTTATCAAAGTGTCGAGGATGAGTGTCTACCAAGTTATGCATGTCCCTAGGTCAATTTAATGCATTTGCATGAAATGATAACAAAATAACCAATTAACCAAAAGTGCATACAGCAAATTGTTAAGAAATACTATCAGAATGTTCTTTCATACATTACTCACGCCATGTATAAATTAATCCGTACATTGAACAAGTTGCAACGAAATGTGCTTAACATGGATCTTCAAAAGAGAAAATATACGACACCAAAGTTCCAAAAACATTCCTTTTGGTCGCCTTACGGTATAAAATAATACTTCTCATCAAAACCCGAATGGGACAAAATGCCTAATATAATCCAAAATTTAACACACATAATAATTTAAAGTATGTGCATTACAAAATTGTACTCACGCGACATAAAACGTCGTAAAACAAAACTCCATGAAACTCAACGGGCTCAATGGCATCAAATCAACCAAATGATGTCAAACCTTTCGCTTCTAAAGTCAAATTGCATAAAGCAAGATCATGACTAAAATGTAGAAATTCCAAAATTCCCTTTTTGTTGTAATACAATTTAAACAACACTTTTCGACAAAACTTGCATTAAATAAATTTACAATAAAACTTGACATAGACATAATGGAAGATAACTTTCCGTCCAAACCTTAACATATATGGAGGAGATCCCATGCTAAAGTCATAAACCGTAGTTACTTGTCCAACGTTCTAAATAGCATTAAAATATGGATATCACTATATCTGAAAGTAACGTTGAACAACAACAAAATAAAGCGAGTCCCGACAAAGTGTGCAATTCCCGCAATAAAATATTTTCATGCATGTTCAAAACCACGATTTAAATCTTGTGTGTGTTAAACGTTTTTCTGAGATTTTGTAACACAATCCACATGAGGAATTGAAACACAAGAAGTAACTGATGCAATTTATTTTTAAACTAAATTATGTGCATGAATTTAGTCGGCACTCAGCGTCTCAAACCATACTCCTCCAAATCCTTCCGGTCAAACTACCGTCATCCGGATGCTCAAACCTCTTAAGGCAAAGTTGGGAATTACATCGATTCACCTTACAATTCCTCCTCGAATTAAGGTCGATTCAATAAGTCTATGGTTCTAATCTAACCATCAACTTTGACCCGAAATGGTCCACTTAATACCATTATCATGCTTATCGTCACTCCGAGTGACTAATGCTAAAATCGTCCATCTATTCCAACGACTACTCGCTTAGAAACTTCTTCACTACCCCAACGGTCATCACATTAAAGTAATTCAATTATACACATATAACTAGTAAGTTCACCATAACACTGGCCAGGTGCAAGTATGAACGTACCGTACATGATTATCCTTGCTACTCTTGATGCGATTCTCGTTTCTAACGACTTCAACATCCTATCTTAATGTGCTTAATGGTGAAATTTCACTCCCATTTACTTAAAAGAACGCTAGTTTGAGTATCGGTATCCAAAAATCAACACCTAATTCTCTCAAACTTATGCTCTGATACCAACTTGTAACACCCTTGAATTGGGAAGAACAACTAAATAAAATTTCGATAGAATAACTACTTAAGAAATAAAATTCCTTCTACAAACCATTCATGGAATAACCTCAAGATAAAATGTAACGACTCTTACAATTAATAACTCAAAATCATACTATGTGACCACATACAGTCGGGTGTTACTTAACACGAATACAAGTTGCTAATCCCAATTATGAATGCGGAAGACTTCACTAAACAAATCACTTCTCGTGCACCCTACTAGCACTCATCACTTCACAGTGTAGCTAAAGCTATTCCCAACCTGAACCTGTTGCACATGCCGACAAATAAAAAGGGTTAGGCTAACGCCTAGTGAGTTCAAGAGTTTTATCATGATCATTTAATTCATAAGACGAGGGAGAGAATCAATTTAAATCATGAGTTCAAAAGGTTTTACTTGAGATGCAAACCACCCATTTTCCAACACACACAAATCACGTGATGAAAGCTTTAATATAGAACGATTCTCGTATTAGACTCATCCCAAAACCAACATGAAAAGTGAAATAGCATTTGATTTCCAAAACGATTGAATTCATAAATAAATTGCTATTATTCCAAACATCCCAAACATGGGGGAAGCATAACCCATAACTCACAAAACGTGGAAAACAATCCATATAAACATGATACGTCACCGAAAACATGGATAAAAACAAATACCCAAAGCAACACCTTTCGGTGACGTGGGAGGCCTGTTTACATTACACGTGACGGAACACAAAAGTGGGTCACGTACTATGCAACAAAACAAACACGTGGACTATTCTCGTAATAATGAGCTCAATCACTCCAAATCTATTGCCCGCGAGACTTGGGAGCCCCCAATTTCAACCACTCCAGGTCTATACATTGGGTCACTCCAAATCTACAAAACAAGCACATTGGGATTACACCTTACCGCACATCGGACGTTGCCCAACCATATAGGCCCACACCTTACTTACCATGGAACCCGATGCCTATCCCGTGCCAAGCACATCTGGAATTACACCTTACTGCCCATGGGACGACGCCCGACTCTATAGGCCCACGTCTTACTTACCATGGAACCCGATGCCTATTCCGCGCTACAATAAGAGAAACTAGCGTCTCATCATTGAACGTAAAAACTCAAGTGCCTATGGATCCGTAGCTAATAAGGTCTAAAAGTACACAACTCCATTTGAATGACACACGCACCCAAAACATGTACTCTACAAATATAATGCAATAATGCAACTGACGACCAAAGCTCCATATCCAAATGTTAAAATCCGGACAAATGTCCTCAAGACTCATTAAAGTCATAAACCGAGCAAAATGCTCAAAACCCAATAGACCCATAAATAACGGTCCTCAAAATATAAAAAATGCGTTTAAACATTGCTTAGGTAAACATATACTATAAAATCATCATTAACCCAAAATTTGTCACGGGTTAGAACAAAGGTTTTCCCCCAAATGGATTCGTGCCTTTATAATTCTCAAAATAACTCATGACACTAAAATGTGCATTTTTCTCAAATGGTTTATAAAATCAATTACCTCAATATGATTAAACCATTGAATAAATTTTGTTTTAGCAATAAATCATTTAAGGGCATATCTATGATTTCTACACATCAAAATATCCTAAAAATCCCAAATATGGGTGTTTTACGACTTTATAAAGGTAAACACTTCAAAAATGGTTAAACTCATAAACTAACCCAACAATTGATAATTTTCATGTAAAACACATAAGTACATGGAAAAATAACATTTTTGGCATGTACAAAGTTTTCACAAAGCAACTTGAACTCACCTTGCTAGATTAGGCTAAATCAAGATTTTTCCCCAAACGTAAGATCATTTGAAGAAACACGAACCTTCAAGCCAAATCTTCCAAGGAAACCCTAGATCCATGAATTTACAATCATCAATAATCCTCCTCAAACACTTAGAATCGTTTCCCTCAACATAACACATCTAAATTACCTATATTACCAAAACCCTAAATTCTTAAATGGAGGAAAGATGAGTTTACCTTAACCATTACTTGAATCCACCATCAATACAACTCTTGGGTTACCAAAATGCACTTCAATCTTCTTTTCTTTAAAAGGAAAGAAAGGTTTTAGGAGAGGGTTTGATGAACTCTAAAAGCTTAGAACTTCCAAAAGAGATGAGAGGTTGAGATTCCCACCACTTGTTTCCAACACTTCTCTAGATTTAGGGAGATCTCTTTAAATCACAAGAAAAAGCACCAAGAAAGCTTAAGAACACGATTATGGAGGCTAGGGTTCGGTTCTTGTGGAAGAAAAACGAAAGGGGTGAGAATGAAATGGGGAAAAGTGGAAAAATCACGTTTTTATACAACCAGGGCCCGTCGGCGACCTTGCCCCGCGAGAGTGACACCCTGTCACAATAAAAATACAAAAAATACTTAACAAAAACTAAATCAAATTATCGAACTGAGTCTAATATATCTTATTCGGATATATAGATCTTGGGGGATAAAATATACACATATTCGACATTACTTCAAAATGTAAAACACTTGTTTCCTTGAAAACCCGACTTATAAAAATGTATAAAATAGAGAAAGTTGATTACTTCAAAATGTAAAACACTTGTTTCCTTGAAAACCCGACTTATAAAAATGTATAAAATAGTGAAAGTTGATTACTTCAAAATGTAAAACACTTATTTCCTTGAAAACCCGACTTATAAAAATGTATAAAATATAGAAAGTTGGTTGTAAAGGCTTAATAAAAAAACAAAATATGTATTTTGTAACAGAATAACTTGAAACAAGACTAGAAAATAGTATTATTGTATGTCACACATGTCATCACATTCATATTGCATTAGTATGAACGTATTTAATACACCAACATGTATGTATAATCTAGCTATGTCGACAGAAATACTTTACTATTAATAAATCAGTAAGAGCATCTCCAACAGCTTCCCCATTTTAGCAAAAATGGAGAATATGAGGATTTTAACCCTAAAAAAAAGCTCCAACAGCTTTCCCATCTCAATCCCCAAAATGGGGATTTTATGAGATTCCCTAAAATTTTCTCTATATTTGGAGAATACCCCAAAATCCCCATTTTACTGTAGCTGTGAGAGAGACCCAATATTTTATTAATTTTCTTTTAAAAATTTATTGGAGGTAATAATGTTTTGAATATTTTAATAATATATTTAATGTTGAATTCTCTAAAATGGGGAATCTGTTGGAGATGGATGTAATTTTTTTTGGGGATTTTAACTTTTGCTTCCCCATTTTGAAATTTTTTTAAGGAAGCTGTTGGAGACGCTCTAACAACCACATGTATTATGTATATGAATTTATGGATGCATGGAGTTTTTAGCAAATACATATGGACATGTTATAGTATAAAAATATAAACTTATTAACTACAAATGAAACAAATATTATCTGTAGTAACTTGCAGATGGTCTAAATATATATATATATATATATAGGGGCTCCTTCTTTTGTTAACCAGTGCATATATGCACATCAGGCAATTGTAATATGTGCATATATGCAATGCCCGATGTGCATATATGCACATCATGAAAAAGTTAACAAAAGAAGGAGACCCTAGGGTCTCCTTCTTTTGTTAACTTTTTCATGTATTGCATATATGCACATCGGGCATTGCATATATGCACATATTACAATTTCCTGATGTGCATATATGCACTGGTTAACAAAAGAAGGAGCTATATATATATATATCTATACTATCTTATAAAGCATATAGACTAAAAGTCTTAAAGTCTTAAATCTTTTTCTTTTAATTATATTCCTTTTCTTCCTATATTTAAGCAATAAAACTGAAAATTAATTATTGTAGTTATCTTTTCCTATCTCTCTAACAACTTAAACTTAAATCTTTTTTTATTTAAAAAATTAATTAAATTCCTTTTCTTCCTTTATTTAAGCCTGAAAAATATATAATTATTTTGAAAAAAATATGATTATTCATTTTAGAGAAAAATATATTAAAATTAAAAATCCAACAAACATATTATTAAATCATTTATGAAACTTGAAAATTTCGAAAAACGATTTATGAAACATAAAAATCTTGAAGTTTTTGAAAATATAATTTATAAAACTCAACCAAACAGTTTATGAACATGAAAAAAATCGAAAAAACGGTTTATAGAAGTTAAAAAAATTCATACAATACACTATAATTTAATAAAAATAATTAATGTGATTACATGAATATAAAAACAATTAATTACTATCACAAGATATATTTTCAAAAGTCTTAAAGTCTTAAATCTATTTTTATTTAAAAAAATAATTATATTCCTTTTCTTCCTTTATTTAAGCATGTTGATTCTGCTTTTTCTATTATTATTTTTAATAAAACTGAAAATTAATTGTTGTAGTTATAATTTCTTATCTCTCTAACAACTTAAACTCAAATCTTTTTTATTTAAAAAATTAATTAAATTTCTTTTCTTCCTTTATTTAAGCCTGAAAAAATATATAATTATTTTGAAAAAAAATAAGATTATTTATGTTAGAGAAAAATATATTAAAATTAAAAATCCAACAAACAGATTATTAAATCATTTATGAAACTTGAAAATTTCGAAAAACGATTTATGAAACATAAAAATCTTGAAGTTTTTGAAAAAATAATATATAAAACTCAAACAAACAGTTTATGAACATTAAAAAAATCGAAAAAAACGGTTTATAGAAGTTAAAAAATTCATATAATACACTATAATTTAATAAAAACAATTAATGTGATTACATGAATATAAAAACAATTAATTACAATCACATGATATATTTTCAAAAGTTTTAAAGTCTTAAATCTTTTTTTATTTAAAAAATTAATTATATTCCTTTTCTTCCTATATTTAAGCAATAAAACTAAAAATTAATTGTTGTAGTTATCTTTTCTTATCTCTCTAACAACTTAAACTCAAATCTTTTTTATTTAAAAAATTAATTAAATTTCTTTTCTTCCTTTATTTAAGCCTGAAAAAATATATAACTATTTTGAAAAAAATAAGATTATTTATGTTAGAGAAAAATATATTAAAATTAAAAATCCAACAAACAGATTATTAAATCATTTATGAAACTTGAAAATTTCGAAAAACGATTTATGAAACATAAAAATCTTGAAGTTTTTGAAAAAATAATTTATAAAACTCAAACAAACAGTTTATGAACATGAAAAAAATCGAAAAAACAGTTTATAGAAGTTAAAAAATTCATATAATACACTATAATTTAATAAAAACATTTAATGCGATTACATGAATATAAAAACAATTAATTACAATCACATGATATATTTTCAAAAGTCTTAAAGTTCTAAATCTTTTTTTATTTAAAAAATTAATTATATTCCTTTTCTTCCTATATTTTAGCAATAAAACTAAAAATTAATTATTGTAGTTATCTTTTCCTATCTCTCTAACAACTTAAACTCAAATCTTTTTTTATTTAAAAAATTAATTAAATTCTTTTTCTTCCTTTAATTAAGCCTGAAAAATATATAATTATTTTGAAAAAATATATAATTATTCATTTTAGAGAAATATATTAAAATTAAAAATCCAACAAACAGATTATTAAATCATTTATGAAACTTGAAAATTTCGAAAAACGACTTATGAAACATAAAAATCTTGAAGTTTTTAAAAAAATAATTTATAAAACTCAAACAAACAGTTTATGAACATGAAAAAAAATCGAAAAAACGGTTTATAGAAGTTAAAAAAATTCATATAACACACTATAATTTAATAAAAATAATTAATGTGATTACATGAATATAAAAACAATTAATTACGATCACAAGATATATTTTCAAAAGTCTTAAAGTCTTAAATCTATTTTTATAACGGAAGCACCTTGTGGTCTTCTGCAAGCTACTGCATATCCCCAACTGCATTAAATGCCTTACTTTGAAACCATGATGTAATTAGAGATCCTTCCTGTTTCCTAAATTGGTATTGATGCTCTCTTATAATGGCTACATAAAGTGAACGAGTTATGATTTTTGTGAAGTCATAAATAAACTTTAGTAAAATTGACTTGGTTTCTCTTTAAAAGAAAATAGACAAGAATCATGACAAAACTAGGCAAAAGCATAATTGAGGTCAAAACAAATTTTGTTGCATTTTTTCGTGTAAACAGCAAATTACCCGCCAAAATGACAGTAAGAAACCGGTAAATGATTCAGGTCATTCAAAGTAGTTCAAAATTAGCTAAAAGAATCCTCTAGAGGCTATTGGAATGTGTGTGTGTGTGTGTGTTTTCCTGACAAGAGGAGTTACTTTTGCTTTTTCTGTTTTGCATTTATTAGTGATGTTAAAAACCAAACCAACCAACTCAAGTCTCAGGGTAGGATTTAGTACTGGTATTAAACTTGTAACAATATTCTTAGTAAGTTTGAATTTGGAAAAAAGGTGTTTTGAATATTGAGGATAATCGTCGATGTTGTAGGACCCTAGGTTTGACCTTTTCAAGGAAAAAGTTCTTAAGCAGGGAACACCACGACCTCAAAAGTCACTTGGGAGGGGGATGGCAAGAGTATAATTCAATTCACTCTCTTAAAAAACATATCCATAGATTTAATTACAATCACCTTAAACATAAAATCAAGTTTACTTTGATGTTCGAACGAGTTAACTGCAACAAATCACCCTACATGCATATTACTAAAAGTGTTGTGACTATTAGGCAAACTCTAAGATACTTCTCCGTCATAACAAAATAGGGTGCTTGTTATAATATAACTCATACATTTCAAATAGAAGCATGCCATGTAAACCAAAATCAATGCCACAATATCTTTGTAATCTAATTTACGTGTGTAAATAGCTAAATCTAATTCCGAAAAGGAGTCCACTCCAAAAATCTAGAAAGAATTTAGGGAGTTTATTTCAGCAACTAGAATAGGAAGAAGTATGGTACACCTTTGACATTATTACTTACTCCAATCGATTTCATTTCGATGTCACATAATATTGTAAAATTAAAACTAAAACAAGACAGTCAATCAACTTATCAATAAAAGAGGTTGCGATTTTCTAAGAAACAAACCTTGAAAAACGTCGAGAGGAAGACGAAATTTGGGGATTTGACGTCGATTTGACGAACGATGATGAACGGGGTGATACAGAAGCAGAGAGCTTGGTGGTGATCTTGGGAGATAGAGAATGAAGATGAGAGCAGAGTACGCCATGAAAGAAAACCCTAGGTCAAAAAATGAAGTAGTGGATCGATTCCTATTTCTCAAATCGACGATTGATTACTTTAAACGGTTATCGGGTTCGGGTAATAGGCCCATTTATAGTTTACCCAACATATGGCCCATTTTTAAGTTTATATATAATTTAGTGTGTTTGGACTTTGGATAGGACAATTGTTAGACGAAATTGGATTAGGGGTTAGACCATCTTCAATGAACTCTCTATTTTACTCTCTATATCCTCTCCAATAAACTCTCTATTTTACTCTCTAAAATAGAGAAGTGAATAGTAACTCTATATATATAAAGAGTTACTATTCAGTACTCTCTATTTTTTTCTAACTTCTGAAATTACAAATGACCCTTCTATTTTTTTGTAAGTCCATGATACACTCTTACAATCAAATATGAACAATTAAGATCGTATTCACAGCAACTGGTCATATGATTTATTAACAATCTGTGAATTACAAGATATTACAATGAATTTCTCTAAATGGATTCACCAAAGATTATAAAAAAAGATTCTGTTAGCTACAGTTGCTAACTCCTATATATACTATAGAGAAAGGCTAAAGCTACAGTACATATGAGAAACAGACTAATAGAACAATTACACGTGTCCTAATTAGTAACTGAATATAACAGAGAATATCCCAAGATATGAATTCTGAACATACTTCTGAATAAGCGCATCAGAACATTTGTCTTCAGTCAGAAGTTCTGAGTCTCCTACTCAGAACTCTGAACCTTCTAGTCAGAATCCAACACTTAGAATCTTTTTGAGATTTCTCACTCAGAACTTCTGAGTCTTCTACTCAGAACTTCTGAGTCTTCTGAGCAACTTCCATACTTGTAATCTTTTCATTATTCTCTGATCAGAACTTCTGAGTCTTCTTACTCAGAACTCTGATTCTTCAGATCAGATCTTAACAGTTGTGTTTTTGACAAAACTATAGATCTAACAATCTCCCCCCTTTTTGTCAAACACACTTGTACTTTTCATCATAAAATTCTTATAGCAGGAACAATCTTCAGAAGGAGCTCTTCTGAATGCTTTGACAACTTTTGCTCAGAATTCTGAATAATCTGAGTTAACAACTTCTGGTCAGTCTTTAATCAGCAGCAGCAACGATTTCCAAATTGATTTATGTTATATATTTGCTTTTTCTTTGCTCCCCCTTGAAATGACAATTCTCATCTTCATTTCAGCTTTCATAAGATTTCTTTATAAGAAACAATAGATCAGTTTCCTTTTCCTCTTCTCCTTCTTAAAATAACATTTCTCTCTTTTGTTGTTTCTGTACAATCATTTTCTGTTTTCTTCTCCCCTTAAAGTTTTGTAAAGCAGAAACATATCAATCTCCAAAATCTTTAGCTTTTCTCCCCCTAAAGTTTTGGCCCTAAAGTTTTGGAAAGCAAAATCATCTTCAAAATCTTTAGCTTTTCTCCCCCTTGATTTTCAAAACTTTAGCGATGAAGTCTATGCTTTTTCTCCTCCTTAATGAATAACCTTGCTCCCCCTCAAAATAAGAATTCTGGAGCAAATTTTTTTTTCTCCCCCTGAAAGTATGCATATATTTCATTAAAATTATTCATTTCAAATATAGTGCTTTAATGAAACATTTATGCAAGGAAAATAAGATTCACTGAACTATACTTGATAACTACTAACATTTGATCATCTGAAAATTTTACAAAAGAAATCCAACTTAATGAAATTTAACAGATTTTTCAATCAAATGAAATCAAATGCATGTGTTTGGATTCAAATACAAGTCATCATTGCATATCAAGTTAAAAATGTTCAGTTTCAATCCCTTTATTAAATCTATTTGGCGTGCTTAGCTTGCGAAATATGATTAGCTTCAAGAATATGCAATTCTAAAACATATATGAATACTTTGCTTTACTCACACTATTTGTCCAAAATCAGGATTTTCACAAATTTACAGGTTTATTTCGACTTTGTATTTTCCCAAAGTTTCAAGAGATGTGTGCTCATTGGCATCTTTTAATTTTGTGCACATTGGCATCTTTTAATTTTGTGCTCATTGACATCTTTTAATTTTGTGCACATTGGCATCTTTTAATCAAAAAGTTTAGTAAGAATAAGATACATCGTTAAACATGACTTTCTATCTGGTTCTATAGCAGGATTTGGGTCAGCATATCCCAGACCAGTTGGTCTTAGGTGCTAGGTGACAAGCACCCCTTGGAACTTAATTTCCCAAACCAGAAAGGCCACATCGATATATCTTAAACCCATCTGTACCAGTAGAACATGGCTTTCTATTTGGTTCTATTGTAGGATTTGGGTCAGCCGATCCCAGACCAGTTGATCTTAGGGACTAGGTGACTAGCACCCCTTAGGACTTAATCTCCCAAACCAGAAAGGCCACAGGTACAAACTTTCAAACTAAATGATTTTATATATATTTATTTCATCTCAATCACTTGGTTCTAAAACGTAGTACTTCCCCCATATTTTCGTTTCCATCCATCATTCTGACATTTAGGCTTTTTGAGCATTATATTCTATATAAGTATAGATTTCATAACATGAGCATTCAGCATAATTTCATTCATGTTTTGCTTACCTTTCGATTTAATTCAGAAGTGAAAGTTGAAACAAATATAGCTCAGATAATACAAAATACTTGTAAAATCACTCTTTGACACACATTTATTCATTGAATGAAAAAAAATTCATATCATTGAATTAAATTTGTTAAGATTCAAACATTCAAAGCAATAGAAATAGACGTAATGCAATGTTACCTTTCACCACTTGTTTCTTGAAACATAAAAATATGACAGTTAAGGATATCACCTGAGAAGTATGAGTTCTAAACTGGTTTGTTTAGAAGTCTTAGTCTCTGAAGTACGGGTCCTGAACTGAATTATTCAGAAGCCATTTTCATTTAAGTACGGGTTTTGAACTGATATGTTCAAAAACCTAAAACGTTGAATCACGGGTTTTGAACATTATCTTGAAACAATCAGATCAAATTTTGAGTCAATACTTCCTCTGAAATCAAGATAATCCTGCAAAATCAAGAGATTTTGGTAATCATCTACGATGATTCCTCATTAGTTATCAAAAAAAAATTCTGAGTAGTAGAGTCAGAATTCTGATTAGAAGAGTCAGAATTCTGAGTCACTTGCTCAAAATTCTAAGTATCAGAGTCAGAATTCTGATTAGTTGAGTCAGAATTCTGAGTAGTAGAGTCAGAATTCTGAGTAAGAGAGTCAGAATTCTGATAAAACTATCCAGAGAAAATTCCTTAGAAAAATGTTTGGATTTTGTGATTTTTGAACATTCTGAACTTCAAATCACCATAACTTGCTCAAAAATCAGAATTTTTCAACCAAAATTTGCAGGGTTGTTCAAAATGGGATTCTGAACACATTCTTTGGAAATGTTTTCTACCAAAAATATCCACAACTATGAGTTCAATAACCCCAGAGTAAACAGAACTTTTTCGTAAAAAATATTCTTCAAAGTCAACAAATTGATCTGTATGAATCAGAAATCCATAATCACATTCAGACCGAGTTTTGGACTGAAGTATCCAAAAGTCAAAATTCTCAATTTAAGCACAGCATCGGTTTTAAGTCATGTGTCAGTATTATCATTCAGCTCTACACATGAATAACCTGCAAAACAGATTAAGTTGACTTTGGTACCCATATGAACTTGGGTCCAGGTCTGTTAGGTGCAGTGGCATATGCAGATATTCTATAAGAACCATACCAGTGCTGAATAAAATTCTTGTTCACAAAATCATTAGTCCCACAATATGAACAACAAAGTTTCTTTTGTGCAACTCTGACTAATTGATTTACAGAATAAATCACATCAGGTTTAACAAAAGATTTTCTTTGAAATGTATTGTTCTTCTTAACATTTGAATTAGGAACTTTTGATTTTGGCACTTCTTTCTTGGAAGTTGTTCCTTTAACTCTCCATTCCATTTTTATCCTTTTAAAAGAACAATTATAAGATTTATCAATAGCAGAATCATAAAACAGATTAGAAGAACGGATCTGATCTTTTGAACTATGATTTGATTTGTCAACAACTTTCGTTTCAAATTCCCTAAACTTTTTAACATACAAATCAAACCTTGACTGCAAATCAGATTTGGACTTCCTCTCTATCATGATTTTAGTTGATAAATCAGATAATTTCTTAATAAGCCTCCTTATCTCCAAATGAAAAACTTTCTTTTCCTTCTCAAACTCATCTTTTAAGCATTTTTCTTTAAAGCCATTTACCTTCTTCTTTTCAGTCTCTTTCCTTCCATCTTCTAACTCTTTCTCCAACTCATTTATTTTTACAGAAAACTCATTTAACATTCCTGTTTTCTTTTTCTCAAAACCATTCTTTTCTTTTTGAAAAACATTTTTCTTGCATTCAAACTCTTTTCTTTCTTTTGCAAGAATTTTCTCCAAATCAGAAATTTTCAAAGATAATTCAACAGACTTTGTTTCAAAACCTTTCCTCTCAGTTTGAAAGTCTCTTCTCTCTTTCTCAAATTTCACTCTTTCAAGTATAAGAACTTGTTCAAAATCATAGATCTGTTTCAAGAGTTGACCATTTTTCATTTCACATGATTTGATTCTATTTTCAGACTCTGTCAACATCTTTCTTCTAAAATTGCCTTTCTCTTTCAAATCAACATTCTCTTTTTCTAACAACTTTATGTTTTCTTGAACCTTTTCAAAATCCTTTAGAAAATCAGATTTCTCTTTTTGCAAAATCTTTATAACTTTTGCATATTCGTCTTGTTTTGCTTGAAGATTAGCAATCTTGCTTTCAAAATGAACAATCTCAGTTTTTGGTTCAGAAATTGTTTCTTTTGCTTTTACAGGACTTAATTTTTGTAAATTGTCTGAACTGGTTATAGAAATTGCAGGTCTCACAAAAACTTCAATAATCTCAGGCATGATGAAATGACAAATTCAAATATCAACTATGAATTATGATCAAAACTGAGAATCAACACAAATCTAGAACATGCAAGAATTAATCAAATCTGTCACATGCATTTCATCAAACAGTTAGAGTACATGAATTAATGAAATCTTCTTTTCAACAAAAAATTTGAATACTAATCAACATGCAGCAGATATAATCACCTTGATCAAGAAACCAATCAAGAATTTCGAAAACGTACCTATGATCTCTGTTTAATTTTGAGAATTAATCAGCATAGAGAGAAAATCTTTGGATGACTTGATTGTAAGATATCGATTCAACAGAAAGACAAATTCAAATTTCTTGAATCAATGATAGAAACGAATTCAAGAATTGTTAGAAATTCAAGAATTGTTAGCAGCAGCGGAATCAATTGTCGAATTGATCAAGAAACTTCAAGAACGCGATCAAACACACTCTTGGACGAATTTGTTTGTTGATTGGCTCTGATACCAATTGTAAGTCCCATAATTGAAGCAACAATCAAGAATACTCCATAGAAAGTAGAATAGAGATAGACATGAAGAACAATTTATTGAATGATCTCTATTCATATACTTGAAATATAATGGAGGGAGAAATTGATATACGACTCTTTCAAGACTCACTGTGTATTCTCTTAATTGTCTCAAAGTCTCAAATTACAATGTAAGCCCAAGACACTTATTTATAGTGTCTAAAATACAAGACATGGGCCCAAGCCCATTTAACTTCCCATTAAACTCCCAAAGCCCAAAATACTTATAAAGCTAATAACAACACATTTGACTTTTGTTGACTTTACATGGACTTTATAAAATTTTCTATATAATTGGGTCTTTCTAGACCCAACAATCTCCCCCTAAAGTTTTATAAAGAAAGCATCTTCAAATGATCTCCCCCTTGATTTCTTTGAAAACTTTGATGTTGCATATCTTCATGCCTTGCAAAACTATCCAAGCTCCCCCTCAAAATTTGCTCTTCTTCTTCACAAATTACAACTTTAAAATCGAATCCCATGTGCAATAAGCTCGACTGAAACAACCTCAGTTTATAATAAGGAATTCGTCCTTGAAATTCGAGTTGTATGATCATTAAGCTCAAGAGCTTAATCCATTAAGATCATAGGAGGGAGTGTCTTCATACACTTCAATAACTCAGCTTGGATCCACAAAAAAATAGAAGACAGAACATCTTTCTGAAAGTTGGGAGAAATATCGTGAAAAACGTTGCTTCGGTCCAGCAGCTATACACTGACTTCGACACAGAATCTGACAATTAAGCACATTGATTAAGAACAAACTCAAAACATGAAAAGTGTTCATCTGTGTCTTTGGAATTCAGCGCATCTGAAATCGTCAAATTTAGAGCTTCGAGGAGGGAGTTATGATCAAAATACGACAGGTGCGCAAAGCTGTTGAAAAATTCTGAAATGCACCTTTACTCAGAAAAATACTAAGTAAAATTTCTGAGAAGACCACTCAGACCTCTGAGTAAGTCAATCAGATATCTGATCCTTAAAGAATTTTTTTTTTAAAGAAAATTCTAAGTCTGAAAGTTCTGACTCTTCACGATAAAGTTCTGACTTTTAGAGTCAGACTTCTGATTAAGCTTCGACAAAGTTCTGAACATTCTGATCCTTCTGAGCCTCATGATCAGATATTTGAATTGCCTTGTAACTGAATAAAATCACTTCAACTTCTGAATAGGCTTAATATCAGTTCTGAACGAATCTGATTAAGCTGAAATTTGAATAGCTTAATCAAAGTTCTGATTAACCTCCGATCATACTTCTGAACTGCCTTTTGTTGAAGTTCTGACTTAACAAGAATGTTCTGTGAAGGCTTAAGTGTAATTCTGATCACCCTTGATCATAGTTCTGAACACTCATGATCAGACTTCTGAGAAGACACCCAAATCTGATTCTAAACAGCTGAAAGTAACTCTGAACTTTAATTTTTGAATGTTGTTACACAGACCGAACAGAGCATATTTCTGCAGTAACATTTGTTTGGACAGCAACATGACAGCTTATTGAACCACACATCAGCAAACATTCTGTTTTAGAACATCAAATACAACAACATACTTTATGTTAAGCCAACAACACCAACATTTTGTTTCACATTCTGTTTTAACTTCACTTCGATAGCAAACAACAACTTGCTGTTTTCTGTTTGTTCTTCTCATGGACAACATCAACTTATTCAAAACAGCAACAAGCAGCCCCTACTTGCTTTCTGTTTTGACATATTTGAGAACGTGACAGCACCAGCAATTTTCAGCATTTACTTGAACTTACTGTTTTGACAGCAAACAGATTCTGTTTTAACAGCAGGTAAACAACTTCTTTTAAGCAAAAACAGCAGCTACTTTTCTGTTTTAAATTAACAAGACAGCAACAAAATCTTCTTTGACAGCAACCAATTATTTCGGCTCAGATTTTCTGTTTTGGACAGCTCCAATCAGCACCAAACTGTTTTGACAGCAAGCAAACAGCACCAAACTGTTTTGACAGCAAGCAAACAGCACCAACCAGCAAACTATTATGCGCTCACAACACCGAATAAGCTGTCAAATTAAGACTTTCTGAACTTGCTGTTTTGTACTGCTTTCTGTGGACAACACTAATCTGTTTTGAGCTCTAATAACAACTAACATAACTCTTCCAATCTTTTAAAATCCAGATTCAACAAAAATAAAATCTGAATTGCATTTAGTCTCGGATCAGAATTCTGAACATTGAGTTCAGAAATCTGAATACTCATGATCGAAATCAGAACTTCTGAATTAACACAAAAGTAAACTCTTGAAAACTTCAACATCGAATTCACTTTGAAATCCTCCAAATGAAATAAATGCTCACAAACTTGATTTGATGTAGACGAACAAATCGATCTCCTTATATCTTCATAGAACAAAGATTGCAGAAACTTAAGTTTCTGATTGATCACTTCAGAAAGTTAAGTTTAGTCAATCGAAGATCCAAAAATAGTTTCAGATCTGACTTTGAACAATTAACACATCATCAAACTTTTCTCAGACAATTCATCGAACATTTGGCGTGCAGAAACTGATTTAGAAGTAGATCAAGAACATATAACTTCTTTTCTTCATCAAGAACCATCAAGATCTATAAAATCTTCCTCCAAAACTTAAAATCAATCTTCAAGATGAAAGAAATCACAGAATATTACCTTGAATTGTAGCACACGATTAAGAACGATCTTGAATCACCAAATCTTGAAACTAGATCTTGAAATCTTGAATTGTTGCAAAAATGATCGTATCGAATTAAAATTGATTCGATGTGGCTCTGATACCAATTGTAAGTCCAGGATACACTCTTACAATCAAATATGAACAATTAAGATCGTATTCACAGCAACTGGTCATATGATTTATTAACAATCTGTGAATTACAAGATATTACAATGAATTTCTCTAAATGGATTCACCAAAGATTATAAAAAAAAGATTCTGTTAGCTACAGTTGCTAACTCCTATATATACTATAGAGAAAGGCTAAAGCTACAGTACATATGAGAAACAGACTAATAGAACAATTACACGTGTCCTAATTAGTAACTGAATATAACAGAGAATATCCCAAGATATGAATTCTGAACATACTTCTGAATAAGCGCATCAGAACATTTGTCTTCAGTCAGAAGTTCTGAGTCTCCTACTCAGAACTCTGAACCTTCTAGTCAGAATCCAACACTTAGAATCTTTTTGAGATTTCTCACTCAGAACTTCTGAGTCTTCTACTCAGAACTTCTGAGTCTTCTGAGCAACTTCCATACTTGTAATCTTTTCATTATTCTCTGATCAGAACTTCTGAGTCTTCTTACTCAGAACTCTGATTCTTCAGATCAGATCTTAACAGTTGTGTTTTTGACAAAACTCTAGATCTAACATTTTTAGATTCTTGTATTTTTATTTTATTTGTTGTCTAATACCAATTTTAATAAAATTAGATTTAGATTTATCTTTTAAGTTTTAAATTAATTTAAATTTATCCAACTAAATATGAATTATAACGTTGTTAAAATGATATGATAAAGTTAATAAATATAAGGGTATTGCGAAAATAAAAAATATAAGGATGCAATTTATAAAGTTAATAAATATAAGAGTATTATTGAAAATATATGTAATCAAAATAAAAGAGAATATACTTAGAATATTCTCTTTTAAAGAGTAAAATAGAGTAATACATTGGAGAAGATTTAACACATTCTCTATTTTACTCTTTATAATAAAGAGTAAAATACAGAAATACATTGGAGATGCCCTTAGGCAGTGCTGATGGTTTGGTGCACAATGATTAACAAACTATTATGATATACCAAAAAGTTCAAACCAAAGGGAGTTTACACATCAATTGTGGTTTATCGAGAAGTTTTGAGTGATGGTTGTATATGATTAAAGCATAATTGTAATTTCTATTTTGTTTAAACAAAAATTTAGACTTTTTGGATAAGAAATTGCATTAAGTTTTCATTTTTTTAATCTACGATATATCCCGTCGCATTGTGAAAAACTTTTAATACAATGTATGAACCACCAAATATTTTGCAAAATTTTATGTTTAAAACTTAAATGTATCTTGATAGAACTTTAACATCCCCGCCGCATTGCGCGGATACTCAACTAGTATATATATATATATATATATATATATAGAATTGGCAATAAAATCTCTATTTTTATAATGTTAGTTGAAGGTTGTATGATGCAATAATAGCAAATAGCACAAGCATGTGAATATGAAAGGGCCTTGCAAGACAACCATCATCTTACTAAATTAGAAAGGCCTTTCACAAAGTAAATATATTAAACAAAAACATTTTTTAATTTAATTAATTTGTTTGTTTGTTTAAACATTAATTATTAAAATGTTTATATTATAATTTATTAGTTTAGAAAGAAGTTTGGTATTGCGTGTGTGTGGAATGTGTTATTGCAAAGCTGATGTGTCACTTTAGAAAGGAGTATGGTCTTGCAGGTGTGTGGATGGTCTATACTCTTAGCCTAGATATCTAAAATTAACCTTGATTTCCAAAAACATAGTTTAATTTATTACATTGAGGGGTTCTTTTTTAAATTTTTATTAAGTCATGTATAGATAAATCTATTTGTCTGAATAAATTAGTTTATGAGGATAAAAATATGCTATTTACCCTTTTTTTTGTTGAATCCATAGTCTGAATGATAGAAATAACCGTTTTATCTCTTAGTATGAAATACACATTGTTTGATTTCTCTAAATGACAAAAAAAACTACAACATGATAGGTTGAATAAAATTCTTAAATTTTAAAGATTGATCTACTTACAAGAGATACCAATTTACACAAATTCTAAAATGACCCAAATAATTAACATGTTGTTTATAATCTATAGCAAACCCAACTTTATTACATTAAGAGAACCAATTTACACACTTCAAAACTAACCCAAATAAAATATTTACATCTTCTCTAGCCAAACCAAATCTTGGTCCTCAGTTTTCATAGTAGCTTCAAAACCATTTGAAAAGAGAGACTTCAAATAACGTTTGAACACACGGACTTCAACTCTTCAAATAAGAACAATAGGATAATATTTGAAGCAAAAGAGATTACAAACATCACCGGAAGAAGAACAAAGTCTGTGATGAATTGTGATTGAAAACTAGCACTACTAGAAAATTCATTATTTTCGACGGAAAATATCGACGGACTCAAACCGTCGGTGAATAGCGACGGAATACCGACGGATTTTGGATTTTAGCGACGAAAAACTTCCCCGTCGTAAAATTACCCTTCTGTCGGTAATTTTGATTTATTTTAATATAAAATCTGCCGGTATTCCTTTGGTAAATAATAAAAGTATTTTTTAAACAAATATTTCATCGGTAATCCGTCACAAATCACCGACGGAATACCGACGGTCGTGGGTTATCCGTCGGTGATTTGTGACAGATTGTAGACGGATTTTTTTTTGTTTTTTCCATTGTTAGTACGCGTGAGGTTTTACGGATGATATTTTGTCTTATTTGGTTTATATGTGTGTATGTATATGTGGATGATAGTATATGTACACGTATGTATACAATACATATATGTTTGTATGTCATGCGTACATGTCTATATGTTTATATATGTTTGTATATGTGTATATATGTATATGCATGTATGTATGTGTGTATACATATGTAGTTGCTTATATGTATACAATACATACTATATATACTTATGTTTGTATATGTCATACATGTCTAACTACATGTGCATGTATGTTTGTATATGTCATGTGTATGTCTATATGTGTATACATGTCTATATGTGTATGTATGTTTGTAAATGTGTATATATGTATGAATGTTTGTATGTGTGTATACATATGTAGAGGGATGTTCAGGGGAAAACCTCAAAAAACGTAAAACTGAAGAACACCCTGGGGGTCCTTCATCTGAACGGTATGCACTTGTGCATATGCACATGTGCATGTTACAAATTACTTGTATGCACAAGTGCATACTGTCCATATGAAGGGCTACCAGGGTGTTCTTCAGTTTTCCGTTCTTTTGAGGTTTTCCCTTGAACCTTACCCTACATATGTAATTGCTTATATGTATATAGTACATGATACTATATATACATATATGTTTGTATATGTCATGTGCACATGTCTATATATGTATGCATGTTTGTATATTTGTATATATGTATGAATGTTATGTGTGTATACATATGTAATTGCTTATATGTATACAATACATGATAGTATATATACATATATGTTTGTATTTGTCATGTCTATATGTGTATATATGTTTGTATATGTATCAATGTATGTATATATATATATATATATATATATATATATGTATGTATGTATGTATGTATGTATATGTGCATACATATTGTAATTATATGTATACAATACATACTATATACATTTGTATACATACTATATACATGTTTGTATGTCATGTGCATGTCTATATGTGTATGTATATGTATGAATGTTTATATATATATATATATATATATATATATATATGGATACATATGTACATGTATTGCTTAATGTTTGTCATTTTGCAACAGTTTTGGTGCCTTTTTCTAACGGCCGTTAACTTTTTTCGTTAAGTCAGTTAATATCAAGGGCATTTTAGTCATAATAAATCTAAGTCCAACGAATTAAAAACTCATATTTAGCTATGTGGTGGCAAAAATTGACCCAAAAAAGGTTTAAATTGACTAAAATACCCCTGATATAATTGGACTTAACGGAAAAAGTTAACGACCGTTAACTTTTTCCAATTAATAATTTTAATATTAAATGTTATAAAAGAATTTATTTAATAATTTTTATGTTAAATATTATATATTAATTTATTTATAGTTATAATAAAATATTATTTAATAATTGAATTAAAATTTATTTTAATTTGAAAAATACAGATTCTATCGGAAATCCGTCGGTATCCGTTAGTATATAATGAAAAAAAACGTGGCCTAACTATAAGCCTCAGTACGCCGTCTCCCTCACACCCTCAGCCGATTTCGAGGCATAACCGCCATGCCGCCACCACCACCGCTCACATCGTCGACCAACCGCCACGCCACCACCACCTCCACCTCCGACGACGACGACTCCAACGCTCTCCATGTCTCTCGTTTTAAGTCACAGACGGAACAAATACAGCAAGCTTCGTTTCTCCTATTCTTTACTTACATTTCGAGCTCGCCCTCGATCTCTGCTCTTTACTTACATTTTTTGCGGTGTTACCTTTATTTGTGCTTGTTGCTGAGAATTTTAGGGTTTATTTGTAAATTGAGTAAATTGAGAAGTGGTTATCAACATTTGGATGAGAAATAGACGCATGTTAGGATGAGATGCATCGAGATATACCAGATCAATTCCCTTCCAATGCGCAATTCATGAGAGGGCATTTGATTAAAGTGATCGATGATTCAGATATATTTTTCACGTTTCTCATGTTAACATCAACTTCTCATACAATCTTTTGCCTATATATCAGTTGGTTATAAGTTAGCTTTTTAAAGTTCAAGTATATTAAAAAGGTTGTACTTTTATATATATATATATATATATATATATATATATATATATAAAAGGTTGTAAATTTTATATACTAGGATAAAAATATTGCATGAGATATGCTTGATGACAATATTCTCATATTGAAATTTTGAAAATCTGGTTAAGAATTGAAGAATATATTTCTGGACGTCAAATTAAAAGGAACAAAAGACCCGTTTTTTTAACAGAACTTATTTAAATACAAAATCAATTCATCTAAAATAAATAAATAAATAAATAAATATATATATATATATATATATAGAGAGAGAGAGGTGTGTTCAAATAAAAACTCAAATTCAATTGTAAACGTGAGGACAAACCACAACCGTTGATTAATAATCCGGTGAAGAGATCAGTGACAAAAAAACGCGGTGACAATTTTGTAAATAAGTTGAAAACTCTGTCCATGGCTTAATGAATATTTAGCGCGCAGGAGTAAAATTGGAAAAAAAATTATTCAGTCTAAATAAAAGGTAATTATTCAGACTGAATAAAGGTAATTATTTTCGTCAGTTAGAATCAGCGCCTCCTTTGTTGACTTTTTGTTTTCTTTTTTAATTAAAAAACTTTTACCCCCTTAAATTTTAAAATAAATTATCTCAAAATTTACTAACATTTTAATCAAACAAATTACATCAAAAAAACGAGAATTTCGTGCTCTTCGATATGACATCCATCATGATATAGTTTTTTTTAATGTTTTAACCGTTTTTACGTGAAAATCGTGTATATGTATTATATTCAGAGTGAATAATACAACATTCGAGATGAATAATATCTACATTTATTCGGACTGAGTATATAGAATTATTCAGACTGAATATATGGAATTATTCCGTCTGAATAATTTACCTTTATTCAAACTGAATAAATTATATTCGTTTGAATATCTACCTTAATTCAGTCTGAATAATTCTATATATTCAGACTGAATAAAGATAGATATTCAAAACGAATAAATGTTTAAGTTTTGTTCTTTTTTCATATCTACCATTATTCAGTCTGAATAATTCTATATATTCAGACTGAATAAAGGTAGATATTCAAAACGAATAAATATTTAAGTTTTGTTCTTTTTTCATATCTACCTTTATTCAGTCTGAATAATTCTATATATTCAGTCTGAATAAATGTAGATATTATTCATCCAGAATGTTATATTATTCATTCTGAATATAACACATGTACACGATTTCACGTAAAAAACGGTTAAAACGAAAAAAAAACTATATCAAGACATGAATAAGTTTTATTCTTTTTTAATATCTACCTTTATTCAGTCTGAATAATTCTATATACTCAGTCCGAATAAATGTAGATATTATTCATCCCGAATGTTGTATTATTCACTCTGAATATAACACATATACACGATTTCACGTAAAAAACGGTTAAAATGAAGAAAAAAAGAGCACGAAATTCTCGTTTTTTTATGTAACTTGTTTGATTAAAATGTTAGTAATTTTTGAGATAATTTATTTTAAAATTTAAGGGGGTAAAAGTTTTTTAATTAAAAAAGAAAATAAAAAGTCAATAAAGGAGACACTGATTCTAATCTGACGAAAATACCCCTAAAGCTGAATTTTAGAAATGACTTAAATATGGCTGCGATCAATGGACGAGATTTATCCTCACGTTTACAACTGAATTTGTATATATTTATATATATATATATATATATATATATATATATATATATTTAAATTGAGATATGTAGGTTTCTAAAAGTTAATCCATTTACATAAAAGACGTTTTATATTTCTAAAACCTATCAAACATCCATTTTTGTGATTTACTAAAATGTGAATAATCGAACTTTTTGTCAAAATTGATGCATTTTGAATATTTTATTAAGTTATTCTTAATTCTATAACATATATATATATATATATATATATATATATATATATATATATATATATATATATATAGATTTGAGATCATGTGAGGCCAGACTATTTTCGTGAGACCGTAAGACCAAAAAATTAACACTAAACCTTCACAGCAAAAGACTGTGAAAGTGCTGTGATGATAAACCTTCACAGTGTTTTTGCTGTTTTTCTTACGTTCACAATGAATTATTATGAATGTTTAACGTTAATATATTGATCTCATGGTCTCACGAAAACAGGTTGGTCTCACGTGAATCCAACCATATATATATATATATAGAGAGAGAGAGAGAGATGAAAACCAAAATGCTCTCTAATGTAGCATGGATATGCCATTGCTAAATAAATAAGTATTCAAATAACTTTGAAATATAAAATAGAAATAATTGTCAAAATTTAATGTAAATATAATGTTTGTTAATATAATAATGTATATTTTATTTGTAGTAAATAAAATAGATTAAAAATATTGAATATGAATCTTAGAACGTTTATCCTGTAGACAAATCTTTTAAAACCAAAAAGTTATTACAAATATTAGATAAATAGTATAATATCAAATGTATTATTTTATTAGTTATCGACACCAAGATATATAAGAGCATCCACAACAAGGATTTTATTTGGATATTATTTGGATCGTAAAAGTGTCAACTAAGATTTTTATTTTAGAAATTGTAATGATTGTGAGTATGATTGCTAAACTAGAAATTGGTTTTGGTAATTTGCAAATGTCAAATTAGTAATTTTTGCTGATGTGGCAGTGAATAGTATAAGAAATTGTAGTGAATAATTTCTAAATTAGAAATTGATTTATGTCAAATCATGTTTTATGATGTTTTGTAGAGTATGTTTATGAAAAAATGTATGAATAATTTTATTTGTTAATAAAAATATTAGATTTTTTTTGAAAGGCATAAATATTAAAAAATGCAAAATATAATTTATAGTAAAGTACAATATAATAAATTACATATTAAAAAAATACAAACTTAACACATAAAAATACACCATTGTTCGTTTAGAAGTTCTTCAAGTTGATGTTCGTACAAACTTCGTTTTGGTTCGCTCATTGTTGTAGGATCCATTTCCATCAACTTCATGATCATTTTCCAATTTTCCCGTTTGTTCTTAAGTTTTTTTGTTTCCACAAATGATGTGTGGAATTCTCTCATCACCTGAATTTTTTCTTTTTCAATATTCAGACGTTCTAATATTGTCACTTGTTCGTTTTCGGTAGAATTTGATGAAAAAGGACATTTTTTTACCTTTATCCTTTGTTTTCGGCAAAGATTTAGATAAGAAGAAAATGACGATTAATGTAATATTTTTAATTTGTATTTTAATTTAATGTTTTATAAATTAAATATTTTATTTAATTAATTTATTTTATTTAATTATAATTATTTAATTAATAAAATATTTTGTATTAAATTATAGTAAAGAATATTTAATTGTAGTTTTGTTGTTATTTGATTAAAAATAGTTTTTTATTATGATGTGTCACTTTAGAAAGTGATTGAAATTTCATTGTTGTGGAGGATAATTTCAAGATAATTGCAAAGCTGGTGTAGCGTTGATGTGACACATTTACAATTGTAATGAAATTTCATTGTTGTAGATGCTCTAAGAATTAACGTCTGGGTTAAAGTTAATTTATGTTAAATTTGCTACTGAAATTAAATTTACAAAAGTACGGATTGTTTAACAGTTGTTGAACGTTTTGGTGCAGAATAATTAGGAGGTTAGAATGATTAAGAAGCTTTTATGATATAGTGTAAAATGAAATATGATTGTTTTTTTTGGTAACCGTGGGTTTTCGGACCAGTTTACGCGCACCGACTAATCATCGGGCGACCACGAATGGCCTGGAGTCATCGCAGGTGAACCTCCATAGCCACAAGGGCTTTGATAGTGCCTGAATTTGAACCTTGGGTAGATAAGCTTCCACTACATCTTCTAAAAGCTTTACCACTACACAACAACCCAAGTGGTTGAAATATGGTTGTTTGATAATTGTTTAGAATAAAATTAAGGTATTAAATGATTAAGAGAGATCCAGAATGCTAAATTATCAAAGAGTTTTAGAACCATTAAGAATTAAATATTTTTTTTGCCAATCAAAATTTAACTCTTAACGATTCAGAGGTTGACTCTTGATAGCCCTTCATCTTGTTTTATTTCTGGAAGGAGGGTAGGAGAGAACGTGTAGAAGATGTGTCTTGGTTCATAGTTATCGGGACCCATGAGAATATCTGCCACGTGTAACAATGTTTGCCAGCTGTCCTCAGAGGGCACGAGTTGAACAACAGGTTGGTTAATAGGTTGACGGCTAAGACGGCGGCGAGGTTATGATACGACGGTGGGATATGTTTCCATGTGGTGGAATCCACCAGACCATATGGTGGAACCACGTTAAGAATATCGGTTAATGTAGAGAAGCAAATTGGGACCCACTTCAGCTAGTATAATTAGTTAGAATAAAATAAAAAATAATAACAATTATGTGGGTCCCACCCCATTTTCGTCCGTTAGTGTCTGGTTGCAACTATAAAGCGAACCAAACTACCCTCGGTATCCTTCACATCCAAACAGAGACCCACTCAATCTCTCTGTAATTTCTTACGCTTCTTAAATCTTTGATTTCATTTCATTTCATTCGGATCCTCCATTGGGTTTTAATCGAAACCATATTTGTGGGAATCAGATTGAAAAAATTTAGGAAAATGACGAAACAAAAAGTGGTGGTCGGAGAAGCAAAATCCGGCATGGATATGGCGATGACGGTGGTGCCAAAGGCATTGTTCACGACGGAGATGAAGAAACCGCCGTTGATGCCAGGTGGTTATATCACTTTATCGAAGAAGAAACTACTTCACGATCTTGAAATCAACGGTGGAACGAGAATTAACGCTTGGGTTGAATCGATGAGAGCTTCTTCTCCGACATCTCGTCGGAAATCAACTCAAGATCAAACCAGTTGGATGGTTAGTATATTTTTCCTTAGAACTCGAACATAACCATACAGCTAATAATCTTTTAAAAAAATTGATTACGACTTTTAGAGTTTGAAGATCATAATTAGCGTTCTAAGTTTATAAACAACTTTTTGAAATGTAATATTTTGGGTTGTAAATTTATACTCTAAAATTCGTAATCCGTTTTTCTATCTTCTTTTTGAAGTTTATTAGTAGCTCGAAATTAGTTGTATGATTATGTTAAGTCCTGTTAGTTAGTGACATCCCAGACCACTGGATGGGGATGGTATAAATGTGGATTGAAATGAAAAAAAACATGGGATCTAAAAATGCATGTGTGAATGGAACAGGATCGACATCCTTCTGCCTTGAACGTGTTCGACGAAATTACCAATGCGTCAAAAGGGAAGCAAATAGTGATGTTTCTTGACTACGATGGCACACTTTCCCCAATCGTCGATGACCCTGATCGTGCTTACATGTCCGATGCGGTAATGCCCTTCACATTCACGTAAAAATCCTTAATTTTTACCACAAGGGTTGTGGTTAAGACCTTGAGGATGTGGTAGAATATGTTCGAATCCAGACAAATGTGGCCTTTTAATTGCATTCATTATTTGCCATAAAAAATCTTTAATTTTTCTCTTACAAATTCTTTTTTACATTGCCATAGATGCGAGCCACCGTGAGAAAACTCGCCGGATGCTTTCCGACGGCCATCGTCAGTGGAAGATGCAGAGATAAGGTGTATGACTTTGTGAAATTAGCAGAGCTTTACTACGCCGGAAGCCATGGAATGGATATTAAAGGTCCATCGAAAGGATCCAAGTACAAGAAAGTGAGTCATTTTTCATAGTATAATGAAATTGATCTTCTTTGCAAAGCAAAAACGATGCATAATGGCTTGTACATTATATTGTTTACTTTTTAATCTCTGTAAAAGTGATTTATCTTTTTATTTTTTGGGTTCACTTTCTTGATTATATTCTTAATTAACATAAAATTATTTGGTTTTAATCAGAGTCCCCCAAGTGTTCTTTGCCAACCTGCAAGTGAATTTCTACCCATGATAGATGAGGTTTGTACATTTTTTTTTTCAATTTTGGTTTCTTTTTAATTGGGTTATAAAATGGTTCTTTTTTGTTTTTCAAAGTGTATTAAGAGAATTAACATTTTGCTACAACTTTTTTTGCTTTTTGGTACTTTAGCTCATTCAGACATGATTAGTAGCTATATTATGAGTTAAAAATGACATCAAATATACACATTTTGTTATGAACCAAAAACCCATTTTGCCAAAAGGAGTCTTTTTTTTAAAAAAGCATTGGGTTTTATATTTTCTTTTAAACCTCTAAAAATCTTTATGGTTTCAGGTTTATGGGTTACTGATGGAGAAGACAAAATCAACACCAGGGGCAAAAGTGGAAAACAATAAGTTTTGTTTGTCTGTTCATTTCCGATGTGTTGATGAAAAGAAATGGAGTGAACTGGCTGCCCAAGTGAAATCAGTGCTTAAAGACTACCCAAAGCTTCGGTTATCTCAAGGAAGGAAGGTTAGATTTGTCTTTTCCCAAATAACTTTTTTTATTATTATATTAATTTGATTTAAAATATTGAAATACTAAAATCTCAACTTGCTTGCTTGCTGATTTGTAGGTGTTGGAGATCCGTCCCACCATTAAATGGGACAAAGGCAACGCTCTCGAATTCTTGTTGGAGTCACTGGGTACGTCATTTTTTCCTTTATTAATTCTCTGTTAGATAGTTTAAAGATTAAATTAAAAATACTGATGATTCTATCTGGACTCTTTTATTATTATATCGTGAAAATTACCAAATTAGTCATTTTTGGCTCGAAATTTCATCAACTAGACGTTTTTTTACAAATTATCATGAGATAGCACGTAAATAGCAGATAAATTAGTGATTTGGGTTTAGTTTTTATTTCTTTCAATGGATGGATTACAAATGAGGGCATGCCTTCTTTTTACATGCAAAGGTAAGGTACCCCTAGTATTTTTGCGGGTTTACCATTTCAAACATTTTTTGTCGGGTTATCTCCTAAAAATAAAATAAAAACAAATTAACGGTTGTTTGGTGAATTTACAGGTTATTTCGTGATATTATTTAAGAAACAGTTGTTTGGTGAATTTTTTAAGTGAAATTGGCTGGTCTGATGGTTTTCTTTATTTTTTTTATCAAACACGTCAACATCAATTTTATTTTCTTACATTTACAAAAAAAAGCTGATTTAATATATAAAAGGTACATATAACACCCTATAACTACAAATTAATATAGTTAACTCATTTGATGGTATATCTATGTGTTCAGGTTACGCCAACTGTACCGACGTGTTCCCTATTTATATCGGAGACGATCGAACCGACGAAGATGCTTTTAAGGTCGGCTCTCGTATCATGATGCATAAGTTATTTATTTGAAATTTTTGATGGTTTTTTCCCTTTGTTTTTATTTTATTTTTCGGATCAAAGACTAAATGATATTTATTTTTGGTATAAACTTAGGTACTAAGAAAAAGGGGACAAGGTTTTGGCATTCTTGTGTCCAAAATTCCCAAGGACACAAGTGCATCTTATTCTTTGCAGGAACCATCCGAGGCAAGTGTTCACACACATTATGTTACCTTTTATTCCCTAAGAATATTTCGCTACACAAAAAGCAATATACCTTCTTTATTGCACGTATTTGCCTAAACCAGAATCGGGTTTATAGGATGTCTAAATACACTGATTTTGTACAACTTATGTTTTTAGCGTCGATCAATTGTGCGTCATATGTAAAAGGTGTTATACTTGGACGTTTTTGAAATTAACCTTTTTATATTACATTATTTAAAAAGATTGTATTATAGAAACAAGTACACATATATATTATAAAAAGATATGTCCATATCACACTTTTCAAAATATTGTAATTTAATAGTGTTCAAAAATAATATTAAAGATTCCTTTTCAAAAAAAATGTTATTAAAGACGTTTAAAACGTCTTATAAACTTATTGTTACATTTATCCATATGACGCACAATTGTTTGTGTTTGGTTCTATAAACTTTAAATCTCATAAAGAAGTCTATTTGACTATTTTGGCGTCCTATAAACCTGATTCTGCTATATTGTTGACGGGTTGTTCTTGTAACAACAGATTGTGTTACCCCTGATTGTGACAAAGTTTTCGGAAAATGTTTGTTTTTGATAGCAAGTACAGAAAAGGATCAATATTTTTGGTTTTCGAATATTATATCTTACATGTGTTTTTTGTATGGGAATCTATACAGGTGATGGAATTTTTACAGCGACTGGTAGATTGGAAACGACGTTCATTGATGATGAGACGACGATTTTAAACACAGGGGACGGGGGTAAAGGATGTACCGGAAAGTAGAATGAAGATATATGATGCTTATATATGGTGTATGTATATAATAAGTATGTAATGAATGAATGATGAATGAATATAAGTATATATAATCTTGTCCATGCAAACAAAATGGAAGAAGAATGGACAAGATGGATAAAGAAGAACTGAAAATAGGGCAGGCAGCTTTTGGTTTATGGCTTTTGCTCCTTGGCATTTGTACATCTTGTAACACCCTGTAGAACAAGGGAAGAAAATTTGTATTTTGCAAGGTATCTAATTAATGAATAGAGAGAGGGTTTCTTTCTTTTTACTTTATTTGTCTTTTGTAGATCTATTTTCCATTTTTGTTTATAGATATTATTAAAGAAAGTGCATCAGAGCATGCAATTTTATCTGTAATTATGAAATGGGAAAATCAAATAGTTTCTAATAAAATATAAAATTGTTATTTTATAAAAGAGTAAACTTCAATAATTTTGGTCCAATCATTGGTGATTTTTTTTAAAAGCGGCACTTGTGGTTTCATAGTTCAAGTTTTGGTCTTTATACTTTGAATTTTGTTTCAAAACTGGGATCTGATACTAACTCCGTTGAAAAACTCCGTCAGAGTCGAGCAAATTCGTCTAACCATGTTTTCCATCCTTTTTTACAACTTATTTTGTGTTTTCTTGTATTTGTAAAACCCATCAAAGTTTTAGGACCAAAAATGTAAATAACTAATATATATTATATATAGGGGTAGTTTCATTTGCAAACCACTTTTATTTTGTAAACCACGCAAACAATCGATTTCATTGGATAAGTTGATGAATTGATTCATGAAATTGTTTAATTTGATGAAATTCTTTCATATCATCCTTTTCTTGATTAAATTGTTTCATATAGTTGTGTTTTTCATGTAAAAATGAGAAAGTTCACCGAGAAAAATACATGAAACAGTTTCACCAGAAATGAGAAAAATACATGAAACTACATAAAAAACACAAATATATGAAACAATTTCACAAGAAAAGAATTATATGAAACAAATTTTGTGGGGAGTGCCCACTATGAAAATGACTAGGCTGATGAAATCCAGGTGGATTTTGTGTCTTGTTTTGTCCTTGACTCACCCCAGGGGGTTGGAGTCCTTGATTCAAAGTCCAGGAGAAGTTAGGGTGATTTCTCCAATTGGGATTGTAAGTCTGTGAAAATGGGTTATTTCTAGATTGAGTTCCCATCAAATTAACAGCCTCAGGGTTTCCAGGACAGTAGTCAAAAGTTTTCTCCTCTCCACAAAAAGAACAACTCTCAGGGAGTTGTGGAGTGGCCACTGCCGAATTGACCTGTCCTCTATTTCCATTTAAAACTAGTTTAGTTAAGGCTACGAGCTGTGCATTAATGACTTTAAGTGCATCTGAGTCAATGGAGTTGGTTTTTGGTATGTTTGCCCTAGGGTTTGACCATTCAGTGTTGTTGTTGGACACTTTCTCTAGGATTTGATACCCTTCATTGCAGGGTTTTAGCTGTAAAAGCTCCACCAGCTGTGGCATCTAGGATGATCTTGGCATCATTGGAAAGACCATTGTAAAAGGTCTCCAATTGGATGCAATATGGGATGCCGTGATGTGGGCATTTTCGTAAAAGTTCCTTAAAACGTTCCCATGCATCAGAAACTGCCTCATCCTCACCTTGCTGAAATAAAATTATATCGTTTCGAAACTTGACATTCCTCGTAGGGGGAAAGTATTTTTGTAAAAACTTTTCAGCAAGGTTTGCCCATGTACTTATTGAGTTTGGTGGTTGTGAATTTAGCCAAGCTCTGGCTCTATCCCTCAGTGTAAAAGGGAAGAGTTTCAGCCTTAAGGCCTCATCGGACACATCTTGAAGTTGAAAAGAGTCCGACATTTCCAAAAAAGATCTTAAGTGCGAGTGTGGATCCTCAGGCGGTAATCCTCCAAATTGACCCATGGCTTGGATCATTTGGAACATCAGAGGTTTGAGTTCAAAGTAGGGTACAATAATACGGGGCTTTAGAATCCCGGAGTTTAATTCAATAAGTCCCGGAGTAGCATAGTCCCGTATATTTCGATCTTTGCTATCGGCAATCGTCACTGTGGTTTCCACTATCGGTGGATTCTAATGAATGAGGACTGAATGCATTATGGACTTGACTTAAGTTCGGGTTTGGGGGTAACAAGTGAGGATTAGAGTTGTCTAGAGTACTTAGCTTTAGTGAGACGTGTGTGATTGGTAAAGAAATATTTGTGTTTAATTGTTACAGATTCTGTGAATTTGAAGTGAAAGCAGAGTCGTTTTGAGAAAAGCTTGGAGAACGTTTTGATAAGTCAAAAAGGTGAGTTTTACTTTAAAACGTTTTGAAACTGGAATACATATATTCGTGGATTGGGAATGTGATAGATGATATGCTTACTTGTTTATGTATGTAATATAATATAGTGAGATATTGTATTTACATGAGTATTCTACTATACGAGAATACGTGGCCGGGCTTAGGACCGGGGTGTTGGCTGTAATATTCGTACAGCGTTGTTGGCTGTAATTGTCGTACAGTGAAGTTAATTTATTAGTTGGCTTGCAACCAACTAATATGGCCAAGAGAATGAGATGGGAAAATACATAATGATTGAGTCATAACCGGTAATTGTGTTTGTATTATGTGAATAGTGGTGTGCAAAAGAGTTTTCAAGGAAACAGGGATTTTCTCACTTAGACCATTAGGTCTAACCCTCATTTTGTTTTAAATATGTATTCCAGGGCGTGGATCGGATAAGAGCAAGTAAGAGAAATAATCAGTGGATAGCTTTTGTGAAGACTTATGATTTGAAGACTACGATGTGTTTTGTAGCTATAGTTTCGTTACTAAATATCGTAGATGTAATTAGATTAAAAGTCTGTAATGTAATTATTATGATTGTAAAGACTTAAGGGACCATACTTGTTATATGATGAAAGGTATGTTATATAACGATGTTTATGCAATGCATGTTATTTGTTGTCTATTTGGAAATCCGGGTTGTTACAGATGGTGTCAGAGCCCTAGTTTAAGGGATTTAGGTATTAGTATCTATACCTATACTTAAACTGCATGTGAAGTAGGGTGTCCCTATTATTGTAGAACCTTGGGATGTTAAATATAAAAAGGTAGAAGGAACATCATGTAAGGTAATTTTATCTTACACCTGGCCAGTGTAATCATGAACTTACAAGTACATGTTTGAACTGGAATACCTTGTTATATGGGGTATGTGCTTATGTGTATGTTAACCCTGTTTGAATCTACAGAATGGCAAGTGGTACTAGACAAACGAATCGGGAAGGAGGAGGAAATCCGAAAAGAACCAACCCAACAGCCAGAGGAAGGGGAAGAGGGGGAGAAAGAGGTGGAGGCAGAATTGGAGGCAGAATTGGGGGTAGAACTGGGAGTGGAGCTCCGCCGCAAGGTAATGAATTTGTTACTAGGGACGATTTAACAGCCGAAATGGGAAGACTGCAGGCTAGTATACAAGCCATGTTTGATCGAACTCGTCATAATGAAGCTGAGACACCAGATCCTGGTCAGGAAGATGAGATGCCTATTACACCTACAATCACACCAGTACTAAGGAAGTGTGACTATAAAATATTCCTAAGTTGTAAGCCTCCAACTTACTTGGGAGATCGGGATCCAGTGAAAGCTATGAGATGGCTGAAGGAAATAGAAGCTATCTTTAAGACTAGTAAGTGTGCTGAAGAGGATAGAGTACTTTATGGAACCGCAATGTTGAAGGGCGATGCTTTATACTGGTGGGAAGCTCATATTTCATCTGGAGGGTCTGACATATATTCTACCTTCTCTTGGGAAGAATTCGTTATAGCTTTCAGGAAACAATTCTGTCCTCATGCAGCGGTTGAACAACTGGAGGGAGAGTTTATGAACTTGCAGCAAGGGAATCTATCCGTTCGAGACTACACCGCTCGTTTTCTGGAAAAGTCTCGTTTCGCGGAATACTACGTTGCCACGGAGGCAATGAAGATTGAAAGGTTTATCTTCGGATTGAATGCCGAAGTTAGAAGTTTTGTGATTGCTAAAGGACCAGAATCTTTCTCCACCGCAGTAGACGCCGCGGAAACCGTGGAGCAAGATAAAGGGAGAAGTATTAGTGATAAAGGTGCGGGGAAAAGAAAGTGGGAAGGACCGCAGTATGATCCGAAGAAGTCCAGGTTTCAGCGATTTGATAACCGTCCACCTTTCCGATCAGCGGAAAGACCTTGTCCGAAATGCAATCGTATCCACCAAGGAAATTGTCAAATTGATTCTCGGGTTTGTTTTAGGTGTGGGAATACCGGACATGTTGTTAAAGACTGTCGAGTGACGCGGTTGTGTTTCGCATGTAATTCTCCGGATCACATTCAGTCTGATTGTCCGAGGGGAAGAATACAGCAAGGGGGTACATCAGGGAAACCAGCGGTTGTCAGACCGGTAGTACCAAGACTAGAGCCACCAAGAATAAGGGGTCGTGCATTTCAGATGACAGCTCAAGAAGCGGAGGAAACTCCAGATGTGGTTACAGGTACATTTTTAATAAACTCTACACGTGCTAAAGTGTTATTTGACTCCGGTGCAAACCGATCATTCGTATCTCCTTCATTTGCTGCTTATCTACGTTTAAAGCCTAAAGTGTTAGATCATGTTTTAATGGTAGATACTGCAAATGATAAACAAGTGTCGGTTAATGAAGTTTTTGATAGTTATGTGATAAATATAGAAGGGTGCAGAGTACCGATTCAGTTATTTCCTATAGCTTTGATAGAGTTTGATGTAGTAGTGGGGATGGATTGGTTAGCCGAGAATCAGGCTAACATAGTTTGTGATAAGAAATTAATCAATGTTGTCTTTCCTGAGAGGGGACCGGTAGTGATTTATGGTGATCGTAAAAATTGTCAGTCTTGCCTTATTTCTATGATGAAAGATCAGAAGAGCGTTAGCAAAGGCTGCCAGAGTTATTTAGCTTATGTGATAGATACTAAGCTAGAAAAGAATAAGTTGGAAGATATTCCTATTGTTAGAGAATTTCCGGAAGTTTTTCCAGAAGATCTGACTAGCCTTCCGCCCGTTAGACAAGTAGAGTTTGGTATAGATCTGATTCCTGGAGCCGCTCCTATTGCCCGTGCACCGTATCATTTGGCACCTCCAGAGATGAAAGAGATGATGAATCAACTGCAGGATCTTTCAGATAAAGGCTTCATCAGACCCATTTCTTCGCCGTAGGGTGCACCAGTTTTGTTTGTGAAAAAGAAGGATGGTTCGATGAGAATGTGTATTGACTGCCGGGAACTGAATAAGCGCACGATCAAGAACAAGTATCCACTTCCTAGAATTGATGACCTCTTTGATCAACTAGTTGGAGCTTGCTATTTCTCCAAGATTGATCTGAGATCTGGTTATCATCAGCTAAAGGTTAAAGAAGAAGACGTTCTGAAAACTGCTTTTCGCACACGGTATGGTCACTATGAATTCTTAGTAATGTCTTTTGGATTGACGAACGCCCCAGCTGCTTTTATGGACTTAATGAATCGAGTATGTAAGCCATATCTCGATAAATTCGTTATTGTGTTTATCGATGATATCCTTATCTACTCCCGATCCAAGGAAGAGCACGCGCAACATCTTCGTTTGATTCTGGAATTGCTGAAGAAAGAAAAGTTGTATGCTAAATTTTCGAAATGTGAATTCTGGCTACGAGAAGTTCAGTTTATGGGGCATGTAGTTTCCAAGAAAGGCATTCAAGTTGATCCAATGAAAGTAGCAGCAGTTGAAAAGTGGGAACCGCCGAGAACGCCAACCGAGGTACAAAGTTTTCTGGGCTTAGCCGACTACTATCGAAAGTTTATAAAAGACTTCTCTCGTATCGCGACACCTTTGACTAAGCTGACTCGAAAGAATCTAAAGTTTGAATGGAAAGCAGAACAGGATGAAGCATTCAGAGTATTGAAAGAGAAACTTTGCAGTGCGCCGATTTTGTCACTACCGGAAGGTTCTGAAGATTTTGTTGTTTATAGTGATGCTTCCAAACTAGGATTGGGATGTGTACTTATGCAGCGTGGAAAGGTTATTGCTTATGCTTCTCGTCAGTTAAAAGATCATGAAAGACAGTATCCTACGCACGACATGGAACTGGCAGCAGTTGTTTTCGCGTTGAAGATTTGGAGACATTACCTTTACGGCTCTAAATGTCAAATTTATACTGATCATAAGAGTCTCCAACATCTTTTCGATCAGAAGGAACTAAATATGAGAAACAGAAGATGGCTAGAATTGGTGAATGATTACGACTGTGAAATCCTTTATCATCCGGGAAAGGCGAATGTGGTAGCTGATGCACTAAGTCGTCAAGAAAGGAGTGGAACAATAAAAGCTATTTCACTACGAGCTGAACTCCTACCTAACATCTTTGACGAATTGCTGAAGTGTCAAATAGAAGCTTTTCAAGAATAACACTTAAAACCAGAACGGTTAGTGGGTATATCAGCATTGCTTGTAAAAGATGATCGTGGGTTGTTGTGTTTGGGAAACAGAATTTGGGTGCCTCGTTTGGGTGGCTTACGTGATCGGGTACTACAAGAAGCTCATCAATCTCGTTTTTCTATTCACCCAGGTACGAACAAGATGTACAAAGATCTGAAACAATTTTATTAGTGGCCGGGAATAAAAAGGAGTATTGCCCAGTATGTGGAAGGTTGTACTACTTGTAAGAAGGTGAAGATTGAACATCAGAAGCCGTTTGGGCAATTACAGCGTTTAGAAATACCGATGTGGAAATGGGATCAGATTACTACAGATTTTATCACAAAGCTACCAAGGACTCCGAAGGGATTTGATGCCATTTGGGTGATCGTTGTCAGATTGACTAAGTCTGCTCACATCTTGCCAATAAAAGAAACTGATTCGTTGGAACGATTAGCCAAGCTGTACATCAACGAAATAGTAACTCGACATGGGGTTCCAATCTCGATTATTTCTGATCATGATAGTCGTTTTACCTCAAGATTCTGGAGAAGTTTTCAAAAGGAAATGGGAACGCAGATAAAGTTAAGTACGGCGTATCATCCTCAAACTGACGGTCAGAGTGAACGAACGATTCAGACATTAGAAGATATGCTCCGGGCTTGCATTGTTGATTTTGGGGGATCATGGGATAAGCATCTACCGTTGATTGAATTTGCTTACAATAACAGTTATCATTCCAGCATACAAGCGGCACCGTTTGAAGTTCTGTATGGTAGAAAATGTTGAACGCCTCTGTGTTGGAACAAAGTGGGAGAGAAACAGTTAGCGGGGCCAGATATAGTTCAGTTGACCGCGGATAAAATTACTCAGATTCAGGAAAGATTGAAAGTGGCTCAAGACAGACAGAAAAGCTACGCCGACCGACGCCGAAAGCAGTTAGAATTCCAAGTTGGAGATTTCGTAATGTTGAAAGTCTAACCTTGGAAATGAGTCATTCGATTTGGGAAGCAAGGTAAACTTAGTCCGAGGTACATTGGACCGTTTGCAATTACTGAAAGGATCGGTGAAGTAGCATACAGGTTGGATCTTCTGTCAGAGTTAAGCCGTATACACAACGCGTTTCACGTATCAAATTTCCGAAAGTGTTTGGTTACGCCAGATCAGGCAGTTTCTCTACCCGACATACAAGTTGATGAAAAGTTGAATTATGTGGAAGAACCTGAAGCCATTGTTGACCGTAAAGTCAAGGTTTTGCGGAATAAGGAAATCAGACAAGTGAAGGTTCAGTGGCGACATCATAGAGGTCAGGATGCTACTTGGGAATCAGAATCCGAAATGAGAACTAAGTACCCGTATCTTTTTGCCTAACCGAATTCCGGGACGGAATTATTTTAAGGGGGAGATGATGTAATACCCCGGGTAAGTTCGTTAGTTAAAGTCTATGTCCGTTAAATTTAATTAACTTTAAAAAAGGATGTTTAGGGTAAGTTTGGGTCAATTTATAAGTCTAGGGTGTTATGGTGATTAGTGAATAGTATAAGGGCTATAATGGAAAAGTTGGTATGATATACACCATTTAGATTCAGATATTTTCATAAAACCAGAAATCAATTCAGTGTGTGTGTGCGTGTGTTTTGGGAAGAAAGAAGAAGAAAAAGAAGCAAAGTTAGGGATACAATTTTTGGAATAATTGGAAGTGAAATTAAGGTATGTCTCTGTTATGTTTTATGTTTGTAATCAAGAGTACTACGTTTCTGTCGGATTAGATTTATCAATTTCTCGAATTAGATGAGTTAATTGAATCTGGGTTGAAGAAGAAACCGACTGTGTTCAGGGGTTTCCGGACGATTTAGCAAGTGTCCGGACGTTTGAGGTATCCGGAAACCCTTGTGCAGAGGTGTCCGGACGAGGTGAGTTTATCTGGTAAGTTTCTCTTTTCTTAGTTTTCCGGATGAAATAAGATACCGGATAATGTCCGGATTACTGAGGTATCCGGATATGGTCCGGACTATTGTTGTTATCCGGAAAGGTCATGTTGTCCGGATAGTTTTGTGTTGTCCGGAAACTTAGGCTGTTGATCACTTTTTGGGACTTCTGATACTTTTGAGTATCCAGTAGCCTGTGTTTTGTTAACTATTGAATAGGGAATGAATGAGGACTGAATGCATTATGGACTCGACTTAAGTTCGGGTTTGGGGGTAACAAGTGAGGATTTGAGTTGTCTAGAGTACTTAGCTTTAGTGAGACGTGTGTGATCTATTTGGTAAAGAAATATTTGTGTTTAATTGTTACAGATTATGTGAATTTGAAGTGAAAGCAGATTATGTGAATTTGAAGTGAAAGCAGATCATTGTTACAAAATGAACGTTTTGATAAGTCAAAAAGGTGAGTTTTACTTTAAAACGTTTTGAAACTGGAATACATATATTCGTGGATTGGGAATGTGATAGATGATATGCTTACTTGTTTATGTATGTAATATAATATAGTGAGATATTGTATTTACATGAGTATTCTACTATACGAGAATACGTGGCCGGGCTTAGGACCGGTGTGTTGGCTGTAATATTCGTACATCGTTGTTGGCTGTAATTGTCGTACAGTGAAGTTAATTTATTAGTTGGCTTGCAACCAACTAATATGGCCAAGAGAATGAGATGGGAAAATACATAATGATTGAGTCATAACCGGTAATTGTGTTTGTATTATGTGACTAGTGGTGTGCAAAATAGTTTTCAAAGAAACAGGGATTTTCTCACTTAGACCATTAGGTCTAACCCTCATTTTGTTTTAAATATGTATTCCAGGGCGTGGATCGGATAAGAGCAAGTAAGAGAAATAATCAGTGGATAGCTTTTGTGAAGACTTATGATTTGAAGACTACGATGTGTTTTGTAGCTATAGTTTCGTTACTTAATATCGTAGATGTAATTAGATAAAAAGTTTGTAATGTAATTATTATGATTGTAAAGACTTAAGGGACCGTACTTGTTATATGATGAAAGGTATGTTATATAACGATATTAATGCAATGCGTGTTATTTGTTGTCTATTTGGAAATCCGGGTTGTTACAGGATGCAAACTATCCACAGTGGGAAGCGCAAGTGTACACTGGCCACTATGATCGTCACAACAAGTAATAGTTGGTAAAATACCAGAATCGTATCCACATGGACTGGGCAATCAAGACACTATTGTTCTCATGAGCTTCTTTTTACAAGTTTCAATTAGAGAGGAAGCAATAAGTTGGTTGTTTTGTTGGAATACTATTTTTAACGAGTTTCTTAAGATTTAACAGAAGGAATGTAGGTTAGATTTTCCCCAGATTTTATACTAAATACTTGATCCAGAAGAGTGCTCACTGTACTTGTGCAGAGTGGGCACTCTCGTTAAAGAAGCCCGGTTACACAAACACTCACACCTCCTAGTAAAAATCCCATACTTTTAGTCCTTATCGTCTTGTCAATGGTAATCTCAGAATGGACCTTTTCAGGTCTCGATGGAATGTGTAGAGACAAATACTCTAAGTGTTTTTAAGTACACAAACTAGCTTGCCTACTACTCCAGTGGGTTGAGATTAGCTCACTGTGCAGACCCCACTTTCGTGAGTGTCATAAGAATTCTTTCGAATTCCCTAGCATCATCCAAGCTCGTGTCACTGCGTTCTACTCATTTCTGAGTTAAGAACTAGACTTTAGATCCTCACAAGTGATCGGCTTGTTCGCATCATTGGGCAATAATCGAGAGTGAATGACCAAAACAATAAATATTCAAAATATGAAGATTACTCAAGCATTTTTCATAAAATCTAGGTACTTTTCCTTCCTACATCATAAAGGATGTTTAGCTCATAATTAAAGAAGTAAAGAAAACAAGAGATGAAAGGTTGTAAACAAACATACTAAAATACAAACTTTGATTAAAATCTGCAGTGGGCACTGTAGGAACCGCACTGCTACAGAATCGTAAATTACTTCAAACTAAAGGTTACACTAGGAATTAAAATGCAGAAAATTAAACACTAACTTCAGTGAAATCTAGAGCTAAACTAAAAACTAAAGTACACTAAATGTGTGGTAGATGGATATGAAATAAATGAACCCAAAACCTCTTTATATACTTAGAGGAAAGAGGTGGACAGAACAAAAGTGAGAAATTACCTAAAGGCTAAGACTCAAGATGGGAGACATAAGATTTAATTCCATTGAGCAAAGCTTCCTTCCAAAAGTTTGTAGGTAATTACCCCATGGTCAATTCACCTTTTCCAAAAAGCAACTTTCAAGTACCATTGGTTTCATTAAATGAATGCTAATGCCATCTTATAGGAGACATGCTTCTTTTTGCTTTATTCCCATGCTTCAGCTGCCATCGATGCTTCCATTCTCCAGAGTTGACTCCAAGCTGATTTTTGAAATTCATTTGTCTTTTTCTTGGCTCGTCAGTGGAAACTGGAGTGGGCACTCCCAAAGTCACTGCTGAATACACGTGAAAGTGCAGCAAAATCCTACTAAATGGTTTATAAAAACTGTAGTTCACTCTTTTTACTCAATTTTGGGAAAACGGCCAAGAATGGGTGATTTAATTAAGAAGCAAAATGGCTTAAAATTTGACAAAATAAAATAAAAATAAAATAAAATAATAACTCTAAAAACAAAGTTATCACATATGCATATGCATACGTCCAAGAATTTACATATAATGGACATGCATTCATATGAGATAATGCATATATACATCTCAGATTATGCATATATGGACATTGGTTTGTAAGGGGTGCAACAAATACATGGTTTGTATTTGATTTGTAGCCTATATATATATATATTCCATGTGTGTGTGTGTGTGTGTATATATATATAGGGGTGAGTTCAAATGAAAACTCATTTTCAATTGTGCACATGAGGACAAGTCACAACCATTGATCAAGATTTGAAAAACTAATCAATGGTTAAAACAAAATAAGATTAATTAAGAAGTGATTAGGGACAAAATTGGAAATTTGAATATGCGCCTACCTTATTTGACTTTTTATTTTCTTTTTTAATTAAAACTTTTACCCCCTTAAATTTTAAAATAAATTATCTTAAAAAATACTAATATTTTAATTAAACAAATTACATAAAAAACAAGAATTTCGTGCTCTTCGATATGACATCGATCTTGATATGTTTTTTTTTTAATTTTAACCGTTTTTTACGTGAAATGTCATATATGTGTTATATTCATTATGAATATGTATGCACGTCCCTGGGTGTCCACATTCAGTATGCATAACAAAGGTGAACGGTCATCCACTATTCATGATGAATAATACAGTATTCGGTATGAATAATAAGATATTCATAGTGAATAATACAACATTCAGGATGATTAATACACGAATTCATGATTCATGTATTATTCATCATGAGTCGTGTATTATTCATCATGAATGTTGTAGTATTCATCCTAAATGATACATTATTCATGATGAACAATAAATGAATGACAGTGAAGGTGTGGGCACATCGCACGCTCTTTTTGTTTCCCGATTCGTAGCCGAAATTTGGTTTTATTCATTATGAATATGTATGCACATCCCCGGGTGTCCACATTCAGTATGAATAACAAAGGTGAACGTTCATTCACTATTCATGATGAATAAAACACGAATTCATGAATCGTGTATTATTCACCTTGAATGTTGTACTATTCATCCTGAATGATACATACATGATGAATAATACATGGATGACCCTTGAAAGTGTAGACACGTGACGCGCCCTCTTTTATTCCCCGGTTCACAACCGAAACTCTATGGGTGTTGGGTTACGGTGATGAATAATGTCTTACGACGTTGAAGAAAGTGTTGAAAAATGTGATGTCGAGTTACGGATTCACGATGTCGAGGTGTGGTACACATTTGAACTTACATTAATATTCATAATGAATATAGAACATACATAACACTTGATGTAAAACACGGTTAAAACAAAAAAAAACTATATCGAGATGGATGTCATATCGAAGAGCACGAAATTCTCGTTTTTTTGATGTAATTTGTTTGATTAAAATATTATTAATTTTTAAGATAATTTATTTAAAAGTTTAAGTGGGTAAAATTTTTTAATTAAAAAAGAAAATAAAAAGTGAAATATGGTAGGCGTGAGATTGAAATTATCTTCCTTATTTAATATGAGTTATTGGATCAATAGAGATAGAAGAGCCAAGATCCGTCCTCATGTGCACAATTGAAAATGAGTTTTCATTTGAACTTTTTCTCTCTCTCTCTCTCTCTCTCTCTCTATATATATATATATATATATATATATATATATATATATACATACACACACACACACACATGTCACACAGAGCGGACGATAAGGACCCCTCCTCCTTTTTTTCCCGGCACCGCCCTTCATTATCGGAGAAACCACTCCGGTGATCATCTTCAGTGACGAAACCACGGGGACAGCCCCATCGAGAACCTGCAACTCCAGTGACGAAACCACATGGATACACCATCGTCTTCTTCCCCTGTGGAGTTTACTCTCTCCCCCTCTCTCTCTCTCTCTATATATATATATATATATATATATATATATATGTAGGGTGTACCTAAAAAAACACAGACCACAGGGATACACCATCGTCTTCTTCCCATGTGTGTGTAACCCAGGACCATCCTCCCTATGACCACCGTAACCCACCATCAACTTGGACGACGATCATGGGAACGATGAAGCTGCCTCCGTCCCTCTCTGGCCTCTCCTACTTCACCGTACCACCTCCCATCGACAGCCATCGCAATACGTGTGGTGATGTATACCTCCGATGATCTCCACCGGCCAACACATGACCAAATCACCAAATCACAGGGACGTTGCACATAACCATAAAACTCTATCGTAAAACTCCATCATCATCCCTGTGGTTATATACATCAAAAAACATCTTCGTCCTTATGGTTATATCGATCAAAAAACCATCATTGTCCTTGTGGTTAACCACCATCTTCATTGTGAAACACCGTTGTTACCCACCATCTTCCTTGTGGTATCGTCCCTGTGGCATCGTCTCTATGGGATTGTCTTTTTGCTCTTGTTCAATGGCTTCAAACCTACAAATCGTAGGTGATTATTGTGATGTTGGTGCTCACTATGGTGTGTGTAGAACAGAGAGAGCTGTGATGTTGGTGTGCACTATGGTGTGTGTAGAACAGAGAGGGTGGGTTGATTCCAGGGAGGGAAAGTTGGTTACAAAGGGGGTGGGGTTTTTATTGTAGGTGGGTTGTGGTCCGTTGGAGGTTTTCGTCGGAGTTGGGAGGGAGTTTCGTTGGTGTTGTTTATGTGTTAATCGGAGTTAGGGGCTTCGTCCTTGTGTGTGTTTTGGTAACCGTACACCCATATATACACACACACACACACATATATATATATATATATATATATATATATAGAGGGATAATAAATTGTAAACTGCTAAATGTGTGTAAACTTGTAAACTTTTGGATTTCATAGGTTTTCTTGATGAAATTATTTTATGAAATTGTTTATTTTGATAAGAATGTTTCATATCATTCATTTCTTAATGAAATTGTTTCATATATTTGTGTTTTTTTTTTATGTAAAACGAAAAAGTTTCATCAAGCTTTATAGGAATGAAAAAAAATATATGAAACTACATAAAACCCCAAATATATGAAACAATTTCATCAAGAAATGAATGATATGAAACGATTTCATCAAAATAAACAATTTCAAGAAAAAATTTCACTAAAAAACCTATGAAATCCAAAGTTTACACGAAAAAAAGTTTACAAAATAGTGAGCCTCTATATATATATATTTCGTCCTTGTGTGTGTTTTAGTTAAACCGTACACCCATATATACATATGAAATATATATATATATATATATATATATATATATATATATATATATATATATATATATATATAAATTCCATATGTATATATAGGTGTACGGTTTAACCAAAACACACACAAGGACGATATATATTCCATATATATATATATATATATATATATATATATATATATATATATATATATATATATATATGGTCCGTTTCTGTTACAAACCAAATAGATTGTACAAACTCTGCAAACCAATCTTAGCCGTTCATCAACTCTAATCAATATCTGATTTTATTATGTTTCCTAATCTAAAGTCATGATCATAATTAATGAACGTTATCATCTTCCATATATATCACAATCATTATTAATGAATCATAATAATTACCATAAATACCTGTTGTTTCCTAATATAGTGGTTTGCATAGTTTGTACAATCTATTTGTTTTGTAAATGAAACGCAACCTATATATATATATATATATATTCTAAAGTTAATAACATAACATGTCCATAAAATGTTGCAATTTTTACAAAACTAAGAAAAAACAAAAAAAAAAAAACAAATGCACAAAGAGAGACAAAATATTGTTGGACGAAAATAGCACTGGCTCTAACGTTTGTATTTAACGGAGTTAGTGATCAGGTCCAACTTTCAAAGCAAAATTCAAACTATGAGGACCAAAGCTTGAATTATGAAACCACAGGTCCCGCTTTCAAATAAATCACCAAACGTCAAGGACCAAAATTAGAATTTACTCTTTTATAAAAGTATATGTCTTTTTCATTTATCTTAGGACCATTAGAAAATTGGGTATTATCAGCGGCGAAAGTTTGTCGGTAATTCTTGATGGAACATCGACGGATAACCCACAAATATCCCACACGTTCCTGACAAAACAAAAAACCGTCGATTATCAGTTGGAATTACCTACCAACACACGAATAAATAATTAAAATAAAAAATATAGTTTGATCTGTCGACGATCCATCAGAAATTTTATAATTCACTAATAGATTTTCCCTAATTTTTAGATTTTCAATAAAAAACAACTTTTTAACATAAATTTAATTTATCAACTTGAATTTCTAAAAGAATGGTTTTTTGAACGGTCGTCGATGATACATCGCTCATGATCGATGACCTATAGTTTCTATGTGTTTCTCCACGTTTTTTTGTATACATATGAGTTTAAATATAATTGTTTTTGTATGATTTCCTATGTATGTATGTGTATATAGGGAGAGGTTCAAATGAGAAATGATACGTGTGTGAGAAATAGAGAAATGATCAAAGCCCTTCATCTAGTCAACATTTGCAGCTTAGACCCTTATCTCATCTTAAGTATGCAAAGCAGTTCAAAAAGTTGTGGGTATGTGTTCTTGAGAGGAAAAGCTGAAGAAGAAGAAGAGGAGCTACGGTTTTACAGATTTTGAAGTGATTTTGAAATCTTTTTCAAGGTATGTTCTTCATATTTTAAGTACCTCTTTAGTACTAGAAGTAATCTACTGGTTTAGGTTTTGGGTTTGAGATGTTTTCATATAGAGTTTTAAGTTTTAAGATTTTTATAAAGGGTTTGAAAGAACTGAGTTCTGGGTTAAGTAGGATGTTGATTTTAACCTTGTTGATCTAAATATCTCAGTGATTTGATGATGACCCTTAGTATAACTTAGTGAGAATTACAAATAGCATCTGTATGTATTAGTGTTTCACCATCAGCAATAATATACTAAGTTTGTTTAGTATCGCTGATGGTATCCACTGTTTTAATGTTATGAACTCAGCGATAAATGTTCATCAGTGATAACCTGAGTCTGTTCGCTGATCACTGATGATCGCTGATAGTTTCACATGTAAACAATGTTGTTTGTAATCCGCGAAGACAAGTTTCGCGATAAAGAGTTCATCACTGACATCGAAGACAAAGCTGATGAACAAGTGACAAGTCTACTAATGATCTGATGCGGACATCAGTGAAATCAAGACAAGTCAAACTCATGCGGCATACCAAGAAGAAGACTTCAGCAATAGCTGACTTACTGACAGTGCTTTGAATACACCTACAGACGTGTAATAATTAAACCTTAATGCAAGTATACATTAAAATCTAATGTCGTCTTTCAAGTAATAATATGGTAAGAACCATGTATCGTTCCCACAGAGATTGGAGTAAAAGCGTATTAAAAGTCTAATAAAAGAAATGGTTTCCAAGGATCAATTCGAAGATTAATATTTGTTTGTTTGGAGTCGGATTATCACAGATTATATAAAACATATAATAAAGGATAACAAGGGTGCAAGTTATTTGGAGTGAGATTTAAATATAAAGTCCAATAGACCAATGCTGTAGCATTGCTACAGCATTTGTCTTTCAACACTTAAGTTCACCATCTACTTTTCAGGATTCCCTCTCGGGTTTTCAACGACTCACTACTGATCTAGCAGCCAATCAATCCATTCCTGGTATTGTTGTCAGAACTATCAATAGCAAGGTGAAGCCTTTCAAGTATACGGATAAACAAATTCCTTTGTTAAAATCACTCTTCCGAGCTGATTCCCATATCAGTGAAGTTGACGTGTTCTAAGCGGTCCATTCCTGGCACACACTCTACACTGTTACCACCCACATAGATGATCAACTTATCGGGAAAAATCAACCTAGAAAAGACAGAGACGATAAATTCCTTTATCAATATCTCTTCCGAGCATACTTCCTTTGTCATTTGGAATGATGTGCATATCAATGGTTCATTCCTGACACCATGGCACTTTAATACTTTCAAAGTGATCAACCATCTGAAGGTAACTGGACATTTTATAAAACTTAACATGAAATGGTGAACATCATTATTGAGAAACGATGTCCACTTTTCGTTATATTTAAAATCTCACCCTTTTATCTCACACCCAAGCTATTTAGACTTAGCTACTCATACTGAAATGTAAATGATAGGTAATATAAATTGCAGAATTGAAATACATAAAGTAAAGACTTAAATGTAAAATGACTTGAATATAAAGTGCAAGAAAATAAAAGGTTATGAGTTATTGTAGCAATGCTGGACCAATGCTGCAGCAACTCATAAATGGTATGAATATCAAGAACAAGATGAAGAACACTATGAAGAACAAGAACTAATACTGCATGAAATTAAAGAGAGTTCTGCAAATTAATTGTAAGAACCAATTCACATAAATTGTCTACTGGAAATACACACACACCACTCCTATTTATACTAAGAGGAGGTAAGGTGGTGTGCCAAACTTACACTATTTAACATACTATTCCATAAGTACTTTCTACTATTTGCATACTATTACACCACATGCCATAGAGTTTAAAGAGTTTACAAAATATACTAAGCATCTATTTCCACTCTTCTAGAATAAGGCTGGAACATGGTACCAAAAAGTCACCACCAAAAGTCTTCTAGAAGGCAATTCTTTATTTCTTCAATCTTCAGTCTTCAATGCTGTAGCATTGGCATGGGCTGCACTATATAAACAAATGCAATTAGCCTTCCTAAAATAGTAAAAGACAGGTAAATCAAATTCTTAGCTCCATGAAACAAAGGGTGAAAATAAGTAAGAAAAATGACTCAAATGTTGGGATAAAATAGCAAATCCTAACTAAAAAGATAAGAAAAAGATGCAATATGCATTAAATAAATAATGCATATCACACCCTCAAATTTAAAGTGTTGTTTGTCCCCAAACAACGAAAAAAACTAAAAAGAAAATGACTCAATTTCTGAAGTTTCTTGCAAGACTATGGCATTAAGTGCCCACATCATGTATACCATACCTTATGAACTAAAAAGCCTTTCATAAATCCTTTATCATGCATTTTAACCCAAAGTGTGTGTGTGTGTCATAGGCTAGCACCAATCTTCCCTTTGTTAGACTCAAACACACCTTACATTTAGAATCAATAGGGCTTTATATGGTCTCTCATTGGCATTTCTTTTCTCACCAAGCCTTTTCTCTCAACAAATTTTTTTTAAATTTTTAGCACTTTGTGCACTTTTCTTGTTGACTTTTTGTACCTTGCCCCTATGGGACATTTGTGGTATCTTTTCATCATTTATATCAGATTAGAGCTTTGCTCTTTTGAGTGATTCTCATGTTTTTAAGGTGTAACCTTCCCACCCTTAAATTTAGGCTTTACAATGACCTCATTGTAACATTGAAGTTTATTGGTGTATAAAAGGCTACAATTGGCTTGTGAAATATGAAAAGAAGGCCTAGATCATCTTCTAAATGTGTATAAGGTGTGTGAATCAAATTGTGTCCCAAAAAGAGAGTGGCTAGTTCTAACAGGAACACACAACTTTAGACAAATGCATGATTTCAAAGAATTATTAGGGCTATAAAATCAAAAAGCATAATATAACTAATGTGTTGCCTCGCAAGAGAAAATAAACCTAAAAAGTAATAACATTATCCCAGACTCAATAATAAATAAAACAGGAAAATGGAGACTAAGGAAGATGATTTGAACCTGTCCTACTACTTAAGAGTAGGCTGCGAATCCTTGGATGCTCCTTTCAATGCTGCAGCATCCTTTGCTTTCCTCTTTGGTGTAGTTTTCTTCAATGCTGCAACATCCACATGCTGCTCCTTTTCCTTCAGCAAACAGTCCCTTTCATCTCTGAGCTTTTCATTCTCAACGGTCAGCTTCCTGTTCTCAGTCCTCACCTTGTTCAATCTGGCCAAAATCTTTTTCATTTGTGCCCCAGCTCTTGTTCCAGATCCCTTTTGAACATCCTTCAACCCGGTCGCCACTTCCTTTTTCACCTCTTTCAACCTTTTGTCAAAAGAAATTCCCTGATGTGTCAAAGTATCAACGATACTGCTGTTTTGGGACAGAATGTCCTACATCATTCCCACCATATCATCCCTGCTAGATTTCCCCTGTCTTAACCTGATTACGCTTTTCATATCCAAGGCCCACTTATCATCTCCTTCCGATTGAATAACATCCTCCTCATACTGAGGGATACCAGCAACAATTAAGAATTTAGAAAGTAGGCCAGGAAAGAAAAACTTACCTTGGTTTCTTTTCCCACAGTACACAATTCTCTCAAAGATAATCTTCCCCACATCTAATGTTTTTCTACTCATAAGACAATACAAAAGGATGATCTTTTCACAGCTTAATGTACTATCATGGGTAGTGGGCCAGAGGGAACTTTTTATGAAGTTCATCCAAACATTGGCGTCAGGCAATAGATTTACAGCCTTAAAATTCCTAAGCTTGTAGTTGGCATGATGTTCCCACTTTGCACCCGGTTTTCCCACAACTTTTATCATGTCATCCAGTTCTTTCTGTCTGGCTGTCTTAGTGAAAGCATCATAATCAGTGGTTGATAGTGAAGTGAGGCCCAACATGGTGTTGATGGCCTCAGCACTGATTTGAATGCCCACTCCTCTTACTGTGATCATAGGTGGTGTGCAAAAAGGAAATTCAGCATAGAATTCCTTAATGGGAGTTAGGTTATAGGACGTTTTTACCTCACACAGCTTTTCCCAACCCCGGCTGTTGCTGATGTTGCTTATAAACTCAAATTCCTCCATGCTAGCCTTATCAAATCCCTTGTCTATCAGCCCAACCTTCTTTCTCTGTTTCTCATACAGGTCCAGAGCTGCTTGCCTACTGAATCCATCCAATGGCTTTTTGGGCCTAGGAATGATGTGTAACATTGAAGTTCCAGCCTCTGAATGCATTATGGATGCTTCAACATTGCCCTTCTTCTTTCTTGGCTTTCTTTGAGCAATGGTTTTCTTTCTCACTTGCCTTCCTTTCTTCTTCGGTGGTTCAGTACCTGTTAGGTTAGTCTCCTGCACAATTTCAGATGCTGGACTTTTTTTGGAGGCAAGATCATCCCTTCCACCAGAGTGGTCAGAACTTCTCATAGTTTGGTCCTCATTTTCAGGATCCTGATGCTGTGTTGATGCTACAGCATTAGTGTTTAGTCCCACAATCGCACTCATCCTTTTCAGACTTCCAGCCACATTTTCCCTCATATCAAGCTCTTCCAACTCTCGATCATCCAAAATTGTGTTTGGTTGAAGAGGTGGAGCTCTCTGTGAGTCATCAAAAGGCCAAGTCAGACATAAAAGTGGGGGTGGTTGTGTGAAACTTTGTGTACAGTTGAAAATTAACTCACTTTCCTCATCAGAAATAAGGTAATCTGCTAATGTAATGGAGTAATCAGAACATACCTCTTCTGCAATTTCATTTAAATCAGGGATTTTTAATTGCTCTTTAGTGTGAGTTTCAGGACCCTTTTTTGATGTGCTCCCTTTAACCGAAGTTTTGGTTGTTTTTGGAGTGACCACCGAAGCATCGAGAATAGGGGTAGAAGAATCAAGGGTTTTTTCTTGGGTTGCACTATTCACGATGGTGGTGTGAGCAGATTCTACCAAAGGGGATTTGGGATGGGTATCTTGAAGGTTTGATTTCAAGGGTTTTTTATTAGGGTTTTTGGGTGGTTTAGGGATGGTGGTTTCGGTTTGAGGTTCGACTACAGTAGACGACGCAACAGCCCCAGAGGAGTTCGGTGGTGGTTGCGATTGCGGGGTTTCGACCTCAACCTCGACTCTCGTGGGTTCTTCAGTCGGGTTCGATGTGGCTTGTGGTTGCTCCCTCCTTTGATTGCTCCTTCTTACGCTATCATCACGCATGGCAGGCCTTTTTACCCTAGCCATTGTGATCGATTATTGCAGGTGTGATTTAAAAAAAGAAGAAAACAGAGGGAAAGAAGAGAGGTTGAAGACGAGGGTTTTTGGAGAGAGAGATGGAAAGTAAAAAACGGGTCTGTAAAAAAATAGAAGATGAAAGGGGTCTTAAAGGAAAGTAAAAATTTCAAAACCCACACCCTTTTTACTAACTATGGTACGACTTAGGTAGGAAAAAGAAATAAAACAAAGACTTTTTAAGAAAAATGGTACAAGCATGACTGAGAAAGATTTTAAGGACATAAAAAATCAAAATCCATACCCCTTTTACTAACTTTGGTACGGCTTAGGGTAGAAAAGGGATGGGATCAATTTTTTTTCTTTTTCCCAAAATTGTACAGGCAAGATTTGAGAAGATTCTAGAAGCATGCCTCTTGTACAACTCTCATTATTTTAAGAGAAAAGAATTGCCTAGGTACTCATAGCTGGATAAAGGTACACCCAAGGGTGTAATTGTTTGAAAAGGCTCACCAAGTATGACTATTTAGGGAACTATACTCTTTAGACAAACTAACAAGTTACCATTAGGGATGGCTTCTTTTTAGCATGCCCCTGAATTCAGCACCTTCCCTCCTTAGACACCTTTCTAGACCTAGTAACCTGGCCCACTTTCAGATTTCTCAAAAATTCACTTCGTTTTACACAGCCAGGTCCTGGATGCTGAAAGGTTGCTACAACATCCAATGCTTGTCTTTTGCACATAAAAAGCAAAGTCCTACAAAACAGTAAATTTAAGTTAGAAAATTAAACTAAAGAATATTTACAAACATTTATGGACTATAAAGAGTCCATGGCTTCTTATGAATTTTTTTTCTCAAAATGTATCCAACACCACAGAGCAATGCTCTGGGAATGCTACAGCATTGTGATACAATTTCACTCTTTGGCCATTCACTTGAAGATGTTGTTGTTTTCAGGGTTTATCAAGTATATAGCCCCAAAAGGATAAACTTTATGGATGGTAAAAGGACCAGACCATCTACTCTTGAGTTTTCCTGGAAACAGTTTCAGTCTTGAATTGAACAAAAGGACCTGTTGTCCTTCTTTGAATTCTCTGGGTTGGATTCTTTTGGCATGCCATTTTTTGGTCTTCTCTTTATAGAGCTTGGCATTTTCATAGGACATGTTCCTATGCTCTTCCATTTCAAAGAGTTGTAACTTTCTTTTGTTTCCAGCCTCATCTAAAGACATATTTAGCTCTTTGATAGCCCAATATGCTTTATACTCAAGTTCCAAAGGCAAGTGACAGGCTTTTCCAAATACTAGCTTATATGGGGACATACCAATGGGTGTTTTGAAAGCAGTTCTGTATGCCCATAAATCATCATCCAATTTAAAAGCCCAGTCTTTCCTGGTTGGTTTTACCACTTTTTCTAAAATGCTCTTGATTTCCCTGTTTGACAGTTCAGCCAGTCCATTGGTCCGTGGGTGGTATGCAATATCTATCATGTGCCTAACATTGTACTTTTCAAGAACTCCTTGCAACAATTTATTTACAAAATGGGTACCCTCATCACTAATGAGTGCTCTGGGGTACCAAATCTTGTAAAAATATGTTTTTGAAGAAATTTGATTACAGTTTTTGCATCACTGTTAGCACAAGCTATTGCCTCCACCCACTTTGAGACATAATCAACAGCTACTAGAATGTATTGGCAATTGTTGGATGGTGGGAAAGGTCCCATAAAATCAATTCCCCACACATCAAACAATTCTACTTCCAAGATTCCATTTAAAGGGATTTTAGAGGTTTGATGCCACGAGCTAAATAATTAGCATTGTCAGCAAACCAAGGGATTTTAGAGGAATGCTGTAGCATCAAGATTTTCTCATCCGGGAAGGTTTCAATGATATCTCCTTCCCCTTTCTTTTCCACTAGGTTCTCTAACCTAGACAAATGATCTGCCACTTGATTGTTTACCCCTTTTCTGTCCACAATCTCTAGGTCAAACTCTTGTAACAACAAAACCCATCTAATCAACATAGGTTTGGCATTTTTTAGAGATTAAATATTTAATGGCAACATGATCTGATGCACAATGACTTTTGTTCCCACTAAATATGATCTAAACCTCTCAAAAGCAAAAACTACAGCCAAGAGTTCTTTTTCTATTGTTGTGTAATTGATTTGTGACTCATTCAAAGTCTTACTTGCATAATAAATTGAATGAAACACTTTTTCCTTTCTTTGACCTAAGACAGCTCCTACAGCCCAGTCACTTGCATCACACATGATTTCAAAAGGTTTCTCCCAATCTGGGGCCACAACCACTGGAGCAGTTACCAAAGCTTTCTTCAAAGTAATGAATGCATTTCTACATTCATTATTGAAATTAAATTTGTGGTCATTTTGTAAAAGTAAACACAAAGGTTTTGAGATTTTTGAAAAGTCTTTGATAAACCTTCTGTAAAATCCAGCATGACCAAGAAAGCTTCTAATTCCTTTTACAGTGGTTGGTTCAGGTAGTTTTTCAATAACTTCCAATTTGGCTTTGTCTACCTCAACCCCCCTTTTTGAAATCAAGTGTCCAAGAACTATCCCTTCTTTGACCATGAAATGACACTTTTCCCAGTTTAGGACTAAATCAGTTTTTTCACACCTTTCAAGACTCTTTTTCAAAATTTTCAAACAATTATCAAAAGATGAGCCATATACAGAAAAATCATCCATAAATATTTCAATGGAATCTTCAAGCATATCCAATGTTCTAAAAAACTCGCCGCACAACCGCCATGGTGCGCCATGGCACCAAGGCTTGTGTCTCACGCCATGTTAAGCCCGTGGCACGCCATGGCTTGTGTCTTTACGTTTTTAATGTCTTATGTGCATGTTTTTTTAATATATAACCTAATTTAACTTGCTTACTACTATTGGCTCATTGAGTGACATTACAAAACACATGTTTTTATATATAATATTATATATGAATTAGAAATTTGACACCATAAGTCACGCCTTGAAAACGCCATGGCTCCTAAGGCTTGAGGCTTGGCCTCGTCGCCGCGCCACGCCTCACACCATTTAGAACCTTGAGCATATCAGAAAATATGGACATCATACATCTTTGAAAAGTTGCAGGAGCATTACAAAGACCAACGGGCATTCTCCTAAAGGCAAAAGTACCATAGGGACAAGTGAAGGTGGTCTTTTCTTGATCCTCAGGTGAAATGGCTATTTGATTGTAACCGGAGTATCCATCTAAAAAGCAGTAATACTCTTTTCCGGCTAACCTATATAACATTTGGTCAACAAAAGGTAGTGGAAAATGGTCTTTTTGTGTAGCTGTGTTGAGTTTACAGTAGTCCATGCAAATTCTCCATCCAGAAACTACTCTAGTTGGGATGAGTTCATTCTTTTCATTGGGAACTACTGTAAACCCTCCCTTCTTAGGGACACATTGGACAGGACTAACCCAATAGCTACTGGCTATAGGAAAAATGATTTCTGCATCTAACCATTTTAGCACTTCCTTTTTCACTACTTCTTTCATGACAGGGTTTAGCCTTCTTTGTGGTTCAATGGATGTGAAGTTCTTGTCTTCTAAGATGATCTTATGTTGACAAATGGAGGGACTAATTCCTCTAAGGTCAGCAATGGTCCATCCTATGGCTTTTGAGTGTAACTTCAACAAATCCACTAACTTCTTTTCCTGATGCAATTCTAAAGAGGATGAAAGGATGACAGGCAGTTTGTTCTCATCCTTTAGAAAAGCATATTTTAAATGGGATGGGAGTTGTTTCAACTCCAGGTCCGGTGGTGAAATGAGTGATGGTGTGAAAGTCTTTTGTTCACTAGGTTCCAAAGATTCAAACTTAGCAACAGTCTCATCTATTGTCTCCTCCTCCTCCTCATCATCATATTCCTCATCATCCTCTTCTACCAACCTACAAATTTCCCTAACTCCCTCTTCAGTACACAGGTTTTCAATCACACTTAGGCAAAAACATTCTTCCATATCATCAGGGTATTTCATGGAATTGAAGACATTGAATGTGACTTTTTGGTCTTGAAGTCTCATGGTCAACTCTCCCTTTTGGACATCTATCAAGGTTCTTCCGGTGGCTAAAAAGGGTCTTCCTAAAAGAATAGGAATATCTCTGTCAGCCTCAAAATCTAAGATGATAAAGTCAGCAGGAAAGATGAATTTGTCGACCTGAACTAAGACATCTTCAATTTTACCCTTAGGATAGGCAATGGTCTTGTCAGCTAAGATGAGTGTGACAGTGGTTGGTCTAGCTTCTCCTATACCTAAGCTATTGAAAATAGACAAAGGCATAAGGTTGACACTGGCTCCTAAATCACATAAAGCCTTTCCAACTTCTTTTCCACCTATGGAACAAGGAATGGTAAAACTCCCTGGATCTTTGAGTTTAGGTGGAATTTTATTGGTCAAAAGAGCACTACAACCTTCAGTCATGGCCACAGTTTCATATTCAGTCAACTTCTTTTTCTTGCTCAAAATGTCTTTAAGAAATTTGGCATAACTAGGCATCTGCTCAATTGCTTCAACAAGGGTTATGTTGATATGCAATTGTTTAAACACATCCAAAATTTCTTGAATTGCAATTCTTCCTTATTATTCTTTAACCTTTGGGGAAAAGGAACATAAGGAGGAATTGGTTCAATAACGGCTTTCTTTGTTTGTGTTGAGCTTTTAGGGTGGACTTCCTCCACCCTCAAATTTGTATCCTTGATACCTTTTGTTATGTTTTCTTTGACAGGGCTTATTGGTTTGTTGACCTCACTTTCTATTGTGTTTTCCTTTGGGATTGGGGTTGTTGGCTCTAAATCCTTAAGAGATTGGGATAGTTCTTCTAGGATGGTGGGTTATGCTGTAGCATTGATCTTGGACTTTGGATTTTTTTCTATTTCAGCTTGGGTTTTCTCTAAGTCTTTCCCACTCCTAAGTGTCACAGCTTTCACATGCTCTTTTCCTGGTGGTCTTGGGATTTCTGTGTTACTTGGCAAGGTTCCATTGGGTCGGGTGTTTTGGTTAAGAGCAATTTGACTGACCTGTGTTTCAAGGTTTCTTATGGAAGTGTTGGTTTGGTGAATAAAACTTTTTAACGTTGCCTCCAATGAAGGTTCTACTTGAGAAGGGGGGTTTGTTTTGAAAAGATGGTTTATTGTTTTGAAAATTCTGATTCTGATGATTTTGGTTGTTTTGGTAGTTTTGAGAACTGCTGGCATGGTGTTGATTTTGAAAATTGGAATTTCCTTGTTGCTTATGTTCTGGTGGGTTTAAACTTGGACTGTTCCATGAAAAATTTGGATGTTGTTTCCAACTGGCATTGTAATTGTTAGAGTAAGGACCATTCCTATTATGAACATAGTTAACTGATTCAGAGTTTTGAGGACAATGTTCATAAGAATGGTCTCCACTGCAACAAACACATTGCACTGAGAGGACAAATGGAGTGGGTGTAGTGGCAGTCGGCTGTGTTCCCTGACCGATAGTTATGTTTTTAAGCATATTGGTCATAGAAGCAAGCTGAGCTGTCAATGCAGTGTAAGCATCTACATCATGCATTCCAAAAGTCTTCTTTGTAGTTGGTGCCCTTGGATCAGCCCAATGCCCATTGTTTGTGGAAATCTTTTCAAGAATTTCATACCCGGTGTTATAGGTGTTGGAAGTAAAGGCCCCTCCTGATGTCGCATCGAGCATTTGTTTTGCATTGGAATCAAGTCCAGTGTAAAACGTCTCGAGTTGAATACAGTAGGGAATGCCATGGTGAGGGAATTTTCTTAATAATTCCTTAAACCTTTCCCATGCGTCGGGAATTGCTTCATCGTCCATTTGTTTGAACATGTAAACTTCGTTTCGGGACTTAGCATTCCGGGTAGGTGGAAAATATTTTCTCAAAAAATTTCAGCCATGTCAGTCCATGATGGTATAGAACCTGGTGTTAATGAATTAAACCAAATCTTTGCCCGATCCCTTAATGAAAAAGGAAACAATGTGAGTCTTAGAGCATCAGAAGATACCCCAGGAATCAGAAAAACATCGGTGATCTCTTTAAAAGATTTTAAATGTGAGTGTGGATCTTCCGATGGGAATCCGGCAAATTGATCGTTGGCTTGCAACATGTGAAACATAATGGGTTTTGGTTCAAAATGCGTTGTATCCATGTGAGGCTTTACAATTCCTGAATTTAATTGCTCAGAGTTAGGAATTACATAGTCCATGATTCTCCCATTTTTCGAGTTTGCAAGATCAATGATATTTAATGGTTCGTTTTGGTCATTGTTACCATGAGATTCTTCTACATCATCATCTTCATTATTAATGTGGTGTTCTTGAAAATCTTGATTTTGTGGATTTCCAAAACGTGGCGGATTTCCGAAAACTGGTGGGTTACCAAAAACTGGAGGGTTTCCAAAATTTGGTGGTGCTCTAGGATTTCCTAAGTCCGGTGGTCTCATTTGGTTCACTAGAGGTGGTGGTCGTATTTCTACGCCTGGTGGTCGTGGTTCTGCAACGAATGGTCGTAGATGTCTACGCTCAAATCCGGGTGGTGCATCCATATCGGGAGGATCCATAGAACTTGAAGCTATTTGTAACCTCCGTCTAAGATGAAAGGTTCTTTCTATGTCAGGATCTAACTCAAAAAGTTCCCCACGTTGGATTCGTGGCATAAACCACACAAAGTATGATTCGAACGGTGTTAGAAAAACTAAGTCTTTTAAAATACTTTTAAAAACTTTTAGCGTGCCAATCCCCAGCAACGGCGCCAAAAACTTGACCGTGCTTTGAATACACCTACAGACGTGTAATAATTAAACCTTAATGCAAGTATACATTAAAACCTAATGTCGTCTTTCAAGAAATAATATGGTAAGAACCGTGTATCGTTCCCACAGAGATTGGAGTAAAAGCGTATTAAAAGTCTAATAAAAGAAATGGTTTCCAAGAATAAATTCGAAGATTAATATTTGTTTGTTTGGAGTTGGATTATCACAGATTATATAAAACAGATAATAAAGGATAGCAAGGGTGCAAGATGTTTGGAGTGAGATTTAAATATAAAGTCCAGCAGACCAATGCTGTAGCATTGCTACAACATTTGTCTTTCAACACTTAAGTTCACCATCTATTTTTCAGGATTCCCTCTCGGGTTTTCAACGACTCACTACTGATCTAGCAGCCAATCAATCCATTCCTGGTATTGTTGTCAGAGCTATCAATAGCAAGGTAAAGCCTTTCAAGTATACGAATAAACAAATTCCTTTGTTAAAATCACTCTTCCGAGCTGATTCCTATATCCGTTAAGTTGACGTGTTCTAAACGGTCCATTCCTGGCACACACTCTACACTGTTACCACCCACATAGATGATCTACTTATCGGGCAAAATCAACCTATAAAAGACAGAGACGATAAATTCCTTTATCAATATCTCTTCCGAGCATACTTCCTTTGTCATTTGGATTGATGTGCATATCAATGGTTCATTCCTGACACCATGGCCCTTTAACACTTTCAAAGTGATCAACCATCTGGAGGTAACTGGACATTTTATAAAACTTAACTTGAAATGGTGAACATCATTATTGAGAAACGATGTCCACTTTTCGTTATATTTAAAATCTCACCCTTTTATCTCACACCCAAGCTATTTAGACTTAGCTACTCATACTGAAATGTAAATGACAGGTAATATAAATTGCAGAATTGAAATACATAAAGTAAAGACTTAAATGTAAAATGACTTGAATATAAAGTGCAAGAAAATAAAAGGTTATGAGTTATTGTAGCAATGCTGGACCAATGCTGGACCAATGCTGCAGCAACTCATAAATGGTATGAATATCAATAACAAGATGAAGAACACTATGAAGAACAAGAACTAATATTGCATGAAATTAAAGAGAGTTCTGCAGATTAATTGTAAGAACCAATCCACATAAATTGTCTACTGGAAATACACACACACCACTCCTATTTATACTAAGAGGAGGTAAGGTGGTGTGCCAAACTTACACTATTTAACATACTATTCCATAAGTACTTTCTACTATTTGCATACTATTACACCACATGCCATAGAGTTTAAAGAGTTTACAAAATATACTAAGCATCGATTTCCACTCTTCTAGAATAAGGCTGGAACATGGTACCAAAAAGTCAGCCACCAAAAGTCTTCTAGAAGGCAATTCTTCATTTCTTCAATCTTCAGTCTTCAATGCTGTAGCATTGGCATGGGCTGCACTATATAAACAAATGCAACTAGCCTTCCTAAAACAGTAAAAGACAGGTAAATCAAATTCTTAGCTCCATGAAACAAAGGGTGAAAATAAGTAAGAAAAATGACTCAAATGTTGGGATAAAATAGCAAATCCTAACTAAAAAGATAAGAAAAAGATGCAATATGCATTAAATAAATAATGCATATCACTTACATTAGCTCTTCTCTGATGGAAGACCTACTCAACGATCGCTGATCATGAAGCTTCTACTCCAAGATACGTATGTCTTATCTACTTGCACACTCTGTACGATTTGTCAGAAGGGACATGCCTTTGTCCAAAATCGTACAACCACTCTGCCACTACACTATTCAACATACGGCCCAAAGCATGTTGTGCAAAAAGTCAGAAGCATGCACCCAACCTTATGATGACACGTGTAAAGTCCTCCTGCCATGCATTTAATGCATGAGGTATAAATAGGAGGAATGCCCCTTCAGTTTGAAGGTGGTTTTCTCCTGAACTACTTAGTGCATAGAAAAATATCTTCATTTTTCTATAACCTCTTTTCTCTTTGATTTCTAGTGAAAGAATACTTAGTGATTTTTTAAGTTTGTTTAGATTAGGTTCAACTTAATCTTATTACGCAACAAACTGTAAATTGTGTTTGATTTATCAATAAACAATTTAGAAAACTATAAATCTTGTTGTGTGTATTCAACCCCCCCTTCTACAAACCTTTGTACTTGTATAACACCTTCGGGACCAACAAGTGGTATCAGAGCGGATTGTTTAATCTCATAAACAAGATCTTGCTTATACTAATCTCTTCCTTGCTATTCTTCAAATGGCACAAAACACAAACACAAACTATATTGATAATGGTTCTCTTGCAAAACCTCCTCGATTTAGCAGAGACAACTTTAATCTCTGGAAGAATCGAATGATGCTTTTCCTAGAAGGTGTAGATCCCACTATGCCTTACTACGTGGAAACTGGACCCTATATTCCATCCATTATTTCTCTCGTTGTTCCCGCCACTGCTACCACCCCAGCAGTTCCTGAAAGATAAATCATCAAAGACATTTCTCAATGGACGGACGATGATAAGAAGAAGGTAGCCATTGATACCAAAGCCAGATCAATCATGTCTATGGCTCTACCTGATGAGGTCTATCATTCTGTCATGAACCTCAGAACCTCTAAGGCCATGTGGGACACAATTTGTGTTCAATATGAAGGTATATCTTACGTACAAGAGCCCAAAAGGATAAATCTGGTAAGACAATATGAAAGCTTCATTTATGGTAAGAATGAATCCTTATCTAAAGTACACCAACGTTTTAAATGCTTAATTATTGACCTAAAAACTGTTGGTAGGACCTACTCTAACTCTGAGATTCTGACAAAATTCATGGAATGTCTTCCTGAAAGTTGGGATAATTATACTATGTGTCTTAAACTATCTAAGGATCTCAAATATATGACCTTAAGCACTCTTTTTAGCACTATGCTCAATCATGAGCAATCTTGTCAGCTTAAGAAGAATCTTGTAAAAGATTCAAAGAGCACTCCTGCTGCGTTACTCTCCTCAGAGTTAATGCCTACTCAGCGATCTTCTGTTACTATCACTGAGTTGGAATCAATCTCTGACGATTCATCAGAAACTGATCCTTCAGAACTTGATGAATCCATGACACTCTTGATAAACTCATTCAGGAGATTTGCAAGAAAGAGTAACTTCAGAAGAAATAAACCTCTCACTATCACTGACAAGCCTAAATCATCTCCCATTTATAAGGCTACTGCTACTTGCTATAACTGTGAAAAGAAAGGGCATTTTGCTAGCGAATGCAGGTCAAAGGAAGTCTTTAAACCTTCTTCATCACTCAAGAACTCCTCTACCTCTAAATCAAGAGATGATAAATACCTGAAACTCAAGGAAGAATACCCGAAGTTGAAAAACTTCAAGAAGAAAGGTAAAGGTCTAATCGCTGAAGAACACGATTGTACTAAATCTGATGAGGAATCAGATTTTGACGAAGAAGATGAGGCCAATCTTTGTCTAATGGCCGATATTCAAGAAGTAAAGCAAGAACCCGCTGATATTCCCTCTACATCTTCCACCTCTCAGGTATCAACCTCTTCTGCTCCGACTCTCATTGATGCTGATAGACTCCGTGTTATCGATTCGCTGACTGTTGATTTATATGATACCCTGAATGACAACACCCAAGCAGAATAACTAAATTTATATCTAACTGATTAACTTAAAAAATGTCATTTAAAGATTCAAGAACCCTCTAATATTGAAGAAACTTTAAACGACCAGGTCTATGTAAATCAAGTAATCAGCATTGAACGCGAACAAGCTATCGCTGAATTAAAAGCTGAGAAAGCTACTGTTGAAGAATGGTGTAAATTCTCAACAAGGATCACTGAGATAATTCGTGCTCAGATCCCTGTTAATAATAGAAGTGGTCTTGGTTTTAATACTAACACAGAAGAACCAAGCCAAAATCATTCCATGCTTAAGTTTGGAATGTTCGTCTCCTCCACCCCTGACACCTCACCATCTCAGTGCTCTTATAATAATACTCTTATCCCTGAGAAAAAATCTCCTTAGAGCCCCAAACTCAAAGACAAAGGAAAAACTGTTTTACAAAAGCGTAAATTGCATGGAAATGTAACATACTTTGTTCTAATTCCTGTTTTGGGTAATATACTTTCTAAACTTTGGTTTTGGTACCTAAGATGTGATATTTCAAACTTATAATGGTTAACCATTAACCGGTCACTATACTGAAGTGGCAGATGACATGGCAAATGACTCAACATTATTTAACATTATTTGTTGAGTTAGCCAATGATGTGGAATTTTTTACAGTAAAAATCTTTTTTTCATTATATTTTTTATTTGCATTTCACAAAACAAAATAAACCGAGAACATGAATGAACATTCATATTTATGTTCTTCAGCCCAAAATATGAATATCAATCAAAATTAACATCAATTCATAATCCAAATGCAGATGCAAATCCAAGAAAAAGATGAAAACATCAAAGATATATATTATATAAATTTATTACATACACTTAGAGTACAAAACCCTAAATCAACAGTGTTTTCTCAAAACCTTATAATCAAAGACAAGAAAACCCTAAATCAACAATATTTTCTCAAACCCCATAAGGAAAAAGAGGAAGAAAACTCAATCACCGGTGATTAACACACCGAAGCATGATATGTAATGCCGTAAAAGTTCCAGCCATCCATTTTCGAGCAAAACCAGTGATGCAAACACCAAAACAGAGTCTCAATGCTTTTTTCGATATCGATTTTAGGATTCCTATTCACATATTCAAGTAGGGTGAGGACGAACGCAGAATAATGGCAAGCATCGTTGACAAAGAACGGCATACTGCAGTAGAAGAGTGGAGGAGATGAGGAGTTAAGATTTACGATTTGCTATTTGGCGGCGGATCTTTGTGAAATAGAAGATTACGGTTTATAGTGGATTGGATAATGGGACGGTGATGTAAATGAATATTTGTTTTTGAAATGGTTTTGAATCTTGGTTGGTTTTTATTTTTCTTTTGTTTTAAACACAAATGCAAATAAAAAATATAATAAAAAATTAAAATAGAATTTAAGCAAAATTTATTTTTATGCTCAACGATCAACCCCAAGAATAAAGGTTGATGTGATAGCTAATAAATCTGAAGAACCCGAAGTTCCTCCGATATCTTATGTTAAAGGCATTCTTGGTACAGGCCCTGCCCATTTAAAAACTGTCTAATGCTTATACCTATGGTCCTAAAGCTACTTTCAGCTATAGGAAATGTTATCACTGCGGACTTACTGATCATATTGTTAGTAAGTGCCCTACAACCACCAAAGCTGAGAAATCAGCTAAGGTGAAGATGACTGACTCCAAAGCAAAGAATATCACCCAGGTGAGAAACAAGCCAAAGTGAAGAATACCACTAAGGTTAAGAAATTAACCAAAGTGAAGGTTACCATTGACGCTGAATCATCAGATGCTGTGAATATTGCTGATCCTTCCACTTCCTCTACCACTGACAATTATGGACCCATAGTTAAGTGGGTACCAATTCAAAATTAATCTTCCTTATGTTTGCAGGTCTCGAAGGGCATCTGGTATCTTGATAGTGGCTGCTCTTGACACATGACTGGAGAAAAGAACCTGCTCACTGAATACAAGGAGGAGAAAGGTCCCTCAGTGACCATTGGTGGAAATGGAAAAGGCTATACTTGAGGGTTTGGTGTACTCTCAAATGGTACAACCACCTTCAGAAGAGTCGCTTACATAGAAGGACTGAAGCACAATCTTCTAAGCATCAGTCAGCTATGTGATAAAGATTTCAAAGTATGCTTTACTAAGGAAGCATGTTTTGTCTCTGACAAGAAGGAAAAGGTTGCTCTCAGCGGTTATCATTTGGAAAATGTTTATGTGATAACCATGGACTCAACAACCACTGAGAACATTTGCTTTCTGTCTAAAGCCTCATCAGATGTCAACTGGATATGGCATAAGAGGCTCTCTCATATAAACTTCAAAACGCTGAACACTCTCTCGTCAAAAGAAGTAGTCATTGGTTTGCCTCAGCACTCATACGCTAAGGAATCCCTTTACTCAGCGTGTGAGAAAGGAAAACAATCTAAAGCTAGTTTCAAGTCAAAGCAAGTGTCATCAGTGACAAACCCTCTTCAACTCCTCCATATGGATTTATTTGACCCTGTCAACATACAATCCATTGCTGGAAAGAAATATACTCTCGTCATAGTAGATGAATTCTCTCTCTATACCTGGGTAATGTTTCTACGTGCAAAGAGTGACACCCCATATGAACACATCATTTTGTTAGAAAAATGAAAGTCCAGAATAATATGACAGTTCGCTCAATTAGGAGTGATCAAGGGACTGAATTCAAAAACAGTTCTCTTGATAATTTCTTTAAGAGTAAGGGCATTTCTCACTACTTCTCAGCGGTGAGAACACCTCAGCAAAACGGAGTCGCTGAAAGACGAAATAGAACGATCATCGAAGCCGCTCGATCTATGCTCAGCGATTATCATCTTCCTACTCAATTCTGGGCAGAAGCTGTCAACACTGCCTGTTTTACTCAAAATAGGTCGCTGATTCGTTAAAAGATTCAATAAAACTTCCTATGAATGTTTCCATGGCAGAAAGCATCTATCAGCTTTCTTCATATCTTTGGTTGTCAATGCTTCATTCTAAATAACTGGGATACTCTTGGAAAGTTCGATCCCAAAGTAGACGAAGCAATTTTCCTTGGATACTCCTCAGTATCTAAAGCCTTCAGAGTCTTCAACAAGAAAAGAAAAACTGTAGAAGAAACCATTCATGTCACCTTTGATGAATCCCGTTCAGCAAGTTCAAAACTTACTGCTGAAAACGAAGAATTGAATCAGTGGATGTTTTCTCATTATGGGGAACTAGAAACAAATCTCAACCCTGACCCTCAGGTTAACAACCCAATCGCTGATGATGACCCTATCATCATTCCAAGTATGTACACAAGTGAAGCTGAATCCCCTTCTTGGGTATCAGTTGTTCCCATAAACACTTTGCCTCTTTTTGAACCCTCAACTTATGAAAATCCATCCACTTCTAATCAACAATCAGTAAATGAAATATCATCTGAACCTCAGCAACTCTTGCATGATATACCTGACACTATCAGTGCTGAAGCCGCTTCTTCAGCACCTCCAGAAATCCGTTCTGGGCTAGAGATTCAAGCTCCTGCTCAGCGATGGACATTGAATCATCCAATGGATAAAATTCTAGGTGATCCAAACGCAGATATTTAGACACGACGAAGTTCAGGTAATATATGTCTATTTGTTAACTTTATTTCACTGATTGAACCAAAGAAAACTGATGATGCCCTCAGAGATCCAAACTGGGCCAGTGCTATGCAAGAAGAGTTGACTGAATTTGAAAGAAACAAAGTTTGGAATCTTGTTCCCAGACCATCTGACAAAACTGTTATAGGCACCAAGTGGGTGTATCGAAACAAGTTAGATGAATTTGGAACTATGACCCGTAACAAAGCTCGACTAGTTACTCAAGGATATAGACATAAGGAAGGCATAGACTATGATGAAACCTTTGCCCCAGTGGCAAGACTCGAAACAATTCGAATTTTCTTAGCCTATGTATTTCACAAAGACTTCAAAGTTCACCAAATGGATATCAAGTCAACATTCCTTAATAGGAAGCTGAGTGAAGAAGTTTACGTTAAACAACCCCCAGGATTCGTTGATCCTACGCATCCAGAATATGTATATAAGCTGGATAAGTCCCTTTATGGTTTAAAACAAGCACCTCGTGCATGGTATGACACTTTATCTTCCTTTCTTATTGCTGAGAAATTTGAGCGTGGTAAAATCGATAACATTTTATTTTTCAGAAAAGTTAAAGGTCATAATATTCTTGTTCAAATATATGTCGATGATATTATATTTGGTTATACTAACCGTCTAACCCATCTCTATGTATTCGATTCGCTGAACGAATGAAGAATGAATATAAGATGAGTATGATGGGTGAACTAACATACTTCCATGGAGTTCAAATCAAGCAAAGTGATAAAGGAAAATTTATCCACCAAGGCAAGTACGTTAAAGATATGCTGAAGAAATTCAATCTTACTCAAAGTTCAGCTATGAAAACTCCTATGGCACCTTCGCTGACACTTAACAAGGATCCCTCTGGAAAACCTGTTAATGTCACTGCCTATAGAGGAATGATCGACTCTCTTCTCTATCTTACAACAAGTCGTCCTGATATCATGTATTCCACCTGCCTTTGTGCACGATATCAATCTGAACCCAAAGAATCACATATGATCGCTGTGAAGCGAATTTTCGGATACCTGAAGGGTACAACAAACCTAGGTCTTTGGTATCCCAAAGACTCAGGGTTCGATCTAACTGCCTATTCAGATAGTGATTTTACAGGTTGCAAACTGGATAGAAAAAGCACCACAGGAGGCTGTCAGTTCCTGGGTGGAAAGCTGGTGAGTTGGACAAGTAAAAAGCAAAACTCAGTGTCCACCTCAACCGCTGAAGCTGAGTATGTAGCTGCTGGAAGTTGTCGTGCTTAGGTTATATGGATGAGATATCAGCTATTAGACTATGACCTTCATCTATCAAAGATTCCCATCTATTGCGACAACAGTAGTGCCATCGCTATAGCAAATAACCCAGTGCTACACTCAAAGACAAAACACATCGAAATCAGATATCATTTTATCAGAGATCATGTGATGAATGGAGACATAGAACTTCATTTTATTCCTACTGACTATCAGTTAGCTGATCTTTTTATCAAACCGCTTGATGAGATAAGATTTAACTTTCTCATCAGCGAGCTTGGAATGCTGAACCTTGAAAGAATAAACTCTTCAGCGGTTACGCATTTTGTCATCAATAAGGTTCTATTTCTCTCATTCATCTCTTAATCTCTGAGTAAATGTTCTTGGATACTCAGGTATGTTCTCTATCCCAAATCACTGAAGCTATCTTCAGTAAGATGTATTTCAAAAGAAAATCTTAATCACTGACATTTTCCCATCAGTGATCCTTTGAAAACGAAAACTCGTCACTGATATTTCTTATCTGTGATATTTTTTTTGAAACTTAATTCAACCCTGATATTTCTTAACTATCAGGGATGCCTTTTAAAATATTAAAAGACAGTTTCTTGTGATGTCATCAAAAGAGGATAAACCATGGCACGCCTTTTTGTCTGACATGTTCGTCCGCTACACATCTTGACCAATACGCTTCGTGGAACGTGTCCATGTCATGATGAGTTTTTTTCTCGCTCATCAACCTTTCTCTCTCCTCTCCCATTCCTATATAAACAATCTTCGTTTATATTTTTCCTTTTTACGCGCACAAAATACCCTCAAGGCAAGAATTTCCTTTGCATTCGAATGAACTAAGAACCTAAGAACTTTGATCCTCAAAACTTCAAGAGAACAGGTTCTTACTTCTTAACTCTCATGTTTTTTGGACAAACAAACTCATTGTTGACCTTAAATCTTTCTTAACAAAGATAAAAAACGTAATTTTCTTCTACAAAATCATCTTCTTTCATGATTTTTTTACAAAAACCTTAACAAGTTTTTCTAAGTTTAAAAATGTTCTTTAAACTTTCTCTCTTCTTAAATATGTTTTCCAGATTCTTTCCTTCAAAGGAAACTGGTAAAACATAGTTTTCTACCAGTTTCAGTACCCTATAAACTAGAAACTCATTCTTTACAAGTTTCTTTCCTTAAAAGGAAACTGGTAAAACCCTAATTCTTATTTGTGGAAATCTTTCCATACTAAGAAAACCTGTTCTTCTTCTCCTTTGTTTCTTGTTTCTTAGAAATTGCCTCCCAAGCAGTTACCATGATCAAATCCAAGAACGTCAAGTTCGAGCTGAACCATGTACACTTAATGGGAAGTAGTCACTTGGCCCCTCCCCACTTCCCTAAAAATAAACCGTGCCTCCATCTCGCTGACGCGGTGAACCTGCTCCAAAATTCTCCCATTTTTTACGCCCTGACCGTAGTACCTCATGCACACCGAAACCTCCTTCAGCTGTTGTGGTATACTGCTGAGCGTACTGAAGTTACGCTGAAATCCAAGAAGGTGGTCACGGTCATCGCCTTCTAGACTGAACTCGTGCAAGGCAGCATCACTGCAAATGGCATACGCTCAGCTCTCTGCCTACCCGTAGGACCCTTCGAAGAACCTCCTACTGATGCTGAATTGATCAAGTTCTTGGATCTCATGGGATACACTTGGGATTTGAAGCCAAGGACCAACTTCCCTGACAAGAAACTCACCAACATCCTGAAGGCCAAAATGCCTCCAAAGCTCAACTTCATCTTCTCTCACATAATTTCAGCTATGAGTGGGAAGACCGGTTCGTTGGATCAGGCCAACCGATATCAACTGCAGATGGGGTACAACCTTATCACTGGGCGAAAGATAGACTATTACCGCATGATCTTTGACGTTATGATGGTGAAGGTCGAGAAGCCTAGTCGAGAGCTGAAGGTCCCATACGTTCGGTTTGTCTCAACTCTCCTGGAGTTCTTCATGAAGGAAGAGTACCCGACCGATGGTGATTATCAGCTTCCACAGCTTGGGGCCCCCATCATCGACATGGAAAGGACTGATAACGAGGTTTGTATCTCTTCTCTGACTCAACTCCTTCTTCCTTCTACTTCTTCATCTTCTCAGGCAATAATGTATGCGGTACAACCCCCGCAGCTTCCCACGTTGCCACCTCCACATCCTCAGTGAAGAGGAACCCTCTCAAGCCCCTCTTTGTCATTCTAAGAAAATGAGAATATATAAGGAGAAAACCCCACCATCAACAACGACATCATCCGGGATCGTCTCTTCACAGACGACTCTCAAAGACTTCGTGGTACGCTCCACCACTCCTGACACCACAACGACTACCACTTCAGCGAGCTTCTCAATTGCTGGCAACTACCCCACCACTCTCAGTGCCTCAAAGCACTATAGAGTTTGATTTTGGCAACGCCGGTTCTGCCCCACATCACTGCACGACCTTCTCTACAACTTTCGTTTCTCTTACCATCACATTTGTCAACACTTCTTCTACACCAGCGACAACGGTCGCTGACTCTCAGGAATCACTGTTGCAGGATCTCATTCGCAACAATACTATATGACCTGATGGTGTCCCTCTCGGGGGCTCTCAGAGTATGCCATCCGGGTCATCGTCTCCTTTGGAAAATGACATGCTATATTATGGGAAAAGCAGTCATTTTGACCAATTCTCCCAACCATCAGGTATTCCCCATTCCCTACCCTTCTCTTCTACCTTTTCTAAGTCTGAGATTTTCTTTGCTCAACCTTCTTTTTCTCTTACAAGTCCTAACTTGGGCACAATCACCACCTCCATCAAAGAGGTCAGTGATCGAGTGGATTCTCTCTCCACCAACCTCACAAATAACACTTAGTGCATAGAAAAATATCTTCATTTTTCTATAACCTCTTTTCTCTCTGATTTCTAGTGCAAGAATACTTAGTGATTCTTTAAGTTTGTTTAGATTAGGTTCTACTTAATCATATTCCGCAACAAACTGTAAATTGTGTTTGATTTATCAATAAACAATTTATAAAACTATAAATCTTGTGTGTGTATTCTACCCCCCCCCCCCCCCCTTTGTACAAACCTTTTACTTGTATAACCCCTTCGGGACGAACAAACCTGTTTATGCATTCTGATAGTATTGGGAAGGATTTAATTTGGACAAAAATCAACCAGACTTAGATTATTGTTTTGTGCGGTAGTTTGGTTTATCACATGAGTGTTGTGCGGTAGTTTGGTTTATAGCATGAGTATTGTGCGATAATTTGGTTTACCACACAAGGCTTGTGTGATATACTTGGATACCATACAAGGCGTTATTCGATATATTAAGTATTGTGCGGTATAGTGAAGGTTGTGCGATACATTGTGTCTGTGCAGTAACAATAGGGGTATGTTGGGTATTATTTAGGATTCTTAGTGTGTCATAAGAATCCTATCCACTAAGGTTGTATAAATGTTATCTGTATTGTTTAATTAAGATTCCATGGGTCGATTGTGAAGTCCAATCCTTCTGGAGATTGTGAGTGAGAGGAAGATAATCTTACTACATTAAGGTGATGTCCAATCCTTCTGGAATACATATGTTTTTACATAATGAAAATTAATACAGGCAATATTATGAACTGCGTGAAATTGTGAATGGTTGATTACATTATGTATTGCACTATCGATCGTGCTAGAACGCCAAGATACACTAACAGCTGTGCTAGAACGCCAACATCACTATCGCGATGTGCTAGAACGTCAACTTCACTATTATCGTGTTGTGCTAGAACACCAGCATTGTTGTGCTGAAAGAGTCACAGAGAGTTATATTGTGCTGAAAGAGGCATTGTGAGGAAAGTGACATTTTGTGCTTCGGGCACGGTATAGAGAGTAACAAACCCGGATGCAATGATACACATTTTATATTACTGATTTTGTAACATCATTGTATGAATTGACATGGATTGTCTCACTAGACCGTTTGGTCTAACCCTCATTGTTTTTAAATATGTATTCCAGGGAAGCCTTGGGAAGAGGACAAAGGGAAAGGGAAAATGTGATTACGTGTTCAGACCTGACCTGCTTTTATCCGAGGAAGATTTTTTGATAGTTTTGTTCATAATATCTATCTAACTAAAGTTTTTGTTATGTAGTATTGTAAAACGAAAAGTTTGTATTGATAACTATGTAATTAATGTATAGTTTTGGGATCAAAGGTGTAGACTTTATATGAAATCTCATATGAATGTACAAGTTATATGTTACATGTTACTTGTTTGGGATGGGTTGTTACATATCATTTATTACAAATATGCCACTGTTAATTTAACTCATAGATTTCAAGGATCAAGGACTAAGATTGGTTCACACGGTTAACACCAATTATTGGGTTAACAAAAGAACCAACCCATATATATATATCCATTTGGAGGATGCTAAGGGGAGAACCCGAAATAAATAAATATACCAAAAAAATACTTCATGAACTGTTAGATTAACCAAGCCAATGGATGTGATTAAAGAGGCGGTTAAAAATTTATTTTTAAATTAAAAATATCTCACCCCTATTTTTTAAATCGAAAATGTTAGATCTGAAGTTTTGTCAATAAACCAAGTGTTGAAGATCTGATAAGAAGGTTCAGAAGTTCTGAGAAGAAGAGTCAGAAGTTCTGAGAAGAAGAGTCAGAGATCTGAGAAAGAGAAGTCAGAAGTTCTGAGAAGCGTGATCAGAAGAATGTTCAGAAGTTCTGAACTACCTGTTCAGAACTTATGACGAGTTTCGTTACTTAGTAATGTGTAAACTAATTAGGACACGTGTTTTGTTCTTATTAGTCTTTCTTATTTGTACTGTAGCTTTAATATATCCGTTACAGTATAAATAGAGTGGTTAGCACTACGTTGCTAACTGATTGATTTTCCCATATTACTTGTATTCATTCCTTGTAATCTTTGAGGTTATCTCTCTCTTAGATCTGTAATTCTGTGCATCATTGAATACAATTGGGCTTGATCATACAATTTCTCAATTACTTCTTTCTATATTGATTGTAAGAATAAGATCCTGCACTTTCAATTGGTATCAGAGCCAATCAACAAACAAATTTGTTCAAGATTGTGATTGCGAAGATCGATTGATCAATTTCTTGAAGATTTCTTGATTCATTCAAAATTCGATTCCGCTGCTAGGGCTAGTTCTTGAATTCTTAGCAATTCTTGAATTACCTGTTACTTTTCGATCAAGAAAATCGAATTTGTCTTTCTGTTGAATTTTCTTACAATCATGTCTTCTAAAGAATATCTAGCCATGGGATCCGAAACCAAACCGCCTGTTCTTATACCAGAAGAGTATCAGCAATGGAAAACTCGTATGATCCAATTCCTTGACAACATCGATGAAAATCTTATGATTTCTATTCGAGAAGGTCCAATCGAAGTATATATCGATGTCGCCGCAACCCCTGCTACAGAGACAACTCCAGAAATTCCAGCGACCAGAGTAAAGAAGAATTATTCCCAATACACTGCTGAACAGAAAAATAGGCATGCTATTGACAAAAGAGCAATTACTTTGATGACTTTGGCTGTCCCGAATGAGGTTCTTAACAGGATTGACAGTGGATCATCAGCTAAAGAAATGTGGGACGAATTGGAAAGGCAAATGTTAGGAACTGTGAGATCTATTCAGGCAAAGTTAAATCAAAGCATAAATGCTTATGAAAGGTTCAAAGCAAAAGAGTCAGAAAGTTTGACACAGACATACAGTAAATTTTGCACTATTCTAAATGACTTGAGAAGAAATGGACTGAAGAAAACAAAATCAGAAATAAATTACAAATTTCTGAACAGTCTAAATTCAGAATGGTCATCATTTGCCATAAGTCTGCAAATGAACAAGGATATGTGTGAAGAAGACTTAAATGATTTGTTCTGTGTTCTTAATCAACATGAAGACTCTGTCAAGTTAGTTGTGGAAGAAAAGAAAAATGTTGCTGATCAGTTAGCGTTCTTATCAAAGTCCAAAGCAATCAAAGCACCCAAAAAGACTGCATATCTATCAGAAATACCGAGTCTGGAGGAATCTGACAAAGAAGAAGGATCAGAAGATGATGAAGATATCAAGATAATGGCTGAAAAGCTAGCTTTGCTGACAAATACTTTCAACAAAAGGTATGGGAAGGGCAGATTTCAAGGAAATTATAAGAGAGCTGGAAGTTCAGATTATAAGAAGAAAGATGACAGAGAAGAAAATAAGATTGAAAAGAGAATAGAGAGAAGTGAAGAAAACAAGGAAGAGAAGGAAGAGAGAAAAGAAAAGAATCTGTGTTTCAAGTGTGGAAAATCTGGACATTATGCCAAGGATTGCAGAGTTAAAGTTGTGAAAGATTATGAATACTACACCAAGAAGGCTCAGCTTGCAAAGAAGAGAGATGACGAGAGTGCGCTATTGGCTGAACAGGAGAATTGGCTGTACTACACTTCTGATGAAGATGATCATATCAACTTTCCACAGATGCGAAGCTATATGGCAAAAATGAGGAATGAGGATGATTCTGATTTTGAAGATGCTGATTCTGAGTCATCTGCTGAGGTACATTCTTCACTTGAATTAGAGTTAATGACACAGATTGGTGAAATGAAAACTGAATTTGCTAATCTAAGAAAACAGATAAAAGGAGAAAGAACTTTGGTTAACAAATTCAGAATTGAAAAAGAAGTAATAAAAGAACAATATGAAGAATCTGAGGCTGAGAAACAGAAAGTTAAAGATGAAAATTCTGAATTGATGAAAAGGCTTTCTGAACTAAAAGTTGAGTTTTCAAAAATAAAGGATGAAAAAGGTGATTTACAAATAAAATTTGATATGTTATTTGAAGAAAGAAAGAATTTATACACCAAAATCAAAGAATTGGAAGATTTGAATTTGAAAAGAGGTCAGACTCAGCAAACATTAAATCTTTTATTAAGCAATGTTAAAGATACAAGATTTTACAATCCAAAGAAGGGATTGGGATTGGAAGAAAATGTCATTTTAAAAAGAGCTCCAATACTTCAAGTTTCTAAGCCAAAAATCCCAGAAATTGTTGAAGTTTTCATAAGACCTGCTAGTTCTATAACAAGTTCTGACAATTTGCAAAGACCAAACTCTAAAAAGTCAGATGAGACAATTTCTGAGTCTAAAACAGAAAAGTCAGTTGGTTCAGAAGAAAAGGTTAAGAAAGAAGTTTCTAAACCAACAGATGAAAAGCCAAGATACAATGATACTAAATTCAAGTATGATTCCTTAAATGTCAGCTACAAAAATAAACAACCAAGTTTTTCATATCATGACATTGAGAGCATATTTGATACAAGTAAAAATTCTGAAACAGTCAATCAGAAGTCTGAAACTTCTAGTCAGGATTCTGAACTTTGTAGTCAGAATTCTGAGTCTAAAGATCAGACATCTGAGTCTGTAAATCAGAACTCTGACTCAGGTAGTCAGAAGTCTGATTCAACTGGATTTTCTGAAACAAAATCAGATGAATTTTTGCAACTTGAAAAGAGATTTAATCTTGTGAGTCAAGAACTTGAGGATTTAAGGAAAGCTTATGATGAACTTGAAAATGATTTCTGTGAGGTGGATATTAAACTTGAAGAAGCTTTGAAAGAAAAGAATATTTTTATTCAGAAAATAACAGAGCTTGAAAAACTGAAGACTGAGTATGATCTTTTTAAAATTAATGCTTCAAGAGAAAATGATAAATTCTTTAATGAATCAAGTACATATGAAAAAGGTGAATCATCTAATTCTTCTAACAAAAAGAACTTGAATTTTTCAGAAAAAGAAGAAAGCAAAAGGAAAGATGATCTTGCAAAGTTGAATGATCTGAAAAGGGAACTTGAGAAGCTTAGAATGAAATCTACTTCTGAACTAAACGCTAGAAATTCTTGTAATAAGGGCAATTGTACTCTGAACAGTATAAATAAAAATGAAATGATCTATGTTTCAGATTTATTGTCACTTGCAAAGAAAAATCTTGTTTGTGTTAGATGTAAAAATGATTCATTCCAATATTCTCACAAATGTCAAGTCAAAATAACTTCTGTTTCATACATAAGAAAAGATATTCAGAAAGTTTCTGTTTCTCAAAATACAGAAAAGAAGAAAATTTCTGTTCCTCAGACTCAGAAGAAAGAAAAGATAAAAGAAAAGAAAGTTGAAAACATAGCAAAACCAAAAGTTACAACTCTCAAAAAGAATTTGAACAAACTTGTAAGCAGAAAATGTTCTGACTTCATAAAAGTTCAAGGAAAGTGGTGTTTGAAGAAAGATTTTGAGTGGAGAGTAAAAGGTACTAATGTTAAATCCAATGACAAAGCTAACAAAGATGGACCCATTCCAAAATGGGTACCTAAACCTAACTGATCCTTTTGCAGGGCTGTCATGTGTGGTTTTTAGATTCAGGAGCTTCAAGACACATGACAGGTCAGAAGTCTTTTCTATCAAACTTCACAGAAAAGGCTGGAGGAGCAGTAAACTTTGGAAACAATAGCAAAGGTCAAGTCAAAGGTTATGGGGATTTAACTAAAGGGGATCTAACTATCCAAAAGGTTTTCTATGTTGAAGGATTACAACACAATCTTTTCAGCATAAGTCAGTTTTTAGACAGTCTTTGTCAAATTAAGTTTCAAATAACAGGTTGCATGATTCTAACTGAAAATGATGTCAAAGTCTTCTGGGCCAAAAGACATATGGACTTATTTGTAGTTAATTTTTCAAAATTGAAAACATTAAATACAGTTTGTCTTTTATCAAAATCAACTGCAAATGAATGCTGGCTTTGGCACAGAAGATGTTCTCATCTGAATTTCAAAGATCTTAATAATCTTGTTGCAAAACATTTGGTTAAAGGCTTACCAAAGCTTAAATTTGAAAAAGAATCATTATGCTCAGCTTGTGAAATGGGCAAGATGAAAAAGAGTTCTCACAAATTAAAAATGGACTCATCTTGCAAAGCACCATTAGAAATGATTCATACTGATCTTTGTGGTCCAATTTCAGTTCAATCGATGGGAGGAAAGAAATATATGCTTGTGATTGTTGATGAATTATCCAGATACACGTGGGTTGAGTTCCTAAGAGCTAAGTCAGAAGCTGCTACTACATTGATAAATTTTATCAAAAGGATTCAAGTTCTCTTACAACTTCAAGTTCAGAAAATCAGAAGTGATAATGGAACGGAGTTCGGAAATGAGACTCTTCAGAATTTTTTAGAAAGTTCTGGGATTTCTCACAATTTCTCTGCTGTCAGAACTCCTCAACAAAATGGTGTTGTTGAAAGGAAGAATAGAACTCTAGTTGAAGCTGCGAGAACAATGCTGGCTTATGCAAATCTTCCTACTTTCCTATGGGCTGAAGCAATTGCAACTGCTTGTTTTACACAAAATAGAACTTTAATCAATAAGAGATTAAATAAGACTGCTTATGAACTGATAAATAAAAGAAAACCATTAATCAAATTCTTTCATATTTTTGGTTGCAGGTGCTATGTTCTCAGAGACAGAGAAAATCTTGCCAAATTCGATAAAAAGGCAGATGAAGGATACTTTGTGGGTTATTCTTTAACTTCCAAAGCATTCAGAATCTACAATAGAAGAACCAAGAGGATGATGGAGAGCATAAATGTAACTTTTGATGAAGCCAGAATGAGGACTTCTGAACAAGACAGTTCAGAACTCATGCTGAACAAGACAAAAATGACTTCTGATACAAATTCTAATCCTATTTGTTCAGAACTCAATTTACTATTTAAGGATGCTTTTAGTGAACTAATTTCTGATTCTTATGCAGAATATGAAAACCCAAAGATGGTCAAAGAGATGAAAAATAAGACTCCAGAAATAGTTCAATCAACTGTAATTTCTGACAAAGGTCCATCAGAGGAGTGCCCAAATCTAATAAATACAAGTGGTGAAAACTCTGAACCTTGTAATCAGAATTCTGATTCTTGTACTCAGAACTCTGAACAAGTCAATCAGAACTCTGACTTCATTGATCAGAACTCAAACTTGGATGCAACTCCTACTCATACGTCAGAACAAGGTGACAGTTCAGAATTACGAGCAATAATTGATGAGAATGATGCAAACAACAATTATTCAGAGATTGATGTACTCCCTAGTGCTAATAAATGGACTAAAAATCACCCTATTCATCAAGTAATAGGTGATCCATCAGCAGGAGTAAAGACAAGATCAGCTACAGCAAATGAAGCAATGTTTGCTGGTTTCTTAAGTGTAATTGAACCAAAGAAAGCTAATGAAGCCCTAGAGGATCCAGACTGGATTTCAGCAATGCAAGAGGAATTGCTTCAATTTGAAAGAAATAAAGTTTGGAGACTCATTCCAAAGCCTGAAGGTAAATCTATTATTGGAACTAAATGGGTGTTCAGAAACAAAAAGGATGAATCAGGTGTTGTCATCAGAAACAAGGCAAGATTGGTTGCTAAGGGATACTGTCAACAAGAGGGAATTGATTATGATGAGACATTTGCACCAGTGGCAAGAATAGAGGCAATCAGAATATTTTTAGCCTATGCTGCACATAAAAACTTCAAGGTGTATCAAATGGATGTCAAATCAGCCTTTCTAAATGGCAAACTTAATGAAGAGGTGTATGTCCATCAACCTGAAGGTTTTGTTGATCCAGAATTCCCTGATCATGTTTATATTTTAGACAAAGCTTTATATGGTCTAAAACAAGCACCACGAGCCTGGTATGACACTCTTACTAAACACCTGTTAGGTTCAGGATTCAAGAAAGGTAAGATTGACACAACTTTGTTTTTAAAGAAACAGGGTAATGATTTGATTCTGATTCAGATTTATGTTGATGACATAATATTTGGTTCTACCAGTCCAGAATTATGTGATAATTTTTCAAAAATCATGTCATCTGAATTTGAAATGAGCATGATGGGTGAACTGAATTTTTTCCTTGGTCTTCAAGTCAAACAACTACCAAAAGGTATTTTCATAAATCAAGGAAAATATGTCAGAGATATTCTGAAAAAGTTCAAAATGTCTGATTGTGCTTCTATGAGAACACCTATGGCAACTAACATAAAGTTAGATGCTGATCTCAAAGGTGTTTCAGCAGATATCAAACTTTATAGAGGCATGATTGGATCATTACTTTATTTGACTGCAAGTAGACCAGATATCATGTTTTCTACCTGTTTCTGTGCTAGATTTCAATCTAACCCGAAAGAATCACATATGTTGGCTGTCAAAAGGATTTTAAGATATCTCAAAGGAACACCTGATCTAGGTTTATGGTATCCAAAAGAAACTGACTTCAAATTGACTGCTTTCACTGATGCTGATCATGCAGGAAGTAGGTTGGACAGAAAGAGTACATCTGGTGCTTGTCACTTTTTGGGAGATAAAATAGTGAGTTGGGCATCAAAGAAACAGAACTGTGTATCCACTTCAACTGCTGAAGCAGAGTATGTTGCTGCTGCTGCTTCATGCTCTCAAACATTGTGGATGAGAACACAACTCATGGACTATGGATATCAGCTTAATAAGATTCCCATTTATTGTGACTCAGAAAGTGCAATTGCTATTACTCAGAACCCTGTTCAACATTCGAAGACTAAGCATATAGATGTGAGGTATCATTTTATAAAGGACTATGTGGAAAAAGGAACTATAGAGATGCACTTTGTGCATACAAAGTATCAATTGGCTGACTTGTTCACAAAGCCTCTTGATCACAAAAGGTTTTCTTTTCTCATATGTAAAATAGGAATGCTTAATCTGCCTAGTTGAAAATATTTTTTTCTTAAAAATGCTAAATTTTTCTAAGTAAACTTGTCTGAGTAGTGTATTCAGAACGTCTGAGTCTTGAGTTCAGAACTTCTGAGTCTTGAGTTCGGAACTTCTGAATCTTGAGTTCGGAACTTCTGAATCTTGAGTTCAGAACCTCTGAGTCTTGAGTTCAGAACTTCTGAGTCCTGAGATCAGAACCTCTGAATCTTAAGGTCAGAAATTCTGAGTCAATACTTCAGCAATCTAACTTTCAAAAATTTACTTTTGAGAAATACAAATAACTTCAACTGTATGGATTATGCTTCTTTGATTATCTTTTAATCTCATCTTTATGTATCATTAATACTCAAATGCATGCTCAAGTCAAGGGGGAGCATCAAAATTCTTTTGGAAATCATTTTGTGATGCTTAAAAGATTTGTTTTCATTTCTTATCTGTTCAAACCTCTTCTGAATAATCAAAATGTTTTATATTGGTCAGAAGTTGATTTTAAAAGACATTTTGGTTACAAGGCAAAATTCTTCTAAGTCATGGAATCAGAACATCTGTGCGTGTTATTCAGATTTTTGACTTGAGTCAAAATTCTATCCACTAACACGTGTCAGCTTCATATTTGTTTGACAATGCCACGTATTTCATTTAAATCCTTTGTGGTATTTCACATGTGTTGACTCCGTTATAACATTGATTTCGCTTTTCCGTTAAACCTTTCAACTTCACGGATTTTAAATAGGTCTTAAAATCCCTATTTCAAATTTCTTTCAAATTCCAGAGCGAAACGTGAGATACGAATCAAATCCAGAGTTCTTTGAATCTGTTTTCTTCTTAAATCATGTCTGAAATACGAAGAAGTGGTCCAATTTCTCTACATTCTACAAAATCGATAATGGATTCATCCGATTCGGAAAATGATGAAGTACAAAATAGAGTTGCAGAGGAAGGGGCAATAAGAAATGATGAAGAAGATGAACAAATGGATGAATCTGAAGGAAATGCGGATGAGGTAAACGTTAATATTGAACATGATCAGAGTGCTGCAGGTTCTATTATGTCAGATAGATCTATTCTAGTGGAAAGAGTTGTTCCTGAGAGTGAATGGTTGAAATTATCTGAAAATAACTGTGTTATATTGTTTGAGGAAAGTCGTTTTAAGCCTGAACACAGAATTATCATGGAGTTATTCAAACATCATCCGTACAGAAAATGGTTTACAAGAAGTAAAAATGTGCCTGTTCAGTACATACAACAATGGTGGAAATATCTTAGGTTAGAAGATAATAAGTTTGTGTCTGAAATTGGAGGAGTGACATTTGTCTTATCTATCTCTGCACTAAGAGAAATGCTGAATCTACCAGAGAAAGATGATGTACAAAGAAGAACAGATTTTGAGGATTTACCCCTAACAGAGGAATTAATAGCAGAGTTCATGAAGTTGGGATACAATGAAGGATTGAGGACTCTCAGTTTGTTCAGAAGAAACAAATTACCACCTATTTGGGCTTGCTTCTTTCATGTGGTAAATAAATGTTTGTCAGGGAAAAATAGTTCTGCTGATCAAGGTTCTAAACAAATTCTTCAGATATTTCAAGGTTTAGTGAAGAATAGGCATTATGACTATACTTTAATACTTTGGGAAGATATGAAGAATACATTTGAGAAGAATCAGAAAGCAATTCAGAAGAAGACAAAGGATGCTCCACTGACATACATTCCCTACATAAGGTACTGGCAAATTGTTATTTGGTATGCCATGCAGGAAAACAGAACAATCTCAAGAAGAACAAATGAAGAGCATGGTCCTACATTTTATTTGGGTAAGATGACCTCAGTAACAAGACTTGAAAATTATCCCAATCATAAACTGTTGCCAAAATCACTTAGGAATTATATTCCAAGGGAGAGTGAGATTTTAAAAGCTTATTGCACCTCTATGGGAATTGAATTACCTCAAATCCCTGCCCAAGAGGACCAACCTGAGAAGAGAGGTGAGGGGTCTAGTCGAATTAGAGAGGGGGAGGATGTTCAGATGGGTGAACATTCTGAGAGACTTGAGGGGGAAAATTCTGAGAGCTTGGTTAGACTCAGTGAGGAAAAACAGAATGAGAGTGGTGAGGATGAGAGATTGTTAACAGAGGTTCAAACAGAAAGAGATGCCTCTGAACCAGCTAATCTTGACCAGGTAACCACACATGCTATTGGTTCACATCTCTTGGTGTCCAATATTGAAACAAACACCATGGACCTAGTGGTGGATCTTGAACAACCCATCCATACCCACTCAGAAGCATTTCAACATGCTACTGTTTCACACAAATCCGGGGAACCATCCCAAACTCATTTGGAGGGAGGTGATAAATCCCAACTTATTTTTCAACACATTGAGTCTGAATATCACAGTCCTATTCATATTGAGCCTGAAATTCCTTTTGACACTTGCACAGATCAGGAATTTCGTACTCCTGAAACAACATTCATAGACATGCCTAATGTTGGGTGTCGAGGATTGGATGGAAGTCCTGGTGAGGTGAACATTACAAAAGCCTCATTCAAACGTGCATCTGTTGTACAAGATGACTGTGTGTTATCTACAGGCCATGAGCTCTCTGGGCACATGAAAACTGGACCATCTGTTGGTTCAGGTTCACTGTTAGAAACTTCTGAATTTGAAAAGATTCAGAAACAAAACAAGGAGATGGGGGAAAAAGTAGAAAATTTGGAGAAGAGGATGGAGGATCTGAATGATGAGGTATCAGATTTGAAAGATGTGTTGGAGAAAAAGTTAATTTCTGTTGAAACCAAGGTAGATGATGTAACGAAATCCTTGGATTCTCACAAAAAGGAGATCATGGATATAATGTCTGGTTTTCAAAAAGATATGATGAAACAAATGCAAGATATGCAGGATTCTATACTGAAAGCACTGAGTGTATCACTGGCTTCTACTTCAAAGCCTCTTGATCCTGTTCCTATTGCAGAAGCTGAAGCTGAAGGTACTTCTAATCAGAACTTAAAAAGAAAGTTTGATGATAATGAGCCTCATGATCATCAAAAGGGGGAGAAAAGACAAAGGTTAAGTTCTGATGATGACATTGGCATAGAAGATTTTGAGATAGCAGACATGCACTTAGCCAATACAAAAAGTTCAGAAGATCAGACACATGAAAATTTAAAGAAGATGATTCAGATAGTACAGCTTGACAGTTCAGATACAGAAGAAATGGAGTTGGGAAGTATTGATAGTAATGAATCAGATAAAACAGAGGAATTGAACTTGGATACTGAGATGGAAGGAAACTCAGATGAAACTGTAGCTATTGAGGAATCTGATTTGAGAATAGAAGAAATAGTGGAAAGTACAGTGGTAAACAGGTGTACAGATATTGTGGTTTATAACAGTGAAAGGGCAATGGAGTCTGAATCAGAAGAAAGGAGGTTGAATGAAGAATTGATCAGAAGAATGCATAATGAAGTAGTCAGAGCTTTGAGTGTTCAGAAAATTCATAAAGGGATAAAAGTAATAAGACCTATTGATCTGATGGGTGAAGAAGACAGAACTGTTGATTATTCTCAGAATTTTAAGCATGAGTTCAGATATAACTATGCTGATGAGATGAACACAGAAGAAGAATATGAGAAACTAGAAGATTACTTCATGCCTTCTGAGTATGTATTCAGAAAACCAATTGAGATTTCCAAGATTAACTTACAGACGTTAGAAGAACCCATATGTGATTTCATCCTGGAACTAAGTGATGTACCTTTGGCCAGACAATTTCATGATGATATTTTTCCTGAGGAAATGTATGAAAACCTCTACCACTCAGAAGGAGAATATGAGTTTTTAGAAAGTAATGTGGATGGTTTCATGGATGAAAGAGCTCAGATGATTTACACAGAAGCTTCAAACAGATTCAGAATTCCTGACTCAAGACTGCATATTCAGAAAAGAATTGAGAAAGTTCTAATGTTTCAAGAAGAAGAATTCAGTGGTTTAATGTTTGTTAGAATGGAAGTGTTGAAAGAGAAAAATACAAAAGTTGCCATGTCCAGTTTTGATTTCCACAGACTAACACTTGATGATCAGATCTTTCTAGTCAAATTTTTCTCTGGTACTGAAGAAGCCTTGATGGAAATTGAATGCAGAAGACTTCTGGGTATCTATGTCAGAAACATGTACTTATATGATTTTCAACTAGCCATTGAAGGAAGAAAAGAGAAGTGCAATCTGAGGTCTCCAACAAATATTGCAGGATTTGATGTGTGTACAAAAGGATTCGTAAATGAAGGAATGGAATCTGAAGGGTTTGCATATAAAGTTCAAGAGAGACTTGAAATGTTCAAACTGAAAGAACTGGTAAAATATAGTGATGCAACTCTGAGTTGGTTACTGATTGAAATGGAAGTAAGTGCTAAAACTGAAAGAGAGAACTTAAAGAAAAGGTGTGTAAACTCTATGAATAGAAGGTTGAATCTCAGAAGAAAGATCAGAAGTTGTGGTGAATGGTTGCTATCTGAAGTTAATCCCAAGAAGATGTTACACAGTGATTTCGTGTTCCCTGCTGAGTATGAAGTGAATGAAATTTTGTCAGATGAAGTTGAAGAAGTTCAGGACACAACACCTCAGAATGTGCAGATAACTAATATTGACCAAGCTGAACAGTCTGAACCCAAAGAAGATGAAATATTCATTGATCTGAATGGATACTTTCTTGAATTTGATCTGCCTGAGTTTTTCAAACCAAAAGAAGTACAATTCTTGGATGTGTATTATGATAGGTCTAAGGAGACTCAGATCTGGTTGGCTGAAAAATCAAGATGTCTTGGCAAAACAAAGCAAGCCGTTTACTCAGATTTTCTAATCACTGGAATCAGAGAATTGAAGGTTAAGAAATTCAGAAAGATGGAGTACTTATCCTTTGAAGTTCTGAGAGAAGATGGCAAGGTTTATTATTTTACTGATGCAGATTTTGAGAAACTGTCAGTGGTTGACTTCTACAGATTACACAGCTTTCTATGTTTTAAAGAGTCAAGTAAAGACAGAAATGAAAGGAAGGCAAGAAGTGTGGTGATTGAGGCCATGTTCTATATCTTAAGGTGGCATTGCTATACAGATTTCCAAATAGCTCTGTATTTGCAAAAGTCATGTGTTTATCTGGCAAATCCCAATACAGATCATGAGCAGAAAAAGGTGTTAAAGACTGGAAGTGTTCACAAGTATCCAGATCTGGGAGTATTTTTGAAGAACAAAAGTGGAAAGATCTTCTTCAGAGCAAAGGAAACTGCAAAATATTGTTCTGGAACTTTAAGGATCATAAAGCACAATTTGGAGAAAAAGATGCTGAAAGTAAAGGAAGCAAACATAACTCAAGAAGCAATAAATCAGCAAGTTGAAGTTATTCAAGAAATTATTGACAAGATTGATAAGAGGCTTAATCTGAGGAATGTGCTACTTCAGAAAATTGTTCCTGCTCTGAAAGAATTAGATGATGCAAAGTTTAAGTTTATTTGACAAAAAGGGGGAGATTGTTAGATCTGAAGTTTTGTCAATAAACCAAGTGTTGAAGATCTGATAAGAAGGTTCAGAAGAGTCAGAAGTTCTGAGAAGAAGAGTCAGAGATCTGAGAAAGAGAAGTCAGAAGTTCTGAGAAGCGTGATCAGAAGAATGTTCAGAAGTTCTGAACTACCTGTTCAGAACTTATGACGAGTTTCGTTACTTAGTAATGTGTAAACTAATTAGGACACGTGTTTTGTTCTTATTAGTCTTTCTTATTTGTACTGTAGCTTTAATATATCCGTTACAGTATAAATAGAGTGGTTAGCACTACGTTGCTAACTGATTGATTTTCCCATATTACTTGTATTCATTCCTTGTAATCTTTGAGGTTATCTCTCTCTTAGATCTGTAATTCTGTGCATCATTGAATACAATTGGGCTTGATCATACAATTTCTCAATTACTTCTTTCTATATTGATTGTAAGAATAAGATCCTGCACTTTCAGAAAAAATATGAAATATGATCAAAACTTGAAGAAAAAAAATTACACCAAAAAATCATATTTTTTTTAGTAATTAGACATTCATATTCATATTCATATTCATATTCATATTCATATACATTTTTATCCATTTTTTCGTGGTTTTCGGGGTTTTCGGGCTTTTCATTTATATAGTGTTCCCCATAAACATGACCCTATGCATGTGTATCATATATGTATGGCAATATGTTTATGTGTGTACATATGTTAGTACGTGTATGTGTGTAAATATATATATATATATATATGTGTGTGTGTGTGTGTGTGTGTGTATGTATGTGTGTATGTGTGATAAGGCCCAAAACGTATCTAAATGAATAATCATACGTAAACAACATGCATTGCACGATTTCATAGGAATATGCCCATCTAATGTGCTCGTGAAACGAATTCAAAGCACATGGAGGAATATAAACTCCCAAGGGATTACCACTATCTCAAGGTATACTAATCCCACTATGCAACCCAAATCCAAAACCAAATCAAAATACCATAAGATATATAACAATTGTTTATGTGTATCAATGTTTAAGACCATTATAATCATCAATCTAACTGAAAACCATGACTTAATCCATCCCAATACAACTACGAACTATGATTTTATCCCATAAAACTGAAACCTTGAAACCCCTGAAGATACCATTAACAACGGTGGGTTTTCTTGAAATAAACATTTGAAAACAAACAAAATTGATCGCAAACAATAACCCTGCCAAGGTTTTAAGCCTTATACTTCAAAGAGTAGAAGAATTCACATCTAGATATAAAAACTCATTAACGCAGACATTGAGTTTGAGATAAGAAGCTTACCTTGAGGATGATGATGATATTATTCTTCCAAACTTCAGACTTTTTCTTTAGCTCCAACGAAGCATCAGTCCTCTACAGCCTCCATTTCTCTCTATTTCTCCAAATACGTTAGGGTTTACCCTCTTTGAGTCCCTTATTTACCAGACCAGTCACCCCTGAAACAAACAGATTACACCTTCACCCCCAATCTTCCATGAAAACTACACATGAGGGTCAAGGTTGTTACAACCCTTTTGATTAAGAATGTATTTGATAAAAAAAATGATTTTTGAGAAGATGAATGAGTACAAGAAGAATCTGGGTAACAAGATTCAAAGACAGACAGATAAACTAGAGAGGAAGATGGAGAAGACTGAGAGGAGGTTGATGAAGATATTTAACAAATTGGAAGAAAGCATGAGCATGTATACTACTTCGGAGTCGGAAAGGTTCATTCTAAACATATTAACTATTGCTCTTCCTTCTTCATTAGTTTTTATTTTTAGGAGTCTGGGAATTGTATTTTGTTCCTGAGTTTAAATCACACATAGATCACATTGTCATGAGATTGATAAAGTGCTTTTGGTTCAACTGTCAAAATGTATCCACAACTTGAATAATTTAGAGTTGATGATAGTTCTAGTGCAACCTTGATCATTCAAGATGTGATTCTAAGCTTTCGGGGTAAATAATTGGTTCACACCTATTGGCACTTTGAGAAAGGATGTAGGCCATCACTTCTCAAACAAATTAGACAAAGCCCAAAATTAATACCCCTTTGTTCCCTATTTACCTACACACAAATTTGTCTACCAGTGAGGACATTGTTAACTTTAAGTTTGGGGGATGAAAGTTTCGTATATATTGTCATTATGAAGAAGAGAGGTGTAGTAGAATTTTAAAATAGGCTACAAACATGCAAAGAGATCAAAGCTAAAAAATTTCTTCATTAGATATACATAGTTGTTGCACTAAGCTACATCAAGCAAGAAAAAAAGCACTGCAGCAACAGGGAAAACTGAAAAAATAAATAAATGGAAAAGAAATGTTGTGGAACTATAAAACATGCTACAACATATAAAGAGAGAAAAAGACATTTGTTTGAGGAAAAAAGAGGCAAAAATTCTATAACATGTTTGATTTTGAATTATGAAAAGCTATGAAAAAACAAGGAGATAGTAGTTGAACTAATGCACTCAATAATTCTCAAACATGATCTATGAAAATTTTGTGTTTTTTCAAAAAATTGAGGGTTTTTATTGTCGTTGAGTTTGGGGTGTGAAGTGTGTTGCATTTTACATTGCTTCAACATCATTTTCCCATGTCGTTTCTTTCTTTTTTACTTTCAAAGCCCATAACTCGAGTCTTTTAGTTCCTTACATAGTTAAACATGCCTTTTAGATAATTTAATGTTGTTTTGGGCCGTTTTATGGTGGTTTAGACCCTAATCTGCTAGAAATACATGTTACGATGGGATTAAAGATATGTTATAGCGTATGCGACGAGCTGATTAATTTTGAAGAAAAAAGACTTTTGTGGATTACTTTATTTCCAAGATAGTAAGAGCTAGAAATCAGAAGATCTCTAGAGAAATATATTTTAGTTAAATGTATTAGTACTATTAAGTTGTACTTAGTCAAAATTGTGCAAATACTCATTTGACCTCATTTGTAACCCACCTTCCTTGGGTATTTAAAGGATGCTTTGGCTCGACTCTTGGGTGTTCTTTGAATACTCTTCAATGCTTTTGTAGATGCTTACATGCTTTATAACCTTTTCACTTCTCAAGTATTGTAGCTTTTGGTACCAAGTCTTTTAAATACAATCGAAGTTGTGGAAAGTCTTGTCTCTTTCTCTCGAATACTAGATTGATCTTTACAAGTTTTCCCTTAATTTCTTTTATCTAACTGCTTTCCTTTACTTGCTTTCCTTAACTAGTTTTCTATTAATTGCTTTCATTTAATGCTTTCTTCTTTAACCCTGCAAGCAAACCAAGCAATGATAGCTAATCCCATAACTTGGGTGTAAAAGGAAGTTGAGACCTACAACTACATGAACTGGATAGTGTTTACTTAATAATATTTACTTCACCTTTTCATTCAAGTTTATATTGAACAAACATACTTCTTGACATATGACCACTTGCTAAAAGTGTTAAAGTGTTATGGACTTAAGGTAATAAGCCATTATACACACGACTTGAATGCCATGAATTCATCTTTATAAGATACTTAAAAATGGATGTTATTTCCTAGACCATGCAACTTAAGAGGAAAGATTGTGTCGTGGCCCATATCACAAGTAGTGACAATGTGATTATGATATGTGGAGGAATGCATGTCTCAACCCCAGGAATGAGTGGTCTTAAGTTGATGGTTGGATGTTAAATACTATTTCTTAAGTTACCGGAACTAACGTTGCAACATCACTTTGATTTGAAATCTACTGCAACACCATCTACCGGATTATTTGTTTCAAGTCTCAACTAAACTCACAAAGATATTTTTTCGAATTCATCTTATGAACTCGACCTTTCAAATTTGACTTTCCAAAGATTTCAAAGCTTACATTCCTTGGGGATTGATACCGCTATCTTGCCATATTACTTGTAATAGTAACAACCCATCTAAAAATATACGAAACTTCAGAAAGAAAACATACTTTTACATTCATAAAGTATCTTACATGATCATAACTCCCAAATAGTTTACACATTAGATTCAACAAAAAGGCGGATTCAACATTTTTGTAACACCCCTAAAAAGGTAAATTTAAACTTGAAATATAGATGTAATAATGACATTCTATATCAAAGATATCACCTAAAAGGGGAAGTAGTGATAGCGTTTACAATTTTATGAATGTAAATTATAAATGACAACTCACTAATCTAAACTATCGACTAGATTAAAACAACTATCAACACAATCTTCTGAAAAAAAAACTATGCATTTCTGCATACCAATATCCCGAAAAACTATCTCCAAAATTTGCCACTATTGGCCAAACGCTTGTCCCTCAAACCTTGTGAGCCCCGCCGCTAACGGAACCTAATATACATGTCATTTAAGAAAAAGTATTAGACTTTACACCTAGTGAGAACAAACATTTATATATTTAAAGAAACATAAAACAACAATAAATGTTTTCCGAGAATGCAAAGTAAGTTTAGTTTCCATTTAAACCACATAGGAACCATACGGTCTAAAAAGCATCTTACGATGATGGGGGAGACCCGATTTCCAAGGATTGTAGCAGAACACAAAAGTAAGCTACTTTCCAAATCCCTTAGCTCACCGAATCGTACAAAGATGTGGGGGAGGGAACCCAAGGATCCTAGTCATACTCATTTACTATGATTACATTTACGACCCATGGCTAGTATCCGATCCCAGATAATTGTGCCAAGTTGCCTTCGAGGACCCAATGTCTCAACTAGTTACAAACGAAAAAACATCCCAAAATAAGCCGACTCTTATATCTATGGATCCATTAGTAATAGTCTAAGACTTGTCACAATCACATTTGTCACAAAACTATAATCACACACGTAGTTTTCATAATAAGGTATCCATATAATGACTTTCTTGAATAGATAACGTTATAAGAACTAAATCCAGACTTTAACAACCAAATAACCACTTTCCAGATACCAACATAAAAAGTTCACATTTTATATCACCAATATAAAATTCTTCATCATATCTCAAAATGGTAAAAACCAAAAATCTCCAAAATATCAAATTTAGTCAAAATCCTTCAACTAAGAAAATGTAAACAAGGAGTTCAAAATATTGAGTTTTGACATGTATAAAGTTAGAAAATGTTGGATGAACTCACCTCACTAGATTTTGATGAAAACCTAGAGAGTAGCAAAACCCTTTTGAAGATGGAGGAGAAGATGGACTTCTTTAACCTAGATTCAACTCCTAGTTTGTAGGTGCCAAATCCCTTAGCAAATCTTGAAAATGAGTCTTAAATGTTTTTCCAATCACAATAAATGAAGTGGGAGAAAAAGGGAGTGAAGAAGAGATGAGAAGTGAGAGTGCCAAATGAGAATCTTAGGTTTTAAATCAAGAAAAACGACCAACGGAACCTCATGACTTTCCACGCGACTTGAAGTTACGGGGAAGGTCACGCGCTATGCTGGGCCAAACCAAAGCAACTCCTGCGGCTTCCCACGTGACTTCAGGTCGCAGGGAAAGTCTTAAAAGGTGTTGTTTCACCTGATTTTTTTACGATTTGGACGATTTCTCACGTGACGCGCTCACCAAGACTTAACCCCAACAATCATTGCTTATGTATATTACTTCTAAGGATGAACACACTCAATTACAATAGGAAAATTTAGAGTGTTATAATCTTAACCAACACCTTACGACATAATTTAACAAAAAGATATGTAAGGTCAAAGTTAAGCTATTTTTTATTGTCACTATTACTATAATTCACTAACATGCTTCATATGTTACCCTTCCATTTATCTTATCCCTAAAAAAACACACACTCACACGCTCGCAGAGTTACAATACACAAATATGATCCAGGAAGATAATAACTAACACGGGTAAACGGTCTAATAGATTCAAAATTCCTAAAGTAGACCCTCTTAAATAGCTTAATTAACCAACAACCCCTCAAATTCCACTTTAACCCAAAGCAAAGTAAAATTAGTATAATACATATACTTGCATCACTATGGTTGTTGCGTTTGTTTTCATACAACCCAGAAAACAATAGATGCTGAGGAGTTGTACTGGACTTTTTCGAGTTCAAGGGTTACATGTATGAGATTCTGGATATTAGTGATAGAGAGGGAAAAGTGATGCACGGTTGTGGGTGGATTTTCTTGCATATTTAGATCCGAGATGTGAATAAGAAGATGAAAAATGGAAATTAAACAATAAGCAAAGGGGTAAGTTGGACAGTGGTCGAGTAGAAAAAACAGAAAAAAACTTCACACTGATTCCATAAGAGACCATAGAATTGAATCCCTTGAGGGGTCTTGTGTATTATGCACTATATATAATTACAAAGTACAAAGATGATTACAGGGTGTCAAATCATATCTCAAACCTGATTACATGTGATCTAATCTAATCACAGTCACATCATTATGGGATTTACATCAACGATCTCGGGCGCTATCAGTAATATCTTCAAACCTCATTGACCTACACTTGAAGACCTATGCTCGATGACTAGTTGTCACACATTCGGTTAATTTACATAGCAAGCTTGACATGGTATCGTCCAATTACAACTCAAGAGGTGAAGCATGAGGTCGAAGTTGTCTATGTGGTTCAAATTTAGTTGATAACTTCAGCAAATGTTTGTTTGTTTCTAAAAACTAGTAAGGTTTTACAAAGAGTGTTAGAGCCATAGGTCAACCTACCAATCTCCGAACGATGAGTTGGACTATGTAGTTAAACCATGACCAAGACTATGTAGTTAAACCATGACCAAGCACACAACATAAGTCATGGAAGGAAAATCTATTCCCCTCAAGTAAAGGCCAATGTATCTCTAGTCAAGGTCAAGTGTGTCAAGAATTTAAAGCATGAAGACGACACATTATTTGCCAAGAGTCAAATTGAAACCTTTGAATAAGTTTTCTATCACTACACATGTAAAGTGCATTTTTGTGTTAAAAAATCTTAATTACATGTCAACCACAAATACATGTCTATTTATTTACAAAATTTATATTAGTTATATTTTCATAAAAGCTGTTATTAAAAGAATTTATATCAACCACATAGTTCACAAAAATATAAACCAAATAAAATAGAAAATCAAAATACCACAAATGATAAATACTAGATATTTGCTTGTAAATATAGTAATTGGGACCCTTATCAGCGATGGTGCAAGTAGGCAATATCATTTTTGAATGAGATTAAGATGGTTGAAATACAAAGAAGCCCAAATATTTGGATTTTATGCTTTTTTTAGCACCAATTGCATTCTTGCTTCTATTTCTTTCAACCTTCTTATGGTATATATATATTGTTTTGTTTGTTCCTCTCTCATAGGAAAATTTTGGTGTGTCCCCTTGTTGTCTAGTAGTATAATACTTTTTATAATACCAAAATTGTATCTCATTTTTAATCATATTTTGTTAACCAAACATTTTTAATTATTTGGTGAATTAAACTGGATTTACATATTATTTGCCATATAGCTATATCATGTAATAGGGTAAGGTTTATTTAAAAACACTAGAAGTCTACTCGTGCAATGCAGGACGATATATCTCGATTTTAATGTTCTAATTTATTTTAATGTGTGGTTTTGAGAAAACGGTCATGTTAAATTCGTTTAAAGAATAACGCTTTTTAAGGAGTTCATGATTTGAGGATTTGAAAGTGGTTAGAGATAAGGATTAATTAATAAGAGTCTACGATTTAATGATTTGAAGGTTGTTAGAGATAAGTATTAATCAAGTAATTAGCATTAAAAGAGGTACATAAAGCTTAATTAGTTGTTTTTAAGAGATTTTAAGTAACTAACATTAAATAGCGGTACATGAAGCTTTAGGGGTTGTTTTTAAGAGTTTTTTCATAAATGCTTTATAATATAGTATTGATATGTGTAATAACCGGGATCCTAATTATAAAGAAGTGGAATGTTTAGTGAAAATGGGAGAAAAATTTAAATTAAAGGGGCTGAAGTGTAACTGTCAAAAAGGGGTAAAAACCCTAAACCTCTCTAGCCTAATTCATTTTATTTCCCATTTGAGGCGGCTAGAGGAATGCAGAGAAGTGGGGGATTTCAATTTGAGGAGAAGATTGAGAGAGATTGCAAGTTGGAAGAGATTCTTCATTAAGCTCCAAAGGTAACATTCAACTACTGATATTTATTGATTTTGGGTTGTTCATAAGGAAGGGTTTGATGCTTTTGTGAACCCTTTTTGTTTGTGAAAGATTATTCCAACCAATGGTTTGGGATCTTTGGGATTGAGATTATTGAGTTAATTGGTTGTTATGGGAGTTTAGGTATATTTCTATTGATTGTTTGACCTTATAGCAATGGGGGTTTTGGTTGGGACCGACTCCGGTTAAAAGCCACAGTCGATGAAAACCTGCAGTGTCCGGACTCGCCCAAGTCTGGGTGATGTTTTCCGGATACGACTTGGGTTCCGGGATAGAGGAGTCCGGTAGTGGATTCCAGATAGAGGAGTCCGGAAGTTGATTCCAGATAGAGGAGTCCGGTAGTGGATTCTAGATAGAGGAATCCGGAAGTTGATTCCGGATAGAGGAGTCCGGAAGTTGGTTTCCGGATAAGAGGAGTCTGGGAGTTTGTTTCCGGTAGTGGTGTCCGGACCTGGAGTCCGGATAGGAATGTTTCCGGATCACGTCCGGATAGTGTGTGTGTCTCGAGTAGCTTGTTTCCGGACAAGGAGAAGGTAACCGGTTGGTCAGCCTGTTGTGTTATGCGGACATTTCGGGAAGGTCGAGACGAGTGACTTACCACTCTCGTTTTCTGCATTTTGACTAGGTGTTCGGCTTAAGGATTGAGGTGTAAGTGAGAAGTAGCAAGCAAGGACAGGTGAGTTTTTCTAACTGAAAATGTGATGATTTATGTATTACTTAAAATGCATGAGATATGATGAAACTGCATGTTTTATCCTTTATATGAAACTGCATGTTTTACTTTGTTTGAGAAGGTTAAGATATGATGTATGCATACATTTGGAAGTGGGCATGTTTTGGCTAAGTCGGGGGGTGTGGCCTGCCAGTGCTCATACCAGGGGGTGTGTCTCGTTTATGTCATGGGAGGTGTGACCCAATACGGTAGTGTGAGACTGACACGTTGTCATATGTGTGTGTGACGTCAGTGTGCCATTTTCATGTGTAGTTCTTGTGTTTGAAAGTTTGAATGTTTTAAAGTTTAGAATTGTTTACAAATGCTTATAAACTGTTTATAATGTTTATGTTGCATGGATGTTTATTTCTGGAGGGAACTCACTAGACCTCACGGTCTAACCCTCGTTTTTCAAAAACTAAACCATTTTCAGGTAAGCGTTTAGTAGAAGGCTTAAGTAAGGGCAAGGAGAAGGCGTGAGCGTGAAGTTTTGGACTAGAAGGAAGTCGTTTTATTTAGCATGTCAAGCATAGTTCTTTAGTGATCTTAGCTATGTAATAGGTTGTTTCCACGAACGTCATCTTGTACTGGTTGTATATGTTATTTTTGGATCTGGGTTTTTACAGTTGGTATCAGAGCCATAGTTTAAGGGATTTAGATGACCAGATGGGCCTAAACTTAAACGATGGAGTAGAGGGGAGCACAACTGAGATATAGGATGCTTTAGGAAAGATCACTTTATGTGCATTAGTGATAGAGTAGCGAGGACCGTCATGTAAGGTAAATTTTAAATTACATCTGGCCAATGTAATCGCGAATTTACAGGTACATGAGTGTGCTCAAATGCTCCTGTTGAGAAGATCGATGGGCGTAGAAGTATGTAGTGAGTTTTGACTTTGCAATGAAGGCAAAGGGTTGAGGTATCGTGAGAGATCGTGTATGATATAATGTTTATATACTCTAGAAGAAGTGTTGTTTGGAATGTTACGAGCCGTCTAGAGGAAGAACTTCTTGGGTTCGAAAAGAACGAACGACTGATTAAAGGTAAAACTCCTGGTTTCTAGTGGGCCCCCGTTCTCGAAATTGTTGTGTAGATCAGTTGGGTTGGTAAAGAAAGACGGTGTCAAAATCTTGAAAGCTTCAATTCAAGAGCGAGCGGAGGATTGGACCCTGACTCTTAGTCAAGCTTTTCAGTGGCAGGAACAATGAAGAAAGGATATCAGTATTGGATTGAAACACGTATAGGGGTAGAATGTGAAGTAATTGGGCAAGACGAAAACTGTATGGGATGGTTGAACAGGTAGGCTATGAAACACATGTACATCATGTTGTTGGAAGGACGAGAGAGTAATCGTTGGTTAAGGGTGGAGTACCAATGATAAGTTGTGTGGGTACAACGGTTGACCTTGTTAGAGTGAATAGCCTTCAATTGCAAGTTGAGTTTCATGCATTGTGTCCTTATATATGTTACATGAGCTTTTTCATGATTAAAAGTAAATACGTAAATAACGAATTTTTGTTTGGAAATAAGTCGGCGTGTGCAAACGTGTGTTTAAAGAAAAAGGCAATCCTATTTACGTCACACAATAAAATTTTGAACTTAGTGATTTGAAAAATATATCGCCCTTTTTCATGATAAGATAAGTTTTGTTGCAAAAGTCAAGAAAACGGTTGGCTGCAAAGCTTTTATCACCAAAATGAGTATTGGCACGTTGATATCATATAAATGAGTGTGGGAGCCAATGGATTTACTTCGTGTAAGTGATTTCGTTCAGAATTTTTCTAGTCGTATAGGAAAGGTTTCATTCATTATGTTTCTGATGCAACGACATCGTTTTGGTTGGTTAAGGTTGTGTTTTACTGAAAGGTTGCGTGCGAACGATTCTCGAGATCGTTGTGCAGGATGTTGAAGTTATGAGAGTGTTGGGTCATGTGTACTCAAGTTGTTTTCGATTGTTGTACTTTTTAAATGTTCAAATGTGTGAAATGATTTGAATTATCGTGTCTTTATGCATGAAGGCTATGAACTTACTAGGTTATGGAGATTATTTCATTACAGATAAGGAAAGGCTTCGAGAGTGGTGATGTGCCGGTCATACCGGTTGTGAGTGTTTTGTGATCTTGGTATTCACATTAAGGAAGAGAGGGGAATGGTGGAAAGGTCAGGAATGGACTTTGGTATTGTCTATATTAAGGTAGCTTGTACTCTTGTTCGGTAACTTGAAGTGCGGTTGTCGGTGGACGGTTGTGTCTGGGGGAAGGACGTGAAGTCATCAAGGTATTGGTATTAGCAACTCGTTATGAGTAGTGTTGAGATGCAGAAATGAAATGTTATCGGCGCCGAGCCAGAGTTTTGGGGGTGGTCTCGTAATATTGACCTTGCACAAAGTAAGTCTTGAAATTCCTCCTTCACGTGAGGACGTCGGGGTATAAAGTTTATTATGATACGTTGGATGAAGTAGGTTCCCTTAGGAACCCTTGTTGTCGAGAAGGTTATGGAAGCATCATCATGTCGTGTATGGATATTGAAGTCAGCAATTGTCTAAGATGTTTGAGGCTGAAGGCGTTATCAAGAGGTTGGAAATTTGAGAAAATTACCCTGGTGTGTGTAGATGTAGGAGGTCATTCAGGAAAGATGTATATTTGATGATGGACCACCTTGTGTGGACGTTATGATTGTGGAAGATTGCTATTAGGATGAGTGTTTTCCTTACGAGGTATGGACGGTTCGTAAAGAGATAAGGCAATTAGCACAACTGAAGTGGGTGCATCGATTATATCGATCTGTAAGGGAATGTGCATTGTCAATCGTAATGGTTCCTTAGAGATCGCAATGAACCAGCAAGAAACAAATATGTTTGAGTAATTTGGGAAATCGTGAGTTGTGGCTCATCTAGTTTCGGGGAAAGACAAAGTCATGAGATAGACTTGGTTATACGCAGGTGAATATGATGGCAAGATTGATTATGTGTGCAAATGACTGTGAGGACCTGGTCTGCGGTGTGATGTTGTGGGTGGAGAATGTATGGATAAGTTAGTGGCACCTTTTGCCAAGGTAGATGTGCAAGCCGGTAATATGGTAATGTGTTGTTAGAGAAGGATAAGCACAGATGGAAACCTCTTCGGAGATCTCGCATGAGTTATACAAAGTGTTAAGCATGCTATTGGGATGCATCGATTGTAAGTTGGCATTATGATATGGCTATTTTCGGAATAGAAGGAGGTGGAGCGGTAGTTGGTGGTTATCCAAAGGAGGAACCATGGGCTTTTTGGTTACGGGAGTCGTTGAGAGAGTATATTTTGAGATCATTGGGAGACTGATGAAGATGTTGGATTGGATGGTTTACGATGTGGTGTAGTAGATGCATAATCTTTAAGGAATGTGAATTGTTTTCTGTTATACGAAGGAATCCTCTGAGAAGGTAACAGTTTGGGAAACAAGGAGTGTGTGGTGGCTTCGAACACTGATGACATTTTGGGATGGCTTGGTTGGATACCTCAAGTCATAAATTTTGGTGAAACCGTTTGGTTATGTATAGTAATGAAGAGGCATTATCGGCACATGTAGAAGGGTCGGAAGAAGGGGTAAGTAATGTTTGGTGGGCGGTGCTCCATACTAATGTGAGGAGGTGAAGATAATATGTCGGAATAAGTGAGTAGCTAGGAAGTAGGAAGTTTGGAAAGTGACACCGAAAATGTGGAGTAGTGTGTATAAATTGTTATTGATGGGTATATGAACTTCTGGTAAGAGTATGAAAAAGGGGAATTGTGTGTGTTATGGTTCAAGGACGGTGGAAAACCAACTTATGCGACTGGTCGGAAGCGTGCACTTTCTAGCGAGGCGTTCGTTGGAAGCATGTTCTATGTTTTGAGAAGGAAAAGGAAAAAGGTAGTTGGATGTGGTACTCGAAATGAAGGACCATTGGATTTGACTTGGTGTTATTGTGAGAAATGTTTCAAGTAAACTTGTCGGTCAGTGCTAAGCTAATGGGAGTAGTTTCGGGTGAGCATGGTCGCTCCTCGTTGAGTGACTAGAACTTGAATTCATTTCGTGTATGGTTGGACGATTGTTGGATGCAACGATAGTTTGAATGTGTGTCTTCAGGATTTGGTTCATCCCGGATTGGTGGACACGTCGGATGGTGGATTGTGGATATTTTCTACTATTAGCTATGTATATGTATGGGGTAATGAAGTGGTGAGAACATATGAGTTGGTTAACGTTAATGAATTGTAATTGACGCGATTCGAGGAAGAAGGTATCATCTGCGTTGCACGTATGTCGGTTGGAAGAAGTAATCTAGAATTGGATGTTATCCGATGGGGGAACTCTTGACTGTGAGTTTATTGGGATATCCGATGTTGGCCTTGTGCCAAGTTGGCAAGCTGAGTGGTTATTTTTGGTAAAAGATTCACATTATTGTGGCATGGAATTCCGCAAAGTTCTTTCTTTTAAGGAAAAGGAGTTGTTCGAGAAAACCATGTTTAGACGCATTTTAAAACCGTGAGTCCAAGTGTGTGGACAAAGCGGACAATATCTGGTACGGTAGGTCTGAGATGTTGGATGGTATAGTCAATCGAAAAGGTTGCAAGTATGTCATACGAGGTGACCTGTCACAAGAAATGGTGAGTAATTGAGGGGCGTTGCCGAAGGATCGGGTACGGCTATGATTTTAATCAGAATGGTTTGGGCAGCTGAGTGGAGCTAAGTTGATTCGGTACAAAAGCATAAGATTTCTGAGCCTTGAGTCGGAGGAGGGGGCAGTTGATGTGGAAGGCGTCCCCATAGGATGGGATGGAGTGTTCGAGTGAAAGGTGGAATTGTTCCATGTTTTCTTTGGATCTGTCGAAAATTAGGGGAAAAGTTGGAGAGATATGGTATGATCTGGTTGTGCTCGATGAGACATTCGGAAATTCATTGTGTTTCACTCCTCTATTATAGAGAGCAATTGTTGGAAGTTGGGATGACGATAGCTCTACAAGAAATGCAGGTGATAAGCAGGTGATCATCGACCTTAGAGTCAAGGAGTTGAGGACCAAGAGGATTGACCTTGTGGAAGTATCGTGGTGTTATCACCAAAGGACCGGAAGCAGCTTGTGAGTTGGAGGAGGTCATGAGGTCCAAATACACGAGCTTGTTCGACGAAGGAATTATGGGGACGAAATTCTTTTGAGGGGGAGGTATTGTAATAACCGGGATCCTAATTATAAAGAAGTGGAATGTTTAGTGAAAATGGGAGAAAAATTTAAAGTAAAGGGGCTGAAGTGTAACTGTCAAAAAGGGGTCAAAACCCTAAACCTCTCTAGCCTAATTCATTTTATTTCCCATTTGAGGCGGCTAGAGGAATGCAGAGAAGTGGGGGATTTCAATTTGAGGAGAAGATTGAGAGAGATTGCAAGTTGGAAGAGATTCTTCATTAAGCTCCAAAGGTAACATTCAACTACTGATATTTATTGATTTTGGGTTGTTCATAAGGAAGGGTTTGATGCTTTTGTGAACCATTTTCTTTTGTGAAAGATTATTCCAACCAATGGTTTGGGATCTTTGGGATTGAGATTATTGAGCTAATCGGTTGTTCTGGGAGTTTAGGTATATTTCTATTGATTGTTTGACCTTATAGCAATGGGGGTTTTGGTTGGGACCGACTCCGGTTAAATGCCACACTCGATGAAAACCTGCAGTGTCCGGACTCGCCCAAGTCTGGGTGATGTTTTCCAGATACGACTTGGGTTCCGGGATAGAGGAGTACGGTAGTGGATTTTGGATAGAGGAGTCCGGAAGTTGATTCCGGATAGAGGAGTCCGATAGTGGATTCTGGATAGAGGAGTCCGAAAGTTTAAGGGATTTAGATGACCGGATGGGCCTAAACTTAAACTGTGGAGTAGAGGGGAGCACATCTGAGATATAGGATGCTTTAGCAAAGATCACTTTAGGTGCGTTAGTGACAGAGTAGCAATGACCGTCATGTAAGGTAAATTTGAAATTACATCTGGCCAATGTAATCGCGAATTTACAGGTACATGAGTGTGCTCAAATGCTCTTGTTGAGAAGATCGATGGGCGTAGTGTAGATCCAAACCCTCAGTGATTTGATAATGACTCTCTAAGAATCAATTAGTGAAAATTGTAAGTAAACAATATGTATAAGTGCTTCACTATCGCTGATAAAGTACTAAGTCTGTTTCAGTACCGCTGATAGGAAACTCAAGTTATTTGTTACATTCAGCGACACTGTTCATCAGCAAGCCCTGAGCCTGTTCAGTCTTGTGATGATCGCTTATACTCTTAGTTGTTTACTTATGATCCCTGAAGACAAGTTTCACGTCAACTATGTTCTACACTGAAGTCGAAGATCAAGCCAAAGAACCAGCGACAAGTCTACTAATGAACTGATGCGGATATCAGCGAAGCCAAGATTTGTCCACTCAACGTGAGGTTTCAAGTAGAAGACTTCAGCGAACGCTGAACTTTATCACTCACTGATAAAGATATATTCAGTGAACGCTGATCATGAAGTCTTCCTCTACACGTTACTTTTGTCTTTCCTCCTTGCACGCCTCCGTACGAAATGTCAGAATGGACATCCCTTTTGTCCAGAATCGTACAACCAACTCTGATTCTACATTGTTCATCATGCGGCTACTAGGTTGTCTACAAAGGTCAAACCATGCAACCAATCAGCTGCTGCCACGTGTAAAGTTGTACTGATATGCATTAAATGCATGCAGTATATAAAGGAAATCCTACTTCAGAAATGAAGTGCTCGGCCATCTCCTTCTTACTATTTCTGTGTGTTAGAATATTAGTCTTTAATATTCTTACTTTCTCTCTATCTTATTTCTAGTGCAAGAAAATCTTAGTGATTCTCTTAACTTGTTTAGATTAGGTTTATTCCTTAATCTTGTTCCGCAACAAGTTGTAAATTGTTTGATACATATCAATAAACAATTTAGAAAAGTAAAATCTATGTGTTTGTATTCAACCCCCCCCCCCCTTCTACAAACTTGTATAACCCCTCCGGGACCAACAAGTGGTATCAGAGCAGATTGTTTAATCTCATAAACAAGATCTTGCTTATACTCTAATCTTTTCTCTTTCTTGCTATTTTCCATAATGGCTAACACCACAAACACAAACTACATTGATAATGGTTCTCTTGCAAAACCCCCTAGATTTTCCAGAGATAACTTTAATCTGTGGAAAAATAGGATGATACTCTTCTTAGAAGGTCCATCTTTCCATGGCTCTTCCTGACGAAGTCTACCATTCCGCCATGAACCTGAAAACCTCCAAAGCCATGTGGGACACAATCTGTGTTCAATATGAAGGTACGCCTGAAGTCCAGGACTCAAGAAAGATCAACCTGGTAAGACAGTACGAAAGCTTCATTTGTGGTAAGAATGAATCTCTCTCTGAAGTACATCAGCGGTTTAACTGTTTAATTATTGACCTAAAAACCGTTGGTAAGGAATATTCTAACTTTGAGATCCTGACAAAGTTCTTAGAATGTTTACCTGAAAGTTGGGACAGTTATTCAATGTGTCTTAAGCTATCAAAGGATCTAAAATCTATGACTCTCTCTACCTTATTTGGCACTATGCTCAATCATGAGCAGTCGTGTCATCTCCAGAAGAATCTTGTAAAAGATTCCAAAAGCACCCCTGTTGCTTTACTCTCAGAGTCACCTTCTACTCAGCGATCATCTATCACTATCACTGAGTTGGAGACTAACTCTGAATGCTCATCTGATGCTGAGTCTTCAGATCTTGATGAATCTCTGGCACTCCTGGCTAATAAGTTCAGGAGATTCGCTAGAAAGAGTAACTTCAGAAGGATCAAACCCCTTGCACTCATTGACAAGCCAAAATCATCAACCCCTGTTGATAAGGCTACTGCTACCTGCTTTAACTGTGAGAAAGTAGAACACTTTGCTAGTGAATGCATGTCAAAGAAAGTCTTTAAACCCTCAGCTTTCTCCAAGAAATCCTCTAACCCCAGGGCTAGAGATGACAAGTATCAAAACCTGAAAGAAAAGTATGCCAAGCTGAAAAGCTTTAAGAAGAAAGGCAAAGGCCTAATGGCTGACTTTGACTGGGTTGCCTCTGATGAAGAAGAATCATCTGACTCTGAAGATGATGATGAGGCCAATCTCTGCCTCATGGCAAAAATCGAAGAAGAGGAAGAAAATTCTGACATTCCCTCTACTTCAACCTCTACCACTAAGGTATCATCTTCCTTCTTTACTAATATTTCAGATATTGATGAAGCTGATAGTCTTTGGAAAATCGATCTTCTGACTATGAATTTATATGATGCCATGAATGGCAAATCCATAGTTGAAAATCAAAACCTTGATCTCGCTGAACAGCTTAAAAACTGTCACCTTCAAATAGAAAAGCTTCCTAAAATTGAAGAAGATTTAAAAGATCAGGTTCATATAAATCAACTAGTCAAAATCGAACGTGAAGAAGCTATCGCTGCATTAAAAGCTGAAAAGGCTACTGTTGAAGGATGGTGTAAATCCTCAACAACGATCACTGAGGTAATAAAGTCTCAGATTCCCCTGAGTGACAAACGTGGTCTTGGTTACAAAGCTGACGCTGAAGAACCAACCACTGATCATTCCATGCTTAAGTTTGGAATGTTCGTGTCCTCTATCCCTGACACTTCCTCATCTCAGTGTTCCTCTTCAAAAACTCCAATCCCTAAGGAAAAACCTACCTTTATCCCTAAACGTAAAGGTAAAGAAAAGGTTTTCAACCAAAAACCTTAGAAGGGTACCTTTGTACCTAAGCTGAATGCTTCTAAAGCTTCAGTGACTTATCCCTCTACTTCTAAGAATAAGATCCCTGGATTTATTCAGCTATCTACTCCTAGAATTAGAGTGGATATAATTGGTAAGAAATCTGAAGAACAGATTGTTCCTCCCATTTCCAATGCCAAAGGTATACTTGGTGCTGGCCCTGCTAATTTAAAATTAACGGCTAAGCATGGAAATGGTCCTAAAGCTACTTTTAGCTATAGGAAATGTTATCACTGTGGACTTACCGATCATATTGCTAGTAAGTGCCCCACAGCCACCAAAGCTGAAAAGTTAGCTAAGGTAAAGATCAATGCCCCCAAGGCAAAGAAGACCAACCCTGGTGCAAATCAGGTTAAGGTGAAACCTACCGTTGGGGTTAAGAAATTAACCAAAGTGAAGACTAATTCTGAAGCTGAATCTTAAAATGCTGCGAAGATTGTTGAACCTTCCACTTCCTCTACCACCACTAACAAGTGTAGGCCTATGGTAAAATGGGTGCCCAAGTCAAACTAATCTTCCTTTATTTGCAGGTTCAGAAGGGTATCTGGTATCTTGATAGCGGATGCTCTAGACACATGACTGGAAAGAGAAACCTGCTCACTGAGTATCAGGAAGAGAAGGGTCCCTCAGTGACCTTCGGTGGAAATGGAAAAGGCTATACCCGAGGGTTTGGTGTACTTTCTAATGGTACAACAACCTTCAGAAAAGTCGCATATGTTGAAGGACTGAAGCATAATCATCTAAGCATCAGTCAGCTGTGTGACAAGGATAACAAAGTGATTTTCACTAAGGAATCCTGGTTTGTCACTGACAAAAAGGAGAAGATAGCTCTCAGCGGATACCGTATGGAAAATGTTTACATTATAAACATGGACTCTACAACCACTGAGAACTCCCATTTCTTCTCAAAAGCCTCATCTGATGCCAACTGGCTATGGCATAAGAGTCTCTCTCATCTCAACTTCAAGACACTAAATACTCTTTCTTCAAAAGAGTTGGTCACTGGTCTACCACAACACTCATACGCTAAGGAGTCTCTATGTTCAGCGTGTGAGAAAGGGAAACAAACCAAGGCAAGCTTCAAATCTAAGCAAGTTTCCTCAGTGTCATCTCCTCTACAACTTCTCCATATGGATTTGTTTGGCCCTGTTAACAAACAATCCATCGCTGGAAAGAAATATACATTGGTCATAGTTGATGAATTCTCTCGCTATACCTGGGTAATGTTTCTCCGTTCTAAGAGTGACACCCCTGAAGAACTCATCACTTTTGTCAGGAAAATGGAAGTCCTGAACAACATGACCGTTCGCTCAATAAGGAGTGATCATGGGACTGAATTCAAAAATAGTTTTCTTGATTCCTTCTTTGAAAGTAAGGGTATTTCTCACAACTTTTCCTCAGTGAGAACACCGCAACAAAACGGAGTCGCTGAAAGAAGAAATCGAACTATCATCGAAGTTGCACGTTCAATGCTCAACGATTCTCATCTACCTACTCAGTTTTGGGCAGAAGCTGTCAACACTGCTTTTTTTTACTCAAAACAGGTCGATGATTGTCAAAAGATTCAAGAAAACAGCCTATGAACTTTTCCATGGGAGAAAGCCTTCAATTAGCTTTCTTCACATCTTTGAATGTCAGTGTTTCATACTGAACAACAGAGTCTTCAATTTTCCTGAGGCTGATGATGGAATCTTTCTTGGATATTCTTCAATCTCCAAAGCCTTCAGAGTCTTCAATCGAAGAAGACAAACTGTAGAAGAAACACACCACGTCACCTTTGACGAATCCCGGTCAGTGAACTTTAGACCTTCTGCTGATACTGAAGAACTGAACCAATGGATGTTTTCTCATCTTGGTGATTCAGAAGATATTCCCACTCCTCCATCTCATACTCATCTCGCTGAAGATGATGATCCTACTATCATCCCAAGCATGCAGACAAGTGAAGCTGAAACATCATGGGTCTCAGTTGTTCCTCTTAACACTATGCCTGCTTCTGAACCTTCTATCTCAGACATACCATCTACTTCTCAGCAATCAGTGAATGAAATGACCTCTGAACCTCTTCCTCTCTTGGCTGATATACCAGAAGTTGCTGAAGCCTCATCCTCAGCTCCTCCAAAAGTTCAAATTGAGTCAGCGACTTATGCTCCGTCTCAGTGATGGACTATTAATCACCCTATTGAACAAATTCTTGGTGATCCAAACGATGGTGTTCAGACTCGACGAAGTGCATGTAATATTTGTTTATTTGTTAACTTTATTTCTCTGATTGAACCAAAGAAAACAGATGATACCCTCAGAGATCCAAACTGGGTCAGCGCTATGCAAGAAGAGCTGATAGAACTCGAAAGAAACAAAGTTTGGAAGCTCGTTCCCAGACCATCCGACAAGTCAGTGATAGGCATTAAATGGGTCTATCGAAACAAGTTGGATGAACATGGAACTGTAACCCGCAACAAGGCTCGTCTTGTTGCTCAGTGATACAGACAAGAGGAAGGTATAGATTACGATGAAATATTTGCTCCAATGGTAAGACTCGAAGCCATTCGTCTATTCTTAGCTTACGATGTACACAAGGACTTCAAAGTTTATCAAATGGATGTCAAATCAGCGTTCCTCAATGGAAAGCTGAACGAAGAAGTCTACGTGGAACAACCTCCAGGATTCTCAGATCCTAAGCATCCAGGTTATGTTTATAAACTGGACAAGGCACTTTATGGCTTAAAGCAAGCTCCTCGTGCATGGTATGACACTCTCTCTACTTATCTCCATATTGAAAAATTTGAGCGAGGTAAAATCGATAAAACTCTATTTTTCAGAAAAGTAAAAGGCCATATTATTCTTTTTCAAATATATGTCGATGATATTATATTTGGTTCCACTAACCCTGATTTATGTACTCGTTTCGCTGAAAGAATGAAAGCTGAATATAAAATGAGTATGATGGGTGAGCTAACATATTTCCTAGGTCTTCAAATTAAACAGAGTGAAAAAGGAACTTTCATTCACCAAGGAAAATATGTTAAAAAAATGCTGAAAAAGTTTGATTTAACTCAGAGCTCAACCATGAAAACCCCTATGGCATCGCCGCTGACACTAAACAAGGATCCTTCTGGAAAACCTGTTAATGTCACAGCGTACCGTGGGATGATCATCTCTCTTCTGTATCTTACAGCTAGCCGACCTGATATTATGTACGCAACCTGTTTGTGTGCACGATATCAAGTTGAACCTAAGGAATCTCATTTGATCGTTGTAAAGCGAATCTTTCGTTACCTTAAGGGTACTCCTAACCTAGGTCTTTGGTATCCCAAAGACTCAGGGTTTGATCTAATCGCCTATTCAGATAGTGATTTTGCAGGTTGCAAATTGGATAGAAAAAGCACCACAGGAGGCTGTCAGCTCCTGGGTGGAAAGCTGGTGAGTTGGACAAGTAAAAAGCAAAACTCAGTGTCCACCTCAACCGCTGAAGCTGAATACGTAGCCGCTAGAAGCTGTTGTTCTCAGGTCTTGTGGATGAGAAATCAACTACTGGACTATGACCTTCAGCTCTCGAAAATTCTAATTTATTGCGACAGCACTAGTGCCATCGCTATAGCCAACAATCCAGTGCTACATTCAAAGACCAAACACATCGAAATACGGTATCATTTTATCAGAGATCATGTGATGAATGGTGATATAGAACTTCATTTTATCCCAACTGATTTTCAGTTAGCTGATTTGTTCACCAAACCTATTGATGAGAAAAGATTCAACTTTCTCATCAGCGAGCTTGGAATGTTGAACATAGAAGAATAAAATCTTCAGCGGTTCTCATTCGATCAGCGATAATAAAATGAACTTGTATAACCCCATTAATCATCTACTCTCTAAACAAAATTGATTCGCTGATATCAAGGTATGTTCTCTCTTACTCGCTGATGTACGCCTATGAATGCAAGATTTCAAAACAAATTGCATCGCTGAATATCTCTTCCTGTCAGTGATACTTTGAAATTTCCAAAACCTAACACTGATATTTCTAATCAGTGCTTCATGTTTTTTCAAAATGTCCCTGAGTTTTCAAAAACCTCAGAGACATCCTAAAATGTGAAAGGACGTTTGTGACGTCATCACAACGGATAGACCATGGTACGCCTTTTCTCTGACACGTTCGCCCGTTTCGTTTTCCTTGACCAATCAAATTCAAGGGACGTGTCCGTGTCATCATGAAAAAATTTCCCGCTCATAGTTTTTCTCTCTCTACTCTCACTATATAAACCCATTTGAGTTTATATTTTTACCTTTTACGTGAACATCATCTCCTTCAAACAAGAACAACTATTGTATTTGACCTCTTTTTCTCAAGAAACTGTTCATCTTCATGTTCTTCAACACTAAAGGTTAATATCTCTATTATTCACCTTGCATAAACTTGTTATTGATCTTATTCTTGTTTTTAAAAGATCAAACAAATGAACTTTCTTAAAATGAAATCATTTTCTCTTCATGATTTTATGAACACAATCTGGAAACAAATTGTTCTTCGAGTTTATAATAAAAATCTTAAACTTGACTTTTCATATGTTTTTCCATAATCCCTTCAATAAAAGGAAACTGGAAAACACAACTGTTCACTATGTTTTGTACTCTTTTTCAAAACTAGAAAAACCCTAATCTTCATTAAGACATCTTTTTCTGAATGGAAACTGAAAAACCCTAAAACATCTTATTTTGGAAAATCTTTCCACATTAAGACATTATTTTTCATCTTCTTCATGTTTATGTGTAATAAACAAAAATGGCATCTACTGAAGCAACCACTCCTCAGTCTCCTACTACCTCTGATAAGGTTGAACTCGTCAAACCTCCTCACGTCGAATTCGAACTCGAGAAAGTTACCTTTCCAGGAAATAATCCTTATGCCCTTTTCGATTTCCCTCCAAGAAAGAAGATTACTCACCTGGATGACGCTGTTATTTTTCTCCAGACCTGTCCTCTATCGACAGCCCTGACCATCAATCCTCCAGCTCACAAACACCTACTCGCTCAGTTCTGGTATACTGCCGGAAGAGCTGTGATCACCTCCACCAAAGACCCCAACAAAAAGATCAATGTCATCCTCTTTGACACCAAACATGGTTCCTCAAAGATTACTCTTGGCTCTATCAGGTCTACCCTCAACCTCCCTGGTAGTTCCAAAGAAAAACGATTCGTCCCTCTGCCAAATCCTACAAAGAACCCCACTGATAGGGAAGCCCTCATTGCATTCTTTGATGCAATGCAGTACGTATGGGAAACAGGGAGAGACAAACTCCCTGAGAAGAAGCTGACTGCCATCAAGAAGTCCAAAATGCCCAACGAGATGAACTTCATCTTCGCTCACTTGATCAGCTGCATGACAGCAAAGGTTGGTTCTACTGACCAAGCCTCCAAACCCCAGCAGGCTATGGGGTACTCACTGTTGAAGGGCATTCACATTGATTAGGAAAAGATCATATTTGACGATATGTTGCTCAGGGTGAATGCAACAGAGAGGCCAACAGCTGTTCCATATCCCCGGTTTATCAGCGCTCTCTTCCTACAAGGACTCGGGGACGAATACCCGAAAGTAGGCGACCTGAAACTCTCTCAGGTCGGCGCTAAAGTTCTTGACTTCAAGCCCCTGCCAAACGAGGTACGTCTCTCTACTCTCTTATCTCTTCTCAACCCCACTTCTTCTACTTTTGCTGCTACCTCCACGGTAATCCCAACCGCTGGCACCCAGGCTGCAACATCCACTCCTTGAAAGAGAAAACACTCATCAACCACTCTTAGTGCTCCTAAGCCCACGAAAACCAAGGAGCAACCCCCCAAGTCTACCCAGGCTGAAGACTCCACGACTCTTTTTCTACAAGTGCTGTTGGAAAGATCAGTGGTACGCTATGCCACAGCTGCTGAAACCACCCTTCTATACGCACTTCAGCGTCTCTAAATGCTGAGGTTGTCCTTGATCAGCACCTTCCTCCCTCAGTACCTCCAAGTACTGTGGAAGTAATTCTCACCGCCATCAACGCTGAACCTCTTACCCAATCCCTCTTCTCAACCTTCATTCCTCCTACTATTTCTTTAGTCACTCCACCTGTTTTCCCCCATTCTCTTCAACAACAATCACTCTAAGTGATACATCGACTGACGCGCTACAGCAGATGATGGCTAAAAACACAGGACCTGCGGGCACTTCTCAGCGTAAAGGCTCTCTGGAAGACAACATGGAAACATTTACAGGTCATTGAGATTTCGAGGACTTCGTCAACCATCCCGCAGGTATACACAACACCTTAAATACCCTCTCTCAAAATCCCCAACTTCTGAGCTTTCCTTTGTTCATAAGTTTTCAACTTCTACAGGTCCTAATTTGGGCGACATCAACACATCGCTCACGGATTTGTCCACCAAGGTGGAATCTCTCAACACCACTCTCTCTGCAAACTCTTCAGCAGTTACAAACGCTGGAGAGGCTCTCAAGACACTCACCACTGAGGTGAAAGGAAAAGCGTCTGGTGCTGATCTGGAAAAGGTGGAAGGTAGTATCTTAAATCTTGTTACTACTCTCGCTGAGAACTCTACCTACATCAACAATCTCAACTTCACCAACAACACCCTCTCCACCAACTTTACCAGCCTGTCTAATGAAGTCACATCATTGACGACAGCGGTAGGAAATCTTCAGAGAGAGGTGTCTACTTTAAAGACAGATGTCAGCACTGCGACCAATCTACTACAGCAGATCCTTGACCGCCTGAACGCTCCAACCATTACTCCCTCGCACTTTACTCAGGTGGATCGAGAAACCCTTGAAAGAACCAGTTCTGCTATTTCTGGCCTGGAAGACAGAATAGCAAGGACTGAAACTTGGGTTGGGATCACTGGCCTGGAAGACAGTGACCCAAAGCATACTGAAAATGCTGCTGCTACTGCTACTGCTATTTCCTCCCCCATCCATCATGTGGAAGAGGGGGAGAAGAATCAAGAAGATCTTCCCCATAATGTTGAGGGGGAGATGAAAACTAAAAAAGACCTTCCCCATAACTCTGAGGGGAAGGGCATTATTTCTGATGCTGCTGCTAAACTTCAGGGAGTTGAAAACCCTGAGGGAACCGAGAAACTCCCTCTGAATTTGAGGGGGAGCAACTCGATGAAGCTGATGCTGATGTCACAGAACCTTATGCTGACGAGGAAGAATCTGAAGAAGAAGAAGACGATGAAGACGTCGATATCGCTGATGATGAACCATCATCATCCTCTAAAGATGATGATGATGATGACGATGATGAAGATATCGACTGCTCCTTCCAGTCGATCAAAAAAATCCCTACTCTCAAAGGGGTAGTCTTCAAAGACACTTTAGGGGAGGAGACCAAGAAAAAGCCTGCAGCGACCGAAGCCGACAAAGGCAAAAACAAAGGCGTCGCTAAAGAAGGCAATCTGACGATCTTGCTTCGAAAGCCAGTTTGTCAGGTACAATATATTTTCTTCATTTACACTGCATCCCTCCTCTATCCCTTCTCAACCTCAGTTCTCCTCTCCATAAAACCTCTATACACTTAAACCTCATTCTTTTCTCTATCTCTTCTTTCCAAATGATCTTACTTAAACGATCGTTACGTTTCAGCTAGTCCTCTCCCCTGCTTGAGGATCCAGCTGAAGTTCCTCCTGCTGCATCTACAATAAATCCAGCTCCAATCGCTGATGAAATAATCCCAGTCTTAAACTTCGATGAGACTGATGAACCTGAATATAACCGCTCTCTCACAAAAACATACCTTCCTTGGCTCCTCAAAGGCTAAGTAAAGAAGAACAGAAAAGGAGAGAGGCAATGATGAAACAGCTTGAAGATCAGCGAATCATCCGTGCTCCTCGATACAAACTATCAAGAAAGGAACTCGCCGAACACTTCGAAGCTAAAAAAACTCGCCGATCGAAGAAGAGCTGAAGAAAGAGATAAAACTTATGCTATTGAGCTCGTTCAACAATTAGTGAAAGACCCTGATCTGAATAAGACTCCCATTGATGTTCAACGTCAATTGTGGAAGGACGCCAAAAAGATCGTCGAAAAAAAACCAAGGTCTCTGACTCTACCTTGGAATGGTGCAAAGAACGAATTCACTTTCGATGTCATGTTTCCAGAATCAACAATGTGAACGTCATGGGAAAGATGTCCTTAGACGTTCCAATGATTCATATCGACATCTTCAGAGAGAATGTTCACAAGGAGACCATCTATACTTCATGGATCGACAAATTCGGTTTATCAGAATGGTTGGAAATGCGGATAGCCATTCAACGGTCACGATCAAAACTCAAATCCTATGTCGAAAAAGCTCTGAACAAGCAGATCGACTTGGTGACATCTGCTGTGGATATTCCTCCTCCTCCTCCTCCCAATCCAGTTCAACATAGAAGGGCCTCTGCAAAGAAAAAGATAATACCTTCAGACTCAGGTCCTCCTATACGAAACGAAACCAGAATTGGCTTTTCATGTGCTGAAGTTCTTGGTCCTGAACCTGATCTCTCTCTGCTCGATATCTTCCTGCCCCCTGGTGAACGCTTCATCCCTGGAAAAGTCCTAAGCAATCTCTATGGCATCTTCTTCAGAGACTACGATGGACGAGAATGCTTCCAACGCGTCTCTGAGCTACCCATTGCCCCTATCGAACAGCTCAGGGATCTCGTCTATTGGTGTGGTTTTAGAGATGATCTTCTCGGATACTTCTTCAAACCCCTGATCTTCACAGAAGCTAAGCGAAGACGGGATATTGGACAAGAAGTCCCTGATTGGATGATCCCTACCACAAAATCCGTTAATGAACTTCTTGTTAAGGATGAACCTGTATAGCTGATAGGATTCCTTGTAATTCTTCTATCTTTATCAGCTTATATCTTTTGTACTTGTAAATTATTTTGTTGTACTTGTAATTTTTCAACTTCCCTCTGTAACTTATACGAAGTTTAAAGAAAAATTTCAGCGAATGTACTTTACTCCATCAGTACTTCAAACATCTCAGAAAACAGTAAAAGAGACAAATATTTTATGAGTTCTTTTTATCCTTATGTTTTCATACTTAGCAATTTTCTTTTGTTGCTATGTCATAATCAAATAGGGGGAGATTGTTGATCCAAACCCTCAGTGATTTGATAATGACTCTCTAAGAATCACTTAGTGAAAATTGTAAGTAGACAATATGTATAAGTGTTTCACTATCGCTGATAAAGTACTAAGTCTGTTTGAGTACCGCTGATAGGAAACTCAAGTTATTTGTTACATTCAGCAACACTGTTCATCAGCAAGCCCTGAGCCTGTTCAGTCTTGTTGATGATCGCTGATACTCTTAGTTGTTTACTTATGATACCTGAAGACAAGTTTCACGTCACCTATGTTCTACACTGAAGTGGAAGATCAAGCCAAAGAACTAGCGACAAGTCTACTAATGAATTGATGTGGATATCGGCGAAGGCAAGATTTGTCCACTCAACGTGAAGTTTCAAGTAGAAGACTTCAGCTAACGGTGAACTTTATCACTCATTGATAAAGATCTATTATGTGAACGCTGATCATGAAGTCTTCCTCTACAAGTTACTTTAGTCTTTCCTCCTTGCACGCCTCCGTACGAAATGTCAGAATGGACATCCCTTTTGTCCAGAATCGTACAACCAACTCTGATTCTACACTGTTCATCATGCGGCTACTAGGTTGTCTACAAAGGTCAAACCTTGCAACCAATCAGCTGCTGCCACGTGTAAAGTTGTACTGATATGCATTAAATGCATGCAGTATATAAAGGAAACCCTACTTCAGAAATGAAGTGCTCGGCCATCTCCTTCTTACTATTTCTGTGTGTTAGAATATTAGTCTTTAATATTCTTACTTTCTCTCTATCTTATTTCTAGTGCAAGAAAATCTTAGTGATTCTCTTAACCTGTTTAGATTAGGTTTATTCCTTAATCTTGTTCCGCAACAAGTTGTAAATTGTTTGATAAATATCAATAAACAATTTAGAAAAGTAAAATCTATGTGTTTGTATTCAACTCCCCCCCCCCCCCCCCCCCCCATCTACAAACTTGTATAACCCCTCCGGGACCAACACGTAGAAGTATGTAGTGAGTTTTGACTTTGCAATGAAGGCAAAGGGTTAAGGTATCGTGAGAGCCCGCGTATGATATAATGTTTATATATTCTAGAAGGAGTGTTGTTTGGAATGTTATGAACCGTCTAGAGGAAGAACTTCTTGGGTTCGAAAAGAACGAACGACTGATTAAAGGTAAAACTCCTGGTTTCTAGTGGGCCCCCGTTCTCGAAATTGTTGTGTAGATCAGTTGGGTTGGTAAGGAAAGACGGTGACAAAATCTTGAAAGCTTCAATTCAAGAGCGAGCGGAGGATTGGACCCTGACTCTTAGTCAAGCTTTTCAGTGGCAGGAACAATGAAGAGAAGATATCAGTGTTGGATTGAAACATGTGTAGGGGTAGAATGTGAAGTAATTGGGCAAGACGAAAACTGTATGGGATGGTTGAACAGGTAGGCTATCACTACTACAGAAAGTTTAATACAACCCTCTAAATAGAACCCGGTTAACCAAAAAACCGGGTTTTATTTGTTTCTAATGCGATTCGCACCCGTCTCCATCTGATAAACCGGGTTATATGAGGAACAAAAATCTGGGGACTACAATAGTACCCGGTGTTTTAGAGAAACCGGGTTTCATTTGCGTAAAACGTACCCGGTATTCCATCCAACCGGGTTCTATTCGGTGGGTAGTAAAAAAACGCGTATTTTTTAATAATCCTACCCAGTTCCGTTAAGGAAACCGGGTACCATTTTTCCGCTCAATTTTATAGGCCCAAATTAAGCCCGCGTAAACCCCTTAGATGCGCCAAAATCAAGTTTCCCAAATTGAAGAACCGTCTCCAGCTCCTCGCTCCCTACACGTCGCCGACGATTGAAGAATCGGAATATCAGGTACTCTTCAGTTGGTCTTCTCTCTTATCATCTCGAAATAACAGGTACTCTTCTCAACTCTCTACTCATCTCGTTTATTTTATGATTTTTCTAGGGTTCTTGTTAATGTTTGAGTACTTGGGGGAAATCAATGGCTCTCTTCCCTTCTCTAATCTATCTCAATATGTGTATATAATGTTGCAACAGAGAAGAATAACGAGTAAATTACGTTCTATGTAGTTAATAAATTTCTATTTTTGTTTCTATAGATGTGATTTATTGTAATTTTGTCTATGGACTAATTCTTATATTTTAGTATAAGAAACTAAAACTGTTATTGCAATTTTTTTTATGTATAATTTTTATGTGATTGTTGCTGCCTTGTTCGATTATGCTTTGCTGTTGTTTCCATATGAATTGATTGTCGATATGGAAATGTGTTTCTGATATTTATTATACACGAACATAAAAACATGATTCATAAGCATTAGACTTTAAATCTGTGAATATGTGTGTAGATTTATTGATCCAGAACTAATTAGTAGCCATATGGAATTATGGATACGAATTCTTTTTTTGTTAATTAGATGATTTATGATTTAAACTATTTGCCAGATATGTCAGATGAAATGGGCCATCGATATCTGGGGAGTCTATTAATGATTCTCAGTCTAGTAGCATAGACGGGAGCCATGGTTCTCTACCAAGCAACACAGACGAAACTAGGTCAAGCACGATACAGCTTTATCCAACGGCCCCGTGATGCAATTGTTCTCACTCAAAAGTAATTCATCTTACGGTACATCTATAAAACTTATTTCATAGTTGGTTTTGTCTAATTCATACATTTTTTTGTCAATTTAGTGTAATCAACAAATATCCGGTTGGGAGTGTGGCTACTATATTATGCATTTCATGTTCAACTTTGTTACGTATCATCAATCACAGTTTCTGAAGAAAGTACGTATTTGTTAAACATGTTTTATTGTGTTTATTGCATTTAATCTTGTCGTCAAATAACAATTTTGATTTTCATTTGCATCTAGGTACCATGGTATGACACGACTCATCTGACAGAAAGAATGATAAACGTTATGGCTGTGACATGGGCTAAACAATTTTCCAGCAGCACTTATCTAAAACATCTGAAGAATTGATATCGGTTAGTTTCTTGGGCATTAGCTACTTACTTTTTTATTGCTTAGTTTTTTTTACATACATTATTTCTAGATCGATTAACTATTAAGGTAAACCTACCAACACTATGCAAACATTTTAGTTTATTCATGTTCCAATTACATTTCATATTTGGATCGGATGTTTGGTTTTTCTTGCAATGGTCCGGTTTGTCATCGTTATTAATTTATCTCCGTTTAATAACTGTGTAAAATCATTACATTTATAGGGATTTTGACATTTATACGTCATTGCTATGGAAGCTCGCTTGATTCAATCAGTTGATGTGGATACCGGCCTACCGTTTCACCAATTTTGGCATCGATTGAAGTTGCAATTACGGAAACTTGGTATTATTGATAAACAAGTCTTTGTGATGTCACTTTTGTAAGTTGCACTTTATTCTCGTACAAGATTTGAACTTTTGTGATGCTTTTGGTTGTCGTTAAGATACTCTTGATTTATATGAGTGGTTTATTGATTGTGCCATCAATGTTCGTACGCTTCATGTAATTCCTCCAAACGAATTAGAATACTAGATATGTAGATTTTCAACATTGTGTTGATATTGCATGGATTTTTACTTATAGTCTTTTAAAATGTCTAGGTAGCATATAAATATAGGCTGATATTTAAAAAAAATAACAACTCCTACCCGGTTTCTTAAACAGAACCGGGTGCCATTTGATGTCCATTTTCTGGTATTTATGTGGCAATAGTACCTGTATATCGGACGAACCGGGTAGCATTAAGATAATTGTACCCGGTTATTACAACCGGGTACTATTACACGCCATAAACGTACCCCCCTACATAGTACCCGGTTCTACAACCGGGTACCATTAAGCTTGGCAACCGGGTTCCATTAACAATTATGTAGTAGTGTATGAAACACATGTACATCAGGTTGTTGGAAGGACGAGAGAGCGACCGTTGGTTAAGGGTGAGTGAATAGCTTCAATTGCATGTTGAGTTTCATGCATTGTGTCCTTATATATGTTACATAGTTCTTTAGTGATCTCAGCTGTGTAATAGGTTGTTTCCGCAAACGTCATCTTGTACTGGTTGTTTATGTTATTTTTGGATCTGGGTTGTTACAATATGGAAAACAACACTCCACATTAAAGATTTTTCTTGTATGTTTATCGATAAGTTTTCTTTAATTTATGATGGATATGTCAAAGCATAGAATTTAAATTCATGATTGTAGATTACGACAAGGAAGCCACAATCATATGGGAAAGTGGAGTTTGCACCTAATTAGATAGTATATATAATGTTAGAGGGAGGCTCATAATATTAGAGAGAGGTTCAGGAGAAAACCTAAAAAAGAAAGGAAAACTAAAGAACACTCTGGTGGCCCTTCATCTGGACGGTATGCAGTTGTACATACAGGTAAATTATGTTTTTTTTTGTTTTTATGCACAAGTGCATTATAGACTTGTGCATATGAACGTGTGCATGTTATAAATTAATTGTAAGCACAAGTGCATATCATTCAGATGAAGTGCTAACAAGGTGCTCTTCAATTTTCCCTTTTTTTGAAGTTTCTCCTGAACCTGACCCTATTAATGAGTATATTAAAAAATATTGAAATTTGACGAAGACTAATAAAACTATAGTTAAAACATAATGCAAACATATCGTTTCTGATTAATACAAATTGGTAATAAAATAAATCCTACTTTTTATATTCTTATTTTAGGGAATCTACTACACATTCAAAAACTGGTTTCAGTGTTATACTACATTAAGGCCATCGGTACCGCAGCGGGATGGAGGGCGGGATGGAGCGGGGTGGGCTACGGCATCTGCGGGATCGGCGGGAAAGGATGGGATGCGGGATCCCCATCCCGTTTCATCCCGAAGAAAATGTGAGGAGGAGAGGTGGGTCCCAGGTGAGAAATGAGAGGGAGTGGGTTAGGGAATGGGGTACGGGTGTTTAGGGATTGTTAGGGATTGAGTGAGGGATGAGAGAAAAGTTGATGTGGCGCTGATGTGGAGTGGAATATTTGAAAGATTCCCTCCATGGGATACTGATGGCCTAAGAAGTAATTAAGAAGTAATTTTGTTTAAAAGTTATAATACATTTTCTATTTTGTCAAAATATTATTATACCATGTTCCCTTAATAGAATCAAGTATCATGTCATACAAATTAAATGAAGATTTTAAAAAGGGTGGTTAATGACAGACACATATAATGTTAATGACATCATTATATAGTTATATATTTTTTTTGACGTGCATCAACATTAAAGTTCACTTTTTACATTTCTAATGTTTAACGTGATCTGATTTTGACATTAGAGGGGATGCCAATAACATTGTCCTTTTAAAAATAGGTTCTCATAAAAACAAAATATGTTTTATTGTAGTAATATAATTTAATGTTCAATTAATATACAATAACTATAAATTATTTTATTCAAACACTATATCATAAGCAAATAAATATTACATATGAAAGATTCAAGCAGCAAGTGGGCTTTAATTTATGCATATATCTCCAAACCAAATCATTTCTTTATCGTACTATTTTAAAGTTATATATCATCACACATTATTCGACAAACTGATGAAGGAAACTTGGATTCTTCAACAAATACTTTACATGAGGTATATTTTGAACACGATAAAAGTTGCAAAATACTTGTTTGCATGTTTATTTCATGATTTGATCCTATTAATTAATTCTTAATTTTTAACGTTATTGTTAAAAAAATAAAAGGATAAATTGTATTTGTTCAAATTGTCGAGGTTTTCTCATTGAAGTTATAATGAGTTTGAATTTCCCATACCCTAAACGCTATAACAATCAATCGGTTTATAAAACACGGTATATATAAAGTGTTTTATAGAACTTAAACTTTATAACTAAACAATTGTGTCTTATATAAATGGTTTATAATACATTGGCATAGTAAAAATTTTAAAGTGTCATATTAATATTTGTATATATATGACATTATTTGAATAAGTTTTTAGAAAAAACAAGTGTCTCGTAAAATGATATGTTAGACCGACACACTTGTCCAAAATATCCTATGAAAAAGCTAGTTGGATACTCCATTTCAACGGTGGCCAAAGAAAAAAAAACATTTCTTATGATTCCCAAATATATTATAATATCTTATTGTGATACTTTTATGGATGACACATAATCTTAAAATCCTATAAACCGGTCTTTGGTACATCTAAACAACTTTGAGGTACTATAAAACCGATTTTGTTCTAGTAACTTTAGTGAAATACATAAAACTTGCTTGATATTAATTTACGTTTGAATTTCTTTCTTATACATGTGTAATACATTAATATATTTATAAAGATCATCAATAAATGAACCTCAAACTTATACCTTCTTATGCATGGGTTAGGGGTTGTTTGGTAGTTGTTGAATGGTTTGGTACAGGATGATTAAGTGGTCAAAATGATTAAAACGCTCTTATGATATAATGCAAAATGAAACATGGTTGTTTGAAAATTGTTAAGAAAAAAATTAGGCACTGAATGGTTAAAGAGGCCTAAAATACAAAATCATTCAAAGGGTTTTGTAACCATTAAGAGACATATTCTATTCTACCAAACAAGATTTCCTCTTAACAATTTAGCGGTTACCTCTTAATAGAACTATTAAGAGGTAAACAAACCGCCGGACTCATCTTAGGAAGACAAAGAAATATACTAAGATATTTTTGAAGACCGAGTAATTTGTATATTATTTTTAAGTTGATTCTCATGCTGAGTCAACATGTGTAAGTTGTAAAAACTAGATTTTATTGGTGCTGGAATATGGGTCCATAGCGTGTAGACATCTATGGCCCTTTCGCTAGCATATCACATCACTCACCAGTCACCATGCCAAAATATATATATATATATATATATATATATATATAGAAAGGTTCAAACGAGGAGCGTAACAATTTACGAGAAACGCGAGAAGCACCGTCCATGTATTGAATAACATGTGATTCACTACTGCAGAATCACATGTGATTCACAACTGATCGGGGGGCTTCCGCCCATGTAGTGGATCACATGTGATTCACAACTAAAATCAAAATTCGAACACGCGCGGTTTGTCCCGCGGTTTGCAAAAGCGCACGGTTTGTCCCACGGTTTGTGTAGTGAATCACATGTGATTCAGTACATGGGTGGTGCTCCTCGCGTATTCCTAAATTTGTACGCTCCTCGTTTGAACCCGTCTCTCTCTCTATCTCTCTCTCTCTCTCTCTCTCTATATATATATATATATATATATATAGGGAAGGGTTCAATTGAGAAGTCTAAATATTTTGAGAAATAGAGAAGTGATCATATCCATTGAATTAAATAATCCACGGTCAAGAAATTCGCGTTACACGTGATTAATGCGCGCGTCCACATTAATTAATAAACGACGCTCAGGGGTATTTAGGGTAGTTTCGTAAAAAATACGCGGAACAGGTTCATATATGAATTTGTGTGATTCATATATGAACCTTTGTGTTCATATATGAACCTTTGTAATTCACATATAAATATTTTTAACTAATTCATATATGAACCTTTGTGATTCATATATGAATCAGTTAATTTGTTCACATGAGAATTAGTTAAAAAAATTCATATATAAATCAGTAAGGTTCATATATGAACACAAAGGTTCATATATGAATTAGTTAAAAAAAGTTTATATGTAAATTACAAAGGTTCATATATGAACACAAAGATTCATATATGAATCAGTTAATTGGTTCAACTGATTCATATATGAACCTACAATTAATTAGTTTCATATATGAAACACAAAGGTTCATATATGAATCACAAGATTCATATATGAATTAGTTATAAAGAGTTCATATGTGAATTACAAAGGTTCATATATGAACGTATAGTTCATATGTGAATCACACAGATTCATATATGAACTCAGCCGGTGTTTTTATAAACGGGATGACTAATTATCAAAATACCCTTCCGTGTTCAAAATCAGCGCATTTAATCGAAGAGTCACGATCACTTCTCTATTTCTCAAAATATTTAGACTTCTCAAATGAACCTAACACTATATATATATAGAGAGAGGAAGGCTTACGTGAGGAGCACATCAAAACGTGAGAAGCGTGAGGAGCACCGCCCATGTACAAAATCACATGTGATTCACAACACAAGGACTAAAAATCATATGTGATTAACATTTGGGACACGCGCGGTTTGTCCCGCGGTTTGCGGACACGCGCGGTTTGTCCCGCGGTTTGTGTTGTGAATCACATGTGATTTTGTACATGGGCGGTGCTCCTCACGTTCTCACGTTTTGATGCGCTCCTCATTTGAACCCAACCCTATATATATATATATATATATATATATATATATATATATATATAGAGAGAGAGAGAGAGAGAGAGAGAAAGGTTCAAACGAGGAGCGTAACAATTTAAGAAAACGTGAGGAGCACCTTCCATGTACAAAATCACATGTGATTCACAACATAAGGACTAAAATCATATGTGATTACACGCGCGGTTTGTTACGCGGTTTGCGAAAGCGCGCGGCTTGTCCCGCGATTTGTGTTGTGAATCACATATGATTTTGTACATGGACGATGCTCCTCACGTTTTCTTAAATAGGTACGCTCCTCGTATGAACCTGTCTCTCTCTCTCTCTCTATATATATATATATATAGAGGAAAGTTCAAATGAAAACTCAAATTCAATTGTAAACATGAGGACAAATCTCGTCCATTGATCGCAGCCATATTTAAGCCATTCCTAAAATTCAGCTTTAGGGGTATTTTCGTCAAATTAGAATGAGCGCATCCTTTATTGACTTTTTATTTTCTTTTTTAATTAAAAAACTTTTACCCCCTTAAATTTTAAAATAAATTATCTCAAAAATTACTAACATTTTAATCAAACAAATTACATCAAAAAACGAGAATTTCGTGCTCTTCGATATGACATCCATCATGATATAGTTTTTTTCTCGTTTTAACCGTTTTACGTGAAATCGTGTATATGTGTTATATTAAGAGTGAATAAAGGTACATTTATTCAGTTTTGAATATTTACCTTTATTCAGTCTGAATATATAGAGTTATTCAGACTGAATAAAGGTACAAAATTTAAACATTTATTCGTTTTGAATATCTACCTTTATTCAGTCTGAATATAACACATATTCAGACTGAATATAACACATATTCAGTCTGAATATAACACATATTCAGTCTGAATATAACACATATTCAGACTGAATATAACACATATTCAGTTTTTGATTCTCGATACCTTTTATCCTTAGATCTGATTTTACTGGTTAATTAATGGTTCAACTGCTTGATTGATTTCACTTTTCGTTTTTAAAATTTACGATTTATGATTTTTCAATTTTTCAATTTGTTCTTGAAGGTTGATCCTCAAGCATAAACTGATATGTTCCTGTTGTGTTCATCTTCTTCAGTTTTTGATTCTCGATACCTTTTATCATTGCATCTGATTTTGCTGGTTATTTAATGGTTCAGTTGCTTGATTGCTTTCAATTTTGGTTTTTAAAATTTACGATTTATGATTTTTCAATTAATAAATTTGGTGTTGAAGGTAGATCTTCAAGCATAAACTGATATGTTGCTGTTGTGATCATCATCTTCAGTTTGGTTTGATTTTATTTAATTCCTCGTTCTTTTACTCGTCAATTTAGGGTTCGGTTGTTTGGATTGATTTGATTTTGTTTTTTCGTACGTGCTCTTTTTAATTTTGGGACGATGATCTAACACATATTCAGACTGAATATGTGTTATATTCACTCTGAATATAACACATATTCAGTCTGAATATGTGTTATATTCAGTCTGAATATAAAACTACTTACATTAAATACACATATTCAGACTGAATATGTGTTATATTCAGTCTGAATATGTGTTATATTCAGTCTGAATATAACATATATACATGATTTCACTTAAAAAACGGTTAAATCGAAAAAAAACTATATCATGATGGATGTCATATCGAAGAGCACGAAATTCTCGTTTTTTTGATGTAATTTGTTTGATTAAAATGTTAGTAGTTTTTGAGATAATTTATTTTAAAATTTAAGGAGGTAAAAGTTTTTTAATTAAAAAAGAAAATAAAAAGTCAACAAAAGAGGGCTGATTCCAATTTTACCCCTGCGCGCTAAAAATTCACTAAGTCATGGACATAGTTTTCAAGTTATTTACAAAATTGCCACCGTGTTTTTTATTCATTGATCTGATCTCCGATTTTTTAATCAAGGGCTGTGGTTTGTCCTCACGTTTACAACTGAAATTTGGTTTTTATTTGAACCCACCCATATATATATATATATATATATATATATATATATATATATAAAACTAGTATGATATATATATATATATCATACTAGTTTTATATTTGGACATTGTTTTACAATGATTGAAACCGCTCTATTAGATATTAGATATTTGAACAACAAGGACAAACTATATGATATATATATATATATATATCATACTAGTTTTATATTTGGAGTTTTGGACATTGTTTTACAATGATTGAAACCGCTCTATTAGATATTAGATATTTGAACAACAAGGACAAACTATTTATAGAAATGCATTTATTTTCATTCATTATTATTTTGAGTAATATGTTTTTCATTTATGTGTATGCTCTAGAAAAACTTTATTTAACAGTTTAAAGTTTAAAAAATATACGTTTTGGTGAATATAATTTCAAAAGACGACATGTCAATATATAAACTTTAAATATAGGGTTTTTAATCTAGGGTTCAGTTTCGATGAGAAGTGTCAAATTTAGTGAGAAGTGTGTTAGTGCCCTAATTCATAGATTGTATCAAGTTGAGGGTGTTAGTGCACTTTAGTAGCTATCAAGACAGTATTATACTTGTATTGTATCTTCTGAGTAGAGGCATGGACTTGTCATGACCCTACTATATAAAGAAGAACTCTTTGTTAATTCATTAACACTTTAAAGCCTGTCATTTGTACTCTCATGATCAATATATGTATGACTATTTCTCTCTAGATTCTCTCTACATATCATTGTGATTACATTGCTAGATCTTGGGATTTATCATTTGGTATCAGAGCTAAACAGGAAATTCAATCAGAATTAGCATGGATTTTTGAAGATTTTGGTGTTTTTGGGGAGAACTCGCATCCATCTTCAAGCACTGTTCATCTGGATTTTTTCGATTTCTTCATTTTTTGATCAATTTGATCGAAATTTGTGTTAATTCTACTCGGTTTTTGATCCTGAACATCATTAATTCAGGATTCAAGACCTAATTTTGGCAAAATAAACACGAATTTTGAGGATTTGTCACTGTTTTCTCTAAAAGTTGATAAATCTGTTTCTTGATCGACTTCGTATTTTCTTGGAAGAATTGGTGAAAGTGATCAACTACAAAAGTGTTCGAAAAGTGTTTTCGAACAATCCTGCAAAGTTTCACTGATTTTGGTTAAGATTTGAAGACTTTAATTGAAAAGGTTTGATTTTCGGTGAAGAACTCGCAAGAAAATGAAGAACTCGCAAGCTTCAAATTGAAGAACTTGCAAGATCCAAAGAACTCGCATCAAAGAACTCGCATCGTTCTTGTTGCGAACTTTGAAGAATTCGCATTGCTCTAAGCATCTTGTTGTAGTATTCGTATCCTTGGTATTGCGAATTGTTGGTAGAGTGTAGAATTCGCATCCTCTGTGTTACGAGAAGTGTAGAATTCACATCTTCAGTATTGCGAGAAGTAAAGAACTCGTATTCAGTTTGTTGCGAAAAGTATAAGAATTCGTATCCTTAGTATTGCGAATTGTTGGAAATTCGTATAAGTGTGGAATTCGCATTCAGAAGGTTGCGAGAAGTGTAGAATTCGCATCCTGACCATTGCGAATTGTTTCTGTACATAGAGACTGTTGCGAGTTTCTAAGAATTCGCATCCTGACCATTGCGAATTGTTACTGTTCACTGTAAGTTGTTGCGAAAAGTTTGTCAGATCAGTGTGTTGCGAGAAGTTCAAAAATCAAGGATTTTTTTTAAGTATTTTTTAATACTTTATGGTTGATTTTCTGAAAGATCCAGCATCTATCAACTTTAAAGATGTCGAGAGAGTTACTAAGCATGGGATCAAAGTCTAAGCCTCCAGTTCTACTAGCTGAAGAATATTCTCAATGGAAAAAGAGAATGGTTCAATTCTTAAATCATCAGAACAGAGATCTTATGGTTTCAATTAGAGATGGTCCTCACAAACCACATATGGAAATTGGTGGTCAGGCTGAAACAGCTACAAGTCAATATGTTTCTCCAAGGAGAGTTGATAAAGAGTACAGGTTTTACAATGAAACAAATAAAGAAAAGGTAGCGATTGATGAACTAGCATTGACATATTTGACCATGGCTATTCCCAACGATATCTACAACCGAGTAGATAGTCGTGATTCAGCAAAGAAAATATGGGATGAGCTAGAAAGGCAGTTTGAAGGATCAACAAAATCTTTGAAGACTAAACGAAACCAAAGTATTAATGCTTATTGAGAATGAACAGGTAACAAGATTAAACCATTAAGCTCATTGTATTTGATTGAGAAATGTAGAAGATGAGAATGGGATACACTTTCTCTTGGAGGCCACACACACACTCTTGGTGGCTATACTCAAAATGACCTCTCCCACAAAACCCTAACAATTGGGTTTAAATACCCTTTGACCAAACCTAGATAATTGATCACTTTGACCTTTGACTAATACAATTAGACTAAATACAATTATCCCTAAATCTTGGATACATTGTGTACTAACAATCTCCCCCTATGGATCCAAGATTAAAAAAATGACGATAGTCTTCAGCTCTTTAATCTTCAGATAGGCTTTAATCTTCATGAGGCTCTTACGTAGCAAATAGTCACAAAGTCTTGAAACAAGAACTTAAAATCTGTGTAGGTTGATCAAGGTCTTCAAAACAAAATCTTTTTATATCTTCGAATCTTTGAATCATTGTAGCACGGATCTTTGCATCTTTGAGAAATATCTTCAGTCTTTGAATTATGAACAGGATTTGAGGTTTCAACGGGCTTTGAGCTTTAAGACATTCTTGAATAATCTTTAAGCACGAACTGTCTTTGTATCTTCACGCATTTGAACAATGAAACTTTCTTGAACTTTGGAAAATATCAGCTTTGACTCTCGGAAATTGAAATCTTCAAATTATCTCCCTCTTTTCTTTTGTTTGATATTTCTCCCCCTTTTTGATGATTGTGAGCATCGTGATCATCAAAATTCTTGTTCAATTTCAGCATTCTCTTTGAGTACCAGAAACAATCTCCTCCTTTTGACCTGTTTAACCGTCAATTCCAAAAATGTTTATCCGAATCTTTTCAAATTCAGATAATATAAAGTGATAACCCTGAAACAACGGATGAATCAGTTAAGATGCCTGTAAGTTGCACAAACCCACTTAGTACAACGGATGTACTTTGGAAAGGAGCTTTTTTTGATGTTCACTCCTCCAGGGCTTCCATTCAATAATCGAAAAACACGAAGGAATTTCTATGAACGTTATGACAAGAAAACATATTCCTTGTGTGTACGTGCAAGTGTAGAAATGATTGAAGCAACTTATGCTTGATAATAGTTAGGCTCAAATTGTGTAAACTGTTGAGACAACAACAAGTTTTCCACTGACTCAATGTGCATGAATGAAGTGCGAAGGTGGGGCAAATTTCCTTCTTTTCAATATCCAAACCTTCCGGGTAAAGATTGAATAGATAATATGCTGCATCCCCAAGAAAATTGAAACATTTCTTTGTTGAGAAAGAAATGAGTAGCTGGTGGGGTTTAATGCAAGAGTTGGCATGGGCTAGTTGCCTGTTTCAATGACGGTCACCAAAGAATGTGAACCAATCAACAATGTGGCTGCCCGGCTCAGAAAGTGGCTGGTGCAGAGTTCTCGTATTCTTTTAACTCTGTTCTCACACCCTTTTTCTGTTTTTTTAATCTGCTCACTGCTAACCAAACTCTCTTTTTCATTTTACCTCAGCACAATGAGATTACTCAACCAGATGAGTTATCTCCCCCACTCTTTGATTTTGACCCCTCACCCCTCAATCACTCAAGGATAACTTCTTGGGTAGGAAACACTGGTTAACGTGGATCCATAGAAGTTCTTTTAAGCTCTCACACTGATTCCCATGAATGTAGTCCTAAAAGATATGTTGCTCAACAGTTTAGCTTGAACAAATAAGAATCTCAGCTTTTGAATTACATTGTCATCAAAATGTATGCTCCTCAAGAATATCATGAAATATTTGAGAATTTGAACTTTGAAGATTTCTCAAAACAAGGATATAGAATGAAATGAAATGAATTCGTAAGACTTGTTTGAGAATCTGACAATGTATCAATCAGATCAAATATGAAAGATATTCCTTAACGGTTAGGGTATCAAAGAATTGGATCTTTTGTTTATATGAACAAATATAAACAATCTTTGAATGAAACGTTTAAGTTCTCACGCTGAAATGAATGTATGATGCTCAACAAAATTTGAATTATAAACGGGAGTATTACCATCGAAAAATTGTTTCGTTTTGAGACATGGTAATAACAAAGTCAATAAGAAACTGAACCGGTGTGTATGAATACTTGAAAGTATATGGACAAGATAATACGCAAGTATTAATCTTTGGAAACACACGGTCAGAAATAATGATATAACAACTTGAGATATACATGAAAAAATTTAAAACACACTTCTAAAATTATAAAATCTGTTTGAATTAGAGAAGTGGTTTGAACATTTAAGAACACGTTTTCATGCTTGAAAGTTGTTCTTCTTTCAAACAATCTCAAATTGAGTTCAGAAGATACTTACAGTTATCAGTATTATCTCCCCCTCAAATTATGATCGACTGATTTAAGAATCGGATAAGCTCCCCCTCAAAATCTGCAAAGATCTTAATTTGACAAAATCAGCACATGTAATGATGTAACAATCAAAGTCTATTTTTTTTTTAAATTTATTTTAATTTAATTATTATTAGAGATTAAGAACGAGTCCTGATCTGATATGATCAGAAGTCAAAGACATTGAAAGCTCGGGTTCTAAATTGACGTGTTTAGAAGCCATGAATCTCATTGAAGTGTGGGTTCTGAACTGATGTGTTTAGAAACCATAATGTCTTTGAAAACCGGGTTCTAAACTGATGTGTTTAGAAACCATAAACTCTTTGAAGTCCGGGTTCTAAACTGATGTGTTTAGAAACCATAAACTCTTTGAAGTCCGGGTTCTAAACTGATGTGTTTAGAAACCATTAACATGTAGAAAGATATATCAATAAGCACAAACAATCAAAAGTTTAGAATCTCTCCCCCTGAAATTATGCAGATGGTTTCAACACAGGTATTCTTCTTCAAATCTGCACAATTCTCTTCTGTTTCCCAGTCATGTGTTTGTATAGTTCTGACAATCAGCACCACACATGATAAACCTGCAAAACAGATTAAGTTGATTTTGGTACCCATTGCCAATTGGGTCCTGGCTTGTTATGTGCTGTTCGATTTGAAGGAATATGGTAAGTACCATACCAGTACTGAACATCTTCTTGTTAAACTTTTGATGAACACCAAAAAGAAAAAGTCGAATCCACAGAAACTCAAGTCACTGATTCTTTGTATTTTTTGAATCTAGATGTTGCAGTCAGTTAGAAAACAACAGAGAACTTAATCTGTGATAGCTAAACAGATCAAAATTCAACAAGAAATGAAATCCATCATTATCCTCATAAAACTCTTCGTTGAACTCACTGTTTGATATTTTGATTTTCCAAAATTGAGATTTGTTTATGAAAATCAAAAGTTTGAATTGCAAAACGCTCTAAATCACATACAAAACAAGTTTATGTAAGCAAATCGATTCAAAACATAGAGCAATTTCCAAATTTTTGAAAAAATTCCATAAAATCTCAAAAACCAATAAACTCTTCAATTTCTTCAAAAATTGATAAAAATCTTTGAATGATGCACGAATTCTAATCTGTTTGGCTCTGATACCAATTGAGAATGAACAGGTAACAAGATTAAACCATTAAGCTCATTGTATTTGATTGAGAAATGTAGAAGATGAGAATGGGATACACTTTCTCTTGGAGGCCACACACACTCTTGGTGGCTATACTCAAAATGACCTCTCCCACAAAACCCTAACAATTGGGTTTAAATACCTTTTGACCAAACCTAGATAATTGATGACTTTGACCTTTGACTAATACAATTAGACTAAATACAAGTATCCCTAAATCTTGGATACATTGTGTACTAACACTTATGAAGGCTTCAAAGCAAGAGATGCTGAATCGTTAAAGGAGACTTACAATCGATACAACATCATTCTCAATGATCTAAGAAGGAATGGTGTTGACAAATCAGAATCAGAAATCAATTACAAGTTTGTCAAGAACCTTCTACCTGAGTGGGATTCTTACTCTATTCAGCTTCAAATGTCAAGAGGCATGGACGATGAAAAGTGACTGATATTTTCAGCATCCTTAGTCAACACGAAGACAAGGTGAAAGAGGTAAAGGAAAAGAACAAAAAGGTGGAAGAATCTCTAGCTCTTCTAAGTGAGCATAAGAAAAGCGGAGGTTTGAAGACAAAAGCTTTGATTTCTGATATGAGCAAGAAAAAGAAATGTTCTGATGATGATGAAAGTGATGGTTCTGGAGACGATATGACTGATATTGCTGAAAAGTTAACTTTGTTAACCAATAGATTTCAAAATAGGTTTGGTAGAAAGAAATTATATTCAAAGACTAAACCTAAATATAACAAAGCTAACAAATACAAGAGATTTTGTTGGTCCCGAAGGGCTATACAAGTTTGTAGAAGGGGGGGGGGGGGGGGGGGGTTGAATACAAACACACAGATTTTACTTTTCTAAATTGTTTATTGATAAATCATTAACAATTTACAGCTTGTTGCGGAAACAAGATTAAGGATAAATCCTAAATCTAAACAAGTTGGAACACTAAGTTTCTTGCACTAAGAAGGAGAAGGAAATTACTAATAATAACCTATCTCAAGATAAGAAGGATGAACTTGTCCAGAGTTAGCAAGTTACTTCAAAATGAAGTGGGTTCTTCTTCTTATATACTGCATGCATTTAATGCATTGCAGTTTACACTTTACACGTGGCAGCAACTGAATGGTTGCATGTCATTGACCTTTGTTGACAACCTTAGTAGCCACATGTTTGAACAGTGTAGTATCAGAGTGGTTGTATGATTTCAGACAATAGGAGGTTCTTTTCTGACATATCGTACGGAGTCGTGCAAGGGTAGTTAAGACAAAAGTACTTTGTACGGAGGACTTCATGATCAGCTTTTCGTTGATTCAGCGATCTATCATTCTTTATCAGCGAATGATAGAATTCAGCGATAGCCAAAGTCCTGTACTTGATACTTCACGTTGAGTGGACAAATCTGAGTCTTCGCTGATCCGCATCAGTTCATTAGGAGACTTGTCGCTGGTTCTTGAGCTTGATCTTCGACTTCAGGGTAGAACCTATGTTGACGTGAAACTTGTCTTCAGGGATCATAAGTAAAACAACTAACTTATCATCGATCACCATAAGTACTGAACAGACTCAGAGTATTATGGTGAACAGTTTCGCTGAATGTTTAATCTAAAGAACGAGAGTTCCTATCAGCGGTACTGGAAGATCTTAGTACTTATCAGCGATAGTGAAACTCTGATACATATTTTTTACTTACAATTTTCACTAAGTATATATAAGAGAGGGTCATTTATCAAATCACTGAGGGTTTGGATCAACAGATTTGAAAATAGGTATGAGGACAAAGAGGAAGAGAAAGAGAAGAAAGAGGAGAAAAAGGAAAAGGAGGAGAAGAAGGATAGAGATGATAAAAACTGCTTTAATTGTGGTAAGCCCGTTCATTTTGCTAGAGATTGCAAACAAAGGAAAGTAAAGGATTCGGAGTACTATCAGAGGAAAGCGCACTTGGCAAAGGCAAAAGAAAGTGGAAAGCCAATCAATGTCGAAGAAGAAATCTGGCTTGTTGATTCCTCTGATGATGAAGAAGCTCACTTTACACAAGTAAAACACAACTTAATGGCTAAATTGGATGAGGATGACCAGGATTCCGAGGTACAATCTCTTTATTCTTCTGATAATTCTGATATTGACTCAGAAACTGAAGATTCTAAATATAAAAAAATGCAACTCGTGATATCTGAACTTGAAAAGAAATTTGAAAAAGTTCAAAAGAAACTTGATAGTGAAAAAATTTCAATATTAAGATATCAAGATGAGGCACTTCTTTATAAATGCTTAGCCGAAGATAGAGAAAAAGAAAAAGAAGTCATTAGAATAAAAGTTAAAATGCTTGAATCTGAAATGTAATACCCCGGGTAAGTTCGTTAGTTAAATTTCCCTTCCCGTTAAAATTAGTTAACTTAAAATTTGATGTTTAGGGTAAGTTTGGGTTAATTTATAGGTTAAAGATGTTTTTGTCATTAGTGATTAGTTCAAGGTTTAATATGGTAAATATAGTTGATATTATCCCTTTTAGCTCCAGATATTTTCACAAATCAAAAATATCAGATTAAGGTGTGTGTGTGTGTTTTGAGACCAAAAGAAGAAGAAGAAAGTGTCTTAAGGTTAAAGCTTCAATTTGGTTTACTTGGAAGTGATATTAAGGTATGTTCCTGTACATTTTATGTTTATAATTGCTAGTAGATAGTTCCTATCGGAGTAGAATCATCAATTTCATGTCTAGTGTTAAAATCTGTCGATTCTGGGTAAAAAATAGGTAAACCGACAGAGGTTTCCGGACACAATTTGAATGTGTCCGGTAGATTCTTTTAGTGGTGTCCGGTAGTCTTTTTGATAGTGTCCGGTAGTCTTTTCGATAGTGTCCGGACGAGTCTCATCCGGTAAGTTCCTCTTTTCATTATGTTTCCGGTTGAAATTAGATACCGGATGGTGTCCGGATTACTTTGGTGTCCGGATGTCGTCCGGATTGTTTGTGCTGTCCGGAAAGTTGTATTGTCCAGATTGTATAGGTTGTCCAAAAAGTTGTGTTGTACGGATAGTATTGTAGTATCCGGAAACTTTAGCTGTTTGGTCACTTTTGAGATTTCAGATACTTTTGAGTATCCAATAGCTTTGTGTTTTGTCGACTCTTGGATAAAGTATGTATGAGGACTGGAAATATTGTGGACTCGACTTAAGTTTGGGTTTGGGGGAAACATTTGAGGATAAGAGTTAGATATATTTATCTAGAGTTCTAAGCCTTAGTAAGTCTTATGTGTGTTCCATTTGGTAAAGAGATGTTTGTATCTAATTGTTTCAGATTCTGTGAATTTGGGGTGAAAGCTGAATCGTTTTGAGAAAAGCTTGGGAGCGTTTTGATAAGCAAAAATGTGAGTTTTACTTTAAAATGTTTTCAAACTTGAATACATATATTTGGATTGAGTATGTGATAAGTTGTGTGATTATGTGCATATGTATGAAGTATGATATATTGAGGTATATATTATATTTATACGAGTATTACACTACACGAGTACACATTGGCCGGGCTTAGGACCGACAGAGTTTGGCTGTACGGAGGGACAACGGTGTTGGCTATATTTTAGTACAACGGAGTAAATTTATTAGTTGGCTCGCAACCATTTAATATGGACATGAGAATGAGACAGGGAAGTACACAATGCATGAGTCATAATTGGTATTTATACTTGTGCTATGTATATGGTATTTGTGCAAATGATTTAAACTGACAGGGATTTTCTCACTTAGACTGCTAGGTCTAACACTCATTTTGTTTTAAAATATGTATTCCAGGTCGGGGAACAAGTAAGAGCAAGTGAAAAGGGTAATCCGGGACTAGCCTTGGAAGATTCATATTTTTAAAGACTATGACGTATTTTGTAGTTACAACTTTGTTATTAGTCATGATGCAAATTAATTAGCAAAAAGTTTGTAAAGAAGTATCTACTATGATTGTAAAGACTAAGGGACCGTACATGTTATATGATGTATCTTTTGTTATGTAACGATGTTATGCAATATATGTTATTTGACGCATGTTTGAGAACCGGGTCGTTACAGATGGTATCAGAGCCCTAGTTTAAGGGATTTAGGTATTCGAATCTATACCTAGACTTAAACTGCATGTGAAGTAGGATGTCCCTATTATACTAGAACCTTGGGATGCTAAATATAAAAGGTAGAAGGAACATCATGTAAGGTAATTTCAAATTACATTTGGCCAGTGTAATCATGAACTTACAGGTACATGTTTGAACTGGAAAACCTTATTATATGGGGTATGTGCTTATGTGTATATTAACCTTGTTGAAATCTACAGAATGGCAAGTGGTACTCGACGTACAAATAGGGAGGAAGAAGGAAACCCTAGTAGAACTAATCCAACAGTCGAGACAAAGGGAAAATGGGGATAAAGAGGCAGGGGCAGAACTGGAGGCAGAGTTCAGCCGCAGGGTAATGAATTTGTTACAAGAAACGACTTGACGGCTGAAATGGGAAGATTGCAAGCAAGTATACAGGCAATGTTCGACCGAACTCGTAATACTGAAACTGAAATACCAGATCCTAATCTGGAAGACGAGATGCCCATTACACCTACTGTCATACCGGTGCCAAGGAAGTATGATTACAAGATGTTCTTAAGTTGCAAACCTCCAACCTATTCTGGGGAAAGAGATCCGGTGAAGGCTATGAGATAGCGAAAAGAAATAGAAGCTATCTTCAAGACCAACAAATGTGCCGATGAAGATAGAGTGTTATACGGAACAGCGATGCTGAAGGCAGATGCTCTATATTGGTGGGAAGCTCTTATTACATCTAGAGGGCCAGACGTGTATTCTACTTTTACTTGGGAGGAATTTACCATATCTTTCAAAAGACAGTTATGTCCTCAAGCAGCAGTTAGACAACTAGAAGAGGAATTTATGAATCTGCAACAGGGTAGTTTATCGGTTAGGGATTATACTGCTCGTTTCCTGGAGAAGTCTCGTTTCGCAGAGTACTATGTTGCCACGGAGGCACTGAAGATTGAAAGGTTTATCTTCGGGTTAAAGTCAGAAATCCAAAGTCTAGTGATGGCAAAGGGACCGGAAACCTTCTCAGCCGCAGTAGATGCCGCAGAAGATGTGGAACGGGATAGAGGAAGAGACGCTGGTGATAAGAGTACTGGGAAAAGAAAATTGGAAGGACCACAGTATGATCCAAAGAAGTCTATATTTCAGAGATTTGATAGTCGTACACCTTTCAGACCAGCTGAAAGACCTTGTCCAAAGTGCAATCGTATTCATCAAGGAAATTGGCAAGTTGATCCTCGAGTTTGCTACAGGTGTGGAAAGACCGACCATATTGCTAAAGACAGTCGGGTAACTAGATTTTGTTTCTCATGCAATTCTCCTGATCACATTCAGTCTGATTGTCCACGGGGGAGAGTACAGCAGGGTGGTACATCAGTAAGACCAATGGGTGTTAGACCGGTAGTACCAAGGCCAGAGTTACCAAGAGCTAGGGGTCGTGCCTTTCAGATGACAGCACAAGAAGCAGAGGAAACTCCTGATGTGGTTACAGGTACATTCTTAATAAACTCTACACGTGCTAAGGTGTTATTTGACTCTGGTGCAAACCGATCGTTTGTGTCTCCTTCTTTTGCTGCTTTTATGCATTTAAAGCCTAAAGTGTTAGATCATGCTTTAATGGTAGATACTGCAAATGATAATCAAGTATCTGTTAAAGAGGTATTTGATAGTTGTGTGATAAATATAGATGGGTGTGGAGTACCTATCCAGTTGTTTCCTATAGCTTTGATTGAGTTTGATGAGGTAGTGGGAATGGATTGGTTAGCCGAGAATCAGGCTAGTATAGTTTGCGATAAGAAGTTGATTAATGTTGTCTTACCTGAGAAGGGACCAGTAGTGATTTATGGTGACCGTAGAAATCATCAGTCTTGCCTTATCTATATGATGAAAGCTCGTAAATGTGTTAGTAAAGGCTGCCCGAGTTATTTAGCTTATGTGATAGATACTAAGTTAGAAAAGAATAAATTGGAAGATATTCCGGTCGTGCGTGAATTTCTGGAAGTTTTTCCAGAAGATTTGACTAGTCTTTCGCCCGTTAGACAAGTAGAGTTTGGTATAGATCTGATTCCTGGAGCCGCTCCTGTTGCCCGTGCACCGTATCGTTTGGCACCTCCAGAGATGAAAGAAATGATGACGCAACTGCAAGATCTATCCGATAAGGGCTTCATCAGACCCAGTTCTTAACCGTGGGGTGCACCGGTTCTGTTTGTGAAAAAGAAGGATGGTTCGATGAGGATGTGCATTGATTATCGGGAACTGAATAAGCGCACGATCAAGAACAAGTATCCGCTCCCCAGAATTGATGACCTCTTCGATCAATTAGTTGGAGTTTGCTATTTCTCCAAGATTGATCTAAGATCTGGTTATCACCAACTGAAGGTTAAAGAAGAAGACGTTCTGAAAACTGCTTTCCGCACAAGGTATGGCCACTACGAATTCTTAGTGGTGCCCTTCGGTCTGACGAATGCCCCAGCTTCTTTTATGGATTTAATGAATCGGGTATGTAAGTCGTATCTCGATAAATTTGTTATTGTGTTTATCGATGATATCCTTATCTACTCCCGATCCAAAGAAGAGCACGCACAACATCTTCGTTTGATTTTGGAATTATAGAAAAAGGAACAGTTGTATGCTAAATTTTCTAAATGTGAATTCTGGCTACGGGAAGTTCAATTTCTTGGGCATGTAGTTTTCGAGAAAGGCATTCAAGTTGATCCGACGAAAGTAGAAGCAATTGAAAAGTGGGAACCGCCGAGAACGCCAACGGAAGTACAAAGTTTTCTGGGTTCAGCCGGCTACTATCGAAAGTTTATACAAGACTTCTCTCGTATCGCTACGCCTTTGACCAAGTTGACCCGAAAGAATATAAAGTTCGACTTGAAAGCAGAACAGGATGTAGCATTCCGAATATTGAAAGAGAAACTCTGTAGCGCGCCGATACTGTCACTACCTGAAGGTTCCAATGACTTCGTTGTTTACAGCGATGCCTCCAAACTGGGATTGGGATGTGTACTAATGCAGCGTGGGAAAGTTATTGCTTATGCTTCTCGTCAACTGAAAGATCATGAACGACAGTATCCTACACACGACATGGAACTTGCAGCAGTTGTTTTCGCGCTAAAGATTTGGAGACATTATCTCTACGGTTCTAAATGTCAAGTTTTTACCGATCATAAGAGTCTCCAACATCTTTTCGATCAGCGGGAATTGAATATGAGGCAAAGAAGATGGTTAGAATTGGTGAATGATTACGACTGCGAAATTCTCTATCATCCGGGAAAGGCGAATGTGGTAGCTGATGCACTGAGTCGTCAAGAAAGGAGTGGAACAATAAAATCCATTGCACTACGAGCTGAACTTCTACCTAACATCTTTGACGAATTGAAGAAGTGTCAAGTAGAAGGTTTTCAAGAATAACACTTGAAACCAGAACGGTTAGTAGGAATATCAGCATCACTCGTAAAAGATGATCGTGGGTTAATGAGACTAGGAAACAGAATTTGGGTGCCTCGTTTGGGTGGTTTACGTGATCGGGTACTACAAGAAGCTCATCAATCTCGTTTCTCTATTCATCCAGGTACGAATAAGATGTATAAAGATCTATGACAATTTTACTGGTGGCCGGGAATGAAAAGAAGTATTGCTCATCATGTGGAAGGTTGCACCACTTGTAAGAATGTAGAGATTGCACATTAATTGCCTTTTGGTCAGTTACAACGTTTAGAAATACCTATGTGGAAATGGGATCAGATTACTACAGATTTCATCACAAACTTACCAAGGACTCCGAAAGGGGTTGATGCCATTTGGGTGATCGTTGATAGGTTGACAAAGTCTGCTCAGTTTCTACCGATAAAAGAAACCTATTCGTTGGAAAGACTAGCCAAATTGTACATCGACGAAATAGTAACTCGACATGGAGTTCCAATCTCAATTATTTCTGATCGTGATAGTCGTTTTACTTCAAGATTCTGGAGGAGTTTTCAAAAAGAAATGGGAACGCAAATAAAGTTAAGTACAGCGTATCATCCTCAAACTGATGGTCAGAGTGAACGTACAATTCAGACTTTGGAAGATATGCTACGAGCCTGTATTGTTGATTTTGGGGGATCATGGGATAAGCATTTGCCGTTGATTGAATTTGCCTACAACAATAGTTATCATTCCAGCATACAAGGATAAAAAGAACTCATAAAACATTTGTCCCTTTTACTGTTTTCTTGGATCTTTTCTGTACTGATGGAGTAAAGTACATTTGCTGGAATTTTTCTTTAAGCTTTGTAAAGATTACAGAGGGAAGTGGAAAAATTACAAGTACAGCGAATAAAATTACAAGTACAAAAGATGTAGACAGATAAGGATAGAAAGAATTACAAGGCGATCCTATTCGTCAAAAGGTTCTTCCTTAATGAGTTGTTCATCAAGGGTCATTGATGTGGCAATCATCCAATCAGGGACATCTACTCCTTGAATCTTTTTCTTCAGAGCTTCTTCAAAAAACAAGGGCTTCAGGTGTCTAGCTTTGATGTCGCGTCTGACTTCACACCAGTATAAGAGATCTCTGAGTTGTTCGATGGGAGCGATGTGGAGCTCAGAGATACGTTGAAAGTGATGGTTTCCATCGTAGTCTAGAAAGAATATACCATATGGATCACTTACAACTGTGCCAGGAATGAAAGTTTCTCCAGGTGGTAGGGAGGTGTCAAGCGCTGAGAGATCAGCATCAGGGCCAAGAACTTCAGCACGAGAGAAACCAATACCTGTTTCATTCCGTATAGGAGGACCTGAATCAGAGACTTTCTTTTTCTTAGCAGAGACTTTTCTATGTTGAGGAGGAAGAGGAGGAATATCCACAGTAGAGGAAGGCAGGTCGATCTGTTTGTTTAAGATCTTCTCGACATGTCTTTTGAACTTTGAGCGCGATCCCTGAATGGCTAATTTCGTTTCTAACCATTCAGAGAGACCAAACTTTTCTAAGGTAGCAGCATAGAAAGTTTGCTTGTTCTTGTCTTCTCTGTAGACATCCACTTCAACAACAGGAACGTCGGCGTACAGTCTTCCTCTGATGTTTACTTTGATGATTTTGGATGGTCTAGATCGATAGGTCAGCATTTGTTTAGCCCATTCCAAAGTCGTGTCAGAGACCTTAGTCTTTTCTCTAACGATCTTTTGAGCATCATCCCATAGCTGACGTTGAACATCAATGGGAACTCTTTTTAGCTTGGGGTCTTTTATTGATCGTTGAGTAAGCTTGATGGCATATTCTCTATCTTTTTCTTCAGCTTCCTTTCTTTCAGCGATTAAGTGTTCAACTCTGAGGTGTTCCTTGTATTCCTTTTGGGAAACTCTGAACTTTGGAGGAACGGAAGGAAGTTGATCACGCTTCAGAATGATTCGCTGATCTTCGAGAGTCTTGATCATTGCATCTCTCTTTTCTTAATCCTCTTCACTTAGCTTTTGAGGAGCCAAGGAAGGTCTGTTTTTGTGAGAGAGCATCTGTTCTTCAGGTTCATCAGTCTCGTAGATTAAATCTAAGACTGGGATTATTTCTTCAGCGTTGGGAGCTGGGATTATTGTTGATGAAGTCGCAGCTGTAGGAACTTCAGCGATATCCTCAAACAGGGGAGAGGACTAGCTGAAACGCAACGATCTTACAAGTAAGAACATGGGTAGAACAGAGATGGAAAGAATGGGATTGTGTATAGAGGTTTGCGTAGGTAGAGAACCGATAAAGTGTATAGAGGAGGGATGTTGTGTAAGATTAATGTACCTGACAAACCGGCTTGTTAAGCAAGATCATCAGATTTTCATCTTCAGCGACACCTTTTCCTTTGCCTTTGTCAGCTTCAGATGCTGATGGCTTTGTCTTTGTCCGCTCCCCTGAAGGTTCATTTATCAGAATCCCTTTAAGAGCTTTAGTTCTCTGAGCAGGCTTGACGATGAAAGAATCATCATCATCGTCATCTTCGTCATCATCATTCTTTGGAGAAGAGGATGGTTCAGCATCAGAAAAGTCGATGGCTTCTTCATCTTCAGCTTCAGACTCAGTTTCTTCAGCTTCTTCTTCGATTTGCTCCACCTCAGATACAGAGGCGAGCTTCTTGGTTCCCTCAGGGTGTTCATCTCCCTAAGGTCCAGCGACTGCTTCAGCTTCAATAGTCTTCTCACCCTCTTCAGTGAAGGTGAGGTCTTCATTCTTCTCTCCCCTGATAGATTCATCATGGGAAAGGTCTTCAGCGCTCTTGGAAGGGTCTTCAGCGCTCTTCTCCCCCTCTTTTTCATGATGTTTGGGGGAGGAATGAGATGATTCAGCAGCCATGGTTTTCTCCCTGTCTTCTTGGCTAGGGACCCCCGACATAACTCTCAATCGTTGATAATCTGGTTTTAAGAACATAAATACTAGGATTGATTTTGACGAGTTCAGCACGATCTGCCGGAGTAAAATGCTCAGGTGCAGGAGCAGGGGCAGGTGCAGGGGTGGTTGTGTTGGTCAGGATCTGCTACAACAAGTTCTGAATAGAAGAGATGTCATTCTTCATCGTGTTGACATCAGTCTTTACAGAACTCATATAAGTTTTTACTGAACTGACATCAGCCTTTACAGCAGACATATCACCTTCGAGTGTGCCAACCGATGTCTTCAGCATTGTGACTTCGCTGGACATGGTGTCAACTGGTTTCTTGATGTCGAGGTAGTCTGTGTAGATGTCAGCTAGAACTTTGGCAAAATCACCGAGCGATTTATCAACCTTCTCCACATCAGCTTTGGAGGCATTCTTTTCGACAACGGTTGTAAGCTTTGTAAGATTTTCTCCAGCGATTTTTACCGCTGAAGAGTTTCTGGAAAGAGTAGACGTGAGACCTGTCAGCTTTGTCTCTACAGTCTTCAGAGACGCGTTGATGTCTCCCAAATTAGGACCTGTAACATATAAAAACTTGTGAACAGAGGAAAGCTCAGAAGTTTGGGGTTTAGTAACAGTGTATAGGGGTTGGTGAGTACCTGCAGGAGGATTGGTGAATTCATCAAAATCACGGGTTCCTGAGTAAAGTTCCATATCGTCAGCGAGAGTACGTGGACGTATGGTCAGCTCTGCAGGTCCTATGCCCATCACTCCTTGAAGAGTGTTTTCTTTAGCTTCTGGAGGAATGACAGGTGCTTCAGTGATAACTGGAGTGGTGTCCAAATGAGTAGAGGGAGAAGCGAAGGGTAAGAATGGAGGTTGGTTACTGAGTTCAGCGTTGGATTCGCTGAGAATCACTTCATCAGTCTTTTGAGAGACTGAGGGAGGTTGGGTAGTTTCCAAGTTTGTAACCTCAGCGTTTGGAGACGCTGAAGTCGGGATAGAGTGGGTGGCTTGTTCAGGTGTGGCAGAGCGTACCACTGAACTTTCCTTCAGCTCAACAGGAGGAGCTGAGGAGACTTTAGCAGGAGATTGCTTGAATTGCTCCTTGGGTTTCTTAGTTCTTTTGGAACTAAGTTGGGTGTCAGAATGTTTCCTTTTAAGAGGAATGGAGGTTGCAGCTGGGGTATCAGCGGTGGGTTTGTCCGCTGAAGGAGCTGCAGAAGTAGAAGAAGTAGAGGGATTTAGAAGAGTTAAGAGTGTAGAAAGACGTACCTCATTCGCCACTGGTTTGAAGTCGAGTATCTTATGGCTAACCTGAGAAAGCTTCAGGTCACCCTCTTGAGGATAGCTGTCCTTCAGACCTTTTTGGAATATGGCGCTGATGAACCGAGGATATGGAACCCATGGAGGTCTGTCAGCGACGGTGTCCACTCTGAGTACCAGGTCATCATAGATGATCGATGCCCAGTCTATATGTAGACCTTTCAGCAATGCATATCCCATTGCTTGCTGAGGTTTAGCGGCTTGGTCAGAGGAGCCGCTCTTGGCAGTCATGCAGCTGATCACATGGGCGAAGATGAAATTCATCTCGCTGGGCATTTTTGATTTCTTGATAATGGTCAGCTTCTTCTCGGGCTTCATATCCCTTCCAGTTTCCCATACATAGCCCATTGCATCAAAGAATGCAATGATGGCTTCCCTGTCTGAGTTTTTCTTGGGGTCAGGGAGGGAAACGAAGGGTTTTTCTTTGGTTGCGATGGGAAGGCTGAGGGCTTTGCGAATGATGGCAGGGGTGATCTTCATGGTGCCATATTCGATATCGCAGAGGATGCAGTCAATTGTTTTGGAGGGGTCTTTGGCTGATGGTAACTGAGAGTGTCTGGCAGAGTACCAAAATTGTGATAACAAAAGCTGATGTGCGGGAGGGGTTATGGTCAGGGCTGTGGAGATGCAGCAATTCTTGAGGAATTTCATAGCATCATCTAGATGTGTGACTTGCTTTCGAGGAGGGAACCCGAGAAGCGCATAAAGGTTGTTTACCTTAGTCCAATCCAGCTTGTCAAGAGAGAACTTGACCTGAGGAGCCTTGAGGATTTCCATTTCCTCAGCAGTATCATCAGCAGTAGTGTTTTCAGCGTTGGTGTTCTTGGGAATGTCAGAAGATGCCATTTTCTGTATTATCAGTTCAACCAAAGATTAACAAATAAGAATAATCTTAGTGAGGAAAGGGTTTTCCAATAAGATGGTTCGAATTTTGTCCATTTCATTCAGACAAAAATTGTCTTAATGAAGATTAGGATTTTTCTTGTTTTTAAAAAAACGAACTGCAAACCCAATAAAAATCTTGCTTTCCAGTTTCCTTTAAAGATTGGGATTCTGGAAAAACGAATGAAGAACAAGTTTAAGATTTTTGCATTTAAACTTGAAGAACAACCATGAAATGGTTGTGTTCATAAAACCATGAAAGAAAATGATTTCATTTTTAAGAAGTTCTTCTGTTTGATCTTGTTAAAACAATGAGAAGATCAAAAACAAGTTATTTGCATTTGGTAAAAAAATAAGAACATCTTAACCTTTGATGTTTGAAGAAGATGAACAGTTGTTCTTGAAAAAATAAGAACCCTAAACCCTAAATGCAACAGTGAATCCTTTCTTTGCTTGGAGGAGAAGTTCGCGTAAAAGGAGAATATAAACGAAGAATTTGTTTATATAGAGAGATTTTAGAAAGAGAAAATCTTGAGCGGGAAAAGATTTTCATCATGACACGGACACGTGTTTTCATTTGATTGGCGAGTAAACGAAACGTGCAAACGTGTGTCAGAAAGAAGAATGTGCCAGGGCTTATCCGTTGCAATGACGTCACAACTGTCCTTTCATATTCTTGGTTGTCTCTGAGGTTTTGAAAACTCAGGGACACTTTTGAAAACATGAAGCACTGAATTTAGAAATATCAGTGAAGGTTTTTAGAACAAAGTATCGCTGATAAAGAAGAGATATTCAGCGATGTAAGTTATTTTGAAATCTTGCATTTACATGCGATTGTCAGAAAGAGAAAAAAAACATACCTTGATATCAGCGAATCAAGTTTATTCAGAGAGAAGATGATAGAATAGGTTATAAAAGTTGATTTTATCCCTAGGACTATACAAGTTTGTATAATCGTATCGCTGATCAAATGTGAACCGCTGAAGATTTTACTCTTCAAAGTTCAGCATTCCAAGCTCGCTGATGAGAAAGTTGAATCTTGTCTCATCAAGAGGTTTGGTGAACAGATCAGCTAACTGATAATCAGTTAGGATAAAGTGAAGTTCTAAATCACCATTCATCACATGATCTCTGATAAAATGATACCTGATTTCGATGTGTTTTGTCTTTGAGTGTAGCACTGGATTATTGGCTATAGCGATGGCACTTGTGCTGTCGCAATAGATTGGAATATTTGAGAGCTGAAGGTCATAGTCCAGTAGTTGATTTCTCATCCACAAGACCTGAGAACAGCAGCTTCCAGCGGCTACATACTCAGCTTCAGCTGTAGATGTGGACACTGAGTTTTGCTTTTTACTTGTCCATCTTACCAACTTTCCACCCAGGAGCTGACATCCTCCTGTGGTGCTTTTCCAATCCATTCTGCAACCTGCAAAATCACTATCTGAATAGGCGATTAGATCGAATCCTGAGTCTTTGGGATACCAAAGACCTAGATTCGCTGTACCCTTAAGATATCGTAAAATTCGCTTTACAGCTTTCATATGAGATATCTTAGGTTCAGCTTGATATCGTGCACACAAGCATGTTGCAAACATAATATCGGGTCGGCTAGCTGTAAGATACAAAAGAGAGCCTATCATCCCACGGTACAAAGTGACATTAACAGGAATACCCTTAGTATCCTTATCAAGTGTCAGCGATGGTGCCATAGGGGTTTTCATAGCTGAACTTTCAGTTAAGTCGAATTTCTTCAGCATATCTTTAACATACTTTCCCTGATTAATGAAAGTTCCTTTTTCATTTTGCTTTATCTGAAGACCAAGGAAATATGTTAGTTCACCCATCATGCTCATCTTATACTCATCTTTCATTCTATCAGCGAAGCGAGTACAAAGATCAGGGTTAGTAGAGCCAAATATAATATCATCAACATATATTTGAACAAGAATGATATGACCTTTTACTTTCCTGAAAAATAGAGTTTTGTCGATTTTACCTCGCTCAAATTTTTCAATATGGAGATAAGTAGAAAGAGTGTCATACCATGCACGTGGAGCTTGCTTTAAGCCATAAAGTGCCTTATCCAGTTTATAAACATAACCTGGACGCTTAGGATCTGAGAATCCTGGAGGTTGTTCCACATAGACTTCTTTATTCAGCTTTCCATTTAGAAACGTTGATTTAACATCCATCTGATATACTTTGAAGTCTTTGTGTACATCGTATGCTAAGAATAGTCGAATAGATTCTAATCTTGCTACTGGAGCAAATGTTTCGTCATAATCTATGCCTTCCTCTTGTCTGGATCCCTGAGCAACAAGACGAGCCTTGTTGCGGGTTACAGTTCCATGTTCGTCCAACTTGTTTCGATAGACCCATTTAGTGCCTATCACTGTTTTGTCAATTGGTCTTCGAACAAGTTTCCAAACTTTGTTTCTTTCGAATTCAGTCAGCTCTTCTTGCATGGCGCTGACCCAGTTTGGATCTGTGAGGGCATCATCTACTTTCTTTGGTTCAGTTACTGAAATAAAATTAACAAATAAACAAATATTACCTGCACTTCGTCGAGTCTGAATACCAGCGTTTGGATCACCAAGAATTTGATCAATTGGGTGATTTATAGTCCATCGCTGAGCCCTAGCATGAGACGCTGACTCAACCTGAACTGGAGGAGCTGAAGATGAGGCTTCAGCGACGTCTGGAGTATCAGCCAAGAGAGGAATGGATGTAGTTGTCATTATATTCATTGATTGCCGAGAAGTAGATGGAATGCCTGAGACATTGGGTTCAGAAACAGGTATAGTGTTTATGGGAACAACTGAGACCCATGATGTTTCAGCTTCACTATTCTGCATATTTGGAATGATAGTAGGACCATCATCTTCAACTGTGTGAGCACGAGGAGTGGGAATATCTTCTGAATCACCAAGATGAGAAAACATCCATTGATTCAGTTCTTCGGTGTCAGCGTTCGGTTTAGAGTTCGCTGAACGGGATTCGTCAAACGTGACGTGAATTGTTTCTTCAATAGTTTGTCTTCTTCGATTGAAGACTCTGAAGGCTTTGGAAACTGAGGAGTATCCAAGAAAGATTCCATCATCAGCCTTAGGATCAAACTTTCCAAGGGCATCTCTGTTGTTCAGTATGAAACACTGACATCCAAAGATGTGAAGAAAGCTGATTGAAGGCTTTCTCCCATGAAAAAGTTCATAGGCTGTTTTATTGAATCTTTTGATTATCAGCGACCTGTTTTGCGTAAAACAAGCGGTGTCGACAGCTTCTGCCCAAAACTGAGTAGGTAGGTGAGAATCCTTGAGCATTGAACGTGCAGCTTCAATAATTGTTCTATTTCTTCTTTCAGAGACTCCATTTTGTTGCGGTGTTCTCACTGAAGAAAAGTTGTGAGAAATACCCTTACTCTCAAAGAAGGAATCAAGAGAACTGTTTTTGAATTCAGTCCCATGATCACTCCTTATTGAGCGAACGGTCAAATTGTTCAGGGTTTCCATCTTCCGAACAAAGGTGATGAGTTCTTCAGGGGTGTCACTCTTGGAACGGAGAAACATAACCCATGTATAACGAGAGAATTCATCAACTATGACCAGTGTATATTTCTTTCCAGCGATGGATTGTTTGTTAACAGGGCCAAACAAATCCATATGGAGTAGTTGTAGAGGAGATGACACTGAGGAAACTTGCTTTGACTTAAAGCTTTCTTTGGTCTGCTTCCCTTTTTCACACGCTGAACATAAAGACTCTTTTGCGTATGAGTGTTGAGGTAGACCAGTGACTAACTCTTTTGAAGAAAGAGTGTTCAGTGTCTTGAAATTCAGATGAGAGAGCCTTTTATGCCATAGCCAGTTGACATCAGATGAGGCTTTTGAGAAGAAACAGGAGTTCTCAGTGGTTGTTGAGTCCATGTTTATTACATAAAAATTTTCCATACGATAACCGCTAAGAGCTATCTTCTCCTTTTTGTCAGTGACAAAGCAGGAATCCTTAGTAAAGATTACTTTGTTATCCTTGTCGCAAAGCTGACTGATGCTTAGAAGATTATGCTTCAGCCCTTCAATATATGCGACTCTTCTGAAGGTGGTTGTACCATTTGAGAGTACACCAAACCCTCGGGTATGTCCTTTTCCATTTCCACCGAAAGTCACAGAGGGACCCTTCTCTTCCTTGTATTCAGCGAGCAGGCTTTTCTTTCCAGTCATGTGTCTAGAGCATCCGCTATCGAGATACCAGATACCCTTCTTAACCTGCATCACAAAGGAAGATCAGTTTTTCTTGGGAACCCACTTAACCATGTGTACGCGTTTGTGAGTGGAAGTAGTTGGAATGGAAGGTTCAGCAATCTTCGCAGCATTTGAAGATTCAGCTTTGTCAGTCTTCACTTTGGTTAATTTCTTAACCTCAGTGGTCTTCTTTGCCTTGGGGGCAATCTTCACCTTAGCTATCTTTTCAGCTTTGGTGGCTAATAGACACTTACTAGCAATATGATCAGTGAGTCCACAGTGATAACATTTCCTATAACTAAAAGTAGTTCTAGGACTATTTGAATGCTGAGCTTTTGATTTTGAATTAGAAGGACCAGCACCAAATAAGCTTTTGGCTTTCAAAATGGGAGGAACATTAAGTTCTTCAGATTTCTTACCAAGGACATCCACTCTGAGTCTAGGAGTAGATCGCTGAATAGACCCACGCTGAGTAGATCCAGAGATCTGATTCCTTGATCCAGAGGAATAAATCACTAAGTCTTTAGAAGCATTCAGCTTTGGTACTAAAGTACCCTTCTGAGGATTTTGGTTCAACGCAATTCCTTTACCTTTATCTTTAAAGACAGAGGTAGGTTTTGGATAAACCATTTTCTCTTTACCTTTTGAAGAGGCAGAGATTTCCTCAGGGATAGGCGGTCTAGAGGACGAACATTGAGAAGATGAAGTGTCAGCGACTGAGGATACGAAAGTTCCAAATAAGAGCATGGAACGATCAGTGGTTGGTTCTTTAGTTTCATATTTGTAACCAAGACCGCGTTTATCACTTAGGGGTATCTGAGACTTAATTATCTTAGTGATCTTTGTTGAAGAGTTACACCACCCTTCAACAGTAGCTTTTTTAGCTTTCAAAGCAGCGATAGCTTCTGCTCGTTCGATTTTGACTAGCTGATTTAAATGCACTTGATCTTTAAAATCTTCTTCAATTTTAGAAAGATTTTCTATTTGAAGGTGACAGTTTTTAAGCTGTTCAGCGAGATCAGGGTTTTGGTTTTCAACTATTGTTTTGCCATTCATGGCTTCATATAAACTTCTAGTCAAGAGATCGATTTTGCGGAGACTATCAGCTTCATCAATATTTGCAATATTTGTAAAGAAGGATGGTGATACCTGAATTGCAGATGTTGAAGTATAGGGAATGTTTGAACTTTCTTCCTCATCTTCAATCTTTGCCATTAGACAGATATTGGCTTCATCATCCTCAGAATCAGATGATGATTCTTCTTCTTTAGAAGCAGCCCAATCGTAAACCATCAGGCCTTTGCCTCTCTTCTTGAAGCTTTTCAGCTTTGCATATTTTTCTTTTAGCTTAGAATATTTGTCATCTTTATTCCTGGGAATAAAGGATTTCTTGGGAATCGCTGAGTTTCTCGATACTTTCTTAAACCTGCACTCGTTAGCGAAATGTCCAATCTTTTCACAGTTAAAACAAGTAGTAGTAGCCTTATCAACAGTAGCTGATGATCTTGGCTTATCAGTTATTGAAAGAGGTTTGTTCTTTCTGAACATTTTCTTTTTGGCGAATCTCCTGAAAAGAAGTATTGCTCATCATGTGGAAGGTTGCACCACTTGTAAGAAAGTAGAGATTGAACATCAATTGCCTTTTAGTCAGTTACAACGTTTAGAAATACCTATGTGGAAATGGGATCAGATTAATACAGATTTCATCACAAACTTACCAAGGACTCCGAAAGGGGTTGATGCCATTTGGGTGATCGTTGATAGGTTGACAAAGTCTGCTCAGTTTCTACCGATAAAAGAAACCTATTCGTTGGAAAGACTAGCCAAATTGTACATCGACGAAATAGTAACTCGACATGGAGTTCCAATCTCAATTATTTCTGATCGTGATAGTCGTTTTACTTCAAGATTCTGGAGGAGTTTTCAAAAAAAAATGGGAACGCAAATAAAGTTAAGTACAGCGTATCATCCTCAAACTGATGGTCAGGGTGAACGTACAATTCAGACTTTGGAAGATATGCTACGAGCCTGTATTGTTGATTTTGGGGGATCATGGGATAAGCATTTGCCGTTGATTGAATTTGCCTACAACAATAGTTATCATTCCAGCATACAAGCGGCACCGTTCAAAGTTCTGTATGGTAGAAAGTGTTGAACTCCTCTGTGTTGGAACGAAGTGGGAGAAAAACAATTAGCGGGGCCATATATAGTTTAGTTAACCGCGGATAAGATTACTCAGATTCGGGAACGATTGAAAGTGGCACAAGACAGACAAAAAAGCTACGCTGACCGACGCCGAAAACCGTTAGAATTCCAAGTTGGAGATTTCGTAATGTTAAAAGTCTCACCTTGGAAAGGAGTCATTCGATTTGGGAAGCAAGGTAAACTGAGCCCAAGGTACATTGGACCGTTTGCAATTATAGAAAGAATTGGTGAAGTAGCCTACAGGTTGGATCTTCCGTCTGAGTTAAGCAGAATCCACAACGCCTTTCACGTATCAAATTTTCGAAAGTGTTTGGTTACGCCAGATCAGGCAGTTTCTCTACCAGATATACAGGTTGATGAAAAGCTGAATTATGTGGAAGAACCTGAAGCCATTGTTGACAGTAAAGTCAAAGTCTTGCGGAGTGGTAAGGAGATTAAGCAAGTAAAAGTTCAGTGGCGACATCATAAAGGACAGGATGCTACTTAGGAATCAGAATCATAAATGAGAACTAAGTACCCGTACCTTTTTGCCTAACCGAATTCCGGGACAGAATTCTTTTATGGGGGAGATGATGTAATACCCCGGGTAAGTTCGTTAGTTAAATTTCCCTTCCCGTTAAAATTAGTTAACTTAAAATTTGATGTTTAGGGTAAGTTTGGGTTAATTTATAAGTTAAAGATGTTTTTGCCATTAGTGATTAGTTCAAGGTTTAATATGGTAAATATAGTTGATATTATCCCTTTTAGCTCCAGATATTTTCACAAATCAAAAATATCAGATTAAGGTGTGTGTGTGTGTGTGTTTTGAGACCAAAAGAAGAAGAAGAAAGTGTCTTAAGGTTAAAGCTTCAATTTGGTTTACTTGGAAGTGATATTAAGGTATGTTCCTATACATTTTATGTTTATAATTGCTAGTAGATAGTTCCTATCGGAGTAGAATCATCAACTTCATGTCTAGTGTTGGTTCCCGTTTTGCTTTAAACAAGATTATCAGATCTATTAATTCAGGTTTAAGGTTTGATGCGGAAGCGTATTTGAAGAACTAATAGATATGTTTGATAGATTTAGAACACAATAAAAATAAACAGTGAGCAGGAAATAATATCTCAAAGTTTACTGAATATATATATATATATCAAGAACAGATTTAAGAACAGTGAGCATGCAAAGCTTTAAACAGATATGACTCTAAATGTGCATAAGCTATGTGTTCTTGATGTTTGATTGAAGTGTTCTTGTTTTTCTGTTTTTGTGTGTAGTTCTATATCTTAGGAAGAACTCAACCTGAGTCTTCCTTTTATACTACTCTTAGAAGACTATGAAGTAGGTCACTGTTCCTTTTACGGCATGAATAGTAAACTGGATGGTGTGAACAGTTGTTTGAGCCATGCGCATTTAATGGAGCAGATGTACTTTTGGTAAATGCATTAAATGGCGCAGACGTCTATTTTGTACCTTGCCCTATTGAGTCCACTCAGAGCTTGACACGTGTTTTGACAATACTTTTCCATGCAAGTTGATGAACAGGTTTTGGAACAGTAGCAAGATATTATAAATATCTTCCTAGTCTTTTGAGGACCATAAAGGCTCTGTAATGTGTTACAGAGGTTCTGCTGTCTGGTTCCTCTGTAAAGTAGTCTTCACCGGATTCCGAGTCTTTGGTTGTTTACTTCTGCAGAGCTTCTGTCAAGGGTGGCAGAGGTTCTGAGGCTCGGTCCTCTGAGAAGTCTTCTTGGTTCCTTGTCTTCTGATGTTGTCCGCAGAGGCTCTGTTATTGGTAACAGAGGTTCTGCGGTCTTGGTCTTCTGAAAGCGTCCTTCTGTAGTTTCCTCGGTCTTTGATCACTCTTGATCAAAACTTCCTTTGATTCTCCTGAGATGCCCGGCAGAGCTTCTGTGGAAGTTCTTCTGTACTTGGCCATTTTTCAATACTTCTAATATTTCAGAATATTTGGAGCTAACAATCTCCCCCTAAGTATTGAAAAATAGAAGGTTGAATTTATGCATTTTAACCTAAGTAAAGAAGAGGTTAAACAATACCTCAGAAGATTATTTCATTCATTTTGGAATTTATGCCAGAGGTATTTACATTTAAGTACACAAAAATAAACGTTGACAGAGATTCTTTGAAGAGACTCAGATTTTAGCATTTGGGAAGTCGTCGAACTTTCTGTTGTCTTTTCCTACTTCCTTGAGTTCTTCATAGAACTTGTGACAGAGATTTCGTAAGCCGAGTGTAGCATCAATCTCTTTGATCATCATCAGAGCAGATTCTTCGTTCATAATCTCTGTTGCTTTATTCTCCTCTAGAATCTTTCTGAACATGTTCAGAGTATGGGTTGTGTACTTCTGACAGTCCATTGTCACAAACAGTTTCAGTTGATCAGCAGGATTCTTGAATACTAACCCGTACCTTGGAGTTTTGATGATTGAATTGGGTATGGCATTGGGTGGGCAGAAATCCTCTGGTGGTCTGATACTTAGAGTAGTTATGCCCAGATCGATGGCTAGTTGAATGTCGAGCATGCTGTAGATTAGGAGCTTTTCACGCATCGCCTTTCTGAGAACTCGATAAGACCTTTTGTGGCAGTCGTCATTGAAGTTGTCTTTCGTCCATTGCAGAAGGTCAGGTAAGTCATAGGGATTGAGGTTTCGGATATCAGCATCAGAGAATTGATTTTCTGATCTGTCAGACCTTTTGACTTTCCAGATGGTATACACCGTATGAGGATAGGTTCTCATTTTGGAGTATTTGCAATAGATTACCTTCTTTATTTTGTGAATGGAGTAAACTTGATTGACTGGTTTTGACTTTGTAGAGGTGAAGATTGCATCGAATTCCTCTCTTAGCTTCTGATCTCGGACATGGGCTGGCAGATCGCTCTGGAAGTGCTGTCTGTAGAGATAATTGTAGACTTGTTCTTCCATTTGTTTAATGGTTGAAGTAGATCTTGGAATTGGTCTCCTTAGCTCATCCATCTTTCGAGTGATGTCTGCTACTCTACCTTCTGTTACCTTAGCTGTGGGATTCAGGGATGGGTTTTCTGACAGAGGATTCAAGTTGAATGCCCAGTCTTCCTCTTCGGGTTTAGGAGTGACGAAGGCATTAAATGCACCTTTCATCAATTTCTCTGTAGCAACTGGCATCTTCTTCTTTGGCTCTTCTTCTGTCATTATTCCCTTGCCTTTATCTTTTGGCTTTGAGGTTTCAGATATTGGGTTTTGGATTTGTGTGGGTGGAACCTCTATTGATTTGACAGTTGGAGGTTCTGTGGGTTTTGGGGTTGTATGCTCTGATGTTTTGGTTGTTGCCTCTGAAGGTTTTGATACTTCGGGTTGTAAGGTCTCTGTTGGTGAGGAGTCTTCGGGTCTTGGAGGTGGAATGTCAAAACGCTTTGCTGATTGAAAAGCAGATACAAATTCCATTCTGCGAAGAATGAACTCTGCAGAGCGTTTTGGTCTTTGGGGTTTTCGAGCTATGGTTTTGACTCTAGTTTTGTGCGGGATTGGTTGTGAGGTTGGTGTTGGTTCTTTGGGTGAGGGTGGAGTTTGTTCTGAGGATGAGGATGCAAGATTGATTACCTTAGGTTCTGTGGTTGGTGCATCCTTTGGTGAGATAGAGGTGTTTTGCCTCTGTTGTTTTCCCTTCTGGGTTTCTGTTGTAGAGGGTTCTGCTGATTTCTCTGTAGTTTTTGCAGAAGCGGCCTCTGTAGTTTCCTTTGTTTTCTCCCCCTCAGGATGACCAGATGCTCCATCATCAGGATCATCCTGCCTTCTTTTAGCAGTAACTTCTGTTCTGCAGGTGTCTTGAGCTGCTTGCCTTGCTGCATTTTTCTTCATTGTTTCAAAGTAGATTGCGATCGAAGTTTTGAAGGCTTTGGTCGCACTTTTCTCGAACTCTGCAGCGGTTGTTTTGGCAATGTTAGTGGCAGAGGCGATGGCAGCAGCAGCAGAAGTTTCTGTAGTTGACTTCATTTCTGCAAGGGCTGCTTTAACCTCTGTGGATAAGGTATCCACTTTGGTATTTAATCCTGTAAGCGCGCCTGAAGTTGACTCTGTAAAAGACGTGAATGAGCTTTGCAACTCATTCAATGTTTGAGTTACAGAGGTTACAAAGGCTTGGAACTCATCCTTCGTAACATGTTCCTCTTGGGTAACCTCTGGAGGAACAACTCCTTCTCCAGAGTGAGTCCCTGTTCCTGGGACACCTTCGTTCACCCTTGTTTGTACGTTGGGGGTGGAAGGATTTCCATCTGATCCTCGAGAAGAAACCTGAGTTTCAGTCTCTACAGAAGTTCTGTTAAGAATATTGTCTAAATCCACTCCAGAGGTGGGTATCGGAATATTCTTCTGTTGACTTGGAGACTTGTCTAGAGTCTCTTCGTCATGGTGCTCTCTACTTCTCTCTGAAAGAAGTTTTGGCCCTATATTGTGCGTGTCAGAGGAAACGAATTCCTCTGTAGGGTGTTCTAGTGTGATCTGGGGCAATGGATCACGAACTATAGGTGAGTCCCTCTGAGGAGACTCCCTAGGAATGGATTCCCCGGCTTCTGTGGGCACAGAGGTTGAAAGAGTAACCTCTGGCTGGATGGGTTGGGTGAGGTTCGAGCTGTGCTGCTCTTTTTCAATGACACCTTCTGCAGCTAGACCTGCGGTGTCAGATGTGTGGGTTGCACTTGGAGGGGTTGAGGGATGTGTGCCTTCTGCAACTTCGGCATCTTTTTCTTTTTCATTTTGTTTTCCTCCAGACGTTTCTACCCTATCCTCTAAACCTATTTGCACCTCTTCTTCTGCAGTCTCTTGTCTTGGCAGAAGTGAATCAAGAACCTCTGTGAAGATTTGAGTTTGCAGAGGTGGTTCGATTCCTTCTGTTATTGTTTGCAGAGGAGAAGATGGTTTCTTCTTTTTTGATTTCCTCTTCTTTGGTTTTGGTGCTCCCTCCTCTGTAGATTTTGACTTTCTTTTTCTTTTGGAAGAGGGAGGGGCAGAGGGACCTTGGATTTGTGGTGGAGATGAGGGTTCTGTGGGATGTTCAGTGGGTGGAGAAGATGGTTCAGCAGGAGTTTGTTGGATAGCAGAAACAGAGGCAAGTTGTTCCTCTGTAGGGGTCTTGGTTTTCTTTCCCTTTTCTTCTTCTTCTCTTTAGATCCCTCAGAAGACTTCCTCTTTGAAGAATAGAGGTCTTTCCTTATATCTCTGAAGTTCTTCTGGTTGGCCTTGTGTTTAGCCAACTTTATCTTCCATTCTTCTTCTGTAAGTCTCTCTACTACATTACCTCCTATGGGCATTCCTATACGCGGGGGTGTTACAGAACTGGGTTCAGGAGTTCTGTAAACGCGTGTGTACTCACTAACTAGTTCTTCATCACTAGCATAACCTAACATTACCTTTGATAGTGGCCTGATGTGTGGGTAGCCATCCTCATGTTCTGTAGGGGTGTTCTTGGACATAGGAAATTGCTTAGGTTTGGGACCGTCCATTGGCCATTTTTGGATAAGGAGTAGGGGTTCGAAAAGTACACTGAGGATTCGCTGGAACTGCAGAGGGGGTAACCAGTTGTGATCAGACATTTTGGCTTTCTGGGAGGTGATTTTGGGATCGATGGTGTTGATGATCTCTTGCATCATTATGGTGGCATAATCTAGGGGTAGATCATAGTATACACCATACATGATTGAGAGAATTTGAGGTGAGCTTTGATCGATGCTCCCGATTTTTCCCGTGAGGCAACGATTTAGGATGGAGAATAAGGTATTCCACAGAGGAGGTAGTCTTGCTCTGCGGAAATCGTTCCTCTTTTTCAACTGTTGGTTGTACCCTAACATGTGCAGAAAGTCGACAAGTTCTTCATTTGTTGGTTGGGGTGCATACTTTTTGATTCCAATGAGTCCTCTTGTTGGAAGGCCAAATTCTAATGAGAACATGGTGCGATTGAACATCAGTTCAAGGCTCTTACTTTGGTCAGGTTTAGAAATGTAGCCTCTGATCAAATCGGTGTCAGCGTCATAACGGAAAGATTGCCAAAACTGATGTAGGTAACGTACTGGTATTTGTTCAACGGTTTTGCTCAGAAGAGGGTAAAGAAAGTGGTTCTCTAGGATGTTTAGCAGGATGGCATGTTCTTTGCCAAATGTCGTAGGAGAAGGAACAAGATAACAGTTGTTCGATTTAATGGGAAGGGTTTGCTCGAAATGGTCATTTGAGAAAAATTGTTGCAGGTGGGTAGTAGGTACGAAGGATGCCTCGTCGCCGGAGTCGTGTCTGTCGGCATCGGTGGCGATGTGTGGGTTGTGGGAGTGCTCAGAATGCACTGGAGAGGATGTCGGAGAGTTCGTTGGTGAAACGTGAGCAGATTTGGAACTGGAAGCCATTTGTAGGTTTTGAAAGTTCTAGGTTTTCAGAAAGAAATAAGCAAGTTCGCCGGAGAAGATGAGAGAATAGTAAAGTTTTGAAAGTGATTTTATCTTGGGTTTTATACTGTGGTAACGGATAGAATTCGGAACGGTGAAAATGTGAGAAAGTTAATAAAATTTGAGGTCCACACTCGAGTTCATTCGGCGTGGTGCAAGTTTCTAGGACGACGTGATATGTATGTCAATGAAAACTTGACACATCATCAATGTCAGTGACGACGAGACGTCGTGGGCGGCCACATTAAATGAAAAACGCGTGGGTTTTAAATTTTCACCACAGAAAAGTTACCGTTACAGATACAGAAATTCCCAAGTGGAAATCTTTACAGAGGCTCTGTGGGTACAGAAGCTCTATGAATTTTTTAAAAAAAAGTTTATCTCTGTAGATTGTATCTTTAATGAAAAATCGTTTGAAAAACACGGAGAGGATCAATAAATTTTTAGTAGAGAGAAATTATCCTACAGAGGTTTTTGGACCTCTACTAGAGCCAGCAGAGGCTCTGTGACAGGAAATTTCTAATAACTAATAATTTATAAACATTTTTAATCATCCAAGTTTTTGATCAGTTTTAACAATGTATTTAGGACTTATTTGAAAGTTGGTGTCCTAGAAAATTGTAAATCTCAAAGATTTTGTGCAGCAGAAGTCATTTGAATGATTTGAGTGATCTACAGAGGTTCTTTGGTTGAAAGAACTCTGTGGCTTATGACTTCTGTGGCAAGATACCAACCTATTTCCTTTTGATCGGCGAATGTGATCTCTTCTGTCGCATTCTTTGCTCCCCCTTGACTTATGAATCTCTGTAGATTCAGCAATGTCTCCTTTTCCGCTCCTCCTTGATCTAACAACCTCTGTAGGATTGATCTCTGTGGTTTGAAACCTGCCTTTTTATCTCTTGAAGCTTGTACTTTTACCAAAAACGTTTGAAAAACATTGGAGAGGATCGTTAAATCTTTAGTAGAGAGAAATTATCCTACAGAGGTTTTTGGACCTCTGCCAGAGCCAGCAGAGGCTCTGTGATAGGAAATTTCTAATAACTAATAATTTATAAAACTTTTTGATCATCCAAAGTTTTTATGGTTTTAAACATTGTTTTTAGGACATATTTAGAAATTTTTGTCCTGGAAAATTGTTTTTTGAAAAAGATTTTGTGCGACACATACCTTTTAGAGTGTCTAGTTTGGACGACATAAACTCTTGTTGATCATAATCCTCCTTTGGCTCCCCCTTGAATGATCAACCTCTGTAGATTAATTTGAGGTCTCCTTCTGCTCCCCTTTGACCTATGCTTGAATCAATAGAGATAAATAATGCACAGTACATAGGTCAACCTCATCAGAGGTTTTGTGGAGATTGTCATAGGTTCTGAGCAATTCCACAGAGGCTCTGTGAAGTATCGAATCTTTGAAGGATGAGTCTTAAACAAAGTGTTTTAAGAGTCATAGTGTATTTTGAAGCCTGAGTCCTTAATAGAAGTATTAAGGAGTCCATTGTTTGCTGAAGAGTGAGTCCTGATCTGTAATGGTCAGAAGTCATTTTTCTGATGAAGCTCGAGTCTTAAACTGATTTGTTTAAGAGTCTTTTTCACTAAAGTGTGAGTCCTAAACTGATGTGTTTAGGAGTCCTTTATCTACTGTAAGAGATCAAAGAATTTTTGGTACCCATATCCAAATGGGTCCTTTTTTGTTAGGATTTGGAGCTGTCTTTAGGTCCTCTGGTTTGCCAATCTTTGTTGGTTTGCCAGTTTTCTTTCTATGACTTTTCTCATTTTGGGTCTTTGGATTTTTCTTTTGAACTGACCCATTTTGTACACAGAAAGATTTAGAGAAAAGGTTTCTTAATTGAAACAGAAGATCAAAGCATTTATATGAATGAAAAGATGAAGGCTTTGTAGAGACAAATGGTTTTGGAGCATTTTTGTCAGGAATAGAGTTTTTGACTTTCCAAACCATTTTCATCTTTTTGTAAACAGGATTATTTGACTTTTTAGCATAAGAGTTTGCTAAGACAAGGTCTTTAAGCCTTTTAGCTAAAACATCTTTTTCTTTAAGGTTTAAATCAAATTTTCTTAGAAGATCTGATTTATACCTCTTCTCTAACATAATCTTGTTTGACAAATCGGATAGTCTCTTTGTTAAATTTGACATTTCAGTTTTAAAGACCTTTCTTTCCTTCTCAAACTTGTCTTTCAAACACTTTGTTTGAAATCCTTCTCTCTTCACCTTTTCAGACTCTTTTCTTCCAAAATCCTGCTCTTTCCTCTCTTTTTCAAGAGATTTCTGTAATTTTGAGATTTTGAAAGAAAGTTCCATATTCTTTGTCTCAAGAAGAGTTTTCTCTTTTTCAAACTTTTCATTTTCACTAATTATAAGTTTTTCAAAGTTGGAAATCAGTTTAGAAAAGTTTAGACACTTAAGCTCAAGGCTTTTCTTCTCTTCTTTAAAAACAGTCTTAACTTCCTCAAACTTCTTTTTCTCCTTTTTACCAAGCTCTTCTGACTCGGATAGTTTCCTTTTTAGTTCAAGATTTTCACAGTTTAGGAGTTTACCTGATTCTTCAAGCTTGGCAATGTTGTCTGAGTTAATAAGAATGATCTTGTTTCTTTCCTCTAATTCTTTCTCAAGAGAAGGAATTATTTTCTTAAAATTTGTGATGAGTTTGAAATAATAATGAAAATCAGCATCAGCACTAAATTTTAGTCTTGACATATTGAATGAAGTTTTTAACGAAAGAAACAGTTTCTAGGATGTTACCAGATCGAATAAATCGAAAATGGCAGTAAAACAGAATCTGTTTGAAGGAATGAAGAATAGGTTAAGAACAGACAGTTTCTATCAAGAATCTTGTCTAAACGAGGATCACTTGATATTGAAAACCAAGCTTTGCTCTGATACCAATTGTTGGTTCCCGTTTTGCTTTAAACAAGATTATCAGATCTATTAGTTCAGGTTTAAGGTTTGATGCGGAAGCTTATTTGAAGAACTAATAGATATGTTTGATAGATTTAGAACACAATATAAATAAACAGTGAGCAGGAAATAATATCTCAAAGTTTACTGAATATATATATATCAAGAACAGATTTAAGAACAGTGAGCATGCAAAGCTTTAAACAGATATGACTCTAAATGTGCATAAGCTATGTGTTCTTGATGTTTGATTGAAGTGTTCTTGTTTTTCTGTTTTTGTGTGTAGTTCTATATCTTAGGAAGAACTCAACATGAGTCTTCCTTTTATACTACTCTTAGAAGACTATGAAGTAGGTCACTGTTCCTTTTACGGCATGAATAGTAAACTGGATGGTGTGAACAGTTGTTTGAGCCATGCGCATTTAATGGAGCAGATGTACTTTTGGTAAATGCATTAAATGGCGCAGACGTCTATTTTGTACCTTGCCCTATTGAGTCCACTCAGAGCTTGACACGTGTTTTGACAATACTTTTCCATGCAAGTTGATGAACAGGTCTTGGAACAGTAGCAAGATATTATAAATATCTTCCTAGTCTTTTGAGGACCATAAAGGCTCTGTAATGTGTTACAGAGGTTCTGCTGTCTGGTTCCTCTGTAAAGTAGTCTTCACCGGATTCCGAGTCTTTGGTTGTTTACTTCTGCAGAGCTTCTGTCAAGGGTGGCAGAGGTTCTGAGGCTCGGTCCTCTGAGAAGTCTTCTTGGTTCCTTGTCTTCTGATGTTGTCCGCAGAGGCTCTGTTATTGGTAACAGAGGTTCTGCGGTCTTGGTCTTCTGAAAGCGTCCTTCTGTAGTTTCCTCGGTCTTTGATCACTCTTGATCAAAACTTCCTTTGATTCTCCTGAGATGCCCGGCAGAGCTTCTGTGGAAGTTCTTCTGTACTTGGCCATTTTTCAATACTTCTAATATTTCAGAATATTTGGAGCTAACATCTAGTGTTAAAATCTGTCGATTCTGGGTTAAAAATAGGTAAACCGACAGAGGTTTCCGGACACAATTTGAATGTGTCCGGTAGTTTCTTTTAGTGGTGTCCGGTAGTCTTTTTGATAGTGTCCGGTAGTCTTTTCGATAGTGTCCGGACGAGTCTCATCCGGTAAGTTCCTCTTTTCATTAAGTTTCCGGTTGAAATTAGATACCGGATGGTGTCCGGATTACTTTGGTGTCCGGATGTCGTCCGAATTGTTTGTGCTGTCCGGAAAGTTGTATTGTCCGGATTGTATAGGTTGTTCGGAAAGTTGTGTTGTTCGGATAGTATTGTAGTATCCGGAAACTTTAGCTGTTTGGTCATTTTTGAGATTTCAGATACTTTTGAGTATCCAGTAGCTTTGTGTTTTGTCGACTCTTGGATAGAGTATGAATGAGGACTGGAAATATTGTGGACTCGAATTAAGTTCGGGTTTGGGGGAAACATTTGAGGATAAGAGTTAGATAGATTTATCTAGAGTTCTTAGCCTTAGTAAGTCTTAGGTGTGTTCCATTTGGTAAAGAGATGTTTGTATCTAATTGTTTCAGATTCTGTGAATTTGGGGTGAAAGCTGAATCGATTGAGAAAAGCTTGGGAGCGTTTTGATAAGCAAACAGGTGAGTTTTACTTTAAAATGTTTTCAAACTGGAATACATATATGTCGATTGAGTATGTGATAAGTAGTGTGATTATGTGCATATGTATGAAGTATGATATATTGAGGTATATATTATATTTATACGAGTATTACACTACACGAGTGCACTATGGCCGGGCTTAGGACCGGCGGAGTTTGGCTGTACGGAGGGACAGCGGTGTTGCCTGTATTTTAGTACAGCGGAGTAAATTTATTAGTTGGCTAGCAACCATCTAATATGGCCATGAGAATGAGACAGGCAAGTACACAATGCATGAGTCATAATTGGTATTTATACTTGTGCTATGTATATGGTATTTGTGCAAATGATTTAAACTGACATGGATTTTCTCACTTAGACCGCTAGGTCTAACCCTCATTCTGTTTTAAAAAATGTATTCCAGGTCGGGGAACAAGTAAGAGCAAGTGAAAAGGGTAATCCGGGACTAGCCTTGGAAGATTCATGTTTTTGAAGACTATGACGTATTTTGTAGTTACAACTTTGTTATTAGTAATGATGCAAATTAATTAGCAAAAAGTTTATAAAGAAGTATCTACTATGATTGTAAAGACTATGGGACCGTACATGTTATATGATGTATCTTTTGTTATGTAACGATGTTATGCAATATATGTTATTTGACGCATGTTTGAGAACCGGGTCGTTACATGAAATTTATGGCTTGAAGAAGAAAATGAGAGATATAAGTGATGAAAATATAGATTGTCAGTTTAAAATTAAGATTCTTTCTGAAGAAAGAATAGAAGCTTTTGCAAAGATAAAACAACTTGAAGAGTTGAATTATAAAAGTGGTTAGACTGAACATACTCTAAAATTAATAACTAGTAACCCTAAAGATACTCGATTTTTTAATTCGAAAATGGGACTAGGATTACCTGATGTTGAGGTTCTAAAGAAAGCACCTGAAAATATTTACACAATTGAAAAATTGAGTGAAGGTTTGAAGGAATCTCTTAAAACAGAAATACCTCCAATATCACAAACTTTTGTTAAATCTAATACTTCAACTCCTGTTTGTAATAAAGCGAAAGAGAAGACGGATAAAGGTTCGGACGAAAAGCCTAGATTCAATACGACAAATTTTAAATACGATGAATTAAATTCCAGTTATAAAACCAAAAAGGTTGAACTAACTGAATTTAATTTATTATTTTCAAATGAATCTATGGATAAATCTACCGATTCTAAAGTCAATGAACCTGAATCTGTTAAGTCTGAATCTTGTGACGAAAAGGAGTCAAATATTAAATCATATTCTAACAAAAGGGAGTTTGTTCAAAAAACTGTTTCTGAATTTCCTGATCTGGATTCGGCATTGATTAAAATTATTGACCTGGAAACTCAAATTTTTGAGTTCAAATTACAAGTTGAAAAATTAAATGATGATAATGAAAATATTGGAATGGATTTAGATCAAAGTCTAAAAATCAATTCTGATCTTTGGATTCAAATTCGAAATCTTGAATCCCAATTATTTGAATTATCAAAATCTAAAGATTCAAATACTTGTAAAAAGTGTTCAAATCAATGTGAATCAACAGATCAGCCTAAATCATCAAGTTCGGTCAATGAAAAAGGTAAATATTCTTTCGAAGGAATTAATCTTAAGACAAAAGACTCAATTTCTATAGAAAAATCATCATTTGTATGCTTTGACAATTCCTTGTTTGATTCTAATTCAGATTCGAATGAAAAAGAATTCAGTGATAATGAGAAAGGAGAATCATTCGTAACCAAATCTGATTCTTGTTCGAATGATTTTTCTAACTCTAAGAGTTATAACATTTCTTCTTCTTCTTCTTCTTCATAAATGGATGAAGAAAAGTGCTTGGATTTGAAGGAGCGTGTTGCAAATAGCAAGAATAGGAGTACTGATGTTGAGAATTATTGTTCTTTGAATAAAAATTGTATACATTCTCGTAATGTTTACAATGCTTGTGGCAATAAAAATTCCGTACTTTCAGATTTTAAACTATTGACACAAGCTAAAAGGATAATACATTGTGCTCATTGTTGGGACAACTATTTCAAGCTGAATAACAATGCTCCTAAAAACAAAAAGTTTCATACTTCACCTTCTTCTTTAAAATCTTCAGCTAATAAATTTGCAAGAATGTTCGGTTTTGAGTCAAACAAAAAGAATAAAAAGAAGGAAACAAAATCAGTTGAGGTGAATATGGTTTAGAAATGGATTCCCAAAGATCAAGTAAACAAACCTAATTCACAAAATGAACTCACTTTTAAAGGCAAAATTAAAGGTTCATCAACTGAGATAAACAAACTGATCCGTACTAACAACAAAGGATCCATACTCATATGGGTACCTAAGATGAAGTAATTATGTTTTTACAGGACCGTCATGTGTGGGTCATTGATTCGGGAGCTTCAAGACACATGACGAGGTACAAGCACTTATTGCATGATTTTACTGTACATCCTGGCGGATCGGTTGGTTTTGGTAACAACTCAAAAGGATACGTTCGAGGCTACAGAACGTTTAAGAATGATTCGATGTCAATTGAGAAGATTCTGTATGTAGAAGGTTTAGGGCATAATCTTTTCAGCATAAGTCAGTTTTGCGACAAGGACTGTAAGGTTATTTTTGACAAGAAGTTCTGTTATGTTGTGGATGAGAAAGGGTCAGAAATCTTCAGAGCAAAACGATGCGGAGATTTATATATCACTGATTATGCAAGTCTTGTTGCTTCGAATCAAGTATGTCTTGTGTCAAAGGCTTCTCAAGATGAATGTTGGTTGTGGCATAGATGACTGTCTCACCAAAACTTTCGAAGCATCAATAAACTGAGGATTGATGGATTAGTTTCCGGACTTCTAGATCTGAGGATCGATAAAGTTTCAATCTGTCCGGCATGTGAAATGGGCAAAATGAAACACTCTTCTCACAAGTCCAAAACTTTATCCAACTGCATGAATCCTCTTGAGCTCATTCACATGGATCTTTGTGGCCCGATGAGAACTCAATCAATGGGTGGGAAGAAATATGTTTTGGTTATGATTGATGAGTATTCTCGCTACACTTGGTTGGATTTTCTACGAATCAAATCTGAAGCACCTGAGCTGATCATCAAGTTCATCAAAAAGATTCAGATTCTTCTACATCCTCCAGTTTAAAAGATAAGAAGTGACAACGAAACTGAATTCAAGAATGCTACGCTACAGTCTTTTCTTGATTATGTTAGAATTTCTCACAACTTTTATGCACCAATTACTCCACAACAAAATGGAGTGGTTGAGAGAAAGAATCGGATGCTTGTAGAAGCAGCTCGAACTATGCTTGCTTATTCGGGTCTTCCACCAAGTTTGTGGGCTGAAGCAGTTTCCACCGCATGCTTCACACAAAACAGGACTATTATAAATAAAAGATTAAATAAAACTGCATATGAAATCATTAATAATCGCAAACCCAATATTAAATTTTTGCGTGTTTTTGGATGCAGATGTTTTGTGCTAAAAGATCGTGAACACCTTACGAAGTTCCAGGTCAAAGCTGATGAAGGGATTTTTATTGGTTACTCCTTGAATTCCAAAGCATACCGGATCTACAACTATCGCACCAAGTCAGTCATCGAAAGCATTAACGTAACGTTTGACGAGAATGTGACGTTGACTTTTGGACAACACGGTTCAGGACTCGGACAACAACCTGAAGTTTCTACTAAAAAGGAGTAGAACCTGTGCCAAAACAGTTTTCTAATTCCGTATTAAATAATAATAATACTAAAGAGTTAGATTTATTATTCGATGATGCGTTTATGGATTATTGTGCAGATATGGAGCTACCTATCACATCCGTAAATGCAACTTCACAACAGACGAGTGTCAATTTCTCCGGTCCATTTGAAGATGTCGGTGCTAGTACTTCTGGTGCAACTAACGAGACTCCGAATGACACTACAACTGTTGTAGTCTCTGAGCCTGAAATTCAACCTGAAGTTCCGGTTTCAGAAAACACATCATCGGAGGTTTCTTCACCTGAATTACAAATACCAGATGTTCAATTCCATGAACCGACTCATGTATCTTCAGCTGAATCAACCGAAGAAATTCTTGCGATAATGGATGAAAATGACTCAACCAACACTCGTGTAGAAATTCCAACACTCCCTAGTACACACAAATGGATAAGGGCACATCCTCCTGCGGATATTATTGGTGACATCAAGGATGGTGTGAAGACACGATCTGCGACTACAAACGAGTGTTTGTATGTCAACTTCGTGAGCTCGTTAGAACCCAAGAAAGCATCTGAAGCATTACAAGATCCATATTGGATAAATGCTATGCAAGAAGAGTTAAATGAGTTTAAGCGCAACGAGGTTTGGCATTTGGTGAAGCGTCCTAAGGACAAGACCATTGTTGGAACTAAATGGGTCTTTAGGAACAAGAAATATGAAGTGGGGATTATAGTTAGAAACAAAGCCAGACTGGTCGCAAAAGGTTATAATCAACAAGAAGGAATTGATTATGATGAAACCTACGCACTAGTGGCAAGGATTGAAGCCATCAGAATTTTTCTTGCATATGCCGTGCATAAAAACATGAAGGTTTTCCAGATGGACGTAAAATCTGCTTTTCTGAACGGAATTCTTTATGAAGAGGTGTATGTAAGTCAACCTGAAGGTTTTGTAGATCCAAAATATCCAAACCATGTCTATGTCTTGGATAAAGCTCTCTACGGACTGAAACAGGCTCCACGGGCATGGTATGAAACTCTAACTATTCATCTGCTTGAATCTGGATACACCAAAGGTACAATAGACACAACTCTTTTTCTAAAAAGGAAAGGAGCTGATTTATTACTTGTACAAATATATGTTGATGACATTATATTTGTCTCTACAAACCCTGATATGTGTAAAGATTTTGAAGAGGTGATGAAAAGCCGTTTTCAAATGAGCATGGTGGGGGAATTAAATTTTTTCCTTGGACTCCAAGTGACACAATCAAATGAAGGCATTTTCCTAAATCAATCAAAATATATAAATGATATGCTTAGAAAGTTATATTTAAATTCTTCCTCCGTCATGAAAACACCAATGGCTACCGGTCGGCTTTTGGACGCTGATTTATCCGGTAAATCAGTCGATCAAAAGTTATACAGTGGCATGATTGGGTATTTACTATATCTAACGACGAGTAGATCGGATATTATGTTTGCAACATCTTTTTGTGCTCGTTTTCAAGCAAACCCGAAGGAATCTCACCTTGCTGCTGTTAAGCGAATCCTTAGATATCTTAAAGGCACAAGAAATTTGGGTCTTTGGTATCCTAAGGATTTGGGCTTTGAGCTAATTGCATTTACAGATGCAGATCATGCAGGTAATAGAATGGACAGGAAAAGCACTTCTGGTGTTTGTCAATTTCTGGGGGATAAGCTTGTAAGCTGGTCATCGAAGAAGGAAAATTGCGTGTCAACATCTACTGCGGAAGCGGAATACGTGGCCGCGGCAAGTTGTTGCTCTCAAGTACTTTGGATGAAGACCCAGCTAAAGGATTACGGATATATCATCAACAAGATCCCAATCTATTGCGATTCCAAAAGCGCAATAGCAATAACTGAAAATCCTGTTCAACACTCCAAAACGAATCACATCAATGTCAGGTACCATTTGATAGGATTTATATAAACCCTAAACCGGATCTTTAAGCTCAAGAATGATTAGTTCTAGATCATGGAATAAACATATACAAATCACAACATGAACAGCGGAATTAAACGACAGATTTGTATAGCTAACAAGGTTCATTAATTTAAACATACTGATTACATACTCACGCCCCAATTTGTTGACCTAAGTTATCAACAAACGAATACTTCTTCTCAAGTATTAGGATTAAGAACCTTGGGGCTCATGCACACACATCTACACGTTTTTGTTTAAACGTGGGTTTCAAGAACGTCTAATTCTATATCTCTAGGTTTCTTTATATACTAGAAACCTAGATAAACTAGAAACTAGATAAATACCAATCATAGATAAACTAGGAATCCTAGATAAACTAGAATTTACAAGGATAACTATAAAATAAACATATTACAATTCGAACCCTTGTAAGTTGAAGTTTTGACACATCAAATCTATATGAAATATTCCTAACAATCTTCCCCTATTTGATGATGACAAAACTTAGCATCAGAATCTTCAAGTAGCTCTTCCCCTTTTTGACATAATCAAATCCAAAACTTATCAAACTTGAATCTTCCCCTTGAATGATCAACACTTCTTCTTCCCCTGAATTTATGCTAACCATCCTTGTGTCTTCGAGGTTATATCAATTACGTTGTAAAGAAAATCAACCATTATCTATTTGAAGTTGAAGTAAAAAACCAAACCTTGAGTCTTATATCCCGTAGAAACCAAGTGAACAACAACGTCATTCTCATGAATGAGGGGATCCCTGTCCTTCGACCAATCTTCTTCTCTAAGATTTCGTCAAATTGAAGTCACATTCTTCGAACAATTACGTTAATAATCTTCATAATATCACGGGTTATCTTTAACAGGTGAAGGATACCTTTAAAGATATGATAAGAACACAAACTCTAACTTTCACTTCTTCTTCAAACAAACTCTAATTAATCTTCCTTTTTGTAATCAACTGATGACGATCAAATGGTAGTCATTTAAGCATTCTTCCTCTATCGTTCATCAAACCTTCATACCTTGTGTGTGTGAATTTTCTTGAAACAAACAAAAATCATCCTTCTTTTGTCGAGCATGATCCTAACATGGTGTGTGACATGTATTCTCCATTGCATCGCGGCTTTGATTTCATGGCTTTGAGGAATTCTGAGTGAAGAACAATTTTTATCAAGAAAAAAAACTGCTGGATTTCGAGAATTTCTGGGAGCGTTCTGGACGTCGTACGGCCAATCCAACCAGACATAATGTTAAACAATGTGTCCCGAAGCTGCTGTCCAAAAATCGCGACGATCCGACGGTTCAATCTCCGGGAATAGGCGAAACGGCCGGCTGTGATTTTCCAGAAAATTTCTGCGAAAAATCTGATTTTTCTTTCTTTCGTTCGTCTTCTTTCGTCTCTTCAAATCCTCCATTAAACCTTGTTTTTCTTCCAGATCAGAGAGCACCATGTGCTCTGATACCACCTGATAGGATTTATATAAACCCTAAACCGGATCTTTAAGCTCAAGAATGATTAGTTCTAGATCATGGAATAAACATATACAAATCACAACATGAACAGCGGAATTAAACGACAGATTTGTATAGCTAACAAGGTTCATTAATTTAAACATACTGATTACATACTCACGCCCCAATTTGTTGACCTAAGTTATCAACAAACGAATACTTCTTCTCAAGTATTAGGATTAAGAACCTTGGGGCTCATGCACACACATCTACACGTTTTTGTTTAAACGTGGGTTTCAAGAACGTCTAATTCTATATCTCTAGGTTTCTTTATATACTAGAAACCTAGATAAACTAGAAACTAGATAAATACCAATCATAGATAAACTAGGAATCCTAGATAAACTAGAATTTACAAGGATAACTATAAAATAAACATATTACAATTCGAACCCTTGTAAGTTGAAGTTTTGACACATCAAATTTATATGAAATATTCCTAACAATCTTCCCCTATTTGATGATGACAAAACTTAGCATCAGAATCTTCAAGTAGCTCTTCCCCTTTTTGACATAATCAAATCCAAAACTTATCAAACTTGAATCTTCCCCTTGAATGATCAACACTTCTTCTTCCCCTGAATTTATGCTAACCATCTTTGTGTCTTCGAGGTTATATCAATTACGTTGTAAAGAAAATCAACCATTATCAATTTGAAGTTGAAGTAAAAAACCAAACCTTGAGTCTTATATCCCGTAGAAACCAAGTGAACAACAACGTCATTCTCATGAATGAGGGGATCCCTGTCCTTCGACCAATCTTCTTCTCTAAGATTTCGTCAAATTGAAGTCACATTCTTCGAACAATTACGTTAATAATCTTCATAATATCACGGGTTATCTTTAACAGGTGAAGGATACCTTTAAAGATATGATAAGAACACAAACTCTAACTTTCACTTCTTCTTCAAACAAACTCTAATTAATCTTCCTTTTTGTAATCAACTGATGACGATCAAAGGGTAGTCATTTAAGCATTCTTCCTCTATCGTTCATCAAACCTTCATACCTTGTGTGTGTGAATTTTCTTGAAACAAACAAAAATCATCCTTCTTTTGTCGAGCATGATCCTAACATGGTGTGTGACATGTATTCTCCATTGCATCGCGGCTTTGATTTCATGGCTTTGAGGAATTCTGAGTGAAGAACAATTTTTATCAAGAAAAAAAACTGCTGGATTTCGAGAATTTCTGGGAGCGTTCTGGACGTCGTACGGCCAATCCAACCAGACATAAGGTTAAACAATGTGTCCCGAAGCTGCTGTCCAAAAATCGCGACGATCCGACGGTTCAATCTCTGGGAATAGGCGAAACGGCCGGCTGTGATTTTCCAGAAAATTTCTGCGAAAAATCTGATTTTTCTTTCTTTCGTTCGTCTTCTTTCGTCTCTTCAAATCCTCCATTAAACCTTGTTTTTCTTCCAGATCAGAGAGCACCATGTGCTCTGATACCACCTGATAGGATTTATATAAACCCTAAACCGGATCTTTAAGCTCAAGAATGATTAGTTCTAGATCATGGAATAAACATATACAAATCACAACATGAACAGCGGAATTAAACGACAGATTTGTATAGCTAACAAGGTTCATTAATTTAAACATACTGATTACATACTCACGCCCCAATTTGTTGACCTAAGTTATCAACAAACGAATACTTCTTCTCAAGTATTAGGATTAAGAACCTTGGGGCTCATGCACACACATCTACACGTTTTTGTTTAAACGTGGGTTTCAAGAACGTCTAATTCTATATCTCTAGGTTTCTTTATATACTAGAAACCTAGATAAACTAGAAACTAGATAAATACCAATCATAGATAAACTAGGAATCCTAGATAAACTAGAATTTACAAGGATAACTATAAAATAAACATATTACAATTCGAACCCTTGTAAGTTGAAGTTTTGACACATCAAATCTATATGAAATATTCCTAACAATCTTCCCCTATTTGATGATGACAAAACTTAGCATCAGAATCTTCAAGTAGCTCTTCCCCTTTTTGACATAATCAAATCCAAAACTTATCAAACTTGAATCTTCCCCTTGAATGATCAACACTTCTTCTTCCCCTGAATTTATGCTAACCATCCTTGTGTCTTCGAGGTTATATCAATTACGTTGTAAAGAAAATCAACCATTATCAATTTGAAGTTGAAGTAAAAAACCAAACCTTGAGTCTTATATCCCGTAGAAACCAAGTGAACAACAACGTCATTCTCATGAATGAGGGGATCCCTGTCCTTCGACCAATCTTCTTCTCTAAGATTTCGTCAAATTGAAGTCACATTCTTCGAACAATTACGTTAATAATCTTCATAATATCACGGGTTATCTTTAACAGGTGAAGGATACCTTTAAAGATATGATAAGAACACAAACTCTAACTTTCACTTCTTCTTCAAACAAACTCTAATTAATCTTCCTTTTTGTAATCAACTGATGACGATCAAAGGGTAGTCATTTAAGCATTCTTCCTCTATCGTTCATCAAACCTTCATACCTTGTGTGTGTGAATTTTCTTGAAACAAACAAAAATCATCCTTCTTTTGTCGAGCATGATCCTAACATGGTGTGTGACATGTATTCTCCATTGCATCGCGGCTTTGATTTCATGGCTTTGAGGAATTCTGAGTGAAGAACAATTTTTATCAAGAAAAAAAAACTGCTGGATTTCGAGGATTTCTGGGAGCGTTCTGGACGTCGTACGGCCAATCCAACCAGACATAATGTTAAACAATGTGTCCCGAAGCTGCTGTCCAAAAATCGCGACGATCCGACGGTTCAATCTCCGGGAATAGGCGAAACGGCCGGCTGTGATTTTCCAGAAAATTTCTGCGAAAAATCTGATTTTTCTTTCTTTCGTTCGTCTTCTTTCGTCTCTTCAAATCCTCCATTAAACCTTGTTTTTCTTCCAGATCAGAGAGCACCATGTGCTCTGATACCACCTGATAGGATTTATATAAACCCTAAACCGGATCTTTAAGCTCAAGAATGATTAGTTCTAGATCATGGAATAAACATATACAAATCACAACATGAACAGCGGAATTAAACGACAGATTTGTATAGCTAACAAGGTTCATTAATTTAAACATACTGATTACATACTCACGCCCCAATTTGTTGACCTAAGTTATCAACAAACGAATACTTCTTCTCAAGTATTAGGATTAAGAACCTTGGGGCTCATGCACACACATCTACACGTTTTTGTTTAAACGTGGGTTTCAAGAACGTCTAATTCTATATCTCTAGGTTTCTTTATATACTAGAAACCTAGATAAACTAGAAACTAGATAAATACCAATCATAGATAAACTAGGAATCCTAGATAAACTAGAATTTACAAGGATAACTATAAAATAAACATATTACAATTCGAACCCTTGTAAGTTGAAGTTTTGACACATCAAATCTATATGAAATATTCCTAACACCATTTTATTAAAGACCATGTTGAGAAAGGAACTATAAAAATTCATTTCGTGCCGACTGAACTAGAGCTTTCTGATTTTTTTACAAAACCTTTGGATGAAAAAAGGTTCAACTTCTTAATCAGCAAACTAGGAATGTTAAACCCTTAGGCATTTCTTAGTTTTTCTTTAAAACATTGAGGGGGAGCATGTGTACTTGTTTATTTAATTATACTTTATTTTTTAGGGGGAGTTAGAAGTTTTCATCAAGTGATACATCTAACCAATCTGGACTCATGTTCAATGAGTACCAAGCTTTTCATCTGTACTTGCAGATTTTTCTGAAGTTGAGTTGACTGATTATGCATCTGTTTAGTGGGAGCAGATTGGCATAAGTCTGTAAGTATAGTATATTGTATAGTATATCGTATAGTTTTTCTATTAGTATTTTTCTATTAAAAAAAGTTGAGAGGGGAGGAACATATTTTTAAAGAAAAGAGCTTAAAATGTCGTAATCTGATGAGAGAGTGTTGAAAGACTGGTTTTTCTAAAAAAGTTGAATTTTTTAATGGAAAAACACTTACTTTTCGCATCCTTAAGAATACGAAAAGTACACAACTCTCATCCTTAAGGATACAAAAAGTAGACTTTTCGCATCCTCAAGGATACGAGAAGTGAACTTTTCGCATCCTCAAGGATACGAGAAGTACACAACTCGCATCCTCAAGGATACGAGAAGCACACAACTCGCACCCTCAAGGATACGAGAAGCACACTATTCGCATCCTCAAGGATACGAGAAGTAAACTATTCGCATACTTAAGGATACGAGTAGTAAGTGTTTGCATCCTTTTCATTAAGAGAAGTGTTTTCGTGATTTTAATACGAGAAATTCTTTCTCACTTGGAAGAATTCGCATCCTTGTTCATACGAATTCTTCAGATGAACAGTAACATGTCTTTTCTTGATGACATGAGGGGTCCACTCATTTTGTGCCACGTGTTTTTCTCACGTGTGGGTATAAATTCAAATTTCAAGATATTTTCCCACATCTTCATATCCCTTTCACAATACGAAAACCCCTGCTCGTTTACTGTTCATCTTCTTCATCTCGAGTTCCACTTCAATTCAACATATCTTTCTAGTCAGGTATTCATTCTCTTTCATTTTTGTTTCTTTGTGTTCGTATTATAGATTAGAAGTGTTCTATCCGTTTAGATTTTGTTTTAGTTTAGTTTAAGTTCATCAATTTCATGTCATTCAGTTCGTAAACTATTCCTATTTTGTGTTCTTATTTTTCATTTTTTAACTCCATCTTTAGGGCTTAATGTTAGAAATTGAACATTGTTTATTGATGGGTTTTAGTTTTCGAGTATGTGTGTGTAATTTTTGTGTTCAAAATTTTGATTTTAAATCAATTTTTAAATCTATCTGTTTTGAATGTTGCGAGTATTAGGGTTTTTAAATCTGTCACTGAAAATTCCTAAGTACAAAACTCGTATTGTTCTTGAAAGTCAAGAACTCGTATCCTCTGGGTTACGAGTTCTTCAAAACTCGCATTAGTCTTTCTAAGTCTGAATTCACATTGTCTTAAGTCAAGAACTCGCATCTTTCATGATACGAGTTCTTCCAACTTGTTCTTATTGATTGAAGGTCAGAATTCACATCCTTCATGTTGCGAATTTCTCAAAACTCGCATCCTTCATGTTGCGAGTTCTCCATAACTCGTATGCTTATGTTGCGAATTCCTCAGACTTCGTATCCTTCTCATTGCAAGAAGTCAAGAATTCGTATCCTTCTTCTTGCGAATTCCTTGTTTGTTTTCCTATGTGTTGCGAGTTTCTGAGTGTGTATGTCAGTTGCGAGTTGTGCTATATCAGTTGGTTGCGAGTTCCATACTTAGTGAATTTTCAGATTTTTTTTTTGAAAAAGTGACTTTTGCCAAAAATATCCGTTTTAGAACTGTTTTTCAAAACAACAGTTCACATGGCATAAAATCAGGAGGAACAAAGCAGAGTTCAGGGTTTTGGTGAAAACATACCAATTATCCCTGACGCAACACCAGATGTTCAACTTCCATCCACACGTTCCGTTCACCCATCCGTAACTGAAGGAGATCCAAATAACATCATCATTCTTCCACGCGACTATGTGGAGATCAAGGCCAACAAGCACCATGTTGACTTTGACAGTATCAACATATCTCCGATCATCAAGGAAATCCTACGGAATCACCCGTTGGCATATGCATTGACTCATACAGTCAATGTACCTATGATGTACCTTCAGCAAGCCTGGAAGACCATTGTACACACCATGGAGAACCGAAGGCCAATCTTCTTGTTACAGATTGATGAATTTATTTCAAAGCTGGATTTTCACAGACTGCGGCTTGTTCAGAAGTTACCCGGGCCTGAATCTAGACCTGGGAGAACATCTTTTGATTCATATGCATCGGAAATTGAAGTATTTGAAGGCATTAAGGCTGTGGGATACATTGGTGAGTTGAATCAAATCAAAGACTTCAAAAAGGCAAATCTGCCGCCTTTGTATTATACGATATTCTCCGTGATCAACGTGTGCCTAACTTCAAAGCACTCGGGAACCGATAATGCGAGTCTGAGTATTCTAAAGTTGTTCCACGCGGTAGTGTATGATCTACATGTAGATTATGCAGTTATCTTTTGGAATGAGCTACAACAAAGGGTGGAAGATAAATAAAAGAAGAAAGGCAAACCTTATGTGTCCTATATGAGGTTCTTACAGATTATCGTCCATAGCATGATGCGGTCAAACAAAGAAATTCCGCGGAGATTGAATCATCCTTCTGCACCAGAAAAATCAATGCAATATCTTCAAAGGCAAAATTACAATTTCCATGATGAAATGCCTTTACCGGAAGGGTTCCTTGGATACGCGGATCAGAACACTGAGTGTATTATAGAATATAAAGAGTCTATGGTCTGGCCAGAACCGGAGGGACCTACCCAGGACTCAACCCCTAGGCGAGAGGAGTCGGTGAGTGTTCAGGATGCACGGGCTACTGAACGGGGAGAGTCAAGGGAAAATTCCGAGAGGGGAACTGGTGGGGGTCAGTCACCTGTACTTGAAGATACACGGTCATCGTCTGAGGACACAAAACTAGATGATCGTGTACAACAAGAGACCGATGATGTAATTCCCTAACACATTGGAAGAGCTTATTCGGTTGAGTTTTCTAATGATAGTACAGGGTCTGACAACGCGTCTGATCCCGCGGAGGAACAAGCTGATGATGATTATGATGATGATGACCCAAATGATGATGACAATGATTTTGGTGATGTTTCCCAATACTTGAACTTTGCACGCATGGAACATCTCGATACTGAAAATGTACAAACTGTTATTGAAACAGTTACGAAAGATATAAGGAGAACCGAAGGAGTATTAGTTGAAAATATAAGTGAGTCGGTGAGAGAAAATGAAGAAAACAATATGGAGAGTGTGAGAGCTACCACAACTTTCTATACCAGAAGGGCAGCCACATCCACCACCAGATCTCATTTGTTGGGATCATGTGTTGAAAAAGACGTTAGTCGCCCACTAACGCAATTGCACACCTCAGCCATCCATTCGGCTTCTTCTCAACAAGAAGCCGTCTCATTTTCTCACGGGGTTATAGCACATAATCTATCCGGCTCTCACTTGGAGAGTCCGGGTATTGAAACAGAGCGACTCCCTCCCCGGTCCTCGACCTTCATTCCTGCACAAGTTGAGAGTCTAGTGCCTGTTGCTAACATCTTATCTTCTTTGCGTAGGACCCTAATTGGAACATCTGATACGAGTCTTTGTGACCCATCCGGAACACTTAGAGTAGATCCTACTTTAGGACTACGAGGACCGAGTGGAAATCCTACCAGTGCTAACACTATGCCAACACTGAGCGTAGGTCACACAGTTGATTCAACTGTTGTGTCAACGGATCACCTAAGTGGTACCAGTGTTAGATTACCCGTCTTTGTGACAAGGGAAACTTTCGACGGCGCCCTAAAGGCTATTGAGGAAATTTTATTCGGGAGTTACAAGGGGTAAAAGCATTATTGAATGGCAAAGGGCCGGTAATTGATAAGACCGCGGTACGTCCACGTCCGGAAATTTTTATGCCTCCGCCTTTGCAAACTCGTGTTACTCTGCCTCCACAAACCACGATACCTACCCAAGATATGGCTATCGAAGAGTTAAGGGATCTGTTCTATGCAAAGTTATTATCTATCAGTCCTGAGGATCAACAAAACCAGACTCTATTGCAACTGCTTGCCAATTTCCAACCCCGGAATCAACCACCTTGTTAGAGCATTATTGTATTCAAGATTTATTGTAAAGTCTTGTATAATGTCAAACATTGTAAAAGTCAAACATAGTCAAAGTCAAAGTATCTTTAGTTAGAAAGTCAATGTAATTAGATTCAATACCTTGTAATGTCTAGGTATAAATAGGTTTAGCTTGCTTAGATCTTAAGCAAGTCTCAAGCAAGTCATTAGAGAATGATCTTAATTGTAATATTCTAGAGAGAGAAGTGAGAGCATTCTAGAGAGAGAAAGTGCATCAATCATATGTAATCTCTATTATGTTCAAGATCAATGGATGATTTGATGATTACCTAATAGAAACTGGTTTTACATTTGGTATCAGAGCCTTGGGAGATCGAATTGTGTGCAAAATTCGTCCAAATTCATGAAGATTTGAAGATTTTTGAAGAAAATCTCCATTTTTGAAGAACTTGAAGAACACAAATGGGTTATGGATTTTTAGTGTGTTTTTGTGTTTGATTTTGATTGAAAAGTGTTTCTCCATCATTCTAAACGAGATTTGCATCATCAATTTCTCAAAAACAAATCAAGAATTGATCAATTTGAAGATTTTTAAAATTTTTGTGTTCTTGACAAAAAAGTTGTCTGTGAAATTTTTTGAAGAGTGATTTTGCAATTTGTTGTTGTTTTGATGCATTTCTATGTAAAATCGTTTTCAAAAACATGTTTTAGACATGAAACATTCACAGATTTCAAGTTTTCATTCCTAAATTTTAGTTTTGAAATTTTGGTGTTCTTGGTGTTTTTGAGAATCTTCAAAGTGTTCTTGATGAAAATTTCTAGATCTTGAATTTTGATTCAATTTTTTCTTGAGATGATGTTAAATGTTGTTTGTGATGTGGTTTGATCTTAAAAATTCATGATCCAAAACTGTTTGTGAGTTTTTATTTTTTGCATAGAAGTAACAAGAAAAGAAGAAAGAAAGAAAGTTAAAAGTCATCATATCAAAAGTCAAAATCATACGAAATCATGGTTTCGGATCAGTGTGATTAACAAGTGTGTTGCATGTGTGTTTGCTTGAGTTGCTTGTATGTGAGCTTGAAAAAATGGTTTCGGATCATGTAAGAATGGTTTCGCATCCTTCATAAAAAAATTAAACCGGTGTGTTTGTGTGCATCAGCTGTGTGTGAGTGTGTTTGATAAGGATTTCGGATCACGCTTGGTACGAAACCATAATTCTTTTTGAGGTGCATGAGTGTGTGTTTAACTTGCTTGTTTGTGTGCTTATTTCTTTCAAGGTTTCGGATCACATAGGATACGAAATCATATTGCTTAAGGTGTGTGTTTGTGTGCTTATTTTTTTCAAGGTTTCGGATCCAAGAGGATACGGAATCCTCAGGTTTCGGTTCCTGTTTAATACGAAACCATCTCGTTTCTGACCCTCACTGATACGAAATCATCAACTCATTTCCTTTGATCCGAAACCATATGAATTCGGACCCTCTTTGATACGAAACCATCCTCATTTCGTATCTTTCTTTCGCCGGAAAAAAGGCTCGTCGGTAAATCTAGTGGGTCTTCGAAATTCAGTGTATGATCGACATTTGTTGCTTGGAATCGATTGGTATTTGTTTTAGGATCACATCTCAACCAAAGTTATCAAACTTGGTTGAGAAACGAAGAAGATATCGTCGGCTGAAATCACCTCGCCGAAAAAACGTTTTTCGCTGGAAATTTGGTGGGTCGCCGGATTTTGTTGCATGATCGAGAACCTTTGGTATCTTTCGATTTGTCCTTGAATAAGGAACACAACGCAACAATTTCTATTCATTTTGGTCGAGAAACGAAGAAGAAATCTGAAGAAGAAAGCATCAGATCATCGTGGGTTGTTTTTGTGAAGATGGTGAACAGTAACTAACGGTAGTGTCGTTAGTGCCGTTAAGTTTGTAACAATTTTGGTCCTAGTCCGTTAGTTAGTTTTAGATATTAGCAGATTTAGTCCCTGTAGCTTAGTTTGAGTCTATTACAATTTTGGTCCCTAGATTTAGAAGTTTCAGGTTTCGTCAAATTTGGTCCTTGTAGTTTAGTTTAAGTTGTAGACTTTTATAGATTTAGTCCTTCTAGTTATATCTTCTAGGTTTTTACACTTTTAGTCCCTAAATTCTTAAGTTTCAATTTTTGTCAATTTTAGTCCTTGTTTTTGTTGAGTCTTAGTATTTTTCACTTTTAGTCTCTATATTTTGTATTTTTGACATTTTTAGTCATTTTAGTGTCGAATTTTTGTCATTTTACCTGCTTTTATTCGTAAGTGACATATTTTTCTCTTATTTTGCAGGTTTATCAATTAAAGTCCAACATTTTCGCGTAAAATTTTCAGAATTAATTTTTGGAAGACAAATTTATAGTTTGTTTTTCAAATTTTATTTTTTTGAAAATTTTTCCGACTTTAATTGTGTTTTTCTGATTTTTAAGAGTGTGCACATAATTCTAACTTCTAAGCGAAGTTTCTCGTGACGATCACTCTATTAGGTAGTATTATTTTTGGTATTTTTCATCTAATTTTGTTTGTGTTTCTCTTCAGGTTTACTTCAAGATGCCTACTTATACAGAAGATGGGGTTTTAAGATTGAAGCAAACTCTTATAACAGAAATACCTCCAACTCTACAAACTTTTGTTAAAACTAATAATGGATGTTTGAAGCAAACTCTTATATCTAATACTTCAAATCCTTCAGCTCCTGTTTTAAATAAAGAGGAAGAAAATGCTAAATTGAAGAGACAAATTTTAGACATTTCTTCTTCAAATGATAGACTTATTAAAAGAGTTACTGATCATAAAGGTTGAAAGAAATTTGAAATTAAAAGGTTTTTGATGATCATGATGCTCACATTCATCAAAAAAGGGGGAGAAATGTTTAATTCAATTTCATGTCGAAGACAATTCAAGGTCAAAGAGATAAAGATAGTTTTGAAGAAGATTGACTTTACATTGTGAAAGACAATGATGTTTTCGAATCACTCATATATGGATTCGGATTGCTCAAAGTTGAAATTTTCGGATCATGTGAAGTCTGAAGTGTTTTGAATATGGTTATCTTAGATCTGAGAGACTCGGATTGTGCTTACACCTAAATGTTCAAAAATGTGAAGGCTTCGCATCCTTGTGTAGATTCAACTGTTTGAAGAGTGCCAAAGCTTCAAAGTACAAAGTGGTCATAGTTAAAGCTTTGAAGATCAAGAGCTGAAGACTGCTGCTATATTTTTTTAAATCTTGAATCCAAAGGGGGAGAATGTTAGAGCATTATTGTATTCAAGATTTATTGTAAAGTCTTGTATAATGTCAAACATTGTAAAGTCAAAGTATTAGTCAAAATAGTCAAAGTCATGTAAAGTCAAACTAGCTTTAGTGTTTAAAGCTTTGTAATTAGGAGATATAAATAGCTTTAGCTTAGTTGTTAAGCAAGGTTAATGATCATAATTGTAATATCAAGAGAGTATTTCTAGAGAGAGAAGTGAGGGCATTCTAGAGAGAGAAAGTGCATCAATCATATGTAATCTCTATTATGTTCAAGATCAAAGGATGATTTGATGATTACCTAATAGAAACTGGTTTTACACACCTCCACCACCACCACAAACACCCGCACCACATGTTACTTCCACCGAGTTTCAAGCATTTAAAATTGAGGTTATGCAATGCCTTAGTGATATGAAGAATTTGATGGATGAAATGAAGGCGATGATGAATCCGTCATTCAAGACTCAAGCCCAAGGTACCAAAAAAAGACATGATCAAGATCCAGATGATCATGATCATGAGGGGGAGAAGGGCAAAAAGCGAAGGGTTGTATTGTATATTGATCCGAACGTGGAACCGAACGTGGTGTTATGGGAGAGGAAAGCGGGAAACAGATTGTATTGTATATTGATCCGAACGTGGAACCGACGGTTGAAAAGCCTGAGGTAGATGAGGAGGAAATAAGAAAGGCGAACGAAAGTGAAGGATTCTTGAATGTTATCGATGTTAGTTCGGACGAAGAAGATAATGAAAGAGGCAAAAAGTATGATAGTTTTTGGAAGGTTAAGGAAGAAGAGGAAGAGATTAGTTTGATGGTTGATGATGGAATGGATGATATTGAAGTTGATTTCAATGATGATGAGATTGACTTTCCTACTGAGATTTATGGTCCGAAAACACCGAAGGACATCAGTATGATCCCCATTCAGTCACCTGATTCACCATAAACCTTAACATAAACCTTAACCAACCAAACCCTGATCAAACAAATATACCATCTTCTGAACCATTTCACCCAAGACCTGATTCACCTATCTTACCTGATCCTTTCACCGAAGAAAACAAACCTGAAATACCCGAACCACCCATCATACCAACTTCTAACCCTTCAGCTGATCAAGCTGGACCTTCAAACCCTTCCACATCAAACCAGCCTGGTCCTTCTAGTACAGTTCAAGAGGCTGAGGAAAGATTAAGATTGTCATGATTGAGAACACCATTCATGGAGGATACTGAAAGACGATTGTTTGTGCACAATATAAGGAGACTTAATCCGTATGCAGTTTTGGGGATCAACGATCAGTCTGATTCGTTCAAATTCAAATATGTTTACTTCTTAAGGGGGAATTGCCAAAAGGAGAGGTTTGTTAAAAGAAAGAAGTTGATTGTGCAAATAATAGAGGTCTATGTCCAGAGATTCTACAAGTTGTTCTTTCCTCACCTCGTAGTTCAAAGACAGGATTGTAAAGATTATACCTTCAGTGAAGCTGATTTTTGCCATCTCACAATGGACGATTTTGAGTTCATGTATAACTTCTTCCGAAACTTACAGATCGGAAAAGAAAATGTTCTTATCGCTTTGAACGACATCAAGAGATTTTTGCGGAGACACATCTTGTATACTCAAAGTCATGATTTCCAAATGGCACTGGAAAGTAATCAACCGATGGTGAATCTTATTCGTCCTACTCAAGAATTGGGAGGTCTAATGAGAATGCCTTTATACACAGTTATTGATGATCCGTAGTTTGGAATCACGTTCAGAAATGATAGGGGGCATAAGATCTTTATTCGGATTGCTAAGTTGGCCAAGTATTATGATGGAACACTGAAGGTGGTACTGCTACAGTTGCAAGAAAGATTGAAACGACATGACGGGGAAAGGAAGATCACTTGGATGTCAACTCGTCCAAGAATTCTGCTGGTTAATGCAATTAATGAGATCATCGACAGAATCTCATTCCGTGCGGCCATGCGAAGAATTGAAGCATATTTGGGTTTCAGACCAAGACAACCGGAGCTGCCTTGATAGCTAAGGGGGAGATTGTTAGTGCACTTTAGTAGCTATCAAGACAGTATTATACTTGTACTGTATCTTCTGAGTAGAGGCATGGACTTTTCATGGCCCTACTGTATAAAGAAGAACTCTTTGTTAATTCATTAACACTTTAAAGCCTATGTCATTTGTACTCTCATGATCAATATATGTATGACTATTTCTCTCTAGATTCTCTCTACATATCATTGTGATTACATTGCTAGATCTTGGGATTTATCAGAGGGACCATTTATGTAAATCTAGTACTTAGGTATAAATAGCCTAAGTATGGTTCATTTCTCACTAGTTGCTTTATCAAGAACACTTGTAATCCTCTCTACTTTGTAACTATCACCTTTGAGATTTATGAGAGAGATGATTTGTGACATATTTGTTTGTGTTTGATTACTTGTCTCTGGGATCACAATTGGTATCAGAGCAAGCAATCGAGATCAGATCATACACTTTTCACGTGATTTTTTTTACTATTTTGAGGTTCGACACTTTTTAGAAGAGTCAGTTGATTTTGGATTGATTCTAAGTATTAGATGGATTAGGATTGATCGTTTGTGTTCCTGGAGTGTCTCTGGGTGATTTGATTCCGCCAAATCACAGGAACTCAAGCTAGATTAGTCAGAATTGAGTTTTTGTGAAAAAGTTGGTTACTCACTGTTTTGGGATCGAAATGATTTTTTGTTTGTTTCTTGGCTATACACCAAGAATTAAACCTGTTCAGATAACCTCTGCGAACCACCCTACAAAGTTTCAGTTTGATTGGATAAGATTTGAGAAAAACTTAGAATTTTGAATCTGTGTTCTTCTTTATCGCGGGGTACAGAGTTCATCATTATCACGCGTAGAAGATTTATTTGTTATCCCAAGATTGTGCGATAAAATTTCACGGCATACAACTTTGTGCGATAACTTCCATAAAGGTTTTTTGTAGCTTTGTCGTGCGATTACATTGTATGAACAGTAGTTATCGTACCTTTGGCGTGCGATAACTTAGAGTGAACAGTTCTTATCGCATAGTTGGTGTGCGATAACATATTGACAAATTTTTATCGCATGTGTATTGTGCGATAATCTTTTGAAGGATATTGGTTGTGCGACAAAACAGTGTGTGTGGTATTTTGTGACTGATCAAAGATTGTATAAAGATCATAGACAAGTAAAACACAATGACTACCAGAGATATGTTGGTTATTGGTTCTAAGGATAAGCCTCCGATCTTGTTTCCTAAAGATTTCAAAATATGGAAAGACTGTTTCATGGATTATGTGGAGAGAGAATACAATGGATACTAGATTAAATTTTCATTAGAAGAAGGTCCTCTTGGAAATGTTTATAGCGAAGGTATAGCTAATGAGAATGGAATTCAAGGACCACCAATATTAGTACCTCCTGATACGTATGATGACACTCAAACAAAAAGATATAATGCATACAAAGCATCAAGGTCATTAGTTATGCAAGCTTTCACTAACGACATCTATCAAAAGGTTGATAGTAAGAATATATCAGGAAAAGCCATGTTCGATGAGTTGGTTAAACTTTATCAAGGTTCATCAGTTGAAAATCTGATGAGAGTGTCTAATGCGATTAAAAAGCATGAGAACTTCAAGCAGAAGGAAGGTGAATCATTAAGCAACACTTATGATCGATTCACAACTATTCTGAATGAGTTGAACAGACATAAGATAACGAAGACAACAATAGAAAGCAATGTTAAGTTCTTGAGTGTACTACAACCTGAGTGGAAGAAGTACAGTCATAGAATGAAACAACATGAGAAGCTTCATGATCTCCCTCTACAAGAAATGTTTGAAATGCTCAAGCAGGATGAAGAAGATGTTGATGAAAAGAGAGAAAAAAAGAAGAAGAAATAGAAGAAGGATAAGAAAAAGGATGAAAAAGTTGAAGATGATCCCATTGCTTTGATAACTCACAAATTTGGAAAGCGTGCATCCAGAAAGGAAAGAAGGTATTCTGACTCAGAAGACGGTGGTTCTGAAAGTGATGGTCTGGATGAAGCACAAAGTTTAAAACAAGCTATGATACTTTTGACTAAAGCATTTCAGAAATGATTCGTTAAGAAGACAGGTACAAACAATCAAAGGTATTCATCGGGATCGAAGAATTTTGAGCATAAAGACTGTATGGAATCAAAGAAAAGGTTTGAGGAGAAGAAAGAGGAGGATAAAAGAGATGAGAAAAAGTTTATTGAGAAAAGGGCAGAAGAGCAGAAGTGTTATAACTGTAGGAAGCTAGGACATTTTGCTAAGGACCGTCGGTAGCCGAAAGTGAGAGATTCGGAGTACTACAAGTATAAGATGTTATTAGCAAAACAAAAAAAATCTGGCAAGACGCTATTAGTGGAGGAAGAGTACTGGCTCGATGAGACCGACGATGAAGATGTGGAGGAGACTGCTGCTCAAGCCAAAATGTGCTTCATGAGCAAAGATGCTGAGGAATCTGAGACTAAGACAAAGTCAGAGACAAAAGAGGTAGATTCCATTACTCTCAACAATTTTTTTAAATACAGGCACGTCCACAAACCATATTATATGATTTAACTCAAAAATTAAAACGTTTAAAAGAAACAGTAAGTTTTCAAAGTCAAAAACTTAAAGAAAAACTATTTTAATTGAAACTTTGAAAAAGAGCAAAGCAGAATTTGATGATAATCAAGCTTATTTTCGAAAAAGAATGACTGAACTATCAAATAAATTTGAAAACTCAAAAGCGAAGAAAGATGATGTTGAAAAGCTTATATATGCTTACAAAGATAGAAACTCAGAATTAGTTGAGAAAACAAAAGGTCTGGAGGAAAAATTATATAAAATAGGTCAGAGTGAACAGACGATTCATATGAACAAGCCAAGTGAATTCAGGTATTATAATTCTAAGTGGGGTCTGGGATACGACAATCCTCATTATTTGAGGAATGCCTTATCAAAAGCTCCAACTTTGTACAAATTTGAATGGCTTAGATATCCATCACTAAATTCTTATTATAAGATCAAATGGCTAAAGCTCGATGGTGAAGATTATGCAACTTCCTTTTTGCTATGTGTTGGATAATAGGAAGACATTGGAAAACAAAAAGACTTTGCCTAATGATTATTTCCAAAGCTATGTTGTTGAAAAATGTCAGGATCGATTCTTAACAAGAATTAAACTTCTTAGAAACAAAATTTAGAGAATCTTGCGGAATAGAACTCTAAATCAATTAAAGAACAATCAATAGAATTCAACACACTGTATATATATCAAACTGTATTACTCACAAGCTTTACACCAAACCTCAATCTTGATGAACAGATCTCACCAAGACGACTTCTACTTCTCTAGAAATAGGGTTCTTACACCTTGAGGTTAATTCTCTCTTGAATCAATATCGAATTCTATTTCACACGTATATTAGCTTGTCTATGATGTATCGTGTATATTCTAATAGCTATCTATCAATACTATTTATACAAAAGTAATTACAAGATAACTATCAAAAGTAAATTGATCTTCTGAATCTTCGTTAAACATATCTTGATCAATTCCTTCTTTGTCTCCAAAAGTATCGCATACCAAACTTATCAAGTCAGCAGTATTAACAATCATTTGACTTAGCAGCATTAACGACCTTCAGCAGTATTAACCTTCACAGTCTTCTAGCAGTAGTATCTCAGCTCAGCAGTACTAACCATGACTTGCAGTAGTAATTTGTTCTAGCAGTACTAACCGTGTATACGCAGTAGTAATTTGGTCTAGCAGTACTAACCATGTATACGCAGTAGTAATCTTGCCCAACAGTATTAACTTTCTTCTGGCAGTATTAATGTAGACTTAGCAGTAGAAATCATGGACTAGCAGCACTATCCATACTTAGCTCATTTTCAGTTCCCAACAATCTCCCCCTAACTTGACTTTTAGGAAAAGAAGTCAAGTTCTTCAAATGATGCTACCAAAACTTAGTCATCATATAAGCATAGATCAGGACTTAAACCTAGACTCTGATTTACAATCCTTCTTACCAAGAATCTTCCCATGGCAGAGTCTTTGTTGCAGACCAATTTTACATGTAACATCCCTTTTAGTCTTTTCATGCAGTGTTTGTAGATTTCATCCACCAGATAATACTCCTGATATGTGTTGTCAATTGATATAACATACACTCCACAATTTTCATAGAGCATCCAGTTGGTAATGGCTTGAAAAGGTCTTGCTGTTATGTGCTGAACTACTTCTGGTCTGAACATTAGGCATAGGTATTCTAACACCATCTTTGTGATAGACATACCTCTTTCTGTCAACATGTTACCATAGATCTGCATGCCTACTTTGAACATCTCTTCCAGGTCAGATCTTGAGCATCTTCTTATAAATTGTCCCCATGTTCTGTAGACTTCAAACTGCCCATCAGCTCTCTTGAGTCTGATATACTCCTTTCTCTTATCTATCAAAGTATCCCAGTGACTGATTTCAGGAGGTTTTGAATCTAATGGAGTCACATTGATTGGTTCAGTATCAACCATAGTGATGTACAAGTCACATTGTTCATTGCTAAGTGATTGTGCATTACTGGATTGACCTGTCTTACTATCTCCTTGTCCTTCATCCTTGGCAACTTCTTCCTTTTCTTTTTCTTCTACCACTGGTTTCTCAACAGGTTCTACCCTTTGCTTCTTTACAAACTTCTTTTTAGTAGTCACAGACTTTGTTCTCTTTCTGCTGAAAACCATCTTTGCATCCTTAGTTTCTTCCTGTTTCTTGGCAGTTGGAGGTGTATCATGTTTGGCTTTGATTAAAGCCTCTGCAACCTCCACTTCTTCTACTGTAAGCTTCTCTGTTACTGTTTCAGCTTCTGTTTCTGTTACTGCTTTCTTTGTAGATTGAGCAGCATTAACTGTTTCTGCTGCTTGCTTAGAGTCAGCAGCATTAACAGTTTCTGCTGCTACTTCAGTTTCAGGCTCTTTCTCTGTTACTGCTGCTTTCAAGATTTCTGTTACTACTTCTTGTATGATTTCTGCTGCTTCATGAACATTTGCAGCATTAACAGTTTCTGCTTCTTTAACAAGCTCTTCCACCTTTTCTGTCTCCCCTTTATTCTGTGCACTGGACTCCCCCTTAAACTGTGCATTATCAATTTCCATCTCAGTCTCCATCTGAACTGTCTCCCCCTCAACTTGTAGACCCTTCATATTCAGTTCTGCTTCTGATTCTGACTCTGACTCCCCCTTTTTAGGAGCATCATCAGTTGGAATTCTTCTTCTCAGCACAAATCTTGCCTTTTTCTTTCTGTGCAACAACTTGGTGACCATCTTCTTGAGCTTCTCAATTTGAGACTGTTGGTAGGTGACCACAGTCTTCAGTTGCTCAATCTCCTTCTTCTGTGCCATAACATCCAAGTTGACATTTCCAATGGTTTCCATCAATTCATCATAGTTATATCTATCCTCACCTTGTTTAGAAGTGTTTACCTTCTTTAAAGGATCACTGGAAGTAGCCATCAATTCCTCTATGTTATGTCTATCCTCACCCTTTTTAGAAGTTTTTACCTTCTTTAAGGGATCCTTGGAAGTTTTAGCAGAAGCCTTCTGCCTAGCAGAAGCACTAACTGCCCCCTTGGTTTCTTGGCACCTGGGTCCTCCTAATGATTTCTCATTTAGAGTTGCCATGGGGAAGGTCTTATTTATGTTACCACTGTCCTTCTCTGTGCTAGCAGAAGTAGTGGCAGCCTTAGCACCCATATGCTCATCCTTCTCCTTAGAGAGCACCTTCTTGGGGTTGGGAGACACCCCTGTGGTTTCCCTGTTGATATTCTCAATTGGAGAATGCTCCAACTGAGGGCTTAAAGGCTTAGGGCTCTGAGTAGGTACATCAAGGGAAGGAACCTTGTGCACCTTTCTTCTTTGAAACTTGTTGGATAAAACAGGAGTGGGCTTTTGAAGTATGTGCTGAGGGATGTCTTTTGAGATGGAAGGTTGGGATTGGTCATCAGTGGGTTGATCTAATGAGGGCCTTGATCCTGATGCCATACCTTCAGAGGGGTGGGACACAACCATCATTGTAGAGAACAATGGTGTGTCAACTCCTTCCGAGTCCCTAGGAAGTCTTTTCATATTTGAAAAAACCTTCCCTTTAGGGGATTTGGGTACATATACCTCAGTAAACTGAGGTAAGTCCATCAATTCCTTGTTAATAACTTCTTGCACAAACCTTGGATACATGTAAAAGCTCTTTTTGGATTCCAAGTTTGATACAAGATCATTAAAGATCATAGCTGAAAAATTGTACTTTCTGGCAGTGGATAAGCAGACCACGGCATATGCAATGGGACTGCTGAACTCACTCCATCCAGTAGTTTTCTTGGAAATACAGTGCATCAGGGTATGAACAAGAAATCTCCATTGGTTGAAAATTTTTGACTTGTAGAATTTAAAAACACCAATGGGACCTTCATACCCCATTGTTTGTAAAGTCGAATATAAGTCATCAGAAGATAGAGAGGTTATACCTGAGGCATCATCCAAGTGAAGAGAGATGCAAATAACCTCCTCTGTGACTTTCAAGGGTTTATCACAAACCCTTGTTCGAATGGTTTTCTGCCCTTCTTCGAAACTAACAGTGGCATTCTCCCAAAATTGCGTCTGATGTTCGATATAGATGGTTGGGCTCACCGTTAGGGAATAGGAGATGTGCGAGGATTTAAGAAAATCGACGATATCGTGGAATCCCGCAGCTTGTTTCGGCTTCTGAAGCATGGCTATTTCATTGTGCTCATCAACAAACTCCATGATTCCTGAGGATTCTTGAAAGAAAAACACAAAGATTCTGGGGAGAATAGGTTAGAACGAGAGAGAAGAAGTTAATGCGAAGAGTCGTTATGAACTTTGGCGGGCAAACAGGGGTATTTATATGCCCTAGATTATCAAAAGCAGTATTAATGACATAAGCAGTATTAACTGTGAGGCAGTATTAACTACATAAGCAGTATTAACGACTGAGCAGTATTAACTGCACTAGCAGTATTAACTACTGAGCAGTATTAACTGTGCACTAGCAGTATTAACTACTGAGCAGTATTAACTGCAAAGCAGTATTAACTGCAAAGCAGTATTAACCACAAGGGCAGTATTAACTACACAAGCAGTATTAACCACAAGGGCAGTATTAACTACACAAGCAGTATTAACCACAAGGGCAGTATTAACTACACAAGCAGTATTAACTACTTGAACACAGGCAGTAGTAACTCTGCACTAGCAGTAGTAACTCTGCACTGGCAGTAGTAACTCTGCACTTTGCATTACTAGTCAAATCCTCAAATGTCATCTTACCTTCTGACACATCACCTTTACCACTTCTCTTACCTCCTGCAGGATTATTTCCAAAAGTAACATGTCCTCCATCAATCTTTTTGAAATTTTTGAAGGCAGGCCATGTTACCTGTCATGTGCCTAGAGCAACCACTGTCAACATGCCAAATGCTTCTCCCCTTAAGCTGTTGATTGCCCTGCACATTAGATAAAACAGTTAGTTTTTGTTAGGGACCCAAGCCATAGTGGTCTTGGGTCTCCCTTGATCATCAAAATACTTACATTCTGTTTTGATGAACTTGTCAAAGTGAGGAACATCAGTGCTTGAGTACTTTGTTTTGATGATAGGTCTAGAAGCAGTACTAACTGATGCAGAAGTACTAACTTTGTTAGCAGCACTAACCTTGTTAGCAGTATTATCTTTTAAGGAGGCATTAACAGTGTTAGCAGCACTAACACTGCTTCCAGAAGTACTAGCCTTCTCAGCAGTATTAACTAACTTAGCAGTACTAACACTAGAAGCAGTATTAATTGTTGAAGAGGTACTAACTGTGTTAGCAGTACTAACACTGCTAGCAACATTATTGCTTCCTGCAGTACTAACATTGTTAGCAGTACTAACTGAGTTGGCAGTATTATCATTAGTACCTTTAGGCATCCATACTCTAACACTTTCTGTTTCTGCCTTTTTCATGTGGCTTTTGGTTTTAACTTGTTTCTTTGCCACAACTTTCCTCACAGATTTTTTATGGCCACCATTCTTTCTGTAACCACCAGGTTTTTGAAAAGATCTTTGAGCATTAAACGTTTGGTTAACAGGATTGAAATAACAGTGTTTGGCTAAATGATTTAGCTTACCACAGATGAAACAAGGTTTTGGCCTGTTAATTCTGTTCAGATCAACTCCTTGTCTCATAGCCCACTGGTTATTCCAATTTCTTTGATTACCCCTTTTGTTATCATGTTTTTGGGGCTTAAGCTCTTGAGATTTCTTACAAGAACAATGTTTACAGGTATTGGGAGCCACAACTGTGGTCTGTGTGTATTGGACTCCCTTTTCTGTTTCTGTCCTTTTCATCTCATTGTTCTTTCCCCAAGGATTTCCATCTTTCTCATTGGTCACAATTTCATTGTCTAAGGGAACCTTACTACTAACACTCTTATTCTTCTTAGATTCTTCCTTCTCTGTTTTATCCTTAACTACTACTTCTTCTTCACAAGGATCTATATTAATCTTTAATTCAGGATCCTTCCTATCCTTGGTCTCTAACAAATCAGACTTAGGAGGTATGTAGTTGTTATTGTAGGGTGGAGGTGTGGCATTGTACCCTATCCCTACTTTCATCTTGTCATGGATTTGAGCCTTAATGATGGTATCCATGGTTTTAGAAGCACAGGTAAACTTTTCAACATCAAGTTTAACCTTCTTAAGCTCTTCTTTTAATTTCTCATTCTCCTCCCCAGACACTTTCAGCTTAATCTCATACTCATTCTTCTCCCACTTCCAATAGTTAGTATCATAGGAGTGTTGAAGTTCATTAGCTTGAAAAGCTCTAATCTGTTCCTCAAACATTTCTACAATCCTAACATAATCTTTCACATCTTTCTCTAGCCTCTTAAGGTTATCACACATACCCTGATTGTGATCCCTATATCTTTTAACAGCATCAATGCAAGCTTGAGAACATAGTTTAGATTGTACCTCAGTGGGAATATCAGATACTTCTGCCATAAGAGCTTGATTCTGACAGGCTTCCTCAGCTTGATCACTCCAATCAAATCCCATTCCTTGTTGAGAAACAAGGGCTTGAGAGGAGCTTCTGTTTTGGTTTCCATTTTGAGCCTGTTGATGTGATCCTCCACTTCTGCATTCTCTGGCAAAGTGTCCCATCTTGTGACACTTATAACACTCAACCTTGGACTTGTCAAAGCCTGCACCATCTTCTCTTATCTGGGAAAAGTTGTTTCTCCCAGTCCTTTTGATGAATTTCTTCACCCTCATTGATAGCATAGCCATCTGCCACTTGATGTCCATCTCTTCCAGATCATCAGCATTAATCTGCTCTAAATCATCATTGATTAGAGAAGAGTGAACATGACTAGAAAATAATGCTCTGATACCACTTGTCAGGATCGATTCTTAACAAGAATTAAACTTCTTAGAAACAAAATTTAGAGAATCTTGCGGAATAGACCTCTAAATCAAATAAAGAACAATCAATAGAATTCAACACACTGTATATATCAAACTGTATTACTCACAAGCTTTACACCAAACCTCAATCTTGATGAACAGATCTCACCAAGACGACTTCTACTTCTCTAGAAATAGGGTTCTTACACCTTGAGGTTAATTCTCTCTTGAATCAATATCGAATTCTATTTCACACGTATATTAGCTTGTCTATGATGTATCGTGTATCGTGTATCTTCTAATAGCTATCTATCAATACTATTTATACAAAAGTAATTACAAGATAACTATCAAAAGTAAATTGATCTTCTGAATCTCCGTTAAACATATCTTGATCAATTCCTTCTTTGTCTCCAAAAGTATCGCATCCCAAACTTATCAAGTCAGCAGTATTAACAATGATTTGACTTAGCAGCATTAACGACCTTCAGCAGTATTAACCTTCACAGTCTTCTTTTGATTAGTTCCACCAGCAGCATTAACAGAACCTGCAGTATTAACAGAATCAGGGTTAGCAGCATTATCGGAGGATGAAGATAATAAAGCAGCATTATAAACAAATCCAGATGGCCTTTTCTTGGCTTCAACTTCAGCCTCAAATACTCTCAGATCATTGTAGAGGTCATCTAGCTCTTTGTCCTCCAATTGGTCATTCTGTCTGAATGAGACTGTGTACATGGTCCATTCTTCTCCCAATGATCTAAGGAACTTTCTATTGACATCATCAGCATCCATGTGTACACCCACAGTAGCTAATTCTCCAATCAACTTGTTAAATCTGTCAAAAGTTTGAGTCATAGACTCATTCTTTGCAGACATGAAGTTCTCATATTGTTGCCTGAGAATAGCCTTTTGATTTCTCTTTGTGCTCTTTGTGCCAGTAAATCTTTTCTCCAGAGCATTCCACAACATCTGTGCATCTGTGCAGTGTTGGAATTGATGTTGGTACTCATTAGGAATAGCCAAAAGCAGAGTGCTTAAGGCCTTCATCTCTGTTTGTCTGACTTTCTTTTCAGCATCTGTCTTGGGAGGAGGTCTCTTTCCATCTGCTCCAATCTTTCCTTCATTACATGGGCCATTTTCTATGATGTCCCATATTGCATAATCAGTAAGAAGAATGTACTGCTTGATTCTCAGTTTCCACATGTCAAATTCATTGGGTTTGAGCATGGGAACCTTTGAAACAAGAGTACTGTGAGTATCCATTGAATTGTCCATAGCTTCTAAGATACCAAGGCTCTGATACCACTTGTCAGGATCGATTCTTAACAAGAATTAAACTTCTTAGAAACAAAATTTAGAGAATCTTGCGGAATAGAACTCTAAATCAATTAAACACACTTTATATATCAAACTGTATTACTCACAAACTTTACACCAAACCTCAATCTTGATGAACAGATCTCACCAAGACGACTTCTACTTCTCTAGAAATAGGGTTCTTACACCTTGAGGTTAATTCTCTCTTGAATCAATATCGAATTCTATTTCACACGTATATTAGCTTGTCTATGATGTATCGTGTATCGTGTATCTTCTAATAGCTATCTATCAATACTATTTATACAAAAGTAATTACAAGATAACTATCAAAAGTAAATTGATCTTCTGAATCTTCGTTAAACATATCTTGATCAATTCCTTCTTTGTCTCCAAAAGTATCGCATACCAAACTTATCAAGTCAGCAGTATTAACAATCATTTGACTTAGCAGCATTAACGACCTTCAGCAGTATTAACCTTCACAGTCTTCTAGCAGTAGTATCTCAGCTCAGCAGTACTAACCATGACTTGCAGTAGTAATTTGGTCTAGCAGTACTAACCGTGTATACGCAGTAGTAATTTGGTCTAGCAGTACTAACCATGTATACGCAGTAGTAATCTTGCCCAGCAGTATTAACTTTCTTCTGGCAGTATTAATGTAGACTTAGCAGTAGAAATCATGGACTAGCAGCACTATCCATACTTAGCTCATTTTCAGTTCCCAACAAAAAACCAAAGGAAAAGGAAAAGCAAAGGAAAAAGAAACCAAACCTATATTTGAAGGTAAAACTTACTTTCCACCTTTGGTTCTTGAACAAAAGCTTATTGATCTCGAAAGAAGAATGAAGACATAAGAAATTTATGACAAGATTGTTTTTGAAATCGAAAAGGAAGTTATGTTTATGGTATTTTTCAAACAACTTGAATGAAATAAATGAAAACATGAAGAAAAATCTGAAGAGAATACTTCAAAAGAAAAACATTCTTCAGATTCAGATGTTTCTTCATGCAAGGCTTTCATGGAAATACTCTCATTAAAAGCATGACGATTGATGATCAAGTGGATTCTGAATCTTGGGATTTAGAAAACCAATCGCTTAATGCAACTCCTGAAAAGTTCACTCCATCGGAAGCTGATAATGTTTTTCGTAAAGAATACAATGATTTTCTCTATCCAAAATCTTATGGTGTTTTTCACACCACCGAGGCTAGCCATGATGAATATGATATTAAGGATCCTAGTGCGGATAAAGGTAAAGGTGTATATGAAACACCTATTCAATTTGACTTTAATGCTAAACTTCCAGATCATTCTGATTTCTTAGTTAAGGAAGATGAACCTAATAAGAATTTCTTCAAAGGTGAATCATCAAAGTCAGCTAAGAAAATTTCTGTTAATGATTACTACTCAAAATATAAATCTAAAAGATCATTACAGAAGAAGAAAAGAAAAGCAAAAAGATATAAATCTTTTCAAACTCCTAATACTAAATCTTTTGACTTTCATTCTTCTGGTGTTTCAGATCATAATCTGAGAAAGAACAAAAAGTTTGAATGGAGAGTTAAGAAGGACACACAGGATGTGGATCAGACGAAATCATCCAACGTTTCTTTTAAAACAATGAAAAACAATTCTGGTTGTGATGTAATAAATCATGTTGTCTGTCATAAACAAAAACTTGTTGCTCCACACAACATTTACACAATGCAGCAATTGATTAATGTTGCTCATGATAAGATTTGTTGTTAATTTTGTGGTTTGGATGATTTTATCTGTAAAAATGATTCTTTTAGCTGGTTTGGTTATGATATTCTTGGTACTAGAAAGTATTATTCTTACGGAAAGTCTTTCAACAACAAAAGTGGTAAAAATTTCAAACAAGTACCAACTCCTAACCCAAAAGGACCCATCTACAAATGGGTACCTAAAACCACTTCATTTGATTGTTTGCAGACCAGTCATGTTTGGTATTTAGATTCATGCTGCTGGAAGCACATGACTGAGAAAAGAGAGCTGCTAACTAACTATACGGAAAAGTATGGTGGTCGAGTCAAGTTTGGCAATGATCAGTATTCACCGATCTTGGGGTATGGAGACATTGTGAAGGATAATGTCGGAATAACCAAAGTCAACTATGTTGAGGGTTTAGGACACAACTTATTCAGCATTGGCCAATTTTGTGACAAGGACTTAGAAGTCAACTTTAAAAAGAAGAGATGTTCAGCTCAGACAAAAGAAGGAACAGAACTTCTCGTTGGCACTCAAAAGTCAAACATGTACACAATTGATCTATCTACGGTCAAACCCAAGATTGACGTCTGTTTGTTATTAACAACGTCTACCGAGCAGAGTTGGTTATGGCACATGCGTCTATCTCACTTGAATTACAGATACATCGAGAAACTGATCATAGGTGATTTAGTTAAAGGCTTACCCGTGTTGAAGTTTGAAAGAGGAAATTTATGTACTGCCTGTGAGAAAGGTAAGATGAAGAGTGTACCTCACCCGCCGAAACCTGAGCCGAGTACGAAGAAGTTATTGGAGATTTTGCATATGGATCTTTGTGGTCCTATGAGAACACAAAATATCAATGTCAAACGGTATGTGTTAGTGGTTTTTGATGATTACTCGAGGTACACATGGGTAAAGTTTTACGCTTTAAAGATGAAACACCCGAGTTAATCATTTCCTTGGTGAAATCGCTTCAAGTGAACCTACAACAAACCGTACAGACGATTAGATCATATATCGGGACAGAGTTTAAGATTAGAGTTCTTGATGACTTTTTTGAGTCGTTGGGGATTACTCATCAATTTTCCGCGACAAGGATACCACAACAGAACGGGGTTGTTGATAGACGAAACCGTACGCAAGTTGAGGCCGCGAGAACAATGTTAGCGTATTCTGATCTTCCTCTTTTCTTGTGGGCTGAAGCAGTGTCAACGGCTTGCTACACCCAAAATCGCTCATTTATTCACCGTCGGTTTGGTAAAACTCCATATGAGATCATAAATAACTGTAAACCAAATATTAAATATTTTCGATCTTTTGGTTACAGGTGCATTGTTCTAAACGACAAGGAAAACTTGAACAAGTTTAGTCCAAAGGGGAACGAGGGTGTTTTCATTGGATACTCTTCTACCTCAAAGGCATACATAATTTACTTCAAGACTTCGAGAACGGTGATTGAAAGTATCAATGTCAAATTCGACGATACAGATGATTTGGATTATGTACAAAGCAGTACAGAACCCGCGACTACTAGAGTTCTAGCATCTGGACGAATCAGTCCAAAATCCACCAAATATGCAAAAGATCAAGCTTGCACTTCAACTTCTCACTTAAATGAACTTAATCAACTTTTTGAAAACTTTTATGATGAGTTATTTGGAAGTTATAACTCATCTTCTGATGTTCTTAACAGGAATCCGGTTGCTCAGAACGCTGAACAAGCTACTTTATTTGGTCCTTCAATGGAACAAACTAGTAATGATACTGATACACCGGTTCCTGTTTTTGATTCTTTACCGACTCTACAAGAATATCATTCTACACAAATGGTACAACAACCAACAACTAATGGTGCTTCTTCAGATGATGCAGTTTCACATGTCGATGAGCAGAATAATTGCAACATACCTGAGGTATCATCTGAAAAGGTTCTTGAGGTTGTACCTGTTGTTTCAAACAATCAAGAGTCAGTATCTCAACCCGAACCTACATTGACAAGTAAACCAACTCCGAAAGAAGATCAATCGTTAGTTGACCCCAATTTAGATACAATTTCCCTGCACCTGCATTCTACTAAGTGGACAAGAAACCATCGGTTACATCAATGTAGGTTCCCAGATTCACGTTGCATCACAATAATGGTAAAGAAATAGACAGCGGAAGCATATTAAATAAAGCCATTAAAGTGAGTGATTGTGTAAACGATATTGTAACAGTGATAATCAAATATAGAACAGGATAATGATAACAAGATCAAGTATGAAACGCTGCTCGTATATTGATAATAGATAACACCAAGATCAAGATCAATGGTGTATCCTGAAATCTCACAGGGACCAATATCGTACGGAGGTAGTGCTATGGAATTCTGCAGTGTGTGCTTTAACAATTGTGGAAAACTATTCTTCCAAAACCTTAGAATTGTTGTTCCACTACCTCTCTATTTATAGCCCTGATAAAGTGTAGACAGTGTACTATCGTACCCTGGAATGACACGTGGAAAGTGTGTCTCCTTTCTTTAGGGCATACATGGAAAGTATGGACACGTGTCTGACACTTAGGATTTCTACGAGACTTAGGCTTCACAGAGGTCTTCACTTCAACGGAGTTCATAGACCAGAACTCTGTTGGTCTTCGGGTATGAACAGTTCTTCTGTTGATCTTCTGCCAAAGCTCTGTTGGTTCCACCAGAACTCTGTTGAGTTCTGTTGGTCTTCTTGTTGAGATTCTTCTAAGTCTTCTGCTCGATCTATGTTGGTCTTCTGACTTGATAATATTTTCAATACTTTTACATAATAGATATGTTGGGAACTGAAGATATGCTAAGTATGGTTAGTACTGCTAAGTCTTCATTACTACTGCCAGTTCTTCGTTACTACTGCTGGGCAAGGTTACTGCTGCTAGATGAAGTTAATGCTGCTAGATGAAGTTAATACTGCTAGACGAAGTTAGTGCTGCTAGACCAATTTACTACTGCTAGACATGGTTAGTACTGCTGAGCTGAGTTACTACTGCTTGAAGACTGTGAAGGTTGTTAATGCTGCTGAGCCAAATCATCATTAATACTGCTGAGTTGATAAGTTTGGTATGCGATACTTTTGGAGACAAAGAAGGAATTGATCAAGATATGTTTAACGAAGATTCAGAAGATCAATTTACTTTTTATGGTTATCTTGTAATTACTTTTGTATAAATAGTATTGATAGATAGCTATTAAAAAAAAAATAACGAAAAACAGAAGATAGATAGTATACAGAATTCGATATTCAAGAGTGAATTAACCTCAAGATCATAGATCCTATTTCTAGAGAAGTAGAAATCGTCTTGTTGAGCCTGTTCAACAAGATTGAGGTTTGGTGTAAAACTTGTGAGTTATAACTGTTTGATATATATACAGTTTATTGAATTTCTATTGATTGTTCTTTAATTGATTTAGAGTTCTATTCCGCAAGATTCTCTAAATTCTGTTTCTAAGAAGTTTAATTCTTGTTAAGAATCGATCCTGACAAGTGGTATCAGAGCATTGGTATCTTAGAAGCTATGGACAATTCAATGGATACTCACAGTACTCCTGTTTCAAAAGTTCCCATGCTCAAATCCAAAAAATTGAACATGTGGAAACTGAGAATCAAGCAGTACATTCTTCTTACTAATTATGCAATATGGGACATCATAGAAAATGGCCCATGTAATGAAGGAAAGATTGGAGAAGATAGTGAAGGCTTTGACCAATCCAAGGTTGAGTGTTATGGAGGATCACATCAACAGGCTCCAAATGGAAATCAAAACAGAAGCTCCTCTCAAGCCCATGTTTCTCAACAAGGAATGGGATTTGATTGGAGTGATCAAGCTGAGGAAGCCTGTCAGAATCAAGCTCTTATGGCAGAAGTATCTGATATTCCCACTGAGGTACAATCTAAACTCTGTTCTCAAGCTTGCATTGATGCTGTTAAAAGATATAGGGATCACAATCAGGGTATGTGTGATGACCTTAAGAGGCTAGAGAAAGATGTGAAAGATTATGTTAGGATTGTAGAAAGGTTTGAGGAACAGATTAGAGCTTTTCAAGCTAATGAACTTCAACACCACTATGATACTAACTATTGGAAGTGGGAGAAGAATGAGTATGAGATTAAGCTGAAAGTGTCTGGGGAGGAGAATGAGAAATTAAAAGAAGAGCTTGAGAAGGTTAAACTTGATGTTGAAAAGTTTACCTGTGCTTCTAAAACCATGGACACCATCATTAAGGCTCAAATCCATGACAAGATGAAAGTAGGGATAGGGTACAATGCCACACCTCCACCCTACAATAACAACTACATACCTCCTAAGTCTGATTTATTAGAGACCAAGGATAGAAAGGAACCTGAATTAAAGATTAATCTAGATCCTTGTGAAAAAGAAATAGTTGTTGAGGATGAGACTGACAAAGTAGACTCTGATGAGGAATGTGAGAGTCCATGTGTCAAGAACACTGAGATCAAAAGGAATGAAGAGAAAAAGGGAGTCCATTACAAACAGACCACAGTTGTGGCTCCCAATACCTGTAAACATTGTTCCTGTAAGAAATCTCAAGAGCTCAAGCCCCAAAAACATGATAATCAGAGGGGAAATCAAAGGAACTGGAATAACCAGTGGGCTATGAGACAAGGAGTTGACCTGAACAGAATCAACAGGCCAAAACCTTGCTTCATCTGTGGTAAGCTAAATCACTTAGCCAAACACTGTTATTTCAATCCAGTTAACCAAAGGTTTAATGCTCAAAGATATTTTCAAAAACCTGCTGGTTACAGAAAGAGTGGGGGATATAAAAAGTCTGTGAGGAAAGTTGTGGAAAAGAAACAAGTTAAAACCATAAACCATATGAAAAAGGCAGAAATAGAAAGTGTTAGAGTATGGATGCCTAAAGGTACCAATGATAATACTGCCAACTCAGTTAGTACTGCTAACAATGTTAGTACTGCAGGAAGCAATAATGTCACTAGCAGTGTTAGTACTGCTAACACAGTTAGTACTTCTTCTACAATTAATACTGCTTCTAGTGTTAGTACTGCTAAGTTAGTTAATACTGCTGAGAAGGCTAGTACTTCTGGAAGCAATGTTAGTGCTGCCAAAGTTAGCACTTCTACATCAGTTAGTACTGCTTCTAGACCTATCATCAAAACAAAGTACTCAAGCACTGATGTTCCTCACTTTGACAAGCTCATCAAAACAGAATGTAAGTATTTTGATGATCAAGGGAGACCCAAGACCACTATGGCTTGGGTCCCCAACAAAAACTAATTGATTTCTCAGATGTGCAGGGCAGCCAACAGCTTAAGGGAAGAAGCATTTGGCATGTTGACAGTGGTTGCTCTAGGCACATGACAGGTAACATGGCCTGCCTTCAATATTCCAAATGAATTGATGGAGGACATGTTACTCTTGAAAATAATCCTGCAGAAGGTAAAAGAAGTGGTAAAAGTGATGTGTAAGATGACATTTGAGGTTTTGACAAGTGATGCACAGTGCAGAGTTTCTACTGCCTGTGTTCTAGTAGTTAATACTGCTAAGTAGTTAATACTGCTCTGTAGTTAATACTGCTCAGTAGTTAATACTGCTTGGTAGTTAATACTGCTCAGTAGTTAATACTGCTAGTACAGTTAATACTGCGAGGTAGTTAATACTGCTTGGCAGTTAATACTGCTCTGTAGTTAATACTGCTCAGTAGTTAATACTGCTTGGTAGTTAATACTGCTCAGTAGTTAATACTGCTAGTGCAGTTAATACTGCTAGTACAGTTAATACTGCTAGGTAGTTAATACTGCTAGGTAGTTAATACTGCTTGGTAGTTAATACTGCTCAGTAGTTAATACTGCTCGGTAGTTAATACTGCTAGTGCAGTTAATACTGCTAGTGTAGTTACTACTGCTTGGTCGTTAATACTGCTAGGTAGTTAATACTGCTTGGTAGTTAATACTGCGAGGTAGTTAATACTGCTTCTGATAATCTAGGGCATATAAATACCCCTGTTTGCCCGCCCATGTTCATAACGACTCTTCACATTTACTTCTTCTCTCTCGTTCTAACCTAGCCTCCCCAGAATCTCTGTGCTTTTCTTTCAAGAATCCTTAGGCATCATGGAGTTTGTGGATGAGCACAATGAAATAGCCATGCTTCAGAAGCCGAAACAAGCTGCGGGATTCCACGATATAGTCGATTTTCTAAAATCCTCGCACATCTCCTATGCACTCACGGTGAGCCCAACGATCTATATCGAACATCAGAAACAATTTTGGGAGAATGCCACTGTTAGTGTCGAAGAAGGGCAGAAAACCATTCGAACAAGGGTCTGTGATAAACCCTTGAAAGTTACTGAAGAGGTTATTCGCATCTCTCTTCAGTTGAATGATGCTTCAGGTATATCTTCTATTCCTAATGAAGAACTCTTTTCTACTTTACAAAGAATGGGGTATGAAGGTCCCATTGGTGTTTTTAAATTCTACAAGTCAAAATTTTTCAACCAATGGAGATTTCTTGTTCATACCCTGATGCACTGTATTTCCAAGAAAACTACTGGATGGAGTGAGTTCAGCAGTCCCATTGCATATGCCTTGGTCTGCTTATCCACTGCCAGAAAGTACAATTTCTCAGCAATGATCTTTAATGATCTTGTATCAAACTTGGAATCCAAAAAGACCTTTTTCATGTATCCAAGGTTTGTGCAAGAAGTTCTTAACAAGGAGTTGATGGACTTACCTCAGTTCACTGAGGTATATGTACCCAAATCCCCTAAAGGGAAGGTTTTTTCAAATATGAAAAGACTTCCTAGGGACTCGGAAGGAGTTGACACACCATTGTTCTCTACAATGATGGTTGTGTCCCACCCCTCTGAAGGTATGGCATCAGGATCAAGGCCCTCATTAGATCAACCCACTGATGACCAATCCCAACCTTCCATCTCAAAAGACATCCCTCAGTCCATTCTTGAACAGCCCACTCCCACAATCACCAAAAGGTTTCAAAGAAGAAAGGTGCACAAGGCTCCTTCCCTTGATGTACCTACTCAAAGCCCTAAGCCTTTAAGCCCTCAATTGGAGCATTCTCCAATTGAGAATATCAACAGGGAAACCACAGGGGTGTCTCCCAACCCCAAGAAGGTGGTCTCTAAGGAGAAGGATGACCATATGGGTGCTAAGGCTGCCACTACTTCTGCTAGCACAGAGAAGGACAGTGGTAACATAAATAAGACCTTCCCCATGGCAACTCTAAATGAGAAATCATTAGGAGGACCCAGGTGCCAAGAAACCAAGGGGGCAGGTAGTGCTTCTGCTAGGCAGAAGGCTTCTGCTGAAACTTCCAAGGATCCTTTAAAGAAGGTAAATACTTCTAAACAAGGTGAGGATAGATATAACTATGAGGAATTGATGGAAACCTTAGGGAATATCAACTTGGATGTCATGGCACAAAAGAAAGAGATTGAGCAACTTAAGACTGTGGTCACCTACCAACAGTCTCAAATTGAGAAGCTCAAAAAGATGGTCACCAAGTTGCTGCACAAAAAGAAAAAGGCAAGATTTGTGCTAAGAAGAAGAACTTCAACTGATGATGCTCCCAAAAAGGGGGAGTCAGAGTCAGAAGCAGAACTGAAACTGAAGGGTCCACAAATTGAGGGGGAGACTGCTCACATAGAGACTGAGATGGAAATGGACTATGCACAGTTTAAGGGGGAGTCCAGTGAGACAGAAAAGGGGGAAGAGTGTGTTAAAGCAGCAGAAACCACAGCAGCAGAAACCACAGCAGCAGAAACCACAGCAGCAGAAACTGTTAATGCTGCTGAGTTTGAACAAGCAGCAGAAACAGTTAATGCTGCTGAAGGCCAAACAGTCAAAGCAGCAGAAACTGAGCAGGAAGCAGTAACTACAACTCAAGCTGAAATAGATGAAGAAATTTACTGGATTGTAAAGAACAGTATTGAAGCAGCATCACTACATGTACTAAGAGAAGCAGTAACAGCCATAGCAGCAGAAATGGTTATTGCTGCTGAAAAACTTAAAGCAGCTGAACCAACTCCTGAGGCTGTCAAAACTCTTAAAAGAACCAAGATGATGTCAAAGAAAAGACCAAGAACCCAGCCCATAACTTCAAAGAAGAAAAATGAAAAGAAGCCAAGGGTGGAGTCATCTGCAGAAGAGGCCCAGGAGGAAACTGTGAAAGAAAAATCTGATGGAAAAGTTGCTGAAGAAGAAGTGGCAACTCCATCAGGGCAATCAGGCAATGTGCAATCACAAACGGATGCCCAATGTGATTTGTACATTACTAGTGTTGACTCTAACCCAATTCCACTTCAGGCTGAACCAATATCATCTAAGGCTCCTGAAATCATCTTTTGGGACACGTTGAAAGATGGTAGAAAGGAGTTCATTAGGATAAAAAGAGCTGATGGAAAATTTGAAGTCTTTTCTACTTGGGGAAAAATTGTCAGAACTTGCTCAAGATCAGACTTAGAAGAGATGTTCAAAGTTGGGATGAAGATATATGGAAACATGCTGACTGAGCAAGGGATGTCTATTTCTAAAATGGTACTTGAATTCTTGTGCCAAATGTTCAAACCTGAAGCAGTTCAGCATAGGTTAAACACACAGTTTCAAGTCATTACCAACTGGATGCTCTATGAAAACTGTGGAGTATATGTCATCTCCCTTGACTCTGCAACTCAAGAATACTATCTTGTGGATGAAATATACAATCACAGCATGAAGAGACTGCAAGGAATGTTACATACTAAGCTAACCTGCAACAAGGATTCAGCAATGGGAAGATTCTTGGTAAAGAGGATTCTAAATCAAAGTCTAGGTCTAAGTCCTAATCTGTGTGTACATGATGACTAAGTTTTGGAAGCATCATCTGAAGAACTTGACTTCTTTTCCTAAAAGTCAAGTTAGGGGGAGATTGTTGGGAACTGAAGATATGCTAAGTATGGTTAGTACTGCTAAGTCTTCATTACTACTGCCAGTTATTCGTTACTACTGCTGGGCAAGGTTACTGCTGCTAGATGAAGTTAATGCTGCTAGATGAAGTTAATACTGCTAGACGAAGTTAGTGCTGCTAGACCAATTTACTACTGCTAGACATGGTTAGTACTGCTGAGCTGAGTTACTACTGCTTGAAGACTGTGAAGGTTGTTAATGCTGCTGAGCCAAATCATCATTAATACTGCTGAGTTGATAAGTTTGGTATGCGATACTTTTGGAGACAAAGAAGGAATTGATCAAGATATGTTTAACGAAGATTCAGAAGATCAATTTACTTTTTATGGTTATCTTGTAATTACTTTTGTATAAATAGTATTGATAGATAGCTATTAAAAAAAATAACGAAAAACAGAAGATAGATAGTATACAGAATTCGATATTCAAGAGTGAATTAACCTCAAGATCATAGATCCTATTTCTAGAGAAGTAGAAATCGTCTTGTTGAGCCTGTTCAACAAGATTGAGGTTTGGTGTAAAACTTGTGAGTTATAACTGTTTGATATATATACAGTTTATTGAATTTCTATTGATTGTTCTTTAATTGATTTAGAGTTCTATTCCGCAAGATTCTCTAAATTCTGTTTCTAAGAAGTTTAATTCTTGTTAAGAATCGATCCTGACAAGATACTTGGGGCTAACAATCTCCCCCTAAGTATTGAAAATAAAAATTTGGAAATACAGAGATGTAAAACAAAAAAAAACAGAGAACATTTCCCTCTGTTGAAACCTTGCACTATTCTTTTAAGATATTACAATACAGAGTAAAAGAATAAGTACGTTTAGGCATAATTATCTCCCCTTAGGATTCTGTCGAATCTTTTGATCAGCTCACGGAAGTCCAGCATAAGATCTATCTGTTCGATGCAGAGCTTCAGTTGCTCTTCTGGACACTTTTCTCTTGGGAGATTCTGAATTATGTTCTTGAGATACACCAGCGATTCACTGGAATACTTGTGGGATTCAGATATTCTGATGGCCTTCTTGATCTTCTTCTGTCGACATATGAAGACTGGAGGATTTTCAACTACGGTTCCAGTTCTATAGTGGCCATAACCCTCAAGGTTTTCGTTTGGTGGTGCAATCGCTAGTCTATCAACTTCAAACTCTATGCCTAGCTGAAAATCAATCTGAGTTCTGAGATTAACGTGCTCTTGCATAGAGAATCGAACCTCTGGTAGCGCAGTTCTTGCTGGTTTGTATCTTTCGAAGAAGTTTAAGCAATAGGCGTGAAGCATGATCAGATCGTATGGATTCAGAAGGACAAGATCATTGTCATTGAAGAATTCATTTCTGCCTTCTGTTGATTCAACAGTGTACTCATGGTATACGACTCTGTCAGGTTGGAACTTCTTATGCTTGATGTCCAAGATTCTACGGATACCGAAGTTTATGTCAATGGCTCTGTTCATATTTGATTTGGTTTGGATGAACTTTAGCCTTGATTCAGAAATGGTGTTTATTCTGATTGGATTGAGGTACGAGTTGATGGGTTTGGCATTGACAGGCATGGTGTCTCTGTTAGCATAGAGATAACCAAAGAATTCTTCTAAGGATGGTTTCTCGGTATGTTGGTTTGATGGTTCAGGGTTCTCTTCTGGTACCATTGGGTTCTGATCTTCATGGGTTTCTGTCATGAGGATATCAACATGTCGTCCGAGCTCTTGTAGAACTTGGGGTTTGACTTGAGGTTGGGCTTGGCTTGTTTGTTCTTCAGCAGAGATTGGGATTGATCTCTCTGGTTCAGTTCTTGGAGATGTAGGAGGGGTATCAAGACAGATGATTTCTGGTGGTTCTTGCGTTGACTCTTCTGTTGGTTTGATGACTCTGTCTTTGAACATGTAGTCGAATTCCACCATATTCATTTCTGGCATGTTTTCTTCTGTTATCCCTTTATCTCCTCTTTCTGCCTCTGCCTCTGTCGTCTCTGTCGCTTTGCCTTTCCCTTTTCCCTTTTCAGCCTCTTTCTCATTTTCTTTCTCTTTTTCCTTCTCTTTTTCCTTCTCCCCCTTTTGTTGATCTGTGGACTCACCCATTTGGCTATCTGAATGAGCTTCTTTAGCATCTTCAAAATCATCATCATCATTAGATAGTGCAATTCCAGAAGCGGGTGAGGATGGAGCAACAAACTTTGGAGTAGATTTGGCTCTTTTGCTCGAGGGTTCTCCTTCTGGTGCTCCTTCTGCAGGTCGTTTGAGTGTGGCAGTCTGTAAGATGGCATCTGTGAAGTTTTTGACTGCCTTTTTCATTGCGTCTTCAACTTCTATTGCGGCAGTTCTGATCTCATCTACTTGACTCTCAAAGTTGACCTTGTGAATGTCAAGAGATGTCTGTACGTGTTTCTCTGTCGCCTGTGCCTTCATCACAAACTTGGATGAAATTGTCATCATCCGGCTGAGAACAGATCTGCGGAAGTCACCCATCTTGTGACAACTGTCAAATTCACATCTCAGGTTAGAACTGCTTTGGATACCTCATTTTTATAACATAGTTTACACAGTGAAATTTTAGCAGTAAACACGGTACGATAGGAAAAATTGAGAAATTTTGCCTAAGAAATCCTTGAATTAGGAAATTATCCATAAATCTCATAAAATGCCAACTTAATATATATTCATACTACAAGTATTTATGTAGTTGTTAATTTTTATATATTTCAAGTTTATTATATATATAAATACTTTATTTTATACATGTATACCTTGTATTTTAACTTTAAAAGAGAATACTTGTATTTTGATTTTATTTTAAACCATGAAGTGACTAAAATACATTTGTCACACCACACCACCCCCCCCCCTCAAAGAGGCCGGCCACCCTCTCTCAACCCCCATATGTATGCAACACTCTTCATCATTTCACCTCACTCTCTCATTTCAATCTCTCACTAAGAGAAAGTTGTCACCTCCTTCTCTCTCCATCTTCAAATATTCATCCTCATCTTCATATCATCTTCAAGTGTTCATCATAAACTCCAGCCCCTAAACTATTCTTCTTCAAGAGTCCAAGGCAATCAAAGGTAAAAATAAGTGTGTTGGGTAAAATCCACACACATTCTTTCAAGACTTTTTCATCTTCTTGCATTTTAAAGTATGATCTTCATCTTTTCTACACTTTCTTCATATCTTTTAAAATCATCTTTTATAGGTCTTAATGTTTGTAGATTTACCATCATAACATCTTTTGTTAGTAAAAGATGGTGAATCCAAAATCAAACCAATGTTAAGACCAAAGATGAACATTTTAAACACATGCATGTAGTGTTCTTGGGAAATCCATCATTTTTGTTCAAGAGTCTCATGAATGGATCTTTGAAAACCATTAAAAATGTACTTAAACAAACATGCATGAGCTCAAAATACTGAATTTTTAGTTGCATGTTGATGTTCTTGGCAAGAACATCAACAATCTTCAAAATGGGTCTTTTATAAAAGTTTTCCAAGTTTGAGTTGATGGATAAATTGCATGCATTTTTAATGGATCACAAATATGTTTTGGAACTGAAAATAAGTGTATGGGTGAGAGTCAACTTGGATTTTGCATGCAAAAGAATAAGAATTTTGGTTTAAAAGTCAATTGGAGAGCACATGCACAAGGTGTTGTTTGGACAGCTTGCTGTCAGATTTCACACCCCACTTCAAAGAGACATATCTCACTCATTTTAACTCCAAATGGAGTGATTCTTTTTCTGGAAATCATTTTATTGTGTTAAGATTCAAACCCAAGTGGTTTCATTCAAAAACTCAAATAAGTCATTTATCAAACAGTCCTCACAAAATCCGTGTACAAACAGCAAAGTCTTCTGTCGGGTTTTACATTGTGTATTATTTCATGTACTTATACTCTTTCAAAAATTATGAAACTGATGCCAAAAGTTTCCTAACTCATTGAACCAACTGGACATAAAATTTCATGATCAAATTATACCTGGAAGTTACCCAAAGTTGGACACAAAGTGACATCAAATTCTGGACAGTATAGGACAAATTATTATTTATTATTAAGGACTATTTCTAATCCCATTTCATCATTTCATGATGAAATAGTGGAGTATATAAGTATATCTTATATTTATGCAGTTTATTTATGCATTTTATTTATGTCTTTTATTTATGCATTTTATTTATTCTTTATCCCTTTTCATCTTTTATGATGAAATTGTGGAATGTTCATATATATAATATATTTATATATATTTATGCATTTTATTCTTGATCCCATTTCATCATTTTATGATGAAATAGTGGAGTATAAATATATATTATATCTATATATTTATACATTTAAATATTTGTCATTCCGTTTACGACCTCTAATTTTATCGTCGTTACGATAAAATTTCGGTTTATACATATATATGTACTATATATGTTTATGTTCTATAAAACCCTTTTCGTTACTGATTGGGACGAAATTGTGGAAACTTTAATCTAAGAAGAACAATGTATACGTTTATTACGTTATAATATTAAAACACAACAAGACATTTTATGATGATTTGGATAGTTAGTACCGAACCTTCGAGATTGAGAACTCACTAGTGACCTTACGTTCATAGGTTTGAAGTAGGATCATCTCGGAGTACTTGTGGGAGATTCCCGGATTCTATCGCGTATCATGTGAGTATTCACAGCCCCTTTTTCAATGTTTTACATATTTTGGGGTGAAAAGCATGTGGTTACTACAACTATTTTACACACCGATTATTTCGTTTTCTTGAAAATGCGAAGCTTGCTTATTTATGCTCTATAGTATCTATGTTGTTGCAAATGTTGTAAGTTTGAGTTTCTTTTGCTATCATTCAAAAGTCCCCGTTTACGTATACGTTACCCATTAACTCATGGATTGAGCCGTTGTTAATTATGGATAACGTTTTTTGGTTTGACATCCCACTCACAAGTAGCGCTTGTTTGAGTGCATAATTATTGTTGTATTGGCGTATTGTTGGTGATAGAACATGCGCGTATGTGGAATGATTCCACCACTGTAGTAGGGGCAAAGTATGTCGGTATAGGTTGGGTAACGGGCTCAATAACTTAGCATTTTACGTATGATTACCTTGAGCAAGTGGTTTTTATAACCGAATTATTTTATCCCACTTGTGGATTTAAACTATTTTGCGATGGCAAACAATGTTATACTCATTAAACCTGTGAACTCACCAACTATTCATTAGTTGACACTCTCATTTACATGCTTTTCAGGAGAACGTTCTTAAGGTTGGAATTTAGGAAGGCTACACGTGATGAAGCTTTCTTTACTATCTTTAAATTTTATGTTCATTTCCCTTTCGTAAAGACAATTGTAAAAGACAAGGTTTAACCTTTGAATGTATTTTGATGGTTGTTGTAATCTTGTAACTTTTGCTATGAAACTTGAGCTGTACATTCCGTGTTTCCGCTTTAGCAGGGTGTTACACATCTGGCCAACTGTCATGGGTAAGTCGTTTGGGTTGGGGCTTGAGATGTTGAGTGGAGTAGCAGATGATGTCTTTGCGTCTTTGATGGCTTTCTTAACAGAGTTGTCAATTAACTCTGTCAAGGTTCTGATAAGAGGACAGAAGGTATCGGCAGGGTTCTGTTCATGGATTCCTTGTGATTCTCTGCCAGTATTTTCTTCAGATCAGCAAGTTCTGTCGAAGTCTTTGTCATTTCCTCTGTTCTGTCTCTTTTCAGATATGTTATCTCTGTTGTCAGTTTAGTAAATGCTTCTGATCTGGCGCATTCAGCCTCTGCTCTGAGGTTTTCAGCCTTGGCATATTTCAGAGTTACCTCTACATGTTTATTAGAGATCTGTTGCAATTCCTCTTTAAGAAGAGCATCCTCCTTGCAGATCAGCTCCTCCTTCTGTTCATTGATAAGTTTATACTCATTCAAGGAGTTGTTGATACTATCACAGAAGCTTTCGAACTCTGCTCTTGTGACAGTGTCAACGGGGGTAACCTTGGTTCCAACACATGGATCCAATTGAACCTCGAGTTCAGAGGTGCCTCCTTCAAGAGTTGTATTGATGTTGGCTCTTAGAGGACTTCCACCCGATCCTTGATGATCCTTTTGAGGAGATACATCTACAGGTGTTCTTATCAGAGGTTCCTCCTCCAGCTCAGGTTCTGAGGAAGGAAATCTGATGTGATGAGAAGAGTTTGGATCAAGCGAAGTCTTCCCTTGTTCTACTATGGTCTCCCATTGTCCCTGAGTCGGACAGATGCTACGTGAGATTACAAAGATCTCTGGTCTATTTTGTGTCATGTCTATATGAGCCACAGAGGCATCATTGTGTGGAGGTGACCTATTGATGTTCTGGGGCGAATGAACATCACTACCAAAGATAGCTTCCCCGGGTATGTGCGTACCAGAGGAATGAAGAGTCGCCTCTGTCGGTTCTTGCAGGTTAGGGTTCGAGGTGTGCACCTCTGTTTCAATAATCCTTTGTGTGAGTCCATGATCTTCAACACTTCAAGTAACTGTAACAAGATAAGGAAGGAGAGAGCAATTTATTATAGAAATGTAAACCTAATCTAGAGAGAGAACACAAAAGTGTTTAAGAGCTACATCTTTGTATTATGAACTAGTTATTACAAATAACATGAAATGACCTATTTATAGCCCTCCCCCTTGTTACAACAAGTAAGCCCAAGCCTATTTACATGTCTAAGCCCATTAGGCCCAAATCCATTACTTTACAAAACTTTCTAATTATTTAGGACAACTTAAATGTCCTAACATTCTCCCCCTAAAGTTTTGGAAAGTAAAATCACTTTAAAGTATTTAACTCCTCTCCCCCTTGATTTTCTTGAAAAACTTTAACGGTGTATTCTTCAAATGTAGGCTCGGCTCCCCCTTGAAAGTTGCTCTTATTTATCATATTTTCAACTTTGAAAAATCGGATCCAATGTACTCCATAACCCCGACTAAATGCACTAAAATCATCTTTAAAGTGTATGCATTTAGTGTAAGAAGTCGGCTTAAGAGCTTGGTCCGAATTTGCTCGAAGAAGGAACGATAAAAACACGCGTTACTCGGTAGGGATTTCGAGGAATCGATCACAAATCGATGTCGTCGAGAAGAATGTGTGAAAAACGAAATGTAGGAGTGATGCCACACGAGTTCCATTAGCAAAATCCACGAATTTTGACGAATTTAACGGAACTTGGACCAAAAATGTTAGAAAAACTATCTGGTCACTAACAGACAGTTAGTTTACTATTCATCATCATCACCAAACACAATTCACGATCTGCATGTTTTACTTCCATTTTTCTTTCTATTTTCACGATCAAAAGTGCCTCAAATTGATTCCATTATGCTTAGTCATCATCAAAAAATAGATACCAATCAGAAAATTGAGATCATGCAGCGCGACAAAACAATAGAGTCAACACACGTTTTTTCGGTAACCGGCGATGTAACTGATTTTTTCGGCGACGACTTAGCACATTAAACTCACTGTAATCTTGTTGTGTTTCGAGTCTGAAAGATGCTGCCAGCTTAAACTCAAGAAAGACATCGATCTGTGTTGTTTATCAATGTCTGAATAATAGCTCCGGCTAAAATCCGGCGAATTCGTTTTTCCGATCAGATGAAGTATTTTCCGGCGAAGTGACATCCAACACCACTAAAAAATCTGATTTCATGCTGGAATTGTTACGCTAATTGATCGCAAACTGATTGAACTAACAAACCGTTCAGATCTGAGATGGATTTACAACGAAATCCGGCGAGAAATGAAAGACTTCCGTCACTCTCGTTTTTCCGGCGAGAATGCATGCTGTTGACATCCAAAAATCGTATCTCACTCATTTTTCCATCAAAATCAGTTCTGAAAGTTGCTTTCGGCTCTATACTTAATAACTAACAGAGCTGAACAAGAACACTCGAGTAAAACACGTTTACCAATCAGATCGAACAGCCGGTGAACACGATTTTCCGGTGAGCATAAACTGTCGACGATCTGAACATAAAACTTACTGAATTCTCAATAATTTTCAGATCTGTAAGTTGCATTCTTCTCGAAATCTAAAAACAAACAGATCTGAGAAGAGATTATCGATCACACCTTCCAAGATTTGAAGATGAAACGATGAACACCGAAAAATTCATACCAAATAGAATAAAAATCGAATTCTATGATTCTTTGAAGAGATTTTCAGATCTGATTGCATCTCATTCTCCAAAAACAATAGAGAAACAGATTTGAGTAGATCGAATCGAATCATGCACCAAAAAATATCCGGATCTTAAGAATACACGCGAAGAACACCGAAAAACCCTCGAAAATTTCGAAAATCGTCAAAACTTGTCTAAATTCGATTCTAAAAATTGGAGATGATCTGGAATCGAATAACAAGCAAATCTTCAAGAGCATAAGAGATTTGAGCACACTTACATGTAGATCGGGCTAATTTACTTGAAATGTCGAGATCCGATGATCGTATCGAGAAAAGATTCATCGATTTGGCTCTGATACCAATTGTGAGTCCATGATCTTCAACATATCAAGTAATGTGTAACAAGATTAGGTAGATAGGGACTAATTGTTTATTAGAAAAGGAAATCTAATCTAGAGAGAATAATGTGAGATTTAGAGATCTACATTTTGAATTATGAACTTATAATTGTAAACTTACATGAAATAACCTATTTATAGCCCTCCCCCCTTGTTACAACAAGTAAGCCCAAGCCCATTTACATGTCTAAGCCCATTAGGCCCAAATCCATTACTTTACAAAACTTTCTAATTATTTAGGACAACTTAAATGTCGTAACACTTTGGTCTTGATCATCAGGATTAGATTGTGTGGAAGCACGGGGATGTTGGTTATGGATACGCTCATCTGTGTTCTCTTGAACATCTTTTTCTAAGCTCTCATCTCCCTCGGCTCTTAGGGGTATAGAACTCTCGGGATTCTCTCTGTCATCTTCTTTCTCACCACTACTAGAGGAAATAACTTCCACCTCTGATGTTTCGTTTACTCCCTCATGAACAGTCTCCATATTGGATGCTCTGTTCTCTACTTTCTCCTCCATCACTCTAGAGGAAGACCCCACTTCAGGTACTCTTCTCTCTGGTCTGTTAACTTCATCTGCTATTTCCTCACTTAAACTATCCAATGAAGGCTCAAATCCTAAGTATGCTGGGGTTCTCACCTCAGGTTCTTGAGGTTGAGCAGCACTCTCATAGTTTTGGACAGAGATGTGTTGAGGATCGACTAGGGCAAGCATTGTACCTGGAATTCTTCGGATAAACGGGTATTCACCTGAAGTCGTGGGTTGGAACTTGGATAACCCAAACAGGTGTAGATTTTCCCTGATGAGTCAATTCCAGTCTGTCGAATGCTCTTCTAATTACCAGACTGATGAATCGAGGAAACTTGATGAATTTCAAGAATTTTTGAGTTCCAACGACTCCTCCTCTTGCTATGGATGAGGTCTTTGTGTTGACAGCGTTAAGAAGGTCGTTGTAAACAATGCTGGCGTAGTCAAAATTTCTGTTAAAGAACAATCCATACATGATCTGTAGGATTTCTGTGCTGGCTTGGTCTTGACTCCCAGATTTGCTAGTGAGGGTTCTGTTCAAGGTGGAGAACATGAAGTTCCACTTTGTTGGTAGATTCTGTCTTCTGAACTCACCTATTCTGTTCAATTCTTTTTTGTATCCCAAGAACTTCATGAATTCAAGAAGAACAACTACATTAGGTGGTTTTTCATAGGCTTCTATTCCAAGTTGTCTTTTGGTCTTCATCCTGAAGATTCTTCTGAAAGTGCTTGCACGGATTCTGATTGTTCCTGCTCATCCATTTCTCGAGTTGACATTCCCAACAATCCTATCTTGTTCTTCTATGTACTGGCACGTGGTCCACCATTGTTGGACGTAGATTGCAGGAAGATGATCATCAAACGCTGTCAGGGGTCTAAAGATTTCGGAGTTTCTGAAAAACTCTATGAAGATGTGATATAGGGGTAAATAGATTTCTGGGTTTGGGTCGAATCGATAGTTGTTGTCAGCTAACTCGTATGGGAGGATAATGATTTCATCGACGGGTCCTATTCGGCTTGAATCAGCAGAGTTTTGAGGTTCTGCCATTAATGCAGATTAGGGTTTTTTCATGAAGAACTTGAAGGGTTTGAACTTTTGAGAGGGAAAGATGAAGGGTTTTTGAATGATCAGAAAGCGTATGAAAAGAAATGGGTCAGGGTAATGGATATTTATACGCTAAACATGTGGCTGGGTAATCGTCGTAGGTACTGTAGGCACTCGAGTTTCAGATAGTGGAACGGCCTCTACAGTAGAACGTGGAAACAGCTAGTGGTATGTCTTTCAATCAGAGAATGCCACGTAAGATTTGGTTCTGACCGCTTTTGGGCAAGCAAACCGTCACGGTTAGAGATGTACGGGTGACAAGTAGTTGACGCTTAAAGAATGACCCGTATCTCTGATGACGTGCTTCTGATGACGTGGCAGAAAACCGACAGAGCTCTGGTGGAGCTCAGCACACTTTTCATCAGAACAGGTTTTCCCTTCAAAAAGATTTTTCTTTTAGGTTCAAGGAGCAAAGTCATTTTATATTTGAAAACAGATTTTGACTTGCTCCCCCAAAAATCATGCACGTTTTCCTTTATAAGCTCCCCCTTGAAAGATGAGCTTATATGAAAGATTTGTCTATTCAGCCCCGAAAAAAAAAACTGTACAAACAAAAAAATATGTACAAACAGATTCCCTGAGCTTGTTGAAAAAAAAAATATGCCTGACAGAGTTCTGGTGAACATCATAGACTCTGTTGAACTATCCTACCCAACTATTTGACAGAGCTCTAGTAGGATCGTCAGAGGCTCTGTTGAGTTATAAACAGAGTTAGGAGGACATGTTCAACATACCCAATTTGCTGATTAAGAAGTTAAATCTCCTTTCATCAAGGGCTTTTGTAAAAAGATCAGCTAATTGGAAGTCGGTTGAAACGAAATACATTTCAATCGTCCCTTTTTCAACATGGTCTTTTATGAAGTGATACCTTATGTCGATATGCTTGGTTTTGGAATGCTGAACTGGGTTAGCTGTGACTGCTATGGCACTCTTGGAGTCACACAGAATTGGAATTTTATTGTACTCCATGCCATAATCTTTGAGTTGAGTTTTCATCCAGAGCACTTGAGTGCAACAACTAGCAGCAGCAAGATACTCTGCTTCTGCTGTAGAGGTTGAAACGTAGTTCTGTTTCTTGGATGTCCAACTCACCAATTTTTCACCAAGTAATTGGCAACTACCAAAAGTACTTTTTCTGTCATTCTTGCATCCTCCATAATCTGAATTTGTATATGCTACAAGCTCGAAACCAGAATTAAGAGGATACCAGAGACCCAAGAATTGAGTCCCTTTCAGATATTTAAATATACGCTTGACAGCAGAAAAGTGTGATACTTTAGGATTTGCTTGAAATCTGGCACAGAGACACGTTGCAAACATTATATCAGGTATGCTAGCAGTTAAGTACAGAAGTGACCCTATCATGCCTCTGTAGTTCTTGACATCTACAGGTTCATAATTAAGGTCGGAGTCAAATTTGACTCCAGTGGCAATAGGAGTTTTTATTGGTTTTGAATTATTGAACTTGTATTTTTTCAAAATGTCAGAGATGTATTTGGACTGACTTATGAAAGTCCCTCTGATGGATTGTTTTACTTGTAAACCAAGGAAGAAAGAAAGTTCTCCCATCATGCTCATTTTGAATTCACTTTTCATCAATTCCTCAAACTTATCACAATACTCTTGCCGTGTAGACCCAAATATAATGTCATCAACATATATTTGTACCAGAAGTATATCATTCTTATACCTCCTAAAGAATAGATTTTTATTGACAATACCTTTCTCGAAGTGATTAGTCAACAGAAAGTTTGACAGAGTTTCATACCAGGCTCTGGGAGTTTGCTTAAGGCTGTACAAAGCTTTGTCTAGCTTGTAAACATAGTCTGGAAACTCTGAACATTCAAAACCTGGTGGTTGCTTAACATATACTTCTTCTTGTAATCTGCCATTCAGAAAAGCAGATTTGACGTCCATCTGGTAGACATTGAAACCCTTGTGAGCAGCATAGGCTAGGAAGATTCTGATGGCTTCTAGCCTAGCCACAGGTGCAAAGTTCTCGACATAGTCAATGCCTTCTTCTTGGCTGTATCCCTTAGCAACCAATTGGGCTTTGTTTCTGATGATAATCCCATCTTCATCCTTTTTGTTTCTAAACACCCACTTGGTTCCGATGGCAGCTTTGCCTTTTGGAAGTGGAACCAAGGACCAAACTTTGTTTCGTTCAAACTCCAGAAGCTCCTCTTGCATTGCTACGATCTAGTTTGGGTCTTCAAGGGCTTCAGTGATCTTCTTCGGCTCAATCATGCTTAGAAAATTTACAAAGAAGGCTTCATTGATTGTGGCCGATCTTGTCTTTACACTATCTTCAGCAGCACCAATTATACGATGATGAGGGTGATCCTTTGTCCATCTTGTCATAGGAGCATGGACAATAGGTGGGGTTTGTGCTTCTGATGGGAAAAGACGATCTTCAGCATCAGAGCTCTGTGGATTGGCACCAGGGCTCTGTGGCACACAACTCTGGAGAGTGGCCTCATTACTCTGTGAGTTGCCAACAGGGCTCTGTGAAGGTGAGCTTTCAAATAGGGAATCTCTACCAATATTAGTTAACAGGGGTGATGATGGTTCTTGCTCAGGTTCTCTTTGTGGTTCCTCATTTCTCTGAATGACACTTGTAGACAGAGAAGTAGATGGTGAAGTATTGGAGGGACCAGTAAGAGTTGTACCTGTCAGATTCTGTTCTGTTGAATTCTGAGCTTGATCGTCTCTGTTGATGTTGACAGAGGAATCATCATCATCCAAGAAATCATCGAACACAAGATTGATATCTTCTTCCCTTGTTTTTGAAGAACTTGGCTTCTTCTGCTCTGTTTGTGTCCCCTCTGTTGATTTGCGATCAGAGGCACTTGATGTACTTTCATCAAAGGACACGTTTACACTTTCTTGAATGACACGAGTTCTGGTGTTGTAGACTCTGTAGGCTTTAGAGGTCAAGGAATAACCAATAAAGATTCCTTCATCCGCCTTCTTATCGAATTTACTCAGCTGTTCTCTGTCATTCAAGACGTAGAACTTGCAACCAAAAATGTGAAAATATTTCACGTTTGGCCTTCTGTTGTTGATGAGTTCATAGGGAGTCTTCTTAAATCTCTTCACTATTACAACTCTGTTTTAGGTAAAACAGGCTGTTGAGACTGCCTCTGCCCAGAAGTTGATAGGAAGGACAGAACTGGCCAACATGGTTCTGGCGGCTTCTACCAGAGTTCTGTTCTTTCTCTCCACCACACCATTCTGTTGTGGAGTTCTGGGAGCTGAGAAGTTTTGGGATATTCTTTCTTCTGAAAGATAAGCATCTATTCTTGCGTTCTTAAACTCTGTCCCATTAACACTTCTCCACTTTTGAACTTTTAGTCCTAACAGAACCTGTATCCTTCTCAACAAACTTATCAGAATTTATGGGACATCAGATTTTACTCTGATGAACTCAATCCAAGTATATCTAGAATATTCATCAATAAGCATAAGTATATACTTCTTGCCTGACAAACTTTGCACAGATATTGGACCACCGAGATCCATATGAAGCATATGCAAAGGTCTGGGACAATTGTGATCGCTCTTAGTTCTGGGTGAAGATCTTTTCATCTTACCCAATTCACAGGCAGAACAGAGATGGTCTTTGTCAAATTTTAGCGAAGGCAGTCCTTTCACTAAGTTCAATTTCACGAGCTTGTCAAGATTTGAAAATTTTACATGGGCAAATCTTTTGTGCCAGAGCCGGGCATCTTCATTTTTCAAAGACACTAAACAGAGTTTCTCTGTTGTAGAGTTTTGTTTTGGATTAAAGTTCATTTTGTACAGATTGCCTTTTTCTGTCGGCTCTTAAAAGTTCTTGACCGGACTCGGAAAGCAACAATGAACAGTACTTCTTCCTAAAATTGACATCGAATCCATGATCACAGAGTTGACTTATACTGAGAAGATTATGATTTAATCCTTCAACATAAGCAACCTCAGAAACTGAAACACCACCATTAACTAAAGTACCATATCCTCTAATATGTCCACCATTGTCTCCTCCAAAGGTTACTGCACTTCCCTTCTTGTTCTTAATTGAAGTCAGCAGCTCCTTATTGCCCGTCATGTGCCTGGAACATCTGGAATCTAGGTACCAGATCTGCACATGAGGCTTCTTGGCACTGGGTCTGGTAGTCTCCAGCGCTCTGTTGTCTGGCTCTGTTACGGTTAGAGCAAATGCATGAGCTATATCATCCTCTTCAGATCTTTCTATCCTTTCTCCGGTCATCCAATCAACCTCTCCCAAACTTTCATCATCCACAGCAACATTGGCTTGCTCCGGTTCATCGTCAGAAGATGAATCAGAAATCCAATTCTCCATCTCAGCAACGTAGCTTCTTTCTCTGTAATTGTACTTGTATTTGTTATTGTAGTAGTCCTGGTCTTTTACCAGTTTGCCTCTACAATTAGCAGAGAAATGGCCAGGTTTGCCACATCTAAAGCAACGTCCATCATTCTGATTGATGGGTTGGGCAGCATCAGCCTTCTGTGGAACTGGATCATTGTACTTCTGTTGTGGTTGCGGTTGTGATCTCTGTTCTGTTGGAGCTCTGTTCTGGTGGTTCTGTTGTGGATGTGCAACATAACCTCTTCTGTCATCTTTTCCTTCTCTCTCGTATCTACCTCTTCTGTCAAATGCTCTGTTGCCAAATCTCTTGTTAAATTGTTGAGTTATTAATGCAAGCGATTTAGCAAAAGCATTTATATCGTCATCCTCTGATGAGCTTTCTTCATCATCACTTTCCGCTACCAAACTTTTCTTACCCTTCTTCTTCTCTTTCTTCTTGTCTCTGTTGGATTTTCCTTCAGTGGTGTTCTTTGACTCTGAAACTAAAGCAATAGGACCTGCAATGGTGGATTTGCCCTTTTATTTGACAACATCCTTCTCTTGTGCGGCGAGAGTGCCATACACATCAGTGAGAGACCATGCATCTAGATCCTGGTTAGCTTGTTAAGACATGGACATATTTAACCATTCATCATTCAAACTTTTCAAAAACAGAACATTGTTGTCTTCCTTCGACCTAACAACGCCACACTTTTTACATTTGCTGATTAGAACATTGAATCTGTTGTAGGTTTGTTGTAAGGTTTCCTCAGGAAGTGCCTTGAAATCGTTGTATTCATTTATACATTGGGTCCTTCTGTTCTTTTGGGTCTTAATTCCACCCTCAAGTTGATTTAGAAGTTGATCCCAGATTTCTTTAGCTGTAACACATGAATCTAGTTCTTGAAATATCTCGTTTGGAATGGCCATAATCAGAAGTCTAACTGCTTTAAGGTCATTTTCCATTTGAAGTTTCTCTTCATCAGTAAACCCGGTGGTTTTAGGTTTAAGATAAGCAGGAATCTCAGCAGTAGTTTCTGTTGATGGTACACGTGGAACCAAAACCATAGGTTGGCAAGGTCCATTCGTGACAGAACGCATTAAATCCTTGTCCATTCCATCAAGGAAGTTAACCATCCTAATCTTCCATTGAGGATATTTATCTCTCAGAAGAGTAGGAGGCTTGGTCAGAGAACCAGCAGTATAAATGGCGTTGATGTTGTTTGCCATTTTTCAAAAAAACAGAGTAAAGCGGTTTCAAACGGTTTTGAAAGAGTATAAGTTGAAAGTAAGTGAACAGTAACAAATGGAACAGTAATGAACAGTAGAGAAGATCTTTAAACTAGACTGGAAAGCTTTAAATGATATTTAAAAGAACTCTGAAAAACTTGTTTTAATCTTTAACCAGTAAAAACAGAGTATAATAGGAAGCTTTGAAACACACACACAATCAACAACAGTGAATCAACCTTGGTAGATTGGATGCGTTGATTTGAGAAAATCAAGCATGCTCTGATACCAACTGTAGGTTCCCAGATTCACGTTACATCACAATAATGGTAAAGAAATAGACAGCGGAAGCATATTAAATAAAGCCATTAAAGTGAGTGATTGTGTAAACGATATTGTAACTGTGATAATCAAATATAGAACAGGATAATGATAACAAGATCAAGTATGAAACGCTTCTCGTATATTGATAATAGATAACACCAAGAACAAGATCAATGGTGTATCCTGAAATCTCACAGGGAACAATATCGTACGGAGGTAGTGCTATGGAATTCTGCAGTGTGTGCTTTAACAATTGTGGAAAACTATTCTTCCAAAAGCTTACAATTGTTGTTCCACTACCTCTCTATTTATAGCCCTGATAAAGTGTAGACAGTGTACTATCGTACCCTGGAATGACACGTGGAAAGTGTGTCTTCTTTCTTTAGGGCATACGTGGAAAGTATGGACATATGTCTGACACTTAGGATTTCTACGAGACTTAGGCTTCACAGAGGTCTTCACTTCAACAGAGTTCATAGACCAGAACTCTGTTGCTCTTCGGGTATGAACAGTTCTTCTGTTGATCTTCTGCCAAAGCTCTGTTGAGCTCTGTTGGTTCCACCAGAACTCTGTTGAGTTCTGTTGGTCTTCTTGTTGAAATTTTTCTAAGTCTTCTGCTCGATCTCTGTTGGTCTTCTGACTTGATAATATTTTCAATACTTTACATAACAGATAGTTGGGGCTAATAATCAAGTAATAGGTGAAGCTGTAAATGAATGTTCGTTCATGGTATTCTTAAGCAATGTTGAAGCTACAACTGTTCCACAAGCTTTGGAAGACCCAGATTGGGTAATTGCGAAGCATGAAGAATTGAATCATTTTGAAGCATTAAAGGGTTGGCGGTTCGTATCTCGACCCAAATAAAGTATCATAGGAACCAAGTGGGTCTTTACAAATAAGAAGGATGAAGACGTAGTCGTGAGAAACAAAGCAAGGCTCGTAGCAAAAGGTTACCGTCAGTAAGAGGGTATAGATTACAACAAGACGTATACTCTGGTGGCTTGGATCGAGGCAATACGAATGTTCTTATCTTTTGCGGCCTACAAGAACTTCACTGTTTATCAAATGGACGTGAAGACTGCTTTCTTGAATGGCATCCTAAAGGAAGATGTATACGTGTCTCAACCTGAAGGCTTTGTGGATAAAGACAAACCAAATCACGTGTATATCCTTGACAAAGCTCTTTATGGTCTCAAACAAGCCCCTCGCGCATGGTGTGAGGTTTATCCACCTTTTTACTCGAATCTGGCTTTGATAAAGGTAAAATCGACACGACATTATTCATTAAATGTGAACAAGGTGATATCATTATTGTTCAAATTTATGTAGATAATATAATTTTTGGTTTTTTCTCGGAGCCGTCAAACGCATCTTTCAATACTTGAAAGGCACACCCTACCTTGGCTAATGGTATCCTAAGGGAACGGGATACGAACTCACCGCCTAATCAGATGCTGACAACGGAGGAAGCCTGCTGGACAGAAAGAGCACCTCTGCCACATACACCTTTTGGGAGATAAACTCGTGAGCTGGGCGTCAAAGAAACAGAATTGTGTCTCAACTTCGATTGCGGAGGCTGAAATTATCAATACACAACAAATTTAAACCTTAAATTTATCAAAGTTTACTACCAAAATTTTAAACTTTACAAAAATTTATCATAACAACAGCTAATCTAATCCATAATCAACAGAAACAGATTATCATAGTTGTTCACAATCTCTTTCAAAATACCTTCTATAATACTAAATTCTCCATCACTAATCCAAAAGCACAACTCTGGCATTCCTTGACACTCATCCCTTTGAATCCCTTCCCGAGCTAATACCTGGTAAGAAAATTGAACTTGAAACGATTAGGCTTACGCCTAGTGAGAACATCCAAATTTCGAATCAAATTCTTTAAAAGCTTTGAACCCAACATTATGGCAAAGCGATTACATTAACCTGGTCCCAACTTTCTTACCGTATACATAACATCCTTCGACAACATGAATCATATAGAATATCATGAATATGACAACCCTCAGTAAGTCATTGTATCATATTCGAGAGCACCACTACGAATCATCACGGATTCTAGTTTACAGCTCATGTCCAAGAACTTACAATTAAGCGCCATGCGTTTTCCTAGAATGGAAGTAGAAATAGCAACTATATCTTGCCTAGTTCTAATCTATACATAGAAAACGGAAACAACAACAATACTTTGTCTATTTCACGTTTCCACATATCCATTACGAATAGCAATTATACCTTGCATATTCCTTCTTTTCAAGGATACACGGGAATAGCAATTATACCTTGCCTATTCCACGTCTCCATGTTACAATACGAATAGCAAATATACTTTGCCTATTCAATCATTTCAACATGAATAGCAATTATACTTTGCCTATTCAATCCTTTCAACATGAATAGCAATTCTACTTTGCCTATTCAATCATTTCAGCATGAATAGCAATTCTACTTTGCCTATTCAATCATTTCAACATGAATAGAAATTCTACTTTGTCTATTCAATCATTTCAACAAGAATAGCAATTCTACTTTGCCTATTCAATCATTTCAACATGAATAGCAATTCTACTTTGCCTATTCAATGATTTCAACATGAATAGCAATTCTATTTTGCCTATTCAATCATTTCAACATGAATAGCAATTCTACTTTGCCTATTCAATCATTTCAACATGAATAGCAATTCTACTTTGCCTATTCAATCATTTGATATGAATAGCAATTCTACTTTGCCTATTGATTACATTTCCTAGTATATATAAGTATCAACTCAAAGCACATATAACTCATCTCATATTCACAATCGAGTTATATTTGCGTTCGTACTGATAAATGATTAAGGTACTTTTCATATTCAGAAAACACTTAATTATAAAAACACCTCATACATTGAGTTACCCGGTTACAATATTCATCCGGAGCACTATTTATCCGGAATCACTATTCATCTGAAATTACTATTCATCCGGAATCACTATTCATCTGGAATTACTATTCATACCGGATACTAAATTGAAACCAGATCTCACCAATTCTGGATCCCATACCGGATCTCACCAATTCTGGATCCCATACCGGATCTCACCAATTCCGGACCCCATACCGGATCGTTCCAATTCCGGATCCAATACCGGATCTTACCAATACCGGATCTTATCAATTCGGGATCCAATACCGGATCTTCGATACGGGACTTCAATCAGTACGTCAATTCTGCTATAAAAACTCATCTAAGTTCAGTTTCTTGGTCGATTTCATTACAATACACTTTTACCACATCATTTAGACAGTGTGCTACCAATTATCTCATTCAATTTCAAATAAAAGCATTTAGAAAGAGATGGACTCACCTGGTTCGAACTCAAAATCTCAGTGAAACTGAATTAATCCAGCAATCAACTTCAATTCTTATTCCAACAACTGATTTAACCTAAGTGGAAGACGAATTTGAACTTAGGATTATCAATCTCAAAGAAGTGATTGCGAAATACATATATTCCTTACCGAACGATGACCTGAATCGCATTTCTCCCTCTTTCTCTGCTTAGACCGACTTCAGAAATGAGGATTGAGATAAAATCCCAATTCGGAACCGACTCCCCCTCTTTATACTTGTTGAACTAACAACAAATGACAATTTCCACCCTAAAGTTTATAATTCAAATATTCTTAAACTTTGGGTCATATACACTTTCAACCCTCCAATAACCAATTATAACTTAACTTTGATCATGGAAATTCGGGGTGTTACAAATCTCCCCAACTTGAAAAAGATTTTTACCTCGAAATCGAAGTTCCAACTAGTAGGTTTAAAGTCCTACATGCTTAATTCATAGTTAAAGGTCCAAGAAAACAAGGACTCAACTTTCCACGTTTTCCCAATCTTATACCCTTCAACATTACCCGCTCCCCAACTTGAAACTCTTTCATATGCAAAAGCATCGTCAAGAGCTAAATCACATCCAATTGTCATAACAATTAGAAACAAGTACGCTTACATAACAATATATTCATAATAACAGTAGCTAATTGAAATTATGAACATACTATACATAAGAATCCTCGTTACCATCATCACAGTTCTTAATTCCCGTATTTCCGCCGACTCTAAGACTATCCCGTCTTAGTACTTCTACCCAAATCTCACCAATCATAACTTACTTCATCTCAGCTTAAGTCTAGATATCTCACGATCATACCTAGTTCACATAAACTAAAGCTCTGATACCAAACTGAAACACCCTTAAATACACAATAAATTTTAACCTTAAATTTATCAGAGTTTACTACCAAAATTTCAAACTTTACAAAAATTTATCATGACAACAGCTAATCTAATCCATAATCAACAGAAATAGATTATCACAGTTGTTCACAATCTCTTTCAAAATACCTTCTATAATACTAAATTCTCCATCACTAATCCAAAAGCACAACTCTGGCATTCCATGACACTCATCCCTTTGAATCCCTTCCCGAGCTAATACCTGGTAAGAAAATTGAACTTGAAACGATTAGGCTTACGCCTAGTGAGAACATCCAAATTTCGAATCAAATTCTTTAAAAGCTTTGAACCCAACATTGTGGCCAAGCGATTACATTAACCTGGTCCCAACTTTCTTACCGTATACATAACATCCTTCGATAACATGAATCATATCGAATTTCATGTATGTCATAGTATCATATTCGAGAGCACCACTACGAATCATCACGGATTCTAGTTTACAACTCATGTCCAAGAACTTACAATTACGCGCCATGCATTTTCCTATAATGGAAGTAGAAATAGCAACTATATCTTGCCTATTTCTAATCTATAAATAGAAAACCGAAACAACAACAATACTTTGTCTATTTCACGTTTCCACATCTCCTTTACGAATAGCAATTATACCTTGCCTATTCCTTCTCTTCAAGGATACACGGGAATAGCAATTATACCTTGCCTATTCCACGTCTCCATGTTACAATACGACTAGCAATTATACTTTGCCTATTCAATCATTTCAACATGAATAGCAATTCTACTTTGCCTATTCAATCCTTTCAACATGAATAGCAATTCTACTTTGCCTATTCAATCATTTCAACATGAATAGCAATTATTCTTTGCCTATTCAATCATTTCAACATGAATCGTAATTCTACTTTGCCTATTCAATCTTTCAACATGAATAGCAATTCTACTTTGGCTATTCAATCATTTCAACATGAATAGCAATTCTACTTTGCCTATTCAACCATTTCAACATGAATAGAAATTCTACTTTGCCTATTCAATCATTTCAACATGAATAACAATTCTACTTTGCCTATTCAATCATTTGATATGAATAGCAATTCTACTTTGCCTATTGATTACATTTCCTAGTATATATAAGTATCAACTCAAAGCACATATAACTCATCTCATATTCACAATCGAGTTATATTTGCGTTCGTACTGATAAATGATTAAGGTACTTTTCATATTCAGAAAACACTTAATTATAAAAACACCTCATACATTGAGTTACCCGGTTACAATATTCATCCGGAGCACTATTTATCCGGAATCACTATTCATCTGAAATTACTATTCATCCGGAATCACTATTCATCTGGAATTACTATTCATACCGGATACTAAATTGAAACCAGATCTCACCAATTCTGGATCCCATACCGGATCTCACCAATTCTGGATCCCATACCGGATCTCACCAATTCCGGACCCCATACCGGATCGTTCCAATTCCGGATCCAATACCGGATCTTACCAATACCGGATCTTATCAATTCGGGATCCAATACCGGATCTTCGATACGGGACTTCAATCAGTACGTCAATTCTGCTATAAAAACTCATCTAAGTTCAGTTTCTTGGTCGATTTCATTACAATACACTTTTACCACATCATTTAGACAGTGTGCTACCAATTATCTCATTCAATTTCAAATAAAAGCATTTAGAAAGAGATGGACTCACCTGGTTCGAACTCAAAATCTCAGTGAAACTGAATTAATCCAGCAATCAACTTCAATTCTTATTCCAACAACTGATTTAACCTAAGTGGAAGACGAATTTGAACTTAGGATTATCAATCTCAAAGAAGTGATTGCGAAATACATATATTCCTTACCGAACGATGACCTGAATCGCATTTCTCCCTCTTTCTCTGCTTAGACCGACTTCAGAAATGAGGATTGAGATAAAATCCCAATTCGGAACCGACTCCCCCTCTTTATACTTGTTGAACTAACAACAAATGACAATTTCCACCCTAAAGTTTATAATTCAAATATTCTTAAACTTTGGGTCATATACACTTTCAACCCTCCAATAACCAATTATAACTTAACTTTGATCATGGAAATTCGGGGTGTTACAAATCTCCCCAACTTGAAAAAGATTTTTACCTCGAAATCGAAGTTCCAACTAGTAGGTTTAAAGTCCTACATGCTTAATTCATAGTTAAAGGTCCAAGAAAACAAGGACTCAACTTTCCACGTTTTCCCAATCTTATACCCTTCAACATTACCCGCTCCCCAACTTGAAACTCTTTCATATGCAAAAGCATCGTCAAGAGCTAAATCACATCCAATTGTCATAACAATTAGAAACAAGTACGCTTACATAACAATATATTCATAATAACAGTAGCTAATTGAAATTATGAACATACTATACATAAGAATCCTCGTTACCATCATCACAGTTCTTAATTCCCGTATTTCCGCCGACTCTAAGACTATCCCGTCTTAGTACTTCTACCCAAATCTCACCAATCATAACTTACTTCATCTCAGCTTAAGTCTAGATATCTCACGATCATACCTAGTTCACATAAACTAAAGCTCTGATACCAAACTGAAACACCCTTAAATACACAATAAATTTTAACCTTAAATTTATCAGAGTTTACTACCAAAATTTCAAACTTTACAAAAATTTATCATGACAACAGCTAATCTAATCCATAATCAACAGAAATAGATTATCACAGTTGTTCACAATCTCTTTCAAAATACCTTCTATAATACTAAATTCTCCATCACTAATCCAAAAGCACAACTCTGGCATTCCATGACACTCATCCCTTTGAATCCCTTCCCGAGCTAATACCTGGTAAGAAAATTGAACTTGAAACGATTAGGCTTACGCCTAGTGAGAACATCCAAATTTCGAATCAAATTCTTTAAAAGCTTTGAACCCAACATTGTGGCCAAGCGATTACATTAACCTGGTCCCAACTTTCTTACCGTATACATAACATCCTTCGATAACATGAATCATATCGGATTTCATGTATGTCATAGTATCATATTCGAGAGCACCACTACGAATCATCACGGATTCTAGTTTACAACTCATGTCCAAGAACTTACAATTACGCGCCATGCATTTTCCTATAATGGAAGTAGAAATAGCAACTATATCTTGCCTATTTCTAATCTATAAATAGAAAACCGAAACAACAACAATACTTTGTCTATTTCACGTTTCCACATCTCCTTTACGAATAGCAATTATACCTTGCCTATTCCTTCTCTTCAAGGATACACGGGAATAGCAATTATACCTTGCCTATTCCACGTCTCCATGTTACAATACGACTAGCAATTATACTTTGCCTATTCAATCATTTCAACATGAATAGCAATTCTACTTTGCCTATTCAATCCTTTCAACATGAATAGCAATTCTACTTTGCCTATTCAATCATTTCAACATGAATAGCAATTATTCTTTGCCTATTCAATCATTTCAACATGAATCGTAATTCTACTTTGCCTATTCAATCTTTCAACATGAATAGCAATTCTACTTTGGCTATTCAATCATTTCAACATGAATAGCAATTCTACTTTGCCTATTCAACCATTTCAACATGAATAGAAATTCTACTTTGCCTATTCAATCATTTCAACATGAATAACAATTCTACTTTGCCTATTCAATCATTTGATATGAATAGCAATTCTACTTTGCCTATTGATTACATTTCCTAGTATATATAAGTATCAACTCAAAGCACATATAACTCATCTCATATTCACAATCGAGTTATATTTGCGTTCGTACTGATAAATGATTAAGGTACTTTTCATATTCAGAAAACACTTAATTATAAAAACACCTCATACATTGAGTTACCCGGTTACAATATTCATCCGGAGCACTATTTATCCGGAATCACTATTCATCTGAAATTACTATTCATCCGGAATCACTATTCATCTGGAATTACTATTCATACCGGATACTAAATTGAAACCAGATCTCACCAATTCTGGATCCCATACCGGATCTCACCAATTCTGGATCCCATACCGGATCTCACCAATTCCGGACCCCATACCGGATCGTTCCAATTCCGGATCCAATACCGGATCTTACCAATACCGGATCTTATCAATTCGGGATCCAATACCGGATCTTCGATACGGGACTTCAATCAGTACGTCAATTCTGCTATAAAAACTCATCTAAGTTCAGTTTCTTGGTCGATTTCATTACAATACACTTTTACCACATCATTTAGACAGTGTGCTACCAATTATCTCATTCAATTTCAAATAAAAGCATTTAGAAAGAGATGGACTCACCTGGTTCGAACTCAAAATCTCAGTGAAACTGAATTAATCCAGCAATCAACTTCAATTCTTATTCCAACAACTGATTTAACCTAAGTGGAAGACGAATTTGAACTTAGGATTATCAATCTCAAAGAAGTGATTGCGAAATACATATATTCCTTACCGAACGATGACCTGAATCGCATTTCTCCCTCTTTCTCTGCTTAGACCGACTTCAGAAATGAGGATTGAGATAAAATCCCAATTCGGAACCGACTCCCCCTCTTTATACTTGTTGAACTAACAACAAATGAAAATTTCCACCCTAAAGTTTATAATTCAAATATTCTTAAACTTTGGGTCATATACACTTTCAACCCTCCAATAACCAATTATAACTTAACTTTGATCATGGAAATTCGGGGTGTTACAAATCTCCCCAACTTGAAAAAGATTTTTACCTCGAAATCGAAGTTCCAACTAGTAGGTTTAAAGTCCTACATGCTTAATTCATAGTTAAAGGTCCAAGAAAACAAGGACTCAACTTTCCACGTTTTCCCAATCTTATACCCTTCAACATTACCCGCTCCCCAACTTGAAACTCTTTCATATGCAAAAGCATCGTCAAGAGCTAAATCACATCCAATTGTCATAACAATTAGAAACAAGTACGCTTACATAACAATATATTCATAATAACAGTAGCTAATTGAAATTATGAACATACTATACATAAGAATCCTCGTTACCATCATCACAGTTCTTAATTCCCGTATTTCCGCCGACTCTAAGACTATCCCGTCTTAGTACTTCTACCCAAATCTCACCAATCATAACTTACTTCATCTCAGCTTAAGTCTAGATATCTCACGATCATACCTAGTTCACATAAACTAAAGCTCTGATACCAAACTGAAACACCCTTAAATACACAATAAATTTTAACCTTAAATTTATCAGAGTTTACTACCAAAATTTCAAACTTTACAAAAATTTATCATGACAACAGCTAATCTAATCCATAATCAACAGAAATAGATTATCACAGTTGTTCACAATCTCTTTCAAAATACCTTCTATAATACTAAATTCTCCATCACTAATCCAAAAGCACAACTCTGGCATTCCATGACACTCATCCCTTTGAATCCCTTCCCGAGCTAATACCTGGTAAGAAAATTGAACTTGAAACGATTAGGCTTACGCCTAGTGAGAACATCCAAATTTCGAATCAAATTCTTTAAAAGCTTTGAACCCAACATTGTGGCCAAGCGATTACATTAACCTGGTCCCAACTTTCTTACCGTATACATAACATCCTTCGATAACATGAATCATATCGGATTTCATGTATGTCATAGTATCATATTCGAGAGCACCACTACGAATCATCACGGATTCTAGTTTACAACTCATGTCCAAGAACTTACAATTACGCGCCATGCATTTTCCTATAATGGAAGTAGAAATAGCAACTATATCTTGCCTATTTCTAATCTATAAATAGAAAACCGAAACAACAACAATACTTTGTCTATTTCACGTTTCCACATCTCCTTTACGAATAGCAATTATACCTTGCCTATTCCTTCTCTTCAAGGATACACGGGAATAGCAATTATACCTTGCCTATTCCACGTCTCCATGTTACAATACGACTAGCAATTATACTTTGCCTATTCAATCATTTCAACATGAATAGCAATTCTACTTTGCCTATTCAATCCTTTCAACATGAATAGCAATTCTACTTTGCCTATTCAATCATTTCAACATGAATAGCAATTATTCTTTGCCTATTCAATCATTTCAACATGAATCGTAATTCTACTTTGCCTATTCAATCTTTCAACATGAATAGCAATTCTACTTTGGCTATTCAATCATTTCAACATGAATAGCAATTCTACTTTGCCTATTCAACCATTTCAACATGAATAGAAATTCTACTTTGCCTATTCAATCATTTCAACATGAATAACAATTCTACTTTGCCTATTCAATCATTTGATATGAATAGCAATTCTACTTTGCCTATTCATTACATTTCCTTGTATATATGAGTATCAACTCAAAGCACATACAACTAATCTCATATTCACAATCGAGTTGTATTTGTGTTCGTACTGATAAATGATTAAGGTACCTTTCATATTCAGAAAACACTTAATTATGAAAAGACCTCACACATTGAGTTATCCGGTTACAATATTCATCCGGAATCACTATTCATACCGGATCCTAAGTTGAAACCGAATCCCATACCGGATCTCACCAATTCCGGATCCCATACCGGATCTCACCAATTCCGGATCCAATACCGGATCTTACCAATACCGAATCTTACAAATTCCGGATTTTCGATACGGGACTTCTATCAGTACGTCAATTATGCTCTAAAAACTCATCTAAGTTCAGTTTTTTTGTCGATTTCATTATAGTACACTTCTATCACATCATTTACACAGTTTGATACCAATTATCTCATTAAATTTCAAATAAAAGCATTTAGAAAGAGATGAACTCACCTTGTTCGAACTCAAAATCTCAGTGAAACCGAATTAATCCAGCAATCAACTTTAATTCTTATTCCAACAACTGATTTAACCTAAGTGGAAAACGAATTTGAACTTAGGATTATCTATCTCAAAGAAGTGATTGCGAAATACATAAGTTCCTTACCGAACGATGACCTAAATCGTATTTCTCCCTCTTTCTCTGCTTAGACCGATTTCAGAAATAAGGACTGAGATAAAATCCCAATTCTGAACCGACTCCTCCTCTTTATATATGTTGAACTATCAACAAATGACAATTTCCACCCCAAAGTTTATAATTCAAATATTCTTAAACTTTGGGTCATTTACACTTTCAACCCTCCAATAACGTATTATAACTTAACTTTGATCATGGAAATTCGGGGTGTTACAAATCTCCCCAACTTGAAAATGATTTCGTCTTCGAAATCGAAGTTCCAACTTGTAGGTTTAAAGTCCTACATGCTTAATTCATAGTTAAAGGTCCAAGAAAACAAGGACTCAAATTTCCACGTTTTCCCAATCCTATACCCTTCAACATTACCCGCTCCCCAACTTGAAACTCTTTCATATGCAAAAGCATCGTCAAGAGCTAAATCACCTCCAATTGCCATAATAATTAGAAACAAGTACGCTTACATAACAATATATTCATAATAACAGTAGCTAATTGAAATTATTAACATACTATACATAAGAATCGTCGTTACCATCATCACAATTCTTAATTCTCGTATTTCCGCCGACTCTAAGACCATCCCGTCTTAGTACTCCCACCCAAATCTCACCAATCATAACTTACTTTATCTCAGCTTAAGTCTAGATATCTCACGATCATACCTGGTTCACTTAAACTAAAGCTCTGATACCAAACTGAAACACCCTTAAATACACAATAAATTTAAACCTTAAATTTATCAGAGTTTACCACCAAAATTTCAAACTTTTCAAAAATTTATCATAACAACAGCTAATCTAATCCATAATCAATAGAAATAGATTATCATAGTTGTTCACAACTTCATACATTGAGTTATCTGGTTACAATATTCATCCGGAACACTATTCATCCGGAATCACTATTCATCCAGAATTACTATTCATCTGGAATCAGTATTCATCCGGAATCAGTATTCATCCGGAATTACTATTCATACCAGATCCTAAATTGAAACCGGATCCCATACCGGATCTCACCAATTCTGGATCCCATACCGGATCTCACCAATTTCGGATCCCATACCGGATCTCACCAATTCCGAATCCAATACCGGATCTTACCAATACCGGATCCAATACCGAATCTTACCAATTCCGGATCCAATACCGGATCTTCGATATGGGACTTCAATCAGTACGTCAATTCTGCTCTAAAAACTCATCTGAGTTCCGTTTCTTGGTCGATTTCTTTACAATACACTTTTACCACATCATTTAGACAGTTTGCTACCAATTATCTCATTCAATTTCAAATAAAAACATTTAGAAAGAGATGAACTCACCGGGTTCGAACTCAAAATCTCAGTGAAACCGAATTAATCCAGCAATCAACTTCAATTCTTATTCCAACAACTGATTTAACCTAAGTGGAAAACGAATTTGAACTTAGGATTATCAATCTCAAAGAAGTGATTGCGAAATACATAAGTTCCTTACCGAACGATGACCTAAATCGTATTTCTCCCTCTTTCTCTGCTTAGACCGATTTCAGAAATAAGGACTGAGATAAAATCCCAATTCTGAACCGACTCCTCCTCTTTATATATGTTGAACTATCAACAAATGACAATTTCCACCCCAAAGTTTATAATTCAAATATTCTTAAACTTTGGGTCATTTACACTTTCAACCCTCCAATAACGTATTATAACTTAACTTTGATCATGGAAATTCGGGGTGTTACAAATATCCCCAACTTGAAAATGATTTCGTCTTCGAAATCGAAGTTCCAACTAGTAGGTTTAAAGTCCTACATGCTTAATTCATAGTTAAAGGTCCAAGAAAACAAGGACTCAAATTTCCACGTTTTCCCAATCTTATACCCTTCAACATTACCCGCTCCCCAACTTGAAACTCTTTCATATGCAAAAGCATCGTCAAGAGCTAAATCACCTCCAATTGCCATAATAATTAAAAACAAGTACGCTTACATAACAATATATTCATAATAACAGTAGCTAATTGAAATTATTAACATACTATACATAAGAATCCTCGTTACCATCATCACAGTTCTTAATTCCCGTATTTCCGCCGACTCTAAGACCATCCCGTCTTAGTACTTCCACCCAAATCTCACCAATCATAACTTACTTTATCTCAGCTTAAGTCTAGATATCTCACGATCATACCTGGTTCACTTAAACTAAAGCTCTGATACCAAACTGAAACACCCTTAAATACACAATAAATTTAAACCTTAAATTTATCAGAGTTTACCACCAAAATTTCAAACTTTACAAAAATTTATCATAACAACAGCTAATCTAATCCATAATCAACTGAAATAGATTATCATAGTTGTTCACAACTTCATACATTGAGTTATCTGGTTACAATATTCATCCGGAACACTATTCATCCGGAATCACTATTCATCTAGAATTACTATTCATCTGGAATCAGTATTCATCCGGAATCAGTATTCATTCGAAATTACTATTCATACCAGATCCTAAATTGAAACCGGATCCCATACCGGATCTCACCAATTCTGGATCCCATACCGGATCTCACCAATTTCGGATCCCATACCGGATCTCACCAATTCCGAATCCAATACCGGATCTTACCAATACCGGATCCAAGACCGAATCTTACCAATTCCGGATCCAATACCGGATCTTCGATATGGGACTTCAATCAGTACGTCAATTCTGCTCTAAAAACTCATCTGAGTTCCGTTTCTTGGTCCATTTCTTTACAATACACTTTTACCACATCATTTAGACAGTTTGCTACCAATTATCTCATTCAATTTCAAATAAAAGCATTTAGAAAGAGATGAAATCACCGGGTTCGAACTCAAAATCTCAGTGAAACCGAATTAATCCAGCAATCAACTTCAATTCTAATTCCAACAACTGATTTAACCTAAGTGGAAGACGAATTTGAACTTAGGATTATCAATCTCAAAGAAGTGATTGCGAAATACATAAATTCCTTACTGAACGATGACTTGAATCGCATTTCTCCCTCTTTCTCTTCTTAGACCGACTTCAGAAATGAGGATTGAGATAAAATCCCAATTCTGAACCGACTCCCCCTCTTTATACATGTTGAACTATCAACAAATGACAATTTCCACCCCATAGTTTATAATTCAAATATTCTTAAACTCTGGGTCATTTACACTTTCAACCCTCCAATAACGAATTATAACTTAACATTGATCATGGAAATTCGGGGTGTTACAAATCTCCCCAACTTGAAAATGATTTCGTCTTCGAAATCGAAGTTCCAACTTGTAGGTTTAAAGTTCTGTGGATGAAAACCCAACTTATGGACTATGGCTTCAAATACGAGAAAATCCCAATCTACTGTGATAGCAAGAGTGCCATTGCAATTTCTACCAATCCTGTCCAATACACCAAGACAAAACATATTGATATCAGGTACCATTTCATCAAAGATCATGTTGAGAAATAGCTCTGATACCAAACTGAAACACCTTTAAATACACAATAAATTTAAACTTTAAATTTATCAGAGTTTACTACCAAAATTTCAAACTTTACAAAAATTTATCATAACAACAGCTAATCTAATCCATAATCAACAGAAATAGATTATCATAGTTGTTCACAACCTCATACATTGAGTTATCTGGTTACAATATTCATCCGGAACACTATTCATCCGGAATCACTATTCATCCAGAATTACTATTCATCTGGAATCAGTATTCATCCAGAATTAGTATTCATCCGGCATTACTATTCATACCGGATCCTAAATTGAAACCGGATCCCTACCGGATCTCACCAATTCTGGATCCCATACCGGATCTCACCAATTTCGGATCCCATACCGGATTTCACCAATTCCGAATCCAATACCGGATCTTACCAATACCGGATCCAATACCGAATCTTACCAATTCCGGATCCAATACCGGATCTTCGATACGGGACTTCAATCAGTACGTCAATTCTGATCTAAAAACTCATCTGAGTTCAGTTTCTTGGTCGATTTCTTTACAATACACTTTACCACATCATTTAGACAGTTTGCTACCAATTATCTCATTCAATTTCAAATAAAATGATAAATCCCAGATCTCTAGCAATAAGATATGAATGTAGTGAGAGAGAATCTAGAGAGCAAATATGTCATCCATGTATTGAGCTCAAAGGATTACAAAAGGTTTCTAAAAGATTACAAAAGCTTTCTTAAGTGTTTCAAACAAATGAACTAGACAAGCCTATTTATACCCATGACATACAAGGTATAAAGGCAATCACAACTAATACAGTACATTGACTTTACAGTAAATCTTGAATACAACAATGCTCTAACAATCTCCCCCTTTGGATTCAAGATTTAAAAAAAATAACAGCAGTCTTCAGCTCTTTGTAAAGTCAATCTTCTCAAACAGACACTCTATCAAACCATCTTCAAATAGCTTTATCTCTACTAGTTCACGGCGAACTATATGCTTTGACACTCTTTAAGAACTCAGCTTTGAAGAATCTTCAGACAAACATGAAAAGTCATTGTCTTTTTCTTTGAAAAATCAACCTTCTTCAATACAATCTTCAACAGATTGTCTTCAAGTCTTGAACATGGATTTCATATCTTTATATAGAACCATCAATTCGGAACAAGATAAATCAGAAACGATTAGAGTTTGGATCAGAAAGATGTGAAACCATCCACATTGTTGAACTTTTAGGTGTAAGCGCATTCCGATAACCACTCAGAACTAAGATAACCAAATTCAGCAACATTTCAGTCTTTGTTCACGAATCTTTGACTTGAAATATCTTTGATTTGAAAATTCTTTGACATGAAATTGAAATTAAACTTTTCTCCCCCTTTTTCGATGATGGTGAACATCGAAAACCATTTTCAATTTCAGTCGTGTCTTTGAGTATTGCTAACAATCTCCTCCTTACAGAATAACCTTGCTCCCCCTCAAAATAAGAATTCTGGAGCAATTTATTTTCTCCCCCTGAAAGTATGCATATATTTCAATAACGTACAGTATTTGAAATTGTAGCACAAATTTTAAAACAAATTTACACAAGGAAAATAACATTCATTGAATTTTATTTTATAACTACAAACATTTGATCATTTGAAAACTTTACAAAAGAAATTCAACTTAATGAAATTTAACAGATTTTTCAATCAAATGAAATCAAATGCATGTGTTTGGATTCAAGAACAAGTCATCATTGTATATCAAGTTAAAAAATGTTCAGTTTCAACCCCTTTATTAAATCTATTTGGTGTGCTAGCATGGGAAATATGATTAGCTTCAAGCATATGCAATTCTAAAACATATAAGAATATTTTGCTCTACTCACACTATTTGTCCAAAATCAGAATTTTCACAAATTTACGGGTTTATCGCGACTTTGTATTTTCCCAAGTTTCAAGAGATGTGTGCTCATTGGCATCTTTTCTTTTGTGCTCATTGGCATCTTTTGATTTGTGCACATTGGCATCTTTTGATTTTGTGCTCATTGGCATCTTTTGATCAAAAAGTTTAGTAAGAATAAGATACACCGTTAAACATGACTTTCTATCTGGTTCTATAGCAGGATTTGGGTCAGCAGATCCCAGACCAGTTGGCCTTAGGTGCTAGGTGTCAAGCACCCCTTAGAACTTAATTTCCCAAACCAGAAAGGCCACATCGATATATCTTAAACCCATTTGTACCAGTAAAACATGGCTTTCTATCTGGTTCTATTGCAGGATTTGGGTCAGCCGATCCCAGACCAGTTGATCTTAGGGACTAGGTGTCGAGCACCCCTTAGGACTTACTCTCCCAAACCAGAAAGGCCACAGGCACAAACTTTCAAACTAAATGATATTCTATATAAGTTCGAATTTCCATCACAAAATATGAATGATATCTCAATCACTTGGTTCTTAATCATAGTGCTTCCCCCATATTTTCGTTTCCATTCATCATTCTGATAAATAGGCTTTTTGAGCATTATATTCTATATAAGTCCAGATTCACATATCTTTGAGCATTCAGCATAATTTCATTCATGTTTTGCTTACCTTTCGATTTATTTCAGAGGTGAAAGTTGAAGCAAATCTAACTCAGATAATACAAAGATTCTTGAAAAAAAACATCTTTTAGCACGCATTTAATTCATTGAATGAAAATTGAAAATTGCATCTCATTGAATTAAATTTGTAAAGATTCAAGTTTTCAAATCAGTAGAAACAAATATAATCCAATGTTACCTTTTGCCACGTTCCTTGAAACAAAAAGATGTAACAGTTAAGGATATCACCTGAGAAGTGTGAGTTCTAAACTGATTTGTTTAGAAGTCTTAGTCGTTGAAGTACGGGTCCTGAACTGAATTGTTCAGAAGCCATTGACGTTGAAATCCGGGTTCTAAACTGATGTGTTTAGAAACCATTGTCGTTGAAGCACGGGTTTTGAACTGATATGTTCAAAAGCCATATTTCTTTGTCTCCCCCTTAATGGTACAAATATTCTTTAAAAAAACAAATCCACCGCTTCTCTTCTGTTTTCAGACATGTGTGTGGTATGTATTTACAAATCAGTACAACACATGATGAACCTGCAAAACAGATTAAGCAGATTTTGGTACCCAATGGCACTTGGGTCCTAGTGGGTTAGGTGTAGATTTCTTACAAGGAATACTGTAAGAACCATACCAATAAGAAGAATAATTTTTATGCACAAAATTATTTGTTCCACAGTAAGAACAACAAATTTTCTTTTGAGCCAACCTAATCAGATGATTTACAGAATGAATAGGATTAGGTTGAACAGAAGATTTACCTTTCGGCGCATTGTTCTTCTTTGCATTTGATGTGGATACAGATGATTTTGGCACTTCTTTCTTTGGAACTGTTGTGCCTTTGATTCTCCATTCCATCTTCACCCTCTTGAAGACTGGAACTTCTTCAGGTTTGGAAGTATTAACTTTAGGCACCTTAAGAATATCATCCGATTTATCAAACAGAGGATTATAGAAAAGATTAGAAGAACGAATCTGACCTTTTGAGAAATCTGTTGATCTATTAAATTGTTTAGAAGGAATGTTTTTAAAACTTGAACTTGAAGCAGTTTTAAAAGAACATTCAGAATCATTTGAATCAACAAATGGAGTCTGAAAGATAGAATTATGACTAGCCTGCTTTGAGACATCAAATTTAAAAATGACGTCTTCAAGTTCTTTGACTTTGTTTATTAAAACATTTTTCTCTTTAGAAATTAGATCAAATTTCTTTTGGAGATCAGATTTGATCAACTGATCCTTCATAATATCAGCTGATAAACCAGATAATCTTTTGGTAAGATTAAGAATCACATCTTCAAAATATACACGTTCCGATTCAAAATCTTTTTCCAAAAACCTTCTTTTATCAGTAATCTCTTTGAAAATTTCCATATTTTTCTTTTTAAGGGTTTTACTTTCCTTTTCAAAGAGATTTTTATTTTCCGTGAAATCTTTTCTTTCCTTTTCCAAAAGATTTTCTAATTCAGAGATTTTTATGGAAAGTTCAGAACTTTTAATCTCAAAAAAATTTCGTTCAGTTTCAAATTTAGCTCTTTCTTTTTCGAGCTTGTCTTTTTCTAAAAATAAAACTTTCTCAAAGTCTGAAACTTGTTTTGAAAGTTTTATACATTTCAGCTCAGTCTCTTTCTTTTCTTCAAAAACTTTCTTTTCTTCAAAAGAAAAATTAGGCAGTTTTCTCTTTAGATCGGCATTTTCACTGTCCAAAATTTTCCCTATATCTTTAACTTCTTTTAATTGAGCATGTAACTTTAAGTTCCACTTCACTCTCTTTTTTTCTCTACTCTTCAAATCGGCATTTTCTTTTTGAAGAGTTGTTACTTTCTCTTGAAGATTCTCGATTTGATCGTGCAGACTTGAGTTGTCTTTCTTTGCTTCAAGATCTGCAATATAAACTTCAAGATCAGTTATTCTTTTATTAAGTTTAGCATTTGAAGAAGAAATGTCTAAAATTTGTCTTTTCAGATCAACATTTTCTTCTTCCAATGCTTTATTTAAAATAGGAGTTGAAGAATTTGAAGCATTATCTTTAACAGGAGTTTCTGATATAGGAGATGTTTCTGATAAAATAACTTGTTGCAAAATTCCATTATTTGCCTTAGCTTTTTCAAGTGGCTTTGGAGGTGTTTTTGTTATTATGACTTGTTGCAACACTTCATTATTTGGTTTAACAGATACATGTGAATTAACAGATGTTTCTGTTATAATGACTTGTTGCAACTTTACATTTGGTTTAACAAAAACTTTTGCAATTGGAGGAATCTCCTTTTTCAGAGTTTGCTTCAAATCTTCACCACTGCTTTTAACAATAACTTGTTGTAAAACCATTTTGAATATTGCTAGAAATTGATCGTTCAGAAGATCAAGCAGACAGTGTATGATAATACACAAAAAAAATATATAAAATTTTTTCTTGAAAAACTCTTACAATGTATGAAATACACTATAGAAAAAATTTCGGGATAAAAAATTTTCTCAAAAATTTTTTTTTTTTTTTTTTTTTTTTTTTTAAATTCACAAGAATTCGGATGAGTAAGGGTTCGAATTCAATGAATTCGGATGCTTAAGGGTTCGAATTCAATGAATTCGGATGCTTAAGGGTTCGAATTCTATGAATTCGGATGCTTAAGGGTTCGAATTCAATGAATTCGGATGCTTAAGGGTTCGAATTCTATGAATTCGGATGCTTAAGGGTTCGAATTCTATGAATTCGGATGCTTAAGGGTTCGAATTCAACACTTAAAAAAAATCAAGAACACTCCGAATTGACTAAAATCAAGTAGAAAATCCCTTGAATGGTCCGAATTCCGTATGAATGATCCGAATTCACCAAGAATGATCCGAATTCTGCACTTCGAACACGAAAATCACTAAATCAGCCATAACTTTTTCAATTCTTGATCAATTGATATGAAATTTGCACAGATTTGTTCGAAATTTGATTCCACACACTTTCTTAGTTAATCACAAATCCTAATTCGATCAATTTAATCGAATTTTGATCCAAAAATAGTAGAAAAAGTTTTCGAACAAAAATGATATAAAATGATCAGATCTGCAAATTCTGTGCAGATTTTGGTGTTAATCCAAGAATTAAAGATGTTTAGGAATCAAATCCGAGTGCAATGATGTCAAGAATCAATCCAAAAGATCAAAAATTAAAGAAAAGATGAAATCTGGATGAATAGTAAATGAAGAAGGGTTAGAATTCTTGATGAACAGTGATGAATAGTGATGAACACCCAATCCGAATTCTTCAGCTTTAGTGTAAAAAATCTTCAATTTGGTCTTCGATCTGCTTGAATCTTCTGTTTAGCTCTGATACCAATTGATAAATCCCAGATCTCTAGCAATAAGATATGAATGTAGTGAGAGAGAATCTAGAGAGCAAATATGTCATCCATGTATTGAGCTCAAAGGATTACAAAAGGTTTCTAAAAGATTACAAAAGCTTTCTTAAGTGTTTCAAACAAATGAACTAGACAAGCCTATTTATAACCATGACATACAAGGTATAAAGGCAATCACAACTAATACAGTACATTGACTTTACAGTAAATCTTGAATACAACAATGCTCTAACATAAAAGCATTTAGAAAGAGTTGATCTCACCTGGTTCGAACTCAAAATCTCAGTGAAACCGAATTAATCCATCAATCAACTTCAATTCTTATTCCAACAACTGATTTAACCTAAGTGGAAGACGAATTTGAACTTAGGATTACCAATCTCAAAGAAGTGATTGCAAAATACATAAATTCCTTACCGAACGATGACCTGAATAGGATTTCTCCCTCTTTCTCTGCTTACACCGACTTCAGAAATGAGGATTGAGATAAAATCCCAATTCTGAACCGACTCCCCCTCTTTATACATGTTGAACTATCAACAAATGACAATTTCCACCTCAAAGTTTATAATTCAAATATTCTTAAACTTTGGGTCATTTACACTTTCAACCCTCCAATAACGAATTATAACTTAACATTGATCATGGAAATTTGGGGTGTTACAGTGTTGTTCACAAGTTCTGTGGATGAAAACCCAACTTATGGACTATGGCTTCAAATACGAGAAAATTCCAATCTACTGTGATAGCAACAGCGCCATTGCAATTTCTACCAATCCTATCCAATACACCAAGACAAAACATATTGATATCAGGTACCATTTCATCAAAGATCATGTTGAGAAAGGTATAATTGAAGTTTATTTTGTTACAACTGAATATCAACTAGCTGACTTGTTCACCAAAGCTTTTTAGTATATCCAAGCTTGGCATGTTGAACATGAAGATTTAAAGTTCTTTATATTGATCATTCAATAGATAGAAATTTTTGTACTTCAATCTAGATTTACTATCCAGATTGATGCACATAATTTTTTATCATATTAAAATATTCAATATATGTTTTTAAATATTTATGGTTCTGTTGTTTTACAAATTTATGTTCAATTGATTACATTTCTTTCCTATCTTTACCTTTAATTCACTTGTTTCTGCTGAGGCGTGTTCGTGATATTAGGGGGGGTTGTTAGAATTATATGCATGGATTTAGAGGGAGTATATTTAACATATATTGTGAGTGTAGATGATATGTTGATGGCAAGAAGACTTCAAGGTTAGTTTTCTTATTTGTTTTTGCACAAACCCTAGAAGATGGAAAATAATTTTGAAAATCTATGCATCATTTTAGGGGGAGCAAAACTTTGATTTTTTTAAACCTTCAGAGCTTAATCAATTAAAAATTGGACATCTTTTAATGTGATAAATTTTTTGGACTTATTGAAAATTCTTGAAAAATGTCTAAGTGTTGGTGTTAATACACAAGCTTTGCACGATAAAAGATTTTCATCGCAAGTGCCTTATGCGTTAACAAGGACACAAATTTTATCGCATATATGTTGTGCGATAAAAGCTCAACAACTAATTTTATCGCGCATGTGTTGTGCGATAAAACCTTGTGAAAAATAGTTATTGCACGCTTCATGTGCGATTAACTTTTCACTCATTTTATCGTGCGTGTGTAGCACGGAGGCACTTAGTACAACAGATGTACTTTGTAAAGGAGCTTTTAGATGTTCACTCGGGCTTCTATTCAATCATCGAAAAACCACAAAGGAATTTCTATGAACGTTTTGAAAAGAAAACATATTCCTTGTGTGCACGTGCATGTGTAGAAAGAATAAAGCAACATATGCTTGAATAATAGGCTCAAAACGTGTAAACTGTTGAGACAACAACAATTTTCCACGGACTAAATGTGCATGAATGAAGAGCGAAGGTGGGGCAAATTTCCTTCTTTTTCAATATCTAAACCTTCAGAATGAAGATTAGATAGATTATATGCTGCGTCCCCAAGAAAAATGAAACATTTCTTTGTTGACAAAGAAATGAGTAGTTGGTGGGGTTAAAAGCAAGAGTTGGCATGGGCTAACTGCCTGTTTCAATGATGGTCACCATCTGTAACATCCCAGGCCACCCGTACCAGATATTGTCAGCTTTATCCACACCTGGACTCACGGTTTTAAAACGCGTCTGGTAGGGGAGGTATCAAGTTCCTCTTATAAGGCAACCTTTGTTCCCCTCCCCAACCAATGTGGGATCTTACAATCCACCCCGTTTGGGAGCCCATCGTCCTCACTAGCACACCAGTCCGGTTCCCGGCTCTGATACCAATTGTAAACACCAGCTCTATTAGGTAATCATGAAGTCATCCATTGATCTTGAGAATTCTAGAGTATACATGTGAATTACAAAATTTTTCTCTCTAGAATGCTCATTAACTTTCTCTCACTAGATATTACAAATAAGCTTCCTTCTAATGACTTGGTTAACAATAAAGCTAAACTAATCCTATTTATACCTAGGATAACAAAGCATTAAATCTAATTACTGTTGATCCAAACACTCAGTGATTTGATAATGACCCTATCTTAAATACTTAGTGAAAATTGTAAGTAAACAAAATGTATATGAGTTTCACTATCGCTGATAAGTACTAAGATCTTACAGTACCGCTGATAGGAACTCTTGCTGTTTAGATTAAACATTCAGCGAACACTGTTCACCATAATGCTCTGAGCCTATTCAGTCCTTATGGTGATCGCTGATAAGTTAGTTGTTTATTTGTGATCTATGAAGACAAGTTTCACGTCAACATAGGTTCTACGCTGAAGTCGAAGATCAATCTCAAGAACCAGCGACAGGTCTCCTAATGAACTGATGCGGATCAGTGAAGATTCAGATTTGTCCACTCAACGTGAAGTATCAAGTACAAGACTTCAGCTATCGCTGAACTTTATCATTCGCTGATAAACAATGGTAAAGCGCTGAATCAACGAAAAGCTGATCATTAAGTCCTCCATACAAAATACTTTTGTCTTAACCACCCTTGCACGACTCCGTACGATATGTCAGAAAAGAACCTCCTTATTGTCTGAAATCGTACAACCACTCTGATACTACACTATTGAAACATGCGGCTACCAAGGTTGTCTACAAACGTCAATGACATGCGACCAACCAGCTGCTGCCACGTGTAAAGTGTAAACTGCAATGCATTAAATGCATGCAGTATATAAGACGGACTCCAGCTTCATTTTTGAAGTACTTGCTAACTCTGGACAAGTCATCTTTCTTATCTTGAGATAGGTTATTATTAGTAATTACCTTCTCTTTCTTAGTGCAAGAAACTTAGTGTTCCAACTTGTTTAGATTTAGGTTTATCCTTTGTTAGCTTTAATTAGCTCCTAATTAAATGAATGTTTTATAAAGATATTTTAATGTTTTAGATATTTTCTTATAGATATTTTATATAGATATTTTGGATATTGTCTAGATTTTAGATATCTTAAATATCTAATGTGTAAATGGCCCTATATAAGAGGTGTCCATAGTCTTATTTCAAGTAGTGAGAAATATGGAAAGCACACAAAAACACACATACACTAGTTTCTTATGAGAGTCGTTTCATGTTTAGTGTGGTGTTCTTCAACATTTCTCCTCTCCATATTTAATCATCAATGAATATGAGATAAGTTTCTTTATGATTGTTCTTCATGTATATCTTATCTCTATATTTAGACATGGACTTTATATTTCTTCTATTGTTGCTCAAAAATGGGATCAACAATTGGTATCAGAGCCGATTGAATAAACTTTTCTTCAAAATCGATCATCTATGCAACAATGGAAGTTTTAGATGGTTTAGTTTCTGATATACTTCATGTGTGTGTTTTGATTCTTTCTCATTCATTGGTTTTATTTGATAAGCACTAAGTAGATGGTTGATCTATGATCTCATCCTTATGTGTGCTTAAGTCCATAGCAATTCTTTTTGCATCTTGGTAGTAAGGTTGTTGATCTTTGTTTGATCTGACCTTTATTTTCAAGATTGGACTATCTTTGATCCAGATTTTGTTTGTCTTCCGCTGCTCATAAACATTTATATATGGATAACAAAATCATTTGGGTCTTGAGAAAGTTGTTTGAGAAAGATTTGATGTTTTGTTAAATGTTCAAAGTCTGATCTGAAACGTTTTTTTTTAAACTTTGAGTTCTTCTAATTAGTTTTCTGACTTGATCAATTAGATTTCGAATTATTTGCACTCACGGTTTTAAAAATTATATGAAGATCGTCTAATCTTTTACATCAAATCAGATTTAATGACAGATTTGCGCTGCTGTATTAAACTGATCATATCTCACTCATAAAAACACCGATTGATGCGATTCAAAGAGGCCCTGGATTCCTAAGACACAGATGAAGAGATTTCGTGTTTTGAGAATTCAGAGATTCGAAATTTATAAGGGTCATATGCATCGTTGAAGTAGACAACAGTGTGCTGATGGAAGGTTGAGAGCTGATGGCTGTCGCTGAAAGCTGAAGAAAGCCATCGCTGAAAGTTGAAGAAAGCCATCGCTGAAAGCTTAAGAAAGCTGTCGCTGAAAGCTGAAGGCTGAAACCTAAGAGCCATCGCTGAGCCATCGCTGAGCCATCGCTGAACCATCGCTGAGCTGTCGCTGAAGGCCATCGCTTAAGTAAGCCATCGCTGAGGTCAGCCATCGCTGAAGGTCAGTCGTTGAAAGCTATCAGCTGTCGCTGGAAAGTGCTGTCAGCTTTGCACTGTTTCAGAAACACGCGCATAACTTCCTACTCGGTGCTCCGATTCGCATGAGTCCAGTTGCGTTGAATTCCTAAGACACAGGTGAAACTTTTTCATGTTTTGATTTTGGTCTGAATCAGTGTGCTTAATGGTCAGAATCTGTGTCAAAGTCAATGGACTCTTCCGCACCAAAAGCATCGCATTTCACTCATGCTCTTTCCGCTTTCAAGAACGATGTTCTCTCAACGGTTCTTCATGGTGTCAAGCTACATTTGTCACATTTTAAATGTCACTCCATCCTCTGTTATTCACGTTTAAAGCTCGGTGGACGAGCCTACACTTGAGGGGGAGCACATGATGCTTTGAAGACTTGAAAAACGGAACATCAAAGGTTCTAAAGAAAGCAAAGGGGAGACTATAAGATGATGCTTTCTTTATAAAACATTAGGGGGAGATTGTTAGCTTTAATTAGCTCCTAATTAAATGAATGTTTTATAAAGATATTTTAATGTTTTAGATATTTTCTTATAGATATTTACTTAGATATTTTATATAGATATTTTAGACATTGTCTAGATTTTAGATATCTTAAATATCTAATGTGTAAATGGCCCTATTTTAGATACAAAAAAACACACATAGACTAGTTTCTTATGAGAGTCGTTTCATGTTTAGTGTGGTGTTCTTCAACATTTCTCCTCTCCATATTTAATCATCAATGAATATGAGATAATTTTCTTTATGATTGTTCTTCATGTATATCTTATCTCTATATTTAAATATGGACTTTATATTTCTTCTATTGTTGCTCAAAAATGGGATCAACATCCTTAATCTTGTTCCACAACAAGATGTAAATTGTTAATGATTTATCAATAAACAATTTAGAAAAGTAAAATCTGTGTGTTTGTATTCAACCCCCCCCCCCCCCCCCCCCCCTTCTACAAACTTGTATAGCCCTTCGGGACCAACAAGTGGTATCAGAGCGGTTTTGTTTAATCTCATAAACAAGATCTAATCTATACTAAGATTTCTCTTCCTTGCTATTTCTGAAAATGGCTAACAACACAAATACAAACTATATTGACAATGGTTCTCTTGCAAAACCCCCTAGATTCTCCAGAGATAATTTTAATCTATGGAAAAATAGGATGATTCTCTTCTTAGAAGGTGTGGACCCTACTATGCCCTATTATCTTGAAAACGACCCATATATTCCTGTAAGAATCGATGCTGCAGTTCCAGCCGCTGAGAATAGACCTGCTATTCCAGAAAGGCTAATTCCTAAGGAAGTTCATATGTGGACTGATGAAGATAAGAAGAAAGTGGCTATCGACACCAAAGCCAGATCCATACTGTCCATGGCTCTTCCTGACGAAGTCTACCATTCCGTCATGAACCTAAAAACCTCAAAAGCTATGTGGGACACAATCTGTGTTCAGTATGAAGGTAATTCTTAAGTCCAGGACTCTCGAAAGATCAACCTGGTAAGACAGTACGAAAGCTTCATTTGTGGTAAGAATGAAACTCTCTCTGAAGTTCACCAACGTTTTAACTGTTTAATAATAGATCTGAAAACTGTTGGTAAGGAATATTCTAACTTTGAAGGGCTGACAAAGTTTTTAGAATGTTTACCTAAAAGCTGGGACAGTTATTCTATGTGTCTCAAGCTATAAAAGGATCTAAAATCAATGACCCTTTCTACCTTATATGGCACGATGCTGAATCACGAGCAATCGAGTCATCTTAATAAGAATCTTGTAAAAGTTTCCAATATCACCCCTGTTGGTTTAATCTCAGAGGAACCTTCCACTCAGCGACCCTCAGTCACCATCACTGAGTTGGAAAGTAACTCTGAAAGGTCATCAGATTCTGACTCTTCAGATGATGATCAATCTTTGGCTCTCCTCACTAAAAAGTTCAGGAGATTCGCCAAAAAGAAAACGTTCAAAAAGAATAAACCTCTTTCCATTACTGACATGCCAAGATCATCAGCTCCTGTTGATAAGGCTACTGCTACTTGTTTTAACTTTGAAAAGATAGGACATTTAGCTAACGAGTGCAGGTCTAAGAAAGTTTCGAGAAACTCAGCGTTTCCCAAGAAATCCTTTATTCCCAGGAATAAAGATGACAAATACACCAAGCTGAAAGAAAGGTATGCGAAGCTGAAAAGCTTTAAGAAGAAAGGCAAAGGCCTGATGGCTAACTATGATTGGGCTGCCTCTGATGAAGAAGAATCATCATCTGACTCTGAAGATGATGAAGCCAATCTCTGTCTTATGGCCAAGATTGAAGATGAGGAAGAAAGCTCAGACATTCCCTCCACTTCAACCTCTGCTACTCAGGTATCACCTTCCTTCTTTACAAATATTGCAAATATTGATGAAGCTGATAGTCTTCGTAAAATCGATCTCTTGACTAGAAGTTTATATGAAGCCATGAATGGCAAAACTATAGTTGAAAATCAAAACCTTGATCTCGCTGAACAGCTTAAAAACTGTCACCTCCAAATAGAAAATCTTTCTAAAATTGAAGATGATTTTAAAGATCAAGTGCACTTAAATCAGCTAGTCAAAATCGAGCGTGAAGAAGCTATCGCTGCATTAAGAGCTGAAAAAGCTACTGTTGATGGATGGTATAATTCCTCAACAAAGATCACTGAGATAATTAAGTCTCAGATTCCCCTGAGTGATAAACGTGGTCTTGGTTACAAAGCTGATACTTTAGAACCAACCACTGATCGTTCCGTGCTCTTATTTGGAACTTTCGTATCATCAGTCGCTGAAACTTCATCCTCTCAGTGTTCCTCTTCTAGACCACCTATCCCTGAGGAAATTTCTACCTCTTCAAAAGGTAAAGAGAAAATGGTTTATCCAAAACCTACCTTTGTCTTTAAAGATAAAGGTAAAGGAATTGCTTTTAACCAAAATCCTCAGAAGGGTACCTTAGTACCTAAGCTGAATGCTTCTAAAGCTTTAGTGATTCATCCCTCTGGATCAAGGAATCAGATCTCTAGATCTATTCAGCGATCTACTCCTAGAATCAGAGTGGATGTCTCTGGTAAGAAATCCGAAGAACTGAATATTCCTCCCATTTCAAAAGCCAATAGCTTACTTGGTGCTGGTACTTCAAATTCAAAATCTAAATCTCAGCATTCAAATGGTCCTAGAACGACTTTTAGTTATAGGAAATGTTATCACTGTGGACTTACTGATCATATTGCTAGTAAGTGCCCCACAGCCACCAAAGCTAAAAGATAGCTAAGGTGAAGATCATTGCCCCCAAGGCAAAGAAGACCAATGAGGTTAAGAAATTAACCAAAGTGAAGACTGACAAAGCTGAATCTTCAAATGCTGCGAAGATTGTTGAACCTTCCATTCCATCTACTTCCACTGACAAACATGTACACATGGTTAAGTGGGTACCCAAGAAAAACTAATCTTCCTTTGTAATGCAGGTTAAAAAGGGTATCTGGTATCTCGATAGCGGATGCTCTAGACACATGACTGGAAAGAAAAGCCTGCTCACTGAATACAAGGAAGAGAAGGCTCCCTCTGTGATTTTCGGTGGAAATGGAAAAGGACATACCCGAGGGTTTGGTGTACTCTCTAACGGTACAACAACCTTCAGAAGAGTCGCATATGTTGAAGGGCTGAAGCATAATCTTTTAAGCATCAGTCAGCTTTGCGACAAGGATAACAAAGTAATCTTTACTTAGGAATCCTGCTTTGTCACTGACAAAAAGGAGAAGATAGCTCTCAGCGGTTATCGTTTGGAAAATGTTTATGTAATAAACATGGATTCAACAACCACTGAGAACTCCTGTTTCTTCTGAAAAGCCTCATCTGATGTCAACTGGCTATGGCATATGAGGCTCTCTCATCTGAATTTCAAGACACTGAACACTCTTTCTTCAAAAGGGTTGGTCACTGGTCTACCTCAGCACTCATATGCCAAAGAATCTTTATGTTCAGCGTATGAAAAAGGGAAGCAGACCAGAGCAAGCTTTAAGTCAAAGCAAGTCTCCTCAGTGTCATCTCCTCTACAACTTCTCCATATGGATTTGTTTGGCTCTGTTAACAAACAATCCATCGCTGGAAAGAAATATACACTGGTCATAGTTGATGAATCCTCTCGTTATACATGGGTTATGTTTCTCCGTTCCAAGAGTGACACCCCTGAAGAACTCATCCCCTTTGTTCGGAAGATGGAAACCCTGAACAACTTGACCGTTCGCTCAATAAGGAGTGATCATGGGACTGAATTCAAAAACAGTTCTCTTGATTCCTTCTTTGAAAGTAAGGGTATTTCTCATAACTTTTCATCAGTGAGAACACCGCAACAAAATGGAGTTGCTGAAAGAAGAAATAGAACAATTATTGAAGCTGCACGTTCAATGCTCAGCGATTCTCACCTCCCTACTCAGTTTTGGGCAGAAGCTGTCAACACTGCTTGTTTTACCCAAAACAGGTCGCTGATAGTCAAAAGATTCAATAAGACAGCCTATGAACTTTTTCATGGGAGAAAACCTTCAATTAGCTTTCTTCACATCTTTGGATGTCAGTGTTTCATACTGAACAACAGAAATGCCCTTGGAAAGTTTGATCCTAAGGCTGATGATGGAATCTTTCTTGGATATTATTCAATCTCCAAAGCCTTCAGAGTCTTCAATCGAAGAAGACAAACTGTAGAAGAAACAATTCACGTCACGTTCGACGAATCGCGTTCAGCGAACTCTAAACCGTCCGCTGATACTGAAGAACTGAATCAATGGATGTTTTCTCATGTTGGTGATTCAGAAGATATTCCCACTCATACTCATACAGTTGAAGATGATAGTCCTACTATCATTCCAAATATGCAGAATAGTGAAGCTGAAACATCATGGGTCTCAGCTGTTCCTTTAAACACTATACCAGCTTCTGAACCAAATGTCTCAGACATTCCATCTACTTCTCAGCAATCAGTGAATGAAATGACATCTGCACCCACTCCTCTCTTAGCTGATATTCCAGAAGTTGCTGAAGCATCATCTTCAGCTCCTCCAGTACAGGTTGAGTCAGCGTCTCACGCTCCGGCTCAGCGATGGATTGTAAATCACCCAATTGATCAAATTCTTGGTGATCCAAACGCTGGTGTTCAGACTCGACGAAGTGCAGGTAATGTTTGTTTATTTGTTAACTTTATTTCTTTGAATGAACCAAAGAAAGTAGATGATGCCCTCAAAGATCCAAATTGGGCCAGCGCCATGCAAGAAGAGCTGACTGAATTTGAAAGAAACAAAGTTTGGAAACTTGTTCGAAGATCAACTGACAAGACAGTGATAGGCACTAAATGGGCCTATCGAAAGAAGTTGGACGAACATGGAACTGTAACCCGCAACAAGGCTCGTCTTGTTGCTCAGGGATACAGACAAGAGGAAGGCATAAATTACGATGAAACATTTGCTCCAGTAGCAAGACTAGAATCTATTCGTCTATTCTTAGCATACGCTGTACACAAAGACTTCAAAGTATATCAGATGGATGTTAAGTCAGCGTTTCTAAATGGAAAGCTGAATGAAGAAGTCTATGTGGAACAACCTCCAGGATTCTCAGATCCTAAGCGTCCAGGTTATGTTTATAAACTGGATAAGGCACTTTATGGCTTAAAGCAAGCTCCTTGCGGATGGTATGACACTCTATCCTCTTATCTCTATATTGAACAATTTGAGCGTGGTAAAATCGATAAGACTCTATTTTTCAGGAAAGTAAACGGTCATATCATTCTTGTTCAGATATATGTTGATGACATTATATTTGGTTCTACTAACCTTGATCTTTGTACTTATTTCGCTGATAGAATGAAAGATGAGTATAAAATGAGCATGATGGGTGAACTAACATATTTCCTTGGTTTTCAGATAAAGCAAAATGAAAAATGAACTTTCATTAATCAGGGAAAGTATGTTAAAGATATGCTGAAGAAATTCGATTTAACTCAGAGTTCAGCTATGAAAACCCCTATGGCACCACCGTTGACACTAGATAAGGATACTAATGGTATTCCTGTTAATGTCACGCTGTACCATTTGATGATCGGCTCACTCTTGTATCTTACAGCTAGCCGACCCGATATTATGTACACAACCTGTTTGTGTGCACGATATCAAGCTGAACCTAAGGAATCTCATATGATCGCTGTAAAGCGATTTTTTCGATACCTTAAGGGTACTGCGAATCTAGGTCTTTGGTATCCCAAATACTCAGGGTTCGATCTAATCGCCTATTCAGATAGTGATTTTGCAGGTTGCAAATTGGATAGGAAAAGCACCACAGGAGGTTGTCAGCTCCCGGGTGGAAAGCTGGTGAGTTGGACAAGTAAAAAGCAAAACCCAGTGTCCCCCTCCACAGCTGAAGATGAGTATGTAGCCGCTGGAAGCTGTTGTTCTCAGGTCTTGTGGATGAAAAATCAACTATTGGACAATGACCTACAGCTCTCAAATATTCCAATCTATTGCGACAGCACTAGTGCCATCGCTATAGCCAACAATCCAGTGCTTCACTCAAAGACAAAACACATCGAAATCAGGTATCATTTTATCAGAGATCATGTGATGAATGGTGATATAGAACTTCACTTTATCCCAACCGATTATCAGTTAGCTGATCTGTTCACCAAACCTCTTGATGAGACAAGATTCAACTTTCTCATCAGCGAGCTTGGAATGCTGAACTATGAAGAGTAAACTCTTCAGCGGTTCACATTTGATCAGCGATAGGATAAAATCAACTTGTATAGCCTATTCTATCATTTTCTCTCTGAATAAACTTGATTCGCTGATATCAAGGTATGTTTTTCTCTCACTGACAATCGCATGTGAATGCAAGATTTCAAAACAAATTGCATCGCTGAATATCTCTTCCTTAATCAGCGATACTTTGAAATTTCTAAAACCAACTGATATTTCTATTCAGTGCTTCATGTTTTCAAAAGTGTCCATGAGTTTTCAAAACCTCAAAGACATCCTAAAATATGAAAGGACAGTTGTGACGGCATTACAACGGATAAGCCCCGACACGTTCTTTTTCTGACACACGTTTGCACGTTTCGTTTACCTTCCAATCAAATGCAAACACGTGTCCGTGTCATGATGAAAAACTTTCCCGCTCGAGTTTTTCTCTCTCTCTAATCTCACTATATAAACACTTTTTGGGTTTATATTTTTCCTTTACGCGAAAAACTTCTCCTCCAAGCAAGAAAAAGAAAATTACTGTTGCATTTGTGCTCTCAAGTTTTAAAGAACTTCTTCTTCTTCTTCAACGAACCAGGTTAATATTTCTGTTATTTACCTGTTTCTTAAAACTTGTTAATGATTTTCTCATTGTTTTTACAAGATCAAACAAAAGAACTCTTTCAAAAATGAAATCATTTCTTTCATGGTTTTATAAACACAACCTTTCATGGTTGTTCTTCAAGTTTAAACGCAAAATCTTAAACTTGTTTTTCATACGTTTTTCCAGAATCCTAATTCTCAAAGGAAGCTGGAAAACAAGATCTTTATTGGGTTTGCATTTCTTTTTCAAAACCAAGAAAAACCCTAATCTTCATTAAGACATTTTTGTCTGAATGAAATAGACAAAATTCGAACCATCTTATTGGAAAATCTTTCCACATTAAGATTATTCTTATTTGTTATATTTTTGGTTGAACTGATAATACAGAAATGGCATCTACTGACATTCCTACCGCTGAGAACACTGCTGCTGCTGCTGAGGAATTGGAAATCATCAATGCTCCTCAGGTCAAGTTCACTCTTGAAGAACTTAATTGGACAAAAACAAACAACCTATATGCGCTTTTCGAGTTTCATCCTCGAAAGCAAGTCACACATCTGAATGATGCTGTGAATTTCCTGAAAAACTGTTGCCTCTCTACAGCCCTGACCATAACACCTCCTGCACATCAGCTACTACTATCTCAGTTCTGGTATTCTGCCATACACTCTCAGCTACCATCAACCAAAGACTCCTCAAAGACAATTGATTGCATCCTCTGCGATACTGATTTTGGCACTATAAAGATCACCCCTACCATTTTTCGCAAAGCCCTGAGCCTTCCCATCGTCACTAAAGAAAAACCTTTTGTTCCCCTCCTAGACCACAAGAAACATTCTGATAGGGAAGCCATCACTGCATTATTTGATGCAATGGGCTATGTATGGGAAACTGGGAGGGACAAGAAGCCTGAGAAGAAGCTGACCCTCATCAAGAAGTCAAAGATGCCCAGCGAGATGAACTTCATCTTCGCTCACTTGATAAGATGCATGACTGCAAAGACCGGCTCCTCTGATCAAGCCGCTCAACCTCAGCAAGCAATGGGATATGCATTGCTGAAAGGTCTTCATATAGACTGGGCTTCAATAATCTACGATGATCTTGTACTCAGAGTAGACTCTGCCGCTGACCGATCTCCATGAGTTCCATATCCTAGATTCATCAGCGCCGTCTTCCAAACAGGCCTGAAGGACAACTACCCACAAGTAGGAGACCTGAAACTCTCTCAGGTTGGTCCTAAGGTACTCGACTTCAAGCCAGTGGAAAATGAGGTACGTCTCTCTACACTCTTAACTCTTCTCAATCCTTCTTCTTCTACTTCTGCAGCTCCTTCAGTGGACAAACCCACCGCTGATACCCCAGCTGCAACCTCCTCTCCTTCAAGAAAAAGGAAACACTCTTCTACCCAACTTAGTTCCAAAAGAACTAAGAAAACCAAGGAGCAACCCCAGCAATCTCTTGCTGACGACTCCTCAGCTCATCTCGAAGAGCTGAAGGAAAGTTCAGTGGTACGCTCTGCCACAGCTGAACAAGCCACCCATTCCATCCCAGCTTCAGCGTCTCTAAACGCTGAGGTTATAAACTTGGAATCTACCCAACCTCCGTTAGTCTCTCTACAGACTAAAGAAGTGATTCTCAGCGAATCCAACGCTGAACCCCGCACCCAACCAACATTCTTAACCTTCGCTTCTCTCTCCTCTCCATTGGACTTTAATCCAGTTCTCACCACGACCACTGAATCACCCGTCATTCCTCCAGAAGCTAAAGCCGATACTCTTCAAGGAATGATGGATGGAGGACCTGTAGGAACGTCCATGCGTATACGCACTCTCGCTGACGACATGGAACATTATTCAGGTCACAGAAGTTTTCATGACTTCGTCGACCCTCCTGCAGGTATACAACAAACCATATACACGGTAACTGAACCCCAAACTTCTGAGCTTTCCTCTGTTCATAAGTACTTATATGTTACAGGTCCTAATTTGGGAGACATCAACGCCTCTCTGAAGAACCTGGATGTGAAGCTGGCTGGTCTCACCACTACTCTCTCAGACAACTCTTCAGCTGTAACAAACGCTGGAGAGAATCTCAACAAGCTGACGACAGTGGTTGAACAGAAAGCCTCCAAAACTGATTTGGAAGAGATTGATAAAACTCTTGGTGACTTTGCCAAAGTTCTTGTTGACCTCTACCCAGACTACACCTCTCTCAAAACCTCAGTTCAATCCATGTCCAGCGAGTTCACACCACTGAAGACATCGGTTGGTAATCTTCAGGGAGAGATGACTGCTGTAAAGACTAACGTAAGTTCAGTAAAGACTGACATGAATTCAGTGAAGACTGACATGAATTCTGTAAAGAATGACGTTAACTCAATAAAGATAATGATGCAGTAGATCCTGAATAACATGACCGCCCCTGCCCCTGCACCGACGCATTTTACTACGGCAGATCGTGCTGAATTTTTGAAGATCAATCCTGCTATTACTGGCCTAGAAGACAGAGTAGCAGCGATTGAAGATTATATGGGGATCCCTGGCCAAGAAGACAGGGAACCAAAACCAACTGCTGAGTCATCACATTCCTCCCCCACTCATCATGAGGAATGGGGGAGAAGAACTCTAAAGACCTTCCCCATGATGAATCTATCAAGGGGGAGAAGACTGAAGACCTTACCCTTACTGAAGAGGGTGAGAAGACAAATGAAGAAACAACCACTGGACCTCAAGGAGATGAAAACCCTAAGGGAACCGAGAAGCTTACCTCTGTATCTGAGGGGGAGCAACTCGAAGAAGATGCTGAAGAATCTGAATCTGAAGCTGAAGATGAAGAAGCTATCGACTTATCTGATGATGAACCATCCTCTTCTCCAAATAATAATGATGATGATGATGATGATGATGATGACTCCTTTATCGTCAAGCCTAGTCAGAGCACTACAACTCTTAAAGGGATCTTGATAAAAGAACCTTCAGGGTAGCAGACCAAGACAAAGCCTTCAACGTCTGAAGCTGACAAAGGCAAAAACAAAGGCCTCGCTGAAGAAGACAATCTGACGATCTTGCTTCCAAAGCCAGTATGTCAGGTAAACTAAATCTTCCTTACACTACATCCCTCCTCTATCTATACACATTATCAGCTCTCCTCTCCATTAAACTTCTATACACAACCACATTCTCTATATCTCTGTTCTACCCAAGTTCTTACTCGTACAATCACTGTGTTTCAGTTAGTCCTCTCCCCTGTTTGAGGATATGGCTGAAGTTTCTACAGCTGCGACTTCACCAACAATAATCCCAGCTCCCAACGCTGAAGAAATAATCTCGGTCTTAGATTTGATCTCTGAAACTGATGAACCTGAAGAACATATGCTCTCTCACAAAAACAGACCTTCCTTGGCTCCTCAAAAGCCAAGTGAAGAGGATCAGAAGAAGAGAGATGCAATGATAAAGAAGTTCGAAGATCAGCGAATCATTCTGAAGCGTGATCAACTTCCTTCTATTCCTCCAAAGTTCAGACTTTCTCAAAAGGAATACAAGGATCACCTCAGAGCTGAATGTCTAATCGCTGAAAGAAGGGAAGCTGAAGAAAAAGACAGAGAACTCGCAATCCAGCCTACTCAACAATCAGTGAAACACCCCAAGCTGAAAAGAACTCCAATCGAAGTTCAACGTCGGCTATGGGAAGACGCCAAGAAGATCGTTGAAGAAAAGAGAACTATGTCTCAATATACTTTAATCTGGTGCAAAGAAAAGGTACACTTCAGATATCGAACTGCCAGAATCAACAAGGTACTTATCACTGGAAGATCAACCCTCAAAGTTTCAATTGCTGAAATCGAGATATTCAGAGAGAATGGACAGTACAAAAAATTCTATGCTGAAGCCATCACAAAGTACGGTCTCTCTGAATGGTTGGATATCAGATTAGCCATCCAGAAGTCTCAATCTAAGTACAAGGATCATTTTGAAAACCTGATAAATAAACATATCGACTTAGTATCTTCTTGTGTGGATATTTCTCCTCCCCCTCCTCTCGCAAATCAGAAAAGAAGGGCCTCTGCAAAGAAAAAGTCTAAATCTTCAGACTCAGGTCCTCGTGTACAGAACGAAACAGGTATTAGTTTTTCTCTTGCTGAAGTCCTTGGTCAAGAACCTGACCTTTCTGCACTTGACACATCTCTTCCTCCTGGTGAGACTTTCATCCCTGGGAAAGTCATAAGCAAACCCTATGGGATATTTTTTATTGACTATGATGGACGAAAATGTTTTCAACGTATCTCTGAGCTTCCCACCACTCCCATCGAACAGCTGAAAGATCTCATCTACTGGTGTGAATTCAAACGCGACATTCAGGCACGACATCTTAAACCCTTGATTTTTGAAGAAGCGCTGAACAAAAGGAATCAAGGAGTAAATGTCCCTGACTGTATGATTCCCACATCAAAGACCCTTGATGAACTTCTCATTAAGGAAGAACCTTTATAAACCGATAGGATCGCCTCATTCTTCTATTGTATCAGTTATTCTTTTGTACTTGTAATTTATTTCGCTTGTACTTGTAATCTTTCCACTTCCTTTCGTAATCTGATTCGATGTTTAAAGAAAGATTTCAGCGAAAGTTCTTTATCCATCAGTACAGAAAAGATCCCAGAAAACAGTAAAAGGGACAAATATTTTATGAGTTCTTTTTATCCTTATGTTTTCATTATATAGCAATTTTCTCTGTTGCTATGTCATAATCAAATAGGGGGAGATTGTTGATCCAAACCCTCTGTGATTTGATAATGACCCTATCTTAAATACTTAGTGAAAATTGTAAGTAAACAAAATGTATCAGAGTTTCACTATCGCTGATAAGTACTAAGATCTTACAGTACCGCTGATAGGAACTCTCGCTCTTTAGATTAAACATTCAACGAACACTGTTCACCATAATGCTCTGAGCCTGTTCAGTCCTTATGGTGATCGCTGATAAGTTAGTTGTTTATTTATGATCTCTAAAGACAAGTTTCACGTCAACATAGGTTCTCCGTTGAAGTTGAAGATCAAGCTCAAGAACCGCGACAAGTCTCCTGATGAACTGATGCGGATCAGTGAAGATTCAGATTTGTCCACTCAACGTGAAGTATCAAGTATAAGACTTCAGCTATCGCTGAACTTTATTATTCGCTGATAAACAATGGTAAAGCGCTGAATCAACGAAAAGCTGATCTTGAAGTCCTCCGTACAAAATACTTTTGTCTTAACCACTCTTGCACGACTCCGTACGATATGTCAGAAAAGAACCTCCTTATTGTCTGAAATCGTACAACCACTCTGATACTACACTGTTCAAACATGCGGCTACTAAGGTTGTCTACAAAGGTCAATGACATGCAACCAACCAGCTGCTGCCACGTGTAAAGTGTAAACTGCAATGCATTAAATGCATGCAGTATATAAGAAGGACTCCAGCTTCATTTTTGAAGTACTTGCTAACTCTGGACAAGTCGTCTTTCTTATCTTGAGATAGGTTATTATTAGTAATTACCTTCTCTTTATTAGTGCAAGAAACTTAGTGTTCCAACTTGTTTAGATTTAGATTTATCCTTAATCTTGTTCCGCAACAAGCTGTAAATTGTTAATGATTTATCAGTAAACATTTTAGAAAAGTAAAATCTGTGTGTTTGTATTCAACCCCCCCCCCCTTCTACAAACTTGTATAGCCCTTCGGGACCAACAATTACATTGACTTTTACTTAAACTACTTTGACTTTGACTTTGACTTTACACTATTTGACTATTACAAGACTTTTACAATAAATCTTGAATACAATTTTGTGCGCTAACAGTTTACAACCAAAAATCCATCAAAAAATTCCATTCAGTAATGGAACATTTAAAATGAAGATTCGTATTTACAAACGAAACACTATAAACAACCTACTAATCTAAACTATAACTGAACCAGTCTAGATTATAATCGGTTGTCTACATGATTCCCAAAATCTTCCATTCATCTATTTCTTCTTTATGTATATATATTCTTCAAAAGATGTTACTCCAAACGCATTCCACGCTTTAAAACGTGCAATAGAAATCAGTATGAAAAAAATATTAGGCTTGTGCCTAGTAAGAACATCCAGATTCAAAATTAAAACATTTAATAAGCTTTAAAAAAATAATTCTGAAATCAATGCATATTTAAAATAACCTTTCCTTGTAATACCCCAGGTAAGTTCGTTAGTTAAATTCTCTTTCCGTTAAATTTACTTAACTTGAAATTTGGATGTTTAGGGTAAGTTTGGGTTAATTTATAAGTTTAGGGGTGTTATGGTCATTATTGAATAGTTTAAGCCCAAGAGTGTAAATTAAGTCTAATATACACCTTTAGGACTTCGATATTTTCAAAACAGAAAATATCAGTGTGTGTGTGTGTGTTTGTTTGAGACAAAAGAAGCAAGAGAAGAAAAGAAAGGCTAGGGCTTCAATTGGAATTGTTGCAAGTGATATTAAGGTATGTTTCCTTTATGTTTTATGTTTGTAATTGTTAGTATAAGGTTTCTATCGGATTAGAATTATGGTAGTGTCCTGTAGTTCTTTTTGAGAGTATCCGGTAGTTTTGTTGATAGTGTCCGGAAGATAAAGTACCCGAAAAACCCTTGTGCTAAGGTATCCGAACGAGACAATTATCCGGTAAGTTTCTATTTTCTATGGTTTCCGGATGAAATTAGATACCGGATGGTGTCCGGATTGCTTTGGTTTCCGGATGCCGTCCGGATTGTTTATGTTGTCCGAAAAGTTGTGTTGTCCGAATTGGTCATGTTGTCCGGATAGTTTTGTAGTATCCGGAAACTCTAGCTGTTTGGTCACTTTTGAGATTTCAGATACTTTTGAGTATCCAGTACCTTTGTGTTTTGTGGAGTATTGGATAGGATATGAATGAGGACTGGAAATACTGTGGACTCGACATAAGTTGGGTTTAGGGGAAACATTTGAGGATAAGAGTTAGATAGAGTTCTTAGTAGTCTAGTAAGTCTTATATGTTTGATTGGTAAAGAAGTAATTGTATTTAAATTATTTCAGATTCTGTGAATTCTGGATGAAAGACTGAATCTTTTGGGAAAGGCTTGGAAGCGTTTTGATAAACAAAGAGGTGAGTTTTACTTTAAAATGTTTTCAAACTGGAATACATATATGTGGATTGTGAATGTGATAAGTAGTGTAATTATGTGCATATGTATGAAGTATGATATATTGAGATGTATATTATATTTATACGAGTATTACACTACACGAGTACACGTTGGCCGGGCTTAGGACCGGTGGAGTTTGGCTATACGGAGGGACAGCGGAGTTGGCTATATATTAGTGCAGCGGAGTAAACTGATTAGTTGGCTCGCAACCAACTAATATGGCCATGGGAATGAGACAGGAAAGTACACAATGCATGAGTCATAATTGGTATTCATATTTGTGTTATGTATATGGTAATTGTGCAAATGGTTTTAAACTGACAGGGATTTTCACACTTAGACCACTAGGTCTAACCCTCATTTTGTTTTAAAAATATGTATTCCAGGTCGTGGATCAAGTAAGAGCAAGTTAAAGGGGTAATCTACGACTAGCTTTTGGAAGACTTATGTTTTTGAAGATCATTATGTGTTTTGCAGTTATAACTTGGTTATTAGTCATAATGAAAGTTAATTAGCAAAATTTTGTAATGAAGTACTTATTATGATTGTAAAGACTAAGGGACCGTACATGTTAGATGATGTATCTTTTGTTATGAAAGAATATTATGCAATATATGTTATTTGATGTATGTTTGTGAATCGGGTCGTTGCAGATAGTATCAGAGCCCTAGTTTAAGGGATTTAGGTATTCGGATCCATACCTAGACTTAAACTGCATGTGAAGTAGGATGTCCCTATTATTTTAGAACCTTGGGATGTTAAATATAAAATGGTAGAAGGAACATCATGTAAGGTAATTTCGAATTACATTTGGCCAATGTAATCATGAACTTACAGGTACATGTTTGAACTGGAAAACCTTATTATATGGGGTATGTGCTTACGTGTATATTAACCTTGTTGAAATCTACAGAATGGAAAGTGGTACTCGACGTACGAATAGAGAGGGAGAAGGAAAGCCTAATAGAACGAATCCAAAAATCGGGACAAGGGGAAGGGGTGGAGAACGAGGTAGGGACAAAACGGGAGGTAGAGTTCAATCTCAAGGAACGGAATTTGTTACAAGGGACGATCTGACTGCTGAAATGGGAAGACTGCATGCAAATATTCAAGCTATGTTTAACCGAACTCGTCATACTGAAACTGAAATACCAGATCATAGTCTGGAAGACGAGATGCCCATTACACCTACTGTCATACCGGTGCCAAGGAAGTGTGATTATAAGATGTTTCTGAGTTGCAAACGTCCAACTTACTCAGGGGAAAGAGATCCGGTGAAGGCTATGAGGTGGCTAAAAGAGATAGAAGCTATCTTCAAAACTAGTAAGTGTGCCGATGAAGATAGAGTGCTATATGGAACCTCAATGCTGAAGGTCGATGCTCTATATTGGTGGGAAGCTCTTATTACCTCTAGAGTATCCGATGTGTATTCTACTTTTTCTTGAGAAGAATTCACTATAGCTTTCAAGAGACAGTTTTGTCCTTAAGCAGCAGTTAGACAACTGGAAAAAGAGTTCATGAACCTGCAATAGGGAAGTTTATCGGTTCGGGATTATACCGCTCATTTTCTGGATAATTCTCATTTTGCGGAGTACTACGTTTCCACAAAGGCACTTTAGATGGAAAGTTTTATCTTCGGATTAAATTCAGAAATAAGAAGTCTAGTGATTGCAAAGGGACCAGATACCTTCTCAGCCGCAGTAGATGCCACGGAAAATGTGGAACGGGATAAAGGAAGAGATGTTAGTGATAAAAGTACTGGAAAAAAATAGGAAGGACCACATTATGATCCAAAGAAGTCCAGATTCCAGAGATTTGATAGCCGTCCACCTTTAGGACCAGGTGAAAGACCTTGTCCGAAATGCAACCGTATTCATCAAGGAAATTGTCAAGTTGATCCTCGAATTTTTTACAAGTGTGGAAAGACCGGTCATATTGCTAAACACTGTCGAGTAACTCGATTTTGTTTCTCATGAAATTCTCCTGATCACATTCAGTCTGATTGTCCACGGGGGAGAGAACAGTAGGGTGGTACGTCAGTGAGACCAACTGGTGTTAGGCCGGTAGTACAAAGGCCAGAGCTACCAAGAGCAAGGGGTTGAGCCTTTCAAATGACAGCACAAGAAGCAAAAGAAACTCCTGATGTGGTTACAGGTACATTCCTAATAAACTCTACACGTGCTAAAGTGTTATTTGACTCCGGTGCAAACCGATCGTTTATGTCTCCTTCTTTTGCTGCTTATATGCATTTAAAGCCTAAAGTGTTAGATCATGCTTTAATGGTAGATACTGCAATTGATAATCAATTACCGGTTAAAGAGGTATTTGATAGCTGTGTTATAAATATAGATGGGTGTGGAGTACCTATTCAGTTATTTCCTATAGCTCTAATTGAGTTTGATGTAGTAGTGGGAATGGATTGGTTAGCCGAGAATCAGGCTAGTATAGTGTGTTATAAGAAGTTGATTAATGCTGTCTTACCTAAGAAGGGACCGGTAGTGATTTATGGTGACCGTAGAAATCATCAGTCTTGCCTCATCTCTTTGATGAAAGCTCGTAAGTGTGTTAATAAAGGCTGCCCGAGTTATGTAGCTTATGTTATAGATATTAAACTAGAAAAGAATAAGTTGGAAGATATTCCTGTGGTTTGTGAATTTCCGGAAATTTTCCCAGAAGACTTGAATAGTCTTCCGCCCATTAGACAAGTATAGTTTGGTATAGATCTGATTCCTAGAGCCGCTCCTGTTGCTCGTGCACCGTATCGTCTGGCACCTCCAGAGATGAAAGAAATGACGACGCAACTGCAAGATCTATGCGATAAGGGCTTCATCAGACCCAGTCCTTCGCCTTGGGGAGCACCAGTGCTGTTTGTGAAAAGAAAGACGCGTCGATGAGGATGTGTATTGATTATCGGGAATTGAATAAGCGCACGATCAAGAATAAGTATCCGCTTCCGAGAATTGATGACCTCTTTGATCAATTAGTTGGAGCTTGCCATTTCTCCAAGATTGATCTAAGATCTGGTTATCACCAATTGAAGGTTAAAGAAGAAGACGTTCTGAAAACTGCTTTCCGCACAAGGTATGGTCATTACGAATTCTTAGTGATGCCCTTCGGCCTGACGAACGCCCCAGCTGCCTTTATGGATTTAATGAATCGGGTATGAAAGCCACATCTCGATAAATTTGTTATTGTGTTTATCGATGATATCCTTATCTATTCCCGATCCAAAGAAGAGCACGCACAACATCTTCGATTGATTCTGGAATTGTTGAAGAAGGAACAGTTGTAACATCCGGCAAAAATCAAAAACTTTCAGGTTAGCATCATTTAACCTTTACAAATGTTAACATAGGGAACATACCTTGTTAAGACCCATTCAAAATAAAATTAAGGCGAAAATTCGCTAGAATTCCCGGTAGTTGCCGAAAAGACCCGGTTTCGACCCGAGACTAACCGAAACACCTTGTGAAATGCCAAAATGCTTCAAATAGCATATAACCTATATAAAATATAGGGTTTTACTTTTATATATAAACTTTCCTTTTTAAGAAATTTAATAAAAATTAGATAGTATTTTAGGGCCTTGTAATTCAATTTTTTTTATAAAAATCAACAAGAAGAAAATGCTACATAATATTTTTGGGCCTCAAAATTTTATAAAAAAAAGAAAAAAAATTATTTGCAAGGGTTGGGGGCCCATGCAAGGGCCGGCCCCTTCCCCCTCCTTTACCCTCCAAATTTCATGAATTTTGTTACTCATTTTCAAATCCTAAAGAAACCATCCATCTTCCTTCTCTCTCTCTCTCTCTTGAAATCCCATCTTTTCTCTTCATCATTTCACCTTCAACCATTAGAAATTCCAGCAACATTCAGCCCTAGAACAATCATCCAAATCGAAAACTTCAAGAGGTTGAAGTGTTTGCATCATCTCCAAAAGGTAAGAACTCTAACTAGTCATTTTCTTAACTTTCAAGCATCTTCTTTGGTGATTTTGTTCTTTAAAATAGAATCTGAGTTTGGAAAATCCTTGCATGCATATTTTATTTTAACTATTGGGTATTCTCTTTTAAAAACATGTCATATGATGTGGGGATTGAATCCTTAGCAAAGGAATCCACATCTATGAATGTTGCTTAAAAATGGGTTTTATTGGGAATCTTCAAGTTCCAGAATCTGGCAGATTTGTTGCATGTACTTAGGACGACCATATCTTGGTCAAATCATGTCCAAAATTTCTCATTTTTCTTCTGGAGTAAGGTTTAATGGGTTAGGGTTCAAACCCAACTGGTCTCATAAAAAAACATTGAGATTTAGACCTTCAACTCCTTAGAACAAATTTGGTGTGCAGCAGATGATCTGTCAGGTTGTTGTGTCATTTTATTTTGCATGTAACTTTCTGTAGAATGCATAAAATTTCTTCATTTTTCCTCTAGAAGATCCTTATATGAGTTAGGTCTCACATGCATTTGGTTTCATAAAAATATATGGTGTTTTGGTCACTAAAATAATTTTTACAACTTAAGTGTGTCAATCTGTCCCAGATTGGCAGATTAGTACATGCAACTTCGTTTGGCCATAACTCTCTCAAAACTTATCTAAAATTTATGAATCTTTTTCCATGAGATGCTTCTATGTGTTAGGTTTCCAGAGTGTGTAAAAAACTCTGCAAAATATTGAGTTTTGACCCTCCAAAAGCCTGTTATGGCAGAAGGGTGTAACCTGTTTTAGACTCTGTGTTGCACTGTTTCATAAAATTTATTTGGACCCCTTAAACACTTCCAAAATTCATGAAATTTGGTCACAATATCCTTAACTCAGTATATTACCATATATAAAAAAATGGATAAATTTGTCATTCTGGAAAGTGTTGTAAAACAGTCACTTTTGTGGTAAGAAGTTTTTGTCAGCTTGAGCATTTTGGAAACTGCTGAGTTTTTTTTATAACCATTCATATTGATGAGAAAAAAAAAACTGCTGAGTTTTTTTTATAACACTTGAACAATGCTAATTTATGCATTTCAACTAAATTACTAAAGCTAAGGCATATCACAAGACGTGGATTAAGTTAGTTAAGTTTAACTTTGGGTTAGCTATGAAGGACTCATAGAGATCGTTTGACATTATAGGGAGCCCGTAAAGAGGATTAAGTGAGCAAGCTTTCACTACTTGCGCATCTACGCTAAAAGGTGAGTTTTCACAGCCCCGTTTTACTTGTTTAAATGTTTGGGGTGAAAAGCATGTTATGATTTTAAAATGCTAAATGATTCATGATAGTAAAATTATGGATATTTGTGATTTAAGAAATGAGTACAAATGAATGTACAACTTTACATAAGTGACAAAGATATGTTGAGTGATAATAAAAATGTTAAGTCCCCAATAGGTACACTACTTATTAACTCATAACGAGCCGGTGATATTTGTGGATAACGCTATTTGGTTTGACAAACCCACCTTAAACTGACGAGTAGGGGTGCACTTTATCTGGTAATAATGTTCTACTCATGTGGCCATCATACCACCTCTGAGGTAGTCCGCGGGGCGTAAGTTGTCGGAGGCTTAGTAGTGGCTCAACAATCATATATCTTGCGAAAGTCATTTATTGTAATGTGTACTCATAAGATTTAAATTTAAAGCTTGTCGTGACAAAAGACTCACGAAAATAATCTTTGGTTGAAAACTGTTTGGATATGAAAAACCTGTGAACTCACCAACTCTTTGTAGTTGACCTTTTCGTTTTAAACATGCTTTTCAGGGAATAAGAAGTAAGTGAAGGCACGTAGGGTGTATTTTGGTTGATGACATCAACATCAAGAACCTTAAAAATTTCTATTATTAATTTTTGTATCTGTCGTTTTCTTTTGGAACTTTTTGGTTGAAGACGTTGTATTGTAATATTACATACTATTGTATTAAACTTGTGGTTGGTGTTGTCTGTTACCTTTGAAATGAAACCCTACACTGTTATACCTCGTGTTTCCGCTTTAGCGGGGTGTGACAGATTTGGTATCAGAGCCTAAGGTTATAGAGAATGCTGGTTTTCTTATGGGAACCACAAACTATAACCCAACCATAACGCAAACTATTTTCAAAACGGTTTTCGAAATGATTGTCTAAAATCTGAAGTATATTGCTAATATAACCAAGTCGAATGTCACATTATTATACCTCAATTAAACAAAGCCTGATCACCTATTTTTAATTCGGGTAAATATAATGAGAGACTCGGGTTGGTCATAATGGAAGTATGCTTAAAATAAATTTTCTACTTAAAATTTTGAAAGCATGATTTTGTGTGTGTCGGCATAAACCTTGCATATTTTAGGCACTTACAATAATACACATAATAACAAAGTCTACTATTATCGCAGCTCACTATGTCATCCGAACACGACCCATCAGAACACGACCCATCGGAACACACTCCCTCCGAGCACTCGTACTCGGCCGACCCATCCGGCTACATCACTAGCCGACCTAGGGGCCATAGATCTGCTGAAGTAGAAAGATACCCTTATGATGACGACCGGGAAGTAAACAGTGTACCTCCCACTCAATCCCCTCCGTCTACTCGTTGTGGACCGAGAGTGATAACAACGGCGAGGAAAAGTGTCCCATTGCCAAGATGTGTGAATTTCACCAACCAGCCGAGATTTGAAGGAGAGTCCTCCCGATCGGGAGCGAGGCACGGAACCCCACAAATGGTGACCGGGGTACCCGTGGCTCCTCCTCCCGGCATGACCACGCGGGAGAGCTAGTGGGTCCTATTTATATCGCAGGATGTGCAACATCATAAGGAGAGATTGGACATACAGCTTGAACACCTGAATGCAATAATGGGGGCCTTAAATGCACATAATGAGGTCTCCGATAGAACCATGGAGGTAGTTGATGCCACTAGGAGGGAGATGAGGACCTTGTATATGTACTTAATGTGGGTGATAGGAGCACTGGTGTTGATGATAGGGATGCTGATTTGGATGATGATGCACTAGAAGACTAATTATGGTGGAACTTTTGGGATTTATTTAAACTTAAACTCATATTTTTGGGGCATTTGGCCGTTTAATTTCAAACATTGTATGTTTTGTTAACTGTTTCTTTTGGGGAATTGAATATGTACGGCTTATAAATGAAATGCTTGGTTAATGTTTATATATCTCAACTACTTTAATGCATGATTATGAAATCGTGGTATGTTATTATGACAATATGTGTTGATAATAATGATAGTATGCATGAAGTAGTATCATAACTTGGATTAACATAACAAGTAGGAAGTGTAACCAAGTAACAGAATTGGTGACCATGCGACTAATTCCTTAATTAAGACCATAACTGTAGGACTATGCCTCCAAGGAGAGAGAATCCTGAAGTCGCACGGCTCGTGGCTGAGCAAATTATGGCCGCACTTCCGAACATTGTTAGCCAAGTAGCAGCCGGTCTGAATGCTAATCCAGGAAATAATGCGGGAACGGCTGGAAACAGGGAATGCACATACAAGACGTTTAGGGGCTGTAACCCTAAAGAGTTTCATGGAACTGAGGGAGCCGTTGGATTATTAGTTTGGTTAGAGGGTATGGAGTCTGTTCTCAATATCAGTAAATGTACTGAAGGAAACAAGGTGGAATATGCCGCATGCCTTCTGCAAGGACGGGCATTAACATGGTGGAACACCCAAGTACAAACCCGAGGCCGGGATGTGGCCAATAGACTGACATGGGATGAGTTTAAAAAGATGCTCAAGGATGAGTACTGCCCAAGGAGTGAGATCCAGAAGCTGGAAGCAGAACTGTGGAACCATGAAATGAAGGGAAACGACATAGATTCTTACACTGCCCGTTTCCATGAGCTGGCAAAGCTGGTGCCACACTTGGTGACGCCCGAGGAAAACCGAGTGGATAGATATGTGTGGGGTTTATCTGAAGAAATCAGAGGAAATGTGACTTCAGCTGACCCGAAGACTCTTCAAGAAGCAGTGAATTTAGCAACGAGACTCACCAACAACGCAAATCGTTCAAGAGCAACTGGGAATGACAAAGCCGCAGGGAAAAGAAAGATAGAAGATCCTGCAAGAAGGCAATTTGGGGGAAGATCAGACAAGGCTCAGAGGGTGATAGGAAATTTTGGAATTCAAGCACAGGCCGAGGAGAAAGAGAAAGGGCCATGCCCAAGATGCAGCAAGTGCAATAATCGTCATCTCGGAAGATGCATCATTTGCCTCAAGTGTAACAAAGGAGGCCATGTCGCCAGGGATTGCAAGAGCGGAGGAAAAAGAACCTGTCACGAGTGTGGGAGCCCAGATCACTTTCGGAGCGCATGTCTGAAACTGAACCGAAGGCCTAATGCAAATCAAGCGCGACCATTCAATCAAGGGAATCAAGGAGGTCAGGTACGGGGTCAAGTATTCGAGATTGGGGCCGATGAAGCAAGACGGAACCCGGATGTAGTCACAGGTACGTTTCTCTTGAACAACCATCCTGCATCTGTGTTATTTGATTCTGGAACAGATAAAAGTTTTGTATCATTAGACTTTAAGTCGAAATTAAACTCGAGAACCCGAAAGTTGGAAGAGATATATGTTATTGAATTTGCAAATGGGCAGGAAGTTAGGGCCAGTGATGTAATTAATAATTGTACCCTAAAACTGGCGGGAAACTATTTTAGCATAGATTTAATCCCAATCAAACTAGGAAGCTTTGATATAGTCGTGGGTATGGATTGGTTATCGAAAAATCGCGCTGAAATCGGTTGCTCCGAAAAGATCGTCCGAATACCACAAACCGAAGGAAGAATACTTGAAATACAGGGAGAAAACTCCGGGAGAAAATTCAAAATGGTGTCGAGTATGAAGATGCGAAAGTATTTGCGGAAAGATTGTGTTGCGTTTTTGACACACGTGGTGGATTAGGAGATCAAAGAGAAGAATATTCAAGACTTTCCAATAGTGCGAGATTTTCCCGAAGTATTCCCAGATGAATTACCTGGATTACCCCCACCAAGACAAGTTGAATTTCATATTGACCTAATTCTGGGAGCGGCACCCGTGGCGAAATCACCTTACCGGTTAGCACCTTCAGAAATGCAGGAGTTGTCAGGCCAACTCCAGGAGCTACTCGATAAAGGGTTCATCAGACCCAGCTCTTCACCCTGGGGAGCTCCAGTTTTGTTCGTTAAAAAGAAAGATGGTTCTTTTCGAATGTGCATCGATTACAGGGAACTTAACAAGCTGACCATCAAGAACCGATATCCCCTTCCTCGAATCGATGACCTGTTCGACCAACTTCAAGGCGCTACATACTTTTCAAAGATCGACCTTCGGTCCGGATACCATCAAATGAGGGTTCGTGAGGAGGATATTCCTAAGACAGCATTTAGGACTCGATATGGACATTATGAGTTCCTAGTCATGCCTTTTGGTCTGACAAACGCTCCAGCAGTCTTTATGGATCTAATGAACAGAGTATGTCGACCGTACTTGGACAAATTCTTAATTGTGTTCATAGATGATATATTAATTTATTCGCAAAGCAAGAAGGAGCATGAGCAACATTTAAAGCAAATACTAGAACTGCTCAAAGACCAGAAGCTGTATGCTAAACTATCCAAATGCGAATTTTGGATTCGCGAAGTGCAGTTTCTTGGGCATGTAGTTAATGAAGATGGAATTCACGTTGATCCGGCCAAGATAGAAGCCATCAAGAAGTGGGAAGCCCCAAAGACTCCGACAGAAATTCGTTCGTTTCTCGGTTTAGCTGGTTACTATCGGCGTTTCATTGCAAATTTCTCCAAAATTGCGCAACCATTGACGGCATTAACCCAGAAGGATAAGAAGTTCGATTGGGGAGAAAAACAAGAGGAAGCTTTTCAGACGCTTAAGCATAAGTTATGCAATGCACCGATCTTGACCCTACCAGAGGGTGTAGACAATTTTGTTGTTTACTGCGATGCCTCACACCAAGGGTTGGGGTGCGTGCTAATGCAAAAAGACAAGGTTATTGCCTACGCATCAAGGCAACTTAAAGTTCACGAAAAGAATTATACCACCCATGATTTGGAACTGGGAGCTGTAGTGTTCGCACTCAAGATCTGGAGACACTACCTCTACGGCACCAAATGTACCGTCTTTACCGACCACAAGAGCCTACAACACATTTTTGATCAGAAAATGCTGAATATGAGACAACGGAGATGGGTTGAACTGCTTAGCGACTACGATTGCGAGATAAAATACCACCCAGGCAAGGCTAATGTTGTAGCTGATGCTTTAAGTCGAAAAGAAAGGCTGAAGCCATCGAGGGCAAGAGCCATGGGAACGATGGTCCGGACGAGTCTTAAGGATCAAATCATCGAAGCTCAAGAAGAAGCATTAAAAGAGGAGAATTTGAAAAACGAAACCCTTCATCAGCTGGAAAAGGAATTTGAAACACAACCAGACGGGGTGCGTTACTTCCGAAATAAAGTTTGGGTACCTAAGGTTGTCAATCTGCGACCAATAATCTTGGACGAAGCCCATAAATCAAGATATTCAATTCACCCCGGAGCCGATAAGATGTACAAGGACCTGAAGGAATACTATTGGTGGCCATGAATGAAGAAAGATGTTGCTTTGTATGTAAGCACGTGCCAGACTTGTGCAATGGTTAAGGCTGAACATCAGAAACCATCCGGTCTTCTTCAGCAACCTGAGATTCCTGAATGGAAATGGGAACAGTTAAGCATGGATTTCATAACTAAGTTACCCAGAACCGGAAAAGGGCATGATTCAATCTGGGTTATTGTGGATCGGCTTACTAAATCTGCACATTTTCTGCCTATTCGGGAAGACTTCAAGGTGGAAAAGCTTGCTCAGATTTACATCAACGAGATCATTATGCGTCATGGAGTACCTACTGCTATTATCTCGGACAGGGATAGTCGTTTTACGTCACGCTTTTGGCGATCAGTCCAGAAAGCTTTGGGCACGCGTTTGGATTTGAGCACTGCCTACCACCCGCAGACGGACGGTCAGACAGAAAGAACTATACAAACACTAGAAGACATGTTACGAGCCTGTGTGATGGATTTTGGTGGAAGTTGGGATAATCATTTACCGCTAGCCGAATTCTCTTACAACAATAGTTACCATACCAGCTTAAGGTGCGCGCTGTACGAAGCCTTATATGGACGCAAGTGTAGATCCCCACTCAGTTGGTTGGAAGTCGGTGACAAACAACTGATAAGACCCGACATAATTCAGGAGACTACGGACAAGATCATAACCATTCAAGAAAGACTTAAAGTAGCCAGAACTCGTCAGAAGAGTTATGCAGATAATCGCAGGAAGCCATTGGAATTTCAGGTGGGCGATAGAGTACTACTCAAGGTATCTCCATGGAAAGGTTAGGTACGATTTGGGAAGAGAGGCAAGTTAAGTCCAAGATATATCGGTCCATTTGAGATACTGGAAAGGATTGGACCAGTCGCATATACACTCAAGCTACCACAAGAGTTAAGCGCCATTCACGATACATTCCACGTGTCGAACTTGAAGAAATGTCTATCGGATGAATCGTTAGTCCTACCGTTGAAAGATATACAAGTGAGCGAGCAGTTACGCTTTATAGGGGAACCCGTTGAAATACTTGACCGAGATGTTAAGCGGTTAAGACGTAGCAAGATCCCGATCGTGAAAGTGCGATGGAACGCAAGACATGGACCTGAATACACTTGGGAACGAGAGGACTTCATGAGGGATAAGTATCCTCAGCTGTTCGCCAAGGAACCTATCGAGAATGCCAATCATTAAATTTCGGGACGAAATTTCTCTAACGGGGGAAAACTGTAACATCCGGCAAAAATCAAAAACTTTCAGGTTAGCATCATTTAACCTTTACAAATGTTAACATAGGGAACATACCTTGTTAAGACCCATTCAAAATAAAATTAAGGCGAAAATTCGCTAGAATTCCCGGTAGTTGCCGAAAAGACCCGGTTTCGACCCGAGACTATCGAAACACCTTGTGAAATGCCAAAATGCTTCAAATAGCATATAACCTATATAAAATATAGGGTTTTACTTTTATATATAAACTTTCCTTTTTAAGAAATTTAATAAAAATTGGATAGTATTTTAGGGCCTTGTAATTCAATTTTTTTTATAAAAATCAACAAGAAGAAAATGCTACATAATATTTTTGGGCCTCAAAATTTTATAAAAAAAAAAGAAAAAAAAATATTTGCAAGGGTTGGGGGCCCATGCAAGGGCCGGCCCCTTCCCCCTCCTTTACCCTCCAAATTTCATGAATTTTGTTACTCATTTTCAAATCCTAAAGAAACCATCCATGTTCCTTCTCTCTCTCTCTCTCTTGAAATCCCATCTTTTCTCTTCATCATTTCACCTTCAACCATTAGAAATTCCAGCAACATTCAGCCCTAGAACAATCATCCAAATCGAAAACTTCAAGAGGTTGAAGTGTTTGCATCATCTCCAAAAGGTAAGAACTCTAACTAGTCATTTTCTTAACTTTCAAGCATCTTCTTTGGTGATTTTGTTCTTTAAAATAGAATCTGAGTTTGGAAAATCCTTGCATGCATATTTTATTTTAACTATTGGGTATTCTCTTTTAAAAACATGTCATATGATGTGGGGATTGAATCCTTAGCAAAGGAATCCACATCTATGAATGTTGCTTAAAAATGGGTTTTATTGGGAATCTTCAAGTTCCAGAATCTGGCAGATTTGTTGCATGTACTTAGGACGACCATATCTTGGTCAAATCAAGTCCAAAATTTCTCATTTTTCTTCTGGAGTAAGGTTTAATGGGTTAAGGTTCAAACCCAACTGGTCTCATAAGAAAACATTGAGATTTGGACCTTCAACTCCTTAGAACAAATTTGGTGTGCAGCAGATGATCTGTCAGGTTGTTGTGTCATTTTATTTTGCATCTAACTTTCTGTAGAATGCATAACATTTCTTCATTTTTCCTCTGAAAGATCCTTATATGAGTTAGGTCTCACATGCATTTGGTTTCATAAAAATATATGGTGTTTTGGTCACTCAAATAATTTTTACAAGTTAAGTGTGTCAATCTGTCCCAGATTGGCAGATTAGTACATGAAACTTCGTTTGGCCATAACTCTCTCAAAACTTATCTAACATTTATGAATCTTTTTCCATGATATGCTTCTATGTGTTAGGTTTCCAGAGTGTGTAAAAAACGCTGCAAAATATTGAGTTTTGACCCTCCAAAAGCCTGTTATGGTAGAAGGGTGTAACCTGTTTTAGACTCTGTGTTTCACTGTTTCATAAAATTTATTTGGACCCCTTAAGCACTTCCAAAATTCATGAAATTTGGTCAAAATATCCTTAACTCAGTATATTACCATATATAAAAAAATGGATAAATTTGTCATTCTGGAAAGTGTTGTAAAACAGTCACTTTTGTGGTAAGAAGTTTCTGTCAGCTTGAGCATTTTGGAAACTGCTGAGTTTTCTTATAACCATTCATATTGATGAGAAAAAAAAACACTTGAACAATGCTAATTTATGCATTTCAACTAAATTACTAAAGCTAAGGCATATCACAAGACGTGGATTAAGTTAGTTAAGTTTAACTTTGGGTTAGCTATGAAGGACTCATAGAGATCGTTTGACATTATAGGGAGCCCGTAAAGAGGATTAAGTGAGCAAGCTTTCACTACTTGCGCATCTACGCTAAAAGGTGAGTTTTCACAGCCCCGTTTTACTTGTTTAAATGTTTGGGGTGAAAAGCATGTTATGATTTTAAAATGCTAAATGATTCATGATAGTAAAATTATGGATATTTGTGATTTAAGAAATGAGTACAAATGAATGTACACCTTTACATAAGTGACAAAAATATGTTGAGTGATAATAAAAATGTTAAGTCCCCAATAGGTACACTACTTATTAACTCATAACGAGCCGGTGATATTTGTGGATAGCGCTATTTGGTTTGACAAACCCACCTTATACTGACGAGTAGGGGTGCACTTTATCTGGTAATAATGTTCTACTCATGTGGCCATCATACCACCTCTGAGGTAGTCCGCGGGGCGTAAGTTGTCGGAGGCTTAGTAGTGGCTCAACAATCATATATCTTGCGAAAGTCATTTATTGTAATGTGTACTCATAAGATTTAAATTTAAAGCTTGTCGTGACAAAAGACTCACGAAAATAATTGTAACGTCCCAAAAATTACAAGGAATTTATAATTTTTTTAAAAATGACATTTCATTAATTAAACTCGTTAAATAACCCAAAACGTTTCGTTTGCAACCCAAGAATAATTATTCTCTAAAAACAGTAAACAGCGGAATAAATAGTTTAAAAATGATAATTATAAAACGATATAATAATCAGCTCTTCACGCGCGCCAGTGTGTACCCGTCACGCCTTGGAGCTACTCGCACCTGAAACAATGATTTATTGGGAAAGGGTAAGCACGAAGCTTAGTGAATTCAACCACCATAGATAACACAGTTATTCCACACTACCCCTATAACAGATAGTTGCACATAAACAAGCATACAAGTCTACGAACAAATCATAAACATGCATACCTACCCCTACGCCACCCGCGTATAACATCTTGGGCCCCACCGAGATTCTACGCCACCCGTGTATACAATCTTCGGCCCCGCCGAGTTCCTACGCCACCCGCGTATACAAACACCGGCCCCCGAGTCCCTACGCCACCCGCGTAGGCCCCCGAGTCTCTACGCCACCCGCGTATACATGACAACGCCACCCGCGTATACATGTCAACAAAGGTCTAACTAGCCACCCCACTATCTAGCCCCGCATCACAAATAATTAAGGCTACCACACACGAGCTACAGTAATGTAAAACAACCAATATTAAATATAGTGAGAGAACTCACCTCGTAAGCGCGCCTAGCTCACAATTAATAATTCAAGCTCCACAAATCCAAGATCACTTCCCGACACCTAGACGAACGTTAAAAAGTATTAACACGAGACCCGGACCCTAAAATTACAACGCACACCTAATCCGTCACTAAAACGACTTTTCGGTCTAACCGAACAGGTCTGTTCGGGAACTGATCCGACCCCTTTAAACCCAGAAAAACCTCAATTAAATTACATAACTAGAAATTACTCAGAGTTAGGGTTCCAAGGACATATTATACACCTCCTAACGATTTTTTTACAATTAAATACGGATTTTATAAGAATGGTTCGCAGATCAGTGAAAAACAGCAGCTATCGGTATAAAACGACGATTTGGCCTATGCTACGTTCCGAACTGGATTTTGCACAAAACACAGAAAAGTTGCTAAACTCCAATTGGGAACTTTTGGCACAGAAATTACCCCAATCCGAGTTACGAATAAAAAGTTATGGTTAACGCAAGACAGTGGCAGATTTAGACAAAACACATAAAATGATAACTTTATAAAACGGTTTACGAGTTCGGTTTATACGATTCGGGTTCGCAACGGGGGTTCACTCTAACAGGGTTTTAGGTCATAAGGGCTGGCTCAACCGCGCACCACCCACTGCCACCTCCGGCAGTGGTGGTCGCCGGCGGCGACGGCGGCGGTTACGAAAACCCAACGAGACAAGATTAAGACGGACCCTTAGACTACCCCGAATTCCCTATACCCACACACCCACCCGGCTCACTACTCTCGACCACGCACCACGCCGCCCTGCGCTGGCGGTGCACGCTGGTGGCCACGCCGCCGGCGGCCAAGGCTGCAGCGGCGGCGGTGGTGGTTTGCGGCTGATGGTGTCGACGAAACAGAAACGAGAAGAGACGTTACCTTTCTCGCAAGAACGCAGCAGCAGCAGCCTTCGTCTCGACGGCCACGCTCTTCCCGGTCGACTCTTCTTCTCTCTCTCGCTCTCGCCGGCGGCAAGTGGCTGATGATGGTGGTTGCAGGTGGTTCACGGCGGCAGGGAAGGGGATGCTTGGGTTGTGGTTTACGTGAGAGAAAACGAGAGAGAGGGAAGGGAAAAGTTTAGGGTTTATGTTTTCTTTTCTTTACTTCCACCTCACGGCAACAACACACCAACTAAGAAGAAATGGGTCTCGACAATTAGCTGCATGGGCCGAAACCCAATGAGGGTTTTTGGCCCTTTGACATAATTAGCCCCTTAACTTACGTTTCTCTCGCAACTAGCCACAAATTTCAGTACTTAACGATTTGACCCAACTTGGCTAACCCCGTTAACGAGAACCACTATAATACAAACTTGAAAGAAAAGAATTAATACTAACAAATTACATACCGGGATACGGGCTTTACAACTCTCCCCCACTTGGATTAGACTTCGTCCTCGAAGTCTCTGCCTACGAATAGCTCCGGATAGTTCTTCCTCATCTCAACCTGAGGTTCCTAAGTCCACTTGAAATCCCTTCTAAAACTTCTCAAACACTTTTCTAACTAACGTACTCCTTCTAGGACACTGGGATTATGATCGGCAGAACACCCCAACAATTGGAATCAATCCTAGTCGAGCGACTCGGTTGTCCCCCAACCTTAGATATTCCATACATCCCGAGTCAAATCTCAATCTCTAACCACTCTAAAGTTGCTCACCAGTTTACCCAATTGGATACTCGGATCCGATCATTCCTACCATTAACTGTCGATTAACTTCCACGAGTTCTAATAGACTTCCAAAATTTAGTTAACACGGATCATCAAACCAGTAAACTTATAATCACCCACGAAGGTCATTCCACCATAACCATTCATCACAAGTAAGCATCTCAGGGTTACTACTACCATCAACATAATTTCCTTAAAATCGGCTACAATTCTCCAATTACACTAAGGTGTTTGGCCTTAAGCCCAAAAGTCGATGCCCTAATATACTACTTACTTCAAAAAGGTTACTGCGCATTTATTCTCTTAATTACAAAGGGCATCATTTCCTTAACCGACACTATTCGGTCTACACTAATAACACGTGTGGAATACCCAATCTTCCATCGTCTACTTATCCTCCACGCTCACTCTAGGAAACCTAGTTACACTGTATCAAGATACTTTAAGCACATATTACAACAGCAACCTCGACCACAAGTGGACACCCTAACCGTCCTACACTACGGTCCAAACGTTAATTAAAAGTGTGAGGCACCAAAGAATAAATTATCCCCCGAAATAAAACGATTTCATACATTTTCAAAACCTTGTGTGTGTGCTGAACATTTCCCAAAATTCCAAAACACCATCCAATAAATGATTTGAAACACAAGAATTTGTTAATGCAATCTATTTCAAAATCAAACTTTGTGCATGACTCAGTCGGCATCCTACGCCTCGACTCCTACTCCTCCAAATCTCTCCGATCCACTAACGTCATCCGGACATTTAAACCTCTTAGGCAAGTTGGGAAATTACGTCAAATAATCCCTACGACTTTTCCTCAAATCAAAGTCGGCTCTCTAAGCCTATGATTCTAGCACAATCATCCACCTTGGCCCGAAACAAACATCATCCTCACCGTCACTCCAAGTGACTAATACTAGAATCGTCCTTTTATTCCAACGACTACTAATTTATAACCTTCGACACTACCCCAACGATCATCCCATCAAAGCAAATCAAGTACACGCCTGTACTAGTAGGTTTACTATAGTCGTTCCTCCTTGTGGTGGCTACTCTGGGTAGATATTACAACGGGTTATTAGCACATAATAATTCACACTAACAACGTTCACGCTCAACTCCTTGGATTCCTCGAGACTTTTCCCGACTCGAGCATTGATCCTGTGTTTCCGGTAGTAGGAGCTCTACTACTACCTTCCACACCTATCATCACTCGTTCCGAGTTCCATCCGATGGGTCCAAGTAGTTTCTCGCCGATAACTACACACATATGCCCGCACCGGCATATGTACACACTCTTCCTAGCTCCCTAGGAATTCCACCCAACTCCACTACCCTTGCTATGACGAATTCCCCACTAGTCATGACGGGTCGTCTCGCGAATGCACAGTCGCACACAGTGTAAAACCAGATAGACATTCGAATATAAGATTCTATCCTACAACGGTTGGACTCAAACAAGAGCTGCGCAATAGAACTAAATCTAACATTCTAAGGCTATTCGGTTCCTACCGCATACAACCTATAGTGCATTCACTTAACAACTTATCAGGACTAGCATGAACTCCTATTAGCAAACAACAAACATGCAGTACAGTGTAATAAGCATCAAGCAATCTAGCATACCTACTCATATGTAAACACTCTTCCCAGCTCCCTAGGAATTTCATCTCATCCCACTACCCTTGCTACTACGGAATCCCTACTAGCCATAACGAGTTGCCTCGCGAATACCCAATCGCATGCAGCGCGAAACAAATAGACATTCGAATACGAGATTCTATCCTAGAACGGTTGGACTCAAACAAGAGCTGCGCAAAAGAACTAAATCGAATATTCTAAGGCTATAAATTTCTTACTGCATACAACCTAGAGGGCATTCACTTAGTAACCGATTATAACTAGTATAAATCCCTAATAGCAAGCAGTACAAACTACAACATAGTATTAACAACAGGCAATCTAGCATGCATACTCTATGATCTAGAAAGCAATTTTGCATACGTACTCATATGTAAACGCTATCCCCAGCTCACTAGGAATTTCATCTCATCCCACTACCCTTGCTACATCGGAATCCCTGTTAGCCATAACGAGTTGCCTTGCGAATTCCCAGTCGCATGCAGCGTGAATCAAATAGACTTTCGAATACAAGATTCTATCCTAGAACGGTTGGACTCAAACAAGAGCTGCGCAATAGAACTAAATCAAATATTCTAAGGCTATATGATTCTTACTGCATACAACCTATAGGGCCTTCGCTTAACAACCTACTATAACTAGCATTGATTCCTACTAGCAAGCAGTCATCATACAATACAGTGTAAACAACGCAGGCAATCTAGCATGCATACCCTATGATCTAGAAAGCGATAAATACACTAAGTACCGTACATTTCCCCTTTGGCTCTGGCTGACTGTACACACTGCGCCCTCGATTACCGTTCCTCAAACGGATTTTTCCTTCTTTTTATTTCCCAAAAACTTTAAAGAAAATTTTTTAGCCGCAAACTTGAGATCAAACACACCGAAATGCGTTTGATTCACTCAAGCTGTGCTCTGATACCAAGTTGTAACGTCCCAAAAATTACAAGGAATTTATAATTTTTTTAAAAATGACATTTCATTAATTAAACTCGTTAAATAACCCAAAACGTTTCGTTTGCAACCCAAGAATAATTATTCTCTAAAAACAGTAAACATCGGAATAAATAGTTTAAAAATGATAATTATAAACGATATAATAATAAGCTCTTCACGCGCGCCAGTGTGTACCCGTCACGCCTTGGAGCTACTCGCACCTGAAACAATGATTTATTGGGAAAGGGTAAGCCCGAAGCTTAGTGAATTCAACCACCATAGATAACACAGTTATTCCACACTACCCCTATAACAGATAGTTGCACATAAACAAGCATACAAGTCTACGAACAAATCATAAACATGCATACCTACCCCTACGCCACCCGCGTATAACATCTTGGGCCCCACCGAGATTCTACGCCACCCGCATATACAATCTTCGGCCCCGCCGAGTTCCTACGCCACCCGCGTATACAAACACCGGCCCCCGAGTCCCTACGCCACCCGCGTATACAAACACCGGCCCCCGAGTCCCTACGCCACCCGCGTAGGCCCCCGAGTCCCTACGCCACCCGCGTATACCTGACAACGCCACCCGCGTATACATGTCAACAAAGGTCTAACTAGCCACCCCACTATGTAGCCCCGCATCACAAATAATTAAGGCTACCACACACGAGCTACAGTAATGTAAAACAACCAATATTAAATATAGTGAGAGAACTCACCTCGTAAGCGCGCCTAGCTCACAATTAATAATTCAAGCTCCACAAAACCAAGATCACTTCCCGACACCTAGACGAACGTTAAAAAGTATTAACACGAGACCCGGACCCTAAAATTACAACGCACACCTAATCCGTCACTAAAACGACTTTTCGGTCTAACCGAACAGGTCTGTTCGGGACCTGATCCGACCCCTTTAAACCCAGAAAAACCTCAATTAAATTACATAACTAGAAAGTGCTCAGAGTTAGGGTTCCAAGGACATATTATACACCTCCTAACGATTTTTCTACAATTAAATACGGATTTTATAAGAATGGTTCGCAGATCAGTGAAAAACAGCAGCTATCGGTATAAAACGACGATTTGGCCTATGCTACATTCCGAACTGGATTTTTCACAAAACACAGAAACGATGCTAGACTCCAATTGGGAACTTTTGGCACCGAAATCACCCCAATCCGAGTTACGAATAAAAAGTTATGGTTAACGCAAGACAGTGGCAGATTTAGACAAAACACATAAAATGATAACTTTATAAAACGGTTTACGAGTTCGGTTTATACGATTCGGGTTCGCAACGGGGGTTCACTCTAACAGGGTTTTAGGTCATAAGGGCTGGCTCAACCGCGCACCACCCACTGCCACCTCCGGCAGTGGTGGTCGACGGCGGCGACGGCGGCGGTTACGAAAACCCAACGAGACAAGATTAAGACGGACCCTTAGACTACCCCGAATTCCCTATACCCACACACCCACCCGACTCACTACTCTCGACCACGCACCACGCCGCCCTGCGCTGGCGGTGCACGCTGGTGGCCACGCCGCCGGCGGCCAAGGCTGCAGCGGCGGCGGTGGTGGTTTGCGGCTGATGGTGTCGACGAAACAGAAACGAGAAGAGACGTTACCTTTCTCGCAAGAACGCAGCAGCAGCAGCCTTCGTCTCGACGGCCACGCTCTTCCCGGTCGACTCTTCTTCTCTCTCTCGCTCTCGCCGGCGGCAAGTGGCTGATGATGGTGGTTGCAGGTGGTTCACGGCGGCAGGGAAGGGGATGCTTGGGTTGTGGTTTACGTGAGAGAAAACGAGAGAGAGGGAAGGGAAAAGTTTAGGGTTTATGTTTTCTTTTCTTTACTTCCACCTCACGACAACAACACACCAACTAAGAAGAAATGGGTCTCGACAATTAGCTGCATGGGCCGAAACCCAATGAGGGTTTTTGGCCCTTTGACATAATTAGCCCCTCAACTTACGTTTCTCTCGCAACTAGCCACAAATTTCAGTACTTAACGACTTGACCCAACTCGGCTAACCCCGTTAACGAGAACCACTATAATACAAACTTGAAAGAAAAGAATTAATACTAACAAATTACATACCGGGATACGGGCTTTACAATAATCTTTGGTTGAAAACTGTTTGGATATGAAAAACCTGTGAACTCACCAACTCTTTGTAGTTGACCTTTTTGTTTTAAACATGCTTTTCAGGGAATAAGAAGTAAGTGAAGGCACGTAGGGTGTATTTTGGTTGATGACATCAACATCAAGAACCTTAAAAATTTTTATTATTAATTTTTGTATCCGTCGTTTTCGTTTGGAACTTTTTGGTTGAAGACGTTGTATTGTAATATTTCATACTATTGTATTAAACTTGTGGTTGGTGTTGTCTGTTACCTTTGAAATGAAACCCTACACTGTTATACCTCGTGTTTCCGCTTTAGCGGGGTGTGACAACAGTTGTACGCCAAATTTTCTAAATGTGAAGTCTGGCTACGAGAGAAGTCCAATTTCTCGGGCATGTAGTTTCAGAAAAAGGCATTCAAGTTGATCCGATGAAAGTAGAGGCAATTGAAAAGTGGCAACCGTCGAGAACGCCAATCGAAGTACGAAGTTTTATGGGTTTAGCCGGCTACTATCGAAAGTTTATACAAGATTTTTCTCGTATCGCTACGCCTCTGACCAAGCTGACCCGAAAGAATATAAAGTTCGAATGGAAAGCAGAATAGGATGAAGCATTCCGAATATTGAAAGAGAAACTCTGTAGCGCGCTGATACTATCACTACCTGAAGGTTCCAACGACTATGTTATTTACAGTGATGCTTCCAAACTAGGATTGGGGTGTGTATTAATGCAGTGTGGGAAAGTTATTGCTTCCGCTTCTCGACAACTGAAGGATCATGAACGACAGTATCCTACACATGATATGGAACTTGCAGCAGTTGTTTTCGCGCTGAAGATTTGGGACATTATCTATACGGCTCTAAATGTCAAATTTATACCGCTCATAAGAGTCCCCAACATCTCTTCGATCAACGAGAATTGAATATGAGGCAAAGAAGATGGTTAGAACTGGTGAATGATTACGACTGCGTAATTCTCCATCATCTGGGGAAGGCAAACTTGGGAGCGGATGCACTGAGTCGCCAAGAGAGATGCGGAACAATAAAGGCAATTGCAATACGAGCTGAACTTCTACCTAACATCTTTGAAGAATTGAAGAAGTGTCAGATAGAAGCTTTTCAAGAGGAACACTTGAAACCAGAACGGTTAGTGGGGATATCAGCATCATTCGTAAAAGACGATCGTGGGTTGCTGTGCCTGGAAAATAGAATTTGGGTGCCTCGTTTGGGTGGTTTACGTGATCGGGTACTACAAGAAGCTCATCAATCTCGTTTCTCTATTCATCTAGGTACGAATAAGATGTATAAAGATCTACGACAGTTTTACTGGTGGCCGGGAATAAAAAGGAGTATTGCTCAGCATGTGGAAGGTTGCTCCACTTGTAAGAAAGTAAAGATTGAACATCAAAAGCCTTTTGGTCAGTTACAACGTTTAGAAATACCGATGTGGAAATGGGATCAGATTACTACGGATTTCATCACGAAGTTACCAAGGACTCCGAAAGGGTTTGATGCCATTTGGGTGATTGTTGACAGATTGTCAAAGTCCGCTCACTTCCTACCGATAAAAAAAACCTATTCATTAGAAAGACTAGCCAAATTGTATATCGATGAAATAGTAACTCGACATGGAGTTCCAATCTCGATTATTTCTGATCGTGATAGTCGTTTTACTTCACGGTTCTGGAGAAGTTTTCAAAAAGAAATGGGAACGCAAATAAAGCTAAGTACAACATATCATCCTCAAATTGACGGTCAGAGTGAACGAACGATTCAGACATTGGAAGATATGCTACGGGCCTGCATTGTTGATTTTGGGGGATCATGGGATAAGCATTTGCCGTTGATTGAAATTGCCTACAATAACAGTTATAATTCCATCATACAAGCGGCACCGTTCGAAGTTCTGTATTGTAGAAAATGTTGAACTCCTCTGTGTTGGATCGAAGTGGGAGAGAAACAATTAGCGAGACCAGATATAGTTCAGTTGACCGCGGATAAGATTACTCAGATTCGGGAATGATTGAAAGTGGCTTAAGACAGACAGAAAAGCAACACTGACCGACGCCGAAAACCGTTAGAATTCCAAGTTGGAGATTTTGTAATGTTAAAAGTCTCACCTTGGAAAGGAGTCATTCGATTTGGGAAACAAGGCAAACTGAGCCCAAGGTACATTGGACCGTTTGCAATAATAGAAAGAATTGGTGAAGTAGCCTACAGGTTGGATCTTCCGCCAGAGTTAAGCAGTATCCACAACGCTTTTCACGTTTCAAATTTTCGAAAGTGTTTGGTTACACCAGATCAAGCAGTTTCTCTACCGGATATACAAGTTGATGAAAAGCTGAATTATGTGGAAGAACCTAAAGCCATTGTTGACAGTAAAGTTAAAGTTTTGCGGAATGGTAAGGAGATCAAACAAGTAAAAGTTCAGTGGCGACATCATAAGGGCCAATATGCTACTTGGGAACTAAAATCAGAAATGAGAACTAAGTACCTGTACCTCTTTTCCTAACCGAATTCCGGGACGGAATTCTTTTAAGGGGGAGATGATGTAATACCCCATGTAAGTTCGTTAGTTAAATTCTCTTTCCGTTAAATTTACTTAACTTTAAATTTGGATGTTTAGGGTAAGTTTGGGTTAATTTATAAGTTTAGGGGTGTTATGGTCATTATTGAATAGTTTAGGCCTAAGAGTGTAAATTAAGTCTAATATACACCTTTAGGACTTCAAATATTTTCAAAACAGAAAATATCAGTGTGTGTGTGTGTTTTGAGACAAAAGAAGCAAGAGAAGAAAAGAAAGGCTAGGGCTTCAATTGGAATTGTTGGAAGTGATATTAAGGTATGTTTCCTTTATGTTTTATGTTTGTAATTGTTAGTAAAAGGTTTCTATCAGATTAGAATTATCAATTTCATGACTGGTGTTAATTTCAGTCGTTTTCTGGGTAGAATTTTGGTAACAGACAGAGGTTTCCGGACGAATTATGGTAGTGTCCGGTAGTTCTTTTTGAGAGTATCCGGTAGTTTTGTTGATAGTGTCCGGAAGATAAAGTACCCGGAAAACCCGTGTGCTAAGGTATCCGGACGAGACAATTATCCGGTAAGTTTCTCTTTTCTATGGTTTCCGGATGAAATTAGATACCGGATGGTGTCCGGATTGCTTTGGTTTCCGGATGTCGTCCGGATTGTTTATGTTGTCCGGAAAGTTTTGTTGTCCGGATTGGTCATGTTGTCCGGATAGTTTTGTAGTATCCGGAAAATCTAGCTGTTTGGTCACTTTTGAGATTTCAGATACTTTTGAGTATCCAGTAACTTTGTGTTTTGTCGACTATTGGATAGGATATGAATGAGGACGGGAAATACTGTGGACTCGACTTAAGTTGGGTTTGGGGGAAACATTTGAGGATAAGAGTTAGATAGAGTTATCTAGAGTTTTTAGTCTTCTAGTAAGTCTTATATGTCTGATTGGTAAAGAAGTAATTGTATTCAAATTATTTCAGATTCAGTGAATTCTGGGTGAAAGACTGAATCTTTTGGGAAAGGCTTGGAAGCGTTTTGATAAACAAACAGGTGAGTTTTACTTTAAAATGTTTTCAAACTGGAATACATATATATGGATTGTGAATGTGATAAGTAGTGTAATTATGTGCATATGTATGAAGTATGATATATTGAGATGTATATTATATTTATACGAGTATTACACTACACGAGTACACGTTGGCCGGGCATAGGACCGGTGGAGTTTGGCTGTACGGAGGGACATCGGAGTTCGCTGTATATTAGTGCAGCGGAGTAAACTGATTAGTTGGCTTGCAACCAACTAATATGGCCATGGGAATGAGACAGGAAAGTACACAATGCATGAGTCATAATTGGTATTCATATTTGTGTTATGTATATGGTAATTGTGCAAATGGTTTTAACCTGACAGGGATTTTCTCACTTAGACCACTAGGTCTAACCCTCATTTTGTTTTAAAAATATGTATTCCAGGTCGTGGATCAAGTAAGAGCAAGTGAAAGGGGTAATCTACGATTAGCTTTTGGAAGACTTATGTTTTTGAAGATCATGATGTGTTTTGCTGTTATAACTTGGTTATTAGTCATAATGAAAGTTAATTAGCAAAAGTTTGTAATGAAGTACTTATTATGATTGTAAAGACTAAGGGACCGTACATGTTATATGATGTATCTTTTGTTATGAAAGAATATTATGCAATATATGTTATTTGATGTATGTTTGTGAATCAGGTCGTTACGATCTTTCTTTCCATAACTTACACATAACATCTTTCGATGACGGGAAACGTACCCGATTCCATGAGTATGACAACACTAAGTAAGTCACATCATCATGTTTTAGAGCGCCATTATGAATCACTGAGGATTCTAGATTTCAGCTCATGCCCAAGAAATTACAATTTAATCCATGCCTATTTATTGGTTTAGAAATGGGGATTACAATTAAACCCTGCGTATCCATCATTTCCAAGTACTAAAACGGGAATTACAATTAAACCATGCCTATTCCACGTTTCAAGATAAATCTTGTGTATATGGATCCATTACACTTAATCGTATACTTACATACATATATTTAATTATCATTTTCTCAGATCGTTAACGTTTTTAAGTAAAAGAATGAAATTTAACGTAGCATTAATTGATTAATCATCCTATACAAGATTTGTCATTAAATATTCTCAAAATGGAAAACTCCATTTAATCATCTTATTTTTCAAATATTTTCAAATCCAAACAATACTCTCTGCCGAGTTTTAATCACATCTTCCTACAATAATTGCTTTATCCGAATTCAGGGTTTAAAAAAACAGTCCAGATGTTATCCGGTAACCAAAGAAATACGGGTAATATCCGAAAATAGAAGTTATCCGACAACATCTGGAATTCGAAGAAAACTGATATCATCCGGAAAACCAAAGTAATCCAGCAACATCCGGAAATCAAAGAAATCCGGTATGATACGGAAACCCATTCAGAATTCAATATTTACCGGAAAATTAATGTTTACCCGGAAGAACGTTCGGCTATGTATCAAATTCTCAAACAAACCACCAATAATCAAATTTAAATCTCTTACACAAACAATTAAGGTGTACAAAACATTTATAGTATCAAATCCTTCAAATACTTTTATATGAAGGATTAGGAAATTGATAGAGAATGAACTCAAAGTATCTCGAGAACCCGAAATTGGAATTGCACTTAAATCGATCAACCTTGATTCCTATTTCACCAAATTAATTGTCAATCGGTTGCGATTTCCATCCGATTTAAGATTACCAGGTCTATAAGGAGAATCAAAGAAAAATAAACAAACCCTTACCAAATGAACCACAATCTCGATTCCCTCTATCTCTCTCTTTCGCCTTAAACATGGAAACCGACTTCAAGAAGACATTCTAAATCGATATCCTCTGCACTTCACCGAAATCACTCAGTTATACCTTAGATTTATAATTTTCAATTTTAACCCTATACTTTCAATTATAATTTAACTTCCCCTTCATAATATCTTATACTAAAATCAAAATAAAACAATTCTCGATACTTGACATTAATAATTAGTTAATTTCTAAAATTAACTAACTCGTAAATAACGACAGGGTTTTTCCATAACAAAACGTACTGTATAATCAATGAAAATTCGAGGTGTTACAAATCTCCCCAACATGAAAATGACTTCGTCCTCGAACTCAAAGTTATGTAAATAAGTGAGGATATCTATTTTTCATATCTTCTTCTGCTTCCCAAGTTACATTGGCACCTTTATGATGTTTCCACTGCACCTTTAGCATAACAATTTCCTTATGTCATAATTTCTTAGTCGTTCTTTCCAAAATAGCTTCAGGTTCTTCCACGCAACGGTTCTTCTCGTCTACTTTTATTTCAGACATTGGTATGACATTCTCCTCTTCAGCTAGGCATTTTCGAAGATAACATACATGAAAAGTATTATGGATTCCTTCCAGTTCTGGTGGAAGTGCTAGCTGGTAAGCTTGAAGTCCTACTCGTTTGATTATAGTGAAAGGTCTAAGGAAACGAGGACTCAATTTTCCACACTTCCCAAATCTTATTATGCCTTTCCAAGGGGATACCTTTAACCTCACCCGCTCCCCAACTTTAAATTCTTTGGGTCACATTTTCTGATCGGCGTAACTCTTTTGTCGATCTTGAGCCGTCTTCAAATGTTTCCGAATCTTTTTAACCTTATCATCCATTTGTTGCACAATTTCGGGACCGACAAATTGCTTTTCTCCAGCTTCCAACCAACATATCGGAGTCCATATAAAGCTTCAAAAGGTGCTCTCCCGATACTTGAGTGATAACTATTGTTATAAGCAAACTCCACTAAGGGAAAATGTGTATCCCAATTGCCTCCGAAATCAATTACACAAGATCTTAGCATGTCTTCCAAGGTTTGAATTGTCCTTCCACTTTGCCCATCCGTCTGTGGATGGTACGCTGTGCTCAAGTTTATTCTAGTACCCAATTCTTCTTGTAGAGTTTGCCTGAATCTTGAAGTTAATCGACTGTCACGGTCAGAGACTATAGACACATGTATGCCATGTCTTGACACTACTTCATCAATGTATAACTTGGCTAGCTTATCTATTGGTGAAGCTTCTCGCATTGGTAAGAAATGAGCGCTCTTGGTCAAACGGTCTATTATCACCTAAATAGTATCGTTACCTCTCGACGTCTTCGGTAATTTAGTCACAAAATCCATGGTAATCTTATCCCACTTCCATTGAAGAATTTCCAAAGATTGCAGACTCCCATAAGATCGTTGATGTTCGGCCTTTACCAATGAAGATGTCACACATTTCTCTACATGCTGCGCCACATCCAACTTCATAGCCGACCACCAACAGTGTAGCTCTAAGTCTATATACATATTAGTACTTCCAGGGTGCACAGAGTATTTGGACTTGTGAGCGTCCTGAAGAAGTAATTCTCGATTTCCTCCAATCTTTGGCACCCATATACGTCCTTGAAAAAGTTTGATTCCTCGACCATCTTCAGTCAGTTGAAGATGTTGCTTAACCATAAATTCATTCATAAGATTTTCTTCCAATAAGGCCTCTGTTTGTGCCGTCTTGATCTTTTCAATCAAACTTGACATCACATCAATTATGGCGAGCCGCTTTCAAACATCCACTACATACTTTTTTACTTAAGGCATCAGCTACTACATTAGCTTTACCAGGATGGTAATGTAATTCACAATCATAATCCTTAAGTAGTTCTAACCAATTCGTTGTCTCATATTTAGTTTTTCGGATCAAAAACATGTTTCAAACTTTTATGATTAGTAGAAAGAGTGCATTTCGTTCCATACAAGTAATGCCGCCATAGCTTCAAAGCAAACACTACTGCTGCCAATTATAAATCATGGGTAGGATAATTCTTTTCATGCCCTTTGAGTTGTCTTGATGCATAAGCGATCACTTTACCGCGTTGCATCAATACACACCCCAAACCCATCTTGGATGCATCACTATATACCACAAAATCTTCGGTTCTTTCTGGTAGTGCAAAAACAGGGGCTTCACATAATTTCTTTTGTAAAATCCTAAAAGTTGACTCTTGCTTTTCAATGCATACAAACTTTACATTCTTCCGTGTTAGAATTATCAGAGAAGAGGCAATCTTAGAAAAGTCTTTTATAAATCTCCGGTAATAGCCTGCTAGGCCCAAAAATCTTCGAATCTCCGATGAGTTCTTCGGTGTCTCCCAATTCATCATTGCTTCTATTTTCGCCGGATCCACCTTGTCTCCTTCAGAAGTGATAACATGACCGAGAAATTGCACCTCCTTTAACCAAAATTCACATTTTGAGAATTTGGCGTACCAATTTTCTTATCTTAGAACATCCAAGACTTCACGAAGGTGACATTCATGATCGACTTCATTCTTTGAATAATCAAGTATGTCATCTATGAACATGATGACTGACTTGTCTAAGAAAGGATGATACACCTGTTAGCCTCAAGTATACAAGATGTAAAAGTATTGAAAATATCACAAGTCAGAAGACCACCAGAGATCCAGCAGAAGACTTAGAAGAAAATCAACCAGAAGATCATCAGAGCTCGACAGAGCTCTGGCAGAAGACTTCTTCTGTTCCACCAGAAGAACTGTTCACACCAGAAGACCATCAGAGCTCTGGCGTAAGAGCTATGGTAGATAAAGACCTTTGTGAAGCTTAAGTATCGTAGAAATCTCTAAGTGTCAAACACGTATCCGTACTTTCCACGTTAGCCCTAAAAGGACGGAGACATACTTTCCACGTGTCATCCCAGGGTTAGATAGTACACTGTCTTTCACTTTATCAGGCTATAAATAGAAGGGTAGTGGAACACACAATTGTAAGCTTTTGGAAGAATTATTTGCCACAATTGTGAGAGCAAACACTGCAACATTCCTTTCCACTATCACTGTACGAATTGTCACCTGAGAGATTTCAGAATACACACACAAGAAAGTGTTCTTGGGGTTATTTAAATATATCAATATACGAGCAGCTTATTTATTGATCTTGTTATCATTTTACTGCTGGTTGTTATTGATACTCTCACTGTTTCATATTCGTGTGCACAATCACTCATATTTAAATAGCTTTATATTATGCTTCCGCTATCTGTGTTTATGCTGTTTATATGAGACAACTTGAATCTGGGAACCTACAATTGGTATCAGAGCAGATTGATTTTCTTAAATCAAATCGATCCAATCTAACCAGGTTGATTCACCGTTGTTGATTGTGTTTGTTTTCAATAGATTCATAGTATACTCTGTTTTATCGCTTAAAAGTTCAAACAAAGTTTCAGATTTCTTTTAATACTTGTTTAAGCTTTCCATTTAGTCTTAATATATTCTCATCTCAAGTTATTGTTCCATTGGTTACTGTTCATCTACTTTAAGTTTAAAACCCTTTAAAATCTTTCAAAACCTTCGTACCCTGTTTTCTGAAAAGATGGCTAACAACCTATGGTTTTGGTTCTTCTTTGATGGGATGGATAGAGACCTAATGTGATTTGTCACTGATGGACCATTCCAACCTATGGTTTTGGTTCCTCGTGTACCCGCAACAAAAACTATTGTTGAGGTTCCTGCTCACTTCGAAGTTAAAACCACTGGGTTTACTGAGGAAGAAAAGCTAAAAATGGAAAATGACCTCAAGGCAGTTAGACTTCTGATTATGGCCATTCCAAACGATATTTTCCAAGAACTAGACTCATGTGTTACTGCAAAAGAAATCTAGGATCAACTTCTAAATAAACTAGAAGGTGGTGTAAAAACCCAAAAGAATAGAAGAACCCAATGTATTTATGAATACAATGATTTCAAAGCACTTCCTGAGGAAACCTTACAACAGACCTACAACAGATTCAATGTTTTGATAAACAAATGTAAGAAATGCGGGGTTGTTTGGTCGAAGGAAGATAACAATGTCTTATTCTTGAAAAGTTTAAATGATGAATGGTTGAATCTATCCATGTCTCTACAAGCTAACCAAGATTTGGACGCATGGTCTCTTACTGATGTGTATGGCACTCTTGTTGCACAAGAGAAGGATGTTGTCAAACAAAAAGGCAAATCGACCATTGCATGCCCAATAGCTTTGATCTCTGACTCAAAAACTCCCACTAAAGGAAAGTCCAACAGAGAAAGCTCTAGCATAGAGAAGAAGAAGGAGAAAGCTGTGAAAAAAAGGGAAAGAAAAGTTTGATTGTTGAAAGTGACGAGGAGGAGAGTTCATCAGATGATGATGATATCAATGCTTTTGCCCAATCTCTTGCCCTAATAACTCAAAAGTTTAACAAGAGATTTGGTTACAAAGTATTTGATAGAAGAGGAAGATATGAGAGAGAAGAGAAAGACGAGAAGAGAGGTTATGCTGCACCTCACCATCAGAACAACACCAGAGCTCCACTAGAGCAGAGACAAATCCTCCAGCCCCCACAAGAAAGCTGACGCTGCTCAGCCCATCAACCAGAATGATGGAAGATATTTTCGATGTGGCAAACCCGACAATTTCTCTGCTAAGTGCAAGGGTAGAGTGGTAAAAGACCAGGACTACTACAAGAAGAAGTACAAGTACAACTACAGAGAGAGAAGTTATGTTGCTGAGATGGAGAATTGGATCTCTGACTCGTCCTCTGATGATGAACCAGAGCAAGCCAATTTCTGCGGGGTTGCTGTTGTTGATTAGAGTTTGGAAGATGTTGCTGATTGGATGACTAGAGAGATGATAGAAAGATCAATAGACGCAGATGTGTCTCAGAATGCATGTGCTCTTTCTGTAATATATTCAAACAACAGAGCGCTGGAGACAACTAAACCCAGTGCCAAGGTATGTACTACTTCTGAATCAAAATCTGACTCTGAGTTGGAAATGCATGTGTTTTTACTTGCTGAGGAATTTCAACTGTTAAAACAAAAGCTCTCTGAGAAAAAAGAGTTAAGAAAACTGGCTCAGAAGGATCCTTTCTTCTACAAGAGAGAGAAAAATATCTTGGAAATGGAGAAGGAAGAGATTTTCAAAGAAAAGTCTGAGCTGGAACTTTTACAAAAACAGTAGGAAAACTTTTTTTCTGAAAAGTGTAAGGAATATGAGGAAGTTTTAAAGCTAAAGGCAGAAGAGGTTAAGAAATCTGAATACGAAAGGCTTAACTTTGTCGCTCTTAAGGACTACTTTCAAAGAGAAAGAGAGGTCTTGCACCAATCTTTACAGAAAAAGGAGATTTTGATCAAAAAGTACCAGGATGCACAAGATGTGCATATAAAAATCAACTCTTAAAAGGATACACAAGGTCTGGGTTTCAGTGACCTTGCTCCCTACACTGGAAGGAAGAAGACATCTTTGTCCTCTGCCTTCTGTGTTGGGAAAATCCAAGAAAATGTGATCTCTGGTACTGTAGTTTTTAAAAGAGCTAAAACCTCAGATGTTTCAAAAACAAGAAAACTGAATTTCAAGAATGTCAGCTATGACTCCTTAGATCATGAAAATGTTACAAAACCATATGTCAAGTTTATTCATGATCAAGGAAAAGCTGAGATCAAGTTTCCTGATTTTGTCAAAAGTCTTGATCCTAAAGAAAATTTTCACTTCAGCTCTTTTAAAGGACAGAAGTCTGTTACTTCTGTGGCTGAGTCCTCTGGTGCCAAAACACAGAGTGAGCTCAACCCTGAAGCCCCAGTCTTCTCCCCTACCTCTGAATCAATCAGAACAATTTTTAAGAGGATCTTAAAAGGGTTCTTGAAGAAAATGTCGTATCTGAGCAAATATCTCTGATATACCCAAAGAGTCTCACACCTCTGCCAGAGCCACCAGAGACTTTCTAGACTCTGACTCTGACTCTGATTCTGAGGTGGATGAGCAAATTTTCTATGCTCAAGAGAACATCTAGCACAAACCCAAGCACGTACTTGTTGGATCTGGAGTTTTGAAAACTGTCACATCTTTTAACAACCAATCCAGAGTTCCACCAGTCCCTGATTTCAAAAACAAGGGTATCAGAATTCTTTCTTCTGATGAGATAGAAGAGAAGAGAAGAGAAGAGAAAAAGCAAAAAGTATTCCTACAAACCATACTTCAGTTCCCTTTGCTTATAAACCAATCAGATTTACTCCAGAACAAAAGGGTAAATGGAAAGTCAATGACCAACCTATCCCTATTTCTGCAGTAAATCAAAGGAAAAACACTTTTTGGTCCAAGTAATCTGTTCCAAGGAACAATGCCAACTTCAAAAAGGTATATCAGGACAAAATGTCTGTTAAAACATTTGGTCCTAAAGTTTTTCAATCTCAAATACCATTCAATCCATAGATGTTGAAAAGAAACAGCAATGTGCACACATCATCTTCATGTTCTATCAACTGCAATTGCATTCAACTTCTGCTAAAGCTGCAAAATCATTTGTACGGTCCTCACTGTATTCTGAATCAGTCATTTGAAAGGAATAATCCTAAGACTGCTCAGAATATGCAGAGAAAATCCTCTGGCACACCATCGAAGAATGGAAAACCAACAGGTAAATCGGTTAACACCCCCAAGCCTAGCCAGAAAGGACCCATTATGAAATGGGTACCTAAAAAGAACTAATTTGTCTTGCAGAAGCCTCATGTGCAGATCTGGTACTTAGATTCAGGATGTTCCAGGCACATGATAGGCAACAAGGAGCTGCTGACTTCATTCAAAGACAAAAAGGGAAGTGCAGTAACCTTTGGAGGAGATGGACAGGGACAAATTAGAGGTTATGGTGTTTTGAATAATGGTGGTGTTTCAGTTTCAAAAGTTGCTTATGTTGAAGGATTAAATCATAATATCCTCAGCATAAGTCAACTATGTGATCGTGGATTCGATGCCAACTTTAAGAAGAAATATTTTTCTTTGTTACTTTTCCAGTCTGGTCAAGAGCTTTTAAGAGCCGACAGAGAATGCAATCTTTACAAAATGAATTTTAATCATAATCAAAGTTCTATAACAGAAAAACTCTGTTTAGTCTCTTCGAAAAAGGAAGATGCCTGGCTCTGGCACAAAAGATTTGGTCATCTTAATTTTTCAAACCTTGACAAACTCGTGAAACTTAACTTAGTAAAAGGCCTGCCTTCACTTAAATTTGACAAAGACCATCTTTGTTCTGCATGTGAATTGGGTAAGCTGAAAAGAGCTTCACACAAAACAAAAAGTGATCACAACTGCCCTAGACCTTTGCATATGCTTCATGTGGATCTCTGTGGTCCAATCTTTATGCAAAGTCTGTCTAGCAGAAAGTATATTTTTGTTCTTATAGATGAATTTTCTAGATATACTTGGGTTGAGTTCATCAGAGTAAAATTTGATGTCCCAGAAATTCTGATAAGTTTGTTGAAAAGGATACAGGTTCTGTTAGGTCTTAAAATCCAAAAGTTGAGAAGTGATAATGGGACAGAGTTTAAGAATGCCAGAATTGATGCCTACCTATCAGATGAAGGAATCTCCCAAAACTTCTCAGCTGCCAGAACTCCCCAACAGAATGGTGTTGTGGAGAGAAAGAACAGAACTCTGGTAGAAGCCGCCAGAACTATGTTGGCAGGATCTACTCTTCCTATCAACTTTTGGGCAGAGGCAGTCTCAACAACCTGTTTTACCCATAACAGAGCTGTAATTGTGAAAAGATTCAAAAAGACTGCTTATGAACTCATCAACAACCGAAGGCCAAATGTGAAATACTTTCATGTTTTTGGCTGCAATTGCTACATCTTGAATGACAGAGATCAGTTGGGTAAGTTTGACAAGAAGGTTGACGAAGGAATCTTTATTGGTTATTCCTTAACCTATAAAGCCTACAGAGTCTACAACACAAGAACCAGAGTCATTCAAGAAAGCATAATTGTGTCCTTTGATGAAAAATCATCAAGTTCCTCTGATTGCAAATCACCAGAGGGGATACAGACTGAAGAGAAGCTTAGCTCTTCAAAGTTAAGGGAAGAAGATATCAATCTGATATTTATTGATTTCTTCGATGATGATGATTCCTCTGAAAACATCACCAGAGGCAATCAGGCTCAAAACTCTGCTGAACAGAACCTAACATGTACATCTCTTACAGGTCCCTCCAATTCTTCACCATCTACCTCTTTGTCTACAGGTTAAATTCAGAGAAATGTGGGACAATGGTCAGATGTAAGAGAACCTGAACAAGAGCCATCATCACCCCCTCTGACTCATATTGGAAGAAATTCCTTGTATGAAAGCTCACCGTCTCAGAGCCCTGTTGGTACATCACAGAGCAATGAAGCCACTCTCCAGAGTTATGTACCTCAGAGCCCTGGTGCCAATCCTCAGATCTCTAATGCTGACCTACGTCGTTTCCCATCAGAAGCACAGAATCCACAATGTGTCCATACTCCAATGACCAGATGGACAAAGGATCACCCCCATCATCAGATTATAGGTGCTGTTGAAGATGGTGTAAAGACAAGATTGGCAACAATCAATGAGGCTTTCTTTGTAAATTTCCTAAGTATGATTGAGCCGAAGAAGATTTCTGAAGCCCTGGAAGACACAAACTGGATCGAAGCCATGCAAGAGGAGCTTCTTGAGTTTGAAAGAAATAAAGTTTGGTCCTTGGTTCCACTTCCAGAAAACAAAGCTGCTATTGGAACCAAGTAGGTGTTCAGAAACAAGTAAGATGAAGATGGCATATCATCAGAAACAAAGCTTGGCTGGTTGCCAAGGGATATTGCCAAGAAGAAGGTATTGATTATGATGAAACCTTTGCACCTGTAGCTAGGCTAGGAGAAATCAGAATCTTCTTAGCCTATGCTGTTCATAAAGGTTTCAAGGTCTACCAAATGGATGTGAAATCTGCCTTCCTAAATGGCAAACTACAAGAAGAAGTCTACGTCCAGCAACCACCTGGTTTTCAAAATTCAGAGTTTCCAGACCACGTATACAAGCTAGACAAAGATCTATATGGCCTTAAACAAGCCCCCAGAGCCTGGTATGAAACTCTATAATACTTTTTGTTGGTCAACCACTTCGAAAAATGTACTGTCGATACAACCTTATTCATTAGGAGGTATAAAAATGATATTCTTCTGGTATAGATATATGTTGATGACATTATCTTTAGGTCTATAAGGCAGGAATATTGTGACAAGTTTGAGGATTTGACGAAAAGTGAGTTTAAAATGAGCATGATTGGAGAACATTCTTTCTTCCTTGGTTTACAAGTTAAACAATCCATCAGAGGCACGTTTATAAGTCAATCAAAATATGTCTCTGATATTTTGAAAAAGTATAAGCTCAATAACCAAAATCATATGAAAACTCCTGTTGCCACTGGAGTTAAACTTGATCATGATCCTCAAGGTCAATCTGTAGATGTCATGAACTACAGAGGCATGATAGGGTCACTTCTGTATTTAACTGCAAGCAGACCTGTCTTTGTGCTAGATTTCAAGCAAATCCTAAGGAATCCCATTTGTCTGCTGTCAAACGTATCTTTAAATATTTAAAAGGGACTCAATTTTTGGGTCTCTGGTATCCTCTTAATTCTGGTTTCGAGCTTGTAGCATACACAGATTCAGATTATGGAAGATGCCGGAATGACAGAAAGAGTACTTCTAGTAGCTGTCAATTGCTTGGAGATAAACTAGTCAGCTGGACATCCAAGAAACAGAACTGTGTATCAACCTCTACAGCAGAAGCAGAATATGTTGCTGCTGCTAGTTGTTGTTCTCAAGTAATCTGGATGAAAACACAGCTAAAAAACTATGGACTGGAGTACAACAAAGTCCCAATTCAATGTGACTCCAAGAGTGCAATAGCAATTACAGCTAATCTAGTTCATCACTCAAAGACAAAACATATCGACATACGGTACCATTTTGTAAAAGATCATGTTGAAAAAGGGACGAGTGAAATGTACTTTGTTTCAACCGACTTCCAACTTGCTGACCTGTTTACAAAAGCCCTCGATGAAAGGAGATTAACTTCTTAATCAGCAAGATGGGTATGCTGAACATGTCCTCCTAACTCTGTTTAAATTCACCAGAGTCTCTGATGTTCATCCCAGAGTTCTGTCAAAATAGTTGGGTAGGATATATCACCAGAGCCTCTGATGTTCATCTCAGAGCTCTGCTAGCATACTTTTTAAATTTTTTTCTTCTGTGAATTCCAAATCAGTATATACTTTGTTTCTCTTTGTAAATATTTTTAAATCTGTCAAAACGTTGCAAGAAAAGAGAAAACTGAAAAGAAAAATCTGTCAAATAAGCTCATTATTTTAGGGGGAGCTTAAAAGAAAAAAAAGCATGGTTTAAGGGGGAGCAAGTCAAAACAATTTCAAATCTAAATGACTTTGCTCATTGAACATAAAGGAAACTCTTTTTAAGGAAGCAAAAACCTGTTCTGATGAAAACATTCTTTGATATGTCAAGAACTTACCAGAACTCTGACATTTCACCAGAGCCTCTGATGATATTCACCAGAACTCTGTGAAATCTCTAAGTCAGTTCTGCTTTCGTTCTTTGACTATTCTTCCATCAGATACAGGATTTGTAAATGATTTAGGGTAAAGAATGAACATGGTCACTCAGAGGCAAAATTGTGCTGAGTTCCACCAGAGCTCTGCCAGTTTTCTGCCTTGTCATCAGAAATGCAGTCATCAGAAGTGCGGGTTATTATTTAAGCATCAACCACCTGTCACCCACATATCTCTAACCGTGACGGTTCCATAGCCAAAAGGCTGTCAGACCCAAAATCCACGTGGCATCTTCTGAGTGAAATACCAACCGTTAGCTGTTTCCACGTTCTACCGTAGAGGTCGTTCCACTATCTGACACTCGAGTGCCTACAGTACATACGATGGTTATCCAGCCAGATATTTCGAGTATAAATACCCATTCATTTGACCCATTTCATTTCTTACGACTTCTGAGTATTCAAATCTTCAAAACCTTCCCTCCTTTGTTCAAATATTCTTGTATTCTTCAAACCTTAGGAACCTGTAATAATGGCAGAACAAGCAAACTCTACTGAATCAAGCAGAATAGTGCCCGTTGATCAAATCGTAATCGAACCCTACGAGTTTGTAGATAACAACTACAGATTCGACGCCAATCCAGCCAACTTTTTGCCCATTTACCATGTTTTTGTTTAGTTTTTCAGAAACTCTGAAATCTTTCAAGCCATTACCAAGTTCGATGACGATCTTCCACAGATATATGTCCAACAATGGTGGACAACATGCCAGTTCATTCCAGAATGAAAAGGGATTATAGGAAACGTCGATTCAGGAAGACAAGGATGAGCAGGAACGGTACGCATTCGCGATAAAACATTCAGAAGAATCTTTGGAATGCAAACCAAAGAACAATTAGGAATCCCTGCATTCGAAAAGCCCCTAAAAGCCCCTGTTCTTCTTGAGTTTGTTCGATTCTTGGGCTACAACAAAACCCTAACCAAGATTGGGGATTTCAAAAGAGGAAATCTACCTCCAGTGTGGAACTTCATGTTCTCCACACTCAACAGAACCCTGATCTGCAAAAGTGGTAGTCAAGATTAAGCCAGCACTGAAATTCTTCAACTCATGTATGGTTTGTACTTCCACAGGCATTTCGACTATGTGAAAATCCTGTACAAAGAGCTTCTGACCGCTGTGAATACAAAGACGACGACTCTGGCAAAAGGAGGAGTTGTGGGAGAACGCAGAAATCTGAAGCACATCAGATTTCCATGGTTCATTAGCCTTGTCATCAAAGAAGCATTTCCACACCTGCAGGTGATTCAACAGGGAAATCCAACTCCTGGATGGGTAATGTCACGATTCAGTCCGACAACCACAGGTATGTACCCTAACACCAGAAGAGTCCCACAAACTATGCTCTCTTTGATAAATCCAACCCACATCTCTCTACAAAACTATAGACATGTTGCTCAACCTCAAGAACCTGAGGTGAGATCCCCAACATACATAGGTCCTGAGCCTTCATTAGAATCTGTTAGTGTTGTAAGAGAAGAGGAAGAAGTAGTCAGACCAGAGGCCAGAGTACCAATATTGGGGTCTACCTCTGATAATAATGAGGAAGAGGAAGTAGAGGACAGAGCATCCCCTATGGAGGTTATCCAAGAGGAAGTTAGGGAAACTGCAGAGGGGGTGGCAAAAAGTTCGTCCTCCTCTGGCAGTAGTGAGGAAGAGGAAACTGAGGGAGAGACATCTGAGTCTTCTGAATCCCTAGGAGCCGAGGGAAACATGAGTATAGAACAAGATGTTCATGTGAACACACATGTGCGTTTTCCTAGCCCATCTCTCAGTGCTATCACACAATCTATCCTTGGTGATCAAGACCAAATGGATATTGAAACAGAGGTGCACCCCTCGAACCCTAACCAGACTGAACCACCAGAGGTGACTCTTCATGACTCTGCTATGCACGGAACCGGGGAATCCATTTTTGGTACTGATGTCCCATCGCCCCAGGACATAAATAGGACAGATGCACACGCTGAAGCCTCTGTGTCTTGCATAGATTAGACACAAACTAGTCCAGAGATTTTCAGAATCTCACGTAGGCTATGTCCAACTCAAGGACATTGGTTTGACCTAGTATCACAAGGGAAGACCTGTCTTGATCCCAGATCTTCCTAACACATCATATTTCCTTCTCCAGAACCTGAGCTGGAAGAGGAACCTCTGATCAGAACACCCAGAGATGTATCCCCTGAAAAGGATCATCAAGGACAGGGTGGAAGTCCTCCAAGAGTCAACATCAATACATCTCTCGATGGAGGCGCCTCTGAGCTCGAGGATGACTTTGATCCATGTGTTGGAAACTAGGTTACCCCCGCTGATAATGTTACAAGAGTAGAGATCAAAAGCTTTTGTGACAATATTACTAACTCCTTGAATGAGTATAAACTTATCAATGAGACAAAAGAGGAGCTGATCCACAAGGAGAATGCTTCTCTTAGAGAAGAGCTGCAAGAGGTTACTAGAAAACATGCAGAGACTTCCCAAAAATTTGCCGATTGGGAAAGGGCCAGAACAGAGGAGACAGAGAAGCTGACCAGATAACTCTCTGATCTGAAGAGAACCATGGCAGAGAACCATCAACAGAACTCTGCCAGTCCCTTCGCTCATACTGTCAGAGAACAACATCAGAACCTTGGCAGAGATGATCAATACATCTGTCAAGACTACTATCAAAGAGGCGACTGCACCAGAGGCTGATGTGCCCTTCCCTGACAAGCAACCGATCGACAGAGCTTACATGGGCGGGTACAAGAAGAGGGTTTTTAGCAGAATGATGACGATTTCTTCAAAGTTTGTCCAGAAAGCTCATGCAACAAAGAAACATTTCCATACATCTCTTGACTCTCACAAATTCAACTTTGAGAGTCAAGTTGATGAAATCAGAACTGCTGCGACAGAGGTGGAAGATGATTTGAAGAAGGATGTTGACAAATTAACAGATGCCTTTGTAATACCCCGGGTAAGTTCGTTAGTTAAAATCCCTTTTCGTTAAATTTAGTTAACTTTACAATTGATGTTTAGGGTAAGTTTGGGTTAAGTTATAAGTTAAGGGTGTTTGGGTCATTATTGAATAGGTTAAGGTCTAAAATGTAAATTGGGTTTGATATTACCCCTTTAGGATACCAGATATTCATTCAGCAGAAAATATCATATTTGTTGGTGCAAGTGTACCACATCTCTATATATTTATATACATTTATTTTGATGATTACAAACACACCGTATTATTGTTTATCTAACAATTTAATCCAAGTGTACAGTTCTTGAAGAACACGAAGATTTTATCTGAAGAATTCAAGACGGAAGTGTTTACGTCGTCATTATTGTTTATAACTAATAATGATAAACACCCTAAAATAATATACCACTTGGATATTTCTAAAAACCTTAAATAATTTATTTAAATAAGTTTATTGAGAAGATCCAGCAGATTTGGTTGCGTCCTGGAAAGTCCTTTTTCTGACGGCGGTATACCGCGGCGGTACAGCCGGTATACCGCGGGTACACTTTGGCCGGTATACCGCGGCTGTTCAGCCGGTATACCGCGGCAGGCTCGGTGTACAATTGTGATTGGTTGAAAGTTACTTTTCCTGACGGCGGTATACCGCGAGTCCCAGCCGGTATACCGCGGGTACGTTTTTCCAGAAGTCAACTTTGCATGTAGCCGTTGGTGTGTCAGTTACTCTTTCTGACCGCGGTATACCGCGGTGTGCAAGGCGGTATACCTCCAGGTCATGTGACCGTTGGAAGTCTTCATGCTATATATTACATGCATGCTGGAGAAGAGAATAAGAAGAACACACAACAGCAACAACCAACAGCAAACTCTCAGCTCTCTCACTCTCACTTATTTTATATATATATATTTTATAAAACATTTTATAAAATATCCAAGTGTGAGATATTATACAAGAGTGATTACCCATTGTGAGTTATACTCCTCTTGTAAGTGTTTGAATAACGGGTGTGTGATCCTGTATATCTCGATAAGCTAAAGCTTGAGAACCGTTTACTTTGCTCTGTATTTGGTTTGTATTCTACCGTAAAGAATACATTTATTGGATCGTGTCGGGAAGTGTCTCGGCTGCTGGTTTATCACAGTTGGTGGTAGATCAGTAAATCTCCGTGTCAAGTATCTCTAACCTTTATCTCTTTATTTATTCCGCTGTGCATTTTAATTATATCTGTTTATATAATTGTTGTATATTTATTATTTATATACTCTGATTTATTTATACTGTTTCAGTACTGTATTTATTTATAAAAGAATTTTTGAAAGTAAAAGATTTAAAATACAACCTTACCCCCCCCCTAGGTTGTCTAACATTTGGTATCAGAGCGGGTCTTTCAAAAATTTCTGTCTTAATTTTTTTTAAATGGCTCAACAAACTAATTTTGTGTTCTCTAAACCTCCTTTGATAGATACTGAAAAGTTTGGCATTTGGGCCGAGCTATTTGAATGTCACGTTCGTGGCAAAAGTCAAAAAATTTGGGATATTATAGAAAATGGGAATTTTAATCCTACTATTATAAAAAATAATGTTATTGTTGATAAACCTGTTAAAGACTGGACTCCCGCTGAAGAATCTCATTTTTGTTTAAATTTTGAGGCTAAAAATATATTATATGCTGCTTTAACTTCCGATGAAATAGAAAGAGTATATACCTGTAAAACTGCTAATCAAATCTGGCAAAGCTTGAGTGACACTCATCGTGGAAATACTCAAGTTAAAAGCTCTAAAATAAATATTCTTGTTCATGATTATGAACTATTTGAAATGTCAAAAGATGAGTCAATCGACTCAATGTTTAAACGTTTTAACCTCATTATGACTACCTTGAAGGGATTAGGTCGTACTTATCCTAATGAGGATTATGTAAGGAAAATTCTTCGAGCACTTCCTTCGGAGTGGATGGCAAAAATCACATCCTTGGAAGACTCCCGAGATCTCGCAACTATGAAGCTCGATGATCTCATCGGCAATCTTAAAGTGCACGAAATTGCACTAAGAAGAAATCAAGTCCGGGAGCAAGTCAAAAAGAAATCCATAGCTTTAAAAGTCATTGCCTCAAAAAGAGAGGAAAAGGAAGAGGAGGAAGAAGCTAGCTCATCCGATGACGAACCCGAAAATCTTGACGATTTAGTCAAGTTGGTAAGAAAACTTTCTAAACTTTTATCTAACAAAAAGTTTGCCAAAAATGATAGGTTTCAAGAAAATGGAGACTACCGTCGTGGTGGTAAAAACCAAAGTCGCAACGTCCATAAAAGTGAAGACAAATATGACGAATCTAGCGACGATGAAAAAGCCAATAAAAAGAAAGGCTTTTGCTATGTGTGTGGTGATAAGGATCACTATGCAAGTGTGTGTCCGAAACGAGCAAAACAAATCAACACACCAAAAGCTTTAGTTGGAGGCGCGTTGAGCGCAAGCATAAATGAGGCCAAAAATTTTTGTTTCATGGCCGACCATGATAATGAGGTATCTTCATCATATTCTTCTAAAAATAATTGTGATAATTATTATAGTGACGATGAAAATAATCTTGACGAATTATATAAATCATTTCATGATATGGCCGCTCTTGCAAATAGGTATAAAGATGAAATCTCTAATTTAAAAGAAACCGTATCCGCATATAAAAAGGAAATAGATGACGGTAAACAAAAATCTGCTTATGATTTAGACATTATCACTAAATTAGAAAATAAATTAAGTGAAAAAGATATTTGCAAATCTTGTGATATTTTAAATGATAAAATTGCATGTTTAGAGAAAAGAACATGTGAAAATATTTTATGTACAAAATGCGAGATTCTTGAAAATGAAATTGCATGTTTAAATGCTAAATGTAAATCGCATGAGAAAAATGATTTATTAGCAAATGCTTTTAATAGTAGCAATGATAAAGTGCTTAAAATGCTTAATATATCAAATCGTATAAATTGCCGAAAAGGCATTGGTTCAAATACGTGTATTGAAAAATGTGATTGTATGCCAATTAAAAAGGTTTTTGAAAAACCTAAATTTGTTGTTAAAAATAAAACGCAAAAACCTCCATATATGTCAAAAATAAAAAATGTGAATTATGGGAGGAAACCGCATGCTCGTATGTATAATGGTAATTTTTCTAGACCTAAAAATAATGTAAATTTGCATGCTTCTTTTTACGTCTATGATGAATACGATCGTAAAATTAAAATGGTTAGAAAATGGATTCCGAAAGGAATGTTTAATGTTGATAATCCCGGTGGGATGCGTTTGTGGTTTTAAACCATTTATATGGCTTTGTATGTTTGTCGTGTTTGTTTTATGTCGACAACATATTTTTTGCAGTTTATGTTTTATACTAACTGTTAAAAGGACCCATAAGAAAAGGGTACCACGAAAAATTTTCTTTGCCTTTTGTAGGTGTTACCTGCCGAGGTTATAATACGTGGTTACCTGCCGAGGTTATAATACGTGGTTACCTGCCGAGGTTATAATACGTGGTTACCTGCCGAGGTTATAATACGTGGTTACCTGCCGAGGTTATAATACGTGGTTACCTGCCGAGGTTATAATACGTGGTTACCTGCCGAGGTTATAATACGTGGTTACCTGCCAAGGTTATAATACGTGGTTACCTGACGAGGTCATAATACGTGGTGATTTTTTTTTGCTCACATAAAATTAACCGAAAATTGAAGCCTTAAGATCCGTTTTGGTGCAAGTGTTTCGTATTGGTTTGTATATCTTATGTCTCTATTGCTTTTTGCATTTTATTTTATCCCTCAAATTTTATAAAATCAAATTGATATCGTTATTAATTTGAGGGGGAGCGTTTTAGCTCTTTTACCCATGAGTTTATGCTACCTCAAATATATGCATATTTTGAGGGGGAGCATCTCTCGAGGGGGAGCATACCGTCTTTCTTAACCCTTTTTGCTTCGACAAACGGGGGAGAGAAACCGCATATGCTCTTGCTTAGCGGTTGTGTTTGTCATCATCAAAAAGGGGGAGATTGTTGGTGCAAGTGTACCACATCTCTATATATTTATATATATTTATTTTGATGATTACAAACACACCGTATTATTGTTTATCTAACAATTTAATCCAAGTGTACAGTTCTTGAAGAACACGAAGATTTTATCTGAAGAATTCAAGACGGAAGTGTTTACGTCGTCATTATTGTTTATAACTAATAATGATAAACACCCTAAAATAATATACCACTTGGATATTTCTAAAAACCTTAAATAATTTATTTAAATAAGTTTATTGAGAAGATCCAGCAGATTTGGTTGCGTCCTGGAAAGTCCTTTTTCTGACGGCGGTATACCGCGGCGGTACAGCCGGTATACCGCGGGTACACTTTGGCCGGTATACCGCGGCTGTTCAGCCGGTATACCGCGGCAGGCTCGGTGTACAATTGTGATTGGTTGAAAGTTACTTTTCCTGACGGCGGTATACCGCGAGTCCCAGCCGGTATACCGCGGGTACGTTTTTCCAGAAGTCAACTTTGCATGTAGCCGTTGGTGTGTCAGTTACTCTTTCTGACCGCGGTATACCGCGGTGTGCAAGGCGGTATACCGCCAGGTCATGTGACCGTTGGAAGTCTTCATGCTATATATTACATGCATGCTGGAGAAGAGAATAAGAAGAACACACAACAGCAACAACCAACAGCAAACTCTCAGCTCTCTCACTCTCACTTATTTTATATATATATATTTTATAAAACATTTTATAAAATATCCAAGTGTGAGATATTATACAAGAGTGATTACCCATTGTGAGTTATACTCCTCTTGTAAGTGTTTGAATAACGGGTGTGTGATCCTGTATATCTTGATAAGCTAAAGCTTGAGAACCGTTTACTTTGCTCTGTATTTGGTTTGTATTCTACCGTAAAGAATACATTTATTGGATCGTGTCGGGAAGTGTCTCGGCTGCTGGTTTATCACAGTTGGTGGTAGATCAGTAAATCTCCGTGTCAAGTATCTCTAACCTTTATCTCTTTATTTATTCCGCTGTGCATTTTAATTATATCTGTTTATATAATTGTTGTATATTTATTATTTCTATACTCTGATTTATTTATACTGTTTCAGTACTGTATTTATTTATAAAAGAATTTTTTGAAAGTAAAAGATTTAAAATACAACCTTACCCCCCCCTAGGTTGTCTAACAATATTTAAGGTGTGTGTGTGTGTGTTTTGAGAGAAAAAAAAGAAGAAGAAAGAGTCACAAGGTTAGGGCTTCAATTGGTTTGCTTGGAAAGTGAATTTGAGGTATGTTCCTTTACATTTTATGTTTGTAATTGTTAATAAAAGGTTCCTATCGGATTAGAATAGTCGATTTCATGTTTTGGGTTAAATTCAGTCGGTTTCTGGGTAGAAATTGGGAAACAGACAGTGGTTTCCGGACATTTTGAATGTGTTCGGAAGTTTTGGTTATTAGTGTCCGGACGATGTTCTGATGGTGTCCGGACGAGTTCAGTATCCGGTAAGTTCCTCTTTTCCTCAAGTTTCTGGATAAAATGGGATACCGGATGATGTCCGGATTGCTTTGGTGTCCGGGTGTTATCCGGATTATTTATGTGTCCGGAAAGTTGTGCTATTCGGATTGTATGAGCTGTCCGGAAAGTTGTGTTGTCCGGATAGTTTGGGGTGTCCGGAAACCTTAGCTGTTTGGTCACTTTTGAGGATTTAAGTTATCTAGAGTCCTTAGCTTAGTAAGTCTTATGTATCCGGTTGGTAAAGAAGAGTTTGTATTTAATCTGTTTCAGATTCTGAGAATTTTGGGTAAAAGATCGGATAGCTTGGAGAAAAGGCTTGGAAGGGTTATTGATAAGCGATCAGGTGAGTTTTACTTTAAAAACGTTTTCAAACCGGGATACATATATATAAATATATTGAGATGGATATGTGGTAGGAACGTGATGACGTGTTTATAAATGACAATATGATATATTGAGATATATATTTAATTTATATGTATATTTCACTACACGAGTATACGTTAGCCGAACTAATAGTCGGTGGAGTTTTGGCTGTAATTGTCGTACGACGGTGTTGGCTGTAATTGTCGTACGGTGGAGTAATTGATTAGTTGGCTTGGAACTAACTAATTTGGCCATGTGAAGGATGAGTGGTACACGATGCACGAGTCTTGTTTGGTATATAAGTATTTGTGATATATGTGTGTTTTACAAAAAGTATTACTAAACTGACAGAGATTATCTCACTAGACCGTTTGGTCTAACCCTCATTTTGTTTTCAAAAATATGTATTCCAGGTTCAACAAGGTATAAAGGAAAGGATAAAGTGTAGGATGTGGTTGATAGCTGACGAAGATTAGGAAAGGCTTATGTTTTGTATTGTATAGTTTTGAGACTATGGGACCGTATATGAATTATTATGTATCTTTTGTTATGAATGTAACGACGTTATGTATAACATGTTAATTGATGTATATTATGTATGTCTTGGGATATCGGGTCGTTACAGATGGTATCAGAGCCCTACTTAAACTGCATGTGAAGTAGGATGTCCCAATTATTGTAGAACCTTGGGATGATTAAGTATAAAAGGTAGAAGGAACATCATGTAAGGTAATTTCAGATTACACATGGCCATTGTAATTATGATCTTACAGGTACATGTTTGAACTGGAATACCTTGTTATATGGGGTATGTGCTTACGTGTATATTAATCTTGTTTGAATCAACAGAATGGCAAGCGGTACTCGAAATACGAATAGATAAGGAGGAGGAAATCCTAACAGAACGAATCCCACAGTCGGAACAAGGGGAAGAGGGGGAGAAAGAGGTAGGGGCAGAACTGGAGGCAGAGTTCAGGGGCGAGGTACCGAATTTGTTACACGAAATGATTTGACGGCGGAAATGGGAATACTTCAAGCCAATATACAAGCTATGTTCGATAGAACTCGTCACACAGTAACTGGAATACCAAATCCTAGTCTGGAAGATGAGATGCCCATTACACATACTGTCATACCGGTGCGAAGGAAGTGTGACTATAAAATGTTTTTAAATTGCAACCCCCCGACATATTCAGGAGAAAGAGATCCAGTGAAGGACATGATGTGGCTGAAAGAGATAGAAGCTGTCTTCAGGACCAGTAATTGTGCAGAAGAAGATAAAGTGTTATACGGAACCGCGATGTTGAAGGCAGATGCTCTATTTTGGTGGGAGGCTCTTATTACCTATAGAGGATCTGATGTGTACTCAACTTTTACTTGGGACGAATTCACAACAGCTTTCAAAGGACAGTTTTGTCCTCAAGCAGCAGTTAGACAACTGGAAGAGGAATTCATGAACCTACATCAGAGAAGTTTATCGGTTAGGGATTACACTGCTCGTTTTTTGGGGAAGTCTCGCTTCACGGAGTACTATGTTTCCACGGAGGCTCTGAAGATGGAAAGGTTTATTTTCGGGTTAAATTCAGAAATTAGAAAGCTAGTGATTGCAAAAGGACCCGATACCTTCTCAGCCGCAGTAGATGCCGCGGAAAATGTGGAACGGGATAATAGGAGAGACGTTGGTGATAAGATTACTAGAAAAAGAAAATTGGAAGAAATGACGTACGATTTGGAGGAATACGAATCCCCGAGGTTTGATAGTCATTCATCTTTCAGACCGGCTGAAAGACCATGTCCAAAATGCAACCGTGTTCATCAAGGAAACTGTTATGTGGATTCCCGAAGATGTTACAAGTGTGGGAAGACTGGTCACATTGCTAAAGACTGCCACGTAACTCGATTATGTTTCATTTGCAATTCCCCTGATCATATTCAGTCAGACTGTCCACGATGGAAAGTACAGCAGGGTAGTATGACGGTGAGACCAACGGGTGTTAGGTCGGGAGAGGTACAAGGGTCTGAGGTACCGAAAGCAAAAGGTCGTGTCTTCGAAATGAAAACACAAGAAGAGGAGGAAATTCCGGATGAAGTTACAGGTACATTTCTAATAAACTCTATACGTGCTAAGGTGTTATCTGACTTCGGTGCAAAATGGTTATTGGTATTTCCGTGCTTTTGTTGCTTATCTGTGTTAGAGATATAGGTTGGTGTGGGGTGTCTATTCAGTTAGTTTCTATGGTTTTGATTAAGTTCGAAGTAGTAGTGATAAGTATTCATACCTTTTCGCTTAACCGAATTCTGGGACGGAATTCTTTTAAGGGGGAGATAATGTAATACCCCGGGTATGTTCGTTAGTTAAAATCCCTTTCCGTTAAATTTAGTTAACTTTACAATTGATGTTTAGGGTATGTTTGGGTTAAGTTATAAGTTAAGGGTGTTTGGGTCATTATTGAATAGGTTAAGGTCTAAAATGTAAATTGGGTTTGATATTACCCCTTTAGGATACCAGATATTCATTCAGCAGAAAATATCAGATTTAAGGTGTGTGTGTGTGTTTTGAGAGAAAAAGAAGAAGAAGAAAGAGTCACAAGGTTAGGGCTTCAATTGGTTTGCTTGGAAAGTGAATTTGAGGTATGTTCCTTTACATTTTATGTTTGTAATTGTTAATAAAATATTCCTATCGGATTAGAATAGTCAATTTCATGTTTTGGGTTAAATTCAGTCGGTTTCTGGGTAGAAATTGGGAAACAGACAGAGGTTTCTGGACGTTTTGAATGTGTCCGGAAGTTTTGGTTATTAGTGTCCGGACGATGTTCTGATGGTGTCCGGACGAGTTCAGTATCCGGTAAGTTCCTCTTTTCCTCAAGTTTCCGGTTAAAATGGGATACCGGATGATGTCCGGATTGCTTTGGTGTCCGGGAGTTATCCGGATTATTTATGTGTCCGGAAAGTTGTGCTATCCGGATTGTATTAGCTGTCCGGATTGTATTAGCTGTCCGGATAGTTTGGGGTATCCGGAAACCTAGCTGTTTGGTCACTTTTGAGGATTTAAGTTATCTAGAGTCTTTAGCATAGTAAGTCTTATGTATCCGGTTGGTAAAGAAGAGTTTGTATTTAATCTGTTTCAGATTCTGAGAATTTTGGGTAAAAGATCGGATAGCTTGGAGAAAAGGCTTGGAAGGGTTATTGATAAGCGATCATGTGAGTTTTACTTTAAAAACGTTTTCAAACCGGGATACATATATATAATATATTGAGATGGATATGTGGTAGGAACGTGATGACGTGTTTATAAATGACAATATGATATATTGAGATATATATTGTATTTATACGTATATTGCACTACACGAGTATACGTTAGCCGAACTAATAGTCGGTGGAGTTTTGGCTGTAATTGTCGTACGACGGTGTTGGCTGTAATTGTCGAACGGTGGAGTAATTGATTAGTTGGGTTGCAACCAACTAACTTGGCCATTTGAAGGATGAGTGTTACACGATGCATGAGTGTTGTTTGGTATATAAGTATTTGTGATATATGTGTGTTTTTACAAAAAGGATTACTAAACTGACAAGGATTATCTCACTAGGCCGTTTGGTCTAACCCTCATTTTGTTTTCAAAAATATGTATTCCAGGTTCAAGAAGGTATAAAGGAAAGGATAAAGTGTAGGATGCGGTTGATAGCTGACGAAGATTAGGAAAGGCTTTTGTTTTGTATTGTATAGTGTTGAGACTATGGGACCGTATATGAATTATTATCTATCTTTTGTTATGAATGTAACAACGTTATGTATACAATGTTAATTGATGTATATTATGTATGTCTTGGGATATCGGGTCGTTACAGCCATTGTCCAAGCAGGTTCCGGGAAACGATCTGCAGTGGAAAGTCCAGAAGAAGGACCCTCCAAGAAAAAGGCTAAGTTTGTTTTCCCGGACTCTCCCATTTGTATGCAACTATCCGATGAAGCAGATGATGCAGAGGTTGCTACGGGAGTGACCTCGGTCCAACAAAAGGGGGAGACAGAGAAAGAGACATCAGAGACACCAGGGAGAAAGAGACAGAGGAAGCACCAACAGAGTCTGGGATGGTTGAGTTCGACTACATCTTCAAAGACAGAACGATCAGAGCACCAGAAGGGTCGACATCTCAACCACCAGAGATCATTATCCTAGATACTCCCCCCAATCCCCAAGGACTGAAATAGAGAGAACATAACCATTCTCTGCTGATGAATAATCAAACCAAACCCAAAACCAACAAACCCAAACTGCACAAGAGCCTGAAAACCTAGCTGACATTCTAATGGCTGAAACTCACTATGATCAAAACCAACCCCAAAACCAACCTGAGCAGAACCCAGAATCTGCACCCCGAAACACAGAAAACCCTTCATTGGCAGAAGTGTTTGCATATCTCTACGCCGACAGAGATATAATCCCAATAAACGATGTACCCAATAACCCATACATAAACCCCATCAGAGCCAACAGACTTAACGACGATAGGCGAAGGTTCATTGCAACAAAATCACATCTGAACAAAGCTATCAACTCATCTTTTGGGATCGGCAAAATTCTGAAGATAGAAGAAAGAAAATTTGCTTGTGACAGAATTCTATACCATCTGTACACTGTGGAATCAAAAGACAAGAAGATAGAAACCTTCAACGATAATGATCTTGTTCTTTTGAATCGTTGTGCTCTAGTAACTCTTCACGGCTACTGCGTCAATTTCCATGACAGATACAAAGCTGCAAGGACAGTTGTGCCCGAAGTTCAGTATGCTATGCAAGAGCACATCAACCTACGAACGCAAGTTGATTTTCAACTAGGCATAGAGTTTGAAGTTGAGAAACTGTCAATTGCACCTCCAAATGAAAATCTTGAGGGTCTTGGTCATTACAAAACAGGATCTGTGGATGGAAATCCACCAATCTTTATCTGCCGACAGAAGGGCATCAAGAAGGCTATAAGATCAGAGGAAACCCACAATTACTCAAGTGAATCGCTGCAGTATCTCAAAAACGTCATCCTGAACCTTCCAAGGGAAAAGTGTCCAGAAGATGCACTGAGGAGTTACATCAACCAAATAACCTCATGTTAGAATTCAGAGACCTGATCAGAAGATTCGACAAAATTCTAAGAGGAGAGTACTATGCTTAGTATACTAGTTCTTTGTACTTCATTGTAACCATTTTAAAAGAATAGTATCAAGTTTCACAGAGGATGACTTTCTCCTCTTTGTCTTTTGTTTATCTCTTTATATAGCATAATTTGTATTTTCAATACTTAGGAGGAGATTGTTAGCCCTAAGTATACAAGATGTAAAAGTATTGAAAATATCACAAGTCAGAAGACCACCAGAGATCCAGCAGAAGACTTAGAAGAAAATCAACCAGAAGATCATTAGAGCTCGACAGAGCTTTGGCAGAAGACTTCTTTTGTTCCACCTGAAGAACTGTTCACACCAGAAGACCATCTGAGCTCTGGCGTAAGAGCTATGGTAGATGAAGACCTCTGTGAAGCTTATGTCTCGTAGAAATCTCTAAGTGTCAAACACGTGTCCGTACTTTCCACGTCAGCCCTAAAAGGACGGAGACATACTTTGTTGATCCAAACCCTCAGTGATTTGATAATGACCCTCTCTTTTATACTTAGTGAAAATTGTAAGTAAACAATATGTATCAGAGTTTCACTATCGCTGATAAGTACTAAGATCTTACAGTACCGCTGATAGGAACTCTCGCTCTTTAGATTAAACATTCAGCGAACACTGTTCACCATAATGCTCTGAGTATGTTCAGTATTTATGGTGATCGTTGATAAGTTAGTTGTTTACTTATGATCTCTGAAGACAAGTTTCACGTCAACATAGGTTCTACGCTGAAGTCGAAGATCAAGCTCAAGAACCAGCGACAAGTCTCCTAACGAACTGATGCGGATCAGCAAAGACTCAGATTTGTCCACTCAACGTGAAGTATCAAGTACAAGACTTCAGCTATCGCTGAACTCTATCCTTCGCTGCTATAGAACGATAGATCGCTGAATCAACGAAAAGCTGATCATGAACTCCTCCGTACAAAGTACTTTTGTCTTAACCACCCTTGCACGTCTCCGTACGATATGTCAGAAAAAGAACCTCCTTATTGTCTGAGATCGTACAACCACTCTGATACTACACTGTTCAAACATGTGGCTACTAAGGTTGTCAACAATGGTCAATGACGTACAACCAATGAGCTGCTGCCACGTGTAAAGTGTAAAATGCCATGCATTAAATGCATGCAGTATATAAGAAGAAGAACTCACTTCATTTTGAAGTAACTTGCTAACTTTGGACAAGTTCATCTCTCTTATCTTGAGATAGGTTATTATTAGTAATTTCCTTCTCTTTCTTAGTGCAAGAAACTTAGTGTTCCAACTTGTTTAGATTTAGGTTTATCCTTAATCTTGTTTCCGCAACAAGCTGTAAATTGTTATTGATTTATCAATAAACAATTTAGAAAAGTAAAATCTTAGTGTTTGTATTCATCCCCCCCCCCCCCTTCTACAAACTTGTATAGCCCTTCGGGACCAACAAGTGGTATCATTGCGGATTTGTTTAATCTCATAAACAAGATCTAATCTATACTAGGATTTCTCTTCCTTGCTATTTCTGGAAATGGCTACCAACACAAACACAAATTATATCGACAATGGTTCTCTTGCAAAACCGCCGAGATTCTCCAGAGATAACTTTAATCTATGGAAAAATAGGATGACTCTCTTCTTAGAAGGTGTAGACCCTACTATGCCTTATTATCTTGAAAACGACCCATATATTCCTGTAATAATTGATGTTGCAGTTCCAGCCGCTGAGAATAGACCTGCTATTCCAGAAAGGCTGGTCCCTAAGAAAGTTCATATGTGGACTGACGAATATAAGAAGAAAGTGGCTATCGACACTAAAGCCAGATCCATACTATCCATGGCTCTTCCTGACGAAGTCTACCATTCCGTCATGAACCTGAAATCCTCAAAAGCCATGTGGGACACAATATGTGTTCAGTATGAAGGAACGTCTGAAGTCCAGGACTCTCGAAAGATCAACCTGGTAAGACAATACGAAAGTTTCATTTGTGGTAAGAATGAAACTCTCTTTGAAGTTCACCAACGTTTTAATTGCTTAATAATAGATCTAAAAACTGTTGGTAAGGAATATTCTAACTTTGAAGTGCTGACAAAGTTTCTAGAATGTTTACCTGAAAGCTGGGACAATTATTCTATGTGTCTCAAGCTGTCAAAGGATCTAAGATCAATGACCCTTGCTACCTTATATGGCACGATGCTGAATCATGAGCAATCGAGCCATCTTAAGAAGAATCTTGTAAAAGATTCCAAAAGCACCCCTGTTGCTTTAATCTCAGAGGAACCTTCTACTCAGCGACCCGTGGTCACTATCACTGAGTTAGAAAGTAACTCTTAAAGGTCATCAGAATCTAACTCTTCAGATGATGATGAATCTTTGGCTCTCCTAACTAAAAAGTTCAGGAGATTCGCCAAAAAGAAAATGTTCAGAAAGAACAAACCCCTTTCTATTACTGATAAGCCAAGATCATTAGCTATTGTTGATAAGGCTACTGCTACTTGTTTCAACTGCGAAAAGATTGGACATTTCGCGAACGAGTGCAGGTCTAAGAAAGTTTAAAGAATTTCAGCGTTTCCCAAGAAATCCTTTATTCCCAGGAATAAAGATGACAAATATGCTAAGCTGAAAGAAAAGTATGCGAAGCTGAAAAGCTTTAAGAAGAAAGGCAAAGGCCTGATGGCTTATGATTGGGCTGCCTCTGATGAAGAAGAATCATCATCTGACTCTGATGATGATGAAGCCAATCTCTGTCTTATGGCCAAGATTGAAGATGAGGAAGAAAGCTCAGACATTCCCTCTACTTCAACCTCTGCTATTCAGGTATCACCTTCCTTCTTTACAAATATTGCAAATATTGATGAAGCTGATAGTCTTCGTAAAATCGATCTCTTGACTAGAAGTTTATATGAAGCCATGAATGGTAAAACTGTAGTTGAAAATCAAAACCTTGATCTCGCTGAACAGCTCAAAAACTGTCACCTTCAAATAGAAAAGCTTTCTGAAATTGAAGAAGATTTTAAAGATCAAGTACATTTAAATCAACTAGTCAAAATCGAGCGAGAAGAAGCTATCTCTGCTTTAAGAGCTGAAAAAGCTACTGTTGAAGGATGGTGTAATTCTTCAACAAAGATCACTGAGATAAATAAGTCTCAGATTCCCCTGAGTGATAAACGTGGTCTTGGTTACAAAGTTGATAATCAAAAACCAACCACTGATCGTTCCATTCTCCTATTTGGAACTTTTGTATCCCCAGTCGCTGACACTTCATCTTCTCAGTGTTCGTCCTCCAGACCGCCTATCCCAGAGGAAACTTCTACCTATTCAAAAGGTAAAGAGAAAATGGTTTATCCAAAACCTACCTCTGTCTTTAAAGATAAAGGTAAAGGAATTGCTATTTACCAAAATCCTCAAAAGGGTACCTTAGTACCTAAGCTGAATGCTTCTAAAGCTTTAGTGATTCATTCCTCTGGATCAAGGAATCAGATCTCTGGATCTACTCAGCGTGGGTCTATTCAGCGATCTACTCCTAGACTCAGAGTGGATGTCTCTGGTAAGAAATTCGAAGAACTGAATGTTCCTCCTATTTCAAAAGCCATCAGCTTACTTGGTGCTGGTACTTCTAATTCAAAATCTAAAGCTCAGCATTCAAATGGTCCTAGAACTACTTTTAGTTATAGGAAATGTTATCACTGTGGCCTCACTGATCATATTGCTAGTAAGTGCCCCACAGCCACCAAAGCTGAAAAGATAGCTAAGGTGAAGATTTCCCCCAAGGCAAAGAAGACCACTGAGGTTAAGAAATTAACCAAAGTGAAGACTGACAAAGCTGAATCTTCAAATGCTGCGAAGATTGCTGAACCTTCTATTGCAACTACTTCCACTGACAAACGTGTACACAAGCTTAAGTGGGTACCCAAGAAAAACTAATCTTCCTTTGTGATGCAGGTTAAGAAGGGTATCTGGTATCTTGATAGCGGATGGTCTAGACACATGACTGGAAAGAAAAGCCTGCTCGCTGAATACAAGGAAGAGAAGGGTCCCTCTGTGACTTTTGGAGGAAATGGAAAAGGACATACCCGAGGGTTTGGTGTACTCTCTAATGGTACAACAACCTTCAGAAGAGTCGCATATGTTGAAGGGCTGAAGCATAATCCGTTAAGCATCAGTCAGCTTTGCGACAAGGATAACACGGTAATCTTTACCAAGGAATCCTGCTTTGTCACTGACAAAAAGGAGAAGATAGCTCTCAGCGGTTATCGTTTGGAAAATGTTTATGTAATAAACATGGACTCAATAACCACTGAGAACTCATGTTTCCTCTCAAAAGCCTCATCTGATGTCAACTGGCTATGGCATAAGAGGCTATCTCATCTGAATTTCAAGACACGGAACACTCTTTCTTCAAAAGAGTTAGTCACTGGTCTACCTCAGCACTCATACGCCAAAGAGTCTTTATGTTCAGCGTATGAGAATGGGAAGCAGACCAAAGCAAGCTTTAAGTCAAAGTAAGTCTCCTCAGTGTCGTCTCCTCTACAACTTCTCCATATGGATTTGTTTGGCCCTGTTAACAAACAATCAATCGCTGGAAAGAAATATACACTGGTCATAGTTGATGAATTCTCTCGTTATACATGGGTTATGTTTCTCCGTTCAAAGAGTGACACCCCTAAAGAACTCATCACCTTTGTTCGGAAGATGGAAACCCTGAACAATTTGACCGTTCGCTCAATAAGGAGTGATCATGGGACTGAATTCAAAAACAGTTCTCTTGATTCCTTCTTTGAGAGTAAGGGTATTTCTCACAACTTCTCACCAGTGAGAACACCGCAACAAAATGGAGTCGCTGAAAGAAGCTGTCAACACTGCTTGTTTTACGCAAAACAGGTCGCTGATAGTCAAAAGATTCAATAAAACAGCCTATGAACCTTTTCATGGGAGAAATCCTTCAATAAGCTTTCTTCACATCTTTGGATGTCAGTGTTTCATACTGAACAACAGAGATGCCCTTGGAAAGTTTGATCCTAAGGCTGATGATGGAATCTTTCTTGGATATTCCTCAGTCTCCAAAGCCTTCAGAGTCTTCAATCGAAGAAGACAAACTGTAGAAGAAACAATTCACGTCACGTTTGACGAATCCCGTTCAGCGAACTCTAAACCGTCCGCTGATACTGAAGAACTGAATCAATGGATGTTTTCTCATCTTGGTGATTCAGAAGATACTCCCACTCCTCATACTCATACAGTTGAAGATGATAGTCATACTATCATTCCAAATATGCAGAATAGTGAAGCTGAAACATCATGGGTCTCAGCTGTTTCTTTCAACACTATACGTGCTTCTGAACCCAATGTCTCAGACATTCCATCTACTTCTCAGCAATTAGTGAATATAATGACAACTGCACCCATTCCTCTCTTGGCTGATACTCCAGACGTCGCTGAAGCTTCACCTTCAGCTACTCCAGTTCAGGTTGAGTCAACGTCTCACGCTCCGGCTTAGCGATGGACTGTAAATCACCCAATTGATCAAATTCTTGGTTATCCAAATGCTGGTATTCAGACTCGACGAAGTGCAGGTAATATTTGTTTATTTGTTAACTTTATTTCTCTGACTGAACCAAAGAAAGTAGATGATGCCCTCAAAGATCCAAATTGGGTAAGCGCCATGCAAGAAGAGCTGACTGAATTCGAAAGAAACAAAGTTTGGAAACTTGTTCGAAGACCAACTGACAAAACTGTGATAGGCACTAAATGGGTCTATCGAAACAAGTTGGACGAATATGGAACTGTAACCCGCAACAAGGCTCGTCTTGTTGCTCAGGGATACAGACAAGAGAAAGGCATAGATTATGACGAAACATTTGCTCATGTAGCAAGACTACAATCTAGTCGTCTATTCTTAGCATATGCTGTACACAAAGACTTAAAAGTATATCAGATGGATGTTAAGTCAGCTTTTCTAAATGGAAAGCTGAATGAAGAAGTCTATGTGGAACAACCTCCAGGATTCTCAGATCCTAAGCGTCCAGGTTATGTTTATAAACTGGATAAGGCACTTTATGGCTTGAAGCAAGCTCCACGTGCATGGTATGACACTCTATCTACTTATCTCCATATTGAACAATTTGAGCGAGGTAAAATCGACAAAACTCTATTTTTCAGGAAAGTAAAAGGTCATATCATTCTTGTTCAGATATATGTTGATGACATTATATTTGGCTCTACTAACCCTGATCTTTGTACTCGTTTCGCTGATAGAATGAAAGATGAGTATAAAATGAGCATGCTGGGTGAACTAACATATTTCCTTGGTCTTCAGATAAAGCAAAATGAAAAAGGAACTTTCATTAATCAGGGAAAGTATGTTAAAGATATGCTGAAGAAAATTGACTTAACTCAAAGTTCAGCTATGAAAACCCCTATGGAACCACCGCTGAAACTAGACAAGGATACTAAGGGTATTCCTGTTAATGTCACACTGTACCGTGGGATGATCGACTCTCTATTGTATCTTACAACTAGTCGACCCGATATTATGTACGCAACATGTTTGTGTGCACGATATCAAGCTGAACCCAATATATCTCATATGACCGCTGTAAAGCGAATTTTTCGATACCTTAAGGGTACTGCGAATCTTGGTCTTTGGTATCCCAAAGACTCAGGATTGGATCTAATCGCCTATTCAGATAGTGATTTTGCAGGTTGCAAAATGGATAGGAAAAGCACCACAGGAGGATGTCAGCTCCTGGGTGGAAAGCTGGCGAGTTGGACAAGCAAAAAGCAAAACTCAGTGTCCACCTCCATAGCTGAAGCTGAGTTTGTAGCCGCTGGAAGCTGTTGTTCTCAGGTCTTGTGGATGAGAAATCAACTACTGGACTATGACCTTCAGCTCTCAAATATTCCAATATATTGCGACAACACAAGTGCCATCGCTATAGCAAATAATCCAGTACTACACTCAAAGACAAAACACATCGAAATCAGGTATCACATTATCAGAGATCATGTGATGAATGGTGATATAGAACTTCACTTTATCCCAACTGATTATCAGTTAGCTGATCTGTTTACGAAACCTCTTGATGAGACAAGATTCAACTCTCTCATTAGCAAGCTTGGAATGCTGAACTTTGAAGAGCAAAATCTTCAGCGGTTCACATTTGATCAGCGATAGGATAAAATTGACTTGTATAACCCATTCTATCATCTTCTCTCTGAATAAACTAGATTCGCTGATATCAAGGTATGTTTTTCTTTCTCTGACAATCGCATGTAAATGCAAGATTTCAAAATAAATTGCATTGCTGAATATCTCTTCCTTAATCAGCGATACATTGAAATATCTAAAACCAACACTGATATTTCTATTCAGTGCTTCATATTTTCAAAAGTGTCCCTGAGTTTTCAAAACCTCAGAGACATCCAAGAATATGAAAGGACAGTTGTGACGTCATTGCAATGGATAAGCCCTGTCACGTTCATCTTTCTAACACACGTTTGCACATTTTGTTTACCTTCCAATCAAATGCAAACACGTGTCCGTGTCATGATGAAAATCTTTTCCCGCTCAAGATTTTCTTTCTCTAATCTCACTATATAAACTCATTCTGGGTTTATATTTTTCTTTTACGCGAACTTCTTCCCCAAGCTAAGAAAAAGAATTTACTGTTGCATTTGTGTTCTCAAGTTTTTCAAGAACTTAAGAACTTCATCTTCTTCAACGAACCAGGTTAATAATTCTTTTATTTTACCTGTTTCTTCAAACTTGTTAATGATCTTCTCTTTGTTTTCACAAGAACAAACAAAAGAACCTTTTAAAAATGAAATCATTTCTTTCATGGTTTTATGAACACAACCTTTCATGATTGTTCTTCAAGTTTAAAACGCAAAATCTTAAGCTTGTTCTTTATTCGTTTTTCCAGAATCCCAATTCTCAAAAGAAATTGGAAAACAAGATTTTCTTTTTAAAAAACGAGAAAAGCCATAATCTTCATTAAGACATTCTTGTCTGAATGAAATGGAAAAAATTCGAACCATCTTATTGGAACATCTTTCCACATTAAGATTATTCTTATTTGTTAATCTTTGGTTGAACTGCTAATACAGAAAATGGCATCTTCTGACATTTCCATGAACACCATCGCTGAGAACACTGCTGCTGATAATACTGTTGAGGAATTGGAAATCCTCAAGGCTCCTCAGGTCAAATTATCTCTTGACAAACTGGATTGGACCAAGGCAAATAACCTCTATGCCCTTCTCGAGTTTCCTCCTTGAAAGCAAGTCACACATCTGAATGATGCTGTGAATTTCTTGAAGAATTGTTCCATCTCCACAGCCCTGACCATAACACCTCCTGCACATCAGCTACTGCTATCCCAATTCTGGTACTCTGCGAGACACACTAAGCTACAATCAGCCAAAGACCCCTAAAAAACAATTGACTGCATCCTCTGCGATATTGAATATGGCACTATGAAGATTACACCTGCCATTATTCGCAAAGCTCTAAACCTTCCCTTGGCCACCAAAGAAAAACCCTTTGTTCCTCTCCCTGACCACAAGAAAAACTCAGACAGGGAAACCATCATTGCATTCTTCGATGCAATGGGCTATGTATGGGAAACTGGGAGGGACATGAAGCCTGAGAAGAAGCTAACCCTTATCAAGAAGTCTAAAATGCCCAGCGAGATGAATTTCATCTTCGCTCATTTAATCAACTGCATGACTGCAAAGACCGGCTACTCTGATCAAGCCGCTCAGCCTCAGCAAGCAATGGGATATGCCTTTCTGAAAGGTATACATATAGACTGGGCATCGATAATCTACGATGATCTGGTACTTAGAGTAGACTCCGCCGCTTACAGATCTCCATGGGTTTCTTATCCTCGATTCATCAGCGCCGTATTCCAAACAGGCATGAAGGACAGCTACCCAAAAGAGGGTGACCTGAAACTCTCTCAGGTTGGCCCTAAGGTTCTCGACTTCAAGCCAGTGGCGAATGAGGTACGTCTTTCTAAACTTTTAACTCTTCTCAAATCTACTTCTTCTACTTCTGCAGCTCCTTCAGCGGACAAACCCACCGCTGATACCCAGGCTGCAACCTCCATTCCTTCTCTTAAAAGGAAACACTCCTCCACCCAACTTATTTCCAAAAGAACTAAGAAAACCAAGGAGCAACCCCAGCAATCTCTTGCTGTACACTCCTCAGGTCATCTCAAAGAGCTGAAGGAACGTTCAGTGGTACGCTCTGCCACAGGTGAACAAGCCACCCACTCTATCCCAACTTCAGCGTCTCTAAACGCTTACAAACTTGGAATCTACCCAACCTCCTTCAGTCTCTTAAAAGACTGACGAAGCGATTCTCAGCGAATCCAACGCTGAACTCCGCACCCAACCTCCATTCTTAACCGTCGCTTCTCCCTCTATTCAATTGGACTCTACTCCAGTTATCACTGAAGCACCTGTCATTCCTCCAGAAACTAATGCTGACACTCAGGGAATAATGGGCGTAGGACCTGCAGAGATAACCATGCGTCCACGCTCTTTAGCTGACGACATGGAACTTTTCTCAGAACACCGAGATTTTGATGAATTCACCAATCCTCCTGCAGGTATACACCAACCCCTATACACTGTAACTGAACCCTAAACTTCTGAGCTTTCCTCTGTTCACAAGTTGTTATATGTTACAGGTCCTAGTTTGGGAGACATCAACGCTTCTCTGAAGACTATAGAGACGAAGCTGACAGGTCTCACAACCACTCTTTCCGACAACTCTTCAGCTGTAACAAACGCTGGAGAGAATCTTACAAAGCTGACAACCGTGGTAGAAAAGAATGCCTCCAAAGCTGACTTGGAGAAGGTTGATAAATCACTCACCGACTTTGCCAAAGTTCTCTCTGACATCTACACAGACTACCTCGACATAAAAAAATTAGTTGACACCATGTCCAGCGAGGTCAAAACGCTGAAGACATCGGTTGGCAAACTCGAAGGTGATATGTCTGCTGTAAAGACTGACATGAGTTCTGTGAAGACCGACGTCAATACGATGAAGAATGACATCACTTCTATGAAGACATTGTTGAAGCAGATCCTGACCAACACGACTACCCCTGCACCTGCCCCTGAACCTTCATCTTTTACTCCGGCGGATCGTGCTGAGCTCGTGAAGATCAATCCTGGTATGTCTGGTCTAGAAAACAGATTATCAGCGATTGAAATCTGTATGGGGATCCTTGGCCAAGAAGACAGGGAACCAACACAAGCTGCTGAATCATCACATTCCTCCCCCACTCATTATGAAAAGGGGGGGGGAGACGAGCGCTGAAGACCTTTCCCATGATGAATCTATCAGGGGAGAAAAGACTGAAGACCTCACCTTTACTGAAGAGGGTGAGAAGACAATAGAAGAAGCAGCCGCTGGACCTCAGGCAGATGAAAACCCTGAGGAAACTGAGAAGCTTACCTCTGTATCTGAGGGGGAGCAACTCGAAGAAGAAGCTGAAGAATCTGAGTCTGAAGCTGAAGATGAAGAAGCCATCGACTTGTCTGATGATGAACCATCCTCTTTTCTAAAGAATGATGATGAAGATGATGATGATGATGACTCTTTTATCGTCAAACCTGCTCAGAGAACTAAAGCTCTTAAAGGGATTCTGATAAATGAACATACAGGGGAGCGAACAAAGACAAAGCCATCAGCGTCTGAAGCTGACAAGGGAAAAGGAAAGAGTGTCGCTGAAGACTATGAAAATCTGACGATCTTGCTTAAAAACCCGGTTTGTCAGGTACACTAATCTTCCTTACACTACATCCCTCTTCTCTATACACACTATCAGTTATACTCTCCAGAAACCTCCATACACTTTATCCCATTCTTTATCTATCTCTGTTCTACCCAATGTTTTTACTTGTAAGATCGCTGTGTTTCAGCTAGTCCTCTCCCCTGTTTGAGGATATCGCTGAAGTTCCTACAGCTGCGACTTCACCAACAATAATCCCAGCTCCCAACGCTGAAGAAATAATTCCGGTCTTAGATTTGATCACTGAGACTGATGAACCTGAAGAACAGATGCTATCTCACAAAAACATACCTTCCTTGGCTCCTCAAAAGCTAAGTGAAGAGGATCAGAGAAGAAAAGATGAGATGATAAAGAAGTTAGAAGATCAGCGAATCATTCTGAGGCGTGATCAACTTCCTTCCATTCCTACAAAGTTCAAACTTTCAAAAAGGGAATACAAGGATCACCTCAGAGCTGAACGCCTAATCGCTGAAAGAAGGGAAACTGAAGAAAAAGACAGAGAACTCGCCATCCAGCTTGTCCAAAAATCAGTGAAAGACCCCAAGCTGAAAAGAGCTCCCATTGACGTCCAACATCAGCTATGGGATGATGCTCAAAGTATCGTTGAAGAAAAGACTAAAGTCTCTGATACGACTTTGGAATGTCGTAAAGAAATGTTGAACTATCGATCTCGACCATCCAAAATCATCGAAGTAAACATCAGAGGAAGACTGTACGCAGACGTTCCTATTGTTGAAGTTGATGTCTACAGAAAAGACAAAACCAAACAAACTTTCTATGCTGCATCTTTAGAGAAGTTTGGTCTCTCTGAATGGTTGGAAGTGAAATTAGCCATTCAGGGATCGCGCTCAAAGGTCAAGAGCCATGTTGAGAAGATCTTAAACAAACAGATCGACCTGGTTTCTTCTACTGTGGATATTCCTCCTTCTACTCTTCTTCCTTCTCAACAAAGAAGAGTCTCTGCAAAGGAAAAGAAAGTCTCAGACTCCGGTCCTCCTATACGGAAAGAAACAGGTATTGGTTCCTCTCGTGCTGAAGTTCTTGGCCCTGATGCTGATCTCTCAGCGCTTGACACCTCCCTACCACCTGGAGAAACTTTCATTCCTGGCACAGTTGTAAGTGATCCTTATGGTATATTCTTTCTAGACTACGAAGGAAACCATCACTTTCAACGCATCTCCGAGCTTCCAATCACTCCCATCGAACAACTCAGATATCTCATATACTGGTGTGAAGTCAGACGCGACATTAAAGCTAGACACCTGAAGCCCTTGATTTTTTTAAGAAGCTCTGAACAAAAAGAATCAAGGAGTAAATGTTCCGGACTGGATGATTCCCACATCAAAGACCCTTGATGAACTTCTCATTAAGGAAGAACCTTTTGACGGATAGGATCGCCTTGTAATTCTTTCTATCCTTATCTGTCTACATCTTTTGTACTTGTAATTGTATTAGCTGTACTTGTATTTTTTCCACTTCCATCTGCAATCTTTACAAAGTTTAAAGAAAAATTTCAGCGAACGTACTTTACTCCATCAGTACAGAAAATATCCCAGAAAACAGTAAAAGGGAAAAATATTTTATGAATTCTTTTTATCCTTATGTTTTCATTAAATAGCAATTTTCTCTGTTGCTATGTCATAATCAAATAGGGGGAGATTGTTGATCCAAACCCTCAATGATTTGATAATGACCCTGTCTTTTATACTTAGTGAAAATTGTAAGTAAACAATATGTATCAGAGTTTCACTATCGCTGATAAGTACTAAGATCTTACAGTACCGCTGATAGGAACTCTCGCTCTTTAGATTAAACATTCGGCGAACACTGTTCACCATAATGCTCTGAGTTTGTTCAGTATTTATGGTGATCGCTGATAAGTTAGTTGTTTACTTGTGATCTCTGAAGACAAGTTTCACGTCAACATAGGTTCTACGCTGAAGTCGAAGATCAAGCTCAAGAACCAGCGACAAGTCTCCTAATGAACTGATGCGGATCAGCGAAGACTCAGATTTATCCACTCAACGTGAAGTATCAAGTACAAGACTTCATCTATCGCTGAACTCTATCATTCGTTGATATAGAATGATAGATCGCTGAATCAACGAAAAGTTGATCATGAAGTCCTCCGTACAAAGTACTTTTGTCTTAACCACCCTTGCACGTCTCCGTACGATATGTCAGAAAAAGAACCTCCTTATTGTCTGAGATCGTACAACCACTCTGATACTACACTGTTCAAACATGCGGCTACTAAGGTTGTCAACAAAGGTCAATGACGTACAACCAATGAGCTGTTGCCACGTGTAAAGTGTAAACTGCCATGCTTTAAATGCATGCAGTATATAAGAAGAAGAACTCACTTCATTTTGAAGTAACTTGCTAACTCTGGACAAGTTCATCCTTCTTATCTTGAGATAGGTTATTATTAGTAATTGTGACACCCGTCAATCTAAAACACTCAGGTTAGCAACTGAATAGTATAATACTTGTTTTAACAAGTAGGAATAACTCATTATGACTTAAATATGATGGCTAAGGTTTAGTTTCTTAGGAATTCCAACAGTACGCTTAAGAAAATCCTGTTACCGCACGGAACTGCTTAAACTGTCTTATAAAATGCCGACTGGAACAGTTAACATTTAATTATAATAATATTAATAATAAGAGGAGTAAATATATAGTTTATATATATATACCCAAATCAAAAATTTAAAACTTTAAATAATTAAACCAAAAGTTAAGTAGATAAATGAGGTTTTAGTTACTTAAATCAAGTTTTTTTTTTTATAAAATTACATAATATAAATACTTATATACAATCTTAATTAACACCTAAAAATAAATAAATAAATAAAAAAAACTGAAAAATAAGGCCCAAATTTCGGCCCCTTCACTTGACCCGACATAAAAATAAGGCCCAAATTTCGGCCCCTTCATTTTCCTCTCAACCTCTCTCTCTCTCCATTCAAACTTTGAACTCTCTCTTTCCCCTCTAACCCAGCCGAATTCAGCCCCAAATCAACAACAAAAATCATCAAATCCTTGAAGACTTGAAGGTAATAATCAACCATAGAGTGGTAAACTCATCTCCTTGTGTTCTCCTTCATTTTCTTCATTTTTCTTGTAATTTCTCCTTCTTTTTTTTCCTACTATATCTTCACCTTCTTGAGTTTCTGGAAATAGGACCTTAATAGACCCTTTTCATGGTAGATTAATCACCAAAGACATGTTATGTCAAACAAATGGTGATAATCCTTAAGCCATACATCTAGAACTCAAGAACTTGATGTTTTGACTACATGCATGTGGGTTTTGCTACAATCTGAGATGTGTGAGTTCATGCATGAGTTTTTAAAGGACAAAAATAGATTTTCTTATCTAAGAACATTGTCAAAGTAGTGGTAAATGAGTGTTCAATCAAAGAACCAACCATATGAGTGTTTAAAACACTCATTTTTCATGAAATAGCATTTTAGTTTCTGGCAGATTACTTGCATGCATTTTATCCGACCATATCTTGAAAAATACTTAACCAAATGATATGAATCTTTTTCTGGAATTTTTTTATTGTGTTATGTTTCAAACCCAAGTGGTTTCATGTAAAAACTCGAAGATTTGACCCTTCAACTACTCATATGAAATTAAGTGTGCAAAGAAAATCTGACAGAGAAAATTCTCTACTTTAATCAGTTATAAGTCTCTTTATATTCTACTAAAATTCTTGATTTTTCTTCTGGAAATTTCTTTAATGAGTTATGAATCGAACAAAATTGGTTTCACTCAAACATATTAAGATTTGGGGTCTCAAACACTCAAACCAAGACTGGTGTGCAGGAAATCAGAATCTGGCAGAATGGAAGACCTAACTTAAAATCGTCATATCTCCCTCAATATGTAACTAAAAATGATGAAATTTTTCTGGAAGATACGTTTATGAGTTAAGTTTAAAACCCAATTTGAATCACTGAAAAACGTTGAGATTTGACCCTCCAAATGGACTTGACAAAAAGATGGTGCAGACTGTTTTGGTAACTCTGACACTTAAACTTAAGTGTAATGATTAAAATAGCTAACCACCTCTAAAAATCATGATATCTATGTCAAAAGTTCCCTAAGACCTTAAAATAATACATATAAAAATTTGGTTAAGTAAACTATTCCAGAAAATACTTAATTATGACCATTGGTGGACCAAAAATATTTCTGCCAGCAGAATAGTAAAAGCTCTAATTCAAGAAAAAGAGATTTTAGGAATATTAAAAGTTAAAAAAAAGCATATAAATTGTAGAATTTGTTAAAAACACCAAATTAAAACAACATATACATGTATGTGAATGTATAAATGATGCCTTAATAAGTAAGAAATTTATAAGAATTTTAACTTGGATTAAAACACAAGGTGAGTAAGGAATTATAAAACATGGTACAAAGGATTAAATACTATGTATAACATATAAATTTAATGATGTAACAATAAAATCCTACAAACCTTTTTAAAACCAATAAATAACATATAAACGACAATGCAAAATAATACTTGAACCTAGTAACTAATATCAAGGCATTTTATAAGACATGATGGGCTAAGCAATGCTTTGGCCATAAGAGTTAGACCGAAACTGATGATGTGTTTCACTCCTTAGGAAGGACCTAGGATCGAGAAACTGTGCATCCGTGCGGCAACCCTTGGACATCCTTGTGGAACACCGTGAGTTTTCGCAGCCCCTTTTTACTGTTTTATACTTTTTGGGGTGAAAAGCATGTTATGTTTTTAAAATGCTAAATGATTCATGATATTAAATTGTGGATATTTATGATTTGAGAAATGAGTACTAATGAATGGACATAATTTACATAAGTGATAAAGATATGTTGAGTGATAATGAAAATGGTAAGTCCCCAATAGATACACTACTTATTAACTCGTAACGAGCCGGTGATACTTGTGGATAGCGCTATTTGGTTTGACAAACCCACCTTGACTGACGAGTAGGGGTGCACTTTATCTGTTAATAATGTTCTACTCACGTGGCCAACATACCACCTCTGAGGTAGTTCGCGGGGCGTAGATTGTCGGAGGCTTAGTAGTGGCTCAACACTTATATATCTTGCAAAAGTCATTTATTGTAAATTGTACTCATAAATTTTTAAACTTGAAGCTTGTCATGAACAAACGTTTCATGAGAGTAACCTTTGGATGAAAAAAAAACTGTTGTGTATATGGAAAACCTGTGAACTCACCAACTCTTTGTAGTTGACCCTTTCTTTTATCATGCTTTTCAGGTGCTAATAAGTAAGTGAAGGCATGTAGGGTGCATATTGTGTGATGACATCGCCATCAAGAACATTAAAACTTCTATTATTAATTTTTGTATCCGGCGTCTTCTTTTTGAAATAATTTGCTTAAGACGTTGTAATGTAATATTTTGAACTATTGTATTGAATGTTGTGGTTGGTGTTGTCTGTTACCTTTTGAATGAAACCCTACGCTGTTATACCTCGTGTTTCCGCTTTAGCGGGGTGTGACAGTAATTTCCTTCTCTTTCTTAGTGCAAGAAACTTAGTGTTCCAACTTGTTTAGATTTAGGTTTATCCTTAATCTTGTTTCCGCAACAAGCTGTAAATTGTTAATGATTTATCAATAAACAATTTAGAAAAGTAAAATCTTAGTGTTTGTATTCATCCCCCCCCCTTCTACAAACTTGTATAGCCATTCGGGACCAACATACTTTCAACGTGTCATCCCAGGGTTAGATAGTACACTGTCATTCACTTTATCAGGCTATAAATAGAAGGGTAGTGGAACACACATTTGTAAGCTTTTGGAAGGATTATTTGCCACAATTGTGAGAGCAAACACTTCAACATTCCTTTCCACTATCACTGTATGAATTGTCACCTGAGAGATTTCAGAATACACACAGAAGAAAGTGTTCTTGGTGTTATTCAAATATATCAATATACGAGCAGCTTATTTATTGATCTTGTTATCATTTTACTTTTGTTGTTATTGATACTCTCACTGTTTCATATTCGTGTGCACAATCACTCATATTTAAATAGCTTTATATTATGCTTCCGCTATCTGTGTTTATGTTGTTTATATGAGACAACTTGAATCTGGAACCTACAACACCCTATTCATTAAATCCATGAACATGACAGGAGCATTTGTTAAACCAAAAGGCATTACAAGAAATTCATAATGTCAATACCGCGTTCTAAATGCCGTCTTGGGAACATTTTCATTCCTCAGCTTTTTACCTGATGATAGCCCGATCATAGATCAATCTTTGAAAAACATCCTGCACCTTGAAGTTGATCAAATAAGTCGTCAATCCTTGGGAGTGGATACGTATTCTTAATGCTCACTTTATTCAATTCTTTATAATCAATGCACATTCTCATAGTGCCATATTTCTCCTTAACAAACAATACTGGAGTTCCCCAGGGTGACAAACTTGGCCTGACAAAGCCCTTTTCAAGCAATTCTTGGAGTCGAGACACCGTCTCCTTTATTTCAGCCGGTGCTAATCGGTACGGGGCACATGCTATCGGTGTCGCTCCTGGATCAAGATCAATCTTGAATTCCACTTGTCGTTCTGGTGGTAAGCCTGGAAGATCATCAAGAAATACATATGGAAATTCAGATACCACCTATATATCCTCTATCCGCTTCTTCTCTACTTTAGCATCCAGTACAAACGCTAGATATGATGAACACCCTTTTACTAAACACTTGAGTGCTTTGGCTATTGAAATCAACGGGACATCCCCTTTTCTCTTCTCCCCATAAGTGAGTACAACATCATTTTAAGGCATAGGGATCTGAATTAATTTCTTAGCACAAATAATTTCTGCTTGATTGCTCACTAACAAATCCATGCCAACAACTATATCAAACCCACCCATTTCCATTAGAATTAAATCAATTGGAAATTATTTTCTTTCTACCATAATGGTTCAACCCTCAAGTCTCTCACGAACTAAGACCTGACCCCCATTGGCTATTTCAACCACTAAGGCATCTTCCAAAATAGTGACAGGCATAACTAACTTTTGATAAAAATATTGCTATACAAAAGACAAGTTGGCACCACAATCAAATAATATACGTACGGGTACAGAATTAACAAGGAGTGTACCATAAACCACATCTGCCGATTATTTTGCTTCTTCGGCTGTCATGTGAAATGCCCTACCCGTAGGTTTTGGTGTATTCGGCTTCCTTTCTTGTCTACCAATATTTTTCAGTTTCGGGCAATCTTTGCAAAAATGGCCAGGTTTCTTGCATTCAAAACACGTTGGTCCTTGAATGAGACAGTTCCTAATCGTATGTCCGCTCTTTTTGCACTTAAAACATTCAGATTTATCCGACACGGGCCAAAATGTATGCTCTTGCATTTCTGACACCAATTCGGTTCCCGCCAGGGTTCAAAACGAGCGTTCCTGACAAACATCTTTGGTCTTTGCGAAGATTCTGTTCGGCCTTCCCAATTTGTTTTCACCCCTACATGTGCTTTCTCCGCTTTATCTATAGCATAAACTTCTTCTATAATCCTGGCTTCCTCAATCGTCTCCCTCAGAGTCGAAGCTTTGGAATTTCGGACCCGGACATCATATCAGCAGGCAAGCCTTTATGATAAGCTTTAATCTTTTCTTTTTCGGTAGGGGCCACATGCCCTACTAAATTGAGATTTTCCAAGAAAAGTCTAGTATACTCCCTTACTGATGAATTTCCTTTCTTAGGCGTTCGAAATTCTTCTTCATTAGGTTCCATTTCGTTCTCATTGCAATATTCTTCCAAAATTTTCTTTTTGAACAACTCCCAATTCATCGCTGCCAAAACTGGAGCCACAACAGTTGATGTCACAATATTCCACCACGTAAGAGCATTTCCTCTTAACATTTGAGATCCAAATCTGACTTTGGAATATTCATCACATTCACATGCTCTAAAGGCTTGTTCCATTTCTCTAATCCAATTCATACATGCAATTGGATTATCTGACCCAAGAAACTCTGGTGGTTTACAACTTAAGAACGTCTTGTAAGAGAAAACTTTCTCCATTCTCCTATTAGCATTCATTACCGGATTAGTAGGTGGAATTACATTATTAGTTCCCATCTCTTGTCTTTGTGACTCAACATTACTGTCATTCAATAATTTCATAAACATTTGTTGTTGTTTAGTCAGTGCAACATTCATAACTCTCATAATGTTTTCCATCATGCGTGCTCCAGAGTAGATTCCGTCGTCACCAGATAAGAAGTACTAACATTGGGTCGATGAGCTTGTCTCCCTCCTTCCCCCAAGATAGGTGGCCTTGGTGGACTTGTATCATCCTCACAAAATTCATGGTTGAATTACCGCATATTCATTTGTCACACGGACCTCCGAAGATGTAGGTGGTCTACTTGGCGTGTTAACCATTGTATTCTGAATTTCACATAAAGATAACCATAAGAAAGAAGCTATATACAACTCAAACACAAGAAAACGTACATTAACGTTCGTTAATCGCCATAACAATCAAAAATAAGTATACTTACGTAACAATATATTAATAATAACAATAGCTAATTGAAATTATGAACATACCACACATAAGAATTCTCGTTACCATCATCACAGTTCTTAATCCACGTATTTCCGTCAACTCTAAGACCCTCCTGTCATAATATTTTTACCCAATCTCACGATCATAACTTACTCACCTCAGTTTAAGTCTAACTATCCTACTATCATACTTAGATCTTTTAAACTACAGCTCTGATACCAAACCGAAACACCCTAAAAATCAGAATAAATTTAAACCTAAAATAAACAAAGTGTACAACCAAAAATTCATCCAGAAATTCCATTCAGTAATGGAACATTTAAAATGAAGATTATTATTTACTAACGAAACACTATAAACAACCTACTAATGTAAACTATAACTGACCAAGTCTAGATTATAATCGGTTGTCTACAAGATCTCCAAAATCTTCCATTCATCTATTTCTTCCTTATGTATATATATTCTTCAAAAGATGTTACTCCAGACGCATTCCACTCTTCTCTCATCCCTTGGATACTCCGCCAACTTTAAAACATGATATAGAAATCAAAATGAAAAAAATATTAGGCTTGCGTCTAGTGAGAACATCCAGATTCAAAATTAAAACATTTAATAAGCTTTAAAAAATTAAATCTGAAATCAATGCATATTTAAAATAACTTTTCCTTCTTTCCATAACTTACACATAACATATTTCGATGACGGGGAACGTACCAAATTCCATGAGTATGACAACACCAAGTATGTCACATCATCATGTTTAGAGCGCCACTACGAATCACAGAGGAATCTAGATTTCAGCACATGCCCAATAAATTACAATTTAATCCATGCATATTTATTGGTTTAGAAATGGGGATTACAATTAAACCCTGCCTAGACATTATTTCCAAGTACTAAAATGGGAATTGCAATTAAACCATGTCTATTCCACGTTTCAAGATAAATCTTGTGTATTTGGATCCATTACACTTAATCGTATACTTACATACACATATTTAATTATCATTTTCTCATATCGTTAACGTATTTAAGAAACACAATGAAATTTAAGGTAACATTAATTGATTAATCATCCTCTATAATATTTATCATTAAATATTCTCAAAATGGAAAAATCCATTTAATCATCTTATTTTCCATATATTTTCAAATCCAAACAATACTCTCTGTCGGGTTTTAATCACATCTTCCTACAATAATTCCTTTATCCGAATTCAGGGTTTAAAAAAAATAGTCCAGATGTTCTCCGGTAACCAAAGAAATCCGGGTAATATACGGAAATAGAAATAATCCGACAACATGCGGAATTCGAAGAAATCCGGTATCATCCGGATAACCAAAGTAATCTGGCAACATCAAGAAATCAAATAAATCCGGTATCATCCGAAAAACCATTCGGAATTCAATACTTATCGGAAATTTAATGTTTACCCGGAAGAACGTTCAGCTATGTTTCTGTTAGGACACTGAAGTTGTCCTTAATATTAGAAAGTTTTGTAAAGCAAAGGCTTTGTAAATGGGCTTGTGCTTAAGCAGTGTAACAAGAGATGTAGACTATAAATAGGACATGTAATGTAGTTTGTAAAAACACTTTCATAATTCAAGATGTAGCTCTCTAATCATATTGTGTTCTCTCTAGTTTAGATTTACTTTTCTAATAATCTTCTACATCTTCTTGTTACCATATCTTCAATTGTATGAAGATCATGGACTAAGTCTCAGGAGGGGGACATTGTTCATGGATTTAGCATAAAGCGTGCGTGACATCACTCTCAGATTCAATTTGCCACATACTTTTAGCAATTGTCAAAGTTTAAAAGAGCTAAATTCTTTCAAGATTTTCAGAAGGTGAGTGTTGAAATTCAATCTTTGATTGGATTGGAAGAGACGCTTGAGTATTTGCAATCATTATTCTGAAGTTTTGTTGACGATGCTAGACCTTTGAGTGCTCTTTATCATTCTTCTGACTTGATCAACCAAAATTGTGAGAGCTTACAATCATTGTTCTGGTGCTTTGGTTGTGATTCAGATTTTTGAGTGCTTATAATCATCCAGCTATTTCTTGAAGATTGAAGTTCTGGATTCTCTTCATTCAGTGGTTTGAAGTATCTTGAAGATGAGAATTTCTCTACAGTTGCTGAACAATGTTATTTGCTTGGGTCGTCTCATCCCTACCTAGTAGGGTGTGCTTTTACCGTTCATCCTTCGAGCAAATTCGGACCAAGATCTTAAGCCGAATTCTTACTCAACTCGTGGTCCAACGACGGATTCTCTGTTTTACACTAAGATGCATACACTTTGAAGATTATTTTAGTGCACTTAGTCTGGGTTATGGAGTACATTTAATCAGATTTTTCAAGGTTGAAATAATGATGAGAGAGAGCAACTTTCAAGGGGGAGCCGAGCCTAAATTTGAAGAATGCACCGCTAAAGTTTTTTCAAGAAAATCAAGGGGGAGAGGAGCTAAAGATTTTAAGATGATTTTGCTTTTCAAAACTTTAGGGGGAGAATGTTAGGACACTGAAGTTGTCCTTAATATTAGAAAGTTTTGTAAAGCAAAGGCTTTGTAAATGGGCTTGTGCTTAAGCAGTGTAACAAGAGATGTAGACTATAAATAGGACATGTAATGTAGTTTGTAAAAATACTTTCATAATTCAAGATGTAGCTCTCTAATCACATTGTGTTCTCTGTAGTTTAGATTTACTTTTCTAATAATCTTCTACATCTTCTTGTTACCATATCTTCAATTGTATGAAGACCATAGACTAAGTCTCAGGAGGGGGACATTGTTCATAGATTTTAGCATAAAGCGTGTGTGACATCACTCTCAGATTCAATTTGCCACATACTTTTAGCAATTGTCAAAGTTTAAAAGAGCTCAATTCTTTCAAGATTTTCAGAAGGTGAGTGTTGAAATTCAATCTTTGATTGGATTGGAAGAGACGCTTGAGTATTTGCAATCATTATTCTGAAGTTTTGTTGACGATGCTAGACCTTTGAGTGCTCTTTATCATTCTTCTGACTTGATCAACCAAAATTGTGAGAGCTTACAATCATTGTTCTGGTGCTTTGGTTGTGATTCAGATTTTTGAGTGCTTATAATCATCCAGCTATTTCTTGAAGATTGAAGTTCTGGATTCTCTTCATTCAGTGGTTTGAAGTATCTTGAAGATGAGATTTTCTCTACAGTTGCTGAACAATGTTATTTGCTTGGGTCGTCTCATCCCTACCTAGTAGCGTGTGCTTTTACCGTTCATCCTTCGAGCAAATTCGGACCAAGCTCTTAAGCCGAATTCTTACTCAACTCGTGGTCCAACGACGGATTCTCTGTTTTACACTAAGATGCATACACTTTGAAGATTATTTTAGTGCACTTAGTCTGGGTTATGGAGTACATTTAATCAGATTTTTCAAGGTTGAAATAATGATGAGTAAGAGCAACTTTCAAGGGGGAGCCGAGCCTAAATTTGAAGAATGCACCGCTAAAGTTTTTTCAAGAAAATCAAGGGGGAGAGGAGCTAAAGATTTTAAGATGATTTTGCTTTTCAAAACTTTAGGGGGAAAATGTTAGGACACTGAAGTTGTCCTTAATATTAGAAAGTTTTGTAAAGCAAAGGCTTTGTAAATGGGCTTGTGCTTAAGCAGTGTAACAAGAGATGTAGACTATAAATAGGACATGTAATGTAGTTTGTAAAAATACTTTCATAATTCAAGATGTAGCTCTCTAATCACATTGTGTTCTCTCTAGTTTAGATTTACTTTTCTAATAATCTTCTACATCTTCTTGTTACCATATCTTGAATTGTATGAAGATCATAGACCTAACAGTTTCGAATTCTCAAACAAACCACCAATAATAAAATTTAAATCTCTTACACAAACAATTAAGGTTTACAAAACATTTATCACAGTGTCTCGAGAACCCGAAATTGGAATTGTACTTAAATCCATCAACCTTGATTCCTATTTCACCAAATTAATCATCAATCGGTTGCAATTTCCATCTGATTTAAGATTACCAGGTCAGAAGAAGTAGAATCAAAGAAAAATAAAAAAAAACCCTTACCAAAAGAACCACAATCTCGATTCCCTCTGTGTCCCTCTCTTTCGCCCTAAACATGGAAACCGACTACAAGAAGATATTCTAAATAGATATTCTCTGCACTTCACCGAAATCACTCAGTTATACCTTAGATTTATAATTTTCAATTTTAACCCTATACTTCCAATTATAATTTAACTTCCCCTTCATAATATCTTATACTAAAATCAAAATCAAACAATTCTCAATACTTAACATTAATCGTTAGTTAATTTCTAAAAGTAACTAACTCATAAATAACGACGGGGTTTTTCCATAACAAAACGTACCGTATAATCAATGAAAATTCGAGGTGTTACAACCTCAAACCTAAAACATCTGATTTTACTGAGGAAGAGAAAGCAAAAATGGAAAATGACTCCAAAGCAGTTAGACTTCTAATAATGGCCATTCCAAACGATATTTTTCAAGAACTAGACTCATGTGTTACTGCCAAAGAAATCTGGGATCAACTTCTAAACCAACTTGAATGGGGAATCAATACCCAGAAAAAATAGAAGAACCCAATGTATTAATGAATACAATGATTTCTCTGCTCTTCCAGACGAAACCCTGCAACAAACCTATAATAGGTTCAATGTGTTGACAAACAAATGCAAATAGTGCGGGGTTGCCAGATCAAAGGAAGATAACAATGTTCTGTTTTTAAAAAGTTTGAATGATTAATCGTTGTACTTATCTATGTCTTTACAAGCCAATCAGGACCTTGATACATGGTCACTTACTGATGTTTATGGCACTCTGGCCGCCCAAGAAAAGAATGTTGTCAAACAGAAGGGCAAAACAACAGTGAGAGGACCTCTAGCACTGATCTTTAACTCAAAAACTCCTTCTGAAGGAAAATCTACCAAATATAGTGTCACCAGAGACAAGAAAGGCAAGGAGAAGGTTCTGAAGAAGCATAGAAAGAAGAGTCTGATAGCTGAAAGTGATGATGAGGAAAGCGTGTCTGATGCTGATGAAGATGAGGAAATCAATGCCTTTGCCTAATCTCTTGCTCTTATAACTCAACAGTTTAACAAGAGGTTTGGCAAGAAGGTATTTGACAGGAGAGGAAGATTTGAGAGAGATGAGTAGGAAGAGAGAAAAGGCTACCAGAATGGACAGAGATCTGCACAGTTCTAGAACCACAGAGTTGTACAGTTTCAGGATCAGAGACCACCCCAATATCAACAGAGGTACGTACACCCAACTCCACATAAACCAACTGATACTGTACAACCCATCAATCAGAATGACGGAATATGCTTCAGATGTGGCAAACCAAGCCATTTTCTACCAACTGTAAGGGTAGATTGGTGAAAGACCAGAACTACTACAAGAACAAATACAAGTACAACTTCAAAGAAAGAAGTATGGTGGCAGAGATGGAGAACTGGATCTCTGACTCATCCTCTGACGAAGAGCTAGAGCATGCCAGTTTCTAGGGTATGGTAATAGTAGAAGAACTGTCAGAGACAAGCTTTGCTGATGGATCACTAGAGATCTGAACCCAGTGCAAAGGTATGTTCCACTTCTAATTCTAAATCTGATTCTGAACTTTAAATGAATGTGTCAAAACTTGCTCAAGAATTTCAAACATTAAAATAATAGCTTTCTGAAGAAAAGGAAATGAGAAAGCTAGCTCAGAAAGACTTATCCTTCTACAAGAGAGAAAAAGATATCTTTAGGATGGAGAAAGAAGAGATTTCCACAGAAAACAATGAGCTAGAAGCTTTACAGAAACAAAAGGAATTTTCATTTTCTGTCAAATGCAAAGAACTTGAGGAAATTTTGAAACAAAACGGTGAAGAGGTTTAGAGGTTTGTGTATGAGAGACTTAACTATGTGGCTTTGAAGAACTATTTTCAAAAGGAAAGAGAAGTTTTACACCAATCTCTTCAGAGGCAGAACATCTGATAAGGAAGTTCAAGGATGCACCCGATGGGCACATAAAAATCAATTCTAAAATGGACACTCAAGGTCTTGGTTTCAGTGACCTTAATCCTTTCACTGGAAAGAAGAAGACATCTATGTCTTCAACCTTCTGTGTTGGGAAAGTCCAGATGCCAGATTATTCATCCTCTGGTACAAATGTTTTTAAAAGAATGAAAACTTCAGAAGGGTCAAGAACCAAAAAGCTAAATTTAAAAAATGTGTCCTATGACACCCTGATAACGCCACTTTTGGGCGTTATTTTTGGTTCTCAAACCAATGAGATTGGCTTGTATTTAGACAAAGAAGCGGAATTTTATGGTTTATCGAGTGATTTATGCAGGTTATCTAAAAGTCAGCGTTCATCGAGAAAAGAAGCTGAAAAGAGCCCAAAAAGAGCCAAAACGAAGCCCAACGGAAGCCCGAGATCCATGCCCAATACCCGCGCCCGAACCAGGACCCGAAGCTGACCCGGAGGCCAAAAAGGAACACATGCAACTTGCCACGCGACTTGAAAGTCGCGCAGCAAACAGCGTAATTGTTGATCCAAACCCTCAGTGGTTTGATAATGACCCTCTCTTATATACTTAGTGAAAATTGTAAGTAAACAATATGTATCAGAGTTTCACTATCGCTGATAAGTACTAAAATCTTCCAGTACCGCTGATAGGAACTCTCGCTCTTTAGATTAAACATTCAGCGAAATTGTTCACCATAATACTCTGAGTCTGTTCAGTACTTATGGTGATCGCTGATAAGTTAGTTGTTTACTTATGATCCCTGAAGACAAGTTTCACGTCAACATAGGTTCTACGCTGAAGTCGAAGATCAAGCTCAAGAACCAGCGACAAGTCTCCTAATAAACTGATGCGGATCAGCGAAGACTCAGATTTGTCCACTCAACGTGAAGTATCAAGTACAAGACTTCAGCTATCGCTGAACTCTATCATTCGCTGATAAAGAATGATAGATCGCTGAATCATCGAAAAGCTGATCATGAAGTCTTCCGTACAAAGTACTTTTTTGTCTCATCCACCCTTGCACGACTCCGTACGATATGTCAGAATAGAACCTCCTTATTGTCTGAAATCGTACAACCACTCTGATACTACAGTGTTCATGTAATAACCAGGTATTTTATTTAAATTAAGATTTGAAAATTTAATAAGTTATTATGAGAGTGTTTTATGAAGTTAGGAGTTAAGGGGTAAGTTTTAATTTTTAATTGGAAGTTTGGGGATAAGTCTTGCCAATTGAGTGAAGCTTAGGGTTTGATTGGTCAATTTGTCTAAACTACACTCCACCACCTCCATTTTCTACCTAAATTAGATTGTGTAGATATTTGGTTCACAAAAAAATATCCTATGTGATGGTGTGTGTGTGTGTGTGTGTTTTCGGATAAGAAAGAAAAGAAAGAGAAATCGTGGAGGAGAAGAAGAGAAGTAACCAAGTTTTGTTGCTGGAATTAGGGGTTCAAGCTTGTATAATCAAAGGTATGTTCTTAGTTAAATTTACTCTTTTTATGTGTACTAGGTTTATATGAGTTTAGGGATGAGGTTTTGATGATTCAAGGATGTTTTGGGAAATCTGAGCTTAAGGTTAGGTTATGTTTATGATCTTAAACATATCTGCAAGTTTTCAGTAACATACATAGTATAAAACTGCAAAAATCTGGGTTTTAGGATGAACAGTGGACTGAGACATTCATCGAAGTCGCAATGGACGACTGCGACATTCATCGAAGTCGTAATGGTTGGTTGCGACTTGGTTATGAAGTCGCAATGGTCGTTTGCGACTTGGCTTAGAATCGCAGTGGTTGATTGCGATTTGGGTTTGGAATCGCAGTAGTTGATTGCGACTTAGGGGTGAAGTCGCAATAGTGGGTTGCGACTTCGGGTTGAAGTCGCAGTAGGAGGTTGCGACTTGGTACTGTTCATTGCGATCTTAATTTACTTTTTGAGGGGTTGCGACTTGAGTTGAGGATTTCGTAAGTTTAGTTTTAAAAGAGATATTTGGTATTTTGTGTGATTTCAGATTTTGTGAAGGGTGGTCATACGTGATTTATCTTGGAAAAGCTTTTGTGATAAACATACCAGGTGAGTTTTACTTTAAAAAGTATTTTACTGGAATGTATTATGTGAATAACGAATGTTTGATAAAGTGTATGAATATGTCATACGTGGGTGATTATAATATATTGAGATATTATAATTACGTGAGTATTATATGAAAATATAATACGTGGCCGGGCTTTGGACCGGTGTGATAAATTGGCTCGCAACCAATTGATATTGGCCATTGGTGGAGGGATAAGGTGGAATGAGACAGGTATGATACATAAATGCTAGTTGGTATTAACTTACGTGTGATGTATGTGTATTTATATAAAGAGTGTTTTATATAAATGAATTTTTAATGAATTACAAATGTCAGGGATTTACTCACTAGACCCTTAGGTCTAACCCTCATTTTCTGTTTTAAAAATTATGTATTCCAGGTGGTGGTTCCAGTAAGAACAAGTAAATAGAGTACTTATTGGCAAACTTTTGAGAAGATGATCATCATGATGCTATGGATGTTTTTGTACTTATGATTTTATTGTTATTGTTATGTAACTCAAAATGGATCAAGTTGTACTGAATTTTCTTTATGTTCAGACTTTAGTTGGGACCAAGTGTGAAATATGAAGTACTTGTTGTAAACATGTTATGGATTATATGTTGTACGTATGTTTAGATTTTGGGGATGTTACAGATGGTATCAGAGCCCTAGTTTAAGGGATTTAGGTATTAGTATCTGTACCTAGACTTAAACTGCATGTGAAGTAGGATGTCCCTAATATTTTAGAACCTGGGGATGCTAAGTATAAAAGGTAGAAGGAACATCATGTATGGTATTTTCAAATTACACCAGCCCAGTGTAATTACGATCTTACAGGTACATGTTTGAACTGGAATACCTTGTTATATGGGGTACGTGCTTATGTGTATATTAACTTTGTTTGAATCTACAGAATGGCAAGTGGCACTAGACAAAGGAATCAAAGAGGAGGAAGGAATTTGGGTGGAGAGAATCCACCTATAGGAACAGGGGGAAGAGGAGGAGATCGTGGTAGAGGCAGAATCGGAAGGGGAACTGGGGGCCGAATTGGAGGTAGAACTCAACAGCATGGTACAGAGTTTGTTACACGGGAAGATTTGACTGCTGAAATGGGGAGATTATAGGATAGCATACAAGCTATGTTCGAACATAATCGTCATAATGAAACTGAAAGACCAAGTCCGGAACACGAAGTTGAAATACCACTTACCTCCACGGTCTTACCGATGATGAAAAGGTGTGACTACAAAATGTTTCTTAGTTGCAAGCCCCCTACATATTCAGGAGACCGGGATCCGGTAAAATCTATGAGATGGCTGAAAGAAATCGAGGCTATTTTCAAAACGTGTAAATGTTCTGAAGAAGATAAAGAACTTTATGGAGCTGCGATGCTGAAAGGTGATGCTTTGTATTGGTGGGAGGCTCATATAGAATCGAGAGGAGCGGATATATATACTACTTTTTCATGGGAGGAATTCGTGTTAGCTTTCACAACACACTTCTGTCCACAAGCTGCTGTCAGACAATTGGAAGAAGAATTTATGAATCTATAGCAAGGGAATTTGTCAGTCAGAGATTATACTGCTCGATTTTTAGAAAAATCTCGTTTTGCAGGATATTATGTTGCTACAGAAAAGATGAAAATGGAGAGATTTATCTATGGGTTTAACTCAGAAGTTCGAAGACTAGTGACTGCAACAAGGCCAGATACGTTTACAGCTGCAGTGGATGCTGCAGAAAATGTCGAACGAGACAATAAAAGGGATGTCGGTGATAAGAGCTTGGGGAAAAGGAAATGGGAAGGACCACCACAGGATCCAAAGAAGTCTAGATTCCCGAGGTTTGATAACCGTCCGTCGTTCCGACCCGCGGAAAGACCATGTCCGAGATGTAATCGCTACCATCAGGGAAATTGTCAAGTGGAATCTCGGGTATGTTTCAAGTGTGGGAAAACCGGTCATGTTGTTAAAGATTGTCGATCAACGCGGTTTTGCTTTTTGTGTAATTCTCCGGATCACCTCCAATCTGATTGTCCGCGAGGTAGAATACCACAAAAGGGTACATCGGGAAAACCAGCCATTACTAGACCAGTAGTCCCAAGAATAGAACCGCCAAAAACTAGGGGCCGTACATTCCAAATGACAGCTAAAGAGGCGGAGGAAACTCCAGATGTGGTCACAGGTACATTTTTCATAAACTCCACGCGTGCTAAGGTGTTATTTGATTCCGGTGCAAACCGATCTTTTGTGTCTCCCTCTTTTGCTGCTCACATGCATTTAGAGCCTAAAATGTTAAAACATGCTTTACTAGTAGACACGGCAAATGATAACCAAGTGGCAGTTAAGGAAGTTTTTGATTGTTGCATGATAAATATAGAGGGGTGTGGAGTACCGATACAACTATTCCCAATAAAATTGATCGAATTTGATGTGGTAGTAGGAATGGATTGGTTAGCTGAAAATCGGGCTAACATAGTTTGCGATAAGAAAATAATCAACGTTGTTTTACCTGATAAGATGGCAGTAGTGATCTATGGTGATCGTAAGAATCATCAGTCCAATCTTATATCTATGATAAAAGCCCGTAAATGTGTTAGTAAGGGATGCTCGAGTTATTTAGCCTATGTGATAGATAGTAGGCCTGAAAAGATTAAGCTGGAAGATATTTCCATTGTTAGTGAATACCCAGAAGTTTTTCCTGAAGACTTGAATAGTCTTCCTCCTGTTAGGCAAGTAGAATTTGGTATAGACCTGGTACCTGGAGCCACTCCAATTGCTCGTGCGCCGTACAGACTAGCACCTCCAGAAATGAAAGAAATGATGGCACAACTTCAAGAATTATCTGATAAGGGCTTCATCAGACCTAGCTCTTCGCCATGGGGTGCACCAGTTTTGTTTGTAAAGAAGAAAGACGGTTCAATGAGAATGTGTATTGACTACCGGGAGCTGAACAAGCGTACGATTAAGAACAAGTATCCACTTCCAAGAGTTGATGATCTTTTCGATCAACTAGTTGGAGCTTGTTACTTCTCCAAGATTGATCTCAGATCTGGCTACCATCAGTTGAAGGTTAAAGAAGAGGATGTTTTAAAGACTGCTTTTCGCACAAGATACGGCCACTACTAATATTTGGTAATGCCTTTCGGATTGACGAACGCTCCAGCCGCTTTTATGGATCTAATGAATCGGGTATGTAAGCCTTATCTCGATAAATTTGTCATTGTGTTTATCGATGATATACTTATTTATTCTCGATCCAAAGAGGATCACGCACAACACCTTCGTTTGATTCTAGAGTTATTAAAGAAAGAGAAGTTATATGCTAAATTTTTGAAGTGTGAATTCTGGCTACGAGAAGTTCAGTTTTTGGGTCATATAGTTTCAGAGAAGGGTATACAAGTTGATCTAGCGAAAGTGGAAGCAATTGAAAGATGGGAACCGCCGAAGACGGCAACCGAAGTACGTAGTTTTCTGGGTCTAGCTGGATACTACCGGAAATTTATAAAAGACTTTTCTCGAATCGCGACGCCATTGACTAAGCTAACTAGGAAGAATTTAAAGTTTGAATGGAAAGTAGAACAAGATGAGGCATTCAGAATATTGAAAGAGAAACTCTGCAGCGCGCCGATATTAGCATTGCCAGAAGGTTCCGAAGATTTTGTGGTCTACAGTGATGCTTCTAAGTTGGGATTGGGATGTGTACTCATGGAACGTGGAAAGGTGATTGCCTATACTTCTCGTCAATTAAAGTATCACGAAAGACAATATCCCACTCATGATATGGTGCTTGCAGCAGTTGTCTTCGCATTAAAGATTTGGAGACATTATCTTTATGGTTCCAAATGTCAAATTTTTACTGACCATAAGAGTCTCCAACATCTTTTTGATCAGAAGGAACTGAATATGAGGCAAAGAAGATGGTTGGAATTGGTAAATGATTATGGCTGTGAAATCCTTTATCACCCCGGGAAGGAAAATGTGGTGGCAGATGCGCTAAGTCGTCAAGAAAGAAGTAGAACGATAAAAGCAATATCGCTACGAGCTGAACTTCTTCCTAACATCTTTGAAGAATTATTGAAGTGCCAAATAGATGCTTATCAAGAAGAAAGTTTGAAATCTGAACGGTTAGTTGGAATATCAGCATTGCTTGGGAAAGACGATCGTGGGTTATTGTATATGGGGAACAGAATTTGGGTACCTCGTTTGGGTGGATTACGTGATCGTGTACTACAAGAAGCTCATCAATCTCGATTTTCTATTCATCCAGGTACAAATAAAATGTATAGAGATTTGAAACAATTCTATTGGTGGCCGGGAATGAAGAGAATTGTTGCTAAGTATGTAGAAGATTGTACTACTTGCAAGAAAGTAAAGATTGAGCATCAGAAGTCGTTTGGTCAGTTACAACGACTGGATATACCAATGTGGAAATGGGATCAGATGTAAAGCCCGTGTCCCGGTACGTTTTTGTTTATTTATTTAATTATTTAAAGTGTGTGCCTTTAAATTGTTTTGGAGTCGGGGTTTGTTGTCGTTAAGGACCAAAATGCTAAAATCCATATTTCCTAGGATAGATTGTGAAGGGAGGATAGTTGAGGGGCTAAAAGGCAAATTGTGGAAAAGCTTTGCATGGGTTTTTGGCCCATGGCCGGATCCAATATTTGTGTTCGGTTTCCTTGTAAGCCAATCAACCCCAAACGAATTCCACACAAAAACCCTACGGCACTTTTCCTTTCTGGTGTGGCCGTGATCGTCGAGTAGGAGCGAGAGAGAGAGAGACGTAGAGAGAGAGGGAATGACCGGCGGCAAGAGATAGAGAGGTGACGGAGCTTCTACTGCTGCCGGAGTCTGCCGTCTTGCCGGAAGATGCTGCCGCCGGAGGTCACTGCTATCACCACCTGCTGTCCGCCGGAGTTTCGAGGGAGGGAGGATCGTGTGCGATTACGCGGCGTCGTCGTAAGGTAAGCACCCCACCGTTTCGTTTTCTTTCCTTTTGTTCCCGTCGCCGCCGCCGTTCGCCGCCGCTGTGGCGGTGGTGGATGGACGGCCGTGGCTGCCGTTGTGGGTGCGTGTGCGTGAGGCTGGTCGAGAGAGTAAGGGAGAATGGTCGGGTGTTGTCTCGTGCGATCGTAATCGAAAAACCACCGCCGGCCGCCGCTGGCCGCCGCCGGTCGTCACCAGCGACCACCACTGCCGGAGATGGCAGTGGGTGGCGCGTGGCCGTGACCAGACCTTGTCCCTATTGAACCCTTAACCCGTGACTTAATCGTTAAGCCGTATAATTTAAACCGTCGTTTCTAAAATCATTCTTTTTATGCGAAAAAAATGGTCCAGCCCCTGTTTTGTGACGGCAATAACTTCTCCGTCGTAACTCCGATTGGGCCGAAACTGGCGCCCACGCTTTGAGCTCGGGACCGAGTACGTTTTCTGTGTTTTGGCGGGAAACTGGTTCGGCCTCGAGTTGGGAGAAAAAGTGGTCGCAAGTTGTGCGGTTCGTCATTTTATGTGAAATTTCCTGAAATCTGCCACTGTTTTGCGTGGACCGTAACTTTTTACTCGTAAGTCGTTTTAACTTGAGGTCAGTGGCCATTTTTCCTAAATTGAGTTAGGCACGTTTTTCGTGTTTCGCCGAAAGGCTGAATCGGCCCAGAACCGGGCTGTTCGGAGCTGTTAGTGCGAACTGGTCCGAAAACGGACAGTTCCGGTAGGCGAACTTAATAAATTCATAATTAATTATAGAAAAATCGTTAGGAGGCGTGTAATATATCCTCGGAAAGGTATTTCAGGGCACTTTTCAACCGTGTAATAAATCTGAGTTTTTCTGGAGTTTTAGTGGTCAAATCAGGCCCCGAACAGACCTGTTCGGTGTGACCGAAAGTTAGTTTTAGTGACAGTTTGGGGTGTGTCGCGTCGTGGGGTCCGGGTCTCGTATTGACGTATTTTATCGTACGTTTAGGTGCCGGAAAGTGATCGTCGTTGTGTGGAGCTACTTACTATTTTTAGCTAGGCGCGCACCCGAGGTGAGTTCTCTCACTACAATTAATTAATAGTTGTTTATTATTACTGTAGCACGTGTGTGAAAATTGTATGCGGGATTGTTGGGGGCTAGATAGTGGGACGTCTAGTTAATATTATGTGCTACATTATTCGGCGGGGCCGAGTCCCGACGGGGACGGAGGTGTTTTACGCAGTAGGCGTAAAAGGGGCGTTTACGCAGTAGGCGTAAAAAGGATGTCACACGCAGTAGGCGTAAAACGGGTGTTTCCCGCAGTAGGCGGAAACGTGCGGCGGGGCCGTAGACTCGACATCCGCCCGGGGATTCTTTTATGTGGTGGTTATTATACTTGTTTATGATTTGTTCGTAGACTTGTATGTGGTGGTGTGATCCTCTTTGCTTTAGGGGTAATATGAGATAACCATTGTTAATTGTTGTGTTTGAATTCGCTAAGCTTCGTGCTTACCCCTCCCAATTTACAGTGGCTGCAGGTACAAGTGGTACGAAGGCATGACTGGCACACACTGACGCGCAAGATGGATGGGTCGAAGGATTTGCTTATTAAACATTTTCCCGTTATTGAATAAACAATTTAATTTCCGCTGTTGACTTATGTTTTAATAACGCTCGTGATTGGAATTATTATTTTGGGCTTAATAAATGGAGACTTATTATTAAATATGCGCGTTTAAAAAATTTTAAATTTTCTTGAAATTTTGGGGCGTTACAACTTGGTATCAGAGCACAGCTTGAGTGAATCAAACGCACCTCGGTGTGTTTGGTCTCAAGTTGCGGCTGGGAGATTTTCAAATTCTTTATTAAATCTTTTTGGAAACAAAAGAAAAAGTACAGACCCGTTCGAGGAACGGTGATCGGAGGCGCAGTGTGTACAGTCAGCCGGAGCCAAAGGGGAAAGGTACAGTACTTAGTGTTTTGTTGCTTTCTAGATCGTATAGTATGCATGCTAGATTGCCTGTTATGGACACTATGATGTATGTTGTACTGCTTGCTATTAGGAATTTATGCTAATTATGATAGGTTACTAAGTGGATGCCCTCTAGGTCGTATGCAGTAAGAGATTTATAGCCTTAGAATATTTGATTTAGTTCTATTGCGCAGCTCTTGTTTGAGTCCAACCGTTCTAGGATAGAGTCTTGTATTCGACTGTCTATTTATTTCGCACTGCATAAAATCGGGTATTCGCGAGGTCACTCGTCATAATTAGTAGGGATTCAGTAGTAGCAAGGGTAGTGGGATAAGAGGAAATTCCTAGGGAGCTAGGAAGGGTGGATGTATATATATGCTGGTGCAGGCATATGGTTATTTATATATTTAATTGTTGTTGTATGATCGGGGGACCGATGGTTTATTAAATATACATTTGTGGCTGTCTAATCGGGGAGACCGATGGTTTTATATATATAGTAGTTGTATGAGTTGCCTGTTTAGGATATGTTCTTGAACTGGCATGTGTGGATTGATTATATTATGTGTATAGTTTCGGCGAGAAACTACTTAGACCCTCGGGATGGGACTCGGAACGAGCAATGATAGGCGTGGATGGTAGTAGTAGAGCTCCTACTACCGGAAGCACAGGATCAATGCTCGAGTCGGGAAAGTCGCGAGGAATCCAAGGAGTTGAGCGTGAGTATTGTTAGTGTGAGTTATTATGTGCTAATAACTCGTTGTAATATTACCCCAGAGATGGCCATCACTGAGGGAAACGAAACTACTGAGCCAGGGATTGGCGCCGGGATCACTACTGAGCAGATACGTGAGTGGATCACGGCTGAAGTAAAGCATGCTATTAGGAAGGCAATCCCCGAGATTTTTACCGCCGTTTGTGTTGAGGTAGTAGCGATGATGGAGGCCGCTCGGAGCCAAGACCCTGAGTCAGAGGAACAGACTAAGAAGAGGAAAACATCGCTGGACGTTGCACCGGAACCGGCAGTTCCAAAGAAAGCGAGGTTTTCGGACTCGGTCTTGAGTCAAGGGAGCGGTAGGTTTAAAACCATGGATGGTAGCGGAAGGAGAAATGACAAATGTTTCCGGTGTGGCCAGGTGGGGCACTACGGTCGCGACTGCAAGGAACCACCACACATGGTCTGTTTTAACTGCAAACAAATGGGCCACGTAAAGGTCAACTGCCCGAATCCGAGGGTTACTGTTGGGGACGGAGCACCAGGAGCTTCTGCGGCTGCTCCCTTGCGTATTACTGATGGTCGTGTGGGTCAGGCTGGGCCCGAGGCGGCCGAGGTAGAGTTCATAACTGACGGTGGAAGAGGCACAGGCCACGTTTAAAGCGGTGACAGGTATATTTCATCGCTTGACATTTGTATGTGGTTGCTTTTTGCTTAAGCTGTGTGTTTAAGTACGTTCTTAGTTAACTCGGTGTCTGCTGTAATGATGTTTGATAGAGGGGCTACCCATTAATTCGTGCCTCACACTTGTAGATGAGGTTGCTGAGGTGATATTTGTAGACCAATTCGGGTCAAAGTTTGGCAATTGTGTTAGAATCATAGGCATTTGAGCCGACTTTGATTTGAGGAAAACCCGTAAGATGTTTTGATGTGAATTCCCAACTTGCCTTAAGAGGTTTAAATGTCTGGATGACAATAGTAGACCGGAGAGTTCCGGAGTAGTATGGGTCGAGACGTTGAATGCCGAATGAGTCATGCACAAAGTGATTTTAAAAATAAAATTGCATTAATTAAATCTTGTGTTTCCAATCCTTTATGGATTGTGTTTTGGGATTTTGGGAATTGTTCAGCACACACAAAAATTTTCGGATGGTTTTGAAAGTGTATGAAATTGTTTTATCGCGGGAGTGCAAACTTTGTTAGAATTTGTCACATTTTCGTTATTTTTCCAACGGTCCTTTCGGGTAAGATGATATCCGTGTTTTGTGGTGTTTTAAATGTGGGGCAAGTGACTACGGCTTGTGACTTTAACATCGGAACTCCTCCACATATGTTAGAGTTGAGACGAAAAGTTACATCCCACGGTGCCTGTATAAAGCTAATTGAATGATTTGGTTAAAAAAAAAGTTTTGTTTTGCGGCATGTCGAGTCGTGTAGGTTTAATGTCACGGGGTGCATATCTTATTTGTTTATGTGACCATTTGGGGAAATCTTGGAAATCAATTTAAAGAACCCCACATTTTGAGATTTTATGAGATTTTAATCGATATTTTCAAATGATGGAAACGGATTGGTTTTTATCTTAAAGTTTGAAACTTACACGAGACTGTTGTGTTTTAACAAAAAATATTTGTAAACCGTTTCATCGTTTTGTATAACTACCCGACGCGCGTAAGATTTGTTAGTTAACCATGTGCCACGACATTTTTGTTGAAAAGGAGGAATTTTGGGGTCAAATATCGTGTAACTGATTTTGAAACTATGTGCACACCTTGTCGCACCCTATTTAAGGTCAAGCGGTTACCTTAAGTGCACATCATGAGTCAATCCATACTTGAATCGAGGCGGTTCATTTTAAAGAAATTACTTTTTACGCTTGCTTTTGTGTGAGTAAACTGAACTGCAATGGAACGATTTTCAACATGATTTCCTATGTGAGACGAGCGTGTCCAGTTTTGCGTAACTATCGATCAGGTAATAGTAGTTTTATTACATACGATCTTTTTGAGATGAAAATCCTGATGTTGAAAATATTTTGTAAACGATTTTGTAAACCATTTGGGGAAATGTGCTTTTAAGTGTCATGTGTCATTTCGAGAATTTTTTTAGGGTGTGAGTCCTTTTGGAAAACTCTTCTGTGTAACTCGTGTCGAGTTTGGGACTAATGCTATTTAAGAGTGTTGCTTGCTTAAACTTTATTTAAATGTGTTTTTGACCGACTTATGGGTCTAACAAGCGTGGAGCATTTTGCTCGGTTTTGATTTGGAGTTTGTCATGGGCCAATTGCCCGGTTTTAATGGCTCGATGTGGAGTCTAGTTGATGAGTTGTTTTTTTGGCGCACCGTTTGGCATTCTTTGCACGTTGAGTGTTTGCATGTTTGGGTGAGTGAGTCAATCCGGAATAGGCATGTTGTTGGTAGGCTGTTTGCTTTGGATCCTTAGACACGTTAGTCAGTCGTTGGTAATGGTCGGTTGGGTATCTCGGGGTGGGACCCCGGTATTCATGTGTTTAAACCTAGACTTTCCAGTAGGTACTAGGAGGATATAGTTGTGTGCACTTACCTGGGAGGTAGTTCCGGTGTGCTGGGTCTTGAGGCGTTACCTGGGAGGTAGACGTCAAGGTGTATCCCCGATACAGTGTGACTTGGCTTCGTAGAGCAAGTGTGGATGATACGTCGACGGTGGAAGGTAGGTATTTCACGCGCGTTAGTACTGTAGGCCGAATAGTATCGGTTAAGGGATTGATGCCCTTTGTTATTAAGAGAATAAATGCGCTTCAACCATTTTGAGGTAGGTGGTATATTTAGGTGTCGACTTTTGGGCTTGAGGCCAAACACCTTTAGTATAATCGGAGAGTCGTAGCCGATGTTTGTCATTGTGATCGGTTGGACCGATGTTCGGCGGGTGGCCGATGTTTGTTATTGTAATCGGTTGGACCGATGTTCGGCGGGTGGCCGATGTTTGTTATTGTAATCGGTTGGACCGATGTTCGGCGGGTGGCCGATGTTTGTTATTGTGATCGGTTGGACCGATGTTCGGCAAGTGGTCGATGTTTTTGTTGACATGGGTTACTGAAAATCTTTGGAATCTATTAGAATTCATGGTAGTTAATCGACAGTTAAGAGTAGGAATGATCGTAGTCGAGTATCAAATAGGGTATCCCGTGAGCAGCTCTAGAATGGTTAGAGCTGGAGATTTGACTTGGGATGTGTGGGATATCAAAGGTTGGGGGACAACCGTAGTCGCTTGGCTAGGAATGAATTCAAGTGTCGGGGTGTTCTGCCGATCATAATCCCAGTGTCTTAGAAAGTGTACGTTAGTAAGAATCGTATTCGAGAAGTTTCGAAGGGGCTTCAAGTGGGCTTGGGAACCTGAGGTTGAGATGAGGGAGAACTATCCAGAGTTATTCGTAGGCAGAGACTTCGAGGACGAAGTCTAATCCAAGTGGGGGAGAGTTGTAAAGCCCGTGTCCCGGTACGTTTTTGTTTATTTATTTAATTATTTAAAGTGTGTGCCTTTAAATTGTTTTGGAGTCGGGGTTTGTTGTCGTTAAGGACCAAAATGCTAAAATCCATATTTCCTAGGATAGATTGTGAAGGGAGGATAGTTGAGGGGCTAAAAGGCAAATTGTGGAAAAGCTTTGCATGGGTTTTTGGCCCATGGCCGGATCCAATATTTGTGTTCGGTTTCCTTGTAAGCCAATCAACCCCAAACGAATTCCACACAAAAACCCTACGGCACTTTTCCTTTCTGGTGTGGCCGTGATCGTCGAGTAGGAGCGAGAGAGAGAGAGACGTAGAGAGAGAGGGAATGACCGGCGGCAAGAGATAGAGAGGTGCCGGAGCTTCTACTGCTGCCGGAGTCTGCCGTCTTGCCGGAAGCTGCTGCCGCCGGAGGTGACTGCTATCACCACCTGCTGTCCGCCGGAGTTTCGAGGGAGGGAGGATCGTGTGCGATTACGCGGCGTCGTCGTAAGGTAAGCACCCCACCGTTTCGTTTTCTTTCCTTTTGTTCCCGTCGCCGCCGCCGTTCGCCGCCGCTGTGGCGGTGGTGGATGGACGGCCGTGGCTGCCGTTGTGGGTGCGTGTGCGTGAGGCTGGTCGAGAGAGTAAGGGAGAATGGTCGGGTGTTGTCTCGTGCGATCGTAATCGAAAAACCACCGCCGGCCGCCGCTGGCCGCCGCCGGTCGTCACCGGCGACCACCACTGCCGGAGATGGCAGTGGGTGGCGCGTGGCCGTGACCAGACCTTGTCCCTATTGAACCCTTAACCCGTGACTTAATCGTTAAGCCGTATAATTTAAACCGTCGTTTCTAAAATCATTCTTTTTATGCGAAAAAAATGGTCCAGCCCCTGTTTTGTGACGGCAATAACTTCTCCGTCGTAACTCCGATTGAGCCGAAACTGGCGCCCACGCTTTGAGCTCGGGACCGAGTACGTTTTCTGTGTTTTGGCGGGAAACTGGTTCGGCCTCGAGTTGGGAGAAAAAGTGGTCGCAAGTTGTGCGGTTCGTCATTTTATGTGAAATTTCCTGAAATCTGCCACTGTTTTGCGTGGACCGTAACTTTTTACTCGTAAGTCGTTTTAACTTGAGGTCAGTGGCCATTTTTCCTAAATTGAGTTAGGCACGTTTTTCGTGTTTCGCCGAAAGGCTGAATCGGCCCAGAACCGGGCTGTTCGGAGCTGTTAGTGCGAACTGGTCCGAAAACGGACAGTTCCGGTAGGCGAACTTAATAAATTCATAATTAATTATAGAAAAATCGTTAGGAGGCGTGTAATATATCCTCGGAAAGGTATTTCAGGGCACTTTTCAACCGTGTAATAAATCTGAGTTTTTCTGGAGTTTTAGTGGTCAAATCAGGCCCCGAACAGACCTGTTCGGTGTGACCGAAAGTTAGTTTTAGTGACAGTTTGGGGTGTGTCGCGTCGTGGGGTCCGGGTCTCGTATTGACGTATTTTATCGTACGTTTAGGTGCCGGAAAGTGATCGTCGTTGTGTGGAGCTACTTACTATTTTTAGCTAGGCGCGCACCCGAGGTGAGTTCTCTCACTACAATTAATTAATAGTTGTTTATTATTACTGTAGCACGTGTGTGAAAATTGTATGCGGGATTGTTGGGGGCTAGATAGTGGGACGTCTAGTTAATATTATGTGCTACATTATTCGGCGGGGCCGAGTCCCGACGGGGACGGAGGTGTTTTACGCAGTAGGCGTAAAAGGGGCGTTTACGCAGTAGGCGTAAAAAGGATGTCACACGCAGTAGGCGTAAAACGGGTGTTTCCCGCAGTAGGCGGAAACGTGCGGCGGGGCCGTAGACTCGACATCCGCCCGGGGATTCTTTTATGTGGTGGTTATTATACTTGTTTATGATTTGTTCGTAGACTTGTATGTGGTGGTGTGATCCTCTTTGCTTTAGGGGTAATATGAGATAACCATTGTTAATTGTTGTGTTTGAATTCGCTAAGCTTCGTTCTTACCCCTCCCAATTTACAGTGGCTGCAGGTACAAGTGGTACGAAGGCATGACTGGCACACACTGACGCGCAAGATGGATGGGTCGAAGGATTTGCTTATTAAACATTTTCCCGTTATTGAATAAACAATTTAATTTCCGCTGTTGACTTATGTTTTAATAACGCTCGTGATTGGAATTATTATTTTGGGCTTAATAAATGGAGACTTATTATTAAATATGCGCGTTTAAAAATTTTTAAATTTTCTTGAAATTTTGGGGCGTTACATCAGATCACTACTGATTTTATTACCAAGTTGCCTAGAACTTCAAAGGGATTCGATTCTATTTGGGTGATTGTGGATAGATTGACGAAGTCTGCTCATTTCTTGCCGATAAAAGAAACTGATTCCTTGGAACGTTTAGCTAAATTGTACATTAATGAAATAGTAACTCGACATGGAGTTCCAATCTCGATTATTTCCGATCGAGATAGTCGTTTTACTTCTAGATTTTGGAGAAGCTTTCAAAAAGAGATGGGAACGCAGATAAAATTGAGTACAACTTATCATCCTCAGACTGACGGGCAGAGTGAAAGAACAATTCAGACATTAGAGGATATGCTTCGGGCCTGTATAGTTGATTTTGGGGGATCGTGGGATAAACATCTGCCTTTGATAGAATTCGCCTACAACAACAGTTATCATTCCAGCATCCAAGCGGCACCGTTTGAAGTACTGTATGGAAGAAAATGTAGAACGCCTCTGTGTTGGAATGAAGTGGGGGAGAAACAATTAGCAGGGCCAGAAATAGTACAGTTAACAGCAGATAAAATTACGCAGATTCGGGACAGATTGAAAACGGCTCAAGACAGACAGAAAAGTTATGCAGATCGACGCCGGAAACCGTTAGAGTTCCAAGTCGGGGAATTTGTGATGTTGAATGTTTCGCCCTGGAAAGGAGTCATACGATTTGGGAAGCAAGGTAAACTTAGTCCGCGGTATATTGGGCCATTTGAAATTACGGAAAGGATCGATGAAGTAGCGTACAGATTTGATCTTCCGTCGGAATTGAGCAGGATTCACAACGCGTTTCATGTATCGAATTTTCGGAAATGTTTAGTTACACCAGACCAGGCAGTCTCTCTACCAGATATTCAGGTTGATGAAAAGTTAAACTATGTGGAGGAACCGGAAGCCATAGTTGATCACAAGGTCAAAGTATTGAGGAATAAAGAGATCAGACAGGTAAAGGTTTAGTGGAAACATCATAGAGGTCAGGATGCGACGTTGGAATCAGAGTCGGAGATAAGAACCAAATACCCTCATCTGTTCTCTTAACTGAATTCCGGGACGGAATTCTTTTAAGGGGGAGATGTTGTAATAACCAGGTATTTTATTTAAATTAAGATTTGAAAATTTTATAAGTTATTATGAGAGTGTTTTATGAAGTTAGGAGTTAAGGGGTAAGTTTTAATTTTTAATTGGAAGTTTGGGGGTAAGTCTTGCCAATTGAGTGAAGCTTAGGGTTTGATTGGTCAATTTGTCTAAACTACACTCCACCACCGCCATTTTCTACCTAAATTAGATTGTGTAGATATTTGGTTCACAAAAAAATATCATATGTGATGGTGTGTGTGTGTGTTTTCGGATAAGAAAGAAAAGAAAGAAAAATCGTGGAGGAGAAGAAGAGAAGTAACCAAGTTTTGTTGCTGGAATTAGGGGTTCAAGCTTGTATAATCAAAGGTATGTTCTTAGTTAAATTTACTTTTTTTATGTGTACTAGGTTTATATGAGTTTAGGGATGGGGTTTTGATGATTCAAGGTTATGTTTATGATCTTAAACATATCTGCAAGTTTTCAGTAACATACATAGTATAAAACTGCAAAAATCTGGGTCTTAGGATGAACAGTGGACTGCGACATTCATCGAAGTCGCAATGGACGACTGCGACATTCATCGAAGTCGCAATGGTTGGTTGCGACTTGGTTATGAAGTCGCAATGGTCGTTTGCGACTTGGCTTAGAATCGTAGTGGTTGATTGCGATTTGGGTTTGGAATCGCAGTAGTTGATTGCGACTTAGGGGTGAAGTCGCAATAGTGGGTTGCGACTTCGGGGTGAAGTCGCAGTAGGAGGTTGCGACTTGGTACTGTTCATTGCGATCTTAATTTACTTTTTGAGGGGTTGCGACTTGAGTTGAGGATTTCGTAAGTTTAGTTTTAAAAGAGATATTTGGTATTTTGTGTGATTTCAGATTCTGTGAAGGGTGGTCATACGTGATTTATCTTGGAAAAGCTTTTGTGATAAACATACCAGGTGAGTTTTACTTTAAAAAGTATTTTACTGGAATGCATTATGTGAATAACGAATGTTTGATAAAGTGTATGAATATGTCATACGTGGGTGATTATAATATATTGAGATATTATAATTACGTGAGTATTATATGAAAATATAATACGTGGCCGGGCTTTGGACCGGTGTGATAAATTGGCTCGCAACCAATTGATATTGGCCATTGGTGGAGGGATAAGGTGGAATGAGACAGGTATGATACATAAATGCTAGTTGGTATTAACTTACGTGTGATGTATGTGTATTTATATAAAGAGTGTTTTATATAAATGAATTTTTAATGAATTACAAATGTCAGGGATTTACTCACTAGACCCTTAGGTCTAACCCTCATTTTCTGTTTTAAAAATTATGTATTCCAGGTGGTGGTTCCAGTAAGAACAAGTAAATAGAGTACTTGTTGGCAAACTTTTGAGAAGATGATCATCATGATGGTATGGATGTTTTTGTACTTATGATTTTATTGTTATTGTTATGTAACTCAAAATGGATCAAGTTGTACTGAATTTTCTTTATGTTCAGACTTTAGTTGGGACCAAATGTGAAATATGAAGTACTTGTTGTAAACATGTTATGGATTATATGTTGTATGTATGTTTAGATTTTGGGATGTTACAGTTCAAACATGCTGCTACTAAGGTTGTCAACAAAGGTCAATGACATGCAACCAATCAGCTGCTGCCACGTGTAAAGTATAAATTGCAATGCATTAAATGCATGCAGTATATAAGAAGAAGAACTCACTTCATTTTGAAGTAACTTGCTAACTAAGGACAAGTTCATCCTTCTTATCTTGAGATAGGTTATTATTAGTAATTTCCTTCTCCTTCTTAGTGCAAGAAACTTAGTGTTCCAACTTGTTTAGATTTAGGATTTATCCTTAATCTTGTTTCCGCAACAAGCTGTAAATTGTTAATGATTTATCAATAAACAATTTAGAAAAGTAAAATCTGTGTGTTTGTATTCAACCCCCCCCCCCCTTCTACAAACTTGTATAACCCTTCGGGACCAACAAGTGGTATCAGAGCAGATTTGTTTAATCTCATAAACAAGATCTAATCTATACTAAGATTTCTCTTCCTTGTTATTTCTGAAAATGGCCACCAACACAAACACAAACTATATAGACAATGGTTCTCTTGCAAAACCCCCTTGATTCTCCAGAGATAATTTTAATCTATGGAAAAATATGATGACTCTCTTCCTAGAAGGTGTAGACCCTACTATGCCTTATTATCTTGAAAACGGCCCATTTATTCCTATAAGAATTGATGCCGCAGTACCTGCCACTGAGAATAGACCTGCTATTCCAGAAAGGCTGGTACCCAAAGATGTTCTTACGTGGACGGACGAAGATAAGAAGAAAGTGGCTATCGACACAAAAGCCAGATCCATACTATCCATGGCTCTTCCTGACGAAGTCTACCATTCCGTCATGAACCTGAAATCCTCAAAAGCTATGTGGGACACAGTATGTGTTCAGTATGAAGGCACTGCTGAAGTCCAGGACTCTCGAAAGATCAACCTGGTAAGACAGTATGAAAGTTTTATTTGTGGTAAGAATGAGAAAATGGTTTATCCAAAACCTACCTCTGTCTTTAAAGATAAAGGTAAAGGAATTGCGTTGAACCAAAATCCTCAGAAGGGTACTTTAGCACCAAAGGTGAATGCTTCTAAAGCTTTAGTGATTTATTTCTCTGGATCAAGAAATCAGATCTCTGGATCTACTCAGCGTGGGTCAATTCAGCGATCTACTCCTAGACTCAGAGTGGATATCCTTGGTAAGAAATCTGAAGAACCAAGAGTTCCTCCCATTTCTAAAGCCAAAAGCTTATTTGGTGCTGGTCCTTCTAATTCAAAATCTAAAACTCAACATTCAAATAGTCCTAGAACTATTTTTAGTTATAGGAAATGTTATCACTGTGGACTCACTGATCATATTGCTAGTAAGTGCCCCACAGCCACCAAAGATGATAAGATAGCTAAGGTGAAGATTGCTCCCAAGGAAAAGAAGACCAATGAGGTTAAGAAATTAACCAAAGTGAAGACTGACAAAGCTGAATCTTCAAATGCTGCGAAGATTGCTGAACCTTCCATTCCAACTGCTTCCACTGACAAACGTGTACACATGGTTAAGTGGGTACCCAAGAAAAACTAATCTTCCTTTGTGATGCAGGTTCAGAAGGGTACCTGGTATCTCGATAGCGGATGCTCTAGACACATGACTGGAAAGAAAAACTTGCTCGCTGAATACAAGGAAGAGAAGGGTCCTTCTGTGACTTTCGGTGGAAATGGAAAAGGACATACCCGAGGGTTTGGTGTACTCTCTAATGGTACAACCACCTTTAGAAGAGTCGCATATGTTGAAGGGCTGAAGCATAATCTGTTAAGCATCAGTCAGCTTTGCGACAAGGATAACAAGGTAATCTTTACCAAAGAATCCTGCTTTGTCACTGACAAAAAGGAGAAGATAGCTCTCAGCGGTTATTGTTTGGAAAATGTTTATGTAATAAACATGGACTCAACAACCACTGAGAACTCCTGTTTCTTCTCAAATGCCTCATCTGATGTCAACTGGCTATGGCATAAGAGGCTCTCTCATCTGAATTTCAAGACACTGAACTCTCTTTCTTCAAAAGAGTTAGTTACTGGTCTACCTCAACACTCATATGCCAAAGAGTCTTTATGTTCAGCATGTGAGAAAGGGAAGCAGACCAAAGCAAGTTTTAAATCAAAGCAAGTCTCCTCAGTGTCATCTCCTCTACAACTACTCCATATGGATTTGTTTGGCCCTGTTAACAAACAATCCATTGCTGGAAAGAAATATACACTGGTCATAGTTGATGAATTCTCTCGTTATACATGGGATGTTTTTCCGTTCCAAGAGTGACACCCCTGAAGAACTCATCACTTTTGTTCGGAAGATGGAAACCCTGAACAATTTGACCGTTCGCTCAATAAGGAGTGATCATGGGACTGAATTCAAAAACAGTTCTCTTGATTCCTTCTTTGAGAGCAAGGGTATTTCTCACAACTTTTCTTCAGTGAGAACACCACAACAAAATGGAGTCGCTGAAAGAAGAAATAGAACAATTATTGAAGCTGCACGGTCAATGCTCAGCGATTCTCACCTGCCTACTCAGTTTTGGGCAGAAGCTGTCAACACTTCTTGTTTTACGCAAAATAGGTCGCTGATAGTCAAAAGATTCAATAAAACAGCCTATGAACTATTTCATGGGAGAAAGCCTTCAATCAGCTTTCTTCACATCTTTGGATGTCAGTGTTTTATACTGAACAACAGAGATGCCCTTGGAAAGTTTGATCCTAAGGCTGATGATGGGATCTTTCTTGGATACTCCTCAGTTTCCAAAGCCTTCAGAGTCTTTAATCGAAGAAGACAAACTGTTGAAGAAACAATTCACGTCACGTTTGACGAGTCCCGTTCAACGAACTCTAAACCGTCCGCTGATACTGAAGAACTGAATCAATGGATGTTTTCTCATCTTGGTGATTCAGAAGAAATTCCCACTCCTCGTGCTCACACAGTTGAAGATGATGGTCCAACTATCATTCCAAATATGCAGAATAGTGAAGCTGAAACATCATGGGTCTCAGCTGTTCCTATAAACACTATACCTGCTTCTGAAACCAATATCTCAAATATTCCATCCACTTCTCAGCAATCAGTGAATATAATGACAACTGCGTCCATTCCTCTCTTGGCTGATACTCCAGACGTCGTTGAAGCTTCATCTTCAGCTCCTCCAGTTCAGGTTGAGTCAGCGTCTCACGCTCCGGCTCAGCGATGGACTATAAATCACCCAATTGATCAAATTCTTGGTGATCCAAACGCTGATATTCAGACTCGAAGAAGTGCAGGCAATATTTGTTTATTTGTAAATTTTATTTCACAAACTGAACCAAAGAAAGTAGATGATGCCCTCAAAGATCCAAACCGGGTCAGCGCCATGCAAGAAGAGCTGACAGAATTCGAAAAAAACAAAGTTTGGAAACTTGTTCGAAGACCAACTGACAAAACAGTGATTGGCACTAAATGGGTCTATCGAAACAAGTTGGACGAACATGGAACTGTAACCCGCAACAAGGCTCGTCTTGTTGCTCAGGGATACAGACAAGAGGAAGGCATAGATTATGACGAAACATTTGCTCCAGTAGCAAGATTAGAATCGATTCGTCTATTCTTAACATACGTTGTACACAAAGACTTCAAAGTATATCAGATGGATGTTAAGTTAGCGTTTCTAAATGGAAAGCTGAATGAAGAAGTCTATGTGGAACAACCTCCAGGATTCTCAGATCCTAAGCATCCAGGTTATGTTTATAAACTGGATAAGGCACTTTATGGCTTAAAGCAAGCTCCACGTGCATGGTATGACACTCTTTCTACTTATCTCCATATTGAAAAATTTGAGCGAGGCAAAATAGACAAAACTCTATTTTTCAGGAAAGTTAAAAGGTCATATCATTCTTGTTCAAATATATGTTGATGATATTATATTTGGCTCGACTAACCCTGATCTTCGTACTCGTTTTGCTGATAGAATGAAAGAAGAGTATAAAATGAGCATGATGGGTGAACTAACATATTTCCTTGGTCTACAAATAAAACAAAATGAAAAGGAACTTTCATTAATCAGGGAAAGTATGTTAAAGATATGCTGAAAAAATTCGACTTAACTGAAAGTTCAGCTATGAAAACCCCTATGGCACCACCGCTGACACTTGATAAGGACACTAAGGGTGTTCCTGTCAATGTCACGCTGTACCGTGGGATGATCGGCTGACTATTGTATCTTACAGCTAGCCGACCCGATATTATGTTTGCAACATGCTTGTGTGCACGATATCAAGTTGAACCTAAGATATCTCATATGAAAGCTGTAAAACGTATTTTTCGATATCTTAAGGGTACAGCGAATCTATGTCTTTGGTATCCCAAAGACTCAGGATTCGATTTAATCGCCTATTCAGATAGTGATTTTGCAGGTTGCAGAATGGATAGGAAAAGCACCACAGGAGGATGTCAGCTCCTGGGTGGAAAGCTGGCGAGTTGGACAAGCAAAACTCAGTGTCCACCTCCATAGCTGAAGCTGAGTTTGTAGCCGCTGGAAGCTGTTGTTCTCAGGTCTTGTGGATGAGAAATCAACTACTGGACTATGACCTTCAGCTCTCAAATATTCCAATATATTGCGACAACACAAGTGCCATCGCTATAGCAAATAATCCAGTACTACACTCAAAGACAAAACACATCGAAATCAGGTATCACATTATCAGAGATCATGTGATGAATGGTGATATAGAACTTCACTTTATCCCAACTGATTATCAGTTAGCTGATCTGTTTACCAAACCTCTTGATGAGACAAGATTCAACTCTCTCATTAGCAAGCTTGGAATGCTGAACTTTGAAGAGCAAAATCTTCAGCGGTTCACATTTGATCAGCGATAGGATAAAATTGACTTGTATAACCCATTCTATCATTCTCTCTATCCTGATTCGCTGATATCAAGGTATGTTTTTCTCTCTGACAAATCTCATGTAACTGCAAGATTTCAAAACAAATCTCATCGCTGAATATCTTTTCCTTATCAGCGATACTTTGAAATTTCTTAAAACCAACTGATTTCTATTCAGTGCTTTATGTTTTCAAAAGTGTCCCTGAGTTTTTTTTTAAAAAAAAACCACAGAGACAACCAAGGATATGAAAGGACAGTTGTGACATCATTACAACGGATAAACCCAGACACGTTCTTCTTTCTGACACACATTTGCACGTTTCGTTTTCTTGCCAATCAAATGCAAACACGTGTCCGTGTCATGATGAAAATCTTTTCCCGCTCAATATTTTCTCTTTCTAAAATCTCTCTATATAAACAAATTCTTCGTTTATATTTTTCTCTTACGCGAACTTCTCCTCCAAGCAAAGAAAGAATTCACTGTTGCATTTGGCTCTCGATTTTTCAAGAACAACTGTTTATCTTCTTCAAACATCAAAGGTTAATATGTTCTTATTATTTACCAAATGCAAATAACTTGTTTATGATCTTCTCTTTGTTTTAACAAGATCAAACAAAAGAACTTCTTAAAAATAAAATCATTTTATTCCATGATTTTATGAACACAACCATTTCATGGTTGTTCTTCAAGTTTAAATGCAAAAATCTTAAACTCGTTCTTCACACATTCGTTTTTCCAGAATCCCTATCTTCAAAGGAAACTGGAAAACAAGATTTTTATTTCGGTTTGAAATTTCGTTCTTTAAAAAAAAAAAAACCCTTATCTTCATTAAGGCATTTTGTCTGAATGAAATGGACAAAATTCGAATCATCTTATTGGAAAATTTCTTTCCACATTAAGATTATTCTTATTTGTTAATCCTTTGGTTGAACTGATAATACAGAGAATGGCATCTTCTGACATTGCCAAGAACACCAACGCTGAAAAAACTTCTGCTGATGACACTGCTGAGGAAAAGGACATCTTCAAGGCTCCTCAAGTCAAATTTGCCCTTGACCAACTGGATTGGACTAAGGTGAACAACCTCTATGCGCTTCTCGAGTTTCTTCCTCGAAAGCAAGTCACACATCTAGTTGATGCTGTGAACTTCCTAAAGAATTGCTGCATCTCCACAGCCCTGACCATAACACCTCCTGCACATCAACTTTTTCTCTCACAATTCTTGTACTCAGCCAGACACACTCAGCTACCCTCAGCCAAAGACCCCTCCAAAACAATCGATTGCATCCTCTGTGATATCAAATATGTCACCATGAAGATTACCCCTGCCATAATTCGCAAAGCTCTCAGCCTTCCCATCGCCACCAAGGAAAAACCCTTTGTTCCCCTCCCTGACCCCAAGAAAAACTCAGACAGGGAAGCCATCATTGCATTTTTCGACGCAATGGGCTATGTATGGGAAATCGGCAGAGACATGAAGCCCGAGAAGAAGCTGGCGATTATCAAGAAATCGAAAATGCCCAGCGAGATGAATTTCATCTTCGCCCATTTGATCAGCTACATGACTGCAAAGAGCGGCTCCTCTGACCAAGCCGCTAAGCCTCAGCAAGCAATGGGATATGCTTTGCTGAAAGGTCTCAACATAGACTGGGCATCGATTATCTATGATGACCTGGTTCTCAGAGTGGACACCGTCGCTGACAGACCTCCATGGGTTCCATATCCTCGGTTCATCAGCGCTATTTTCCAAAGAGGCCTGAAAGACAGCTACCCAGAAGTGGGTGACCTAAAACATTCTCAGGTCGGCACTAAAATACTCGACTTCAAACCAGTGGCGAATGAGGTACGTCTTTCTGCACTCTTGACTCTTCTTAACCCTACTACTTCTTCTACTTCTGCAGCTCCTTCAGCGGACAAACCCACCGCTGATACCCCAGCTGCTACCTCCATTCCTCTTAAAAGGAAACATTCTGAAACCCACCTTAGTTCCAAAAGAACTAAGAAGACCAAGGAGCAACCCAAGCAATCTCCTGCTAAAAACTCCTCAGCTCCTCCTGTTGAGCTGAAGGAAAGTTCAGTGGTACGCTCTGCCACACCTGAACAAGCCATCCCTTTAATCCCGACCTCAGAATCTCCAAACGTTGAGGTTACAAACTTGGAAACTACCCAACCTACCTCAGTCTCTCAAAAGACTGATGAAGTGATTCTCAGCGATTCCAACACTGAACTCGATAACCAACCTCTTTTCTTACCCTTCGCTTCTCCCTCCACTCATTTGGACCCCACTCCAGTTATCACAGCTGCACCTGTCATTCCTCCAGGAACAAAAGGAACGACGGAAGTAGGACCTGCAGAGCTGTCCATACGTCCACGTACTCTCGCTGACGATATGGAACTTTACTCAGGAACCCGTGATTTTGATGAATTCACCAATCCTCCTGCAGGTACTCACCAATCCCTATACACTGTTACTAAACCCCAAACTTCTGTGCTTTCCTCTGTTCACAAGTTTTTATATGTTACAGGTCCTAATTTGAGAGACATCAACACGTCTCTGAAGACAGTAGAGACAACGCTGACTGGTCGCACGTCTACTCTTTCCGACAACTCTTCAGCTGTAACAACCGCTGGAGAGAATCTCTTAAAACTTACAACCGAAGTCGGAAAGAATGCCTCCAAAGCTGACATGGAGAAGGTTGATCAATCTCTGAGCAACTTTGCCAAAGTTCTCGCTGACATCTACACAGACTACCTCGACATCAAGAAATCTGTAGACACCATGTCCAGCGAAGTCACAATGCTGAAGACATCGGTTGGCACACTCGAAGGTGATATGTCTGCTGTAAAGACTGATGTCAGTTCAGTAAAAACTGATATGAGTTATGTGAAGACTGATGTCAACACGATGAAGAATGACATCTCTTCAATTCAGAACTTGTTGAAGCAGATTCTGACCAACACGACCGCCCCTGCACCTGCCCCTGTACCTCCATCTTTTACTACGGCGGATCGTGCTGAACTCATGAAGATCAATCCTGGTATTTCTGACATGGAAAACAGATTATCAGCGATTGAAATGTATATAGGGATCCCTGGCCAAGAAGACAGGGAAACCACACGAGCTGCTGAATCTTCTCATTCCTCCCCCAGTCATCATGATAAGGAGGGGGAGAAGAGCGCTGAAGACCTCTCCAAGAGCGCTGAAGACCTTTCCCATGATGAATCTATCAGGGGAGAGACGACTGAAGACCTCACCTTCACTAAAGAGGGTGAGAAGACAATTGAAGCCGAAGCACCCACTGGACCTCAGGGAGATGAAAACCCTGAGGGAACCGAGAAGCTCGCCTCTGTATCTGAGGGGGAGCAACTTGAAGAAGAAGCTGAAGAAACTGAGTCTGAAGATGAAGATGAAGAAGCCATCGATTTGTCTGATGCTAAACCATCCTCTTCTCCAAAGAATGATGATGACGAAGATGACGATGATGATGATTCTTTTATCGTCAAGCCTGCTCAGAGAACTAAAGCTCTTAAAAGGATTCTGATAAATGAACCTTCAGGGGAGCGGACAAAGATAAAGCCATCAGCATCCGAAGCTGACAAAGGCAAAGGAAAAGGTGTCGCTGAAGATGAAAATATGATGATCTTGCTTAACAAGCCAGTTTGTCAGGTACATTAATCCTACACAACATCCCTCCTCTATACACTTTATCAGTTCTCTACCTCCGCAAACCTCTATACACAATCCCATTCTTTCCATCTCTGTTCTTACTTGTAAGATCGCTGCGTTTCAGCTAGTCCTCTCCCCTGTTTGAGGATATCGCTGAAGTTCCTACAGCTGCGACTTCAACAACAAACCCAGCTCTCAACGCTGAAGAAATAATCCCAGTCTTGGACTTGATCTCTGAGACTGATGAACCTGAAGAACATACTCTCTCTCACTAAAACAGACCTTCCTAGGCCCCTCAAAGGCTAAGTGAAGAGGATCAAGAAAAGAGAGTTGCAATGATCAAGAGACTCGAAGATCAGCGAATCATTCTGAAGTGTGATCAACTTCCTTCCGTTCCTCCAAAGTTCAGAGTTTCCCAAAAGGAATACAAGGAACACCTCAGAGCTGAACGCTTAATCGCTGAAAGAAAGGAAGCTGAAGAAAAAGATAGAGAATACGCCATCAAGTTTACTCAACGATCAATAAAAGACACCAAACTGAAAAGAGTTCCCATTGATGTTCAACGTCAGCTATGGGATGATGCTCAAAAGATCGTTAGAGAAAAGACTAAGGTCTCTGACACGACCTTGGAATGGGCTAAACAAATGCTGACCTATCGATCTAGACCATCCAAAATCCTCAAAGCAAACATCAGAGGAAAACTGTACGCCGACGTTCCTGTTGTTGAAGTGGATGTCTACAGAGATGACAAAACCAAGCAAACTTTCTATGCTGCTACCTTAGAAAAGTTTGGTCTCTCTGAATGGTTAGAAACAAAATTAGCCATTCAGGGATCTCTCTCAAAGTTCAAAAGCCATGTCGAGAAGATCTTAAACAAACAGATCGACCTGCTTTCTTCTGCTGTGGATATTCCTCCTACTCTTCCTCAACAAAGAAAAGTCTCTGCTAAGAAAAAGAAAGTCTCTGATTCAGGTCCTCCTATACGGAATGAAACAGGTATTGGTTTCTCTCGTGCGGAAGTTCTTGGCCCTGATGCTGATCTCTCAGCGCTTAACACCTCCCTACCACCTGGAGAAACTTTCATTCCTGGAACAGTTGTAAGTGATCCATATGGTATATTCTTTGTAGACTACGATGGAAACCATCACTTTCAACGTATATCTGAGCTCCACCTCGCTCCCATCGAACAACTCAGAGATCTCTTATACTGGTGTGAAGTCAGACGCGACATCAAAGCTAGACACCTGAAGCCCTTGATTTTTGAAGAAGCTCTGATGAAAAAGAATCAAGGAGTAGATGTCCCTGATTGGATGATTGCCACATCAATTACCCTTGATGAACAACTCATTAAGGAAGAACCTTTTGACGGATAGGATCGCCTTGAAATTCATTCTATCCTTATATATCTACATCTTTTGTACTTGTAATTTTTTTCGCTGTACTTGTAATTTTTCCACTTCCCTCTGTAATCTTTACAAAGTTTAAAGAAAAATTTCAGCGAACGTACTTTACTCCATCAGTACAGAAAAGATCCCAGAAAACAGTAAAAGGGACAAATATTTTATGAGTTCTTTTTATCCTTATGTTTTCATTATATAGCAATTTTCTCTGTTGCTATGTCATAATCAAATAGAGGGAGATTGTTGATCCAAACCCTCAGTGATTTGATAATGACCCTCTATTATATACTTAGTGAAAATTGTAAGTAAACAATATGTATCAGAGTTTCACTATCGCTGATAAGTACTAAGATCTTCCAGTACCGCTGATAGGAACTCTCACTCTTTAGATTAAACATTCAGCAAAACTGTTCACCATAATACTCTGAGTCTGTTCAGTACTTATGGTGATCGCTGATAAGTTAGTTGTTTACTTATGTTCCCTGAAGACAAGTTTCACGTCAACATAGGTTCTACGCTGAAGTCGAAGATCAAGCTCAAGAACCAGCGACAAGTCTCCTAATGAACTGATGCAGATTAACAAAGACTCAGATTTGTCCACTCAACGTGAAGTATCAAGTACAAGACTTCAGCTATCGTTAAACTCTATCATTCGCTGATAAAGAATGATAGATCGCTGAATCGTCGAAAATCTGATCATGAAGTCTTCCGTACAAAGTACTTTTTTGTCTCATCCACCCTTGCACGACTCCGTACGATATGTCATAATAGAACCTCCTTATTGTCTGAAATCGTACAACCACTCTGATACTACACTGTTCAAACATGCGGCTACTAAGGTTGTCAACAAAGGTCAATGGCATGCAACCAATCAGCTGCTGCCACGTGTAAAGTATAAACTGCAATGCATTAAATGCATGCAGTATATAAGAAGAAGAACTCACTTCATTTTGAAGTAACTTGCTAACTCTGGACAAGTTCATCCTTCTTATCTTGAGATAGGTTATTATTAGTAATTTCCTTCTCCTTCTTAGTGCAAGAAACTTAGTGTTCCAACTTGTTTAGATTTAGGTTTTATCCTTAATCTTGTTTCTGCAACAAGGTGTAAATTGTTAATGATTTATCAATAAACAATTTAGAAAAGTAAAATCTGTGTGTTTGTATTCAACCCCCCCCCTTCTACAAACTTGTATAACCCTTCGGGACCAACAGTAATCCTCTGTTTCAGCATTATATTTTGGCGAATTTTCTGATTTTAGGGCACTCTTGACACACCACACACACGACGAACGGCAGCGACTTAGGGGCAATTTCTGGAGACTTTTCACGTCTTTTGGAGCCACGAGAGAGGATCAACCGAGGAGGAAGTCACGACGCGACGCGGATTAGAGCCGGGAGAAGGGAGTTTATCATTACATCTTTTATGTTCACGTTTATCATGTCTACATACAGTTTTTCATCCCCTTTTCTTGCGTTTTTGTCCCCCAACATCATGAACTAATCTTTAGATGTTGGGGGTTGGAATGAATTCGATTTAAGTGTACAAATATGTAACTTGAGACTTTTATCAGTTTTTCCTATATTAATGAAGCATGTGATTTGGATTTTAATGCTTTTGTGAATTTGGCCAATTTACAATTGATTTGTTGTTTCTAATTAAGTTCGAGAGAATTAATTGTAACTAGAACTAGGAATCGCACAGCTAAGGTGAGAAAGGAGATAGAGATATTCAGAGTAAGCCTTAGTCCCATTAAAATCTTGAGCTTAACGTGTTTTGAATTCCATAGGTGAGATCGAGAGATAAAACTTGTGCTTTTCAAGATAAAACCCGTAGTTGCTCGAAAGAGAACAACGGTGATTTTTACAAGATTGGGTATTCATTATACGGAATAACTGGTAATTGGTGCGAGTTAAGTGTTTGTATACGAAGGTCTTAGGATTTCCAACCCTCAAATGTTTCCTCTAACAAAGTTTCTTAAGTTGTCTACTGTCTTGTGTTGATTTAATTTATTTGCATTTAAATAGTTCATAAACCAACCTCTCAAAGTTTCGATAGTTCAGTTAATAGAGTTTATAGTAATTGTGATACTTAGTTCCTAGTTCCTGTGGATTCGATACTCGTACTTCCGTACGCATTACTTGATTTCGACACCGTACACTTGCGGTTAGATTTAGGGGGGTGATACCCGCCTATCAAGTTTTTGGCGCCGTTGCCGGGGAACTAGTTGCAACTGATAGCACTTCCAGCTATAAGCCCTATTAGATTGAACATTTTTTTTATATTTACTTTGTTCCATCACTTTCAATTTCTGGATTACTACTTTGCTTACTTTCTTTTCAGGTACTACTTGGTGTATGCCAAGAACGACCCGAGGGAAGGAAATCTGTTAGTTTAGGATCCACTCTTACAATCAATATATCAATGTATATAACAGTAATTGAGAAGTAATATGATAGAACCAACTTGTATTCAATGAAGAACAGATTTACAGATCTTAGAGAGAGAGTATCTCAAAGATTACAAAAGATGAATACAAATATATGCGGGAAAAGTCAGTTAGCGTAACAGTGCTAACCACTATATATACTGCAACGGAAACACTAAAGCTATAGTACATATAAGAAAGACTAATAGGAACAATACACGTGTCCTAAATAGTTAACTAAATACAAAGTAAAGTATCTAGTTATAAGTTCTGAACATGTTGTTCAGAACTTCTGAACATTATTCTGATTAAGCTTCTCAGAACTTCTGACTCTTCTTCTCAGACTTCAATACTTAGCAAACTTTCAGAGCATTCCTTCTGAGCCTTCTTGGTCAGAACTCTGACTCTTCTCTTCAGAACTTCTTAGTCTTCTTATCAGAATTCAACACTTGGTTTATTGACAAAACTCAGATCTAACAATCTCCCCCGTTTTGTCAAATAAACTTATACTTTGCATCATCCAATTCTTTCAAAGCAGGAACAATCTTCTGTAAAAGCACATTTTTCTGATTAAGCCTCTTGTTAATTTTAACAATTATTTCTTGAATAGTTTCAACTTGCTGAGTGATCACTTCTTGAGTCATATTAGCTTGCTTCACCTTCAACATCTTTTTCTCCAAATTGTGCTTAATGATTCTTAAAGTTCCAGAACAGTACTTTGCAGTTTCCTTTGCTCTGAAGAAGATCTTTTCACTTTTATTTTTCAGAAAGACTCCCAATTCTGGATGCTTGGACACACTTCCAGTTTTCAAGACATTTTTCTGATCATGATCTGTGTTGGGATTTGAAAGATAGACACATGGCCTTTGTAGATACAGAGCTATTTGAAAATCTGTATAACAATGCCACCTTAAAATATAGAACATAGCTTCAATCACCACACTTCTTGCCTTTCTTTCATTCTTGTCTTTGCTTGAATCTTTGAAGCACAAAAGACAATGTAATCTGTAGAAATCAACTACTGACAACTTCTCAAAGTCTGTATCAGTAAAATAGTACACTTTTCCATCTTCTCTCAACACTTCAAAGGACAAGTACTCTTGGTTTCTGAACAGCTTAACCTTTAGTTCTCTGATCCCTGTTATTAAGAAATCTGAATACACAGCTTGTTTTGATTTCCCAATACACCTTGATTTCTCTGCCAACCAGATCTGAGTCTCTTTTGGTATGTCATAATATACATCCGGAAATTGTATCTCTTTAGGCTTGAAAACTTGGGTAGATCAAATTCAAGAAAATATCCATTCAAATCAATAGATATTTCATCCTCCTTTGGTTCAGATTGTTCAGCTTGATCAACACTTGTCATTTGAACATTCTGAGGAGTTGTGTCTTGAATTTCTTCAACTTCTTTTGAAAGAATTTCATTTACTTCATATTCAGCTGGAAATACAAAGTCATTATGCAGCATCTTTTTAGGATTGACTTCTGATAACAACCATTCACCACAGCTTCTGATCTTACTTCTGAGAGTTAATCTTCTTTCCACAGAATTCACACATCTTTTCTTTAGATTTTCTCTTTCAGTATTAGCACTTCCTTTCATTTCAGTTAGTAACCAACTCAAGGTTGCATTACTGTATTTCACCAATTCCTTTAATTTGAATATTTCAAGTCTTCCTTGAACTGTATATGCAAATCCTTCAGTTTCCATTCCTTCATTTATAAATCCCTTCAAATTCACACCAAACCCTGAAATCTTTGTTGGACAACTTAAGTTGCATTTTTATTTTCTTCCTTCAATAGCCAACTGAAAATCATACATATGCATATTTCTGACATAAATGCCTAGAAGTCTTCTACATTCAATCTCTATCCAGGTCTCTTCAGTACTGGCAAAGAACTTAACTAGGAAGATCTGATCATCAAGAGTTAATCTGTGAAAATCAAAGTTGGACATGGAAACTTTTACACTTCTTTCTTTCAGCCCTTCCAATCTTACATACATCAGACCATCAAACTCTTCTATTTGAAACATCAACACTTTCTCAATCTTTTTCTGAATATGCAATCTTGAATCAGGAATTCTGAATCTGTTTGAAGCTTCTGGATAAATCATCTGAGATCTCTCATTCATGAAACCATCAATATTGTTCTCCAAAACTACATAATCTCCTTCTTTGTGATAGAGATTCTCATATATTTCCTCTGGAAAGATATCATCATGAAATTGTCTAGCAAGTGGTACATCATTTAATTCCATAATAAAATCACACAAAGGCTCCTCTAAGATTGGCAAGTCAATCTTAGGAATTTCAATTGGCTTTCTGAATATGTATTCTGAAGGCATAAAGTATTCTTCCACTCTCTCATATTCTTCTATTGTGTCAATATCATCAGCATAGTTGAGCTGAATCTCCTCTTGAAACTTCTGAGAATAATCAACAGAATTATCTTCTTCTCCCATCAGATCAATAGGCCTTACTGATTTCACAATTCTTTGAATATTCTGAATATTTAAAGCTCTGACTAATTCACTTTGCATCCTTCTGATCAATACCTCATTCAGTCTTCTTTCTTCTGACTCAGAGTTCACCAAACAGACTTTGACATATGGAACAATATCTGTACACTTGTTTTCAACCACTGAACTCTCAACTGTTTCCTCTGACCTCAACACAGGTTCCACAATAGCTTCAGTTTCATCAGAATTTACTTCCATCTCTGTGTCTATGTTCAATTCTTCAGTTTTATCAGAATCAGCACCATCTGTACATTTAACTTCCATTTCCTCTGTATCGAAACTGTCAATCTGAACTATTTGAGTATCCACTATCTTTACATTTTCATCTGTCTGAACTTCTGTGCTCTTTGTATTGGCTAACTGCATATCTGCTATTTCAAAATCTTCTATACCAATATCATCATCAGAACTCAACCTTTGTTTTTTCTCCCCCTTTTGATGATCATGAAACTCATTATCATCAAACTTCCCTTTGAGGTTCTGAACATGAACATATTCAGGTTCAGCTTCTGCTAGTGGAACAAGATCAAGTGATTTAGAAGTTGAAGCCAAAGAAGTACTAAGTGCTTTGAATATAGATTCTTGCATACTCTGCATTTGATTAAACAAATCTTTCTGAAATTCAGACATAATATCCTTGATCTCCTTTTTATGAGTTTCCAAGGATACCTTAACATCATCTATCTTAGTCTCAGCAGATTTCATCTTCCCCTCCAACATAGTTTTCAACTCCTTTACCTCATCATTCAGTCCATCCACCTTTCTCTCCAAATTATCAACTTTATCCCCCATCACCTTGTTTTGATTATGAATCTTTACAAATTCAGAAGAGTCTAACTGTGAACCTGAACCAACAGATGGTCCAGTTTTCATGTGCCCAGAGGGCTCATGGCCTGTAGATAACACTAAGTCATCTTGTGCAACAGATGCACGTTTGAATGAGGCTTTTGAGATGTTCACCTCACCAGGACTTCCATCCAATCCTTGACATCCAAAATTAGGAGTGTCTATGAATGTTTTGTCAGGAATACGAAATTCCTGATTTGTGCAAGTGTTAGAAGGAATTTCAGGCTCAATATGGATAGGACTGTGATATCCAGACTCAATGTGATGAAAAATAGGTTGGGATTTATCACCTCCCTCGAAATGAGTTTGGGATGGTTCCCCTGATTTATGTGAAACAGGAGCATGTTGAAATGCTTCTGAGTGGGTATGGATGTGTTGTTCAAGTTCCACCACTAGGTCAATGGCGTTTGTTTCAATATTGGACACCAAGAATTGTGAACCAATAGCAGATGTGGTTACCTGGTTAAGATTAGCTAGTACAGAGGCATCTATTTCTGTTTGAACCTCTGGTGACATTTGTAAGTGCAGGATCTATTCTTACAATCAATATAGAAAGAAGTAATTGAGAAATTGTATGATCAAGCCCAATTGTATTCAATGATGCACAGAATTACAGATCTAAGAGAGAGATCACCTCAAAGATTACAAGGAAAGAATACAAGTAATATGGGAAAATCAATCAGTTAGCAACGTAGTGCTAACCACTCTATTTATACTGCAACAAACATCTTAAAGCTACAGTACAAATAAGAAAGACTAATAAGAACATAACACGTGTCCTAATTAGTTTACACAATACTAAATAACGAAACTCGTCATAAGTTCTGAACAGGTAGTTCAGAACTTCTGAACATTCTTCTGATCACGCTTCTCAGAACTTCTGACTTCTCTTTCTCAGATCTCTGACTCTTCTTCTCAGAACTTCTGACTCTTCTTCTCAGAACTTCTGAACCTTCTTATCAGATCTTCAACACTTGGTTTATTGACAAAACTTCAGATCTAACAATCTCCCCCTTTTTGTCAAATAAACTTAAACTTTGCATCATCTAATTCTTTCAGAGCAGGAACAATTTTCTGAAGTAGCACATTCCTCAGATTAAGCCTCTTATCAATCTTGTCAATAATTTCTTGAATAATCTCAACTTGCTGATTAATTACTTCTTGAATCATGTTTGATTCCTTCACTTTCAGCATCTTTTTCTCCAAATTGTGCTTTATGATCCTTAAAGTTCCAGAACAATATTTTGCAGTTTCCTTTGCTCTGAAGAAGATCTTTCCACTTTTGTTCTTCAAAAATACTCCCAACTCTGGATATCTGTGAACACTTCCAGTCTTTAACACCTTTTTCTGCTCATGATCTGTATTGGGATTTGCCAGATAAACACATGACTTTTGCAAATACAGAGCTATTTGGAAATCTGTATAGCAATGCCACCTTAAGATATAGAACATGGCCTCAATCACCACACTTCTTGCCTTCCTTTCATTTCTATCTTTACTTGACTCTTTAAAACATAGAAAGCTGTGTAATCTGTAGAAGTCAACCACTGACAGTTTCTCAAAATCTGCATCAGTGAAATAATAAACCTTGCCATCTTCTCTCAAAACTTCAAAGGATAAGTACTCCATCTTTCTGAATTTCTTAACCTTCAATTCTCTGATTCCAGTGATTAGAAAATCTGAGTAAACGGCTTGCTTTGTTTTGCCAAGACATCTTGATTTTTCAGCCAACCAGATCTGAGTCTCCTTAGACCTATCATAATACACATCCAAGAATTGTACCTCTTTTGGTTTGAAGAACTCAGGCAGATCAAATTCAAGAAAGTATCCATTCAGATCAATGAATATTTCATCTTCTTTGGGTTCAGACTGTTCAGCTTGATCAATATTAGTTATCTGCACATTCTGAGGTGTTGTGTCCTGAACTTCTTCAGCCTCATCTGACAAAATTTCATTCACTTCATACTCAGCTGGGAACACAAAATCATTATGTAGAATCTTTTTGGGATTCACCTCAGATAACAACCATTCACTACTGTTTCTGATTTTTCTTCTAAAATCCAACCTCCTCTTCACACAGTTTATGCATCTCTTCTTTAAACTCTCTTTTTCAGCATTCATACTTACTTCCATTCTAATCAACAGCCAATTCAGAGTTGCATCACTGTACTTCACCAACTCTTTTAATCTGAACAATTCAAGTCTTTCGTGAACCATATATGTGAACCCTTCTGCCTCCATTCCTTCATTCACAAAACCCTTCACATGCAGATCAACTTCTGTTTTCTTTGTGGGAGAACTCAGATTGCACTTTTCTTTTCTTTCTTCTATAGCCAACTGGAAGTCATACAAGTATGTATTTCTGACATAAATACCCAGAAGTCTTCTGCATTCAATTTCTATCAAGGCTTCTTCAGTGCTAGCAAAGAACTTGACTAGAAAGATCTGATCATCAAGAGTCAATCTGTGAAAATCAAATGTAGACATGGAAACCTTTGTATTTCTTTCTTTCAGTGTTTCCATTCTAACGAACATTAAACCATTGAATTCATCTTGTTGAAACATCAGAACTTTCTCGATTCTTTTCTGAATATGCAGTTTTGAGTCAGGAACTCTGAACATATTAGAAGCTTCTGAGTAGACCATCTGAGCTCTGTCATCCATAAAACCATCAATGTTACTTTCCAAAAGCTCATACTCTCCTTCTGTGTAGTAGAGATTATCATATATTTCCTCAGGAAAAATATCATCATGAAATTGTCTGGCTAAAGGTACATCACTTAACTCTAGAATGAAGTCACACAAAGGTTCTTCTAGTCTTTGCAATTTAATCTTTGGAATCTCGATTGGTTTTCTGAATACATATTCAAAAGGCATAAAGAAGTCTTTCACTTTCACATACTCTTCTTCTGTATTTAACTCATCACAAAAGTTAAACCTAAAATCATCTTTAAAATCCTGAGTGTAATCTACAGTTCTGTCTTCTTCTCCCATTAGATCAATGGGTCTTATCACTTTTATTCCTTTATGAATTTTCTGAACACTCAAAGCTCTGACTACTTCATTATGCATTCTTCTGATCAATTCTTCATTCAACCTCCTTTCTTCTGATTCAGACTCCATTGCCCTTTCACTGTTATAAACCACAATATCTGTACACCTGTTTACCACTGTACTTTCCACTATTTCTTCCATTCTCAAATCAGATTCCTCAATAGCTACAGTTTCATCTGAGTTTCCTTCCATCTCAGTATCCAAGTTCAATTCCTCTGTTTTATCTGATTCATTACTATCAATACTTCCCAACTCCATTTCTTCTGTATCTGAACTGTCAAGCTGTACTATCTGAATCATCTCCTTTAAATTTTCCTGTGTCTGATCTTCTGTACTTTTTGTATTGGCTAAGTGCATGTCTGCTATCTCAAAATCTTCTATGCCAATATCATCATCAGAACTTAACCTTTGTCTTTTCTCCCCCTTTTGATGATTATGAGGATCATTATCATCAAACTTCCTTTTCAAGTTCTGATTAAAAGCAACTTCAGGTTCAGCTTCTGCAATAGGAACAGGATCAAGAGGCTTTGAAGTAGAAGCCAAAGATACACTCAGTGCTTTCAATATAGATTCCTGCATACCCTGCATCTGTTTTAACATATCTTTTTGAAAACCAGACATTATATCCATGATCTCCTTTTTGTGAGAATCCAAGGATTTCTTTACATCATCTACCTTGGTTTCAACAGAAATTAACTTTTTCTCTAACACAACTTTCAAATCTGATACCTCATCATTCAGATCCTCCATCCTCTTCTCCAAATTTTCTACTTTTTCCCCCATCTCCTTGTTTTGTTTCTGAATCTTTTCAAATTCAGAAGTTTCTAACAGTGAACCTGAACCAACAGATGGTCCAGTTTTCATGTGCCCAGAGAGCTCATGGCCTGTAGATAACACACAGTCATCTTGTACAACAGATGCACGTTTGAATGAGGCTTTTGTAATGTTCACCTCACCAGGACTTCCATCCAATCCTCGACACCCAACATTAGGCATGTCTATGAATGTTGTTTCAGGAATACGAAATTCCTGATCTGTGCAAGTGTCAAAAGGAATTTCAGGCTCAATATGAATAGGACTGTGATATTCAGACTCAATGTGTTGAAAAATAAGTTGGGATTTATCACCTCCCTCCAAATGAGTTTGGGATGGTTCCCCGGATTTGTGTGAAACAGTAGCATGTTGAAATGCTTCTGAGTGGGTATGGATGGGTTGTTCAAGATCCACCACTAGGTCCATGGTGTTTGTTTCAATATTGGACACCAAGAGATGTGAACCAATAGCATGTGTGGTTACCTGGTCAAGATCAGCTGGTTCAGAGGCATCTCTTTCTGTTTGAACCTCTGTTAACAATCTCTCATCCTCACCACTCTCATTCTGTTTTTCCTCACTGAGTCTAACCAAGCTCTCAGAATTTTCCCCCTCAAGTCTCTCAGAATGTTCACCCATCTGAACATCCTCCCCCTCTCTAATTCGACTAGACCCCTCACCTCTCTTCTCAGGTTGGTCCTCTTGGGTAGGGATTTGAGGTAATTCAATTCCCATAGAGGTGCAATAAGCTTTTAAAATCTCACTCTCCCTTGGAATATAGTTCCTAAGTGATTTTGGCAACAGTTTATGATTGGGATAATTTTCAAGTCTTGTTACTGAGGTCATCTTACCCAAATAAAATGTAGGACCATGCTCTTCATTTGTTCTTCTTGAGATTGTTCTGTTTTCCTGCATGGCATACCAAATAACAATTTGCCAGTACCTTATGTAGGGAATGTATGTCAGTGGAGCATCCTTTGTCTTCTTCTGAATTGCTTTCTGATTCTTCTCAAATGTATTCTTCATATCTTCCCAAAGTATTAAAGTATAGTCATAATGCCTATTCTTCACTAAACCTTGAAATATCTGAAGAATTTGTTTAGAACCTTGATCAGCAGAACTATTTTTCCCTGACAAACATTTATTTACCACATGAAAGAAGCAAGCCCAAATAGGTGGTAATTTGTTTCTTCTGAACAAACTGAGAGTCCTCAATCCTTCATTGTATCCGAACTTCATAAACTCTGCTATTAATTCCTCTGTTAGGGGTAAATCCTCAAAATCTGTTCTTCTTTGTACATCATCTTTCTCTGGTAGATTCAGCATCTCTCTTAGTGCAGAGATAGATAATACAAATGTCACTCCTCCAATTTCAGACACAAACTTATTATCTTCTAACCTAAGATATTTCCACCATTGTTGTATGTACTGAACAGGCACATTTTTACTTCTTGTAAACCATTTTCTGTACGGATGATGTTTGAATAACTCCATGATAATTCTGTGTTCAGGCTTAAAACGACTTTCCTCAAACAATATAACACAGTTATTTTCAGATAATTTCAACCATTCACTCTCAGGAACAACTCTTTCCACTAGAATAGATCTATCTGACATAATAGAACCTGCAGCACTCTGATCATGTTCAATATTAACATTTACCTCATCCGCATTTCCTTCAGATTCATCCATTTGTTCATCTTCTTCATCATTTCTTATTGCCCCTTCCTCTGCAACTCTATTTTGTACTTCATCACTTTCCGAATCAGATGAATCCATTATCGATTTTGTAGAATGTAGAGAAATTGGACCACTTCTTCGTATTTCAGACATGATTTAAGAAGAAAACAGATTCAAAGAACTCTGGATTTGATTCGTATTTCACGTTTCGCTCTGGAATTTGAAAGAACTTTGAAATAGGGATTTTAAGACCTATTTAAAATCCGCGAAGTTGAAAGGTTTAACGGAAAAGCGAAATCAATGTTATAACGGAGTCAACACACGTGAAATACCACAAAGGATTTAAATGAAATACGTGGCATTGTCAAACAAATATGAAGCTGACACGTGTTAGTGGATAGAATTTTGACTCAAGTCAAAGATCTGAATAACACGCGCAGATGTTCTGATTCCATGACTCAGAAGAATTTTGCATTGTAACCAAAATGTCTTTTAAAATCAACTTCTGACCAATATAAAACATTTTGATTATTCAGAAGAGGTTTGAACAGATAAGAAATGAAAACAAATCTTTTAAGCATCACAAAATGATTTTCAAAAGAATTTTGATGCTCCCCCTTGACTTGAGCATGCATTTGAGTATTAATGATACATAAAGATGAGATAACAAGATAATCGAAGAAGCATAATCCATACAGTTGAAGTTATTTGTATTTCTCAAAAATAAATTTTTGAAAGTTAGATTGCTGAAGTATTGACTCAGAATTTCTGACCTTAAGATTTAGAGGTTCTGATCTCAAGACTCAGAAGTTCTGAACTCAAGACTCAGAAGTTCTGAACTAAAGAGTCAGAAGTTCTGAACTCAAGACTCAGAAGTTCTGAACTCAAGACTCAGAAGTTCTGAACTCAAGACTCAGAAGTTCTGAATACACTACTCAGACAACTTCACTTAGAAAAATTTAGCATTTTTAAGAAAAAAATATTTTCAACTAGGCAGATTAAGCATTCCTATTTTACATATGAGAAAAGAAAACCTTTTGTGATCAAGAGGCTTTGTGAACAAGTCAGCCAATTGATACTTTGTATGCACAAAGTGCATCTCTATAGTTCCTTTTTCCACATAGTCCTTTATAAAATGATACCTCACGTCTATATGCTTAGTCTTCGAATGTTGAACAGGGTTCTGAGTAATAGCAATTGCACTTTCTGAGTCACAATAGATGGGAATCTTATTAAGCTGATATCCATAGTCCATGAGTTGTGTTCTCATCCACAATGTTTGAGAGCATGAAGCAGCAGCAGCAACATACTCTGCTTCAGCAGTTGAAGTGGATACACAATTCTGTTTCTTTGATGCCCAACTCACTATTTTATCTCCCAAAAAGTGACAAGCACCAGATGTACTCTTTCTGTCCAACCTACTTCCTGCATGATCAGCATCAGTGAAAGCAGTCAATTTGAAGTCAGTTTCTTTTGGATACCATAAACCTAGATCAGGTGTTCCTTTGAGATATCTTAAAATCCTTTTGACAGCCAACATATGTGATTCTTTCGGGTTAGATTGAAATCTAGCACAGAAACAGGTAGAAAACATGATATCTGGTCTACTTGCAGTCAAATAAAGTAATGATCCAATCATGCCTCTATAAAGTTTGATATCTGCTGAAACACCTTTGAGATCAGCATCTAACTTTATGTTAGTTGCCATAGGTGTTCTCATAGAAGCACAATCAGACATTTTGAACTTTTTCAGAATATCTCTGACATATTTTCCTTGATTTATGAAAATACCTTTTGGTAGTTGTTTGACTTGAAGACCAAGGAAAAAATTCAGTTCACCCATCATGCTCATTTCAAATTCAGATGACATGACTTTTGAAAAATTATCACATAATTCTGGACTGGTAGAACCAAATATTATGTCATCAACATAAATCTGAATCAGAATCAAATCATTACCCTGTTTCTTTAAAAACAAAGTTGTGTCAATCTTACCTTTCTTGAATCCTGAACCTAACAGGTGTTTAGTAAGAGTGTCATACCAGGCTCGTGGTGCTTGTTTTAGACCATATAAAGCTTTGTCTAAAATATAAACATGATCAGGGAATTCTGGATCAACAAAACCTTCAGGTTGATGGACATACACCTCTTCATTAAGTTTGCCATTTAGAAAGGCTGATTTGACATCCATTTGATACACCTTGAAGTTTTTATGTGCAGCATAGGCTAAAAATATTCTGATTGCCTCTATTCTTGCCACTGGTGCAAATGTCTCATCATAATCAATTCCCTCTTGTTGACAGTATCCCTTAGCAACCAATCTTGCCTTGTTTCTGATGACAACACCTGATTCATCCTTTTTGTTTCTGAACACCCATTTAGTTCCAATTATAGATTTACCTTCAGGCTTTGGAATGAGTCTCCAAACTTTATTTCTTTCAAATTGAAGCAATTCCTCTTGCATTGCTGAAATCCAGTCTGGATCCTCTAGGGCTTCATTAGCTTTCTTTGGTTCAATTACACTTAAGAAACCAGCAAACATTACTTCATTTGCTGTAGCTGATCTTGTCTTTACTCCTGCTGATGGATCACCTATTACTTGATGAATAGGGTGATTTTTAGTCCATTTGTTAGCACTAGGGAGTACATCAATCTCTGAATAATTGTTGTTTGCATCATTCTCATCAATGATTGCTTGTAATTCTGAACTGTCACCTTGTTCTGACGTATGAGTAGGAGTTGCATCCAAGTTTGAGTTCTGATTAATGAAGTCAGAGTTCTGATTGACTTGTTCAGAGTTCTGAGTACAAGAATCAGAATTCTGATTACAAGGTTCAGAGTTTTCACCACTTGTATTTATTAGATTTGGGCACTCCTCTGATGGACCTTTGTCAGAAATTACAGTTGATTGAACTATTTCTGGAGTCTTATTTTTCATCTCTTTGACCATCTTTGGGTTTTCATATTCTGCATAAGAATCAGAAATTAGTTCACTAAAAGCATCCTTAAACAGTAAATTGAGTTCTGAACAAATAGGATTAGAATTTGTATCAGAAGTCATTTTTGTCTTGTTCAGCATGAGTTCTGAACTGTCTTGTTCAGAAGTCCGCATTCTGGCTTCATCAAAAGTTACATTTATGCTCTCCATCATCCTCTTGGTTCTTCTATTGTAGATTCTGAATGCTTTGGAAGTTAAAGAATAACCCACAAAGTATCCTTCATCTGCCTTTTTATCGAATTTGGCAAGATTTTCTCTGTCTCTGAGAACGTAGCATCTGCAACCAAAAATATGAAAGAATTTGATTAATGGTTTTCTTTTATTTATCAGTTCATAAGCAGTCTTATTTAATCTCTTATTGATTAAAGTTCTATTTTGTGTAAAACAAGCAGTTGCAATTGCTTCAGCCCATAGGAAAGTAGGAAGATTTGCATAAGCCAACATTGTTCTCGCAGCCTCAACTAGAGTTCTATTCTTCCTTTCAACAACACCATTTTGTTGAGGAGTTCTGACAGCAGAAAAATTGTGAGAAATCCCAGAACTTTCTAGAAAATTCTGAAGAGTCTCATTTCTGAACTCCGTTCCATTATCACTTCTGATTTTCTGAACTTGAAGTTGTAAGAGAACTTGAATCCTTTTGATAAAATTTATCAATGTAGTAGCAGCTTCTGACTTAGCTCTTAGGAACTCAACCCACGTGTATCTGGATAATTCATCAACAATCACAAGCATATATTTCTTTCCTCCCATCGACTGAACTGAAATTGGACCACAAAGATCAGTATGAATCATTTCTAATGGTGCTTTGCAAGATGAGTCCATTTTTAATTTGTGAGAACTCTTTTTCATCTTGCCCATTTCACAAGCTGAGCATAATGATTCTTTTTCAAATTTAAGCTTTGGTAAGCCTTTAACCAACTGTTTTGCAACAAGATTATTAAGATCTTTGAAATTCAGATGAGAACATCTTCTGTGCCAAAGCCAGCATTCATTTGCAGTTGATTTTGATAAAAGACAAACTGTATTTAATATTTTCAATTTTGAAAAATTAACTACAAATAAGTCCATATGTCTTTTGGCCCAGAAGACTTTGACATCATTTTCAGTTAGAATCATGCAACCTGTTATTTGAAACTTAATTTGACAAAGACTGTCTAAAAACTGACTTATGCTGAAAAGATTGTGTTGTAATCCTTCAACATAGAAAACCTTTTGGATAGTTAGATCCCCTTTAGTTAAATCCCCATAACCTTTGACTTGACCTTTGCTATTGTTTCCAAAGTTTACTGCTCCTCCAGCCTTTTCTGTGAAGTTTGATAGAAAAGACTTCTGACCTGTCATGTGTCTTGAAGCTCCTGAATCTAAAAACCACACATGACAGCCCTGCAAAAAGATCAGTTAGGTTTAGGTACCCATTTTGGAATGGGTCCATCTTTGTTAGCTTTGTCATTGGATTTAACATCAGTACCTTTTACTCTCCACTCAAAATCTTTCTTCAAACACCACTTTCCTTGAACTTTTATGAAGTCAGAACATTTTCTGCTTACAAGTTTGTTCAAATTCTTTTTGAGAGTTGTAACTTTTGGTTTTGCTATGTTTTCAAGTTTCTTTTCTTTTATCTTTTCTTTCTTCTGAGTCTGAGGAACAAAAATTTTCTTCTTTTCTGTATTTTGAGAAACAGAAACTTTCTGAATATCTTTTCTTATGTATGAAACAGAAGTTATTTTGACTTGACATTTGTGAGAATATTGGAATGAATCATTTTTACATCTAACACAAACAAGATTTTTCTTTGCAAGTGACAATAAATCTGAAACATAGATCATTTCATTTTTATTTATACTGTTCAGAGTACAATTGCCCTTATTACAAGAATTTCTAGCGTTTAGTTCAGAAGTAGATTTCATTCTAAGCTTCTCAAGTTCCCTTTTCAGATCGTTCAACTTTGCAAGATCATCTTTCCTTTTGCTTTCTTCTTTTTCTGAAAAATTCAAGTTCTTTTTGTTAGAAGAATTAGATGATTCACCTTTTTCATATGTACTTGATTCATTAAAGAATTTATCATTTTCTCTTGAAGCATTAATTTTAAAAAGATCATACTCAGTCTTCAGTTTTTCAAGCTTTGTTATTTTCTGAATAAAAATATTCTTTTCTTTCAAAGCTTCTTCAAGTTTAATATCCACCTCACAGAAATCATTTTCAAGTTCATCATAAGTTTTCCTTAAATCCTCAAGTTCTTGACTCACAAGATTAAATCTCTTTTCAAGTTGCAAAAATTCATCTGATTTTGTTTCAGAAAATCCAGTTGAATCAGACTTCTGACTACCTGAGTCAGAGTTCTGATTTACAGACTCAGATGTCTGATCTTTAGACTCAGAATTCTGACTACAAAGTTCAGAATCCTGACTAGAAGTTTCAGACTTCTGATTGACTGTTTCAGAATTTTTACTTGTATCAAATATGCTCTCAATGTCATGATATGAAAAACTTGGTTGTTTATTTTTGTAGCTGACATTTAAGGAATCATACTTGAATTTAGTATCATTGTATCTTGGCTTTTCATCTGTTGGTTTAGAAACTTCTTTCTTAACCTTTTCTTCTGAACCAACTGACTTTTCTGTTTTAGACTCAGAAATTGTCTCATCTGACTTTTTAGAGTTTGGTCTTTGCAAATTGTCAGAACTTGTTATAGAACTAGCAGGTCTTATGAAAACTTCAACAATTTCTGGGATTTTTGGCTTAGAAACTTGAAGTATTGGAGCTCTTTTTAAAATGACATTTTCTTCCAATCCCAATCCCTTCTTTGGATTGTAAAATCTTGTATCTTTAACATTGCTTAATAAAAGATTTAATGTTTGCTGAGTTTGACCTCTTTTCAAATTCAAATCTTCCAATTCTTTGATTTTGGAGTATAAATTCTTTCTTTCTTCAAATAACATATCAAATTTTATTTGTAAATCACCTTTTTCATCCTTTATTTTTGAAAACTCAACTTTTAGTTCAGAAAGCCTTTTCATCAATTCAGAATTTTCATCTTTAACTTTCTGTTTCTCAGCCTCAGATTCTTCATATTGTTCGTTTATTACTTCTTTTTCAATTCTGAATTTGTTAACCAAAGTTCTTTCTCCTTTTATCTGTTTTCTTAGGTTAGCAAATTCAGTTTTCATTTCACCAATCTGTGTCATTAACTCTAATTCAAGTGAAGAATGTACCTCAGCAGATGACTCAGAATCAGCATCTTCAAAATCAGAATCATCCTCATTCCTCATTTTTGCCATATAGCTTCGCATCTGTGGAAAGTTGATATGATCATCTTCATCAGAAGTGTAGTACAGCCAATTCTCCTGTTCAGCCAATAGCGCAATCTCGTCATCTCTCTTCTTTGCAAGCTGAGCCTTCTTCGTGTAGTATTCATAATCTTTCACAACTTTAACTCTGCAATCCTTGGCATAATGGCCAGATTTTCCACACTTGAAACACAGATTCTTTTCTTTTCTCTCTTCCTTCTCTTCCTTGTTTTCTTCACTTCTCTCTATTCCCTTTTCAATCTTATTTTCTTCTCTGTCATCTTTCTTCTTATAATCTGAACTTCCAGCTCTCTTATAATTTCCTTGAAATCTGCCCTTCCCATACCTTTTGTTGAAAGTATTTGTCAGCAAAGCTAGCTTTTCAGCCATTATCTTGATATCTTCATCATCTTCTGATCCTTCTTCTTTGTCAGATTCCTCCAGACTCGGTATTTCTGATAGATATGCAGTCTTTTTGGGTGCTTTGATTGCTTTGGACTTTGATAAGAACGCTAACTGATCAGCAACATTTTTCTTTTCTTCCACAACTAACTTGACAGAGTCTTCATGTTGATTAAGAACACAGAACAAATCATTTAAGTCTTCTTCACACATATCTTTGTTCATTTGCAGACTTATGGCAAATGATGACCATTCTGAATTTAGACTGTTCAGAAATTTGTAATTTATTTCTGATTTTGTTTTCTTCAGTCCATTTCTTCTCAAGTCATTTAGAATAGTGCAAAATTTACTGTATGTCTGTGTCAAACTTTCTGACTCTTTTGCTTTGAACCTTTCATAAGCATTTATGCTTTGATTTAACTTTGCCTGAATAGATCTCACAGTTCCTAACATTTGCCTTTCCAATTCGTCCCACATTTCTTTAGCTGATGATCCACTGTCAATCCTGTTAAGAACCTCATTCGGGACAGCCAAAGTCATCAAAGTAATTGCTCTTTTGTCAATAGCATGCCTATTTTTCTGTTCAGCAGTGTATTGGGAATAATTCTTCTTTACTCTGGTCGCTGGAATTTCTGGAGTTGTCTCTGTAGCAGGGGTTGCGGCGACATCGATATATACTTCGATTGGACCTTCTCGTATAGAAATCATAAGATTTTCATCGATGTTGTCAAGGAATTGGATCATACGAGTTTTCCATTGCTGATACTCTTCTGGTATAAGAACAGGCGGTTTGGTTTCGGATCCCATGGCTAGATATTCTTTAGAAGACATGATTGTAAGAAAATTCAACAGAAAGACAAATTCGATTTTCTTGATCGAAAAGTAGCAGGTAATTCAAGAATTGCTAAGAATTCAAGAACTAGCCCTAGCAGCGGAATCGAATTTTGAATGAATCAAGAAATCTTCAAGAAATTGATCAATCGATCTTCGCAATCACAATCTTGAACGAATTTGTTTGTTGATTAGCTCTGATACCAATTGTAAGTGCAGGATCTATTCTTACAATCAATATAGAAAGAAGTAATTGAGAAATTGTATGATCAAGCCCAATTGTATTCAATGATGCACAGAATTACAGATCTAAGAGAGAGATCACCTCAAAGATTACAAGGAAAGAATACAAGTAATATGGGAAAATCAATCAGTTAGCAACGTAGTGCTAACCACTCTATTTATACTGCAACAAACATCTTAAAGCTACAGTACAAATAAGAAAGACTAATAAGAACATAACACGTGTCCTAATTAGTTTACACAATACTAAATAACGAAACTCGTCATAAGTTCTGAACAGGTAGTTCAGAACTTCTGAACATTCTTCTGATCACGCTTCTCAGAACTTCTGACTTCTCTTTCTCAGATCTCTGACTCTTCTTCTCAGAACTTCTGACTCTTCTTCTCAGAACTTCTGAACCTTCTTATCAGATCTTCAACACTTGGTTTATTGACAAAACTTCAGATCTAACAACATTCTCTCATCCTCACCACCCTCATTCTGTTTTTCCTCACATATTCTAACCGAGCTCTCAGAATTTTGCCCCTCATTTCTCTCTGAATGTTCACCCATTTGAACATCCTCCCCCTCTCTAACTTGACTAGACCCCTCACCTCTCTACTCAGGTTGGTCCTCATGGTAGGGATTTGAGGTTCTTCAATTCCCATAGAGGTGCAATATGCTTTTAAAATCTCACTCTCCCTTGGAATGTAATTCCTAATTGATCTTGGCAAAGTTTATGATTAGGATATTGCTCGATTTTAGTAACTGAAGACATCTTACCCAAATAGAAAATAGGACCATGCTGTTCATTTGATCTTCTAGAAATAGTTTTGTTTTCTTGGATTGCATACCAAATCACAATTTGCCAATACCTTATGTAAGATATGTATGCTAGAGGTGTATCCTTTGTTTTCTTTTGAATAGCCTTCCGATTTTTCTCAAAAGTGTTCTTCATGTCTTCCCAAAGTATAGCAGTGTAATCATAATGCCTATTCCTCACTAAACCCTGAAAGATTTGAAGAATCTGTTTTGAAGCTTGATCTGCAGAACTATTCTTCCCTGACAAACACTTATTCACCACATGAAAGAAACATGCCCAAATTGGTGGCAACTTGTTCCTTCTGAACAAACTAAGAGTCCTTAATCCTTCATTATATCCTAACTTCATAAACTCTGCAATTAATTCTTCTGTTAAAGGTGAGTCTTAAAAATCTGACCTTCTTTTCACATCATCTTTCTCTGGAAGATTTAGCATTTCTCTCAGTGCAGGGATTGATAAGGCAAAAGTTACTCCTCAAATTTCAGATATAAACTTGTTTCACTCTAACCTAAGATATTTCCACCATTGTTGAATATATTGAACAGGGACTGTTTTGCACCTTGTAAACCATTTCCTGTAGGGATGATATTTGAATAACTCCATTATGATTCTGTGTTTCAGGCTTAAATCTATTCTCTTCAAATAATAAGACACAATTATTCTCTGACATTTTCAACCATTCGCCTTCAGGTACAATCCTTTCCACTAAGATTGGTCTATTTGACATAATCGACCCTGCAGCACTCTGTTCATGTTCAACATTAATGTTTACCTCATCTGCATTTCCTTCTGATTCGGCCATCTGTTCATCTTCTGCATTTATTTCATCATTCCTTATTACTACTTCTTCAACAACTCTATTTTGTACTTCATCATTATCAGAATCGGATGAATCCATTAAAGACGTAGCAGAATGCAGAGATATTTGACCACTTCTTTGGAATCCAGACATGATTTAAGAAGAAAACAAACTCAAAGAACTCTGGATTGATTCGTATCTCACTTTTCGCTCTGAAATTTGAAAGAATTTGAAAGAAGGATTTTAAGACCTATTTAAAATCCGCGAAGTTGAAAGGTTTGACGGAAAAATGAGGTCAAAGTTATAACGGAGTCAACACATTTGAAATGCCACATAGGATTTAAATGAAATGCGTGGCATAATCAACCAAATATGAAGCTGACACGTGTTATTGGATAGAATATTGACACAAGTCAAAGATCTGAATAACACGCTCAGAAGATTGACTTTCCTTTATCATAGATCTGATTATTCTACTCAGAATTCTGAGTCCATGATTCAGAAGAATTTACCTTGTAACCAAACTTTATTTAAAATCAACTTCTGACAAATGTAAAAATTTTAACTATTCAGAAGAGGTTTGAATAGATAGAAAATCATTTTATCATCAGAATTCTGTTCAAATAGTGATGATTTGTGAAAGTCATTTAAAATCTTATATCTAAATAAGAAAATTTTGAGATTCAGATATAGTTTGAACAAGTGAGAAAAAAATTTATCATTAAAAGCTTGTTCTTCTTAGAATGATCAGAGATAAGAAATGAAAACAAACCTTTTAATCATCATGAAATGATTTCCAAAAGATATTAATGCTCCCCTTGACTTTAGCATGTACTTGACCATATATGAGACATAAAGATGAGATAGAAAAATAATAGAATGAAAATAATCCACAAGATTGAAGTATTTGTATTTCTCAGAAATGAATTCTTAAAAGTTAGATTTCTGAAGTATTGACTCAGAATATCTGAACTCAAGACTCAGAAGTTCTGAACTCAAAATTCAGAATTTCTGAACTCAAGACTCAGAATTTCTGAACTCAAGGCTCAGAAATTTTGAATTTAAGAGTCAGAATTTCTGAACTCAGGGAGTCAGAGTTCTGATTACATGACTCAGAGTTCTGAGTACACTACTCAGAAAATCTTACTTAGAGAATTTATCATTTTTTGAGAAAAACAAATATTTTCAATTAGTTAGATTAAGCATTCCTATTTTACATATGAGAAAAGAGAACCTTTTGTGACCAAGAGGCTTTGTGAACAAGTCAGCCAATTGATACTTTGTATGCACAAAGTGCATCTCTATAGTTCATTTTTCCACATAGTCCTTTATAAAATGATACCTCACATCTATGTGTTTATTCTTTGAATGTTGAACAGGATTCTGAATAATGGCAATTGCACTTTCTGAGTCACAGTAGATAGGAATTTTGTTGAGCTGATACCCATAATCCATGAGTTATGTTCTCATCCACAAAGTTTGAGAGCATGAAGCAGCAGCAACAACATACTCTGCCTCAGCAGTTGAAGTGGATACACAATTCTGCTTCTTTGATGCCCAACTCACTATCTTATCCCCCAAAAAGTGACAAGCACCAGAAGTACTTTTTCTATCCAACCTACTTCCTGCATGATCAGCATCAGTGAAAGCAGTCAATTTGAAGTCAGTTTCTTTTGGATACCATAAACCTAGATCAGGTGACCCTTTTAGATATCTTAAAATCCTTTTGACAGCCAACATATGTGATTCTTTTGGGTTAGATTGAAATCTAGCACAGAAACGAGTAGAAAACATGATATCTGGCCTACTTGCAGTCAGATAAAGTAAAGATCCAATCATGCCTCTATAGAGTTTGTTGTCTACTGAAACTCCATTGAGATCAGCATCTAATTTTATGTTTGTTGCCATAGGCGTTCTCATAGAAGCATAATCAGACATTTTGAACTTTTTCAGAATGTCTCTGACATATTTTCCTTGATTTATAAAAATACCATTTGGTAATTGTTTGACTTGAAGACCAAGGAAAAAATTCAGTTCACCCATCATGCTCATTTCAAATTCAGATGACATGATTTTAGAAAAATTATCACATAATTCTGCACTAGTAGAGCCAAATATTATGTCATCAAAATAAATCTGAATAAGAATTAAATCCTCACCCTGTTTCTTTAAAAACAAAGTTATGTCAATCTTACCTTTCTTGAACCCTGAAACTAACAAGTGTTGAGTAAGAGTGTCATACCAGGCTCTTGGTGCTTGTTTTAGACCATATAAAGCTTTATCTAAAATATAAACATGGTCAGGATATTCTGGATCAACAAAACCTTCTGGTTGATGAACATACACCTCTTCATTAAGTTTACCATTCAGAAAAGCTGATTTGACATCCATTTGATATACTTTGAAATTCTTGTGTGCAGCATATGCCAAAAATATTCTGATTGCCTCTATTCTAGCCACTGGTGCAAATGTCTCATCATAATCAATTCCTTCTTGTTGACAGTATCCCTTAGCAACCAATCTTGCCTTGTTTCTGATAACAACACCTGGTTCATCCTTTTTGTATCTGAACACCCATTTAGTTCCAATGATAGATTTACCTTCAGGCTTTGGAATGAGTCTCCAGACTTTGTTTCTTTCAAATTAGAGAAATTCCTCTTGCATTGCTGAAATCCAATCTGGATCCTCTAGGGCTTCATTAGCTTTCTTAGGTTCAATCACACTTAAGAAACCAGCAAACATTGCTTCATTTGCTGTAGCTGATCTGGTTTTTAATCCTGCTGATGGATTACCTATCACTTGATGAATAGGATGATCTTTAGTCCACTTGTGTGAACTTGGAAGCACATCAACCTCTGAAAAATTGTTGTTTGTATCATTCTCATCAATGATGGCTTGCAATTCTGAACTATCCCCTTGTTATGATATATGTGTAGGTGTCCCATCCAAGTTTGGATTTTGAGCAATGAAGTCAGAATTCTGATTGACTTGTTCAGAGTTCTGAATATAAGGTTCAGAATTCTAAGTACAAGGTTCAGAATTTTCATCACTTGTATTTATCAAATTTGGGCAATCCTCAGATGGACCTTTATCAGAAATTATAGTTGATTGAGCTACTTCTGGGTTTCTTCTTTTCATCTCTTTAACCATGTTTCTGTTTTCAAACTCTGCATATGAATCAGAAATAAGTTCTAGAAAAGCATCCTTAAACAATAAATAGAGTTTTGAACAAATAGGAATAGAATTTGTATCAGAAGTCATTTTTGTCTTGTTCTGCATGAGTTCTGAACTGTCTTGTTCAGAAGTCTTCATTTTGGCTTCATCAAATGCTACATTGATGCTTTCCATCATCCTCTTGGTTCTTCTGTTGTAGATTCTGAATGCTTTGGAAGTTAATGAATAACCAACAAAGTATCCTTCATCTGCCTTTTTATCAAACTTACCAAGATTTTCTCTGTCTTTAAGAACATAGCATCTGCAACCAAAAACATGCAAGAATTTGATTAATGGTTTTCTTTTATTTATCAGTTCATAAGCAATCTTATTTAATCTTTTATTGATTAAAGTTCTGTTTTGTGTAAAGCAAGCAGTTGCAATTGCTTCAGCCCATAAGAAAGTTGGAAGATTTGAATAAGCCAGCATGGTTCTTGCAGCTTCAACTAGAGTCCTGTTTTTCCTTTCAACAACACCATTTTGTTGAGGAGTTTTGACTGCAGAGAAATTGTGAGAAATCCCAAAACTTTCTAAAAAATTCTGAAGAGTCTCATTTCTGAACTCTGTTCCATTATCACTTCTGATTTTCTGGATTGGAAGTTGTAAGAAAACTTGAATCCTTTTGATAAAGTTTATCAATGTAGTAGCAGCTTCTGACTTAACTTTTAGGAATTCAACCCATGTGTATCTGGAATATTCATCAACAATTACAAGCATATACTTCTTTCCTCCCATAGACTGAACTGAAATAGGACCACAAAGATCAGTATGAATCATTTCCAATGGTGCTTTGCAAGATGAGTCCATTTTTAATTTGTGAGAACTCTTTTTCATCTTGCCCATTTCACAAGCTGAGCATAATGATTCCTTTTCAAATTTAATCTTTGGTAATCCTTTAACCAGATGTTTTGTAACAAGATTATTCAGATCCTTGAAGTTTAAATGAGAACATCTTATGTGCCACAGCCAGCATTCATTTGCAATTGAGTTTGATAAAAGACAAACAGGATTTAATGTTTGTATTTTTGAAAAATTAACCACAAATAAGTCCATGTGTCTTTTGGCCCAGAAGACTTTAAGATCATTCTCAGTTAAAATCATGCAACCTGTTATTTTGAACTTGATTTGACAAAGACTGTCTAAAAACTGACTTATGCTGAAAAGATTATGTTGTAATCCTTCAACATAGAAAACTTTTTGAATTGTCAGATCTCCTTTTGTTAAATCCCCATAACCTTTAACTTGACCTTTGCTGTTATTTCCAAAGTTTACTGCTCCTCCAGCCTTTTCTGTGAAATTTGATAAAAAAGACTTCTGACCTGTCATGTTGTTGATCCAAACCCTCAGTGATTTGATAATGACCCTCTCTTATATACTTAGTGAAAATTGTAAGTAAACAATATGTATCAGAGTTTCACTATCGCTGATAAGTACTAAGATGTTACAGTACCGCTGATAGGAACTCTCGCTCTTTAAATTAAACATTCAGCGAAACTGTTCACCATTAATACTGAGTCTGTTCAGTCATTATGATGATCGCTGATAAGTTAGTTGTTTACTTATGATCCCTGAAGACAAGTTTCACGTCAACAAAGGTTCTATGCTGAAGTCGAAGATCAAGCTCAAGAACCAGCGACAAGTCTCCTAATGAACTGATGCGGATCAGCGAAGACTCTGATTTGTCCACTCAACGTGAAGTATCAAGTACAAGACTTCAACTATCGCTGAACTTTATCATTCGCTGAATAGAAAATGATAATCGCTGAATCAACGAAAGCTGATCATGAAGTCCTCCGTACAAAGTACTTTTGTCTTAACCTCCCATGCACGACTCCGTACGAAATGTCAGAAAAGAACCTCCGACTGTCTGAAATTGTACAACCACTCTGATACTACACTGTTCATCCATACGGCTACTAAGGTTGTCAACCAAGGTCAATGTCATGCAACCAACCAGCTGATGACACGTGTAAAGTGTATACTGACTTGCATTAAATGCATGCAGTATATAAAGAGATGAACCCACTTCATTTGAAGTAACTTGCTAACTCTGGAAAAGTTCAATCTCTTATCTCAAGATAGGTTATTATTAGTAATTTCCTTATCTCTCTTAGTGCAAGAAACCTTAGTGTTCCAACTTGTTTAGATTTAGGTTTATCCTTAATCTTGTTTCCGCAACAAGCTGTAAATTGTTAATGATTTATCAATAAACAATTTAGAAAAGTAAAACAAGTGGTATCAGAGCGGATTTGTTTAACCTCATAAACAAGATCTAATCTAATATATTTCTCTTCCTTGCTATTATCTGAAAATGGCCACCAACACAAACACAAATTATATAGACAATGGTTCTCTTGCTAAACCCCCTAGATTTTCCAAAAATAACTTCAACTTATGGAAAAATAGGATGACACTCTTCTTAGAAGGTGTAGACGCTACTATGCCTTACTATCTAGAGAATGGTCCATTCGTCCCTGTAAGAATTGATGTTGCTGTTCCAGCCGCTGAGAATAGACCTGCTATTCCAGAAAGGCTGGTACCTAAGGAAATCTTTCATTGGACTGACGAAGATAAGAAGAAAGTGGCTATAGATACAAAAGCCAGATCCATACTATCCATGGCTCTTCCTGACGAAGTCTACCATTCCTTCATGAATCTGAAAACATCAAAGGTCGTGTGGGACACAATATGTGTTCAGTATGAAGGAACGTCTGAAGTCCAGGATTCAACAAAGATCAACCTGGTAAGACAATACGAAAGCTTCATTTCTGGTAAGAATGAATCTCTCTCTGAAGTTCACCAACGTTTTAATTGTTTAATTATAGATCTGAAAACTGTTGGTAAGGAATATTCTAACTTTGAAGTACTGACAAAGTTTCTAGAATGTTTATCTGAAAGCTGGGACAATTATGCTATGTGTCTCAAGCTATCAAAGGATCTAAAATCATTGACACTTTCAACCTTATATGGCACGTTGCTGAATCATGAGCAATCGAGCCATCTTAAGAAGAATCTTGTAAAAGATTCCAAAAGCACCCATGTTGCTTTAATCTTAGAGGAACCTTCTACTCAGCGACCCTCGGTCACCATCACTGAGTTAGAAAGTAACTCTGAAAGGTCATCAGATTCTGATTTTTCAGATAATGATGAATCTTTGGCTCTCCTAACTAAGAAGTTCAGGAGATTTGCCAAAAAGAAAATGTTTAGAAAGAACAAACCTCTTTCCATAACTGACAAGCCTAGATCATAAGCTTTTGTTGATAAGGCTACTGCTACTTGTTTTAACTGCGAAAAGACAGGACATTTCGCTAACGAGTGCAGGTCAAAGAAAGTTTCTAGACCCTCAGCTTTTACAAAGAAACCCTTTGTTCCAAGAAATAAAGATGACAAATATTCAAAGCTGAAAGAAAAATATGCAAAGCTGAAAAGCTTTAAGAAGAAGAATAAAGGCCTGATGGCTGACTATGATTGGGCTGCTTCTGATGAAGCATCATCATCATCTGACTCTGAAGATGATGAAGCAAATCTATGTCTTATGGCCAAGATCGAAGAAGAGGAAGAAAGTTCAGACATTCCCTCCACTTCAACATCTGCTATTCAGGTATCACCTTCTTTCTTTACCAATATTGCAAATATTGATGAAGCTGATAGTCTCCGTAAGATCGATCTCTTGACTAGAAGTTTATACGAAGCCATGAACGGCAAAACTGTGGTTGAAAACCAAAATCTTGATCTCGCTGAAAAGCTTAAAAACTGCCACCTTCAAATAGAAAAGCTTTCTAAAATTGAAGAAGATTTTAAAGATCAAGTATATTTAAATCAGCTAGTCAAAGTCGAACGAGCAGAAGCTATCGCTGCATTAAAGGCTGAAAAAGCTACTGTTGAAGGATGGTGTAATTCTTCAACAAATATCACTGAGATAATAAAGTCTCAGATTCCCCTGAGTGATAAACGTGGTTTGGGTTACAAATATGATACTCCAAAACCAACCACTGAGCGTTCAATGCTTAAATTTGGAACGTTCGTATCCTCAGTCGCTGATACTTCATATTCTCAGTGCTCCTCGTCCGTTACACCAATCCCTGAGGAAACTCCTACCTCCTCAAAAGGCAAGGAGAAAATGGTTTATTCAAAACCTACCTCTGTCTCTAAAGACAAAAGTAAAGGAATTGTTATTTACCAGAATCCTCAGAAGGGTACCTTAGTACCAAAGCTGAATGCTTCTAAAGCTTCAGTGGCTCATCCCTCTGGATCAAGGAAGCAGATATCTGGATCTATTCAGCGATCTACTCCTAGACTCAGATTGGATGTCCTTGGTAAGAAATCTGAAGAACTGAATGTTCGTCCCATTTCTAAAGCCAATAGTTTACTTGGTGCTGGCACTTCTGATTTGAAATTAAAAGCTCAGCAGTCAAATGGTCCTAGAACTAATTTTAGTTATAGGAAATGTTATCACTATGGACTTACCGATCATATTGCTAGTAAGTGCCCCACAGCCACCAAAGCTGAAAAGATAGCTAAGGTGAAGATTGCCCCCAAGGCAAAGAAGACCAACCCTGGTGCAAATCAGGTCAAAGTGAATCCTACCACTGAAGTTATGAAATTAACCAAAGTGAAGAAAGACAAAGCTGAATCTTCAAATGATGCGAAGACTGCTGAATCTTCCATTCCAACTACTTCCACTGACAAATGTGTATACATGGTAAAGTGGCTACCCAAGAAAAACTAATCTTCCTTCGTAATGTAGGTTAAGAAGGGTATCTTGTATCTCGATAGCGGATGCTCTAGACACATGACTGGAAAGAAAAGCCTGCTCGCTGAATACAAGGAAGAGAAGGGTCCCTCTGTGACTTTCGGTGGAAATGGAAAAGGACATACCCGAGGGTATGGTGTACTTTCAAATGGTACAACCTCCTTCAGAAGAGTCGCATATGTTGATGGGCTGAAGCATAATCTTCTAAGCACCAGTCAGCTGTGTGACATGGATAACAAAGTAATCTTTACTAAGGAATCTTGCTTTGTCACTGACAAAAAGGAGAAGATAGCTCTCAGTGGTTATCGTTTGGAAAATGTTTATGTAATAAACATGGACTCAACAACCACTGAGAACTCCTGTTTCTTCTCAAAGGCCTCATCTGATGTCAACTGGCTATGGCATAAGAGGCTATCTCATCTAAATTTCAAGACACTGAACACTCTTTCTTCAAAAGAGTTAGTCACTGGTCTACCTCAGCATTCATACGCCAAAGAGTCGTTATGTTCAGCGTGTGAAAAAGGGAAGCAGACCAAAGCAAGCTTTAAGTCAAAGCAAGTTTCTTCACTGTCATCTCCTCTACAACTACTCCATATGGATTTGTTTGGCCCTGTTAACAAACAATCCATCTCTGGAAAGAAATATACGCTGGTCATAGTTGATGAATTCTTTTGCTTCACTTGGGTAATGTTTCTCCGTTCTAAGAGTGACACCCCTGAAGAACTCATCAATTTTGTTCGGAAGATGGAAACCCTGAACAATCTGACCGTTCGCTCAATAAGGAGTGATCATGGGACTGAATTCAAAAACAGTTCTCTTGATTCCTTTCTTGAGAGTAAGGGTATTTCTCACAACTTTTCTTCAGTGAGAACACCGCAACAAAATGGAGTCGCTGAAAGAAGAAATAGAACAATTATTGAAGCTGCACGTTCAATGCTCAACGATTCTCACCTGCCTACTCAGTTTTGGGCAGAAGCTGTCAACACTGCTTGTTTTACGCAAAACAGGTCGATGATAGTCAAAAGATTAAAAAAGACAGCCTATGAACTCTTTCATGGGAGAAAGCCTTCAATCATCTTTCTTCACATCTTTGGATGTCAGTGTTTTATACTGAACAACAGAGATGCTCTTGGAAAGTTTGATCCTAAGGCTGATGATGGAATCTTTCTTGGATACTCCTCAGTTTCCAAAGCCTTCAGAGTCTTCAATCGAAGAAGACAAACTGTAGAAGAAACTATCACGTCACGTTTTGTTGAATCCCGTTCAGCGAACTCTAAACCGTCCGCTGATACTGAAGAACTGAATGTGGATGTTTTCTCATCTTGGTGATTCAGAAGATATTCCCACTACTCATGCTCATCCAGTAGAAGATGATAGTCCTATCATTCCAAATATGCAGAACTGTGAAGCTGAAACATCATGGGTCTCAGTTGTTCCTATAAACACTATACCTAACGCTGAACCAAATGTCTCATACATTCCATCTACTTCTCAGCAATCAGTGAATATAATGACAACTGCATCCATTCCTCTCTTGGCTGATACTCCCGACGTCGCTGAAGCTTCATCTTCAGCTCCTCCAGTTCAAGTTGAGTAAGCGTCTCACGCTCCGGCTCAGCGATGGACTATAAATCACCCAATTGATCAAATTCTTGGTGATCCAAACGCTGGGATTCAGACTCGACGAAGTGCAGGTAATATTTGTTTTTTTGTAAATTTTATTTCACTAACTGAACCAAATAAAGTAGATGATGCCCTCAAAGATCCAAACTGGGTCAGCGCCATGCAAGAAGAGTTGACTGAATTCGAAAGAAACAAAGTTTGGAAACTTGTTCAGAGACCAACTGATAAAACTGTGATAGGCACTAAATGGGTCTATCGAAATATGTTGGACGAACATGGTACTGTAACCCGCAACAAAGCTCGACTTGTTGCTCAGGGATACAGACAAGATGAAGGTATAGATTATGACGAAACATTTGCTCCAGTAGCAAGACTTGAATCTATTCGTCTATTCTTAGCATATGTTGTACACAAAAACTTCAAAGTACATCAGATGGATGTTAAGTCAGCGTTTCTAAATGGAAAGCTGAATGAAGAAGTGTATGTGGAACAACCTCCAGGATTCTCAGATCCAAGCGTCCAGGTTATGTTTATAAACTGGATAAGGCACTTTATGGCTTGAAGCAAGCTCCTCGTGCATGGTATGACACTCTTTCTACTTATCTCCATATTGAAAAATTTGAGCGAGGTAAGATTGACAAAACTCTATTTTTTAGAAAAGTGAAAGGTCATATCATTCTAGTTCAAATATATGTTGATGACATTATATTTGGTTCTACTAACCCTGAGCTTTGTACTCGTTTCGCTGATAGAATGAAAGATGAGTATAAAATGAGCATGATGGGTGAACTAACATATTTCCTTGGTCTTCAGATTAAGCAAACTGAAAAAGGAACTTTTGTTAATCAGGGAAAGTATGTTAAAGATATGCTGAAGAAATTCGACTTAACTGAAAGTTCAGCTATGAAAACCCCTATGGCACCACCGCTGACACTTGATAAGGACACTAAGGGTGTTCCTGTCAATGTCACGCTGTACCGTGGGATGATCGGCTCTCTATTGTATCTTACAGCTAGCCGACCCGATATTATGTTTGCAACATGCTTGTGTGCACGATATCATGCTGAACCTAAGATATCTCATATGAAAGTTGTAAAGCGAATCTTTCGATATCTTAAGGGTACAACGAATCTAGGTCTTTGGTATCCCAAAGATTCAGGATTCGATCTAACCGCCTATTCAGATAGTGATTTTGTAGGTTGCAAAATGGATAGGAAAAGCACCACAGGAGGATGTCAGCTCCTGGGTGGAAAGCTGGTAAGTTGGACAAGTAAAAAGCAAAATTCAGTGTCCACTTCCACAGCTGAAGTTGAATATGTAGCTGCTGGAAGCTGTTGTTCTCAAGTCTTGTGGATGAGAAATCAGCTACTAGACTATGATCTTCAGCTCTCCAAAATTCCAATCAATTGCGACAGCACAAGTTCCATCGCTATAGCAAACAATCCAGTACTACATTCAAAGACCAAACATATAGAAATCAGATATCATTTTATCAGAGATAATGTGATGAATGGTGATATAGAACTTCATTTTATCCCAACTGATTATCAGTTAGCTGACTTATTTACCAAACCTCTTGATGAGACAAGATTCAACTTTCTCATCAGCGAGCTTGGAATGCTGAACTTTGAAGGATAAAATCTTCAGCGTTTCACATTGATCAGCGAAAGGATAAAATCAACTTGTATAACCCATTCTATCATCTTCTCTCTGAATAAACTTGATTCACTGATATCAAGGTATGTTTACTCTCTCTGACAATCGCATGAAAATGCAAGATTTCAAAACAAAATGCATCGCTGAATATCTCTTCCTTAACAGCGATATTTTGAAATTTCTTAAAACCTTCACTGAATATTTTCATTCAGTGCTTCATGTTTTCAAAAGTATCTCTGAGTTTTTCAAAACCTCAGAGACAACCAAGAATATGAAAGGACAGTTGTGACGTCATTACAACGGATAAAACCCCGGCACGTTTTCTCTTCCTGACACACGTTTACACGTCTCGTTCAAACTTCCAATCAAATGCAAACACGTGTCCGTGTCATGATGAAAATCTTTTCCCGCTCAAGATTTTCTCTTTCTAAAATCTCTATATAAACAAATTCTTTGTTTATATTTTTCTTTTACGCGATCAATCTTCCTCCGCAAGAAAGAATTCACTGTTGCATTTGTGATTTCAAAAACTTCAAGAACTGTTCATCATCTTCTTCATCAAACATCAAGGTTAATATGTTCGTATTATTTACCGAATGCAAATAACTTGTTTCTGATCTACTCTTTGTTTTAACAAGATCAAACAAAAGAACTTCGTAAAATGAAATCATTTTCTTTCGTGGTTTTATGAACACAACCATTTCAGGGTTGTTCTTCAAGTTTAAATGCAAAATCTTAAACTTGTTCTTCATTCATTTCCAGAATCTATTTCTTCATAGAAAACTGGAAAACAGGAAAATGGGTTTTACATTTCGTTTCAAAAATCAAGAAAAACCCTAATCTTCATTAAGACATTTTGTCTGAATGAAATGGACAAAATTCGAACCATCTTAATGGAAAATCTTTCCACATTAAGATTATTCTTATTTGTTAATCTTTGGTTAAACTGATAATACAGGAAATGGCAACGTCTAACATTCCTACTACCGCTGAGAACATCTATACTGACTCTGAGGAAATGGAAATCATCAAGGCTCCTCAGGTTAAGTTCACTCTGGATCAACTAGACTGGACTAAGATAAACAACCTTTCTGCGCTTCTCGAGTTTCCTCCTCGAAAGAAAGTCACACATCTGACAGATGCTGTGAATTTCCTGAAGAATTGTTGCATTTCACTAGCCCTGACCATTTCACCCACTGCAAGTCAGCTGCTACTATCTCAGTTCTGGTACTCTGCCAGACACTCTCAGCTACCATCCGCCAAAGATCCCTCCAAAAAAGTTGATTGTATCCTCTGCGAAACTGAATATGGCACGATAAAGATCACACCTGCCATCATTCGCAAAGCTCTGAACTTTCCCATCGCTACAAATGAAAAACCTTTTGTTCCTTTCCCTGACCATAAGAATCTCGCTGACAAAGAAGCTCTTATTGCATTTTTTGATGCAATGGGCTATGTATGGGAAATGGACAGAGACAAGAAGCCTGAGAAGAAGCTAACACTGCTGAAGAAATCGAAAATGCCCAGCGAGATGAACTTCATCTTCGCTCACCTTATCAGCTGCATGACTGCCAAGAACGGCTCTTCTGATCAAGCCGCTCAACCTCAGCAAGCTATGGGATATGCTCTGCTGAAAGGTCTACACATTGACTGGGCATCTCTCATCTATGATGACTTGCTACAAAGAGTAGACTCTGCCGCTGACAGGCCTGCATGGGTTTCTTACCCCCGATTCATCAGCGCTATCTTTCAATATGGCCTAAAGGACAGCTACCCGCAAGAGGGCGATCTGAAGCTCTCTCAGATTGGCCCTAAGTTACTCGACTTCAAACCTGTTGAAAATGAGGTACGTCTTTCTACCCTCTTAACTCTTCTCAACCCTTCTTCTTCTACTTTTATGGCTCCTTCAGCGACAATACCCATCGCTGATACCCTGGCCACAAAATCCTCTCCTTCTAAGAAAAGGAAACATTCATCTACCCCACTTGATTCTAAAAGGATCAAAAAAACAAAGGAGCAACCCCAGCAATCTCATGCTGAAGACTCCTCAGCTCTTTCTGCAGAGCTGAAGGAACGTTCAGTGGTACGCTCTGCCACACCTGAACAAGCCATCCCTTTTATCCCAACTTCAGCGTCTCTAAACGCTGAGGTTACAAACTTGGAACCTACCCAACCTCCTTCAGTCTCTCAAAAGACTGATGAAGTGATTGTCAGCGAATCCAACGCTGAACTCATAACCCAACCCCCATTCTTATCCTTCGCTCCTCCCTCCACTCATTTGGTCTCTACTCCAGATCTAACTGGCGCTGCCATCATTTCCTCGGAACCTAAGCTGATTCTCCAAGAATGATGAAGACAGGACCTGCAGAAAAATACATGGGCACTTTTGAAGATGACATGGAACTTTACTCAGGAACCCGTGATTTCGATGAATTCACCGATCCTCCTGCAGGTAAACAAGAACCCATAAACACTGTGACTAAACCCCAAACTTCTGAGCTTTCCTCTGTTCACAAGTTTTTATATGTTACAGGTCCTAATTTGTGAGATATCAACGCCTCTCTGAAGTCCGTGGAGACAAAGCTGACATGTCTCACCACTACTCTCTCCAATAACTCTACAGCTGTAACAAACGCTGGAGAAAATCTGAACAAACTGACAACGGTGGTGGAGAAGAAGGCTTCCACAGATGACATGAAGCAGGTTGATAAAACTCTCAGCGACTTCGCCAAGGTGCTCGCTGATATCTACACAGACTACACCTCTCTCAAAAAATTCAGTTTCATCCATGTCCAGCGAGGTAACAACGCTGAAGCCATCGGTTGGAACACTAGAGGGTGATATGTCTGCTGTGAAGACAAATGTCAACACTCTGACGACTGACTTAAGCTCTGTAAAGACTGACGTTGGTTCGATGAAGACTATGATTGAACATTTTACAGCGGCGGATCGCATTGAGCTCGGGAAGATCAATCCTGCTATTTTTTGCCTTGAAGACAGATTAGCAAAGATTGAAGTTTGTGTAGGTCTCTCTGGCCAAGAAGACAGAGAACCTACCAACGCTGCTGAATCTAGCCATTCCTCCCCCAGTCATCATGAAAAAGAGGGGGAGATGAGCGCTGAAGACCTCGCTAAGAGCGCTGAAGACCTTTCCCATGATGAATCTATCAGGGGAGAGAAGACGAATACTGAAGAAACCACCGCTGGACCTCAGGGAGATGAAAACCTGGAGGAAACCGAGAAGCTCGCCTCTGTATCTGAGGGGGAGCAACTCGAAGAAGAAGCTGAGAAAAATGAATCCGAAGCAGAAGATGATGAAGCCGTCGACATCCCTGATGATGAACCATCTTCTTCTCCAAAGAATGATGATGATGATGACGAAGATGACGATGACTTCTTTATCGTAAAACCTGCTCCGAAGATCAAAGCTCTTAAGGGAATCTCGATAAATGAACCTTCAGGGGAGCGGAGAAAGACAAAGCCCTCAGCCTCTGGAGCTGAGAAAGGCAAAGGCAAAAGCGTCGCTGAAGATGACAATCTGATGATCTTCTTGAAAAGCCAGTTTGTCAGGTATGCTAAACATCTCACTCCATCCTTCCTCTATCATACCTATCAGTTCTACTACCCAAGCCTATACACTTGAACCAATTCTCTCTATCTGATTCTACCCAAGTTTTTACTCGTAAGATCGCTGTGTTTCAGCTAGTCCTCTCCCCTGTTTGAGGATATCGCTGAAGGCTCCACAACTGCGACTTCACCAATAATACCAGCTGCTCCTGAAGAAATAATCCCAGTCTTAGATTTAATCTCTGAGACTGATGAACCAGAAGAACAGCTACTCTCGCACAATCGCAGACCTTCCTTACCTCCTCAAAAGCTAAGTGAAGAGGATTAGAAAAGAAGAGAGGAAATAATAAAGCGCTTCGAGGATCAGCGAATCATTCTGAGGCGTGATCAACTTCCTTCAGTTCCTCTAAAGTTCAGAATTTCCAAAGCTGAATACCAGGAACACCTCAGAGCTGAACGCCTACTCGCTGAAAGAAAGGAAGCTGAAGAAAAAGACAGAGAATACGCCATCAAACTTACTCAACGATCAATAAAAGACCCAAAGCTGAAAAGAGTTCCCATTGATGTTCAACGTCAGCTATGGGATGATGCTCAAGAGATCGTTAGAGAAAAGACTAAGGTCTCTGATACGACTTTGGAATGGGCTAAACAAATGCTGACCTATCGATCTAGACCATCCAAAATCGTCAAGGCAAACATCAGAGGAAGACTGTACGCAGAAGTTCCTGTTGTTGAAGTGGACGTCTACAGAGATGACGAAACCAAGCAAACTTTCTATGCTGCTACCTTAGAAAAGTTTGGTCTCTCTGAATGGTTAGAAACAAAATTAGCCATTCAGGGATCGCGCTCAAAGTTCAAAAGCCATGTCGAGAAGATCTTAAACAAACAGATCGACCTGCTTTCATCTGCTGTGGATATTCCTCCTCTTCCTCAACCAAGAAAAGTCCCTGATAAGAAAAAGAAAGCCTCTGGTTCAGGTCCTCATATTCGGAATGAAACGGGCATTGGTTTCTCTCGTGCTGAAATTGTTGGCCCTGATGCCGATCTCTCAATGCTTGACACCTCTCTACCACCTGGAGAAACATTCATTCCTGGCACAGTTGTAAGCGATCCCTATGGTATATTCTTTTTAGACTACTATGGAAATCATCACTTTCAACGTATCTCTGATCTAGACATCGCTCCCATCGAACAACTCAGAGATCTCGTATACTGGTGTGAAGTCATACGCAACATCAAAGCTAGACACCTGAAGCCCTTGATTTTTGAAGCAGCTCTGAAGAAAAAGAATCAAGGAGAAGATGTCCCTGACTGGACGATCCCCACATCAAAGACCCTTGATGAACTTCTCATTAAGGAAGAACCTTTATAAGCTGATATGATCGCCTTTTCTCTATTGTATCAGTTATTCTTCTGTACTTGTAATTTATTTCGCTCGTACTTGTAATCTTTCCCTTTCTCTTTGTAGCCTGATTCAAAGTTTTAAAGAAAGATTTCAGCGAATGTACTTTACTCCATCAGTACTGAAAAGATCCCAGAAAACAGTAAAAGGGACAAATATTTTATGAGTTTTTTTTATCCTTATGTTTTCATTAAATAGCAATTTTCTTTGTTGCTATGTCATAATCAAATAGGGGGAGATTGTTGATCCAAACCCTCAGTGATTTGATAATGACCCTCTCTTATATACTTAGTGAAAATTGTAAGTAAACAATATGTATCAGAGTTTCACTATCGCTGATAAGTACTAAGATCTTACAGTACCGCTGATAGGAACTCTCGCTCTTTAAATTAAACATTCAGCGAAATTGTTCACCATTAATACTGAGTCTGTTCAGTCATTATGATGATCGCTGATAAGTTAGTTGTTTACTTATGATCCCTGAATACAAGTTTCACGTCAACAAAGGTTCTACGCTGAAGTCGAAGATCAAGCTCAAGAACCAGCGACAAGTCTCCTAATGAACCGATGCGGATCAGCGAAGACTCAGATTTGTCCACTCAACGTGAAGTATCAAGTACAAGACTTCAGCTATCGCTGAACTTTATCATTCGCTGAATAGAAAATGATAATCGCTGAATCAACGAAAGCTGATCATGAAGTCCTCCGTACAAAGTACTTTTGTCTTAACCACCCTTGCACGACTCCGTACGAAATGTCCGAAAAGAACCTCCGACTGTCTGAAATCGTACAACCACTCTGATACTACACTGTTCCTCCATACGGCTACTAAGGTTGTCAACCAAGGTCAATGACATGCAACCAACCAGCTGATGACACGTGTAAAGTGTATACTAACTTGCATTAAATGCATGCAGTATATAAAGAGATGAACCCACTTCATTTGAAGTAACTTTCTAACTCTGGACAAGTTCAATCTCTTATCTCAAGATACGTTATTATTAGTAATTTCCTTATCTCTCTTAGTGCAAGAAACCTTAGTGTTCCAACTTGTTTAGATTTAGGTTTATCCTTAATCTTGTTTCCGCAACAAGCTGTAAATTGTTAATGATTTATCAATAAACAATTTAGAAAAGTAAAATCTGTGTGTTTGTATTCAACCCCCCCCCCCCCCCCCCTTCTACAAACTTGTATAGGCCTTCGGGACCAACACATGTGTCTTGAAGCTCCTGAATCTAAAACCCCACATGACATCCCTGCAAAAACAATCAGTTAGTTTTAGGTACCCATTTTGGAATGGGTCCTTCTTTGTTAGCTTTATCATTTGATTTAACAAAAGTGCCTTTAACTCTCCATTCAAAATCTTTCTTTAAACACCATTTACCTTGAACTTTTATGAAGTCAGAACATTTTCTATTCACAAATTTGTTCAATTTCTTCTTGAAAGTTTTAAATTTGGATGTTGTAGTGTTTTCAACTTTCTTTTCTTTCACATTAAGCTCTTTCTCATTCTTTCCTTTGAGTTTAGTTTGAGGCTTTTCTTCTTTTATCTTTTCTTTTCTCTGAGTTTGAGGAACAGAAACATTCTTCTTTTCTGTATTCTGAATATCTTTTCTTATAAAAGAAACAGATGTTATTGTGATTGGACATTTCTGAGAATATTGAAAAGAATCACTTCCACATTGAACACAAGTCAGATTTTTCTTTGCAAGTAAAAACAAATCTGTACCATAAGTCTTTTCACTGCTATTTCTATTTTTCAATGTGCAGGTACATTTATTACAAAAACTATGTGCTTTAGGTACAGAAGCAGAATTACATCCAATATTCTCAGAGACTCTTTTCATATCATCTTTCCTTTTGCTTTCCTCTTTTTATGAAAAATTCAATCTATTTGTGTTAGAGAATGAAATAGATGATTCACCTTTTTCATATGTACTTGATTCATTAAAGAATTTATCATTATCTTTTAGAGCATTAATCTTGAAAAGTTCATATTCAGCTTTCAGTTTCTCAAGCTTTGTTATTTTCTGAATAAAGACAATTTTTTCTTTTAAAGCTTTTTCAAGACTAACATCCACATCACAATAGTCATTTTCAAGTTCTTCATAAGATTTCCTTAATTCCTCAAGTTCTTGACTTACAAGATTAAATCTCTTTTCAAGTTCTAAAAAGTCTTTTGATTTTGTTTCAGAATATTCAGTTGACTCAGAATTCTGACTCTTTGAATCAGAATTCTGATTAACAGACTCAGACTTCTGACCTTCAGAATCAGAGATTTGACTTGAACAATCAGAATTCTGATTAGAAGATTCAGATTTCTGACTAACTGTTTCAGAAACCTTACTAGTATCAAATATACTTTCTATGTCAGAATGAGAAAAACTTTGTTGGTTATTTTTGTAACTGACATTTAGAGAGTCATATTTGAATTTAGTGTCATTATATCTGGGTTTCTCTTCTGTTGGTTTAGAAATTTCTTTCTTAACCTTATCTTCTGAAACATCTGACTTTTCTGTTTTTGATTCAGAAACTGTTTCCTTTATCTGTTTAGAACTTGATTTCTGCAAACTATCAGAACATGTGATAGAACTTGCAGGTCTTATAAAAACTTCAACAACTTCTGGAAATTTTGGTTTAGGAACATGAAGCTTTTCAAAATCATACAAGTTGACTGGAGCTCTTTTCAAAACAACATTTTCTTCCAATCCTAATCCTTTCTTTGGATTATAAAATCTTGTATCTTTAATATTGCTTGTTAGAAGATTTAATGTTTGCTGAGTCTGGCCTCTTTTCAAGTTAAGATCTTATAATTCTTTGATTTTGGTGTACAAATTCTTTCTTTCCTCAAATAGCATATCAAACTTTATTTGTAAATCACCCTTTTCATCTTTAACCTTTGAAAGCTCATTTTTTAATTCAGAATTTTTTTTCAACAATTCAGAATTTTCAGTTTTAACTTTCTGTTTCTCAACCTCAGATTCCTCATACTGTTCTCTTATTACTTCTTTTTCAATTCTGAATTTGTTAACCAGACATCTTTCACCTTTTATCTGTTTTCTCAGTTTAACAAACTCAGTTTTCATGTTACTAATCTGTGTCATTAAATCGATTTCAAGTGCAGAATGTACCTCAGTAGATGAAAAGTGAATGCAATCATATAACTCTGCATCTGTGAAAAGTGAATGCAGTCATCTTCATCTGAAGTGTAATACAACCAATTTTCCTGTTCAACTAACATTGCCACTTCATCATCTCTTTTCTTGGCTAGCTGAGCCTTTTTGGTGTAGTACTCATAATCCTTCACAATTTTGACTTTGCAATCCTTTGCATAGTGACCAGACTTTCCACATTTGAAACACAGATTCTTTTCTTTTCTTTCTTCCTTCACTTCTCTATTTTCTTCTCTTCTCTCTTCCTTCTTTTCATACTTACTCTCTCCTCTTTCTTCTATTTTCTTGAAATCTGAATTTCCCTGCTCTTTCTTGTAATTTCCCTGAAATTTACCCTTTCCATACCTCTTGTTAAAAGTGTTAGTCAACAAAGCTAACTTCTCAGCAATCATTTTGATATCCTCATCTTTTTCTGATCCTTCTTCCTTATCAGATTCTTCCAACTTTGGTATCTCAGATAGATACGCAGTCTTCTTGGGTGCTTTAACGATTTTGGACTTTGACAGAAAAGCTAACTGTTCTGCAACATTTTTCTTTTCTTCAACCACAATCTTAACAGAGTCTTCATGATGATTAAGTACACAAAATAGATCATTGAGATCTTCTTCACACATATCCTTATTCATTTGTAGACTGATAGGAAACGATGACAATTCTGAATTTAGACTGTTCAGAAATTTGTAGTTTATTTCTGACTTTGTCTTTTTCAGCCCATTTCTTCTCAAATCATTCAGTATACTGCAAAATTTACTATATGTTTGAGTTAAACTTTCTGATTCTTTAGCCTTGAACCTTTCATAAGCATTTATTCTTTGATTTAATTTTGCTTGTATTGACCTGACAGTTCCTAACATCTGCCTTTCCTTTTCATAAGCAGATGATCCACTATCAATTCTGTTTAGAACTTCATTCGGAACGGCCAATGTCATCAATGTGATGGCTCTTTTGTCTATAGCATGCCTATTTTTCTGTTCAAGTGTGTATTGAGAATAATTCTTTTTAACCCTTGTAGCTGGAATTTCTGGAGTTGTCTCTGTTTCAGGAGTTGCAGCCACATCGACATAGACTTCGATAGGACATTCTCGGATAGAAACCATTAGATTTTCATCTATGTTATCCAAGAATTGGATCATTCGGATTTTCCATTGCTGGTACTCTTTAGGTATTAGAACAGGTGGTTTTGTTTCAGCTCCCATGGCTAGATACTCTTTTGAAGACATGATTGTAAGATATTTCAACAGAGAGAGAAATTTGAATTTCTTGATTGAAAAACAACAATTAATTCGAGAATTGCTAGGAATTCAAGAATTAGAACAAGCAGCGGAATCGATATTTGAACGAATCAAGAAATCTTCAAGAAATTGATCAATAACCTTCACGATCACGATCTTGAACAAATTTGTTTGTTGATTTGCTCTGATACCAATTGTTAGTTTAGGATCCACTCTTACAATCAATATATCAATGTATATAACAGTAATTGAGAAGTAATATGATCGAACCAACTTGTATTCAATGAAGAACAGATTTACAGATCTTAGAGAGAGAGTATCTCAAAGATTACAAAAGATGAATACAAATATATGTGGGAAAAGTCAGTTAGCGTAACAGTGCTAACCACTATATATACTGCAACGGAAACACTAAAGCTACAGTACATATAAGAAAGACTAATAGGAACAATACACGTGTCCTAATTAGTTAACTAAATACAAAGTAAAGTATCTAGTTATAAGTTCTGAACATGTTGTTCAGAACTTCTGAACATTATTCTGATTAAGCTTCTCAGAACTTCTAACTCTTCTTCTCAGACTTCAATACTTAGCAAACTTTCAGAGCATTCCTTCTGAGCCTTCTTGGTCAGAACTCTGACTCTTCTCTTCCGAACTTCTGAGTCTTCTTATCAGAATTCAACACTTGGTTTATTGACAAAACTTAGATCTAACAAAATTGAACAACTTGATCCGGAGATTGAGAGAACCGTCCGCCGACTACAAAAAGCATCTAAAGCGCAAAGACAGTTGAAGATGGGTGACGAAATACCCGTCAATAGACCACCTTTCCACAACCCACCTCCACCACCTCCTGAACAACGCCCTATGAAGTCGTTTGCCAATCCGAATGTGGCAGCGGCACGCATAGGCAATCAAGCACCTGCCACTGCAGCAAACTCGTTCGAGCTTAAACCGGGTACCATCGTGATGGTACAAAAAAATCAGTATGGAGGAACACCGATAGAAGATCCGCATGTACACCTCCGGGCGTTTGAGAGGATTTGCAATACATTCTAGATTAATGGGATGGAAGAGGACACCATCAAGCTGAGGCTGTTCTTTCCCGGTGGAGCCGAAACATGGATCGAGAGTATCCGACCGGACTCGATCACTACATGGGCACAACTGAAAGCGGCCTTCCTTCAGAAATTCTTTCCACCGGGAAGAACCGCTCAATTAATGGCTGACTTCACTCACTTCGCCCAATGGGATCAAGAGACCTTATATGAAGCATGGGAGAGATACAAGGATATGATCAAGAAGTGCCCTCACCATGGATTTCAAGGTTGGGTCATCATCCAGACTTTCTTTGGAGGCCTTCACCCACAATTCAAGAATGACATCACAGCTGCAGCGGGTGGAGCATTAATGGAGAAATCATATGAAGAAGCTGTCACCTTGATCGAGAACTTGGCCGAACACAGTTTCTCTACTCCACGATCAGCTGTTAGGAGAGTTGCAAGTATTCAAGAGTCGGACGAGCTGAAAGAAATTAAAGCTCAACCAGCAGCAATCACGAACCATCATAAAGAAGTTAGTCCACAAGAGCCCGAGCAAGTTCAGTTCCTACAGAACCGGAATCACCAGCCGAGAAACGATGCTTTCTCAAATACCTACAATGAGGGGTGGAAGAAGTACCCAAACTTTTCTTGGAGTCAACCTCAAGGGCAGCCACAAGGTAATAACTCTAACTTTTCAAATTCTTCTAATGCTAACAATGTTTACCGTCCTCCAGGTTTCAACCAAAGGAATTTCAATGAAGGACCATCTATGGAGAAGAAGTCGGGGTTAGAAGACATGATGATGAAGTTCATGGCAAAGATGAATGGCACGGTTGGAGAGTTAGCGAGCACGGTTAGCACAGTCAAGGCGATAACTGATCAGAACACCGCATCGATCAAGATCCTAGAAAGGCAAGTGGGGAAGATTTCGGAAGCCCTACAGAACCGACCTCCCGGAACGTTTCCAAGTCAGACCGAAAGGAAAAATCAGGAAGAATGTAATGCCATTTATCTGAGAAGTGGCAAGGAGCTGATCGAGGAGCCTACACGAGAACCACCAGCAAAGGAAACCGAGCCTAAAGAGAAAGAGGTTGTAGATGTGGATGAGCTAGAGGTTGATGAAGAGGTGGTGATTGAAGAGAACTTAAAGGTTGAAGAGAGCAAGAAGAGTGAAGCGACGAAGCCAGAGCAATCACCGGTCAAGCTGGTGGTACCGAGAGTGCCCTATCCGAGCAGACTTAAATCGCATAAGGATGATGTTAATTTTTCTAAGTTTCTTGATATATTTAAAAAGTTGCATATTAACATTCCTTTCGCAGACGCTTTGGCACAAATGACCTCATATGCGAGATTTATGAAAGACATCTTATCCAAGAAGAGGAAGATTGAGGATCAGGCCACAATTGCACTTACTGAGGAGTGCAGTGCTATAATTCAGAACAACCTTCCCCCAAAGCTTAAGGATCCAGGGAGTTTTTCCATCCATATCCAAATTGGGAGTTTTAATTTTGATAAGGTATTATGCGATTTAGGAGCTAGTATTAACCTAATGCCTTTGTATTCTTTCAGGAAGCTTGGCCTCGGGGAAGTGAAGCCGACAAACATGACCCTTCAGCTCGCGGATAGGTCGATAGTGTATCCATATGGAGTCGTCGAGGACGTATTGATCAAAGTCGGCAAGTTCTATTTTCCGGTGGACTTCGTGGTGTTAGATATCGATGAATATGTAGAGGTCCCACTGATTTTGGGTAGATCATTCTTGGCCACGAGCAGAGCGCTGATAGACATGGAAGAAGGTGAGATGACCTTCAGGGTTGGCGGCGAAAAGGTTATTTTCAAGATGTTCGAGAGTAGAAGGTGTAAGGAGGCCGATGGTCATGGAAGGCCAGATGTGGAAGAATCCGTGAAGAACCGCAAGTGTGGGCGATTCGATTCCGCGGATACCGAGCCAAGTTGAGATCCACATAGTCGTGTCGCGACTTTAACCAAGGCGCTGGGTGGGAGGCAACCCACCGAGGTTCGTTTTCTTTTAAATTTTTCGTTTTTGAGTGTGTTTTAGTTACGAAAAAGCAATAAAAATGAAAAAACAAAAAATCAAAAAATCAAAAAAATAGCTGAAACAGGGACTTACGCGGCTTGTGTCACGGCCTAAAAACCGCGCGCTAAGTCGCGGGGTGCTCTATTAGTTTTCAGGAACAGTGTGTTACGCGGCTTGTGCCGCGGTTTCCAAACAGCGCGCCAAACTGCGCGGCTCCCCTGTTTTTGTTTTCGTGCTGTGTTTTCTTTCCCTGCTTGGTGTGTTTCGTCTCTTTGTTTTCTTTCGCTTTCTACTTTGTTTTCTTTGCTTTTGCATTCTCTCTCTCCCTTTTTCTCCGATATCTCTCGTCCGAGGTCGCTCCAATCTTTCAAGAGGATTTTCTCCATCTGGGCAAACAGGTATGTTCTCAACCTTGTATGTAACGAGTGATGTATGATGTTTTGTGTCCCGATTAGTTCCCGATTAGTCCCGATTAGTTCACTTAGGTTTGGGGTGCCTCATCTTTTCAACATCTACACACTCATTTTTAATCCTGTACAAACCTCGGTTTCACCGAGGTTTGGGGTTGGCTTTGTTTGACAAACCTAGGCCACGACCTAGGTTTGGGGTGGCCAGTTTTTTTTATTGAGATTGTTCATTGATGATTCTGCTTTAATGTTATGTCTGCCTGTCTACTACCTGTAACAACCGCACAACGATACTCGTTTAGTATCACCTACGCCGACACTCGCACATTGGGGACAATGTGTGGGTAAGGTTTGGGGTTGCCCACTCGGACCCACGTTTATGCACGTAGATTTCCCGCACCTCTGCATGCTTAGATCACATTAGGCAAAAAAAATTCTTTTTGAATGATTGAGACCGACCATTGTGGGAAGAATCTTGTGATAGTGACGTGACCATTAGGGAAGGACCGGGAAAGGACATGACTAGGGACATTAGTGGAGACCACCCAATAGCGAGTTTTGAGCCTAAAAGACGTTTTTCATTTCGAGGGATTCATACACTTACTTCTTATACACTTTTTCGAGTTCCTTGTCGTAAATATAGAATGATCTCGCTATATTATTGCATTGAGTAGCAAAGACGACCATCGGGATATTGGGTAAGGGTATAGTAGACCAAATCGTGTGGACCTTAAGATGTGATTCCAGGCAATGTGTGTTTTGTTTTAACCTGTTTTCAGCTATCGTACCTTTTTACCCAGTTGTGTGTACCCATAACCCATTTTGTAGCCAAACTCTCACCACTTGTTCGTTTCTAAACCCACCTCTAAACCCGAGCCAAAAGCCTTAGCCAACCTTATCCGAAAGTGTGTCAAACAGAGGCGGTAATGAATAGAAAAGATAGAGCGGAAAAGAAGGAAATCAGGCCAGTCATGAAAATAGATAAAAAAAGAGGGCCAATGCAGCCCCAATCGAATAGAGGACCAATGAAGTCCCAAAAAAAATTTAAAAAAATTAATAAATTAAAAAAATAAAAAAATTAAAAATTAAAAAATATCCAGTTAGTTTAGACAACTATCTACAGCTGAAAATAAGTGAGTCAATGCAACTCCAATAGTGACAAAGAGGGCCAAATGATAGAGCATAAAGCTAGGAAGTTCAGAATTGCTAAAGTTTGACACACCAAGGATTTTTGAACCGTTTTTCCCTTTCGTTTCGTGAACCATAACCTTAGCCCCATAACAACCCTTGTAAAGACCTGGATGATCTTCTGGAAAACGTGTTTAAGGAATGCTACCACTTTTTACCAATATTCCCTGTCTTGCTACTTGATTCCTTTCTGAGATCGACTTTTTGGACATTTGTGCGTCTTTCAATAGAGTTGTCATGTAATATTCGAGTATTCTTGTACATAAATTCTTATACATGACAACATGTGCGATAACCTAGGTTCGAGAGAAATGAGAGAATATCGTGAGGTAGGGTGGAGGAGAAATGTTTTCCGTAGTATGTTTGGACCTAGTATGACCTTAATGGAAACGGAGCAGTCACGAGTTCAACTTACAATGGAAGGTCATATATCAAACAGAATAAGGATGAGGCGAGAGTTAGATAAGCATTGACGGGTATGGGAAATCACCAGTGCATCACGTGGTACCAATTGGGAGTTGTGCAGTTATTAAATTTCACTGAAGTGTGCCTTTATTCTATTTTTATCGCTAATTTGCTTGGGGACAAGCAACACTCGGTTTGGGGTTGTTGATAACGCCACTTTTTGGCGTTATTTTCGGTTCTCAAACCAATGAGATTGGCTTGTATTTAAGCAAAGAAGCGGAATTTTATGGTTTATCGAGTGATTTATGCAGGTTATCTAAAAGACAGCGTTCATCGAGAAAAGAAGCTAAAAAGAGCCCAAAAAGAGCCAAAACAAAGCCCAACGAAAGCCCGAGATCCAAGCCCAAGACCCACGCCCGAACCAGGACCCGAAGCTGACCCAGAGGCCAAAAAGGAACACGCGCGACTTGCCACGCGACTTGCAAGTCGCGCAGCAAACCGCGTAACCCTCTGATTCAGCATTATACTTTGGCGAATTTTCTGATTTTAGGGCACTCTCGACACACCACACACACGACGAACGGCAGCGACTTAGGGGCGATTTCTGGAGACATTTCACGTCTTTTGGAGCCACGAGAGAGGATCAAACGAGGAGGAATTCACGACGCGACGCGGATTAGAGCCGGGAGAAGGGAGTTTATCATTACATCTTTTATGTTCACGTTTATCATGTTTACATACAGATTTTCATCCCCTTTTCTTGCGTTTTTGTCTCCCATCATCATGAACTAATCTTTAGATGTTGGGGGTTGTAATGAATTCGATTTAAGTGTACAAACATGTAACTTGAGACTTTTATCAGTTTTTCTATATTAATGAAGCATGTGATTTGGATTTTAATGCTTTTGTGAATTTGACCAATTTACAATTGATTTGTTGTTTCTAATTAAGTTCGAGAGAATTAATTGTAACTAGAACTAGGAATCGCACGCCTAAGGTGAGAAAGGAGATAGAGATATTTCGAGTAAGCCTTAGTCCCATTAAAATCTTGAGCTTAATGTGTTTTGAATTCCATAGGTGAGATCGAGAGATAAAACTTGTGCTTTTCAAGATAAAACCCGTTGTTGCTCGAAATAGAACAACGGTGATTTTTACAAGATTAGGTATTCATTATACGGAATAACTAGTAATTGGTGCGAGTTAAGTGTTTGTATACGAAGGTCTTAGGATTTCCAACCCTCAACTATTTCCTCTATCAAGGTTTCTTAAGCTGTCTATTTTCTTGTGTTGATTTAATTTATTTGCATTTAAATACTTCATAAACCAACCTCTCAAAGTTTCGATAATTCAGTTAATAGAGTTTATAGTAATTGTGATACTTAGTTCCTAGTTCCTGTGGATTCGATACTCGTACTTCCGTACGTATTACTAGATTTCGACACCGTACACTTGCGGTTAGATTTAGGAGGGTGATACCCGCCTATCACACCCCTGATCAGGAAAATGTTTCAAAACCATATTTTAAATTAATTCATGATCAAGGAAAACCTGAAATTATCATTTCAAAATCTGCTGGAAGTCTTGATTCAAAGGAGTCTTTTAAGGCACATAAGCCTGTTACTTTTGTGAGTGGTCCCTCTGATGTCAAAACTCAGAGTGCACTTAATCCAGAAGCTCCAGATTTCTCTCCCACCTCTGACGATGTTAGAAAAACATTTGGGGAGGATTTGCAAAGAGTGCTTGAGGAAAGCTATGCTTCTGATGCTTTGAAAACTAAGTTCAGAAGATTTAAAACTTGTTCCATCAAAGATCTGAACTTCTCTGACTCCAAGAATACAAGCTTCTGTCACTATCCCTCATAGACTATCAACTCTGACAGAGTCAAAAGAGATTTTCTAGACTCTGACTCTGATTCAGAGGTTGATGAGCAAAGTTTATGTGCACCAGAGATTGTTGTGCACAAAATAAAACAGCCAACTGTTGGATCTGGGGTTTTAAACTATGTTAATCCTGTCCCAAAGAACACACCCAATTGTTTCGATTTGTCCTAATTTTAGGGATATATGTGTCAGAGCGCTCTCTTCTCTGGAGTTGGAAAAGAGACGAGTTAAAAAGCCATGAGTAATCCAACCACTCAACTTCCAAAACCTCATGCTTTTAAACCAATTAGATTCACTCCAGAGCAGAAAGGAAAATGGAAAGTGTAAACACCAGATCTATTAGGTAAACAATAATTCATCCATCGATCTTCAAGAATCTAGATATTACATAGGAATTAAGCACTTTCTCTCTCTAGATTCTCTCTCTAGAATCTCTCTCTAGATTTACAATTATGAACTCATTCACTAATGACTTTCTTGAGACTTGCTTAACAACTAAGCAAACTAAACCTATTTATACCTATGAATTACAACACAAGTATTTCTAATTACATTGACTTTCTAACTAAACAACTTTGACTTTGACTATTTTGACTTCTACTTTGACTTTACAATGTTTGACCATTACACGACTTTAAAATAAATCTTGAATACAATAATGCTCTAACATTCTCCCCCTTTGGATTCAAGATTTAAAAATATAGCAGCAGTCTTCAGTACTTGATCTTCAAAACTTTAACTTTGACCGCTTTAAACTTTGAACCTCAGATTATCTTCAAACAACTTTATCTTCACTAGTTCACGGCAAACTAAATACTTTGACATTCTTTAAAAACTCAGCTTTGAAGAATCTTCAGTCAAAATTGAAAAGTCTTCGCCTTTCACATTGAAAATTTAATCTTCACATCTTCAACAAATTGTCTTCAAGTCTTAAACGCAAATTTTATATCTTTGCAGCTTTGAACTTTGTAGTTTTGAACTTTGAAGCTTTGAAAAACATTGAAGCTTTGATCTTTGAAGCTTTGAAATCTTTGAAGCTTTGAAATCTTTGAATGATTTCTTGAACTTTGTATCTTAATCTCTTCGATCATGAAATGTCTTCGAACAACGAACTTTCTCGAAACACCTCGGAATTATCTCGGAATGACTTCTTGACTTCAGCATATCATTTCTCCCCCTTAATCTTTCATTGACAAAACTTCCTTTTCTTCAGGGTATAACTTCTCCCCTGTTCTTCAATATACTATTTCTCCCCCTTTTTGATGATTGTGAGCATCATGATCATCAAAACCTTTATCAAATCCAACACGCACGTTATACACCACAAGTAACATTCTCCTCCTTTTTCATCTGATAAACCGTCAATTCTAACAGATATTTATCCGAATCTTTTCAAATTCAGATAAATAGAGAGTGGTAACCCTGAAACAACGGATGAATCAGTTAAAATGCCTATAAGTAGCACGGAGCCACTTAGTAGAACGGATGTACTTTGGAAAGGAGCTTTTTGATGTTCACTCCCCCAGGGCGTCCATTCAATCATCGAAAATCACAAAGGAAATTCTATGAACGTTATGACAAGAAAACATATTCCTTGTGTGAACGTGCATGTGTAGAAAGAATAATGCAACATATGCTTGAATAATATGCTCAAAGTTTGTAAACTGTTGAGACATCAACAATTTTCCACGGACTCAATGTGCATGAATGAAGAGCGAATGTGGGGCAAACTTCCTTCTTTTTCAATATCCAAACCTTTCGAGTGAAGATCAGATAGATGATATGCTGCGTCCCCATGAAAAATGAAACATTCCTTTGTTAAGAAAGAAATGAGTAGCTGGTGGGGTTAAAGCAAGAGTTGGCATGGGCTAGTTGCCTGTTTCAATGATGGTCACCAAAGAATGTGAACCAATCAGTAATGTGGCTGCCCGACTCAGAAAGTGGATGGTGCAGAGTTCTCTTATTCTTTTAACTCTGTTCTCACACCCTCTTTCTTTTTTTAATCCGCTCACTTCTACCCAAACTCTCATTTACATTTTACCTCAGCACAATGAGATACTCAACCGGATGAGTTATCTCCCCCACCCTTTGATGTAGACCCCTCACCTGTAACGACCCGAAATCTCATAAAATAAACGATTAAACATTACAACCGAAAATGGTCCCAAAGTCTACAATACATCAAATTTACTCTAAGCTCGCAGCGGAAACCACCTTCACAACTGAGATACTACAAGAAGCCCGACGATACTCGGCAAGTCTTCACTACCCCTCGCTCTTTTACCACGACCCGACCTTCCATCCTCATAATATGAAGCTTCATACACGACTAATACCTGAAAATGGTTTTTAAGTTTTGAAAGCGAGGGTTAGACCATAAGGTCTAGTGAATTCCCTCCTAAAAACGTAACCACAAAACATTTTACGAAACACGTTTCCTTGCAAACAATACTTGACACGTTTCCTTGCGAACAACACTTAACAAGTTTCCTTGCAAACAATACTTGACACGTTTCCTTGCAAATAACACTTAACAAGTTTGAGCTCAAACAAGGGTATACACAGTGGTACGGACCAATAACACCTTACAAAGCCAGGCACGGCAACTCATCACCTTACAAAGCCAGGGACGGCAACTCATCACCTTACAAAGCCAGGGACGGCAACTCATCACCTTACAAAGCCAGGGACGGCAACTCATCACCTTACAAAGCCAGGGACGGCAACTCGGGGGTCCTCCACTGTGTAACCCGACTCTACCACAAACATAAACATTTAAAACATGCTTTAAAACTTACTCGAGGAATATCCTCCTTCCACTTGTAAAATAACACTTTTCATGCATGAGAAAACATAAGATTCATGATGATCAAGTAAACTCATTTTCAGTCATATCAATTCTTCGCAATTCATTTTAAAAGATAGAAATAATGCATAAGGGAACTCACCTTAGCGTTAGCACCTCGACACACGCTCCGAAACCCACACTTGTTCGAACCGAGCACCTGAATTGGGCACCACAAGAATGGTGTTAAACCATCTAACCATACTCCCAAACATCCTTAACATAACCCCAAGACAATCCCCCAATCGCTGCCTCGATCCTAGACCCGAACGAACAACGAAAACGGACAAAAGGGAAAAGGGGACAGAGCCTGGCACCGATGGTGGCGCCGATCCATCGGCGCCGAGATCGGCGCGGATCCCTGGTTTGCCCTGCACGATTTTCTTCCCAAAGCCCAAAGGTTTCTCAATCCCCAAACTTCTCTAAATCGGTTCTAAACCTCTCAAATTGATACATTAGATATAATAAACCATAAGAATCAATTTCCAACATTCTACTCAACATAAAACCCATCAAATCCACCTATTGATTCATGGATTTAAACCTCAAAACCCAAAAAGCTCAATCCATAGAAAATGGAGGTTACTAAGCAACAAGATGGAGTTCCTTACTGAAATGATCACAACTCATAGGGATTCAATCCCAAAAACATTGAACCCAAGGATTTCCAACTCCAACACACACGCTTGACCAAAACCCATTACACACAAGAAGAAGAAGATAAATGAAGAGAATCATACCTAGAAGATGATCTTCCTAAGCCTTTGATGAATCTCTCCCACTCCAAATTCCCAAAAGTTGGTCTTCTCCAAAATCCTTCTTCTCAAATCCTTAGCCGCCACCAAAAATGAAGAATGAGGGTTCTTCATCTGATTTATAACTCTAATTTCACACTCTAGAGCACATAAGTTTCCAATTTAACACCTTGGCCACCAAATTCCCTTTTATTCTAAAATGCCACAAGAGAAAACAATACTTAGGAATATGGTCCCTTTGCTAACTTTCACTCTTATTGCTCTAAGCACTAAACCTTCAACTTACTAAAGTTTGGGTTGTTACAACACTCCCCCCTTAAAAGAATTCCGTCCCCGGAATTCCTTATTGGAAAGGATGCGGGTAATATGCCACACTAAACCGACACTCTCCCAAGGTGTAGCCATTTCTAACCCAGCCAACCACCTCATACATCGAAACCTGGAACATCGGATGCATTCCCTTCGGTTCTTACGGTACTCTAACTCGTAGGCTACTGTCCCTACTCGATCGATCTTGACCACAAAAGACTAACTAAGGCTTCTCATGCACCTATACTTCCTTTGAGGAGGAACTTGGCGGAATCCCCCCGCTATAACATAAGATTCAATTACTAAGAAACAATCCCACACCTGACAGATTGGCACAAGACCAACCCTGTCTATCCCGACCACTCACAGCCTCGAGTTCCTTCATCGTATGACCACTCAGAATCGTGCACCACCCAACAATCGTCTAAGCAGAAAACATTTCCCTTTCCTGGACCACCTTGACCACAGTCCGTCGACTACAACACCACTCCCGACTTATACGTAACTAAGAGTAGGAACCTCCATACTTCCTACTTGATGCGATCACTTATCCGAATTCAACTTATCCTGCAAGCACATCGATTTATCCCTACCTGCCACAAGCGTTTAGACACAAAATATAACTTCGATTACCCTCACTCAACCAAGAGGAGTAACCATGGTCACACCATACTATTCTCACTAGATTAATCACTGCACGACCAATTCGTTTAAACATTTCTCACAGAGTCACTAACTTAACTCATGCACAATTTCCTTCCTCAATACTCTTCCCAATGGTTCGCACACTTATGAAAGACAACCTACACAACGCTGCACCTTTTGGCATTGCTGTCAAGTTTATTACTTCCAAATTTACTCACTTAATCCGACATACTAACTTCACCTCCCCACGTTGGTGTGGAGCACAGCCCACCAAACATTACTTGCCCTTCTCTCTCTCGACCTTTCCACATGCTGATACCACTTTCTTATTACTCGCCTAACCAAACAGTTGCACCAAGATCCTAACTTAGGGCATTCAACCAAGTCGTCTTGAAACGACACCAGTGTTCGACGTCACTACACATTCTTGATCTCCAACCTTTACTTCCTCGAATAATCCTTTCACACATGAGAAACAACTCGCATTCCTTAAGGATTTCGCATCTACTACACCCTATTTTGACTAACATCTCATCATCTTTTTCCGACTTCCAATGATCCCAGAAACATGCTTACTTAGCGACTCTTACAACTAGAAACACTTGGCTTCTATTTCGGGTAACCACCCACCACCACTCCGTCATTCTATTCCTAACATAATCATACCACGACGTCAACTTACTCCCACGTGCTCCAACAATCTGGTTAACAAACCGAACACCTCATCTGAAACCCCCAAAAGGCTTCTATTCGATGTTTCCTCTCTCTCCAACATCACATTGCTACAACACTAGCTGGCACACTTAGCTCGACAACTACGGTCACTACACATCCGAGCACTCTTGGCCCTTAACATCACACTACAGACCAAATCTCTCATGATCATTCACACAATTCGAATTTGCCTTCGCATCCTCCCGAATACACAATCGAGTCTATCTCGCTACTTAGTCCTTCCCCAACTTGTTGAACTATAACTCACGAGTTCCCACTCAACTCAAACATACTCACTACCTTTGACCACTCCATTATTACGGCAATTCATCATTATACCTAAGGCTTACACAATCCACCGGTACTAAGTGCTACCGCTTCCTCACACCACCATAGCACCATGCGACCGCATCACAACAAGCTAACATGATGCCTTTACTTACACAGGAGATGTTACCTCCTTCATGCCACCCATAACACAATCTCATACGAAATAAAACGTTTCCCGACCTTGCCTTTCCTGGGTCTAGACGAACCATGTGTCCAGGTCAACTATCCAAAGCGCACCCGCTTCGATTACCCCGACATTTCGTTCTTATATGGATCATCATACCCTATAAGAAATCACTTATGCAACCACGATCTTTCACTTTTGTAACATTCAAACAAGGATTTCTCGTTGGGATCTACCTCTCCTAACTCCTCGAACAAATTCTCGTTTCTCGCCAAATTTTTTTTTTCCGCAATCTAAATCCGTTATACTAAACATCTGACACATAAGAGGATCATCAAAACCTCAATGGACATCACATTCACTTTAGTGATCTTCCGTTCTCCGATTGCTCTCCCTAGGTGTTCCTACGCCATATCATTTAAACAAATCTCGGACAACCTCCTTCGTTTGCCCGCAACGGGTTCATTCTCACGATTCAGTTTCCTGACAACGCCTCTAACTTAAGACATGATAAACAGTCGCAAACCTCCATATCAATGGACTACATGTGAAGATTCCACTCCTTCTAGACCACCTAGGATTCCTAACAGAATCCACTTCGTCCAACTCATCATAACCAACTTATACCCCACCGCTCTCACTTGAGGAAACACAAGGCCTTTCTTAGCGTAGAACTTTAATTACCAAACATCTTAGTACTCCGACTCAAAGCCGATAACATTACATCAAGTAACGTAACGTTACTTATTACCACCACACCAACAGACACGCTTTGGTCATTTCGAATCTTACCGCAATAAAACCATTCTCGCATAACTAAGCAATAGCTCAAACTACTATCATACCGGCATTCCAAATTCACTGCACGGGACTCCTGGTATTCACCCACTTCCCCTAACGGGAACACTAAGGTCATAACTCGACCACATCTTATTCAACTGAAAATTCCACTCCCAAAGCCTTTCCTCAACCTCAATCGTAATACCCTTCCCGACCTAGCGAGTTCCTAGCCTTCATGCATAATGACACAACGATTGAAAACATTTTATACACCTTTAAAAATACAGTAGACACAAAATCATAAAACAAGCTTGAGTATGTATGAGCCAACACCACCCAAGACGATTAGTAAAACACAACGATCGCAAGGATCGCTCACAGGCACTCTTACGATACTTCGTACCCTTGTCCATCCAACTCGATGCCGACACAACGGTCATCTCCAACGAAACCTTTTCCAATACGGCTAGAGAATTCAGAACGAAATCACTTACTCAAAGTGGGTCAGTTAACTCCAACACTCGCTTACATGAAAATAACGAGTCAGTACTCATTTTGTTTGTAAAACAACCCTCGCGATAAAATATTTTTTTTTTCAATATTTTCGTAATGAAGATTCTCTCCACAAGAAAAACGTGAAATAATTCGCAAATCACTAAGTTCAAAGCTTTATCGTATAATGAAAACGAGTTTGTCTATTACTTTAAAGAAAACACGCTCGCACGCGTCAACTCATTTCCCAAGTCAAGAAAACATATCATGTACGTACATGCTTTTTAACATGAAAGAGTCTCGTATAATACGTTTAACAACAAAATGCATTGAATTCAATATGCAAAAGGAAGGCTATTCACTCTAACTAAGTCAACCGTTGCGCTCACTTCAACTCTTCACTGACACCATACTATGACCAACAACCGCTTTCTTACTTATGCTACAACTTGTTGTACAAGTACTTCATAGCCCATCGGATCGACCACTCAACATGGTTTACCAAACTAACCAGTTATCTCACTTCCTACTCTTATGCATACCTCAAAACGACACTGATCTCCTTCATTCATTAATCTTGCCACTAAACCGTTTGACTAAGGAATCCAAGACTAGGTTCCCTCACTCGATCTTGAATTGAAGGCTTTCAAGATGCCAACCTACTTCTCACTTCCTATCCCAGAGAGTTTACCTCTAGACAGTTCATCAACATTCTAGACAACACTCCTTCTAGAAGTTACAAACACCACATCACAAGGGATCTCCCATGACACATCAACTCTTTGCTATCAAGCACAAGGTTAGAACCTTCTACATACTGCCACTCTCACCACCCATCCCGACAATAGCGATTGATTACACCCATGCACCTGTAAATCCATAATAGCATTGGCCAGATGCTACTTGAATTTACCTTACATGAAGGTTCTCACTACTATTGTCAAGATATCCTATGTTTACGGTCATTCCTAATGGCTTCCTATATCTCAGTTGTGTCCCACTCAACTCCACAGTTTAAGTTTAGGCCCATCCGGTCACCTAAATCCCTTAAACTATGGCTCTGATACCATTTATAACGACCCGAAATCTCATAAAATAAACGATTAAACATTACAACCGAAAATGGTCCCAAAGTCTACAATACATCAAATTTACTCTAAGCTCGCAGCGGAAACCACCATCACAACTGAGATACTACAAGAAGCCCGACGATACTCGGCAAGTCTTCACTACCTCTCGCTCTTTTACCACAACCCGACCTTCCATCCTCATAATATGAAGCTTCATACACGACTAATACCTGAAAATGGTTTTTAAGTTTTGAAAGCGAGGGTTAGACCATAAGGTCTAGTGAATTCCCTCCTAAAAACGTAACCACAAAACATTTTACGAAACACGTTTCCTTGCAAACAATACTTGACACGTTTCCTTGCGAACAACACTTAACAAGTTTCCTTGCAAACAATACTTGACACGTTTCCTTGCAAATAACACTTAACAAGTTTGAGCTCAAACAAGGGTATACACAGTGGTACGGACCAATAACACCTTACAAAGCCAGGCACGGCAACTCATCACCTTACAAAGCCAGGGACGGCAACTCATCACCTTACAAAGCCAGGGACGGCAACTCATCACCTTACAAAGCCAGGGACGGCAACTCATCACCTTACAAAGCCAGGGACGGCAACTCGGGGGTCCTCCACTGTGTAACCCGACTCTACCACAAACATAAACATTTAAAACATGCTTTAAAACTTACTCGAGGAATATCCTCCTTCCACTTGTAAAATAACACTTTTCATGCATGAGAAAACATAAGATTCATGATGATCAAGTAAACTCATTTTCAGTCATATCAATTCTTCGCAATTCATTTTAAAAGATAGAAATAATGCATAAGGGAACTCACCTTAGCGTTAGCACCTCGACACACGCTCCGAAACCCACACTTGTTCGAACCGAGCACCTGAATTGGGCACCACAAGAATGGTGTTAAACCATCTAACCATACTCCCAAACATCCTTAACATAACCCCAAGACAATCCCCCAATCGCTGCCTCGATCCTAGACCCGAACGAACAACGAAAACGGACAAAAGGGAAAAGGGGACAGAGCCTGGCGCCGATGGTGGCGCCGATCCATCGGCGCCGAGATCGGCGCGGATCCCTGGTTTGCCCTGCACGATTTTCTTCCCAAAGCCCAAAGGTTTCTCAATCCCCAAAATTCTCTAAATCGGTTCTAAACCTCTCAAATTGATACATTAGATATAATAAACCATAAGAATCAATTTCCAACATTCTACTCAACATAAAACCCATCAAATCCACCTATTGATTCATGGATTTAAACCTCAAAACCCAAAAAGCTCAATCCATAGAAAATGGAGGTTACTAAGCAACAAGATGGAGTTCCTTACTGAAATGATCACAACTCATAGGGATTCAATCCCAAAAAGTTTTGTTGTTCAATAGTTTAACTTGAACAATTATGAATTTCAGCTTTTTGACATTGTCATCACAATGTATGCTCCTCAGTATTTGAGCATTTGAACGATGAAGAATTTCTAAAAAACAAGGATATTTGAACGAATGAAATGAATTTGAAAGACTTGTTTGAGAATCTGACAATGTGTCAATCGGATCAAATATTATGAATGATGATCATAAAGGATAGGGTATCAAAGAATTGAAATTTGTTTATATGAACAAATATAAACAATATTTGAATGAAACGTTTAAGTTCTTACGTTGAATGATTGTATGATGCTCAACAAAATTGAAATTCAAACGGGAGTATTACCATCGAAAAATTGTTTTGTTTGGAGACATGGTAATAACAAATTCAATATGAAGCTGAACCGATGTGTATGAATACTCGAAAGTATAGAAAAGATAATACACAAGTATTAATCTTTAGAAACACACGGTCAGAAACTGATGTGACGATAATCCCAGATTTTCATGAAAAATATTTAAAATCACACTTCGAAATTCATAAAATCAGTTTGAGAATAGAGAAGTGGTTTGAACACTTAGCAAAATATCTTTCATGTTTGAAAGTCGTTCTTCTTTCAAACAACCAGAGATTAAGGTAAGAAGATACGTACAGTCAGAAATATTTGAGCTCCCCCTCAAATCATGATAATATAATTTAAAAATATATAAGCTCCCCCTTAACATGTGCAAAAGATCTTTATTTGACAAAATCTGCACAAATAACAAGACTTGGATTAAAATATCCTTAATCATTAAAACGAGTTCTAAATTACCAGGATTGAAGTCAATTCAGAAGGCATGGTCGTTGAAGAACGAGTCCTGATCTGATATGATCAGAAGTCAAAAACTTTGAAGTGCGGGTCCTAAACTGATATGTTTAGAAGCCAAAGTCTCTTTGCTCCCCCTTAATGGCACATGTAGTCTTCAAAAAAAATCACCGCTTCTCTTATGTTTTCAGTCATGTGTGTGGTATATATTTCCAAATCAGCACAACACATGAAGAACCTACAAAACAGATTAAGCATATTTTGGTACCCAATGGCACTTGGGTCCTAGTGTGTTAGGTGTAGATTTCTTAGAAAAAAATACTTTAAGTACCGTACCAATAAGAAGCATAATTTTTATGCACAAAATCATTTGATCCACAGTAGGAACAACAAATTTTCTTGTGTGCCAACCTAATCAGATGATTTGTAGAATAAACAAGATTAGGTGGAACAGAAGATTTACCTTTCGGATCATTGTTCCTCTTTGCTTTTGATGTAGATGCAGATGATTTTGGCACATTTTTTTTGGAATTGTTGTGCCTTTGACTCTCTATTCCATCTTCACTTTCTTGAAGACTGGAGTTTCTTGAGGCTTAAAAGGAGTATCAACTTTAGGCACCTTAAGAAAATCATCCGATTTATCAAACAAAGGATTATAGAAGGGATTTGTTGAACGAATATGATCTTTTGAGAAATCAGTTGATCTATTAAATTGTTTGGAAGGATTGTTTTTAAAACATGAACTTGAAGCAGTTTTAAAAGAGCATTCAGAGTCATTTGAATCAACAAATGGAGTCTGAAAGATAGTATCATGACTGGTCTGCTTTGAGACATCAAATTTAAAAATGATGTCTTCAAGTTCTTTGACTTTGTTCATCAAAACATTTTTCTCTTTAAAAATTAGATCAAATTTCTTTTGGAGATCATATTTGATCAATTGATCCTTCATAATGTCAGCTGATAAACCAGATAATCTTTTGGTAAGATTAAGAATCGCATCTTCAAAATATTTGCGTTCCGATTCAAAATCCTTTTTTATCAGTAATCTCTTTGAAAGTTTCCATATTTTTCTTTTTAAGGGTGTTATTTTCCTTTTCAAAGAGATTTTTGTTTTCCGCAAAATCTTTTCTTTCCTTTTCCAAAAGATTTTCTAAATCAGAGATTTTCTAAATCAGAGATTTTCACGGAAAACTCATTACTTTTGATCTCAAAATATTTTCTTTCAATTCCAAATTCAGCTCTTTCTTTTTCGAACTTTTCTTTTTCTAAAAATAAAACTTTTTCGAAATCGGAGATTTGTTTCGAAAGTTTTACATATTTAAGCTTAATTTCTTTCTTTTCTTCAAGTGCTTTCTTTTGAACATCAGTGTTGTCAAACACAAGTTTCTTGACAACTTTAGCTTTTTCATTTGTGTCTGAATTAGATTCAAACAAGGAATTATCAGAGCACACAAATGATGATTTGGAAATAGAATCTTTTTCCTTAAAATTCATTCCTTCGAAAGAATCCTTTGCTTTAACATCAATCGGACTTGAAGATTTATCCTGATCTTTGAATTAATTTTGTTTTGAACATTTTTCACAAAACTTTGAAACCTTAGAATTTGACAATTCGAATAATTGGGATTCAAGTCGTTGAATCTCACTCTTAAGATCAAGATTGACTTTTTGGATGTGATCAAAATTTGCCCCAATATTGTCATAGTCATCCTCTAATGTTTCAAAATTTAATTGCAATTTAGAAATTTGATTTTCTAAATCAACAATTTTACGTAAAGCAGAATTCAGAATTGGTTTCTTGAACAAACTCATTTTTATATCTGATTTAATGTTTGACTCCTTTTCGCCACAAGATTCAGACATGACAGATTCAGGTTCATTGGTTTTAGAATCAGAAGATTTATCCATAGATTCATTTGAAAATAATAAATTAAATTCAGTTAGTTCAACCTTTTTGGTTTTATAACTGGAATTTAATTCATCGTATTTAAAGTTTGTCGTATTGAATCTAGGCTTTTCGTCCGAACCTTTATCCGTCTTGACTTCCTCTTTATTAGAAACATGAGCTGAAGTGTTAGATCTAACAAAAGTTTCCGATATTAGAGGTATTTCTGTTTTAAGAGTTCCCTTCAAACCTTCACCCAATTTTTAATTGTATAAAGATTTTCAGGTGCTTTCTTTAGAACCTCAACATCAGATAATCCTAGTCCCATTTTTGGATTATAAAATGGAGTATCTTTTGGGTTACTAGTTATTAATTTTAGAGTTTGCTCAGTCTGACCTCTTTTATAATTCAAATCCTCAAGTTGCTTGATCTTTGCAAAAGCTTCTATTCTTTCTTCAGAAAGAATCTTAATTTTAAACTGACAATCTATATTTTCATCACTTATATCTCTCATTTTCTTCTTCAAGTTAGAAATTTCAGATTCAAGCTTTTTAACTTTTATTCTAATGACTTATTTTTCTTTTTCTCTATCTTCGGCTAGGCATTTATAAAGAAGTGCCTCATCGTGATATCTCAACAGTTAACGATCAAGATGCTTGATCTCATCTTTAGCTTCAGAAAGAGTCCATTTTTTCTCTATCTCCTCTACATGATACATCTTGATAAGAATTCTGAAAAGAAACACACACAAAAAAAATTAGATGAAAAATACCAAAAATAATACTACCTAATAGAGTGATCGTCAAAAGAAACTTCGCTTAGAAGTTAGAATTATGTGCACACTCTTAAAAATCAGAAAAACACAATTAAAGTCAGAAAAATTTTCAAAAATAAAATTTGAAAAACAAATTATAAATTTGTCTTCCAAAAATTAATTCTGAAAAATTTGCGCGGAAATGTTGGACTTTAATTGATAAACCTGCAAAATAAGAGAAAAAATATGTCAGTTACGAATAAAAGCAGGTAAAATGACAAAAATTTGACACTAGAATGACTAAAAATGTAAAAAATATAAAATCTAGGGACTAAAACCGACAAAAATAAAACTAATACGAAAAATAAGGACTAAAAAAAATACTAAGACTTGCAAAACCAAAGACTAAGAATGACAAAAACTAAAAAATAATGCTCAAAGAACTAAAAATGTAAAATTCTAAAACTAATAAAAAATGTAAAATTGTAAAACTAAACTATGAAAATGAAAAAACCTAAAACTTAACTACAAGGACCAAACATAACATATTCTGAACCTACTTACTACAGGGACCAAATCTGCCAAAAACTGAAATTGCAACAACTGTTCATCATCTTCCCAAAAAAAACGGGTTTACGAACAGTTGATTTCTTCTTTGTTTTTCTTCCTCAATTCTCAACCAAATTGAATGATTCTTGTTGCGTTGAGTTCCTTAATCGAAATACAATCGAATGCAACTAATATATCACTGTCATGCAACAAAAATTCGACGACCCACGAATTTTTCGGCGAAAAAACGTTTCTTTCCGGCGAATGCGAATTCTTGATGAATTCGCAACAAGAAGGATTCGAATTCTTGAAGAATTCGTAACAAGAAAGATGCGAACAGTTTTCCGGCGATCCCGTTTTTCCGGCGAAGCTCCGGCGAAGACCAAAGTTTTCAACTTTTCGTATCAGGAAGCTTGTAAACAGTTAGCTTTTCGTATGCCAAAGCTTGCGAACAGTTAGCTTTTCGTATGCCAAAGCTTGCGAATAGTTAGCACACACACAAACACCTTGATAATTCTTTAGAAACAGTATGGTGTTTGTTGAATGAAGGATCCGAGAAGCTGAGATTTCATAGAGGATGCGAATAGTAGAATTGTAGAAGGATGCGAGAAGCAACTGAAAGTAGTAGCTTGCGAGTTCTTGACCTTAAGGTTGCGAGTTCTTCATGTAAGAGGGTACGAGTTCCAGTTGGTTGCGAATTCTTGATACTGTAGGTGCTTGCGAATTCTGTGTTCAGTTATGACACACACAAAAAATAAAAACACACAGCACACGTACACATCAATAACACACCCAAAGCTTAACCACACACACACACAACTCGAATTCTTTTCAAGTGGCTTGCGAATTCTTTAGAAAGAGGATGCGAACTCCTTTGAGTTTGTTGACTCATGAAAGCCAATTCTTTCTTTCTTGTTAATTTTCTACAAAAAAATAACAAACTCACAAACATTGTTAGATCATGAATTTTTAAGATCAAAATTAATCAAAAACACATTTTAATAACATCTCAACTATTAATTTGGATCAAAAACCAAGATCTAAACTTTTTTACTCAAGAACATATTCAATCCAAAAATTTCAATTTTTTTTATGGATTAAAACTTGAAATTTTTGATTGATCCATGTCTAAAAACACATTTTGGAAATGATTTTGCACAGAAATGGATCAAAACATCAACAATTTGCAAAATCAAATCACAAAAATTTTCACAGCTTCCATTTTCTCAAGAACACCAAAAATTTTAAAATCTTCAAATTGATCAATTCTTGATGTGTTTTTGCGAAATTAATGATGCAAATCTTGTTTATAATGATGGAGAAACACTTTGCAATTAAAATCAAGCACAAAAACACACTAAAAATCCCTAACCCATTTGTGTTCTTCAAGTTCTTCAAAAATGATGAATTTCTTCAAAAATCTTCAAAAAATCTTCAAATCTTCATCAAATTAGGTGAATTTTTGCACATAATTCGATCCTCCAAAGCTCTTATACCAATTGTAAACACCAGATATATTAGGTAAACAAGAATTCATCCATTGATCTTCAAGAATCTAGATATTACATAGGAATTAAGCACTTTCTCTCTCTAGATTCTCTCTCTAGATTTACAATTATGAACTCATTCACTAATGACTTTCTTGAGACTTGCTTAACAACTAAGCAAACTAAACCAATTTATACATATGAATTACAACACAATTATTTCTAATTACATTGACTTTCTAATTAAACAACTTTGACTTTGACTATTTTGACTTTTACTTTGACTTTACAATGTTTGACCATTACAAGACTTTACAATAAATCTTGAATACAATAATGCTCTAACAAAAAGTAAATGACACACCCATTTCTCAAACTACAGTGAATCACAGAGGAAACAACACTTTTTGGGCCAAGGAAAAACATCCTCGGAGGAATGCCAATTTAAATCCGAAGAAAATAACTCTAGATAGGAAGTTTAGCAAAACCTCTGATTCTAGATTTTCTAATTTTCAAAAGGCATGTAATCCTGTGTTGATGAATCAAAACAGAAGTTTATCACAATCATTTCCATGTTCTGTCAATTGTAATTGCTTTAAGCTTCTGTTGAAACTCCAAAATCATCTTAATGGTCCTCATTGCATTCTGAACTGGTCACAAGAAAGAACAAATTCAAAGACCATGTCTCAGAGGATGAAAGGAAAAGGCTCTGGCAAACCATCCCATAATGGAAAGACAGAAGGTAAATCAAACACTCCCAAGCCTAACAGAAGAGGACCCATTATGCAATGGGTACCTAAGAAAAACTAAGTTGTCTTGCAGAAACAGCATGTGCAAATATGGTACTTGGACTCTGGATGTCCAAGGCACATGACTGGAAACAAAGAGTTGCTAACCTCATTCAAAGATAAAATGGGAGGTGCAGTAACTTTTGGTAGAGATGGGCAAGGACAAATCAGAGGCTATGGAGTATTGACAAATTTAGGTGTATCAGTTTCTAATGTTGCTTATGTATAAGGGTTAAATCATTATTTACTTAGCATAAGTCAACTTTGTGATCATGGTTTTGATGTCAAGTTTAAGAAGAAATATTGTTCATTGTCAGTTTCAGATTCTGGTCAAGAATTGCTCAGAGTTGACAGAAAGGGCAATCTTTATCGCATGAATTTCAATCCAAACCAAGGATCTAATACAAAAAAAATCTGTTTATTCTCTTTGAATAAGGAAGATGCCTGGCTCTAGCATAAAATATTTGCACACTTAAAATTTTCAACTCTTGACAAGCTTGTGAAACAAAATCTAGTAAAAAGTTTACCCACTCTTAAATTTCACAGAGACCATCTACGTTCTACATGTGAAATAGGTAAGCTCAAAAGAGCTTCACACATAACAAAGAGTGATCACAATTGCCCTTGACCATTGCATATGTTACATGTGGATCTCTGTGGTCCCATTTCTTTGCATTGTCTATCTGGAAAGAAATATTTCCTAGTTTTAATTTATGAATATTTTAGATATACATGGGTGAAGTTCATCAGAGTAAAATCTGATGTCCCAAAGGTACTAATCAATTTGTTGAAAAGTATTCAGGTACTGCTTAGTTTAAAGGTACAGAAGCTGAGAAGTGATAATGGAACTGAATTCAAGAATGCAAAACTTGAATCATACCTCACAGAGGAAGGTATCTCTTATAACTTCTCTGCTGCCAGAACTCCTCAACAAAATGGTGTTGTTGAGAGGATGAACTGAACTCTGGTAGAGGCTGTCAGAACAATGTTAGCAGGACTTGATCTACCAACCAACTTCTTTGCTGAAGTAGTTTCAACATCCTGTTTTACCCAAAATAGAGCCATTATTGTCAAAAGATTCAAGAAGACTGCTTATGAACTCATCAACAGCAGAAAATTCAAATGTGAAATATTTTCATGTTTTTGGTTGTAGATGCTACATCCTGAATGAGAGATATCAACTTGGAATGTTTGATACAAAGGCCGATGAAGGAAAATTCATTGGATATTCTCTAACTTCAAAAGCCTACAGAGTCTACAATCTCAGAACCAAAGTCATTATGGAAAGTATCAATGTATCCTTTGATGACAAAGCTTCAAACATCTATGAAATCTCATTATCAGAGAGGATACACATCATAGAGGAGACTAGTTCCTCAAAATCAAGAGAAGCAGATCTCAGGCTGATTATTAATGACTACTTTGATGATGAATATTCATCTGAACTCATCAACAGAGGCAATCAAGTTCAAGGTTCTGAAGGACAACAACAATCAGGTACATCTCTATCTCGTCCATCAAATACTTCACCATCTACTTCTTTTACTATAGGTCCAAATACAAGGAGAAAGTTCAAGACAACAGGCAGAGGAAGAAGAACTGAACCAGAACCATCATCACCATTGATGACCAACATTGGAAGAAATTCAATATACACCAGTTGACATTCACAGAGCCCTATTGGTACCCTTCAGAGCAATGTGCCTCAGAGCCCTGGTACCATTCCTCAGAGCTCTGAAGCTGTCTTTCATCAATTTCCGTCAGAAGCACAGACCCCACCTAAAGTCCATGCTGCACTGACAATATGGACAAAAGATCACCCCCATCATCAAATCATCGGTGCTCCTGAAGATGATGTGAAGACTAGATCTGCCAGAATGAATGAGGCTTTCTTTGTGAACTTTTTAAGTGTGATGGAGCCAAAGAAAGTCTCTGAAGCCCTTGATGATCCAAACTGGATAGAAGCAATGCAAGAAGAGCTTCTAGAATTTGAAAGAAATAAAGTTTGGTCCTTGGTTCCTTTATCCAAAGACAAATCTTCCATTGGAACCAAGTTGGTGTTTAGAAACAAGAAAGATGAAGATGAAATCATCATCAGAAACAAAGACATATTGGTTGCAAAAGGATACTGTCATGAAGCAGGCATTGATTATTATGAAACCTTTGCTTCAATTGCTAGGCTAGAAGCAATCAGAATATTTATAGCCTATGCAGCCCAAAAAGTATTCAAAGTTTATCAAATGGATGTCAAATCTCCCTTTCTGAATGGCAAATTGCATGAAGAAATATATGTCCAACAACCACTTCGTTTTGAAAGCTCAGAGTTTCCAGACCATGTGTATCTACTTGGCAAAGCTCTGTATGGCCTTAAACAAGCCCCTAGAGCCTGGTATGAAACTCTGTCTTCTTTTTTGTTAAATAACCACTTTGAGAAAGGTATTGTGGATACTACCTTGTTCATTAATAGATACAAACATGAGTTTCTTTTGGTACAAATATGTGTTGATGACATTATCATTGGGTCTACTAATCAAAAGTATTGTGACAAGTTTTCAGAGTTGATGAAAAGTGAATTTAAAATGAGCATGATGGGAGAACCTTCATTCTTCCTAGGTTTACAAGTCAAACAAACTTTTAGAGGCACTTTATAACTCAATCCAAATATGTCCCTGATATTTTAAGAAAATATAAGCTCAACAATTTAACTCCTATGAAAACACCTATTGCCACTGGAGTTAAACTTGACCATGATCCAGATGGTCAATTTATTGATGTCAAGATCTACAAAGGTATGATGGGTTCACTTTTATACTTAACAACAAGCAGACCTGATATTATGTTTACAACCTGTCTCTGTGCTAGATTCCAAGATAATCCAAAGGGATCTCATTTGTCTGTTGTCAAAAGAATTTTCAAATATCTCAAAGTGACTCAATTCTTGAGCTTGTAGCATACACAGATTCATACTATCGAGGATGCAGGCATGACAGAAAGAGTACTTCTGATAGCTGTCAATTACTTGGAGACAAGTTAGTGAGTTGGACTTCCAAGAAGCAAAACTGTATGTCAACCTCTATAGTAGAAGAAGAATATGTGGCTGCTGCTAGTTGTTGTTCACAAGTAATCTGGATGAAGGCTCAGCTCAGAGACTATGGTCTTGAGTATAACAGAGTTCCAATTCTATGTGACTCCAAGAGTTACATTGCAATCACCACAAATCTAGTTCAACACTCAAAGACAAACCACATTGATACATGGTACCACTATCAAAGACCATGTTGAAAAAGGCACAATTATGATGTATTTTGTCTCAACTGACTTTCAACTTGCTGACCTGTTCACAAAACCTCTTGATGAGAGGAAATTTAATTTCTTAATCAGCAAGCTCAATATGCCTTCCTAATCTCTGGATAAAAGATCAGAGCCTCTGACATCAATCTCAGAGCTTCTGATAGAGTTATTAGGTAGTTCATTTTGTCAGAACATCTGTTGTTCTCTTCTGAGCTACTTTAGCATACTTTCAACATGTTCTTTTGTTCTCAGAGCCTCTGATCTGTCCATCAGAGCCTCTAAAAAACAGGTCATTTCGTGTCATTCTTTCAATCCTTTTCAAGCAATGCACACATTAAGGGGGAGCTTAAATGTCACACCCCGCTAAAGTGGAAACACGAGATGTCACAGTTCAGGGTCTCAATGCGTAGGTACAAAATACACCAAATCACCATGGCATAAAAAAAGAGTACAAATAATTACATATTGTCTTAAAACGTAATTTGTCCGAAGCGAAAGTTGTCCAAAATGTAATATCCCGAAACATAAAATGACATATGAAAACACGTGCAGGATGCAGCTACTATGGTGCCTTCATAATGTTCAACCTTACTGATGATTTCCTGAAAAGCATGTAAATGAGAGGGTCAACTATTGAATAGTTGGTAAGTTAACAGGTTTTATGAGTACAGCAAAGTTTGTCATAGGACAGTTTTAATCCGCACAAGTGGATAAGTCAACCGGTTGTAAAAACACTTGCTCAGGGTAATTGTATGTATAATGTTTAAGTTATGAGCCCGTTACCCGACCTACGTGACAAGACGCCCCTCCGCATGTTCTATCGTCTACAATGCGTACGAACAACAATAATTATGCACTCAAATATGCCCGAATTGTGAGTGGGGTGTCAACCAAATAGCGCTATCCATAATTACCAACGGCTCAATACATGAGTTAAACGGGTAACGTAGATTAAACGGGGATTTAGTACGATAGAGAAAACTCAAACTTACAACATGCACAAAACATACATACCATAGAGCATAAGCAAGTATAGCAAGATTAGCATTTCCAAGAAAACGAGACAACCGGTGCGTAAAATAATTGTAGTAACAACATGTTTTCACCCCAAAATATGTAAAATATTGAAGAGGGGCTGTGAACTCACTTGATACGCGATGAAATTCCGGGAATCTCTCACAAAATACCTCGGTGCGATCCTACTTCGAACCTACGAACGTAAGGTCACTAGTGAGCTTTAATCTTAAGGGTTCGGTAGGCTAACTATCCAAATCGTCATTAAATGCCCTTTTATAAATTTGTTTAGTGTTTGAATTTTTGTTACCTTTCAAAATAATATGTGCTTGTCAACAAATAACTGAGATTTTATCATAAAGGTGGTAGATTTACATCATAAAATAATTATATAGAAATAAAGTTTCTTTTAAGCCACTTTTGAGATTATTCTTTTGCTGTCCAGATTTAGGTGCCACTTTCTGTCTACTTTTGGATATCCTCCAGGGGTATTTAGGTCATGATTGTTTATGTCCAGATAACTTAATGTGTTAGGAAACTTTTGACATAAGATTCATAATTTTTATAGGTGATTAAATACATGAAATAATTCTTGACGTAAAATCACTTCAGAAAGCTTAGCTCTTTGCGCACTGTTTTTGTGAAGACTGTTTGGTAGACGAAATCTTTGAGTTTTTGAGTGAAACCACTTGGGTTCGAAACCTAACTCATAATAATAAATTCCAGAAAAAGAATCACTTAATTTGGAGTATTATTGAGTCAAAACTAGTCTTTATGCATGTGCATCCCTTTTGTCTTTTTATCAAGATTCTCATTCTCCTTGCATGCAATCTGATTTGACTCATCCCCATACAGATATTTTCAGTTCTAAAACATATTTTTAAGCCATTTAAACCACATGCATGCTATCTATCAACTCATCTTTTGAAGAAATTTGAAAATGGGTCTTTTTGAAGATTTCTTGGTTGTTTATGCCAAGAACTTCTTCATGCAACTTAAAATAGTAAGTTTTTGGCACATGCATGTTGATTAAAACATGTTTTTAGTGAAATCAAAGAGCTTTTCATACAACTTTTGGATCAAAAGTATAGATCTTCTTAGAAAAACTACATGCATGCAAGTTAAGAGCCCATCTTTGATCTTAACATAGGTTTGATCATGGATTCACCATCTTTTAACAACATGCAAGTGTTATGGTGGTAAATCTAAAAACATTAAGATGTATGAAGATGTTTCTTAACAATATTTAAAGAAGATGAAGAAGAAGAAGATAATTGCTTAAGAAAAGTGCAAAAGTTAAGAAAATGGTGTGTGTGGATTTCATCCAACACACATGCATTTACCTTAGGATACTTGAATCACTTGAAGGAGAAGTGTTTTAGGGGCTGAAAAGTGATGGTTTTTGGTGGTGCTTATTGTGAGAAAATAGAGAGATAGAGAGAAAAGTCTAGTGTGAGAAATTAGAGAGAGAGAGAGGTAGGTTGCAAATGATAAAAGGAGTGGAAAAATAAAGAAGAGAGGGGAGGGTTATGGTGATGGTATGGCCGGCCAAAGGGGGGGGGGGAAATGAGGTGGTGTGTTGTGAAAATATGTCAAATCCTTGTCTTTTTGATTTATTTTCAAACATGCAAAAATTTTCTTTTAAATTTAAATTTTAAACAACACTCTAAATTTTAATGGTAAAGGTTTTGATATCATTTAGGTTGAAGTAATTTAGGTTACTAAATATATATATAATTGTGGTATAAATATTGTTTAGGTTTCTAGGTAAAAATTCTTAAATTTTTCCTACCGTACTGAGTTTGCTGCTAAATTGGACTGTGTGACTCATGACATAAATATTGGATATGCTTAGGCTAATTCTAACCTGAAACACTTTCCAGACGGTTGTCACAGTCTCCCCCGGTTAAAAGAATTTCGTCTCGAAATTCAAGAACTTCCATCTTTAACCGGTTCATTAGCAAACGGGTGAGGATACTTAAGTTTCATGTAATCCTCTCATTCCCATGTATACTCAGGCCCACGCCTTGTGTTCCAATGAACTTTCACAATAGGAATTTTCTTTCGCTTGAGACGCTTAGCATCTCTATCGAGGATCTCGATTGGTTCTTCTATGATATGTAACTTCTTCTAGAGGTATGGTTAATGAATCGTCAGCTAGGCATTTCTTGAGGTTCGACACATGAAACGTATTATGGATGACACTTAGCTCTTTAGGCAAATTAAGTCTGTAAGCCACTAGACCAATTCTTTCAGTGATCCCGAATGGTCCGACATACCTTTGGCTCAACTTTCCTCTTTTCCCAAATCGTACTATTCCTTTCCATGGTGATACTGTTGGGTCTAGAAAGCCCCAATTATATAGAAAGTTTTATAAAGTCCAAGTAAAGTCAATGAAATTCAAATGTGTTGTAATTAGCTTTATAAGTATTTTGGGCTTTGGGAGTTTAATGGGAGTTAAATGGGCTTGGGCCCATGTCATGTAATTAGACACTATAAATAGGTGTCTTGGGCTTCCATAATCATTTGAGATATTTTGTGATCACACACACTTCACAATGAGTTGTGAGAAATGTTTGTAATTAAGAAATTCTCCCTCCATTGTATTCAAAACATATGAATAGAGATCTTCAATAATATGATCTACTTTTCTATCTCTATTCTACATTTATGGAGTTTCTTGATTGTTGCTTCAACTATGGGACTTGCAATTGGTATTAGAGCCACATCGAATCAATTTACATTCGATACGATTATCTTTGCAACAATTCAAGAATTCAAGATCTAATTTGAAGATTTGGAGATTCAAGATCGTTCTTAATCGTGTGCTTAATTTCAAGGTAATTTTTCTGTGATTTATTTCATCTTGAAGATTGATTTTGAGTTTTGAAGAAGATCTTTGCAATCTTGATGGTTCTTGGTGAAGAAAAGAGATTAGATGATGTAGATCTTCTAGTAAATCAGTTTCTGCACGCCAAATGCTCGATGAATTGTCTGAGAAAGGTTTGATGAAATATTAATTGTTCAAAGTCAGATCTGAAACGAGTTTTAGATCTTTGATTGCTTAAATTCAACTTTCTGAACTGATCAATCAGAAACTTAAGTTTCTGCAATCTTTGTTCTAAGAAGATTTATGGAGATCGGCTTATCGTTCTACATCAAATTAAATTGATAAGCATTTGATATGATCTGGAGGATTTTTGATTAATCAGGATTCTGGAAAGATAATATGATTGTGAGACAGCAAGATCGCAGATCTGTCCATGTTCAATTCGAATTAATGTTGATGCAAATATGGATGTTAAGTTGATTTTATGAACAGCAAATCTGAACAGATTCATAGTAGTCGAAATGGTCTTATTAATTCAAGAGCGATGTTGTTCAGATTCATTGATGCAACATGAGTGTTTAAATCAAAGTCTGAGCTGTCCGGTAATATCTAAACTAATCAATTCAGATTTGATTAAGTTGTGGTTTCAACAGTCCAATTCAAGTCTAAATCAAAGAAGTTTGATGTGCAGAATTTTAGAAAAGTGTTGAATTAAATAAGTAAGCTTTTGGGGCTTTTTGTTGCTGTCAAATTGATGCTGTCCAAAATAGAACTTAGTAAGCTTTTGGGGCTGTTTATTGCTGTCAAACAACACATGTTCAAACAGCAAGTTGTCATGGATGTTTATGCTGTCAATATAGCTTAATCATGTTGCTGTCCACATATCTGAATTGATTAAGTTGTCCAGAATTTGAAGTTGTCACTGCTGTTTGTTGCTGTCCAAACAGAAAGATGCAGTGTTTCAGTTCAAAAATGTTGCTGATGTGCGAGTTTAAGATCTGATTAATCAGAGTTATGCTAAATTCGAATTCAATTCAGAGTTTGTGTAAGATTTAATGTGCAGCAGGTCAGATCATGGAGTGTCAAAGTTATTAAGGGATTGTTGTGTTGAGACATACTTTCGGCTGCTTAAAATCAGATTGTTTGTGATCAGAAATTCGTTCAAAACAACTCAGAATTTGTTCAACGACTACTCATAACTTCTGATCATGTTATTCAGAAGAGTTTGCTCAGACCATTCAGAAGTGTTCAAGTTTAGAATTTTGATCATGTTTATTGAGGCTATTCAGAATTCAGAAGTTAGATCGTGAAATGTCAAAAGTTAATCAGAAATCAATGCTCAAATGATGGTTCAGAACTAAGTCTTCAAAGCTTAATCATAATTCTGACTCCAATAGTCAGAACTTTATCGTGTGGAATCAGAACTTTGGAGTTAGAATTTTTTTCAGAAAGTTCTTCATGTTCAGAATTCTGATTGACTTACTCAGAATTCTGAGTGGTCTTCTCAGAACTTTTACTTATTTTATTCTCAGAATTCGATTTCATGTTTTGAGTTTGTTCTGAATCGATGTGCTTATTGGTCAGATTCTGTGTCGAAGTCGGTGTATAGCTGCTGGACCGAAGCAATGTTTTTCACGATATTTCTCCCAACTTTCAGAAAGATGTTCTATCTTCTATTTTTTGTGGATCCAAGATGAGTTATTGAAAGATGTTAAGACACTCCCTCCTCTGATCTTAATGGATTAAGCTCTTGAGCTTAATGGTCATACAACTCGAATTTCAAGGACGAATTCTTTATTATAAACTGAGGTGGTTTCAGTCGAGCTTATTGCACATTGGATTCGATTTTAAAGTTGTAATTTGTGAAGAAGAAAAGAAAATTTTGAGGGGGAGCTTGGATAGACTTGCAAGGCATGAAGATGTGCAACACTAAAGTTTTCAAAGAAATCAAGGGGGAGATCATTTGAAGATGCTTTCTTTATAAAACTTTAGGGGGAGATTGTTGGGTCTAGAAAGCCCCAATTATATAGAAAGTTTTATAAAGTCCAAGTAAAGTCAATGAAAGTCAAATGTGTTGTAATTAGCTTTATAAGTATTTTGGGCTTTGGGAGTTTAATGGGAGTTAAATGGGCTTGGGCCCATGTCATGTAATTAGACACTATAAATAGGTGTCTTGGGATTCCATTATCATTTGAGATATTTTGTGATCACACACACTTCACAGTGAGTTGTGAGAAACGTTTGTAATTGAGAAATTCTCCCTCCATTGTATTCAAAACATATGAATAGAGATCTTCAATAATATGGTCTACTTTTCTATCTCTATTCTACATTTATGGAGTTTCTTGATTGTTGCTTCAACTATGGGACTTACAGATACCTTTAGAAGCACTCTATCACCAACATGGAATTCTAATGGCTTCCTACGATTATCCGCATAACCTTTCTAACGATCTCTGGATGCTTTAAGTCTATTTCTAATGATTGTAATCTTGTCAGTAGTTTCCTGCACAATATCGGGTCTAGATAGCTGTCTGTCTCCAAGTTCTGTTAGGGCAGGTTTTATAGTTGATTTAAAGTTCAAGGGTTGAATTGTATTTGTTTAAATTAGAGCTTATTAGTGAACGGGCCGTGGGCTTGTTAACCACGGGCCCATTGTATTTAACGTAAGATTAGCTTGGAAAAACAAGCTAATCATCCTTTTACTTTCTAAACTCTTATTGTAAATTCTCTCTGAAAGTTAATGAAAGGGATGATAGTTGGAAATCATTGTTCTTATTGAATTATCATTACGATTTCTATATTGTTGCACGGATCTGGTTTTAACAATTGGTTTCAGAGCAGACGGACGGATTCGATTCACAGATTCATTCACTGATTTCCTGTTAGTTTGACTTTTTCACGTCTGACCATTCTTGAATTTTTCAAATCTTTGATTCTGGCTAAATTGTTCAATTACGTTTATTGGGTTGTGTTAGCATTATACTTGTTAGTATTTCTGCAACTTTTCACATTCCAATTCGATCGTTTGAGTGGTCAATTTAGCAAATTAAGTTTAAAGTTTTTTTGGTTGTGTTCATCAAGAAAGATCGAATTTTTACCATTAAAAAGTGCTCTTTTTGCTTCAAAATCGATTGGGTTAGCGTTAGTTTTGTGTCTGGTAGTGTTCTAACCTTTCAGGAACCTTCTTGTGCAACCCTAATCGAAAATCGATCGTATTGAAAAAGTCAGCCGAGTTTTCCGGATAACACAGCCGTGGTTTCCGGACAAGTTGATAGTTCCCGGATAATTGTGTTATTCCATCCAGACTCCTCATCTTTTCGGGTAAGTTCTGCAATCCGGGTAAGTCACTTTTCCATATACAATCCGGGTAACATTTGTATCCGGAAACCCAGTGTTTCCGGACATATCTTATCCGGACAATCCATTGTACCCGGAAACTTTAGTGTATCCGGAAACATCTCGTTTTAGTTTTCTATTCGGTAACTTAAGCCATCCGGTAACATTGGTTATCCGGACAACTCAAGTTATCCGGACTCTTCCTCTTATCCGGACACTTTTGTTTTTATTGATCTACTTGCATCAAATCTGATCCGGACACTTCCAGATCAGATCACTTATTTGGATTCCTATCCAGTAAGTTCTGTTTAGTCAAATCACTCTTAGAACCTGCGTTAGGACATCACTCTTAGTACCTTGCGTTAGGTTTACACTCTGAATCGATCAACCCGTCTGACGATCACTCCGTTGCAACCAAAGATGTCTACTTCTCGCGATGCTCTCGCAATTGGCACTGACACCAAGCCACCGTGTCTCTATCCGAACGAGTACAGCCAATCGCGAGATAGGTTCATCATCTTCATAGAGTCCAAGGACAACTATGAGTACATCAAGAGAGCTCTGGATAAAGGCCCAATTCCCAAGCCAATGAAGGACATAGCTGCAACTTCAACTGCTGTAGCTCGACGTGAGGACAAGACTCTTGCTGAGATGACAGAATTTGAAAGAGGCATGATTGAAGGTGAAAAGCATGCAAAGAGATATCTGATTCAAGCTCTTCCTAATTCCATCTACACTGCCATAGATAGTTACAAAGAGACGGCTAAGGGCATGTGGGACCAAGTAGCCAGAATGATGCGTGGGAGCGTTGTAGGAAATCAACTGAAGATAAATAGCGCGAAAACTAAGTTCGATGGGTTCAAGCAGCGCAACGGTGAATCACTCACCCAGACCTATGGACGATTTTGTCTACTCCTCAATGAACTGAACAAGAATAAAATTGTTTGTTCCAATACTGAGAACGCACTAAAGTTCCTCAACAACTTGCTACCTGAATGGAAAGTGTATGCTTCTCATGTCAAGCACAACAACTTGATAGAGAACATCAGCATCAATGAACTGTATGAGACACTTCTCCATGACAAAGATGAAGTGAATGAGCTTCTGGGAGAGAAGAAGAATGAGCCAAAACCATCTGCTGATCCTATTGACCTCATGACTTCCAAACTAGGGAAATCTTCGGGCAGCCAATCTAGACGCGGTCCACAGCAAAGCTCCTCCGAGTCAGAACCTAAAGACGAGAAAGACGGTGATGCTGATGGTGAAGTATCAGACTTAATGAAAGCTATTGCCCTTCTGACTAAATCCTTTCAACAACAACAGTTCTACAAGAAGCCATCTTCCAATACTCAACGCTACTCCACTTCCTCCAATAAGCGTCATAACTATAAGGATCGGTATGAAGGAAAGAAGAAGGTAGAAGAGCAAGATCAATCTGAGAAGAAGGAGAAGACAAAGAAAGGTGACCGGAAGAAGAGAGATGAACCTGTGAAATGCTACAACTATGGGAAACTCGGTCACTTCGCTAAAGACTGCCGTCAGCCTATAGTGAAGAACTCTCACTAGTATGAGGCGAAGCTTGAACTGGCCAGACAGAAAGAGGCTGGGGAGGCAATATTCGTTGAAAATGAGTACTGGCTAGGAAGATATGATGATGAGGACGATTATGAAGGTGTTGATGCTTTCATGGGATATCAATCGTCTATGGATGAAGAAAAGGCAACAACAAATCAGGTATGTGATTCTTGCCTACAAAACTTCATACATCAACTGCAAACTATCACCGAAAAGGCAAACTCCCTCAAGGCCACATATGAAGAACAAAAGCTTGAAATTAGTTCAATAACTGAAAAGCTTAATGTTCAAATGAAATTAACTGAGAAGTATAAGTCTGAAAATGCTAACTTGACCATTAAATGCAAAAATCTGTCGTTAGCATCTAAAGACTTAAGGGCCAAATTATCTGATCTCCAACGTCAGTTTGATCAGTGTGCTTGAATGAGAAAGAAGACATTACTTATCAATGTTCTTCTCTTCAAATTCAACACAAGGAGTATGTGGCCAAAATTCTTGATCTTGAAACCAAACTCCACAAAAGGGGTCAAACTGATCAAACAATTTTTTTGAATAAACCTAAAGAGTTCACGTACTTTAACAAAGAATGGGGAATCAGATATGATAACCCACACTATTTGAAAAAGGGAAGATATCAAGTTCCCAATCTGTATGATTTTGCGTGTTATGGGTTAGATAAAAAGTATCCGGAGTACGCAATTCAATGGACTGGTCCTCTTGAACCTGAAAAGGAAGAGGAAACCGAGGAACATAAGCACACACACAAACGAGGAATTCAACTTCCATTTTGTTATGAACCTCTAAACTACTCGTACCAAAAGGACAAAAAGTACCTTTCCAATGACTACTTCGACCCCTACATGGTAGCTAGTCCCAAGGATTCCTCAAAAAAGGATGGGAACCTAGCACCTGCGACCAAGACTGAGACGGATGAGTTTAAACTCTATGTCCCCCCTCTCATCTTGGAAGCAAAGATAGTCGAGTTGGAGGATTCCATTGAGAAAGAAAGGTCAAGGTTTCATATGGAAAGACAAGTATTACTTACGAAACTTGAGAATCTTCAACCGGTCAAAACCGACGTTGTGTCTAGTGAAGGACAGGAAATCCTTCGGAGTGAAATCAATCGACTCACATCACAACTGTCTGCCTTGGCAACAGAAAAGATGAAAGAGTACACGAGAAATGGTCAGCTTCAAGAGGAAATTGACCAACTACTATCTGACAAGAAGATTTCACCCGAACCTTCCTCAAATTCATCCGACACATCTTCGTGCAAAGCCTTCTTAGGCAAGATTTCTAGTACACAAGACGGTTAAGATTCTCAAGACGAGAGTGTTTTAAGGAATTTGAACTCTGATTTTTTCTTAGCTTCCGCACCAAATCCCCCAAAGCACACAAGCACAAAGAGTTCATTGCCTTCCTCACCTGATCCTAGTCCAGTACTTCCCAAGATAAATTTTTCTGAGTACATGAACTCCGAGGGTAACTGTGAAGAAGAGTTCGAGTCGTTCCCTTTCGACAAACCTCTTCCAAGTCACACTGATTTTCTATCCCCCGTAGCCAATCATACGGTTAATTTTTTAAAAGGTAGTTGTTCTCAAACAAAGGCCCCAACTGTGATCAAGATTTCTCAATCAAAACCAACTTCGAAACCTGTTTCCAAAAGGCAATCACAGCCGAGGCAAGAGACCGGACCATTGACTACCACAAATACTATTTCTCCAAGTCATTCTGACTTTTTGTCTCCAGTGGTTAATCGTCCGGTAAATTTTCAAAAGGGCGATTGTTCTCAAACCAAGACTCCGACTGTGATCAAGATTCTTAAAAACGCTTCAAATTCTCAAAAACAATCACAGCCGAAGCAAAAGACCGAACGATCGACCACTATGATTCATGTTTCTTCAAAAGTCACTGATCATACTGTCCCTGCTGTTTTAGATAAAAATGGTCGCGCTAATAAAGAAACACCAAAGTGGCTAAAGAGGGAATCTGTCAAGAAGGATGCGTCAAAGTCTTCCCCACCTGTTTTTAATTCTAGAATAGACAAAGACAATTATGCTTGGAATCATTGGAACCATTTTGATGTTTCTTTTCCCGTTAAAGTTAATTCTCTTAATCAATTGATTCGGTTATCGCATGATTGTTTATGTTGTTCTAATTGTGGTTGGAATGATTTTGATGATATTCACAATAATGATTGGTATGCGCCTTATTTTGTTGATAACTTATTTCATAAGCGAAAACCCCACAATAATAAGCAAAAACACCATTCCCAACGGGGGTACCAATCAAGCGGTTAAACAACAGCGGGAGACTCACCCCATTCCTACACGAGTTGCTCATACTGGGGTTAAACCGGCACCCAGGTGGAAAGCTGCCACAAAATCTGTTCCTCCTAAAGGTGTAAATTCTGCACCGAAGAGGAAACAAGTGCCAAAACCAGTTCCCTCTACCGGTGTAAATCCTACACCTAAAGGGAAAGTTGGGACAAAGCAAGCTTCCCCAGACGGTGCCCAACCTAACCCTCCAGGACCCAAGCAAATTTGGGTACCTAAACTTCACTAATCTTGTTTTGCAGCACGATCATGTGTGGTACTTAGATTCTGGATGCTCCAAGCACATGACCGGAAGGAGGGAGCTTCTCAGGAACTACAAAGAAGAATACTGTGGACACGTGAGATTTGGGAATAACGAGAAGTCGTCGATCGTGGGCTACGGCGACATCATACAAGACAAGATAACAATCAAGAAGGTATCCCACGTCGCAGGATTGGGACACAATCTCTTCAGCATCGGTCAATTCTGCGACAAGGATCTCGAGGTCAGCTTTAAAGCCACAAGGTGTAGAATCCTCAACCACGACGGAGAAGAGCTACTGGTTGGGACTCGAAAGACCAATCTCTACACCATTGATCTCGCAGCAATCAAATCCGACAAACCTGTCTGCCTCTTGTCAAAAGCCGACTCTGATCAAGTTTGGCTCTGGCAAAGACGTCTTTCACACCTCAACTTCAGAAGTATCAATCAACTGGTGTTAGGCAGACACGTCAGAGGCGTGCCCCAACTTCCGTTTGTGAAGGATCGTCTCTATGGGGCATGCGAAAAGGGAAAGATGAAGCGCGCATCACATCCGCCGAAGGCAACTCCGAGCATGTCCCGGACCCTCGAACTCATTCATATGGATTTGTGCGGTCCAATGCGTGTTCCGAGCATCAATAAGCGCAAATACGTGCTTGTGATGGTGGACGACTACTCACGCTACACTTGGGTGATGTTCTTACGCTCAAAGGACGAAACTTCGGAGCTCATTATTGATCACCTGAAGACTGTCCAGAAGAACAAGCTTCAACACGTTCAGTCCATCAGAACTGACAACGGGACGAAGTTCAATAATAAAAAAGTGGATGACTATCTGCGGTTAGTGGCCATCACACACACCTTCTCTGCCGCACGCACTCCTCAGCAAAACGGAGTGGTGGAAAGACGGAACCGTACTCTCGTTGAAGCTGCCCGCACAATGCTTTCCCAAGCAAATCTACCGCTATATCTCTGGGCTGAAGCGGTGTCTACGACATGCGACATGCAAAACCGTTCTATCCTTCTCAAGCGGTTCAACAAGACGCCGTACGAGATCATGAATAATCACGTTCCAACCATCGGCTACTTTCACGCGTTCGGATGCTCGTGCTACGTATTGAACGACAAGGATGATCTCGGAAAATTCAGCCCCAAGGCGAACGAAGGAGTTTTCATCGGCTACTCCATGATGGCTAAGGCGTATCGCGTTTACAACAAACGGACCAAATCCGTTGTTGAAAGCATAAACGTGACATTCGACGAAGCCGCAGATTTGGCTTCTGAACAACTCAGTTCAGAACCCGGTTTAACTGGAGTGATAGCTTCCGGACCTTCGAGTTCAGGATCTGCACAAGCAATAGTAAATCCAAATCATGTATCTTCATCGAATGCTGACTCTTCTGATTTAGATTTACTGTTTCAATATTTCTATGATGACATACTTAACTCTTCTGCTCCTGTCTCAGCGCAACCGCGACTTGAAGCTGCTCGCAATGAGGATTCGGCCGCTTTATCTGGTCTGCCTCCTTCTACCAGTACGCCATCAACAACAATAGAGACAGCTCAGCCGTCATCTTCAGATACGCATGCACCTGGTACTGTAACCCCCCCGGTGGAACCTATAATCTCAGAGATAGCTCCTACTGATTCGTCATCTGCTACTGATTCGTCATCTGCTACAACCGTCATCTGTTGTTCAACCATCGACGAATCCTCCCCCACATCCTCCAAGAAACAAGACTGCTACTCTTGAAGCGGTTCAAGACCTTCCATCTGGTTCGTATGTGGATCCTGACGATCCTCACTCTACCCAGCAGCCGCTTCCGCATTCCACCAAATGGACGAAGGCTCATCCCCTACATCAGATCATCGGTGATCCCTCGACTCCTGTTCGTACACGAGGCGCTTCCGCCAACTTCTGTCTATTTCCGGCTTCTTAAGCAAGATTGAGCCGACGAACGTACGCAAAGCGCTCGAAGATCCAGACTAGATCATAGCCATGCAACAAGAGCTAAATCAATTCGAAGCTCTAAAGGTATGGCGACTGGTTCCACGTCCTAAGCACAAGACGGTAATCGGCACCAAATGGATCTTCAAAAATAAAAAGGACGAATACGACATCGTTGTTCGCAACAAGGTACGTCTTGTGGCCAAAGGGTACCGACAACAAGAGGGGATCGACTATGATGAGACCTATGCTCCGGTCTCATACATCGAGGCAATCCGTATGTTCCTCGCTTGTACAGCGCACAAGAACTTCACAGTCTTCCATATGGATGTGAAGACAGCCTTTCTTTACGACGACCTCCAAGAAGAAGTTTACGTGTCGCAACCCGACGGATTTGTGGACGACTCGAAGCCTGATCATGTCTACATCTTAGACAAGGCACTATACGGCTTAAAGCAAGCTCCGTGAGCATGGTACAATACACTGTCTAAGTTCTTGTTAGAATCCGACTTTACACGAGGTACCATTGATTCTACTCTGTTTATCAAGAACGAAAAGGGTTACATCATCCTAGTCCAGGTATATGTCGATGACATCATTTTCGGTTCTACTAGTCCATTATATGCAAAGAACTCTGCCAATCTCATGGGAAGATTTTTTAAAATGAGTATGCTTTGTGAGATGAATTTTTTCCTTGGTCTTCAAGTTAAACAACTGTCGACAGGAATTTTCATAAACCAGTCCAAATACATTCGGGATATTCTTCGGAAATTCCAATTGGACCAGTCCTCACCAATGAAAACTCCCATGGAAACCAATACAAAACTTGACGCCGATCCTAACGGAAAGGCTGTCAACACCAAATTGTATCGGGGAATGATCGGTTCTTTAATGTACTTAACTGCCAGTAGACCGGACATCATGTTTTCGACATTTCTTTGCGCCCGTTATCAGTCAAACCCTAAAGAGTCTCATTACAATGCCGTTAAACGAATTTTTCGTTATTTACGTGGTACTGCTGACCTTGGCCTTTGGTACCCGAAAGAGACAGGTTTTGGCTTATCCGCTTACTTTGACGCGGATCACGCGGGATGCATGTTGGACCGCAAGAGCACCTCGGGGCACATTTAATTTTTGGGAGATAGCCTGGTAAGTTGGGCATCGAAGAAACAACAATGCGTTTCCACGTCAACTGCCGAGGCGGAGTATGTGGCTGCCGCGAGCTGCTGTTCCCAAGTAATCTGGATGAGGACGCAACTCAAAGACTACGGCTTCACGTATGTCAAAGTCCTGATCTACTATGACTCGAAGAGCGCAATTTCCATATCAAGCAAACCGGTCCAACACACCAAGACGAAGCACATCGACGTTCGGTATCACTTCATTAAGGATCGTGTTGAAAGAGGTACGGTCGAACTCTACTTCGTAAATACTGAACATCAGTTAGCAGACCTGTTTACCAAAGACTTGGACGAAAAATGTTTTAACACTCTTGTGTTCAAGCTGGGAATGCTAAATCTAAAGACTTAATCCGAATGTGTGCCTGCTACAAGTTCCATACATCTACGGGTAACTGCCTACTCATCATCCGGTGTTATCACTCCTGATGGTTGAGTATACACTTTCTCGCACCTGTATTCGACTTCTCTCGGTCACACAGTTAAATTTTAGTCTCTGTACTTATTTGGTAGATTTCGTTTATTTTCTTTCTTTCTTCGCGTGTTTCCTTTATTTCATATTGTCGTCTGTTTTTCACTTCATTATCTCTGTGCTTTCACCATATGTTATTGTGTTCAGGGGGAGCACATTGCGGTATCAGGTAAGATTCCTCATACTTTGAGGGGGACCGTCACACACAGTTTTTTTCTTAAATGTCAAAAGTTTTTGTGTGTGTGGGCACTCCTGCGTGTGTGTTATAGTCATCATCTGAGGGGGAGCGGCACAGGTTTCTTTACAAAAGACTTCACAATTTTTTTTTATGTGCCGGACCCCTCCATTGCACTCTACTGCACTATCCGAGGGGGAGCAAGGGAATACCCATGCTCAGTTTGAGGGGGAGCGAGAGAAAGTCCTCTTCTAGTTCTGATTCCTGCAAAATTCAAAGGAAAAGGACCTTTCTGAGTTATCCGGACAGTATCCGGACACCTCATTGTTTTCGGACAGTATCCGGACCGGGTATGCGGCCGGGTCGGCTAAGAACCCGGACATCACCCGGGTATATATAAGCCACCCGGGTCCGTTCATTTCCATTATCCGGAAAATTGAACCCAAATACCCCAAAACCCTTCGAACCCTCTCTCTCGCTCGGTCCCTCGTGAAATCGACGATTCTCTCTGGTGCTCACTCTCGAACTCAGGTATGTGTCTCGTCAATCAATGCTAGTCACTTTATTAGAGTTTCACACACTTTCAGCCGATAATCGATCCCTCGGATGATCGATTCAACAGTAACCGAACACCCGTTATGGGTTTCTTCGATTCTAAGCTTAGAACGACATTCCATAGAATGTTTAGTCCCTCAATGTGATTAGATTCTCACATCAATGCTTGGTATATTCTTTTGCATCTGTTTAGGACTCTCGATCGATCTGTAGCAGATTTGAAATATCGTCCGGACGCTTTCATAGTGTCCGGGAACATTCATCCGCATGAGGTTTTATCCGGACTTATACATCGACATGTTGTTTCATCCGGACATACACATCAACCGGAAACCTGGTTGTCCGGAAACCTTAGGGTTTCCGGTAAGTTCAACAACCGGGAAGTTTGGTGTCCGGACTCTATTATTATCCGGATATATCTCGCATCTGGGTACCCTTGTCCGAGTTGTTCATTTTATCCGGACACCCATGTTATCCGGGCAGCTTTGGTTATCCGGAAAAATGATGTATCAGGAAACCTCTGTCCGGGTAAATCAATCATATCCGGACTCTTTATATTGTCCGGACACTTTGACACCCTTTATCCGGATACCCCTGTTGGGTCCATTTCAGTACCCGTTTTGTCACTACCAGTCCTCGATCTGTCTCAGATTGAGCAAATCATACCAAAGGTACGCGCCGACACTTGTTCATCAAAACTCTCTGTGCTGTTCTTTTACAGATATTGCAATGGCGGATCAACAAAATCCACAACACCTTCCGGAAGAGCAAATACCTTAAGAAGAGGAAATCATAAACGACGAAGCAGATGCTGCCTTGGTTGACCCTGACCATGGCACCGAGATGGAGGCCAACAATCACTACCTGGACCCGGCGCTCTTCAGACCCAACCCTAACCACCAGGTTATATTGGATATCCTCATGCGCCATCCTATTCGTGAGGCCCTCACCCGCACTACCGACGTCCCGTTGATCTACGCTCCTTAAGTGTGGTTCACGGCACAGGTCCGCACGGCCGGTACTTCACAGACGATCACGACAATGATCACCAACCAGCCGTTCACCCTGACGCCTGACTCCTTTTGCCGCCTCCTTTCTCTTCAGGCTGCTGACGCCGCAGGACATGAACGGTACGATCCTACCGTAAATGACGACACGCTATGCGCACAAATCCACGCGCTCGGCTACAACCATGATCTTCCCAGACCTTCAACGTTCAATCGGAAATACCTAGCCCCCATCTGGTACACCTTGTTTACGATTTTGAACAGGTGTCTATCCTCTAGATGGAAAGGTATAGATCAGTGCACCGGTGACTTTCTACGCCTAGTTCACGCCGTCTTCTACAACCGCCATGTCGACTTCGCCATGATCATCTGGCGTGAACTTGTGACCGCCATCCGACACATCGGAGGAACGAAACAGAAGAAGTTCCTCCCGTACCCGCGTTTCCTTTCGCTAGCAGTGTGTCAACACATGGACGCTAATCCAGCGATACCCAGACGTGTTGCACATCCGGTATGCCCTATCCGCCATCTTCAGTTCATGGTTATCCGCAACCCATCCAATGCGGTAGCTATGCCCATCCCTGAAGCCCTATTAGCCATCGCTGGTCCCAATGCACCAGGGGTAGTTGCTTATAGGGGAGAGTTAGGTAATCCCATGGTCCCGCCAGAGCCGAAGGGACCTGCCTAGGGAGATTGACCAGAGGAACGTGAGGGTCCGAGGATGAGAGGTGGAAGGGCCCGACAAGCAGGTGCTGTCGGGCGGGGTGTGTTAGTTGTGAGAGGAAGGGGAGCGAGTGTAGGCGGTGCAGCGGGATCGCGACCCGGTACCAGCCAACCCCAATCTAGACTCGCACTTCATCGTTCTACCGAACCATATGTTACTGAAACCCCTTTCCCACCTCACCATGTTGAAGACGTGGAATCTGACTCCACGGACTCCGATACCGACCGTACCGTACGCCTGAAACACATACCTCACGGTATCGGACCCAACCCGGATTTCACTGTTGGAATCCCTCTTGACTCGCCTCCTCATACTGGAATCGGACCTATTATTAGGACATCTGAGGGAGAACAAGTAGAGGAGTTAGATCATGCGAGGCGGAGAGAACTGCGTTCAAAGTTGAACCAGGAAAGAACGAGCCGTAAAGAAAAAGAGGCTCCTGAGTGAATCTAACCGAGCGATATCCGGGTAGCCACATCTACTATCCCGTCTCATTTGTTGGGACGGGGTATTGAAGAAGACTCCGTGGACCCAGCGGAGCAATTGCACGACCCCCTCATCCACTCGTCCGTCTCTCAAAAGATGGATGTTTCAGTACATCACGGGAATATAGCACAACTTCCACCGGTCTCTCACTCGGAGAGTACTGGTGTTGAAACAAGAGACCAGCAACCCCCGATCTCGACTTCTTTCAGTGCACCATCGAGTCTAGATCCACTTGTTATTGAAGATTCTTTGACTAGGACACTTGATGCGGAACAACACCAAGTCACGGCTCTAAGTGACCCGACCGGAACGTCTGTAGTGTCTCCGTCTGCCGGAACACGAGGGCCGGACGAAAATCCTACCACAGCTATTATCACGTCAACTATGAACGTAGGTGGCTCTACCCCCGCGGTAGATGCCTCAACGGGTAACCTAAGTGGTCCCGGAGTCAGTAACCCATACATTGTGTCACCAGGGTCCCTGGACATCACCCTTAAGGATGTCTGCCAGGATATGGAGCAACAGATGCAGCAACATGTAGCCGCTGAACTTGCCAAAGCTATGCGCGTTATCAAAGGTAAAGGTCACCTCGTCGAAACTGAAACCGCCCCTGTACCTCCACCGATTCAACCGCAACCTATCTATTCGGTGGACACCCTGAAGACGATGCTATTGTCCCAACTGCTCCAGGAATTAGATACAACCCCCTCTACTGAAGCAGTCCTGATCTCAGTTCTTCGATCACAGGTCACTGCTCAATCTTCATCTATTACCACACCCTTAGACGCCATTGACTCGACTCTCAAGGACTACAACCTAGCACTCACAACTCTGTCCGAGAGAGTCCGCTCACTCGAAGATACCTGCAAGAGTCAAGCAGTCGGCCTGAAGCGGAAACACGATGTCCAGGATGATCCTGATCACCGTGAGGGGGAGAAAAGACAACGTCTGACCGAGTCCGCCTCCCTGATCCAGACTGAAGCTAAAACTGTGGTTCATCAGAAACCCCCAACTGCGGCACCTACAACAGAAGCACCAGAAGCCGAGCTGCCTTTAGCATACATGGTTATAGACATGGAGATATCAGATGAAGAAGACCCGACGGTTGAAAAGCCCAAGGGTTCAACACATGAACTTATTGATTTTGACTCATCAGACATACCGATTCTGGACATGATAGATCCAGATTGTGAAGCCAACTCGGAGACCGAAGATGCATGGTACAAAAAAGCCGCCAGTGCCGTAAATCTCCAGGTAAATTTGGTCTTCCCCACTGATGAGGACGACAACATTGATTATGATCAGTTCCTGCTCCAAAATTTGTATGGAACATCCCCCTGTTCACTATGCTCAACCCACCGGAACATCATCAACAAGACCCGAGTCTACTACTTCCAATCTTCCGATAACTACTCCTCCCACGACAGCTTCTGATCTTCCTCATCCTCCTCAACAGCAACAAATCCGTTGGGAGAAGATCACTGTACTTATCCCTCATCTAGAGGAATCCCTGAAAAAGTTGTTCGTACACAAGTTTCGCCCGATCGAGCCGACCTTCTGTCTGGGTATTTACAACTTTAGCCCAAAATTTCAACGCCGGTATATACTAGCAATGCAGCGATGTCTTCCAGTCAACCAAGTCAGAACCAAACTTTGGATCACAGAGGTAATCAGTATCCATTCAAGACGCATTATGAGGATCATCTACCCAGTTTTCATTGTTCGACGTGAAGATGAGAACGAATGGAAATTTTCAGAAGCTGACTTCAAGAACCTCCGACCGCTCGACTATCTAGTTATTCTGAAAGACTTACGTACAAGAACCATCTGACCGCTAGTGAATACAAAGGCGCTCGAAGCTGTTCGTCAATACCTGGTCCGCACCATCATGATGTCTTATCTAACGGACTTCCAAATGGCTATCGAGAACAAGGCGAAAAAGGTAAATCTGATCAAGCCGAATCTGAAAGCGCCTGAGTTAAACATGTATCCCGAGAACGCTATGCTTCTTGAACCAGAATTCGGGATTGTTTACCTCAACGAGCAAAAAGAGAAGAAGTTCATGCGCTTCAGTCAGGTGGAAAGATTCTGTGACGGCAAAAAGATGCTCTTCGAAAGATTATTCAGCACGAGTCTGAGAATCCAAGGTACTCGTATGTTCGGAATCAGAATGAAACTATTGCTCGGAATGCCTTGGAAATGATTGAAGATCGCATCGACTATCGCCACGTCATTAGATTCTTTGAGGTTCACTTCACGTTGCGCAAACGATACGTGTTCAACTGGCGAGAGCTAGAGCGCGAACTCGAACTTCAAATCAAAGGGGGACATTGTTAGGGCAGGTTTTATAGTTGATTTAAAGTTCAAGGGTTGAATTGTATTTGTTTAAATTAGAGCCTATTAGTGAACGGGCCGTGGGCTTGTTAACCACAGGCCCATTGTATTTAATGTAAGATTAGCTTGGAAAAACAAGCTAATCATCCTTTTACTTTCTAAACTCTTATTGTAAATTCTCTCTAAAAGTTAATGAAAGGGATGACAGTTGGAAATCATTGTTCTTATTGAATTATCATTACGATTTCTATATTGTTGCACGGATCTGGTTTTAACAAGTTCTAACCAACAAAGTGGTGAATGACACTTGTGCCCATACAATGTTTCATATGGCGCATACTGAATACTTGTGTGATAGCTATTGATATAAGAAAACTCGACCAAAGGCAAGTGATTATCCCAACTTCCTCCAAAGTCTAACACGCATGCCTGAAGCATGTCATCTAGAATCTGTATAGTCCACTCACTCTGCCCATCCGTTTGAGGATGATATGTCGTGCTCAAATTCAACTGCGTACCCAACGCTCTTTGAAGTGACTGCCAAAACCGAGATGTGAAACGACTATCTCTATCTGATATGATGGAAACTGGAACTCTGTTAGATCTGAAGTTTTGTCAATAAACCAAGTGTTGAAGATCTGATAAGAAGACTCAGATGTTCTGAGTAGAGAAGTCAGAGGTCTGACTGTGAAAGCTCAGAAGTATTGATAAGAGAAATCAGAAGTCTGGGAAGAGAAGTCAGATGTCTGAGTTAAGGAGTCAGAAGATCTAAGAAGCGTTATCAGAAGAATGTTCAGAAGTTCTGAACTACCTGTTCAGAACTTATGACGAGATACTTTACTTAGTATTTTATAAACTAATTAGGACACGTGTTATGTTCTTATTAGTCTTTCTTATTTGTACTGTAGCTTTAAGATGTCCGTTGCAGTATAAATAGTAGTTAGCTCTACGTTGCTAACTGATTGATTTTTCCCGTATAACTTTGTATTCATTCTTTGTAATCTTTGAGATTCTCTCTCTCTTAGATCTGTAATTCTGTTCATCATTGAATACAATTGGGCTTGATCATACAAATTCTCAATTACTGCTTTCTACATTGATTGTAAGATAAGATCCTGAACTTACAATTGGTATCAGAGCCAATCAACAAACAAATTCGTTCAAGATTGTTATCGCGAAGATCGATTGATCAATTTCTTGAAGATTTCTTGATTCATTCAAAATTCGATTCCGCTGCTAGGGCTAGTTCTTGAATTCTTGGAAATTCTTGAATTACCTGTTACATTTCGATCAAGAAACTCGAATTTGTCTTTCTGTTGAATTTTCTTACAATCATGTCTTCTAAAGAATATCTAGCCATGGGATCTGAAACCAAACCACCTGTTCTTATACCAGAAGAGTATCAGCAATGGAAAATCCGTATGATCCAATTCCTAGACAACACTGATGAAAATCTTATGATCTCTATTCGAGAAGGTCCAATTGAAGTGTACATCGATGTTGCTGCAACTCCTGCTACAGAGACAACTCCAGAAATTCCAGCGACCAGGGTGAAAAAGAGTTATTCCCAATACACAGCTGAACAGAAGAATAGGCATGCTATTGACAAAAGAGCAATTACTTTGATGACTTTGGCTGTCCCAAATGAGGTTCTTAACAGGATTGACAGTGGATCATCAGCTAAAGAAATGTGGGACGAATTGGAAAGGCAGATGCTAGGAACTGTGAGATCTATTCAGGCAAAGTTAAATCAAAGCATAAATGCTTATGAAAGGTTCAAAGCAAAAGAGTCAGAAAGTTTGACACAGACATACAGTAAATTTTGCACTATTCTAAATGACTTGGGAAGAAATGGACTGAAGAAAACGAAGTCAGAAATAAATTACAAATTTCTGAACAGTCTAAATTCAGAATGGTCATCATTTGCCATAAGTCTGCAAATGAACAAGGATATGTGTGAAGAAGACTTAAATGATCTGTTCTGTGTTCTTAATCAACATGAAGATTCTGTCAAGTTAGTTGTGGAAGAGAAGAAAAATGTTGCTGATCAGTTAGCATTCTTATCAAAGTCCAAAGCAATCAAAGCACCCAAAAAGACTGCATATCTATCAGAGATACCTAATCTGGAAGAATCTGACAAGGAAGAAGGATCAGAAGATGATGAAGATATCAAGATAATGGCTGAGAAACTAGCTTTGTTGACAAATACTTTCAACAAAAGGTATGGGAAGGGTAGATTTCAAGGAAATTATAAGAGAGTTGGAAGTTCAGATAATAAGAAGAAAGAAGACAGAGAATAAAATAAGTTTGAAAAGAGAGTAGAGAGAAGTGAAGAAAACAAAGAAGAGAAGGATGAGAGAAAAGAAAAGAATCTGTGTTTCAAATGTGGAAAATCTGGCCACTATGCTAAGGATTGCAGAGTTAAAATTGTGAAAGACTATGAGTACTACACCAAGAAGGCTCAGCTTGCAAAGAAGAGAGATGATAAAATTGCTTTGTTGGCTGAACAGGAGAATTGGTTGTACTACACTTCTGATGAAGATGATCATATCAACTTTCCACAAATGCAGAGCTATATGGCAAAAATGAGGAATGAGGATGATTCTGATTTTGAAGATGCTGATTCTGAGTCATCTGCTGAGGTACATTCTTCACTTGAATTAGAGTTAATGACACAGATTGGTGAAATGAAAACTGAATTTGCTAATCTAAGAAAACAGATAAAAGGAGAAAGAAATTTGGTTAACAAATTCAGAATTGAAAAAGAAGTAATAAAAGAACAATATGAAGAATCTGAGGCTGAGAACCAGAAAGTTAAAGATGAAAATTCTGAATTGATGAAAAGGCTTTCTGAACTAAAAGTTGAGTTTTCAAAAATAAAGGATGAAAAAGGTGATTTACAAATAAAATTTGATATGTTATTTGAAGAAAGAAAGAATTTATACACCAAAATTAAAGAATTAGAAGATCTGAATTTGAAAAGGGGTCAGACTCAGCAAACACTAAATCTTTTATTAAGCAATGTTAAAGATACAAGATTTTACAACCCAAAGAAGGGATTGGGATTGGAAGAAAATGTCACTTTAAAAAGAGCTCCAATCAACTTGTATGAAAAACTTCAAGTTTCTAAGCCAAAAATCCCAGAAATTGTTGAAGTTTTCATAAGACCTGCTAGTTCTATAACAAGTTCTGACAATTTGCAAAGACCAAACTCTAAAAAGCCAGATGAGAAAATTTCTGAGTCTAAAACAGAAAAGTCAGTTGGTTCAGAAGAAAAGGTTAAGAAAGAAGTTTCTAAACAAACAGATGAGAAGCCAAGATACAATGATACTAAATTCAATTATGATTCTTTAAATGTCAGGTACAAAAATAAACAACCAAGTTTTTCATATCATGACATTGAGAGCATATTTGACACAAGTAAAAATTCTGAAACAGTCAATCAGAAGTCTGAAATTTCTAGTCAGGATTCTGAACTTTGTAGTCAGAACTCTGAATCTAAAGATCAGACATCTGAGTCTGTAAATCAGAACTCTGACTTAGGTAGTCAGAAGTCTGATTCAACTGGATTTTCTGAAACAAAATCAGATGAATTTTTGCAACTTGAAAAGAGATTTAATCTTGTGAGTCAAGAACTTGAGGACTTAAGGAAAGCTTATGATGAACTTGAAAATGATTTCTGTGAGGTGGATATTAAACTTGAAGAAGCTTTGAAAGAAAAGAATATTTTTTTTCAGAAAATAACAGAGCTTGAAAAACTGAAGACTGGGTATGATCTTTTTAAAATTAATGCTTCAAGAGAAAATGATAAATTCTTTAATGAATCAAGTACATATGAAAAAGGTGAATCATCAAATTCTTCTAACAAAAAGAACTTGACTTTTTCAGAAAAAGAAGAAAGCAAAAGGAAAGATGATCTTGCAAAGTTGAATGATCTGAAAAGGGATCTTGAGAAGCTTAGAATGAAATCTACTTCTGAACTCAAAGCTAGAAATTCTTGTAATAAGGGCAATTGTACTCTGAACAGTATCAATAAAAATGAAATGACTTATGTTTCAGATTTATTGTCACTTGCAAAGAAAAATCTTGTTTCTGTTAGATGTAAAAATGATTCATTCCAATATTCTCATAAATGTCAAGTCAAAATAACTTCTGTTTCATACATAAGAAAAGATATTCAGAAAGTTTCTGTTCCTCAAAATACAGAAAAGAAGAAAATTTATGTTCCTCAGACTCAGAAGAAAGAAAAGATAAAAGAAAAGAAAGTTGAAAATATAGCAAAACCAAAAGTTACAACTCTCAAAAGGAATTTGAACAAGCTTGTAAGCAGAAAATGTTCTGACTTCATAAAAGTTCAAGGAAAATGGTGTTTGAAGAAAGATTTTGAGTGGAGAGTAAAAGGTACTAATGTTAAATCCAATGACAAAGCTAACAAAGATGGACCCATTCCAAAATGGGTACCTAAACCTAACTGATCCTTTTGCAGGGCTGTCATGTGTGGTTTTTAGATTCAGGAGCTTCAAGACACATGACAGGTCAGAAGTCTTTTCTATCAAACTTCACAGAAAAGGTTGGAGGAGCAGTAAACTTTGGAAATAACAGCAAAGGACAAGTCAAAGGTTATGGGGATTTAACTAAAGGGGATCTGACTATCCAAAAGGTTTTCTATGTTGAAGGATTACAGCATAATCTTTTCAGCATAAGTCAGTTTTTAGACAGTCTTTGTCAAATTAAGTTTCAAATAACAGGTTGCATGATTTTAACTGAAAATGATGTTAAAGTCTTCTGGGCCAAAAGACATATGGACTTATTTGTAGTTAATTTTTCAAAATTGAAAACATTAAATACAGTTTGTCTTTATCAAAATCAACTGCAAATGAATGCTGGCTTTGGCACAGAAGATGTTCTCATCTGAATTTCAAAGATCTTAATAATCTCGTTGCAAAACATCTGGTTAAAGGCTTACCAAAGCTTAAATTTGAAAAAGAATCATTATGCTCAGCTTGTGAAATGGGCAAGATGAAAAAGAGTTCTCACAAATTAAAAATGGACTCATCTTGCAAAGCACCATTAGAAATGATTCATACTGATCTTTGTGGTCCAATTTCAGTTCAATCTATGGGAGGAAAGAAATATATGCTTGTGATTGTTGATGAATTCTCCAGATACACATGGGTTGAGTTCCTAAGAGCTAAGTCAGAAGCTGCTACTACATTGATAAATTTTATCAAAAGGATTCAAGTTCTCTTACAACTTCCAGTTCAGAAAATCAGAAGTGATAATGGAACAGAGTTCAGAAATGAGACTCTTCAGAATTTTTTAGAAAGTTCTGGGATTTCTCACAATTTTTCTGCTGTCAGAACTCCTCAACAAAATGGTGTTGTTGAAAGGAAGAATAGAACTCTAGTTGAAGCTGTGAGAACAATGCTGGCTTATGCAAATCTTCCTACTTTCCTATGGGCTGAAGCAATTGCAACTGCTTGTTTTACACAGAATATAACTTTAATCAATAAGAGATTAAATAAGACTGCTTATGAACTGATAAATAAAAGAAAACCATTAATCAAATTCTTTCATGTTTTTGGTTGCAGGTGCTATGTTCTTAGAGACAGAGAAAATCTTGCCAAATTCGATAAAAAGGCAGATGAAGGATACTTTGTGGGTTATTCTTTAACTTCCAAAGCATTCAGAATCTACAATAGAAGAACCAAGAGGATGATGGAGAGCATAAATGTAACTTTTGATGAAGCCAGAATGCGGACTTCTGAACAAGACAGTTCAGAACTCATGCTGAACAAGACAAAAATGACTTCTGATACAAATTCTAATCCTATTTGTTCAGAACTCAATTTACGGTTTAAGGATGCTTTTAGTGAACTAATTTCTAATTCTTATGCAGAATATGAAAACCCAAAGATGGTCAAAGAGATGAAAAATAAGACTCCAGAAATAGTTCAATCAACTGTAATTTCTGACAAAGGTCCATCAGAGGAATGTCCAAATCTAATAAATACAAGTGGTGAAAATTCTGAACCTTGTAATCAGAATTCTGATTCTTGTACTCAGAACTCTGAACAAGTCACTCAGAATTCTGACTTCATTAATCAGAACCCAAACTTGGATATAACTCCTATTCTTACATCAGAACAAGGGGACAGTTCAGAATTACAAGCAATCATTGATGAGAATGATGCAAACAACAATTATTCAGAGATTGATGTACTCCCTAGTGCAAATAAATGGACTAAAAATTATCCTATTCATCAAGTAATAGGTGATCCTTCAGCAGGAGTAAAAACCAGATCTGCTACAGCAAATGAAGCAATGTTTGCTGGCTTCTTGAGTGTGATTGAACCAAAGAAAGCTAATGAAGCCCTAGAGGATCCAAACTGGTTTTCAGCAATGCAAGAGGAATTGCTTCAATTTGAAAGAAATAAAGTTTGGAGACTCATTCCAAAGCCTGAAGGTAAATCTATTATTGGAACTAAATGGGTGTTCAGAAACAAAAAGGATGAATCAGGTGTTGTCATCAGAAACAAGGGAAGATTGGTTGCTAAGGGATACTGCCAACAAGAGGGAATTGATTATGATGAGACATTTGCACCAGTGGCAAGAATAGAGGCAATCAGAATATTTTTGGCCTATGCTGCACATAAAAACTTCAAGGTGTATCAAATGGATGTCAAATCAGCCTTTCTAAATGGGAAACTTAATGAAGAGGTGTATGTCCATCAACCTGAAGGTTTTGTTGATCCAGAATTCCCTGATCATGTTTATATTTTAGACAAAGCTTTATATGGTCTAAAACAAGCACCACGAGCCTGGTATGACAGTCTTACTAAACACTTGTTAGGTTCAGGATTCAAGAAAGGTAAGATTGACACAACTTTGTTTTTAAAGAAACAGGGTGATGATTTGATTCTGATTCAGATTTATGTTGATGACATAATATTTGGTTCTACCAGTCCAGAATTATGTGATAATTTTTCAAAAATCGTGTCATCTGAATTTGAAATGAGCATGATGGGTGAGCTGAATTTTTTCCTTGGTCTTCAAGTCAAACAATTACCAAAAGGTATTTTTATAAATCAAGGAAAATATGTCAGAGATATTCTGAAAAAGTTCAAAATGTCTGATTGTGCTTCTATGAGAACACCTATGGCAACTAACATAAAGTTAGATGCTGATCTCAAAGGTGTTTCAGCAGATATCAAACTCTATAGAGGCATGATTGGGTCATTACTTTATTTGACTGCATGTAGACCAGATATCATGTTTTCTACCTGTTTCTGTGCTAGATTTCAATCTAACCCGAAAGAATCACATATGTTGGCTGTCAAAAGGATTTTAAGATATCTCAAAGGAACACCTGATCTAGGTTTATGGTATCCAAAAGAAACTGACTTCAAATTGACTGCTTTCACTGATGCTGATCATGCAGGAAGTATGTTGGACAGAAAGAGTACATCTGGTGCTTGTCACTTTTTGGGAGATAAAATAGTGAGTTGGGCATCAAAGAAGCAGAATTGTGTGTCCACTTCAACTGCTGAAGCAGAGTATGTTGCTGCTGCTGCTTCATGCTCTCAAACATTGTGGATGAGAACACAACTCATGGACTATGGATATCAGCTTAACAAGATTCCCATCTATTGTGACTCAGAAAGTGCAATTGCCATTACTCAGAACCCTGTTCAACATTCGAAGACTAAACATATAGATGTGAGGTATCATTTTATAAAGGACTATGTGGAAAAAGGAACTATAGAGATGCACTTTGTGCATACAAAGTATCAATTGGCTGACTTGTTCACAAAGCCTCTTGATCACAAAAGGTTTTCTTTTCTCATATGTAAAATAGGAATGCTTAATCTGCCTAATTGAAAATATTTTTTTCTTTCTTAAAAATGCTAAATTTTTCTAAGTAAAATTGTCTGAGTAATGTACTCAGAACTCTGAGTCTTAAGAATCAGAATTTCTGAGTACTAAGATCAGAACTTCTGAGTCTTGAGTTCAGAACTTCTGAGTCTTGAGGTCAGAAATTCTGAGTCTTGAGATCATAACTTCTGAATCTTACGGTCAGAGATTCTGAGTCAATACATCAGCAATCTAGCTTTCAAAAATTTATTTTTGAGAAATAAAAATACTTCAACTGTGTGGATTATGCTTCTTCTATTATCTTTTCATCTCATCTTTATGTATCATTAATAGTCAAATGCATGCTCAAGTCTAGGGGGAGCATCAAAATTCCTTTGGAAATCATTTTGTGATGCTTAAAAGATTTGCTTTCATTTTCTATCTCTGATTATTCTAAGAAGAACAAGCTTTTCATGATAAATTTTGTTGTTATTCAAACTATATCTGAATTAAAAAAAAATTCATAGTCAGATATAAGATTTTAAATGATTTTTTAATTCATCATAATATGAACAGAATTTTGATGATAAAAAGTGTTTCTATTTGTTCAAACCTCTTCTGAATAATCTGAAAGTGCAGGATCTATTCTTACAATCAATATAGAAAGAAGTAATTGAGAATTTGTATGATCAAGCCCAATTGTATTCAATGATGCACAGAATTACAGATCTAAGAGAGAGATCACCTCAAAGATTACAAGGAATGAATACAAGTAATATGGGAAAATCAATCAGTTAGCAACGTAGTGCTAACCACTCTATTTATACTGCAACAAACATCTTAAAGCTACAGTACAAATAAGAAAGACTAATAAGAACATAACATGTGTCCTAATTAGTTTACACATTACTAAATAACGAAACTCGTCATAAGTTCTGAACAGGTAGTTCAGAACTTCTGAACATTCTTCTGATCACGCTTCTCAGAACTTCTGACTTCTCTTTCTCAGATCTCTGACTCTTCTTCTCAGAACTTCTGACTCTTCTTCTCAGAACTTCTGAACCTTCTTATCAGATCTTCAACACTTGGTTTATTGACAAAACTTCAGATCTAACAATCTCCCCCTTTTTGTCAAATAAACTTAAACTTTGCATCATCTAATTCTTTCAGAGCAGGAACAATTTTCTGAAGTAGCACATTCCTCAGATTAAGCCTCTTATCAATCTTGTCAATAATTTCTTGAATAATCTCAACTTGCTGATTAATTACTTCTTGAATCATGTTTGCTTCCTTCACTTTCAGCATCTTTTTCTCCAAATTGTGCTTTATGATCCTTAAAGTTCCAGAACAATATTTTGCAGTTTCCTTTGCTCTGAAGAAGATCTTTCCACTTTTGTTCTTCAAAAATACTCCCAACTCTGGATATCTGTGAACACTTCCAGTCTTTAACACCTTTTTCTGCTCATGATCTGTATTGGGATTTGCCAGATAAACACATGACTTTTGCAAATACAGAGCTATTTGGAAATCTGTATAGCAATGCCACCTTAAGATATAGAACATGGCCTCAATCACCACACTTCTTGCCTTCCTTTCATTTCTGTCTTTACTTGACTCTTTAAAACATAGAAAGCTGTGTAATCTGTAGAAGTCAACCACTGACAGTTTCTCAAAATCTGCATCAGTGAAATAATAAACCTTGCCATCTTCTCTCAAAACTTCAAAGGATAAGTACTCCATCTTTCTGAATTTCTTAACCTTCAATTCTCTGATTCCAGTGATTAGAAAATCTGAGTAAACGGCTTGCTTTGTTTTGCCAAGACATCTTGATTTTTCAGCCAACCAGATCTGAGTCTCCTTAGACCTATCATAATACACATCCAAGAATTGTAGCTCTTTTGGTTTGAAGAACTCAGGCAGATCAAATTCAAGAAAGTATCCATTCAGATCAATGAATATTTCATCTTCTTTGGGTTCAGACTGTTCAGCTTGATCAATATTAGTTATCTGCACATTCTGAGGTGTCGTGTCCTGAACTTCTTCAGCCTCATCTGACAAAATTTCATTCACTTCATACTCAGCTGGGAACACAAAATCATTATGTAGAATCTTTTGGGATTCACCTCAGATAGCAACCATTCACTACTGTTTCTGATTTTTCTTCTAAAATCCAACCTCCTCTTCACACAGTTTATGCATCTCTTCTTTAAACTCTCTTTTTCAGTATCCATACTTACTTCCATTCTAATCAACAACCAATTCAGAGTTGCATCACTGTACTTCACCAACTCTTTTAATCTGAACAATTCAAGTCTTTCGTGAACCATATATGTGAACCCTTCTGTCTCCATTCCTTCATTCACAAAACCCTTCACATGCAGATCAACTTCTGTTTTCTTTGTGGGAGAACTCAGATTGCACTTTTCTTTTCTTTCTTCTATAGCCAACTGGAAGTCATACAAGTATGTATTTCTGACATAAATACCCAGAAGTCTTCTGCATTCAATTTCTATCAAGGCTTCTTCAGTGCTAGCAAAGAACTTGACTAGAAAGATCTGATCATCAAGAGTCAATCTGTGAAAATCAAATGTAGACATGGAAACCTTTGTATTTCTTTCTTTCAGTGTTTCCATTCTAACGAACATTAAACCATTGAATTCATCTTGTTGAAACATCAGAACTTTCTCGATTCTTTTCTGAATATGCAGTTTTGAGTCAGGAACTCTGAACATATTAGAAGCTTCTGAGTAGACCATCTGAGCTCTGTCATCCATAAAACCATCAATGTTACTTTCCAAAAGCTCATACTCTCCTTCTGTGTAGTAGAGATTATCATATATTTCCTCAGGAAAAATATCATCATGAAATTGTCTGGCTAAAGGTACATCACTTAACTCTAGAATGAAGTCACACAAAGGTTCTTCTAGTCTTTGCAATTTAATCTTTGGAATCTCGATTGGTTTTCTGAATACATATTCAGAAGGCATAAAGAAGTCTTTCACTTTCACATACTCTTCTTCTGTATTTAACTCATCACAAAAGTTAAACCTAAAATCATCTTTAAAATCCTGAGTGTAATCCACAGTTCTGTCTTCTTCTCCCATTAGATCAATGGGTCTTATCACTTTTATTCCTTTATGAATTTTCTGAACACTCAAAGCTCTGACTACTTCATTATGCATTCTTCTGATCAATTCTTCATTCAACCTCCTTTCTTCTGATTCAGACTCCATTGCCCTTTCACTGTTATAAACCACAATATCTGTACACCTGTTTACCACTGTACTTTCCACTATTTCTTCCATTCTCAAATCAGATTCCTCAATAGCTACAGTTTCATCTGAGTTTCCTTCCATCTCAGTATCCAAGTTCAATTCCTCTGTTTTATCTGATTCATTACTATCAATACTTCCCAACTCCATTTCTTCTGTATCTGAACTGTCAAGCTGTACTATCTGAATCATCTCCTTTAAATTTTCCTGTGTCTGATCTTCTGTACTTTTTGTATTGGCTAAGTGCATGTCTGCTATCTCAAAATCTTCTATGCCAATATCATCATCAGAACTTAACCTTTGTCTTTTCTCCCCCTTTTGATGATTATGAGGATCATTATCATCAAACTTCCTTTTCAAATTCTGATTAAAAGCAACTTCAGGTTCAGCTTCTGCAATAGGAACAGGATCAAGAGGCTTTGAAGTAGAAGCCAAAGATACACTCAGTGCTTTCAATATAGATTCCTGCATACCCTGCATCTGTTTTAACATATCTTTTTGAAAACCAGACATTATATCCATGATCTCCTTTTTGTGAGAATCCAAGGATTTCTTTACATCATCTACCTTGGTTTCAACAGAAATTAACTTTTTCTCCAACACAACTTTCAAATCTGATACCTCATCATTCAGATCCTCCATCCTCTTCTCCAAATTTTCTACTTTTTCCCCCATCTCCTTGTTTTGTTTCTGAATCTTTTCAAATTCAGAAGTTTCTAACAGTGAACCTGAACCAACAGATGGTCCAGTTTTCATGTGCCCAGAGAGCTCATGGCCTGTAGATAACACACAGTCATCTTGTACAACAGATGCACGTTTGAATGAGGCTTTTGTAATGTTCACCTCACCAGGACTTCCATCCAATCCTCGACACCCAACATTAGGCATGTCTATGAATGTTGTTTCAGGAGTACGAAATTCCTGATCTGTGCAAGTGTCAAAAGGAATTTCAGGCTCAATATGAATAGGACTGTGATATTCAGACTCAATGTGTTGAAAAATAAGTTGGGATTTATCACCTCCCTCCAAATGAGTTTGGGATGGTTCCCCGGATTTGTGTGAAACAGTAGCATGTTGAAATGCTTCTGAGTGGGTATGGATGGGTTGTTCAAGATCCACCACTAGGTCCATGGTGTTTGTTTCAATATTGGACACCAAGAGATGTGAACCAATAGCATGTGTGGTTACCTGGTCAAGATTAGCTGGTTCAGAGGCATCTCTTTCTGTTTGAACCTCTGTTAACAATCTCTCATCCTCACCACTCTCATTCTGTTTTTCCTCACTGAGTCTAACCAAGCTCTCAGAATTTTCCCCCTCAAGTCTCTCAGAATGTTCACCCATCTGAACATCCTCCCCCTCTCTAATTCGACTAGACCCCTCACCTCTCTTCTCAGGTTGGTCCTCTTGGGTAGGGATTTGAGGTAATTCAATTCCCATAGAGGTGCAATAAGCTTTTAAAATCTCACTCTCCCTTGGAATATAGTTCCTAAGTGATTTTGGCAACAGTTTATGATTGGGATAATTTTCAAGTCTTGTTACTGAGGTCATCTTACCCAAATAAAATGTAGGACCATGCTCTTCATTTGTTCTTCTTGAGATTGTTCTGTTTTCCTGCATGGCATACCAAATAACAATTTGCCAGTACCTTATGTAGGGAATGTATGTCAGTGGAGCATCCTTTGTCTTCTTCTGAATTGCTTTCTGATTCTTCTCAAATGTATTCTTCATATCTTCCCAAAGTATTAAAGTATAGTCATAATGCCTATTCTTCACTAAACCTTGAAATATCTGAAGAATTTGTTTAGAACCTTGATCAGCAGAACTATTTTTCCCTGACAAACATTTATTTACCACATGAAAGAAGCAAGCCCAAATAGGTGGTAATTTGTTTCTTCTGAATAAACTGAGAGTCCTCAATCCTTCATTGTATCCCAACTTCATAAACTCTGCTATTAATTCCTCTGTTAGGGGTAAATCCTCAAAATCTGTTCTTCTTTGTACATCATCTTTCTCTGGTAGATTCAGCATCTCTCTTAGTGCAGAGATAGATAAGACAAATGTCACTCCTCCAATTTCAGACACAAACTTATTATCTTCTAACCTAAGATATTTCCACCATTGTTGTATGTACTGAACAGGCACATTTTTACTTCTTGTAAACCATTTTCTGTACGGATGATGTTTGAATAACTCCATGATAATTCTGTGTTCAGGCTTAAAACGACTTTCCTCAAACAATATAACACAGTTATTTTCAGATAATTTCAACCATTCACTCTCAGGAACAACTCTTTCCACTAGAATAGATCTATCTGACATAATAGAACCTGCAGCACTCTGATCATGTTCAATATTAACATTTACCTCATCCGCATTTCCTTCAGATTCATCCATTTGTTCATCTTCTTCATCATTTCTTATTGCCCCTTCCTCTGCAACTCTATTTTGTACTTCATCACTTTCCGAATCAGATGAATCCATTATCGATTTTGTAGAATGTAGAGAAATTGGACCACTTCTTCGTATTTCAGACATGATTTAAGAAGAAAACAGATTCAAAGAACTCTGGATTTGATTCGTATCTCACGTTTCGCTCTGGAATTTGAAAGAACATTGAAATAGGGATTTTAAGACCTATTTAAAATCCGCGAAGTTGAATGGTTTAACGGAAAAGCGAAATCAATGTTATAACGGAGTCAACACACGTGAAATACCACAAAGGATTTAAATGAAATACGTGGCATTGTCAAACAAATATGAAGCTGACACGTGTTAGTGGATAGAATTTTGACTCAAGTCAAAGATCTGAATAACACGCGCAGATGTTCTGATTCCATGACTCAGAAGAATTTTGCCTTGTAACCAAAATGTCTTTTAAAATCAACTTCTGACCAATATAAAACATTTTGATTATTCAGAAGAGGTTTGAACAGATAAGAAATGAAAACAAATCTTTTAAGCATCACAAAATGATTTCCAAAAGAATTTTGATGCTCCCCCTTGACTTGAGCATGCATTTGAGTATTAATGATACATAAAGATGAGATAACAAGATAATCGAAGAAGCATAATCCATACAGTTGAAGTTATTTGTATTTCTCAAAAATAAATTTTTGAAAGTTAGATTGCTGAAGTATTGACTCAGAATTTCTGACCTTAAGATTCAGAGGTTCTGATCTCAAGACTCAGAAGTTCTGAACTCAAGACTCAGAATCTCTGACCGTAAGATTCAGAAGTTATGATCTCAAGACTCAGAAGTTCTGAACTCAAGACTCAGAAGTTCTGAACTCAAGACTCAGAAGTTCTGAATACACTACTCAGACAACTTCACTTAGAAAATTTTAGCATTTTTAAGAAAAAAATATTTTCAACTAGGCAGATTAAGCATTCCTATTTTACATATGAGAAAAGAAAACCTTTTGTGATCAAGAGGCTTTGTGAACAAGTCAGCCAATTGATACTTTGTATGCACAAAGTGCATTTCTATAGTTCCTTTTTCCACATAGTCCTTTATAAAATGATACCTCACGTCTATATGCTTAGTCTTCGAATGTTGAACAGGGTTCTGAGTAATAGCAATTGCACTTTCTGAGTCACAATAGATGGGAATCTTATTAAGCTGATATCCATAGTCCATGAGTTGTGTTCTCATCCACAATGTTTGAGAGCATGAAGCAGCAGCAGCAACATACTCTGCTTCAGCAGTTGAAGTGGATACACAATTCTGTTTCTTTGATGCCCAACTCACTATTTTATCTCCCAAAAAGTGACAAGCACCAGATGTACTCTTTCTGTCCAACCTACTTCCTGCATGATCAGCATCAGTGAAAGCAGTCAATTTGAAGTCAGTTTCTTTTGGATACCATAGACCTAGATCAGGTGTTCCTTTGAGATATCTTAAAATCCTTTTGACAGCCAACATATGTGATTCTTTTGGGTTAGATTGAAATCTAGCACAGAAACAGGTAGAAAACATGATATCTGGTCTACTTGCAGTCAAATAAAGTAATGATCCAATCATGCCTCTATAAAGTTTGATATCTGCTGAAACACCTTTGAGATCAGCATCTAACTTTATGTTAGTTGCCATAGGTGTTCTCATAGAAGCACAATCAGACATTTTGAACTTTTTCAGAATATCTCTGACATATTTTCCTTGATTTATGAAAATACCTTTTGGTAGTTGTTTGACTTGAAGACCAAGGAAAAAATTCAGTTCACCCATCATGCTCATTTCAAATTCAGATGACATGACTTTTGAAAAATTATCACATAATTCTGGACTGGTAGAACCAAATATTATGTCATCAACATAAATCTGAATCAGAATCAAATCATTACCCTGTTTCTTTAAAAACAAAGTTGTGTCAATCTTACCTTTCTTGAATCCTGAACCTAACAGGTGTTTAGTAAGAGTGTCATACCAGGCTCGTGGTGCTTGTTTTAGACCATATAAAGCTTTGTCTAAAATATAAACATGATCAGGGAATTCTGGATCAACAAAACCTTCAGGTTGATGGACATACACCTCTTCATTAAGTTTGCCATTTAGAAAGGCTGATTTGACATCCATTTGATACACCTTGAAGTTTTTATGTGCAGCATAGGCTAAAAATATTCTGATTGCCTCTATTCTTGCCACTGGTGCAAATGTCTCATCATAATCAATTCCCTCTTGTTGACAGTATCCCTTAGCAACCAATCTTGCCTTGTTTCTGATGACAACACCTGATTCATCCTTTTTGTTTCTGAACACCCATTTAGTTCCAATTATAGATTTACCTTCAGGCTTTGGAATGAGTCTCCAAACTTTATTTCTTTCAAATTGAAGCAATTCCTCTTGCATTGCTGAAATCCAGTCTGGATCCTCTAGGGCTTCATTAGCTTTCTTTGGTTCAATTACACTTAAGAAACCAGCAAACATTACTTCATTTGCTGTAGCTGATCTTGTCTTTACTCCTGCTGATGGATCACCTATTACTTGATGAATAGGGTGATTTTTAGTCCATTTGTTAGCACTAGGGAGTACATCAATCTCTGAATAATTGTTGTTTGCATCATTCTCATCAATGATTGCTTGTAATTCTGAACTGTCACCTTGTTCTGACGTATGAGTAGGAGTTGCATCCAAGTTTGAGTTCTGATTAATGAAGTCAGAGTTCTGATTGACTTGTTCAGAGTTCTGAGTACAAGAATCAGAATTCTGATTACAAGGTTCAGAGTTTTCACCACTTGTATTTATTAGATTTGGGCACTCCTCTGATGGACCTTTGTCAGAAATTACAGTTGATTGAACTATTTCTGGAGTCTTATTTTTCATCTCTTTGACCATCTTTGGGTTTTCATATTCTGCATAAGAATCAGAAATTAGTTCACTAAAAGCATCCTTAAACAGTAAATTGAGTTCTGAACAAATAGGATTAGAATTTGTATCAGAAGTCATTTTTGTCTTGTTCAGCATGAGTTCTGAACTGTCTTGTTCAGAAGTCCGCATTCTGGCTTCATCAAAAGTTACATTTATGCTCTCCATCATCCTCTTGGTTCTTCTATTGTAGATTCTGAATGCTTTGGAAGTTAAAGAATAACCCACAAAGTATCCTTCATCTGCCTTTTTATCGAATTTGGCAAGATTTTCTCTGTCTCTGAGAACGTAGCATCTGCAACCAAAAATATGAAAGAATTTGATTAATGGTTTTCTTTTATTTATCAGTTCATAAGCAGTCTTATTTAATCTCTTATTGATTAAAGTTCTATTTTGTGTAAAACAAGCAGTTGCAATTGCTTCAGCCCATAGGAAAGTAGGAAGATTTGCATAAGCCAACATTGTTCTCGCAGCCTCAACTAGAGTTCTATTCTTCCTTTCAACAACACCATTTTGTTGAGGAGTTCTGACAGCAGAAAAATTGTGAGAAATCCCAGAACTTTCTAGAAAATTCTGAAGAGTCTCATTTCTGAACTCCGTTCCATTATCACTTCTGATTTTCTGAACTTGAAGTTGTAAGAGAACTTGAATCCTTTTGATAAAATTTATCAATGTAGTAGCAGCTTCTGACTTAGCTCTTAGGAACTCAACCCACGTGTATCTGGATAATTCATCAACAATCACAAGCATATATTTCTTTCCTCCCATCGACTGAACTGAAATTGGACCACAAAGATCAGTATGAATCATTTCTAATGGTGCTTTGCAAGATGAGTCCATTTTTAATTTGTGAGAACTCTTTTTCATCTTGCCCATTTCACAAGCTGAGCATAATGATTCTTTTTCAAATTTAAGCTTTGGTAAGCCTTTAACCAAATGTTTTGCAACAAGATTATTAAGATCTTTGAAATTCAGATGAGAACATCTTCTGTGCCAAAGCCAGCATTCATTTGCAGTTGATTTTGATAAAAGACAAACTGTATTTAATGTTTTCAATTTTGAAAAATTAACTACAAATAAGTCCATATGTCTTTTGGCCCAGAAGACTTTGACATCATTTTCAGTTAGAATCATGCAACCTGTTATTTGAAACTTAATTTGACAAAGACTGTCTAAAAACTGACTTATGCTGAAAAGATTGTGTTGTAATCCTTCAACATAGAAAACCTTTTGGATAGTTAGATCCCCTTTAGTTAAATCCCCATAACCTTTGACTTGACCTTTGCTATTGTTTCCAAAGTTTACTGCTCCTCCAGCCTTTTCTGTGAAGTTTGATAGAAAAGACTTCTGACCTGTCATGTGTCTTGAAGCTCCTGAATCTAAAAACCACACATGACAGCCCTGCAAAAAGATCAGTTAGGTTTAGGTACCCATTTTGGAATGGGTCCATCTTTGTTAGCTTTGTCATTGGATTTAACATCAGTACCTTTTACTCTCCACTCAAAATCTTTCTTCAAACACCACTTTCCTTGAACTTTTATGAAGTCAGAACATTTTCTGCTTACAAGTTTGTTCAAATTCTTTTTGAGAGTTGTAACTTTTGGTTTTGCTATGTTTTCAACTTTCTTTTCTTTTATCTTTTCTTTCTTCTGAGTCTGAGGAACAAAAAATTTCTTCTTTTCTGTATTTTGAGAAACAGAAACTTTCTGAATATCTTTTCTTATGTATGAAACAGAAGTTATTTTGACTTGACATTTGTGAGAATATTGGAATGAATCATTTTTACATCTAACACAAACAAGATTTTTCTTTGCAAGTGACAATAAATCTGAAACATAGATCATTTCATTTTTATTTATACTGTTCAGAGTACAATTGCCCTTATTACAAGAATTTCTAGCGTTTAGTTCAGAAGTAGATTTCATTCTAAGCTTCTCAAGTTCCCTTTTCAGATCGTTCAACTTTGCAAGATCATCTTTCCTTTTGCTTTCTTCTTTTTCTGAAAAATTCAAGTTCTTTTTGTTAGAAGAATTAGATGATTCACCTTTTTCATATGTACTTGATTCATTAAAGAATTTATCATTTTCTCTTGAAGCATTAATTTTAAAAAGATCATACTCAGTCTTCAGTTTTTCAAGCTCTGTTATTTTCTGAATAAAAATATTCTTTTCTTTCAAAGCTTCTTCAAGTTTAATATCCACCTCACAGAAATCATTTTCAAGTTCATCATAAGTTTTCCTTAAATCCTCAAGTTCTTGACTCACAAGATTAAATCTCTTTTCAAGTTGCAAAAATTCATCTGATTTTGTTTCAGAAAATCCAGTTGAATCAGACTTCTGACTACCTGAGTCAGAGTTCTGATTTACAGACTCAGATGTCTGATCTTTAGACTCAGAATTCTGACTACAAAGTTCAGAATCCTGACTAGAAGTTTCAGACTTCTGATTGACTGTTTCAGAATTTTTACTTGTATCAAATATGCTCTCAATGTCATGATATGAAAAACTTGGTTGTTTATTTTTGTAGCTGACATTTAAGGAATCATACTTGAATTTAGTATCATTGTATCTTGGCTTTTCATCTGTTGGTTTAGAAACTTCTTTCTTAACCTTTTCTTCTGAACCAACTGACTTTTCTGTTTTAGACTCAGAAATTGTCTCATCTGACTTTTTAGAGTTTGGTCTTTGCAGATTGTCAGAACTTGTTATAGAACTAGCAGGTCTTATGAAAACTTCAACAATTTCTGGGATTTTTGGCTTAGAAACTTGAAGTATTGGAGCTCTTTTTAAAATGACATTTTCTTCCAATCCCAATCCCTTCTTTGGATTGTAAAATCTTGTATCTTTAACATTGCTTAATAAAAGATTTAATGTTTGCTGAGTTTGACCTCTTTCCAAATTCAAATCTTCCAATTCTTTGATTTTGGAGTATAAATTCTTTCTTTCTTCAAATAACATATCAAATTTTATTTGTAAATCACCTTTTTCATCCTTTATTTTTGAAAACTCAACTTTTAGTTCAGAAAGCCTTTTCATCAATTCAGAATTTTCATCTTTAACTTTCTGTTTCTCAGCCTCAGATTCTTCATACTGTTCGTTTATTACTTCTTTTTCAATTCTGAATTTGTTAACCAAAGTTCTTTCTCCTTTTATCTGTTTTCTTAGGTTAGCAAATTCAGTTTTCATTTCACCAATCTGTGTCATTAACTCTAATTCAAGTGAAGAATGTACCTCAGCAGATGACTCAGAATCAGCATCTTCAAAATCAGAATCATCCTCATTCCTCATTTTTGCCATATAGCTTCGCATCTGTGGAAAGTTGATATGATCATCTTCATCAGAAGTGTAGTACAGCCAATTCTCCTGTTCAGCCAATAGCGCACTCTCGTCATCTCTCTTCTTTGCAAGCTGAGCCTTCTTCGTGTAGTATTCATAATCTTTCACAACTTTAACTCTGCAATCCTTGGCATAATGGCCAGATTTTCCACACTTGAAACACAGATTCTTTTCTTTTCTCTCTTCCTTCTCTTCCTTGTTTTCTTCACTTCTCTCTATTCTCTTTTCAATCTTATTTTCTTCTCTGTCATCTTTCTTCTTATAATCTGAACTTCCAGCTCTCTTATAATTTCCTTGAAATCTGCCCTTCCCATACCTTTTGTTGAAAGTATTTGTCAGCAAAGCTAGCTTTTCAGCCATTATCTTGATATCTTCATCATCTTCTGATCCTTCTTCTTTGTCAGATTCCTCCAGACTCGGTATTTCTGATAGATATGCAGTCTTTTTGGGTGCTTTGATTGCTTTGGACTTTGATAAGAACGCTAACTGATCAGCAACACTTTTCTTTTCTTCCACAACTAACTTGACAGAGTCTTCATGTTGATTAAGAACACAGAACAAATCATTTAAGTCTTCTTCACACATATCCTTGTTCATTTGCAGACTTATGGCAAATGATGACCATTCTGAATTTAGACTGTTCAGAAATTTGTAATTTATTTCTGATTTTGTTTTCTTCAGTCCATTTCTTCTCAAGTCATTTAGAATAGTGCAAAATTTACTGTATGTCTGTGTCAAACTTTCTGACTCTTTTGCTTTGAACCTTTCATAAGCATTTATGCTTTGATTTAACTTTGCCTGAATAGATCTCACAGTTCCTAACATTTGCCTTTCCAATTCGTCCCACATTTCTTTAGCTGATGATCCACTGTCAATCCTGTTAAGAACCTCATTCGGGACAGCCAAAGTCATCAAAGTAATTGCTCTTTTGTCAATAGCATGCCTAATTTTCTGTTCAGCAGTGTATTGGGAATAATTCTTCTTTACTCTGGTCGCTGGAATTTCTGGAGTTGTCTCTGTAGCAGGGGTTGCGGCGACATCGATATATACTTCGATTGGACCTTCTCGTATAGAAATCATAAGATTTTCATCGATGTTGTCAAGGAATTGGATCATACGAGTTTTCCATTGCTGATACTCTTCTGGTATAAGAACAGGTGGTTTGGTTTCGGATCCCATGGCTAGATATTCTTTAGAAGACATGATTGTAAGAAAATTCAACAGAAAGACAAATTCGATTTTCTTGATCGAAAAGTAGCAGTTAATTCAAGAATTGCTAAGAATTCAAGAACTAGCCCTAGCAGCGGAATCGAATTTTGAATGAATCAAGAAATCTTCAAGAAATTGATCAATCGATCTTCGCAATCACAATCTTGAACGAATTTGTTTGTTGATTAGCTCTGATACCAATTGAAAGTGCAGGATCTATTCTTACAATCAATATAGAAAGAAGTAATTGAGAATTTGTATGATCAAGCCCAATTGTATTCAATGATGCACAGAATTACAGATCTAAGAGAGAGATCACCTCAAAGATTACAAGGAATGAATACAAGTAATATGGGAAAATCAATCAGTTAGCAACGTAGTGCTAACCACTCTATTTATACTGCAACAAACATCTTAAAGCTACAGTACAAATAAGAAAGACTAATAAGAACATAACACGTGTCCTAATTAGTTTACACATTACTAAATAACGAAACTCGTCATAAGTTCTGAACAGGTAGTTCAGAACTTCTGAACATTCTTCTGATCACGCTTCTCAGAACTTCTGACTTCTCTTTCTCAGATCTCTGACTCTTCTTCTCAGAACTTCTGACTCTTCTTCTCAGAACTTCTGAACCTTCTTATCAGATCTTCAACACTTGGTTTATTGACAAAACTTCAGATCTAACATAATCAAAATGTTTTATATTTGTCAGAAGTTGATTTTAAATGATATTTTGGTTACAAGGTAAAATTCTTCTGAGAAGAACAATCAGATATCTGATAAAGAAAAGTCAAAACATCTGAGCGTGTTATTCAGATCTTTGATTTGAGTCAAAATTCTATCCACTAACACGTGTCAGCTTCATATTTGTTTGATTATGCCACGCATTTCATTTAAATCCTCTGTGGCATTTCAAATGTGTTGACTTCGTTATAACATTGATTTCGCTTTTCCGTTAAACCTTTCAACTTCGCGGATTTTAAATAGGTCTTAAAATCCCTATTTCAAATCTTTTCAAATTCCAGAGCGAAAAGTGAGATACGAATCAAATCCAGAGTTCTTTGAATTTGTTTTCTTCTTAAATCATGTCTAGAATACGAAGGAGTGGTCAAATTTCGCTACACTCTACAAAATCGATAATGGATTCATCTGATTCGGATAATGATGAAGTACAGAATAGAGCTGTAGAGGAAGAAGCAATAAGAAATGATGGAGAAGATGAACAAATGGATGAATCTGAAGGAAATGCGGATGAGGTAAACGTTAATATTGAACATGAACAGAGTGTTGCAGGTTCTATTATGTCAGATAGACCTATTTTAGTGGAAAGAATTGTTCCCGAGAATGAATGGCTGAAATTATCTGAAAATAACTGTGTTATATTATTTGAGGAAAGCCGGTTTAAGCCTGAACACAGAATTATCATGGAGTTATTCAAACACCATCCGTACAGAAAATGGTTTACACGAAGTAAAAATGTGCATGTTCAGTACATACAACAATGGTGGAAACATCTTAGGTTAGAAGATAATAAGTTTGTGTCTGAAATTGGAGGAGTGACATTTGCCTTATCTATCTCTGCACTAAGAGAAATGCTGAATTTACCAGAGAAAGATGATGTACAAAGAAGGACAGATTTTGAGGACTCACCCTTAACAGAGGAATTAATAGCAGAGTTTATGAAGTTAGGATACAATGAAGGATTGAGGACACTTAGTTTGTTCAGAAGAAACAAATTACCACCTATTTGGGCTTGCTTCTTTCATGTGGTAAATAAATGTGTGTCAGGGAAGAATAGTTCTGCTGATCAAGGTTCTAAACAAATTCTTCAGATCTTTCAGGGTTTAGTGAAGAATAGGCATTATGACTATACTTTAATACTTTGGGAAGACATGAAGAATACATTTGAGAAGAATCAGAAAGCAATTCAGAAGAAAACAAAGGATGCTCCACTGACATACATTCCTTATATAAGGTACTGGCAAATTGTTATTTGGTATGCCATGCAGGAAAACAGAACAATCTCAAGAAGAACTAATGAAGAGCATGGTCCTACATTTTATTTGGGTAAGATGACCTCAGTAACAAGACTTGAAAACTATCCCAATCATAAACTATTGCCAAAATCACTTAGGAACTATATTCCAAGGGAGAGTGAGATTTTAAAAGCTTATTGCACCTCTTTGGGAATTGAATTACCTCAAATCCCTACCCAAGAGGACCAACCTGAGAAGAGAGGTGAAGGGTCTAGTCGAATTAGAGAGGGGGAGGATGTTCAGATGGGTGAACATTCTGAGAGACTTGAGGGGGAAAATTCTGAGAGCTTGGTTAGATTTGATGAGGAAAAACAGAATGAGAGTGGTGAGGATGAGAGATTGTCAACAGAGGTTCAAACAGAAAGAGATGCCTCTGAACCAGCTAATCTTGACCAGGTAACCACAAATGCTATTGGTTCACATCTCTTGGTGTCCAATATTGAAACAAACACCATGGACCTAGTGGTGGATCTTGAACAACCCATCCATATCCACTCAGAAGCATTTCAACATGCTACTGTTTCACACAAATCCGGGGAACCATCCCAAACTCATTTAGAGGGAGGTGATAAATCCCAATCTATTTTTCAACACATTAAGTCTGAATATCACAGTCCTATTCATATTGAGCCTGAAATTCCTTCTGACACTTGCACAAATCAGGAATTTCGTATTCCTGAAACAACATTCATAGACATACCTAATGTTGGGTGTCGAGGATTGGATGGAAGTCCTGGTGAGGTGAACATTACAAAAGCCTCATTCAAACGTGCATCTGTTGTACAAGATGACTGTGTGTTATCTACAGGCCATGAGCCCTCTAGGCACATGAAAACTGGACCATTTGTTGGTTCAGGTTCACTGTTAGAAACTTCTGAATTTGAAAAGATTCAGAAACAAAACAAGGAGATGGGGAAAAAGTAGAAAATTTGGAGAAGAAGGTGGAGGATTTGAATGATGAGGTGTCAGATTTGAAAGTTGTGTTGGAGAAAAAGTTGATTTCTGTTGAAACCAAAGTAGATGATGTAAAGAAATCCTTGGATTCTCACAAAAAGGAGATCATGGATATAATGTCTGGTTTTCAAAAAGATATGTTAAAACAAATGCAAGGGATGCAGGAATCTATACTGAAAGCACTGAGTGTATCATTAGCTTCTACTTCAACGCCTCTTGATATTGTTCCTATTGCTGAAACTGAACCTGGAGGTACTTCTAATCAGAACTTGAAGAGAAAGTTTGATGATAATGAGCCTCATGATCATCAAAAGGGGGAGAAAAGACAAAGGTTAAGTTCTGATGATGATATTGGCATAGAAGATTTTGAGATGGCAAATATGCAATTAGCTAGTACAAAAAGTTCAGAAGATCAGACACAGGAAAATTTAAAGGCAATAACTCAGATAGTTCAGATTGATAGCTCAGATACAGAGGAAATGGAGTTGGAAAGTACAGATGGTGGTGATTCAGATAAAACAGAGGAATTGAACTTAGACATAGAGATGGAAGGAAACTCAGATGAAACTGAAGCTATTGAGGAATCTGTATTGAGATCAGAAAAGACAGTGGAAAGTAAAGTGGTCAACATGTGTACAGATATTGTGGTGTATAACAAAGAAAATATGACGGATTCTGAATTAGAAGAAAGGAGATTAAGTGAAGAGTTGATCAGAAGGATGCATAATAATTTAGTCAGAGCTTTGAATGTTCAAAAAGTTCAGCAAGGAATAAAAATGGTAAGACCTATTGATCTAATGGGAGAAGAAGACAGAACTGTGAATTATACTCAGGATTTTGAAGATGATTTTAGATTTAACTTTTGTGATGAGTTAAATACAGAAGAAGAGTATGTGAAAGTGAAAGACTACTTTATGCCTTCTGAGTATGTATTCAGAAAACCAATTGAGATCCCAAAGATTAACTTGCAAAGACTAGAAGAACCTGTATGTGATTTCATCCTAGAGATAAGTGATGTGCCATTAGCCAGACAATTTCATGATGATATTTTTCCTGAGGAAATATATGATAATCTTTACTACACAGAAGGAGAGTATGAGCTTTTGGAAAGTAATATTGATGGTTTTATGGATGACAGAGCTCAGATGATCTACTCAGAAGCTTCTAACAGATTCAGAGTTCCTGACTCAAAACTGCATATTCAGAAAAGAATTGAGAAAGTTCTGATGTTTCAACAAGATGAATTCAATGGTTTAATGTTTGTTAGAATGGAAGTACTGAAAGAAAGAAATACAAAGGTTTCCATGTCTATTTTTGATTTTCACAGATTGACTCTTGATGATCAGATCTTTCTAGTCAAGTTCTTTGCCAGCACTGAAGAAGCCTTGATGGAAATTGAATGCAGAAGACTTCTGGGTATCTATGTCAGAAATATATACTTGTATGACTTCCAATTAGCTATTGAAGAAAGAAAAGAAAAGTGTAATCTGAGTTCTCCCACAAAGAAAACAGAAGTTGGTTTGCATTTGAAGGGATTTGTGAATGAAGGAATGGAGACAGAAGGGTTTACATATACAGTTCACGAAAGGCTTGAAATGTTCAGATTAAAAGAGTTGGTGAAGTACAGTGATGCAACTCTGAATTGGTTATTGATTAAAATGGAAATAAGTGTGGAAACTGAAAGAGAGAGTTTAAAGAAAAGATGTATGAACTCTGTGAAAAGGAGGTTGGATCTTAGAAGAAAAATCAGAAACTGTAGTAAATGGTTGTTATCTGAGGTGAATCCCAAAAAGATTCTACATAATGATTTTGTGTTTCCTGCTGAGTATGAAGTGAATGAAATTCTGTCAGATGAAGTTGAAGAAGTGCAGAACACAACATCTCAGAATGTGCAGATAACTAGTTTTGATCAAGCTGAACAGTCTGAACCCAAAGAAGATGAAATATCCATTGATCTAAATGGATACTTTCTTGAATTTGATTTGCCTGAGTTCTTCAAACCAAAAGAAGTACAATTCTTGGATATGTATTATGATAGACCTAAGGAGACTCAGATCTGGTTGGCTGAAAAATCAAGATGTCTTGGCAAAACAAAGCAAGCCGTTTACTCAGATTTTTTAATTAATGGAATCAGAGAATTGAGGGTTAAGAAATTCAGAAAGATGGAGTACTTATCTTTTGAAGTTCTGAGAGAAGATGGCAAGGTTTATTACTTTATTGATGCAGATTTTGAGAAACTATCAGTGGTTGACTTCTACAGATTACACAGCTTTCTATGCTTCAAAGAGTCGAGCAAAGACAGAAATGAAAGGAAGGCAAGAAGTGTGGTAATTGAGGCCATGTTCTACATCTTAAGGTGGCACTGTTATACAGATTTTCAAATAGCTCTGTACTTACAAAAGTCATGTGTTTATCTAGCAAATCCCAACACAGATCATGAACAGAAAAAGGTGTTAAAGACTGGAAGTGTTCACAAATATCCAGATTTGGGAGTATTTTTGAAAAACAAAAGTGGAAAGATCTTCTTCAGAGCAAAGGAAACTGCAAAATACTGTTCTGGAACTTTAAGAATCATAAAGCATAATTTGGAGAAAAAGATGCTGAAAGTGAAGGAAGCAAACATGACTCAAGAAGTAATCAATCAGCGAGTTGAAATTATTCAAGAAATCATTGACAAAATTGATAAGAGGCTTAATCTGAGAAATGTGCTACTTCAGAAAATTGTTCCTGCTCTGAAAGAACTGGATGATGCAAAGTTTAAGTTTATTTGACAAAAAGGGGGAGATTGTTAGATCTGAAGTTTTGTCAATAAACCAAGTGTTGAAGATCTGATAAGAAGACTCAGATGTTCTGAGTAGAGAAGTCAGAGGTCTGACTGTGAAAGCTCAGAAGTATTGATAAGAGAAATCAGAAGTCTGGGAAAAGAAGTCAGATGTCTGAGTTAAGGAGTCAGAAGATCTGAGAAGCGTTATCAGAAGAATGTTCAGAAGTTCTGAACTACCTGTTCAGAACTTATGACGAGATACTTTACTTAGTATTTTATAAACTAATTAGGACACGTGTTATGTTCTTATTAGTCTTTCTTATTTGTACTGTAGCTTTAAGATGTCCGTTGCAGTATAAATAGTAGTTAGCTCTACGTTGCTAACTGATTGATTTTTCCCGTATAACTTTGTATTCATTCTTTGTAATCTTTGAGATTCTCTCTCTCTTAGATCTGTAATTCTGTTCATCATTGAATACAATTGGGCTTGATCATACAAATTCTCAATTACTGCTTTCTACATTGATTGTAAGATAAGATCCTGAACTTACAAACTCCATGGCGCGTAACAATTTCCTTGATGTAGATTTGAGCAAGCTTTTCCATCTTGTAATCTTCCCGGATTGGTAAGAAATGTGCAGATTTCGTGAATCGATCTACTATAACCCGAATCTAGTCATGCCCTTTGGCATTCCTCGGATGTTTGGTTCAAATATCTAACTGGAATTTTGTTTGGGGTTCTTGAGAGTAGAGGGAAGAGGATATGATTTTCCATTATGTTTATAAGAATGGCATGGGCTTCGCCGAAAGCAGTGGGTGAGGGGACCAAATAGCAATTGTTGTATTTGATTGGAAGAACCTTTTCGAAATGATCTTTTGCTATGAAGTTTTGAAGATGTGTGGTCGGAGAAAATTCTGCTGAATCGCCGGAATCTTCTAGTTCAATACTTTTGGCAAGGTGGGGGTTTTCTGAATGTTCAGAATGAGCAGGTGAATGTTCTGGTGAGTTCGCCGGAGAGTGTGCAGGGGAGATAGCTTGAGAAGATGAAGCCATTGGTAACGAGAATAAGATACTTGCAGGTTTTTGCAGGGTTTCGCCGGAGAAGAATGAGGGTTTGTAAAAAGTTTATGAGAGGGTAAGCTTGGTTTTTATAGAAGGGTAAAATGGTAGAATTCGAAAGAGTAAAATATATGGCAATGGATTAAAAATTTGGAATCTGTACTCAAGTTAGAACGGCGGGTTCAACTTTCCACAGAAAACGTTCCATGTACGCCCAATAAAAATGGGACACGTAGGCCATGTCAGAGGATGACAGGACGTCGTGCGCGACCCATTAATGCTAGGCGCGTGGGGTTGTTCTTAGCCACATGAGATTCACTCTCAGTAAAAGTAACCGTTATTACTACAGAAATGCCCAAGTAACAGCTTGTCAGAACTTCTGTGGTTTACAGAAGCTCTGTGATTTTGAAAATCTTGATGGTCATCCTTTTCTCATATATCTTATTGTTTTCATGACTTCTGTGGGTTCTTCTTTAACCAAAACGTTTGCAAAGGCACTGGAGAGGATTAATAGGATTTTTAGTTAAGAATATTTACTCGCAGAGGTTTTGTGGCTCTGTGGGAACTTGCAGAAGCTCTGTGAGGGCCAGCAGAAGCTCTATGAGTGAAAAAATCTCATAACAAAAATTCTATTAAATTTTCTGATCATCCAATTTTTGATCTGTTTTAAGAGATGTTTTTCGGACATATTTGAAAGTTGGTGTCCGAGAAGGTCATGGTGTATGTATTCGGTTTCCAAGAAAACATTCCAAAAGATCGATAGAGGGTTAATTTGTGATCTCAGAGCATATTTCTGGCAGAGCCTCTGTTGAGCTCAGCAGAAGCTCTATGACCTCAAATTTCTCATAACTCAAATTTTATGAAACTTTTTGATCTTTTGATTTTTGAAATGTTATCCACAGTATATTTAGGACATATTTGACAATTTGTGTCCCAGAAAACTGTTTTCAACAACCTTTTGTACGAAAGACATACCTTTTTGGTTCTTCTTTTCTCGGCAGTGATGTCTGACTTCTGTCGATATAGATTCATCGACATTCTTCTTTGGCTTCCCCTTGAATGTTTTACCTCTGTAGATCATTTCAGGGTCCCTTTTTGCTCCCCCTTGATCTAATCACCTTTGTAGATCTGGAATTTTCCTTTTTGCTCCCCATTGACCTATGCTTGGATCAAAGAATGATAAGATTTGTATTGAGCATAGGTCTTGTTTTTCCAGAGGTTCTGTGGAGGTCGTCAGACGTTCTGAGCAGACTTACAGAAGCTCTGTGATTTTAAGAACTATTTAAGATTGAGAATTTATATACAGAAATAAATTAAACAAAGCAATAAGTCAAGTAAAATAGAAATATATACTTATTTACAGAAGATAAAGCTATACTTACAGAGGATTTTCACATCATATTAATCATTCCTAACTTACCCACCAAGAAATTAAATCTTTTCTCGTCTAAGGCTTTGGTGAATAAGTCTGCAAGTTGATATTCTGTTGGCACGAAATGCATCTCGATTGTACCGTGTTCAACATGATGTTTCAAGAAGTGGTACCTTATATCGATATGCTTGGTTTTGGAATGTTGCACAGGATTGGCAGAGATGGCAATGGCACTTTTGGAATCACAGAAGATGGGTATTTTGAATAGAATGTGGCCGTAGTCTTTTAGCTGAGTCTTCATCCATAGAACCTGAGAACCACAGCTAGCAGCAGCAACGTATTCAGCTTCTGCCGTAGATGTTGATACACAGTTCTGCTTTTTGGAGGTCCAACTGACTAGCTTACCACCTAGGAATTGAAAACTCCCAGAGGTACTCTTTCTGTCGAGCATGCATCCTCCATAGTCTGAATCTGTATAAGCTTTAAGACAAAAGCCAGAGTTCTGTGGATACCAGAGACTAAGATTTTTGGTCCCCTTAGGTATCTAAAGATTCTTTTAACAACATCATAATGTGATTTCTTAGGATTAGCTTGATAACGTGCACAAAGACATGTGGAATGCATAATGTCAGGTCTGCATGCAGTTAAGTATAACAGAGATCCAATCATGCCTCTGTAGAGAGTGCATTCTACAGAGATGCCATCTGGATCTAAGGATAACTTATTTCCAGTGGCCATTGGAGTTTTCATTGGAGTTTTCATTGCAGAGGTATCAGAGAGGCTATACTTGAAATGAATGTCAGAGACATATTTGGCCTGATTTATAAAAATTCCCTCTGATGTTTGTTTGACTTGGAGTCCGAGGAAGAATGTTAATTCTCCCATCATACTCATTTCAAACTCACTCTGCATGAGTTTTTCAAAACTTTTGCACTCTTCTGTATTAGTAGACCCAAAAATTATGTCGTCCACATAGATTTGTACAAGCATTATTTCACTGTTTTTACATTTATAGAATAGGGTAGTATCTGTTGTACCTCTGTTGTAGCCATTTACTAGAAGAAAGGTAGAAAGTCGTTCGTACCATGCTCTTGGAGCCTGTTTCAGTCCGTGCAGAGCCTTTTCAAGATAGTATACATGCCTTGGGAACTTTGAGCATTCAAACCCTGGTGGCTGATTTACGTAAACCTCTTCTTGGATTTCACCGTTGAGAAAAGTTGATTTTACGTCCATCTGATAAACTTTAAATCCTTTGTGGGCTGCGAAGGCTAAGAATATTCTTATTGCTTCGAGCCGTGCGACAGGAGCAAAAGTCTCATCATAATCTATGCCTTCTTCTTGTCTATAACCCCTGGCCACCAATCGTGCTTTGTTTCTGATGACCACTCCATCTTCATCCTTCTTATTTCTGTAGACCCACTTAGTCCCAATGGCCTGTTTCCCTCGTGGCAGAGGTACTAAAGTCCATACTCTGTTACGCTCAAACTGCAGAAGTTCTTCTTGCATGGCGTCTACCCAGTTTGGGTCATCTAGGGCTTCAGAAATCTTCTTTGGTTCTACCACACTAATAAAATTTGTAAAGAAACAAAAATTTGCAGTGGCAGACCTGGTTTTTACTGAGTCAGAAGGTTCTCCAATTATTTGGCTTGGAGGATGGCTCTTTGTCCACTGAGTGGTGCGTGGAAGATGGTCATCAATGTCATCGAACCTTTCTTCAGAAGCTTCTTGTGGATCTTCTTCTTGTGTAGCCTCTGTCGTTCTTCTTGCCTTGGTAGAAGATTCTACCATTTATGGAATGATTGGTATGAGTGGTGGTGGAGTTTGTTCCTCTGAGGACGTATAGTCTCGATCCTCAATTTCCTCTGTAATTGGTTCTTCTGTGGATTGTGGAGTTTGTTTTTCAGCAGCTTCTGTGGTCGTTTTTCTTGATGTTTCATCTTCTGCATTTTCTTCTTCGGCATTTGCATCTGTAGTATTTACAGAAGAAGATGAAGCATTATTTGGACCAGTTAGAGTCATACCTGTAGGATTTTGTCCGACAGAGGATGGTTCTTCAGAAACTCTGATGGTTCCAACAGAAGGATCAATGTCATCGTGGAACATCTCTAAAAATAGAAGATTTAAGTCTTCTTTCGTTTGCGAGATGTCAGAGGTTTCCTTTTTAAGTTCGAGTTCTGAACTGATTTGCTCAAAAGTCATTTGGAATGAATCATCAAAAGAAACATTGATACTTTCTACGATTTTGCGAGATCTTGTAAGGAATGCTCTGTAGGCTTTGGAAGTGGCAGAGTATCCAATGAATTTGCCTTCGTCAGCTTTTACCTCAAACTTTCCTCTTGAATCTCTGTCGTTTAAAACAAAGCATTTACATCCGATCACATGAAAAAATTTGATGTTTGGCCGCCTTTTGTTGATCAATTCGGAAGGAGTCTTGAGGTGTCTTTTCACAATGGTTGAACGATTTTGTGTATAACATGCAGTAGAAATCGCTTCTGCCCAAAAGTTCATCGGTAATCCGCATGCCGATAGCATAGCTCTTGCTGCCTCCACGAGCGTTCGATTCTTCCTTTCGACTACGCCGTTCTGTTGTGGAGTGCGTGCTGCAGAGAAGTTCTGTGATATTCCTTCTGTAGAAAGATAGGCTTCAATGACAGAGTTTTTAAATTTTGTGTCATTGTCACTTCTTAACTTCTGTATTCTGCATTCATAAAGAACATGTATTCTTTTCATTAGATTAATCAAGATGATTGGAACATCCGATTTCTTTCGAATAAATTCAACCCATGTGAAACGCGAATACTCATCAATTAAGACAAGTATGTATTTCTTGCCACCTAGGCTCTGTATGGCAATGGGACCGCAGAGGTCAACATGAAGCATGTACAGAGGTCTAGTGCAAGACACATCTGTTTTGCCTCTTTGGGAAGCTCTTCTGAGTTTTCCCATTTCACAGGCAGAACACAAGTGATCCTTATTGAATTTAACATTAGGCAAACCTTTAACTAGATCAAGTTTTACCATTTTATCTAATGTGTGAAAGTTCAAGTGACAGAACCTGTTATGCCATAACCAGGCTTCTTTACTTTTGCAAGCTACAAGGCAAACTTTGTCCTTGGTTGTTGAACAAAAATTCATCAGATACAGATCACCTTTTCTTTCGGCTCGCAGAAGTTCCATTCCTGTGTCTTCACTTTGCAGAGAGCAGAAAGTTCTTTTGAATAACACATTGAATCCTGTATCACAGAGTTGACTTACACTGAGTAGATTGTGTTTAAGGCCATTCACATATGCAACTTTGTATACATAGACGTTTTCCTTCTGTATGACTCCATAGCCTTTGATGTGTCCCTTCTTGTCGTCTCCAAAAGTTACAGATCCACCATCGTGTGTTTCTTCGTACGTGGATAGTAAACTTATGTCGCCAGTCATGTGCCTTGAGCATCCAGAGTCAAGATACCAAATTGGCACAAACCGCTTCTAAGACAATCACAGAGACTTAGGTACCCATATCCATATGGGTCCAATATTGTTAGAATTTTTCAAGTTTGCCTTAGCATTCTTGAAATACATTTTATCTTTTGTAGAAAAATTAGATTGTTTCTCTCTAGGTTCTGACTTTGGAGTTTGAATTTTAGTGGAGAGTAAGCAATCTGGACTTGAGAAGTGATTATTCAATTTGAACATAAGATCAAAACAATGACAGTATTTAATATGAGACGTGATTTGTTTGAACTTTTCATTGAATTCATTGAACTGAACCACAGAGGCATTACATTATTTCTTAACATTAGATTTCCTAATACAAGAAGATCTATGAATACTAGAATGTTGTTTGCAAAAGTCTTGTTTAGGTCGTGCCTTCTGTGAGTCTCTTCTGTGGTGAACATCTTTCTTCACTGTCACAGAGCAAAAATATTTGTTAGCTTCAGTTTTTTTTTCTTTTGTTGCCAAGTGGGATTCTCTTTAATTTGCTTTAAAGGTTTGGAAAATTTTGAGCTTTTAGGATTTTTAGAGGCCTTTTTCAGATTATCAAGCTCTGTAGAGGTTTTGACTTGTATACACATTTTGAGAAAGTCTGGATAGATAGGTATCTCTGTGTCTTTCTCTTTTGGAGAAATTGTTCTGTTAAGAACCTCAGAGGAGAATTTAACATCCTCTGTGTCACAGTGAATTATCCCTGATTTAGAATCAGTCTCTGAGTCGTCAGAGGATGAATCGTCCTCATATACAGAGGTTGAGTCATCTCTTTCGACAGAGGCTGGATTTTCTGAGCATGTATCGTACGAGCTTTCTTCCTCTGTAGAATAACTTTCATAGATAGCAGAGGTTTCTGATGAGATCTCTTCAGCGAGAATTTGATCTATAGAAGATGTACAGAGATTTTCTAAAACATTTGATTTCAAAACTTCCAAAATTTCTTTTTCAATTGATTCTTTAAGTTTTCCTTCTGAAAAGATGGGTTTAAACTCAGGAGCTTTTGCAGATAATTTCTTTTCGACATTTATCATACAGACAAAAGCGACCTGTGTTTGAGTCTCTGGTTTACCAAACTTAAAAATACCAATCTGATTTTGTGTTTTCGGATATTTCTTTGGTTTGATTTCTCTATTGATACAGGTTGAAGATGATGAATCTGTGTTTTCAAACCACACATTGATCATCTTCGTATGTTTCCTCAAGTTAGGTTCTGCAGAGATTTTAACCCTTTTACTTACAGAGAGTAAGTTTGGAAAAATAGGTTTATTTGTTTTTCCTATCACAAACAGAGAAGACAGAGGTTTAAGTCTTTTGCCTTCAACACCTAGAGTAATATCATCGTACCCTATACCTCGTCTTCCTATTTGTGAGTTTACTTTCTCATACACCTTATGTGCATCTTTATAGTTTTTAAGTAAAACTTCTCTTCTGAGTAGATCTTGCCAAAGTACCTCTCTCTCTTTTTGAAAGTATTCTTTGAGAGCTCTTATGTCAGTTGTTTCACTCCAAGAAACTGAAAGCTCTTTTGTTTTGATTTTTAAAGCAGAGGTTAATTCAGAAACTTGCCTTTTTAAAGGATCTATATTATTTCTCCAATATTTTTCTACTCTTTCCTTTTTCTTCAAAAAATTTGGCTTTTTCTTGAGTGAGAAGCCTTACTTCTCTCTCATTAAAGGTGAGTCTTTTCTGAATGCTTTCATTTATCTCTTTTAGTTCAATCAGTTCAATGTTAAGTTTAATTGAATCATTATCTACAGATTTAGTACAAGAGGTAGAGTTTGAAATGGATACCTCATTGTCAGTGCCGGAGTCGACTTCTGCCATGCCACAAAACAGGGCATTGGTGGTGAATTCATCATCAGAGGTAGAGTCTGACTCGAAGTCCTCCTTGTTTGCTTCAGAATGCCCTTTGTTCGCCATTAGGGATTTTTGTGCATAATATTCAGCCTTCTTTTTGTAAAAAGCCGAGTCCTTCTGTGGGCGATTTTGTCTACTTTTGCATTCTTTTGCGAAATGGTCTGGCTTGCCGCAGTTGAAACAACCTTGAGAGGTGTTTCCAGTTCGATCGTCGGACTTCTGTTGATCTCCACCTTTCTCTGTTCGGCATTCGTATGCGTAATGACCAGGCTTACCACATTTGTAGCATTCTTGTGTGTGGCCTACCTTGTCATCTGACCTCTGTCGGTCATTTCCTCTGTAGTTTCTGTCGCTCGACCTCTGTCGGTCACTTGATTCTTCTCTTCTTCCATCATCTCTTCTATCTCTCTGGTTGTCTCTGCTATATCTGTCATTTCCAAAAGTTCTTTGGTTACCTTTGAACTCTCTTGTCAATAGAGCCAATGATTTAGCTAATGGCGCAAGAGTTATTTCTTCCTCTATCAGCTCGTCTTCTTCGCTATCAACCATCACCATTTTCTTCTTCTCCTTTTTCTTCTCCTCTGTTGCTCTCTCATTTCTCGGTCTTTCTGAAGCCTCTGTTGATTTACTAACCAATGCGTATGGTGCAATGGTTATTGTTTTAGCCTATGCTATTTGAGGCTCTTGTGCAGCTAGTGTTCCATAGAGATCAGAGAGTGTCCATGAGTCTAGATCTTGCTTTGTTTGTAAAGACATAGACAATTGAAGCCACTCATCATTCAGGCTCTTTAGAAACATGACATTATTTTCTTCCGAGGTTCTGTGAATGCCAGACTTTCTGCATTTGTTTATGAGAGAGTTGAACCTGTCGTACGTCGTTTGCAGAGATTCTGTTGCAGAGGCTCTGAATGCAGATGTCTGATACCAATTGTTGGTTCCCGTTTTGCTTATACAAGATTGTCAGATCTATTAGTTCAAGTTTAAGTATGATGCGGAAGCGTATTTGAAGAACTAACAGATATGTTTGATAGATTTAGAACACACACTATCAAATAAACAGTGATGAGAATAGATTTATAGCACAAAGACCCACTGTATTTAATATATCAAGAACACTTAGTACAGATTTGACGCTAATTGAGTGTAAGTGTTTTGTGTTGTGTGTTAAGTGATTGTGTAAACTTGTAAAGTGTAAAAACGGTGATTCTTAGGAAGAACTCAACATGGGTCTTCCTTTTATACTACTACAAAAGATCTATTCTAGACAATAAACTGTTGCTACAGGAAAGAAGAGATGGTATGAACAGTTGGAAAACTACATGCATTAAATGTCGCAGACGTCTATGTTGTACTAAGCCCTTCGGTTTTTCTGTGTTTTAGCACCCCCTTCCAACTGTCTTTCTAATTCTTTCCAAAGATCGTGCGCAGTTTCACATGCATCTAAGGATTGAAAAAGTTTGTTGGGGATAGCCATTATCAAGATTCTTTTTGTTTTCTGTGCAACTTCATCTTCTGCCTTATCTTCATTTGACCATTCTTCTTTTGGCTTCGGTTTTTGATGTTCAGGGATTTCAGGAGATTCAGCAGTAGCTGGTACTCGTGGTACTACTATCATGGGAACAGGAGGAAGGTTGTAAAGATATTGTACTAGATTTTTTTCAGTAACCTCAAAGAAATGAACCATTCTTATCTTCCATTGAGGATACTCATCTCGAAGGAGAGTAGGAGGCTTGGTGAGTGAACCAGCAGCAAAGAAGTTATTTGTATTTGTCATTGTAAAGGTTCTGAAAAGATAGTATGATTAAAGAGTATGAGTCTGATGATGTGGATTGTTTTCTGGGTTTGAACAGTTCCCAGAGTACACATTAATGGAGTTTTAACCTAGAAATGAGGAATAGGTTAAAAAAGGAATGATGTCTATCACCAATCTTGTAACAAAGAGGATCACTTGATATTGAAAATCAAGCTTTGCTCTGATACCAATTGTTGGTTCCCGATTTGCTTATACAAGATTGTCAGATCTATTAGTTCGAGTTTATGTTTGATGCGGAAGCGTATTTGAAGAACTAACAGATATGTTTGATAGATTTAGAACACAATATAAATAAACAGTGAACAGGAAATAATATCTCAAAGTTTACTTAATATATATATATCAAGAACAGATTCAAGAACAGTGAGTAAGCAAAGCATTTAAAACAGATATGACTCTCAAAGTATATAAGCTATGTGTTCTTGAAGTTTTTCTCTTTTTAATTCTCGATTCTTGATTAGGAAGAAATCAACATGAGTCTTCCTTTTATACTACTCAAAGGGGACCATAAAGCATGAGCTACTATTCAGAACGGACGGTATGAATAGTTGGAAGGATGGCATGAACAGTTGGATGTGCTGTATTGCTTTTAATGCAGCAGACGTCTATTATGTACTAAGACCTATTGAGTCCACTCAGAGTTTGACACGTTGAAGTTGGACAGGGTACGTTGCCATGCAAGTTGATGAATAGGTCCAGGAACAGTAGCAAGATATTATAAATATCTTTGAAGTCTTTGTTGAAGACCGCAGAGGCTCTGTGAAGTGTCACAGAGGTTCTGCGGTTTGGTCCTTTGTAGAGCAGTCTTCACCGGATTCCGAGTCTTTGGTCTTCTTTGCGCGTATGACAGAGCTTCTGTAGGATGCCTCTTTAGCTTCTGTAGCTTCTCGAGCTTGATCAATCGGAAAGTTCGGCAGAGCCTCTGTAAGAGGCTTTCTTTACTTAGCCTATTTTTCACTATTTCTAAATACTTCTATGATTAGGAAGATTGAAGCTAACAGTTACTCTCTAACTCAGTGATGGTGACCGAGGGTCGCTGAGTAGAAGGTTCCTCTGAGATTAAAGCAACAGGGGTGCTTTTGGAATCTTTTACAAGATTCTTCTTAAGGTGGCTTGATTGCTCATGATTCAACATTGTGCCATATAAGGTAGCAAGAGTCACTGATCTTAGATCTTTTGACAGCTTGAGACACACAGAATAACTGTCCCAGCTTTCAGGTAAACATTCTAGAAACTTTGTCAGCACTTCAAAGTTAGAATATTCCTTACCAACAGTTTTCAGATCTATTATTAAGCAATTAAAACGTTGGTGAACTTCAGAGAGAGTCTCATTCTTACCACAAATGACACTTTCATACTGTCTTACCAGGTTGATCTTTCGAGAGTCCTGGACTTCAGCGGTGCCTTCATACTAAACACATATTGTGTCCCACATGGCTTTTGAGGATTTCAGGTTCATGACGGAATGGTAGATTTCGTTAGGAAGAGCCATGGATAGTATGGATCTGGCTTTTGTGTCGATAGCCACTTTCTTCTTATCTTCGTCAGTCCACGTATGAACATCTTTGGGTACCAGCCTTTCTGGAATAGCAGGTCTACTCTCAGCGGCAGGTACTGCGGCATCAATTCTTACAGGAATAAATGGGCCGTTTTCAAGATAATAAGGCATAGTAGGGTCTACACCTTCTAGGAAGAGAGTCATCCTATTTTCCATAGATTAAAATTATCTCTGGAGAATCTAGGGGGTTTTGCAAGAGAACCATTGTCTATATAGTTTGTGTTTGTGTTGGTGGCCATTTTCAGAAATAGCAAGGAAGAGAAATCTTAGTATAGATTAGATCTTGTTTATGAGATTAAACAAATCCGCTTTGATACCACTTGTTGGTCCCGAAGGGTTATACAAGTTTGTAGAAGGGGGCGGGTTGAATACAAACACACAGATTTTACTTTTCTAAATTGTTTATTGACAAATCATTAACAATTTACAGCTTGTTGCGGAAACAAGATTAAGGATAAATCCTAAATCTAAACAAGTTGGAACACTAAGTTTCTTGCACTAAGAAGGAGAAGGAAATTACTAATAATAACCTATCTCAAGATAAGAAGGATGAACTTGTCCAGAGTTAGCAAGTTACTTCAAAATGAAGTGAGTTCTTCTTCTTATATACTGCATGCATTTAATGCATTGCAGTTTATACTTTACACGTGGCAGCAACTGATTGGTTGCATGTCATTGACCTTTGTTGACAACCTTAGTAGCCACATGTTTGAACAGTGTAGTATCAGAGTGGTTGTACGATTTCAGACAATAAGGAGGTTCTATTCTGACATATCGTACGTAGTCGTGCAAGGGTGGATGAGACAAAAAGTACTTTGTACGGAAGACTTCATGATCAGGTTTTCGATGATTCAGTGATCTATCATTCTTTATCAGCGAATGATAGAGTTCAGCGATAGCTGAAGTCTTGTACTTGATACTTCACGTTGAGTGGACAAATCTGAGTCTTCGCTGATCCGCATCAGTTCATTAGGAGACTTGTCGCTGGTTCTTGAGCTTTATCTTCGACTTCAGCGTAGAACCTATGTTGACCGGAAACTTGTCTTCAGGGATCATAAGTAAACAACTAACTTATCAGCGATCACCATAAGTACTGAACAGACTCAAAGTATTATGGTGAACAGTTTCGCTGAATGTTTAATCTAAAGAGCGAGAGTTCCTATCAGCGGTACTGGAAGATCTTAGTACTTATCAGCGATAGTGAAACTCTGATACATATTGTTTACTTACAATTTTCACTAAGTATATAAGAGAGGGTCATTATCAAATCACTGAGGGTTTGGATCAACAGAGTGGGACGAGGATGATGACATAGTGAAACTGAGGCAAAAGTATACTTAGTCACTAATCGCACAAGTGTAGTGTCTATCCTTTGCAATGACTACGCACTATACATGCTACTAGAGAGTGCAAGTAAAAATGACATACTCATACTATAACCATTTCTAGTCTCGCATTAACTTTCCCTAATCGAACATAGGTGATCAAGCTATGTTTAATTAAAGTCGGCTAATACCATTCTAGACTTAGTTATACTAGCAGTAGGTTCATTTGTTATCATGTCAGTTTCGGATTTTTAGTTATAGTTGGGTTTTTCCAATGGAAGACCGGTATTCTCTATAACCTTCGGCTCTGATACCAAATCTGTCACACCCCGCTAAAGCGGAAACACGAGATGTCACAGTTCAAGGTCTCAATGCGTAGGTACAAAATACACCAAATCACCATGGCATAAAAATAGAGTACAAATAATTAAATATTGTCTTATAACTTAATTTATCCGAAGCAAAAGTTGTCTAAAATGTAAAATCCCGAAACATAAAATGACATATGAAAACACGTGCAGGATGCAACTACTATGGTGGCTTCATAATGTTCAAACTTACTGATGATTTCCTGAAAAGCATGTAAATGAGAGGGTAAACTATTGAATAGTTGGTGAGTTCACAAGTTTTATGAGTACAACAAAGTTTGTCATAGGACAGTTTTAATCCCCACAAGTGGACAAGTCAACTGGTTATAACAACACTTGCTCAAGGTAATTGTATGTATAATGTTTAAGTTATGAGCCCGTTACCCGATCTATGTGACAAGACGCCCATCCACATGTTCTATCGTCTACAATGCGTACGAACAACAATAATTATGCACTCAAACAAGCGCGACTTGTGAGTTTGGTGTCAACCAAATAGCGCTATCCATAATTACCAACGGCTCAATACCTGAGTTAAACGGGTAACATAGATTAAACGGGGACTTAGTTCGATAGAGAAAACTCAAACTTACAACATGCAAAAAACATACATACCATAGAGCATAAGCAAGTATAGCAAGATTAGCATTTCCAAGAAAACGAGACAACCGGTGCGTAAAATAATTGTAGTAACAACATGCTTTTCACCCCAAAATATGTAAAATATTGAAGAGGGGCTGTGAACTCACTTGATGCGCGATGAAATTCCAGAAATCTCTCACAAAATACCTCGGTGTGATCCTACTTCGAACCTACGAACGTAAGGTCACTAGTGAGTTTTAATCTTAAGGGTTCGGTAGGCTAACTATCCAAATCGTCATAAAATGCCCTTTTATAAATTTATTTATGTTAGATCTGAAGTTTTGTCAAAAGTTACAAGTGTTGGATCTAAATAGAAGACTTAGAGTTCTGAGTAAGAAGACTCAGAAGTTCTGATCTGAGAAGTCTCGAAAAGATTACAAGTGTGGAATCTGAACAGAAGGGTCAGAGTTCTGAGTAGGAGACTCAGAACTTCTGATGATGAAGATGAAAGTATCACAAGTGCTTGAAGGAAGTTCTGAAGTGCTTGATCAGAAGGATGTTTAGAAGTTCTGAACATGTTGTTCAGAACTCATGTCTTAGGATATTTTCAGTTACATTCTGTTACTAATTAGGACACGTGTAATTGTTCAATTAGTCTGTTTCTCATATGTACTGTAGCTTTAGCTTTTCCTTACAGTATATATAGTTGTTAGCAACTGTAGGCTAACTAATCTTTGGCATAAATTTCCGCATATCTTTGTATTCAGCTTTTGTAATCTTTGAGAGATTCTCTCTCTAAGTCTGTAATCTGTTCTTAATTGAATACAAGTGAGTTGATCCAAATCTCTATCATTCTACTGTTTGATTGTGCATATTGATTGTAAGATTCTAAAGGATTTTGAAAAGGTTCGAGAGAACACAAAGTTGTTAGAAAAAGAGAATGTTGATTTGAAAGAGAAAATCAATTTTGAAAGAAAGATGTTGACAGATTCTGAAAATAGAATCAAATCATGTGAAATGAAAATTTGTCAATTCCTGAAACAGATATCTGATTTTGAACAAGTTCTTATACTTGAAAGACAGAAATTTGAGAAAGAGAGAAGAGATTTTCAAACTGAGAGGAAAGGTTTTGATACAAAGTCTGTTGAATTCTCTTTGAAAATTTATGATTTGGAGAAAATTCTTGCAAAAGAAATAAAAGAGTTTGAATGCAAGAAAAATGTTTTTCAAAAAGAAAAGAATGGTTTTGAGAAAAAGAAAACATAAATGTTAAATGAGTTTCCTGTGAAAATCAATGAGTTGGAGAAAGAGTTAGAAGATGGAAGGAAAGAGATTGAAAAGAAGAAGGTAGATGGTTTTAGAAAAGTGCTTAAAAGATGAGTTTGAGAAGGAAAAGAAGATTTTTCATTTTGAGATAAAGAAGCTTATTAAGAAAATATCTGATTTATAAACTGAAATCATGATAGAGAAGAAATCCAAATCTGATTTGCAGTCAAGGTTTGATTTGTATGTTAAAGAGAACATTGTTTTCGAAGAAAAGTTTAAAGAACTTGAAGTCAATTTTACTGATGTTGGATCATCTAAAAAGAATGCTTCAACTTCAATCTTTAAAAATGTTCCTCTAAAAGTTTTTAAAAATTTAAAAGTTGTTGATAAATCAAATCATAGTTCAAAAGATCAGATTCGTTCTTCTAATCTGTTTTATGACCCTCTTTTTGATAAATCTGATAATTGTTCTTTTAAAAAGGTAAAAATGATTTGGAGAGTGAAAGGTTCTGCTACAATTCCAAAATCATCTAAGTTTGTTCAACATGTCAAAATAAACAACCAAGCTTTTCATACCAAATCTTTTGTAAAACCTGATGTGATTTATTCTGTAAATCAATTAGTCAGGTTAGCACAAAAGAAACATTGTTGTTCATATTGTGGGACTGATGATTTTGTGAACAATAATTTTATTCAGCACTGGTTTGGTTCTTATAGAATATCTGCATATGCCACTGCACCTAACAGACCTGGAACCACGACTTGTGTTCCAATGAACTTTCACAATCGAAATTTTCTTTCGCTTGAGACGCTTAGCATCTCTACCGAGGATCTCGATTGGTTCTTCTATGATATGTAGCTTATCGTCAATTTGAACTTCTTCTAGAGGTATGGTTAATGAATCGTCAGCTAGGCATTTCTTGAGGTTCGACACATGAAACGTATTATGGATGTCACTTAGCTCTTTAGGCAAATTAAGTCTGTAAGCCACTGGACCAATTCTTTCAGTGATTTCGAATGGTCCGACATACCTTAGGCTCAACTTTCCTCTTTTCCCAAATCGTACTATTCCTTTCCATGGTGATACCTTTAGAAGCACTCTATCACTAACTTGCAATTCTAAAGGCTTCCTACGATTATCCGCATAACTTTTCTGACGATCTATGGAGTCTTTAAGTCTATTTCTAATGATTGCAATCTTGTCAGTAGTTTCCTGCACAATATCGGGTCTAGATAGTAGTCTGTCTCCAAGTTCTGTTAGGGCAAGTTTTATAGTTGATTTAAAGTTCAAGGGTTGAATTGTATTTGTTTAAATTATAGCTTATTAGTGAACGGGCCGTGGGCTTGTTAACCACGGGCCCATTGTATTTAATGTAAGATTAGCTTGGAAAAACAAGCTAATCATCCTTTTACTTTCTAAACTCTTATTGTAAATTCTATCTGAATGTTAATGAAAGGGATGACAGTTGGAAATCATTGTTCTTATTGAATTATCATTACGATTTCTATATTGTTGCACGTATCTGGTTTTAACAATTGGTATCAGAGCAGATGGACGGATTCGATTCACAGATTCATTCACTGATTTCTGGTTAGTTTGACTTTTCCACGTCTGAACATTCTTGAATTTTTCAAATCTTTGATTCTGGCTAAATTGTTCAAGTATGTTTATTGGGTTGTGTTAGCATTATACTTGTTAGTATTTCTGCAACTTTTCACATTCCAATTCGATCGTTTGAGTGGTCAATTTAGCAAATTAAGTTTAAAGTTTTTTTGTTGTGTTCATCAAGAAAGATCGAATTTTTACCATTAAAAAGTGCTCTTTTTGCTTCAAAATCGATTGGGTTAGCGTTAGTTTTGTGTCTGGTAGTGTTCTAACCTTTCAGGAACCTTCTTGTGCAACCCTAATCGAAAGTCGATCGTATTGAAAAGGTCAGCCGAGTTTTCCGGATAACCCAGCCGTGGTTTCCGGACGAGTTGATAGTTCCCGGATAATTGTGTTATTCCATCCGGACTCCTCATCTTTCCGGGTAAGTTCTGCAATCCGGGTAAGTCACTTTTCCTTATACAATCCGGGTAACATTTGTATCCAGAAACCCAGTGTTTCCGGACATATCTTATCCGGACAATCCATTGTACCCGGATACTCCAGTGTATCCGGAAACATCTTGTTTCAGTTTTCTATTCAGTAACTTAAGCCATCCGGTAACCTTGGTTATCCGGACAACTCAAGTTATCCGGACTCTTCCTCTTATCTGGACACTTTTGTTTTTATTGATCTACTTGCATCAAATCTGATCCGGACACTTCCAGATCAGATCACTTATTTGGATTCCTATCCAGTAAGTTCTGTTTAGTCATCACTCTTAGAACCTGCGTTAGGACATCACTCTTAGTACCTTGCGTTAGGTTTACACTCTGAATCGATCAACCCATCTGACGATCACTCCGTTGCAACCAAAGATGTCTACTTCTCGTGATGCTCTCGCAATTGGCACTGACACCAAGCCACCGTGTCTCTATCCGAACGAGTACAGCCAATGTAGAGATAGGTTCATGATCTTCATAGAGTCCAAGGACAACTATGAGTACATCAAGAGAGCTCTGGATAAAGGCCCAATTCCCAAGCCAATGAAGGACATAGCTGCAACTTCAACTGCTGTAGCTCGACATGAGGACAAGACTCTTGCTGAGATGACAAAATTTGAAAGAGGCATGATTGAAGGTGAAAAGCATGCAAAGAGATATCTGACTCAAGCTATTCCTAATTCCATCTACACTGCCATAGATAGTTACAAAGAGACGGCTAAGGGCATGTGGGACCAAGTAGCCAGAATGATGCGTGGGAGCGTTGTAGGAAATCAGCTGAAGATAAATAGCGCGATAACCAAGTTCGATGGGTTCAAGCAGCGCAACGGTGAATCGCTCACCCAAACCTATGAACGATTTTGTCTACTCCTCAATGAACTGAACAAGAATACAATTGTTCGTTCCAATACTGAGAACGCACTAAAGTTCCTCAACAACTTGCTACCTGAATGGAAAGTGTATGCTTCTCATGTCAAGCACAACAACTTGATAGAGAACATCAGCATCAATGAACTGTATGAGACACTTCTCCAAGAAGAAGATGACGTGAATGAACTTCTGGGAGAGAAGAAGAATGAGCCACAACCATCTGCTGATCCTATTGACCTCATGACTTCCAAACTAGGGAAATCTTCGGGCACCCAATCCAGACGCGATCCACAGCAAAGCTCCTCCGAGTCAGAACCTGAAGACGAGAAAGACGGTGATGCAGATGGTGAAGTATCAGACTTAATGAAAGCTATTGCCCTTCTGACTAAATCCTTTCAACAACTACAGTTCTACAAGAAGCCATCTTCCAATAGTCAACGCTACTCCACTTCCTCCAATAAGCGTCATGACTATAAGGATCGGTATGAAGGAAAGAAGAAGGTAGAAGAGTAAGATCAATCTGAGAAGAAGGAGAAGACAGAGAAAGGTGACCGAAAGAAAAGAGATGAACCTGTGAAATGCTACAACTGCGGGAAACTCGGTCACTTCGCTAAAGACTGCCGTCAGCCTACAGTGAAGAACTCTCACTACTATGAGGCCAAGCTTGCACTGGCCAGACAGAAAGAGGCTGGGGAGGAAATGTTCGTTGAAAATGAGTACTGGCTAGGAAGATCTGATGATGAGGACGATTATGAAGGTGCTGATGCTTTCATGGGATATCAATCGTCTATGGATGAAGAAAAAGGCAACAACAAATCAGGTATGTGATTCTTTCCTACAAAACTTCATACATCAACTGCACACTATCACCGAAAAGGCAAACTCCCTCAAGGCCACATATGAAGAACAAAAGTTTGAAATTAGTTCAATAACTGAAAAGCTTAATGTTCAAATGAAATTAACTGAGAAGTATAAGTCTGAAAATGCTAACTTGACCATTAAATGCAAAAATCTGTCATTAGCACCTAAAGACTTAAGGGGCAAATTATCTGATCTCCAACGTCAGTTTGATCAGTGCTTGAATGAGAAAGAAGACATTACTTATCAATGTTCTTCTCTTCAAATTCAACACAAGGAGTATGTGGCCAAAATTCTTGATCTTGAAACCAAACTCCACAAAAGGGGTCAAACTGATCAAACCATTTTTTTGAATAAACCCAAAGAGTTCACGTACTTTAGCAAAGAATGGGGAATCAGATATGATAACCCACACTATTTGAAAAAGGGAAGATATCAAGTTCCCACTCTGTATGATTTTGCGTGTTATGGGTTAGATAAAAACTATCCGGAGTACGCAATTCAATGGACTGGTCCTCTTGAACCTGAAAAGGAAGAGGAAACCGAGGAACATAAGTACACACACAAACGAGGAATTCAACTTCCATTTTGTTATGAACCTCTAAACTACTCGTACCAAAAGGACAAAAAGTACTTTTCCAATGACTACTTCGACCCCTACAAGGTAGCTAGTCCCAATGATTCCTCAAAAAAGGATGAGGACCTAGCACCTGCAACCAAGACTGAGACGGATGAGTTTAAACTCTATGTTCCCCCTCTCATCTTGGAAGCAAAGACAGTCGAGTTGGAGGAGTCCATTGAGAAAGAAAGGTCAAGGTTTCAAATGGAAAGACAAGTCTTACTTACGAAACTTGAGAATCTTCAACCGGTCAAAACCGACGTTGTGTCTGGTGAAGGACAAGAAATCCTTCGGAGTGAAATCAATCTACTCACATCACAACTGTCTGCCTTGGCAACAGAAAAGATGAAAGAGTACACGAGAAATGGTCAGCTTCAAGAGGAAATTGACCAACTGCTATCTGACAAGAATATTTCACTCGAACCTTCCTCAAATTCATCTGACACATCTTCGTGCAAAGCCTTCTTAGGAAAGATTTCTAGTACACGAGACGGTCAAGATTCTCAAGACGAGAGTGTTTTAAGGAATTTGAACTCTGATTTTTTCTTAGCTTCCCCACCAAATTCCCCAAAGCACACAAGCACAAAGAGTTCATCGCCTTCCTCACCTGATCCTAGTCAAGTACTTCCCAAGATAAATTTTTCTAAGTACATGAACTCCGAGGGTAACTGTGAATAAGAGTTCGAGTCATTCCCTTTCGATAAACCTCTTCCAAGTCACACTGATTTTCTATCCCCCGTAGTCAATCATCCGGTTAATTTTTTAAAAGGTAGCTGCTCTCAAACAAAGGCCCCAGCTGTGATCAAGATTTCTCAATCAAAACCAACTTCGAAACCTGTTTCCAAAAGGCAATCACAGCCGAGGCAAGAGACCGGACCATTGACTACCACAAATACTATTTCTCCAAGTCATTCTGACTTTTTGTCTCCAGTGGTTAATCGTCCGGTAAATTTTCAAAAGGGCGTCTGTTCTCAAACCAAGACTCCGACTGTGATCAAGATTCTTAAAAACGCTTCAAATTCTCAAAAACAATCATAGCCGAAGCAAAAGACCGAACGACCGACCACTATGATTCCTGTTTCATCAAAAGTCACTGATCATACTGTCCCTGCTGTTTTAGATAAAAATGGTCGCGCTAATAAAGAAACACAAAAGTGGCTAAAGAGGGAATCTGTCAAGAAGGATGCGTCAAAGTCTTCCCCACCTATTTTTAATTCTAGAATAGACAAAGACAATTATGCTTGGAATCATTGGAACCATTTTGATGTTTCTTTTCCCGTTAAAGTTAATTCTCTTAATCAATTGATTCGGTTATCGCATGATTGTTTATGTTGTTCTAATTGTGGTTGGAATGATTTTGATGATATTCACAATAATGATTGGTATGCGCCTTATTTTGTTGATAACTTATTTCATAAGCGAAAACCCCACAATAATAAGCAAAAACACCATTCCCAACGGGGTACCAATCAAGCGGTTAAACCACAGCGGGAGACTCACCCCATTCCTACACGAGTTGCTCCTACTGTGGTTAAACCGGCACCCCGGTGGAAAGATGCCACATAATCTGTTTCTCCTAAAGGTGTAAATTCTGCACCGAAGAGGAAACAAGTGCCAAAACCAGTTCCCTCTACCGGTGTAAATCCTACACCTAAAGGGAAAGCTGGGACAAAGCAAGCTTCCCCAAATGGTGCCCAACCTAACCCTCCAGGACCCAAGCAAATTTGGGTACCTAAATTTCACTAATCTTGTTTTGCAGCACGGTCATGTGTGGTACTTAGATTCTGGATGCTCCAAGCACATGACCGGAAGGAGGGAGCTTCTCACGAACTACAAAGCAGAATGCTGCGGACACGTGAGATTTGGGAATAACGAGAAGTCGCCGATCGTGGGCTACGGTGACATCGTACAAGACAAGATAACAATCAAGAAGGTATCCCACATCGCAGGATTGGGATACAATCTCTTCAGCATCGGTAAATTCTGCGACAAGGATCTCGAGGTCTGCTTTAAAGCCACAAGGTGTAGAATCCTCAACAACGACAGAGAAGAGCTACTGGCTGGGACTCGAAAGACCAATCTCTACACCATTGACCTCGCAGCAATCAAATCCGACAAACCTGTCTGCCTCTTGTCAAAAGCCGACTCTGATCAAGTTTGGCTTTGGCATAGACGTCTTTCACACCTCAACTTCAGAAGTATCAATCAACTGGTGTTAGGCAGACACGTCAAAGGCATGCCCCAACTTCCGTTCGTGAAGGATCGTCTATGTGGGGCATGCGAAAAGGAAAAGATGAAGCACGCATCACATCCGCCGACGGCAACTCCGAGCACGTCCCGGACCCTCAAACTCATTCATATGGATTTGTGTGGTCCAATGCGTGTTCCGAGCATCAATAAGCGCAAATACGTGCTTGTGATGGCGGACGACTACTCACGCTACACTTGGGTGATGTTCTTACGCTCAAAGGACGAAACTCCGGAGCTCATTATTGATCACCTGAAGACTGTCCAGAAGAACAAGCTTCAACACGTTCAGTCCATCAGAACTGACAACGGGACGGAGTTCGATAATCAAAAGGTGGATGACTATCTGCGGTCAGTGGGCATCACACACACCTTCTCTGCCGCATGCACTCCTCAGCAAAACGGAGTGGTGGAAAGACGGAACTGTACTCTCGTTGAAGCTGCCCGCACAATGCTTTCCCAAGAAAATCTACCACTATATCTCTAGGCTGAAGCGGTGTCTACGGTATGCTACATGCAAAACCGTTCTATCCTTCTCAACCGGTTCAACAAGACGCCGTACGAGATCATGATAAATCACGTTCCAACCATCGGCTACTTTCACGCCTTCGGATGCTCGTGCTACGTATTTTACGACAAGGATGATCTCGGCAAATTCAGCCCCAAGGCGGACGAAGGAGTTTTCATCGGCTACTCCATGATGGCTAAGGCGTATCGCGTTTACAACAAACGGACCAAATCTGTTGTTGAAAGCATAAACGTGACATTCGACGAAGCCGTAGATTTGGCTTCTAAACAACTCAGTTCAGAACCCGATTTAACTGGAGTGATAGCTTCCAGACCTTCGAGTTCGGGATCTGCACAAGCAACAGTAAATCCAAATCATTCATCTTCATCGAATGCTGACTCTTCTGATTTAGATTTACTGTTTCAATATTTCTATGATGACATACTTAACTCTTCTGCTCCTCTATCAGCGCAACCGCGACTTGAAGCTGCTCGCAATGAGGATTCAGCCGCTTTATCTGGTCTGCCTCCTTCTACGAGCACGCCATCAACAACAATAGAGATAGCTCAGCCGTCATCTTCAGATACGCATGCACCTGGTACTGTAACCCCCCCCGGAGGAACCTATAATCTCAGAGATAGCTCCTACTGATTCATCATCTGCTACAACCGATGCTCAACCTCTGAACTCCTCGGAACCAGAAGTTGTTCAACCATCGACGAATCCTCCCCCACTTCCTACAAGAAATAAGACTGTTACTCTTGAAGCGGTTCAAGACCTTCCAGCTGGTTCGTATGTGGATCCTGACGCGTCTCACTCCACCCAGCAGCCGCTTCCGCATTCCACCAAATGGACGAAGGCTCATCCCCTACATCAGATCATCGGTGATCCCTCGACTCTTGTTCGTACACGAGGCGCTTCCGCCAACTTCTGTCTATTTTCCGGCTTCTTAAGCAAGATTGAGCCGACGAACGTACGCGAAGCGCTCGAAGATCCAGACTGGATCATAGCCATGCAAGAAGAGCTAAATCAATTCGAAGCACTATAGGTATGACGACTGGTTCCACATCCTAAACACAAGACGATAATCGGCACCAAATGGATTTCAAAAATAAAAAGGACGAAGACGGCATCGTTGTTCGCAACAAGGCGCGTCTTGTGGCCAAATGGTACCGACAACAAGAGGGGATCGACTATGATGAGACATATGCTCCGGTCGCATGCATCGAGGCAATCCGTATGTTCCTCGCTTGTGCAGCGCACAAGAACTTCACAGTCTTCCAAATAGATGTGAAGACAGCCTTTCTTTACGACGACCTCCAAGAAGAAGTTTACGTGTCGCAACCCGACGGATTTGTGGATGACTCGAAGCCTGATCATGTCTACATCTTAGACAAGGCACTATACGGCTTAAAGCAAGCTCCGCGAGCATGGTACAATACACTGTCTAAGTTCCTGTTAGAATCCGACTTTACACGAGGTACCATTGATTCTACTCTGTTTATCAAGAACGAAAAGGGTCACATCATCCTAGTCCAGGTATATGTCGATGACATCATTTTCGGTTCTACTAGTCCATTATATGCAAAGAACTTTGCCAATCTCATGGGAAGATTTTTTAAAATGAGTATGCTTTGTGAGATGAATTTTTTCCTTGGTCTTCAAGTTAAACAACTGTCGACAGGAATTTTCATAAACCAGTCCAAATACATTCGGGATATTCTTCATAAATTCCAATTGGACCAGTCCTCACCAATGAAAACTCCCATGGCAACCAATACAAAACTTGACGCCGATCCTAACGGAAAGGCTGTCAACACCAAATTGTATCGGGGAATGATCGGTTCTTTAATGTACTTAACTGCCAGTAGACCGAACATCATGTTTTCGACATTTCTTTGCGCCCGTTATCAGTCAAACCCTAAAGAGTCTCATTACAATGCCGTTAAACGAATTTTTCGTTATTTACGTGGTACTGCTGACCTTGGCCTTTGGTACCCGAAAGAGACAGGTTTTGGCTTATCCGCTTACTCTGACGCGGATCACGCGGGATGCATGTTGGACCGCAAGAGCACCTCAGGGCACATTCAATTCTTGGGAGATAGCCTGGTAAGTTGGGCATCGAAGAAACAGCAATGCGTTTCCACGTCAACTGCCGAGGCAGAGTATGTGGCTGCCGCGAGCTGCTGTTCCCAAGTAATCTGAATGAGGATGCAACTCAAAGACTACGGCTTTACGTATGTCAAAGTCCCGATCTACTGTGACTCAAAGAGCACAATTGCCATATCAAGCAACCCGGTCCAACACACCAAGACGAAGCACATCGACGTTCGGTATCACTTCATTAAGGATCACGTTGAAATAGGTACTGTCGAACTCTACTTTGTAAATACTGAACATCAGTTAGCAGACCTGTTTACCCAAGCCTTGGACGAAAAACGTTTTAACACTCTTGTGTTCAAGACTTAATCCGAATGTGTGCCTGCTACAAGTTCCATACATCTACGGGTAACTGCCTACTCATCATCCGGTGTTATCACTCCTGATGGTTGAGTATACACTTTCTCGCACCTGTATTCTACTTGTCTCGGTCACACAGTTAGATTTTAGTCTCTGTATTTATTTGGTAGATATCGTTTATTTTCTTTCTTTCTTTGCGTGTTTCCTTTATTTCATACTGTCGTCTGTTTTTCACTTCATTATCTCTGAGCTTTCACCATATGTTCTTGTGTTCAGGGGAAGCACATTGCGGTATCAGGTAAGATTCCTCATACTTTGAGGGGGAGCGTCACACACAGTTTTTTTTCTTCAACGTCAAAAGTTTTTGTTTGTGTGGGCACTCTTGCGTGTGTGTTATAGTCATCATCTGAGGGGGAGCGGCACAGGTTTCTTTACAAAAGACTTCACAATTTTTTTGTGTGCCGGACCCCTGCACTGCACTCTACTGCACTATCCGAGGGGGAGCAAGGGAATAACCATGCTAAGTTTGAGGGGGAGCGAGAGAAAGTCCTCTTCCAGTTCTGATTCCTGCCAAATTCAAAGGAAAAGGACCTTTCTGAGTTATCCGGACAGTATCCGGACACCTCATTGTTTCCGGACAGTATCCGGACCGGGTATGCATCTGGGTCGGCTAAGAACCCGGACATCACCCGGGTATATATATGCCACCCGGGTTCGTTCATTTCCATTATCCGGAAAATCGAACCCAAATACCCCAAAACCCTTCGAACTCCCCCTCTTGCTCGATCCCTCGTGAAATCGACGATTCTCTCTGGTGCTCACTCTCGAACTCAGGTATGTGTCTCGTCAATCAATGCTAGTCACTTTATTAGAGTTTCACACACTTTCAGCCGATAATCGATCCCTCGGATGACCGATTCAACAGTAACCGAACACCCCTTATGGGTTTCTTTGATTCTGAGCTTAGAACGACATTCCATCGAATGTTTAGTCCCTCACTGTGATTAGATTCTCACATCGATGCTTGGTATATTATTTTGCATCTATTTAGGACTCTCGATCGATCTGTAGCAGATTTGAAATACGTCCGGACAATTTCATAGTGTCCGGGAACATTCATCTGCATGAGGTTTTATCCGGACTTATACATCGACATGTTGTTTTATCCGGACACACACATCAATCGGAAACCTTAGGGTTTCCAGTAAGTTCAACTACCGGGAAGTTTGGTGTCCGGACTCTATTATTATCCGGATATATCTCGCAGCAGGGTACCCTTGTCCGGGTAGTTCATTTTGTCTGGACACCCATGTTATCCGGACAGCTTTGGTTATCCGGAAAAATGATGTATCAAGGAACCTTTGTTCGGGTAAATCAATCATATCCGGACTCTTTATATTGTCCGGACACTTTGACACCCTTTATCCGGATACCCCTGTTGTGTCCATTTCAGTACCTGTTTTGTCACTACCAGTCCTCGATCTGTCTCAGATTGAGCCAATCACACCAAAGGTACGCGCCGACACTTGTTCATCCGTCTCAATAACTAACTGTGCTGTTCTTTTACAAATATCCACAACACCCTCCGGAAGAGCAAATACCTCAAGAAGAGAAAATCATAAACGACGAAGCAGATGCTGCCCTGGTTGACCCTGACCATGGCACCGAGATGGAGGCCAACAATCACTACCTGGACCCGGCACTCTTCAGACCCAACCCTAACCACCAGGTTATATTAGATATCCTCATGCGCCATCCTATTCATGATGCCCTCACCCGCACTACCGACGTCCCGTTGATCTACGTTCTTCAAGTGTAGTTCACGGCACAGGTCTGCACGGCCGGTACTTCACAGGTGATCACGGCAATGACCGCCAACCAACCGTTCACCCTGACGCCTGACTCCTTTCGCTGCCTCCTTTCTCTTCCGGTTGCCGACGCCGCAGGACATGAACGGTACGATCCTGTTGGTCCCGAAGGCCTATACAAGTTTGTAGAAGGGGGGGGGGGGGTTGAATACAAACACACAGATTTTACTTTTCTAAATTGTTTATTGATAAATCATTAACAATTTACAGCTTGTTGCGGAAACAAGATTAAGGATAAACCTAAATCTAAACAAGTTGGAACACTAAGGTTTCTTGCACTAAGAGAGATAAGGAAATTACTAATAAAAACCTATCTTGAGATAAGAGATTGAACTTGTCCAGAGTTAGCAAGTTACTTCAAATGAAGTGGGTTCATCTTTTTATATACTGCATCCATTTAATGCAAGCCAGTATACACTTTACACGTGTCATCAGCTGGTTGGTTGCATGTCATTGACCTTGGTTGACAACCTTAGTAGCCGCATGGATGAACAGTGTAGTATCATAGTGGTTGTACGATTTCAGACAGTCGGAGGTTCTTTTCTGACATTTCGTACGGAGTCGTACAAGGGGGGTTAAGACAAAAGTACTTTGTACGGAGGACTTCATGATCAGCTTTCGTTGATTCAGAGCATTATCATTTTCTATTCAGCGAATGATAAAGTTCAGCGATAGCTGAAGTCTTATACTTGATACTTCACGTTGAGTGGACAAATCTGAGTCTTCGCTGATCCGCATCAGTTCATTAGGAGACTTGTCGCTGGTTCTTGAGCTTGATCTTCGACTTTAGCGTAGAACCTTTGTTAACGTGAAACTAGTCTGCAGGGATCATAAGTAAACAACTAACTTATCAGCGATCATCATAAATTCATAATGACTGAATGTTTAATGGTGAACAATGTTCGCTGAATGTTTAATTTAAAGAACGATCATATCAGCTTGTAAAGGGTTCTTCCTTGATGAGAAGTTCATCAAGGTTCTTTGATGTGGGGATCATCCAGTCAGGGACATCTACTCCTTGATTCTTTTTCTTCAGAGCTGCTTCAAAAATAAAGGGCTTCAGGTGTCTAGCTTTGATGTCGCGTCTGACTTCACACCAGTATACGAGATTTCTGAGTTGTTCGATGGGAGCGATGTCGAGCTCAGAGATACGTTGAAAGTGATGATTTCCATAGTAGTCTAAAAAGAATATACCATAGGGATCACTTACAACTGTGCCATGAATGAATATTTCTCCAGGTGGTAGGGAGGTGTCAAGCATTGAGAGATCGACATCAGGGCCAACAATTTCAGCACGAGAGAAACCAATGCCCATTTCATTCTGAATATGAGGACCTGAACCAGAGGCTTTCTTTTTCTTATCAGAGACTTTTCTTGTTTGAGGAAGAGTAGGAGGAATATCCACAGCAGATGAAGGCAGGTCGATCTGTTTGTTTAAGATCTTCTCGACATGGCTTTTGAACTTTGAGCGCGATCCCTGAATGGATAATTTTGTTTCTAACCATTCAGAGAGACCAAACTTTTCTAAGGTAGCAGCATAGAAAGTTTTCTTGGTTTTTTCATCTCTGTAGACATCCACTTCAACAACAGGAACTTCAGCGTACAATCTTCCTCTGATGTTTGCCTTGATGATTTTGGATGGTCTGGATCGATAGGTCAGCATTTGTTTAGCCCATTCCAAAGTCGTATCAGAGACCTTAGTCTTTTCTCTAACGATCTCTTGAGAATCATCCCATAGCTGACGTTGAACATCAATGAGAACACTTTTCACCTTGGGGTCTTTTATTGCTCGTTTAGAAAGCTGGATGGCGTATTCTTTGTCCTTTTCTTCAGCTTCCTTTCTTTTAGCGATTAGGCGTTCAGCTCTGAGGTGTTCCTTGTATTCCTTTTTGGAAATTCTGAACTTTGAAGGAACTGAAGGAAGTTGATCACGCCTCAGAATGATTCGCTGATCCTCAAATCGCTTTATTATATACTCTCTTCTTTTCTGATCCTCTTCACTTATCTTTTAAGGAGCTAAGGAAGCTCTGCCTCTGTGCGAGAGTAGCTGTTCTTCTGGTTCCTCAGTCTCAGAGATTAAATCTAAGACTGTGATTATTTCTTCAGCAGCAACTGGTATTATTGGTGAAGTCGCAGTTGTGGAGCCTTCAGCGATATCCTCAAACAGGGGAGAGGACTAGCTGAAACACAACGATCTTACGAATAAGAACTTGGGTAGAATCAGATAGAGAGAATTGGTTCAAGTGTATAGGCTTGGGTAGTAGAACTGATAGTGTATGATAGAGGAGGGATGGAGTGAGAGATGTTTAGTGTACCTGACAAACCGGCTTTTCAAGCAAGATCGTCAGATTGTCATCTTCAGCGATGCTTTTGCCTTTGCCTTTCTCAGCTCCAGAGGCTGAGGGATTTGTCTTTGTCCGCTCCCCTGTAGGTTCATTTATCGAGATTCCCTTAAGAACTTTTATCTTCGGAGCAGGTTTGACGATAAAGAAGTCATCGTCATCTTCGTCATCATCATCATCATTCTTTGGAGAAGAGGATGGTTCATCATCAGGGATGTCGACGGCTTCATCATCTTCTGCTTCGGATTCGGTTTTATCAGCTTCTTCTTCGAGTTGCTCCCCCTCAGATACAGAGGCGAGCTTCTCGGTTTCCTCAGGGTTTTCATCTCCCTGAGGTCCAGCGGTGGTTTCTTCAGTATCCTTCTCTCCCCTGATAGATTCATCATGGGAAAGGTCTTCAGCGCTCTTGGAGAGATCTTCAGCGCTCTTCTCCCCCTCTTTTTCATGATGACTGGGGGAGGAATGGGTTGATTCAGCAGCGTTGGTAGGTTCTCTGTCTTCTTGGCCAGAGATACCTATCAAATCTTCAATCTTCGCTATTCTGTCTTGAAGGCCAGAGATAGCAGGATTGATCTTTTCCAGCTCAGTGCGATCCGCCGCTGTGAAATTGTCAGATGCAGGGACAGGGGCAGGAACAGGAGTATTCGCTTTCTGTAGTAGTTGCTCGATCATCGATTTCATCGAACTAACATCGGTCTTTACAGAGCCTAAGTCAGTCTTTACAGTTGACATATCTCCCTCTAGTTGTCCAACCGATGTCTTCAGCGTTGTGACCTCGCTGGACATGGATGAAACTGAATTTTTGAGAGAGATGTAGTCTGTGTAGATGTCAGCGAGCACCTTGGCGAAGTCGCTGAGAGTGTTATCAACTTGCTTCAAGTCATCTGTGGAAGCCTTCTTCTCCACCACCGTTGTCAGCTTGTTCAGATTCTCTCCAGCGTTTGTTACAGCTGTAGAGTTATTAGAAAGAGTGGTGGTGAGATCTGTCAGCGTTGTCTCCACATCTTTCAAAGAGGCGTTGATGTCTCCCAAATTAGGACCTGTAACATATAAAAACTTGTGAACATAGGAAAGCTCAGAAGTTTGGGGTTTAGTCACAGTGTTTATGGGTTGGTGTGTACCTGCAGGAGGATTGATGAACTCGTCAAAATTAAGGGTTCCTGAAAAGTGTTCCATGTCATCTTCAAAAGTGCCCATAGATTGTCCTGCAGGTCCTGTCTTCATCATTCCTGGAGAATCAACTTTAGGTTCCGTAGAAATGATGGCAGCTCCAGCGAGATCTGGAGTAGAGACCAAATGAGTAGAGGGAGGAGCGAAGGATAAGAATGGGGGTTGGGTTCTGAGTTCAGCGTTGGATTCGCTGACATTCACTTCATCAGTCTTTTGAGAGACTGAAGGAGGTTGGGTAGGTTCCAAGTTTGTAACCTCAGCGTTTGGAGACGCTGAAGTTGGGATTGAAGGGATGGCTTGTTCAGGTGTGGCAGAGCGTACCACTGAACGTTCCTTCAGCTCTGCAGGAAGAGCTGAGGAGTCTTCAGCATGAGATTGCTGGGGTTGCTCCTTTGTTTTCTTGATCCTTTTAGAACCAAGTGGGCTAGATGAATGTTTCCTTTTCTTAGAAGGAGAGGATTTTGTGGCCAGGGTATCAGCGATGGGTATTGTCGCTGAAGGAGCCACAGAATGAGAAGAAGAAGGGTTGAGAAGAGACAAGAGTGTAGAAAGACGTACCTCATTCACCATTGGTTTGAAGTCGAGTATCTTTGGGCCGACCTGAGAGAGTTTCAGGTCACCTTCAGTTGGGTAGCTCTCCTTCAGGCCATATTGGAAGATGGCGCTGATGAATCGGGGGTAAGGAACCCATGGAGGTCTGTCAGCGACGGTGTCCACTCTTAGAACTAGGTCATCATAGATAATCGATGCCCAGTCTATGTTGAGACCTTTCAGTAGTGCATACCCCATTGCTTGCTGAGGTTTAGCGGCTTGGTCAGAGGAGCCGCTCTTTGCATTCATGCAGCTGATTAGATGAGCGAAGATGAAATTCATCTCGCTAGGCATTTTCGATTTCTTGATAATCGCCAGCTTCTTCTCGGCCTTCATGTCTCTGCCGATTTCCCATACATAGCCAATTGCATCGAAAAATGCAATGATGGCTTCCCTGTCTGAGTTTTTCTTGGGGTCAGGGAGGGGAACGAAAGGTTTTTCCTTGGTAGCGATGGGAAGGCTGAGATCTTTGCGAATAATGGCAGGGGTGATCTTCATGGTGCCATATTCGATATCGCAGAGGATGCAATCGATTGTTTTGGAGGGGTCTTTGGCTGAAGGTAGTTGAGAGTATCTGGCTGAGTACCAGAATTGTGAGAGCAACAGCTGATGTGCAGGAGGTGTTATGGTCAGGGCTGTGGAGATGCAACAATTCTTTAGGAATTTCACAGCATCATCTAGATGTGTGACTTGCTTTCGAGGAGGAAACTCGAGAAGCGCATAGAGTTTGTTCACATTAGTCCAGTCCAGTTTGTCAAGGGCAAACTTGACTTGAGGAGCCTTGAGGATGTCCACTTCCTCAGAATCAACGAGGATGTTCTCAGCGGTAGCAGGAATGTCAGACGAAGCCATTTCTCTGTATTATCAGTTCAACCAAAGATGTTAACAAATAAGAATTATCTTAATGTGGAAAGATTTTCCATTAAGATGGTTCAAATTTTATTCATTTCATTCAGACACAAATGTCTTAATGAAGATTAGGGTTTTTCTTGATTTTAAGAAACGAAATGTAAACCCATTTATTCTTTTTATCCAGTTTTCTATGAAGAATTAGATTCTGGAAACGAATGAAGAACAAGTTTAAGATTTTCGCATTTAAACTTGAAGAACAACCATGAAATGGTTGTGTTCATAAAACCATGAAAGAAAATGATTTCATTTTAAGAAGTTCTTTTGTTTGATCTTGTTAAAACAAGGAAAAGATCAGAAACAAGTTATACGCATTTGGTAATAAATAAGAACATATTAACCTTGATGTTTGATGAAGAAGATGATGAACAGTTCTTGAAGTTTTTTGAAAGCACAAATGCAACAGTGAATTCTTTCTTGTGGAGGAAGATTGATCGCGTAAAAGAAAAATATAAACTACGAGATTGTTTATATAGAGAGATTAAGGAGAGAAAATCTTAAGCAGGAAAAGATTTTCATCATGACACGAACACGTGTTTGCATTTGATTGGAAGTTTGAACGAGACGTGCAAACGTGTGTTAGGAAGAGAAAACGTGCTGGGGTTTATCCGTTGCAATGACGTCACAACTGTCCTTTCATATTCTTTTAGGATGTCTCTGAGGTTTTGAAAAACTCAGGGACTCTTTTATAAACATGAAGCACTGAATGAAAATATCAGTGATGGTTTTAAGAATTTTCAAAATATCGCTGTTAAGGAAGAGATATTCAGCGATGCATTTGTTTTGAAATCTTGCATTTTCATGCGATTGTCAGAGAGAGAAAACATACCTTGGTATCAGCTTTAACCCAGTTTTATTCAGAGAGAAGATGATTGAATAGGTTATACGAGTTGATTTTATCCTATCGCTGATCAATGTGAACCGTTTAGGATTTTACCCTTCAAAGTTCAGCATTCCAAGCTCGCTGATGAGAAAGTTGAATCTTGTCTCATCAAGAGGTTTGGTAAATAAATCAGCTAACTGATAATCAGTTGGGATAAAATGAAGTTCTATATAACCATTCATCACATGATCTCTGATAAAATGATATCTGATTTCTATATGTTTGGTCTTTGAATGTAGTACTGGATTGTTTGCTATAGCGATGGCACTTGTGCTGTCGCAATAGATTGGAATTTTGGAGAGCTGAAGATCATAGTCTAGTAGCTGATTTCTCATCCACAAGACTTGAGAACAACAGCTTCCAGCAGCTACATATTCAGCTTCAGCTGTGGAAGTGGACACTGAATTTTGCTTTTTACTTGTCCAACTTACCAGCTTTCCACCCAGGAGCTGACATCCTCCTGTGGTGCTTTTCCTATCCATTTTGCAACCTGCAAAATCACTATCTGAATAGGCAGTTAGATCGAATCCTGAATCTTTGGGATACCAAAGACCTAGGTTCGCTGTACACTTAAGGTATCGAAACATTCGCTTTACAGCTTTCATATGAGATATCATAGGTTCAGCTTCATATCGTGCACACAAACATGTTGCATACATAATATCGGGTCGGCTAGCTGTAAGATACAAGAGAGAGCCGATTATCCCACGGTACAGCATGACATTAACAGGTATTCCCTTTGAATCCTTGTCAAGTGTCAGCGGTGGTGCCATAGGGGTTTTCATAGCTGAACTATGAGTTAAATCAAATTTCTTCAGCATATCTTTAACATACTTTCCCTGATTGATAAAAGTTCCTTTTTCAGTTTGCTTAATCTGAAGACCAAGGAAATATGTTAGTTCACCCATCATGCTCATTTTATACTCATCTTTCATTCTATCAGCGAAACGAGTACAAAGCTCAGGGTTAGTAGAACCAAATATAATGTCATCAACATATATTTGAACTGGAATGATATGACCTTTCACTTTTCTAAAAAATAGAGTTTTGTCAATCTTACCTCGCTCAAAATTTTCAATATGGAGATAAGTAGAAAGAGTGTCATACCATGCACGAGGAGCTTGCTTCAAGCCATAAAGTGCCTTATCCAGTTTATAAACATAACCTGGACACTTAGAATCTGAGAATCCTGGAGGTTGTTCCACATACACTTCTTCATTCATCTTTCCATTCAGAAACGCTGACTTAACATCCATCTGATGTACTTTGAAGTTTTTGTGTACATCTTATGCTAAGAATAGACGAAGTTTCGTCATAATCTATACCTTCCTCTTGTCTGTATCCCTGAGCAACAAGACGAGCTTTGTTGCGGGTTACAGTACCATGTTCGTCCAACTTGTTTCGATAGACCCATTTATTGCCTATTACCGTTTTATCAGTTGGTCTCCGAACAAGTTTCCAAACTTTGTTTCTTTCGAATTCAGTCAGCTCTTCTTGCATGGCGCTGACCCAGTTTGGATCTATGAGGGCATCATCTATTTTCTTTGGTTCAGTTAGAGAAATAAAGTTAACAAATAAACAAATATTACCTGCACTTCGTCGAGTCTGAACACCAGCGTTTAGATCACCAAGAATTTGATCAATTGGGTGATTTGCGGTCCATCGCTGAGCCGGAGCATAAGTCGCTAACTCATCTTGAACTGGAGGAGCTGAAGATGAGGCTTCAGGTACTTCTGGAGTTTCAGTTAAGAGAGGAATACTTGCATTTGTCATTTCATTTACTGATTGCTAAGAGATAGATGGAATATCTGAGGCATTTGGTTCAGTGGTAGGTATAGTGTTTATTGGAACAGCTGAGACCCATGATGTTTCAGCTTCACTATTCTGCATGTTTGGAATGATAGGACTATCATCTTCTACTGGATGAGCATGAGGAGTGGGAATATCTTCTGAATCACCAAGATGAGAAAACATCCATTGATTCAGTTCTTCAGTATCAGCGGATGGTTTAGAGTTCGCTGAACGGGATTCGTCAAACGTGACGTGAATAGTTTCTTCTACAGTTTGTCTTCTACGATTGAAGACTCTGAAGGCTTTGGAAACTGAGGAGTATCCAAGAAAGATTCCATCATCAGCCTTAGGATCAAACTTTCCAAGAGCATCTCTGTTGTTCAGTATGAAACACTGACATCCAAAGATGTGAAGAAAGCTGATTGAAGGCTTTCTCCCATGAAAGAGTTCATAGGCTGTCTTTTTGAATCTTTTAACTATTAGCGACCCGTTTTGCGTAAAACAAGCAGTGTTGACAGCTTCTGCCCAAAACTGAGTAGGCAGGTGAGAATCGCTGAGCATTGAACGTGCAGCTTCAATAATTGTTCTATTTCTTCTTTCAGCGACTCCATTTTGTTGCTGTGTTCTCACTGAAGAGAAGTTGTGAGAAATACCCTTACTCTCAAGGAAGGAATCAAGAGAGCTGTTTTTGAATTCAGCCCCATGATCACTCCTTATTGAGCGAACGGTCAGATTGTTCAGGGTTTCCATCTTCCGAACAAAAGTGATGAGTTCTTCAGGGGTGTCACTCTTAGAACGGAGAAACATTACCCAAGTGAAGAGAGAGAATTCATCAACTATGACCAGCGTATATTTCTTTCCAGCGATGGATTGTTTGTTAACAGGGCCAAACAAATCCATATGGAGTAGTTGTAGAGGAGATGACACTGAAGAAACTTGCTTAGATTTAAAGCTTGCTTTGGTCTGCTTCCCTTTTTCACACGCTGAACATAAAGACTCTTTGGCGTATGAATGCTGAGGTAGACCAGTGACTAACTCTTTTGAAGAAAGAGTGTTCAGTGTCTTGAAATTTAGATGAGATAGCCTCTTATGCCATAGCCAGTTGACATCAGATGAGGCCTTTGAGAAGAAACAGGAGTTCTCAGTGGTTGTTGAGTCCATGTTTATTACATAAACATTTTCCAAACGATAACCGCTGAGAGCTATCTTCTCCTTTTTGTCAGCGACAAAGCAGGATTCCTTAGTAAAGATTACTTTGTTATCCATGTCGCAAAGTTGACTGATGCTTAGAAGATTATGCTTCAGCCCTTCAACATATGCGACTCTTCTGAAGGATGTTGTACCATTTGAAAGTACACCATCCCCTCGGGTATGTCCTTTTCCATTTCCACCGAAAGTTACAGAGGGACCCTTCTCTTCCTTGTATTCAGCGAGCAGGCTTTTCTTTCCAGTCACGTGTCTAGAGAATCCGCTATCAAGATACCAGATACCCTTCTTAACCTGCAATACAAAGGAAGATTAGTTTTTCTTGGGTACCCACTTAACCATGTATACACATATGTCAGTGGAAGTAGTTGGAATGGAAGATTCAGCAGTCCTCGCAGCATTTGAAGATTCAGCTTTGTCTTTCTTCACTTTGGTTAATTTCTTAACCTCAGTGGTAGGATTCACCTTGACCTGATTTGCACCAGGGTTGGTCTTCTTTGCCTTGGGGGCAATCTTCACCTTAGCTATCTTTTCAGCTTTGGTGGCTGTGGGACACTTACTAGCAATATGATCGGTAAGTCCACAGTGATAACATTTCCTATAACTAAAAGTAGTTCTATGACCATTTGAATGTTGAGCTTTTAATTTCGAATTAGAAGTGCCAGCACCAAGTAAACTATTGGCTTTAGAAATGGGACGGACATTCAGTTCTTCAGATTTCTTACCAAGGAAATCCAATCTGAGTCTAGGAGTAGATCGCTGAATAGATCCAGAGATCTGCTTCCTTTATCCAGAGGGATGAGCCACTGAAGCTTTAGAAGCATTCAGCTTTGGTACTAAGGTACCCTTCTGAGGATTCTGGTAAATAACAATTCCTTTACCTTTGTCTTTAGAGACAGAGGTAGGTTTTGAATAAACCATTTTCTCCTTGCCTTTTGAGGAGGTAGGAGTTTCCTCAGGGATTGGTGTAATGGACGAGGAGCACTGAGAAGATGAAGTATCAGCGACCGAGGATACGAACGTTCCAAATTTAAGCATTGAACGCTCAGTGGTTGGTTTTGGAGTATCATATTTGTAACCCAAACCACGTTTATCACTCAGGGGAATCTGAGACTTTATTATCTAAGTGATCTTTGTTGAAGAATTACACCATCCTTCAACAGTAGCTTTTTCAGCTTTTAATGCAACGATAGCTTCTGCTCGTTCGATTTTGACTAGCTGATTTAAATATACTTGATCTTTAAAATCTTCTTCAATTTTAGAAAGCTTTTCTATTTGAAAGTGGCAGTTTTTAAGCTTTTCAGCGAGATCAAGGTTTTGGTTTTCAACGACAATTTTGCCGTTCATGGCTTCATATAAACTTCTAGTCAAGAGATCGATCTTACGGAGACTATCAGCTTCATCAATATTTGCAATATTGGTAAAGAAAGAAGGTGATATCTGAATAGCAGATGTTGAAGTGGAGGGAATGTCTGAGCTTTCTTCCTCTTCTTCAATCTTGGCCATGAGACATAGATTTGCTTCATCATCATCAGAGTCAGATGATGATGCTTCTTCATCAGAAGCAGCCCAATCATAGTCAGCCATCAGGCCTTTATTCTTCTTCTTAAAGCTTTTCAGCTTAGCATATTTTTCTTTCAGCTTTTAATATTTGTCATCTTTATTCCTTGGAACAAAGGGTTTCATTGTAAAAGCTGAGGGTCTAGAAACTTTCTTAGACCTGCACTCGTTAGCGAAATGTCCTGTCTTTTCGCAGTTAAAACAAGTAGCAGTAGCCTTATCAACAAAAGCTGATGATCTAGGCTTGTCAGTTATGGAAAGAGGTTTGTTCTTTCTAAACATTTTCTTTTTGGCAAATCTCCTGAACTTCTTAGTTAGGAGAGCCAAAGATTCATCATTATCTGAATAATCAGAATCTGATGACCTTTCAGAGTTACTCTCTAACTCAGTGATAGTGACCGAGGGTCGCTGAGTAGAAGGTTCCTCTGAGATTAAAGCAACATGGGTGCTTTTGGAATCTTTTACAAGATTCTTCTTAAGATGGCTCGATTGCTCATGATTCAGCAATGTGCCATATAAGGTTGAAAGGGTCATTGATTTTAGATCCTTTGACAGCTTGAGACACATGGCATAATTGTCCCAGCTTTCAGGTAAACATTCTAGAAACTTTGTCAGTACTTCAAAGTTAGAATATTCCTTACCAAAAGTTTTCAGATCTATAATTAAACAATTAAAACGTTGGTGAACTTCAGAGAGAGATTCATTGTTACCAGAAATGAAGCTTTCGTATTGTCTTACCAGGTTGATCTTTCTTGAGTCCTGGACTTCAGACGTTCCTTCATACTGAACACATATTGTGTCCCACATGGCTTTTGATGTTTTCAGATTCATGACGGAATGGTAGACTTCGTCAGGAAGAGCCATGGATAGTATGGATCTGGCTTTTGTATCTATAACCACTTTCTTCTTATCTTCGTCAGTCCATTGAAAGATTTCTTTAGGTACCAGCCTTTCTGGAATAGCAGGTCTATTCTCAGCGACTGGAACAGCAGCATCAATTCTTACAGGGATGAATGGACCATTCTCGAGATAGTAAGGCATAGTAGGGTCTACACCTTCTAAGAAGAGTGTCATCCTATTTTTCCATAAGTTGAAGTTATCTTTGGAAAATGTAGGGGGTTTAGCAAGAGAACCATTGTCTCTATAATTTGTGTTTGTGTTGGTGGCCATTTTCAGATAATAGCAAGGAAGAGAAATATCTTAGATTAGATCTTGTTTATGAGATTAAACAAATCCGCTCTGATACCACTTGTTGGTCCCGAAGGCCTATACAAGTTTGTAGAAGGGGGGGGGGGGGGGGGGGTTGAATACAAACACACAGATTTTACTTTTCTAAATTGTTTATTGATAAATCATTAACAATTTACAGCTTGTTGCGGAAACAAGATTAAGGATAAACCTAAATCTAAAGAAGTTGGAACACTAAGGTTTCTTGCACTAAGAGAGATAAGGAAATTACTAATAATAACCTATCTTGAGATAAGAGATTGAACTTGTCCAGAGTTAGCAAGTTACTTCAAATGAAGTGGGTTCATCTCTTTATATACTGCATGCATTTAATGCAAGTCAGTATACACTTTACACGTGTCATCAGCTGGTTGGTTGCATGTCATTGACCTTGGTTGACAACCTTAGTTGCCGCATGGATGAACAGTGTAGTATCAGAGTGGTTGTACGATTTCAGACAGTCGGAGGTTCTTTTCTGACATTTCGTACGGAGTCGTGCAAGGGGGGTTAAGACAAAAGTACTTTGTACGGAGGACTTCATGATCAGCTTTCGTTGATTCAGAGCATTATCATTTTCTATTCAGCGAATGATAAAGTTCAGCGATAGCTGAAGTCTTGTACTTGATACTTCACGTTGAGTGGACAAATCTGAGTCTTCGCTGATCCGCATCAGTTCATTAGGAGACTTGTCGCTGGTTCTTGAGCTTGATCTTCGACTTCAGCGTAGAACCTTTGTTGACGTGAAACTTGTCTTCAGGGATCATAAGTAAACAACTAACATATCAGCGATCATCATAATGACTGAACAGACTCATAACATTAATGGTGAATAGTGTTCGCTGAATGTTTAATTTAAAGAGCGAGAGTTCCTATCAGCGGTACTGTAAGATCTTAGTACTTATCAGTGATAGTGAAACTCTGATACATATTGTTTACTTACAATTTTCACTAAGTATAACAGAGGGTCATTATCAAATCACTGAGGGTTTGGATCAACAGATCCTACCGTAAATGACGACACGCTATGCGCACAAATCCGCGCGCTCGGCAACAACCATGATCTTCCCAGACCTTCAACGTTCAACCGGAATTACCTAGCCCCCATCTCGTACACCTTGTTTACGATTCTGAACAGGTGTCTATCCTCTAGATGGAAAGGTATAGATCAGTGCACCGGTGACTTTCTACGCCTAGTTCACGCCGTCTGCTACAACCGCCGTGTCGACTTCGCCATGATCATCTGGCGTGAATTTGTTACCGCCATCCGACACATCGGAGGAACGAAACATAAGAAGTTTCTCCCGTACCCGCGTTTCCTTTCGCTAGCAGTGCGTCAACACATGGACGCTAATCTAGCGATACCCAGACGTGCTGCACATCTGGTATGCCCTATCCGCCATCTTCAGTTCATGGTTATCCGCAACCCATCCAATGCGGTAGCTATGCCCATCCCTGAAGCCCTATTAGCCATCGCTGATCCCAATGCACCAGGGGTAGTTGCTTATAGGGGAGAGTTAGGTAATCCCATGGTCCCGCCAGAGCCGGAGGGACCTGCCCAGGGAGATAGACCCGAGGAACGTGAGGGTCCGAGGATGAGAGGTGGAAGGGCCCGACAAGCAGGTGCTGTCGGGCGGGGTGTGTTAGTTGTGAGAGGAAGGGGAGCGAGTGTAGACGATGCAGCGGGATCGCGACCCGGTTCCAGCCAACCCCAATCTAGACCCGCACTTCATCGTTCGACCGAACCATATGTTACTGAAACCCCTTCCCCACCTCACCATGTTGAAGACGTGGAATCTGACTCCACGGACTCCGATACCGACCGTACCGTACGCCTGAAACACTTACCTCACGGTATCCGACCCAACCCGGATTTCACTGTTGGAATCCCTCTTGACTCACCTCCTTATACTGGAACCGAACCTATTATTAGGACCTTTGAGGTAGAACAAGTAGAGGAGTTAGCTCATGCGAGGCGGAGAGAACTGCGTTCAAAGTTGAACCAGGAAAGAACGAGCCGTAAAAAAAATAGGCTCCAGAGCGAACCAAACCGAGCGATATCCGGGTAGCCACATCTGCTATCCCGTCTCATTTGTTGGGACGGGGTATTGAAGAAGACTCCGTGGACCCAGCGGAGCAATTGCACGACCCCCTCATCCACTCATCCGTCTCTCCAAAGACGGATGTTTCAGTACATCACGGGGATATAACACAACTTCCACCGGTCTCTCACTCGGAGAGTATTGGTGTTGTAACAAGAGACCATCAACCCCCGGTCTCGACTTCTTTCAGTGCACCATCCACTTGGTGTTGTAACTAGATCCACTTGTTATTGAAGATTCTTTGACTAGGACACTTGATGAGGAACAACACCAAGTCGCGACTCTAAGTGACCCGACCGGAACGTCTGCAGTGTCTCCGTCTGCCGGAACACGAGGATCGGATGGAAATCCTACCACAGCTATTATCACGCCAACTGTGAACGTAGGTGGCTCTACCCCCATGGTAGATGCCTCAACGGGTAACCTAAGTGGTCCCGGAGTTAGTAACCCAGACTTTGTGTCACCAGGGTCCCTGGACAGCACCCTTAAGGCTGTCCGCCAGGATATGGAGCAACAAATGCAGCAACATGTAGCCGCTGAACTTGCCAAAGCTATGCGCGCTATCAAAGGGAAAGGCCACCTCGTCGAAACTGAAACCGCCCCTGTACCTCCACCGATTCAACCGCAACCTATCTATTCGGTGGACACCCTGAAGACGATGCTATTGGCCCAACTGCTCGAGGAATTAGATTCAACCGCCTCTACTGAAGCAGACCTAATATCAGTTCTCCGATCACAGGTCACTGCTCCATCTTCATCTATTACCACTCACTTAGACGCCATTGACTCGACTCTCAAGGAGTACAACCTAGCACTCACAACGATGTCCGAGAGACTCCGCTCACTCGAAGATACCTGCAAGAGTCAAGCAGGCGGCCTGAAGCGGAAACACGATGACCAGGATGATCCTGATCACTATGAGGGGGAGAAAAGACAACGTATGACCGAGACCGCCTCCCTGATCCAGACTGAAGCTACAACTGTGGTTCATCAGGAACCCCCAACTGCGGCAGCTACAACAGAAGCACCAGAAGCCGAGTTGCCTTTAGCAGACATGGTTATAGATATGGAGATATCAGATGAAGAAGACCCGACGGTTGAAAAGCCCGAGGGTTCAACACAGGAACTTATTGATTTTGACTCATCAGACATACCGATTCTGGACATGATAGATCCATATTGTGAAGCCAACTCGGAGACCAAAGATGCATGGTACGAAAAAGCCGCCAGTGCCGTAAATCTCCAGGTTAATTTGGTCTTCCCCACTGATGAGGACGACAACATTGATTATTAAATGTTCCTGCTCCAAAATTTGTACGGAACATCCCTCGTTCACTATGCTCAACCCGCCGGAACATCATCAACAAGACCCGAGTCTACTACTTTCGATCTTCCGACAACTACTCCTCCCACGACAGCTTCTGATCTTCCTCATCCTCCTCAACAGCAACAAATCCGTTGGGAGAAGATCACTGTACATATCCCTCATCTGGAGGAATCCCTGAAAAAGCTGTTCGTACACAAGTTTCGCCCGATCGAGCCGACCTTCTGTCTGAGTATTTACAACTTTAGCCCAGAATTTCAACACCGGTATATAATAGCAATGCAGCGATGTCTTCCAGTCAACCAAGTCAGAAACAAACTTCGGATCACAGAGGTAATCAATATCCATTCAAGACGCACTAAGAGGATCGTCTACCCACTTTTCATTGTTCGACGTGAAGATGGGAATGAATGGAAATTTTCAGAAGCTGACTTCAAGAACCTCCGACCGCTCGACTTTCTGGTTATTCTGAAAGACTTACGTACAAGAACCATCCGACCGCTAGAGATTACAAAGGCGCTCGAAGTTGTTCGTCGATACCTGGTCCGCACCATCATGATGTCTTATCTAACGGACTTCCAAATGGCTATCGAAAACAAGGCGAAAAAGGTAAATCTGATCAAGCCAGATCTGAAAGCGCCTGAGTTAAACATGTATCCCAAGAACGCTATGCTTCTAGAACCAGAATTCGGGATTGTTTACCTCAACGAGCAAAAAGAGAAGAAGTTCATGCGCTTCAGTCAGGTGGACAGATTATGTGACGGCACACTTCTAAAGGTCAAAGATGCTCTTCGAAAGATTATTCAGCACAAGTCTGAGAATCCAAGGTACTCTTATGTTCCGAATCAGAATGAAACTATTGCTAGGAACGCCTTGGAAATGATTGAAGATCGCATCGACTATCGCCGCGCCATCAGATTCTTTGAGGTTCACTTTGCGTTGTGCAAACGATACGTATTCAACTGGCGAGAGCTAGAGCGCGAACTCGAACTTCAAATCAAAGGGGGAGATTGTTAGGGCAGGTTTTATAGTTGATTTAAAGTTCAAGGGTTGAATTGTATTTGTTTAAATTAGAGCTTATTAGTGAACGGGCCGTGGGCTTGTTAACCACGGGCCCATTGTATTTAATGTAAGATTAGATTGGAAAAACAAGGTAATCATCCATTTACTTTCTAAACTCTTATTGTAAATTCTCTCTGAAAGTTAATAAAAGGGATGACAGTTGGAAATCATTGTTCTTATTGAATTATCATTACGATTTCTATATTGTTGCAGGGATCTGGTTTTAACAAGTTCTAACCAACAAAGTGGTGAACGACACTTGCGCCCATACAAGGTTTCATATGGCGCACACTGAATACTTGTGTGATAGCTATTGATATAAGAAAACTCGACTAAAGGCAAGTGATTATCCCAACTTCCTCCAAAGTCTAACACGCATGCCTGAAGCATGTCTTCTAAAGTCTGTATAGTCCACTCACTCTGCCCATCCGTTTGAGGATGATAGGCCGTGCTCAAATTCAACTGCGTACCCAACGCTCTTTGAAGTGCCAAAACCGAGATGTGAAACGACTATCTCTATCAGATATGATGGAAACTGGAACTCCATGGCGCGTAACAATTTCCTTGATGTAGATCTGAGCAAGCGTTTCCATCTTGTAATCTTCCCGGATTGGTAAGAAATGTGCAAATTTCATGAATCGATCTACTATAACCCAAATCGAGTCGTGCCCTTTGGCGTTACTTGGAAGTTTTGTTATAAATTCCATGGTTATTTGTTCCCATTTCCATTGGGGAATCTCTGGTTGTTGTAACAGACCAGATGGCTTCTGATATATAGCCTTGAACTTTGAGCAAGTTAAACACTTCCCTACATATATGGCAATATCTTTCTTCATCCCTGGCCACCCATAATACTCCCTTAGATCCTTGTACATTTTATCCGCCCCTTGATGAATTGAATACCTAGACTTGTGGGCTTCATCCAGAACTGTTTCCCGTACGTTGTTAGCTTTTGGAATCCAAACTCTGTCCTTGAAGCAGTGTACTCCATCAACCTTAGTTTCAAATCTAGTCTCTACACCATGAAGAGTCTCGTCCTTCAAATTTTCCGTTTTCAGATTTCATTGCTTCGATTTGAGCTTCGAGAATCCGAGTCTTTAAACTCGTTTGACCCAGCGCTCCTAATGTTCGAACTCGTGAAGGTTTTACTCTTTCCTTCCTACTCAGGGCATCGGCTACCACATTGGCCTTACATGGGTGGCAACGTATCTCACAATCGTAGTTGCTGAGCAGTTTTATCCATCTTCTCTGCCTCATATTAAGCATTCTCTGATCAAGGATGTGCTGAAGACTCTTGTGGTCAGTGAAAACAGTGCATTTTGTGCCATACCAATAATGTCCCCAAATCTTAAGAGCGAATACTAGAGTTCCAAATTCCAAGTCGTGTGTGGTATAGTTCTTCTCATGAACCTTTAGTTGCCTTGAAGCATATGCTATCACCTTGTCCTTTGGCATCAATACACAACCCAAACCTTGATGCGATGCGTCACAATACACCACAAAGTTATCTGTTCCTTCCGGTAACGCTAGAATTGGCGCGTTGCACAACTTTTACTTCAGCAGCTGGAACGCCTCCTCTTGCGGTTCTCCCCGAACGAATTTACTATCCTTTTGGGTCAGTGCTGTGAGTGGTTTAGCAATCTTTGAGAAGTTCTTGATGAATCGCCTACAATAACCCGCCAAACCCAGAATTTACCGAATTTCTGTTGGGGTCTTAGGAGCTTCCCACTTCTTAACGGCTTCCACTTTTGCCGGATCCACGTGAAGTCCCTACTTTCCAATCACGTGACCAGGAAAGTGTACTTCTCAAATCCAAAATTCACATTTAGAGAATTTGGCGTACAGTTTCTGATCCTTGAGAAGTTCTAGGATTCTCATTTTTCCAATCACGTGATCAGGAAAGTCCCTTCTTTCCAATCACGTGACCAGGAAAGTGTACTTCTTGTTCTGATTCAGTGCTCCTAGGATTCTCATTTTTCCGGATGCTCGGTGGGTTGCCTCGCGGTCGACCAATGACATAACCCGACTCATCAGCCGAGTTAGAAAAGAGGGAGTGGGACGAGGATGATGACATAGTGAAACTGAGGCAAAAGTATACTTAGTCACTAATCGCACAAGTGTAGTGTCTATCCTTTGCAATGTCTACGCACTATACATGCTACTAGAGAGTGCAAGTAAAAATGACATACTCCTACTATAACCATTTCTAGTCTCGCATTAACTTTCCCTAATCGAACATAGGTGATCAAGCTATGTTTAATTAAAGTCGGTTAATACCATTCTAGACTTAGTTATACTAGCAGTAGGTTCAGTTGTTATCATGTCAGTTTCGGATTTTTGGTTATAGTTGGGTTTTTCCAATGGAAGATCGGTATTCTCTATAACCTTCGGCTCTGATACCAAATCTGTCACACCCCGCTAAAGCGGAAACACGAGATGTCACAGTTCAAGGTCTCAATGCGTAGGTACAAAATACACCAAATCACCATGGCATAAAAATAGAGTACAAATAATTACATATTGTCTTAAAACGTAATTTGTCCGAAGCAAAAGTTGTCCAAAATGTAAAATCCCGAAACATAAAATGACATAAGAAAACACGTGCAGGATGCAGCTACTATGGTGCCTTCATAATGTTCAACCTTACTGATGATTTCCTGAAAAGCATGTAAATGAGAGGTTAAACTATTGAATAGTTGGTGAATTCACAGGTTTTATGAGTATAGCAAAGTTTGTCATAGGACAGTTTTAATCCGCACAAGTGGATAAGTCAACCGGTTGTAACAACACTTGCTCAAGGTAATTGTATGTATAATGTTTAAGTTATGAGCCCGTTACCCGACCTATGTGACAAGACGCCCCTCCGCATGTTCTATCGTCTACAATGCGTACGAACAACAATAATTATGCACTCAAACAAGCGCGACTTGTGAGTGGGGTGTCAACCACATAGCGCTATCCATAATTACCAATGGCTCAATACACGAGTTAAACGGGTAACGTAGATTAAACGGTGACTTAGTACGATAGAGAAAACTCAAACTTACAACAAGCACAAAACATACATACCATAGAGCATAAGCAAGTATAGCAAGATTAGCATTTCCAAGAAAACGAGACAACCGGTGCGTAAAATAATTGTAGTAACAACATGTTTTTCACCCTAAAATATGTAAAATATTGAAGAGGGGCTGTGAACTCACTTGATGCGCGATGAAATTCCGGGAATCTCTCACAAAATACCTCGGTGTGATCCTACTTCGAACCTACGAACGTAAGGTCACTAGTGAGTTTTAATCTTAAGGGTTCGGTAGGCTAACTATCCAAATCGTCATAAAATGCCCTTTTATAAATTTATTTATATTAGATCTGAAGTTTTGTCAAAAGTTACAAGTGTTGGATCTGAATAGAAGACTCAGAGTTCTGAGTTAGAAGACTCAGAATTCTGATCTGAGAAGTCTAAAAAAGATTACAAGTGTGGAATCTGAACAGAAGGGTCAGAGTTCTGAGTAGGAGACTCAGAACTTCTGATGATGAAGATGAAAATATCACAAGCGCTTGAAGGAAGTTCTGAAGTGCTTGATCAGAAGGATGTTCAGAAGTTCTGAACATGTTGTTCAGAACTCATGTCTTAGGATATTTTCAGTTACATTCTGTTACTAACTAGGACACGTGTAATTGTTCTATTAGTCTGTTTCTCATATGTACTGTAGCTTTAGCTTTTCCTTATAGTATATATAGTTGTTAGCAACTGTAGGCTAACTAATCTTTGGCATAACTTTCCGCATATCTTTGTATTAAGCTTTTGTAATCTTTGAGAGATTCTCTCTCTAAATCTGTAATCTGTTCTTAATTGAATACAAGTTAGTTGATCCAAATCTCTATCATTCTATTGTTTGATTGTGCATATTGATTGTAAGATTCTAAAGGATTTTTAAAAGGTTCGAGAGAACACAAAGTTGTTAGAAAAAGAGAATGTTGATTTGAAAGAGAAAATCAATTTTGAAAGAAAGATGTTGACAAATTCTGAAAATAGAATCAAATCATGTGAAATGAAAAATTGTCAACTCTTGAAACAGATATCTGATTTTGAACAAGTTATTATACTTGAAAGAGAGAAATTTGAGAAAGAGAGAAGATATTTTCAAACTGAGAGGAAAGGTTTTGATACAAAGTCTGTTGAATTCTCTTTGAAAAGTTCTGATTTGGAGAAAATTCTTGCAAAAGAAATAAAAGAGTTTGAATGCAAGAAAAATGTTTTTCAAAAAGAAAAGAATGGTTTTGAGAAAAAGAAAACAGGAATGTTAAATGAGTTTTCTGAGAAAATCAATGAGTTGGAGAAAGAGTTAGAAGATGGAAGGAAATAGATTGAAAAGAAGAATGTAGATGGTTTTAAAGAAAAATGCATAAAAGATGAGTTTGAGAAGGAAAAGAAGATTTTTCATTTTGAGATAAATAAGCTTATTAAGAAAATATCTGATTTATCAACAGAAATCATGATAGAGAAGAAATCCAAATCTAATTTGCAGTCAAGGTTTGAATTGTATGTTAAAGAGAACATTGTTTTGGAATAAAAGTTTAAAGAACTTGAAGTCAATTTTACTGATGTTGGATCATCTAAAAAGAATGCTTCAACTTCAATCTTTAAAAATGTTCCTCTAAAAGTTTTTAAAAATTTAAAAGTTGTTGATAAATCAAATCATAGTTCAAAAGATCAGATTCGTTCTTCTAATCTGTTTTATGACCCTCTTTTTGATAAATCTGATAATTGTTCTTTTAAAAAGGTAAAAATGATTTGGAGAGTGAAAGGTTCTGCTACAATTCCAAAATTATCTAAGTTTGTTCAACATGTCAAAATAAACAACCAAGCTTTTCATACCAAATCTTTTGTAAAACCTGATGTGATTTATTCTGTAAATCAATTAGTCAGGTTAGCACAAAAGAAACTTTGTTGTTCATATTGTGGGACTGATGATTTTGTGAACAGTAATTTTATTCAGCACTGGTTTGGTTCTTATAGAATATATGCATATGCCACTGCACCTAACAGACCTGGACCCAAGTTCAAATGGGTACCAAAGTCAACGTAATATGTTTTGCAGGTTATTCATGTGTAGAGCTGAATGAATGACCCATACTGACACATAGTTGTGGGTGTTTTTGGTAAAAAAAAAATTCCAGAGAATGTGTTTAGAATCACATTTTGAGCAACCCTGCAAATTTTGGTTGAAAAATTCTGATTTTTGAGCAAGTTATGGTGATTTGAAGTTCTGAAAGTTCAAAAATCACAAAATCCAAACTTTTTTCTAAGAAATTTTCTTTGGATAGTTTTAGCAGAATTCTGATTCTGTTACTCAGAATTCTGATTCTGTTACTCAAAATTCTGACTCTACTACTCAGAATTCTGACTCAACTATTCAGAATTCTGACTCTGATACTTAGAATTTTGAACAAGTTACTTAGAATTCTGACTCTTCTAATCAGAATTCTGACTCTACTACTCAGAATTTGGATTTTTTTTATATCTAATGAGGAATCATCGTAGATGATTACCAAAATCTCTTGATTTTGCAGGATTATCTTGATTTGAGAGGGAGTATTGTCTCAAAATTTGATCTGATTGTTTCAAGATAAAGTTCAAAATCCGTGCTTCAACGTTTTATGTTTTTGAACATATCAGTTCAAAACCCGTACTTAAATGACTATGGCTTCTGAATAATTCAGTTCAGGACCCGTACTTCAGAGACTAAGACTTCTAAACAAATCAGTTTAGAACTCATACTTCTCAGGTGATATCCTTAACTGTCATATCTTTCTGTTTCAAGGAACAAGTGGTGAAAGGTAACATTGCATTATGTTTTATTTCTATTGCTTTGAATGTTTGAATCCTAACAAATTTAATTCAATGATATGAATTTTTTTTTAAATTTTCATTCAATGAATAAAATGTGTGTCAAGAGTGATTTTACAAGTATTTTTTTCTTATCTGAGCTATATTTGTTTCAACTTTCACTTCTGAGATAAATTGAAAGGTTAGCAAAACATGGATGAAATTATGTTGAATGCTCAATGTTATGAAATCTAGACTTATATAGAATATAATGCTCAAAAAGCCTAAATGTCAGAATGATGGATGGAAACGAAAACATGTGGGAAGCACTATGATTTAGAACCAAGTGATTGAGATGCAATATATATATATATATATAATCATTTAGTTTGAAAGTTTGTACCTGTGGCCTTTCTGGTTTGGGAGAGTAAGTCCTAAGGGGTGCTAGTCACCTAGTCCCTAAGATCAACTGGTCTGGGATCGGCTGATCCAAATCCTGCTATAGAACCAGATAGAAAGTCATGTTCTACTGGTATAAATGGATTTAAGATATATCGATGTGGCCTTTCTGGTTTGGGAAAGTAAGTTCCAAGGGGTACTTGACACCTAGCACCTAAGACCAACTGGTCTGGGATCGGCTGACCCAAATCCTGCTATAGAACCAGATAGAAAGCCATGTTTAACGATGTATCTTATTCTTACTAAACTTTTTGATTAAAAGATGCCAATGTGCACAAAATTAAAAGATGCCAATGAGCACAAAATTAAAAGATGCCAATGAGCACACATCTCTTGAAACTTTGGGAAAAATACAAAGTCGCAGTAAACCTGTAAATTTGTGAAAATCCTGATTTTGAACAAATAGTGTGAGTAGAGCAAAGTATTCGTATATGTTTTTAGAACTGCATATGCTTGAAGCTAATCATATTTCGCATGCTAAGCACACCAAATAGATTTAATAAAGGGATTGAAACTGAACATTTTTAACTTGATATGCAATGATGACTTGTATTTGAATCCAAACACATGCATTTGATTTCATTTGATTGGAAAATCTGTTAAATTTCATAAAGTTGGATTTTTTTTGTAAAATTTTCAAATGATCAAATGTTAGTAGTTATCAAGTGTAGTTCAGTGAATCTTATTTTCCTTGTATAAATGTTTTATTAAAGCACTATATTTGAAATGAATAATTTTAATGAAATATATGCATACTTTCAGGGGGAGAAAAAAAATTGCTCCAGAATTCTTATTTTGAGGGGGAGCAAGGTTATTCATTAAGGAGGAGAAAAAGCATAAACTTCATTCGAAGAAAAAAGCATCGCTAACGTTTTTCCAAGAAAATCAAGGGGGAGAAAAGCTAAAGATTTTGAAGATATGATTTTTCTTTACAAAACTTTAGGGGGAGAAGAAAATAGAAAATGATTTGTACAGAAACAACAAAAGAGAAAAATGTTATTTTAAGGGGGAGAAGAGGAAAAGGAAACTGATATGTTGTTTCTTATAAAGAAATGTTATGAAAGCTGATTGATTGATTCAAAAGGGAGAAGAAAGTCATAAAAAGACAGAAATTTGATTTGATCACATGAAGATGAGAATTGTCATTTCAAGGGGGGGCAAAGAAAAAGCAAATATGTAACAGAAATCAGTTTGGAAATCGTTGCTGCTGCTGATTAAAGACTGACCAGAATTTGTTAACTCAGATTATTCAGAATTCTGAGCAGAAGTTGTCAAAGCATTCAGAAGAGATCCTTCTGAAGATTTTTCCTGCTCTAAAAAAATAAAAAATAAAAAATAATATGATGATGAAAAGTACAAGTGTGTTTGACAAAAAGGGGGAGATTGTTAGATCTAGAGTTTTGTAAAAAACACAAGTGTTGGGGTTTGGTCAGAAGACTCAGAAGTTCTGAGTAGGAGACTCAGAAGTTCTGAGTGAGAAGTCTCAAAAAGATTCTAAGTGTTGGATTCTGACTAGAAGGTTCAGAGTTCTGAGTGGGAGACTCAGAACTTCTGACTATGAAGATAAATGTTCTGAAGCGCTTATTCAGAAGTATGTTCAAAAGTTCTGAACAACATGTTCAAAACTTATGACTTAGAAATTCTTTTATATTCAGTTACTAATTAGGACACGTGTAATTGTTCTATTAGTCTGTTTCTCATATGTACTGTAGCTTTAGCTTTTCTTTACATTATATATAGGAGTTAGCAACTGTAAGCTAACTGATCGTGTGTAGATCTTGTGTAAATCTTTGGCATAACTTTCCGCATATCTTTGTATTCACTTTTGTAATCTTTGAGAGATTCTCTCTTTCGATTTGTAATCTGTTCTTGATTGAATACAAGTGCATTGATCCAATTCACTATTTGATTGCTCTTAATTGCTCGTAATTGATTGTAATATTGAATCCTGGTTTCTACAATTGGTTTCTCTCGAGCTGAAGTTCTTTGCCCTGATGCTGATCTCTCAGCGCTTGACACCTCCCTACCACCGGGTGAAACTTTCATCCCTGGCAAAGTCGTAAGTGATCCCTATGGTATATTCTTTCTAGACTACCAAGTAAATCAACACTTTAAACGCATCTCTGAGCTTCCAATCAGTCCCATCGAACAGCTCAGAGACCTCATATATTGGTGTGAAGTCAGACGCGACATTCAGGCACGTCACCTCAAGCCCCTGATCTTTGAAGAAGCAAAGAACAAAAAGGATCAAGGTGTCACTGTCCCTGACTGGATGATTCCCACATCAAAGACCCTCAATGAACTTCTCATCAAGGAATAACCTTTTGACGGATAGGATCGCCCTGTAATTCTTTCTATCCTTATCTGTCTACATCTTTTGCTCTTGTAAACTTATTTGTTGTACTTGTAATTTGTTCACTTCCCTCTGTAATCTTTACGAAGTTTAAAGAAAAATTTCAGCGAATGTACTTACTCCATCAGTACTGAAAAGATCCCAGAAAACAGTAAAAGGGACAAATATTTTATAAGTTCTTTTTATCCTTGTGTTTTCATTAAATAGCAATTTTCTCTGTTGCTATGTCATAATCAAATAGGGGGAGATTGTTGATCCAAACCCTCAGTGATTTGATAATGACCCTTTCTTAAACACTTAGTGAAAATTATAAGTAAACAATATGTATTAGAGTTTCACTATCGCTGATAAGTACTAAGACTTTACAGTACCACTGATAGGAACTCTCACTCTTTAGATAAGATATTCATCGAACACTGTTCATCATCTTATAGCTCTGAGCCTGTTAAGTCTATGAGATGATCGCTGATAAGTTAGTTGTTTACTTATGATCCCTGAAGACAAGTTTCACGTCAACCAAAGTTCTATGCTGAAGTCGAAGATCAAGCTCAAGAACTAACGACAAGTCTACTCATGAACTGATGCGGATATCAGCGAAGCAAGACCTGTCCATTCAACGTGAAGTATCAAGTAGAAGACTTCAGCAATCGCTGAACTTTATCATTCACTGATAAAGATCTGACTCAACGAAAGCTGATCATGAAGTCTCCCTGCATGTTACTATTTTCATACCTCCCTTGCACGTCTCCATACGAACTGTCAGAACGGACATCCCTTTTGTCTGTAATCGTACAACAACTCTGATTCTACACTGTGCACCATGCCGCTACTAAGGTTGTCTACAAAGGTCAATGACATGCAACCACTCAGCTGTTGCCACGTGTAAAGCCATACTGCCTTGCATTAAATGCATGCAGTATATAAGAAGAACCTTACTTCAGTTTTGAAGTGTGCTCGGACCATCTTCTTATCTCTCTCTTATTGTTAAGTTGTTATTCGTAATTTCTTTAACTCTTTCTAGTGCAAGAAACTTAGTGTTTCTCAAGACTTGTTAAGATTAGGTTTATCCTTAATCTCGTTCCGCAACAAGTTGTAAATTGTCTTGATTTATCAATAAACAATTTAGAAAAGTAAAATCGTGTGTTTGTCTTCAACCCTCCCTTTTACAAATTTGTATAGCCCTTCGGGACCAACACACGCTCTGTGGGATTTATCAAATGAAGAGTTCATGAATGATGAAGATTATGATCAGTTCCTCCTTCAAAGCGAACAGTTAACAGATTCACAACATGACACACACGACACCGCATGTAACTCCGAAATACCAACTCCTGAACCAGAAACGGCTCAACCTCAACCAATTCAACCCGTTCGTTGGGAGAGAGTCCGAATCCTGGTTCCATACTGAGAAGAATAGCATACGAAGATATCCATTTACTGGATTAGACCACTCGACCCGGTTATGTGTCACGGGGTATCAAATCTGGCAGAATCAATTTGTTATCAGTATTTGGAGGTGATGAAAAGAAGCAGAATGGTACATGAAGTTAGAACCAACCACAGGATCACTAAAATCATGGAGATCATGTCTGAAAAAATCCTGAAGGTATGGTTCTCGGTGTTCACAGTTAAACGAGATGATGGGAAATAATGGGTATTCTCGGAAGCCGACATCAAAAATCTGAACTTGAAAGATTTATCGGTTCTTCTTCAAGAGTTAAAGAACTGCACCATCTGACCACTGCCTTATACCAAAGCCCTTGAAACAATAAAGAGATTCATGAAGTGAACCATTACCCTCTCGTACATCAATGACTTTCAAATGGGAATAGAAAGCAATGAGAGAAAAGTGAACGTGTTGAAGCCCAATCTGACTCTTCTAGATGCTGAAGACGTACCGGTACATACTCTCATACTATCACCTTGTCCTTTGGCATCAATACACAACCCAAACCTTGATGCGATGCGTCACAATACACCACAAAGTTATCTGTTCCTTCCGGTAACGCTAGAATTGGCGCGTTGCACAGCTTTTACTTCAGCAGCTGGAACGCCTCCTCTTGCGGTTCTCCCCGAACGAATTTACTATCCTTTTGGGTCAGTGCTGTGAGTGGTTTAGCAATCTTTGAGAAGTTCTCGATGAATCGCCTACAATAACCCGCCAAACCCAGAATTTACCGAATTTCTGTTGGGGTCTTAGGAGCTTCCCACTTCTTAACGGCTTCCACTTTTGCCGGATCCACGTGAAGTCCCTTCTTTCCAATCACGTGACCAGGAAAGTGTACTTCTCTAATCCAAAATTCACATTTAGAGAATTTGGCGTACAGTTTCTGATCCTTGAGAAGTTCTAGGATTCTCATTTTTCCAATCACGTGACCAGGAAAGTCCCTTCTTTCCAATCACGTGACCAGGAAAGTGTACTTCTTGTTCTGATTCAGTGCTCCTAGGATTCTCATTTTTCCGGATGCTCGGTGGGTTGCCTCGCGGTCGACCAGTGACATAACCCGACTCGTCAGCCGAGTTAGAAAAGAGGGAGTGGGACGAGGATGATGACATAGTGAAACTGAGGCAAAAGTATACTTAGTCACTAATCGCACAAGTGTAGTGTCTATCCTTTGCAATGTCTACGCACTATACATGCTACTAGAGAGTGCAAGTAAAAATGACATACTCCTACTATAACCATTTCTAGTCTCGCGTTAACTTTCCCTAATCGAACATAGGTGATCAAGCTATGTTTAATTAAAGTCGGTTAATACCATTCTAGACTTAGTTATACTAGCAGTAGGTTCAGTTGTTATCATGTCAGTTTCGGATTTTTGGTTATAGTTGGGTTTTTCCAATGGAAGATCGGTATTCTCTATAACCTTCGGCTCTGATACCAAATCTGTCACACCCCGCTAAAGCGGAAACACGAGATGTCACAGTTCAAGGTCTCAATGCGTAGGTACAAAATACACCAAATCACCATGGCATAAAAATAGAGGACAAATAATTACATATTGTCTTAAAACGTAATTTGTCCGAAGCAAAAGTTGTCCAAAATGTAAAATCCCGAAACATAAAATGACATAAGAAAACACGTGCAGGGTGCAGCTACTATGGTGCCTTCATAATGTTCAACCTTACTGATGATTTCCTGAAAAGCATGTAAATGAGAGGGTAAACTATTGAATAGTTGGTGAGTTCACAGGTTTAATGAGTATAGCGAAGTTTGTCATAGGACAGTTTTAATCCACACAAGTGGATAAGTCAACCGGTTGTAACAACACTTGCTCAAGGTAATTGTATGTATAATGTTTAAGTTATGAGCCCGTTACCCGACCTATGTGACAAGACGCCCCTCCGCATGTTCTATCGTCTACAATGCGTACGAACAACAATAATTATGCACTCAAACAAGCGCGACTTGTAAGTGGGGTGTCAACCAAATAGCGCTATCCATAATTACCAACGGCTCAATACACGAGTTAAACGGGTAACGTAGATTAAACGGGGACTTAGTACGATAGAGAAAACTCAAACTTACAACATGCACAAAACATACATACCATAGAGCATAAGCAAGTATCGCAAGATTCGCATTTCCAAGAAAACGAGACAACCGATGCGTAAAATAATTGTAGTAACAACATGTTATTCACCCTAAAATATGTAAAATATTGAAGAGGGGCTGTGAACTCACTTGATGCGCGATGAAATTCCGGGAATCTCTCACAAAATACCTCGGTGTGATCCTACTTCGAACCTACGAACATAAGGTCACTAGTGAGTTTTAATCTTAAGGGTTCGGTAGGCTAACTATCCAAATCGTCATAAAATGCCCTTTTATAAATTTATTTATATTAGATCTGAAATTTTGTCAAAAGTTACAAGTGTTGGATCTGAATAGAAGACTCAGAGTTCTTAATTAGATGACTCAGAATTCTGATCTGAGAAGTCTAAAAAAGATTACAAGTGTGGAATCTGAACAGAAGGGTCAGAGTTCTGAGTAGGAGACTCAGAACTTCTGATGATGCAGATGAAAATATCACAAGCGCTTGAAGGAAGTTCTGAAGTGCTTGATCAGAAGGATGTTCAGAAGTTCTGAACATGTTGTTCAGAACTCATGTCTTAGGATATTTTCAGTTACATTCTGTTACTAATTAGGACACGTGTAATTGTTATATTAGTCTGTTTCTCATATGTACTGTAGCTTTAGCTTTTCCTTACAGTATATATAGTTGTTAGCAACTGTAGGCTAACTAATCTTTGGCATAACTTTCCGCATATCTTTGTATTAAGCTTTTGTAATCTTTGAGAGATTCTCTCTCTAAATCTGTAATCTGTTCTTAATTGAATACAAGTTAGTTGATCCAAATCTCTATCATTCTATTGTTTGATTGTGCATATTGATTGTAAGATTCTAAAGGATTTTGAAAAGGTTCGAGAGAACACAAAGTTGTTAGAAAAAGAGAATGTTGATTTGAAAGAGAAAATCAATTTTGAAAGAAAGATGTTGACAGATTCTGAAAATAGAATCAAATCATGTGAAATGAAAAATTGTCAACTCTTGAAACAGATATCTGATTTTGAACATGTTCTTATACTTGAAAGAGAGAAATTTGAGAAAGAGAGAAGATATTTTCAAACTGAGAGGAAAGGTTTTGATACAAAGTCTGTTGAATTCTCTTTGAAAAGTTCTGATTTGGAGAAAATTCTTGCAAAAGAAATAAAAGAGTTTGAATGCAAGAAAAATGTTTTTCAAAAAGAAAAGAATGGTTTTGAGAAAAAGAAAACAGGAATGTTAAATAAGTTTTCTGAGAAAATCAATGAGTTGGAGAAAGAGTTAGAAGATGGAAGGAAATAGATTGAAAAGAAGAAGGTAGATGGTTTTAAAAAAAAATGCTTAAAAGATAAGTTTGAGAAGGAAAAGAAGATTTTTCATTTTGAGATAAATAAGCTTATTAAGAAAATATCTGATTTATCAACAGAAATCATGATTGAGAAGAAATCCAAATCTAATTTGCAGTCAAGGTTTGAATTGTATGTTAAAGAGAACATTGTTTTGGAATAAAAGTTTAAAGAACTTGAAGTCAATTTTACTGATGTTGGATCATCTAAAAAGAATGCTTCAACTTCAATCTTTAAAAATGTTCCTCTAAAAGTTTTTAAAAATTTAAAAGTTGTTGATAAATCAAATCATAGTTCAAAAGATCAGATTCGTTCTTCTAATCTGTTTTATGATCCTCTTTTTGATAAATCTGATAATTGTTCTTTTAAAAAGGTAAAAATGATTTGGAGAGTGAAAGGTTCTGCTACAATTCCAAAATCATCTAAGTTTGTTCAACATGTCAAAATAAACAACCAAGCTTTTCATACAAAATCTTTTGTAAAACCTGATGTGATTTATTCTGTAAATCAATTAGTCAGGTTAGCACAAAAGAAACTTTGTTGTTCATATTGTGGGACTGATGATTTTGTGAACAATAATTTTATTCAGCACTGGTTTGGTTCTTATAGAATATCTGCATATGCCACTGCACCTAACAGACCTGGACCCAAGTTCAAATGGGTACCAAAGTCAAAGTAATATGTTTTGCAGATTATTCATGTGTAGAGCTGAATGAATGACCCATACTGACACATAGTTGTGGGTGTTTTTGGTAAAAAATATTCCAGAGAATGTGTTTAGAATCACATTTTGAGCAAACCTGCAAATTTTGGTTGAAAAATTCTGATTTTTGAGCAAGTTATGGTGATTTGAAGTTCCGAAGGTTCAAAAATCACAAAATCCAAACTTTTTTCTAAGGAATTTTCTCTGGATAGTTTTAGCAGAATTCTGATTCTGTTACTCAGAATTCTGACTCTACTACTCAGAATTCTGACTCTGATACTTAGAATTTTGAACAAGTTACTTAGAATTCTGACTCTTCTAATCAGAATTCTGACTCTACTACTCAGAATTTGGATTTTTTTGATATCTAATGAGGAATCATCGTAGTTGATTACCAAAATCTCTTGATTTTGTAGGATTATCTTGATTTGAGAGGGAGTATTGTCTCAAAATTTGATCTGATTGTTTCAAGATAAATTTCAAAATCCGTGCTTCAACGTTTTATGTTTTTGAACATATCAGTTCAAAACCCGTACTTAAATGACTATGGCTTCTGAATAATTCAGTTCAGGACCCGTACTTCAGAGACTAAGACTTCTAAACAAATCAGTTTAGAACTCATACTTCTCAGGTGATATCCTTAACTGTCATATCTTTCTGTTTCAAGGAACAAGTGGTGAAAGGTAACATTGCATTATGTTTTATTTCTATTGCTTTGAATGTTTGAATCCTAACAAATTTAATTCAATGATATGATTTTTTTTTTAATTTTCATTCAATGAATAAAATGTGTGTCAAGAGTGATTTTACAAGTATTTTTTTCTTATCTGAGCTATATTTGTTTCAACTTTCACTTCTGAAATAAATTGAAAGGTTAGCAAAACATGGATGAAATTATGTTGAATGCTCAATGTTATGAAATCTAGACTTATATAGAATATAATGCTCAAAAAGCCTAAATGTCAGAATGATGGATGGAAACGAAAACATGTGGGAAGCACTATGATTTAGAACCAAGTGATTGAGATGCAATATATATATATATATAATCATTTAGTTTGAAAGTTTGTACCTGTGGCCTTTCTGGTTTGGGAGAGTAAGTCCTAAGGGGTGCTAGTCACCTAGTCCCTAAGATCAACTGGTCTGGGATCGGCTGATCCAAATCCTGCTATAGAACCAGATAGAAAGTCATGTTCTACTGGTATAAATGGATTTAAGATATATCGATGTGGCCTTTCTGGTTTGGGAAAGTAAGTTCCAAGGGGTACTTGACACCTAGCACCTAAGACCAACTGGTCTGGTATCGGCTGACCCAAATCCTGCTATAGAACCAGATAGAAAGCCATGTTTAACGATGTATCTTATTCTTACTCAACCTTTTGATTAAAAGATGCCAATGTGCACAAAATTAAAAGATGCCAATGAGCACAAAATTAAAAGATGCCAATGAGCACACATCTCTTGAAACTTTGGGAAAATACAAAGTCGCAATAAACCTGTAAATTTGTGAAAATACTGATTTTGAACAAATAGTGTGAGTAGAGCAAAGTATCCGTATATGTTTTTAGAATTGCATATGCTTGAAGCTAATCATATTTCGCATGCTAAGCACACCAAATAGATTTAATAAAGGGATTGGAACTGAACATTTTTAACTTGATATGCAATGATGACTTGTATTTGAATCCAAACACATGCATTTGATTTCATTTGATTGGAAAATCTGTTAAATTTCATAAAGTTGGATTTCTTTTGTAAAATTTTCAAATGATCAAATGTTAGTAGTTATCAAGTGTAGTTCAGTGAATCTTATTTTCCTTGTATAAATGTTTTATTAAAGCACTATATTTGAAATGAATAATTTTAATGAAATATATGCATACTTTCAGGGGGAGAAAAAAAATTGCTCCAGAATTCTTATTTTGAGGGGGAGCAAGGTTATTCATTAAGGAGGAGAAAAAGCATAAACTTCATTCGAAGAAAAAAGCATCGCTAAAGTTTTTCCAAGAAAATCAAGGGGGAGAAAAGCTAAAGATTTTGAAGATATGATTTTGCTTTACAAAACTTTAGGAGGAGAAGAAAATAGAAAATGATTTGTACAGAAACAACAAAAGAGAAAAATGTTATTTTAAGGGGGAGAAGAGGAAAAGGAAACTGATCTGTTGTTTCTTATAAAGAAATGTTATGAAAGCTGATTGATTGATTCAAAAGGGAGAAGAAAGTCATAAAAAGACAGAAATTTGATTTGATCACATGAAGATGAGGATTGTCATTTCAAGGGGGGGCAAAGAAAAAGCAAATATGTAACAGAAATCAGTTTGGAAATCGTTGCTGCTGCTGATTAAAGACTGACCAGAAGTTGTTAACTCAGATTATTCAGAATTCTGAGCAGAAGTTGTCAAAGCATTCAGAAGAGATCCTTCTGAAGATTTTTCCTGCTCTAAAAAAAATAAAAAATAAAAAATAATTTGATGATGAAAAGTACAAGTGTGTTTGACAAAAAGGGGGAGATTGTTAGATCTAGAGTTTTGTAAAAAACACAAGTGTTGGGGTTTGGTCAGAAGACTCAGAAGTTCTGAGTAGGAGACTCAGAAGTTCTGAGTGAGAAGTCTCAAAAAGAATCTAAGTGTTGGATTCTGACTAGAAGGTTCAGAGTTCTGAGTGGGAGACTCAGAACTTCTGACTATGAAGATAAATGTTCTGAAGCGCTTATTCAGAAGTATGTTCAGAAGTTCTGAACAACATGTTCAAAACTTATGACTTAGATATTCTGTTATATTCAGTTACTAATTAGGACACGTGTAATTGTTCTATTAGTCTGTTTCTCATATGTACTGTAGCTTTAGCTTTTCTTTACATTATATATAGGAGTTAGCAACTGTAAGCTAACTGATCGTGTGTAGATCTTGTGTAAATCTTTGGCATAACTTTTCGCATATCTTTGTATTCACTTTTGTAATCTTTGAGAGATTCTGTCTTTAGATTTGTAATCTGTTCTTGATTGAATACAAGTGCATTGATCCAATTCTCTATTTGATTGCTCTTAATTGCTCGTAATTGATTGTAATATTGAATCCTGGTTTCTACAATTGGTTTCTCTCGAGCTGAAGTTCTTGGCCCTGATGCTGATATCTCAGCGCTTGACACCTCCCTACCACCTGGTGAAACTTTCATCCCTGGCAAAGTCGTAAGTGATCCCTATGGTATATTCTTTCTAGACTACCAAGGAAATCAACACTTTAAACGCATCTCTAGACTACCAAAGTCGTAAGTGATCCCTATGGTATATTCTTTCTAGACTACCAAGGAAACTTTCACCTCAAGCCCTTGATCTTTGAAGAAGCAAAGAACAAAAAGGATCAAGGTGTCACTGTCCCTGACTGGATGATTCCCACATCAAAGACCCTCGATGAACTTCTCATCAAGGAAGAACCTTTTGACGGATAGGATCGCCCTGTAATTCTTTCTATCCTTATATGTCTACATCTTTTGTACTTGTAAACTTATTTGTTGTACTTGTAATTTGTTCACTTCCCTCTGTAATCTTTACGGAGTTTAAAGAAAAATTTCAGCGAATGTACTTACTCCATCAGTACTGAAAAGATCCCAGAAAACAGTAAAAGGGACAAATATTTTATAAGTTCTTTTTATCCTTGTGTTTTCATTAAATAGCAATTTTCTCTGTTGCTATGTCATAATCAAATAGGGGGAGATTGTTGATCCAAACCCTCAGTGATTTGATAATGACCCTTTCTTAAACACTTAGTGAAAATTATAAGTAAATAATATGTATTAGAGTTTCACTATCGCTGATAAGTACTAAGACTTTACAGTACCGCTGATAGGAACTCTCACTCTTTAGATTAGATATTCATCGAACACTGTTCATCATCTTATAGCTCTGAGCCTGTTAAGTCTATGAGATGATCGCTGATAAGTTAGTTGTTTACTTATGATCCCTGAAGACAAGTTTCACGTCAACCAAAGTTCTATGCTGAAGTCGAAGATCAAGCTCAAGAACCAACGACAAGTCTACTCATGAACTGATGCAGATATCAGCGAAGCAAGACCTGTCCATTCAACGTGAAGTATCAAGTAGAAGACTTCAGCAATCGCTGAACTTTATCATTCACTGATAAAGATCTGACTCAACGAAAGCTGATCATGAAGTCTCCCTGCATGTTACTATTTTCATACCTCCCTTGCACGTCTCCGTACGAACTGTCAGAATGGACATCCCTTTTGTCTGTAATCGTACAACAACTCTGATTCTACACTGTGCACCATGCCGCTACTAAGGTTGTCTACAAAGGTCAATGACATGCAACCACTCAGCTGCTGCCACGTGTAAAGCCATACTGCCTTGCATTAAATGCATGCAGTATATAAGAAGAACCTTACTTCAGTTTTGAAGTGTGCTCGGACCATCTTCTTATCTCTCTCTTATTGTTAAGTTATTATTCGTAATTTCTTTAACTCTTTCTAGTGCAAGAAACTTAGTGTTTCTCAAGACTTGTTAAGATTAGGTTTATCCTTAATCTCGTTCCGCAACAAGTTGTAAATTGTCTTGATTTATCAATAAACAATTTAGAAAAGTAAAATCGTGTGTTTGTATTCAACCCTCCCTTCTACCAATTTGTATAGCCCTTCGGGACCAACACACGCTCTGTGGGATTTATCAGATGAAGAGTTCATGAATGATGAAGATTATGATCAGTTCCTACTTCAAAGCGAACAGTTAACAGATTCACAACATGACACACACGACACCGCATGTACCTCTGAAATACCAACTCCTGAACCAGAAACGGCTCAACCTCAACCAATTCAACCCGTTCGTTGGGAGAGAGTCCGAATCCTGGTTCCATACTGAGAAGAATCGCATACGAAGATATCCATTTACTGGATTAGACCACTCGACCCGATTATGTGTCACGGGGTATCAAATCTGGCAGAATCAATTTGTTCTCAGTATTTGGAGGTGATGAAAAGAAGCAGAATGGTACATGAAGTTAGAACCAACCACAGGATCACTAAAATCATGGAGATCGTGTCTGAAAAAATCCTGAAGGAATGGTTCTCGGTGTTCACAGTTAAACGAGATGATGGGAAAGAATGGGTATTCTCGGAAGCCGACTTCAAAAATCTGAACTTGAAAGATTTATCGGTTCTTCTTCGAGAGTTAAAGAACCGCACCATCTGACCACTGCCTTATACCAAAGCCCTTGAAACAATAAAGAGATTCATGAAGTGCACCATTACCCTCTCGTACATCAATGACTTTCAAATGGGAATAGAAAGCAATGAGAGAAAAGTGAACATGTTGAAGCCCAATCTGACTCTTCTAGATCCTGAAGACGTACCGGTACATACTCTCTTACTAAAACCAGAGACATGGATTATTTATCTGAACGATAACGGAGAGAAACGTTTTATGAGGATAAGTGTGATGCACAAGTTCAGTGAAGGGACTTTGATAGAGATCAAGAACGTGCAAAGAAAGATAATTGAAGAAGAGGAAAGAGATTCATCAGAGAAGTACGTCAACATCAGAAATTATCTTGCCAAAGAGCTGCTCAAAGAGATTGACGACAGGCTGGAATACAGGAACTCCATACGGCACTTTGAGATTCTTTTTGCAATCCGAAAACGATATGTCCCCAACTGGCGTGATATCGAACTTCAATTCAAAGGGGGAGATTGTTAGGTCTCAAATGTCAATTGAATAGAAGTTCAGGGATTAATTATGTCAACTCTTGTAACTATCCCTTTTGGGATATAAATAGTTTCTTTTGTTTTAGAATTAGGGTTAATGACCTAATTGCTTTTGCTAATTACCTTGTACAGCTACTTGATATTCATCTTTTCTACTATTCAATCAAGTGATATTTATTACTATTGAAAGTTACTGTGTTGATTCTATTCATTGCACTTGTTAGTCTGGGATCCACACAAAGAAAGAAAAGGGTATATTTGAAAGTATACTAGTTGTCATTGATTCCCAGAGGATTTGACTAGTCTTCCACCAGACCGATCGATTGAATTTAGAACATATTTCATACTAGGGGCCGCGCCGGTAGCTCGGGCATCATATAAATTTGCCCCATCTAAAATGAAAGAAATGTTGTCTTAGTTGAAAGATCAGTTTGACAAAGGTTTCATCAACATACGTCTCCATGGGTGCACCTGTTTTTGTTTGTAAAGAGGAAAGACGAATCAATAAGAGTGTGTGTTAGTTACAAAGAATTTAATAAACTGACCATAAAGAATAAGTATTCGCTTCCGAAAATCGATGACCTTCTTGATTAGATGTTTAGGGATTGTTTTCTCGAGGATAGATTTACGATCAACTTAAAGTTTAAGGGTTAGACCAAAATGTCTAATAAATTTTCTTAACAGACAAGAGTTATTCAACAACAACTTTGATATAAATAGTTATATCAAATAGAAATGATATAGGTTCACAAGACTACGACCCCCAAAGAAAATATCCACATTAGTCACTTTAATAAAAATAAATACACTCTGATATGCTCACCATATCAGCAGTGGAACCACAAGAAATGCATTCACGGGTTACATTTATCCCTCTACACGGACCATTACAGTCTCACAAGATTTAGATCAATCACCATGTTGAACAAATCATGTCACGAATAACGATAATTTCAAATCATAACAATTATATCTAGCATTCTCACACTAGTAGTTAATTCAAATAATGAATTTCAATTTTAAGTGGTATAAGGAAACATAGGTTCTACGCTGAAGTCAAGATTAAGCCCAAGAACCTGCGACAAGTCTACTAATGAACTGATGCGGATATCAGCGAAGCAAGACCTATCCATTCAACGTGAAGTATCAAGTAGAAGACTTCACCAATCGCCGAGCTTTATCACTCGCTGATAAAGAACTGTTCAACGAACGCTGATCATGAAGTCTTCCTCTACAAGTTACTTTTGTCTTACCCCCTTGCACGTCTCCGTACGAAATGTCAGAACGGACCTCCCTTCTGTCTAGAATCGTACAACAAACTCTGATTCTACACTGTGCACCATGCGGCTACTAAGGTTGTCTACAAAGGTCAAAACATGCAACCACTCAGCTGCTGCCACGTGTAAAGTAACACTGCCATGCATTAAATGAATGCAGTATATAAATAAGAACCCTGCTTCAAAATTGAAGTGCTCGGCCACCTTCTTCTTTCTCTCTTAGTGTTAGAATATTATTCGTAATATTCTTATCTCCTCTCTAACTTATTTTTAGTGCAAGAAACTTAGTGTTCTTAACTTGTTTAGATTAGGTTTATCCTTAATCTTGTTCCGCAACAAGTTGTATTCAACCCCCCTTCTACAAACTTGTATAACCCTTCGGGACCAACAAGTGGTATCAGAGCAGATTTGTTTAATCTCAAAAACAAGATCTTATCTATACTAATCTCTTCTTCATTGCTATTTCTTAAAATGGCTACCAACACAAACACTAACTATATTGACAACGGTTCTCTTGCAAAACCCCCTAGATTCTCCAGAGATAACTTTAATCTGTGGTAAAATAGTATGATTCTCTTCTTAGAAGGTGTAGACCCTACTATGCCTTATTATCTTGAAAACGGCCCATATATTCTTGTTAGAATTGATCCTGAAGTTCCAGCCACTGAGAATAGAGCTGCTATTCTAGAAAGGTTGGTTCCCAAGGAAATTCATATGTGGACTGATGAAGATAAGAAGAAAGTGGTTATCAACACCAAAGCCAGATCCATTCTTTCCATGGCTCTTCCTGACGAAGTCTGCCATTCCGTCATGAACCTGAAAACCTCCAAAGCCATGTGGGACACAATCTGTGTTTAGTATGAAGGTACGTCTGAAGTCCAACCAGGTAAGACAGTACGAAAGCTTCATTTGAATCTCTCTCTGAAGTACACCAACGTTTTAACTTCTTAATAATAGATATAAAAACTGTTGTTAAGGAATATTCTAACTTTGAAGTACTAACATAGTTCTTAGAATGTTTACCTGAAAGCTGGGACAATTATTCAATGTGTCTCAAGCTATCAAAGGATCTAAAATCCATGACTCTTTCTACCTTATATGGCACGATGCTTAATCATGAGCAATCGAGTCATCTTAAGAAGAATCTTGTAAAAGATTCCAAAAGCACCCCTGTTGCTTTAATCTCAGAGTCACGTACCACTCAGCGATCTACTATCACTATCACTGAGTTGGAGACTAACTCTGAATGCTCATCAGATCCTGACTCTTCAGATCTTGATGAATCCATGGCTCTCCTTTCTAATAAATTCAGGAGATTCGCCAATAAGAAAAATTTCAGAAAGAACAAACCTCTTGCTATTACTGACAAGCCAAGATCATCAACTCCTATTGATAAGGCTACTGCTACTTGCTATAACTGTGAAAAGATAGGACATTTTGCTAGCGAGTGCAGGTCAAAGAAAGTCTCTAGATCCTCAGCTTTTCCCAAGAAAAACTTTACTCCCAGGACTAGAGATGAAATATACAAAAAGCTGAAAGAAAGGTATTCAAAGATGAAAACCTTTAAGAAGAAAGGCAAAGGGCTAATGGCTGACTATGATTGGGCTGCCTCTTACGAAGAAGAATCATCTGACTCTGAAGATGATGATGAAGCCAAAATCTGTCTCATGGCCAAACTTGAAGATGAGGAAGAAAAGTCTGACATTCCCTCTACTTCAACCTCTGCTACTAAGGTATCACCTTCCTTCTTTACCAAAAATTTAAATATTGATGAAGCTGATAGTCTTCGAAAAATCGATCTGCTGACCAGAAGTTTATATGAAGCCATGAATGGCAAAACTGTTATTGAAAATCAAAACCTTGATCTCGCTGAACAGCTTAAAACTGTCACCTTCAAATAGAAAAGCTTTCTAAAATTGAAGAAGATTTTAAAGATCAAGTTCATATCAATTAGCTAGTCAAAATCGAGCACGAAGAAGCTATCGCTGCATTAAAAGATGAAAAAACTACTGTTGATGGATGATATAAATCCTCAACAACGATCACTGAGATAATTAAGTCTCAGATTCCCCTGAGTGATAAACGTGGTCTTGGTTACAAAGATGAAACTCTAGAACCAACCACTCACTGTTCCATGCTTAAGTTTGGAATGTCCGTATCCTCTATCCCTGACACTTTCTCTTCTCAGTGTTCCTCTTCAAAACCTCCCATCCCTGAGGAAATCTCAACCCTAACTTCTAAAGATAAAGAGAAAATTGTTTATCGAAAACCTACCTCAGTCTCTAAAGACAAAGGTAAAGGAATTTCTTTTAACCAAAAACCTCAAAATGGTACCTTTGTACCTAAGTTGAATGCTTCTAAAGCTTCAGTGACTTATCCCTATACTTCTAAGAACAAGATCCCTGGATTTATTCAGCGATCTACTCCTAGACTTAAAGTGGATATAATTGGTAAGAAATCTGAAGAACTGATAGTTCCTCTCATTTCCAATGCCAAATGTAGACTTTGTGCTAGCCATGCTCATTTAAAACTAACGGCTAAGCATGCAAATGGTCCTAAGACTACTTTTAGTTATAGAAAATGTTATCATTGTGGACTTACAAATCATATTGCTAGTAAGTGCCCTACAGCCACCAAAGCTGAAAAGATAGCTAAGGTGAAGATCAATGCCCCCAAGGCAAAGAAGACCACTGAGGTTAAGAAATTAACCAAAGTGAAGACTGAAAATAAAGCTGAATCTTCAAATGCTGCGAAGACTGCTGAACCTTCCATTCCATCTACCTCCACTGACAACTGTGTACACATGATGAAATGGGTGCCCAAGTCAAACTAATCTTCCTTTATTTGCAGGTTAAGAAGGGTATCTGGTATCTCGATAGCGGATGCTCTAGACATATGACTGGTAAGAAGAACCTGCTCACTGAGTATAAGGAAGAGAAGTGTCCCTCTGTGACTTTCGGTGGAAACGGAAAAGGACATACCCGAGGGTTTGGTGTACTATCTAATGGTACAACAACCTTCAAAAGAGTCGCATATGTTGAAGGACTGAAGCATAATCTTCAAAGCATCAGTCAGCTTTGCGACATGGATAACAAAGTAATCTTTACTAAGGAATCATGCTTTGTCGCTGACAAAAAGGAGAAGATAGCTCTCAGCGGTTATCGTTTGGAAAATATTTATGTAATAAACATGGACTCAACAACCACTGAGAACTCCTGTTTCTTCTCAAAAGCCTCATCTGATGCCAACTGGTTATGGCATAAGAGGCTGTCCCATCTAAACTTCAAGACACTGAATACTCTTTCTTCTAAAGAGTTAGTTACTTGTCTACCTCAACACTCATACGCCAAAGAATCCTTATGTTCAGCGTCTGAGAAAGGCAAGCAGACCAAAGCAAGCTTCAAGTCAAAGCAAGTCTCCTCAGTGTCATCTCCTCTACAACTTCTCCATATGGATTTGTTTGGCCCTGTTAACAAACAATCCATCGTTGGAAAGAAATATACACTGGTCATAGTTGATGAATTATCTCGCTATACCTGGGTAATGTTTCTCCGTTCTAAGAGTGACACCCCTGAAGAACTCATCACCTTTGTCAGGAAAATGGAAGTCCTGAACAATGTGACCGTTCGCTCAATAAGGAGTGATATGGGACTGAATTCAAAACCAGTTCTCTTGATTCCTTCTTTGAGAGTAAGGGTATTTCTCACAACTTCTCTTCAGTGAGAACACTGCAACAAAATGGAGTCGCTGAAAGAAGAAATAAAACTATCATTGAAGTTGCACGTTCAATGCTCAACGATTCTCACCCGCCTACTCAGTTTTGGGCAAAAGCTGTCAACATTGCTTGTTTTACGCAAAATAGGTCGTTGATCGTCAAAAGATTCGAAAAAATAGCCTATGAACTTTTTCATGGGAGAAAGCCTTCAATTAGCTTTCTTCACATCTTTGGATGTCAGTGTTTCATACTGAACAACAGAGATGCCCTTGGAAAGTTTGATCCTAAGGCTGATGATGGAATCTTTCTTGGATATTCTTCAATCTCCAAAGCCTTCAGGGTCTTCAATCGTAGAAGACAGACTGTAGAAGCAACGATTCACGTCACCTTTGACGAATCCTGTTCAGCGTATTCTAGAACTTCTGCTGATATTGAAGAACTTAATCAATGGATGTTTTCTCATCTTGGTGATTCAGAAGACATTCCCACTCGTCATACTCATCCCGTTGAAGATGATGATCCAACTATCATTCCAAACATGCAGACTAGTGAAGCTGAAACTTCATGGGTCTCAGTTGTTCCTTTAAACACTATGCCTGCTTCTGAACCAAATGTCTCAGATATTCCATCTACTTCTCAGCAATCAGTGAATGTAATGACATCTGCACTAACTCCTCTATTGGCTGATATTCCAGAAGTTGCTGAAGCCTCATCTTCAGCCCCTCAAGTTCAGGTTAAGTCAGCGACTCATGCTCCGGCTCAGCGATGGACAATAAATCACCCTATTGATCAAATTCTTGGTGATCCAAACGCTGGTGTTCAGACTCGACGAAGTGCAGGTATCATTTTCTTATTTGTTAACTTTATTTCTCTGATTGAACCAAAGAAAACAGATGATGCCTTCCAAGATCCAAACTGGGTCAGCGCTATGCAAGAAGAGCTGACTGAATTTGAAAGAAACAAAGTTTGAAAGCTTGTTCCTCGTCCATCTGACAAGTCAGTGATAGGTACTAAATGGGTCTATCGAAACAAGTTGGATGAACATGGAATTGTAACCTGCAACAAGGCTCGAGTCGTTTCTCAGGGATACATACAATAGGTAGGTATAGATTACGACGAAACCTTTGCTCTAGTGGCAAAACTAGAAGCCATTCGTCTATTCTTAGCTTACGATGTACACAAAGACTTCAAAGTTTATTAGATGGATGTTATGTCAGCGTTCCTAAATGGAAAACTGAATGAAGAAGTATTCGTGGAACAACCTCCAGGATTCTCAGATCCTAAGCATCCAAGTTATGTTTATAAACTGGATAAGGCACTTTATGGATTAAAGCAAGCTCCCCGTGCATTGTATGACACTCTCTACTTATCTCCATATTGAAAAATTTGAGCGTGGTAAAATCGATAAGACTCTATTTTTCAGGAATGTAAAAGGTCATATTATTCTTGTTCAGATATATGTTGATGACATTATATTTGGTTCTACTAACCCTGACCTTTGTACTCGTTTCTCTGAAAGGATGAAAGCATAGTATAAAATGAGTATGATGGGTGAGCTAAAATATTTCCTTGGTCTTCAGATAAAACAAAATGAAAAATGAACTTTCATTAATCAGGGAAAGTATGTTAAAGACATGCTGAATAAATTTGATTTACCTCTGAGTTCAGCTATGAAAACCCCTATGGCACCACCGCTGACACTAAACAAGGATTCTTCTAGAATACCTATTAATGTCACGACGTACCGTGGGATGATCGGCTCTCCTCTGTATCTTACAGCTAGCCGACCTGATATTATGTAGGCAACCTGTTTGTGTGCACGATATCAAGCTGAACCTAAGGAATCTCAAGATCGCTGTAAAGCGAATCTTTCGTTACCTTAAGGGTACTCCTAACCTAGGTCTTTGGTATCCCAAAGACTCAGGGTTTGATCTAATCGCCTATTTAGATAGTGATTTTGCAGGTTGCAGGATGGATAGGAAAAGCACCACAGGAGGATGTCAGCTCCTAGGTGGAAAGCTGGTGAGTTGGACAAGTAAAAAGCAAAACTCAGTGTCCACCTCCACCACTGAAGCTGAGTACGTAGCTGCTGGAAGCTATTGTTCTCATGTCTTGTGGATGAGAAATCAACTACTGGACTATGACCTTCAGCTCTCGAAAATTCCAATCGATTGCGACAGCACAAGTGCCATCGCTATAGCCAATAAGCCAGTGCTACACTCAAAGACCAAACATATCGAAATCAGGTATCATTTTATCAGAGATCATGTGATGAATGGTGATATAGAACTTCACATTATCCCAACTGATTTTCAGCTAGCTGATCTTTTCACCAAACCTCTTGATGAGACAAGATTTAACTTTCTCATCAGCGAGCTTGGAATGCTGAACTTTGAAGAATAAAATCTTCAGTGGTTCGTATTTGATCAGCGAAAGGATAAAACCAACTTGTATAACCCATTCTATCATCTTCTCTCTGAACAAACATGATTCGCTAATGTTAAGGTATGATCTCTCTTTACCCGCTGACATTCGCAAATGAATGCAAGATTTCAAAACAAATTGTATCGCTAAATATCTCTTCCTTATTAGCAATACTTTGAAATTTCTAAAACCAACACTGATATTTCTATTCAGTGCTTCATGTTTTCAAAATGTCCCTGAGTATTTCAAAAACCTCAGAGACATCCTAAAATGTGAAAGGACGTTTGTGACGTAATCAAACGGATAAACCCTGTCACGTTCTTTTTCTAACACACGTTTGCACATTTCGTTTTCTCATCCAATCAAATGCAAACTCGTGTCCGTGTCATGATGAAAAACGTTTCCGTCTAGTTTTTCTCTCTCTCTACTCTCACTATATAAACACTTTCAAGTTTATATTTTTCCTTTACGCGAACAACTTCTTCTTCAAGAAAAGAATTAATGTTGCAACTCGAACTCTTGTTTCAAGAACTGTTCATCTTCTTCAAACTTCGAAAGGTTAATATTCTTATTATTTACCTTTTATTAACTTGTTTTTGATCTTATTCTTGTTATTAACAGATCAAACAAAAGAAACCTTTTTAAAATAAAATCATTTTCTATTCGTGATTTTATGAACACAACCTTCATGGTTGTTCTTCAAGTTTGAAACAAAACTCTTAAACTTGTTCTTCATATGTTTTTCCAGAATCTCTTCTTCAAATAGAAACTGGAAAACACATACTCTCCATGTTTTGTATTACTTTTTCAAAACAAAGAAAAAACCCTAATCTTCATTAAGACATCTTTGGTATGAATGAAATGGACAAAAATCAACAACATCTTATTTTGAAAATCTTTCCACATTAAGACATTGTTCTTTATCTCTTCATGTTTATATGTGATTGACATAAATGGCATCTACTACTGAATCTCCTGCTGATAAGACCTCCATTGCTGCTGAGGTCACTGAAATCACAAAGGCTCCTCAGGTTAAGTTCGATCTCAAGAAGGTTACTTATCAACATAATAATCCTTATGCTCTCTTCGACTTCCCTGAAAACAAACCTGTCACACATCTTGATGATGCTGTGAACTTTCTTAAAACTTGCCCCATATCATACGCTCTCACCATTGCACCCCCTGCTCATCGTTCTCTACTCGCTCAGTTCTGGTATACTGCCACACGAGCTCAGGTTCCTTCACCCAAAGACCCAAAGAAAATGGTCGATGTCATTCTCTGTGACACAGACCATGGTACTTCCAAGATCACCCCAACCATATCAGACGTGCTCTAAAACACCCTACCAGCACCAGAGAAAACCGTTTTGTCCCTCTACCAGGTCCCAAAAAGAACCCTACAGACAGAGCAACCCTGATTGCATTCTTTGATGCAATGGGTTACGCATGGGACACAGGGAAAGACAAAAACCCTGACAAAAAGCTAACTGCCATCAAGAAGTCGATGATGCCCAGCGAGATGAATTTCATCTACGCTCATCTGATCAGCTGTCTAACAGCTAAAGTTGGGTCAACTGACCAAGCATCCCAACCCCGACAGGCCATGGGATATGCTCTGCTGAAGGGACTCCACATTGATTGGGCGTCAATCATCTACGATGACTTGATGTTCAGGGTGAACATGGCTTAAAGACCAACGTGCGTTCCATATCCAAGGTTTATCAGCCACGTCTTTCAACACGGACTTGGGGATGAATACCCAAAGGCAGGAGACATGAGACTCTCTCAGGTTGGCGCTAAAGTTCTAGATTTCAAGCCCCTGCCAAACGAGGTACGTCTCTCTGCACTCTTATCTTTTCTTAATCCTCCTTCTTCTACTTCTGCGGCTACTTCAGTGGTAATCCCAACCGCTGATACCCAGGCTGCACCCTCCACTCCTTCTCGTAAAAGGAAACACTCATCTTCCCAACTTGATTCTAAAAGGATCAAGAAAACCAAGGATCAACCCTCCAAGCCATCAATGGCTGAAGACTCCACGACTCATCGTATACAAGAGTCGCTGGATAGTTTTGTGGTACGCTCTGCCACAGCTGCTCAATCCACCCCTTCCATCCCAACCTCAGCGTCTCTAAACGCTGATGTTATAAACTTGGAATTGAACCCACCTCCTTCAGCCTCTCTACAGACTGAAGTGATTGTCAGCAGATCCAACGCTGAACTCCGCACCCAACCAATCTTCTCATCCTTCACTCCTCCCACTCTTTTTTTCCCACCGTTCTCAGGAACCAACGTCATCGTTCATGATTCAGCTGCTGATACTCTACATGCGATGATGGAAACAAACATAGGATCTGCAGGCACCTCCATGCGCCAAGGCAGTCTCGAAGGCGAGATGGAATAACATTCAGGGTTACAAGGTTTCGACAACTTCGCTAACCCGCCTGCAGGTATACACATAACTCAACCTACTCATCTCTCAAAACCCCAAACTTCTGAGCTTTCCTCTGTTCGTATGTTAATAACTGTTTCAGGTCCTAATTTGGGGGGATATCAACACCTCCCTGAAGGCCCTGGAAACAAAGGTGGAATCCCTCACCACAACTCTCTCAGCAAATTCTTCAGCGGTTACAAACGCTGGAGAGAACCTCAAAACGCTGGCTGCTGAGGTCGAAAGAAGGCCTCCAGTGCTGTTCTGGAGAAGGTGGAAAGCAACATTGCCCAATTGGCTACTACTCTTGCTGACCACTCCTCTACCAACAATACTCTCTCCACAAACATCACCTCTCTGTCAAATGAAGTAACATCATTGAAGACAGAGTTTGGAGATCTTAAGGGAGAAGTGTCCTTCTTAAGGACTGATGTCAGCGCTGTCACCAATCTACTGCAGCAAATCCTCAACCGCCTGAATGCTGCCACTTATCCATATTCGCACTTTACTCAGGTGGACCGAGAAGATCTTCAAAGACTCACTCCTGCTATATCTGGCCTAGAAGACAGATTAAGCAAGATTGAAACCTGTGTTGGGATCTCTAGCCTGGAAGACAGGGACCCATTGCATGCTGCTGCTGATGCTGAGAATATCATATCCTCCCCCATCCATCATGTGGAAGAGGGGGAGAAGGATCAAGACCTTCCCCATAATGTTGAGGGGGAGAAGAAAACTCTTGAAGACCTTCCCCTAGCTAAGGAGAATACGAGTTCTACTACTGCTGCTGCAGGACAACCTCAGGGAGTTGAAAACCCTGAGGAAACCGAGAAAACTCCCTCTGCTCTTGAGGGGGAGCAACTCGATGAGGAAACTGAAGTGTTAGGACCATAAATGTCCTACATATTAAAAAGATATATAAATAAATATATAGTGTTTAATTAGATTAATTAATCTTTTTGTAAAAGCCTTTAATCATAAATGGGCTTAGATTAGGTTAATGGGCCATGGGCCGTTGTGTTAATAGGCCTTGGTATATAAGGTTAGTGTTAACCTGGAATTAGGTTAAGCGATTCACATATTCATCAAGAGCTTAATTGTTTAGAGAGAGATCTGTGTTCTTCATTCAATCCTTTGTAACTATCTTGATTTATGAATACGAGAGGGATGACAAGTTGAAATCATTAACTGTTATTGTTATTTCTCATTGAATCGTTGTTACCTGATCAATCTAGGACTAACAATTGGTATCAGAGCCGAATCGGTGATTTGAAGATACGAAAGAAATCGAACGATAGAAAGAAAAAGCTAGAATTTTCGCAGAAATTTTTTTGGAAAATTGTAGCGAGCCGTTTCGGCTATTCCCGGAGTTTGAACCGTCGGATCGTCGCGATTTTTGGACAGTAGCTTCGGGACATCTTGTTACACATTTTGATTGGTTGGATTAATCGTTCGACGTCCAGAAGGCACCCAGATTATATCCGTAATAGTACATTAAGTTTGTGGTTAAATCGTTCTTCATTCGGATTTGCAAAGTTCTTTCATCGATTAAATATTTTTCTGTTATATCTCGATTGTTTAATTGCTTTAATCTAGACTTTATCTGCGTTTACAAGGACTCAAAGTTTTAATTTTTTCAAGTTAAAAAAAAATCAAATCTTGAGTTTTTGGTGTTCTTCAATTTTTTGTGGTGATTATTGATAAATAGGATATATTTTGCATAGAAATCGATTTAGGTGTGTTTGTTTCTGTGTTTTTGGTCAAAGTCTAACCCTACAGGAGTGAAATCAAGCAACCCTCTCAATCCCTTATCCGATTTTTCAACCAGCCATTGTTTCCGGGTAAGTTTCCTATTTCATACCACATTTCCGGACAAAACTCTATTTTACCCGGATTACACAAATTACTCCAGATAAAATAAAGTGTCCGTATAATACAATCTATCCGGATGAATCTTTTCCTTGTTTCCAAACAATTCCTACTTTCCGGGTAATTACTCCTTCACCTCTTCGGATATTTTTTGTGAGCCGTTTTGTTTGACCATCACTCAAAGCATCCATCCTCCTACATGAATGCACGGTTTAATTAATTCTAACCTACATGTCTGCATGTTTTTAATTAATTCTTGCATACATATTTCATTGCATGCATTGTTGATGATCTCTCAAACATCCGGTAAATCTACATATCATCCGGTAAGCTTTGTCTTTTTTTATTTATTTATTTTGATCAGTAACTTGTGTCCGGTAAGGTCTCACATCTACCGGTAAGTTCTCAATCTCTTTATCCGGTAAGTACACTGCAGTTTTTCATCCGGTAAGCCATTTTACCCGGACACCTTCCGGTATTCTCGATCACCCGGTAAGTTCTCGATCACCCGGTAAGTCACAATTCTCATCGCATCCGGTAAACCAACCTTCGTCCGGTAAGTTCCTTTTTATCCGGTAAGCTGTGTTTGGTAAGTTTTGATTGATAAGTTCTCGACGGTACCCGAGTTACCGCACGTCTCGTGATTAAAAGTTTTTAACGAAAGTTGCAATTTTCTTAACGTTCGATTTACAATTGTTTGTGACGTTTGAGACTATTTGCGACATATTTGATCTTTTTCGCGACACTAATCATTTTTTGTGTGATTTTAGAGTCACGTGTTCGATCTAACTTGGTTTGTTTATCTTGCAGATTTCACTCTCGAAGAGTGAGTTCGTTCGTTTGAATCCTATAATAATCAGATCTTAATTTTTGAAAACGAATTTTTTTTATAAATTTGTTTTTCTGATTTAATCTTTGATTTTTTTCCGCAATTTTTGATTCTTCAAAATAACACCGATCAACGATCAATTTTTCAGGTAACAATGTCATATTGCTTTAATGTGGAGTGTCAAGCAAATCAAAGACTACATCAAACGCATATCGAGAAGAAAGATGATTTGATCTACAAGTACATCAAAGAACTGAAGCAACATAAATCTCAACTCTGGAATTGTTCTGACAAGCTGGCCAAATCTGAAGAAAAGGCAACAACCTTAGAGTCCGAAAACACGGAGCTGAAAAAGAAGCTTTCTGAATTTCCATCACCAGACGAGATAAAGGTACTTGAAAAGAAAGCGCATCAAAGACAATGTGAAAAGAATATCAGGCAAGCAGATGATTTGTGCAGCAAGTACATCAAAGAACTGAAGGAACTAAAATCTCAAATCTGGAATAGTTCTGAGAAGCTTGCTGAAGAAGTAGAGAAAGGTAAACTCCTCAACTTTGAAAACCTTGAGCTTAAACGCAAACTAACTTCTCTTGAAAAGACGCTTGAAAAGGAAAAGGAAAGTTTTGAAAAAGAAAGACAATTGCTTAATTAAAAGCAATCTGGGCTTTCAACCAAATCTCTTGAAGAGAAGAAGAGACTTGAGCTTATGTGCTTAAAACTTTCACAACAGATCTCCGACTTTGAAAGGGTTTTAATTTCAAAAAGAGAGAAGTTTGAAATAGAACGCAATTCTTTTACTAAAACGAATGGAGAACTTTCTTTAAAAAATATCTGATTTAGAAAAAGAATTAGACGTTCTAATCAAAGAGTCAGAGAAAGGGAAAGTTGAGGGCTTTAGGGCTAAATGCTTGAAAGATGATTTTCAAAAAGAGAGAAAGATCTTTCAAACTGAGATTTCTAAACTTACTCAGAGATTATCTGGATTAGCAACCGAGATTTTGAAGGAACAATTGGTCAAATCTAATTTACAAAAGAAATTTGATTTAATTCTCGAAAAACGAAATGCCTTAGAAAGCAAGATCAAAGGTGTTCAACCTTCTTATGCTTCAAGTTCATTTTCGACAATTCGTTCTTCAAAGAATTTTGTCAAATCAAAGGATTTTTCAAAAGATCAGATTCGACCTTCCAATATTTTCTATAATTCTCGTGTTGACAATAAAGATAATCCATCTTTCAAGAAAGTAAAAATGGAGTGGAGAGTTAAAGGAACCACTCCTGCTCCAATATCATTTGTCTCTGTTAAGAGTGCCAAGAACAACACAACTTTCCACACTAAACCTTTTGTGAAAACTGATCGAGTTTACTCTGTTAACAAACTGATCAGCTTTTCTACACAGAAGCTGTGTTGCTCTTATTGTGGAACAAGTGAATTTGTGAAGAAAGACCATGCTCACGATTGGTATGGTACTTATAGTATCCCCGGTCCTCACTATAATAGGGCATCTAACCGTCAAGGATCCATCAAAGGATGGATACCAAAATCCGTCTAATCTGTTTTGCAGGACTGTCATGTGCATTTAAATTAGACGATCTTTTCACATGACGAGCATTCAAAGGTTATGCCAATTTTGAGGGGGAGTACTATCTCATGTAAGGTAAGTGAACTTCAACTGAAATCAAAGACCGTGTTAATTAATTCTGAATAACTAACTTGTGTTTGTTATTTTCCAATTTTAACTTCCATGATTGCCACATGTCATTTTCTTGACTTAGTTATTTCCATGTCTCTCCTATTTGTTGATTTTTCGATGGAAATACACTCGTTTGAATTCCCAGTTGTTTTCAAAGTTCGCTATTTCTTGCAAATGATTCCATTCTTATATGATATATTAATTGTGACTTGTTATTCACAATTAAACTTTCTAATCATTGTTTCATTCTCTGAACATAATGTGCTTACTGAGTCATTCTGTTTTGCGTTTGGTCTTGTTTCTTGAAATTCCATATTTCAAATGTTTTTATATGACTTCTGATCATCTCAGATCAGAACTCGGACTTAAAATGCTTTGACTTCTAAACATTTCAGTTTAAAACTCGTATTTCACTGTTTACTTAAATGCTTTACTCGATGCATGAAAGGAGTGTTATGATTAACGTCGTTTCTATGGTCTATCCTGAACCGGAAAGACCTACCCAAGAAACACATCCTTTATAGACAACAGTGAGGCGTCTAGATTGTTAGATGAGTTTGGAGAGAAAATAATATGGTGAGGTTATGACAGGACTTAAAAGAATTATTGGTCCTTACCAAACCGAGTCAGTTATCCGGGTAACCACACAATCTATTCATTCTCGTTCTTTGGAGATGAATATAGAAACATACATGGACCCAGTGTCGATAACTCGTGTCACCCCACCCAGCCACACAAGTATCTCACAAAAGAGGCTTGTTTCACATATTCACGGAGATTAGCACATAATCTATCTATTCCTCACTCAGAGGTCTTAGATATTGAAAAAGGAAGACATCTCCGAACTTCATATTCTAATCACTGTGTCTATTGATTTTTAACTTGCGTCCCAGGTTAAGTCAATATTTGAGCCTAACTGCTATAATTCATTTCTTTCACACATGCATGAGTCTTTGTGATTCCATTTGCATATCTTTGTGTTTTTGCCGGAACAGTTTGAGAAGTTAATTTTCAAATTTTCTTCAGAGATAAATGGAAGTCCTATCAGAGACACCTATTTGCCAACTCTGAACATATGCCACACAATTTTTTAATTGTTGTGATAACAGTTACTTTTGTGTTTCTGTGTTAGATGATTACCCCATTTCTGGTTACTTAATGTTTTATCTAGATTCTTTTGCTACTCGTCACTTTTTTCTTTGAACGTGCATGATGCTCCGGATGCTCCTACTCATCATGAGGGTGAGAAAGGGTACATATTCAAAGACACCGAATATCAAGTTGAGGGGGAGTTAGCAAAAGCCGAGGGGGAGTAAAGAAGTCCCCATGCAAAAGCCGAGGGGGAGTAACAGTTATTTGGTCAGTTCTGGCTTTCAAAGAGCTTCAAAGTGCGTTTAAGTAATCAAAGTTCTTACAAGTGATCAGCTCTTCTCATCGTTTATCAAGTGGTGTTCGCTTCAAATTATTTCCTCCATCAAGCATATTGGTTCTACAAGTTCTTTTAAAGCTGAAATCAAATTCAAGAGAGTTAATCAAGAGCTTTATTCAAGGGGGAGCGTCGAAAGACATGAAGACAAGCAATGCCGAAGTGTTTCAATGACTCAAAAGGAAGAGAAGATCAAGACCTGAAGGTTTCAAGACCGTTTTTTATTTATATATCTTTAGGGGGAGATTGTTAGGACCATAAATGTCCTACATATTAGAAAGATATATAAATAATTATATAGTGTTTAATTAGATTAATTAATCCTTTTGTAAAAGCCTTTAATCATAAATGGGCTTAGATTAGGTTAATGGGCCATGGGCCGTTGTGTTAATAGGCCTTGGTATATAAGGTTAGTGTTAACCTTGAATTAGGTTAAGCAATTCACATATTCATCAAGAGCTTAATTGTTTAGAGAGAGATAGTTGTGTTCTTCATTCAAACCTTTGTAACTATCTTGATTTATGAATACGAGGGGGATGACAAGTTGAAATCATTAACTGTTATTGTTATTTCTCATTGAATCGTTGTTACCTGATCAATCTAGGACTAACATGAAGTTGTCGCTGACGTAACCGAACCTTACGCTGATGATGTCCAGTCTGAAGAAGAAGCTGAAGACGATGAAGCTATCAACATCTCTGATGAAGAACCATCATCATCCCATAAAAACGATGATGATGATGATGATAATGATGATGATTCCTTCTTCGTTCAGCCCAAGAAGGTCCCTGCTCTAAAAGGGATTTCAATAAAAGAACCATCAGGGGAGACGACCAAGACAAAGGCTGCAGCATCTGAAGCTGACAAAGGCAAAAACAAAGGCCTCGCTGCAGAAGGCAATTTGGCCATCCTTCAGATAAAGCCAGTTTGTTAGGTACAATATCTCCTCTTCCCTTACTCTGCATCACTCCTCTACCCCTTCTCAATCTCAGTTCTCCTCTCCATAAAACTTCTATACACTTAACCATATTCTTTTCTCTATCTCTTTCTTCCCCAACTCTTCTTACTTAAACAATCGCTGCTTTTCAGCTAGTCCTCTCCCCTGCTTGAGGATCCAGCTGAAGTCTCCACTGCTGCACCAACAATAATCCCAACCACAAGAGCTGAAGAAATAATCCCGGTCTTGGATTTAATCACTGAGACCGATGAACCTGAAGAACAACTTCTCTCTCACAAGTTGAGGGGGAGTTAGCAAAAGCCGAGGGGGAGTAAAGAAGTCCCCATGCAAAAGTCGAGGGGGAGTAACAGTTATTTGGTCAGTTCCGACTTTGAAAGAGCTTCAAAGTGCGTTTAAGTAATCAAAGTTCTTACAAGTGATCAGCTCTTCTCATCGTTTATCAAGTGGTGTTCGCTTCAAATTATTTCCTCCATCAAGCATATTGGTTCTACAAGTTCTTTTAAAGCTGAAATCAAATTCAAGAGCATTAATCAAGAGCTTTATTCAAGGGGGAGCGTCGAAAGACATGAAGACAAGCAATGCCGAAGTGTTTCAATGACTCAAAAGGAAGAGAAGATCAAGACATGAAGGTTTCAAGACCGTTTTTTATTTATATATCTTTAGGGGGAGATTGTTAGGACCATAAATGTCCTACATATTAGAAAGATATATAAATAATTATATAGTGTTTAATTAGATTAATTAATCTTTTTGTAAAAGCATGTAATCATAAATGGGCTTAGATTAGGTTAATGGGCCATGGGCCGTTGTGTTAATAGGCGTAGGTATATAAGGTTAGTGTTAACCTTGAATTAGGTTAAGCGATTCACATATTCATCAAGAGCTTAATTGTTTAGAGAGAGATAGTTGTGTTCTTCATTCAAACCTTTGTAACTATCTTGATTTATGAATACGAGGTGGATGACAAGTTGAAATCATTAACTGTTATTGTTATTTCTCATTGAATCGTTGTTACCTGATCAATCTAGGACTAACATGAAGTTGCCGCTGACGTAACCGAACCTTACGCTGATGATGTCGAGTCTGAAGAAGAAGCTGAAGACGATGAAGCTATCAACATCTTTGATGAAGAACCATCATCATCCCATAAAAACGATGATGATGATGATGATAATGATGATGATTCCTTCTTCGTTCAGCCCAAGAAGGTCCCTGCTCTAAAAGGGATTTCAATAAAAGAACCATCAGGGGAGACGACCAAGACAAAGGCTGCAGCATCTGAAGCTGACAAAGGCAAAAACAAAGGCCTCGCTGCAGAAGGCAATCTGGCCATCCTTCAGATAAAGCCAGTTTGTTAGGTACAATATCTCCTCTTCCCTTACTCTGCATCACTCCTCTACCTCTTCTCAATCTCAGTTCTCCTCTCCATAAAACTTCTATACACTTAACCATATTCTTTTCTCTATCTCTTTCTTCCCTAACTCTTCTTACTTAAACAATCGCTGCTTTTCAGCTAGTCCTCTCCCCTGCTTGAGGATCCAGCTGAAGTCCCCACTGCTGCACCAACAATAATCCCAGCCACAAGAGCTGAAGAAATAATTCCGGTCTTGGATTTAATCACTGAGACCGATGAACCTGAAGAACAACTTCTCTCTCACAAGTTGAGGGGGAGTTAGCAAAAGCCGAGGGGGAGTAAAGAAGTCCCCATGCAAAAGTCGAGGGGGAGTAACAGTTATTTGGTCAGTTCCGACTTTCAAAGAGCTTCAAAGTGCGTTTAAGTAATCAAAGTTCTTACAAGTGATCAGCTCTTCTCATCGTTTATCAAGTGGTGTTCGCTTCAAATTATTTCCTCCATCAAGCATATTGGTTCTACAAGTTCTTTTAAAGCTGAAATCAAATTCAAGAGCATTAATCAAGAGCTTTATTCAAGGGGGAGCGTTGAAAGACATGAAGACAATCAATGCCGAAGTGTTTCAATGACTCAAAAGGAAGAGAAGATCAAGACCTGAAGGTTTCAAGACCGTTTTTTATTTATATATCTTTAGGGGGAGATTGTTAGGACCATAAATGTCCTACATATTAGAAAGATATATAAATAATTATATAATGTTTAATTAGATTAATTAATCTTTTTGTAAATGCATGTAATCATAAATGGGCTTAGATTAGGTTAATGGGCCATGGGCCGTTGTGTTAATAGGCGTTGGTATATAAGGTTAGTGTTAACCTTGAATTAGGTTAAGCGATTCTCATATTCATCAAGAGCTTAATTGTTTAGAGAGAGATAGTTGTGTTCTTCATTCAAACCTTTGTAACTATCTTGATTTATGAATACGAGGGGGATGACAAGTTGAAATCATTAACTGTTATTGTTATTTCTCATTGAATCGTTGTAACCTGATCAATCTAGGACTAACATGAAGTTGCCGCTGACGTAACCGAACCTTACGCTGATGAAGTCGAGTCTGAAGAAGAAGCTGAAGACGATGAAGCTATCAACATCTCTGATGAAGAACCATCATCATCCCATAAAAACGATGATGATGATGATTCCTTCTTCGTTCAGCCCAAGAAGGTCCCTGCTCTAAAAGGGATTTCAATAAAAGAACCATCAGGGAGACGACCAAGACAAAGGCTTCAGCATCTGAAGCTGACAAAGGCAAAAACAAAGGCCTCGCTGCAGAAGGCAATCTGGCCATCCTTCAAATAAAGCCAGTTTGTCAGGTACAATATATCCTCTTCCCTTACTTTGCATCACTCCTCTACCCCTTCTCAATCTTAGTTCTCCTCTCCATAAAACTTCTATACACTTAACCATATTCTTTTCTCTATCTCTTTCTTCCCCAACTCTTCTTACTTAAACAATCGCTGCTCTTCAGCTAGTCCTCTCCCCTGCTTGAGGATCCAGCTGAAGTCCCCACTGCTGCACCAACAATAATCCCAGCCACAAGAGCTGAAGAAATAATCCCGGTCTTGGATTTAATCACTGAGACCGATGAACCTGAAGAACAACTTCTCTCTCACAAGTTGAGGGGGAGTTAGCAAAAGCCGAGGGGGAGTAAAGAAGTCCCCATGCAAAAGTCGAAGGGGAGTAACAGTTATTTGGTCAGTTCCGACTTTCAAAGAGCTTCAAAGTGCGTTTAAGTAATCAAAGTTCTTACAAGTGATCAGCTCTTCTCATCGTTTATCAAGTGGTGTTCGCTTCAAATTATTTCCTCCATCAAGCATATTGGTTCTACAAGTTCTTTTAAAGCTGAAATCAAATTCAAGAGCATTAATCAAGAGCTTTATTCAAGGGGGAGCGTCGAAAGACATGAAGACAAGCAATGCCGAAGTGTTTCAATGACTCAAAAGGAAGAGAAGATCAAGACCTGAAGGTTTCAAAACCGTTTTTTATTTATATATCTTTAGGGGGAGAATGTTAGGACCATAAATGTCCTACATATTAGAAAGATATATAAATAATTATATAGTGTTTAATTAGATTAATTAATCTTTTTGTAAAAGCATGTAATCATAAATGAGCTTAGATTAGGTTAATGGGCCATGGGCCGTTGTGTTAATAGGCGTTGGTATATAAGGTTAGTGTTAACCTTGAATTAGGTTAAGCGATTCACATATTCATCAAGAGCTTAATTGTTTAGAGAGAGATAGTTGTATTCTTCATTCAAACCTTTGTAACTATCTTGATTTATGAATACGAGGGGGATGACAAGTTGAAATCATTAACTGTTATTGTTATTTCTCATTGAATCGTTGTAACCTGATCAATCTAGGACTAACATGAAGTTGTCGCTGACGTAACCGAACCTTACGCTGATGATGTCGAGTCTGAAGAAGAAGCTGAAGACGATGAAGCTATCAACATCTCTGATGAAGAACCATCATCATCCCATAAAAACGATGATGATGATGACGATGATGATGATGATTCCTTCTTCGTTCAGCCCAAGAAGGTCCCTGCTCTAAAAGGGATTTCAATAAAAGAACCATCAGGGGAGACGACCAAGACAAAGGCTGCAGCATCTGAAGCTGACAAAGGCAAAAACAAAGACCTCGCTGCAGAAGGCAATCTGGCCATCCTTCAGATAAAGCCAGTTTGTTAGGTATAATATATCCTCTTCCCTTACTCTGCATCACTCCTCTACCCCTTCTCAATCTTAGTTCTCCTCTCCATAAAACTTCTATACACTTAACCATATTCTTTTCTCTATCTCTTTCTTCCCCAACTCTTCTTACTTAAACAATCGCTGCTTTTCAGCTAGTCCTCTCCCCTGCTTGAGGATCCAGCTGAAGTCCCCACTGCTGCACCAACAATAATCCCAGCCACAAGAGCTGAAGAAATAATCCTGGTCTTGGATTTAATCACTAAGACCGATAAACCTGAAGAACAACTTCTCTCTTACAAAAACAGACCTTCCTTAGCTCCTCAAAATCTAAGTGAAGAGGATCAGAAAAGGATAGAAGAAATAATCAAGAAGTTCGAAGATCAGCGAATCATCCTTCCTCGCTCCAAAGTCACTCCTGTTCCCACAAAGTTCAGGTTGTCAAAGAAAGAGTTCGTTGATCACCTAAAAGCCAAAAGATTAGTCACCGAAAAAAAGGAAGCTGAAGAAAAAGATAAGGCCCTCGCCATCCAGCTTGCCCAAGAATCGGTGAAAGACCCCGCACTGAAAAGGACTCCCATCGAAGTCCAACGTCAGGTGTGGGAAGACGCCCAAAAGATCATCGAGAAGAAGACCAAGGTATCTCAATCTACCTTGAAATGGTGTAAAGAGAAAGTACACTTTCGATATCGTGCTGCCAGAATTAACAAGGTTCACATCACTGGAAGATCGACCATAAAAGTTCCAATTGTTGAAGTCGAAATATTCCGAGAGAACGATACCACTGAATCCTTCTACGCTGATGCTATCACAAAGTATGGTCTCTCTGATTGGTTGGAGATCAGAATAGCCATTCAGAAGTGAGAGTCTCAGATACGTGCAACAATAATGAAATCAACTAGATAAACAATGTGTGTAACAATTTCAACTGGTCATCTCTGATTAAGCTTTCAATATTAGACAGAATTACAATAAAGAGTGATGAAAGCAAATGAGACAACTAGCCTATTTTTCTAAGGCTATATGGCTTTATATATGGTGAGCCCGTGGTTAACAAGCCCACGACCTGTTTACTAACAAAGCCTAATTTAATCTATTACAGTTAGCCCCTTGAACTTCTAATCAACTAAATATTACCCTAACAATCTCCCCCTTTGATTTGAAGTTCGATTTGGCGCCAGTTCGCGATATATCTTTGTCAAAGCGCGAAGTGGATCTCGAACCATCTGATAGCACGGCGATAGTCGATTCGTTCTTCAACCATTTCCAAGGCATTCCGAACAGTTATTTCATTTGGATTAGAAACATACGAAACCCTTGGATTTTCAGACTCGTGTTGAATGATCTTTCGAATAGCATCTTGAACTTTGAAGAGTGTGCCGTCACAGAATCTATCAACCTGACTGAATCGCATAAACTTCTTCTCTTTCTGTTCATTGATGTAGACGATCCCAAATTCTGGTTCTAGAAGCATAGCGTTCTCGGGATACATATTCAACTCAGAAGCTTGCAGATTCGGCTTTATCAAATTTACCTTCTTCGCCATGTTCTCGATAGCCATTTGGAAGTCCGTTAGATAAGACATCATAATTGTGCGGACCAGGAATCGATGAACAGCTTCGAGCGCCTTTGTAACGGTAAGCGGTCGGATGGTTCTAGTGCGAAGGTTTTTCAGAAGAGCCAGGAAGTCAAACGGTCGGAGGTTCTGGAAGTCGGCTTCAGAAAATGTCCATTCATTACCATCTTCTCGGCGGACGGTGAATACTGGATAGACAAGTTTCATGATGCGGCTGGACTGTATGTTGAGTACCTCTGTGGTCTGATGCTTGGTTCTGACTTGGCTGACTGGTAGACACCCTTTCATAGCGCAGATGTATCGGCGTTGGTATTCAGGGCTGTAGTTCTAAATACCAAGGCAAAAGGTCGGCTCGATCGTGCGTAACTTGTGTACAAACAACTTATTCATGGATTCCTCCAGGTGAGGAATAAATACAGGGATCTTCTCCCAACGGATTTGTTGCTGAGGAAGGGGAGGAAGATCAGGAGTTGTCTGTTGTTGTAGAGGAGATGTCGTAGGATTGACAGTTGCAGATTGGGGTCTTTCAGAAGTTTCGGAGGCTTTACTTGAGTGAACGGCAGAAGTGCCATAAAAATTCTGCAGCAGGAACTGATCATAGTCGATGTTGTCGTCTTCATCAGTCGGGAAAACAAAGTTTACCTGGAGATTTACGGCACTGGCGGCTTTTTCGTACCATGCATCTTCGGTCTCCGGGTTGGCTTCGCATTCTGGATCGATCATATCCAGTAACGGTCTGTCTGATGAGTCAAAGTCGACCAGTTCCTGTGTTGAACCCTCGGGTTTTTCAACCGTCGGGTCTTCATCATCTGAGATGTCCATATCTATTACCATCTCGGCTAATGGAAACTCGGCTTCAGGTTCGGCTTCGGTTGTTGTTGCCGCAGTTGCTGGTTCCAGATGAACCACAATTGTAGATTCTGTGAGGATAGGGGTGGTCTCGGTAGGTCGTAGTCATTTCTCCCCCTCACGGTGATCAGGATCATCCTGGTCATCGTGCTTGCGTTTCAGACCGCCAGCTTGACTTTTACAGGTATCTTCGAGTGAGCGGACCCTCTCGGACAGCGTTGTGAGCGCTTGGTTGTAGTCTTTGAGAGTCGAGTCAATGGCGTCTAAGCGAGTGGTAATGGATGATGAAGGAGCAGTGACCTGGGATTTCAGAACAGATATCAGGTCTGCTTCAGTTGAGGCGTCGGATTCAGATTGCTGGAGTCGCTGAGCCAAAAGCATCGTCTTCAGAGTATCCACCGAATAGATTGGCTGAACGAATGTCGGTGGAGGTGTAGGTGCGGTTTCATCTTCGACGATCTTTGCTTTGCCTTTGATTATTTTGTCGAGCTCGTTGGCGACATGCTGTTCCGATGCCTCGCGGACAGCCTTGAGTGTGCTGTCTAGGGACCCTTGCGACACAATGTCTGGGTGAGTAACTCCGGGACCACTTAGGTTACCCGTTGAGGCATCAACCTGAGAGGCAGAGCCATTTACGTTCACAGTTGGCAAGATGGTAGCTGTGGTAGGATTTCCCTACGATCCTCGCGTTCCACCTAAAGGCGGAGACACTACGGTGGTTCCGGTCGAGTCACGAAGAGTCTCGACTTGGTGTTGCTCCGTTTGTGTCCTAGCCGAAGAATTTTCAATGTCAAAAGGCTCTAGACTTGATTGTGCACGAAATAAAGTCGCGACCGGGGGCTGCTAGTCGCTAATTTCAACACCAGCACTCTCTGAATGAGAGACCAGTGGAAGTTGTGCTATATCCCCGTGAGAAACTGAAACATCCGTCTTTTGAGAGACGGATGAGTAGATAAGGGGGTTGTGCAATTGCTCCGCTGGGTCCACGGAGGCTTCTTCAATACCCCGTCCCAACGTATGAGATGGGATAGCAGATGGGATAGCAGATGTGGCTACCCAGATGGGATAGTAGATAAGGGGGTTGTGCAATTGGGGTCGCTCAGGAGCCTCGTTATCTTTACGGCTCAATCTTTCTTGGTTTGCTTTTGACCTCAAGTCCCTCCGTCTCACATGTTCTATGTCCCGGGGAAAGTCCCTCCGGCGCTGGCTGGACCATGGGATTCCCTAACACTCGTCTATATGCTATCACAGGTAGGGCTTCAGGTATATGCATAGTTGGGGTATCTGGTGGGTTACTTATCAGGTAAGTGTCCGGAAAGCCTCAATTTGAATAAAATGAAAGATTTTCTGCTCCCCCTCAAGCCTAGCACGGATATTATCCCGCTCCCCCTCAAAACATGCATGGGGATTGACTTGTTCCCCCTCGGAGTGAGAGTGTGATTTACTTGGGAGACATCAACACAAGGTTAAAACATTTAGACTTTTAAGAAAACAGTGTGACGCTCCCCTTTAGGTGATGAACATAATGATGTTGCACTTGATCCGCCATGGAATATCTGTAAAAGACCCAAAGTTAGTAAACAAGATGGATGAACAAGTTCCGACGCGTACCTTGCAATAAGTGGCTCAATCTGAGACGGATTGAGGACTGACAGTAAGAAAACAGGTATAGGACTTGACAAACAGGGGTATCCGGACATAAGATTGGAAAACCAAACTTTCCGGACAAACCAAAGTATCCGGACATCAGGTGCACGGACAACAGAGGTTTCCGGAAAAGATGACATCCCGGACAAAAAAGAGATTCCGGACAAACATGGTTTCCGAATGGGACATCCGGATACCCATCTGGTCCGGAAACCTATCTGGAGAGATAGGCGTGTGGATACCTGTCCGGACACTTTGTGATTGCTGACAGAAATTACCCTGTACTTTCACACTTTCAATAAAAATAGGACTGTTCGGATGTTGAACGAACCTTCTCTCGCTCCCCCTCAAACTGAGCATAGGGAAGGTTTTGCTCCCCCCTCAGAGTGTGTTATTGTGCACTGGAGAGACTGACACAATAAAAACTTTTTGACATTTAAAGAAAAATCGTGTCGCTCCCCCTCAAATGATGAATTTAATGTGTGAATCACACAGGAGTGCCTACACACACAAAAACTTTTTATCAATTTAAGAAAACTGTGTGTGATGCTCCCCCTCAACGGTTGAGAAAACTTACCTGGTACTGCTATGTGCTCCCCCTGAACACATGAACACGCCGTGAAAGCACAAATAGTGATATATTAAAGAAGACGACAGTATGAAAGAAAAGAAACACACGGAGAAAGAGAGAAAAAACAAACAAAATATACGAAATAAATACAGAGACTAACTTTAACTGTGTAACTGAGACAAGTAGAATACAAGTGCGATAAAGTGTATGCTCAACCATCAGGAGTGTAAACACCGGATGATGAGTAGACAGTTACTTGTATATGTATGGAACTTGTAACGGGCACACAATCGGATTAAGTCGTCAGTTTTAGCATACCTAACTTGGACACAATAGTGTTAAATCATTTTCCGTCCAAGGCTTTTGTAAACAGGTCTGCTAACTGATGTTCAGTATTTACGAAGTAGAGTTCGATTATACCTCTTTCGACGTGATCCTTAATGAAGTGATACCGAATGTCGATGTGCTTCGTTTTGGTGTGTTGGACCGAGTTGCTTGATATGGCGATGGCGCTCTTCGAGTCACAGTAAATTGGAACTTTGACATACGTGAAACCATAGTCTTTGAGTTGTGTCCGCATCCAGATGACTTGTGAACAGCAGCTCGCGGCGGCCACATACTCTGCCTCGGCAGTTGACGTTGAAACGCATTGCTGCTTCTTTGATGCCCAACTGACCAGGCTATCTCCCAAAAACTGGATGTGACCCGAGGTGCTCTTCTGGTCTAACATGCAGCCTGCGTGATCCGCATCGGAATACGCAGATAGTGCAAAACCTGTCTCTCTCGGGTACCACAAGCCAAGATCAGCGGTACCACGTAAATAATGAAAAATTCGTTTGACAGCAGTTAAATGAGACTCCTTAGGTTTTGATTGATACCGGGCACACAAAAATGTGGAGAACATGATATCCGGTCTACTTGCGGTTAAGTACATTAAAGAACCTATCATCCCACGATACAATTTAGGGTTCACATCCGTTCCGTTAGGCTCGGTGTGAAGCATTGTATTGGGCGCCATGGGAGTTTTAATTAGCAAGGACTTGTCCAACTGGAATTTTCGAAGAATATCCCGGATGTACTTAGCATGGTTTATGGATATCCCGGTCGACAGTTGTTTAACTTGAAGACCAAGGAAGAAATTCATCTCGCAAAGCATACTCATTTTAAAAAATTCTCCCATCAGATTGGCAAAGTTCTTAGCATATGTGGGATTAGTAGAGCCGAATATTATGTCATCTACATACACTTGAACAAGAACTATGTGACCCTTTTCGTGTTTGATAAATAAAGGCGAATCGATTTTACCTCGTGTGAATTTGGATTTTATCAAAAACTCAGTCAGTGTTTTGTACCATGCTCGCGGAGTTTGCTTTAGACCGTAAAGCCCCTTGTCTAGAATGTAGACGTGATCAGGCTTCGAATCGTCCACGAACCCGTCTGGTTGCGACACATATACTTCTTCCTCGATATTACCGTAGAGAAAAGCGGTCTTCACATCCAGTTGGAAGACCGTGAAGTTCTTGTGCGCGGCGTATGCAAGGAACATACGTATGGCTTCGATTCTTTCCACCGGAGCATAGGTCTCATCATAATCGATCCCTTCTTGTTGACGATACCCCTTGGCCACGAGACGCGCCTTGTTGCGTACGACAATGTCGTCTTCGTCCTTCTTATTTTTGAAAATCCACTTGTTGCCGATCACCGTCTTGTGCTTTAGACGTGGAACCAGTCGCCATACCTTTAGAGCTTCGAATTGATTGAGCTCCTATTGCATGGCGAGGATCCAATCCGGAACTTCAGGCGCCTCGCGTACGTTCGTCGGCTCAATGTTGCTTAAGAAGCCGGAGAAAAGACAAAAGTTGGCTGAAGCACCTCGTGTTTGGACAGGAGTAAATGGATCACCAATGATTTGATGAAGGGGATGAGCTTTAGTCCACTTGGTGGTGTGCGGAAGCGGCTGTTGAGTTGAGTGAGACGCGTCCGAATCTACATAATCACCAGAAGGTAGGTCTTGAACTGCTTCAAGTGTAGCAGGTTGATTTCTTGGAGGAGGTGGGGGAGGATTCGCCGGGGGTTGGACAACTTCTGGTTCCGAGGAGTTCAGAGGTTGATCTGCGGTTGTAGCAGATGACGAATCACCAGGAGTGATCTCCGGGTTTATAGCAGGTTCCTCCGGGGAAGTAGTAGTATCGGTAGAGGTTGATGATGACGGTTGAGCTGTCTCCACAGTGATGGATGGCGTGTTTGTAGAAGGCGACGGACCGGATAGGTTTGACGAGTCCTCATTACGAGCAACTTCTAGACGAGGTTGGGCTGAGACAGTAGGGGAAACATTAAAGATGTCATCATAAAAATATTTAAACAATAAATCTAAATCAGAAGAGTCAGCATTCGATGAAGATGCATGATTCGGATGTACTGTTGCTTGTGTAGATCCCGAACTTGGAGGTCCGGAAGCTAGCACGCCAGTTAAACCGGGTTTTGAACTGACCTGTTCAGAAGCTAAATCTGCGGCTTCGTCGAATGTCACGTTTACACTTTCGACAACGGATTTATGCCGTTTGATGTAAACGCGATATGCTTGAGCCTGCATGGAGTATCCGATAAACACTCCTTCTTCTGCCTTGGGACTGAATTTGCTGAGATCGTCTTTGTCATTCAGAACGTAGCACGTGCATCCGAACGCATGGAAGTACTTGATGTTCGGCACACGGTTGTTGATGATCTCGTACGGCGTCTTGTTGAACCGCTTGTTGAGGATGAAGCGGTTTTGCGTATAACAAGCTGTAGACACCGCTTCGGCCCAGAGAGAATGCGGCAGATTTGATTGTGAAAGCATAGTGCGAGCCGCTTCGACTAGGGTACGGTTGCGACGTTCCACCACTCCGTTTTGCTGAGGAGTGCATGCGGCAGAGAAGGTGTGCGAAATACCGACTGAAGACAGATAGTTGTCCACCATTTGATTCTTGAACTCTGTCCCGTTGTCGGTCCTTATGGTCTGAACTTGTTGTTGCTTGTTCAGTTGGATGGTCTTCAGATGATTGATGATCAGCTCCGGAGTTTCGTCTTTCGAGCGAAGGAACTTGACCCATGTGTAACGTGAGAAGTCATCTACAATCACCAGGACATACTTACGCTTGTTAATACTCTGAACACCCATCGGTCCACACAAATCCATATGGATAAGTTCAAGGGACCTGGACGTGCTCGGAGTTACCTTCGGTTGATACGGCACTCGCTTCATCTTTCTGTTTTCACATGCACCGCAGAGATGATCCTTCACGAACTGAAAATCGGGCATGCCTTTCACGTGTCCGCCCAACACCAGTTTGTTGACACTTTTGAAGTTGAGGTACGAAAGACGTCGATGCCAATCCAAGCTTGTTGGGAATTGGCTTTTGACATGAGGCAGACAGGATTATCGGTCTTGAGGGCTGCGAGGTCGATTGTGTAGAGGTTGGTCTTGCGTTTTCCAACCAGTAGCTCCTCTCCGTCGTCGTTGAGGATTCTACACCGTGTCTTTTTGAAGCTAACCTCGAGATCTTTTTCGCAGAACTGCCCGATGCTGAATAGATTGTGTCCCAATCCTACGACGTGTGATACCTTCTTTATTGTGATCTTGTCTTGTACAATGTCGTCGTAGCCCACGATCGGTGCCTTGTCATTGTTGCCAAATCTCACGTCTCCACCATATTCTTCTTTATAGTTCGTGAAAAGCTCCCTCCTTCCGGTCATATGCTTGGAGCATCCAGAATCTAAGTACCACACGTGACCGTGCTGCAAAATCGAGTTAACGGATTTTAGGTACCCAAATTTGTTTGGGTCCTGGAGCGTTAGGTTTGGCACCTCTCGGAGGAACTTGCTTTGACATATCTTTCCCCTTAGGTGTAGATTGTACACCGTTTGCGGAAACTGGTTTTGGCACAGGTTGCCTCCTTGGTGTAGGTTTTACACCTTGTGGAGGAACATGATTTTTAGCAGGTTGCCTCTTTGGTGCCGGTTTAACCTCGGTAGGAGCAACCCATCTAGGAATGTGTTTGTTCTCCCGCTGTGGTTTAACCTCAGATTAGGAACCCCGTTGTTTATGGTATTTCTGTTTATTATTACGGGGTTTATTTTTGGGTTTATGATTATACATGTGATATGACCCAGACCAATCATTTAAGTTAATTTCATCAAAATCATTTCAACCACATCTAGAACAACATAAACAATCACGCGATGTTACGTGCGAAATGTGTGTTTTAATCGCAGTGGGTTGCAAACTGTCCACAGTGGGAAGTGCAAGTGTACACTGTCCACTATGATCGTCACAGCAAGTAATAGTTGGTAAAATACCAGAATCGAATCCACAGAGACTGGACAATCAAGACAATACGGTTCTCATGAGCTCCTTTTACAAGTTTCAACTAGAGAGGAAAATAATACTTTGGTTTGGTTTGGTAAAATAGCTACTTGAAACGATTTACTAAATGCTAAAAAGGAGGAATGTAGGTTGGATTTTCCCTAAATTTTATCTCAAATACTCGGTCCTTAGAGTGATCCTCGTATTCGTGGTGGACATTTTCGCTAGAAAAGCCCGGTTACAAAATACTCACACCGTTAGATAAAAATCCCATACTCTTAGTACTTGTTGTTTTGTCAATGGTAATCTCTAAATGGACCTTTTCAGGCCTCGATGGAATGTGTAGAGACAAATACTCTAAGTGTTTTTAATACACAAATTAGCTTGCCTACTACTCCAGTGGGCAGAGATTAGCTCACTGTGCCGACCTCACTTTCGTAAGTGTCAAAAGAATTCTTTCGAATCCCCTAGCATCATTCAAGCTCGTGTCACTGCGCTCTACTTATTTCTAAGTTAAGAACTAGACTTTAGATCCTTGCAAGTGATCAGCTTGTTCGCATCCTTGGGTAAATATCGATAATGAAAGACCAAAACAACAAATATTCTAAGTATAAAGATTACTCAAGCATTTTTGATAAAATCCAGGTACTTCTCCTTCCTACATCCCAAAGGATGTTTTAGCCTAACATTTCCGAAGTAAAGAAAACAAAAGATGAAGATTTGCACATAATAAAACTGAAAGTGACTTGAGTTAACTGCTCACAGTGGGGAACGAGAAGTCGTCCCTGCACTGTGTAATACGAACTACAATTTAAACTAAGAAAGTAAATTACTGAAAATTAAAGCTAGTTACTGCAGTAAATAAAAGACTAAAGCTAATGTGGTAGTTGAGAGAATTTGAGACTAAAAGTATTCAAGAATGAAAACCAAGCATGCATTTAATGGCACCCAAGTGCTCCTTTATATACTAGGAGAAGGAGTTGGGTATTACACAAAAGAGGTGGGTCTTCCAATGGGTAAAGACTGCTGAGTTGTGGCAGAATTCAGCTCCTTGTGCAATTCTTTTATCCAATGGTCCCTTCTCCAAGTCAATCTCCAAGTACAAAGAGGTGTACTTGATGCTATCTTCAATGAGAACTACCTTGTACTTCTCCAGCCATTTCTCTGCCATATGAACCTTCCTCCTCCAGAAAATTAGATCCCAACTAAAAGTTTCTTTTTGATTTCTTTTTGATCAGCTCGAAGAGTGGGGAACCGGAGTGGGCACTGTATACGTCACTGCGGATGAAAAAGCGAGAAAACACCCAAAACTTCCCCAAATAATTTATTAAAGACCATGGTTCACTCCTTTTGCTCGTTTTCGTAAATCATACCAAGAATGGGGGTTTTTAGAAGTGAAATGGCTAAAATTGACAAAATAAAGTGGAAAATAAATGGAAATAATAACTCTAAAAATAGAGTTATCACAACCTCAAACTTAAATCATTACTTGTCCCCAAGTAATAAAAAGAAAGAAATAAAATGAAACACAATGCATAAAAGGTCTTTGATGGACTTACATATTTCTTGACTTGAATGGGCGTTGATCTCCTTCCTTCGATACTTCTTTCGGTTCCAAACTTTGAAAATTTCACTTTTGTGTTTGACGAAACCTTTCCCTTGTTTACCTTTTGATCAATAGGGCTTTCTTGGGTTTGAAGGGTTTATGGCTTTGAATCTTTTCCCAAGGGTTTTGGCAAAAATTTCCAAACATGGACCGAAGATCTCGCTTTGAGATTTTTATTTCAAGAAGTGGGTGTTTAGTATTTTGCTATGATAAGAACGTACACTTTCAGGCTTTATTTGGGTATAATGAGTATGGCTATTTTTTTTTTGTGAGGGTGGGTATTCTGATGGTCCAGAATAGGCACACCATCGTTTTCTGGGAGTGAGCACTTTGATGGTCCAGAAAAGGCACACCATCAATTTTGTTAGTGCTACTCCTATTTTCTTCTGTTTTTGTATTTTTGTGTTTTCTCTTTTTTTTTTTTGGAGGGGGATACGGCTTACCCACCTCAAACTTGGACTTCACAGTGTCCTCACTGTGAGCAAACTGGAGGTCACTCTGGAAGTTCCCACCTCAAACTTAAAATCTCACAGTGTCCCCACTGTGACATTGAATTAATGAACAAAGGTGGTGGTTTGGGGGTACAAAAAGGATCGTGTTTGGATGCGAAAAATGGCCTATATCATTTCACGGGACAAGTTGAGATTTGTACTTACAAAAGTGACCTTTTAAGTCGGAAGCCGAAAGTTGTACCTTGAAATGGAAACGAGGTCAAACAAGCATTCAAACAATCAATATGTTAGTACCCAAAAGTACCTACCTACCGGTAGGATTTTCATGCATCGATATTTAAAAAGTTAAAACAGCAAATAGTGTCAATGCCTAGCCATAGGCACAAAAAGATCAACCAAACAAAATAAAATTGTTTTTGGTGAGCAAAAGAGCGAAACCATTGTTTTAAAAACAAACCATTCACGGGGTTTGGGTGGCTTGCGGTGACAGATCCGCATCATCATCATCGAACTCATCATCACTGTCATTAACCGGGCAGATATCTTTCGGGAATTCTGGTAGCTGAGCAGCTAGCATTGGGTTGGCCTCTTTCATCATCAGGCCCGTCACCTCATCTCGTTCTCTTGTATACATCCAAAATTTCTGCGTGGCCCGGTTCTGGTATCGCTGCTCACTTTCCAGCAACTCGATCCTGTATGTGAGCTTCTTTAAAGCTGCCAAAATCTCTCCCATTTGGTTGCTTGATGATCCGGCCTCGGTTGAATGGAGTGGGGTACCCTTCTTCCCCACAGTGGGCACTTCAGTGCCCACTATGTGCTCGTCGGCTATTCGCACATTGGGCTGTACCTGGGCAGGCTCAACAGACGGGCCTCCTATCTCTCTTCTCATCTTCTTAATTGTCTGAATACTGATGTTTTTCGTGGAAATGATCCACTGGTCTTCTTCAGCTGTGGGCACTCCGGCATCTATTAGCAATAGTGTAATAAGGCAAGGAAGGGGTAGGATTACCTTGGTTCGTGTTCTGGCCTGATGGATGGCACCATGCATTATGATTCCCAGATTGATCTTCTTTTTAGTGAGAACGCAGTAAAGCATGGCACACTTATGCATGGAGAGAGTCGTGTCGTGCGATGTTGGGGCCACCGAGGCCCTTAGGAATTGGAACCACACAGCAGCCTCAGTGGTGAGGCTGCCAGCATATAGACACCTTCTTTGGCCATCCTGATTCCATGGCCTTCCCTCAACTGCTATTTCTTTTAAAATCAATTCCTCATCAGCCGGAGTCATCTTTGCCAGGAACTGTCCGAAAGCACAAGGTTCCGGAGCTCCTCTACCTAACACTCGGTTTATATTGCCTGGAGTAAAGTCCACAACCTTTCCTCTGATCTTAACAAATGATTCTTTGGCTTGGGAGGCCTCAGCATAAAATTCTCGGACTAATGATGCATTAGCGCGGCGATTGGTAGTGGCAATGGTTGCCCAATCTTGCGCTACAAGTTTATCTTTGACAAAGGGATTTGCTTCTACAAAGTCGGGGTCGAAACCCCTCTCTAAATTCAACTTCCGAGTGCAAATACACTCAAAGTGGGTTCTAGCAGCTGGGGAAGTGAATTGCCTCGGTATCCCACTGGGGGCATGAGCAGTCCCCACAGTGGACAGATGTGGATTTTCAGAAAGGTTTTGTTCACTTCCCGTATTAGTATCACTAGAAGAAGAACTTAAAGAGGGTTCGATACCCTTACCTTTCCTCGACGCTTTTCTTTTTGGTTTTGCAGACGATGCCTTCTTGGATGCACCAGATCGTGTAACCATTCCCCTGTTCCTCTGGAGTGCTCTGGTTGGGGTTTCATCACTGTGGGCAGTGGTGTGGACATCCTCCACACTATCAGCATTTTTGTTCTGGGGAATGTCTAATGTCTGAGCCTGCTCCTTAATCTTCTTCTGTCTTTCTTCTTCCTCACGAGCCAAACACTCCTCCTCTGCTTGTTTCTTTTTCTGCTCGAATATCCTTGCTTCTTCATCCTTCTTTCGTTCTTCCTCTTTCAATCGCTCCTCCTCCTCTCTATCCAATCTTGCGGCTTCTTCCCTCCTCAATCTCTCTTCCTCCTCTCTTTTGATTCTTTCTTCTTCTTCCTTTCTGATTCTTTCTTCTTCCTCTCGACGCCTCCTCTCGACCTCTTCCTTTCTTTTTCTAATGGCTTCCATTTTCTGTTTGAACTCCTCTGCTAACCGTCTCTCTTCTTCTTCGGCTAGAAGTGTCTCGGTCTCGAAATGGGTGATACTGTTGTCTGAGACTTGCGATGATGAAGTAGCTTTTGGGCTTTCGTGCTTTGAAGAACCCTCGTCGGCTGCACCGGAGATGATCGGATTTTCGCTGGAGACCGGTGGCGGTTCGTTCAGGTCATTGGTGACGGCTTCCGGTGGTTGTTCCTCGGCGGTCCTGCGGCGGACGGCCGCACGTGTGAGTGCATCGGGGTTGGTGTTCATTCTCTTGGTTCTTGCCATTTTTAGGGTTTTAGGAAGGGTTTTAGGTTTGTGGGTTTTCTTTGAGAGAGAAATGGAGAAGATGAAGAAACTTGGTGTGTTTAGGGAAGTTAAAGTAAAAATCTGATTTGAGGGTGATGGTTTTTGAGTTGATTGGGGACGGTTAGTAGAGAGAGAAAAAGATAATGATGGTTTATCTTGGGAATAGGTGGGCTTTTGACAAGTGGCAGGAAAAGTTGATGTTTGTAAGAAAAAGCATGATGTGCGTCAGCCGTGGGTCCCTCCCAAACCGTCTTTTCCTATGCCAGACCGAGAGTGAGGAACGCAGGGACATGCATCTCCCCACTGCGAAGCTTTTTCTTGATTTTTCCTCCAAAAAGCGGCAATTTCTCCTACACACATTAAAACAAACTACCATGCAGAATTAAAAAGACCAAAAATAATAAAAAGACAACAAATAAGTGAAATAAAATATTTACAAACGGTTGTGAATTTCTCTAACCATAGCGAGGCGGAGAGTGGGCAGGGATGTGGGCACTTTCATGCAAAAAATGCTTTACCCTTTGCCCATTGACTTTAAAGGTTTGACCCGATTGTGGGGATTTCAACTCCACTGTTCCGAAAGGACTCACCTTGACAATGGTGTACGGTCCCGTCCATCTTGATTTAAGTTTACCTGGAAAGAGTTTGAGACGAGAATTGAACAATAGTACCTGTTGTCCTTCCATGAACTCCCTATGGTTGATTCGACGATCGTGCCACATCTTGGTCTTTTCCTTGTACAACTTTGCATTCTCATAGGAGTGATATCGCAACTCCTCTAGCTCATGTATTTGCAGACTCCTTTTGATTCCCGCGGCATCCTCACTCATGTTAAGCTCTTTAAGGGCCCAGAACGCCTTGTGCTCTAATTCAATCGGTAAATGGCAAGCTTTGCCAAAAACTAATTTGAATGGAGACATTCCCAGAGGAGTTTTATAGGCTGTTCGATAGGCCCAAAGAGCATCATCGAGTTTGATTGACCAATCTTTACGGTGTGGCTTAACAACTTTTTCCAAAATTCCCTTGATCTCACGATTTGAAAGCTCGGCCAACCCATTGGTTTGTGGGTGGTATGCGGTGGCCACTCTATGATGAATATCATATTTAGCAAGAACCGAGGCCATGACTTTGTTTACAAAATGGGTGCCTTCGTCACTAATTAATGCTCGTGGTGTTCCGAAGCGAGTGAATATATTTTTGTGTAAGAACTTCACCACAGTGTTAGCATCATTGGAGTGACAAGCAATGGCTTCTACCCATTTTGAAACATAATCTACCGCAACCAAGATGTAAAAGTTATTGTTGGAATTTGGAAAAGGTCCCATAAAATCTATCCCCCATACATCAAAAAGTTCGACCTCTAGAATGTTGTTAAGAGGCATTTCATTTCTTTGCGATATATTCCCCGTACGTTGACATTGCTCACAATTTTTCACGAATTCAAATGAGTCTTTAAAAACAGTGGGCCAAAAGAATCCACTTTGCAAAATTTTTGCTGCGGTACGGTTTCCACCGAAGTGGCCACCGTAGTGGGATGTGTGACAACCATGGAGTATTTGATGTTGTTCACTCCCATGGACACAACGCCTTAATATTTGGTCCGCCCCTATCTTGTACAAGAAGGGATCGTCCCAAACGTATTGTCGTGTGTCGTGTAAAAATTTCTTGAACGGTTGTCCACTCATCCCGTGGGGCTTAAATCCACTTGCTAAAAAGTTTGCAATATCAGCATACCAAGGAGTTTCATTATGATGTTGCGCAGATAATAATTGTTCATCGGGAAAAGTTTCTTTTACCGGAGTGGGGTCAGGAGTGGGGTCAACAGTGCCCACTGTCTTCTCGAGCCTGGACAGATGATCAGCAACCTGATTGCTTGTTCCTTTTCTGTCGACGATCTGGAGGTCAAATTCCTGCAGCAACAGCACCCATCTGATCAACCTCGGTTTAGAGTCAGCCTTGTTGATCAAATATTTGATGGCTGCGTGATCGGTGTGTACTATGACCTTTGCTCCAATTAAGTAAGACCTGAAACGATCAAAAGCAAAAACTACTGCAAGTAGTTCTTTTTCGGTTACAGTGTAGTTGATTTGAGCCTCGATCAAAGTCTTGCTTGCATAGTATATTGGATGAAAAATCTTATCTTTTCGTTGGCCTAGTACTGCACCTATAGCCCAATCGCTGGCGTCACACATGACTTCAAATGGGAGTGACCAGTCAGGAGTGGTCACTATGGGTGCAGTAACTAAGGCATTTTTGATTATTTCAAATGCGTTTCTACATTCTTTGGTAAAAACAAACTCTCTTTCATGTTGCAGCAGGTTACATAGGGGTTTAGTTATTTTGGAAAAATCTTTTATGAACCTCCTATAGAAACCTGCGTGACCTAAAAAACTGCGAATGCCTTTTACCGTTGTGGGCTCGGGAAGTTGGGAGATTACTTCTAGTTTTGCTTCATCAACTTCCAAACCCTTTTTCGACACAAGATGACCCAAAACGATGCCCTCTTCGACCATGAAATGACATTTTTCCCAATTTAGAATAAGGTCGTGGGTTTCACATCTCACCAAACTTTTTTCTAGATTCCTCAAACAGTTATCAAATGATGTGCCGATCACAGAAAAATCGTCCCTAAAAACTTCTATGGTATCTTCTATCATATCAGTAAAAATGGCCATCATACAGCGTTGAAAAGTAGCGGGAGCATTACATAAACCAAAAGGCATTCTCCGGAATGCAAAAGTACCATATGGACAAGTAAAGGTGGTCTTTTCTTGGTCTTCGGGTGCGATGTGGATTTGGTTATATCCGGAGTATCCATCTAGAAAACAATAAAATTCCTTTCCCGCTAATCTATCAAGCATTTGATCAATAAAAGGTAACGGGAAATGGTCTTTCTTTGTTGCTAGATTCAGTTGCCTATAATCCATGCATATTCTCCATCCCGTAACAGTCCTAGTTGGAATGAGTTCGTTCTTTTCATTTCTGACCACTGTTGTTCCTCCCTTTTTAGGGACACATTGAACGGGGCTCACCCAACTACTACTGGCAATGGGATAGATAATACCGGCATCTAACCATTTCAAGACTTCTTTCTTAACTACCTCCTTCATGATGGGGTTCAACCTTCTTTGGGGTTGGACTTTCCCCGGGTGGTCACTCTCCAAGTTAATCTTATGTTGACATAAAGAGGGGCTAATCCCTCGAATGTCCGCTATGGTCCAACCAATTGCTCCCTTATGCTTTATCAACAAATCAATCAGAAGTTGTTCTTGTTTCTCACTAAGTTTGGAAGAGATAATGACGGGAAGTTTATTATCCTTAGCGAGATAAGCATACTTTAAATGGGAAGGCAATGGTTTAAGCTCTAACTCGGGAGGTTGTTCTATTGAAGGGGATTGAACATCTCTATCCTTGAAGTCCAGAGGTTCAAAAGCTGCAACCATTTTATTACACTCATCCTTAAAAGTGTCATTACTCTCTGATTCAGAGTGCTCACTGTCAATCCCCACTGTGGGAACTGTACTCCCCACTGTGGGCAAATTGCCAAAATTGTGGGTTTCATAAATCGAACTTAAGGCAAAACAATCTTCGGTGTCTATATATTTGAGAGATTTGAAAACATTAAAAGTTACCTCTTGGTCATTAACTCGCATCGTGAGTTCTCCTTTGTGCACATCGATCAAAGTACGTCCGGTTGCAAGAAACGGACGTCCTAAGATGATTGGGATTTCTTTATCGGCCTCATAATCTAAAACAAGAAAATCGGCGGGGAAGATAAATTTATCCACTTGGACCAAAACGTCTTCTATTTTTCCCTTGGGGTAGGCAATGGATCGGTCGGCTAGTTGTAATGTCACGGTTGTGGGTCTAGCCTCTCCAATCCCTAACTTGTTAAAAATGGACAAAGGCATCAAGTTGACACTAGCTCCTAAATCACAGAGTGCTTGGCCTACTTCTTGTCCTCCTATAATGCATGGAATGGTGAAACTACCCGGGTCTTTCAACTTAGGTGGAATCTTGCTTGTTAGGAGGGCACTACATTCTTCGGTCAAAGCCACAGTTTCAAATTCACCCAACTTCCTCTTTTTGTTCAAAATATCTTTTAAGAATTTAACATAGCTTGGCATCTGCTCGAGAGCTTCTACCAAGGGTATGTTAATGTGAAGTTGCTTAAAAATGTCTAAGAATTTTTTAAACTGAACATCGACATTTTTAGGCTTCATTCTTTGAGGAAATGGAATGTTTCGTGGGTCAATCTGAGTTTGCTGTGGTATTGGCTTTGGAATAGTAGTCTTTGGGACAGGTCCAAAAGTGGGAAGGTCAGGGATGTCGGTCCCCACTTTGGGATCACAGTGACTTGAGGAGTGCCCACTGAGGTGCTCACAGTGGGTTTTTGAGGCGAATCATCAGATTCAAAAATGATATTTTTCAGATCCTTTCCACTCCTTAAAGTTATGGACTTGACATGTTCTGGTCCTTTTCCTATCACTCTAGCTTGCTCGGTATCACTCGGTAACGTTCCTGGTGGTCTATTCTTAACTTCAACGGCTAGCTGTCCTACTTGGGTCTCTATATTCCTAATGGCTGCTTGGGTTTGATTCATAAAACCTTTGAGAATCGACTCGATCGATTGTTGAGCCTCAGCTGGTTGGTTGGATCGTGGTTGGTATGGTTGTGGGGACTGCCCACTGTGATGTGGGGATTGCCCACTGTGATGTGGGGATTGCCCACTGTGATGTTGCTGAAATCCCGGGGGATTGTATGGTCTTTGCTGGATGTGACTCGGTCCTTGGGGTTGGAGTCCTTGATTACCGGACCAAGAGAAATTCGGATGATTTCTCCAACCTGGATTATAAGTCTGCGAATAAGGGTTGTTCCTTTGGTTGGTCCCTATGACATTAACAGATTCGGGGTTTGCTGGACAAAAGTTGAAAACATGCTCCTCTCCACAAAGGGAGCAGTTATCAGCGAGATGGGTTGCGGAATTGACTTGGCCTCGATTTTGATTTAAAACGATTTTTGTCAAGGCCACTAATTGTGCATTCATGGTTTTGAGTGCTTCGGAATCTATGGTGTTGGTCTTAGACATGGGTGCTCTCGGATTTGACCATTCGGTATTGTTGTTGGACACTTTTTCTAAGATTTGATATCCTTCGTTGTAAGTCATACTCGTAAATGTTCCACCGGCTGTTGCATCTAAGATGATTTTGGCTGCATTGGAAAGACCATTGTAAAAGGTCTCCAATTGGATGCAATGTGGGATGCCATGATGTGGGCACTTTCGAAGTAAATCTTTAAATCGTTCCCATGCATCCGAAACAGCCTCATCTTCCTCTTGTCTAAATAAAATTATATCATTTCGAAATCTAACATTCCTTGTTGGAGGAAAGTATTTTTGCAAAAATCTATCGGCAAGTTCTTGCCAAGTGGTTATCGAGTGAGGTGCATGTGCGTTCAGCCAAGATTTTGCTTTGTCCCTTAATGAAAAAGGGAAAAGCCTTAGTCTTAATGCCTCATCACTAACACCTTGCATTTGAAAGGAATCGGTCATTTCTAAAAAAGATTTTAAGTGCGAGTGCGGATCCTCAGATGGCGATCCTCCAAATTGACCCATGGCTTGGATCATTTGAAACATCACCGGTTTGAGTTCAAAATGCGTTGCAACAATATTGGGTCTCAAAATTCCGGAGCTTAAATCACCAACTCCGGAAGTAGCATAGTCCCGTATTTTTCGATCTTTGTTATCGGCAATCGTGATTGTGGTCTCCACTATAGGTGGCGGTACTGCAGCCATGTTCACAGTGGGGATCACAGGAGGTTGTCGATTTGTTTTCTTGCTTCTTCGTGTTTTTCGCAACGTTTTTTCTATTTCGAGATCTATTGGAACCAAATGTTCGAGTTGTCGCCGTGGCATACAATACGAACAGCTTAGAAAAACTAGTTACTCGGGCTCGAACAAAAACTAATGTCTTGAGATTTAAAATCACGCCAGTCCCCGGCAACGGCGCCAAAAACTTGTTACGTGCGAAATGTGTGTTTTAATCGCAGTGGGTTGCAAACTGTCCACAGTGGGAAGTGCAAGTGTACACTGTCCACTATGATCGTCACAGCAAGTAATAGTTGGTAAAATACCAGAATCGAATCCACAGAGACTGGACAATCAAGACAATACGGTTCTCATGAGCTCCTTTTACAAGTTTCAACTAGAGAGGAAAATAATACTTTGGTTTGGTTTGGTAAAATAGCTACTTGAAACGATTTACTAAATGCTAAAAAGGAGGAATGTAGGTTGGATTTTCCCTAAATTTTATCTCAAATACTCGGTCCTTAGAGTGATCCTCGTATTCGTGGTGGACATTTTCGCTAGAAAAGCCCGGTTACAAAATACTCACACCGTTAGATAAAAATCCCATACTCTTAGTACTTGTTGTTTTGTCAATGGTAATCTCTAAATGGACCTTTTCAGGCCTCGATGGAATGTGTAGAGACAAATACTCTAAGTGTTTTTAATACACAAATTAGCTTGCCTACTACTCCAGTGGGCAGAGATTAGCTCACTGTGTCGACCTCACTTTCGTAAGTGTCAAAAGAATTCTTTCGAATCCCCTAGCATCATTCAAGCTCGTGTCACTGCGCTCTACTTATTTCTAAGTTAAGAACTAGACTTTAGATCCTTGCAAGTGATCAGCTTGTTCGCATCCTTGGGTAAATATCGAGAATGAAAGACCAAAACAACAAATATTCTAAGTATAAAGATTACTCAAGCATTTTTGATAAAATCCAGGTACTTCTCCTTCCTACATCCCAAAGGATGTTTTAGCCTAACATTTCCGAAGTAAAGAAAACAAAAGATGAAGATTTGCACATAATAAAACTGAAAGTGACTTGAGTTAACTGCTCACAGTGGGGAACGAGAAGTCGTCCCTGCACTGTGTAATACGAACTACAATTTAAACTAAGAAAGTAAATTACTGAAAATTAAAGCTAGTTACTGCAGTAAATAAAAGACTAAAGCTAATGTGGTAGTTGAGAGAATTTGAGACTAAAAGTATTCAAGAATGAAAACCAAGCATGCATTTAATGGCACCCAAGTGCTCCTTTATATACTAGGAGAAGGAGTTGGGTATTACACAAAAGAGGTGGGTCTTCCAATGGGTAAAGACTGCTGAGTTGTGGCAGAATTCAGCTCCTTGTGCAATTCTTTTATCCAATGGTCCCTTCTCCAAGTCAATCTCCAAGTACAAAGAGGTGTACTTGATGCTATCTTCAATGAGAACTACCTTGTACTTCTCCAGCCATTTCTCTGCCATATGAACCTTCCTCCTCCAGAAAATTAGATCCCAACTAAAAGTTTCTTTTTGATTTCTTTTTGATCAGCTCGAAGAGTGGGGAACCGGAGTGGGCACTGTATACGTCACTGCGGATGAAAAAGCGAGAAAACACCCAAAACTTCCCCAAATAATTTATTAAAGACCATGGTTCACTCCTTTTGCTCGTTTTCGTAAATCATACCAAGAATGGGGGTTTTTAGAAGTGAAATGGCTAAAATTGACAAAATAAAGTGGAAAATAAATGGAAATAATAACTCTAAAAATAGAGTTATCACGCGACAATTGAATCAATTGATGAATTGAATTAAGTTTAATTGGAAAAGAAACTTCAAAACGATTCCAATTATTCCAAACACAATTGTCTTTGTTTATTCTAGAATTAAATGCAGTAGGGAAAGACTTTGATGCTGCATCCTTGACAGGTTCCTTGTTCAGCCACTTTGGTTTTTCTTGTTTTGCTTGACCATTTTTATCTGAAACAACAGGGACAGAGTGGTCAGTGACTTTTGAAGGAACAGTATTTTTTGTAGGCAATTGTTCGGTCTTTTGCCTCGGCTGTGACTGCTTTTTAGAAATAGGTTTAGTAGTTGGTTTTGATTGTGAAATCTTGATCACAGCTGGGGCCTTTGTTTTAGAACTGCTACCTTTCAGAAAATTGACCGGACGATTGACTACCGGAGTCAAAAAATCAGTATTACTCGGGAGAGGTTTGTCGAAGGGAAACGACTCAAACTCTCCATCAGAATGACCTTCAGAGTTCATAAATTCAGAAAAATCGATATCCGGAATTGCAGGACTTGGATGAGGTGAGGAAGGCGAGGAACACTTAGTAGCAGTGTGCTTTGGGGAATTTGGTGCGGAAGCTAGGAAAAAATCAGAGTTTAAATTCCTTTTAACACACTCATCTTTAGAATCGTTACCGTCTTGTGTGGTAGATATTTGACCAATAAAAGCTTTACACGAAGACGTTTCAGATGAATTCGAGGAAGATTCGGGTGAAATCTGCTTCTCAAATTTGAGTTGGTCAATTTGCTCTTGGAGCTGACCATTTTTCGTATACTCATGCATCGTATCTGTTTTGTGATTTCTTCCTGAAGGATTTCCTGTCCTTCATCAGACACAACCTCGGTTTTGACCGGTTGTGGATTCTCAAGTTTCTCAGAATTGAGTTTCTCAATCTCAGAGATTAGCGCTTTCTTTTCGTTTTGGAAAACAGACCTTTCTTTCTCAAGCGACTCCTCCAGCTCGACAATCTTTGCTTCCATGATGAGAGGGGGAACATAGAGCTTAAACTCGTCCGTCTCAGTCTTGGTTGCGGGTGATTGGCCCTCATACTTTTTGGAAGAATCCTTGGGCATAACAACCTTGTAGGGGTCGAAGTAGTCATTTGAGAGATACTTTTTGTTCTTTTGATAGGAATAATTCAAAGGTTCATAACAAAACGGAAATTGTATTCCTCTTTTATGTGTGCGTTTATATTCCTCGGTTTCTTCTTCCTTTTCAGGTTCAAGAGGGCCAGTCCATTGAATGGCATATTCCGGATACGTTTTATCTAACCCAAAACAAGCAAAATCATACAAAGTAGGAGTTTGATATCTTCCCTTTTTCAAATAGTGTGGGTTATCATATCCGATTCCCCACTCTTTGTTAAAATAAGTGAACTCCTTGGGTATATTCAGAAAGATAGTTTGATCATTTTGACCCCTTTTGTGGAGTTTGGTTTCAAGATCAAGGATTTTAGCAACAAACTCCTTGTGCTGAATTTGAAGAGAGGAACATTGATAAACAAGTTCTTCTTTCTCATTCATGCACTGATCAAACTGAGACTGAAGATCAGATAATTTGGCCCTTAAGTCTTTAGGTGCTATTGAAAGATTTTTGCATTTCTCCTTTAACATAGCATTTTAAGACTTATGTTTTTCAGTTATTCTTGTTTGAACGTCTAGCTTTTCGGTTAGTGAACTAATCTCAAGCTTTTGTTCTTTCGTGGTGGCCTTAAAGGAATCTGCCTGTTTGGTAAGCGATTGCATTTGATTCAAGAAATTCTTTTGGCAAGAATCACATACCTGACTTGTCTTCTCTTCATCGGCTGGAGAGTGATAGCCCATGAATGCATCAGCACCAGACTCTTCTTCATCGTCAGAACGACCCAACCAGTAGTCTTTTTCCACAAGTAGAGCTTCTCCAGCTTCCTCCTGCTCAATCAGGGCGAGCTTAGCCTTGTAGTAATGAGAATTCTTTACCACTGGCCTCGTATAATCTTTAGCGAAATGACCAAGCTTTCCACAGTTGTAACAGGTCACTGGTTCATCTTTCTTCTTTCTATTATCTTTCTCCTTCTTCTCTGACTTCTCTTGCTCATCAGCTTTCCTCTTTCCCTCATACTTGTCCTGATGATCGTGGCGCTTGTTGGAGGATGTGGAATAGCGCTGACTATTGGACGAAGGCTTCTTATAGAACTTCTGTTGTTGGAAAGATTTAGTGAGCAAAGATATCGCTTTCTTGAAGTCAGATACTTCATCATTAGAGTCACTGTCTTCCTTTTCAGATTTGGAAGAGCATTGCTTTTGAGCACGTTTTGAGTGACGGCCCGAAGATTTCCCTTTCTTGGAGGACATGAGTACAATATGATCAGAAGCTGGCTTTGAGTCAGTCTTCTTCTCGCTCAGAAGCTCATTCACTTCATCTTCGTCTTGAAGATGTGTCTCATAGAGTTCATTGATGCCGATGTTCTCTATCAAGTTGTTGTGCTTGACATGAGAAGCAAACACCTTCCATTCCGGCAGCAGATTATTGAGAAATTTGAGCGCGTTTTCTGTGTTGGAGCGAGTGATCTTATTCTTGTTCAGTACATTAAGAAGTGAGCAGAACCGTTCATAGGTCTGTGTGACAGATTCGCCGGTGCGCTGCTTGAAACCATCGAACTTGGTTATCGCGCTGTTGGTCTTTAGTTGATTTACGACATCGCTCCCACGCATCATTCTGGCCACTTGATCCCACCTGCCCTTTGCCGTTTCTTTATAGCTGTCGATAGCTTTATTGATCGGGTTGGGAAGGGCCTGGACAAGATATCTCTTTGCATGCTTTTCACCTTCGATCATGCCTCTTTCATCTTCGGTCATTTCGGCGATAGTCTTTTTCGTACTACGAGCTACAGCAGTTGCAGTTGCTTCTATGTCATTCATCGGCCAAGGGATTGGACCATCTTCAAGAGCTCTCTTGATGTACTCGTAGTTGTCCTTGGACTCTATGAAGAGCATGAACCTGTCGCGCCATTGGCTGTACTTATTTGGAAAGAGACACGGTGGTTTGGAGTCGGTGTCGATTGCAAGAGCTTCGCGCGAAGTAGACATCTTTGGATGCAACGGAGTGATCGTCAGACGTGTGGATTGATTCAAAGTGTAAACCTAACGCAAGGCACTATGAGTGGGATCCTAACGCAAGTTCTACGACAGATATGAACTAAGAGTGAGCTTACTGGATAGGAATCCAAATAAGAGTCTGATCAGGAAGTGTCCGGATCAGAATAATGAAAAACAAAACAGTTCAAAATCACAAAGTATCCGGATAACACAGGGAATCTGGATAGTCTAAGGTTTCCGGATAACACATAGGTTACCGGATGTCGATAGTTACCGGATAAAGAAAATAAACCAAGAGTTACCGGGTAAGTGAGATGTCCGGATAAGTTACTTACCGGATGTTAAGGGTTTCCGAATAAAGCACTTACCGGATGCAGGGATGTCCGGGAAAATTGATGACCGGGAACTTTGGGTTTCCGGAAACTAATTTACCCGGATAGATTAGAGTTTAGAATACTTACCCGGAGAGTTTGGACTTACCCGGAAGACTTACCCGGAAAGAAGAGATGTGTCCGGAAGAATTACACAATTTTCCGGAAAGGTTGGAGCTGTCCGGAAACCGCGGCTAACCTATCTGGGAACTACGGCTTACTTTTCCAAATCGATTGAAATCCGATTAGGGTTGCTAAAAAAATGTTCCTGAAAGATTAGAAACACTACCAAACACAAAAATAACACTAACCCAATCGATTTTAAAGCAAAAACAACAAGTTTTGATGGTAAAAATTTGATTTTTTTTTATGAAGAACACACTCAAAACTTTTGAATTTGATTTGCTTAATTAACCACTTAAATGGACGAATTGGGATGTGAAAATTTGCAGAAACACTAATGATAATGATGCTAACACAACCCAATAAACAGAATCGATCAATTTAATCAGAATCAATGATTTGAAATTTCAAGAATGTGACAGACGTGAAAAAGTCAAATCTTACCAGAAATCAATATGAATGCTCTGAATCAAATCCGTCCGTCTGCTCTGATACCAATTGAGAGTCTCAGATCCGTGCAACAATAATGAAATCAAAATGATAAACAATGTGTGTAACGATTTCAACTGGTCATCTCTGATTAAGCTTTCAATATTAGAGAGTATTACAATAAAGAGTGATGAAAGCAAATGAGACAACTAACCTATTTTTTTAAGGCTAGATTGCTTTATATATGGTGGGCCCATGGTTAACAAGCCCACGGCCCGTTCACTGACAAGTCCTAATTTAATCTATTACAATTAGCCCCTTGAACTTCTAATCAACCAAATATTACCCTAACAAGAAGTCACGTTCTAAATACAAGGATCATGTCGAGAAACTTATAAATCGACAGATCGACTTGGTGTCTTCTGCTGTGGATATTCCTCCTCCCACTCCTCTTGCGACTCAACAAAGAAGGGCCTCTGCAAAGAAAAAGTCCAAACCATCAGATTCAGGTCCTCCTATCCGGAACGAAACAGGTATTGGTTTTTCACGTGCTGAAGTGCTTGGTCCTGATCCTGATCTCTCAGCGCTGGATACCTCTCTGCCACCTGGTGAATGTTTCTTCCTTGGTAAAGTCATAAGCAATCCTTATGGTATCTTCTTTCTCGACTACGATGAAGGACAACATTTTCAACGTGTCTCTGAGCTTCCCATTACTCCCATTGAACAGCTCAGGGATCTCATCTATTGGTGTGAATTCAGACGCGATCTTCAGGCACGATATCTCAAGCCCCTGATCTTTAAAGAAGCACAAGAAAGAAGAAATCAGGGAAAAACTGCCCCTGACTGGATGATCCCTACAACAAAGACCCTTGATGAACTTCCCATTATGGAAGAACCTTTTGATGGCTGATAGGATTTCCTTGTAATCTTTCTATCTTTATCAGCTTACCTCTTTTGTACTTGTAAGTTTATTTGCTGTACTTGTAATTTTTCCACTTCCCTTTGTAACCTTATACGAAGTTAAAAGAAAAATTTCAGCGAATGTACTTTACTCCATCAGTACTTAAAAGATCCCAGAAAACAGTAAAAGGGACAAATATTTTATGAGTTCTTTTTATCTTTATGTTTTCATACTTAGCAATTTTCATTGTTGCTGTGTCATAATCAAATAGGGGGAGATTGTTGATCCAAACCCTCAGTGATTTGATAATGACCCTCTCTTAAACACTTAGTGACAATTGTAAGTAAACAATATGTATTAGAGTTTCACTATCGCTGATAAGTACTAGGACTTTACAGTACCACTGATAGGAACTCTCGATCTTTAGATTAGACATTCAACGAACACTGTTCATCCAGTAGCTCTGAGCCTGTTCAGTCTCTGTGATGATCGCTGATAAATTATAGTTGTTTACTTATGATCCCTGAAGACAAGTCTCACGTCAATATAGGTTCTATGCTGAAGTCGAAGATCAAGCCCAAGAACCGGCGACAAGTCTACTAATGAACTGATGCGGATATCAGTGAAGCAAGACCTGTCCATTCAACGTGAAGTATAAAGTAGAATACTTCAGCAATGGCTGGGCTTTATCACTCGCTGATAAGGAACTGTTCAACGAACGCTGATCATGAAGTCTTCCACTACAAGTTACTTTTGTCTTACCCCCTTGCACGTCTTCGTACGAAATGTCAGAACGGACCTCCCTTCTGTCTAGAATCGTACAACAAACTCTGATTCTACACTGTGCACCATGCGTCTACTAAGGTTGTCTACAAAGGTCAAAAGATGCAACCACTCAGCTGCTGCCACGTGTAAAGTAACACTGCCATGCATTAAATGCATGCAGTATATAAAGAAGAACCCTACTTCAAAATTGATGTGCTCAACCATCTTCTTCTTTCTCTCTTAGTGTTAGAATATTATTCGTAATATTCTTATCTCCTTTCTATCTTATTTCATGTGCAAGAAACTTAGAGTTCTTAACTTGTTTAGATTAGGTTTATCCTTAATCTTGTTCCGCAACAAGTTGTAAATTGTTTTAAGATTTATCAATAAACAATTTAGAAAGTAAAAATCGTGTGTTTGTATTCACCCCCCCCCCCCCCTTCTACAAACTTGTATAACCCTTCGGGACCAACACCCTTATTTGCTAAAAACTCAAGCTTTAACCTTAAAATCTCAAAACTTAACCAACAAACCATTACCATCTCTTTAATCAAGGAACATCCACGATCGACCATAAAAAGGTCGTTCATCAGACCCTTTAAAACAAATTCACCCAAATCATAATATTTACAGGAACCCTAAAACTATATCCAATAATTAGAGAAATCTTAAAATAAAGGGTTAGAGAGTTCTTACCTAAAAAGATGGATTACAAGCTAAACATTCTTAAGGTTTACGCACTCTTTTTTAAACATCATTGCTTTCTCCTCTCTCTCTCTCTCTCTCTCTCTCTCCCTCTTTCTCTCTCTCTCTAAACACATACATAAGGTGTAAAAAAAGAATTGTAAGGACAAGGACATATTGTTTTCACATCACGGATATTTACATAATAGCCCCTCAAGAATTGCTAATTTACCAAAACTAGCCCTAAACTTTCACTTTTGTGAAGCTTATTAATTTGGGTTATTACAAAAAGACACCAAGAAATGCAGATGAAAGAGATGGTTTATCTTCAACGAGGTAGAAGAAGAATTTTCAATGTTAATCAGGCTTCCATCACAGGATCTACTTCAAATTGAACTTGTGCTGTTAATTGATGAACTTTATCAAACAGTTGGTGCTCATACAAGAAAACCATAATCAAATATGTAAATGATGAATGCTAGACAATTATTTATATAACCCATCACGAATTGAAACAATGGACAAAATAGAATTCCCAGTTTTGTAATTCTCAAATCAAAGTAGGAGTCCACAGTGGCAGTTTATTTCCCACGAGTTTATACACCTAAAAAATCAACTAGTAACAATGGCTATAAAACCAAAAAAAATTCCATGAATGTAGCTCGTTTGTGTGGCAAAAATAAATAATTCTTAGCAATCCTAGAATAAAAACCATCATCAGAAGAAAAGCCACATAAGGAAAACCATCAACACAAGAAAAATCGAGATACCAACAAGGAAGAGGCGGACAGTGATAGAGTAACAAGAGGCAAGAAGAAGAGATGAGTAGAAGAGAACATCGTGTTAGAGATAGTAGTATCGTATGAGACAATCAAAGAGGGAAAATGTTGAGTCTGTATCGTATGGGATGTAATGCGGTGACAGAGCAAATCAGAGTTTCTTGAACAATTCAGAATTAAAAACTGTTGGGAAACAACATTGTGTCTAACTTATTCAAAGCTTTACCTCTTAATTGCACCATTAAAAGGTAAGAAACACACCCTTATTGTATCAAATGAGATTTTATTGAGTTTTATGTTAATCAGGGTCAACGTATTATTAAATTCTTGAAAAATGTATCTTTGGGTTTATTGTGACGTTTTTTAAATCAATTAAACAACTACAAGGATTTGTCTACTTTGTTATAGGTCAAATGTTATTTGTCTACTATTAACAGTGTCACTTGAACCCTCATTAGTCTTAAGTGTTTAAATCGTTGATAAATGTTTACCATTGATTTTATGGGGACTTTGAAAATACAAATCATGTGGTGTTCGATCTTTTGCTTTGATTACTTCAACAAAATTAGGGTTATGGACCAATTTATATTATAGGTGTCTTGGGTTGTCTAAATGCTTGGAACACATGTTTTTTGACATGCGTTGGTTTTATGATATAACCTTGTAACTTGCCGATATTTGAATTTAAGTGTCTTTGGTCATTCAAATAGGTGTCATGTATTTTAGACAGTAACATATTGGATTCATAGGGTTATGAGTCTATCGTGCGGTGAAGTTTGGAGTTCAGATGTCCATTTATGTCTAGATAATGGTCACCATGTCATGGTTTGTGTTAGTCCCAGATGGCTAATAAGAACAAGAACAGGTATTGTAGAGGGGTGGTTTAATACAATACACAAAATTTTCACTTAAATTTAATTCTTTATTGATTTACAAAATCAAGAATTACACTAACACTTTAGATTGTTGCGGAAAGAACATATGAACTCTATTCTAACAATCTTCACAATGTAAAGCAGAAAACTACACAACTTCTAAAATACACAAAGATTGAAAGGTATTTAGTTCAATGAAGGAGAAAAGCATAAAGTCTTGTGCACTGAGAAATCTTCAAGAATGCGCAGTTTGCATGGAGAGGTCTTCATCCTTTATGAGCCAAACCAATCAGATGCATACTATTTATCAACAAAGTCATTCAATCCCTAATTTGAACAACATAGACGATCATGAGATAACTGAAGTAATTGCTTAATTGAATAAAGTCTTAACGTAAAATCAATACTTTGTTCAACAAAATTACGTGAATCAATCAAATCACGATTATTAATGTTTTTCCAAGAATTAAAAACGGAATTAAATGAATCTGACTGCAACTTGCTCTCTTTAGATCCGTTAGCTACCCACTTTTGTTTGACGTTTTTGGCCCGACCATTTTTTATCTGAAAAATCATTAAAGTCATGGTGAGTAGAGCTTGAGTAGTAAGGATGTCTATTTTGGGATATACCGGTCTGTTTTCGTTTCTATGAACGTCTTTTAGATTTAGATTGGTTTTTAGAAACATTGTTTACAGAACGGGTTTTACGGTTTGAAGTAGAACATTCACCCTTAAGAAATTTTGCCGGTCAATCAACCGCATTTGAAAGGAAATATGTGTGACTTGGAAGTTTTTAATCGAATTCAAACATAGGAAACTCCTCATCTGAACAAATGCTTGAGTCCATAAACGCGGAAAAATCAAGTCCACTCTCGGATGGAAAATCATTGGTCAAAGGATATGAGGAACATTTTGGAACTGTGTTTTGCGAAGAATCAGTTGCGGAAGTTTTTTGAAAATCAGAATTGAGATTCTTTTGAAAACACATTGCTTGAGGTTCTTTTCCTTTTCTGGAAGAGATTTTTCCTATAAAATCCTTACAAGAAGATGTATCGGATGAGTTTGAGGACGGTTCAGACAGAATGACTTTCTCGTTTTGAAGGTGATCAAACTTCTCTTGAAGTTTACCCTTGCCCACATGCTCTTGCATCACTTTTGTTGCTAGGGAAGACAGTTTGGATGTGAGCCGTTTGATTTCTACTTGAAGAGCTTCATTTTCCTCAACTGATACAGGTTCTGTTTTTGTGGAATTGAAACTCTAAAGTTTGGATAAAATCCCTCTTGTTTTTCCTTTTGAAATTTAATTTGTTCCTGTTCAAATGACTCCTCTAACTGAACTATTTTCATTTCTAAAACGAGAGGTGGAACATAACAGTTAAACTCGTCCTTCTTTGTTTTAGTTTCAGTTGTTGGGACCATATCCTTTTAGGGTATTCTTTGGGCTTGGCAACTTTGTAGTCGTCAAAGTAGTCATTTGAGAGGTATTTGGATTTCTTTGTTTCATAAGTTGTGTTAAGAACTTCATAAGCAAACGGCATTTGCATTTTGACATTATTCGCGCGTTTATATTCCTCATGTTCCTCATCCTTCTCATTGAGTGGTTCTGTCTATTTGATTTTGTATTCAGGATGTTTCTTATCAATTCCTAGAAAGTTAAACTCGTATAATGTAGGCACCATTGATAAGATATTTTTCAAATAGTGTGGGTTGTCATACCCAATTCCCCATTCAGAGTTAAAATACCTGAAATCCTTTGGTTTATTTAGATGGATCATTTGATCAGTTTCACCTCGTTTATAAAACTTAACTTCTAGGTCATTTATTTTGAAAGAATCTCTTTGTTATCTATTTGAAGACAAGAGAATTGATAGACAATCTCAGCTTTCTCATTCTCACACTGATCAATCTTTGCAGTTAAATCAGATATCTTGGCTATTGAAAGGTTTGTACATTTTTCCTTCAGATAGGCGTTATTCGACTTAAGTTTTTCTGTGACCTTTCTTTGGACATCTAACTGATCATTTAAATTGGTTATTTAAAGCAGATGTTCATTAGTGGTAGTCTTACATGACTCTACTCTTTGAACAAGCATTTTCATCTGATCCATTAAAGCTTGATGAATAGGAATACATATCTGACAGGAATCTCTGAGATTTGGAGGTGCGGTGTGGTTGCCCATAAAGCCTAGATGCGCATCAGCATCTTTATCATCACTATCATCGTCAGATCGAGTCAGCCAATGGTCATATTCACCCATCAGCGCTTTCCCAGCTTCTTTCTGTTGAGCCAAAAGCGGCTTGTTCTTGTAGTATTCAACATTGCAAACAACTGGCTTTCGACAATCATTGGCAAAATGACCTAGTTTGCCACAGTTGTAGCGCTTAACTTGCTCGTCTTTGTTCTTTACATTAGGCTTGCGCTCATACTTCTCTGTGTGATCAGATTGTTTTGCCTCGTCAGATCTTCTTTTCCCTTCGTACCTTTTTTTGTAATCATGGCGCTTCTTAGAGTAGTTGAGTAGCGCTCATTGTTGGAAGACGGTTTCTTTAAGAAAGTTTTCTTTTGAAAGGACTTGGAGATAAAGGCCATGGCTTTCTTGATTTCAGTCATTTTGGGGTCTGAATCACTTTCCTCTGATTCCTTCTCTTCAGGTTTAGATTCCCTGGATACTTGAGTTCTTCTAGAGCTGCGGCTAGACGACTTACCTCGCTTGTCAGATACGAGGGCCAGGGGATCAGCTTGATGCTTCGTGGTTGACTTCTGAGTGCCCATCATCTCCAGAACATCGTCCTCGTCTTGCATGAGCATTTCGTATAACTCGTTGATGGGAACATTCTCTATGAGGTGGTTGTGTCTGATATGAGAGGCAAAGGTTTTCCACTCGGGCTGAAGGTTGTTCAGAAACTTGAGGCCGTTTTCAGTGTTGGACAGCAAGATTTTGTTCTTTTGAAGATCATTCAGTAACAGGCAGAATCGCTCGTATGAATCGGTTAATGATTCTCCCTTCCGTTGCTTGAAACCGTCATAGCGAGTGATGCATCTATTTACCTTTAACTTATTCCCAACATTACTTCCACTCATCATATTGGCCACTTGATCCCACATACCTTTAGACGTTTCTTAGTGGCAATCAATCACAGTGTAGATTTCGTTCGGCATACTCTGAACTAGATAACGCTTGGCGTTCTTCTCCCCAGTGAATCTGTTCTTCTCATCATCGGTCATTTGGGAGTACGTCTTTGGTACTCTTCATTCGGGGGTCCTATCAGTTTGAGCTGGGAAAACTTGCATTGGAGGCTCCTGAGGACCTTCTGTAAGAGCTTGCCAAATGTACTCGTAATTGTCCTTAGACTCGATGAAGATTAAAAATATGTCTCGCCACTGTGCGTATTCGCCTCGATAGAGGATCGGAGGCTTGGAGTCGGTACCGATTGCAAGAGCGTCTCAAGACATCGTGATATTCACTAAAATGATCTTCAGACAGTGTACGGTTCGATTCAAGGTGGTGACTTAACGCAAAGAACTATGAGTGAGTATCCTTACGCAAAATCTAAGAGTGATAGGCTACTAACAGGTAAGTTGAATTACTCAGACGAGTATCCGGATAGTGGTGTCCGGATCGGAAGTGTCCGGATCCGGAGGTGATATGTGAAGTGTCCGAACAAGTGTAAAGTAACCGAAAAGTAAGGTGACCGGGAAGAAAACTTACCAGATAGATATTGTGTCTGGGATGTGAGCAATCCGGATAGGAGGTCCGGGAAGTGATGAACGTACCGGATAGTCGATGTCCGGAAACTGGTGTCCGGAAAGTTTAGACTTATCGGAAGAGACAACCCGGATACGTGAGAAATCCATAAACTAATCGGATACTTGGAGTACCCGGAAGGAGTCAGGACAAGGTGATGTCCGGAAACTGGTGTGTTCCAGATAGGAGTACGCACAATAGTGCGTCCGGATAGAATTCAAGAGCACATAAACTTACTTGGATAGAACGGTTGTGCGAGAAAAACGGATCAAGGGATGAATTAGGGTTGTCGATTCTGCTCCTGAAAAATTAGTAGATGACGAAAAATACAAAAAACAACCGAACGCTATCGATTTCTAAGCAAAACAACCGATTTTTTATGCAAAAATTTATGATTTTTCAAGAACAGAGACGAAAAAATAAAAACTAATTTTTGCAAATAATCACCTCAAAGCTTCAAATCAGATTCTAAAACTTTGCAGAACTCTAAATAACAGTAGGAGAAATCGATTTTGATGATTTAGAACTAACAATTTCACAAAAATTGCAAGAATGAGATTTCTAAGAAAAGATAACAGTCGATAAACTTACCAGGATACTTTGAAACCTTGAATCGATGGTATGTCTGTCTGCTCTGATGCCAATTGTGGATCCCAGATTAGTGCAATAACAATAATAATCAATAATCAATAATCAATAAGAAGTAATGATTTCAATCTGTCATCCATATCATTCAATCAAAGAGTTTTGTCATTCAGAGAGTTTACAATAAGCAATAGGAACGATTAACCTAATAATAAGGTTAAAGAAAACTATTTATACCAATTGAAGGTATTTACAAATTACACCCTTGAACTTCCATTCATCTAACTTTTTGACCCTAACAAGCTCTTCTTGCACTGCATCTATCCAGTTTGGATGATCAAGGGCTTCAAAGACCTTATTTGGCTCTATCACACTTAAAAAGTTCACAAAGAAATCCTCATTGATTGTATCTAATCTTGTATTCAAACCATCTTCAGGAGCACCAATTATTTGACGATGGGGGTGATCCTTTGTCCATCTTGTAATTGGAGCATGGACATGCGGTGGTGTTTGTGCTTCTGAAGGAAGTTGGTGTAAGACAGCTTCAGAGCTCTGAGGAATGGTACCAGGGCTCTAAGGTACACTGCTCTGTAGTGTAGCTTCAATTCTCTGAAGGGTACTGTTAATGCCAAAAATCGCACCAAAGGGACAACTTAAGGTCGATGTGGACTTAAACAACTAAAGAAAGAATCTTTCGACGAGACGTGCGACGGTAATTAAAATAAAGAAACAACTAATTTGATGATGCAGGAAAAATCTCAATCGAGGAAAAAACCTGCGGACGACAGTGGGTGTCGTCGCTGCACTATGGTCGCCAATCAGGGGCGATGTCCTTGGGATACTGGTGTCGATCGTACAGTGATTACAATACAAATGAAGAAAATGCTTCGATATGTAAAGTACAAGTGTTTGAATGTAAAAATAGGTGTTTGTCGTGTACGAAACAAAGTGTGAACTGCTGGTCGAGGGTTGTTGTAGTGCGTCGAGAGCGATACTTAGAATAATGGTTCTTCACTTCAGGTGTTCTTGAATATTGCATTGGTTGTTACTCGCCGGATATTCGAATATGTTGAAATGTTGATTGAGCTTGATATTTATAGTCTTCGTGTACTTAGCTTCATCCATGAATGCATCTTTAATGGCCTTAACGGTTGGAAACGGTCGCCAGAGTAATGATCTTCGTCCGTTACGGTCGCCAGCTGTTTAATGATTGCATCGGTTATAGTCGTTGCTCTATAATGACTTTGACTCCTGCATTAAACACTTAACAAACGGTTATGGTTAACGTTAGCTTTGGTCGAGGTCGCACGTCCTTATATAATAGTCGTGCGGATCGGGCGACACTATGGTCGAGCGTCATAAGGAACTCTCGACTTACCTTTTATGAGGGACGACGATGGTGTTCTGGGTCTTTGTCGAGACCTTATCTTAATACAATATATAGTCTTTAATCATACGTCTTACCTGTTCTGGTCGCGGTCGAGCGACGTGATTTTTTGCCCAAACAGTTTGCCTCCAAAATTTGAAAATTGAATGTCAAATTTAAGTTTTAAATTTTGCTTGTCGAACGGTTAGACTTGTGACCTGGGTTGAGGGACTTACCTGGTTATCGTGGAACTAGACCGGTTAGCCTTTAACTGAACGAGATGTTGAAAAGTTGTGACGTCATACTGATGCGCGATGATGCTTACTAGCTGTCGAAGATAAGTGTCGGAGATCCGGGTCGGATATCATCAAGGAATTCGGTTTGTTCGTATAAGTAAAAGATACGACGAATCCTTCCTTGTTTCGCCTTTGAAGGGTTTGTGCTGTGATTTCCTTGCCATTCTTCGCCGGATCCTTTCCAAACTTGTGAAATTCTTTTATTTGATTAGGTTCTCCGGGGTCTAGCGCGCCTATAAGTAAGGTACGATTTCTTTGACTTTTTGTGTTACTTCGAGTCTTTTTCCCTTGTATGTTCATAACATTCTTTTCCTTTGCGATTTCTAGGAGAGTCACGACCCAAAGTGTCTAGTGTTTCTGCAAAAAGAGTTGCTGAATTGGAGCTTGCTCGTCAAGGCAGGGAGAAGAGGTTACAGGCTATGTATGCTGGTTCTGGAGTCTTGAAGAAGACGAGGACGACGATCTCGAGGGAGTCGTTTGCAGGGGTCAATGACTCGTCGAGAGTCGCTTCACCCGATAAGGTAGGGGTCGGATCACCTAAGAAGGTGATTGCCGCGACACCTTTTAATTATGCGCCTCCGGCGAAAACGGTGAAGTCCCCGTCTGCCGCGTCGAATCCTTTGTCAGCCGACAAGGGCAAGGAACACTCAACGGGAGGGGAGAAGGTCACGACGGTCAACTTTACGCTGCCATCGGACTTTATGATAGGTAATGTCCTAGACGGGACGAACCTGTTCCCTCACCTGGATAAATTCCTGCTTCCATCATTCAGGGAGCGTTTTGAGGGGTTTCCTATCGAGGAGACGGGTGCCCATGTAGCCGGCTTGGTGTTCATGGTAAGTCTTTCTTTCAAGACTTAGTTTGTCTAGGCCCAGACTTCGTTGTCGTTATCGTTGTCCACTGATGATGTCTGCCTTTTATGATTTCGCAGGCACTTCAAGCTTTCTTGGCCTTGCGAAGTGGAACGGCGAAGGTGAAAGATCTCTTGTCTGCTGCACGCGAAAGGGAGAATGCAACATTGGACCGAGCAAACGATGCTACTGGTCGCACGGAGGATCTATCGAAGCGTCTTGCTGACGCTTTAAAACATATGGAGATCGTTAATCATGCGAAGGAGGATCTTAGCCATCGCTTGATGCAGTCCTTGTGCATGACTGCCGAGTAAAGGGAGGAGATGGAAAAGATTAAGGAATCCTTGGCTGCTGTTTCGAAAGAGGCTGAGGATTATAAGTCCAAGGTGGAGAGTTTAGAGAAAGAAGTGCGGGCTGCTAAAGACGATGGTAAGTCTATTTTTGCCATAGCTCGTTTGACTGCTCGGGCTGCTATCATGCGGCGGCATTTGCTGGGAAAATATCCTCTTCCTTCTACAAAGGAGGAACTGGACATTTATTTGAATGGCGTCGGGACCGAGAGGGATCTGGACTCAGATGACGAGAAGGACGTCGAGGAAGAGATGGTAGGCGAAGGTCCTCAAGATGAGACTTCAGGCAAGGATGCAGCGGATGCTCCTTCTTTAGTTTAAGAATTTTCTCTTTCTTTTTTGTTTTACTGCTCGACCGTTGGTGGTCGAGCGCATTTTTGACAATTTTTCTGATGAATGCACTTTTTTGGTTTGAACTTTATTGGTAAACAACTATCGCATCGATTGAACATAAGATACATAGAAATCATGCGACCAAGGCAGTTATAAAATATGAGAACATACGATCAAAGCATCTATACAGGGTATAAGAAAGAAAAAATAAGGCATTCGTTTAGAATGTATGCTAATCAAACACCAACACATGCGACTAATGTATTTATTCAAAACGTGAAGTTTTTCTAAGTTAAAAAGCTCAGGCTGTGAAGCCGTCTTTGCGATTGTGCGACCAAGTCGTTCGACTAGCTGTAAGGTGTGATCAAGTCATGGACCTGATTGTCTATGTCGTGCGATCCTGCGATAAAACGATGTCGAGGGTTGGTCGTTGGCTCACCAACGACCCTCCGATGCTTAAGTCAGTAGCTGTTTGTGAGAAAAAATTGTATGGAAAAGAGTTAGAAATCATACCTTTCTCCTTCATGGGGTATTGCCCCCTGTCATTTATTATCCTATTCTTTTTGGAAAGAAAGATATGTTTTAAATGACAGGACGACACGACGATCCGATGAGATACTGTATGTGATTGATCTTGTCGTCGTACGACAGGGCACCATAGCGACGTTTCGACTCATTCTCGATCTTCAGGATTCCCAATGGCGTAGGGGATTTTAATTGATAACTTTTGAATGCTCGAGAGTCGACGGTCGATGGCTGTTAATAATGACATTATCAATAATATCTTTGAGATTACCTTGTGGAACATGATATGCCAATTCCTTCTTGAGTGCGTTACAATCATCTGTCGCATGACCATGGTCGACGTGGAAGTCGCACCACTTTGATTTATCCTTCTTAGCATCGTCCAAGTCAGACTTCTTCGGCCACCGGATGGTTGCTTGGGTGGTCTTCAGAGCTTCGACTAAGTCTTTAGCTGAGCCTTTGAACCCATAAGAGGATATCTTAGGGTACACGGGGAATTTAGTCGCGGTTTTAGCTTCTGCCTTCGTCTTGAAACGAACGTTTGAAATTTGACGGGCTGGCTCTATTCTGGATATAGCTTTCGGCTTGAATTCTGGCTTCTTGACACCTAACGGCTTCTTGTCGTCAGTGTGTTTGTGACGAAAGGCTGCGTCGTCTTCGACCCTCACATATGCTAAGGTTCGAGCTCGGACGTCTTCGAAAGTCTCTGGGGGATACTTGGTCAGATCGATATATAGACCTGAACTATCGTCTAGACCACGCTTATAAGCTTCGATCGCAGTTTTGATGTCACAATTGCGGATACTGATCATTTCGGCATTGAATCTATTGAAACAACTTCGAATAGACTCATTGGTCTTCTGCACGACATAGTACAGATCACTAGTCTGCTTTTCCATCTTACGACTGCTGGCGAATTGCCGGGAGAATTGGTTGACCAATTCGGCGAACGACCCGATAGATTTGGGTTTGAGATTGATCAACCACTGGAGAGCTGGACCAGTGAGAGTCGCCCCGAAACTCTTGCACATGCATACTTCCTGGTACATGTGTGGAATCGAGGTTGTCCACATGAGTTGCTTATACTGCGCGACATGCTCGGTTGGATCGGTCACACCCGAATACTTGGGAGTGAAGGCAGGAATGTTATACTTCTTTGGGACCTCGACGGTGGCGATCTCGTCGATGAAGGGCGACGCCTGATACCCCAAGCGAGGCTCGACGTCGACAGGCATGGCTGCCCCAGGCAACTTGGCGAGCAAGGACAGGACGCGCTCATTTTGGTCTTCTAACATCTTCAAACGTTGGGCGACGGGATCGTTAAGATCAGGATTTACCATGCGACGAACCATTGGTGTCCCCATTTGAAAGGAACAAAATATGGATGCGACCCATAGTGGAATTGTTGCGGTCCATTCTGAAACGATTGTGGTCCATGCTGAAATGGCTGCGATCTCTGCTGGAAAGATTGCGATTCTTGCTAGAAAGGTTGCGATCCTTGCTGGAAAGGTTGCGGACCACTTTGGAACAGCTGGGATCCATTGTTCAAGGGTGGTGGTCGGATGTGCTGAGGGGGATTCTGCCTAGACTGGGGATTCGGAATGAACGGACCCATCTGCTGATTCTGCATGAATGGACCTGAATGCTGATTCTGTACGGACGGGCCTGGTCCCGGACCTGGATTCTAGATGAATGGTCTAGGACCATTCTGGGGTCCAAAAGGATTCCTTAGCCGCGCGATCTCTTCAGCTGCTCTGCGATTCTGCTCTGCCATTGCATTGAGTTGATTCCTGGCAACCTCGAGCTCCTGATACATCTGAGCGACGGCTTGCTGCGGATTTCCAGGGGCTGCCATTTTCCTGCAACAAAAAATAGAAGAAACTCCAAGAAACTATTAGTAGAATGCACGTTCGTCGAGGATTTTCTCTAGATGTAGTCCCACGGATGGCTCCCAAACTGTTAATGCCAAAAATCGCACCAAAGGGACAACTTAAGGTCGATGTGGACTTAAACAACTAAAGAAAGAATCTTTCGACGAGACGTGCGACGATAAATAAAATAAAGAAACAAGGGATTTGATGACGCAGGAAAAACCTCAATCGAGGAAAAAACCTGCGGACGACAGTGGGTGTCGTCGCTGCACTATGGTCGCCAATCAGGGGCGATGTCCTTGGATACTGGTGTCGATCGTACAGTGATTACAATACAAATGAAGAAAATTCTTCGAAATGTAAAGTACAAGTGTTTGAATGCAAAAATAGGTGTTTGTCGTGTACGAAACAAAGTGTGAACTGCTGGTCGAGGGTTGTTGTCGTGCGTCGAGAGCGATACTTAGAATAATGGTTCTTCACTTCAGGTGTTCTTGAATATTGCTTCGGTTGTTAATCTCCGGATATTCGATGTGTTGAAATGTTGATTGAGCTTGATATTTATAGTCTTTGTGTCCTTAGCTTCATCCATGAATGCTCCTTTAATGGCCTTAACGGTTGGAAACGGTCGCCGGAGTAATGATCTTCGTCCGTTACGGTCGCCATCTGTTTAATGATTGCGTCGGTTATAGTCGTTGCTCCTTAGTGACTTTGACTCCTGCATTAAACACTTAACAAACGGTTATGGTTAACGTTAGCTTTGGTCGAGGTCGCACGTCCTTATATAATAGTCGTGCGGATCGGGCGACGCTATGGTCGAGCGTCGTAAGGAACTCTCGACATACCTTTTATGAGGGACGACGATGGTGTTCTGGGTCTTTGTCGAGACCTTATCTTAATACAAGATATAGTCTTTAATCATACGTCTTACCTGTTCTGGTCGCGGTCGAGCGACGTGATTTTTTGCCCAAACAGGTACCAACAGGGCTCTGTGAAGGTGAACTGGTGTATATGGAATTTCTTCCAATGTTGGTCATCAATGGTGATGATGGTTATGGTTCAGGTTCTTCTTCCTCTGACTATTGTCTTGAACATTCTCCTTGTATTGGACCTGTAGTCAAGGAAGTTGATGGTGAAGTATTTGAAGGACCAAACAGAGATGTACATGTTTGTTGTTGTCCTTCAGAACCTTGAACTTGATTGCTACTATTGATGAGTTCAGAGGAATCTTCATCATCAAATAAGTCATTAAATATCAGATTGAGATGTACCTCTCTCGATTTTCTGGAACTGGGCTCCTCTGTGATGTGTATCCTTTCTGATGATGAGATTTCAGAGATGTTTGATGTTTTGTCATCAAATGATACATTGATGCTTTCTAGAATGACTTTGGTTCTGAGATTGTAGACTCTGTAGACTTTTGAAGTTAGAGAATATCCGATGAATTTTCCTTCATCAACCTTTTTATCAAACTTTCCAACTTGATCACTGTCATTTAGGATGTAGCATCTACAGCCAAAAACATGAAAATATTTCACATTTGAATTTCTGTTGTTGATGAGTTCATAAGTAGTCTTCTTGAATCTTTTGACAATAATAGCTCTGTTTTGGGTAAAACAGGCTGTTGAAACTGCTTTTGCCTAGACGTTGGTTGGTAGATCAAATCCTGCTAACATTGTTCTGGCAGCCTCTACCAGAGTTCTGTTCATCCTCTCAACAACACCATTCTGTTGAGGAGATCTTGTAGCAGAGAAGTTCTGATAGATACCTTCCTATGTGAGGTATGATTCAAGTTTTACATTCTTGAATTTTGTTCCATTATCACTTTTCAACTTCTATACCTTTAAACTAAGCAGTACCTGAATCCTTTTGAACAAATTGATTAGTACCTATGGGGCATCAGACTTTTCTCTGATGAACTCAACCCATGTATATCTGGAATATTCATCAATTAAAACTAGGATATATTTCTTGCCAGATAGACTTTGCATATAAATGGGACCACAGAGATCCACATGTAACATATGCAATGGTCTATGGCAATTGTGATCACTCTTTGTTATGTGTGAAGCCCTTTTGAGCTTACCCATTTCACATACAGAACATAGATGGTCTCTGTCAAATTTAAAAGTGGCTAAACCTTTTACCAGATTTAGTTTCACAAGCTTGTCAAGAGTTGGAAACTTTTAACGTTCAAATCTTTTATACCAGAGCCAGGCATTTTCCGTATTCAAAGAAACTAAACAGAGTTTTCTGTATTAGATCTTTGGTTTGGATTGAAATTCATGCGATAGAGATTGCCCTTTCTATCAGCTCTGAGCAATTCTTGACCAGAATCTGAAACTAACAGTGAACAATATTTTTCAGAATCTGAGCACTCCCAGCCTGGGAGGAAAAAGGTACATTCTCGTTATTGTTGATGAATTCACAATATATGCTTGGGTATTCTTTCTCATGTACAAAAGTGATTCTACCGAAGAAATCATCAAATTCATCAAGAAATGTGAAGTTCTGAATGGCCATCTAGTCAGATCAGTAAGAAGTGACAACGACACTGAATTCAAAAATAGTGCCTTTGAAGACTTCTTTAATGATAAAGGAATTTCCAAAAACTTTTTTGCGGTCAGAACTCCTCAACAAAATGGATTAGTAGAAAGAAAGAACTGAACTATGTGTGAAGCTGCCAGATCATTGCTAAGTGAATCAAATCTTCCTACCTATTTTTGGGCATAAGCAATTAATACTGCTTGCTTCACTCAAAACAGATATGCGTTTGTAAAACTCCTTATGAAGTTTTCTATGGCCGAAAACCAAACATAGGTTTTCTCCATGTTTTTGGCTGTGTGTGTTTCATCCTAAATGATAGGGAAACTCTTGGGAAATTTGATCCTAAGGCCGATGAAAGAATATTTGTAGGATCTTTCTTGTCATCAAAGGTATAGCGTGTGTACAATCTAAGAAGAAAATTCTTTGATGAATCCATTCATGTGAAGTTTGATGACTTCAGATCCTCATCTCTCTCAAATGATGATGATGAATTAAATAGGTGGATTTCATCCTGCATTGGTGATGTTCCATGATCAGCCGCTGCCGATTTTGTTTCCATTCCCCTCAATCAAAATCCTCCTAAACATAATAATCCTCCTGCCTATGATCTGCAAAACCATACACCACCTGTTTTGGCAGATCCATCTTCCACCGAAAATTTCTCCAACATTCCCATATCACCCTCTACTGAATTTCTACCCCCAACAAACTTAAATCATCCATCTCTCCCGTCATCAAGTCTTGAACCTACTCTACCTCCTGCCACTAATTGGACCATAGATCACCCTATTGACCAAATAATCAGTGATCAACAGGTTGGGGTCTAGACTAGAAGAGGAATTGGAAATATATGCCTCTATGTGAATTGGTCTAGACTAGAAGAGGAGTTGGGGTTGAGACTAGAAGAGAAATCTTGAATTTCGGTCACTCGTCTCACCGAATTCACGGAAGTCTCCGATTATCTCTTCTTCATTCACTTTTGTAAGAACATTTTACCCTCCGATTTCCTCTTCACCGATTTTTCATTCTTATCCTTTGTGATTTTCGAGGTTCGCGTCATCCCTACTAAGTGTTTCAGTTACCTAGATTTGACCCTTCCACTTCCCCATTCTCCTAAACCACGAATTTGGCCATATGAATTTCATTGTCATCGTTGCCTTTTTAAATATTCCTTCACTTTGTTACCTAGATTTGACCCTTCCACTTCCCCATTCTCCTAAACCACGAATTTGGCCATATGAGTTTCAGTTACCTAGATTTGACCCTTCCACTTCCCCTTCCACTTCCCCATTCTCCTAAACCACGAATTAAACCTCCATAACCGTTCCCGCCTTTTCACCTTCAACCCTTGTAACCCTATATAAACCTTCCTCCGTCTTCATTATTCCTGTTCACGACCTACAACTCCTATCCCACTTTCAACTTCGTCTCTCTCTCAAACCTGCAACTTCCTCTCCATCAATAGTCTCTTCTACCTCCGTAAAGATCCTCAAGGTTCACAAAACCTCCAAAAGTGTTCCTACATGCTTCGACGATCTTCAGTTTAACCCTTGCAACCATGTCGTTCGATTTGCAGTGGACCCCAAACACAAAGAATTCACATCCGTCTCTAAGTTCCTTGCACGATCACCTCTTCTCCATGCTTTTACTTGTAACCCTAAGATGAGCAAAGTGCTCATTGGCCAGCTTTGGCTCACATGTGTTTATGATTCCACCACTGAATCCATATCCGCCTCTATCTTGTTTGATGATGAAGACCACGACCTCACCTTTGTGGTCGAGGATGTCCGTGCTGCACTAAGACTTCCCTTTTTTCCGGCATACGAAGACTTCCATCTTGGAACTAAACATGAAGATGTTGTCAAAACTCTAAACTACGAAGCTGACTCCTCTACTAAAAGGCCTGGTACTCTCTTACGCAAATTCATGGGTGGTGTGTGGAACTTCTTATTTTCCCATGTCATATATTGCTTAAGTAGAAAAAGTAGTGGTCAAGACCAATCACCCTCCTATATCACTTCTTTGGCTCATGCTCTAATCTTTCATAGGAAGATAGACTTTGCACAATACTTCTTCACTAAGCTCACCATCGTTATCACTCCACCTAAATGATCTCAGGTGGCATATCCCCGATTCATCTCCATGATTATCCATCACAATCTGGCCAATGCACTTGCTGCCGATCGGAAATCCTCCTCTCATAAATTTGTCTACGATTGGTCTACCCCTGTTGTCGGCAAAAGTGTTATCGACAAGGATCCTATTTCCACCGATTTCCCCCTCTTACAAGGTATGCTCACTTTATCTCATTCTCCCGATATGCAGTGGGGTGATGCCGAAATCCCTGGGTTTGTACACCAAAAGATTCCTTCGGACTCTTGTTCTGTAGTGGCCCCTGTTCCCTCTACCCGAGTGAAATCGGGGGGCACGAAAAAGAAGTCTAGGGCCACCGATACCTCCGCGTCTGCTTCCGAGACCATGCCACCGATATCACCTTCGGTGGCTACCCAGGTCCTTACCCCTTCTAATAAGCGGAGGCACCCACGCTCCCCGCCTAAGTCTCCTCTAAAGAGGCTTAGGAAACTTTCGGCCAAGCCTCCCATACCGGTCATCGAATCTCAAAAATCGATGACTGTTGAAATTGTCACACAAGGGCTAAGGGAATCTACCCTTCCCAATCCTTCATCTCATATCTCTCTAGTTGACGAAGATGACTTGGAGTTCTCTCTACTCCAAGGTTCTGCTTTTGCCCTGCACAACTTATCACCCGACGACATTGTGGTTGATGAATCTGCACAGTCCCGTGACGGGTCGGCTGAACCAGTGGTCGGACTTGAGGGCATGGATTTTTTGGATTGTTGTTGCAGGGCACTCGTCCCCGATCTGCTACTCCACACCAGCAAAAAACCCTCTCCATCAAAATACATCTCCCCACCAAAAGCTCCTACTCCGCTGAAAGATGCCTCCCCACCGAAAATCTCTTCACCACCGAGAGCTGCCTTCCCACCGAACTCTCCCACTGCATCACATCACTGATCCCCTACTGCATCTCCTCATCGATCACCTCAATCCTCATCTTTGGGGGATAGTTCATCTCCTCACTCTTCTCCCCCTGCTAGACGGATCCTCTTTCCCGATCCCATTGCTGACATACCTTCATCCTCAACTATTCCCGACTCTAGACATCTTCCTCATCACCCACCATCTCCCACTACACCTAGATTTCATCTTCCCATTCGCCAGAACATTGCTCCCTCAGGTTCCACTTTTTACTTCCCCACTGATCTACTGTCCAATATTCAAGATGGTGGTCGCCAGAGTCGTTTTGTGGGGAGCTAATTTGTGGCTTTCAAGAAAGCCTTAATGTCTCTCATTTAGCAAACTGCTGACAGGGTCCGAACCTTGGAAGATCAAGCCTTTTATCCTTCTTTTGAGGCTCCACTTCGTGAATGCTTACGGCATCTCTCCGATTCTATGCACTTGTTTGGCGGAAAGTTAGAGGATTTGACCACCTCTAACACTTATCTGGCAATATCTATGGCAACCTTGAAATCAGCCTCTGATGCTCGAGACTCAGAGCTTCACAGATTAAGGGAACGTGATGCTCAACAACAGGATCTCCACTCAAAAATCTTGGAGTCTTTAAAATACCTTCACCAAAAGATGGACGTCTTTAATGAGTCTCTTGACCGGGATCTTGATCTTGGTGACTTTGCCATTGATACTACCGATTGGGATCTTCTTCATCGTATCGCTCAGAGGGTTATCCGAGTTCCTTCTTCTTTGGGTGTGTCCTCCCTGTCGGCCGCTGAGGGGGAGAAAGGTCCAATGAGGGTTCCCATAAAGCCCTCAATTCGACATGAATCCAGCGTCTAACTACCGAAATCGGTGGAGAGGGACACACCGACTACTAAAGTTTCATCAAAGCCTAAGAATTCTGAAATACCCATAGAACCATTAAAATCGGTGTAGCCAGAAAAATCGGTGGAACCGGCTGCTGAGGGGGAGCAACCCGGTCCGGCCCAAGGCCCTAAAGACAAAAGAAAGGGTAAGCTATCAGTCGAGGAAGAAGCCAAGGCTGAAAAGAAGAGGAAAGTGGAAACTAAATATGGCTCCAGACCTGTAGGGGCCAAAATACTTAGACTTAAACCTTATTCTCAAGGAGTTGTCCCCGAACTTTGTCTTCCTCCTCACGAAATTGAGGAGACCACAAGTGCTCAGAAAATCTGAATTCTTTAATCCGACTAATCCACAAGTTAATGTGAAAACAAGATTGGAGTCATGCAACTCGAAGAATCAGCGAACCTAACCGGTCCGCCACTATCTACAAGCGCTCCAACGACTTCTACTGAGAACCCCCAAAGTTCAAGTGACACCACTTCCGTAACTGAAATTACACCGAAGAATGTTATGCCTATCCCGACAATCGGTGCTGAAGATTCATCATACACTACTCGATCGGACCAACCGCCTTCTTGTCCGGAGGTTGCCCAGCCACTTACGAATCCGGCACCAGCTCCTTCGCTCAACAGACCTTCGTCACTTGAAGTTGTACAAGATCTTCCCCTGGTGAGTATGTGGATCCGGACACCTCGCATGCCACTAATCAGCCACTTCCACACACCACCAAATGGACATGCACACATCCTCTTCCAGATGGACGTGAAGACTGCATTTCTCAACAGCGTTCCGAAAGAGGAGGTCTACGTTTCGCAACCGGAAGGGTTCGTGGATGAATCAAAGCCCATTTAGGTCTACATCTTAGACAAGGCACCCTATGGTCTCAAGCAAACCACACGATCTTAGTATGACGCACTCTCTACCTTCTCAATAAAATCTGGCTTTTTCCAAAGGTAAAATCGACACAACTTTGATTATTAAAAATAAAAAGAACGATATCATCCTTGTACAAGTTTATGTTGATGACATCATCTTTGGTTCGTCTAACGCTAAGTACTGCTAGAACTTTTCAATCTTAATTTGCAAATATTTTCAAATGAGTATGATGGGACAAATGAACTTCTTTCTCGGTCTTCAAGTTAAACAATTGTCAACGGGGATTTTCATTAACCAGTCTAAGTACATCTAGGATGTTCTTCGGAAATAACAGATGGAACAGTCTACTACCTCATTAAGGATATAGACGTCCAGTACCACTTCATTAAGGATCACGTCGAAAGAGGTACAATCGAACTCTATTTTGTTAATTCTGAGCATCAGATAGCAGACCTGTTTACCAAACCCTTGGACGAAAAATGTTTCAATTATCTGGTGTCCAAGCTCGGTATGCTGAATATGAAAGTTTAACGTGTCTATGAGCTCAATACAATTTCCATACACTAACGTAGGACTGTCACTTCATCATCCGGCGTTCACCTCTGGATGGTAAAGTACACAATGCTTCGTTACTGTATTCTACTTGTATCAATCTCATTACTACTTAAACTTCTATATTAATACGTTAGATTTCGTTTGTTTTTTTTCTCTTTATCTTATTGAGATTTCCTTTATTGTATTTCGTTCTTTATGTTTTTGTTTGCCGCCCGTACGTTTCACCATTTTGTTCATGTGTTCAGGGGAAGCACTGTCTTAAGGAAATGCGTAAGTTTGTAAGGTCACATTTTGAGGGGGAATGAGACATTTTTCTTATCCAAGTTTTTTTTTGTCAAAATAACTTTCGTCCACATTTCGAGGGGGGGCAATTTTTAAGTGAGCAAGACTAGAGGGGGAGTGTCTTCAAGTTATTATAAAGGGTTTTGGGTGGAAAATGGTCACTACAACAGTCAAAGGAGAACAGTTGAATTTTTATCAAAATTACCCGGATACCGGATGTGTTACCGGATGAACAATCCGGACAGGTCCCTATCCGGATGGTTTACCCGGATTGGGTGACTTTCCGGATGGGACGTCCGGACACCCGACCAGGACACTTCCATCGAATTTACATATCCGGTCCTTTCCTCACTTTATCCCCTTTTTTCACTCTGAAAACCTAAACCCTCGTAAAACCCTCCCTCACACGAACGCATGATTCACTCACGATTTCAACTTGCATTCAAGGTATGTTTCTCGATTCTTTCTCCTCATTACTTTTTGATCACAATCACACACACACATCAAAAAATCGGTCAATTTCTCGATCGATTGCCCCATTTCTCGACCGAACCACTATCGGTTCATCTTCCGGTCGATTTTGGTTATTTTCTAGATCACATTTGTCGATTGTTGTAATATTATGCCTTGATTTGTGTTTGGTTACTTGTTGGACATCTCTGGTAAGTTGATTTCTCGATTTGCTTGAAACCGGATCCCTATCCGGATAGTTTAAAACTATCCGGATACCGTTTCCGGAAACCCATACTATCCGGGAAGTCGCACTATCCGGTAAGTTCATTGTATCTGGTAAGTTCATTGTATCCGGTAAGTTCCATTTAATCCGGTAAGTCAGTATTATCCAGTAAGTTCAAATTTTATCCGGTCAGTTCATGTTATCCAGAAAGTACTTGTTATCCGGTAACTTGTGTCTATCCGGATTCCCTTTAATCCGGACACATCCTTTACCGGACACTCATCTTACCCGGATTCCCTGTTATCCGGATACCATTGACATCAGACAATTTAATCCGAACATCTGACTGTCCCGATTCTACACTTCACTGTCAAACATTCCGATCTTCCGCGATGCGCCGATTTACGATAAGGTACGTACGTATTTTGCTTCTCACCATTGCCTACTAACACTCTGCTCATCAGGTACTGCAATGGCTGACGAATAACCCCAGATCCACGGCGACGAAAATCCCGAGAACTTTATCAATGAGGTGGTCGATAACGCACGAATTCCATCCGACGAGTTCCTCGAGATCGAGGGAAACAACCACTCAACTATGCTTTAACGGCCATCCACTCAACTATGCTTTAACGACCACAACATCGAGTGGTAGTAGACATTTTGATGGGCCATCCACTCAACTATGTTTTAACGGCCACAACAGACGCCCCCGTGCTTTACTTACAACAAGTGCGACACACCATCCGTGTGGTAACCGTTGAAAACCACCAGAGAATAGAGGCCCACCTAGACCATTTTCCGTTCGTACTTACACAAGAATCCTTCCGCCAACTGCTTCAGCTTCCGGAAGCTACTGGCAATGGCCGCACAGGCCTGTGTGGCGACATCTATTCCTTGGGCTACAATCACGCACTGAACCGTCCATCCGTTTTCAACCGTAAGTACCTAGCGCCTCTATGGTACACGATGTTCTCAATTGTACATCGATGTCTATCATTCAAATGGAAGGGCATAGACCAGTGCAGCGGGAACTTCCTCCGCCTCTTCAATGTAGTTGCCTTCGACCGCCACGTCAACTTCGCAAGTTGATCTGGCCCGAACTCGTAAAGAATATTCGTGACAACGGAGGGAAGAAGGAACGCCATTTCATTCCTTTCATTCGATTCCTTCAACTGGCGATCCGTCAGAACATGGATGCCAACCTTGCCATTCATCGACGACCCAACAACTAGGTATGTCCATCCTTTAGCCTACACTACCTGGAAATTCGAAACCCGTCAAACGCGCACAACCCATGCGTTGTTTTGAAGCACAACTGGCCTATGCAAGTCCTACAGCACCGAGTGTGTTAGCTTATAAGCGAGAGTTAGGACTAGGCGCTCCGATGGTCCAGCCAGAGCCGGAGGGACCGCCCCATGGAGCAAGACCCAAGAGACATGAGGATCCGAGAACGCGAGGAGGGAGAGTTCGGGTAATAGGGGCTCCAGGACGGGGTGCGATGAGAGAACATATGGGATGGGGAACAGGAGCGGGCGGTGCTGTAGACTTGCGGGCTGGTACAAGCCAACAAACCCGACCCAGTACATCCTCAAGCCAACAACCCCAACCCTCTATTACGACTTCAACAAGCCACACCATACCTAATCAAACCCCCGAACCATCGACTACCCTACACGAGGTTCCGGTTATAAATGACCCTTTACTTGAAAGAGACGCTGACGCAGAAACCAATGAACCTCAATCACCTTAATCCGCCAATCTTCGTCTCACTCTGAAAGCACCGACTCCGACACCGACCAAGCCATTCGCCTAGAGCAAATACCACCCTGTATCGGAAATCGTCCACCTCCAGTTGAGGAATCTCCATCTACCTCTACCACACCTTCTACCACCTCTACCCATGAACCAAATACGAGACTCATACAGAGAGCGGAGGGAGAAATAGTCGAAAATAAAGAAAGTGTGAGAGGGAGAGAATGGAGATCGAAAAATAATCATGAGAGACCTAGTTTGTTAGAAAAACAAGCGCATGAGTTAGCCCGAGCCAGTGTCAGCCAGGTAGCCACATCTGCTATCCCGTCTGATTCGTTGAGACGGGGAATTGACGAATACGTCGTGGACCTAGAGACCCAATTGCACGCCCCCCTTAGCCACTCAAGTGACTCTCAACATTTGTTTGTTTCAACTTCACACGGGGATTTAGCACATAATCTACCGTTCTCTCACTCGAAGAGTTTCGGTATTGAAACAAGAGAACAGCGTCCCCCGTTCTTGACTTCTTTCGATGCACAATCGAGTCTAGGGCCAATTGATGAAATATTTTCTTTAACTAGGACACTACCATTTGCTACTGCTACCATTGGTGCTCTAAGTGACCCGATCGGAACACCCAGAGTATCTCTACCACTTGGTGGAATACGAGGATCGGGTGGAAGTCCTACCATGACTATCATCATGCCAACTATGAACGTAGGCGGTACTACTGTTGATTCAACAACAGTTACCTCAACGGGTAATCTATGTGATCCCGATGTTATCTTACCCGAATACGTTTCAACGAAATACATGGACGATGCCTTAAAGGTTGTCCACGCCGAGTTGACCAAGGACTTGAAAGTAGGATTGGATGAAATCAGAAGCTTATTGAAAGGGAAGGAGAAGGTGGTCAAAGCTGAAACTGCCCCAACACATCCACCTCGTCAACCTGAATATGTTCCGACATCTTATTTAGTGGATGATCTCAAAGCCATGCTTCTTGCCCAACTACTTCAGCAATCCAACACCGTCTCATCTTCTGAAGCCGATCTGCTATCCTTGCTACGTACCCAGGTATCCTCTCAACCACCACAACTCACAATGCGACTTGACCAGATTGACTCGACCCTTCGGAACGTCCAACAGACTTTTGAAACTCTATCCAAATGGGTCGCAACTCTTGAAACACATGTAAAAGTCAATCTCAAGGACTCAAGCACACGCACGATGACCATGATTATCCTGATCACCGTGAGGGGGAGAACAAGCGCCAACATCTATCCAAGTCTGAGCCGGTAAACGTCGACACTGTATCAGAGGTTCATCCGAAACCATCAACTGTGGCAACCACTGAAGATCAGCCACAAAACCAGTTAAGTTTGGTCGACATGGTAGTTGACTTGGATATTTCAGATAAAGAAGACCCAACGGTTGAAAATCCCGAGGGAGAAAAACAACAACTAATCGAACTCACAGCTATTGAGTGGCCAGCACTTGAAATTATCGACCCAAAATCAGAGATCGACCCGAAAACTGAAAACCTATGGCACGAAAAGGCCTTCAATGCAATTAACTCCATGGTCGACATGATCTTCCCGACCGCAGCTGATGAATACATAAACTATGATCAGTATCTTCTTCAAGACGTTCAGAGTACACCATCTACTATCCCTGATCATCTCGAAATTCTGAATCAGTTCATCAAACATCTCCTCAACCCGAATCAGCATCGAATCAACCCAAACAACCAGTGAAATGGGAGAAAATCATTATCCTAATTCCTTTTTCTAGAAGACTCCCTGAAGAATCTCTTCGTTCACCGGTTAAGGCCTCTCAACCCAGTTTTGTGCCATGGAATATTAGCTTTTGATGACACTCGCCGAATGCAATATCTAGAGATAATGAAACGATGTCAGTCAGTCAAGAGTGTCAGAACAAAGCACAAGATAACTAAAATCACCAACATCAAGTCCGACCGTATTCTAAAAGTATGGTACCCAATATTCACCGTTACAAGGGAAGACGGGAAAGATTGGACATTCTCAGAAGACGACTTCAAAAACCTGCGACTGTGTAATTTCCACGACATTCTGAGAGACTTTCGAACCAGAACCATCAGCTCTCTCCATGTCAGCAAAGCACTTGAAGCCTTTAAAACAATTGCTGAAATACACTATCTCACTGTCTTTCATCATAGATTTTCATATTGGAATCTAGAACAGGTCGAAAAAGATAAATTTTCTTATACCCGATCAGAAGGCCCCAGAGTTGAAAATGTACTCGGTAAACATGATGTTGTTCGAACCGGAATTTGGAATCAACTACCTCAACGCTCAAGGTGAAAACAAATTTCTCAGATTCAGTCAAGTTAATTGTTACTGCGATGGAACTTTGATGAAGGTCAGACAATCGCTAAGAGAGATTATCGCCAAAAAAGAATTGATCCCGAAAACGTTTATGGGAAGTCTTAAAGAGCTGAATGCCTGAGAAGCCTTGGAGATAGTTGAAGACCGACTTGAGTTCCGCAGATCCATCCGATTTTTTGAAATTCTTTTCGCCATTCGTAAAAGATATGTTCCGAACTTCAATTCAAAGGGGGAGATTGTTAGGGTCAAAATGTTAGTTGAATGGAAGTTCAAGGGTGTAATTTGTAAATACCTTCAATAGGTATAGATAATTTTCTTTTACTTCATTATTAGGCTAATCATTCCTATTTCTTATTGTAAACTCTCCGAACGACAAAACTCTTTGATTGAATGATATGGATGAAAAACTGAAATCATTACTTGTTATTGATTATTGATTATTGATTATTATTGTTATTGCACTAATCTGGGATCCACAGAGCTTTTGCAATTTGAAAGAAACAAAGTTTGGTCATTCGTTCCTTTACCAAAAGACAAATCTGCCATTGGAACCAAGTGGGTGTTTAAAAACAAGAACGATGAAGATGGAATCATCATCAGAAACAAGGCCAGATTGGTTGCAAAAGGATACTGTCAAGAAGAAGGCATTGATTATGATGAAACATTTGCTCCAGTTGCTAGGCTAGAACCAATTAGAATATTTCTAGCCTATGCAGCTCACAGAGGATTCAAAGTTTATCACATCGATGTCAAATCTTCCTTTCTGAATGGCAAATTGCATGAAGAAGTATATGTCCAGCAACCACCTGGATTTGAAAGCTCAGAGTTTCCAGACCATGTGTATCTACTTGACAAAGCTCTGTATGTCCTTTAACAAGCCCAGAGCCTGGTATGAAACTCTGTCAACTTATCTGTTAAATAACCACTTTGAGAATGGTACTATGGGTACTACCTTATACATTAAGAGATACAAACTTGACTTCAGCGTAGAACCTATGTTGACATGAAACTTGTCTTCAGAGATCATAAGTAAACAACTAACTTATCAGCGATCACCATAAGTACTGAACAGACTCAGAGCATTATGGTGAACAGTGTTCGCTGAATGTTTAATCTAAAGAGCGAGAGTTCCTATCAGCGGTACTGTAAGATCTTAGTACTTATCAGCGATAGTGAGACTCTGATACATATTGTTTACTTACAATTTTCACTAAGTATAAAAGAGAGGGTCATTATCAAATCACTGATGGTTTGGATCAACAATCTCCCTCTATTTGATTATGGCATAGCAACAGAGAAAATTGCTATTTAATGAAAACATAAGGATAAAAAGAACTCATAAAATATTTGTCCCTTTTACTGTTTTCTGGGATCTTTTCTGTACTGATGGAGTAAAGTACGTTCGCTGAAATTTTTCTTTAAACTTTGTAAAGATTACAGATGGAAGTGGAAAAATTACAAGTACAACTAATACAAATACAAGTACAAAAGATGTAGATAGATAAGGATAGAATGAATTACAAGGCGATCCTATCCGTCAAAAGGTTCTTCCTTGATGAGAAGTTCATCGAGGGTCTTTGACGTGGGAATCATCTAGTCAGGGACATCTACTCCTTGATTCTTTTTGTTCAGAGCTTCTTCAAAAATGAAAGGCTTCAGGTGTCTAGCTTTAATGTCGCGTCTGACTTCACACCAGTACATGAGATCTCTGAGTTGTTCGATGGGAGTGATTGGAATCTCAGAGATGCGTTGAAAGTGATGGTTTCCTTCGTAGTCTAGAAAAAATATACCATAAGGATCACTTACAACTGTGCCAGGAATGAAAGTTTCTCCAGGTGGTAGGGAGGTGTCAAGCGCTGAGAGATCAACATCAGGGCCAAGAACTTCAGCACGAGAGAAACCAATACCTGTTTCATTCTGTATAGGAGGACCTGAGTCTGAGACTTTCTTTTCCTTTGCAGAGACTCTTCTTTGTTGAGGAGGAAGAAGAGTAGAAGGAGGAATATCCACAGCAGAAGAAACCAGGTCGATCTGTTTGTTTAAGATCTTCTCGACATGGCTCTTGAACTTTGAGCGCGATCCCTGAATGGATAATTTCACTTCCAACCATTCAGAGAGACCAAACTTCTCTAAAGATGCAGCATAGAAAGTTTGTTTGGTTTTGTCTTCTCTGTAGACATCAACTTAAACAACAGGAACGTCTGCGTACAGTCTTCCTCTGATGTTTACATTGATGATTTTGGATCGTCGAGATCGATAGTTCAGCATTTCTTTACACCATTCCAAAGTCGTATCAGAGACCTTAGTCTTTTCTTCAACGATCCTTTGAGCATCATCCCATAGCTGACGTTGGACGTCAATGGGAGCTCTTTTCAGCTTGAGGTCTTTCACTGATTTTTGGACAAGCTGGATGGCGAGTTCTCTATCTTTTTCTTCAGTTTCCCTTCTTTCAGCGATTAGGCGTTCAACTCTGAGGTGATCCTTGTATTACCTTTTTGAAAGTTTGAACTTTGTAGGAATGGAAGGAAGTTGATCACGCCTCAGAATGATTCGCTGATCTTCTAACTTCTTTATCATCTCATCTTTTCTTCTCTGATCCTCTTCACTTAGCTTTTGAGGAGCCAAGGAAGGTCTGTTTTTGTGAGATAGCATCTGTTCTTCAGGTTCATCACTCTCAGAAATCAAATCTAAGACCGGGATTATTTCTTCAGCGTTGGGAGCTGGGATTATTGTTGGTGAAGTCGCAGCTGTAGTGTTGGTCCCGAAAGGCCTATACAAGTTTGTAGAAGGGGGGGGGGGGGGGGGGGGGTTGAATACAAACACGCTATTTTACTTTTCTAAATTGTTTATTGATAAATCATTAACAATTTACAGCTTGTTGCGGAAACAAGATTAAGGATAAACCTAAATCTAAACAAGTTGGAACACTAAGGTTTCTTGCACTAAGAAAGATATGGAGATTACTAATAAAATCCTATCTTGAGAGAGATTTAAACTTGTCCAGAGTTAGCAAGTTACTTCAAATGAAGTGAGTTCATCTCTTTATATACTGCATGCATTTAATGCAATTCAGTATACACTTTACACGTGTCATCAGCGGATTGGTTGCATGTCATTGACCTTTGTTGACAACCTTAGTAGCCGTAAAGATGAACAGTGTAGTATCAGAGTGGTTGTACGATCTCAGATTTTCGGAGGTTCTTTTCTGACATTTCGTACGGTGGCGTGCAAGGGAGGTTAAGACAAAAGTACTTTGTACGGAGGACTTCATGATCAGCTTTTGTTGATTCAGCGATTATCATTTACTATTCAGCGAATGATAAAGTTCAGCGATAGCTGAAGTCTTGTACTTGATACTTCACGTTGAGTGGACAAATCTGAGTCTTCGCTGATCCGCATCAGTTCATTAGTAGACTTGTCGTTGGTTCTTGAGCTTGATCTTCGACTTCAGCGTAGAACCTTTGTTGACGTGAAACTTGTCTTCAGGGATTATAAGTAAACAACTAACTTATCAGCGATCACCATAAGGACTGAACAGACTCAGCGCATTATGGTGAACAGTGTTCGCTGAATGTTTAATTTAAAGAGCGAGAGTTCCTATCAGCGGTACTGTAAGATCTTAGTACTTATCAGCGATATTGAAACTCTGATACATATTGTTTACATACAATTTTCACTAAGTATTTAAGAGAGGGTCATTATCAAATCACTGAGGGTTTGGATCAACAATCTCCCCCTTTTTGATTATGACATAGCAACAAAGAAAATTGCTATTTAATGAAAACATAAGGATAAAAAGAACTCATAAAATATTTGTCCCTTTTACTGTTTTCTGGGATCTTTTCAGTACTGATGGAGTAAAGTACATTCCCTGAAATCTTTCTTTAAATCTTTGAATCGGGATACAATGAAGAACAGAAAGATTACAAGTACAAGCGAAATAAATTACAAGTACAGAAGGATAACTGATACAATAGAGAAAAAGGAGATTATATCAGTTTTCAAAAGGCTCTTCCTTAATGAGAAGTTCATCAAGGGTCGTCTTTTCAGTGGGAATCATCCAGTCAGGAACCGTTACACCTTGTTTTCTTTTCTTCAGCGCTTCTTGAAAGATCAAGGGTTTTAGGTGTCGTGCCTGAATGTTCGATTGGATTGATTGGGAGCTCAGCGATCCGTTGAAAGCATTTTCGTCCGTCGTAGTCAAGAACGAATATTCCATAAGGATTACTGATGACTTTACCAGGGACGAAAAGTTCACATGGTGCCAAAGAGATGTCAAGGGCAGATAGACCAGGATCAGGACCAAGTACTTCAGCGCGAGAGAAACCAATTCCAGTTTCATTTCGTATGACAGGTCCTGAATTTGAATCTTGACGTTTCTTCCTTGGAGAACCTCTTTTTCTTTTCGGCTTTAGATCAGGAACAGGAGGAATATCCACACAGATAAGAATTGGGTAGAAGAACTTGGGTAGAAAAGATAGAAAAATAATGTGGATGTGTATATAGGTTTGGAGAACTTAGTGAGCTGTTGAGAAGTTCAGGGAAGGAAAAAGTAAAGTTTTAGATTACCTGACAAACCGGCTTTTCAAAGAGAATCGCTAGATTTTCATCTTCAGCGAGGCCTTTGTCTTTTGCTTTTCTCAGCGCCAGAGGCTGAGGGCTTTGTCTTTGTCTTCTCCCCTGATGGTTCTTTTATTGAGATTCCTTTAAGAGCTTTGATCCTTGGGGCAGGTTTGACGATAAAGAAATCATCGGCATCTTCATCATCATCATCATCCTTTCTTGGAGAGAAGGATGGTTTGTCGTCAGGGATGTTGATGTCTTCATCTTCTTCTGCTTCGGAAATCTCATCATCTTCTTCGAGTTGCTCCCCCTCAGATACAGAGGCGAGCTTCTCGGTTCCCTCAGGGTTTTCATCTCCCTGAGGTCCAGTGGTCAGATCTTCATTCCTCTCTCCCCTGATAGATTCATCATGGGAAAGGTCTTCAGCGCTTTTGTTGTTCAGATCTTCAGCGCTTTTCTCCTTGGAATGTTCAGCGCTCTTCTCCCCCTCTTTTTCATGATGACTGGGGGAGGAATGGGCAGACTCAGCATTGGTGTTATCTCTGTCTTCTGGGCCAGAGATTTTCACACAACCTTCAAGCTTTGCTATTCTGTCTTCTAGGCCAGAAATAGCAGGCGTGATTTTTCTCAGCTCTGTGCGATCCTCCTCTGTGAAAGATTCCAGAATAGGGACAGGGGCAGGAGCAGGAGCTGGACTATTTGCCTTGTTTACCAGTGTCTCGATCATCGTCTTCATAGAGCTAACGTTGGTCTTTACAGAGCCTAAGTCAGTCTTGACCTCTGACATATCACCCTCGAGTTTTTCAACCGATGTCTTCAGCGTTGTTACTTCGCTGGACATGGTCGAAACTGATGTTTTGAGGCTTGTGTAGTCAGTGTAGATGTCACAGAGCACCTTGGCAAAATCGTTGAGCGTCTTATCAAGACCCTTGATGTCTTCAGTGGAAGCTTTCTTCTCCACCACGGTTGTCAGCTTTGTCAAGTTCTCTCCAGCGTTTGTTACAGCTGTTGAGTTGTTGGAGAGTGTGGTGGTGAGACTGGACAGCTTTGTTTCCACGGACTTCAGCGAGGCGTTGATGTCTCCCAAATTAGGACCTGTAACATATAAGTACTTGTGAACAAAGGAAAGCTCAGAAGTTTTAGGTTTAGTTACAGTGTTTAAGGTGGGATTAGTACCTGCAGGAGGATTGATGAACTCGTCGAAGTTGCAAGTTCCTGAATAGTGTTCCATATCCTCTTCGAAAGTACGGTGAGGTATGGTGAACTCTGCAGGTCCTTTCTTCATCATTTGTTGAGAAGCATCAGCGGCGGCTTCTGGAATGATGGCATCTCCAGTGTTTGCTGGAGGAGTGTCCAAGTGAGTTGAGGGAGAAGCGAAGGTTAAGATTGGGGTTCGGGTTCTGAGTTCAGCGTTGGAATCGCTGACAATCACTTCATCAGTCTTTTGAGAGATTGATGGAGGTTGGGTAGTTTCCAAGTTTCTAACCTCAGCGTTTGGAGACGCTGACGTCTGGATTGGAGGGATGGCTTGCACGGGTGTGGTAGAGCGTACCACGGAACTTTCCTTCAGCTCTTCAGAATGAGCTGAGGAGTCTTCAGCATGGAATTGCTGGGGTTGCTCCTTGGTTTTCTTGATCCTTTTGGAATCAAGTTGGGTGTGTGAGGGTTTCCTTTTCTTATAAGGAGAGGATTTTGTGGCCAGGGTATCAGCGATTGGTATTGTCGCTGAAGGAGCCACAGAAAGCGGAGAATTTAGAAGAGAGAGAAGAGTAGAGAGACGTACCTCATTGGCGACAGGCTTGAAGTCGAGAACCTTAGGGCCAATCTGAGAAAGTTTCAGATCACCCTCTTCAGGATAGCTGTCCTTCAGGCCATATTGAAAGATGGCGCTGATGAATCGTGGGTAAGGAACCCATGCTGGTCTGTCAGCGGCAGAATCGACACGTTGAATCAGGTCTTCATAAATAATGGAGGCCCAGTCAATATTTAGACCTTTCAGCAGTGCGTATCCCATGGACTGCTGAGGTTGGGCGGCTTGGTCAGAAGATCCGGATTTCGCTGTCATGCAGCTGATCAGGTGAGCGAAGATGAAATTCATCTCGCTGGGCATTTTGGATTTCTTTATCAGCGTCAGTTTCTTCTCGGGCTTCTTGTCCCTTCCAATATCCCAGATATAACCCATTGCGTCAAGGAAAGCAATGATTGCTTCTCTGTCAGCATGCTTTTTGTGGTCAGGGAATGGAATGAAGGGTTTTTCTTTGGAGGCATTTGGGAAGTTTAGGGCTTTGCGGATAATTGCGGGTGTGATCTTGATGGTGCCATACTCAGTATCGCTGAGTATGCAGTCTATGGTTTTGGATGGATCTTTGGCAGAGGGTAGCTCAGTGTGTCTGGCAGAGTACCAGAACTGAGATAAGAGCCGCTGACTGGCAGGAGGTGTTATGGTCAGGGCTGTGTAGATGAGGCTGTTCTTCAGAAAACTTACAGCATCGTCCAGATGTGATACTTGCTTCCGAGGAGGAAACTCGAGAAGAGCTGAGAGGTTGTTGGCCTTAGTCCAATCGAGTTGATCCAGCTCGAACTTCACCTGGGGGGCTTTGAAGATTTCCATTTCCTCAGAGTCAGTGGAGATGGATTCAGCGGTAACATTCAGCTTTGAAGATGCCATATCACTGTATTATCAGTTCAACCAAAGATGTTAACAGATAAGAATTATCTTAATGTGGAAAGAAATTTCCGTTAAGATTTTTCGAATCTTGTCCATTTCATTCAGACAAAAAATGTCTTAATGAAGATTAGGGTTTTTCTTGATTTTAAAAGAAAAGTAAAACCCATAAAATCTTGTATTCCAGTTTCTAAAAGAAAAATGGATACGAATGAAGAACAAGTTTAAGATTTAGATTTAAAACTTGAAGAACAACCATGAAATGGTTGTGTTCATAAAACCATGAAAGAAATGATTTTATTTTATAAAGTTCTTTTGTTTGATCTTGTTAAAACAAAGAGAAGATCGAAAACAAGTTATACGCATTTGATAAAAAATAAGAACATATTAACCTTGAAGTTGAATACCAAGATGAAGAACAGTTCTTGAGGTTTTTGAGAGCACAAATGCAACAGAGAATTCTTTTCTTGCGGAGAAAGATTGTTCGCGTAAAAGACAAATATAAACCAAGAGTTGTTTATATAGGGATTTTTAGAGAGAGAAAACCTTGAGCGGGAAAAGGTTTTCATCATGACACAGACACGTGTTTGCATTTGATTGGAAGTTTGAACAAAACGTGCAAACGTGTGTCAGAAAGAAATCGTGCCGAGTGTTATCCGTTGCAATGACGTCACAACTGTCCTTTCACATTCTTTTAGGATGTCTCTGAGGTTTTGAAAAACTCAGGGACTCTTTTGAAAAACATGAAGCACTGAATAGAAATATCAGTGAAGGTTTAAGGAAAATTTCAAAATATCGCTGTTAAGGAAGAGATATTCAGCGATGCAATTTATTTCGAAATCTTGCATTTACATGCGATTGTCAGAGAGAGAAAACATACCTGGATATCAGTTTAACCAAGTTTATTCAGAGAGAAGATGATGAAATGGATTTTAAAAGTTGATTTTATCCCGAAGCCTATACAAGAATGTATAAACGTATCGCTGATTAAATGTGAACCGCTGAAGATTTTATCCTTCAAAGTTCAGCATTCCAAGCTCGCTGATGAGAAAGTTGAATCTTGTCTCATCAAGAGGTTTGGTAAACAAATCGGCTAACTGATAATCAGTTGGGATAAAATGAAGTTCTATATCACCATTCATCACATGATCTCTGATAAAATGATATCTGATTTCTATGTGTTTTGTCTTTGAGTGTAGCACTGGATTGTTTGCTATAGCGATGGCACTTGTGCTGTCGCAATAGATTGGAATTTTGGAGAGCTGAAGATCATAGTCTAGTAGTTGATTTCTCATCCACAAGACTTGAGAACAGCAGCTTCCAGCGGCTACATACTCAGCTTCAGCTGTGGAAGTGGACACTGAGTTTTGCTTCTTACTTGTCCAACTTACCAGCTTTCCACCCAGGAGCTGACATCCTCCTGTGGTGCTTTTCCTATCCATTTTGCAACCTGCAAAATCACTGTCTGAATATGCGGTTAGATCGAATCCTGAGTCTTTGGGATACCAAAGACCTAGATTCGCTGTACCCTTAAGATATCGAAAGATTCGCTTTACAGCTTTCATATGGGATATCTTAGGTTCAGCTTGATATCGTGCGCACATACATGTTGCAAACATAATATCGGGTCGGCTAGCTGTAAGATACAATAGTGAGCCGATCATCCCACGGTACAACGTGACATTGACAGGAACACCCTTTGTGTCCTTATCAAGTATCAGCGGTGGTGCCATAGGGGTTTTCATAGCTGAACTTTCAGTTAAGTCGAATTTCTTCAGCATATCTTTAACATACTTTCCCTGATTTATAAAAGTTCCTTTTACAGTTTGCTTAATCTGAAGACCAAGGAAATATGTTAGTTCACCCAGCATACTCATTTTATACTCATCTTTCATTCTATCAGCGAAACGAGTACAAAGCTCAGGGTTAGTAGAACCAAATATAATGTCATCAACATATATTTGAACTAAAATGATATGACCTTTTACTTTTCTAAAAAACAAAGTTTTGTCAATCTTACCTCGCTCAAATTTTTCAATATGGAGATAAGTAGATAGAGTATCATACTATGCACGTGGAGCTTGCTTTAAGCCATAAAGTGCCTTGTCCAGTTTATAAACATAACCTGGACGCTTAGGATCTGAGAATCCTGGAGGTTGTTCCACATATACTTCTTCATTCAGCTTTCCATTTAGAAACGCTGACTTAACATCCATCTGATGTACAGTGAAGTTTTTGTGTACAGCATATGCTAAGAAAAGACGAATAGATTCAAGTCTTGCTACTGGAGCAAACGTTTCGTCATAATCTATGCCTTCCTCTTGTCTGTATCCCTGAGCAACAAGAAGAGATTTGTTGCGAGTTACAGTACCATGTTCGTCCAACTTGTTTCGATAGACCCATTTAGTGCCTATCACCGTTTTGTCAGTTGGTCTACGAACAAGTTTCCAAACTTTGTTTCTTTCGAATTCAGTCAGCTCTTCTTGCATAGCGCTGACCCAGTTTGGATCTCTGAGGGCATCATCTATTTTCTTTGGTTCAGTTAGAGAAATAAAGTTAACAAATAAACAAATATTACCTGCACTTATACGAGTCTGAATACCAGCGTTGGGATCACCAAGAATTTGATCGATTGGGTGATTTACAGTCCATCGCTGAGCCGGAGCATGCGTCGCTGACTCAGTCTGAACTGGAGAAACTGAAGATGTGGCTTCAGCTACTTCTGGATTATCAGCTAAGAGAGGAATGTTTGCATTTGCCACTTCATTCACTGATTGCTGAGAAATAGATGGAATTTCTGAGACATTTGGATCAACTGCAGGTATAGTGTTTATAGGAACAACTGAGACCCAAGATGTTTCAGCTTCACTATTTTGCATATTTGGAATGATAGAAGGACCATCATTTTCTACTGTGTGAGCATGAGGAGTGGGAACATCTTCTGAATCACCAAGATGAGAAAACATCCATTGATTCAGTTCTTCTGTATCAGCGTTCGGTTTAGAGTTCGCTGAACGGGATTCGTCAAACGTGACGTGAATAGTTTCTTCTACAATTTGTATTCTTCGGTTGAAGACTCTGAAGGCTTTGGAAACTGAGGAGTATCCAAGAAAGATTCCATCATCAGCCTTAGGATCAAACTTTCCAAGGGCATCTCTGTTGTTCAGTATGAAACACTGACATCCAAAGATGTGAAGAAAGCTGATTGAAGACTTTCTCCCATGAAAGAGTTCATAGGCTGTCTTTTTGAATCTTTTAACTATCAGCGACCTGTTTTGCGTAAAACAAGCAGTGTTGACAGCTTCTGCCCAAAACTGAGTAGGCAGGAGAGAATCGCTGAGCATTGAACGTGCAGCATCAATAATTGTTCTATTTCTTCTTTCAGCGACTCCGTTTTGTTGTGGTGTTCTCACTGACGAAAAGTTGTGAGAAATACCCTTGCTCTCAAGGAAGGAATCAAGAGAACTGTTTTTGAATTCAGTTCCATGATCACTCCTTATTGAGCGAACAGTCATATTGTTCAGAGTTTCCATCTTCCGAACAAAGGTGATGAGTTCTTCAGGGGTGTCACTCTTAGAACGGAGAAACATTACCCATGTGTAACGAGCGAATTCATCAACTATGACCAGCGTATATTTCTTTCCAGCGATGGATTGTTTGTTAACGGGGCCAAACAAATCCATATGGAGTAGTTGTAGAGGAGATGACACTGAGGAAACTTGCTTTGACTTAAAGCTTGCCTTGGTCTGCTTCCCTTTTTCACACGCTGAACATAAAGACCCTTTGGCGTATGAATGTTGAGGTAGACCAGTGACTAACTCTTTGGATGAAAGACTATTCAGTGTCTTGAAGTTGAGATGTGAGAGCCTTTTGTGCCATAGCCAGTTAACATCAGAAGATGCTTTTGAGAAGAAACAGGAGTTCTCAGTGGTTGTTGAGTCCATGTTTATAACGTAAACATTTTCCAAACGATAACCGCTGAGAGCTATCTTTTCCTTTTTGTCAGAGACAAAGCAGGATTCCTTAGTGAAAATCACTTTGTTATCCATGTCGCAGAGCTGACTGATGCTTAGAAGATTATGCTTCAGCCCTTCAACATATGCGACTCTTCTGAAGGATGTTGTACCATTTGAAAGTACACCATACCCTCGGGTATGTCCTTTTCCATTTCCACCGAAAGTCACAGAGGGACCCTTCTCTTCCTTGTATTCAGCGAGCAGGTTTTTCTTTCTAGTCATGTGTCTAGAGCATCCGCTATCGAGATACCAGATACCCTTCTTAACCTGCAATACAAAGGAAGATTAGTTTTGCTTGGGTACCCACTTCACCATGTATACGCGTTTGTCAGTGGAAGTAGTTGGAATGGGTTCAGCAGTCTTCGCAGCATTTGAAGATTCAGCTTTGTCTTTCTTCACTTTGGTCAATTTCTTGACCTCAGCGGTAGGAGTCACCTTGACCTGAATTGCAACTGGTTTGGTCTTCTTGGGTGCTATCTTCACCTTAGCTATCTTATCAGCTTTGGTGGCTGTGGGACACTTACTTGCAATATGATCGGTAAGTCCACAGTGATAACATTTCCTATAACTAAAATTAGTTCTAGGACCACTTGAGTGCTGAGCTTTTAATTTGGAATTAGAAGTGCCAGCACCAAGTACACTATTGGTTTTTGAAATAGGACGAACATTCAGTTCTTCAGATTTCTTACCAAGGATATCTACTCTAAGTCTAGGAGTAGGTCGCTGAACTGATCCAGAGGTCTGATTTCTAGAACCAGATGAATGAATCACTAAAGCTTTGGAAGCATTCAGCTTAGGTACTAAGGTACCCTTCTGAGGATTTTGATAAATAACAATTCCTTTACCTTTGTCGTTAGAGACAGAGGTAGGTTTTGAATAAACCATTTTCTCCTTACCTTTTGAGGAGGTAGGAGTTTCCTCAGGGATTGGTGTAATCGACGAGGAGTACTGAGATGAAGAAGTGTCAGCTACTGAGGATACGAACGTTCCAAATTTAAGCATTGAACGTTCAGTGGTTGGTATTGGAGTATCATATTTATAACCCAGACCACGTTTATCACTCAGAGGAATCTGAGCCTTAATTATCTCAGTGATCTTTGTTGAAGAATTACACCATCCTTCAACAGTAGCTTGTTCAGCTTTTAATGCAGCGATAGCTTCTGCTCGTTCGATTTTGACTAGCTGATTTAAATGGACTTGATCTTTAAAATCTTCTTCAAATTTAGAAAGCTTTTCTATTTGAAGGTGGCAGTTTTTAAGCTTTTCAGCGACATCAAGATTTTGGTTTTCAACCACAGCTTTGCCGTTCATGGCTTCTTATAAACTTCTAGTCAGCAGTTCGATTTTACGGAGACTATCAGCTTCATCAATATTTGCAATATTGGTAAAGAAGGAAGGTGATACCTGAATGGCAGATGTTGAAGTGGAGGGAATGTCTGAACTTTCTTCCTCTTCTTCAATCTTGGCCATGAGACATTGATTTGCTTCATCATCTTCAGAATCAGATGATGAGGATTCTTCATCAGAAGCAGCCCAATCATAGTCAGCCATCAGGCCTTTTCCTTTCTTCTTAAAGCTTTTCAGCTTTGCACACTTTTCCTTCAGCTTTGAGTATTTGTCATCTTTATTCCTTGGAACAAAGGATTTCTTTGTAAAAGATGAAGGTCTCGTGATTTTCTTTGACATGCACTCGTTAGCGAAATGACCTGTCTTTTCGCAGTTGAAACAAGTAGCAGTAGCCTTATCAACAAAAGCTGATGACATAGGCTTGTCAGCTATAGAAAGAGTTTTGTTCTTTCTAAACATTTTCTTCTTGGCGAATCTCCTGAACTTTTTGGTTAGGAGAGCCAAGGATTCATCATCATCTGAAGAATCAGAATCTGATGACCTTTCAGAGTTACTTTCTAACTCAGTGATAGTGACCACGGGTCGCTGAGTAGAAGGTTCCTCTGAGATTAAAGCAACAGGGGTGCTTTTGGAATATTTTACAAGATTCTTCTTAAGATGGCTAGATTGCTCATGATTCAGCAATGTGCCATATAATGTAGCAAGTGTCATTGATCTTAGATCTTTTGACAGCTTGAGACACATGGAATAATTGTCCCAGCTTTCAGGTAAACATTCTAAAAACTTTGTCAGCACTTCAAAGTTAGAATATTCCTTACCAACCGTTTTAAGATCTATAATTAAGCAATTAAAACGTTGATGAACTTCAGAGAGAGTTTCATTCTTACCAGAAATGAAGCTTTCGTATTGTCTTACCAGGTTGATCTTTCTTGAATCCTGGACTTCAGACGTTCCTTCATACTGAACACATATTGTGTCCCACATGGCTTTTGAGGATTTCAGGTTCATGACGAAATGGTAGACTTCGTCAGGAAGGGCCATGGATAGTATGGATCTGGCTTTTGTATCTATAGCCACTTTCTTCTTATCTTCATCGGTCCACATGTGTATTTCCTTTGGAATCAGCCTTTCAGGAATAGCAGCTCGAGTTGCAGTGGCTGGAACTAAAGGATCAATAGTTACAGGGATGTGTGGGCCGTTTTCAAGATAGTAGGTCATAGTAGGGTCTACACCTTCTAGGAAGAGCATCATCCTATTTTTCCATAAGTTGAAGTTGTCTCTGGAAAATCTAGGAGGTTTTGCAAGAGAACCATTGTCTATATAATTTGTGTTTGTGTGGGAGGCCATTTTCAGATAATAGCAAGGAAGAGAAATATCTTAGATTAGATCTTGTTTATGAGATTAAACAAATCTGCTCTGATACCAGTACATGAAAGGCTTCAGGTGTCTAGCTTTAATGTCGCGTCTGACTTCACACCAGTACATGAGATCTCTGAGTTGTTCGATGGGAGTGATTGGAAGCTCAGAGATGCGTTGAAAGTGATGGTTTCCTTCGTAGTCTAGAAAAAATATACCATAAGGATCACTTACAACTGTGCCAGGAATGAAAGTTTCTCCAGGTGGTAGGGAGGTGTCAAGCGCTGAGAGATCAGCATCAGGGCCAAGAACTTCAGCACGAGAGAAACCAATACCTGTTTCATTCCGTATAGGAGGACCTGAGTCTGAGACTTTCTTTTCCTTTGCAGAGACTCTTCTTTGTTGAGGAGGAAGAAGAGTAGAAGGAGGAATATCCACAGCAGAAGAAACCAGGTCGATCTGTTTGTTTAAGATCTTCTCGACATGGCTCTTGAACTTTGAGCGCGATCCCTGAATGGATAATTTCACTTCCAACCATTCAGAGAGACCAAACTTCTCTAAAGATGCAGCATAGAAAGTTTGTTTGGTTTTGTCTTCTCTGTAGACATCAACTTAAACAACAGGAACGTCTGCGTACAGTCTTCCTCTGATGTTTACATTGATGATTTTGGATCGTCGAGATCGATAGTTCAGCATTTCTTTACACCATTCCAAAGTCGTATCAGAGACCTTAGTCTTTTCTTCAACGATCCTTTGAGCATCATCCCATAGCTGACGTTGGACGTCAATGGGAGCTCTTTTCAGCTTGAGGTCTTTCACTGATTTTTGGACAAGCTGGATGGCGAGTTATCTATCTTTTTCTTCAGTTTCCCTTCTTTCAGCGATTAGGCGTTCAACTCTGAGGTGATCCTTGTATTACCTTTTTGAAAGTTTGAACTTTGTAGGAATGGAAGGAAGTTGATCACGCCTCTGAATGATTCGCTGATCTTCTAACTTCTTTATCATCTCATCTTTTCTTCTCTGATCCTCTTCACTTAGCTTTTGAGGAGCCAAGGAAGGTCTGTTTTTGTGAGATGGCATCTGTTCTTCAGGTTCATCACTCTCAGAAATCAAATCTAAGACCGGGATTATTTCTTCAGCGTTGGGAGCTGGGATTATTGTTGGTGAAGTCGCAGCTGTAGTGTTGGTCCCGAAAGGCCTATACAAGTTTGTAGAAGGGGGGGTTGAATACAGACACGCTATTTTACTTTTCTAAATTGTTTATTGATAAATCATTAACAATTTACAGCTTGTTGCGGAAACAAGATTAAGGATAAACCTAAATCTAAACAAGTTGGAACACTAAGGTTTCTTGCACTAAGAAAGATATGGAGATTACTAATAAAATCCTATCTTGAGAGAGATTTGAACTTGTCCAGAGTTAGCAAGTTACTTCAAATGAAGTGAGTTCATCTCTTTATATACTGCATGCATTTAATGCAATTCAGTATACACTTTACACGTGTCATCAGCGGATTGGTTGCATGTCATTGACCTTTGTTGACAACCTTAGTAGCCGTAAAGATGAACAGTGTAGTATCAGAGTGGTTGTACGATCTCAGATTTTCGGAGGTTCTTTTCTGACATTTCGTACGGTGGCGTGCAAGGGAGGTTAAGACAAAAGTACTTTGTACGGAGGACTTCATGATCAGCTTTCGTTGATTCAGCGATTATCATTTACTATTCAGCGAATGATAAAGTTCAGCGATAGCTGAAGTCTTGTACTTGATACTTCACGTTGAGTGGACAAATCTGAGTCTTCGCTGATCCGCATCAGTTCATTAGTAGACTTGTCGCTGGTTCTTGAGCTTGATCTTCGACTTCAGCGTAGAACCTTTGTTGACGTGAAACTTGTCTTCAGGGATTATAAGTAAACAACTAACTTATCAGCGATCACCATAAGGACTGAACAGACTCAGCGAATTATGGTGAACAGTGTTCGCTGAATGTTTAATTTAAAGAGCGAGAGTTCCTATCAGCGGTACTGTAAGATCTTAGTACTTATCAGCGATAGTGAAACTCTGATACATATTGTTTACATACAATTTTCACTAAGTATTTAAGAGAGGGTCATTATCAAATCACTGAGGGTTTGGATCAACATGTAGGAACTTCAGCGATATCCTCAAACAGGGGAGAGGACTAGCTGAAACACGGCGATCTTACAAGTAAGAACATTGGGTAGAACAAAGTGTGGAGAGTAGAACTGATAGTGTATAGAGAGGAGGGATGTAGTGTAAGGAAGATTAGTGTACCTGACAAACCGGCTTTTTAAGTAAGATCGTCATATTTTCATCGTCTTCAGCAACACTTTTTCCTTTGCCCTTGTCAGCTTCAGACGCTGATGGCTTTGTCTTTGTCCGCTCCCCTGTAGGTTCATTTATCAGAATTCCACTAAGAGCTTTAGTCCTCTGAGCAGGCTTGACGATAAAAGAGTCATCATCATCATCTTCGTCATCATCATTCTTTGGAGAAGAGGATGGTTCGTCATCAGACAAGTCGATGTCTTCTTCATCTTTAGCTTCAGACTCAGATTCTTCGGCTTCTTCTTCGAGTTGCTCCCCCTCAGATACAGAGGTAAGCTTCTCGGTTCCCTCAGGGTTTTCATCTCCCTGAGGTTCAGCGGCTGCTGCTTCAATTGTCTTATCACCTTCTTCAGTAAAGGTGAGGTCTTCAGTCTTCTCTCCCCTGATAGATTCATCATGGGAAAGGTTTTCAGTGCTCTTCTCCCCCTCTTTTTCATGATGAGTGGGGGAGGAATGTGACGATTCAGCAGCTTGTGTTGGTTCCCTGTCTTCTTGGCCAGGGATCCCCACACAGATTTCAATCGCTGATAATCTGTTTTCTAGACCAGAAATACCAGGATTGATCTTCACGAGTTCAGCACGATCCGCCAGAGTAAAAGATGAAGGTGCATGGGCAGGGGCGGTCGTGTTCGTCAGGATCTGCTTCATCATTGTCATCATAGAAGTGACATCATTCTTCATTGTATTGGCATCAGTCTTCACAGAACTCATGTCAGTCTTTACCGTACTGACTTCAGTCTTTACAGCAGACATATCTCCTTCGAGTTTTCCAACCGATGTCTTCAGCGTTGTGACTTCGCTGGACATGGTGTGAACTGATGTTTTGATGGTGAGATAGTCTGTGTAGATATCAACGAGAACTTTGGCAAAGTTATTGAGCGTTTTATCAACCGTCTCCAAGTCAGCTTTGGAGGCATTCTTTTCGACCACGGATGTCAGCTTTGTGAGATTCTCTCCAGCGTTTGTTACAGCTGAAGAGTTGTCACAAAGAGTGGTTGTGGGACCTGTCAGCGTCGTCTCGATTGTCTTCAGAGAGGCGTTGATGTCTCCCAAATTAGGACCTGTAACATATAAAAACTTGTGAACAGAGGAAAGCTCAGAAGTTTGGGGTTCAGTTACAGTGTATAGGGGTTGGTGTATACCTGCAGGAGGATTAGTGAATGCATCAAAATCACGGTGTCCTGAGAAAAGTTCCATGTCGTCAGCTAGAGTGCGTCGACGCATGGTCATCGCTGCAGGTCCTACGCCCATCATTCCCTGAGTGTCAGCATTAGTTTCTGGAGGAATAACAGGTGCTTCAGTGATAACTGGAGTAGAGTCTAATTGCGTATAGGGAGAAGTGAAGGTTGAGAGTGGAGGTTGTTAGCTTCAATCTTCCTAATCATAGAAGTATTTATAAGTAGTGAAAAATAGGCGAAGTAAAGAAAGCCTCTTGCAGAGGCTCTGCCGGACTTATAGAGGGATCAAGATAAAGAATCTACAGAAGCTAAAGAAGCGCGCTACAGAAGCTCTGTCATACGCGCAAAGAAGACCAATATCTCAGAATATAGGAAAGACTGCTCCACAGAGGACCAGACCGCAGAATCTCTGTAACTCATTACAGAGCCTCTGTGGTCCTCACTGAAAGACTTGAAGATATTTATAATATCTTGCTACTGTTACAGGACCCGTTCATCAACTTGCATGGTAGCATGCCCTGTCCAACGTCGACGTGTCAAACTCTGATTGGACTCAATAGGGCTTAGTACATAATAGACGTCTGCTGCATTAAATGCAATACAACACGTCTTACTGTTCATGCCGTTCTTGCAACTGTTCACGACATCCGTTCAACTATTCATCAGTACCGTCTGAATAGTAGCATATGCTTTATGGTCCCCTTTAAAGTAGTATATAAGGAAGACTCATGTTGAGTTCTTCCTTATCAATCACATATAAATCGACCATCATAAGAACACAAAAAGCTTATTCACCTTAAGAGTCATATCTATTTTGAAGCTTTTCTTACTCATTGTTCTTAAATCTGTTCTTAATATATATTCAGTAAACTTTGAAATATTATTTCCTGTTCATTGTTTATTTATATTTTGGTCTAAATCTATCAAACTTATCTGTTAGTTCTTCAAATACGCTTCCGCATCAAACTTTAACTTGAACTAATAGATCTGATAATCTTGTTTAAAGCAAAACGGGAACCAACAATTGGTATCAGAGCAAAGCTTGATTTTCAATATCAAGTGATCCTCGTTTTACAATTTTTTTCTGATAGATTATTTTCTCTCTTCATCACCAGATTTCTGGATATTAGTTGTACCCAGAAAAACTTTCAGATCTTCACACTCATAAATCCTCCATCAGATTATCCTTTTCTCAAAATGACAAATACCAATAACTTTTTTACTGCTAGCTCATTAACTAAACCTCCTACTCTTCTTAGAGATGAGTATCCTCAATGGAAAATAAGAATGGTTCATTTTTTTGAGGGTACTGAAAAAAATCTCAAACAATATCTTTATAATCTTCCTCCGGTTCCTATGATAACTATGCCACGTGTACCAGCTACTGACGAATCTCTTGAAATCCCTGAACATAAGAAACCTAAGCCGAAAGTAGACTGGTCAGATGAAGATAAGGCAGAAGATGAAGTTGCACAGAAAACGAAAAGAATATTAATCATGGCAATCCCCAACGATATATTTCAATCTTTAGATGCATGCGAAACAGCGCACGATCTTTGGAAAGAATTAGAAAGACAACTGGAAGGGGGTGCTAAAACACAGAAGAACCGAAGGGCACAATACATAAACGAGTATCATGCCTTCAGAGCCTCTGCAACAGAATCGCTGCAAACAACATACGATCGGTTCAACTCTCTCATAAACAAATGCAGAAAGTCTGGTATTCACAGAACCACGGAATAAAATAACGTCATGTTTCTAAAGAGCCTGAACGATGAGTGGCTTCAGTTGTCTATGTTTTTACAAACAAATCAAGATCTAGACTCCTGGACACTCTATGATCTCTATGGAACACTAGCCGCACAAGAGCCTCAAATAGCTCAAGCTAAAACACTAACCATTGTACCATACGCATTGGTTAGTAAATCTACAGAGGCTATGGACAGACCAAGAAATGAGAGATCTACAGAGGAGAAAAAGAAGGAGAAAAAGAAGATGGTAATGATTGATAGCGAAGAAGACGAGCTGAAAGAGGAAGAAATAACTCTTGCGTCATTAGCTAAATCAATGGCTCTATTGACAAGAGAGTTTAGAAATAACCAAAGGAATTCTGGTAGAAGAGATGATGGTAGAAGAGATGAAGGAAGAAGAGAAGAATCAAGTGACCGACAGAGGTCAGACTACAGAAATGATGACCAACAGAGGTCGAGGGAAAGAAGCTACAGAGGAAATGACCGACAGAGATCAGATGACAAGGTAGGCCACACACAAGAATGCTACAAATGTGGTAAGCCTGGTCATTACGCAAACGAATGCAGAACAGAGAAAGGTGGAGACCAACAGAAGTCCGAAGATCGAACTGGAAACACCTCCCAAGGTTGTTTCAACTGCGGCAAGCCAGGTCATTTCGCTAAAGAATGCAGAAGTAGACAAAATCGCCCACAGAAGGACTCAAATTTTTACAAAAAGAAGGCTGAGTATTATGCGCAAAAATCCCTAATGGCGAACAAAGGGCATTCTGAGGCAAGCAAGGAGGACTTCGAGTCAGACTCTACCTCTGACGATGAATTCCACACAAATGCCCAGTTCTGTGGCATGGCAGAAGTTGACTCCGGCACTGACACTGAGGTATCCATTTCAAACTCTACCTCAAATATTAATACTGTAGATGATGATTTATTTGAACTTAACAATGAACTGAAAGAAATAAATAAAAGCATTCAGAAAAGGCTGACCTTTAATGAGAGAGAAGTAAGGCTTCTCACTCAAGAAAAGGCCAAAATCTTTGAAGAAAAAGAAAAAATCGAAAAATATTGGAGCAAAAACGTAGATCCTTTAAAAAGACAAATTTCTGATCTAACCTATGCTTTAAAAATCAAAACAAAAGAACTTTCAGTTTCAAGAAGTGAAACAACAGACATAAAAGCTCTCAAAGAATACTTTCAAAAGGAAAGAGAGGTACTTTGGCAAGATCTTTTAAGAAGAGAAGTTTTACTTAAAAACTATAAAGATGCACAGAAGGTGTATGAAAAAGTAAACTCTCAAATAGCAAGACGAGGTATAGGGTACAGTGATATTACCTTAAGAGTTGAAAATAAACAACTAAAACCTCTGTCTTCTCTATTTGTTTTGGGAAAAACTAACAAACCAAACTTTCCAAACTTACTTTCTGTAAGTAAAAGGGTTAAAATCACTGCAGAACCTCACTTGAGGAAACATACGAAGATGATCAATGTATGGTTTGAAAACACAGATTCATCATCTTCAACCTCTGTCAATAGAGGAATCAAACCAAAGAAATATCTGAAAACACAAGATCAGATTGGTATCTTTAAGTTTGGTAAACCAGAGACTCAAACACAGGTCGCTTTTGTCTGCATGATAAACGATGAAAAGAAATTATCAGCAGAAGCTCCTGAGTTTAAACCCATCTTTTCAGAAGAAAAACATGAAAAATCTATTGAAAAAGAAATTTTGGAAGTTTTAAAATCAAATGTTTTAGAAAATCTCAGCACATCTTCTATAGATCAAATTCTCGCTGAAAAGATCTCATCAGATACCTCTGCCATCTATGAAAGTCATTCTACAGAGGAAGAAAGCTCGTACGATACTTGCTCAGAAAATCCATCCTCTGTCGAAAGAGATGACTCAACCTCTATATATGAGGACGATTCATCCTCTGAAGACTCGGAGACTGATTCTAAATCAGGGATAGTTCACTATGACACAGAGGATGTTAAAATCTCCTCTGAAGTTCTTAACAGAACTATTTCTCCAAAAGAGAAAATCACAGAGATACCTATCTGCCTAGATTTTCTGAACATATATTTAAAAGTCAAAACCTCTGCTGAGCTTGATATGTTAAAGAAGACCTCTGTAGATCCTAAAAGTTCAAAATTTTCAAAACCTTCAAGGAAAATTAAAGAGAATCTCACATGGCAACAAAAGGGAAAATGGCCTGAAGCTAACATATACTTTTCCTCTGTGACAGTGAAGAAAGATGTTCACCACAGAAGAGAGTCAGAGAAGGCAGGACCTAAACAAGACTTTTGCAAACAACATTCTAGTATTCATAGATCTTCTTATAATAGGAAATCTAATGTTAAGAAAGAATGTAATGCCTCTGTGGTTCAGTTCAATAAATTCAATGAAAAGTTCAAACAAATCACGTCTCATATTAAATACTGTCATTGCTTTGATCTTATGTTCAAATTGAATAATCACTTCTCAAGTCCAGATTGCTTACTCTCCACTAAAATTAAAACTCCAAAGTCAAAACCTCGAGAGAAACAATCTGATCTTTCTATAAAGGATAAAATGTATTTCAAGAATGCTAAGGCAAACTTGAAAAATTCTAACAATATTGGACCCATATGGTTATGGGTACCTAAGCCTCTGTGATTGTCTTGCAGAAGCAACATGTGCCAATTTGGTATCTTGACTCCGGATGCTCAAGGCACATGACTGGCGACAGAAGATTACTATCCACATATAAAGAAACACATGATGGTGGATCTGTAACTTTTGGAGACAACAAGAAGGGACACATCAAAGGCTATGGAGTCATACAGAAAGAAAATATCTCTGTTTACAAAGTTGCATATGTGAATGGCCTCAAACACAACCTACTAAGTGTAAGTCAACTCTGTGATACAGGATTCGATGTGTTATTCAAAAGAACTTTCTGCTCTCTACAAAGTGAAAACACAGGAATGGAACTTCTGCGAGCTGAAAGAAGAGGTGATCTATATCTAATGAATTTTACTTCAAAATCCAAGGACAAATTTTGCCTAGTAGCCTGCAAAAGTGAAGAAGCGTGGTTATGGCACAACAGGTTCTGTCACTTAAACTTTCACACCCTGGATAAACTAGTAAAACTCGATCTAGTTAAAGGTTTGCCAAATGTTAAATTCAATAAGGATCACTTGTGTTCGGCCTGTGAAATGGGAAAACACAGAAGGGCTTCCCACAAAGGCAAAACAGATGTGTCTTGCACTAGGCCTCTGTACATGCTTCATGTCGACCTCTGCTGTCCCATTGCTATACAGAGCCTAGGTGGCAAGAAATACATACTTGTCCTAATTGATGAGTATTCACGTTTCACATGGGTTGAATTTATTAGAAAGAAATCAGATGTTCCAATTATACTGATAAATCTAATGAAAAGAATTCAAGTTCTTTATGACTGCAGAATACAGAAGTTAAGAAGTGACAATGGCACAGAATTTAAAAATTGTGTCATTGAAGCCTATCTTTCTACAGAAGGAATATCACAGAACTTCTCCGCCGCTCGAACTCCACAACAGAACGGTGTAGTCGAAAGAAAGAATCGAACACTTGTGGAGGCCGCAAGAACTATTGTAACATCCCTTAATCCCAACATACAAATTACATATATTTCACCACAAAATAACATATCATAATCCAAATACGGTCCCTTAAATTCTACCATTAAGGTCTTTCAGTACAAACTTTTTCGAAAAAAGTAAAATACATAACAACTACTAAAAGTAACTGAAATCTTCATAGACATTCAACATCCACAAAAGCTAAACATGAGAAACTCTATCATAGTCTTTTGTTTGCTCCGTGACCTGGAATACATATTTTAAAACAAAAATGAGGGTTAGACCTTGAGGTCTAGTGAGAAAAAAATCCCCGTTAGTAAAAGAAAACATTTGAACATAATTCCCATAAGAATACCAAATATGACTCATGCAGCATGTATCTTTCCATCTCTTTCTCTTTTCTTTTCCTTGGCCATATTAATTGGTAGCAAGCCAATTAATTAATTTACACCGCTGTACTAAATACAGCCAACACCACTGTCCCTCTGTACAGCCAACTTTCACCGGTCCTAAGCCCGGCCAACTAGTACTCATACAATGTAATATTCATATAAACACTATATGCACCATATTACATTTAATCACATATATGTATTCCATTTGTAAACCTTTTAAAGAAAACTCACTTGATTATCTTAGTTCCAAAAACCCTTCCACGCTTTTATTGAGCTCTCCGATTCCTTCAGTCCCGGTTCACGGAATCTGTACCACATGAATACAAATATTTCTTTTTAAGACTAGAAGTCTCTAAGTTCTGAAATCCTCGACTCAAATCGCAATGAACAGTACCAAGTCGCAATCTCCTATTGCGATTCCACCCTGAAGTCGCAACCCACTATTGCGATTCCACCTTGGAGTCGCAACCCACTATTGCGATTCCACCTTGGAGTCGCAATCAACTACTGCGATCCCAAACTCGAATCGCAATCAACTACTGCGATTTCAAGCTAAGTCGCAAACGACCATTGCGACTTCAATGCCAAGTCGCAACCAACTGTTGCGACTTCGTTGAATGTCGCAGTCGTCTATTGCGACTTCGATGAATGTCTCAGTCTACTGTTTCATCCTAAAACCCAGATTTTTGCAGTTTTATACTATGCATGTTTATGCTACTTTGCAGATATATTTTATACTACCATTAGAACACTATTCCAAACCCAAAATTGCCATAACTTCCTAAAATTACCAAAACCCACATCCACAACTTATAGTAAAACTTTTAAGAACTAGTATACATAAAGATGAGGTGATATAGGATTCTTACCTTCTGATTATACAGCTATTTAAGAACTTCTCCAGTAGATTAGGTATTGATCTTCCTTCTTAATTTCCTTCTTTCCTTTTTGATTCCTCTCGATTTCTTCTCTCAGCCGAATACACCACACATACACACACTAACACTTTTGTTAATAGTGTTAAGAAGGAGACACCTCATCATAATAGAATGAAAGTCGGTTTTGGCTAACAGGAGGTGTCACCCAAATACCAAATAAACCTTAAACTTGTTCCACTTAACAAAATATACCCCTAACTTCTATTAAAAATTTAAAACTTACCCCTTAACTTCTTACTCCTTAAATCACCCATATAAACGTATAAAATTTTCATATTTAAATTAAATAAAATACCTGGTTATTACAACTATGCTATCTGCAAGCGGATTATCAATGAACTTTTGGGCAGAAGCAATTTCTACTGCGTGTTATACACAGAATCGTTCAACCATTGTGAAAAGACAACTCAAGACGCCTTACGAATTACTTCACAAAAGGCGGCCAAACATCAAGTTTTTCCATGTATTCGGATGCAAATGCTTTGTTTTAAACGACAGAGATTCGAGAGGAAAATTTGAAGTAAAAGCTGATGAAGGCAAATTCATTGGATACTCTGCCACTTCCAAAGCCTACAGAACCTTCCTTACAAAGTCTCGCAAGATTGTAGAAAGCATTAATGTTTCTTTTGATGATTCATCCAAATGACTTCTGAACAAATCAGTTCAGAACTTGGAATTAAAGGGAAATCCTCTGACATCTCAAAAACAAAAGAAGATTTGGATCTTCTATTTTTAGAGATGTTCAACAATGACATTGATCCTTCTGTTGGAACCATCAGAATTTCTGAAGAACCATCCTCTGTCGTACAAAATCCTACAGGTATGACTCTAACAGGTCCAAATAATGCTTCATCTTCTTCTATAAATACTACAGATGCAATTGCCGAAGAAGAACATGCAGAAGATGAAACATCAAGAAAAACGACCACAGAAGTTGCTGAAAAACAAACTCCACAATCCACAGAAGAACCAATTACAGAGGAAATCGAGGACCAAGACTATACGTCCTCAGAGGAACAAACCCCACCACCACTCATACCAATATTTCCACAAACGGTAGAATCAACTACCAAGACACGAAGAACGACAGAGGCTACACAAGAAGAAACACAAGAAGCCGCTGACGAAAGGTTCGAGGACATTTATGATCATCTTCCACGCACAACTCAGTGGACAAAAAGCCATCCTCCAAGCCAAATAATCGGAGAACCTTCTGACTCAGGAAAAACCAGGTCTGCCACTGCTAATTTTTGTTTTTTTACTAACTTTATCAGTGTGATAGAACCAAAGAAGATTTCTGAAGCCCTAGATGACAGAAATTGGGTAGACGCCATGCAAGAAGAACTTCTGCAGTTTTAGCGTAACAAAGTATGGACTTTAGTACCTCTGCCACGAGGGAAACAGGCCATTGGGACTAAATGGGTCTACAGAAACAAGAAGGATGAAGATGGAGTGGTCATCAGAAACAAAGCAAGATTAGTAGCAAAGGGATATAGACAAGAAGAAGGCATAGACTACGATGAGACTTTTGCCCCTGTCGCACGACTCGAAGCAATAAGAATATTCTTAGCCTTCGCAACCCACAGATGTTTTAAAGTCTATCAGATGGACGTAAAATCAGCTTTTCTAAACGGTGAAATCCAAGAAGAGGTTTGCGTAAATCAGCCACCAGGGTTTGAAAGCTCAAAGTTTCCAAGGCATGTATACTACCTTGAAAAAGCTCTATACGGACTGAAACAGGATCCAAGAGCATGGTACGAACGACTTTCTACCTTCCTTCTAGTCAATGGCTACAACAGAGGTACAACAGATACTACCTTATTCTATAAACATAAAAAGGGTGAGATAATGCTTGTACAAATCTATGTGGATGACATAATTTTCGGGTCTACTAATTCAGAAGAGTGTAAAAGTTTTGAAAAACTCATGCAGAGTGAGTTTGAAATGAGTATGATGGGAGAATTAACATTCTTCCTCGGACTTCAAGTCAAACAAACTTCAGAGGGAATTTTTATAAATCAGGCCAAATATGTCTCTGACATTCTTTCCAAGTATAGCCTCTCTGATACCTCTGCAATGAAAACTCCAATGGTATCTCTGTAGAATGCACTCTCTACAGAGGGATGATTGGATCTCTGTTATACTTAACAGCAAGCAGACCTGACTTCATGCATGCCACATGTCTTTGTGCACGTTATCAAGCTAATCCTAAGAAATCACATTATGATGCGGTGAAGAGAATCTTTAGATACCTAAAGGGGACCAAAAATCTCGGTCTCTGGTATCCACAGAACTCTGGTTTTAGTCTTAAAGCTTATACAGATTCAGACTATAGAGGATGCATGCTCGACAGAAAGAGTACCTCTGGGAGTTGCCAATTCCTAGGTGGTAAACTAGTCAGTTGGACCTCCAAGAAGCAGAATTGTGTCTCAACATCCACTGCAGAAGCTGAATACGTTGCTGCTGCTAGATGTTGTTCTCAGGTTCTATGGATGAAAACTCAACTAAAAGACTACGGCCACATCCTATTCAAAATACCCATCTTCTGTGATTCCAAAAGTGCCATTGCTATCTCTGCCAATCCTGTGCAACACTCGAAAACCAAGCATATCGATATAAGGTACCATTTCTTGAAACATCATGTTGAATACGGTACAATTGAAATGCATTTCGTGCCAACAGAATATCAACTCGCTGACTTATTCACCAAAGCACTAGACGAGAAAAGGTTCAATTTCTTGGTGGGTAAGTTAGGAATGATAAACATGGTGTGACAATCCTCTGTAAGTATAGCTTTATCTTCTGTAAATATGTACAAATTTCCTTTATTTTTGCTTTAAGTTAATTTATTTCTGTTTGTAAGTTCTCAATCTTAAATAGTTCTTAAAATCACAGAGCTTCTGTAAGTCAACTCAGAACCTCTGACGACCCCTACAGAACCTCTGGAAAAAATGACCTATGTTCTATGCAAAACTTATCATTCGTTGATCCAAGCATAGGTCAAGGGGGAGCAAAAGGAAATTACTTGATCTACAGAGGTGATTAGATCAAGGGGGAGCAGAAGGGAATCCTGAAATGATCTAAAGAGATAAAACTTTCAAGGGAAAGCCAAAGAAAAAATGTCAATGACTCCAGATCGACAGAAGTCAGATATCACTGCCGAGAAAAGAAGAACCAAAAGGTATGTCTCTCGCACAAAAGGTTTTTGGAAAACAATTTTCTAGGACAAGAATTGTCAAATATGTCCTAATTATACTGTGAATAACATTTCAAAAATCAAAAGCTCAAAAAGTTTCACAAAATTCGAATTAGGAGAAATTTAAGGTCATAGAGCTTCTTCTGAGCTCAACAGAGGTTCTGCAAGAAATATGCTCTGTGATCACAAATTAACCCTCTGTCGATCTTTTGGAATGTTATCTCGGAAACCGAAAACACAGACCATGACCTTCTCGAACAAACCGTTTTCTTTAACAGTTTTCTCGGACACAAACCTTCAAATATGTCCGAAAAACATCTCTTAAACCAAATCAAAAATTGGATGATCAAAAATTTTAATAAAAATTTTGTTAGGAGATTTTTTCCCTCATAGAGCTTCTGCTGGCCCTCACAGAACTTCTGCAAGTTCCAACAGAGCCACAAAACCTCTGCGAAGCAAATTTCTTGACAAAAATCCGATTTTATCCTCTCCAATGCCTTTACAAATGTTTTGGTTAAAGAAGAACCCCACAGAAGTCATGATAACAATGAGATATATGAAAGGGATAAACAACAAAGATTTTTAAGTTCACAGAGCTTCTGTAAGGTACAGAAGTTCTGGAGTAATAACAGTTATTTTTACTGAGTGTGAATTACATATGGCTAAGAATAACCCCACGCGACGAGCATTAATGGGCCGCGCACGACGTCCTGTCATCTTCTGACATGGCCTACGTGTCCCATTTTCATTGGGCGTACATGGAACGTTTTCTGTGGAAAGTTGAACCCGCCGTTCTAACTTGAGTTCGGATTCCAAATTTTAATCCATTGCCATATATTTTACTCTTTCGAATTCTACCATTTTACCCTCTCATAAACCTTTTACAAACTCTCATTCTTCTCTGGCGAAACCCTGCAAAAACCTGCAAGTTTCTTATTCTCAGTATCAAATGGCTTCATCTTCTCAAGCTATCTCCCCTGCACACTCTCTGGCGACCTCACCAGAACATTCACCAGATCATTCTGAACATTCAGAAAACCCCAACCCTGCCTAGAACATTGAACTAGAAGATTCCGGCGACTCAGCAGACTTTGCTCCGACAACACACCTGCAAAACTTCATAGCTAAGGATCACTTCGAAAAGGTACTACCAATCAAATCCAACAACTGCTATTTGGTCCCCTCACCCACCGCTTTTGGCGAAGCCCACGCCATTCTTCTGAACATAATGGAAAATCACATCCTCTTCCCTCTACTCTCAAGAACCCCAAAGAAAATACCAGTCAGATATTTGAACCAGTTTTGGCAGAGCTGCCGATTTGATAAAGACGACTCTATTATCAAAGGGTACATTTCAAGACCTGACAAATCTGAACATCTTGAAATCAAGTTCAACAGAACAATGTTCTCACTTGAGTTCAACCTACCCACGAGGGGTCTTCTTGGTTTGAAGAAATATGCAGAGCAACCAACAGACGACGAGCTCTGTCGCTTCGTAGAAATGCTTGGGTACAACACACAACTACGGAAGAGAAATGACTTCCGCAGAGGCAGATTACCACCTCTGTGGAACACCTTGTTCTCTATTCTTAACAGATGCCTAACAGGGAAGATAGGCAGCATTGACCAGACCTCGCATCAGATCTTAACCATCATGTATGGGGTGTACTATGATCTTCCACTCGATTACGCGACGATAATGATGCAAGAGATCATCAACACCATCGACATAAAGAACAACACCAAACGGATCAAAGAGAACGATCCCAACTTTCTACCACCTCTGCAATTCCAAAGAATATTGGGAGTATTGTTCGAACCTCTGTTGCTGATACAGAAATGGCCAATGGAAGGGCCAATTCCCAAACAGTTTCCAATGAGCAAAAATGTCCCCACTGATCATGTGGATGGCTACACACACTGCAGACCTTTGTCAAGGAAACTTCTGAAGTATGCCTCGAATAAAACCCTTAAGAAAGAGTATATACGCGATCATAGAACTCCTAAACCGAGTCCTATGACACCCCTGCGTTTAGGTGTCCCCCTAGGAACAATGATTGCAGAACCTCTTTCCACTCAAGAGGAAAATGATAACAAATTAGCAAAACACATGGCTATTCAACTTAGCTTCATAGCCAAACGTGCAGAGCTCATGGGAAATAAGTCCTCTTCAAAAACCTCTGCATCTACTCCAACAGCAAAGAAAATAAAAATTGCAGAAGGCACCTCTACAAGCGCTGCAAAAGATCAACCATCACCTCCTCATGCCACAGAAATTGGCTCCTCTGTTCCTCCATCTTCCCCAAAACAGAGGAAGAAAAGAAAATCGAAAATCACAGAGGAAGGGGCACCAAAACCCAAGAGGAGGAAAACCAAAAAGAAGCATGGTAAATCACTTGAAAAGTTGGTTACCATTGCAGAAGAAGAAGAAATCGCAGAAGAAAGAACTGCAGAAGAAGATGCAGAAGAAGGGATGGCAACAGAAGAATATCAATCACCGTATCAATCTTCAGATAGATTTGCTCACCAAGGAGACCTGAACGACTTCCTATAGAACCCTGACATTGCCAACACTTTAAATACAGCAGGGTGGACGGCACAACCTCTCGACCACCACTCCCAAGAAGAACAATATTTCTCCATTTCTGGCATTGACACACATCTGCAAGAATATGACACAACACCCAAAGATCAACCAGCTAACACACCTATTATCCTACAGAACCCCTTCATTCAACTGGGATTGGACATCCACTTTAAGAGTCCAAGCACAGATACAGAAGAAGGAATAGAGGAAATAGACATGTCAGAAGAAGCTATCAAAGAACGGAATCAAAAGAACGCAACTGAGTGGAATAGAGAAAGGGTTAAGGAAATCATAGAGAAAATGGGAGAAAAAGAAAAGGAAAAAGAAAAAGATGCCGAAGTTGAAGAAGGCACAAATCCCTCACCCCCTCCCAGTGCAACCCACATATCTAACTTCGCACGTCTAGCTGCAGAAGGAGTTATTGAAATAGAGCAGCACAGCTCGATCCAAACCCAACCCAACCAGCCAGAAGTCACTCTTTCGACTTCTGCGCCCACAGAAACCGGGGAATCCATTCCTAGGGAGTCTCCTTAGAGAGACTCACCTACAGTTCGTGATCCATCGCCCCAGATCACAACAGAACACCCTACAGAGGAATTTGTTTCCTCTGCCACACACACACTAGGGCCAACACTTCTTTCAGAGAGAAGTAGTGAGCACAACGACGAAGAGACTCTAGACAAGTCTCCGAGTCAACAGAAGGATATTCTAGTACCCACCTCTGAAATGGATCTAGACAATGTCATTCACAGAACTTCTGTAGAGTCTGAAGCACTAGATGCTTCTGCTCAAGGATCAGATGGAAATCCTTCCACCCCCATCGTACAAACAAGGGTGAACGAAGGTGTCCCAGGAACAGGGACTCACTCTGGAGACGAATGTGTTCCTCCATAGGTTACACAAGGAACACAAGTATCAAGGGATGAGTTCCAAACCCTTGTCACCTCTGTGAACCAAACAATGAAAGAGTTGCAAAGCTCTTTCAAATCTTTTGCAGAGACAACATCGACGGCTATCCTGAAACTAAACACCAAAATGGACAATTTGTCCACAGAGGTGAAATCTGCCATCTCATCGATGAAGTCTTCTTCCGAAACTACTGCCAAAGCTACAACCACCTCTGCCGCTCAAGAAATCGGAACAAATGCAACTTCTGCGTTCAAGGACTCTGTCAAAAACTTCCTTGAACAAATGAATACGCAATCCAACAGAACTGAGGGCATTACTCCTGCAGATCTACAGAATGCCCTAAAACAAGTACAAGCAGAGGCAATGCGCAACACGACAATGATGCAGCCAAAAGACTACATAACCAGAGCACATCTAACAGAGCTAGGACAGAACGTCATAAACCCGGTCACAGAATTCATTGTCTCCTTCACAACAACAAATGCCAACTTTGTCAAAGATTTCAGAAGAAGTGTTGGCAGAATGCGTTTTAAAACAGAGGCAAAGCTTGCGACTCTACTTGGCCTCTGTGATGACGTCTGTGAAAAGTTGATAGCAGTAGGAGCAGAATTACCGAAGAAAACCAAAGCTTCTTGCAGAGCAGAGGGTAGTTCTGATAAGAGTCAGGATGATTCTGATGATGACCATCCTGGTCCATCAGATAATCCTGAGGGGGAGAATACAAGGGAGAAATCAACGAGCAGAGGAATACAAACTCCACCAATCGCAGCAGAACCAATCAGTCAAGCTCCTCCAGAACAAACCCAAGATCAACAACAAACTCAACAGCCCACAGAGACAACACCCATCTCTGTGGAATCAAGTCCTGAAGAAACAAATATTCCAGAAGCTGATCAGCAACCCACAGAGGCAACAACCACCCCTGTGGTAATCATTTTGGAAGAAAGTCCTTCAACAAAATCAACAGAAAAACCCCCAACCATACCAAGAAGAAAGTCAATTGCCACCAAACCAAAAAGAGCAACGACCTCTGCTTCTGACATTCTGAAAAAGATGCACAATACAATGACTGATCGAATGTCACAGAGAGAAGAAGAAAGGCACAGGTTCACACTAGCGTTCAAAATGGCTAGAAGATTCGACATACCTCAATCCACAGAAACCGAGCTTACAGAAGAAGTCACCAAAGAACCTCCTACAGAGGTTACAGAGCAAAGAAAGCCAACAGAACCAACGCCACAAAAGTCCTCTCAAAAACAAGTGTCAAAACCTACAGAGGCAACCCCCATCAAGCCAACAGAAGCACCAACCTCCAAACCTACAGAAGAAACAGGTTCTGCACCTCCAAAAGCCAAAGATAAGGGCAAAGCAATACTGACAGAAGAGCCCAAGAAAAAGAAGTCATTGCCCAAGCCTACAGAAAAATTAATGAAAAGGGCGTTTGATACCTTTCAAACCCCAAAGCCTGAAGAAGTTGACTGGGCATATGGATTGAAGCCTCTGTCAAACATTCTTCTAACTAGTAGAGCTGCAGAAGTTGTTCAAAAGATGGAGAGTCTCAGAAGACAAGTACCACAACCTGGTCCAACACATGAAGAGATGGAAGAAGTGGTATACAAATACCTCTATAAACAATCCTTTCAGACCAATCATCCTACAGATCATGTGACGGATCCAAGGATCAGAGAAGAATTTGAGAACATCTTCACAAGAACAAAGCCAAGAACCAAAGCAGATGTCTTCTCAATCTCCAAGGTCAAAAAGGTAATCTTCTTCAAATTCTCCTTTACAAGAACCTATCCAAGGGTCAGGTACAATCTTTACAAAGTCAGAAGAGAAGACAATTCAGAAACCACCTTCGCTGATGCTGACCTAAGAAATATCAATCCTTATGATCTACCTGATCTTCTGCAATGGACAAAGGACAACTACAACACAGAGGCAAACACCAGAGCCTATCAAGTGTTGAGAAAAGCGATGAGGGAAAAGCTTCTGCTCTACAGCATGATAGATTTCCAGCTGGGAAAGGATCTTGGTCTCAAACATCTGGATTTACGACCACCAGAGGATCGTTGCCCACCGGACGCCGTACCTAACTCAATCATCACAGAACCACGGTTTGGGTTAGTATTTCAAAACCCACAAGGCGAAGTTAAATTGTTTGTGTGCATGGACTGTCAGAAGTACGCAACTAGTACTCTGAACAAGTTCAGAACAAGCCTTGTAAAATACAGAGGTACAGAGAAAATGGATAGAGATGCAGCAGATACTTTCATCAGAGAGATTGATGCCACAATCCGCCTAAGAGAACTCTGCATCAGTTTCTACAAAGAGATCAGAAGAGTCGGAAGAGACAACAGAAGCTACGACGACTTCAAAAATGCCAAAATCTGATTCTCAGACCTCCAATCCCTGCAAACCAGGTCAAAATTTATCTTTCATTGTACTCAAATGTAAAATGCCTCTGGCATACTTCTAAATGAAAGAACCTTCGAGGTATTGTTTAACCTCTATCTTATCTAACTTAGCCTAACTAAACTCGAAGTTAAATTTTTTATTTTTCACTACTTAGGGGGAGATTGTTAGCTTCAATCTTCCTAATCATAGAAGTATTTAGAAGTAGTGAAAAATAGGCCAAGTAAAGAAAGCCTCTTGCAGAGGCTCTGTCGGACTTACAGAGGGATCAAGATCAAGAATCTACAGAAGCTAAAGATGCGCGCTACAGAAGCTCTGTCATACGCGCAAAGAAGACCAATATCTCAGAATATAGGAAAGACTGCTCCACAGAGGACCAGACCGCAGAATCTCTGTAACTCACTACAGAGCCTCTGTGGTCCTCACTGAAAGACTTGAAGATATTTATAATATCTTGCTATTGTTACAGGACCCGTTCATCAACTTGCATGGTAGCATGCCCTGTCCAACGTCGACGTGTCAAACTCTGATTGGACTCAATAGGGCTTAGTACATAATAGACGTCTGCTGCATTAAATGCAATACAACACGTCTTACTGTTCATGCCGTTCTTGCAACTGTTCACGACATCCGTTCAACTATTCATCAGTACCGTCTGAATAGTAGCATATGCTTTATGGTCCCCTTTAAAGTAGTATATAAGGAAGACTCATGTTGAGTTCTTCCTTATCAATCACATATAAATCGACCATCATAAGAACACAAAAATCTTATTCACCTTATGAGTCATATCTATTTTGAAGCTTTTCTTACTCATTGTTCTTAAATCTGTTCTTAATATATATTCAGTAAACTTTGAAATATTATTTCCTGTTCATTGTTTATTTATATTTTGGTCTAAATCTATCAAACTTATCTGTTAGTTCTTCAAATACGCTTCCGCATCAAACTTTAACTTGAACTAATAGATCTGATAATCTTGTTTAAAGCAAAACGGGAACCAACAGAGGTTGGTGCGGAGTTCAGCGTTGGATTCACTGAGAATCGCTTCGTCAGTCTTTTGAGAGACTGAAGGAGGTTGGGTAGATTCCAAGTTTGTAACCTCAACGTTTAGAGACGCTGAGGTTGGGATAGAATGGGTGGCTTGTTCAGCTGTGGCAGAGCGTACCACTGAACGTTCCTTCAGCTCTTTGAGATGAGCTGAGGAGTCTTCAGCAAGAGATTGCTGGGGTTGCTCCTTGGTTTTCATAGTTCTTTTGGAACTAAGTTGGGTGGAGGAGTGTTTTGTTTTAAGAGAAGGAATGGAGGTTGCAGCCTGGGTATCAGCGGTGGGTTTATCCGCTGAAGGAGCTGCAGAAGTAGAAGAAGTAGGGTTGAGAATAGTTAAAAGTGTAGAAAGACATACCTCATTTGCCACTGCCTTGAAGTCAAGAACCTTAGGGCCAACCTGAGAGAGTTTCAGGTCACCCTCTTTTGGGTAGTTGTCCTTCGGGCCTGTTTGGAATACGGCGCTGATGAATCGAGGATAAGGAACCTATGGAGATCTGTCAGCGGCGGTGTCTACTCTAAGTACCAGATCATCGTAGATTATCGATGCCTAGTCTATATGTAGACCTTTCAGCAAGGCATATCCCGTTGCTTGCTGAGGCTGAGCGGCTTGATCAGAGGAGCCGGTCTTTGCAGTCATGCAGCTGATTAAATGAGCGAAGACGAAATTCATCTCGCTGGGCATTTTAGACTTTTTGATGAGGGTTAGCTTCTTCTCAGGCTTCATGTCCCTCCCAGTTTCCCATACATAGCCCATTGCATCGAAGAATGCAATGATGGTTTCCCTGTCTGAGTTTTTCTTGTGGTCAGGGAGAGAAACAAAGGGGTTTTCTTTGGTGGCCAAGGGAAGGTTCAGGGCTTTGCGAATAATGGCAGGTGTAATCTTCATATTGCCATATTCAATATTGCAGAGGATGCAGTCAATTGTTTTTTAGGGGTATTTGGCTGATGGTAGCTGAGAGTGTCTGGTAGAGTACCAGAATTGGGATAGCAGTAGCTGATGTACAGGAGGTGTTATGGTCAGGGCTGTGGAGATGGAACAATTCTTCAGGAAATTCACAGCATCATCCAGATGTGTGACTTGCTTTCGAGGAGGAAACTCGAGAAGCGCATAGAGGTTATTTGCCTTGGTCCAATCCAGTTTGTCAAGAGAGAACTTGACCTGGGGAGCCTTGATGATTTCCAATTCCTCAGTAGTATTATCAGCAGCAGTGTTCTCAGCGATGGTGTTCTTGGAAATGTCAGAAGATGCCATTTTCTGTATTATCAGTTCAACCAAAGATTAACAAATAAGAATAATCTTAATGTGGAAAGATGTTCCAATAAGATGGTTCGAATTTTGTCCATTTCATTCAGACAAAAATGTCTTAATGAAGATTAGGGTTTTTCTTGTTTTAAAACCGAAATGAAAACCCAGAGAAAATCTTGTTTTCCAGTTTCTTTTGAGAATAAGGATTCTGGAAAAACGAATGAAGAACAAGTTTAAGATTTTGCGTTTTAAACTTGAAGAACAACCATGAAAGGTTGTGTTCATAAAACCATGAAATAAATGATTTCATTTTAAAAAGGTTCTTTTGTTTGTGTTGATCCAAACCCTCAGTGATTTGATAATGACCCTCTCTTATACTTAGTGAAAATTGTAAGTAAACAATATGTATCAGAGTTTCACTATCGCTGATAAGTACTAAGATCTTCCAGTACCGCTGATAGGAACTCTAGCTCTTTAAGTTAACATTCAGCAAAACTGTTCACCATAAATGCTCTGAGTCTGTTCAGTCATTATGATGATCGCTGATAAGTTAGTTGTTTACTTATGATTCCTGAAGACAAGTTTCACGTCAACAAAGGTTCTACGCTGAAGTCAAAGATCAAGCTCAAGAACCTGCGACAAGTCTCCTAATGAACTGATGCGGATCAGCGAAGACTCAGATTTGTCCACTCAACGTGAAGTATCAAGTACAAGACTTCAGCTATCGCTGAACTTTATCATCTGCTGAATGGTAAATGATAATCGCCGAATCAACGAAAGTTGATCATGAAGTCCTCCGTACAAAGTACTTTTGTCTTAACCCCCCTTGCACGACTCCGTACGAAATGTCATAAAAGAACCTCCGAATATCTGAAATCGTACAACCACTCTCATACTACACTGTTCATCCATGCGGCTACTAAGGTTCTCAACCAAGGTCAATGACATGCAACCAACCAGCTGATGACACGTGTAAAGTATATACTGACTTGCATTAAATGCATGCAGTATATAAAGAGATGAACTCACTTCATTTGAAGTAACTTGCTAACTCTGGACAAGTTCAAATCTCTTCTCTCAAGATAGGTTATTATTAGTAATTTCCGTATCTCTCTTAGTGCAAGAAACCTTAGTGTTCCAACTTGTTTAGATTTAGGTTTATCCTTAATCTTGTTTCCGCAACAAGCTGTAAATTGTTAATGATTTATCAATAAACAATTTAGAAAAGTAAAATCTGTGTGTTTGTATTCAACCCCCCCCCCCCCCTTCTACAAACTTGTATAGGCCTTCGGGACCAACAAGTGGTATCAGAGCGGATTTGTTTAATCTCATAAACAAGATCTAATCTAAGATATTTCTCTTCCTTGCTATTATCTGAAAATGGCCACCAACACAAACACAAATTATATAGACAATGGTTCTCTTGCAAAACCCCCTAGATTTTCCAGAGACAACATCAACTTATGGAAAAATAGGATGACACTCTTCTTAGAAGGTGTAGACCCTACTATGCCTTACTATCTAGAAAATGGTCCATTCATCCCTGTAAGAATTGATGTTGCTGTTCCAGCCGCTGAGAATAGACCTGCTATTCCAGAAAGGCTGGTACCTAAGGAAATCTTTCAATGGACTGACAAAGATAAGAAGAAAGTGGCTATAGATACAAAAGCCATATCCATACTATCCATGGCCCTTCCTGACGAAGTCTACCATTCCGTCATGAATCTGAAAACATCAAAAGCCATGTGGGACACAATATGTGTTCAGTATGAAGGAACGTCTGAAGTCCAGGACTCAAGAAAGAGCAGCCTGGTAAGACAATACGAAAGCTTCATTTCTGGTATGAATGAAACTCTCTCTGAAATTCACCAACGTTTTAATTGTTTAATTATAGATCTGAAAACTATTGGTAAGGAATATTCTAACTTTGAGGTGCTGACAAAGTTTCTAGAATGTTTACCTGAAAGCTGGGACAATTATTCTATGTGTCTCAAGCTGTCAAAGGATCTAAAATCAATGACCCTTGCTACCTTAAATGGCAGGTTGCTGAATCATGAGCAATCAAGCCATCTTAAGAAGAATCTTGTAAAAGATTCCAAAAGCACCCCTGTTGCTTTAATCTCAGAGGAACCTTCTACTCAGCGACCCTCGGTCACTATCACTGAGTTAGAAAGTAACTCTGGAAGGTCATCAGATTCTGATTATTCAGATGATAATGAATCTTTGGCTCTCCTAACTAAAAAGTTCAGGAGATTTGCCAAGAAGAAAATGTTTATAAAGAACAAACCTCTTTCCATAACTGACAAGCCTAAATCATCAGTTTTTGTTGATAAGGCTACTACTACTTGTTTTAACTGCTAAAAAATAGGACATTTTGCTAACGAGTGCAGGTCTAAGAAAGTTTCTAGACCCTCAGCTTTTTCAAAGAAATCCTTTGTTCCAAGGAATAAAGATGACAAATACTCAAAGCTGAAAGAAAAATATGCGAAGCTGAAAAGCTTTAAAAAGAAAGACAAAGGCCTGATGGCTGACTATGATTGCGCTGCTTCTGATGAAGAAGCTTCATCATCTGACTCTGAAGATGATGAAGAAAATCAATGTCTCATGGCCAAGATTGAAGAAGAGGAAGAAAGTTCAGACATTCCCTCCACTTCAACATCTGCTATTCAGGTATCACCTTCTTTCTTTACCAATATTGCAAATATTGATGAAGCTGATAGTCTCCGTAAGATCGATCTCTTGAGTAGAAGTTTATACGAAGCCATGAACGGCAAAACTGTGGTTGAAAACCAAAATCTTGATCTCGCTGAAAAGCTTAAAAACTGCCACCTTAAATAGAAAATCTTTCTAAAATTGAAGAAGATTTAAAAGATCAAGTATATTTAAATCAGCTAGTCAAAATCGAACGAGCAGAAGCTATCGCTGCATTAAAGGCTGAAAAAGCTACTGTTGAAGGATGGTGTAATTCTTTAACAAAGATCACTGAGATAATAAAGTCTCAAATTCCACTGAGTGATAAACATGGTTTGGGTTACAAATATGAAACTTCAAAACCAACCACTGAGCGTTCAATGCTTAAATTTGGAACGTTCGTATCCTCAGTCGCTGATACTTCATCTTCTCAGTGCTCCTCGTCCATTACACAAATCCCTGAGGAAACTCCTACCTCCTCAAAAGGAAAGGAGAAAATGGTTTATTCAAAACCTACTTCTGTCTTTAAAGACAAAGGTAAAGGAATTGTTATTTATCAAAATCCTCAGAAGGGTACTTTAGTACCAAAGCTGAATGCTTCTAAAGTTTCAGTGACCCATCCCTCTGGATCAAGGAAGCTGATCTCTGAATCTATTCAGCGATCTACTCCTAGACTCATAGTGGATGTCGTTGTTAAGAAATCTGAAGAACTAAATGTTCGTCCCATTTCTAAAGCAAATAGCTTACTTGGTGCTGGTACTTCTAATTCTAAATTAAAAGCTCAGCATACAAATGGTCCTAGAACTACTTTTAGCTATAGGAAATGTTATCACTGTGGACTCACTGATCATATTGCTAGTAAGTGCCCCACAGCCACCAAAGCTGAAAAGATAGCTAAGGTGAAAATTGCCCCCAAGGCAAAGAAGACCAACCCTGGTGCAAATCAGGTCAAGGTGAATTCTACCACTGAGGTTAAGAAATTAACCAAAGTGAAGAAAGACAAAGCTGAATCTTCAAATGCTGCGAAGACTGCTGAACCTTCCATTCCAACTACTTCCACTGACAAACGTGTATACATGGTTAAGTGGGTACCCAAGAAAAACTAATCTTCCTTTGTATTGCAGGTTAAGAAGGGTATCTGGTATCTCTATAGCGGATGCTCTAGACACATGACTGGTAAGAAAAGCCTGCTCGCTGAATACAAGGAAGAGAAGGGTCCCTCTGTGACTTTCGGTGGAAATGGAAAAGGACATACCCGAGGGTATGGTGTACTTTCAAATTGTACAACCTCCTTCAGAAGAGTCGCATATGTTGAAGGGCTGAAGCATAATCTTCTAAGCATCAGTCAGCTTTGCGACATGGATAACAAAGTAATCTTTACTAAGGAATCCTGCTTTGTCACTGACAAAAAGGAGAAGATAGCTCTCAGCGGTTATCGTTTGGAAAATGTTTATGTAATAAACATGGACTCAACAACCACGGAGAACTCCTGATTCTTCTCAAAGGCCTCATCTGATGTCAACTGGCTATGGCATAAGAGGCTATCTCATCTAAATTTCAAGACACTGAACACTCTTTCTTCAAAAGAGTTAGTCACTGGTCTACCTCAGCATTCATACGCCAAAGAGTCGTTATGTTCAGCGTGTGAAAAAGGGAAGCAGACCAAAGCAAGCTTTAAGTCAAAGCAAGTTTCTTCAGTGTCATCTCCTCTACAACTACTCCATATGGATTTGTTTGGCCCTGTTAACAAACAATCCATCGCTGGAAAGAAATATACGCTGGTCATAGTTGATGAATTCTCTCGCTTCACTTGGGTAATATTTCTCCGTTCTAAGAGTGACACCCCTGAAGAACTCATCACCTTTGTTCGGAAGATGGAAACCCTGAACAATCTGGCCGTTCGCTCAATAAGGAGTGATCATGGGACTGAATTCAAAAACAGTTCTCTTGATTCCTTCTTTGAGAGTAAGGGTATTTCTCACAACTTTTCTTCAGTGAGAACACCGCAACAAAATGGAGTCGCTGAAAGAAGAAATAGAACAATTATTGAAGCTGCACGTTCAATGCTCAGCGATTCTCACCTGCCTACTCAGTTTTGGGCAGAAGCTGTCAACACTGCTTGTTTTACGCAAATCAGGTCGCTGATAGTCAAAAGATTCAATAAAACAGCCTGTGAACTTTTTCATGGGAGAAAGCCCTCAATCAGCTTTCTTCACATCTTTGGATGTCAGTGTTTCATACTGAACAATAGAGATGCTATTGGAAAGTTCGATCCTAAGGCTGATGATGGAATCTTTCTTGGATACTCCTCAGTTTCCAAAGCCTTCAGAGTCTTCAATAGAAGAAGACAAACTATAGAAGAAACTATTCACGTCACGTTTGACGAATCCCGTTCAGCGAACTCTAAACCGAACGCTGATACAGAAGAACTGAATCAATGGATGTTTTCTAATCTTGGTGATTCAGAAGATTTTCCCACTCCTCATGCTCATCCAGTAGAAGATGACAGTCCCACTATCATTCCAAACATGCAGAATAGTGAAGCTGAAACATCATGGGTCTCAGCTGTTCCTATAAACACTATACCTGCAGTTGATCCAAATGTCTCAGACATTCCATCTACTTCTCAGCAATCAGTGAATATAATGACAACTGCATCAATTCCTCTCTTGCCTGATACTCCCGACGTCGCTGAAGCTTCATCTTCAGCTCCTCAAGTTCAAGTTGAGTCAGCGTCTCACGCTCCGGCTCAGCGATGGACTATAAATCACCCAATTGATCAAATTCTTGGTGATCCAAACGCTGGGATTCAGACTCGACGAAGTGCAGGTAATATTTGTTTATTTGTAAATTTTATTTCACTAACTAAACCAAAGAAAGTAGATGATGCCCTCAAAGATCCAAACTGGGTCAGCGCCATGCAAGAAGAGTTGACTGAATTTGATAGAAACAAAGTTTGGAAACTTGTTCGAAGACCAACTGACAAAACTGTGATAGGCACTAAATGGGTCTATCGAAATAAGTTGGACGAACATGGTACTGTAACCCGCAACAAAGCTCGACTTGTTGCTCAGGGATACAGACAAGAGGAAGGTATAGATTACGACGAAACATTTGCTCCAGTAGCAAGACTTGAATCTATTCGTCTATTCTTAGCATATGTTGTACACAAGAACTTCAAAGTACATCAGATGGATGTCAAGTCAGCGTTTCTGAATGGAAAGCTGAATGAAGAAGTGTATGTGGAACAACCTCCAGGATTCTCTGATCCTAAGCGTCCAGATTATGTTTATAAACTGGATAAGGCACTTTATGGCTTGAAGCAAGCCCCACGTGCATGGTATGACACTCTTTCCACTTATCTCCATATTGAAAAATTTGAGCGAGGTAAGATTGACAAAACTCTTTTTTTTAGAAAAGTGAAAGGTCATATCTTTCTAGTTCAAATATATGTTGATGACATTATATTTGGTTCTACTAACCCTGAGCTTTGTACTCGTTTCGCTGATAGAATGAAAGATGAGTATAAAATGAGCATGATGGGTGAACTAACATATTTCCTTGGTCTTCAGATTAAGCAAACTGAGAAAGGAACTTTCATTAATCAGGGAAAGTATGTTAAAGATATGCTGAAGAAATTCGACTTAACTGAAAGTTCAGCTATGAAAACCCCTATGGCACCACCGCTGACACTTGATAAGGACACAAAGGGTGTTCCTGTCAATGTCACGCTGTACCGTGGGATGATCGGCTCACTATTGTATCTTACAGCTAGCCGACCCGATATTATGTTTGCAACATGCTTGTGTGCACGAAATCAAGTTGAACCTAAGATATCTCATATGAAAGCTGTAAAGCGAATCTTTCGATATCTTAAGGGTACAGCGAATCTAGGTCTTTGGTATCCCAAAGACTCAGGATTCGATCTAACTGCATATTCAGATAGTGATTTTGCAGGTTGCAAAATGGATAGGAAAAGCACCACAGGAGGATGTCAGCTCCTGGGTGGAAAGCTGGTGAGTTGGACAAGTAAGAAGCAAAACTCAGTGTCCACTTCCACAGCTGAAGCTGAATATGTAGCCGCTGGAAGCTGCTGCTCTCAGGTCTTGTGGATGAGAAATCAGCTACTAGACTATGATCTTCAGCTCTCTAAAATTCCAATCTATTGCGACAGCACAAGTGCCATCGCTATAGCAAACAATCCAGTACTACATTCAAAGACCAAACATATAGAAATCAGATATCATTTTATCAGAGATCATGTGATGAATGGTGATATAGAACTTCATTTTATCCCAACTGATTATCAGTTAGCTGACTTATTTACCAAACCTCTTGATGAGACAAGATTCAACTTTCTCATCAGCGAGCTTGGAATGCTGAACTTTGAAGGATAAAATCTTCAGCGGTTCACATTAATCAGCGAAAGGATAAAATCAACTTGTATAACCCATTCTATCATCTTCTCTCTGAATAAACTTGATTCACTGATATCAAGGTATGTTCTCTCTCTGACAATCGCATGAAAATACAAGATTTCAAAACAAAATGCATCGCTGAATATCTCTTCCTTAACAGCGATATTTTTGAAATTTCTTAAAACCTTCACTAAATATTTTCATTCAGTACTTCATGTTTTCAAAAGTATCTCTGAGTTTTTCAAAACCTCGGAGACAACCAAGAATATGAAAGGACAGTTGTGACGTCATTGCAACGGATAAACCCCGACACGTTTTCTCTTCCTGACACACGTTTGCACGTCTCGTTCATACTTCCAATCAAATGCAAACATGTGTCCGTGTCATGATGAAAATCTTTTCCCGCTCAAGATTTTCTCTTTCTAAAATCTCTATATAAACAAACTCTTTGTTTATATTTTTCTTTTACGCGATCAATCTTCCTCCGCAAGAAAGAATTCACTGTTGCATTTGTGATTTCAAAAACTTCAAAAACTGTTCATCATCTTCTTCATCAAACATCAAGGTTAATATGTTCTTATTTATTACCGAATGCAAAATAACTTGTTTGTGATCTACTCTTTGTTTTTAACAAGATCAAAACAAAAGAACTTCTTAAAAATAAAATCATTTTCTTTCATGGTTTTATGAACACAACCATTTCATGGTTGTTCTTCAAGTTTAAATGCAAAAATCTTAAACTTGTTCTTCATTCGTTTCCAAAATCTATTTCTTCATACCGAGCAGTATTAACTACCAAGCAGTATTAACTACCAAGCAGTATTAACTACCTAGCAGTATTAACTGCACTAGCAGTATTAACTACTGAGCAGTATTAACGGAGCACTAGCAGTATTAACTACTGAGCAGTATTAACTGCAAAGCAGTATTAACTACACAAGCAGTATTAACTACTGAGCAGTATTAACTGCACTAGCAGTATTAACTACTGAGCAGTATTAACTGCACTAGCAGTATTAACTACTGAGCAGTATTAACTGAGCACTAGCAGTATTAACTACTGAGCAGTATTAACTGCAAAGCAGTATTAACTACACAAGCAGTATTAACTACTGAGCAGTATTAACTACTGAGCAGTATTAACTGTACAAGCAGTATTAACTACTAGAACACAGGCAGTAGTAACTCTGTACTGGCAGTAGTAACGCTGCACAGGCAGTAGTAACTACACTTACACTTTTCTGCACTTGGTAATCTGAGGGAAACAGAGAATCCTGAGAAAGAAAGTTAGTAGCACCAAATATATGAAGAAATACAGGTATAAAAACAGAAAGTCATAAATTTATTCTAGGTTGATCATGCCCACACTTGTTACCAAAAAGGTGAATCTACCCACATCAAAAGCTTTTGTGAATAGATCAGCAAACTGGTCATTTGTATGAACTTTAGCAACCTGAATTAATTTCTTTTCATTGCAATCTCTTATAAAGTGATACCTTATCTCTATATGCTTTGTTTTTGAGTGTTTGACTGGATTATTAACAATGCTGATAGCACTGTTGTTATCAATGAAGATTGGAGTGTGAAGAAATGTTACCCCATAGTCCAACATCTGATTTTGAATCCATAGAACCTGAGAGCAGCAGCTTGCAGCAGCTATGTACTCAGCCTCTGTGGTAGATAAGGACACTGTGGTTTGTTTCTTACACTGCCAAGATACTAGTCTTGTACCCAAAAACTGACATCCACCTGAAGTAGACTTCCTATCCATGTTGGCTCCACCCAAATCACTATCTGAATATGCAAGCAAGTCAAAAGAGGATTCATGAGGATACCAGAGACCTAATCTAGGTTGCCCTTTTAAGTATCTGAATATTCTCTTGACAGCATGAAGGTGTGATTGCTTAGGAGAAACCTGAAATCTGGCACAAACACAGACTGAAAACATAATGTCAGGTCTAGAGGCTGTGAGATACATGAGAGATCCAATCATTGATCTGTAATGATGGACATCCACATCCTCCCCCTCAAGATCTGCAGTGATCTGTTTATGTGTTTCCATTGGTGTGCTTGCTGGCTTTGAGTCTGATAAACCAAACTTGTCCAGGATGTCTTTCACATATTTGGATTGGCTAATAAAAATCCCATCTTTCCTCTGTTTTACCTGAAGCCCAAGAAAGAATGTAAGTTCTCCCATGGAACTCATCTTGAAGCTTTTGTGCATCAATTCTTCAAACTCTTTACACATTTGATCATTGGTGGATCCAAAGATGATGTCATCCACATAGATCTGAACAAGTAGTGTACCTCTCTTTCTCTTCTTGATAAACATGGTCTTGTCAATTACTCCTCTTTCAAAGTCATTTTTCAAGAGATAGGTAGACAGAGTGTCATACCATGCTCTTGGAGCTTGATGCAAACCATAAAGAGCCTTCTTCAGCTTGTATACTCTGTCAGGGTGCAATGGATTCTCAAATCCAGGGGGTTGACAGACATATACTTCTTCCTCAATACTTCCATACATAAATGCACTTTTGACATCCATTTGGTACACTTTGAACTTCATGTAGGAGGCATAGGCTAGAAATAACCTGATTGCTTCAATCCTTGCCACAGGAGCAAAGACTTCCTCATAATCTATTCCTTCTTCCTGAGTGTACCCTTGTGCAACCAGTCTAGCTTTGTTTCTGATCACAATCCCTCTGTCATCCTTCTTGTTCCTGAAAATCCACTTGGTGCCAATTGCTCTATGACCTTTTGGAAGGTCTACCAAGTCCCATACATCCTGTAATTTGAACTGTAGCAGCTCCTCTTGCATTGCCTCTATCCAGCTTGGGTCTTTCATAGCATCATAAGCCTTTTTGGGCTCAATCTGGGACAGAAAGCATGTAAGAACAGTATTAACTGTATTTTGCTGCTCTTGCAATTCTTGGAGTCTGCTTTGCTTTCTAGTCATCATGGGAGATGCAATATTTCCAATCACCAACTCAGGAGGATGGTTTTTCTGAGTTCTTGTTGGATGACCAGCTTCCTCTTGAATGTTCTCATCCAGATTTGATTCATTTAATTCTGGATTTGATTCTGCTTCTTCAGTCACCTCAGATTCTCTGGAATTTGGACATGAAGACTGATTTTCCTCTGTTCTCCTCTCTTCTTCATTCTGAATAGGTTCAGTCTCCTCTTGGTGTTCACAGAATTCAACAGGATCAATGGAAGGGAGTGGAAATATCACAGATTGAATTCTGTGTTCTGATGATGGTGTATCCCTTTGTCCTACATATACATCACTACTGAAACCCAAAGAATTAGTGAGTGAATCAATGTCAAATAGCCAATTAGGACCTGAACCAATAGGATTTGGTGTGTTCTCATTGCATTTGACATTATCACTTTCTTCAATTATTCTAGAAGAGGTATTAAAAACTCTGTAGGCCTTACTTTGAGATGAATACCCAACAAGAAAACCATCATCTGCTTTGCTATCAAACTTGCCTAAGTGAGATTTGGTATTGAGAATAGTACAAGGACATCCAAATGGTTTGAAAAATCCAATATATGGTTTCCTTTTATGGAAAAGCTCATAAGGTGTCTTGTTTTTAGGCTTTACAACTAAAACTCTGTTTTGAACATAGCAGGCAGTATTAACTGCTTCTGCCCAAAAAGTAATTGGTAACTTTGAATCAGCTAACAGAGATCTAGCAGCCTCAATCAGTGTCCTATTCCTTCTCTCAGCAACACCATTTTGTTGTGGAGTCCTAGGAGCACTGTATTGTCTCTCAATTCCTTTTTCTTCACAAAAGGTGTTTAGATCAAAAATTTTAAACTCAGTTCCATTATCTGATCTAATGACTTTCACTCTTTGATTTGATTGGTTTTCAATTTTGAGAATAAAAGATTTGATCAGTCCACTTGTCTCATCTTTAGTTCTCAGAAAATATACCCAAGTAAATCTAGAATAATCATCAACAATAACTAAGCAGTATGATTTCTTGCCAATACTCATCACATTGGTAGGACCAAACAGATCCATATGTAACAGTTGAAGAGGATTTGAGATGGTGTTTATCTCTTTGGTCTTATGAGAAGTTTTGTGTTGTTTGCCTTTGAGACAAGCAACACAATGATCATCACATGAATAGACTTTGGATGGCAAACCCCTTACAAGGTTATTCTTAACAAGTTTATTCATTGTTTTAAAGTTCATGTGACACATCCTTCTGTGCCAAAGTGATGATTCATCTAAAGAAGCTTTTGAAACTAAACAATTTAGAGATGAATCAGATGAAACACTTTCCAAATCTAAACAATAAACATTATCCTTCCTAGGAGTTCTCAGAAGTATCATGTTTTCATCAACCACTTTGTATCCAGGAGCAAGGATAATACATTCAGAATCAGTAAACAATATGCTATGCTTCTTGTCACAAACCTGTGATACACTTAACAGGTTGTATCTCAATTGTTCAACATAGTACACATCTTCAAAGGTCATCTTACCCTTTGAAACATCACCCTTACCACTTATCTTTCCACCAGCAGGATTATCCCCAAATGCAACATGTCCTCCATCAATCTTTTTGAAATTTTTGAGGCAGGCCATGTTACCTGTCATGTGCCTGGAGCAACCACTATCAACATGCCAAATGCTCTTCCCCTTGAGCTGTTGGTTGCCCTGCACATCAAGATAAATCAGTTAGTTTTATTTGGAACCCAAGCCGAAGTGGTCTTGGGTCTCCCTTGCTCATCAAAGTACTTACACTTGGTTTTGATGAGATTTTCAAATTTAGGTACTGCTGTGCTGGAGTACTTTGTCAAAATTATTGGTGTAACAGCACTAGAAGCAGTATTAACCTCAGAAGTACTAACAGTGCTAGCAGTACTAATACTGGAAGCAGCAGTACTGTTAGCAGCAGTATCAGCAGTACTAACAGAGGTAGCGGTATTAACAGAGTTAACACTGCTAGAAGCAGTATTAACAGAGTTAATACTGCTAGCAGCAGTATTATCTGAAGAAGAAGCACTAAAAGTATTAGCAGTACTAACTTTGGAATGATTACTAGCAGTATTGATACTGCTAGCAGCACTAACTTTTGAAGCAGTACTAACAGTGTTAGCAGTACTAACACTGCTAGCAGCAGTATTGTTTTTAGTGCTTTTTGGAACCCACATAGTACCACATTCCTTTTCAGTCGTTTTCTTTATGTGGCTTTTGGGTTTATCTTGATTCTTTGCCACATTTTTCTTTGCAAGCTTTTTATAGCCACCATTCTTTCTGTAACCACCAGGTTTTTTAAAAGATCTTTGAGCATTAAACCTTTGGTTAACAGGATTGAAATAACAGTGTTTGGCTAAATGATTTAGCTTACCACAGATGAAACAAGGTTTTGGCCTGTTAATTCTGTTCAGATCAACTCCTTGTCTCATAGCCCACTGGTTATTCCAGTTCCTTTGATTTCCCCTCTGATAATCATGTTTTTGAGGCTTGTTCTCTTTAGATTTCCTGCAAGAACACTGTTTACAGATATTGGAGTTCACAACTTTGGGCTGTGTGTAATGAACTCCCTTTTTCTCTTCAGTCCTTTTGATCTCAGTGTTCTTGACACATGGACTCTCACATTCCTCATCAGAGTCTACTTTGTCAGTCTCATCCTCAACAACTATTTCTTTTTCACAAGGTTCTATATTAATCTTTAATTCAGGTTCCTTTCTATCCTTGGTCTCTAACAAATCAGACTTAGGAGGTATGTAGTTGTTATTGTAGGGTGGAGGTGTGGTATTGTACCCTATCCCTACTTTCATCTTGTCATGGATTTGTGCTTTAATGATGGTGTCCATGGTTTTAGAAGCACAGGTAAACTTTTCAACATCAAGTTTAACCTTTTTAAGCTCTTCTTTTAACTTCTCATTCTCCTCCCCAGACACTTTCAGCTTAATCTCATACTCATTCTTCTCCCACTTCCAATAGTTAGTATCATAGGAGTGTTGAAGTTCATTAGCTTGAAAAGCTCTAATTTGTTCCTCAAACCTTTCTACAATCCTAACATAATCTTTCACATCTTTCTCTAGCCTCTTAAGGTTATCACACATACCCTGATTGTGATCCCTATATCTTTTAACAACATCAATGCAAGCTTGAGAACAGAGTTTAGATTGTACCTCAGTGGGAATATCAGATACTTCTGCCATAAGAGCTTGATTCTGACAGGCTTCCTCAGCTTGATCACTCCAATCAAATCCCATTCCTTGTTGAGAAACAAGGGCTTGAGAGGAACTTCTGTTTTGGTTTCCATTTGGAGCCTGTTGATTTGATCCTCCACTTCTGCATTCTCTGGAAAAGTGTCCTATCTTGTGACACTTATAACACTCAACCTTGGACTTGTCAAAGCCTGCACCATCTTCTCTTCTTTGGGAAAAGTTGTTTCTCCCAGTCCTTTTGATGAATTTCTTCACCCTCATTGATAGCATAGCCATCTGCCATTTGATGTCCATCTCTTCCAGATCATCAGCATTAATCTGCTCTAAATCATCATTGATTAGAGAAGAGTTAACATGACTAGAGAAGAATGCTTATAGTACAGAGTTTGTAGTCTTCTCTTGATTAGTTCCACCAGCAGCATTAACAGAACCTGCAGTATTAACAGAATCAGGATTAGCAGCATTATCAGAGGATGAAGATAATAAAGCAGCATTATAAACAAATCCAGATGGCCTTTTCTTGGCTTCAACTTCAGCCTCAAATACTCTCAGATCATTGTAGAGGTCATCTAGCTCTTTGTCCTCTAATTGGTCATTCTGTCTGAATGAGACTGTGTACATGGTCCATTCTTCTCCCAATGATCTAAGGAACTTTCTATTGACATCATCAGCATCCATGTGTACACCCACAGTTTCTAATTCTCCAATTAATTTGTTAAATCTGTCAAAAGTTTGAGTCATAGACTCATTCTTTGCAGACATAAAGTTCTCATATTGTTGCCTGAGAATAGCCTTTTGATTTCTCTTTGTGCTCTTTGTGCCAGTAAATCTTTTCTCCAGAGCATTCCACAACATCTGTGCATCTGTGCAGTGTTGGAATTGATGTTGGTACTCATTAGGAATAGCCAAAAGCAGAGTGCTTGAAAGTTCAGGATACACTCTTACAATCAAATATGAACATTCAAGATCGTATTCACAGCAACTGGTCATATGATTTATTAACAATCTGTGAATTACAAGATATTACAATGAATTTCTCTAAATGGATTCACCAAAGATTATGTCAAAGATTCTCTCCAAAGATTCAATTAGCTACAATTGCTAACTCCTATATATACTGTAGAGAATAGCTAAAGCTACAGTACATATAAGAACCAGACTAATAGAACAATTACACGTGTCCTAATTAGTAACTGAATATAACAGATAATATCCCAAGATATGAATTCTGAACATACTTCTGAATAAGCGCTTCAGAACATTTGTCTTCATAGTCAGATTTCTGAGTCTCCTACTCAGAACTCTGAACCTTCTAGTCAGAATCCAACACTTAGAATCTTTTTGAGATTTCTCACTCAGAACTTCTGAGTCTTCTACTCAGAACTTCTGAGTCTTCTGAGTCTTCTTTAGTCTTCTTACTCAGAACTCAACACTTGTGTTTTTGACAAAACTCTAGACCTAACAATCTCCCCCTTTTTGTCAAACACACTTGTACTTTTCACCATCAAATTCTTAGAGCAGGAACAATCTTCAGAAGGAGCTCTTCTGAATGCTTTGACAACTTTTGCTCAGAATTCTGAATAATCTGAGTTAACAACTTCTGGTCAGTCTTTAATCAGCAGCAGCAACGATTTCCAAATTGATTTCTGTTACATATTTGCTTTTTCTTTGCTCCCCCTTGAAATGACAAATCTTATCTTTAGCTTTTCTCCCCCTAAAGTTTTGGAAAGCAAAATCATCTTCAAAATCTTTAGCTTTTCTCCCCCTTGTTTTTCAAAACTTTAGCGATGCTTTTTCTTCGAATGAAGTCTATGCTTTTTCTCCTCCTTAATGAATAGCCTTGCTCCCCCTCAAAATAAGAATTATGGAGCAATTTGTTTTCTCCCCCTGAAAGTATGCATATATTTCATTAAAATTATTCATTTCAAATATAGTGCTTTAATGAAAACATTTATACAAGGAGAATAAGATTTACTGAACTACACTTAATAACTACTAACATTTGATCATTTGAAAACTTTACAAAAGAAATCCAACTTAATGAAATTTATCAGATTTTCAATCAAATGAAATCAAATGCATGTGTTTGGATTCAAATACAAGTCATCATTGCATATCGAGTTAAAAATGTTCAGTTTCAATCCCTTTATTAAATCTATTTGGTGTGCTTAGCATGCGAAATATGATTAGCTTCAAGCATATGCAATTCTAAAAACATATACGAATACTTTGCTCTACTCACACTATTTGTCCAAAATCAGGATTTTCACAAATTTACAGGTTTATTGCGACTTTGAATTTTCCCAAAGTTTCAAGAGATGTGTGCTCATTGGCATCTTTTAATTTTGTGCTCATTGACATCTTTTAATTTTGTGCACATTGGCATCTTTTAATCAAAAAGTTTAGTAAGAATAAGATACATCGTTAAACATGACTTTCTATCTGGTTCTATAGCAGGATTTGGGTCAGCATATCCCAGACCAGTTGGTCTTAGGTGCTAGGTGACAAGCACCCCTTGGAACTTAATTTCCCAAACCATAAAGGCCACATCGATATATCTTAAACCCATTTGTACCAGTAGAACATGGTTTTCTATCTGATTCTATTGCAGGATTTGGGTCAGCCGATCCTAGACCAGTTGATCTTAGGGACTAGGTGTCGAGCACCCCTTAGGACTTACTCTCCCAAACCAGAAAGGCCACAGGTACAAACTTTCAAACTAAATGATTTTGTATATATATATTGCATCTCAATCACTTGGTTCTAAAACGTAGTACTTCCCCCATATTTTCGTTTCCATCCAACATTCTGACAAATTATGCTTTTTGAGCATTATATTCTATATAAGTCTAAATTTCATAACATTGAGCATTCAGCATAATTTCATTCATGATTTGTTAACCTTTCGATTTATTTCAGAAGTGAAAGTTGAAACAAATATAGCTCAGATAATACAAAAATACTTGTAAAAGCACCATTGACACACATTTTATTCATTGAATGAAAAATAAAAAAAATCATATCATTGAATTAAATTGTTAAGATTCAAACATTCAAAGCAATAGAAATAAAACATAATACAATGTTACCTTTCACCACTTGTTCCTTGAAACAGAAAAATATGACAGTTAAGGATATCACCTGAGAAGTATGAGTTCTAAACTGATTTGTTTAGAAGTCTTAGTCTCTGAAGTACGGGTCCTGAACTGAATTATTCAGAAGCCATTGTCATTTAAGTACGGGTTTTGAACTGATATGTTCAAAAGCCTAAAACGTTGAAGCACGGGTTTTGAACTTCATCTTGAAACAATCAGATCAAATTTTGAGACAATATTCCCTCTCAAATCAAGATAATCCTGCAAAATCAAGAGATTTTGGTAATCATCTTCGATGATTCCTCATTAGATATCAAAAATCCAAATTCTGAGTAGTTGAGTCAGAATTCTGAGTAGAAAAGTCAGAATTCTGAGTAACTTGTTCAAAATTCTAAGTATCAGAGTCAGAATTCTGATTAGTTGAGTCAGAATTCTGAGTAGTATAGTCAGAAGTCTGAGTAACTTGTTCAAAATTCTAAGTATCAAAGTCAGAATTCTGATTAGTTGAGTCAGAATTCTGAGTAGTAGACTCAGAACTTCTGAGTAGTAGAGTCAGAACTTCTGAGTAACAGAGTCAGAATTCTGATAAAACTATCCAGAGAAAATGCCTTAGAAAAATGTTTGGATTTGGTGATTTTTGAACATTCTGAACTTCAAATCACCATAACTTGCTCAAAAATCATAATTTTTCAACCAAAATTTGCAGGGTTGCTTAAAATGTGATTCTGAACACATTCTCTGGAAATGTTTTCTACGAAAAACACTCACATCTATGAGTTCGATAACCTCATAGCAAACATAACTTTTTCAAAAAAAATCTTCAAAATCAACAAATTGATCTATATGAATAAGAAATCCATAATTACATTCAGACCGAGTTTTGGACTGAATTATCCAAAAGTCAAAATTCTCAATTTAAGCACAGCATCGGTTTTAAGTCATGTGTCAGTATTATCATTCAGCTCTACACATGAATAACCTGCAAAACAGATTAAGTTGACTTTGGTACCCATATGAACTTGGGTCCAGGTTTGTTAGGTGCAGTAGCATATGCAGATATTCTATAAGAACCATACCAGTGCTGAATAAAATTCTTGTTCACAAAATCATTAGTCCCACAATATGAACAACAAAGTTTCTTTTGTGCAACTCTGACTAATTGATTTACAGAATAAATCACATCAGGTTTAACAAAAGATTTTCTTTGAAATGTATTGTTCTTCTTGACATTTGAATTAGGAACTTTTGATTTTGGCACTTCTTTCTTGGAAGTTGTTCCTTTAACTCTCCATTCCATTTTTATCTTTTTAAAAGAACAATTATAAGATTTATCAATAGCAGAATCATAAAACAGATTAGAAGAACGAATCTGATCTTTTGAACTATGATTTGATTTGTCAACAACTTTCGTTTCAAATTCCCTAAACTTTTTAACATACAAATCAAACCTTGACTGCAAATCAGATTTGGACTTCCTCTCTATCATGATTTTAGTTGATAAATCAGATAATTTCTTAATAAGCCTCCTTATCTCCAAATGAAAAACTTTCTTTTCCTTCTCAAACTCATCTTTTAAGCATTTTTCTTTAAAGCCATTTACCTTCTTCTTTTCAGTCTCTTTCCTTCCATCTTTTAACTCTTTCTCCAACTCATTGATTTTTACAGAAAACTCATTTAACATTCCTGTTTTCTTTTTCTCAAAACCAATCTTTTCTTTTTGAAAAACATTTTTCTTGCATTCAAACTCTTTTCTTTCTTTTGCAAGAATTTTCTCCAAATCAGAAATTTTCAAAGATAATTCAACAGACTTTGTTTCAAAACCTTTCCTCTCAGTTTGAAAGTCTCTTCTCTCTTTCTCAAATTTCACTCTTTCAAGTATAAGAACTTGTTCAAAATCATAGATCTGTTTCAAGAGTTGACAATTTTTCATTTCACATGATTTGATTCTATTTTCAGACTCTGTCAACATCTTTCTTCTAAAATTGCCTTTCTCTTTCAAATCAACATTCTCTTTTTCTAACAACTTTATGTTTTCTTGAACCTTTTCAAAATCCTTTAGAAAATCAGATTTCTCTTTTTGCAAAATCTTTATAACTTTTGCATATTCGTCTTGTTTTGCTTGAAGATTAGCAATCTTGCTTTCAAAATGAACAATCTCAGTTTTTGGTTCAGAAATTGTTTCTTTTGCTTTTACAGGACTTAATTTTTGTAAATTGTCTGAACTGGTTATAGAAATTGCAGGTCTCACAAAAACTTCAATAATCTCAGGCATGATGAAATGACAAATTCGAATATCAACTATGAATTATGATAAAAAATGAGAATCAACACAAATCTAGAACATGCAAGAATTAATCAAATCTGTCACATGCATTTCATCAAACAGTTAGAGTACATGAATTAATGAAATCTTCTTTTCAACAAAAAATTTGAATACTAATCAACATGCAACAGATATAATCACCTTGATCAAGAAACCAATCAAGAATTTCGAAAACATACCTGTGATCTCTGTTTAATTTTGAGAATTAATCAGCATAGAGAGAAAATCTTTGGATGACTTGATTGTAAGATATCGATTCAACAGAAAGACAAATTCAAATTTCTTGAATCAATGATAGAAATGAATTCAAGAATTGTAAGGAATTCAAGAATTGTTAGCAGCAGCGGAATCAATTGTCGAATTGATCAAGAAACTTCAAGAACGCGATCAAACACACTCTTGGACGAATTTGTTTGTTGATTGGCTCTGATACCAATTGAAAGTTCAGGATACACTCTTACAATCAAATATGAACATTCAAGATCGTATTCACAGCAACTGGTCATATGATTTATTAACAATCTGTGAATTACAAGATATTACAATGAATTTCTCTAAATGGATTCACCAAAGATTATGTCAAAGATTCTCTCCAAAGATTCAATTAGCTACAGTTGCTAACTCCTATATATACTGTAGAGAATAGCTAAAGCTACAGTACATATAAGAACCAGACTAATAGAACAATTACACGTGTCCTAATTAGTAACTGAATATAACAGATAATATCCCAAGATATGAATTCTGAACATACTTCTGAATAAGCGCTTCAGAACATTTGTCTTCATAGTCAGATTTCTGAGTCTCGTACTCAGAACTCTGAACCTTCTAGTCAGAATCCAACACTTAGAATCTTTTTGAGATTTCTCACTAAGAACTTCTGAGTCTTCTACTCAGAACTTCCGAGTCTTCTGAGTCTTCTTTAGTCTTCTTACTCAGAACTCAACACTTGTGTTTTTGACAAAACTCTAGACCTAACAGTGCTTAAGGCCTTCATCTCTGTTTGTCTGACTTTCTTTTCAGCATCTGTCTTGGGAGGAGGTCTCTTTCCATCTGCTCCAATTTTTCCTTCATTACATGGGCCATTTTCTATGATGTCCCATATTGCATAATCAGTAAGAAGAATGTACTGCTTGATTCTCAGTTTCCACATGTCAAACTCATTGGGTTTGAGCATGGGAACCTTTGAAACAAGAGTACTGTGAGAATCCATTGAATTGTCCATAGCTTCTAAGATACCAATGCTCTGATACCACTTGTCAGGATCGATTCTTAACAAGAATTAAACTTCTTAGAAACAGAATTTAGAGAATCTTGCGGAATAGAACTCTAAAATAATTAAAGAACAATCAATAGAATTCAACACACTGTATATATCAAACTGTATTACTCACAAGCTTTACACCAAACCTCAATCTTGTTGAACAGGCTCAACAAGACGATTTCTACTTCTCTAGAAATAGGGTTCTTACACCTTGAGGTTAATTCACTCTTGAATGAATATCGAATTCTGTATACTATCTGTATACTATCTATCTTCTATCGTATCTATTCTAATAGCTATCTATCAATACTATATATACAAAAGTAATTACAAGATAACTATCAAAAGTGAATTGATCTTCTGAATCTTCGTTAAACATATCTTGATCAATTCCTTCTTTGTCTCCAAAAGTATCGCATCCCAAACTTATCAAGTCAGCAGTATTAACAATGATTTGGCTCAGCAGCATTAACGACCTTCAGCAGTATTAACCTTCACAGTCTTCAAGCAGTAGTAACTCAGCTCAGCAGCACTAACTATGTCTAGCAGTAGTAATTTGGTCTAGCAGTACTAACCGTGTCTAGCAGTAGTAACTTAGTCTAGCAGTAGTAACCTTGCCTAGCAGTAGTAACGAAGAACTGGCAGTAGTAACATTGTCTTGGCAGTACTAACCATACTTAGCATATCTTCAGTTCCCAACACGTTCAGTGGTACGCTCTGCCACACCAGAACAAGCCATCCCTTCAATCCCAATCTCAGCGTCTCCAAACGTTGAGATTACAGACTTGGAAACTTCCCAACCTCCCTCAGTCTCTCAAAAGACTGATGAAGTGATTCTCAGCGATTCCAACGCTGAACTCAGAACCCAACCTCCAATCTTATCCTTCGCTTCTCCCTCCACTCATTTGGTCTCTCCTCCAGTTATCACTGGAGATGCCATCATTTCTACGGAAGCTAAAGCTGATAATCCAGAAATGATGAAGATACGACCTGCAGGACAATCCATGGGCACGTTCGAAGACGACATGGAACTTTACTCAGGCACCCGTGACTTTGATGAGTTAACCAATCCTCCTGCAGGTAATCAACAACCCATAAACACTGTGACTAAACCCCAAACTTCTGAGCTTTCCTTTGTTCACAAGTTCTTATCTGTTACAGGTCCTAACTTGGGATACATCAACGCCTCTCTGAAATCTGTGGAAACAAAGCTGACAGGTCTCACCACCACTCTCTCCAACAACTCTTCAGCTGTAACAAATGCTGGAGAGAATCTTCAAAAGCTGACAACGGTGGTAGAGAAGAAGGCTTCCACAGATGACATGAAGCAGCTTGACAAGACTTTCAGCGACTTCGCCAAGGTGCTCGCTGATATCTACACAGACTACACCTCTCTCAGAAGCTCAGTTTCGTCCATGTCCAGCGAATTTACAACGCTGAAGACATCGGTTGGAACACTAGAGGGAGATATGTCTGCTGTGAAGACAAATGTCAACACTCTGATGACTGACTTAAGCTCTGTAAAGACTGACGTTGGTTCGATGAAGACTATGATCTAACAACTGCTGCACAAGGCAAATGCTCCTGCCCCTAACCCCGTCCCTGAAACTGAAAACTTCACAGCGGCGGATCGCAAAGAGCTGGAAAAGATCAATCCTGCTATTTCTGGCCTTGAAGACAGATTAGCAAAGATTTAAGTTTGTGTAGGTCTCTCTGGCCAAAAAGACAGAGAACCTACCAATGCTGCTGAATCTACCCATTCCTCCCCCAGTCATCATGAAAAAGAGGGGGAGAAGAGCGCTGAAAACCCTTCCAAGAGCGCTGAAGACCTTTCCTATGATGAATCTATCAGGGGAGAGAAGAACGAAGACCTCACCTTCGCTGAAGAGGGTGAGAAGACTATTGAAGCTGAAGCAGCCGCTGGACCTCAGGGAGATGAACACCCTGAGGGAACCGAGAAGCTCGCCTCTGTATCTGAGGGGGAGCAGCTCGAAGAAGACGCTGAAGAATCCGAAGGAGAAGATGATGAAGCCGTCGACATCCCTGATAATGAACCATCTTCTTCTCCAAAGAATGATGATGATGATGACGAAGATGACGATGACTTCTTTATCGTCAAACCTGCTCCAAAGATCAAAGCTCTTAAGGGAATCTCGATAAATGAACATTCAGGGGAGCGGACAAAGACAAAGCCCTCAGCCTCTGGAGCCGAGAAAGGCAAAGGCAAAAGCGTCGCTGAAAATGACAATCTGACGATCTTGCTTGAAAATCCGGTTTGTCAGGTACACTAAACATCTCTTACTCCATCCCTCCTCTATCATACACTATCAGTTCCTCTACCCAAGCCTATACACTTGAACATTTTTCTCTCTATCTGATTCTACCCAAGTTCTTACTTGTAAGATCGCTGTGTTTCAGCTAGTCCTCTCCCCTGTTTGAGGATATCGCTGAAGGCTCCACAACTGCGACTTCACCAATAATACCAGCTGCCGCTGAAGAAATAATCCCAGTCTTGGATTTGATCTCTGAGACTGATGAACCTGAAGAACAGACTCTCTCACACAGACACAGACCTTCCTTAGCTCCTCAAAAGCTAAGAGAAGAAGAACAGAAGAAAAGAGAGGAAATAATAAAGCGATTCGAGGATCAGCGAATCATTCTAAGGCGTGATCAACTGGCTTCAGTTCCTCCAAAGTTCAGAATTTCAAAAGCTGAATACAAGGAACACCTCAGAGCTGAACGCCTCATCGCTGAAAGAAAGGAAGATGAAGAAAAAGACAGAGAATACGCCATCAAGCTTACTCAAGAATCTGTCAAAGACCCCAAGCTGAAACGTGTTCCCATTCAAGTCCAACGAAAGCTTTGGGAAGAAGCCCAGAAGATCGTGGAAAACAAAACTGAAGTTTCTCAGACCACCCTGATATGGTGTAAAGAGAAAATACACTTCAGATATCGTCCAGCGAAGATCAACAAGGTATTCATCTCTGGAAGAACCTCTATCGGAGTACCTATTGTTGACATCAAACTTTTCAGAGAAGATGGCCAATCTGAAACCTTTCGCGCTGACACTGTAAAAAGGTATGGTCTCTCTGAATGGCTGGAGATGAGGTTAGCTATCCAAAAATCACAATCTAAGTACAAGGATCATTTCGAAAAGCTGATAAACAGACAGATCGATTTGATATCTTCTTGTGTGGACATTCCTCCTCTTCCTGATCTTGAGCTGAAAAGAAAAAGGGCCTCTCCAAAGAAGAAACGTCAAGATTCAAACTCAGGTCCTGTCATACGAAATGAAACTGGATTTGGTTTCTCTCGCGCTGAAGTGCTTGGTCCTGACCCTGATCTATCTGCCCTTGACATTTCTTTGCCACCATGTGAACTTTTCGTCCCTGGTAAAGTCATCAGTAATCCTTATGGAATATTCTTTCTCGACTACGACAGACGTAAATGTTTTCAACGGATCGCTGAGCTTCCAATCACTCCAATCGAACAACTCAGAGATCTCATCTACTGGTGTGACTTCAGAAAAGACATTCAGGCACGACACCTAAAACCCTTGATTTTTTAAGAAGCGCTAAACAAAAGAAAACGAGGTGTAACGGTTCCTAACTGGATGATCCCCACTGAAAAGACCCTTGATGAACTTCTCATTAAGGAAGAACCTCTGTAAACTGATAGGATCGCCTCTTTCATCTATTTTATCAGTTATCCTTTTGTACTTGTAATTTATTTCGCTTGTACTTGTAATCTTTTCATTTTTCTTTGTATCCTGATTCAAAGTTTTAAAGAAAGATTTCAGCGAATGTACTTTACTCCATCAGTACTGAAAAGATCCCAGAAAACAGTAAAAGGGACAAATATTTTATGAGTTCTTTTTATCCTTATGTTTTTCATTAAATAGAAATTTTCTCTGTTGCTATGTCATAATCAAATAGGGGGAGATTGTTGATCCAAACCCTCAGTGATTTGATAATGACCCTCTCTTATACTTAGTGAAAATTGTAAGTAAACAATATGTATCAGAGTTTCACTATCGCTGATAAGTACTAAGATCTTCCAGTACCGCTGATAGGAACTCTCGCTCTTTAAGTTAAACATTCAGCGAAACTGTTCACCATAAATGCTCTGAGTCTGTTCAGTCATTATGATGATCGCTGATAAGTTAGTTGTTTACTTATTATTCCTGAAGACAAGTTTCACGTCAACAAAGGTTCTACGTTGAAGTCAAAGATCAAGCTCAAGAACCAGCGATAAGTCTCCTAATGAACTGATGCGGATCAACGAAGACTCAGATTTGTCCACTCAACGTGAAGTATCAAGTACAAGACTTCAGCTATCGCTGAACTTTATCATCTGCTGAATGGTAAATGATAATCGCTGAATCAACGAAAGCTGATCATGAAGTCCTCCGTACAAAGTACTTTTGTCTTAACCCCCCTTGCACGACTCCGTACGAAATGTCAGAAAAGAACCTCCGAATATCTGAAATCGTACAACCACTCTGATACTACACTGTTCATCCATGCGGCTACTAAGGTTGTCAACCAAGGTCAATGACATGCAACCAACCAGCTGATGACACGTGTAAAGTATATACTGACTTGCATTAAATGCATGCAGTATATAAAGAGATGAACTCACTTCATTTGAAGTAACTTGCTAACTCTGGACAAGTTCAAATCTCTTATCTCAAGATAGGTTATTATTAGTAATTTCCGTATCTCTCTTAGTGCAAGAAACCTTAGTGTTCCAACTTGTTTAGATTTAGGTTTATCCTTAATCTTGTTTCCGCAACAAGCTGTAAATTGTTAATGATTTATCAATAAACAATTTAGAAAAGTAAAATCTGTGTGTTTGTATTCAACCCCCCCCCCCCCCCCCCCTTCTACAAACTTGTATAGGCCTTCGGGACCAACAGTTTGATCTTGTGAGAACAAAGAGAAAATCATTAACAAGTTTGAAGAAACAGGTAAAATAAAAGAATTATTAACCTGGTTCTTTGAAGAAGATGAAGTTCTTAAGTTCTTGAAAAACTTGAGAGCACAAATGCAACAGTAAATTCTTTTTCTTAGCTTGGAGAAGAAGTTCGCGTAAAAGAAAAATATAAACCCAGAATGAGTTTATATAGTGAGATTAGAGAGAGAAAATCTTGAGCGGGAAAAGATTTTCATCATGACTCGAACACGTGTTTACATTTGATTGGAAGGTAACGAAACGTGCGAACGTGTGTCAGAAAGAAGAACGTGCCAGGGCTTATCCGTTGTAGTGACGTCACAACTATCCTTTCATATTCTTGGATGTCTCTGAGGTTTTGAAAACTCAGGGACACTTTTGAAAACATGAAGCACTGAATAGAAATATCAGTGTTGGTTTTAGAAATTTCAAAGTGTCGTTGATTAAGGAAGAGATATTCAGCGATGCAATTTATTTTGAAATCTTGCATTTACATGTGATTGTCAAAGAGAGAAAAACATACCTTGATATCAACGAATCAACTTTATTCAGAGAGAAGATGATAGAATGGGTTATACAAGTTCATTGTTATCGTATCGCTGATCAAATGTGAACCGCTGAAGATTTTACTCTTCAAAGTTCAGCATTCCAAGCTCGCTGATGAGAAAGTTGAATCTTGTCTCATCAAGAGGTTTGGTAAACAGATCAGCTAACTGATAATCAGTTGGGATAAAGTGAAGTTCTATATCACCATTCATCACATGATCTCTGATAAAGTGATACCTGATTTTGATGTGTTTTGTCTTTGAGTGTAGTACTGGATTATTTGCTATAGCGATGGCACTAGTGCTGTCGCAATATATTGGAATATTTGAGAGCTGAAGGTCATAGTCCAGTAGTTGATTTCTCATCCACAAGACCTGAGAACAACAGCTTCCAGTAGCTACATACTCAGCTTCAGCTGTGGAGGTGGACACTGAGTTTTGCTTTTTGCTTGTCCAACTCACCAGTTTTCCACCCAGGAGCTGACATCCTCCTGTGGTGCTTTTCCTATCCATTTTGCAACCTGCAAAATCACTATCTGAATAGGCGATTAGATCGAATCCTGATTCTTTGGGATACCAAAGACCTAGATTCGCAGTACCCTTAAGGTATCGAAAAATTCGCTTTACAGCGGTCATATGAGATATCTTGGGTTCAGCTTGATATCGTGCACACAAACATGTTGCGTACATAATATCGGGTCGGCTAGCTGTAAGATACAAGAGAGAGCCGATCATCCCACGGTACAGCGTGACATTAACAGGAATACCCTTAGTATCCTTGTCTAGTTTAAGCGGTGGTGCCATAGGGGTTTTCATAGCTGAACTTTGAGTTAAGTCGAATTTCTTCAGCATATCTTTAAGATACTTTCCCTGATTAATGAAAGTTCCTTTTTCATTTTGCTTTATCTGAAGACCAAGGAAATATGTTAGTTCACCCATCATGCTCGTTTTATACTCATCTTTCATTCTATCAGCGAAACAAGTACAAAGATCAGGGTTAGTAGAGCCAAATATAATGTCATCAACATATATCTGAACAAGAATGATATGACCTTTTACTTTCCTGAAAAATAGAGTTTTGTCGATTTTACCTCGATCAAATTGTTCAATATGGAGATAAGTAGATAGAGTGTCATACCATGCACGTGGAGCTTGCTTCAAGCCATATAGTGCCTTATCCAGTTTATAAACATAACCTGGACGCTTAGGATCTGAGAATCCTGGAGGTTGTTCCACATAGACTTCTTCATTCAGCTTTCCATTTAGAAACGCTGACTTAACATCCATCTGATATACTTTGAAGTCTTTGTGTACAGCGTATGCTAAGAATAGACGAATAGATTCTAGTCTTGCTACTGGAGCAAATGTTTCATCATAATCTATGCCTTCTTCTTGTCTGTATCCCTGTGCGACAAGACGAGCCTTGTTGCGGGTTACAGTTCCATGTTCGTCCAACTTGTTTCGATAGACCCATTTAGTGCCTATCTCTGTCTTGTCAGTTGGTCTTCGAACAAGTGTACAACTTTGTTTCTTTCGAATTCAGTCATCTCTTCTTGCATGGCGCTGACCCAGTTTGGATCTTTGAGGGCATCATCTACTTTCTTTGGTTCAGTCATAGAAATAAAGTTAACAAATAAACAAATATTACCTGCACTTCGTCGAGTCTGAACACCAGCGTTTGGATCACCTAGAATTTGATCAATTGGGTGATTTACAGTCCACCGCTGAGCCAGAGCGTGAGACGTTGACTCAACCTGAACTGGAGTAGCTGAAGATGAAGCTTCAACAACTTCTGGAGTATCAGCTAAGAGAGGAATGGGTGCAGTTGTCATTATATTCACTGATTGCTGAAAAGTAGATAGAATGTCTGAGACATTGGGTTCAGAAGCAGGTATATTGTTTAAAGGAACAACTGAGACCCATGATGTTTCAGCTTCACTATTCTGCATATTTGGAATGATAGTAGGACTATCATCTTCAACTGTATGAGTATGAGGAGTGGGAGTATCTTCTGAATCACCAAGATGAGAAAACATCCATTGATTCAGTTCTTCAGTATCAGCGGACGGTTTAGAGTTCGCTGAACGGGATTCGTCAAACGTGACGTGGATTGTTTCTTCTACAGTTTGTCTTCTTCGATTGAAGACTCTGAAGGCTTTGGAGATTGAAGAATATCCAAGAAAGATTCCATTATCAGCCTTAGGATCAAACTTTCCAAGGGCATCTCTGTTGTTCAGTATGAAACACTGACATCCAAAGATGTGAAGAAAGCTGATTGAAGGCTTTCTCCCATGAAAAAGCTCATAGGCTGTTTTATTGAATCTTTTGACTATCAGCGACCTGTTTTGCGTAAAACAAGCAGTGTTGACAGCTTCTGCCCAAAACTGAGTAGGCAGGTGAGAATCGATGAGCATTGAACGTGCAGCTTCAATAATTGTTCTATTTCTTCTTTCAGCGACTCCATTTTGTTGCGATGTTCTCACTGATGAAAAGTTGTGAGAAATACCCTTACTCTCAAAGAAGGAATCAAGAGAACTGTTTTTGAATTCAGTCCCATGATCACTCCTTATTGAGCGAATGGGTCAAATTGTTCAGGGTTTCCATCTCCCGAACAAAGGTGATGAGTTCTTCAGGGGTGTCACTCTTGGAACGGAGAAACATAACCCATGTATAACGAGAGAATTCATCAACTATGACCAGTGTATATTTCTTTCCAGCGATAGATTGTTTGTTAACAGGGCCAAACAAATCCATATGGAGAAGTTGCAGAGGAGATGACACTGAGGAGACTTGCTTTGACTTAAAGCTTGCTTTGGTCTGCTTCCATTTCTCACACGCTGAACATAAAGACTCTTTGGCGTATGAGTGCTGAGGTAGACCAGTAACTAACTCTTTAGAAGAAAGAGTGTTCAGTGTCTTAAAATTCAGATGAGAGAGCCTCTTATGCCATAGCCAGTTGACATCAGATGAGGCTTTTGAGAAGAAACAGGAGTTCTCAGTGGTTGTTGAGTCTATGTTTATTACATAAACATTTTCCAAACGATAACCGCTGAGAGCTATCTTCTCCTTTTGGTCAGTGACAAAGCAGGATTCCTTGGTAAAGATTACCTTATTATCCTTGTCGCAAAGCTGACTGATGCTTAAAAGATTATGCTTCAGCCCTTCAACATATGCGACTCTTCTGAAGGTTGTTGTACCATTAGAGAGTACACCAAACCCTCTGGTATGTCCTTTTCCATTTCCTCCAAATGTCACAGAGGGACCCTTCTCTTCCTTGTATTCAGCGAGCAGGCTTTTCTTTCCAGTCATGTGTCTAGAGCATCCGCTATCGAGATACCAGATACCCTTCTTAACCTGCATCACAAAGGAAGATTAGTTTTTCTTGGGTACCCACTTAACCATGTGTACACGTTTGTCAGTGGAAGTAGTTGGAATGGAAGATTCAGCAATCTTCGCAGCATTTGAAGATTCAGCTTTATCAGTCTTCACTTTGGTTAATTTCTTAACCTCAGTGGTCTTCTTTGCCTTGGGGGCAATCTTCACCTTAGCTATCTTTTCAGCTTTGGTGGTTGTGGGGAACTTACTATCAATATGATCAGTGAGTCCACAGTGATAACATTTCCTATAACTAAAAGTAGTTCTAGGACCATTTGAATGATGAGCTTTAGATTTTGAATTAGAAGTACCAGCACCAAGTAAGCTGATGGCTTTTGAAATAGGAGGAACATTCAGTTCTTCGGATTTCTTACCAGAGACATCCACTCTGATTCTAGGAGTAGATCGTTGAATAGATCCACGCTGAGTAGATCCAGAGATCTGATTCCTTGATCCAGAGGAATGAATCACTAAAGATTTAGAAGCATTCAGCTTAGGTACTAAGGTACCCTTCTGAGGATTTTGGTAAATAGCAATTCCTTTACCTTTATCTTTAAAGACAGAGGTAGGTTTTGGATAAACCATTTTCTCTTTACCTTTTGAAGAGGTAGAGGTTTCCTCAGGGATAGGCGGTCTGGACGAGGAACACTGAGAGGTTGAAGTATCAGCGACTGAGGATACGAAAGTTCCAAATAAGAGCATGAAACGATCAGTGGTTGGTTCTAGATTATCAGCTTTGTAACCAAGACCACGTTTATCACTCAGGGGAATCTGAGACTTAATTATCTCAGTGATCTTTGTTGAAGAATTACACCATCCTTCAACAGTAGCTTTTTCAGCTCTTAAAGCAGAGATAGCTTCTTCTCGCTCGATTTTGACTAGCTGATTTAAATGTACTTGATCTTTAAAATCTTCTTCAATTTTAGAAAGCTTTTCTATTTGAAGGTGACAGTGTTTGAGCTGTTCAGCGAGATCAAGGTTTTGATTTTCAACTACAGTTTCACCATTCATGGCTTCATATAAACTTCTAGTCAAGAGATCGATTTTATGAAGACTATCAGCTTCATCAATATTTGCAATATTTGTAAAGAAGGAAGGTGATACCTGAATAGCAGAGGTTGAAGTAGAGGGAATGTCTGAGCTTTCTTCCTCATCTTCAATCTTGGCCATAAGACACAGATTGGCTTCATCATCTTCAGAGTCAGATGATGATTCTTCTTCATCAGAGGCAGCCTAATCATAAGCCATCAGGCCTTTGCCTTTCTTCTTAAAGCTTTTCAGCTTCGCATATTTTTCTTTCAGCTTAGCGTATTTGTCGTCCTTATTCCTGGGAATAAAGGATTTCTTGGGAAACGCTGAGTTTCTCGAAACTTTCTTAGACCTGCACTCGTTAGCGAAATGTCCAATCTTTTCGCAGTTAAAACAAGTAGTAGTAGCATTATCAACAATAGCTGATGATCTTGGCTTATCAGTAATAGAAAGGGGTTTGTTCTTTCTGAACATTTTCTTTTTGGCGAATCTCCTGAACTTTTTAGTTAGGAGAGCCAAAGATTCATCATCATCTGAAGAGTCAGATTCTGATGACCTTTCAGAGTTACTTTCTAACTCAGTGATAGTGACCACGGGTCGCTGAGTAGAAGGATCCTCTGAGATTAAAGCAACAGGGGTGCTTTTGGAATCTTTTACAAGATTCTTCTTAAGATGGCTCGATTGCTCATGATTCAGCGTCGTGCCATATAAGGTAGCAAGGGTCATTGATCTTAGATCCTTTGACAGCTTGAGACACATAGAATAATTGTCCCAGCTTTCAGGTAAACATTCTAGAAACTTTGTCAGCACTTCAAAGTTAGAATATTCCTTATCAACAGTTTTTAGATCTATTATTAAGCAATTAAAATGTTGGTGAACTTCAGAAAGAGTTTCATTCTTACCACAAATGAAACTTTCGTATTGTCTTACTAGGTTGATCTTTCGAGAGTCCTGGACTTCAGACGTACCTTCATACTGAACACATATTGTGTCCCACATGGCTTTTTTCGGATTTCAGGTTCATGACGGAATGGTAGACTTCGTCAGGTAGAGCCATGGATAGTATGGATCTGGCTTTTGTGTCGATAGCCACTTTCTTCTTATCTTCGTCAGTCCACATATGAACTTCCTTGGGTATCAGCCTTTCTGGAATAGCAGGTCTATTCTCAGCGGCTGGTATTGCAGCATCGATTCTTACAGGAATATATGGGCCGTTTTCAAGATAGTAAGGCATAGTAGGGTCTACACCTTCTAAGAAGAGAATCATCCTATTTTTCCATAGATTAAAATTATCTCTGGAGAATCTAGGGGGTTTAGCAAGAGAACCATTGTCGATATACTTTATGTTTGTGTTGGTAGCCATTTTCAGAAATAGCAAGGAAGAGAAATCTTAGTATAGATTAGATATTTGTTTATGAGATTAAACAAATCTTCTCTGATACCACTTGTTGGTCCCGAAGGGCTATACAAGTTTGTAGAAGGGTGGGGGGATGAATACAAACACTAAGATTTTAATTTTCTAAATTGTTTATTGATAAATCATTACCAATTTACAGCTTGTTGCGGAAACAAGATTAAGGATAAACCTAAATCTAAACAAGTTGGAACACTAAGTTTCTTGCACTAAGAAAGAGAAGGAAATTACTAATAATAACCTATCTCAAGATATGAAGGATGAACTTGTCCAGAGTTAGCAAGTTACTTCAAAATGAAGTGAGTTCTTCTTCTTATATACTGCATGCATTTAATGCATGGCAGTTTACACTTTACACGTGGCAGCAGGTCATTGGTTGTACGTCATTGACCTATGTTGACAACCTTAGTAGCCGCATGTTTGAACAGTGTAGTATCAGAGTGGTTGTACGATTTCAGACAATAAGGAGGTTCTTTTTGTGACATATCGTACGGAGACGTGCAAGGCTGGTTAAGACAAAAGTACTTTGTACGGAGGACTTCATGATCAACTTTTCGTTGATTCAGCGATCTATCATTCTATATCAGCGAATGATAGAGTTCAGCGATAGCTGAAGTCTTGTACTTGATACTTCACGTTGAGTGGACAAATCTGAGTCTTCGCTGATCCGCATCAGTTCATTAGGAAACTTGTCGCTGGTTCTTGAGCTTGATCTTCGACTTCAGCGTCGAACCTATGTTGACGTGAAACTTGTCTTCAGCGATCATAAGTAAACAACTAACTTATCAGCGATCACCATAAGTACTGAACAGACTCAGAGCATTATAGTGAACAGTGTTCGCTGAATGTTTAATCTAAAGAGCGAGAGTTCCTATCAGCGGTACTGTAAGATCTTAGTACTTATCAGATAATAGTGAAACTCTGATACATATTGTTTACTTACAATTTTCACTAAGTATAAAAGAGAGGGTCATTATCAAATCACTGAGGGTTTGGATCAACGGTAACATACACATATTCAAACTATGGAGGATGCAGGAATGACAAAAAGAGTACTTCTGGTAGCTGTCAATTACTTGGAGACAAGTTAGTGAGTAGGACATCCAAGAAGCAAAACTGTGTGTCAACCTCTACAGCAGAAGAAGAATATGTGGCTGCTGCTAGTTGTTGTTCACAAGTAATCTGGATGAAGACTCAGCTCAGAGACTATGGTCTTGAGTATAACAGAGTTCCAATTCTCTGTGACTCCAAGAGTGCCATTGCAATCACAGCAAATCCAGTTCAGCACTTAAAGACAAAGCACATTGATATAAGGTACCACTTTATAAAAGACCATATTGAAAAAGGCACAATTGAGATGTATTTTCTCTCAACAGGCTTTCAACTTGCTGACCTATTCACAAAACCTCTTGATGAGAGGAGACTTAATTTCTTAATCAGCAAGTTGGGTATGCTCAATATGTCTTCCTAATCTCTGGACAAAAGATTAGAGCCTCTGACATCCATCTCAGAGCTTCGGATAGAGTTATTAGGTAGGTCATTTTGTCAGAACCTCTGTTGTTCTCTTGAGAGTTACTTTAGCATACTTTCAACAATTCTTTATGTTCTCAAAGCCTCTGATATGTCCATCAGAGCCTCTCAAAAACAACTCATTTCATCTCATTCTTTCAATCTTTTTCAAGCAATGCACACTTTAAGGTGGAGCTTAAAAGATTTAATATGAGAAAAGAGCTCATCATCTAAGGGGGAGCAAGTCGAATATCTCAGACTCTCTGAATATTGTGACTTGGCAGGATACAATCGTGAAGAAAACAATTTTGAGAATGGAAAACCTATTCTGATAAAAACAATTTGAATATATCTCTAAACTTCGTCTTCACAATTGGGTCTCTGAAACTTCATCAGAACCTCTGTGATACTTTCTGAACTCATATCCTTGGTTAAAGAGTTCATTTATTACTTCCATATCAGAATTAGGATTTTTAAATGATTTTTGGGTATTAAAGGTGAAACATGTTGAGAAAGGATACTTATAAAAATGCCAGAAGGAATACTCATCAGAGCCTTACTATCAGAAGAAATATTCAACAGAGCCTCTGTTGTTTCTAAATGCCTTGTGCATTTTCTGAAATAACATGGACTCTATATGCGGGTTATTTCTGAGCCTGAACCACCCGTCATCTGCTAAACCCCAACCGTGACAGTTCCATCTCATAAAATTGTCCGTCCCAAGACACATGTGGCATCACCTGATAGGCCAACTGACATGCAGCTGTACCCACGTCTCTCCTAGACATCGTTCCACTAACCTAACACTTGAGTACCCTTCTAATCGTTATCTTGATCCGAATATAAAAACACACCTAAACCCTCATGTCACTCTTTATGCTTTCAAATTTCCCTGAGAATCACTTTCCCTCTCTCAATCGTTCATCATTTTCTTGTGTTTATCAAACCTCAAACCTGCAAAAATGAGTGCACCACAACATTCTGCTAAATCGAGCAGAGTCACACCTGTTGATCATATCGAAATCTAACCATATTAATTCAATAGCAACAATATTTAGTCGACTTAAGCCGAACTCGATATGAACCCCTGTACCACATCATTCTCGAGTTCTTAGAAGGTCTGAACACTTTTATGCACTAACCATGGTCGACACCACTCTACCAATGGTGTACGTCCAACAATGGTAGACCACCTTCCAGTTCGTCGAAAACCAAGGAGGCATTGTTGGAAAGGTCGATGCTGCTCAAGGAGGAGCAGGAATGGTCAGGATTCGACCACGAACACTTCAAGGGATATTCGTATTATTCACTCTAGAACACACTCAGGTCGATTCCTATGAAATCCCCCCAAACCAACAAACCCTGGTTGAGTTCCTGAGGTTTTTAGGTTACAATGATACCACCATAACCAGAGTTAGCCAATTCAGGAGGAAACACCTTCCACCCAACTGGAAATTCATTTTTAGCGTCCTCAACAGAACCCTGACTTCCAAATCTGGAAGTCTAGACCAATCGAGCCCTGCCATACTAACTATCATGTATGGATTGTACTTCAAGATAAATTTTGACTATGGATCAATCTTGTATGAAGAGCTTAAGACTATGGTGGATAACAATACCAAGGCCCTTGCCAGAGGGAAATTAGTTGGGTAGGACAAGGCGTTGAAATCTATTATGTTTCCAAGGATCATAGCACTAGCCATCAGAGCCGCATTTGACAAGCTCCAACTTGTTCAAGAAAGAGCCCCTACACCAAGCTGGACAATGACATCCTTCAAGCCAACCAAATACGGTACGTACCCTAGTACTCGCATAGTTTCTAGAATGATGCTTGTACTGATTCAAGAAAATCACCCATCCCTTTCCTCCTATAGAAATGATCCTCAACCTCAAGAGCCTGAGGTGAGATCCCCAACGTACTTAGGTTCTGAGCCCCAAAACTACGTGTTATCAGAGGAAGATGAGGAATTAGAAGAGGTCAGAGCACCCATAGAGGGGTCTGCCTCAGAGGGTGAAAAGGAGACTTCAGAAAGAGGGGCAGAAAGTTTGTCATCCTCTAAAGAACGAGAGCAGAGCGCTGAGATCCCTGTGCGTTTCTGACCCATTAGGTGCCGAGAGCTCTGAGAGAAAAGTACAAGATGTTCCTCAAAACACACAAGTATTTTAGGACACCAGAGCCCACTCCCTGTGCTACCGAACAATATGTGCAAGGCAATTCAGTGTCATAGCACATTGAAGCAGAGGTGCACGCCTCGAACCCCAACCAGCTTAAGCCGTCAGAGGCCATTCCTTCTACCTCTGACATGCACAATACCGGGGAAGCCAATTTTGATAACTTTACCTACCCTCCCCAGGGTACCAGAGATAATCCACACAATAAAGCCTCTGTGGCTCATTTAGATGATTTGTCCAATAGAAACTGGGTTTTTCATATCCCACGTAGTCTTTGCCCAACTCAGGGGCAATGGGAGACCTTAGTAGAGCACGGGATGACCTGTCTAGACAACAAGAAATCCAATCATATTAGATTTTCTTCTTCTAAATCTTACGAGGAAGAGGAAAATATGATCAGAACACCCCGAAAAGATTCTCCTTTGAGAGAACATCAAGTACAGGGTGGAAGTCCTTCCAGGGTCAACAATAATACAGATCTGAACGAAGGCCTCTCTAAACTTGAGAGAAACTTGGAGTCATGCGTTGATCTCAAGGTTACCCTCTCGGGCCTTATCACAAAAGCATAGTTCACAAGCTTCTGTGATGAGATTAGAAACTTCTTGAATGAGTTTAAACTTACAGCCACATGTACCACAACACAAAGATCTACTTTTGATGCCACTCTCCAGAACGAGCTGAAATGTTTAAAGGATCGGCTTTCAGAGACTTCTCAGAAATTGACAGATTTGGAGAAGAAGTCCTCTGATGAATCCAAGGCGATGCAAACTGAACTTAAAGCTCTCAGAGATGAGCTTGCCACCTACCAGAAAGGGAATCCTAAAGTCTGCTGCTGCAAACTTTGTTGAGATTGTGTCTACCAAAGCCTCCAGCAAGAGAAAAGCTAATAAGGAGCTATCTGGCAGAAACTCCAAGAGGGAAACGTTTGTTGTTACAGATGATAGTGGGTCAGATATTGGTGAAGACTTATCTTAACAACAAATGGGGGAGATAATTTTTTTAAAAGACATTGGCTACAGTTTCAAAGACAACCCTATCAGAGCCCATGAAGCAGAAACCTCAACCTCCACAAAACCTATCAGACAAACTATTCTTATTGAATCACCAACCAACTCACCTTCAAGAACTGAACCAGAGAGGCCACAAAACCAAGCCACTGCTGATGAACAGTCTAACCAACCCCTAAAACTGCTATGATTCTTCATGACCCTCATCAGAATGAAACATTAGAAACTATGGAGATTCTGACAGAAGAAGAATCGAGAGAGAAAGAGCTGAGAAAGAGAAAGATGAGAAAGAGAGAGAAAAAGCCAAAGGTAAGATATCAGAAGGACAAGATCCTGATCCTGATCAAATCATACCTGAAGTCCTTCCTGAAATCAATGCTGAAGTCACCACAAAGCCTCCAGCAGAGCACATGGCAGAAAAAGCTCCAGAGCAACAGCAACAACAACAAAAACAACAGCAACAACAACAACAACAAGTACTAGAGAGCTCCTCACGGCCAGAACCAACACCATCAATGGAATAGGTATTCCACTTTCTCTATACTGACAGAGACCTAATCCCTCAGGATACCACTCCCATCAACCCATATCTAAACCCCAAGAGAGCAAACACAATGAGCCATGAAAGACATAGGTTCATCAATGAGAAAACGCACGTTAGTGGGAGAGTCTACTGAGAGCATGGCATCACCAAAGTCGAGAGGATACATCACAGGATGTTCGCCTACAACAAAGTCATCTACCATTAGTACATTATGGAAAGAACTGACAAGGAGATGCATGTATTCAATGATAACGATTTGGTTCTTCTCAACCCCTATGATCTGCTTCATCTCCACGCACACTGTGTAAACTTCTCTGACAGACATAAGCCTTCCCGAACTGCAAGATTTGAGGTTGAAATGGCAATGGAGGAACATGTCAATCTCAGGACCCAGATCGACATTCAACATGGCATCACATTCGAGCTGGAAAAACTGAGCATGGGTCCTACAAACGAGAGCATTGAAGGACTTGAACACCATCCCACTGGATCCCTGATAGCTAAGCTCGAAGCATTCATTATACGCCAGAAAGGAATAAAGAAGGTGATTCGTTCAAGTGAAGTGCCAAAGTATTCGTCTCAATCCCTGAAGGTGCTAAGAAAGATTGTCCAAGGACGTACTGAAAGCTCCAAGTGCCCTGAAAATATCATTAAAAGTTTCCTTCATAACATAGATCTTACCTTAGAATTTAGAGATTTAATTATGAGATTTGATAGGATTCTGAGAGGAAACTGGTACGATTAGATTTACTTTCTTTTTCCAATATAATGTAATTTTATCTTTAAAACAAGTAAATGGCTTTTACAGAGGATGAGTTTCTCCTCTTTGTCTTTATTAGTTTTTCTCTATAGATTAGTTCACATTGTATTTTCAATACTTAGGGGGAGATTGTTAGCCCCAAGTATTTCTATTGTAAAAGTATTGTAAATACTCCAAGTCAGAAGACTCCATAGATGAAGCTGAAGGCATAGCAGAGGATCATCAGAAGATAGTCAAAGACCAACTGCCAGAGACCATGACTTCCGAAGATCATCAAAGCTCTGGTAAATGACCTCTGATGACCAAGACCTCTGTAGAAGCTCAAGACTCATAGAAATCTCACAAGTGCTAGAGCAGTGTTTGCACTTTCCACATCAGCCCTATAAAGGATCAGTTTCAATAGATCGTTGATCAGCAGCACAAAAGGTTGTTCCGTTTGAAGGTGGAACCTTTTGAATAGGAAGATACTTTTGTCAAAGTAATGAAACTTCTTCATCAATTGATGTTGACTAACCTTAGTTTATACAACTTGGAATGGTTGAAAAACATTATTTGTTGAAATTCCCCAGTATGTAATTTAAATGTTTGGAACGACATTGAGGTAGATGAAGAAAAAATTGCCATTTTACGATACATATTGTTTGGGTAATATCTAAGGAGGTTAGATGGTTTGTCTTAGTCCAGTCTTGCGCCTTGGATCTTTTTCAAGTTCATCAATCTTTTAAGAGACAGATATGATGCATATAATGTGGTTTTCCCATTGTTGAAAAGGTAACATGAAATGTTCCATGTCAAAAAAGTTGAAGAGGTTTATTTGATGACAAAAAAATACATGAACAAATACTTATTAATTAGAGGTAAGGATTTGATAAATGAGTCATGCTCTCTAATAGATGAAGTTTTTTACATGATAAAGAGGGTGAAATCATAGTATTACATGCACATAGGGAAATAATGCTTCCCAAATACATCTATTAGACAATAACTAAGCCACATGTCTCATAGAATCCCAGTACTCTCTCTCTCTCTCTCTCTCTCTCCCTCTCTCTCTCTCCCTCCCTCGTCTTGTTCTCAATTGCTAGACTTACTAGTTTATGGTGTATGTTTAATAATTAGTTTGTCCACATATATGTACCAACACCAAGGAAAGGTTTGTCGTGTATGCTTCTCTTTGTTAAGCGTAGAAAGGTCTAAGTCCTTTCCATGTTTAAGCAACATTTTGTGTGTCCTAACACTTTCAAATGATATAGAGCTTGAAGGTTTCGGCCAGAGCAGTTTAAAAATAATTCTCATGTCATTTTATGATAATATTAATTTAAGTGAAATGATTGACGGAATAATAATTCAAATAAATGGCTCATACAAATCATGTCTAGCTCAGTTGGTCTACCTAAGGACAGTAACATCCTTGGGGGGGGCTGTGGATGGTATCCCAGTCTACCCGGGTTCGATTCCAAGGGGAGGCAATTGAGGGCATGAGGAGTACCCAGTCCTTGGGTGGTCCAGTCTTTGACTGGGCTTACCCCCCAGCCTGTGGTTGGGCCTTAGGTCCAGCGTAAGCTGGGCCAGGACAGCGGCGAATTAGTGGACTGCCCTCGGATGTCCGATACCGCCAGGGAGGCGTGCGTGCGTGTGTGCGTTGTGTTCGTGGTAGTTGATCGAAAGGGTCGATGCCGCTATGTTTTTCAAAAAAAAAATGGCTCATTCATTGGCTTTTCGTATTTTCTTTTTTTCTGCCTGTTCAAGTAAAACTAATATAATTATGTTTAAAAATAATACTAAACCCGAGATGGATGTTGTCGGTAACAATTAATGTCACGTTGCTCGAAACTTTTAAACGAGAAAAGCCAACTTCTATAACTGATAGGTTATCGGGTTATTCAAACAAGCCAATTATTACTAGGAATTCTAAGATTGACCCTTTTACCACAGGTAACATAACTGTTACATGGATTGAGATGCCAAACCATATCCTTAAGGCGCTGGACATACAACAATATTATTCGCAATTTACAAAAAGGAAATTGCTCTTCCAAAAGCTAAATTTATCATTTTGTATCAGGACAACAAATTTGGGTGTAAATGACCCAAAATAATGTAAGTGTATCAATATATTATTTTACCGGACAAACGATAAAGCGTTTATCTAAATATGTTGCAACAAGTTTTTATGACGCTTTTGGCCGTTTTAGTAAGTTTTTTAAATAAAATGTCATATTAGCTATTTTATAGGACTTTTTTCAAATAGCATCCTATAAAATAATTTATACGACGCTTTAATATAAAAGTGTACTGAAAAACTTGTTAAGATGTTAAAAAGCGTCCGATAAATTTATTATAACATCTTAGATAAAACACTTTATTGTTTGGTCTTAGGTCCTATATAGCGGTATGTTAGGATGGTTAAATCGTTACTATCCTATAAACCCGATTTTGTTGTAATGCATGCATATTCTAAGAAAAAAATATTTATTGTTTGTTATTTGTTTTCTTACAATATTTATTTGATTTGTGCACACACAATTTCAATACAAGTTTAAAATGTTTGAAGAAATTTTCTTCTTTATCATCTTTTTAATTTCTACCAGTACTTTTTTAAACAAATAAATATTTAAATTAAAATCATCTAATAGTTGTAATATTCAAACTGATTTTTAGATATTACGTTAGTACAAATAGATTAAACTCTTTATTGTATTGTTGGGTTCGTCAACTAGTCTTTCAAGATTGGAATAAAGTATATATAATCCTGGAAAATAGGAAAGATCGTACCAAAAAGCCATAAATAATAGGTTGTGCCACCATGTTCTTGATCTAGAAACATGTACTCAATTAAAACTACACCAAGATACTCACATTTAATAAATATGCCCTAGATTGATAGATTTTCGAAATAATCCTTTCGGTAGGACTAACTTACTTCTTTCATGAATTTGGATGCCGAATCATACCCTCAAGGCACTTGGCATAATCATACACCAGTCTTCAAAATTTACAAAAAGAAGTTTATGTTTAACAAAGTTATATCTATACATTTTCGCGTAAGTATTCCATAAATGCATATTCTATCAAACAGTAGTTATTCTTTGTTTTTTGTTTCCTTATAATGTTATTTAATTTATGCACACACAACTACACAGGCACAATACAATCACCCCACTATTGCAAGACGTTTCAAACCAATTTTCTCGTTTATCATAATATTAATTTCTTCAAGTTCTTCTGAAACACATAGCAAAAAATCATCCAACAATTAAAGATATTCAACTAATTTTTAGATTTTATATGCCGATACAAATTCTCCTTAATTTGTTGTTGGGCTCATTAAACTAGAAAGATTATTGAATCTTAAAAGTAAAACAAGAGTCCTTCTAGATCAAAAAAAGTATATATAATCTTGGAAAATGGGGAAGATTGTACCACTAAAAAGCCTTAAATAATAGGTTGTGCCCCATGTTCTTGAACTAGAAACATGTACCCAATTAAAATAACACCAAGATACTCTCATTTAATAAATAGAGATGCATAGTAATTGCTTGGGAACAAGAAAGACAGACCAATCACATTAAATACTTAGATCTTTGGAGTAAAGAAAGACTCTTTATTCTAGGATTTCTATATATGTGGAATTGTATAGGATTCTTCCATGTGTAAGATGGTGAGGGGGGCCACCATGCACTATGTGGGGTGGGGTGGGGTGGGTGAGGATGATATATATAATGAATCTATATACATATGGTTGAAAGAGGAGTTGGAATCCACTTAAAAGAGGGGTCGATGTGAACAAAACACATGGGAGTTTGGGAAAATGGGACACTAAACATTAAGCATTGTTTTGATAGTTACTGAATTTTCGACATCCTCGTCTCCCTTTCAAACGTGTAAAGGTGGGTGTCCACTACATTAATTCATTCATCCCACTCTCACCTTCATCATTGGTGTCTTAACCCTTACATAAAACTAACCTTTTTATATATTTTCAATTATTGGTCTCACTTTGACTTAGAATTGTGTGTTTTAAACAAAGTGTAATAATTTGTTCATAATGGGAATTATAGCTAGCATTCAAATGTGTTTTGAATTGATTTTATTTTAGATCCATAAATTCAATGTGGTTTTAAAAAAATTGGATAAAAAACTAGGTTCTTGAAACATATCGTAATGATGTATAGATATCACTCAAATGCTAAAGTGGGTTTTCGGAAATACCTATATCAAACCATCATTAGTCATTACATGGATTTAAAGTTGTTAATGAGATGGAATAAGAGAAGTGTTGGTGATTTTAGTGTCATCAATCATTTTGGTGTAATTGTGATTTAATTGAGATCGATTAAGACGATAAGGCAAACATACGTAAGTTAGGAGGTGCGGAGTGCACACTTACAAGTTTCCATTATCATCTTAGATCGCCTTAAAGCGGTGTCGAAGTTCGAAAAGACTAGAATTTTTCTAAGGGCTGTCGCTGAAATGCTAAAAGTTGTCGCTGAAAGCTATCAACTGTCGCTAATAAGTGCTGTCAGTTTTTGCTGGAAAATATTAATGTCTAGAACTTCCAATTCAGTTGTAGTTTTCTTTTGATCTTATCCATAAACGGTTGTAACCGTTTCTCAACCGCTTGTAACCGTCGATTTTTTTCTATAAATATGTGATCGAGAATTTGGATAACGATATATAGTTCTCATATCATAGTCTTTGGTGTGAGAAAATCTTAAGAATTATCCTAATACAAAGTTCGTGAACCCAAGGCTTATAGGGTCGAATTGTTTTATTCGGAAAGTGCCTTTCCGACACGATTCTTAAGATTATCCGGTATCGACACCATCATACAATTACAAAAGATCTAACATTCGAATACAACAATTTATGTTTGATTAACGATGGAAAATCGAGAGGAATCCGTTCGTGATATGACTTCGAAATTCGGCAAACTAGAGAAGTTTCTAGGAAACGATTTTCGTCGATGGCAAAAGAAGATGCACTTTCTTCTCACCACTTTGAAGGTTGCGTATGTTCTTAGCACCCCCATGCCGGAGATCGATGAAGATTCACCTTGGAGGCAATCCGACGTAAAAACAAATGGGAGAACGACGACTACATATGCCGTGGGCATATTCTTAACGGTATGTCTGATGCTTTATTTGATGTTTACCAAAATGTAGAATCATCAAAAGAACTGTGGGATGTCTTGGAATCGAAATACATGTCTGAGGATGCTTAGAGTAAGAAGTTCCTTGTAAGTAATTTTAATAATTACAAGATGATCGATTCCAGGTCCGTAATGGAGCAATACAACGAATTGCTCTGGATCCTTGGTAAATATACTCAACACCATATGCATATGGATGAATCCATATCGGTGTCGAGCATAATTGACAAGTTGCCACCATCATGGAAAGACTTCAAACACACACTTAAACACAAAAAGGAAGAACTTTCTTTGGTGCAACTTGGGAGCCACTTACGTATTGAGGAATAACTACGTGTGCAAGAAAGTGGTAAGACCAAGGATAAGGATATCCCAAGTTCATCCAATGTCAACATGGTTGAGGAGCGTAAGAACACGACCAAGAAGAAATTCGACAAAGGTAAAAAACGGATGTTCGACAATCCCAAACATGGACCCAACAAAAAGTCAAAAATGACTTGTTGGATCTGTGGTCGAACAGGACATTTCAAACGAGATTGTCGAGTTGGTAAAGGTAACAAGAATGGAGCGAGTACGAGTGGTGCGGGACAAGGGTCGAACGACCAACCCCCAAATCAAGGTCAAAACTCGATCATTTCTAATAATTCAAGTAAGAATTATGTACCACTAATTTCCTATGCATTTTATGTACAGGATGATGATATTGCGTGGTGGATAGACTCGGGTGCCACGAGTCACGTGTGCAAGGATCGAAGATGGTTCAAGAAGTTCGAACTGGTGGAAGATGGATCGGTCTTGCATATAGGTAACGAGACTAGTGCTCCAATCTTGGGTCGTGGTTGTGTGGATTTGATGTTTAGCTCTGGAAATTTGTTGAAATTAAACAATGTTTTATTTGTACCTAATATCCGGAAGAATCTAGTCTCCGGAAGTGTGTTGAACAAATTAGGTTTTAAACAAGTATATGAAAGCGATAAGTAAGTACTATCGTGGTGTGGTATGTTTATTGGATTTGGTTACTACAATTCTGGGATGTTTATGTTAAATATAATAAATGAATTTGGTTGTGAAAATTTTGTTTGCATGGTAGATAATAGCAATCTGTCCTTTCTTTGGCATGCTAGACTTGGACACGTGCATTACAAAAGAGTGCATGAAATGTCCAAGGATGGCATGATACCTTCCTTTAATTTAAATTTGGAAAAGTGTAAGACTTGCATGCTTACAAAAATCACACGTCAACCTTTTCCTAAAATTAAAAGATCATCTATGGTTTTGGATTTAATCCATAGTGATCTGTGTGACTTGCATGCGACTCCTTCACTTGGAAATAAAAAGTATTTTGCTACATTTATAGACGACGCTTCGAGATTTTGTTATATTTTTCTACTCCATTCGAAAGACGAAGTTTTAGAAAAATTTAAGATTTATAAAACCGAAGTGGAATTGCAGCAAAATATTTTAATTAAAAAGTTGAGAACCGATAGAGGCGGTGAATACTTTGATCCTCTATATTTCCAATCTGTTGGAATTATACACGAGACCACGGCACCATATACACCTCAACAAAATGGTGTTGCGGAACGAAAGAATCGAGTTTTAAAAGAAATGGTTAACTCGATGTTATCCTACTCCGGTCTTAGTGACGGATTTTAGGGTGAAGCCATGTTGACGGCTTGCTATGTTTTGAACCGGGTACCAAACAAAAGCAGTAAGGATACTCCTTATGAACTTTGGTTCAAGAAGAAACCAAACTTAAATTATTTACGAGTTTGGGGTTGCCGAGCTGTGGTAAGGTTAACGGATCCCAAAAGAAAAACTTTGGGAGAAAGAGGAATCGATTGTATATTCATCGGATATGCCGAGCATTCAAAGGCATATCGGTTCTATGTTATTGAACCCAACGACTCTATTTCGGTTAACACCGTTATAGAATCAAGGGATGCAATATTCGATGAGAATCGATTTACCTCGATACCAAGACCGAAAAATGTGATTCCAAGTTCGAATGGAATCGAAGATAGTGGAAAAGGAAAAGAAATTTCTTTGGAAATTCCCGAACCTCGAAGAAGTAAACGAGGAAGGATTGAGAAATCTTTTGGTTCCGACTTTCAACTATACTTAGTTGAAGGTTCACGAGATGAAATTGAATCTCAATATGCTTATTGTTATAGCATAGAGGAAGATCCAAGAACCTATGATGAGGCTATGAAGTCTCAAGACGTCGCCTTTTGGAAAGAGGCAATAAATGATGAGATGGAGTCTTTCATGGGGAATAACACATGGGTGTTAGCCGACTTACCACCGGGTTGCAAACCTTTGGGTTGCAAGTGGATTTTCAAGAAGAAAATGAAAGTCGATGGTACCATCGATAAGTTTAAAGCCCGGTTGGTAATTCAAGGATTTCGGTAAAAAGAAGGTATTGATTATTTCGATACCTATGCACCGGTCGCTCGAATTTCCACCATTCGATTATTAATAGCGTTGGCAGCTATTAATAATTTGGTAATTCACCAAATGGATGTCAAGACGGCATTTCTTAATGGTGATTTAAAGGAGGAGGTTTACATGAAGCAACCGGAAGGCTTTGTGATGTCGGGAAATGAACATAAAGTATGTAAATTAATTAAATCACTTTATGGTTTGAAGCAAGCGCCAAAACAGTGGCATCAAAAGTTTCATGAAATGTTTTTCATTTAAACCAATCGGACAAATGTGTGTATAGCAAATTTGACGATTCCGGTAGAGGCGTCATAATATGTTTATATGTTGACGACATGTTAATATTTGGCACAGACCAAAGACAAGTCGACTTGACAAAAGAATTTTTGTCATCCCAATTCTCGATGAAGGATTTGGGGGAGGCCGAAGTTATCCTCGGGATAAGGATTAAATGGGAGAACAAAGGTTTGGCCATAACGCAATCTCACTATGTCGAGAAAGTGTTAAAGAAGTTTAATATGTTAAATTGTTCGCCCGTGAGTACTCCGATGGATCCAAGTGAAAAGCTTATGCCTAACGAGGGTGAAGCCGTTTCACAATTAGAATACTCTAAGGCAATCGGGTGCTTGATGTATGCCATGACAAGTACACGTCCGGACATTGCCTATGCCGTTGGTAGGTTGAGTCGGTTTACTAGTAGACCGAGTACTCATCATTGGCAAGCGGTAAGAAGGGTATTCAAATATTTAAAGGGAACCATGAGTTATGGTATAACATATATTTGGGTTTCCTTCGGTGATCGAAGGCTACACGGATGCGAGTTGGATTTCCAATGTAGAGGATCATTCTTCTACTAGTAGATGGGCATTCTTGCTCGGTGGAGGCGCCATCTCTTGGGCCTCAAAGAAACAAGCTTGCATCACAAATTCCACCATGGAATCTGAATTTGTAGCTTTGGCAGCCGCCAGTAAAGAGGCAGAGTGGATAAAGAATTTAATTTATGAGATTCCTTTGTGGCCGAAGCCGATATCACCTATAAGTATTCATTGTGATAGTGCTGCGACTTTGGCTAAAGCATATAGCCAAGTATACAATGGAAAGTTGAGGCACTTGGGAGTGAGACATAGCATGGTTAGAGAATTAATCATGCACGGGGTGATATCCGTAGAGTTCGTTAGAACTCATAACAATTTAGCCGACCAGTTAACAAAGGCATTGGCTAGGGACTTAGTGCACAAGTCCGTGATCGGGATGGGTCTAAAGTCCGTTATCTAGATTTGTACGAACATATGTGTGTATTATCTTCATGTATTCAAATGGATTGAAGGGTTCAATTCTTAGAACACCCCGATTCTAGAATATTTGGAATGTGTAATATACTAAAATGGAAATTCAATCTTCGTGACATTTTCATTTATACGTCTGTTTGAATTTCACATATTTATAGTACGTTGTAAATCAAAGGATTACACTAAAATGGAGGAGGAATGTTGGTGATTTTAGTGTCATCAATCATTTTGGTGTAATTGTGATTTAATTGAGATTGATTAAGACGATAAGGCAAACATACGTAAGTTAGGAGGTGCGGAGTGCACACTTACAAGTTTCCATTATCATCTTAGATCGCCTTAAAGCGGTGTCGAAGTTCAAAAAGACTAGGATTTTTCTAAGGGCTGTCGCTGAAATGCTGAAAGTTGTCGCTGAAAGCTATCAGCTGTCGCTAATAAGTGCTGTCAGTTTTTGCTGGAAAATATTAATGTCTAGAACTTCCAATTCGGTTGTAGTTTTCTTTTGATCTTATCCATAAACGGGTGTAACCGTTTCTCAACCTCTTGTAAGCGTCGATTTCTTTCTATAAATATGTGATCGAGAATTTGGATAACGATATATAGTTCTCATATCATAGTCTTTGGTGTGAGAAAATCTTAAGAATTATTCCAATACAAAGTTCGTGAACCCAAGGCTTATAGGGTCGAATTGTTGTATTCGAAAAGTGCCTTTCCGACACGATTCTTAAGATTATCCGGTCTCGACACCATCATACAATTACAAAAGATCTAACAAGAAGTCTAGAAACCAACTAGCTATATATCATAAAAAGAAATAGTTGGAAAGTATAATAGTATATGATAAAGTAAAATCATATTAAAGAACATGTATGTTGAAAAATTAGTTGGAAAGATATAGAGTGTTAACTGAAATACATAATTAAATATATCTAAATATTTTAATAGATTGGTTTATAGCATTACATTTATAGGACCAAATATACGTACGTCATAAGTAAAGTTTTTATAATAAGTTATGTTTTTGGCATCATGAACAAGTTTTTATGCATGATTTTTTTCAAATGAAAATGTTATATTAGTATTTTCATATGATATATATTGTAAAACTTATAAAAACAAATGTACGTGTGTTTATAGAAGAGAAATTTACATAAATAGTCATATTGAATTAACTAATTTAAAATTTTAGAAATCAAAATTATTTCTATTGATAAAAAATGTTCGGAATTCTGCAAGTCTGACACCGCAAACCACCTTTTTGTCTTACGGTGTCAGATTTTTTTCTGACAAATTTTAAACTTTTTTCTAACGAAAATAACGATTTTTAGCAAAACCACAAACTGCGGTTTTAACTTTGGGGATGTAAAAGGTTTTTTTTTATAATTTGTGAAAAAAAGTCTGACACCGCAAGAAAAATGTGACTTGCGGTGTCACACTTGCGAGATTCCGGACATTTTGAAAAAAAAAAGTTGGTTGCTTAATTTTAAAAAAGTTAACCCAATATGGCTATTTATGTAAATTTCTCGTTTATAAAACACTTTAGAAAATGTCCTATCAAAAGTTATTAAAACAATTGATTTAAAAAATGTCCGGAAAACTTCTATCAAACTTATTATAATATCTTTACATAGGACATACACATGTTTGCACTTCTAAACTTAGATTATATAAAACAATTTATTATAACATTTGACATATTTGACGTCTTATAAAACTGATTTTGTACTAGTCGAAAATATATTTTGTAGTAGCGGAAAAAAAATATTGGAACTTATTGAAACACTACTTAAAAGTAGTTTCCAAAATTTGAACCTATAAGTTAGTTGATGGCTAGCAAACGAGACATTATCATTTAACAAAAAATATAAACTGGCTACTTTATACTAGTCAAAAAGTATCAAAACAAAAGTGTTTTTAGCTAATGTTTGGCGCAATTATATATAGAGAGAGGAATGATTGTGTGAGAATTGATTTAAGGTGAGAAAATGAAAAGGGATCTGAACCCTTGATCACTTTTAATCTTAAATCCATTTTTGAATTGTGTTTGATACAGGGATCGATTCAGTGCATCTCATCCTAATATGCATCCAAAGGTGTAGATCCCATCTTACCCTTCTCATCATAACATTCATTGTAATAACCTTAACCCTTGTTGTTTTGAGAAAGATGGAATTTCAGGGTAAGCTTTTAAAAATTCTCAAACCTCAAGGACTAGTGTGTAATTAAGGGGTGATGAGAGTAAAACTCTCAAAACCCTTCTCATTCTCATCAAAGGTATTTGGAGGCTAGAGAGGGTCTTGGAGAGCGTTGTGTGTTGGTGTGTGTTGAAGATATCAAAGAAGGGAACTGATTTGGGGCGGATTCATCTTCGTATTCACCAAGGTAAACATCCCTTCTAATGTCTTCCACGATTTCTAGGGAGTTTTATGGTTATGATTTTGGGGTTTTCAACTTTGAAGTGTTTTGGATTAAAACCCTATAGAGTCTTTAATTTTGAGTGAGAAATGATTGGTTTTCTTGGACTTTTGATTAAAAACCACCATTAATGGTGTTATCCTTCAAAGATTCATCCTTCCATGGATTTCTGAGAAAATGGATTCTTCAATGGATGGATTTCCTCGATTTAGAGGCTTAAAATTGGTTTTGGAAAGTTCGGGATTGGGAGGATGTGAGGGTTTTTGACAGAAAAGTCGTGTAGACTTGGGGGTTGGACTCTAGCGACTTGCACGGCTAGGTCGCGACCTAAAGCCGTGGGCCAAGCCGTGCAAGGGGTTGTTTGGTCTTAGTTCGTTTGGTGCTTTGTTTCTCGTTTGGGGCTAGGGTCGAAGCATGGATTAGAGAGTTGTCTTGGGGTTTATTATAGATGGTTTTGGGGAGTATCGAGGTGGTTTAACACCAACGGTATGTCGTGTAATTTAGGTGTTTGGTTTGGACATTTGTAGCTTCAAGAGTGAGATTAAGCATCGACGACAGGTGAGTTTTCCTAACTTACTTTACTTGATGTACAACTTTGAATACACATGATGTTTAATTGAAATGCATGTTTTTACCTTGGCATAATGTATGATTGGTTGGTGTGGAAATTCAAAGTGTGTGCATTCAATTGGGATGGGGCATGTGATGGCTTTATATGGGGGGTGTGACCCATTCGGAATGCATGAATTCGTTTCATCTGATTCGGTTAAGGGCGAGTGTGAGCCCTATAGCGTTGTCAAAGGTGTGTGTGACTCTAGCGTGTGCCATCAACATGTGTTGTGTATCTGTATGTTAGTTTTAAAAGGTGTGAAATGTTTATAAATGTTATGACTCATCTTGAATGATATTTATGGTGTTATTTCGATACTTGAGGAACTCACTAGACCTGCGGTCTAACCCTCGCTTTATACGGTCAAGATCGGATTTGAGTGGTCAAAAATTATGCCTTTGACTGGTCAAGACCGGTCAAAAGTTGCCGCTACTCCAAAAATAGAAGGATAGTTTTGTAACCTTTACAAATGTGCGGGACGAGTTCATATGTGAACCTGTGTGATTCACATATGAACAATATGTTCATGTGTGATTCACATATGAATTATATGTTCATATGTGAAGCCATGTAATTCACATATGAACTCTTTTTAACTGATTCACATATGAACCTTTTTGATTCATATATGAACTAATTGACCGATTCACATATGAACTAATTAACTGTAGGTTCATATATTAATCAGTTGAACTAATTAACCGACTAACATATGAACCTTTGTGATTCACATATGAACTAACTAACTGATTCTCATATGAACTAATTAACTTATTTACATATGAACGTATAGTTCATATGTGAATCACACACGTTAACATACGAAACTATACCTCCATCTTATGCAGAGCACGTGAGGAATTATCCGCTACTTCACAGTCAAAGCCTCAAATGTTGATGGTTACGATCATTTCTCTATTTCTCACACACTTAGCATTTCTCATTTGAACCTCTCCCTATATATATATAGGCATGAGATCTTGTCGGAAGTGTGAGAAGTCTTTTTAGACCGTTGATCAGTTTTAATCAAATACCCTCTCATGAATTGCGGCTTAAAAGGGAATTGATCTAGTGCATCTCGGTGCAACTTATGTCGGTGCATCTCAGCCTAATGTTCGTCCGTTTCTCATCCAACAGTTGATAACCACTTCTTACGCTTCTCACCAAATTTGACATCTCTCACCGAACCCAACCCTATATATATATATATATATAGGGCCAGGTTCAGGGGAAAACCTCAAAAAAACGCAAAACTAAGGAACACTTTGGTAGCCCTCTATCTGGACGGTATGCACATGTGCATACAAAAATATACTAAAAACTACTGTTGTGATATATGACTATATAGAAATATGTTATATACTAAAAGCTAAAAACATAAAGGATATAAGATATGAATTAAAGACGAGAAAAGGGAGACAAATAAAGGCGGCGGGAGTAGGGCGATTCCCAGATAGAGAAGGGAGATTCCCGGATAGAGTAGGCAACTCCAATTGAAGGAGGGTTTTCCCCGTTTGAAGGTGTTGTCTTCCGATTGAAGATAAGGCAAGTCTCAGGCGTTTCCGGTGGGGGAAGACGTGGTCTTGTGGCCCAGGTAGATCAAGAGCGGGAGTGCAGGTTAGGTTTAGGGTTCGTCGCCTGTGATTCTAGGGGGTTTGATCATGTCGCCAGTGGGTTGCCCTTATGTTTAGTGTAGTGGAATCAGTTAGGATGATACTCAGGGTTCTCTGGTGGTTCCTGTGTTGGCGGTAGGGGCGGGGGTAGTCGATTATTCGGGATTCTTGTGTTCGGATTTTGTTGGTGTCCGGGTTTTTAAAACGGATTTTGCTGGTGTTTGGGTTCCTTGCATACCGGTTTTGTGTCCGGATTCTTTGGGGTCCGGTTTTTTGTCCGGAATTCCTTGTGTCCGGGTTTTGTCCCCGGGATTTTTTCCCCTGCATCCTTGTTGTCCGGATGTGTCATCAAGGATTTCATGCATTTTTCCGGATATCAGTTTCTTTCGTCTCTTGCTATCGTCAATAAACTCCGAGATGAAAGAGAGAGAGAGTGGGAGAGAGAAGGCGAGTTTGAGAGGAAGATCACGGGTTATAGTAATTGATAGGATGGGTACACCGAGATTACACATAACCGTTTAACCAGAGATTTTTAAATCCAAACCATATTTTGTTCCTGTTTTTCAACTTTCCGGACAACTGGGAAGTTTCTCACCTTTAGATAACCTTCAAAAGGTATGGGGAGGTTTCTGATATGTATATGGCGAGAAAGAGACTGAAAAGGGCAAGAAGTTTGGGTTTGTCAGACTTAAAAGAAGCAGCGTTGAGAAGGGCTTGGAAGCTCGATTGAACGAAATATGGATGGGCTCTTACAAACTCCGAGGTTTTGCAGTGGACAAGAAAGGAAGAAGGGAAGAAGGGAGTTATTGCAAGGACAATACTCGAAGCATCGGTGGAGAATATCATTTTAAGGAAATAAGACAATCTGGCGAAATCCGAAGGTCATATTCCGATGTTGTTAAAGAAGGAAGGAGGCCCATGAGTAACATTAGATCAACCAATAAGAAAGAAGACACGGAGGGAGAGGAGGGCAAAGAAAAAAATAAGGAGGTGATTGGGGAATGGGACGGCGATGAAAACTCGGAAACAATTCGACGCAAGTGTCTGATCGGTAACGTAATATCGATAGATCACCTGGAAATAATTAAATCACTATGATGTGAGGTGAATTTAGAAGGTACGGAGTTGAAATACTTGGGAGGAAGGCATGTTTTATTACAATTTGAAGAAGAAGAGATGCTTAACAAAATAGTAAGTAACAAAGTTCACGGACTCCATTACTGGATAAAAGGTCTGAGGAAATGGTCAGAGGGGTTATGTTCCTCGTAGCGGCTAATTTTGTTTATGATTTAAGGGATTTCTCTTCATGTATGGAAGGAAGGGGTGTTTTGTAGATTGCTAGTACATGGGAAAACGTCATCAAAACTATGAACTGTGAATTGGAGGGGAATTTCAACTTAGCATGGGGAAAAATTCTGATAAGCTCTTCTATCAGATCGACGATCAATGAAGTAAATAGTATTAAGGTAGGTCAGCTATACTTCCGAATCAAAATTGTTGAAGAGGAAAGTAGTTTAATGGAACTCGTGGAGAAGTGGGACGATGAATTCAAAGAAACAAATCACGAAAGTGAAGAGGACGATTCTTATACTTCTTTAGATTCGTCGGTCGAAGAAAATAATAGTGACAATGATTGGGTGGTGGAGGAAAGTTGGTTTGAAAATGGCATTATTGGAAATGATTGGAAAGAAAAGGGAGGGGCCGAAAATCATCAGGAATGAAGAAAAGAAGGAGAGCACGAGAAGCACGCGAACATGGCGGGAAAAGATAAAGTGGGTCGAATAACAAAAAAGAAGTCGAAGAGTCAGTCGTAAAAATAGGGGAGGATCATATATTTCGTACTTCTAAGGAGGTAGAGAGAAAGGAGAGGAAGTGTCGTTAGAAGGAAACGAAGAAAGAAAGACTAGAGTTGATGAGACGAGAGAGGGGTCGGTTATTGAAGTTGGGCTTCCAACTTATACACTTGAAGAAAGCAGGGGCCCAAATGAATCCTCTAAAGGCCCAAGAGATGTGGAGGAAAAAGGGATATAATAAAATTATGCAACCCAAGTACCAACGGACGACAAAGGGGAGACGAAACTAATCGGTGACAGGAACATCGACTCTCAGAAATCTTGTGGAGAAAACACGAGGGGAAGAAGGTAGATAATTTGGGGTTTGGAAGAGGAAAAGTGAGTTTTCACTTGCTTAAACAAATAGCAAGGAATAGTAGCAAGAAATGCGATCAAAAGAAGCCTCACAAAGCAGTCGATCAAGAGAAAGTTAATCGGCTAAAACAAAGGAGTAAGTTAGTATTATCTTCTTCGAGTCAAACCACGATGTCAAATGAGCTGAGAAGCAAGGACTGTTCAGAAGGATTGGAAGATTTAGGTGAAAAGATTGGATTATCTTGGAAGGCAAGAAAGAACAGAAGGGTAGAGGCAGGGAGTAGTTGAAAATGAATGATTATAGTGGCCATGTAATCGTCGTTCGACTCACTGTGTTGGATGAAAATCATCTCAATAAATATTAGAGGCTTGGGGACAGTAAACAAGACGAACTGGGTTAAAGAAATGAGTAGAAGAGAGAAGCCACTCATGATAGGGATTCAAGAAACTAAATCTAAGAAGTGGAAAGGAAATCAGATCGTTAGTATGTGGGGGAGGGGAGAATTCGTTCAGATGGAATCAAATGAGATGTTGGGGGGATTATTACTGATTTGGGATACGAAATCGTTTACATGTGACTTCACGGTGGAGGACGACTGCTTCATTGTGATGGTAGGCAAATGGAACTGTAAGGAGGGAGTATTCGGTTTTGTTAATGTGTATGGTTCAAGGGATGCAAAGGACAGAAGCGAAGAATGGCAAAGCTTGGAGACGCTAGTTACAAAATTCGAGGTCAAGTGGTGCTTATTCGGGGACTTCAACGAGATAAGAGGATCGCACGAAAGATTTAATTCAATCACAAACCCTCGAGGGGTAGATGAGTTTAATGATTTTATTAAGAGGAGCAACCTGTTGGAGCCTCCAATATGGGGAAAAGTACACGAGAATTAGTGACGATGGGGTGAAATTTAGTAGACTTGATCTGTTTTTGGCTACATACGACTTTTGCAATCTTTGGAGGAACTTAGGAGTAAAGCCGCTAGAGAGAAAGTGGTCAGATCATATGCCGATTATATGTGCGAAAATTAGACAGATTATGGACCAAAGCCTTTCCAAAATTTTAATTCATGGTTAAATGAAGATGGTTAATTCATGGCTTATCCGTTTGTTGTAAACGCGATAATCCTTTGCCTGCATGGAGTATCCGATGAATACTCCTTCGTCTGCCTTCGAACTGAACTTCCCAATATTATCCTTATCGTTTAAGACGTAGCATGTGCATCCGAACGCGTGGAAGTATTTGATGTTCGGGATGCGGTTGTTGATGATCTCGTAAGGCGTTTTGTTGAACCGCTTGTTGATGATGGAGCGGTTTTACGTGTAGCAAGCAGTTACAACCGCCTCAGCCCAGAGAAATAATGGCAGCTTTGATTGCGAATGCATGGTGCGAGCGGCTTCAACAAGGGTACGGTTGCGTCTTTCCACCACTCCGTTTTCTGAGAGTGCGCGCGGCAGAAAACGTTTGCGAGATACCGACGGATTGCAGGTATTCGTTGACCGTTTGGTTCTTAAACTCCGTCCCGTTGTCTGTCCTGATAGTCTGAACTTGCAGTCGGAGGTTCAGCTGAATGGTCTTCAGATGGTTGATTATCAGTTCTGGGGTGTCGTCCTTCGAGCGCAGGAACTTTACCCAAGTGTAGCGTGAGAAGTCATCAACCATCACCAGGGCATACTTCCTTTTGTTGATGCTTTGAACACGCATCGGTCCGCACAAATCCATATGGATGAGTTCGAGGGACCGGGACGTGCTCGGAGCGGCCTTAGGCTTGTGTGTCACTCACTTCATTTTACCTATCTCGCATGCCCCGCTGATCTTGTCCTTCTCGAACTTGAGCTCGGGCATGCCTTTCACGTGTCCACCTAGCACCAGCTTGTTGATATTCTTGAAGTTGAGGTGCGAGAGACGTCGGTGCCAAATCTACGCTTGCTGTGAGTTGGCCTTTGACATCAGGCAGACTGACTCATCGGTCTTCAGGGCAGAGAGGTCGATGGTGTAGAGGTTGGTCTTTCGCGTTCCAACCAGTAGCTCCGTTCTGTCGTCAGTGTGAACTCTACACCGTTTAGCTTTGAATCTGACCTCTAGATCTTTATCGCAGAATTGGCCGATGCTGAACAGATTGTGTCCCAATCCCGCGACGTATGATTCCTTCTTGATTGTGATCTTGTCTTGGACAATGTCGTCGTAGCCCAGAATCGGCGCCTTGTCATCATTCCTAAATCTCACATCTCTGCAGTATTTCTCGGTGTAGTTCGTGAGCAGCTCCCTCCTCCCGGTCATGTGCTTGGAGCATCCTGAGTCTAAGTACCACACATGATCGTCCTGCAAAAACAAGATTAACGGATTTTAGGTACCCATTTGAAAATAGGTCCTGGAGGGTTAGGTTTAACACCTGGCTGAGGAACCCGTTTTGAAGTGGGTTTCCTCTTGGGTGTAGGTTTAACCTCTGATTGGGGAACCCGTTTTGAAATGGGTTTCCTTTTGGTTTTACGGGATTTGCGAATAGGTTTAGAATGATAAACATGATAAGAACCAAACCAATCAGATGCATTTTTAATATCGTCAAAGTCATTCAATCCACAATTATAACTACATAAACAATCATGGGATAATTGAATCAAATGCTAAATTGAATAAAGTTTAATCGGAAAATTAACACTTTGTTCAACAAAATTATTCGAATGATTCAAAGCACAATCATTAATGTTCTTCCTATGATAAAAAAACAGTATTAAATGACTCTAATGCCTTGTTCTCGATAGATTCCTTGGCTACCCACTTTTGTTTGCCTTGTTTGGCCCGACCATTTTTATCTGAAACATCATTAACGACATGGTCAACAGAGTTTGAGTAGACAGGATTTTTATCAAATGATCGACCGATCTTTTGCCGCGACTGTGATTCATTTTGTGAACGAGAATCAGTTTTAGAAACCTTGTTCACAGTCGGGGGTTTTGGTTTTGAAGAACATTCTCCTTTTAGAAAATTGACCGGGCGATTTATCGCTTTAGAAAGAAAGTCAGTGTGACTGGGAAGAGGTTTGTCAACTGGAAACGATTCAAACTCTTCATCTGGAATTTAAAAAAATAATATCCGGAATCGATGGACTAGGATTGGTCGAGGGCGGTGAGGAACACTTTGTGTCTGTGTTACCAGAAGAATCTGGTGTGAAAGCTATGCAAAAATCAGAGTTTAGATTCTTTATAACACACTCATCTTGAGACTAATTACCGTTTCGTGAAGAAGTTTTTCCAATAAAAGCTTTGTACGAAGATGTATCAGACGAGTCCGAGGATAGTTCGGGTGAAATCATCTTTTCGTTTTGGAGTAGGTCAACCTTCTCTTAGAGTTGACCTTTACTCACTTGCTCTTTCATGACTTCTGTTGCCAAAGCGGACAGTTGTGATGTGAGTCGATTGATTTCATTCCGAAGGATTTCCTGTCCATCATCCGACACAGATTCAGTTTTTAGGGATTTGAGATTCTCAAGTTCTGTTATAAGCGCTTGCTTTTCCTTTTGAAAACTGGTTCTTTCCTTCTCGAGTGTCTCCTCTAACTCGACTATTTTTGATTCCAAAACGAGAGGAGGGACATAGAGTTTAAACTCGTCCATCTCAGTTTTGGGTTCAGGTGCTTGGGCCCCATCCTTTTTAGAGGAATCCTTGGGCGTCGCAACCTTATAGCCGTCAAAGTAGTCATTAGAGAGGTATTTCTTTGGGTTTATCTTGTACGAGTAGTTCATAGGCTCATACACAAAAGGTAGTTGCATTTTAGTGGTGTGTGCGCGCTTGTATTCCTTAGGTTCCTCTTCTTTCTCCTTTTCAAGAGGACCAGTCCATTTGATTTTATATTCGGGATACTTTTTGTCCAGACCGAGAAAACCAAAGTGATAAATAATCGGTCTTTTGGTTAAATATTTTTCAAGTATTGTGGGTTATCGTATCTGATTCCCCATTCCTTGTTAAAGTATGTGAATACCATGGGTTTGTTTATGTGAATGGTCTGATCAGTTTGACCTCTTTTATGAAGTTTAATTCAGATATCTTGGCCCTTAAGTCCTTAGGTGATATAGAAAGATTTGTACATTTTTCTTTTAGATTAGCATTTTCGGACTTATATTTTTCAGTGATACGCTTTTGAACATCTAGCTTTTCTTTTAACGAGTTAATTTCAAGCAGTTGTTCACTAGTGGTGGCCTTATAAGAATCTATTCGTTCAACTAGTGGTTGCATCTGTTCGATTAAGCTTTGATGAATAGGTTCACATACCTGACACAACTTTGTCTTTTCTGATGGACGAGAATGGTAGCCCATGAAAGCATCAACATATTTAGAATCACTTTCACTATTAGAACGAGCCAGCCAGTGGTCATCTTCAACAAATAGAGCTTTTCCTGCCTCTTTCTGTTCTGCTAGCAGATGTTTGGCTTTGTAGTAGTGTGCGTTTTTCACGACGGGCTTTCTACAGTCCTTGGCAAAGTGACCCAATTTCCCGCAGTTGTAGCAAGTGACCGGTTCGTCCTTCTTCTTTGTCTCGGTCTTGCGATCATCCTTCTCATTCTTCTCCTTCTTGTCAGGTTGCTTGTGCTCATCTTCCTTTTTCTTTCCTTCATATTTATCCTGATAATCAGAGCGCCTGTTGGTAGAAGTGGAGTAGCGCTGAATATTGGATGAAGGTTTCTTGAAAAACTTCTTTTGCTGGAAAGATCTGGATAACAGGGCCATTGCTTTCTTTATAGCAGTCAGTTCAGGATCAGAATCGCTTTCTTCATCTTCTTCGGATTTTGATTCAGATTCACTCGGCTCTTGGGTTCGTTTGGATCGACGGCTAGAAGATTTGCCTCGTTCTTCATCCTCGTCTTGTAGAAGCATCTCGTAGAGCTCATGGATTGCAACGTTCTCCATCAGATGGTTGTGTTTGATGTGAGAAGCGAACACTTTCCTTTCAGGTAGGAGGTTGTTCAGAAACTTTAGCGCATTCTCCGTGTTTGATCGATTGATCTTGTTCTTCTGGAGCTCGTTCAGTAGTAGGAAAAATCGTTCATAGGCATGTGAGAGTGATTCGCCAGAGCGCTGCTTAAAACCATCAAACTTGGTTATGCAGCTGTTGATCTTCAGTTGGTTGCCGACTTTGCTCCCACTCATCATCTTTTCTACCTGATCCCACATGCCCTTTGATGTGCTTATAGCTGTCTATGGCTGTATAGATCGCATTTGGTAGAGCCTCAACCAGATATCTCTTGGCATGCTTTTCGCCATCATACATGCCCTTTTCCTCTTCGATCATCTCCAAGTACTTCTTGTGCTGGAATGATATTCATGGGTTCAGCTTGTGGGCCATCAGATAGAGCACGCCAGATGTACTCGTAGTTGTCCTTCAATTCGATGAATATGAGGAATCTGTCCCGCCATTGCCTATATTCTCTGTGGTAGAGGGTCAGTGACTTGGAATCGGTGCCGATAGCAAGAGCGTCACGAGATATCTTTGGTATTTGCACTAATGTGATCATCAGACGATAGTTCGATTCAAAGTGGAATCCTAACGCAAGGCACTATGAGTGGAAGTCCTAACGCATATTCTAAGAGTGATGTAGAGTAAAACTGGTAAGAATCTAGCTAAACATAACTTATCGGATAGGAATCCGGATGAAATGGTGTCTGATCTGGAAGTGTCCAGATCAGATGTGAGTGCAGTGTTCAGATAGCACAAAGTATCCGGATAAAGCAGAACTTACCGGATAACAGGGAGTTACCAGATGAAATAAGATTACCGGATAGAGATAAGCTTACCGGATAAAGTGAAAGTTACCGAATAAAATACTTACCGTAAAGCAAAGGTTACCGAATGAGAATACTTACCAGGAAGCTGAGTGTCCGAATGACTTCCGGATTGACAGAGTTACCAGATAAAATTGTGTCCGGAAAGAAAATCAACCGAAAACTTTGAGTTACCCGGATAAATTGGATTTACCGGGAACTTTTTGGTCACCGGATCAATTTTGTCCGAGAAGTAGCGAGAAAAGAGAACTTACGCGGGATGTTTAGCGAAGTTCCGGAAAGTGCGGCTGTGGTATCCGGTAACTGCGGCTGTGAATACCAAACTCGATAGAGATTCAACTAGGGTTGCTAAGATCGTTCCTGAAAGATTAGAAACCTAACAAAACACAAAAATAACAAAACCCTAATCGATTTTGAAGCAAAATAACAAGATTTGGACGAAAATTTTGATTTTTATGATGAACAGAGACCAAAACTTGTGAACTTTATTTTTCTTAAAAAATATTCACATGATCGAATTAGGATTAAAAAATTGTAGAAACGCTTATAAGATTAATGCTAATCGAATGTGTTAGTTCCAGATCCGTGCAACGAACAATGAAATCAATATATGTAAAACAATAGAGTTTGTGATTTCAACTGGTCATCCCTATTAGCTTTCAATCAGAGAGAATTACAATACGAAGTAGGAAAGCAAAAGAGACAACTAGCCTATTTTCTAAGGCTAATGCACTTTATATATGACGGGCCCGTGGTTAACAAGCCCACGGCCCGTCCACTAAATAAGCTCAAATTGAACTATTACAATACAGACCCTTGAACTTTAAATCAACATAAATTGACCCTAACAATCTCCCCCTTTGATTTGAAGTTCGAGTTCGCGCTCTAGCTCTCGCCAGTTATAAACATATCTTTTGCGAAAAGCAAAATGAATCTCGAACATTCGGATAGCGCGGCGATAGTCGATGCGTTCTTTAACCACTTCTAAAGTGTTTCGTGCGGTTATCTCATTCGAGTTTGGAACATACGAAACCTTCTGATTTTCCGATTCAAAAGAAATGATTTTGCGAAGAGCATTTTGGACTTTGAAGAGCGTGCCGTCGCAGAATCTGTCGACCTGACTGAAGCGCGATTTTTTTTTTTCATTCTGATCGTTGATGAAGACAATCCCAAATTCTGGTTTCAGAAGCAGTGCGTTCTCAGAATACAACTTCAACTCAGGAGCTTTTAGATTCGGCTTGATCAGATTTACCTTCTTTGCCCTGTTCTTGATTGCCATTTGGAAGTCCGTGAGATATGACATCATAATAGTACGGACTAGGAATCGACGAACAGCTTCGAGCGCCTTTGTGACAGGTAGCGATCAGATGGTTCTTGTACGAAGGTCTTTCAGAATTGCCAGAAAGTCGAATGGTATGAGGTGCTGGAAGTCAGCTTCGGAAAATTACCATTCATTCCCATCTTCACGTCGGATAGTGAATACAGGATAAACGATTTTCATAATGCGGCTTGACTGTATGTTGAGTACCTCTGTGATCTGATGCTTGGTTCTGACTTGACTGACTGGAAGATACCGCTTCATTGCGCTGATGTACCGACGTTGGTATTCGGGGTTGAGGTTGTAAATACCAATGCAAAAGGTCGGCTCGATTGGGCGAAGCTTGTGGACGAACAACTTTTTCAGGGATTCCTCCAGGTGAGGAATAAATATCGGGATCTTCTCCCAACGGATTTGTTGCTATTGAGGAGGGGGAAGATCAGAAGCTGTTGGTTGCTTAGGAGATGTCGGAATATCGGCAGTAGTAGTTTCGGGTCTTGTTGAAGTTTCATCGGGTTGAGCAGAGTGAACGGGAGTTCCATAAAAATTCTGGAGCTGGAACTGATCATAATCAATATTGTCATCTTCATCAGTAGGGAAAACGAAATTAACCTGGAGATTTGCGGCACTGGCGGCTTTTTCATACCATGCATCTTCGGTCTCCGGGTTGGTCTCGCAGTCTGGGTCAATCATATCCAGTATCGGCATATCTGATGAGTCAAAATTAACCAGTTCCTGTGTTGAACCCTTAGGCTTTTCAACCGTCGGGTCTTCATCATCTGAGATGTCCATGTCTATTACCATCTCGGCTAAGGGCAACTCGGCTTCAGGTTCGACGTCGATTGTTGTTGCCGCAGTTGCTGGTTCCAGTTGAACCACAGTTGTTGATTCGGTGAGGATAGGGGCGGTCTCGGTAGTTCTTAGTCTTTTCTCCCCCTCACGGTGATCAGGATCATCCTGATCATCGTGCTTGCGCTTCAGACCGCCTGCTTGACTCTTGCAGGTATCTTCGAGTGAGCGGACTCTCTCGGACAGCATTGTCATCGCTTGGTTGAAGTCCTTAAGAGTCGAGTCAATGGAATCCAAACGAGTGGTAATGGATGATGAAGGAGCAGTGACCTGGGATTGCAGAACGGATATCAGGTCTGCTTCGGTAGAGGCATCGGATTCGGATTGTTGGAGTAGCTGAGCTAGAAGCATCATCTTGAGGGTGTCCACCGAGTAGGTAGGCTGACTATGAGCCAGTAGAGGTGTAGGTGCGGTTTCAACTTCGATGATCTTCTCTTTGCCCTTGATTAAGCTCTTCATTTTGGCGAGCTCGGCGGCGATGTGCTGCTCCATTGCCTCGCGGACAGCCTTAAGGGTGCTATCCAGGGACCCTGGTGACACAAAGTCGGGTAACGTAACACCGGGATCACTAAGATTACCCGTTGAGGCATCTACCATAGAGGCAGAGCCACCTACGTTCACGGTTGGCGCAGGGATAGCCGTGGTAAGATTTCCGTCCGAATCTCGTGTTCCGCCAGACGGAGACACTACAGACGTTCCGATCGATTCACGAAGAGTCTCGATTTGTTGTTCCTCATCATGTGTCCTAGCCGAAGAATGTTCAATTTCAAATGGCTCTAGACTCAATGGTGTACGAAATGAAGGCAAGACCTGAGGTTGCTGGTCTCTTGTTTCAACACCAGTACTCTCCGAATGAGAGACCAGTGGAAGTTGTGCTTGATCCCCGTGAGAGACTGAAACATCCATCTTTTGAGAGATGGATGAGTAGATAAGGGGCTTGTGCAATTGCTCCGCTGGGTCCATGGAGGCTTCTTCAATATCTTGTCCCAACAAATGAGACTGGATAGTAGATGTGGCTACCCGTATATCGCTCGGTTGGGTTCGCTCAGGAGCCTCGTTATCTTTACGGCTCAATCTTTCCTGGTTCATTTTTTAACGCAGTTCTCTCCTTCTCACATGATCTAACTCAACATCTACTACTCCCTCGGTCCTAGTATCACCTATTTTAGGCTGTTCAGTGTGAAGAGGTGAGTCAAGTGGGATTCCTTCGGTGAAGTACGGGTTTGGGCCGATGCCGTGAGGTATTAATTTCAGGCGTATGTTCTGGTCCGTATCGGATTGCATGGAGTCAGATTCCACGTTTTCAACATGTGGGGTTGGTGAAGGAGGGTCGTAAGGATACGGTTCGGAGTCAAGGTGAAGCATCGGTCGTGAGGACGATGCCCCGGCTTCGTCTGTCGGTCGGATGATGGGGATAATGGGTTTTTGGCTAGAACCGGGACGTGATTCCACTGCACCTCTCACTCCAGTCCGCTTTCTACGAACTATCATCACACCCCGCCCGGGAGCCCCTGCTACCCGGGCCCTTCCACCTCTTACTCTCGGACCCTCACGTCTCTCGGGTCTAATTCCTGGGCAGGTCCCTCCGGCGTTGGCTGGACCATGGGATTTTCTAACGCTTCCCTATAAGCTATAAAACCCGGTGCAGTGGGATCGGCGTGAGCCAGTAGGGCTTCAGGGATGGGTAATGCTACATCGTTGGATGTGTTGTGAATAACCATATATTGTAAGTGATGAGGAGGACATACCGGACGGGTAAGACGTCGTGGTATGGCAGGATTCACGTCCATGTGATGACGCATGGCTAGAGAAAGGAAACGCGGGTAAGGGAGAAACTTCTTTTGCTTTGTTCCTCCAATATGACGAATAGTGGTAACTAATTCCCGCCACAAGATCATAGCAACGTAGACGTGGCGGTTATAACAGACGGCGTGAAAAAGTCTCAGGGAGTCGTCGGTGCATTGATCAATACCTTTCCATCTGGATGAAAGGCACCTGTTCATAATCGTGAACAGAGTGTACCAGATGGGGGCCAGGTATTTCCGATTGAACACGGAAGGCCGGTTGAGATCATGGTTGTATCCGAGAGCGCGGACTTGAGTGTAGAGAGTGTCGTCGTTGATCGCGGGGTCATAGCTTTGATGTCCATCGGCGTTGGCTTCCGGAAGAGAAAGTAGGCGGCGGAAGGAGTCCGGTGTGAGCGTGAACTGTTGAATATCGATATGAGCGGTGATCGTTTGTGAGTTACCGGGCGTGCAAACTTGTGTGGAGAACCATACTTGGAGTACGTACAGCAACGGGACGTCGGCAGTGGCGGTGAGGGCCTCACGGAGAGGGTGATTCATAAGGATGTCCACAATCACTCGATGTTGTGGTTGTGGTCTGAATAGTGTCGGGTCCAGATGGTGATTGTTGGCCTCCAATTCAGTGCCATGGTCAGGTTCGATCAAGGCGTTATCAGCAGCTTCATCTATAAATTCCTCTTGAGGAATTTGTTGCTCTTCCTGGTTCTGTGGAGGATTTTGCTCCTGATCCGCCATTGAGTATCTGTAAAAGACACATAGTTAGTATTTGTGGCGTATGAACAAGTGTTAGCGCGTACCTTTGCAATTAATGGCTCAATCTGAGATAGACCGAGGATTGGCAGTGGTAGACTAGGTACTGGATTGACAAAACAGGGGTGTCCGGATAAAACTATGGAGTTGTTAAAACTTTCCGGACAACACAAGTATCCGGACAAAAGGTGTCCGGACAACAAAGCTTACCGGATGAACTGACAGTTTCCGGACAAATGGGTTTTTGGGTGAAAGGGTTTCCGGTCAATGAGGAGTCCGGATAACTCAACAATCCGGTAGTTGAACTTACCGGAAACCCTGAGGTTTCCGGACAACTAGGTCTCCGGATGTTGTGTATGTCCGGACAAAATATCTTGAGTGTTGCGAGTTTCCGGATAAAACACGATAACCGTGATGTTTCCAGACACAATGAATGTGTCCGAACGAGATTCAAACACATCAATCGAACACTACATCGACCTAATCAATTTGTTAAGCAAGCAGGTAGTGTCGACATGAGCTAATAACCATACAGAAGCATCTAACTCGATCTAAACTCTACCGAATCGACCCGAAGATGAAGATACACATAAATGGGTTTCGGAGGTGTGTCATCGACCAAATCCATGGTCGAGATGTGCAACTGAGTGCGAGAAATGTGACTTAATAACGATCGAGATGGAGTATTGAGTATCATACCTGATTGTGGGACGAAAATCGATTGAAAATCGAGAAAAAACGAGTGAGTCCGAGCGAGAGAGAGAGAGAGAGTTTAGAGGGTTTAGGGTTTTTTGTTAAAATTTTCCGGATAAATGAAAAGAACAAACACGGATGCTTTATATAATGATCATGAGTCCGGGTGAGGTATCCGGGATCCTGTCCAACCCGGATAAGTACCCGGTTCGAAAACCTATCCGGAAAGATAAGGTTTCCGGATTCTTGGGATTTTCACAAAAAAAAATTATTGTTCCTTGATTTGGGTTTAACGGAATCTTCTCTCGCTCCCCCTCAAACTGAGCATAGGGAAAACCTTTCTCCCCCTCGGATATTGTAGAATTGTGCAATGGAGAGTCCGACACAAAAAAACTTTTAGACATTTAAAGAAAAACACTGTGTCGCTCCCCCTCAAATGATGAACACAAATTGAAATCCACACGGGAGTGCCCATACACAAAAAAAACTTTTTAACATTTTGAAGAAAAATTGTGTGTGACGCTCCCTCTAAACAATTGAGTAAACTTACCTGATACTTCTTTGTGCTCCCCCTGAACACATGAACACAACGTGAAAGCATAGATATAGACATAAAAGATTAGACGACAGTATGAAAGAAAAAGAAACACACATAGAAAGAAAGGAAACAAACGAAATCTACCTAATAAATACAGAGACTAAATCTAACCGTGTAAAAGAAACAAGTAGAATACAATTGCGAGGAAGTGTATGCTCAATCATCAAGAGTGTAAACACCGGATGATGAGTAGACAGTTACTCGTAGATGTATGGAACTTGTACGGGGCACACAATCGAATTACGTCGTCAGTTTTAACATACCTAACTTGGACACAAGAGTATTAAAACGTTTTTCGTCCAAGGCTTTTGTAAAGAGGTCTGCTAACTGATGCTCAGTATTTACGAAGTAGAGTTCGACTGTACCTCTTTCGACGTGATCCTTAATGAAATGATACCGAACGTCGATGTGCTTGGTCTTAGTGTGTTGGACTGGGTTGCTTGATATGGCAATGGCGCTCTTCGAGTCACAATAGATGGGCACTTTGACATACGTAAAGCCGTAGTCTTTGAGTTGCGTCCGCATCCAGATTACTTGTGAACAGCAGCTTGCGGCGGCCACATACTCCGCCTCGGCAGTTGATGTTGAAACACATTGCTGCTTCTTGGATGCCCAACTCACCAAGCTATCTCCCAAAAACTGGATGTGTCTCGAGGTGCTCTTCGGGTCCATCATACAGCCCGCGTGATCCGCATCGGAATAAGCGGATAGTGCAAAACCTGTCTCTTTCGGGTACCACAAGCCAAGATCAGCAGTACCACGTAAATAACGAAAAATTTAATTGACCGCAGTTAAATGAGATTCCTTAGGTTTTGATTGAAACCGGGCACACAAAAATGTTGAGAACATGATATCCGGTCTACTCGCAGTTAAATACATTAAAGAACCGATCATCCCCCGATATAGTTTAGGATTCACATCCGTTCCGTTAGGATCGACGTGAAGCTCCGTACCGGGTGCCATGGGAGTTTTCATTGGCGAGGACGGTTCCATCTGGAATTTCCTATAAATATCTCGGATGTACATAGCCCGGTTTATGAATATCCTGGTAGACAGTTGTTTAACTTGAAGACTAAGGAAGAAATTCATCTCGCAAACCATACTCATTTTGAAAAATTGTCCCATAAGATTGGCAAAGTTCTTAGCATATGTGGGATTCATAGAGCCGAATATAATGTCGTCGACATACACTTGTACTAAGACTATATGGCCTTTTTCATTCTTTATGAACAGAGTGGAGTCTATCTTACATCGAGTGAACTCAGATTTAAGTAAGAATTCGGACAGAGTGTTGTACCAGGCTCGCGGAGCTTGCTTTAGACCGTAAAGCGCCTTGTCTAGAACGTAGACGTGATCAGGCTTTGAATCGTCCACGAATCCTTCCGGTTGTGATACATACACTTCTTCCTTGATATCGCCGTAGAGGAATGCGGTCTTGACATCCATTTGGAAGACCGTGAAGTTCTTGTGGGCGGCGTATGCCAGGAACATACGTATGTCCTTGATTCTTGCCACCGGAGCATAGGTCTCATCATAATCGATCCCTTCTTGCTGACGGTACCCCTTGGCCATGAGACGCGCTTTGTTGCGTACAACGATGCCGTCTTCGTCCTTCTTATTCTTGAAAATCCACTTGGTGTCGATCACTGTCTTGTGTTTTGGACGTGGAACCAGTCGCCATACTTTTAGGGCTTCGAATTGATTGAGCTCCTCTTGCATTGCTATGATCCAGTCCAGATCTTCAAGCGCTTCGCGTACGTTCATCGGCTCGATGTTGCTTAAGAAGCCGGAGAATAGACAGAAGTTGGCGGATGCGAATCGTGTTTGAATAGGGGTAGAGGGATCACCGATTATTTGATGAAGTGGCGAGCTTTCGTCCATCTGGTGGTGTGTGGAAGTGGTTGTTGAGTTGAGTGAGACGCGTCCGAATCTATATAATTGCCAGAACGTAGGTCTTGAACTGCTTCAAGTGTCGCAGGCTGGTTTCTCGGAGGAGGTGGGGGAGGATCCGTCGATGGTTGAACAACTTCTGGTTCCGAGGAGTTTAGAAGTTGATCCGCGATTGTAACAGGTTCCTCCGGAGAAGCAGTAGTATTGGTAGAGGTTGATGATGACGGTTGAGCTGTCTCCACAATGATGGATGGCGTGCTTGTAGAAGGCGGCGGACCGGATAGGTTAGACGAGTCCTCAATACGAGCAATTGGAAGTTGAGGTTGTGCTGACACAGTAGGGGAAACATTGAATATGTCAACGTAAAAGAATTTAAACAATAAATCTAAATCAGAAGAGTCAGCATTCGATGAAGATGCATGATTCGGATTTACTGTCGGTTGTGTAGGTCCCGACTTTGGAAGGTCGGAAGCTAACACACCAGTTAAACCGAGTTCTGAACTGATCTGTTCAGAAGCCAAATCTGCGGCTTCGTTGAATGTCACGTTTACACTCTCGACAACGGTTTTATTCCGTTTGATGTAAACGCGATACGCTTGAGCCTGCATGGAGTATCCGATGAAAACTCCTTCGTCCGCCTTGGGGCTGAATTTTCCGAGATCGTCCTTGTCGTTTAAGACGTAGCACGTGCATCCGAATGCATGGAAGTACTTGATATTCGGAATGCGTTTGTTTATGATCTCGTACGGCGTCTTGTTGAACCGCTTGTGGACGATGGAGCGGTTTTGCGTATAGCAAGTAGTAGACACCGCTTCGGCCTAGAGAAATAGCGGCAGTTTGGATTGGGAAAGCATGGTGCGAGCCGCTTCGACGAGGGTACGGTTGCGCCTTTCCACCACTCCATTTTGCTGAGGAGTGCGTGCGACTGAGAAGGTTTGCGAAATTCCAACAGAAGTTAGATAATCGTTCACTGTTTGGTTCTTGAATTCCGTCCCGTTGTCGGTCCTGATGGTCTGGACTTGACTTTGAAGATTTAACTGAATCGTCTTCAAGTGGTTGATGACCAGCTCCAGAGTTTCGTCTTTCGAGCGAAGGAACTTGACCCAGGTGTAGCGCGAGAAGTCGTCCACCATTACCAGAATATATTTCCGTTTGTTGATGCTTTGAACAGGCATCGGTCCACACAAATCCATATGGATAAGCTCGAGGGACCGGGACGTGCTCGGAGCTGCCTTCGGCTGATGCGGTGCTCGTTTCATCATTCCCATCTCGCATGCCCCGCAGAGACGATCCTTCACGAATTGAAGATCGGGCATGCCTTTTACGTGTCTGCCCGACACTAGCTTGTTGATACTCTTGAAGTTGAGGTGCGATAGTCTCCGATGCCAAATCCAAGCTTGGTCGGAATTAGCCTTTGACATGAGGCAGACAGGTTTATCGGCCTTGAGGGCTGCAAGGTCGATGTTGTAGAGGTTGGTCTTGCGTTTTCCAACCAGTAGCTCGTCTCCGTCGTCATTGAGTATTCTACACCTTTTGGCTTTAAAACGAAACTCGAGATATTTGTCGCTGAATTGGCCGATGCTGAACAGATTGTGTCCCAATCCCGCGACGTGTGATACCTTCTTAATAGTGATCTTGTCTTGAACAATGTCGTCGTAGCCCACGATCGGCGCCTTGTTGTCATTCCCAAATCTCACGTCTCCACCGTATTCTTCATTGTAGTTCGTGAAAAGCTCCCTCCTTCCGGTCATGTGCTTGGAGCATCCAGAGTCTAAGTACCACACGTGACCGCGCTGCAAAAACAGGTTTAACGATTTTTAGGTACCCAAATTTGCTTGGGTCCTGAAGGGTTAGGTTTGGCACCTCTTGGAGGAACTTGCTTTGACACAGACTTCCCCTTAGGTGTAGATTGTACACCAATTGGAGTAACTGGTTTTGTAGCAGGTTGCCTCTTGGGTGCCAGTCTAACCTTAGTAGGAGACGACCGTTTTGGAATGGGTTTGGTCTCCCGCTGTGGTTTAACCCTGATTGGAAACACCGTTGTTTATAGTATTTTCTGTTGTTATTACGGGGTTTGCGTTTGGGTGGCGAATTATACATGTGATATGACCCAAACCAGTCATTTATGTTAATTTCATCAAAATCATTCCAACCACATCTAGAACAACATAAACAATCACGCGATAACTGAATCAATTGATGAACTGAATTAAGTTTAATTGGATAAGAAACTTCAAACCGATTCCAAACACAATTGTCTTTGTTTATTCTAGAATTAAGAGCAGTAGGGAAGGACTTTGATGCTGCATCCTTGACAGGTTCCTTGTTTAGCCACTTGGGTTTTTCTTGTTTTGCGCGACCATTATTATCTGAAACAACAGGGGCAGAATGGTCAGTGACTTTTGAAGGAACATGATTTTTGACAGGCAATCGCTCGGTCTTTTGCCGCGGTTGTGATTGGTTTTGAGAAACAGGTTTAGATTTTGAGATCTCAATCACAGCTGGGGCCTTGGTGTTAGAACATGTACCCTTTAGAAAATTGACCGGATGAATTACCACTGGAGACAGAAACTCAGTGTGACTCGGAAGAGGTTTGTCGAAATGGAACGATTCAAACTCTCCATCAGTGTTACCTTCGGAGTTCATGTATTCAGAAAAGTCTATCTCCGGAATTTCAGGACTTGGGTTCGGTGAGGAAGGCGAGGAACACTTTGTGTTAGTGTGCTTTGGGGAATTCGGTGCAGAAGCGTTTGAAAAATCAGAGTTTAAATTCCTTTCAACACACTCATCTTCAGAATCTTTACTTTCTTGAGAAGAGATATTTCCTATGAAAGCTTTACATGAGGATGTGTCCGATGAGGTAGATGAGTGTTCGGGTGATATCTGCTTCACAGTTTGGAGCAGGTCAATCTGCACTTGGAGTTGACCATTTATCATATGCTCTTTTATCGTTTCTCTTGTCATGTCAGACAGTTTCGATGAGAGCTTATCGATTTCACACCGAAGTGTTTTCGTTTCCTCATCCGACACAGCTTCGGTTTTCTCAGATTTGAGATTCTCAAGTTCCTTGATTAGCGCTTGCTTATCCTTTTGAAAATTCGACCTTTCTTACTCGAGTGGCTCCTCCAACGCGACAATCTTTGCTTCCAAGATGAGAGGGGGAACATAGAGTTTAAACTCATCCGTCTCAGTCTTGGTTTCAGTTGCTTGGACCTCATCCTTTTTAGAAGTAGTCATTCGAGAGGTACTTCTTTTCTTTCTTATAGGAATAGTTTAAAGATCCATAACAAAATGGGAGTTGCATTTTGGATGTGCGTGTGCGCTTGTATTCCTCAGTTTCCTCTTCCTTTTCAGGTTCAAGAGGACCCGTCCATTTAATTGCATATTCCGGATAATCTTTGGCTATTCCAAGACAACTGAAATCATACAATGTAGGTCTTTTGGCTATACCCTTTTTCAAATAACGTGGGTTATCATATCCGATTCCCCAGGCTTTATTAAAATACGTGAACTCTTTGGGTTTATTCATGTGGATAGTTTGATCCGTTTGGCCTCTTTTATGTAGTTTGGTTTCAAGATCAAGTATTTTTGCGACAAACTCCTTGTGTTGAATTTGAAGAGCAGAACATTGATAAACAATTTCTGCGTTCTCATTCATACACTAATCAAACTGAGACTGAAGTTCAGATAATTTGGCCCTTAAGTCTTTAGGTGCTATTGAAAGATTTGTGCATTTGTCTTTTAAATTAGCTATTTCAGAAGTATATTTTTCAGTTATTCTCTTTTGAACATCTACCTTTTCAGTTAGAGACCTAATCTCAAGCTATTGTTCTTTAGAGTTGGCCTTAAAGGAATCAGCCTGTTCAACAAGTGATTGCATTTTATCCAAGAAATGTTGTTGGTTAGAATCACATACCTGACTTGATGTTGCCTTTTCCTCATCGACTGGAGAGTGATATCCCATGAAAGCATTAGCACCATCAGATTCGCTTTCATCGTCAGATTTTCCCAACCAGTATTCGTTTTCAACGAACATAGCTTCTCCAGCCTCCTTTTGCTCAGCCAATGCAAGCTTCGCTTTGTAGTAGTGAACATTCTTTACCGTAGGCTAGCGGCAATCTTTTGCAAAGTGGCCAAGTTTCCCGCAGTTGTAGCAAGTTACGGGTTCATCTTTCTTCTTTCGGTCATCTTTCTCCGTCTTCTCCTTCTTCTCAGACTTTTCTTGCTCATCGGCTTTCTTCTTTCCTTCATACTTGTCCTTATAATCGTAGCGCTTGTTGGAGGTGGTAGAGTAGCGCTGATTATTGGACGATGGCTTCTTATAGAACTTTTGTTGTTGAAAAGATTTGGTAAGAAGGGCTATCGCTTTCTTGAAATCAGATACTTCATCATCAGACTCACTATCATCCTTTTCTTCAGGTTCTGACTCAGAAAGGTTTTGCTTTTGAGCACGTTTGGAGTGACGGCTATAGGATTTCCCTTGCTTGGAGGACATGAGTGCAATGGGATCAGCAGTTGGTTTGGAAGCAGTCTTCTTTTCGCTTAGAAGTTCATTCACTTCATCTTCATCTTGAAGAAGTGTCTCATACAGCTCGTGGATGCCAACTTTCTCAATCAGGTTGTTATGCTTTACGTGTGAGGCAAATACTTTCCACTCAGGCAGAAGGTTGTTGAGGAATTTGAGAGCATTCTCCGTGTTCGAACGAGTAATCTTGTTCTTGTTAAGTTCGTTGAGAAGAAGACAAAAACGTTCATAGGTCTCGGAAAGATATTCGCCGAAACGTTGTTTGAATCCATCGAACTTAGTTATGGAGCTATTAATCTTCAGCTAATTCCCGACTTCGCTTCCACGCATCATCTTTTCCACCTGATCCCACATGCCCTTAGCTGTATCTTTGTAGCTATCGATGGCAATATAGATCGTGTTGGGGATAGCTTGAACGAGATACCGCTTAGCAAGCTTTTCTCCCTCAAGCATGCTCTTTTCCTCGTCGGTCATATCGGCAAGAGTCTTTGGCACATGGAGTGTTTTCCCACCTTCTTGAGGTGGTGGAACTTCCTTCATTGGTTGAGGAATTGGCCCATCTTCTAATGCTCGCCAAATGTACTCGAAGTTATCCTTCGACTCAATGAAGATTTTGAACCTGTCGTGCCACTGGCTGTACTCACCTTGATAGAGACAAGGTGGTTTGGAGTCGGTGCCGATTGCAAGAGGGTCACGCGAAGTAGACATCTTTGGTTGCAACGGAGTGATCGTCAGACGAATGATTGATTCAAGGGGTAAACCTAACGCAACGCACTAAGAGTGGAATCCTAACACAAGTTCTACGACTGATATGAACTAATAACAGGTAAGAAATCAATAAACTGAACTTACTGGATAGGAATCCGGATGAGATATCTGATCTGGAAGTGTCCGGATCAGATTTAAGTGAAAGCAGTTCAAAGTCAAACAGAAGTATCCGGATAAGTAGAAGAATCCGGATAACAAAGGTTACCGGATGACATAAGTGTCCGAATAGAAAAAGTTAAAGCAATACTTACCGGATGAAATGCTTACCGGGTAAATGGAGTGTCCGAATAAAGTACTTGCCGGATAGGATAGGTTTCCGGATGAAATCGATTACCGGATACCTTGAGTTGTCCGGATAATATGCTTTACCGGAAACTTTGGGTTTCCGGAACAAATTACCCGGACAGATTAGAGTTTAAAGACTTACCCGGAAAGAAAACGTACCCGGAAAGGAATAACACAATTATCCGGAAACTTAGAAGTTATCCGGAAACCGCGGCTGCTGTGTCCGGGAACTGCGGCTGTGGGTTTCCAATCGATTGGGAATCGACTAGGGTTGCTAAAAAATGTTCCTGAAAGATTAGAAACACTACCAAACACAAAAATAACACTAACCCAATCGATTTTGAAGCAAAAACAACAAGTTTTGATGGTAAAAATTTGATTTTTAGTGAAGAACACAACCAAAAACTTTGAACTTAATTTGCTTAATAAACCACTCAAACGATCGAATTAGATTATTAAAAATTGCAGAATCACTCAAAACAATGATACTAACAATACCCAATAAACGAAATCGATCAATTTTTCAAAAGGATTTGACAGATCAAATGATTTCTCAAAGGATCAGATTTGTTCTTCTAATCTCTTCTATAATCCTTTGTTTGACAAATTAGATAATAATTTGCATGTGCCTAAAGATAATCAAGTTTTTAAAAAGGTAAAGATGGTTTGGAGAGTTAAAGGCACAACTCCCGAGAAAGATGTTTCGAAGTCAACGGTTCCCACTCCAAATGCCAAGAAGAACAATGCATATCAAGGTAAATCTTTTGTCAAACCTGATTCAGTTTATTCTGTAAATCAATTAATCAGGTTAGCCCAAAAGAAAATTTGTTGTTCTTACTGTGGAACTAATGATTTGGTTCATAAAGATTATGTTCAATATTGGTACGGTACTTATAGGATTTCTACAAATAAAACTGCACCTAACAAACCAGGACCCAAGTTCCATTAGGTACCAAAATCTGCTTAATCTCTTTTGTAGGTTCATCATGTGTAGGGCTGAATGTTATAAGTATAACAAACACATGATTGGAAAAACAGATTTAGAGTTATGCAGTTTGTTGAAGAAGTGTAACGTCCCAAAAATTACTATAAATTTGAACTTTTAAAAATAAGATTTTATTAAAAATAAACCATAAGTAATTAAATCCAATTAAACGTTTATCAAAAACCTCTTTAAGTTAAACCACCAATCATAAATAAAACAGCGGAAATCGTAATAGTTCTAATCATAATGCCTCAAAGTAAAAAGTGGTGAAGGTCTTCACAACGCGTCAGTGTGTACCGTCACGCCTTACTGCCACTCGTACCTGAAATAGTAATTTACAGGGAAAGAGTAAGCACGAAGCTTAGTGAATTCAAACACGTACGTAAAATAGCAATCATAAGATACATATGAAATCATGCGACTAAGGCACTCATTGTAATACGATAATAAGAACATAAAACAAATAAAAACACGCGATTAAAGCATCCATTCAGGGTATAAAAGCTAAGAAACTTAGATGTAAGTTATTTTGGCTTTGCGATTGTACGACGAGATCGTACGAGGAATTTGCATCGTATGCCCCTGTGAAGGGATGGTCAGGGAAAAAATTCCTGATTGTTTATGTCGTGCGATTCTGTGAATTTGAAGTAATCTAGTAGACTTAATGATTACTGCCGTGCAATTCTGCGATAATCTGTCGTGCGATTTTGCGATAAAACGATGTCGGGGGTTGGTCGTTGGCTAGCCAACGACCCTCCGATGCTTAAGTCAGTAGTCGTTTTGTGAGAAAAAATCGTATGAAAAAGAGTTACAGAACGTACCTTTTCAAACTCTCTCTATTTGCCCCCTGTCATTTATTACCTTATTCTTTTTGGGAGGAAAAGACAGGTTTTAAATGACAGAACGACACGGCGATCCTGTCGAGAGCTTGATCTTGCAACTTCAGTTTATTTCCGCGGCTTCAAGGTAGACTTGTAGCACACACGGGCGACTTTTGGCTCGAATTTGATCTCCTGGATTCCCCATGGTGTAGGGAATTTCAATATTTGATGATACGTCGAAGGAACGACTTTCATATCATGGATCCATGGTCGACCTAAGATGATGTTATAGGCTGATGCACAATCGATGACACTGAACTTGGTCTGCTTGATGACTCCTCCGGCATAGACGGGCAGGATTATCTCTCGGAAGGTGCTCGTCGCTTCTCCGTTGAAACCGACCAAGGTCGTCGAACGTCGGGTGATTTCCGAGCGATCGATTCCCATGGCTTTGATGGTGTTGAGAAAAATGACATTTGCTGAGCTGCCCCCGTCGATCAAGACTCGACGCGTTAGACAGTTACCGACTGTGAGCTGAATGATCAACCCGTCGTGATGCTTCTGATACGAGTCTCCCAGGTCGACGTGGTCGAACACAATCTTCATGGCTTCTAGCTCCAAATCTCCTTTGGGTCTAGACGAGCGAGGAATAGGCCGATCGTCGGGTGCCTGACTGGCATGACGCTTGGCCACGGAATACGTCAGACCACACATGTCTGAACCACCGGTAATGCAACTGACGACCTTCGCATGCTCGGGGTTCGTCGTTCGATGTCCGTTACCTGAAATAGCGACATCGTCGATGATATCTTTGAGATTTCCTTTTGGAAAATGATATGCTAGTTCCTTCTTCAATGCGATACAGTCGTCTGTCGCATGACCATGATCGGCATGGAAGTCGCACCACTTTGATTTGTCTTTCTTAGCATCGTCCAGGTCGCACTTCTTTGGCCATCGAATGGTAGCTTGAGCGGTCTTCAGAGCTCCGACTAAGTCCTTTGCAAATCCTTTGAATCCGTAAAAGGATATCTTGGGGTACTGAGTGAACTTAGTCGCGGTCTTGGCCTCTGCTTTCGTCTTGAAACAAACATTTGAAATTTGGCGCGCTGGCTCTATTTTGGAAACAACCTTTGTCTTGAACTCTGGCTTTCTAACACCTAACGACTTTTTGTCGTCAGTGTGCTTGCGACGAAAGGCGGCATCATCTTCGACCCTCATATATGCTAAGGTTCGAGCTCGGACGTCTTCGAAATTCTCTGGGGGATATTTGGTCAGATCGGTGTATAGACCCGAACTATCGTCCATACCACGCTTATAGGCTTCGATCGCAGTTTTGATGTCACAATTGCGGATACTGATCATTTCGGCATTGAATCTATTGAAATAACTTCGAATAGACTCATTGGTCTTCTGCACGACATAGTACAGATCACTAGTCTGCTTTTCCATCTTACGACTGCTGGCGAATTGCCGGGAGAATTGGTTGACCAATTCGGCGAAAGACCCGATAGATTTGGGTTTGAGATTGATCAACCACTGGAGAGCTGGACCAGTGAGAGTCGCCCTGAAACTCTTGCACATGCATACTTCCTGGTACATGTGTGGAATCGAGATTGTCCACATGAGCTGCTTATACTGCACGACATGCTCGGTTGGACACCCGAATACTTGGGAGTGAAGGCAGGAATGTTATACTTCTTTGGGACCTCGATGGTGGCGATCTCGTCGATCAAGGGCGATGCCTGATACCCTGAGCGAGGCTCGACGTCGACAGGCATGGCTGCCCCAGGCAACTTGGCGAGCAAGGACAGGGACGCGCTCATTTTGGTCCTCTAACATCTTCAAACGCTGGGCGACGGGATCGTTAAGATCAGGATTTGCCCCTGTCGAGGGATTGGTCCCTGGACTAGTGCCATTACCATGCGACGAACCATTGGTGTCCCCGTTGAACGGGACAAAATATGGCTGCGACCCATAGTGGAATTGCTGCGGTCCATTCTGAAACAATTGTGGTCCCTGCTGAAATGGCTGCGATCTCTGCTCGAAAGATTGCGATCCTTGCTGGAAAGGTTGCGATCCTTGCTGGAAAGGTTGAGATCCTTGCTGGAAAGGTTGTGATCCTTGCTGGAAAGGTTGCGGACCACTTTGGAACGGCTGGGATAACGACTGGGATCCATTCTGAAACGGCTGGGCGCCACCTTGCAATGGTTGGGATCCATTGTTCAAGGGTGGTGGTTGGATGTGCTGAGGGGGAATCTGCCCAGACTGGGATTTGGAATGAACGGACCCGCCTGCTGATTCTGCATTAATGGACCTGGATGCTGATTCTGTGCGGACGGGCCTGGTCCCGGACCTGGATTCTGGGTGAATGGTCTAGGACCATTATGGGGTCCAAAAGGATTCCTTAGCCGCGCGATCTCTTCAGCTGCTCTGCGATTCTGCTCTGCCATTGCATTGAGTTGATTCCTGGCAACTGTTAAGGCCAAAAATCGCACCAAATGGACAACTTAAGGTCGATGTGGACTTAATCAACTAAAGAAAGAATCTTTCGACCAGACGTATGATGAGGGAAAAAATAAACGAGACAAGGGATTTGATGACACAGGAAAACCTCAATCGAGGAAAAAACCTGCGGACGACAGTGGGTATCGTCGCTGTACTATAGTCGCCAATCAGGGGTGACGTCCTTGGTACTGGCGTCGGTCGTACGATGATTAACATACAAATGAAGGAAATTCTTCGAAATGTAAAGTACAAGTGTTTAAATGTAAAACAGGTGTTTGTCGTGTGAATACAAAGTGTAAATAACTGTTGGTCGAAAGCTGTCGTCGTGCGTCGAGAGTGAGTTCTTCGAGAGAGAATGCTTCACTTGAATTTGCTGTAGAGTTCTTCTGTGTTGTCTCAGATGTCCTAAAATGATTGCTTGAACTCAATATTTATAGTCTTCGGGAGCTTTAATTAGCTCATTGATTGCTTCTTTCAACAGCTATAACGACTGCAACGGTCTGTAACGGTTGTTGGAGTGATTATCCATGACGATCATCGTCCGTTACGGCTATCGATCGTTGATGGTTGCGTCGGTTATATCCGTTGCTCCTTAATGACTTTGACTCATGCATTAAACACTTAACAAACGTAACAGTCAAGGTTAATGTTAGCTTTGGTCGAAGGTGCAATGATCTTACGCGATGGTTGTACGGGACGGGCGATGCTATGGTCGAGCGTCGTGGGGAACTCTCGACTTACCTTTTACTGGAGACGACGGATGTTTTCTGGGCTCTTATCGGGACCTTATCTTAATACAAGATTTAGTTCATAATCGTGCGTCTTACCTGTTTTGGTCGCGGTCGTACGACGTGAATTTTTTCCCAAACAGTTTGCCCCCAAAATTTGAAAGAAGGATAGCAAATTCGAGTTTTAAATTTTGTCAGTCGAAAAAATATGACAAGTGACGAAAATTACCTTAGTTAACTTGGAACTAAGCTGGTCTGCTCTTGACTGAACGAGAAGTCGAAAGGAGAGCGAGGTCGTGACATCATGCTTACCAGCTGTCGATGCCAGGTGTCGGTGATTTACTGGAGCATATGAAAGTCGGGGATGCGTGTCGATCTTTTGAATGGCTCGACCTGTCACGATTTCCTGCATAAATAGAGATCAAAATGGATTGTTTTCTTTAAGCTTTCGAAAAGTCATCTTTTCTAGAATCTCTATTTTTTCCAAATCTTCGGTGACTGATGATCTACCGTGGGCTATGATACCCAAATCGATGGCGATGTTGGTTGCGATAAACGCGATGTCCGTGGATTCTGCGCATCTGGCGACGATGTCTTCTGCTGCCACGTCGACCCTTTCGTCAGCCGACAGGGGCGAGGGTGTGAAGACGGGAGAGAATGATGGGGATTTTATGGAGATCAACTTTGCGTTGTCTTCATCCCTCTTGACTGACTATGTCCTCGTCAAGACGAAGTCGCTTCCGCTTCTGGGGAAATATCAGCTCTTATATTTCAAGGAGCATTTTCCAGGGATCTCTATCGAAGAGATTGGACTGTGTTTAGCCGTATTGGCGTCTTTCGTAAGTTTTTCTTTCGAAACTTGAGTTACCGATGTTTATTCTTTCGATTAGCGTTTTGCTAATACGTTCTTTTTGTAATCGTGCAGATGTTTTTGTTTTCCTTCTCTAAACACGTGAGGAAACTGGAGGTGCTGGAGTGGAGATCGATTGTCGAAGAGAAGATATTCCTTCCTCCAACCTTATCATTAATCTTAAGAGCCACATTCTTGGAATGTCATGGCGCGAAATGTTGGGAGACAACTCTGGCTATACTCGTTTGATCCTTGCATCAGTTCTTCAGGATTGACAGGATTCCGAAGGCTGAGTTTTCTTTGGGCAGAGTTTGCGATTGCTATGTTTCCTTAGATCTTAGGGTAATTTCTTTTTTCTGGGTTTATGAACTAGGCTTTCCATGCTCGACCGTTGGTGGTCGGGCCGTTGGTATGCAATGACTTTTGACTTTGTATTTACTTGTCCAACTATCGATCGTTCATATGTAATCGTTCAATGAAGTTCCTTCTTTTGCTGAACATATGTCGTGGATAATATTGATCATAAAAGTATGAAATAAACGGGGGGTCGTGCGACTTAGGCTTTTATTGGAATATAACGGTTGAAACATAAATCATGTATTTGGACTGTAATAATAAACACAAATATATATCATCGATGTGTTAGAACATACAAAGTTTTTCTAGGTTCCAGAAACTTAGATCGAGGGATCGTTTAGACCTTACATGTGACTGTATCATATGGTGAAACTTTAGAATATATGCCCCTGTGATCAAACAATCGAGTCATGCACTTGGATACTCATGTCGCGCGTTCCTGCGATAAAGTTCGTTAGAGGTCGGTCGTTGGATCTCCAACGATCTCACGACATTCACTGCCGTGTTTTAAAAAAAACTATGCATGAGAGGAAGGCGACTCTAAAAGAAATATTTTTTCAGATGCGTCGCGTTCCAACTTCGCGGGATTTCTTGATTGTCGAGGGTCTGAAGTCGATAGGCTCCTTTACCAACGACTTCGGAGACGCGGTAAGGTCCTTCCCACTTAGTAGAAAGCTTACCTGCGTTGAGCTCCTGGGTGTTTTGGAATACTCGACGGATGACGTAATCACCTTCTTGAAAGACTTTAATTTTGACGTGCTTATTGAAATGTCGCTCGACCGCCTGCTTCTGCGACGCCATCCTGATCAAGGCGGATTCTCTGAGCTCTTCTAGGGCGTTGAGGTCATGACTTAAATCAACCAAGTTGTGGTCGATGGACGTGTGCCTCGAAGTTGGGAGATGAACTTCAACTGGTAGGACGACTTCACAACCGTAGACGAGAGAGAAGGGGGTTTGTCCCGTGGACGTGCGGGGTGTCGTGCGATTTGCCCATAGGACTGAAGGGAGTTCTTCAACCCATCTTCCTTTTGCATCTTTTAATCGTTTCTTGATCGAGGCTACAATAGTCTTATTACTCGACTCGGCAAGTCCATTGGCTTGGGGATATATGGGAGTCGAGGTCGTCAGCTTGATATTCCTGTCATTGCAGAACTGTTGGGTCCTGTCGCTTATGAATTGGGATCCATTGTTGCAGACGATTTCGGATGGAATCCCAAACCTGCATATGATGTTAGTTTGGATAAAGGAGATAACTTCTTTATCTCTAATTTGGGAGAAGGCAGCCGCTTCGAACCATTTAGAAAAGTAATCCGTGAGTACGAGGAGGAATACTTTTTGCCCCGGAGCAGATGGTAGTTTGTCGACAATATCCATTCCCCACCTCATGAAAGGCCATGGGACAAGCGTTGAGTGCAAAGGCTCCGAGGGTTTATGAGACATACCTTATTGTCGTTGACAGGGGTCACAATTCTGTACGTACTTGACAGCGTCTTGTTGCAGTGTCGGCCAAAAATACCCTTGTCGGGAGATACGATTAGCCAAGCTACGACCTCCTGAATGATTACCACATTCGCCGTCGTGCATCTCTTGGAGGATTTTCTAGGCTTGATTTTTGCTGATGACACACCTTAAATTTAAGCCCGTCGATGATCGCCGATAAAGCTTATTTTCGATCATGACGTATTTAGATGCTTTGAATCTAATTTTTCGAGCCTCCATTTTGTCTTCGGGGAGTTGGTCGTGCACGAGGAAATTTCGAATGTCGCGTGACCAATCATCTTCTTCGTCTTCGATCTGGATGACGTCTGTGTTTCCAATGGACGGCGTTGCCAGGTGAATCATAGGAATAACATCAAATATTGGTTCAACTAAAGCGGACCAAAGGTTTGCCAATGCGTCGGCCTGAGTGTTCTGGTCTCGCGGAATCTGTTCATTAGAAAAAGATTTAAATTTTTTGGAAATTTCTTTTGCCACACTTAGATATGCTGTCATTTTTGAATCCTTGGCTGCGAATTCTCCATTGATTTGATTTACTACCAGCAGGGAATCACTCTTGACATGCAGTGCGGTTGCCCCCGAGTCGTGGGCCATATTCATTCCCACGATCAGGGCTTCATATTCGGCTTCGTTGTTGGTGGCCTTGAAGTCGCATCTGACCGAGTATACCATCTTCCCCCCCCTGTGGCGACTTTAAGACGACACCCAGTCCAGAGCCTCTAATGTTGGATGATCCGTCGACATGTAGGATCCAAGGCACGTCATCGTGAGTCGCCACAGTGGACACTTCGAGCTCTGCTTCTTTCTCCAACTCAGGGCTGAAATCGGCAATAAAGTCTGCCAAGGCTTGTGATTTGATCGCGGTCCTGGGCTTGAAATCGAAGTCGTAACTGCTGAGATATATGCTCCACTTTGCTAAGCGACCTGTCAACTCAGGTTTCCTTAAAACAGACTTAAGAGGAAAGTTAGTTACGACAGTAATAGGATGCGATTCGAAGTAGTGTCGTAATTTTTTAGCAGCTGTGACTAGCGACAAAAGCAGTTTTTCCATGGAAGAATACCTGGTTTCTGCGTCCAAGAGAGATTTACTTACGTAGTAGATTGGCAATTCTTGTTTTTCGTTCTCTCGTGTGAGTACGGCGCTTACCGCATTTGGACTGACAGCTAAATACAATTGTAAGACCTCATGATCGTGAGGTTTCGACAACAGAGGAGGCGACGCCATATATTCCTTGAGTTTTTGCAATGCTTGCTCATGATCGTTGGTCCAGTTGAAACCTTTATTTTTTCTGAGGACGTTATAAAACAGATGACATCTATCTGAAGATCGGTAGGTAAACCTGTTTAGGGCCGCTACTCGACCAGTAAGCCTTTGGACCTCCTTGAAATTTCGAGGAGATTTGATGTCGATGATGGCTTTGATTTGGTCGGGGTTAGCTTCGATTGCTCGGCGAGTGACCATGTGGCCTAAGAACTTTCCAGCACTGACTCCGAAGGAACATTTGGTAGGGTTGAGCTTCATGCTATACTCCCGAAGGATGTTCAACGATTGTCTTAGATGCTCGACATGATCGACCGCTTCCTTTAACTTGACGAGCATGTCATCAATATATACCTCCATTGTGTCGTCGAGATGGTTTTTGAACATTTTATTCACTAGACGCTGATAGGTGGATCCTGGATTTTTTAGTCCGAAAGGCATAACTTTATAACAGTAAATACCTCGGTCCGTCATAAAAGCGGTTTTCTCCTGGTCCTCGACGTGCATTAAGATTTGGTTATACCCTGAATAGGCATCCATGAAGGTCAATAGTTCATGTCTTGCGGTTGCGTCGACCATGGCGTCGATATGCGGTAATGGGAAAGGATCTTTCGGGCAAGCCATATTTAGATCGGTGAAGTCGATACAGACCCTCCATTTTCCATTCTTCTTAGCCACGACCACAACATTAGCAAGCCAGTCGGGATACTTTACTTCTCGGATCTTTCCTGTCTTGAGGAGGTTATTGACCTCATCGTTTATTACCTTATTTCTTTCAGGAGAGAATTTACGGCGCTTTTGCTTGACGGGTTTAAACGATGGATCGATATTGATCTTGTGAGAAATGATGTTAGAGTCAATGCCAACCATATCTTCATGCGACCAGGCGAAGCAGTCAGCATATTCTTGCAAGAAAGATATTATCTTTTGCCTAAGGTGGGGATCGAGAGATGATCTTATCAAGACTTTTTGCTCGGGCTTGCTTGGGTCTAAGATAACTTCTTCTAGGCAATAATCACCGATGGCTTTAGGAACATCTTGCACCTTTTCAAGCTTTCCTGTGATATAGAATAGAAGACACTCCAAGAAACTATTAGCAGAGTGCACGTTCGTCGAGGATTTTTTCTAGATGTAGTCCCACAGATGGCACCAAACTGTTAATGCCAAAAATCTCACCAAATGGACAACTTAAGGTCGATGTGTACTTAATTAACTAAAGAAAGAATCTTTCGACGAGACGTGCGATGAGGGAAAAAATAAACGAGACAAGGGATTTGATGACGCAGGAAAAACCTCAATCGAGGAAAAAACCTACGGACGACAGTGGGTGTCGTCGCTATACTATAGTCGCCAATCAGGGGCGGCGTCCTTGCCTCCTTGGTACTGGCGTCGGTCGTACGATGATTACAATACAAATGAAGGAAATACTTCGAAATGTAAAGTACAAGTGTTTAAATGTAAAACAGGTGTTTGTCGCGTGAATACAAAATGTAAATAATTGTTGGTCGAAAGCTGTCGTCATGCGTCGAGAGTGAGTTCTTCGAGAGAGAATTCTTCACTTGAATTTGCTGTAGAGTTCTTCTGTGTTGTCTCAGATGTCCTGAAATGATTGCTTGAACTCAATATTTATAGTCTTCGGGAGCTTTAATTAGCTCATTGATTGCTTCTTTCAACAGCTATAACGGCTGCAACGGTCTGTAACGGTTGTCGGAGTGATTATCCATGATGATCTTCGTCCGTTACGGCTATCGATCGTTGATGGTTGCGTCGGTTATATCTGTTTCTCCTTAATGACTTTGACTCCTGCATTAAACACTTAACAAACGTAACAGTCAAGGTTAACGTTAGCTTTGGTCGAATGTGCAATTATCTTACGCGATGGTCGTACGGGACGGGCGATGCTATGGTCGAGCGTCGTGGGGAACTCTCGACTTACCTTTTACGGGAGACGACGGATGTTTTCTGGGCTCTTGTCGGGACCTTATCTTAATACAAGATGTAGTTCATAATCGTGTGTCTTACATGTTTTGGTCGCGGTCGTACGACGTGAATTTTTGCCCAAACAGCAACCTCGAGCTCCTGATACATCTGAGCGATGGCTTGCTGCGGATTTCCAGGGGCTGCCATTTTCCTGAAACAGAAAATAGAAGACACTCCAAGAAACTATTAGTAGAATGCACGTTCGTCGAGGATTTTCTCTAGATGTAGTCCCACGGATGGCGCCAAACTTTTAATGCCAAAAATCGCACCAAAGGGACAACTTAAGGTCGATGTGGACTTAAACAACTAAAGAAAGAATCTTTCGACGAGACATGCGACGATAAATAAAATAAAGAAACAAGGGATTTGATGACGCAGAAAAAACCTCAAACGAGGAAAAAACCTGCGGACGACAGTGGGTGTTGTCGCTATACTATGGCCGCCAATCAGGGGCGATGTCCTTGGATACTGGTGTCGATCGTACAGTGATTACAATACAAATGAAGAAAATTCTTCGAAATGTAAAGTACAAGTGTTTGAACGTAAAAATAGGTGTTTGTCGTGTACGAAACAAAGTGTGAACTGCTGGTCGAGGGTTGTCGTCGTGCGTCGAGAGCGATACTTAGAATAATGGTTCTTCACTTCAGGTGTTCTTGAATATTGCTTCGGTTGTTAATCGCCGGATATTCGATGTGTATCGGATGTTAACTGATGATCCTTGATGTGAAGACTTAGCTTGGTATTTATAGTCTTCGCGTCATTAATTAGCTCCATTAATGCTTTGATCAACGGCTACAACGGCTGGAAACGGTTGCCGGAGTGATTATCCATGATGATCTTCGTCCGTTACGGCTATTGATCGTTGATGGTTGCGTCGGTTATATCCGTTGCTCCTTAATGACTTTGACTCCTGCATTAAATACTTAACAAACGTAACAGTCATGGTTAACGTTAGTTTGGTCGAGGTCGCATGGTTCTATGTGACGGTCGTGCGGGACGGGCGACGCTATGGTCGAGTGTCGCGAGGAACTCTCGACTTACCTTTTATGAGGGATGACGATTGTGTTCTAGGTCTTTGTCGAGACCTTAATCATACGTCTTACCTGTTTTGGTCACGGTCGAGCGACGTGATTTTTTTGCCAAAACAGGACCCGTCCTTCTTTTTCACAAATAGAATCGGGGCTCCCCACGGTGAACAACTCGGCTTGATGAACTCTTTTTCGAGAAGTTCCTGTAACTGAGTGTACAACTCCTTCATTTCCGGTGGAACCAGGTGATAAGGTGCCTTGGCCACCGGAGCAGCACCCGGAATCAAATCAATGCGGAACTCTGCTTGTCGCTCGGGAGGTATCCCCGGTAAATCATCGGGAAATACGTCGGCAAACTCCCGTACAACTGGCACATCCTCCGCAGTCTTCTTCTCTTCGTTGCCGCAGGTGTCTATCACATACGCTAAAAATCCTTGGCCACTGTGTTGCAAGTACCTCCGAGCCCTCGCAGCCGAACATATCGCTGAGGTCCGCCTGGGCGAGTCGCCCTAAACTAGCAGTTCTCCCCCGCTTGGGGTTCGAACTCGTACTTGTTTGCGACGACAAACAATCTCTGCATCAAAAGCATCCATCCAATCCATGCCCACAATTACGCACAACTCACGCATAGTGATCGGAATCAGATCAATAGGGAATCTCACGCCAGAGATTTCCAAAGTACATCCACGATACACGTCGGTAACCGTCAAAGTCCTATCATCAGCAACCTCAACTACCAGTGGACAGCCTAACCGTCCTACACTACGACCTAAACACTCACTAAAAGTGCGAGACACGAAAGAATGAGTAGCCCCGCTATCAAACATCACTACAGCAGGCACCGAGTTAACTATGAACGTACCTGATCATACAGTTTAAGCAAGATGTAATTACATATAATAATCAATAATCAGTAAAATCAAGTGATGAAATATACCTGTCACCACTTTAGGCGTAGCCTGTGCCTCATCCACTTTCAGTTGATGAACTCTACATCGGGCCGTCTCGGGTCCAGCCTGGACAACACGACCATCAGTAATACGCAAGGGGGCAGCAGCAGGAGCTCGTTGTGCCCCACTCCCATCAGCAACCCTCGTATTCGGGCAGTTGTCCTTAACGTGGCCCGTCTGCTTGCAGTTAAAGTAGACCATCAGTGGTACCCTGCAATCACGACCGTAGTGTCCTACCTGGCCACACTTGAAACATTTGTCGTCTCTCCTTCCGTTACCATCCCTAGGCTTAAACCCACCGCTCCTTTGACTCGAGCGCGAGTCCGAAAACCTCGTTTTCTTCGGAACAGCCGATACTGGTGCCACGGTCTGCACCGCCTTCCTCTTCTTAGTCTGCGTCTCCAACTCAAGTTCCCGTCTTCGGGCAGCCTCCATCATCGTAGTAAGTGTAGCATACTGCGCAGTACTCACGAACTCCCTGATCTCGGTACGTAACATATCCTTGTACCGCGTCATCTTCATGTCCTCAGAAGCAGCATACTGAGGACATAATAGTGCCATCTCCGTGAACTTTCGGTTCATCTTCTTCACGGTCTCCGTAGTCTGAGTGAGCTCTAGGAATTCTTTAGCAATCCTCTCTATCTCCACTGGAGGCACATACTCTGCACGAAAACGTACGACGAACTCCTCCCAGGTCAAAGTAGTGCGCTAAATAAGCGTCAAAGTAGTAGCACACCAGTCTTTCGCTCCGTCTCGTAACAGATTCACCGCGAAGTGAACCTTCAGGTTCTCAGGACATCCACTGGTAAGGCATGCGCACTCCATATCCGAGATCCAGCGCATACTGACGATCGGGTTCGAGTCTCCCTTGAACTCAGGAGGAGAACAAACAGAGAGATCCCGATACTGAAACTCCCTCGCTCGGGGCTGCCCACCCGCAGGGGGTGGAATCGCCGCGATGCGCTCCTCCATCATCACGAATGGCGGTAATAATCTCGGGGATCGCCTCCCCAATAGCATGCATCACCTCAGCCGCAATCATCCCACGTATCTGCTCGGCAGTAACCCTAGTACCAGCATCTGGAGCAGCATTGTTGTTCCTTCTTGTGATGGACATTCTGGGTAATTATTACAACGAGCTATTAGCACACAATAAATCCTGCTAACTACGCTCACGCTCAACTCCTCGGATTCTCCGTGACTTTCCCCGACTCGAGCATTGATCCTGTGCTTCAGATAGTAGGAGCTCTACTACTACCTTCCACACCTATCCTTACTCGTTTCGAGTCCCATCCCGAAGTGCCCAAGTAGTTCCTTGCCGACAGTTTAACCCATATGCCCGTACCAGCATATGTCAACACTCTTCCTAGCTCACTAGGAATTCACCCTATCCCACTACCCTTTCTATTGACGAAATCTCCACTAGTCGTGACGAGTCGCCTCGCGAATGCACAGTCGCATACAGTGTGAAACCAGATAGACATTCGAATAAATGATTCTATCCCACAACGGTTAGACTCAAACAAGAGCTGCGCAACAGAACTAAATCCAACATTCTAAGGCTATTTGGTTCCTACTGCATACAACTTATAAGGCATTCACTTAACAACCTAACAAGACTAGCATAAATTCCTACTAGCAATTAATAACCATGCACTCATGCAGAACAGTGTAATAAGCACCAGGCAATCTAGCATACATACTCCTATGTTCTAGAAAGCAATAAATTATAGTAAGTACTCTACCTTTTCCCTTGGCATCGGCTGACTGTACACACTGCGCCTTCGGTCACCGTTTCTCAAACGTACTTTTCCTTTCTTTTATTTCTCCAAAAGATAATCCCGAGCCGCAAACTTGAGTTCAAACACACCGAAATGTGTTTGATTCGCTCAAGTTGTGCACTGATACCAAGTTGTAACGTCCAAAAAATTACTATAAATTTGAACTTTTAAAAATAACATTTTATTAAAAATAAACCATAAGTAATTAAATCCAATTAAACGTTTATCAAAAACCTCGTTAAGTTAAACCACCAATCATAAATAAAACAGCGGAAATCGTAATAGTTCTAATCATAATGCCTCAAAGTAAAAAGTGGTGAAGGTCTTCACAACGCGCCAGTGTGTACCGTCACGCCTTACTGCCACTCGTACCTGAAATAGTAATTTATAGGGAAAGAGTAAGCACGAAGCTTAGTGAATTCAAACACGTACGTAAAATAGCAATCAAATGAACACCACTCCTATCAGCAGATAGATATAACAATTAACACATGCCAGTCTAAGAACACAAGAAAACTCAAGCAAGAACACATGTGTATGTATCCATCGGTCTCCCCGAATTCATACAACACCGGTACACGTATCCCTCGGCCTCCCCGAGTTCATACAACACCCATGTACGTATTCCTCGGTCTCCCCGAGTCCTCGGTCTCCCCGAGTCCTCGGTCTCCCCGAGTCTTATACAACACTCAAGGTATTATACTAGATATTAATCCAGCCTAGTACTACACACAACAATTCAGCTAATACACACAAGCTACCGCAATGCACATATAACTCCTATCCTACGCAGTGAGAGAACTCACCTCGAAAAGCAAAGCACAACTCCACGAATAGTGACAAGGAGCCGTCAACTCCAACTCACTTCTTTTCACCTAAAGAAGTGTTATAAAGTGTCAAAGTGAAGTCCTAACATGAAATTACAACTACAAGTCTAAACGTGCATTTTCCAGCTTTTGGTCTAAAACTGCAGGTCTGTTCGTGACCTGTTTAGCCCCCCATAAACCCAACAAACCAGAAATATAATTCCATAATTAGAAAGTTCTGTGTCTTAGGTTTCCAGGGACATATCGCACGCATTCATACGAGGTCCCTACTATTTTATATGAATTTTCTAAGACAGACTACCCGAAACAGGAATTCCGGACCAGTCTGTACTAAACGCCATTTTGGCCCTAGCTAGAGGCCGACATGATTTTTCCGCAAAACATATGAAACGTACCAGACACAAATTGTGAGATATGTGCACTGGATTCACCCCAATCCGAGCTTCCTAGAATAAACTATGGATTTTACAAGACAGGGGTAAAACGGGCGTTTCACATAAAATGATAACATTGAAACGGTTTAGGGTTTTCGTGATTAGGGTTAGGATTGCGAGTTAGGGTTTGCAATTAGGACCGAACCCAATATGTACCACCCACTGCCACATCCGGCAGTGGTGGTCGGCGGCGGCGGCGGCAGCCACCACCGGCGGTGGTGGTGATTCGGTAAAAGAAACCGACGAGACCCCAAAGGGATGGTTCGGCTAACATCTTACGGACCAGACACCCACACCGGACAAGCCCTAACCGCGCACAGCACCACCACCCTATTGGCGGTGCACGACGGCCATACACACCGACGGCAGCCAAGGCTGCGGCGGCGGTGGTGGTTTTTCGGTGATTCATCGACGACGAAAGATAGAAAACAATGGGAAGAGAGGACCTTACCTTGACGACGACGCAGCAACGACCAGAAGTCCGGCTCTCTCTCTCTCTCTCTGCACTTCACTTTCGCCGGCGAGAAGCGGCGGCGACGGCGCCGGCTTGGGTGGATCAGCGGCGGCAACAAGAGGAAGGGGAGGGTGGTTCGGCGATGACAGAAAAATCGAGAGGAAGAGAGGTGCTAGGGTTTCCTTGCGTGGGACGAAAGTAAAATAGGAAGGGGAGGGGGGTCGGTTTCTTAAGGCCGATCCCCATGCAACACTTTAAAAAAAACATAATTAGTCCCTCTCTTTTCAATTCCTTACAAACTAGTTAAGGTTTTACCCATTTAGCCCCTACATCATAGTGTTTAACATTTTTGGTCATTCCCGTCAATCCCGTTAATAAACATTCATTTAAAGGAAACATTAAATAAAAAATATAAATCCATACCGGGAGACGGGCTTTACAAGAAGAGTGCATGTACTTTTGAGGGGGAGTACAAGAGATTATGACTTCTAAGCATATTAGTTTAGGACTCGTACTTCAAAAAGATTTTGACTTCTGATCATATCAGATCAGGACTCGTTCTTCAATAACTATGACTTCTGAATTTACTTCAATCCTGGTAATTCAGAACTCCATTTAATGATTAAGGATATTTTGATCCAAGTCTTGTTATTTGTGCAGATTTTGTCAAAATAGAGATATTTTGCACATGTTAAGGGGGAGCTTATCTGATTTTAAATCATCTTATCATGATTTGAGGGGGAGCTCAAACATTGTTGAATGTAAGTATCTTCTGATCTTAATCTCGGATTGTTTGAAAGAAGAACGACTTTCAAGCATGAAAAATATTTTTCCTTAAATGTTCAAACCACTTATATATTCTCAAACAAATTTTATGAATATAGAAGTGTGAATTTAAATGTTTTTCATGGAGATCTCGGATTATTATAACATCAATTATGACCGTGTGTTTCTAAAGATTAATACTTGTGTATTATCTTTTCTATACTTTCAAGTATTCATACACACCGGTTCAACTTCATATTGACTTTATTATTACCATGTCTCAAAATGAAACAATTTTTCGATGGTAATACTCCCGTTTGTATTTCAATTTTGTTGAGCATCATATATTTATTCAGCGTAAGAATTTAAACGTTTCATTCAAAGATTGTTTATATTTGTTCGTATAAACAAAATATCAAATCTTTGATACCCTAATCCTTACATGATTATACTTCATATTTGATCCGATTGCTACATTGTCAGATTCTCAAACAAGTCCTTCGAATTCAATTCATTCATTCCTTATCCTTGTTTTGAGAAATCTTCAAAGTTCAAATGCTCAAATATTTCATGATTATTGAGGAGCATACATTCTGATGACAATGTAATTCAAATGTTGATATTCTTATTTGTTCAAGCTAAACTGTTGAACAACACATCTTTTTAGGACAAAATTTCATAGGAATCAGTGTGAGAACATAAAGAACTTCTATGGATTTACGTTAACCAGTATTTCCTACCCAAGATGTTATCCTTAAGTGATTGAGCGGTGAGGGGTCTACATCAAAGAGTGGGGGAGGAAGTTTATTCGGTTGAACAACCTCATTGTGCTGAGCGGTAAAATGTAAATGAGAGTTTGGGTAGAAGTGAGCAGATTAAAAACATAAAGAGAGTGTGAGAATAGAGTTAAAAGAATAAGAGAACTCTACACCAACCATTTTCTGAGCCGGGAAGCCACATTACTGATTGGTTCACATTCTTTGCTGACCATCATTGAAACAGGCAGTTAGCCCACGCCAACTCTTGCATTTAACCCCACCAGCTACTCATTTCATTCTCAACAAAAAATGTTTCATATATTCTTGGGAACGCAGTTAGCCCATGCCAACTCATGCGGTTGAGTAATCTCATTGTGTTGAGGTAAAATGTAAATGAGAGTTTGGTTAGAAATGAGCGGATTAAAAACAGAAACACGGTATGAGAACAGAGTTAAAAGAATAAGAGACCTATGCACCAACCATTTTCTAAGACGGACAGCCACATTACTGATTGGTTCAGATTCTTTGGTGACCATCATTGAAACAGGCAGTGAGCCATGCCAACGTTTGCTTTAACCCCACCAGCTAAAAAGGAAATGTTTCAATTTTTCTTGGGGACGCAACACATAATCTATCTGATCTTCACTCGGAAGATTTGGATATTGAAAAAGAAGGAAGTTTTTGTCACACCCCGCTAAAGCGGAAACACGAGATGTAACAGATAGAGTTTCATAGCATTAGGAAATAAACAACACCAACCATACAATTACATAAAGTATTACATTTCAAAGTTTCAAAAATTAAAGTTAAAGGGTTTACAATCCATAGTTACATGTAACCCGAAATAGTGTTTTAAACAAGATATGGCAAAAGAAGAGTCTCGGTTGATGTCGTCATGCATGCTAAATTAAACCTTGTCATTTACCTTCTTAGCCCCTGAAAAGCATGTTTAAAACAAAAAGGTCAACTATAAAGAGTTGGTGAGTTCACAGGTTTTCCATATACACAACAGTTTTTCGTCCAAAGGTTACTCTCATGAAACGTTTGTTCATGACAAGCTCCAAATTTGAAAAGATTTATGAGTACAATTTACATTGAGTGACTTTTGCAAGATATATAAGTGTTGAGCCACTACTAAGCCTCCGACAATCTACGCCCCGCGAACTACCTCAGAGGTGGTATGTTGGCCACATGAGTAGAACATTATTAACATATAAAGTGCACCCCTACTCGTCAGTCAAGGTGGGTTTGTCAAACCAAATAGCGCTATCCACAAGTATCACCGGCTCGTTATGAGTTAATAAGTAGTGTACCTATTGGGGACTTATCATTTTCATTATCACTCAACATATCTTCATCACTTATGTAAATTCGTCCATTTATTAGTACTCATTTCTTAAATCATAAATATCCACAATTTAATATCATGAATCATTTAGCATTTTAACATCATAACATGCTTTTCACCCCAAACATTTAAACAAGTAAAACGGGGCTGTGATTACTCACCTTATAGCGTAGTTGCGAGGTAGTGATAGCTTGATTGCTTAAACGCTTTACGGGTTCCCTATAATGTCAAACAATTTCTATAAGTCCTTCATATCTAATTCGAGGTTACACTTACTAATTTAGTCCACCTCTTGTGAAATGCCTTTGCTTTAGAATTAAATTGAAATGAAGAGTTTAGCATTGTTCCAATGTTTTAATCATGTATATATATAGGGTTATAATAATAAAATCCCATACTTTTTCAAAATACTTAATCTGGCAGAAACTTTGTACTTTAAAAATGACTATTGAAAAACACTTTCTAAAATGACAAATTTACCCATTTTTTAATATGTAGTACTATACTGAGTTAAGGCTATTTTGACCAAATTTCATGAATTTTGGGAGTGTTTAAGGGGTCCAAATAATGTTTATGAATTTGTGTAACACAGAGCCCAAAACAGATTGCACCCTTCCTCGAAAACAGACTTTTGGAGGGTCAAAACTTACTATTTTTCAGAGTTTTTACATGCTTTGGAAACCTAACACATAAAGGTATCTCATGGAAATAGATTCACAAATTTTTGATAACTTTTGAGTGAGTTATGGACGAATGAAGCTGCATGTACCAATCTGCCAATCTTGGACAGCTTGACACACTTGACTTGTATAAAATATATGAGTGACCAAAACTCCATATTTTTGAATGAAAACAAGTGCATGTGAAACCTAACTCATCTAAGATTTTGCTAGAAAGAAAATGAGTAATTTTGATGGTTTCTACAGAGAGTTATAAGCAAAACAAAATGACACAACAATCTGGCCGACCATCTGCTGCATACCAAATTTGTTCTAAGGAGTTGAAGGCTTAAATCTCAATATTTTCTAATGAGACCAGTTGGGTTTGAACCCTAACTCATTAAACCTTACTCCAGAAGAAAAATGAGGAATTTTGGACATGTTTTGACCAAGATATGGTCGTCCTATGCACATGCAACAAATCTGCCAGATTCTTTAAACTCTAACATTCTTAAGAAAATCACATTTTAAGCATTCTAACATCCATAGATGTGGATTCCTTTGTTAAGGATTTAATCCTAACATCATATGACATGTTTTTGAAGGAAAATACTTTAAACTTACAAGAAAAATGTGCATGCAAAGGTCAAAAATCCAGATTCTAGTACAAGAACAAAACCCACGTTTTTGATGATTTTGCTCATTCTTCTCAAGTTCATGATGGAAGTTCATAGATGTTCACCACTTTAAGGACATTTCTCATGTCCCTGGTGTTTTATCTCACTTCTAGAACAAGAAAAAGAGTTCATCCATTTGAATGAAATAAAAGTGTAGAACAATGTAGAAAATGGCATAAAAGGTGCCAAAAAAATATGAATAACACTAGTTTGAAGTTCTTACCTTGGGAAGATGTTGCAAGTACTTCAAGTTCTTTAGAATTTCGTTTTTGGATGCTTGTATTACTCTGAAAATTTCTGGAGTTTGAATGTATTTTGGTTGAAGAAAAGTGAAGAAAGAAAAGAAAGAGAAGGATAGAGAGAGAAGGGAGGAAGATGGATGGTTGGTGTTAGCTCCAATATTCTGAAATATTAGAAGTATTGAAAAATGGCCAAGTACAGAAGAACTTCCACAGAAGCTCTGCTGAGTGCAACAGAAGCTCTGCCGGGCATCTCAGAAGAATCAAAGGAAGTTTGATCAAGAGTGATCAAAGACCGAGGAAACTACAGAAGGACTCTTTCAGAAGACCAAGACCGCAGAACCTCTGTTACCAATAATAGAGCCTCTGCGGACAACATCAGAAGACAAGGAACCAAGAAGACTTCTCACAGAGGACCGAGCCACAGAACCTCTGCCACCCTTGACAGAAGCTCTGCAGAAGTAAACAACCAAAGACTCGGAATCCGGAGAAGACTACTTTACAGAGGAACCAGACCGCAGAACCTCTGTAACACATTACAGAGCCTCTATGGTCCTCTAAAGACTAGGAAGATATTTATAATATCTTGCTACTATTCCAAGACCTGTTCATCAACTTGCATGGAAAAGTACTGTCAAAACACGTGTCAAGCTCTGAGTGAACTCAATAGGGCATGGTACAAAATAGACATCTGCGCCATTTAATGCATTTACCAAATAGTACATCTGCTCCATTAAATGCGCATGGCTCAAACAACTGTTCACACCATCCAGTTTACTATTCATGCCGTAAAAGGAACAGTGACCTACTTCATAGTCTTCTAAGAGTAGTATAAAAGGAAGACTCATGTTGAGTTCTTCCTAAGAATATAGAACAACACACAAAAACAGAAAAACAAGAACACTTCAATCGAACATCAAGAACACATAGCTTATGCACATTTAGAGTCATATCTGTTTAAAGGTTTGTATACTCACCGTTCTTAAATCTGTTCTTGATATATATATATATATATATTCAGTAAACTTTGAGATATTATTTCCTGTTCACTGTTTATTTATATTGTGTTCTAAATCTATCAAACATATCTGTTAGTTCTTCAAATACGCTTCCGCATCAAACATAAACTCGAACTAATAGATCTGATAATCTTGTTTAAAGCAAAACGGGAACCAACAATTGGTATCAGAGCAAAGCTTGGTTTTCAATATCAAGTGATCCTCGTTTAGACAAGATTCTTGATAGAAACTGTCTGTTCTTAACCTATTCTTCATTCCTTCAAACAGATTCTGTTTTACCGCCATTTTCGATTTATTCGATCTGGTAACATCCTAGAAACTGTTTCTTTCGTTAAAAACTTCATTCAATATGTCAAGACTAAAATTTAGTGCTGATGCTGATTTTCATTATTATTTCAAACTCAGCACAAATTTTAAGAAAATAATTCCTTCTCTTGAGAAAGAATTAGAGGAAAGAAACAAGATCATTCTTATTAACTCAGACAACATTGCCAAGCTTGAAGAATCAGGTAAACTCCTAAACTATGAAAATCTTGAACTAAAAAGGAAACTATCTGAGTCAGAAGAGCTTGGTAAAAAGGAGAAAGAGAAGTTTGAGGAAGTTAAGACTGTTTTTAAAGAAGAGAAGAAAAGCCTTGAGCTTAAGTGTCTAAACTTTTCTAAACTGATTTCCAACTTTGAAAAACTTATAATCAGTGAAAATGAAAAGTTTGGAAAAGAGAAAACTCTTCTTGAGACAAAGAATATGGAACTTTCTTTCAAAATCTCAAAATTACAGAAATCTCTTGAAAAAGAGAGGAAAGAGCAGGATTTTGAAAGAAAAGAGTCTGAAAAGGTGAAGAGAGAAGGATTTCAAACAAAGTGTTTGAAAGACAAATTTGAGAAGGAAAGAAAGGTCTTTAAAGCTGAAATGTCAAATTTAACAAAGAGACTATCCGATTTGTCAAACAAGATTATGTTGGAGAAGAGGTATAAATCAGATCTTCTAAGAAAATTTGATTTAAACCTTAAAGAAAAGGATGTTTTAGCTAAAAGGCTTAAGAACCTTGTCTTAGCAAACTCTTGTGCTAAAAATTCAAATAATCCTGTTTACAAAAAGATGAAAATGGTTTGGAAAGTCAAAAACTCTATTCCTGACAAAAATGCTCCAAAACCATTTGTTTCTACACAGCCTTCATCTTTTCATTCATATAAATGCTTTGATCTTCTGCTTCAATTAAGAAACCTTTTCTCTAAATCTTTCTGTGTACAAAATGGGTCATTTCAAAAGAAAAATCCAAAGACCCAAAATGAGAAAGGTCATAGAAAGAAAGTTGGCAAACCAACAGAGATTGGCAAACCAGAGGACCTAAAGACAGCTCCAAATCCTAACAAAAAAGGACCCATTTGGATATGGGTACCAAAAGTTATTTGATCTGTCTTGCAGGGAAAAGGACTTCTGATCATTACAGATCAGGACTCGCTCTTCAGAGGAGAAAAGGACTTCTAAACACATCAGTTTAGGACTCGCACTTTAGTGAAAAAGACTCTTAAACAAATCAGTTTAAGACTCGAGCTTCATCAGAAAATGACTTCTGACCATTACAGATCAGGACTCACTCTTCAGCAAACAATGGACTCCTTAATACTTCTATTAAGGACTCAGGCTTCAAAATACACTATGACTCTTAAACACTTTGTTTAAGACTCATCCCTCAAAGATTCTATACTTCACAGAGCCTCTGTGGAATTGCTCAGAACCTATGACAATCTCCACAGAACCTCTGATGAGGTTGACCTATGTACTGTGCATTATTTATCTCTATTGATTCAAGCATAGGTCAAGGGGGAGCAGAAGGAGACCTCAGATTAATCTACAGAGATTGATCATTCAAGGGGGAGCCAAAGGAGGATTATGATCAACAAAAGTCTTTGTCGTCCAAACTAGACACTCTAAAAGAGATCAATCCTAAAGAGGTTGTTAGATCAAGGAGGAGCGGAAAAGGAGACCTTGCTGAATCTACAGAGATTCATAAGTCAAGGGGGAGCAAAGAATGCGACAAAAGAGATCACATTCGCCGATCAAAAGGAAATAGGTTGGTATCTTGCCACAGAAGTCATAAGCCACAGAGTTCTTTCAAACAAAGAACCTCTGTAGATCACTCAAATCATTCAAATGACTTCTGCTGCACAAAATCTTTGAGATTTACAATTTTCTAGGACACCAACTTTCAAATAAATCCTAAATACATTGTTAAAACTGATCAAAAACTTGGATGATTAAAAATGTTTATAAATTATTAGTTATTAGAAATTTCCTGTCACAGAGCCTCTGCTGGCTCTGGCAGAGGTCCAAAAACCTCTGTAGGATAATTTCTCACTACTAAAAATTTATTGATCCTCTCCGTGTTTTTCAAACGATTTTCATTAAAGATACAATCTATAGAGATAAACGTTTTTCAAAATCACAGAGCTTATGTACCCACAGAGCTTCTGTAAAGATTTCCACTTGGGAATTTCTGTATCTGTAACGGTAACTTTTCTGTGGTGAAAATTTAAAACCCACTCGTTTTTCATTTAATGTGGCCGCCCACGACGTCTCGTCGTCACTGACATTGATGACGTGTCAAGTTTTCATTGACGTACATATCACGTCGTCCTAGAAACTTGCACCACGCCGAATGAACTCAAGTGTGGACCTCAAATTTTATTAACTTTCTCACATTTTCACCGTTCCGAATTCTATCCGTTACCACAGTATAAAACCCAAGTTAAAATCACTTTCAAAACTTTACTATTCTCTCATCTTCTCCGGCGAACTTGCTTATTTCTTTCTGAAAACCTAGAACTTTCAAAACCTACAAATGGCTTCCAGTTCCAAATCTGCTCACGTTTCACCAACGAACTCTCCGACATCCTCTCCAGTGCATTCTGAGCACTCCCACAACCCACACATCGCCACCGATGCCGACAGACACGACTCCGGCGACGAGGCATCCTTCGTACCCACTACCCACCTGCAACAATTTTTCTCAAATGGCCATTTCGAGCAAACCCTTCCCATTAAATCGAACAACTGTTATCTTGTTCCTTCTCCTACGGCATTTGGCAAAAAACACGCCATCCTGCTAAACATCCTAGAGAACCACTTTCTTTACCCTCTTCTGAGCAAAACCGTTGAACAAATACCAGTACGTTACCTACATCAGTTTTGGCAATCTTGCCGTTATGACGCTGACACCGATTTGATCAGAGGCTACATTTCTAAACCTGACCAAAGTAAGAGCCTTGAACTGATGTTCAATCGCACCATGTTCTCATTAGAATTTAGCCTTCCAACAAGAGGACTCATGGGAATCAAAAAGTATGCACCCCAACCAACAAATGAAGAACTTGTCGACTTTCTGCACATGTTAGGGTACAACCAACAGTTGAAAAAGAGGAACGATTTCCGCAGAGCAAGACTACCTCCTCTGTGGAATACCTTATTCTCCATCCTAAATCGTTGCCTCACGGGCAAAATCGGAAGCATCGATCAAAGCTCACCTCAAATTCTCTCAATCATGTATGGTGTGTACTATGATCTACCCCTAGATTATGCCACCATAATGATGCAAGAGATCATCAACACCATCGATCGCAAAATCGCCTCCCAGAAAGCCAAAATGTCTGATCACAACTGGTTACCCCCTCTGCAGTTCCAGCGAATCCTCAGTGTACTTTTCGAACCCCTACTCCTTATCCAAAAATGGCCAATGGACGGTCCCAAACCTAAGCAATTTCCTATGTCCAAGAACACCCCTACAGAACATGAGGATGGCTACCCACACATCAGGCCACTATCAAAGGTAATGTTAGGTTATGCTAGTGATGAAGAACTAGTTAGTGAGTACACACGCGTTTACAGAACTCCTGAACCCAGTTCTGTAACACCCCCGCGTATAGGAATGCCCATAGGAGGTAATGTAGTAGAGAGACTTACAGAAGAAGAATGGAAGATAAAGTTGGCTAAACACAAGGCCAACCAGAAGAACTTCAGAGAAATAAGGAAAGACCTCTATTCTTCAAAGAGGAAGTCTTCTGAGGGATCTAAAGAGAAGAAGAAGAAAAAGGGAAAGAAAACCAAGACACCTACAGAGGAACAACTTGCCTCTGTTTCTGCTATCCAACAAACTCCTGCAGAACCATCTTCTCCACCCACTGAACATCCCACAGAACCCTCATCTCCGCCACAAATCCAAGGTCCCTCTGCCCCTCCCTCTTCCAAAAGAAAAAGAAAGTCAAAATCTACAGAGGAGGGAGCACCAAAACCAAAGAAGAGGAAATCAAAGAAGAAGAAACCATCTTCTCCTCTGCAAACAATAACAGAAGGAATCGAACCACCTCTGCAAACTCAAATCTTCACAGAGGTTCTTAATTCACTTCTGCCAAGACAAGAGACTGCAGAAGAAGAGGTGCAAATAGGTTTAGAGGATAGGGTAGAAACGTCTGGAGGAAAAGAAAATGAGAAAGGAAAAGATGCCGAAGTTGCAGAAGACACACATCCCTCAACCCCTCCCAGTGCAACCCACACATCTGACACCGCAGGTCTAGCTGCATAAGGTGTCATTGAAAAAGAGAAGCACAGCTCGAACCTCACCCAACCCATCCAGCCAGAGGTTACTCTTTCAACCTATGTGCCCACAGAAGCCGGGGAATCCATTCCAAGGGAGTCTCCTCAGAGGGACTCACCTATAGTTCGTGATCAATCGCCCCAGATCACACTAGAACACCCTACAGAGGAATTCGTTTCCTCTGACACGCACAATATAGGGACAAAAATTCTTTCAGAGAGAAGTAGAGAGCACCATGACGAAGAGACTCTAGACAAGTCTCCGAGTCAACAGAAGAATATTCTGATACCCACCTCTGGAGTGGATTTGGACAATGTTCTTCACAGAACTTCTGTAGAGACTGAAACTCGGGTTTCTTCTCGAGGATCAGATGGAAATCCTTCCACCCCAACGTACAAACAAGGGTGAACGAAGGTGTCCCAGGAACAGGGACTCACTCTGGAAAAGGAGTTGTTCCTCCAGAGGTTACCCAAGAGGAACATGTTACGAAGGATGAGTTCCAAGCCTTTGTAACCTCTGTAACTCAAACATTGAATGAGTTGCAAAGCTCATTCACGTCTTTTACAGAGTCAACTTCAGGCGCACTTACAGGATTAAATACCAAAGTGGATACCTTATCCACAGAGGTTAAAGCAGCCCTTGCAGAAATGAAGTCAACTACAGAAACTTCTGCTGCTGCTGCCATCGCCTCTGCCACTAACATTGCCAAAACAACCGCTGCAGAGTTCGAGAAAAGTGCGACCAAAGCCTTCAAAACTTCGATCGCAATCTACTTTGAAACTATGAAGAAAAATGCAGCAAGGCAAGCAGCTCAAGACACCTGCAGAACAGAAGTTACTGCTAAAAGAAGGCAGGATGATCCTGATGATGGAGCATCTGGTCATCCTGAGGGGGAGAAAACAAAGGAAACTACAGAGGCTGCTTCTGCAAAAACTACAGAGAAATCAGCAGAACCCTCTACAACAGAAACCCAGAAGGGAAAACAACAGAGGCAAAACACCTCTATCTCACCAGAGGATGCACCAACCACAGAACCTAAGGTAATCAATCTTGCATCCTCATCCTCAGAACAAACTCCACCCTCACCCAAAGAACCAACACCAACCTCAAAACCAATCCCGAGCAGAACTAGAGTCAAAACCATAGCTCGAAAACCCCAAAGACCAAAACGCTCTGCAGAGTTCATTCTTCGAAGAATGGAATTTGTATCTGCTTTTCAATCAGCAAAGCGTTTTGACATTCCACCTCCAAGACCCGAAGACTCCTCACCAACAGAGACCTCACAACCCGAAGTATCAAAACCTTCAGAGGCAACAACCAAAACATCAGAGCATACAACCCCAAAACCCACAGAACCTCCAACTGTCAAATCAACAGAGGTTCCACCCACACAAATCCAAAACCCAATATCTGAAACCTCAAAGCCAAAAGATAAAGGCAAGGGAATAATGACAGAAGAAGAGCCAAAGAAGAATATGCCAGTTGCTACAGAGAAATTGATGAAAGGTGCATTTAATGCCTTCATCACTCCTAAACCCGAAGAGGAAGACTGGGCATTCAACTTGAATCCTCTGTCAGAAAACCCATCCCTGAATCCCACAGCTAAGGTAACAGAAGGTAGAGTAGCAGACATCACTCGAAAGATGGATGAGCTAAGGAGACCAATTCCAAGATCTACTTCAACCATTGAACAAATGGAAGAACAAGTCTACAGTTATCTCTACAGACAGCACTTCCAGAGCGATCTGCCAGCCCATGTCCGAGATCAGAAGCTAAGAGAGGAATTCGATGCAATCTTCACCTCTACAAAGTCAAAACCAGTCAATCAAGTTTACTCCATTCACAAAATAAAGAAGGTAATCTATTGCAAATACTCCAAAATGAGAACGTATCCTCATACGGTGTATACCATCTGGAAAGTCAAAAGGTCTGACAGATCAGAAAATCAATTCTCTGATGCTGATATCCGAAACCTCAATCCCTATGACTTACCTGACCTCCTGCAATGGACGAAAGACAACTTCAATGATGACTGCCACAAAAGGTCTTATCGAGTTCTCAGAAAGGCGATGCGTGAAAAGCTCCAAATCTACAGCATGCTCGACATTCAATTAGCCATCGATCTAGACGTAACTACTCTAAGTATCAGACCACTAGAGGATTTCTGCCCACCCAATGCCATACCAAATTCAATCATCAAAACTCCAAGGTACGGGTTAGTATTCAAGAATCCTGCTGATCAACTGAAACTGTTTGTGACAATGGACTGTCAGAAGTACACAACTCGTACTCTGAACATGTTCAGAAAGATACTAGAGGAGAATAAAGCAACAGAGCTTATGGACGAAGAATCTGCTCTGTTGATGATCCAAGAAATTGATGCTACACTCGACTTACGAAATCTCTGCCTCAAATTCTATGAAGAACTCAAGGAAGTAGGAAAAGACAACAGAAAGTTCAACGACTTCCCAAATGCAAAAATCTGAGTCTCTTCAAAGAACCTCTGTCAACGTTTATTTCTGTGTACTCAAATGTAAATGCCTCTGGCATAAATTCCAAAATGAATGAAAAAATCTTCTGAGGTATTGTTTAACCTCTTCTTTACTTATGTTAAAATGCATAAATTCAATCTTTTATTTTTCAATACTTAGGGGGAGATTGTTAGCTCCAATATTGTGAAATATTAGAAGTATTGAAAAATGGCCAAGTACAGAAGAACTTCCACAGAAGCTCTGCTGAGTGCAACAGAAGCTCTGCCGGGCATCTCAGAATAATCAAAGGAAGTTTGATCAAGAGTGATCAAAGACCGAGGAAACTACAGAAGGACTCTTTCAGAAGACCAAGACCGCAGAACCTCTGTTACCAATAACAGAGCCTCTGCGGACAACATCAGAAGACAAGGAACCAAGAAGACTTCTCACAGAGGACCGAGCCACAGAACCTCTGCCACCCTTGACAGAAGCTCTGCAGAAGTAAACAACCAAAGACTCGGAATCCGGAGAAGACTACTTTACAGAGGAACCAGACCGCAGAACCTCTGTAACACATTACAGAGCCTCTATGGTTCTCTAAAGACTAGGAAGATATTTATAATATCTTGCTACTGTTCCAAGACCTGTTCATCAACTTGCATGGAAAAGTACTGTCAAAACACGTGTCAAGCTCTGAGTGAACTCAATAGGGCATGGTACAAAATAGACATCTGCGCCATTTAATGCATTTTCCAAATAGTACATCTGCTCCATTAAATGCGCATGGCTCAAACAACTGTTCACACCATCCAGTTTACTATTCATGCCGTAAAAGGAACAGTGACCTACTTCATAGTCTTCTAAGAGTAGTATAAAAGGAAGACTCATGTTGAGTTCTTCCTAAGAATATAGAACAACACACAAAAACAGAAAAACAAGAACACTTCAATCGAACATCAAGAACACATAGATTATGCACATTTAGAGTCATATCTGTTTAAAGCTTTGTATACTCACCGTTCTTAAATCTGTTCTTGATATATATATATTCAGTAAACTTTGAGATATTATTTCCTGTTCACTGTTTATTTATATTGTGTTCTAAATCTATCAAACATATCTGTTAGTTCTTCAAATACGCTTCCGCATCAAACATAAACTCGAACTAATAGATCTGATAATCTTGTTTAAAACAAAACGGGAACCAACAGTTGGAGTTTGAAAATGAATCAATATTGAACAAAGAGAGGGGTTTTGGGGAGGGGGCCCATGTAAGTTTAAAGTATTTTCCTTCAAAAAGCTCCAATAATGCACATTGACTCCGTGGAAAACTTGTTGCTGTCTCAACAGTTTACACACTTTGAGCCTAATAATAAAGCATATGTTGCTTCAATCATTTCGACACATGCACGTACACACAAGGAATATGTTTTCTTGTCATAACGTTCATAGAAATTCCTTATTGTTTTTCGATGATTGAATGGAAGCCCTGGGGAGTGAACATCAAAAAGCTCATTTCCAAAGTGCATGCATTGTACTCAGTGGCTCTGTGCTACTTACAGGCATTTTAACTGATTCATATGTTGTTTCAGGGTTACCACATTCATTCTATCTTAATTTGAAAATATTCGGATAAATATATTTTGGAATTGACGGTTATTCATATCAAAAGGAGGAGAATATTAGTGGTGAACAAAGACAGTGCTGGTATTGATGAAAGTTTTGATGATCATGATGCTCACAATCATCAAAAAGGGGGAGAAATAACATACTGAAGAAAAGTGGAGATATATCAATAAAAGATAAAGGGGGAGAAATAGCATAAAGTTTCTCAAAATCAACAATATGTTCCGAGATGTTTCGAGAGAGTTCGATGTTCAAAGACAATTCAAGGTCAAAGAGATGAAGATACAAAGTTCAAGAAATCATTCAAAGTTCGAGTTCAAAGCTTCAAAGTTTAAAGTTGCAAAGATCAAAGCTGCAAAGATCTGAAATTCGTGTTCAAGACTTGATGAAAATTTGCTGAAGATTATATTCAAGATAAGTGACTTTACAATGTGAAAAACAAAGACTTTTCAAGTTTGACTGAAGATTCTTCAAAGCTTAAAGTTGGAAGACTATCAAAGCATCTAGTTCAACGTCAACTTGTGAAGATACAACTGTTTGAAGATTGTCAGAGCTTCAAAGTTTAAAGTGGTCAAAGTTATAGTTTTGAAGATCAAGTGCTGAAGACTGCTGCTATATTTTTTTTTAAAACTTGAATCCAAAGGGGGAGAATGTTAGGACATTGTATTGTATTCAAGATTTATGTAAAAGTCAATGTATTGTAATAGTCAAAATAGTTAAAGTGAAAGTCAAACTAGTTTAGTTTTAATACCTTGTAATGTGTTGTAATTAGAGGTATAAATAAGTTTTGCTTAGTTGTTAAGCAAGGTAAGGAAGCTTAGTTGTGTATTCTTAGAGAGAGTTTTAGGGAGATATTCTAGAGAGAGAAAGTTCACAAATTCATATGTAACTCTAGATTTCTCAAGATTAATGGATGCCGTATTGATTACCTAATAGATCTGGTGTTAAAACTTTATAATGACAGACTGATGGTGCGTGTAAAAATCTACTATCGCTTACTCGATAGTTGTGCAAAGTGGATGCACTTGTCACACATATAAAACCATTTTGAAAGCTACTTGATCATTAATCAAGTTAATAACAAAAAACGCAAAAGTATACTCCATAAACTATTCAAATGAACCGCTATGGCCCGAGCATGTACTTACTTACGTCATATGTATAAATCAATTCGTGCACTAAATAGTGTGCATGAAATATGCTAGCACAAAACTCAAAAGATAAATCACACGATATCAAGATCCCAAAAATTCCCTTTTTGGTTGTAATACGATACAGAATAACATTCCTCAACAAAACTCGCGTGGAATAAAATTCTCAATAAAACCCATAAACCAACACACGCGATAATTCAAGTCTACGCATTTAAAAGTTCATTCATGTGTCGCAAAATGTCATAAAACAAAACATCGTAAGACTCAATAAAACCCAATGAAACTCAAGGGGCATCCAAACAATCAAATGGTACTAAATTTCTCGTTTCAAATAATCAAATCACACAAGACAAAGTTATAATTGAAATATCATAAATTTTCTCAATAAATGCAAACTCGTGCAATAAACCAAGTTCATGCTCTTTTTGAAATCTCACTTTTTGGTCATAAAGCAACATGAGATAAAAATCTCAACAAAGCTTGCAACTACATGCAATAAGACAATCTTTATGCATAATGGAAATCATGGATCATAGTCTTGTGTGTGCCAAAACGTTTCCCAAAATCATGCAACACCACCCACCCGATGACTTGAATAAGTATGAAATAGTTCATGCAATTTATTTTTGAAATAGATTTCATGCATGAGTTTGATCAAGAACCAAGATAAACGAGTCTCCAATTCACATTAATAATTTTGGAAAAACTCAAAGATCCTAAGGCGGTGTCTCATATCAAAGTCGGTCAACCTTATAATTTCTCCCCCAAAAAATGATGACTTAACAAGAACCTTAATTAATAACTCTGACCCACAATGGTCTTCTTAACGTAATGCTCACGCTTAACTGTCACTCAAAGTGACAATGCTATAAACATCAACTTATTCCAATCACTACTCAATAAAAATTCATTCACTACCCCACCGGTCGTCACATAAAGGCGACTCAAGCACACGCATGTAACATGTAGGTTCACCATAACACTGGTCAGGTGCAATTATGAACGTACCATACATGAAAATTCTTGCTACCCTCTTCATGATTCTTGATGCTAATGACTCTACCGACCTCAAAATATCCTATCTTAAAGTGCTTAATCGTATATTCTCACTTTCATCCACTTAGAAAAATGCTAGTTTTAGTCTAGGTATCCGAAATCAACACCTAAATCTCTCAAACATATGCTGTTATACCAACTTGTAACATCTTCAAATTTTGAAAGAGAAACTAATTTAAAACTTTCAATAATGCATCAAATAAAGATAAAATTCTTTTCTACAAATCAATACTTGAATTACCTCAAATAAAGTTCTAGATTTAACCTCAACAATTAATAACCCAAGTCTTACACAAAGACTAAATATAGGTTGGTCTCACTAAACTCAACTAGCACTCAACTCTTCACGGACCGCTAGTACCATTCCCCTACAAGAACATTTACATGCCGACAAATAAAAAGGTTAGGCTAACGCCTAATGAGTTCAAAAGTTTTCATCTTAACTATATAAATAGTTAAACCGAAAGAATGCAATTTAAATCACCATTTCTAAAATGATATACATTAAATATGAAAGCAAACCATTTTTCAAAACACACAAATACTGTAATGAAAACTCCAATACAAACATTCCTTCAAAATATAAACTCAAACCTAATAATCACCCAATAATCACCTAAAACGTAAATAATGTTTAAATTCCCAAATAATGAAAACGTGGATAAAACATTATTATCCAAGATATCCGAAACACGGATATAAATGGATAACATTGCATACATCAAACTTGACCGAAAACATGGATATTACTCAATACACAAAACAACCAATATAAACAATAAACAACATCGGAAGCATCAAATCGTGGATAATCTTCGTTTCCAAATAATATACCTAAAATCCACCATTGGTGACGGGAGAGACCCGTGTGAGTTCCAGATTAGGGCATACACAATGAAATCAATAGAATAAAGATCAAGTCAATATGATTTCAATTGGTCATCCATATGTTGCATTATGCTTTCAGAGAGTTTACAATATGAATGATGTTAGCTCCAAATATTAATAATATTAGAAGTATTGAAAAATAGGCCAAGTATGAAAGACTTCCACAGAAGCTCTGCGGTGTGCCACAGAAGCTCTGCCGAAGTAAGCAAGATCATTAAAGAAACACCAAGACCCAAGAAAGACAGAATACTGCACACAAATGATCGAAAAAGGATCGAAGAAGGATCTACAGAAGGATGCTCACAAAGGACCAAGCCGCAGAACCTCTGTCACCCTTGACAGAGCCTCTGCGGTTCAGACTGGAGACTTGGAACATATTTATAATATCTTACCACTGTTACAGGAATATCTTACCACTATTACAGAAATATCTTGCTACTATTCCAGGGTACGTTCGTCAACTTGTACAAGGCATGGTCTGACTCCTACACGTGTCAAACTACGATTGGAATCCTTACAAGTTGATATTAGCGCATTTAATGCATGCAGGTTCCCAACTGTTCATGCCATCCCTTCTTTGCTGTAGCAATAGTCCTTTTATCTAGAATAGATCTTTTGTAGTGGTATAAAAGTAAGACTCATGTTGAGTTCTTCCTTAACCAACCAATATACACACAACACACAGAAACACTTACACACAGTTAACATCAAATCTGTTCTTAGTGTTCTTAATCAAATACAGTAATCTTTGAGATATTCATCTGTTCTTCATATACTGTTTATTTGGTATTTTGTGTTGTTTCTATATAAACATATCTGTTAGTTCTTCAAATACGCTTCCGCAACACATCTTATTTGAACTAATAGATTAGATAATCTTTGTTAATCAAATACGGGAACCAATAATTGGTATCAGAGCAAAGCATGGTTTTCTATATCAAGAGATCCTCGTTTAAACAAGATTATTGATAGAAACGTGGTCTGAGTTTAACCTGTTATTCATTCCTTCAAACAGATTCTATTTTCAGCCATTTTTCGATTTATTCGATATTTGGTAAATCTAGAGAAAGTGTTTATTTAATTAAAACTCCAATAAAGTGCACTGTTAAGAACTTCCAAACCCAGAAAATCTTTCCAGATTATTCTTTTGTACTTTTTCGTGTCATATCTTTAGTCTGAAAGTTTCCACTCTTAAAATGACAAGCGCACAAAATTTCTTCACAGTTGGTTCATTAACCAAACCACCATCTCTTCTACGAAATGAGTATCCTTAGTGGAAAATAAGAATGATCCATTTCTTTGAGGGTACTGATAAAGAGCTCGTACAATACCTTTATAATCCTCCTCATGTCCTCGTATTAACAGTACCTCGTGTACCAGCTACAGCTGACACTCCTGAAATCCCTGAGCATCAAAAACCTAAAACCAGGGATGGTTGGTCAGATCAAGATAAGGAAAAAGTTGAACTCGCGCAGAAAACAAAAAGAAATCTGATTATGGCAATCCCCGACGATCTTTTCCAGTCCTTAGATGCATGCGAATCTGCGTGTGATCTTTGGAAAGAACTTGATGTTAGGTCTAGAGTTTTGTCAAAAACACAAGTGTTGAGTTCTGAGTAAGAAGACTAAAGAAGACTCAGAAGACTCAGAAGTTCTGAGTAGAAGACTCAGAAGTTCTGAGTGAGAAATCTCAAAAAGATTCTAAGTGTTAGATTCTGACTAGAAGGTTCAGAGTTCTGAGTAGGAGACTCAGAACTTCTGACTATGAAGACAAATGTTCTGAAGCGCTTATTCAGAAGTATGTTCAGAATTCATATCTTGGGATATTATCTGTTATATTCAGTTACTAATTAGGACACGTGTAATTGTTCTATTAGTCTGTTTCTCATATGTACTGTAGCTTTAGCTATTATCTACAGTATATATAGGAGTTAGCAACTGTAGCTAACTGAATCTTTGGCTAACCTTTTGGATAACTCTTTACGCATAAATTGTTAGATCTATTGAGAGAGAAATTCATTGTAATATCTTTAATAGATCATATGACCAGTTGCTATTAATACGATCTTAATTGTTCATATTTGATTGTAAGAGTGTAACCTGGACTTTCAATTGGTATCAGAGCCAATCATCAAACAAATTCGTCCAAGAGTGTGTTTGATCGCGTTCTTGAAGTTTCTTGATCAATTCGACAATTGATTCCGCTGCTGCTAACAATTCTTGAATTCCTAACAATTCTTGAATTCGTTTCTATCATTGATTCAAGAAATTTGAATTTGTCTTTCTGTTGAATCGATATCTTACAATCAAGTCATCCAAAGATTTTCTCTCTATGCTGATTAATTCTCGAAATTAAACAGAGATCACAGGTATGTTTTCGAAATTCTTGATTGGTTTCTGGATCAAAGTGATTATATCTGCTGCATGTTGATTAGTATTCAAATTTTTTGTTGAAAAGAAGATTTCATTAATTCATGTACTCTAACTGTTTGATGAAATGCATGTGACAGATTTGATTAATTCTTGCATGTTCTAGATTTGTGTTGATTCTCATTTTTTATCATAATTCATAGTTGATATTCGAATTTGTCATTTCATCATGCCTGAGATTATTGAAGTTTTTGTGAGACCTGCAATTTCTATAACCAGTTCAGACAATTTACAAAAATTAAGTCCTGTAAAAGCAAAAGAAACAATTTATGAACCAAAAACTGAGATTGTTCATTTTGAAAGCAAGATTGCTAATCTTCAAGCAAAACAAGACGAATATGCAAAAGTTATAAAGATTTTGCAAAAAGAGAAATCTGATTTTCTAAAGGATTTTGAAAAGGTTCAAGAAAACATAAAGTTGTTAGAAAAAGAGAATGTTGATTTGAAAGAGAAAGGCAATTTTAGAAGAAAGATGTTGACAGAGTCTGAAAATAGAATCAAATCATGTGAAATGAAAAATTGTCAACTCTTGAAACAGATCTATGATTTTGAACAAGTTCTTATACTTGAAAGAGTGAAATTTGAGAAAGAGAGAAGAGACTTTCAAACTGAGAGGAAAGGTTTTGAAACAAAGTCTGTTGAATTATCTTTGAAAATTTCTGATTTGGAGAAAATTCTTGCAAAAGAAAGAAAAGAGTTTGAATGCAAGAAAAATGTTTTTCAAAAAGAAAAGATTGGTTTTGAGAAAAAGAAAACAGGAATGTTAAATGAGTTTTCTGTAAAAATCAATGAGTTGGAGAAAGAGTTAGAAGATGGAAGGAAAGAGACTGAAAAGAAGAAGGTAAATGGCTTTAAAGAAAAATGCTTAAAAGATGAGTTTGAGAAGGAAAAGGAAGTTTTTCATTTGGAGATAAGGAGGCTTATTAAGAAATTATCTGATTTATCAACTAAAATCATGATAGAGAGGAAGTCCAAATCTGATTTGCAGTCAAGGTTTGATTTGTATGTTAAAAAGTTTAGGGAATTTGAAACGAAAGTTGTTGACAAATCAAATCATAGTTCAAAAGATCAGATTCGTTCTTCTAATCTGTTTTATGATTCTGCTATTGATAAATCTTATAATTGTTCTTTTAAAAAGATAAAAATGGAATGGAGAGTTAAAGGAACAACTTCCAAGAAAGAAGTGCCAAAATCAAAAGTTCCTAATTCAAATGTCAAGAAGAACAATACATTTCAAAGAAAATCTTTTGTTAAACCTGATGTGATTTATTCTGTAAATCAATTAGTCAGAATTGCACAAAAGAAACTTTGTTGTTCATATTGTGGGACTAATGATTTTGTGAACAAGAATTTTATTCAGCACTGGTATGGTTCTTATAGAATATCTGCATATGCCACTGCACCTAACAAACCTGGACCCAAGTTCATATGGGTACCAAAGACAACTTAATCTGTTTTGCAGGTTATTCATGTGTAGAGTTGAATGATAATACTGACACATGACTTAAAACCGATGCTGTGCTTAAATTGAGAATATTGACTTTTGGATAATTCAGTCCAAAACTCGATCTGAATGTAATTATGGATTTCTGATTCATATAGATCAATTTGTTGATCTTGAAGATTTTTTTTAAAAAAGTTCTGTTTGCTATGAGGTTATCGAACTCATAGATGTGAGTGTTTTTAGTAGAAAACATTTCCAGAGAATGTGTTCAGAATCACATTTTGAGCAACCCTGCAAATTTTGGTTGAAAAATTCTGATTTTTGAGCAAGTTATGGTGATTTGAAATTCAGAATGTTCAAAAATCACAAAATCCAAAAATTTTTCTAAGGAATTTTCTCTGGATAGTTTTATCAGAATTCTGACTCTGTTACTCAGAAGTTCTGACTCTACTACTCAGAATTCTGACTCCACTACTCAGAATTCTGACTCAACTAATCAGAATTCAGACTCTGATACTTAGAATTTTGAGCAAGTTACTCAGAATTCTGACTCTTCTAATCAGAATTCTGACTCTACTACTCAGAATTTTTTTTTTTGATAACTAATGAGGAATCATCGTAGATGACTACCAAAATCTCTTGATTTTGCAGGATTATCTTGATTTCAGAGGAAGTATTGACTCAAAATTTGATCTGATTGTTTCAAGATAATGTTCAAAACCCGTGATTCAACGTTTTAGGTTTTTGAACATATCAGTTCAAAACCCGTACTTAAATGACAATGGCTTCTGAATAATTCAGTTCAGGACCCGTACTTCAGAGACTAAGACTTCTAAACAAATCCGTTTAGAACTCATACTTCTCAGGTGATATCCTTAACTGTCATATTTTTCTGTTTCAAGGAACAAGTGGTGAAAGGTAACATTGTATTATGTTTTATTTCTATTGCTTTGAATGTTTGAATCTTAACAATTTAATTCAATGATATGATTTTTTTTATTTTTCATTCAATGAATAAAATGTGTGTCAATGGTGCTTTTACAAGTATTTTTGTATTATCTGAGCTATATTTGTTTCAACTTTCACTTCTGAAATAAATCGAAAGGTTAGCAAATCATGAATGAAATTATGCTGAATGCTCAATGTTATGAAATTTAGACTTATATAGAATATAATGCTCAAAAAGCATAATTTGTCAGAATGTTGGATGGAAACGAAAATATGGGGGAAGTACTACGTTTTAGAACCAAGTGATTGAGATGCAATATATATATACAAAATCATTTAGTTTGAAAGTTTGTACCTGTGGCCTTTCTGGTTTGGGAGAGTAAGTCCTAAGGGGTGCTCGACACCTAGTCCCTAAGATCAACTGGTCTAGGATCGGCTGACCCAAATCCTGCAATAGAATCAGATAGAAAACCATGTTCTACTGGTACAAATGGGTTTAAGATATATCGATGTGGCCTTTATGGTTTGGGAAATTAAGTTCCAAGGGGTGCTTGTCACCTAGCACCTAAGACCAACTGGTCTGGGATATGCTGACCCAAATCCTGCTATAGAACCAGATAGAAAGTCATGTTTAACGATGTATCTTATTCTTACTAAACTTTTTGATTAAAAGATGCCAATGTGCACAAAATTAAAAGATGTCAATGAGCACAAAATTAAAAGATGTCAATGAGCACAAAATTAAAAGATGCCAATGAGCACACATCTCTTGAAACTTTGGGAAAATTCAAAGTCGCAATAAACCTGTAAATTTGTGAAAATCCTGATTTTGGACAAATAGTGTGAGTAGAGCAAAGTATTCGTATATGTTTTTAGAATTGCATATGCTTGAAGCTAATCATATTTCGCATGCTAAGCACACCAAATAGATTTAATAAAGGGATTGAAACTGAACATTTTTAACTCGATATGCAATGATGACTTGTATTTGAATCCAAACACATGCATTTGATTTCATTTGATTGAAAATCTGATAAATTTCATTAAGTTGGATTTCTTTTGTAAAGTTTTCAAATGATCAAATGTTAGTAGTTATTAAGTGTAGTTCAGTAAATCTTATTCTCCTTGTATAAATGTTTTCATTAAAGCACTATATTTGAAATGAATAATTTTAATGAAATATATGCATACTTTCAGGGGGAGAAAACAAACTGCTCCAGAATTCTTATTTTGAGGGGGAGCAAGGTTATTCATTAAGGAGGAGAAAAAGCATAGACTTCATTCGAAGAAAAAGCATCGCTAAAGTTTTGAAAATCAAGGGGGAGAAAAGCTAAAGATTTTGAAGATGATTTTGCTTTCCAAAACTTTAGGGGGAGAAAAGCTAAAGATTTTGAAGATTGATATGGTTTTTGTACAGAAATAACAAAAGAGAGAAATGTTATTTTAAGAAGAAGAAGAGGAAAAGGAAACTGATCGGTTGTTTCTTATAAAGAAATCTTATGAAAGCTGAAATGAAGATGAGAATTGTCATTTCAAGAGGGAGCAAAGAAAAAGCAAATATATAACAGAAATCAATTTGGAAATCGTTGCTGCTGCTGATTAAAGACTGACCAGAAGTTGTTAACTCAGATTATTCAGAATTCTGAGCAAAAGTTGTAAAAACATTCAGAAGAGCTCCTTCTGAAGATTGTTCCTGCTCTAAGAATTTGATGGTGAAAAGTACAAGTGTGTTTGACAAAAAGGGGGAGATTGTTAGGTCTAGAGTTTTGTCAAAAACACAAGTGTTGAGTTCTGAGTAAGAAGACTAAAGAAGACTCAGAAGACTCAGAAGTTCTGAGTAGAAGACTCAGAAGTTCTGAGTGAGAAATCTCAAAAAGATTCTAAGTGTTGGATTCTGACTAGAAGGTTCAGAGTTCTGAGTAGGAGACTCAGAACTTCTGACTATGAAGACAAATGTTCTGAAGCGCTTATTCAGAAGTATGTTCAGAATTCATATCTTGGGATATTATCTGTTATATTCAGTTACTAATTAGGACACGTGTAATTGTTCTATTAGTCTGTTTCTCATATGTACTGTAGCTTTAGCTATTATCTACAGTATATATAGGAGTTAGCAACTGTAGCTAACTGAATCTTTGGCTAACCTTTTGGATAACTCTTTACGCATAAATTGTTAGATCTATTGAGAGAGAAATTCATTGTAATATCTTTAATAGATCATATGACCAGTTGCTATTAATACGATCTTAATTGTTCATATTTGATTGTAAGAGTGTAACCTGGACTTTCACTTGAAAAACAACTTGAAGGGGGAGCTAAAACTCAGAAAAACCGAAGGGCTCAATACATAAACGAATATTACGCTTTTAAAGCCCTGGCAACTGAATCTCTGCAGACCAAGTATGACAGGTTCAGCTCTCTGATAAATAATTGCAAGAAGTTTGGCATCCACAGAACTTCTGAAGAAAATAATGTCAGGTTTCTCAAAAGTCTGAACGAAGAATGGCTCCAGTTATCTATGTCTTTACAAACCAATCAAGATTTATATTCCTGGACTCTTTCAGACCTCTACGGAACATTAGCTGGTCAAGAGCCTCAAATAGCACAAGCAAAGACACTAACCATCGCGCCTCTTGCTTTGGTTGGCAAATCTACAGAAGACACGGAGAGGCCGAGGAAAGAAAGAGCGACAGAGGAAAAGAGAAAGAAGAAAAAGAAAAAGATGGTAATAGTTGACAGCGAAGACGAAGAGATTATGGAAGAGGAAGAGATCACTCTAGCATCAATAGAAACATCCTTAGCTCTATTGACAAGAGAATTCAGAGGAAACCAAAAGAGTTCCGGTAATGATAGATATGGTAGAGATAATCGAGAAAGAAGAGAAGATAGGAATAGAAGGGATCAAGGAAGAAGAGAAGAATCAGCTGACCGACAGAATTTAGACGACAGAAGTAACGACCAACAGAGGTCGAGTGAAAGGTACAACAGAGGAAATGACCGACAGAGGTCAGATGACAAGGCAAGCTACACACCACAAGAATGCTACAAATGTGGTAAGCCTGGTCATTATGCTAATGAATGCAGATCAGAAAAAGGTGGTGACCGACAGAAGTCCGACGATCGTGCTGGTAATACTTCCTAGAACCAAGGTTGCTACAACTGTGGGAAGCCAGGCCACTTTGCCAATGAATGTAGAAGCATGTCAAATCGCCCACAGAAGGACTCAGCTTTTTACAAAAAGAAAGCTGAGTATTATGCTCAAAAGTCACTCATGGCGAACAAAGTGGTGAACAAGGAAAATTGGGAGTCAGATACAACCTCTGATGATGAATACACCAACAATGCTTTGTTCTGTGGCATGGCAGAAATCAGCTCCGACTCTGACACTGAGGTATCTACTTCAAACTCCACCTCTAGTACAACAGAAGTTGATTTACTTATAATTAAAACTGAAAATGTTGAACTGAAAAAGACTTGTGATGATATTCAGAAAAAGCTCACTTTTTATGAAAGAGAAGCTAGACTTCTCACTGAAGAAAAAGCAAAAATTTTCAAAGAAAATGAAGAATTAGAAGCACACTGGAACAAGAATCTATTTCCTTTAAACGAGAAAATTTCTGATTTAAATACTTCTTTAAAATCCAAAACAAAAGAACTTTCAGATTCTGAGAGCGACATACTAAACATTTTAGCTCTTAAGGAATATTTTCAAAAGGAAAGAGAAGTCCTTTGGCAAGATCTACTTAGAAGAGATGTTTTAATTAAAAATTATCGTGATGCACAAAAGGCGTATGAGAAAATAAATACTCAAATAGGAAGACGAGGTATTGGGTACAATGACATTAATCAAGGTACATAAATCAAAAAGAATAAACATCTGTCATCTCTATTTGCTGTAGGAAAAATCAACAAACCTAATTTTCCAAACTTAATCTCTGTAAGTAAGAGAGTAAAAGTCTCTGGGGAACCTCACTTAAGGAAACCCATGAAGATGATAAATGTGTCACAAGAGGATCCAAACCAAAGAGATATCTGAAAACTCAAGATCAGATAAGAATCTTCAAGTTTGGTAAACCAGAGACTCAAACTCAAGTTGCCTTTGTCTGCACAATAGATTCTGAAAAGAAATTATCTGCAGAAGCACTTGAGTTCAAACCAATCTTTTCAGAAGAAAAACTAAAAAATATTATTGAAAAAGAAATAATGGAAATTGGGAAAACAGTTATTTTGAAAAATCTTTGTACACCTTCTGCAGATCAAAAACTCTCTAAATAGATCTTATCAGACACCTCTGTTGACTTAGAAAGTAATTTTTCAGAGGAAGAAAGCAAGTATGACACATTCTCGGAAAGTGCAGCTTCTGTCGAAAGAAATATTGATGACTCAACCTCTGTATATAAGGACGATTCATCGTCTGACGAATCAGAGGCTGACAGAATAGAAAAGTTTCCTTGTGACTCGGAGGTTATTAAACAAACCTCTGAAGTTCTTAACAGAACTATTCCTCTAAAGGAGAAAATCACTGGAATTCCAATCTGTCCAGACTTTGTGGATATGTGCATACAAGCCAAAACCTCTATTGAGCTTGAAAATTTCAAAAAACAGAAGTTATTGTCAACTCAAAATCCAAAAGATTCAAAGTTATTAAAACCCTTACAAATTAAAGAGAACCCAACATGGCAACAAAAGGGTAAGTGGCCAAAACCTAAAGAATCTTTTTCTTCTGTGGCAGTGAAATCAACAGAAGTTCACCACAGAAGGGACTCACAGAAGGCTGCTACAAACAAAGATTTTTTCCAACAATCTAATCTACATAAATCTTCTTGTAATAGGAAGCCATATGCTAGAATAGAATGTAATGCCTCTGTGGCCCAGTTTAAAGCTTTCAATGAAAATTTCAAGCAAATCACTTCTGATGTTCTATACTGTCATTGCTTCGATCTTATGTTCAAATTGAATAATCATTTCTGTAGCTCAAATTGTTTTCTCTCTACACCTAAATCAAATGTTAAAGAGAAACAAACTGATTCTTCGACAAAAGATAAAATGTATTTCAAGAATGCTAAGGCAAACTTGAAAAATTCTGACGAAACTGGACCCATATGGATATGGGTACCTAAAACTCTATGATTGTCTTGCAGAAGCAGTATGTGCCAATATGGTATCTAGACTCCGGATGCTCAAGGCACATGACTGGCAACATAAGTCTTCTATCCACGTGATAACTCTATTTTTAGAGTTATTATTTCCATTTATTTTCCACTTTATTTTGTCAATTTTAGCCATTTCACTTCTAAAAACCCCCATTCTTGGTATGATTTACGAAAACGAGCAAAAGGAGTGAACCATGGTCTTTAATAAATTATTTGGGGAAGTTTTGGGTGTTTTCTCGCTTTTTCATCCGCAGTGACGTATACAGTGCCCACTCCGGTTCCCCACTCTTCGAGCTGATCAAAAAGAAATCAAAAAGAAACTTTTAGTTGGGATCTAATTTTCTGGAGGAGGAAGGTTCATATGGCAGAGAAATGGCTGGAGAAGTACAAGGTAGTTCTCATTGAAGATAGCATCAAGTACACCTCTTTGTACTTGGAGATTGACTTGGAGAAGGGACCATTGGATAAAAGAATTGCACAAGGAGCTGAATTCTGCCACAACTCAGCAGTCTTTACCCATTGGAAGACCCACCTCTTTTGTGTAATACCCAACTCCTTCTCCTAGTATATAAAGGAGCACTTGGGTGCCATTAAATGCATGCTTGGTTTTCATCCTTGAATATTTTTAGTCTCAAATTCTCTCAACTACCACATTAGCTTTAGTCTTTTATTTACTGCAGTAACTAGCTTTAATTTTCAGTAATTTACTTTCTTAGTTTAAATTGTAGTTCGTATTACACAGTGCAGGGACGACTTCTCGTTCCCCACTGTGAGCAGTTAATTCAAATCACTTTCAGTTTTATTATGTGCAAATCTTCATCTTTTGTTTTCTTTACTTCGGAAATGTTAGGCTAAACATCCTTTGGGATGTAGGAAGGAGAAGTACCTGGATTTTATCAAAAATGCTTGAGTAATCTTTATACTTAGAATATTTGTTGTTTTGGTCTTTCATTCTCAATATTTACCCAAGGATGCGAACAAGCTGATCACTTGCAAGGATCTAAAGTCTAGTTCTTAACTTAGAAATAAGTAGAGCGCAGTGACACGAGCTTGAATGATGCTAGGGGATTCGAAAGAATTCTTTTGACACTTACGAAAGTGAGGTCGGCACAGTGAGTTAATCTCTGCCCACTGGAGTAGTAGGCAAGCTAATTTGTGTATTAAAAACACTTAGAGTATTTGTCTCTACACATTCCATCGAGGCCTGAAAAGGTCCATTTAGAGATTACCATTGACAAAACAACAAGTACTAAGAGTATGGGATTTTTATCTAACGGTGTGAGTATTTTGTAACCGGGCTTTTCTAGCGAAAATGTCCACCACGAATACGAGGATCACTCTAAGGACCGAGTATTTGAGATAAAATTTAGGGAAAATCCAACCTACATTCCTCCTTTTTAGCATTTAGTAAATCGTTTCAAGTAGCTATTTTACCAAACCAAACCAAAGTATTATTTTCCTCTCTAGTTGAAACTTGTAAAAGGAGCTCATGAGAACCGTATTGTCTTGATTGTCCAGTCTCTGTGGATTCGATTATGGTATTTTACCAACTATTACTTGCTGTGACGATCATAGTGGACAGTGTACACTTGCACTTCCCACTGTGGACAGTTTGCAACCCACTGCGATTAAAACACACATTTCGCACGTAACAAGTTTTTGGCGCCGCTGCCGGGGACTGGCGTGATTTTAAATCTCAAGACATTAGTTTTTGTTCGAGCCCGAGTAACTAGTTTTTCTAAGCTGTTCGTATTGTATGCCACGGCGACAACTCGAACATTTGGTTCCAATAGATCTCGAAATAGAAAAAACGTTGCGAAAAACACGAAGAAGCAAGAAAACAAATCGACAACCTGCTGTGATCCCCACTGTGAACATGGCTGCAGTACCGCCACCTATAGTGGAGACCACAATCACGATTGCCGATAACAAAGATCGAAAAATACGGGACTATGCTACTTCCGGAGTTGGTGATTTAAGCTCCGGAATTTTGAGACCCAATATTGTTGCAACGCATTTTGAACTCAAACCGGTGATGTTTCAAATGATCCAAGCCATGGGTCAATTTGGAGGATCGCCATCTGAGGATCCGCACTCGCACTTAAAATCTTTTTTAGAAATGACCGATTCCTTTCAATTGCAAGGTGTTAGTGATGAGGCATTAAGACTAAGGCTTTTCCCTTTTTCATTAAGGGACAAAGCAAAATCTTGGCTGAACGCACATGCACCTCACTCGATAACCACTTGGCAAGAACTTGCCGATAGATTTTTGCAAAAATACTTTCCTCCAACAAGGAATGTTAGATTTCGAAATGATATAATTTTATTTAGACAAGAGGAAGATGAGGCTGTTTCGGATGCATGGGAACGATTTAAAGATTTACTTCGAAAGTGCCCACATCATGGCATCCCACATTGCATCCAATTGGAGACCTTTTACAATGGTCTTTCCAATGCAGCCAAAATCATCTTAGATGCAACAGCCGGTGGAACATTTACGAGTATGACTTACAACGAAGGATATCAAATCTTAGAAAAAGTGTCCAACAACAATACCGAATGGTCAAATCCGAGAGCACCCATGTCTAAGACCAACACCATAGATTCCGAAGCACTCAAAACCATGAATGCACAATTAGTGGCCTTGACAAAAATCGTTTTAAATCAAAATCGAGGCCAAGTCAATTCCGCAACCCATCTCGCTGATAACTGCTCCCTTTGTGGAGAGGAGCATGTTTTCGACTTTTGTCCAGCAAACCCCGAATCTGTTAATGTCATAGGGACCAACCAAAGGAACAACCCTTATTCGCAGACTTATAATCCAGGTTGGAGAAATCATCCGAATTTCTCTTGGTCCGGTAATCAAGGACTCCAACCCCAAGGACCGAGTCACATCCAGCAAAGACCATACAATCCCCCGGGATTTCAGCAACATCACAGTGGGCAATCCCCACATCACAGTGGGCAGTCCCCACAACCATACCAACCACGATCCAACCAACCAGCTGAGGCTCAACAATCGATCGAGTCGATTCTCAAAGGTTTTATGAATCAAACCCAAGCAGCCATTAGGAATATAGAGACCCAAGTAGGACAGCTAGCCGTTGAAGTTAAGAATAGACCACCAGGAACGTTACCGAGTGATACCGAGCAAGCTAGAGTGATAGGAAAAGGACCAGAACATGTCAAGTCCATAACTTTAAGGAGTGGAAAGGATCTGAAAAATATCATTTTTGAATCTGATGATTCGCCTCAAAAACCCACTGTGAGCACCTCAGTGGGCACTCCTCAAGTCACTGTGATCCCCACAGTGGGGACCGACATCCCTGACCTTCCCACTTTTGGACCTGTCCCAAAGACTACTGTTCCAAAGCCAATACCACAGCAAACTCAGATTGACCCACGAAACATTCCATTTCCTCAAAGAATGAAGCCTAAAAATGTCGATGTTCAGTTTAAAAAATTCTTAGACATTTTTAAGCAACTTCACATTAACATACCCTTGGTAGAAGCTCTCGAGCAGATGCCAAGCTATGTTAAATTCTTAAAAGATATTTTGAACAAAAAGAGGAAGTTGGGTGAATTTGAAACTGTGGCTTTGACCGAAGAATGTAGTGCCCTCCTAACAAGCAAGATTCCACCTAAGTTGAAAGACCCGGGTAGTTTCACCATTCCATGCATTATAGGAGGACAAGAAGTAGGCCAAGCACTCTGTGATTTAGGAGCTAGTGTCAACTTGATGCCTTTGTCCATTTTTAACAAGTTAGGGATTGGAGAGGCTAGACCCACAACCGTGACATTACAACTAGCCGACCGATCCATTGCCTACCCCAAGGGAAAAATAGAAGACGTTTTGGTCCAAGTGGATAAATTTATCTTCCCCGCCGATTTTCTTGTTTTAGATTATGAGGCCGATAAAGAAATCCCAATCATCTTAGGACGTCCGTTTCTTGCAACCGGACGTACTTTGATCGATGTGCACAAAGGAGAACTCACGATGCGAGTTAATGACCAAGAGGTAACTTTTAATGTTTTCAAATCTCTCAAATATATAGACACCGAAGATTGTTTTGCCTTAAGTTCGATTTATGAAACCCACAATTTTGGCAATTTGCCCACAGTGGGGAGTACAGTTCCCACAGTGGGGATTGACAGTGAGCACTCTGAATCAGAGAGTAATGACACTTTTAAGGATGAGTGTAATAAGATGGTTGCAGCTTTTGAACCTCTGGACTTCAAGGATAGAGATGTTCAATCCCCTTCAATAGAACAACCTCCCGAGTTAGAGCTTAAACCATTGCCTTCCCATTTAAAGTATGCTTATCTCGCTAAGGATAATAAACTTCCCGTCATTATCTCTTCCAAACTTAGTGAGAAACAAGAACAACTTCTGATTGATTTGTTGATAAAGCATAAGGGAGCAATTGGTTGGACCATAGCGGACATTCGAGGGATTAGCCCCTCTTTATGTCAACATAAGATTAACTTGGAGAGTGACCACCCGGGGAAAGTCCAACCCCAAAGAAGGTTGAACCCCATCATGAAGGAGGTAGTTAAGAAAGAAGTCTTGAAATGGTTAGATGCCGGTATTATCTATCCCATTGCCAGTAGTAGTTGGGTGAGCCCCGTTCAATGTGTCCCTAAAAAGGGAGGAACAACAGTGGTCAGAAATGAAAAGAACGAACTCATTCCAACTAGGACTGTTACGGGATGGAGAATATGCATGGATTATAGGCAACTGAATCTAGCAACAAAGAAAGACCATTTCCCGTTACCTTTTATTGATCAAATGCTTGATAGATTAGCGGGAAAGGAATTTTATTGTTTTCTAGATGGATACTCCGGATATAACCAAATCCACATCGCACCCGAAGACCAAGAAAAGACCACCTTTACTTGTCCATATGGTACTTTTGCATTCCGGAGAATGCCTTTTGGTTTATGTAATGCTCCCGCTACTTTTCAACGCTGTATGATGGCCATTTTTACTGATATGATAGAAGATACCATAGAAGTTTTTATGGACGATTTTTCTGTGATCGGCACATCATTTGATAACTGTTTGAGGAATCTAGAAAAAAGTTTGGTGAGATGTGAAACCCACGACCTTATTCTAAATTGGGAAAAATGTCATTTCATGGTCGAAGAGGGCATCGTTTTGGGTCATCTTGTGTCGAAAAAGGGTTTGGAAGTTGATGAAGCAAAACTAGAAGTAATCTCCCAACTTCCCGAGCCCACAACGGTAAAAGGCATTCGCAGTTTTTTAGGTCACGCAGGTTTCTATAGGAGGTTCATAAAAGATTTTTCCAAAATAACTAAACCCCTATGTAACCTGCTGCAACATGAAAGAGAGTTTGTTTTTACCAAAGAATGTAGAAACGCATTTGAAATAATCAAAAATGCCTTAGTTACTGCACCCATAGTGACCACTCCTGACTGGTCACTCCCATTTGAAGTCATGTGTGACGCCAGCGATTGGGCTATAGGTGCAGTACTAGGCCAACGAAAAGATAAGATTTTTCATCCAATATACTATGCAAGCAAGACTTTGATCGAGGCTCAAATCAACTACACTGTAACCGAAAAAGAACTACTTGCAGTAGTTTTTGCTTTTGATCGTTTCAGGTCTTACTTAATTGGAGCAAAGGTCATAGTACACACCGATCACGCAGCCATCAAATATTTGATCAACAAGGCTGACTCTAAACCGAGGTTGATCAGATGGGTGCTGTTGCTGCAGGAATTTGACCTCCAGATCGTCGACAGAAAAGGAACAAGCAATCAGGTTGCTGATCATCTGTCCAGGCTCGAGAAGACAGTGGGCACTGTTGACCCCACTCCTGACCCCACTCCGGTAAAAGAAACTTTTCCCGATGAACAATTATTATCTGCGCAACATCATAATGAAACTCCTTGGTATGCTGATATTGCAAACTTTTTAGCAAGTGGATTTAAGCCCCACGGGATGAGTGGACAACCATTCAAGAAATTTTTACACGACACACGACAATACGTTTGGGACGATCCCTTCTTGTACAAGATAGGGGCGGACCAAATATTAAGGCGTTGTGTCCATGGGAGTGAACAACATCAAATACTCCATGGTTGTCACACATCCCACTACGGTGGCCACTTCGGTGGAAACCGTACCGCAGCAAAAAATTTGCAAAGTGGATTCTTTTGGCCCACTGTTTTTAAAGACTCATTTGAATTCGTGAAAAATTGTGAGCAATGTCAACGTACGGGGAATATATCGCAAAGAAATGAAATGCCTCTTAACAACATTCTAGAGGTCGAACTTTTTGATGTATGGGGGATAGATTTTATGGGACCTTTTCCAAATTCCACCAATAACTTTTACATCTTGGTTGCGGTAGATTATGTTTCAAAATGGGTAGAAGCCATTGCTTGTCACTCCAATGATGCTAACACTGTGGTGAAGTTCTTACACAAAAATATATTCACTCGCTTCGGAACACCACGAGCATTAATTAGTGACGAAGGCACCCATTTTGTAAACAAAGTCATGGCCTCGGTTCTTGCTAAATATGATATTCATCATAGAGTGGCCACCGCATACCACCCACAAACCAATGGGTTGGCCGAGCTTTCAAATCGTGAGATCAAGGGAATTTTGGAAAAAGTTGTTAAGCCACACCGTAAAGATTGGTCAATCAAACTCGATGATGCTCTTTGGGCCTATCGAACAGCCTATAAAACTCCTCTGGGAATGTCTCCATTCAAATTAGTTTTTGGCAAAGCTTGCCATTTACCGATTGAATTAGAGCACAAGGCGTTCTGGGCCCTTAAAGAGCTTAACATGAGTGAGGATGCCGCGGGAATCAAAAGGAGTCTGCAAATACATGAGCTAGAGGAGTTGCGATATCACTCCTATGAGAATGCAAAGTTGTACAAGGAAAAGACCAAGATGTGGCACGATCGTCGAATCAACCATAGGGAGTTCATGGAAGGACAACAGGTACTATTGTTCAATTCTCGTCTCAAACTCTTTCCAGGTAAACTTAAATCAAGATGGACGGGACCATACACCATTGTCAAGGTGAGTCCTTTCGGAACAGTGGAGTTGAAATCCCCACAATCGGGTCAAACCTTTAAAGTCAATGGGCAAAGGGTAAAGCATTTTTTGCATGAAAGTGCCCACATCCCTGCCCACTCTCCGCCTCGCTATGGTTAAGCAATGTCACAACCGTTTGTAAATATTTTATTTCAGTTATTTGCTGTCTTTTTATTATTTTTGGTCTTTTTAATTCTGCATGGTAGTTTGTTTTAATGTGTGTAGGAGAAATTGCCGCTTTTTGGAGGAAAAATCAAGAAAAAGCTTCGCAGTGGGGAGATGCATGTCCCTGCGTTCCTCACTCTCGGTCTGGCATAGGAAAAGACGGTTTGGGAGGGACCCACGGCTGACGCACATCATGCTTTTTCTTACAAACATCAACTTTTCCTGCCACTTGTCAAAAGCCCACCTATTCCCAAGATAAACCATCATTATCTTTTTCTCTCTCTACTAACCGTCCCCAATCAACTCAAAAACCATCACCCTCAAATCAGATTTTTACTTTAACTTCCCTAAACACACCAAGTTTCTTCATCTTCTCCATTTCTCTCTCAAAGAAAACCCACAAACCTAAAACCCTTCCTAAAACCCTAAAAATGGCAAGAACCAAGAGAATGAACACCAACCCCGATGCACTCACACGTGCGGCCGTCCGCCGCAGGACCGCCGAGGAACAACCACCGGAAGCCGTCACCAATGACCTGAACGAACCGCCACCGGTCTCCGGCGAAAACCCGATCATCTCCGGTGCAGCCGACGAGGGTTCTTCAAAGCACGAAAGCCCAAAAGCTACTTCATCATCGCAAGTCTCAGACAACAGTATCACCCATTTCGAGACCGAGACACTTCTAGCCGAAGAAGAAGAGAGACGGTTAGCAGAGGAGTTCAAACAGAAAATGGAAGCCATTAGAAAAAGAAAGGAAGAGGTCGAGAGGAGGCGTCGAGAGGAAGAAGAAAGAATCAGAAAGGAAGAAGAAGAAAGAATCAAAAGAGAGGAGGAAGAGAGATTGAGGAGGGAAGAAGCCGCAAGATTGGCTAGAGAGGAGGAGGAGCGATTGAAAGAGGAAGAACGAAAGAAGGATGAAGAAGCAAGGATATTCGAGCAGAAAAAGAAACAAGCAGAGGAGGAGTGTTTGGCTCGTGAGGAAGAAGAAAGACAGAAGAAGATTAAGGAACAGACTCAGACATTAGACATTCCCCAGAACAAAAATGCTGATAGTGTGGAGGATGTCCACACCACTGCCCACAGTGAAGAAACCCCAACCAGAGCACTCCAGAGGAACAGGGGAATGGTTACACGATATGGTGCATCCAAGAAGGCATCGTTTGCAAAACCGAAAAGAAAAGCGTCGAGGAAAGGTAAGGGTATCGAACCCTCTTTAAGTTCTTCTTCTAGTGATACTAATACGGGAAGTGAACAAAACCTTTCTGAAAATCCACATCTGTCCACTGTGGGGACTGCTCATGCCCCCAGTGGGATACCGAGGCAATTCACTTCCCCAGCTGCTAGAACCCACTTTGAGTATATTTGCACTCGGAAGTTGAATTTAGAGAGGGGTTTCGACCCCGACTTTGTAGAAGCAAATCCCTTTGTCAAAGATAAACTTGTAGCGCAAGATTGGGCAACCATTGCCACTGCCAATCGCCGCGCTAATGCATCATTAGTCCGAGAATTTTATGCTGAGGCCTCCCAAGCCAAAGAATCATTTGTTAAGATCAGAGGAAAGGTTGTGGACTTTACTCCAGGCAATATAAACCGAGTGTTAGGTAGAGGAGCTCCGGAACCTTGTGCTTTCGGACAGTTCCTGGCAAAGATGACTCCGGCTGATGAGGAATTGATTTTAAAAGAAATAGCAGTTGAGGGAAGGCCATGGAATCAGGATGGCCAAAGAAGGTGTCTATATGCTGGCAGCCTCACCACTGAGGCTGCTGTGTGGTTCCAATTCCTAAGGGCCTCGGTGGCCCCAACATCGCACGACACAACTCTCTCCATGCATAAGTGTGCCATGCTTTACTGCGTTCTCACTAAAAAGAAGATCAATCTGGGAATCATAATGCATGGTGCCATCCATCAGGCCAGAACACGAACCAAGGTAATCCTACCCCTTCCTTGCCTTATTACACTATTGCTAATAGATGCCGGAGTGCCCACAGCTGAAGAAGACCAGTGGATCATTTCCACGAAAAACATCAGTATTCAGACAATAAAGAAGATGAGAAGAGAGATAGGAGGCCCGTCTGTTGAGCCTGCCCAGGTACAGCCCAATGTGCGAATAGCCGACGAGCACATAGTGGGCACTGAAGTGCCCACTGTGGGGAAGAAGGGTACCCCACTCCATTCAACCGAGGCCGGATCATCAAGCAACCAAATGGGAGAGATTTTGGCAGCTTTAAAGAAGCTCACATACAGGATCGAGTTGCTGGAAAGTGAGCAGCGATACCAGAACCAGGCCACGCAGAAATTTTGGATGTATACAAGAGAACGAGATGAGGTGACGGGCCTGATGATGAAAGAGGCCAACCCAATGCTAGCTGCTCAGCTACCAGAATTCCCGAAAGATATCTGCCCGGTTAATGACAGTGAGGATGAGTTCGATGATGATGATGCGGATCTGTCACCGCAAGCCACCCAAACCCCGTGAATGGTTTGTTTTTTTTAAAACAATGGTTTCGCTCTTTTGCTCACCAAAAACAATTTTATTTTGTTTGGTTGATCTTTTTGTGCCTATGGCTAGGCATTGACACTATTTGCTGTTTTAACTTTTTAAATATCGATGCATGAAAATCCTACCGGTAGGTAGGTACTTTTGGGTACTAACATATTGATTGTTTGAATGCTTGTTTGACCTCGTTTCCATTTCAAGGTACAACTTTCGGCTTCCGACTTAAAAGGTCACTTTTGTAAGTACAAATCTCAACTTGTCCCGTGAAATGATATAGGCCATTTTTCGCATCCAAACACGATCCTTTTTGTACCCCCAAACCACCACCTTTGTTCATTAATTCAATGTCACAGTGGGGACACTGTGAGATTTTAAGTTTGAGGTGGGAACTTCCAGAGTGACCTCCAGTTTGCTCACAGTGAGGACACTGTGAAGTCCAAGTTTGAGGTGGGTAAGCCGTACCCCCCTCCAAAAAAAAAAGAGAAAACACAAAAATACAAAAACAGAAGAAAATAGGAGTAGCACTAACAAAATTGATGGTGTGCCTTTTCTGGACCATCAAAGTGCTCACTCCCAGAAAACGATGGTGTGCCTATTCTGGACCATCAGAATACCCACCCTCACAAAAAAATAGCCATACTCATTATACCCAAATAAAGCCTGAAAGTGTACGTTCTTATCATAGCAAAATACTAAACACCCACTTCTTGAAATAAAAATCTCAAAGCGAGATCTTCGGTCCATGTTTGGAAATTTTTGCCAAAACCCTTGGGAAAAGATTCAAAGCCATAAACCCTTCAAACCCAAGAAAGCCCTATTGATCAAAAGGTAAACAAGGGAAAGGTTTCGTCAAACACAAAAGTGAAATTTTCAAGTTTGGAACCGAAGGAAGTATCGAAGGAAGGAGATCAACGCCCATTCAAGTCAAGAAATATGTAAGTCCATCAAAGACCTTTTATGCATTGTGTTTCATTTTATTTCTTTCTTTTTATTACTTGGGGACAAGTAATGATTTAAGTTTGAGGTTGTGATAACTCTATTTTTAGAGTTATTATTTCCATTTATTTTCCACTTTATTTTGTCAATTTTAGCCATTTCACTTCTAAAAACCCCCATTCTTGGTATGATTTACGAAAACGAGCAAAAGGAGTGAACCATGGTCTTTAATAAATTATTTGGGGAAGTTTTGGGTGTTTTCTCGCTTTTTCATCCGCAGTGACGTATACAGTGCCCACTCCGGTTCCCCACTCTTCGAGCTGATAAAAAAGAAATCAAAAAGAAACTTTTAGTTGGGATCTAATTTTCTGGAGGAGGAAGGTTCATATGGCAGAGAAATGGCTGGAGAAGTACAAGGTAGTTCTCATTGAAGATAGCATCAAGTACACCTCTTTGTACTTGGAGATTGACTTGGAGAAGGGACCATTGGATAAAAGAATTGCACAAGGAGCTGAATTCTGCCACAACTCAGCAGTCTTTACCCATTGGAAGACCCACCTCTTTTGTGTAATACCCAACTCCTTCTCCTAGTATATAAAGGAGCACTTGGGTGCCATTAAATGCATGCTTGGTTTTCATCCTTGAATATTTTTAGTCTCAAATTCTCTCAACTACCACATTAGCTTTAGTCTTTTATTTACTGCAGTAACTAGCTTTAATTTTCAGTAATTTACTTTCTTAGTTTAAATTGTAGTTCGTATTACACAGTGCAGGGACGACTTCTCGTTCCCCACTGTGAGCAGTTAATTCAAATCACTTTCAGTTTTATTATGTGCAAATCTTCATCTTTTGTTTTCTTTACTTCGGAAATGTTAGGCTAAACATCCTTTGGGATGTAGGAAGGAGAAGTACCTGGATTTTATCAAAAATGCTTGAGTAATCTTTATACTTAGAATATTTGTTGTTTTGGTCTTTCATTCTCAATATTTACCCAAGGATGCGAACAAGCTGATCACTTGCAAGGATCTAAAGTCTAGTTCTTAACTTAGAAATAAGTAGAGCGCAGTGACACGAGCTTGAATGATGCTAGGGGATTCGAAAGAATTCTTTTGACACTTACGAAAGTGAGGTCGGCACAGTGAGTTAATCTCTGCCCACTGGAGTAGTAGGCAAGCTAATTTGTGTATTAAAAACACTTAGAGTATTTGTCTCTACACATTCCATCGAGGCCTGAAAAGGTCCATTTAGAGATTACCATTGACAAAACAACAAGTACTAAGAGTATGGGATTTTTATCTAACGGTGTGAGTATTTTGTAACCGGGCTTTTCTAGCGAAAATGTCCACCACGAATACGAGGATCACTCTAAGGACCGAGTATTTGAGATAAAATTTAGGGAAAATCCAACCTACATTCCTCCTTTTTAGCATTTAGTAAATCGTTTCAAGTAGCTATTTTACCAAACCAAACCAAAGTATTATTTTCCTCTCTAGTTGAAACTTGTAAAAGGAGCTCATGAGAACCGTATTGTCTTGATTGTCCAGTCTCTGTGGATTCGATTCTGGTATTTTACCAACTATTACTTGCTGTGACGATCATAGTGGACAGTGTACACTTGCACTTCCCACTGTGGACAGTTTGCAACCCACTGCGATTAAAACACACATTTCGCACGTAACACCACGTACCAAGAAAAACAAGATGGTGGATCAGTGACTTTTGGAGACAACAAAAGGGGGCATATTAAAGGCTATGGAGTCATAAAGAAATAAAATATCACCGTACACAAAGTTGCATATGTTGATGGCCTTAAACACAACCTACTCAGTGTTAGTCAACTTTGTGACACAAGATTCGATGTACTATTCAAGAGAACATTTTGCTCTCTACTAAGTGAAGACACCGGAATAGAACTTCTGCGAGCCAATAGAAAACGTGATATGTATCTAATGAACTTCAATGCCAAAAACAAGGACAACATTTGTCTTGTCGCAAGAAAAAGTGAAGACGCCTGGCTATGGCACAACAGTTTCTGTCACTTAAACTTTCATACTCTAGATAAACTGGTAAAACTTGAACTGGTCAAAGCTTTACCTAATGTTAAATTTAATAAGGATCATTTATGCTCTGCCTGTGAAATGGGAAAACTCAAAAGAGCTTCCAACAGAGGCAAAACTGATGTGTCTTGTCCTAGGCCTCTGTACATGCTTCACGTTGACCTCTGTGGTCCAATCGCTACACAGAGCCTAGGTGGCAAGAAATATATACTTGTCTTAATTGATGAGTATTCACGATTTACATGGATTGAATTTGTCAGAAAGAAATCAGATGTTCCATGCATCCTGATTAATCTAATGAAAAGAATCCAAGTTCTTTATGAGTGCAGAATTCTGAAGTTACGAAGTGACAATGGCACAGAATTCAAAAACTATGTCATTGAAGCCTATCTCACAGAAGAAGGAATATCCCAGAACTTCTCTGCCGCTCGCACCCTACAACAGAATGGCGTGGTCGAACGAAAGAACCGCACGCTCATAGAGGCTGCAAGAACCATGCTTTCTGCATGCGGATTACCAATGACCTTTTGGGCAGAAGCAATTTCAACTGCTTGCTATACCCAAAATCGTTCAACAATCCTGAAAAGGCACATCAAAACTCCTTATGAATTGATCAATAAACGGCGACCAAACATCAAGTTTCTCCATGTGTTTGGATTCAAATGTTTTGTCTTAAACGACAGAGACTCAAGAGGAAATTTGAAGAAAAGGCTGACCAAAGCAAGTTCATCGGGTACTCTGCCGCTTCCAAAGCCTACAGAGTTTACCTTCCGAAGTCGCGCACGATAGTAGAAAGCATCAATGTATCCTTTGATGACTCATTTCAAAAGACTTCTGAACAACTCAGTTCAGAACTCGTGCTAAACAAGGAAACCTCTGGCATCTCAAAAATAAATGAAGATTTAGGTCTTCTATTTCAAGAGATCTTCAACAACGATATTTATCCCTCTGCTGGAACAAACAGCACCTCTGTAGAATCACCTTATTTAAACGAAGTAAGTATCTCTCTGTCTGATCCATTTAATCCCTCATCCTGTTCTACAACTACTACAGGTACTGAAAATCGAACAGAAGATACGACGACAAAAGATTCAACAACAGAGGTAATCCAAATACTAAGTAATCCAACAGAGGAAGCAACACCAGAAGAAACACCAGAGGGAAGTGAAGATGAAACCACAATGCCTACAAAGAAAGAAATTCCAACTCCTATACCCATTCCTACAGAAGCTGAACTAGACACATGGGCAGAACCATCAACCACTTCAACCACAGAAGTTCAACTTGATGATCCAAATGATCATCTTCCACGAACAACTCAATGGACGAAAAGCCATCCTCCAAGCCAAATCATCGGTAATCCCACTGATAAGGTAAAAACAAGATCAGCTTCTGCAAATTTTTGTTTCTTTACCAACTTTATTAGTGTGATTGAACCGAAAAAGATCTCTAAGGCCCTGGACGACCCAAACTGGGTGGATGCTATGCAAGAAGAGCTTCCGTAGTTTGAGCGAAACAAAGTCTGGACTCTAGTACCTCTGCCAAGAGGGAAACAGGCCATTGGGACTAAGTGGGTCTTCAAAAACAAAAAGGATGAAGATGGAGTGATCATTCGAAACAAAGCAAGACTGGTGGCCAAGGGATATCGCTAAGAAAAGGGCATAGATTACGATGAAACTTTTGCCCATGTTGCACGACTCGAAGCAATAAGAATTTTCTTAGCCTTCGCAGCCCACAGAGGTTTTAAAGTATACCAAATGGATGTAAAATCTGCTTTTCTCAATGGTGAAATTCAAGAAGAAGTGTACGTCCAACAACCACCAGGATTTGAAAGCTCAAAGTACCCAAGGTATGTCTATTACCTCGACAAAGCTCTATATGGACTGAAACAGGCTCCAAGAGCATGGTACGAAAGACTTTCTACTTTTCTTCTCAATAACGACTACAACAGAGGTACCACTGATACAACTCTATTCTTTAAAGGAAAAAGAAATGAGCTTATTCTTGTACAAATATATGTAGATGACATTATTTTTGGGTCTACTAATGCTCAAAAATGCAAAGATTTTGAAAAACTCATGCAGAGTGAGTTTGAAATGAGTATGATGGGAGAATTAACCTTTTTCCTCGGACTTCAAGTCAAACAAACATCAGAAGGAATTTTCATAAACCAATCAAAATATGTCTCCGACATACTTGAGAAATATAGCCTCTCTGATGCCTCTGTCATGAAAACCCCAATGGCCACTGGAAATAAACTATTTTCAGATCCAAATGGCATCTCTGTCGAGTGCACGCTTTACAGAGGAATGATTGGGTCTTTATTATACTTAACAGCAAGTAGACCTGACATAATGCATGCCACATGCCTCTGTGCAAGATATCAAGCTAATCCTAAGAAGTCACATTATATTGCTGTAAAGAGAATCTTTAGATACCTTAGAGGGACCAAAAATCTTGGCCTCTGGTATCCACAGAACTCTGGTTTTGGACTAAAGGCATACACAGATTCAGATTATGGATGATGTAAACTCGACAGAAAGAGTACCTCTGAGAGTTGTCAATTCCTAGGTGGGAAATTAGTAAGCTGGACTTCAAAGAAACAGAATTGTGTCTCAACATCTACGGTAGAAGCTGAATACGTTGCTGCTGCTAGCTGTTGCTCTCAAGTTCTGTGGATGAAAACACAGCTGAAAGACTTTGGGCACATGATCTGCAAAATCCCCATCTTCTGTGATTCCAAAAGTGCAATTGCCATCTCTGCAAATCTAGTACAGCATTAAAAAACAAAACACATAGATATCAGGTATCACTTTGTGAAGTATCATGTTGAAAACCAAACCATCGAGATGCATTTTGTACCAACAGAATTTCAGCTTGCTGATTTATTCACCAAGGCACTTGATGAGAAAAGATTCTTTTACTTGGTTGGTAAATTAGGAATGATAAATATGGATTAACCTCTGTAAGTATCTTATCTTTATTTTTAAAGTATGTATATATTTTTTTTGTTTTTGTAAATTATTAAAATAATAAATTTTTTATTATTTTTAGTTTTATTTTTATTTTTATGTTTTTTTATTATTTTATTTTATTTTTTATTTTCGTAAATAACTTGCTTGAGCATGTAAATTCTAAAATCTCAAATCTGAAAACAACAGAGATTCTGTAGGACTCCTCAGAACCTCTGATACACTTGACCTATGTTATATACATTACTTCTGATTATTTGAACCAAGCATAGGTCAAGGGGGAGCAGAGGGATACCTTGCTTAATCTACAAAGATTTATAAGTCAAGGGGGAGCAAAGGAAGAGATGACATCAACAGAAGAAAAGAACTTTGCCGGACAAAGAAGAGCAAAAAGGTTGGTATCTCGTACAAATTCTTTTTGAAAATAATTTTCTAGGACACAAATTTCTAAATATATTCTAGAAACATTATTAAAAACTTTCCAAAAAAAATTTGATCAAAAAGAATGTTGAGTTTTCAATTATTAGAAAATTAAGGTCACAGAGCCTCTGCTGAGTCCAACAGAGGTTCTGCAGGCAAAAGCTCTGATCTTAAAATCAATAATTCTTGGAAACTCTGTCAATCATCTTAGATATCAAATTCAAAAAGAATCATCGCGTACAAACACTGCAACAGAAGTCATTGGTTACAAAGTTCTTTCCACAAGAAAGAACTTCTATAGACCAACACTTGTTTTAAAAGACTTTTTGTTGCACAAAACCTTTTTCAAAAACAATTTTCTAGGACACCAACTTTCAAACAGGTCCTAAAAACATTGTTAAAAACAATCAAAAACTTGGATGATAAAAAATGTTTATAAATTATTAGATATGAGAAATTTCTTGTCTCAGAGCCTCTGCTGGCTCTGACAGAGGTCCAAAAACCTCTGTAAAGGAATTTCTATGCTAATAATTTATCGATCCTATCCATGGACTTTTCAACATTTTTTTGTGAAAGAACAACCTACAGAGGCAAGAAAAACAAAGTTTTTAAATCACAGAGCCTCTGTCAGTTTTTACTTTGGGCATTTCTGTAACAGTAACGGTAACTTTTCTGCGAGTGAGAATCATGTGGAGGTAAAGAAGCACACGCGCCTAGCATTTAATAAGGTCGACCACGACGTCTCGTCATAACTGACACAGATGACGTGTCATTTTTTCATTGGATCTACATGGAGTATGTGCCTCTGGAAAGTTGAACCCGCCGTAACCACTCAAGTGCGGACCCCAAAATATTATTTACCTCAAAATATTAACCCTTTCAAATTCTACGGTTACATACTCAGTATAAAACCCAAGTTACCTTTCCTCACAAAAACTTTACTCACTTTCTTCTCCGACGAACCTGCAACTATTCTCAAATCTTCAATCTTCTTTGCATCAATGGCTTCCAGTTCCCACGCTGCTCAGAACTCTCCGACGAACTCTCCTCAACAATCCCCAGTACATTCAGAGCACTCTCACAACCCTAACACAGCCGTAAATGCAGAAACAGAAAACTCCGGCGACTCTGCAAACTTTGCACCAACCACCAACCTTCAACATTTTCTGAACAAAGAACATTTTGAGGATGTTCTTCCATTAAAATCCAACAACTGCTATCGTGTGCCCTCACCAACAGCCTTCGGCGAAGCCCATGCTCTTCTCCTCAACATAATGGAAAACCATATCCTATACCCCCTCCTTTCCAAAACCCCAACCAAAATCCCTGCTCGATATCTGAATCAATTTTGGCAAAGTTGCCGTTTTGATTCAGATGATTCTCTGATAAAAGGCTACATTTCGAAACCAGAATAATCTGAATACCTCGAACTCATGTTCAACAGAACTATGTTCTCGCTTGAGTTCGACCTTCCAACCAGAGGTCTTCTTGGAATAAAGAAATATGCTGAGGTTCTGACGGACGAGGAGCTCTGTCGATTTGTAGAGATGTTAGGGTATAACACAACCCTAAGGAAACGAAATGATTTCCGCAGAGGCAGCCTACCACCACTTTGGAATACCCTCTTCTCCATCCTGAATCGTTGTCTCACAGGGAAAACTGGCATCCCTGACCAGAGCTCACACCAGATCCTGACCATCATGTATGGGATCTATTACGATCATCCACTCGATTATGCCACCATCATGATGCAGGAGATAGTCAATACGATCGACATAAAGCTTGCAACCCAAAAGGCCAAAAAGAACACACCAGGGTATCTGCCACCTCTGCAATATCGGAGAATTCTAGGAGTAATTTTCGAGCCTCTACTTCAAATGCAGAAATGGCCAATGGAAGGGCCAACTGTAAAACTTTATCCAATGAACAAAAATACTCCTACAGAGCATGAAGACAATTACCCCCACTACAGACCTCTGTCGAAGAACCTTCTGTCATATGCAAGCGATGAAGATATGAAGTTAGACTATATACGCGTCCACAGGACTCCATAACCAAGTCCTGTGACACCCCCGCGTCTAGGAGCCCCCTTAGGTTTAGATATAGTAGAGAGGATGACAGAAGAAGAATGGACCAGAGCTTTGGAAAAACATCACTCAGTACAAGACCGGTTCAAAGCCCAAAGAGAGAGCTTATACCCCTCTTCTCCCAAAAGAAAAACCTCTGCAGCAACACCCAAAAAGAAGAGCAAGAAAAGGAAAACCACAGAGGAAACTACAACCTCTGCAGCTCAACACTCTTCTCCACCACAAGCTAAAGAAACAAGATCTTCTGCACCTTCCTCCCCTCCAAAACAAAAGAAACGAAAAACCAAATCAACAGAAGAGGGAGCCCCTAAACCAAAGAAGAGGAAGTCAAAGAATAAGAAACCAACATCACCTCTGCAGGTCATTACAGAGGATGTCGAACAGGAAGAGGAAGATCAGACTATACCTATGCAACCTCCCTCCCCAATAGTCTATACAAATCAACAGGGAGACTTTAATGCCTTCCTCAACAATCCTGACATTGCTCAAACCTTAGATCCATCAGGATGGATCGTAGAACCATTGGATCAGAACATTCAGACTATAGAGGTTATGCGCACAACAGAAGACATTTCCCCACCTCATTCCAGTTTTGACACTCAACGTCGAACCCCTCAACATACAATAGATGTCATTTCTGCAGCTCAAGGTACACAACCTATGCACCCTCACGTTCGAAAACTCATAGGATCTCATTTTATCTATGATTCCTTAAGAGAAGAAGCAGAAGCGCCTTTAGTGGAAACTGCAGAAGAAGAGGTAAACATAGAGATTTCAATAGAGGAAGAGGTTAGGGTAGAAACCACAGAGGGTTCTAAAGAAAAAGATGTCCTAGAAGTAGAAGGCACACATCCCCAACCCCCTCCAAGTACAACCCACATTTCTGATACCGCCGGTCTAGCGGCAGAGGGTATCATTGAAAAAGAGCAGCACAGCTCGATCCCAACCCCACCCATCCAGCCAGAGGTTACTCTTTCAACCTCTGTGCCTAATATAACCAGGGAAACCATTCCTGGGGAGTCCTCTCGAAAGGACTCACCCAATGTTCGTGATTTATTGCCCCAAATCACACCTGACATCCTAGCAGAGGAATTCGTTTCCTCTGCCACGCACACAATGATAGGGCCCAACCTCCTTTCAGAGAGGAGTAGAGAGCACACAGACAAAGAGACTCTAGACAAGTCTCCAAGTCAACAGAAGGACATTCCAATACCCACCTCTGGAGTGGATTTAGACACTGACCTTCACAGAACTTCTGTAGAGGTTGAAACTCAAGTTTCTCCTCGAGGATCAGAAGGAAATCCTTCCACCCTCAACAGGGGTGAACGAAGGTGTCCAAGGAACAAGGACAAACTCTGGAGACGAATGTGTTCCTCCAGAGGTTACAACGAGTTCACACGTATCAAGGGATGAGTTCAAAACCCTTGTCACCTCTGTGAACCAAACATTGAAGGAGTTGGAAAGCTCTTTCAAATCTTTTGCAGAAACAACTTCAAGAGCTATCACAAGCATAAATACCAAAATGGACACCTTGTCCATAGAGGTACAACAAGCTCTGTCAAAGATGAAGTCTACCACAGAAACTTCTGTCACAACCTCTGCCAGACTACATGCTGAAGAATTCGAAAGAAGTGCAACCTCTGCATTCAACAACTCTGTCCAAAACTTTCTGCAAAAACTCAAAGATCAATCCTCCACTTCTAAGGGCCTTACATCTGAAGACCTAAAGAAGGTCTTAGAAGAAGTTCAGGAGCAAACACTGCAAAACACTCAAGCCATGAAGCCTTCTGACTACATGACCAGAGTTTAGCTCATATAACTTGGGAAAGGAATCCTTGATCAAATGACAGAGTTCATCAGAGCCTTCACAGCTGCCAACGCGAACTACGTCAGAGAGTTTCAAGCTAGCGTCGGCAAAATGCGCTTCAACACAGAAGCAGAGGTTGAAACAGTACTCGGCCTTTGTGATAACTTGTGCGCGAAAATGATAGCTGCAGGGGCTGTTCCTCCAAAGAAATCAGATACTTCATGCAGGGCAGAGGGTACGTCAGATATAAATCAGGATGACTCTGATGATGACCATCATGGTCCATCAGATCACCCTGAGGGGGAGAATCAAGGGGAGAAACAAAGGAAAACACTTACAAGCAGCCCTCCAATATCAGCAGTACCAATTTCCTCTGCACCACCAACCCAAACCCAAACTCAGGAAACTCAACAGAGACCCACAGAGGAAACACCAGCCTCTGTGGAAACCACCTCTGTCCTTGAAAAAGATGTCCCTGAAGTTCAAATCCTAACATCTTCATCCTCAGAAGAACTTCCCATCTCTCCATAAAAATCAAAAACCCAACCCAAAACACACCCAAGAAGAAAATCCATTGCCCACAAACCAAAAAGATCTAAACGTTCTGCTACTTATGTCCTAAAGAGAATGGAGTTCATATCTGCTTTCAGAGCTGCAAAACGCTTTGATATCCCTCCACAAACCACAACCGAGCTTACAGAAGAAAAATCCACAGAACCATCCCCACCAAAGTCCTCAGAAACTGAAAAGTCAAAAACTACAGAGGCAATCCCCATCATACCCATAGAGACCTCAACACCCAAACCAACAGAAGCAATCCCACAGAGTCCAAAACAGGCAACAGGTTCTGAGCCTCCCCAAAGATAAAGGAAAGGGTATCATGACAGAAGAACAAAAGAAGAAAAAGCCAATGCCTCAGACGACAGAGAAGTTGATGAAGAGCTTATTTGATGCCTTTGTCACTCCTAAACCTGAAGAAAACTGGGCATTCAATTCAGATCCCCTGCCAGAAATTTCGATCCTTGATCCAAAAGCAAAGATAACAGAGGGTAGGGTTGCAGAGATAAAACGAAAAATGGATGCTCTGCGAAGACCAATACCACCACCGACTACACGACATGCAGAAATGGAAGAGGTGGTGTATAGGTATCTTTACAGACAACAATATCAGAACAATCCTCCGCCACACATCGAAGATCCTCAACTGAGAGCTGATCTTGACAACACCTTCACCAAATCAAAAACAAAAGCAAGGGCAGAAGTCTTCTCAGAGTCCAAAATTGAAAAGGTAATTTACTGTAAGTTCTCTCAAACAAGAACCTTTCCAAAGATCAGGTACAACATCTACAAAGTCTAAAGGGAGAACAAGTCCGAAAATCAATTTTCAGATGCCGATATAAGGAACTTGAACCCCTACGATCTACCAGATCATCTACTTTGGACGAAAGAAAACTTCGACAACGATGCTAACAGAAGGGCCTATCAAGTATTCAGGAAAGCGATGAGGGAAAAGCTTCTGATATATAGCATGATAGACTTTCAACTGGGAAGAGATCTTGGAGTCAGAAATCTAAGTCTAAGACCACCAGAGGATCACTGCCCACCTTATGTTATACCCAACTCAATCATGACAACACCAAGGTACGGGTTAGTATATAAGGATCCTGCTGGTCAAGTGAGACTCTTTGTGGAAATGGACTGTCAGAAGTATGCAACCAGTACTCTGAACAAGTTCAGATCAATCTTAGAAGAAAACAGAGGCACTGAACTTATGGATCGAGAATCAGCAGAAAGAATGATCAGAGAAATAGATGCTACAATTGGCTTGAGAGAACTCTGCATCAAATTCTAACACGAGCTCAGAGAAGTGGGATTCGACAACAGAAGTTTCAACGACTTCAAAGATGCAAATGTCTGAGTTTTTTTCTCTCTGTAAACTTTAAAAAGAAATGAAATGAATCTTTGAGGTATTGTTTAACCTCTGTCTACTCTACTTAGCCTAATTATGCATAAAGTCAAATTTTCATTTTTCAATACTTAGGGGGAGATTGTTAGCTCCAAATATTCATAATATTAGAAGTATTGAAAAATAGGCCAAGTATGAAAGACTTCCACAGAAGCTCTGTGGTGTGCCACAGAAGCTCTGCCGAAGTAAGCAAGATCATTCAAGAAACACCAAGACCCAAGAAAGACAGAATATTGCACACAAAGGATCGAAAAAGGATCGAAGAAGGATCTACAGAAGGATGCTCACAAAGGACCAAGCCGCAGAACCTCTGTCACCCTTGACAGAGCCTCTGCGGTTCAGACTGAAGACTTGGAAGATATTTATAATATCTTACCACTGTTACAGGAATATCTTACCACTGTTACAGAAATATCTTGCTACTATTCCAGGGTACGTTCGTCAACTTGTACAAGGCATGGTCTGACTCCTACACGTGTCAAACTTCGATTGGAATCCTTACAAGTTGATATTAGCGCATTTAATGCATGCAGGTTTCCAACTGTTCATGCCATCCCTTCTTTGCTGTAGCAATAGTCCTTTTGTCTAGAATAGATCTTTTGTAGTAGTATAAAAGGAAGACTCATGTTGAGTTCTTCCTTAACCAACCAATATACACACAACACACAAAAACACTTACACACAGTTAACGTCAAATCTGTTCTTAGTGTTCTTAATCAAATACAGTAATCTTTGAGATATTCATCTGTTCTTCATATACTGTTTATTTGGTATTTTGTGTTGTTTCTATATAAACATATCTGTTAGTTCTTCAAATACGCTTCCGCAACACATCTTATTTGAACTAATAGATTAGGTAATCTTTGTTAATCAAATACGGGAACCAACAAATGATATGAACGATTAAGTGATTAGCCTAATTTCTAAGGCTAATAACACTATTTATATCAAGGGCCTAATCTATCAAGCCCATGGCCCATAAAACAATTAAGCCCAAATAACAACATTTACAAAATAAACCCTTTAACTTATATTCAACAAGATTTATCCCTAACAATCATGCAACACCACCCACCCGATGACTTGAATAAGTATGAAATAGTTCATGCAATTTATTTTTGAAATAGATTTCATGCATGAGTTTGATCAAGAACTGAGATCAACGAGTCTCCAAGTCACAACAATAATTTTGGAAAAACTCAAAGATCCTAAGGCGGTGACTCATATCAAAGTCGGTCAACCTTATAATTTCACCCCCAAAAAATGTTGACTTAACAAGAACCTTAATTAATAACTCTGACCCACAATGGTCTTCTTAACGTAATGCTCACGCTTAACTGACACTCAAAGTGACAATGCTATAAACATCAACTTATTCTAATCACTACTCAATAAAAATTCATTCACTACCCCACCGGTCGTCACATAAAGGTGACTCAAGCACACACATGTAACATGTAGGTTCACCATAACATTGGTCAGGTGCAATTATGAACGTACCATACATGAAAATTCTTTCTACCCTCTTCATGATTCTTGATTCTAATGACTCTGTCGACCTCAAAATATCCTATCTTAAAGTGCTTAATCGTATATTCTCACTTTCATCCACTTAGAAAAATGCTAGTTTTAGTTTAGGTATCCGAAATCAACACCTAAATCTCTCAAACATATGCTCTGATACCAACTTGTAACATGTTCAAATTTTGAAAGAGAAACTAATTTAAAACTTTCAATAATACATCAAATAAAGATAAAATTCTTTTCTACAAATCAATACTTGAATTACCTCAAATAAAGTTCTAGATTTAACCTCAACAATTAATAACCCAAGTCTTACACAAAGACTACATATAGGTTGGTGTCACTAAACCCACAATTAATTGATATCTCCAAATGTGCGGAAGACTTCAACCAAAAGTTACATTCTCGTGCTTCTAACTAGCACTCAACTCTTCACAGACCGCTACTACCATTTCCCTACAAGAACGCTTACATGTCGACAAATAAAAAGGTTAGTCTAACGTCTAATGAGTTCAAAAGTTTTCATCTCAACTATATAAATAGTTAAACCGAAAGAATGCAATTTAAATCACGATTTCTAAAATGATATACATTAAATATGAAAGCAAACCATTTTTCAAAACACACAATTACTGTAATGAAAACTCCAATATATAACATTCCTTCAAAATATAAACTCAAACCCAATAATCACCCAATAATCACCTAAAACGTAAATAATGATTAAATTCCCAAATAATGAAAACGTGGATAAAACATTATTATCCAAGATATCCGAAACACGGATAAGAATGGATAACAATGCATACATCAAACATGACCGAAAACATGGACAATACTCAATACACAAAACAACCAATATAAACAATAAACAACATCGGAAGCATCAAATCGTGGATAATCTTCGTTTCCAAATAATATACCCAAAATCCACCATTGGTGACGGGAGAGACCCGTGTGAATTCCAGATTAGTGCATACCCAATGAAATCAATAGAATAAAGATCAAGTCAATATGATTTCAATTGGTCATCCATATATTGCATTAAGCTTTCATAGAGTTTATAATATGAATGATATGAACGATTAAGTGATTAACCTATTTTCTAAGGCTAATAACACTATTTATATCAAGGGCCTAATCTATCAAGCCCATGGCCCATAAAACAATTAAGCCCAAATAAAAACATTTACAAAATAAACCCTTTAACTTCTATTCAACAAGATTTATCCTTAACAATCTCCCCTTTGAATAGAAGTTCAAGTTCTTCCAGTTAGGAACGTATCTCTTCCGGAGTGCGAAGTAAATCTCGAAGCTTCGAATGGCTTTGTGGTAGTCGATGCGGTCTTCAACTATTTCGAAGGCTTCTCGGGCGTTTGATTCATTTTGGTTGGCCGTAAACGCTTTCCGAAGATCGTTTTCCTTGGTGATGATATCTCTAAGTGCGTCTCTGACCTTTAGCAACGTACCATCGCAGAATCTGTCGACTTGGCTGAATCGGAGAAACTTTTTTTCCTTTTGCTCGTTGAGATACACAATTCCAAATTCTGGTTCAAGAAGTAATGAGTGTTCGGGGTACATCTGTAACTCGGGTGCGTTCTGATTCGGTTTCAGCAGGTTTATCTTCTTAGTGCGGTGCTCGACTTCCATCTGAAAATATATGATGTAAGATATCATGACTTTGTGGAGCAAGAATCGTCTAACACCCTCGAGCGCTTTGGTGACATGTATTGGTCGGATAGTTCGGGTTCGGAGGTCTTTCAGAAGAGCGTGGAATTCATTCAGTCTGAGGTTCTTAAAGTCTGGTTCGGAGAATCTCCATTCATTTTCGTCTTCTCGCCTAACGGTGAATACGGGAAACATAACTCTAAGAATTCGGCCGGTTTGGATGTTGAGCACTTCGATGATTTTGTGTTTTGTTCGGACTTGGCTTACTGGTAGACACCTCTTCATTACCTTTATGTATTGACTCTAGTAGTCTTTGTCGAACTTCGATATCCCAAGGCAGAAAGTTGGCTCGATCGGGCGTAACCTGTGAACAAATAACCTCTTCAGGGAGTCCTTAAGGTAAGGAATGAATATGATAATCTTCTCTCATCGGATAGGTTGCTGTTGTGGTGGAGGTTGATCAGAAGTAGTCGGTTGTTGAGGATATGTCGGATGTATCGATGTAGAAGTTTCGGGAATCTGTGAAGCGTAGACTGGTGTACTGTAACAGTTTTGCAGCAGGAACTGGTCGTAGTCGATTTCATCATCGGCATCGGTGGGAAAGATCAGATTAACCTTGAAGTTCATTGCACTGGAGACTTTTTGATACCATGCATTTTCGGTCTCCTGGTCGATCTCTGTATCTGGATCTATCAGGTCAAGTGCATCCCTTTCCGGTGCAGAATATACGATCAGTGCCTATGAATCTCCCTCGAGCTTTTCAATCGTTGGGTCTTCGTCGTCTGAGATTTCCATGTCTATAACCATCTCAGCTAAGATTAGCTGGGCTTCATGTTGGTCTTCGGTTTCGGTTTGTGCCACAGTTGATGTTTCCGGTTGAACCATTGTTGTTGTTTCAGTGATGATTGGCTCGGACTCAGACAGTCTTTGTCTCTTGTTCTCCCCCTCACGGTGATCAGGATCATCCTGGTCATCGTGTCATCTCTTGAGTCCACTAGCTTGACTCTTGCATGTGTCTTCGAGTGTGGTGACTCTTTCGGATAAAGTGGTGATCGATTTATGTACGTCCTTAAGAGTCCCATCAAGCTGGTCCAATCGATCGGTTACTGATGACGACGGAGCAGACGTTTACGAACGTAGAACAGATATCAGGTCTGCTTCAGTGGAGGCGTCGGTGTCAGTATGCTGGAGCAGTTGGGCAAGAAGCATGGTCTTGAGAGTGCCTACCAAATAAGATGGTTGTCCGGGAGCCGGTGGAGGTGTTGGTGCGGTTTCGGATTAGACTATCTTCTCCTTCCCTTTGATCAAGCTCTTTACCTTGTCGAGCTCTGTGGAGAACTACTTTTCCAGTGCCTCGCGGACAGCCTTTAGGGCGCTGTCCAGATAATCCCTTGACAAAATGTCGGGTAAATTAACTCCGGGATCACTTAGATTGCCCGTTGAGGTAGCTACCGTAGAGGTAGTACCACCTACGTTTACGGATGGAAACTGGGTGGTCGTGGTAGGATTTACTTTCCAATCCTCGTATTTCGCTCAAAGGCAGAGATACTACGGAAGTTCCGATCGGGTCACTAAAAGCACTGATGGTTGCAGTCTCGTCCTGTGTCCTAGCCGAAGAAAGTATAATATCAAGTGGCACTAGACTCGATTGTGCACTGAATGAAGTCGAGAACGGGGGAGGTTGTTTGCTTGTTTCAATACCTAGAATCCCCGTGAGAAAATGAAACACTCAGCTGTTAAGAGCTGAGTGAGTGGCTAGGGGGGTGTGCAATTGTGCCGCTAGGTCCACGACGACTTCTTCAATACCTCGTCCCAACGGATGATACGATATAGCAGATATGGCTACCTGGCTGACGCTGGTTTGGATTCGCTCACGAGCTTCTCTAGATCATAGGCTCATTCTCTCATGATTCTTTTTCGATCTCCATTCTCTCCGACTCGCCTGTTCTAGATTTTCAACTATTGCTCCCTCCTGTCTCCTTGTGTCTCCCATAATAGACTGGGATGTAGGAATGATGGGGGGTGTGGGTGAGTCAGAAGGAGATCCTTCAGTCAAGGGTGTTTGACATCTGATACGGGTAGGAATTAAAGAAAGGCGTATGGCACGGTCCGTATCGGAGTCGGTTGTCTCGGAATCCAATGCTTCTGTTTGTCTGGGTGGTGAAGGTGGCTCAGATGTGTCCGTTACGGGGTCACGTTCAAGCATTGGTGTGGCAGATACGACTTGGACCTCGTGTAAGGATGTCGACGGTCCGACTTCAGTCATGGTTCGGGTGGTTTGTATGCGGGGTTGTTGGCTGGTTCCGGGTCGGCTAGATTGGGTAGTACTGGCATGCGTATCCAATGCACCGCCCGGGCCTGTTCCCCTCCCATGATGTACTATCAACACACCCAATCCGGGAGCCCTAGCTACCCGGACTCTACCTCCACGAGTCCTTGGACCCTCACGCCTCTCAGGTCTAACTCCCTGGGGAGGTCCCTCTAGTTCTGGCTGGACCACAGGAGCACCTATGCCTGTTGCTTGTCTATACGCTATCACACTCGGTGCATTGGGGTCCGCATGTGCCAGTAGGGCTTCGGGTAAAGGCATTGGTTTGGGCGTTGGACGGGTTGCGAATCACAAGATAGTGAAGATTAAAATGAGGATATACCGGGTGGTTTATGCGCCGCGGTATGTTCTGATTCGTGTCCATGTGTTGATGGATGGCCAACGATAGGAATCTCAGGTATGGTAGAAACTTCTTCTCTTTCGTTCCGCAGATCGCCCGGATGGCCTGAACGAGTTCGCGCCAGATGATTAGCGCGTAGTCTATGTGGCGGTGGTAGCAGATGGCATGGAAGAACCGTGGGAAGTCGCCGGTGCACTGGTCAATCCCCTTCCATCTGGATGATAGACACCTATTCAGAATCGTGAACAACGTGTACCAGATGGGCGCCAGGTACTTTTGGTTGAAGGCGGATAGACGGTTGAGCATGTAATTGTAGCCGAGGGCGCAAATGTCAGCGCAGAGAGTGTCCTCGGAGACCGCGGGGTCGTATGCAACATGGCCACCGGCAGTGGCCTCAGGTAAAGACAGTAGTCGTCTGAATGAGTCTGGAGTTAGCTCGAACGGATGTCGATCGATCATCGCCGTGATCGTCTGAGTGTTGAGTGTCATGACCACTCGGGCAGTACGCCAGACTTGGTAAACGTACAGGACAGGAACGTCAGTTGTGGTAGTGAGTGCCTCTCGAAGTGGATGGCCGAGAATAATGTCCATGACTACACGATGTTGTGGTCGGAACTCGGCAGCGTCTAAGTGATGGTTGTTTGCCACGAGTTCAATGCCATGGTCTACTGGTACCAAGGCATTGTCTGCTTCTTCGTCAATGAATTCCTCTTGAGGAGGAATGTTCTGAGGTGGTTGTTCTTGATCCGCCATTAATATACCTGAAAGAAACGATGGTAGAGTCGTGGCTGGATCAAATTACAGTAGATGCGTATCGTTGCGAAAAATTCGGCTCAATGTGTATCGGATTGAGGACAGGTAGGGCAACAGGTACTGGACAATTTGCACAGTGTCCGGACAAAAGTTATCCGGGAAGCACAAGGTTAGCGGACAAAGGAGTTGTCCGGACAAGCATGGAGTAACCGGATAAAAAGGACATGGAAAAGAATGGTATCCGGATAAACAGGGTATCCGGACAAACAGAGTATCCGGACAATGCATTGGTTTCTGGATGAAGTTTAGATACCGGATACATAAAGTACCGAACAAGTCGAATTATCCAGATAGTTGAACTTACCGAAAACCATGAAGGTTTCCGGACAACTATGGGTTACCGGATGGTCAAAGTAACTGGATGATAGGGGTTACCGAACAACGATAAACACCCGGATAGTTGAACTTCCGGACAACATTGGTTACCGGGTGGCGTGTCTTTCCGGATAAAATATCTTAGACTTGATAGTGCCCGGATAAGACTGGAATGTGTCCGGATAGTTTGAAACTATCCGGACAACATCCGGTTTCCACGAATCAGCCACAAATGACAACATATCACAAAAATAGCCATTCTATGCAGTTCTAAATGCTCAGATTCACCACATGTAAGCTAGAATCGATTTAAAGTTGACAATAAACGAGATGGATGTGAACCGACTCTAAGTCAGGGTCCGAAACCCCAAATAGGCGATTCGTGGGTCGATTAAACCCTCGATTTGGGTGTGTAAATGATCGAAATACATTAGAGATCGATACGGGAACATACCTATGGTTTTCTGAAGTCGAAATCGAACACAAATAAAAAGATCTGAGGGTTTCCGACTGAGGTTTTCGAGAGAGAGGGTTTTGAGAGCTTTAGAATCTGAAAAAATAGAGAGTGGGGCGGTCCGGGTTGTTTTATAGGGTAGAACTTACCGGGTACGTTTACCCGGATACCTATCCGGTCCGGATAGGTGTCCGGTCCAGAAACCTATCCGGATAGGTGGGTATCCGATACACACATCCGGATAGTTTTGAAAATTTGACCAAAACCACCCCTGGACTTCCAAATTCCTTAAAAATCATCTTTCGAGTTTTGAGAAAAATATATTTTGTCGCTCCCCCTCGAACAAAGAATAGGAAGAACCTTTTCACCCCCTCGGATCGTGCACGTGAGAGATTTTAAGAAACGACCACACATAAAAACTTTTGACACATTAAAGAAAAAAACTGTGTGTCGCTCCCCTCAACTGATGAACAAGAGAGACTTGCTCCCCCTCGGATTGTGCAAGGGGTGTAATTTGAAGAACCCTTGTGAGTTGCCACACACAAAAACTTGTGGAAGTTGAAAAAATTGTGTGACACTCCCCCTCAAAGATAGAGTAGACTTACCTGATACGCTTGTGTGCTCCCCTTGAACACATGAACAAATTGTGAAAGCACAGATATAGCCAAAAATAAAACAGACGACCGTAATAAACTTGAAAGGAAACATACGCTAAAAGAAAGCAAACAAACGAAATCTACCTAATTAATACAAATATTTAAACAGGAAAATGTGTACGATACAAGTAGAATACAGATGCGAGAAAGTGTGTACTCAATCATCTGGAGGTTAGACAACAGATGATGAGTAGACAGTTTCACGTAGGTGTATGGAACTTGTATCGGGCGCACGATCTGATTAAATCTTCAGACTTAGCATACCTAGCCTGAACACAAGATACTTAAAGCGTTTTTCGTCCAGGGGTTTTGTAAAAAGGTCTGCTAATGATGTTCTGTATTAACAAAATAGAGTTCGATTGTACCTCTTTCGACGTGATCCTTGATAAAATGGAACCGAACGTCTATGTGTTTTGTTTTCGTATGCTGGACCAGATTGCTAGATATGGCAATGGCGCTCTTCGAGTCGCAGTAGATGGGCACTATGGAGTATGTGAAGTCGTAGTCTTTGAGTTGTGTGCGCATCCAGATGACTTGCGAACAGCAGCTCGCGGCGGCGACGTATTCCGCCTCAACAGTTGATGTAGAAACGCACTGCTGCTTCTTGGATGCCCAACTCACCAAACTGTCACCCAAGAACTGCACATGCCCCGATGTGCTCTTCCGATCCATCATGCCGCCCACGTGATCGGCATCCGAATACGCTGAGAGTTCAAAACCTGTCTCTTTCGGGTACCATAAGCCAAGATCAATAGTACCTCTCAAATAACGAAAGATTCGTTTAACAGCAATTAAATGAGACTCTTTGGGTTTTGACTGAAAACGGTCGCAAAGAAAGGTCGAAAACATGATGTCCGGTCTACTAGCCGTTAGGTACATTAAAGAACCAATCATTCCCCGGTACGTTTTGGTGTCAACATCCTTTCCGTTAGGCTCGACGTGTAACTTTGTACATGGTGCCATGGGAGTTTTCATTGGTGAGGACTGTTCCATCTGGTACTTTCGAAGAATGTCCCGGATGTACTTAGCCTGATTTATAAATATCCCGGTCGACAGTTGTTTAACTTGAAGACCAAGGAAATATTTCATCTCACACAACATACTCATTTGAAAATATTGTCCCATTAATTTGGCAAAGTTCTTACAATATTGTGGGTTAGTAGAGACGAAAATTATGTCGTCAACATACACTTGAACTAAAACTATACGACCTTCTACATTTTTAATAAACAGGGTTGTATCGATTTTACCTTTTGAAAAACCTGATTTTATTAAAAACATGGACAAAGCGTCATACTAGGCCCGTGGAGTTGCTTCAAACCGTATAAATCCTTGTCTAGTATGTAGACGTGATTAGGCTTCTTGTCGTCAACGAACCCGTCCAGTTGCGATACGTACACCTCTTCCTTGATCTCTTCGTTGAGGAATGCGGTCTTGACATCCATCTGGAAGACCGTGAAGTACTTGTACACGGCGTATGCAAGGAACATACGAATCGCCTTGATTCTGGCAACTAGAGCGTATGTCTCGTCGTAATCAATCCCTTTTTATTGGCGGTATCCTTTGGCCACGAGACGCGTCTTGTTCCGAACTACGATGCCATCTTTGTCTTTCTTGTTCTTGAAGATCCACTTCGTGCCAATTACCGTCTTGTGAGAAGGACGTGGGACAAGTTGCCATACTTTGAGGGCCTCAAACTGGTTGAGTTCCTCTTGCATAGCCATGACCCAGTCCGGATCTTCGAGTGCCTCGGAGACGGTTGTTGGCTCGATCTTGCTGAGAAATCCGGAAAATAGGCAGAAGTTGGCCGATGCACCTCGCGTTCGAACCGAAGTAGAAGGATCGTCGATTATCTGGTGTAGGGGATGAGCCTTGGTCCATTATGTGGTGTGCGGAAGCAGCTGTTGAGTAAAGTGAGAGGTGTGCGGATCCACATACCCACCTGTTGGAAGGTCTTGAACAGCTTCAAGTGTTGCTGGTTGGTTTCTTGGAGGATATTTGGCAGGATTCGTCGAAGGTTGAGCAACTTTTGCTTCCGGGGGAATAGTTGTTATTGATCCAAACCCTCAATGATTTGATAATGACCATCTCTTAAACACTTAGTGAAAATTGTAAGTAAACAATATGTATCAGAGTTTCACTATCGCAGATAAGTACTAAGACTTTACAGTACCGTTGATAGGAACTCTCACTCTTTAGATTAGATATTCAGCGAACACTGTTCATCATCATATAGCTCTGAGCCTGTTCAGTCTATGAGATGATCGTTGATAAGTTAGTTGTTTACTTATGATCCCTGAAGACAAGTTTCACGTCAACCAAAGTTCTACGCTGAAGTCGAAGATCAAGCTCAAGAACCAACGACAAGTCTACTCATGAACTGATGCGGATATAAGTGAAGCAAGACCTGTCCATTCAACGTGAAGTATCAAGTAGAAGACTTCAGCAATCGTTGCACTTTATCATTCACTGATAAAGATCCGACTCAACGAAAGCTGATCATGAAGTCTCCCTGCATGTTACTATTGTCTTACCTCCCTTGCACGTCTCCGTACGAACTGTCAGAACGGACATCCCTTTTGTCTGTAATCGTACAACAACTCTGATTCTACACTGTGCACCATGCGGCAACTAAGGTTGTCTACAAAGGTCAATGACATGCAACCACTCAGCTGCTGCCACGTGTAAAGCCATACTGCCAAGCATTAAATGCATACAGTATATAAGAAGAACCTTACTTCAGTTTTGAAGTGTGCTCGGACCATCTTCTTATTTCTTATTGTTAAGTTATTATTCGTAATTTCTTTAACTCTTTCTAGTGCAAGAAACTTAGTGTTTCTCAAGACTTGCTTAGATTAGGTTTATCCTTAATCTTGTTCCGCAACAAGTTGTAAATTGTCTTGATTTATCAATAAACAATTTTGAAAAGTAAAAACGTGTGTTTGTATTCAACCCCCCCCCCCCCCCCCCCCCCTTCTACAAACTTGTATAGCCCTTCGGGACCAACAAGTGGTATCAGAGCGGATTTGTTTAATCTCATAAACAAGATCTGATCTATACTAAGATTTCTCTTCCTTGCTATTTCCTAAAATGGCTACCATCACAACCACAAACTATATTGACAACGGTTCTCTTGCAAAACCCCCTAGATTCTCTAGAGATAATTTTAATCTATGGAAAGATAGGATGATTATCTTCTTAGAAGGTGTAGACCCTACTATGCCTTACTATCTTGAAAACGGCCAATATATTCCTGTAAGAATTGATGCTGCAGTTCCAGCCGCTGAGAATAGACCTGCTATTCCAGAAAGGCTGATTCCTAAGGAAATTCATATGTCGACTGATGAAGATAAGAAGAAAGTGGCTATCGACACCAAAGCCAGATCCATACTCTCCATGGCTCTTCCTGACGAAGTCTACCATTCCGTCATGAACCTGAAAACCTTTAAGAAGAAAGGCAAATGCCTCATGGCTGACTATGATTGGGCTGCCTCTGACGAAGAAGAATCATCTTACTCTGAAGATGATGATGAAGCCAATCTATGTCTCATGGCCAAACTTGAAGATGAGGAAGACAATTCTGACATTCCCTCTACTTCAACATCTGCAACTCAGGTATCACCTTCCTTCTTTACCAATATTGCAAATATTGATGAAGCTGATAGTATTCGAAAGATCGATCTCTTGACTAGAAGTTTATATGAAGCCATGAATGGCAAAACTGTAGTTGAAAATCAAAACCTTGATCTCGCTGAACAGCTTAAAAAGTGTTACCTTCAAAAAGAAAATCTTTCTAAAATTGAAGAAGATTTTAAAGATCAAGTTCACCTAAATCAGCTAGTCAAAATCGAGCGCGAAGAAGCTATCGTGCATTAAAAGCTGAAAAAGCTACTGTTGATGGATGGTATAATTCCTCAACAATGATCACTGAGATAATTAAGTCTCAGATTCCCCTGAGTGATAAACGTGGTCTTGGTTACAAAGCTGATACTCTAGAACCAACCACTGATCGTTCCATGCTATTATTTGGAACTTTCGTATCCTCAGTCGCCGATACTTCATCCTCTCAGTGTTCCTCTTCTAAACCGCCTATCCCTGAGGAAATCTCTACCTTAACTTCTAAAGATAAAGAAAAAGTTATTTATCCAAAACCTACCTCAGTCTTTAAAAACAAAGGTAAAGGAATTGCTTTTAACCAAAATCCTCAGAAGGGTACCTCTGTACCAAAGTTGAACGCTTCTAAAGCCTCAGTGACTTATCTCTCTGATTCAAAGAATAAGATCTCTGGATTTATTCAGCGTGGATCTATTCAGTGATCTACTCCTAGAATCAAAGTGGAAATCATTGGTAAGAAATCCGAAGAACAAAATGTTCCTTCCATTTCAAAAGCCAATAGCTTACTTGGTGCTGGTCCTTCTAATTCAAAATCAAAAGCTCAGCATGCAAATGGTCCTAGAACTACTTTTGGTTATAGGAAATGTTATCATTGTGGACTTACAAATCATATTGCTAGTAAGTGCCCCACAGCCACCCAAGCTGAAAATATAGCTAACGTGAAGATCATTGCCCCCAAGGCAAAGAAGACCACTGAGGTTAAGAAATTAACCAAAGTGAAGACTGACAAAGCTGAATCTTCAAATGCTGCGAAGACTGCTGAACCTTCCACCTCTTCTTCTACCCCCACTGACAAGTGTGTACACATGGTTAAGTGGGTACCAAAGAAAAACTAATATTCCTTTGTAATGCAGGTTAAGAAGGGTATCTGGTATCTCGATAGCGGATGCTCTAGACACATGACTGATATGAAGAACCTGCTCACTGAGTACAAAGAAGAGAAGGGTCCCTCCGTAACCTTCGGTGGAAATGGAAAAGGACATACCCGAGGGTTTGGTGTACTATCTAATGGTACAACAACCTTCAGAAGAGTCGCATATGTTAAAGGGCTGAAGCATAATCTTCTAAGCATCAGCCAGCTTTGCGACAAGGATAACAAAGTAATCTTTACTAAGGAATCCTGCTTTGTCGCTGACAAAAAGGAGAAGATAGCTCTCAGCGGTTATCGTTTGGAAAATGTTTATGTAATAAACATGGACTCAACAACCACTGAGAACTCCTGTTTCTTCTCAAAAGCCTCATCTGATGTCAACTAGCTATGGCATAAGAGGCTCTCTCATCTAAACTTCAAGACACTGAACACTCTTTCTTCAAAAGAGTTAGTCACTGGTCTACCTCAGCACTCATACGCCAAAGGGTCCTTATGTTCAGCGTGTGAGAAAGGCAAGCAGACCAAAGCAAGCTTTAAGTCAAAGCAAGTTTCCTCAATATCATCTCCTCTACAACTTCTCCATATGGATTTGTTTAGCCCTGTTAACAAACAATCCATCGTTGGAAAGAAATATACGTTGGTCATAGTTGATGAATTCTCTCGCTATACATGGGTTATGTTTCTCCGTTCTAAGAGTGACACCCCTGAAGAACTTGTCACCTTTGTTCGGAAGATGGAAACCCTGAACAACTTGACCGTTCGCTCAATAAGGAGTGATCATGGGACTGAATTAAAAAACAGTTCTCTTGATTCCTTCTTTGAGAGTAAGGGTATTTCTCACAAATTTTCTTCAGTGAGAACACCGCAACAAAACAGAGTCGCTGAAAAAAAGAAATAGAACTATTATTGAAGTTGCACGTTCAATGCTCAGCGATTCTCACCTGCCTACTCAGTTTTGGACAGAAGCTGTCAACACTGCTTGTTTTACGCAAAACAGGTCGCTGATAGTCAAAATATTTAATAAAACAGCCTATGAACTTTTTCATGGAAGAAAGCCTTCAATTAGCTATCTTCACATCTTTGGATGTCAGTGTTTCATACTGAACAACAGAGATGCCCTTGGAAAGTTTGATCCTAAGGCTGATGATGGAATCTTTCTTGGATATTCTTCAATCTCCAAAGCCTTCAGAGTCTTCAATCGAAGAAGACAAACTGTTGAAGAAACTGTTCACGTCACTTTTGACGAATCCCGTTCAGCGAATTCTCGACCTTCTGCTGATACTGAAGAACTGAATCAATGGATTTTTTTCTCATCTTGGTGATTCAGAAAATATTCCCACTCCTCATACTTATACAGTTGAAGATGATAGTCCTACTATCATCCCAAACATGCAGAATAGTGAAGCTGAAACATCATGGGTCTCGGCAGTTCCTTTAAACACTATACCTGCTTCTGAACCAAGTGTCTCAGACATTCCATCTACTTCTCAGCAATCAGTGAATGTGATGACATCTACACCTACTCCTCTCTTGGCTGATATTCCAGAAGTTGTTGAAGCCTCATCTTCAGCTCCTCCAGTTCAATTTGAGTCAGCGACTTATACTCCTGCTCAGCGATGGACTGTAAATCACCTAATTGATCAAATTCTTGGTGATACAAACGCTGGTGTTCAGACTCGACGAAGTGCAGGTAATATTTGTTTATTTATTAACATTATTTCTCTGATTGAACCAAAGAAAATAGATGTTGCCCTCAAAGATCCAAACTGGGTCAACGCCATGCAAGAAGAGCTGACTGAATTCGAAAGAAACAAAGTTTGGAAACTTGTTCGAAGACCAACTGACAAAATAGTGATATGCACTAAATAAGTCTATCGAAACAAGTTGGACGAACATGGAACTGTAACCCGCAACAAGGCTCGTCTTGTTGCTCAGGGAAACAGACAAGAGGAAGGCATAGATTACGACGAAACATTTGCTCTAGTAGCAAGACTATAATCTATTCGTCTATTCTTAGCATACGCTGTACATAAAGACTTCAAAGTATATCAGATGGACGTTAAGTCAGCGTTTCTAAATGGAAAGCTGAATGAAGAAGTCTATGTGGAACAACCTCCAGGATTCTCAGATCCTAAGCGTCTAGGTCATGTTTATAAACTGGATAAGGCACTTTATGGCTTAAAGCAAGCTCTACGTGCATGGTATGACACTCTATCCTCTTATCTCCTAATTGAAAATTTTGAGTGAGGTAAAATCGACAAAACTCTATTTTTCAGAATAGTGAAAGGTCATATCATTCTTGTTCAGATATATGTTGATGACATTATATTTGGTTCTACTAACCCTGACCTTTGTACTCGTTTCGCTGATAGAATGAAAGAAGAGTATAAAATGAGTATGATGGGTGAGCTAACATATTTCTGTGGTCTTCAGATAAAGCAAAATGAAAAAGGAACTTTCATTAATCAGGGAAAGTATGTTAAAGATATGCTAAAGAAATTCGATTTAACTCAGAGTTCAGCTATGAAAACCCCTATGGCACCACCGCTGATACTAGACAAGGATTCAAATTGAATACCTGTTAATGTCACGCTGTACCGTGGGATGATCGGCCCTCTCTTGTATCTTACAGCTAGCCGACCCGATATTATGTATGCAACATGTTTGTGTGCACGATATCAAGTTGAACCTAGGGAATCTCATATGATCGATGTAAAGCGAATCTTTCGTTACCTTAAGGGTACTATGAACCTAGGTCTTTGGTATCCCAAAGACTCAAGGTTTGATCTAATCGCCTATTCAGATAGTGATTTTGCATGTTGCAAATTAGATAGGAAAAGCACCACAGGAGGCTGTCAGCTCCTGGGTGGAAAGCTGGTGACTTGGACAAGTAAAAAGCAAAACTCAGTGTCCACCTCAACTGCTGAAGCTGAGTATGTAGCCACCGGAAGCTGTTGTTCTTAGGTCTTGTGGATGAGAAATCAACTACTAGACTATGACCTTCAGCTCTCGAAAATTCCAATCTATTGCGACAGCACAAGTGCCATCGCTATACCCAACAATTCAGTGCTACACTCAAAGACAAAACACATCGAAATCAGGTATCATTTTATCAGAGATCATGTGATGAATGGTGATATAGAACTTTAATTTATCCCAACTGACTATCAGTTAACTGATCTGTTCACCAAACCTCTTGATGAGACAAGATTCAACTTTCTCATCAGCGAGCTTGGAATGCTGAACTTTGAAGAGTAAAATCTTCAGCGGTTCACATTTGATTAGCGATAGGATAAAATCAACTTGTATAACTCATTCTATCATTCTCTCTCTGAACATAATTGATTCGTTGATATCAAGGTATGTTTTCTCTCTTACTCGCTGACGTTTGCATGTGAATGTAAGATTTCAAAACAAATTGCATCGCTAAATATCACTTCCTTAACAGCGATACTTTGAAATTTCTTAAACCAACACTGATATTTCTATTCAGTGCTTCATATTTTCCAAAGTGACCCTGAGCTTTCAAAACCTCAGAGACATCCTAAAATATGAAAGGACAGTTGTGACGTCATCGCAACAGATAAGCCCCGGCACGTTCTTTTTCTGACACACGATTGCACGTTTCGTTTACCTTCCAAACAAATTCAAACACGTGTCCGTGTCATTATGAAAATATTTTCCCGCTCAAGATTTTCTCTCTCTACTCTCTCTATATAAACCATTTTGGGTTTATATTTTTCTCTTTACGCGAAAAACTTCTCCTTCAAGCAAGAAAAAGATTTACTGTTGCATTTTGAGCTCTCAAAATTTCCAGAAACTGTTCATCTTCTTCTTTGACGAACCAGGTTAATACTCTTATTATTTACCTACATTACTTGTTTATGATCTTATTCTTTGCTTTTAACAGATCAAACAAAAGAACTTTTATAAAATGAAATCATTTTCTGTTCATGATTTTATGAATGCAACCTTCATGGTTGTTCTTCAAGTTTATATTAAAACTCGTAAACTTGTTCTTCATAGGTTTTTCCAGAATTCCTTCTTCAAATGAAAACTGGAAAACACATAATCTCTACGTTTTGTAACTCTTTCTCAAAACAAGAAAAACCCTAATCTTTCTCAAAGGGATTTTTGGCTGAATGAAATGGACAAAATTCAAAAACATCTTATTGGAAAATATTTCCACATTAAGACTATTTGTTTTATTGATCTTTGGTTGAGTTGATTACAGAAATGGCTGCTCCTTCTACTGGTATTCCAACTGCTGAGAACACTCCTGCTGCTGAGGAACTTGAAATCACCAAGGCTCCTCAGGTCAAGTTCAAACTTGAGGATATCTCTTTTACAAAATCAAACAACCTCCATGCGCTGTTCGATTTTCCTCCGAAGAAACAAGTCAAACATCTAGACGACGCTGTGAATTTTCTGAAAACCTGTTGCCTCTCTACAGCCTTGACCATAACACCCCCTGCTCATCAGTTACTATTATCTCAACTCTGGTATACCGCCATACACACTCAGCTACCATCATCCAAAGACCCTACCAAACTACTTGATGTCATCCTCTAAGACACTGATTTTGGCACCATCAAAATCAACCCTGCTATCATTCGAAAAGCACTGAATCTCCCTGTTCCCACCAAAGATAAACCATTTGTTCCTTTTCCTGATCCCAAGAGACATGCTGATAGAGAAACACTCATTGAATTCTTTGATGCAATGAAGTACGTTTGGGATCAAGGGAGAGATGAAAAAGCCGAGAAGAAACTGACTGCAATCAAGAAGTCAAAGATGCCCAGCGAGATGAACTTCATCTTCGCACACCTGATAAGCTGCATGACAGCGAAGAGTGGCTCCTCTGATCAAGTTGCTCAACCTCAGCAAGCCATGGGCTATGCATTGGTGAAGGGTCTCCATGTTGACTGGGCCTCGATAATCTACGACGATCTTGCGCTCAGAGTAGATTTTGCTGATAGACCATCATGGGTTCCATACCCAAGATTCCTCAGCGCCATCTTCCAAACCGGCCTTAAGGATAACTACCCAAAAGTAGGAGACCTGAAACTCTCTCAGGTTGGCCCTAAGGTGCTCGACTTCAAGCCCCTGCCAAACGAGGTACATCTCTCTACCCTCTTATCTATTCTCAATCCTCCTTCTTCTACTTCTGTGGCTCATTCAGTGGAAATCCCCACTGCTGATACCCCAGCTGCAACCTCCACTCCTTCTAGAAAAAGGAAACAATCTACTACCCAACTTGGTTCCAAAAGAATCAAGAAAACCAAGGAGCAACCCCCCAGCATTTACATGCTGAATACTCCTCAGCTCATCTTGAAGAGCTGATGGAAAGTTCAGTGGTACGCTCTGCCACAGCTGAACAAACCACCCCTTCCATCTCAGCTTCAGCGTCTCAAAACGCTGAAGTTATAAACTTGGAAATGAACCCACCTCCTTCAGCCTCTCTACAGACTGAAGTGATTCTCAGCGGATCCAACGCTGAACCCCGCACCCAACCATCATTCTCATCTTCCATTCCTCTCACCTCTTCTTTGGTCACTCAATCTATTCCCCTATTCTCCTCAACAACCGTCATCCTCAACGACACTACTGCTGAAAATTTTCAGAGGATGATAGGACACACCACAGGACCTGTAGGTTCTTCCAGTCGTCTAGGAAATATTGAAGAAGACTACGAAACCTTTTCAGGACATCGAGGTTTCGACAACTTCGCCAACCCACCTGCAGGTATACACAAAATCCCACACACTTCTCTCACTCAACCCCAAACTTCTGAGCTTTCCTCTGTTCATAAGTTTATAACATTTTTAGGTCCTAATTTGGGGGATATCAACACCTCCCTGACGGCCCTGGAAACAAAGATGGAGTTACTCAACAACACTCTAACTGCCAACTCTTCAGCAGTTACAAACGCTGGAGAGAACTTGAAGACTTTGACCACTGAGGTCGAAAAGAAAGCCTCCAAAGCTGATCTGGAGAAGGTGGATGGTAGCATTGCTAAATTTGCTACCACCCTCACTAAAAACTCAACCGCCACAACCACTCTCTCAACAAACTTCACCTCTCTGTCCAATGAAGTCACATAATTGAAGACAGAGGTTGGTTCTCTTAAGAATGAAGTTTCCACGATCAAGCCTGAAGTCTCTGCGGTCAAAGAGAATGTTCAGAAAGTGCTCGATCGCCTGAACACCCCAACTTCTCATTTCACTCAGGCCGATCGAGATGATCTCAAAAATATCAGTCCTGCTATTACTGGCCTAGAAGACAGAGTAGCAGCGATTGAAAACTGCATAAGAATTACTGGCCAAGAAGACAGTAATCCTATTGTTGTTGCTGCTACTGAAAAGTCCGTTACCTCCCCCAACCATGATGTGGAAGAGGGGGAGAAGCCTAAAGAAGACCTTCCCCATAATGATGAGGGGGAGAAGAAAAATAAAGAAGACCTTCCCCATGCTGAGTGGGAGGGTATTGAGACTGAAGCTGATGCTACTTCTTCAAAACCTCAGGGAGTTTAAAACCCTGAGGGAACCGAGAAACCTTCCTCTGTATCTGAGGGGAAGCAACTCGAAGAGCAGAACATTGAAGTTGCTGCTGATGTAACCTCACCCTACACTGAAGAGGTTGAATCTGATGAAGACGAAGCTGAAGACGATGAAGATGTCGACATCTCTGATGATGAACCATCTTCTTCTCCAAAGAATGATGATGATGACGATGATGATGATGATGATGACTCCTTTATCGTCAAGCATGTTCAGAAGACTACAGCTCTCAAAGGGATTTCGATAAACGAACCTTCAGGGGAGCGGACCAAGACAAAGCTTGCAGCGTCTGAAGCTGACAAAGGCAAAAACAAAGGCCTTGCTGCAGAAGACAATCTGATGATCTTGCTTCAAAAGCCAGTTTGTCAGGTACACTACCTCCTATTCCCTTACACTGCATCCCTCCTCTATCCCTTCTCAATCTCAATCCTTCTATCCATAAAACCTCTATACACTTAACCACATTCTTTTCTCTATCTCTTTCTTCCCCAACTCTGCTTACTTAAACGATCGATGTGTTTCATCTAGTCCTCTCCCCTGTTTGAGGATCCCGCTGAAGCTCCTTCGACTACACCGGGAATAATCCCAGCCACAAGAGCTGAAGAAATAATCCCAATCTTGGATTTAACCACTGAGACTGATGAACCTGAAGAACAGCGGCTCTCTCACCAAAACAAACCTTCCTTGTCTCCTCAAAAACTGAGTGAACAGGATCAAGAAAAGAGAGATGCAATGATCAAACAGCTCGAAGATCAGTGAATCATCCTGAAGCGTGATCAACTTCATTCTATTCCTCCAAAGTTCAGACTTTCACAAAAGGAATACCTGGATCACCTCAGAGCTGAAAGGTTAATCGCTGAAAGAAGGGAAGCTAAAGAAAAAGACAGAGAACTTGCCATCCAGCTTGTCCAACTCCCATTGATGTCCAACGTCAGCTATGGGATGATGCCCAAAGGATCGTTGAAGAAAAGACAAAAGTATCTGATACGACTTTGAATTGGTGTAAAGAAATGTTGAATTATCGATCTCGACCATCCAAAATCATCAAAGTAAACATCAGAGGAAGACTGTTCGTTGACGTTCCTGTTGTTGAAGTTGATGTATTCAGAGAAGACAAAACCAAGCAAACCTTCTATGCTGCTACTTTAGAGAAGTTTGGTTTCTCTGAATGGTTGGAAGTGAAATTAGCCATTCAGGGATCGCGCTCAAAGTTCAAGAGCCATGTCGAGAAAATTTTAAATACTCAGATCGACTTGGTTTCTTCTGCTGTAGATATTCCTCCTTCCACTCTTCTTCCTCAACAAAGAAGAGTCTCTGCAAAGGAAAAGAATGTCTCAGACTCAGGTCCTCCTATACGGAATGAAACAGGTATTGGTTTCTCTCGTGCTGAAGTTCTTGGCCCTGATGCTGATCTCTCAGCGCTTGACACCTCCCTACCACCTAGAGAAACTTTCATTCCTGGCAAAGTTGTAAGTGATCCTTATGGTATATTCTTTCTAGACTACCAAGGAAATCATCACTTTCAACGCATCTCTGAGCTTCCAATCACTCCCATCGAACAACTCAGAGATCTCATATACTGGTGTGAAGTCAGACGCGACATTAAAGCTAGACACGTGAAGCCCTTGATTTTTGAAGAAGCTCTGAACAAAAACAATCAAGGAGTAAATGTCCCTGACTGGATGATTCCCACATCAAAGACCCTCGATGAACTTCTCATCAAGGAAGAACCTTTTGACGGATAGGATCGCCTTGTAATTCTTTCTATCCTTATCTGTCTACATCTTCTGTACTTGTAATTTTATTTGTTGTACTTGTAATTTTATTTGTTGTACTTGTAATTTTTCTACTTCCTTCTGTAATCTTTACGAAGTTTAAAGAAAAATTTCAGCGTATGTACTTTACTCCATCAGTACTGAAAAGATCCCAGAAAACAGTAAAAGGGACAAATATTTTATGAGTTCTTTTTATCCTTATGTTTTCATTAAATAGCAATTTTCTCTGTTGCTATGTCATAATCAAATAGGGGGAGATTGTTGATCCAAACCCTCAATGATTTGATAATGACCCTCTCTTAAACACTTAGTGAAAATTGTATGTAAACAATATGTATCAGAGTTTCACTATCGCTGATAAGTACTAAGACTTTACAGTACCGCTGATAGGAACTCTCACTCTTTAGATTAGATATTCAGCGAACACTGTTCATCATAATATAGCTCTGAGCCTGTTCAGTCTATGAGATGATCGCTGATAAGTTAGTTGTTTACTTATGATCCCTGAAGACAAGTTTCACGTCAACCAGAGTTCTACGCTGAAGTCGAAGATCAAGTTCAAGAACCAGCGACAAGTCTACTCATGAACTGATGCGGATATCAGCGAAGCAAGACCTGTCCATTCAACGTGAAGTATAAAGTAGAAGACTTCAGCAATCGCTGAACTTTATCATTCGCTGATAAAGATCTGACTCAACGAAAGCTGATCATGAAGTCTCCCTGCATGTTACTGTTGTCTTACCTCCCTTGCACGTCTCCGTACGAACTGTCAGAACGGACATCCATTTTGTCTGTAATCGTACAACAACTCTGATTCTACACTGTGCACCATGCGGCTACTAAGGTTGTCTACAAAGGTCAATGACATGCAACCACTCAGCTGCTGCCACGTGTAAAGCCATACTGCCATGCATTATATGCATGCAGTATATAAGAAGAACCTTACTTCAGTTTTGAAGTGTGCTCGGACCATCTTCTTATTTCTTATTGTTAAGTTATTATTCGTAATTTCTTTAACTCTTTCTAGTGCAAGAAACTTAGTGTTTCTCAAGACTTATTTAGATTAGGTTTATCCTTAATCTTGTTCCGCAACAAGTTGTAAATTGTCTTGATTTATCAATAAACAATTTAGAAAAGTAAAAACGTGTGTTTGTATTCAACCCCCCCTTCTACAAACTTGTATAGCCCTTCGGGACCAACAATTGTATTACTCGTGGATGTGTCTTTTAAGGTTTGAGGGGTCTCCATTGTGATTGTTGGAGTGCTCGTCGAAGGCGGCAGACCGGAAAGATTCGCTGAGTTCTCGATTTGAGCAGCTTCAATCCTGGGTTGCACGGACACACGAGGGTTACGTAAGTTAAAGAATTCATCATAGAAATGTTGAAACAGTAAATCTAAATCCGAAAGATGTGAATTCGATGTAGATGCATGATTTGGATTTACTGGGGTTTGTGTAGATCCCGAACGTGAAAGTTCGGAAGCTAACACGCCAGTTAAGCCGGGTTCTGAACTGAGTTGTTCAAAAGCCAAATCCACGGCTTCGTCAAATGTCACGTTTACGCTTTTGATAACGGATTTTGTCCGTTTGTTGTAAACGCGATAAGCCTTAGTCTACATGGAGTATCCTATGAAGACTCCTTCGTCTGCCTTCGGACTGAATTTCCTGAGATCATCCTTGTCGTTCAAGACGTAGCATGTGCATCCGAACGCGTGGAAGTACTTGATGTTCGGGATGCTATTGTTGATGATCTCGTATGGCGTTTTATTGAACCGCTTATTGATGATGGAGCAGTTTTGCGTGTAGCAAGCAGTTGCAACCGCCTCAGCCCAGGGAAATAATGGCAGCTTTGACTGTGATAGCATCGTACGAGTGGCTTCGACAAGGGTCCGGTTGCATCTTTCCACCACTCCGTTTTGCTGAGGAGTGCGTGCGGCAGAAAAGGTTTGCGAGATATCGACGGATGTCAGGTATTCGTTCACCGTTTGGTTCTTAAAATCCGTCATGTTGTCCGGCTTGATAGTCTGAACTTGCTGTCGAAGGTTCAGTTGAATTGTCTTCAGATGGTTGATAATCAGTTCTGGATTTTATCCTTCGAGCACAGGAACTTTACCCAAGTGTAGCGTGAGAAGTCGTCAACCATCACCAGGATATACTTCTGTTTGTTAATGCTTTGAACACGCATCAGTCCGCACAAATCCATATGGATGAGTTCGAGGGACCGGGCGTGCTCGGAGCGGCCTTCAGCTTGTGTGTCGCTTGCTTCATTTTCCCCATCTCGCATGCCCCGCAGAGTTTGTCCTTTATGAACTGGAGTTCGGGCATGCCATTCACGTGTCTGCCTAGCACCAGCTTGTTGATATTCTGGAAGTTGAGGTGGGAGAGACGTCGGTGCCAAATCCACGCTTGCTGTGAGTTGGCCTTTGACATCAGGCAGACTGAATCATCGGTCTTCAGGGCAGAGAGGTCGATGGTGTAGAGGTTGGTCGTTCGCGTTCCAACTAGTAGTTCCGTTCCGTCGTCAGTGCGGACGCTACACCGTTTAGCTTTGAATCTGACCTCTAGATCTTTATCGCAAAATTGGCCGATGCGGAACAAATTATGTCCCAATCCCGCGACGTATGATACCTTCTTTATCGTGATCTTGTCTTGGACAATGTCGTCGTAGCCCAAAATTAGCGCCTTGTCATCATTCCTAAATCTCACGTCTCCGCAGTATTTCTCGGTGTAGTTCGTGAGCAGCCCCTCCTTCCGGTCATGTGCTTGGAGCATCCTGAGTCTAAGTACCACACATGACTGTTTGCAAAAACGAGATTAACGGATTTTAGGTACCCGTTTGAAAATGGGTCCTGGAGGGTTAGGTTTAACACCTGGTTGAGGAACCCGTTTTGAAGTGGGTTTCCTCTCGTGTTTAGGTTTAACCTCTGATTGGGGAACCCGTTTTGAAATGGGCTTCTTTTTGGTTTTACGAGATTTTCGATTAGGTTTAGAATGATAAACATTATAAAAACCAAACCAATCAGTTGCATATTTATTATCATCAAAGTCTGTTACCCCAAGTATCTATTATGTAAAAGTATTGAAAATATTATCAAGTCAGAAGACCAACAGAGATCGAGCAGAAGACTTAGGAGAATCTCAACAAGAAGACCAACAGAACTCAACAGAGTTCTGGTGGAACCAACAGAGCTCAACAAAGCTTTGGCAGAAGATCAACAGAAGAATTGTTCATACCCGAAGACCAACAGAGTTCTGGTCTATGAACTCTGTTGAAGTGAAGACCTCTGTGAAGCCTAGGTCTCGTAGAAATCCTAAGTGTCAGACACGTGTCCATACTTTCCACGTATGCCCTAAAGAAAGGAGACACACTTTCCACGTGTCATTCCAGGGTACGATAGTACACTGTCTACACTTTATCAGGGCTATAAGTAGAGAGGTAGTGGAACAACAATTGTAAGCTTTTGGAAGAATAGTTTTCCACAATTGTTAAAGCACACACTACAGAATTCCATCGCACTACCTCCGTACGATATTGTTCTCTGTGAGATTTTAGGATACACTATTGATCTTGTTCTTGGTGTTATCTATTATCAATATACGAGCAGCGTTTCATATTTGATCTTGTTATCATTATCCTGTTCTATATTTGATTATCACTATTACAATATCGTTTACACAATCACTCACTTTAATGGCTTTATTTAATATGCTTTTGCTGCCTATTTCTTTACCATTATTGTGATGCAACGTGAATCTGGGAACCTACAGTTGGTATCAGAGCTTGCTTGATTTTCTCAAATCAACGCATCCAATCTACCAAGGTTGATTCACTGTTGTTGATTGTGTGTGTGTTTCAAAGCTTCCTAGTATACTCTGTTTTTACTGGTTAAAGATTAAAACAAGTTTTTCAGAGTTCTTTTAATATCATTTAAAGCTTTCCAGTCTAGTTTAAAGATCTTCTCTACTGTTCATTACTGTTCCATTGGTTACTGTTCACTTGCTTTCAACTTATACTCTTTCAAAACCGTTTGAAACCGCTTTACTCTGTTTTTCTGAAAAATGGCAAACAACATCAACGCCATTTATACTGTTGGTTCTCTGACCAAGCCTCCTACTCTTCTGAGAGATGAATATCCTCAACGAAAGATTAGGATGGTTAACTTCCTTGATGGAATGGACAAGGATTTAATGCGTTCTGTCACGAATAGACCTTGCCAACCTATGGTTTTGGTTCCATGTGTACCCGCAACAGAAACTCCTTCTGAGATTCCTACTTATCTTAAACCTAAAACCACCGGGTTTACTGATGAATAGAAACTTCAAATGGAAAATGACCTTAAAGTAGTTAGACTTCTAATTATGGCCATTCCAAACGAGATATTTCAAGAACTAGATTCATGTGTTACGGCTAAAGAAATCTGGGATCAACTTCTAAATCAACTTGAGGGTGGAATTAAGACCCACAAGAACAGAAGGACCCAATGTATAAATGAATACAACGATTTCAAGGCACTTCCTGAGGAAACCTTACAACAAACCTACAACAGATTCAATGTTCTAATCAACAAATGTAAAAAGTGTGGGGTTGTTAGGTCGAAGGAAGACAACAATGTTCTGTTTTTGAAAAGTTTGAATGATGAATGGTTAAATCTTTCCATGTCTTTACAAGCTAACCAGGATCTAGATGCATGGTCTCTCACTGATGTGTATGGCACTCTCGCCGCACAAGAGAATGATGTTGTCAAACAAAAGGGCAAATCCACCATTGTAGGTCCTATTGCTTTAGTTGCAGAGTCAAAGAACACCACTGAAGGAAAATCCAACAGAGAAAGTTCCAACAGAGACAAGAAGAAAGAGAAGAAGAAGGGTAAGAAAAATTTGGTAGCGGAAAGTGATGATGAAGAAAGCTCATCAGAGGATGATGATATAAATGCTTTTGCTAAATGTCTTGCGTTAATAACTCAACAATTTAACTAGAGATTTGGCAACGGAGCATTTGACAGAAGAGGTTATGTTGCACCTCCACAACAGAACCACCAGAACAGAGCTCCAACATAACAGAGATCACAACCGCAACCACAACAGAAGTACAATGCTCCAGTTCCACAGAAGGCTGATGCTGCCCAACCCATCAATCAGAATGATGGACGTTGCTTTAGATGTGGCAAACCTGGCCATTTCTCTGCTAATTGTAGAGGCAAACTGGTAAAAGACCAGAACTACTACAAGAACAAATACAAGTAAAATTACAGAGAAAGAAGCTACATTGCTGAGATGGAGAATTGGATTTCTGATTCATCTTCTGACGATGAACCAGAGCAAGCCAATGTTGCTGTGGATGATGAAAGTTTGGGAGTAGTTGATTGGATGACCGGAGAAAGGATAGAAAGATCTGAAGAGGAAGATATAGCTCATGCGTTTGCTCTAACCGTAACAGAGCCAGACAACAGAGCGCTGGAGACTACCACACCCAGTGCCAATGTATGTTCATATGAATCCAAGTCCGACTCTGAGTTGGAAATGCATGTGTCTTTGCTAACAGAGGAGTTTCAACTCTTAAAACAAAAGCTTTCTGAGGAAAAAGAGTTAAGAAAGCTAGCTCAGAAGGACCTGTCATTTTACAAGAGGGAGAAAACTCTCTTGGAACAGGAAAAAGAAGAAATATTCAAAGAGAAATATGAGCTAGATATCTTACAACAGAAGAAGGAAAGCATTTTTTCTGAAAAGATTAAAGAGTTTGAAAATGTTTTGAAACAAAAGACTGAAGAGGTGAAAAGTCAGAAAATGAAAGACTTAACTTTGTTGCCTTAAAGGACTTTTTTCAAAAAGAAAGGGAGGTTTTACATCAATCCCTATAGAGAAAAGAAATTCAAATAAAAAGTACCAGGATGCACAAGATGTGCACATTAAGATAAACTCACAGATGGATACGCAAGGTCTCGGTTTCTCTGACCTTGCTCCCTATAACGAAAAGAAGAAGACATCTCTGTCCTCTGCTTTTTGTGTTGGGAAAACCCAAGAGGATGTGATCTCTGGTACTGCTACTTTCAAAAGAATCAAAACCTCAGAGGTTTACAAAAGAACCAGATGGCTAGACTTTAGGAATGTTAGCTATGACTCCTTGAATCATGAAAAGGTTATTAAACCATCTTCAAAGTTTATTCTCGATTAAGGAAGAGCTAGAATCATACTTCCTAACTCTGTTAATAGTCTGGATCCAACAGAGATTTTCAACTTCAATTCCTTCAAGGAACAGAAGTATGTTACTTCTGTGGAAGAGTCCTCGGTTGAAAAATCACAGAGCGAGCTCAACCCCGAAGCACCAGTATTCTCTCCCACTTCAGAAACAATTAGAACATCTTTTGAAGAAGATCTCATGAAAGTTCTTGAGGAAAATGCTGTTTCTGATGCATTGAAACCAAAGTTGAGAAAGTTTAAGTCTGTCAAAACCAATATCTCAGTGATAACCCCAGAGTCTAACACCCTCAACAGAGCCACAAGAGACTTTCTAGACTCTGACAATGAATCTGACTCTGAGATAGATGAGCAAATTTTCTGTGCTCAAAAGAAAGTTTTGCATAAACCAAATCAGATACCCGCGGGATGTTTTGATCTGAAAAAGGATGTCCCATTCTTTAAGAAACAAGCTAGATTTATACCAATAACTGAGTTTGATAACAAAAGCTTCTAACACAATAGAAGTGAAGAAAAGAGAGAATGCAAGAAATGTTCCTGTAAACAACAATACCTCTATTCCCTTAGCTTTTAAGCCTGTGAAATTTACTCCAGAACAGAAGGGCAAATGGATAGTTAATGACAGACCTATTCCCAATTCTGGTGTAAATCAAAGAAGAAACTCTTTTTGGCAAAGTGAGTCTGTTCCAAAGAAAAACAACTCTTTCAAGCAAAAACAGGACAGAATGTATGGTCCTAAGGTTTTTCAGAATCAAGTACCATTCAAACAACAGTTTTTGAACAAAAACAGCAATGTGCATCAGTTATCTTCATGTTCTATCAACTGCAATTGCATTCAACTGTTGTTAAAACTGCAAAATCACATGAATGGTCCCCATTGTGTTCTGAATAAGTCACCACAAAGGAAAAATCCTAAGACTATTTAGAATACACAGAGAATGACCTCTGACACAACATCAAAGAATGTAAAGCCAGTAGGAAAGACTGTTAACACCCCAAAGCCTAACAAGAAATGACCCATCTTGCAATGGGTACCTAAAAGAAACTAATATGTCTTGCAGAAGCCTCATGTGCAGATCTGGTACCTAGATTCTGGATGTTCCAGGCACATGACGGGCAATAAGGAGCTGCTGACTTCATTTATGAACAAGAAGGGAAGTGCAGTAACCTTTGGAGGAGACAATGGTGGACAGATTAGAGGATATGGTACTTTAGTTAATGGTGGTGTTTCAGTTTCTGAGGTTGCTTATGTTGAAGGATTAAATCATAATCTTCTCAGTATAAGTCAACTCTGTGATCATGGATTCGATGTCAATTTTAGGAAGAAGTACTATTCCTTGTTGCTTTCCGAGTCTGGTCAAGAACTTTTAAGAGCCGACAGAAAAGGCAATCTGTACAAAATGAACTTTAATCCAAATCAAAACTCTACAACAGAGAAACCCTGTTTAGTGTCTTTGAAAAATGAAGATGCCTGGCTCTGGCATAAAAGATTTGCCCATGTAAATGTTTCAAATCTTGACAAGCTTGTGAAATTGAACATAGTGAAAGGACTGTCTTCGCTAAAATTTGACAAAGACCATCTCTGTTCTGCCTGTGAATTGGGTAAGATGAAAAGATCTTCACACGGAACTAAGAGCGATCACAATTGTCCCATACCTTTGCATATGCTTCATATGGATCTCTGTGGTCCAATCTCTGTGCAAAGTCTGTCGGGCGAGAAGTATATACTTGTGCTTATTGATGAATATTCTAGATATACTTGGATTGAGTTCATCAGAGTAAAATCTGATGTCCCAGAAATTCTGATAAGTTTGTTGAGAAGGATACAGGTTCTGTTAGGACTAAAAGTTCAAAAGTTGAGAAGTGATAATGGGACAGAGTTTAAGAATGCAAGAATAGATGCTTATCTTTCAGAAGAAGGAATATCCCAAAACTTCTCAGCTGCCAGAACTCCACAACAGAATGGTGTGGTGGAGAGAAAGAACAGAACTCTGGTAGAAACCGCCAGAACCATGTTGGCCAGTTCTGTCCTTCCTATCAACTTCTGGGTAGAGGCAGTCTCAACAGCCTGTTTTACCGAAAACAGAGCTGTAATAGTGAAGAGATTTAAGAAGACTCCCTATGAACTCATCAACAACAGAAGGCCAAACGTGAAATATTTTCACATTTTTGGTTGCAAGTGCTACGTCTTGAATGACAGAGAACAACTGAGTAAATTCGATAAGAAGGCGGACGAAGGAATCTTTATTGGTTATTCCTTGACCTCTAAAGCCTACAGAGTCTACAACACCAGAACTCGTGTCATTCAAGAAAGTGTAAACGTGTCCTTTAATGAAAGTACATCAAGTGCATCTGATCGCAAATCAACAGAGGGGACACAAACAGAGCAGAAGAAGCCAAGTTCTTCAAAAACAAGGGAAGAAGATATCAATCTCGTGTTCGATGATTTCTTCGATGATGATGATTCCTCTGTCAACATAAACAGAGACGATCAAGCTCAGAATTCAACAGAACCGAATCTGACAGGTACAACTCTTACTAGTTCCTCCAATACTTCACCATTTACTTCTCTGTCTACAGGTGTCATTCAGAGAAATGAGGAACCACAAAGAGAACCTGAGCAAGAACCATCATCACCCCTGTTAACTAATATTGGGAGAGATTCCCTATTTGAAAGCACACCTTCACAGAGCCCAGTTGGCAGCTCACAGAGCAATGAGGCCACTCTCCAGAGTTGTGTACCACAGAGCCCTGGTGCCAATCCACAGAGCTCTGATGTTGAAGATCGTCTTTTCCTATCAGAAGCACAAACCCCACATGTTGTCCATGCTCCCATGACAAGATGGACAAAGGATCACCCTCATCATCTTATAATTGGTGCTGCTGAAGATGGTGTAAAGACAAGATCGGCCACAATCAATGAAGCCTTCTTTGTAAATTTTCTAAGCATGATTGAGTCGAAGAAGATCACTGAAGCCCTTGAAGACCCAAACTGGATCGAAGTTATGCAAGAGGAGCTTCTGGAGTTTGAACGAAACAAAGTTTGGTCCTTGGTTCCACTTCCAAAAGGCAAAGCTGCCATCGGAACCAAGTGGGTGTTTAGAAACAAAAAGGATGAAGATGGGATTATCATCAGAAACAAAGCCCGATTGGTTGCTAAGGGATACAACCAAGAAGAAGGCATTGACTATGACGAGACCTTTGCACCTGTGGCTAGGCTAGAAGCCATCAGAATCTTCCTAGCCTATTCTGCTCACAAGGGTTTCAAGGTCTACCAGATGGATGTCAAATCTATTTTTCTGAATGGCAGATTACAAGAAGAAGTATATGTTCAGCAACCACCAGGTTTTGAATGTTCAGAGTTTCCAGACCATGTTTACAAGCTAGACAAAGCTCTGTACGGCCTTAAGCAAGCTCCCAGAGCCTGGTATGAAACTCTGTCAAACTTTCTGTTGACTAATCACTTCGAGAAAGGTACTGTCGATAAAACTCTATTCTTTAGGAGGTATAAGAATGATATACTTCTGGTACAAATATATGTTGATGACATTATTTTTGGGTCCACACGACAAGAGTACTGTGATAAGTTTGAGGAATTGATGAAAAGTGAATTCAAAATGAGCATGATGGGAGAACTTTCTTTCTTCATTGGTTTACAAGTAAAACAATCCATCAGAGGGACTTTCATAAGTCAGTCCAAATACATCTCTGACATTTTGAAAAAATACAAGTTCAATAATTCAAAACCAATGAAAACTCCTATTGCCACTGGAGTCAAACTTGACTCTGACCTTAATGGTGAACCTGTAGATGTCAAGAACTACAGAGGCATGATAGGGTCACTTCTGTAGTTTACTGCTAGCAGACCTGATATAATGTTTGCAACGTGTCTCTGTGCCAGATTTCAAGCAAATCCTAAAGTATCACACTTTTCTGCTGTCAAGCGTATATTTAAATATCTGAAAGGGACTCAATTCTTGGGTCTCTGGTATCCTCTTAATTCTGGTTTCGAGCTTGTAGCATATACAGATTCTGATTATGGAGGATGCAAGAATGACAGAAAAAGTACTTCTGGTAGCTGCCAATTACTTGGTGAAAAATTGGTGAGTTTGACATCCAAGAAACAGAACCGCGTTTCAACCTCTACAGCAGAAGCAGAGTATGTTGTTGCTGCTAGTTGTTGCTCTCAAGTGCTCTGTATGAAAACTCAACTCAAAGATTATGGCATGGAGTACAATAAAATTCCAATTATGTGTGCCTCCAAGAGTGCCATAGCAATCACAGCTAACCCAGTTCAGCATTCCAAAACCAAGCGTATCGACATAAGGTATCACTTCATAAAACACCATGTTGAAAAAGGGACGATTGAAATGTACTTCGTTTCAACCGACTTCCAATTAGCTGATCTTTTTACAAAAGCCCTTGATGAAAGGAGATTTAACTTCTTTGTTGGTCCCGAAAGGCTTAAACAAGTTTGTAGAAGGGGGGGGGGGGGTTGAATACAAACACACTATTTTACTTTTCTAAATTGTTTATTGATAAATCATTAACAATTTACAGCTTGTTGCGGAAACAAGATTAAGGATAAACCTAAATCTAAACAAGTTGGAACACTAAGGTTTTCTTGCACTAAGAAAGATAAGGAGATTACTAATAAAATCCTATATTGAGAGTATATAGCTGGAACACTAAGGTTCTCTTTATATACTGCATGCATTTAATGCAATCCAGTATATACTTTACACGTGTCATCAGCGGATTGGTTGCATGTCATTGACCTTTGATGACAACCTTAGTAGCCGCATGAATGAACAGTGTAGTATCAGAGTGGTTGTACGATTTCAGATTTTCGGAGGTTCTTTTCTGACATTTCGTACGGTGGCGTGCAAGGGAGGTTAAGACAAAAGTACTTTGTACGGAGGACTTCATGATCAGCTTTCGTTGATTCAGCGATTATCATTTACTATTCAGCAGATGATAAAGTTCAGCGATAGCTGAAGTCTTGTACTTGATACTTCACGTTGAGTGGACAAATCTGAGTCTTCGCTGATCCGCATCAGTTCATTAGGAGACTTGTCGCTGGTTCTTGAGCTTGATCTTCGACTTCAGCGTAGAACCTTTGTTGACGTGAATCTTGTCTTCAGGGATCATAAGTAAACAACTAACTTATCAGCGATCACCATAAGGACTGAACAGACTCAGCGATATGGTGAACAGTGTTCGCTGAATGTTTAATCTAAAAGTGCGAGAGTTCCTATCAGCAGTACTGTAAGATCTTAGTACTTATCAGCGATAGTGAAACTCTGATACATATTGTTTACTTACAATTTTCACTAAGTATTAAGATAGGGTCATTATCAAATCACTGAGGGTTTGGATCAACAATCTCCCCCTATTTGATTATGACATAGCAACAAAGAAAATTGCTATTTAATGAAAACATAAGGATAAAAAGAACTCATAAAATATTTGTCCCTTTTACTGTTTTCTGGGATCTTTTCAGTACTGATGGAGTAAAGTACATTCGCTGAAATCTTTCTTTAAATCTTTGAATCAGGTTACAATATGAATAAGAAAGATTACAAGTACAAGCGAAATAAATTACAAGTACTGAAGGATGACTGATACAATAGAGAAAAATGGTGATTGTTGTCAGCCTTCAAAGGGTTCTTCCTTAATGAGAAGTTCATCAAGGGTTGTCTTTTCAGTTGGAATCATCCAGTCAGGAACCTTTTCTCCTTTATTCTTTAGCTTCAGAGCAGCTTCAAAAATCAAGGGTTTTAGGTGTCGTGCCTGAATGTCTTTTCTGAAGTCGCACCAGTAGATGAGATCTTTGAGCTGTTCGATTGGAGTGATTGGAAGCTCAGCGATCCGTTGAAAGCATTTACGTCCGTCGTAGTCAAGAAAGAATATTCCATAGGGATTACTGATGACTTTACCAGGGACGAAAAGTTCACATGGTGGCAAAGAGATGTCAAGGGCAGATAGATCAGGATCAGGACCAAGTACTTCAGCGCGAGAGAAACCAATTCCAGTTTCATTTCGTATGACAGGACCTGAGTTTGAATCTTGACGTTTCTTCCTTGGAGAGCCCTTTTTTTCTTTTCGGCTTTAAATCAGGAACAGGAGGAATATCCACACAAGAAGATATCAAATCGATCTGTCTGTTTATCAGCTTTTCGAAATGATCCTTGTACTTAGATTTTGATGGTTGGATAGCTAACCTCATCTCCAGCCATTCAGAGAGACCATACCTTTTTACAGTGTCAGCACGAAAGGTTTCAGATGAGTCATCTTCTCTGAACAGTTTGATGTCAACAATAGGTACTCCGATGGAGGTTCTTCCAGAGATGAATACCTTGTTGATCTTCGCTGGACGATATCTGAAGTGGATTTTCTCTTTACACCAGATCAGGGTGGTCTGAGAAACTTCAGCTTTCTTTTCCACGATCTTCTGGGCTTGTTCCCAAAGCTTTCGTTGGATTTGAATGGGAATATGCTTCAGCTTGGGGTCTTTGACAGATTATTGAGTGAGCTTGATGGCGTATTCTCTGTCTTTATCTTCAGCTTCCTTCCTTTCAGCGATGAGGCGTTCAACTCTGAGATGATCCTGGTATTCAGCTTTTGAAATTCTGAATTTAGGAGGAACTGAAGGTAGTTGATCGCGCCTTAGGATGATTCGCTGATCCTCGAATCGCTTTATCATTTCTTCTCTCCTCTTTTGAGGAACTGAGGAGGGTCTGTTTCTGTGCGAGAGAGGTTGTTCTTCTGATTCATCAGTCTCAGAGATTAAATCTAAGACTGGGATTATGTCTTCAGTGGTAGCTGGAATTATTGGTGAAGTCGCAATAGAAGATCTTTCAGCGATATCCTCAAACAGGGGAGAGGACTAGCTGAAACGCAGCGATCTTACAAATAAGAACTGGGTAGAAGAACTTGGGTAGAAAAGATAGAAAAAAAATGTGGATGTGTAGGTGTTTGTGGAATGGATAACTGATTTTTCAGAGATGATTAGGGAAGGAAAAATAAGTTTAGTGTACCTGACAAATTGGCTTTGCAAGTAGGATCGCCAGATTATCATCTTCAGCGATGCCTTTGTCTTTGCTTTTCTCAGCGCCAGAGGCTGGGTGCTTTGTCTTTGTCTTCTCCCCTGAAGGTTCTTTTATTGAAATACCTTTAAGAGCTTTGGTTCGAGGAGCAGGTTTGACAACAAAGAAATCATCGTCATCTTCATCATCATCATCATCGTTCCTTGGAGAGGAGGATGGTTCAGCTTCAGGGATGTCGAAGTCTTCGTCTTCTTCTGCTTCAGATTCCTCAACATCTTCTTCGAGTTTCTCCCCCTCAGATACAGAGGCGAGGTTCTCGGTTCCCTCAGGGTTTTCATCTCCCTGAGGTCCAGTAATCCGTTCTTCATTACCCTCTCCCCTGATAGATTCATCATGGGAAAGGTCTTCAGCGCTTTTATTTTGATCTTCAGCGCTCTTCTCCTGTTCAGCGCTCTTCTCCCCCTCTTTCTCATGATGGGCGGGGGAGGAATGGGTAGATTCAGCATTGGTGTTGTCTCTGTCTTCTGGGCCAGAGATTTTCACACAATCTTCAAGCTTAGCTATTCTGTCTTCTAGGCCAGAAATAGCAGGCGTGATTTTCTTCAGCTCTTGGCGATCCTCTGCGGTGAATGAGTCCAAAACAGGTGCAGGGGCCGGAGCAGGAGCTGGATTATTTGCCTTGTTCACCAGCGTCTCGATCATTGTCTTGACAGAACTAAGATCGGTCTTCACTGAGCCTAAGTCGGTCTTGACCACTGACATATCACCTTCGAGTGTACCAACCGATTTCTTCAGCGTTGTAACCAGTGTAGATGTCGGAGAGCACTTTGGCAAAGTCGGCGAGAGTTTTATCAAGGTCTTTGATGTCATCAGAGGAGGCCTTCTTGTCCACCACAGTAGTCAGCTTCGTCAGATTCTCTCCAGCGTTTGTTACAGCTGTAGAGTTATTTGATAGACCGGTGGTGAGATCCGTAAGTTTCATCTCCATAGACTTCAGAGACTGGTTGATGTCTCCCAAATAAGGACCTGTAACATATAAGTACTTGTGAACAAAGGAAAGCTCAGAAGTTTCAGGTTTAGTTACAGTGTTTAAGGTGGGATCTGTACCTGCAGGAGCGTTGACGAACTTATCAAAGTTTCGAGTCCCTCCATAGTGTTCCATATCTCCCTCAAAAGTTCCGTGAGGGATGGAGATCTCTGCAGGTCCTTTCTTCGTCATTCGCTGAGAAGCTTCAACGGCTTCTTGAATGATGGCATCTCCAGTTTTGACTGGAGGAGTGTCCAAAGAAGTAGAGGGAGGAGCGAAGGATAAGAATTGGGGTTGGGTTTCAAGTTCAGCGTTGGATTCGCTGAGAAGTACTTCATCAGTCTTTTGAGAGACTGACGAAGGTTGGGTAGATTCCAAAGTTCTAACCTCAGCGTTTAAGGACGCTGAAGTAGGTTTAGAAGGGATGGCTTGAATTGGTGTGGCAGAGCGTACCACGGAACTTTCCTTCAGCTCTTCAGAATGAGCTAGGGAGTCTTCAGCATGCAATTGCTGGGGTTGCTCCTTGGTTTTCTTGATCCTTTTGGAATCAAGAGGGGTAAGAGATTGTTTCCTTTTCTTAGAAGGAATGGATTTTGTGGCCTGGGAATCAGCGAGGGGTATAGTCGCTGAAGGAGCCACAGAAAGCGGAGAATTAAGTAGAGTGAGAAGGGTAGAGAGACGTACCTCGTTGGCGACAGGCTTGAAGTCGAGAACTTTAGGGCCAATCTGAGAGAGTTTCAGATCACCCTCTTCAGGATAGCTGTCCTTCAGGCCATATTGAAAGATGGCGCTGATGAATCGCGGGTAAGGAACCCATGCTGGTCGGTCAGCGGCAGAATCAACACGTTGAATGAGGTCTTCATAGATGATGGAGGCCCAGTCAATGTTGAGACCTTTCAGCAGTGCGTAACCCATGGCCTGCTGAGGGTGAGCGGCTTGATCAGAAGATCCGGATTTCGCTGTCATGCAGCTGATCAGGTGAGCGAAGATGAAGTTCATCTCGCTGGGCATCTTGGATTTCTTTATCAGCGTCAGCTTCTTCTCAGGTAGCTTGTCTCTTCCAGTCTCCCAGATGTAACCCATCGCATCAAGGAAAGCAATGATTTCTTCCCTGTCAGCGTGCTTCTTGTGGTCAGGAAATGGAATGAAAGGATTTTCTGAGGTAGCGTTAGGGAATTTCAGAGCTTTGGGGATTATTGCGGGGGTTATCTTGATGGTGCCATACTCAGTATCGCTGAGTATGCAGTCGATGGTTTTAGATGGATCTTTGGCTGAGGGTAGGTTGGTGTGTCTGGCAGAGTACCAGAATTGGGATAATAGACGCTGACTGGCAGGAGGTGTGATTGTCAGTGCTGTGTAGATGGGGCTATTCTTCAAAAAATTTACAGCGTCGTCTAGATGGGATACCTGCTTCCGAGGAGGAAACTCGAGAAGCGCTGAAAGGTTGTTTGCCTTTGTCCAGTCTAGTTGATCCAGCTCAAACTTAACCTGAGGAGCTTTGGTGATTTCCAGTTCCTCAGAATCAGTGGAGATGGACTCAGCGGTAACATTCAGCTTTGAAGTTGCCATTTCACTGTATTATCAGTTCAACCAAAGATGTTAACAAATAAGAAATATCTTAATGTGGAAAGAAAATTTCCATTAAGATTTTTCGAATTTTGTCCATTTCATTCAGACAAAAAAGTCTTAATGAAGATTAGGGTTTTTCTTGTTTTTAAAAAAAACGAATATAACACCTATAAGCCTTGTATTCCAGTTTAAAAAAATGGATACGAAAGAAGAACAAGTTTAAGATTTTAGATTTAAAACTTGAAGAACAACCATGAAATGGTTGTGTTTATAAAACCATGAAAGAAAATGATTTTATTTTTTTGAGTTCTTTTGTTTGATCTTGTGTAAAACAATGATAAGATCGAAAACAAGTTATTTGCATTTGATAATAGATAAGAACATATTAACCTTGAGTTTGATGAAGAAGATGATGAACAGTTCTTGAAGATTGAGAGCACAAAATGCAACAGTGTTCTTTTCTTGCGGAGAAAGATTGATTCGCATAAAAGACAAATATAAACTTTGAGAGTGTTTATATAGGAAGAGAGTAGAGAGAGAAAAACTTGAGCGGGAAAGTTTTTCATCATGACACGGACACGTGTTTGCATTTGATTGGATAGACAACGAAACGTGCAAACGTGTGTCAGAAAAAAGAGCGTGCCTGGTGTTATCCGTTGCAATGACGTCACAACTGTCCTTTCACATTCTTTCGTTGTCTCTGAGGTTTTTGAAAGAAAAACTCAGGGACTCTTTGGAAAATATGAAGCACTGAATAGAAATATCAGTGAGGGTTTTAAGAAATTTCAAAATATTATTCAGCGATGAAAGAATTTGAAATCTTGCATTTTCATGCGTTTTGTCAGAGAAAACATACCTTGATATCAGTTTAACCCATTTTATTTAGAGAGAAGATGATGAAATGGATTGTACAAGTTTATTTTATCCAGATCCTATACAAGAATGTATAAACGTATCGCTGATTTAAATGTGAACCGCTGAAGATTTATCCTTCAAAGTTCAGCATTCCAAGCTCGCTGATGAGAAAGTTGAATCTTGTCTCATCAAGAGGTTTGGTAAACAAATCAGCTAACTGATAATCAGTTGGGATAAAATGAAGTTCTATATCACCATTCATCACATGATCTCTGATAAAATGATATCTGATTTCTATGTGTTTTGTCTTTGAGTGTAGTACTGGATTGTTTGCTATAGCGATGGCACTTGTGCTGTCGCAATAGATTGGAATTTTGGAGAGCTGAAGATCATAGTCTAGTAGTTGATTTCTCATCCACAAGACTTGAGAACAGCAGCTTCCAGCGGCTACATACTCAGCTTCAGCTGTGGAAGTGGACACCGAGTTTTGCTTCTTACTTGTCCAACTTACCAGCTTTCCACCCAAGAGCTGACATCCTCCTGTGGTGCTTTTCCTATCCATTTTGCAACCTGCAAAATCACTGTCTGAATAGGCGGTTAGATCGAATCCTGAATCTTTGGGATACCAAAGACCTAGATTCGCTGTACCCTTAAGATATCGAAAGATTCGCTTTACAGCTTTCATATGAGATATCTTAGGTTCAGCTTGATATCGTGCGCACAGACATGTTGCAAACATAATATCGGGTCGGCTAGCTGTAAGATACAGTAGTGAGCCGATCATCCCACGGTACAGCGTGACATTGACAGGAACACCCTTTGTGTCCTTATCAAGTATCAGCGGTGGTGCCATAGGGGTTTTCATAGCTGAACTTTCAGTTAAGTCGAATTTTTTCAGCATATCTTTAACATACTTTCCCTAATTTATAAAAGTTCCTTTTTCAGTTTGCTTAATCTGAAGACCAAGGAAATATGTTAGTTCACCCATCATACTCATTTTATACTCATCTTTCATTCTATCAGCGAAACGAGTACAAAGCTCAGGGTTAGTAGAACCAAATATAATGTCATCAACATATATTTGAACTAAAATGATATGACCTTTTATTTTTCTAAAAAACAAAGTTTTGTCAATCTTACCTCTCTCAAATTTTTCAAGGTGGAGATAAGTAGAAAGAGTGTCATACCATGCACGAGGAGCTTGCTTCAAGCCATAAAGTGCCTTATCCAGCTTATAAACATAACCTGGACGCTTAGGATCTGAGAATCCTGGAGGTTGTTCCACATAAACTTCTTCATTCAGCTTTCCATTTAGAAACGCTGACTTAACATCCATTTGATGTACAGTGAAGTTCTTGTGTACAGCATATGCTAAGAAAAGACGAATAGATTCAAGTCTTGCTACAGGAGCAAAGGTTTCGTCATAATCTATACCTTCCTCTTGTCTGTATCCCTGAGCAACAAGACGAGCTTTGTTGCGAGTTACAGTACCATGTTCGTCCAACTTGTTTCGATAGACCCACTTAGTGCCTATCACTGTTTTGTCAGTTGGTCTCCGAACAAGTTTCCAAACTTTGTTTCTTTCGAATTCAGTCAGCTCTTCTTGCATAGCGCTGACCCAGTTTGGATCTCTGAGGGCATCATCTATTTTCTTTGGTTCAGTTAGAGAAATAAAGTTAACAAATAAACAAATATTACCTGCACTTCTACGAGTCTGAATACCAGCGTTGGGATCACCAAGAATTTGATCGATTGGGTGATTTACAGTCCATCGCTGAGCCGGAGCATGCGTCGCTGACTCAGTCTGAACTGGAGAAACTGAAGATGAGGCTTCAGCTACTTCTGGATAATCAGCTAAGAGAGGAATGCTTGCATTTGTCACTTCATTCACTGATTGCTGAGAAATAGATGGAATTTCTGAGACATTTGGATCAACTGCGGGTATAGTATTTATAGGAACAGCTGAGACCCAAGATGTTTCAGCTTCACTATTCTGCATATTGGGAATGATAGTAGGACCATCATTTTCAGTTGTATGAGTATGAGTAGTGGGAACATCTTCTGAATCACCAAGATGAGAAAACATCCATTGATTCAGTTCTTCTGTATCAGCGTTCGGTTTAGAGTTCGCTGAACGGGATTCGTCAAACGTGACGTGAATAGTTTCTTCTACAGTTTGTCTTCTTCGGTTGAAGACTCTGAAGGCTTTGGAAACTGAGGAGTATCCAAGAAAGATTCCATCATCAGCCTTAGGATCAAACTTTCCAAGGGCATCTCTGTTGTTCAGTATGAAACACTGACAACCAAAGATGTGAAGAAAGCTGATTGAAGGCTTTCTCCCATGAAAAAGTTCATAGGCTGTCTTTTTGAATCTTTTGACTATCAGCGACCTGTTTTGCGTAAAACAAGCCGTGTTAACAGCTTCTGCCCAAAACTGAGTAGGCAGGTGAGAATCGCTGAGCATTGAACGTGCAGCTTCAATAATTGTTCTATTTCTTCTTTCAGCGACTCCGTTTTGTTGTGGTGTTCTCACTGACGAAAAGTTGTGAGAAATACCCTTGCTCTCAAGGAAGGAATCAAGAGAACTGTTTTTGAATTCAGTTCCATGATCACTCCTTATTGAGCGAACAGTCATATTGTTCAGAGTTTCCATCTTCCGAACAAAGGTGATGAGTTCTTCAGGGGTGTCACTCTTAGAACGGAGAAACATTACCCATGTATAACGAGAGAATTCATCAACTATGACCAGCGTATATTTCTTTCCAGCGATGGATTGTTTGTTAACGGGGCCAAACAAATCCATATGGAGTAGTTGAAGAGGAGATGACACTGAGGAAACTTGCTTGGACTTAAAGCTTGCCTTGGTCTGCTTCCCTTTTTCACACGCTGAACATAAGGATTCTTTGGCGTATGAATGTTGAGGTAGACCAGTGACTAACTCTTTGGATGAAAGAGTATTCAGTGTCTTGAAGTTGAGATGTGAAAGCCTCTTGTGCCATAGCCAGTTGACATCAGAAGATGCCTTTGAGAAGAAACAGGAGTTCTCAGTGGTTGTTGAGTCCATGTTTATAACGTAAACATTTTCCAAACGATAACCGCTGAGAGCTATCTTCTCCTTTTTGTCAGAGACAAAGCAGGATTCCTTGGTGAAAATCACTTTGTTATCCATGTCGCAAAGCTGACTGATGCTCAGAAGATTATGCTTCAGCCCTTCAACATATGCGACTCTTCTGAAGGATGTTGTACCATTTGAAAGTACACCATACCCTCGGGTGTGTCCTTTTCCATTTCCACCGAAAGTCACAGAGGGACCCTTCTCTTCCTTGTATTCAGCGAGCAGGCTTTTCTTTCCAGTCATGTGTCTAGAGCATCCGCTATCGAGATACCAGATACCCTTCTTAACCTGAATGGCAGATGTTGAAGTGGAGGGAATGTCTGAACTTTCTTCCTCTTCTTCAATCTTGGCCATGAGACATTGATTTGCTTCATCATCTTCAGAATCAGATGATGAGGCTTCTTCATCAGAAGCAGCCCAATCATAGTCAGCCATTAGGCCTTTTCCCTTCTTCTTAAAGCTTTTCAGCTTTGCATACTTCTCCTTCAACTTTAAGTATTTGTCGTCTTTATTCCTTGGAACAAAGGATTTCTTTGTAAAGGCTGAAGGTCTCATGATTTTCTTTGACCTGCACTCGTTAGCGAAATGACCTGTCTTTTCGTAGTTAAAACAAGTAGCAGTAGCCTTATCAACAAAAGCTGATGACTTAGGCTTGTCAGCTATAGAAAGAGTTTTGTTCTTTCTAAACATTTTCTTCTTGGCGAATCTCCTGAACTTTTTAGTTAGGAGAGCCAAGGATTCATCATCTGAAGAATCAGAATCTGATGATCTTTCAGAGTTACTTTCTAACTCAGTGATAGTGACCACGGGTCGCTGAGTAGAAGGTTCCTCTGAGATTAAAGCAACAGGGGTGCTTTTGGAATCTTTTACAAGATTCTTCTTAAGATGGCTAGATTGCTCATGATTCAGCAATGTGCCATATAAGGTAGCAAGTGTCATTGATCTTGGATCTTTTGACAGCTTAAGACACATGGAATAATTGTCCCAGCTTTCAGGTAAACATTCTAAAAACTTTGTCAGAACTTCAAAGTTAGAATATTCCTTACCAACCGTTTTAAGATCTATAATTAAGCAATTAAAACGTTGATGTACTTCAGAGAGAGTTTCATTCTTACCAGAGATGAAACTTTCGTATTGTCTTACCAGGTTGATCTTTCTTGAATCCTGGACTTCAGACGTTCCTTCATACTGAACACATATTGTGTCCCACATGGCTTTTGAGGATTTCAGGTTCATGACGGAATGGTAGACTTCGTCAGGAAGGGCCATGGATAGTATGGATCTGGCTTTTGTATCTATAGCCACTTTCTTCTTGTCTTCATCGGTCCAATGATGGATTTCCTTTGGAATCAGCCTTTCTGGAATAGCAGCTCTAGTTGCAGTGGCTGGAACGGCAGGATCAATCGTTACAGGGATGTGTGGACCGTTTTCAAGATAGTAAGGTATAGTAGGGTCTACACCTTCTAAGAAGAGTGTCATCCTATTTTTCCATAAGTTGAAGTTGTCTCTGGAAAATCTAGGGGGTTTTGCAAGAGAACCATTGTCGATATAGTGAGTGTTTGTGTTTGAGTTGGCCATTTTCAGATAATAGCAAGGAAGAGAAATATCTTAGATTAGATCTTGTTTATGAGATTAAACAAATCTGCTCTGATACCACTTGTTGGTCCCGAAAGGCTTAAACAAGTTTGTAGAAGGGGGGGGGGGGGGGGGGGGGGGTTGAATACAAACACACTATTTTACTTTTCTAAATTGTTTATTGATAAATCATTAACAATTTACAGCTTGTTGCGGAAACAAGATTAAGGATAAACCTAAATCTAAACAAGTTGGAACACTAAGGTTTTCTTGCACTAAGAAAGATAAGGAGATTACTAATAAAATCCTATCTTGAGAGATTTGAACTTGTCCAGAGTTAGCAAGTTACTTCGAATGAAGTGAGTTCATCTCTTTATATACTGCATGCATTTAATGCAATCCAGTATATACTTTACACGTGTCATCAGCGGATTGGTTGCATGTCATTGACCTTTGATGACAACCTTAGTAGCCGCATGAATGAACAGTGTAGTATCAGAGTGGTTGTACGATTTCAGATTTTCGGAGGTTCTTTTCTGACATTTCGTACGGTGGCGTGCAAGGGAGGTTAAGACAAAAGTACTTTGAACGGAGGACTTCATGATCAGCTTTCGTTGATTCAGCGATTATCATTTACTATTCAGCAGATGATAAAGTTCAGCGATAGCTGAAGTCTTGTACTTGATACTTCACGTTGAGTGGACAAATCTGAGTCTTCGCTGATCCGCATCAGTTCATTAGGAGACTTGTCGCTGGTTCTTGAGCTTGATCTTCGACTTCAGCGTAGAACCTTTGTTGACGTGAATCTTGTCTTCAGGGATCATAAGTAAACAACTAACTTATCAGCGATCACCATAAGGACTGAACAGACTCAGCGATATGGTGAACAGTGTTCGCTGAATGTTTAATCTAAAAGTGCGAGAGTTCCTATCAGCAGTACTGTAAGATGTTAGTACTTATCAGCGATAGTGAAACTCTGATACATATTGTTTACTTACAATTTTCACTAAGTATTAAGATAGGGTCATTATCAAATCACTGAGGGTTTGGATCAACATTCTTAATCAGCAAATTGGGTATGCTGAACATGTCCTCCTAACTCTGTTTATAACTCAACAGAGCCTCTGACGATCCTACCAGAGCTCTGTCAAATAGTTGGGTAGGATAGTTCAGCAGAGTCTCTGATGTTCACCAGAACTCTGTCAGGCATTTTTTTTTTCATCAAGCTCAGTGAATCTGTTTGTACATATTTTTTTGTTTGTACAGTTTTTTTTCGGGGCTGAATAGGCAAATCTTTCATATAAGCTCATCTTTCAAGGGGGAGCTTATAAATGAAAACGTGCATGATTTTAGGGGGAGCAAGTCAAAATTTGTCTTTCAAATCTAAAATGACTTTGCTCCTTGAACCTAAAAGAAAAATCTTTTTGAAGGGAAAACCTGTTCTGATGAATACTTTTTGATAATGTCAAGAACTTACCAGAACTCTGATATTTCACCAGAGCTCTGTTAATTTTCACCAGAACTCTGTGAACCTTCTGAGATAGTTCTGTTGACGTTCTTTGACCACTTTCACATCAGATACAGAACTCTAGATGATTTTTGGGTAAAGGTGAAACATCTTCGGATACTTGGAAAGAAATGAATAAGTCATTTCAACAGAGGCAAAACTATGCTGAGCTCCACCAGAGCTCTGTCGGTTTTCTGCCACGTCATCAGAAGCACGTCATCAGAGATGCGAAGCGTCAACTACTTGTCACCCGCACATCTCTAACCGTGAAGGTTTGCTTGCCCAAAAGCGGTCAGAACCAAATCTTACGTGGCATTCTCTGATTGAAAGACAGATCACTAGCTGTTTCCACGTTCTACTGTAGATGCCGTTCCACTATCTGAAACTCGAGTGCTTACAGTACCTACGACGATTACCCAACCACATGTTTAGCGTATAAATATCCATTACCCTGACCCATTTCTTTTCTTACGCTTTATGATCATTCAAAAACCCTTCATCTTTCCCTCTCAAAAGTTCAAAACCTTCAAGTTGTTCAACAAAAACCCTAATCTGCAACAATGGCAGAACCTCAAAACTCTGCTGATTCAAGCCGAATAGGACCCGTCGATGAAATCATTATCCTCCCATACGAGTTAGCTGACAACAACTATCGATTCGACCCAAACCCAGGACTCTATTTACCATATATCACATCTTCATAGAGTTTTTCAGAAACTCCGAAATCTTTAGAGCCCTGGCAGCGTTTGATGATCATCTTCCTACAATCTACGTCCAACAATGGTGGACCACGTGCCAGTACATAGAAGAACAAGATGGGATTGTTGGGAATGTCAACTCGAGAAATGGATGAGCAGGAACAATCAGAATCCGTGCAAGCACTTTTAGAAGAATCTTCAGGATGAAGACCAAAAGACAACTTGGAATAGAAGCCTATGAACCCCCCCCCCCCCTCCCCCCCCCCCCCCCCCCAATGTTGCTATTCTTCTTGAATTCATGAAGTTCTTGGGATACAACAAAGAACTGAACAGAATAGGTGAGTTCAGAAGACAGAATCTACCAACAATGTGGAACTTCATGTTCTCCACCTTGAACAGAACCCTCACTAGCAAATCTGGGAGTCAAGACCAAGCCAGCGCAGAAATCCTACAGATCATGTATGGATTGTTCTTTAACGGAAATTTCGACTACGCCAGCATTCTTTACAACGACCTTCTTAACGCTGTCAACACAAAGACCTCATCCATAGCAAGAGGAGGAGTCGTTGGAACCCACAAATTCCTGAAATTAATCAAGGTTCCTCGATTCATCAGTCTGCTAATTAGAAGAGCATTCGACAGACTGGAATTGACTCATCAGGGAAAATCTACACCTGTTTGGGTTATGTCCAAGTTCCAACCCACGACTTCAGGTGAATACCCGTTTATCCGAAGAATTCCAGGTACAATGCTTGCCCTAATCGGTCCTCAACACATCTCTGTCCAAAACTATGAGAGTGTTGCTCAACCTCAAGAACCTGAGGTGAGAACCCCAGCATACTTAGGATCTGATCCTTCATTAGAGAGTTTAAGTGAGGAAATAGCAGAGGAAGTTAATAGACCAGAGAGAAGAGTACCCGAAGTGGGGTCTTCCTCTAGAGTGATGGAGGAGGAAGTAGAGAACAGAGCATCCAATATGGAGACTGTTCATGAGGGAGTAAAAGAAACATCAGAGGTGGAAGTTATTTCCTATGGTAGTGGTCAGAAAGAGGATGACAGTGTTGATAACGCCACTTTTTGGCGTTATTTTCGGTCCTAAAACCAATGAGATTGGCTTGTATTTAAGCAAAGAAGCGTAATTTTACAGTTTATCGAGTGAAATGTGCAGGTTATATAAAAGGCAGTGATCATCGAGAAAAGAAGCTAAAAAGAGCCCAAAAGAGATCCAAAACGAAGCCCAGCGGAAGCCCGAGATCCAAGCCCAAGACCCGCGCCCGAACCATGACCCAAAGCTGACCCGGAGGCCAAAAAGAACACGCGCGGCTTTCCACGCGGTTTGCAAACCGCGGGACAAGCCGCGTAACCCTCTGTTCCAGATTCTATACTTTGGCGTTTTTTTCTGGAAATTAGGGCATTCTTCACGCAGCACACACAGGACGAACGGCAGACGACTTGGGGCGATTTTGGGAGCTTTTGGAGCCACGATAGAGGATCGATTGGAGGCACGTTCACTACGGAAAGTAGATACGATCACGAGAGAGGGGAGTTCATCATCATAGCTATCACGTTTACAATTACCATGTTTACATACACTTTCGCTTTTCTTTCTCTTGTGTTTGAATCCATCACCAACATAAACTAAATTCTAGATGTTGGGGGTTGGAATGAATTTGATTTAAGCATATGAACTTGTAACTTGAGACGTTTATCAGTTTTTCTATATTAATGAAGCATGTGATTTCGTTTTTAATGCTTTTGTAAATTTGGCCAATTTACATTTGATTTGTGGTTTCTAATTAAGTTCGAGAGAATTAATTGTGACTAGAACTAGAAATTGCATACCTAAGGTGGGAAAGGGGATAGAGATATACCGAGTAAGCCTTAGTCCCGTTAAAATCTTGAGCTTAATGTATTTTGAATTCCATAGGTGAGATCGAGAGATAACTTGTGTTTTTCAAGATAAAACTCATAGTTGCTCGAAAGAGAACAACGGTGATTTTTACAAGATTGGGTATTCATTATACGGAATAACTGGTAACTGTTTTGAGTCAATTGTTTGTATGTGAAAGTCTTAGGATTTCCAACCCTCAACTGTTTTCTCTATCTGAAGTTCTTAAGTTGTTTACTGTTTGTGTATTGATTTAGTTTTGTTTGCAATTAAGTAGTTTATAAACCACCCTCTCAAAGTTGCGACGTTTAATTAATAGCAATTGTAGTAATTGTGATACTTAGTTCCTAGTTCCTGTGGATTCGATACTCGTACTTCCGTACGTATTACTTGATTTCGACACCGTACACTTGCGGTTAGATTTAGGGGGGGGGGGGGGTGATACCCGCCTATCAAGTTTTTGGCACCGTTGCCGGGGAACTAGTTGCAACTAATAGCACTACCAGCTATAAGCGCTATTAAATTGAACAATTTTTTTTATTTCTGTTATTTTATCTTATCACCTTCAATTTCTGGATTACTGATTTTGTTACCTTCCATTTCAGGTACTAATTGGTTTATGCCAAGGAAAACCCGAGGGGAGAAAATCGAATCGATCGATCCGTAGATTGAAATAACTGCCCGTCATCTACAAAAAGAAGCAAAGGCTAAAGAACACATCAAGACCGAAATGGGCGACGAAGCGAGACGTCCTATGCGGTCGTTTGCCGACCCGAACGTGGCAGCGGCACGCATAGGCATCCAACCACCCACCACTGCAGCAAACTCCTTTGAGCTCAAACCGAGTACCATTGTAATGGTACAACAAAATCAATATGGAGTAGCACCGACGGAAGATCCCCATGCACATCTCCGTGCATTCGAGAGGATTTGCAGCACATTTAAGATTAATGGCATGAACGAGGATGCCGTCAAGTTAAGATTGTTCAGCTTCTCACTCAAGGGTAGAGCTGAAATCTGGATAGAGAGTTTACCAGCGGATCAGATCACCACATGGGCCGACCTGAAAGCCGCATTCCTCCATAAATTCTTCCCACCGGGAAGAACTGCTCAATTGATGGCCGATATCACCCACTTCGCGCAGTGGGAACAATAGACCTTATACGAGGCATGGGAGCGATACAATGATATGTTGAAGAAGTGTCCTCACCATGGGTTGCAAGGTTGGGTTATTATCCAAACTTTCTTCGGAGGACTTCACCCGCAGTTCAAAAATGATATCACTGCTGCAGCGGGTGGAGCCCTAATGGAAAAGACGTATGAAGAAGCGGTCGCCTTGATCGAGAACCTAGCCGAACATAGCTTTTCTACTCCGAGATCGTCTGTTAGAAGGGTCGCTAGTGTTCAAGAAAATGATGAGCTGAAGGAACTAAAAGCTCAACTAGCTTTTATCACGAACCATCAGAAAGGAGGCAGTCCTCAAGAACCTGGACATGTTCAGTTCCTACAAAACCGCAACAATCAGCGGAGGAACGACCCGTTCTCAAACACGTACAATGAGGGGTGGAAGAAGCACCCGAACTTCTCATGGAGTCAACCCGGTCAACAACAGCAAGGTAATTCTTCTAACTTATCTAATTCTTCTAATGCTAACAATGTTTACCGTCCTCCAGGTTTCAATCAAAGGAATTTCAATGAAGGACCATCTATGGAGAAGAAGTCGGGGCTGGAGGATATGATGATGAAGTTCATGACCAAGATGGACAGCACGGTTGGAGAGTTAGCGAGCACAGTTAATACGGTCAAGGCAGATAGACATGACACAAAATAGACCAGAGATCTTTGTAATCTCACGTAGCATCTGTCCGACTCAGGGACAATGGGAGACCATAGTAGAATAAGGGAAGACTTTGCTTGATCCAAACTCTCCTCATCACATCAGATTTCCTTCTTCAGAACCTGAGCTGGAGGAGGAACCTCTGATCAGAACACCTGTAGATGTATCCCCTCAAAAGGATCATCAAGGATCGGGTGGAAGTCCTCCAAGAGCCAACATCAATACAACTCTTGAAGGAGGCACCTCTGAACTCGAGGTTCAATTGGATCCATTTGTTGGAACCAAGGTTACCCCCGTTGACACTGTCACAAGAGCAGAGTTCGAAAGCTTCTGTGATAGTATCAACAACTCCTTGAATGAGTATAAACTTATCAATGAACAGAAGGAGGAGTTGATCCGCAAGGAGAATGCTCTTCTTAAAGAGGAATTGCAATAGATCTCTAATAAACATGCAGAGGTAGCTCTGAAATATGTCGAGGTTGAAAACCTCAGAGCAGAGGCTGAACGCGCCAGATCAGAAGCATTTACTAAAGTGACAACAGAGATAGCAGATCTGAAAAGAGAAAGAACAGAGGAAATGACAAAGACTTCGACAAAACTTGCTGATCTGAAGAAAATACTGGCAGAGAATCACAAGGAATCCATGAACAGAACCCTGCCGATACCTTCTGTCCTCTTATCAGAATCGAACGTAAGAACCTTGACAGAGTTAATTGACAACTCTGTTAAGAAAGCCATCAAAGACGCAACAACATCATCTGCTACTCCACTCAACATCTCAAGCCCCAACCCAACCGACTTACCCATGACAGTTGGCCAGATGGGTGACTTCCACAGATCTGTTCTCATCCGGATGATGACAACTTCATCCAAGTTTGTGATAAAGGCACAAGCGACAGAGAAACATGTACAGGCATCTCTTGACATTCACAAAGTCAACTTTGAGAGTCAAGTAGATGAGATCAGAATTGCCGCAACAGAAGTTGAAGACGCAATGAAAAAGGCAGTCACAAACTTCAAAGATGCCATCTTACAGACTGCCACACTCAAATGACCTGCAGAAGGAGCACCAGAAGGAGAACCTTCGAGCAAAAGAGCCAAATCTACTCCAAATTTTGTTGCTCCGTCCTCACACGCTTCTGGAATTGCACTATCTGAAGATGATGATGATTTTGAAGATGCTAAAGAAGCTCATTCAGATAGCCAAATGGGTGAGTCCGCAGATCAACAAAAGGGGGAGAAGGAAAAAGAGAAAGAGGCTGAAAAGGGAAAAGGGAAAGGCAAAGCGACAGAGACGACAGAGGCAGAGGCAGAAAGAGGAGATAAAGGGATAACAGAAGAAAACATGCCAAAAATGACTATGGCGGAATTCGACTACATGTTCAAAGACAGAGTCATCAAACCAACAGAAGAGTCAACGCAAGAACCACCAGAAATCATCTGTCTTGATACCCCTCCTACATCTCCAAGAACTGAACCAGAGAGATCAATCCCAATCTCTGCTGAAGAACAAACAAGCCAAGCCCAACCTCAAGTCAAACCCCAAGTTCTACAAGAGCCCGGACGACATGTTGATATCCTCATGACAGAAACCCATGAAGATCAGAACCCAATGGTACCAGAACAGAACCCTGAACCATCAAACCAACATACCGAGAAACCATCCTTAGAAGAATTATTTGGTTATCTCTATGCTGACAGAGACATCATCCCTGTCAATGCCAAACCCATCAGCCCGTACCTCAATCCAATCAGAATAAACACCATTTCTGAATGTTGGTTCCCGTTTTGCTTTAAACAAGATTATCAAATCTATTAGTTCGAGTTTATGTTTGATGCGGAAGCGTATTTGAAGAACTAACAGATATGTTTGATAGATTTAGAACACAATATAAATAAACAGTGAGCATGAAATAATATCTCAAAGTTTACTGAATATATATATATATCAAGAACAGATTTAAGAACAGTGAGTATGCAAAGCTTTAAACAGATATGACTCTAAATGTGCATAAGCTATGTGTTCTTGATGTTTGATTGAAGTGTTCTTCTTTTTCTGTTTTTTTGTGTGTTGTTCTATATATATATTTTAGGAAGAACTCAACATGAGTCTTCCTTTTATACTACTCTTAGAAGACTATGAAGTAGGTCACTGTTCCTTTTACGGCATGAATAGTAAACTGGATGGTGTGAACAGTGGACTGGATGGTGTGAGCAGTTGTTTGAGCCATGCGCATTTAATAGAAGCAGATGTACTTTTGGTAAATGCATTAAATGGCGCAGACGTCTATTTTGTACCTTACCCTATTGAGTCCACTCAGAGCTTGACACGTGTTTTGACAATACTTTTCCATGCAAGTTGATGAACAGGTCTTGGAACAGTAGCAAGATATTATAAATATCTTCCTAGTCTTTTGAGGACCATAAAGGCTCTGTAATGTGTTACAGAGGTTCTGCGGTCTGGTTCCTCTGTAAAGTAGTCTTCACCGGATTCCGAGTCTTTGGTTTTTTACTTCTGCAGAGCTTCTGTCAAGGGTGGCAGAGGTTCTGAGGCTCGGTCCTCTGAGAAGTCTTCTTGGTTCCTTGTCTTCTGATGTTGTCCGCAGAGGCTCTGTTATTGGTAACAGAGGTTCTGCGGTCTTGGTCTTCTGAAAGCGTCCTTCTGTAGTTTCCTCGGTCTTTGATCACTCTTGATCAAAACTTCCTTTGATTCTTCTGAGATGCCCGGCAGAGCTTCTGTGGAAGTTCTTCTGTACTTGGCCATTTTTCAATACTTCTAATATTTCAGAATATTTGGAGCTAACAATCTCCCCCTAAGTATTGAAAAATAGAAGGTTGAATTTATGCATTTTAACCTAAGTAAAGAAGAGGTTAAACAATACCTCAGAAGATTATTTTAATCATTTTGGAATTTATGCCAGAGGCATTTACATTTAAGTACACAAAAATAAACGTTGACAGAGATTCTTTGAAGAGACTCAGATTTTTGCATTTGGGAAGTCGTCGAACTTTCTGTTGTCTTTTCCTACTTCCTTGAGTTCTTCATAGAATTTGTGACAGATATTTCGTAAGCCGAGTGTAGCATCAATCTCTTTGATCATCATCAGAGCAGATTCTTCGTTCATAAGCTATGTTGCTTTATTCTCCTCTAGTATCTTTCTGAACATGTTCAGAGTATGGGTTGTGTACTTCTGACAGTACATTGTCATAAACAGTTTCAGTTGATCAGCAGGATTCTTGAATACTAACCCGTACCTTGGAGTTTTGATGATTGAATTGGGTATGGCATTGGGTGGGCAGAAATCCTCTGGTGGTCTGATAGTTAGAGTAGTTATGCCCAGATCGATGGCTAGTTGAATATCGAGCATGTTGTAGATTAGGAGCTTTTCACGCATCGCCTTTCTGAGAACTCGATAAGACCTTTTGTGGCAGTCGTCATTGAAGTTGTCTTTCGTCCATTGCAGAAGGTCAGGTAAGTCATAGGGATTGAGGTTTCGGATATCAGCATCAGAGAATTGATTTTCTGATCTGTCAGACCTTTTTACTTTCCAGATGGTATACACCGTATGAGGATAGGTTCTCATTTTGGAGTATTTGCAATAGATTACCTTCTTTATTTTGTGAATGGAGTAAACTTGATTGACTGGTTTTGACTTTGTAGAGGTGAAGATTGCATCGAAATCCTCTCTTAGCTTCTGATCTCGGACATGGGCTGGCAGATCGCTCTGGAAGTGCTGTCTGTAGAGATAACTGTAGACTTGTTCTTCCATTTGTTCAATGGTTGAAGTAGATCTTGGAATTGGTCTCCTTAGCTCATCCATCTTTCGAGTGATGTCTGCTACTCTACCTTCTGTTACCTTAGCTGTGGGATTCAGGGATGGGTTTTCTGACAGAGGATTCAAGTTGAATGCCCAGTCTTCCTCTTCGGGTTTAGGAGTGACGAAGGCATAAAATGCACCTTTCATCAATTTCTCTGTAGCAACTGGCATCTTCTTCTTTGGCTCTTCTTCTGTCATTATTCCCTTGCCTTTATCTTTTGGCTTTGAGGTTTCAGATATTGGGTTTTGGATTTGTGTGGGTGGAACCTCTGTTGATTTGACAGTTGGAGGTTCTGTGGGTTTTGGGGTTGTATGCTCTGATGTTTTGGTTGTTGCCTCTGAAGGTTTTGATACTTCGGGTTGTGAGGTCTCTGTTGGTGAGGAGTCTTCGGGTCTTGGAGGTGGAATGTCAAAACGCTTTGCTGATTGAAAAGCAGATACAAATTCCATTCTGCGAAGAATGAACTCTGCAGAGCGTTTTGGTCTTTGGGGTTTTCGAGCTATGGTTTTGACTCTAGTTTTGTGCGGGATTGGTTGTGAGGTTGGTGTTGGTTCTTTGGGTGAGGGTGGAGTTTGTTCTGAGGATGAGGATGCAAGATTGATTACCTTAGGTTCTGTGGTTGGTGCATCCTTTGGTGAGATAGAGGTGTTTTGCCTCTGTTGTTTTCCCTTCTGGGTTTCTGTTGTGGAGGGTTCTGCTGATTTCTCTGTAGTTTTTGCAGAAGCAGCCTCTGTAGTTTCCTTTGTTTTCTCCCCCTCAGGATGACCAGATGCTCCATCATCAGGATCATCCTGCCTTTTTTTAGCAGTAACTTCTGTTCTGCAGGTGTCTTGAGCTGCTTGCCTTGCTGCATTTTTCTTCATTGTTTCAAAGTAGATTGCGATAGAAGTTTTGAAGGCTTTGGTCGCACTTTTCTCGAACTCTGCAGCGGTTGTTTTGGCAATGTTAGTGGCAGAGGCGATGGCAGCAGCAGCAGAAGTTTCTGTAGTTGACTTCATTTCTGCAAGGGCTGCTTTAACCTCTGTGGATAAGGTATCCACTTTGGAATTTAATCCTGTAAGCGCGCCTGAAGTTGACTCTGTAAAAGACGTGAATGAGCTTTGCAACTCATTTAATGTTTGAGTTACAGAGGTTACAAAGGCTTGGAACTCATCCTTCGTAACATGTTCCTCTTGGGTAACCTCTGGAGGAACAACTCCTTCTCCAGAGTGAGTCCCTGTTCTTGGGACACCTTCGTTCACCCTTGTTTGTACGTTGGGGGTGGAAGGATTTCCATCTGATCCTCGAGAAGAAACCCGAGTTTCAGTCTCTACAGAAGTTCTGTGAAGAACATTGTCCAAATCCACTCCAGAGGTGGGTATCAGAATATTCTTCTGTTGACTCGGAGACTTGTCTAGAGTCTCTTCGTCATGGTGCTCTCTACTTCTCTCTGAATGAAGTTTTGGCCCTATATTGTGCGTGTCAGAGGAAACGAATTCCTCTGTAGGGTGTTCTAGTGTGATCTGGGGCGATTGATCACGAACTATAGGTGAGTCTCTCTGAGGAGACTCCCTAGGAATGGATTCCCCGTCTTCTGTGGGCACAGAGGTTGAAAGAGTAACCTCTGGCTTGATGGGTTGGGTGAGGTTCGAGTTGTGCTGCTCTTTTTCAATGACACCTTCTGCAGCTAGACCTGCGGTGTCAGATGTGTGGGTTGCACTGGGAGGGGTTGAGGGATGTGTGCCTTCTGCAACTTCGACATCTTTTCCTTTTTCATTTTCTTTTCCTCCAGACGTTTCTACCCTATCCTCTAAACCTATTTGCACCTCTTCTTCTGCAGTCTCTTGTCTTGGCAGAAGTGAATCAAGAACCTCTGTGAAGATTTGAGTTTGCAGAGGTGGTTCGATTCCTTCTGTTATTGTTTGCAGAGGAGAAGATGGTTTCTTCTTCTTTGATTTCCTCTTCTTTGGTTTTGGTGCTCCCTCCTCTGTAGATTTTGACTTTCTTTTTCTTTTGGAAGAGGGAGGGGCAGAGAGACCTTGGATTTGTGGTGGAGATGAGGGTTCTGTGGGATGTTCAGTTGGTGGAGAAGATGGTTCTGCAGGAGTTTGTTGGATAGCAGAAACAGAGGCAAGTTGTTCCTCTGTAGGGGTCTTGGTTTTCTTTCCCTTTTTCTTCTTCTTCTCTTTAGATCCCTCAGAAGACTTCCTCTTTGAAGAATAGAGGTCTTTCCTTAAGTTCCTCTCTGAAGTTCTTCTGGTTGGCCTTGTGTTTAGCCAACTTTATCTTCCATTCTTCTTCTGTAAGTCTCTCTACTACATTACCTCCTATGGGCATTCCTATACGCGGGGGTGTTACAGAACTGGGTTCAGGAGTTCTGTAAACGCGTGTGTATTCACTAACTAGTTCTTCATCACTAGCATAACCTAACATTACCTTTGATAGTGGCCTGATGTGTGGGTAGCCATCCTCATGTTCTGTAGGGGTGTTCTTGGACATAGGAAATTGCTTAGGTTTGGGACCGTCCATTGGCCATTTTTGGATAAGGAGTAGGGGTTCGAAAAGTACACTGAGGATTAGCTGGAACTGCAGAGGGGGTAACCAGTTGTGATCAGACATTTTGGCTTTCTGGGAGGCGATTTTGCGATCGATGGTGTTGATGATCTCTTGCATCATTATGGTGGCATAATCTAGTGGTAGATCATAGTATACACCATACATGATTGAGAGAATTTGAGGTGAGCTTTGATCGATGCTCCCGATTTTTCTCGTGAGGCAACGATTTAGGATGGAGAATAAGGTATTCCACAGAGGAGGTAGTCTTGCTCTGCGGAAATCGTTCCTCTTTTTCAACTGTTGGTTGTACCCTAACATGTGCAGAAAGTCGACAAGTTCTTCATTTGTTGGTTGGGGTGCATACTTTTTGATTCCCATGAGTCCTCTTGTTGGAAGGCCAAATTCTAATGAGAACATGGTGCGATTGAACATCAGTTCAAGGCTCTTACTTTGGTCAGGTTTAGAAATGTAGCCTCTGATCAAATCGGTGTCAGCGTCATAACGGCAAGATTGCCAAAACTGATGTAGGTAACGTACTGGTATTTGTTCAACGGTTTTGCTCAGAAGAGGGTAAAGAAAGTGGTTATCTAGGATGTTTAGCAGGATGGCATGTTCTTTGCCAAATGCCGTAGGAGAAGGAACAAAATAACAGTTGTTCGATTTAATGGGAAGGGTTTGCTCGAAATGGTCATTTGAGAAAAATTGTTGCAGGTGGGTAGTGGGTACGAAGGATGCCTCGTCGCCGGAGTCGTGTCTGTCGGCATCGGTGGCGATGTGTGGGTTGTGGGAGTGCTCAGAATGCACTGGAGAGGATGTCGGAGAGTTCGTTGGTGAAACGTGAGCAGATTTGGAACTGGAAGCCATTTGTAGGTTTTGAAAGTTCTAGGTTTTCAGAAAGAAATAAGCAAGTTCGCCGGAGAAGATGAGAGAATAGTAAAGTTTTGAAAGTGATTTTATCTTGGGTTTTATACTGTGGTAACGGATAGAATTCGGAACGGTGAAAATGTGAGAAAGTTAATAAAATTTGAGGTCCACACTCGAGTTCATTCGGCGTGGTGCAAGTTTCTAGGACGACGTGATATGTACGTCAATGAAAACTTGACACGTCATCAATGTCAGTGACGACGAGACGTCGTGGGCGGCCACATTAAATGAAAAACGCGTGGGTTTTAAATTTTCACCACAGAAAAGTTACCGTTACAGATACAGAAATTCCCAAGTGGAAATCTTTACAGAAGCTCTGTGAATTTTTTTAAAAAAGTTTATCTCTGTAGATTGTATCTTTAATGAAAAATCGTTTGAAAACACGGAGAGGATCAATAAATTTTTAGTAGAGAGAAATTATCCTACAGAGGTTTTTGGACCTCTGCCAGAGCCAGCAGAGGCTCTGTGACAGGAAATTTCTAATAACTAATAATTTATAAACATTTTTAATCATCCAAGTTTTTGATCAGTTTTAACAATGTATTTAGGACTTATTTGAAAGTTGGTGTCCTAGAAAATTGTAAATCTCAAAGATTTTGTGCAGCAGAAGTCATTTGAATGATTTGAGTGATCTACAGAGGTTCTTTGGTTGAAAGAACTCCGTGGCTTATGACTTCTGTGGCAAGATACCAACCTATTTCCTTTTGATCGGCGAATGTGATCTCTTCTGTCGCATTCTTTGCTCCCCCTTGACTTATGAATCTCTGTAGATTCAGCAAGGTCTCCTTTTCCGCTCCTCCTTGATCTAACAACCTCTTTAGGATTGATCTCTGTGGTTTGAAACCTGCCTTTTTATCTCTTGAAGCTTGTACTTTTACCAAAAACGTTTGAAAAACATTGGAGAGGATCGATAAATCTTTAGTAGAGAGAAATTATCCTACAGAGGTTTTTGGACCTCTGCCAGAGCCAGCAGAGGCTCTGTGATAGGAAATTTCTAATAACTAATAATTTATAAAACTTTTTGATCATCCAAAGTTTTTATGGTTTTAAACATTATATTTAGAAATTTTTGTCCTGGAAAATTGTTTTTGGAAAAAGATTTTGTGTGACACATACCTTTTAGAGTGTCTAGTTTGTACGACAGAAACTCTTGTTGATCATAATCCTCCTTTGGCTCCCCCTTGACCTATGCTTGAATCAATAGAGATAAATAATGCACAGAACATAGGTCAACCTCATCAGAGGTTCTGTGGAGATTGTCATAGGTTCTGAGCAATTCCACAGAGGCTCTGTGAAGTATAGAATCTTTGAAGGATGAGTCTTAAACAAAGTGTTTAAGAGTCATAGTGTATTTTGAAGCCTGAGTCCTTAATAGAAGTATTAAGGAGTCCATTGTTTGCTGAAGAGTGAGTCCTGATCTGTAATGGTCAGAAGTCATTTTTCTGATGAAGCTCGAGTCTTAAACTGATTTGTTTAAGAGTCTATTTCACTAAAGTGCGAGTCCTAAACTGATGTGTTTAGGAGTCCTTTATCTACTGTAAGACAGATCAAAGAACTTTTGGTACCCATATCCAAATGGGTCCTTTTTTGTTAGGATTTGGAGCTGTCTTTAGGTCCTCTGGTTTGCCAATCTCTGTTGGTTTGCCAGTTTTCTTTCTATGACTTTTCTCATTTTGGGTCTTTGGATTTTTCTTTTGAACTGACCCATTTTGTACACAGAAAGATTTAGAGAAAAGGTTTCTTAATTGAAACAGAAGATCAAAGCATTTATATGAATGAAAAGATGAAGGCTTTGTAGAGACAAATGGTTTTGGAGCATTTTTGTCAGGAATAGAGTTTTTGACTTTCCAAACCATTTTCATCTTTTTGTAAACAGGATTATTTGACTTTTTAGCACAAGAGTTTGTTAAGACAAGGTCTTTAAGCCTTTTAGCTAAAACATCTTTTTCTTTAAGGTTTAAATCAAATTTTCTTAGAAGATCTGATTTATACCTCTTCTCTAACATAATCTTGTTTGACAAATCGGATAGTCTCTTTGTTAAATTTGACATTGCAGTTTTAAAGACCTTTCTTTCCTTCTCAAACTTGTCTTTCAAACACTTTGTTTGAAATCCTTCTCTCTTCACCTTTTCAGACTCTTTTCTTTCAAAATCCTGCTCTTTCCTCTCTTTTTCAAGTAATTTTGAGATTTTGAAAGAATGTTCCATATTCTTTGTCTCAAGAAGAGTTTTCTCTTTTCCAAACTTTTCATTTTTACTGATTGTAAGTTTTTCAAAGTTGGAAATCAGTTTAGAAAAGTTTAGATACTTAAGCTCAAGGCTTTTCTTCTCTTCTTTAAAGACGGTCTTAATTTCCTCAAACTTCTCTTTCTCCTTTTTACCAAGCTCTTCTGACTCAGATAGTTTCTTTTTCAGTTCAAGATTTTCACAGTTTAGGAGTTTACCTGATTCTTCAAGCTTGGCAATGTTGTCTGAGTCAATAAGAATACTCTTGTTTCTTTCCTCTAATTCTTTCTCAAGAGTATGAATTATTTTCTTAAAATTTGTGCTGAGTTTGAAATAATAATGAAAATCAGCATCAGCACTAAATTTTAGTCTTGACATTTTGAATGAAGTTTTTAACGAAAGAAACAGTTTCTTGGATGTTACCAGATCGAATAAATCGAAAATGGCAGTAAAACAAAATCTGTTTGATGGAATGAAGAATAGGTTAAGAACAGACAGTTTCTATCAAGAATCTTGTCTAAACGAGGATCACTTGATATTGAAAACCAAGCTTTGCTCTGATACCAATTGTTGGTTCCCGTTTTGCTTTAAACAAGATTATCAGATCTATTAGTTCGAGTTTATGTTTGATGCGGAAGCGTATTTGAAGAACTAACAAATATGTTTGATAGATTTAGAACACAATATAAATAAACAATGAGCAGGAAATAATATCTCAAAGTTTACTGAATATATATATATATATATCAAGAACAGATTTAAGAACAGTGAGTATGCAAAGCTTTAGACAGATATGACTCTAAATGTGCATAAGCTATGTGTTCTTGATGTTTGATTGAAGTGTTCTTCTTTTTCTGTTTTTTTGTGTGTTGTTCTATATATATATTTTAGGAAGAACTCAACATGAGTCTTCCTTTTATACTACTCTTAGAAGACTATGAAGTAGGTCACTGTTCCTTTTACGGCATGAATAGTAAACTGGATGGTGTGAACAGTGGACTGGATGGTGTGAGCAGTTGTTTGAGCCATGCGCATTTAATGGAGCAGATGTACTTTTGGTAAATGCATTAAATGGCGCAGACGTCTATTTTGTACCTTGCCCTATTGAGTCCACTCAGAGCTTGACACGTGTTTTGACAATACTTTTCCATGCAAGTTGATGAACAGGTCTTGGAACAGTAGCAAGATATTATAAATATCTTCCTAGTCTTTTGAGGACCATAAAGGCTCTGTAATGTGTTACAGAGGTTCTGCGGTCTGGTTCCTCTGTAAAGTAGTCTTCACCGGATTCCGAGTCTTTGGTTTTTTACTTCTGCATAGCTTCTGTCAAGGGTGGCAGAGGTTCTGAGGCTCGGTCCTCTGAGAAGTCTTCTTGGTTCCTTGTCTTCTGATGTTGTCCGCAGAGGCTCTGTTATTGGTAACAGAGGTTCTGCGGTCTTGGTCTTCTGAAAGCGTCCTTCTGTAGTTTCCTCGGTCTTTGATCACTCTTGATCAAAACTTCCTTTGATTCTTCTGAGATGCCCGGCAGAGCTTCTGTGGAAGTTCTTCTGTACTTGGCCATTTTTCAATACTTCTAATATTTCAGAATATTTGGAGCTAACACTGAATCAAGGCTAAAGATCATCCAAACCAAATCAAATCTGAACAGAGCCATTGACATAAACTTCGGTATCTGCAGAATCTTGGACATCAAGCATAAGAAGTTCCAACATAACAGAGTCGTATACCATGAGTACACTGTTGAATCAACAGAAGGCGGAAATGAATTCTTCAATGACAATGATCTTGTCCTTCTGAATCCATATGATCTGATCATGCTTCACGCCTATTGCTTGAACTTCTCCGAAAGATACAACCCAGCAAGAACTGCGCTACCAGAGGTTCGATTCGCTATGCAAGAGCACGTTAATCTCAGAACTCAGATTGATTTTTAGCTAGGCATAGAGTTCGAAGTTGAGAGACTAGCGATTGCACCACCAAACGAAAATCTTGAGGGTTATGGCCACTACAGAACTGGAACCGTAGTTGAAAATCCTCCAGTCTTCATCTGTCGACAGAAGAAGATCAAGAAGGCCATCAGAATATCTGAAGCCCACAAGTATTCGAGTGAATCGCTGGTGTATCTCAAGAACATAATTCAGAATCTCCCAAGAGAAAAGTGTCCAGAAGAGCAACTGAAGCTCTGCATCGAACAGATAGATCTTATGCTGGACTTCCGTGAGCTGATCAGAAGATTCGACAGAATCCTAAGGGGAGATAATTATGCCTAAACGTACTTATTCTTTTACTCTGTATTGTAATATCTTAAAAGAATAGTGCAAGGTTTCAACAGAGGGAAATGTTCTCTGTTTTTTTGTTTTACATCTCTGTATTTCCAAATTTTTATTTTCAATACGTAGGGGGAGATTGTTAGCCCCAAGTGTCTGTTATGTAAAAGTATTGAAAATAATATCAAGTTAGAAGACCAACAGAAATCGAGCAGAAGACTTAGAAGAATCTCAACAAGAAGACCAACAAAACTCAACAGAGTTCTGGTGGAACCAACAGAGCTCAACAGAGCTTTGGTAGAAGATCAACAGAAGAACTGTTCATACCCGAAGACCAACAGAGTTCTGGTCTATGAACTCTGTTGAAGTGAAGACCTCTATGAAGCCTAAGTCTCGTAGAAATCCTAAGTGTCATACACGTGTCCATACTTTCCACGTATGCCGTAAAGAAAGGAGACACACTTTCCACGTGTCAATCCAGGGTACGATAGTACACTGTCTACACTTTATCAGGGCTATAAATAGAGAGGTAGTGGAACAACAATTGTAAGCTTTTGGCAGAATAGTTTTCCACAATTGCTAAAGCACACACTGCAGAATTGCATAGCACTACCTCCGTACGATATTGTTCTCTGTGAGATTTCAAGATACACCATTAATCTTGTTCTTGGTGTTATCTATTATCAATATACGAGCATCGTTTCATATTTGATCTTGTTATCATTATCCTGTTCTATATTTGATTATCACTGTAATAATATCGTTTACACAATCACTCACTTTAATGGCTTTAGTTAATATGCTTCCGCTGTCTATTTCTTTACCATTATTGTGATGCAACGTGAATCTGGGAACCTACAAAGTCATTCAATCCACAATTAGAACAACACAAACAAACATGTGATAATTGAATCAAATGCTGAAATGAATAAAGTTTAATCGAAAAAATAACACTTTGTTCAACTAAATTATTCTCGTGATTCAAAGCACAATCATTAATGTCCTTCCTAGGATAAAAAACAGTATTAAATGACTTCGACGCCGACTTGTTCTCGATAGATTCCTTGGCAACCCACTTTTGTTTGTCTTGTTTAGCCCGACCATTTTTATCTGAAACATCATTAATGGCATGGTCAGCAGAGTTTGAGTAGACAGGATTTTTCTCAGTTGATCGACCGATCTTTTGCCACGGCTGTGATTGATTTTGAGAACGAGAATCAGTTTTAGAAACTTTGATCACAGCCGGGGGTTTAGGTTTTGAAGAACATTAGCCTTTTTGAAAATTGACCGGGCGATTTACCGCCTTTGAAAGAAAGTCGGTATGACTTGGAAGAGGTTTGTCAAATGGAAATGATTCAAACTCTTCATCTGAACTACCCTCGGAATTCATGAACTTAGAAAAATCAACATCGGGAATTGATGGACTAGGATTGGTCGGGGGAGGTGAGGAACACTTTGTGTCTGTGTTTTTCGGAGAATCTGGTGCGGAAGCTAAGAAAAAGTCAGAGTTTAGATTCTTTAAAACACACTCATCTTGAGACTCATTACCGTTTCGCGAAGAAGTTTTTCCAATAAAAGCTTTACACGAAGATGTATCAGACGAGTCCGAGGAAGGTTCGGGTGAAATCATCTTTTCGTCTTGGAGTAGGTCGAGCTTCTCTTGAAGTTGACCATTTCTCACGTGCTCCTTCATCGTTTCTGTTGCCAAAGCAGACAGTTTTGAGGTGAGTCGATTGATTCGTTCCGAAGGATTTCTTGTCCCTCATCCGACACAGATTCGGTTTTGACAAATTTGAGCTTCTCGAGTTCTGTTATTAGCGCTTGCTTTTCCTTTTGAAAACAGGTTCTTTCCTTCTCGAGTGTCCCCTCTAACTCGACTATTTTTGCTTCCAAAACGAGGGAAGGGACATAGAGTTTAAACTCGTCCGTCTCAGTTTTGGGTTCAGGTGCTTGGGCCTCATCCTTTTTGGAGGAATCCTTGGGCGTCGCAACCTTATAGCCGTCAAAGTAGTCATTCGAGAGGTATTTCTTTGGATTTTTCTTGTACGAGTAGTTCATAGGCTCATACAAAAGGTAGTTGCATTTTTGTGGTGTGTGTGCGCTTGTATTCCTCAGTTTCCTCTTATTTCTCCTTTTCAAGAAGACCAGTCCATTTGATTTTATATTCTGGATACTTTTTGTCCAGACCGAGGAAACCAAAGTGATAAAGAGTCGGTCTTTTGGTCAAAATCTTTTTCAAATACCGAGGATTATCGTATCCCCAGTCCTTGTTAAAGTATGTGAATTCCTTAGGTTTGTTCATGTGAATGGTCTGATCAATTTGACCTCTTTTGTGGAGTTTGGTTTCAAGATCTGTTATTTTAGAAACAAACTCCTTGTGTTTGATTTGGAGAGATGAGGATTGATAGACAATCTCTGCTTTCTCATTCTCACACTGATCAAGCTTTAAAGTCAGTTCAGGTATTTTGGCCCTTAAGTCCTTAGGTGCTATTGAAATATTTGTACATTTTTTCTTTAGATTAGCATTTTTGGACTTGTATTTTTCAGTTATGCGCTTTTGAACATCTAGCTTTTCTTTTAACGAGTTAATTTCAAGTAGTTGTTCATTAGTGGTGGCTTTATAAGAATCTATTCGTTCAACAAGAGGTTCCAACTGTTTGATTAAGCTTTGATGAATGGGTTCACATACCTGACACAGTTTTGCCTTTTCTGATGTAGGAGAATGGTAGCCCATGAAAGCATCAGCATCTTCATAATCGCTTTCACTATCAGAACGAGCCAGCCAGTGGTCATCTTCAACAAATAAAGCTTCTCCTGCCTCTTTCTGTTTTGCTAGAAGAAGTTTGGCCTTGTAGTAGTGTGAGTTTTTCACGACGGGCTTTCTACAATCCTTGGCAAAGTGACATAATTTCCCGTAATTGTAGCAAGTGACGGGTTCGTCCTTCTTATTTGTCTCGGGCTTGTTATCATCCTTCTCATTCTTCTCCTTCTTGCCAGGCTGTTTGTGCTCATCTGCCTTTTTCTTTCCTTCATATTTATCCTGATAATCATGGCGCTTGTTGGAAGAAGTGGAGTAGCGTTGATTATTGGATGAAGGTTTCTTGAAGAACTTTTTCTGCTGGAAAGATCTGGAGAGCAGGGCCATTGCTTTCTTTACAGCAGTCAATTCAGGATCAGAATCACTTTCTTCCTCTTCTTCGGATTCTGGTTCAGATTCACTCGGCTCTTGAGTTCGTTTGGAGAGTCGGCTGGAAGATTTGCCTCGTTTGGAAGAAACAAGAGCTGTAGATGACTTCTTGCTGCTCAGTATCTCGATGACTTCATCCTCGTCCTGTAGAAGCATCTCGTAAAGTTCATGGATTGCAACGTTCTCCATCAGGTGGTTGTGTTTGATGTGAGAAGCGAATACTTTCCACTCAAGCAAGAGGTTGTTTAGAAACTTGAGCGCATTCTCTGTAGAATCCAGATCCGTGCAACTAATATGAAATCGAATATGATAAAGCAATACGAAATATGATTTCAACTGGTCATCCCTTTCATTAACTTTCAGAGAGAATATTACAGTATGAATTGAAAGCTAAAGAGATGATTAGCTTGTTTTTCCAAGCTAATCTTACATTAAATACAATGGGCCCGTGGTTAACAAGCCCACGGCCCGTTCACTAAAAGGCTCAAATTAAACAAATACAATTAAACCCTTGAACTTTAAATCAACCATAAAACATGCCCTAACAGTCTCGCCCTTTGATTTGAAGTTCGAGTTGGCGCTCTAGATCTCTCCAGTTGAAGACATATCTTTTGCGGAGCGCGAAGTGTACCTCGAACAATCTGATGGCGCGGCGATAGTCGATGCGATCTTCAATCATTTCCAAAGCTTCCCGAGCATTTGTTTCATTCGGATTCGGGACATAAGAATGTTTTGGATTCTCAGACTCGTGCTGAATAATCTTTCGAAGAGCATCTCGAACTTTGAGGAGTGTGCCGTCGCAGAATCTTTCCACCTGACTAAAGCGCATGAATTTCTTCTCATTTTGCTCATTGAGGTAAACAATCCCGAATTCTGGTTCCAGAATCATAGCGTTCTCGGGATACATCTTTAACTCAGGTGCTTTCAGATTCGGCTTGATCAGATTTACCCTCTTTGCCTTGTTCTCGACAGCCATTTGAAAATCCGTTAGATATGACATCATAATGGTACGGACCAGGTATCGACGAACAGCTTCGAGCGCCTTTGTAACTTCAAGCGGTCGGATGGTTCTTGTTCGTAAGTCTTTCAAAATAGCCAGGAAGTCGAATGGTCGGAGGTTCTGGAATTCGGCTTCAGAGAATTTCCATTCGTTCCCATCTTCACGTCGGACAGTGAACACTGGGTAGACGATCTTCATAATGCTTCTTGAATAGATACCGATTACCTCTGTGATCCGAAGTTTGGTTCTGACTTGGCTGACTGGAAGACACCGCTGCATTGCACTGATATAACGGCGTTGAATATCTGGGCTAAAGTTGTAAATACCCAGACAGAAGGTTGGCTTGATCGGGCGAAGTTTGTGGACGAACAGCTTTTTCAAAGATTCCTCCAGATGAGGGATAAGTACCTTGATCTTCTCCCAGCGGTTTTGTTGCTGTTGAGGAAGGAGAGGAAGATCAGAAGCTGTCGTAGGAGGAGTAGTTGTCGGTTGATCGGAAGTAGTAGACTCGGGTCTAGTTGATGATGTTCCGGAGGGTTGAGCATAGTAAACGGGAGTTGCTCCATAAAAATTTTGGAGTAGGAACTGATCGTAGTCAATATTGTCGTCCTCATCAGTAGGGAAGACCAAATTTACATGCAGGTTTACAACACTGGCGGCTTTTTCGTACCATGCGTCTTCGGTCTCCGGGTTGGTCTCACACTCTGGATCTATCATGTCCAGTATCGTTCTGTCTGACGAGTCAAAATCGACCAGTTCCTGTGTTGAACCCTCGGGCTTTTCAACCGTCGGGTCTTCTTCATCTGAAATCTCCATAACTATGACCATATCTGCTAGTGGCAACTCGGCTTCGGGTGCTTCTGATGTAGTTGCCGCAGTTGGGGGTTCCTGTTGAACCACTGTTGTAGTTTCGGCAGTCACGATCTGGGCGGTCTCGGTTTGGCATAGACGCTTCTCCCCCTCACGGTGATCAGGATCATCCTGGTCATCGTGCTTGCGTTTGAGACCGCCGGCTTGACTCTTACAAGTGTCTTCTAGTGAGCGGACCCTCTCAGACAGCGTGGCGAGCGCTTTGTTGTAGTCGTTGAGGGTCGAGTCGATGGAGTCGAGGCGAGACGTGATAGATGAAGATGGAGCAGTGACCTGGGATCGGAGAACTGAGATCAGGTCTGCTTCAGTCGAGGCGGTTGTATCGGATTCCTGGAGCAGTTGGGCCAATAGCATCGTCTTTAAGGTATCCACCGAATAGATAGGTTGAGCAAATGTCGGTGGATGTGGTGGTGCGGTTTCGGCTTCAATGATCGTTGCTTTGCCTTTGATGGCTTTGGCGATCTCGTCGGTGACATGCTGTTCCAGTGCCTCGCGGACAGTCTTGAGGGTGCTGTCCAGGGACCCTTGCGACACAAAGTCGGGGTGAATAACTCCGGGACCACTTAGGTTACCCGTTGAGGCGTCTACCACAGGGGTAGAGCCACCTACGTTCACAGTTGGCATGATGTTAGCTGTGGTAGGATTTCCCGCCGATCCTTGTGTTTCACCAAGAGGTGAAGACACTACGGTGGTTCCGGTCGAGTCACGAAGAGTCTCGACTTGGTGTTGCTCAGCTTCGAGTGTCCTAGCCGAAGAATGTTCAATATCAAAAGGCGCTAGACTCGATGGTGCACGAAATGAAGGCGAGACCGGGGGCTGCTGGTCTCTTATTTCAACACCAACACTCTCCGAATGAGAGGCCGGTGGAAGTTGTGCTTGTTCCCTGTGTAATATTGAAACATCCGCCTGTCGTGAGACGGACGAGTGGATGAGTGGGTCGTGCAATTGCTCCGCTGGGTCCACGGAGTCTTCTTCAATACCCTGTCCCAACAGATGAGACGGTGTAGTAGATGTGGCTACCCGGATATCGCTCGTTTGGGGTCGCTCAGGAGCCTCGTTATCTTTACGGCTCAATCTTTCCTAGTTCAACTTTGAACGCAGTTCTCTCCGGCTCGCATGTCCTAACTCCTCTACTTGTTCTCCCTCAGATGTCCTAATGGGTTCGGTTCCAGTATGTTTCTCCCTCAGATGTCCTAATTGATTTACATTCCAAACGATTCATTAGAAAGAGATAGTTAGGATTTTCATTCAAACCTTTGTAACTATCTTGATTATTGAATGTGAGAGGGATGACAAGTTGAAATCATTATCTGTTATTGTTATTCCTCATTGAATCGTTGTTACCTGATAAATCTAGGACTAACAATTGGTATCAGAGCAGAATCGGTGATTTGAAGAGACGAAAGAAATCGAACGAAAGCAAGAAAAAGAAAGAATTTTCGCAGAAAAAATTTCAGGAAAATCACAGCCAGCCGTTTCACCTATTCCCGGAGATTGAACCGTCGGATCGTCGCAATTTTTGGACAGTACCTTCGAGACATCTTGTTTCACATTCTGACCGGTTGGATTAAGCGTTTGAGGTTCAGAAGGCATTCAAAATAATTTCGTAATAGTGCAGTAAGTTTTTGGTTAAAATCGTTCTTCAATCAGGTAAGAAATACTTTTTGTTGATTTTTTAATTTGTTTGTTCGATCTCGATTGTTTACTTGCGTTTATCTGCGTTTACATCGAATCTCAAAGGTTTTAATCGTTCAATCTAAAAATCAAATCTTGAGATTTTTGGGTGTTCTTGAATTTTTGTGGTGGTTTGTGAAAATTAGGATATATTTTGCGTAGAAATCGATTTGGGTGTGTTTGTTTTTTGTGTTTTTGGTCAAAATCTCTAACCCTACAGGAGTGAAATCAAGCAACCCTATCGATCTCAGATCCTAATTGCATCCAGCCACAATGTCCGGGTAAGTTTTCTAATTTTTCACCATTATCCGTATAAAATAAAATGTCCGGACAAAACCATCTGTCCGGATGAAATTTATGTTTGGTTTTCCTGATAAAACCATTTTTTCCGGATGAAAGTTCCTTTCCGGACATCGGATGCAATCTTGTCCGGATGAAACATGTTTTTTCCAAATCTCAGCCTACTTTCGTTGACTTCTCAAATTTAATTAATTGACCATTGAGTTATGTATATGCAGCAGGTTGTTGTGACTATATATTAAATGTTCATATTCATTTCATGCAAAGCCACGTGCATACATAAAATCTCATACCATTCATTGCAATTTTTATGATTAACCATTCATACATACATTGCATATGCATATATTTCATTCATCGTTTCATAACTTTTTGTGTTTTGTTTTGTTTTGTTTTGTTTGGTTTGGTTTGGTTTGATTTTGATCGGGAACTACACTCCCCGGTAAACCATTTTCATCCGGAGAGCTCATCTCACCCGGTAAGGTCACATCATCCGGGTAAGTATTTGTTTACATCTCATCGGGTAACCGCATCCGGTAAGATCACTTGTGTTTATTCGGTAAACTCATTCATCCGGTAACTCCTTTTATCCGGTAAACCAATTTTTATCCGATAAGTTGTATTTGGCAAGTTCTTGATTGGTAAGTTCTCGTCGGTACCCGAGTTACCACACGTCTCTTGATTGATAATTTTTTTTTAAAACGAAAGTTGCGATCAATTTGCAATTTTTATGACGCTTGAGAACTTTTGCGACGATTTGATCTTACTCGCGACGCTTATCATTTTTGTGATTTATTTTTCGTCGTGTTTGATATAACTTGGTTTGTTTTCTCGCAGGTTTCACTCTCGAAAAGTGATTTCGTTCGTTCGAATTCAATAATAATCAGATCTTATTTTTTGGAAACGAATTTATTTTTTAGATTTGTTTTTCAATTTTTAATTTTTGATTTCCTTCCGCATTTTGATTCTTCAAAATCAACACCGATTAACAATCATTTTTCAGGTAACAATGTCGATACATTGCTATAATTCTGAGTGTGCAAAATTTCAAAGGCTATATGAACACAACATGAAGCAACAAGAGCAATTATGCAGCAAGTTGAACAACGAACATAAACTGCAAATATCTGAATATTCTGATAGGCTTGTCAAATATGAAGAAAAGGCAACAACATTAGAGTCTGAAAACTCTGAGCTGAAAAGGAAGTTTTCTGAATTGCCATCACCAGACGAGATAAAGGCACTTGAAAAGAAAGCGCATCAAAGACTATGTGAAAAGAATATCAGGCAGGCAGATGATTTGTGCAGCAAGTACATCAAGGAGCTGAAGGAACTGAAATCTCAAATCTGGAACAGTTCTGAGAAGCTTGCTGAAGAAGAAGAGAAAGGTAAACTTATCAACTGTGAAAACCTTGAGCTCAAATGTAAACTATCTTCTCTTGAAAAGACTCTTGAAAAGGAAAAGGAAAGTTTTGAAAAAGAAAGACAATTGCTTAATCAAAAGAAATCTGGGCTTTCAACCAAATCTCTTGAAGAGAAGAAGAGACTTGAACTTAGATGTCTAAAACATTCAACACAAATCTCCGACTTTGAAAAAGTTTTGTATTTTGAAAGAGAAAAGTTTGAAACTGAACGCAAATCTTTTTCTAAAAGGAATGGAGAACTTTCTTTGAAAATATCTGATTTAGAAAAGGAATTAGACGTTCTAATCAAAGAGTCTGAGAAAGGGAAAGTTGAAGGTTTTAGATCAAAATGTTTAAAAGATGGTTTTTCAAGAGAGAGAAAGAGTTTGCAGTCCGAGATTTCTAGACTTACAGATTATCTAGATTAGCAACCGAGTCTTTGAAGAAACAAAAGCTTAAATCTGATTCAAAGAATTTTGTCACATCAAATGATTTTTCAAAAGATCATATTCGACCTTCCAATCTTTTCTATAATTCTCGTGTTGATAATACAGATAATCAATTTTACAAGAAGGTAAAAATGGAGTGGAGAGTTAAAGGAACCACTTCTGCTCCAAAGTCATCTGTCTCTGTTAAAAGTAGAAGAACAACAAAGCTTTTCACGCTAAACCTTTTGTGAAAACTGATTGTGTTATTCTGTTAATAAGCTGATCAACTTATCCACACAAAAGTTGTGTTGTTCTTATTGTGGAACAAATGACTTTGTGAAGAAAGACCATTCTATGTATTGGTATGGTACTTATAGTATCCCCGGTCCTCACAGTCATAGGGCATCTAACCGACAAGGATCCATCCCAAGATGGATACCAAAATCCTTCTAATCTGTTTTGCAGGAATGTCATGTGCGGTTTTAATTCCCATTATCCATTTCACATGACTGCATTCAAAGGTTATGCAAATTTTGAGGGGGAGTACTATCTCATGTAAGGTAAGTGAACTTCAACTGAATTCAAAGACCGTGGTAATTAATTCTGAATAACTAACTTGTGTTTGTTATTTTCCAATTTTAACTTCCATGATTGCCACGTGTCATTTTCTTGACTTAGTTATTTCCATGTCTCTCCTATTTGTTGATTTTTCGATGGAAATACACTCGTTTGAATTCCCCGTTGTTTTCAAAGTTCCCTATTTCTTGCAAATGATTCCATTCTTATATGATATATTAATTGTGACTTGTTCTTCACAATTAAACTTTCTGATCATTGTCTCATTTTTTGCAAATATTGTGCTTATTGAGTCTATCTGTTTTGCGCTTGATTTTGTCTCATTGAAATTCCGTTATTTCAAACAATGACTTCTGAATAATTCAGTTCAGAACTCGTTTTTAAATGTTATGACTTCTGATTACCTTAGATCAGAACTCGGACTTATTTTTTATGACTTCTGATCAACTCAGATCAGGACTCGTTCTTAAATGTGTGACTTCTAAACACTTCAGTTTAGAACTCGTACTTCAACTGTTTTACTAAACTGTTATACTCGATGCTTGAAAGGAGTGTTAGGTCTTACATTGTTTCTATGGTCAAGCCATAACCGGAAGGACCTACCCAAGAAACACATCCTTTATAGACAACAGTGAGGGGTCTAGATTGTTAGATGAGTTTGGAGGGAAAAGAATATGGTGAGGCTGTGACATGACTTAAAAGAATTATTTGTCCTTACCAAACCGAGTCAGTTATCCGGGTAACCACACAATCTATTCATTCTCGTTCTTTGGAGATGAATATTGAAACAGACATGGACCCAATGTCGATAACTCGTGTCACCCCACCCAGCCACTCAAGTATCTCACAACAGATGCTTGTTTCATATATTCACGGAGACTTAGCACATAATCTATCTATTCCTCACTCGGAGGTCTTAGATATTGAAACAGGAAGACATCAGCTCTGGTCTCCGAACTTCATATTCTTATCACTGTGTCAATTGATTTTTAACTTGTGTCCCAAGTTCAATCAATTTTTGAGCCTAACAGATATAATTCATTTCTTTCACACATGCACGAGTCTTTGTGATTCCACTCGCATATCTTCGTGATATTGCCGGAACAGTTTGAGAGGTAATTTTTAATATTTTACTTTAATGATAACTGGAAGTCCTATCAGAGATACCCCTTTGCCAACTCTGAACATAGGCCACACAATTTTTTAAATTGTTGTGATAACAGTTACTTTTGTGTTTTTGTGTTAGATGATTACCCCATTTCTGGTTACTTAATGTTTTATCTGGATTCTTTTGCTACTCGTCATTTTTGTCTTTGAACGTGCATGATGCTCCGGACGCTCCTACTCATCATGAGGGGGAGAAAGGGTACAAATTCAAAGACATGGATTATCAAGTTGAGGGGGAGTTAGCAAAAGCCGAGGGGAGTAAAGAAGTCCCCATGCAAAAGCCAAGGGGGAGTAACGGTCAAGTTCCAAATTCCGAAAAGACTTCAAAGTGCTTACAAGTGATCAACTCTTCTCATCATTTATCAAGTGGCGTTTGCTTCGAATTATTTCCTCCATCGAGCATATTGGTTCTACAAGTTCTTAAAGCTGAAGCTGAAAGCAAATTCAAATCGTGATTCAAAGAAAGATTCGTTGAAGATTTGAAGACCAAGAGCTTTATTCAAGGGGAGCGCTGAAATGACATGAAGACAAGCAACATCATTGCATTTCAAATATTCAAGAAGAAGAGAAGATCAAGATTTGAAGGTTTCAAGACCGATTTTTATTTATATATCTTTAGGGGGAGATTGTTAGGACAATAAATGTCCTACATATTTGAAAGATATATAAATAATTATAGAGAGCTTAATTAGATTTATTATTCTTGTAAAAGCCTTAATTGTTAAATGGGCTTAGTTAATTGTGTTTAATGGGGGCTTAGGCCTTATTGTCTAAAGCCTAGGTATTTAAGGTTAGTGTTAGCCTTAGAATTAGGTTAAGCGATTCACATATTCATCGAGAGCTAAATTGGTTAGAGAGATATAGTTAGGATTTTCATTCAAACCTTTGTAACTATCTTGATTATTGAATGTGAGACGGATGACAAGTTGAAATCATTATCTGTTATTGTTATTCCTCATTGAATCGTTGCTACCTGATAAATCTAGGACTAACATTCTCCGTATTTGATCGATTGATCTTGTTCTTTTGGAGTTCGTTCAGTAGGAGGCAAAATCTTTCATAGGTCTGGGAGAGTGATTCGCCGGAGAGATGCTTAAAGCCATCAAACTTGGTTATGCAGATGTTGATCTTCAGTTGGTTGCCGACTTTGCTCCCACTCATCATCTTTTCTACCTGATCCCACATGCCCTTTGATGTGTTCTTGTAGCTGTCTATGGCTGTGTAGATCGAATTTGGTAGAGCCTGAACAAGATATCTCTTGGCATGCTTTTCCCCATCAAACATGCCCTTTTCCTCTTTGGTCATTTCCAAGTACTTCTTGGGCTCACGTCGAGCTTGACCGCCATCTTCTTGTGCTGGAATGATATTCATGGGTTCAGCTTGTGGGCCATCAGATAGAGCACGCCATATGTACTCGCAGTTGTCCTTCGACTCGATGAATATGAGGAATCTGTCCCGCCATTGGCTATGTTCTCCCTGGTAGAGGGTCGGTGGCTTGGAATCGGTGCCGATAGCAAGAGCGTCACGAGACATCTTTGGTAGTTGCACTAATGTGATCGTCAGACGATAGTTCGATTCAAAGTGGTATCCTAACGCAAGGAACTATGAGTGGAAGTCCTAACGCAGGTTCTAAGAGTGATGGAGACTAAAACTGGTAAGAAACTTAGCTAAACAGAACTTACCGGATAGGAATCCGGATGAAATAGTGTCTGATCTGGAAGTGTCCGGATCAGATGTGTGTGAGTTGTTTAGATAGCAGAAGTGTCCGGGTAAACTATAGTTACCGGATAACACTAGGTTACCGGATGAAATGAGTTTACCGGATAGAAATTAGATACCGGATAACTTGGTTACCGAATAAGATAAGAACAAAAACTTACCGAATGAAATTGGAAAACTTACCAGATGATTGTACTTACCGGGTAGCAGAGTGTCCGAATGATGTGTCAGGAAGGATTAGATTACCGGATAGAATTGTGTCCGGAAAGAAAAATCAACCGGAAACTTTGAGTTACCCGGATAAATTAGATTTACCGGAAACGTTTGGTTACCGGATCAATTTTGTCCGGAAAGTAGCGAGAAAAGAGAACTTACCCAGGAAGTTTATGCGATGTTCCGGAAAGTGCTGTTGTGGTATCCGGAAACAACGGCTATGAGGTGCAAAATCAATAGATATGCGACTAGGGTTGCTAAAATCGTTCCTGAAAGTTAGAAACCTAACAAAACACAAAACTAACAATACCCTAATCGATTTTGAAGCAAACTAACATGATTTTCATGAAAAATTGGATTTGTAGCATGAACAGAGACCAAAAACCAAAGGACTTGATTTTGTCAAAAACACAATCAAACAGTCGAATTAGGATTAGAAAAATTGCAGAAACGCTTATAATGATGATGCTAATCGAATGCAATACGCGAAATCAAGCAATTTAATCCAAATCAAAATATGAGTTTTTGAGAGTCAAGAACACAGTCGATAAAAGTGAACAGAAACTTACCAGAAACCTTTTGAATCACCTTGAATCGAATCGTCCTTATGCTCTGATACCAATTGTGAGTTCCAGATTAGTGAATACACAATGAAATCAATAGAATAAAGATCAAGTCAATATGATTTCAACTGGTCATCCATATATTGCATTAAGCTTTAAGAGAGTTTACAATATGAATGATATGAACGATTAAGTGGTTAACATATTTTCTAAGGCTAATAACACTATGTATATCAAGGGCCTAATCTATCAAGCCCATGGCCCATAAAACAATTATGCCCAAATAACAACATTTACAAAATAAACCCTTTAACTTCTATTCAACAAGATTTATCCCAAACAACCCGATTCCATTGATCGTGACGGAACACAAAAGTAGGTCACATATCTATTTTATATGAACTTCACTTGAGGATTACACATTCATTAACATCAATCCCTCCGTGTCTATAGTTAACGAATCAACAATCTCAACACCTCTATGTCTATTGCTTGGATAGTCATCAAGTTCAACCCCTCTAAGTCTATACCTTGGAATTTTCAAAAGATCCTAGTGAAACTCCTTTACAAGAAATTGATATTATTGATGAATGGACGATGCCCGACTCATAGAGACCACATCTTACTCCCATAAGACCCCATACCCATTTCAAGTTACATTATGGGGATATTTATCCCACTCGAACTGACTCCTATGCCTATGGATCCTCTGCATTACAGTCTAAAATATTGCATGACTCCAAATGAATGAACTAGCGTATTCAAAACATGTAATTCTCAAATAAGATGCAATTATTGCAAATCATACCAAAACTCTACATTGAGCTATCAAAATTAGACAGAAGTCCCCAAGACCTAACACAGTCAAAACCTGAGCCATAAGCTCAACCAATCAATTGATCATTTATTAAAAGTCATAAAATGCAATAAAACGTAAATATCTCACGTTTATGCAAACGCATGCTCCGAATACATGAATAACCCAAAAATACATTTTTTTATTGGGACAAACCATATTCCAAAGGGACTTACACCATTTACACGTTCAAAACGTCCCATAACACAATTTATGCATTTCTCCAAAACACACGCTAAATGTGCAACTTTACCAAAAGACCTCCATTTATAAGGTAAATCATCAAAACACATACATTTATGATTTATTTATCAAAGTACCCAAAAATCCCAAATAAGGGTGTTTCGCAAGATTTATAAAATCAAACACCTCTAATAAGCACATAAAATATTCCAACATTTGAAATATCATGTAAAATACATAAAAACTTCAAATAGAAATTTTTGGCATGTACAAAGTTTGCACAGAACAACATGAACTCAACTTGCTAGATTTAGGCTAAATCTAGATTTTACTCCAATCTTGAGCTTCTTTGAAAACTTGAATCTACAAGCAATCCTTCCAAATCCTAGATCCACAAGTTTGCAAACATAAACACACAAACCCAAGTACTTAGAATCATTCTCCAAACACCTCTCACCAAAAATATCCAATTTGACTAAAACCCTAATTTTGACCTAACTTTTCCAAAAATCATCCAAACCGAAATTTGAGAAATAAAACACTAGGAAGTCATAAATGAAGCATTTATAACTCATATAAAAGTTTACAAAAGAAGAGAATGAACTCACCACTTAGGTTTTTATGAAAACCTAGAAAACCCTACAAATCTCTAGAATTAAAGATGGATACTTGGTCTTGCACTAGAAGATGAAATTACTAGCTTTGATGGAGAAGGAACACTTTAATCTCTATGAAAATGCCCCCAAATCAGTTAGGGTTCGTATTGGGTGAAGAGGAACCGATTTGGGAGAGAAATGGAAAAGTTGAGAAGTGAGAAATGAGAAAAAGGCTTGAAACCCCGAATTTAACACCGTCTGGTACCCGTGGGCAACATTTCCAAGCGACTATGCCATGGCAATGTCGCAGGGCATTGTCTCCATAAGTGTACGAAGGGTGCTCCCTTCTGTGCGACTTTGTCGGGCGACTATGCCATTGTCATAGTCGCAATGCATTGTCGTCAGTCTATACCGAGTCCCAAAATTTGATTTTTCTCCCATGGAACATTCCCTATTCTCTTAGAAACTAAAAGAAATGAATTCCTAACTCAAAACCACAACTTAAAAGGCATAAAAACCTACGGGTGACTTTTACTTACCGGAAATTGTGAGTGTTACAACTAGGATTTAGAATATTAATTAAAATATATTTGTTACACAATGTGTTTGTTTCGTATGTACTCGGTTCACAATGTGCTCATTTTTTAACGTTTGTGAAACAAAAGAAACACATAAAAAAGTTTCACAGTGTGAAACAAATACTATGAAACAATCACAATATTGTGAAAAAAATACATGTTAATCAATATATTAAATATTATTCTTACATGAGAAAAAATCATGTGAAACAAAACCGTAACATAAAACTTCTCACAAATTTCCCAAGAATGGATTAATTTGATCAAGAACGATCCTAATATAGGGAGAGGTTCAAATGAGAAATGCTAAGTGTGTGACAAATAGAGAAACGATCCTAGCCCTTCATCTGGTTAACATTTGCGGCTTTCACTGTGAAGCACCAGATAATCCCTCGTGTGGTCTATAGAAGATAGAGAGTAGTTTCGTAACTATTACAAATACGCGAGACAAGTTCATATCTGAACATGTGTGATTCACATACGTTCATATGTGAAACAGTTTATTAGTTCATATGAGATCAGTTAATTAGTTCATATGTGAATTAGTTAATTAGTTCATATATGAATCACAAAGGTTCATATGTGAATTAGTTAAAAAGAGTTTATATGTGAATTACACGGATTCACATATGAACATATAGTTCATATGTGAATCACACGGGTTCACATATGAGCTCGTCCCGCGTATTTGTAAGAGTTACGAAACTGTCCTTCTATTTTTGGAATGGCCGTAACTTTTGACCAGTCAAAGCCGCAATTTTTTACCAGTCAAATTAATCCGTTTTTGATCGTATGAATGACTAAGATTACTTCTCTATTTGTCACACACTTAGCACGAAAAAAGAACTTTGGCTGCAGCTTCAGGTCTGTGTGGTTTTTTTGCGCGTTAATGTAAAATCATTAATGATCTTGTTCATTCGCATGTTCTTTTAAATAGTTATTGTTCTCGTTTGATCCTCCATATATATATATATATATATATATATATATATATATGGTGAGGTTTAGGGGAAAACCTCAAAAAAACAGAAAACCGAAGAACACCGTGGTTGCCCCTTCATCTAGACGGTATGCACTTGTGCATAAAAATAAAAACAACAACATAGTTTATCTGTATGCACAAGTGCATACCGTCCAGATGAAGGGTCACCAGGGTGTTCTTCAGTATTCCGTTTTTTGAGTTTTCCCGTGAATATATATATATATATATATATATATATATATATATATATATATATATATAGGTGAGGGATCATTTGAAAAACCCTCTTATGATACAAACTTTGTACACCTAAATGGATCAATTAATGAATTTCCTTCATTATTGAATTATTTTTAATTAAAAAAGGCATTGTGGTTCGAATAGCAAAATATGGCAGGATAATCAATGGAGAACTCCACCATCCTTCATCTAGCATATGGTCTTGGACCTATAATCCAGTCAAGGCTTCGAATCAGTCAACGCTCGACAATTAATGTCTCTGTCTTCAAGGACTTCAACGCAAAATCCGGTGCCTTTTCTGGTCTTCTCTACTCCACCGTCGCTTCTCCACATTTGTAGATGCAATTGATAAAACTGTGTGTATCATAATCAATAAAGACAAAGTCACAAATGGGGTTTTCGAGAACCGGCGATGGCCAAGATAACTACATCAAAGGGAGATCATCTCCGGTTTCATGAAACAGGGTCATCTTCGGTTCGTATTTGTAATCTCCGTTTTCATCAAAAACAAATAGGTTTATCTCCGGTTTCATCTCTGTTCATTTTCGTTTCATCTCGTTCATCTCCGGTTTCATTTCCGTTTCATCTCAGGTTTCATCTTCGTTCATCTCCATTCACTTCCGTTTCATCTTTGATTCCTCTCCGTTCACAGTTTCATCAAAAATACATGAAGATGTCATCTTGTTTTCATCTCGATTGAAGATTTGAATTAATGTTTCCATATTTCAAATTGGAAGTTAAAAGGACAAATATACCCTTTTGTTCCATTATTTATTTATTTTTTATATTAAACTAATTACTATATTAACATAAATAGCGCAAAATGATCAGCACCCTTGATTGATTTGATCTACGACATCTATAAGGGTTGCTTAGTTTACATTCTAAGAGTTGCTTGCAAATGAAACCACCTTTATATATGAATACTTGTTCATTTTTAAATTAATATGATTAAAACCAAAAATGAGGTAACTGGGAATTTACGTTATATTGTCTTGTATATCAAGGTCTGAGTTATAGTTTTATCACAATCTTTTTGCTGTTTGTATTCTGTTAACTTTTGAAAACGTGGATAGAAATTGGCGAAACAAAGGAGAAAACATGTCTTTAATTCATAAACGAATCACTACTACATAATTGTTAATAGAACCCGATTGCCAAGCTTAATGGTACCCGGTTCTACAACCGGGTACTATGTAAGGGGGTACGTTATGGCATGTAACAGTACCCGGTTGTAGTAACCGGGTGCGATTTGTTTAATTCTACCCGATTCCTTCAAATGTACGGGTACCATTGCGATTTAAAAGGCGGGAAAGGACATCAAATGGAACCCGGTTCTCTTTAAGAAACCGGGTACGATTTGTATTTTTTTTAAATCTGCATATATTGATATATTACCTAAAACCTTTTAAAAAAACTAAACATAATAAAAATGAATGCATTGTCAACACAACGATGGAAATCAACAGATCTAGTATGAGAATACATGAAGCATATGAAAATCGATAACGCAATCTATATCACTCATACAAGCCAACAGTTTGTTAATGACAACCAAAAGCAACATAAAAGTTCAAATCTTGTATGAGAATAAAGGTGCAACTTACAAAATTGACCTCACAAAAACTTGTTTATCAATAATATTAAGTTTCCGTAACTGCATCTTCAAGTGGTGACAAAAATGGTCAAACGGTAGGCCGGTATCCACATCACCTCTTTGAACCAAGCGAGCTTCCATAGCAATGACATATAAATGTCAAAATCCCTATAAATGTAATTATTTCACACAATTATTAAACATAAATAAATTAATATCCATGACAAATCGGACCATTGCAACAAGAAACTAACCAATATCAATTCTTCAGATGTTTTAGATATGCGCTAGAAAAGTTTTTAGCCCATGTTACAGCCATGACGTTCATCATTTTTTCTGTCAGGGGAGTCGTGTCGTACCATGGTACCTAGAAGCAAATGAAAATCAAAATTGTTATTTGACGACAAGGTTAAATGCAATTGACACAATAAAACATGTTTAGCAAATACATACTTTCTTCAGAAACTGTGATTGATGATGCATCACAAAATTGAACATGAAATGCATAATATAGTAGCCACACTCCCAACCGGATATTTGCTTATTACACTAAATTGACAAAAAAATGTATGAATTAGACAAAAACAACTATGAAATAAGTTTTATAGATGTATGGTGAGATGAATTACCTTTGAGAGCTCCCATCTAAATGGCATGGCTTTATCGGTATCACACGACCCTCCTTGTAACAGCCCTACAAAAACATTAGCAATGTAGTATTAGAAATTATAGAAAGACAAATCAAATCAACTTTATACAAATTTAAGAATCACTTACGCTTCCACGTGCTCTTTGATAATGTAGAAGTCCGCGGTCTTTTCTTTAGACATTAACGAATCCAATACATACACAATGCGACGACGAGGAATGATCAGAAGAAAGGATCCAGTGGTGGCTGGTATGGTTTAAAACCATTAGCATAAATAAGAAATTGATAAACCGTAAGCACTATAAAAATAAAGATGTTAGCATATGGTACCTTTGTAGGTATGGTGCGAGAAAAAACCACAATTCTCTATTGTGAGACATCACATTAGCCATTTTACTTATGACACCATCCTTGTTTGATATACATTCATCGTCATGAATCCAAGAGGGACATATGAAACCACACCGGTTCCTCTCATTTTTTTCATCATCCCATGTAGGAACCTAAAAAAACGACAATATAATAAAGTAGAATATTGGGATCATAAGAATGAATATGTACTAATCATTGACTTACATCTGGAACCAAGCAATAATGGTATGATCGAGCCAAGCATTCTTAACTAAGGAATGTATGTCCTCGCGGAATATCATAAATTCAAGTGATTGAGATCCAAATACCCCGAGCTCGGCCTGAATAAGAATCCCTTCATTTGGATTCGAGAGGGACTCCCAACGCCTATATAGCGATTGTAATTCTTTCGGCCTCTTCATCAAGATTTCCGTCGGGATCACACTCTTCGATGGCAATGTTTTCTTCTTAGGAGTCGTCTTTTTTCTCCTTCCTTGCGATGGTTGTGAAATCTTGGGCATACTTTCGGCCAACACAGGTGGTTGTGTGGAATTTCCTTCATCGTGTACCACATGTTGACTTTTAGAGGCCTATTAACAAGTTCGTAAGAAAAAATATGTAAATAATTAAATCCTACTACAATAGTAAAGAAAGAGAAGACTAATTTATTTTTACTTGAGTGAGAACAATTGCATCACGGGGCCATTGGATAAAGCTGTTTCGTGCTTGACCTAGTTTCGTCATTTCTTCATTCGGCGGCACAGGAAGAGGATAGTTCGCAAAATAAGTTTTCACTTGGTCTACTTGCACCTTCATGTAATTTTCCGTGATAGGTACAAAATGACATAATCCACCCCCTATAGGATGAACCATCGCTTTGCACATGGGAACTTGTAGTTACCATCTACCGCCAACAATTCGCAATGAGCGGGTAACTGCAAATAATTGTGTTAGCAAGTATGTATCTAAACATGTAAGTATGTAAGAATAATTTTATTTGTGTATGAGATCAATTACATGTACACCATCAAATTCATTGACACGAGGCACTGAACCACAACTACTCTTCCTCATCCCAGGGCTTGGGCTTCCATCATGTGTGTTGGTAAGTTTGGACGTTAGTTGCATGATCTTTTCAATCTTAGCATCGAGCAACTTATTTTTCTCCTCCATTTCCGCACGATGGATCCTTCGGTCCTCCTCAATCTCGGCATTCAATAACATTTTTTTTCCTCACACTCGGCAACAAAGCTCTTTCTCTTCTCCTCACACTCGGTCTCAAAGTTCATTCTCTTCTCCTCCCAGTCGATATCCATAGGGGTTTGACTTTTTCTCTTTTTTTCTGAAATCCTGGGAATGGTCTTTTTCAAGCATACTATGTGGCTAACTCCCCTGGTGCGACCTGGGTGCTCAGGTCCTAGTACTGCTATAAGAACATCCTCTCCCGGAGCAGGGATCCAAAGTCCTTCTGAAGCCTGTCTATCTTTCTCAATCTGTTAATGCAAATAATACGTATGTAATTATAATTAGTAATAAACAATTTTCAATGAAACATAAAAATAAACTAAAATATGGAACTATCTTACAATCTTATCTACTAATTCCTGAAGATATGCGGGGATCATTAATGTCCCATCAGCTGCTCTAACTCTCCTTGCCAACAAAAAGTTTCTTGCTCGCTCGTCCTTAATCTGAAATAGTTCTGATGAGTAGCCTGACTCCATCATCTATTTTCTCCAATCATCATGGTTCGAACGATACCCACGTGCACCTAACCAGGCCGGATTTGTGTTTAGGGCCGTATTCTTCCTCCCTTCTTCACTTTTCGCCTTCACATAAGAATATTATTGCAATTAAAATATGACAACGAAAAAAATAATGAAAAGATTGTAAGTTTGTAAGTTGCAACAAACCAGAAATTCGTCTGTTGATTTCATGACACAAAACTCTTCCCATGTTTCTTGATCGAGATATGGGTAATCGGAACAAGGATTGCGACCTTGCATACGGTACTTTCTATTAAGGCACTTCTTTAAGTTCTTCCATGATGTACCGGCTACTTTAAGAACTGGAATTTTATACTTGTCATCCTCTATGTTCCAATGATCCTATTTTCAAAATAAGTATGTTAGTTGTCATTAACATAAATAAATAAAACCATGAGTACATGTAAACACATCTTGGATATCATACCTTGATAGCCAACCACAATAGATCCATTACTTTTTTATCCACTTTGTCCCAAGATGGTTCAATGATAGAAACCATTGATCTTGTGTTGACCCCTACCCAACTACTGAATTTGCGTTCATATTTGCCTATAACCTCCCCATTTTTATTGAACTCAAGACGCAAATCTTGGTCCTTTTTATGTTTTTTCAACAACGTAACACTTCTCTTACGTCTTTGTTGGGTCGATTGTGTCGGCTGAGAACCATGGAGCCCATCTGTGTTGCTTGGTAGAGAACCATGGCTCCCGTCTATGCTACTAGACTGAGAATCATTAATAGACTCCCCAGATATCGATGGCCCGGTGTCATCTGACATGTCTAACCAACAGTTTAAATCATAAATCATATAATTTAAATATTTAAATAATGTCCTAATAGTACCATATAAAATTAAACTTGTGAAGTACAAACCCAACCAGGGAACCAGAAAACAGAATGGCAACAAAATGGCATCAAAATGGCATAAAAAATATTTCCATATTTTTCAAAAATATTACCATCATTCAGGCAGATAATTGTTCGATTGGAATCACTTTTCAATTCTCTAAACCATAAAAAGCATTGGAAGGTATATATATACACATATGTATATGATTCTGTGTTTGTGTGAAGTTCATCCATGCATGATTCAATCAATCATAATTAAGATGGGTTATTGTTTATGCAGATTCATATATTAGTTAAACAAATGTGATTAAGTTTAACATTAATTCTTTTTGTATTCATCCAAAACGCAACCTTGAAGAACAAATGAACTAGTGGTATTATGTCCCAAAAAAGAGAAGGTTATAAGTTATACCCACAAGCCAGGGAACTTCTGAAAGAAAATACTCACTCAGATTTAGATCCCCCAAATGAACCTTTGAACTCAACTTCTTCACCCTGCAAAGCACAGATTATTATCTTCATAACGCTAGCAACTTTGCCGAGCAGCGGGTGCACTTATTGCAAACTATAAACCAAAAAGAAGAAGTTGATCATCTACAAATTAATGGTTCTATAAGTCTCCAATTTCACCTATCAAGGAGAAGAAGAAGAAAAATGCATCATGTGATTGTAACCTAGACCTACAAAATAATCACCTTATAACTCCCTCCCTGCCACCTACCTGTGGGTAACTTGGTCTTTTAGCTGTTATATGAAACTTCGGGGCTGTTTGGTTAATTTTCCATTAAGTCCTGTATAGATAAAAATGTTTTTGTCGACTAATCTGTCTGTACGAATTCAGAATGTTTTTGTTTGGAAGAGTTTTTTCATAAATGGAAGGAGCCTATGTTTTAATTGGGAGGGACAGGTTTGGCTTTTTTGTATTATTGAACCACTACCAAACATACGTATAACTGACTGAATAAGTTATGAGTCTCATTAAGCGGCTAACAAACAAGCCCTTACTTCGAACGACTTAAAGTCACATACACAAACAACACATTTGAAACTTGCAAGAAATCAGATCTATACACATTCAGAAGCAGTAGTTTACGCTAGAGAAACTGTACACAAACTATTTACGCCGCCATACACAATTAGTTCATCAATTACGAATTAGAAAAATGTTTGATATCATCAATGTCAACAACATCAAGCCAATCATTAGATTCCTTCGTTTCAGGGTTATGATTGCTTACCTGTCAAGATCCACCACGTTTAATAGTCAAAGAATCATTGTCGTTTCACAAACCAGTGGAGCTCCGACCTAACTGAACCCAACCTGGTGAGTCTTTTGTTGAAGAATCGGAACCATATGATGGCTTCTTGTAATTTATAGGTATGTTCCCATCATCATCATCCTCAAGATCACTAAAAGATACATCCTCATCATTCTCAATAGGAATTTTGATTCTTCAAGTTAAGAACTAACAACATAAACTACTTACAAGAAACAACAAAAAAACCATAAAGCCAATATCACGTCGTTTGATTCAGATTGCAATGCAACGAAACACAAACAAACAAAGTTACAAACAATGGACTCAGCATACCTCGTTTGAAAGCAATGGAGAAAACAAAATCACGTCGTTTACGATTTAGCTGCATAATCGAAATGTAAATGGAACAATGCCTAGAAATTAAAACTGGAGAAACTTTGAAATCAAAATCAAAAATCGATACCATACCTCAGGGAAGAAATCTCTAGGGTTTTGAAGAAACTTTGAAATCAAAACCTCAGGAGATCGACCAGAGACGGTTCTTCAATTTGGGCGGGGAGAAAAGAGGATTTTGGCGCATCCAAGGGTTTTACCGGGCTTTGTGTTTGACGGTTCTTCAATTAATTAATTCGTAATTAATACAAATACTATTAATTAAGAAATAAAATACAAAAGTATTTAAAATATCATTTATTTTTAAATTTTGTTTATAAAAATTATAAAACAGCTCGATCAAGTTATTTCACAAGATATATATTAAAATTTTTTAAACAAATATGAATTTTAATGTTCGAATCATATAACTCAAATTAAACAAAAACAATAATTACGAAATAAATCATAAGCAATCATTTTTCCTTTCTCTTTCAAAAATCTCTTTCAAAAATCTAAAGAATATGACTAATGAAACATAAGCAATCTTTTTTCCTTTCTCTTCATATTCTGATTTGTTCCTGAAACAAAAAAAGACATGTAAATATATTAATTTTGATAAATTAATCGCATTTATGAGCAAAACAAAATTCCTCATATGATTGATTACCTTTACGTATCACGGTTTCTATCAACCCAAAATCCTTCGTTGTGGTCGGATCTCAAGTAAGTGGTGTCATTAATATCAACATTTGTAGATGGAATACCGACTGAAAATGGTGGTAGTTCGTCACATTGATCATATTCTTCCTCATCCACAACATTTTCAACACCAACTATGTGTCTTTTACCATGTAAAACAATATGCCATTTGGAATCCTTCGGGTCCTCAATAAAGAACACTTGGGAGGCTTGCTTGGCTAGAATGAATGGTTCAGATGCATAACCGTCTCTAGAAAGGTCGACAATTGTGAAACCATCATCGTCAACTTTAACACCTCGTTGGTTTTCGACCCATTTACACTTGAACAGAGGTATACTGAAGAAATTATACTCAAGCTCCCAAATCTCTTGAATGACACCGTAATACGAGTTCTTAGCAATCCTCGATCTAGTATCATTATTCGATCTATCGTATTCTGTCGTTGTGGCTATTAGAGTTACTCCGCTATTTTGCATTGTACTTTTTTCATCTTGTCGCTTGGTGTAAAATGTATATCCGTTAATGTCATAGCCCTGATATGACGACACATCATATCGAGGACCAAACCCCAACCGCTCCACTACCTGATCAACCTTTTCTCCCCCATAACTTGTTTTCACTCGATCTTTCAACCATTGTGCAAATGTTCTGTTATGCTCATTTGCCAACCATTTTTCGCTCTTCGATCTATTCATTTCTTGTAACATTTCCATGTGCTCATGTATGTAAGGAGCAACAGCTGTCATGTTTTGTAAGACGAAAAAATGTGCATGTTGCAGTTGGTCCCGGTTTGGAACTATCTTCTTAAAACCAATCGTCCCAACCCCTCCAAGTCTACCCTCATGGCGAGATTGTGGAATTCCAACATTTGTTACACCAGCTAGATAATCTGTACAAAAATCAATCACCTCCTCAGAAGCATATCCTTCAACGATACTTCCCTCTGGTCGATTTCTATTCCGTACATACCCTTTTAAGAAACCCATATATATTTCAAATGGATACATGTAACGCAGAAAAACAGGACCACATGCCTTTATTTCTCCAACAATATGAGATATTAGGTGAACCATGACATCGAAGAAGGAAGGCGGAAAGTACATCTCAAGTTGACAAAAGGATGAGGATAATATCCTTCTGCCATGAATCCAACACTTCAGGATCAATCACTTTCGAATGAATCAAGTTAAAAAACAAACAAAGCTTTGTGATTGTGTGTCTGATGTGTTCTGGCAAGATCCCACGTATTGCAATGGGAATAAGGTGTGTCATTAAAACATGACAATCGTGAGACTTTATACCAAGCAATTTTAAGTCCTTCATTGACACCAACTTTTTAATATTAGCTGAATATCCAGATGGAACCTTAATACCTTGCAAACATTGACAAAATCTAGTTTTCTCGACTCTCGACAAGGTATAACAAGCCGGTGGTAGATATGTGCGACTTCCAGTTTCAACAGGAGCAAGTTGTGATCGAATTCCCATTTCGACCATGTCTCTTCGAACTTTGACCCCATCTTTCGTCTTTCCTGGAATGTTCAACAACAAGCCTATAAAACTGTCACACACATTTTTCTCAATATGCATAACATCAAGACAATGTCGGACTTGCAAATGCTCCCAATATGGCAAATCCCATAAGATAGACCTTTTTTCCATATATTCTTAGGAGAAGGTCTACCACATTTTCCAAGCACAATGTTTAGATCTTCAACTCGAGAATATACAGTTGGTCCATCCAATGGTGGCCTTAATACTCCTTGCTCAATGTTTCCGTCAAACGCTTTCTTCAATTTACGGTATGGGTGACCCCTTGGTAGTGATCTTCGATGTCCCATGAACACATTTTTCTTACAATTTCTTAACCTCAACGAATGTGTGTCATCTTCACATACAGGACATGCTTTCGCTCCTTTAGTACTGTATCCTGACAAATTACCGTATGCTGGAAAATCATTTATGGTGCAAAATATCATGGCCCGCAATCGAAAATCCTCCTTATCCTACGCGTCATACACTTGAACAACTGAACTCCATAATTCTTTTAAGTCATCAATTAACGGAGCCAAATAAACATCAATGTCGTTCCCTGGTTGTTTGGGACCCTGAATTAATAATGACATCATGATGTATTTTCGTTTCATGCATAACCAAGGCGGAAGATTGTAAATGCATAACAGAACTGGTCATGTGCTATGACGACTGCTCATGTTTCCAAAAGGATTAATCCCGTTTGAACTAAGTCCGAACCGGATATTTCTAATTTCATCGCCAAATTCTTCAAAATCAGAATCGATATTTCTCCATTGAGGAGAATCAGCCACATGTCTTATTTTCCCGTATATTTTACGCTCTTCGGCATGCCAACGTAACAAATTTTCATCTTTGGAGTTTGCGAATAATCGTTTCAGCCTTGGTACAATGGGCAAATACCACAATAATTTAGCAGGAGGACCATTTTTCATCTCATGACTGTTTTTTTCCGCATGTTGTTTTCGCTTATAACGTGATGTACCACATCTAATACATTCATGTAGATTTGCATACTCGTTTCGGTACATCATACAATCATTTGGACATGCGTGTATCCTTTCAATTTCCAATCCCATTGGACACATTAATCTTTTTGCTTTGTATAAAGAAACAGGCAACTCATTATCTTCTGGAAGCATTTCATGCAAAATCTCTAATAGACTAGTGAAACTTTTATCACTCCAACAATTGCTTGCTTTTAGGTTAAATAATTTCAAAACGGCTGAAAGCTTGGTAAATTTTGTACAACCAACATACAATGGTTTTTCAGAATCCACAAACAATTGTTGAAAATCTTCATAATGCTTATCAGCAACATCATGTTCCACATCATGCAACATATCATCTATATTATCATGACTACTATTGTCTGAATCAATATAATCATCGACATTACAATCACGACTCGTGTTACGGTCATCAAGTATCTCACCATGTCGTGACCAAATCGTATACCCTTCCATAAACCCACGGCATATCAAATGTCCTTGAATTACATGATAATCAGTAAACTTATGCAAATTATGGCAATCTTTACAAGGACACCAAATATAACTCTCTCTATTGTTCACCCGGTTATCCTCAACAACTTTAATAAACTCGTCCAAATGGGTCAGATATTCAATGGTAGCGCGTGGTATTTTGTACATCCAAGTATTACGATCCATCTGTAATATAGTAAATAAAATATTAATGAAATGCATGCAATGCATGAATAGAATAAATGGCCGGTGGTCAATCCTAACCCACTTTTTGAATAATTTGTCTCATATATGAATACGTACTAGCAGATTGGGTATTTAAAAAAAATCGTCAGCATTTTCCATTGTCTCCCCAAATATGCGTCTGAAACACATACACGTAGGAGCAATTAGAAATATCTAACGAATTTTTATTAAATACTTAATCGACTAATACGTATTCACATCCTAAATGAGACAAATCATTCAAAAAGCAGTCCCAAAACGGGGACTATCTGAAACTAATCTCTATTAGATTATTTCAGACGGGTATAAAATCCAAGTCATATGCAATGGTGTTCATTAAGATATAGAAAATTATGTATGATCATGCAATATTGATAAACTAAAATTTAAAATGACAAAGAATTACCTTGTTCCACCAATGAGGAAATTAATTCGATCTTGTAATCTGATATAGCTCAAACGATCCTAACAAAATATAAAAAAACAACACCATCAACCATATATTATTTCACATGCATATACAATCATGAATTATATATATATATATATATATATATATATATATATATATATATGTGGGTGTTATTATATTGGTGTGTTGTGTATATGAGAAAATATAAACGTAAAAAATACAATATTACCTTAAAATTCTTCAAATCAGTAGATATTTGAAACGAACAAGCATGGATAGAAGAAGAAATTTAATGTAGTCGCCGTTTAGATTTGAAGAAATTAATTGCTTGAAAACTCCACTATATTGCAATTAATTGTTGTTTTAAAATATGCTATTTGAATATTAATAGCATCACCACATCCGTTTAGAATGAGAAGAAGAAGTTATAGCCGTCATTAAGAAAGTTCAGTATTTGATTAACCTAGAAATTTGTGCGGATAAATGGTACCCGGTTTCCTTTAAGGAACCGGGTAGGATTATTAAAAAACACGCGTTCCAAACTACCCACCGAATAGAACCCGGTTTATCAGATGGTGACGGGTACGAATCCCATTAGAAACAAATAAAACCCGGTTTTTTAATAAAGCGGGTACTATTTAGAGGGTTGTATTAAACTTTCTGTAGTAGTGAATGTTTGATAGATAACCTACAAAGGTGTAATGCCTGGATCCAATAGAACCTAAATCAATGGGTTGATCACTTGGTTGGTGCTTCACTGATTAAGGAAATCGGTTTAGGTCAATACCAAAAATCATTGGTGAACAACGATATGATAGCTTAAATATATATATACATATATATATATATATATATAGAGAGAGAGAGAGAGATAGAGAGGTTCAGGGGAAAACCTTAAAAAAACGGAAAACTGAAGAACACTCCGGTGACCCTTCATCTGGACGGTATGCACTTGTGCATGCAAGTAAATTATGTTGTTTTTTTTTGTTTTTATGCATAAGTGCATTATGCATTTGTGCATAGCACAAATGCATGTTACAAATTACCTTGCATACCGTCCCAGATGAAGGGTTACCATAGTGTTCCTTAGTTTTCTGTTTATTTGAGTTTTTCCCTTGAACATCACCCTATATATATATATATATATATATAGGGTAAGGATCAAGGGAGAACCTTGAAAAAAGAAAGAACCGAAGAACCATGAAAAAACGGATGAAAAAATATATCAAAATGGATGTCAAATTAAAGATAATAAAATGATGAATTTTTTGGTGTAATTTGTTTCGCTTTAATTTCTGTCATACTTCGCCAATTTTGAATTTAAAAACAGAGGGTAAATACCTTTTTTTATTAAAAAAATTGGTTATAACTACCTTTTAATTCATAACCATTGGATCATCTTAATCTAATGGCTTGGATGAGTTCTTCGGTTCTTTTATTTTTCCTTGTTCTCTCCCGATCCCATCCCTATATATATATATATATATATATAGAGACGGGTTCAAACGAGGAGCGTAAAAATTTAAGAAATTAAACGCGAGGAGCACCGCCCATGTGATTCACGTACAAAATCACATGTGATTCACACCTGATCGAGGGGCTTCCGCCCATGTAGTGGATCGCATGTGATTCACGCCTAAAATCACATGTGATCCGGGCGACTTCCACACGACTCGCGAACCAAGTCGCCCGCTACCCGATTTTTTCGGGAGTAGTGGATCACATGTGATCCGGTACATGGAAGGCGCTCCTCGCGTTTCTCGTAAATAGGTACGCTCCTCGTTTGAACCTTCCTCTATATATATGTATATATATAATATAGTGATTCCTATAACAGATTAGTGGTTTACTTATTTATAAAGCCAAACTAAAACAAACGAATTCGATAATCTTGCTTGCATCGAGTAACATCTAAAAACAGTAAAGGGTACACAAATCTTATCTAAAATTTGAAGAGATATTGCAAGTATTTATGTGAAAAATAATATATTTATTTACAATAAATTGCAATACTTATACATGTTTTTTAATAAGGGTGTTCATGGTTGGGTTGATCGGGTTGAAGACATTTCAACAACCCAACTCAATGTTGATGGTTTGAAAATTTTCAACCCAACCTAACATGTTCGAGTTGGTTAGTTTGTTCGGTTTGTGTTTAAACAAAGTAAAAACAATATTGAAAACATAAAAATAAAGAAAGATTTCTTTCAAATACGATCAATCATTGAAAAGAATATACAAGTTCATCAAATATTTAGGTATTACATATAACCTTCCAATAATGTTCCTTATGAGTTCCATTGCTCGTTATTGCTGAATTGTTTTTAATAACTTATACGTACATATTAAAGAGAAATACAAATAATTTTAGTGAAATTGAAAAAATGTTTATCGGGTTGGTCGGGTTACTTTGGAGCTAATCGAATATCAATCAAATTGATTCAAGTTACCTTAATTTTGTATCGATTATATGTCGGGTTACCTCATGTTACTCTGGTCGGTCTTTTGAGCTAGCACATTCCAAATATTTATTAGTTATCGAAATCATGGGTACGTAAATCAAAACCCAAAAAATTTGTAAATACCCATATACTTTTAATCTGAAAGTAATAAACTACATTAACTAAAATAAAGTATGTTTTTTTTTTTCAAAAAAATATTTTCAAAATTTGTATTTTGCAGAACATTTTATTTTTAATTTGACATAACAAATAAAACATAATAATTATTAATGAATAAATACAACATGTTATAACTCTGCAAAACAAAATATGTTCTTGAAATTTTTGTAAATTTTTCTGTTAACATATCTAAACATGTATAGACACTAAAATAAAACTTTTAAAAATAAATAGTCTTCACTATAGTTAAATCAAAATAACCGACATTTTATTTTAATACAATTAGTCATTTACGAAAGATCTACATTAGAAATAATTTAACATTATTTGGGCAAAAAGTAGATTACCGGCCTCCAAGGACACCAATGTGAGGGGGCATTTTTTAGCTCATTCAGCGGCTGATGCTAGTGGAGGGGCCTGGGTTTGAACCCATGACCTGTTATGTATTTGTGCAAAGTCATCTCATCCCTTTTCCAACTGAACTAAATGTTAGAGGCAATAATTTAACATTATTGATAACATTGTAACCATGGTTAACCCCTAACTAAATGAAAAAGTAACTTTTTCAATTATAAGACACATTATACAATTCAAGATACCACAATAATGCAGCTTGAATAAAAAACCGTATGTTATTCGAAACAATATATTCTAGAGATTTCAGCAAGGATAAAAATAATGAAGCTACTGCTTGGAGTCAGAAAAGTTGGCCATTTATTTTATTTCTATCTTTAAATATTATCATATTATATAACTTTATCCAATTAATATAGTTAATTGATTTAAAATGGTATATTATAATTAATATACAACAGAATCAAGTTTTAAATCTTTCAATCCATCAGCAAATAACAGATTTTATAGTAATTTTTTTATAGAACTGATTTTATAGTAATTAATAACTAAAGTATGTACACTTGAAGCTTCTTTTTTCTTCTTCTATAAAATAGAATCCTGAAATTGGTTTAAAACACTTTATTTAAAAAATAAAATCTGTTAGTTGATTTAAGACAATTTACTTTAAATAAGAATCTAAGGTGGTGTTTGTTTTTTAAGAGGTCTAAAGTCTGAAGTATTATTTTACTTCTGATTAATAAGAGGTGGTGCTTTAAGAGGTTATAAGATATTATGTTACCTCTTCTAATTTCAGACGTATTTCAGACTTAAGAGCTTTTAAAATATGAAGAAAAAAAAATGGTATGAGCTTAAAAACGTCTGAACGATTCAGACTTGGGAGATATTAAGAGGTTTTTTGAAAAAACAAACAACTAGCCCCTAAAAGTTGATTGAAAATGTTTTTCTTTTGGTAAACTATAATTATTTTTAGGGGCTGTTTGGTAGTTGCTAAATGGTTTGGTGCAAAATGATTAAGTGGTCAGAATGATTTAGAGACTTTTATGATATAGTGCAAAATAAAATTTGGGTGTTTGGTAATTTTTCAAAATGAAATCGGGGAGCTGAATGGTTAAAGGAGACCCAAGATACAAAATCATTAAGAGGGTTTTAGAATCATTAAGAGTTAGACTTACTTTTTTGTCAAACAAGATTTATTTGTTAGCGATTCAGAGATTGCCTCTTAATTAATAGAACTATTAGAAGGTAAACAAACAAGAATTACTCTAGGATAATTAAACTAGCGAGCCTAGCATATAGTATCCTTAATTACGATCCAAACCTATAATCTATTAAGATCAAATCTTGAATCTTTATTTACGAAAATGGCCACTTATCATGCATGTGAGCCCATGAGCACAAAACACGACCACATATAATGTTCATATGATTGAGCATCAAACTAGATTAAAAAAGTAGATGCAATGGGTATATGATGTTGTGTTCCTAAATTCTAATAATATATCTACACATTATAATGGTAATAATAAAAAGTATTGATATAAAAAGGTGTGATACGTGTCGAGAGCAGATGGTTCACGGGCAACCTAGACGAAACACGTGTGTCATCCCGGGAATCGGTCCCCGCATAGGTGGTCGAGCAATGGCATTGGCACTGGAACAAACTCGTTGCTTCTCTGCCATAGATGTATTTATATAAAGTCAATTCTTTATGATCTGAAAAGTTACATATATGTCTAAGTTACTGGTCAATAATATATGTCTAAGTTACTGGTCAATAATATATGTGATTATGTGGACGTCGATCTGATACCCACCATGTGGTTTCTTCGATCCAGGTAAAACAAGAGTCAAATATGTTTCAATTCTTATATACTTTATTCCTATTCCTTTTATTATAATATTGTAACCAAGTTTAGTTCTAGTCTAGATACAAGTAAACAATAGGGTTTGAGTGAATTTAATTACTAAAGACTTTTAATGGTCCTTATAAATAAGACCATATAATTGTTTCGGAGTAGGGTTCTAAATAAATTAAATATTTGATTCGTAAAAAATATGTTATTTAATAAGCAAATGAAGATGAAAAGATTTTTGGTTCATTTGGTTAAATAAACGGGTATGAACAACGGTCTCGTTTATTGAATTATATATATATTTAGTCATTTATACATGTTATTGTTTATATATGTTAGGACAACAAGAAAACGGTTAAATCATATTTGAATCACATGTGATTTTTATATGTAATTATAATACACAGTCGATATAATGGTTACTGTAGGACCTAGCATGCGACCTCAGGTCACGACCAAAATCGCGTGGATCACATGAAATTTTACACGTGAGTTTTAGTGTAATTTACGCTGGACTTTTAGTGTAAAATTACATATGATCCAACCATACATTTTCATGTTCTCTTATTTGATTATTGTTTCGAATATATGAACCTAACTCCTTTTCCCTCTATATTTATCTTCTACATGTATATATACGTGTGTCTGTGCGCGCACACGCATAATTAGGGCTGAGTTTAATTGCAAACCACATTTAATTAGGTGGTAAACTAGTGGAATCTTGACTGTTGATTAGATTTAAAAAAAAAACTCACTACTACAGAAACGCCTTTTAAAAATGCCGTATTTTTTGAAGTACATTTTCAAACGGTTCTATGGTCGTGGCATTGTTTAAAAAAGTCTTTTGACCTTTTTATACGGTTGTTCTAAAAAACCATGTAAAAAGACGTATGACTTTCACACTGTTAAAAGAAAAAAACCGTATAAAATCCGCCTATCATTTTAACATGGTTTTGTATGTAACCGTGTCAAATTCATACGTCTTTTACACGGTTTTCTGTAAACAACTGTATAAAAAAATCGAATACTTTTTCAAACAGTTTTACACTCACAAAACCGTTTAAAAAGGTTTTAAAATTGCAGGGTTTTCCTTATGTTCTTCAGTCGCCGTTTTTTGCCTTATAGCCTCTCCATCTTCTTTTTTTACTTTCTACACACAAATTAAGGAGCCAATATTGATGCATTGAAAGCTATTAAATATTGCAAAGTATGTATTTAGTAAATATCATTATTTTTAACCAATCAATGTATTATTAACACAATTGCATTCGTGTTTTGATTTCATTTATCAACATACCATATATTAATGATGTATTTTTTTATGTTCTTTCTCATTAATGTTATCATATTCTATTATATATGTATATATACACAATTGTATCAATTTATAGTTAATAATCGACTTAAAATATTTAATTGTAGGACGACATCTTGATCAAGAGATTTACATAAAGGTGTACGACGACTACTATACACATTGGATCTTTTTTTAAGGTACGTTAAATTTGTTCATTACTTTAAATTCTTTTCATATTTTTTGTCAACTATAAGTGCAAATAGAATTATATAAACATGCAGGCATATGTTTATTATAAAAGTTCATATTTAGGGAGTTAAGAGGAAATGTTGTCGAATTTTTTCTTAAATAATCAATTTGTTATAGACATTCACATGTGAGACAAAGTATTCAAAAAGAGTGTTAGGATGGCCACCTACAACCTTTTGTTCTCCACTCATGTCATGCATGCATTTCTTAATAATTTATTTTCACAATTACAAATGGACCGCATTGATTATATGTACGAAATACCACGTGCTACACAATAATATTTAGCCGGTCTCGATGAATTTATGGAAACTTCTAAGAACTACAGTTGAATAGCAGAGAAAGTGGAATTTGGTGTCCTTGTCGAAAATGTAGATTTTTTTTGAAACATAGTGATCATAATGTAGTTCAAGAACATCTAGTTTGTCATGGGTTTATGCATTGGTACACTCGTTGGATACAACATGGAGAGGATTTTGATGATTGTAATCAGGGGGTTGATCATGATTGTAATGACGATAATAATAACTATGAATCGGACAATGAAATACGTGATAATATTGATCAATTTGTTTGTCGACGCTAAATTTGAACAAATGTTTGTCGACGCTAAAAAACCATTATATGTTGGGTGTGCAAAGTTTACCAAACTTTCAGCTATGTTGAAACTATTTAACTTAAAAGCAAACAATGGTTGGAGCGATAAAAGTTTCACAAGCTACTAGAGCTTTTGCATGAAATGCTTCCAAAGGACAATGAGTTACCAGTTTCATTGTACCACGCCAAAAAACTGATATGTCCAATGGGTTTGGAAATAGAAAGAATACATGCATGCCCGAATGATTGTATGTTATATAGGAATGAGTATGTTGACCTACATGAGTGCCCTATATGTGGTACGTCAAGGTATAAACGGGAAAACCAAATGGAATAAAGTAGTGATGTGAAATGTAAGGTTGGTCCGCCAACAAAAATGTTGTGGTATTTGCCTATCGTTCCAATATTGAAACGATTATTTGCAACCGCCAAGGATGCGAAGTTGTTGCATTGACATGCTGAAGAGCATAAAATATATGGTAAAATTAGACACGTGGCTGATTCTCCTCAATGGAGAAATATCAATCGCATTTTTGAAGAATTTGGAAAAGAATGTAGAAATATTCGGTTGGGTCTTAGTTCAGACGGAATTAATCTATTCGGAAACATGAGTAGCCGTCATAACACTTGGCCGATGCTTCTTTCTTTTTACAATCTTCCACTCTGGTTATGCATGAAACGCAAATACATTATGATGTCATTGCTAAATCATGGTCCAAAATAACCCGGTAATTACATTGATGTGTATTTGGCTCCGCTAATTGATGATTTGTAAGAATTATGGAGTCCAGGTGTTGAAGTGTATGATGCATATGGGAAGGAATGTTTCCTACTATGAGCCATGATTTTTTGCACCATAAATGATTTTCCAACTTATGGGAATTTGTCGGGAGACAGCACCAAAAGAGAAAAAACATGTCCTGTATGTGAAGATGACACATATGCTCTAGGGTTGAGGAAATGTGGAAAACATGTGTACATCGTCCATCGAAGGTATCTTCCAAAGAACCACCACTATCGCAAACCAAAGTTAGTGTTTGATGGGAAAATTGAGCATTAAGTAGCGAGACAACCATTAGATGGAATAAATGTGTATTCTCGAGTTAAAGATCTAGACACTGTGTTCGAGAAAGGTTGTCCAGCTCCTCCCAAAAATATTGGAAGAAGAAATATATTTTCTGTGATTTACCATACTAGCAGCATTTGAACGTTCGATACTGTCTTGATGTAATGCATATTGAAAAAAATGTATGTGATAGCTTGATAGGGTTATTGTTGAACATTTCGGGAAAATCAAAAGATGGAGTTAAAGTTACAAAGGACATGGTAGAAATGGGGATTCAACCAGGGCTTGCTCTTGTTGATAACGGAAAGCGCACATATCTGCCACCAACTTATTATACCTTGTCGAAGGTTGACAAAACCAGATTCTACCAATGCTTACAAGGTATTAAGGTTGTATCCGGTAATTCTGCTAACATTAAGAAATTAGTGTCAATGAGAGACTTAAAGTTGCTTAGTATTGTTTGGGTAAAATTTCACCAGTCTCGACCATGACCAAAACACTAAAAACATTTACTGCACTTCTTTCATAGCAAAATCAAGTCATAAGCACTTTATCCTTTGACCAAAGCTGAAGTCAAAAATACCTCTCGACCTCGACCGTCGTATAGAAACTCACGACCTCGACCGACTAACATACGACATTTCTGTTATGTTTTCATCATTTAAATGCAGGGCCAATGTCATTTATGGACAACGGACATAACCGACAGAGGCAATTATGAGCATTAACAGCAGTGACCGTTGCGACCGTTATCAGAAGCGTTTATGGAGTCATTCAAGGCACTCGAAGGCTATAAATATGAAGATTCCAGCCTTACTTCCGAACATCTGATTTCAAGAACGAAGAATACGCAGCGAAAACACTCAAAGAAATCTCTCTCAACAGTTCGCTCTCGACGCACGACTTATACGCACGACACACAGTTTTTACACACGACGCACCAATTTTTTACACTCGATTCACTTGTTATTTTACATTTCAAGTCTTTAATTCATCTGTATTGTAATCATTGTACTCTCGACACCTGGAACAAAGGATATCGCCCCTGTTTGGCGATCATAGTGCAGCGACGACCCCCAAAAGTCGTCCGCGGGTTTTTTCCTCGTTGAGGTTTTTCCCGCGTCACCAAAATCTTTGTCCCTTTTACATTATTCTGTCTTTGTCGCACGGTTTGTCAAAAGATTCATATTCTTTAGTTGTTAAGCTCCACAATCAACCTTAAGTTATCCTTCTGGACGAATTTTGGCATTAACAGTTTGGCGCCCACCGTGTGGCCCCATCTAGAGAAAATCTTCGACAAACATGCGTGTTACTAACGGTTTCTTGTAGTTTCCTCTGTTTTCTGTTTCAGGAAAATGGCAACCCTTGGAAATTCGGAGAAAATCATTGCCCAGATGTACCAGGAGTTGGAAGTTGCGCGAAATCAAATTAATGCCATGGCTGAGCAAAGTCGAAGAGCAACTGAGAAGATCGCGCGGCTGAGGAATCTCTTCGGACCGCAGAACGGTCCAAGACCGTTCATCCAGAATCCAAGTCAAGGATCGTTTGGTCAGAATCCAGCATCCGCTCCATTCGTCCATAACCCTGGTTCGGGTCCATTCGTCCGTAATCCAAGGCCAGGTCCATTCATGCAAAATCAACAGCCAGGTCCGTTCATGCAGAACCAGCAGCCAGGATCGTTCAACCCAAATCCCCAGTCTGGGCATATGCCTCCTCAGTATATAAGGCCACCACCCATGCAGAATGGATCTCAGCCGTTTCAGAATGGATCTCAGTCGTTTCAGAATGGGTTGCAGCCATATTTTATCCCTTTCAACGGGGACGCCAATGGCTCGTCTTACGGCAATGGCACCAGTTCGGGAGTTGATCCATTGGCAGGTGCGAATCCCGATCCTAATGATCCCGTCGCCCAGCGGTTGAAAATGCTAGAAGATCAGAACGAGCGCGTCCTGTCTTTACTCGCTCAGCTGCCAGGGGCAGCTGTGCCCGTCGACGTCGAGCCTCGTTCGGGGTATCAGGCGTCGCCTTTCATAGATAAGATTGCGACCGTCGACGTCCCAAAGAAATATAACATCCCCGTCTTCACGCCCGAGTATTCGGGGGTGATCGATCCGACGGAGCACATCGCTCAGTACAAACAACTGATGTGGACAATCTCAATTCCACAAATGTATCAAGAAGTCTGCATGTTCAAAAGTTTCAGGGCGACCCTCACAGGTCCTGCCCTCCAATGGTTGATCAACCTCAAACCCAAATCCATCGGGTCGTTTGCTGAGTTGGTCAACCAGTTCTCCCAGCAATTCGCCAGTAGTCGCAAGATGGAGAATTAGACCAGCGACCTATATTATGTCGTGCAGAAGGCCAATGAATCTATTCGAAGCTACTTCAATAGATTCAATGCAGAGATGATCAGTGTCTGCAATTGTGACGTCAAGACCGCGATCGAAGCCTACAAGCGCGGCGTAGACGACAGTTCAGGTTTATATGCTGATTTGACCAAGTACCCCCAGAGAATTTCGAAGACGTCCGAGCCTGAACCCTAGCGTATATGAGGGTAGAGGACGATGCTGCCTTTCGTCGTAAGCACACCGATGACAAAAGATCGTTGAGTGTAAGGAAGCCGAAATTCAAGACGAAGACCGTATCCAAGCCAGAGCCCGCGCGACAAATCTCAAACGTCCGATTCAAGACGAAAGCAGAGTTCAAGACCGCGACCAAATTCCCTCAGTGCCCTAAGATCTCCTCCTACGGATTCAAGGGGACCACTAAGGACTTGGTCGAGGCTCTGAAGACCGTCCAGGCGACCATCTGGTGGCCAAAGAAGTCCGATCAAGATGACGACAAGAAGGATAAGTCGAAATGGTGCGACTTCCATGTCGATCATGGTCATACGACAGATGATTGTATAGCTCTCAAAAAGGAGCTAGCATATCATGTCTCGAAAGGAAATCTCAAGAACATCATCGATGACGTCGTTACTCCGGTTAACGACCATCGACCGCCAACCCCCGAGCATGCAAAGGTCGTCAATTGCATCACTGGCGGTTCCAACGTGTGCGGTCTGACATACTCCACAGCCAAACGTCACGCCAGCCAAGCACCAGACAATTGACCCACCCCGCGTTCATCCAGACCAAAAGGAGATATGGAGTTGGAAGCTATGAAAATCACGTTCGACAAAGATGACGTCGGCGACTCATATCAGAAGCATCATGACGAGTTGATCATTCAACTCACGATTGGTAATTGTTTAACCCGACGAGTCTTGGTCGATGGAGGCAGTTCAGCGAACGTCATCTTCCTCGACACCATCAAGGCCATGGGAAACGATCGATCGGAAATCACCCGACGCTCGACAACCTTGGTCGGTTTCAACGGAGAAGCGACGAGTACCTTTGGAGAGATCACCTTGCCTGTCTATGCTGGAGGAATCAACAAGCAGACCAAGTTCAGCGTTATTGATTGCTCGTCGGCCTATAACATCATCTTAGGTCGATCGTGGATCCATGAAATGAAAGCCGTCCCCTCGACGTATCACTAGATCATGAAGTTCCCTACGCCATGGGGAGTCCAGGAGATCAAAAGTGAGCCAAAAGTCGCCCGTGACTGTTATAAGACCACCTTAAAGCCGCAAAAGTAGGCCGTCTAGCAGTTACGGGTCGAAGAAGTCAAAGTACGTCTGACCAGAAGGTCTTGACAGGTTCGTCTCTCGATCCACGCCTTAAAACCAAGCTAATATTTTTTGCAGAAAAATGTCGATTGTTTTGCCTAGTCGCACGAATACAATCTCCTCGAGTTAGAGAAATTCGGGAAGGTAAGCTTTTTACCAAGAGAGAAAGTCCTTGTCGTATCTCAGAGGTCGTGGGTAAAGGTGCCTATCGACTGTAAACCCTCGACAATCGAAGTATCTCACGTAGCTATAACGCAATACATCCAGAAAGGTATGTCTTCTAAATCATCTTCTATCTTTCATACGATTTATTACCACGACGGTTACTGACTTAAGCATCGGAGGGTCGTTGGCTAGCCAACGACCAACCTATGACATTGTTTTGTCACAGATCGCACGACATAAGATTGCAAAATCTACCACATGACTCTAATCTCGCAAGGTCGCATGACATAAGTGTTCAGGTCTATGACTTGATTATTTTATCACAGGGGCATATGACTCAAGTTTCGTCGTACGATATAGTTGTACGATCACCAGGTCTAGCGACCCCATGATCTGAGTTTCTTAACTTAGAAAAGTTTCATGTTCTGAATGAATGCCTTGGTCGCATGTACTTATGATTGCTAAACGTGATCCTAAAATATGAATGTCTTGTGACTTGTGTACTAGTATTTATAACTACAATAGATGCCAAAGTCGCACGATTCCTTATTTGTTCTATACTTAATGAATTTCACGGTTGGTATTATATTTACCCACAACATGTGTGAATCGAAATAAATGCACGAGTTCAACAAAAGGGTAAATTTCATTTACGAAATGAACGATTACATATAAAGTAACTCGACCACCAACAGTCGAGCATTCAAAAACAAAGATAAAAAACTCTCTAACGATTAGAAGGAGCGTCGGCAGCATCCTTGCCCGAAGCTTCACCCTGGAGGCCCTCGTCTACAACCTCTTCTTCCTCACCCTCTTTCTCATCGTCAGAGTCGAGATCCCTATCGATCCCTACCTTGGCTAGAAAAAAGGCTAATTCCTCAGTTGCAGACGCAAGGTGATTCTTCCCCGATAGGTGTTGCCGCATGATCGCCGCCCGAGCTGTCAGGCGAGCAAGGCCAAAGGTCGACGCAGCCTCTTCCTTAAGCTCTCTTACCTCCTTCTCTAGGTCCGCCACCTTGGACCTGGACTCCTCGACCTCTTTGTCCTTCATGTCCAAGGACGCCTGCCTCCTGTCCAACTCCTCTCTTTGGTCAGCAATCACAGAGAAGGATTGTTTCAAACGAGAGTTCACGTCGTCCCTCGCATGTCTGACGGCTTCCAGCTCGTTCAGGGCATCGTCGAGTCGTACCGACATGTCCTCGACACGCGCCAAGGCGGACTTCTCCCTCGCCAACGCCGCATCCTCTCTCTTAATAGAGGAGGGCACTAGACCCTCAATCTTCATCGTCTCTGCATGCAGGGCCAAGGAAGACTGAAATGTTTGAAACATAGGAAAACACGTTAGTAAAATACACGACAACGAAAACGAGAACGACAACGACAATGACAGTGACAAACGAAAAACAAAGTCTTGAAAGATAGACTTACCATAAACGCCATTCCGGCAACATAGGACCCCGCACTTTCGATGGAGACCCCGTTGAAGCGTTCCCTGAAAGAGGGGAGCTGAAACTTATCCAAGTGGGGGAACAAGCTAGTCCCGTCCAGGACATTGTCCACCATGAAACCCGAAGGCAACGTAAAGTTTACCGTCGTTTCCTCTCTCTCTCTCCCGTCTGCGCACCCTTGCCCTTGTCGGCCGACGCGGGGCCTGACGTGGCAGTAGGAGACACCGTCGATTTCGCTGGTTGCGCAATATCAACGGGTGTCGTGCTGATCGTGTCAGAAGTCTTCTCGACAGACACAGTTGACTCCTTCGCCTTCTCAGGCGAAACGACTCTCGATGAGCCGTCCGTCTTCAAAGACGGTTCCCTCAGGACGGATGTTCTCGTCCTCTTGAGGACTCCAGACCCAGTTGTCGGGGCCTCTTTTCTCTTTAAGACCCCCGACCCAGTTGTCGGGGCATCCTTCCTCCTTTCCCTCGCCTTGCGAGCCAATTCGGCTTGAGCCGCCCTCTTGGCCATCGCGGCAGACCACACTTTCGGCTGGGATTGTTGGGATTCTCCGATGAAGCAAGAAAGGAAGAATCATTAAAACACTGAAATGAGGGAAAATGTGTCAAATAAAGTAGGGTACACTTAACAGTCTTCTCTACCTCTTCTTTTGACTCCTCTTTCTTCTCCTCCTCCTCAGTCTCCTCAGTATCCTCGGACTCGTCTTCCTCTTCTTCTTCTTCATCTGCTAGCTCTCAACGGTTTTCACCCAAACACACCAGATCATCGTCCTCGTCCACTAGATGTCGAGTGACGAATGATCGGTCGTCAGGACTGATCTCCAGGAATTTCTTGATTTTTTCCTTGGAATCGTCGTCAGACTTCACCACATCGAACTTTATATATGAAAAACACAAAAAGGAGAGGATTAGTTACAAAAACAAAGCAGTAAGCATAATAAAGGCACTCAACCAAAGCTAAAACTCACCGGCCATGTTCCACCCGGACCTGATCCAATCACTGTCGGAGTCCAGCGTCGCTACCCATACAAAGACGTACCTGGTCTTCCATTTGCGATCGTTAACCCCAGTTTGTAGGACCAGGGTACGATCGCCCTTATGCTTTGAGAAGAGGCTGTAGCGACGGTACGTATCCCTCTTGACCTGATAAGCGGTCAAGAGGTCTTTTACGTTCATCGGCGACTCCCAATGACTGGTAAGTCGCTCGACGACCTGTATTACCCTCCAGAATTGGGGCATCAGTTGTCCAGGCGAGAGGTCGAACTCGCACATAAAATATTTCGCTAAAGGAGAGTAAGGCCACTCGAAACCTATTCTAAAGAGATACACATATATCACGACGTATCCTTTGGGACACATCTCCGGTCTAATCTGACCGGCCTTGGTCACTGAAATCCCCGCAGGGATTTTCGCCAGGTTCCTAAAGCTATCGAGATCATCTTGATACTGAATGGTGCTCCTAGGCTCTGTCGACATCGCTAAACCCGTTAACAGAATTTGCCGCTCTGAAAAGCCCCAAATATCCCAGTTCTTCCTAGGTTTCCTAGCAATTGACTTACGATGCATACAAAGACTGGAGAGTCATATCTTATATAGGTGCCTAAAACCTCGAAATTTCTAACTTGTTCAAAGATCCCTTGCGGGTTTGGAAAGGATTCGGCGAAGAACAACAAAGAAATCAGGGAGAATCTCTCTTAAAATCTCTCTGGAATTGTAAAGTAGAAAAGATCCGTCGAAGGTCACTATTTATGCAAAAGATCGTGTTAGATCGAGCCTCTCGATGGTCGACACATGCCCTTGCCTTTTCGAATACTCGACAGATCGTCGACGCCTGGCATTTACAACTGTTATGCACGATCGTGCGTCAGCGTGACGTCACAACCTTATTCCCCTTTTCGACATCTTCTTTAGCTGGAATTGGACCGATCCAGTTCCAAGGCAATTGAAAAGATTGTTTGACACGTGTCACGACCCTAGACGTCCGATAAACAAAATTTAAAAAAAACTTTTGAAACTTGAACTTGCCACTCTATTTTTTAAATTTTGGGGGCAAACTGTTTGGGTAAAATTTCACCAGTCTCGACCACGACCAAAACACGAAAAACATTTACTGCACTTCTTTCATAGCAAAATCAAGTCATAAGCACTTTATCTTTTGACCAAAGCTGAAGTCAAAAATACCTCTCGACCTCGACCGTCGTATAGAACCTCACGACCTCGACCGACTAACATACGGCATTTCTGTTATGTTTTCATCATTTAAATGCAGGGTCAATGTCATTTATGGACAACGGACGTAACCGACAGAGGCAATTATGAGCATTAACAGCAGTGACCATTGCGACCGTTATCAGAAGCATTTATGGAGTCATTCAAGGCACTCAAAGGCTATAAATATGAATATTCCAGCCTTACATCCGAAAATCTGATTTCAAGAATGAAGAATACGCAGCGAAAACACTCAAAGAAATCTCTCTCAACAGTTCGCTCTCGACGCACGAATTATACGCACGACACACAGTTTTTACACACGACGCACCAGTTTTTTACACTCGATTCACTTGTTATTTTACATTTCAAGTCTTTAGTTCATCTGTATTGTAATCATTGTACTCTAGACACCTGAAACAAAGGATATCGCCCCTGTTTGGCAATCATAGTGCATCGACGACCCCCAAAAGTCGTCCGCGGGTTTTTTCCTTGTTGAGGTTTTTCCCACGTCCCCAAAATCTTTGTCCCTTTTACATTATTCTGTCTTTGTCGCACGGTTTGTCAAAAGATTCCTATTCTTTAGTTGTTAAGCTTCACAATCAATCTTAAGTTATCCTTCTGGACGATTTTTGGCATTAACAAGTATGAAGTCCCATGATTTTCATGTTCTAATGACACATATGATTCCTATTGAAATTCGTGGAATATTTCCAGATCGCATCCAACACATAATTACAAAACTTTGCTTGTTCGTTAACATGATTCATTCAAAAGTGCTCTATCCTGAGGTGTTGGATTCATGGGAAAGTGATATTATCCTCACTTTATGCCAACTAGAGATGTATTTCCCTCCCTCATTTTTCGATGTGATGGTACACCTGATATCTCATATTGTTAAAGAAATAAAGTTTTGTGGTCCTGTCTTCCTACGATACATGTATCCGTTCGTGAGATATATGGGTTCAAAAGGATATGTAAGGAACCGATCTAGACCCGAAGATAGTATCGTTGAAGGATATGCTTCCGAGGAGGTGATTGATTTATGCACAGACTATTTGACCGGTGTAAAAAATATTGGCATCCCACAATCTCGACATGATGGTAGACTTGGAGGGGTTAGGACAGTTGGAATGAAATTTATCCCTCCAGATGTACTTTTTTTTTGTCCTATAACACATGACAACAATTGCTCCCCTTGTACATGAACAAATTGCAATGTTGCACCAAATGTACCGATTGAAGAGCGAAAAATGATTGGTTACTGAGAATAATAAAACATTTTCACAATGGTTGAAAGAAAGAGTGAAACCAAGGTATGGGGGAAAACCAATTGATCAAGAAGTAGAACATTTTGCATATGGTCTTGGGCATGTCGTATCAACATACCAAGGATACGATATTAACGAATACACGTTTTATACAAAAAAAACAAGATAACAAAAGTACATTGCAAAACAGTGGAGTGACATTAAAAACCACAACGACTGCGTTATGTAGGGCGAATAATGATGCTAGGTCGAGGATTGCCAAAGATTCGTATTACGGGGTCATTCCGAAAATTTAGGAGCTTGATTACACTTTCTTCAAGATACCTTTTGTTGATCCAAACGTTCTCAGTAATTTGATGATTACCTCTAGAATTACTTAGTGAAAATTACAAATGACATCTGTATGTATTAATGTTTTGCCATCAGTGATAAACATATTGAGTCTGTTCAGTATCACTGATGGCAGTCATTGTTCTTCATAAGCTCATTGATAAATGTACATAAGTGATAACTTGAGCCTGTTCACTTATCACTGATGATCACTGATAATTTCAATTATAAGCAATGTTGTCTGTAATCTCTGAAGACAAGTTTCGCGACAAAGAGTTCATCGCTGACATCGAAGACGAAGCTAATGAACAAGTGATGAGTCTACTAACGATCTGATATAGACATCAGGTAAACCAAGACAAGTCCACACACACGACATTTCAAGAAGAAGACTTCAGCGGTAGCTGACTTACATCAGGTCTTCACTGATGGAAGTTCAACTTAGCGATCGCTGATCATGAAGCTTCTACTTCAAGAAATGTTTTTCTTATCTACTTGCACAACTCCATACGATTCGTCAGAAGGGATATGCCTTTGTCCAGGATCGTACAACCACTCTGCCACTACGCTATTCACCATGCGGCCCAAAGCATGTCTTGCAAAAAGTCAAAAGTATGCACCCAATCAGCTACTAACACATGTAAAGTCCTCATGCCATGCATTTTATGCATCGGGAATAAATAGGAGGAATGCCCCTTCAGTTTGAAGGTGGTCTCTCCCTGAACTACTTAGTACCTTGGAATATTATCTTTATTTTTCTAGATCTATCTTTCTCTCTAATTCTTGTAAAGAACTCTTAGTGATTCTCAAGTTTGTTTAGATTAGGTCTTACTTAATCTTATTCTGCAACAAACTGTAAATTGTGTTTGATTTATCAATAAATAATTTAGAACACCAAAATCTTGTGTGCTTTTATTCAACCCCCTTTCTACAAACTAGTACTTGTATAAACCCTTCGGGACCAACACCTTTGTTCAAGTGTAAATGGGTCGAAAACCAACGAGGTGTTAAAGTCGACAACGATGGTTTCACAGTAGTTGACCATTCCAGGGAGGGTTACATTTCTGAACCATTCATTCTGGGAAACAAGCCTCATAACTCTTCTTCGTTGAGAATCCGAAAGATTCTAAATGGCACGTCGTCCTCCAGGGTAAAAGACACATAGTTGGTATTGAAAATATTGTGGACGAAGAAGAATATGACCCGTTCGACGAGTTAATCTCCACAAACAAGATCTTGCTTATACTAATCTCTTCCCTACTATTCTCTAAATGGCACAAAACACAAACACAAACTATATTGATAATGGGTCTCTTGCCAAACCTCCTCGATTCAGTAGATAATCTTTGGAAGAACCGAATGATGCTCTTCCTAGAAGGTGTAGATCCTACTATGCCTTACTATGTAGAAAATGGACCTTATGTTCCATCTATTCTTTAACCTTTTGTTCCTGCCACTGCTACCACTCCAGCCATTCCTGAAAGAGAGCTCCTTAAAGAAGTCTCAAAATGGACTGAAGAAGACAAGCAGAAGGTGGCCATTGATACTAAAACCACATCAATCATATCTATGGCTCTACCTAATGAGGTTTAGACTTTTCGTTTGTGCACCCGCTCACCTAAAATCCTGGGTCCGCCACTGGTTGGGATTAAAATCTGATTGAATGGAAGTTCAAGGGAATAATACGTAACTTTGTATTTGGGCGTAATCGTGTAATGGGCCATGGGCCTCAAGTCAATAGTCTAGATATAAATAGGTTCCTTAGCCTTTAGTTTAGGTTCCTTAGCCTTTAGTTTGCACTAATATGGGATCCACAATTGGTATCAGAGCATATAGACGATTCGATTCAAGGTTTCTGGTAAGTTAATTTTTTGGTTTCTGTCGACTGTTTTGAACTCTAAAATCCTATTATTTTGTTTTGGTTAAAATCGCTTGATTCTGCTTGTTGCATTCGATTCATATTAGATCTATTAGTGTTTCTGCAAAATTTCAAAATCCAATTCGATCGTTTGAAGTGTTTTTAAGCAAAATCTGTTTTCAAAAGCCAAGACTCTGTTCGTGTCAAAAGGTCGATTTTTTTCTTCTTCAAAATCTTGTTATTTTGCTTAAAATCGAATAGGGTTTGCTTGTTTTTCGTGTTTTGGTCGATATCTAACCCTACAGGAGTGAAATCGAGCAACCCTATTCCAAGTCTGATCCGATTTTCAAGAGCAGCCACAGTGTCCGGAACATCCTTAATTTTTCCGGGTAAGTTTCCTATTTCACGTGCCTATCCGGACGATCTACTTTCCGGAAGTCTCAAAGTTCCCGAAAACCTCTAAGTTCCCGGTAAGTTCCAAGTGTTCGAACTTCCTATCCAGTACTCCCGGTAAGCCACTTCATCCGGACAACGAACCTTCCCGGACTCCCATTTTCCGGATCTCACCTATTCGGACACTACTCCTATCCGGTAAGTCCTTTTATCCGATTACTCTCTTATCCGGTAACTTCACTTCCGGATACTTCCCGAAAACTCAATTTTTCCGGATTCCTTATCTGGAAACCACCCGGATTACATATCCGGGAGCTCTCTGAAACTCTCATTTGAAACTCTCATCCGGAAACCACCTGGATTCCTTAGCGGGACCCCTGTGCTAAGTCGCCGAAGGGGGACATTTGAGTATTCTTGATATTGTCTGATTTTTCCTTGAATCAATTTTTCAACTATCTAACGATCATCTAAGTGCAATAAAGATGTCTTGCCCATCTCAATCTGCAGCAACTTGTCAGGTATGTCTACCAACTCATAATGCTTTAGTTGATAAGATTCAACTGCTTAGTCAAAAGGTAGAGTCCCATATGTTTACCTCTAATGAACAACTGCTTGAAATTAACTCTTTAAAAGAAAAGTTAGATGTTCAAAAGAGAATCACTGATAAATATAAGTCCGACAATGCCAATTTGAAAGAAAAGTGTGCAAATCTTTCCATTGCACCCAAAGATCTTAGGGCAAAAATATCTGAGTTAAATTCAAAGCTTGATCAGTGTGAGGATGAGAAAGCATAGATTATCTATCAATGCTTCTCTCTTCAAATTCAACACAAAGAATTTGTTTCAAAAATAACTGATCTTGAAACTAAACTCCATAAAAGAGGTCAAACTGATCAAATAATTCATATGAACAAACTTAAGGAATTCACGTATTTTAACAAAGAATGGGGAATTGGGTACGATAACCCACAGTATTTGAAAAAGATTTTGACAATGAGACATACGTTTTACGAATTTAATTTTTTTGGTCTCGACAAAAAGTACCCGAAATACAAAATCGATTGGACTGGACCTCTCGAAGAGAAGAAAGAGGAAATTGAGGAATACAAATGCGCACATACCACTAAATTGCAATTACCTTTTGCGTATGAGCCTCTTAACTATTCCTACAAGAAAAACAAATCTAAGTATCTTTTGAATGACTACTTTGAAGGATATAAGGTTGCACAACCCAAGGATTCCTCCAAAAAGGATGAGGCCCCAACACCTGAACCCAAAACTGAGACAGACAAGTCTAAACTCTATGTTCCTCATCTCATTTTGGAATAAAAAATAGTCGAGTTAGCGGAGACACTCGAAAAGGAAGGACTGACTTTCAAAAGGAAAAGCAAGCGCTTCTAAATGAACTTGAGAAACTCAAATCCTCCAAAACCGAATCTGTGTCGGGTGAGGAGTAGGAAGTCCTTCGGAATTAAATCAATCGGCTCACATCAAAACTGTCTGCTTTGGCAACAGAAGTGATGCAAGAAGCAAGTGAGCAAGTTTCAACTTCAAGAGAAACTTGACCAACTCCGAAACGAAAAGATGATTTCACCCGAACCTTCCTCGGACTCCTCCGATACATATTCTTGTAACGCCTTTATTGAAAAAACTTCTTCACGAAAAGGTAAAGAGTCTCAAGCCGGTTGTGTTCAAAAGGATCTTAACTCTGAATTTCAAAAAGCTTCCGCAACAGATTTTTCCAATAACACAGATTCAAAGTGTTCCTTACCTCCCTCAACTAATCCTAGTCCATCTGTCCCTGAATTCCGATGAAAGTTCAGACGACAAGTTTCCTAAGTTTGAGTTTGACAAACCTCTTACGAATCACACCGACTTTCTTCTAAAGCTGTAAATCGTCCCGTCAAATTGCTTTGTTCAGTTTCGCATGCTAGGACATACAATCATAATCATGATGCTTTTAATTGTCGAACTTCTGTTGAACAAAGTATGAAGTTTCCGTTAAGATTTTTTTCAATTCAACAGTTGCTTCAACTTTCTCATGATTGTATTTGTTGTTCTGCATGTGGTTTGAATGATTTTGTAGATCGAAAATATGAATCTCATTGGTATGGTACTTATAGTATCCCCGGTCCTCACTATAATAGGGAATCTAACCGTCAAGGATCCATCAATGGATGGATACCAAAATCCTTCTAATCTATTTTGCAGGAATGTCATGTGCATTTAGTTTAGTACATTCTTTTCACATGACTGCATTCGAAGGTTATGCCACATTTGAGGGGGAGTATAAGGTATTTGACACATACATGATTTTTTTTAGTGAATTCAAAGGACCATGGTAATATTTTCTGAAAAACATACTCGTGTTTGTTTTTCTTCGATTCTAAATTCCAGAATTGCCATGTGTCATATTTTATTGATTTAGTTATTTCCATGTCTCATATACTTGTTGATTTATTTCGATGGAAATACACTCGCTTGAATTCCAATTTGTTTTCGTCGTTCGTCATTTCATATTAATGATTCAATTCTCATTTGACACATTAATTGTGACTTATTCTTCACAATTAAACTTTCTGATCATTGTTTCATTTTTTTAGAACATATTATGCTTACTGAGTCATTCTGTTTAGCGCTTGATCTTGTTCCTTGAAATTCTGTTATTTCAACAAGGACTTCTGATCATCTCAGATCAGGACTCGTTCTTAAATTCTTTGACTTCTAAACTTTTCGGTTTAGAACTCGTACTTCATTGTTTTCAAAACTGTTCCATTCAATGCATGAAAGGAGTGTTAGGACTTATATCGTTTCTATGGTCTATCCAGAACCGGAAGGACCTACCCGAGAAACACATCCCTTATAGACATCAGTGAGGTGTCTGGATTGATAGATGAGTTCGGAGTGAAAAGAAAAGAATGGCGAGGATGTGACAAGACTTAAAAGAAATATTGGTGTTAGCTCCAATCTTTATGTTTATAAATGTATTGAAAAATAGGCGAAGTATAGAAGTCTTCGACAGAGGCTCTGCCGAGTCACCGAGAAGACCGAAGTGAAGAATCGCCAGAAGACTCTTCTCAGCGGACAAGGCCACAGAGCCTCTGTCATACTTGACAGAGCCTCTGTGGTATAAAGACTAAAGATCTATACAAGGACAATCGTGCTTCTCACGATTTCTGCTGTACGAAGATTCTGAAGATCATTCATAAAAGGCGTGACCTGACAACTCCACGTGTCAAACTCTGATGGGTCTCAGCCTTAGCAGAAGTTGGCGCATCTAATTAACGTTGTACTAACAACAGTACATAAATAGTGTTTTAGTACCTTCAGTCCTTGTTGTCTAGAAGTTGTCCCCTTTAGAAGTAGTATAAATAGAAGACTCATGTTGAGTTCTTCTATTAAGCTTTGAACAACACACACACCATTAGAACAGAATTCTTGTTACAACTTCGGTGTTCTTGGTGTTCTTATTTATATCAAATACAGTGAATCATTGAGTTATTTATTTGTGTTATTTACACTTCACGTATTTGATATTGTGTGTTCTTCTACCTTATTATATCTTTTAGTTCGTTAAAAACGCTTCCGCATTATATCTTGTTTGAACTATTAGATAGAATCATCATTGTTAAGCAAAACAGGAACCAACAATTGGTATCAGAGCTATCCTTGATTTTCTATATCAAGTGATCCTCTCTTGCAATGATTTTTGGTAAAAAAACCTGGAGTAATTTTAAACTGGTCTTCACTTATTTCAAAACAGCCTATGTTTTTCTGCCATTCTCGACCCAGTCGACTTTGGTAAACTTACAGTCTGTTACTTCGGTTAAATCTCCATTTTAGTGCATTGTTCAAAGTTTCTAAGTTTATAAACACCATTCGAAACATACACTTCATCTTCTGAAAGTTTACTGTTCATACCCTATTTTCTGGATTTCTCAACATCTTTCAAAATGACAAATACAAACAACTTCTTCACCGCTGGTTCCTTAACCAAGCTACCCACACTACTCAGAGATGAGTACCCTCAGTGGAAGATACGAATGATTCACTTATTCGAGGGTACTGACAAAGAACTCGTCTACTATATCAACAATCCTCCTTTCGTACCAATGATCACAGTACCCCGTGTACCTGCCACAGACGACACTCCAGAAATCCCTGAGCACGAGAAACCAAAGACCAAGGACAAGTGGTCAGAACCTGATTGGGCAAAATATGAAGTGGCTCAAAATACTAAGACACTTCTGATAATGGCCATACCCAATGACCTTTTCCAATCCCTAGATGCGTGTGAATCTGCATACGATCTGTGGAAGGAACTGGAAAAACAACTGGAGGGTGGGGCCAAAACTCAGAAGAACCGCATAGCCCAATGCATCAACGAGTACTACGCATTCAAAGCTCTGCCGACAGAATCTCTACAGTCAACATATGATCGGTTCAACTCTCTAATCAACAAGTGCAAGAAGTTCGGAATCCACAGAACTTCTGAGGAGAACAATGTCATGTTCCTAAAGAGTCTCAATGAAGAATGGCTCCAGTTGTCTACGTCTCTGCAAACAAATCAGTACTTAGACTCATGGACTCTGTCAGATCTCTATGGAACGTTGGCAGCCCAAGAGCCTCAGATTGCACAAGCAAAAGCTCTAATCAGTGCACCTCTTGCGCTGATTGGTCAGGCTACAGAAGCTAAAGAGAAGCCGAAGAAGGAGAAAGTTGTGGAAGAAAAGAAGGAGAAGAAGAAGAAGATCTTGATCGTTGATAGTGAAGAGGAGGAGTTGGTGGAAGAAGAGGAGGCAACTATGGCCTCTATAGCTAAATCGTTAGCTCTTTTGACAAGGGAATTCAGCAGAGGATATCAGAAGAAGTCTGGTAATGAACGCTACAGAAGAGAAGGGTCAAATGACAAGAACGACAAAGGTGTCGACCAACAGAGGTCGAATGACAGGAATGACAGAGGTGGTGACCGACAGAGGTCAGATGACAAAGCTGGCAACGCTCCACAGAACCAAGGATGTTACAATTGTGGAAAGCCAGGCCCCTACGCCAATGAATGCAGGAGCAAATCAAACCGCCCTCAGAGCGATTCTGCTTTCTACAAAAAGAAAGCAGAATATTATGCTCAGAAGTCACTTATGGTGAATCAAGAAAACTGGCAGTCAGATACATCCTCTGACGAAGGAGAAAAGAAGAACGCCCTGTTCTGTGGCATGGCAAAGGTCAGCTCCGACTCCGATAGTGAGGTATCCACTTCTGACTCTTACTCTAATCAAGCAGAAGCTGATTTGCTTAAACTGAACATTGAATACACAGAACTTAAAAAGACCTATGAAAGTGTTCAGAAGAAGCTTACCTTCTTTGAGAGAGAAGCTAGACTTCTCACTCAAGAAAAGGCTAAAATCTTTCAAGAAAAGGAAGAAATTGAAACAAACTGGAAAAAACACCTAAATCCTTTGAAAGAAAAGATTTCTGAACTTAACTCTGCCTTAAAAGCAAAATCTAAAGAACTTATGGACGTTGAGAGCGACAAAATGAATATTCTAGCTCTTAAACATTATTTTCAAAAGGAAAGAGAAGTCCTTTGTCAAGATTTACTCAGAAGAGATATGTTAATTAAGAAATATCAAGATGCACAGAAGGTGTACGAGAAAATTAATACACAAATAGGGAGACGGGCAATTGGCTTCTGTGATATAGATCCATACACCGGAAACAAAAGAAACAAGTCTCCGTCCTCTCTATTTCATATTGGAAGTAAAAGAAAACCCGGTTTTCCAAATTTACTCTCTGTAAGCAAAAGGCGAAAAGTCTCCGGTGAACCTCACAAAAGGAAACCTCTGAAGATGGTGAATGTGTGGTTTGAAAACTCAGATCTACCATCATCAGCCTCTGTCAAAAGTGCCTCGAAACCTAAGAAATATCTGAAAACACAAGATCAGATAGGAATCTTTAAGTTTGGTGAACCCGAGACTCAAACCCAGGTTGCCTTTGTCTGCACTATAGATTCTGAGAAGAAACTATCGGTAGAGGCACCTGAGTTCTTGCCTACTTCAACAGAAGAAAAACTAACTCATATTTATGAAAAGGAATTATTGGAAATCGGTGAAAAAAACTTTTATGAATGCCCCAGTACTTTCGATAATGGCCAAAATCTCTCTGATGAATCCTCGATGAAAACTTCTGTTGACTCAGAAAATATCCCTGAATGAAAGGAAGAAACCGAGTATGGCACATGCTCTGAAAGTCCAGTCTCTGTCGAAAAAGAACTAAGTGACTCAACCTCTGTATATGAGGACGATTCATCCTCTGATGAATCTGAGACTGAGTCTAAGTCAGAGATAGTACCTTGTGACTCAGAGGTTTTAAACTACCCTCTGGAGTTCTTAATAGAACTATTCATCCCAAGGAGAAAATCACAAGAGTTCCTATCTGTCCAGATTTTTTTGACATGTGTATACAAGCCAAAACCTCTCTTGAGCTTAAGAAAATCAAACAACAAAAGAAAAGGTCCTCTCAAAATCCAACAAGTTCAAAGACTTCAAAACCCTTAAGGCGTATTGAAGAAAAACTAACATGGCAACAGAAGGGTAAATGGGCTGAAAATAACAAATCTTTTTCTTCTGTGACAGTAAAACCTGAAGAAGTTCACCACAGAAGGCTACTCTCAACAAAGGATTTTGCAAACAACAATCTAGCCTACATAGGTTTTCTTGTAATAGGAAGTCAAATGTTAGGATATAATGTAATGCCTCTGTGCCCCCATTTAATGTTTTCAATGAAATGTTCAAGCAAATCTATTCGCACATTCATTATTGTCATTTCTTTGATCTCATGCATCAATTAAGCCAACACTTCTCAAGTCCACACTGTTTCCTCTCTGCACCAAAAAACAATACTAAATTCAAGGGTAAGAATAAACAAAATGGTTCTTCAAAAGAAGCTAAAACCAAACCCAAGAATGCTAAGGCAAACTTGAAGACCCCTAACAAAGCTGGACCCATTTGGATATGGGTACCTAAAACTCTCTGATTGTCTTGCAGAAGCAGTATGTGCCAATCTGGTATCTTGACTCCGGATGCTCGCGGTACATGACTGGAGACAGAGGTCTACTATCCTCCTACAAAGATAAACTCGACGGAGGATCTGTGACCTTTGGTGACAACAAGAAGGGCTATATAAAAGGCTACGGAGTCATCAAGAAGGAAAACATAACCGTATGCCAAGTTGCATATGTGGATGGCATTAAGCACAATCTTCTCAGTGTTAGCCAACTTTGTGATACGGGTTTCGACGTAATGTTCAAAAGAACCTTCTGCTCTCTACAAGGTGAGGACACATGAGTCGAACATCTGCGAGCCGAACGAAGAGGCGATCTTTACCTCATGAACTTCTGTGCCAAGAATAAGGAAGACAAGCTCTGCCTTGTTGCCAGTAAAAGCGAAGAAGCCTGGTTATGGCATAACAGGTTCTGCCACCTAAACTTTCATACTCTAGTCAAAGGTCTGCCAAATGTTAAATTTAATAAAGATCATTTGTGCTCTACTTGCGAAATGGGAAAACTCAAAAGAGCTTCCCATAAAGGCAAGACTGATGTATCTTGCCCTAGGCCTCTGTACATGTTTCATGTTGACCTCTGCGGTCCAATCGCTACACAGAGCCTAGGTGGCAAGAAATATATACTTGTTTTGATCGATGAATATTCAAGATTTACATGGGTTGAATTTGTCAGAAAGAAATCAGATGTTCCAAACATCCTGATAAATTTAATGAAAAGAATCCAAGTTCTGTATGAGTGCAGGATTCAGAAACTAAGAAGCGACAATGGCACAGAATTCAAAAACTCTGTCATTGAAGCCTATCTTACAGAAGAAGGCAAATCACAGAACTTCTCTGCTGCACGCACCCCACAACAGAATGGCGTGGTTGAACGAAAGAACCGCACGCTTGTGGAGGCTGCAAGAACTATGCTGACAACATCTGGATTACCAATGTCTTTTTGGGCAGAAGCAGTATCAACCGCTTGCTACACCTAAAATCGATCAACCATTGTAAAGAGGCACATCAAGACACCGTATCATTTGATCAACAAAAGGCGACCAAACATCAAGTTCTTTCATGTATTTGGATGCAAGTGCTTTGTCTTAAATGATAGAGAAGCAAGAGGAAAGTTTGAGGTAAAAGCAGATGAAGGAAAGTTCATTGGGTACTCTGCCACCTCTAAGGCCTACAGAGTTTATCTTCTGCGATCATGGACCATTGTAGAAAGCATCAATGTGTCTTTTGACGATTCCTTTCAAAAGACTTCTGAACAAATCAGTTCAGAACTCGGTCTAAAGAAGGAATCCTCTGGCATCCCAAAGACAAAAGCATAAGACTTAAATCTTCTATTTGAAGAGATGTTCCATGATGACATTGATCCCTCTGCTGGAGACGTCGGAGCCTCTGGAGAAACATCTTCTAACAACCAGACTGAGTCAGGTTTATCTCTAACTGGTCCATTAAATACTTCATCCTCTTCTGTGAATCATACAGATGCACGCGCTGAGGGGGAGCGAACAGAAGATGATACGACCAAGGACTCAACCACAGAGGCTCCTGATATACCAACTCCAGCGACTACAGAGGAATCAATACCAGAGGAAAACGAAGACTCAGTCTATACTTCCTCAGAGGAACAAATTCCAACTCTCATTCCAATCCTTCCACAAGCTGAAGAACCAAGCACAAGAACAGAAGTACCATCTACAACAGAGGTTGCACCAGAACCGCAGTGTGCAACCACATAGGTTAATCTTGATGACTCAAATGACCATCTTCCAAGAACAACACAGTGGACAAAAAGCCATCCTCCAAGCCTTATAATCGGCGACCCTTCTGAAATGGTCAAGACAAGATCAGCCACTGCTAATTTTTGTTTCTTTACAAATTTTATCATTGTGATCAAGCCAAAAAGAATCTCTGAAGCCCTAGATGATCCAAACTGGGTAGATGCTATGAAAGAAGAGCTTCTACAGTTTGAGAGAAATAAGGTATGGACCCTAGTACCTTTGCCATGAGTAAAACAAGCAATAGGGACAAAATGGGTCTTCAGAAACAAGAAGGACGAGGATGGGGTGGTCATTAGAAACAAAGTGAGATTGGTGGCCAAGGGATATTTCCAAAAAGAAGGCATTGATTACGATGAAACTTTTGCCCCTGTCGCACGGCTCGAAGCAATAAGAATCTTCTTAGCCTTCGCAGCCCACATAGGTTTCAAAGTTTTTCAAATGGATGTAAAATCTGCTTTTCTGAATGGTAAAATCCAAGAAGAAGTATACGTCCAGCAGCCACCAGGGTTTGAAAGTTCCAAGTACCCAAAATATATCTATTATCTTGACAAATCTCTGTATGGACTGAAACAGGCTCCAAGAACATGGTACGAACGGCTTTCAACCTTCCTTCTCAATAATGATTTCGACAGAGGTACAACCGATACTACTTTGTTTTATAAAAGAAAAGGTGATGAGATTCTACTTGTACAGATTTTTGTGGATGACATTATTTTTAGGTCTACAAATGCACAACAGTGCAAAGATTTTGAAAAACTCATGCAGAGTGAGTTTGAAATGAGTATGATGGGAGAATTAAACTTCTTCCTCGGACTCCAAGTAAAACAATCATCAGAGGGAATTTTTATAAATCAAGCTAAAAATGTCTCTGACATACTTTCAAAATTCAGTGTCTCTGATGCCTCTGTAATGAAGACCCCAATGGCCACTGGAAATAAGTTATTCTCAGATCCAAATGGCAAATCTGTAGAGTGTAAGCTCTACAGAGGCATGATTGGGTCTCTGTTATACTTAACCGCAAGTAGGCCTGATATAATGTATGCCACATGCCTCTGTGCAAGATATCAAGCTAACCCAAAGGAATCCCACTATATTGTTGTAAAGAGGATCTTCAGATACCTTAAAGGAACCAAAAATCTTGGGCTCTGGTATCCGAAGAACTCTGGCTTTGGTCTTAAGGCATACAAAGATTCAGATTATGGAGGATGCAAGCTTGATCGAAAAATCACCTCTGGGAGTTGTCAATTCCTGGGTGGTAAACTAGTCAACTGGACTTCAAAAAAGCAGAACTGTGTGTCTACATCTACAACAGAAGCTGAATATGTTGCTGCTACTAGCAGTTGCTCCCAAGTTCTGTGGATGAAAACTCAGCTAAAGGACTATGGCCACAACATATATAAGATTTCCATCTTCTGTGATTCAAAAAGTGCCATAGCCATCTCTGCCAATTCAGTACAACACTAAAAAACAAAGCATATCGATATCCGCTACCACTTTCTGAAGCATCATGTTTAACATGGCGCAATCGAAATGCACTTTGTGTCCACTGAATACCAGTTTGCAGACTTATTCACCAAAGCACTAGATGAGAAAAGATTCCTTTTCTTGGTGGGTAAGTTGGGAATGATTAAATGAGTTGAATCATCTGAAAGAAAGCTTTGATCTTCTTGTAAATATGTACATACTAAAACTCTTCTGTATGTAAATTCTTAATCATCAAAAGTTCTGTACCCAACAGAGCTTCTGTAGGATTGCTCAGAACCTAACAATCTCCACATAACCTCTGGTAAGGTTGACCTATGTTCTGTGCACTACTTATCTCACTTGATCCAAGCATAGGTCAAGGGGGAGCAGAAGTAGACCTTGAATAGATCTACAGAGGTTGATCATTAAAGGGGGAGTCAAAAAAGAATGGTGATCCACCATATCCACAGAAGTCAAGGTATTTTTGCCGAACAAAGGAGAGCCAAAGGTGAGTATCTCGTGCAAATTCTTTTTGAAAACAATTTTCTAGGACACCAATTTCCAAATATGTCCTAGAAACACTATTTAAGACATTCCAAACCATGGATAATCAAAAGGATTGTTGACCTATATGTTATTAGAAATTTAAGGTCATAGAGCCTCTGCTGAGCTCAACAGAGCCTCTATAAGTCAGATCCTCTATAACCGCAAATTTCATACGGAAACTCTATCGATCAACTTCAATGTCTTAAAGAAGGTTTCTAGTCATAGAGTTCACTCCACCACAGAACTTATGTTGACTAATCTAGGAATTCAAAGGCTACTCGCACAAAACCTTTCCCAAACAGTTTTTCTCGGACACTAATTTCCAAATATGTCCTAAAAACAATGTTTAAAACAATTAAAACTTTGGATGATCAAAATGTTTCATGAATCTTTAGTTATCAGAAATTTTCACTCATAGAGCCTCTGCTGGCTCCAACAGAGCCTCAAAGCCTCTGTGAATGCAAAGTTTGCACTAAAGTTCTAACGATCATTTCCAAGTGTTTTTCAAACATTTTTGGGTAAAGATACAAGCTAAGAGGAGACAAAAAGAGAAAGTCTCAGACCACAACGCTCATTCCACTACAGAGCTTCTGTCATTTCTGATACTTTGCTTCTTTTGGAAATCCTGTAACATACGGGTTATTTCTGAAGAGTGACAGTCATCTGAAAGTAGAAAGACCCACGCGCCAAGCATTAATGAGTCGCACACGCCATCTAATCGTGCTCTGACATCTATGACGTGGAATTTTTTGATTGGACGTACATGGCACACGTTCTCCTGGAATTTTGAACCCAGCCGTATGTACTCGATTGCGGACCCCAAATATTATTCATTTCACCTATTTACCTCTTCAGATTCTACCATTATCTTTTCAGTATAAAACCCACCTTACCACTTCCTCTCAACGTTTACGAACTTACTCTCTTCATCTTCTCCGATGAACCTTGCAATAACCTGCAACTTCTATTTTCTACCCTCTTTCTTCACGATTATCGCAATGGCATCCACCTCCAACGCTCCGGTGAACTCCCCATCTCATTATGAGCACTCCCAGAATCCTGAAACAACAAGAAACCTAGAACAAGACAACTCCGGTGAGTCAGCAGATTTTGCTCAGACAACCCACCTTCAAAACTTCATCGCACATGAACACTTTGAACGCGTTCTTCCCTTAAAACCCAATAACCAATACCTGGTTCCCTCCAAAACTTCATTTGGGGAAGCACATGCCATCCTTCTTCACATTCTGGAAAATCATTATCTTTACCCCCTATTAACCAAAACTGTCCACAAAATCCCTGCCAGATATCTCAATCAATTCTGGCAAAGCAGCAGATTTGACCCAGAAGATAGACAGATAAGGGCTACATCTCAAAACTAGACAAATCCGAGCACCTTGAACTCAAGTTCAACAGAACCATGTTCTCACTTGAGTTCAGTCTACCCACAAGAGGTCTTCTAGGGATAAAGGGATACGCAGAGGAACCCACAGACACCAAGCTCTACAGATTTGTTGAAATGTTGGGATACAACACAACCCTAAGGAAAAGAAATGATTTCAGAAGAAATCGACTTCCCCTTTTATTGAATACTCTCTTCTCCATTCTCAACAGGTGTCTAACTGGGAAAGTGGGTAGTCCAGACCAATCTTCTCACCAAATATTGGCAATTATGTACGGGGTGTACTACGATCTACCTCTGGACTACGCCACCCTCATGATGCAGGAAATGGTTAACACCATTGACCGCAGAATCTCTACCCAGAAGGACAAAGGACGATCGACCGAAGCTCTACCTCCTCTACAATATCAAAGAATTCTGGGTGTCCTTCTAGAGCCTCTGCTCCTTCTACAAAAATGGCCAATGGAGGGACCAATGGCCAGAATGTATCCTATGACAATGAACTCTCCAACAGAGCACGGAGATGGATACGACTTCTGCAGACCTCTGCCAACCGCACTTCTGGGATATGCAACTGATGAGACTCTTAAGTTAGAATACATACGCGATCATAGGACTCTAGAACCGAGTACTGTGACACCCCCATGTCTAGGAGTCCCCTTAGGATCTAAGGTTGTAGATAGGTGTAAGTCCAGGATTCAATCTTACAATCAAATATGAACAATCAAATAGTAAATGATAGAGAATTGTATCAAACAAACTTGTAGTCAATCAGGAACAAATTCCAGATCTAGAGAGAGAATCTCTCTAAGATTACAAAAGTGAATACAAAGTTATGCGGGAAAGTTAGTTAGCTTATTAGTGCTAACTTCTATATATACTGTAAGGAAATGCTAAAACTACAGTACATATAACTGAAAGACTATTAGAACTATTACACGTGTCCTATTTAACTAACATAATATAAAGGAAAATATCCTGTCATAAGTTCTGAACATGTTGTTCAGAACTTCTGAACATTCTTCTGACTAAGCACATCAGAACTTCCTTCAATCACTTGGACGTTTTCCAACTTCATCTTCAGAGGTTCTGAGTCTCCTACTCAGAACTCTGATCCTTCTGTTCAGTCTTTCACACTTATAATCTTTTCAAGACTTCTCAGCCAGAGCTTCTGAGTCTTCTTACTCAGAGCTCTGATTCTTCTATCCAGATCCAACACTTGTAACTATTGACAAAACTTTAGATCTAACAATCTCCCCCTTTTTGTCAAACATTCATGTACTTATCAACATTGAACTCTTTCAAAGTAGGTACAATCTTCAAAAGAATTACATTTCTCAGATTAAGCCTTCTTTCAATCTTTTCTATGATCTCTTGTACTTCTTCAACTTGTTTTCCTCTTGTTAACTTTTTCTCCAAGCTGTGTTTGATGAACCTTAGAGTTCCAGAACAATATTTTGCTACTTCTTCTGGTCTGAAGAAAATCTTCTCTTTTCTGTCATTTCTTAAGAAAACTCCCAACTCTGGATGTTTTACAACATTTCCACTCTTCAGATGATTCAATTGTTCATGATCATTGTTTGGCTTGGAAAGATATACACATCTCAGAATGTAAAACATAGCATCTCTCACTGCAACCAATGCTCCTCTCTCCTTTTTATGTTTACTATAGTCTTTATTTGAAAAAAGACTATACAACCTGTAGAAATCTGTTACTGAGATCTTGTCAAAGTCTGCTTCAGTGAAGTAGTAGACTTTTCCATCTTCTCTTAATACTTCAAACGAATAATACTCATGTTTTCTGAACTTCTCAACACTCAATTCTTTTATTCCAGTGATTAAGAAATCCGAGTACACTGTCTCTTTTGGTTTTGCTAAACATCTTGACATCTCTCCACGAAGCCATTTATGTACATCTGTTCTGTCATGATACACACTTAGAAAGTTGACTTCTCTTGATTGAAAAAAGTTAGGAAGAGCATACTCCAAAAAGTAATCATTAATTAACATCAACAAGTATTTCTTCTTCATTAGCCTCAGACTTGTCTGGTTGATCTGCATCTTTCATTTGAACATCTTGTGAAGACACATCAGGAATATCTTCTTCAACTTCTTCTGAATAAACTCCATTTACTCCATACTCAGCAGGGAATACAAAGTCTTTGTGTAACAGTTTCTTTGGGTTTTCTTCTGAAAGTAACCATTCACTGCAGTTTCTGATTTTATTTCCGAGTTCCAATCTTTCATTTACATATATGATACACTTTTCTTTTACAACAGTTCTATCATTTTCAACATAAGCCTTCATCTTTGATACTGTTAACTTCAGAGTAGCATCACTGTATTTTACTAAATCATTCAATCTGAAAAGAATGACTTGGTTGAATTCTGAATGGATGAACCTTTCATTTCCTACTTCTTCACTGACAAACCCATCAAAGTTGTTTATTACCTCCAGAGTTCTGATTGGACTTATCAAGTTACACTTCTCTTTTCTTGACTCAATTGCCGACTGAAAGTCATATAAGTACATATTTCTGACATATATCCCCAGATCTCTCCTGCATTCAAGTTCTATCTAAGTCTCTTCAGTCAAAAAATCTAACACCTTCACAATTCTTTTCTGAACAAGTAACTTTTCATCAGGTTTTCTTAATCTGTTTGATGCTTCTGCATATATCATCTAAACCTTTTCATCCAAAAACCCATCAATGAAGTTTTCAATGTCAACATGCTCATCTTCTTTGCAATAGACAGACTCATAGTTGTCTTCAGGATAAACATTAACAAAGTAGTTTCTTGCCAGTGGTGTATCTTCTCTTTCAACAATAAAGTCACACAATGGTTCTTCAAGAACTGGCAAATCAATTCTGGGAATAATAATTGGACTTCTGTATGTATAAGAAGGCATAAAGAAGTTTGCAACTTTTACAAGATCTTCTTCTGACACATCTTTAAAGAAATAATCTGCTATATCTTTTTCAAAATTTCTTGAATATCTGACTGTGTGATCCTCTTCTCCCAACAAATCAATAGGCATCACTGTTCTGATAACTCTTTGAACTTTCTGAACATTAAGAGCTCTGACCAACTCACTATGCATTCTCCTTATTAGAATCTCATTCAACCTTCTTTCTTCCACCTCAGAGTTAAGAAGCTCAACTCTGGTATAAGAACAATTTCTTTACAAGTATTCACTTCAGAACTTTCAATCAAACTTTCCTCAGAAATATCTGTCATACTGATCTCACAACCTTCTTCAGAAGAATCTGTCACTACTTCTTCTACAATCACATTCTGATCTGTCACTATAACCTCATCTGATCCAAAAATGCTTGTTACTTCTGCATTAATACTCTGATATGTTATCATCATATCAACTGTTTCAATATTTTCATCAGCTATAACATCCTTATCAGCCATAAGTACTTCAGTCTCATCAGAGTTTACCTCCATCTCAATATTTAACACCAATTCCTCTGTTTTATCAGTAGCATTACCAGAAGAGTTTTCATTTCCCACATTCTCAGTTTCCATAGCATTTTCAGTATCTGATCTTATTTCATGAACCTCCACTAACTTTTCAACATCTGCTGATTCATCAACCATCTTTTCAATAACTTGTGAATTCTGAATATTCTCTGAATTCTGAACCTCTGCATCTGCTAACTGCATATCTGCCAACTCAAAATCTGCTAACTCAATATCTGCTGACTTTTGAACATTTTCTATCTCATCAGTGCTTTGATTTTCAGTCTCAGTACTTTGCTTTTGCCTTTTCTCTCCCTTTTGATGATCATGAGGATCATTATCATCAAACTTTCTTTTTAAGTGCTGAGTTGATTCTGATTCAGGTTCTGCAACAATTACATGCATAATGGCTAATGGATTTGAAACACTAGCCAAAGTTGAACTTACAGCTTGTAATAATGAAGATTTTAAAACCTCCATATTCTTGAAAAGCTCCTTTTGAAATTCTGACATTTCATTCTTGATCTCCTTTTTGTGAGCATCCAAGGATTCTTTCATTCTATCCACTTTTGTTTCAACTAAATTTCCTTTGCCTTCCAACATGATTTTGAGTTCCTTCACCTCATTTTTCAAAGAATCAACCGTACTCTCCAATTTTTTAACTTTCTCCCCCAACTCCTGATTTTGTTTTTGAATCTTTTCAAATTCAGAACTTTCTAACAGTGATCCTGAAACAACAGATGTTCCAGTTTTCATGTGCTCCGGAAGCTCATGGCCTGTAGATGCCACAAAGACATCATGTACAACAGATGCACTGTGTAAGGAGGCTTTTAAGATGTTCACCTCCCCCGGACTTCCATCCAATCCTTGACAACCAATATTAGGAGTGTCTATGGATGTTGTTACAGGAATACGAAATTCCTGTGATGTGCTAGTGTTGAAAGGATTTTCAGGCTCAAATTGAATTTTACTGTGCAATTCAGACTCTATGTGTTGAATAAAATCTTGGGATTTATCACCTCCCTCCAAATGAGTTTGGGATGGTTCCCCTGTTTGTTTTGAAACAGTAGCATGTTGAAATGCTTTTGAGTGGCTAGGGATGGGTTGTTCAAGTTCCACCACGGGCTCCATGGTGTTTTCTTCAATGTTGGTCACCAAGTGGTGTGAACCAACAGTAGATGTGGTTGCCCGAATTAAGATGGCTGGATCAGAATTATCTCTTTCTGTTTCTAATTCTGTTAACAATCTCTCATCCTCACTTCTCTCTTTCTATTTTTCAACTTCCATACTAACCAATCTCTCTGAATTTTCCCTCTCTATTCTCTCAGAATGTTATCCCACCTGAACATTCTCCCCCTCTTTAATTTGATTTGACCCCTCACCTCTCATCTCAGGTTGTTCCTCATGGGTAGGGGCTTGAGGTTGTTCAAGTCCCATTGAGATGCAATATGCTTTTAATATCTCACTCTCCCTTGGAATATATTGCTTAAGAGACCTTGGAAGAGGTCTGTGATTTGGAAAATTTTCAAGTTTAAGAGCAGAAATCATTTTACCCATGTAGAAAATTGGTCCATGCTCTTCATTTGATCTTCTTGGTATATTTCTGTCTTGATTCATTGCATGCCAAATTACCAACTGCCAATACCTCTGATAAGGTATATAAGTGAGTATCCTATCCTTTGTTCTTCCTTCTTTTGCCTTCTGATTCCTCTCAAAAGTATTCTTCATATCTTCCCATAGAATAGAAGTATAATCATAATGCCTATTTTTGACTAACCCATGAAAGATCTGTAAAATTTTCTTTGAACCTTGATCTAATGAACTGTTCTTCCCAGAAAGACATTTGCTGATTATATTGAAAAAACATGCCCAAATTGGTGGCAATTTATTCCTTCTGAATAAGCTTAGAGTCTTCAATTCATCATTATACCCTAATCTTCTAAATTCAGCCAATAATTCCCCTGTTAATGGAGAATCTTCAAAATCTGATCTCCCCTGTAAATCATCCTTTTCTGGTAGCCTTAGCATTGTTCTCATAAACTGTATATTAAAAGTTACAGTGACTCCCCCTATTTTAGATACAAAATTGTTACCTTGTAACTCCAAATGCTTCCACCACTGTTGGATATACTGAACATGAACCGATTTATTCATTGTAAACCATTTCTTAAAAGGATGGTACTTCAGCAATTATATGATTATCCTATGTTCTTTCTTGAATCTAGTTTCATCAAGTAGTAACACACAGTTATTTTCAATCAACTCCAAATACTCAGTCTCAGGAACAATCCTCTAACCAGAATTAGATCTTCCAGACATTACTGACCTAACCGCACTTTGTTCATGTTGGATGTTGTCATTTCCCCCATCTACATCTCCTTCAGATTCAACCATATGTTCATCCCCTACTTCCCCTTCAACATTTCCTTGCATAATGTTTTCTTCTACGACTCTATTCTCAGGCCTCTGTACTTCATCATCCTCTGAATTGGAAGAGGATTCCATCAATGATTTTGCAGAGTGTAAGGAAATAGGATTACTTCTTCTCGAACCAGACATGATTTTAATCTGGAATATTGAAAGAAAACAAGATCAAAGAACTCTGGATTTGTGCGTATCTCACTTTTCGCTCTTGGAATTCAAATGAATTTGAAAGAGGGATTTTAAGGTCTATTTAAAATCCGCGAAGCTGAAAGGTTTCAAACGGTGAAAAGTTGCTTTTTGTCAGAGTTATTACGGATTCTAACACTGTGAAGTACCACAAAAGATATTAAATGAAACGTGGCATCATCAATTTAATAAGGGGCTGACACGTGTTATTTGATAGAAATTAACACAAGTTAAAAGTTCTAAATAACACGTTCAGAGTTCTGAGAATGCATACTCAGAAGTTCTGAGTACATAGTTCAGGAGAAAATTCCCTTGGAGCAAAAATTCATTTAAAATCAACTTCTGATTAATATAAAACATTTAGTTATCCAGAAGTAGTTTGAACAGATAGAAAAATATTTTATCATCAAAATTCTTTCCTTTTTTTGATGATTTAGAATTTCTGAAAAACATTTAAATTCTAACATCTGACCTTGAAAACCGTTTTAAGGGTTCAGAAGTAATTTGAACAAGTGAAAAAGATTTATCATTTAAAGCTTGTTCCCCTTAGAATGATTTGTGATGAGAAAAGAATATACAAACCTTATAAGCACCTCAGAACGATATCTGAATGATTTCAATGCTCCCCCTTGACTTTAGCATATACTCAAACACATATTAGACATAAGGACAGAAAAAAAATAAAACAAAAAGAACTTAACAACATATTGAAACATTTGTGATTCTCAGAAATGTGTTCTGAAAGGTAGTCAGAAGTTCTGATTAACCTAATCAGAAGTAAAGAATTTGAAGTCAGATTTCTGAAGTATTGACTCAGAAGTTCTGAACTCAAGACTCAGAAGTTTTGAACTCAAGAGTCAGAATTCTGAATTCAAGAGTCAGAGTTCTGAGTACACTACTCAGAAAATCTTACTTAGAAAAAATTTCATTTCTGAAAAAATAACAAATATACTCAATTAGTTAGATTAAGCATCCCTATTTTACATATGAGAAAAGTGAACCTTTTGTGATCAAGAGGCTTTGTGAACAAGTCAGCCAATTGATACTTTGTATGCACAAAGTGCATTTCTATTGTTCCCTTTTCCGTATAGTCCTTAATAAAATGATACCTTACATAAATATGCTTGGTCTTTGAGTGCTGAACAGGATTCTGAGTAATTGCAATAGCACTTTATGAATCACAATATATGGGAATTTTGTTGAGTTGATATCCATAATCCATAAGTTGTGTTCTCATCCACAAGGTTTGAGAACAACAGGCAGCAGTAGCAGCTACATACTCTGCTTCAGCAGTGGATGTGGATACACAGTTTTGCTTCTTTGAAGCCCAACTCACTATCTTATCTCCTAGAAAGTGACAAGCTCCAGAAGTATTTTTCCTGTCCAATCTACTTTCTGCATGATCAGCATCAGTAAAAGCAGTCAGTTTATAGTCAGTTTCTTTTGGATACCAAAGGCCCAAATCAGGTGAACCTTTAAGATATCTTAAGATCCTTTTAACAGCAAGCAAATGGGATTCTTTTGGATTAGATTGAAATCTAGCGCAGAAACATGTAGCCAACATGATATCTGGCCTACTTGCAGTCAGATAAAGCAGATAACCAATCATGCCTCTATACAACTTGTTATCTATTGAGACTCCAGAGAGATCAGCATCTAACTTGATATTTATTGCCATTGGTGTTCTCATAGAAGCACAATCAGACATCTTAAACCTTTTTCAAAATATCATTTACATATTTTCCTTGATTTATGAAAATTCCATTTGACAATTGTTTTACTTGAAGACCAAGGAAAAAGTTCAATTCTCCCATCATGCTCATTTCAAATTCTGATTCCATGACTTTTGAGAATTCAGTACATAATTCTGCACTTGTAGAACCAAATATGATATCATCTACATATATCTGAATTAAGATCAAATCATCACCTTTTTTCTTTAGAAACAGAGTAGTGTCAATTTTACCTTTCTTGAAGCCAGAGCTTAATAAATGTTGAGTTAGAGTGTCATACCAGGCTCTTGGTGCTTGTTTTAGACCATATAATGCTTTATCTAAAACATAAACATGATCTGGGAATTCAGGATCAACAAAACCTTCTGGTTGGTAGACATAAACCTCTTCATTAAGTATACCAATCAGAAAAGCCGATTTGACATCCATTTGGTATACTTTGAAGTTTTTATGTGCAGCATATGCCAAGAAAATTCTGGTTGCTTCTATTCTTGCCACAGGTGCAAATGTCTCATCATAATCTATTCCTTCTTGTTGAGAATATCCCTTTGTAACCAATCTAGCCTTATTTCTGACTACAACACCTGACTCATCTTTCTTGTTTCTGAATACCCATTTTGTTCCAATAACAGATTTTCCTTCAGGTTTTGGAACAAGTCTCCAGACTTTGTTTCTTTCAAACTGTAGCAGTTCATCTTGAATTGCTAAAATACAATCTGGATCCTATAGGGCTTCATTGGCTTTCTTAGGTTCAATCACACTTAAAAATCCTGCAAACATTGCTTCATTTGCTGTTGCTGATCTAGTCTGTACTCCCACTGATGGATCTCCTATCACTTGATGAATAGGATGGTTTTTTGTCCATTTGTTTGAACTAGGAAGCACATCAATCTCTGAAAAATTGTTGTTTGTATCATTCTCATCTATAATAGCTTGTAATTTTGAACTGTCCCCTTGTTCTGGTACTCGTTTAGGTGAAACATCCAAGTTTGGATTCAGAGTAGTAGAGTCAGAATTCTGATTGACTTGCTCAAAGTTCTGAGTCTCTGGACCAGAAGTCTGATTATCTTGTTCAGAATTCTGATTGTCTTGTTCAAAATTCTGAGTTCCTTGTCCAGAATTCTGAGTAGTAGGCTCAGGAGTTTCATCACTTGTATTGATCAAAGTTGGATATTCCTCAGATGGACCAGTATCAGAAATTACAGTTGTTTGAACCACTTCTGAAGTTCTCTTCTTTATTTCTTGAATCATTTTTGGATTCTCAAAATCTGTATAAGATTCAGAAGTTAGTTCTAGAAATGCATCCTTAAACAATAAATTGAGTTCTGAACAGTTAGGATTAGAAGCTGTTTCAGAAGTCATTTTTGTCTTATCCTGTTTGAGTTCTGAACTGTTCTGTTCAGAAGTCTTCATTCTTGACTCATCAAATGTCACATTAATGCCTTCCATTATCCTCTTGGTTCTTCTGTTGTAGAGTCTGAATGCTTTGGAAGTTAGTGAGTAACCAACAAAGTATCCTTCATCTGCCTTTTTATCAAATTTACCAAGATTTTCTCTGTCTTTGAGAACATAGCATCTGCAACCAAAAACATGAAAGAATTTAATTAGTGGTTTTCTTTTGTTTATCAGTTCATAAGCAGTTTTATTCAATCTTTTATTAATCAAAGTTATGTTCTATGTAAAATAAGCAGTGGCTATTGCTTCAGCCCATAGGAAGGTTGGAAGATTTGAATAAGCCAACATGGTTCATGCAGCTTCAACTAGAGTTCTGTTCTTCCTTTCAACAACACCATTTTGTTGAGGAGTTTTGACAGCTGAAAAGTAATGTGAAATCCCAGAGCTTTGTAAAAAGTTATGAAGAGTCTCATTTCTGAACTCTGTTCCATTGTCGCTTCTGATTTTCTGGACTGGAAGTTGTAAGAATACTTGAATTCTTTTGATGAAATTAATTAGTGTTATAGCAGCTTCTGACTTTGCTCTTAAGAATTCAACCCATGTGTATCTTGAATATTCATCCACAATGACAAGTATATATTTCTTTCCTCCCATTGATTGAACTGAAATTGGACCACATATATCTGTGTGAATCATTTCTAATGGTGACAAGCATGAAGAATCCATTTTCATCTTATGAGAACTTTTCTTAATTTTGCCCATTTCATATGTTGAACATAATGATTCCTTCTCAAACTTGATCTTTGGTAACCCTCTAACTAGATGTTTGCTAACCAGATTATTCAGAACCTTAAAATTCAAATGAGAACATCTTCTGTGCCAGAGCCAACATTCATTTGCCACAACATTTGACAATAGACATACTGGAGTTAAAACTTGAATCTTTGAAAAGTTAACCACAAATAAGTCCATATGTCTTTTGGCCCAAAACACCTTTATATCTTTCTCAGTTAGAATTAAACAACCTGTTCTACTGAATTTGATTTGGCAAAAACTATCCAAAAACTGACTTATGCTGAACAAATTATGTTGTAAGCCTTCTACATAGAAAACCTTCTGAATAGTTAGATCTCCCTTTGTTAAATCCCCATAACCTCTAACCTGTCCTTTACTATTGTTACCAAAGTTTACTGCTCCTCCACCCTTTTCTGTGAAATTTGACAGAGAAGACTTATGACCTGTCATTTGTCTTGATGCTCCAGAATCTAAAAACCACACATGCCAGCCCTGCAAAAACAATCAGTTAGATTTAGGTACCCATTTTGGAATGGGTCCATCTTTGTTAGCTTTGGTATCTGATTTAACAAACGTTCATTTGACTTTCCATTCAAAATCTTCTTTTAAGCACCACTTTCCTTGTACTTTTATGAAGTCAGAACATTTTCTGTTCACAAAGTTGTTTCTTTTGTTCTTGAAAACTTTAGGTTGAGACTGATAGACATTTTCAGTCTTCTTTTCTTTAGTTTGAAACATGTTTTCATTCTTCTTTCCTTTTTCTTTAGATTGAGAAATGTTTTCAATCTTCTTCCCTTTAATCTGAGTTTGAGGAACAGAAACAATCTTTCTTTTTGAATTCTGAGTTGCTTTGTTTATGTAAGAAACAGATGTTATTATAATTTGACTTTTCTGTGATGATTGAAATGAATGACTGCCACATTGAACCATTTGAGATTCTTTCTTGCAAGAGATAATAAATCTGAAATATAAGTCTTTTCACTTTTATTGCTGGTATTCAGATTACATTTGCATTTAATACAAGAACTATTGACTTTAGGTTCAACAGTAGTATTCATCTTAATCTCCTCAGAAACTCTTTTCAGATCATCTTTCCTTTTGCTTTCCTCTTTTTCTGAAACATTCAACTTCTCAGAATTAGTAGATGATCTGGATGATTCACCTTTCTCAAATGTACTTGATTCATTAAAGAATTTCTTATTTTCTTTTAAATCATTAATCTTGAAAAGATCATACTCAGCCTTAAACTTCTCAAGCTCTGTTATTTTCTGAACATAAGTGTTGTTTTCCTTTAAAACTTGGTCCAATTTAATATGTACATCACTGTAATCATTTTCAAGCTCATCAAAAGTTTTCCTTAAGTCCTCAAGTTCTTGACTAACAAGTTTAAACCTCTTTTCAAGTTCTAAGAAACCTTCTGAATTAGATTGAGAATTTTCAATTGACTCAGAATTCTGACCTTCATACTCAGAGTTCTGACTAATGGAGTCAGAATTCTGACTAGAAGACTCAGACTTCTGACTGATTGTTTCAGAAACCTTACTTGCATCAAATATACTTTCAATGTCAGAATATGAAAAACTTGGTTGTTTATTTTTGTAACTGACATTCAGAGAGTCATATTTGAATTTAGCATCATTATATTTTGGTTTCTATTCTGTTGGTTTAGAAATTTCTTTCTTAACCTTGTCATCTGAAACTTCTGATTTCTCAGTTTTTGATTTAGAAATTGTTTCCTTTGCTTTTACAGGACTTGATTTTTGCAAACTATCTGAACTTGTTATAGAACTTGCAGGTCTCATAAAAACTTCAACAATTTCTGGGATTTGGGTTTTAGGAACTTGTAGTTTATCAAAATCATAAAGATTTGTTGGTGCTCTTTTCAAAACCACATTTTCCTCCAAACCTAATCCCATTTTTGGATTATAAAATCTTGTGTCTTTAACATTGCTTGTGAGAAGATTCAAGGTTTGTTGAGTTTGACCTCTTTTCAAATTAAGGTCTTCCAACTCTTTGATTTTTGTGTACAAATTCTTTCTTTCCTCAAATAACATATCAAACTTAATTTGTAAATCACCCTTTCCATCTTTAACTTCTGTAAGTTCACTTTTCAATTCAGAAATCATTTTCAAAAGATCAGAATTCTCATTTCTAACTTTTTGTTTCTCAGCTTCAGATTCTTCAAACTGTTCTTTAATTATTTCTTTTTCTGTTCTGAATTTGTTAACCAGAATCCTTTCACCTTTTATCTGTTTTCTGAGTTTAACAAATTCAGCATTCATATTACCAATCTGAGTCATTAAATCAATTTCAAGGGCAGAATGTACCTCAGTTGATGATTCAGAACCTGCATCCTCATAGTCAGAATCATCTTCATTCTTCAACTTAGCCATATAGCTTTGCATCTGAGAAAAATGAATGCAATCTTCCTCATCAGAAGAATAGTATAGTCAGTTCTCTTGTTCTGCTAACATTGCAATTCCACTATCTTTAGTTTTAGCCAGTTGAGCCTTCTTTGTATAATACTCATAATCTTTAACTACTTTCACTCTGCAATCTCTGGCAAAATGTCCAGGTTTTCCACACTTGAAACAAAGATCTTTTTCTTTTCTTTCTTCCTTCTCCTCTTTCTTCTCATTCTTACTTTCTTCTCTATCTTCCTTCTTCTTGTATTTCTCTTCTGAACTCCCCTGTTATCTTCTGTATTTGCCCTGAAACTAATTCTTCCCATATCTCTTATTGAAAGTATTGGTCAATAAGGCCAATTTCTCAGCAATCAGCTTGATATCAGCATCTTCATCAAATTCCTCTTCCTCAGCAGACTCTTCCTCTATCTTTGGAATTTCAGACAAAAGCCCAGATTTCTTGGATGATTTGGTGACTTTGGATTTTGAAAGCAAAGCTAATTGATCAAAAACACTTTTCTTTTCCTCAACCACTTGCTTAACCGAATCCTCATGTTGATTCAGAACACAAAATATATGATTTAGATCTTCCTCACACATATCCTTGTTCATCTGAAGACTAATTGATAAAGACGACCACTCTGAATTAAGACTATTTAGAAACTTGTAGTTTATCTCAGACTTAGTCTTCTTCAGCCCATTCCTCATAAGGTCATTCAATATTGTGCAAAATTTACTGTAAGTTTGGGTTAAACTTTCTGACTCCTCTGCTTTGAATCTTTCATAAGCATCGATGCTTTGATTCAACTTTGCTTGAATTGATTTGAGTGTTCCCAACATCTGCTTTTCCAGTTCATCCCACATTTCCTTTGCAGATGTTCCACTGTCAATTCTATTGAAAACCTCATTAGGAACTGCCAAAGTCATCAAAGTAATAGCTCTTTTGTCTATTGCATGTCTCTGTTTCTGAGCTTCTGTATATTGTGAGAAATTCTTTGTAATACCCCGGGTAAGTTCGTTAGTTAAATGTTAGTTTCGTTAAACTTATTTAACTTTAATATTGAAAGGTTAGGGTAAGTATTAAGTATTTAGTAAGTTAGAGGTGTTTTGGTTATTAGTGATTAGTGTAGGGACCAAAATGGTAATTATGGTTGATATTACCGCTTGATGAAATCAGATATTTCATAAAGTCAGATATTATCAAGAAAATCAGTGTGTGTAGTGTGTGTGTTTTGAGACCAAAAGAAGAAGAAAGAAGATAAAAGGCTAGGGATTCAATTCGGTGTGCTTGGAAGTGAAATTAAGGTATGTCCCTTTACATTTTATGTGTATAATTGTATTTAGAAGGTTTCTATCGGATTAGAATAGTTGATTTCAAGCCTGGTAGTAATTATAGTCGAATCTGGGTAGAAAATGCATGAACAGACAGTGGTTTCCAGATAAGTTGAATGTATCCGGATGATTTTGATTAACAGTATTCGGATGATGTTCTAAGGTGTCCAGACGAGTCAAGTATCCGGTAAGTTCCTTTTTGTTATAAGTTTCCGGATGGAATGGGATACCGAATGGTATCCGGGTTGCTTTGCTATCCGGAAAGATGTGTTATCCGGATTGGTAATGTTATCCGAAAAGTGGTGTTGTCCGGAATATTTGTGTTGTCCGGAAAGGGTGTGTTGTCCGGATACTTTTTGTTGTTTGGTAAAATTGGTGAGTTTAGATGCTTTTAAGTATCCAGTAGCATGTGTTTTGTTAATTCATGAATAGGGAATGAATGAGGACCGAATGTACTGTGGACTTGACTTAAGTTCGGGTTTGGGGGCAACATTTGAGGATTTGAGTTCTTTAGAGCTCTTAGCTTTAGTAAGACTTATGTGTTTTGTATGGTAAAGAGATATCTGCATCTATTTGTTTAAGATACTGTGAATCGAAGGTGAAACCAGAATTCTTTGTGGAGGATTAGAAAGAGTTTTGATAAAGCAAACCGATGAGTTTTTATTTAAAATGTTTTCAACTGGAATACATATATGTGGAATAAGTGTAATAATGTGCATATGGTGTTTATATGAGTATTACATCACATGAGTGCTAGTTGGTCGGGCCTAGGACCGGTGTATGTTGGCTGTACAGAGGGACAGTGGTGTTGGCTGTATTCAGTACAACGGTGTAAATTAATTAATTGGCTCGCAGCCAATTAATATGGCCAAGAGAATGAGATGGAAAGATACATGATGCATGAGTCTTAATTGGTATTCTTATGTGAATTATGTTGTGCAATTAGTTTTTAACTAACGGGGATTTTCTCACTAGACCTCAAGGTCTAACCCTGATTTTGTTTTAAAAATATGTATTCCAGGTCGTGGATCGAGTAAGAGCAAATAAGAAGGTTAAACCGCGAATAGCTTTTGGAGGACTATGTAGTTGAAGACTATGATGTGTTTAGTAGATATAGCATGTTGTTAGTAATGATGTAATTTACTATGTAAACGTTTTTTATAATGTACTGAATGTTTGTAAAAGACTAGGGGACCGTATTTGTTATATAATGTATCTCTTGTTTTAACGACGTTATGCAATGTATGCTATTTGAAATATTTATGGGATTACGGGTCGTTACAGATGGTATCAGAGCCCTAGTTTAAGGGATTTAGGTATTTGTATCTGTACCTAGACTTAAACTGCATGTGAAGTAGGATGTCCTTATTATTGTAGAACCTTGGGATGTTAAATATAAAAAGGTAGAAGGAACATCATGTAAGGTAATTTCAGATTACACCTGGCCAGTTTAATTGTGATCTTACAGGTACATGTTTGAACTGGAATACCTTGTTATATTGGGTATGTGCTTATGTGTATATTAACCTTGTCTGAATCAACAGAATGGCAAGTGGTACTAGACAAACGAATCGGGAAGGAGGAGGAAATCCGAATAGAACAAACCCAATAGCCGGAGGAAGGGGAAGAGGGGGAGAAAGAGGTGGAGGCAGAATTGGAGGCCGAATGGGGGGTAGAACTGGGAGTGGAGCTCCGTCGCGAGGTAATGAATTTGTTACTAGGGACGATTTAACAGCCGAAATGGGAAGACTGCAGACCAGCATACAAGCCATGTTTGATCGAACTCGTCATAATGAAGTTGATACACCAGATCCTGGTCAAGAAGACGAGATGCCTATTACACCTACAATCACACCTGTACTAAGAAAGTGTGACTATAAAATGTTCTTAAGTTGTAAGCCTCCAACTTACTCGGGAGATCGGGATCCAGTGAAAGCTATGAAGTGGCTGAAGGAAATAGAAGCTAACTTCAAGACTAGTAAATGCGCTGAAGAGGATAGAGTACTCTATGGAACTGCAATGTTGAAAGGCGATGCCCTGTACTGGTGGGAAGCACATATGTCCTCGGGAGGATCTGATGTATATTCTACTTACTCTTGGGAAGAATCCGTGATAGCTTTCAGGAAACAGTTTTGTCCTCAAGCCGCAGTTAAACAATTGGAAGGGGAGTTTATGAACTTGCAGCAAGGGAATTTGTCAGTCCAGGACTACACCGCTCGTTTCTTGGAAAAGTCTCGTTTTGTGGAATACTACGTTGCTACGGAGGCCATGAAGATTGAAAGGTTTATCTTTGGATTGAATGCAGAAGTCAGAAGTTTCGTGATTGCTAAAGGACCAGAAACTTTCTCCGCCGCAGTAGACGCCGCGGAAACCGTGGAACAAGATAAAGGGAGAAATACTAGTGATAAGAATGTGGGGAAAAGAAAGTGGGAAGGACCGCAGTATGATCCGAAGAAGTCCAGGTTTCAACGATTCGATAACCGTCCACCTTTTCGACCAGTTGAAAGACCTTGCTCAAAGTGCCACCGTTTTCATCAAGGAAGTTGCCAAGTGGATCCTAGAAACTGTTATAAGTTTGGAAAGATCGGTCATATTGCTAAAGACTGTCGAGTAGTTAGATTTTGTTACTCGTGCAGTTCTCCTGATCACCTTCAGTCCGATTGTCCACTGGGGAGGATACAACTGGGTGGTACGTCAGTAAGACCAACGGGTATTAGACCGGTAGTACCAAGGCCAGAAATACCAAGAGCAAGTGGCCGTGCCTTCCAGATGACAGAGCAAGAAGCAGATGAGACTCCCGATGTAGTTACAGGTACATTCTTAATAAATTCTACACGTGCTAAAGTGTTATTTGATTCCGGTGCAAACCGATCGTTTGTGTCGCCTTCTTTTGCTGCCTATATGCATTTAAAGCCTAAAGTGTTAGATCATGTGTTAATGGTAGATACGGCTAATGATAATCAAGTACCGGTTAATGAGGTATTTGATAGTTGTGTGATAAGCATAGATGGGTGTGGGGTGCCTATTCAGTTATTTCCTATAGTCTTGATCGAGTTTGATGTGGTAGTGGGAATGGATTGGTTAGCCGAGAATCAGGCTAATATAGTTTGTGATAAGAAATTGATAAATGTTTTCTTACCTGAGAAGGGACCAGTAGTGATTTATGGTGACCGTAGAAATCATCAGTCTTGCCTTATCTCTTTGTTGAAAGCTCGTAAGTGTATCAATAAAGGCTGCTCAAGTTACTTAGCTTATGTAATAGATATTAAGCTAGAAAAGAATAAGCTGGGAGATATTCCGGTTGTTCGTGAATTTCCGGAAGTTTTTCCAGAAGATCTGACTAGCCTTCCGCCCGTTAGACAAGTAGAGTTTGGTATAGATCTGATTCTTGGAGCCGCTCCTGTTGCCCGCGCACCGTATCGTTTGGCACCTCTAGAGATGAAAGAGATGATGACACAACCGCTGGATCTTTCAGATAAAGGCTTCATCAGACCCAGTTCTTCGCCGTGGGGAGCACCGGTTATGTTTGTGAAAAAAGAAGGATGGTTCGATGAGGATGTGTATTGATTATCGGGAACTGAATAAGCGCACGATCAAGAACATGTATCCGCTTCCTAGAATTGATAACCTCTTTGATCAACTAGTTGGAGCTTGCTATTTCTCCAAGATTGATCTGAGATCTGGTTATCATCAGCTGAATGTTAAAGAAGAAGACGTTCTGAAAACTGCTTTTCGTACACGGTATGGACACTATGAATTCTTAGTAATGCCTTTTGGATTGACGAACGCCCCAGCTGCTTTTATGGATTTAATGAATCGAGTATGTAAGCCATATCTCGATAAATTCGTTATTGTGTTTATCGATGATATCCTTATCTACTACCGGTCCAAAGAAGAGCACGCGCAACATCTTCGGTTAATTCTAGAATTGTTAAAGAAGGAACAGTTATACGCTAAGTTCTCTAAGTGTGAATTATGGCTATGGGAAGTTCAGTTTCTCGGACATGTAGTTTCTGAGAAAGGTATTCAAGTTGATCCGACGAAAGTAGCAGCAGTTGAAAAGTGGGAACCGCCAAGAACGCCAACCGAGGTACGAAGTTTTCTGGGTTTAGCCGGTTACTATCGAAAGTTTATAAAAGACTTCTCTCGTATCGCGACGCCTTTGACTAAGCTGACTCGAAAGAATCTAAAGTTTGAATGGAAAGCAGAACATGATGAAGCATTCCGAATATTGAAAGAGAAACCCTGTAGCGCACCGATACTAGCATTACCTGAAGGTTCCGATGATTTTGTTTTTTACAGTGATGCTTCCAAATTGGGATTGGGTTGTGTACTAATGCAACGTGGAAAGGTTATTGCTTATGCTTCTCATCAGTTAAAAGATCATGAAAGACAGTATCCTACACACGACATGGAACTGGCAGCAGTTGTTTCCGCGTTGAAGATTTGGAGACATTACCTTTACGGCTCTAAATGTCAAATTTATACTGATCATAAGAGCCTCCGACATCTTTTCGATCAGAAGGAACTAAATACGAGGCAAAGAAGATGGCTAGAATTGGTGAATGATTACGACTGTGAGATCCTTTATCATCCGGGAAAGGCGAATGTGGTAGCTGATGCACTAAGTCGTCAAGAATGGAGTGGAACAATAAAAGCTATTTCACTATGAGCTGAACTCCTACCTAACATTTTTGACGAATTGCAGAAGTGTCAAATAGAAGCTTATCAAGAAGAACACTTAAAACCAGAACGGTTAGTGGGTATATCAGCATTGCTTGTAAAAGATGATCGTGGGTTGTTGTGTTTAGGAAACAAAATCTGGGTGCCTCGTTTGGGTGGTTTACGTGATCGTGTACTATAAGAAGCTCATCAATCTCGATTCTCTATTCATCCAGGTACGAATAAGATGTACAAAGACCTAAAACAATTCTATTGGTGGCCGGGAATAAAAAGAAGCATTGCTCAACATGTGGAAGGTTGTACTACTTGTAAGAAGGTAAAGATTGAACATCAAAAGCCGTTTGGTCAGTTGCAACGGTTAGAAATATCTATGTGGAAATGAGATCAGATTACTACAGATTTTATCACGAAGCTACCAAGGACTCCGAAGGGATTTGATGCCATTTGGGTGATCGTTGACAGATTGACGAAGTCTTCTCACTTCATACCAATAAAAGAAACTGATTCGTTGGAACGATTAGCCAAGTTGTACATCAACGAAATAGTAACTCGACATGGGGTTCCAATCTTGATTATTTCTGATCGTGATAGTCGTTTTACTTCAAGATTCTGGAGGAGCTTTCAAAAAGAAATGGGTACACAGATAAAGCTAAGTACGGCGTATCATCCTCAAACTGACGGTTAGAGTGAACGGACGATTCAAACTTTAGAAGACATGCTCCGGGCTTGCATTGTTGATTTTGGGGGATCATGGGATAAGCATTTACCGTTGATTGAATTTGCTTACAATAACAGTTATCATTCTAGCATACAAGCGGCACCGTTTGAAGTTCTTTATGGTAGAGAATGCCGAACGCCTCTGTGTTGGAACGAAGTGGGAGAGACACAGTTAGCAGGGCCAGATATAGTCCAGTTGACCGCAGATAAGATTTCTCAGATTCGGGAATGTTTGAAAGTAGCTCAAGACAGATAGAAAAGCTACGCTGACCGACGTCGAAAGCCGTTAGATATCCATGTTGGAGATTTCGTAATGTTAAAAGTCTCGCCTTGGAAAGGAGTAATTCGTTTTGGCAAACAAGGTAAGTTGAGCCCGAGGTACATTGGACCGTTTGCAATCATAGAAAGGATCGGTGAAGTAGCCTACAGGTTGGATCTTCCTCCAGAGTTAAGCAGGATTCATAACGCGTTTCATGTATCGAATTTCCGAAAGTGTTTGGTTACGCCGGATCAGGCAGTTTCTCTACCAGATATACAAGTTGATGAAAAGCTGAATTATGTGGAGGAACCTGAAGCCATAGTTGACCACAAAGTTAAAGTGTTGCGGAACAAAGTAATCAGACAAGTGAAAATTCAGTGGAGACATCATAGGGGTCAGGATGCTACTTGAGAATCAGAATCAGAAATGAGAACTAAGTACCCTCACCTTTTTGCCTAAACCGAATCCCGGGACGGAATTCTTTTAAGGGGGAGATGATGTAATACCCCGGGTAAGTTCGTTAGTTAAATGTTAGTTCCGTTAAACTTATTTAACTTTAATATTGAAAGGTTAGGGTAAGTATTTATTATTTAGTAAGTTAGAGGTGTTTTGGTTATTAGTGATTAGTGTAGGGACCAAAATGGTAATTATGGTTGATATTACCTATTGATGAAATCATATATTTCATAAAGTCAGATATTATCTAGAAAATCAGTGTGCGTAGTGTGTGTGTGTTTTGAGACCAAAAGAAGAAGAAAGAAGATAAAAGGCAAGGGATTCAATTTGGTGTGCTTGGAAGTGAAATTAAGGTATCTCCCTTTACATTTTATGTGTATAATTGTATTTAGAAGGTTTCTATCGGATTAGAATAGTTGATTTCAAGCCTGGTAGTAATTACAGTCGAATCTGGGTAGAAAATGCATGAACAGACAGTGGTTTCCGGATAAGTTGAATGTATCCGGATGATTTTGATTAACAGTATCCAGATGATGTTCTAAGGTGTCCGGACGAGTCAAGTATCCGGTAAGTTCCTTTTTGTTATAAGTTTCCGGATGGAATGGGATACCGGATGGTATCCGGGTTGCTTTGCTATCCGGAAAGATGTGTTATCCGGATTGGTAATGTTATCCGGAAAGTGGTGTTGTCCGGAATATTAGTGTTGTCCGGATACTTTTTGCTGTTTGGTAAAATTGGTGAGTTTAGATGCTTTTAAGTATCCAGTAGCATGTGTTTTGTTAATTCATGAACAGGGAATGAATGAGGACCGAATATACTGTGGACTTGACTTAAGTTCGGGTTTGGGGGCAACATTTGAGGATTTGAGTCCTTTAGAGCTCTTAGCTTTAGTAAGACTTATGTGTTTTGTATGGTAAAGAGATATCTGCATCTATTTGTTTCATATACTGTGAATCGAAGGTGAAAGCAGAATTCTTTGTGGAGGATTAGAAAGAGTTTGTATAAAGCAAACCGGTGAGTTTTTATTTAAAATGTTTTCAACTGGAATACATATATGTGGAATAAGTGTAATAATGTGCATATGGTGTTTATATGAGTATTACACTGCATGAATGCTAGTTGGCCGGGCTTAGGACCGGTGTATGTTGGCTGTACAGAGGGACAGTGGTGTTGGCTGTATTCAGTACAGCGGTGTAAATTAATTAATTGGCTCGCAACTAATTAATATGGCCAAGAGAATGAGATGGAAAGATACATGATGCATGAGTCTTAATTGGTATTCTTATGTGAATTATGTGTATGATGTTGTGCAATTGGTTTTTAACTAACGGGGATTTTCTCACTAGACCTCAAGGTCTAACCCTGATTTTGTTTTAAAAATATGTATTCCAGGTCATGGATCGAGTAAGAGCAAATAAGAAGGTTAAACCGCGAATAGCTTTTGGAGGACTATGTAGTTGAAGACTATGATGTGTTTAGTAGATATAGCATGTTGTTAGTAATGATGTAATTTACTATGTAAACGTTTTTTATAATGTACTGAATGTTTGTAAAAGACTAGGGGACCGTATTTGTTATATAATGTATCTCTTGTTTTAACGACGTTATGCAATGTATGCTATTTGAAATATGTATGGGATTACGGGTCGTTACATTCTTCTTCACCCTGGTAGCAGGAATCTCTGGAGTAGTATCAGTTGCAGGTGTAGCAGCAACATCCACGTAGACTTCAATTGGACCTTCGCGAATAGAAATCATCAAGTTCTCATCAATGTTATCCAAGAATTGAATCATACGAATCTTCCATTGTTGATATTCTTCCGGAATAAGAACAGGTGGCTTCGTTTCAGATCCCATAGAGAGAAATTCTTTCGAAGACATGATTTGTAAAATTGAATTGAATCGATTCAACAGAAAGACAAATTCAAATTTCTTTAATCAATACAGAACGAATTCAAGAATTACTAAGAATTCAAGAATTTCGAGTAGCGGCGGAATCAATTTACGAATTGATCAAGAAATCTTCAAGAACACGATCAGGAACCTTCACAATCACGATCTTGAACAAATTTGTTTGCTGATTAGCTCTGATAGCAATTGTAAGTCCATGATTCAATCTTACAATCAAATATGAACAATCAAATAGTAAATGATAGAGAATTGGATCAAACAAACTTGTATTCAATCAGGAACATATTACAGATCTAGAGAGTGAATCTCTCTAAGATTACAAAAGTGAATACAAAGTTATGCGGGAAAGTTAGTTAGCTTATCAGTGCTAACTTCTATATATACTGTAAGGAAATGCTAAAGCTACTGTACGTATAACTGAAAGACTAATAGAACTATTACACGTGTCCTATTTAACTAACATAATATAAAGGAAAATATCATGTCATAAGTTCTGAACATGTTGTTCAGAACTTCTGAACATGCTTCTGAGTAAGCACATTAGAACTTCCTTCAAGCACTTGGACGTTTTCCAACTTCATCTTCAGAGGTTCGGAGTCTCCTACTCAGAACTCTGATCCTTCTGTTCAGACTTTCACACTTGTAATCTTTTCAAGACTTCTCAGCCAGATCTTCTCAGTCTTCTTACTCAGAACTCAGAGTCTTCTATCCAGATCCAACACTTGTAACTTTTGACAAAACTTCAGATCTAACAATAGGTTGTCTGACGAAGAATGGGCAGTGGCCTTGGCTAAGCATGAACAACTACAAGAGAAGTTTCATACTCTGAGAAACACAGTACTCTCCCCTGCTCCAAAAAGCAAACCCTCTGCAAAGAAAAAGATGAAGGCCCACAAGAAAAAGAAAACGGCAGAGGGCACCTCTACCAGTGCTGACCAATAAACTGTCCGCTCCTCATGCAACAGAAGTCGGTTCCTCTGCACCTCCTTCTCCAAAAGAAAAGAAGAAGAAAAGAAAACACAAGTCTTCTGAGGAGGGTGCCCCCAAACCAAAGAAAAGGAGGAGCACGAAGAAATCCAAGAAGCCTCACACTCCTATGCAAACCATCACAGAGGAAGGAGAAACAGCAGAAGAAGCCCAAGAGCAGCCTCTGCAATCCCCAACCCCTATTAATTATGCAGACGGTCAGGGTGACTTTTCTGCCTTCCTCCAACAACCCGGGATTGCACACTCTTTAGACCATTCTGGATAGACCGCAGAAGCCCTATCTCATCATTCACCAGAAGCACCAGACTTCAGAATCTATTCTGACTTGGATGAAGATGACCAAACCCCACAGAATATTCAGTCTGCGACTCCAGAAGTACTTCATAACCCCTTCACCCAACCCGTATATGACGTTCTAAGAAGAAGTCCAGAAGAAGCAGCTCCTACCGAGGATATGGTTGAATCTGATGAAGAGGAAAATGACCAACTAAGAGAACGTCTTTATCACCCTCACGTACAAGCTCTGATTGGGACTCATCCTTGCTATGATTCGCTAGGAAAAAGCCCAGAAGTTAGGGTAGAAGTCGTGGGCTATAGAGTAGAGAAAGAGGCTGAGACGATAGATGGTGAAGTAGTGATAGGATGCCCAACAGAGCAAGAATCCAGAACAGATGCCTGGAATAGTAGAGGCACACAACCCCAACCAACTCCCTGTGCAACCCACACTTCTATTACCGCAGTCTAGTGGCAGAAGGCAATATTGAACAAGAGCAGCACAGCTCGAACCCACCCCAGACTGACCGGGCAGAGGAAATTCCTTCCACCTCTGTGCCACTAATAACCGGGGAAACCATTCCAAGGGAGTCCTCTCCAAAGGACTTGCCTTTAGTTCATGATTCCTCACCCCGGATCACATCTGACACTCTTGCAGAGGAATTTGTTTCCTCTGCCACACGCACACACGTAAGTCCAACCGGCCCTTCAGAGGGGCCTAGAGTGCACGCAGACGAAGGGATCTAGACAAGTCCCCGAGTCAACTTAAGGATACTCCTGTACCCACCTCTGGAGTGGATCAGGACAATGTCCTTAACAGAACCACTATAGAGTCTGAGGCTGATAAAGCCTCTGCTCGAGGATTAGAGGGAAATCCTTCCGTCCTCAATGTCAATACAGGGACAAAAGAAGGTGTCCAAGGAACAGGGACTCACTCTGGGGACGAATGTGTTCCCCCAGAGGTTACACCAAGTCCACATGTATCAAGGGATGAGTTCCAAACCCTTGTCACCTATGTGGACAACACATTAAAAGAGTTGAAAAGCTCTTTTGATTCTTTTGTAGAGGTTACCACGAGGGCCTTTACAGATATAAACACCAAAATGGACAACTTGTCCACAGAGGTGCAAAATGCTCTAGCCCAGATGAGAACAGCCGCAACAACCTCTGCCACCTCTGCTGCTGCTGAGTTCGAAAAGCCACATCCTCTGCCTTCAAAAGCTCTGTCAATGACTTGATTGAACAGCTGAAGAAAGAGCAGTCCCCAACATCTCCGGGCCTTACTCCTGAAGATTTAAAGAAGGCTCTCGAGCAAGTTCAAGAGCATACTACAGAAGAACCTCTGGCCATGAAGCCTTCCGACTATATGACAAGAGCACAGCTTACGGAGCTCGGCCAGGGGATTCTCGATTAGATGACAGACTTCATCAAAGCCTTTACAATCATCAATCACACCTACGTTAAAGACTTTTAGAAGAGCGTCGGCAGAATGCGCTTCAACACAGAGGCAGAGCTCGCAAATCCTTTTGGCCTCTGTGATGACTTGTGCCCAAAGATGATAGCTGCAGGTGCCGTGCCGCCCAAAAAGCCAGAAGCTTCATGCAGGGCAGAGGGTACGAAAGATAAGGGTCAGGATGACTCTGATGATGACTCTGATGATTCATCAGATCGTCCTGAGGGGGAGAAACACAGGGAGAAAGCTGCAAGCAGAGGTCTACCAGCTCCACCGGTATCCCCAGAACCCCTAAACCAAGTTCCCCTAAATCAAACCCAAGGAAGAAATCAACAACAGACCACAGAGGCAACAACCACCTCTGTGGAAATAACCCCTGAAGAAACCCAATTACAACCCAAGTACCTGAATCCAATCAAGATCAACAACAGAAGTCCACAGAGGCAACACCCACCTCTGTGGAAACAACCTCTGTATTCGGAGAAGATGTGCCAATCCGTGAACAATTTCAAATCCTCACATCTTCCGAAGAAGAACAACCAACACCAAGAACACCCAAACCAACAGAAGGCAAACCCCCAACACCAAAAACACCAGAAGAACCAAAACTACCATCCCCTACACCAGAAGCTGAAACAACAAAACCCCCGTCTCCCACACCCAAAACCAGAACCAAATCCATTGCTCACAAAAGAAAATATCTGAGCAAATCAGCAGAATCCTCACCAACCAAACCCTCATCACCAATCAAGACCTCAGAAACACAAGTGTCAAATCCAACAGAGGCAACCCACGCAAATCCTACTGAAATACCCACAATTAAGTCCTCAGAAACTCAACCGCTGAAACAAACTGAGGCACCCCATTATGTACAGAAGGAAGATCTTCAGCCGAAGGCAAAAGACAAAGGCAAGGGAATAATGACAGAGGAACCCAAGAAGAAGAAACATAAACATCAACCCACAGAGAAGCTGATGAAGAGTTCCTTTGATGCGTATGTGACACCAAAGCCAGAAGAAGAAGACTGGGCTTTCGGTGTCACCCCTCTGTCAAATATACATGTTCTAGATCCAAAGGCAAAACCTACAGAAGATCGAGTGAAGCAAATAAAGAATCAACTGGATGCTCTGCGCAGACCCATGCCTCCACCCGATGCACCTCCACGACAGATGGAAGAGGTGGTGTACAGATATCTGTACAACAGAACTGCCAGAGATCCTCTGCCACCATCCATTCAAGATCCAGACTTTCGTGCTGACCTCGAAAATATCTTCACAAGAACAACACCCAAGCCAAAACACCAAGTCTTCTCAATCTCCAAAATTGACAAGGTCATATACTGTAAGTTTTCTCAAACCATAACCGCACCTAAGGTTTCCTTCAACATATATAAGGTCAAAAGGGAGGACAGAACGGTAAACCAATTCTCAGATGCTGATCTGAGAAATCTAAATCCCTACGACCTACCCGACCTTCTCAACTGGACGAACGAGAACTACATAACAGATGCAAATCGAAGGGCATACAGGGTAATAAGGAAAGCCATGCGAGAGAAACTTCTGCTATACAGCCTTGTCGACTTCCAATTAGGATGAGATCTTGGAGTAAGAAACCTAAGTCTAAAACCACCAGAAGATGACTGCCCATCCTCTGCCATACCAAACTCGATCATTACATCTCCAAGAGTTGGGTTAGTCTATCAAGATCCTGCTGGGAAGTCAAGACTGTTCGTAGAGATGGACTGTCAACAGTATGCAACAAGTACTTTGACAGAGCTTAGAGCTATCGTCATGGAGCACAGAGGAACGGAGCTCATGAATCAAACTCTTGCAAATAGACTGATAGAGGTCATCGACTCAACAATCAACTTCAGAACCCTCTGCATCTGATTCTACCACGAGCTTAAAGAATTAGGATTCGACAACCGAAGTTTCAACGACTTCAAAGACGCCAAAGTCTGATATCCTCTACCAACCTCTGCAAACCTTTCCTTTCATAATGTAAACAAGTGTAAGTGCCTCTGGCATATTTTTGTATGAAAGAAATGTAAAATCTTTTGAGGTACATTGTTTCACCTCTTGTCATGTACTTAGCCTAGAAAACCTTGCACTTTTTAATTTTTTATTTTTCAATACTTAGGGGTGATTGTTAGCTCCAATCTTTATGTTTATAAAAGTATTGAAAAATAGGCTAAGTATAGAAGTCTTCGACAGAGGCTCTGCCGAGTCACCGAGAAGACCGAAGTGAAGAATCGCCAGAAGACTCTTCTCAGCGGACAAGGCCACAGAGCCTCTGTCATACTTGACAGAGCCTCTGTGGTATAAAGACTATAGATCTATACAAGGACAATCGTGCTTCTCACGATTTCTGTTGTACGAAGATTCTGAAGATCATTCGTACAAGGCGTGACCTAACAACTCCACGTGTCAAACTCTGATGGGTCTCAGCCTTAGCAGAAGTCGGCGCATTTAATTAACGTTGTACTAACAATAGTACCAGAATAGTGTTTTAGTACATTCAGTCCTTGTTGTCTAGAACTTGTCCCCTTTAGAAGTAGTATAAATAGAAGACTCATGTTGAGTTCTTCTATTAAGCTTTGAACAACACACGCAGCATTAGAACATAATTCTTGTTATAACTTCGGTGTTCTTGGTGTTCTTATTTATATCAAATACAGTGAATCATTGAGTTATTTATCTGTGTTATTTACACATCACGTATTTGATATTGTGTGTTCTTCTACCTTATTATATCTTTTAGTTTGTTAAAAACGCTCCCGCATTATATCGTGTTTTAACTATTAGATAGAATCATCATTGTTAAGCAAAACAGGAACCAACAATTGGTCCTTACCAAACCGAGTCAGTTATCCGGGTAACCACATAATGTATTCATTCTCGTTCTTTGTAGATGAATATTGAAACAAACATGGACCCAGTGTCGATAACTCGTGTCACCCCACCCAGCCACTCAAGTATCTCTCAACAGATGCTTGTTTCATATATTCACGGAGAATTACCACATAATCTATCTATTACTCACTCGGAAGTCTTAGATATTGAAAAAGGAAGACAATAGCTCCGGTCTCCGATCTTCATATTCTAATCACTTGCGTCCAAAGTTAAATCAATTTTTGAGCCAAACAGATATAAATTAATTTCTTTCACACATGCACGAGTCTTTGTGATTCCATTTGCATATCTTCGTGATATTGCCGGAACAGTTTGTGAAGTAATTTTTAAGATTTTACTTCAGTGGTAACTGGAAGTCCTATCAGAGATACCCCAATGCCAACTCTGAACATAGGCCACACAATTATGTTAATTGTTGTGATAACAGTTACTTTTGTGTTTCTGTGTTAGATTTTTACCCCACACGGTTTTATCTGATATTCTGCTACTCACCGGTATTGTCTTTGAAATTATATGATGCTCCGGCTGCTCCTACTCATCATGAGGGGGGACAAATGATACAGATTCAAAGACACCGATTATCATGTTGAGGGGGAGTTAGCAAAAGTTGAGGGTGAGTAAATGTGCTTTTGATTGAATGTGAAAAACTGCAAAGATTATTTGGTTAAATTCTAGGTTGAAAAGCCATGGGATTCCCATGTTAAAGTATTTGATTGATTCTTCTCATTCCTTATCAAGTGGCGTTCGCTAGAAACCATTATTTCCTCCTTCGAGCATATTGGTTCTACAAGTTCTTAAATTTGAAGATATGAAGATCAAGAGCTTTATTCAAGGGGGAACGTTGAAAGATATGAAGACAAGCAACACCAAAGGTTTTCAAAGATTCAAAAGGAAGAGAAGATCAAGATCTGAAGTTTTCAAGACCGTTTTTTCTTTATATAACTTTAGGGTTAGATTGTTAGGACCATAAAGGTCCTACATAATAGAAAGTTATATAAAGAATTATATAGAGTTTAATTAGTTTAATTATTAATTGTAAAAGCCTTATTAATGATAAATGGGCTTAGTTTAGGAAAGAGGGGCCTTTGTTGCAATAGGTCCAAGTATTTAAGGTTTGTTTTCTTAGAATTTAGGTTAAGAGAATTCATATTGCTCTTAATAGTTTAGAGAGAGAGCTTAGAGGGTTAATCAACACAATCGTAGATATCGTCATTATTTTGAATTGAAAACATTGTAAACACTCTGAAAAGGTTTATGAATGTTATATGGATGACGAGTTCAAATCATTGTTTCTATTGCATATCTGTTACTGATTTCTTCTACATTGCAGTAATCAAGGTATGTACTCTATGCACACTAATACACTGACCTCACACGCTATCACAACCGATTCACTTCAAATTGCTCGATTTAACGATCGAATGGGGTTTTTGAACCCCTACCCTCTGTCAGGTTCAAATTCTGCCATATCAAAATCAGTTCTCGCATAATTAATGTTGATATAATGGTTTTCTAGTCGATTAAACTAGATTACATGGCTTATATTTGGTTTTGGGTTCGTGTTACCTCTATTACAATCAAACCGGATGTCGTCCGGATAGTTTGAATCTATCCGGACACATTCAAGTTATCCGGATACTTTCAAATAATAGATATTTTTTCGGTAACCTCACTTTATCCGGTAAGCATCTCACCCGGTAACCCAAGTTGTCCGGAAACCTTTTGGTATCCGGTAAGTTCAACTATCCGTGAAGTTCATGCTCGTCCGGTAACCTTGTTCATCCGGTAACCTTGTTGTCCGGTAACCTCTTTTTGTCCGGTAACTTCTTTTTGTCCGGTAACCTCAACTTGTTCGGTAACCATATGTATCCGGATACCAATGTACCCGGTAAGTTCTGTTATCCAGTAACCATTGTACCCGAACACTATGCTTCCCGGATACTTTCTTTGTCCAGACAATTTGGCTATTTCAGTACCCTGCTCCACTGCCATTCCTCAATTTGTTCCAGATTGAGCCGATCTTTGCCAAGGTACGCACCGACAATTTTTTTTGAATCCGCCAATTGTCTAATACCGTGTTTTACATTTAGTCAAATGACGGATCAACAACAACCACAAGGCAATCGTCCTCATGAGGAATTCATTGACGAGGCGGCCGATAACGCCCTCGTCCACCCGGACAATATCTCTAAGATTGTGGGGAACAACCACCACCTCGACGATGCCCCGAGTTCCGACCACAACATCGTGTGGTCGTGGACATCCTACTCGGCCAACCACTTCGCAATGCACTCACGGAGACCACCGACGTCCCGGTACTCTATCTCCAGCAAGTCTAGAATACAATTCGGATCCTCACCACACACAACTCTCAGACGATCACTGCCACGGTCGATCTTCATCCATTCGTGCTCACACCGGAGTCCTTCCGACGTCTACTCTCTCTGCCTGAAGCTACTGCTGGCGGCCGCGCTGCATACGACCCTGCAATCGACGACAACACCCTCTGTGCCGACAATCGGGCACTCGGGAAACAACCATGCACTGAACCGCCCCTTAGCCTTTAACCAGAAATATCTAGCACCGATCTGGTACACCTTGTTCATAATCCGGAACAAGTGCCTCTCATCACGATGGAAAGGCATTGATCAGTGCAATGCCAGCTTTCTGCGACTATTTCACGCCGTCTGCTACAACCGCCACATGGACTTCTCCACGATCATCTGGCACGAGCTCGTGAATGCTATACGCGCCATCGGTGGAACAAAAAAGCAGGAGGTCATACCATATATGCGTTTCCTTCAGCTTGCCATCCGTAAGCACATGGACGCGAACCCGGACATCCCACGCCGCATGAACCATCTGGTATGTCCCCAATTTAGTTTACACTATCTTGTTATTCGCAACCCTTCCAATGCCCAAGTGATGCCTATACCCAAAGGCTTACTAGCATACGCGGATCTGCAAGCACCAAGTGTTATAGAATATAGGCGAGCGTTAGGTGCTCCTGTTGTCCAGCCAGAGCCTGAGGGACCTCCCCAGGGAGCTAGGCATGAGCGACGTGAGGGTCCAAGGACAAGAGGCGGTAGAGTCCGGGTAGCTGGGGCTCCCGGACGGGGCGTGCTGAGAGTACACTCTGTGAGGGGAACTGAAGCGAGCGGTGCAGAGGATCTGCATGCCAGTACGAGCCATGCCACTCGACCCTCCATAAAGCAATCTTCCCGACCGTCTACAAGTAGACCACCTACCCCTCCAAACACCATCTTGACCACCCGTACAACCATTGAAGTCGGATCGTCGACTACTCTACACGAGATCCCGGTTGTCACTGCCCCCTACTCGAAGAGGACCCTGGAACCGACACTATCGAACCTATTTCACCATTCATCCAAACCGGCGTCCCCGACTCTGAAATGACCGACTCTGATACGGATCAAGCCATTCGTATTTCAATGATACCACCCCGTATCGGACGTCGCCCGCCGATGCCAGAAGGATCCCTATCCAACTCACCCACACCCTCCGAAATCCCTACATCCCAGCCTATTACGGGAGACATAAGGAGAGAGGAGGGAGATTTAGTTGAAAATTTAGAACAAGTGAGAAGGAGAGAATGGAGATCGAAAAAGAATAGCGAGAGAGTGAGTCTCCTAAATAGAGCAGAGAATGAGCGAATCCGAGCCAGTGTCGCCCGACCACAAGAAGCGGTAGAGTCCCAGGTAGCCACATCTGCTGCTCATCTCATCCGTTGGGACGAGACATTGAAGAAGACGTCATGAACCTAGTGACGCAAATACACGACCTCCCTAGCCACTCAACCAGCTCTCAACAACTGGTTGTTTAAATTTCTCATGGGGACATAGCACAAAGTCTATCGTTCTCTCACTCGGAGAGTTTCGATATTGAAACAAGAGAACAACCTCCCCCATTCTCGACTTCTTTCTGTACACCATTAAGTCTAGAGCCCTTTGATATTATAACAACTTCTTTGGCTAAGAAACAGATTGAGGTTGCTAACATCGGTGAATCAAGTGAACCGATCGGAACATCCGTAGTAAGTCTGCCTTTGAGCGGATTACGAGGATCAGATGGAAATTGTACCATAGCTAACATCATGCCAGCTATGAACGTAGGTGGTACTTCTGTTGATTCAACAGTTGTAACCTCAACGGGTAATCTAAGTGATCTCAGCGGTGATTTACCTGACTTTGTGTCAAGTAAATATCTGGACGGCGCCTTAAAGGCTGTCCAAGAAGCTATGGAAAAGGAGTTCAGAACGGAGCTCAACAAAGTCAAGAGCCTACTCAAAGGGAAGGAGAAAGTGGTAGAAGCCGAAACCGCACCAACACCTGCTCAGCAATCATATTCGGTGGATAATCTAAAGACCATGCTCGTCACCCAACTACTCCAACACACCAACACTGACTCCTCGACTGAAGCAGATCTAATGTCAGTACTCCGAACATAGGCATCTGCTCAGCCGTCATCCGTCAACAACCGTTTGGATCAAGTTGATACGACCCTGAAGGACGTTCAGAACGCCCTTATAGCTCTGTCCGAGAGGGTCGCCTCTCTCGAAAGTACCTGCAAGAGTCAAGCCGGCGGACTCAAACGCGGACACGATGACCAGGATGATCCTAATCACCATGAGGGGGAGAACAAGCAACAGAGACTAACAGAGTCCGAACCAATCAACCCCGAAACATCTCCAACGGTTCAATCGAAACCATCAGTTGGGGTACAATCCGATGAGCAATCCCAAGACCAGCTGAGTCTATCCGAGGTGGTCATTGATATGGACATCTCAAATGACGAAGACCCAACGGTTGAAAAGCCTGAGGGAGAATCCCTAGCACTGATTGTCTACACCGCACTAGAATAGCCAGAATTTGAATTGATAGATCTCGACTAGGAGATTGACTCGGAAACGGAAAATGCATGGTATGAAAAAGTCGCCAGTGCCATAAACTCCGAGGTAAACCTGATCTTCCCTACTGATGCTGAAGATGATTTTGATTATGATCAGTTCTTGCTTCAATCCATTCCGAGTACACCTGCTTACGCTAATCTGATTCCTGAGACTTCTACGCCAACACATCCGACATCTCCTCAGTAACAAACCACTTCTGATCAACCACCATAACCTGTCAGATGGGAGAAAAATAAAATCATCATCCTCATCCCCTTCCTAGAGGATTCCTTGAAAAGGTTGTTCGTACACAAACTGCATGTGCTTGACCCAGCTTTTTGCCTCGGATTAGCAAAGTTCGACGACACTTAGAAGAAACAATACCTTGAGGTAATGAAAAGGTGCCTACCCGTCAGTCAGGTCAGAACCAAACACAAGATCACCGAAGTTGTCAACATCCAATCTGGCCGAATCTTGAAGATCTGGTACCCAGTCTTTACTGTCAAAAGAGATGATGGGAAAGAATGGAAATTCTCCGAAGCCGACTTCAAGAATCTCCGACTGAACGACTTTCACGCCATCCTCAAAGACCTCCGAACTTGAACGATCCAACCGCTCCACATCACCAAAGCGCTTGAAGCTGTAAATCGATTCCTGAAATACAAGGTAACAATGTCATACATTACTGATTTTCAAATGGGAATCGAGAAATGGATGAAGAAGATCAACTTGCTGAAACCTGATCAGAATGCCCCTGAATTAAAGACGTATCTTGTCAACAGTCTGCTGCTACAACCAGAATTCCGAATCGTATATCTCAATGAACAGAACGAGAAGAAGTTTCTCCGATTTAGTCAATTTGAAAGATTCTGCGACAGAACTCTACTAAAGGTCAGAGATGCTCTAAGAGACATAATCACCAATGAAAAAGAACTTCGGACATCGTTTGCTACAAGTCTAAACGAAACAAACGCCCGAGACGCCTTGGAAATCATTGAAGACCGTATTGAGTTTCGTTAAGCCATCCGATGCTTCAAGATTCTGTTTACTCTTCGAAAGAGATACGTTTCGAACTGGCGCGAGATTGAACTTCGATTCAATGGGGGAGATTGTTGGGATTAAAATCTGATTAAATGGAAGTTCAAGGGAATAATATGTAACTTTGTAGTTGGGCTTATATCGTGTAATGGGCCATGGGCCTCAAGTCAATAGCCTAGATATAAATAGGTTCCTTAACCTTTAGTTTAGGTTAATCGTCATTATTTTTATTTGATATACATTGTAAACACTCTGAAAGGTTTATGAAAGTTACATGGATGACGAGTTGAAATCATATTGATCGTTGTTTATTCTATTAATTTCATACTGTTTTCACTAACCTTGGATCCACAAACCTCGAAACCTCCAAAGCCATGTGGGGCACAATCTCTGTTCAATATGAAGGTACATCTGAAGTACAAGAGTCAAAAAGGATAAATCTGGTAAGACAGTACGAAAGCTTCATTTGTGGTAAAAATAGTTGGTAAGACCTACTCTAATTCTGAAACCCTGACAAAATTTCTAGAATGTCTTCCTGAAATTTACCATGTGTCTTAAACTCTCTAAGCATTTTAAATACATGACTTTAAACACTCTCTTTGGCACCTTGCTCAATCATGAGCAATCCTGCATGTTTAAGAAAAATCTTGTCAAGGAATTAAAGAACACACATGTTGCTTTACTCTCCTCAGAGTTAACGCCCACTCAGAGATCTTTTGTCACTATCACTGAGTTGGAATCTGACTCTGATGATTCACCAGAAACTGATCCTTCATAACTAGATGAATCCCTAGCACCCTTGACAAACTCCTTCAGGAGATTTGTGTAACAACCCAGTTCCCATAACATACAACATATAACATAACCTGCATATATATCATTGATTTACAACGAAAGTTACATAACAAACCAAGTACGGTCCCTTCGGTCTCCTATATTACAAAATATATATATATATAAAAGCTTCCTTCACTTTATCCTCTCCTTTGCTGATCCTTAACCTGGAAAACATATTTTTGAAAACAAAATGAGGGTTAGACCAAACGGGTCTAGTGAGTTAATCCCGGTCCTTTCCAAAATTCATTATAAAACCTTTCGTCAATCAAAATAGTTTAAATACAACCTTTGCCAATACACACACACATATACCATAAGTATATAAACGTCACATATATATACCACACGTATTTTAATTACTACATCAAGACTCGTGCATCGTGCTCAACTCCTCCTCATTCCTCGTTACCATGGCCATATTAGTTGGTAGCAAGCCAACTAATAAATAAACGTCGTACAACAACTACGATACATCACCGGTCCGCACACCGGAACCCGACAATACACCGGTCCGCACACCGGAACCCGGCAATACACCGGTCCGCACACCGGAACCCGACAACACACCGGTCCGCTCACCGGAACCCGGCAAAAAGTGCACTCGTGTAGTGCAAAGCGTATATAAATACAATATATATCTCATTACATCATATTGTCATTTATATACACATAATCATATTCCTACCACATAATCATCTCATATATATATACACATATATATATGTATCCCAGTTCTAAAAAAACGTTTAAAGCAAAACTCACCTCGATCGCTTATCCATAAGCACTTCCAAGCTTTACTCCAAAAGATTCAGTCTTTCAATCCAAATCCACAGAATCTGTAACAGATTAAATACAAATATCGCCTTACTAGTCAAACACATAAAGCCTACTAAAATCTTATCCTCAACAGCTCTCCCTTCAGTGACTTATCACGGGGGTTCCGCTACCCGGATAGCGGATGGGGTCAAGGGGCAACGCCCTTGCGGGGTCTACCTTTCGGAGCAACTTAATCCAAAAATACAATCAGAAACTATATCCGGACACTACCAAAACTACCGAAACTCGCTGCACCGGGACTCCACTGTACCGGGACTCTCCAGTACCGGGACTCTCCAGTACCGGGACTCTTCAGTACCGGGACTCTCCAGTACCGGGACTCCACCGGGAGTCTCAAGAACACAGTCGGTCTAAACTTTCCCAGATGCGATTGAAATCTATACAAAACACGAAACTAGAAATTCTAAACCGATAGGAATTTACTACTGATGATTACAAACACAAAACCTAAAGAATACATACCTTAATTTTGATTCCAACACACTCAATCGGAGCCTTAACCGTACTTCCTTCTTCTGCTTCTTTTCTCCTCAAGAACACGCACACACACACACACTGATATTTTGAGTTATGAAATATCTGAAAATCCTAAAGGGGTAATATCAAATCCCCATTTACCAAATGAACCTTCAACTATCAACTAATGTCCAACACCCCTTTTACTTATTATTTTATCCTAACTTACCCTAAACCTTATTTTATAAAGTTAACTAGATTTAACGGAATTAGAATTTAACTAACGAACTTACCCGGGGTATTACATTATCTCCCCCTTAAAAGAATTCCGCCCCGGAATTCGATTAGGCAATAAACGAGGGTAATCAATTACCATAAATCGCTTTCAAACTCATACAACATAATTATACCCTTTCCAGATAAAACTTGCTTAGCAATTACAACCTATTTCTTATACTCCTCCAAATAGAACTCATATTGTAACATAGTTTCCAATAACAATACAATGTCTTAACATAATTGCAAAACTCGATGAGAAGTCAAAGACTTATGCCTCTACTTTAACTTACAACGCCATTTTCTCAATTGTACCAATACTACACCAAATATCATTCACACATCTAGACTCCATATTTTACATTAAGCTCCAATCTAATGGTTTCGCACAGAATTTCATCATTCTTAAAAGAACGCATTCTACCAATGTTAATGTCTCATCAATCTTACACCCCAAAAGTAACGACACCCTACTCTCCAATAGATCACAGAATCAACTTGGAGTATCACCTTAACCCGTAGTTAAACTTTTCTCCATAGACCATTCACAACTCTACCGTCACTTCTCTAACCCAAAATACGTCTAAGACAGACCACTTTCTTGCATTAATTACACCAATCACGAACCATAGATACTACCATGTCCTATCCAATGGTCCATAACTCTGAGCATTACATTAGACTACTTTCTTCCACTCTCTTCTCAACATAAAACATGTTTCCTCAAGGACAACTCACTATGAGGTACTCACTCTAGATCGATCCCACGAGCTAACTTTATTTCACTTCCAAACCAACCGCACACACCCAATTTCAACAATTACCATATTCACTCAACAATTTCACCACACCTCATATTAGAAACACAATCGAGTTAATCTGAAATTGCATTCAATGCTCGAAACAACCACACACTTTTCATTTCTCAAACAGTAATACTCCAATACTTAGCCAACCATCTACTACCACTCCAATCACTTATTCTCGAATAACAATACTACACACCACCTAGTTATTCGTGCCTTTCCACACATACTTGCCACATCTGAACAACTTATAAACAAATCCCGAATAGAGGTTTCCACTAACACTCACCCCATCACAACGTTAATCCGTCACTAAAAATTTATTACTACCACGCTTCGCACGCTTACAAATTATAAACTACCACCATTTTATCCACATCACCCCACATATTTAAACAATACCTTTCTAGGTAGCGTCAACAATCATACTAAGTGTAATCCACACAACACACTAAACGGTCGCCTTCATGATAAGGTCAAGACTTCACACATCATCGTTACTCTCTACACATAATCGTCATGCCCCACACACTACTATCATTCTTTACACTCTGGCCATCATACTCCACATTTTAACAAAATCAGGACAACAGTAATTAAGCACACCCATCCCCAAAATATAACAACCATAAAAACATCTTATTAACAAAATTAGTACATCTTTATTTCACCTCGTGCCTCGATTAGCACAAAATATATCATCGTGCCTCTTTCAACATACAATATTTCATCGTGCCTCTTCCAGCACAAAATTATATATATATATATATATATATGTATATATATATATATATCACAAATCATCTAACACATTTGAATTTTTATTTATAACATAAACTTTAACATTTGGAGGCATAACCTAGCGTTTGAAGTACTGAATTTTACACAACGCCACATTCTACACTTTCGCAATATCTTTCCAAAATTCTAACATTCACCTTCAATTTGAAAATTGCTAACAATTGCAAGTGTTAGATCAATCATTCCAAATTAAACTACCAACCACTTTCGTTCTTATACCATAAATTTTATTACCACCTTGATAAATCTTTCAAATCCAAACACATATGATAACGGATTATCACCTTTGATCACTAATAGCTTTTCCTTACTAATCATTCCCAATAACACTCTTCAATTTCTAGTTTCGATTACCCTTGATTTCTCACTTAAATTTATCCCAAGCAATATCATAATAAATAAACATACTAATTTCAATATCATCCAAAATATTTGTTACACTCTTACTAAATTAGAACCAACCTCTTTTCACACCAAATGCTTCCAAACCTACACTCTTACTAAGCCTTATCACAAATAATTCATATATCCCCAATATAAAATTTGTTAACAAACGAAAACTTTAATTCAATCACCCGACAATCTCTTCTTTCATCATAACTTCTTATTCCAATATATACCGAATTACCGACGATCAGTTATCATTACCTAATCCAAAGTTTTAACAAAATCAAGTTCCAACACCATCCTATACTTACTACTACCTCAAATTCCAACAAGATTATCAAAAATAACTTAATAGGCACTCCACTCCTATCTATATTACCAACACAATTATCAAATTCTTTTCTAATGCAAATAAGCAACAAAAGATTGAAAACACAATTAATCGGTTTGCACCGAAGTCAAATAGCAATTTAGCACGTGTAGAGTTTATATAAATATACCTGTCTTCGTCTCTATCCATATGTCGAGACCGACTTGCCACTCTGTATATTTCAACAAGGTTAATATACACATAAGCACATACCCCATATAATAAGGTATTCCGGTCCAAACATGTAACTGTAAGTTCACAATTACACTGGCCAGGTGTAACTCGAATTTACCTTACATGATGTTCCTTCTACCTTGTTATACTTAATATCCCAAGGTTCTAAAATAATAGGGACATCCTACTTCACATGCAGTTTAAGTCTAGGTACATATACAAATACCTAAATCGCTTAAACTAGGGCTCTGATACCATTTGTAACAACCCAGTTCCCATAACATACAACATATAACATAACCTGCATATATATCATTGATTTACAACTAAAGTTACATAACAAACCAAGTACGGTCCCTTCGGTCTCCTATATTACAAAATATATATATAAAAGCTTCCTTCACTTTATCCTCTCCTTTGCCGATCCTTAACCTAGAAAACATATTTTTTAAAACAAAATTAGGGTTAGACCAAACGGGTCTAGTGAGTTAATCCCGGTCCTTTCCAAAATTCATTATAAAACCTTTCGTCAATCAAAATAGTTTAAATACAACCTTTGCCAATACACACACATACACCATAAGTATATAAACGTCACATATATATACCAGCATCAGATCAATCTGGTCGATGAAGAGTTTCTGCTGTTCTTCTGGACACTTGTTTCTTGGGAGATCTTGGATTATGTTCTTGATGTATACCAGCGATTCACTTGAGTACTTGTGGGCTTCATTTGCTCTGATGGCCTTCTTTATGCCCTTCTGTCTGCAGATAAAGACTGGAGGATCTTCTACTACAGTTCCAGTTCTGTGATGACCATAACCCTCAAGGTTTTCGTTAGGAGGTGCAATCGCTAGTTTCTCCACTTCAAACTCTATTCCAAGTTGATAATCAATCTGTATTATGAGATTGATGTGTTCATGCATAGCAAATCTGACTTCTGGTAGCGCAATTTTGGCCGGTGTGTATCTTTCTGAGAAGTTCAAGTAATATGCGTGGAGTAAGATCAGGTCATATGGATTCAGAAGGACGAGATCATTGTCATTGAAGATTTCATTTCTGCCTTCTGTTGATTCCACATGATACTCATGGTATGTGACCCTGTCGTGTTGAAACTTCTTGTGCTTGATGTCCAGAATTCTGCGGATACCGAAGTTTATATTGATGGCTCTGTTCTGATTTGACTTGGTTTGGAAGAACTTTAGCCTTGCATCAGAGATGGTGTTTATCCTGATTGGGTTGAGGTATGGGTTAATGGGTACGGCATTTACAGGGATGATGTTCTGTTACGGTTGGGTTTGGGTCATTGTGGGTCTCTGCCATAAGGGTGTCGATGTGAGCAGATTCGGCTTGACTTATTTGTTCTTCAGCAAAGGATTGGTCTGTCCTTTCTGGTTCTTTTGTTGGAGAAGTAGGAGGGGTGTCTAGGCAGATGATCTCTGGTGGTTCTTGCGATGACTCTTCTATCGCTTTGATGACTCTGTTCTTGAACATGTAGTCGAATGCCACTTCAGTCATATCTGTCATCCCCTTTTCTCCTTCTGTAGTCTCTGCCTCAGTTGCTTCTGTGACTTTCCCTTTACCCTTGGCTTCTTTTTCAACCTCTTTCTCCTTCTCTACCTCTTTCTCCTTTTCTACCTCTTTCTCCTTCTCCTTCTCTTTCTCCTTCTCCTTCTCCTTCTCCTTCTCCCCCTTTTGTTGTTCTGAGGACTCACCCAATTGATTGTCGGATTGACCTTCTTGAGCGTCTTCAAAGTCATCATCATCGTCAGAGGATTCAATTCGAGCTTTTGGTGAGGAGTGAACAACAAACTTCAGACCGGTTTTCTGTCTCTTGCTTGCGGGTTCGTCTGTGGGTGCTTCTTCTGCAGATCTTTTTGATGTAGATGCAGTCTGTAAGATGATATTAGTAAAGTTTGAGGCTGCCTGTTTCATCACATCTTCTATCTCCGTTGCAGCGGCTCTGATTTCTTCTACTTGAGCCTTGAAGTTGACTTTGTGAGTATCAAGAGACGCTTTCACATGTTGCTCTGTTGCCTTAGCCTTCATTACGAATTTTGATGAGATCGTCATCATCCGGCTTAGAACAGATTTTCTGAAGTTTCCCATTTGCCCAACTGTCATGGGTAGGTCATTTGGGTTAGGGCTGGAGATGTTGAGTGGAGTAGCAGATGAAGTGGTTGCTTCTTTTATGGATTCCTTAACATAGTTGGTAATTAGCTCTGTCAAGGTTCTGATATTAGATTCTGAAAGAATAACTGTGGGGATGGGAAGGGTTCTGTTCATCTGCGCTGTGTGGTTCTCTGATATAAGTCGCTTTAGGTTTGCAAGTTCTATCGAAGTCTTTGTAACTTCCTCTGCGCTGACTGATCGTAGGTCGGCTATCTCTGTCGTTAGCTTTGCAATCTCTTCTCCTCTGACCCTTTCAGACTCTGTTCTGAGTGTTGCAGCTTCGTCATATCTTCGAGTTAGATCAACATGCTTGTTTGAGATGTTCAGCAGTTCTTCCCTAAGAGAAGCATTTTCCTTGAGGATCAGCTCCTCCTTTTGTTCATTGATAAGTTTATACTCGTTCAAAGAGTTGTTGATACTGTCACAGAAGCTTTCGAACTCTGCTCTTGTGACAGTGTCAACGGGGGTCTCCTTGGTTCCAACACATGGTTCCAATTCTGCCTCTAGTTCAGAGGCGCCTCCGTCAAGAGTTGTTTTGATGTTGGCTCTTGGAGGGCTTCCACCTGATCCTTGATGTTCCCTTTGAGGGGAAACAACTACAGGTTTCTGACCAGAGTTTCCTCTTCCGGCTCAGGTTCTGAAGAAGGAAATCTGGTGTGATGGGAAGCATTTGGATCAAGCAATGTCTTCCCTTGTTCTACTATGGTCTCCCATTGTCCCTGAGTCGGACAGATGCTACGTGGGATTACAAAGATCTCTGGTCTAATTTGTGTAGTCTCTAAATGAGCCACATAGGCATCATCGTGTGGAGGTAACCTATTGATGTTCTGGGGCGAATGAACATCACTACCAAATATAGTTTCCCCGGCTTCGTGCGTATCAGAGGTATGAAGATGTGCCTCTGATGGTATAGGCTGGTTAGGGTTCGAGGTGTGCACCTCTGTTTCAATAATCCCTTGGTCTTGATCACCAGGATTAGATTGTGTGGGAGCACTGGGATGTGGGCTAGGATTTCTCTCAGATGTGTCATCTTGGACATCTTCTTCTATCCTCACATTTTCCTCGGCACCTAAGGCTGTAGAACGCTCGGGTTCCTCTATGTTATCGATTTGCTCACCAGTATCAGAGGAAAGAACTTCTACCTCTGGTGACTCCTGTACTCCCTCATGAACAGTCTCCATAGTGGATGCTCTGTTCCCTACTTCCTCCTCCATCATCACTCTAGAGGAAGACCCCACTTCGGGTACTCTTACCTCTGGTCTGTTTCCTTCTTCCACTCCTATTTCCTCACTCGTACTCTCCTCAGATGGCTCAGAGCCTAAGTATGCTGGGGTTCTCACCTCAGGTTCTTGAGGTTGATCAGCATGTCTATAGTTTTGGATAGAAATGTGGTCTGGGCTTATCAGAGCGAGCATTGTACCTGGAACGCGTCGAATGAGGGGATATTCTCCTGAAGTGGTGGGATTGAATCTGGTCATGACCCAGTTCCTGAACGTATTGCCTTGTTGAGTCAATTCCAGACTCTGAAATGCTCTTCTGATTACCAACCCGATAAACCTTGGAAACTTGATGTTCTTCAGAAATTTATGTTGCCCAACTTCTCCTCCTTTGGCAATGGCAGAGGTTTTGAGATTAACAACAGTGAGAAGGTCGGTGTAGAGAATGATGGCATAGTCAAGGTTTCTTTGAAAGAACAATCCATACATTATCTATAGGATTTCTATGCTGGCTTGATCTTGACTACCAGATTTTCCTGTGAGGGTTCGGTTCAGTGTGGAGAACATGAAATTCCACACTGGTGGTAGATTTTGTCTTTTGAATGCTCCGATGCGGGTGATATCTTTTTTGTATCCTAGAAATCGTACAAACTCCAGAAGGACAACAGTATTGGGTGGCTTCTCGAAAGCTTCTATGTCGAGCTGTCGCTTGCTCTTCATTCCGAGGATTCTCCGTAGGGTAGTTGCTCTGATTCTGATCGTTCCTTAACCTCCATCTCGACCAGAATCCACATTGCCAATGATTCCGTTTAGCTCTTCTACGTGTTGGCAAGAAGTCCACCACTGCTTGATGTAGAGCTCATGAATGTGGTCGTCGAAGTCTGTTAGGGCTCTGAAGATTTCTGAGTTTCTGAAGAACTCCAGAAATATGTGGTATGTGGGTAGATAGAGAGCAGGGTTTGTATCTAATAAATGGTTGCTTTCAGCAAACTCGTATGGGAGAATAACAATTTGGTCGACGGGACCAATACGGCTTGAATCTGCTGAGTGTTGAGGGTTTGCCATTTTTGCAGGTTTGGGTTTTGAAGGTTTGAATGAAGAGGAAAGATGAACAGGGTTTAAATAAAAGAGGGTCAAGGTTTTGGATATTTTTAGTCCGAGCTTGTGGCTGAGTAATCGCCGCAGATACTGTAGGCACTCGAGTGTCAGAAGGTGGAGTGGCCTGAAATGTGTATCGTGGGGACAACTAGTGGTTTAGCTTTCAATTGGAGATTGCCACGTGGATTTGTTCTGACCACTTTTGTGCAAGTAAACCGTCGCGGTTAGAGATGTGTGGGTTACAAGTGGTTGATGTTTAGAAATAACCCGCACCTCTGATGACGTTACTTTTGATGATGTGTTCTGATGACGTGGCAGAATAGACTAACAGAGCTCTGATGGAGCTGTGTTAAGTTGCTTCTGTTGCGCGGCCTCCATTTCTTACCGTTACCTTTACCAGAACTTGTTCTGATGTGAGATGGTCAGAACTTTACATGATCAAACAGAGTTCTGATGAGAAACAACAGAGGCTCTGATGAGATGTCAGAGTTCTGACTGGTTCTCCAAAAGATTTAGCTTTAAGCTCAAAAAGCAAAGTCAATTTGGTTTTGGAAATTTGATTATTGACTTGCTCCCCCTAAAACCATGCAATTTTCGTTTATAAGCTCCCCCTCGACAGATGAGCCTTCCCTTCCTTTGATATTTTTTTTTGATAAAACAAAAGAACTTTTGTACGACCAAAAAAATGCGCGGCAGAATTCTTGTGTACAACAGAACTCTGTTGAACTATCCTACCCAACTTTTTGACAGAGCTCTGGTAGGAACATCAGAGCCTCTGTTGATTTTAAACAGATTTAGGAGGACAAGTTCAGCATACCCAGTTTGCTGATTAGGAAGTTAAATCTCCTTTCATTAAGGGCTTTTGTAAACAAATCAGCAAGCTGGATGTCTGTTGAAACAAAGTACATTTCAATAGTCCCTTTTTCAACATGATCCTTTATAAAGTGATACCTTATGTCGATGTGCTTAGTCTTCGAGTGTTGAACTGGGTTGGCTGTTATGGCAATGGCACTCTTGGAGTCGCATAGAATTGGAATTTTACCATACTCCAAGCCATAATCTCTGAGTTGTGTCTTCATCCATATTACTTAGGAACAACAACTAGCAGCAGCAACATATTCCGCTTCTGCTGTAGAGGTTGAAACACAGTTCTGTTTCTTGGATGTCCAACTCACCAACTTTTCTCCAAGCATTTGGCAGCTACCAGAAGTACTCTTTCTGTCGTTCTTGCATCCTCCATAGTCTGAGTCTGTGTAAGCTACAAGCTCAAAACCAGAGTTAAGAGGATACCAGAGACCCAAAAATTGAGTCCCTTTCAGATATTTAAAGATACGTTTGACAGCTGTTAAATGAGTTTCGGTAGGATTTGCCTGAAATCTGGCATAGAGACAGGTTGCAAACATTATATCAGGTCTACTGGCGGTTAAGTACAAAAGTGACCCTATCATGCCTCTGTAGTGCTTGACATCTGTTGGTTCACCATTAGGATCAGAGTCAAGTTTAACTCCAGTGGCAATAGGAGTTTTCATTGGTTTTGAATCATTGAGCTTATATTTTTTCAACATCTGTTGGTTCATTGGTTCATTGGTTTAACTTCAGAGATGTATTTGGACTGACTTATGAAAGTCCCTCTGTCAGATTGTTTGACTTGTAAACCCAGGAAGAAAGAGAGTTCTCCCATCATGCTCATTTTGAATTCACTTTTCATTAAGGTTTCAAACTTAACACAGTACTCTTGCCATGTAGACCCAAAGATAATATCATCAACATATATTTGTACCAGAAGTATATCATTTTTGTATCTCCTGAAGAATAGAGTTTTATCGACGATACCTTTCTCGAAGTGATTGATCAACATAAATTTGGACAGAGTTTCATACCAGGCTCTTGGAGCTTGCTTAAGACCGTAGAGAGCTTTGTCTAGTTTGTAAACGTGGTCTGGAAACTCTGAGCATTCAAAACCAGGAGGTTGCTGGACATAAACTTCTTCTTGCAGTTTGCCATTTAGAAAGGCAGACTTGACGTCCATTTGATAGACCTTAAAACCTTTATGAGCAGCATAGGCTAGAAAGATTCTTATGGCTTCTAGCCGAGCCACAGGTGCAAAGGTTTCGTCATAGTCAATTCCTTCTTCCTGTCTGTATTCCTTTGCAACCAGACGGGCTTTGTTTCTGATGATAATCCCATCTTCATCCTTTTTGTTTCTAAACACCCATTTGGTTCCAATGGCCGCTTTGCCTTTTGGGAGTGGAACCAAGGACCAGACTTTATTTCTCTCAAATTCCAGAAGCTCTTCTTGCATAGCTTCGATCCAATTTGGGTCCTCTAGGGCTTCAGAAATCTTTTTCGGCTCAATCATGCTTAGAAAATTTACAAAGAAGGCTTCATTGATTGTGGCCGATCTTGTCTTTATGCCATCATCAGCAGCACCAATGATAAGATGATGAGGATGATCCTTTGTCCATCGTGTCATGGGAGCATGGACAACGGGTGGCGTTTGTGCTTCTGATGGGAAAAGACGAACTTCAGCATCAGAGTTCTGTAGGTTTGGACCAGGGCTCTGTGGCACACAACTTTGGAGATAGGCCTCATTGCTCTGAGAGTCATTAACAGGGCTCTGTGATGGTGAACTTTCAAACAAGGAATTTCTTCCAACGTTTGTCATTAGAGGTGATGAAGGCTCTTGTTCAGGTTCTCTTTCATTCTGGTGTGGTTCCTCATTTCTCTGAATTACTCCTGTAGACAGAGAGGTAGATGGTGAAGTATTAGAGGGACCAGTGAGAGATGTACCTGTCAGATTTTGATCTGTTGAGTTCTGAGCTTGATCTCCTCTGTTTATGTTATCATAGGAATCATCATCGAAGAAATCATTGAACATGAGATTGATGTCTTCTTCCCTTGATCTAGAAGAACTTTTCTTCTCTTGTTCTGTCTGTGTCCCCTCTGTTGATTTTCGATCAGAGGAGCTTGATATGCTTTCATCAAAGGACACATTTACACTCTCTTGAATGACCCGACATCTGGTGTTGTAGACTCTGTAGGCTTTAGAGGTTAAGGAATAACCAATAAAGATTCCTTCGTCTGCTTTCTTGTCAAACTTTCCCAGATGTTCTCTGTCATTCAGTATGTAGCACTTGCAACCGAAGACATGAAAGAATTTCACATTTGGTCTTCTGTTGTTGATGAGTTCATAGGGAGTCTTCTTAAATCTTTTCACTATTACAGCTCTGTTTTGGGTAAAACATGCTGTTGAGACTGCTTCTGCCCAGATGTTCATTGGAAGAACAGAGTCAGCCAACATGGTTCTGGCGGCTTCTACTAGAGTTCTGTTCTTTCTCTCCACAACTCCATTTTGTTGTGGAGTTCTTGCTGCTGAGAAGTTTTGGGAAATACCTTCCTCTGTTAGGGAGGCATCAATTTTGGCGTTCTTGAATTCTGTCCCGTTGTCACTTCTCAACTTTTGTACCTTTAGATCTAACAGAACATGTATCCTTTTCAACAAACTTATCAGAATTTATGGGACATCAGATTTTACTCTAATGAACTCAATCCAGGTATATCGAGAATATTCATCAATTAAAACAAGGATATACTTCTTGCCCGACAGACTTTGCACAGAGATTGGACCGCAGAGATCCACATGAAGCATATGCAAAGGTCTGGGACAACTATGATCACTCTTTGTTCTGTGTGAAGATCTTTTCATCTTTCCAAGTTCACAAGCAGAACAAAGATGGTCTTTGTCAAATTTCAGGGAAGGAAGTCCTTTTACTAACTTCAGTTTCACGAGTTTGTCAAGATTTCGAAAGTTTAAATGAGCAAATCTTTTGTGCCAGAGCCAGGCATCTTCATTATTCAAAGACACTAAACAGAGTCTCTCTGTTGTAGTGTTTTGGTTTGGTTTGAAATTCATTTTATAAAGATTGCCTTTTCTGTCAGCTCTTAAGAGTTCTTGACCAGACTCGGAAAGTAGTAAGGAACAATATTTCTTCCTGAAATTGACATCAAATCCGTGATCACAGAGTTGACTTATACTGAGAAGATTATGATTTAATCCTTCAACATAAGCAACTTCAGAGACTGAAACACCACCATTTACTAATGTACCATAACCTTTAATCTGTCCGCCATTGTCTCCTCTGAAGGTTACTGCACTTCCAATTTTGTTTTTAAAAGAAGTTAACAGCTCCTTATTCCCCGTCATGTGCCTGGAGCATCCAGAATCCAAGTAACAGATCTGCACATGAGGTTTCTGCAAGACAGATTAATTTCTTTTAGGTACCCATTGCATAATGGGCCCTTTCCTGTTAGGCTTAGGTGGATTATCAGATTTTCCTTGAGATTGTTTATATTGAGATGATGTGCCAGAGGTTTTCCTTTGTGTATTCTGAACAGTCTTGACATTTTTCTTTTGAACCGACTTATTCAGAACACAGTGGGGACCATTCAGATGGTTTTGCAATTTAAGTAACAGCTGAATGCAGCTGCAGTTTATGGAGCATAAATGATGCACATTGTTTTTATTCAAGAACTGTTTGAATGGAGCTTGATTCTGAAAGATTTTAGGACCAGATGTCTTTGCATACAATCTGTCCTGACTTTGTTTCTTAAAATTGTTACTCTTAGGAATAGACTCTTTTGACATGAAATTCTTGGAAATGGACTCATTTGAACGAAAAGAATTTCTTCCTTGATTTACACCGGAATTCGGAACAGACTTAGATATCCACTTTCCCTTCTGTTCTGGTGTGAATCTTACAGGTTTGAAAGCAAGAGGAACATTTGAGTTTACAAAGACGCTTTTGTTTTTCTCTTTCTTCTCTACTTCTACTGCATTAGAAGCAAGAATCTTGAAATCTTTGTTGTTAAAGCTTGTTACTGGTATAAATCTTGACTGTTTCTTAAAGAAAGAAACATCCTCTTTTAGATTCAAAGATCCTACCGGTAGTTGCTTTAACTTGTGTAAGATGTTCTTTTGACCACAGAAGATCTGTTCATCTACCTCGGAGTCAAAGTCACAATTAGAGGCTAGAAAGTCTCTAGTGGCTCTGTTGGAGGAATTTGATTCAATGGGTATGACAGGGATATTTGTTTTAACAGATCTGAACTTTCTCAACTTTGGTTTTAAAGAATCCGAGATAGCATTTTCTTCAATAACTTTCAACAAATTTTCTTTAAAAGATGTTCTTATAGATTCAGAGGTAGGAGAGAAAACTGGTGCTTCTGGATTAAGTTTGCTCTGTGGCATTTCAACAGAGGACTTTGTCTCAGAAGAAGCAGACTTCTGTCCTTTGAAAGAATTGAAGTTGAAAATCTCTTTAGTATCCAAGTCCTTGACGGAATTAGGAACTATGATTTTAGCTTTTCCTTGATCAAGAATAAACTCGGAGGATGGTTTCAAAACCTTTTTATGATCAAAGGAATCATAGCTAACGTTCCTAAAGTCGAGATTTCTTGGTTTTGAGAAAGCATCGGACGTTTTGGTTCTTTTGAAAACAGCATTACCAGATATCACGTCCTCTTGGATTTTCCCAATACAAAAGACGGAGGACAGAGATGTCTTCTTCCTTTCGTTGTAGGGAGCAAGGTCAGAGAAACCAAGACCTTGCGTATCCATCTGTGAATTTATCTTGATATGCACATCTTGTGCATCTTGGTACTTTTTGATTTGAATTTCTTTTCTCTGTAGGGATTGATGTAGAACTTCCCTTTCTCTTTGAAAATAATCAGTTAGAGCAACAGAGTTAAGTCTCTCTGTTTCAGACTGTTTCAACTTTTCAGACTTCTGTTTCAAATCATTTTCACAAACTTTGATCTTTTCAGAAAACAGACTTTCCTTCTTCTTTTGTAAGATTTCTAACTCAGATTTTTCTTTAAAGATTTCTTCCTTTTCTTGTTCCAAGAGAGTCTTTTCTCTCTTGTAAAAAGATAGGTCCTTCTGAGCTAGTTTTCTTAGCTCCTTTTCTTTAGAAAGTTTTTGTTTTAGAAGCTGAAATTCCTCATTCAACATGGAAACATGCATTTCTAATTTTGAGTCAGATTTAGATTCAGATGAGCATACCTTGGCACTGGATCTGGTGGTCTCCAGCGCTCTGTCGTCAGATTCTGTCGTGGTAAGAGCAAATGCATGAGCCAGATCTTCTTCTTCTGTTGTTCCCTTTGTTATCTCTGGTTCTCCAGTCATCCAGTCAACAGTTTCTTCTAAACTTTCATCATCTACAGCAACTCCACAGAAGTTGGCTTGTTCTGGTTCATCATCAGAGGATGAATCAGAAACCCAGTTCTCCATCTCAGCAACATAGCTTCTTTCTCTATAGTTGTACTTGTATTTGTTTTTGTAATAGTCCTGGTCCTTTACCAGTTTGCCTCTACAATTAACAGAGAAGTGTCCAGGTTTGCCGCATCTGAAGCAGCGTCCATCATTTTGATTGATGGGTTGGGCAGCATCGGCCTTCTATTGTGCTGGTGGATTTTCTCTTCTTTGTGGAGGTTTCCCTATTTCTGTGGCAACTCTGTTGGAACTTTGCTCTGGTGCTGTATAACCTCTTCTGTCTTCCCTTCCTTCTCTCTCATATCTGCCTCTTCTGTCGAACTTATTGCCAAATCTCTGGTTAAATTGCTGAGTTATCAGAGCAAGAGATTGAGCAAAAGCTTGAATGTCATCATCCTCTGATGAGCTCTCATCTGTTTCACTTTCTGCAACTAAACTTTTCTTTCGTTTCTTTTTAACCGATTTATCTTTCTTTTTCTCTTTGCTTGAACTCTCTCTGTTGGACCTTTCAGATGTGGTTTTCTTAGAATCAGAAACTAAGGCGATTGGGCCTGCAATGGTGGATTTGCCTTTGTGTTTGACAACATCCTTCTCTTGTGCGGCCAGAGTGCCATACACATCTGTTAGAGACCATGCATCTAAGTCCTGGTTAGCTTGTAAAGACATGGACAGATTTAACCATTCATCATTCAAAATTTTCAAAAACAGAACATTGTTATCTTCCTTCGACCTAACAACCCCACATTTTTTGCATTTATTGATCAACACATTAAATCTGTTGTAGGTTTGCTGTAAGGTTTCCTCAGGAAGTGCCTTGAAATCGTTGTATTCATTTATACATTGGGTCCTTCTGTTCTTTTGGGTCTTGATACCACCCTCAAGTTGGTTAAGAAGTTGATCCCAGATTTCCTTAGGAGTAACACATGAATCTAGTTCTTGAAATATTTCGTTTGGAATGGCCATAATCAGTAGTCTAACTGCTTTAAGATCATTTTCCATTTTTAGATTTTCCTCATCAGTAAAACCTGTGGTTTTAACTTCATAATGAGCTGGAATCTCAGCAGTAGTTCCTGTTGCGGGTACACGAGGAACAAAAACCATGGGTTGGAATGGTCCATCCGTGACAGATCGCATGAGGTCTTTATCCATACCATCGAAAAAATTAACCATCCTGATTTTCCACTGAGGATATTCATCTCTCAGAAGAGTAGGTGGTTTTGTTAAAGAGACAGCAGTATAAATAGCATTTATACCGTTGTTAGCCATTTTGAAAGAAAAAACAGAGTACAGTTTGTTGCAAAACGATTTTCGGCTAGAAACAGAGTTTTAAACAGTAACCAATGGAACAGTAACTTTGGAGAAGATTTTAAGCTAAACTAGAAAGCTTTAAACCCAGTTATATGAGCTATGAAGGCTTGGTTAGACTAGAAAGCAGTAAAACAGAGTATATTATGAAGCTTTTAAAGTCGCACAGACACAATCAACAACAGTGAATCAACCTTGGTAGATTGGATCGTTTGGCTTAAGAAAACCAACCTGGCTCTGATACCAATTGTAGGTTCCCAGATTCACGTCGTATCATATTAATGGTAGTAAAATAGACAGCGGAAGCATATTAAATAAAGCCATTAAAATGAGTGATTGTGTAAACGATAAGTGAACTATGAGAATCAAATATTGAACAGTAAAATGATAACAAGGTCAGATATAAAAGTTTCTCATATATTGATAATGAATCACACCAAGAACAAGTTAAAGTGTGTTCGGAAATCTCATAGGACAACAATATCGTACGGAGGTAGTGCTCGGGATTGCTGCAGTATATGCTTAAACAATTGTGGAAAAACTACTCTTCCCAAAGCTTACTATTGTTGTTCCACTACCTCGCTATTTATAGACCTGATAAAGTGTAGACAGTGTACTATCGTACCCCGAAATGACACGTGGAAAGTGTGTCTCCAATTTTAGGGCATACGTGGAAATTGTGGACACGTGTCTGACACTTAATATTTCCTACGAGACTTAGACTGACAGAGGTCTTCACTTCACCAGAGCTCCGTTGAAAGAGTTCTGTTGGTCTTCTTTTAAATACTTGTTCCTGTTGGAAGTCTTCGACAGAGCTCTGTTGAGCTCTGTTGGATCCGACAGAGCTCTGTTGAGCTCTGTTGGTCTTCTTGATGAACACCTTCCAGGTCTTCTGTCTGATCTCTGTTGGTCTTCTGACTTGAACTATTTTCAATACTTTTACATAACAGATACTTGGGGCTAACAGTACTGTTGCAGGTACAACGTTAATTAAATGCGTCGGCTTCTATTAAGGCTAAGACCCATCAGAGTTTGACACGTGGAGTGGTCAAGTCACGCCTTGTACGAATAATATTCAGGATCTTCGTACAGCGGAAATCGTGAAAAGCACGATTGTCCTTGTATAGAGCTCTAGTCTCTAATACCACAGAGGCTCTGTCAAGTACGACAGAGGCTCTGTGGCCTTGTCCGCATTGAAGAGTCTTCTGGTGATTCTTTACTTCGGTCTTCTCGGTTACTCGGCAGAGCCTCTGTCGAAGACTTCTATGCTTCGGTCTTCTCCGTGACTCGGCAGAGCCTCTGTCGAAGACTTCTATCTATACTTAGCCTATTTTTCAATTCTTCTATAAACATAATGATTGGAGCTAACAATCTCCCCCTAAGTATTGATTTTTTTTTTTTTGAAAAGTGCAAGGTTTTCTAGGCTAAGTACATGACAAGGGGTGAAATAAAATACCTCAAAAGTATTTAGTTTTCTTTCATACAGAATTATGCCAGAGGCCCTTACATTTGATTACATTATGAAAGGAAAGATTTGCAGAGGTTGGTAGAGGATATCAGACGTTGGCGTCTTTGAAGTCATTGAAACTTCTGTTGTCGAATCCTAATTCTCTAAGCTCTTGATAGAAACTAATGCAGAGGGTTCTGAAGTTGATTACTTGGTCGATGACCTCTATCAGTCTATCTGCGAGAGCTTGATTCATGAGCTCCGTTCCTCTATGCTCCACGAGGCTTGCTTTGAATTCTGTCAAAGTATTTGTTGCATACTTCTGACAGTCCATCTCTACGAACAATCTTGACTTCCCAGCAGGATCTTGATAAACTAACCCAACTCTTGGAGATGTAATGATCGAGTTTGGTATGGCAGATGATGGGCAGTCATTTTCTGGTGGCCGGAGATTTAGGTTTCTTACTCCGAGATCTCGTCCTAATTGGAAGTCGACAAGGCTGTATAGCAGAAGTTTCTCTCGCATGGCTTTCCTGGTCATCCTGTATGCCCTTCGATGTGCATCTGTCGTGAAGTTCTTTTTCGTCCAGTCCAGAAGGTCGGGTAGGTCGTAGGGACTTAGATTTCTTAGATCAGCATCTGAGAATTGGGTTACGGTTCTGTCCTCCTTTTTAACTTTATAAGTGTTATAGGAAACCTTAGGTGTGGTTCTGGTTTGAGAAAACTTACAGTATATGATCTTGTCAATTTTGAACTCTGAAGATCTCTGGCACTTCTGTTGTACAGATATCTGTACACCACATCTTCCATCTGTGGTGGAGGTGCATCGGGTGGAGGCATGGGCCTGCGCAGAGCATCCATTTGTTTCCTAATTTGGGCCACTCGATCCTCTGTGATTTTTGCCTTTGGATCCAGAACAGGAATATTTGACAGAGGAGTAGCACCGAAAGCCCAGTCTTCTTCTTCTGGCTTTGGTGTCATATATGCATCAAAAGGGCTATTCATCAATTTTTCTGCTGGTTGATGCTTTGGCTTCTTCTTCTTGGGTTCCTCTGTCATTATCCCCTTGCCGTTATCTTTTGCCTTCGGCTGTAGATCTTCTTGTAGAGATGGGGTTGCTTCTGTGGGTTTTGTCTTCTGGGGTTCTGAGGGCTTTGACGGAGGTACTTCTGTAGGTTTTGTGGGGGTTGCCTCTGTTTGTTTTATCACTTGTGCTTCTGAGGGCTTAGGTGGTGATGTGGGTTTTGTAGGTGAGGCTTCTGTGGTTTTGCTCAGATGTTTTCTTTTGTGAGCAATGGTTTTGGTTCTGGTTTTGGGTGTGGGAGATGGGGGTTTTGTCTTTTCGGCTTCTGGTGTTGGAGTTGGAAGTTTGGGTTCTTCTAGTGTTTTGGGTGTTGGGGAAGGTAGGTTTTCTTCTGTTGGTTTTGATGTAGGGATGGGTTGATCTTCTTCAGAAGATGTCAAGATTTGAACTTGTTCATAGGTTGGGACATCTTCTACGAATACAGAGGTTGTTTCCACAGAGGTGGGTGTTGCCTCTGTGTACTTCTGTTGGTTTCCTCCGTGGGTTTCAGTTGAAGGTGCTTGGTTTAGGGGTTCTGCTGATATTGGTGGTTCTGGTAGACCTTTGCTTGCAGCTTTCTCCCTTGGTTTCTCCCCCTCAGGATGATCTGATGAATCCCAGAGTCATCATCAGAGTCATCATGACCCTTATCTTTTGTACCTTCTGCTCTGCATGAAGCTTCTGGCTTTTTGGGCGGTGTGGCACCTGCAACGATCATCTTTGAGCACAGGTCGTCACAGAGGCCAAGTAGGGTATGGACCTCTGCTTCTGTGTTGAAGCGCATTTTGCCGACACTTTTCTGAAAGTCTTTGACGTAATTAGCGTTGGCAGCAGTGAAGGCTCTGATGAACTCGGTGACTTGATCAAGTATCCCTTGCCCAAGTTCTGTGAGTTGTGCTCTGGTCATGTAGTCGGATGGCTGCATGGCCAGAGTTTGTCTAGTTGTTTGTTCTTGAACAAGCGCAAGGGCCTTCTTTAAATCTTCAGGAGTAATGCCCGCAAAAGTTGGCGTTTGAGCTGTCTTCAGTTGTTCAAGTAGGGCTTTCACATAGCTTTGGAAAGCAGAGGTAGTAGCTTTCTCGAAGTTAGCAGCAGCAGAGGTGGCAGAGGTTGTAGCAGTTGACTTCATCTGGGCTAAGGTATTTTGCACCTCTGTGGACAGGTTGTCCATTTTGGTGTTAAGATTATTGAGAGCCCTGGAAGTTGTTTCTGCAAAAGAATCAAAGGATCTTTTCAACGCCTTCAACGTATTGTCCACAGTGGTGACAAGGGTTTGGAACTCATCCGTTGAGACTTGTGAACTTGGTGTAACCTCTGGGGGAACACATTCTTCCCCATAGTGAGTCCCTGTTCCTTGGACAACTTCTTTCGTCCCTGTATTGACGTTGAGGACGGAAGGATTTCCCTCTAATTCTTGAGCAGAGGCTTTATCAGCCTCAGACTCTATAGAGGTTCTTTTAAGGACATTGTCTTGATCCACTCCAGAGTTGTCTAGTGTCTCTCTGTCTTTGTGCACTCTAAGCTCCTCTGAAGAACCTTTTGGACTTCGTCGTGTGTGCGTGTTAGAGGAAACGAATTCCTCTGTGGGGATTTCTTTTGTGATCTGGGGTGATGGATCACAAACTTAAAGGTAAGTCCTTTTGAGAGGACTCCCCTGGAATGGTTTCCCCGGCTATTAGTGGCACAGAGGTGGAAGGAATTTCCTCTGCCCGGTCAGTTTGGGGTGGGTTCGAGTTGTGCTGCTCTTGTTCAATTTTACCTTCTGCCACTAGACTTGCGGTAATAGAAGTGTGGGTTGCACAGGGAGTTGGTTGGGGTTGTGTGCCTCTATTATTCCAGGCATCTGTTCTGGATTCTTGCTCTGTTGGGCAGCCTTTCACTACATCACCATCTATTGTCTCAACCTCTCTTTCTATCCTACGGCCCGCTGCTTCTACCCTAACTTCTGTTGCAGCTTCTGCCCCAGAGACTAAGGAGTCGTATATTGGATGAGAGCCAATTAATTGTCGTACATGGGGATGTAGAGGTCCTTCATTTACTTGGGTATCTTCTTCTTCATCAGAATCTACCTCTGAGACTAAGACTGGTGGGGTTTTAGTGGTAACTTTAGCCAGATCCTTCGGGCTTGCTCTGAGCACATCAAATCCGGGTTGGGTGAAGGGGTTGTGTAGTACTTCTGGAGTCGCAGACTGAATATTCTGTGGGGTATGGTCATCTTCATCTAAGTCAGAAGAGATTCTGAAGTCTGGTGCTTCTGTTGAATGATGAGATAGGGCTTCTGCGGTCCATTCAGAAGGGTCTAAAGAGTGTGCAATCCCGGGTTGTTGGAGGAAGACAGAAAAATCACCCTGATCTTCTGCATAATTGATAGGTGAAGGTGATTGCAGAGTTTGGTCTTGGGTTTGTTCGACCATTTCTGCTTCCTCTGCGATGGATTGCAGAGGAGTGTGAGGTTTCTTGGATTTATTCTTGCTCCTCCTTTTCTTTAGTTTTGGGGCACCCTCCTCAGAAGACTAATGTTTTCTCTTCTTTTTGTCTTTTGGAGGAGGGGGAGATGCAGAGGATCCAACTATTGTTGCATGAAGAGGGGACAGTTGAGTTTCAGCAGCACTGGTTGAGAAGCCTTCTGTAGCTTTCCTTTTTCTGTGAGCTTTCTTCTTCTTCTTGGCAGAGGATTTGCTATTGGAATCAGGGGAGAGAATTGTATCTCTCAGAGCATGAAAGTTCCCTTGTACCTGTTCGTGCTTAGCCAAGGCCACTGCCCATTCTTCGTCAGACATCCTATCTACAACACTAGTTCCTAAAGGGACTCCTAGACGCGGGGGTGTCACATGACTCGGTTTTAGAGTCCTATGATCGCGTATATATTATAACTTAAGGGTCTCATCTGTTGCATATCCCAGAAGTGCGGTTGGCAGAGGCCTGCATAAAGGGTATTTGTCTCCGTGCTCTGTTGGGGAGTTCTTTGTCATAACATACATTCTGGCTGTTGGTCCCTCCATTGGCCGTGTTTGTAGAAGGAGCAGAGGTTCTAGAAGTATACCCAAAATACGCTGCTATTGCAGAGGAGGTAGAGCTTTTGCAGAGCGTCCTTTGGCCTTTTGGGAGGATATTCTTCGGTCGATGGTGTTAACCATTTCTTGCATCATGAGGGTGGCGTAGTCCAGAGGAAGATCGTAGTACACTCCGTACATAATGGCCATGATTTGATGAGAAGTCTGGTCTGGACTACCCACTTTTCCCGTTAGGCATCGGTTGAGAATGGAGAAGAGGGTATTCCATAGAGGGGGAAGTCGATTTCTTCTGAAATCATTCCTTTTTCTTAGGGTTGTGTTGTACCCTAACATCTCAACAAACTTGCAGAGCTCTGTGTCTGTGGGTTCCTCTGCGTATGCCTTTATCCCTAGAAGACCTCTTGTTGGTAGACTGAACTCAAGTTAGAACATGGTTATGTTGAACTTGAGTTCAAGGTGCTCAGATTTGTCTGGGTTGGAGATGTAGCCCTTTATCTGTCTATCTTCTGGGTCAAATCTGCTGCTTTGCCAGAATTGATTGAGATATCTGGCAGGGATTTTGTGGACAGTTTTGGTTAATAGGGGGTAAAGATAATGATTTTCCAGAATGTGAAGAAGGATGGCATGTGCTTCCCCAAAAGCGGTTTTGGAGGGAACCATATATTGGTTATTGGGTTTTAAGGGGAGAACACGTTCAAAGTGTTCATGTGCGATGAAGTTTTGAAGATGGGTGGTCGGAGCAAAATCTGTTGTGTCGCCGGAGTTATCCTGTTCTATGTTTCTTGCTATTTCAGGATTATGGGAGTGCTCAGAATGAGATGGGGAGTTCACCGGAGCGTTGGAAGTAGAAGCCATTTGAGATTTCTTGAAGAATGGAGTAGAATGGGGAAGTTGCAGGTATTTTCACAGTTCGCCGGAGAAGATGATGGATATAGATTCGTAAAAGGTTTAAGAAAGAATGGGAACGGGGTTATATAGTGAGGATAGAAACGGATAGAATTCCGTGGTAAAAGTGAATTCAATAAACATTTGGGGTCCGCACTCGAGTTTTACGGTTGGGGAGACGTTTCAGAGGGATCGTGTGGTACGCACGTCCAATAAAAATCTGCCACGTCGGATGTGTCAGAGCACGATTAGACGTCCTGCGCGGCTCATTAATGCTTGGCGCGTGGGCAATCCTTCTGTCTGGGGTCTGTCACTCGCAGTAGATAACCCGTACTGTTACAGAATTTCTTTAAAAAGTCATGTATCAGAAACGATAGAAGCTCTGTAGTGGATTGAGCTCTGTGGTCTGAAACCTGCCTTTTATATCTTCTAATGCTTGCACCTTTACCAAAAACGTTTGAAAAATCATTGGAGAGGATCGATAGATTTTTAGTACAAAATCTTCATTTACAGAGGCTTTGAGGCTCTGTCAAAGCCAGCAGAGGCTCTGAGAGTGAAAATTTCTCATAACTAAAAATTTAGAAAACTTTTTGATCATCCAACGTTTAACTTGTTTTAAACATTATTTTTAAGGACATATTTGGAAATTAGTGTCCGAGAAAAACTATTTGGAAAGAGGTTTTGTGCGAGTAGCCTTTGAATACCTGGATTAGTCAACATAAGTTCTGTGGTGGAGTGAACTCTATGACTAGAAACCTTCTTTAAGACATTGAAGTTGATTGATAGAGTTTCCGAATTAAATTTGCGGTTTATAGAGGATCCGGCTTACAGAAGCTCTGTTGAGCTTAGCAGAGGCTCTATGACCTTAAATTTCTCATAACGGAAGGCTCGAAAATCTTTTTGATCATTACTTGTTTGGAATGTCTAAAACAGTGTTTCTAGGATGTATTTGGAAATTGATGTCCTAGAAAATTGTTTTTCAGAAAGGATTTGTACGAGATACTTACCTTTTGGCTCTTCCTTGTTCGGCAAAGACCTTTACTTCTGTGAATTTGATTGATGACATCTCTTCTTTGACTCCCCTTGAATGATCAACCTCTGTAGATCAGTTCAAGGTCTCCTTCTGCTACCCCTTGACCTATGCTTGGATCAAATGAGATAAGTAGCGCACAGGACATAGGTCAATCTTATCAGAGGTTCTGTGGAGATTGTCAAAGGCTCTGAGCAATTCCACAGAAGCTCTGTTGGTAAAAGAACTTTTGATGATTAAGAATGTACATACAGAAGAGTTTAAAATATATATACATATTTACAAGAGGATCAAATCTAACTTACAGAGGCTTCAACTCATGTTTATCATTCCTAACTTACCCACCAAGAAAAGGAATCTTTTCTCATCAAGTGCCTTGGTGAATAAGTCTGCAAGCTGATATTCAGCGAACACAAAGTGCATTTCGATTGTGCCATGTTCAACATGATGCTTCAGAAAGTGCTAACGGATATCGATATGCTTTGTTTTTTAGTGCTGAACTGGATTGGCAGAGATGGCTATGGCACTTTTAGAATCACAGAAGATGGGTATCTTGTATATGTTGTGGCCATAGTCCTTTAGCTGAGTTTTCATCCACAGAACTTGGGAGCAACAGCTAGCAGCAGCAACATATTCAGCTTCTGTTGTAGATGTGGACACACAGTTCTACTTCTTCGAAGTCCAGCTGACTAATTTGCCTCCCAAGAATTGACAACTCCCAGAGGTCCTTTTTCGATCAAGCTTGCATCCTCCATAATCTGAATCTGTGTATGCCTTAAGACCAAAGCCAGAGTTCTTCGGATACCAGAGCCCGAGATTTTTGGTTCCTTTAAGGTATCTGAAGATTCTCTTTACAGCAATATAGTGAGATTCCTTTGGGTTAGGTTGATATCTTGCACAGAGGCATGTGGCATACATTATATCAGGCCTACTTACGGTTAAGTATAACAAAGACCCAATCATGCCTCTGTAGAGCTTGCACTCTACAGATTTGCCATTTTGATCTGAGAATAACTTATTTCCAGTGGCCATTGGGGTATTCATGACAGAGGCATCAGAGAGACTGAATTTTGAAAGTATGTTAGAGACATATTTAGCTTGATTTATAAAAATCCCCTCTGATGATTGTTTTACTTGGAGTCCGAGGAAGAACTTTAATTCTCCCATCATACTCATTTCAAACTCACTCTGCATGAGTTTTTCAAAATCTTTGCACTGTTGTGCATTTGTAGACCCAAAAATAATGTCATCCACATAGATCTGTACAAGCAGAATCTCATCACTTTTTCGTTTGTAAAACAAAGTAGTATCGGTTGTACCTCTGTCGAATTCATTATTGAGAAGAAAGGTTGAAATTTTTTCGTACCATGCTCTTGGAGCTTGTTTCAGTCCATACAGAGCTTTGTCGAGGTAGTACACGTATTTTGGGTAATTGGAACTTTCAAACCCTGGTGGCTGCTGGACATATACTTCTTCTTGGATTTCACCATTTAGAAAGGCAGATTTTACATCCATTTGAAAAAACTTTGAAGCCTTTGTGGGCTGCGAAGGCTAAGAAGATTCTTATAGCTTCAAGTCGTGCGACAGGGGCAAAAGTTTCATCGTAATCAATTCCTTCTTCTTGGAGATATCCCTTGGCCACCAATCTCGCTTTGTATCCAATGACCACCCCATCCTCGTCCTTCTTGTTTCTGAAGACCCATTTTGTCCCTATTGCTTGTTTTCCTCGTGGCAGAGGTACTAGGGTCCATACCTTGTTTCTTTCAAACTGTAGAAGCTCTTCTTGCATAGCATCTACCCAGTTTGGATCATCTTGGGCTTCAGAGATTCTTTTTGGCTCGATCATACTGATGACATTTGTAAAGAAACAAAAATTAGCAGTTTAAACGAAACAAAGTTTGGACCCTAGTTCCTCTGGAACGAGGAAAACAAGCTATAGGGACAAAATGGGTCTTCAGAAACAAAAAGGATGAGGATGGGGTGGTTATCAGAAACAAAGCAAGATTGGTGGCCAAAGGATATCGCCAAGAAGAATGCATAGATTACGATGAAACTTTTGCCCCTGTCGCACGGCTCGAGGCTATAAGAATATTTTTAGCCTTTGCAGCCCACAAAGGTTTCAAAGTATTTCAAAGTATTTCAAATGGATGTAAAATCAGTATTTAGATTACCATCTAAATGGCGAAATCCAAGAAGAAGTCTATGTCCAGCAGCCACCAGGGTTTGAAAGCTCCAAGTACCCAAAATACGTGTATTACCTTGACAAAGCTCTGTATGGACTGGAACAGGCTCCAAGAGCATGGTACGAAAGACTGTGAAATCCCAAATCTAGCAAGAAATCAAGAATGATGTAGAGAGAAAATCTAGAGTACACAAGTCATCCATATATTGATCTTCAAAGTGTAAATGACAAAATTATCAAGTTGTTACAAGAGATCTAGATTCTTATCTAACAAAGAACTAGACATGCCTATTTATACCCATAACATACAAGGTATAAAGGCACTAGCAACTAATACAGTACATTAACTTTACAGTAAATCTTGAATACAACAATGCTCTAACAATCTCCCCCTTTGGATTCAAGATTTAAAAAATATGACAGCAGTCTTCAGCTCTTTGTAAAGTCAATCTTCTCAAACAGACACTCTTTCAAACCATCTTCAAATAGCTTTATCTCCACTAGTTCACGACGAACTATATGCTTTGACACTCTTTAAGAAATCAGCTTTGAAGATCTTCAGACAAACATGAAAAGTCATTGTCTTTTTCTTTGAAAAGTCAACCTTCTTCAATACAATCTTCAACAAATTGTCTTCAAGTCTTGAACATGGAACAAGATGAATCAGAAACGATTAGAGTTTGGATCAGAAAGATGTGAAACCATCCACATTGTTGAACTTTTAGGTGTAAGCGCATTCCGAGAATCACTCAGAACTAAGATAACCAAATTCGGCAACATTTGGACTTCACATGATCCTTCTCCCCAATCTTCAGTCTTTGTTCACGAATCTTTGACTTGAAAGTTCTTTGACATGAAATATCTTTGACTTGAAAATTCTTTGACATGAAATTGAAATTAAACTTTTCTCCCCCTTTTTCGATGATGGTGAGCATCATAATCATCGAAATCCATTTTCAATTTCAGTCGTGTCTTTGAGTATTGCTAACAATCTCCTCCTTACAGAATAACCTTGCTCCCCCTCAAAATAAGAATTCTGGAGCAATTTATTTTCTCCCCCTGAAAGTATGCATATATTTCAATAACGTACAGTATTTGAAATTGTAGCACAAATTTTAAAACAAATTTACACAAGGAAAATAAAATTCATTGAATTTCATTTTATAACTACAAACATTTGATCATTTGAAAACTTTACAAAAGAAATTCAACTTTATGAAATTTAATAGATTTTTCAATCAAATGAAATCAAATGCATGTGTTTGGATGCAAGAACAAGTCATCATTGTATATCAAGTTAAAAATGTTCAGTTTCAAACCCTTTATTAAATCTATTTGGTGTGCTAGCATGCGAAATATGATTAGCTTCAAGCATATGCAATTCTAAAACATATAAGAATACTTTGCTCTACTCACACTATTTGTCCAAAATCAGAATTTTCACAAATTTACGGGTTTATCGCGACTTTGTATTTTCCCAAGTTTCAAGAGATGTGTGCTCATTGGCATCTTTTCTTTTGTGCTCATTGGCATCTTTTGATTTGTGCACATTGGCTTCTTTTGATTTTGTGCTCATTGGCATCTTTTGATCAAAAAGTTTAGTAAAAATAAGATACACCGTTAAACATGACTTTCTATCTGGTTCTATAGCAGGATTTGGGTCAGCATATCCCAGACCAGCTGGCCTTAGGTGCTAGGTGACGAGCACCCCTTAGAACTTAATTTCCCAAACTAGAAAGGCCACATCGATATATCTTAAACCCATTTGTACCAGTAAAACATAGCTTTCTATCTGGTTCTATTGCAGGATTTGGGTCAGCCGATCCCAGACCAGTTGATCTTAGGGACTAGGTGTCGAGCACCCCTTAGGACTTAATCTCCCAAACCAGAAAGGCCACAGGTACAAACTTTCAAACTAAATGATATTCTATAAAAGTTCGGATTTCCATCACAAAATATGAATGATATCTCAATCACTTGGTTCTAAAACATAGTGCTTCTCCCATATTTTCATTACCATCCATCATTCTGACATATAGGCTTTTTGAGAATTATATTCTATATATATCCAGATTCACATAACTTTTTGCATTCAGCATAATTTCATTCATGTTTTGCTGACCTTTCGATTATTTCAGAGGTGAAAATTGAAGCAAATCCAACACAGTTAATACAAAGTTTCTTGTAAAAGCATCTTTTAGCACACATTTAATTCATTGAGTGAAGATTGAAAATTTCATGTCATTGAATTAAATTTGTAAAGTTTCAAGTTTTCAAAGTAGTAGAAACAAAATATAATCCAATGTTACCTTTTACCACGTTCCTTGAAACAGAAAGATGTAACAGTTAAAGATATCACCTGAGAAGTGTGAGTTCTAAACTGATTTGTTTAGAAGTCTTAGTCTTTGAAGTACGGGTTTTGAACTGATATGTTCAAAAGCCAATAACATTGAAGCACGGGTCCTGAATTGATGTATTCAGAAACCAAAATCTCTTTTAAGTGCGGGTCCTAAACTGATATGTTTAGAAACCATAGTCGTTGAAGCACGGGTTTTGAACTGATATGTTCAAAAGCCATAAATCTTTGTCTCCCCCTTAATGGTACAAATATTCTTCAAAAAAAATCCACCGCTTCTCTTCTGTTTTCAGTCATGTGTGTGGAATGTATTTACAAATCAGTACAACACATGATAAACCTGCAAAACAGATTAAGCAGATTTTGGTACCCAATGGCACTTGGGTCCTAGTGGGTTAGGTGTAGATCTCTTTGAAGGAATACTATAAGTACCGTACCAAAAAGAAGTATAATTTTTATGCACAAAATCATTTGTTCCACAGTAAGAACACCAAATTTTCTTTTGAGCTAACCTGATTAATTGATTTACAGAATAAACCAAACCAGGTTTGACAAAAGATTTACCTTGAAATGTATTGCTCTTCTTAGCATTTGGAGTGGGAACCTTTGATTTTGGAATATCTTTCTTCAGAACTGTTGTGCCTTTGACTCTCTATTCCATCTTCACCCTCTTGAAGATTGGAACTTCTTCAGATTTGGAAGTATTAGCTTTAGGCACATTTGTTTTGTTATCTGATTTATCAAGTAGAGGATCATAGAAGAGATTTGTTGAACGAATCTGATCTTTTGAGAAACGAGTTGATCTATTAATATGTTTAGAAGGAATGTTTTTAAAACTCGAACTTGATGCAGTTTTAAAAGAGCATTCAGAATCATTTGAATTAACAAATGGAGTCTGAAAGATACTTTCAGGACTTACCTGCTTTGAGACATCAAATTTAAAAATGATGTCTTCAAGTTTCTTAACTTTGTTTATCAAAACATTTTTCTCTTTAGAAATTAGATCAAATTTCTTTTGGAGATCAGATTTTAACAATTGATCCTTCATAATATCCGCTGATAAACCAGATAATCTTTTGGTAAGATTAAGAATCACATCTTCAAAATATATGCGTTCCGATTCAAAATCTTTTTCCAAAAAAATTCTTTTATTAGTGATCTCTTTGAAAATTTCCATATTTTTCTTTTTAAGGGTTTTACTTTCTTTTTCAAAGAGATTTTTCTTTTCCGTGAAATCTTTTCTTTCCATTTTCAAAAGATTTTCTAATTCAGTAATTTTCACGTAAAGTTCAGAACTTTTAATCTCAAAAGATTTGCGTTCTGTTTCAAATTCATTTCTTTCCTTCTCTTGCTTCTCTTTTTCAAGATATAAAACTTTCTCAAAATCGGAGATTTGTTTCAAAAGTTTTATATATTTTAGTTCAATTATTTCCTTTTCTTTAAGAACTTTCTTTGAAGAAGGTGACAATCCTTCATGTTCAGAAAGCTTCTTCTTCAATTCAACGTTTTCACTTTCCAACGTTGTTGTCTTTTCTTGAACTCCTTTTATTTGATTTCGTAAATATGAGTTCCCCTTTTCACTCTTGTCTTTCTCACTCTTCATATCAGCATTTTCTCTTTGAAGAGTTGTTACTTTCTCTTGAAGTTTCTCGATTTGATCGTGCAGACTTGAGTTGTCTTTGTCTTTCTTTGTTTCAAGACCTGCAATATATACTTCAAGATCAGTAATTCTTTTAGTAAGTTCAGCATTTTGTTCTTTCAAAATAGAATTTTCATTTGAAGAAAAAATGTCAAAAATTTGTCTCTTCAGATCAGCATTTTCTTCTTCCAATGCCTTTTTACTCCCTTGAAGCTCTTTCATATTTTCTTGATGAGTTGAGATATCAAGTGTCTTGTTCTTCTCTTCAAGAACTACAATCTTGCGAATCAAATATTTCAGCTCGGATTCAAGAGAAGAGACTTTGTCTTCTAATGAAGCTTTTTCAGACTTGAGCTTTATGTTTTTCATTCCCTCCTCATCAGAATATCTCATGTATTTAGAAACCAAACAATCAAGGCGCTTGATCTCATCCTTAGCTTCAAGAAGAGTCCATTTTCTCTCTTTCTCTATATGATACATTTTGTCTTGAAGAATGCTAGAAGATTGATCGTTCAGAAGATCAAGCAGAAAAAAAATTTATATAGAAATTTTTTTCTTGAAAAGCTCTTAAAGTGTATGAAATACACTATAGAAAAAATTTCGGAATAAAAATTTCGGATGAATAAGGATTCGAAATCAATGAATTCGAATGAATAAGGGTTCGAATTCAATGAATTCGGATGCTGAAGGGTTCGAATTGAATGAATTCGGATGCTGAAGGATTCGAATTCAATAAATTCGGATGAAGAAGGATTCGAATTCACCCAATTCGGACTTAACTGGGTTCGAATTCACTCAATTCGGACTTAACTTGGTTCGAATTCTTTACTTGAAAAATTAAACCAACTCAGATGAATCCTCAACTTCTCAATTCGAATCTAACAGGGTTCGAATTCAACTCAATTCGAATCCTTAAGGGTTCGAATTCAACTCAATTTGAATCCATAAGGGTTCGAATTCAACTCAATTCGAATGCTTCTTGAGTCGAATTCTATACTTGTGATGCCAAGAACACTCCAAATTCCCTTTGAATGATCCGAATTGTGTATGAATGATCCGAATTCACCAAGAATGATCCGAATTCTGACTTCGAACACGAAATCACTAATTCAGCCATAACTTTTTCAATTCTTGATCAATTGTTATGAAATTTGCACAGATTTGTTCGAAATTTGATTCCACACACTTTCTTAGTTAATCACAAATCCTAATTCGATCAATTTAATCGAATTATGATCCAAAATAGTAAGAAAATGTTTTCGAACAAAAACAGATATAAAATGATCAGATCTGCAAATTCTGGGCAGATTTTGGTATATATCCTTGAATTAAAGATGTTCAGGGATGAAAATCGAGTGCAATGATGTCAAGAATCAATCCAAAAGATCAAAAAATGAAAAAATGATGATTCTAGATGAACAGTAAATGAAGAAGGGTAAGAAATCATCATGAACAGTGATGAATGAAGGATCCGAAATCTTCATGAACAGTGTAAAAAATCTTCAATTTGCTCTTTGATCTGCTTGAATTTTCTGTTTGGCTCTGATACCAAATGTGAAATCCCAAATCTAGCAAGAAATCAAGAATGATGTAGAGAGAAAATCTAGAGTACACAAGTCATCCATATATTGATCTTCAAAGTGTAAATGACAAAATTATCAAGTTGTTACAAGAGATCTAGATTCTTATCTAACAAAGAACTAGACATGCCTATTTATACCCATAACATAAAAGGTATAAAGGCACTAGCAACTAATACAGTACATTAACTTTACAGTAAATCTTGAATACAACAATGCTCTAACAAAGACTCTCAACCTTTCTTCTCGATAACAACTAAGACAGATGTACGATCGATACAACTTTGTTTTATAAAAGGAAAGGTTATGAAATTATGCTTGTACAAATATATGTGGACGACATTATTTTTGGGTCTACAAATGCACAACAGTGCAAAGATTTCGAAAAACTCATGCAGCGTGAGTTTCAAATGAGTATGATGGGAGAATTAACTTTCTTCGTCGGACTCCAAGTAAAACAATCATCAGAAGGAATTTTCATAAATCAAGCAAAATATGTCTCTGACATGCTTACAAAATTCAGTCTCTCTGATGCCTCTGTAATGAAGACCCCAATGGCCACTGGAAATAAGTTATACTCAGATCCAAATGATAAATCCGTAGAGTGCAAGCTCTACAGAGGTATGATTGGGTCTCTGTTATACTTAACAGCAAGTAGACCTGACATAATGCATGCCACTTGCCTCTGTGCAAGATATCAAGCTAACCCGAAGGAATCCCATTATATTGCTGTAAAGAGGATCTTCAGATACCTCAAAGGGACCAAAAATCTTGGCCTCTGGTATCCGAAGAACTATGGTTTTGGTCTTAAAGCTTATACAGATTCAGAATATGGAGGCTGCAAGCTCGACAGAAAGAGTACCTCTGGGAGTTGTCAATTCCTAGGTGGGAAATTAGTTAGCTGGACTTCTAAGAAACAGAACTGTGTATCGACATCTACGGCAGAAGCTGAATACGTTGCTGCTGCTAGCTGTTGCTCCCAAGTTCTTTGGATGACAACTCAGCTAAAAGATTATGGTCACAACATATATAAGATACCTATCTTCTGTGACTCAAAGAGCGCCATAGCCATCTCTGCCAATCCAGTACAGCACTAAAAAATAAAGCATATCGACATCCGTTACCACTGTTTGAAGCATCATGTTGAATATGGCACAATCGAAATGCATTTCGTGTCTATAGAATACCAGCTTGCAGACTTATTGTTGGTTCCCGGATACAACAACTAACAATAATAATAGCAATATATTGAATGATTGAGAGTTTACAAGATAAGATTGAAGAACACTCTCTTACAAAATGAAGCTCTCTCTTTCTATACGTATGAAACTAGAAATTAGGGGCTGGGAGATTTTAGAGGCTTAACCTAAAATCTAACAAAGATACACATTAAGTACTAAGGTTTTATGGCCTAAGCCCATTAGCAACTAAAGCCCACATATTTAATTTGGGCTTTTACAATTTAACCAAGTAATCTTGAATACAATATAAAATAAAAGCTAACACTTATTCACCAAAGCACTAGATGAGAAAAGATTCCTTTTCTTGGTGGGTAAGTTGGGAATGATTAACATGAGTTAAAACCTCTGTAAGTATAATTCTATCCTCTATAAATATGTAAATATATTGTTTTTATTGTTTTTGTTGTCTGATTTATTTCTGTATGTAAATTCTCCATCATAAAAGGTTCTAAAAATTCACAGAGCTTCTGTGGGTCTGCTCAGAAACTCTGACAGCCTACACAGAACCTCTATTGAACTTGACCTATGTTCTATGAAAAACTTATCTCATTTGATCCAAGCATAGGTCAAGGGGGAGCGGAAGGAGACCTTGAATTGATTTACAGAAGTTGTCAATTCAAGGGGGAGCCAAAGAAGAATTGTGATCAACAACAACCACAGGAGTCAGGTATTTAACCAAGGTCAGAAGAGTCAAAAAGTAAGTATCTCGTACAAATCGTTCTTGAAAATAGTTTTCTAGGACACAAACTTTCAAATATGTCCTAGAAACCTTGCTTATGACATTCCAAACAAGAAATAATCAAAACACTTGATGAACCTTCCTTTATGAGAAATTTAAGGTTCCAGAGCCTCTACTGAGCTCAACAGAGCTTCTGTAAGACAGATCCTCCAATACTGCAAATATCATACTGGAACTCGATCAATCATCTTGAATGTCATAAAGAAGGTCTTTAGTCAGAAAGTTCAAAATACCACATAACTTTTGCTGACTAACCAAGGTATTTAAAGACTACTCACACAAAATCTTTTTCGAAAATAGTTTTCTAGGACACAAATTTCCAAATATGTTCTAGAAATACTTCAAAAGACATCTCAAAGTTTAAATGAACAAAAAGTTTTAAGAGCTTCCCGTTATTAGAAATTTAAGGTCATAGAGCCTCTGCTGAGCTCAACAGAGGCTCTGCTAGAGAAAAGCTCTATGATCGCAAATTAATAATGGAAACTCTATCGAATCATCTTGAAAGTCCTCTACAGAGTTCTCTTGTACAAATGCACGCATAAAGACACTGAAAGTTAGTCACAGAGCCCATTCCTTCACAAGAATCTATGTTGATTAACCTAGGCAACTATAAGAGATACTCGCACAAAACTTTTTCACAAACAATTTTCTAGGACATCAACTTTCAATTTGGTCCTAAAAACATTGTTAAAAACAATTAAAACTTTGGATGATCAAAAAGTTTCATAAATTTTTAGTTATGAGAAATTTCAACTCATAGAGCTTCTGCTGGCTCTGACAGAGCTTCAGAACCTCTGTGAATGCAATTTCTACACTAAAAATCTATCGATCATCTCAAATGATTTTCAAACATTTTTGATAAAGGTCCAAGCCACAGAGGATATAACAATAAGGTCAGACACCACCGAACTCCTATCACTACAGAGCTTCTGTCATTTTCTGATACTTAGGGAAATTATGCAAAAGTAACGGTTAATTTCTGCGAGTCAAAATCATGTGGAGATAAAGAAACCCACGCGCCAAGCATTAATGGGCCGCACACGACGTCCCGTTGTACTCTGACACTGCTGACGTGTCACATTTCCATTGGACGTACATGGCACACGTTCACATGGAAAGTTGAACCAGCCGTATGCACTCGATTACGGACCCCAAATTTTATTCACTCTCAAATATTACCTCTTCAGATTCTACCGTTACCTCTCAGTATAAAACCCAAGATACCTCACCTTCTAAAAACTTTACGAACTTACACTTTCTTCTCCGGCGAACTTGTGCAAAAACCTGCAAATTCTTCATTATTCATCTTTTTCATATCCAAGAAATGGCTTCCACTTCTCACGCTCAGTAAAACTCCCCTGCTCACTCTCCGGCGAACTTCCCTGAACACTTTGAACACTCTGAAAACCCAGCGATAGCCAGAGACCTGGAAAAGGACAACTCCGGCGATGAAGCAAACTTTGCTCCGACCACACACCTTCAAAATTTCTTAGAACATGAACATTTTGATAATGTTCTACCTTTAAAACCAAATAACCACTATCTGGTTCCATCTAAAACCGCTTTTGGGGAAGCTCATGCTATTCTTCTCCATATCTTGGAAAACCACATCCTCTACCCTCTCCTAACCAAAACCGTCGACAAAATCCCTGCCAGATACCTAAATTAATTCTGGCAAAGTTGCAGATTTGAACCAGAGGATAGACAGATAAAGGTCTACATTTCCAAGCCAGATAAATCTGTGCACCTTGAACTCAAGTTCAACAGAACGATGTTCTCACTTGAGTTCAGTTTACCAACCAGAGGTCTTCTAGGGATAAAGGCCTATGCAGAGGAACCCACAGACCAAGAGCTCTGCAGGTTCGTTGAAATGTTGGGGTACAACTTACCACTCAGAAAAAGAAATGACTTCCGCAGAGGCAGACTACCACCTCTGTGGAATATACTCTTTTCCATTCTTAACAGGTGCCTAACAGGAAAAGTGGGCAGTCCAGATCAATCTTCACACCAGATCTTAGCCATAATGCACGGGGTCTACTATGACCTACCTCTAGACTTTACACTTATGATGCAGGAAATGGTGAACACAATAGACAGAAAAATCACTTTCCAGAAGAAAAAGGGAAAGAAGACAGAAGCTCTGCCTCCTCTGCAATTTCAACGAATAATAGGTGTTTTGTTAGAACCTCTACTCCTACTCGAAAAATGGCCTATGGAGGGACCAACGATCAAAATATATGCCATGATAAAAAACACCCCAACAGAGCATGAAGATGGTTACCCTTTCTACAGACCTCTGCCAAACAAACTTCTGGGATATGCAAGGAAGGAAACTCTTAGGTTAGAATACATATGCGATCATAGGAGTCCAGACCCAAGTCCTATGACACCCCCGCGTCTAGGAGTCCCCATAGGAACAGAGGTAGTTGAAAGATTGACAGATGAAGAATGGGCAACGGCTTTTCAGAAGCATGAAGAAGTTCAAACCAGATTCCTTGCACAAAGAGAAGCCATCATTCATTCTGCTAAGAAGAGTAAACCCTCTCCCTCTACTAAAAAGAAAACCCACAAGAGGAAAACCACATAGGGCACCTCTACTTCTGCTACTCAAACACAAGAGTCTCCACCTCATGCAATAGAGGTTGGATCTTCTGCACCTCCCTCTCCTCCAAAACACAAAAAGAAGAGAAAACACAAGTCTTCTGAGGAGAAAGCACCCAAACCCAAGAGGAGGAAGAGCAAGAAGAAAATCGGGAAACCCCTATCTCCTATGGAAACTATAGCAGAGGATGATGTGATAGAAGAAGAAGTTCACCAATCACCTCTGCACATCACGGAAATTTCTCTGACTTCCTACAACGACCTGAGTTTGCCAACACTCTTGACACATCTGGATGGACTGCGGAACCCCTCTCCCATGGCTCTATAGAAGAAGCAGACTTCAGAATCTCTTCTGATCTAGAAGAAGATGATCAAACGCCACAAAATGTTCATGGTAAGACACCAGAGGTACTACAAAACCCTTTTCTTCAACCAGGATTTGATGTACAAAGGGCAAGCCCAAAGGAAGAGGTAGCTGCAGAAGCCCATCACATGGACACCATGCTAGGAGGTCACACAGAGGAGATAGTTGAATCTAGGGAGACTAGGGTAGAAGTCTCAGAAGTAGATTTTGATGAAGAGGAAGCAGACCAAATACGAAAAGGCCTTTATCATCCACATATCAAGCAACTAGTTGGGACTCACTCTTGCTATGATGATCTAGGGAAAAGCCCAGAAGTCAAGGATGAAACACCAAGCCATGGGGTAGCAACAGAGGTTGAGACCATAGAGGGAGAAGAAGTGCTTGGATGCTTTACAGAAGCAGAAGCAAGAAAAGATGTCTGGAATAGTAGAGACACACAACCAAAACCAACTCCCAGTCTAACCCACAATTCTATTGCCGCCAGTCTAGTGGCAGAGGGCAATATTGAAAAAGAGCAGCACAGCTCGACCCCAACCCAAACCATTCGGGCAGAGGAAATTCTTTCATCCTCTGGACCATTAGAAACCGGGGAAACTATTCCAGGGGAATCCTCTCTAAAGGATTTGCCCGTAGTAAGTGATCAATTGCCCCAGATCACATCAGACATCCCCACAGAGGAATTTGTTTCCTCTGTTACACGCACACACCTAGGCCCAAACATCTCTCCAGAGGAGATTAGATTTCACACAGACGAAGGGATTCTAGACAAATCCCCAAGTCAACTCAAGGATAATCTTGTACCCACCTCTGGAGTGGATCAAGACACTGTCCTTGACAGAACTTCTATAGAGACTGAAACTCCAAAAGTTTCTTCTCAAGGATTAGAAGGAAATCTTTCCGCCCCCAACATAAAAACAAGGACGAAAGAAGGTGTCTCAGGAACAGAGACTCACTCTGGGGAAGAATGTGTTCCCCCAGAGGTTACAACTAGTTCACATGTATCAAGGGATGAGTTCCAAACCCTAGTCACCTCAGTGGACAATACATTGAAGGAGTTACAAAGCTCTTTCAAATCTTTTGCAAAAACAACATCTAGGGCAATCCTTAATCTGAACACCAAAATGGACAACCTGTCCACAGAGATGCAAAATGCCGTAACCCAGATGAACTCAACTGCTACCACCACTACTACTTCTGCAGCTACTGAATTCGGAAACGCCGTTACCTCTGCCTTCAATGAGTCTGTCAAGCATTTCCTTCAAAAGCTGAAAGAGCAATCCTCCGCTTCTAAGGGCCTTACACATGAAGATCTAAATAAGGCATTGGAACAAGTTCAGGAGAAGACTCTGCAAGAAACTCTGGCCATGAAGCCTTCTGACTACATGACCAGAGCTCAGCTGACAGAGCTTGGGCAAGGGGTAATTAATCAAGTCACAGAAGTAATAGTCGCCTTCACTGCCGCCAACGCAAATTATGTTAAAGACTTCCAGAAGAGCGTCGGCAGAATGCGCTTCAACACAGAAGCAGAGGTTCAAACACTCCTCGGCCTCTGTGATGATTTATGCGCCAAGATGATCGCTGCAGGAGCTGTTCCGCCAAAGAAAACTAAAGCTCCGTGCAGAACAGACGGTACTTCAGAAAAGGGTCAGGATGACTCTGGTGATGACCCTGATAGTCCACCAGATCATCCTGAGGGGGAGAAACAAAGGGAAAAAACTGCAAGCAGAGGTATACAATCTCCACCGGTATCCGCAGAACCTATATCTCAAGCACCTCCAACTCAAACCCAAGGAGGAAAACAACAACAGTCCACAGAGGCAATAACCACCTCTGTGGAATTCCCCTCTATATTCGGAGAAGATGTCCAAACCCAAGAAAACTTCCAAATTCTGACATCCTCTGAAGAAGAACTACCTTCCCCAACACCTAAAACCAACCCAAGAATCAAAACCATTGCTCAAAAACAGAGAAAATATCTGAGCAAAACACCTGAATCCTCTCCAACAAAACCCACATCACCAACCAAGCCCTCTGAAACTCAAGTGTCAAATCCAACAGAGGCAACCCACATAGAACGTCCTACAACCAAACCCTCTGAAGCTCAAAAGCCAAAACCCACAGAGGATACCCCATCTCTACAAGCAGACAAACCAACGACGAAAGACAAAGGCAAAGGGATTATGACAGAAGAACCGCAGAAGAAAAAGCCAAAGCATCAACCTTCGATAGAAAAACTGATGAAGAGCTCTTTCGATGCGTACATAACACCAAAGCCTGAAGAAGAAGACTGGGCTTTCGGCGCTACACCTCTGTCAAACATTCCTGTTCTGGATCCAAAGGCACCTCCTATAGAAGATCGAGTGGCAGAAGTCAAGAACAAATTAGATGCTCTATGCAAAACCTTGCCTCAACCACCACCACCACAAATAAAAGAGGTGGTATACAGGTACCTATACAGCAGAATGAGCATAGATCAAACAGCACCAACCATTCAAGATCCTGATTTCCGTGCTGACCTTGAAAACCACTTCACCAGAACAAATCCCAAGCCAAAACACGAAGTCTTCTTATCCTCCAAAATCATCAAGGTCATTTACTGTAAGTTCTCTAAAACCAGAACCTGGCGTAAGGTCTCTTACAACATCTACAAGGTCAAAAGAGAGGACAAATCCGAGAACCAATTCTCTGATGTGGATCTTAAGAAACTAAATCCTTATGACCTACCTGATCTTCTAGACTGGACGAAAAAAAACTTCACAACCGATCCAGTTCACAGAGCCTACAGGGTGATCAGAAAGGCCATACGCGAGAAGCTTCTGCTATACAGCATGGTTGATTTCCAACTAGCTAGAGACCTTGGAGTGAAGAACTTGGTTGTTCAACCGCCAGAAGACTACTGCCCTCCCTCTACTGTACCAAACTCAATCATCACATCACCAAGGGGTCGGGTTAGTGTTTCAAGATCCTACGGGAAGATCAAGATTGTTCGTAGAGATGGACTGTCAGAAGTACGCCACAAGTACTTTGACAGAGGTGAGAGCGATCCTAGTAAAGCCCAGAGGAACAGAGCTCATGGATCAAAGCCTGGCCGACAGACTGATTGAGATCATCAATGCAACAATCAACTTCAGAAAACTCTATCACGAGCTTATAAAGGAAGGACTCGACCGCAGAAGTTATAACGACTTCAAAGATGCCAACGTCTGAGTCAATCAAACAAATCCTTTGTAATTTTTCTTTTCAAATACAATCATATGTAAATGCCTCTTGCATAATCAATTGTGAAAAAAAAAAGTGTTCTTAGTATGTACTTAGCCTAAAAATCCATGTACTTTACAATTTTTCATTTTTCACTACGTAGGGGGAGATTGTTAGCTCCAATCTTTCTGTTTGTAAAAGTAGTGAAAAATAGACCAAGTATAAAAGCCTCCAACCGAGGCTCTGCCGAGACATCAGAAGACCAAAGACAATAATCGATAGAAGACTGCTCACAGAGGACCGAGTCGCAGAGCCTCTGCGGTATACTAAAGACTTAGAAGAAATCAACAAATATCTTTCTACTGTTCCAGGATCCGTTCATCCACTTGTACAAAGCGTGCCCTGACATAAACTCCACGTGCCAAACTCTGATAGGGCTCTGTCGGAGATGGAACATGCACATTAAATGAACATCATACCTGCTACTGTTCACGCAATCCTGTCTACTGTAGATCAGTCTTTATTGTCTAAAGTATGTCCCCTTTGAAGTAGTATAAATAGAAGACTCAAGTTGAGTTCTTCTATATACAAGAACAAGAATCAGATATTAAGCTACGCACAAACACATACACCAGCAGATTCCTTGTTACATTCTTGGTGTTCTTGATAATATCAAATACAATAACCTTTGAGATATTTATCTGTCATCTTCATTACTTATTTGATATTGTGTGTTCTTCTATCTTAGCATTTCTTTCAGTTAGAGATATACCTGACTCAGTCTGGTTGTTAGAAGATGTTTCTCCAGAGGCTCTGACGGCTCCAGCAGAGGGATCAATATCATCATGGAACATCTCTTCAAATAGAAGATTTAAGTCTTATGCTCTTGTCTTTGGGATGCAAGAGGATTCCTTCTTTAGACCGATCTTCCACAAAGTCAGTTTCTTCAATTCCTTCTTTAACTCCCCCTTGATCGTTGCATACTCCCCCTTGACTGTTGCTTTACCTTTTTGATCTCGGTTGTCTCCCAAATATTAAACTCAAACAATCACATAACGATTTGATGTGCGGAAGCTTGTATAACCAGTTTGAGTAATAACCGATGGTAGATAAGCAACTAGGAGATGAAGAGTAGCGAACACATTCGACTCATGATAATCTGCATTAAAGAACAAGTAACCAATAGCCACTGTTATCACAACAATTAAAATAATTGTGTGGCCTATGTCCAGAGTTGACAAATATGAAGCTCTGATAGGACTTCCAGCTATCATAGGAGTAAAATTATAAAAATTAAACTTCTCAAACTGTTCTTGCAATATCACATAGATATGCATGGGGAATCACAAAGATTCGTGATATTGTGTGGAAGAAAATGTATATGATATGTTGGGCTCAAAAGTGTGTAAACTTGTTTGGACATAACAGGTTTCTACAGACTCAATGTGCATGAATGAAGTGTGAAGGTGGGGCAGATTTACTTCTTTTCAATATCCAACCTTCCAAATAAAGATCGGATAGCATATATGCTGCTTCCCCGTGGAAAATGAAACATTTCTTTGTTGAGAAAAAAATGAGTAGCTAGTGGGGTTAAGTCAAGAGTTGGCATGGGCTCACTGCCCGTTTCAATGATAATCACCAAAGAATCATGATAAATCAGTAATGTGGCTTGCCCGGCTCAGAAAAAGTTAGTGCATAGTTATATAATTATTTTGACTCTGTTCTCACACTCTCTTTCTTTTTATCATGTAGCTCACATCTAACGAAACTCTCTTTTCAATTTTTACCTCTTAAGCACAATGAGAAAAACTCAGATGAGTTATCTCCCCCACTCTTTGATGTAGACCCTTCACCTCTCAAACACTCAAGGTTTACTTCTTAGGTAGGAAACACAGGTTTAAGTGATCCATAGAAGTACTATAAAGCTCACACAATGATCCCATGAAATTGTTGTTCTAAAGATTGTATTGTTCCACACACTGACTATTTTTAGTCTCAGAAAATCATTCAAAATCCAACTTCTATATCAGAAAAAGCATTTAGCATCTAGAAGTGGTTTGACCATTTTAGAAAGGTTTTATCATTTTAAAGTTAGTTTTCTTTAAAAATGAGTCTAAAGATTTATAAATTTACCTTTGGATGTACATGGTCAGATTGGCATTCTCCCCCTCAAATTGAGCATTAAATCTCATTTAAGCTTAATTTGAAATCATATATCCTGTAAAAATCAAAAGGTGTTGGTAATCATCTTTGATGATTCCTCATTTGTTAGGAATATCCAAAAGCACTGATAAATCAAAATTAAAAAAAGTGCAGGGGGTCAGAGTTTAGAAATACCAGTAAAAACTCTGAACTACCATATCTGAGGTACTGGCAGAGGGTGCGACAGAGGTTGATCGCAGTGCCGACAGAGGCTGATCTCGTGTCGACGAAAGCTGGTCTCGTGTCGACAGAGGTTGATCAAGTGCTGACAGAGGTCTTCTTTGTGATCTGCATGAACTTTGATCTTCAAGACTGCTTCTGATCTTTTGAGTCTCTGAAAACTCCACAGAGCTTTGATGATGATTTTAGTGAAACACAACTTTCTGTCCAGCAGATGTATACCGACATTATCAGAGATTCTGACCAAGAAGAACACTGATTCAGATCAATCTCAAAACACGAAAATTGTTCATTTGTGTCTTAGGAATCCAACGCATCTGGACTCATCAAATTCGGAGCTTCGAGGTGGGAGTTCTGTTGAAAATGTGACAGGTACGCAAAGCTGACAGAAAGTACTAAGAAGTTGGACTACTGGCTCTGAGGTTCAGTCGCAGAGGTTCAGTCCACAGAGGCTCTGTCAGATTTCACAGAGGCTCTGTGGTGAACAGTACCACAAGGGGTGGTCACAAAAGTCTGAGCCAAAGCTTGTGTTTTCGCCAAAAGTTGGTCTGAGTGGTCGACAAAGAATGATCACGGCTTGACAGACGCTTGACAAAGACTCGGCAAAGGTTTGACAAGCCTTGGCAAAGCATGACAGCGGTTTGGTCGTGGTTCGGCAGAGGTTGGTCGCTGCTCGGCAGAGGTTGGTCACTGATCGGCAGAAGTTGGTCGCTGCTCGGCAGAGGTTTGGTCGCGGCTCGGCAGCAGCTTAACAGAAATGTTACACTAACTTTGACACTGATTTAGACCATGATAGCTCTGGAGTTTGCAAAAACTCAAAACATAAAGAGTGTGCATTGGTTTGTTATATTTTCATAGCATCTAGAATCACCTCTTTTGGAGCTTGGACGAAAAATATATGGTTGATTTACCACAGTCGCGCAGATCTGTCCAACAGCTTTGTATCAGCACACTGTTGTCTACTTCAACGATGCATATGACCCTTCTAAATTTCGAATCTGTGAATTCTCAAAACACGAAAGATGTTCACCAATGTGTTTTAAATTCAGGGCCTTTTGAATTGCATCAATTGGTGTCTTGATCAGTGAGATATGATCAATTTACTACAACATCGCAAATCTGTCAGCATGCTGTTATTAAATCTGATTTAAGACTAAGTTATGTACTGTTGTGCACAGAAATCAATTGCCTTTGAAGGATGAGTCTTAAACTGAGTGTTTAAGAGTCCATTATCCACTGAAGTGTGAGTCCTTAACAGATGTATTAAGGAGTCCATTTACCTGCAAGACAGATCAAAGAACTTTTGGTACCCATTTCCAAATGGGTCCTATTTTGTTAGGATTTGAAGATGTCTTCAGGTCCTCTGGTTTGCCAGTCTTTGCTGGTTTGCCAGGTTCCTCCCTATGAAATCTCATACTATGGGTCTTTGAATTTTCCTTTTTAAATGACCCATTATGAACACAGTTTGAATTAGAGAAATGGTTCTTCAATTGAAACAGAAAATTAAAGCATTTACAGTTATATGAGTGATGAGATGAAACAGAAACAAAAAGCTTTATAGCAATTTTTTTTTTACAGGAGTAGAGCTTTTGACTTTCCAAACCATTTTTACTCTTTTGAAAACAAGATTATATGTATTATCAGCACAAGAGTTTGCTAAGTCAAATTCCTTAAGCCTTTTAGCTAAAACATCATTTTCTTTTAAATTCTCATCAAACATCTTTTGAAGATCAGATTTATACCTCTTCTCCAACACGACCTTAGTTGACAAAAAAGAGAGTCTTTTTGTCAATTTGGACATTTTAGCTTTAAAAACTTTTCTTTCTCTCTCAAAATCATCTTTCAAACATTTTGTTTGAAATCCTTCAATCTTCTTCTTCTCAAACTCTTTTCTTTCAAGATCAGACTTTTTCCTCTCTTTTTCAAGAGTCTTTTCTAAATCATATAATTTGTTAGAAAGCTTAACAAACTTTGTTTCAAAAGATTTTATTTCATTTTCAAAGTTCACTTTTTCACAAATTACAAGCTTTTCAAAATTAGAAATTAGATTAGAAAATTTTAAACATTTAAGTTCAAGTCTTTTCTACCCTTGTTCAGACTCAACTAAATTCCTTTTCAGTTCAAGATTTTCACAGTTTAGAAGTTTACCTGATTCTTCAAGCTTAGCAATCTTATCTGAATCAATAAGAATGCTCTTGTTCCTTTCTTCTAGTTCTTTCTCAAGAGTAGGAATTATCTTGTGAAAATTAGTATTGAGCTTAGAATAATAATGAGCATCAACATCAGCACTAAATCTTAGTCTTGACATATTGTTACTTGAAAATTTAAAAAAATGTCGGATCATTAACAGATACTTCGTGAGAAGTAGAATTTGTCCACTTGAGTCAATTTTTCAAATCTTATCGGATTGAGCTGAAATTTGGTATGTAGGTGCACGGGGATATTCTGGACAACTTTAATTCTTCGAGTTTTGTCCAAAAACAAACAGAAAATGGGTTTTCGAAGCAAAACAGAGTGCAGAAAAATCAAAGTTTAAAACTCCGAAAATTGAGTGAATGCACAAACTGAGCTACAAACCTAGTGATTTTGCGGAATAAAACACTCAGGTATTACCTACTAACAACCCTTGATCGATTCTAAACCAGGAGAAGAACTCTAATGGCCAAAACCAACCAAAAAGATGAAGAACTTGAAGAAACTCTCAACTTTGCACAAAAAACACAATAATCTCTCAAAAATTGATAAAAATCAATGGATTGAAGCACAAATTCGAAACTGTTTGGCTCTGATATCAATTGTAGGATCCCAGATACAACAAGTAACAATAATAATAGCAATAATCTTTGTATTGACTGATAAAGAGAAGTTTACAAGATAGGATTGATGAACATTTTCTTACTATTGAAGCTCTCTCTCTCTCAACGTCTGACTCTTTCAAATGAAGGCTTGGAGATTTTGAGGCTTAACCTAAAACTCTAACAAATTACACATTAAATACTTAGGTTTTAAGGCCTAAGCCCATTAGCCACTAAAGCCCACAAATACAAATTGGGCTTTTATAATTTAAGCAAGTAATCTTGAATACAACATAAAAATAAAGTCAACAAATGGGTATCTAAAAAGAACTAATTTGTCTTACAGAAGCCTCATGTGCAGATCTGGTACTTAGATTCAGGATGTTCCAGGCACATGACAGGCAACAAGGAGCTGCTGACTTCATTCAAAGACAAAATGGGAAGTGTAGTAACCTTTGGAGGCGATGGACAGGGACAAATTAGAGGTTATGGTGTCTTAAATAATGGTGGTGTTTCAGTATCGAAAGTTGCTTATGTTGAAGGCTTAAATCATAATCTGCTTAGCATAAGTCAACTGTGTGATCATGGATTCGATGTCAATTTTAAGAAGAAATACTGTTCTTTGTTACTTTCTGAGTCTGGTCAGGAGCTTCTTAGAGCCGATAGAAAAGGCAATCTCTACAAAATGAATTTTAATCCTAGTCAAAGTTCTAAGATAGAAAAACTGTGTTTAGTCTATTTGAATAAGGAAGATGCCTGGCTCTGGCATAAAAGATTTGCTCACCTAATTTTTCAAACCTTGACAAGCTCGTGAAACTAAACTTAGTTAAAGGTCTGCCTTCACTTAAATTTGACAAAGACCATCTTTGTTCTGCATGTGAATTGGGTAAGCTGAAAAGAGCTTCACACAAAACAAAAAGTGATCACAATTCCCTGGACCTTTGCATATGCTTCATGTGGATCTTTGTGGTCCAATTTCTATGCAAAGTCTATCTGGTAAAAAGTATATTCTTGTTCTTATAGATGAATACTCTAGATATACTTGGGTTGAGTTCATCAGAGTAAAATCTGATGTCCCAGAAATTCTGATAAATTTGTTGAAAAGGATACAGGTTCTGTTAGGTCTTAAAATCCAAAAGTTAAGAAGTGATAATGGGAAGGAATCAAGAATTCTAGAATTGATGCCTACCTGTGAGTTCCAGATTGATCAGGTAACTACGATTCAATGAGAAATAACAAGAACAATTGATGATTTCAACTTGTCATCCCTCTCACATTCATAAATCAAGATAGTTACAAAGGTTTGAATGAATATCAACTATCTCTCTCTAAACAATTAAGCTCTCAACTTGTATAATGAATCGCTAACCTAATTCTAAGGTTAAGGAAACCTTATATACTTAGGCCTTAGATAAACAAGGCCTAATCCCATTAGGCACTAAAGCCCATTTAACACAAATGGCTTTTACAAATTAATTAATTAAACTCTAATTTAGCTCTATATAATTATTTATATATCTTTCTAATATGTAGGACATTTATGGTCCTAACAATCTCCCCCTAAAGATATATAAATAAAAATCGGTCTTGAAACCTTCAAGTCTTGATCTTATCTCCCTTTAGAATCCTTGAAATGCAATGATGTTGCTTGTCTTCATGTCTTTTGACGCTCCCCCTTGAATAAAACTCTTGAATAAAGCTCTTGAATTTGTTTTCAGCTTTAAAAGAACTTGTAGAACCAATATGCTCGAAGGAGGAAATATTGAATTGTAGCGAACACCACTTAATAAACGATGAGAATAGTTGATCACTTGTATTCACTTTGAGCTCTTTGGATCTCGGAACAGATCAAACATTCGATTAAAAATCGGTCAACGGTTACTCCCCCTCGGCTTTTGCATGGGAACTTCTTTACTCCCCATCGGCTTTTGCATGGGGACTTCTTTACTCCCCCTCGGCTTTTTCTAACTCTCCATCAACTTGATATTCGGTGTCTTTGAATCTGTACCCTTTCTCCCCCTCATGATGAGTCGGAGCATTCAGAGCATCATTCACGTTCAAAGACAATAGTGACGAGTAGCAAAGAAACCAGATCAAAAACATTAAGTAACCAGAATGGGGTAAATATCTAACACAGAAACACAAAAGTAACTGTTATCACAATAATTAAAATAATTGTGTGGCCTATGTTCAGAATTGGCATTGGGTATCTCTGATAGGACTTCCAGTTATCACTGAAGTAAAATTTAAAAAATTACTTCTCAAACTGTTCCGGCAATATCACGAAGATATGCAATGGGAATCACAAAGACTCGTGCATGTGTGAAAGAAAAGAATTATATCAGTTAGGCTTCAATATTGGTTTAACCTGGGACGCAAGTTAAAAATCAATAGACACAGTGAGTAGAATATGAAGTTCGGAGACCGAAGCCGATGTCTTCGTTTTCAATATCTAAGACCTCCGAGTGAGGAATAAATAGATTATGTGCAAAATCTCCGTGAATATATGAAACAAGCATCTGTTGGGAGATACTTGAGTGGCTGGGTGGGGTGACACGAGTTATCGACACTGGGTCCATGTTTGTTTCAATATTCATCTCCAAAGAACGAGAATGAATAGATTGTGTGGTTTCCCGGATAACTGACTCGGTTTGGTAAGGACCAATTTATTCTTTTAAGTCCTGTCACATCCTCACCATATTTTTTTCTCTCCAAACTCATCTATCAACTAGACCCCTCACTGATGTCTATAAGGGATGTGTTTTTTAGGTAGGTCCTTCCGGTTCTAGATTGACCATAGAAACGATGTAATTCCTAACACTCCTTTCATGCAACAAGTAGAACAGTTTAGTAAAACAGTGAAGACCGAGTTCTAAACTGAAGTGTTTAGAAGTCGAAACATTTAAGAACGAGTCCTGATCTGAGTTGATCAGAATTCATAAAAATTAAGTACGAGCTCTGAATTGAATTATTCAGAAGTCATAACGTTTAAGAACGAGTCCTGATCTGAATTGATCAGAAGTCATAAAAATTAAGTCCGAGTTCTGATCTGAAGTAATCAGAAGTCGTAAGTTGAAATAACAGAATTTCAATGAGACAAAATCAAGCGCAATGACTCAGTAAGCACCGTATTTACAAGAATGAGACAATGATCAGAATGTTTAATTGTGAAGAGCAAGTCATAATTATTATATCAGATAAGAATGGAATCATTTGCAAGAAATAGCGAACTTGGAAAACAACTAGGAATTCAAACGAGTGTATTTCCATCGAAAAAATCAATAAATATGTGAGACATGGAAATAACTGAGTCAATGAAGAATGACACGTGGCAATCATGGAAGTTAAAAGTGAGAATAACAAACACAAGTAAGTTATTCAGAATGAATTACCACGGTCTTTGAATTCGGTTAGAAGTTCACTTACCTTTATAAGATAGTACTCCCCCTCAAAATTGGCATAAGCTTTGATTGCAGTCATGTGAAAGGAATAATAGGAATTAAAACCGCACATGACATTCCTGCAAAAACAGATTAGACAGATTTTGGTATCCATCTTTTAATGGATCCTTGTTGGTTAGATGCCCTATGAGGACCTGGGAAACTATAAGTACCTTTCCAGTAGTTAGCACGATCTTTCTTCACAAACTCATTTGTTCCACAAAAAGAACAACACAGCTTCTGTGTAGATAAGCTGATCAGTTTATTAACAGAGTAAACTCGATCAGTTCTCACAAAAGGTTTAGCGTGGAAAGATTTGTTGTTCTTGTCACTATTAACAGAGACGAATGGCTTTGGAGCATGAGCAGTTCCTTTAACCTTCCAAACCATGTTTACTTTCTTGAAAGATTGATTATCTTTATTATCAACACGAGAATTATAGAAAAACTTGGAAGGTCGAATCTGATCTTTTGGAAAATCATTTGATTTGACGAAGTTCTTTGAAGAACGAATTGTAGGAATTGAACTTGAAGCATAAGAAGGCTGAACACCTTTGAACTTGCTTTCTTCAAGTTTCTTGACCTTAACAGATAAAGCATTTCGTTCTTTGAGAATTAAATCAATTTTCTTTTGTAAATCAGATTTAACCATTTGTTCTTTCAAGATCTCGGTTGCTAATCCAGATAATCTCTGTGTAAGTTTAGAAATCTCAGTCTGAAAGGTCTTTTTCTATTTTGGAAAATCATCTTTCAAGCATTTAGCCCTAAAACCTTCAACTTTCCCTTTCTCAGACTCTTTGATTAGAGCGTCTATTTCTTTCTCCAAATCAGTTATTTTCAAAGAAAGTTCTCCATTCTTTTGAGTAAAAGATTTGCGTTCAGTTTCAAACTTCTCTCTTTCTAAAAACAAAATTTTTTCAAAGTCGGAGATCTGTGTTGAAAGTTTTAGACATCTAAGTTCAAGACTCTTCTTCTCTTCAAGAGATTTGGTTGAAAAACCAGATTGCTTTTGTATAAGCAATTGTCTTTCCTTTGCAAAACTTTCTTTCTCCTTTTCAAAAACCTTTTCAAAAGTAGATAGTTTATTTTTAACCTCAAGGTTTTCACAGTTCAGGAGTTTACCTCTCTCTTCTTCTTTCGCCAGCTTCTCAGAACTATTCCAGATTTGAGATTTTAGTTCCTTCAGTTCCTTGATGTATTTGTTGCACAAATCATCTGATCGCTTGATATTCGTTTCATGTGGTTTTGCCGGCTCTTTCTCAGTCTCCTTGATATCACCTCGTGATGATAAATCAGACAACTTCTTTTTCAGCTCAGAGTTTTCAGACTCTAAGAACTGACTTTTCTTCTGCTTTAGCCAGCTTCTTAGAACTTTGATGTACTTGTAGATCAAATCATCTTTCTTCTCGATATGTGTTTGATGTAGTCTTTGATTTGCTTGACACTCCACATTAAAGCAATACGACATTGTTACCTGAAAAATTATGATCGTTAATCGGTGTTATTTTGAAGAAAAATTTGCGGAAGAAAAATCAAAAAATTAAATCTGAAAAGCAAATTTAAAAAATAAATTCGTTTCCAAAATTTAAAATTTGATTATTGACGGTACGAACGAAATCAAACTTCGATGGTGAAACCTGCGAGAAAACTAGCCAAGTTAAATCAAGAACGACAACTAAAATCACATTATATGATAATAGTCGCTAATAATAGCAAATCGTCGCAAATCATCTCAAGCGTCACAAAAAAATTTGCAAATCGATCGTTAAGAAAAATCGCAACTTTCGTTAAAGAACTTTAATTACGAGACGTGCGGTAACTCGAGTACCGACGAGAACTTATCAATCAAAAACATACCGGGTGAGACGAAAACAAAACTTACCGGATGATGTGATGCTTACCGGATAAAATTGTGGTTCTCGCAAAAATAGCACTTACCGGATGAATAAAATCAAGTGAACTTACCGGACGAAGGTTGGTTTACCGGATGCGATGAGAACTTAGGAACTTACCAAATAAAAACTTACCGGTAGATGAATAATCCGCACAAAGCAACGCTTACCGGATGAAGATGTTTCTCGATCAAAATCAAGCCAACAAAAAAAATTAAAACAAACAAACCAAAACAAAAATTCCAACTAAATATATATGTATGTATGCAAAGGTATATGTGTGCATGACGTGTGATGGTCAAACAAAACAAATCAACATGGTCAACAAAAGGGGCTGAGATTGTTTCATGCGGGAAGTGAGGTTAGCCGGAAAGTTGGTATTTGTCCAGAAAATTGATATTTGACCGGAAAGTGTGTTTGACCGGAAAGCTTTGATATTTTGTCCGGAAAGAAGGTTTTGTCCGGAAAGAATATTTGACAATTGAGTGTCCGGGAAATTTTTTATCCGGGAACCAAAGACAATCCGGATGGATTTGTCCGGATAGTGGTGAGAAATAGGAAACTTACCCGGAAAGATTACGAACGTCTGGACACTGCGGCTGTGATTGCGATTCGGATATGGGATCGATAGGGTTGCTTGATTTCACCCCTGTAGGGTTAGATTTTGACCAAAAACACATAAACAAACACACCCAAATCGATTTCTATGCAAAGTATGTCCTATTTTTCAAACAAAAGACCACAAAAATTTGAAGAACACCTACAACTCAAGAATTGATTTTTAAGAAGAAAAATTAATACCTTTGAGACTTGATGTAAACGCAGATAAAGACTAGAATAAAGCAATTAAACAATCGAGATATACCAGAAAAATATTTAATCGATGAAAGAACTTTGCAAACCCGATTGAAGAACGATTTTCTTCAATAAAAAATTGTTGTATTTCGAAAATAATCTGGGAGCCTTCTAGACCAAAAATCGTGACGATCCGAAGGTTTAATCTCCGGGAATAGGCAAAACGGCTCGCTGCGTTTTTCCAGAAAATTCAATACGAAATTTATACTTTTTCTCGCTTTTGTTCGATTTCTTTCGTATCTTCAAATCACCGATTCTGCTCTGATACCAATTGTGAGTTCCAGATTGATCAGGTAACAACGATTCAATGAGAAAAAACAAGAACAGTTGATGATTTCAACTTGTCATCCCTCTCACATTCATAAATCAAGATAGTTACAATGGTTTGAATGAATATCAACTATCTCTCTCTAAACAATTAAGCTCTCAACTTGTATAATGAAGCGTTAACCTAATTCTAAGGTTAAGGAAACCTTATATACTTAGGCCTTAGATAAACAAGGCCTAAGCCCATTAGACACTAAAGCCCATTTAACACAAATGGCTTTTACAAATTAATTAATTAAACTCTAATTTAGCTCTATATAATTATTTATATATTTTTCTAATATGTAGGACATTTATGGTCCTAACACTACCTAACAGAGGAAGGAATCTCCCAGAACTTCTCAGCTGCCAGAACAACCCAACGGAATGGTGTTGTGGAGAGAAGGAACATAACTCTGGTAGAAGCCGCCAGAACCATGTTTGTAGGATCTATTCTTCTTGTCAACTTATGGGCAGAAGCAGTCTCAACAGCCTGCTTTACCCAGAACAGAGTTGTCATTGTGAAAAAAATTCAAAAAGACTGCTTATGAACTCATCAACAACCGAAGGCCGAATGTGAAATACTTTCATGTTTTTGGCTGCAAATGCTTCATCTTGAATGACAGAGATCAGCTGGGTAAATTTGACAAGAAGGCTGACGAGGGAATCTTTATTGGTTACTCTTTAATCTCTAAAGCCTACAGAGTCTACAACACAAGAACCAGAGTCATTCAAGAGAGTATAAATGTGTCCTTTGATGAAAAATCATCAAGTTCCTCTGATTGCAAATCACCAGAGGGGATACAGACTGAAGAGAAGCCTAGCTCTTCCAAGACAAGAGAAGAAGATATCAATTTGATATTCAACGACTTCTTTGATGATGAGGATTCCTCTGACGACATAACTAGAGGCAATCAAGCTCAGAACTCTGCTGAACAGAATTTAACAGGTACATCTCTAACAGGTCCCTCCAACTCTTTACCATCTACTTCTCTGTCTACAGAGAAATGAGGGACAACAGTCAGATGTAAGAGAACCTAAACAAGAGCCATCATCACCCCCACTGACTCATATTGGAAGAAATTCCTTGTATGAAAGCTCGCCTTCACAGAGCCCTATTTGTACATCACAGAGCAATGAAGCCACTCTCCAGAGCAGTGTGCCTCAGAGCCCTAGTGCCAATCCTCAGAGCTCTGATGCTGACATATGTCTTTTCCCATCAGAAGTACATACTCCACCTGTTGTCCATGATCCAATGACCAGATGGACAAAGGATCACCCCTATCATCATATTATAGGTTCTGCTGAAGATGGTGTAAAGACAAGATCTGCAACAATCAATGAAGCTTTCTTTGCAAATTTCTTAAGCATGATTGAGCCAAAGAAGATTTCTGAAGCCCTGGAAGACCCAAACTGGATTGAAGCCATGCAAGAGGAGCTTCTTGAGTTTGAAAGAAATAAAGTTTGGTCCTTGGTTCCACTTCTAGAAAATAAAACAGCTATTGGAACCAAGTGGGTGTTTAGAAACAAGAAAGACGAGGATGGTATTATCATCTGAAACAAAGCACGGTTGGTTGCCACAGGATACTGCCAAGAAGAAGGTATTGATTATGATGAAACCTTTGCACCAGTGGCTAGGCTAGAAGCAATCAGAATCTTCTTAGCCTATGCTGCCCATAAAGGTCTCAATGTCTATCAAATGGATGTGAAATCGGCCTTTCTGAATGGCAAACTGCAAGAAGAAGTCTACGTCCAGCAACCACCAGGTTTTGAAATCTCAGAGTTTCCAGATCGCGTATATAAGTTAGATAAAGCTCTGTATGGCCTTAAACAAGCCCCTAGAGCCTGGTATGAAACTCTGTGAAATTTTCTATTGGTCAACCATTTCGAAAAAGGTACTGTGGATACAACCTTATTTGTTAGGAGATATAAAAATGACATTCTTCTGGTACAAATATATGTTGATGACATTATTTTTGGGTCTACTAGGCAGGAGTATTGTGCCAGGTTTGAGGATTTGATGAAAAGTGAATTTAAAATGAGCATGATGGGAGAACTTTCTTTCTTCCTCGGTTTACATTTTAAACAATCCATCAGAGGAACCTTTATAAGTCAATCAAAATATGTCTCTGATATTTTGAAAAAGTATAAGCTCAATAACTCAAATACTATGAAAACTCCTATTGCCACTGGAGTTAAACTTGACCATGATCCTCAAGGTCAATCTGTGGATGTCAAGAACTACAGAGGCAAGATAGGGTCACATTTGTATTTAACTGCAAGCAGACCTGATATAATGTTTGCAACCTATCTTTGTGCTAGATTCCAAGAAAATCCTAAGGAATCACATTTGTCTGCTGTCAAACGTATCTTCAAGTATCTCAAAGGGACTCAATTTTTGGGTCTCTGGTATCCTCTTAATTCTGGTTTCGAGCTTGTAGCATATACAGATTCAGATTATGGAGGATGTAGGAATGAAAGAAAGAGTACTTCTGGAAGCTGTCAATTGCTAGGAGATAAGCTAGTCAGCTGGACATCCAAGAAACATAACTGTGTATCAACCTCTACAGCAGAAGCAGAATATGTTGCTGTTGCTAGTTGTTGGTCTCAAGTAATCTGGATGAAAACACAGCTCAAAGACTATGGCTTGGAGTACAACAAAGTCCAAATTCTGTGTGACTCCAAGAGTGCAATAGGAATTACAGCTAATCCAGTTCAGCACTCGATGACAAAACATATCGATATAGGTACCACTTTATCAAGGATCATGTTGAAAAAGGGACGATTGAAATGTATTTTGTTTCAACCGACTTCCAACTTGTTGATTTGTTAACAAAAGCCCTTGATGAAAGGAGATTTAATTTCTTAATCAGCAAGATGGGTATGCTAAACATGTCCTCCTAACTCTGTTTAAAATTTACCAGAGCTCTGATGTTCATACCAGAGCCCTGTCAAAATAGTTAGGGAAGTTACATCACCAGAGCCTCTGATGTTCATCTCAGAGCTCTGCCAGCATACTTTTTCAATATTTTTTCCTCTTTGCGTCTCAACTTTGTATATTCTATGAAATTCTTTTTGTAAAAAAAAATTCTTTCAAAAGTTGCATCAATCAAGAGAAAGTTGAAAAGATAAATTTGTCATTTAAGCTCATCATTTTAGGGGGAGCTTAAAAGGAAACTAAGCATGTTTTAAGGGGGAGCAAGTCAAAACAATTTTAAAACCTTAATGACTTTGTTTGTTGAACATAAGGGAAAATCTTTTTAAGGAAGGGAAAACTTGTTCTGATGAAAATCGTTTTGGATAATGTCAAGAACCTACAAGAACTCTGACATTTCACTAGAGCCTCTGATGAAGTTCACCAGAACTCGGTGAAATCTCTGAGGATGTTCTTCACTCGTTCTTTGACTATTCTCACATCAGACAGGATTTGCAAATGATTTTAGGGTAAAGGTGAAACATTTTGGGTTACTTGAAAGAATGGACAAGTCACTCATCAGAGACAAAAGATGTGCTGAGAGTTCCACCAGAGTTCTGCCATTTCTCTGATAATGGTCATCAGAGATGCGGGTTATTTCTGAGCGTCAACTACATGTCACCCACAAATCCCTAACCGTGACGGTTCTATAGCCGAAAGGTTGTCAGACCCAAAACCCACGTGGCATTTTCTGATTGAATGACCAACCGTTAGTTGTTTCCACGTTCTACTGTAGAGGTCGCTCCACTATCTGACACTCGAGTACCTACAGTACCTACGATGGTTATCCAGCCAGATATTTTGAGTATAAATACCCATTCCATTGACCCATTTCATTTCTTACGCTTTCTAAGTGTTCAAACCTTCAAAATCTTCCCTTCTTCGTGTTCTTCAAACCCCAAAACCTGCAACAATGGCGGAACAAGCAAACTCAGCAGAATCAAGCCGAATAGTACCCGTAGATCAAATAGTGATCGAACCCTATGAGTTTGTAGATAACAACTACAGATTCGACGCCAATCCAGCCAACTTTTTGCCCATTTATCATGTGTTCGTCGAGTTCTTCAGAAACTCAGAAATTTTCCAAGCCATTACAAAATACAACGATGACCTTCCACAGATTTATGTCCAACAATGGTGGACAACATGCCAGTTCATTCCAGAGAGGAAAGGGATCATTGGAAACGTCGATTCAGGAAGAGATGGAGGAGCAGGAAGGGTTCGTATTCGTGACAAGACCATTAGAAGAGTTTTTGATATGCAAACCAAAGAACAGTTGGGAATCCCTGCATTTGAAAAAACCCCCAAAAGTCCCTGTTCTTCTTACATTCGTTCGATTCTTAGGCTACAGCAAATAGTTCATCAGAATTGGAGATTTCAAAAGAGGTAATCTACCTCCAGTGTGGAATTTCATGTTCTCTACAATCAACAGAACCCTGACCTGCAAAAGTGGTAGCCATGACCAAGCCAACACCGAAATTCTACAAATCATGTATGATTTATACTTCAACAGGCATTTCGATTATGCCAAAATCTTGTACGAAGAGCTTCTGACCGCAGTGAATACCAAGACAACAACTCTGGCGAGAGGAGGTGTTGTGGGAGAGCACAGGAATCTGAAGCACATCAGATTTCCAAGGTTCATTAGCCTGGTGATAAGGGAGGCATTTACAACTCTGCAACTTGTTCAACGGGGCAATCCAACTCCTGGATGGGTAATGTCAATGTTCAAACTGACAACCTCAGGTCCGTACCCTAATACCAGAAGAGTCCCTCAATCTATGCTCTCTCTTATTCAGCCCCAACATATTTCTATACAGAACTATAGACATGCTGCCCAACCTCAAGAACCTGAGGTGGGATCCCCAACATACATAGGTCCTGAGCCATCATTAGAGTCTACTAGTGTGGTGAGAGAAGAAGAAGAAGTGGTTAGACAAGAGGTCAGAGTACCCATAGTGGGGTCTACCTCTGAAAATATTGAGGAGGAGGAAGTAGCCGACAGATCATCCCCTCTAGAGGCTATCCAAGAGGAATTAGGGAAACTGCAGAGGAGGTAGCAGAGAGTTCGTCCTCCTCTGGCAGTGGTGAGGAAGAGGAATCTGAGGAAGAGGAATCTGAGGAAGAGACATCTGAGTCTTCTGAACCCATAGGAGCTGAGGGAAATGTGAGCATAGAAAAAGATGTTCCTAAGATCACACATGTGCGTTTTCCTAGCCCATCTCCCAGTGCTATCACATAATTTGTCCTTGGCGATCAAGGCCAAATGGACATTGAAACAGAGGTGCATACCTCGAACCCTAACCAGCCTAATCCACCAGAGGCAACTCTTCATGCCTCTGGCATGCACAAACTGGGGAATCCATTTTTGGTAATGATGTCCCATCGCCCCAGGACATCAATAGGACACAACCACACGCTGAAGCCTCTGTGGCTTGCTTAGATGGAACACAAACTAGTCCTGAGATCTTTAGAATCTCACGTAGGCTATGTCCAACTCAGTGATATTGGTTTGACTTAGTTTCACGCGGGGAGACCTGTCTTGATCCCAGATCTTCCCATCACATTAGATTTCTATCTCCAGAACCTGAGCTGGAAGAGGAACATCTGATCAGAACACCCAGAGATGTATCCCCTGAAAAGGAACATCAAGGATAGGGTGGTAGTCCTCCAAGAGTCGACATCAACACAGCTCTTAAGGGAGGCGCCTCTGAGCTCGAGGCTCACTTGAATCCATGTGTTGGAGACAAGGTTACCACAACCACTGATAATGTCACAAGAGCAGAGCTCAAAAGCTTCTGTGACAGTATTAGTAACTCCTTGAAAGAGTATAAACTTATCAATGCGGCAAAAGAGGAGCTGATCCTCAAGGAGAATGCTTCTCTAAAAGAAGAGCTGCAAGAGATCACCAGAAAACAAGCAGAAACTTCTCAAAAGTTCGCCGATTGGGAAAGGGCTAGAGTAGAGGAGACAGAGAAGCTGAACAGAGAAATAACTTATCTGACGAAGACCTTGGCAGAGAATCACAAGGAAATAATGAACAGAACTCTGCCAGTGCCATCGATAATTCTGTCCGACAACAACATCAAAACCTTGACAGAGATGATTAATACCTCTGTCAAGAATGCTATCAAAGAGGCGACTGCACCAGATGCCGATGTGCCATTCCCCGACAGACAACCTATCGACAGAGCTTACATGGGAGGATTCAGAAAGATGGTTTTGAGTAGGATGATGACCGTGTCTTCAAAGTTCGTCCAGAAAGCTCAAGCAACAGAGCGCTATATCCAGACATCTCTTGACTCTCACAAGTTCAACTTTGAGAGTCAAGTTGATGAAATCAGAGCTGCTGCAACAGAAGTTGAAGACGTTCTGAAGAGGGCAGTCACTACATTCACAGATGCCATCCTACAGACTGTGTCGAAGAAGAGACCTGCAGAGGGAAGCCCAGAGGGAGAAACCTCCAAGAAGAAGGGCAGGTTTGTTGGCCCGGTCTCACCCGAACAATGTATTGCAACTTCTGGTGATGATGATGATGAAGAACCTGCAGCAGAGCCCTCTGGCCGACAAAAGGGGGAGAATCAAACAGAAACAGAGACATCTGGGGAGATAGAGACACCAAGGGAGACATAGATGATAGAGTTCGAGTATATCTTCAAAGACAAATAGATCAAAGCTCCAGAAGAAGCATCTACATCCAACCACCAGAAATAATCATTCTGGATACTCCTCCCCAATCCCCAAGGATTGAACCAGAGAGAACTGAACCATTCTCTGCTGATGAACAAACTAACCCAATCCACCAAACCCAAACTGCAGAAGAGCCTGAAAACCAAACCGACACCATGATGGCTGAAACCCAACCTGAAAACCAACCCCAAAACCCACCTGAACAGAACCCTGAATCTGAACCCCGACACACAGAAAAACCTTCACTAGAAGAGGTATTTTCATATCTCTATGCTGACAGAGATATAATCCCAATAAATGTTGTACCCTCAAACCCGTATCTAAATCCCATCAGAGCCCACAAACTTACAGATGATAGGCAAAGGTTCATCTCAACAAAATCACATCTCAACAAATCCATAAACTCATCGTTCGTCTTTAATAGAATCCTAAAGATAGAGCACAGAAAGTTTGCTTATGACAGGATTGTGTACCATGTTTACACAGTGGAGTCAGAGAATAAGAAAATAGAAATGTTCAATGACAATGATCTTGTTCTTCTGAACCCCTATGGTCTGATAACACTTCATGCCCACTGTGTCAACAACAGCGACAGGTACAAAGCTGCAAGAACAGCACTGGTTGAAGTTCAATACGCTATGCAAGAGCACATCAACCTCAGAACGCAAGTAGATTTTCAGCTAGGCATAGAGTTTGAACTTGAGAAACTGGCGATTGGCCCTCCAAATGAGAATCTTGAGGGATTCGGCCATTACAGAACAGGAACTGTGGTTGGAAATCCACCAATCTTTATCTGTCGACAGAAGCGCAACAAGAAGGCCATAAGATCAGAAGAATCCCACAAGTACTCAAGTGAATCGATGCAGTATCTCAGAAACATCATCGAAAATCTTCCAAGAGAAAAGTGTCCAGAAGATGCGATGAAGGCCTACATCAACCAGATAGACCTTATGTTAGAATTCAGAGACTTGATCAGAAGATTCGACAGAATTCTAAGAGGAAATTACTATGCTTAGTGTACTAATTCTTTTGTACTATATTGTAATTATCTTAAAAGATTAGTACTAAGTTTCACAAAGGATGACTTTCTCCTCTTTGTCTTTTGTTTACTTATCTATGTAAATAGCATAATTTGTATTTTCAATACTTAGGGGGAGATTGTTAGCCCCAAGTATTCAAGATGTAAAAGTATTAAAAATATCACAAGTCAGAAGACCACCAGAGATCCAGCAGAAGACTTAGAAGAAAATCAACCAGAAGATCATCAGAGCTCGACAGAAGACTTCTTCTGCTACACCAGAAGAACTGTTCACACCAGAAGACCATCATAGCTCTGGCGCAAGCGCTCTGGTAAATGAAGACCTTTGTGAAGCTTAAGTCTCGTAGAAATCTCTAAGTGTCAGACAAGTGTCCGTACTTTCCACGTCAGCCCTAAAAGGACGGAGACACACTTTCCACGTGTCATCCCAGGGTTAGATAGTACACTGTCTTTCACTTTATCAGGCTATAAATAGAAGGGTAGTGGAGCACACTTTTGTGAGCTTTTGTGAGAATTATTACTGGAATTGTGAGAGCAAATACTGCAACATTCCTTTCCACTACCACTGTACGAATTGTCACTTGAGAGATTTCGGAATACACACACAAGAAAGTGTTCTTGGTGTTATTCAAATATATCAATATACGAGCAGCTTATTTAACTACTATTGTTATCATCTTATTGTTCATTATTGTTATAGATATTCTCTCACTGTTTCATATTCGTATACACAATCACTCATATTTAAATAGCTTTATATTATGCTTCCGCTACCTTTGATTATGCTGTTTATGAGACAACGTGAATCTGGGAACCTACATGAAGAATACCACTAAGGTTCAGAAATTAACCAAAGTGAAAGTTACTACTGATCCAGAATCATCAGATGATGTGAATATTGTTGATCCTTCCACTTATTCTTCCACTGACAAATGTGGACCCATTGTAAAGTGGGTACCGATTTCAAATTAATCTTCCTTTTGTTTGCAGGTCTAGAAGGATATCTGGTATTTTAATAGTGGATGCTCTCGACACAAGTAAGAGAAAGGTCCCTCAGTGACCTTTGGTGGAAATGGAAAAGGATATACCCTAGGGTTTGGTGTACAATCTAATGGTACAACCACCTTCAAAAGAGTCACTTATGTAGAAGGACTGAAGCACAATCTTCTTAGAAGCAGTCAGATATGTGATAAAGACTACAAAGTTTGCTTTACTAAGGAAGCGTGCTTTGTCTCTGATAAGAAAGAAAAGGTTGCTCTCAGCGGTTATCGTTTGAAAAATGTTTACGTAATAAATATGGACTCAACAACCACTGGGAACGTCTGCTTTCTGTCGAAAGCCTCATCAGATGTCAACTGGCTATGGCATAAGAGGCTCTCTCATCTCAACTTCAAAACACTGAATACTCTCTCCTCTAAAGAACTAGTCACTGGATTGCCTCAGCATTCATACGCAAAGGAATCTCTCTGCTCAGCGTGTGAAAAAAGAAAACAAACTGAATCTAGTTTCAAATAAAAGCAAGTATCATCAGTGACAAACCCTCTTCAACTTCTCCATATGGATTTATTTGGCCCTGTCAATATACAATCCATTGCTGGAAAGAAATATACTCTTGTCATAGTAGATGAATTCTCTCGTTATACCTGGGTAATGTTTTTTCTTGCTAAGACTGACACCTTAGAAGAACTCATCTCCTTTGTCAAGAAAATGGAAGTCTTGAACAATATGATTGTTCGCTCAATAATGAGTGATCATGGAACTGAATTTAAAAATAGTTCTCTTGATAACTTCTTTGAAAGCAAGGGCATCTCTCACAACTTCTCAGTGGTGAGAACACCTCAGCAAAATGGAGTCGCTAAAAGAAAAAACATAACGATCATCGAAGCTGCTCGATCTATGCTCATCGATTCTCATCTTTCAACTCAATTCTGGGCAGAAGCTGTCAACACTGCCTGTTTTACTCAAAATAGGTTGTTGATCATCAAAAGATTCAATAAGACTGCCTACGAACTTTTCCATGGGAGAAAGCCATCTATCAGCTTTCTTCATATCTTTGGTTGTCAATGCTTCATCTGAAACAACAAAGATTCCCATGGAAAATTCGATCCCAAAGCTGACGATGAAATATTCCTAGGATACTCCTCAGTATCTAAGGCCTTCAGAGTCTTCAACAAGTGAAGACAAATTATAGAAAAACCATTCATGTAACCTTTGATGAATCTCATTCAGCAAATTCAAGACATACTACTAAAAACGATGAACTGAATCAGTGGATGTTTTCTCATTATGGGGAATCCGAAGTTGACCTCAACCCTGGCCCTCAGATCAACAACCATATCTCGGATGATGATCCTATCATCATTCCTAGCATGCAAACAAGTGAAGTTGAATCCTCTTCATGGGTATTAGTTGTTTCCATAAACACTTTGCCTCCTTCTAAACCCTCAACCTCAGAAAATCCATTGATTTCTAATCAGCATTCAATAAATGAAATTTCATCTTAAACACAACATCTCCAACCTGACATACCTGGAACTATTGTGGCTGAAGCCTCTTTTTCAGCAGACCTCCAGAACTTCACTCTGAGTCAGCGATTCAAGCTCCTGCTTAGCGATGGACAGTGAATCACCCAATTGATCAAATTCTAGGCGATCCAAATGCAGGTATTTAGTCTCGATGAAGTTAAGGTAACATTTGTTTATTTGTTAATTTTATTTCACTAATTGAACCAAGGAAAACTTATGATATCCTCAGAGATCCAAACTGGGTCAGTGCTATGCAAGAAGAGCTGACTGAATTTGAAAGATACAAAGTTTGGAATTTTGTTCCCAGACCATCTGACAAAATAGTGATAGTTACCAAGTGGGTATATCGAAATAAGTTAGATGAATTTGGAACTCTAACCCGCAACGAAGCTAGACTAGTTGCTCAGGGATATAGATAAAAGGAAAGAATAGACTATGATGAAACCTTTACCCCAGTGGCAAGACTCGAAGCAATTCGACCCTTCCTAGCCTATGTAGTTTAAAAGTACTTCAAAGTTCACCAAATGGTTGTCAAATCAGCATTCCTTAATGGAAAGTTGAATGAAGAAGTTTATGTTGAAAACCACTAGGATTCGCTGATCCTAAGCATCTAGAATATGTTTATAAGCTGGATAAGGCCCTATATGGCTTAAAACAAGCACCTCGTGCATGGTATGATACTTTATCTTCCTTTCTTACTGCTACAAAATTTGAACGTGGTAAAATTGATAACACTCTATTTTTTAGAAAAGTTAAAGGTCATATTATTCTTGTGCAAATATATGTCAATGATATTATATATGGTTCTACTAACCGTCTCTGTGTACTCGATTCGCTGAACGAATGAAAAGTGAATATAAGATGAGTATGATGGGTGAACTAACATACTTCATTGGACTTCAATACTAGAAGAGTAACAAAGACACTTTTATTCACCAAGGTAAGTACGTTATAGATATGCTAAAGGAATTCGATCTAACTCAAATCTCAGCTATGAAAACTCTTATGGCACCTCCGTTGACACTTAACAAGGATCCCTATGGAAAACTGCTAATGTTACTGCCTATAGAGGAATGCTCGACTCTCTTCTCTAGCTTATAGCGAGTCGTCCTGATATCATGTATTCTACTTGTCTTTGTGCACGATATCAATTTGAACTCAAAGAGTCACATCTGATCACTGTAAAGCGAATTTTTAGATATCTGAAGGGTACACCCAACCTATGTCTTTGGTATCCCAAAGACTCAGGGTTCGATCTAACGGCCTTTTCAGATAGTGATTTTGTAGGTTGCAAACTGGATAGAAAAAGCACCATAGGAGGCTGTCAGCTCCTGGGTGGAAAGCTGGTGAGTTGGACAAGTAAAAAGAAAAATTCAGTGTCCACCTCTACCGCTGAAGCTGCTGGTAGTTGTTGTGCTCAAGTCTCATGGATGAGAAATCAGCTATTAGGCTATGTCCTTCAACTATCAAAAATTCCAATCTATTGAGACAACACTAGTGCCATCGCTATAGCTAACAACCCAGTGCTACACTAAAAGACTAAACACATCGAGATCATATATCATTTTATCAGAGATCACGTGATGAATGGAGACATGGAACTCCATTTTATTCCAACTGAATATCAGTTAGCTGATTTATTTACCAAACCTCTTTGTGGATCTCAGTTTAGTGCAATATGAATAAGATCAATCAACAATCAATAACAAAGTATGATTCAATGTTGTCATCCATATTGTTGAATCCAGATCCGTGCAACGATTATGTTTGTGAATAAGCAAATAAGAACAGTTGATATGATTCACAAAGGCTGCCCACTTAGCTATTGATTTAGAGAGAATTACAGTGTAAAGCAGAAAAGCTAAATGAGACAACTAGCTAATTTTCTAAGCTAATTGCAGTTTAAATACGTTGGGCCCGTGGTAACAAGCCCACGGCCCGTTCACAATGGACTAAGTTTAATCTATTACAAAATAAACCCTTGAACTTAAAATCAACATAAATTCTACCCTAACAATCTCCCCCTTTGATTTGAAGTTCGAGTTCGCGCTCTATCTCTTGCCAGTTGTAGACATAGCGTTTGCGCAACGCGAAGTGAACCTCAAAGAATCTGATGGCGCGGCGGTAGTCGAGACGTTCTTCAACCATATCCAAAGCAGTCTGAGCAGTTCTTTCATTCAGATTGGGTACATAGGATACCTTTGAATTTTCGGATTCGTGCTTGATTATCTTCCGAAGAGCGTCTTGAACTTTGAGCAGTGTGTCGTCGCAAAATCGATCTACCTGACTGAACCTCATAAACTTCTTTTCTTTCTGAGCATTGAGGAAGACGATCCCAAATTCTGGTTGAAGCAGCATTGCATTCTCGGGATACATTGACAGTTCAGGAGCTTTCAGATTCGGTTTGAGCAGATTTACCTTCTTCGCTCGGTTCTTGATTGCCATTTGAAAGTCCGTAAGATAATAGATCATAATAGAACGGACGCGGAATCGACGAAACGCTTCGAGCGCCTTTGTTACAGCAAGCGGTCGGATGGTTTTGGTGCGAAGATCTCTCAGAATAACCAGGAGGTCGAACGGATGGAGATGCTTAAAGTCAGCTTCAGAAAAAATCCATTCTTTTCCGTCTTCACGTCGAACAGTGAATACGGGAAAGACGATCTTCATAATATTGTTTGACTGACTCTTTAGCACCTCTGAAATTTTATGCTTAGTTCGTACCTGGTCTCTCGGGAGACACCGCTTCATGGCTTCTACGTATCGGAGTTGGCGTGCTGGATCAGAACTGTAGATGCCAAGACAGAAGGTCGGCTCGATCGGGCGAATTCGGTGAACAAACAGCTTCTTCAGAGATTCCTCCAGATGAGGAATGAGGACCTTGATCTTCTCCCAGCGGTTTTGTTGCGGTTGAGGAAGGGGAGGAAGATCAGAAGCTGTCGTTTGCTGAGGAGATGTCGGGATTTATGCATTTGAGCTTTCGGGTTGATCTGAAGTCGTAGCGGGTTGAGTCTAGTGAACGGGAGGCGTACCATAGAGATTCTGAAGCAGAAACTGGTCGTAATCAACGTTGTCGTCTTCATAAGTGGGAAACACCAAGTTTACCTCGAAGTTTACGGCTCTAGCAGCTTTTTCGTACCATGCGTCTTCGGTTTCCGGGTTGGTTTCACATGCTGGATCAATTATGTGAGCATTGGCATGTCTGATAGTTCTTGTGCGACCAATTCCTGTGTTGTACCCTCGGGCTTTTCAACCGTTGGGGCTTCGTCATCTGAAATATCCATGTCGATGACCATCTGTGCTAATGGCAACTCGGCTTCGGGTGTTGCTGTTGAAGTTGCCGCAGTTGGGGGTTCCTGTTGAACCACTGTTGTAGTTTTGGCAGTCACGATCTGGACAGTCTCGGTTTGGCGTAGACGCTTCTCCCCCTCACGGTGATCAGGATCATCCTGGTCATCGTGCTTGCGTTTGAGACCGCCGGCTTGACTCTTACAAGTGTCTTCTAGTGAGCGGACCCTCTCAGACAGCGTGGCAAGCGCTTTGTTGTAGTCGTTGAGAGTCGAGTCAATGGCGTCAAGGCGTGACGTGATGGACGAAGATGGAGCAGTGACCCGTGATCGGAAAACGGAGATCAGGTCTGCTTCGGCAGATGCAGTTGTGTCGGATTCCTAGAGCAGTTGGGCTAAGAGCATCGTCTTCAGGGTGTCCACCGAGTAAGTAGGTTTCGGTTGAGTCGGTGGAGGCACAGAGGCGGTGTCAGTGTCGACGATGGGGCACTTTCCTTTGATAGCACGCATCGCTTTGGCAAGTTCAGCGGCTACATGTTCCTGCATTTTGTGCTCCATAACCTGTTGGACAGCCTCAAGGGTGCTGTCCAGAGACCCTTTTGACACAAAGTCGGGTAAATTAACGTCGGGCTCACTTAGAGTACCCTTTGAGGCATCTACCTTAGAGGCAGAGCCACCTACGTTCACAGCTGGCGTGATATTGACTGTGGTAGGATTTCCGTCCAATCCTCGTGTTCCGTCAGTCGGAGACACTATAGACGTTCCGGTCGGGTCACTAAGAGCCTCGACTTGGTGTTGTACCTCTTCAAGTGTCCTAACCAAAGAATGATCTATTTCAAGTGGCTCTAGACTCGATGGTGCACGAAATGAAGGCGAGACCGGGGGCTGCTGGTCTCTTATTTCAACACCAACACTCTCTGAATGAGAGGCCGGTGGAAGTTGTGCTTGTTCCCCGTGTGATCTTGAAACATCCGTCTGTCGAGAGACGAATGAGTGGATGAGGGGGTTGTGCAATTGCTCCGCTGGGTCCATGGAGGCTTCTTCAATACCCCGTCCCAACAAATGAGACGGGATAGCATATGTGGCTACCCGGATTCACTCGGCTGGGGTCGCTCATGAGCCTCTTTATCTTTACGGCTCGTTCTTTCCTGGTTCAACTTTGAACGCAGTTCTCTCCGTCTCGCATGATCTAACTCCTCTACGTTTTCTCCCTCAGATGTCCTAGTGATAGGTCCGGTTCCAGTATGTGGAGGTGATCCAAGTGGGATGCCAACGGTAAAATCTGGGTTGGGTCCGATACCGTGAGGTATTTGTCTCAGGCGTATGTTTCGGTCGGTATCGGAGTCCGTGGAGTCAGATTCCACGTCTTCAACATCATGAGATGGTGACGGGGGTTCGGTGATGTAAGGCTCGGTCGAGTGATGTAGAATTGGTTTGGAGGATTGACCGGCTTGGGCTGAGCTGGAACCGGGTCGCGATTCCACTGCACCACCTACTCTCGGTCCCCTTCCTCTCACAACTAACGTTCCCCGCCCGACAGCACCCGCTTGTCGGGCCCTTCCTCCTCTCGTCCTAGGACCCTCACGTCCCTCAGGCCTATTTCCCTGGGCAGGTCCCTCCGGCTCTGGCTGGACCATGGGAATTCCTAACTCTCCCCTATAAGCGACTACCCCTGGTGCAGCGGGTTCGGCGATGGCTAGTAGGGCGGTAGGAATAGGCGAGGCGACCGCATCGGATGGGTTACGGATCACCATGAATTGGAGGTGTCGAATGGGGCATACCGGATGTGTAATACGTCTCGGAATGGCTAGATTCGCATCCATGTGCTGACGAACGGCAAGCGATAGGAAACGCGGGTATGGGAGGAACTTCTTCTGTTTGGTTCCGCCGATGTGTCGAATGGTTGTCACAAGTTCACGCCAGATTATCATGGCGAAGTCGACGTGGCGGTGGTAGCACACGGCGTGAACAAGTCACAGAAAGTCGTCGGTACATTGATCAATACCTTTCCATCGGGCGGATAGGCAGCGGTTGAGTATGGTGAAGAGCGTGTACCAAATTGGCGCCAAGAACTTGCGATTGAAGACAGATGGTCTTTGAAGGTCGGAGTTGTAACCAAGGGCACGCATTTGTGCGCAAAGTGTGGCATCGTTAATGGAAGGATCGTATCGTTCATGGTTGTTGGCAGTGGCTTCCGGTAGAGACAGTAGTCTGCGAAAGGAGTCGGGCGTCAGAGTAAATGGGTGGTTGTCAATCTGCGCCGTGATGGTCTGTGTGTTGCCAATCGTACGAACTTGTGCCGTCAGCCAGACTTGTAGAACGTAGATCAAGGGAACGTCGGCGGTGCGGGTGAGTGCCTCGTGTATGGGATGGCGCATCAGAATGTCTTGAATGACCTGATGTTGCGGGTTAGATCTGAACTGCGCCGGGTCCAAGTAATGATTGTTGGCTACCAACTCGATGCCATGGTCAGGATCAACGAAGGCAACATCGGCTACTTCGTCGATGATTTCCTCCTCCTGAGGAATTTGGTCTGCCGGATTTTGTGGTTCCGCCATGTATGAATCTGTCAAAATGGCACACAGTTAGGATATTAAACAGAAGAACAAGTGTCGGTGCGTACCTTTGCGTTGAATGGCTCAATCTGAGACAGATCGACGTCGGCTAGGGAGAAAACAGGTACCGAATGGACACAACATCAGGGGAATCCGGATGAATAGACATGTTGTCCGGATAACTCCAAAGAGTCCGGATAACAGGGGTGTCCGGATGGGCATATGCATGTGTCCGGATAGCAGGGTTGTCCGGATAAGCAGAAGAATGTGTCCGGATACAAAAGATTTTCCGGATAAGATGGTGTCCGGACCCGCAAGACTACCCGGTAGTTGAACTTACCGGAAACCCTAAGGTTTCCGGACAACTAGGTTTCCGGGAGTATGATGTTGTCCGGATGGATATGCATGTCTGTTGAAGGTGTCCGGGTAAACTCGCATGAAGTTGAACGTGTCCGGACACGATGAATGTGTCCGGACGAAAACAGATTTGTCCACAAGGATTACCATGGGATCTCATGCTTGTGTTAAGGTGCGGAATGGATGCCCAGAGGTGACTAGGGGCTTATTGTAGTGGGGAAAACTCCTGAATCGCAGCCATTGATGCGAATCCGTCGAAAAGCCCATTAAGGGTTTCGGGACAGAGAAATCGACCGACTCAGGGTTCGATTTGTGGTGCTTTGTGTGTGAGATGTGCAGACATTTAATTAGCATTTACACGTGAGTAACATACCTGTTGTCGGAGAGAAAAACGAGCGGGAATCGAGCGATGTAGAAAAATCCGAGCGAGAGAGAGGAAATATCGTGGGGTGTAGGGTTTTAGGTTGAAATGTCCGGATGGGGAAAATGAGCGGCCCGGGTACCTTATATAACCCGGGTGTGGTCCGGGTTTATGACCGACCCGGATACAAGAGAATCCGGATAACATGAGAATCCGGATACCAGAAGAATCCGGATAAAATGAGAATCCGGATGAGTCCTTATTCGTGAATTTTCAGAAAAACGGAATCCTTTAAGATATCTTTCTCTCGCTCCCCCTCAAACTGAGCATGGGAATGCAATTGCTCCCCCTCGGATAGTGCAATGGAGAGTCCGACACACATAAAAACTTTTAGGCATTGAAAGAAAAACACTGTGTCGCTCCCCTTCAACTGATGAACATCCAGTTGGATGCTCCCCCTCAGAATGTGCGCGTAGTGTGAAATGCACATGGGAGTATCCACACACACAAAAACTTTTTAACATATTTAAGGAAAAAAAATGTGTATGACGCTCCCCCTCAACAGTAGAGTAACATACCTGATAGAGGATCATGCTCCCCCTAAACACGTGAGTAGCTTGTTAAAGCACAGGTATAGACAAACCTCAAGTCTTCTTAATATTGTTCCTTATAGATCGTGAGCAGCTCCCTCCTTGCGGTCATGTGTGTGGAGCATCCAGTGTCTAAGGACCACACATGACCGTCCTGCAAAACAAATTTAGCGGACCTTCGGTACCCAGATTTGCCTGGGTCCGGGAGGGTTAGGTTTGGCACCGTTTGGGGAAGCTTGCTTTGTCCCAACTTTCCCTTTAGGTATAGGAATTACACTGTTAGAGGGAACTGGTTTTGGCACTTGGTTCCTCTTCGGTGCAGAATTTACACCTTTAGGAGGAACAGATTTTGTAGCAGCTTTCCACCTGGGTGCCGGTTTAACCTCAGTAGGAGCAACCCATCTAGGAGCAGGTTTGGTCTCCCGCTGAGGTTTAACCGCTGATTGGTAACCCCGTTTTTGATAGTGTCTTTGCTGGTTATTACGGGGTATGCGTTTGGGTGTATGATTAAACCTTTGATATGACCCAAACCAATAATTATTAGCAATGTCATCAAAATTATTCCAACCACAACTAGAACAACACAAACGATCGTGTGATAATTGAATCAATTGCTGAATGGAATAAATTTTCATCGGAAAATTAACATCTCTATTAACAAAATTATTCCTATGATTCCAGGCACAATCGTTTTTGTTCATCCTAGGATGAAAGATGGTATTGAACGACTTTGATGCATCATCCTTGACAGATTCCTTGGCTGGACACTTTGGTTTTATTTGTTTAGCGCGACCGGTTTTATCTGTAACAACAAGGACAGTACGGTCAGTGACTTTTGAGGAAACAGGAATCTTAGTGGTCGGTCGTTCGGTCTTTTGCTTCGGCTGTGATTGTTTTTGAGAATTTGAAGCATTTTTAAGAATCTTGATCACAGTCGGAGTCTTGGATTGAGAACAGTCGCCCTTTTGAAAATTGACCGGACGATTAACCACTGGAGACAAAAAGTCAGAATGACTTGGAAGAGGTTTGTCGAAAGGGAACGACTCAAACTCTCTATCAGAATTACCTTTAGAGTTCATGTATTCTAAAAAATCTATCTCCGGAATTTCAGGACTTGGATCGGTCGAGGAAGGCGAGGAACATTTTGTGCTTCCTGTAGTGTGCTTTGAGGAATTTGGTGCGGAAGCGTTTGAAAAATCAGAGTTTAAATTCCTTGTAACACATTCATCTTGAGAATCAGAACCCTCTTGTGATCTTTTGTCAGTTGGGAAAGAGGTTGTTCCAAAGAAAGCTTTACACGAAGACGTGTCCGATGAGCTAGAGGAAAAATCGGGTGAAATCTTCTTTTCAGATTGGAGTTGGTCAAACTGCTTTTGTAGTTGACTTTTTCTCACTTTCTCTTGCATCACTTCTGTTGCCAAAGCGGACAGTTGTGATGTGAGTCGATTGATTTCAAACCGAAGGATCTCCTGTCCTTCATCAGACACAACTTCGGTTTTGACCGATTGTTGATTCTCAAGTTTTTCAATTAAAGCTTGCTTTTCCATTTGAAAATTTTGCCTTTCTTTCTCAAATGACTCCTCCAACTCGACTATCTTTTCTTCCAAGATGAGAGGGGGAACATAGAGTTTAAACTCATCTGTCTCAATCTTGGTTTCGGTTGCTTGGTCCTCATCCTTCTTGGAGGAATCCTTGGGCGTAGCAACCTTGTAGGGGTCGAAGTAGTCATTCGAGAGGTACTTCTTTGGATTTTTCTTATAAGAATAATTTAAAGGCTCATAACAAAATGGAAGTTGTATTCCTCGTTTGTGTGTGCGCTTATATTCCTTGGTTTCCTCTTCCTTTTCAGGTTCAAGAGGACCAGTCCATTTAATTCCATATTCAGGATACTTCTTATCTAACCCAAGACAAGAAAAATCATACAGAGTAGGTGTATGCCATCTTCCTTTTTTCAAATAATGTGGGTTATCATAACCGATTCCCCACTCTTTATTAAAGTACGTGAACTCTTTAGGTTTATTTAGAAAGATGGTTTGATCAGTTTGACCCCTTTTGTGGAGTTTTGTTTCAAGATCAGTGATTTTATTTACAAACTCCTTGTGCTGAATTTGAAGAGCAGAGCATTGATAAACAATTTCTGCTTTTTCATTCAAGCACTGATCAAACTGTGACTGAAGTTCAGATAATTTGGCTAGTAAGTCTTTAGGTGTTATAGAATGATTTTTGCATTTCTCCTTTAAAATAGCATTTTCAGACTTATATTTTTCAGTTATTTTCTTTTGAACATCTAGCTTTTCGGTTAGAGACCTAATCTCAAGCAGTTGTTCTTTAGAAGTGGCCTTAAATGAACCTACCCGTTCAGCAAGAGGTTTCACTCGGTCATAAAGTTCTAAAAAGATAGGTTCACATACCTGACACGGCCTTTTCATGTCTTCTTCAGCAGGAGACATCTTCAGTTGCACTGGAGTGATCGTCAGACGATTTTCAGAAAGCTCCCGGATTGTGGAATCCGGGTGGTTTCCGGATAGGGTATCCGGAAAAATGAGCTTACCGGGTGAAGAGCAAGTTACCGGGTACAAGAAGATTCCGGATAAAACGAAGTTACCGTATCCGGATAACTTGAAGAGTCCGGGTAAAAGGTGTCCGGATAAGATGAAGAGTCCGAATAACTTGAGTTGTCCGGATGCAATGAAGTTTCCGGGTAAAATAGATTGTCCGGATAAGATATGTCCGGAAACACTAGGTTTCCGGATACAAATGTTACCCGGATAATATAAGGAATAGTGACTTACCCGGATTGCAGAACTTACCCGGAAAAATGAGGAGTCCGGATGGAATTGGAGTTGTCCGGATGAATTTCACACAAACGTCCGAACACCTTTAAGTTGTCCGGAAAAGTCGGCTGTTTTATCCGGACTCTGCGGCTGTTTGCTTAAATCGATCGACTTTTCAATTAGGGTTGCCCAAAATCGATCCTAGAAGATTAGTAACAATGCAAGACACAAAAATAACACTAATCCAATCGATTTCAATGCAAAAACAACAAGTTTTGATGGTAAAAAAATCGAATCTTTGTCAAGCACACTACCAAAACTTTTGATCTTAAATTGCTAAATTGACCACTCAAACGAATGAATTAGGATGTGAAAATTTGCAGAAACACTTATAACGATAATGCTAACACAACCCAATAAGCAAAAACAACCAATTTCGACTAAATCAAAAAGTCAAGAATTCAAGAATAGTCAGACGAGTAAAAGTCAAACTAACCAGAAATCTAAGATTGAGACTTTGAATCGAATCCGTCCGTCTGCTCTGATACCAATTGTTGAATCCAGATCCGTGCAACGATTATGTTTGTAAATAAGCAAATAAGAACAGTTGATATGATTCACAAAGGCTGCCCACTTAGCTATTGATTTAGAGAGAATTACAGTGTAAAGCAGAAAAGCTAAATGAGACAACTAGCTAATTTTCTAAGCTAATTGCACTTTAAATACGCTGGGCCCGTGGTAACAAGCCCACAGTCCATTCACAATGGACTAAGTTTAATCTATTACAAAATAAACCCTTGAACTTAAAATCAACATAAATTCTACCCTAACACATATGATTGTCATTCCAATGTATTTCGTTCAGAGAGTTTTACAATGATAGAGTATAATGAATGATTTTTGGCTAACCTAGAACTCTCACAAACCAACCTTATATACGTAGGCCTATGACTATTCAGGCCCAAGCCCATTAACCTCTAATAAGCCCATTAGCACAATTATAGGCTTTTACAATTAATTGTGTGTCCCAATATGATCAAATACTTATGAATTTGCACAATATCTAGAGAGAGAGTGTAGAGAGAGAAAGTGAGATGTTGTCTATTAATCTCTGAGATACAAGATGTGAGTTATGCACATTGTTGTGAGAAAGTTCGTTAAGCTACAAGCTTAACAAAGCCTTATATACCTATTACAAACTAAGACATATTAACAACTTTGACTTTCCCAATACATTGACTTTGACAATGACTTTCTACATTAAATCTTGAAGACATATTTAGACCTAACAATCTCCCCCTTGGATTCAAGATTTAAACATTTGAGAATAGCAGTCTTTGGCTTTCTTTGATCTTCATAACTTTAAGACTCCAGCTCTTCATTTTACAGCACTTTCAACAGACTCCCTCTTTGAGCTATCAGAAGATCAATTGAAGAAAAATAGTTATGAAGAAACTTCGGTCTTTATTATGGCTTGTAAAAGTCAATTTGTCACAAAATCTTCAGATGGGGAACTGACGGAGATTTTCTTTCTTTGACATGAAGAGTTTGTTTCTTCACACAAGGCATTTTGGTACAGATTAGCACAAATTTAAGAAAAAGAGATCTTCTTGAAAAACCAAGATAATCAATCGATTTTTCTTAAACTCTTGAAGAATTCTCCCCCTTTTCTATCTTTGATTGGAGAATTACTTTCTTCAGTAAGGATATTCACAATGTAGCACAAGTTTAATAAAAAGAGATCTTCTTGAAAAACCAAGATAATCAATCGATTTCTCTTAAACTCTTGAAGAATAATTCTCCCCCTTTTACTATCTTGAGACGGAATCTTCTTTAAACATTTCTCCCCCTATCATGAAATCGAATCTTTGACTTGAAAGCTCTTTGACATGAAATTGAATTAAACATTTCTCCCCCTTTTTCGATGAAAGTGAGCATCATGATCATCGAAAACCTTCTTCAATTTCAGTCACGTCTCTGAGTATCACTAACAATCTCCTCCTTAATGAATAACCTTGCTCCCCCTCAAAATAAGAATTCTGGAGCAATTTATTTTCTCCCCCTGAAAGTATGCATATATTGCATTAAATCACAGTATTTGAAATTTTAGCACAGACTTAAAAAATATATACAAGGAAAATAAAATTCATTGAACTACATTTTATAATTACTAACATTTGATCATTTGAAAACATTACAAAAGAAATCCAACTTAATGAAATGTAACAGATTTTTCAATCAAATGAAATCAAATGCATGTGTTTGGATTCAAAAAACAAGACATCATTGCGTATCAAGTTACAAATGTTCAGTTTCAACCGCTTTATTAAATCTATTTGGTGTGCTAGCATGCGAAATATGATCAGCTTCAAGCATATGCAGTTCTAAAACATATAAGAATACTTTGCTCTACTCACACTATTTGTCCAAAATCAGGATTTTCACAAATTTACAGGTTTATCGTGACTTTGTATTTTCCCCAAGTTTTAAGAGATGTGTGCTCATAGGCATCTTTTATGTTGTGCCCATTGGCATCTTTTATTTTGTGCTAATTGGCATCTTTTAATCAAAAAGTTTAGTAAGAATAAGATACACCGTTAAACATGGCTTTCTATCTGGTTCTATAGCAGGATTTGGGTCAGCCAATCCCAAACCAGTTGGCCTTAGGTGCTAGGTGTCGAGCACCCCTTCGAACTTACTCTCCCAAACCAGAAAGGCCACATCGATATATCCTAAACCCATTTGTACCAGTAGAACATGGCTTTCTATCTGGTTCTATAGCAGGATTTGGGTCAGCCGATCCTAGACGATCTTAGGGACTAGGTGTCGAGCACCCTTAGGACTTAATCTCCCAAACCAGAAAGGCCACAGGTACAAACTTTCAAGCTAAATGATTTTATTATATATATATTATTTATTTATTGCATCTCAATCACTTGGTTCTAAAATATAGTGCTTCCCCCATATTTTCGTTTCCATCCATCATTCTGACATTTAGCCTTTTTGAGTATTATATTTTATATGAGTCCAGAATTTCATAACATTGAGCATTCAACATAATTTCATTCATGTTTTGCTAACCTTTCGATTTAATTCATAAGTGAAAGTTGAAACAAATATAGCTCAGATAATACAAAAATACTTGTAAAATCACCCTTGACACACATTTTATTCATTGACTGAAAATTAAAAAAATTCCATCTCATTGAATTAAATTTGTGAAGGATCAAACTTTCAAATTCAATAGAAATAAAACATATTGTAATATTACCTTTCAGCACTTGTTCCTTGAAACAGAAAGATCTGACAGTTAAGGATATCACCTCATAAGTTTGAGTCCTAAACTGATTTGTTTAGAAGTCTTAGTCTTTGAATTACGGGTCCTGAACTGAATTGTTCAGAAGCCATAGTCGTTGAGGCACGGGTTTTGAACTGATATGTTCAAAAGCCAAAAACGTTGAAGCACGGGTCCTGAACTGATGTATTCAGAAACCATACGATCTTGTATCTCTCTCTCTACAACATACAGAAAGATTTATCAGTTATCATATGTATGTAAAAAGGATAGAAATCTCCCTGAAATTATGTGATGTTCAGTATAAACGTTGAATGCACAGGTACTTCTTCTTCCGAGAGTTCAACGCTTTGCTTCTAAATCTGCAAAAACAGATTAAGTAGATTTTGGTACCCAACGGGTCTTGGGTCCTGACTTGTTAAGAGGAGCTCTATAAGAAGGAAAATGATAAGTACCATACCAATATTGAACATTATCATTTTAAACAAAATCGTTACTTCCACAATAAGAACAGCAAATTTTCTTTTGTGCTAACCTGATTAAATTGTTTGCGGAATATAATGAACCAGGTTTAGCAAAAGATTTACCTTTTAGGTTAGTGTTCTTGTTGGGAACAGACGATTTTGGTACATCTTTTTTAGGAGTCGTACGTTTCACTCTCCATTGCATGTTGACTTTCTTATATGGAGGAAGATCAACAGATTGATACTTGGAAGAATTATCCGCCGAGTGATCATAGAATAGATTAGAAGGACGAATCAGACATTCTGAATAGCTTTTGGATTTGTTGAGTGACTTCACTTTGTTAGATAAGTCATTCCGTTCCTTGGTCACGAAATCAAGCTTCTTCTGAATATCAGACTTAACCCTCTTCTCTATCATGATATCAGTCGATAACACAGCCAAATTCTTTGTCAGCTTACGTATTTCCTGCTGAAATATCTTCCTTTCAACATGATATTCGTCTTTAACGCTCCTAGCCTGAAAGTCAGCAACCTTCCTCTTTTCTAGCTCTTGACTTCTCTTTTCTAGTTCTTGTCTTTCTTTATCTAAGTCCTTTTGAAGCTCAGAAATTTTCTTTGACAATTTCACATTCTTCGCTTCAAAGACTTTTCTTTTATTTTCAAATTCAGCCCTTTCCTTCTCTAATTTTTCTTTTTCAAGAAATAAAACTCTTTCAAAATCTGAATTTTGTTTAGAGAGTTTTACGCATCTGATTTCAAGAGCTTTATTTTCTTCATTTTCTTTCTTCTCAGAATTTGAAGCCTTTTCAAGTTCAAAAACTTTCTGAGAAAGAAAAGAATTTGCTTTGCATAACACTTTTTGTCATTCGATCGATCATCCTTTTCTTTTCTGAACTTTTCTCTTTCCACTTTTAGCAACTTTTCCATGTCAGACAACTTCTTTGTAAGCTCAATGACCGTTTCCTTAAGATCTTCATTTTTAGCTTCTGACATGTTCTGTTCCTTGTCCTCTTTCTCAAATTTCTTGAAAACTTCATTTCTCTTTTTAAATGCAACTTCATATCCATGCATTCGCTTAGATAATTCGTTCCACATAAGCATTGGGTTGTGTTTGAAACAATCAATACTTTTGTAAACGTGTTTTGGAAGTGCAAGGATCAAGCTGGACGAAGCTTCCTTATCAACTTTCAATATTTTCATCTCTTCTTCAGTAAAATCATTCTCCTTTTTATTGTATCTCATTGGACCTTCGGAGAATGATTTTATCATATTCTCTCCATTTTCTCTACTTACAATAAAGTCGATGAACGCAACAGTCCATTGTTCAAAATCTGAATCTTTGATCAGTACCGGGGATAGGTTCATGTTTGCTTGACTATAAAAGATTTTTATAAAGAAAAATCTAATCTGAACAATCGAAAAATTAATAGTCAGAAAAAAAAACTTGAAAATGTCAAAAAAAAATGACTAAGTCTGGAATGCACAGTTGATAGTTTGCGCTAGCAGTGGGTGGCGCAAACAGAGGTTTGCGTGAGCTGTGTATGGCGCAAAACAGAATGGTTTACTCCAGCAAGAAATTTGCGCAAAATGAATCAGAATGAGCCGCAATCTTTGACTATCTTGTATGAATTGGCGATGCAAAGCAGAAGCAGGATGTGGCTTAACAAAGAAATCCTTGAATTTAAAGTAGTGCAACACAAATTAGATATAGCCGCAATGTTTGACTCTCTTTAGTTGTAGTTGAAGTTGGCACAAAGAAGATATTTGCGCTAGATGAGAATGGCACAAAGTGAAGTTTGCGCTAGAGGAGAGTGGCGCAAATCAAGATTTGCGTGAGCTGTGTGTGGCGCAAACTGAGATTTTCTCCAGCAATGATTAGCGCAAAACTATAAAGAACTGGCACAAAGTTTAGATCTGGTGCAGAAGATGATCAAAACCAAAAATCCTTCGATTCCCAATCAATACTCAGAATTAAGCTTCCAAATCTTGCAGATATGTTAGAAAATCAGTTTCTAACACAATTATGTCAAACAATTTCGTTGTATATCACTGAATTGAAATCTGAATGAATGATCAGACTGTTTGAGTCGAACTTAACCAAAAACTTGAAATTCTTCAAATTGATCCTCAAATCTTTGAAATTAGCCCTTGATCCTTGAATAAGAAATGTTCCTCTATCAAAAACGAATCCAACGAACTCTAATTCCAGTAGAATAAATCTCAAAATTGCAAGAATTTGAGAAAAAGAGATTTTATTGAAAAAATCATGAAAATCGATCGATTTTCCTCAAAAACCTAACAAATTTGATATCAATCTGTGAAAATTCTTCAGAAGATCTTCAATAACGTGCTCTGATACCAATTGTGTGTCCCAATATGATCAAATACTCATGAATTTGCACAATAACTAGAGAGAGAGTGTAGAGAGAGAAAGTGAGATGTTGTCTATTAAGCTCTGAGATACAAGATGTGAGTTATGCACATTGTTGTGAGAAAGTTCGTTAAGCTACAAGCTTAACAAAGCCTTATATACCTATTACAAACTAAGACATATTAACAACTTTGACTTTCCCAATACATTGACTTTGACAATGACTTTCTACATTAAATCTTGAAGACATATTTAGACCTAACATTAATAAATCAAACTAATCTTTTCTTTATATCACTTTCTATTTTATAGGACATTTATGGTCCTAACAATCTCCCCCTAAAGTGTAACATCCCAGGCCAACCGTACCAGATATTGTCCGCTTTGTCTACACACCCGGACTCACGGTTTTAAAACGCGTCTGATAGGGGAGGTATCAAGTTCCTCTTATAAGGCAACCTTTGTTCCCCTCCCCAACCAATGTTGGATCTTACAATCCACCCCCCTTGGGAGCCCAGCGTCCTCGCTGGCACACCAGTCCGGTTCCCGGCTCTGATACCATCTGTAACATCCCAGGCCAACCGTACCCGATATTGTCCGCTTTGTCCACACACCCGGACTCGCGGTTTTAAAACGCGTCTGATAGGGGAGGTATCAAGTTCCTCTTATAAGGCAACCTTTGTTCCTGTAAGTACATGATCTAATCTTACAATCAATATAGAAAGCAGTAATTGAGAAGTTGTATGATCAAGCCCAATTGTATTCAATGATGAACAGAATTACATATCTAAGAGAGAGAGAATCTCAAATATTACAAAGAATGAATACAAAGATATACGGGAAAATCAATCAGTTAGCAACGTAGTGCTAACCACTCTATTTATACTGCAACGGATATGTTAAAGCTACAGTACAAATAAGAAAGACTAATAAGAACATAACACGTGTCCTAATTAGTTTACTAAATACTAAGTAAAGTATGTAGTCATAAGTTCTGAACAGGTAGTTCAGAACTTCTGAACATTCTTCTGATAACGCTTCTCAGAGCTTCTGACTCTTTCTCTCAGAACTCTGACTTCTCTTCTCAGATTTCTGACTCCTCTACTCAGAATATCTGAGTCTTCTTATCAGATCTTTAACACTTGGTTTATTGACAAAACATCAGATCTAACAATCTCCCCCTTTTTGTCAAATAAACTTGAGTTTAGCATCATCCAGGTCTTTCAGAGCAGGAACGATTTTCTGAAGTAGCACATTTCTCAGATTAAGCCTCTTATCAATTTTGACAATGATTTCTTGAATAATTTCAACTTGCTGATTGATTACTTCTTGAATTATACTTGCTTCCTTCACTTTCAGCATCTTTTTCTCCAAATTATGCTTTATGATTCTTAAAGTTCTAGAACAGTATTTTGCAGTTTCCTTTGCTCTGAAGAAGATCTTTCCACTTTTGTTTTTCAAAAATACTCCCAAATCTGGATATTTGTGAACACTCCCAGTCTTTAACACCTTTTTCTGTTCATGATCTATGTTGGGATTTGCCAGATAAACACATGACTTTTGTAAGTACAAAGCTATTTGGAAATCTGTATAACAGTGCCACCTTAAGATGTAGAACATGGCCTCAATCACCACACTTCTTGCCTTCCTTTCATTTCTGTCTTTGCTTGACTCTTTGAAGCATAGAAAGCTGTGTAATCTGTAGAAGTCAACCACTGATAGTTTCTCAAAATCTGCATCAGTAAAGTAATAAACCTTGCCATCTTCTCTCAGAACTTCAAATGATAAGTACTCCATCTTTCTGAATTGTTTGACTTTCAGTTCTCTAATTCTTGTGATTAAGAAATCTGAATAAACAGCTTGCTTTGATTTGCCAAGACATCTTGATTTTTCAGCCAACCAGATCTGAGTCTCCTTAGGTCTATCATAATACACATCCAAAAATTGTACTTCTTTTGGTTTGAAGAACTCAGGCAGATCAAATTCAAGAAAGTATCCATTTAGATCAATGGATATTTCATCTTCTTTGGGTTCAGACTGTTCAGCTTGATCAAAACTAGTTATCTGCACATTCTGAGGTGTTGTGTTCTGGACTTCTTCAACTTCATCTGTCAGAATTTCATTCACTTCATACTCAGCAGGAAACACAAAATCATTATGTAGAATCTTTTTGGGATTCACCTCAGATAGTAACCATTCACTACAGTTTCTGATTTTTCTTCTAAGATCGAACCTCCTCTTCACAGAGTTCATACATCTCTTCTTTAAACTTTCTCTTTCAGTTTCCATACTTACTTCCATTTCAATCAATAACCAATTTAGTGTTGCATCACTGTACTTCACCAACTCTTTTAATCTGAACATTTCAAGCCTTCTGTTGGTTCCCATTTTGCATTAAACAAGATTATCAGATCTATTAGTTCAGGTTTAAGGTTTGATGCAGATATGTTTGATAGATTTAGAACACAATATAAATAAACAGTGAACATGAAATAATATCTCAAAGTTTACTGAATATATATATATCAAGAACAGATTTAAGAACAGTGAGTATGCAAAGCTTTAAACAGATATGACTCTAAATTTGCATAAGCTATGTGTTCTTGATGTTTGATTGAAGTGTTCTTGTTTTTCGGTTTTTGTGTGTTGTTGTGTGTTAGGAAGAACTCAACATGAGTCTTCCTTTTATACTACTCTTAGAAGACTATGAAGTAGGTCACTGTTCCTTTTACGGCATGAATAGTGTACTGGATGGTGTGAACAGTTGTTTGAGCCATGCGCATTTAATGGAGCAGATGTACTATTGGTAAATGCATTAAATGGCGCAGACGTCTATTTTGTACCATGCCCTATTGAGTCCACTCAGAGTTTGACACGTGTTGAAGTTGGACAGGGCAAGTTGCCATGCAAGTTGATGAACAGGTCTTGGAACAGTAGCAAGATATTATAAATATCTTCCTAGTCTTTTGAGGACCATAGAGGATCTGTAATGTGTTACAGAGGTTCTGCGGTCTGGTTCCTCTGTAAAGTAGTCTTCACCGGATTCCGAGTCTTTGGTTGTTTACTTCTGCAGAGGTTCTGAGGCTCGGTCCTCTGAGAAGTCTTCTTGGTTCCTTGTCTTCTGATGTTGTCCGCAGAGGCTCTGTTATTGGTAACAGAGGTTCTGCGGTCTTGGTCTTCTGAAAGCGTCCTTCTGTAGTTTCCTCGGTCTTTGATCACTCTTGATCAAACTTCCTTTGATTCTTCTGAGATGCCCGACAGAGCTTCTGTTGCACTCAGCAGAGCTTCTTTGGAAGTTCTTCTGTACTTGGCCATTTTTCAATACTTCTAATATTTCAGAATATTGGAGCTAACAATCTCCCCCTAAGTATTGAAAAATAAAAGGTTGAATTTATGCATTTTGTTGATCCAAACCCTCAGTGATTTGATAATGACCCTCTCTTAAATACTTAGTGAAAATTGTATGTAAACAATATGTATCAGAGTTTCACTATCGCTGATAAGTACTAAGATCTTCCAGTACCGCTGATAGGAACTCTCGCTCTTTAAATTAAACATTCAGCGAACACTGTTCACCATAATGCTCTGAGTCTGTTCAGTCCTTATGGTGATCGCTGATAAGTTAGTTGTTTACTTATGATCCCTGAAGACAAGTTTCACGTCAACAAAGGTTCTACGCTGAAGTCGAAGATCAAGCTCAAGAACCAGCGGCAAGTCTACTAATCAACTGATGCGGATCAGCGAAGACTCAGATTTGTCCACTCAACGTGAAGTATCAAGTACAGGACTTCAGCTATCGCTGAACTTTATCATTCGATGAATAGTAAATGGTAATCGCTGAATCAACGAAAGCTGATCATGAAGTCCTCCGTACAAAGTACTTTTGTCTTAACCTCCCTTGCACGCCGCCGTACGAAATGTCAGAAAAGAACCTCCGAAAATCTGAAATCGTACAACCACTCTGATACTACACTGTTCATCTTTACGGCTACTAAGGTTGTCAACCAAGGTCAATGACATGCAACCAATCCGCTGATGACACGTGTAAAGTGTATACTGAATTGCATTAAATGCATGCAGTATATAAAGAGATGAACTCACTTCATTTGAAGTAACTTGCTAACTCTGGACAAGTTCAAATCTCTCTCAAGATAGGATTTTATTAGTAATCTCCTTATCTTTCTTAGTGCAGGAAACCTTAGTGTTCCAACTTGTTTAGATTTAGGTTTATCCTTAATCTTGTTTCCGCAACAAACTCTAAATTGTTAATGATTTATCAATAAACAATTTAGAAAAGTAAAATAGTGTGTTTGTATTCAACCCCCCCCCCCCCCCCTTCTACAAACTTGTATAGGCCTTTCGGGACCAACAAGTGGTATCAGAGCAGATTTGTTTAATCTCATAAACAAGATCTAATCTAAGATATTTCTCTTCCTTGCTATTATCTGAAAATGGCCTCCCACACAAACACAAACTATATAGACAATGGTTCTCTTGCAAAACCCCCTAGATTTTCCAGAGACAACTTCAACTTATGGAAAAATAGGATGATGCTCTTCTTAGAAGGTGTAGACCCCACTATGACCTACTATCTTGAAAACGGCCCACACGTCCCTGTAACTATTGATCCTTTAGTTCCAGCCACTGCAACTAGAGCTGCTATTCCTGAAAGGCTGATTCCAAAGGAAATACACATGTGGACCGATGAAGATAAGAAGAAAGTGGCTATAGATACAAAAGCCAGATCCATACTATCCATGGCCCTTCCTGACGAAGTCTACCATTCCGTCATGAACCTGAAATCATCAAAAGCCATGTGGGACACAATATGTGTTCAGTATGAAGGAACGTCTGAAGTCCAGGATTCAAGAAAGATTAACCTGGTAAGACAATACGAAAGCTTCATTTCTGGTAAGAATGAAACTCTCTCTGAAGTTCATCAACGTTTTAATTGCTTAATTATAGATCTAAAAACGGTTGGTAAGGAATATTCTAACTTTGAAGTGCTGACAAAGTTTTTAGAATGTTTACCTGAAAGCTGGGACAATTATTCCATGTGTCTCAAGCTGTCAAAAGATCTAAGATCAATGACACTTGCTACCTTATATGGCACATTGCTGAATCATGAGCAATCTAGCCATCTTAAGAAGAATCTTGTAAAAGATTCCAAAAGCACCCCTGTTGCTTTACTCTCAGAGGAACCTTCTACTCAGCGACCCTCGGTCACTATCACTGAGTTAGGAAGCAACTCTGAAAGGTCAGCAGATTCTGATTCTTCAGATGATGATGAATCCTTGGCTCTCCTAACTAGAAAGTTCAGGAGATTCGCCAAGAAGAAAATGTTTAGAAAGAACAAACCTCTTTCAATAACTGACAAGCCTAAATCATCAGCTTTTGTTGATAAGGCTACTGCTACTTGTTTCAACTGCGAAAAGACAGGTCATTTCGCTAACGAGTGCAGGTCAAAAAAAATCATGAGACCTTCAGCTTTTACAAAGAAATCCTTTGTTCCAAGGAATAAAGATGACAAATACTCAAAGCTGAAGGAGAAGTATGCAAAGCTGAAAAGCTTTAAGAAGTAAGGAAAAGGCCTGATGGCTGACTATGATTGGGCTGCTTCTGATGAAGAAGCCTCATCATCTGATTCTGAAGATGAGGAAGCAAATCAATGTCTCATGGCAAAGATTGAAGAAGAGGAAGAAAGTTCAGACATTCCCTCCACTTCAACATCTGCCATTCAGGTATCACCTTCCTTCTTTACCAATATTGCAAATATTGATGAAGCTGATAGTCTCCGTAAAATCGATCTACTGACTAGACGTTTATACGAAGCCATGAACGGCAAAGCTGTGGTTGAAAACCAAAATCTTGATCTCTCTGAAAAGCTTAAAAACTGCCACCTTCAAATAGAAAAGCTTTCTAAAATTGAAGATGATTTTAAAGATCAAGTCTATTTAAATCAGCTAGTCAAAATCGAACCAGCAGAAGCTATCGCTGCATTAAAAGCTGAACAAGCTACTGTTGAAGGATGGTGTAATTCTTCAACAAAGATCACTGAGATAATTAAGGCTCAGATTCCTCTGAGTGATAAACGTGGTCTGGGTTATAAGTATGATACTCCAAAACCAACCACTGAACGTTCAATGCTTAAATTTGGAACGTTCGTATCCTCAGTCGCTGACACTTCATCATCTCAGTACTCCTCGTCGGTTACACCAATCCCTGAGGAAACTCCTACCTCCTCAAAAGGTAAGGAGAAAATGGTTTATTCAAAACCTACCTCTGTCTCTAAAGACAAAGGTAAAGGAATTGTTATTTATCAAAATCCTCAGAAGGGTACCTTAGTACCTAAGCTGAATGCTTCCAAAGCCTTAGTGATTCATTCATCTGGTTCTAGAAATCAGACCTCTGGATCAGTTCAGCGACCTACTCCTAGACTCAGAGTAGATGTCCTTGGTAAGAAATCTGAAGAACTGAATGTTCGTCCTATTTCAAAAACCAATAGTGTACTTGGTGCTGGTACTTCAAATTCCAAATTAAAAGCTCAGCACTCAAGTGGTCCTAGAACTAATTTTAGTTATAGGAAATGTTATCACTGTGGACTTACCGATCATATTGCAAGTAAGTGTCCCACAGCCACCAAAGCTGATAAGATAGCTAAGGTGAAGATAGCACCCAAGAAGACCAAACCAGTTGCAATTCAGGTCAAGGTGACTCCTACCGCTGAGGTCAAGAAATTGACCAAAGTGAAGAAAGACAAAGCTGAATCTTCAAATGCTGCGAAGACTGCTGAACCCATTCCAACTACTTCCACTGACAAACGCGTATACATGGTGATGTGGGTACCTAAGCAAAACTAATCTTCCTTTGTATTGCAGGTTAAGAAGGGTATCTGGTATCTCGATAGCGGATGCTCTAGACACATGACTGGAAAGAAAAACCTGCTCGCTGAATACAAGGAAGAGAAGGGTCCCTCTGTGACTTTCGGTAGAAATGGAAAAGGACACACCCGAGGGTATGGTGTACTTTCAAATGGTACAACATCCTTCAGAAGAGTCGCATATGTTGAAGGGCTGAAGCATAATCTTCTAAGCATCAGTCAGCTTTGCGACATGGATAACAAAGTGATTTTCACTAAGGAATCCTGCTTTGTCTCTGACAAAAAGGAGAAGATAGCTCTCAGCGGTTATCGTTTGGAAAATGTTTACGTTATAAACATGGACTCAACAACCACTGAGAACTCCTGTTTCTTCTCAAAGGCATCCTCTGATGTCAACTGGCTATGGCACAAAAGGCTCTCACATCTCAACTTCAAGACGCTGAATACTCTTTCCTCCAAAGAGTTAGTCACTGGTCTACCTCAACATTCATACGCCAAAGAGACTTTATGTTCAGCGTGTGAAAAAGGGAAGCAGACCAAGGCAAGCTTTAAGTCAAAGCAAGTTTCCTCAGTGTCATCTCCTCTACAACTACTCCATATGGATTTGTTTGGCCCTGTTAACAAACAATCCATCGCTGGAAAGAAATATACGCTGGTCATAGTTGATGAATTCTCTCGTTACACATGGGTAATGTTTCTCCGTTCTAAGAGTGACACCCCTGAAGAACTCATCACCTTTGTTCGGAAGATGGAAACTCTGAACAATATGACTGTTCGCTCAATAAGGAGTGATCATGGAACTGAATTCAAAAACAATTCTCTTGATTCCTTCCTTGAGAGCAATGGTATTTCTCACAACTTTTCGTCAGTGAGAACACCACAACAAAATGGAGTCGCTGAAACAAGAAATAGAACAATTATTGAAGCTGCACGTTCAATGCTCAGCGATTCTCACCTGCCTACTCAGTTTTGGGCAGAAGCTGTCAACACTGCTTGTTTTACGCAAAACAGGTCGCTGATAGTTAAAAGATTCAAAAAGACAGCCTATGAACTCTTTCATGGGAGAAAGCCTTCAATCAGCTTTCTTCACATCTTTGGATGTCAGTGTTTCATACTGAACAACAGAGATGCCCTTGGAAAGTTTGATCCTAAGGCTGATGACAGAATCTTTCTTGGATACTCCTCAGTTTCCTAAGCCTTCAGAGTCTTCAATCGAAGAAGACAAACTGTAGAAGAAACTATTCACGTCACGTTTGACGAATCCCATTCAGCGAACTCTAAACCGAACGCTGATACAGAAGAACTGAATCAATGGATGTTTTATCATCTTGGTGATTCAGAAGATATTCCCACTCCTCATGCTCACACCGTAGAAAATGATGGTCCTTCTATCATTCCAAATATGCAAAATAGTGAAGCTGAAACATCTTGGGTCTCAGCTGTTCCTATAAACGCTATACCTGCAGTTGATCCAAATGTCTCAGAAATTCCATCTATTTCTCAGCAATCAGTGAATGAAGTGGCAAATGCAAACATTCCTCTCTTAGCTGATAATCCAGAAGTAGCTGAAGCCTCATCTTCAGTTTCTCCAGTTCAGACTGAGTCAGCGACGTATGCTCCGGCTCAGCGATGGACTGTAAATCACCCAATCGATCAAATTCTTGGTGATCCCAACGCTGGTATTCAGACCCGTAGAAGTGCAGGTAATATTTGTTTATTTGTTAACTTTATTTCTCTAACTGAACCAAAGAAAATAGATGATGCCCTCAGAGATCCAAACTGGGTCAGCGCTATGCAAGAAGAGCTGACTGAATTCGAAAGAAACAAAGTTTGGAAACTTGTTCGTAGACCAACTGACAAAACGGTGATAGGCACTAAATGGGTCTATCGAAACAAGTTGGACGAACATGGTACTGTAACTCGCAACAAAGCTCGTCTTGTTGCTCAGGGATACAGACAAGAGGAAGGCATAGATTATGACGAAACTTTTGCTCCAGTAGCAAGACTTGAATCTATTCGTCTTTTCTTAGCATATGCTGTACACAAAAACTTCACTGTACATCAGATGGATGTTAAGTCAGCGTTTCTAAATGGAAAGCTGAATGAAGAAGTGTATGTGGAACAACCTCCAGGATTCTCAGATCCTAAGCGTCCAGGTTATGTGTATAAACTGGACAAGGCACTTTATGGCTTAAAGCAAGCTCCACGTGCATGGTATGATACTCTCTCTACTTATCTCCATATTGAAAAATTTGAGCCAGGTAAAATTGACAAAACTTTGTTTTTTAGAAAAGTGAAAGGTCATATCATTTTAGTTCAAATATATGTTGATGACATTATATTTGGTTCTACTAACCCTGAGCTTTGTACTCGTTTCGCTGATAGAATGAAAGATGAGTATAAAATGAGCATGATGGGTGAACTAACATATATCCTTGGTCTTCAGATTAAGCAAACTGAAAAAGGAACGTTTATAAATCAGGGAAAGTATGTTAAAGATATGCTGAAGAAATTCGACTTAACTGAAAGTTCAGCTATGAAAACCCCTATGGCACCACCGCTGATACTTGATAAGGACACAAAGGGTGTTCCTGTCAATGTCACGCTGTACCGTGGGATGATCGGCTCACTATTGTATCTTACAGCTAGCCGACTCGATATTATGTTTGCAACATGTCTGTGCGCACGATATCAAGTTGAACCTAAGATATCCCATATGAAAGCTGTAAAGCGAATCTTTCGATATCTTAAGGGTACAGCGAATCTAGGTCTTTGGTATCCCAAAGACTCAGGATTCGATCTAACCGCCTATTCAGACAGTGATTTTGCAGGTTGCAAAATGGATAGGAAAAGCACCACAGGAGGATGTCAGCTCCTGGGTGGAAAGCTGGTAAGCTGGACAAGTAAGAAGCAAAACTCAATGTCCACTTCCACAGCTGAAGCTGAGTATGTAGCCGCTGGAAGCTGCTGTTCTCAAGTCTGGTGGATGAGAAATCAGCTACTAGACTATGATCTTCAGCTCTCCAAAATTCCAATCTATTGCGACAGCACAAGTGCCATCGCTATAGCAAACAATCCAGTGCTACACTCAAAGACAAAACACATAGAAATCAGATATCATTTTATCAGAGATCATGTGATGAATGGTGATATAGAACTTCATTTTATCCCAACTGATTATCAGTTAGCTGATTTGTTTACCAAACCTCTTGATGAGACAAGATTCAACTTTCTCATCAGCGAGCTTGGAATGCTGAACTTTGAAGGATAAAATCTTCAGCGGTTCACATTTTATCAGTGATACGTTTATACAATCGTGTATAGCCTTCGGGATAAAATCAACTTATATAATCCATTTCATCATCTTCTCTCTGAATAAACTTGGTTAAACTGATATCCAGGTATGTTTTCTCTCTCTGACAATCGCATGAAAATGCAAGATTTCAAAATAAATTGCATCGCTGAATATCTCTTCCTTAACAGCGATATTTTGAAAATTTCCTTAAACCTTCACTGATATTTTCTATTCAGTGCTTCATGTTTTTCAAAAGAGTCCCTGAGTTTTCAAAACCTCAGAGACATCCTAAAAGAATGTGAAAGGACAGTTGTGACGTCATAGCAACGGATAACACTCGGCACGATTTCTTTCTGACACACGTTTGCACGTTTTGTTCAAACTTCCAATCAAATGCAAACACGTGTCCGTGTCATGATGAAAACCTTTTCCCGCTCAAGGTTTTCTCTCTCTAAAAATCCCTATATAAATAACTCTTGGTTTATATTTGTCTTTTACGCGAACAATCTTTCTCCGCAAGAAAAGAACCCTCTGTTGCATTTGTGCTCTCAAAAACCTCAAGAACTGTTCATCATCTTCTTCATCAACTTCAAGGTTAATATGTTCTTATCTTTTATCAAATGCGTATAACTTGTTTTCGATCCTCTCTTTGATTTAACAAGATCAAACAAAAGAACTTTATAAAATAAAATCATTTCTTTCATGGTTTTATGAACACAACCATTTCATGGTTGTTCTTCAAGTTTTAAATTTAATCTTAAACTTGTTCTTCATTCGTATCCATTTTTCTTTTAGAAACTGGAATACAAGACTTTATGGGTTTTACATTTCATTTCAAAATCATGAAAAACCCTAATCTTCATTACGACATTTTTGTCTGAATGAAATGGACAAGATTCGAAATATCTTAACAGAAATTTCTTTCCACATTAAGATAATTCTTATTTGTTAACATCTTTGGTTGAACTGATAAAACAGTGATATGGCATCTTCAAAGCTGAATGTTACCGCTGAGTCCATCTCCACTGACTCTGAGGAAATGGACATCTTCAAAGCCCCCCAGGTTAAGTTCGAGCTGGATCAACTCGATTAGACTAAGGCCAACAACCTCTCAGCTCTTCTCGAGTTTCCTCCTCGGAAGCAAGTATCACATCTGGACGATGCTGTAAGTTTTCTGAAGAACAGCCCCATCTACACAGCCCTGACCATAACACCTCCTGCCAGTCAGCGGCTCTTATCTCAGATCTGGTACTCTGCCAGACACACTGAGCTACCCTCTGCCAAAGATCCATCCAAAACCATAGACTGCATACTCAGCGATACTGAGTATGGCACCATCAAGATTACACCCGCCATTATCCGCAAAGCCCTAAACATCCCAAATGCCACCAAAGAAAAACCCTTCATTCCATTCCCTGACCATAAAAAGCATGCTGACAGAGAAGCAATCATTGATTTCCTTGACGCAATGGGTTATATCTGGGATATTGGAAGGGACAAGAAGCCTGAGAAGAAACTGACGCTGATAAAGAAATCCAAGATCCCCAGCGAGATGAATATCATCTTCGCTCACCTGATCAGCTGCATGACAGTAAAATCCGGATCTTCTGATCAAGCCGCCCAACCTCAGCAGTCCATGGGATACGCACTGCTGAACGGTCTAAATATTGACTGGGCCTCCATTATTTATGAAGACCTGATTCAACGTGTCGATTCTGCCGCTGACAGACCAGCATGGGTTCCTTACCCACGATTCATCAGCGCCATCTTTCAATATGGCCTGAAGGACAGCAATCCTGAAGAGGGTGATCTGAAACTTTCTCAGATTGGCCCTAAGGTTCTCGACTTCAAACCTGTCGCCAATGAGGTACGTCTCTCTACTCTTCTCACCCTTCTAAATTCTCCGCTTTCTGTGGCTCCTTCAGCGACAATACCAATCGCTGATACCCCGGCCACAAAATCCTCTCCTTATAAGAAAAGGAAACCCTCACACACCCAACTTGATTCCAAAAGGATCAAGAAAACCAAGGAGCAACCCCAGCAATTCCATGCTGAAGACTCCTCAGCTCATTCTGAAGAGCTGAAGGAAAGTTCCGTGGTACGCTCTGCCACACCCGTGCAAGCCATCCCTCCAATCCAGACTTCAGCGTCTCCAAACGCTGAGGTTAGAAACTTGGAAACTACCCAACCTCCCTCAGTCTCTCAAAAGACTGATGAAGTGATTGTCAGCGATTCCAACGCTGAACTCAGAACCCGAACCCCAATCTTAACCTTCGCTTCTCCCTCCACTCACTTGGACACTCCTCCAGCGACCACTGGAGATGCCATCATTCCAGAAGCCACCGCTGATGCTTCTCAACAAATGATGAAGAAAGGACCTGCAGAAATCACCATACCTCACCGTACATTCGAAGAGGATATGGAACACTATTCAGGAACTTGCAACTTTGACGAGTTCATCAATCCTCCTGCAGGTACAAATCCCACCTTAAACACTGTAACTAAACCTGAAACTTCTGAGCTTTCCTTTGTTCACAAGTACTTATATGTTACAGGTCCTAATTTGGGAGACATCAACGCCTCTCTGAAGTCTGTGGAAACAAAGCTGTCAAGTCTCACCACCACACTCTCCAACAACTCAACAGCTGTAACAAACGCTGGAGAGAATTTGACAAAGCTGACAACGGTGGTGGAGAAGAAAGTTTCCACTGAAGACATCAAGAGTCTTGATAAGACACTCAGCGATTTGCCAAGGTGCTCTGTGACATCTACACTGACTACACAAGCCTCAAAACATCAGTTTCGACCATGTCCAGCGAAGTAACAACGCTGAAGACATCGGTTGCAAAACTCGAGGGTGATATGTCAGAGGTCAACACTGACTTAGGCTCTGTAAAGACCGACGTTGGTTCTATGAAGACGATGATCGAGACGCTGGTAAACAAGGCAAATAGTCCAGCTCCTGCTCCTGCCCATGTTCCTATTTTGGAATCTTTCACAGAGGAGGATCGCACAGAGCTGAGGAAAATCACGCCTGCTATTTCTGTCCTAGAAGTCAGAATAGCAAAGCTTGAATGTTGTGTGAAAATCTCTGGCCCAGAAGACAGAGATAACACCAATGCTGAGTCTGCCCATTCCTTCCCCAGTCATCATGAGAAAGAGGGGGAGAAGAGCGCTGAACATTCCAGGGAGAAGAGCGCTGAACATTCCAGGGAGAAAAGCGCTGAAGATCTGAACAAGAGCGCTGAAGACCTTTCCCATGATGAATCTATCAGGGGAGAGTGGAATGAAGATCTGACCACTGGACCTCAGGGAGATGAAAACCCTGAGGGAACCGAGAAGCTCGCCTCTGTATCTGAGGGGGAGCAACTCGAAGAAGATGCTGAGGAATCCGAAGCAGAAGAAGATGAAGACATCGACATCCCTGAAGACAAACCATCCTTCTCTCCAAGAAAGGATGATGATGATGATGAAGATGACGATGATTTCTTTATCGTCAAACCTGCCCCAAGGATCAAAGCTCTTAAAGGAATCTCGATAAAAGAACCATCAGGAGAGAAGACAAAGACAAAGCCCTCAGCCTCTGGCGCTGAGAAAAGCAAAGACAAAGGCCTCGCTGAAGCTGAAAATCTAGCGATCCTATTTGAAAAGCCGGTTTGTCAGGTACACTAAAACTTTACTTATATTCCTTCCCTGAACATCTCAATACTCAATCAGTTCTCTACTCAACAACCTCTCTACACATCCAAAATCTTTTTCTATCTTTTCTACCCAAGTTCTTCTACCCAGTTCTTATCTGTAAGATCGCTGCGTTTCAGCTAGTCCTCTCCCCTGTTTGAGGATGTCGCTGAAGGTTCTACTGTTGCGACTTCACAAATAAAGCCAGCTGCTGCTGATGAAATAATCCCAGTCTTGGATTTGATCTCTGAGACTGATGAACCAGAAGAACAACCTCTCTCACACAATAAGAGACCTTCCTCAGCTCCTCAAAGGCTGAGTGAAGAGGATCAAAAGAGAAGATAAGAAATAATAAAGCGATTCAAGGATCAGCGAATCATTCTAAGGCCTGATCAACTACCTTCAGTTCCTCCCAAGTTCAGAATTTCAAAAGCTGAATACCAGGACCACCTTAGAGCTGAACGCCTCATTGCTGAAAGGAAGGAAGCTGAAGAGAAAGACAGAGAATACGCCATCAAGCTCGCTCAAGAATCTGTCAAAGACCCCAAGCTGAAGCGTGTTCCCATTCAAATCCAACGAAAGCTATGGGAAGAAGCCCAGAAGACCGTGGAAAAGAAAACTGAAGTTTCTCAGACCACCTTGATCTGGTGTAAAGAGAAAATTCACTTCAGATATCGTCCAGCGAAGATCAACAAGGTATTCATCTGTGGAAGAACCTCTATCGGAGTACCTATTGTTGACATCAAACTGTTCAGAGAAGATGGCACATCTGAAACCTTTCGCGCTGACACTGTAAAAATATGGTCTCTCTGAATGGCTGGAGATGAGGTTAGCTATCCAACCATCACAATCTAAGTACAAGAATCATTTCGAAAAGCTGATAAACAGACAGATCGACTTGATATCTTCTTGTGTGGATATTCCTCCTGTTCCTGATCTAAAGCCAAAAAGAAAAAGGGGCTCTCCAAGGAAGAAACGTCAAGATTCAAACTCAGGACCTGTCATACGAAATGAAACTGGAATTGGTTTCTCTCGCGCTGAAGTGCTTGGTCCTGATCCTGATCTATCTGCCCTTGACATCTCTTTGCCACCATGTGAACTTTTCGTCCCTGGTAAAGTCATCAGTAATCCTTATGGAATATTCTTTCTTGACTATGACGGACGTAAATGCTTTCAACGGATCGCTGAGCTTCCAATCACTCCAATCGAACAGCTCAGAGATCTTATCTACTGGTGTGACTTCAGAAAGGACATTCAGGCACGACACCTAAAACCCTTGATTTTTCAAGAAGCGCAGAACAAAAGAAAACGAGGTGTAACGGTTCCTGACTGGATGATTCCCACTGAAAAGACGACCCTTGATGAACTTCTCATTAAGGAAGAACCTTTTGAAAACTGATATAATCTCCTTTTTCTCAATTGTATCAGTTATCCTTCTGTACTTGTAATTTATTTCGCTTGTACTTGTAATCTTTCTGTTCTTCATTGTAACCTGATTCAAAGATTTAAAGAAAGATTTCAGCGAATGTACTTTACTCCATCAGTACTGAAAAGATCCCAGAAAACAGTAAAAGGGACAAATATTTTATGAGTTCTTTTTATCCTTATGTTTTCATTTAATAGCAATTTTCTTTGTTGCTATGTCATAATCAAATAGGGGGAGATTGTTGATCCAAACCCTCAGTGATTTGATAACGACCCTCTCTTAAATACTTAGTGAAAATTGTATGTAAACAATATGTATCAGAGTTTCACTATCGCTGATAAGTACTAAGATCTTCCAGTACCGCTGATAGGAACTCTCGCTCTTTAAATTAAACATTCAGCGAACACTGTTCACCATAATGCTCTGAGTCTGTTCAGTCCTTATGGTGATCGCTGATAAGTTAGTTGTTTACTTATGATCCCTGAAGACAAGTTTCACGTCAACAAAGGTTCTACGCTGAAGTCGAAGATCAAGCTCAAGAACCAGCGACAAGTCTACTAATGAACTGATGCGGATCAGCGAAGACTCAGATTTGTCCACTCAACGTGAAGTATCAAGTACAGGACTTCAGCTATCGCTGAACTTTATCATTCGCTGAATAGTAAATGGTAATCGCTGAATCAACGAAAGCTGATCATGAAGTCCTCCGTACAAAGTACTTTTGTCTTAACCTCCCTTGCACGCCGCCGTACGAAATGTCATAAAAGAACCTCCGAAAATCTGAAATCGTACAACCACTCTGATACTACACTGTTCATCTTTACGGCTACTAAGGTTGTCAACCAAGGTCAATGACATGCAACCAATCCGCTGATGACACGTGTAAAGTGTATACTGAATTGCATTAAATGCATGCAGTATATAAAGAGATGAACTCACTTCATTTGAAGTAACTTGCTAACTCTGGACAAGTTCAAATCTCTCTCAAGATAGGATTTTATTAGTAATCTCCTTATCTTTCTTAGTGCAAGAAACCTTAGTGTTCCAACTTGTTTAGATTTAGGTTTATCCTTAATCTTGTTTCCGCAACAAGCTGTAAATTGTTAATGATTTATCAATAAACAATTTAGAAAAGTAAAATAGTGTGTTTGTATTCAACCCCCCCCCCCTTCTACAAACTTGTATAGGCCTTTCGGGACCAACACATTTTAACCTAAGTAAAGAAGAGGTTAAACAATACCTCAGAAGATTATTTCATTCATTTTGGAATTTATGCCAGAGGCATTTACATTTGAGTACACAGAAATAAACGTTGACAGAGGTTCTTTGAAGAGACTCAGATTTTTGCATTTGGGAAGTCGTTGAACTTTCTGTTGTCTTTTCCTACTTCCTTGAGTTCTTCATAGAATTTGAGGCAGAGATTTCGTAAGCCGAGTGTAGCATCAATCTCTTTGATCATCATCAGAGCAGATTCTTCGTTCATAAGCTCTGTTGCTTTATTCTCCTCTAGTATCTTTCTGAACATGTTCAGAGTATGGGTTGTGTACTTCTGACAGTCCATTGTCACAAACAGTTTCAGTTGATCAGCAGGATTCTTGAATACTAACCCGTACCTTAGAGTTTTGATGATTGAATTGGGTATGGCATTGGGTGGGCAGAAATCCTCTGGTGGTCTGATACTTAGAGTAGTTATGCCCAGATCGATGGCTAGTTGAATGTTGAGCATGCTGTAGATTAGGAGCTTTTCACGCATCGCCTTTCTGAGAACTCGATAAGACCTTTTGTGGCAGTCGTCTTTGAAGTTGTCTTTTGTCCATTGCAGAAGGTCAGGTAAGTCATAGGGATTGAGGTTTCGGATATCAGCATCAGAGAATTGATTCTCTGATCTGTCAGACCTTTTGACTTTCCAGATGGTATACACCGTATGAGGATAGGTTCTCATTTTGGAGTATTTGCAATAGATTACCTTCTTTATTTTGTGAATGGAGTAAACTTGATTGACTGGTTTTGACTTTGTAGAGGTGAAGATTGCATCGAATTCCTCTCTGAGCTTCTGATCTCGGACATGGGCTGGCAGATCGCTCTGGAAGTGTTGTTTGTAGAGATAACTGTAGACTTGTTCTTCCATTTTTTCAATGGTTGAAGTAGATCTTGGAATTGGTCTCCTTAGCTCATCCATCTTTCGAGTGATGTCTGCTACTCTACCTTCTGTTACCTTAGCTGTGGGATTCAGGGATGGGTTTTCTGACAGAGGATTCAAGTTGAATGCCCTGTCTTCCTCTTCGGGTTTAGGAGTGACGAAGGCATTAAATGCACCTTTCATCAATTTCTCTGTAGCAACTGGCATCTTCTTCTTAGGCTCTTCTTCTGTCATTATTCCCTTGCCTTTATCTTTTGGCTTTGAGGTTTCAGATATTGGGTTTTGGATTTGTGTGGGTGGAACCTCTGTTGATTTGACAGTTGGAGGTTCTTTGGGTTTTGGGGTTGGATGCTCTGATGTTTTGGTTGTTGTCTCTAAAGGTTTTGATACTTCGGGTTGAGAGAACTCTGTTGGTGAAGAATTTTCGGGTCTTGGAGGTGGGATGTCAAAACGCTTTGCTGATTGAAAAGCAGATACAAATTCCATTCTGCGAAGAATGAATTCGGCAGTGCGTTTTGGTCTTTTGGGTTTTCGAGCTATGGATTTTACTCTTGTTTTGCGCAGGATTGGTTGTGAGGTTGGTGTTGGTTCTTTGGGTGAGGGTGGAGTTTGTTCTGAGGATGAGGATGCAAGATTGATTACCTTAGGTTCTGTGGTTGGTGCATCCTCTGGTGAGATAGAGGTGTTTTGCCTCTGTTGTTTTCCCTTCTGGGTTTCTGTCGTAGAGGGTTCTGCAGTTTTCTCTGTAGTTTTTGCAGAAGCAGCCTCCGTTGTTTCCTTTGTTTTCTCCCCCTCAGGATGACCAGATGCTCCATCATCAGGATCATCCTGCCTTCTTTTAGCAGCAACTTCTGTTCTGCAGGTGTCTTGAGCTGCTTGCCTTGCTGCATTTTTCTTCATTTTTTCAAAGTAGATTGCGATCGAAGTTTTGAAGGCTTTGGTCGCACTTTTCTCGAACTCTGCAGCGGTTGTTTTGGCAATGTTAGTGGCAGAGGCGATGGCAGCAGCAGCAGAAGTTTCTGTAGTTGACTTCATTTCTGCAAGGGCTGCTTTAACCTCTGTGGATAAGGTATCCACTTTGGTATTTAATCTTGTAAGCGCGCCTGAAGTTGACTCTGTAAAAGACGTGAATGAGCTTTGCAACTCATTCAATGTTTGAGTTACAGAGGTTATAAAGGCTTGGAACTCATCCTTCGTAACATGTTCCTCTTGGGTAACCTCTGGAGGAACAACTCCTTCTCCAGAGTGAGTCCCTGTTCCTGGGACACCTTCGTTCACCCTTGTTTGTACGTTGGGGGTGGAAGGATTTCCATCTGATCCTCGAGAAGAAACCTGAGTTTCAGTCTCTACAGAAGTTCTGTGAAGAATATTGTCCAAATCCACTCCAGAGGTGGGTATCGGAATATTCATCTGTTGACTTGGAGACTTGTCTAGAGTCTCTTCGTCATGGTGCTCTCTACTTCTCTCTGAAAGAAGTTTTGGCCCTATATTGTGCGTGTCAGAAGAAACTAATTCCTCTGAAGGGTGTTCTAGTGTGATCTGGGGCAATGGATCATGAACTATAGGTGAGTCTCTCTGAGGAGACTCCCTAGGAATGGATTCCCCGGCTTCAGTGGGCACAGAGGTTGAAAGAGTAACCTCTGGCTGGATGGGTTGGGTGAGGTTCGAGTTGTGCTGCTCTTTTTCAATGACACCTTCTGCAGCTAGACCTGCGGTGTCAGATGTGTGGGTTGCACTGGGAGGGGTTGAGGGATGTGTGCCTTCTGCAACTTCGGCATCTTTTTCTTTTTCATTTTGTTTTCCTTCAGACGTTTCTACCCTATCCTCTAAACCTATGTGCACCTCTTCTTCTGCAGTCTCTTGTCTTGGCAGAAGTGTACTGTAATTATTTGGGTTTGCAGAGGTGAAGGTTGAGGTTGTGATTTAGGTTGTTCTTCTTCGATTCCCTCTGAAATTGATTGCAGAGGAGAAGATGGTTTCTTCTTCTTTGATTTCCTCTTCTTTGGTTTTGGTGCTCCCTCCTCTGTAGATTTTGACTTTCTTTTTCTTTTGGAAGAGGGAGGGGCAGAGGGACCTTGGATTTGTGGTGGAGATGAGGGTTATGTGGGATGTTCAGTGGGTGGAGAAGATGGTTCTGCAGGAGTTTGTTGGATAGCAGAAGCAAAGGCAAGTTGTTCCTCTGTAGGGGTCTTGGTTTTCTTTCCCTTTTTCTTCTTCTTCTCTTTAGATCCCTCAGAAGACTTCCTCTTTGAAGAATAGAGGTCTTTCCTTATATCTCTGAAGTTCTTCTGGTTGGCCTTGTGTTTAGCCAATTTTATCTTCCATTCTTCTTCTGTAAGTTTCTCTACTAATTTACCTCCTATGGGCATTCCTATACGCGGGGGTGTTACAGAACTGGGTTCAGGAGTTCTGTAAACGCGTGTGTACTCACTAACTAGTTCTTCATCACTAGCATAACCTAACATTACCTTTGATAGTGGCCTGATGTGTGGGTAGCCATCCTCATGTTCTGTAGGGGTGTTCTTGGACATAGCAAATTGCTTAGGTTTGGGACCGTCCATTGGCCATTTTTGGATAAGGAGTAGGGGTTCGAAAAGTACACTGAGTATTCGCTGGAACTGCAGAGAGGGTAACCAGTTGTGATCAGATATTTTGGCTTTCTGGGAGGCGATTTTGCGATCGATGGTGTTGATGATCTCTTGCATCATTATGGTGGCATAATCTAGGGGTAGATCATAGTATACACCATACATGATTGAGAGAATTTGAGGTGAGCTTTGATCGATGCTCCCGATTTTTCCCGTGAGGCAACGATGGAGAATAAGGTATTCCACAGAGGAGGTAGTCTTGCTCTGCGGAAATCGTTCCTCTTTTTCAACTGTTGGTTGTACCTAACATGTGCAGAAAGTCGACAAGTTCTTCATTTGTTGGTTGGGGTGCATACTTTTTGATTCCCATGAGTCCTCTTGTTGGAAGGCCAAATTCTAATGAGAACATGGTGCGATTAAACATCAGTTCAAAGCTCTTACTTTGGTCAGGTTTAGAAATGTAGCCTCTGATCAAATCGGTGTCAGCGTCATAACGGCAAGATTGCCAAAACTGATGTAGGTAACGTACTGGTATTTGTTCAACGGTTTTGCTCAGAAGAGGGTAAAGAAAGTGGTTCTCTAGGATGTTTAGCAGGATGGCATGTTCTTTGCCAAATGCTGTAGGAGAAGGAACAAGATAACAGTTGTTCGATTTAATGGGAAGGGTTTGCTCGAAATGGTCATTTGAGAAAAATTGTTGCAGGTGGGTAGTGGGTACGAAGGATGCCTCGTCGCCGGAGTCATGTCTGTCGGCATCGGCGGCGATGTGTGGGTTGTGGGAGTGCTCAGAATGCACTGGAGAGGATGTCGGAGAGTTCGTTGGTGAAACGTGAGCAGATTTGGAACTGGAAGCCATTTGTAGGTTTGAAAGTTCTAGGTTTTCAGAAAGAAATAAGCAAGTTCGCCGGAGAAGATGAGAGAATAGTAAAGTTTTGAAAGTGATTTTAACTTGGGTTTTATACTGTGGTAACGGATAGAATTCGGAACGGTGAAAATGTGAGAAAGTTAATAAAATTTTGAGGTCCACACTTGAGTTCATTCGGCGTGGTGCAAGTTTCTAGGACGACGTGATATGTACGTCAAAGAAAACTTGACACGTCATCAATGTCAGTGACGACGAGACGTCGTGGGCGGCCACATTAAATGAAAAACGCGTGGGTTTTAAATTTTCACCACTGAAAAGTTACCGTTACAGATACAGAAATTCCCAAGTGGAAATCTTTACAGATGCTCTGTGGGTACAGAAGCTCTGGGATTTTGAAAAACGTTTATCTCTGTAGATTGTATCTTTAATGAAAATCGTTTGAAAAAACGCGGAGAGGATTAATAAATTTTTAGTAGAGAGAAATTATCCTACAGAGGTTTTTGGACCTCTGCCAGAGCCAGCTGAGGCTCTGCGACAGGAAATTTCTAATAACTAATAATTTATAAACATTTTTAATCATCCAAGTTTTTGATCAGTTTTAACAATGTATTTAGGACTTATTTGAAAGTTGGTGTCCTAGAAAATTGTAAATCTCAAAGATTTTGTGCAGCAGAAGTTATTTGAATGATTTGAGTGATCTACAGAGGTTCTTTGGTTGAAAGAACTCTGTGGCTTATGACTTCCGTGGCATTGTTTGAGTGCGAGATACCAACCTATTTTTCTTCTTGATCGACGAATGTGATCTCTTCTGTCGTATTCTTAGCTTCCCCTTGACTTATAAATCTCTGTAGATTCAGCAAGGTCTCCTTTTTCGCTCCCCCTTGATCTAACAACCTCTGTAGGATTGATCTCTGTGGTTTGAAACCTGCCTTTTTATCTCTTGAAGCTTGTACTTTTACCAAAAACGTTTGAAAAACATTGGAGAGGATCGATAAATCTTTAGTAGAGAGAAATTTTCCTACAGAGGTTTTTGGACCTCTGCCAGAGCCAACAGAGGCTCTGTTATGGGAAATTTCTAATAACTAATAATTCATAAAACTTCTTGATCATCCAAAGTTTTTATGTTTTTAAACATTGTTTTTAGGACATATTTAGAAAGTTTTGTCCTGGAAAACTGTTTTGGAAAAAGATTTTGTGCGACACATACCTTTTAGAGTGTCTAGTTTGGACGACAGAGACTCTTGTTGATCATAATCCTCCTTTGGCTCCCCCTTGAATGATCAACCTCTTCAGAGGTTCTGTGGAGATTGTCATAGGCTCTGAGCAATTCCACAGAGGTTCTGTGAAGTATAGAACCTTTAAAGGATGAGTCTTAAACAAAGTGTTTAAGAGTCATAGTGAACTTTGATGCCTGAGTCCTTAATAGAAGTATTAAGGAGTCTATTTTTTTTGCTGAAGAGTGAGTCCTGATCTGTAATGGTCGGAAGTCATTTTCTGATGAAGCTCGAGTCTTAAACTGATTTGTTTAAGAGTCTTTTTCACTAAAGTGCGAGTCCTAAACTGATGTGTTTAGAAGTCCTTTTCTCCTTTGAAGAGCGAGTCCTGATCTGTAATGATCAGAAGTCCTTTTACCTGCAAGACAGATCAAAGAACTTTTGGTACCCATATCCAAATGGGTCCTTTTTTGTTAGGATTTGGAGCTGTCTTTAGGTCCTCTAGTTTGCCAATCTCTGTTGGTTTGCCAATTTTCTTTCTATGACCTTTCTCATTTTGGGTCTTTGGATTTTTCTTTTGAAATGACCCATTTTGTACACAGAAAGATTTAGAGAAAAGGTTTCTAAATTGAAGCAGAAGATCAAAGCATTTATATGAATGAAAATATGAAGGCTTTGTAGAAACAAATGGTTTTGGAGCATTTTTGTCAGGAATAGAGTTTTTGACTTTCCAAACCATTTTCATCTTTTTGTAAACAGGATTATTTGAATTTTTAGCACAAGAGTTTGCTAAGACAAGGTCTTTAAGCCTTTTGGCTAAAACATCTTTTTCTTTAAGGTTTAAATCAAATTTTCTTAGAAGATCTGATTTATACCTCTTCTCCAACATAATCTTGTTTGACAAATCGGATAGTCTCTTTGTTAAATTTGACATTTCATCTTTAAAGACCTTTCTTTCCTTCTCAAACTTGTCTTTCAAACACTTTGTTTGAAATCCTTCTCTCTTCACCTTTTCAGACTCTTTTCTTTCAAAATCCTGCTCTTTCCTCTCTTTTTCAAGAGATTTCTGTAATTTTGAGATTTTGAAAGAAAGTTCCATATTCTTTGTCTCAAGAAGAGTTTTCTCTTTTCCAAACTTTTCATTTTCACTGATTATAATCTTTTCAAAGTTGGAAATCAGTTTAGAAAAGTTTAGACACTTAAGCTCAAGGCTTTTCTTCTCTTCTTTAAAAACAGTCTTAACTTCCTCAAACTTCTCTTTCTCCTTTTTACCAAGCTCTTCTGACTCAGATAGTTTCTTTTTCAGTTCAAGATTTTCACAGTTTAGGAGTTTACCTGATTCTTCAAGCTTGGCAATGTTGTCTGAGTCAATAAGAATACTCTTGTTTCTTTCCTCTAAATCTTTCTCAAGAGTAGGAATTATTTTCTTAAAATTTGTGCTGAGTTTGAAATAATAATGAAAATCAGCATCAGCACTAAATTTTAGTCTTGACATTTTGAATGAAGTTTTTAACGAAAGAAACAGTTTCTTGGATGTTACCAGATCGAATAAATCGAAAATGGCAGTAAAACAGAATCTGTTTGATGGAATGAAGAATAGGTTAAGAACAGATAGTTTCTATCAAGAATCTTGTCTAAACGAGGATCACTTGATATTGAAAACCAAGCTTTGCTCTGATACCAATTGTTGGTTCCCGTTTTGCTTTAAACAAGATTATCAGATCTATTAGTTCAGGTTTAAGGTTTGATGCGGAAGCGTATTTGAAGAACTAATAGATATGTTTGATAGATTTAGAACACAATATAAATAAACAGTGAACAGGAAATAATATCTCAAAGTTTACTGAATATATATATATCAAGAACAGATTTAAGAACAGTGAGTATGCAAAGCTTTAAACAGATATGACTCTAAATGTGCATAAGCTATGTGTTCTTGATGTTTGATTGAAGTGTTCTTGTTTTTCGGTTTTTGTATGTTGTTGTGTGTTAGGAAGAACTCAACATGAGTCTTCCTTTTATACTACTCTTAGAAGACTATGAAGTAGGTCACTGTTCCTTTTACGGCATGAATAGTGTACTGGATGGTGTGAACAGTTGTTTGAGCCATGCGCATTTAATGGAGCAGATGTACTATTGGTAAATGCATTAAATGGCGCAGACGTCTATTTTGTACCATGCCCTATTGAGTCCACTCAGAGTTTGACACGTGTTGAAGTTGGACAGGGCAAGTTGCCATGCAAGTTGATGAACAGGTCTTGGAACAGTAGCAAGATATTATAAATATCTTCCTAGTCTTTTGAGGACCATAGAGGCTCTGTAATGTGTTACAGAGGTTCTGCGGTCTGGTTCCTGTGTAAAGTAGTCTTCACCGGATTCCGAGTCTTTGGTTGTTTACTTCTGCAGAGCTTCTGTCAAGGGTGGCAGAGGTTCTGAGGCTCGGTCCTCTGAGAAGTCTTCTTGGTTCCTTGTCTTCTGATGTTGTCCGCAGAGGCTCTGTTATTGGTAACAGAGGTTCTGCGGTCTTGGTCTTCTGAAAGCGTCCTTCTGTAGTTTCCTCGGTCTTTGATCACTCTTGATCAAACTTCCTTTGATTCTTCTGAGATGCCCGACAGAGCTTCTGTTGCACTCAACAGAGCTTCTTTGGAAGTTCTTCTGTACTTGGCCATTTTTCAATACTTCTAATATTTCAGAATATTGGAGCTAACACCTTCCGTGAACTGTATATGTGAACCCTTCTGTCTCCATTCCTTCATTCACAAATCCCTTCAAATCTAAACCAATTTCTGTTTTCTTTGTGGGAGAACTCAGATTACACTTCTCTTTTCTTTCTTCAATAGCTAATTGGAAGTCATACAAGTGTATATTTCTGACATAGATACCCAGAAGTCTTCTGCATTCAATTTCCATCAAGGCTTCTTCAGTACTGGCAAAGAACTTGACTAGAAAGATCTGATCATCAAGAGTCAATCTGTGAAAATCAAAAGTAGACATGGAAACCTTTGTATTTCTTTCTTTCAGCACTTCCATTCTAACAAACATTAAACCATTGAATTCTTCTTGTTGAAACATCAGGACTTTCTCAATTCTTTTCTGGATATGCAGTTTTGAGTCAGGAACTCTGAATCTGTTAGAAGCTTCTGAGTAGACTATCTGAGCTCTGTTATCCATAAAACCATCAATGTTACTTTCCAAAAGCTCATACTCTCCTTCTGTGTAGTAGAGATTATCATATGTTTCCTCAGGAAAAATATCATCATGAAATTGTCTGGCTAATGGCACATCACTTAACTCTAGGATGAAATCACATACAGGTTCTTCTAGTCTTTGCAAGTTAATCTTTGGGATCTCAATTGGTTTTCTGAATACATACTCAGAAGGCATAAAGTAGTCTTTCACTTTCACATACTCTTCTTCTGTATTTAACTCATCACAAAAGTTAAATCAAAAATCATCTTCAAAATCCTAAGTATAATTCACAGTTCTGTCTTCTTCTCCCATTAGATCAATAGGTCTTACCATTTTTATTCCTTGCTGAACTTTTTGAACATTCAAAGCTCTGACTAAATTATTATGCATCCTTCTGATCAACTCTTCACTTAACCTCCTTTCTTCTGATTCAGAATCCGTCATATTTTCTTTGTTATACACCACAATATCTGTACACATGTTGACCACTTCACTTTCCACTGTCTTTTCTGATCTCAATACAGATTCCTCAATAGCTTCAGTTTCATCTGAGTTTCCTTCCATTTCTGTGTCTAAGTTCAATTCCTCTGTTTTATCTGAATCACCACCATCTGTACTTTCCAACTCCATTTCCTCTGTATCTGAGCTATCAATCTGAACTATCTGAGTTATTGCCTTTAACTTTTCTTGTGTCTGATCTTCTGAACTTTTTGTACTGGCTAAGTGCATATCTGCTATCTCAAAATCTTCTATGCCAATGTCATCATCAGAACTTAACCTCTGTCTTTTCTCCCCCTTTTGATGATCATGAGGCTCATTATCATCAAACTTTCTTTTCAAGTTCTGATTAAAAGTAACTTCAGGTTCAGCTTCTGCAATAGGAACCGGATCAAGAGGCTTTGAAGTAGAAGCCAATGATACACTCAGTGCTTTCAGTATAGATTCCTGCATACCTTGCATTTGTTTTAACATATCTTTTTGAAAACCAGACATTATAACCATGATCTCCTTTTTGTGAGAATCCAAGGATTTCTTTACATCATCTACTTTGGTTTCAACAGAAATCAACTTTTTCTCCAACACAACTTTCAAATCTGACATCTCATCATTCAAATCCTCCACCTTCTTCTCCAAATTTTCTACTTTTTCCCCCATCCCCTTGTTTTGTTTCTGAATCTTTTCAAATTCAGAAGTTTTTAACAGTGAACCTGAACCAACAGATGGTCCAGTTTTCATGTGCCCAGAGGACTCATGGCCTGTAGATAACACAAAGTCATCTTGTACAACAGATGCACGTTTGAATGAGGCTTTTGTAATGTTCACCTCACCAGGACTACCATCCAATCCTCGACACCCAACATTAGGTATGTCTATGAATGTTGTTTCAGGAATACGAAATTCCTGATTTGTGCAAGTGTCAGAAGGAATTTCAGGCTCAATATGAATAGGACTGTGATATTCAGACTCAATGTGTTGAAAAATAAATTGGGATTTATCACCTCCCTCCAAATGAGTTTGGGATGGTTCCCCGGATTTGTGTGAAACAGTAGCATGTTGAAATACTTCTGAGTGGGTATGGATGGGTTGTTCAAGATCCACCACTAGGTCCATGGTGTTTGTTTCAATATTGGACACCAAGAGATGTGAACCAATAGCATTTGTGGTTACCTGGCCAAGATTAGCTGGTTCAGAGGCATCTCTTTCTGTTTGAACCTCTGTTGACAATCTCTCATCCTCACCACTCTCATTCTGTTTTTCCTCTCCAAGTCTAACCAAGATCTCAGAATTTTCCCCCTCGAGTCTCTCAGAATGTTCACCCATCTGAACATCCTCCCCCTCTCTAATTCGACTAGACCCCTCACCTCTCTTCTCAGGTTGGTCCTCTTGGGTAGGGATTTGAGGTAATTCAATTCCCATAGAGGTGCAATAAGCTTTTAACATCTCACTCTCCCTTGGAATATAATTCCTAAGTGATTTTGGCAACAGTTTATGATTGGGATAGTTTTCAAGTCTTGTTACCGAGGTCATCTTACCCAAATAAAATGTAGGACCATGCTCTTCATTTGTTCTTCTTGAGATTGTGCTGTTTTCCTGCATGGCATACCAAATAACAATTTGCCAGTACCTTATATAAGGAATGTACGTCAGTGGAGCATCCTTTGTTTTCCTCTGAATTGCTTTCTGATTCTTCTCAAATGTATTCTTCATGTCTTCCCAAAGTATTAAAGTGTAGTCATAATGCCTATTCTTCACTAAGCCCTGAAAGATCTGAAGAATTTGTTTAGAACCTTGATCAGCAGAACTATTCTTCCCTGACAAACATTTATTTACCACATGAAAGAAGCAAGCCCAAATAGGTGGTAATTTATTTCTTCTGAACAAACTGAGAGTCCTCAATCCTTCATTGTATCCCAATTTCATAAATTCTGCTATTAATTCCTCTGTTAGGGGTGAGTCTTCAAAATCTGTCCTTCTTTCTACATCATCTTTCTCTGGTAGATTCAGCATTTCTCTTAGTGCAGAGATAGATAAGGAAAATGTCACTCCTTCAATTTCAGACATAAACTTATTATCTTCTAACCTCAGATGTTTCCACCATTGTTGTGTGTACTGAACAGAAACATTTTTGCTTCTTGTAAACCATTTTCTATAAGGATGATGTTTGAATAACTCCATGATAATTTTGTGTTCAGGTTTAAATCGACTTTCCTTAAACAATATAACACAGTTATTTTCAGACAATTTCAACCATTCACTCTCAGGAACAGCCCTTTCCACGAAAATAGGTCTATCTGACATAATCGACCCTGCAGCACTCTGTTCATGTTCAATATTAATGTTTACCTCATCTGCATTTCCTTCTGATTCATCCATTTGTTCATCTTCTTTATCATTTCTTATTGCCTCTTCCTCTACAGCTTTATTCTGTACTTCATCATTATACGAATCAGATGAATCCATTATCGATTTTGTAGAATGTAGCGAAATTGGACCACTCCTTCGTATTCCAGACATGATTTAAGAAGAAAACAAACTCAAAGAACTCTGGATTTGATTCGTATCTCACTTTTCGCTCTGGAATTTGAAAAGATTTGAAATAGGGATTTTAAGACCTATTTAAAATCCGCGAAGTTGAAAGGTTTAACGGAAAAGCGAAATCGATGTTATAACTGAGTCAACACATTTGAAATGCCACAGAGGATTTAAATGAAATGCGTGGCATAATCAAACAAATATGAAGCTGACACGTGTTAGTGGATAGAATTTTGACTCAAGTCAAAGATCTGAATAACACGCTCAGATGTTTTGACTTTCCTTTATCAGATATCTGATTGTTCTACTCAGAGTTCTGATTCCATAACTCAGATGAATTTTGCCTTGTAACCAAAATGTTATTTAAAATCAACTTCTGACAAAAATAAAACATTTTGATTATTCAGAAGAGGTTTGAACAGATAGAAACACTTTTTATCATCAAAATTCTGTTCATATTATGATGATTTTAAAAAAAATCATTTAAAATCTTATATCTGAATATGAAATTTTTTAATTCAGATATAGTTTAAACAACAACAAAAATATTTATCATTAAAAGCTTGTTCTTCTTATAATGATCAGAGATAAGAAATGAAAACAAACCTTTTTAAGCATCACAAAATAATTTCCAAAAAAGATTTTGATGCTCCCCCTTGATTTGAGCATGCATTTGACTATTTATGATACATAAAGATGAGATAAAAAGATAATAGAAGAAGCATAATCCACACAGTTGAAGTATTTGTATTTCTCAAAAATAAATTTTTGAAAGTTAGATTGCTGAAGTATTGGCTCAGAATCTCTGACCTTAAGACTCAGAAGTTCTGATCTCAAGACTCAGAAGTTCTGAACTTAAGACTCAGAAGTTCTGATCTCGGTATTCAGAAGTTTTGAACTTAAGACTCAGAGTTCTGAGTACACTACTCAGACAATTTTACTTAGAAAAATTTAGCATTTTTAAGAAAAACAGATATTTTCAATTAGTCAGATTAAGCATTCCTATTTTACATATGAGAAAAGAGAACCTTTTGTGATCAAGTGACTTTGTGAACAAGTCAGCCAATTGATACTTTGTATGCACAAAGTGCATCTCTATAGTTCCTTTTTCCACATAGTCCTTTATAAAATGATACCTCACATCTATATGTTTAGTCTTTGAATGTTGAACAGGGTTCTGAGTAATGGCAATTGCACTTTCTGAATCACAATAGATGGGAATCTTGTTAAGCTGATATCCATAGTCCATGAGTTGTGTTCTCATCCACAATGTTTGAGAGCATGAAGCAGCAGCAACAACATACTCTGCTTCAGCAGTTGAAGTGGACACACAATTCTGCTTCTTTGATGCCCAACTCACTATTTTATCTCCCAAAAAATGACAAGCACCAGATGTACTCTTTCTGTCCAACCTACTTCCTGCATGATCAGCATCAGTGAAAGCAGTCAATTTGAAGTCAGTTTCTTTTGGATACCATAAACCTATATCAGGTGTTCCTTTGAGATATCTTAAAATCCTTTTGACAGCCAACATATGTGATTCTTTTGGGTTAGATTGAAATCTAGCACAGAAACAGGTAGAAAACATGATATCTGGTCTACTTGCAGTCAAATAAAGTAATGATCCAATCATGCCTCTATAGAGTTTGATATCTGCTGAAACACCTTTGAGATCAGCATCTAACTTTATGTTAGTTGCCATAGGTGTTCTCATAGAAGCACAATCAGACATTTTGAACTATTTCAGAATGTCTCTGACATATTTTCCTTGATTTATAAAAATACCTTTTGGTAATGGTTTGACTTGAAGACCAAGGAAAAAATTCAGCTCAACCATCATGCTCATTTCAAATTCAGATGACATGATTTTTGAAAAATTATCACATAATTCTGGACTGGTAGAACCAAATATTATGTCATCAACATAAATCTGAATCAGAATTAAATCATCACCCTGTTTCTTTAAAAACAAAGTTGTGTCAATCTTACCTTTCTTGAACCCTGAACTTAACAAGTGTTTAGTAAGAGTGTCATACCAGGCTCGTGGTGCTTGTTTTAGACCATATAAAGCTTTGTCTAAAATATAAACATGATAAGGGAATTCCGGATCAACAAAACCTTCAGGTTGATGAACATACACCTCTTCATTAAGTTTGCCATTTAGAAAGGCTGATTTGACATCCATTTGATACACTTTGAAGTTTTTGTGTGCAGCATAGGCCAAAAATATTCTGATTGCCTCTATTCTTGCCACTGGTGCAAATGTCTCATCATAATCAATTCCCTCTTGTTGACAGTATCCCTTAGCAACCAATCTTGCCTTGTTTCTGATGACAACACCTGATTCATCCTTTTTGTTTCTGAACACCCATTTAGTTCCAATAATAGATTTACCTTCTGGCTTTGGAATGAGTCTCCAAACTTTATTTCTTTCAAATTGAAGCAATTCCTTTTGCATTGCTGAAATCCAGTCTGGATCCTCTAGGGCTTCATTAGCTTTCTTTGGTTCAATCACACTCAAGAAACCAGCAAACATTGCTTCATTTGTTGTAGCTGATCTGGTCTTTACTCCTCCTGATGGATCACCTATTACTTGATGAATAGGATGATTTTTAGTCCATTTATTAGCACTAGGGAGTACATCAATCTCTGAATAATTGTTGTTTGCATCATTCTCATTATTGATTGCTTGTAATTCTGAACTGTCCCCTTGTTCTGATGTATGAGTAGGAGTTGCATCCAAGTTTGAGTTCTGATCAATGAATTCAGAATTCTGAGTGACTTGTTCAGAGTTCTGAGTACAAGAATCAGAATTCTGATTACAAGGTTCAGAATTTCCACCACTTGTATTTATTAGATTTGGACATTCCTCTGATGGACCTTTGTCAGAAATTACAGTTGATTGAACTATTTTTGGAGTCTTATTTTTCATCTCTTTGACCATCTTTGGGTTTTCATATTCTGCATAAGAATCAGAAATTAGTTCACTAAAAGCATCCTTAAACAGTAAATTGAGTTCTGAACAAATAGGATTAGAATTTGTATCAGAAGTCATTTTTGTCTTGTTCTGCATGAGTTCTGAACTGTCTTGTTCAGAAGTCCTGTTTCTGGCTTCATCAAAAGTTACATTTATGCTCTCCATCATCCTCTTGGTTCTTCTATTATAAATTCTGAATGCTTTGGAAGTTAAAGAATAACCCACAAAGTATCCTTCATCTGCCTTTTTATCGAATTTGGCAAGATTTTCTCTGTCTCTAAGAATATAGCACCTGCAACCAAAAACATGAAAGAATTTGATTAATGGTTTTCTTTTATTTATCAGTTCATAAGCAGTCTTATTTAATCTCTTATTGATTAAAGTTCTATTCTGTGTAAAATAAGCAGTTGCAATTGCTTCAGCCCATAGGAAGGTAGGAAGATTTGCATAAGCCAGCATTGTTCTCGCAGCTTCAACTAGAGTTCTATTTTTCCTTTCAACAACACCATTTTGTTGAGGAGTTCTGACAGCAGAAAAATTGCGAGAAATCCCAGAACTTTCTAAAAAATTCTGAAGAGTCTCATTTCTGAACTATGTTCCATTATCACTTCTGATTTTCTGAACTGGAAGTTGTAAGCGAACTTGAATCCTTTTGATAAAATTTATCAATGTAGTAGCAGCTTCTGACTTAGCTCTTAGGAACTCAACCCATGTGTATCTGGAGAATTCATCAACAATCACAAGCATATATTTCTTTCCTCCCATAGATTGAACTGAAATTGGACCACAAAGATCAGTATGAATCATTTCTAATGGTGCTTTGCAAGATGAGTCCATTTTTAATTTGTGAGAACTCTTTTTCATCTTGCCCATTTCACAAGCTGAGCATAATGATTCTTTTTCAAATTTAAGCTTTGGTAAGCCTTTAACCAGATGTTTTGCAACAAGATTATTAAGATCTTTGAAATTTAGATGAGAACATCTTCTGTGCCAAAGCCAGCATTCATTTGCAGTTGACTTTGATAAAAGACAAACTGTATTTAATGTTTTCAATTTTGAAAAATTAACTACAAATAAGTCCATATGTCTTTTGGCCCAGGAAGACTTTAACATCATTTTCAGTTAAAATCATGCAACCTGTTATTTGAAACTTGATTTGACAAAGACTGTCTAAAAACTGACTTATGCTGAAAAGATTATGCTCTAATCCTTCAACATAGAAAACCTTTTGGATAGTCAGATCCCCTTTAGTTAAATCCCCATAACCTTTGACTTGTCCTTTGCTGTTATTTCCAAAGTTTACTGCTCCTCCAGCCTTTTCTGTGAAGTTTGATAGAAAAGACTTCTGACCTGTCATGTGTCTTGAAGCTCCTGAATCTAAAAACCACACATGACAGCCCTGCAAAAGGATCAGTTAGTTTTAGGTACCCATTTTGGAATGGGTCCATCTTTGTTAGCTTTGTCATTGGATTTAACATTAGTACCTTTTACTCTCCACTCAAAATCTTTCTTCAAACACCACTTTCCTTGAACTTTTATGAAGTCAGAACATTTTCTGCTTACAAACTTGTTCAAATTCTTTTTGAAAGTTGTAACTTTTGGTTTTGCAATATTTTCAACTTTCTTTTCTTTTATCTTTTCTTTCTTCTGAGTCTGAGGAACAGAAACTTTCTTCTTTTCTGTATTCTGAGGAACAGAAACATTCTTCTTTTCTGTTTTCTGAATATCTTTTCTTATGAAAGAAACAGATGTTATTGTGATTGGACATTTCTGAGAATATTGAAAAGAGTTACTTTCACAACGAACACAACTAAGATTTTTCTTTGCAAGTAACAACAGATCTGTACCATAAGCTTTTACATTTTTATTGCTGTTTTTCAAAGTACAAGTACATTTATCACAATAACTATGTGTTTTTGGTACAGTTGCAGGAACCTCTTCATTCATCTCAGAATTCTTTTCACACCATCTTTCCTTTTGCTTTCTTCTTTTTCTGAAAAATTCAACTCCTTTTTGTTAGAAGAATTAGATGATTCACCTTTTTCATATGTACTTGATTCATTAAAGAATTTATCATTTTCTTTTAGAGCATTAATTTTAAAAAGATCATACTCAGTCTTCAGTTTTTCAAGCTCTGTTATTTTCTGAATAAAAATATTCTTTTCTTTCGAAGCTTCTTCAAGTTTAATATCCACCTCACAGTAATCATTTTCAAGTTCATCATAAGCTTTCCTTAAGTCCTCAAGTTCTTGACTCACAAGATTAAATCTCTTTTCAAGTTGTAAAAATTCATCTGACTTTGTTTCAGAAAACCCAGTTGAATCAGACTTCTGACTACCTGAGTCAGAGTTCTGATTTACAGACTCAGATGTCTGATCTTTAGACTCAGAGTTCTGACTACAAAGTTCAGAATCCTGACTAGAAGTTTCAGACTTCTGATTGATTGTTTCAGAATTTTTACTTGTGTCAAATATTCTCTCAATGTCATGATATGAAAAACTTGGTTGTTTATTTTTGTAGCTGACATTTAAAGAATCATACTTGAATTTAGTATCATTGTATTTTGGCTTCTCATCTGTTGGTTTAGAAACTTCTTTCTTAACCTTTTCTTCTGAAACAACTGACTTTTCTGTTTTAGACTCAGAAATTTTCTCATCTGACTTTTTAGAGTTTGGTCTTTGCAAATTGTCAGAACTTGTTATAGAACTAGCAGGTCTTATGAAAAGTTCAACAATTTCTGGGATTTTTGGCTTAGAAACTTGAAGTTTTTCATACAAGTTGATTGGAGCTCTTTTTAAAGTGACATTTTCTTCCAATCCCAATCCCTTCTTTGGGTTGTAAAATCTTGTATCTTTAACATTGCTTAATAAAAGATTTAATGTTTGCTGAGTCTGACCCCTTTTTAAATTCAGATCTTCCAATTCTTTGATTTTGGTGTATAAATTCTTTCTTTCCTCAAATAACATATCAAATTTTATTTGTAAATCACCTTTTTCATCCTTTATTTTTGAAAACTCAACTTTTAGTTCAGAGATCTTTTTCAATAATTCAGAATTTTCATCTTTAACTTTCTGTTTCTCAGCCTCAGATTCTTCATATTGTTCTTTTATTACTTCTTTTTCAATTCTGAATTTGTTAACCAATTTTCTTTCTCCTTTTATCTGTTTTCTTAGATTAGCAAATTCAGTTTTCATTTCACCAATCTGTGTCATTAACTCTATTTCAAGTGAAGAATGTACCTCAGCAGATGACTCAGAATCAGCATCTTCAAAATCAGAATCATCATCATTCCTCATTTTTTCCATATAGCTTTGCATCTGTGGAAAGTTGATATGATCATCTTCATCAGAAGTGTAGTACAACCAATTCTCCTGTTCAGCCAATAAAGCAATTTTATCATCTCTCTTCTTTGCAAGCTGAGCCTTCTTGGTGTAGTACTCATAGTCTTTCACAATTTTAACTCTGCAATCCTTAGCATAGTGGCCAGATTTTCCACACTTGAAACACAGATTCTTTTCTTTTCTTTCATCCTTCTCTTCTTTGTTTTCTTCACTTCTCTCTACTCTCTTTTCAAACATATTTTCTTCTCTGTCTTCTTTCTTCTTATAATCTAAACTCCCAACTCTCTTATAATTTCCTTGAAATCTACCCTTCCCATACCTTTTGTTGAAAGTATTTGTCAACAAAGCTAGTTTTTCAGCCATTATCTTGATATCTTCATCATCTTCTGATCCTTCTTACTTGTCAGATTCTTCCAGATTAGGTATCTCTGATAGATATGCAGTCTTTTTGGGTGCTTTGATTGCTTTGGACTTTGATAAGAACGCTAACTGATCAGCAACATTTTTCTTCTCTTCCACAACTAACTTGACAGAGTCTTCATGTTGATTAAGAACACAGAACAGATCATTTAAGTCTTCTTCACACATATCCTTGTTCATTTGCAGACTTATGGCAAATGATGACCATTCTGAATTTAGACTGTTCAGAAATTTGTAATTTATTTCTGACTTCGTTTTCTTCAGTCCATTTCTTCTCAAGTCATTTAGAATAGAGCAAAATTTACTGTATGTCTGTGTCAAAGTTTCTGACTCTTTTGCTTTGAACCTTTCATAAGCATTTATGCTTTGATTTAACTTTGCCTGAATAGATCTCACAGTTCCTAACATCTGCCTTTCCAATTCGTCCCACATTTCTTTAGCTGATGATCCACTGTCAATCCTGTTAAGAACCTCATTTGGGACAGCCAAAGTCATCAAGGTAATTGCTCTTTTGTCAATAGCATGCCTATTCTTCTGTTCAGCTGTGTACTGGGAATAATTCTTCTTCACCCTGGTCGCTGGAATTTCTGGAGTTGTCTCTGTAGCAGGGGTTGCGGCAACATCGATATACACTTCAATTGGACCTTCTCGAATGGAGATCATAAGATTTTCATCAATGTTGTCTAGGAATTGGATCATACGAGTTTTCCATTGCTGATACTCTTCTGGTATAAGAACAGGCGGTTTGGTTTCAGATCCCATGGCTAGATATTCTTTAGAAGACATGATTGTAAGAAAATTCAACAGAAAGACAAATTCGAGTTTCTTGATCGAAATGTAACAGGTAATTCGAGAATTGCCAAGAATTCAAGAACTAGCCCTAGCAGCAGAATCGATTTTTGAATGAATCAAGAAATCTTCAAGAAATTGATCAATCGATCTTCGCAATCACAATCTTGAATGAATTTGTTTGTTGATTAGCTCTGATACCAATTGTAAGTACAGGATCTAATCTTACAATCAATATAGAAAGCAGTAATTGAGAAGTTGTATGATCAAGCCCAATTGTATTCAATGATGAACAGAATTACAGATCTAAGAGAGAGAGAATCTCAAGGATTACAAAGAATGAATACAAAGATATACGGGAAAATCAATCAGTTAGCAACGTAGTGCTAACCACTCTATTTATACTGCAACGGACATGTTAAAGCTACAGTACAAATAAGAAAGACTAATAAGAACATAACACGTGTCCTAATTAGTTTACTAAATACTAAGTAAAGTATGTAGTCATAAGTTCTGAACAGGTAGTTCAGAACTTCTGAACATTCTTCTGATAACGCTTCTCAGAGCTTCTGACTCTTTCTCTCAGAACTCTGACTTCTCTTCTCAGATTTCTGACTCCTCTACTCAGAATATCTGAGTCTTCTTATCAGATCTTTAACACGTGGTTTATTGACAAAACTTCAGATCTAACAGTTCCCCTCCCCAACCAATGTGGGATCTTACATAAAGTTATATAAAGAAAGAAACGGTCTTGAAAACTTTAGGTCTTGATCTTCTCTTCCTCTTGAACCTTTGAAACACTTTGGTGTTCCTTTTCTTCATGTCTTTCCAAGATCCCCCTTGAATAAAGATCTTATCTTCATATCTTTAACTTTATCACCAGATTCAACGAACTATAACCTTGACTAAGTGCACTAAACGCGACTTTCAACTGTAGAAACTCAACACATCGGATAAGCACACAAGAAAGATAATGTGTGAGATGTAATACATTCCATAGTGCATCTTCAGTTTAAAATCACGTATCTGTCTTTGAACCGCGAGTTGAATATGCTTTCAGCTTTAAGAACTTGTAGAACCAATATGCTCGAAGGAGGAAATAATAATTTGTAGCGAACACCACTTGATACAGGATGAGAAGAATTTATCACTTGCAAGCACTTTGAACTCTTTTCAGAACCGATCAATCTCGGAACTGATCAAAGAACAATTACTCCCCCTCAGCTTTTGCTAACTCCCCTTTAACTTGATAATATGTGTCTTTGAACTTTTATATCGTTTCTCCCCCTCATGATGACGAGGAGCATCCTGAGCATCATGCAAGTTCAAAGACAATACTGATGAGTAGCAAAATTCTAGATAAAACGTTAAGTAACAACAATGGAGTAAATATCTAACACAGAAACACAATAGTAACTGCTACCACAACAATTAAAACAATTGTGTGGCCTATGTTCAAAGTTGGCATCGGGGTATCTCAGATAGGACTTCCAGTTATCACTGAAGTAAATTTTTTAAAAAAATTACTTCTCAAACTGTTCCGGCAATATCACGAAGATATGCAAATGGAATCACAAAGACTCGTTCTTGTGTGAAAGAAATAACTTATATCTGTTTGGCTCAAATGTTGATTTATCCTGGGACGCAAGTTAAAAATCAATAGACGCAGTGATTAGGAAATGAAGTTCAGAGACTGGAGCTGATGTCTTCATTTTTCAATATCTAAGACCTCCGAGTGAGGAATATATAGATTATGTGCTAAACCTCCATAAATATATGAAACAAGCATCTTTTGTGAGATACTTGAGTGGCTAGGTGGGGTGACACGAGTTATCGAAATAGGGTCCATGTCTGTTTCAATATTCATCTCCAAAGAACGAGAATTGTTGATCCAAACCCTCAGAGATTTGATAATGACCCTCTCTTATATACTTAGTGAAAATTGTAAGTAAACAAATGTATCAGAGTTTCACTATCGCTGATAAGTACTAATATCTTACAGTACCGCTGATAGGAACTCTCGCTCTTTAGATTAAACATTCAGCGAACACTATTCACCATAATACTCTGAGTCTGTTCAATACTTATGGTGATCGCTGATAAGTTAGTTGTTTACTTATGATCCCTGAAGACAAGTTTCACGTTAACATAGGTTCTACGCTGAAGTCGAAGATCAAGCTCAAGAACCAGCGACAAGTCTCCTAATGAACTAATGCGGATCAGCGAAGACTCATATTTGTCCACGTACAACTAATACGTGAAGTATCAAGTACAAGACTTTAGCTATCGTTGAACTCTATCATTCGCTGATAAAGAATGATAGATCGCTGAATCAACGAAAAGCTGATCATAAAGTCCTCCGTACAAAGTACTTTTTGTCTTGACCACCCTTGCACGTCTCCGTACGATATGTCAGAAAAATAACCTCCTGATTGTCTGAAATCGTACAACCACTCTGATACTACACTGTTCAAACATGCGGCTACTAAGGTTGTCAACAAAGGTCAATGACATGCAACCAATCAGCTACTGCCACGTGTGAAGTGTAAACTGCAATGCATTAAATGCATGCAGTATATAAGAAGAAGAACTCACTTCATTTTGAAGTAACTTGCTAACTCTGGACAAGTTCATCCTTCTTATCTTGAGATAGGTTATTATTAGTAATTTCCTTCTCCTTCTTAGTGCAAGAAACTTAGTGTTCCAACTTGTTTATATTTAGGATTATCCTTAATCTTGTTTCCGCAACAAGCTGTAAATTGTTAATGATTTATCAATAAACAATTTAGAAAAGTAAAATCTGTGTGTTTGTATTCATCCCCCCTCCCCTTCTACAAACTTGTATAGCCCTTCGGGACTAACAAGTGGTATCAGAGCGGATTTGTTTAATCTCATAAACAAGATCTAATCTATACAAAGATTTCTCTTCCTTGCTATTTCTGAAAATGGCTACCAACACAAACACAAATTATATCGACAATGGTTCTCTTGCAAAACCCCCTAGATTCTCCAGAGATAATTTTAATCTATGGAAAAATAGGATGATTCTCTTCTTGAAGGTGTAGACCCTACTATGCCTTACTATCTTGAAAACGGCCCATTTATTCCTGTAAGAATTGATGTTGCAGTTCCAGCCGCTGAGAATAGACCTGCTATTCCAGAAAGGCTGGTCCCTAAGGAAGTTCATATGTGGACTGACGAAGATAAGAAGAAAGTGGCTATCGACACTAAAGCCAGATCCATACTATCCATGGCTCTTCCTGACGAAGTCTACCATTCCGTCATGAACCTGAAATCCTCAAAAGCCATGTGGGACACAATATGTGTTCAGTATGAAGGTACTGCTGAAGTCCAGGACTCTCGAAAGATCAACCTGGTAAGACAATATGAAAGTTTCATTTGTGGTAAGAATGAGACTCTCTCTGAAGTTCACCAACGTTTTAATTGATTAATAATATATCTGAAAACTGTTGGTAAGGAATATTCTAACTTTGAAGTGCTGACAAAGTTTCTAGAATGTTTACCTGAAAGTTGGGACAGTTATTCTATGTGTCTCAAGCTGTCAAAGGATCTAAGATCAATGACCCTTGCTACCTTATATGGCACGATGCTGAATCATGAGCAATCAAGCCATCTTAAGAAGAATCTTGTAAAAGATTCCAAAAGCACCCCTGTTGCTTTAATCTCAGAGGAACCTTCTACTCAGCGACCCGTGGTCACTATCACTGAGTTAGAAAGTAACTCTGAAAGGTCATCAGATTCTGACTCTTCAGATGATGATGAATCTTTGGCTCTCCTAACTAAAAGGTTCAGGAGATTCGCCAAAAAGAAAATGTTCAAAAATAACAAACCTCTTTCTATAACTGATAAGCCAAGATCATCAGCTCCTGTTGATAAGGCTACTGCTACTTGTTTTAACTGCGAAAATATTGTACATTTCTCTAACGAGTGCAGGTCTAAGAAAGTATCGAGAAACTCAGCGTTTCCCAAGAAATCCTTTATTCCCAGGAATAAAGATGACAAATACGCTAAGCTGAAAGAAAAGTATGCGAAGCTGAAAAGCTTTAAGAAGAAAGGCAAAGGCCTGATGGCTTACGATTGGGTTGCCTCTGAAGAAGAAGAATCATCATCTGACTCTGAGGATGATGAAGCCAATCTTTGTCTTATGGCAAAGATTGAAGATGACGAAGAAAGTTCAGACATTCCCTCTACTTCAACCTCTGCAATTCAGGTATCACCTTCCTTCTTTACAAATATTGCAAATATTGCAAATATTGATGAAGCTGATAGTCTGCGTAAAATCGATCTCTTGACTAGAAGTTTATATGAAGCCATGAATGGCAAAACTGTAGTTGAAAATCAAAACCTTGATCTCGCTGAATAGCTTAAAAACTGTCATCTTCAAATTGAAAAGCTTTCTAAAATTGAAGAAGATTTTAAAGATCAAGTGCATTTAAATCAGCTAGTCAAAATCGAACGAGCAGAAGCTATAACTGCATTGAAAGCTGAAAAAGCTACTGTTGAAGGATGGTGTAATTTTTCAACAAAGATCACTGATATAATCAAGTCTCAGATACCCCTGAGTGATAAACGTGTCCTCGGTTACAAATATGAAACTCAAGAATCAACCACTGATCGTTCCATGCTCTTATTTGGAACTTTCGTATCCTCAGTCGCTGATACTTCATCCTCTCAGTGTTCCTCGTCCAGACCAACTATTCCTGAGGAAATTTCTACCTCTTCAAAAGGTAAAAAGAAAATGGTTTATCCAAAACCTACCTCTGTCTTTAAAGATAAAGGTAAAGGAATTGCTTTTAACCAAAATCCTCAGAAGGGTACTTTAGTACCAAAGCTGAATGCTTCTAAACCTTTAGTGATTTATTCCTCTGGATCAAGGAATTAGATCTCTGGATCTACTCAGCGTGGGTCTATTCAACGATCTACTCCTAGACTCAGAGTGGATGTCCTTGGTAAGAAATCTGAAGAACTAAACGTTCCTCCCATTTCAAAAGCCAAAAGCTTATTTGGTGCTGGTCCTTCAAACTCAAAATCAAAAGCTCAGCATTCAAATGGTCCTAGAACTACTTTTAGTTATAGGAAATGTTATCACTGTGGACTTACTGATCATATTGCTAGTAAGTGTCCCTCAGCCACCAAAGCTGAAAAGATAGCTAAGGTGAATATTGCCCCCAAGGCAAAGAAGACCACTGATGTTAAGAAATTAACCAAAGTGAAGACTGACAAAGCTGAATCTTCAAATGCTGCGAAGATTGCTGAACCTTCCATTCCAACTACTTCCACTGACAAACGTGTACACATGGTTAAGTGGGTACCCAAGAAAAACTAATCTTCCTTTGTGATGCAGGTTAAGAAGGGTATCTGGTATCTCGATAGCGGATGCTCTAGACACATGACCTGAAAGAAAAGCCTGCTCGCTGAATATAAGGAAGAGAAGGGTCCCTCTGTGACTTTTGGAGGAAATGGAAAAAGACATACCCGAGGGTTTGGTGTACTCTTTAATGGTACAACAACCTTCAGAAGAGTCGCATATGTTGAAGGGCTGAAGCATAATCTTTTAAGCATCAGTCAGCTTTGCGACAAGGATAACAAAGTAATCTTTACTAAGGAATCCTGCTTTGTCACTGACAAAAAGGAGAAGATAGCTCTCAGCGGTTATCGTTTGGAAAATGTTTATGTAATAAACATGGACTCAACAACCACTGAGAACTCCTGTTTCTTCTCAAAAGCCTCATCTGATGTCAATTGGCTATGGCATAAGAGGCTCTCTCATATAAATTTCAAGACACTGAACACTCTTTCTTCAAAAGAGTTAGTCACTGGTCTACCTCAACACTCATACGCCAAAGAGTCTTTATGTTCAGCATGTGAAAAAAGGGAAGCAGACCAAAGCAAGCTTTAAGTCAAAGCAAGTCTCCTCAGTGTAATCTCCTCTACAACTACTCCATATGGATTTGTTTGGCCCTGTTAACAAACAATCCATCGCTGGAAAGAAATATACACTGGTCATAGTTGATGAATTCTCTCGTTATACATGGGTTATGTTTCTCCGTTCCAAGAGTGACACCCCTGAAGAACTCATCACCTTTGTTCGGAAGATGGAAACTGTTAAACCCTAAAGATCTATCAAGATAGAGAAGATGTGAATTTGTCATCTCATTGATCAAGAACATTGTATACAAGATATGAGTTCTGCCCTTTCTCTCTCTAAGATATGAATGTAAATTATGAGAATGTTTCTAAGAGTCTCTTATACTAACACACAACTAAACCTATTTATACTAAACACATTACAAGGTGTAAACAACACAATACAACTCAATACATTGACTTTGACTTTGACCTTTCTATATTTAAACCTTGAAGACATATTGCACTAACAATCTCCCCCTTGGATTCAAGGTTTAAACAAATGCGATCAGCAAGCTTTAGCTTTCTTGAAACTTCGGTCTTCATCAAAGCTTGTCAAAGTCAAAACGTCATCCAATCTTCAAACAGCAAATAACGAACTTCTTTCTTCAAGCAGGAGAATATGAATCTTCACACAAAGCTTTTTAATACAATTAAGCACAAGTTCAAGAAAATAGATCACTGAATGGATCAATCGATTTTCCTCAAACTCTTGAATAATTCTCCCCATTTCCATTGACTTGAGAATTTCATTCTTCAGTGTCGATCTTCATAAACGCGCCAGTTCAAAAGAAAGAGATCACTGAAATGATCAATCGATTTCTTAAAAACTCTTGAAGAATAAAACTCCCCCTATCATTTCTTGAAACGACGTGTTCTTTCTACAAATCTCCCCGTTGACATTAAAACGAATCTTTGATTTTAAACTTTCTTTGACATGAAATTGATGTAGACATTCTCCCCCTTTTTCGATGAAAGTGAGCATCACGAGCATCGAAAATCTTTTCAATTTCAGTCACGGACAATCTCCCTCTTCAAAAACATTTCTTCCCTTGAAAAACACAAACAATCTCCCCATAAACGAAAGATCTTGCTCCCCCTAAAAATAAGAATTGTAGAGCAAGATGATTTTCTCCCCCTGAAAATTTGCATAAAAATCATATAAGCGCACATTTTAACAAACTTATATAAAGAAAATAGAATTCATTGAACAACATTTTGTAACTACTAACATTTAATCATTTGAACACCAAACAAAAGAAATTCAACTTTATGAAATGTAACAGATATTTCCATCAAGTGAAATCAAATGCATGCGTTTGGATTCAAAAACAAGACATCATCGCATATCGAGTTACAAAGGTTCAATTTCAACCCCTTTATAAAATCTATTTGGTGGACTAGCATGCGAAATATGATTAGCAACAAGCAAATGTACCTCTAAAACCTATAAGAATACTTTGCTCTTACTCACACTATTTGTCCAACACCAGAATTTTCACAAATTTACAGGTTTATCGCGACTTTGTATTTTCCCCAAGTTTCAAGAGATGTGTGCTCTTAGGCATCTTTTCATACTGTGCACATTGGCAACTTTTATTATGTGCTCATTGGCATCTTTTATAATCAAACAGTTTATTAAGACTAAGATACACCGTAAACGTAACTTTCTAACTGGTCCTATAGCAGGATTTGGGTCAGCCGATCCCAGACCAGTTGGCCTTAGGGGCTAGGTGACAAGCACCCCTTGGAACTTACTCTCCCGAACCAGAAAGGCTACATCGATATACCTTAATCCCATCTGTACCAGTAGAACATGGCTTTCTACCTAGTTCTATAGCAGGATTTGGGTCAGCCAATCCCAGATCAGTTGATCTTAGGGGCTAGGTAACGAGTACCCCTTGGGACTTAATCTCCCAAACCAGTTAGGCCACAAGTACAAACTTTCAAACTGAATGAATTTTTTTTTATTTATTATTATTATTATTATTATTATAGCATCTCAATCACTTGGTTCAAAAACGTAGTGCTTCTCCCATATTTTCGTTTACATTCATGATTAAAACGAATAGACTTTGTGAGCATTGTATTCTAAATAAGTCTAGATTTACACAATTTTGCACTTATATCAAAATCTCAAACGTGTTTCGCTGACTTTTCGACTTATTTCATAAGCGAAAGTAGAAACAAATATAAATCTGACGATACAAAAATGCTCGTAAAATCATCCTTAACACACATTTTTGTTGATCCAAACCCTCAGTGATTTGATAATGACCCTCTCTTATATACTTAGTGAAAATTGTAAGTAAACAATATGTATCAGAGTTTCACTATCGCTGATAAGTACTAAGATCTTCTAGTACCGCTGATAGGAACTCTCGCTTTTTAGATTAAACATTCAGCGAACACTGTTCACCATAATGCTCTGAGCCTGTTCAGTCCTTATGGTGATCGCTGATAATTTATTTGTTTACTTATGATCCCTGAAGACAAGTTTCACGTCAACATAGGTTCTACGCTGAAGTCGAAGATCAAGCTCAAGAACCAGCGACAAGTCTCCTAATGAACTGATACGGATCAGCGAAGACTCAGATTTGTCCACTTAACGTGAAGTATCAAGTACAAGACTTCAGCTATCGCTGAACTTTATCATCTGCTGAATAGTAAATGATAATCGCTGAAATCAACGAAAGCTGATCATGAAGTCCTCCGTACAAACTACTTTTGTCTTAACCACCCTTGCACGCCTCCGTACGAAATGTCAGAAAAGAACCTCCGAATATCTGAAATCGTACAACCACTCTGATACTACACTGTTCATCCTTACGGCTACTAAGGTTGTCAACCAAGGTCAATGACATGCAACCAACCAGCTGATGACACGTGTAAAGTGTATACTGACTTGCATTAAATGCATGCAGTATATAAAGAGATGAACTCACTTCTTTTGAAGTAACTTGCTAACTCTGGACAAGTTGAAATCTCTCTCAAGATAGGGTCGTATTAGTAATCTCCTTATCTTTCTTAGTGCAAAAACCTTAGTGTTCCAACTTGTTTAGATTTAGGTTTATCCTTAATCTTGTTTCCGCAACAAGCTGTAAATTGTTAATGATTTATCAATAAACAATTTAGAAAAGTAAAATCTGTGTGTTTGTATTCAACCCCCCCCCCCCCCCCCCCCCCCTTCTAAAAACTTGTATAGGCCTTTCGGGACCAACAAGTGGTATCAGAGCAGATTTGTTTAATCTCATAAACAAGATCTAATCTAAGATATTTCTCTTCCTTGCTATTATCTGAAAATGGCCTCCCACACAAACACAAATTATATAGACAATGGTTCTCTTGCAAAACCCCCTAGATTTTCCAGAGACAACTTCAACTTGTGGAAAAATAGGATGACACTCTTCTTAGAAGGTGTAGACCCTACTATACCTTACTATCTTGAGAACGGCCCACACATCCCTGTAACAATTGAACCTTTAGTTCCAGCCACTGCAACTAGAGCTGCTATTCCAGAAAAGCTGATTCCTAAAGAAATCCATCAGTGGACCGACGAAGATAAGAAGAAAGTGGCCATAAATACAAAAGCCAGATCCATACTATCCATGGCCCTTCCTGACGAAGTCTACCATTCCGTCATGAACCCGAAGTCATCAAAAGCCATGTGGGACACAATATGTGTTCAGTATGAAGGAACGTCTGAAGTCCAGGACTCAAGAAAGATCAACCTGGTAAGACAATACGAAAGCTTCATTTCTGGTAAGAATTAAACTCTCTCTGAAGTTCACCAACGTTTTAATTGTTTAATTATAGATCTGAAAACTGTTGGTAAGGAATATTCTAACTTTGAAGTACTGACAAAGTTTCTAGAATGTTTACCTGAAAGCTGGGACAATTATTCCATGTGTCCCAAGCTGTCAAAGGATCTAAGATCAATGACCCTTGCTACCTTATATGGCACATTGCTGAATCATGAGCAATCTAGCCATCTTAAGAAGAATCTTGTAAAAGATTCCAAAAGCACCCCTGTTGCTTTAATCTCAGAGGAACCTTCTACTCAGCGACCTTCGGTCACTATCAATGAATTAGAGAGTAACTCTGAAAGGTCATCAGATTCTGATTTTTCAGATGATGATGAATCCTTGGCTCTCCTAACTAAAAGGTTCAGGAGATTCGCCAAGAAGAAAATGTTTAGAAAGAACAAACCTCTTTCCATAACTGACAAGCCTAAATCATCAGCTTTTGTTGATAAGGCTACTGCTACTTGTTTCAACTGCGAAAAGACAGGTCATTTCGCTAATGAGTGCAGGTCAAAGAAAATCATGAGACCTTCAGCTTTCACAAAGAAATCCTTTGTTCAAAGGAATAAAGATGACAAATACTCAAAGCTGAAGGAGAAGTATGCAAAGCTGAAAAGCTTTAAGAAGAAAGGAAAAGGCCTGATGGCTGACTATGATTAGGCTGCTTCTGATGAAGAAGCCTCATCATCTGATTCTGAAGATGATGAAGCAAATCAATGTCTCATGGCCAAGATTGAAGAAGAGGAAGAAAGTTCAGACATTCCCTCCACTTCAACATCTACCATTCAGGTATCACCTTCTTTCTTTACCAATATTGCAAATATTGATGAAGCTGATAGTCTCCGTAAAATCGATCTATTGACTAGAAGTTTATACGAAGCCATGAACGGCAAAGCTGTGGTTGAAAACCAAAATCTTGATCTCGCTGAAAAGCTTAAAACCTGTCACCTTCAAATAGAAAAGCTTTCTAAAATTGAAAATGATTTTAAAGATCAAGTCTATTTAAATCAGCTAGTCAAAATCGAACGAGCAGAAGCTATCGCTGCATTAAAAGCTGAACAAGCTACTGTTGAAGGATGGTGTAATTCTTCAACAAAGATCACTGAGATAATTAAGGCTCAGATTCCTCTGAGTGATAAACGTGGTCTGGGTTATAAATATGATACTCCAAAACCAACCACTGAACGTTCAATGCTTAAATTTGGAACGTTCGTATCCTCAGTCGCTGACACTTCATCATCTCAGTGTTCCTCGTCCATTACACCAATCCCTGAGGAAACTCCTACCTCCTCAAAAGGTAAGGAGAAAATGGTTTATTCAAAACCTACCTCTGTCTCTAAAGACAAAGGTAAAGGAATTGTTATTTATCAAAATCCTCAGAAGGGTACCTTAGTACCAAAGCTGAATGCTTCTAAAGCCTCAGTGACCTACCCCTCTGGATCTAGAATGCTGATCTCTGGATCTATTCAGCGATCTACTCCTAGACTCAGAGTGGATATCCTTGGTAAAAAATCTGAAGAACTGAATGTTCGTCCCATTTCTAAAGCCAATAGTTTACTTGGTGCTGGCACTTCTAATTCAAAATTAAAAGCTCAGCATACAAGTGGTCCTAGAACTACTTTTAGTTATAGGAAATGTTATCACTGTGGACTTACCGAACATAATGCTAGTAAGTGCCCCACAGCCACCAAAGCTGAAAAGATAGCTAAGGTGAAGATTGCCCCCAAGGCAAAGAAGACCAACCCTGGTGCAAATCAGGTCAAGGTGACTCCTACCACTGAGGTTAAGAAATTAACCAAAGTGAAGAAAGACAAAGCTGAATCTTCAAATGCTGCGAAGACCGCTGAACCTTCCCTTCCAACTACTTCCACTGACAAACGTGTATACATGGTTAAGTGGGTACCCAAGCAAAACTAATCTTCCTTTGTAAATGCAGGTTAAGAAGGGTATATGGTATCTCGATAGCGGATGCTCTAGACACATGACTGGAAAGAAAAACCTGCTCGCTGAATACAAGGAAGAGAAGGGTCCCTCTATGACATTTGGTGGAAATGGAAAAGGAGATACCCGAGGGTATGGTGTACTGTCAAATGGTACAACCTCCTTCAGAAGAGTCGCATATATTGAAGGGCTGAAGCATAATCTTCTGAGCATCAGTCAGCTTTGCGACATGGATAACAAAGTGATTTTCACTAAGGAATCCTGCTTTGTCTCTGACAAAAAGGAGAAGATAGCTCTCATCGATTATCGTTTGGAAAATGTTTATGTAATAAACATGGACTCAACAACCACTGAGAACTCATGTTTCTTCTCAAAGGCATCTTCTGATGTCAACTGGCTATGGCACAAGAGGCTCTCACATCTAAATTTTAAGACACTGAATACTCTTTCCTCCAAAGAGTTAGTCACTGGTCTACCTCAACATTCATACGCCAAAGAGTCTTTATGTTCAGCGTGTGAAAAAGGGAAGCAGACCAAGGCAAGCTTCAAGTCAAAGCAAGTCTCCTCAGTGTCATCTCCTCTACAACTACTCCATATGGATTTGTTTGGCCCCGTTAACAAACAATCCATCGCTGGAAAGAAATATACGCTGGTCATAGTTGATAAATTCTCTCGTTACACATGGGTAATGTTTCTCCGTTCTAAGAGTGACACCCCTGAAGAACTCATCACCTTTGTTCGGAAGATGGAAACTCTGAACAATATGACTCTTCGCTCAATAAGGAGTGATCATGGAACTGAATTCAAAAACAGTTCTCTTGATTCCTTCCTTGAGAGTAAGGGTATTTCTCACAACTTTTCGTCAGTGAGAACACCGCAACAGAATGGAGTCGCTGAAAGAAGAAATAGAACAATTATTGAAGCTGCACGTTCAATGCTTAGCGATTCTCACCTGCCTACTCTGTTTTGGGCAGAAGCTGTCAACACTGCTTGTTTTACGCAAAACAGGTCGCTGATAGTTAAAAGATTCAAAAAGACAGCCTATGAACTTTTTCATGGGAGAAAGCCTTCAATCAGCTTTCTTCACATCTTTGGATGTCAGTGTTTCATACTGAACAACAGAGATGCCCTTGGAAAGTTTGATCCTAAGGCTGATGATGGAATCTTTCTTGGATACTCCTCAGTCTCCAAAGCCTTCAGAGTCTTCAACCGTTGAAGACAAACTGTAGAAGAAACTATTCACGTCACGTTTGACGAATCCTGTTCAGCGAACTCTAAACCGAACGCTGATACAGAAGAACTGAATCAATGGATGTTTTCTCATCTTGGTGATTCAGAAGATATTCCCACTCCTCATGCTCATCCAGTAGAAGATGATAGTCCCACTATCATTCCAAATATGCAGAATAGTGAAGCTGAAACATCATGGGTCTCAGCTGTTCCTATAAACACTATACCTGCAGTTGATCCAAATGTCTCAGAAATTCCGTCTATTTCTCAGCAATCAGTGAATGAAGTGACAAATGCAAACATTCCTCTCTTAGCTGATAATCCAGAAGTAGCTGAAGCCTCATCTTCAGTTTCTCCAGTTCAGACTGAGTCAGCGACGTATGCTCCGGCTCAGCGATGGACTGTAAATCACCCAATCGATCAAATTCTTGGTGATCCCAACGCTGGTATTCAGACTCGTAGAAATGCAGGTAATATTTGTTTATTTGTTAACTTTATTTCTCTAACTGAACCAAAGAAAATAGATGATGCCCTCAGAGATCCAAACTGGTTCAGCGCTATGCAAGAAGAGCTGACTGAATTCGAAAGAAACAAAGTTTTAGAAACTCGTTCGTAGACCAACTGACTAAACGGTGATAGGCACTAAATGGGTCTATCGAAACAAGTTGGACGAACATGGTACTGTAACTCGCAACAAAGCTCGTCTTGTTGCTCAGGGATACAGACAAGAGGAAGGCATAGATTATGACGAAACTTTTGCTCCAGTAGCAAGACTCGAATCTATTCGTCTTTTCTTAGCATATGTTGTACACAAAAACTTCATTGTACATCAGATGGATGTTAAGTCAGCGTTTCTAAATGGAAAGCTGAATGAAGAAGTGTATGTGGAATAACCTCCAGGATTCTCAGATCCTAAGCGTCCAGGTTACGTTTATAAACTGGACAAGGCACTTTATGGCTTAAAGCAAGCTCCTCGTGCATGGTATGATACTCTCTCTACTTATCTCCATATTGAAAAATTTGAGAAAGGAAAGATTGACAAAACTTTATTTTTTAGAAAAGTGAAAGGTCATATCATTTTAGTTCAAATATATGTTGATGACATTATATTTGGTTCTACTAACTCTGAGCTTTGTACTCGTTTCGCTGATAGAATGAAAGATGAGTATAAAATGAGCATGATGGGTGAACTAACACATTTCCTTGGTCTTCAGATTAAGCAAACTGAAAAAGGAACCTTTATAAATCAGGGAAAATATGTTAAAGATATGCTGAAGAAATTCGACTTAACTGAAAGTTCACCTATGAAAACCCCTATGGCACCACCGCTGACACTTGATAAGGACACAAAGGGTGTTCCTGTCAATGTCACGCTGTACCGTGGGATGATCGGCTCACTATTGTATCTTACAGCTAGCCGACCCGATATTATGTTTGCAACATGTCTGTGCGCACGATATCAAGCTGAACCTAAGATATCCCTTATGAAAGCTATAAAGCGAATCTTTCGATATCTTAAGGGTACAGCGAATCTAGGTCTTTGGTATCCCAAAGACTCAGGATTCGATCTAACCGCCTATTCAGACAGTGATTTTGCAGGTTGCAAAATGGATAGGAAAAGCACCACAGGAGGATGTCAGCTCCTGGGTGGAAAGCTGGTAAGTTGGACAAGTAAGAAGCAAAACTCAGTGTCCACTTCCACAGCTGAAGCAGAATATGTAGCCGCTGGAAGCTGTTGTTCTCAGGTCTTGTGGATGAGAAATCAGCTACTAGACTATGATCTTCAGCTCTCCAAAATTCCAATCTATTGCGACAGCACTAGTGCCATCGCTATAGCAAACAATCCAGTGCTACACTCAAAGACAAAACACATAGAAATCAGATATCATTTTATCAGAGATCATGTGATGAATGGTGATTTAGAACTTCATTTTATCCCAACTGATTATCAGTTAGCTGATTTATTTAACAAACCTCTTGATGAGACAAGATTCAACTTTCTCATCAGCGAGCTTGGAATGCCGAACTTTGAAGGGTAAAATCTTCAGCGCTTCACATTTGATCAGCGATACATTTATACAATCTTGTATAGCCTTCGGGATAAAATCAACTTGTATAATCCATTTCATCATCTTCTCTCTGAATAAACTTGGTTAAACTGATATCCAGGTATGTTTTCTCTCTCTGACAATCGCATGTAAATGCAAGATTTCAAAATAAATTGTATCGCTGAATATCTCTTCCTTAACAGCGATATTTTGAAAGTTCTTTAAACCTTCACTGATATTTTCTAATCAGTGCTTCATATTTTTCAAAAGAGTCCCTGAGCTTTCAAAACCTCAGAGACATCCTAAAAGAATGTGAAAGGACAGTTGTGACGTCATTGCAACGGATAACACTAGGCACGATTTCTTTCTGACACACGTTTGCACGTTTCGTTCAAACTTCAAATCAAATGCAAACACGTGTCCGTGTCATGATGAAAACCTTTTCCCGCTCAAGGTTTTCTCTCTCTAAAACTCCCTATATAAACAACTCTTGGTTTATATTTGTCTTTTACGCGAACAATCTTTCTCCGCAAGAAAAGAATCCTCTGTTGCATTTGTGCTCTCAAAAACCTCAAGAACTGTTCATCATCTTCCTCATCAAAACTTCAAGGTTAATATGTTCTTATCTATTATCAAAATGCGTATAACTTGTTTTCGATCTTCTCATTGTTTTAACAAGATCAAACAAAAGAACTTTGTAAAATAAAATCATTTCTTTCATGGTTTTATGAACACAACCATTTCATGGTTGTTCTTCAAGTTTTAAATCTAAATCTTAAACTTGTTCTTCATTCGTATCCAGTTTTCTTTTAGAAACTGGAATACAAGACTTTACGGGTTTTACATTTCATTTCAAAAATCATGAAAAACCCTAATCTTCATTAAGACTTTTTTGTCTGAATGAAATGGACAAAATTCGAAAAATCTTAATGGATATTCCTTCCATACTAAGACAATTCTTATTTGTTAACATCTTTGGTTGAACTGATAATACAGTGAAATGGCATCTTCAAATATTAACGTCACTGCTGAGTCCATCTCCGCTGACTCTGAGGAAGTGGACATCGTCAAAGCCCCTCAGGTTAAGTTCGAGCTGGATCAACTAGATTGGACCAAGGCCAACAATCTCTCAGCTCTTCTCGAGTTTCCTCCTCGGAAGCAAGTATCACATCTGGACGATGCTGTGAGTTTTCTGAAGAACAGCCCCATCTACACAGCCATGACCATAACACCTCCTGCCAATCAGCGGCTCTTATCCCAGTTCTGGTACTCTGCCAGACACACTGAGCTACCCTCTGCCAAAGATGCATCCAAAACCATCGACTGCATACTCAGCGATACTGAGTATGGCACCATCAAGATAACCCCTGCCATAATCCGAAAAGCCCTGAACTTCCCAAATGCTACCAAAGAAAAACCTTTCGTTCCATTTCCTGACCACAAGAAGCACGCTGACAAAGAAGAAATCATTGCTTTCCTTGACGCAATGGGTTATATCTGGGATATTGGAAGGGACAAGAAGCCTGAGAAGAAGCTGACGCTGATAAAGAAATCCAAAATGCCCAGCGAAATGAACTTCATCTTCGCACACCTGATCAGCTGCATGACAGCGAAGTCCGGATCTTCTGATCAAGTCGCCCAACCTCAGCAGTCCATGGGATACGCTCTGCTGAAAGGTCTAAACATTGACTGGGCCTCCATTATTTATGATGACCTGATTCAACGTGCTGATTCTGCCGCTGACAGACCAGCATGGGTTCCTTACCCACGATTCATCAGCGCCATCTTTCAATATGGCCTAAAGGACAGCTATCCTGAAGAGGGTGATCTGAAACTTTCTCAGATTGGCCCTAAGGTTCTCGACTTCAAGCCTGTCGCAAACGAGGTACGTCTCTCTACTCTTCTCACTCTTCTAAATTCTCCGCTTTCTGTGGCTCCTTCAGCGACAATACCCATCGCTGATACCCCGGCCACAAAATCCTCTCCTTCTAAGAAAAGGAAACCCTCTCACACCCAACTTGATTCCAAAAGGATCAAGAAAACCAAGGAGCAACCCCAGCAATTCCATGCTGAAGACTCCTCAGCTCATTCTGACGAGCTGAAGGAAAGTTCCGTGGTACGCTCTGCCACACCCGTGCAAGCCATCCCCCCAATCCAGACTTCAGCGTCTCTAAACGCTGAGGTTAGAAACTTGGAAACTACCCAACCTCCCTCAGTCTCTCAAAAGACTGATGAAGTGATTGTCAGCGATTCCAACGCTGAACTCAATACCCGAATCCCAATCTTATTCTTCGCTCCTCCCTCCACTTCTTTGGACACTCCTCCAGCTAACACTGGAGATGCCATCATTCCAGAAGCTACCGCTGACGCTTCTCATCAAATGATGAAGACAGGACCTGCAGAGATCACCATTCCTCACCGAACTTTCGAAGAGGATATGGAACATTATTCAGGAGTCCGCAACTTTGACGATTTCGTCAATCCTCCTGCAGGTACAAATCAACCCATATACACTGTAACTAAACCTGAAACTTCTGAGCTTTCCTTTGTTCACAAGTACTTATGTGTTACAGTTCCTAATTTGGGAGACATCAACGAGTCTCTGAAGTCTGTGGAAACAAAGCTGACCAGTCTCACCACCACACTCTCCAACAATTCTACAGCTGTAACAAACGCTGGAGAAAATTTGACAAAGCTGACAACGGTGGTGGAGAAGAAAGCTTCCACTGAAGACATCAAGGGACTTGATAAGACTCTCGCCGATTTTGCCAAAGTACTCTCTAACATCTACACTGACTACACCAGCCTCAAAAGCTCAGTTTCGACCGTGTCCAGCGAAGTAACAACGCTGAAGACATCGGTTGGAACACTCGAGGGTGATATGTCAGCGGTCAAGACTGACTTAGGCTCTGTAAAGACCGACGTTAGTTCTATGAAGACAATGATCGAAGAGCTGCTCAACAAGGCAATAACTCCAGCTCCTGCTCCTGCCCCTGTCCCTATTTTGGAATCTTTCACAGCGGCGGATCGCACAGAGCTGAAGAAAATCACGCCTGCTATTTCTGGCCTAGAAGACTGTTAAATCCCAAATCTCTAGCAATAAGATATGAATGTAGTGAGAGAGAATCTAGAGAGCAAATATGTCATCCATGTATTGAGCTCAAAGGATTACAAAAGGTTTCTAAAAGATTACTAAAGCTTTTTTTTTAAACAAATGAACTAGACAAGCCTATTTATACCCATGACATACAAGGTATAAAGGCATTCACAATACTGTATAGACTCATACAGTACATTGACTTTACAGTAAATCTTGAATACAACAATGCTCTAACAATCTCCCCCTTTGGATTCAAGATTTAAAAAAAATAACAGCAGTCTTCAGCTCTTTGTAAAGTCAATATTCTCAAACAGACACTCTATCAAACCATCTTCAAATAGCTTTATCTCCACTAGTTCACGGCGAACTATATGCTTTGACACTCTTTAAGAACTCAGCTTTGAAGAATCTTCAGTCAAACATGAAAAGTCTTTGTCTTTCTCTTTGAAAAATCAATCTTCTTCGATAAAATCTTCAACAAATTGTCTTCAAGTCTTGAACATGAAATTCCGATCTTTGTATAAAACCATCAATTTGGAACAAGATGAATCAGAAACAATTAGAGTTTGGATCAGAAAGATGTGAAACCATCCACATTGTTGAACTTTTAGGTGTAAGCGCATTCCGATAACCACTCAGAACTAAGATAACCAAATTCAGCAACATTTGGACTTCACATGATCCTTCTCCCCAATCTTCAGTCTTTGTTCACGAATCTTTGACTTGAAATATCTTTGATTTGAAAATTCTTTGACATGAAATTGAAATTAAACTTTTCTCCCCCTTTTTCGATGATGGTGAGCATCGAAAACCATTTTCAATTTCAGTCGTGTCTTTGAGTATTGCTAACAATCTCCTCCTTAGTGGATAACCTTGCTCCCCCTCAAAATAAGAATTCTGGAGCAATTTGTTTTCTCCCCCTGAAAGTATGCATATATTTCAATAACGCACAATATACAAATTTTAAAAAATTTACACAAGGAAAATAAAATTCATTGAACTTCATTTGTAACTACAAACATTTGATCATTTGAAAACTTTACAAAAGAAATTCAACTTAATGAAATTTAACAGATTTTTCAATCAAATGAAATCAAATGCATGTGTTTGGATTCAAGAACAAGTCATCATTGCATATCAAGTTAAAAAAAATTCAGTTTCAACCCCTTTATTAAATCTATTTGGTGTGCTAGCATGGGAAATATGATTAGCTTCAAGCATATGCAATTCTAAAACATATAAGAATATTTTGCTCTACTCACACTATTTGTCCAAAATCAAAATTTTCACAAATTTACGGGTTTATCGCGACTTTGTATTTTCCCAAGTTTCAAGAGATGTGTGCTCATTGGAATCTTTTCTTTTGTGCTCATTGGCATCTTTTGATTTGTGCACATTGGCATCTTTTGATTTTGTGCTCATTGGCATCTTTTGATCAAAAAGTTTAGTAAGAATAAGATACACCGTTAAACATGGCTTTCTATCTAGTTCTATAGCAGGATTTGGGTTAGCAGATCCCAGACCAGTTGGCCTTAGGTGCTAGGTGACGAGCACCCCTTAGAACTTAATTTCCCAAACCAGAAAGGCCACATCGATATATCTTAAACCCATTTGTACCAGTAGAACATGGCTTTCTATCTGGTTCTATTGCAGGATTTGGGTCAGCCGATCCCAGACCAGTTGATCTTAGGGACTAGGTGTCGAGCACCCCTTAGGACTTACTCTCCCAAACCAGAAAGGCCACAGGCACAAACTTTCAAACTAAATGATATTCTATATAAGTTCGAATTTCCATCACAAAATATGAATGATATCTCAATCACTTGGTTCTTAATCATAGTGCTTCCCCCATATTTTCGTTTCCATTCATCATTCTGATAAATAGGTTTTTTTTTAGCATTATATTCTATATAAGTCCAGATTCACATAACTTTGAGCATTCAGCATAATTTCATTCATGTTTTGCTGACCTTTCGATTTATTTCAGAGGTGAAAGATGAAACAAATATAACTCAGATAAAACAAAAATACTTGTAAAATCACCTTTTAGCACACATTTAATTCATTGAATGAAAATTGAAAATTTCATCTTATTGAATTAAATTTGTAAAGTTTCAAGTTTTCAAATCAGTAGAAACAAATATAATCCAATGTTACTTTTTACCACTTGTTCCTTGAAACAGAAAGATGTAACAGTTAAGGATATCACCTGAGAAGTGTGAGTTCTAAACTGATTTGTTTAGAAGTCTTAGTCGTTGAAGTATGGGTCCTGAACTGAATTGTTCAGAAGCCATAGTCTTTGAAGAACGGGTTTTGAACTGATATGTCCAAAAGCCAATGATATTTGTCTCCCCCTTAATGGTACAAATATTTTTCAAAAAATACGCCGCTTCTCTTCTGTTTTCAGTCATGTGTGTGGTATGTATCTACAATTCAGTACAACACATGAAGAACCTGCAAAACCGATTAAGCAGATTTTGGTACCCAATGGCATTTGGGTCCTAGTGGGTTAGGTGTAGATTTCTTACAAGGAATACTGTAAGAACCATACCAATAAGAAGTATAATCTTTATGCACAAAATCATTTGATCCACAGTAAGAACAACAGATTTTCTTATGTGCCAACCTAATCAGATGATTTACAGAATGAATAGGATTAAGTTTAGCAGAAGATTTACCTTTTGGCGCATTGTTCTTCTTTGCATTTGATGTGGATACAGATGATTTTGGCACATCTTTCTTTGGAACTGTTGTGCCTTTGATTCTCCATTCCATCTTCACCCTCTTGAAGACTGGAACTTCTTCAGATTTGGAAGTATTAATTTTAGGCACCTTAAGAATATCATCCGATTTATCAAACAGAGGATTATAGAAAAGATTAGAAGAACGAATCTGACCTTTTGAGAAATCTGTTGATCTTTTAAATTGTTTAGAAGGAATGTTTTTAAAACTTGAACTTGAAGCAGTTTTAAAAGAACATTCAGAATCATTTGAATCAACAAATGGAGTCTGAAAGATAGAATTATGACTAGCCTGCTTTGAGACATCAAATTTAAAAACGACGTCTTCAAGTTCTTTGACTTTGTTTATTAAAACATTTTTCTCTTTAGAAATTAGATCAAATTTCTTTTGGAGATCAGATTTGATCAACTGATCCTTCATAATATCAGCTGATAAACCAGATAATCTTTTGGTAAGATTAAGAATCACATCTTCAAAATATACACGTTCCGATTCAAAATCTTTTTCCAAAAACTTTCTTTTATCAGTAATCTCTTTGAAAATTTCCATATTTTTCTTTTTAAGGATTTTACTTTCCTTTTCAAAGAGATTTTGCTTTTCCGTGAAATCTTTTCTTTCCTTTTCCAAAAGATTTTCTAATTCAGAGATTTTCACGGAAAGTTCAGAACTTTTATTCTCAAAATATTTTCGTTCAGTTTCAAATTTAGCTCTTTCTTTTTCGAGCTTGTCTTTTTCTAAAAATAAAACTTTCTCAAAGTCAGAAACTTGTTTTGAAAGTTTTATACAATTAAGTTCAATTATTTCCTTTTCTTTAAGAATCTTCTCTCTCCTGTCTTCAATGCTCTTCAGATCAGCATTTTCCTTTTTAAGAGTTGTTACTTTCTCTTGAAGTTTCTCGATTTGATCGTGCAGACTTGAGTTGTCTTTGTCTTTCTTTGTTTCAAGACCTGCAATATAAACTTCAAGATCAGTTATTCTTTTAGTAAGTTTAGCATTTGAAGAAGAAATGTCTAAAATTTGTCTTTTCAGATTAACATTTTCTTCTTCCAATGCTTTATTTAAAATAGGAGTTGAAAACTTTGAAGCATTATCTTTAACAGGAGTTTCTGATATAGGAGATGTTTCTGATAAAATAACTTGTTGCAAAATTCCATTATTTGCCTTAGCTTTTTCAAGTGGCTTTGGAGGTGTTTTTGTTATTATGACTTGTTGCAACACTTCATTATTTGGTTTAACAGATACATGTGAATTAACAGATGTTTCTGTTATAATGACTTGTTGCAATTGGAGGAATCTCCTTTTTCAGAGTTTGCTTCAAATCTTCACCACTGCTTTTAACAATAACTTGTTGTAAAACCATTTTGAATATTGCTAGAAATTGATCGTTCAGAAGATCAAGCAGACAGTGTATGAAAATACACAAAAAAATATATAAAAATTTTTCTTGAAAAGCTCTTACAGTGTATGAAATACACTATAGAAAAAATTTCGGGATAAAAAATTTTCTCAAATTTTTTTTTTTTTTTTTTTTTTAAATTCACAAGAATTCGGATGAGTAAGGGTTCGAATTCAACGAATTCGGATGAAGAAGGATTCGAATTCAATGAATTCGGATGAATAAGGGTTCGAATTCAATGAATTCGGATGAATAAGGGTTCGAATTCAATGAATTCGGATGAAGAAGGGTTCGAATTCAATGAATTCGGATGCTGAAGGGTTCGAATTCACTCAATTCGGACTTAACTTGGTTCGAATTCAATGAATTCGGATGCTTAAGGGTTCGAATTCAATGAATTCGGATGCTTAAGGGTTCGAATTCTATGAATTCGGATGCTTAAGGGTTCGAATTCTATGAATTCGGATGCTTAAGGGTTCGAATTCAACACTTGGAAAATTTAATCAACTCAATTCGAATCTAACACAGTTCGAATTCTCCTCAATTCGAATCTAACACGGTTCGAATTCTCCTCAATTCGAATCTAGCTGGGTTCGAATTCAATCAATTCGAATCCTTCTTGAGTCGAATTCTACACTTGTATTTCCAAGAACACTCCGAATTCTTCTTTGAATGATCCGAATTCACCAAGAATGATCCGAATTCACCAAGAATGATCCGAATTCTGCACTTCGAACACGAAAATCACTAAATCAGCCATAACTTTTTCAATTCTTGATCAATTGTTATGAAATTTGCACAGATTTGTTCGAAATTTGATTCCACACACTTTCTTAGTTAATCACAAATCCTAATTCGATCAATTTAATCGAATTTTGATCCAAAAATAGTAGAAAAAGTTTTCGAACAAAAATGATATAAAATGATCAGATCTGCAAATTCTGTGCAGATTTTGGTGTTGATCCAAGAATTAAAGATGTTCAGGAATCAAATCCGAGTGCAATGATGTCAAGAATCAATCCAAAAGATCAAAAATTAAAGAAAAGATGAAATCTGGATGAATAGTAAATGAAGAAGGGTTAGAATTCTTGATGAACAGTGATGAATAGTGATGAACACCCAATCCGAATTCTTCAGCTTTAGTGTAAAAAATCTTCAATTTGGTCTTCGATCTGCTTGAATCTTCTGTTTAGCTCTGATACCAATTGTTAAATCCCAAATCTCTAGCAATAAGATATGAATGTAGTGAGAGAGAATCTAGAGAGCAAATATGTCATCCATGTATTGAGCTCAAAGGATTACAAAAGGTTTCTAAAAGATTACTAAAGCTTTTTTTTTAAACAAATGAACTAGACAAGCCTATTTATACCCATGACATACAAGGTATAAAGGCATTCACAATACTGTATAGACTCATACAGTACATTGACTTTACAGTAAATCTTGAATACAACAATGCTCTAACAAAGACAGAATAGCAAAGCTTGAAGGTTGTGTGAAAATCTCTGGCCCAGAAGACAGAGATAACACCAACGCTGAGTCTACCCATTCCTCCCCCAGTCATCATGAGAAAGAGGGGGAGAAGAGCGCTGAAGATCTAAACAAAAGCGCTGAAGACCTTTCCCATGATGAATCTATCAGGGGAGAGAGGAATGAAGATCTAACCGCTGGACCTCAGGGAGATGAAAACCCTGAGGGAACCGAGAAGCTCGCCTCTGTATCTGAGGGGGAACAACTCGAAGAAGATGCTGAGGAATCCGAAGCAGAAGAAGATGAAGACATCGACATCCCTGAAGATGAACCATCCTCCCTTCTAAGGATGGATGATGATGATGATGATGAAGATGATGATTTCTTTATCGTCAAACCTGCCCCAAGGATCAAAGCTCTTAAGGGAATCTCAATAAAAGAACCTTCAGGGGAGAAGACAAAGACAAAGCCCTCAGCCTCTGGCGCTGAGAAAAGCAAAGGCAAAGGCCTCGCTAAAGATGAAAATCTGGCGATCCTGCTTGAAAAGCCGGTTTGTCAGGTACACTAAACTTTACTTATATTCCTTCCCTGAACAACTCAATACTCAATCAGTTCTCTACTCAACAACCTCTCTACACATCCACAATCTTTTTCTATCTTTTCTACCCAGTTCTTATTTGTAAGATCGCTGCGTTTCAGCTAGTCCTCTCCCCTGTTTGAGGATATCGCTGAAGGCTCCACAACTGCGACTTCACCAATAATTCCAGCTGCCGCTGAAGACATAATCCCAGTCTTGGATTTGATCTCTGAGACTGATGAACCAGAAGAACAACCCCTCTCGCACAGAAACAGACCTTCCTCAGCTCCTCAAAAGCTGAATGAAGAGGATCAGAAGAAAAGAGAAGAAATAATAAAGCGATTCGAGGATCAGCGAATCATTCTAAGGCGTGATCAACTGCCTTCAGTTCCTCCTAAGTTCAGAATTTCAAAAGCTGAATACAAGGAACACCTCAGAGCTGAACGCCTCATCGCTGAAAGAAAGGAAGCTGAAGAGAGAGACAGAGAATACGCCATCAAGCTTACTCAACGATCAATCAAAGACCCCAAGCTGAAAAGAGTTCCCATTGATGTTCAACGTCAGCTCTGGGATGATGCTCAAGAAATCGTTAGAGAAAAGACAAAGGTCTCTGATACAACCTTGGAATGGGCTAATCAAATGTTGACCTATCGATCAAGACCATCCAAGATAATCAAAGCCAACATCAGAGGAAAAATGTTCGTTGATGTTCCTGTTGTTGAAGTGGATATCTACAGAGATGACAAAACCAAGCAAACCTTCTATGCTGCTTCATTAGAAAAGTTTGGTCTCTCTGAATGGTTAGAAACAAAATTAGCCATTCAGGGATCACGCTCAAAATTCAAAAGCCATGTTGAGATGATCTTAAACAAACAGATCGACTTGCTTTCATCTGCTGTGGATATCCCTCCTACTCTTCCTCAACCGAAGAAAGCCTCTGCTAAGAAGAAGAAAGTTTCTGATTCAGGTCCAATCATTCGAAATGAAACATGTATTGGTTTCTCTCGTGCTGAAGTTCTTGGCCCTGATGCTGATCTTTCAAGGCTTAACACCTCCCTACCACCTGGAGAAACCTTCATCCCTGGCACAGTGGTAAGTGATACATATGGTATATTCTTCTTAGACTATGATGGAAATCATCACTTTCAACGTGTCTCTGAGCTCCAAATCGCTCCCATCGAACAACTCAGAGATCTCGTATACTGGTGTGAAGTCAGACGCGACATCAAAGCTAGACACCTGAAACCCTTGATTTTTGAAGCTGCTCTGAAGTTAAAGAATCAAGGAGTAAATGTCCCTGACTGGATGATCCCCACTGAAAAGACGACCCTTGATGAACTTCTCATTAAGGAAGAACCTTTTGAAAACTGATATAACCTCCTTTTTCTCTATTGTATCAGTTATCCTTCTGTACTTGTAAATTATTTCGCTTGTACTTGTAATCTTTCTGTTCTTCATTGTAACCTGATTCAATATTTTAAAGAAAGATTTCAGCGAACGTACTTTACTCCATCAGTACTGAAAAGATCCCAGCAAACAGTAAAAGGGACAAATATTTTATGAGTTCTTTTTATCCTTATGTTTTCTTTAAATAGCAATTTTCTTTGTTGCTATGTCATAATCAAATAGGGGGAGATTGTTGATCCAAACCCTCAGTGATTTGATAATGACCCTCTCTTATATACTTAGTGAAAATTGTAAGTAAACAATATGTATCAGAGTTTCACTATCGCTGATAAGTACTAAGATCTTCCAGTACCGCTGATAGGAACTCTCGCTTTTTAGATTAAACATTCAGTGAACACTGTTCACCATAATGCTCTGAGCCTGTTCAGTCCTTATGGTGATCGCTGATAATTTAGTTGTTTACTTATGATCCCTGAAGACAAGTTTCACGTCAACATAGGTTCTACGCTGAAGTCGAAGATCAAGCTCAAGAACCAGCGACAAGTCTCCTAAGGAACTGATGCGGATCAGCGAAGACTCAGATTTGTCCACTCAACGTGAAGTATCAAGTACAAGACTTCAGCTATCGCTGAACTTTATCATCTGCTGAATAGTAAATGATAATCGCTGAAATCAACGAAAGCTGATCATGAAGTCCTCCGTACAAACTACTTTTGTCTTAACCACCCTTGCACGCCTCCGTACGAAATGTCAGAAAAGAACCTCCGAATATCTGAAATCGTACAACCACTCTGATACTACACTGTTCATCCTTACGGCTACTAAGGTTGTCAACCAAGGTCAATGACATGCAACCAACCAGCTGATGACACGTGTAAAGTGTATACTGACTTGCATTAAATGCATGCAGTATATAAAGAGATGAACTCACTTCTTTTGAAGTAACTTGCTAACTCTGGACAAGTTCAAATCTCTCTCAAGATAGGATCTTATTAGTAATCTCCTTATCTTTCTTAGTGCAAGAAACCTTAGTGTTCCAACTTGTTTAGATTTAGGTTTATCCTTAATCTTGTTTCCGCAACAAGCTGTAAATTGTTAATGATTTATCAATAAACAATTTAGAAAAGTAAAATATGTGTGTTTGTATTCAACCCCCCCCCCCCTTCTACAAACTTGTATAGGCCTTTCGGGACCAACAATTTTATTCATTGAATGAAAAATTGAAGAATTTTAAATTTGTGAAGGTTCAAACTTTCAACGTTAGTAGACATAAAATATAACACAATGTTACCTTTAAGCACATGTCCTAAAAATAGAAAGATATGACAGTGAAAGGATATCACCTGATAAGTACGAGTTCTAAACTGATATGTTTAGAAGTCATAGCCTTTGAAGTACGGGTCCTGAATTGATGTATTCAGAAGCCATTACCGTTGAAGTTCGGGTTTTGAACTGATGTGTTAAAAAGCCATTGTCTTTTATATCTCTCCCCCTACAAAATACCAAAAGATTTACCAAATATCCCATGTATATATTAAAAGATAGAAAACTCCCTGAAATCAAGTGATGTTCAATGTCTTCTTTGAAAGCACAAGTACTTCATCTTCCGAGAGTTCAACGCTTGTCTCTAAATCTGCAAAACAGATTAAGTAGATTTTGGTACCCAACGAGTCTTGGGTCCTGACACGTTAAGCGGAGCTCTATAAGAAGGAAAATGGTAAGTACCATACCAATATTGAACACTATTATTATCAACAAAATCATAATTTCCACAATAAGAATTAACAAAAGAATTAACTTTCGTTGTAAAATTCTTATTTGGAAATGATGATTTTGGTACATCTTTATCAGGAAGTTTACCTTTTACCTTCCATTTCATGTTGACTCTTTTGTAGGAAGGAAGATCAGCAAATGATTTGAAAGACTAATCCACAGAATGCTCGTAGAAAATGTTAGAAGGACGCATCGGACATTCTGAAAAACACTCGGAGTTGTTGAACAACCTCACTTTGTCTTTTAAAGCATTTCGTTCCTTTGTCATCAACTCGAGCTTCTTCCGAATATCACAATTCACCCTCTTTTCCTTCATGATATCTGTAGATAAACCCGCCAAGTTCTTCGTGAGTTTCTGAATTTCTTGCTGAAATATCTTCCGTTCTACAGAAAAATCATCCTTTACGCTCCTTGCTTGAAACTCAGCTTTCTTTCTCTTTTCTAACTCACTTCTTTCCAAATCCAACTCCTCTTGCAGTTCAGAAATTTTCTCTAAAAGCTTCTCATTCTTCACTTCAAACTCTTTCCTTTTAACCTCAAACTCGGCTCTTTCCTTCTCCACCTTTTGCTTCTCTAAAAATCTGAGTTCTGCTTGGAAAGTCTTTGGAATTGGAGTTCAAAAGCTTTGTTATCTTCACAAGCTTTAGTCTTCATCTTCAATTCCTTTTCAAGATCCGAAATTCTTAGAGCTAGACCCTCTCTTTCTTTCTTATGTTCTTCTCTTTCATCTTTTATTAATTTTTCTAAATCTGATAGTCTCTTTGTAAGCTCAGTGATCTTCTCAGAATCTTCTATCACATCCTTCATGTCTTCCTTTTTCTCTAAATCAACTTTCTTTTCTTCCGCTTTTGACGGTTCCTCTATGTGAATTTCTGATGTTGTCTGATTTGTATCCTCCTTATCAGCATTCTTCACTTTCTTTACCCTGAAATCAACATACGATCCATGCATTAGCTTCGTTAATTCCTTCCACAACAACATAGGATTATTTTTGAAAGCATTTAATCGAGCACAAGTATATTGTGGAAGTTTGGAAATAACAAGGATCAAATATAATGTTGCATCTTTATCAGCTCTCTTCCGATATATCTCTTCTTCAGTAAAATCTTCTTCCCGTTTATAAAGGATCAACGGGCCTTCGGTGAAAGATTTTATCATTAAATCTCCATTTTCTCTTCTCGAAATGAAATCCAAGAATTCGACCGTCCATTTCACAAAATCCGAATCCTTGTTAAGCATCGGAGGACGATTACCTGAAGCTTGAAAAATCATCTTGAAACAATTAGTATGAAATTATTCAGAACAAATCAAAACAAACAATAAGACTCAAAAAGACACAAAAAAATACAAAATATAGAGACTAGAAGAAAAAAAATACTATGACTCAACAAAATCAAGGACTAAAAATGAAAAAAGATGAAACTTAAGACTCTAAGAACTAAAAGAAAATAAACTCTAAAAGAACTTAACTACGGGGACTCAATTTGACAAAACTAAAAACTAACTAAAAGGACCAAAGATGGCAAAATTAAAAACCTAACAAGAAGGACCAAAAACGACAAACTCTATAACTAAATCTCAAAGGACCAAAAATGTCAAAACTAGAAACTAAACTAGAGGGACTACAAATGATAAACTATAAAAGACAAACTACAGGGACCTAAACTGAACAAAAGCTAAAACTAAGTATAAGGACCAAATTTGTAAAAAACCGAAACTTACTGAATCTAGACGCTGTAGGTGACCACATACGTTTTACAAAAAAAATAATAAAAAAAATCAAAAATGATGAGATCAGTGGCGTTGGGTCCAAAATTTGATGACAATTCGAATGAGACCAGTAAAGGGATATCATGCAAGCAATATCCGATAACCCAAAAGTCCGACGAGACGAGATTTTCCGGCAAGGAGGTTTTTCCGGTGAACCTGTTCTTGCGAACTTCAGAAGTTCGTAACAGTGTCTTACGAACTTCAGAACTTGAGAGGCCTGCGAACTTCAGAAAAAAAAACTCGTAAGCGTGAGATGCGAAATTAAGATATTTTCATAAGAGTGAGATGCGAGCTTTGAGAATTTTCGTAGGAGTGCGTTGCGAGATTTTCTGATATGTGTAACTGAGAAGCTTGCGAACTTTTTGTATATTGCTTGCGAAGAATTTTCTGAGAATGATGCGAACTTTAGAATCTCGTAACAGGAAGTTGCGAGAAAAACTGAATCTCGGAATGTGAGCTTGCGAAAACCACTGTTAAAAAAACCTGATTAAGAAAGGTTGACAAAAGAAAGTCAAACTTTGTATACACCTTGCGAGTTCTTCATATGAAGATTGCGAAAACCTGCTATGAATGTTACGAAAACTTCAGATTTGATGAAGAACAGCAGAAATCAACCAAAAATCACATAAAATCTACAATTTCTTGATCAATCATTTGCAGAACTTCACGAAATATCAATCTGAATACAATTTCTTCACTGAATAAAGTCTGAAAACCTCTTAAAATGAATCTGAAAGAACTGATCAGAAGACTTTTTCTCAAACTCAAAAATTCTGAATATCTTCAAAATTGAAGTTTAAAACTTGAAATTACTTCAATTAAATCTTACAGATCAGTTAGAAACACGATTTCTAACACATCTTCTTCAATCTTCAACAACTGAAAACCTCTAAATCTCAAAATCAAAATCCCAACCAGTAGCTCTTCACTAACCGAACAAAAACCTTGAAAAACTCTAAATCGAACCTGAAATCTTCTGAATTATGCTTTGATGCTTGAACGAAAAATGTTCTGAACACTAAAACGAATCTGAATATTCAAATTGAAGAACAAAATATCACAAAACAGCAAGATTTGATAAAAATTCAAGAAAACGAGATTTTCTTGAAAAATGAAGAAAATCAATCAAATTTTCTTGAAAAATCCTCAAAATCTAGTGTTTGATCAAAGAAAATTCTTCTCTAAATCTTGATCCTGCTCTGATACCAATTGTTAAACCCTAAAGATCAATCAAGATAGAAAAGATGTGAATTTGTCATCTCATTGATCAAGAACACTGTATACAAGATATGAGTTCTGCCCTTTCTAAGAGTCTCTTATACTAACACACAACTAAACCTATTTATACTAAACATATTACAAGGTGTAAACAACACAATACAACTCAATACATTGACTTTGACTTTGACCTTTCAATATTTAAACCTTGAAGACATATTGCACTAACAGAAACCCTGAACAATTTGACCGTTCGCTCAATAAGGAGTGATCATGGGACTGAATTCAAAAACAGTTCTCTTGATTCCTTCTTTGAGAGTAAGGGTATTTCTCACAACTTTTAATCAGTGAGAACACCGCAACAAAATGGAGTCGCTTAAAGAAGAAATAGAACAATTATTGAAGCTGCACGTTCAAGGCTCAGCGATTCTCACCTACCTACTCAGTTTTGGGCAGAAGCTGTCAACACCGCTTGTTTTATGCAAAATAGGTTGCTGATAGTCAAAAGATTCAATAAAACAGCCTATGAACTTTTTCATGGGAGAAAGCCTTCAATCAGCTTTCTTCACATCTTTGGATGTCAGTGTTTCATACTGAACAACAGAGATGCCCTTGGAAAGTTTGATCCTAAGGCTGATGATGGCATCTTTCTTGGATACTCCTCAGTCTCCAAAGCCTTTAGAGTCTTCAATCGAATAAGACAAACTGTTGAAGAAACAATTCACGTCACGTTTGACGAATCCCGTTCAGCGAACTCTAAACCGTCCGCTGATACTGAAGAACTGAATCAATGGATGTTCTCTCATCTTGGTGATTCAGAAGAAATTCCCACTCCTCGTGCTCATACAGTTGAAGATGATGGTCATACTATCATTCCAAATATGCAAAATAGTGAAGCTGAAACATCATGGGTCTCAGCTGTTCCTTTAAACATTATACCTACTTCTGAACCCAATGTCTCAGACATTCCATCTACTTCTCAGCAATCAGTGAGAATAATGACAACTGCACCCATTCCTCTCTTGGCTGATACTCCAGACGTCGCTGAAGCTTCATCTTCAGCTTCTCCAGTTCAGGTTGAGTCAACGTCTCACGCTCCGGCTCAGCGATGGACTGTAAATCACCCATATGATCAAATTCTTGGTGATCCAAACGCTGGTATTCAGACTCAACGAAGTGCAGGTAATATTTGTTTATTTGTTAATTTTATTTCTCTAACTGAACCAAAGAAAGTAGATGATGCCCTCAAAGATCCAAACTGGGTCAGCGCCATGCAAGAAGAGCTGACTGAATTCGAAAGAAACAAAGTTTGGAAACTTGTTCGAAGACCAACTGACAAAACAGTGATAGGCACTAAATGGGTCTATCGAAACAAGTTGGAAGAACAAGGAACTGTAACCCGCAACAAGGCTCGACTTGTTGCTCAGGGATACAGACAAGAGGAAGATATAGACTACGAAGAAACATTTGCTCCAGTAGCAAGACTTGAATCTATTCGTCTATTCTTAGCATATGATGTACACAAAAACTTCAAAGTACATCAGATGGATGTTAAGTCAGCGTTTCTGAATGGAAAGCTGAATGAAGAAGTGTATGTGGAACAACCTCCAGGATTCTCAGATTCTAAGCGTCCAGATTATGTTTATAAACTGGATAAGGCACTTTATGGCTTGAAGCAAGCTCCTCGTGCATGGTATGACACTCTTTCTACTTATCTCCATATTGAACAATTTGAGCGAGGTAAAATCGACAAAACTCTATTTTTCAGGAAAGTAAAAGGTCATATCATTCTTGTTCAGATATATGTTAATGACATTATATTTGGTTCTACTAACCCTGATCTTTGTACTCGTTTCGCTGATAGAATGAAAGATGAGTATAAAATGAGCATGATGGGTGAACTAACATATTTCCTTGGTCTTCAGATAAAGCAAAATGAGAAAGGAACTTTCATTAATCAGGGAAAATATGTTAAAGATATGCTAAAGAAATTCGACTTAACTCAAAGTTCAGCTATGAAAAGCACCACCGCTAAAACTAGACAAGGATACTAAGGGTATTCCTGTTAATGTCACGCTGTACCGTGGGATGATCGGCTCTCTCTTGTATCTTACAGCTAGCCGACCCGATATTATGTACGCAACATGTTTGTGTGCACAATATCAAGCTGAACCCAAGATATCTCATATGACCGCTGTAAAGCGAATTTTTAGATACCTTAAGGGTACTGCGAATCTAGGTCTTTGGTATCCTAAAGACTCAGGATTCGATCTAATCGCCTATTCATATAGTGATTTTGCAGGTTGCAAAATGGATAGGAAAAGCACCACAGGAGGATGTCAGCTCCTGGGTGGAAAGTTGGTAAGTTGGACAAGTAAAAAGCAAAACTCAGTGTCCACCTCCACAACTGAAGCTGAGTATGTAGCCGCTGGAAGCTGTTGTTCTCAGGTCTTGTGGATGAGAAATCAACTACTGGACTATGATCTTCAGCTCTCAAATATTCCAATCTATTGCGACAGTACAAGTTCCATCGCTATAGCAAATAATCCAGTGCTACACTCAAAGACAAAACACATCGAAATCAGGTATCACTTTATCAGAGATCATGTGATGAATGGTGATATAGAACTTCACTTTATCCCAACTGATTATCAGTTAGCTGATTTGTTCACCAAACCTCTTGATGAGACAAGGTTCAACTTTCTCATCAGCGAGCTTGGAATGCTGAACTTTGAAGAATAAAATCTTCAGCGGTTCACATTTGATCAGCGACAGGATAAAACCAACTTGTATAACACATTCTATCATCTTCTCTCTGAATAAACTTGATTCGCTGATATCAAGGTATGTTTCTCTCTCTAACAATCGCATGTAAATGCAAGATTTCAAAATAAATTACATCGCTGAATATCTCTTCCTTATCAGCGATACTTTGAAATTTCTAAAATCCAACACTGATATTTCTATTCAGTGCTTCATATTTTCAAAAGTGTCCCTGAGTTTTCAAAACCTCAAAGACATCCAAGAATATGAAAGGACAGTTGTGACGTCATTGCAACGGATAAGCCCTGGCACGTTCTTCTTTCTGACACACGTTTGCACGTTTCGTTTACCTTCCAATCAAATCCAAACACGTGTCCGTGTCATGATGAAAATCTTTTCCCGCTCAAGATTTTCTCTCTCAAATCTCACTATATAAACTCATTATGGGTTTATATTTTTCTTTTACGCGAACTTCTTCTCCAAGCTAAGAAAAAGAATTTACTGTTGCATTTGTGCTCTCAAGTTTTTCAAGAACTTAAGAACTTCATCTTCTTCAACGAACCAGGTTAATAATTCTTTTATTTTACCTGTTTCTTCAAACTTGTTAATGATCTTCTCTTTGTTTTCACAAGATCAAACAAAAGAACCTTTTAAAATGAAATCATTTCTTTCATGGTTTTATGAACACAACCTTTCATGGTTGTTCTTCAAGTTTAAAACGCAAAATCTTAAACTTGTTCTTCATACGTTTTTCCATCTCAACAGCCCTGACCATAACACCTCCTGCACATCAGCTACTGCTATCCCAATTCTGGTACTCTGCCAGACACTCTCAGCTACCATCAGCCAAAGACCCCTAAAAAATAATTGACTGCATCCTCTGCGATACTGACTATGGCACTATGAAGATCACCCCTGCCATTATTCGCAAAGACCTGAACCTTCCCTTGGCCACCAAAGAAAAACCTTTTGTTCCTCTCCCTGACCACAAGAATTTCAGACAGGGAAGCCATCATTGCATTCTTCGATGCAATGGGCTATGTATGGGAAATTGGGAGGGACAAGAAGCCCGAGAAGAAGCTGACCCTTATCAAGAAGTCTAAAATGCCCAGCGAGATGAATTTCATCTTCGCTCATTTAATCAGCTGCATGACTGCCAAGTCCGGCTCCTTTGACCAAGCCGCTCAGCCTCAACAAGCAATGGGATATGCATTGCTGAAAGGTCTACATATAGACTGGGCATCGATTAGCTATGATGACCTGGTACTCAGAGTGGACTCCGTCGCTGATAGATCTCCATTGGTTCCCTATCCTCGGTTCATCAGCGCCGTATTCCAAAAAGGCCTGAAGGACAGCTATCCAACAGAGGGTGACCTGAAACTCTCTCAGGTCGGCCCTAAGGTTCTCGACTTCAAGCCAGTGGCAAATGAGGTACGTCTCTGTACACTTTTAACTCTTCTCAACCCTACTTCTTCTACTTCTGCAGCTCCTTCAACGGACAAACCCACCGCTGATACCCCAGCTGCAACCTCCATTCCTTCTCTTAAAAGGAAACACTCTGAAACCCAACTTAGTTCCAAAAGAACTAAGAAAACCAAGGAGCAACCCCAGCAATCTCTTGCTGAAGACTCCTCAGCTCCTCTTGATAGGATGAAGGAAAGTTCAGTGGTACGCTCTGCCACAGCTGAACAAGCCACCCACTATATCCCAACTTCAGCGTCTATAAACGCTGAGGTTACAAACTTGGAATCTACCCAACCTCCTTCAGTCTCTCAAAAGAATGACGAAGCGATTCTCAGCGAATCCAACGCTGAACTCCGCACCCAACCTCCATTATCAACCTTCGCTTCTCCCTCTATTCAATTGGACTCTACTCCAGTTATCACTGAAGCACCTGTCATTCCTCCAGAAACTAATGCTGACACTCAGAGAATGATGGGCATAGGACCTGCAGCGATGACCATGCGTACACGCACTTTAGCTGACGACATGGAACATTTCTCAAGACACCGAGATTTTGATGCTTTCATCAATCCTCCTGCAAGTATACACCAACCCCTATACACTGTAACTGAACCCCAAACTTCTGAGCTTTCCTCTGTTCACAAGTTCTTATATGTTACAGGTCCTAATTTGGGAGACATCAACGCCGCTCTGAAGACAATAGAGACGACGCTGACATGTCTCACTACTACTCTTTCCGACAACTCTTCAGCTGTAACAAATGCTGGAGAGAATCTTACAAAGCTGACAACTGTGGTCGAAAAGAATGCCTCCAAAGCTGACTTGGAGAAGGTTGATAAATCACTCACCGACTTTGCCAAAGTTCTCTATGATATCTACACAGACTACCTCGACATCAAAAAATCAGTTGACACCATGTCCAGCGAGGTCACAACGCTGAAGACATCGGTTGGCAAACTCGAAGGTGATATGTCTGCTGTAAAGACTGATGTCAGTTCAGTAAAAACTGACATGAGTTATGTGAAGACCGATGTCAATACGATGAAGAATGACATCACTTCTATTCAGACATTGTTGCAGCAGATCCTGACCAACACGACCGCCCCTGCACCTGCCCCTACACCTTCATCTTTTACTACGGCGGATCGTGCTGAACTCGTGAAGATCAATCCTGGTATTTCTGGTCTAGAAAACAGATTATCAGCGATTGAAATCTGTGTGGGGATCCCTGGCCAAGAAGACAGGGAACCATCACCAGCTGCTGAGTCGTCACATTCCTCCCCCACTCCTCATGAAAAAGAGGGGCAGAAGAGCACTGAAGACCTTTCCCATGATGAATCTATCAGGGGAGAGAAGACTGAAGACCTCACCTTTACTGAAGAGGGTGAGAAGACAATTGAAGCAGCCGATGGACCTCAGGGAGATGAACACCCTGAGGGAACCGAGAAGCTTACCTCTGTATCTGAGGGGGGGGCAACTCGAAGAAGAAGCTGAAGAAACTGAGTCTGAAGCTGGAGATGAAGAAGCCATCGACTTGTCTGATGATGAACCATCCTCTTCTCCAAAGAATGATGATGATGAAGATGATGATGATGACTCTTTTATCGTCAAACCTGCTCAGAGAACTAAAGTTCTTAAAGGGATTATGATAAATGAACCTACAGGGGAGCGGACAAAGACAAAGCCATCAGCGTCTGAAGCTGACAAGGGCAAAGGAAAAAATGTCGCTGAAGATGATGAAAATCTGATGATCTTGCTTAAAAAGCCTGTTTGTCAGGTACACTAATCTTACACTACATCCCTCCTCTATACGCATTATCAGTTCTACACACTAAATCCTCCATACACTTTATCCCATTCTTTCTATCTCTGTTCTACCCAAGTTCTTACTCGTCAGATCGCTGTATTTCAGCAAGTCCTCTCCACTGTTTGAGGATATCGCTGAAGTTCCTACAGCTGCGACTTCACCAACAATAATCCCAGCTCCCAACGCTGAAGAAATATCCAGTCTTGGATTTGACCTCTGAGACTGATGAACCTGAAGAACAGATGCTCTCTCACAAAAACAGACCTTCCTTGGCTCCTCAAAAGCTAAGTGAAGAGGATCAAGAAAAGAGAGATGAAATGATCAAGAGACTCGAAGATCAGCGAATCATTCTGAAGCGTGATCAACTTCCTTCCGTTCCTCCAAAGTTCAAAATTTCCCAAAAGGAATACAAGGAACACCTCAGAGCTGAACGCCTAATCGCTGAAAGAAGGAAAGCTGAAGAAAAAGACAGAGAATACGCCATCCAGCTTACTCAACGATCAGTAAAAGACCCCAAGCTGAAAAGAGCTCCCATTGACGTTCAACGTCAGCTATGGGATGATGCTCAAAGGATCGTTAGAGAAAAGACCAAGGTCTCTTATACGACTTTGGAATGGTGTAAAGAAATGCTGAACTATCGATCTTGACCATCCAAAATCATCAAAGTAAACATCAGAGGAATACTGTACGCAGACGTTCCTGTTGTTGAAGTTGATGTCTACAGAGAAGACAAAACCAAGCAAACCTTCTATGCTGCTACCTTAGAAAAGTTTGGTCTCTCTGAATGGTTAGAAGTGAAATTAGCCATTCAGGGATCGCGCTCAAAGTTCAAAAGCCATGTCGAGAAGATCTTAAACAAACAGATCGACCTGGTTTCTCCTGTTGTGGATATTCCTCCCTCTACTCTTCTTCATCATCAACAAAGAAGAGTATATGCAAAGGAAAAGAAAGTCTCAAACTCAGGTCCTCCTATACGGAATGAAACACGTATTGGTTTCTCTCGTGCTGAAGTTCTTGGCCCTGATGCTTATCTCTCAGCGCTTGACACCTCCCTACTACCTGGAGAAACTTTCATTCCTGGTACAGTTGTAAGTGATCATTATGGTATATTCTTTCTAGACTACGAAGGAAACCATCACTTTCAACGTATCTCTGAGCTCCACATCACTCCCATCGAACAACTCAGGGATCTCATATACTGGTGTGAAGTCAGACGCGACATTAAAGCTAGACACCTGAAGCCCTTGATTTTTGAAGAAGCTCTGAACAAAAAGAATCAAGGAGTAGATGTTCCTGACTGGATGATTCCCACATCAAAGACCCTCGATGAACTTCTCATCAAGGAAGAACCTTTTGACGGATAGGATCACCTTGTAATTCTTTCTATCCTTATCTGTCTACATCTTTTGTACTTGTAATTTTATTCGCTGTACTTGTAATTTTTCTACTTCCCTCTATAATCTTTACAAAGTTTAAAGAAAAATTTCAGCGAACGTCCTTTACTCCATCAGTACAGAAAAGATCCCAGAAAACAGTAAAAGGGACAAATATTTTATGAGTTCTTTTTATCCTTATATTTTCTTTAAATAGCAATTTTCTTTGTTGCTATGTCATAATCAAATAGGGGGAGATTGTTGATCCAAACCCTCAGTGATTTGATAATGACCCTCTCTTATATACTTAGTGAAAATTGTAAGTAAACAAATGTATCAGAGTTTCACTATCGCTGATAAGTACTAAGATCTTACAGTATCGCTGATAGGAACTCTCGCTCTTTAGATTAAACATTCAGCGAACACTGTTCACCATAATACTCTGAGTCTGTTCAGTACTTATGGTGATCGCTGATAAGTTAGTTGTTTACTTATGATCCCTGAAGACAAGTTTCACGTTAACATAGGTTCTACGCTGAAGTCGAAGATCAAGCTCAAGAACCAGCGACAAGTCTCCTAATGAACTGATGCGGATCAGCGAAGACTCAGATTTGTCCACTCAACGTGAAGTATCAAGTACAAGACTTTAGCTATCGCTGAACTCTATCATTCGCTGATAAAGAATGATAGATCGCTGAATCAACGAAAAGCTGATCATAAAGTCCTCCGTACAAAGTACTTTTTGTCTTGACCACCCTTGCACGTCTCCGTACGATATGTCAGAAAAAGAACCTCCTTATTGTCTGAAATCGTACAACCACTCTGATACTACACTGTTCAAACATCCGTCTACTAAGGTTGTCAACAAAGGTCAATGACATGCAACCAATCTGCTGCTGCCACGTGTAAAGTGTAAACTGCAATGCATTAAATGCATGCAGTATATAAGAAGAAGAACTCGCTTCATTTTGAAGTAACTTGCTAACTCTGGACAAGTTCATCCTTCTTATCTTGAGATAGGTTATTATTAGTAATTTCCTTCTCCTTCTTAGTGCAAGAAACTTAGTGTTCCAACTTGTTTAGATTTAGGTTTATCCTTAATCTTGTTTCCGCAACAAGCTGTAAATTGTTAATGATTTATCAATAAACAATTTAGAAAAGTAAAATCTGTGTGATTGTATTCATCCCCCCCCCCCTTCTACAAACTTGTATAGCCCTTCGGGACCAACAAGAATGAATAATTGTGTGGTTGCCCGGATAACTGACTCGGTTTGGTAAGGACCAATATATTCTTTTAAGTCCTGTCACATCCTCACCATATTCTATTCACTCCACATTCATCTATCAAGCTAGACCCCTCACTGATGTCTATATATACTTAGATGTGTTTCTTGGGTAGGTCCTTTCGGTTCTGGATAGACCATAGAAACGATATAAGTCCTAACACTCATTTCACACTATTTTCATTTACCAAATATAACAGTGAAGTAAACATTTAAACACGAGTTCTAAACTGAAATGTTTAGAAGTCAATACTTTTAAGAACGAGTCCCGATCCGAGATGATCAGAACTCATAAAAATCATTTGAAATATAGAATTTTAATAAACAAGAAAGATCAAGCACTAAACAGAATGACTCGGCGACCACATTATGGTCAAAACTGAAAGAATGATCAAAAAGTTTAATTGTGAAGAACAAGTCACAATTAATGTATCAAATATGAATTGAATCATTAATATGAAATAACGAAGTATGAAGACAACTTGGAATTCAAGCGAGTGTATTTCCATAGAAAAATCAACAAACACATGAGACATGGAAATAACTAAATCAAGAAAATATTGGACGTGACAATCATGAAACTTTTAATTAGAGAATAACAAACACAGGTAAGTTATTCATAGATTACCACGATCTTTGAATTCACTTAAAATTCATTTATTGAGCAAAACCTGGTACTCCCCCTCAAAAATAGCATAAATGTAGTCATGTGAAAAGAATTTTCTAAACTATACGCACATGACATTCCTGCAAAACATATTAGAATGATTTTAGTATCCATGCTTTGATGGATTGTTAACACCGGGTAAACATTATGTCATCCATTGATCTTCAAGTATCTAGATATTACATGTGAATTAAAGCTTTCTCTCTTTAGATTCTCTCTCTAGAAACTCTCACTAGATATTACAAATGAACTCCCTAACCTTGCTTAACAACTAAGCAAGACTATTTATACCTATGAATTACAACACATTAAATGCTAATTACATTGACTCTCTATTTAACTACTTTGACTTTGACTATCTTTGACTTTTACATTGACTTTACAATATTGACTATTACAAGACTTTTACAATAAATCTTGAATACAATTTTGTGCGCAAACATTCTCCCCCTTTGGATTCAAGATTTAAAAAATATGGCAGCAGTCTTCAGTTCTGGATCTTCAAACGGCTTTATCTTCACAAGTTCACGTCGAACTAGATGTTTTGAAAGTCTTTAATTCAACTTTGAAGAGTCTTCAGTCAATCTTGAAAAGTCTTTGTCTTACACATTGTAAAGTCAATCTTCTTAAAATGTAATCTTCAACAAATATTCATCAAGTCTTGAACGCGAATTTTAGATATTTGTAGCTTTGAACTTTGTAGCTTTGAACTTTGAAGCTTTGAACTTTGAAGCTTTGAAAACTTTGAAGCTTTGAACTCATACTTTGAATGATTTCTTGAACTTTGTATCTTCATCTCTTTGACCTTTGACCTTTGAACGGTAACCATCTTTGAACAATAAACTCTCTCGAATTATCTCGGAATGTCTTCTTAACTTTAACACATCATTTCTCCCCCTTAATCTGTCATTGATCACTCTCCTTTTTCTTCAGGATATTATTTCTCCCCCTGTTCTTCAGTATACTATTTCTCCCCGTTTTTTATGATTGTGAGCATCATGATCATCAAAACCTTTATCAATTTCAGCACGCACTTTGTTCACCAAATAACATTCTCCTCCTTTTTTATCTGATAAACCGTCGATTCCAAAAGAATTTATCCGAATCTTTTCAAATTCAGACATAAGAATGTGGTAACCCTGAAACAACGGATGAATCAGTTAAAATGCGTGTAAGTAGCACGGAGCCACTTAGTACAACGGATGTACGTTGTAAAGGAGCACAAAGGAATTTCTATGAACGTTATGACAAGAAAACATATTCCTTGTGTGTATGTGCATGTGTAGAAAGAATAAAACAACATATGCTCAAAGCGTGTAAACTGTTGAGACAACAACAATTTTCCACAGACTCAATGTGCATGAATGAAGAGCGTGGGTGGGTTAAACTTCCTTCTTTTTCAATATCCAAACCTTCTGAATGAAGATTAGATAGATTATATGTTGCGTCCCCAAGAAAAATGAAACATTCCTTTGTTAAGAAAGAAATGAGCAGCTCGTGGGGTTAAATGCAAGAGTTGGCATGGGTTAACTGCCTGTTTCAATGATGGTCACCAAAGATTGTGAACCAATCAGTAATGTGGTTTCCCGGCTGTAAGATCCCACATTGGTTGGGGAGGGGAACAAAGGTTGCCTTATAAGAGGAACTTGATACCTCCCCTATTAGACGCGTTTTAAAACCGTGAGTCCGGGTGTGTGGACAAAGCGGACAATATCTGGTACGGTTGGCCTGGGATGTTACAGATGGTATCAGAGCCGGGAACCGGACTGGTGTGCCAGCGAGGACGCTGGGCTCCCAAGGGGGGTGGATTGTAAGATCCCACATTGGTTGGGGAGGGGAACAAAGGTTGCCTTATAAGAGGAACTTGATACCTCCCCTATTAGACGCGTTTTAAAACCGTGAGTCCGGGTGTGTGGACAAAGCGGACAATATCTGGTACGGTTGGCCTGGGATGTTACAGATGTGTAACACCTTAGGCATATCCCACATCGGCCGTGGACAGGAGAGATGCTGGGTATATTAGTAAAACATTGGCCTTACCAGACACAACGCGTTTTGGGGCCACAAGCATGCGGGTTCCTTGGGAACTCTATGGTTAAGCGTGCTTGGGTGGGAGTAGTACCAGGATGGGTGACCTCCTGGGAAGTCCTTGCGAAGTCCTTGCCAGGTCGCCAAGAACAAAGCCGTGAGCCAGTGGGGCAAAGCGGACAATATTGTGTCGTGGTAAGCGGGGTGTTACAAATGGTATCAGAGCCACTCCTGTGCCGTTCGGGATGGTGGGGCAAACCTCATCGAGGACGATGAGTCCCTAAGGGGGGGTGTGTGTAACACCTTAGGCATATCCCACATCGGCCGTGGACAGGAGAGATGCTGGGTATATTAGTAAAACCTTGGCCTTACCAGACACAACGCGTTTTGGGGCCACAAGCATGCGGGTTCCTTGGGAACTCTGTGGTTAAGCGTGCTTGGGTGGGAGTAGTACCAGGATGGGTGACCTCCTGGGAAGTCCTTGCGAAGTCCTTGCCAGGTCGCCAAGAACAAAGCCGTGAGCCAGTGGGGCAAAGCGGACAATATTGTGTCGTGGTAAGCGGGGTGTTACACCGGCTCAGACAATGGTTGGGGTAGAGTTCTCTTATTCTTTTAACTCTATTCTCACACCCTCTTTCTGTTTTAATCCACTCACTTCTACCCAAACTCTCATTTACATTTTACCTCAGCACAATGAGATACTCAATCGGATGAGTTATATCCCCCACTCTTTGATATAGACCCCTCACCCCTCAATCACTCAAGGATAACTTCTTGGGTAGGAAACCCTGGTTAACGTGGATCCATAGAAGTTTCATAATATCTCACACTGATCCCATGAAATTTTGTCCTAACATTATGTGTTGTTCAACAGTTTAACTTGAATAATTAAATGTCAACATTTGAATGACATTGTCATCAGAATGTATGCTCCTCAATAACATGATGAAATATTTGAGCATTTGAACGTTGAAGGTTTCTCAAAACAAGGATAAAGAATGAATGATATGAATTCGAAGGACTTGTTTGAGAATCTGACAGTGTATCAATTAGATCAGATATTATGAATGATGATCATAAAAGGATAGGGTATCAAAGAATTGAGATTTGTTTATATGAACAAATATAAACAATCTTTGAATGAAACGTTTATGTTTTATGCTGAAAGAATGTATGATACTCAACTCAATTGTAATACAAACGGGAGTATTACCATCAAAATTTTGTTTTGTTTTGAGACATGGTAATAACAAAGTCAATATGAAGCTGAACCGGTGTTTATGAATACTTGAATGTATAGAAAAGATAATACACAAGTATTAATCTTTAGAAACACACGGTCAGTAATGATGTTATAATAATCCGAGATCTCCATGAAATTTTTTTAAAATCACACTTCTAAAATTATAAAATCTGTTTGAATTAGAGAAGTGGTTTGAACATTTAAGAAAACGTTTTTCATGCTTGAAAGTCGTTCTTCTTTCAAACAATTAGAGATTAAGATCGGAAGATATTTACATTCAGAAACGTTTGAGCTCCCCCTCAAATCATGATACACTGATTTAAAAGATTTAGAAGCTCCCCCTTAACATGTACAAAACTTCTTTATTTTGATAAAATCTGCACAAATAACAAGACTTGGGTCAAAATATCCTTAATCATTAAAACGAGTTCTGAATTACCAGGATTGAAGTAAATTCAGAAGTCTAGTCATTAAAGAACGAGCCCTGATCTGATATGATCAGAAGTCAAAATCATTGAAGTACGGGTTCTGAACTGAATTATTCAGAAGCCATAATCATGTTCCCTCTTAATGGCATATATACTCTTCAAAAAATTCGCACCACTTTTCTTCTGTTTTTCAGTCATGTGTGTGATATATGTCTCCACATCAGCACAACACATGATGAACCTACAAAAATAGATTAAGCAGTTTTTGGTACCCAACGGAACTTGGGTCTTGGTTTGTTAGGTGCAGTTTTCTTTGAAGAAACTCTATAAGTACCATACCAATATTGAGTAAAATCTTTGTGAGCAAAATCATTAGTTCCACAGTAAGAAGAACAAATTTTATTTTGTGCTAACCTGATTAATTGATTTACAGAGTAAACTAAATCAGGTTTGACAAAAGATTTACGTGGATATGCTTTGTTCTTGTTGGCATTTGGAGTTGGAACCTTTGATTTTGGCACCTCTTTCTCGGGAGTTGTTCCTTTCACTCTCCATTCCATCTTAACTCTTTTGAAGACAAGATTATCTTTAGGTCTTGAAGAAGAAGAGGTATTAACTTTAGGCACATGCAAATCATTATCTGAATTATGAAACAGAGGATTATAAAAGAGATTGAAAGGATGAATCTGATCTTTTGAGAAATCATTTGATTTGTCAAATTCTTTTGAAAAAATGTTTTTAAAGATTGAACTTGAAGCTGTCTCGAATGAACATTCAGAACCAGTTGAGTCAACAAGCGGAGTCTGAACAGTTGTGTCAGGGCTAACTTGTTTTGAAACATCAACTTTAAAAACGAAGTCTTCAAGTTCTTTAACTTTGTTAAGTAAAACATTATTTTCTTTAAAAATCAGATCATATTTCTTTTGAAGGCCAGATTTTACCTTTTGCTCCTTCATAATATCTGTTGACAAACCAGATAAATTCTTTGTAAGCTTCTTTATTTCAGTTTGAAAAATATTTCGTTCATCTGAAAAATCATCTTTCACACTTTTTGCTCTAAAACTTTCAATTTTCATCTTTTCAAGCTCGTTTTTGTCTATATCTAATTCTTTTTCCAAATTATATATCTTTTGTGGCAGTTCAAAATTTTTAGCTTCAAAAGATTTTCTTTCAGCATTAAAAGCTATTCTTTCTTTAAGATATTTTCAAAATCAGATAACTTCATGGAAAGGTCAACACTTTTTGTCTCAAAAGATTTTCTTTCTTCATTGAATTTCATCATTTCTTTTTCAAGTTTTTCTTTTTCAAGAAATAGAACTTTTTCAAAATCAGAGGCTTGTTTTGAAAGTTTCATATATTTCAGTTCAAGCTCTTTCTTTTCTTCAGAAGATTTCTTAGAAAAATTTGATAACTTTTGTACGCAAATCTTTTCTAATTTTTCTTTTTCTTTTGTAAACTCATATGTGAATTCAGAAAATTTTCCTTTTAAAACAGTATTTTCACTTTCCAAATCAGAAATCCTTTTTGAAAATTCAAATGATTTTTCTTTGAAAGATTTTCTTTCAGCTTCGAAAGATTTTTCCAAATCTTTTCTTCAGAAGATTTTCTTGGCAACTTTGTCATTTTCAGCACGAGCTCCTTTCAGATCTTGTAGCCCCCTTTCAAGATCAGAAATCTTCTCTTTCAACGTCGCATTCTCACTTTTCACAATTGTTTCTTTCCTTTGAAGCATTTTCAATTGGTCCCGAATAGTTGAGTTGTCTTTCATTTGCTTCAAGATCTGCAATCTTCCTTTCTAAATCTTTTATAACCAAATGTTGATGATAAAAGAACTGATCATCAGACATTGTTGGACACCTAAAAAATATCAAACAAAAGAATTAGATGTAATATATCAAAATAATAACAAAAATATACCTAATAGAGTGATCGTCAAGAGAAACATCGCTTAGAAGTTGAATTATGTGCACACTCTTAAAAATCAGAAAGATACAATTAAAGTCAGAAAAATTTTTAAAAAAATTAATATCTGAAAAACAAATTATAAATTTGTCTTCCAAAAATTAATTCTGAAAAATTTACGCGGAAATGTTAGACTTTAATCGATAAACCTGCAAAACAAGAGAAAAATATGTCAGTTACGAATAAAAGCAGGTAAAATGACAAAAATTCGACAGTAAAATGACTCAAAGTGTAAAAATACAAAATATAGGGACTAAAATCGACAAAAATGAAACTAATACGAAAAACAAGGACTAAAAGTGAAAAATACTACGACTCGACAAAAACAAGGACTAAAAATGAGAAAAACTGAAAAATAATACTCAAAGGACTAAAAATGTAAAATCCTAAAAGATTTAACACCTCCAGGGACTAAAAATGAAAAAAATCTAAAAATGAAAAGTACAAGGACCAAAAATGTAAAAATCTAAAACTACTAACTACAGGGACTGAAAATGTAAAAGTCCTAAACTAGAACTACAGGGACTAATTCTGCTAATTTCTAAAACTAACTAATGACTTAATAGAAAATTAACTGAAGGACTAACTTTGTAAGAAAAATTAACGGAACATTCTAACTGAAAGTTAATAAAATCTAACTAACTGACAACTTAACAAACTAACAGAAAATGGACTCAAAATGTAACAAAACTAACTTTTCTAACCTAAAAACTAACTAGACTAACTGAGTTAACAGTGAAAAGGATCCATAATGTCACAAAACTAACAGAACTAACGGAGTTCCGTTAGTTACTGTATATCGTCATCAACCTAAAACGGGTTTTCGAACTGCAGATTTCAAACTGCGATATCTCCTTCGTTACTCGACGAAAATCGCTGATTTTTGTTGCGTTGTGATCCTAAAACCAAAAGCAATCGAATGCAAACAACAAAAGTCGATCATGCAACCCTTTTCGGTGACCACGATTTTCCGGCAAAACTCCGACGATAGAAGGATGCGAGTTCTTGATGTAGAAGGATGCGAGTTGTTGATTCTAGAAGGATGCGAGTTCTATGAATGGAGGATGCGAGAAGTTTGGATGGAGGATGCGAGAAGTTCAGATATAGGATGCAAGTTCTTGCTATGAGTGTTGAGAGTTCTTGCTACGATAGTTGCGAGTTCTTGCTATGATGGTTGTGAGTTCTGTTAATGATGGTTGCGAGAAGTTTATACAGACACAATACACTGCACATACTGGACACACACAGTAAACATACACAACCTCACACACACATCACACACGCAACACACACTCGGCACACACTGACACACGCAACACACACAACACACACACAGCACACACTTATTTAATTCACAAGACACACCACGTCAACACACACACACACACACCTCATGCACCACGTCAACACACACACCTCATGCACCACGTCAACACACACACACCTCATGCACACACACATGCAGCTATTTTTTTTGTGTGATCTGCTTTAAAAGACATCCGAAAAGTATAAAAAATCATTGCCTGATCCGAGAAGTGTAGAAGGAAATGTGATTTGAAAATTTTCAGTTGACTTTTGATTAAATGAAAGTCAATTCAGTTGACTCCTTCTAATTCACTTCTGTTGAACTGTATGAATTAACAAACTTCAGAAATTGTTACTTTCTTGATTTTAGAGATTGAAACACAATGCAAACAACTTTTGATATCATCTCTGTCAGGATCGATTCTTAACAAGAATTAAACTTCTTAGAAACAGAATTTAGAGAATCTTGCGGAATAGAACTCTAAATCAATTAAAGAACAATCAATAGAAATTCAATAAACTGTATATATATCAAACAGTTATTACTCACAAATTTTACACCAAACCTCAATCTTGTTGAACAGGCTCAACAAGACGATTTCTACTTCTCTAGAAATAAGATCTATGATCTTGAGGTTAATTCACTCTTGAATGAATATCAAATTCTATTTCACTCGTATATTATTCATTCTTCTAATAGCTATCTATCAATACTATTTATACAAAAGTAATTACAAGATAACTATCAAAAGTAAATTGATCTTCTGAATCTTCGTTAAACATATCTTGATCAATTCCTTATTTGTCTCCAAAAGCATCGCATCCCAGAATTATCAACTCAGCAGTATTAATGATGATTTGGCTCAGCAGCATTAACAACCTTCAGCAGTATTAATCTTCACAGTCTTCAAGCAGTAGTAACTCAGCTCAGCAGTACTAACCATGTCTAGCAGTAGTAAATTGGTCTAGCAGCACTAACTTCGTCTAGCAGTACTAACTTCATCTAGCAGCAGTAACCTTGCCCAGCAGTAGTAACGAAGAACTGGCAGTAGTAATGTAGACTTAGCAGTACTAACCATACTTAGCATATCTTCAGTTCCCAACAATCTCCCCCTAACTTGACTTTTAGGAAAAGAAGTCAAGTTCTTCAGATGATGCTTCCAAAACTTAGTCATCATGTACACACAGATTAGGACTTAGACCTAGACTTTGATTTAGAATCCTCTTTACCAAGAATCTACCCATTGCTGAATCCTTGTTGCAGGTCAGCTTAGTGTGTAACATTCCTTGCAGCCTCTTCATGCTGTGATTGTATATTTCATCTACCAGATAGTATTCTTGAGTTGCAGAGTCAAGGGAGATGACATATACTCCACAGTTTTCATAGAGCATCCAGTTGGTAATGACTTGAAACTGTGTGTTTAACCTATGCTGAACTGCTTCAGGTTTGAACATTTGGCACAAGAATTCAAGTACCATTTTAGAAATAGACATCCCTTGCTCAGTCAGCATGTTTCCATATATCTTCATCCCAACTTTGAACATCTCTTCTAAGTCTGATCTTGAGCAAGTTCTGACAATTTTTCCCCAAGTAGAAAAGACTTCAAATTTTCCATCAGCTCTTTTTATCCTAATGAACTCCTTTCTACCATCTTTCAAAGTGTCCCAAAAGATGATTTCAGGAGCCTTAGATGATATTGGTTCAGCCTGAAGTGGAATTGGGTTAGAGTCAACACTAGTAATGTACAAATCACATTGGGCATCCGTTTGTGATTGCACATTGCCTGATTGCCCTGATGGAGTTGCCACTTCTTCTTCAGCAACTTTTCCATCAGATTTTTCTTTCACAGTTTCCTCCTGGGCCTCTTCTGCAGATGACTCCACCCTTGGCTTCTTTTCATTTTTCTTCTTTGAAGTTATGGGCTGGGTTCTTGGTCTTTTCTTTGACATCATCTTGGTTCTTTTAAGAGTTTTGACAGCCTCAGGAGTTGGTTCAGCTGCTTTAAGTTTTTCAGCAGCAACAACCATTTCTGCTGCTATGGCTGTTACTGCTTCTCTTAGTACATGTAGTGATGCTGCTTCAATACTGTTCTTTACAATCCAGTAAATTTCTTCATCTATTTCAGCTTGAGTTGTACTGCCTGCTTCCTGCTCAGTTTCTGCTGCTTTGTCTGTTTGGCCTTCAGCAGCATTAACAGTTTCTGCTGCTTGTTCAAATTCAGCAGCATTAACAGAACCTGCAGTATTAACAGAATCAGGATTAGCAGCAGTATCAGAGGATGAAGATAATAAAGCAGCATTATAAACAAATCCTGATGGCCTTTTCTTGGCTTCAACTTCAGCCTCAAATACTCTCAGATCATTGTAGAGGTCATCTAGCTCTTTGTCCTCCAATTGGTCATTCTGTCTGAATGAGACTGTGTACATGGTCCATTCTTCTCTCAATGATCTAAGGAACTTTCTATTGACATCATCAGCATCCATGTGTACACCCACAGTTGCTAATTCTCCAATTAACTTGTTAAATCTGTCAAAAGTTTGAGTCATAGACTCATTCTTTGCAGACATAAAGTTTTCATATTGTTGCCTGAGAATAGCCTTTTGATTTCTCTTTGTGCTCTTTGTGCCAGTAAATCTTTTCTCCAGAGCATTCCACAACATCTGTGCATCTGTGCAGTGTTGGAATTGATGTTGGTACTCATTAGGAATGGCCAAAAGCAGAGTGCTTAAGGCCTTCATCTCTGTTTGTCTTACTTTCTTTTCAGCATCTGTCTTGGGAGGAGGTCTCTTTCCATCTGCTCCAATCTTTCCTTCATTACATGGGCCATTTTCTATGATGTCCCATATGGCATAATCAGTAAGAAGAATGTACTGCTTGATTCTTAGTTTCCACATGTCAAATTCATTGGGTTTGAGCATGGGAACCTTTGAAACAAGAGTACTGTGAGAATCCATTGAATTGTCCATAGCTTCTAAGATACCAATGCTCTGATACCACTTGTCAGGATCGACATAGTATACATTGAATTGTATCTCAATTGTTCAACATAGTATACATCTTCAAAGGTCATCTTACCCTTTGAAACATCACCCTTACCACTTATCTTTCCACCAGCAGGATTATCCCCAAATGCAACATGTCCTCCATCAACCTTTTTGAAATTCTTAAGGCAGGACATGTTACCTGTCATGTGCCTGGAGCAACCACTATCAACATGCCAAATGCTCTTCCCCTTGAGCTGTTGGTTGCCCTGCACATCAAGATAAATCAGTTAGTTTTATTTGGAACCCAAGCCGAAGTGGTCTTGGGTCTCCCTTGCTCATCAAAGTACTTACATTTGGTTTTGATGAGATTTTTAAATTTTGGTACTGCTGTGCTGGAGTACTTTGTCAAAATTATTGGTGTAGCAGCACTTGCAGCAGTACTAACAGTGCTAGCAGTACTAACAGTGCTAGCAGTATTAACCTCAGAAGTACTAACAGAGGTAGCAGTATTAACAGAGTTAACACTGCTAGAAGCAGTATTAACAGAGTTAATACTGCTAGCAGCAGTACTATCTGAAGAAGAAGCACTAAGAGTATTAGCAGCACTAACATTGGACTGATTACTAGCAGTATTAATACTGCTAGCAGCACTAACTTTTGAAGCAGTACTAACAGTGTTAGCAGTACTAACACTGTTAGCAGCAGTATTGTTTTTAGTGCTTTTTGGAACCCACATAGTATCACATTCCTTTTCAGTCGTTTTCTTTATGTGGCTTTTGGGTTTATCTTGTTTCTTTGCCACATTTTTCTTTGCAGACTTTTTATATCCACCATTCTTTCTGTAACCACCAGGTTTTTGAAAAGATCTTTGAGCATTAAACCTTTGGTTAACAGGATTGAAATAACAGTGTTTGGCTAAGTGATTTAGCTTACCACAGATGAAACAAGGTTTTGGCCTGTTGATTCTGTTCAGGTCAACTCCTTGTCTCATAGCCCACTGGTTATTCCAGTTCCTTTGATTTCCCCTCTGATTATCATGTTTTTGGGGCTTGTTCTCTTTAGACTTCCTGCAGGAACACTGTTTACAGATATTGGAGTTCACAACTTTGGGCTGTGTGTAATGAACTTCCTTTTTCTCTTCAGTCCTTTTGATCTCAGTGTTCTTGACACATGGACTCTCACATTCCTCATCAGAGTCTACTTTGTCAGTCTCATCCTCAACAACTATTTCTTTTTCATGAGGATCTATATTAATCTTTAATTCAGGTTCCTTTCTATCCTTGGTCTCTAACAAATCAGACTTAGGAGGTATGTAGTTGTTATTGTAGGGTGGAGGTGTGGTATTGTATCCTATCCCTACTTTCATCTTGTCATGGATTTGTGCTTTAATGATGGTGTCCATGGTTTTAGAAGCACAGGTAAACTTTTCAACATCAAGTTTAACCTTTTTAAGTTCTTCTTTTAACTTCTCACTCTCCTCCCCAGACACTTTCAGCTTAATCTCATACTCATTCTTCTCCCACTTCCAATAGTTAGTATCATAGTGGTGTTGAAGTTCATTATCTTGAAAAGCTCTGATCTGTTCCTCAAACCTTTCTACAATCCTAACATAATCTTTCACATCTTTCTCTAGCCTCTTAAGGTCATCACACATACTCTGATTGTGATCCCTATATCTTTTAACAGCATCAATGCAAGCTTGAGAACAGAGTTTAGATTGTACCTCAGTGGGGATATCAGACACTTCTGCCATAAGAGCTTGATTCTGACAGGCTTCTTCAGCTTGATCACTCCAATCAAATCCCATTCCTTGTTGAGAAACAAGGGCTTGAGAGGAGCTTCTGTTTTGGTTTCCATTTGGAGTCTGTGATCCTCCACTTCTGCATTCTCTGGCAAAGTGTCCCATCTTGTGACACTTATAACATTCAACCTTGGACTTGTCAAAGCCTGCACCATCTTCTCTTCTTTGGGAAAAGTTGTTTCTCCCAGTCCTTTTGATGAATTTCTTCACCCTCATTGATAGCATAGCCATCTGCCACTTGATGTCCATCTCTTCCAGATCATCAGCATTGATCTGCTCTAAATCATCATTGATTAGAGAAGAGTGGACATGACTAGAAAAGAATGCTTCTAGTACAGAATTTGTGGTCTTCTCTTGATTGGTTCCACCAGCAGTATTAATGATGATTTGGCTCAGCAGCATTAACAACCTTCAGCAGTATTAATCTTCACAGTCTTCAAGCAGTAGTAACTCAGCTCAGCAGTACTAACCATGTCTAGCAGTAGTAAATTGGTCTAGCAGCACTAACTTCGTCTAGCAGTACTAACTTCATCTAGCAGCAGTAACCTTGCCCAGCAGTAGTAACGAAGAACTGGCAGTAGTAATGTAGACTTAGCAGTACTAACCATACTTAGCATATCTTCAGTTCCCAACAATCTCAACAATTTTGACATGAACACCTCAAGAACATCAAGAACAATCATGAACACCAAAACTTTCAAAAATGAAAATTATGGATTAAAACTTGAAATTTATGATTGATTCATGTCAAAAACATGGTTTTAGAAAGGATTTTGCACAAAAATGAATCAAATCACCAACAAATTTCAAAATCACTCTTAAAAAATTTCACAGACAACTTTTTGTCAAGAACACAAAAAATTTAAAAATCATCAAATTCTTCAAATCTTGTTGTGTTTTTGTAAAACTTTTGATGCAAAACTGATTTATATCAATGGAGAAACACCTTGCAATCAAAATCAAAACAAAAAACAAACAAGAAATGCATAACCCATTTGTGTTCTTGAAATCTTCAAAATGGTGAAATTCTTAAAAAATCTTCAAATTTCTTCAAGTCTTCATGAAATTTTGACGAATTTGTGCACATCTTGATCTCCCAAAACTCTGATACCAATTGTTAACACCAGATCTATTATGTAAACATTATGTCATCCATTGATCTTCAAGAATCTAGATATTACATGTGAATTAAAGCTTTCTCTCTCTAGATTCTCTCCCTAGAAACTCTCACTAGATATTACAAATGAACTCCCTAACCTTGCTTAACAACTAAGCAAGACTATTTATACCTATTAATTACAACACATTAAATTCTAATTACATTGACTCTCTATTTAACTACTTTGACTATCTTTGACTTTTACATTGACTTTAAAATATTGACAATTACCAGACTTTTACAACAAATCTTGAATACAATTTTGTGCGCTAACATGGATCCTTGATGGTTAGATGCCTTAACTTAAAAATGAGGACCGGGGATACTATAAGTATCATACCAACTATTTGCGTACCTTGGATTCACAAAGTCATTTTTTCCACAATTAGTGCAACATTTCTTTGCTCGACTCAGACTGATTAGCTTTGCTATAGAATAAACATGAGTAGGTGAATCAGTCTTGGAAATAAACGACTTTGTATAAACTACAGGAGATTTATAAGATGTGTTTCCATCACCATCTTAACTGTTGTTGATTTCTTTTTCCAAACCATTTTGAGTTTTCGAAACACAAGGTCAAATCTAATCTTTTGAAAACTCATTCGATTTGACAAAACTCTTTGAAGAACTATTTGTAGTAATTGAACTTGAAGCATAAGAAGGCTGAACACTTTTGAACTTGCTTTCTTCAAGTTTCTTGACTTTAACGGATAAAGCATTTCGTTCTTCGAGAATTAAATCAAATTTCTTTTGTAGATCAGATTTAACCATTTGTTCCTTCAAAATCTCGGTTGTTAACCCGGATAATTTCTGTGTGAGCTTATGAATTTCTGTTAAAAAATGGTCCTTTCACATTCAACATCCGTTTCAATAGTGTTGCATTTGTCAGATACTTCTTTGAAAACTGCAACGTTTTTCTTTTCAAGCTCTTTCTTTTCACTTTCAAAGAATTTTCTTTGATTCTCAAAATTTTCTCGCTCAATTATCAAAATCAGATATTTGTTTTGAATGTTTTATCCATTTCAGCTTAATAGCTTTCTTTTCCTCAATTGATTTCTTCGAAAAATCAGAAAACTTTTGTCTAAAAATTTTTCGTTCATTTGCAAAAGTATTTCGTTCATTTTCAAAATCCTTTCTCTCTTTCGCAACGACTTGTGTTTCTATTTTAATGTCGTCTTTGCTTTCTGAAAGTCTTCCTTTTCTTTTACAATCTGCATTTGCAATTTAGAAACTTCCTTAGCAAACTCAGAATTCTTATGCTTCAGATCAGCATTTTCGATTTTCAAGGCTTTTACTTTTTCCTTAATCTCCTTTATGTCATCTTTTGAAGTCAATTCGGATGTAAAGCCCGTATCCCAATATGTAATTTTTTTTATAAATCCTTTTGTTTTAATTTTATTTAATGTGGTTTCCGTTAACAGGGTTAGACGAATCGGACCTAATCGTTATAAATGTCGGAATTTTGGTTAGTTGCGAGAAAGTTTTTAGTTGAGGGACCATTAGTGTTAAAAGGCCAAAAGAAAAATTATGGTTCGGCCCATGCACCCAAGGACCCAAAACCCATATTGTATTTTGTTTGTGTGTTAGTGGCGTGATCATCAAACAAAAGAAGAAGAATAGAAAAGAAAAAAAAAGAAAACCAAACCCTCGTATCATTCTTTTTGGTGTTGTGTTCGTGAGTAGCAAGAAAGAGGAGAGAAACCCTAGTCATCCCCTCCCCTTTCTTTCGTCGTCGCCGGCCGGAAAAGAGAAGAGAGAGAGAGAAACCGAGAGGGAGAGAGAGAGAAACCGAGGAAGAGAGAGAGTGCAGCGGCGAGAAGGAGAAGTGACCGGAGTAATTCTGCAGTTGCACCGTCGTGGTCGTCGCGAGGTAAGAACCGTTTTCTCGTTGTTGTTTCTCTCGTCGTTCAATCGTTAGTTTGAGAAAAGAATCGCCGCCGGCCGCCGCCACCGTCTCCGGAGACCACCGCTGCCGGAAAGGGTAGTGGGTGGTGGCCGCGACCAGACCTCGAAACCACCTGGTGGCAGAACCCTCTTACCGTTAGTGAGTTGGTGCAGAAACCGTTTTATCATTTTATGTAATATTTAGTTTCTGTCCAGTTTTCTTTCGCGCGTAACTTTCTCTTCGTAACTCGGATTGAGACGAATTTGGTGCCCACGGTTCACATTCTGTGCCGGGCACACTTTTAATGTTTTAGCGGAAGTCCGATTCGGCCTCTAGCTAGGCGTAAATTGGCTGTTTGTACAGCAGGTCCGGATGTGGCAGATCGCGTTCCGTTTTAATAGTCTCAGTTTCTGCCACTGTTTTGGGAAAACCATAGCTTCTGCTAGGAATGTCGGATTGCGATGAAACTAGTGCCAAAAGTTCCCATTCTAAGTCTAGTAAGTTTCTTATGTTTTGCGGAAAAACCATTTCGGACCGTAGCTAGTGTCAAACTGCTGTTTTATAACGAAAGGTGCTGTTTTTCGCTGTGCAGTTAATCAGTTTTGTAAAATCCATAATAAATGGTAGAAAAATCGTTAGGAGGTGTATAATATGTCCTTGGAACCCTAACTCAGAGCACTTTCTGGTTATGTAATTTAATTGAGGACTTTCTGGGTTTATGGAGGTCGGAACAGGTCCCGAACAGACCTGTTTGGTTAGACCGAAAAGTCGTTTTAGTGACGATTTAAGGGTGCGTCGTGTTTTAGGGTCCGGGTCTCGTGTTAATACATTTTAACGATTGTTTAGGTATTGGGAAGTGATCTTGGATTTGTGAAGCTTGAATTATTGTTTGTGAGCTAGGCGCGCTTACGAGGTGAGTTCTCTCACTATAACTAATGTCGGTTATTTTTACATTACGATTTGTACGTGTGTGGTAGTTTTAATTGTTTGTGATGCGGGACTAAATAGTGGGGTGTCTAGTCGGACCTTTATTGTTATGACTACGCGGGTGGCGTAGGAGTTCGGTGGGGCCGAGGTTTATATACGCGGGTGGCGTAGTAACTCGGTGGGGCCGAGGTTTATATACGCGGGTGGCGTAGAAACTCGGTGGGACCGAAGGTTGTATACGCGGGTGGCGTAGGAACCCGGGGGAGCCGGGTAATGCTTGCCCGGTTATCGTGTGGTCGGGTGGACCAGCTTATGCCTTTGGGTGGGATGGTGTAGGTATGCATGTTTATGATTTGTTCGTAGACTTGTATGTTGTTTATGTGCAATTATCTGTTTAGAGGTGGTGTGGGAATAACTGTGTTATTTATGGTGTCTGAATTCACTAAGCTTCGTGCTTACCCTTTCCCAATAAATTGTGGTTTCAGGTACGAGTGGGCTCCAAGGCGTGACGAGTACACACTGACGCGTGGGAAGAGTTGATTACTTTTATGATTTTAACTTTAGACATTTATTCCGCTGTTTATTGTTCGTGAGAATATTAATTATGAGTTTGCAAATGAAATGATTGAGTTATTAAATGAGTTTTTATTAATGAAATGTTACTTTAAAAATTTTAAATTCCTTGTAATTTTTGGGACGTTACAACTTGGTATCAGAGCACAGCTTGAGTGAATCAAACGCATCTCGGTGTGTTTGATCTCAAGTTTGCGGCTATAAAATTTTCTTTAAAGTTTTTGGAAAATAAAAGGAAGGAAAAATCCGTTTGAGAAACGGTGATCAAAGGCGCAGTGTGTACAGTCAGCCGGAGCCAAAGGGAAAGGTACAGTACTTAGTGTTTTATTGCTTTCTAGGCATAGGGTATGCATGCTAGATTGCCTATGTGGTTTGCATTTTCCTGTATGATGCTTGCTTGCTAGTAGGAATCAATGCTAGTTATAGTAGGTTGTTAAGTGAAGGCCCTATAGGTTGTATGCAGTAAGAATCATATAGCCTTAGAATATTTGATTTAGTTCTATTGCGCAGCTCTTGTTTGAGTCCAACCGTTCTAGGATAGAATCTTGTATTCGAATGTCTATTCGATTCACGCTGCATGTGACTGGGTATTCGCGAGGCAACTCGTTATGGCTAATAGGGATTCCGTGGTAGCAAGGGTAGTGGGATGAGATGAAATTCCTAGTGAGCTGGGAAGAGTGTTTACATATGAGTATGTATGCTAGATTGCTTTCTAGAACATAGGAGTATGTATGCTAGATTGCTTGGTGCTTAATACACTGTATTGTATGGTTGTTACTTGCTATTAGGAACTTATGCTAACTTTGATAGATTGTTAAGCGGATGCACTATAGGTTGTATGCGGTAGGAACCGAATAGCCTTAGAATGTGGGATTTGGTTCTATTGCGCAGCTCTTGTTTGAGTCCAACCGTTGTAGGATAGAATCTTATATTCGAATGTCTATCTGGTTTCCACTGTATACGACTGTGCGTTCACGAGGCGACTCGTCAGGGTTAGTGGGGGTTCCGCTCTAGCAAGGGTAGTGGGGTATTATGTTTATTCCTAGGGAGCTAGGAAGAGCGTGTATATGCGTTGGTATGGACATATGTGTAGGGTTTTTGTTTGGGCGAGCAACTACTTGGATACTCGGGATGGGTCCCGGAGCGGACAGTGATAGGTGTAGATGGTAGTAGCAGAGCTCCTACTACCGGAAGCACAGGATCAATGTTCGAGTCGGGGAAAGTCGCGAGGAATCCAAGGAGTCGAGCGTGAGTGTTGTTAGTATGAGTTATTATGTGCTAATAGCTCATTGTAAATTCTTTTCCTAGAATAGCCATCACAAGGAGGAACGACTATAGTAAACCTACTAGTACAGGTGTGTACTTGATTTGCTTTGATGGGATAATCGTTGGGGTAGTGTCGAAGGTTATAAATTAGTAGTCGTTGGAATAAAAGGACGATTCTAGTATTAGTCACTTGGAGTGACGATGAGGATGATGTTTGTTTCGGGCCAAGATGGATGATTGTGCTAGAATCATAGGCTTATAGAGCCGACTTTAATTTGAGGAAAAATCGTAGGGATTATTTGACGTAATTTCCCAACTTGCCTAAGAGGTTTAAATGTCCGGATGACGTTAGTGGATCGGAGAGATTTGGAGGAGTAGGAGTCGAGGCGTAGAATGCCGACTGAGTCATGCACAAAGTTTGATTTTGAAATAGATTGCATTAACAAATTCTTGTGTTTCAAATCATTTAATGGATTGTGTTTTAGAATTTTGAGAAATGTTTAGCATACACACAAGATTTCGAATTATGGTTTTGAAAGTGCATGAAACCGTTTTATCACGGGAGTTGCAAACTTTGTTAGAATTTGTCTCATTTCGTTATTTTCCAACGGTTCTTTCGGGTAAGACGATATCCGTGTTTTGTGGTGTTTAAAATGTTGGGCAAGTGACTACGGCTTGTGACTTTAACATTGGAACTCCTCCACATATGTTAGAGTTGAGACGGAAAGTTACATTCCACGATGTCTGTATAAGGCTATTTGAGTGAATTGGTTAAAATAAGTTTTGTTTTACGGCATGTTGAGTCGTGTGGGTTTAATTTCACGAGGTGCATATCTTATTTGTTTATGTGACCATTTGGGGAAATCTTGAAAATCAATTTAAAGAACCCCACCTTTTGAGATTTTATGAGATTTTAGTCGATATTTTCAAATGATGGAAACGGATTGGTTTTTAACTTTAAGTTGAAACTTACACGAGACAGTCGTGTTTTAACAAAAATATATTTGTAAACCGTTTCATCGTTTTGTATGACTAGCCGACGCGCGTAAGATTTGTTGGTGAACCCTGTGCCCCGACATTTTATGTTGAAAAAGAGAAAATTTGGGGTCAAATGTCGTGGAACTGATTTTGAAATTATGTGCACGCTTTTGTCGCACCCGGTGTAAGGTCGAGCGGTTACTTTAAATACATGCCATGAGTCAATTCATACTAGAACTGTGACGGTTCATTTTCAAAGAAATTATTTATTTCGCTTTACGTTTTGTGAGTAAGCTAAGCTGCAATGAAATGATTTTCAACATGATTTTCATATGTGGGACGAGCGTGTCCATTTTTGCGTAACTACCGACCTGGTAATAGTAGTTTTATTGCTTACGGTCTTTTTGAAATGAAAAATCTTGACGTTGAGAATATTTTGTAAATGATTTTGTAAACCATTTGGGAAGTGCGTTTATAAGTGTTATGTGTCATTTTGAGAATTTTAAGGGTGTGAGTCCTTTTGGAAAACTCTTTTGTTTAACTCGTGTCGAGTTTGGGACTAATGTTATTTAAGAGTATTGCTTGCTTAAACTTTATTTAAACGCGTTTTTGACCGACTTATGGGTCTAGAAAGCGTGGAGCATTTTGCTCGGTTTTGACTTTGAGATAGTCATGGGTCAATTGCACGGTTTTTAATGGCTCGATGTGAAGTTTTGTGAATGGGTTGTTTTGTTGCACAGTTTTGCACTTATTGCACGTTGCGTATTTACATGTTGGGTTAGTGAGTCATTCTGGGATAGGCATGTTGTTGGTAGACTGTTTTGCATTGGATCCTTGGTCATGTCAGTCAGTCGTTGGTAATGGTCGGTTGAGTATTTCGGGGTGGGACCCCGGTATTCATGTGTTATGACCTTGACTTTCCAGTAGGCACTGGGAGGATATAGTCTTGGGCACTTACCTGAGAGGTAGTTCCGATGTGCCGGGCCTTGAGACGTACCTGGGAGGTAGGCGTTAAGGTGTATCTTGATACGGTGTAACTAGGCTTCGTAGAGCGAGTATGGAGGAATAGTAGACGGTGGAAGGTTGGGTATTCCACGCGTGTTGGTAATGTAGGCCGAATAGTATCGGTTAAGGGAATGATGCCCTTTGTAATTAAGAGAATAAATGCGCAGTAACCTTTTTGAAGTAAGTAGTATATTTAGGTGTCGACTTTTGGGCTTAAGGCCAAACACCTTTAGTGTAGTCGGAGATTTGTAGCCGATTTTTAAATAATTATGGTGATGGTAGTAGTAACCCTGAGATGCTTAATTGTGATGAATGGTTATGGTAGGAATGATCGGTTTCGAGTATCCTATAAGGTATAGTGGTGAGCACCTTTAGAATGGTTAGAGCTTGAAAGTTGAATCGGGATGTATGGAACATCTAAGGTTGGGAGGCAACCGAAGTCGTTTGACTAGGAATGAATTCAGTTGTTGGAGTGTTCTTTCGATCATATTTTCAATGTCCGTGAAGGAGTTTTGTTAGTAAGAAAAGTATTTGAGAAATTCTAGACGGGGTGAGAAATTTAGATTCTAGTTGAGGAAAGTCCAGTGGCAACACAGAAAGGGCTCCGAGTGGACTTTGGAACCTGAGGTTGAGATGAGGGAGAACTATCCGGAGCTATTCGTAGGCAGAGACTTCGAGGACGAAGTCTAATCCAAGTAGGGGAGAGTTGTAAAGCCCGTATCCCAATATGTAATTTTTTTTATAAATCCTTTTGTTTTAATTTTATTTAATGTGGTTTCCGTTAACAGGGTTAGACGAATCGGACCTAATCGTTATAAATGTCGGAATTTTGGTTAGTTGCGAGAAGGTTTTTAGTTGAGGGACCATTAGTGTTAAAAGGCCAAAAGAAAAATTATGGTTCGGCCCATGCACCCAAGGACCCAAAACCCAAAACCCATATTGTATTTTGTTTGTGTGTTAGTGGCGTGATCATCAAACAAAAGAAGAAGAATAGAAAAAAAAGAAAAGAAAACCAAACCCTTGTATCATTATTTTTGGTGTTGTGTTCGTGAGTAGCAAGAAAGAGGAGAGAAACCCTAGTCATCCCCTCCCCTTTCTTTCGTCGTCGTCGGCCGGAAAAGAGAAGAGAGAGAGAGAGAAACCGAGAGGGAGAGAGAGAGAAACCGAGGAAGAGAGAGAGTGCAGCGGCGAGAAGGAGAAGTGACCGTAGTAATTCTGCAGTTGCACCGTCATGGTCGTCGCGAGGTAAGAACCGTTTTCTCGTTGTTGTTTCTCTCGTCGTTCAATCGTTAGTTTGAGAAAAGAATCGCCGCCGGCCGCCGCCACCGTCTCCGGCGACCACCGCAGCCGGAAAGGGCAGTGGGTGGTGGCCGCGACCAGACCTCGAAACCACCTGGTGGCGGAACCCTCTTACCGTTAGTGAGTTGGTGCAGAAACCGTTTTATCATTTTATGTAATATTTAGTTTCTGTCCAGTTTTCTTTCTCGCCGTAACTCGGATTGAGACGAATTCGGTGCCCACGGTTCACATTCTGTGCCGGGCACACTTTTCATGTTTTAGCAGAAGTCCGATTCGGCCTCTAGCTAGGCGTAAATTGGCTGTTTGTACAGCAGGTCCGGATGTGGCAGATCGCGTTCCGTTTTAATAGTCTCAGTTTCTGCCACTGTTTTGGGAAAGCCATAGCTTCTGCTAGGAATGTCGGATTGCGATGAAACCAGTGCCAAAAGTTCCCATTCTAAGTCTAGTAAGTTTCTTATGTTTTGCGGAAAAACCAGTTCGGACCGCAGCTAGTGTCAAACTGCTGTTTTATAACGAAAGGTGCTGTTAATCGCTGTGCAGTTAATCAGTTTTGTAAAATCCATAATAAATTGTAGAAAAATCGTTAGGAGGTGTATAATATGTCCTTGGAACCCTAACTCAGAGCACTTTCTGGTTATGTAATTTAATTGAGGATTTTCTGGGTTTATGGAGGTCGGAACAGGTCCCGAACAGACCTGTTTGGTTAGACCGAAAAGTCGTTTTAGTGACGATTTAAGGGTGCGTCGTGTTTTAGGGTCCGGGTCTCGTGTTAATACATTTTAACGATTGTTTAGGTATTGGGAAGTGATCTTGGATTTGTGAAGCTTGAATTATTGTTTGTGAGCTAGGCACGCTTACGAGGTGAGTTCTCTCACTATAACTAATGTCGGTTATTTTTACATTACGATTTGTACGTGTGTGGTAGTTTTAATTGTTTGTGATGCGGGACTAAATAGTGGGGTGTCTAGTCGGACCTTTATTGTTATGAATACGCGGGTGGCGTAGGAGTTCGGTGGGGCCGAGGTTTATATATGCGGGTGGCGTAGTAACTCGGTGGGGCCGAGGTTTATATACGCGGGTGGCGTAGAAACTCGGTGGGACCGAAGGTTGTATACGCGGGTGGCGTAGGAACCCGAGGGAGCCGGGTAATGCTTGCACGGTTATCGTGTGGTCGGGTGGACCAGCTTATGCCTTTGGGTGGGATGGTGTAGGTATGCATGTTTATGATTTGTTCGTAGACTGGTATGCTGTTTATGTGCAATTATCTGTTTAGAGGTGGTGTGGGAATAACTGTGTTATTTATGGTGTCTGAATTCACTAAGCTTCGTGCTTACCCTTTCCCAATAAATTGTGGTTTCAGGTACGAGTGGCTCCAAGGCGTGACGAGTACACACTGACGCGTGGGAAGAGTTGATTACTTTTATGATTTTAACTTTAGACATTTATTCCGCTGTTTATTGTTCGTGAGAATATTAATTATGAGTTTGCAAATGAAATGATTGAGTTATTAAATGAGTTTTTATTAATGAAATGTTACTTTAAAAATTTTAAATTCCTTGTAATTTTTGGGACGTTACATCGGAAATCTTCTTTTTCAGCTCAGTGTTTTCAGTTTCTAAGATTGTTGCTTTTTCTTCAGATTTAGCAAGCTTCTCAGAACTTTAAGATATTTGTAATTTTTGTTCCTTTAGTTCTTTGAAGTACTTTCTACAATATTCATTTGATTGATTGAGATTCCATTCAAAGGATTTTATCCTTTCTACACACTCCTGAAATGAACATTTAGGTTCTGAATATAGCGACATTGTTACTTGAAAAATATGATTGTGAGACAATTGAAAATATTGATCCAAGAAAAAAAAACAGACAGTATCAAGAATACTCAAATGCCCCCCTCCTACGACATATCACGGGTATGTAACCCGGGTGAGGTTCAGAAAGCTCCCGGATATGTAGTCCGGGTGAGGTTTCCGGATAAGGTTTCCGGATGAAAGAGGTGTCCGGGTAACAATCCGGATGAAATGTTACCGAATGAGAGTGTTCTGGATAAAGAGTCCGGATATGGGCGAATCTGAGAGTACGGATAAGGTGATAATCCAGATAGGATGCAATCCGATAGAAATCCGGATATGAAAGATCCGGAAAAGATGCAGCCTGGATAAGTGGTTTCCAGGAAGGATCCGAATAAGGTTTCCGTGTATAGAGTAATCCGGATAGGAATTCCGGATATTGAGTAATCCGGATAAGAATACGGATGTCGAGTCCGGAAAGGTTAGAATTCAGATATAATTCGGATAGATGCTAGAAACTTACCCGGAAAGATACGCGAAGCATCCAGAAACTGATGCTGTGCGAAGAACGCAGATCTGGGGATGAATTAGGGTTGATGATTTTGCTTCCTGAAAGATATGAAACCAAAGGAGACACGAAAACACCCAAACCCAAATCGAATTTTACCTAAAAACAACCCTTTGATGAAAAAGAACCCAGATTTTGATGAACACGGACTATAGACCAAAAAATAGATTTTTATCAAATTGACCTAGCAAACGATTGAATTAGACTATGAAAACTTATCAAACTCGATTAATAACTCAAATAAATGGATTGAAGTAACTAGAAATCAACAATTTTATCAAAATCAACATTTGTGGATCAAAATCTTTGTCTCTCTGCTCTAATACCTTTGGATCAAAATCTTTGTCTTTCTGCTCGGATACCAATTGTGGATCCCAGATTAGTGCAATATGAATAAGATCAATCAACAATGAATAACACAGTATTATTCATTGTTGTCATCCATATGATTGTCATTCAAAGGCAATTTGTTCAAATGTAACTTTCTCATCAACGAGCTTGGAATGCTGAACCTTGAAGAATAACTCCTCAGCGGTTACGCATTATTTGAACAATAAATTTCTATCTCTGAATAGATGTACTCTGAAACTAAGGTACGTTCTCTATCCTAGATAACGGAAGTCCTTCTTCAGTAAGATGTTTTTCAAAATAAAAACTCGATCACTGACCTTTTGAAATAGATGAAACCTCATCACTGATATTTCTCATCAGCGATTCTTTGAAAAATACTATCTAATCCTGATCGTTTCAAACAATCAGGACTGCCTTTTGAAAATGAATAAACAGCTTTATTTATGACGTCATCAAGAGAGAATAAACTATGGCACGCCTTTTTGTCTGACACGTTCGTCCGTTACACTTTTTGTCCAACAAGCTTTGCGGGACGTGTCACGTGTCATGATGAGTTTTTGTTTTCCCGCTCATCAATGTTAGCTCCAATCTTTCTGTTTGTAAAAGTAGTGAAAATAGTCTAAGAACAGAAGTAACCCACAGAGGCTCTGCAGAAGAACCCAAGAATACCGAAGGCAAGAATCAGCAGAAGACTGCTCACAGAGGACCGAGCCGCATAACCTCTGTCACCCTTGACAGATCCTCTGCGGTTTATATTGAAGACTTAGAAAATTTACAAATATCTTTCTACTGTTCCAGGATCCGTTCATCCACTTGTTCTAGGCGTGCCCTGACATCAACTACACGCGTCAAACTCTGATAGGGCTCAGTCAGAATTGGAACATGCGCATTAAATGAACATCGTGTTGGGTTTTTGTTCAAAAACGATTTCTTTACAGAAAACATTTGCAACGGAAGCTTTATAAAAATGAACAACATTAAAGCAAGTTTAACACCCACCAAGGATCCATTTGCATGAAACATGAAAGATTAAAACCAAGCAAGGAGGTTTTAGAAAATACAACCTTTATAGACCTTGGAGATGATTTGTTGAAGATGGCAAGAACTCAAAAAGAATTCCTCTTTAGTTGTCCACCAACAAGTTCCAACACTATTGTATGCTAGTACTTCTTCTTGAAGATTGATGCAAGACTTCAAAACTCTATAATAGAGTTGTAAATGGAAAAACACAAAACATACACACACTATGTGTGTGTGTTCGTCCGAAAGTGGAGAGAGGAGGGAGAGAGAGAGAGCAAAAATCAAGTGTCTCATTTGAAAGGCTTCATCATCCCTTTTATTATCAAAACACAAGTCAAGTTAAGTAATTTTCATTGGATCATAAAGTGGTCCAATGAAAATTGAGCTTTCCATGCATAATTTTATTTCAAGCCCCTTTAGTTTTAAAATAGTTTAAAATTATTTAAACTTCCTACTTGTAATCCCTCCTTGTATCCACTAGTTATTAAAATCATCATATTTTAATAAACTAGATTTCCTTTTTGCATCTTATATTAAAATTATATTTATTAATATAATTAATAATATTCATCAAGAAATAATATTTATCAAGAATCAAATTCTTATAAATATCAATTTAGTGTTTGCTTGTTGTTCGGTGTGACCCTATAGGATCATATATTACCAGTAATATTATTTTACAATTACTCTTGAGCACATTTAACCAACAATCTCCCACTTGCTCAAGATTGCATTATAAAATAATATAGACAGTGGTGGACGTCTAGCAACATCTCACTGCCCCCAGTAATGTATGACGGTAAGTGCCATTCAACAACATTCAATTCCCACAAGCTCATATCTTCAATTGATGTATAAGGTATGGTATCAGTATTTCCCTTTGTTTAGACATCATGTTGAGCATGAGACATGGATCACAATCATTCTCATTTATTGATCAACTTTTGCTAAGGCGCCTTAGATGTCTCACTCTTAACATATTGAGAGAAACAAATTCCATCTTGACTACATACGCCTCTTATGCAGTTCATATCTTGCCCAATAATGGCCTTTATAGCTGCCTTTTTCAAGAACAACGGTTAACCATATTAAAACATAACACTCCCTACACTTGAGTCCCAAATATGCATCTCAGGTCGAAGGACATAAAGATACTACCTTCTATTCAAGAATCACTTATGATGACGATCCATGAAGTGATCTTGAAGTGGGTCAAGTCCAGTATTTGTTCCCTTAACAAGCACCTATGAACTTGGTTGCAACACTTTGCCACTTTTACTTTTAAAAGTCAACCAATCCAATTCATATTAGTTTTACTTCATAGTTGTTCCCACAACTATGATTGACTATGGACATTTAGAATAATCAATTTATTCAAAGATTTAAACATGCTAATATAGAACACAACGAGTATTAAAAGGATCATATCTAATATATCTAATTGAATATAATACTTGTTGTTTTTCATTGTTCCAAAATCCAAATACTAAACCAAATCAAATCCATTCACTAGAGTAACGAAGTCCTATAGTTCTAGCATGATCCTCATGCTTTGCTGATGGAAGGGACTTCGTGAATGGGTCTGCCAAGTTCTGATCTGTATGAACTTTGCGAATACTTATTTCAACGCTTTCAACTTCATCACGTATGTAGTTGAATTTCCGACGAATGTGCCTGGTCGTTTTCTGTGACATGGCATCATTAGCTATGGCTATGCCACCATCATTATCACAAAGGATTTCTAGGGGATCCTGAATGGTAGGAACTACCCCAAGACCTTCAATGAATTTCTTCATCCAAGCAGCTTCCTGTGCAGCCTGTGATGCTGCGATGTATTCTGACTCTGTAGTGGAATGTGCAACCACACTTTGCTTGGAACTCATCCAAGAAACTGCGCCTCCATTCATTATAAAACCAGATTGTGACTTACAATCATCTCTGTCCGTCTGGAAGCTAGCATCAGTATAACATTTTATATTAAGGCTTTCTTCCTGACCTCCATAGATAAGGAACATCTCTCTGGTTCTCCGTAAGTACCTTAGAATGTTTTCACAGCTATCCAATGACCTTCTCCCGGATCTTGTTGGTATCTACTCGTCATGCTCAAAGCATACAATACATCCGGTCTTGTGCATATCATAGCATACATGATAGATCCAATTGCCGAAGCATATGGAGTGCCATTCATTTTCTTTCGCTCAACTTCTGTGCTAGGACATTGAGACTTGCTCAATATGGTACCAGATGGCATCGGCAATGACCCTTTCTTAGAGTCCTGCATCTTGAATCTTTTCAAGATTTTGTCAATGTATGCATTTTGACTTAGTCCTATAAGTCTTCTTGATCTATCTCTATAGATCTTTATACCAAGAATATAGGCTGCTTCACCTAGATCTTTCATTGAGAAACATTTCTCAAGCCAAGCCTTAACCCCTTTCATAGAAGGAATATCATTTCCAAAAATCAGTATGTCATCCACATACAACACAAGGAATGTTACAATGCTCCCACTAGCTTTCTTGAAGACACATGGTTCATCTTCATTTGTAATGAAACCAAACTCTTTGGTTTTCTCATTGAAACGAAGATTCCAACTTCGAGATGCTTGTTTTAGTCCATAAATGGATCTCTTAAGTTTACACACTTTATTAGGATACTTTGGATCGACAAAACCTTCAGGCTAAACCATATAGACATCTTCACTTAAGTGTCCATTTAGAAAAGCCGTTTTGACGTCCATTTACCATATCTCATAGTCATAGTATGCCGCAATGGCAAACAGTATTCTAATAGACTTGATCATGGCCACAGGAGAGAAGGTTTCATCATAGTCAATACCATGAGTTTGAGTGAAAACGTTCGTCACAAGTCTTGCTTTATATGTGTGCAAATTTCCATCCATGTCGGTTTCTTCTTGAAAACCCATTTACTTCCTACAGACTTGATGTTGGGAGGAAGATCAACCAAGTCCCACACTTGATTAACATACATGGATTGCATCTCAGTTTTCATGGCTTCGAGCCAATGATCAGATTCAGAACCTGTCATGGCACTCTGGTAGTTGGTGGGTTCATCAGTATCCACCAAGAAACAACATTCATCATAAGATATGGAAAAGCCATATCTTTCTGGTTCCTGTCGTACTCTACCAGATTTGCGAACACTTTGTGTCTCATTTGTTTCCTGACCAACCATTTGTTCAGGTTCAACATCTTGTTGTTGAGTACTAGTGCCAACCTCAGTTGCATCAGCTAATGGTTCTTCCTCAAGTACCATTTGCCTCCCTCCGGCTTCTTCCATTAGGAACTTAGTTTCCAGGAATTCAGCCTTTCGAGCAATAAAGACTTTATTCTCAGCGGGATTGTAGAAATAGTATCCTATACAATCTTTAGGATATCCTACAAAGATGCATTTAGTGGATCTGGGATCTAATTTGTTTGAAGCCTCTTGTCTCACATAAGCCTCACATCCCCACACCCTTAAATAAGATAAGGATGGAATCTTTCCATGCCAAATCTCATAAGGTGTTTTATCTACTTTCTTGGTTGGAGCCATATTTAAAATACAGGTAGCTGTAATTAAGGCGTAACTCCAAAATGATAAGGGAAGAGTACTCCTATTCATCATAGAGTGAACCATATCTAGTAAGGTTCGATTTCTCCTCTCAGACACACCATTATGTTGTGGTGTTCTAGGTGGAGTAAGTTGTGAGACAATCCCACAAGCTTCTAGATGATTTAGGAATTCATCACTTAGATATTCACCTCCTCTATCGGAACGAAGGGCTTTAATGATTTTATTGATTTGATTCTCAACTTCACTTTGAAACAATTTGAACATCTCAAATGCTTCATGTTTATGTTTCATTAAATAAACATAACCATATCGACTGAAGTCGTCAGTGAAGGTGATCAAGAATCTAGCACCATCTCTTGCTATGGTTCTGAAAGGACCGCATACATCAGTATGTATGATTCCTAGCAGGTCTTTAGCCCTTTCACCAGAACTAGAGAAAGGGGCTTTAGTCATCTTTCCACATAGACAAGATTCGCATATATCAAATGATTCTTTCTCATTTACCTTTAAAATACCACTCTTTTGAAGTTGGGATATGCGTTTCTTGTTTATATGGCCAAGACGACAATGCCATAAATAAGAGTCGCTCAAATCATTCGTGAGTCTTTTGGTGCTAGCATGGTATATAGAACTATCATTTATGGAACCATCTAGTTTTACTTCATATATACTATTTAGAGGTCTAGCCTCGAAATAGAACATATCATTTTTGTAAGCATGAATAAGATCGTCATTAAAACGATAAGTAAAACCAGATTGTTATAAACGAGCAACTGAAATAATATTCCTGGTCAAGCCAGGGACATAACACACATTGTTTAGTGTCAAATACAGGACATTCGGTAAACGTAAATCGTAATCTCCTAAAGCTTCAGCTTCAACTCTTGCTCCATTTCCAACGTGGAGTACGATTTCACCTGTCTTCAGTTGCTTACTTCTTCTAAACCCCTGTAACATGTTACATATGTGAGTTCCACACCCAGTATCAAATACCCAAGTGTTAGGTGAAAAAGTAAATAGATCTATTTCTATCACATAGATACCTGAAGTGCCTTCGCCGGCCTTCTTCTTCTACAACTCCGCAAGGTAAGTAGGACAGTTCCTTTTCCAGTGACCAACCACGCCACATTCAAAACATGCGTCTTCTTTGGCCACCTTCTCCTTCTTTTTAGTTGGTGGGGTTCGGGCAACTTTCTTGCCCTTGCCCTTCACAAACTTAGCCTTGGAGTTAGTAGTTTTGGGCTTCTTGGTTTTACCTTCCCGAATCATGAGCACATGAGGGGGTTTCTTTGGGAGATTCTTATCAGCAGTTTTGAGCATCTGATGCAGCTCTGAGATAGGTTTCTCCCAACCATTCATGTTGTAGTTCATGATGAAGGGGCATAGGATTTAGGTAAAGAATTCAGAATAATATCCGTAGCCAAATCCGTTGGATATTTAGAGCCAAGACGCTCCAAATGATCCAAGTGACCTTTCATCATGAGTACATGATTGCTCACATTTCCTCCTTCCTCCATCTTGCATGCATGTAACGACCGAACTGTTTCGAATCGTTCAGTGCGGGCTTGTTGCTGGAACATTTCTTTTAGCTGATTGATCATGTCAAATGCCGTGTGATTCTCGAAAATCTCTTGGAGTTCGGGAATCATTGTGGCTAGCATGAGGCTCGACATTTCTATTGAATCATCTACATGTTTCGACCATTCAGCGTGAGGAGCCCTAGGAGTAATGGAAGGTTCATCGGGAATAGGGGTATCCAACACATACAACTTCTTTTCCGGCCTGAGAACAATTCTTAAATTTCGGCGCCAGATTAGGAAGTTGGTGTGGTTAAGTTTTTCTTTTTCTACGAGAGATCGAAGGTAATTGGTATGGTGGTTCGCATTAGTTGCCATCTACAAAATTTTAACAAAATTCTATTTAGTATTTTCGATTTTTTAAAACTTTATTTATTAATACCCTTTATGTATTTAAAACATTAATAATATAAAGTCTAGGATCCAACGTTGCAAAACAAATAAATGGTTAGGTGACCTTTATCCCATCTATTTAAGTCAACATGGTAGGTGACGTTCGCCAATTTCATCCAAATGTAATTCCTAGTAATATGGGATCCTTAACAACGTTTGTTTTGGCATGTTTGATCCCATCTATGCCTCGGGTTTCTAGTGCTTAGGTGACCTTTATCACAAAAGATCCCCGATCAAGTCATCCAACTTGAACAACTTGTGGAGACGGCGCATAAGTAGTGGTTAGGTGACCTTTATCCCACTAGAAAACGCGAAACCACCTCGGCCATCAAAAGACGATCCAAGTAGTTAGGTGACCTTTATCCCACAAGGATCATACAAGCGATGTGCGAGTGTTTTCAAAAAGGACGGCATAGACTTGCGTTTATAAAAGGGTTTTTAGATGTTTTAATTTTCTAGTTTTATAAACATATTGTATCATGTATATTGCATGCATCCAGTATCACATGGTACTTACAATTTGAAAAAAAAAACATATTTTTTTCTTTTATTGGTTCTTTAATATAAAATCTCCATTTTATTAACTATTTCGTTGCGGTCAAAGTCTTTTATATTAATATCCTATATTAAGGTTTTAGTTTGATCGCATTAGAACCAATTTTAGTTCTTTTAATAAAACAACCTATTATTATTTGACTTGGAGTTTGGATAAGTTTTAAAAATACAACTTTAACTCATTTTTAGTACTTCAAAAAAATTTAAGAGTTTTATAATAATACTCCTTTTATTTAAAACTCATTTTTATCATTTTACTTTAAAATGTTATTTTGAAAAGCCAAAACTCCAAAATAAATAAATTATTTTATGTTCAAAATATTATCTAGCATACAAGAACCTATTTCAACCATACATGATAATATCAACATAAAAAATATCAAAAATATGTAAAAGGTGTATAAACCAAGCCAAAAAAACTAGTGACTATTCTTGTGAACCAAACAAGAATGTCAAGTCCATTCCTAAGGGACCAAAAAAGAACTTTCTAAAAAAAAGGTCTTCTAGCTCTCACTTGCCATAGCAACCATTTGCTTGCATAATCTTCTTAGTAACTTCATGGTGAGTGTCTTACTCCTTCATAGACTACATTCTTCAACTTGTTACATTTTTTTATATAAAATAAACTAATCTATTTAATACAAAACAATAACAAAAGAAATGCCTATTTACTATTACAAAATATTATGAATAAAAATAACCAAAAATATAAACAACACAAACATCACAAAAGGTCTTTGGCTTGTTTATACCCAACAATTACATATAATAAAAATAAAAATAAAAATAAACAAACACTTTGTTTTTCTAAGGAAACTTTTATGACCAAAATGCATGTAAAAATTTGGTCATATGAAATAACAAAAACATAATCAATAAAGATGCCATGTATGAACTTCTTCATACAAAATAAAAATCATCCGTGGCTTCCAAAAACCAAGCATTTTTCATATAAACAAAAAAATCTAAACATGCATGCAAAAGAGGCTCTGATACCACTTGTTGGGTTTTTGTTCAAAAACGATTTCTTTACAGAAAACATTTGCAACGGAAGCTTTTAAAAATGAACAACATTAAAGCAAGTTTAACACCCACCAAGGATCCATTTGCATGAAACATGAAAGATTAAAACTAAGCAAGGAGGTTTTAGAAAATACAACCTTTGTAGACCTCGGAGATGATTTGTTGAAGATGGCAACAACTCAAAAAGAATTCCTCTTTAGTTGTCCACCAACAAGTTCCAACACTATTGTATGCTAGTACTTCTTCTTGAAGATTGATGCAAGACTTCAAAACTCTAGAATAGAGTTGTAAATGGAAAAACACAAAACACACACACACACTTTGTGTGTGTGTTCGACCGAAAGTGGAGAGAGGAGGGAGAGAGAGAGCAAAAATCAAGTGTCTCATTTGAAAGGCTTCATCATCCCTTTTATTCTCAAAACACAAGTGAAGTTAAGTAATTTTCATTGGCTCATAAAGTGGTCCAATGAAAATTGAGCTTTCCATGCATAAGTTCATTTCAAGCCCCTTTAGTTTTAAAATTGTTTAAAATTGTTTAAACTTGCTACTTGTAATCCCTCCTTGTATCCACTAGTTATTAAAATCATCATATTTTAATAAACTAGATTTCCTTTTTGCATCTTATATTAAAATTATATTTATTAATATAATTAATAATATTCATCAAGAAATAATATTTATCAAGAATCAAATTCTTATAAATATCAATTTAGTGTCTACTTGTTGTTCGGTGTGACCCTATAGGATCACATATTACCGGTAATATTATTTTACAATTACTCTTGAGCATATTTAACCAACACATCGTACCAAGCTACTGTTCACCCAATCCTGTCTACTGTAGATCAGTCCTTATTGTCTAAAGTATATCCCCTTTAGAAGTAGTATAAATATAAGACTCGTGTTGAGTTCTTCTATTAAGAAAAATACCACAAAAATACACATATATCATTAAGCTTTGCTCTTCTCACACACACCATTAACTGCAGATTTCTTGTTAATCCTTTGAAGTTCTTGGTGTTCATAATATATATCAAATACAGTAATCTTGGAGATATTCATCTGTTCTTACATACTGTTTATTTGATATTGTGTGTTCTTCTACCTTACTTTATCTTTCAGTTCTTAAATATGCTTCCGCACCATACAATCTGAACTAACTGAAAGTTAAGATCATTGTTTAAGCAAAAAGGAACCAACAATTGGTATCAGAGCAAACCTTGATTTTTAATATCAAGGGATCCACTCTAAAACTACGATCTTTGGTAGAAACTTGTATTTTTTTAACCTAGTCTTCATATTAAACAAACAGATTCTGTTTATTTTTTGCCATTTTTCGATTTAGTCGAACTCTGGTAAAAGTATAGAATCTGTTTTTCTGGTTGAAAACTCCATTTTAGTGCTCAGCTTAAAGCTTTTAAACTTAAAAACTTCATACGAAGCATCCACTTCATACTCAGAAAAGTTTGATGTTCAAACCCTTTTCTGGATAATTTATCTCTCTAAAAATGACAAGTACAAACAACTTCCTCTCTGCTGGTTCCTTAACCAAACCTCCCACTCTTCTTAGAGAAGAATACCCTCAATGGAAGATTCGAATGATTCACTTCTTTGAGGGTACTGACAAAGAATTGGTTTATAATATCCGTAACCCTCCTTTCATTCCCAGGATAAATGTACCTCGTGTTCCTAGCACAGACGACACACCTGAAATCCCAGAACACACGAAACCAAAGCCCCAGGAAAATTGGCCTGATCCTGATTGGGCTAAATACGAAGTTGCTCAGAAAACTAAGAGAATTCTGATTATGGCCATTCCAAATGACCTTTTCCAGTCCATGGATGCATGTGAATCTGCATATGATCTATGGAAAGAACTAGAAAAACAACTAGAAGGAGGAGTCAAAACCCAGAAGAACCGCAGAGCTCAATACATAAATGAATACTATGCCTTTAAAGCTCTGCCAACCGAATCTCTGCAAACTACGTATGATAGGTTCAACTCTCTAATAAACAAGTGCAAGAAGTTCAGCATCCACATAACCTCTGAAGAAACAACGTTATGTTCCTGAAGTCTCTGAATGAAGAATGGCTTCAGTTATCTATGTCTCTGCAAACAAATCAAGACTTAGATTCCTGGACCCTATCAGACCTCTATAGAACATTGGCAGCACAAGAGCCTCAGGTAGCACAAGCAAAAGCCCAGATCATTGCACCTCTTGCATTGGTTGGTAAGACTACAGAGGCTAGAGAGAAACCAAAGAAAGAAAAAGCAATAGAGGAAAGAAAGGAGAAGAAGAAGAAAAACATGATGGTGGAAAGTGAAGAAGAAGAGGAAGTAGCAGCAGAAGAAGAAACGACCCTGGCCTCGATAGCTAAATCTTTAGCTTTCTTGACTAGGGAATTCAGCAGAGGATACCAGAAGAAATCTAGTAATGAACGATATGAAAGAGATAATCGAGAAAGAGAAGTGTCAAACGACAGAAGTGGTGACCGACAGAGGTCAAGTGATAGAAATGACAGAGGAAATGACCGACAGAGGTCGGAAGACAAAGCTGGCAACACTCCACAGATTCAAGAGTGTTACAAATTTGGTAAGCCAGGCCACTATGCAAATGAGTGCCGAACCGAAAAAAGTGGTGACCGACAGAGGTCAGACGACAGAGCTGGAAACTCCACACAGAACCAAGGATGCTACAACTGTGGAAAGCCAGGTCACTTTGCCAACGGATGCAGGAGCAAGTCAAATCGCCCTCAGAGGGATGCAGCTTTCTACAAAAAGAAAGCTGAATACTATGCTCAGAAGTCACTAATGGTGAACAAAGAAATCTGGGAGTCAAACACATCCTCTGACGAAGGCGAAACAAAGAATGCTCTATTCTGTGGCCTGGCAGAAGTCAGCTCCAACTCCGACAGTGAGGTATCCACTTCTACCTCTAACTCTAATACTGCAGAAGATGACTTGATTAAACTTAACATTGAATACACTGAAATGAAAAAGACATGTGAAAATATTCAGAAAAAGCTCACCTTGTATGAGAGAGAAGCTAGACTTCTCACTCAAGAAAAAGCTAAAATATTTAAAGAAAAAGAAGAAATTGAAATGGACTGGAACAAAAAGTTAAATCCTTTAAAAGAAAAGATTTCTGAACTTAATTCTTCTTTGAAAACAAAGTCTAAAGAACTAATGGACGTTGCGTGCGACATAATGAACATCCTAGCTCTTAAAAATTATTTTCAAAACGAAAGAGAAATCCTCTGTCAAGATTTACTCAGAAAAGATCTTCAAATTAAAAAATTTCAAGATGCTCAGAAGGTGTACGAAAAAATAAACACACAAATAGGGAGACAAGGAATTGGCTTCTGTGATATAGATCCTTATACCGGAACCAAAAGAGACAAGTCTATGTCCTCTCTATTTCACATTGGAGATACAAGAGAACCTGGATTTCCAAATATTCTCTCTATAAGTAAAAGGAAAAAAGTCTCTGGGGAACCTCACAAATGTGTGGTTTGAAAACACAGATTTGTCACCTTCAATCTCTGTCAAAAGAGAATCCAAACCTAAGAGGTATCTGAAAACTCAAGATCAGATATAAATCTTCAAGTTTGGTAAACCCGAGACTCAAACTCAAGTTGCATTTGTCTGCATGATGAATTCTGAAAAGAAATTATCAACAGAGGCACCTGAGTTCAAGCCAAGAATTACAGAAGAAAAACTTGATATCTCTAAAGAAAACCTCTGTACATCTTCCAGTAATCAAGATCTATCTGAAGAAAACTTAACAGATACTTCTGTTAACTTAGAAGATAGTTCCTCAGAAAAGGAAGAAAGTGAGTATGACACATGTTCTGAAAGTCCAGCCTCTGTCGAAAGAGAACCAAGTGACTCAACCTCTGTATATGAGGACGATTCATCCTCTGACGAATCAGAGACTGACTCTAAGTTAGAGATCGGACCTAGTGATACAGAGGTTTTTAAAATCACTGGAATTCCTATCTGTCCAGACTTTTTGAATATGTGCATACAAGCCAAAACCTCTCTTGAGCTTGAAAACTTCAAACAACAGAAGTTAATGTCCACTCAAATTCCAACGAGTTTAAAGATTTTAAAACCCTTAAAACCTGTTAAAGAAAAACTAACATGGCAACAGAAGGGTAAATGGACTAAAATTAACAAATCTTTTTCTTCTGTGACAGTGAAATCTACAGAAGTTCACCCCAGAAAGGGAACACAGAAGGCCGCACTCAACAAAGGATTTTGCAAACAACGATCTAGCCTATATAAACCTTCTTGTAATAGAAAGTGTTGGTTCCTTTTTCTAACACAATGATCTTAACTTTCAGTTAGTTCAGATTGTATGGTGCAAAAGCGTATTTAAGAACTGAAAGATAATGTAAGGTAGAAGATCACACAATATCAAATAAAGCAAAGAGTAAATAACATATGTTTCTCAAAGATTACTGTATTTGATATATAATAAGAACACCAAGAACTTCAAAGGATTGACAAGAAATCTGCAGTTTAAAGGTGTGTGTGTTGTGAAAAGCTTTATAGAAGAGTTCACATGAACCTTCTATTTATACTACTCCTAAAGGGGACAATAAGGACTGAAGGTACAAGACACTGTTTAGGAACAATAGCTGAAAGGTACAAGACACAGTTCTGGAACAGTTGTAGATACAACGTTCATTAAATGCTCCGTATTCAACTTTAGGCGGAAACCTATCAGAGTTTGACACGTGGAATTGTTAGGTCATGCCTTTGTACGATTGATCTTTAGAACCTTCGAATGGTAGGTATTGTAAGAAACATGTCCGTCCTTGTTAAGATCTTTTGCGTAGATCTTCTTTTTCCCACAGAAGCTCTGTCAAGTACGACAGAGGCTATGTGGCCTTGTCCGCATAGAAGAGTCTCGTTGTTTCTTCACTTCGGTATTCCAGATTAACCCGGCAGAGACTCTGTCGAAGACTTCTGTCTTCTCGGTTACTCGGCTACTCCGCAGAGCCTCTGTGGGTTACTTCTGTACTTAGACTATTTTCACTACTTTTACATACAGAAAGATTGGAGCTAACAATCTCCCCCTAAGTAGTGAAAATAAAAAAAATTGAATGTGCAAGTGTTTTCTAAGTACAAGAATATTTTCTTTTCATATTGGAGTTTGCCAGAGGCATTTACATTTGATTGTATTGAAAAGAAATATTTACAAAGGATCTGTTTAACTGACTCAGAAGTTCTTGTTCATTTCATACATCTTTGTTATTTGCCCTTCCATTGGCCATTTTTCAAGCAAGAGTATAGGCTCTAGCAGAACACCTAGAATCCTTTGTAACTGCAGAGGAGGTAGAGCTCCTGAATTGTTCTTTTTCTTCAGGAAGTTGTTCTTTCTGTCGATGGTGTTAACCATTTCTTGCATCATGAGAGTGGCGAAGTCCAGAGTAAGGTCGTAGTAGACTCCGTACATGATGGCTAGTATTTGGTGTGAGGATTGATCTGGACTCCCCACTTTCCCGGTTAAGCACCTGTTGAGTATTGAAAAGAGTGTTTTCCACAGAGGTGGTAATCTGCCTCTGCGGAAGTCATTTCTCTTTCTGAGTGGTATGTTGTACCCCAACATTTCAACAAACCTGCAGAGCTCTACGTCTGTAGGTTCCTGTGCAAAGGTCTTTAATCCTAGAAGACCTCTTGTGGGTAGGCTGAATTCAAGAGAGAACATCGTTCTGTTGAACTTGAGTTTAAGATGTTCGGATTTATCGGGTTTGGAGATGTAGCCTTTGATCTGTCGGTCTTCTGGATCAAATCTGCAACTTTGGCAGAATTGATTTATGTATCTGGCAGGGATTTTGTCCACGGTTTTGGACATAAGAGGGTAGAGAATATGTTGTTCCAAGATATGGAGAAGTATAACATGTGCTTTCCCAAAAGCAGTTCTTGAGGGAACAAGGTAGTGATTATTGGGGTTTAATGGTAGAACATTTGCAAAATGTTCATGAGCAAGGAAGTCTTGAAGATGGGTTGTCGGAGTAAAGTCTGCTTCATCGCCTGAGTTGTCTTGTTCTAGGTCTCTGGCGATTTCAGGGTTTTCTGAATGTCAGAGTGTTCAGGGTTTTCAGGGGAGTTCGCCGGTGAATGTTCAGGGGAGATAGCTTGAGAAGACGAGGCCATTTCTTGTATAAAGATAAGAATGTTGGAGGTTTTTGCAATGGTTCGCCGGAGAAGAAGATGAGTGTGCGTAAAGGTTTTATGAGGAGTGGTAACTCGGGTTTTATAGTGAAGGGTAGAATCTGAAGAGGTAAATACATGGAAGTGAATAATTTTTGGGGTCCGTACTTGAGTGTTAACGGCAGGTTCAACTTTCCAGGAGAACGTGTGCCGTGTACGTCCAATGAAAGTGTGACACGTCAGCAGTGTCAGAGCACGACTTGACGTCGTGCGCGGCCCATTAATGCTTGGCGCGTGTGTTTCTTTTCCTCCACATATTTTTCACTCTCAGTAAAATAGCCGTTACTGTTGCAGAATATCCCCAAGTTTGAAAATGACAGAAGCTCTGTAGAGATAGAGCTCTGTTGTTTGAAACTCTATTTGAATCCCCTGTTGCTTGCACCTTTACCAAAAATGTTTGAAAAGCATTGGAGAGGATCGATAGATTTTAGAGAAGAAATTTCATTCACAGAGGTTTTGGAGCTCTGTCATAGCTAGCAGAAGCTCTATGAGAGGAAATTTCTCATAACTAAAAATCTATTAAATTTTTTTGATCATCCAGGTTTTTAATCTTTTTAATAACTGTTTTTAGGACATATTTTGAAGTTGGTGTCCTAGAAAACTGTTTTGGATAAGGTTCTGTGCGAGTAACTCCTTTTTAAAAGCCTTTGTTGGTCAACAGAGTTTCTTTGGTGGAATGAGCTCTGTGACCAACAACCTTTTGAGAATCTCAAAGTGTGCATTTGTGCAAAAGAGGTCTTTTTGAGAAGACATTCATAATCGATCAAAAAAGTGTAAATTTACGATCAGGGATTTTCTCTGGCAGAGCCTCTGTTGAGCACAGCAGAGGCTCTATGACCTCAAATTTCTCATAACTCATAATTTATGCATCTTTTTGATTATTTGAAGTTTGAAATGTCTTTGGCAGTGTTTCTAGGAAATATTTGAAAATTTGTGTCCTAGAAAACTGTTTTCTAAAAAGATTTCGTACATGTAAACATCAAATATCTTGATTTGTTAGCACAATTTATGTGGTATATGAACCCTTTTTTTTACTTGAGACCTTCTGTATGACATTCAAGACGATCGATCGAGTCCTTATGTAATTTGTAGTCATAGAGGATCTGTCTTACAGAAGCTCTGTTGAGCCCAGCAGAGGCTCTGGAACCTTAAATTTCTCATAAAGAGAGACTCATCAATCGTTTTGATTATTTTCCTTTTGGAATGTCATAAGGAAAGTTTCTAGGACATATTTGGAAATTTGTGTCCTAGAAAACTGTTTTCTTGAAGGATTTTTATGAGATACTCACATTTTGACTTTCCTTTGTTCGGCGAAATTCTTGACCTCTGTTGATTGTGGTTGATCACAATTCTTCTTTGGCTCCCCCTTGAATGATCAACTTCTGTAGATCATTTCAAGGTCTCCTTCTGCTCCCCCTTGATCTATGCTTGGGTCAAAATTTCATAAGTAATATGGGACATAGATCAAGTTTCTTAGAGGTTCTGTAAAGACTGTCAGAGGTTCTGAGCAATCCTACAGAAGCTCTGTTTTTGTGCAGAACACTTGGTGATTAAGAATTTACATTCAGAAATAAATTAACCCGATAATAAAAGCAATGTATGTATATATTTACAGAAGATTAGATTATACTTACAGAGGTTTTAACTCATGTTTATCATTCCCAACTTACCCACCAAGAAAATAAATCTTTTCTCATCTAGTGCCTTGGTGAATAAGTCTGCAAGCTGGTATTCGGTAGGTACGACGTGCATTTCGATTGTCCCATATTCATCATGGTGTTTCAGAAAGTGGTAACGTATATCAATGTGCTTTGTTTTTGAGTGCTGTACTGGATTGGCAGAGATGGCTATGGCGCTCTTTAAGTCCTTAAGCTGAGTCTTCATCCACAGAACCTGGGAGCAACAACTAGCAGTAGCAACGTATTCGGCTTCTGCTGTAGATGTGGATACGCAGTTCTGCTTCTTAGAGGTCCAGCTGACTAGTTTACCACCTAGGAATTGACAACTCCCAGAGGTACTCTTTCTGTCGAGCTTGCAGCCTCCATAATCTGAATCTGTATAAGCTTTAAGACCAAAACCAGAGTTCTTCGGATACCAGAGGCCAAGATTTTTGGTCCCTTTGAGGTATCTGAAGATCCTCTTTTCATCATTATAATGGGATTCCTTCGGGTTAGCTTGATATCTTGCACAGAGACATGTGGCATGCATTATGTCAGGTCTACTTGCAGTTAAGTATAACAAAGATCCAATCATTCCTCTGTAGAGCGTGCACTCTATAGGTATGCCCTTTGGATCTGAGTCTAACTTATTTCCTGTGGCCATTGGAGTTCTCATTACAGAGGCATCAGAGAGACTGTATTTTGAAAGTATGTCAGAGACATATTTAGCTTGATTTATGAAAATTCCCTCTGATGATTGTTTTACTTGGAGTCCGAGGAAGAAAGTTAATTCTCCCATCATACTCATTTCAAACTCACTCTGCATGAGTTTTTCAAACTTTTTGGACTCTTCTGAATTTGTAGACCCAAAAATTATGTCGTCCACATATATTTGTAGAAGCATAATTTCATCACTTTTTCGTTTATAAAACAAAGTGGTATCCGTCGTACCTCTGTCGTAACCATTTTCAAGAAGAAAGGTAGAAAGTCTTTCGTACCATGCTCTTGGAGCCTGTTTCAGTCCATACAGATCTTTGTCGAGGTAGTACACGTATTTTGGGTACTTAGAGCTTTCAAACCCTGGTGGCTGTTGGACGTATACTTCTTCTTGGATTTCACCATTTAGAAAAGCAGATTTTACGTCCATTTGAAATACTTTAAAACCTCTGTGGGCTGCGAAGACTAAGAAGATTCTTATGGCTTCGATCCGTGCGACAGGGGCAAAAGTTTCATCGTAATCTATGCCTTCTTCTTGGCGATATCCCTTGGCCACCAATCTTGCTTTGTTTCTTATGACCACTCCTTCTTCATCCTTCTTATTTCTGAAGACCCATTTAGTCCCTATGGCTTGTTTTCCTCGTGGCAGAGGAACTAAAGTCCAGACTTTGTTTCGTTCAAACTGTAGAAGCTCTTCTTGCATAGCATCTACCCAGTTTGGATCGTCAAGGGCTTTAGAGATCCTTTTTGTCTCGATCACACTAATAAAGTTTGTAAAGAAACAAAAGTTAGTAGTGGCAGATCTTGTTTTTACCTTTTCAGAAGGTTCGCCGATTATAAGACTTGGAGGATGGATCTTTGTCCACTTTGTTGTTCTTGGGAGATGGTCATCGATTTCATCAAGTTGATCTTCAGAGGTTTCTATTTGTTGTTCTGGTGTAGCCTCTGTCGTGGATTTTGCTTTCGTGCTTGATCCTACAGATTGTGGAATGAGTGGTGGTGTTTGTTCCTCTGAGGAAGTATAGTCTGAGTCTTCTCGTTCCTCTGTTATTGGTTCCTCTGTGGTTTGTGGAGTTGGTTCTTCAGTAGCTTCTGTGGTTGTTTTCCTTGTTGTATCATCTTCTGTTGGCTCCCCCTCGCCATTTGCATCTGTAAGATTTACAGAGGAAGATGAATTGTTTAAGGGACCTGTTAGAGAGATACCTATTTCGTTCGGGCTGGCAGAAGGTGATTCTCCAGAGGCTCTGATGGCTCCGACAGAGGGATCAATGTCGTCATGGAACATCTCTTGAAATAGAAGATTTAAGTCTTCTTCTCGTGTTTTTGAGATGCCAGAGGATTCCCCTTTTAGACCGAGTTCTGAACTGATTTGTTCAGAAGTCTTCTGGAAGGTGTCGTCAAAAGAAACATTTATGCTTTCTACAATCGTTCGAGACCGCAGAAGATAAACTCTGCAGGCCTTGGAAGTTGCAGAGTATCCTATGAACTTGCCTTCATCTGCCTTTACTTCAAACTTTCCTCTTTCTTCTCTATCATTTAAGACGAAGCACTTGCATCCAAATACATGGAAGAACTTGATGTTTGGTCGTCTTTTGTTGATCAAATGATATGGTGTTTTGATGTGTCTCTTTATGATGGTTGATCGATTTTGGGTATAGCAAGCGGTTGATACTGCTTCTGCCCAAAAAGTCATTGGTAATCCACATGCGGTTAGCATAGTTCTGGCTGCTTCCACAAGCGTGCGATTCTTTCGTTCGACCACGCCATTCTGTTGTGGGGTGCGTGCAGCAGAGAAGTTCTATGAAATTCCTTCTTTTGTAAGATAGGTTTCAATGACAGAGTTTTTGAATTCTGTGCCATTGTCGCTTCTCAGTTTCTGAATCCTGTACTCATACAGAACTGAGATTCTTTTCATTAGATTTATCAGTATGTTTGGAACATCGGATTTCTTTCTGACAAATTCAACCCATGTAAATCTTGAGAATTCATCGATCAAAACAAGTATATATTTCTGGCCACCTTGGGTCTGTGTAGCTATTGGACCGCAGAGGTCGACATGAAGCATGTACAGAGGCCTAGTGCAAGATACATCAGTTTTGCCTTTATGGGAAGCTCTTTTGAGTTTTCCCATTTCGCAAGCAGAGCAAAGATGATCTTTATTGAATTTAACGTTTGGTAGACCTTTGACTAGATCAAGTTTTACAAGTTTATCAAGAGTATGAAAGTTTAAATGGCAGAACCTGTTGTGCCATAACCAGGCTTCTTTGCTTTTGCATGCAACAAGGCAGATTTTGTCTTTCTTGTTCTTTGCATTGAAGTTCATGAGATATAGATCTCCTCTTCTTTCGGCTCGCAGAAGTTCAAGTCCTGTGTCCTCGTTCTATAGAGAGCAAAAGGTTCTTTTGAACATTACGTTGAATCCCGTATCGCAGAGTTGACTAACACTGAGAAGATTGTGTTTAAGGCCATCAACATATGCAACTTTGCATACGGTTATATTTTCCTTCTTTATGACTCCGTAGCCTTTGATGTACCCCTTTTTATTGTCTCCAAAGGTCACCGATCCACCATCGTTCTTTTCTTTGTATGTGGATAGAAGATCTCTGTCGCCAGTCATGTGCCTTGAGCATCCGGAGTCTAGATACCAGATTGGCACATACTACTTATGCAAGACAATTAGAGAGTTTTAGGTACCCATATCCACATGGGTCCGGTTTTGTCAGGGGTCTTCAAGTTTCCCTTGGCATTCTTGGTCTTTGTTTTAGCTTCTGTTAAAGAAACATTTTGTCTTGCAGAAGCTTTTAACAGAAGCTAAAACAAAGACCAAGAATGCCAAGGCAAACTTGAAGACCCTTGACAAAACTGGACCCATGTGGATATGGGTACCTAAAACTCTCTAATTGTCTTGCAGAAGCAGTATGTGCCAATCTGGTATCTAGACTCCGGATGCTCGAGGCACATGACTGGCGACAGAGGTCTTCTATCCACATACAAAGAAAAGAACGATGGTGGATCTGTGACCTTTGGAGACAATAAAAAGGGGTACATCAAAGGCTACGGAGTCATAAAGAAGGAAAATATAACCGTATGCCAAGTTGCATATGTTGATGGCCTTAAACACAATCTTCTCAGTGTTAGTCAACTCTGCGATACGGGATTCGACGTAATGTTCAAAAGAACCTTTTGCTCTCTACAGAGCGAGGACACAGGACTTTAACTTCTGCGAGCCGAAAGAAGAGGAGATCTATATCTCATGAACTTCAATGCAAAGAACAAGAAAGACAAAATCTGCCTTGTAGCATGCAAAAGCGAAGAAGCCTGGTTATGGCACAACAGGTTCTGTCATTTAAACTTTCATACTCTTGATAAACTTGTAAAACTTGATCTAGTCAAAGGTCTACCAAACGTTAAATTTAATAAAGATCATTTATGCTCTGCCTGTGAAATGGGAAAACTCAAAAGAGCTTCCCATAAAGGCAAAACTGATGTATCTTACCCTAGACCTCTGTACATGCTACATGTTGACCTCTGCGGTCCAATATCTACACAGAATCTAGGTGGCAAGAAATATCTGCTTGTTTTGATCGATGAATTCTCAAGATTTACATGGGTTGAATTTGTCAGAAAGAAATCAGATGTTCCAAATATTCTGATAAATTTAATGAAAAGAATCCAAGTTCTGTATGAGTGCAGGATTCAGAAACTGAGAAGCGACAATGGCAGAGAATTCAAAAACTCTGTCTTTGAAGCCTATCTTACAGAAGAAGGAATTTCCCAGAACTTCTCTGTTGCACGCACCCCACAACAGAATGGCGTGGTTGAACGAAAGAATCGCACGCTTGTGGAAGCCGCCAGAACTATGCTAACCGCATGGGGACTACCAATGACATTTTGGGAAGAAGAAGTATAAACCGCTTTCTATACCCTAAATCGATCAACCATCGTAAAGAGACACATCAAAACACCATATCATTTGATCAACAAAAGACGACCAAACATCAAATTCTTCCATGTATTTGGATGCAAGTGCTTCGTCTTAAATGATAGAGAAGCAAGAGGAAAGTTTGAAGTAAAGGCAGATGAAGGCAAGTTCATAGGATACTCTGCAACTTCCAAGGCCTACAGAGTTTATCTTCTGCGGTCTCGAACGATCGTAGAAAGCATAAATGTTTCTTTTGACGACACCTTCCAGAAGACTTCTGAACGAATAAGTTCAGAACTCGGTCTAAAAGGGGAATCCTCTGGCATCTCAAAAACAAGAGAAGAAGACTTAAATCTTCTATTTCAAGAGATGTTCCATGACGACATTGATCCCTCTGCTGGAGCCGTCAGAGCCTCTGGAGAATCATCTTCTGCCAGCCAGAACGCAATAGGTATCTCTCTAACTGGTCCCTTAAATAATTAATCTTCCTCTGTTAATCATACAGATGCAAATGCCGAGGGGGAGCCAACAGAAGATGATACAACAAGGAAAACAACCACATAAGCTACTGAAGAACCAACTCCAGAAACCACAGAGGAACCAATAACAGAGGAACAAGAAGACTCAGTCTATACTTCCTTAGAGGAACAAACACCGCCACTCATTCCACAATCTGTAGGATCAAGCACGAAAGCAAAATCTACGACAGAGGGTACACCAGAACAACAAATAGAAACCTCTGAAGATCAACTTGATGAAATCGATGACCATCTCCCAAGAACAACAAAGTGGACAAAGAGCCATCCTCCAAGTCTTATAATCGGCGAACCTTCTGAAAAGGTAAAAACAAGATCTGCCACTGCTAACTTTTGTTTCTTTACAAAATTTATTAGTGTGATCGAGCCAAAAAGGATCTATGAAGCCCTTGACGACCCAAACTGGGTAGATGCTATGCAAGAAGAGATTCTACAGTTTGAACGAAACAAAGTCTGGACTTTAGTTCCTCTGCCACGAGGAAAACAAGCCATAGGAACTAAATGGGTATTCAGAAATAAGAAGTATGAAGATGGAGTAGTCATAAGAAACAAAGCAAGATTGGTGTCCAAGGGATATCGTCAAGAAGAAGGCATAGATTACGATGAAACTTTTGCCCCTGACGCACGGCTCGAAGCCATAAGAATCTTCTTAGCCTTCGCAGCCCACAGAGTTTTTAAAGTATTTCAAATGGACGTAAAATCTGATTTTCTAAATGGCGAAATCCAAGAAGAAGTATATGTCCAACAGCCACCAGGGTTTGAATGCTCTAAGTACCCAAAATACGTGTACTACCTCGACAAAGCTCTGTATGGACTGAAACAGGCTCCAAGAGCATGGTACGAAAGACTTTCTACCTTTCTTCTCGATAATGGTTACGACAGAGGTACGACGGATACAATTTTGTTTTATAAACGAAAAAGTGATGAAATTATGCTTGTACAAATATATGTGGACGACATGATTTTTGGGTCTACAAATACAGAAGAGTGCAAAAAGTTTGAAAAACTCATGCAGAGTGAGTTTGAAATGAGTATGATGGGAGAATTAACTTTCTTCCTCGGACTCCAAGTAAAACAATCATCAGAGGGAATTTTCATAAATCAAGCAAAATATGTATCTGACATACTTTCAATAAAACAGGCTCTCTGATGCCTCTGTAATGAAAACTCCAATGGCCACTGGAAATAAGTTAGACTCAGATCCAAAGGGCATACCTATAGAGTGCATGCTCTACAAAGGAATGATTGGATCTCTGTTATACTTAACTGCAAGTAGACCTGACATAATGCATGCCACATGTCTCTGTGCAAGATATCATGCTAACCCGGAGGAATCCCATTATAATGCTGTAAAGAGGATCTTCAGATACCTCAAAGGGACCAAAAATATTGGCCTCTGGTATCCGAAGAACTCTGGTTTTGGTCTTAAAGCTTATACAGATTCAGATTATGGAGGATGCAAGCTCGACAGAAAGAGTACCTCTGGGAGTTGTCAAATCCTAGGTGGTAAACTAGTCAGCTGGACCTCTAAGAAGCAGAACTGCGTATCCACATCTACAGCAGAAGCCGAATACGTTGCTGCTGCTAGTTGTTGCTCCCAGGTTCTGTGGATGAAAACTCAGCTTAAGGACTAAGACCACATCATATTCAAGATTCCCATCTTCTGTGACTCAAAGAGCGCCATAGCCATCTCTGCCAATCCAGTACATCACTAAAAAATAAAGCATATCGATATCCGTTACCACTTTCTGAAACACCATGTTGAATATGGGACAATCGAAATGCACTTCGTGTCTACAGAGTACCAACTTGCAGACTTATTCACCAAGACACTAAATGAGAAAAGATTTCTTTTCTTGGTGGGTAAGTTGGGAATGATAAACATGAGTTAAAACCTCTGAAAGTATAACTTAAATCTTCTGTAAATATATATATACATGTTTCTGTTGTTTTATTTATTTTATTTTATTTCTGTATGTAAATTCTCAATCACCAAGTGTTCAATACTCAACAGAGCTTCTATAGGATTGCTCAGAACCTCTGACAGTCCTTACAGAACCTCTGAAAATCTTGATCTATGTTATATGCACAAGTTATCTTATTTGATCCAAGCATAGGTCAAGGGGGAGTAGAAGGAAACCTTGAAATGATCTACAGAGGATGATCATTCAAGGGGGAGCCAAAGAAGAATTGCGATCGACATTATCCATAGAAGTCAGGTATTAAGCCGAAGTCAGAAGAGTCAAAATATAAGTATCTCAAACAAACAGTTTTTGAAAACAGTTTTCTAGGACACACATTTCCAATTTTGTCCTAAAGAAAATGTTAAAAACATTTCAAACTACAAATGATCAAAAAGATGCATAAATTTTGAGTTATGAGAAATTTAAGGTCATAGAGCCTCTACTAAGCTCAACAGAGGCTCTGCCAGAAAAAATCTCTATGGATCGTAAAGTTAAACTCTTTCGATCGGTTTGAATGTCTTATCAAAAGACCTCTTTTGCACAAATACACACTTTGAAATTCTAAAAAGTTGTTGGTCACAGAGCTCATTCCACCAAAGAAACTCTGTTGACCAACACAGGCTTTTAAAAGAATTTCTCACACAAAACCTTTTAACAAACAATTTTCTAGGACAACTACTTCCAAAAACGTCCTAAAAACATTGTCAAAAACAATTAAAAACTTGGATGATCAAAAAGTTTAATAGATTTTTAGTTATGAGAAATTTCCTCTCATAGAGCTTCTGCTGGCTCTGACAGAGCTTCATAACCTCTGTCGAAGAAATTCCTACTCTATAAATCTATCGATCATCTCCAATGCTTTTTAAAACGTTTTTGGTAAAGGTGAAAGCCTCAAAGGAAGGGGCACCTAAACCCAAGAGGAGAAAGAGCAAGAAGAAAACTGGGAAACCTCTGTCTCCTATACAAACAATTACAGAGGATACAGTGGCAGAAGAAGTGGCAGAAGAAGTGACAGAAAAGGTGACAGAAGAAGTCACAGAAGAACAAACCCAAAAATCACCTGTGCATTCCCCAACTCCTCTCAACTATGCACATCATGGGAATTTCTCAGACTTCCTCCAACGTCCTGAATTTGCCAACACCCTTGACCCTGCAGGATGGACTGCAGAAGCTCTGTCACATGAAACCAAAGAAGCCAAAGAAGATCCAGATTTCACAATCTCTGGAGTTGATTCTGATCTTGATGATGATGATCAAACTCTAAGGGATAATCCGACTGAGACCCCAGAGATACTACATAACCCCTTCCTTCAACCTGGCCTTGATATTCACAGAAGAAGCCCAGAGCAAGTAATCTCTACCTCTGACGGTACACAGGTTATGCACCCCCAAGTACAACAACTTTTTGGTACTCATCCTATGTACGACTCCCTAGGTCCAAGGGAAGAAGAGGTAACAGAAGAAGGGGAGACTAGGGTAGAAGTCTCAACCCATATGGTAGCAACAGAGGTTGAGACCATAGATGGAGAACAAGTGGTTGGATGCTTCACAGAAGCAGAAGCAAGAAAAGATGCCTGGATTAATAGAGGCACACAACCAAAACCAACTCCCAGTGTAACCCACACTTCTATTGCCGCCAGTCTAGTGGCAGAGGGCAATATTGAAAAAGAGAAGCACGGCTCGACCCCAACCCAAACCATCCGGACAGAGGAAATTCATTCATCCTCTGTACCATTAATAACCGGGGAAACCATTCCAGGGGGATCCTCTCTAAAGGATCCATCCGTAGTAAGTGATCTATTGCCCCGGATCACAACAGAAATCCTTGCAGAGGAATTTGTTTCCTCTGCCACACGCACACAACTTGATCCAAACATCTCTTCAGAGGAGATTAAAGTGCACAAAGACAGAGAAACTCTAGACAAGTCTCCGAGTCAAAAGAAGGATAATCTAGTACCCACCTCTGGAGTGGATCTAGACAATGTCATTCTCAGAACTTCTGTAGAGTCTGAAGCACTAGATGCTTCTGCTCGAGGATCAGAAGGAAATCCTTCCGCCCCCAACATCAAAACAAGGGCGAAAGAAGGTGTCTCAGGAACAGAGACTCACTCTGGGGACGAATGTGTTCCCCCAGAGGTTACAACGAGTTCACATGTATCAAGGGATGAGTTCCAAACCCTTGTCACCTCTGTGAACCAAGCAGTGAAAGAGTTGCAAAGCTCTCTCAAAACTTTTGCAGAATCAACATCTTTGGCTATCACAAATCTAAATACCAAAATGGACAACATGTCCACAGAGGTACAACATACCGTAGCTCAGACGAAGTCCTCTGCAACAAACACTGCAACCTCTGCAGCTGCTGAATTCGAAAAAGCCGCCACCACTGCCTTCAAAGAGTTTGTCAAGCGTTTCTTCAACAACTAAAAGAGCAATCCTCAAAGGGTCTTACACCTGAAGACCTGAAGAAGGCCTTAGACGAAGTTCAAGAGCAAACAACCAGAAATACTCAGGCCATGAAGCCTTCTGACTACATGACAAGAGCTCAAGTGACAGAACTCGGCCAAGGAATACTTGATAAGATGACCGAATTCATCAGAGCTTTCACCGCTGCCAACGCAAACTATGTCAGAGAGTTTCAAGCAAGCGTCAGCAGAATGCGCTTCAACACAGAAGCAGAGGTTGAAACACTGCTCGACATCTATGATGACTTATGCGCAAAGATGATTGTTGCAGGGGCTGTTCCACCAAAGAAACCAGATACATCTTGCAGGGCAAAAGATAAAATAGATAAGGGTCAGGATGACTCTGATGATGATTCTGACGATTCATCAGATCATCCTGAGGAGGAGAATCAATTGGAGAAACAAAGGGATGTAGCTGCAAGCAGAGGTCTACCAGAACCACCAGTATCCGCAGGACCCATGACCCAAATTCCCCCAAGGAGGAAACCAACAACAGTCCACAGAGGCTACAGGGTGATTAGAAAGGTCGTACGCGAAAAGCTTCTGCTATACAACATGGTAGATTTCCAATTGGCTCGAGATCTTGGAGTAAAAAGCTTAAACGTTCAGCCACCAGAAGACTACTGCCCTCCCTCTGCTACACCAAACTCAATCATCACAAATCCAAGGGTCGGGTTAGTATTTCTAGATCCTTCTGGTAAATCAAAGTTGTTCGTAGAGATGGACTGTCAGAAGTACGCAACAAGTACTTTGACAGACTTTAGAGCGATACTAATGGAGCACAGAGGAACAAAGCTCATGAATCAAAGTCTTGCCGACAGACTGATAGAGGTTATCGATGCAACAATCAACTTCCGAACTCTATGCATCAGCTTCTATCACGAACTCATACAAGAACGACTGGACCGTAGAAGTTTCAATGACTTCAAAGATGCCAACATCTGAGTCAGTCAAACAGATCCTCTGTAATATTTTCTTTTCAATACAATCAAATGTAAATGCCTCTGGCAAAATCTAATATAAAAAGAAAATATTCTTGTACTTAGAAAATACTTGCACTTTCAAATTTTTAATTTTCACTACTTAGGGGGAGATTGTTAGCTCCAATCTTTCTGTTTGTAAAAGTATTGAAAATAGTCTAAGAACATAAGTAACCCACAGAGGCTCTGCAGAAGAACCCAAGAATACCGAAGGCAAGAATCAGCAAAAGACTGCTCACACAGGACCGAGCCGCAGAACCTCTGTCACCCTTGACAGAGCCTCTGCGGTTTATACTGAAGACTTAGAAGATTTACAAATATCTTTCTACTGTTCCAGGATCCGTTCATCCATTTGTTCTAGGCATGCCCTGACATCAACTACACGTGTCAAACTCTGATAGGGCTCTGTCAGAATTGGAACATGCGCATTAAATGAACATCGTACCAAGCTACTGTTCACCCAATCCTGTCTACTGTAGATCAGTCCTTATTGTCTAAAGTATGTCCCCTTTAGAAGTAGTATAAATAGAAGACTCATGTTGAGTTCTTCTATTAAGAAAAATACCACAAAAATACACATATATCATTAAGCTTTGCTCTTCTCTCACACACCATTAACTGCAGATTTCTTGTTAATCCTTTGATGTTCTTGGTGTTCTTAATATATATCAAATACAGTAATCTTGGAGATATTCGTCTGTTCTTACATACTGTTTATTTAAAATTGTGTGTTCTTCTACCTTACATTATCTTTCAGTTCTTAAATACGCTTCCGCACCATACAATCTGAACTAACTGAAAGTTAAGATCATTGTTTAAGCAAAAAGGAACCAACAATCAACATTTCTCTCTCCTCTCTCAATCCTATATAAACAATCCTTGTTTATATTTTTGCTCTTTATGCGCTCATAACTCTCTCAAGGCAAGAAATATTTCCTTTGCATACAAATCGGATTAATCTAACTTAAGACTATGTTCTTCTTTCCTTCAAACAAAACAGGTTCACATTTCTCTTCCTTAATGCTTTCTGGAACAACAAAAACTTACTTTTGATCTTAAATCTTTGTTTTTATGGATCAAAATGTATTGTTCTTCTAAGAAATCATCTTCTTTCATGATTTTTTTTTAAAAACCATACAAGTTTTCTCAAAGTTTAAATACCTTCTTTAAACTTTCTCTTTCATCTTTAATACGTTTTTCCAGAATCCTTCCTAAAAAGGAAATCGGTAAAACATTGTTTTCTACCATTTTTGGTTCATTTCAAACTGGAAATCTGTAGATCCCAGTTTGACAATCAAGTAACAATGAACCGAACAATTATAGTTTATTGAATGATTATAGAGAGGTTACAATATTGGAATGAAAAGCTCTCTCTCTAATCTCAATTAGGCGCACAATTACTATCTCTAAGCTTCTGACCTAATTCATCTAAAAACACACCTTAAAAACCAAGGCTTTAAGCCTAAGGCCCATGGCCCAATAACACACTAAAGCCCATATTATCAATTATGAGGTTTTTACAAATAAATAAATAAACCTCTAATTTCTTTATATCACCTTCTATTTTATTGGACTTTTAGTCCTAACAATCTCCCCATAAAGTTATATAAAGAAAAAATACGATCTTGAAATCTTCAGGACTTGATCTTCTCTTCGTCTTGAATCTTTAAACCACTTTGGTGTTGCTTGTCTTCATGTCTTTCACGCTCCCCCCTTTATCACCTTTATCTTAGTCTTCAAAGTATCAACTTTATCACCAGATTCAATGAACAATTACCTCGACTGAGTGCACGAAAAGCATCTTTCAACTGTGGGAACTCAACACATCGGATAACCACACAAGAAAGATAATGTGCGAGTTACGTGACATTCCACAGTGCATCTTCAGTTTAAAATAATGAATCTGTCTTTGAACTGCGAGTTGAGTTGGCTTTCAGCTTTAAGAGCTTTGTAGAACCAATATGCTTGAAGGAGGAAATAATAATTTGTAGCGAACACCACTTGATAAGGGATGTGAAGAATTGATCACTTGTCTAACTCTTTTCGGAACTGATCAAATAACAGTTACTCCCCCTCAGCTTTTGCTAACTCCTCCTCAAATTGATATTCGGTGTGTTTGAATCTGTATCATTTCTCCCCCTCATGATGAGTAGGAGCATCCGTAGCATCTTGTACTTTCAAAGACGAAATAGATGAGTAGCAAAATACTAGATAAAGCGTTTTAGTAACCAAGATGGGGTAATCAACTAACACATAAACACAATAGTAACTGTTATCACAACAATTAAAATAAATGAGTGGCCTATGTTCAGAGTTGGCATCGGGGTATCTCTGATAGGACTTCTAGTTATCACTGAAGAAAAATCTTAAGAAATTACTTCTCAAACTGTTCCGGCAATATCACGAAGATATGCAATGGGAATCACAAAGACTCGTGCTTGTGTGAATGAATTTTTTTTTAGCTGTTTGGCTCAAAAATTGATTTAACCTGGGACGCACGTTAAAAATCAATTGACACAGTGATTAGAATATAAAGTTCGGAGACCAGAGCTGATGTCTTCCCTTTTCAATATCTAAGACCTCCGAGTGAGGAATAGATAAATTATGTGCTAATTCTCCATGAATATATGAAACAAGCATCTTTTGTGAGATACTTGAGTGGCTAGGTGGGGTGACATGAGTTATCGACACTGGGACCATGTCTGTATCAGTATTCATCTCCAAAGAACGAGAATGAATAGATTGTGTGGTTACCCGGATAACTGACTCGGTTTGGTAAGGACCAATAATTATTTTAAGTCCTGTCACATTCTCACCATATTCTTTTCACTCCAAACTCATCTATCATCTAGACCCCTCACTGATGTCAATAAGGGATGTATTTCTTGGGTAGGTCCTTCCGGTTCTGGATAGACCATAGAAACGATATAAGTCCTATCACTCCTTTCACTCTTTTTTTAATAAACGAGTTTTGTAAACATTGAAGTACACATTAAAAACGAGTTCTAACTGAAATGTTTAGAAGTCAATACTTTGAAGAATGAGTTCTGAACTGAATTATTCAGAAGTCATAAAAATTAAGTGCGAGTTATGATCTGAGGTAATCAGAAGTCATTAAAATTGAAATAATTGAATTTCAGGAAACAATATCAAGCGCAAACCAGAATGACCCGATAAGCACAATATGTTAAAAAAAATCAAACAATGAATAGAAAGTTTAATTGTGAAGAACAAGTTACAATTAATATGTCAGAAGAGAATTGAATCATTAACACGAAATGACGTACTATAGAAACAAAAGTCGAATTCAAGCGAGTGTATTTCCATCGAAAAATCAACCAGATATATGAGACATGGAAATAACTAAGTCAAGAAAGCATTGGACGTGGGAATCATGGAGGTTAAAATCGGAGAATAACAAACACAAGTAAGTTATTCAGAATGAATTGCCACAGTCTTTGAATTCACTTAAAAATTCATGTATGTGTGTCAACTACCTTATACTCCCCCTCAAAAATAGCATAACCTTTGAATGCAGTCATGTGAAAAAAATATTTTGAATTGTGTTATACATGACATTCATGTAAAACAAATTAGAGAGATTTTGGTATCCATGCTTTGATGGATCCTTGGCGGTTAGAGGCCTTAATTGTAAAACGGGGATTGTGGATACAATAAGAACCATACCAACACTTAGCATAGTTTTTATTCACAAAGACACTTGTTCCACAGTAAGAACAACATAACTTATGTGTAGATAACCTGATCAGCTGATTAACAGAGTAAACACGATCATGCAAAAGGTTTAGCGTGGAAAGCTTTGTTGTTCTTGTCACTCTTAACAGAGACAAATGACTTTGGAGCAGGAGCGGATCCTTTAGCTCTACAAACCATCTTTACTTTCTTGAAAGATTGATTATCTGATTTGTCAATAATAGGGTCATAAAACAGAGAGAAGTACGGATCTGATCTTTTGAAGAACTATTTGATCTAATGAAGGTCTTTGAAGAAACATTTTTGTGGATAGAACTTAGAGCAGTCTTAGAAAAGCAAACTGAATTAGCTGAATCACCATAAAGAGACTGATCAATATTATCTGGACCGGCAAGAGTGGGTGATTCAACATCAGAGTTTTTGGCCTCAAGTTTCTTGTCATTGTTAGCCAAAACATTTTTCTTCTCAAACATTAGATCAAGATTCTTTTGAAGATCACATTTGAGCTACTTCTCTATCATGATATCAGTTGACAAAACAGATAATTTCTTTGTAAGCTTAGAAATCTCAGTCTGAAAGATCTTTCACCCGTTTGCAAAATCATCTTTCAAACTTTTTGCTCTAAAACCTTCAACCTTCTTCTTTTCAGACTCTTTGCTTACTATGTCTAATTCTTTCTCCAAATCAGTTATTTTCAAAGAAAGTTCTCCATTCTTTTCAGTAAAAGATTTGCGTTCAATTTCAAACTTCTCTCTTTCTAAAATCATAACTTTCTCAAAGTCAGAGATCTGTTTTGAAAGTTTTAAACATATAAGCTCAAGACTCTTCTTCTCTTCAAGAGATTTCTTTGAAAAGGCAGTTAGTTTATTTTTAAGTTCAAGGTTTTCACAGTTGAAAAGCTTATCTTTCTCTTCAAGTGCCGCATCCTTGTCTTTGAGATCAGAAATGTGTTGTTGAGAAATAGGGATACTCTTCTTCATATCATCCAACTCTTTCTTCAGAGTAGCATTTTCATGGAAATATTCATTATACAGACGTTCATAATAAATTGCTTCTGGATCACTAAGCACCTTTGGTTCTGGCATATTATTACTTGAAAGAATATGATCGTGAGACAATTCAAGATATCGATCCAAAAACAATCAAACAGTGTATCACAAAATACACAATTGTCCCCCTTCGGTGACTTAGCACGGGGGATACAGAAATCGGGACCCGGAGTCGATACGCAACCGATACAGAAGTCGGGACCCGGAGTCGATACGGGACCCGAAAGTGCAGTCCGGTAAAGAAACTGGGAAATAAAGCGATCCAGGGCGAAACCGGGAATTGGGAAACCCGGAAAGAGCTACCCGGTATTGGAACCCGGATTGGGCAAGGCTGGGATTCGGTATGGAATCCGAGATCCGATATGAAATCCGGAATCGGGACCAAGATCGGGATCCGTAATAGGAGTCCGGGAAACAAGAACACGTACCTGGAGAACTCGAATGCGATGAACACAGATCTGGGTTTGGTTTTTCATTGCAGATTTTGATTCCTGGAGATTGTTAGCACAACCAAAACACGAAAAACACCAAACACCAATCGATGTTGCCCCTAAAATCAACCTATTCCTTGAATGTTTTGAAAATTTATGAAACAGGGGCTCAAAAACAATGTATCGATTTTCAACCAATTGATGACCAAAAACATCGAATTCGACCCAAAAAGTTTGTAGAAATCAGTTTAACAATGTATAGAATGGATTGGAAAACACTGATTTCAATTTAGTAGCAAGAATAAAAAAAAAACCAAAAATCAATATGAACACAACGGCGTTTTTCCGAATTTGAAGAACACAGAATCAAAAATTGATACCTTTTAGATCGATAGCTTTGTCCCTCTGCTCAAATACCAATTGTAGATCCCAGTATGACAATCAAGTAACAATGAATCGAACAATTATCGTTTATTGAATGATTATAGAGAGGTTACAATATTGGAATGAAAAGCTCTCTCTCTAATCTCAATTAGGCGCACGATTACTATCTATGAGCTTCTGACCTAATTCATCTAAAAACACACCTTAAAAACCAAGGCTTTAAGCCTAAGGCCCATGGCCCAATAACACACTAAAGCCCATATTATCAATTATGTAGCTTTTACAAATAAATAAATAAACCTCTAATTTCTTTATATCACTTTCTATTTTATAGGACTTTTAGTCCTAACAAAATCCTTTCTTTACACGTTTCTTTCCTTTAAAGGAAACTGGTAAAACTCTATTTTCAATCTTTTGAAAATATTTCCTAACTAGGAAAGTCTTTTCCTCTTCTCTTTTGTTTTCTATCTCACAGAAATGGCCAAAGCAGTAACAATGGTACAGTCCTAGAACATGAAAGTTGAACCGATCCAAATCACCTTCGGCTCAAACAACCACCTCGCCTTACTCAAATTCCCTGAGAAAAAGCCATGCATGCATCTCGCTGATACTGTCAACCTACTAGGAAACTGCCCGATCTACTATGCCCTGACAGTTGCTCCTCCAGTCCACAAGCACTTGCTTCAGCAGTTCTGGTATACTGCTGAGAAAACCGAACAAACCCTGAAGTCTAAAAGGGTAGTCCCTGTAGTTATAGTTTCTATTTTTAACATTTTTATTTCATGTTGTTTAGAGTTTAAAGTTTTTTTTTTACAATTTTGGTCCCTAGACTTTTAACTTTTAGATTTTTACATTTTTAGTCCCTAGTGTTTTTAAGTTTCTAGCTGTGTCATTTTTAGTCCTTTGAGTTTAATGTTTAGATTTTTGTCATTTTTAGTCCTTATCTTTTATAAGTGTTAGTATTTTACACTTTTAGTCCTTATTTTTCGTTTTATTTTCCTATTTTGTCATATTTAGTCACTATTTTTAGTAATTTTTCATTTTTTATCCGTTTTATCTATTTTTAAATGCTTTTGCCCGTAACTGATGTATTTTTCTTATCTTTTGCAGGTTTGCCGATTAAAAGTCCAGTTTTTCGCATTAATTTTTCGGAATTAATTTTTGAACGACAAATTTATAATTTTTTTTCAAATTTTGATTTTGAAAATTTTTCTGACTTTAATCGATTTTTCTCTGATTATCGTGTGTGCATAATTCTACTTCTCACGAAGCATCTGATAACGATCATTTTTATTCTTTTCAGGTAAAAATGGATGATTATTTCTTAGAAGTATATTGGGATGATCCACCGAAGGAGAGACTAAGTGCTATATTGCGAATGGAAAAAGAAGAAAAAAAAATCTAAGTCAAACTATTCTTGATGAATCACTCATAGATAAACATGAAAAGCTTGATGAGGATAAGAAATCTTCTGATTCTCAAATATCAGAACTTACGAAGAAAATCAAAGATTTGGAAGAAAATAATAGTGAGAGTGAAGTTTATTTGAAAGCCATTACCACTCAAAATACAGAGTTTTTGGACAAAATTATAGATTTGGAAAAGAAGCTTTATTTGAGAGGTCAAACTGAGCAAACTATTCATATGAAGAAACCAAGCCTTGTGAGTTATGTCAACAGATATTGGGGACTTGGTTATGAAAATCCTAAACATTTGGCCAAAGCAAGCAGATCTTTACCAACATTGTATGATTTTACATGTTTAGGGTATGCTAGATATTGGCCTGAATTTGAAATACCATGGTCAAATGAAGAAGAAATCAAAAAAGAGGAAGTCATGAAAAGAGTAACAACTTCAAAAATGCAACTTCCATTTTGTTATACTCTAGAGAATGAAAAATATCAATAGAATCCGTCTGGAAAACTTTCGAATGACTATTTTGATATCTATGCTACTAAACCCAATTGCGAAAAACCTCTTGAAGAAAAACGATATGTTCCACCTTTGATTCTAGAAGGAAGAATATATGAACTTGAAAAATCTGTTCTAGAACAAAGGATGAAATTTGAGCTTGAAAAATATTTTCTTTCAGCTGTTTACTCAAATAGCTTCAAGGAACTATCTTCTAGTTTCAAGACCGAATTAGAAAAGGAAAAAGATATTCATGAAAAATCTTTGATTAAAAAGTTTTCAGACTCATTCAAGAGTGCTTTTGATGCAAAAGAAAAAGTCAATCAAAAGTGTTTCCAGCTTTCTAAGAAAGTGTCGGATCTTGAGAAAACTTTACTCTCTAAGCATAATCAATTTGAAAGTGAAAAAGCAAACTTTACAAAGGAAAGCAAATTTCTTGAAGAAAAGATTTGTGAACTTTCTCAGAACGTGAAGACATTGGAAAATGCTTTAGAAAAAGAAAAAAATACTTTTACAAATGAAAGAAAGATGTCTGATTTTGAGAAAGTTTTCAATCTTGAGCGAGAACAATTTAAGAACGAGAAATTCATTTTTGAAATTGAAAGACAATCTTTTGAAGAGAAAATAAGTGAGCTTTCTCAAGAAGTAATTGAATTGGAAATTGCTTTAAAGAAAGAACGAAAAGAATTTGCATCACAATCGTGGTTTACACCTGATTCTTCTTCTTCTAAAAAGGATTTTGAAGTGCATTCTGTTAATTCTGATTCTGAAAAGGATTTTCAATCTAACTCTGTTCCCAAGGAGAGTTTAAAGCATGAAGTTTGTGACAAAGGAACAACATGTGAATTTGATGTCTCTAAGAAGCTTCCTGACCATAATGCTTTGATTGATGAAAAAAGAGTTATTTTTTAGAAGGAAAAGAAAGCTCTTGAACTTAAATGCATAAAACGTTCAAAACAAATTTCTGATTTTGAAAAAGTTTTATTTCTTGAAAAAGAAAATACTTAGAAGTAAAGAGTGGATTTTGAAATTGAAAGAAAAATTCTTGAATCAAACAGTGCCGAGCTTTCAAAGAAAATATCTGAATTGGAATTTTTATTAGAAAAAGAGAGAAAAGAGTTTGGTGAAAAGAAGAATGTTTTTGAAAACAAAAAGCCGAATTTTCAAAAGAAAAACATGGAAATTTTCAAAGATATATCCGAAAAGACTTTTGAAGAAGAGAGAAACATCTTTAAGGCTGAAATCTTAAAGTTAACTTGATCTGACTGTTCAAAAAAGAAATGTTATGTCCGATAGAGTTCAGCAATTGGAAGCAATTAAGATCAAAGTTAAATCATCTGAACAATTTAGTGCCGATATTATTGTTCAATCGTCGTATGATGGTTCAACGAATTCAGATTGTTCGTTAAAGACTGCTTCTGGTTCTGTTCATGAACATTCTTCTTCGACAAAGTCTGTCAAATCAAGAGATCGGATGCGTCCTTCTAATCTTTTCTTCAACCGTGATGCTACCAGTTCAGATACACCTATCTTTAAGGCTGTAAAGATGGAATGGAATGTGAAAGGTTCTTCACCTGAAAAAGATGCTTCTAAATCATCTGTTCCTCCACCGACGGTGAACAAAAAGAGCAAGGCTCATAAAGGTAAGTCTTTTGCTAAACCTAATCCTGTTTATTCTGGAACTCATTTGATTAGGTTGGCACAAAAGCAACTTTGTTGTTCTTCTTGTGGAACTTAAGATTTTGTTAAGCAAGAAAATGTTCATTTATAGTATGGTACTTATATTATTTCTTAAAAAAGAACTACATATAACAAGCCAGGACCCAAGTTACGTTGGGTACCAAAATCTACTTAATCTGTTTTGCAGGTTCATCATGTGTAGAGTTGAATGTCAGAACTATACGAAACACATGACTAGAAAACAGAAGAGAAGTGTGCAATTCGAAGAAGAGTACCTATGCTAAAATATATGCATAATTTCAGGGGGAGTAATTCTAATTTTTGATATATTTTGTGCTTATTGACATATTTTTTATGCTTCTTTGTAGGGGGAGCATACGCAATTATGGTTTCTGAATAATTCAGTTCAGAACCCGCACTTCAACGTGTTTGACTTCTAAACACATCAGTTTAGAACTCTTACTTCAATGTTTTAGACTTTGATTGTCACGCATACTAATCTGAGGTACCTTCTAAATTTGATTATAACTTTCTTTTATCTCAAATGAACATGGTCGTAAATGCTATTCGTACGCTTTGTTCAAAACTTATTTCTGAAAAAGAAATTAATAATGATCAATCAAAATCAATTAAAAAGCTTAATGTAAATCTTCAAGATGAAAAGATGATTTTGGTTGACACAAAAGATAAAATGCAAAAGAAAATAGAAGAATTAGAAGAGACAAACAAATCGTGTATTGAATCTTTGAAGACTATGACCGAAATGAAAGATACATTTTCTGATAAAATTTCAGAATTAGAAGAGAAATTATATGTAAGAGGTCAATCGGAACAAACAGTTTATTTAAATAAACCAAGGAGTTATACGTCTACAAAGGAGAAATGGGGACTCGGATTTGAAAATCCACATTTTTTAGATGAGGCTAAGACGAAAGTTCCTACTTTATATGAATTTGATTTTTACATCTTGGTAGATATGCTCCTCAATTTAAGATTAATTGGACAAATGATGAGGAAGTTTCAAAAATAGAAGAAGAGAAAAGGAAACTTACTACTAAAATGCAACTTCCATTTGTTTATACTCGTGAAAATGCGAAGTACATTTCTAAGTCTAAAAATTCTAACAAAGATTCTTTATCAAACGATTATTTTGATATATATGCTAATAATACTAATAAGGAGAATAAATCCGAAGTATTGTATGATACTAAAAGATATATTCCTCCTTTAGTATTAGAAGCTAAAATCGTAAGTCTTGAAAATAAAATCGTTGATCTTGAATCTAAGTTAAGAATTTTAAATAAAAGAAATGTACAAGCAGATTCTAAAGATGATAAAATGGATGTTGATCAAAACCAAAACTTTTCCTCTTCTAATATTGAAACTGATTCTGAGACCAATAAGTCAGAAAATGAGTCAGAAAATAACTCCGAGGAAAAAGAGAAGGAAACTGTTTCAAAGATTGATTTTTTAAATAAAATTCTCTCTTCTGAATCTGTAATTAAATCGGAGAAAATATATGATACTTTTACGATAAATACAAATTTTTATAATTCAAATCTTCGTAAAAGTAGAAGGTCAAAGAAGTCAAAGAATCAAACCCCTATTCCTGAAAATGTCTCTGATTCTTCTTATTCTACTTTTCAGATAGGGTTGTGAACAAGCGGCAAAAGCAAATCTGGAAAATCAAAAGCATACCTCCAGAATTTTCAACAACTGACTCGAGTGACATAGACGATAATGTTTGTAATAAGAATTATTTTTCTTGTAATAATAAGAATTGTAATAATTCTTTGCGTTATTCAATAAAGCAAATGATTCAAATTGCAAATGATGGTTTGTGTTGCTTATCAAGTTGTAATCTGGTGGTAATTTTTATAATTCCGAATCTGATTTTGTTCACGATTCGTTTTATAATTCACATGCATATTATAATAATAAAGACTTTAAAAAAAAGGACTAACAAGAAAGGACCCAAATCTATATGGGTACCTAAATCTGTTTGATGTGCTTACTTGCAACCAAGTCGTTTGTGGTATCGTGATTCTGGATGCACCAAACATATGACTGGCAATAAGTCTTTATTATCTAACTTTAAAGAAAAGTCATGTGGACGTGTCAAGTTTGGTAATTGCGCAACATCACCCATTATTGGATATGGAGATCTCGTTCAAGGAAATATCATAGTGAAAAGAGTGAGCTATGTTGAAGGTCTAAGCCACAATTTATTCAGCATTGGACAGTTTTGCGACAAAGAATTAGAAGTCAGCTTCAAGTCCAAAAGAGTTGCTGTGAAGAATGACAACGGAAAAGAGTTATTAGTTGGAAAAAGGAAATCCAATTTATACACCATCGATTTCTCAACTATTAACACCCCCTCGGATATATGTCTTTTGTCAAAAGCAACAACACAACAAAGCTAGCTATGGCATAGAAGACTGGCTCATCTCAACTTTTGATACATGGATAAGTTAGCCACAAGTGAATTGGTTCGAGGTCTTCCATCACTGAGATTTCAAAAAGATCATCTCTGTTGGTTCCCGTATTTGATTAACAAAGATTATCTAATCTATTAGTTCAAATAAGATGTGTTGCGGAAGCGTATTTGAAGAACTAACAGATATGTTTATATAGAAGCAACATAAAATACCAAATAAACAGTATATGAAGAACAGATGAATATCTCAAAGATTACTGTATTTGATTAAGAACAATAAGAACAGATTTGATGTTAATTGTGTGCAAATGTTTTTGCGTAGAAGATTATATATTATTGTTGTTAAGGAAGAACTCAACATGAGTCTTCCTTTTATACTACTACAAAAGATCTATCCTAGACAAAAGGACTATTGCTACAGGAAAGAAAGGATGGTATGAACAGTTGGAAAACTGCATGCATTAAATGCGCTAATATCAACTTGGAAGGTGGTCCTATCGGAGTATGACACGTGTAGGATTCAGACCATGCCTTGTACAAGTTGACAAACGTACCCTGGAACAGTAGCAAGATATTTCTGTAACAGTGGTAAGATATTCCTGTAACAGTGGCAAGATATTATAAATATCTTCCAAGTCTTCAGTCTTTTCCACAGAGCTTCTGTCAAGGGTGGCAGAGGTTCTGTGACTTGATTCTTCTGATAGCAGTCTTCTTTAGTTCAGTCTGGTCTTGGGGTTCCTTGAATGATCTTCTTGTTTATTTTGGTAGAGCTTCTGCGGCATTTTGCAGAGCTTCTGTGGAAGTCTTCTTTACTTGGCCTATTTTTCAATACTTCTAATATTATGAATATTTGGAGCTAACAATCTCCCCCTAAGTATTGAAAAATGAAAATTTGATTTTTAAGCATAATTAGGCTAAGTAAAATAGATAGAGGTTAAACAATACCTCAAAAGATTCATTTCATTTCTTTTTAAAGTTTACAGAGATATGTAAATGAGACTCAGACATTTGCATCTTTGAAGTCGTTGAAACTTCTGTTGTCGAATCCCACTTCTTTTAGCTCGTGATAGAATTTGATGCAGAGTTCTCTTAAGCCAATTGTAGCATCTATTTCTCTGATCATTATTTCTGCTGATTCTTGATCCATAAGCTCCATACCTCTGTTCTCTTCTAGGATTGATCTGAATTTGTTCAGAGTACTGGTTGCATACTTCTGACAGTCCATTTCCACAAAGAGTCTCACTTGACCAGCAGGATCCTTATATACTAACCCGTACCTTGGTGTTGTTATGATTGAGTTGGGTATGGAAGAAGGTGGACAGTGATCCTCTAGTGGTCTCAGACTTAGATTTCTGACTTCAAGATCTCTTCCCAGTTGAAAGTCTATCATGCTATATAGCAGAAGCTTTTCCCTCATTGCTTTCCTGAATACTTGATAGGCCCTTCTGTTAGCATCGTTGTCGAAGTTTTCTTTCGTCCAAAGTAGAAGATCTGGCAGATCGTAGGGGTTCAAGTTCCTTATATCGGCATCTGAAAATTGATTTTCGGACCTGTTCTCCCTTTTGACTTTGTAGATGTTGTACCTGATCTTTGGAAAGGTTCTTGTTTGAGAGAATTTGCAGTAAATTACCTTTTCAATTTTGGACTCTAAGAAGACTTCCGCCCTTGCTTTTGGCTTTGTTCTGGTGAAGGTGTTGTCAAGGTCAGCTCTGAGTTGAGGATCTTCGATGTGTGGCGGAGGATTGTTCTGATATTGTTGTCTGTAAAGATACCTATACACCACCTCTTCCATTTCTGCATGTCGTGTAGACGGTGGTGGTATTGGTCTTCGCAAAGCATCTATTTCTTGTATTATCTCTGCAACCCTACCCTTTGTTACCTTTGCTTTTGGATCAAGGAACGGAATTTCTGACAGATGATCTAAATTGAATGCCCAGTTTTCTTCAGGTTTAGGAGTGACAAAGGCATCAAATGAGCTCTTCATCAACTTCTCTGTCATCTGAGGTATTGGCTTTTTCTTCTTTGGTTCTTCTGTCATGATACCCTTTCCTTTATCTTTGGCTTGAGACTCAGATCCTGTTGCCTATTTTGGAATTTCTGGGATTGCTTCTGTTGGTTTGGGTGTAGAGGTTTCTTTGGGTATGATGGGGATTGCCTCTGTAGTTTTTGACTTTTCAGTATCTGAGGACTTTGGTGGGGATGGTTCTGTGGGTTTTTCTTCTGTAAGCTCGGTTGCGGTTTGTGGAGGGATTGTTGGTTTTGGTGTAGTAGTGGGAAGTTATTCTGAGGATGAAGATGTCAGGATTTGAACTTGAGGGACATTTTTTTCAAAGACAGAGGTGGTTTCCACAGAGGCTGGTGTTTCCTCTGTGGGTCTCTGTTGAGTTCCATGAGTTTGGGTTTGGGTTTGGGTTGTTTCTCCCCTTGTTTCTCCCCCTCAGGATGATCTGATGGACCATGATGGTCATCATCAGTGTCATCCTGATTTATATCTGATGTACCCTCTGCACTGTATGATGTGTCTGATTTCTTTAGTGGAACAGCCCCTGCAGCAATCATCTTCGCGCACAAGTCATCACAGAGGCCGAGTAGTTTTTCAACCTCTGCTTCTGTTTGGAAGCGCATTTTGCCGACGCTTGCTTGAAACTCTCTGACGTAGTTTGCGTTGGCAACTGTGAAGGCTCTGATGAACTCTGTCATTTGATCAAGGATTCCTTGCCCAAGTTCTGTGAGCTGAACTCTGGTCATGTAGTCAGAAGGCTTCATGGCTTGAGTGTTTTGCAGTGTTTGCTCTTGAACTTCTTCTAAGGCCTTCTTTAGGTCTTCAGGTGTAAGGCCCTTAGAAGTAGAGGATTGATCTTTGAGTTTTTGCAGCAAGTTGTTGACAGACTCGTTGAATGCAGAGGTTGCACATCTTTCGAATTCTTCAGCATGTAGTCTGGCAGAGGTTGTGACAGAAGTTTCTGTAGCAGACATCATCTTTGACAGAGCTTATTGTACCTCTGTTGACAAGGTGTCCATTTTGGTATTTAGGCTTGTAATGGCTCTTGATGTAGTTTCTGCAAAAGATTTGAAAGAGCTTTTGAACTCCTTCATTGTTTGGTTCACAGAGGTGACAAGGGTTTGGAACTCATCCCTTGATACGTGTGAACTCGTTGTAACCTCTGGGGGAACACATTCGTCCCCAGAGTGAGTCCCTGTTCCTAGGACACCTTCGTTCACCCCTGTTTTTACGTTGAGGGTGGAAGGATTTCCTTCTGATCCTCGAGGAGAAACTTGTGTTTCAACCTCTACAGAAGTTCTGTGAAGGTCAGTGTCCAAATCCACTCCAGAGGTGGGTATTGGAATGTCCTTCTGTTGACTTGGAGATTTGTCTAGAGTCTCTTTGTCACTGTGCTCTCTACTCCACTCTAAAAGGAGGTTTGGCCCTTTGGTCCCTCTGAGGTATCAGAAGATTCTCTTGACAGCAATGTAATATGACTTCTTAGGATTAGCTTGATATCTTGCACAGGGGCATGTGGCATGCATTATGTCAGGTCTACTAGCTATTAAGTATAATAAAGACCCAATCATTCCTCTGTAAAGCGTGCACTCGACAGAGATGCCATTTGGATCTGAAAATAGGTTATTTCCAGTGGCCATTGGGGTTTTCATGACAGAGACATCAGAGAGGCTATATTTTTCAAGTATGTCAGAGACATATTTTGATTGGTTTATGAAAATTCCTTCTGATGTTTGCTTGACTTGAAGTCCGAGGAAAAAGGTTAATTCTCCCATCATACTCATTTCAAATTCACTCTGCATGAGCTTTTCAAAATCTTTACATTTTTGTGTATTTGTAGACCCAAAAATAATGTCATCTACATATATTTGTACAAGAATAAGCTCATTTCCTTCTCCTTTAAAGAACAGAGTTGTATCAGTGGTACCTCTTTTGTAGTCGTTATCGAGAAGAAAGGTAGAAAGTCTTTCGTACCATGCTCTTGGAGCCTGTTTCAGTCCATATAGAGCTTTGTCGAGGTAATAGACATACCTTGGGTACTTTGAGCTTTCAAACCCTGGTGGTTGTTGGACGTATACTTCTTCTTGAATTTCACCATTGAGAAAAGCAGATTTTACATCCATTTGATATACTTTAAAACCTCTGTGGGCTGCGAAGGCTAAGAAAATTCTTATTGCTTCGAGCCGTGCAACAGGGGCAAAAGTTTCATCGTAATCTATGCCCTCTTCTTGGCGATATCCCTTGGCCACCAGTCTTGCTTTGTTTCTAATGATCACTCCTTCCTCATCCTTTTTGTTTCTAAAGACCCACTTAGTCCCTATGGCCTGTTTCCCTCGTGGCAGAGGTACTAGAGTCCAGACCTTGTTTCGTTCAAACTGCAAAAACACTTCTTGCATAGCATCCACCCAGTTTGGGTCTTCCAGGGCCTCAGAGATCTTTTTCGGTTCGATCACACTAATAAAGTTGGTAAAGAAACAAAAATTTGCAGAAACTGATCTTGTTTTTACCTTATTAGTGGGATTACCGATGATTTGTCTTGGAGGATGGCTTTTTGTCCATTGAGTTGTTCGTGGAAGATGATCATTTGAGTCATCAAGCTGAACTTCTGTGGTTGAAGTGGTTGAAGGTTCTGCCCATGTATTTAGTTCAGCTTCTGTAGGAATGGGTATCAAAGTTGAAATTTCCTTCTCTGTAGGCATTGTGGTTTCATCTTCAATTCCCTCTGGTGTTTCTTCCTCTATTGGATTTGTTAGTATTTGGATTACCTCTGTTGTTGAATCTTTTGTTGTATCTTCTGTTTGATTTTCAGTACCTGTAGTAGTTGCAGAAGAGGATGAGGTATTAAATGGATCAGATAGAGAGATACTTACTTCATTTACAGAAGGTGATTCTGCAGAGGTTCTGTTGGTTCTAGCAGAGGGATCAACATCGTCGTTGAACATTTCTTGAAATAGAAGACTTAAATCTCTATTTGTTTTTGAGATGCCAGAGGATTCCTTGTTTAGCCCAAGTTCTGAATTGAGTTGTTCAGAAGTCTTTAGGAATGAGTCATCAAAGCACACATTGATGCTTTCTACTATTGTGCGCGACTTCAGAAGGTAAACTCTGTAGGCTTTGGAAGCGGCAGAATACCCGATGAACTTGCCTTGGTCAGCCTTTTCTTCAAACTTTCCTCTTGAGTCTCTGTCGTCTAAGACAAAGCATTTACATCAATTCATAAGGAGTTTTGATGTGTCTTTTCACGATTGTTGAACGATTTTGGGTATAGCAAGCAGTTGAAATTGCTTCTGCCCAAAACGTCATTGGTAATCCGCATGCAGAAAGCATGGTTCTTGCAGCCTCCACGAGCGTGCGGTTCTTTCGTTCGACCACGCCATTCTGTTGTGGGGTGCGAGCGGCAGAGAAGTTCTGGGATATTCCTTCTTCTGTAAGATAGGCTTCAAGGACAGAGTTTTTGAATTATGTGCCATTATCACTTCGTAACTTCAGAATTCTGCACTCATAAAGAATCTGGATTATTTTCATTAGATTAATCAGGATGCATGGAACATCAGATTTCTTTCTGACAAATTCAACCCATGTAAATCGTGAATACTCATCAATTAAGACAAGTATATATTTCTTGCCACCTAGGCTCTGTATAGCGATTGGACCGCAGAGGTCAACGTGAAGCATGTACAGAGTCCTAGGACAAGACACATCAGTTTTGCCTCTGTGGGAAGCTCTTTTGATTTTTCCCAATTCACAGGCAGAACATAAATGATCCTTATTAAATTTAACAATAGGTAAACCTTTGACTAGATCAAGTTTTACCAGTTTATCTAGATTATGAAAGTTTAAATGACAGACCCTGTTATGCCATAGCCAGGCTTCTTCACTCTTGCTTGCAAGAAGACAAATGTTGTCCTTGTTTTTGGCATTGAAGTTCATTAGATACATATCACCTTTTCTTTTGGCTCGCATAATTTCTATTCCGGTGTCTTCACTTAGTAGAGAGCAAAATGTTCTCTTGAACAGTACATCGAATCCTGTGTCACAAAGTTGGCTGACACTGAGTAGGTTGTGTTTTAGGCCATCCACATATGCAACTTTGTGTAGTGTGATATTTTCATTCTTTATGACTCCATAGCCTTTAATATGCCCCTTTTTGTTGTCTCCAAAAGTCACTGATCCACCATCTTGTTTTTCTTGGTACGTGGATAGAAGACCTTTGTTGGCAGTCATGTGCCTTGAGCATCCGGAGTCTAGATACCATATTGGCACATACTTCTTCTGCAAGACAATCACAGAATTTTAGGTACCCATATCCATATAGGTCCAGTTTCGTCAGAATTTTTCAAGTTTGCCTTAGCATTCTTGAAATACATTTTATCTTTTGCCGAAGAATCAGTTTGTTTCTCTTTAATATTTGATTTAGGTGCAGAGAGAAAACAATTTGAACTACAGAAATGATAATTTAACTTGAACACATTAGATCAAAGCAATGACAGTATAGAACATCAGAAGTGATTTGCTTGAATTTTTTATTGAAAGCTTTAAACTGGGCCATAGAGGCATTACATTCTATTCTAGCATATGGCTTCCTATTACAAGAATATTTATGTAGATTAGATTGTTGGCAAAAATCTTTGTTTGTAGCAGCCTTCTGTGAGTCCCTTCTGTGGTGAACTTCTGTTGATTTCACTGTCACAAAAGTAAAAGATTTGTTAGGTTTTGGCCATTTACCCTTTTGTTGCCATGTTGGTTTCTCTTAAATTTTTAAGGGTTTTGAAAACTTTGAATCTTTTGGATTTTGAGTGGACATTAACTTCTGTTTTTTGAAATTTTCAAGCTCAATAGAGGTTTTGGCTTGTATGCACATATCCAAAAAGGCTGGACAGATTGGAATTCCAGTGATTTTCTCCTTTGGAGGAATAGTTCTGTTAAGAACTTCAGAGGTTTGTTTAATAACCTCCGAGTCACAAGGAATCTTTTCTATTGTTTCAGTCTCTGATTCGTCAGATGATGAATCGTCCTCATATACAGAGGTTGAGTCATCAATATTTTTTTCGACAGAGGCTGGACTTTCCGAGCATGTGTCATACTTGCTTTCTTCATCTGAAAAATTACTTTCTAAGTCAACAGAGGTGTCTGATAAGATCTCTTTAGAGAGTTTTTGATCTGTAGAAGGTGTACATAGATTTTTCAAAATATCTATTTTCCCGATTTCCATTATTTCTTTTTCAATTATATTTCTTAGTTTTTCTTCTGTAAAAATTGGTTTGAACTCAATTGCTTCTGCAGATAATTTCTTTTCAGAATCTATTGTACAGACAAAAGCAACTTGAGTTTGAGTCTCTGGTTTACCAAACTTGAAGATTCCTATCTTGTAAAGCTCGTGTCCCGTTATGGAATTTTTCTTGGGTTTATTTATTGTTCAATAATTTTTCTCTTAGCGAATGTTTTAACGGGAGTTAACGAGAATGACCTTAAATGTAATTTATCGCAAAACCGTAATTTGTTTGCAAGGGCTTAGTATTGCGAGGGCTAAAGTTGCTATTTAGGTAAAGTAATGCATAGGGGTCGGCCCATGCAAATTCAAAAAAAAACCGAGACACACTTTTGTTTTTGTTTTGTTTGGATTTCGTAATGAGCAACCGAGAGGGAAGAAAGAAAACGAAACCCTACGGCCCCTCCCCCTTCCCCCTTGGTTGTGATCGACCGAGATCCCCCCCCCCCTCCCCTCCTTGTCGTTCCTTCGTCACCACCGTGAACCACCACCGGCAACATCCAGCAGCCGGCGCTGCTGTCCGCCGGCGAGAGAGTGATTAGCGAGAGAGAGAGAGAGAGTGCCGAGAGTGAGAGAGACTGCCGGAGAGGGAAGGAGAGCGAGAAAGAGAGAAGTGCCGTAGCAACCCACAGCCGGCGCCACCGCCATTCTCGCCGGCGAGAGGAAGAGGTTCAGCGAGAGAAAGAGAGAGAGAGAGAGTCGCTAGCGGCATCCGGGACGTGAAGGTCGGGATCTCTCGTGGTTTTCTGCTGAGTGGTAAGGTTCCGTTTCCTTTACGTTTTCTTTTCTTACGTCGTATTCAATCGCAAACCACCACCGCCGGTGGTGGCTGCCGCCACCGCCGCCGACCACCACTGCCGGAGGTGGCAGTGGGTGGTGATTGGTGTTTGTCCAGCCTTCGTAAACCCTAAATAACTAAACCGTAACCCGAATCGAATAACCTTGAACCGTTTTATAAAATCGTCATTTTATGTGGAAATATGAATCTGTCACTGTTTTGCGACGGCCATAACCTTTCCGTCGTAGCTCGGATTGAGGCGAATCCAGTGCCCACGGTTCACATTCTGTGCCGGACACACTTTTCGTGTTTTAGCGGAAGTCTGGTTCGGCCTCTAACTAGGCGTAAAATGGCTGTTTTTACAGCAGGTCTGCACATGACAGCTTCGTGTCCTGTTTTTAGAAAATTCATAGTAAATTGTAGAAAAATCGTTAGAACGCGTACGTTATGTCCCTGGAACCCTAAGACATAGAACTAACTGATTATGGAATAATATTTCTGGATTTATCAGTTTATAAGGGGTTAAACAGGTCCCGAACAGACCTGTGTTTTTAGAGTAAAAGCTGGAAAATTGCACGTGTGGGCTCATAGTTGTGGCTTTGGGTTAGGACTTCGCTTTGACGTTTGGCAACACTTATTTTGGTGGAAAGAAGTGAGTTGGAGTTGATGAGATCGTGTCGCTGTTCGTGGATACCTGCTTTGCTTTTGAGGTGAGTTCTCTCACTGTGTAGTTAGGGGTTGTATGCATGTCATAGTAGTTTGTATGTACTACTGTCTTTGTGGTGTGAACTAGTTGTTTGTGGTGTGTATTATTTGATTGGTTTAAATGCTTAGTATAAATGTGTTACATTACACCTCGGTGGGACCGAGGGCTCGGTGGGACCGAGGAAGTGGAAAGAAACGTTGTGGGAATTCGGTGTGACGAGTGTGTTACATTACAACTCGGTGGGACCGAGGGCTCGGTGGGACCGAGGAAGTGGAAAGAAACGTTGTGGGAACTCGGTGTGACGAGTGTGTTACATTACAACTCGGTGGGACCGAGGGCTCGGTGGGACCGAGGTGTTGGATACATAATTACTTGTAGATGTTTACTCGTTTTATGTAACTGTGGTGTTGTTGCTTATGTGCGGATATGGGTGATGTGTATATAATTCCTATCTGCGCATGTGTTGGAATTCACTAAGCCTTGTGCTTACCCTTTCCTATTTACTGTGGTTTCAGGTACTAGTGGCCCCAAGGCGTGATGGGTACACACTGACGCGCGTGAAGAGTTATTTTAAATTATGAAATTAGTATTATTATTCAAATGATTTATTTCCGCTGTTTATTATTAACGAGAGTATTTATTAATAAGTTTGCAAACGAAACGGTGTTGGATATTTAATGAGGTTTTATTTATAAAAATGCCTTCTTTTAAAAGTCAAAATTTATTGTAATTTTTAGGACGTTACATATCTGATCTTGAGTTTTCAGATATCTCTTTGGTTTGGATCCTCTTTTGACAGAGGTTGAAGGTGATAAATCTGTGTTTTCAAACCACACATTTATCATCTTCATGGGTTTCCTTAAGTGAGGTTCCCCAGAGACTTTTACTCTCTTACTTACAGGGATTAAGTTTGGAAAATTAGGTTTGTTAATTTTTCCTACAGCAAATAGAGATAACAGAGGTTTATTCTTTTTGTTTTCTGTACCTTGATTAATATCACTGTACCCAATACCTCGTCTTCCTATTTGAGTATTTATTTTCTCATACACCTTTTGTGCATCACGAGAATTTTTAATTAAAACATCTCTTCTAAGTAGATCTTGCCAAAGGACTTCTCTTTCTTTTTGAAAATATTCCTTAAGAGCTAAAATGTTTAGTCTGTCGCTCTCAGAATCTGAAAGTTCTTTTGTTTTGGATTTTAAAGATGTAATTAATTCAGAAATTCTCTCTTTTAAACGAAATAGATTCTTGTTCAGTGTGCTTCTAATTCTTCCTTTTCTTTGAAAATTTTTGCTTTTTCTTCAGTGAGAAGTCTAGCTTCTCTTTCATAAAAAGTGAGCTTTTTCTGAATATCATCACAGGTCTTTTTCAGTTCAATATTTTCAGTTTTAATTATAAGTAAATCAACTTCTGTAGTACTAGAGGTGGAGTTTGAAGTGGATACCTCAGTGTCAGAGTCTGAGCTGATTTCTGCCATGCCACAGAACATGGCATTGTTGGTATATTCATCATCAGAGGTTGTATCTGACTCCCAATCTTCTTTGTTCACTACTTTGTTTGCCATGAGTGACTTTTGAGCATAATACTCAGCTTTCTTTTTGTAAAAAGTTGAGTCCTTTTGTGGGCGATTTGGCCTGCTTCTGCATTCATTGGCAAAGTGGCATGGCTTCCCACAATTGTAGCAACCTTGGTTCTGGGAAATATTGTCAGCACGATCGTCGGACTTCTGTCGGTAACCACCTTTTTCCGATCTGCATTCATTAGCATAATGACCAGGCTTACCATACTTGTAGCATTCTTGTGGTGTGTAGCTTGCCTTGTCATCTGACCTCTGTCGGTCATTTCCTCTGTTGTACCTTTCACTCGACCTCTGTTGGTCGTTACTTCTGTCGTCTGACCTCTGTTGGTCAGCTGATTCTTCTCTTCTTCCTTGATCCCTTCTACTCCGATCATCTTTTCTTTCTCTATTATCTCTGCCATATCTATCATTACCAGAACTCTTTTAGTTTCCTCTGAATTCTCTTGTTAATAGAGCTAAGGATGTTGCTATTGATGCCAGAGTGATCTCTCCGTCTTCCATAATCTCTTCGTCTTCGCTGTCAACTACCACCACCTTTTTCTTTTTCTCCTTCTTCTTTTCCTCTGTCGCTCTTTCTTTCCTCGGCCTCTCTGTTTCTTCTGTAGATTTGCCAACCAAAGCAAGAGGTGCAATGGTTAGTTTCTTTGCTTGTGCTATTTGAGGCTCTTGACCAGCTAATGTTCCGTAGAGGTCTAAGAGTCCAGGAATCTAAATCTTGATTGGTTTGTAAAGACATAGATAACTGGAGCCATTCTTCGTTCAGACTTTTGAGAAACATGAAGTTATTCTCTTCAGAAGTTCTGTGGATGCCGAACTTCTTGCAATTATTGATCAGGGAGTTGAACCTGTCATACGTTGTCTGCAGAGATTCAGTTGTCAGGGCTTTAAAAGCGTAATATTCGTTTATATATTGAGCCCTTCGGTTTTTCTGAGTTTTAGCTCCCCCTTCAAGTTGTTTCTCCAGTTCTTTACAAAGATCATACGCAGATTCGCATGCATCTAAGGACTGGAAGAGATCGTTGGGGATTGCCATGATCAGAATTCTTTTTGTTTTCTGCATGAGTTCATCTTTTTCTTTATCTTGATCTGACCAACCATCCCTGGTTTTAGGTTATTGATGCTCAGGGATTTTAGGAGTGTCAGCTGTAGCTGGTACACGAGGTACAGTTAACATAGGGACATGAGGAGGATTATAAAGGTATTGTACGAGCTCTTTATCAGTACCCTCAAAGAAATGGATCATTCTTATTTTCCAATGAGGATATTCATTTCGTAGAAGAGATGGTGGTTTGGTTAATGAACCAGCTGTGAAGAAATTTTGTGCGTTTGTCATTTTAAGAGTAGAAATTTTAGAATAAGATATGACACGAAAAAGTACGAAAGATTAATCTGGAAAGATTTTCTGGGTTTGGAAGCTCTTAACAGTGCACTTTTATGGAGTTTTAACTAAAGAAACATTTTCTCTGGATTTACCAAATATCGAATAAATCGAAAATGGCAAAAAATAGAATCTGTTTGAAGGAATGAATAACAGGTTAGAATCAAACCACGTTTCTACCAATAATCTTGTTAAACGAGGATCGCTTGATATTGAAAACCAAGCTTTGCTCTGATACCAATTGTTGGTTCCCGTATTTGATTAACAAAGATTATCTAATCTATTAGTTCAAATAAGATGTGTTGCGGAAGCGTATTTGAAGAACTAATAGATATGTTTATATAGAAACAACATAAAATACCAAATAAACAGTATATGAAGAACAGATGAATATCTCAAAGATTATTGTATTTGATTAAGAACACTAAGAACATATTTGACGTTAATTGTGTGCAAGTGTTTTTGCGTAGAAGATTATATATTATTGTTGTTAAGGAAGAACTCAACATGAGTCTTCCTTTTATACTACTACAAAAGATCTATTCTAGACAAAAGGACTGTTGCTACAGGAAAGAAAGGATGGTATTAACAGTCGGAAAACTGCAAGCATTAAATGCGCTAATATCAACTTGGAAGGTGGTCCTATCGGAGTATGACACGTGTAGGATTCAGACCATGCCTTGTACAAGTTGACGAACGTACCCTGGAACAGTAGCAAGATATTTCTGTAACAGTGGTAAGATATTCCTGTAACAGTGGCAAGATATTATAAATATCTTCCAAGTCTTTAGTCTTTTCCGCAGAGCTTCTGTCAATGGTGGCAGAGGTTCTGTGACTTGATTCTTCTGATAGCAGTCTTCTTTAGTTCAGTCTGGTCTTGGGGTTCCTTGAATGATCTTCTTGTTTATTTTGGTAGAGCTTCTGTGGCATTTCGCAGAGCTTCTGTGGAAGTCTTCTTTACTTGGCCTATTTTTCAATACTTCTAATATTATGAATATTTGTAGCTAACAATCTCTGTCAAGATTGTGAAAAGGGCAAAATGAAGAAAGTTCCTCACAAGCCGAAACCTGATTTTTGCACGAAAGATATTCTTGTTATTTTACATGTCGATTTGTGTGGGCCAATGAAGACAAAAAGTATTGGGAAGAAAACGTACGTTTTGGTGATGGTTGATGATTACTCACGATATACTTGGGTGAAGTTTCTGAAGTCAAAAGATGAAACTCCAGCAATCCTTTTCAATCTCATCAAGACCATTCAGACTAATAAGCAAAAGGCAGTGAAAGTCGTCAGATCCGACAACAGTACGGAATTCAAGAATAGTATTCTACAATCGTTCTATGAAGAAAATGGTATTACTCAACAGTTTTCTGCCGCAAGAACACCTCAACAGAATGGTATTGTGGAGAGACGAAATAGAACCTTGGTTGAAGCTGCTCGTACTATGCTTACTTATTCAGGTCTTCCTTTATCTCATTGGGCTGAGGCAGTGTCTATAGCATGTCACACACAAAACAGGTCTATCCTTCATCGACGATTCAACAAAACTCCTTATGAGCTTATGAACGACATCAAACCAAATGTCAAATATTTCCGAGCTTTTGGGTGCAAATGTTTTGTCTTGAATGATCGGGAAAATTTGAACAAGTTCAGTCCGAAAGCAGATGAAGGAATTTTTCTTTGTTATGCTCTTACTTCAGCCGCATACAGAGTGTATCTAACTTCAGCTAGAAAGGTGGTGGAAAGCGTAAATGTCAAATTTGATGAATCTGAAGAAATGGTTTCCGGCCAAACAGGACCAGAACCTGGTTTAACAGGAATTTTAGCTTCTGGACAAATCGGTTCAGAACCTGTTCCACAACCAACAACTCAGGATCCGATTTCTAATACACTTTCTGATCTTGATTTGTTATTTGAGTATTTTTATAATGATGTGCCTTCTACTAATACTGATGTTATTTCTAATGTGTCAAATTAGGAAACTGTGAATGCATCTACTTCTAATTCCGCTGCAACTAACTTTGTCAATGATGTAGTTCCAGTCGTTCCTGAACACGAGGCAACTGAAGATCAAACAGTGGTTTCTGAAGAACCACAAGTGATTCCTGAAGTTGTGGAGCCAGTGACAAACGATGAAATCACTTCACCACAGACTCAAGAAGAAACTGATGTTGTTCAACCTAATGAAGAAGTGATCCAAAATCCGATTGTTGATCAACCGACAGTTCAAGAATCTGAATCAGAGAGTCTAGTTGAGATATCTCCTCCGATTCCAGAAGTGATACCTATTTCTTCAAGCGAAGCAGAAATACCTGATCCTCCTTCTCAAGTCTTGCAAAGTGTTCAAGAGATAGTTGATCCTCTTCCTCACACAACAAAATGGACAAAGGCACATCCAATTCATCAAATCATTGGTGATCCATCTTCATGTGTTTCTACAAGATCCAAGTCCGCGACTCCAAATGAATGCTTATTCGCTTGCTTTTTAAGCAATGTTGAACCATCGAAGGTATCTGAAGCATTGAATGATCCGGATTGGATTATTGCCATGCAGGAAGAGTTAAATCAATTTGAAGCATTGAAGGTGTGGTGACTTGTTCCAAGGCCTAAAGGAAAAAGCATAATCGGCACTAAGTGGATTTTCAAGAACAAAAAGGATAAAGATGGTATTGTTGTGAGAAATAAAGCTCGTTTGGTAGCGAAGGGTTATCGACAACAAGAAGTTATAGATTACGATGAGACATACGCGCCGGTTGCAAGATTAGAAGCTATCAGAATGTTTCTTGCTCTTGCAGCTTATCGAGACTTTACCGTATATCAGATGGATGTCAAGACAGCTTTTCTGTACGGGGGACTTAAAGAAGAAGTTTATGTATCTCAACCAGAGGGGTTTATTAATCAAGATAAATCTGATTTTGTGTATCGTCTTGATAAGACCTTGTATGGTCTGAAACAAGCATCACGAGCGTGGTACGACGAATTGTCAACCTTCTTGCTAGAATCTGGATTTGTCAAGGGAGCTATTGACACAACTTTATTCATTTATCGTGAAAATCATGATATCTGCTTAGTACAAATTTATGTGGATGACATTATTTTTGGTGCTACTAACAAATCTTTGAGTGCATGGTTTTATGATCTCATGACTTCCAGGTTTAAAATGAGCATGATGGGGGAAATCAATTTCTTCCTTGGACTTCAAGTTAAGCAATTACCTGATGGAATCTTTATCATCCAGTCAAAGTATGTCTTTGATATTTTGAAGAAATTCAAAATGGATAAGAGCACTACAATTCACACTCCGATGGCTTATGGTGCAAAGCTTGGTCTAGATCCAGATGGCAAAGAAGTTGATGTTCGAGAATACCGAGGGATGATTGGATCATTAAAGTACTTAACAACAAGTAGGCCAGACATCATGTTCTCTACATGTTTGTGTGCCAGATTTCAAGCAAATCCCAAAGAATCTCATCGGATGGCAGTCAAGCGAATTTTCAGATATCTGAAAGGAACTCCATATTTAGGTTTGTGGTATCCAAAGAGTTCAGATTATAAACTAACTGCTTATTCTGATGCAGATTATGGTGGAATTCAACTGGACCGGAAAGTACATCGGGTCATGTACAATTACTAGGAGATAGGCTGATTAGTTGGGCGTCAAAGAAACAGAATTGTGTATCAATTTCAACGGCTGAAGCTGAATATGTTGCCGCCGCCAGTTGCTGTTCCCAAGTTCTTTGGATGAAGACACAATTACAAGATTATGGGTTGCTGTACAAGATAATTCCGATATATTGTGACAGTAAATCAGCAATTGCTATTTCGGTCAATCCGGTTCAGCACACAAAGACTAAACACATCGACATGTGATATCATTTCATAAAACATCATGTGGAGAACGGTACAATCGAATTATATTTCGTACCTACTGACTATCAACTTGCCGATATTTTCACCAAGGCATTGGATGAAAAGCGTTTTAATTTTCTTTTATCAAAACTCGGCATGTTGAACTTGAAAGTTTGAACCTTCACAAATTTAATTCAATGAAATGAAAATATTTCTACTTTCATTCAATGAATAAAATGTGTGTCAAGGGTGATTTTACAAGTAGTTTTGTGATATCTAAATTTTATTTGCTTCAACTTTCGCTTCTGAAATAAATCGAAAGGTCAGCAAAACATGAATGAAAGTTTGATATATGCGCAAAATTGTGTAAATCTAGACTTATGTAGAATACGATGCTCACAAAGCCTAATTGTCAGAATGAAGAATGGAAATGAAAATATGAGGGAAGCACAAAGTTTTATAACCAAGTGATTGAGATGCAATAAAAAAAATATAAATTCATTAGGTTTGAAAGTTTATGCCTGTGGCCTATCTGGTTTGGGAGATTAAGTCCCAAGGGGTACTCGATACCTAGCCCCTAAGATCAACTGGTCTGGGATTGGCTGACCCAAATCCTGCTATAAAACCAGATAGAAAGCCATGTCCTACTGGTACAGATGGGATTAGGATATATCGATGTAGCCTTTCTGGTTTGGGAGAGTAAGTTCCAAGGGGTGCTCGACACCTAGCCCCTAAGGCCAACTGGTCTAGGATTGGCTGATCCAAATCCTGCTATAGAACCAGATAGAAAGTTACGTTTACAGTGTATCTTAGTCTTAATAAACTTTTTGATAAAAAGATGCCAATGTGCACAAAATAAAAGATTCCAATTAGCACACATCTCTTATATCTTGGGGAAATTACGATGTCGCGATAAACTTATAAATTTGTGGAAATTCTGATTTCGTCATATAGTGTGAGTAAGAGTAACGTATTCTTATAGGTTTCAGAAGTGCATTTGATTGTTGCAAATCATATTTCGCATGCTAGCACACCAAATAGATTTAATAAGAGGTTGAAACTGAACAAATTGTAACTTGATATGCAAGCATGACTTGTTTCTGGATCCAAAAGCATGCATTTGATGTCATTTGCTTGAAAAACATGTCTACTTTCACTGAGTTTAATTTTATTTGTTCGATATTCAAACATTCTATAGTTAGTAGTTATGTTAGATAATTTAATGTATTTCAGTTTCCATTACTGATGTTTTACGTGAAATGTTTCATACTGTGATGTGTGGAGTTATGCTGATTTTGAGGGGGAGCGATTTCAAAAGATAAGCTAATTTTGTGGGGGAGAGAGTTCATGAGAAATTATTTTGAAGGGAAGAAATATCATATGTTCTTCATTTGAGGGGGAGCACTTTCTGATGAATGGTACGTATCCGAAAATACAAAGATCGAACAGGTATGGGTTTCTGATATTTTCTTCAGGTAAGTTCTCCAAATGCTATTTTAATCTGAGAGTATATAATGCATTTGTGTAGGGGGAGTGAAATGAGTCTAATATTTGAAAAATCATTTTTTTTTGAAAATTTCGAAAATACTTCAAGTCCATATTGCGCTACCCTTAGTGGCGCAAATCTAGATTTGCACGACTTTAGGTAGCGCAATTCTCATAATTTCAGTATTTTTTTTTGAATTTTCATTAAAAGTTGGTTTGAAAAAGGTTTTAAAAAAGGTTTAAAATGGTGTTGACCTAATTTGACTCACTTTTCACTGTCAATTGCGATTTTCTCTCTGGAATTTCTCGCGACCCATTTCCTGTGTGTCGATTGATTCAGTGTTCATCATTCAGGTATGATTTCGATTCTTTCTTCTTGTGTTCATGATCGATTTCATTTAATTGTTCATACATTTCAATATATTTGTGAAATTATCGACTCTGATTTGTGCGATTGTTCGTGTTTGGCAGTGTTCATCGATATCAGTTTTTAGTTGAAATTGGGGTTTCATTTGAGTTTGTTAGGGATCGAGTTCTGCTTACATTGTGTTTATATGTTGATTCGATGCCTTTAAACATTTCTTGGATCCCTAATTTTTGATTTGTTTCGTTTTGTTGAATATCGCGTTTCTGTATATCTGTGATCAAGTGAGAATTGCGCCACAGCCAGTAGCGTAATTCATACTTTGCGCCACAGCTGGTAGCGCAATTCATACTTTGCGCCACAGCCTAAGGCGATTTTCTTCTATTTTTTTTGTCTAACTATGCATTGCACCACTTCAGGTCACGAATTTCTTCCTTTGCGTTTCTTCAGCTCGCGCAATTTTCACATTGCGCCTCTGTCCTTGGCGCATTTTATACTTAGGATTTTTTTTTATGTCAATTTTTTTTTCCTTTATTCTTTTTATATAGTTGTTTCTTACTTTCTACTAATACTTTATTTATATATTTCTTAGGAGATACATGCATTCAAATGACAATCCAGATGATCAGGTTCACGAGGATGAGAATCAACCATCTGATCATGCTTCTCGAGATCAACCTCTTCATTCTGTTCCTTCTTCGGGTGCTGATATGTCTGCCAGAAGGAGTTCTCCGGAAGATGTTTTCCCATGCGGAATGTATGTCTTGCCTTACAAGCCAAACAATCACTATGTCAATCTTGACAGAGTGAGAATCCATCCGATTATTCTTTCCATTCTTCGAGGTCATCCAATCAGATATGCGTTAACGGCACGTCATGGAATTCCTGAAGTTTATCTGCACCAAGCCTAGCACTCGATTAGAAAGATAGATAATTCTTCACCACCTCGATTCTCGATTAAGATAGATCGGTTTGAGACTTTTCTGGATTTTCGTCGTCTTCGTTTATTACTCCGTCTTCCAGAAGCTGATTCGAGACCGGGACGCACAGTTTTTGATGATTATCCTCCGGAAGAAGAAATTTTAGCTGGGATTCGAGATTTAGGATATGTTGGCACTTTGACTATGGTTAGTCAATTCGAGAAGGCACGTCTTCCACCAGTCTGGTATGCGTTGTGCTCAGTCATCAACAGATGTTTGACTTCCAAACATTCTGGTACAGATAACGCCAGTCTTCACTACTTACGTCTTTTTCATGCTATTATACATGATTTGCATGTGGATTATGCTCTTATCTTTTGGACCGAGTTGTGTGAACTTGTGTATTCCAAAGGCAAGTTCAAGGAACGGAAGTTTATACCATTTATTCGGTTTATGGAGCTAATTGTCTGGAGCATGCTAAGGAGTAATAGAGACATTCCAAGAAGACATAACTGGGTTCAAGCTCCTGATTTTGAAATGAGTTATATCAACAGGCAGAAACGTCAGTTTGATCATTTTATGCCTATTCCACCGGAGCTTATACAGACATATGCAGATCCAGAAGATGAAGAGGTTATTGAATACTGTGAAGAACATGGAATAGATTTTCAAGTGCAAGATGTTCAAGCAGAATCTGAACAAGAAGAACAACAACTTCAAAGTGAAGAAGATGATGACTCAAGTAGTTCTGAAAGTTATGACGATGCGGATGATGAAGATGTTGATGATGATGATAATGGTGGAAATGGTGGAGATATGGATTTTGGTGAATCTGTTTTTTGAGAATCTACAGTTGAGGCCACACATGTTTCTGGAAGAAATTTATCGGAAGGTAATACGGTTGACACGTCAGATACCGTTCCGATAAATACAAATGTGGCAAATTTTGAGGTAGATGAACTTGATCTTCGAGCTACTAGAGCATCTGATAGAAATATCACAGGTCAAGAAGCAACTATGACAGTTCAAGGAACGTCTGGCTCAATGACACTTGATGAGCTATTGAAGACGATGAATGACCGAATGGATGCCGAAAAGAATGAGCAGTTACTCAAAATGAAGGCGATGCTGAAGGGTAAAGGGAAAGTATCAGATATTCCTAAGATTCCAGTTGATATTCCATTTAGACGACCGACGGGTGTTGTTATTCGGGAGCCTTCAAGTAGACCAGTTTCTCAACTGCCATTTCAGCCTTCGGTTCAAGCCCCACCTTCTTCGCAACAGGGTATTCAGGATATTCCGATTTCAGAACATTATGATATGCTCTACGCACGATTATTATCTATGTCTCCTCCGGAGTATCAGGATAAAGATCTTATTTCCGGAGTATCAGGATAAAGATCTAAACATGAAGAAACTTGCCAATCTGCTGTTGGTTCGTCTCTTAAGCGTAGACATGACCAAGATGATTCGGGTCATCAAGATCATGAGGGGGAGAATTCTAAGAGACGAAGAGTTGAAGAAAGTCTGAATGAAGAGACAACTGAAAATGTTATTGAAGAAAGGGTGAATGAGGACAGGGCGAATGAGGAAAGAGATGAAGAAGCTGATCCGGAAAATCTAGTTGATGAGTTATTAAATGAAGTTGATTTGATGGCTATGGCTTCAGATATTAACTATGTTGAGCTCGTGAACATAAATAATCTGCAACTAGTTGTATATGTTGATCCAGATTCTGCACCTGTATCGATTGAATGTTCGGAGACTTCAAACGTGCATGAGTCTGAAGACTTTGATGATATGCGTAATTTCTTCTCTAACTATGTTGAGATTGATTATGATGATGATGTTCAAAGGAAATTTGATAAGTTTTGGAAGATTAAAGAAGAAGATCAAGATGATATCATAGTTATATCTGATACAGAAGTTGATGTTGAAGTTGATGAGAAAGATAATGAAGTTGTCAACATGCTTTATGGAGATTTATCAGACAATGAAGATATTGATCACCAATCTCCTTTAGCACATTCTTTTGTTCAAGATCCAGAAGTTCCAGTTCAACCAAGTTCTCCGGTTGTTCCCGTTCTTCCAGCTCCGACCACCACTACTTCAGAAAGTACATTTATTCAGGGTGAGTCGTCTAGAGCTAACACAGAAATTCCTGATCCACCAGTAAATGTTCCACCTAGAATTCTTCAACCAGGTCCCGCATTGAATAGACAGCAACGAACGCAAAGACTTGAAAAAAGATAGCAAGTAACCAGAATGAGGTATGCTTTTCTTGAAGACACTGAACGGAATTTTTATGTCAAGAAAAGAAGAAGAGTGAATATTCATGCAATTCTGGGTATTGAAAAGGATCCTGATTGGTATCAGTACGAATATCTGATGTTCATCAAGTGTATTCGTCAAGGAAGACTTCTGGTGTTCTCGAAGCATAGAATCGTAGGGGTACTTAAGGTGGAGATAGCTAACTTTGTCAGAATTTGGTATCCAATATTTTATGTTGAACGTCAAGATTATCAGAGATATCAGTTTTCTGAAGCAGACTTTAATGATCTATCTATTGATGACTTTAAGGTAATCTATCATCAATTTCGAGACATGCCTATTCGTACTGATGATATCCTCAGGGCTCTGGAAGCAGTCAAGCGATTCTTACGCCGTCAAGTCAGATTCTATAGATGCTTTGACTTCCAGCTTGCTGTTGAAAGCTTTCAGCCAGTAGTCAATGTGAGAAGACCTGATAGAGATTTGCCGAACATTGACAGCTATCATCTATTTTCTATTATAGAAGACCCTTATGGGATTGTGTATAGAGATCAATCAGGTGTCAGACGTTTCCTCAGATTTGAAGAAATTGGTAAGTATTCTGATGGAACTTTGAAGATCATCCGATTTCAACTAAATCCCAGACTGAAGGAAGTTATGAAGAAGTTATTGGAAACAAGGAGAAATCTTTACCAGGTTGATAATGCTGAGATCAGACTTTTGAGGAGAACAATAGAAACAATCGACACAAGGCTGAACTTCCGGAATACTCTAAGATGCTTGGAAATTTTGATTGGCAAGAATCGCCAACACAGAAGATTCGAGTGCCCTTGATTACAAAGGGGGAGATTGTTAATGCTACATTTATGTTGTAATCAAGGCTTATTATGTAATGCTTTTGTTATAAGTGTAGTTTGACTTTGTCTAGTCAAGGGGTATATAAACCCTTATGTTAAGCTTTTGTAATCGAACAGTTCACATTTTGAGAGTAATAGATGGCTCACTTCTCTCTCTAGATTTCTCTCTCTACTCTTGTTTGATCTTTTGCAATCTTGACTGTAAGTCTCTTCTGAACTTAATCTGAGATTGTTTGAAAGAAGAACGACTTTCAAGCATGAAAAACATTTTCTTAAATGTTCAAACCACTTCTCTAATTCAAACAGATTTTATAATTTTAGAAGTGTGATTTTAATTGTTTTTCATATATATACATATACATATATATATATATATTTATTTATATATATATATATATATATATATATATCTCGTATTATCGTAACATTAATTTTGACCGTGTGTTTTCAAAGATTAATACTTGTGTATTATCTGTTCTATATACTTTCAAGTATTCATACACACCGATACAACTTCTTATTGACTTTGTTATTACCATGTCTCAAAATGCAACAATTTTTTGAAGGTAATACTCCCGTTTGAATTTTCAAATTTTGTTGAGCGTCATATTCATTTTAGCGTGAGAAATTAAACGTTTCATTCAAAGATTTTTTATACTTGTTCATATAAAAAAATTTCAATTCTTTGATACCCTAAACCTTACATGATTATCTTTCATATTTGATCTGATTGATACATTGTCAGATTCTCAAACAAGTCTTTCGAATTCATTTCATTCATTCAATATCCCTTCTTTTGAGAAATCTTCAAAGTTCAAATGCTCAAATATTCATGATTAATTTTGAAGAGCATACATTCTGATGGCAATGTTAATCAAATGCCGAGATTTATACTTGTTCAAGCTAAACATTTGAACAACACATCTTTTTAGGACAAAATTTCATGGGAATCAGTGTGAGATATTACAGAACTTCTATGGATCCACGTTAACCAGTGTTTCCTACCCAAGAAGTTATCCTTGAGTGATTGAGGGGTGAGGGGTCGAAATCAAAGAGTGGGGGAGATAACTCATACGGTTGAGTAATCTCATTGTGCTGAGGTAAAATGTAAATGAGAGTTTGGGTAGAAGTGAGCAGATTAAAAACAGAAAAAAGGGTGTGAGATTAGAGTTAAAAGAATTAGAGAACTCTGCCCCAACCATTTTCTGAGCCGGGCAACCACATTACTGATTGGTTCACATTCTTTGGTGTAACGTCCCAAAATTATAGTAAATTTGAAATTTTAAAATTAATAATTTCATTAAATAAAACCCGTTAAATATCCAATAACCGTTTCGTTTGCAAACTCAAATAATAAACAATCTCAATAAGTTTAAACAGCGGACATAATATGTTTTTAAATATAAAATCTTAAACTCATAACTGTAAAGAGCCCTTCGCACGTGCCAGTGTGTACCGTCACGCCTTAGAGCCACTAGTACCTGAAACCACAGTTATAGGGAAAGGGTAAGCTCGAAGCTTAGTGAATTCAAACACATACGCAGATAGCAATTATATACACACCACTCCTATCCGCACGTATACAACCAACACAAGCAGTTAAAAGGTACAAGCAAACATATGCAAGAACACTTTCACATGTATCCTTCGGCTCCCCGAATTCACACAACACTCGAGTAGGCTTCCCTCGGTCTCCCCGAGTTCATACCACACTTGTACACAATTCCTCGGTCCCACCGAGCCCTCGGTCCCACCGAGATCACGCAATACTTATACACCACTCCTCGGTCCCGCCGAGATGTATATAACACTCATTTATGCCAGACATTAATTCAACCTAGTACTACGCACCACAATTCAGCCAGTACACACAACAATTCAGTTAGTACACAGAAACTACCGCGATGTACATGTAATCCCTATTCTACGCAGTGAGAGAACTCACCTCGATAAGCAACGCAGATGTCCACAAACAGAAATACGAGCCCGCCACTCCAACTCACTTCTTTCCACCTAAAGAAATGCTATCAAGTGTCAAAGCGAAGTCCTAATCCGAAATTACAACTACAAGTCTAAACGTGTAATTTCCAGCTTTTGGTCTAAAACTACAGGTCTGTTCGGGACCTGTTTAGCCCCCCTTAAACTCATCAAACCAGAATTATTATTCCATAAACATAAAGTTGTATGTCTTAGGTTTCCAGGGACATATCGCACGCGTTCATACGAGGTTCCTACTAATTTATATGCATTTTACAAAACAGACTATCCGAACAGCGTATTTCGGACCAGTCTGCACTAGACGCCAATTTGGCCCTAGTTAGAGGCCTCGTTAATTTTTCCACAAAACATACGAAACATACTAGACTCAAAATATGAGATTTTGGCACTGGTTTGACCTCAATCCGAGCTTCCTAGATTAAGTTACGGATTTTACAAAACAGCGGTAGAAAAGACGTTTTCACAAAACATTGAAACGGTTTAATGTTTTCGCGATTGGGGTTACGGTTTAGTTATTTAGGTTCGGGTCTAGGTAGCCGCGGCTGGACTAATCTCAGCACCACCCACTGCCACCTCCGGCAGTGGTGGTCGGCGGCGGCGGCAGCCACGGCTGTGGCGCCGGTGGCGGTTTGACGGTGGTTCAGTACAAAGTTCGGCAAGGCCAAAGGAGCGATCCGGCTATCGACTCACGTACCGCACACTCCCATACTTGAACTAGCAGCCACCACCACATGCGATGTAACCACCGAACGGTGGCGCACGGCGGCGGCGCACACCGTCGGCAGCCAAGGCTGCAGCGGCGGTGGTGGTGTTGGTTTGTTAATTCCGGCGAACCAGATCGGTTACTCGACCACTCCTTCTCCGCCATACACCCTCACACTACTAGGCAATGTCTACGCCCGAAACCCCCACGGAACCGGTGTTTCACGGTGTCGGCAACACCGCCAGCAGCCAAGGCTGCGGCGGCGGTGTTGGCTGCTTTGTAGTTCGACGGCGAAGGAAAACAAAGTAAAAGAAAGGCTTACCTCTCGAGAACCACGACCGTACCCGCAACGTAGCCCCAGCTCTCTTTCCACACGACCGTCGACTCTCTCTCTCGCTGCACCACTCTCTCTCGCTGCACCTCTCTCTCTCCCGCCGGCAATCTGGTCACGGCTGCGGTTTGTGTTGAACGACGGCAGCATCAAAAGGGGATGTGGAGGGGGAAAATAGGGTTTCTTGTGGTTTGCTGTGTGTGTGTCGCAAGAAGGAAACGAGAAAAAGGGAGGGTCGGTTCCTTCATGGGCCGACCCCATGCAAACCCTTAAATAAAACATACTTTTAGTCCCTAGGCTTTTGAGAAAAATCATTTTCTACCCAAAAACGTTAAGATTTACCAAAAGAGTCAACTATCGCAAATTAGCTCGTTTTTGGCCTTTGTCGTTTAACCCCGTTAAATAAAAGCGTCAAGAGAAAAAATTAAATTAATAATTATGACATACCGGGATACGGGCTTTACATTTGGTGACCATCATTGAAACGGGCAACTAGCTCATGCCAACTCTTGCATTTAACCCCACAAGCTACTTATTTCTTTCTCAACAAAGAAATGTTTCAATTTTTCTTGGGGACGCAACATATTATCTATCTAATCTTCATTCGGAAGGTTTGGATATTGAAAAAGAAGGAAGTTTGCCCCCACCTTCGCTCTTCATTCATGCACACTGAGTCCGTGGAAAATTGTTGTTGTCTCAACAGTTTACACACTTTGAGCCTAATAATCAAGCATAAGTTGCTTCAATCATTTCTACACTTGCACGTACACACAAGGAATATGTTTTCTTGTCATAACGTGCATAGAATTTCCTTAGTGTTTTTCGATGATTGAATGGAAGCCCTGGAGGAGTCAACATCAAAAAGCTCTTTTCCAAAGTGCATTCGTTGTACTAAGTGGCTCCGTGCAGCTTACATACATTTTAACTGATTCATCCATTGTTTCAGGGTTACCACTTTCATATTGTCTGAATTTGAAAAGATTCGGATAATTTTTTATATTTTTTGGAATTGACGGTTAAACAGATCATAAGGAGGAGATTGTTATTGCTATATTCAAAGACTGCTGAAATTGATATTGAAGTTTTGATGATCATAATGCTCACAATCATCAAAAAGGGGGAGAACATATGAAAGTTTCAATTTCAAGATAAAGAGAAGACAAGAAACTCGAGATAAAAAGTCAAGATGTTTCGAGATGATTCAAGAAAGTTTATAGTTCCAAAGTTCAAAGTTTGTTATTGTTCAAGAAGTGAAGATACACAGTTCAAGATTTTCAAAGCTACAATGATTCGAAGCTCATTCAAGAATGTTTTCAAAGCTCAAACCCAGTTAAAGCTCAAAGACCTGTTCATATTCAAAGACTGAACATATTTCTCAAAGATGCAAAGATCATTGCTACAATGATTCAAAGATCCATGTTACGAAGATTCAAAGATTATTGATTCGAAGATTCATAGAAATGAAGATTTTGTTTGAAGACTTTGACCAACGCCACAAAGATTTGAAGTTTGAGTTTCAAGAATTTGATGACTATTTGACTTTGAAGATCCAGATGAAGATTAAGGCAGTCAAATTAGATTTATAAAGACAACGCTTATTTGATGATTTTTCAGAGTTATTTTTTCAAAGATTGATCTTCCTTCAAAGCAAAGAGGGAGATTGTTCAAAGTGTTGAAGAGCTTAAAGTGCTAAAGATCTGGAGATTACAAAGAGCTGAAGACTATCGTCATCAATTTTAAAATTTTGAATCAATAGGGGGAGATTGTTAGAGCATAAATGTCTTCAAGATTTAATGTATATTTGTAATAGTCAAAGTCATTGTAAAAAGTCAAAGTAAGGGTGTTAAAGGTCAAAGTCAACATACTTAGAGTGAAAAGTCAAGGAGTATAAATAGAAGTGTTGTAATAGGAATTGTGTAGAAGTCTAAGATGTGTACATTGTGAGATAAGTGTGCAATATAGATAGATGACATTTTAGAGAGAAGTTAGAGAGAAAAAGTGGATCTAACTCTCATTTTGTATTTCTTTCTCTCATCTAATGAAGATCTCTTATGTTCTTACATTGTTACTTGATTAGATTGGACTCACAACTTAGCTCACCGCTCCAACTACCTGCCGGACCATTCGAGGAACCACCCTCTGACGATGAACTCATCAGGTTCGTCGACCTGATGAAGTATACATAGTACCCCAATCCCCGAAACCCTGACGAGCCTGACATAAAGCTGACCAACGTTTTCAAGGAAAAGATGCCGTCTGAACTGAACTTCCTCTTCTCTCACATCATTTCTTTGATGAGTGGGAAGACGGGATTGCTAGACCAGTCGAATAGGTACCAACTGCATATGGGTTACTCTCTCATCACTGGGCGGAAGATTGACTATGCCCGGATGATCTTCAACGACCTCATGGTCAAGGTCAAGAAGGATAAAAAGGAAATGAAATTTCCCTACGTAAGATTTGTGTCAGCGCTCCTTTCCTTCTTCCTATAAAAGGACTACCCTCAGAAAGGTGACTACCAACTTCCTCAGCTCAGAGCCCGCATCCTCGACTTTGAGCCGACTGCAAATGAGGTAAGTCTCTCTACTCTCCAACAACTTCTCCTCCAAAATTCTTCGACTTCAGCTGCAGCTACGTCAGCGACACCACCCCCAGCTACTACCCAGGCTGCCAGATCCCACTCCTCAGTGAAGAGGAAACAATCTACATCCTCCCTTGGCTCTCCTAAAAAGACCAAACGGATTTCCAAGGAGAAACCAACCTCCACCAGTTACTACATCAGTGCCCGCCTCTTCACAAGCGACGCTTGACGACTTTGTGGTTCACTCCACCACTTCTGCTCCCACAACAACAACTACTTCAGCGCCTGCAACCACTGAATTATCACTAGCATCTTCCCCAACATTCTCAGTGCCTCAAAGCACTAACGAGGTCATTCATGGCACCGCCTGTGCCATACCCGCTCACTGTACAACCGTCTTTACTTTTGCTTCTCTACCTCCCTCTTCGGTCAACACTTCAACTGCACTAGCGTATTTTCTTGCTGACGTTCCGGAACCTTTTCTGCAAGGCATCATGCACATAAATGAAGTAGGACCTGATCGTCTCCCTCTCGTAGAGTATGCCTTCCACGTCCTTGTCTGAAATGAAACAAGACATGCTTTATTATGGAGGGAGTAGTCTCTTAGAAGACTTCTCGCGACCATCAGGTATTCCACCCTCCCTCCCTCTCTCCTATCAACCCATTCCCTCTTTTGAGCGTTCCTTTGCTCAAAATCTTTCTCGTCTTACCGGTCCTAATTTTGGCACTGTTAGCCCCAAGAACTTTGATGTAAAAGTATTGAAAATATCACAAGTCAGAACTGCGTCAGAGACTAGACGTCATAGTTTAAGACTTCAGAGATCGAGTAGACGACTTAACAGAAGAACAACAGAAGACCATCAAAGATCGTCATAGATCTGGCAGAAGACCTCTGATCTAATATCAGAGACGAAGACCAGCAGATGACCTTCAGAGCGCTGGCAAATGATCTCTGGTGAACAAAACCTCTGTGAAGCCGAAGTCTCGTAGAAAATCTCTAAGTGTTAGATTAGTGTTTGCACTTTCCACATCAACCCTCAAGGACAAAGACACACTTTACGCGTGTCCCCCCAGGGTTTGATAGTACACTGTCTACACTTTATCTGGCTATAAATAGGACATTAGTGGATCACACATTTGTAAGATTAGCTGAGAATTTGTAAGGATCATTACTAGAATTGTGAGAGCACAACCACCGCACATTCCATTCCACTACTAGTGTACGATCCTATAGCCCGAGAGATTTCTGAATACACATAAAAGAAAGTGTTCTTGGTGTTATTTATATTAATATCTACGAGCAGTTTGTTATTCATTCTTGTTATCAATTACTGTTCCAAATATTATTATTCTCTCATTGTTTATGCTACACACACTCACTCATATTCAAACAGTATGTTTATGCTTCCGCCACTACCGATGTATCTGTTTGTATGAGATAAAGTGAATCTGGGAACCTACAATTGGTATCAGAGCAGATTGATTTGCTTAAATCAAACCGATCCAATCTATATGGGTTGATTCACTCTTGTTGATTGTGCTTTATTCTTCAAGTTTTAAGGTATACTCTGTTTTTCAACAAAAACCTGAAGCTCCTTTTGTTATGATTTAAATACTCGTTGAAGTCCTCAAGTAAGTTTAGAAATTACTTTTGCATTGCTTACTGTTCCATTGCATTACCGTTCACTTATTTACTGTTCAAAACTATTTCTATGTTTCGAAAACTCTCATACTCTGTTTTTTTTCTTCTGAAAATGGCGAATAACAACATCAACGATGTTTATACGGCTGGTTCTTTAACCAAACCTCCTACTCTTCTGAGGGATGAATACCCTTAATGGAAGATCTGGATGGTTAATTTCTTCGATGGCATGGATAGATATCTTATGCGATCTGTCACTAATGGACCATTCCAACCTATGGTATTTGTTCCTCGTGTTCCTGCTACAGAAACAACTGCAGAGATTCCTGCTCACATCGAACCTAAAACCACTGGTTTTACAAAAGAAGAAAAACTTAAAATGGAAAATGATCGTAAAGCAGTTAGACTTTTGATTATGGCTATTCCAAACGATATTTTTCAAGAATTAGACTCTTGTGTTACTGCTAAAGAAATTTGGGATCAACTTCTGAACCAACTCGAAGGGGGAATTAAAACCCAAAAGAACAGAAGGACCCAATGTAGAGGAAACATTACAACGGACCTACAACATTAATGTGGGGTTGTACGGTTGAAGGAAGATAACAATGTCTTGTTCTTAAAAAGTTTGAATGATGAATGGTTAAATCTGTCTATGTCTCTACAAGTTAACCACAAACTGGATACATGGTCACTCACAGAAGTGTATGGCACTCTTGCTGCACAGGAAAACGATGTTGTCAAACAAAAGGGCAAATCCTCTGTAGGAGGACCATTGGCATTGATCTCTGAATCAAAAGTACCCTCAGAAGGGAAATCCAGCAGAGATAATGCCTCCAGGGACATCAAGAAAGAAAAAGTCCAGAAGAAGAAAGGCAAGAAAAGCCTGATTGCAGAAAGTGATGATGAAGAAGGGAGCAAGTCAGACACTGATGATGATGCTGATATAAATTCCTTTGCTCAATCTCTTGCGTTCATAACACAACAGTTCAACAAGAGATTTGGCAAAAAGGTGTTTGCTAGGAGAGGAAGATTTAAGAGAGAAGAAAAATATGAGAAGAGAGGACGTGAACAAAGGACTGCACCTTACCAGAACAACCACAGAGCTGCACCAGAGCAGAGACCACCTCAGTACCAACAGAGGTACATTCAACCAACCCCACAGAAACCAACAGATGTTGCCCAACCCATCAACTAAAATGACGGAAGATGCTTCAGATGTGGCAAACCAGGCCATTTCTCTGCTAACTGCAAGGGTAGATTTGTAAAAGACCAGGACTACTACAAGAACAAGTACAAGTATAACTTCAAGGAGAGACGTTATGTTGCAGAGATGGAGAACTAGATCTCTGATTCATCTTCTAATGATGAACCAGATCAGGCCAACTTCTATGGAATGGATGTCGCTGAAGAGATGACCGAGGCAATGGCAGAGAGAATCACAAAGACGGACCCTGCAGACAGAACACTGGAGATTTCCAGACCCAGTGCTAAGGTATGTTCCTCCTCTGACTCTAAATCAGACTCTGAACTGGAAATGAATGTATCCAAACTTGCTGAGGAATTTCAAGCTTTAAAACAAAAACTTTCAGAAGAGAAAGAACCGAGGAAACTAGCTCAGAAAGACCTATCCTTCTACAAGAGAGAGAAAGATCTCTTGAAGATAGAGACGGAAGAGATTTTCAAACACAAACTTGAGCAAGAGGATTTACAGAAGCAAAAGGAATCCTCACTTTCTAAAAAGTGTAAAGAATATGAGGAAGTTTTAAGATTAAAGGCTGAAGAAGGGAAGAGATCAGAGTATGAATGGCTAAACTCTGTTGCTCTGAAAAATTATTTTCAAAAAGAAAAGGAAGTTTTACATGAATCTTTAAAGAGGAAAGAGCTTCTGATAAAGAAGTACCAGGATGCACAAGATGTGTATATTAAAATTAATTCTCAAAAGGACACTCAAGGTCTGAGTTTCAGTGACCTTGATCCTTTCACTGGAAAGAAGACGACATCTCTGTCCTCAACCTCCTGTGTTGGGAAAGTCTAAATGCTTGATAATTCACTTACTGTTACTAGTGTTTTTAAAAGAACAAAAACTTCAGAAGGGTCAAGGACCAGAAGGCTAAACTTCAGAAATGTCAGCTATAACTCCTCTGATCATGAAAAGGGTACAAAACCATCTTTAAAGTTAATTCATGATCAAGGAAAAGCTGAAATCATAATTTCTAACTCTGCCAAAAGCCTTGATCCCAAGGAGATCTTCAACTTTAACTCTTTTAAGGAGCAGAAGTCTGTCACTTCTGTGGTTGGTCCCTCTGATGTAACATCTCAGAGTGCTCTCAATCCTGAAGCTCAAGTCTTCTCTCCTACATTTGAAGCAGAAAGAACTTCATTTGAAGAGGGTCTAAAAAGAGTTCTTGCTAAAAACTCTATCTCTGATGCCTTAAAACCAAAGCTCGGAAAATTCAAAACCTTTACCATCAAAGACTTGAACTTCGCTGACTCCAGCAGAGCTAACTTCTGTCAGAAACCCACAGAGACTCATATTTGACAGAGCCACCAGAGACTTTTTAGACTGTGATTCTGACTCTGACTCAGAGGTTGATGAGCAGATTTATTATGCACCAAAAACCATCTTGCACAAACCAAAATAACCACTTGATGTATCTGGAATTTTAAACAATGTTGTATATGTTCCAAACAACCAATCCAGAGTTCCACTGTGTCCTGATTTTAAAAACATGGGTGTCAGAATCTTGTCCTCTGGGGAGTTGGAATAGAGAAGAAAAGAGAAGACCATGACTACTTCAATCAATAATACCTATGTGCCTTATATCTATAAACCAATCAGATTCACTCTAGAACAGAAAGGAAAATGGAAAGTTATTGACTCGTCTATTTGTCACTCTACAGTGAATCAAAGAGGAAAACAATCTCTTTTGTCCAAGGAATCACATCCAAAGAGGAATGCCAGTTTCCAGAAAACTCATGTAGATCGAAAGTTTGTAAAAACCTCTGATTCTAGAAATTTTTATTTTCAAAAGGCATGTAATGCAAAGATGATGAATCAAAACAATAATTTACATCTATCATTCCCATGTTCTGTAAATTACAATTGTTTTAAGCTTTTACTTAAATTGCAAAATCATCTCAATGGTCCTCGCTGCTTTCTGAATTGGTTACTAGAAAAGGTAAATCCTAAGGCCAACTGTTAGCTCCAATCTTTCAGTTTATGAAAGTAGTGAAAAATAGGCTAAGTATAGAAGTGTTCGACAGAGGCTCTGCCGAGTAGCCGAGTAACCGAGAAGACAGAAGTCTTCGACATAGGCTCTGCCGGGTTAACCAAAAAGACCGAAGTAAAGAAGCAACATAAGACACTTCTAAGCGGACAAGACCACAGAGCTTCTGTCATACTTGACAGAGCTTCTGTGGTAAAAAGAAGATCTACGCAAAAGATCTTAACAAGGACGAACATGCTTCTTACAATATCTACCATTCGAAGGTTCTAAAGATCAATCGTACAAAGGCGTGACCTGACAACTCCACGTGTTAAACTCTGATAGGTTTCCGCCTAAAGCTGAATACGGAGCATTTAATGAACGTTGTATCTGCAATAGTTCCAGAATAGTGTTTTGTACCTTCCAGCTACTATGCCTCAACATTGTCTTTGTACCTTCAGTCCTTATTGTCCCCTTTATAAGTAGTATAAATAGAAGGCTCATGTGAGCTCTTCTATTAAGCTTAATACCACGAAAATACACATATATCTTTAAGCTATGCTCTTCTCACACACACCATTAACTGTAGATTTCTTGTTAATCCTTTGAAGTTCTTGGTGTTCTAAATATATATCAAATACAGTAATCTTGGAGATATTCATCTGTTCTTACATACAGTTTATTTGATATTGCGTGTTCTTCTACCTTACATTATCTTTCAGTTCTTAAATACGCTTCCGCACCATATCTAAATCTGAACTAACTGAAAGTTAAGATCATTGTTTAAGCAAAACAGGAACCAACAATTGGTATCAGAGCCTACCTTGATTTTTAATATCAAGGGATCCACTCTAAAACTATGATCTTTGGTAGAAACTTGGATTTTTAACCTATTCTTCATATTATTCAAACAGTTTCTGTTTTTCTGCCATTTTCGATTCATTCGAACTTTGGTAAACTTATAGAATCTGTTATTCTGGTTAAAAACGCCATTTTAGTGCTCAGCTTAAAGCTTTTAAGCTTAAAAACTTCATACGAAGCATCCACTTCATACTCTGAAAAGTCTGTTGTTAAAACCCTTTTCTAGATAATTTATCTCTCTAAAAATGACAAGTACAAACAACTTCCTATCTGCTGGTTCCTTAACCAAACCCCCCACTCTTCTTAGAGAAGAATACCCTCAATGGAAGATTCGAATGATTCACTTCTTTGAGGGTACTGACAAAGAATTGGTTTATTATATCCGTAACCCCCCTTTCATTACCATGATAACTGTACCTCGTGTTCCTAGCACAGACGGCACACCTGAATTCCAAAACACACGAAACCAAAGACCCAGGAAAATTGGTCTGATCCTGATTGGGCTAAATACGAAGTTGCTTAGAAAACTAAGAGAATTCTGATTATGGCCATTCCAAATGACCTTTTCCAGTCCATGGATGCATGTGAATCTGCATATGATCTATGGAAAGAACTGGAAAAACAACTAGAATGAGGAGTCAAAACCCAGAAGAACCGCAGAGCTCAATAAATAAATGAATACTATGCCTTTAAGGCTCTGCCAACCGAATCTGTGCAAACTACGTATGATAGGTTCAACTCTCTAATAAACAAGTGCAAGAAGTTCGACATCCACATAACCTCTGAAGAAAACTACGTTATGTTCCTGAAGTCTCTGATTGAAGAATGGCTTCAGTTATCTATGTCTCTGCAAACAAATCAAGACTTAGATTCCTGGACCCTATCAGACCTCTATGGAACATTGGCAGCACAAGAGCCTCAGGTAGCACAAGCAAAAGCCCAGATCATTGCACCTCTTGCATTGGTTGGTAAGACTACAGAGGCTATAGAGAAACCAAAAAAGAAAAAGCAATAGAGGAAAGAAAGGAGAAGAAGAAGAAAAACATGATGGTGGAAAGTGAATAAGAAGAGGAAGTAGCAGCAGAAGAAGAAACGACCCTGGCCTCGATAGCTAAATATTTAGCTCTCTTGACTAGGGAATTCAGCAGAGGATACCAGAAGAAATCTGGTAATGAACGATATGAAAGAGATAATCGAGAAAGAGAAGGGTCAAACGACAGAAGTGGTGACCGACAGAGGTCAAGTGATAGAAATGACAGAGGAAATGACCGACAGAGGTCGGAAGACAAAGCTGGCAACACTCCAAAGATTCAAGAGTGTTACAAATGTGGTAAGCCAGGCCACTACGCAAATGGGTGCCGAACCGAAAAAAGTGGTGACCGACAGAGGTCAGACGACAGAGCTGGAAACTCCACACAGAACCAAGGATACTACAACTGTGGAAAGCCAGGTCACTTTGCCAACGAATGCAGGAGCAAGTCAAATCGCCCTCAGAGGGATGCAACTTTCTACAAAATGAAAGATGAATATTATGCTCAGAAGTCACTAATGGTGAACAGAGAAATCCGGGAGTCAGACACATCCTCTGACGAAGGCGAAACAACGAATGCTCTATTCTGTGGCATGGCAGAAGTCAGCTCCGACTCCGACATCGAGGTATCCACTTCTACCTCTAACTCTAATACTGCAGAAGATGATTTATTTAAACTTAACATTGATTACACTGAAATGAAAAAGACATGTGAAAATATTCAGAAAAAACTCACCTTCTATGAGAGAGAAACTAGACTTCTCACTCAAGAAAAAGCTAACATCTTTAAAGAAAAAGAAGAAATTGAAATGGACTGGAACAAAAAGTTAAATCCTTTAAAAGAAAAGATTTCTGAACTTAATTCTTCTTTGAAAACAAAGTCTAAAGAACTAATGGACGTTGAGTGCGACAGAATGAACATCCTAGCTCTTAAAAATTATTTTCAAAAGGAAAGAGAAGTCCTCTGTCAAGATTTACTCAGAAGAGATCTTCAAATTAAAAAAATTCAAGATGCTCAGAAGGTGTACGAAAAAATAAACACACAAATAGGGAGACGGGGAATTGGCTTCTGTGATATAGATCCTTATACCGAAACCAAAAGAGACAAGTCTCTGTCCTTTCTATTTCACATTGGAGATACAAGAAAACCTGGATTTCCAAATCTTCTCTCTGTAAGTAAAAGGCAATAAGTTTCTGGGGAACCTCACAAGAGGAAACCTCTGAAGATGACAAATGTGTGGTTTGAAAACACAGATTTGTCACCTTCAATCTCTGTCAAAAGAGAATCCAAACCTAAGAGGTATCTGAAAACTCAAGATTAGATAGGAATATTCATGTTTGGTAATCCCGAGACTCAAACTCAAGTTGCATTTGTCTGCATGATGAATTCTGAAAAGAAATTATCAGCTGAGGCACCTGAGTTCAAGACAAGAATTACAGAAGAAAATTTTGATATCTCTGAAGAAAACCTATGTACATCTTCCAGCGATCAAGATCTCTCTGAAGAAAACTTAACAGATACTTCTGTTAACTTAGAAGATAGTTCCGTAGAAAAGGAACAAAGTGAGTATGGCACATGTTCTGAAAGCCCTGCCTCTGTCGAAAGAGAACCAAGTGACTCAACCTCTGTATATGAGGACGATTCATCCCCTGACGAATCAGAGACTGACTCTAAGTCAGAGATCGGACCTAGTGAGACAGAGGTTTTTAAACAAACCTCTGAAGTTCTTAAAAGAACTATTCCTCCTAAGGAGAAAATCACTGGAATTCCTATCTGTCCAGACTTTTTGGATATTTGTCAACAGAGGTTCAAACAGAAAGAGATGCCTCTGAACCAGCTAATCTTAACCAGGTAACCACAACTGCTGTTGGTTCACATTTCTTGGTGTCCAACATTGAAACAAACACCATGGACCTAGTGGTGGATCTTGAACAACCCATCCATACCCACTCAGAAGCATTTCAACATGCTACTGTTTCACATAACTCAGGGGAACCATCCCGAACTCATTTGGAGGGAGGTGATAAATCCCAACCTATTTTTCAACACATTGAGTCTGAATATCACAGTCCTATTCAATTTGAGCCTGAAATTCCTTCTAACACTCGCACAAATCAGGAATTTCGTATTTCTGACACAACATTCATAGACATACCTAATATTGGGTGTCGAGGATTGGATGGATGTCCTGGTGAGGTGAACATTACAAAAGCCTCATTCAAACGTGCATCTGTTGTACAAGATGACTTTGTGTTATCTACAGGCCATGAGCCCTCTGGGCACATGAAAACTGGACCATCTGTTGGTTCAGGTTCACAGTTAGACCACTCTGAATTTGAAAAGATTCAGAATCAAAACAAGGTGATGGGGGAAAAGGTTGAAAAATTGGAGAAAAAGGTGGATGATTTGAATGCTGAGGTTACAGGATTAAAAGATATGTTGGAGGGTAAATTGAAATCTGTTGAAACTAAAATAGATACTGTGAAGGAATCCTTGGAATCTCATGAAAAGGAGATCAAGGATATAATGTCTGAATTTCAAAAAGATCTGTTGAAACAAATGCAGAGTATGCAGGAATCCGTCTTGAAAGCACTGAGTGTATCTATGGCTTCTACTTCAAAACCTCTTGATCTTGTTCCACTTGCAGAAGCTGACCCTGAAGGTGTTTCTGGTCAGAACTCTAAAAGAAAGTTTGATGATAATGAACCTCATGATCATCAAAAGGGGGAGAAAAGGAAAATGTTGAGTTCTGATGATGACATTTGCATAGAGGATTTTGAAATAGCAGATATGCACTTAGTCAGTACAAAGAATACAGAAACTCAGATAGTTTAGATTGATAGTTCAGATACAGAGGAAATGGAGGTGGAAAGCAGAGATGGTGATGATTCAGATAAAACTGAAGAATTGAATTTAGACACAGAGATGGAAATCAATTCTGATGAAACTGAAGCAATTGAGGAACCTGTGTTGAGGTCAGAGGAAACAGTGGAAAGTTTAATTGTTGACAACACTTGTACAGATATTGTTCTTTATGATAAAGGTAGTGTGATGGATTCTGAATCAGAAGAAAGAAGATTAACTGAGAATTTGATCAGAAGGATGCAAAATGAGTTAGTCAGAGCACTTAATGTTCAAAATATTCAACAAAGTGTAAAACTGATAAGGCCTATTGATTTATTGGGAGAAGAAGATAGAACTGTTGATTATTCTCAGAAATTTAAACATGAGTTTCGATTTAACTATGCTGATGAGATGAATACAGAAGAAGAATATGAGAGAGTGGAAGATTACTTTATGCCTTCTGAGTATGTATTCAGAAAACCAATTGAGATTCCTAAGATGAACTTGCAAATTTTGGAGGAGCCTGTATGTGATTTTATCCTGGAGTTGAGTGATGTACCACTTGCTTGACAGTTTCATGATGACATTTTTCCTGAGGAAATATATGAGAATCTCTATCACACAGAAGGAGATTATGAGCTATTGGAGAGCAACATTGATGGCTTCATGGATAACAGATCTCAGATGATTTATACAGAAGCCTCAAACAGATTCAGAATTCCTGATTCAAGACTACACATTCAAAAGAAGATTGAGAAAGTATTGATGTTTAAACCAGAAGAATTCAATGGTCTGATGTTTGTTAGATTGGAAGTGCTGAAAGAAAGAAGTAAAAAGGTTTCCATGTCAAGTTTTGATTTTCACAGATTAACTCTTGATGATCAGATCTTTCTAGTTAAGTTCTTTGCCAGTACTGAAGAAACCTTGATAGAGATTGAGTGCAGAAGAATTCTGGGGATTTATGTCAGAAATATGTACATGTATAATTTTCAATTGGCAATTGAAGGAAGAAAAGAGAAATGCAACTTGAAATGTCCAGCAATGATTTCAGGGTTTGGTATATATGTGAAGGGATTTATAAATGAAGGAATGGAAACTGAAGGGTTTGCATATCCAGTTCAAGGAAGACTTGAAATATTCAAACTAAAGGAATTGGTGAAGTATAGTGATGCAACTTTGAGTTGGTTACTAACTGAAATGAAAGTTAATGTTGCTACTGAACGAGAAAATCTAAAGAAAAAATTTGTAAACTCTGTGGAAAGAAGATTAAATCTCAGAAGAAAAATCAGAGGCTGTGGTGAATGGTTATTATCAGAGGTTAATCCTAAAAGGATGCTGCACAATGACTTTGTGTTTCCTGCTGAGTATGAAGTGAATGAAATCCTTTCAGATGATGTTGAAGAAGTTCAGAACACAACTCATCAGAATGTGCAGATAACAAGTATTGATCAAGCTGAACAATCTGAATCAAAAGAAGATGAGATGTCAATTGATTTGAATGGATACTTTCTTGAGTTTGATCTACCTGAGTTTTTCAAGCCTAAATAGATACAATTTCTGAATGTATATTATGATAGACCAAAGGAGACTCAGATCTCGTTGGCAGAAAAATCAAGGTGTCTTGGGAAATCAAAACAGGCTGTATATTCAGACTTCTTAATCACAGGGATCAGAGAATTAAAAGTTAAACAATTCAGAAAGATGGAATACTTGTCTTTTGAAGTTTTGAGAGAAGATGGCAAAGTATACTATTTCACTGATGCATATTTTGAAAAGCTATCAGTAGTGGATTTCTACAGATTACATTGTATGTTGTGCTTCAAGGAATCAAGCAAAGATAAGACTGAAAGGAAGGCAAGAAGTGTGGTAATTGAAGCTATGTTTTACATCCTAAGATGGCATGGTTATACATATTTTCAAATAGCTCTGTATTTGCAAAGGCCATGTGTTTATCTGGCAAAACCCAACACAGATCATGATCAGAAAAAGGTGTTGAAAACTGGAAGTGTTCTTAAATATCCAGATTTGGGAGTCTTTTTGAAAAACAAGAGTGAAAAGATCTTCTTCAGAGCCAAGGAGACTGCAAAATACTGCTCTGGAACTTTGAGATTCATCAAGCACAATTTGGAGAAAAAGATGTTGAAAATAAAGCAATGCAACATAACTCAGGAAGTGATGACTCAGCAGATTGAAACTATTCAAGAAATTATTGTCAAGTTCGACAAAAGGCTTAATCAAAGAAATGTGCTCTTACAGAAGATTGCTCCTGCCTTGAAAGATTTGGATGATGCAAAGTATCAGTTTATTTCACAAAAAGGGGGAGATTGTTAGATCTGAGTTTTGTAAATAAACTAAGTGTTCAAGGTCTGATGAGAAGACTCAGATGTTCTGATATGAAGGGTCAGAGTTCTGACTAAGAAGGCTCAGAAGGATCACTTTGAAAGTTTGAGAAGAAGAGTCAGAAGTCTGAGAAGAAGAGTCAGAAGTAGAGCCAGAAGTTCTGAGAAGACTTGTCAGAAGAACGTTCAGAAGTTCTGAACTACCTGTTCAGAACTTATAACTAGATACTTTCCTTTGTGTTTAGTTAACTAATTAGGACACGTGTATTGTTCCTATTAGTCATTCATATTTGTACTGTAGCTTTAATATTTTCGTTGCAGTATATATATAGTTGTTAGCACTACATTGCTAACTGATTTTCCCGAATATATTTGTATTCTCCTTTTGTAATCTTGTAGATTCTCCCTCTCTAAGATCTGTAATTCTGTTCTTAATTGAATACAATTGGGCTTGATCATATTTCTTCTCAATTACTGTTTCATACATTGTTGTATTGATTGTAAGAGTAAATCCTGGACTTACATATTCCATGCATGTTGGTACTTTAGGCCGAATAGTATAGGTTAGGGAATGATGCCTTTGTGATAAAGAGGATAAATGCGTAGAATTTTTGAGGTAACGAGTATATTTAGGTGTCGACTTTTGGGCTTGAGGCCAAACGCCTTAGTGTAATTGGGGAATTGTAGCCGATTTTAAGGAAATTATGTTGATGTTAGTAGTAATCCTGAGATGTCTGCTTGTGGTGAATAGTTATGGTGGAGTGACCTTCGTGAGTGATTTTAAAATTTACTGGGTTGACGATTCGGGTAGGGCAAATTTTGGGAGTCTAGTAGGACTCGTAGGAGTTAATCGACAGTTAATAGTAGGAATGATCGGATCCGAGTGTCCAGTTGGGTATATTGGTAAGCAACTTTAGAATGTTAGAGCTTGAGATTTGAATCGGGAGGTATAGAATATCTAGGGTTGGGAGACAACCGAAGTCGCTTGGCTAGGAATGATTCCAATTGGTGAAGTGTTCTATCGACCATAATTGCAGTGTCCTAGAAGGAGTGCGTTAGTAAGGAAAGTATTCGAGAAGTTTTTAGTAGGGGCCTCAAGTGAACTTGGGAACCTGAGGTTAAGATGTGGGAGAACTATCTTTAGCTATACACGGGCATAGACTTCGAGGACGAAGTCTAATCCAAGTGGGGGAGAGTTGTAAGGCCCGTATCCCGGTATGCAATTTCTTTTATAAATTCTTTTCCTTTAAGTTTGAGTTATTGTGGTTTCCGTTAACGGGGTTATTCGAGTTGGGTCTAATCGTTAAAGTGTCGGAAATTTTTGGTTAGTTGCGAGAGGGTTGTTAGTCGAGGGACTAATTGTGTCAAGGGCCAAAACTCTCATGGGTTTCGGCCCATGCAGGTAAAAATCGGTGTCCATGTGATAGTTTTGTGTATTGGTAACGTGAGGAGGAAACAAAGCAAAAGAAATCAAAAAGAACCCTACGGCTCTTCCATCGTTTTTTTTTCTTGTTGTCGTCGGCCGTAGAATAGAACCGAGAAGAAAGAGAGAGAAACCGAAGAGAGAGAGAGAGAAAGAGAGAAGCCGAGAGAGAGTTTGAGGCTGCTACCGGCGACGAGGAGAGAGGAGGAAGAAGGTGAACGCCGGCGAGTTTGGTCGGTTTAGAGGACGAGAAAACGTTGCGTCGAGGTATTTCGGAAACCTTTCGGTTGTTAATTGTCATAAACCGCCATAAACCGCCACCAACACCGCCGCAGCCACGGCTGCCGGCGGTGGGGCCGCCACTGCACGCCGCTGTGGTGGCGGCAGGGAGTGCGTATGGGTGTGTGGGTGTGTGCGGGTGTGAAGTTGCGGAGGAGTCGGGAGTGGGTGACGTTGGGAGGTCTCGCCGGAGGGTGTTACCGTAACCCTCGTCGCCGTTGCCGACCACCACCGCCGCCGGAGGCGGCAGGGGGTGGTGCACGGCTGTTGTCCAGCTTGGTATGACCCTTTTTCCAGTAGGTTATTAGGCTTCCCGGGTCTGTTTGGGTTAAGACTTGACTTAATAGGTTTATAATCATTAGTTATCATTTCATGTGAATTGCATTGTTTCTGCCACTGTTTTGGGAAAGCCATAACTTTCTCGAGAAATGTCGGATTGGGATGAAACCAGTGCCAAAAGTTCCCATTCTGAGTCTAGTAAGTTTCTTATGTTTTGCGGAAAAACCAGTTCGGAGCGTAGCTAGTGTCAAACTGCTGTTTTGTAATGAAAGGTACTGTTTTCATTGTGCAGCTAACCGGTTTTGTAAAATCCATAGTAAATTGTAGAAAAATCGTTAGAGCGCGTGCGATATGCCCCTGGAACCCTAAGACATGGGACTTTGTGTTTATGGAAAAATATTTCTGGTTTAATCAGATTTTAAGGGGTTAAATAGGTCCCGAACAGACCTGCGTGTTGGGAGTAAAAACTGGAAAATGTGCGTTTAAAATTAGTAGTCGTGGCTTTGGTTTGGGGCGTCACTTTGACAATTGTTAACACGTATTTAGGTGGAAAAAGGTGAGGGAAGTTGACGGGTTGGTGTTGCTAATTGCGAGAGCCTTGCATTGCGTTTGAGGTGAGTTCTCTCACCGCGTAGTTAGGAATTTCATGCATATCGTTATTTTGTGCTACGCGTTATTACGTGTTATTACGTGTTTACGTGAACTAGTTGAGATGTGATAACTAGTTGTGATTTGTTGAATTTATATGAGGATTATTTATGCTTATGTACACCTCAGTGGGACTGGGGGGCTCGGTGGGACTGAGCTAGTACAATTATATATTATCTTTACTCGGTGGGACTGAGCTAGTACAATTACATTATCTTTACTCGGTGGGACCGAGGGCTCGGTGGGACCGAGGGCTCGGTGGGACCGAGGGTTCGGTGGGACTGAGCTTGTGTTGATATATTTTTGGTGTACTCGGTGGGACCGAGGTTTGTATTTATACATTAAGCATTATGTGGTTTTATATTCGTGGTAATGGTGATGTTGCCTACTTGCGAGTAGGGGCGTTATGCGTGGGGTTGCTACCTACGTGTGTGGTAGGACTCACTAAGCGTTTAGCTTACCTTTTCCCAATATGTTGTGATTTCAGGTGCGAGCGGCAGTCGGGCTTGACGGTACACACACTAAGCGCGGGATGTCGAGAATTGTTGAAATTTCACTTTCAAACCTTTGGGTTTTATTTTTATAAGATTTCCGCTGCATAAACTCTATTGACTGTTTGAGTTAACGACGTTAATTTCAATTGAGTTATGATTTATTAAATTGTGGTTGTTTTATAATGAAATGCATGTTTTTAAAAAATTTAATTCCTTGTAATTTTTGGGACGTCACACTTTCTCCCATGAAAAAGTTCATAGGCTGTTTTATTGAATCTTTTAACTATCAGCGACCTGTTTTGCGTAAAACAAGCGGTGTTGACAGCTTCTGCCCAAAACTGAGTAGGCAGGTGAGAATCGCTGAGCATTGAACGTGCAGCTTCAATAATTGTTCTATTTCTTCTTTCAGCGACTCCATTTTGTTGCAGTGTTCTCACTGAAGAAAAGTTGTGAGAAATACCCTTACTCTCAAAGAAGGAATCAAGAGAACTGTTTTTGAATTCAGTCCCATGATCACTCCTTATTGAGCGAACGGTCAAATTGTTCAGGGTTTCCATCTTCCGAACAAAAGTGATGAGTTCTTCAGGGGTGTCACTCTTGGAACGGATAAACATAACCCATGTATAACGAGAGAATTCATCAACTATGACCAGTGTATATTTATTTCCAGCGATGGATTGTTTGTTAACAGGGCCAAACAAATCCATATGGAGTAGTTGTAGAGGAGATGACACTGAGGAGACTTGCTTTGACTTAAAGCTTGCTTTGGTCTGCTTCCCTTTCTAACACGCTGAGCATAAAGACTCTTTGGCGTATGAGTGTTGAGGTAGACCAGTGACTAACTCTTTTGAAGAGAGAGTGTTCAGTGTCTTGAAATTCAGATGAGAGAGCCTCTTATGCCATAGCCAGTTGACATCAGATGAGGCTTTTGAGAAGAAACAGGAGTTCTCAGTGGTTGTTGAGTCCATGTTTATTACATAAACATTTTCCAAACGATACCCGCTGAGAGCTATCTTCTCCTTTTTGTCAGTGACAAAGCAGGATTCCTTGGTAAAGATTACCTTGTTATCCTTGTCGCAAAGCTGACTGATGCTTAACAGATTATGCTTCAGCCCTTCAACATATGCGACTCTTCTGAAGGTTGTTGTACCATTTGAGAGTATACCAAACCCTCGGGTATGTCCTTTTCCATTTCCACCAAAAGTCACAGAAGGACCCTTCTCTTCCTTGTATTTAGCGAGCATACTTTTCTTTCCAGTCATGTGTCTAGAGCATCCGCTATCGATATACCAGATACCCTTCTTAACCTGCATCACAAAGGAAGATTAGTTTTTCTTGGGTACCCACTTAACCATGTGTACACGTTTGTCAGTGGAAGTAGTTGGAATGGAAGATTCAGCAATCTTCGCAGCATTTGAAGATTCAGCTTTGTCAGTCTTCACGTTGGTCAATTTCTTAACCTCAGTGGTCTTCTTTGCCTTGGGGGCAATCTTCACCTTAGCTATCTTTTCAGCTTTGGTGGCTGTAGGGCACTTACTAGCAATATGATCAGTGACTCCACAGTGATAACATTTCCTATAACTAAAGGTAGTTCTAGGACCATTTGAATGCTAAGCTTTTGATTTAGAATTAGAAGGACCAGCACCCAATAAGCTTTTGGCTTTTGAAATGGGAGGAACATTTAGTTCTTCAGATTTCGTACCAAGAACATCCACTCTGAGTCTAGGAGTAGATCGTTGAATAGACCCACGCTGAGTAGATCCAGAGATCTGATTCCTTGATCCAGAGGAATAAATCACTAAAGCTTTAGAAGCATTCAGCTTTGGTACCAAAGTACCCTTCTGAGGATTTTGGTTAAAAGCAATTCCTTTACCTTTATCTTTAAAGACAGAGGTAGGTTTTGGATAAACCATTTTCTCTTTTCCTTTTTAAGAGGTAGAAATTTCCTCAGGGATAGGTGGTCTGGACGAGGAACACTGAGAGGATGAAGTATCAGCGACTGAGGATACGATAGTTCCAAATAAGAGCATGGAACGATCAGTGGTTGGTTCTTGAGTTTCATATTTGTAACCAAGACCACGTTTATCACTCAGGGGTATATGAGACTTAATTATCTCAGTGATCTTTGTTGAAGAATTACACCATCCTTCAACAGTAGCTTTTGCAGCTTTCAATGCAGCTATAGCTTCTGCTCGTTCGATTTTGACTAGCTGATTTAAATGCACTTGATCTTTAAAATCTTCTTCAATTTTAGAAAGCTTTTCTATATGAAGGTGACAGTTTTTAAGCTGTTCAGCGAGATCAAGGTTTTGGTTTTCAACTATAGTTTTGCCATTCATGGCTTCATATAAACTTCTAGTCAAGAGATCGATTTTTCGCAGACTATCAGCTTCATCAATATTTGCAATATTTGTAAAGAAGGAAGGTGATACCTGAATTGCAGAGGTTGAAGTAGAGGGAATGTCTTAACTTTCTTCCTCATCTTCAATCTTTGCCATAAGACAGAGATTGGCTTCATCATCTTCAGATTCAGATGATGATTCTTCTTCTTCAGAAGCAGCCCAATCGTAAACCATCAGGCCTTTGCCTTTCTTCTTGAAGCTTTTCAGCTTCGCATATTTTTCTTTCAGCTTAGCATATTTGTCATCTTTATTCCTGGGAATAAAGGATTTCTTGGGAAACGCTGAGTTTCTCGATACTTTCTTAGACCTGCACTCGTTAGCGAAATGTCCAGTCTTTTCACAGTTAAAACAAGTAGCAGTAGCCTTATCAACAGGAGTTGATGATCTTGGCTTATCAGTTATAGAAAGAGGTTTGTTCTTTCTGAACATTTTCTTTTTGGCGAATCTCCTGAACTTTTTAGTTAGGAGAGCCAAAGATTCATCACCATCTGAAGAGTCAGAATCTGATGACCTTTCAGAGTTACTCTCTAACTCAGTGATAGTGACCGAGGGTCGCTGAGTAGAGGGTTCCTCTGAGATTAAAGCAACATGGGTGCTTTTGGAATCTTTTACAAGATTCTTCTTAAGATGGCTTGATTGCTCATGATTCAGCATCGTGCCATATAAGGTAGCAAGGGTCATTGATCTTAGATCCTTTGACAGCTTGAGACACATAGAATAATTGTCCCAGCTTTCAGGTAAACATTCTAGAAACTTTGTCAGCACTTCAAAGTTAGAATATTCCTTACCAATAGTTTTTAGATCTATTATTAAGCAATTAAAACGTTGGTGAACTTCAGAGAGAGTCTCATTCTTACCACAAATGAAACTTTCATACTGTCTTACCAGATTGATCTTTCGAGAGTCCTGGACTTCAGCAGTACCTTCATACTGAACACATATTGTGTCCCACATGGCTTTTGAGGATTTCAGGTTCATGACGGAATGGTAGACTTCGTCAGGAAGAGCCATGGATAGTATGGATCTGGCTTTTGTGTCGATAGCCACTTTCTTCTTATCTTCGTCAGTCCACGTATGAACTTCTTTGGGTACCATCCTTTCTGGAATAGCAGGTCTATTCTCAGCGGCTGGTACTGTGGCATCAATTCTTACAGGAATAAATGGGCCGTTTTCAAAATAAGAAGGCATAGTAGGGTCTACACCTTCTAGGAAGAGAGTCATCCTATTTTCCATAGATTAAAATTATCTCTGGAGAATCTAGGGGGTTTTGCAAAAGAACCATTGTCGATATAATTTGTGTTTGTGTTGGTAGCCATTTTCAGAAATAGCAAGGAAGAGAAATCTTAGTATAGATTAGATCTTGTTTATGAGATTAAACAAATCCGCTCTGATACCACTTGTTGGTCCCGAAGGGCTATACAAGTTTGTAGAAGGGGGGGTTGAATACAAACACCCAGATTTTACTTTTCTAAATTGTTTATTGATAAATCATTAACAATTTTCAGCTTGTTGCGGAAACAAGATTAAGGATAAACCTAAATCTAAACAAGTTGGAACACTAAGTTTCTTACACTAAGAAAGAGAAGGAAATTACTAATAATAACCTATCTCAAAGAAAAGAAGGATGAACTTGTCCAGAGTTAGCAAGTTACTTCAAAATGAAGTGAGTTCTTCTTCTTATATACTGCATGCATTTAATGCATTGCAGTTTACACTTTACACGTGGCAGCAGCTGATTGGTTGCATGTCATTGACCTTTGTTGACAACCTTAGTAGCCGCATGTTTGAACAGTGTAGTATCAGAGTGGTTGTGCGAATTCAGACAATAAGGAGGTTCTTTTTCTGACATATCGTACGGAGACGTGCAAGGGTGGTTTAGACAAAAGTACTTTGTACGGAGGACTTCATGATCAGCTTTTCGTTGATTCAGCGATCTATCATTCTTTATCAGCGAATGATAGAGTTCAGCGATAGCTAAAGTCTTGTACTTGATACTTCACGTTGAGTGGACAAATCTGAGTCTTCGCTGATCCGCATCAGTTCATTAGGAGACTTGTCGCTGGTTCTTGAGCTTGATCTTCGACTTCAGCGTAGAACCTATGTTAACGTGAAACTTGTCTTCAGGGATCATAAGTAAACAACTAACTTATCAGCGATCACCATAAGTACTGAACAGACTCAGAGTATTATGGTGAACAGTGTTCGCTGAATGTTTAAGATCTTAGTACTTATCAGCGATAGTGAAACTCTGATACATATTGTTTACTTACAATTTTCACTAAGTATATAAGAGAGTGTCATTATCAAATCACTGAGGGTTTGGATCAACATATATACTACATAAAAATATTTTTAATATTTACAATTCATAACATTATAGTTAATTATTTAATTTATGGTACATTTCTTACTTTTTCAATTTTCGTTTTACACTCTTATCGCATTAACATAATAATCATATATTAACTAAAATATGTTAAAAAGTACGTTTTAACATATCACATTAACATACATAATTACGTAAAAATATGTTAAGGAGTTCGATAAATATATATATATATATATATATATATATATATATATATATATATATATATATATATATATATATATATATATACTAGTTATTTACCCGCTGCAATGCAGCGAGACGTATAATCCAAATAATTTGACGATTTAATCAATTATTAACTAAAATACGTTAAAAAATGTTTTTAATTTTAACAAGTTACACCATTAATATCGTCTCGTCGATACCCTCGAAATGAGCCAAATATTGAATATTTTTTTGATTTAATTATATTATACTTATTTAGTTAGTTTACTTTATACCTATTAGTTTTTTATTTTTCATTTAGTTAATATAAGATTATTATGTTAATGTGATAAGAGTGTAAAACAAAATTGAAAAAATAAGAGATGTACCATAAATTAAATAATTAACTATAAGGGTCCAATTGTAAATATTAAAAATATTTTTATGTAGTATATATGATATATATTTAAAATACATAAAACAAAAAAATTCAATATTAGGCTCATTTCGACCGTATCGAAGAGACGATTATAATCGTGTAACTTGTTAAAATTAAAACGTATTTTTTTAACGTTTAGTTAATAAACGATTATATGTGTTAAATGTAAATTTTAAATTATGAAAGTAAAAGGTATAAAGTAAAGTAAGTAAATAAGTATAGGGGTTGAAAGTATAAATATCAAATCAAAATCATAATTTTTGTCCAAAAGGCCTAAGGCCTATAAGGGGGTAAATTATTATGGGAAAATGCATAGCTATGTCTGACCTTATTATAAAAAAATAAATACAATGATATAATTTATAAAAAGAATATATATATATATATATATATATATATATATATATAAAAACAAAAAAGAATAACTATATATATATATATATATCTATATTTCTAAGTCGGTACGGTACGGTATTACCGTGGTACACGACTTCTAATACCACGTACCAACCAAGTTTAAATAGTTGGTACGATATACCAACCAATTAGGTCGGTACCAACTAAATTGTTATCAATTAAATTGGTACGGTTGGTATGAGAATTGGTTGGTTTGTCTCGGTATAAAATTGACACCCATATATATATAAACAAAAAAAATAATAATATATATATTTCTATATTTCTAATATATATATATATATATATATATATATAAAACAAATAAATAATATATATATATATATGTCAAATAATATATATATATATATATATATATATATTATATATAAATATATATTATATATATATATATATATATATATATTTAAATCAAAAAATGATTGTTTATGAAAACAATGTAATCATTTTTGGTGTCATTAGCACCTTTTTGGTGCAAATAGCACCCTCTTATCAAAAACCAACTTCTCATAAAATATTATACTTATAACCACCACAACTCCTTAATTAAAATTCCTATGTGGAGATTAAAATTACGTTACCATCTCCAACTCAACATTAAAAACATAAAAAACACAAAAACTGAGGTGTTTCCTCTCCAAACCAACACTAAAACACTAAAAAATGAAGATCAATAAAGATAGACTGTCTATAAGGTCAATAAAGTAGGCCTATAAAACTAAAGAGTATTTTTATTCAACTTTTATACATTTTATATATAGATTATATAATAATTTAATACATTAGACAGTATTATTTCATTATTATTATAATGTTAAAGATGTTTTTAGTGATTTTAGGCTATGTTTGGCAAACTAGCTTGATAACTTATACGCTAGCTGGTAGCTGATAAGCTAACTGGTGACTGAAAAGCTAACTGGTAGCTGAGAATATAGTTGTTGAATAATTCACATTTGACAAAAAAACTAAATTATAAGTCAAAAGTCAAAATCTCTAAATAAAGAAACACAAGTCAAATTCTCTAAATAAAATTGAATTTCATTCCAACAGATTCTCATATTTCAACATTAATTATATTATTTAAATATTATATAATTTTATCATCCCAATGCACTTATATATATATATACATATATGTACAATGATAGTTTAATCTTATAGATGGAAATCAATAAAATAATAATCTCTCACCTCTCATTAAGTTTTAGAGAATTCTCTAAACTTTGAGTTTTTTTTGTTTTCTCTATTTTAGAGAACAAGATAGAGAATCTGTTAGAGCCAAATAGATAACAAAATCTTCATTTGCTCTATTTTAGAGAAGTTGTTGAAGATGCTCTAAATGACCCAAAATGACATTTTAAAAAAATTATCAATTACAGTATTTAATAATATAATTAAAACAAATTTATAGCAATGTGATATGTTAGTTAATACAAACAAGATAGTAAAGAAAAATTACATAATATAATATGTTAATTACAAGAATTTAAATTGTATACATACTATAAATTTTGAATTTGTTAAAACATATTTTATAAAAAATCCATATTAACTTATGATTTAAATATCCGTTACATATAATATGATAAACATAATCGAATAGTAATTAAAAATAATAGTAATTGATAATTAAAATATATTGACTAATATTAAAAATATATATACGTGTGTATATATATATATATAATTAATATCATTAACAATAATTCTAAATAATTAAAGTTTTATATCGATGTATAATTAAAATTTAATTAATAATTTTCGGTCAATATTTATTAATATCTATTAATTAATAATTACTAAACTTTAATAATTAATATTTATTTACATTTAATAATTAATAAATAATATTTAATCTTAACGAGAGCATAATTGGGAAAAATCATAAAAGCCTTCTCATAAGCTACTCCAAGTAGCTTAGAGAAAAAACTAGCTTATAAGACCATTCGCATCCCTGCAAAAACAAATTCATTTCTAAAGTGTCACATCAGCTTTACATTAACAATTTTCACAATCCACGCAAGACGAAACTCCTTTCTAAAGTAATAAATTATAATATAAATAATATAGGTAATTATAATATAAATAATGCATTAATGTTTTTGATGTTTTTGTACGTTTATCTATTATAATTTGTATTTTCGTAATTTTTTTACATTAATGTATTTTTATTTTAGTAGTTTAAATAAAATACATCGCATAAAAAATACCAATTATTTAAAATAAATTGTGGGTAAGAAATTTTAATAAAAATAATGTTCAAATAAATTAATAAATGAATTAAATTTAATAAGCATATTAATAATTAATGTTTTTTTGAAAGGGTATCCCAGGCACAGCCCGGACTAATCCCTGGCAATTTTGAAACTTAAAGATGTCTTATCAATGTTGAGGACGCCTGGAATCGAACCTTGGGTAGATGGGATATTCCACCACATCACCCAGGACGATCAACCACTGCGCTACAACCTGATGGACTTAATAATTAATGTTTAAACAAACTAATAAATAAATTAAATTAAATAAAAATATATTTGTTTTATATATATTTCATTGTGAAAGACTTTTCTAAAATTGAAAGATCTTGCTAAACTAACAAGACATTGCAATCCACATAACGTGTCATGTCATCTTGAAAGACCTTGTGCAAGACGAGTGTGGATGATCTAAGCTAATTAATGTTCATCCAAATATGTACTCAAAACTAAGCTAACTTATTTTTGTTCAACAATATCTTAGTGTTGGATTGGAGTTGAATTTTTCTAATGTTCAAGGGAACAACCGTTTTTAGTATTCCTTTTATAATGATTGGATTGTAGATGTCCTTAAAAATCCTTGTAATGAATGATCTAAACATTCAAATATTAATTATATATCTAAAATAAATATTTATAAAATATTCAACTATTACTTTTTTTCTTAAATGTCATAAAATCAAATTGCAACTTGAGAAATTAATATATTTCTCAGAATAAATTGCTGTTATAATATTTATTCTTGATATTTTACATCAAAACGACTGTTGTAATGAAAAGAACCCTAGAAAAAAATAGGGAAATTAATTAAAATGCCAAAAGTCAAACATCAACTTACCAAAATGCCACAAAAATTTCGCGGTTTACTAAAATGACCTAATGGCCTGCGATGGACCCCACGATCGCGGGATAGGGCTGACGTGGCACGAGCTTTGGCCAAAATGTGTCCCGCGGAGCCCCTCAACTTTGGCCGCGGTGCACTTTTGGTCCCTCCCCGCGATCGCAGCCCGTGATGGCCCGCGATGGACCAAAATTTTACAGTTTTGATCCCTGAAAATTTACACTTTCAGCCCCTGTACTTAGACGAATCTTGCATGCTTTTACTGTTTTTTTCCATAATTATTGTACTTTGAAGACCAATTTGTGGTTCAAATTCACTGGCATGTTTGAGATTTCATCCATAAATATTAGTAATATGCAATTCACAATTCACAGTTGTTCTTGCTTTCTTTCTTGATTTCTCTCTTGCTTTCTTTCTTTGAATTGCTTTCTCTCTTGATTTCTCTTCTCTCATTTCATCCATAAATGGCATCGTCATCAAACCCTAAGTCTACTCCTAAAAAAATGCCACCTCAAATCGAGGTCGCCATAGCAATAAAGGAAAAGGAGATAGATGAACTAACAGAAGAGTGGAAAAAAATGATGGACAGGAAGGCAGTCCATTTGAGAAAGATCGAAGAGGAAGACATGGAGATCAAAAGGATGAAATGGGATATAAAAGCTCGGGAGGCTCGTGTTCGTCGAGAACAAGAAGCAATTCACCATATTCTGCAAGACTTCGCAATTATTCAAGCGAAGGTAAACGAGAAGCAAGCTTGGATTGATGAAACTAAATCAATTTTTAAGTAGGTGGTGGTTGTTTTAGTTGTTTTGTATTTTTTTTACTGTGTTGTTTTGTATTTTTTTTTTACTATGTTGTTGTTTGTATTTTTTTGTTGTTTTTTTTACATCATGTAAGGTCAAGTCAGAGGTTACCTCAACTCATTTGCTAAAGTGTGTCCGAGTTGTGGTACACAATGGCCATACGTGGTTGCAAAAGCAGAAGCCGTTGAAGAAGGGTCAGAAAGATTGAAGATGAAGAGCATGTTGGATGGAATACAAACTAGCTGTGTTATCAATGTTCATTTAAAAGCATATGTATGTGTGTATATATAATATAAATATATATATCATTACAAACTAGCTGTGTTATCAATGTTCATTTAGAAGCATATGTATGTGTGTATATATATATAATATGAATATATATCATTTACAAACTAGCTGTGTTATCAATGTTCATTTAAAAGCATATGTATGTGTGTATATATAATATGAATATATGTATCATTTACAAACTATCTGTGTTATCAATGTTCATTTAAAAGCATATGTATGTGTGTATATAATATGAATATATATATCATTTACAAACTAGTTGTGTTATCAATGTTCATTTAGAAGCATATGTATGTATGTATATATATAATATGAATATATATCATTTACAAACTAGCTGTGTTATCAATGTTCATCATGCACCTCGTACTTCTCATACCCGATTGCTCTTACCGGCCATGTCGCCGCACGACGCGCCCTGTACTGAACGATCTTCTCCGCCGTTGGTGTGAGTGCATTTTGCATCTCAGTTTCTTTTAGGCGTCGAATTTGGTACCACTCTTGTTGAAAGGCCCGAAAGTAGTCCATAAGATTAACAATCGGACATCTACGCGCAAAACGGGAGAGTGCATTCACTGTTGGGTCTAGAAAGCCCCAATTATATAGAAAGTTTTATAAAGTCCATGTAAAGTCAACAAAAGTCAAATGTATTGTAATTAGCTTTATTAGTCTTTTGGGCTTTGGGAGTTTAATGGGAAGTTAAATGGGCTTGGGCCCATGTCTTGTATTTTAGACACTATAAATAAGTGTCTTGGGCTTCATTTGTCATTTGAGACTTTGAGACATTTGAGAGAATACACAGTGAGATTTGAGAGAGTCGTATATCAATTTCTCCCTCCATTATATTCAAAGCATATGAATAGAGATCATTCAATAAATTGTTCTTCATGTCTATCTCTATTCTACTTTCTATGGAGTATTCTTGATTGTTGCTTCACTTATGGGACTTACAATTGGTATCAGAGCCACATCGAATCAATTTTAATTCGATACGATCATTTTTGCAACAATTCAAGATTTCAAGATCTAGTTTCAAGATTTGGTGATTCAAGATCGTTCTTAATCGTGTGCTACAATTCAAGGTAATATTCTGTGATTTCTTTCATCTTGAAGATTGATTTTAAGTTTTGGAGGAAGATTTTATAGATCTTGATGGTTCTTGATGAAGAAAAGAAGTTATATGTTCTTGATCTACTTCTAAATCAGTTTCTGCACGCCAAATGCTCGATGAATTGTCTGAGAAAAGTTTGATGATGTGTTAATTGTTCAAAGTCAGATCTGAAACTATTTTTGGATCTTCGATTGACTAAACTTAACTTTCTGAAGTGATCAATCAGAAACTTAAGTTTCTGCAATCTTTGTTCTAAGAAGATATAAGGAGATCGATTTGTTCGTCTACATCAAATCAAGTTTGTGAGCATTTATTTCATTTGGAGGATTTCAAAGTGAATTCGATGTTGAAGTTTTCAAGAGTTTACTTTTGTGTTAATTCAGAAGTTCTGATTTCGATCATGAGTATTCAGATTTCTGAATTCAATGTTCAGAATTCTGATCCGAGACTAAAGGAAATTCAGATTTTATTTTTGTTGAATCTGGATTTTAGAAGATTGGAAGAGTTATGTTAGTTGTTATTAGAGCTCAAAACAGATTACTGCTGTCCACAGAAAGCCGTACAAAACAGCAAGTTCAGAAAGTCTAAATTTGACAGCTTATTCGGTGTTGTGAGCGCATAATAGTTTGATGTTTGGTGCTGTTTGCTTGCTGTCAAAACAGTTTGGTGCTGATTGGAGCTGTCCAAAACAGAAAATATGAGCCGAAATAATTGGTTGCTGTCAAAGAAGATTTTGTTGCTGTCTTGTTAATTTAAAACAGAAAAGTAGCTGTTGTTTTTGCTTAAAAGAAGTTGTTTACCTGCTGTTAAAACAGAATCTGTTTGCTGTCAAAACAGTAAGTTCAAGTAAATGCTGAAAATTGCTGGTGCTGTCACGTTCTCGAATATGTCAAAACAGAAAGCAAGTAGGGGCTGCTTGTTGCTGTTTTGAATAAGTTGATGTTGCCCATGAGAAGAACAAACAGAAAAAAGCAAGTTGTTGTTTGCTATCGAAGTGAAGTTAAAACAGAATGTGAAACAAAATGTTGGTGTTGTTGGCTTAACATAAAGTATGTTGTTGTATTTGATGTTCTAAAACAGAATGTTTGCTGATGTGTGGTTCAATAAGCTGTCATGTTGCTGTCCAAACAAATGTTACTGCAGAAATATGGTATGTTCGGTCTGTGTAACAACATTCAAAAATTAAAGTTCAGAGTTACTTTCAGCTGTTTAGAATCAGATTTGGGTGTCTCCTCAGAAGGATCAGAATGTTCAGAACTTTGTCGAAGCTTAATCAGAAGTCTGACTCTAAAAGTCAGAACTTTATCGTGAAGAGTCAGAACTTTCAGACTTAGAATTTTTTTTTTTAAAAAAAAAATTTCTTTAAGGATCAGATATCTGATTGACTTACTCAGAGGTCTGAGTGGTCTTCTCAGAAATTTTACTTAGTATTTTTCTGAGTAAAGGTGCATTTCAGATTTTTTCAACAGCTTTGCGCACCTGTCGTATTTTGATCATAACTCCCTCCTCGAAGCTCAAAATTTGACGATTTCAGATGCGCTGAATTCCTAAGACACAGATGAACACTTTTCATGTTTTGAGTTTGTTCTGAATCAATGTGCTTAATTGTCAGATTCTGTGTCGAAGTCAGTGTATAGCTGCTGGACCGAAGCAACGTTTTTCACGATATTTCTCCTAACTTTCAGAAAGATGTTCTGTCTTCTATTTTTTTGTGGATCCAAGCTGAGTTATTGAAGTGTATGAAGACACTCCCTCCTATGATCTTAATGGATTAAGCTCTTGAGCTTAATGATCATACAACTCGAATTTCAAGGACGAATTCCTTATTATAAACTGAGGTTGTTTCAGTCGAGCTTATTGCACATGGGATTCGATTTTAAAGCTGTAATTTGTGAAGAAGAAGAGCAAATTTTGAGGGGGAGCTTGGATAGTTTTGCAAGGCATGAAGATATGCAACATCAAAGTTTTCAAAGAAATCAAGGGGGAGATCATTTGAAGATGCTTTCTTTATAAAACTTTAGGGGGAGATTGTTGGGTCTAGAAAGCCCCAATTATATAGAAAGTTTTATAAAGTCCATGTAAAGTCAACAAAAGTCAAATGTATTGTAATTAGCTTTATTAGTCTTTTGGGCTTTGGGAGTTTAATGGGAAGTTAAATGGGCTTGGGCCCATGTCTTGTATTTTAGACACTATAAATAAGTGTCTTGGGCTTCATTTGTCATTTGAGACTTTGAGACATTTGAGAGAATACACAGTGAGATTTGAGAGAGTCGTATATCAATTTCTCCCTCCATTATATTCAAAGCATATGAATAGAGATCATTCAATAAATTGTTCTTCATGTCTATCTCTATTCTACTTTCTATGGAGTATTCTTGATTGTTGCTTCACTTATGGGACTTACATTCACAGATTCTGCACTATTCGAGGTCAGAATGTCATACCATTGTCCAGGAAAATGGGCCGCGGACCACCTCTCCGGTCCAGCTTCGTCAAAGACTTTGGCTGCTTCGTCGGCACTATATCGTAGCATATTCATGTACTTGTTAAACTCCAGATCTGTATATGCTCTGCATGCCGCCCAATAGAAATCCTTGTTGGTCGTAATACGTTTGTCCTTGGATTTTGCGTTCATCTCCAAATGTCGACAGCATATGGCGTGAGGGGCGTTTGGGTAGATGGCAGAGATTGCGGCGCTTATGGAAGGAGCCCTGTCAGACATAAACACCAACCCTTGCGGGTCTCCGATAGCTTGTCTCAACATGGACATAAACCAAGTCCACTCGTCCCCGGTTTCGGACTTGCCTACGCCGAAAGCTACTAGAACGATGGAGTTATCCCCGTCCATGGCAACCGCCAGGAACATCATACCCAAGTAACGGCCCTTTAAATGGGCTGCGTCTATTATCAGGACACGACGTAGATTTGCCACAAATGTGCGGATCTGCAAAAACATAGGTGGTTTTCCTTTGTAAATGTTATAGTTTATAATGTGTAAACATATGACGTGTTAAAATACGTACCGCGGGTCCAAGGGCCACGAAGCACATCTCAAACCGTCGACGTGAATCGGTCCGTAGCTGCGTGACAGTACCAGGGTTCTGCAGCTACAAATTATATACATATGTCGGGAGTCGTTCATACGACTCCTCGAACGTGCCTCTCACCATAAAGAGTGCATGGCATCGCGCACACCAAGCTTGATGGTAATCAATCGTGACGCCGAACTGCTGGTGAACATCGTGGACGATGTCCTTTGGACGCAATGACCTACTAACATCAAGAAATTTGTTTTTCAGTATGGCACCCAAAGTCTTTTTGCCGGCTTGTTTGTGGTGGGGATTCAGTTGCGTCCTCGTACAAGTGTGTACGTCGTGCAACTTTCTAATCATGAACGCCCCTTCTTTGCCACCCGTGTCAATCGCGTACATCCTCCAGTCACGGTTTTTTCTGGCACATTCAACTATGTATCTAGTTTTGTCAGATTTCGACGTGCGCCTTTCGAAACCCTCTTCCAAGAACTTAAGTCCGACCTGACTTGCCAAGAGATCCTTCGACTCGAATATCTGACCTACATGTAACATTTCACTGCGAATATAAGGTGTAGGTTCGTAGGTTTGTGTCTGGGTATGGGAGTCTGGAAGAATAGGGGGCATATCAAAAAAGTCATTTATCTGACTACATGATTTTCTACTAGGGGTATATTCTTCGTGATCATCACTATCGGTGTCTGATCTGTCTATTTCAGAATTACCCGTTCTGAAAACGTGGGTTTCGTCATCAGCAACTCCAGCAGTACGCCCTTCGTGTGGTTGTGGTGGTTGGTGTTGTTGCGTCTCCGGAATATAGTCGTTAAGACCATATGAATGATCTAAATGAACCGTTGGGGCGTCGGACGCCCGAAATTGAGAATCAGGCTGCTCTATTTGGAGGTCTTCGTCGTCACCGTCGTCGTCGTTTTCGTCGGATACGCCGGGATACACAAAAAGTAATGGGGGCCTTTCTGAATCGACTACAAAGTGCAGAAAAGTAGAGATATCCCCATCGTTGGATAAATCCACAAATGACCCATCGCCATTTTTAAACACTAACTTGCAAACAGCAGAAGGGTTGATTCCACATTTTTGCATGGCGTATGCAAGAAATTTCTGATAAGTATAGTTTACTGGCACTTTTACACCATGCTTAGATTTATAAGCAAAATTCCACTCATTGTTATCTTGCTCCCATTCACCATCAAAACAGAAATATAGCTTAGGTTTTGCAACAGATGAACTCATTTTTTCAGTAGTATCTCAAACACAAAATATTGCAGAAAGAAATCAAGAAAGAGGTATGAAATCGGTGTGTGGATTATGGATTGCATTTTACATCTATTTATCAATGAAACAACCAACATTGATGACAACCAATCTCTCATTTCATCCACAAACTGGTATTCCAAATATACTGATTTAACATTGATGAAAACATGCAAATGAATTTCAACCACAAATCGGTCTTCAAAGTACAATAATTGTGGAAAAAAACAGTAAAAGCATGCAAGATTCGTCTAAGTACAGGGGCTGAAAGTGTAAATTTTCAGGAACCAAAAGTGTAAAATTTCAGGGACCAAAAGTGTAAAATTTTGGTCCATCGCGGGCTGCGATCGCGGGGAGGGACCAAAAGTGCACCGCGGCCAAAGTTGAGGGGCTCCGCGGGACACATTTTGGCCAAAGCTCGTGCCACGTCAGCCCTATCCCGCGATCGCGGGGTCCATCGCGGGCCATTAAGGCATTTTGGTAAACCGCGAAAGTTTTATGGCATTTTGGTAACACTTGGTCAAACTTTTGGCATTTTAATTAATTTCCCAAAGAAATATGTATTTGCAAAAAAAAAAATCATATTTGCCAATTTTATTTTTCATAAAAACCATTATAAACTGGAAAATAAATTATAAAAATATTGTAGTTTTTAAGGAATCTTTCGAATAGAACAGCTACACAGAAAATTTAATATCTTTTTAATGTTTTTTTTTACTCAAAAGAGAATCAATCATAATTGTAGGGATTGGTGAAAAGGGTGCTTGCTCATAATTAATGAGGTCAAAGTCTGGTATGGGCTGATATGCAAAATGATAACAGGGTCACATGGGTATGCATGAGGAAGTGAGATGCCATCTTTATGGGGCACAAACGACTAGTTGCTATTTGCCAATGGGTCATTGTTATGTTACGATTCAATCACACGCCAAATTATCTTACTATACTTTGCACTTTGGAACAAAAACAAAAACACTTCATATAAACATATAAAAACAAAACGTATAGTCATTCAAGTCGTATTAAATCTGTATACCGATGATTAGAACACATAGTAAAATGATCAAATACAGGATGTAGAGTACCTAATCAGATGATTTCGAGTTACACGGAATTCAATGATGAAGAATAAGACAAACGAACTTTTTGAAAGAAATAAGTTAGAAATTTGTCGTTTTTTCCAGTAATCGTATTTATATTAGATGGGTGGATATGACATAAAGCAAACTGATAACTAATTAGCTTAAATAAAGAGAGAGAGAAAACTCATTATTTGTTAATCAACTTATAAGTATGCATTGCTAGTACCTTGTATTTATGTGATGAAAAAAAAATTGGACAAAAGGGAATGAACATGAGCAAACATATAAAAGTGTGTGTCGTAGAATATTGGATGATGTGGATAGTTGAAGAGAAATCACGGTTTAGAAAATAAATGCTTATACCAAACTTTAACAAAGTAAATTGAACTCTAGATAAAGGCAAAGATTCTACCAACAACATAACTAGAACTCTGATATGTAAAACATCATATTCAACCACAAGGGTTGTGGCGTAGTGGTTAAGGCTCTGGGGATTAGCTGGAATATCCCATCTATCCAGGATTCGAATCCAGACGTACACAACAATTGTGGCCACTGAGGTTTAATCAAGGCTGATGTCTTACAGTCATAATTTGCCAAAGGATTAGCTTAGACATAGGCTAGGACACTCTTCCCCCCAAAAAAACATCATATTCTGTGGTGATCACGAAAAACATTGGACCAACTCATATTTATATAGATAGGAGTAAGACCATTCGTGTCCCAATTATATTGTTCCATTTTTCCTTCCAATACTTTTACCCCAAATAAGATCAATATTCATCCAAAATGAAGGGAAAAGGAGGTTTAATTTGACAAGTTTAATGTGATCATACCATGTATTTGTAGCTTTAATATGGGTTGGATACAAAACATGCAGCATATTAATTCTTGCAGGCTCATACTCTTCCAATTTAATATTTTTTTTGTCCAAAACTTTGATAAAAAAACTAAGGGTGCATTTGGTTCGGCGGATTCCGACGGAATTGGGCGGAATTGGAATGGTCAATTCCATTGACCAAATTCCATTCTGATGTTTGGTTCTTCATGGAATGGAATTGAATTCCATGAATTCTCCCCAAATCAGGAATTCACCATTCCTTACCAAATGTGATGGAATTGAAATCCATTCCACCTAATATACTGAAAATGACAAAAATACCCTTAAACCAAAAACCCTTTTGCAACTCAGATGGAACTCCTTTGTCTGCAACTCCTTCATCGTCTGCAACTCTAGCCCTCACCGTCGATTCCTTCCCTCACGATTTCACGACCATCTCTCTCTCTCTCTCTCTCTCTCTCTCTCTCTCTCTCTCTCTCTCGACATTCACTACAACAGTCATCTCCCCCATCTCTCGATTTCACAGCAGTGCCATACTCCCTCTCGTTCACAATACCACAGCCCTCCTCACATCGGTTCTTAGTCGGTTCGTAATCGGTTGTTAGCGTTACCACGGGCCACAGACCCCTGCTCACTCGATTTCATATTCTTGACCGCTCCATACCACAGACTCCTGCTCACTCGATTTCTCACCAAAATCAGCGTCACCACTCGATTTCTGATCTACCCTGAATTTCTGATCTACCCTCACCAATTTATCCCTCGATTTTGGATGGAAAAGAAGAATGGAAAAGATGTTGCGATGGGGAAGACAAAGGAATAGCAACTAGGTTAAAATAAAATGGGGAGAGGATGAGGATAAGTAAATTGGGTAAACTTTTTTAATTAATAATTCAGTTACTAAATTTTAAAATAAATCCATGGAAACAATGGTAAATTACATTTTTTTCTCATTAAATGTTAATTTAATAATTATTTTTAGTTAAGATAAAATAAAATTAAAATTAAAGGAAAGGGTATTTTTGTCATTTTTCATAATTCCATTCCGATTCCATGACAAACCAAACAGATAGATTTCAAGATTACATTCCATTTCCTGTCAACCAAACAGTTGGTCAAACCTGATAACATTTCATTCCATTTCCTTCCAGATTCCAATTCCTTTAACAGATTCCATTCCAGTAGAAATCATTCTGCGAACCAAACGCACTCTTAGTGTCTCTTTAGATTTTGGATTGTTGTAATTGGTCAAATAATGTTGTGAAACAAATATCTTAAATATGGACTTGTCCCTTTTAAGTTGTGGACTCCTTGCCTTTAAATGGTCAAAGTTCGTTCCTATCAATACACGTACAGTCTTCACTCTCCAGATGAACGTAAAAAATGGCACTCAATAAGTACGAAGTCTTTTTAATTCTTAAAATTGAATACAATAAAACTATAGAGTTATATACACTTGGATAAATCTCTTTTGGCCTCTTTAATTTAACAGAGATCCTTTATTTCCAAAAAATTAGTTAAATCATAGTATTGTTAAGTAGCAATAGAACTATAGAATAGCTTGGAAAGTAAATTTTGATGGTCCATCAAAAATATGGTTGCCTAGTTGATATGTGGGATTGTTGATCTAAACCCTCAGTGATTTGATAATGACTCTTTTAGAAACACTTAGTGAAAATTGTAAGTAGACAATATGTATTAGAGTTTCACTATCGCTGATAAGTACTATGTCTTTACAGTACCGCTGATAGGAAACTCATGTTCTTAGATTAAACGTTCAGCGAAACTGTTCATCAATAAAGCGCTGAGTCTGTTCAGTCTTGTTGATGATCGCTGATAGTTTTAGTTGTTTACTTATGATCCCTGAAGACAAGTTTCACGTCGACTATGTTCTACGCTGAAGTCGAAGATCAAGCCCAAGAACCAGCGACAAGTCTACTAATGAACTGATGTGGATATCAGCGAAGACAAGATTTGTCCACTCAACGTGAAGTTACAAAGTAGAAGACTTCAGCAATCGCTGAGCTTTATCACTCGCTGATAAAGTACTGTTCAACGAACGCTGATCATGAAGTCTTCCTCTACAAGTTACTGTTGTCTTTCCTCCTTGCACGTCTCCGTACGATAATGTCAGAAAGGACATCCCTTTTGTCCAGAATCGTACAACCAACTCTACACTGTACATCATGCGGCTACTAGGTTGTCTATAAAGGTCAAACCATGCAACCAATCAACTGCTGCCACGTGTAAAGTTATACTACTGTGCATTAAATGCACGCAGTATATAAGAAGAACCCTACTTAAGAAATGAAGTGCTCAGCCATCTTCTTATCTCTACTATCTTTGTGTTAGGATATTATTCGTAATTTCCTTATCTCATTCTGTCTTAATTCTAGTGCAAGAAACTTAGTGTTCTCATAACTTGTTTAGATTAGGATTAGTCATTAATCTTGTTTCCGCAACAAGTTTTAAATTGTTGGATAAATATCAATAAACAATTTAGAAAAGTAAAATCTGTGTGTTTGTATTCAACCCCCCCCCCCCCCCTTCTACAAACTTGTATAACCCATCCGGGACCGACAAGTGGTATCAGAGTGGATTGTTTAATCTCATAAACAAGATCTTGCTTATACTAATCTTTTCTCTTCCTTGCTATTTCTCTTAATGGCTACCAACACAAACACAAACTATATTGACAATGGTTCTCTTGCAAAACCCCCTAGATTTTCCAGAGACAACTTTAATCTATGGAAAAATAGGATGATACTCTTCTTAGAAGGTGTAGACTCTACAATGCCTTATTACATTGAAAATGGCCCATATATTCCTGTGAGAACTGATCCTGAAGTTCCAGGGAATGCTACTAGAGCTGCCATTCCTGAAAGATTGATTCCCAAGGAAATTCATATGTGGACTGATGAAGATAAGAAGAAGGTGGCTATCGACACCAAAGCCAGATCCATTCTCTCTATGGCTCTTACTGACGAAGTCTACCATTCCATCATGAACCTGAAAACCTCCAAAGCCATGTGGGACACAATCTGTGTTCAATATGAAGGTACGTCTGAAGTCCAGGACTCAAGAAAGATCAACCTGGTAAGACAGTACGAAAGCTTCATTTGTGGTAAGAATGAATCTCTCTCTGAAGTACATCAACGTTTTAACTGCTTAATAATAGATTAGAAGACTGTTGGTAAGGAATATTCTAACTTTGAAGTTCTGACAAAGTTCTTATAATGTTTACCTGAAAGCTGGGACAGTTATTCAATGTGTCTCAAGCTATCTAAGGATCTAAAATCTATGACTCTTTCTACCTTATATGGCACTATGCTCAATCATGAGCAGTCGAGTCATCTTAAGAAGAATCTTGTAAAAGATTCCAAAAGCACCCTTGTTGCATTAATCTCAGAGTCACCTTCCACTCAGCGATCCACTGTCACTATCACTGAGTTGGAAACTAACTCTGAATGCTCATCAGATCTTGATGAATCTATGGCTCTCCTATCTAATAAGTTCAGGAGGTTCGCCAAAAAGAAAAATTTCAGAAAAAACAAACCTCTAGCAGTCACTAACAAGCCTAGATCATCAACTCCTGTTGATAAGGCTACTGCTACTTGCTATAACTGTGAAAAGATAGGACATTTTGCTAGCGAGTGCAGGTCAAAGAAAGTTTCTAGACCCTCAACTTTCTTCAAGAAATCCTCTAACCCCAGGGCTAGAGATGAAAAATATCAAAAGCTGAAAGAAAGATATGCAAAGCTGAAAGGCTTTAAGAAGAAAGGCAAAGGCCTGATGGCTGACTATGATTGGGCTGCTTCTGATGAAGAAGAATCATCTGACTCTGAAGATGATGATGAGGCCAATCTCTGTCTAATCGCCAAAATCGAAGAAGAGGAAGAAAATTCTGACATTCCCTCTACTTCAGCCTCTGCTACTAAGGTATCACCTTCTTTCTTTCCAAATATTTCAGATATTGATGAAACTGATAGTCTTCGTAAAATCGATCTCCTGACTATGAGTTTATATGATACCATGAATGGCAAAACTGTTGTTGAAAATCAAAACCTTGATCTCGCTGAACAGCTTAAACATTGTCACCTTCAAATAGAAAAACTTTCTAAAATTGAAGAAGATTTAAAAGATCAGGTTCATTTAAATCAACTAGTCAAAATCGAGCGCGAAGAAGCTATCACTGCATTAAAAGCTGAAAAATCTACTGTTGAAGGATGGTGTAAATCCTCAACAACGATCACTGAGATAATTAAGTCTCAGATTCCCCTGAGTGACAAACGTGGTCTTGGTTACAAAGCTGACGCTGAAAAGCCAACCACTAATCATTCCATGCTTAAATTTGGAATGTTCGTGTCCTCAATCCCTGGCACTTCCTCATCTCAGTGTTCCTCTTCAAAAACTCCCATCCCTGAGGAAAAACCTACCTTAATCTCTAAAAATAAAGGTAAAGAAAAAGTTTTAAATCAAAAACCTCAGAAGGGTACTTTTGTACCAAAACTGAAGGCTTCTAAAGCTTTAGTGACTTATCCCTTTACTTCTAAGAACAAGATCCCTGGATTTATTCAGCGATCTACTCCTAGAATCAAAGTGGATATTATTGGTAAGAAATCCGAAGAACTGATTGTTCCTCCCATTTTCAATGCCAAAGGTATACTTGGTGCTGGTCCTGCTCATTTAAAATTTACGGCTAAGCATGCAAATGGTCCTAAAGCTACTTTTAGCTATAGGAAATGTTATCACTGTGGACTTACCGATCATATTGCTAGTAAGTGCCCCACAGTCACCGAAGCTGAAAAATTAGCTAAGGTGAAGATTTCTGCCCCCAAGGCAAAGAAGACCACTGAGGTTAAGAAATTAACCAAAGTGAAGAATTACTCCAAAGCTGAATCTTCAAATGCTGCGAAGAATGCTGAACCTTCCACTTCCTCTACCACCACTGACAAGTGTGGACCCATGGTTAAATGGGTGCCTAAGTCAAACTAATCTTCCTTTGTTTGCAGGTTCGGAAGGGTATCTGGTATCTTGATAGCGGATGCTCTAGACGCATGACTAGAAAGAAAAACCTGCTCACTGAATATAAGGAAGAGAAGGGTCCCTCTGTGACCTTCGGTGGAAACAGAAAAGGCTATACCCGAGGTTTTGGTGTACTCTCTAATGGTACAACAACCTTTGGAAGAGTTTCATATGTTGAAGGACTGAAGCATAATCTTCTAAGCATTAGTCAGCTATGTGACAAGGATAACAAAGTGATTTTCACTAAGAAATCCTGCTTTGTCACTGACAAAAGGAAGAAGATAGCTCTCATCGGTTATCGTCTGGAAAATGTTTACGTTATAAACATGGACTCTACAACTACTGAGAACTCATGTTTCTTCTCAAAAGCCTCATCTGATGTCAACTGGCTATGGCATAAGAGGCTCTCTCATCTCAACTTCAAGACACTGAATACTCTCTCTTCTAAAGAATTAGTCACTGGTCTACCTCAACACTCATACGCAAAGGAGTGCTTATGTTCAGCGTGTGAGAAAGGGAAACAGACCAAAGCAAGCTTTAAATCCAAGCAAGTTTCCTCAGTATCATCTCCTCTACAACTTCTCCAAATGGATTTGTTTGGCCCTGTTAACAAATAATCCATCACTGGAAATAAATATACATTGGTCATAGTCGATGAATTCTCTCGCTATACCTGGGTAATGTTTCTCCGTTCTAAGAGTGACACCCCTAAAGAACTCATCACCTTTGTCGGAAAAATGGAAGTCCTGAACAACATGACCGTTCGCTCAATAAGGAGTGATCATGGTACTGAATTCAAAAAGAGTTCTCTTGATTCCTTCTTTGAAAGTAAGGGTATTTCTCACAACTTTTCATCATTGAGAACACCGCAGCAAAACGGAGTCGCTGAAAGAAGAAATCGAACTATCATTGAAGCTGCACGTTCAATGCTCAGCGATTCTCACCTGCCTACTCAGTTTTGGGTAGAAGCTGTCAACACTGCTTGTTTTACTCAAAACAGGTCGCTGATTGTCAAAAGATTCAAGAAGACAGCCTATGAACTCTTCCATGGGAGAAAGCCTTCAATTAGCTTTCTTCACATCTTTGGATGTCAGTGTTTCATACTGAACAACAGAGATGCCCTTGGAAAGTTTGATCCTAAGGCTGATGATGGAATCTTTCTTGGATAATCTTCAATCTCTAAAGCCTTCAGAGTCTTCAATCGAAGAAGACAAACTGTCGAAGAAACTATCCACGTCACTTTTGACGAATCCCGTTCAGCGAACTCTCGACCTTCTGCTGATACTGAAGAGCTGAATCAATGGATGTTTTCTCATCTTAGTGATTCAGAAGACATTCCCACTCCTCCATCTCATCCTCATCCCGCTGAAGATGATGGTCCTACTATCATCCCAAGCGTGCAGACTAGTGAAGCTGAATCCTCATGGGTCTCAGTTGTTCCTCTAAACACTATGCCTGCTTCTGAACCTTCTATCTCAGACATACCATCTACTTCTCAGCAATCAGTGAATGAAATGACATCTAAACCTATTCCTCTCTTGGCTGATATACCAGAAGTTGCTGAAGCCTCATCTTCAGCTCCTCCAGAAGTTTAGATTGAGCCATAAACTTACGCTCTGGCTCAACGATGGACTATAAATCATCCTATTGAACAAATTCTTGGTGATCCAAACTCTGGTGTTCAGACTCGATGAAGTGCAGGTAATATTTGTTTATTTGTTAACTTTATTTCTCTGATTGAACCAAAGAAAATAGATGATGCCCTCCAAGATCCGAACTGGGTCAGCGCTATGCAAGAAGAGCTGACTGAATTTGAAAGAAACAAAGTTTGGAAGCTTGTTCCTCGTCCATCTGACAAGTCAGTGATAGGCACTAAATGGGTCTATCGAAACAAGTTGGATGAACATGGAACTGTAACCCGCAACAAGGCTTGCCTTGTTGCTAAGGGATACAGACAAGAGAAAGGTATAGATTACGACGAAACCTTTGCTCCAGTGGCAAGACTCGAAGCAATTCGTCTATTCTTAGCTTACACTGTACACAGAGACTTCAAAGTTTATCAAATGAATGTTAAGTCAGCATTCCTCAATGGAAAGCTGAATGAAGAAGTCTACGTGGAACAACCTCTAGGATTCTAAGATCCTAAGCATCCAGGTTATGTTTATAAACTGGATAAGGCACTCTATGTCTTCAAGCAAGCTCCTCGTGCATGGTATGACACTCTATCTACTTATCTCCACATTGAAAAACTTGAGCGAGGTAAAATCGATAAAACTCTATTTTTCATGAAAGTAAAAGGTCATATTATTCTTGTTCAAATATATGTCGATGATATTATATTTGGTTCCACTAACCCTGACCTTTGTACTTATTTTGCTGATAGAATGAAAGTTGAATATAAAATGAGTATGATGGGTGAGCTAACATATTTCCTTGGTCTTCAAATCAAACAAAATGAAAAAGGAACTTTCATTAATCAGGGAAAGTATGTTAAAAATATGCTGAAGAAATTTGATTTAACTCAGAGTTCAGCTATGAAAACCCCTATGGCACCACCGCTGACACTAAACAAGGATCCTTCTGGAAAACCTGTTAATGTCACGATGTACCGTCGGATGATCGGCTCTCTTCTGTATCTTACAGCTAGCCGACCTGATATTATGTATGCAACTTGTTTGTGTGCACGATATCAAGCTGAACCTAAGGAATCTCATTTGATCGATGTAAAGCGAATCTTTCGTTACCTTAAGGGTACTCCTAACCTAGGTCTTTGGTATCCCAAAGACTCAGGGTTTGATCTAATCGCCTATTCAGATAGTGATTTTGCAGGTTGCAAATTGGATAGGAAAAGCACCACAGGAGGCTGTCAGCTCCTGGGTGGAAAACTGGTGAGTTGGACAAGTAAAAAGCAAAACTCAGTGTCCACCTCAACCACTGAAGCTGAGTACGTAGCCTCTGGAAGCTGTTGTTCTCAGGTCTTATGGATGAGAAATCAACTACTGGACTATGATCTTCAGCTCTCGAAAATACCAATCTATTGCAACAGCACTAGTGCCATCGCTATAACCAATAATCCAGTGCTACACTCAAAGACCAAACACATCGAAATCAGGTATCATTTTATCATAGATCATGTGATAAATGGTGATATAGAACTTCATTTTATCCCAACTGACTTTCAGTTAGCTGATCTGTTCACCAAACCTCTTGATGAGACAAGATTTAACTTTCTCATCAGCGAGCTTGGAATGCTAAACTTAGAAGAGTAAAATCTTCAGCGGTTCACATTTGATGAGTGATAACAATTGAACTTGTATAACCCATACTTATCACCTACTCTCTGAACAAAATTGATTCGCTGATATCAAGGTATGTTCTCTTGCTCGCTGACGTTCGCCTAGAACAGAAAGATTTCAAAAACAAATTGCATCGCTGAATATCTCTTCCTCTCAGTGATACTTTTGAAATTTCTAAATCTAACACTGATACTTCTATTAAGTGCTTCATGTTTTCAAAAGTTGTCCCTGAGCTTTCAAAAACCTCAGAGACATCCTAAAATATGAAAGGACGTTTGTGACGTCATCACAACGGATAAGTCATGGCACGTTTTCTCTGACACGTTCGCCCGTTTCGACTTCCTTGTCCAATCAAATTCAAGGGACGTGTTCGTGTCATCATGAAAAACTTTCCCGCTCATAGTTTTTATCTCTCTAACTCTTACTATATAAACACTTTCGAGTTTATATTTTTACCTTACGCGAATTTCATCTCTTTCAAGCAAGATTTATCTGTCGCATTTAAGATATAAACTCAAGAACCTGTTTATCTTCATCTTCTTAAACTTCACAGGTTAATATCTCTTTTATTTTTGCAACTAATAAACTTGTTTTCGATCTTATTATTGTTTTTAGAAGATCAAACAAATGAACCTTCTTAAAATAAAATCATTCTTTTTTCATGATTTTATGAACACAATCTTTATGGTTGTTCTTCAAATTTAAAACAAAAATCTTAAACTTGTTCTTCATGTTTTTCCAAAATCCTTACTTTAAAAGGAAACTGGAAAATAAGGCATTCACTAGTTTTGACTCTGCCAAAACTAGAAAAACCCTAATTTCTACTATACCCTAAAATCCTTATTTTGGATATTTTATTCATCTTAAGATCTTCTGTTCCTATTCTTATTATAAACAGAAATGACATCTTCTATTGGAACTCCTGATGCCGAGTCCCCCACTGCTGCTAAAACTACTGAAATCACAAAAGCTCCTCAGGTTAAGTTTAAACTTGAGAAAGTTACCTTTCATAGCAATAATCCCTATGCTCTCTTCGACTTCCCTAAAAAGAAGCAAGTCACACATCTAGATGATGCAATGAATTTTCTCAAAACCTGTCCCTTGTCGACAGCTCTTACTATTGCACCCCCAACAAATAGACATCTCCTAGCTCAGTTCTGGTATTCTGCCAGAAGAGCTCAGATCACCTCTTCCAAGGACCATGAGAAGAAACTCGATGTCATCCTTTTTGACACCGACCGTGGTACCTCCAAGATATCACCTGGAAACATCAGGTGTGCTCTCAACCTTCCTGCAGCTACAAAAGAAAAACGCTTTGTCCCTCTACCAAATCCCAAAAACAACCCTGCTGATAGGGAAACCTTGATTGCTTTCTTCGATGCAATGAAGTATGTGTGGGACACAGGGAGAAATGAACTCCCTGATAAGAAGCTGACTGCCATCAAGAAGTCAAAGATGCCAAGCGAGATGAACTTCATCTTTGCTCATTTGATCAGCTGCCTGACAGCGAAAACTGGATCTTCTGACCAAGCTTCTCAACCCCAACAGGCCATGGGATACTCTCTACTGAAGGGTCTCCACGTTGACTGGGCAAAAATCATTTTCGATGATATGTTGCTCAGGGTGGATGCTGCTGACAGACCAACAACTGTTCCATGTCCAAGGTTTGTCAGTGCTCTCTTCGCTCAAGGACTTGGGAACAAATACCCAAAGGTGGGTGACCTGAGGCTCTCAAAGGTTGGCCCTAAAGTTCTTGACTTCAAGCCCCTGCCAAATGAGGTACGTATTTCTCAACTCTTAACTCTTCTTAGACCCCCAACTTCTTCTACTTCTGCGGCTACTTCAGTGGTAATCCCAACCACTGATACCCAGGCTGCAACCTCCACTCCTTCTAAGAAAAGGAAACACTCTACTACCTCACTTGATTCTAAAAGAATCAAGAAAACCAAGGAGCAAACCCCCAAGCCTTTCCAGGCTGAAGACCTAGCGTCTGACTCTCAACAGACTACGCTGGATGATTACGTGGTACGCTCTGCCACATCTAATCAAGCCACCCCTTCCATCCTAACTTCAGCGTCTCTAAACGCTGAGGTTTTAAACTTGGAACAGAACCCCCCTCCATCAGACCCTCAAAGGATTGAAGATGTATTCCTTAGCGAATCCAATGCTGACCCTCTAACCAACACCTTATTCTCAACTTTCACTCCTCCCTCTACTTCTTTGGTCACTCCATCTATTCCTCCATTCTCTACAACAAAGGTCATTCATCTGAGTGACTCATCTGCTGAAGAACTACGGCGGATACAAGATTTAAATAAAGGACCTGCGGAAACTTCTCAGCGTCAAGGTACACTGGAAGACGATTTCGAAACGCTGACAGGTCATCGAGACTTCGACGACTTCGTCAACCATCCCGCAGGTATACACATAACTCCAAACACTCCTCCCTCAAAACCCCAAACTTCTGAGATTTCCTTCGTTCATAAGTTCTCAACCTTTTCAGGTCCTAATTTGGGAGATATCAACACCTCCCTGAAAGGCTTGGAAACTAAGGTGGAATCTCTCATCACCACTCACACGGCAAACTCTTCAGCGGTTACAGACGCTGGAGATGCTCTCAAGAAGCTGACCACCGAGGTCCAAGGTAAAGCCTCCAGTGCTGATCTGGAGAAGGTGGATGGTAGCATTGGTCAATTTGCTACCACCCTCGCTGAAAACTCCTCCGCCAACATCACTCTCTCCACCAACTTTACAACCCTGTCCAATGAAGTCACATCATTGAAGACAATGGTTGATCTTCAGGGAGAGGTGACCACTGTAAAGACTGAGGTGACTTCGGTGAAGACTCTACTGCAGCAAATCCTCGACCGCCTGAATGCTGCTACTTGTGCTCCTTCGCACTTTACTCGGGTGGATCGAGAGGATCTTCAGAGAATCACTCCTGCTCTATCTGGCCTAGAAGACAGATTAGGTAGGATTGAAGCATGCGTTGGGATCTCTGGCCTGGAAGACAAGGACCCAATGCACACTGATGCTGCTGCTACTACTGATATTCCAATTTCCTCCCCCATCCATCATGAGGAAGAGGGGGAGAAGAATCAAGACCTTTCCCATAATGTTGAGGGGGAGAAGAAAAATCTTGAAGACCTTCCCCATAACTCTGAGGGGGAGGGTATTGTTTCTGATGCTGTCACCGAGAAACCTCAGGGAGATGAAAACCCTGAGGGAACCGAGAAAACTCCCTCTGAATTTCAGGGGGAGCAACTCGATGAGGAAACTGAAGCTGCTGCTGACGTGACCGAACCCTACGCTGATAAAGAATAATTTGAAGCAGAAGAAGCTGAAGATGATGAAGACATCGACATCGCTGATGATGAACCATAATCATCTCCTAAAAATGATGATGATGATGACGATGATGATGATGACTTCTTCTTCGTCCAGCCAAAGAAAGTTTCTGCTCAAAAAGGAGTTCTGATAAAAGAACCTTCAGGGGAGGGGACAAAGACAAAGCCTGCAGCGTCTGAAGCTGACAAAGGCAAAAACAAAGGCCTCACTGCAGAAGGAAATCTGATGATCTTGCTTTGAAAGCCAGTTTGTCAGGTACAATATCTTTTATTCCCTTACACTGTATCCCTCCTCAATCCTTTCTCAACCTCAGTTCTCCTCTCCATAAAACCTCTATACACTTAAACCCCATTCTTTTCTCTATCTCCTGGTTCCCAAATGATCTTACTCAAATGATCGTTATGTTTCAGCTAGTCCTCTCCCCTGCTTGAGGATCCTTCTGAAGTCTCTCCTGCTACAACTCCAATAATACCAGCCACAAGAGCTGAAGAAATAATCCCAGTCTTGGATCTCGCTGAGACTGATGAACCTGAAGAACATCTGCTCTCTCACAAAAACAGACCTTCCTTGGCTCCTCAAACACTAAGTGAAGAAGAACTGAAGAAGAGAGAAGCCATGATCAAACAACTTGAAGATCAGCGAATCATTCTTCCTCGTGAAAAAATCCCTGCCCCTAAGTTCAGACTATCAAGGAAAGAATACACTGATCATCTCAAGACTGAAAAATAACTCGCTGATCGAAGGAAAGTTGAAGAACAAGATAAAGCCTATGTCATCCAGCTTGTCCAACAATCAGTGAAAGATCCCTCACTAAAGAGGACTCCCATCGAAGTTCAACGCCAATTATGGGAAGACGCCCAGAAGATTGTTGAAGAAAAGACCAAGGTATCTGATTCTACCTTGGAATGGTGCAAAGAAAGATTGCACTATCTATATCGGGCAGCCAGAATAAACAAAGTACTCATCAAGGGAAGAATGTCAATAAAAGTTCCAGTCGTTGAGGTCGATTTATTCCGAGAGAATGGTACTCAGTAATCTATCTACGCCTCCTCGATCAAGAAGTACGGTCTCTCTGAGTGGTTGGAGATGCGAATAGCTATTCAGCGATCTCGGTCACAATTCAAAAGCCATGTCGAGAAAATCATAAACTCTCAGATCGACTTGGTTTCATCTGCTGTGGATATTCCTCCTCCTGCTAATCCAGAAAAATGAAGAAGGGCCTCTGCAAAGAAAAAGACAAAACCTTTAGACTCAGGTCCTCCTATCCGGAACGAAACAGGTATTGGTTTCTCACGTGCTGAAGTACTTGGTCCTGAACCTGACCTCTCAGCGCTTGACACCTCCCTGCCTCCTGGTGAACGCTTCATCCCTGGAAAAGTCCTAAGTGGACCTTATGGCATCTTCTTTCATGACTATGATGGACGAGAACACTTTCAACGCATCTCTGAGCTTCCCATCACTCCTCTTGAACAGCTCAGGGATCTCATCTATTGGTGCGGATTCAGAGATGATCTTCTAGGAAAATATCTCAAGCCCCAAATCTTTGCTGAAGAAAAAAATAGACGGGATCTTGGAGAAAAAGTCCCTGACTGGATGATCCCTACAACAAAGACCCTTGATGAACTTCTCATTATGGAAGAACCTTTCTAGCTGATAAGAGATCCTTGTAATTCTTCTATCTCTATCAGCTTATATCTTTTAGACTTGTAATTTTTCTACTTCCCTCTATAATCTTTACGAAGTTTAAAGAAAATTTTCAGCGAATGTACTTTACTCCATCAGTACTCAAAAGATCCCAGAAAACAGTAAAAGGGACAAATAATTTTATGAGTTCTTTTTATCCTTATGTTTTCATTTTTAGCAATTTTCTTTTGTTGCTAAGTCAATATCAAATAAGGGGAGATTGTTGATCCAAACCCTCAGTGATTTGATAATGACTCTTTTAGAAACACTTAGTGAAAATTGTAAGTAGACAATATGTATTAGAGTTTCACTATCGCTGATAAGTACTATGTCCTTACAGTACCGCTGATAGGAAACTCATGTTCTTAGATTAAACGTTCAGCGAAACTATTGATCAATAAAGCGCTGAGTCTGTTCAGTCTTGTTGATGATCGCTGATAGTTTTAGTTGTTTACTTATGATCCCTGAAGACAAGTTTCACGTCAACTATCTTCTATGCTGAAGTCGAAGATCAAGCCCAAGAACCAGCGACAAGTCTACTAATGAACTGATGCGGATATCAGCGAAGACAAGATTTGTCCACTCAACGTGAAGTTACAAAGTAGAAGACTTCAGCAATCGCTGAGCTTTATCACTCGCTGATAAAGTACTATTCAACGAACGCTGATCATGAAGTCTTCCTCTACAAGTTACTGTTGTCTTTCCTCCTTTCACGCCTCCGTACGATAATGTCAGAAAGGACATCCCTTTTGTCCAGAATCGTACAACCAACTATGATTCTACATTGTACATCATGCGGCTACTAGGTTGTCTACAAAGGTTAAACCATGCAACCAATCAGCTGCTGTCACGTGTAAAGTTATACTGCTGTGCATTAAATGCATGTAGTATATAAGAAGAACCCTACTTCAGAAATGAAGTGCTCAGCCATCTTCTTATCTCTACTATCTTTATGTTAGGATATTATTCGTAATTTCCTTATCTCCTTCTGTCTTAATTCTAGTACAAGAAACTTAGTGTTCTCATAACTTGTTTAGATTAGGATTAGTCCTTCATCTTGTTTCCGCAACAAGTTGTAAATTTTTTGATAAATATCAATAAACAATTTAGAAAAGTAAAATCTGTGTGTTTGTATTCAACCCCCCCCCCCCCCCTTCTAGAAACTTGTATAACCCATCTGGAACCAACAGGGACTGTTAATATGTTTTCAGAATATAATTTTATAATTGAGCTAATCATGAGGAAAAGGAAAGTATATGGTTATATGAAGAGACTCTTCAAAAAGGCTCGTCGCAACAGCCACCATGGCGTGTCGTGGCTCAAGACTTGTGTCTCACGCCACGTTATGCATGTGTCATGCCATGGTCTAATATGTAGTCTTTTTGACGTGATATTTGATTACCTTTTTTATGTCTTATTTCCTAATTTTTAATATATAACATAATTTAACTTGTTTATTATTCATTGAATCATCGAATAATAGTACAAAACATATGTTTTTATATGTAATATTATATATGATATAGAGATTTGTGTCCATAAGTCACGCCTTGATAAACATTGTGACCTCGCCGTGACTCCTAAATCTTGAGGCTTGGCGACCCCGCCACGCCACGCCTCACACTATTTCTTTTTTTTGAAGACAAAAGACTAGAGGCGCTAGTGAGGTTCGGCATTGCCATCACTCGTTCCATTAAAATGATAATAGTTACAAATATAATTAATACAAGGCGAAAGGAAACTGGGTGAAATGTTAAACACACTAGGACAAGAAAAAGTACGAGCGTGGCGCACCAACATGTGAGCCGCCTCGTTAGCTTGTCTACCAATTCCACGGACCGAAAAGAAGTGATGGTTCCGGAGAATCGAGCGGATGTTCAATAATATCACCAAACTCCTAGTCGTCGCTGTTCATATCGTAGATAGCGTCCGCAACACCCTTAGCATCCGTTTCGAAGATGACGTGCAAGAAGCCCAAGCTTGCCACCCAAGACATGCCATCCAGAAGAGCCAAAGCTTCACATTCTTTGACCTGGGGGCGAAAGTTGATAGGGGTAGATTTGGCCGAAAGGAACCCGCCTCTAGCATCCCGAATGACAGCCCCGAATCCGGCCGAATTGTGAGAAGCGAAGGTGGCGGCGTCAATGTTACGCTTGATAAATCACTGGTGTGGAGGGTGCCACTTGAGCCCACAAGGAGCGGGGATTGGATTTTGATCAGGCATAATATGTCCCCGAGCCTACGTTCATTCCATCTGGATCGATCTAGCATGTCGGATAACATTCATCGGGGACCGAGGCCCGTTGTTCCATATAACATCATTCCTTCTTTGCCAAAGACTCCAAAGGAGCATAAGAAAGAGATCGCCCAAATGCGCCTGGTGATCACGGATTAAACTAAAAGCAAGATCCCTAAAGGAATACGTCTCACGCGCAAGATCGTTGATCTTATTCCCGAGGCTCGCCTCAATCCAAACAGGGGTTGCCGTAGGGCATCCCACAAAAATGTGCCAAATATTTTCTATGTTAGAATTGTAAAGAGGGCAGACCGCAGAGACTCGAATTCATGTTTCTTGAATTTTGGAGCAGGTGGGGAGTACTCCTCTCAAGGATCGCTAGGCAAAAAATCTGAGTTTGTACGAAACGTTCACTTTCTAGAGGCGGTGCCAGTCCCTGGGGATGAAAGATCGGGAGTTCTCAACAAACCGTTCCATGATAATCCTGTAACTAGATTTGACCGAATAGACCCCATTGGTTGACCAGCTAGATAAGTTTGTCGGGTCCCAACTTGAAGGGAGGGGGTAAGTTGAGGATGCAATCTTTGTCACGAGGGCCAAAGGTCCAAGAAATAAGCCCATATTAAAGGAAGAGGAGTCCACATTAAGCAGGTCGCGAACATTGAAAATCTGATTCTGGGGATCCTAAGGCGTCTCCAGGAAGATTTAGTGGATCCGTTAACAAATGGTCTTCCTAGAGACATGATTTGTGGAACTACAAAGGATATGGGTTTGAAACCTGTTGATTAAAGTTGGCGATAACAGAAACCCAACCTATACTTAGAAAAATCTACTTATAGGTTTAATGAGGTAAAAACAAGTTATTGATCACCAACTTGGACATTAGTTTACTAAGCTAATGAGTAATTATTTGAGGGTGAGTTATATACTCTTAATGAAGCATTCCTTTGGTAATTAAAGGGACTTCTCCTATAGACACAATGAGTGCCTGAGTGGTGTCGGTCTAGCATAGGCAAACATTGTTCCTTTGAAAGTATCTATGAAACTGGGATGAGCGCATGGCCATAATACTGCTCCCTTATTCATTAACATGGTAGGACTGATCATGTGTGTTATCTCTCTGAGTCTGACTTATGGAATCATGGCTCAAAAGCTTAAAGTTGCCATAGATTTTGTTGGACTATATGAGAGGTATACACTATGTCAAGGTTTAAAGCGAAAGCCACCTTGATTTAAGCATGAAGGTTGGATGCTTGTGATAAATCCTAAGTGGGGGATTGTTGGAACATGTAGTATTTCTCACAATCTCTTGTCCCACATAGTAGGAGTGAAGAATGTTTTCCTTGTTTAAAAGTTGAAAACTATTTGAAATATTTGAATGATATTTGGAGGGAACACATAGGGGCAAAGTCTACAGGGGGGTTTTGGCAATATTATATAGTTGAAGGACTATATATATTATCAAAGACTTAGCACTTAACACTTTGCACTTGCAGAAAATATTCCTTACATTTTTTGTCCTAATAGTTAACGGCCAGTTAACTTTTTCGTTAACTTGCAGTTAGTTAAATTCAATTATTTTTTGAGGGAAAGAACGAACCAGTGCATTTGTTCGTGAAACGTTGCATCTGTTCGAAACCATTGCATCTTTCCGTGAAAGGTTGCACCACTTCACGAAAGGTTGTGACTTTTGGAATTTTTTTCCTATATATATAGTCATTTTACTTCATTTTCATTCAACTAGTTTTTCATCTTCTTTACCACATCTAAACCATGATCATGAGAAGAACTAGTAGGATCGTTGCCTACGGTTCTTAAAATCGAGGAGCTCCTGAGCCTAGATCTATCAACGACCTAGTGGGGGCTAATATTCCTTAAGGATAGTGATTTCATCACGTCCTCGTTTTACTGTTTCGATATATTTCGCTTCTGTCCACTACCCTGTTCTAACATTTTATACTTTATTAGGATGCTTTCAGTGTTACATATTACATTTTATAGGACCCTCCAAATTGTTTTATAATTATAGAACTTGTGACGACACATATTCTGGTACTAGTATAAGTGTTTGTGACATTGAACTTTGTCCTATAAAAACATATTCTAGGATCACAAAAAAATGTCTCATTGTATACTCTATTTAGGGCGCTTTTAGTGTTAGATAATACATTTTATAGGACCTGAACTTGTTTTATAGTTATAGAACTTGTTACGACATATATTTTGTGCTAATATAAGTCTTTTTGCGACATCAAATTTCTTCCTATCTTCTTTTGCCCCACTTTCCAATAAAACCCACATAGAAAAGTAAACCCAAATTTAGTTTTGAGGGAACTGCAATATGGAGGGTATTTCAGTTTCATCCTCATATACTAAAATTTAAACCCCTCAACCCTTACTTTTTCTTTCATTGTCGTTTTTGTGGGACAACAGGGATCTGAGTTTCATTATTCATAACAATGTCAGCTTTTATTGCATAATACAATTGAAGAGAAAAAACGTCTACTATTAGTCTACTACAGATCGACTAACATGAGCAAACCAACGAACCAAATGTAGATTTCCATTTCTAGATCATTTTTTGTTAAAAAAAAGAAAAAATGTTTGAGACCTCCAATGAAAACCTTGACTTAGTTTCAAAAGAGAAATCATATTAAAATGATTTTTTGAGCAAAAACGATGAATGAATGGATGGAATCTGTGAGGAAGATGGGGCGACGGAGAAATGAGATGAAGAGAAATGGCCATAAGGTGTGGGTAAAAAGGTGTTTGTGTGTATGAGATCTCCTGTTACAAAAACCCAAATAACAGAGGTTGCGACAGTTGTAAGGTTCCTCCCTGTCTACGCAGTCCAGCAGTGACATAACCCTTCTTCGAGATGTCAATTCCAGCTTTCCTTAGGTACTAGGTTGCGACAATGGATCTTCTTATACAGAAATACAGACACTACACCGGGGGGTGCTCGTTCGTTCATAAAAAACTGAACAGATTTGCATCGAAAAGGATCAAGCACTATTAACTATTAGGGGTTTAGTTAGCTTTGTAGGTTCTCCAGAGAAGGAAAATCTCCATCGTGAATCTGATGGGAGATGCACCGGGGAGTTGGTTTCGCCGAAGAATGATGTAGGGGAAAGGGTTGCCGGAGAGACGATGCAAGGGGGATAGATGTTTTGATGCCTTCATGATAGTAGGAAAGAGATATCACTACAAACCAACAGACTTTCACCGACGGATAATCCGTCGGTGAAAGTTAGATACGTCGAAAATTTGTCAGTGAAAGTTCGTCGCAAAAGACACAAAATTTGGATCACCAATGTAGTTACAGATTGTAGGGACGAAAACCAAAACATAATCATAGACAAGGTGCCAAAAGTGTAATTTACTCTTTTATTTATAAATTTTATTTTCTTCTACACCTAAAGTTTAAAGAATAAATAAATCGAAACTCAAGTTATTTTCTTACCTTAACCTTACCCTTCCACCTCTTAGTTCTAGGTTCGAAGGATAAATCATTCGCAAAAGCTCTTTCGTACGAACCTAGAAATAATCAATATATATTAAGGAATAAATCATGGGTGTTGACATGGCTTCTTCTATAAGTTAGAAACTCATTTATCTTTTTTCTCCTTCATCCTCCTCTTAATCCTTTTTCCTTAATTTCTCACATTAATTTCCCATCAACATTGATTATCCATTATGTTTGCATTTAATATTGTTCTCTTCATTTTCCCTAATTCCTCTTTATCTCCCAGTCCATATATCTATATAAACCACCACCACAAGGAATGAAGTGGAAGCTCTAAACATGATAACCACGCCTTTTTTTCTCAATCTATGGTATTTTTCCCATTTCCATCATTCTATGTTATTTACCAATATGTATTTATAACTCTACATGTCCTTTCAAATGTCATCGTACTTTGATTTACTTACTCTATGATAATAAGTTCATATGTCTTCACTAATTTTTCAAGGTGCACCAAGAATGTTGGTTCTTGACATACAATTGCAACCGTTGATGTCCATACTTCTTGACATACAAGATGCTTACTCTTCTCACACCGCTAAGTTATTTTCAGCTTTCTGAGGTTAGTTATGTATAATAAAATATCTTTTGTAATAAAAGATCCATGAGTTGTATCGTAATTGTGATATAGAAATACCTTGATTGCTTATAATTACTTTGTTGTTGGGTCTTGTTTATATTGATTAAATATGTTATTGTAAATGTGATTGTAAAAATTTGTTGGTTGTTAAGAATTCGAAGTTGTATCTAGAGCTATAGCGTAGTGACTTGTGGTTGGTAATGAATACCTTGGGCTAAGGGGAAATTAATGGATTGATCAATAAGTTGTTTGCATAAGTTTCGGCCAAGAGATCGGTTGTGGCTCATGTCAAGTACCGGAAACAAGGATTCAATCAATGATGGTGTAGATTCAATGCATGGAGAGGTCTCAAATACAACTTACCTTTACAAGGAACAAATGAAATGAATTGTCTGTGGCATTATAGATCGCAAATTTAAAAAATTTGACATTAAATCTAGGCCCAAACAATATTTCTTTTTCCTAAATATTTTTGTATTTGACAGTATTTTTTTATGGAGATGAAGTTAGAATATTCATTTAGTAACTTTCAATCAGTATTCAAGGCCAACTGTACATTGTAAAAAAGGAAAAGAAAAATATTTATGTCATTGTTTGGAAATTTTATTGGATCCATATTTGGAAATGTGTACAATTTTTTGGCATATCTATTTGTAATAGTAATATCAATTTTTTTGTTAATAACTTATGATCATTGTCCCTCAAAAAAAACTTATGATCATTGTCAGTTATATTACTTACATAATGCTCTTTATATATATTATTTAAAAAACAATATATATGAATAAAATTAGAATCAATATATAATTAAATAATTAATATTAACCCCTTCTTTAATAAATGAAATACTTATTACATTTAATATCATTAAATAAATTTAATATATCATTAAACACTTATTACTAACTCTCTCATTAATCAATAATACACTTATTACATTTAATTTCACTAATTAAGTCAATACTTATTACATTTAATATCACTACTAAAATCAATACATAAAATAAAAAATTATTATGAATCAATATATATAGTTAAAATTATAATCAAAACTAAACTTATTATTATCAATATAGCAATATGTACAAAAACGATAGAAACATATATATATATATAAAAAAATTAAACTAGAATAACCAAATATATAAAATTAGAAAGAATAACTTACAATCATCAATATATAATTATTTCAATTACATTTTTTTTAATTTAAATTGAAATCAAACTATGCATAAAAATGAAATTAAAATTGATATAATATGACCAAAACCTCTTTTTTCAAGATTTTCTACTAAGAAACTAATCTATGAAGAAACAGTCTCAAACAAATAAAAAAACTCGAACTGGGAAAAATTAGTAATTCAATCAGACTCGCATAAACTTGAAGTAGTCACAATATTGACGACTTTTGTTACAGTTTTGTCCAACTGTAGGTTGGGAACGGGGACTTCATGGAGAACTTTTAGCCGAAGTTGCAACGAGTACATTATAACAAATGTAAACAATTTACCAAAATGCCCCACAATTAAACAAAACTAAGTAGCCATATTATGGTTGCATGGTGAGTATAATTATTTTATGGGAGAATTTGTTTTATATTATTTATAAAGATGATTATTCTTCCGGTAATTGTTTATTATCTCATACTAATTTATATTAATGTTTAATTAATTTTAGTTATGAATTTGTAACATTAATATTGTGCATTTAAATTTTAAATTTAAATGTTAGTAAATAATATTCATTGATAAGTATTTAAATACATTTGTTTACAGTGATATATAACTATTAATTTTTATTAATGATGATTTCGTATTTGTTTATGTTATTATAGACGTCATTAGTGTTTAATAAAAGATTATTCCATATACTAATTTATATTAATAATCAATTAATATTTTATTATATTGTTCATACACATTCTTACTATTTCTATACCTAATAAGTTTTTGTTTACACATTTTTCTATACATGAAATTTGTTGGACTAGAAACTATCTTTAGATAGCTTGTTGGTTGTGAATATTAGATTATGCCAAACTATTTCAATTAAGTATATGTATGTGGTTGTTAATTATAAGTTTTTTTGTACAATTTATTTCAAATATGTTGTTGCTCCAAACCCTCAGTGATTTGATAATGACCCTCTCTTATATACTTAGTGAAAATTGTAAGTAAACAATATGTATCAGAGTTTCACTATCGCTGATAAGTACTAAGATCTTACAGTACCGCTGATAGGAACTCTCGCTCTTTAAATTAAACATTCAGCGAAACTGTTCACCATTAATACTGAGTCTGTTCAGTCATTATGATAATCGCTGATAAGTTAGTTGTTTACTTATGATCCCTGAAGACAAGTTTCACGTCAACAAAGGTTCTACGCTGAAGTCGAAGATCAAGCTCAAGAACCAGCGACAAGTCTCCTAATGAACTGATGCGGATCAGCGAAGACTCAGATTTGTCCACTCAACGTGAAGTATCAAGTACAAGACTTCAGCTATCGCTAAACTTTATCATTCGCTGAATAGAAAATGATAATCGCTGAATCAACGAAAGCTGATCATGAAGTCCTCCGTACAAAGTACTTTTGTCTTAACCACCCTTGCACGACTCCGTACGAAATGTCAGAAAAGAACCTCCGACTGTCTGAAATCGTACAACCACTCTGATACTACACTGTTCATCCATGCGGCTACTAAGGTTGTCAACCAAGGTCAATGACATGCAACCAACCAGCTGATGACACGTGTAAAGTGTATACTGACTTGCATTAAATGTATGCAGTATATAAAGAGATGAACCCACTTCATTTGAAGTAACTTGCTAACTCTGGACAAGTTCAATCTCTTATCTCAAGATAGGTTATTGTTAGTGCAATATGTCTTCAAGGTTTAAATATAGAAAGGTCAAAGTCAAAGTCAATGTATTGAGTTGTATTGTGTTGTTTTCACCTTGTAAAGTGTTTAGTATAAATAGGTTTTGTTGTGTATTAGTTGGTAGGACTCTAGACATACTTAACTCACATTCTTATATTCTAGAGAGAGAAACACTTGTACAGAACTCCTAATCTTGTAAAGTGTTCTTGAGTGAAATGGATGACGAATTCATATCTTCTCTATCTTGATTAGATCTTGGTTTAACAATTGGTATCAGAGCAGATTCAAGATTTAGAGGAGAATTTCTACTGATCTAACACATCAAATTTGCGAAATTCTTTAGGAAATTTGATCGATTTTCTTGATTTTTCAAGAAAATCTCGTTTTCTTGGATTTTCGTCAAATTTGTGTGATTCTTGGTCGAATTTGATCAAGATTTAGTTCGTTGGATTCGTTTTTGATAGAGGAACACTTTTCGTTCAAGGATCGAAGGCTAATTTCATCGTTTTGAGGATCGTTTTGAAGATTTTTCAGTTTCTGATCAGTTCGTCATTTTCAGTCTGATCAGTTTATCAGATTTTGATTCAGCGATTTTCAGCAAAGTTCGTTCACATCATCGTGTTAGAAACTTGTTTTCTAACATATCTTCAACTTTTGGTTGATTAATTTCAAGTTTTTGAGAGTCAATTTGAAGATTTAGAAAATTTTGTGTTCTTGAGAAAACTTGTCTGTGAATTTTTTTTGAAGAGTGATTTTGCAATTTGTTGGTGTTTTGATTCGTTTTTGTGCAAAATCCTTCCTAAAAATTGTTTTTGGGCATGAATCATCCATAAAATTCAAGTCTTGATGTCTAAATCTCATTTTTAGAAAATTTGAATTTTTGGTGTTCTTCATGTTCTTGAGGTGTTCTTGATAAAATGATTCAGATTTGAGTTTTTGATCCGTTTCTGTTAATGAGATGTTGATAAAAGTGGTTTGTTGCTTAGTTTGATCATTAATTGGTGATATTAATTTTGTTAATTGTGTTTGTGTTTTTGTAGAAAATTTCTCGCAAGCAACAAGAAAGGAATTCGCAACCTACATGATTACTTGCTTAAGTCCTTTTTCTCGCAAGATATTTAGCTGTGTGTATGTTTGTGATGTATGTGTGTATGCTTAAGGTGTTTGTATGTGTGCTTGTTGTGTGTTTCTCGTATCTGGACAAATAATTCGCAACAACAAGAGGTGTGTGAGTGTGTGCATGAGCTGTGTGTGTGCCTTATTACTATTCATATACTTCTAATTGAAGGAATTCGCAAGCCTCAGATACGAAATTCTGACTTAAACCACCTACATGTATGCTTAAGAATTCGCAACCATCACTTGCGAATTCTTGACTTAGTTAAATTCACCTACATGAATGCTTGCTTCAATTAATTTTCACCTACATGTTTGCTTGCTTTGAATTAGTTTCACCTAGTTGCTTGCTTGCTTAATTAGTTTAAGCTACTTGCTTGACTGCTTCCAGATCTCGTATACTTCGGTTTTCGCAAGATTGGTTAACAGATTTTCTGCACCAGATCTCAAGGGTTTTCTTTCGTGTATCACTGGTTTTCGCAAGCTATTCTTACGAAAACAGTAACTTTTCGTAAGCCTTTGTTACGCAAACCTCAAGCTGTTCGTATACCACTCCTACGCAAATCTCAACTTTTCGCAAGCCACTCATCTGTGACTTTTGAGTATTTCGCAACTGCTCTTGCGATTTTTGATACTTAGTCAAATTTTCTGAATTGTTCATTTCAGACCTTTCTGTTTGGTTACTGTTTTTCTTATCTGTTCTGTTTAAGCATTTTTGTTTAGATCACGATGGCTTATCGAGTTTCAGTTAATCGTCCTCCGATGCTTAACAAGGATTCGGATTTTGTGAAATGGACGGTCGACTTCATGGATTTCATTTCGAGAAGATAAAATGGAGATTTAATGATAAAATCTTTCACCGAAGGCCCGTTGATCCTTTATAAACGGGAAGAAGATTTTATTGAAGAAGAGATATATCGGAAGAGAGCTGATAAAGATGCAACATCATATTTGATCCTTGTTATTTCCAAAATTCCACAATATACTTGTGCTCGATTAAATGCTTTCAAAAATAATCCTATGTTGTGTTGGAAGGAATTAACGAAGCTAATGCATAGATCGTATGTTGATTTCAGGGTAAAGAAAGTGAAGAATGCTGATAAGGAGGATACAAATCAGACAACATCAGAAATTCACAAAGAGGAATCGTCAAAAGCGGAAGAAAAGAAAGTTGATTTAGAGAAAAAGGAAGACATGAAGGATGTGATAGAAGATTCTGAGAAGATTACTGAGCTTACAAAGAGACTATCAGATTTAGAAAAATTAATAAAAGATGAAAGAGAAGAACATAAGAAAGAGAGAGAGGGTCTAGCTCTAAGAATTTCGGATCTTGAAAAGGAATTGAAGATGAAGACTAAAGCTTGTGAAGATAACAAAGCTTTTGAACTCCAATTCCAAAGACTTTCCAAGCAGAACTCAGATTTTCAGAAAGTATTATTTTTAGAGAAGCAAAAGGTGGAGAAGGAAAGAGCCGAGTTTGAGGTTAAAAGGAAAGAGTTTGAAGTGAAGAATGGGAAGCTTTCAGAAAAAATTTCTGAACTGCAAGAGGAGTTGGATTTGGAAAGAAGTGAGTTAGAAAAGAGAAAGAAAGCTGAGTTTCAAGCAAGGAGCGTAAAGGATGATTTTTCTGTAGAACGGAAGATATTTCAGCAAGAAATTCAGAAACTCACGAAGAACTTGGCGGGTTTATCTACATATATCATGAAGGAAAAGAGGGTGAATTGTGATATTCGGAAGAAGCTCGAGTTGATGACAAAGGAACGAAATGCCTTAAAAGACAAAGTGAGGTCGTTCAACAACTCCGAGTGTTTTTCAGAATGTCCGATGCGTCCTTCTAACATTTTCTACGAGCATTCTGTGGATATGTCTTCCAAATACTATGCTGATCTTCCTTCCTACAAAAGAGTCAACATGCAATGGAAGGTAAAAGGTAAATTTCCTGGAAAAGATGTACCAAAATCATCATTTCCAAATAAGAATTTTACAACGAAAGTTAATTCTTTTGTTAATTCTTATTGCGGAAATAATGATTTTGTTAATAATAATTACGTTCAATATTGGTATGGTACTTACCATTTTCCTTCTTATAGAGCTACGCTTAACGTGTCAGGACCCAAGACTCGTTGGGTACCAAAATCTACTTAATCTGTTTTGCAGATTTAGAGACAAGTGTTGAACTCTCGGAAGATGAAGTATTTGTGCATTCAAGAAGATATTGAACATCACATATTTTCAGGGAGTTTATTATTTTTGATATACATGTGATTAATGACAAATCTTTTGGTATTTTGTAGGGGGAGAAAGATAAAAGACAATGGCTTTTGAACAAATCAGTTCAAAACCCGCACTTCAACGGTAATGGCTTTTGAACACATCAATTCAAAACCCGCACTTCAACGGAAAAGGCTTCTAAACAAATCAGTTTAGAACCCGTACTTCAAAGGCTATGACTTCTAAACAAATCAGTTTAGAACTCGTACTTATCAGGTGATATCTTTTTGAACTTTAACTGCCATATCTTTTTGTTTCTCAAATCAAGTGATAAAAAGGTAACATTGTGTTATATTTTATTTCTACTAACGTTGAAAGTTTGAACCTTCACAAATTTAATTCAATGAAGTGAAAATTTTCAATTTTTCATTCAATGAATAAAATGTGTGTTAAGGATGATTTTACGAGCATTTTTGTATCGTCGGAGTTATATTTGTTTCTACTTTCGCTTCTGAAATAAGTCGAAAGGTCAGCGAAACATGTTTGAGATTTTGATATAAGCGCAAAATTGTGTAAATCTAGACTTATTTAGAATACAATGCTCACAAAGCCTATTCGTCTTAATCATGAATGGAAACGAAAATATGGGGGAAGCACTACGTTTTTTTTGAACCAAGTGATTGAGATGCTATAATAAAATATAAAAAAAATAAAAATAAAAAAAATTATATATATACATATATAATAAAATCATTCAGTTTGATAGTCTGTGCCTGTGGCCTATCTGGTTTGGGAGATTAAGTCCCAAGGGGTACTCGTTACCTAGCCCCTAAGATCAACTGATCTGGGATTGGCTGACCCAAATCCTGCTATAGAACCAGGTAGAAAGCCATGTTCTACTGGTACAGATGGGATTAAGGTATATCGATGTAGCCTTTCTGGTTCGGGAGAGTAAGTTTCAAGGGGTGCTTGTCACCTAGCCCCTAAGACCATCTGGTCTGGGATCGGCTGACCCAAATCCTGCTATAGGACCAGTTAGAAAGTTACGTTTACGGTGTATCTTAATCTTAATAAACTGTTTGATTATAAAAGATGCCAATGAGCACATAATAAAAGTTGCCAATGTGCACAATATGAAAAGATGCCTAAGAGCACGCATCTCTTGAAACTTGGGGAAAATACAAAGTCGCGATAAACCTGTAAATTTGTGAAAATTTTGTTTTTGGACAAATAGTGTGAGTAAGAGCAAAGTATTCTTATAGGTTTTAGAGGTGCATTTGTTTGTTGCTAATCATATTTTGCATGCTAGTCCACCAAATAGATTTTATAAAGGAGTTGAAATTGAACTTTTGTAACTTGATATGCGATGATGTCTTGTTTTTGAATCCATTAAAAAGGGGGAGAATGTCTACATCAATTTCATGTCAAAGAAAGTTTAAAATCAAAGATTCGTTTTATTGTCAACGGGGAGATTTGTAGAAAGAAGACGTCGTTTCAAGAAAGGACAGGGGGAGTTTTATTCTTCAAGAGTTTTTAAGAAATCGATTGATCCTTTCAGGGATCTCTTTCTTTTGAACTCGCGCGTTTATGAAGATCGACACTGAAGAATGAAATTCTCAAGTCAATGGAAATGGGGAGAATTCTTCAAGAGTTTGAGGAAAATCGATTGATCATTCTGTGATCTCTTTTTCTTGAACTTGTGCTTAATTGTATTAAAAAGCTTTGTGTGAAGATTCATATTCTCCTGTTCGAAGAAAGAAGTTCGTTATTTGCCATTTGAAGATTGGATGACGTTTTGACTTTGACAAGCTTTGATGAAGACCGAAGATTCAAGAAAGCTAAAGCTTGCTGATCGCATTTGTTTAAACCTTGAATCCAAGGGGGAGATTGTTAGTGCAATATGTCTTCAAGGTTTAAATATAGAAAGGTCAAAGTCAAAGTCAATGTATTGAGTTGTATTGTGTTGTTTTCACCTTGTAAAGTGTTTAGTATAAATAGGTTTTGTTGTGTATTAGTTGGTAGGACTCTAGACATACTTAACTCACATTCTTATATTCTAGAGAGATAAACACTTGTACAGAACTCCTAATCTTGTAAAGTGTTCTTGAGTGAAATGGATGACGAATTCATATCTTCTCTATCTTGATTAGATCTTGGTTTAACAGTTATTATTAGTAATTTCCTTATCTCTCTTAGTGCAAGAAACCTTAGTGTTCCAACTTGTTTAGATTTAGGTTTATCCTTAATCTTGTTTCCGCAACAAGCTGTAAATTATTAATGATTTATCAATAAACAATTTAGAAAAGTAAAATCTGTGTGTTTGTATTCAACCCCCCCCCCCCCCTTCTACAAACTTGTATAGGCCTTCGGGACCAACAAGTGGTATCAGAGCGGATTTGTTTAATCTCATAAACAAGATCTAATCTAAGATATTTCTCTTCTTTGCTATTATCTGAAAATGGCCACCAACACAAACACAAATTATATAGACAATGGTTCTCTTGCTAAACCTCCTAGATTTTCCAAAGATAACTTCAACTTATGGAAAAATAGGATGACACTCTTCTTAGAAGGTGTAGACCCTACTATGCCTTACTATCTCGAAAATGGTCCATTCATCCCTGTAAGAATTGATGCTGTAGTTCCAGGCGCTGAGAATAGACCTGCTATTCCAGAAAGGCTGGTACCTAAGGAAATCCTTCAATGGACTGACGAAGATAAGAAGAAAGTGGCTATAGATACAAAAGCCAGATCCATACTATCCATGGCTCTTCCTGACGAAGTCTACCATTCCGTCATGAATCTGAAAACATCAAAAGCCATGTGGGACACAATATGTGTTCAGTATGAAGGAACGTCTGAAGTCTAGGACTCAAGAAAGATCAACCTGGTAAGACAATATGAAAACTTCATTTCTGGTAAGAATGAAACTCTCTCTGAAGTTCACCAACGTTTTAATTGTTTAATTATAGATCTGAAAACTGTTGGTAAGGAATATTCTAACTTTGAAGTGCTGACAAAGTTTCTAGAATGTTTACCTGAAAGCTGGGACAATTATTCTATGTGTCTCAAGCTGTCAAAGGATCTAAAATCAATGACCCTTGCTACCTTATATGGCACGTTGCTGAATCATGAGCAATCAAGCCATCTTAAGAAGAATCTTGTAAAAGATTCCAAAAGCACCCCTGTTGCTTTAATCTCAGAGGAACTCTCTACTCAGTGACCCTTGGTCACTATCACTGAGTTAGAGAGTAACTCTGAAAGGTCATCAGATTCTGATTATTCAGATAATGATGAATCTTTGGCTCTCCTAACTAAGAAGTTCAGGAGATTTGCCAAAAAGAAAATGTTTAAAAAGAACAAACCTCTTTCCATAACTGACAAGCCTAGATCATCAGCTTTTGTTGACAAGGCTACTGCTACTTGTTTTAACTGCGAAAAGACAGGACATTTCGCTAACGAGTGCAGGTCAAAGAAAGTTTCTAGACCCTCAGCTTTTACAAAGAAACCCTTTGCTCCAATAAATAAAGATGACAAATATTCAAAGCTGAAAGAAAAATATGCAAAGCTGAAAAGCTTTAAGAAGAAGAATAAAGGCCTGATGGCTGACTATGATTGGGCTGCTTCTGATGAAGAAGCATCATCATCTGACTCTGAAGATGATGAAGCAAATCTATGTCTTATGGCCTAGATTGAAGAAGAGGAAGAAAGTTCAGACATTCCCTCCACTTCAACATCTGCTATTCAGGTATCACCTTCTTTCTTTACCAATATTGCAAATATTGATGAAGCTGATAGTCTCTGTAAGATCGATCTCTTGACTAGAAGTTTATACGAAGCCATGAACGGCAAAACTGTGGTTGAAAACCAAAATCTTGATCTCGCTGAAAAGCTTAAAAACTGCCACCTTCAAATAGAAAAGCTTTCTAAAATTGAAGAAGATTTTAAAGATCAAGTATATTTAAATCAGCTAGTCAAAATCGAACGAGCAGAAGCTATCGCTACATTAAAGGCTGAAAAAGCTACTGTTGAAGGATGGTGTAATTCTTCAACAAAGATCACTGAGATAATAAAGTCTCAGATTCCCCTGAGTGATAAACGTGGTTTGGGTTACCAATATGAAACTCCAAAACCAACCACTGAGCGTTCAATGCTTAAATTTGGAACGTTCGTATCCTCAGTCGCTGATACTTCATCTTCTCAGTGCTCCTCGTCCAATACACCAATCCCTGAGGAAACTCCTACCTCCTCAAAAGGCAAGGAGAAAATGGTTTATTCAAAACCTACCTCTGTCTTTAAAGACAAAGGTAAAGGAATTGTTATTTACCAGAATCCTCAGAAGGGTACCTTAGTACCAAAGCTGAATGCTTCTAAAGCTTCAGTGACTCATCCCTTTGGATCAAGGAAGCAGATCTCTGGATCTATTCAGCGATCTACTCCTAGACTCAGAGTGGATGTCCTTGGTAAGAAATCTGAAGAACTGAATGTTCGTCCCATTTCTAAAGCCAATAGTTTACTTGGTGCTGGCACTTCTAATTTGAAATCAAAAGCTCAGCATTCAAATGGTCCTAGAACTACTTTTAGTTATAGGAAATGTTATCACTGTGGACTTACCGATCATATTGCTAGTAAGTGCCCCACAGCCACCAAAGCTGAAAAGATAGCTAAGGTGAAGATTGCCCCCAAGGCAAAGAAGACCAACCCTGGTGCAAATCAGGTCAAGGTGAATTCTACCACTGAGGTTAAGAAATTAACCAAAGTGAAGAAAGACAAAGCTGAATCTTCAAATGCTGCGAAGACTGCTGAACCTTCCATTCCAACTACTTCCACTGACAAACGTGTATACATGGTTAAGTGGGTACCCAAGAAAATCTAATCTTCCATTGTATTGTAGGTTAAGAAGGGTATCTGGTATCTCGATAGCGGATGCTCTAGACACATGAATGGAAAGAAAAGCATGCTCGTTGAATACAAGGAAGAGAAGGGTCCCTCTGTGACTTTCGGTGGAAATGGAAAAGGACATACCCGAGGGTATGGTGTACTTTCAAATGGTACAACCTCCTTCAGAAGAGTCGCATATGTTGAAGGGCTGAAGCATAATCTTCTAAGCATCAGTCAGCTGTGTGACATGGATAACAAAGTAATCTTTACTAAGGAATCCTGCTTTGTCTCTGACAAAAAGGAGAAGATAGCTCTCAGCGGTTATCGTTTGGAAAATGTTTATGTAATAAACATGGACTCAACAACCACTGAGAACTCCTGTTTCTTCTCAAAAGCCTCATCTGATGTCAACTGGCTATGGCATAAGAGGCTATCTCATCTAAATTTCAAGACACTGAACACTCTTTCTTCAAAAGAGTTAGTCACTGGTCCACCTCAGCATTCATACGCCAAAGAGTCGTTATGTTCAGCGTGTGAAAAAGGGAAGCAGACCAAAGCAAGCTTTAAGTCAAAGCAAGTTTCTTCAGTGTCATCTCCTCTACAACTACTCCATATGGATTTGTTTGGCCCTGTTAACAAACAATCCATTACTGGGTAATGTTGATGAATTCTCTCGCTTCACTTGGGTAATGTTTCTCCGTTCTAAGAGTGACACCCCTGAAGAACTCATCAATTTTGTTCGAAAGATGGAAACCCTGAACAATCTGACCGTTCGCTCAATAAGGAGTGATCATGGGACTGAATTCAAAAACAGTTCTCTTGATTCCTTCCTTGAGAGTAAGGGTATTTCTCACAACTTTTCTTCAGTGAGAACACCGCAACAAAATGGAGTCGCTGAAAGAAGAAATAGAACAATTATTGAAGCTGCACGTTCAATGCTCAGCGATTCTCACCTGCCTACTCAGTTTTGGGCAGAAGCCGTCAACACTGCTTGTTTTACGCAAAACAGGTCGCTGATAGTCAAAAGATTCAAAAAGACAGCCTATGAACTTTTTCATGGGAGAAAGCCTTCAATCAGCTTTCTTCACATCTTTGGATGTCAGTGTTTTATACTGAACAACAGAGATGCTCTTGGAAAGTTTGATCCTAAGGCTGATGATGGAATCTTTCTTGGATACTCCTCAGTTTCCAAAGCCTTCAGAGTCTTCAATCGTAGAAGACAAACTGTTGAAGAAACTATTCACGTCACGTTTGACGAATCCCGTTCAGCGAACTCTAAACCGTCCGCTGATACTGAAGAACTGAATCAATGGATGTTTTCTTATCTTGGTGATTCAGAAGATATTCCCACTAATGCTCATCCAGTAGAAGATGATAGTCCTATCATTCCAAATATGCAGAATAGTGAAATTGAAACTTCTTGGGTCTCAGCTGTTCCTATAAACACTATACCTAACGCTGAACCAAATGTCTCAGACATTCCATCTACTTCTCAGCAATCAGTGAATATAATGACAACTGCATCCATTCCTCTCTTGGCTGATACTCCTGACGTCGCTGAAGCTTCATCTTCAGCTCCTCCAGTTCAAGTTGAGTCAGCGTCTCACGCTCCGGCTCAACGATGGACTATAAATCATCCAATTGATCAAATTCTTGGTGATCCAAACGCTGGGATTCAGACTCGACGAAGTGCAGGTAATATTTGTTTATTTGTAAATTTTATTTCACTAACTGAACCAAAGAAAGTAGATGATGCCCTCAAAGATCCAAACTGGGTCAGCGCCATGCAAGAAGAGCTGACTGAATTCGAAAGAAACAAAGTTTGGAAACTTGTTCGGAGACCAACTGATAAAACAGTAATAGGCACTAAATGGGTCTATCGAAACAAGTTGGACGAACATGGAACTGTAACCCGCAACAAAGCTCGTCTTGTTGCTCAGGGATACAGACAAGAGGAATGCATAGATTATGACGAAACATTTGCTCCAGTAGCAAGACTTGAATCTATTCGTCTATTCTTAGCATATGCTGTACACAAAAACTTCAAAGTACATCAGATGGATGTTAAGTCAGCGTTTCTAAATGGAAAGCTGAATGAAGAAGTGTATGTGGAACAACCTCCAGGATTCTCAGATTCTAAGCGTCCAGCTTATGTTTATAAACTGGATAAGGCACTTTATGGTTTGAAGCAAGCTCCTCGTGCATGGTATGACACTCTTTCTACTTATCTCCATATTGAAAAATTTGAGCGAGGTAAGATTGACAAAACTCTATTTTTTAGAAAAGTGAAAGGTCATATCATTTTAGTTCAAATATATGTTGATGACATTATATTTGGTTCTACTAACCCTGAGCTTTGTACTCGTTTCGCTGACAGAATGAAAGATGAGTATAAAATGAGCATGATGGGTGAACTAACATATTTCCTTGGTCTTCAGATTAAGCAAACTGAGAAAGGAACTTTCATAAATCAGGGAAAATATGTTAAAGATATGCTGAAGAAATTCGACTTAACTGAAAGTTCAGCTACGAAAACCCCTATGGCACCACCGCTGACACTTGATAAGGACACTAAGGGTGTTCCGGTCAATGTCACGCTGTACCGTGGGATGATCGGCTCTCTATTGTATCTAACAGCTAGCCGACCCGATATTATATTTGCAACATGCTTGGGTGCACGATATCAAGCTGAACCTAAGATATCTCATATGAAAGCTGTAAAGCGAATCTTTCGATATCTTAAGGGTACAGCGAATCTAGGTCTTTGGTATCCCAAAGATTCAGGATTCGATCTAACCGCCTATTTAGATAGTGATTTTGCAGGTTGCAAAATGGATAGGAAAAGCACCACAGGAGGATGTCAGCTCCTGGGTGGAAAGCTGGTAAGTTGGACAAGTAAAAAGCAAAATTCAGTGTCCACTTCCACAGCTGAAGTTGAATATGTAGCTGCTGGAAGTTGTTGTTCTCAAGTCTTGTGGATGAGAAATCAGCTACTAGACTATGATCTTCAGCTCTCCAAAATTTCAATCTATTGCGACAGCACAAGTGCCATCGCTATAGCAAACAATCCAATACTACATTCAAAGACCAAACATATAGAAATCAGATATCATTTTATCAGAGATCATGTGATGAATGGTGATATAGAACTTCATTTTATCCCAATTGATTATCAGTTAGCTGACTTATTTACCAAACCTCTTGATGAGACAAGATTCAACTTTCTGATCAGCGAGCTTGGAATGCTGAACTTTGAAGGATAAAATCTTCAGCGGTTCACATTGATCAGCGAAAGGATAAAATAAACTTGTATAACCCATTCTATCATCTTCTCTCTGAATAAACTTGATTCACTAATATCAAGGTATGTTCTCTCTCTGACAATCGCATGAAAATGCAAGATTTCAAAACAAAATGCATCGCTGAATATCTCTTCCTTAACAGCGATATTTTGAAATTTCTTAAAACCTTCACTGAATATTTTCATTCAGTGCTTCATGTTTTCAAAAGTATCTCTGAGTTTTTCAAAACCTCAGAGACAACCAAGAATATGAAAGGACAGTTGTGACGTCATTACAACGGATAAAACCCCGGCACGTTTTCTCTTCCTGACACACGTTTGCACGTCTCGTTCAAACTTCCAATCAAATGCAAACACGTGTCCGTGTCATGATGAAAATCTTTTCCCGCTCAAGATTTTCTCTTTCTAAAATCTCTATATAAACAAATTCTTTGTTTATATTTTTCTTTTACGCGATCAATCTTCCTCCGCAAGAAAGAATTCTCTGTTGCATTTGTGATTTCAAAAACTTCAAGAACTGTTCATCATCTTCTTCATCAAACATCAAGGTTAATATGTTCTTATTTATTACCGAATGCGTATAACTTGTTTCCGATCTTCTCATTGTTTTAACAAGATCAAACAAAAGAACTTCGTAAAATGAAATCATTTTCTTTCGTGGTTTTATGAACACAACCATTTCATGGTTGTTCTTCAAGTTTAAATGCAAAATCTTAAACTTGTTCTTCATTCATTTCCAGAATCTTTTTCTTCAATAGAAAACTGGAAAACAAGAAAATGGGTTTTACATTTCGTTTCAAAAATCAAGAAAAACCCTAATCTTCATTAAGACATTTTGTCTGAATGAAATGGACAAAATTCGAACCATCTTAATGGAAAATCTTTCCATATTAAGATTATTCTTATTTGTTAATCTTTGGTTGAACTGATAATACAAGAAATGACAACATCTGACATTCCTACTACCGCTGAGAACTTCTCTACTGACTCTGAGGAAGTGGAAATCATCAAGGCTCCTCAGGTTAAGTTCAATATTGATCAACTAGACTGGACTAAGATAAACAACCTTTTTGCGCTTCTCGAGTTTCCTCCTCGAAAGCAAGTCACACATCTGACAGATGCTGTGAATTTCCTGAAGAATTGCTGCATTTCAACAGCCCTGACCATTTCACCCCCTGCAAGTCAGCTGCTACTATCTCAGTTCTGGTACTCTGCCAGACACTCTCAGCTACCATCCGCCAAAGATCCCTCCAAAACAGTTGATTGTATCCTCTGCGATACTGAATATGGCACGATAAAGATCACACCCGCCATCATTCGCAAAGCTCTGAACTTTCCCATCGCTACAAAGGAAAAACTTTTTGCTCCTTTCCCTGACCATAAGAAGATCGCTGACAAAGAAGCTCTTATTGCATTTTTTGATGCAATGGGCTATGTATGGGAAATGGGCAGAGACAAGAAGCCTGAGAAATCGAACACTGCTGAAGAAATCGAAAATGCCCAGCGAGATGAACTTCATCTTCGCTCACCTTATCAGCTGCATGACTGCCAAGACCGGCTCTTCTGATCAAGCCGCTCAACCTCAGCAAGCTATGGGATACGCTCTGCTGAAAGGTCTACACATTGACTGGGCATCTCTCATCTATGATGACTTGCTGCAAAGAGTAGACTCTGCCGCTGACAGGCCTGCTTGGGTTCCCTACCCCTGATTCATCAGCGCTATCTTTCAATATGGCCTGAAGGACAGCTACCCGCAAGAGGGCGATCTAAAACTCTCTCAGATTGGCCCTAATGTACTCGACTTCAAACCTGTTGAAAATGAGGTACGTCTTTCTACCCTCTTAACTCTTCTCAACCCTTCTTCTACTTCTGTGGCTCCTTCAGTGACAATACCCATCGCTGATACCCTGGCCACAAAATCCTCTCCTAAGAAAAGGAAACATTCATCTACCCCACTTGATTCTAAAAGGATCAAGAAAACAAAGGAGCAACCCCATCAATCTCATGCTGAAGACTCCTCGGCTCTTTCTGCAGAGCTGAAGGAACGTTCAGTGGTACGCTCTGCCACACCTGAACAAGCCATCCCTTTTATCCAAACTTCAGCGTCTCTAAACGCTGAGGTTACAAACTTGGAACCGACCCAACCTCCTTCAGTCTCTCAAAAGACTGATGAAGTGATTGTCAGCGAATCCAACGCTGAACTCATAACCCAACCCCCACTCTTATCCTTCGCTCCTCCCTCCACTCATTTGGTCTCTACTCCAGATCTAACTGGAGCTGCCATCATTTCCTCGGAACATAAAGCTGATTCTCCAAGAATGATGAAGACAGGACCTGCAGAAAAATCCATGGGCACTTTTGAAGATGACATGGAACTTTACTCAGGAACCCATGATTTCGATGAATTCACCAATACTCCTGCAGGTAAACAACAACCCATAAACACTGTGACTAAACCCCAAACTTCCGAGCTTTCCTCTGTTCACAAGTTTTTATATGTTACAGGTCCTAATTTGGGAGATATCAACGCCTCTCTGAAGTCCGTGGAGACAAAGCTGACAGGTCTCACCACTACTCTCACCAATAACTCTACAGCTGTAACAAATGCTGGAGAGAATCTGAACAAGCTGACAACAGTGGTAGAGAAGAAGGCTTCCACAGATGACATGAAGCAAGTTGATAAAACTCTCAGCGACTTCGCCAAGGTGCTCGCTGATATCTACACAGACTACACCTCTCTCAAAAACTCAGTTTCGTCCATGTCCAGCGAATTTACAACGCTGAAGACATCGGTTGGAACACTAGAGGGAGATATGTCTGCTGTGAAGACAAATGTCAACACTCTGACGACTGACTTAAGCTCTGTAAAGACTGACGTTGGTTCGATGAAGACTATGATCGAACAGCTGCTGCACAAGGCGAATACTCCTGCTCCTGCCCCTGTCCCTGAATCTGAACATTTTACAGCGGCAGATCGCATTGAGCTCGGGAAGATCAATCCTGCTATTTCTGGCCTTGAAGACAGATTAGCAAAGATTGAAGTTTGTGTAGGTCTCTCTGGCCAAGAAGACAGAGAACCTACCAACGCTGCTGAATCTAGCCATTCCTCCCCCAGTCATCATGAAAAAGAGGGGGAGAAGAGCGCTGAAGATCTCGCCAAGAGCGCTGAAGACCTTTCCCATGATGAATCTATCAGGGGAGAAAAGAAGGATGCTGAAGAAACCACCGCTGGACCTCAGGGAGATGAAAACCCTGAGGAAACCGAGAAGCTCGCCTCTGTATCTGAGGGGGAGAAACTCGAAGAAGAAGCTGAGAAAACTGAATCTGAAGCAGAAGATGATGAAGCCGTCGACATCCCTTATGATGAACCATCTTCTTCTCCAAAGAATGATGATGATGATGACGAAGATGACGATGACTTCTTTATCGTCAAACCTGCTCAAAAGATCAAAGCTCTTAAGGGAATCTCGATAAATGAACCTTCAGGGGAGCGGACAAAGACAAAGCCCTCAGCCTCTGGAGCTGAGAAAGGCAAAGGCAAAAGCGTCGCTGAAGATGACAATCTGATGATCTTGCTTGAAAAGCCGGTTTGTCAGGTATGCTAAACATCTCTCACTCCATCCCTCCTCTATCATACCTATCAGTTCTACTACCCAAGCCTATACACTTGAACCAATTCTCTCTATCTGATTCTACCCAAGTTCTTACTCGTAAGATCGCTGTGTTTCAGCTAGTCCTTTCCCCTGTTTGAGGATATCGCTGAAGGCTCCACAACTGCGACTTCACCAAAAATACCAGCTGCTGCTGAAGAAATAATCCCAGTCTTAGATTTAATCTCTGAGATTGATGAACCAGAAGAACAGCTACTCTCGCACAGTGGCAGACCTTCCTTAGCTCCTCAAAAGCTAAGTGAAGAGGATCAGAAAAGAAGAGAGGAGATAATAAAGCGATTCGAGGATCAGCGAATCATTCTGAGGCGTGATCAACTTCCTTCAGTTCCTCCAAAGTTCAGAATTTCCAAAAAGGAATACAAGGAACATCTCAGAGCTGAACGTCTAATAGCTGAAAGAAAAGAAGCTGAAGAAAAAGACAGAGAATACGTCATCCAGCTTTCTAAACGTTCAATAAAAGGCCCCAAGCTGAAAAGAGTTCCCATTGATGTTCAACGTCAGCTATGGGAAAACGCCAAGAAGATAACTGAAGAAAAGAGGACTGTGTCTCAGTCAACTTTAGCCTGGTGCAAAGAAAAGGTCAACTACAGAGACTCTCCTGCCAAGATCAACAAGGTATTCATCTCTGGAAGAACAACCCTTGATTCAATCGCTAAAATCGAGATATTCAGAGAAGATAAGAAGTCCGAAAAATTCTACGCTGAAGCCATAACGAAGTACGGTCTCTCTGAATGGTTGGAGATCAGGTTAGCCATCCAGAAATCCAAGTCGAAATACAAGGAACATGTTGAAAGGCTGATCAACAAACAAATCGACTTAGTCTACTCATGTGTGGATATTCCTCCTCCTCCTCCTCTCGAAAGTCAGAAAAGAAAGGCCTCAGCGAAGAAGAAGAAGAAATCTAAATCTTCAATTGATGGCCCTGTCATTCGAAATGAAACAGGTATTGGTTTTTCACGTGCTGAAGTCCTTGGTCCTGATCCTGATCTTTCCATGCTTGACACATCTCTTCCTCCTGGTGAGACTTTCATCCCTGGCAAAGTCATAAGCGAACCCTACGGGATATTTTTTCATGACTACGATGGTGGAAAGCGTTTTCAACGGATCGCTGAGCTTCCAATCACTCCAATCGAACAGCTCAGAGATCTCATCTACTGGTGTGACTTCAGAAATAACCCTCAGGCACGACATCTGAAACCCTTGATTTTTGAAGAAGCGCTGATCAAAAGAAAACAAGGTGTAACCGTTCCTGACTGGATGATTCCCACCACATCAATGACCGTTGATGAACTTCTCATTAAGGAAGAACCTTTGTAAGCTGATAGGATCGCCTCTTTCATCTATTTTATCAGTTATCCTTTTGTACCTGTAATTTATTTCGCTTGTACTTGTAATCTTTTCATTTCTCTTTGTATCCTGATTCAAAGTTTTAAAGAAAGATTTCAGCGAATGTACTTTACTCCATCAGTACTGAAAAGATCCCAGAAACAGTAAAAGGGACAAATATTTTATGAGTTTTTTTTATCCTTATGTTTTCATTTAATAGCAATTTTCTTTGTTGCTATGTCATAATCAAATAGGGGGAGATTGTTGATCCAAACCCTCAGTGATTTGATAATGACCCTCTCTTATATACTTAGTGAAAACTGTAAGTAAACAATATGTATCAGAGTTTCACTATCGCTGATAAGTACTAAGATCTTACAGTACCGCTGATAGGAACTCTCGCACTTTAAATTAAACATTCAGCGAAACTGTTCACCATTAATACTGAGTCTGTTCAGTCATTATGATAATCGCTGATAAGTTAGTTGTTTACTTATGATCCCTGAAGACAAGTTTCACGTCAACAAAGGTTCTACGCTGAAGTCGAAGATCAAGCTCAAGAACCAGCGACAAGTCTCCTAATGAACTGATGCGGATCAGCGAAGACTCAGATTTGTCCACTCAACGTGAAGTATCAAGTACAAGAATTCAGCTATCGCTAAACTTTATCATTCGCTGAATAGAAATTGATAATCGTTGAATCAACGAAAGCTGATCATGAAGTCCTCCGTACAAAGTACTTTTGTCTTAACCACCCTTGCACGACTCCGTACGAAATGTCAGAAAAGAACCTCCGACTGTCTAAAATCGTACAACCACTCTGATACTACACTGTTCATCCATGCGGCTACTAAGGTTGTCAACCAAGGTCAATGACATGCAACCAACCAGCTGATGACACGTGTAAAGTGTATACTGACTTGCATTAAATGCATGCAGTATATAAAGAGATGAACCCACTTCATTTGAAGTAACTTGCTAACTCTGGACAAGTTCAATCTCTTATCTCAAGATAGGTTATTATTAGTAATTTCCTTATCTCTCTTAGTGCAAGAAACCTTAGTGTTCCAACTTGTTTAGATTTAGGTTTATCCTTAATCTTGTTTCCGCAACAAGCTGTAAATTGTTAATGATTTATCAATAAACAATTTAGAAAAGTAAAATCTGTGTGTTTGTATTCAACCCCCCCTTCTACAAACTTGTATAGGCCTTCGGGACCAACATATGTTAATAATTAAGTTGCAAAACAAATTTTATAAGCTAAAATGCAAAATTAGAAAGAAAACAAAATTGATTTTGTATACACGGCAAATGAGAATTTAGTATTCTCAAAATGTGGCAAATAAGAATTTAATATTCTCAAAATTTGGCAAATGAGAATTTAGAAAGAAAACAAAATTAACATGGCAAATGAGAATTTAGTATTCCCAAAATATGGTTGAGATTGGTTTTCTCACATTGACGAGAAAGAGAAATATTGGAAAATATAGTTGAGTATGTAAAAGGAGGGGTGATGACTTGAAAATCAATATCAATATAAATATATAAAAGAAACCTACGAAACTTATATTATTGGGTTAAATAAACACTTCACACGTTTCTAGCGATTGACATGACAATATCAAATGATACGACTGTTGGAAATAGATAATTAGGTATATGAAAGAAGGGGCAATGCCTTAAAAATTAGAATATGTGGTTGGTTAAAAATTTGACACTTTCCATCCAATTTTTGGATTAAATGGTAATTTTGAAGTTATCTGATAAAAATATTTTATTAAAAAATAACACATTACACTTTTAATTTGATTAAACGTAAAATGTTCATTAGAATTGAATCAATACAGTCATCAATATAGATGTAGATATAAGAATAGTCAAGGCATTGACATTACACAATGAGAATTTAATATTTTCTCAATAGTGAATTATAGTTGAGTTAAATATTGGAAGAGACATTTGAATATATGAAAGGATGATAGATGAATATTGGAAGGGTATTGACAAATGTACAATGAGAATTTAGTCTTCTCAAGTTTTAAGTTGAAGTCAAAAGGATGTTGATGTATCATCGTAACTTTTGTATATCTTAATTGACATGTATTTTAATCATCATGCAACGCACGATGTCGAACACTAGTTATTAGTAAAAGCTCTTTCATTACTACTAGTGGATGGTTCCGAAATAGTACCTCCAATCCAAGTAGGCCTACCCTACCTCATCTCGTGATTCTACACTTATATTAGAGTCTAAAACCAAAAGCCTATAAGCTTTTGAAAATTTTGCATATCTCCCAAACACACTTTTAAAGTCTCTCAATCCTAACTTCTAAACAACACCAAACTCTAAGGTAGATTAAGTTAGGATTTGTACTTTTTAATAGTTCAGATGGAGATAATTCAACTTCTTGTATGGAATTTTATGTACATGGAATGGCAAATTTGAGTTAACAATCATAGCAATAACCATTATAATCAGAATTCCATTTGTTTTCTTTTTCACACGCCATGTTATTAGGATCTATATGGCGTACTAACTTGGTTTGTATTATCTTCACTAATAGAAACAAAATTGGTTAGAAAATATTCCCACCTTTATTACTACATAGAATTTTTACGATCCTTCCCATTTGTGTTTCTACCATGGTATTACATAACTGAAACCAATCAAAATCTTGATAAATTTGATTTCATTAGATAAACATAGGTAAATCTAGAATGACCAACCATTCACCTCTAGGTAATGTACCTTTTAAGTTAACACATATAGATGAACAAGTTTTGATTGTTCAAAATTCTTTCATACGTATTTTACACTTATGCTCATTTTTATATGAAATTAATTTCACAGTTTGTTAGTTTACGTGTCACAAGCGATTATGCAAATAATTGAAATTTGAACATTCAATATAAGAGCTACAAACAAAATTTGACACATAGATACAAGCAGAATTTTCCAACTTTATTAATATTGAATTTGAACGTACCATCACAAACACCTCCTTTCCTAATAAACTACCCTACCTTAATTATATAGAATCATCTTATTAAATTCTATCACGACTTTCAAGCCCTACATTATAAAGAACAAATCCAAGACAGCATATTATTCATCTTTTGAAGAACATAAAGTAAATATGGAGAACGACTTTCTTGTCATAAGTGGAAAAATAGTTTCACGCTTCCCTTTCCTTGCAATTAGGGGCGGAACACAAGCTTTAAAACCGCAGGGGCCGGACCTTGTAAGACCAATTTGTCATTCAAGTAGCTTGTTTAGCCGAATTCCTCCTTCGGGGTACTTTTTATGTTTTTGATTCATTTCAAGGGATTTTTTTTTCAGTTTTTTGGTTGATTTCGAGGGATTTGTTAAGTTTTTGCGTTGATTCGATGGGTTTTTTTGGTATTTTGGTGTTGATTCGAGAGAATTTTTTGGTTTTTTTTATTGATTTCCAGAAAAAAAAAATCGATTTTATGGTTGATTTCGAGTGTAAATTTTGGTTTTTTTGGTAAAGACTAGTATAAGAACTCAAAACAAATAAATAAATTATGCAAACAAATCAATGAAATCAAATTTAGAGTTAATGACTAATATCAAATTTAGGGCAAAAATTAAATCAAATTTAGGGCAATCAACTAATAAACTAGAATCAATTTTAGGGCAAAAACTAAAATCAAATTTAGGGCAATCAACTAATAAACTAAAATCAAATTAATATCAAGTTTAGGGCAAAATCAAACTTATTATAAATAGCTAATGCCTAATCAAACTTCCAAACAAGCAATGAAGCAAATAAGCAATTGACAAAGGTATTTTAAATTTTAAAAGTTAAATAAAATGAAAACAAACATGTAGAACCCAGCAACAAATAATCAAAACAAAACAATGATTTCTGATTTTAGATCTTTAGAGTTTCAACAACTGAGCAACAACAACAGCAAACTTACAAAAATTTCAGATTTCAGATTTTCAGCAATTGAGCAAGAGCAACAACAATGATTTAAGATTTTCAGAAATTTTTCAGCAACAAATAATCAAAACAAAACAATCATTCAGCAACATTTCAGCAACATAATCAAATTGTAGGACCCGTAATTAGCAACAATCAAGAATACTCCATAAAGATTGAGTAGAAATAGACATGAAGATCATTTTATTGAATGATTTCTACTCATATGATTGAAATACAATGGAGGGAGAAATTGAACGTACAAAGCTCTCATAAATCTTACTGTGTATTCTCTCTAATGTCTCAAAGTCTAAAATGACAAATGAATCCCAAGACACTAATTTATAGTGTCCAAAATACAAGATATGGGCCCAAGCCCATTTAACTCCCATTAAACTCCCAAAGCCCAAAATGACAAACAAAGTAAAATTACATTGACTTTGACATTACATGGACCACTTTGACTTTATAAAACTTTCCATATAATTGGGGCTTTCTAGACCAAACAATCTCCCCCTAAAGTTTTATAAAGAAAGCATCTTCAAATGATCTCCCCCTTGATTTCTTTGAAAACTTTAGTGTTGCACATCTTCACGCCTTGCAAATCCATCCAAGCTCCCTTTCAAAATTTGCTCTTCTTCTTCACAAGTTTCAACTTTAAAATCGGATTCATTATGAAATAAGCTCGACTGAATGCACAAAAAAGTATTCAGCTCCATCTGAAGAAACTCAGCACATTCGTTAAGCCCACAAGAAAGTAATGTGCGAGCTACGTGACAAACCATAGTGCAAATTTTCAGTTTGTAACAAAGAATCCGTCTTTGAAATGCGAGTTGAATGATCATTAAGCTCAAGAGCTTAATCCACTAAGAACAGAGGATGGAGTTTCTCAACACACTTCAATAACTTAGCTTGGATCCACAAAAATATAAGATAGAACACCTTTCTAAAAATCGGGAGAAATTGAATGAAAAACGCAGTTTTTCATCCAGCAAGTGTCCACGAACTTTAACACAGATTCTAACCTATAAGCACACTGATTTAGACCAAACTCAAAACATGAAAAATGTTCATCTGTGTCTTAGGAATCCAACACATCTAGACTCGTCAAATTTAGAGCTATGAGGAGGGAGTTCGGATCCAAAGACGACAGGTGCGCAAAGCTGTCAAATACTTCTGAAATTGCACCTTTACTCTGAAATAAGCTAAGTATAATTCTGAGTAGCCTGGATCAGAATTTTGAATAAACACAATCAGAATTCTGAATATAAAGATCTCTGAAAGAGTTCAACTCTGAATGGCCTTTGATGAAATTCTGACTACACAAGATATAACTCTGAACATTGAAGTCAGAATTCTGATTAAGCTGTCATTTGTCCAACTCTGAATTGTCTTATCAAAAATTTTGATGAATCAAACATCACACTTATTTGATTCAAACTTCAATTGGGTTGTTGAAACAATAAACTAACAGCAATTTCCTGAATCTTTGGTTGTAATATGAACATAAACAGCAACAACATCATGCATGACAACAACAAACTTTCAGCAACTTTTTCGAATCAATCAACGGCAAACAGCTCAACTAGCTTTCTGGAATCAGCAACAGCTGTTAAGAACAACAGACAGACAACCCTAACAGCAAATAATCTTGTTGTTTTGACAGCAATCAGTATCAATTTTCTGTTTTGAAATCAAATGGAGAACAACACTTCTTTTCTCTTTTTCTTTGGTGTTAACTTTCTGTTTTATTCATGGAATTCTCGATTGGGGTGCTCATTTTGAAATTCTTTGCTTTCTTGAATCAAACTTCTCAGATTTATCAGATTTAGCTGCTGCATTTTTTTTCGAACAAACTTTCAACATAAATAGCAACAATCTAACAGTTCCAGTTGTCCTGATCAAACACTTTTCATGAATCTTCGATCAATCTGCCATAACTTTTGATTATCATATTGTGATACCAAATAATCATAACGAATTCACACTTATTAAGATCTTCCAACCGAATCTAACACTTATAACACTGATTTGATGTAGAAGAACAAATCGATCTCCATACCACTTTTAGAACAAGAATTGTAGAAAATCACGTTTCTGGTTAGCAACTCCAGAAAGTTGATTGTAAGCAATTGAAGATCTAAAATCCTTTCAGATCTGACTTTTACCAACTTAAAAAACATCAAATCTCTAGTAGTCATTTCCTTGAACATATAGAGTGCAGAAACTGGTTTAGAAATAGATCCTGAACATCTAACTTCTTTTCTTCATCAAGAACCATCAAGATCACATAAATCTTTCTCCAAAATCAAAAACGATCTTCAAGATGTATAAGATCACAAAAAATTTACCTCCAATTATAGCACACGATTAAGAACGATCTTGAATCACCAAAATCTTCAAATCAAATCTTCAAATCTTGAAATGTTGCCAAGAAATGATCGTATCGAATGAAAATAAATTCGATTAGGCTCTGATACCAATTGAGAGTTTTCAGATAACAAGATTAAACACAATATTCAATTGATTGAGAGAGAATCAATAAGATATGAGTGAAGAACCCTAATTCTCTCTCTTGGAGGCCATCTCTAAAACACACACACACACACACACTTGGTAGCTATTCTCAAATGACCTCTCACCTCACACACCCTACAAATGGGTATTTATACCTTTGACCCTCACTAGCTATTTTGTTGACTTTGACTAATATTGACTAATTACAATTAGTCTAAATCTTGGATACATTTGTGTACTAACACAAAAACAAAAAACAATCATAAATCATTAGCTAATGAAAATTTTAAGTTAAGTACCTGTTGGAAGGCTAGAACACAACAGCAACTTACACGACAACAAGGTCTGAGCCCTGAGGGAGGGGCAAGCAGGTCAGCCGGCGGCGGCGGCCGGCGAGGGCGACGGTGGAGGGCGGCGTCGAGGGCGTGTCGGTTGTGAGCTATCGTCGACAGTGTGAGAGACTGAGAGTTGAGTGAGAGCAGCTGAGCAGGTGCAGGTTTTTTTTTATCGATACTGAGAGAGGCCGTGAGACTAAGAGAGTGAGAGGGGTTCTAGGCTGGTGGACGGGCTAGTGGAGCTGTGGAGAGTCAAGACTCGAGAGTGGGCTGAAAGTGGAGGGGCCCATTTGTTATTTTAGTTTAAAATAGCCTACCAAAATTAGAAGTAGTAGTAATTTTTTTTTTAAAACACCCAGGCCATGGCCTGGAGTAGCCAACACCACCATCCGCCCCTGCTTGCAATGTAATCAGGCCCGTTCCTGACATTTATAGGTCGTGAGAGATAGGTAAAATTGGGCCCTCAATAACTATGCTTTTTTTTCAACATATTCACTACAAAAATAACTGCTTTTACCGGAGGAAAATGTCGTCGGCAAAAGTCTTGCAAGTCGCCGACAAAAGCTCAAAATCTTTTGCCGTCGGACTTTCCCGTCGGCAAAAGTTCCTTGAAAAGCTGGCCGCTATAAGGGTTTTTGCCGGCGAACAATATGGGCCGCCGGTAAACATACATTTGCTGGCGAAAGATTGTCGCCGGTAAAAACTGAAGTCGCCGGCAAAAACATCTTTCAAGTAATCGTATAAAATCCTTTTCCCAACGACTAAGTACTTTAGCCGACATATTTTTCCTACGGGAAAAGTTTTCATTGACTTTTTGGTCAAACATTTATCGGCCAAAAAATCCGTCGGCAAAAGTTATTTTTTATTTTTACGCATAACCTTTTACCGAAACGTTAGGTTTGACTCTTTTGGTGAAGTTTATGCCAACTCAAAAACACGCCGACAAAAGCTAATTGAATTTATCTTTTATCGACACAAAAACCCGACGGCAAAAGTTGTTGACCTTCTAATAAAACATTTGTAGATGCTGTTAGGCAAACTCATTAATAAAAAGGGGACTTTTACAACGAATATTTCACTAAAAATGTCTACCATAATTTTCTGGGTCGGAATATTTTTTCAACACGTATTTCAACGGGTTTTGCTATGGTTTTAGTTCTAACAAATATGGATTACATAGTTTTTGACGGGTGGAGACCAACGGAATTTTCATCATTTTTTCAAGGGAGCTCCATAAGAAATTTATTGGAAATTTTGCCATTAAATAAATATATACGTTTTTTGAAGCTTACAAATAAAATTAGAATCGAATAAATTAGAATGTTTATAGATCAAAATTATTACAAAAGAACAATGACTAAAGCCTAAATGTGGTTACCAATTACAAACCATAAAACTAATTAAAAAATATAACATAGTTGAATATGGCCGCACCAAATAAACCAATAAACGTATTCAATATTAATAACCATAAACACAACGAATAAATCCATTGACAAAGAATCCCAACATTAAAAAAAACTTGAATCAGTAATATATAACAATTATACTTAAAATTAACGCTCAAATGGAATACAAATATTGTATCTAAGGGTAAAATTGAAGTATAATGAAACAGAAAAACTTGACGTACACCTTTGGGAACCGATACCTCCTTGCTAGAAACAAAATCCAAGAACCCGTTCTTCTTACTTGAATAGTTTTGTTTTTTGTTAGATATATGCTTGCAATTCCCTGTTATATCACAAACACAACAACCCTTCCGTAGTTCCTTAGGATTCCGAAATTTCAAGTCCAAACATCACCAATTGCAATTACTTAATCTTAATTAAAATTCATAAACTAAGACCAACGAAAATCCACATGCCTAAACATGAATGATGATGATTGTATAAAAACGTAGAAATCGTAAAAATAAATAAAACCTGAACAATTGATGAATCATGAATATTTTTGTGCCTTCAGATTCTGACATCATGTGTATTTGCATGTAAACATACATACGGATCAAGAAATACACAAACCCTTTTAAGAAGGATGGAAAGATTTTACCAATGGAATATGAGAAAAAAAAAACTACTAGAATTGATTTTTAGAGCAAATTAAAGGCTAAAAAGGGCGGATGAATTGAAATTGAAGGGGAATAGTTTTGGATTTTGAAAACTTTCGCGGCATCTCCCAAACGTTTCTTGGCGGCATCCCAAATAAAAATATTAATGAACTTAAAATACAATTGCCGATGGATTTGGGAAGTCCGATGACAAAAATGTAAGAAAATAATTTTTTTTATTAATAATGTAAAAATACTTTTGCCGCCGAGTTTGGAAAATCCGTCGGCAAAAGTTTTAGTGAAAACTATTTATTAATTATTATAAAATACGTTTGCTGGCGAGTTAGTGAAATCCGTTGGTAAAAATATCAACAAATATTTTCAACATGCTTTTGCCGACGACTTTGGGAAGTCCGTCGGCAAAAGTTTTAGTGAAATTTATTTATTAATTATAAAAAAATACTTTTGCCGGCGAGTTAGTAAACTTCGTTGGTAAAAATATCACTTAAATTTTTAAAGATACCTTTACCGGCGATTTGAGAAATCCGTCGGTAAAAAGTATCTTTTATCGGCGACTTATACGAAATGCGTCGGTAAAAGTACATTTTTGCCGGTGGTATTTTCCTCCGGCAAAAAGTTAAACTTTTACCGCCAGATTTCGCCTAAGTCGCCTGCAAAAGTTACTTTTACCGACGGGTTTCCCAAATCCCTCGGTAAAAGTGCAGTTTCTTGTAGTGATTGTTTATATCATCAAAAATAACATTGAATTCAATAAATACTAATTTATATAAAACTGTTCCCGGTATTCCTAGTGCAAGACCAATCAATAATTATTTCTAAATTAATATTATCTACCATATGATTTTTACATAACATTGTTGTAACATCCCAGGCCAACCGTACCAGATATTGTCCGCTTTGTCCACACACCTGGACTCACGGTTTTAAAACGCGTCTGATAGGGGAGGTATCAAGTTCCTCTTATAAGGCAACCTTTGTTCCCCTCCCCAACCAATGTGGGATCTTACAATCCACCCCCTTGGGAGCCCAGCGTTCTCGCTGGCACACCAGTTCGGTTCCCGGCTCTGATACCAACTGTAATAACCCAACCAAAAGTAGACAAACAAGGTTTCCATAGATATTAATCAAACTGCCAAAACTTGGCCCACACCAAATATTTAACAAAATTCAACAATGGGTTTGCGGAATACAACCCTAATTACAGCTGAGAATATAAGTCTATAAATAATAAAGCGGGAGTCTTCTAATCCTTAAGATGCAAGCTCCGGCTCACACCTTCCCTTTCTCCTTAACCGAGCTTTCTACCACCTGCTTACCTGAAAGGTTTTTAGTTTTGAAAGCGAGGGTTAGACCATGAGGTCTAGTGAGTTCCCTCAAAAGCCACACCACAAATAACAAAGTTTATATAAAGTTAGCAGTAAGAAATGTTTATACAAAACTTGTCATAAAACACACATATATGATGAACACACCATGACATGCTAATGGCACACGCTATGGTCACACACACCATGACAGCGTAATAGGGCACACACCGCTCATATATGAAACAAATTCATATATTTAATATTATGGGACACATCCCCATCTCACACCAATGCCATAGCATGTCTACACGTAAACAATATTTCCACATTATTAAATCACACCTTTCAAGCATAATTTAAAAATAGTACGAACATTGGCCAATATAAGCATGCATAAAGTTTCACACTTAAAAAGGTTTTAGAATCAGAAAAACTCACATGTAGTCCCGCTAGAAGTTCACACTTGAGATTGTTTATCCTCTACCCGCGCCAACAATTTCATCCAACACACAAGACCGGTTAAGTCCTTCGCTACTTACGAATCTCACTGACCAAAGGGTCTGCACCTAAGCGATATTGGTTCTACACAGCTCCGGTTCTCCATTGGTCCCGGTATGGACTCCGGTTCCACACGGTCCCGGTATGGACTCCAGTTCCACACGGTCCCGGTATGGACTCCAGCTCCACACGGTCCCGGTATGGACTTCGGTTCCCATACGGTTCCGGTATGGAGTTCCGGTTTCCATACGGTTCCGGTATGGAGTTCCGGTTTCCATACAGTAACTTACTAACGCTAATATCCATCCCCATTTCGAAACCAAAGCTTGGTATTAAGCCATTAATCATTAAGAGGATACTAGTATCGTCCAATTGATAGCTAAACCCCCCGATTACTCTAAACGAGATAAGAAGATTGCACACAGGCACCATTTCATTTCTTTCTAAATGATAAACAAAGCTTAACCCTAACTCTCCCAAATCTTCTAATTAAATAAGTAAGCGATAGGAGGAGAAGTTTACCTCTAGAGCAATTGAACTTTCCACTCCAAAGCCTGTGATTCCTCTTCTTCTTGCAATCTCCAGATTTGTTTATCACACACACACACACACAAAATCGCACGGTAGCCGCCCTCGATTGATTGAGAAGAATGATGGAGTCTCTAGGGTTTTTACCCTCTTTATACCTCCCACAACTAACCACTAACTTATTCCTATTTCTCACTTGAACCACGAAACTTCTAAATTTTCAAACTTCTGCCACACTCTTTATTTATCGACCAAAAATAAAACCCGGTTATTACAATATCCTCCCCTCAAAAGAATTCCGTCCCCGGAATTCCATTTTTCAAACAAGCGAGGGTACCGAGTCCTCATGTCCGATTTCAATTCCCACGTTGCTTCTTGCCCCTTGTGGAAACGCCACTGAACTTTCACTAACGAGTCTTCCTTATTCCTCGTCTTTTGGACTTTGCGATCCGTGATTGCCAACGGTTCCTCTACATAACTTAACTTCTCATCCACACGAATGTCTTCCAATGGCACCGCCATGCTCTCTTCGGCCAGACATTTTCTTAAATTCGACACATGAAATGTCGAATGTACTCCCCGAAGCTCCTCGGGTAATTCCAGCTTATACGCCACGTCACCCACACGCTCGGTGATGGCAAACGGCCCGACATACCTAGGCCTTAGTTTCCCTCTCTTCCTAAAACGTATGACTCCTTTCCATGGCGACACCTTAAGCATCACTTTATCTCCTACCATAAACTCAATCGTTTCGTTCTTTTATTCGCATAGGCCTTCTGACGATCCTGGGCAACCTTCAACTTAGCTCTTATCACACAAATTTTATTGGTAGTTAATTGCACGATTTCCGGTCCTGCCAACTGTTTCTCTCCCACCTCATTCCAACACAATGGCGTCCTGAACTTACGCCCATATAATGCCTCGAATGATGCTGCTTGCAGACATGCGTGATAACTATTGTTATACGAAAATTCGATCAACGGTAGGTGAGATTCCCACGATCCTTTGAAGTCTATCACACAAGAACGCAACATGTCTTCCAAGGTCTGTATAGTTCTCTCGCTTTGTCCATCCATCTGAGGATGATAGGCAGTGCTCATCAAAAGCTGCGTACCTAACTCCCGTTGAAGACTCCTCCAAAAAGAGGACGTGAAGCGACTATCATGATCCGAGACTATGGACGACGGCACTCCATGCCTTGTCACTATTTCATTCACATACAACCTTGCTAACTTTTCTAGCGAATCGTTCTCCCGAATAGGTAGAAAGTAAGCCGACTTGGTGAGACGGTCCACGATCACCCACATGGCGTCATAGCCCTTCGAGGTCCTTGGTAACTTCGTGACGAAGTCCATGGTGATACAATCCCACTTTCACACGGGTATCTCTAAGGGTCGTATCTCCCCGTAAGGTCTCTGATGTTTAGCTTTGACTTTCAAACAGGTCATACACCACTCAACAAGATAAGCGACGTCCTTCTTCAACCCTGGCCACCAATACATTTGTCTCAGATCCCAATACATTTTATTGCTTCCCGGATGAACCGAATACCGCGACTTATGCGCTTCCTCCAAAATACGTTCCCGTAAACCTCCCAGCTTAGGAACCCACACTCGGTTCCCCAAACATTTCACACCACTCCCGTTAGGTACCAAGGATGCCACATAACCGACAATCCTCTCACTTTTCCACTTCTCTTCCACGAGAGCTTCCTCTTGGAACTTCTTAATCTCTTCTAACAGATTAGGAATCACGTCGACTCGAAAGGCTACCACTTTAGTTGGCTCTCTTCTTTCCTCCCGACTCAAAGCGTCGGCTACAACGTTCGCCTTTCCTGGATAGTTCACAATCGTAATCACTTAACAATTCCACCCAACGGCGCTGCCTCATATTTAACTCCTTCTGATCGAACAGGTGCTTAAGACTCTTATGATCGGAATAGATCTGACACTTAACCCCGTAAAGGTAGTGTCTCCAAATCTTAAGAGCAAAAACCACCGCTGCCAACTCCATGTCGTGCGTATGGTAATTCTTCTCATGCTCCTTCAGCTGACGGGATGCATACACGATCACTTTCTTGTTCTGCATTAGCACACATCCTAGTCCCAACTTGGATGCATCGCTGTAGATTACGAATCCTTCCGATCCACTAGGCAAGGAGAGAATCGGAGCGCTGCTCAACTTGTCTTTCAATCTACTAAATGCTTCTTCCTGTGCCTCCGTCCACTCGAACTTAGCACTCTTCTTACTTAAGGCGGTCAATGGCGTAGCTATACGAGAAAAGTCCTGGATGAACTTCCGATAGTAGCCCGCTAAACCAAGGAAACTTCGGACCTCCGATGGCGACCTCGGTTGCTCCCATCCTCTAATAGCCTCCACTTTGGCTGGATCTACCTTGATGCCTTCTCTTGACACCACATGACCCAAGAATTGGCCTTCTCGGAGCCATAACTCATACTTGGAAAACTTTGCATACAATTTCTCCCGTCGTAACAAATCTAACACCACGCGAAGATGCTCTTCGTGCTCACTCTGAGATCGAGAATAGATGAGGATGTCATCTATGAACACAATCACACACTTATCCAACCACGCACTGCACACACGATTCATTAAATCCATGAAAATTGCTGGAGCATTAGTCAAGCCAAAGGGCATGACAAGAAACTCATAGTGTCCATACCTCGTGCGAAATGCCGTCTTCGGCACATCTTCTTCCCTTACCTTCAATTGCTGATACCCGGATCTTAAATCTATCTTTGAAAAGAAGCTCGCTCCTTGCAACTGGTCAAACAGATCGTCGATCCTTGGAAGTGGGTATTTGTTCTTGACGGTCACCTTGTTAAGTTCTCGATAGTCTATGCACATCCACATAGACCCATCTTTCTTCTTGACGAAAAGCACTGGCGCTCCCCAGGGCGAGGAACTAGGGCGTATAAATCCCTTATCTAACAACTCTTGTAGTTGCGTCATCATTTCCTTCATCTCCGCCGGTGCCAACCGGTAAAGCGCACGCGCTATTGGGGCTGCACCCGTCATCAATTCGATTCTGAATTCGACTTGACAATCCGGGGGTAAACCTGTCAGGTCATCTGGAAACACTTCCGAAAACTCTCTTACCACGGGAACATCCTCTAGTCCCCTTTTCTCTTTCTTGGCGTCTAACACATACGCCAAAAACCCCTGATACCCCTTCTCCAGACAATGTCTCGCCTTCATCACCGATATAAGACAAGACTTACGCTCTCGCCTATCTCCATAGATTACCACTTCCGACTTATCGAGCAAATCCATACGGATCATTTTCTTATTGTACACAATGCTAGCACTATTACTAGCCAGCCAATCCATTCCTACGACAACGTCAAACTCTCCCATGCCCATGGGGTACAATCGCAATGGGAAAGAGTGACCCTCTACCTCGATACTACATCCATCATACACCTCCCTCACCAAGACTCGACTATCATCAGCAATCTCTACTTCGAACCCACACCCCAAACGCTTAGGTTTAACACACAGACGCCAGGAATATTCCGGCGATACAAACGAACGATTTGCACCCGAGTCGAATAACAATTTAGCAAGAACAGAATTTACAAGAAAGGTACCTATCACCACATCAGGTATCTCCTCCGCTTCTTCAGCCGTCCTACAGAAATGCCTCGCCCTTGTCTGAGCTAGTTCCACTTTCTTTTCTCCCACTTTTCCTCCTGATTTACCATCGTAACTCCCCGAATACCCTTTCTTCAACTGCAGGCAATCCGGTCTCAGATGTTTTGAAGAACCACACTAGTAGCATGCTCTTAGGTTCCGACAGTCATGTGCCATATGTCCCAACATTCCACATTTGAAGCACCCTTCAGGCTCACCCGTACATTCCCTACGATGCACCCGGTTACAATTTCCACAAGGCTTTTCCCCAAATCTTGGTCCCCCTTGGAGCTCGGGCTTGAACACCTTAGCCCGTTTCGAATCACGCGTTGGTCCTTCCCACTTCCTCTTCTCTTTACCCTTCTCCTCATCATGCCGATTCTTTTCCTTTTCAACCTTTTCAGCCGCATTGATTGCTTCCTGAAAAGTAGCCGGGTTCCGAGCTGAAACCAGTTCCCGTACGCTACTCTTTAATCCAAATATGTACCTCTCAACTAGGCGCTCCTCATTCGGTACATACAACTCAGCAAATCTCGCATTCTCCATAAACTTCGATGTATAGTCTCTCATCGACATCCCACCTTGTTCCAAGCTCATGAATTCTTCCTCCAATATTTTTACTGCCGCCAACAGGCAGAACGATGCCTTAACCTTTGAGACAAAGGTCTTCCACGTCATACTCTTAGTAGCCTTTGATCCTTCTCCCGCTGTCTCTGTATCCCACCAAAACACAGCTTCAGACTTCAGCATGGATAGAGCAAACATCACCCTGTCGCTATCAGCACACTTACAGGTGTCGAACACCAGTTCCATTTCTCTTAACCACTTTACTGCCAGTACTGGATCATATTCTCCCTTTAAAGTGGGTGGCTTGCAAGAGGCGAATGCCTTGTAGCTACAACCCCCGCTCAGCACCATGTCATTTACTGCCAATGGGTTCGATTGAGAAGGACTCCCTGAAGCAGACCCATGCGAGCTAGACACCCCTTCCTTACTACCACTCGCTTCTTTACACCCCGACGCTGACTTCTCCTAAATTGCCAACAGAGTTTTCAATGTATCCTGAATTTGACCCAAAGCAGTGTCAAAGTTCTCTCGGTTCACAAAGGTCTGAGTACGACCTCGCCCACGACCTCCCCCTCGACCCGCTCCCCGCCTGGTCGTGGAGCTTACCTGTTGAGACGCCTCCGGTTCTGGTTGAATTCCTGCGCTCCTCGTTCCACGGGTAACGCGTGCCCTTACTACGGCTCTTTCCACATTCTCATCCACCTGAGTAACTGCTCGTCGGGGTATTCTTCCCCGTCCCTTTCCTCGGCCTCTACCCCTACCACGGGTGGCCGCCCACACAGGTGGATTCACCGGTGCTTCCATCTCGATCTCTTCGTCGACTGGTTCGGATCCACCCCTCATGGATCTTCTCAACATGATTACCGACTGACAAAGAAACACCAACAAAATTATTCCTACAATTCCAAATTTAATAAGGCAAATAAGCACATACACGCACCTGTAAGTTCGTAATTACACTGGCCAGGTGTAATCACCAACTTACCTTACATGACGGTTCTCACTACCCTATTAATCGTTCTACCCAGTCTTGTTGATCCAAACCCTCAGTGATTTGATTATGACCCTCTCTTATATACTTAGTGAAAATTGTAAGTAAACAATATGTATCAGAGTTTCACTATCGCTGATAAGTACTAAGACCTTACAGTACCGCTGATAGGAACTCTCACTCTTTAGATTAAACATTCAGCGAACACTGTTCACCATAATGCTCTGAGCCTGTTCAGTCCTTTTGGTGATCGCTGATTAGTTAGTTGTTTACTTATGATCCCTGAAGACAAGTTTCACGTTAACATAGGTTCTACGCTGAAGTCGAAGATCAAGCTCAAGAACCAGCGACAAGTCTCCTAATGAACTGATGCGGATCAGCGAAGACTCAGATTTGTCCACTCAACGTGAAGTATCAAGTACAAGACTTCAGCTATCGCTGAACTTTATCATTCGCTGATAAACAATGATGAAGCGCTGAATAAACGAAAAGCTGATCATGAAGTCCTCCGTACAAAGTACTTTTGTCTTAACCACCCTTGCACGACTCCGTATGAAATGTCAGAAAAGAACCTCCTTATTGTCTGAAATCGTACAACCACTTTGATACTACACTGTTCATCCATGCGGCTACTAAGGTTGGCTACTCAAATCAGATCCTACAACCAATCAGCTGCTGCCACGTGTAAAGTATAAACTGCCATGCATTTAATGCATGCAGTATATAAGAAGACGACCTCACTTCATTTTGAAGTAACTTGTTAACTCTGGTCAAGTTGTCTTTCTTGAGACAAGTTATTATTAGTAATTTCCTTCTCTTTCTTAGTGCAAAAAACTTAGTGTTCCAACTTGTTTTGATTTAGGTTTATCGTTAATCTTGTTCCGCAACAAGCTGTAAATTGTTAATGATTTATCAATTAACAATTTAGAAAAGTAAAATCTGTGTGTTTGTATTCAACCCCCCATTCTACAAACTTGTATAGCCCTTCGGGACCAACAAGTGGTATCAGAGCAGATTTGTTTAATCTCATAAACAAGATCTGATCTATACTAAGATTTCTCTTCCTAGCTATTTCTTAAAATGGCTACCAATAGGATGATTCTCTTCTTAGAAGGTGTAGACCCTACTATGCCTTATTATCTTGAAAATGGCCCATATATTCCTATAAGACTTGATGCTGCAGTTCCAGCCGTTGAGAATAGACCTGCTATTCCAGAAAGGCTGATTCCTAAGGAAATTCATATGTGGACTGATGAAGATAATAAGAAAGTGGCTATCAACACCAAAGCCAGATCCATACTCTCCATGGCTCTTCCTGACGAAGTCTACCATTCCGTCATGAACCTGAAAACCTCAAAAGCTATGTGGGACACAATCTGTGTTCAGTATGAAGGTACTTCTGAAGTCCAGGACTCTCGAAAGATCAACCTGGTAAGACAGTATGAAAGCTTCATTTGTGGTAAGAATGAAACTCTCTCTGAAGTACACCAACGTTTTAACTATTTAATAATAGATATGAAAACTGTTGGTAAGGAATATTCTAACTTTGAAGTGCTGACAAAGTTCTTAGAATGTTTACCTGAAAGCTGGGACAGTTATTATATGTGTCTCAAGCTGTCAAAGGATCTAAAATCAATGACCCTTTCTACCTTATATGGCACGATGCTGGATCATGAGCAATCGAGTCATCTTAAGAAGAATCTTGTAAAAGATTCCAAAAGCACCCCTGTTGCTTTAATCTCAGAGGAAACTTCCACTCAACGACCCTCGGTCACTATCACTGAGTTGGAGAGTAACTCTGAAAGGTCATCAGATTCTGACTCTTCAGATCTTGATGAATCTTTGGCTCTCATCACTATAAAGTTCAGGAGATTCGCCAAAAAGAAAATGTTCAGAAAGAATAAACCTCTTTCCATTACTGACAAGCCAAGATCATCAGCTCCTGTTGATAAGGCTACTGCTACTTTTTTTAACTGTGAAAAGATAGGACATTTCGCTAACGAGTGCAGGTCAAAGAAAGTTTCGAGAAACTCAGCGTTTCCCAAGAAATCCTCTAACCTCAGGTTTAGAGATGACAAATACGCCAAACTAAAAGAAAGGTATGCGAAGCTGAAAAGCTTTAAGAAGAAAGGCAAAGGCCTGATGGCTGACTATGATTGGGATGACTCTGATGAGGAAGAAACATCTGACTCTGAAGATGATGAAGCCAATCTCTGTCTTATGGCCAAACTTGAAGATGACCAAGAAAGTTCAGACATTCCCTCCACTTCAACCTCTGCTACTCAGGTATCACCTTCCTTCTTTACCAATATTGCAAATATTGATGAAGCTGATAGTCTTCGAAAGATCGATCTCTTGACTAGAAGTTTATATGAAGCCATGAATGGCAAAACTATGGTTGAAAATCAAAACCTTGATCTCGCTGAACAGCTTAAAAACTGTCACCTTCAAATAGAAAATCTTTCTAAAATTGAAGAAGATTTTAAAGATCAAGTTTACCTAAATCAGCTAGTCAAAATCGAGCGCGAAGAAGCTATCGCTGCATTAAAAGCTGAAAAAGCTACTGTTGATGGATGGTATAATTCCTCAACAAAGATCACTGAGATAATTAAGTCTCAGATCCCTCTGAGTGACAAAACGTGGTCTTGGTTACAAAGCTGATACTCTAGAACCAACCACTGATCGTTCCACGCTCTTATTTGGAACTTTCGTATCCTCAGTCGCTGATACTTCATCCTCTCAGTGTTCCTCTTCTAAACCGCCCATCCCTGAGGAAAACTCTACCTTAACTTCTAAAGATAAAGAAAAAGTTATTTATCCAAAACTTACCTCAGTCTTTAAAAACAAAGGTAAAGGAATTGCTTTTAACCAAAATTCTCAGAAGGGTATCTGTATACCTAAGCTGAATGCTTCTGTAGTTTCAGCGATTCATCCATCTGGTTCAGGGAAAAAGAACACTGGATATGTTCAGCGTGGATATATATAGCGATATACTCCCAGAATCAAAGTGGATGTTACTGGTAAGAAATCTGAAGAACTGATAGTTCCTCCTATTTCCAATACCAAAGGTGTACTTGATGCTGGTCCTTCTAATTCAAAATCTAAAGCTCAGTATGCAAATGGTCCTAGAACTACTTTTAGTTATAGGAAATGTTATCACTGTGGACTTACAAATCATATTGCTAGTAAGTGCCCTACAGCCACCAAAGCTGAAAAGATAGCTAAGGTGAAGATCATTGCCCCCAAGGCAAAGAAGACCATTGAGGTTAAGAAATTAACCAAAGTGAAGACTGACAAAGCTGAATCTTCAAATGCTGCGAAGACTGCTGAACCTTCCATTCCAACTACTTCCACTGACAAACGTGTACACATGGTTAAGTGGATACCCAAGAAAAACTAATCCTCCTTTGTAATGCAGGTTAAGAAGGGTATCTGGTATCTCGATGACGGATGCTCTAGACACATGACTGGAAAGAAAAGCCTGCTCGCTGAATACAAGGAAGAGAATGGTCCCTCTGTGACTTTCGGTGGAAATGGAAAAGGACATACCCGAGGGTTTGGTGTACTCTCAAATGGTACAACAACCTTCAGAAGAGTCGCATATGTTGAAGGGCTGAAGCATAATCTTCTAAGCATCAGACAGCTTTGCGACATGGATAACAAAGTAATCTTTACTAAGGAATCCTGCTTTGTCGCTGACAAAAAGAAGAAGATAGCTCTCAGCGGTTATCGTTTGGAAAATGTTTATGTAATAAACATGGACTCAACAACCACTGAGAACTCCTGTTTCTTCTCAAAGGCCTCATCTGATGTCAACTGGCTATGGCATAAAAGGCTCTCTCATCTAAACTTCGAGACACTGAACACTCTTTCTTCAAAAGAGTTAGTCACTGGTCTACCTCAACACTCATACACCAAAGAGTCTTTATGTTCAGCGTTTGAGAAAGGGAAGCAGACCAAAGCAAGCTTTAAGTCAAATAAAGTCTCCTCAGTGTCATCTCCTCTACAACTTCTCCATATGGATCTGTTTGGCCCTGTTAACAAACAATCCATCACTGGAAAGAAATATACGCTGGTCATAGTTGATGAATTCTCTCGATATACAAGGGTTATGTTTCTCCGTTCTAAGAGTGACACCCCAGAAGAACTCATAACCTTTGTTCGGAAGATGGAAACCCTGAACAATTTGACCATTCGCTCAATAAGGAGTGATCATGAGACTGAATTCAAAAACAGTTCTCTTGATTCCTTCTTTGAGAGTAAGGGTATTTCTCACAACTATTCTTCAGTGAGAACACCGCAACAAAACGGAGTCGCTGAAAGAAGAAATAGAACTATTATTGAAGCTGCACGTTCAATGCTCAGTGATTCTCACCTGCCTACTCAGTTTTGGGCAGAAGCCGTCAACACTACTTGTTTTACGCAAAACAGGTCGCTGATAGTCAAAAGATTCAATAAGACAGCCTATGAACTTTTTCAAGGGAGAAAGCCTTCAATTAGCTTTCTTCACATCTTTGGATGTCAGTATTTCATACTGAACAACAGAGATGCCCTTGGAAAGTTTGATCCTAAGGCTGATGATGGAATCTTTCTTGGATATTCTTCAATTTCCAAAGCCTTCAGAGTCTTCAATCGAAGAAGACAAACTGTTGAAGAAACTATTCACGTCATGTTTGACGAATCCCGTTCAGCGAACTCTAAACCGTCTGCTGATACTGAAGAACTGAATCAATGGATGTTTTCACATCTTGGTGATTTAGAAGATATTCCCACTCCTCATACTCATACAGTTGAAGATGATAGTCCTACTATCATCCCAAACATGCAGAATAGTGAAGATGAAACATCATGGGTCTCAGTGGTTCCTTTAAACACTATACCTGCTTCTGAACCAAATGTCTCAGACATTCCATCTACTTCTCAGCAATCAGTGAATGAAATGACACCTGCACCTACTCCTCTCTTGGCTGATATTCCAGAAGTTGTTGAAGCCTCATCTTCAGCTCCTCCAGTTCAAATTGAGTCAGCGACTTATGCTCCTGCTCAACGATGGACTGTAAATCACCCAATTGATCAAATTCTTGGTGATCCAAACGCTGGTGTTCAGACTCGACGAAGTGCAGGTAATATTTGTTTATTTGTTAACTTTATTTCTCTGATTGAACCAAAGAAAATAGATGATGCCCTTAAAGATCCAAACTGGGTCAGCGCCATGCAAGAAGAGCTGACTGAATTCGAAAGAAACAAAGTTTGGAAACTTGTTCGAAGACCAACTGACAAAACAATGATAGGCACTAAATGGGTCTATCGTAATAAGTTGGATGAACATGGAACTGTAACCCGCAACAAGACTCGTCTTGTTGCTCAGGGATACAGACAAGAGGAAGGCATAGATTACGACGAAACATTTGCTCCAGTAGCAAGACTAGAATCTATTCGTCCATTCTTAGCATACGCTGTACACAAAGACTTCAAAGTATATCAGATGGATGTTAAGTCAACATTTCTAAATGGAAAGCTGAATGAAGAAGTCTATGTGGAACAACCTCCAGGATTCTCAGATCCTAAGCGTCCAGGTTATGTTTATAAACTGGATAAGGCACTTTATGGCTTAAAGCAAGCTCCTCGTGCATGGTATAACACTCTCTTTACTTATCTCCATATTGAATAATTTGAGCGTGGTAAAATCGATAAGACTCTATTCTTCAGGAAAGTAAAAGGTCATATTATTCTTGTTCAGATATATGTTGATGACATTATATTTGGTTCTACTAACCCTGACCTTTGTACTCGTTTCGCTGATAGAATGAAAGAAGAGTATAAAATGAGCATGATGGGTGAGCTAAAATATTTCCTTGGTCTTTAGATAAAGCAAAATGAAAAAGGAACTTTCATTAATCAGGGAAAGTATGTTAAAGATATGCTGAAGAAATTCGATTTAACTCAGAGTTCAGCTATGAAAACCCCTATGGCACCGCCACTGACACTTAACAAATATCCTTCTGGAAAATCTGTTAATGTCACGCTGTATCGTGGGATGATCGGCTCTCTCTTGTATCTTACAGCTAGCCGACCCGATATTATGTACGCAACCGGTTTGTGTGCACGATATCAAGCTGAACCTAAGGAATCTCATATGATCGCTGTAAAGAGAATTTTTCGATACCTTAAGGGTACTGCGAACCTAGGTCTTTGGTATCCCAAAGACTCAGGGTTTGATCTAATCGCCTATTCAGATAGTGATTTGCAGGTTGCAAATTGGATAGGAAAAGCACCACAGGAGGCTGTCAGCTCCAGGGTGGAAAGCTGGTGAGTTGGACAAGTAAAAAGCAAAATTCAGTGTTCACCTCAACTGCTGAAGCTGAGTATGTAGCCGCTGGAAGCTGTTGTTCTCAGGTCTTGTGGATGAGAAATTAGCTACTAGACTATAATCTTCAGCTCTCAAAAATTCCAATCTATTGCGACAGCACAAGTGCCATCGCTATAGCCAACAATCCAGTGCTACACTCAAAGACAAAACACATCGAAATCAGGTATCATTTTATCAGAGATCATGTGATGAATGGTGATATAGAACTTCACTTTATCCCAACTGACTATCAGTTAGCTGATCTGTTTACCAAACCTCTTGATGAGACAAGATTCAACTTTCTCATCAGCGAGCTAGGAATGCTGAACTTTGAAGAGTAAAATCTTCAGCGGTTCACATTTGATTAGCGATAGGATAAAATCAACTTGTATAACCCATTCTATCATTCTCTCTGAATAAACTTGATTCGCTGATATCAAGGTATGTTTTTGTCTCGTTGACAATCGCATGTAAATCCAAGATTTCATGACAAATTGCATCGCTGAATATCTCTTCCTTAATCAGCGATGAAATTTCTAAAACCAACACTGATATTTCTATTCAGTGCTTCATGTTTTCAAAAGTGTCCCAGAGCTTTCAAAACCTCAGAGACATCCTAAAATATGAAAGGACAGTTGTGACGTCATCGCAACGGATAAGCCCTGGCACGTTCTTTTTCTGACACACGTTTGCACGTTTCGTTTACCAGCCACTCAAATGCAAACACGTGTCCGTGTCATGATGAAAAACTTTCCCGCTCTAGTTTTTCTCTCTCTCTAATCTCACTATATAAACACATTTTGGGTTTATATTTTTCCTTTACGCGAACAACTTCTTCCTCACGAAAACATGCAGTTTCATATAAAAGATAAAACATGCAGTTTCATATTATATTAACTTTCTCCAATATAGCCAAACATGCAGTTTCATATTAAAGATAAAACATGCAGTTTCATATAAAAGATAAAACATGCAGTTTCATAACATGTCATGCGTTTAAAATAGTACTTGAGTCAACACATTTTCTGTTAGAAAGACTCACCTAGCGTCCACGCTATGCTTTTCCTCGCTCGAGCTACAAGCCCTCAAACCGAACACCTAATTGCACACATCGCATAAGGTATTAAATTACTCCCCAAACACCCAAAGTTGACCCTCACTCGACCCTCTAGACATTCCTTAAACTTAGGTTAAAGGAAAACAATGCTGACAACTCAAGGTATCCGGATCACACCATCCGGGCCAACTTTCCGGACACACTATCCAGATACTTCACGTTCGGATACATTCCGTCCAGATACTCCACTCTCCGGACAGAACACGTTCGGATACTTTTCGGATAACAACTTCCTGGACAACCCACATCTGGACACTAATTCACACCTCATCCGGAAACCCTCTCTCGAGAACTCTTTCCCGGAAACCCTCTACAGCCTATCCGGATACACCTGATTCGGAAACTTGTCCGGACAGTGGCGATTTTCCGGATACACACGTTGCTACGACGAATCTCTTTGCCACACCTCTCTAATCCTAAATCGGTCCTTCTCAACATGGATTTGGACCTTTAAAAGATTAAACTAACAACCCTTGATCCTCTTCCACACTGATTAATATCTAAATTAATCAAACCCTCACACCCTCAACCATGAGGGTTGTCGATCAACAGTGACTCCCCAAAATCAAACCAACATCCCCAAAGCTATAAAGAGATTATAGAATTGAGATATTACATTGATGCAGATGAAGATTCACACCTCATAGCTTCCAATTTTACGTTCTTCCCTCAAGGTTGCAAAGCTCTTCACACACAATCACACACACCAGCCGCACAATACTGAAGAAGAGAAATGAGGGATTTGGGGTTTTAACCTTATTTCCACTATTTACACCAAGGCCCTCCAGCTTTCACTTTTCACACCGCACCCACTGACTTTATTAATTGATCAAAGAAACCCGGTTATTACAGAAATGATTTCTATTTATAAATAATTAATTAACTAAATAAATTTTCCTGCGAAACAGTTCGCCGAAAATCCACCGGTAGAATTCGCCGGAAACTTTATTATTTACTTATTTGGAATGTATAAATTAAATAGTAAAAAACGTTACTGGTGGAATATTCAATCGGAAATCCGCTAAAAGTTAAATGTTAATTACTATTTTAATTAAGTAATTGGTTAATATGGGAAAAACTTTCCGATGGATTTCCGGCGGAAATATCCGCCGCAAAAAGTCAATCCGCCGAAAAAGCCTTGTTGTGGCAACTTTTATTCCAGAAGGTAAATCTGCTGAAAAGCTACTTTCCGGTAGATTTTTCCGCCGGAAAAACTTGTTTATCTAGTATTGTCAAGTATAAAAAATATTACTAACTAGAGTGGTTGAACATGCATCATACAAACCAATCTTTAATTGAAGTAGTAGTAGTCATTGTTGGAATACGAGATCCATAAACTCAACAGAAAATAACCGTATTCCTCCATAAATTCATATGAAACGAGTAGGACGAATGTTTTAAAATTTTACTAGAACAAGCAGCAACTTTTTGATGTCGTATATGAATCTAAGCCAACAAACTCAGCTAGTTTCCTCCATGGTATCCACACAAATGCTCTAAATCCAGTTGACGTCCTACGCCAAGAAAGGAGGTCCTCTTTCTTCCCTGAATGCTAGAATGGGCTCTAATTCCTTGGAGAAGAGAAAGAGCACTTGTGGAATATAAAGAGAAAACTTAATTCGGATGGATAATTGCATCCAACAACATCCATTTTCTCACAATGGGACTCTAGTTATATAAGTGTAATGATGGTCCTTATAATAACCAAGTATTTTAAGTACCACTGCATGAAGAGTGGCGGATGCGTTAAAATATCTCATATATTTTAAAGACATACTTGTACTTTTGTGCATAAATTATATTTGACAAGTCACAACTTGTCAACTCATATTCCAGGTTTGTGAAACAAGCTAGTCTTAATTTGGTCATATTAAATTACACGAAATCAGAGATAATTATTAAACACTTTAATTATTTATTCTCCTTATTCGGATATACATTTTATTCGTTTGACCCATTGGAACTATACCACGTTGGCAATAATTATAAATCATGTTTATGATTATAAATGAAGAACTTCATCTAGCAATACATCATTCTTTCTGTAACAACCCAGATTCCATAACATACATCATAATACATAACATGCATACATATCATTGATTTACAACAAAAGTTACATAACAAACCAAGTACAGACTCATTAGTCTTGACACTACAATATATATAAAAGCTTCTTAAACATCATCGATCAACGGAGGCAGCCTACACCTTATTTTTTCCTTTGCCGCTATCAATTCCTCGACCTGGAAAACATATTTTTGAAAACAAAATGAGGGTTAGACCAAACGGGTCTAGTGAGTTAATCCCGGTCCTTTCCAAAATCATTATAAAACCTTTTATCTAAATCCTTTGTATCAAAATAGTTTAGATAAACCTTTGGTAATCCTTTCGTAAAATATAAACATACCACACGTATTTAAATACCAATCCAGATTTGTGCATCGTGTACATCTCATTCACCTTATTCCTCCACAAATGGCCATATTAGTTGGTAGCAAGCCAACTAATAAATCAACAACCGGTCCGCACACCGGAACCCGGCTACCCGTCGGTTCGCACACCGGAACCCGACTACTCACCGGTCCGCTCACCGGAACCCGGCTACTGTGCACTTGTGTAGTATAATGCACCAATAAATATAATATCTTACTATATTATAAACACAAAATATTCACACCTTGATCGTATATCCATTCCACACATATCCATCTCATATATATATATATAAACACATATATATATATATATATATATATATATATATATATATCGGTTGAAAACTTTTTAAAGTAAAACTCACCTTGAATGCTTAAAATACGCTTCCAAGCCTTTCTCCGAGCTATCCGATCTTTTATCCAAAATTCTCAGAATCTGAAACCATTTACATACAAATATCTCCTTACCAACTTATGTATAAGACTTACTAGCAGGCTATGGACTCTAGATACATCTACATAACTCTTATCCTAAAAAATTGACCAAACAGCCAAGTTATCCGGAAACCACAAAAGTATCCGGACAACACAAAGAATCCGGACAACATGAGGAATCCGGACACCAAAGGAATCTGGATGCCATCCGTATCTAAATCATCCGGAAATCATCCACAAATCGTCCGGACACTAACAATACAACCACCCGGACACCACCAAAGAAACTACCCGGACACATTCATACTGTGTCCGGAAACCTCTGTCGGTTTGGTCCTTTTTACCCAGAAAACCGACTGAATTATTACCAGAAGTGATTTCGACTATTCTACTCCGATAGAACCCTTCCAAAAGCGATTACAAACACAAAATACAAAGGAACATACCGTAATTCACTTCCAAAGCACATCAATTGGAGCCTTAACCTAGCTTTCCTTCCTTTCTCCTTCTTGCTTTTGCTCCCAAACACACACACTTACACACACTAAAATATCTGCTGTTTCTGAGTTGTGAAATAATATCTGAAGTCTAAGATGATAATATCAAACTTAATTTACCACTTTGGTCCTTGAACTTCTTAATAATAACCCAAACCCTCTTAACTTATAAATTTACCCAAACTTACCCTAAACACCTAACTTTAAAGTTAACATAGCTTAACGGAAAGGGGATTTAACTAACGAACTTACCCGGGGTATTACACTTTCCCAAATGATTAATGTTTAGTGATTCAACTAATCGGAAAACTATTGATCGTTATCAGACATAAACATTTATCACCCTTTGTCCTCGATATGCAGGTTGAACATGAGACATGGACGTGTCATCCTCGTTGTATCTGATTAATGTTTAGGATGGTAGCCTTTGAGTAGCACCGATGTGGCTGCCAGTAGACCATGTGATTCTAATGTTGAAACTGTTAATGATCAAAATTTAGGTTCCAATTCTGAGGGAAATCTGTCCCAACCTTCCTCATCTTCTTCTTCTTCTTCTTCTTCTCATTCTTCAAGAAAATCTGCAAGGGTGTCAAATTTTCCAAGAAAGTTTGATGACTTTGTGGTGGAGGGAAAGGTTAAATATGGGATAGAAAAAGTTGTGAATTATTCCTGTCTTAGCAATGAGAGTTTTTGTTTTATTTCTAGTCTTAATAAATCCGTTGAACCCAAAACTTTTAAAGAGACTTGTAATGATATTAACTGGATAAACGCCATGAATGAGGAAATGGAAGCCTGTGATCCCAGAACAAGTAATCAATCCATATAAACAACAAATGAAGCCATCTCTATATTCAAGAATAAACCAAGTAGCTCACAATGGTGAATGCAATGCAATACTTGTGTGTTAAATCCCAAATCTCTAGCAATAAGATATGAATGTAGTGAGAGAGAATCTAGAGAGCAAATATGTCATCCATGTATTGAGCTCAAAGGATTACAAAAGGTTTCTAAAAGATTACTAAAACTTTTGAAGTGTTTCTAACAAATGGTCTAGACAAGCCTATTTATACCCATGACATACAAGGTATAAAGGCATTCACAATATTGTATAGACTCATACAGTACATTGACTTTACAGTAAATCTTGAATACAACAATGCTCTAACAATCTCCCCCTTTGGATTCAAGATTTAAAAAATTTGACAGCAGTCTTCAGCTCTTTGTAAAGTCAATCTTCTCAAACAGATACTCTATCAAACCATCTTCAAATAGCTTTATCTCCACTAGTTCACGGCGAACTATATGCTTTGAGACTCTTTAAGAACTCAGCTTTGAAGAATCTTCAGACAAACATGAAAAGTCATTGTCTTTTTCTTTGAAAATCAACCTTCTTCAATACAATCTTCAACAGATTGTCTTCAAGTCTTGAACATGGATTTCATATCTTTATATAGAACCATCAATTCGGAACAAGATAAATCAGAAACGATTAGAGTTTGGATCAGAAAGATGTGAAACCATCCACATTGTTGAACTTTTAGGTGTAAGCGCATTCCGATAACCACTCAGAACTAAGATAACCAAATTCAGCAACATTTGGACTTCACATGATCCTTCTCCCCAATCTTCAGTCTTTGTTCACGAATCTTTGACTTGAAATGTCTTTGATTTGAAAATTCTTTGACATGAAATTGAAATTAAACTTTTCTCCCCCTTTTTCGATGATGGTGAGCATCGAAAACCATTTTCAATTTCAGTCGTGTCTTTGAGTATTGCTAACAATCTCCTCCTTACAGAATAACCTTGCTCCCCCTCAAAATAAGAATTCTGGAGCAATTTATTTTCTCCCCCTGAAAGTATGCATATATTTCAATAACGTACAGTATTTGAAATTGTAGCACAAATTTTAAAACAAATTTACACAAGGAAAATAACATTCATTGAATTTTATTTTATAACTACAAACATTTGATCATTTGAATACTTTACAAAAGAAATTCAACTTAATGAAATTTAACAGATTTTTCAATCAAATGAAATCAAATGCATGTGTTTGGATTCAAGAACAAGTCATCATTGTATATCAAGTTAAAAAATGTTCAGTTTCAACCCCTTTATTAAATCTATTTGGTGTGCTAGCATGGGAAATATGATTAGCTTCAAGCGTATGCAATTCTAAAACATATAAGAATACTTTGCTCTACTCACACTATTTGTCCAAAATCAGAATTTCATAAATTTACGGGTTTATCGCAACTTTGTATTTTCCCCAAGTTTCAAGAGATGTGTGCTCTTTGGCATCTTTTGATTTTATGCACATTGGCATCTTTTGATTTTGTGCTCATTGGCATCTATTGATTTTGTGCACATTGGCATCTTTTGATTTTGTGCACATTGGCATCTTTTGATCAAAAAGTTTAGTAAGAATAAGATACACCGTTAAACATGACTTTCTATCTGGTTCTATAGCAGGATTTGGGTCAGCAGATCCCAGACCAGTTGGCCTTAGGTGCTAGGTGACGAGCACCCCTTAGAACTTAATTTCCCAAACCAGAAAGGCCACATCGATATATCTTAAACCCATTTGTACCAGTAGAACATGGCTTTCTATCTGATTCTATTGCAGGATTTGGGTCAGCCGATCCCAGACCAGTTGATCTTAGGGACTAGGTGTCGAGCACCCCTTAGGACTTACTCTCCCAAACCAGAAAGGCCACAGACACAAACTTTCAAACTAAATGATAGTGCAACTATTTTATCTCAATCACTTGGTTCTAAAACATAGTGTTTTGCCCATATTTTCATTTCCATCCATCATTCTGACATATAGGCTTTTTGAGCATTATATTCTATATATATCCAGATTCACATAACTTTGAGCATTCAGCATAATTTCATTCATGTTTTGCTGACCTTTCGATTTATTTTAGAGGTGGAAATTGAAGCAAATCTAACTCAGATAGTACAAAGTTTCTTGTAAAATCATCTTTTAGCACACATTTAATTCATTGAATGAAAATTGAAAATTTCATCTTATTGAATTAAATTTGTAAAGTTTCAAGTTTTCAAATCAGTAGAAACAAATATAATCCAATGTTACCTTTTGCCACTTGTTCCTTGAAACAAAAATATATAGCAGTTAAGGATATTACCTGAGAAGTGTGAGTTCTAAACTGATTTGTTTAGAAGTCTTAGTCTTTAAAGTACGGGTCCTGAACTGAGTTGTTCAGAAGCCATTGACGTTGAAATCCGGGTTCTAAACTGATGTGTTTAGAAGCCATAGATATTTGTCTCCCCCTTAATGGTACAAATATTTTTCAAAAAATACGCCGCTTCTCTTCTGTTTTCAGTCATGCGTGTGATATGTATTTCAATTCAGTACAACACATGATGAACCTGCAAAACAGATTAAGCAGATTTTGGTACCCAATGGCATTTGGGTCCTAGTGGGTTAGGTTTTGATTTCTTACAAGGAATACTGTAAGTACCATACCAATAAGAAGTATAATCTTTATGCACAAAGTCATTTGATCCACAGTAAGAACAACAGATTTTCTTATGTGCCAACCTAATCAGATGATTTACAGAATGAATAGGATTAGGTATAGCATTAGATTTACCTTTTGGCGCATTGTTCTTCTTTGCATTTGATGTGGATACAGATGATTTTGGCACATCTTTCTTTGGAACTGTTGTGCCTTTTACTCTCCATTCCATCTTCACCCTCTTGAAGACTGGAACTTCTTCAGGTTTGGAAGTATTAACTTTAGGCACTTTTGTTTTGTTATCTGATTTATCATACAGAGGATTATAGAAGAGATTTGTTGAACGAATCCGATCTTTTGAGAAATCTGTTGATCTATTAAATTGTTTAGAAGAAATGTTTTTAAAACTTGAACTTGAAGCAGTTTTAAAAGAGCATTCAGAATCATTTGAATCAACAAATGGAGTCTGAAAGATAGAATTATGACCGGTCTGCTTTGAGACATCAAATTTAAAAATGACGTCTTCAAGTTCTTTGACTTTGTTTATTAAAACATTTTTCTCTTTAGAAGTTAGATCAAATTTCTTTTGGAGATCAGATTTGATCAACTGATCCTTCATAATATCAGCTGATAAACCAGATAATCTTTTGGTAAGATTAAGAATCACATCTTCAAAATATTCGCGTTCCGATTCAAAATCTTTTTCCAAAAACTTTCTTTTATCAGTAATCTCTTTGAAAATTTCCATATTTTTCTTTTTAAGGGTTTTACTTTCCTTTTCAAAGAGATTTTGCTTTTCCGTGAAATCTTTTCTTTCCTTTTCCAAAAGATTTTCTAATTCAGAGATTTTCACGGAAAGTTCAGAACTTTTGATCTCAAAAAAATTTCGTTCAATTTCAAATTTAGCTCTTTCTTTTTCGAGCTTGTCTTTTTCTAAAAATAAAACTTTCTCAAAGTCTGAAACTTGTTTTGAAAGTTTTATACATTTCAGCTCAGTCTCTTTCTTTTCTTCAAAAACTTTCTTTTCTTCAAAAGAAAAATTAGACAGTTTTCTCTTTAGATCGGCATTTTCACTGTCCAAAATTTTCCCTATATCTTTAACTTCTTTTAATTGAGCATTTAACTTTAAGTTCCACTTCACTCTCTTTTCTTCTCTACTCTTCAAATCGGCATTTTCTTTTTGAAGAGTTGTTACTTTCTCTTGAAGATTCTCGATTTGATCGTGCAGACTTGAGTTGTCTTTCTTTGCTTCAAGATCTGCAATATAAACTTCAAGATCAGTTATTCTTTTAGTAAGTTTGGCATTTGAAGAAGAAATGTCTAAAATTTGTCTTTTCAGATCAACATTTTCTTCTTCCAATGCTTTATTTAAAATAGGAGTTGAAGAATTTGAAGCATTATCTTTAACAGAAGTTTCTGATATAGGAGATGTTTCTGATAAAATAACTTGTTGCAAAATTCCATTATTTGCCTTAGCTTTTTCAAGTGGCTTTGGAGGTGTTTTTGTTATTATGACTTGTTGCAACACTTCATTATTTGGTTTAACAGTTACATGTGAATTAACAGATGTTTCTGTTATAATGACTTGTTGCAACTTTACATTTGGTTTAACAAAAACTTTTGCAATTGGAGGAATCTCCTTTTTCAGAGTTTGCTTCAAATCTTCACCACTGCTTTTAACAATAACTTGTTGTAAAACCATTTTGAATATTGCTAGAAATTGATCGTTAAGAAGATCAAGCAGACAGTGTATGAAAATACACAAAAAAATATATAAAAATTTTTCTTGAAAAGCTCTTACAGTGTATGAAATACACTATAGAAAAAATTTCGGGATAAAAAATTTTCTCAAGAATTCGGATGAATAAGGATTCGATTTCTAGCAATATTCAAAATGGAAAACATATTTTTGAAAACATCATCGATCAACGGAGGCAGCCTACACCTTATTTTTTCCTTTGCCGCTATCAATTCCTCGACCTGGAAAACATATTTTTGAAAACAAAATGAGGGTTAGACCAAACGGGTCTAGTGAGTTAATCCCGGTCCTTTCCAAAATCATTATAAAACCTTTTATCTAAATCCTTTGTATCAAAATAGTTTAGATAAACCTTTGGTAATCCTTTCGTAAAATATAAACATACCACACGTATTTAAATACCAATCCAGATTTGTGCATCGTGTACATCTCATTCACCTTATTCCTCCACAAATGGCCATATTAGTTGGTAGCAAGCCAACTAATAAATCAACAACCGGTCCACACACCGGAACCCGGCTACCCGTCGGTTCGCACACCGGAACCCGACTACTCACCGGTCCGCTCACCGGAACCCGGCTACTGTGCACTTGTGTAGTATAATGCACCAATAAATATAATATCTTACTATATTATAAACACAAAATATTCACACCTTGATCGTATATCCATTCCACACATATCCATCTCATATATATATATAAACACAGATATATATATATATATATATATATATATATATATATATATCGGTTGAAAACTTTTTAAAGTAAAACTCACCTTGAATGCTTAAAATACGCTTCCAAGCCTTTCTCCGAGCTATCCGATCTTTTATCCAAAATTCTCAGAATCTGAAACCATTTACATACAAATATCTCCTTACCAACTTATGTATAAGACTTACTAGCAGGCTATGGACTCTAGATACATCTACATAACTCTTATCCTAAAAAATTGACCAAACAGCCAAGTTATCCGGAAACCACAAAAGTATCCGGACAACACAAAGAATCCGGACAACATGAGGAATCCGGACACCAAAGGAATCTGGATGCCATCCGTATCTAAATCATCCGGAAATCATCCACAAATCGTCCGGACACTAACAATACAACCACCCGGACACCACCAAAGAAACTACCCGGACACATTCATACTGTGTCCGGAAACCTCTGTCGGTTTGGTCCTTTTTACCCAGAAAACCGACTGAATTATTACCAGAAGTGATTTCGACTATTCTACTCCGATAGAACCCTTCCAAAAGCGATTACAAACACAAAATACAAAGGAACATACCGTAATTCACTTCCAAAGCACATCAATTGGAGCCTTAACCTAGCTTTCCTTCCTTTCTCCTTCTTGCTTTTGCTCCCAAACACACACACTTACACACACTAAAATATCTGCTGTTTCTGAGTTGTGAAATAATATCTGAAGTCTAAGATGATAATATCAAACTTAATTTACCACTTTGGTCCTTGAACTTCTTAATAATAACCCAAACCCTCTTAACTTATAAATTTACCCAAACTTACCCTAAACACCTAACTTTAAAGTTAACATAGCTTAACGGAAAGGGGATTTAACTAACGAACTTACCCGGGGTATTACACTTTCCCAAATGATTAATGTTTAGTGATTCAACTAATCGGAAAACTATTGATCGTTATCAGACATAAACATTTATCACCCTTTGTCCTCGATATGCAGGTTGAACATGAGACATGGACGTGTCATCCTCGTTGTATCTGATTAATGTTTAGGATGGTAGCCTTTGAGTAGCACCGATGTGGCTGCCAGTAGACCATGTGATTCTAATGTTGAAACTGTTAATGATCAAAATTTAGGTTCCAATTCTGAGGGAAATCTGTCCCAACCTTCCTCATCTTCTTCTTCTTCTTCTTCTTCTTCTCATTCTTCTAGAAAATCTGCAAGGGTGTCAAATTTTCCAAGAAAGTTTGATGACTTTGTGGTGGAGGGAAAGGTTAAATATGGGATAGAAAAAGTTGTGAATTATTCCTGTCTTAGCAATGAGAGTTTTTGTTTTATTTCTAGTCTTAATAAATCCGTTGAACCCAAAACTTTTAAAGAGACTTGTAATGATATTAACTGGATAAACGCCATGAATGAGGAAATGGAAGCCTGTGATCCCAGAACAAGTAATCAATCCATATAAACAACAAATGAAGCCATCTCTATATTCAAGAATAAACCAAGTAGCTCACAATGGTGAATGCAATGCAATACTTGTGTGTTAAATCCCAAATCTCTAGCAATAAGATATGAATGTAGTGAGAGAGAATCTAGAGAGCAAATATGTCATCCATGTATTGAGCTCAAAGGATTACAAAAGGTTTCTAAAAGATTACTAAAACTTTTGAAGTGTTTCTAACAAATGGTCTAGACAAGCCTATTTATACCCATGACATACAAGGTATAAAGGCATTCACAATACTGTATAGACTCATACAGTACATTGACTTTACAGTAAATCTTGAATACAACAATGCTCTAACATTGTGTGTGTGGCTAGTAGGTGTAGAAGATGACCTAATTCCTAAAGTGGAAAGTAGCAAACATTATATACCTATGACAAGTTTGACACTATTACATATTCGGTCCCTCTACTTGGTACAATCATAATTAAGCACTAACAATCTCCCCCTTTGTACCAATGTAGAGGCAAAAGATTTAGACGTCTACTGGGGCTACAAACTTTTTCTGAATGCCTAAGATAATCTCGAATCTTCGTAGAGCATGTCGGTACTCCTTCCGGTAGGAAATGGCTTCAATCACTTGGTTGATCAGGTCTCTTTCTTTATGTTTGAGCTTCACCTCTTCACTTGCATCCAGACTAAGCTTGCTCTTCAAATATGCCACAATCATCTCAAATGTACCATCGATGAACTTGTTTACTTCAATGACTCTCATAAATCTCTTCTTTGAGTCTTGATTGAGGTAGACAACTCCAAGATATGGTTTCTTTAGAACGGTGTATGCAGGGATACCTTGGATATCAGGCAGACGTCGGTTTGGAATTCTTAGATTTACATTGGATTGGTGAGACTCAAGAGCCATCTGAAAGTCAGTAAGATAGGAGAACTTTAGAATGTTCCGCATGAATCTTTTGACACTTTGATATGCGGCTGACAGTTCTACTTTCTTCTCCTGGAGGGTGGCTAGGAGGTTGTAAAGGCTTAGAAGATCATCCAGTTTCAGACTCTTGAAGTCAGCCTCGAAGAACACACATTCAGAACCATCAGATCTTAGGACAGTGAATTCAGGATAAAAGACGTTGAGCAACTTTTGAGATTCAACCTTCAGCACCTTCATTATCATGTTGTCTGATCTGACAGCACCTGTTTCTCTGTCTTTATTGCCCATAACATACAGAAACTCGATCTTCTTAAGTGATGGCCAGTCCTCTACTCCGTAGACTTTCTCTAAGTTAATCCTTTGAACATTCTTGACGAACAAGTCTTTCCTTAGACTTTCTTGAAAAGGGATTAAAATAGCTACTCTTGCACCCGTGGCCACGTATCTCGGCTCAGCATCAATAACCTCTTCATACAACCTAATTTCGGCCTCATGTACAGGATCTCTGATCTTTCCATCGGGAATTACCTGTGCCGGTGAAGCAGAAGTACCTGTACCCAGATCTGCTGTTTCTGGCGGTGGAGGAGCATCATCTTCGGATTCAATTCCCATATCCTGATCCCCAGTATTGTCAAACTCATCATCCAGAGCTTCAACCATTTCTTCTTTGATCGTATGACTCACCTGCTCTGGCTCTTCCTCTGAATCAATGTAGATGATATCAATAATCATATTTTCGGCCATCCGCTCGTCCGCCGTTCTATTGTCAACAACCGAAGGCTTTTCAACCCCAGTTATGACATCAGCTAGAACATCCATTTCAGTCTCTTCTACCTATACCACATCAGTCGCCGTTCCACCTTCAGTTGTTACCCGTTCACTGATTGAACCCCCCTCATTTCCCGTACCTGTGCCACTTGTTTCTCTATCCCGTGCTCTCTTCTCCCCCTCATGCTGATCAGGATCATCCTGATCGTCATGTCTTCGTTTATCTGAGGCTTAAGCTTGCACACTACACGCCTGTTCGACGACGGTGATCCGCGAGGATAGAGATTGGTAGCCGGCAATGATAGCTTTGGTCATGTCTTTCATATACTCGTTCAAAGCTAGATATTCAGCGCTCGAGGATGTTGAGGTTTGAGGTTGGGTTTGAGGTTATGATTGTTGGCGTAGTAATGTAACAAGATCTACCTTTTCAGCCGTATTGGAATCGCCTTGGGCTAGAAGTCGGGCTAACAGCTCAAATTTGAGTTGGTCGGTTGGTATTTGGTGTAACGGTACTGGTGGTGGTGTTTGTGGATCGGATCCAGCACGATGGTTGATTCGGAGGAGTTGACGACGATTCTACAGTGCCTTTGCCTTTGATGGCTCTGCTCAGTTCTTGTGATAGTTGTTCAACTGTACGTTGCATAGCATTCCGGTGTTGTAGATAGGCATTGTTGATAGAAGCTAAGGCAGACGCAAGTAATGTTAGAGTTATATAGTGTGGGTAAGGGCCAAGCATGCGTACTACCTGATCTTGTGGAATAGTGGGGAACATTGGGTGAAGATCCGGACCACTTAGGTTACCAGTTATAGTAGCGGTTGTAGCAACCATACTGCCTGTGTTAACGGCTGGCATAGTGTTGACCATGACATGACTTCCACCCTGTCCTCGCGAGGCGCCAACGAATGGCCGCCTAACTCGGGGTGTTCCGGTTGGAGCACGGAAGCTCTCAACTTGTTGGGGTGCCATCATTCGTGTCCTAGGAAATGATGTTCATCCAAATGGCCCTAGACTCAAAGTGCGTTGAATGAAGGTCGGTGGTCAGGGCGGGAGCCAACCTGTTTCAATACCAGTAAACACCGAGTGTGTTGCCGATAGACTTTGTGCTAAAACCCCTGTGGAAGATGAAACATCGACCTGTTGAGAGACCGATGAGTGGCATGGTGGGGCTGTGCTATGCATGGTTGGGTCCACCATGGCTGATTCAATGCGCAACGGTGACAAACGCTCGTTGGCAGAAGATGTGGCTACCCGGCTTAGATCGGTTTGGGGAGAGTCGGTAGTTAAAACATTTTCCGACTCTATCACATTTTCACTCATTTCTTTTCTCCCTCTTTCCTCACCACTAGCTACATTCTCCACTTCTACTTCTACTTCTTCATTTAGATTTAAAGGACCCGCGGCATCAGTAGCAGTGTCGGAGAGTCCGATGTTCCGTGTGGAATCAGCATCAGAACTCACAACAGTGGTCTCCGACCCATGTGTCTTGGAATTAAATCGGCATCGGGGTCATGGTCGGAGTCATCATCATCATCATCAGCTCCAAAAGGTATGAATAAAGCTACATCATCATCAGACAATGATGCAGTAGCGGCATCGGCTGAATTCCATGATACATCGTCATAAAAAATCTTGACTGGAGGAGGCGGAGGTGGTGGTTGAACTGGTCTTGAAGAAGATGCATGACCAACAGTCCTTTTACTTCTCCCGACCCTCTTTCTTTTCGGTCTCCTCACCTCTCGTTGTTCAAGAACCCCGTGTTCCTGAACCCCCTCGACATTCTGACCCTCACCTCCTAGTAGGTTTGCATTTTGGGGAGGTCCCTCCGGCTCTGGCTGGACCACTAATGCATTTTCTATCCTATATTACCTAACTACCCAGGACTGTTGATCAGCATAGGCGAGGACGTCTTCTCTGATGACGGCAATATGGGCAAAATCCACGTGCTTGGGCATTTTTATGTAATGCATGTACTGGCTCGGGCCTCGTGGAGCATTCTCACGGCATGGAATCTCATGATTATCTTCCATAATCTGATGAATCAGAATCTGGAAGAATCTCTGATATGGCACAAAGGTGCGGTTCTTCTTCGGGCGAGCCTTGTCCTCGACCAGGTCGATGAGCTCATTCCAGAGCAGGATTGCGTAATCGATGTTTCGATTGAACGCGAAGGCATGAAACATCCGTAGGATAGGCAGATTCATCTTGTCTGGGCCTGTGTGTTTGGAAGTCATGCAACGGTTGAAGATTGAGCACAGTGTGTACCATACTCTTGGAAGATGCGTGCGTCTGAACTGTGATGAACTGGTGAGAACTTGGTTGTCGGGGTCTTGGTATCCAAGACTGCGGATATCGGCGAATAATTGCACTTCAGGAACCGGATCCTCAAAATTCTCCGAGTAAGGTAGGTTAAGTGCACGGCGAAGTCCTCTTAGAGTGATTCTGGCGTCAAAATGGTCAACTTTGGCCGTGAAATGCGGTGTACGATGAGTGGGATGGAATTGGAGTGTACCCCAGAATTGTTCAAGGTAAATGGCTGGTACAAGTTCGACTCTAGTGAGCACGGTTCGTAGAGGATGGCCGTGGATAATCTCTATTATGATCTGGTAGTCGAATGGAACCGCGAGATCCAGATGATGGTTATTGTCATCAAATCTCATAAATGAACCCCTCGGGTAAATTTCCTCATCCCGATCACGAGCATTGACGGATGGGTGGGATGAGCGATGCGAACGGATGATGGTGTTTTCATCCGAAGAGTTGCCATCATGTTGAGCCATCTGAACCACTTGACAGTTTTAGAATAGTGCCAAAATTGATTTTTCTTGAAATTTTTTTGAAAAAAAGAATGCCCGTCTTGGGCTTATCGCAACACGCATCAGAAAGATATCGCAAACAAGAGGTTATCGCAACTTGAAGTATGTAAGAAGAGGTTATCGCAACGCATTGGTTGCGATAAGATCTTGTCGTAACTCAAGGTTGCGATAAGTATGAATGTGTGACCATTGCGATAGTTATGAAGATTTGAACATATGTACATTGCGATAAGTATGAACATCGAAGAAAAGCTAAGTGTTCAAGCCCAGATTTGTACTTTTTCGCTCAAAACGTGTTAAAATCTATACTACCAGACTCGCAATCACCTCGACAGTGAAACCCTATGTTTTCTAAGTATCAACAAACACACAAACACAAGAATCATCGCAGAATATGAAAGAACTCGACCCTATACACCTAAAATCGACTGTAGAATACGAATTAATGGATGAAATCGAACAAAAATTAGGATACAATACCTCGAGAGCAGTCTGAATCGAACGTATAGAGCAGAAATCACAGAATCGTCTTTGAAAGTCAAGTGCACAGTAGCAATTTTGAGAGAGAGAAGAGGGTTTTTGAGATGAGACAAGTTTTGGAAAACCACTACTATTTATACAATTTTTAAATTTCATGACACGTGGCATCAAGAGATTGGTCCAACGTTTGACCTGCCACGTGTCAGTTTATCGCAATGAACAAGTTGCGATAAACTCACATAATATCGCAATGGGTAAGTTGCGACACACGTTCAATCTTATTGCAACAGAGGGTTGCGATAAGTTACTATGCACTGCATAATATCGCAATGCAAGGTTGCGATAAGAAGGCAACCTGGTTTCATCGCAACAGAGGGTTGCGACAAACCACTGTTCACCATGTTATCGCAAGAGTAGGTTGCGATAACAGTGACACTTGGACATTTTTAGATAAATTTTTGAAAGATTTTATCACATTGGAAGATGTCCAACTTCCAATTGATTAAACACTCAAGGTTTTTGAAATATTTTCACTCCTCCTTAAATGATGCAAGTATGTTTGGAAAAATTGATTTTCATCATTTAAGAGTTTGTGGTTAAAACAAATTAGAGAACATACCTTGTGGTCTTCAAGTAGTGAGCACATGAAATCAACACTTACAAGCTTTGTTAGATATGCACACTCCCCCTATTCTTGTGCATACTTCTTATCTTGTACCCCCCCTGAGACTATGAACACACCTTATGCACACACAAGTATCATAACAAGAATGTAAAGTGACAAAAAAGAATAAACAATGAAAAACAACAGATATATGAAAATAAAATATCTTATATTGAGAATAGAATGTGATGAAAATTTGAATGTATCAATCTAGATAGAAATAACTAGATTGACATACACATATTTCCATCCATTATATGATCAATATAGAATATTAAACTTTCATGTTCAACATGCCGAGCTTGGATACTAAGAAATTAAATCGTTTTCCATCCAAGGCTTTTGTAAAGAGATCGGCAAGTTGAAACTCAGTTGTGACTTGTGACAAAGTATAATTAAATCGTACCTTTTTCGACATGATCTTTAATAAAATGATACCTGATGTCGATGTGTTTGGTCTTTGTATGCTGGATCGGGTTAGCTGATATGGCAATTGCACTCTTGTTTTCATAGTAGATGGGAATCGTTTCGTACTTGAAGCCGTAGTCCATCAATTGAGTCTTCATCCACAGAACCTGTGAACAACAACTGGCCGCGGCAATATATTCTGCCTCCGCAGTTGATGTTGAAACACAATTATGTTTCCTCGAAGACCAACTTACAAGTTTGTCCCCCAAAAACTGCACATGACCAGATGTGCTCTTCCGATCTAGCATACTACCTCCATGATCCGCATTAGAATATGCAGTGAGTTTGAATCCCGTTCCCTTTGAGTACCACAGGCCAAGGTACGGTGTCCCCTTCAGAAATCGAAAGATCCTTTTAACAGCACCAAGATGTGATTCTTTTGGTTGTGCCTGAAATCTTGCACATAAACAAGTTGAAAACATTATACCTGGACGACTCGCAGTAAGGTACATTAATGAGCCTCTCATCCCTCTGTAATTCTTAACATCTACATCTACACCATCTGGATCCGGACCAATTTTAGATCCATGAGCCATAGGTGTACCAATTGAGGTACAGTTTTCCATCTTGAATTTCTTCAAGAAGTCATACACATACTTTGATTGGTTGATGAAGATACCTGTTGAGAATTTCTTGACTTGTAATCCGAGAAAGAAATTAATCTCTCCCATCATACTCATCTGGAATCTAGTCATCATAATGCCCGAAAACCAAGTACATAATCTAGGGTCAGTTGAACCAAAAATAATATCATCAACGTAAATTTGTACCAGAAGGATCGCACCATTTTTGTGCAGAGTAAAGAGAGTTGTGTCTATTTTACCTTTCTGAAAGCCAGCACCAAGTAGGTAGGTAGATAAAATTTCGTACCATGCTCGAGGGGCTTGCTTGAGACCGTAGAGAACTTTGTCAAGATTGTAGACGTAATCTGGTTTATCTTTGTCCACAAAGTCTTCCGGTTGAGAAACGTATACCTCTTCTTTCAAGACACCGTTCAAGAAGGCAGTCTTCATGTCCATTTGATAAACAGTGAAGTTTCTGAAAGCGGCAAATGAAAGTAACATCAAGATTGCCTCTAAGCTAGCTACCGGTACATATGTCTCATCGTAGTCAATTCCCTCTTGTTGCATGTACCCTTTTGCTACAAGGCGTGCTTTATTTCTCACAACAATACCGTCTTTATCTTTCTTATTCTTCAGGACCCACTTAGTACCAATTACCGTTTTACCCTTGGGTTTTGGAACTAGTCTCTACACGTTCAATGCTTCAAAGGAGTTTAATTCGTCTTGCATTGCAATGATCCAATCCGGATCTTCTAAGGCTTGTCGAACTGATGTAGGCTCAACTTGACTTAGAAAGAGCACGAATAGGACTTCGTTTGCTGTTGCAGACCTTGTTTTAACAGGTTTGGATACGTCACCAATGACTTGTTCAATGGGGTGACTCTTAGTCCACTTTGTAGAATGTGGGAGGAGAGATACAGCGTTTTCATTGGGATCCACTAAGGTGGGATCTTTATTGAAGTTCAACTCTATTTTCAAGGTTGGTTCTGGTTGTGGGGCTGGTTCATTGACAGAAGAGTCAACAGGAACTGCCTCCGGATCTGCTTCAGAAGATGACTCAGGTATGTTAGCAGAATCATCAACATTGACGTTAGAAGTTGTACCCGACGAAGAAGCACCGTTCGTAGGTTCATGTTGTGTTGCTTGTGGGGATGCCATATGTGTGTTACTTGAAGACGATGCAGGAGTTGTTACACCAGTTGTGGGTGTAGTCAGTACTGGTGAAGGCCCTGACATTGTAGCATGAGCTGGTGGTGTAGCAACTTGACTCCTGTTATTAATAGATGAGGAAGGTTTATTACTACCAAAATAATCATCATAAAAATATTCAAACAATAAATCAATATCATTAGGATTAGGATTAGAGTTAGAAGTGGAAGCTTGATTCTTGTTTGACGTCCTAGTCACCATTAGACGGATTTGTCCGGATGCTAGGATTCCAGATATTGCGGGTTCTGTACTGTTTTGTACAGAAGCCATATCTTCAGTTTCGTCGAATCTGACGTTTATGCTTTCCATCACAGTTCTGGAAGACTTGAGATAGACTCTGTACGCTTTTGACGTGAGCGGGTATCCGATAAAAACGCCCTCAATGCTCTTAGGACTGAATTTGTTCAAGTTGTCCTTATCGTTCAGCACAACACACCTGCATCCAAAAACATGAAAGTAGTGTATTACAGATTTTCTATTGTTGATCAATTCATATAGAGTTTTACCTAACCGTCGATGAATGATTGAACGGTTTTGTGTATAGCATGCCGTCGATACAGCTTCAGCCCACAGAAACAGAGGTAGATCAGCATAAGACAACATCGTTCTGGCGGCTTCAACAAGTGTGCGGTTCCGTCTTTGAACGACTCCGTTCTGATGAGGTGTTCTAGCCGTAGAATATTGATGAGATATTCCTAATGACTTAAAGAAATCATCAAGAGTCTTGTTTTTGAACTCTGTCCCATTATCTGATCTGACAGTCTGAACTATTTGTTGACGATTCACTTGAAGCTATTTGATTAATTAGATGATCAATTCAGGGGTTTCATCTTTTGATCGTAGAAACTTGACCCAAGTATATCTCGAATAATCATCGACAATGACTACCACGTATCGTTTGGCATTGATACTCCGAGTCTTCATCGGACCACAAAGATCCATATGAACGATTTCCAAAGGTTTGTGTGTGCTGGGTTCGGGTTTCGGTGGGTGAGGAGCTCGCTTTATCTTCCCCTTCTCACAAGCAGTACAGAAGTTGTCTTTCTCAAACTGCAGAACCGGTAGACCTATAACTAAATCACCCAACGTTAGCTTTTGAATATAACGAAAGTTGAGGTGAGATAGTCGTCTATGCCATAACCAACTCTTCTCAAATCATGCCTTAGACATCAGACACATGTCATTCTTTGGCTTAAGCTTTGATAGGTCAATAGTGTAGAGATTTGACTTCCTTGAACCAACTAGAAGTTCATTTCCTTCGTCGGTTAGAACTGCACACTGGGTCTTCTTGAAATGGACTTCTAGATCTTTGTCACAAAATTGACCTATGCTAAACAGGTTATGTCCTAAGCTTTCAACGTAATTAACTTTGGTGATCCTGATGTTGTCTGTTACTATATCTCCATAACCCAAGATTGGAGAGTACTGATCATTCCCAAATTTAACTCTCCCTCCATCTTTTTCCACAAAGTTGCTCAACAGTTCCTTTCTACCCATCATGTGTTTTGAGCAACCGGAATCCAAATACCACACATGACGGAGCTGCAAAAAGGAATTCAAACAGTTTTAGGTACCCATTGCCAATTGGGTCCTTTTGTGTTAGGAGAATTAACAGGTTTTGGGTTGGCATGTTTCTTTGAAGTGTTGTGGTTATAATATCTATTTGTGTAAAAATGATTGGAACCATAGAAATTATAACCAAACCATGAAGAATAATCAGACTTGCAGATAAAATCATCTAAACCACATGAAGAACAACAAATTTGATCATGTGCTAAATTATTCAGTTGTTGCATTGAAGAAATCTTGTAAGGAATTACAAGTTTTTGTTTGTTGTAAGCAACACGATTACTAACATTAGAAACAAAAGTGTTTTTCTTGGAATGAAAAGCGACATTAGATGATTTTCTCTGGGCCACATCCTGTGTGGACTCCTTTATTCTCCACTCTAACCGCGAGTTGTTTCTTAAATAACGATCTGAAATGCCATCAAAATAAGAATCGTAAGCGTAGGAATTTTGATCTCGAGAAGATTTAGAGTTGCGCTTATTTTTATTCTTTTTCTTTTTCTTTTTTCTCAACGGTTTTAGAAGATTCCCCTTCGAAGAAATTTTTCTTGGGTTCCTCTTCCTTGATCAAAAATTCAGAGTGATCCGGAAGTTTAGCATTAAAGTTGATTTGAACAACATTATTGTAACGTCCCAAAAATTACAAGGATTTTAAATTTTAAAAACATGCATTTCATTATAAAACAATCACAATTTAATAATTCGTAACTCAAATGAAGTTAACGTCGTTAACTCGAACAGTCAATAAAGTTTATGCAGCGGAAATTTCATAAAATAAAATCCAAAGGTTTGGAAATGAAACTTAAACAATTCTTGACACTTCGCGCCTAGTGTGTGTACCGTCAAGCCCGACTGCCGCTCGCACCTGAAATCACAACATATTGGGAAAAGGGTAAGCTAAACGCTTAGTGAATCCTATCACACACGCAGGTAGCAACCCCACGTATAATGCCCCTACTCGCCAGTAGGCAACATCACCATCACCACGAATATAAATCCACATAATAATTAACGTATAAATACGAACCTCGGTCCCACCGAGCACACCAAAAATATATAGATACAAGCTCAGTCCCACCGAGCCCTCGGTCCCACCGAGTAAAGACATTGATACAAGCTCAGTCCCACCGAGCCCTCGGTCCCATCGAGTAAAGACATTGATACAATTGTACTAGCTCAGTCCCACCGAGCCCTCGGTCCCACCGAGCCCCCCAGTCCCACTGAGGTGTACGCAAGCACAAATAATCGACATATAATTTCAACAATCACAGCTAAATCATCCCATCCAAATTGGTCCACGTAAACACGTAATAACACGTAATAACACATAGCACAAAAACAACGATATACATGAAATTCCTAACTACGCAGTGAGAGAACTCACCTCAAAACAACGCGACGCGCTCCCGAGCCGCAACACCAGTACGTCAACCTTCCTCACTTTTTCCCACCTAAATACGCACTAAGAACGTCAACGGAAGGTCCCAACTCACGACACTTTTACTAGTTTAACAAAACTAAAAATCCAGCTTTTATACTAAAAACGCAGGTCTGTTCGGGACCCATTTTACCCCTGCTAAACTGATCAAACCAAAAATCTAATTCCACATTCAGGAAGTTCAATGTCTTACGGTTCCAGGGACGTATCGCACGCGTCCTAACGATATTCCTAGCACTCTATATGAATTTTACAAAAACACCTCTCAGAGCAGCTAAAACAGGACCTGTCCGTATAAAATGGCAATTTGACACTAGCTATGGCCCGGACTGGTTTTTCCACAAAACATATAAAAGTTACTAGACTCAGAATGGGAACTTTTGGCACCAGCTCCATCCCAATCCGACATTCCTAGCAAAAGTTATAACTTTTACAAAACAGGGCAGAAACTGTACCATTTACATAAAATGATAACCTTTTGAACTTGAACCCAATGAGACGTCTTAATCCAAACAGACCCGCAAAGCAACATGACTTACTGTTTTAGGGTTAACATGGGCTGAACAAAACCATGCACCACCCACTTCCGCCTCCGGCGGTGGTGGTGGCTGGCGGTATTCTCGCGACGAACAAAACGAAAAGACACGGAAAGGAAAACGAACGATTACCTCGCTGCAACTCCTCCCTCTTCTCGATTCCGGTAGCAAGCAGCGGCGTTCCTCTCCTTCCCGGCGTCTCTCACTCTCCGGCGAACACTCTCCCTCTCTCTCCTCTCGCCGGCGACCACACTCCCTTTCCCTCTCGATTTCCCTCTCTCTCTCTCCGGTTTCCCTCTCTCTCGGCCGAACACCACCAAAAGGGGGAGGGGGGAATGACTAAAGGGTTCTTGGGGAGTTACTAGCATGAAACCGAAGGGGAAGAGGAAGGGAGGGTCTCTTGGCTGATCCCTTGCCAAACTTTGGTGAAATGCCCCAATTAGCCCCTCAACTTTCCTTTCCTTGCAAAACCCAAAAAGGTTGACTCATTTAACTTTTTGGTCCGGTTCGACTAACCCCGCTAATGGAAACCACATTAAATCCAACTTAAAAGAAAAGAATTAATAAAAGAAATTACATACCGGGGTACGGGCTTTACAACTCTCCCCCACTTGGATTAGACTTCGTCCTCGAAGTCTATGCCCGTGAATAGCTATAGATAGGTCTCCCACATCTCAACCTCAGGTTCCCAAGTTCACTCGGAACACTTTCGGGGTTTCCACTAGACCTTCACTAACTGGAATTTAAGATTTCCCACACCGCCTAAAAATCTCTCGAATACTTTTCTTACCACAAAACTCCTTCAAGTACACCGCAAATATGATCGGAGGAACACTCCAACAACTGGATTCATTCCTAGTCAAACGACTTCGGTTGTCTCCCAACCATAGATAATCCAAACATCCCGATTCAAATTTCAAGCTCTAACCATTCTAAAGTTGCTCACCAATATACCCTACAGGATACTCGAATTCGATCATTCCTATCATTAACTGTCGATTAACTTTCACGAGTTCTAATAGACTCCCACAATTTATTCCACATGAATTATCAAACTAGTAAATTTATAATCATCTACGAAGGTCATTCCACCACAACCATTCACCACAAGCAAACATCTCAGGATTACTACTACCATCAACATAATTTCCTTAAAATCGGCTACAATTCCCCAATTACACTAAGGCATTTGGCCTCAAGCCCAAAAGTCGACACCTAAGTATACTATTTACCTCAAAAATTCTACGTATTTATCCTCTTTATTACAAAGGGCATCATTCCCTAACCGATACTATTCGGCTTACAGTACCCACACGCGTGGGATACCCAACCTTCCACCATCGACGTATCTTTCACACTCGCTCTACGAATCCTAGTTACACCCCAACGCCTACCTCTCAGGTACGTCTCAAGTCCCGGCACATCGGAGCTACCTCTCAGGTAAGTGCCCAAGACTGTATCCTCTTAGTGCCTACTGGAAAGTCAAGGTCATAACACATGAATACCGGAGTCCCACCCCGAGATACCCAACTGACCATTAAGACCGAGCAATTGACCCATGACTATCACGGACAAAATTCGGAATTTCCCCCGAAACTCTCTCGCGTTTGGCATTTTCCTCCAAAACTGCCACATCCTGAGCACTACCTATCGACTCGAGAAGAGGTGCAACCACTGTTAAACGTTGACACAAGCCCCACAGTGGCTCACCATCCAGATGTCGACTAAGTGCGTCCGTAACAACATCCGCTTTACCGGGGTGGTAAAGTATCTCACCATCCTAATACTTGACCACGTCAAGCCACCTCCTCTGACACATGTTGAGGTTTTACCGGTCATCAAGTACTGGAGGCTTTTATGGTTAGTGTATACACTTGACGCCATACAAATAGTGCCTCCAAATCTTGATAGCAAACACCACCAAATCTTACATACCCTCCGGCAAAGTCAACATCGGAGCCTCGCATAACGCATGCGTAGCTCCTCAAAGCCCTCTGCTGCTCTTCACCCCAACTAAAAGCCGCAGATTTCTTCGTCAATCGGGTCATCGGTAAAGCAATCTTGGAGAAATCCTGAATGGATCTCCGGAAGTACCCTGCTAACCCAAGAAAACTCCGTACTTCAGTCTTTGGCACTTCCCACCGCATCACAGTCGTAATCTTGGCCGGATCCACCATAATACCATTCTGGTTCACGACATGCCCTCGAAAGTGGACCTCTCGTAACCAGAACTCACACTTGGAGAGCTTAGCATACGGCTTCTCCCGCCTCAAACTTCCAAAACTTCTCGCAAATGCATCTCATGCTCTTCCTTCGACTTCGATTACACAAGAATATCGTCGATGAACACGATCACCGATCGATCCCACATAGGGCTACATACCCGGTTCATGAGGTCCATGAACGCTGCGGGTGCATTGGTGAGCCCGAGAAGCATCACCACCAACTTGTAAATGGCCATAACGTGAACGAAAGGCCGTCTACTCCGTATCCTCTCTCCTCACCCGCATCCGATGATACCCCGATCTCAAATCAACCTTAGAGAACCACGAGGCTCCCTGAAGCTGATCGAACAAGTCACCGATCCTTGGCGGAGGATAACGATTCTTCACCGTAAGCTTATTCAACTCACGGTAGTCTATACACATCCGTTGGGACCCGTCTTTCTTTTTCACAAACAGAATCGGGGCTCCCCACGGTGGACAACTCGGCTTGATGAACTCCTTTTCGATAAGTTCCTGCAACGAAGTGTACAACCCTTCATTTCCGGTGGAGCCAGGCGATAAGGTGCCTTGGCCACCGGAGCAGCATCCGGAATCAAATCAACGTGGAACTCTACCTGTCGCTCGGGAGTTATCCCCGGTAACTCCTCGGGAAAATACGTCAGCAACTCCCGTACAACTGGCACATCCTCCACAGACTTCTTCTCTCCGTCGATGCGCGTGTCGATCACATACGCCAAAAATCCCTGACCACTGTGCTGCAAGTACCTCCGAGCCCTCGCAGCCGAACATATCGCTGAGGTCCGCCTGGGCAAGCCGCCCTGAACTAGCATTTCTCCCCCGCTTGGGGTTCGAACTCGTACTTGTTTGCGACGACAAACAATCTCCGCATCATACGCATCCATCCAATCCATGCCCACAGTCACGCATAACTCCCACATAGCGATCGGAATCAAATCAATCGGGAACCTCACACCAGAGATCTCCAAAGTGCACCCCCGGTACACGTCAGTAACCGTCAAGGTCCTGTCTTCAGCATCTGCAACCACAAGTGGACAGCCTAACTGTCCTACAACTCGGCCCCAACCACTCACTGACTATGTGAGACACGGAAGGATGAGTAGCCCCGCTATCAATCGTCACCACAACAAGCACCGAGTTAACCAAGAACGTACCTGTCACCACTTTATACGTAGCTTGTGCCTCCTCCACTCCCAGTTGACGAACTCTACCTCAGGCCGCCTCCATCACTACAGCAAGTGAAGCATACTGCGCGGTACTCACGAACTCCCTGATCTTGGTACGTAACATATCCTTGCACCGTGTCCTCTTCATGTCCTCAAAAGCAGCATGCTAAGGATAGAATAATGTCATTTCCGTAAACTTTCGGTTCACCTCCTTTATGGCCTCCGCAGTCTGATAGAGCTCCAAGAACTCTTTGGTACTCCTCTCCATCTCCACTAGAGGCACATGCTCTACACGAAACATACGACGAACTCCTCCCAGGTCAAGTAGTGCGCCCGTTAAGCGTCAAAGCAATAGCACACCAGTCTTTCGCTCCGTCTCGTAACAGATTCACCGCGACGCGAACCTTCTAGTTCACAGGACAACCACCGGTAAGGAATGTGCACTCCATAACCGATCTCGACCCTCTTGTTCGGGGCTGCCCACCCGCAGGGGGTGGAATCGCCGCGATGCGCTCCTCCATCGACACTATTACCTCATCACGAATGGCGGTAATAATTTCGGGGATCGCCTCCTCAAAATATGCGTCACCTTGACCGCAAACATCTCACAAATCTGATCAGCAATAATTCCAGCATCAGCATCTGGATCAACATTGTTGTTCCTCCTTAACGAGCTACTAGCACACATTAAAACCTGCTAACTACGCTCACACTCAACTCTTCGGATTCTCCGTGACTTTCCCCGACTCGAGCACGGATCCTGTGCTTCAGATAGTAGGAGCTCTGCTACTACCCTTCACACCTATCCTTACTCGTTTCGAGTCCTGTCCCGGGACGTCCAAGTAGTTGCTTACCACAAACAAACACATATCCCCATTCCGGCATATGCAAACACTTTTCCTAGCTCCCTAGAAAAGTCGTAATACCCCACCACCCTTGCTAGAACGGAACCCCCACTAGCCCTGACGAGTCGCCTCGTGAACGCACAGTCGTATACAGTGGAAACCAGATAGACATTCGAATATAAAATTCTATCCTACAACGGTTGGACTCAAACAAAAGCTGCGCAATAGAACTAAATCCAACATTCTAAGGCTATTCAGTTCCTACTGCATACAACCTATAGTGCATTCACATAACAACCTATCAAGGCTAGCATGAGTTCCTAATAGCAAGTAACAAGTATACAGTACCACAAAATCCACGTAAGCAATCTAGCATACATACACCTATGTTCTTAGAAAGCAATCTAGCATACGTACTCATATGTAAACGCTATTCCCAGCTCACTAGGAATTTTATCTCATCCCACTACTCTTGCTACAACGGAATCCCTGTTAGCCATAACGAGTTGCCTCGCGAATACCCAGTCGCACGCAGCGTGAATCAAATAGACATTCGAATACAAGATTCTATCCTAGAACGGTTGGACTCAAACAAGAGCTGCGCAATAGAACTAAACCAAATATTCTAAGGCTATATGATTCTTACTGCATGCAACCTATAGGGCCTTCACTTGACAACCTACTATAACTAGCATTGATTCCTACTAGCAAGCAGTCATCGTACAGTACAGTGTAAACAACCTCGGCAATCTAGCATGCATACCCTATGCCTAGAAAGCAATAAATACACTAAGTGCTGTACCTTCCCAATTGGCGTCGGCTGACTGTACACACTGCGCCCACGATCACCGTTTCCCAAACGGGCTTTCTCCGTTCATTTATTTGCAAAGATTTTAATAAGAGAGTTTAAAAAAAAACTTCATAGCCGCAACTTGAGACCAAACACATCGAGATGTGTTTGATTCACTCAAGCTGTGCTCTGATACCAAGTTGTAACGTCCCAAAAATTACAAGGATTTTAAATTTTAAAAACATGCATTTCATTATAAAACAATCACAATTTAATAATTCGTAACTCAAATGAAGTTAACGTCGTTAACTCGAACAGTCAATAAAGTTTATGCAGCGGAAATTTCATAAAATAAAATCCAAAGGTTTGGAAATGAAACTTAAACAATTCTTGACACTTCGCGCCTAGTGTGTGTACCGTCAAGCCCGACTGCCGCTCGCACCTGAAATCACAACATATTGGGAAAAGGGTAAGCTAAACGCTTAGTGAATCCTATCACACACGCAGGTAGCAACCCCACGTATATCGCCCCTACTCGCCAGTAGGCAACATCACCATCACCACGAATATAAATCCACATAATAATTAACGTATAAATACGAACCTTTGTCCCACCGAGCACACCAAAAATATATAGATACAAGCTCAGTCCCACCGAGCCCTCGGTCCCACCGAGTAAAGACATTGATACAAGCTCAGTCCCACCGAGCCCTCGGTCCCATCGAGTAAAGACATTGATACAATTGTACTAGCTCAGTCCCACCGAGCCCTCGGTCCCACCGAGCCCCCCAGTCCCACTGAGGTGTACGCAAGCACAAATAATCGACATATAATTTCAACAATCACAGCTAAATCATCCCATCCAAATTGGTCCACGTAAACACGTAATAACACGTAATAACACATAGCACAAAAACAACGATATACATGAAATTCCTAACTACACAGTGAGAGAACTCACCTCAAAACAACGCGACGCGCTCCCGAGCCGCAACACCAGTACGTCAACCTTCCTCACTTTTTCCCACCTAAATACGCACTAAGAACGTCAACGGAAGGTCCCAACTCACGACACTTTTACTAGTTTAACAAAACTAAAAATCCAGCTTTTATACTAAAAACGCAGGTCTGTTCGGGACCCATTTTACCCCTGCTAAACTGATCAAACCAAAAATCTAATTCCACATTCAGGAAGTTCAATGTCTTACGGTTCCAGGGACGTATCGCACGCGTCCTAACGATATTCCTAGCACTCTATATGAATTTTACAAAAACACCTCTCAGAGCAGCTAAAACAGGACCTGTCCGTATAAAATGGCAATTTGACACTAGCTATGGCCCGGACTGGTTTTTCCACAAAACATATAAAAGTTACTAGACTCAGAATGGGAACTTTTGGCACCAGCTCCATCCCAATCCGACATTCCTAGCAAAAGTTATAACTTTTACAAAACAGGGCAGAAACTGTACCATTTACATAAAATGATAACCTTTTGAACTTGAACCCAATGAGACGTCTTAATCCAAACAGACCCGCAAAGCAACATGACTTACTGTTTTAGGGTTAACATGGGCTGAACAAAACCATGCACCACCCACTTCCGCCTCCGGCGGTGGTGGTGGCTGGCGGTATTCTCGCGACGAACAAAACGAAAAGACACGGAAAGGAAAACGAACGATTACCTCGCTGCAACTCCTCCCTCTTCTCGATTCCGGTAGCAAGCAGCGGCGTTCCTCTCCTTCCCGGCGTCTCTCACTCTCCGGCGAACACTCTCCCTCTCTCTCCTCTCGCCGGCGACCACACTCCCTTTCCCTCTCGATTTCCCTCTCTCTCTCTCCGGTTTCCCTCTCTCTCGGCCGAACACCACCAAAAGGGGGAGGGGGGAATGACTAAAGGGTTCTTGGGGAGTTACTAGCATGAAACCGAAGGGGAAGAGGAAGGGAGGGTCTCTTGGCTGATCCCTTGCCAAACTTTGGTGAAATGCCCCAATTAGCCCCTCAACTTTCCTTTCCTTGCAAAACCCAAAAAGGTTGACTCATTTAACTTTTTGGTCCGGTTCGACTAACCCCGCTAATGGAAACCACATTAAATCCAACTTAAAAGAAAAGAATTAATAAAAGAAATTACATACCGGGGTACGGGCTTTACAACTTTTGTGTTAGGAGAATTAACAGGTTTTGGGTTGGCATGTTTCTTTGAAGTGTTGTGGTTATAATATCTATTTGTGTAAAAATGATTGGAACCATAGAAATTATAACCAAACCATGAAGAATAATCAGACTTGCAGATAAAATCATCTAAACCACATGAAGAACAACAAATTTGATCATGTGCTAAATTATTCAGTTGTTGCATTGAAGAAATCTTGTAAGGAATTACAAGTTTTTGTTTGTTGTAAGCAACACGATTACTAACATTAGAAACAAAAGTGTTTTTCTTGGAATGAAAAGCGACATTAGATGATTTTCTCTGGGCCACATCCTGTGTGGACTCCTTTATTCTCCACTCTAACCGCGAGTTGTTTCTTAAATAACGATCTGAAATGCCATCAAAATAAGAATCGTAAGCGTAGGAATTTTGATCTCGATAAGATTTAGAGTTGCGCTTATTTTTCTTCTTTTTCTTTTTCTTTTTTCTCAACGGTTTTAGAAGATTCCCCTTCGAAGAAATTCTTCTTGGGTTCCTCTTCCTTGATCAAAAATTCAGAGTGATCCGGAAGTTTAGCATTAAAGTTGATTTGAACAACATTATCTTTTCCATTCTTACCCTTCCCATCATAAGGAATGTCAATAACACAATCAACCTTATTGTCATCGGAAGAAGAGGTGTAAAAGATATCAGAAGAGTTTGCATTAACGGGTTATTTCTCCAGGTCAAAAGGTTCAAAATCATCAAAGTCATCCACAGTCATGCTTCTGAAAAGAGTATTGCCCATGAAGGCTTTGCATGAGGAAGCATCTGAATCAGAGGAAGGTTTGTTCACCAAATCTGTCATAGCTTCGGTGGATAAAGTTGACAATTTTCCCATGAGTCTTGAGATTTCATTCTGAAAGTACTCTCTATTATTCTCACAATCTTTTCTCTCTTTGATCAAAATGTTTTCTAAATCAGATATTTTCTTTGAAAATATCACACTTTCAGATTCAAGAGATTTTCTTTCGAACTTAAATTTCTCTCTTTCCTTCTCTATTTATTCTTTTTCAAGAAATAACATTTTCTGAAAATCATAGACTTGTTTTGAAAGATTCAAGCATCTAAGTTCAAGAGATTTCTTTTCTTCAAAGTTTTTTGTTGACAATTCAGAAACAACCCTTTCAGACTTATCTCTTTTGCTATTTATCAAAACAGTTAACATGACTTCCTTTTCAATATCAAAAGCAAGTTGATCATCATTTCTGATTTCCTCAATTTTGCTTTTAATATTCAACTCAAGATCGACAAGCTTCTGTTCGAGTACCAAAGGAGGATAATATGTTTTACCTTCAAAAACGGGTTTCGATACAGTATCCTTTGGTTTCTCAACAACATAGCTTTGAAAATAGTCATTAGACAAGGTTTGTTTCCAATTCCAAACCAGTGCCTTCCGATTAGCAGAATCATAACAAAAAGGAAGTTGCATGGTCACAGTTGTCTTTCTTTTAATCTCTTCATCAGCCCCTTGTTCTTCCTCATTAAGCCAGTTGATTTTGTATTTAGGATCTATGTTTGGAAGCTTAAGCCATTGAAACTTGTAAAGACAAGGTGCCTTTTTCAAAGCATTTTCCATGTAATGAGGATTGTCGTATCCCAATCCCCATTTCGAGTTGTAATACCTGAAATTCTTAGGCGTGTTTAGGAAAATGTTTGTTCAGATTGACCAAGTTTGCATAGCTTTGCTTCTAGATCACTTGCCTTTTCCGTCAATTCGTTGTTAATATCTTTATAAGATTGCAACAATTGTTCAAGCTCATTCTTCCTATTTTCAGAAACTCTTACTTTTTCTTCCATTTCATCCATTCTGTTTCGGAAGTAAGTTTGAGATTTTTCGATATCAACTCGTTCCTTTTTCAACTCATCATTTAACTTGTTATGGTTGATGATTCGCTGTCTTTGCGATTCTATTATCTTATGCGCATTTTTGAGTTTCTCATTTAAGTCATCTTGTTTTAGTTGGAAGACTTTAAACTGATTAGCATAGTGATTAATAGTGCAAGAATCTACCTCGTTTCTCTCAGGCGCCGCATCAGCCTCTGAATCCTCACCTTCCTCGCTCATCAAGCACATCTTTGCCATCGCAGTCGTCGCCTCTTCTCCTTCATCATCAGTTTGGTCCAACCAGTACTCTTCCTCCACCAACAGTGCAATTCCAGACTCCTTTTGCTCAGCCAACAGTAACTTCTTCTTGTAGTAGTCGGAATCCCTTACCTTCGGTTTCCAGCACTCTTTGGAGAAATGGCCGGACTTACCACAATTATAGCACTTTTTCTCTTCATCCTTTCTTTCACCAAACTTCTTCACCTCTGACCTTTTACCATATTCCTTGTGATCATCAAACTATTTCTTTGACTCAATCCGATTCTTGTGCTCAAAGTTTTTAGGACCGGATGAGTAACGTTGGTTGTTTGTTCCCGGAGTTTTCACAAATTTCCTCTGGAAAGCCCTTGATAGAAGCATCATTGCCTGCTTCAAGCCTTCTGCCTCATCTAAATCATCCTGGTCTATCCTATAATCTTCTGTCTGAATACTCTTTCCTTTTTCAGCATACTTTCTTGACATCAAAGCTATCGGTTCACTCTCAAACTCATCCTCTTCTTCTTTCTTCTCAGAACCCTCTGTCTTCTTCTCCTTCTTACCCTTCTTCTCATTTTTCATCAACTTCTTCTTTTTCAGATCATCATCATCCTCATCTTGCTTTAATGTTTCAAACATCTGCTGTAGCGGAAGAACATCAAGCTTAGAATTATGTTTCATTCTATGAGCATACTTCTTCCATTCGGGCTGAAGCACGCTCAAGAATTTCACATTAGTCTCGATGATGGTTTTCTTTATCTTGTATCTGCTGAGTTCATTTAGGATGGTTGTGAAACGATCATATGCATCGTCTAGATTCTCACCATCCTTCTGCCTGAAATTCTCATACTTGTTGATGATGTTTGAGACTTTCATTTGAGTTTCCTCTTCTGAACCTTGATACAACTTGATCAGCTCATCAAACATTCCTTTCCCCGTTTCACTCAAAGTGTCAACCTTCTGATATATGTTATTGGTTAAGGCTTGCATAACCAATGACCTAGCCGCTTTATCAGCTTTGTGTCTCAACAGTTCATTACCGGTGTAGTCTTTCGGGTCAAGAAGTCTTTGGTTAGTACCATCTGGATCTGTTTGATATACTTCTCGTTGTACCCCGTTTATCAAGGAATCATGAATTAGAGACCCATTTTCTTGTCGTTCCACATAGTCAATAAATCTGTCTTTCCATATTTTAAAATCTTTAGGGAATAGAACTGGCGGTTTATCTTTTGAACCTATGGTCAAAATATCTCTTGCAGTCATGTTTAGATTACTTGTTGTTGATCTTTTAATATCTATATGGTCTGATTAGGAAATACTGATTACACAATCTTTTGTCTCAAACACTCTGTCTTGTCGCAGCCCACACTTGTCGCAGCCCAAACCTTGTCGCAGCCCAAAACTTGTCGCAACTAACGGATATCGCAACACAAGAATATCGTAACACAAAACTTGTCGCAATAACAAATCTTGTCGCAATAAGGAATCTTGTCGCAATAAGAAATCTTGTCGCAATAAGAAATCTTGTCGCAATAAGAAAGTATGTCACAAAGGTAAAATCTTGTCGCAATAAGAAAGTATGTCACAAAGGTAAAATCTTGTCGCAAAGGTAAAATGGGATCTTATCGCAACAGTGTGTTGCGATAAGTTACTGTTCACACACTGAAGGTTGCGATAAAACTCTTGTCTCAAGTGACTGTTGCGATATGGTACTGTTCACTTGCGATAAGTATAGGGTTGCGATAGTTATGAAGATTCAAGGTGTTCTTGAGTTGAATCTTCAAAACTAATCGGATTTGGCTGAAATTTGGTACGCAGGTTCGTGACACTAACCTGGGCAACTTTAATGCTTCGTGTTTTTTCTAAAAACCAACATAAAATGGTTTTTCGATGCAAAACAGAGTGTAGAAAACAAAAGTCCAAAAATGAGTAAATGTACAATATGAGCTACAAACCTAGTGATTTTGCGGAATAAAAACACTCAGAAAGTGTCTACTAACAACCCTTGATCGATTCTAATCCATTAGAAGAACTCTAATGGCTAAAATCAATCAAAAATAAGAAAAACATGAAGAACACTCAACTTTGCCAAAAACTCTAATAATCCTAATCTGATCAATGTGATATACAAGCTCTGATACCAATTGTGATCCCAGAACAAGTAATCAATCCATATGAACAACAAATGAAGCCATCTCTATATTCAAGAATAAACCAAGTAGCTCACAATGGTGAATGCAATACTTGTGTGTGTGGCTAGTGTGTGTAGAAGATGACCTAATTCCTAAAGAGGAAAGTAGCAAACATTATATACCTATGACAAGTATGACACTATTACATATTCGGTCCCTCTACTTGGTACAATCATAATTAAGCACTAACAAAGCCCTTCTTAGAAATGGAACGTAGATAGTTACTGATTTACCTCCTAATAGAAAACCTATAGGCTGTCAATGGATCTATAAAGTCAAATACAAGTCTACGGGTGAAATAGAGCGATATATGGCTAGACTTGTTGCTAAGGGTTATAGTCAAAGAGAGGGTATTGATTACGATGAGATATTTTCTCCGGTGGTCAAAATGGTAACAGTAAGATGTATTATTGCTTTAGTTGTACAATTTAAATAGAGTCTTTGTCAATTAGAGTTTAATAATGCTTTTCTGTATGGGGATTTGTCTTAAGATGTTTACATGACATTACCAGAAGGTTATTATAATTCTAATGATCATAATGTATGTAAACTTGTTAAATCCCTTTATGGGTTAAAACAAGCTCCTTGTCAATTGTACGCTATACTGTCCACTTGCCTTCTTGACTGTGGTTTTATTCAAAGTGAAAGTGATTACTCTCTTTTTATAAAATTTTCTGGGTCTGTTTTTCTTGAATTATATGTCTATGTGGATGATATTGTCTTGACTAGTAACAGTTTAGATGAAATAAATAAAGTGAAAGATCAGCTGAAAAATAATTTTCTTAAAAAAGACTTAGGAAAATTAAAGTTTTTTTTTTGGTATTGAAATCTTAGACTATATTGATGGTGTATGTATGTCACAAAGGAAATATTGTCTAGAATTGCTTAATGATTTTGGATATCTTGGGTATAAACCTTGTAGTACACCTATGGATATGAATATGGTGGTTACTGATTCTAGCAACTCTGGAGATCCTCCTTTGTCTGAATTTTTTGGTTATCAAAGATTAATTGGTAGGTTAATTTATTTGTTAGCTATTCGACCTGACATCGCTTTTGCAGTTCATTGCCTTACCAATTTATGCATGCTCGTAGACAATCTCACTTTAAACTTGCCCTTAGAGTGCTTAGATACTTGAAGCTTTCTCCGGGAAGAGGTGTTAACTTCACCAGGTCAGATAGATTTTGTTTAAAAGGTTTTGTAGATGTTGATTGGGGTAAGTGTCTTTCTACTCGAATGTCTGTTACTGGTTATTGTTTGTTACTGGGAAACTGTATGATTTCGTGAAGAAGTATGAAACAAAATATTGTTTCGTGTTCCTCTGCTGAATCCGAATATCGTGCAATGGCTGCAACTGGTCGTGAAATTGTTTGGGTTTTGAAAATTTTAGATGATTTACATCTAAAACATTTACTGCATGTGAATCTGTTTTGCGATAATAAATCAGCAATTCAAATATCCTATAATCATGTTTTTCACGAACGCACTAAACACATCAAAATTGATGTTCATCAAGTTCGACAACTAATTAGTGTGGGTGTGTTAAAAGTTTCTAAAATTCCATCTGCTGAAAATACCGCTAATATTTTTACAAAATCTTTTGGGATAAATCAAGAAAACTTTTTATGTTCTACGTTGAGAATGCTTGATTTATTCAAAGTCAAGATTGAGGGCGGATGTTGGAAATATAATAATATTGACCAATCTTGACTTTGGATAACTTTGTAATGTTTCAGATTTTGTAGATGATTAAATGGAGTATTCTGAAGTTCAGGGACCAAATATGGACGAAGTTGAATCTGTTGGACGGTGCTGCAAAGTGGAGAAGCATGGAGGGTAGCGGAGTACATATCTGGAACTTCAAGGGCTAATGTGGAATATTGTTGATATATTTAAAGAGGGGTTCTCTCTCTTGAGAACCTAATCAGATTTCATTTACTAATTCTAATTTAGAGAACTTCTCTCTTTTCTCTCTTAACATTTTAGGGTTTATATTGTTTAGATTGTTAGGTTGTATTTCCTTATCATTGTAATAAAATAGAAATGTATTTGGTTAAGAATTTCTAGAACATTACAATAAGTTTATAGTTTTGGATGTCTTAATAAGTTTTTAAATATAATTTTAAAATAAAACATCATATTAGGTATTTTATATGATATTATTTGAAAAAAAGAAAGTATAGTTTCCTATAAAAGTGTGTTCATATGACACTTCTCAAAAATTTCCTTTTAAAAACCTAATATCAAATTAGTTATCAAACATTATTTTAGATGTGTCCTAAAAAATTTGCAAAAACGTCCAAAAGCATTCTAGCTGTTATAAAGGACGCATAACTATTTGATTCTATGGACATAAGTCCTATAAAATATCTATTAAACACTTACACATTTTTTACGTACCATAAACTTAAGGTGAACATAACTATTTGATTCTAGGCCTCTTTATTAGTTTTTCGAAGTTGAGTTAGCATTACTTTAACAATTGAGATCATGTATGCTTTCTCAAACGTTAAAAGTGAGGAAATCCCCTAATAAATATTGCTTAAGTTCAAGTTTACGTGAGAGAAAAATTCTCAATAATAATTTATCTTCCAACTTCCGCAAATGTATAAACAAAGGCACCATCCTTCCATTAAACTTTTTGAAGTTTTTGTTATACATGTACCAGGACTATATAGGCCGACTTGACAAATAATAAAATAAAAATTTCAGATCAATCTATATTGATTGAGTGCTTCCATTGTGTTGTTGCTATCAAAACATAAAAGTTATATTATAATAAAAATCTTACAAAGTCAAACGACAAAAATGTCTCAAATGACAAACTAACATGCGAATTCACTTAAAATAGAATCATTCTTCTAACATTTTTCGAAAGTCGGAATCAAGAATCTGCTAACAAGCTAAAAGCCTAAAACATTATAATTTGGCTAAATGTTAGAACATATAAAATTGGATAAAGAGTAAGCATGTATAAACACATCAAAATTGATGTCCTAAATTTCGTTGTCTCTTTCCTGCACCACCATCAGTCAGTCAGTCAGGTGAAGACTCATGTCATTTTATTTAATATAATTATACTTAATTCATGTTTTTCTCTATGATGATACTTATTCACTTGATTGGTAAAACAAGAAAGGGACAATCAATTTTAAGACAACATACTAATTTTAAGACAACATATTTTATGTACAGTGAATTATATTTCTTGTACAAGTATCATCAATAAGACCCGTTTGAATGAGAGATGACTTTCTTAACTTTTAAATTGAACATATGATAGAATTTAAGCTCTTACTTACATGGTAACAATTAATTCCGTTGAAGTGTGCCACCGAATAACATAGAAAATAGGAGGGAGCCCAATAATTCTATTAGTTGTAACGACTTTGCGTAACCCAGAAAAGTAAACATGCAAAAACCATTCTTGCTTCTTTTATTATTAGTCGCGACCCGCCCTAGCTTTGTTAATTCTCTTTATCTCTAATCGTCTAAATATATCTATTGATCGATTCAACTTCTTTGTTTTCACGATGGCAACAGCAACAATGCGACTCCAATTACCAACTATGAATTTTGTCATTTGGCTTCATCAAATAACAACCAACTATTTCGGTATTTCCTGTTTGACTTTGGCGACAACGGCCACAAAAATCAGATTTTAAATCACTTCCAAATATATACGAATCAATCACCCATTCGATCTTCCATAGGTCTACAATTTCTATCTTGTTTTACATCAGACTAAATTTAGTCTTCCTTCTTTGGCTATTGTGTAGATTCTACTCATCTAGACAACTTCAAGCAATTATGAAACCTAAAACTAAAGATTTTAGTTGTTTCCAATTTCTAATAGTCTGTAATTTTGATTTATTTTTTAGTTGTTTCTAATAGAGTTTATGGAATGTGGAAACAATTAATTAGTTTTGCTAGCAAAAAATTAAAAAGTGAGCCATTAGCCCATTAGGTAAGGGAGCCGGGTTGTGTGTTTCACATATGGCACCTAAACTATCTACCTGGCAAGACGTATGGAAATTTCAAAATTATCAAGCTGTCAATTTTCTGCTAAGAAAACTAGATTAAATGTCTAAGGGGCCGTTTATCAAATGCTTACTCGGGTAAGCACTCACCAAGTCACGTTATCTTACGGATGAATATGAAATTAAGGCTACTTTTTCAATGGAGGATTTTATTTATCGCTTTTAAATGTTATTCTCTCTTCGATCGTTTATTGTTTCAACTTGTTATTATTCTTCTATTTTCATATCTTCAGGTTGAAAAGAATTTGGACTTTATTCTTGTATTTTACCACACACGTAGCAGCACGGGGTGGATCTTTTGCCATGGCATCTTATCTCAGTTTTATTCCAATCGAACATTTACTCAACTTTTGGATGTATGTGTCAACTTGTGAGTACTTCGACTAATCCTATGACGTCTTGAGGAACATATGGGAAAACTTCAATAGCCTTGAAGGGACTTAAACCGGTGACATTCAGGAAAGAGTCTCAAAAGCCCAATTTTTATTGTTAGTTGAGCTAACACCTCAAGACTTCAACGTTTGATTTTTAATATATCAAAGACAAAAACAAAGTGTGTCTTATATAACTGATGACGTTGGTTTTTGTCTAGGTTATTGATCCTCCAAGTACCACAAGTAATAAGAGCACATACACATAGGGTTTGGCCATCGTCTTTCGGTGTAAGAATCGTAAAAGTTTTGTGAATGGAGAATCGTTCTAATCTTTTTGAAAGCCATGTTATATTTGTACCGGGATCATAACTCAACTAGTGTTTTTTAAAAACAAAATATAAAAGTTCATCATATATCATATTAAAAGTCTTATAAATTAAACAACACAATGTCGTAAAATGACAAATTAACATATTAAATTCACTTAAAAAGATTTATTTTTCTAACGTTGTCGAACAAAAATCTTAGAGTGAAATTCTAAGACATTGTAATTTTGCTAAAACATGTATAATTAATTGGACTCCAAAAACTAATCCCACAGCCCTGCACAGCCAGAAAAATCCCCAGTGGCCTTGTCGGGCTCGAACCGGTGAGCTCTGGGGAGGATCTCCAAAAGTCCAAGCCTTACTGCTAGTTGAGCTAACCGCACGAGGTGAGGTTGGAAGCCAAACTTTTGTTCTCTAGGGCCGTGGGACACCCATAGTTAACAACAAAAAGTTTGGAAGCCATGCATGTTCCATATATTACATTGGTACACTCGCAAGCACGACTTTGGTTGTGAATGTGGCCTCAACTATTTGGAGATACAAAGGCTACTCTTCTAGCATATGCTTTAATATGGGTTCTGAGTGGTATGCTATTAGGGTTGTCTGTGTTCGTCTTAAATGTTGATAAGCTTGAAGAAACGTGATTAATTTAATGTTGGGAACTGAAGATATGCTAAGTATGGTTAGTACTGCTAAGTCTACATTACTACTGCCAGTTCTTCGTTACTACTGCTGGGCAAGGTTACTGCTGCTAGATGAAGTTAGTACTGCTAGACGAAGTTAGTGCTGCTAGACCAATTTACTACTGCTAGACATGGTTAGTACTGCTGAGCTGAGTTACTACTGCTTGAAGACTGTGAAGATTAATACTGCTGAAGGTTGTTAATGCTGCTGAGCCAAATCATCATTAATACTGCTGAGTTGATAATTCTGGGATGCGATGCTTTTGGAGACAAATAAGGAATTGATCAAGATATGTTTAACGAAGATTCAGAAGATCAATTTACTTTTGATAGTTATCTTGTAATTACTTTTGTATAAATAGTATTGATAGATAGCTATTAGAAAGATGAAAGATATACGAGTGAATTAGAATTTGATATTCATTCAAGAGTGAATTAACCTCAAGATCATAGATCCTATTTCTAGAGAAGTAGAAATCGTCTTGTTGAGCCTGTTCAACAAGATTGAGGTTTGGTGTAAAACTTGTGAGTAATAACTGTTTGATATATATACAGTTTATTGAATTTCTATTGATTGTTCTTTAATTGATTTAGAGTTCTATTCCGCAAGATTCTCTAAATTCTGTTTCTAAGAAGTTTAATTCTTGTTAAGAATCGATCCTGACATTTAATATTGCCCTTAACTTGTTGTCTTGAAAGAGAGTAAAAGGCTGGTGTGCCTTCCATTTCAGATATGAGGATATATATGGGTCTGATAGTAAAAGGTGTGCCTTCCATTCTAATGTGCTTTATAATTTTATATCTCCTGGTTAAGGTTTGATATAAAGCGTTGGTTGGGTACGTACTTGGGTTATGTTAATTAACTTGTATATGGATATTGGGTTTACACCATTTGGGCCTCTTCTTCGTCCAACCCTAACTTGTTTCTTACTTCTTGTGTTACCCATGTATTGAGGCCGAACAGTAGTGCACTAGATTGGGCAAAAAGGGATCTTCTTTTTTTCAAGACTCTTCCACCCTAGCTAGTCTCTCATATGATTAGGAACTAGATTAGATAAGCTTTGAAAGCTTTTAAAAAATATTCAACCAATGGGAGACTCTTTCTATGGCTTCTAGCTAAGCTTAACAATTTTTTTCTTGCAAGTTCTTTATGTGGGAGTGGGGAGTTTTTTTTATCCCTTGAGAGAGTAGATGTCTCCATACATCTTGTAAAACAACTACAAGTGTACTTGTATAATATTGCGCAATACGTATAAATTATGAAGTCCAAAACCCTCATGTCAATCCTGATTCATGTTCTGACTTTTGACAGATTGTTAATTTTGTGAGAAAGCAAGAGAGTCTTTGGTTGGTTATTGGTTTTATGGATTACTAGTTTGTGGCATCGCATCGTTGCACGATGACGAAAATTTATTGTTAAAATATATGTAATTAAATTGAGATGAAGACTAATTTTGAAATGAGTTGCACGTAAAAGAAAACTATATAATAAACCATTATAAGAAGTTAGTCAATTGAATAGGGGAAAACATTATTTGTTTACAAATAATAAAATTAACATTAGAGACGTTTTATAAACATATTCTAATTGATATTACAAAAATTCCATTCATGATCAATATTGATTATGCTATAATTGTTACAAATATAAATGTAAGGAATAAATATAAAAGTAGTTTTCAGTTTTGTCCATTCGTAAACTACCTTTATTCCAAATTTGTTCTCCACGTTTGCAAAATCTCCTTATATTTGTCCCACAAACTAACAACCGTTTAATATTTTCATTAACTCCAATTAAATAGAGGACATTTAAAATATTTTATCATTCATATCATTTTGTGGTTATTTTTTTGTCGAATCTTCATCTTCTAAAACTAACCCATCAAAAACATTTGAATAAATATCAAGAACATATGTAAATAAAAAATTCAATCAAATAATCATAATACAACACTTTTATAGGATCAAAAATTCAAATCCGAAGAAAACCTTCAATCTAAAGAAAAAACATTAAAAAGGGAAAAAAAATAAAAAATTGGTTTTCTTATTGGCGACAAATTCATTTACTTCTGCTATTGAAGAATCTAAGGTGATATTGGTTGTTGAAGAAAGAGAAAAGGGTTGCGATATGTTGAACGAATATGAGAAGACCGTCGGGTGCAGTTTAGACTCTTATTTAATTAGCATCCTTTCAAGCATTTGAAAGTAGTTTAAACTCTTATACTTCCATTTGTGTAATAAAAGATTTGGAGTAGTCTTTTCCATCACATATCATGTTGATTCAATGTTAATGTCACTAAATGTGTAGTACTTGTGAAATACCTTGCGACGTACATTTGTAGAAGGGAATCAAATGCTAAAGGTTTGTAAAAATATAACATTGACACTCTCAACTAATACAACAAATGACGTTTACCCAAAAAGTATTTGCTTACCAGGTATTGAAACTATTAGTATGCATAAGCGAACTAAAATGGTTCTTCTTGCATATTTGAAACATGATCCAATAGAAAGTTGGTGTTGAAGTAGATCCACTTGGTGTCTTTACTACATGATAAAAAAAAGATAGATCTTTAGAGACGCACTAAATAATTTCATCGTAGATTGTTTAGTCTCACGTAAGAATAATGAAAAAAGACTTATAACGAGGAGTGTTAGCTTAACCTATATTGCAAGATGTGTGTAAAAATTTTAAATTTAAAGACAAGAGATAGCCACAATTTAATAAAAAAGAAGCTATAAATGTTATTAGCATGTGAGAAGTTGAGGGTTAACACGATACATTTAAGAGAAGGGAAGTTAGAAAGGTTATCATGAGCATATGAAGAATTAGAGGTGGAAGATGTGTTTGAATTTACCAAAAAAAATCTTATGCATAATGTCAGGATCGATTCTTAACAAGAATTAAACTTCATAGAAACAGAATTTAGAGAATCTTGCGGAATAGAACTCTAAATTAATTAAAGAACAATCAATAGAATTCAACACACTGTATATATCAAACTGTATTACTCACAAGCTTTACACCAAACCTCAATCTTGTTGAACAGGCTCAACAAGACGACTTCTACTTCTCTAGAAATAGGGTTCTTACACCTTGAGGTTAATTCACTCTTGAATCAATATAGAATTCTATATCACACGTATATCTTCTGTTTTTTATCTATCTTCTAATAGCTATCTATCAATACTATATATACAAAAGTAATTACAAGATAACTATCAAAAGTAAATTGATCTTCTGAATCTTCGTTAAACATATCTTGATCAATTCCTTCTTTGTCTCCAAAAGTATCGCATACCAAACTTATCAAGTCAGCAGTATTAACAATGATTTGGCTCAGCAGCATTAATGACCTTCAGCAGTATTAACCTTCACAGTCTTCAAGCAGTAGTAACTCAGCTCAGCAGCACTAACCATGTCTAGCAGTAGTAATTTGGTCTAGCAGTACTAACAGTGTCTAGCAGTAGTAACTTCGTCTAGCAGTAGTAACGAAGAACTGGCAGTAGTAACATTGTCTTGGCAATACTAACCATACTTAGCATATATTCAGTTCCCAACAATCTCCCCCTAACTTGACTTTTAGGAAAAGAAGTCAAGTTCTTCAGATGATGCTTCCAAAACTTAATCATACATGCCTAGATTAGGATTCAATCCCAGACTTTGATTGAGAATCCTTTTTACCAAGAATCTACCCATTGCTGAATCCTTGTTGCAGGTCAACTTAGCATGTAGCATTCCATTCAGCCTCTTCATGCTGTGATTGTATATTTCATCCACCAGATAGTATTCTTGAGTTGCAGAGTCAAGGGAGATGACATATACTCCAAAGTTTTCATAGAGCATCCAGTTGGTAATGGCTTGAAACTGTGTGTTTATCCTATGCTGAACTGCTTCAGGTTTGAACATTTGGCACAAGAATTCAAGTACCATTTTAGAGATTGACATCCCTTGCTCAGTCAGCATGTTTTCATATATCCTCATCCCAACTTTGAACATCTCTTCTAAGTCTGATCTTGAGCAAGTTCTGACAATTTTTCCCCAAGTTGAAAAGACTTCAAATTTTCCATCTGCTCTTTTTATCCTAATGAACTCCTTTCTACCATCTTTCAAAGTGTCCCAAAAGATGATTTCAGGAGCCTTAGATGATATTGGTTCAGCCTGAATTGGAATTGGGTTAGAGTCAACACTAGTAATGTACAAATCACATTGGGCATCAGTTTGTGATTGTACATTGCTTGATTGCCTTGATGGAGTTGCCACTTCTTCTTCAGCAACTTTTGGATCAGATTTTTCTTTCACTGTTTCCTCCTGGGCCTCTTCTGCAGTTGGCTCCACCCTTGGCTTCTTTTCATTTTTCTTCTGTGAAGTTATGGGCTTGGTGCTTGGTCTTTTCTTTGACATCATCTTGGTTCTTTTAAGAGTTTTAACAGCTTCAGGAGTTGGTTCAGCTGTTTTAAGTTTTTCAGCAGCAATAACCATTTCTGCTGCTATGGCTGTTACTGCTTCTCTTAGAACATGTAATGATGCTGCTTCAACACTGTTCTTCACAATCCAATATATTTCTTCATCAATTTCAGCTTGAGATGTAGTTACTGCTTCCTGCTCAGTTTCTGCTGCTTTTTCTGTTTGGCCTTCAGCAGCATTAACTGTTTCTGCTGCTTGTTCAAACTCAGCAACATTAACAGTTTCTGCTGCTGTGGTTTCTGCTTCTTTAATAAGCTCTTCCCCCTTTTCTGTCTCCCCCTTATTCTGTGCACTGGACTCCCCCTTAAACTGTGCATTCTCAATTTCCATTTCAGTCTCCATCTGAACTGTCTCCTCCTCAACTTGTAGACCCTTCATATTCAGTTCTGCTTCTGACTCTGACTCCCCCTTTTTGGGAGCATCATCAGTTGGAATTCTTTTTCTCAGCACAAATCTTGCCTTTTTTCTTCTGTGCAACAACTTGGTGACCATCTTCTTGAGCTTCTCAATTTGAGACTGTTGGTAGGTGACCACAGTCTTCAGTTGCTCAATCTCCTTCTTTTGTGCCATAACATCCAAGTTGACATTTCCAATTGTTTCCATCAATTCATCATAGTTATATCTATCCTCACCTTGTTTAGAAGTGTTTACCTTCTTTAAAGGATCACTGGAAGTTTTAGCAGAAGCCTTCTGCCTAGCAGAAGCACTAACTGCCCCCTTGGTTTCTTGGCACCTGGGTCCTCCTAATGATTTCTCATTTAGAGTTGCCATGGGGAAGGTCTTATTTATGTTACCACTGTCCTTCTCTGTGCTAGCAGAAGTAGTGGCAGCCTTAGCACCCATATGCTCATCCTTCTCCTTAGAGAGCACCTTCTTGGGGTTGGGAGACACCCCTGTGGTTTCCCTGTTGATATTCTCAATTGGAGAATGCTCCAACTGAGTGCTTAAAGGCTTAGGGCTCTGAGTAGGTACATCAAGGGAAGGAACCTTGTGCACCTTTCTTCTTTGAAACCTTTTGGTGATTGTGGGAGTGGGTTGTTCAAGAATGGACTGAGGGATGTCTTTTGAGATGGAAGGTTGGGATTGGTCATCAGTGGGTGTGTCTAATGAGGGCCTTGACCCTGATGCCATACCTTCAATTGTGTGGGACACAACCATCATTGTAGAGAACAATGGTGTGTCAACTCCTTCCGAGTCCCTAGGAAGTCTTTTCATATTTGAAAAAACCTTCCCTTTAGGGGATTTTGGTACATATACCTCATCAAACTGAGGTAAGTCCATCAATTCCTTGTTAATAACTTCTTGCACAAACCTTGGATACATGTAAAAGCTCTTTTTGGATTCCAAGTTTGATACAAGATCATTAAAGATCATAGCTGAAAAATTGTACTTTCTGGTAGTGGATAAGCAGACCAAGGCATATGCAATGGGACTGCTGAACTCACTCCATCCAGTAGTTTTCTTGGAAATACAGTGCATCAGGGTATGAACAAGAAATCTCCATTGGTTGAAAAATTTTGACTTGTAGAATTTAAAAACACCAATGGGACCTTCATACCCCATTCTTTGTAAAGTCGAATATAAGTCATCAGAAGATAGAGAGGTTATACCTGAGGCATCATTAAAGTGAAGAGAGATGCGAATAACCTCCTCTGTGACTTTCAAGGGTTTATCACAAACCCTTGTTCGAATGGTTTTCTGCCCTTCTTCGAAACTAACAGTGGCATTCTCCCAAAATTGCGTCTGATGTTCGATATAGATGGTTGGGCTCACCGTTAGGGCATAGGAGATGTGCGAGGATTTAAGAAAATCGACGATATCGTGGAATCCCACAGCTTGTTTCGGCTTCTGAAGCATGGCTATTTCATTGTGCTCATCCACAAACTCCATGATTCCTGAGGATTCTTGAAAGAAAAACACAAAGATTCTGGGGAGACTAGGTTAGAACGAGAGAGAAGAAGTAAATGCGAAGAGTCGTTATGAACTTTGGCGGGCAAACAGGGGTATTTATATGCCCTAGATTATCACAAGCAGTATTAACGACATAGGCAGTACTAACTACCGAGCAGTATTGACTGCAAGGCAGTATTAACTCTGCACTTTGCATTACTAGTCAAATCCTCAAATGTCATCTTACCTTCTGACATATCACCTTTACCACTTCTCTTACCTTCTGCAGGATTGTTTCCAAAAGTAACATGTCCTCCATCAATTCATTTGAAATTCTTGAGGCAGGCCATGTTACCTGTCATGTGCCTGGAGCAACCACTATCAACATGCCAAATGCTCTTCCCCTTGAGCTGTTGGTTGCCCTGCACATCTGATAAATCAATTAGTTTTTGTTAGGGACCCAAGCCATAGTGGTCTTGGGTCTCCCTTGATCATCAAAATACTTACATTCTGTTTTGATGAGCTTGTCAAAGTGAGGAACATCAGTGCTTGAGTACTTTGTTTTGATGATAGGTCTAGAAGCAGTACTAACTGATGCAGAAGTACTAACTTTGTTAGCAGCACTAACACTGCTTCCAGAAGTACTAGCCTTCTCAGCAGTATTAACTAACTTAGCAGTACTAACACTAGAAGCAGTATTAATTGTTGAAGAGGTATTAACTGTGTTAGCAGTACTAACACTGCTAGCAGTATTATTGCTTCCTGCAGTACTGACATTGTTAGCAGTACTAACTGAGTTGGCAGTATTATCATTAGTACCTTTAGGCATCCATACTCTAACACTTTCTGTTTCTGCCTTTTTCATGTGGCTTTTGGTTTTAACTTGTTTCTTTGCCACAAGTTTCCTCACAGGCTTTTTATAGCCACCATTCTTTCTGTAACCACCAGGTTTTTGAAAAGATCTTTGAGCATTAAACCTTTGGTTAACAGGATTGAAATAACAGTGTTTGGCTAAATGATTTAGCTTACCACAGATGAAACAAGGTTTTGGCCTGTTAATTCTGTTCAGATCAACTCCTTGTCTCATAGCCCACTGGTTATTCCAATTTCTTTGATTACCCCTTTTGTTATCATGTTTTTGGGGCTTAAGCTCTTGAGATTTCTTACAAGAACAATGTTTACAGGTATTGGGAGCCACAACTGTGGTCTGTGTGTAATGGACTCCCTTTCTGTTTCTTTCCTTTTTATCCCATTGTTCTTAACTCCTTCTTCTGTTTCAGTCCTTTTTATCTCATTGTTCTTAACATATGGACTTTCACATTCCTCATCAGATCCTGCTTTGTCAGTCTCATCCTCAACAACTACTTCTTTTTCACAAGGATCTATATTAATCTTTAATTCAGGTTCCTTCCTATCCTTGGTCTCTAACAAATCAGACTTAGGAGGTATGTAGTTGTTGTTGTAGGGTGGAGGTGTGGCATTGTACCCTATCCCTACTTTCATCTTGTCATGGATTTGAGCCTTGATGATGGTATCCATGGTTTTAGAAGCACAGGTAAACTTTTCAACATCAAGTTTAACCTTCTTAAGCTCTTCTTTTAATTTCTCATTCTCCTCCCCAGACACTTTCAGCTTAATCTCATACTCATTCTTCTCCCACTTCCAATAGTTAGTATCATAGTGGTGTTGAAGTTCATTAGCTTGAAAAGCTCTAATCTGTTCCTCAAACCTTTCTACAATTCTAACATAATCTTTCACATCTTTCTCTAGCCTCTTAAGGTTATCACACATACCCTGATTGTGATCCCTATATCTTTTAACAGCATCAATGCAAGATTGAGAACAGAGTTTAGATTGTACCTCAGTGGGAATATCGGATACTTCTGCCATGAGTGCATGATTCTGTATTGCCTCTTCTGTTTGATCACTCCAATCAAAAGTACTGTTTGATTCAATAGAATATTTCATAATGATTGTAGATTTCTAAGAAACACAGGCTCTGATACCACTTGTCAGGATCGATTCTTAACAAGAATTAAACTTCTTAGAAACAGAATTTAGAGAATCTTGCGGAATAGAACTCTAAAATAATTAAAGAACAATCAATAGAATTCAACACACTGTATATATCAAGCTGTATTACTCACAAGCTTTACACCAAACCTCAATCTTGTTGAACAGGCTCAACAAGACGACTTCTACTTCTCTAGAAATAGGGTTCTTACACCTTGAGGTTAATTCACTCTTGAATCAATATAGAATTCTATATCACACGTATATCTTCTGTATTTTATCTATCTTCTAATAGCTATCTATCAATACTATATATACAAAAGTAATTACAAGATAACTATCAAAAGTAAATTGATCTTCTGAATCTTCGTTAAACATATCTTGATCAATTCCTTCTTTGTCTCCAAAAGTATCGCATACCAAACTTATCAAGTCAGCAGTATTAACAATGATCTGGCTCAGCAGCATTAACGACCTTCAGCAGTATTAACCTTCACAGACTTCAAGCAGTAGTAACTCAGCTCAGCAGCACTAACCATGTCTAGCAGTAGTAATTTGGTCTAGCAGTACTAACAGTGTCTAGCAGTAGTAACTTCGTCTAGCAGTAGTAACGAAGAACTGGCAGTAGTAACATTGTCTTGGCAGTACTAACCATACTTAGCATATCTTCAGTTCCCAACACATAATGAAACCGTATTTATATATAGGGACGACATGGTCATTTTCTTATATTAAACATATTAAAATAATCAAAACATTTAGAAAAAAGAAAAATGAGATTCTAAGCTTTAGTAGAGGCCACGTCAACACCTGTGGCTTCTCCTTTAATATATATATATATATATATATATATATATACTAGTGTGGGCCCCGCGCGTTGTGCAGTAGCGAAAAATATTTTAAGGAATTACTTGACCGCATTAAGATAAAAGGTAAATTTTCGGTTAATACTAATAAGATACGAAATAAAACGAAAAATACAATGCTATAAGTGGTTCATTTTCATCTACTGATTACCATTTGTTCTTACGAATATATTGAGATTTATTGATAATAAGTTTGTTGTTATATTATTTAGAACTCAAACGACACACCGCACAACCATATGACTATTGTTGTTATGAATGATTTGAAGAATTTTTTTTCCCAAAAAGGGGTTGACTAAATTTAGTGAACTCTATGAGTTGCCACAAACATGAATCATCTCTTGTTGCAAATATATGTTAACATGTTTCATAAAAATGTTAATCTTTTTATCAATATGGAATTACGAAACTCATTTCAAATTTATATACAATTTTTCCTTTATCATTTATTGTACATAGTCCATTTAATTCTAGAATCTAGCATCCCCTCATCAATGTGGGATGACTAAAACAATACCACAACGCAATATTTGAAAATAAAAAATCTTACAATGTCAGTTCAAATATCCTTGGTTATTTCTTTTATACATATAAATAAAAAAAGATAGAAAATATAAAGATTTTTCTATTTATATATATATATATATACATATGTTATATAAATATTTATGTTATGTTTTGTAAAATATCTATTGAGGTATTGATCAAAAGACGTTTCACAATGGTATCTCAAATTCTTTTGGTTATTTCTATATATATATATATATATAAGTCTACTATTTTGTAAACTTTTTTCGTGTAAATTTTGAATTTCATAGGTTTTCTTGATGAAATTGTTACATGAAATTGTTTATTATGATGAAATTGTTTCATATCATTCATTTCTTGATGAAATTGTTTCATATATTTGTGTTTTTTTATGTACTTTCATATTTTTTTTTCATTTCTATGAAACTGTTTCATATATTTTCTCAGAATCTCAGTTGATGAAATTTTGCAGTTTTTACCTAAAAAACACAAATATATGAAACAATTTTATCAACAAATGAATGATATGAAACACTTTCATCAAAATAAACAATTTCATGAAACAATTTCATCAAGAAAAACCTATGAAATCCAAAGTTTACACACATTTAGAGTTTACAATTTATTATCTCTCTCTCTCTCTGTCTCTGTCTATATATATATATATATATATATATATATATATATATATATATATACACACACACTTATTCAATATTTGAAAATACTAAAATCTGATGGCTTTTGAGTCGTACCTTAGTGATTGTTTAATTATATTTGTAAACAAACTTCGTTTTAACAATCATTAATCTCTTTTTGATTTTCAATGACACATTCTTCTAGAAGGATCGCACCATTTTTGTGCAGAGTAAAGAGAACTTTGTGTCTATTTTACCTTTCTGAAAGCCAGCACCAAGTAGGTAGGTAGATAAAATTTCGTACCATGCTCGAGGGGCTTGCTTGAGACCGTAGAGAACTTTGTCAAGATTGTAGACGTAATCTGGTTTATCTTTGTCCACAAAGTCTTCCGGTTGAGAAACGTATACCTCTTCTTTCAAGACACCGTTCAAGAAGGCAGTCTTCACGTCCATTTGATAAACAGTGAAGTTTCTGAAAGCGGCAAATGAAAGTAACATCAAGATTGCCTCTAAGCTAGCTACCGGTACATATGTCTCATCGTAGTCAATTCCCTCTTGTTGCATGTACCCTTTTGCTACAAGGCGTGCTTTATTTCTCACAACAATACCGTCTTTATCTTTCTTATTCTTCAGGACCCACTTAGTACCAATTACCGTTTTACCCTTGGGTTTTGGAACTAGTCTCTACACGTTCAATGCTTCAAAGGAGTTTAATTCGTCTTGCATTGCAATGATCCAATCCGGATCTTCTAAGGCTTGTCGAACTGATGTAGGCTCAACTTGACTTAGAAAGAGCACGAATAGGACTTCGTTTGCTGTTGCAGACCTTGTTTTAACAGGTTTGGATACGTCACCAATGACTTGTTCAATGGGGTGACTCTTAGTCCACTTTGTAGAATGTGGGAGGAGAGATACAGCGTTTTCATTGGGATCCACTAAGGTGGGATCTTTATTGAAGTTCAACTCTATTTTCAAGGTTGGTTCTGGTTGTGGGGCTGGTTCATTGACAGAAGAGTCAACAGGAACTGCCTCCGGATCTGCTTCAGAAGATGACTCAGGTATGTTAGCAGAATCATCAACATTGACGTTAGAAGTTGTACCCGACGAAGAAGCACCGTTCGTAGGTTCATGTTGTGTTGCTTGTGGGGATGCCATATGTGTGTTACTTGAAGACGATGCAGGAGTTGTTACACCAGTTGTGGGTGTAGTCAGTACTGGTGAAGGCCCTGACATTGTAGCATGAGCTGGTGGTGTAGCAACTTGACTCCTGTTATTAATAGATGAGGAAGGTTTATTACTACCAAAATAATCATCATAAAAATATTCAAACAATAAATCAATATCATTAGGATTAGGATTAGAGTTAGAAGTGGAAGCTTGATTCTTGTTTGACGTCCTAGTCACCATTAGACGGATTTGTCCGGATGCTAGGATTCCAGATATTGCGGGTTCTGTACTGTTTTGTACAGAAGCCATATCTTCAGTTTCGTCGAATCTGACGTTTATGCTTTCCATCACAGTTCTGGAAGACTTGAGATAGACTCTGTACGCTTTTGACGTGAGCGGGTATCCGATAAAAACGCCCTCAATGCTCTTAGGACTGAATTTGTTCAAGTTGTCCTTATCGTTCAGCACAACACACCTGCATCCAAAAACATGAAAGTAGTGTATTACAGATTTTCTATTGTTGATCAATTCATATAGAGTTTTACCTAACCGTCGATGAATGATTGAACGGTTTTGTGTATAGCATGCCGTCGATACAGCTTCAGCCCACAGAAACAGAGGTAGATCAGCATAAGACAACATCGTTCTGGCGGCTTCAACAAGTGTGCGGTTCCGTCTTTGAACGACTCCGTTCTGATGAGGTGTTCTAGCCGTAGAATATTGATGAGATATTCCTAATGACTTAAAGAAATCATCAAGAGTCTTGTTTTTGAACTCTGTCCCATTATCTGATCTGACAGTCTGAACTATTTGTTGACGATTCACTTGAAGCTATTTGATTAATTAGATGATCAATTCAGGGGTTTCATCTTTTGATCGTAGAAACTTGACCCAAGTATATCTCGAATAATCATCGACAATGACTACCACGTATCGTTTGGCATTGATACTCCGAGTCTTCATCGGACCACAAAGATCCATATGAACGATTTCCAAAGGTTTGTGTGTGCTGGGTTCGGGTTTCGGTGGGTGAGGAGCTCGCTTTATCTTCCCCTTCTCACAAGCAGTACAGAAGTTGTCTTTCTCAAACTGCAGAACCGGTAGACCTATAACTAAATCACCCAACGTTAGCTTTTGAATATAACGAAAGTTGAGGTGAGATAGTCGTCTATGCCATAACCAACTCTTCTCAAATCATGCCTTAGACATCAGACACATGTCATTCTTTGGCTTAAGCTTTGATAGGTCAATAGTGTAGAGATTTGACTTCCTTGAACCAACTAGAAGTTCATTTCCTTCGTCGGTTAGAACTGCACACTGGGTCTTCTTGAAATGGACTTCTAGATCTTTGTCACAAAATTGACCTATGCTAAACAGGTTATGTCCTAAGCTTTCAACGTAATTAACTTTGGTGATCCTGATGTTGTCTGTTACTATATCTCCATAACCCAAGATTGGAGAGTACTGATCATTCCCAAATTTAACTCTCCCTCCATCTTTTTCCACAAAGTTGCTCAACAGTTCCTTTCTACCCATCATGTGTTTTGAGCAACCGGAATCCAAATACCACACATGACGGAGCTGCAAAAAGGAATTCAAACAGTTTTAGGTACCCATTGCCAATTGGGTCCTTTTGTGTTAGGAGAATTAACAGGTTTTGGGTTGGCATGTTTCTTTGAAGTGTTGTGGTTATAATATCTATTTGTGTAAAAATGATTGGAACCATAGAAATTATAACCAAACCATGAAGAATAATCAGACTTGCAGATAAAATCATCTAAACCACATGAAGAACAACAAATTTGATCATGTGCTAAATTATTCAGTTGTTGCATTGAAGAAATCTTGTAAGGAATTACAAGTTTTTGTTTGTTGTAAGCAACACGATTACTAACATTAGAAACAAAAGTGTTTTTCTTGGAATGAAAAACGACATTAGATGATTTTCTCTGGGCCACATCCTGTGTGGACTCCTTTATTCTCCACTCTAACCGCGAGTTGTTTCTTAAATAACGATCTGAAATGCCATCAAAATAAGAATCGTAAGCGTAGGAATTTTGATCTCGAGAAGATTTAGAGTTGCGCTTATTTTTATTCTTTTTCTTTTTCTTTTTTCTCAACGGTTTTAGAAGATTCCCCTTCGAAGAAATTCTTCTTGGGTTCCTCTTCCTTGATCAAAAATTCAGAGTGATCCGGAAGTTTAGCATTAAAGTTGATTTGAACAACATTATTGTAACGTCCCAAAAATTACAAGGATTTTAAATTTTAAAAACATGCATTTCATTATAAAACAATCACAATTTAATAATTCGTAACTCAAATGAAGTTAACGTCGTTAACTCGAACAGTCAATAAAGTTTATGCAGCGGAAATTTCATAAAATAAAATCCAAAGGTTTGGAAATGAAACTTAAACAATTCTTGACACTTCGCGCCTAGTGTGTGTACCGTCAAGCCCGACTGCCGCTCGCACCTGAAATCACAACATATTGGGAAAAGGGTAAGCTAAACGCTTAGTGAATCCTATCACACACGCAGGTAGCAACCCCACGTATATCGCCCCTACTCGCCAGTAGGCAACATCACCATCACCACGAATATAAATCCACATAATAATTAACGTATAAATACGAACCTCGGTCCCACCGAGCACACCAAAAATATATAGATACAAGCTCAGTCCCACCGAGCCCTCGGTCCCACCGAGTAAAGACATTGATACAAGCTCAGTCCCACCGAGCCCTCGGTCCCATCGAGTAAAGACATTGATACAATTGTACTAGCTCAGTCCCACCGAGCCCTCGGTCCCACCGAGCCCCCCAGTCCCACTGAGGTGTACGCAAGCACAAATAATCGACATATAATTTCAACAATCACAGCTAAATCATCCCATCCAAATTGGTCCACGTAAACACGTAATAACACGTAATAACACATAGCACAAAAACAACGATATACATGAAATTCCTAACTACGCAGTGAGAGAACTCACCTCAAAACAACGCGACGCGCTCCCGAGCCGCAACACCAGTACGTCAACCTTCCTCACTTTTTCCCACCTAAATACGCACTAAGAACGTCAACGGAAGGTCCCAACTCACGACACTTTTACTAGTTTAACAAAACTAAAAATCCAGCTTTTATACTAAAAACGCAGGTCTGTTCGGGACCCATTTTACCCCTGCTAAACTGATCAAACCAAAAATCTAATTCCACATTCAGGAAGTTCAATGTCTTACGGTTCCAGGGACGTATCGCACGCGTCCTAACGATATTCCTAGCACTCTATATGAATTTTACAAAAACACCTCTCAGAGCAGCTAAAACAGGACCTGTCCGTATAAAATGGCAATTTGACACTAGCTATGGCCCGGACTGGTTTTTCCACAAAACATATAAAAGTTACTAGACTCAGAATGGGAACTTTTGGCACCAGCTCCATCCCAATCCGACATTCCTAGCAAAAGTTATAACTTTTACAAAACAGGGCAGAAACTGTACCATTTACATAAAATGATAACCTTTTGAACTTGAACCCAATGAGACGTCTTAATCCAAACAGACCCGCAAAGCAACATGACTTACTGTTTTAGGGTTAACATGGGCTGAACAAAACCATGCACCACCCACTTCCGCCTCCGGCGGTGGTGGTGGCTGGCGGTATTCTCGCGACGAACAAAACGAAAAGACACGGAAAGGAAAACGAACGATTACCTCGCTGCAACTCCTCCCTCTTCTCGATTCCGGTAGCAAGCAGCGGCGTTCCTCTCCTTCCCGGCGTCTCTCACTCTCCGGCGAACACTCTCCCTCTCTCTCCTCTCGCCGGCGACCACACTCCCTTTCCCTCTCGATTTCCCTCTCTCTCTCTCCGGTTTCCCTCTCTCTCGGCCGAACACCACCAAAAGGGGGAGGGGGGAATGACTAAAGGGTTCTTGGGGAGTTACTAGCATGAAACCGAAGGGGAAGAGGAAGGGAGGGTCTCTTGGCTGATCCCTTGCCAAACTTTGGTGAAATGCCCCAATTAGCCCCTCAACTTTCCTTTCCTTGCAAAACCCAAAAAGGTTGACTCATTTAACTTTTTGGTCCGGTTCGACTAACCCCGCTAATGGAAACCACATTAAATCCAACTTAAAAGAAAAGAATTAATAAAAGAAATTACATACCGGGGTACGGGCTTTACAACTCTCCCCCACTTGGATTAGACTTCGTCCTCGAAGTCTATGCCCGTGAATAGCTATAGATAGGTCTCCCACATCTCAACCTCAGGTTCCCAAGTTCACTCGGAACACTTTCGGGGTTTCCACTAGACCTTCACTAACTGGAATTTAAGATTTCCCACACCGCCTAAAAATCTCTCGAATACTTTTCTTACCACAAAACTCCTTCAAGTACACCGCAAATATGATCGGAGGAACACTCCAACAACTGGATTCATTCCTAGTCAAACGACTTCGGTTGTCTCCCAACCATAGATAATCCAAACATCCCGATTCAAATTTCAAGCTCTAACCATTCTAAAGTTGCTCACCAATATACCCTACAGGATACTCGAATTCGATCATTCCTATCATTAACTGTCGATTAACTTTCACGAGTTCTAATAGACTCCCACAATTTATTCCACATGAATTATCAAACTAGTAAATTTATAATCATCTACGAAGGTCATTCCACCACAACCATTCACCACAAGCAAACATCTCAGGATTACTACTACCATCAACATAATTTCCTTAAAATCGGCTACAATTCCCCAATTACACTAAGGCATTTGGCCTCAAGCCCAAAAGTCGACACCTAAGTATACTATTTACCTCAAAAATTCTACGTATTTATCCTCTTTATTACAAAGGGCATCATTCCCTAACCGATACTATTCGGCTTACAGTACCCACACGCGTGGGATACCCAACCTTCCACCATCGACGTATCTTTCACACTCGCTCTACGAATCCTAGTTACACCCCAACGCCTACCTCTCAGGTACGTCTCAAGTCCCGGCACATCGGAGCTACCTCTCAGGTAAGTGCCCAAGACTGTATCCTCTTAGTGCCTACTGGAAAGTCAAGGTCATAACACATGAATACCGGAGTCCCACCCCGAGATACCCAACTGACCATTAAGACCGAGCAATTGACCCATGACTATCACGGACAAAATTCGGAATTTCCCCCGAAACTCTCTCGCGTTTGGCATTTTCCTCCAAAACTGCCACATCCTGAGCACTACCTATCGACTCGAGAAGAGGTGCAACCACTGTTAAACGTTGACACAAGCCCCACAGTGGCTCACCATCCAGATGTCGACTAAGTGCGTCCGTAACAACATCCGCTTTACCGGGGTGGTAAAGTATCTCACCATCCTAATACTTGACCACGTCAAGCCACCTCCTCTGACACATGTTGAGGTTTTACCGGTCATCAAGTACTGGAGGCTTTTATGGTTAGTGTATACACTTGACGCCATACAAATAGTGCCTCCAAATCTTGATAGCAAACACCACCAAATCTTACATACCCTCCGGCAAAGTCAACATCGGAGCCTCGCATAACGCATGCGTAGCTCCTCAAAGCCCTCTGCTGCTCTTCACCCCAACTAAAAGCCGCAGATTTCTTCGTCAATCGGGTCATCGGTAAAGCAATCTTGGAGAAATCCTGAATGGATCTCCGGAAGTACCCTGCTAACCCAAGAAAACTCCGTACTTCAGTCTTTGGCACTTCCCACCGCATCACAGTCGTAATCTTGGCCGGATCCACCATAATACCATTCTGGTTCACGACATGCCCTCGAAAGTGGACCTCTCGTAACCAGAACTCACACTTGGAGAGCTTAGCATACGGCTTCTCCCGCCTCAAACTTCCAAAACTTCTCGCAAATGCATCTCATGCTCTTCCTTCGACTTCGATTACACAAGAATATCGTCGATGAACACGATCACCGATCGATCCCACATAGGGCTACATACCCGGTTCATGAGGTCCATGAACGCTGCGGGTGCATTGGTGAGCCCGAGAAGCATCACCACCAACTTGTAAATGGCCATAACGTGAACGAAAGGCCGTCTACTCCGTATCCTCTCTCCTCACCCGCATCCGATGATACCCCGATCTCAAATCAACCTTAGAGAACCACGAGGCTCCCTGAAGCTGATCGAACAAGTCACCGATCCTTGGCGGAGGATAACGATTCTTCACCGTAAGCTTATTCAACTCACGGTAGTCTATACACATCCGTTGGGACCCGTCTTTCTTTTTCACAAACAGAATCGGGGCTCCCCACGGTGGACAACTCGGCTTGATGAACTCCTTTTCGATAAGTTCCTGCAACGAAGTGTACAACCCTTCATTTCCGGTGGAGCCAGGCGATAAGGTGCCTTGGCCACCGGAGCAGCATCCGGAATCAAATCAACGTGGAACTCTACCTGTCGCTCGGGAGTTATCCCCGGTAACTCCTCGGGAAAATACGTCAGCAACTCCCGTACAACTGGCACATCCTCCACAGACTTCTTCTCTCCGTCGATGCGCGTGTCGATCACATACGCCAAAAATCCCTGACCACTGTGCTGCAAGTACCTCCGAGCCCTCGCAGCCGAACATATCGCTGAGGTCCGCCTGGGCAAGCCGCCCTGAACTAGCATTTCTCCCCCGCTTGGGGTTCGAACTCGTACTTGTTTGCGACGACAAACAATCTCCGCATCATACGCATCCATCCAATCCATGCCCACAGTCACGCATAACTCCCACATAGCGATCGGAATCAAATCAATCGGGAACCTCACACCAGAGATCTCCAAAGTGCACCCCCGGTACACGTCAGTAACCGTCAAGGTCCTGTCTTCAGCATCTGCAACCACAAGTGGACAGCCTAACTGTCCTACAACTCGGCCCCAACCACTCACTGACTATGTGAGACACGGAAGGATGAGTAGCCCCGCTATCAATCGTCACCACAACAAGCACCGAGTTAACCAAGAACGTACCTGTCACCACTTTATACGTAGCTTGTGCCTCCTCCACTCCCAGTTGACGAACTCTACCTCAGGCCGCCTCCATCACTACAGCAAGTGAAGCATACTGCGCGGTACTCACGAACTCCCTGATCTTGGTACGTAACATATCCTTGCACCGTGTCCTCTTCATGTCCTCAAAAGCAGCATGCTAAGGATAGAATAATGTCATTTCCGTAAACTTTCGGTTCACCTCCTTTATGGCCTCCGCAGTCTGATAGAGCTCCAAGAACTCTTTGGTACTCCTCTCCATCTCCACTAGAGGCACATGCTCTACACGAAACATACGACGAACTCCTCCCAGGTCAAGTAGTGCGCCCGTTAAGCGTCAAAGCAATAGCACACCAGTCTTTCGCTCCGTCTCGTAACAGATTCACCGCGACGCGAACCTTCTAGTTCACAGGACAACCACCGGTAAGGAATGTGCACTCCATAACCGATCTCGACCCTCTTGTTCGGGGCTGCCCACCCGCAGGGGGTGGAATCGCCGCGATGCGCTCCTCCATCGACACTATTACCTCATCACGAATGGCGGTAATAATTTCGGGGATCGCCTCCTCAAAATATGCGTCACCTTGACCGCAAACATCTCACAAATCTGATCAGCAATAATTCCAGCATCAGCATCTGGATCAACATTGTTGTTCCTCCTTAACGAGCTACTAGCACACATTAAAACCTGCTAACTACGCTCACACTCAACTCTTCGGATTCTCCGTGACTTTCCCCGACTCGAGCACGGATCCTGTGCTTCAGATAGTAGGAGCTCTGCTACTACCCTTCACACCTATCCTTACTCGTTTCGAGTCCTGTCCCGGGACGTCCAAGTAGTTGCTTACCACAAACAAACACATATCCCCATTCCGGCATATGCAAACACTTTTCCTAGCTCCCTAGAAAAGTCGTAATACCCCACCACCCTTGCTAGAACGGAACCCCCACTAGCCCTGACGAGTCGCCTCGTGAACGCACAGTCGTATACAGTGGAAACCAGATAGACATTCGAATATAAAATTCTATCCTACAACGGTTGGACTCAAACAAAAGCTGCGCAATAGAACTAAATCCAACATTCTAAGGCTATTCAGTTCCTACTGCATACAACCTATAGTGCATTCACATAACAACCTATCAAGGCTAGCATGAGTTCCTAATAGCAAGTAACAAGTATACAGTACCACAAAATCCACGTAAGCAATCTAGCATACATACACCTATGTTCTTAGAAAGCAATCTAGCATACGTACTCATATGTAAACGCTATTCCCAGCTCACTAGGAATTTTATCTCATCCCACTACTCTTGCTACAACGGAATCCCTGTTAGCCATAACGAGTTGCCTCGCGAATACCCAGTCGCACGCAGCGTGAATCAAATAGACATTCGAATACAAGATTCTATCCTAGAACGGTTGGACTCAAACAAGAGCTGCGCAATAGAACTAAACCAAATATTCTAAGGCTATATGATTCTTACTGCATGCAACCTATAGGGCCTTCACTTGACAACCTACTATAACTAGCATTGATTCCTACTAGCAAGCAGTCATCGTACAGTACAGTGTAAACAACCTCGGCAATCTAGCATGCATACCCTATGCCTAGAAAGCAATAAATACACTAAGTGCTGTACCTTCCCAATTGGCGTCGGCTGACTGTACACACTGCGCCCACGATCACCGTTTCCCAAACGGGCTTTCTCCGTTCATTTATTTGCAAAGATTTTAATAAGAGAGTTTAAAAAAAAACTTCATAGCCGCAACTTGAGACCAAACACATCGAGATGTGTTTGATTCACTCAAGCTGTGCTCTGATACCAAGTTGTAACGTCCCAAAAATTACAAGGATTTTAAATTTTAAAAACATGCATTTCATTATAAAACAATCACAATTTAATAATTCGTAACTCAAATGAAGTTAACGTCGTTAACTCGAACAGTCAATAAAGTTTATGCAGCGGAAATTTCATAAAATAAAATCCAAAGGTTTGGAAATGAAACTTAAACAATTCTTGACACTTCGCGCCTAGTGTGTGTACCGTCAAGCCCGACTGCCGCTCGCACCTGAAATCACAACATATTGGGAAAAGGGTAAGCTAAACGCTTAGTGAATCCTATCACACACGCAGGTAGCAACCCCACGTATATCGCCCCTACTCGCCAGTAGGCAACATCACCATCACCACGAATATAAATCCACATAATAATTAACGTATAAATACGAACCTTTGTCCCACCGAGCACACCAAAAATATATAGATACAAGCTCAGTCCCACCGAGCCCTCGGTCCCACCGAGTAAAGACATTGATACAAGCTCAGTCCCACCGAGCCCTCGGTCCCATCGAGTAAAGACATTGATACAATTGTACTAGCTCAGTCCCACCGAGCCCTCGGTCCCACCGAGCCCCCCAGTCCCACTGAGGTGTACGCAAGCACAAATAATCGACATATAATTTCAACAATCACAGCTAAATCATCCCATCCAAATTGGTCCACGTAAACACGTAATAACACGTAATAACACATAGCACAAAAACAACGATATACATGAAATTCCTAACTACGCAGTGAGAGAACTCACCTCAAAACAACGCGACGCGCTCCCGAGCCGCAACACCAGTACGTCAACCTTCCTCACTTTTTCCCACCTAAATACGCACTAAGAACGTCAACGGAAGGTCCCAACTCACGACACTTTTACTAGTTTAACAAAACTAAAAATCCAGCTTTTATACTAAAAACGCAGGTCTGTTCGGGACCCATTTTACCCCTGCTAAACTGATCAAACCAAAAATCTAATTCCACATTCAGGAAGTTCAATGTCTTACGGTTCCAGGGACGTATCGCACGCGTCCTAACGATATTCCTAGCACTCTATATGAATTTTACAAAAACACCTCTCAGAGCAGCTAAAACAGGACCTGTCCGTATAAAATGGCAATTTGACACTAGCTATGGCCCGGACTGGTTTTTCCACAAAACATATAAAAGTTACTAGACTCAGAATGGGAACTTTTGGCACCAGCTCCATCCCAATCCGACATTCCTAGCAAAAGTTATAACTTTTACAAAACAGGGCAGAAACTGTACCATTTACATAAAATGATAACCTTTTGAACTTGAACCCAATGAGACGTCTTAATCCAAACAGACCCGCAAAGCAACATGACTTACTGTTTTAGGGTTAACATGGGCTGAACAAAACCATGCACCACCCACTTCCGCCTCCGGCGGTGGTGGTGGCTGGCGGTATTCTCGCGACGAACAAAACGAAAAGACACGGAAAGGAAAACGAACGATTACCTCGCTGCAACTCCTCCCTCTTCTCGATTCCGGTAGCAAGCAGCGGCGTTCCTCTCCTTCCCGGCGTCTCTCACTCTCCGGCGAACACTCTCCCTCTCTCTCCTCTCGCCGGCGACCACACTCCCTTTCCCTCTCGATTTCCCTCTCTCTCTCTCCGGTTTCCCTCTCTCTCGGCCGAACACCACCAAAAGGGGGAGGGGGGAATGACTAAAGGGTTCTTGGGGAGTTACTAGCATGAAACCGAAGGGGAAGAGGAAGGGAGGGTCTCTTGGCTGATCCCTTGCCAAACTTTGGTGAAATGCCCCAATTAGCCCCTCAACTTTCCTTTCCTTGCAAAACCCAAAAAGGTTGACTCATTTAACTTTTTGGTCCGGTTCGACTAACCCCGCTAATGGAAACCACATTAAATCCAACTTAAAAGAAAAGAATTAATAAAAGAAATTACATACCGGGGTACGGGCTTTACAACTTTTGTGTTAGGAGAATTAACAGGTTTTGGGTTGGCATGTTTCTTTGAAGTGTTGTGGTTATAATATCTATTTGTGTAAAAATGATTGGAACCATAGAAATTATAACCAAACCATGAAGAATAATCAGACTTGCAGATAAAATCATCTAAACCACATGAAGAACAACAAATTTGATCATGTGCTAAATTATTCAGTTGTTGCATTGAAGAAATCTTGTAAGGAATTACAAGTTTTTGTTTGTTGTAAGCAACACGATTACTAACATTAGAAACAAAAGTGTTTTTCTTGGAATGAAAAGCGACATTAGATGATTTTCTCTGGGCCACATCCTGTGTGGACTCCTTTATTCTCCACTCTAACCGCGAGTTGTTTCTTAAATAACGATCTGAAATGCCATCAAAATAAGAATCGTAAGCGTAGGAATTTTGATCTCGAGAAGATTTAGAGTTGCGCTTATTTTTCTTCTTTTTCTTTTTCTTTTTTCTCAACGGTTTTAGAAGATTCCCCTTCGAAGAAATTCTTCTTGGGTTCCTCTTCCTTGATCAAAAATTCAGAGTGATCCGGAAGTTTAGCATTAAAGTTGATTTGAACAACATTATCTTTTCCATTCTTACCCTTCCCATCATAAGGAATGTCAATAACACAATCAACCTTATTGTCATCGGAAGAAGAGGTGTAAAAGATATCAGAAGAGTTTGCATTAACGGGTTATTTCTCCAGGTCAAAAGGTTCAAAATCATCAAAGTCATCCACAGTCATGCTTCTGAAAAGAGTATTGCCCATGAAGGCTTTGCATGAGGAAGCATCTGAATCAGAGGAAGGTTTGTTCACCAAATCTGTCATAGCTTCGGTGGATAAAGTTGACAATTTTCCCATGAGTCTTGAGATTTCATTCTGAAAGTACTCTCTATTATTCTCACAATCTTTTCTCTCTTTGATCAAAATGTTTTCTAAATCAGATATTTTCTTTGAAAATATCACACTTTCAGATTCAAGAGATTTTCTTTCGAACTTAAATTTCTCTCTTTCCTTCTCTATTTATTCTTTTTCAAGAAATAACATTTTCTGAAAATCATAGACTTGTTTTGAAAGATTCAAGCATCTAAGTTCAAGAGATTTCTTTTCTTCAAAGTTTTTTGTTGACAATTCAGAAACAACCCTTTCAGACTTATCTCTTTTGCTATTTATCAAAACAGTTAACATGACTTCCTTTTCAATATCAAAAGCAAGTTGATCATCATTTCTGATTTCCTCAATTTTGCTTTTAATATTCAACTCAAGATCGACAAGCTTCTGTTCGAGTACCAAAGGAGGATAATATGTTTTACCTTCAAAAACGGGTTTCGATACAGTATCCTTTGGTTTCTCAACAACATAGCTTTGAAAATAGTCATTAGACAAGGTTTGTTTCCAATTCCAAACCAGTGCCTTCCGATTAGCAGAATCATAACAAAAAGGAAGTTGCATGGTCACAGTTGTCTTTCTTTTAATCTCTTCATCAGCCCCTTGTTCTTCCTCATTAAGCCAGTTGATTTTGTATTTAGGATCTATGTTTGGAAGCTTAAGCCATTGAAACTTGTAAAGACAAGGTGCCTTTTTCAAAGCATTTTCCATGTAATGAGGATTGTCGTATCCCAATCCCCATTTCGAGTTGTAATACCTGAAATTCTTAGGCGTGTTTAGGAAAATGTTTGTTCAGATTGACCAAGTTTGCATAGCTTTGCTTCTAGATCACTTGCCTTTTCCGTCAATTCGTTGTTAATATCTTTATAAGATTGCAACAATTGTTCAAGCTCATTCTTCCTATTTTCAGAAACTCTTACTTTTTCTTCCATTTCATCCATTCTGTTTCGGAAGTAAGTTTGAGATTTTTCGATATCAACTCGTTCCTTTTTCAACTCATCATTTAACTTGTTATGGTTGATGATTCGCTGTCTTTGCGATTCTATTATCTTATGCGCATTTTTGAGTTTCTCATTTAAGTCATCTTGTTTTAGTTGGAAGACTTTAAACTGATTAGCATAGTGATTAATAGTGCAAGAATCTACCTCGTTTCTCTCAGGCGCCGCATCAGCCTCTGAATCCTCACCTTCCTCGCTCATCAAGCACATCTTTGCCATCGCAGTCGTCGCCTCTTCTCCTTCATCATCAGTTTGGTCCAACCAGTACTCTTCCTCCACCAACAGTGCAATTCCAGACTCCTTTTGCTCAGCCAACAGTAACTTCTTCTTGTAGTAGTCGGAATCCCTTACCTTCGGTTTCCAGCACTCTTTGGAGAAATGGCCGGACTTACCACAATTATAGCACTTTTTCTCTTCATCCTTTCTTTCACCAAACTTCTTCACCTCTGACCTTTTACCATATTCCTTGTGATCATCAAACTATTTCTTTGACTCAATCCGATTCTTGTGCTCAAAGTTTTTAGGACCGGATGAGTAACGTTGGTTGTTTGTTCCCGGAGTTTTCACAAATTTCCTCTGGAAAGCCCTTGATAGAAGCATCATTGCCTGCTTCAAGCCTTCTGCCTCATCTAAATCATCCTGGTCTATCCTATAATCTTCTGTCTGAATACTCTTTCCTTTTTCAGCATACTTTCTTGACATCAAAGCTATCGGTTCACTCTCAAACTCATCCTCTTCTTCTTTCTTCTCAGAACCCTCTGTCTTCTTCTCCTTCTTACCCTTCTTCTCATTTTTCATCAACTTCTTCTTTTTCAGATCATCATCATCCTCATCTTGCTTTAATGTTTCAAACATCTGCTGTAGCGGAAGAACATCAAGCTTAGAATTATGTTTCATTCTATGAGCATACTTCTTCCATTCGGGCTGAAGCACGCTCAAGAATTTCACATTAGTCTCGATGATGGTTTTCTTTATCTTGTATCTGCTGAGTTCATTTAGGATGGTTGTGAAACGATCATATGCATCGTCTAGATTCTCACCATCCTTCTGCCTGAAATTCTCATACTTGTTGATGATGTTTGAGACTTTCATTTGAGTTTCCTCTTCTGAACCTTGATACAACTTGATCAGCTCATCAAACATTCCTTTCCCCGTTTCACTCAAAGTGTCAACCTTCTGATATATGTTATTGGTTAAGGCTTGCATAACCAATGACCTAGCCGCTTTATCAGCTTTGTGTCTCAACAGTTCATTACCGGTGTAGTCTTTCGGGTCAAGAAGTCTTTGGTTAGTACCATCTGGATCTGTTTGATATACTTCTCGTTGTACCCCGTTTATCAAGGAATCATGAATTAGAGACCCATTTTCTTGTCGTTCCACATAGTCAAGAAATCTGTCTTTCCATATTTTAAAATCTTTAGGGAATAGAACTGGCGGTTTATCTTTTGAACCTATGGTCAAAATATCTCTTGCAGTCATGTTTAGATTACTTGTTGTTGATCTTTTAATATCTATATGGTCTGATTAGGAAATACTGATTACACAATCTTTTGTCTCAAACACTCTGTCTTGTCGCAGCCCACACTTGTCGCAGCCCAAACCTTGTCGCAGCCCAAAACTTGTCGCAACTAACGGATATCGCAACACAAGAATATCGTAACACAAAACTTGTCGCAATAACAAATCTTGTCGCAATAAGGAATCTTGTCGCAATAAGAAATCTTGTCGCAATAAGAAATCTTGTCGCAATAAGAAAGTATGTCACAAAGGTAAAATCTTGTCGCAATAAGAAAGTATGTCACAAAGGTAAAATCTTGTCGCAAAGGTAAAATGGGATCTTATCGCAACAGTGTGTTGCGATAAGTTACTGTTCACACACTGAAGGTTGCGATAAAACTCTTGTCTCAAGTGACTGTTGCGATATGGTACTGTTCACTTGCGATAAGTATAGGGTTGCGATAGTTATGAAGATTCAAGGTGTTCTTGAGTTGAATCTTCAAAACTAATCGGATTTGGCTGAAATTTGGTACGCAGGTTCGTGACACTAACCTGGGCAACTTTAATGCTTCGTGTTTTTTCTAAAAACCAACATAAAATGGTTTTTCGATGCAAAACAGAGTGTAGAAAACAAAAGTCCAAAAATGAGTAAATGTACAATATGAGCTACAAACCTAGTGATTTTGCGGAATAAAAACACTCAGAAAGTGTCTACTAACAACCCTTGATCGATTCTAATCCATTAGAAGAACTCTAATGGCTAAAATCAATCAAAAATAAGAAAAACATGAAGAACACTCAACTTTGCCAAAAACTCTAATAATCCTAATCTGATCAATGTGATATACAAGCTCTGATACCAATTGTGATCCCAGAACAAGTAATCAATCCATATGAACAACAAATGAAGCCATCTCTATATTCAAGAATAAACCAAGTAGCTCACAATGGTGAATGCAATACTTGTGTGTGTGGCTAGTGTGTGTAGAAGATGACCTAATTCCTAAAGAGGAAAGTAGCAAACATTATATACCTATGACAAGTATGACACTATTACATATTCGGTCCCTCTACTTGGTACAATCATAATTAAGCACTAACAAAGCCCTTCTTAGAAATGGAACGTAGATAGTTACTGATTTACCTCCTAATAGAAAACCTATAGGCTGTCAATGGATCTATAAAGTCAAATACAAGTCTACGGGTGAAATAGAGCGATATATGGCTAGACTTGTTGCTAAGGGTTATAGTCAAAGAGAGGGTATTGATTACGATGAGATATTTTCTCCGGTGGTCAAAATGGTAACAGTAAGATGTATTATTGCTTTAGTTGTACAATTTAAATAGAGTCTTTGTCAATTAGAGTTTAATAATGCTTTTCTGTATGGGGATTTGTCTTAAGATGTTTACATGACATTACCAGAAGGTTATTATAATTCTAATGATCATAATGTATGTAAACTTGTTAAATCCCTTTATGGGTTAAAACAAGCTCCTTGTCAATTGTACGCTATACTGTCCACTTGCCTTCTTGACTGTGGTTTTATTCAAAGTGAAAGTGATTACTCTCTTTTTATAAAATTTTCTGGGTCTGTTTTTCTTGAATTATATGTCTATGTGGATGATATTGTCTTGACTAGTAACAGTTTAGATGAAATAAATAAAGTGAAAGATCAGCTGAAAAATAATTTTCTTAAAAAAGACTTAGGAAAATTAAAGTTTTTTTTTGGTATTGAAATCTTAGACTATATTGATGGTGTATGTATGTCACAAAGGAAATATTGTCTAGAATTGCTTAATGATTTTGGATATCTTGGGTATAAACCTTGTAGTACACCTATGGATATGAATATGGTGGTTACTGATTCTAGCAACTCTGGAGATCCTCCTTTGTCTGAATTTTTTGGTTATCAAAGATTAATTGGTAGGTTAATTTATTTGTTAGCTATTCGACCTGACATCGCTTTTGCAGTTCATTGCCTTACCAATTTATGCATGCTCGTAGACAATCTCACTTTAAACTTGCCCTTAGAGTGCTTAGATACTTGAAGCTTTCTCCGGGAAGAGGTGTTAACTTCACCAGGTCAGATAGATTTTGTTTAAAAGGTTTTGTAGATGTTGATTGGGGTAAGTGTCTTTCTACTCGAATGTCTGTTACTGGTTATTGTTTGTTACTGGGAAACTGTATGATTTCGTGAAGAAGTATGAAACAAAATATTGTTTCGTGTTCCTCTGCTGAATCCGAATATCGTGCAATGGCTGCAACTGGTCGTGAAATTGTTTGGGTTTTGAAAATTTTAGATGATTTACATCTAAAACATTTACTGCATGTGAATCTGTTTTGCGATAATAAATCAGCAATTCAAATATCATATAATCATGTTTTTCACGAACGCACTAAACACATCAAAATTGATGTTCATCAAGTTCGACAACTAATTAGTGTGGGTGTGTTAAAAGTTTCTAAAATTCCATCTGCTGAAAATACCGCTAATATTTTTACAAAATCTTTTGGGATAAATCAAGAAAACTTTTTATGTTCTACGTTGAGAATGCTTGATTTATTCAAAGTCAAGATTGAGGGCGGATGTTGGAAATATAATAATATTGACCAATCTTGACTTTGGATAACTTTGTAATGTTTCAGATTTTGTAGATGATTAAATGGAGTATTCTGAAGTTCAGGGACCAAATATGGACGAAGTTGAATCTGTTGGACGGTGCTGCAAAGTGGAGAAGCATGGAGGGTAGCGGAGTACATATCTGGAACTTCAAGGGCTAATGTGGAATATTGTTGATATATTTAAAGAGGGGTTCTCTCTCTTGAGAACCTAATCAGATTTCATTTACTAATTCTAATTTAGAGAACTTCTCTCTTTTCTCTCTTAACATTTTAGGGTTTATATTGTTTAGATTGTTAGGTTGTATTTCCTTATCATTGTAATAAAATAGAAATGTATTTGGTTAAGAATTTCTAGAACATTACAATAAGTTTATAGTTTTGGATGTCTTAATAAGTTTTTAAATATAATTTTAAAATAAAACATCATATTAGGTATTTTATATGATATTATTTGAAAAAAAGAAAGTATAGTTTCCTATAAAAGTGTGTTCATATGACACTTCTCAAAAATTTCCTTTTAAAAACCTAATATCAAATTAGTTATCAAACATTATTTTAGATGTGTCCTAAAAAATTTGCAAAAACGTCCAAAAGCATTCTAGCTGTTATAAAGGACGCATAACTATTTGATTCTATGGACATAAGTCCTATAAAATATCTATTAAACACTTACACATTTTTTACGTACCATAAACTTAAGGTGAACATAACTATTTGATTCTAGGCCTCTTTATTAGTTTTTCGAAGTTGAGTTAGCATTACTTTAACAATTGAGATCATGTATGCTTTCTCAAACGTTAAAAGTGAGGAAATCCCCTAATAAATATTGCTTAAGTTCAAGTTTACGTGAGAGAAAAATTCTCAATAATAATTTATCTTCCAACTTCCGCAAATGTATAAACAAAGGCACCATCCTTCCATTAAACTTTTTGAAGTTTTTGTTATACATGTACCAGGACTATATAGGCCGACTTGACAAATAATAAAATAAAAATTTCAGATCAATCTATATTGATTGAGTGCTTCCATTGTGTTGTTGCTATCAAAACATAAAAGTTATATTATAATAAAAATCTTACAAAGTCAAACGACAAAAATGTCTCAAATGACAAACTAACATGCGAATTCACTTAAAATAGAATCATTCTTCTAACATTTTTCGAAAGTCGGAATCAAGAATCTGCTAACAAGCTAAAAGCCTAAAACATTATAATTTGGCTAAATGTTAGAACATATAAAATTGGATAAAGAGTAAGCATGTATAAACACATCAAAATTGATGTCCTAAATTTCGTTGTCTCTTTCCTGCACCACCATCAGTCAGTCAGTCAGGTGAAGACTCATGTCATTTTATTTAATATAATTATACTTAATTCATGTTTTTCTCTATGATGATACTTATTCACTTGATTGGTAAAACAAGAAAGGGACAATCAATTTTAAGACAACATACTAATTTTAAGACAACATATTTTATGTACAGTGAATTATATTTCTTGTACAAGTATCATCAATAAGACCCGTTTGAATGAGAGATGACTTTCTTAACTTTTAAATTGAACATATGATAGAATTTAAGCTCTTACTTACATGGTAACAATTAATTCCGTTGAAGTGTGCCACCGAATAACATAGAAAATAGGAGGGAGCCCAATAATTCTATTAGTTGTAACGACTTTGCGTAACCCAGAAAAGTAAACATGCAAAAACCATTCTTGCTTCTTTTATTATTAGTCGCGACCCGCCCTAGCTTTGTTAATTCTCTTTATCTCTAATCGTCTAAATATATCTATTGATCGATTCAACTTCTTTGTTTTCACGATGGCAACAGCAACAATGCGACTCCAATTACCAACTATGAATTTTGTCATTTGGCTTCATCAAATAACAACCAACTATTTCGGTATTTCCTGTTTGACTTTGGCGACAACGGCCACAAAAATCAGATTTTAAATCACTTCCAAATATATACGAATCAATCACCCATTCGATCTTCCATAGGTCTACAATTTCTATCTTGTTTTACATCAGACTAAATTTAGTCTTCCTTCTTTGGCTATTGTGTAGATTCTACTCATCTAGACAACTTCAAGCAATTATGAAACCTAAAACTAAAGATTTTAGTTGTTTCCAATTTCTAATAGTCTGTAATTTTGATTTATTTTTTAGTTGTTTCTAATAGAGTTTATGGAATGTGGAAACAATTAATTAGTTTTGCTAGCAAAAAATTAAAAAGTGAGCCATTAGCCCATTAGGTAAGGGAGCCGGGTTGTGTGTTTCACATATGGCACCTAAACTATCTACCTGGCAAGACGTATGGAAATTTCAAAATTATCAAGCTGTCAATTTTCTGCTAAGAAAACTAGATTAAATGTCTAAGGGGCCGTTTATCAAATGCTTACTCGGGTAAGCACTCACCAAGTCACGTTATCTTACGGATGAATATGAAATTAAGGCTACTTTTTCAATGGAGGATTTTATTTATCGCTTTTAAATGTTATTCTCTCTTCGATCGTTTATTGTTTCAACTTGTTATTATTCTTCTATTTTCATATCTTCAGGTTGAAAAGAATTTGGACTTTATTCTTGTATTTTACCACACACGTAGCAGCACGGGGTGGATCTTTTGCCATGGCATCTTATCTCAGTTTTATTCCAATCGAACATTTACTCAACTTTTGGATGTATGTGTCAACTTGTGAGTACTTCGACTAATCCTATGACGTCTTGAGGAACATATGGGAAAACTTCAATAGCCTTGAAGGGACTTAAACCGGTGACATTCAGGAAAGAGTCTCAAAAGCCCAATTTTTATTGTTAGTTGAGCTAACACCTCAAGACTTCAACGTTTGATTTTTAATATATCAAAGACAAAAACAAAGTGTGTCTTATATAACTGATGACGTTGGTTTTTGTCTAGGTTATTGATCCTCCAAGTACCACAAGTAATAAGAGCACATACACATAGGGTTTGGCCATCGTCTTTCGGTGTAAGAATCGTAAAAGTTTTGTGAATGGAGAATCGTTCTAATCTTTTTGAAAGCCATGTTATATTTGTACCGGGATCATAACTCAACTAGTGTTTTTTAAAAACAAAATATAAAAGTTCATCATATATCATATTAAAAGTCTTATAAATTAAACAACACAATGTCGTAAAATGACAAATTAACATATTAAATTCACTTAAAAAGATTTATTTTTCTAACGTTGTCGAACAAAAATCTTAGAGTGAAATTCTAAGACATTGTAATTTTGCTAAAACATGTATAATTAATTGGACTCCAAAAACTAATCCCACAGCCCTGCACAGCCAGAAAAATCCCCAGTGGCCTTGTCGGGCTCGAACCGGTGAGCTCTGGGGAGGATCTCCAAAAGTCCAAGCCTTACTGCTAGTTGAGCTAACCGCACGAGGTGAGGTTGGAAGCCAAACTTTTGTTCTCTAGGGCCGTGGGACACCCATAGTTAACAACAAAAAGTTTGGAAGCCATGCATGTTCCATATATTACATTGGTACACTCGCAAGCACGACTTTGGTTGTGAATGTGGCCTCAACTATTTGGAGATACAAAGGCTACTCTTCTAGCATATGCTTTAATATGGGTTCTGAGTGGTATGCTATTAGGGTTGTCTGTGTTCGTCTTAAATGTTGATAAGCTTGAAGAAACGTGATTAATTTAATGTTGGGAACTGAAGATATGCTAAGTATGGTTAGTACTGCTAAGTCTACATTACTACTGCCAGTTCTTCGTTACTACTGCTGGGCAAGGTTACTGCTGCTAGATGAAGTTAGTACTGCTAGACGAAGTTAGTGCTGCTAGACCAATTTACTACTGCTAGACATGGTTAGTACTGCTGAGCTGAGTTACTACTGCTTGAAGACTGTGAAGATTAATACTGCTGAAGGTTGTTAATGCTGCTGAGCCAAATCATCATTAATACTGCTGAGTTGATAATTCTGGGATGCGATGCTTTTGGAGACAAATAAGGAATTGATCAAGATATGTTTAACGAAGATTCAGAAGATCAATTTACTTTTGATAGTTATCTTGTAATTACTTTTGTATAAATAGTATTGATAGATAGCTATTAGAAAGATGAAAGATATACGAGTGAATTAGAATTTGATATTCATTCAAGAGTGAATTAACCTCAAGATCATAGATCCTATTTCTAGAGAAGTAGAAATCGTCTTGTTGAGCCTGTTCAACAAGATTGAGGTTTGGTGTAAAACTTGTGAGTAATAACTGTTTGATATATATACAGTTTATTGAATTTCTATTGATTGTTCTTTAATTGATTTAGAGTTCTATTCCGCAAGATTCTCTAAATTCTGTTTCTAAGAAGTTTAATTCTTGTTAAGAATCGATCCTGACATTTAATATTGCCCTTAACTTGTTGTCTTGAAAGAGAGTAAAAGGCTGGTGTGCCTTCCATTTCAGATATGAGGATATATATGGGTCTGATAGTAAAAGGTGTGCCTTCCATTCTAATGTGCTTTATAATTTTATATCTCCTGGTTAAGGTTTGATATAAAGCGTTGGTTGGGTACGTACTTGGGTTATGTTAATTAACTTGTATATGGATATTGGGTTTACACCATTTGGGCCTCTTCTTCGTCCAACCCTAACTTGTTTCTTACTTCTTGTGTTACCCATGTATTGAGGCCGAACAGTAGTGCACTAGATTGGGCAAAAAGGGATCTTCTTTTTTTCAAGACTCTTCCACCCTAGCTAGTCTCTCATATGATTAGGAACTAGATTAGATAAGCTTTGAAAGCTTTTAAAAAATATTCAACCAATGGGAGACTCTTTCTATGGCTTCTAGCTAAGCTTAACAATTTTTTTCTTGCAAGTTCTTTATGTGGGAGTGGGGAGTTTTTTTTATCCCTTGAGAGAGTAGATGTCTCCATACATCTTGTAAAACAACTACAAGTGTACTTGTATAATATTGCGCAATACGTATAAATTATGAAGTCCAAAACCCTCATGTCAATCCTGATTCATGTTCTGACTTTTGACAGATTGTTAATTTTGTGAGAAAGCAAGAGAGTCTTTGGTTGGTTATTGGTTTTATGGATTACTAGTTTGTGGCATCGCATCGTTGCACGATGACGAAAATTTATTGTTAAAATATATGTAATTAAATTGAGATGAAGACTAATTTTGAAATGAGTTGCACGTAAAAGAAAACTATATAATAAACCATTATAAGAAGTTAGTCAATTGAATAGGGGAAAACATTATTTGTTTACAAATAATAAAATTAACATTAGAGACGTTTTATAAACATATTCTAATTGATATTACAAAAATTCCATTCATGATCAATATTGATTATGCTATAATTGTTACAAATATAAATGTAAGGAATAAATATAAAAGTAGTTTTCAGTTTTGTCCATTCGTAAACTACCTTTATTCCAAATTTGTTCTCCACGTTTGCAAAATCTCCTTATATTTGTCCCACAAACTAACAACCGTTTAATATTTTCATTAACTCCAATTAAATAGAGGACATTTAAAATATTTTATCATTCATATCATTTTGTGGTTATTTTTTTGTCGAATCTTCATCTTCTAAAACTAACCCATCAAAAACATTTGAATAAATATCAAGAACATATGTAAATAAAAAATTCAATCAAATAATCATAATACAACACTTTTATAGGATCAAAAATTCAAATCCGAAGAAAACCTTCAATCTAAAGAAAAAACATTAAAAAGGGAAAAAAAATAAAAAATTGGTTTTCTTATTGGCGACAAATTCATTTACTTCTGCTATTGAAGAATCTAAGGTGATATTGGTTGTTGAAGAAAGAGAAAAGGGTTGCGATATGTTGAACGAATATGAGAAGACCGTCGGGTGCAGTTTAGACTCTTATCTAATTAGCATCCTTTCAAGCATTTGAAAGTAGTTTAAACTCTTATACTTCCATTTGTGTAATAAAAGATTTGGAGTAGTCTTTTCCATCACATATCATGTTGATTCAATGTTAATGTCACTAAATGTGTAGTACTTGTGAAATACCTTGCGACGTACATTTGTAGAAGGGAATCAAATGCTAAAGGTTTGTAAAAATATAACATTGACACTCTCAACTAATACAACAAATGACGTTTACCCAAAAAGTATTTGCTTACCAGGTATTGAAACTATTAGTATGCATAAGCGAACTAAAATGGTTCTTCTTGCATATTTGAAACATGATCCAATAGAAAGTTGGTGTTGAAGTAGATCCACTTGGTGTCTTTACTACATGATAAAAAAAAGATAGATCTTTAGAGACGCACTAAATAATTTCATCGTAGATTGTTTAGTCTCACGTAAGAATAATGAAAAAAGACTTATAACGAGGAGTGTTAGCTTAACCTATATTGCAAGATGTGTGTAAAAATTTTAAATTTAAAGACAAGAGATAGCCACAATTTAATAAAAAAGAAGCTATAAATGTTATTAGCATGTGAGAAGTTGAGGGTTAACACGATACATTTAAGAGAAGGGAAGTTAGAAAGGTTATCATGAGCATATGAAGAATTAGAGGTGGAAGATGTGTTTGAATTTACCAAAAAAAATCTTATGCATAATGTCAGGATCGATTCTTAACAAGAATTAAACTTCTTAGAAACAGAATTTAGAGAATCTTGCGGAATAGAACTCTAAATTAATTAAAGAACAATCAATAGAATTCAACACACTGTATATATCAAACTGTATTACTCACAAGCTTTACACCAAACCTCAATCTTGTTGAACAGGCTCAACAAGACGACTTCTACTTCTCTAGAAATAGGGTTCTTACACCTTGAGGTTAATTCACTCTTGAATCAATATAGAATTCTATATCACACGTATATCTTCTGTTTTTTATCTATCTTCTAATAGCTATCTATCAATACTATATATACAAAAGTAATTACAAGATAACTATCAAAAGTAAATTGATCTTCTGAATCTTCGTTAAACATATCTTGATCAATTCCTTCTTTGTCTCCAAAAGTATCGCATACCAAACTTATCAAGTCAGCAGTATTAACAATGATTTGTCTCAGCAGCATTAATGACCTTCAGCAGTATTAACCTTCACAGTCTTCAAGCAGTAGTAACTCAGCTCAGCAGCACTAACCATGTCTAGCAGTAGTAATTTGGTCTAGCAGTACTAACAGTGTCTAGCAGTAGTAACTTCGTCTAGCAGTAGTAACGAAGAACTGGCAGTAGTAACATTGTCTTGGCAATACTAACCATACTTAGCATATATTCAGTTCCCAACAATCTCCCCCTAACTTGACTTTTAGGAAAAGAAGTCAAGTTCTTCAGATGATGCTTCCAAAACTTAATCATACATGCCTAGATTAGGATTCAATCCCAGACTTTGATTGAGAATCCTTTTTACCAAGAATCTACCCATTGCTGAATCCTTGTTGCAGGTCAACTTAGCATGTAGCATTCCATTCAGCCTCTTCATGCTGTGATTGTATATTTCATCCACCAGATAGTATTCTTGAGTTGCAGAGTCAAGGGAGATGACATATACTCCAAAGTTTTCATAGAGCATCCAGTTGGTAATGGCTTGAAACTGTGTGTTTATCCTATGCTGAACTGCTTCAGGTTTGAACATTTGGCACAAGAATTCAAGTACCATTTTAGAGATTGACATCCCTTGCTCAGTCAGCATGTTTTCATATATCCTCATCCCAACTTTGAACATCTCTTCTAAGTCTGATCTTGAGCAAGTTCTGACAATTTTTCCCCAAGTTGAAAAGACTTCAAATTTTCCATCTGCTCTTTTTATCCTAATGAACTCCTTTCTACCATCTTTCAAAGTGTCCCAAAAGATGATTTCAGGAGCCTTAGATGATATTGGTTCAGCCTGAATTGGAATTGGGTTAGAGTCAACACTAGTAATGTACAAATCACATTGGGCATCAGTTTGTGATTGTACATTGCTTGATTGCCTTGATGGAGTTGCCACTTCTTCTTCAGCAACTTTTGGATCAGATTTTTCTTTCACTGTTTCCTCCTGGGCCTCTTCTGCAGTTGGCTCCACCCTTGGCTTCTTTTCATTTTTCTTCTGTGAAGTTATGGGCTTGGTGCTTGGTCTTTTCTTTGACATCATCTTGGTTCTTTTAAGAGTTTTAACAGCTTCAGGAGTTGGTTCAGCTGTTTTAAGTTTTTCAGCAGCAATAACCATTTCTGCTGCTATGGCTGTTACTGCTTCTCTTAGAACATGTAATGATGCTGCTTCAACACTGTTCTTCACAATCCAATATATTTCTTCATCAATTTCAGCTTGAGATGTAGTTACTGCTTCCTGCTCAGTTTCTGCTGCTTTTTCTGTTTGGCCTTCAGCAGCATTAACTGTTTCTGCTGCTTGTTCAAACTCAGCAACATTAACAGTTTCTGCTGCTGTGGTTTCTGCTTCTTTAATAAGCTCTTCCCCCTTTTCTGTCTCCCCCTTATTCTGTGCACTGGACTCCCCCTTAAACTGTGCATTCTCAATTTCCATTTCAGTCTCCATCTGAACTGTCTCCTCCTCAACTTGTAGACCCTTCATATTCAGTTCTGCTTCTGACTCTGACTCCCCCTTTTTGGGAGCATCATCAGTTGGAATTCTTTTTCTCAGCACAAATCTTGCCTTTTTTCTTCTGTGCAACAACTTGGTGACCATCTTCTTGAGCTTCTCAATTTGAGACTGTTGGTAGGTGACCACAGTCTTCAGTTGCTCAATCTCCTTCTTTTGTGCCATAACATCCAAGTTGACATTTCCAATTGTTTCCATCAATTCATCATAGTTATATCTATCCTCACCTTGTTTAGAAGTGTTTACCTTCTTTAAAGGATCACTGGAAGTTTTAGCAGAAGCCTTCTGCCTAGCAGAAGCACTAACTGCCCCCTTGGTTTCTTGGCACCTGGGTCCTCCTAATGATTTCTCATTTAGAGTTGCCATGGGGAAGGTCTTATTTATGTTACCACTGTCCTTCTCTGTGCTAGCAGAAGTAGTGGCAGCCTTAGCACCCATATGCTCATCCTTCTCCTTAGAGAGCACCTTCTTGGGGTTGGGAGACACCCCTGTGGTTTCCCTGTTGATATTCTCAATTGGAGAATGCTCCAACTGAGTGCTTAAAGGCTTAGGGCTCTGAGTAGGTACATCAAGGGAAGGAACCTTGTGCACCTTTCTTCTTTGAAACCTTTTGGTGATTGTGGGAGTGGGTTGTTCAAGAATGGACTGAGGGATGTCTTTTGAGATGGAAGGTTGGGATTGGTCATCAGTGGGTGTGTCTAATGAGGGCCTTGACCCTGATGCCATACCTTCAATTGTGTGGGACACAACCATCATTGTAGAGAACAATGGTGTGTCAACTCCTTCCGAGTCCCAAGGAAGTCTTTTCATATTTGAAAAAACCTTCCCTTTAGGGGATTTTGGTACATATACCTCATCAAACTGAGGTAAGTCCATCAATTCCTTGTTAATAACTTCTTGCACAAACCTTGGATACATGTAAAAGCTCTTTTTGGATTCCAAGTTTGATACAAGATCATTAAAGATCATAGCTGAAAAATTGTACTTTCTGGTAGTGGATAAGCAGACCAAGGCATATGCAATGGGACTGCTGAACTCACTCCATCCAGTAGTTTTCTTGGAAATACAGTGCATCAGGGTATGAACAAGAAATCTCCATTGGTTGAAAAATTTTGACTTGTAGAATTTAAAAACACCAATGGGACCTTCATACCCCATTCTTTGTAAAGTCGAATATAAGTCATCAGAAGATAGAGAGGTTATACCTGAGGCATCATTAAAGTGAAGAGAGATGCGAATAACCTCCTCTGTGACTTTCAAGGGTTTATCACAAACCCTTGTTCGAATGGTTTTCTGCCCTTCTTCGAAACTAACAGTGGCATTCTCCCAAAATTGCGTCTGATGTTCGATATAGATGGTTGGGCTCACCGTTAGGGCATAGGAGATGTGCGAGGATTTAAGAAAATCGACGATATCGTGGAATCCCACAGCTTGTTTCGGCTTCTGAAGCATGGCTATTTCATTGTGCTCATCCACAAACTCCATGATTCCTGAGGATTCTTGAAAGAAAAACACAAAGATTCTGGGGAGACTAGGTTAGAACGAGAGAGAAGAAGTAAATGCGAAGAGTCGTTATGAACTTTGGCGGGCAAACAGGGGTATTTATATGCCCTAGATTATCACAAGCAGTATTAACGACATAGGCAGTACTAACTACCGAGCAGTATTGACTGCAAGGCAGTATTAACTCTGCACTTTGCATTACTAGTCAAATCCTCAAATGTCATCTTACCTTCTGACATATCACCTTTACCACTTCTCTTACCTTCTGCAGGATTGTTTCCAAAAGTAACATGTCCTCCATCAATTCATTTGAAATTCTTGAGGCAGGCCATGTTACCTGTCATGTGCCTGGAGCAACCACTATCAACATGCCAAATGCTCTTCCCCTTGAGCTGTTGGTTGCCCTGCACATCTGATAAATCAATTAGTTTTTGTTAGGGACCCAAGCCATAGTGGTCTTGGGTCTCCCTTGATCATCAAAATACTTACATTCTGTTTTGATGAGCTTGTCAAAGTGAGGAACATCAGTGCTTGAGTACTTTGTTTTGATGATAGGTCTAGAAGCAGTACTAACTGATGCAGAAGTACTAACTTTGTTAGCAGCACTAACACTGCTTCCAGAAGTACTAGCCTTCTCAGCAGTATTAACTAACTTAGCAGTACTAACACTAGAAGCAGTATTAATTGTTGAAGAGGTATTAACTGTGTTAGCAGTACTAACACTGCTAGCAGTATTATTGCTTCCTGCAGTACTGACATTGTTAGCAGTACTAACTGAGTTGGCAGTATTATCATTAGTACCTTTAGGCATCCATACTCTAACACTTTCTGTTTCTGCCTTTTTCATGTGGCTTTTGGTTTTAACTTGTTTCTTTGCCACAAGTTTCCTCACAGGCTTTTTATAGCCACCATTCTTTCTGTAACCACCAGGTTTTTGAAAAGATCTTTGAGCATTAAACCTTTGGTTAACAGGATTGAAATAACAGTGTTTGGCTAAATGATTTAGCTTACCACAGATGAAACAAGGTTTTGGCCTGTTAATTCTGTTCAGATCAACTCCTTGTCTCATAGCCCACTGGTTATTCCAATTTCTTTGATTACCCCTTTTGTTATCATGTTTTTGGGGCTTAAGCTCTTGAGATTTCTTACAAGAACAATGTTTACAGGTATTGGGAGCCACAACTGTGGTCTGTGTGTAATGGACTCCCTTTCTGTTTCTTTCCTTTTTATCCCATTGTTCTTAACTCCTTCTTCTGTTTCAGTCCTTTTTATCTCATTGTTCTTAACATATGGACTTTCACATTCCTCATCAGATCCTGCTTTGTCAGTCTCATCCTCAACAACTACTTCTTTTTCACAAGGATCTATATTAATCTTTAATTCAGGTTCCTTCCTATCCTTGGTCTCTAACAAATCAGACTTAGGAGGTATGTAGTTGTTGTTGTAGGGTGGAGGTGTGGCATTGTACCCTATCCCTACTTTCATCTTGTCATGGATTTGAGCCTTGATGATGGTATCCATGGTTTTAGAAGCACAGGTAAACTTTTCAACATCAAGTTTAACCTTCTTAAGCTCTTCTTTTAATTTCTCATTCTCCTCCCCAGACACTTTCAGCTTAATCTCATACTCATTCTTCTCCCACTTCCAATAGTTAGTATCATAGTGGTGTTGAAGTTCATTAGCTTGAAAAGCTCTAATCTGTTCCTCAAACCTTTCTACAATTCTAACATAATCTTTCACATCTTTCTCTAGCCTCTTAAGGTTATCACACATACCCTGATTGTGATCCCTATATCTTTTAACAGCATCAATGCAAGATTGAGAACAGAGTTTAGATTGTACCTCAGTGGGAATATCGGATACTTCTGCCATGAGTGCATGATTCTGTATTGCCTCTTCTGTTTGATCACTCCAATCAAAAGTACTGTTTGATTCAATAGAATATTTCATAATGATTGTAGATTTCTAAGAAACACAGGCTCTGATACCACTTGTCAGGATCGATTCTTAACAAGAATTAAACTTCTTAGAAACAGAATTTAGAGAATCTTGCGGAATAGAACTCTAAAATAATTAAAGAACAATCAATAGAATTCAACACACTGTATATATCAAGCTGTATTACTCACAAGCTTTACACCAAACCTCAATCTTGTTGAACAGGCTCAACAAGACGACTTCTACTTCTCTAGAAATAGGGTTCTTACACCTTGAGGTTAATTCACTCTTGAATCAATATAGAATTCTATATCACACGTATATCTTCTGTATTTTATCTATCTTCTAATAGCTATCTATCAATACTATATATACAAAAGTAATTACAAGATAACTATCAAAAGTAAATTGATCTTCTGAATCTTCGTTAAACATATCTTGATCAATTCCTTCTTTGTCTCCAAAAGTATCGCATACCAAACTTATCAAGTCAGCAGTATTAACAATGATCTGGCTCAGCAGCATTAACGACCTTCAGCAGTATTAACCTTCACAGACTTCAAGCAGTAGTAACTCAGCTCAGCAGCACTAACCATGTCTAGCAGTAGTAATTTGGTCTAGCAGTACTAACAGTGTCTAGCAGTAGTAACTTCGTCTAGCAGTAGTAACGAAGAACTGGCAGTAGTAACATTGTCTTGGCAGTACTAACCATACTTAGCATATCTTCAGTTCCCAACACATAATGAAACCGTATTTATATATAGGGACGACATGGTCATTTTCTTATATTAAACATATTAAAATAATCAAAACATTTAGAAAAAAGAAAAATGAGATTCTAAGCTTTAGTAGAGGCCACGTCAACACCTGTGGCTTCTCCTTTAATATATATATATATATATATATATATATATATATACTAGTGTGGGCCCCGCGCGTTGTGCAGTAGCGAAAAATATTTTAAGGAATTACTTGACCGCATTAAGATAAAAGGTAAATTTTCGGTTAATACTAATAAGATACGAAATAAAACGAAAAATACAATGCTATAAGTGGTTCATTTTCATCTACTGATTACCATTTGTTCTTACGAATATATTGAGATTTATTGATAATAAGTTTGTTGTTATATTATTTAGAACTCAAACGACACACCGCACAACCATATGACTATTGTTGTTATGAATGATTTGAAGAATTTTTTTTCCCAAAAAGGGGTTGACTAAATTTAGTGAACTCTATGAGTTGCCACAAACATGAATCATCTCTTGTTGCAAATATATGTTAACATGTTTCATAAAAATGTTAATCTTTTTATCAATATGGAATTACGAAACTCATTTCAAATTTATATACAATTTTTCCTTTATCATTTATTGTACATAGTCCATTTAATTCTAGAATCTAGCATCCCCTCATCAATGTGGGATGACTAAAACAATACCACAACGCAATATTTGAAAATAAAAAATCTTACAATGTCAGTTCAAATATCCTTGGTTATTTCTTTTATACATATAAATAAAAAAAGATAGAAAATATAAAGATTTTTCTATTTATATATATATATATATACATATGTTATATAAATATTTATGTTATGTTTTGTAAAATATCTATTGAGGTATTGATCAAAAGACGTTTCACAATGGTATCTCAAATTCTTTTGGTTATTTCTATATATATATATATATATAAGTCTACTATTTTGTAAACTTTTTTCGTGTAAATTTTGAATTTCATAGGTTTTCTTGATGAAATTGTTACATGAAATTGTTTATTATGATGAAATTGTTTCATATCATTCATTTCTTGATGAAATTGTTTCATATATTTGTGTTTTTTTATGTACTTTCATATTTTTTTTTCATTTCTATGAAACTGTTTCATATATTTTCTCAGAATCTCAGTTGATGAAATTTTGCAGTTTTTACCTAAAAACACAAATATATGAAACAATTTTATCAACAAATGAATGATATGAAACACTTTCATCAAAATAAACAATTTCATGAAACAATTTCATCAAGAAAAACCTATGAAATCCAAAGTTTACACACATTTAGAGTTTACAATTTATTATCTCTCTCTCTCTCTGTCTCTGTCTATATATATATATATATATATATATATATATATATATATACACACACACTTATTCAATATTTGAAAATACTAAAATCTGATGGCTTTTGAGTCGTACCTTAGTGATTGTTTAATTATATTTGTAAACAAACTTCGTTTTAACAATCATTAATCTCTTTTTGATTTTCAATGACACATTCTTCTATTATATACACTCTCATTTTCTAATATATCACAATCAGTATTTGAAAATACTAAAATTTTATGGCTTCATGTCATGTCATGGCATGTTATATCTTTGTTTTATATAAATATATTTATTGATGTTTCAAACTTTATTCCAACAATCATCAACCTTTTTTTTTAAAATTTTGCATGACATCTTCTAATTTTATATACTTTCATCTTCTAATATATGACTTTTATCACCAACGTGGGATAACCAAAACTCAACCATAGTTTAATATTTAAGAATACTCAAATCTTACCGTTGTTCCTTTAATATATAATATATATATCATGGTTTTTTAAGATAAAATTTCCCAATGCAAAATGAGGGTTACTCAAAATAAGATAAGCTTATGAGTATCAGTTGACATAAAGACATCTCATCCTCCTTTCTTATATAACCTTAATTATTTCAATCTTTCAATTATTCACCAATGTGTGACAACTTAATCTCAACCACAATCCACCAATTGGGAACACTTCAGCATCAAAATGTCACCTCAAATACACTAAACAATATTTGCTTTTCAACTATCATGGGGTGCACAAAAACCTGAAATATGCCAAATAACCACAAAAATTTGAAATACCCAAAAAACAATTTGGTCATTATCGAAGAATATGAATAATATGGAAAGACGACCACTATGCTTAATTGATTCACCTGTTGATAGTATTCTTGGCAAGTATGACTACGGATTGCCAGTTCACCTAATTTCAAAGTCACTTATTCTTTTTCATCTACTTGTTCAAGAATCAGTAGAAGACTAAACACTATAAGATTTTCCACAATAAATTAAAGGAACAACTTCTAAACAAACCAAAATAGTAAAAACTGAATAAAACACTATAGAATTTTTGGACAATCAAATAAACACCAAAATAGTAAAAAAATGAATAAAACACAACAAAATCAAAATGGAAATTACTTACTTTTTCAGCAAATCTCGATATTCTGTTAGCATTTGCTCTCCCTAATCAATGTCATACTTGGAAGAATAAAATACATAAGTGACATGTTGGATATACTTGACAGAAGACAAATACAATTGTTGATATGGTGGGTCTTGATGTTGCAAAACATGCGTCTTCCACCATCATTTAAGAAAAGGAAATGTCAGGTAAGAAACATTGCAAGTTTGCAACAAAATTGCACCATCACGAGTGGCTGGTAGAATTCGTGGTGAAGCCAACACATACCAAAACTATTAAATGATACATGAATAGATGATAGAATTAAACAGATAAATATGCAAAGTTAGTGTATTTATCTAAGTTTTATGGAATCTAAAGAAAAAAAATTATTACTTTTAAGGCTCATATGCTTTTACATTGAGTACCAACTATGAATATAGATTTGCTTATGACTTCTTAAATGCAAGAGTTCAACATAGATGCTATCAATATTTGTCCTTGCTGAATCTTTTCTCAAACAAATGGCAATACGTTTCAGTATGCTCTGTAAGTGCATATTCAACAAAATGGATGGCAACATGATCATAAATGTGAAGTGGTGTTTGTTGCTTCTATTTCTGTTAGCTTCAATCTTCCTAATCATAGAAGTTTTTAGAAGTAGTGAAAAATAGGCTAAGTGAAGAGAGCCGAACTTACCGAGAGATCAAGGTCGAGAAGCTACAGAAGCTAAAGAGGCGTCCTACAGAAGCTCTGTCATACACGCAAAGAAGGCCAAAGACTCGGAATTCGGTGAAGTCTGCTCTACAAAGGATCAGGCCGCAGAACCTCTGTAACACTTTACAGAGCCTCTATGGTCCTCTCTAATGACTTGAAGATATTTATAATATCTTGCTACTGTTACTGGACCTGTTCATCAACTTGCATGGTAGCATGCCCTGTCCATCTTCAACGTGTCAAACTCTGATTGGATTCAATAGGGCTTAGTACAAAATAGACGTCTGCTGCATTAAATGCAATACAACACGTCCAACTGTTCATGCCATCCGTCCAACTATTCATACCGTCCGTTCTGAATAGTACCTTATGCTTTTTGGTCCCCTTAGAGTAGTATATAAGGAAGACTCATGTTGAGTTCTTCAAGATCGAGAATTGAGAGAGAAAAACATCAAGAACACATAGCTTATATACTTTGAGAGTCATATCTGTTTTAAAGCTTTGCTTACTCACTGTTCTTGAATCTGTTCTTGATATATATATATTCAGTAAACTTTGAGATATTATTTCCTGTTCACTGTTTATTTATATTGTGTTCTAAATCTATCAAACATATCTGTTAGTTCTTCAAATACGCTTCCGCATCATACTTAAAATTGAACTAATAGATCTGATAATCTTGTTTAAACAAAACGGGAACCAACAATTGGTATCAGAGCATATTTCTGGTAGAGCCTCTGTTGAGCTCAGCAGAGGCTCTATGACCTCAAATTTCTCATAACTCAAATTTTATGAAACTTTTTGATCTTTTGATTTTCGAAATGTTATCCACAGTATATTTAGGATATATTTGACAATTTGTGTCCCAGAAAACTGTTTTCAACAACCTTTTGTACGAGAGACATACCTTTTTGGTTCTTTTCTCGGCAGTGATGTCTGACTTCTGTCGATATAGATTCATCGACATTCTTCTTTGGCTTCCCCTTGAAAGTTTTACCTCTGTAGATCATTTCAGGGTCCCTTTTTGCTCCCCCTTGATCTAATCACCTTTGTAGATCAGGAATTTTCCTTTTGCTCCCCCTTGATCTATGCTTGGATCAAAGAATGGTAAGATTTGTATTGAGCATAGGTCTTGTTTTTCCAGAGGTTCTGTGGAGGTCGTCAGAGGTTCTGAGCAGACTTACAGAAGCTCTGTGATATCAAGAACTATTTAAGATTGAGAATTTACATACAGAAATAAATCAATCAAAGCAATAAGTTAAGTAAAATAGAAATATATACTTATTTACAGAAGATAAAGCTATACTTATAGAGGATTTTCACATCATATTAATCATTCCTAACTTACCCACCAAGAAATTAAATCTTTTCTCGTCTAAGGCTTTGGTGAATAAGTCTGCAAGTTGATATTCTGTTGGCACGAAATGCATCTCGATTGTACCGTGTTCAACATGATGTTTCAAGAAGTGGTACCTTATATCGATATGCTTGGTTTTGGAATGTTGCACAGGATTGGCAGATATGGCAATGGCACTTTTGGAATCACAGAAGATGGGTATTTTGAATAGAATGTGGTCGTAGTCTTTTAGCTGAGTCTTCATCCATAGAACCTGAGAACAACAGCTAGCAGCAGCAACGTATTCAGCTTCCGCCGTAGATGTTGATACATAGTTCTGCTTTTTTGGAGGTCCAACTGACTAGTTTACCGCCTAGGAATTGACAACTCCCAGAGGTACTCTTTTTGTCGAGCATGCATCCTCCATAGTCTGAATCTGTATAAGCTTTAAGACAAAAGCTAGAGTTCTGTGGATACCAGAGACTAAGATTTTTGGTCCCCTTTAGGTATCTAAAGATTCTTTTAACAGCATCATAATGTGATTTCTTAGGATTAGCTTGATAACGTGCACAAAGACATGTGGAATGCATAATGTCAGGTCTGCTTGCAGTTAAGTATAACAGAGATCCAATCATGCCTCTGTAGAGAGTGCATTCTACAGAGATGCCATCTGGATCTAAGGATAACTTATTTCCAGTGGCCATTGGAGTTTTCATTGCAGAGGTATCGGAGAGGCTATACTTGAAAATAATGTCAGAGACATATTTGGCCTGATTTATAAAAATTCCCTCTGATGTTTGTTTGACTTGGAGTCCGAGGAAGAATGTTAATTCTCCCATCATACTCATTTCAAACTCACTCTGCATGAGTTTTTCAAAACTTTTGCACTCTTATGTATTAGTAGACCCAAAAATTATGTCGTCCACATAGATTTGTACAAGCATTATTTCACTGTTTTTACGTTTATAGAATAGGGTAGTATCTGTTGTACCTCTGTTGTAGCCATTTACTAGAAGAAAGGTAGATAGTCGTTCGTACCATGCTCTTGGAGCCTGTTTCAGTCCGTACAGAGCCTTTTCAAGGTAGTATATATGCCTTGGGAATTTTGAGCTTTCAAATTGATTCACCTCCGATTATTCAATCAAGGAAGCAGAGTCAACGGCCTTTGAAGAAAGATGACTTATATTTTAAGATATTGAGTTGGACAGTCAAAAAGCCCAAAGGCCAAAAAGAAGAGCAAAAACAGAGGAGATGTCTTCCTCATAGGCCATTGACTATCTATCCCCGGAGTCTTTCTCTCCGTCAAAGGGACTCTCTCTTTCTACCCTGGTGGCTGATTTACGTAAACCTCTTCTTGGATTTCACCGTTGAGAAAAGCTGATTTTACGTTCATCTGATAGACTTTAAAACCTCTGTGAGCTGCGAAGGCTAAGAATATTCTTATTGCTTCGAGCCGTGCAACAGGAGCAAAAGTCTCATCGTAATCTATGCTTTCTTCTTGCCTATAACCCTTGGCCACCAATCGTGCTTTGTTTCTGATGACCACTCCATCTTCATCCTTCTTATTTATGTAGACCCACTTAGTGCCAATGGCCTGTTTCCCTCATGGCAGAGGTACTAAAGTCCATACTCTGTTACGCTCAAACTGCAAAAGTTCTTCTTGTATGGCGTCTACCCAGTTTGGGTCATCTAGGGCTTCAGAAATCTTCTTTGGTTCTATCACACTAATAAAATTTGTAAAGAAACAAAAATTAGCAGTGGCAGACCTGGTTTTTACTGAGTCAGAAGGTTCTCCAATTATTTGGCTTGGAGGATGGCTTTTTGTCCACTGAGTGGTGCGTGGAAGATGGTCATCAATGTCATCGAACCTTTCTTCAGAAGCTTCTTGTGTATCTTCTTCTTGTGTAGCCTCTGTCGTTCTTCTTGCCTTGGTAGTTGATTCTACCATTTGTGGAATGATTGGTATGAGTGGTGGTGGAGTTTGTTCCTCTGAGGACGTATAGTCTTGGTCCTCCAATTTCCTCTGTAATTGGTTCTTCTGTGGATCGTGGAGTTTGTTTTTCAGCAGCTTCTGTGGTCGTTTTTCTTGATGTTTCATCTTCTGCATTTTCTTCTTCGGCATTTGCATCTGTAGTATTTACAGAAGAAGATGAAGCATTATTTGGACCAGTTAGAGTCATACCTGTAGGATTTTGTCCGACAGAGGATGGTTCTTCAGAAACTCTGATGGTTCCAACAGAAGGATCAATGTCATCGTGGAACATCTCTAAAAATAGAAGATTTAAGTCTTCTTTTCGTTTGCGAGATGTCAGAGGTTTCCCTTTTAAGTTCGAGTTCTGAACTGATTTGCTCAAAAGTCATTTGGAATGAATCATCAAAAGAAACATTGATACTTTCTATGATTTTGCGAGATCTTGTAAGGAATGCTCTGTAGGCTTTGGAAGTGGCAGAGTATCCAATGAATTTGCCTTCGTCAGCTTTTACCTCAAACTTTCCTCTTGAATCTCTGTCGTTTAAAACAAAGCATTTACATCCGAACAAATGAAAAAATTTGATGTTTGGCCGCCTTTTGTTGATCAATTCGTAAGGAGTCTTGAGGTGTCTTTTCACAATGGTTGAACGATTTTGTGTATAACATGCGGTAGAAATCGCTTCTGCCCAAAAGTTCATCGGTAATCCGCATGCTGATAGCATAGCTCTTGCTGCCTCCACGAGCGTTCGATTCTTCCTTTCAACTTTGCCGTTCTGCTGTGGAGTGCGTGCTGCAGAGATGTTCTGTGATATTCCTTCTGTAGAAAGATAGGCTTCAATGACAGAGTTTTTAAATTCTGTGCCATTGTCACTTCTTAACTTCTGTATTCTGCATTCATAAAGAACTTGGATTCTTTTCATTAGATTAATCAAGATGATTGGAACATCCGATTTCTTTCGAATAAATTCAACCCATGTGAAACGCGAATACTCATCAATTAAGACAAGTATGTATTTCTTGCCACCTAGGCTCTGTATGGCAATGGGACCGCAGAGGTCAACATGAAGCATGTACAGAGGTCTAGTGCAAGACACATCTGTTTTGCCTCTGTGGGAAGCTATTCTGAGTTTTCCCATTTCACAGACAGAACACAAGTGATCCTTATTAAATTTAACATTAGGCAAACCTTTAACTAGATCAAGTTTTACCAGTTTATCTAATGTGTGAAAGTTCAAGTGACAGAACCTGTTATGCCATAACCAGGCTTCTTTACTTTCGCAAGCTACAAGGCAAACTTTGTCCTTGGTTGTTGAACAAAAATTCATCAGATACAGATCACCTTTTCTTTCGGCTCGCAGAAGTTCCATTCCTGTGTCTTCACTTTGCAGAGAGCAGAAAGTTCTTTTGAATAACACATCGAATCCTGTATCACAGAGTTGACTTACACTGAGTAGGTTGTGTTTAAGGCCATTCACATATGCAACTTTGTATACAGAGACGTTTTCCTTCTGTATGACTCCATAGCCTTTGATGTGTCCCTTCTTGTCGTCTCCAAAAGTTACAGATCCACCATCGTGTGTTTCTTTGTACGTGGATAGTAAACTTCTGTCGCCAGTCATGTGCCTTGAGCATCCGGAGTCAAGATCACAAATTAACCCTCTATCGATCTTTTGGAATGTTATCTCGGAAACCGAATACATACACCATGACCTTCACGAACAAAACTTTTTCCATAACAGTTTTCTCGGACACCAACTTTCAAATATGTCCGAAAAACATTTCTTAAAACAGATCAAAAATTGGATGATCAGAAAATTTAATAGAATTTTTGTTATGATATTTTTTCACTCATAGAGCTTCCGCTGGCCCTCACAGAGCTTCTGCAAGTTCCCACAGAGCCACAAAACCTCTGCGAGTAAAAATTCTTAACTAAAAATCCTATTGATCCTCTCCAGTGCCTTTGCAAACGTTTTGGTTAAAGAAGAACCCACAGAAGTCATGATAACAATAAGATATATGAGAAAGGGATAAACATCAAGATTTTCAAAATCACAGAGCTTTTGTAAACCACCGAAGTTCTGTCAATCTGTTACTTGGGCATTTCTGTAGTAATAACGGTTACTTTTACTGAGAGTGAATCTCATGTGGCTAAGAACAACCCCACGCGCCTAGCATTAATGGGCCGCGCACGACGTCCTGTCATCCTCTGACATGGCCTACGTGTCCCATTTTTATTGGGCGTACATGGAACGTTTTCTGTGGAAAGTTGAACCCGCCGTTCTAACTTGTGTACGGATTCCAAATTTTAATCCATTGCCATATATTTTACTCTTTCGAATTCTACTGTTTTACCCTTTTATAAAAACCAAGCTTACCCTCTCATAAACTTTTTACAAACCCTCATTCTTCTCCGGCGAAACCCTGCAAAAACCTGCAAGTATCTTATTCTCATTACCAATGGCTTCATCTTCTCAAGCTATCTCCCCTGCACACTCTCCGGCGAACTCACTAGAACATTCACCTCCTCATTCTGAACATTCAGAAAACCCCCACCTTGCCAAAAGTATTGAACTAGAAGATTCCGGCGATTCAGCAGAATTTGCTCCGACCACACATCTTCAAAACTTCATAGCAAAGGATCATTTCGAAAAGGCACTACCAATCAAATCCAACAATTGCTATTTGGTCCCCTCACCCACTGCTTTCGGCGAAGCCCATGCCATTCTTCTAAACATAATGGAAAATCATATCCTCTTCCCTCTACTCTCAAGAACCCAAAAAAAATTCCAGTTAGATATTTGAACCAGTTTTGGCAAAGTTGCCGATTTGATAAAGATGATTCTCTTATCAAAGGGTACATTTCAAGACCTGGCAAATCTGAACATCTGGAAATCAGGTTCAATAGAACAATGTTCTCACTTGAATTCAACCTACCAACAAGGGGTCTTCTTGGATTGAAGAAATATGCAGAGCAACCAACAGACGACGAGATCTGTCGTTTCGTAGAAATGCTTGGGTACAACACCCAACTGAGGAAGAGAAATGACTTCCGCAGAGGCAGAGTACCACCTATGTGGAACACCTTGTTCTCAATTCTTAACAGATGCCTGACAGGGAAGATAGGCAGTATTGACCAGAGCTCACATCAGATATTAACCATCATGTATGGGGTTTACTATGATCTCCCACTGGATTACGCGACCATAATGATGCAAGAGATCATCAACACCATCGACAGAAAGAACAACGCCAGAAGGGTCAAAGAGAACGATCCTAACTTTCTACCACCTCTGCAATTCCAAAGAATACTGGGAGTTTTGTTCGAACCTCTGTTGCTGATACAGAACTGGCCAATGGAAGGGCCAATTCCCAAACAGTTCCCAATGAACAAAAATACCCCCACTGATCATGTAGATGGCTACACACACTGCAGACCTTTGTCAAAGAACCTTCTGAGGTATGCCATGAATAAAACCCTTAAGAAAGAGTACATACGCGATCATAGAACTCCAAAACCGAGTCCCATGACACCCCCGCGTTTAGGTGTCCCCCTAGGAACAATGATTGCAGAACCTCTTTCCACTCAAGAAGAAAAAGATCACAAACTAGCAAAACACATGGCTATTCAACTTAGCTTCTTAGCCAAACATGCAGAGCTCATGGGAAAGAAGTCCTCTTCGAAATCTTCTACCTCTACTCCAAAATCAAAGAAGAGGAAAACAGAAGAAGGCACCTCCACAAGCGCTGCAGAAGATCAACCTTCACCTCCTCATGCCACATAAATTGGCTCCACTGCTCCTCCCTCTTCTCCAAAACAGAAGAAGAAAAGAAAATCGAAAACCACAGAGGAAGGGGCACCAAAACCTAAGAGGAGGTAAACCAAAAAGAAGCATGGGAAATCACTTGAAAAATTGGTTACCATAGAAGAAGAAGCAATCGCAGAAGAAAGAACTGTAGAAGAAGAAGATGCAGAAGTAGAAATGACAGAAGAGGGATATCAATCACCCTATCAATCCCCAGATCGATTTGCTCACCAAGGAAACTTAAACGATTTCCTACAGAACCTTGACATTGCCCACACTCTAAATACAGCAGGGTGGACGGCACAACCACTCGACCACCACTCCCCAGAAGAACAATACTTCTCTATTTCTGGCATTGACACACATCTGCAAGAAGATGATCAAACACCCAGAGATCAATCAGTTGAGACACCTGTTATTCTACAGAACCCCTTCATTCAACAAGGATTGGACGTCCACAAAAGGAGTCCAAACCCAGCTTCAGAAGAAATAGAACAAACAGAAGCTGAGTGGAATAGAGATGAAGTAACAGAGGCTTTAGAGAAAATAATAGAAAAAGGAAAAGAGGCCGAAGTTGTACAAGAAGAGGGATTTGAAATAAGGGAGACAATAATGGAGGTCTCAGAGGTAGATTCAGATGAAGAAGAAGCTGTCTGGATACGAAAAGGTCTCTATCATCCACATGTCATGAGATTATACGGCTCTCATCCAATGTACGACATCTTAGGCACAGAGCAAGGAACTTCAACAGAAGCTAGGGAAGAAGCACCAAGCCATCGGATAGCTACAGAAGCTGAAATGGTAGAAAATGATGTAGTGCTTGGATGCTTAATAGAGGAAGAAACAAGAAAAGATGCCTGGATTAATAGAGGCACACAACCAAAACCAACTCCTAGTGCAACCCACACATCTAACTCCGCAGGTCTAGCTGCAGAAGGAGTTATTGAAAAAGAGCAGCGCCGCTCGATCCAAACCCAACCCATCCAGCCAGAAGTCACTCTTTCGACTTCTGCGCCCACAGAAACCGGGGAATCCATTCCTAGGGAGTCTCCTCAAAGAGACTCACCTATTGTTCGTGATAAATCGCCCCAGAACACACTAGAACACCCTACAGAGAAATTCGTTTCCTCTGCCACACACGAAATAGAGCCAACCCTTCTTTCAGAGAGAAGTAGTGAGCACAAAGACGAAGAGACTCAAGACAAGTCTCCGAGTCAACAGAAGAACATTCCGACACCCACCTCTGGAGTGGGAGTGGACACTGTTCTTCACAGAACTTCTGTAGAGAATGAAACTCAGGTTTCCTCTCAAAGATCAGATGGAAATCCTTCCACCCCCAACGTACAAACAAGGGTGAACGAAGGTGTCCCAAGAGCAGGGACTCACTCTGGATACGAATGTGTTCCTCCAGAGGTTACATCTGGGACATAAGTATCAAGGGATGAGTTCCAAACCCTTGTCACCTCTGTGAACCAAACCAAGAAAGAGTTGCCAAGCTCTTTCACATCTTTTGCAGAGAAAACATCAACGACCTTGCTAAATCTGAACACCAAAATGGACAATCTGTCCACAGAGGTGAAAACGGCCATCACAGAGATGAAATCTTCTGCTCAAACAACTGCCACAACTACAGCCACTTCTGCTGCTAAAGATTTTAGAATAGCTACAACATCTGCATTCAAGGAATCAGTCAAACATTTCCTTAAACAAATGAACAAGCAATCCAACAAATCACAGAGCATCACACCTGCAGAACTACAGAAGGCTCTACAAAACGTTCAAGAAGAGGCAATGCGCAACACTACAATGCTGCAGCCAAAAGATTACATGACCAGAGCACAGCTGACAGAGCTCGGGCAGAATGTCATAAACCAGGTCATAGAAGTCATTGTCTCCTTCACTACTGCAAATGCCAACTACGTCAAAGAATTCAGAAAAAGTGTCGACAGAATGCTTTTCAACACAGAAGCAGAGCTTGCAACTCTAATCGGCCTCTGTGATGATGTATGTGCAAAGTTAATGGCCGCAGGAGCAGAACTACCAAAGAAACCCAAAGCTTCCTGCAGAGCAGAGGGTACTTCTGATCAGAGTCAGGATGACTCTGATGATGACCATCCTGGTCCATCAGATCATCCTGAGGGGGAGAATATAAGGGAGAAAGCTACGACCAGAGGACTACAAGCTCCACCAATCGCAGCAGAACCAATCAGCCAAGCCCCTCTAGAACAAACCCAAGATCAAAAGACCACAGAGACAACACACATCTCTGTGGAATCAACTTCTGAAGAAACCAATATTCCAGAAGCTGATCAGCAAACCACAAAGGCAACAACCACCCCTGTGGTAATCTACTTGGAAGAAAGACCTTCAACAGAATCAACAGAAAAACCCCAAACCATACCAAGAAGAAAGTTGATTGCCACCAAACCCAAAAGAGCAACGACCTATGCTTCTTCTATTCTGAGAAAGATGCACAATACAATGACTGAACGAATGGCGCATAGAGAAGAAGAAAGGCACAAGTTCACATTAGCTTTCAAAATGGCAAGAAAATTCGATATCCAACCTTCACCAACAAAAACCGAGCTTATAGAAGAAGTCACCAAAGAACCTCCAACAGAGGTTACAGAGAAAAGAAAGCCAACAGAACCAACGCCACAAAAGTCCTCTCAAACACAAGTGTCAAAACCTACAGAGGCAACCCCCATCATTCCAACAGAAGCACCAACAACCAAACCTACAGAAGCAACAGGTTCTGCACCTCCAAAAGCCAAAGACAAGGGAAAGGCAAAAATGACAGAAGAGCCCAAGAAAAAGAAATCAGTGCCCAATCCTACAGAGAAATTGATGAAAAGGGCTTTTGATGCCTTTCAAACTCCAAAGCCTGAAGAAGAGGACTGGGCATATGGATTGAAGCCTCTATCAGACATTCCTCTATCAGGAAGAGCTGCAGAAGTTGTTCAACAGATGGAGAGTTTCAGAAGACGAGTACCACCACATGGTCCAACATACGAAGAAATGGAAGAAGTGGTGTACAAATATCTCTACAAACAACTCTTTCAGAACCTCCATCCAACAGACCAAACACAAATCCGAACATCAGAGAAGAATTTGAGAACATCTTCAACAGAACAAAGCCAAGAACCAAAGCAGAAGTCTTCTCAATTCATAAAATCAAAAAGGTAATCTTCTGCAGATTCTCCTTAACAAGAACCTATCCAAGAGTCAGGTACAATCTTTACAGAGTCAAAAGGGTAAACAATTCAGAAACCACCTTCGCTGATGCTGACATAAGGAATCTGAATCCCTATGATCTACCTGAACTTCTGCAATGGACAAAGGACAACTACAACACAGAGCCAAACACCAGAGCCTATCAAGTGTTGAGAAAAGCAATGAGGGAAAAGCTTCTGATCTACAGTATGATAGATTTTCAACTGGGAAAGGATCTTGGTCTCAAACATCTGAATTTACGACCACCAGAGGATCGCTGCCCACCCGACGCCGTGCCCAACTCAATCATTACAGAACCAAGATTCGGGTTAGTATTTCAAAACCCACAAGGCGAAGTCAAACTGTTTGTGTGCATGGACTGTCAGAAGTACGCAACTAGTACTCTGAACAAGTTCAGAGCAAGCCTTGTAAAATACAGAGATACAGAGAAAATTAATAGAGATGCTGCAGATACTTTTATCAGAGAGATTGATGCCACAATCCGCCTAAGAGAACTCTGCATCAGTTTCTACAAAGAGATCAGAAGAATCGGAAGAGACAACAGAAGCTACAACGATTTCAAAGATGCCAAATTCTGATTCTCAAACCTCAAATCTCTGCAAATCATGTTAAAGTTTATCTTTCATTGTACTCAAATGTAAAATGCCTCTGGCATACTTCTAAATGAAAAGAACTTTCGAGGTATTGTTTAACCTCTGTTTTATCTAACTTAGCCTAACTTAACTAAAGTTCAAATTTTTATTTTTCACTACTTAGGGGGAGATTGTTAGCTTCAATCTTCCTAATCATAGACGTATTTAGAAGTAGTGAAAAATAGGCTAAGTGAAGAGAGCCTCTTACAGAGGCTCTGCCGAACTTACCGAGAGATCAAGGTCGAGAAGCTACAGAAGCTAAAGAGGCGTCCTACAGAAGCTCTGTCATACGCGCAAAGAAGACCAAAGACTCGGAATTCGGTGAAGACTTCTCTACAAAGGATCAGACCGCAGAACCTCTGTAACACTTTATAGAGCCTATGTGGTCATCTCTAATGACTTGAAGATATTTATAATATCTTGCTACTGTTACTGGACCTGTTCATCAACTTGCATGGTAGCATGCCCTGTCCATCTTCAATGTGTCAAACTCTGATTAGATTCAATAGGGCTTAGTACAAAATAGACGTCTGCTGCATTAAATGCAATACAGCACGTCCAACTATTCATGCCATCCGTCCAACTATTCATACCGTCCGTTCTGAATAGTACCTTATGCTTTTTGGTCCCCTTAGAGTAGTATATAAGGAAGACTCATGTTGAGTTCTTCAAGATCGAGAATTGAGAGAGAAAAACATCAAGAACACATAGCTTATATACTTTGAGAGTCATATCTGTTTTAAAGCTTTGCTTACTCACTGTTCTTGAATCTGTTCTTGATATATATATATTCAGTAAACTTTGAGATATTATTTCCTGTTCACTGTTTATTTATATTGTGTTCTAAATCTATCAAACATATCTGTTAGTTCTTCAAATACGCTTCCGCATCATACTTAAACTTGAACTAATAGATTTGATAATCTTGTTTAAACAAAACGGGAACCACCAATTTCCAATCAAATTCTACCTCATAACTATTGCTTACAAATGTCGGTTAGATGTCGGTTGATCAAGACGTTCATTGTATATAATTAGTAATGTATGGAGGACCGTTTTCCTGAACCAAACCGGTACCATATATTCGGTTCCAAATAATCCTCAAAATCGGTATTTGGTACAGGGATTTTCCCGAAAATAACGAAACCAAACCGGAATGTTAAAGGGCAATGTCTTTTTAACTTATTTGATTATGCATATCATCTCCTAAATAAAGTTTACCTTTTCCTAATCAATTGGGTTAGTTTAAGGGGTCGTTTACCAAACGCTTACCCAGGTAAGCGCTTACCAAGTCCCATTACCTACCGGATTAACATGGCAAAGACCAAAAATCTTACCCGGTAAGAGAGAATGCAAGGACAGAGTCTTACCCGGTAAGTGATGACAGCGGCTCTTACCACGGTTAGCGCTTACCGGGTGAATTGTTGCATACGAAACCAATTTGTTGTACAAGAGTTTTTCCCAGTAAGTAAGTGGTAGTGTTAAATTTACTTTCGGGTAAGCGTTTGGTAAACGACCCCTAACACTGAGTTTTTCTGGTGAATTTAGTACCTTAGTGAGAGATGGATTGGAATTTGCTAAAATGCAAAGAATCTGACTATTCTGAGGTGTAAGGTTTTAGCTTGGATGGCATAACCAGTTTGCTCCTCATCGTAACTTAACGTTGAAAGTGGGATTGCAGCCTTATGTTAGTTTTAGTAAATTGGAGTGTCCTCTTTATCTGCAGTAATTATGTCATTTTATGTATGTGACATTTCTTAGTAGTTCAAGTTAGATGTTTGATTAGTTCAATGAAGATTTAAGAAGTTCTGGCATATTAAGCCAAAGAGTTAGTTATGGAGGTTGTGAGTTGTGACATGGAGAAGTATATTAAGCCATATCTTTTGGTTTTATTTGATCACACTTTCTTTCTTCAAGGTCTTTCCATTCTCTTTAATCATTTTAAAGATATTATATAATATTACATGGGTTTTGTTTACAATACTGAATTCTTCATAATCCATCTCCCTTTTTTCGATTCATCTGGCAGCAAAACAAATGGAGGCTGCAAATGTTGTTGTGAATGGTGAAACAAATAAAACCATCAAGTCTTTCCCATGTCAATTTTTTTCTAGAAAGTTCTAGAGCTCTCAAGCTTTGGGTGGTCATCAAATGCTCACAAGAAAGAAATAACAACAGCAAGAAGGCCAAAAGGCAGCTAATTTTCAATGCAATTACCCTACGTCTTTGCTTCCACAACCTCTATTGTTGTTTGCTCCCACAAATCAAATTGGAATTCTAAATCCATCTTTTTATATCACTAATCTGTGTCAATTCCAAGGTCAACAATTTGGATCTGACCCAAATCTTGTGTACTACAGAGCCAACTACATGAACCAGAATCCTAAAAGGAATCAGGTTTTTGATCAAGAAGATGAAGAACAAAGTTTCACCAGAGGAGGAAGCCTTATTGAGAATGCGAATTCACCAGGAAATGGGTTGTGATGATGGATGAGAATAAAGTAGTTAAGGCAATAGATAATTAATACTCAAAAGCTACATCCTTTTATGAAGAGTGAAACCAATGAGAATGACAGCAAAACAACATACCTTGATATTGGCAAAGGAGTAGCAACAACACCCCAAGTTTCCTTCTGTTTCCTTTTCCTTCTTTGTCTTTTTTTTTCTTTTTTCCCAAAGCTATAGTTATGAGTTATCCCTTGAAAACAGAACCCAGTAAAAAACACAAATCAAACTTCGATTTTCACTAAACACTGGCGACATTAGAACAAGTAATGAAATAAACAATTATTTGTTTGATATTTATAATAAAAACAGCCATGTATTTAGAAAAGAGATAGTGATAGGAAGAACTCCATGCTTACAAATTAGATGTGCGGAAGCAAGCAATGATCAAGAAAAACGGATGCATATGATCTAGGGTTTCAGACAGAAGATGGAGAATGCTCTTGAAGATGGAGAATGCTCTAGAAGATGGAGAATGCTCTTGATTTATATCCATCATGGCGTGCAAGAAGAAGAAGACGTACCGAGGTACGGAAGGTATGGTAGAAGAAGTATGGTGAAACCTTTCTGTTCATTTTTCCCGTGAAGCTTCCCAAACAGTGGTGTTGGTATGGTTGTACTTGTACGGAGTGAACGTATGGGATGTGATTAACGTATGGGCTTCAGCGTGTAGCCCGATTAAAAACCTTTTTTAAAAAACCTTTGCATCATAGACTTGTAAGTTATGCATATAAAGGTGCACTTAAGAGATTTTTGAATTTACTACATGAATTGGTAGTACCCTGTGCTCTAAAGATTGTAATTAAGACTTTGGGTTAGAATGCATATATAAGTAGTGTATATATATATATATATATATATATATATATATATATATATATATATATATATACTAGTTGAGTACCCGCGAAATGCGGCGGGAGCCATGAATATAAGCGATTTTAAAGCTTTGGGTTTCATTAGATAAGATTTAAACCATGATATGATTTACACTTAAGGTTTCTTTTGGTATACAGACCGGATGGAACACGACCGGACAAAAAAAATAGTCTCACGTTTGGTATGCCATGAGACAAAAATGAGATGGAACAACATGAGACAAAAGTTACAAATTTTTATTCCACCAAAAAGGGTGGAACAACATACCACTATTATCAAAGTTACAATTCTACCTTTAAAATTCATGAGACTAAACCTAAATCAAAAAGCATCGCTCGTCGTCTCCATCTTCTATTTATCGAGTCCAACATCTTCGATCAATACTTTGTATGAACTCAAACATGACCCTCTCGATCTCCATCCCCTAATTGTAATATCGAAATTAAATTCCTTTCTTAACCCTATCGAAATTACATCTACCTCTTATGCTTTACATATTAATACATTTAAATAAATAAGATGTATGGTTCTAACTACAATCAATTGACAAAATGTTAGATCTGAAGTTTTGTCAAATCACAAGTGTTGATATCTGAGTAGAAGACTCAGAGTTCTGAGTAAGAAGACTCAGAAGTTCTGTACCGCTGAGATTACAAAGTGTGAAGTCTGAATAGAAGGTTCAGAGTTCTGAGTAGGAGACTCAAAACTTCTGAAGATGAAGATGAAAATGTCCAAGTGCTTGAAGGAAGTTCTGAAGTGCTTAGTCAGATGAATGTTCAGAAATCCTGAACATGTTATTCAGAACTTATGTCTTAGGATATTTTCAATTGTATTCTGTTACTAATTAGGACACGTGTAATTGTTCTATTAGTCTTTCATATATATGTACTGTAGCTTTAGCAGTTCCATACAGTATATATAGCGGTTAGCAAATGTAAGCTAACCAACCTTCGCATATCTTTGTACTCACTTTGTAATCTTTGAGAGATTCTCTCTCTAGATCTGTAATCTGTTCTTAATCGAATACAAGGCTGTTTAATCCAATTCTCTATCATATTACTGTTTGATTGTTCTTAATTGATCTCAATTGATTGTAAGATTGAATCCTGATTTCTACAATTGGTATCAGAGCCAATCAACAAACAAATTTGTTCAAGATCGTGTTTTCGAGGGTTTCTTGATCGTGGTCTTGAAGATTTCTTTTTCAATTCGTCAATTGATTCCGCTGCTACTCATAATTCTTGAATTTCTTATAATTCTTGAATTCGTTCTGTTTTTGTTCAAGAAATTCAAATTTGTCTTTCTATTGAATCATCTTACAAGTCATGTCTTCGAAATAATTTCTCTCAATGGGATCTGAGACGAAACCACCTGTTCTTATTCCTGAAGAATATCAGCAATGGAAAATCCGAATTATCCAATTCTTGGATAATATTGATGAAAATTTGATGATTTCTATTCGCGAAGGACCAATAGAAGTTTATGTTGATGTTGCTGCTACACCTGCATCAGATACTACACCGGAGATTTCTGCTTCCAGAGTGAAGAAAGTTTTTCACAATACACAGAAAGACAGAAACAGAGACATGTAATTGACAAAAGAGATGTTACTTTGTTAACTTTGGCTATTTCCAATGATATTTTTAACCGAATTGATAGTGGAACATCCGCAAAAGAGATGTGGGATGAACTGGAGAAGCAGATGCTTGGAACCACCAAATCAATTCAAGCAAAGTTAAATCAATGCATCAATGCTTATGAAAGATTTAAAGCAAAAGAGTGTGAAAGCTTGACTCAGACATGTAATAAGTTTTGCACTATTTTGAATGATCTAAGAAGGAATGGGCTGAAGAAGACTAAGTCAGATATAAATTAAAAATTTCTGAATTGTCTTAATTCAGAATGGTCATCTTTTGCAATTAGTCTCCAGATGAATAAGGATATGTGTGTAGAAGATCTGAATGATCTATTTTGTGTTCTGAATCAACATGAGGATTCTGTTAAGCAAGTGGTTGATGAAAAGAAAAGTGTTTTTGATCAATTAGCATTACTTTCAGAAAGAAAAACCAAGATCACCAAAACAACAAAGAAATCTGTGTTTTTGTCTAAAATTCCAAAAATGGAGGAAGAATCTGCTGAGGAAGAAGGATCTGATGAGGATGTTGATATCAAATTGGTTGCTGAGAAGTTGGCATTGTTAACTAATACCTTCAACAAAAGGTATGGAAGGAAAACGTTTGAAGGTAAATACAGAAAAGAGGGACATAAGAGCTCAGAAGAAAAGTTTAAAAAGAGAGAAGATAGAGAAGAAAATAAGTTTGAGAAGAAAGAAGAGAAGGAAGAAAGAAGAGAAAAGGACTTATGTTTCAAGTGTGGGAAACCTGGTCATTTTGCAAGATATTGCAGAGTGAAAGTGGTTAAAGACTATGAGTGTTATACATAGAAGGCTCAGCTGGCCAAAACCAAAGATAGTGGGATTGCAATGTTAGTAGAACAAGAGAACTGGCTGTATTATTCTTCTGATGAAGAGGATTGCATTCACTTCTCATAGATGCAAAGTTACATGGCCAAAATGGGTGATGAGGATGATTCAGATTACGAGGAAGGTGGTTCTGAATCTTCAGCTGAGGTACATTCTAGACTTGAAATTGATTTAATGATTCAAATTGGAAATATGAAATCTGATTTGGTTAAACTCAGAAAACAGATAAAAGGTGAAAGGATTCTGGTTAACAAATTCAGAACAGAAAAAGAGAAATAGTTGTCAAGAAGTTCAAGAAGAATGAGTACTATGGCTTTCAAGTTCTCAGAGAAGATGGAAAGGTCTATTATTTCACTGAAGCAGATTTTGATAAGATAACAGTTATGGATTTCTACAGATTGTATAGTCTTCTTGAGAATAAAGACTGTAGTAAGTACAAGAAGGAAAGATGTGTTTTGGCTGTAGTAAGAGAAGCCATGTTCTACATATTAAGATGGTATGCATATGTGGACTTTCAAATTGCTCTATATGTGCAAAGACCATGTGTTTATCTGTCAAGGCCAAATAATGATCATATGCAACTTGAGGCTATGAAGACTGGATATGTTAATGAATGGCCAGAATTAGGTGTTACATTGAAGAATAATCAGAAACAAAAGATCTACTTCAGAGCTAGTGAGGTTGCAAAGTATTGCTCTAGAACTCTAAGATTGATCAAGAATAGTTTGAATAAGAAGGTACAAAAAGGAGTTCAAGTTAAAAAGACAGAAGATCTCATTGAGCAAATTGATAGAAGACTTGCCTTGAGGAATGTGATTCTTCTGAAGATTGTTCCTGCTCTTAAAGAATTCAATGTTGACAAATACAGGAGTGTTTGACAAAAAGAGGGAGATTGTTAGATCTGAAGTTTTGTCAAATCACAAGTGTTGATATACGAGCAGAAGACTCAGAGTTCTAAGTAAAAAGTCTCAGAAGTTCTATACCGCTGAGATTACTAAGTGTGAAATCTGAATAGAAGGTTCAGAGTTCTGAGTAGGAGACTCAGAACTTCTGAAGATGAAGATGAAAATGTCCAAGTGCTTGAAGGAAGTTCTGAAGTGCTTAGTCAGATGAATGTTAAGAAGTTCTCAACATGTTGTTCAGAACTTATGTCTTAGGATATTTTCAATTGTATTATGTTACTAATTAGGACACGTGTAATTGTTCTATTAGTCTTTCATATATATATGTACTGTAGCTTTAGCAGTTCCTTACAGTATATATAGCAGTTAGCAAATGTAAGCTAATCAACTTTTGCATATCTTTGTATTCACTTTGTAATCTTTGAGAGATTCTCTCTCTAGATCTGTAATCTGTTTTAATCGAATACAAGGCTGTTTAATCCAATTCTCTATCATATTACTGTTTGATTGTTCTTAATTAATCTCAATTGATTGTAAGATTGAATCCTGATTTCTACACAAAAAATTGGAATCATGTCTAAAAAGGAATATATCTAAACCATTTCGATCTCTTCTAATTATTGTTGAAGTATAAAAGGGAACGTAGATTATGCACATCTTGGATATTACATTATAGTAATTTAGTTTCAATGTTGATAAAGAAACTCGGTTGCATATTACAATATAGTAATTTGATGCATAAAGCATACAAGATAGAAATCCCAAGCACCTTTCAGATTACTACTCTTATATTAGATTAGTGTTGAACAAAGAACCAGAAAATACACGGGAAAGAAATTACCTCGATTCCAATAGAGGAGCAATCTAAGTAGCAGTATGAGTGATCGAAGTGGCTGTTTTACACAAAGTGTACTAAGGTAACAAAAATGAATGGCAACCTACTTTATAATTCAAAACGGAAATTACATAATAAAAATGGAATTACACAATTCGAACTCAGATGGGTTTGCATGCTGTTTCTAGAGCTTTGTCACAAAGGGGTGTTGCAAACAAGATACATATTTTCAGGCTCTAAATTTAGGCTTATGTCCATAACAAAAGGAACCATTTCAACCTAGAACTTTAGGCTTGTAAATCTAACCGGGCAGTGAGGAACCAAATATAGCATCTTATCATACAAAAGTAAGGGGATGTTTACCAAACGCTTACTCGGATAAGCTCTTACCAAGTCACATTATCTTACCGCAAGAATATGACAAGGACCAAGAATCTTAAGTATTTCTCCAACTTAAGTATTTCTCCAACCCAAGGTCTCCCCACCACCACTAACCATATTCATTTGACACATCGTTAATTACTCTATTAGATGGCTTATCAAGCTTCTCCTTCCCAACAACATTGCACAAGAAAGTGAATTATCATAAAAGATTTAATTACTTGGAAAAAAAGATATCACTTATCAACTGACTTTTGGATTATGAGTTCGAACCTTTTTCAAAAATATAAATATGCAATAATTTTAGTATAGTATATTTAATTATTTATACTTTCTTAATCATGATTATATTATTTTCTCTAATTTTAATTGAACTACATAATATCAGTTATCAACAAATGGTTAGTTAATGATATTTTCAAAGTCAAATTGTTATACTTCCCGTCAATTCACTTTAAATTAATCTTTCATAATAATTGATAAGTTTTCTGGCATGGTTTTTTTTAAATTACCCCGTGTAATACACGGTTCGAATCTAGTATATATATATATATATATATATAAGGGGGTGATTTGTAGGGGTTATATAGGTAGGGAGGTGGGTTCAAACGAGGAGCGTACCTATTTACGAGAAACGCGAGGAGCGCCTTCCATGTACTGGATCACATGTGATTAACAGTACAAACCGTGGGACAAACCGCACGCTTTTGCAAACCGCGGGACAAACCGCGCGGGTCCAGAATGTTAATCACATATGATTTTGTACTGAATCACATGTGATCCAGTAAATGAAAGACGCTCCTTGCGTTTCTCGTAAATTGTTACGCTCCTCGTTTGAACCTTTCTCTATAGGTATATATATATATATATATATATATATATATATATATAAAGATAAAGATTGATGATTTTGTCATATTAATAGCGTTCAATGCTTATCATGTATTAAAATGTGTTTATTAGTTTGTCATCAGTTCGTTTTATTTAATTTAAATGTAGAGTTTTAAAAACTTCTACGTATGCATTAATTAAAGTTGTCGACTTCGGTTTTAACTTTTAGGAGATTTTAAGAACATGAGATAAATGTGATAAGTACATGGTGTATAAGATTTATATTCCATAATAAAATGATACTAATGTGTTGTACATCTTGGTTTCTAGACCCACATAGTGTCGCAGAGCTCACTCCAATCATTAGGTGCTTGTTTCATGGTCCTTACGATTGCCGGAAAGATGTCCCTTAGTAGGACCACAATTACATGTTCGAGCATTTTTGGATTTGTACACAGTTTACTTCAAATCAAAATTTCAGATTATTATTTTTAACTTGATATAAATCATCTTTATGCAAGGTAGGTGTAATAACCGTATTTTCTTATTCCAAGATGTTAAGAATAAAGGTGTTTTTGAGAGGTTTTTCAAGTTTGGGGGCTTTTTTATAATTAAAAGTTTGAGGACCTTTGTGCTATTAGTAAAAAGTATAAACACCCTTCTTTTGCCCTAATTCCATGTGGATGTGTGTGTGGAGGCTGGAAGAACACGGTGGTGAGCATTAATCGCACTCAAATTAGGAGGAAACAAAGAAGTGAGAATTGGAAGCTAGCTTCTGCATTAATTCTTTCAGGTAATCTCAAATCCGAATTCTTGTTCTTGGCTTATATGGAGAGAGTCATATTATTGGGGTTTTGGGGTTGTTGATCCAAACCCTCAGTAATTTGATAATGTCCCTTAGAATCACTTAGTGAAAATTGTAAGTAAACAATATGTATTAATGTTTTGTCATCTATGAAAAATATACTAAGTCTGTTTAATATCGCTGATGGAAACATGCTCTTTAATTTATACTTCAGCGAACACTGTACATCAGTGAGCCCTGAGCCTGTTCAGCCTCACTAACGATCGCTGATAGTTTTATTTGTAATTGTTTGCTTATGATCCCTGAAGACAAGATTCACGCCAACCAAGTTGAAAGTTGAAATCGAAGACCAAGCTGAAGAACAAGTGACTAAGTCTACTAGTGACCTAATGCGGATATCAGCGAAGACAATACTGGTCCATCTCACACGAAGTTTTAAGTAGAAGACTTCAGCGAACGCTGAACTTTATCATTCGCTGAGAAAGATTCATTCAGCGAACGCTGATCATGAAGCCTGTTCTATAAACAACTTTTGTCTTATCTCCTTGCATGGCCCCGTACGGTTTTATCAGAACGAACGTCCCTTTTGTCTAGGATCGTACAAACCACTTTGCAACTACACTGTTCATTATGCGACCACTAGGATGTTTGCTAAAGTCAACACATGCAACCAACCAGAAGCTGCTACGTGTAAAGGTATACTAACTTGCATCAAATGCATGCAGTATAAATAGAGAATCCTACTTCATTTGTGAAGTGCTTGGTTTTTCTCACGCTGAACCTCTTAGTGTTGGAAAATTATCCTTAGTTTTCTAAATCTTCTTTCTCTCTATTTTCTAGTGCAAGAATTCTGTGTGATTCTTAAGTTTGTATAGATTAGGTTTTTAACTTGATCTTATTCCATAACTAACTGTAAATTGTTTGATTATATCAATAAACAATTTAGAAAGATAAAAATATATGTTTGTATTCACCCCCCCTTCTACAAGCTTGTATAACACCTTCGGGACCAACAAGTGGTATCAGAGCAGACTGCTTAATCTAATAAACAAGATCTTTCTTATACTCTCTTCCATGCTATATCTTCAATATGGCAAATACTACAAACACAAACTATATAGATAATGGCTATCTTTCCAAACCTCCTCGACTTAGCAAAGACAATTTCAATCTTTGGAAAAATCAGATGATGCTCTTCTTGGAAGGTGTAGATCCTACTATACCTTACTATATTGAAAATGGACCCTATGTTCCTTTCATTATAGACCCATGCTGTTCCAGCCACTGCCAACACTGCTGCTGTTCCTGAAAGACTGATTCCTAGGGCAGTTTCTCAGTGGACTGACGAAGATAAGAAGAAAGTGGCCATCGATACAAAGGCCAGATCTATCATTTATATGGCTCTACCTGATGAAGTCTACCATTCCATCATGAACCTGAAAAGTTCCAAAGCCATGTGGGACACTATATGTGTTCAATATGAAGGTACTGCTGAAATCCAGGACTCTAGAAGAATAAACCTAGTACGGCAATACGAAAGCTTCATCTGTGGTAAGACTGAATCTCTTTCTGAAGTTCACCAACGTTTCAACTGCTTAATTATTGATCTAAAAACTGTTGGTAAGACTTACTCTAACTCCGAGATCCTTACAAAATTCTTGGAATGTCTTCCTAAAAGCTGGGAGAATTATACTATGTGTCTTAAGCTCTCTAAGGATCTGAAATTCATGACCCTCTCTACCTTATTTGGCACTATCCCCAATCATGAGTAGCCGTGTCAACTTAAGAAGAATCTTGTCAAAGATTCAAAAAGCACACCTGTTGCTTTACTCTCTTCAGAGTCAGTATCTGCTCAGCGATCAACTGTCACGATCATTTAAATGGAATCTAACTCTGATGATTCATGAGACGCTGATCCTTCAGAACTTGATGAATCACTGGCACTCCTGACAAATTCTTTCAGGAGGTTTGCTAGAGAGAGTAACTTCAGAAGAAATAAACCTCTTACTATCACTAACAAGCCTAAATCTACTCATGTTGATAAGGCTATTACTACCTGCTTTAATTGTGAAAAAGTAGGACACTTTGCAAGTGAATGCAGGTCAAAGAAAGTCTTAAAACCTTCTTCTTCTTCCTTCAGGAAATCCTCTAACCCAAGGGCTATAGATGACAAATTCCAAAAGCTGAAAGAAAAGTATGCTAAGCTGAAAGCATACAAAAAGAAAGGAAAAGGTCTGATCGCTGAAGATCATGACTGGGTTGAGTCTGATGAAGAATCAGATTCAGATGAAAAAGATGAGGCCAATCTCTGCCTCGTTGCCAAAATTGAAGAAGAGGAAGAACAAGCTGAAATTCCCTCCACTTCTACCTCTCAGGTATCAATCTCTACTACCTCTACTTCAGCTATCACTGAAGTTGATAGACTTCGAGCTATCGATATGTTGACTGTTGATTTATACGATGCCATGAATGGCAAAACCAAAGCCGAACAAATGAATATGGATTTAATTGAACAACTTAAAAATTGTCACCTAAAAATTCAAGAGCTTTCAAACATTGAAAATAATTTGAAAGACCAGGTGTACATAAATCAAGTCATCAGTATCGAGCGAGAACAAGCTATCGCTGAACTGAAAGCTGAAACGGCTACTATTGAAGGATGGTATAAATCCTCAACAAAGATCATTGAAATAATCAGTGCTCAGATCCCTGCTAAAGACAAAAGTGGTCTTGGTTATAAAGCTGACGCTGAAGAACCAACCACTAACCGTTCCATGCTTAAGTTTGGAATGTTCGTGTCTTCTGTCCCTAACACCTCAGTACCTTAGTGTTCCTCTTCTAAAACTCCCATCCCTGAGGAAAATCTACCTTGATTGCTAAAGGTAAAGAAAAAATTGTTGTTCAAAAACCGCAGAAGGGTACCTATGTACCTAAGCTAAAAGTTCCAAAACCTTCAGCGAATCATCCCTCTACTTCTAGGACCAAGATCCCTGAATTTTTTCAGTGATCTACTCCTAAAATAAGAGTGGATGTCACTAGTAAGAAATCCAAAGAACTGATAGTTCCTCTAATTTCCAATGCCAAAGGTATTCTTGGTGCTGGCCCTGCTCATTTATAATTCTCTAATAAGCATGCCAATGGTCTTAAAGCTACTTTTAGCTATAGGAAATGTTATCACTATGGACTTACCGATCATATTGCTAGTAAGTGCCCTACAGCCACCAAAGTTGAGAAATTAGCTAAGGTGAAGATCAATGCCCCAAGGCAAAGAAGACCATTCCTGGTTCGAATAAGGTTAAGGTGAAAATCACCACTGAGGTTAAGAAATTAACCAAAGTGAAGAATGTTACTAAAGCCGAATCTTCAAATGCTGCAAAGACTGCTGAACCTTCTACTTCCTCTACCACCATTGACAAATGCGATCCCATAGTTAAGTGGGTACCTATTCAAAACAAATCTTCCTTTGTTTGCAGGTCTCGAAGGGTATCTGGTATCTTGATAGTGGATGCTCTCGACATATGACTGGAAAGAAAAACCTGCTCACTGAATACAAGGAAGAGAAAGGTCCCTCAGTAACCTTTGGTGGAAATGGAAAAGGCTATACCTTAGGGTTTGGTGTACTCTCTAATGGTACAACAACCTTCAGAAGAGTCTGTAGGTTCCCAGATTCACTTTGTCTCATATAAACAACGAAATTAAAGATAGCGGAAGCATTATAAAGCTGTTTATGTATGATTGATTGTGAGTAGCATTAAACATGAGAGAATAACAATATGATGAACAGTAATAGATAACAATAATGAATAACAAACTGCTCGTATATTGATATATTTGAATAACACCATGAACACTTTCTTGTGTGCGTATTCTGAAATCTCTTAGGCTACTGATCGTACACTAGTAGTGGAATGGAATTGTGCAGTGATAATGTTCTCACAATTCTAGCAATGATCATAACAATTCTCGACAACTTATGCGTTCCACAACGTTCTATTTTTAGCCAGATAAAGTAACAAACAGTGTACTATCAAACCCTATGATGACACGTGGAAAGCATGTCTTCGTCCTTTTAGGGCTGACGTGGAAAGTGCGGACACTTGTCTATTACTTAGAGATTTCTACGAGACTTTGGCTTTACAGAGGTCTTCATTAACCAGAGGTCTTCTACTAGAGCTCTGGAGGTCTTTTGGCAATCTTGTTCTCTGATGGGTTATCATAGGTCTTCTGCCAGAGCTCTGACGATCTCTGATGGTCTTCTGTTTGTTCTTCTGCTAAGTCTTCAGCTTGATCTCTGGTATCATGTTCTCTGACGTTCTTCTGACTTGTGATATTTTCAATACTTTTACAAAGTCATACTTGGGGCTAACAATCTCCCCTAAGTATTGAAAATTAAATTTATGCTATGGTTACAGAGATTAAAGAAAATGAAGACAAAGAGGAGAAAGTTATCCTCTGTTAAAGCCTTTTACTACTTTCAAAAAATGATTACAATACAAAACAGAGAAAGATAGTAAACTAGTCGCATAATTAAATCCCTAAATTCTAGAGTAAGAGTAAGATGCCTTACGAAACTATTGATGACTTCTTGTGGACATTTGGAGCTTGGAGGCCTCTCTTGTACGATCTTGCGCAGATACTTCAGAGATTGAGAGGAGTGCTTGTGGGCTTCTACGGTTCTGATGGCTTTCTTCACTCTCTTCTATTGGCAGATGAATGCTTCTGGATTGGCTGACAGAGATCATGTAGGGAAGTTTTCTAGTCCCACAAGACTCTCATCTGTAGGTCCAATGCTTAGTTTCTCTAATTCGAAATCGATTCCATGTTTGGAAGTCGATTTGGGTTCTAAGGTTTATGTGCTCTTCCATGGCTAGTAATATTTCTGTTCTTGCATTGCTGGCAGACTTGAATCTGTCTGCGAAGTTGAGGCAGTAGGCGTGTAGGGTAAGAAGATCATAAGGATTGAGCAGGACGAGTTCATTGTGTGTGAACACTTCTTGCTCCTCATTCTTGAGTTTGATCGTATATGCGTGATAAGCGACTCTATTGTAGGCAAAGAACTTCAGGTCTATCCTTATTATTCTTTTGAATGCAAAGGACGTGTTTATCCTACCAGAGACGTTGGTCTTCGTCCTTATGAATCTGCTTCGATCATCTGACAGTTTTTCTGCTCTCTTTGGGTTTAGATAAGGATTTTTGGGCACAACATTTACATGAATCAGGTATTGTTCAGCATAGAGGAAGGCATATACCTCTTCCAGTGATGGTAGAGAAGTGTCCTTGATGGATGGTGGTTGTTGTTGATCATCAGCAGCTTGTTCTGTGATCTTCTCTTTCCCTTTGTCAGAGCGACCCTCTGTTGGAATCTCTGTTGTAGGTGATTCTGTTAACATTTCCAGAGACTTTTCTATTTCATTCTGGTGGGGGTCGCGAATGATTAAGCTTGTTCTTGTGTTGGGTGGTTGGTCTAATATTTCTTCAGCAGAGGATGGTTCTGTCCTATCTGGTTCTGTCCTTGTTGGGGATGGGGAAGGAGTATCGAGTTATATGGTTTCTGTTAGAGGCTCTGCTGAGGTTTCTCTTGGGGTCTTGATCTGGTTGTCTTTAAATGTGTAGTCTATGCTCTCCCCCTTTTGTTGATCAGACTCCTCTGTGTCACCGATTTCATGCTCAAAGTCTGAGTTCTCAGCAGTAGCTATTGGGGAGTCTAGACCAACAAACCTTGGTTTCTTGAACACTGGGGCCTTAGAAGTCTCTCCCGCAGACCTCTTTTTTGTAACAGCTTCTGCAATGATGTCACAGAATGTCCTGGCAGCTTTCCTTAGGACGTCTTCTAGTTCAGCAGCAGCAGCTCTGACCTCCTCCACCTAGTCTTCAAAATTAAATTTGTGGGTGTCCAGAGTGTCTTTAACATTTTTCTCTGTGACCTGAGCTTTACCCAAAATTTCGAAGATATTGTCATCATTCGGCTCAGAACATCTCTTCTGAAATCAGCCATGTGACCTATAGTCATTGGACGATCGTTTGGGCCTAGAGCTTCAAAAGAGATAGGTGTTGGCGTAGCAACTTCTGGTGTGTCTGTCATTGTGGCTGTTGATAAGGCTAGGTATCACCCCACCTAAATCTAACCGCAAGTGTACGGGTCGAGGTCAAGTAATAGTACTTTAGAAAGTACTAGTATCGAATCACGGGGAACTAGGAACTAAGTATCACAATTACTATAATCGCTATTAACTGAACTATCGAAAATTGAGAGATTGGTATTAAACTACTAACTGCAGAAAATAATCAAACACAAGACAGACAATGAACAGCTTTGGAATTCAGATAGAGAAAACAGTTGAGGGTTGGAAATCCTTAGGTTTTCACATATGAACATCAGACTTAAAACCGATACCAGTTAATTCCGTTGATGAATACCCAATCTTGATCTAACCATTGTTCTCTCTCGAGTTACAACGGTTATATTCGTAAAGCACGGTTCTTTCTCAAGCTACCATGAGTTTTATCTTGACAACACAAGTTAAATCTCTCGATCTCAGCCTATGTAGTTCAAAACACTTTAAGCACAAGATTATAAGGAGACTAAGGTTTACTCAGTATATCTCTATCCTTTCTTACCTTAGGCGTGTGATTTCTAGTTCTATTTGATAATTAACTCTCTCGAACTTACTTAACTGATCAATCGTAAATTGGCCAAATTCACAATAGCATTAAGAGCAAAATCACATGCATTCATTAAATCAGAAAACTGATAAAAGTCACTCGTCATCCATCTATATGTTCAATCCTAATTCAATCCAACCCCCAACATCTAAAGATTAGTTCATGATGTTGGGGGATTCAAACACAAGAGAAAGAGAAACGAAAACGTATGTAAACATAATAACTGTGATTGTGGTGAATGTGAAAGATGTAGTGATGAACTCCCTTCTCCCGTGATTGAATCTACTTGCGTCGTGAACGTGTCCTCGATTGATCCTCCCTTGTCGCTCCAAAAGGTGTCACTCGACTCTGAAAATCGCCCCTGGAACTGCTCTGGCCGTCGTGTGAATGTTGCGTATCGAGTGAATCACTTAAAAATCGGATTTAAAGCCGGGATTCGCGAAACAGTGGGTTACGCCACTTGCCACGCGACTTGTAAGTCACGTGGTAAGTCGCGCGTATCATTTTAGCTACGCGGGTCGTTTTCTGGTTCACGGTTCGGGTCCTGGTTTGGTCGCGGGTCTTGGGCTTGGCTTTTGGGCTTCCATTGGGCTTCGTTTTGGCTCTTTTTGGGCTCTTTTTAGCTTCTTTTCTCGATGATTGCCGCCTTTTAGATAACCTATATAAATCACTCGATGAACCGTAAAATACTCGCCCTTTTTACTTTAATACAAGCCAATCTCATTGGTTTGAGAACTGAAAATAACGCCAAAAAGTGGCGTTATCAGCTGTTGTTGGTGTGGCAGAAATGGAGGGTAGATCTTTGAATGCTGGAGAGATTGAGTTGTTGACCATCTCTGTCAGAGCTCTGATATTGTCCTCTAACAGAGTGACAGAAGGCGTGGCTCTGGAGATGTTTTCCTTGTGATTTTCAGCTAGTTATGTCTTCAGAGCAGAATTCTCTTCTTTAAATTTTTGGTTCTACTCTGTGTTCTTTCTCTCCCATTCCTCAAACTTCTTGGAGGTCTCTGCAAGCCGATTTTTGACATTTGACAACTCTTTTTGCAGAGAGGTAGTTTCAGTTTTCCTCCACACTTGTGTTGATAAGTTTATACTCATCCAAAGAGGTTCTGATCTCATCACAAAAACTTTTTAACTCTGTTTTTGTGGAAAGATCAGAGATGGGAACATTGGAAGCAACACATGTTCCCAATTGAGCCTCGAATTCAGAGGCTCCTTCTTTCAGAGTTGATTTGATGTTGTCTCTAGAAGGACTTCCACCCTGTCCTTGATGTTCCCTCAGAGGAAAATCATCTCGGGGTGTTCTGGTTTCTTCAGATCTCTCATCCTCAGAATCTGAGAGATTGGAGTAAATGTGGGAATTAACATTGCGATCTAGGCAATCTAATCCTTGTGATACTAAGCTTTCAAATTGACTCTGAGTTAGGCAATCTCTACAGGTAAAACAGAAGTTACCTAAGGACCTAAGTTATTCCTCCTTAGTAAGATGAGTCACAGAGGCATCATCATGTGGTTGGGTCATATCGATGTCTTGGGGCGAATATGCATCATTACCAAAAATGGGTTCCCCAGATATGTTCATCTCAGAGGCATGAAGAGTGGCCTCTGAGCGGTTTAGCTGGTTAGGGTTCGATGTGTGCACCTCTATTTCAATATCCATATGGTCTAGATCACCATCGATAGATGGAGTGCTTGCACTGGGAGTTGGATAAGGTGTCCTAAAATATACATGTGTGTTCTTGCGAACATCTTCTTCTATTCTCACCGGACTCTCGTTTTCTATAGGGTTAGAGAACTCTGGAATCTCTTGATCTGACTCACTGCTCTCTGTCTCACTACTACCAGAGGAGGTCGATCTCTCTGCCCCTCCCTTTGTAGTGTCTCTGACTCCCTCTGTGACAGCCTTCTCTAGGGATGCTCTGTCACGTACAATAATCTCTTCTTCATTCTCTAAGGTAGACCTCTCTAAGAGTACTCGTGCCTCTGGTCTAACTTCCTCCTCTTGTGCCTCTCTAATAGGCATATCTAGAGTAGGCTCAGAACCTAAGTATGTTGGGGATCTCACCTCAGGTTCTTGACGATGAGCGTCACTTCTATAGTTTTGGAGGGCTAAGTGATCATGATTGATCAGATTTAGCATCGTCCTGGGGACTCTGTGAGTTAGAGGATACGTACCTGAGATAGTTGGTCTGAATGAAGACATCGTCCAGATGGGAGTTGGAGCGCCTTGTTGTGTGAGCTGGAGAGTATCAAATGCTTCTCTGATAACTAGGCTTATAAGTCTGGGAAATCGAATGACTTTCAGGTTTCTGTCTTCTCCCACTAATTTCCCTTTGCCCAGAGCATTGGTCTTGAGGTTTACAATTGTGAGAAGTTCTTTGTAGAGAATGGTGGCATAGTCGAGTTTTCTTTGAAAATAGAGACCATATATGATTTGGAGTATCTTTGTACTTGCTTGATCCTGGCTACCACTTTTGTAGGTCAGAGTTCTGTTGAGTGCAGAGAACATGAAGTTCCAAATGGGTGGTAATTTGCTTCTTTTGAAGGCACCAAGATTTTCCAGGTTATCATTGTATCCTAGAAATCTGATGAATTCTAAGAGTATGGGTAGTTCAGGTGCTTTCTCGTAAGTAGGAATTCCCAATTCCTTAGGGGTTCGTAGTCCACAGATCCGTTAGCTGGTTTTGGGACGAATACGAATGGTTCCAGCTCCTGCATTTGGTCTAGCATCAACTTTACCCATTATTCCTTTTCTTTCCTCGATATACTGGCAAGTGGTCCACCATTGTTGGACATATAGTTGCGGCATGTTTTTATCGGCTTTGGTTAGGGCTAGGAAGAGTTCAGAACGTCGAAAGAATTCGAGGATAATATGATACAGAGGCTTATAGTTGCCTATATTTACTGAGAGCCTGTAGTTGTTATCGGTGAAGGTGTAGGGTTGAATGACTATTGTATCAACAGGGACAATCCTGCTTGATTCCGCGGAGTTTTCATGTGCCATTGATGCAGGTTTAAGAACTTGAAGAAAAGAGGTTTTGGAGTTTGAATACGAGTGGGAGTTTCAGATGTTCAAAGGTTAAGAAAGCGTAAAAAGTGAAAGGGGTTTTCAAACGAGTATTTATACTCAAAACAATTCTCAGGGATAACCATCGTAGGTACTATAGGCACTTGAGTGTCAGATAGTGGAACGTTTTCCACAGTAGAACATGGTTACATCCCGTGGTCAAGTAACCAATAAGGAAATGCCACATGGAATTGGTACTGACAAATTTTCTGATATGGAACCATCACGGTTAGAGATTGGTGGGTGACATGTGGTTCAGGATCAGAAATAACCCGCACTTTTGATGACCAATATCAAAGAAAGTATAAGGCATTATGAAATGGCAGAGCTCTGTTGGACCTCTCAACACATTCTTGCCTCTGTTGAGTGACCTTTGACATTCTTTCAAGTAACCCAGATTCTAAAGATGTTTCACCTTTACCCTAATATCATTTGTAAATCCTATATCTGATGAGGAAAATAATCAAGTTTCTCAAAGGAATCACAGAGCTCTGATGTTTATGTCAGAGACTCTGGTGAATTCTCCATAGACCTGATTCTGAGTATTAGTTCAGAAATATAACCAAAAATGTTTTCATAAGAATAGGTTTTCCCTTTCTTAAAAAAGATTGTTCTTTTGTTTATCAAGCCAAGTCATGAAGATTTGAAAGTTTTGACTTGCTCCCCCTTAAACAATGCTTATTTTTCTTTTAAGCTCCCCCTAAACCGATGAGCTTATTCACAGATTTATCATTTTCAGCTCCCCCTTGAAGTGTGCAACTTTTGAAAGACTTTATGAATATTATATACAAAAGAGTTTCAGATGAACAGAGTTGAAACTCAAAGAAACAAGAAAATATTGAAAAAGTATCATGGCTTAGCTCTGAGGTAGACATCAGAAGCTCTGTTGACATGAACTGCCTAACTCTGTCAGAGCTCTGAGATGAATATCAGAGACTCTGATGATTTTACCAGAGTTTAGGAGGACATCTTCAACATACCCATCTTATTGATTAAGAAACTAAATCTCCTTTCATCAAGGGCTTTTGTAAACAAATCAGCAAGTTGGAAGTCAGTTGAAACAAAATACATTTCAATAGTCCCTTTTTCAACATGATATTTGATAAAGTGGTACCTTATATCAATATGCTTTGTCTTGGAGTGCTGAACTGGATTTGCTGTAATTGCTATTGCACTCTTGGAGTCACAGAGAATTGGAACTTTGTTGTACTCCAGTCCGTAGTCTCTGAGCTGTGTTTTCATCCAAATGACTTGTGAACAACAACTAGCGGCAACAACATATCTTGAAGGGCTAACAGAGTCGCATATGTTGAAGGGCTGAAGAACAATCTTCTTAGCATCAGTCAGCTATGTGACAAGGACTTTAAAGTCTGCTTCACTAAGGAAGCATGTTTCGTCACTGACAAGATGAAGAAAGTTGCTCTCAACGAATATCGTTTAGAAAATGTTTATGTAATAAACATGGACTCAACAACCACCGAGAACATATGTTTTCTCTCCAAAGCCTCTTCTGATGTCAGCTGGCTATGGCATAAAAGGCTCTCTCATCTCAACTTTAAGACACTAAATACTCTTTCTTCAAAAGATTTAGTCACTTGTCGTCCTCAACACTCATACACTAAGGAATCTCTCTGTTCAACGTGTGAAAAAGGAAAACAAACCAAAGCTAGCTTCAAGTCAAAGAAAGTTTCCTCAGTGTCATCTCCTCTTCAACTTCTCCACATGGATCTGTTTGGCCCTGTCAACGTTCAATCCATTCCTGGAAAGAAATACTCGCTGGTGATTGTAGACGAATTCTCTCGCTACACCTGGGTGATGTTTCTCCGTGCTAAGAATGACACCTCAGAAGAACTGATGTCTTTTATCAGGAAAATGGAAGTCCTGAACAATCTTACTATTCGCTCAATAAAGAGTGATCATGGAACTGAATTCAAAAACAATTCCCTTGATAACTTCTTTGAAAGTAAGGATATTTCTCACAAATTTTCCTTAGTAAGAACACCACAACAAAAATGGAGTCGCAGAAAGAAGAAACTGAACGATCATCGAAGCTGCACATTCAATGCTCAGTGATTCTCATCTCCCTACTCAATTATGGGCAGAAGCTATCAACACTGCATGTTTTACACAGAATAGATCGTTGATCGTCAAAAGATTCAACAAGACTGCCTCTGAACTTTTCCATGGAAGAAAGCCATCTATCAGCTTTCTTCACATCTTTGGTTGTCAGTGTTTCATCTTAAACAACAGAGATGCTCTTGGAAAATTCTATCCCAAAGCTGAAGACAGAATATTTCTCGGATATTCTTCTATATCCAAAGCCTTCGGAGTCTTCAACAAGAGAAAGCAATATGTAGAAGAAACTATTCATGTCACTTTTGATGAATCCCATTCAGCGAACTCAAGACCCTCCGCTGATAACAAAGAACTCACACAGTGGATGTTTTCTCATTTTGGGGATTCAGAAATTGCTCCTAACCCTGACCCTCAGGTCAACATACCAAACGCTGATGATGATTCTATCATCATTCCCAGCACGCAGACAAGAGAAGCTGAATCATCTTGGGTTTCAGTTGTTCTAATCAACGCTATGCCCGTTCCTGAACTATCATGTGATATTCCATCAACCTCTCAGCAATCAGTGAATGACGTTTCATCTGTTCTACCTATCGTACCCCTACTATCTGACGTCACTGAAGCTTCCTCTTCAATGATTCCAGAGTTTCATTCTGAGTCAGTGGCTCACGCTCCTGCTTAGCGATGGACCATATATCACCCCATTGATCAAATTCTTGGTGATCCAAATGCAGGTGTTCAGACTCGACGCAGTGCAGGTAACATTTGTCTTTATGTTAATTTTATTTCACTGATTAAACTAAAGAAGGTTGATGATGCCCTCAAGAAGAGTTGACTGAATTCGAAAGAGACAAGGTTTGGAATCTCGTCCCTAGACCATCTGATAAACCAGTGATACGCACTAAGTGGGTCTATTGCAACAAGTTAGATGAAGATGGAACTGTAACCCGCAACAAAGCTCGTCTAGTTGCTCAGGGATACATACAAGAGGAAGGAATAGACTATGACAAAACCTTTGCACAGTGGCAAGACTGGAAGCTATTTGTCTACTTCTAGCTTACGCTGTTCACAAAGACTTCAAGGTTTATCAAATGGATGTCAAGTCAATATTTCTCAATGAAAAGGTGATAGGGTTAATTTATTAACCCTATTTTAGCCATTTTAGTACAATTTTAGTCTGTTTTATTTGCCCAAAGTCAGTAATTAAGTCCTTTTTAGTTGCTTTTTAGCATTTTCTGTGTTTTAGGTGTTAATTTAATGGTATAATCTCTATTTTTTGACCTTATTGGGCCTGTTTCGTATGATTGCAGAAATTGGCTGGGCACTAGTGCAGCAGTGCTATAGGAGTTGAGCGCAGAAGGAATGCTGTAGGAGTGCTGAAGGAGTTAGCAGCTGGGCCCTTTTTGGAGAACCTTTAGGCCGAAGCCTCTTTTGAAGCCCATGGCTGGAGTTGACTTTTGGAGGGGACAAGAAGTACAATGGGACATCAATCTTAATCACCTTTTAGTTGCTTAATCCCCAATCAACTCCCCTATAAATAGGTGGCTTGTCTACTTGTTTTAAATACATGCTTTTGGCTAAAAAAACACTTAGAAGTTCTACAAGTGCTTAACTTTTTGCTCTCTAGTTTTTTACCTCTTAATTGCTGTCTAGTTACCTCTTAATATTCAGATCTATAGTTACGAATTCAGTGTACACCAAAGCTTTCGGTTTCAAGGTTTCAATCTAAGTAGTTCGAAGTTAATTTCTTGTGTTTAATTTCTGATTCTTGCAAGTGTCCACGTTCTCGACATTGTTTACATTACTTAGTTAACTTCTCAAGATTCGTGACCTTTAGTTTGGAGTTCCTTCCTTCTAAAACCGTCTTCTTTGGTTATTTAAGTTAATATTCCAAAGTTCCAACGTTTTTAAGGTAAGAAGTAGTTTTGTGACGTAACTTGCACGACAAGTTTTCTTAACTTGGCGAACAAGTTACCTCGGAAGTTTAGTAATTCTGTTTCCTTGCATACTTAGTTCTTATTACCGCTTTTATTTTCTTGTTATTAAAATTCATGTATTTAAATTCTGTCTTTCCATTTCTGTCATTTACTTTCTTGCAATTTCTTTTCAGTATTTTCAATTTATGTCATTTACATTTCTTACACCTTTCGAAAGAAGAAATCAAGCCATGATAGGCTAATCGCCTAAGCTTGGGGTGTAAAGCAAAGTTTAGATGTAAAATATGTGTGAAAGTAAAGAGGTGTATTGAATATAACATTGTATCTAACTATTTGTTTCAGGTGATTGATCTTACATTAAAGATTACATTTAATTAATTGAAAACTAATTTTATGTATGAAAATGCGTTAACATTCAGTGTTAAGGTTAAGGTTAATTATCTGAAATGATAAGAGAAGACTACTAAATAGTTTTAGTGCCTGACAAGTACTATACTCTTACAGGGTAGGATGGTAACACTGTGTTGTGCTAGGATTCACGAAGTCTAACATAAATGATATCGTATCGATAGCACGTCGACCAATGTGTACTCTTGGGAGGCCGTTTGAACCGATAGTTGGTGCTGTGGCCGTCCTATAGCATTAGTGCTAGAGGACTGGCTGGATGTTATAATATCTCTTTACTGAATCACTCGTTTTCATCTCTATGGAGCTTTGCACCCTGTGCTTCTTCTCTAGAATTGATTTTTAGTTGATAATTTAAACAAACCACTCAAACAAATCTGTTTTCGAAATCACCATCTGAAATCGGTTTTTAAAGACTGGACTTTTGAAAAGCTTTCACAAGTTTTCCCTGTGGATCGATATCTGGTATTTTTACCATTATTACTTGTTAAGAGACGATAGTAGATTAAGGTGCATACTTGTGCCAAGATCTATTTAAGTGAATCTCATCTGTTGCATAAATCTGACATACACGGTTTTTGTACCAACAAAAGCTGAATGAAGAAGTCTAAGTTGAACAACCCCCATGATTCACTGATCCTAAGCATCCAGGTTATGTTTATAAACTGGATAAGGTGTTTGTCCAAGAAGGCTTAACAAGTATTGTAGAAGGGGGGGGGGGGTTGAATATAATACTCAAAATTTTCACAATTTTAATTCTTTTATTGAAAAACTTTCAACAAGAATTACACATAGAATCTAAAGACTATTGCGGAAAAGAACAGATAAACTATTCTAACAATCTTTCACAAAGTATACTGAAAACAAAACAACTTGAACACTTAGAATCAAAGCTATAAAGTTCTAGAGCAAATGGAGAATTCTTGCACTAAGAAAATATTCCAGTAAGCGTAGTTTGCATGGGAACTTCTTCCTCCTTTTATAGTGTGATGAGCATTAAATGCTTAGGACACTTGTCATCAGGAGATTTGCTTGTAGGTGTTGACCTCTGAAAAGTTTATGTGTCCTTATCACCTTTTTCCTTGTTACTAGGAAGAATGCCCATGCTGATTGAGACATTATCTGATAATGGATAAAACGACAAATAGTCACTTTTACCTGGCAATGGATATTGTCCCATAATAAATGATCTTCTTGATGTGTCTTCCAAAGCAGTTCCACCGATTATGTTCCACCGATATAAGTGCCTTGGAGTTTGCAATTGAGAACATCTGTGAAGATACTTGAGATCCCACCGACTTAAAGCTTACATCAGTGGGACTCACATTTGGCCGACTATCAGAAGTATCAGTGAAAGATGTCCACCGATGTGTGACACCACCATCGGTGGGTCTTGAGTTGGCCGACCAAGGGATGGTCGGTGGGAGATGTCCACCGATGTATGAGGACCTTCGGTGGATGATGAGATGTTGATTGTTGTGAAGGTTATTATTCATTTCCACAATGAGAATATTTTCAAGCTTGGTTTCGGTTGATCTTCGACTTCACCGAACATTTGCTATCTTGTACAAGTCATTGTAAAGAACCATTCTAAAATATTATAAGTAAGATTTAGGAAAAACATTGGTGAGTCACTTTCAAATCTTTGGTGACCCAACATAAGGCACTCTATGGCTTAAAGCAAGCTCCACGTGCCTGATATGACACTTTTCATCTTTTCTCCTTATCGAAAATTTGAGCGTGGTAAACTCGATAACACTCTATTTTTCTGGAAAGTAAAAGGTCATATCATTCTTGTTAAAAAAGAATGCAATCTGAATATAAGACGAGTATGATGGGTGAGCTGACTTATTTCCTTGGACTCCAAATCAAGCAAAATGATAAGGGTACTTTTATCCACCAAGGTAAATATGTCAAAGATGTGCTGAAAAAACTTGATTTAACTCAAAGCTTAGCTATGAAAACCCCTATGGCACCGCCGCTGACACTTAACAAAGATCCTTTAGGAAACCCTGTTAATGTCACTACGAACCGTAGGATGATCGGTTCACTTCTTTATCTTACAGCTAGTCGTCCTGATATCATGTATGCTACTTGTTTATGTGCATGATATCAATCTGAACCCAAAGAATCACATCTGATCGTTGTAAAGCGAATTTTCAAATATCTGAAGGGTACTCCCAACGTAGGTCTTTGGTATCCCAAAGACCCAGGGTTCGATCTAACTGCCTATTCAGATAGCGATTTTACAGGTTGCAAGCTGGATAGAAAAAGCACTACAGGAGGCTGTCAGCTCTTGGGTGGAAAGCTGGTGAGTTGGACAAGTAAGAAGCAAAGTTCAGTGTCCAACTCTACAGTTAAAGCTAAGTATGTAGCCGCTGGAAGCTGTTGTGCTCAGGTCTTATGGATGAGAAATAAGCTATTAGACTAAGACCTTCAGCTCTCTAAAATTCCAATCTATTGCGACAGCACAAGTGCCATCGCTATAGCAAATAATCCAGTGCTACACTCAAAGACCAAACACATCGAGATCAGGTATCAATTTATCATAGATCATGTGATGAATGGTGATATAGAACTTCACTTTATCCCAGCCGACTTTCAGTTAGCTGATCTTTTCACCAAACCTCTTGATGAGGCAAGATTGAACTTTCTCATCAGCGAGCTTGGCATGCTGAACCTTAAAGAATAATTCTTCAGCGGTAACGCATTCAATCAGTGATAAAGGAAATTCTACCTCCTTATTCATCAATCCAATCTCTGAACAAAATGATTCGCTGATACTAAGGTATGTTTTTCTATTCCCTTACGCTGAAGCTTACTTCAGTATGTTGTTTTTCAAATAAAATTGGTCGCTAATTTTTTTTTAAAATTCAGTGCTCTTTTGAAAATATAAAATCATCACTGATATTTTCTTCTTCAGTGATTCTTCATCTAAAAATATCCCTGAACCATTCAGGGAGACGTTTTGGAAATGAAAAGACAGTTGTGATGTCATCAAAACGGATAACCTATGGCACACCTTTTCTCTGACACACTCGTGTGTTTGAATTCTTAACCAATAAGCTTCGTGGAACGTGTCCATGTCATGATGAGTAAACCTTTCCCGCTCATTACTTTCTCTCTTTACACTCACTATATAAACACTCCATGTTTATATTTTTCCTTCTACGCTCTCAAACTCTCTAAAGAAGAAAGAACACTCTTGCATTTCTAAGCATTCTTGGATTTTGGATTTTTAAGACTGTGTGTTCTTCTCTTCAAGGTAAACTTCAAACAGATTTTATATTCGAATCCATTCTTCTTCTTAAATCCTTTTCTAAACTTGTTTTTGATCCATTTTCTTGTTATTAAGGATCAAAACACACATTTTTGTACATAAGATCATCTTCTTCGTGATCTTATGAGATAAACTTGAAATATAGTTTTCTATTAAGTTTATAACAAAAATCTTAAACTTAAAACTTTCATACGTTTTACAGATTCCATTTCCATAAAAGGAAACAGGAAAACATGATTTTCACTAGTTTTAACCTTCTTTAAAACTGGAAACCTACTTTTTGCATTCTCTTTCCTTCAAAAGAAACTGTAAAAACCCTAAAAACCTCAAAAACCCTAATTTTGGAAATTCTTTCCATATTAAGAAATTTTTTCTATACTTTTGTGTTCTTCACAGAAATGGCATCTTCAATCCCTGTTACTACTGGTGATCCATCTGATCGTATCTCCTTCCACAATGGTGAAAGCTGACAACATGCCGCATGAACTTCATCAGATCATCCTTGCCTCTAACAACTCCTACGCACTGCTGGACTTCCCAAAAAATGAGCCTGCTCCTCATCTCGTTGAAGATGTTAATTTCATCAAAACATGTCCACTCGCCACTGCAATGACCATCACTCCACCAGCTCATCACAATCTCGTCATGCAGTTCTAGTACACTGCACACCGAACTACTCAGATCTCTTACAAATCAGTCCGTGAATACTCAGTGATTGGGTATCAAACTGAACTAGGCCGTGGCACCATTTCTACCACTGCTATTCGTACACCCCTGAACCTACCTGGAAGCTCTAAGGACAACCCGTTCGTTCATCTCCCTGAAGATGACCAAGAGATCATTCAGTTCCTTGATCTCATGAAGTATTCATGGAACAAGACAAGAAGTGGTGAAGATGACAAGAAGATCACCACAGTTCTGAAGAACAAGATGCCTTCAGAACTGAACTTCATTTTCGCCCATGTCATCAGCTGTATGACTGCTAAACTTGGGTCGACAGACCAGGCCTCCAAAACCCAAATTGCAATGGGTAATGCTCTGCTGAAAGGTCTGAACGTGGAGTACACACGTATCATCTTTGAAGACCTGATGGACAGGGTCGAGAAGCTAAAATGCTCTAACACTATTCCATACCCCAGGTATATCTGCGCCATTCTTCAAATGGTGCTTGATAAGGATTATCCCAAGGTTGGGGACTATAAACTTTCGCAAGTAGGTCCCAAAGTTTTTGACTTCAAACCACTGGATAATGAGGTACGTCTTTCTACTCTTCTCTCTCTTCTCCGCCCCCTACTTCTTCTACTTCAGTGGCTACTTCTACAGCGGCAATCCCTACCGCTGATACCCAGCCCACTACCACCCCCTCCCTGAATAAAAGGAAACATTCTTCAACCCATCTTGGCAGCCATAAGTCCAAGAAGCCCTCAACGGGGCAACCCAAGGCTTCTCAGGCTCAAGACTCCACATTGGCTTCTTCACAGGCAATGATGGAAGATTTCATGGTCCACTCCACCATATCTGCTGAAGCTACCTCTTCTATAACTGTTTCAGAGACTCAGTTCTCTGAGATTTTCTTGGATGAGAACCCAACATCCTGAGCGCCTCTAAGCGCTGCGGAGGTCATTTCCAGTGTCTCCAACGCTGAAGCTGCGACACCCCCACCTTTCTCAACCTTTTCTTCTACCTCTACTTCTCTCATCTATAGCATCGCACCAACTATGCCTCCTTTCCCCTGATGGACACAAGAATTGCGACACTACAAAGTCTATTATGAAGAACCGCTACAAGACCTGTAGGATCCTCGACGACAATCCCTGCTGCTCGTTCTTTCAAGGATGACATGGAGCATTGGAGTGGAACTCGAGAATTCGACACCCATCTCCAATCCTGAACCTACAGGTATCCAAAGACCATACACATCCCTCGCTGTATCCCTAACTTATGAGCTTTCCTTAGCTCACAAGTTATTTTTTGTTACAGGTCCTAATCTGGGGACTATCAGCACGACCCTCAAGGACATTGCTGATAAAGTAGACTCTCTCTCCACTAACATCACCAACAACACGTCAGCAATCACCACTGCTGGAGACACATTGAAGAACATTTCTACTTCCCTTGCGGCTAAGGCAACAACAGCTGATATCTCATCACTGCAAAGGGGAGTGAATTCGTTTGAAAACGCTGTCACCACCAACTTCTATGCTCTCCAAAAGACGGTCGCTGATCTCTCCACAACTGTTTCCAGCCTCAGCAGTGAGGTTAGAACTTTGAAGATAGACTTTTCTGGTCTAAAAGGTGAGGTGAGCAGCCTCTCTAAAGCTGTCGATGATAACTGTTAGCTTCAATCTTCCTAATCATAGAAGTATTTAGAAGTAGTGAAAAATAGGCTAAGTGAAGAAAGCCTCTTACAGAGGCTCTGCCGAACTTACCGAGAGATCAAGGTCGAGAAGCTACAGAAGCTAAAGAGGCGTCCTACAGAAGCTCTGTAATATGCGCAAAGAAGACCAAAGACTCGGAATCCGGTGAAGACTGCTCTTCTAAGGACCAAACCGCAGAACCTCTGTGGCACTTCATAGAGCCTCTGCGGTCTTCAACAAAGACTTAAAAGATATTTATAATATCTTGCTACTGTTACAGGACGTGTTCATCAACTTGCATGGTAGCATGCCCTGTCCAACTGCAACGTGTCAAACTCTGATTGGATTCAATAGGGCTTAGTACATAATAGACGTCTGCTGCATTAAATGCAATACAGCACGTCCAACTGTTCATGCCATCCGTCCAAGTATCCATACCGTCCTTTGTGAATAGTAGCATATGCTTTATGGTCCCCTTAGAGTAGTATATAAGGAAGACTCGTGTTGAGTTCTTCCTATCCATCGATCGATCAATCGAACAATCAAAATAAGAATTCAATAGAGAAAAACATCACAAGAACACATAGCTTTAAACACTTTGAGAGTCATATCTGTTTTAAAAGCTTTGCTTACTCACTGTTCTTGAATCTGTTCTTAATATATACATTCAGTAAACTTTGAGATATTATTTCCTGTTCACTGTTTATTTATATTATGTTCTAAATCTATCAATCATATCAGTTAGTTCTTCAAATACACTTCCGCATCAAACTCATACTTGAACTAATAGATCTAATAATCTTGTATAAACAAACCGGGAACCTACAATTGCTATCAGAGCAAAGCTTGATTTTCAATATCAAGTGATCCTCGTTTTTACAAGATTAGTGATAGAAATCATTTTTTTACCTATTCCTCATCTCTAGGTTAAAACTCCATTAAAGTGTACTCTGGGAACTGTTCAAACCCAGAAAACTTTCCAGATCTTCAGACTCATACTCTTTAATCATACTATCTTTTCAGAACCTTAACAATGACAAATACAAATAACTTCTTTACTGCTGGTTCACTCACCAAGCCTCCTACTCTCCTACGAGATGAGTATCCTCAATGGAAAATAAGAATGGTTCATTTTTTTGAGGGTACTGAAAAAAATCTAGTACAATATCTTTACAACCTTCCTCCTGTTCCCTCGATAGCAGTACCACGAGTACCAGCTATTGCTGAATCTCCAGAAATCCCTGTACATAAAAAACCAAAGCCAAAAGAAGAATGGTCAAATGAAGATAAGGCAGAAGATGAAGTTGCACAGAAAACAAAAAGAATCCTGATAATGGCTATCCCCAACGAGGTTTTTCAATCCTTAGATGCATGCGAAACTGCGCACGATCTTTGGAAAGAATTAGAAAGATAGTTGGAAGGGGGTGCTAAAACACATAAGAACCGAAGGGCACAATACATAAATGAATATCATGCATTCAGAGCCTCTGCAACAGAATATCTGCAAACAACGTACGACAGGTTCAACTCTCTCATAAACAAATGCAGAAAGTCTGGCATTCACAGAACCTCGGAAGAAAATAACGTCATGTTTTTAAAGAGCCTGAATGATGAGTGGCTTCAACTGTCTATGTCTTTACAAACAAACCAAGATCTAGACTCATGGACACTCTCTGATCTCTATGGAACACTAGCTGCACAAGAGCCTCAAATAGCACAGGCTAAAACAATAGCCATTGCACCATACGCATTGGTTAGTAAATCAACAGAGGCTACAGAGAGACCAAGAAATGAGAGATCAACAGAGGAAAAGAAGAAGGAGAAGAAGAAGATAGTGATGGTTGATAGCGAAGAAGACGAGCTGATAGAGGAAGAAATAACTCTTGCGTCATTAGCTAAATCATTGGCTCTATTGACAAGAGAGTTCAGAGGTAACCAAAGAAATTTTGGAAATGAAAGATATAACAGAGACAACCAGAGAGATAGAAGAGATGATGGAAGAAGAGAAGAATCAAGTGACCAACAGAGGTCAGACTACAGAAGTGACCGACAGAGGTCGAGCGACAGAAACTACAGAGGAAATGACCGACAGAGGTCAGATGACAAGGTAGGCCACACACAAGAATGCTACAAATGTGGTAAGCATGGTCATTACGCAAACGAATGCCGAACAGAGAAAGGTGGAGACCAACAGAAGTCCGACGATCGAACTGGAAACACCTCCCAAGGTTGCTTCAACTGCGGCAAGCCAGGCCATTTCGCAATAGATTGCAAAAGTAGACAAAATCGCCCACAGAAGGACTCAGCTTTTTACAAAAAGAAGGCTGAATATTATGCACAAAAATCCCTAATGGCGAACAAAGGGCATTCTGAAGCAAATAAGGAGGACTTCGAGTCAGACTCTACCTCTGGTGATGAATTCACCACCAATGCCCTGTTCTGTGGCATGGCAGAAGTCGACTCGGGCACTGACAATGAGGTATCCATTTCAAACTCTACCTCTTGTATTAAATATGTAGAAAATGATTTAGTTAGACTTAACATTGAACTGATTGAACTCAAAGAGATAAATGAAAGTATTTAGAAAAGACTCACCTTTAATGAGAGAGAAGTAAGGCTTCTCACTCAAGAAAAAGCCAAAAATTTTGAAGAAAAGGAAAGAGTAGAAAAATATTGGAGCAGAAATGTTGATCCTTTAAAAAGGCAAATTTCTGAATTAACCTCTGCTTTAAAAGTCAAAACTAAAGAGCTTTCAGTTTCTAGGAGTGAGACAACTGACATAAGAGCTCTCAAAGAATACTTTCATAAAGAGAGAGAGGTACTTTGGCAAGATCTACTCAGAAGAGAGGTTTTACTTAAAAACTATAAAGATGCACAGAAGGTGTATGAGAAATTAAACTCACAATTAGGAAGACGAGGTATAGGGTACGATGATATTACTCTAGGTGTTGAAGGCAAAAAACATAAACCTCTGTCTTCTTTGTTTGTAATAGGAAATACAAATAAACCATCTTTTCCAAACTTACTCTCTGTAAGTAAAAGGGTTAAAATCTCTGCAGAACCTCACTTAAGGAAACATACGAAGATGATTAATGTGTGGTTTGAAAACACAGATTCATCATCTTCAACCTCTGTCAATAGAGGAATCAAACCAAAGAAATATTTGAAAACACAAGATCAGATTGGTATCTTCAAGTTTGGTAAACCAGAGACTCAAACACAGGTTGCTTTTGTCTGTATGTTAGATGTCGAAAAGAAATTATCTGCAAAAGCTCCTGAGTTTAAACCCATCTTCTCAGAAGAAAAACTTATAAGATCAATTGAAAAAGAAATCTTGGAAGTTTTGAAATCAAACGTTTTAGAAAATCTCTATACATATTCTATAGATCAAATTCTCGCTGAAAAGATCTCATCAGAAACCTCTGCCATCTATGAAAGTTTTTCTACAGAGGAAGAAAGCTCGTACGATACATGCTCAGAAAATCCAGCCTCTGTCGAAAGAAATGACTCAACCCTTGTATATGAGGACGATTCATCCTCTGACGACTCTGAGACTGATTCTAAATCAAGGATAATTCACTGTGGCACAGAGGATATTAAATTCTCCTCTGAAGTTCTTAACAGAACAATTTCTCCAAAAGAGAAAATCACAGAGATACCTATCTGTCCAGATTTTCTAAAAATGTGTATACAAGTCAAAACCTCTACAGAGCTTGATAAATTGAAAAAGGCCTCTGAAAATCCTAAAAGCTCAAAATTTTCAAAACCTTTAAGGCCTGAAGCTAACAAATATATTTCCTCTGTGACAGTGAAGACAGACGTTCACCACAGAAGAGACTCACAGAAGGCAGGACCTAAACAAGATTTTTGCAAAAAACATTCTAGTATTCATAGATCTTCTTGTAATAGGAAATCTAATGTTAAGAACGAATGTAATGCCTCTGTGACTCAGTTCAATGAATTCAATGAAAAGTTCAAACAAATCACGTCTCATATTAAATACTGTCATTGTTTTGATCTTATGTTAAAATTGAAAAATCACTTCTCAAGTCCAGATTGCTTACTCTCCACTAAAATTCAAACTCCAAAGTCAAAACCTAGAGAAAAAAACAATCTGATCTTTCTACAAAAGATGAAATGTATTTCAAGAATGCTAAGGCAAACTTGAAAAATTCTTACAATATTGGACCCATATGGATATGGGTACCTAAGTCTCTGTGATTGTCTTACAGAAGCAGTATGTGCCAATTTGGTATCTTGACTCCGGATGCTCAAGGCACATGACTGGCGACAGAAGTTTACTATCCACGTACAAAGAAACACACGATGGTGGATCTGTAACTTTTGGAGACAACAAGAAGGGACACATCAAAGGCTATGGAGTCATACAGAAGGAAAACGTCTCTGTATACAAAGTTGCATATGTGAATGGCCTTAAACACAACCTACTCAGTGTAAGTCAACTCTGTGATACAGGATTTGATGTCTTGTTCAAAAGGACTTTCTGCTCTCTGCAAAGTGAAGACACAAGAATGGAACTTCTGCGAGCCGAAAGAAAAGGTGATCTGTATCTGATGAACTTTTGTTCAAAAACCAAGGACAAAGTTTGCCTTGTAGCTTGCGAAAGTAAAGAAGCCTGGTTATGGCATAACAGGTTCTGTCACTTGAACTTTCACACCTTGGATAAACTGGTCAAACTTGATCTAGTTAAAGGTTTGCCTAATGTTAAATTTAACAAGGATCACTTGTGTTCTGCCTGTGAAATGGGAAAACTCAGAAGAGCTTCCCACAGAGGCAAACCAGATGTGTCTTGCACTAGGCCTCATGTCGACCTCTACGGTCCCATTGCCATACAGAGCCTAGGTGGCAAGAAATACATACTTGTCTTAATTGATGAGTACTCGCATTTCACATGGGTTGAATTTATTCGAAAGAAATCGGATGTTCCAATCATCTTGATTAATCTAATGAAAAGAATCAAAGTTCTTTATGAATGCAGAATACAGAAGTTAAGAAGTGACAATGGCACAGAATTTAAAAACTCTGTTATTGAAGCCTATCTTTCTACAGAAGGAATATCACAGAACTTCTCTGCCGCACGCACTCCACAGCAGAATGGCGTAGTCGAAAGGAAGAATCGAACGCTCGTTGAGGCTGCAAGAACTATGCTATCAGCATACGGATTACCGATGAACTTTTGGGCAGAAGCAATTTCTACCGCTTGTTACACACAGAATCGGTCAACCATTGTGAAAAGACACATCAAGACTCCTTACGAACTGATCAACAAAAGGCGGCCAAACATCATGTTTTTCCATGTGTTTGGATGTAAATGCTTTGTTTTAAACGACAGAGATTCCAGAGGAAAGTTTGAAGTAAAAGTTGACGAAGGAAAATTCATTGGATACTCTGCCACTTCCAAAGCCTACAGAGTATACCTTACAAGATCTCGCAAAATCGTAGAAAGTATCAATGTTTCTTTTGATGATTCATTCCAAAAGACTTCTGAGCAAATCAGTTCAGAACTCGAACTTAAAAGAGAAACCTTTGGCATCTCGCAAACGAAAGAAGACTTGAATCTTCTATTTTTAGAGATGTTCCACGATGACATTGATCCTTCTGTTGGAACCATCAGAGTTTCTGAAGAACCATCCTCTGTTGGACAAAATCCTACAGGTATGACTCTAACTGGTCCAAATAATGCTTCATCTTCTTCAATAAATACTACAGATGCAAATGCCGAAGAAGAAAATGCAGAAGATGAAACATCAAGAAAAACGACCACAGAAGCTGCTGAAAAACAAATCCACAATCCACAGAAGAACCAATTACAGAGGAAATTGAGGACCAAGACTATACGTCCTCAGAGGAACAAACTCCACCACCACTCATACCAATCATTCCACAAATGGTAGAATCTTCTACCAAGGTAAGAAGAACGACAGAGGCTATACAAGAAGAAGATCCACAAGAAGCTTCTGAAGAAAGATTCGATGACATTGATGATCATCTTCCACGCACCACTCAGTGGACAAAAAGACATCCTCCAAGCCAAATAATTGGAGAACCTTCTGACTCAGTAAAAACCAGGTCTGCCACTGCTAATTTTTGTTTCTTTACAAATTTTATTAGTGTGATAGAACCAAAGAAGATTTATGAAGCACTAGATGACCCAAACTGGGTAGACGGCATGCAAGAAGAACTTCTGCAGTTTGAGCGTAACAAAGTATGGACTTTAGTACCTCTGCCACGAGGGAAACAGGCCATTGGGACTAAGTGGGTCTACAGAAATAAGAAGGATGAAGATGGAGTGGTCATCAGAAACAAAGCACGATTGGTGGCCAAGGGTTATAGACAAGAAGAAGGCATAGATTACGATGAGACTTTTGCTCCTGTCGCACGGCTCGAAGCAATAAGAATATTCTTAGCCTTCGCAGCCCACAGAGGTTTTAAAGTCTATCAGATGGACGTAAAATCAGCTTTTCTCAACGGTGAAATCCAAGAAGAGGTTTACGTAAATCAGCCACCAGGGTTTGAAAGCTCAAAGTTCCCAAGGCATGTATACTACCTTGAAAAGGCTCTGTACGGACTGAAACAGGCTCCAAGAGCATGGTACGAACGACTTTCTACCTTTCTTCTAGTCAATGGCTACGACAGAGGTACAACAGATACTACCTTATTCTATAAACTTAAAAACAGTGAAATAATGCTTGTACAAATCTATGTGGACGACATAATTTTTGGGTCTTCTAACACAGAAGAGTGCAAAAGTTTTGAAAAACTCATGCAGAGTGAGTTTGATATGAGTATGATGGGAGAACTAACATTCTTCCTCGGACTCCAAGTCAAACAAACATCAGAGGGAATTTTTATAAATCAGGCCAAATATGTCTCTGACATTCTTTTCAAGTATAGCCTCTCTGATACCTCTGCAATGAAAACTCCAATGGCCACTGGAAATAAGTTATCCTTAGATCCAGATGGCATCTCTGTAGAATGCACTCTCTACAGAGGCATGATTGGATCTCTGTTATACTTAACTGCAAGCAGACCTAGCATTATGCATGCCACATGTCTTTGTGCACGTTATCAAGCTAATCCAAAGAAATCACACTATGATGCTGTGAAGAGAATCTTTAGATATCTAAAGGGGACCAAAAATCTCGGTCTCTGGTATCCACAGAACTCTGGTTTTAGTCTTAAAGCTTATACAGATTCAGACTATGGAGGATGCATGCTCGACAGAAAGAGTACCTCTGGGAGTTGTCAATTCCTAGGTGGTAAACTAGTCAGTTGGACCTCCAAGAAGCAAAATTGTGTCTCAACATCCACTGCAGAAGCTGAATACGTTGCTGCTGCTAGCTGTTGTTCTCAAGTTCTATGGATGAAGACTCAGCTAAAAGACTACGGCCACATCCTATTCAAAATACCAATATTCTTTGATTCCAAGAGTGCCATTGCTATCTCTGCCAATCCTGTGCAACACTCAAAAACCAAGCATATCGATATAAGGTACCATTTCTTGAAACATCATGTTGAATACGGTACAATCGAGATGCATTTCGTGCCCACAGAATACCAACTCGCGGACTTATTCACCAAAGCTTTAGACGAGAAAAGATTCAATTTCTTGGTGGATAAGTTAGGAATGATCAATATGTCGTGAAAATCCTCTGTAAGTATAGCTTTATCTTCAGTAAATATGTATATATTTCTAATTATTTTTTCTTTAATTAATTTATTTCTGTATGTAAGTTCTCAATCTTAAATAGTTCTTAAAAATCACAGAGCTTCTGTAAGTCTACTCAGAACCTCTGACAACCTCTACAGGACCTCTGGAAAATATGACCTATGTTCTATGCAAAACTTATCATTCTTATGATCCAAGCATAGGTCAAGGGAGAGCAAAAGGAAATTACTTAATCTACAGAGGTGATTAGATCAAGGGGAGCAAAAAGGGATACTGAAATGATCTACAGAGGTAAAACTTTCAAGGGAAAGCCAAAGAAGAATGTCAATAAATCTATATCGACAGAAGTCAGACATCACTGCCGAGAAAAGAAGAACCAAAAGGTATGTCTCTCGTACAAAAGGTTTTTGAAAACAGTTTTCTAGGACACAAATTGTCAAATATGTCCTAAATATACTGTGGATAACATTTCAAAAATCAAAAGATCCAAAAGTTTCATAAAATTTGAGTTATGAGAAATTTAAGGTCATAGAGCTTCTGCTGAGCTCAACAGAAGCTCTGCCAGAAATATGCTCTGAGATCGCAACTTTAACCTCTATCGATCTTTTGGAATGTTATCTCGGAAACCAAACAGACTCACCATGACCTTCTCGAACAAAACCTTTTCCATAACAATTTTTTCGGACACCAACTTTCAAATATGTCCGAAAAACATCTCTTAAAACAGATCAAAAATTGGATGATCAGAAAAGTTAATAGAATTTTTGGTATGAGATTTTTTCCCTCATAGAGCTTCTGCTGGCCCTCCCAGAGCTTCTGCAAGTTCCAACAGAGCCACAAAACGTCTACGAGTAAAAACTCTTAACTAAAAATCCTATTGATCCTCTCCAATGCCTTTACAAACGTTTTGGTTGAAGAAGAACCACACAGAAGTCATGATAACAATGAGATATATGAGAAAGGGATAGACATCAAAGATTTTCAAGGTCACAGAGCTTCTGTAAACCACAGAAGTTCTGTCAATCTGTTACTTGGGCATTTCTGTAGTAATAACGGTTACTTTTACTGAGAGTGAATTACATGTGGCTAAGAATAACCCCACGCGCCTAGCATTAATGGGCCGCGCACGACGTACTGTCATCCTCTGACATGGCCTACGTGTCCCATTTTCATTGGGCGTACATGAAACGTTTTCTGTGGAAACTTGAACCCGCCGTTCTAACTTGAGTTCGGATTCCAAATTTTAATCCATTGCAATATATTTTACTCTTTCGAATTCTACCGTTTTACCCTCCTATAAAAACCAAGCTTACCCTCTCATAAACTTTTTACAAACTCTCATTCTTCTCCGGCGAAACCTGCAAATTTCTTATTCTCAGTACCAAATGGCTTCATCTTCTCAAGCTATCTCCCCTGCACACTCTCCGGCGACCTCACCATAACATTCACCTGCTCATTCTGAACATTCAAAAAACCCCAACCCTGCCCAAAACATTGAACTAGAAGATTCCGGCGATTCAGCAGACTTTGCTCCAACCACACATCTTCAAAACTTCATAGCAAAGGATCATTTCGAAAAAGTACTACCAATAAAATCCAACAATTGCTATTTGGTCCCCTCACCCACTGCTTTTGGCGAGGCCCATGCCATTCTTCTAAACATAATGGAAAATCATATCCTCTTCCCTTTACTCTCAAGAACCCCAAAGAAAATTCCAGTTAGATATCTGAACCAGTTTTGGCAAAGTTGCCGATTTGATAAAGATGATTCTCTTATCAAAGGGTACATTTCAAGACCTGACAAATCTGAGCATCTGGAAATCAAGTTCAATAGAACAATGTTCTCACTTGAATTCAACCTACCAACAAGGGGTCTTCTTGGATTGAAGAAGTACGCAGAGCAACCAACAGACGACGAGATCTGTCGTTTCCTAGAAATGCTTGGGTACAACACCCCACTGAGGAAGAGAAATGACTTCCGCAGAGGCAGATTACTACCTCTGTGGAACACCTTGTTCTCAATTCTAAACAGATGCCTCACAGGGAAGATAGGCAGTATTGACCAGAGCTCAAATCAGATATTAACCATCATGTATGGGGTTTACTATGATCTCCCACTGGATTACGCGACCATAATGATGCAAGAGATCATCAACACCATCGACAGAAAGAACAACACAAGAAGGGTCAAAGAGAACGATCCTAAGTTTCTACCACCTCTACAATTCCAAAGATTACTGGGAGTCTTATTCGAACCTCTGTTGCTGATACAGAAATGGCCAATGGAAGGGCCAATTCCCAAACAGTTCCCAATGAGCAAAAATATCCCCACTGATCATGTAGATGGTTACACACACTGCAGACCTCTATCAAAGAAACTTCTGAAGTATGCCTCGAATAAAACCCTTAAGAAAGAGTATATACGCGATCATAGAACACCTAAACCGAGTCCTATGACACCCCTGCGTTTAGGTGTCCCCCTAGGAACAATGATTGCAGAACCTCTTTCCACTCAAGAAGAAAAAGATAACAAATTAGCAAAACACATGGCTATTCAACTTAGCTTCATAGCCAAACGTGCAGAGCTCATGGGAAAGAAGTCCTCTTCAAAATCTTCTGCCTCTACACCAAAATCAAAAAGGAGGAAAACTGCAGAAGGCACCTCTACAAGCGCTGCAGAAGATCAACCTTCACCTCCTCATGCCACAGAAGTTGGCTCCTCTGCTCCTCCCTCCTCTCCAAAACTAAAGAAGAAAAGAAAATCAAAAACCACAGAGGAAGGGGCACCAAAACCTAAGAGGAGGAAAACCAAAAAGAAGCATGGCAAATCACTTGAAAAATTGGTTACCATAGAAGAGGAAGCAATCGCAGAAGAAAGAACTGCAGAAGAAGAAGATGCAGAAGTAGAAATGACAGAAGAGGGATATCAATCGCCCCATCAATCCCCAGATCGATTTGCTCACCAAGGAAACATTAACGATTTCCTACAGAACCCCGACATTGCCAACACTTTAAATACAGCAGGGTGGACGGCACAACCTCTCGACCACCATTCCCCAGCAGAACAATACTTCTCTATTTCCGGCATTGACACACATCTGCAAGAAGATGATCAAACACCCAGAGATCAATCAGCTGAGACACCTATTATTCTACAGAACCCCTTCATTCAGCAAGGATTGGACGTTCACAGAAGGAGTCCAAGTCCAGCTTCAGAAGAAATAGGACAAACAGAAGCTCAGTGGAATAGAGATGAAGTAACAGAGACAAGAATGGAGGTCTCAGAGGTAGATTCAGACGAAGAAGAAGCTGTCTGGATACGAAAAGGTCTCTATCATCCACATGTCATGAAGTTATACGGCTCTCATCAAATGTATGACTTCTTAGGCACAGAGCAAGGAACTTCAACAGAGGATAGGGTAGAAACATCTGGAGTAAAAGAAAATGTAAAAGAAAAGGATGCCGAAGATGAAGAAGGCAGACATCCCTCACCCCTCCCAGTGCAACCCACACATCTAACTCCGCAGGTCTAGCTGCAGAATGAGTTATTGAAAAAGAGCAGCACAGCTCGATCCAAACCCAACCCTTCCAGCCAGAAGTCACTCTTTCGACTTCTGTGCCCACAAAAACCGGGGAATCCATTCCTAGGGAGTCTCCTCAAAGAGACTCACCTATAGTTCGTGATCAATCGCCCCAGATCACACTAGAACACCCTACAGAGGAATTCGTTTCCTCTACCACGCACGAAATAGGGCCAACCCTTCTTTCAGAGAGAAGTAGTGATCACAACGACGAAGAGACTCTAGACAAGTCTCCGAGTCAACAGAAGGATAATCTAGTATCCTCCTCTGAAGTGGATCTAGACAATGTCGTTCACAGAACTTCTGTAGAGTTTGAAGCACTAGATGCTTCTGCTCGAAGATCAGATGGAAATCCTTCCACCCCCAACGTACAAACAAGGGTGAACGAAGGTGTCCTAGGAGCAGGGACTCACTCTGGAGACGAATGTGTTCCTCCAGAGGTTACACCAGGGACACAAGTATCAAGGGATGAGTTCCAAACCCTTGTCACCTATGTGAACCAAACCATGAAAGAGTTGCAAAGCTCTTTCACATCTTTTGCAGAGAAAACATCAACGGCCTTGCTGAATCTGAACACCAAAATGGACAATTTGTCCACAGAGGTGAAAACAGCCATCACAGAGATAAAATCTTCTGCGCAAACAACTGCAACAACTACAGCCACTTCTGCTGCTAAAGATTTTGGAATTGCCGCAACTTCTGTATTCAAGGAATTAGTCAAACATTTCCTTGAACAAATGAACAAGCAATCCAACAAATCACAGAGCATCACACCCGCAGATCTACAGAAGGCTCTGCAAAACGTTCAAGCAGAAGCAATGCGCAACACAATACTGATGCAGCCTAAAGACTACATGACCAGAGCACCGCTAACAGAGCTCGGCCAAAATGTCATAAACCAGGTCACAGAAGTCATTGTCTCTTTCGCTACTGCAAATGCCAACTACGTCAAAGAGTTCAGAAAAAGTATCGGCAGAATGCGCTTCAACACAGAAGCAGAGCTTGCAACTCTATTCGGCCTCTGTGATGATGTATGTGCGAAGTTGAGGGCCACAGGAGCAGAACTACCAAAGAAACCCAAATCTTCCTGCAGAGCAGAGGGTACTTCTGATAAAAGTCAGGATGATTCTGATGATGACCATCCTGGTCCATCAGATAATCCTGAGGGGGAGAATATAAGGGAGAAAGCTACGACCAGAGGAATACATGCTCCACCAATCGCAGCAGAACCAATCAGTCAAGCCCCTCCAGAACAAACCCAAGATCAACAACAAAATCTACAGACCACAGAGACAACACCCATCTCTGTGGAATCAAGTCCTGAAGAAACCAATATTCCAGAAGCTGATCAGCATACCACAGAGGCAACAACCACCCCTGTGGTAATCAACTTGGAAAAGAGTCCTTCAACAAAATCAACAGAAAAACCCCAAACCATACCAAGAAGAAAGTCGATTGCCACCAAACCAAAAAGAGCAACGACCTCTGCTTTTTCTATTCTGAGAAAGATGCACAATACAATGTCTGATCGAATGTCGCAGAGAGAAGAAGAAAGGCACAGGTTCACATTAGCTTTCAAAATGGCAAGAAGATTCGATGTCCAATCTTCACCAACAGAAATAGAGCTCACATAAGAAGTCACCAAAGAACCTCCAACAGAGGTTACAGAGCAACTCAAGCCAACAGAACCATCGCCACAAAAGTCCTCTAAAAGACAAGTGTCAAAACCTACAGAGGAAACCATCAAGCCAACAGAAGCACCAACCTCCAAACCTACAGAAGAAACAGGTTCTGCACCTCCAAAAGCCAAAGACAAGGGCAAAGCAATACTGACAGAAGAGCCCAAGAAAAAGAAATCATTGCCCAAGCCTACAGGGAAATTGATGAAGAGCGCCTTTGATGCCTTCCAAACTCCAAAGCCTGAAGAAGTTGATTGGGCATATGGATTAAAGCCTCTGACAGACATTCCTCTAACTGGCAGAGCTGCAGAAATTGTTCAAAAGATGGAGAGTCTCAGAAGAAAAGTACCACAACCTGGTCCAACACATGAAGAGATGGAAGAAGTGGTATACAAATACCTCTATAAACAAACCTTTCAGACCAATCATCCAACAGATCATGTTACAGATTCAAGGATCAGAGAAGAATTTGAGAACATCTTCACAAGGACAAAGCCAAGAACCAAAGCAGATGTCTTCTCAATCCACAAGATCAAAAAGGTAATCTTCTGCAAGTTCTCCTTTACAAGAACCTATCCAAGGGTCAGGTACAATCTTTACAAAGTCAGAAGAGAAGACAATTCAGAAACCACCTTCGCTGATGCTGACCTAAGAAATATCAATCCTTATGATCTACCTGACCTTCTGCAATGGACAAAGGACAACTACAACACAGAGGCAAACACCGGAGCCTATCAAGTATTAAGAAAAGCAATGAGGGAAAACCTTCTGATCTTCAGTATGATAGATTTTCAACTGGGAAAGGATCTTGGTCTCAAACATCTAAATTTACGACCACCAGAAGATCGCTGCCCACCCAACGCCGTGCCCAACTCTATCATTACAGAACCAAGATTCGGGTTAGTATTTCAAAACCCACAAGGCGAAATCAAACTATTTGTGCGCATGGATTGTCAGAAGTACGCAACTAATACTCTGAACAAGTTCAGAGCAAACCTTGTAAAATACAGAGGTACAGAGAAAATGGATAAAGATGTTGCAGATACTTTCATCAGAGAGATTGATGCCACAATCCGCCTAAGAGAACTCTGCATCAGTTTCTACAAAGAGATCAGAAGAATCGGAAGAGACAACAGAAGCTACAACGATTTCAAATATGCCAAAATATGATTCTCAAACCTCAAATCTCTGCAAACCAAGTCAAAAGTTTATCTTTCATTGTACTCAAATGTAAAATGCCTCTGGCATATTTCTGAATGAAAGAACTTTCGAGGTATTGTTTAACCTCTGTCTTATCTAACTTAGCCTAATTAAACTCAAGTTCAATTTTTTATTTTTCACTACTTAGGGGGAGATTGTTAGCTTCAATCTTCCTAATCATAGAAGTATTTAGAAGTAGTGAAAAATAGGCTAAGTGAATAAAGCCTCTTACAGAGGCTCTGCCGAACTTACCGATAGATCAAGGTCGAGAAGCTACAGAAGCTAAAGAGGCGTCCTACAGAAGCTCTGTAATACGCGCAAAGAAGACCAAAGACTCGGAATTCGGTGAAGACTGCTCTTCTAAGGACCAAACCGCAGAACCTCTATGGCACTTCACAGAGCCTCTGCGGTCTTCAACAAAGACTTAAAAGATATTTATAATATCTTGCTACTGTTACAGGACCTGTTCATCAACTTGCATGGTAGCATGCCCTGTCCAACTGCAACGTGTCAAACTCTGATTGGATTCAATAGGGCTTAGTACATAATAGACGTCTGCTGTATTAAATGCAATACAGCACGTCCAACTGTTCATGCCATCCGTCCAACTATTCATACCGTCCTTTGTGAATAGTAGGATATGCTTTATGGTCCCCTTAGAGTAGTATATAAGGAAGACTCATGTTGAGTTCTTCCTATCCATCGATCGATCAATCGAACAATCAAAACAAGAATTCAAGAGAGAAAAACATCACAAGAACACATAGCTTTAAACACTTTGAGAGTCATATCTGTTTTAAAAGCTTTGCTTACTCACTGTTCTTGAATCTGTTCTTAATATATATATTCAGTAAACTTTGAGATATTATTTCCTGTTCACTGTTTATTTATATTATGTTCTAAATCTATCAATCAAATCTGTTAGTTCTTCAAATACGCTTCCGCATCAAACTCATACTTGAACTAATAGATCTAATAATCTTGTATAAACAAACCGGGAACCTACAATAACAATTCCCTACTCACCAAGATCCTCCAGCGAATGGAATCTCCGACTGTCCTTCTATATCATTTCTCTCAGGATGACCTGGAGAAGTTAGATATGGTGATCAAGTTTATCATTAAAACTACCCCTGCTATCTCTGGCCTGGAAGACAGAATGGCAGAGGTTGAAACAACTTTGGGGAATCCTGGCCTTTAAAGACAGGGAACCTGGAAATATGGTTATTGCTGCTTTTGCTGCCTCCCCCACCCATTCAGTGGACGAGGGGGAGAAGACTGAAGACCTTCCCCAGAATGTGGAGGGGGACTGGGGAAGAAAATAAAGAAATGGACCCTCAGTAAGGTGATTATTCTGAGGGAACCGTTGTTGAAAGTCCCTCTCCATCCAAGGGGGAGCAAGAACGCGAAGACTCTCCTTCTCCAAACGCTGACAAAACCTTCGACGTCAGCTCTGATAACGATGAAGAAGAAGAGGAGGAGGAGTTAGAAATCCAGGATGAAGAACCTTCATCATTCAATCCGATGAATGATGATGATGATGAAGATGATTTTCTCTTTCTTCCTGAAGTTATAAAATCCCCAGCTCTGAAAGGGGTTTCAATAAAAGAACTAGGGGAGGGGATCAAGGCTAAGTATTCTTCAAAGAAATCCTTAAAAGAAAAACACAAGGGACTCGCCGTTGATGCAACTTGGCAATCCTCATGACAAAGCCAAATTATCAGGTACACTACTTTTTCTTCCCTTATACCGCATCCCTCCTCTACCCCTCTCAATCTCAACCCAACTCCTTTTAAAACCTCTAAACACTTAGCTCTCTCCTTTCTCTATTTTTTTCCTCAAATGATCTAACTCCATTGATCATTTTGTTTCAGCTAGTCCTCTCCCCTGCCTGCGGATATCGCTGAAGCTCCTCTATCATCAATGCTGCAAATAATCTCAGCTTTTGATGCTGAAGAACCAATAATCCCAGTCACTGTTCTGGAAGAGGCTGAAGTACAAGCTGATGAAGAAGAACTGCTTTCTCACCCAAGAATACCTTCCTTGCCTCCTCAAAGATCAAGTAAAGATGAACAAAGAAAGAAAGCAGCGATGATCTAAAGAATTGAAAGTCAGCGCTTGGTTCCTCCCCTCAGATGCTTGACATCGAGGGAAATTGCTGAAGCCTTGAAAGCTGAAGAAATCCTCGCTGAAAAACAGAAGGCTGAGCTTAGTGACAAAAACATTGCTATTGAACTAGCCCAACGTTCAACAAAGGATCCACAACTGAAGAAGTTTCCCCTGGCTGTCCAGCAGGAACTGATGAAAGAGGTGAAGAAGAAAAATCTTGAAAAGGTCAAGGTCAGTGCAACCACACTGAACTGGTGTAAAAAGAAGCTCCATTTCAGAAGTTTACCCTCAAGAATACATTCTGTAAACCTGAAAGGGAGAATGGTCAAAGGAGTATCTATTGTCGATGTTCAGATAATCAGAGAAAATGGCGACAAGAGAATCTGCAACATTTCAGCTCTGGAGCAGCTCGGGTTCAGTGAATGGTTGGAAGTCAAAATCGCAATTCAACGATCCCGCTAAAGCTTCAAGCCTTGTGTCGAAAGTGCTATAAACAATCTGATCGACCAAGTAACCTCAGCAGTTGACATTCCTCCTCCTCTAACCATCCAGCCAAAAAGAACTGCTCCAAAGACGAAGAAGGCTCCTTCCTCTTCAGGCCCTACGTTAAGAAATGAAACTGGGATTGAACTTTCCCATGAAGCAGTGCTTGGTCCCAATCCTGATCTCTCTGGTCTTGACATCTCCTTACCTCTAGCTAAAGAGTTTATACCTGGTAAAATACTCAATGAACCCTTCGGCATCTTCTTTTATGATTACACTGGTCGCGGATGATTTCAACGTGTCTCTGAGTTACCCAAAACTCCCATCGAACAACTCAGATATCTAATATACTGGTGCGACTACAATCATAACCTTCTTGGATCATTCCTGAAGCCCCTCATCTATCGCGAAGCAAAAGTTAGACGGGATCAGGGAGTAATTGTCCCTGATTGGATGATTCCAGACACTGATACTCTTGATGAACTTCTCGTCAAGAAAGAACCTGAGTAGCTGATAAGATCATCTTTTTGTATTCCTCTATCTGTCAGCTTATACTTTTTGTACTTGTAATTATTTTCATTGTACTAACAATTTTTCCACTTCCCTTATAATCTTTTACGAAATTAATGAAAAATTTCAATGAAGTATTTTACTCCATCGGTACTAGAAAAGATCCCTGAAAAACAGTAAATGGGACACGTATTTATGAGTCCTTTTTATCGTTATGTTTTTAACTTAGCAATTTTCTTTTATTGCCATGTCATCATCAAATAGGGGGAGATTGTTGATCCAAACCTTCTGTGATTTGATAATGACCCTTAGAATCACTTAGTGAAAATTGTAAGTAAACAATATGTATTAATGTTTTGCCATCTATGAAAAATATACTAAGTCTGTTTAGTATCGCTGATCGAAACATGCGCTTTAATTTATACTTCAGCGAACACTGTACATCAGTGAGCCCTGAGCCTGTTCAGCCTCATTGATGATCGATGATAGTTTCATTTGTAATTGTTTGCTTATAATCCCTGAAGACAAGATTCGTGTCAACCAAGTTAAAAGATGAAATCGAAGACCAAACTAAAAAACAAGTGACTAAGTCTACTAGTGACCTGATGCGGATATCAGCGAAGACAAGACTAGTCCATCTCACGCAAAGTTTCAAGTATAAGACTTCAGCGAACGCTGAAGTTTATCATTCGCTGATAAAGATTCATTCAGCGAACGCTGATCATGAAGCATGTTCTACAAGCATCTTTAGTCTTACCTCCTTGCACGCCCCCGTACGATTTTGCAGAACGGACATCCCTTTTGTCAAGGATCGTACAAACCACTCTGCAACTACATTGTTTATTATGCGACCACTAGGATGTTTGCTAAAGTCAATACATGTAACCAACCAGAAGCTGCCACGTGTAAAGGTATACTGACTTGCATTAAATGCAGTATAAATAGAGAACCCTACTTCATTTGTGAAGTGCTTGGCTTTTATCTCGCTGAACCTCTTAGTGTTAGAAAATTATCCTTAGTTTTCTAAATCTTCTTTCTCTCTCTTTTCTAGTGCAAGAATTCTGTGCGATTCTTAAGTTTGTTTAGATTAGGTTTTTAACTTGCTCTTATTCCACAACAAACTGTAAATTGTTTGATTATATCAATAAACAATTTAGAAAGATAAAAATCCATGTTTGTATTCAACCCCCCTTCTACAAACTTGTATAACACCTTCGGGACCAACAGGGGTTGAATAATTGTAAATGATACTCTAAGTGGCTCTTAGGTATCATCTTTGTGATTAGCAGCGAAAGGTTTGATAAAAAAGGATTAAATATTGTTAGTAATGCATTTTCATTGATGAAATCAAGTTTGTTTGGGATTAGTAGTGAATTCCCATACCGAACCATTCGACATAACCCACATCCGGTAAGTAGCTCTGCGCAAGTGTCCGGATCCCGTATCCGGTATGTTGTGTCTAGATTTCGTGTCCGGTAAGTGATGTCCGGATTGTGTAGTATCCGTTAAGTGATGTCCGGATTGTGTATTATCCGATAGGCGATGTGCGGATGGTGTAGTATCCGGTAAGTGACGTCCAGATTGTGTAGTATCCGGTAGGTGACGTCCTGGTTGTTCGATATTCGGTGAGTAGTGTCCGGATAGTTTAATATCCGGAGTGGTGTCCGGTTAGTTTGGTATCCGGTCAGCTTAATTTCCCCATCCATTTACTCAGGTATTCCATTTGGAGGTCAGAGGTAAAAGAAGAAAATTTGATAAAGGCACCAGGTGAGTCTTTCTGACCGAAAATGTGTTGGCTTATGTACTATTTTAAAACACGTGAGATGTTGTGAAGCTGCATGTTTTATCCTTATATGAAACAACATGTTTTGATATCTTTGAGGAAGTTGAAATACTATGTATGCATACAATTGGAAGTGGGCATGTTATGGCTAAGTCAGGGGGTGTGTCCCGCCAGTGCTCATTGTTAGATTTGATCTACACCTAATAAAAAGTGTTTCGTTTATAATAAATAAACCTTGACGCAAGTATACATCTTGGCCTATTATCGTCTTTAAACAAGTAATAATGGTACACAAGTACCGAATATCGATCCCACAGGAAAGCGTGGAAATGTTTCTCTTTAAAAGTCCAGTTCGTAAAAGCGAGTTTCAGATGGCGAATTCGAATACAATATTTTTTTGTTGGAGGTTTGGTTAACAATTAAACTAGAATCAATTATAAAGAGAAGCACAGGGTATAAAGTTCCGTTGGAATGAAATTAATAACTCAATAAAAAGATGAGACAACTTTCCTCGTTTATCTCAAGAGTCCACTATTTTATGATACAACGTATCGGGTGTCAATTGGTCAATTGTGATCCACCATAAAATATAACCTTGATTTAAATAACTTTGGACAATCATGCAGTACGATACACCTCTTTATTTTATTATCAGTGTCGGTCCCAACTTCACTTTATACCCCAAAGTAGGACGATTAGCCCATCATCGTTCGGTTTTTAATTATAACGGATGTATGCACTAAAAAGCAAATAATGGAGATGAACAATACAAAACAAACTACAATAATAGAAATTACGTAACTTGTTATGCAAGTAATTAACTCACGAAAATAAAGCGAATACTAAATTACAGAAAATATAAATGACAATGATTAAAGTACAGAAATGTAAATGACAGAAAATAAAGTGCGTAAATTAAAGAACGATAAAAGTAAATTGCTGTAATTAATATACATGAATAAAATTGCAGAAGTTAAATTGACATAATAATAAAAACAGGAATTAAAGACTGAGAAGTTAACGACAACATTAGATTGCAAGGAAAATCTTGTTTCAAATGTAAACTCAACACATACGGAATCCTTAAGTGAACCACCACCGGTCACGATTGAACGTAATTCCAATCGTTAAGCTATGGATTTGGTTACTTAAAAAGCCCAAAAATCAATTAATAACAAAGTACTTATTATAAAAACAAAAGTGGATGATTTATAGAACGAAACTTGTCGTGCAAGTAATCGGATTTCCTTGTATTAAAACCTCTACAACTCCATAAATTATATTCAACCGTGAACCAATCGAAGATGGGAACCCGAAAGTATTAGTCGGACTTCCGGCGAATAATAATAGTGGAATCGGATTAGAATTGTTAGCTTCAATCTTCCTAATCATAGAAGTAATTAGAAGTAGTGAAAAATAGGCTAAGTGAAGAAAGCCTCTTACAGAGGCTCTGTCGAACTTACCGAGAGATCAAGGTCAAGAAGCTACAGAAGCTAAAGAGGCGTCCTACAGAAGCTCTGTCATACGCGCAAAGAAGACCAAAGACTCGGAATCCGGTGAAGACTGCTCTACAAAGGACCAGACCACATAACCTCTGTAACACTTTACAGAGCCTTTGTGGTCCTCTTCAAAGACTTCGAAGATATTTATAATATATTGCAACTGTTACAGGACCTGTTCATCAACTTGCGTGATAGCATGCCCTGTCCAACTGCAACGTGTCAAAATCTGACTGGATTCAATAGGGCTTAGTACATAATAGACGTCTGCTGCATTAAATGCAATACACCACGTCCAAACTTTTCATGCCATCCGTCCAACTATTCATACCATCCATTATGAATAGTAGCTTATGCTTTATGGTCCCCTTAGAGTAGTATATAAGGAAGACTCATGTTGAGTTCTTCCTATCGATCGAACAATCGAATCATGAAATCAAGAGAGAAACAAATCACAAGAACACATAGCTTATACACTTTAAGAGTCATATCTGTTTTAAAGCTTTGCTTACTCACTGTTCTTGAATCTATTCTTAATATATATATTCAGTAAACTTTGAGATATTATTTCCTGTTCACTGTTTATTTATATTGTGTTCTAAATCTATCAAACATATCTGTTAGTTCTTCAAATACGCTTCCGCATCAAACTCAAACTTGAACTAATAGATCTAATAATCTTGTTTAAACAAAACGGGAACCAACAATTGGTATCAGAGCAAAGCTTGATTTTCAATATCAAGTGATCCTCTTTGTTACAAGATTAGTGATAGACATCATTCCTTTTTTAACCTATTCCTCATTTCTAGGTTAAAACTCCATTAATGTGTACTCTGGGAACTGTTCAAACCCAGAAAACTTTCCAGATCATCAGACTCATACTCTTTAATCATACTATCTTTTCAGAACCTTAACAATGACAAATACAAATAACTTCTTTTCTGCTAGTTCACTCACCATGCCTCCTACTCTCCTACGAGATGAGTATCCTCAATGGAAGATAAGAATGGTTCATTTCTTTGAGGGTACTGAAAAAAATCTAGTACAATATCTTTACAACCTTCCTCCTGTTCCCATGATAGTAGTACCACGAGTACCAGCTACTGCTGAGTCTCCTGAAATCCCTGAACATCAAAAACCAAAGCCAAAAGAAGAATGGTCAAATGAAGATAAGGCAGAAGATGAAGTTGCACAGAAAACAAAAAGAATCTTGATAATGGCTATCCCCAACGAGCTTTTTCAATCCTTAGATGCATGCGAAACTGCGCACGATCTTTGGAAAGAATTAGAAAGACAGTTGGAAGGGGGTGCTAAAACACAGAAGAACCGAAGGGCACAGTACATAAATGAGTATCATGCCTTCAGAGCCTCTGCAACAGAATCTCTGCAAACAACATACGACCGTTCAACTCTCTCATAAAAAAATGCAAAAAGTCCTGCATTCACAGAACCTCTGAAGAAAATAATGTCATGTTTCTAAAGAGCCTGAATGATGAGTGCCTTCAATTGTCTATGTCTTTACAAACAAACCAAGATTCAGATTCATGGACACTCTCTGATCTCTATGGAACACTAGCTGAACAAGAGCCTCAAATAGCACAGGCTAAAACAATAGCCATTGCACCATACGCATTGGTTAGTAAATCAACAGAGGCTACAGAGAGACCGAGAAATGAGAGAGCAACAGAGGAGAAGAAGAAGGAGAAGTAGAAGATAGTGATGGTTGATAGCGATGAAGACGAGCTGATAGAGGAAGAAATAACTCTTGCGTCATTAGCTAAATCATTGGCTCTATTGACAAGAGAGTTCAGAGGTAACAAAAGAAATTTTGGAAATGACAGATATAGCAGAGACAACCAGAGAGATAGAAGAGATGATGGAAGAAGAGAAGAATCAAGTGACCGACAGAGGTCAGACTACAGAAATGATGACCAACAGAGGTTGAGCGACAGAAACTACAGAGGAAATGACCGACAGAGGTCAGATGACAAGGTAGGCCACACACAAGAATGCTACAAATGTGGTTAGCCTGGTCATTATGCAAACGAATGCTGAACAGAGAAAAGTGGAGACCAACAGAAGTCCGAAGATCGAACTGGAAACACCTCCCAAGGTTGCTTCAACTATGGCAAGCCAGGCCATTTCGCAAAAGAATGCAGAAGTAGACAAAATCGCCCACAGAAGGACTCGGCTTTTTACAAAAAGAAGGCTGAATATTATGCGCAAAAATCCCTGATGGCGAACAAAGGGCATTCTGAAGCAAATAAGGAGGACTTCGAGTCAGACTCTACCTCTGATGATGAATTCACAACCAATGCCTTGTTCTGTGGCATGGCAGAAGTCGACTCCGACACTGACAATGAGGTATCCATTTTAAACTCTACCTCTTGTATTAAATATGTAGATAATGATTCAATTAAACTTAACATTGAACTGATTGAACTAAAAGAGATAAATGAAAGCATTCAAAAAAAACCTCACCTTTAATGAGAGAGAAGTAAGGCTTCTCACTCAAGAAAAAACCAAAATTTTTGAAGAAAAGGAAAGAGTAGAAAAATATTGGAGCAAAAATGTAGATCCTTTAAAAAGGCAAATTTCTGAATTAACCTCTGCTTTAAAAATCAAAACTAAAGAGCTTTAAGTTTCTAGGAGTGAAACTACGGACATAAGAGCTCTCAAAGAATACTTTCAAAAAGAGAGAGAGGTACTTTGGCAAGATCTACTCAGAAGAGAAGTTTTACTTAAAAACTATAAAGATGCACAGAAGGTGTATGAGAAAGTAACGGACATAGGAAGACGAGGTATAGGGTACGATGATATTACTCTAGGTGTTGAAGGCAAAAAACTTAAACCTCTGTCTTCTCTGTTTGTAATAGGAAATACAAATAAACCATCTTTTCCAAACTTACTCTCTGTAAGTAAAAGGGTTAAAATCTCTGCAGAACCTCACATAAGGAAACATACGAAGATGATCAATGTGTGGTTTGAAAACACAGATTCATCATCTTCAACCTCTGTCAATAGAGGAATCAAACCAAAGAAATATCTTAAAACACAAGATCAGATTGGTATCTTCAAATTTGGTAAACCAGAGACTCAAACACAGGTTGCTTTTGTCTGCATGTTAGATGTCGAAAAGAAATTATCTGCAAAAGCTCCTGAGTTTAAACCCATCTTTTCAGAAGAAAAACTTAAAAGATCAATTGAAAAAGAAATTTTGGAAGTTTTGAAATCAAATGTTTTAGAAAATCTTTGTACATCTTCTATAGATCAAATTCTCACTGAAGAGATCTCATCAGAAACCTCTGCCATCTATGAAAGTTATTCTACAGAGGAAGAAAGCTCGTACGATACATGCTCAGAAAATCCAGCCTCTGTCGAAAGAGATGACTCAACCTCTGTAAATGAGGACGATTCAACCTCTGACGACTCAGAGACTGATTCTAAATCAGGGATAGTTCACTGTGACACAGAGGATGTTAAATTCTCCTCTGAAGTTCTTAATAGAACAATTTCTCCAAAAGAGAAAATCACAGAGATACCTATCTGTCCAGATTTTCTCAAAATGTATATACAAGTCAAAACCTCTACAGAGCTTAATAATCTGAAAAAGGCCTATGAAAATCCTAAAAGCTCAAAATTTTCAAAACCTTTAAGGCCTGAAGCTAACAAATATCTTTCCTCTGTGACAGTGAAGACATACGTTCACCACAGAAGAGACTCACAGAAGGCAGGACCTAAACAAGATTTTTGCAAACAACATTCTAGTATTCATGGATCTTGTAATAGGAAATCTAATGTTAAGAACGAATGTAATGCCTCTGTGACTCAGTTCAATGAATTCAATGATAAGTTCAAACAAATCACGTCTCATATTAAATACTGTCATTGCTTTGATCTTATGTTCAAATTGAATAATCACTTCTCAAGTCCAGATTGCTTACTCTCCACTAAAATTCAAACACCAAAGTCAAAACCTAGAGAGAAACAATCTGATTTTTCTACAATAAATAAAATGTATTTCAAGAATGCTAAGGCAAACTTGAAAAATTCTAACAATATTGGACCCATATGGATATGGGTACCTAAGTCTCTGTGATTGTCTTACAGAAGCGTTTTGTGCCAATTTGGTATCTTGACTCCGGATGCTTAAGGCACATGACTGGCGACAGAAGTTTACTATCCACGTACAAAGAAACACACGATGGTGGATCTGTAACTTTTGGAGACAACAAAAAGGGACACATCAAAGGCTATGGAGTCATACAGAAGGAAAACGTCTCTGTATACAAAGTTGCATATGTGAATGGCCTAAAACACAACCTACTTAGTGTAAGTCAACTATGTGATACAGGATTTGATGTCTTGTTCAAAAGAACTTTCTGCTCTCTGCAAAGTGAAGACACAGGAATGGAACTTCTGCGAGCCGAAAGAAGAGGTGATCTGTATCTAATGAATTTTTGTTCAAAATCCAAGGACAAAGTTTGTCTTGTAGCTTGCGAAAGTAAAGAAGCCTGATTATGGCATAACAGGTTCTGTCACTTGAACTTTCACACCTTGGATAAACTGATCAAACTTGATCTAGTTAAAGGTTTGCCTAATGTTAAATTTAACAAGGATCACTTATGTTCTGCCTGTGAAATGGGAAAACTCAGAAGAGCTTCCCACAGAGGCAAAACAGATGTGTCTTGCACTAGGCCTCTGCACATGCTTCATGTCGACCTCTGCGGTCCCATTGCCATACAGAGCCTAGGTGGCAAGAAATACATACTTGTCTTAATTGATGAGTACTCGCGTTTCACATGGGTTGAATTTATTCGAAAGAAATCGGATGTTCCAATCATCTTGATTAATCTAATGAAAAGAATCCAAGTTCTTTATGAATGCAGAATACAGAAGTTAAGAAGTGACAATGGCACAGAATTTAAAAACTGTGTCATTGAAGCCTATCTTTCTACAGAAGGAATATCACAGAACTTCTCTGCAGCACGCACTCCACAGCAGAACGGCGTAGTCGAAAGGAAGAATCAAACGCTCGTGGAGGCCGCAAGAACTATGCTATCAGCATACGGATTACCGATGAACTTTTGGGCAGAAGCGATTTCTACCGCTTGTTACACACAGAATCGGTCAACCATTGTGAAAAGACACATCAAGACTCCTTACGAACTGATCAACAAAAGGCGGCCAAACTTCAAGTTTTTCCATGTGTTTTGATGTAAATGATTTGTTTTAAACGACAGAGATTCAAGAGGAAAGTTTGAGGTAAAAGCTGACGAAGGAAAATTCATTGGATACTCTGCCACTTACAAAGCCTACAGAGCATTCCTTACAAGATCTCGCAAAATCGTAGAAAGTATCAATGTTTCTTTTGATGATTCATTCCAAATGACTTTTGAGCAAATCAGTTCAGAACTCGAACTTAAAAGGGAAACCTCTGACATCTCGCAAACGAAAGAAGACTTAAATCTTCTATTTTTAGAGATGTTCCACGATGACATTGATCCTTCTGTTGGAACCATCAGAGTTTCTGAAGAACCATCCTCGGTCGGACAAAATCCTACAGGTATAACTATACCTGGTCCAAATAATGCTTCATCTTCTTCTGTAAATACTACAGATGTAAATGCCGAAGAAGAAAATGCAGAAGATGAAACATCAAGAAAAACGACCACAGAAGCTGCTGAAAAACAAACTCCACAATCCACAGAAGAACCATTACATAGGAAATTGAGGACCAAGACTATACGTCCTCAGAGGAACAAACTCCACCACCACTCATACCAATCATTCCACAAATGGTAGAATCAATTACCAAGGCAAGAAGAACGACAGAGACTACACAAGAAGAAGATCCACAAGAAGCTTCTGAAGAAAGGTTCGATGACATTGATGACCATCTTCCACGCACCACTCAGTGGACAAAGAGCCATCCTTTAAGCCAAATAATCAGAGAACCTTCTGACTCAGTAAAAACCAGGTCTGCCACTGCTAATTTTTGTTTCTTTACAAATTTTATTGGTGTGATAGAACCAAAGAAGATTTCTGAAGCCCTAGACGACCCAAACTGGGTAGACGCCATGCAAGAAGAACTTCTGCAGTTTGAGCGTAACAGAGTATGGACTTTAGTACCTCTACCACGAGGGAAACAGGCCATTGGGACTAAGTGGGTCTACAGAAATAAGAAGGATGAAGATGGAGTGGTCATCAGAAACAAAGCACGATTGGTGGCCAAGGGTTATAGACAAGAAGAAGGCACAGATTTCGATGAGACTTTTGCTCCTGTTGTAGGGCTCGAAGCAATAAGAATATTCTTAGCCTTCGCAGCTCACAGAGGTTTTAAAGCCTATCAGATGGACGTAAAATCAGCTTTTCTCAACGGTGAAATCCAAGAAAAGGCTCAAAGTTCAAAGCTCAAAGTTCAAAGCTCAAAGTTCAAAGTTCCCAAGGCATGTATACTACCTTGAAAAGGCTCTGTACGGACTGAAACGGGCTCCAAGAGCATGGTACGAACGACTTTCTACCTTCCTTCTAGTAAATGGCTACGACAGAGGTACAACAGATACTACCTTATTCTATAAACATAAAAACAGTGAAATAATGCTTGTACAAATCTATGTGGACGACATAATTTTTGGGCCTTCTAATACAGAAGAGTGCAAAAGTTTTGAAAAACTCATGCAGAGTGAGTTTGAAATGAGTATGATGGGAGAATTAACTTTCTTCCTCGGACTCCAAGTCAAACAATCATCAGAGGGAATTTTTATAAATCAGGCCAAATATGTCTCTGACATTCTTTTCAAGTATAGCCTCTCTGATACCTCTGCAATGAAAACTCCAATGGCCACTGGAAATAAGTTATCCTTAGATCCAGATGGCATCTCTGTAGAATGCACTCTCTACAGAGGCATGATTGGATCTTTGTTATACTTAACTGCAAGCAGACCTGACATTATGCATGCCACATGTCTTTGTGCACGTTATCAAGCTAATCCTAAGAAATCACACTATGATGCTGTGAAAAGAATCTTTAGATGTCTAAAGGGGACCAAAAATCTCGGTCTCTGGTATCCACAGAACTCTGGTTTTAGTCTTAAAGCTTATACATATTCAGACTATGGAGGATGCATGCTCGACAGAAAGAGTACCTCTGGGAGTTGTCAATTCCTAGGTGGTAAACTAGTCAGTTGGACCTCCAAGAAGCAAAATTGTGTCTCAACATCCACTGCAGAAGCTGAATACGTTGCTGCTGCAAGCTGTTGTTCTCAGGTTCTATGGATGAAGACTCAGCTAAAAGACTACGGCCACATCCTATTCAAAATACCCATCTTCTGTGATTCCAAGAGTGCCATTGCTATCTCTGCCAATCCTGTACAACACTCAAAAACCAAGCATATCGATATAAGATACCATTTCTTGAAACATCATGTTGAATACGGTACAATCGAGATGCATTTCGTACCCACAGAATACCAACTCGCGGACTTATTCACCAAAGCTTTAGACGAGAAAAGATTCAATTTCTTGGTGGGTAAGTTAGGAATGATCAATATGACGTGAAAATCCTCTGTAAGTATAGCTTATCTTCGGTAAATATGTGTATAAATATAATGCTTTATTTATTGCTTTGATTGATTTCTTTCTGTATGTAAATTCTCAATCTTAAAAAGTTCTTGAAATCTCAGAGCTTCTGTGGGTCTACTCAGAACCTCTGACGACCCCTACAGAACCTCTGGAAAACATGACCTATGTTCTATGCAAAACTTATCATTCTTTGATCCAAGCATAGGTCAAGGGGGAGCAAAAGGAAATTACTTGATCTACAGAGGTGATTAGATCAAGGGGAGCAAAAAGGGACCCTGAAATGATCTACAGAGGTAAAACTTTCAAGGAAAGCCAAAGAAGAATGTCGATGAATCTATATCGACAGAAGTCAGACATCACTGCCGAGAAAAGAAGAACCAAAAGGTATGTCTCTCGCACAAAAGGTTTTTGAAAACAGTTTTCTAGGACACAAATTGTCAAATATGTCCTAAATATACTGAGAATAACATTTCAAAAATCAAAAGCTCAAAAAGTTTCATAAAATTCAAATTAGGAGAAATTTAAGATCATAGAGCTTCTGCTGAGCTCAACAGAGGTTCTGCCAGAAATATGCTCTGTGATCACAAATTAACCCTCTATCGATGTTTTGGAATGTTATCTCGGAAACCGAATACATACACCATGACCTTCACAAACAAAACTTTTTTCATAACAGTTTTCTCGGACACCAACTTTCAAATATGTCCGAAAAACATCTCTTAAAACAGATCAAAAATTGGATGATCAGAAAATTTAATAGAATTTTTGTTATGAGATTTTTTCCCTCATAGAGCTTCTGCTGGCCCTCACAGAGCTTCTGCAAGTTCCAACAGATCCACAAAACCTATGCGAGTAAAAACTCTTAACTAAAAATCCTATTGATCCTCTCCAATGCCTTTACAAACATTTTGGTTAAAGAAAAACCCCACATAAGTCATGATAACAATGAGATATATGAGAAAGGGATAAAAATCAAAGATTTTCAAGATCACAGAGCTTCTGTAAACTACAGAAGTTCTGTCAATCTGTTACTTGGGCATTTCTGTAGTAATAACGGTTACTTTTACTGAGAGTGAATCACATGTGGCTAAGAACAACCCCACGCGCCTAGCATTAATGGGCCGCGCACGAAATCCTGTCATCTTCTGACATAGCCTACGTGTCCCATTTTCATTGGGCGTACATGGAACGTTTTCTGTGGAAAGTTGAAACCCGCCGTTCTAACTTGAGTACGAATTCCAAATTTTAATCCATTGCCATATATTTTACTCTTTCGAAATCTACCGTTTTACCCTCCAATAAAAACCAAGCTTACCCTCTCATAAACCTTTTACAAACTCTCATTCTTCTCCGACGAAACCCTGCAAAAACCTACAATTATCTTATTCTCATTACCAAATGGCTTCATCTTCTCAAGCTATCTCCCCTGCACACTCTCCGGCGAACTCACCAGAACATTCACCTGCTCATTCTGAACATTCAGAAAACCCCAACCTTGCCCAAAATATTGAACTAGAAGATTCCGGCGATTCAGCAGACTTTGCTCCGAACACACATCTTCAAAACTTCATAGCAAAGGATCATTTCGAAAAGGTACTACCAATCAAATCCAACAATTGCTATTTGGTCCCCTCACCCACTGTTTCGGCGAAGCCCATGCCATTCTTCTAAACATAATGGAAAATCATATCCTCTTCCCTTTACTCTCAAGAACCCCAAAGAAAATTCCAGTTAGATATTTGAACCAGTTTTGGCAAAGTTGCCGATTTGATAAAGATGATTCTCTTATCAAAGGGTACATTTCAAGACCTGAGAAATCCGAACATCTGGAAATCAAGTTCAATAGAACAATGTTCTCACTTGAATTCAACCTACCAACAAGGGGTCTTCTTGGATTGAAGAAGTATGCAGAGCAACCAACAGACGACGAGATCTGTCGTTTCCTAGAAATGCTTGGGTACAACACCCCACTGAGGAAGAGAAATGACTTCCGCAGAGGCAGATTACCACCTCTGTGGAACACCTTGTTCTCAATTCTTAACAGATGCCTGACAGGGAAGATAGGCAGTATTGACCAGAGCTCACATCAGATATTAACCATCATGTATGGGGTTTACTCTGATCTCCCACTGGATTACGCGACCATAATGATGCAAGAGATCATCAACACCATCGACAGAAAGAACAACGCCAGAAGGGTCAAAGAGAACGATCCTAAGTTTCTACCACCTCTGCAATTCCAAAGAATACTGGGAGTTTTGTTCGAACCTCTGTTGCTGATACAGAAATGGCCAATGGAAGGGCCAATTCCCAAACAGTTCCCAATGAACCCTTAAGAAACTTCTGAAGCATGTAGATGGTTACACGCACTGCAGACCTTTGTCAAATAAACTTCTGAAGCATGCCTCGAATAAAACCCTTAAGAAAGAGTATATACGCGATCATAGAACTCCTAAACCGAGTCCTATGACACCCCCGCGTTTAGGTGTCCCCCTAGGAACAATGATTGCAGAACCTCTTTCCACTCAAGAAGAAAAAGATCACAAGTTAGCAAAACACATGGCTATTCAACTTAGCTTCATAGCCAAACGTGCAGAGCTCATGGGAAAGAAGTCCTCTTCGAAATCTTCTGCCTCTACTCCAAAATCAAATAGGAGGAAAACTGCAGAAGGCACCTCTACAAGCGCTGCAGAAGATCAACTTTCACCTCCTCATGCCACAGAAATTGGCTCCTCTGCTCCTCCCTCCTCTCTAAAACTGAAGAAGAAAAGAAAATCGAAAACCACAGAGGAAGGGGCACTAAAACCTAAGAGGAGGAAAACCAAAAAGAAGCATGGTAAATCACTTGAGAAATTGGTTACCATAGAAGAGGAAGCAATCGCAGAAGAAAGAACTGCGGAAGAAGAAAATGCAGAAGTAGAAATGACAGAAGAGGGATATCAATCGCCCCATCAATCCCCAGATCGATTTGATCACCAAGGAAACTTAAACGATTTCCTACAGAACCCTGACATTGCCAACACTTTAAATACAGCAGGGTGGACAGCACAACCTCTCGACCACCACTCCCCAGAAGAACAATACTTCTCTATTTCTGGCATTGACACACATCTGCAAGAAGATGATCAAACACCCAGAGATCAATCAGCCGAGACACCTGTTATTCTACAAAACCCCTTCATTCAACAAGGATTGGACGTCCACAGAAGGAGTCCAAGCCCAGCTTCAGAAGAAATAGAACAAACAGAAGCTGAGTGGAATAGAGATGAAATAACAGAGGCTCTAGGGAAAGGAAAAGAGGCAGAAGTTGTACAAGAAGAGGGATTTAAAACATGGGAGACAAGAGTGGAGGTCTCAGAGGTAGATTCAGATGAAGAAGAAGATGTCTGGATACGAAAAGGTCTCTATCATCCATATGTCATGAGATTATACGGCTCTCATCAAATGTATGACTTCTTAGGCAAAGAGCAAGGAACTTCAACGGAAGCTAGGGAAGAAGCACCAAGCCATCGGATAGCTACAGAAGCTGAAATGATAGAAAATGATGTAGTGCTTGGATGCTTAACAGAGGAGGAAACAAGAAAAGATGTCTGGATTAATAGAGGCACACAACCAAAACCAACTCCCAGTGCAACCCACACATCTAACTCCGCAGATCTAGCTGCAAAAGGAGTTATTGAAAAAGAGCTGCACAACTCGATCCAAACCCAACCCATCCAGCCAGAAGTCACTCTTTCGACTTCTGCGCCCATAGAAACCGAGGAATCCATTCCTAGGGAGTCTCCTCAGAGAGACTCACCTATAGTTCGTGATCAATCGCCTCAGATCACATCAGAACACCCTACAGAGGAATTCGTTTCCTCTGCCACACGCACACAACTAGGGCCAACACTTCTTTCAGAGAGAAGTAGTGAGCACAATGACAAAGAGACTCTAGACAAGTCTCCGAGTCAACAGAAGAACATTCCGACACCCACCTCTGGAGTGGTATTGGACACTGTTCTTCACAGAACTTCTGTAGAGATTGAAACTCAGGTTTCTTCTCAAAGATCAGATGGAAATCCTTCCACCCCCAACGTACAAACAAGGGTGAACGAAGGTGTCCCAGGAGCAGGGACTCACTCTGGAGACGAATGTGTTCCTCCAGAGGTTACACCAGGGACACAAGTATCACGGGATGAGTTCCAAACCCTTGTCACCTCTGTGAACCAAACCATGAAAGAGTTGCAAAGCTCTTTCACATCTTTTGCAGAGACAACATCGACGGCCTTACTAAATCTGAACACCAAAATGGACAATCTGTCCACAGTGGTGAAAACAGCCATCACAGATATGAAGTCTTCTGCGCAAACAACTGCCACAACTACAACCACTTCTGCTGCTAAAGATTTCGGGATAGCCGCAACTTCTGCGTTCAAGGAATCAGTCAAACATTTCCTTGAACAAATGAACAAGCAATCCAACAAATCACAGAGCATCACACCTGCAGAACTACATAAGGCTCTGCAAAACGTTCAAGAAGAGGCAATGCGCAACACTACAATGATGCAGCCAAAAGTCTACATGACCAGAGCACAGCTAACAGAGCTCGGCCAAAATGTCATAAACCAGGTCACAGAAGTCATTGTCTCCTTCACTACTGCAAATGCCAATTACGTCAAAGATTTCAGAAAGAGTGTCGGCAAAATACGCTTCAACACAGAAGCAGAGCTTGCAACTCTATTCGGCCTCTGTGATGATGTATGTGCGAAGTTGATGGCCGCAGGAGCAGAACTACCAAAGAAACCCAAAGCTTCCTGCAGAGCAGAGGGTACTGCTGATAAAAGTCAGGATGATTCTGATGATGACCATCCTGGTCCATCAGATCATCCTGAGGGGGAGAATATAAGGGAGAAAGCTACGACCAGAGGATTACATGCTCCACCAATCGCAGCAGAACCAATCAGTCAAGCCCCTCCAGAACAAACTTAAGATCAACAACAAAATCAACAGACCACAAAGACAACACCCATCTCTGTGGAATCAAGTCCTGAAGAAACCAATATTCTAGAAGCTGATCAGCAAACCACAGAGGCAACAACCACACCTGTGGTATTCATTTTGGAAGAAAGTCCTTCAACAAAATCAACAGAAAAACCCCAAACTATACCAAGAAGAAAGTCGATTGCCACCAAACCAAAAAGAGCAATGACCTCTGCTTCTGATATTCTGAGAAAGATGCACAATAAAATGATTGAACGAATGGCGCAGAGAGAAGAAGAACGACACAGGTTCACATTAGCTTTCAAAATGACAAGAAGATTCGATGTCCAATCTTCATCAACAGAAAAAGAGCTCACAGAAGAAGTCACCAAAGAACCTCCAACAGAGGTTACAGAACAACTCAAGCCAACAGAACAATCGCCACAAAATTCCTCTAAAACACAAGTGTCAAAACCTACAGAGGCAACCATCAAGCCAACAGAAGCACCAACCTCCAAACCTACAGAAGAAACATGTTCTGCAGCTCCAAAAGCCAAAGACCAGGGCAAAGCAATACTGACAGAAGAGCCTAAGAAAAAGAAATGATTGCCCAAGCCTACAGAAAAATTGATGAAAAGCGCTTTTTATTCCTTTCAAACTCCAAAGCCTGAAGAAGAGGACTGGGCATATGGATTAAAGCATCTGACAGACATTCCTCTAACTGGCAGAACTGCAGAAGTTGTTCAAAAGATGGGGAGTCTCAGAAGACAAGTACCACAACCTGGTCCAACACATGAAGAGATGGAAGAAGTGGTATACAAATACAAGAACCTATCCAATGGTCAGGTACAATCTTTACAAAGTCAGAAGAGAAGACAATTCAGAAACCACCTTCGCTGATGCTGACCTAAGAAATATCAATCCTTATGATCTACCTGACCTTCTGCAATGGACAAAGGACAACTACAACACAAGGGCAAACACCAGAGCCTATCAAGTGTTAAGAAAAGCAATGAGGGAAAAGCTTCTGATCTACAGTATGATAGATTTTCAACTAGGAAAGGACCTTGGTCTCAAACATCTGAATTTACGACCACCAGAAGATCGCTGCCCACCCGACGCCATGCCCAACTCTATCATTACAGAACCAAGATTCGGGTTAGTATTTCAAAACCCACAAGGCGAAGTCAAACTATTTGTATGCATGGACTGTCAGAAGTACGCAACTAGTACTCTGAACAAGTTCAGAGCAAGCCTTGTAAAATACAAAGGTACAGAGAAAATGGATAGAGATGCTGCAGATAGTTTCATCAGAGAGATTGATGCCACAATCCGCCTAAGAGAACTCTGCATCAGCTTCTACAAAGAGATCAGAAGAATTGGAAGAGACAATAGAAGGTACAACGATTTCAAAGATGCCAAAATCTGATTCTCAAACAACCAATCTCTACAAACCATGTTAAAATTTATCTTTCAGTGTACTCAAATGTAAAATGCCTGGCATATTTTTGAATGAAAGATCTTTCGAGGTATTGTTTAACCTCTGTCTTATCTAACTTAGCCTAACTAAACTCAAGTTCAATTTTTTATTTTTCACTACTTAGGGGGAGATTGTTAGCTTCAATCTTCCTAATCATAGAAGTAATTAGAAGTAGTGAAAAATAGGCTAAGTGAAGAAAGCCTCTTACAGAGGCTCTGCCGAACTTACCGAGAGATCAAGGTCAAGAAGCTACAGAAGCTAAAGAGGCGTCCTACAGAAGCTCTGTCATACGCGCAAAGAAGACCAAAGACTCGGAATCCGGTGAAGACTACTCTACAAAGGACCAGACCACAGAACCTCTGTAACACTTTACAGAGCCTCTATGGTCCTCTTCAAAGACTTCAAAGATATTTATAATATCTTGCTACTGTTACAGGACCTGTTCATCAACTTGCATGATAGCATGCCCTGTCCAACTGCAACGTGTCAAACTCTGACTGGATTCAATAGGGCTTAGTACATAATAGACGTCTGCTGCATTAAATGCAATACAGCACGTCCAAACTGTTCATGCCATCCGTCCAACTATTCATACCATCCATTATGAATAGTAGCTTATGCTTTATGGTCCCCTTAGAGTAGTATATAAGGAAGACTCATGTTGAGTTCTTCCTATCGATCGAACAATCGAATCAAGAAATCAAGAGAGAAACAAATCACAAGAACACATAACTTATACACTTTAAGAGTCATATCTGTTTTAAAGCTTTGCTTACTCACTATTCTTGAATGTATTCTTAATATATATATTCAGTATACTTTGAGATATTATTTCCTGTTCACTGTTTATTTATATTGTGTTCTAAATCTATCAAACATATCTGTTAGTTCTTCAAATACGCTTCCACATCAAACTCAAACTTGAACTAATAGATCTGATAAACTTGTTTAAACAAAACGGAAACCAACAAGAATTAATAGTAACGAAACCAAATTACGTTGAACGAATTATAAAGAAAAACTTGACGAGCAAGTAACAAATTTCTCTATATCAAAACCTCTCACAATTCTGTAAACTATATTCAACCGTGAACCAATCTAGTTGGGGACCTGAAAGTATTAATTGGACTTCCGGTGAATGATAGTAACGGAATTGGAATTGGGATTAATATGGAAGAAACCGTAACTTACCTTCGAAAACTTGAAAACCGTAAGAAATGATAAAGCATGCGATGGTAACTTTGAATGATAAACCACACAAGATAAAGTGCGGAAAAGTAACAAACAAGTGATAAACGAGATAACGGAAAAGTACGAGATTTGATAAGATAAATCGTAACCAAAGAAGGTTGAACCGAAAAGGATCAAACCGTGAACTATGGCTTCGGTTTGTGAACCGAGAGCTTGATAGTTCACTTAAATCTATACTAATTTGATCAATCAAAGGACTGTTTGAGATATGGTTCTAACAAGCACACTAAGCACGTATTTATAGTGCTTAATGGAATTGGCTATGGGCTTTAAGCCATGGGGGCCTTTGGAAGTGGTAAAAAAAAGCCCACTTGATGTAGCAAGTACAAAGTGGAACCGGCCCAAGGTTCGGCCGACCCAATAGTTTAAAAACTGAGCCCAAAACTATTGATTGTTTATAAATCCGACATTATGTGCAAACGGCCCAAAATAGGAATCCATTCGAGAAGGTTCAAATCCGAAGCTGGATCCATTCTTTAACTACTTCTCAACAAAAACTGGAGTCCTCACGGCCTAATCATCAAACCTGAAATATGCACATAAATAAGCTAACTTTTTGTTGCATTTTTCTCAATTTTATATAAAAGCAGTAAATTTTATTTTATGCTTATAGTTATAGGAAATTATCACATAAATTACTCAATGGGGAACAAAACTAGCTCAAAATTAGGAATAAACGCCTAAAATAGGGTTAATAAAATAAACCTATCACAACCGCAAATTCGAACTGTTGCTTGTTCTCAAGCAACTTTATTAAAAACACAATTTTGAGTTATATACTTCGACTATCAAGAAGCTATTATTCTTCCATAACCATTATACCAACTGTTGGTTCTCGTATTTGATTAACAAAGATTATCTTATCTATTTGTTCAAATAAGATGTGTTGCGGAAGCGTATTTGAAGAACTAACAGATATGTTTTGAATAGAAACAACACAAAGTATCAAATAAACAGTATATAAAGAAACAGATGAATATCTCAAAGTTTACTGTATTTGATGAAGAACACTAACAATAGATTTTACGTTAATTGTGTGTGTGTGTTTTTCTGATATATCAACTTGTTGTCTGATGTAAGGAAGAACTAAACATGAGTCTTCCTTTTATACTACTACAAAAGAACTATTCTAGACAAAAGGACTATTGCTACAGGAAAGAGGGGATGGCATGAACAGTTGTAAACCTACATGCATTATATGCGCTAATATCAACTTGTAAGGTTTCCTATCAGAGTTTGACACGTGTTTGTTGTCGGACCATGCCTTGTACAAGTTGATGAACGGACCCTGGAACAGTAACAAGATATTTCTGTAATAGTAGTAAGATATTACTGCAATAGTGGCAAGATGTTATAAATATCTTCCAAGTCTTTAGTCTGAACCGCAGAGGCTCTATCAAGGGTGACAGAGGTTCTGCGGCTCGGTCCTTGGTGAGCTTTCTTTTGTAGATCCTTATGTCCTTTAAGAGTAGTCTTCCGTAGATTGATCTTGGAACATGGTGTTCCTTGAATGATCTTGTTTGCTTCGGCAGAGCTTCTGTGGCACTCCGCAGAGCTTCTGTGGAAGTCTTCTTTCATACTTGGCCTATTTTTCAATACTTCTAGTATTATGAATATTGGGAGCTAACAATCTCCCCCTATGTATTGAAAAATGAAAATTTGACTTTATGCATATTTTAGGCTAAGTAAAGTAGACAGAGGTAAAACAATACCTCAAAAAGATTCATTTCATTTCATTTTAACTATTACAGAGATATGTAAAAGAGATTTAGACATTTGCATCTTTGAAGTCATTGAAACTTCTATTGTCGAATCCCACTTCTTTGAGCTCGTGATAGAATTTGATGCAGAGTTCTCTCAAGCCGATTGTAGCATCTATTTCTTTGATCATTCTTTCTGCTGATTCTTGATCCATAAGTTCAGTACCTCTGTTTTCTTCTAAGATGGATCTGAACTTGTTCAGAGTACTGGTTGCATACTTCTGACAGTCCATTTCCACAAAAAGTCTTACTTGACCAGCAGGATCCTTATACACTAATCCGTACCTTGGTGTTGTTATGATTGAGTTGGGAATTGCAGAAGGTGGACAGTGATCCTCTGGTGGTCTCAGACTCAGATTTCTGACTCCAAGATCTCTTCCCAGTTGAAAGTCTATCATGCTATACAGCAGAAGCTTTTCTCTCATTGCTTTTTTGAACACTTGATAGGCCCTTCTGTTGGCATCATTGTCGAAGTTTTATTTCGTCCAAAGTAGAAGATCTGGTAGATCGTAGGGGTTCAAGTTCCTTATATCTGCATCTGAAAATTGGTTTTCGGACCTGTTCTCCCTTTTGACTTTGTAGATATTGTACCTGATCTTTGGAAAGGTTCTCGTTTGAGAGAATTTGCAGTAAATTACCTTTTCAATTTTGGACTCTGAGAAGACTTCTGCCCTTGATTTTGTCTTTGTTCTGCTGAAGGTGTTGTCAAGGTCAGCCCTGAGTTGAGGATCTTCGATGTGCGGCATAGGGTTGTTCTGATATTGCTGTCTGTAAAGGTACCTATACACCACCTCTTCCATTTCTGCATGACGTGTAGTTGGTGGTGGTATTGGTCTTCATAGAGCATCCATTTGTTGTTTTATCTCTACAACCCTACCCTTTGTTATTTTTGCTTTTGGATCAAGGATTGGAATATCTGACAGAGGATCTAAATTGAATGCCAGTCTTCTTCAGGTTTGGGAGTGACAAAGGCATCAAATGAGCTCTTCATCAACTTCTCTGTTGTCTGAGGCATTGACTTTTTCTTCTTTGGTTCTTCTGTCATGATACCCTTTCCTTTATCTTTGGCTTGTGGAGGCTCAGAACCTGTTGCCTGTCTTGGACTCTGTGGGATTGCTTCTGTTGGTTTGGGTGTTGAAGTCTCTGTTGGTATGGGTGTTGAGGTTTCTGTTGGTATGGGTGTTGAGGTTTCTGTTGGTACGATGTGGATTGCCTCTGTTGGTTTTGACTTTTCAGTTTCTGAGGACTTTGGTGGGGATGGTTCTGTTGGTTTGATTGGGGATTTAGGTTCTGTAGATGTTTCTTCTGTGAGCTCGGTTGTGGTTTGTGGAGCGATATCGAAACGTTTTGCAGCTCTGAAAGCGGATACGAACTCCATTCTCTTTAGGACATAAGTACCAGAACTTTTAGATGTTTTTGGTTTGTGGGCAATGGATTTTCTTCTTGGGTGAGTTTTGGGTTGGGATTTTGGTGGAGAATGGGGAAGTTCTTCTGAAGATGAAGAAGTCAGGATTTGAACTTCAGGGACATCTTTTTCAACTACATAAGTGGTTTCCCCAGAGGCTGGTGTTTCCTCTGTGGGACTTTGTTGAGTTTCCTGAGTTTGGGTTTGGGTTGGGGGTGCAGAAGAAATTGGTACTGCTGCTATTGGTGGACTGGTTGCAGCTGTTTCACTTTGTTTTTCTCTTTCTCTCTCCCCTTGTGTCTCCCCCTCAGGATGATCTGATGAATCATCATCATCGGAGTCATCCAGACCCTTATCATCGTTACCCTCTGCTCTGCAAGAAGTGTCAGGTTTCTTCGCCTCGGCTGCCATCATTTCGGCACAGAGATCATCACAGAGACCAAGAAGAATTTGGACTTCGGCCTCTGTGTTGAACCGATATTTCCCACACTAGCTTTGAATTCTTTTACGTATGATGCGTTGGCTATTGTGAAGGCTCTGATGAATTCTGTCATTTGATTTAAGATGCTTTGCCCAAGTTCTGTCAATTGTGCTCTGGTCATGTAGTCGGTAGGCTTCATGGCTAGAGTAGCTTCTGTTGTTTGTTCTTGAACTTGTCGTAGAGCCTTCTGCAGTTCTTCTGGAGTAATAACTTTTGATGATATTTGTTCTTTCATCTTTTCCAGATATATGTTGATTGAGTTGTTGAAGGCAGAAGTTGCAGCTTTTTCAAAATCAGCAGCAGAGGCAGGTGTGGTGGCAGAAGTTGTGGCAGCAGATTTCATCTTGGCTAGAGTAGTTTGCACCTCTGTGGACAAGTTGTCCATTTTGGTGTTGAGTTCTGAGATGGCCTTGGATGTAGTTTCTGCAAAAGAATTGAAGGAGCTTTGCAACTCTTTCATTATTTGATTCACATAGGTGACAAGGGTTTGGAACTCACCCCTTGATACGTGTGAACTCGTTGTAACCTCTGGAAGAACACATTCGTCTCCAGAGTTTGTCCTTGTTCCTTGGACACCTTCTTTCACCCCTGTTTGTACGTTGAGGGTGGAAGGATTTCCTTCTGATCCTCGAGGAGAAACTTGAGTTTCAACCTCTACAGAAGTTCTGTGAAGAACATTGTCCAAATCCACTCCATAGGTGGGTATTGGAATATCCTTCTGTTGACTCGGAGACTTGTCTAGAGTCTATTCGTCTATGTGCTCTCTAATCCCCTCTGAAGGGATGTTGGGCCCTATTGTAGTGTGCGGCAGAGGAAAAGAATTCCTCTGCTAGGATGTCAGAAGTGATTTGGGGCAATAAATCATGAACTATGGGTGAGTCCTTTTGAGAGGACTCCCCAGGAATGGTTTCCCCGGTTAAAATAGGCACAGAGGTTGAAAGAGTAACCTCTGGCTGGCTGGGAGGGGTTGGGATCGAGTTGTGTTTCTCTTTTTCAATGATACCTTCTGCCGCTAGACCGGCAGTATCAGAAATGTGGGTTGCACTAGGAGGGGGTTGGGGATGTGTTCCTTCTACTTCTTCGGCATCTTTTTCTGCAGAACCCTCTGCTGTTTCTATCCTAACCTCTTCCTCTAGCGCAAAGTCTATGTTTATATCTTCTTCTGAGGTTTCCTCTGTAGGCGCTTCTGTTCCTGCTTCTGCTCTTAGGGAATCATATATGGAATGAAATCCTATGAGTTGTCGAACGTGAGGGTGCATGGTTTTTGTACGTTGAGCTGCAGAAATGACTTTTGTTGTGCCCAGAGCCTCTGTAGACTGATCCAATGGTTCTGTGACCCATCCTGATGGATCTAAGGTATGTGCAATGTCGGGATTATTGGGGAGGGAGGTTGCAGAGGTATTGCCTGTTCTTTCTCTTCTTGTTCGACATCCTCTGGGATGACCTGCAGAGGTGAAGTTGGTTTCTTCTTCGTTGTCTTCCTCTTCTTTGGCTTTGGGGCTCCCTCTTCTGTTGATTTGGATTTTCGTTTTTGTTTTGGAGGGAAGGGAGGTGCAGAAGATGCTGTCTTTGTAGCATGTGGTGGAGAAGAGGTTTGAGCTGCAGAGGTTGTAGTTTCCTCTGATGGTTTTCTTTTCTTGCTCTTCTTCTTGGGCGTTCCTGCAGAGGTTTTTCTTTTGGGAGAAGAATGGTAAATGCTCTGTCTTTGGGCTTTGAAACGATCTTGTACTGAATAGTGTTTCTCTAAAGCCCTAGACCATTCTTCTTCTGTCATCCTCTCTAATATATCTACACCTAAGGAGGCTCCTAGACGCGCGGGGGTGTCACAGGACTTGGTTCTGGAGTCATGTGGACGCGTATATACTCTAATTTCCTATCTTCATCTGTTGCATATGTCGAAGGTTCTTTGACAGAGGTCTGCAGTGGGGGTAATTTTCTACATGCTCTGTTGGAGTATTCTTATTCATAGGATAAAGCTTTACAGAAGGCCCTTCCATTTTCCATTTCTACATAAGAAGTAGAGGCTCGAAAATTACTCCTAGAATTCTTTGATATTGCAAAGGAGGCAGATACCCAGGTGTATTCTTTTTGGCCTTTTGGGTTGCGAGCTTTCTGTCGATTGTATTCACAATTTCCTGTATCATGATGGTGGCATAATCAAGAGGAATATCATAATAGATTCCATACATGATGGTCAGGATCTGGTATGAGCTTTGATCAGGGCTACCGGTTTTCCCTACTACGCAACGATTTAAGATGGAGAATAGGGTATTCCACAGAGGTGGTAGTCTGCCTCTGCGGAAATCATTGCGTTTCCTTAGGGTTGTGTTATACCCTAACATTTCTACGAATCTGCAGAGCTCCTCATCCGTTGGAACGTCAGCATATTTCTTGATTCCAAGTAGACCTCTTGTTGGCAGGTTGAACTCCAATGAGAACATGGTTCTATTGAACATGAGTTCGAGGTACTCAGACTTGTCTGGCTTAGAAATATAGCCTTTTATCAGAGAATCATCAGAATCAAATCGGCAACTTTGCCAAAATTGATTCAGATATCGTGCAGGGATTTTGGTTGGGGTTTTGGAGAGGAGAGGGTATAAAATATGGTTTTCCATGATATTTAGTAGAAGAGCATGGGCTTCGCCGAAGGCTGTTGGTGAGGGCACAAGGTAGCAGTTGTTGGACTTTAAGGGAAGAACTGTTGGGATTTTATGTTCAAAAACGGGTTTCAAAAACTCATAAGAGGTAAAAATAATTTACGCAACGGAAGCAAAAATAAAGTTTTTGAACAAAAACATAAAACCATTTTATTCCCACCAAAGATCTTGTTACATGCATGAAAAGATAAATAAGAACAGCATACCAAGAGAGTTCAAGATTACAATCTTTGAAGACTTTGAATCCTCTCGGGAGGTTGGATGTTGGTGAAGATGGTAGAACCCATAATAGAGCTCCTCTAGAGTAGTCCACCGACAAGCTCCAACACCAAAGTATGCTAATACTTTTCTTGAGATGAGATGCAAGAATCACTTCTTTGTAAATACTACACTAGTATTTAAAAGAGAAGAAAAGAAGAAAAATACACACACTATGTGTGTGTGTATTTCGGCCGAAACCAAGAGGAGAGGGAGAGAGTGAGAGCAAAAATCACTTTGGTGTTTTTCAAGTATCTTCTTCAAAATGACTAGCTCACACCCCTTTGTAACCAAGGACTTCTTTCTCATTGGACCCAAAAATGGTCCAATAGAATTTGAAGCTTCCATGCAAAAGTTACACTTTGGTCCCTTGTAGTTTAAATTTGTTAAAATCACTATTTTAACTATTTAAACTTATTACATATAATCCCTACTTTTAACTTCTTATTAAATATGAACTCATCTTATTTTAATAAATAAGAAACTTTCATTTGCATCTAATATTATGAATTATATTCAATAATATAATTAATAATATTTATCAAGAAATAATAATATTTATCAAGAATCAAGTTCTTATAAATATTAAATCGGTGTCTACTTGTTGTTCGGTGTGACCCTATAGGATCATATATTACCGGCAATATTATTTTATAATCATTCTTGAGCATATAAAACCAACAATCTCCCACTTGCTCAAGATTGCATTATAGAATAATATAGACAGTGGTGGACGTCTAGCAACATCTCACTGCCCCCAGCAACATATGACTGTAAGTGCCATTCAACAACATCCAATTCCCACGAGCTCATAGCTTCAATTGATGTATTAGGTGTGGTATCAGTTATCCCTTTGTTCAGACATCATGTTGAACGTGAGACATGGATCGCTATCATTCTCATCTGTTGTTCAACTTTTGGTAAGGCGCCTTAGATGTCTCACTCTTAAAACATTAAGAGGAACAAATCCCTTCTTGAATACATACGCCTCTCATGCAGTTCATGCCATGCCTAATGATGGTCTTTATAACTGCCTTGTTAAAGATCAGCGTTTAACCATATCAAAGCATAGTACTCCCTACACTTAAGTCCCTAATATGCATCTCAGGTCGAAGGATACAAAGATACTACCTTTATTCAAGAATCACTTATGACGACGATCCATTAGGTGATCTTGAAGCGGGTCAGGTCCAGTACTCGTTCCCTAACAAGTACCTATGAACTTGGTTGCAACACTTTGCCACTTTTACTTTTAAAAGTCAACCAATCCAATTCACATTAGTCTTACTTCATAGTTGCTCCCACAACTTTGATCGACTATGGACATTTAGAATAACTAATTTATTCAAGGATTTAAACATGCTAATATAGAACACAACGAGTATGAAAAGATTATATCCTATATATCTAACTAAATACTATACTTGTTGTTTTACTTGTTCCAATATCCAAATACTAAATTCAAATCAAATCCCATCACTAGAATAACGAAGTCCTAAAGCTCAAACATGACCCTTCAAGTTTAGCTTATATAAGGAGCTTCATGAATGGGTTCATCCAGAAACTTGATTTGAGTAAACTTTGTGAACACTAACATCTCCTTTTTTAACTTTATTCCAAATATAGTTAAATGTTTGGAGTAGATGCTTGGTACTCTGATGTGAGATAGGGTCCTTTAGCTTGCGTAATGGCACCCACATTCTCACAAAGGATTTCTAGGTGATCCTGAATGGGAGGTATCTACCTAGCTTTTCAATGAACTCTTTCATCCAAGCATCTTTCTTTTGTGGCTTCTAAAGCGGCAGTGTGTTCTTATTTTTAGTGTATTATGCAATTTGACCTTCGCCTTGAACCTTTTCAAACGAACTAGTTCTTCATTCACAATGAAGACATTTCCCCTTTTGTGATTGAGAACCTTCTCAATCTTTATGGAAGCTATCATTAGTGTAACATTTTACTATGATCTTCTTCCAACCATCGGTTAAGGAACACTTGTTTGTTCTTCGTAAGTGCCTTAAATTGTTCTATACAATCATCCAATGACCTTCCCTCGTATTTCGTTGGTATCGTTTTCTAATGCTCTAAAGCATTTTGACACGCTCGATCTAGTGCATGTCATGGCATATATGATAGATCCAATTGCCGAAGCATATGGAATACTAATCATTTTATCTAGCTCAACCTTTGTGCTAGAATATTGAGACATGCTCAAAAAGATGCCATATCATATTTGCAATAAACTACCTTTAGAGCCTTGCACCTTGAACCTTTCAAGGTCATGTCAACATATGTACTTTGACTTAAACCTATAAGTCATCTTGATCTAATCTCTAAAGATCTTTATTCCAAGAACAAAATTAGCCCTTTCTAAGTCTTTTATTGAGGAAATACTGTCCGAGCCAAAACATGATGTTTTGCTATATCGGAAAGTTAATTTCCAAATACTAGCATGTCTTGCACATACAGGATTAGGAATTTTACTGCGCTCCCACTAGTTTTAGCAAATACATGAGTCATCTTTTATTTTGATGAAAATTAAACTTTTAATTTTCCTGTCAAAATGAAGATTCCAATTTTGAGATACTTGTACTGATCCATGAATGGATTGTATCTCAGTGTTCATGACTCTAAGCCACTCACCAGATTCAGAATCTGACATAGCACTTTAGCAGTTGATGGGTTTACTAGAACCCAGTCATACATCATTCTTTATTAGTTATAAGAAATCGATATCTCTCGAATTTCTGAATGATTCTACTAGATTTGCGAACACTTGGTGTTTTTACTAAGTTTCTGATCAATCAAATCGCTCAGTTTCAACGACCTTTGTTTGATAACTAGTGCCAACCAATAAGTGCATTAGATTATGAGGTTCTTGATTCCTTTCAAGTTCCTTAAATCTCCCATTTGCCTTGCCCAAAAAAAACTTGCTTTCTAAGAACTTGGCTTTGGAACAATAAACTATTTTATTGTTTGTGGGATTGTAGAATCGGTATATAAAACAATTTATAGTATATTCTACAATATATGCATTTGGTAGAGTTTGGGTCGAGTTTACTTGAAGCTTATTATCTCACATGAGCTTTATAAACCCACGCCTTCAACTAAGATTAAGGATGAAAAACTTTTCATACGAAATCTTATAAGGTGTTTTGTCTACCTTTTGGTTGGTGTCAAAAATAACGGATTACTTTAACTAGGGCAGAATTCCGAATTTGATATAGGAATAATACTTCTACTCATCATAGAGCGAACCATATTTAATAAGGTTTGGTTCATCCTTTCGGATGTATACAACTTCTATGATGATCCAAGAGTTCTTGGTTTAGTTACTATCCTCATATATCAGAAAAGACTTTAATGGTCCTGCTGAGTTGTTTTCTTAATCTTGAAACCACTTGAATTACATCAAATGCTTCATCTTTATGTTCCATAAATTTCAACAATTGAAATCGTGAGTGAAGGTATTATCTATCACCATATCTAGACTTGGTTTTGAGAGACCATATACATCTACATGTATCAATTCTAAAAAAACTTTTTTTTTCTTCTCTATGAATTAGAGAAAAAGAGCTATATTCAAATTTATCAAGATCGCATATATCAAATGAAAATATTTATATTTAGTTTCAAAATACTACAGTTTTGAAAAAAAAATAAGATATGCGTTTAATTTTCTTGATTAAGTTGACTATTTCATGTGTAGACTTGATTCAAATCACATTTGAGTCTTATGGTGTTTATATAGAATTATGTTTTAGAAGACTTTTGAGATTCACTTTATTATTCAATTAAGAGAACTATTTCTCGAAATAGAATAATTCATTTTGAATATGAATATAATCGTTTCCAAAACGGTTAAGTGAATTTCATTCAATCAACAAACATGTGACTGAAAAATAATAATTTAGTCAAACTAAATTTAAACATTATTCAAAACAAACTTGTTTAACAATACAAGCCATATGGTTTCATAATAAAATCTCCTATAAGCTTGGTACGCAATCTTGCTTCCTTGCTTATATGGATCACCGTTTTGCTTGTCTTTCAGTCATTTACTACATTTACCTTTCTTGATTATTTGTAACATATTACAAAAGTGAGTTCTACACTTAGTATCAAATACACAAGTGTAAGATAGAAAGGTAAAAGTTATATCTTAAATATTGATACCTGAAGGACTTTCCTTCGTTAGAAAACATTTATTTCTCAGAAGGACAATCTCCTCTTCTATGACCAATGTTGCCTCATCTATCACTATATTCAGATTCTCGACAAAAACATCAAATGCGTTGGTCAGAGATTTGAGGATCACATCTACGGCTCTCCCATTGGAATAAGGATAGCCAAGTCTATCCAAATAGTCAAGGTGCGTCCTCATTTTCGAATATGAGAGCTTACATATTGGTATTTGTCCAATTGTATCGAAGCGTTCACGGACCATATACTTTTCGTAATATTTTGGTAATCGGTTTACCATGTCAAATGCCCTCAGTGGAAATGTTTCCATTCCTTTTTGTAAGGATGGAACCATAGTTTCAAGCATAAGACGTGATTGAATCATCATTATGTTTCAATCAAGTATCGTGAGCTTCTTTGGAGGTAAGAGGAGGTTCTTGAGGACGAGGTACGATAAGTGCGTATGATTTGTTTTCACGTCTGAGAACGTGTCTCAATTTGTGAAAGCAAATCGGGAAGTTCTGAGTGTTTAACTTTTCTTCGTTAAGAAAAGCTCTTAGGGGTGTACTAATCGTAGTGTTTGCATTATCTACAAAATTTAACAAAGTTAATATAGTATTTTCAATATTAATTTTTAGCAAATTAATTACCCTTTAGTTTTCTAAAAACATTAATTTGCATAAAATCTAGGATCCAACGTTGCAAAACAAATGAAACGGTTAGGTGACCTTTATCCCGTTCATTTAATCCAACAAGGTAGATAACGTTTATCGATTACATCGAATGTAATTCCTAGCGTTATGGGATCATTAACAACTTGTTTGTTAATTGGCATGTTTGATCCCATCTATGCCTTGGATTTCTAATGCTTAGGTGACCTTTATCACAAAAGATTCCCAATCAAGTCATCCTACTTGAAACAACGTGTGAAACTTACATCCATGCGGTTAGGTGACCTTTATCCCACAAAGACATAAGAATCACCTCATCCATCACAAGACAATCCAAGTGGTTAGGTGACCTTTATCCCACAAGGGTGTCATAGTGATGTATTGAGTGTTTCTCAAAAGGACGGCATATGACTTGCGTTTTGAAAAAGGGATTTATAATGTTTTATAATTCTAGTTTTAAAAACATTTTAGTATTGCATGCATTTAATAATATATGGTACAAACTTATTTCTCATCAAATGGTTCCTATTAGTTTAAATAAAATCTTAATTTTATCAACTAATTATGTGTCATCAATTTTTAATATCAAATATTAATTTTTGAGTTTGATCACTATAAGAACCATTTATAGTCTCTTAATAAACATTTTTATTAATACTAGACTATGAGTTTGTATGAGTTTTGAAATTTCCATTTAAAATCTCAATTTTAATTTTTTTAAAACTCATGGTACCATATTATTGCATGCATCCCATATCACATGACACTTGGAGTTTGTAAGAGTTTTTAAAATCGTCATTTTAATTTACTTTGACATTTCAAAATTTTATGGGTTTTTAGAATAAAACTCATTTTATTTATAAAACCCATTTTAACCATTTTACTTTTAAAATGTTATTTTGAAAGCCAAAATCCAAAAGATGATTTATTTTATGTTCAAAATATTATCTAGTATGCTAGAACCTATTTCAATCATACATGATAATATTAACATATAATATAAACATATAAAATATGTAGAAAAAGTACAAACCAAGTTACTAATGTATTGGTCAATGATGTCTTTTATAAACAAGTGTCTATCAAGTATATTAATAAAATATACTTGCACATGCCATCACATTGCCTCCCAAAATGACCAATGAGATAACATGCAATTCTTTCAATTTAACCGTTATAGTTTTGAGATAGTTAAAATTCATTTTTAAATAAACAATTTTACATAAAATGTATTTGAACCAATTTGCATGTTATCAATTTTAAAATCTCCATTTTAAAAATTGGTTGATATAAAATCTCTATTTTAAACTTGGTTCATTTAAAATCTAATTTTAAAAATTGTCGCTTCAACTTTAAACGATTTTAAATAAGCGCGTTTGAACCAATTTTATGTTCTTTACTAGCATACAATATCCTATATTTTAACGCATCAAAAGAACATAATCAACCATAAGCATGCAAAAGAATGTGCATAAAACAAAGCCATTTCTAATGACATTTCTTGTGAGCCAAAACAAGCTCCATTCCCAAGGGACAAAAAAATAAATAAACAAGCTCCCACTTGCTTTAGCATCTCCATGCATCAAGCTCCATCTTCAAGCTCCATGTTGGCCTTCTTCTTGTTACATTTTATAAAATAAAAACTAGTTCTAACAACTAATCTAATACTTACAAAATGAACAAAAGAAACATGAAATAATAAAACCTATTTACTATTACAAACCAACATGAATAATAATAAAAATTATAAACAATTTTTTTAAAAAAAACAACAACCAACATATTGGTCCATGGCTTGTTTATGCACATTTATCATAAACAAAATAAAATAAAACAACACTTTGTTTTTCTAAGGCAACCTTTATGTAACCAAAATGCATGTTAAAATTTTGTTACATAAAATATAAAATTTTCACAAACAAGTTGCCATAGAAGCCATGCATGAACTTTTCATACCAAAATGAAATTTTATCCATGGCTTCCAAAAACCAGTTTTACCAAAAAATACTTATTTACTAATCATGCATTATAACTTAGGCTCTGATACCACTTGTTGGGATTTTATGTTCAAAAACGGGTTTCAAAAACTCATAAGAGGTAAAAATAATTTACGCAACGGAAGCAAAAATAAAGTTTTTGAACAAAAACATAAAACCATTTTATTCCCACCAAAGATCTTGTTACATGCATGAAAAGATAAATAAGAACAACATACCAAGAGAGTTCAAGATTACAACCTTTGAAGACTTTGAATCCTCTCGGGAGGTTGGATGTTGGTGAAGATGGTAGAACCCATAATAGAGCTCGTCTAGAGTAGTCCACCGACAAGCTCCAACACCAAAGTATGCTAATACTTTTCTTGAGATGAGATGCAAGAATCACTTCTTTGTAAATACCACACTAGTATTTAAAAGAGAAGAAAAGAAGAAAAATACACACACTATGTGTGTGTGTGTTTCGGCCGAAACCAAGAGGAGAGGGAGAGAGTGAGAGCAAAAATCACTTTGGTGTTTTTCAAGTATCTTCTTCAAAATGACTAGCTCACACCCCTTTGTAACCAAGGACTTCTTTCTCATTGGACCCAAAAATGGTCCAATAGAATTTGAAGCTTCCATGCAAAAGTTACACTTTGGTCCCTTGTAGTTTAAATTTGTTAAAATCACTATTTTAACTATTTAAACTTATTACATATAATCCCTACTTTTAACTTCTTATTAAATATGAACTCATCTTATTTTAATAAATAAGAAACTTTCATTTGCATCTAATATTATGAATTATATTCAATAATATAATTAATAATATTTATCAAGAAATAATAATATTTATCAAGAATCAAGTTCTTATAAATATTAAATCGGTGTCTACTTGTTGTTCGGTGTGACCCTATAGGATCATATATTACCGGCAATATTATTTTATAATCATTCTTGAGCATATAAAACCAACAAGAACATCCTCAAAATGTTCTTTATTTAGGAAATGTTGAAGGTTGGTGGTTGGTGTAAAGTTTGCAGAGTCGCCAGAGTTCTCTGTTTCAGCATTTATGGCGATGTTAGGGTTATGGGAGTGCTCTGAATGCACTGGGGAGTGTTGGGAGAGTTTGCCGGAGAGTTTTGAGCATCGTGGGGACTGGAGGCCATTTTTGCAAAGTAAAATGAAGATTTGAATATAGTTGCAGGTTCGTCGGAGAAGAGAGTGAGTAAAGTTTTTGTGGGGTAAGGTAACTTGGGTTTTATACTGAGTTTGTGGCCGTAGAATCTGAAAGGGTTAATATTTTAAGGTAAATAAAATTTGGGGTCCGCACTTGAGTGGTTACGGCTGGTTCAACTTTCCATAGGAAAGTGTTGCATGTAGGTCCAATGAAAAGATGACACGTCCTCTGTGTCAGTTATGGCGAGACGTCGTGGGCGACCTTATTAAATGCTAGGCGCGTGGGCCTCTTTACCTCCATATGATTCTTACTCGCAGAAAAGTTACCGTTACTGTTACAGAAAAGCCCAAAGTAAAAACTGACAGAGGCTCTGTGATTTTGAAAATCTTGTTTGTTTAGCTTCTGTAGGTTGTACCTTTACAAAGAATGGTTTATAAAGTCCATGGTGAGGATCGATAAATTATTTGTATAGAAACTCCTTTACAGAGGTTTTTTGGACCTCTGTCAGAGCCAGCAGAGGCTCTGAGACAAGAAATTTCTTATAACTAACAATTTATAAACATTTTTTATCATCAAAGTTTTTGATTGTTTTTAACAATGTTTTTAGGACCTGTTTGAAAGCTGGTGTCCTAGAAAATTGTTTTTGAAAAAGGTTTTGTGCAGCAAAAAGTCTTTTAAGACATGTGTTGGTCTACATAAGTTCTTTCTAGTTGAGAGAACTCTGTAATCAATGACTTCTGTTGCACTGCTTGTACACGAAGAATCTTTTTGATTTTGACACCTAAAAAGATTGACAGAGTTTCCAAGAATTATTGATTTAAGATCAGAGATTTTGCCTGCAGAACCTCTGTTGGACTCAGCAGAGGCTCTGTGACCTTAAATTTCTAATAACGGAAAACTCAACATTCTTTTTGATCAAATATTATTTGGAATGTGTTTAATAATGTTTCTGGAACATATTTGGAAATTTGTGTCCTAGAAAATTATTTTCAAAAAGAATTTGTACGAGATACCAACCTTTTTGTTCTTCTTTGTGCGGTAGAGATCTTTCTTTCTGTTGTTGTCATCTCTTCCTCTGCTCCCCTTGACTTGTAAATCTCTGTAGGTTAAGCAAGGTCTCCTTTTGCTCCCCCCTGACTTATAAATCTCTGTAGATTAAGCAAGGTCTCCTTTTGCTCCCCCTTGACCTATGCTTGGTTCAAAGATCAGAAGTAATGCATACAACCTAGGTCATGTGTATAAGAGGTTCTGTAAGGATCGTCAGAGATTCTGAGGATTTCTGCAGAAGCTCTTTTGTTTTCAGAAAGGACTTTTTAGAATTTACATACAAAAGTGAATTATTTATTAAGTATATATATATAAATATAAAAGAAAACATTATTTTACAAATGAAGATAAGATACTTACAGAGTTTAAGTCATATTCATCATTCCTAATTTACCCACCAAGTAAAGGAATCTTTTCTCATCAAGTGCCTTGGTGAATAAATCAGCAAGCTGAAATTCTGTTGGTACAGAATGCATCTCGATGGTTTGATTTTCCACATGATATTTCAAAAATTGATACCTGATATCTATGTGCTTTGTTTTTTAATGCTGTACTGGATTGGCAGAGATGGCAATTGCACTTTTGGAATCACAGAAGATGGGGATATTACATATGGAGTGACCAAAGTCTTTAAGCTGAGTTTTCATCCACAGAACTTGAGAGCAACAGCTAGCAGCAGCAACGTATTCAGCTTATGCCGTAGATGTTGAGACACAATTCTGTTTCTTTGAAGTCCAGCTTACTAATTTCCCACCTAGGAATTGACAACTCCCAGAGGTACTTTTTCTGTCGAGTTTGCATCCTCCATAATCTGAATCTGTGTATGCCTTTAGTCCAAAACCAGAGTTCTGTGGATACCAGAGGCCAAGATTTTTGGTCCCTCTGAGGTATCTGAAGATTCTCTTTACAGCAATATAATGTGACTTCTTAGGATTAGCTTGATATCTTGCACAAAGACATGTGGCATGCATTATGTCATGTCTACTGGCTGTTAAGTATAATAAAGACCCAATCATTCCTCTGTAAAGCGTGCACTCGACAGATATGCCATTTGGATCTGAAAAAATTTATTTCCAGTGGCCATTGGGGTTTTCATGACAGAGGTATCATAGAGGCTATATTTTTCAAGTATGTCAGAGACATATTTTGATTGGTTTATGAAAATTCCTTCTGATGTTTATTTGACTTGAAGTCCGAGGAAAAAAATTAATTCTCCCATCATACTCATTTCAAACTCACTCTGCATGAGTTTTTCAAAATCTTTGCATTTTTGTGCATTAGTAGACCCAAAAATAATACCATCTACATATATTTGTACAAGAATAAGCCCATTTCCTTCACCTTTAAAGAATAGAGTTGTATCAGTGGTACCTCTGTTGTAGTCGTTATTGAGAAGAAAAGTGGAAAGTCTTTCGTACCATGCTCTTGGAGCCTGTTTCAGTCCATATAGAGCTTTGTCGAGGTAATAGACATACCTTGAGCTTTCAAATCCTGGTGGTTGTTGGACGTATACTTCTTCTTGAATTTCACCATTTAGAAAGGCAGATTTTACATCCATTTGATATACTTTAAAACCTCTGTGGGATGCGAAGGCTAAGAAAATTCTTATTGCTTCGAGCCGTGCAACAGGGGCAAAAGTTTCATCGTAATCGATGCCCTCTTCTTGGCGATATCCCTTGGCCACCAGTCTTGCTTTATTTCGAATGATCACTCCATCTTCATCCTTTTTGTTTCTGAAGACCCATTTAGTCCCTATGGCCTGTTTCCCTTGTGGCAGAGGTACTAGAGTCCAGACTTTGTTTCGCTCAAACTGCAGAAGCTCTTCTTGCATAGCATCCACCCAGTTTGGGTCGTCCAGGGCCTCAGAGATATTTTTCGGTTCGATCACACTAATAAAATTGGTAAAGAAACAAAAATTTGCAGAAGCTGGTCTTGTTTTTACCTTATCAGTGGGATTACCGATGATTTGGCTTGAAGGATGGCTTTTTGTCCATTGAGTAGTTCGGGGAAGATGATCATTTGAGTCATCGAGTTGAACTTCTGTATTTGAAGTGGTTGATGGTTCAGCTTCTGTATTTAGTTCAACTTATGTAGGAATGGTTATTAATGTTGGGATTTCTTTCTCTGTAGGTATTGTGGTTTCATCTTCACTTCCCTATGGTGTTTCTTCTGATGTTGCTTCCTCTGTTGGATTTGTTAGTATTTGGATAACCTCTGTTGCAGAATCTTTTGTTGTCGTATCTTCTGTTAGATTTTTAGTACCTGTAGAGGATGAGGGTTTAAATGGATCAGACAGAGAGATACTTACTTCGTTTACAGAAGGTGATTCTGCAGAGGTGCTTTTTGTTCCAGCAGAGGGATCAACATCGTTGTTGAACATCTCTTGAAATAGAAGACCTAAATCTTCATTTGTTTTTTAGATGCCAGAGGTTTCTATGTTTAGCCCGAGTTCTGAACTGAGTTGTTCAGAAGTCTTTTGGAATGAGTCATCAAAGGATACATTGATGCTTTCTACTATCATTCGTGACTTTATAAGGTAAACTCTGTAGGCTTTGGAAGCGGCAGAGTATCCGATGAATTTGCCTTGGTCAGCCTTTTCTTCAAACTTTCCTCTCGATTCTCTGTCGTTTAAGAAAAATCATTTGCATCCAAACACATGGAGAAACTTGATGTTTGGTCGCCGTTTGTTGATCAATTCATAAGGAGTTTTGATGTGTCTTTTCACGATCGTTGAACGATTTTGGGTATAGCAAGCAGTTGAAATTGCTTCTGCCAAAAAGGTCATTGGTAATCCTGTAACATCCCAGGCCAACCGTACCAGATATTGTCCGCTTTGTCCACACACCTGGACTCACGGTTTTAAAACGCGTCTGATAGAGGAGGTATCAAGTCCCTTATAAGGCAACTTTTGTTCCCCTCCCCAACCAATGTGGGATATTACAATCCACCCCCCTTGGGAGCCCAGCGTCCTCGCTGGCACACCAGTCCGGTTCCCGGCTCTGATACCATCTGTAACATCCCAGGCCAACCGTACCAGATATTGTCCGCTTTGTCCACACACCTGGACTCACGGTTTTAAAACCCGTCTGATAGAGGAGGTATCAAGTCCCTTATAAGGCAACTTTTGTTCCCCTCCCCAACCAATGTGGGATATTACAAATGCACATTCAGAAAGCATGGTTCTTGCAGCCTCCACGAGCGTGCGGTTCTTTCGTTCGACCACGCCATTTTGTTGTGGGGTGCGAGCGGCATAGAAGTTCTGGGATATTCCTTCTTCTGTGAGATAGGCTTCAATGACAGAGTTTTTTAATTCTGTGCCATTGTCACTTCGTAACTTCAGAATTCTGCACTCATAAAGAACTTGGATTCTTTTCATTAATTTAATCAAGATGCATGGAACATCTGATTTCTTTCTGACAAATTCAACCTAAGTAAAACGTGAAAACTCATCAATTAAGACAAGTATATATTTCTTGCCACCTAGGCTCTGTATAGCGATTAGACCGCAGAGGTCAACGTGAAGCATGTACAGAGGTCTAGGACAAGATACATCAGTTTTGCCTCTGTGGGAAGCTCTTTTGAGTTTTCCCATTTCACAGGCAGAACATAAATGTTCCTTATTGAATTTAACATTTGGTAAACCTTTGACCATATCAAGTTTTACCAGTTTATCTAGAGTATGAAAGTTTAAGTGACATAACCTGTTGTGCCATAGCCAGGCTTCTTCACTTTTGCTTGCAACTAGACAAATGTTTTCATTGTTTTTGGCATTGAAATTCATTAGATACAGATCACCTTTTCTTTTCGCTCGCAGAAGTTCTATTCCGGTGTCTTCACTTAGTAGAGAGCAGAATGTTCTCTTGAATAGTACATCGAATCCTGTATCACAAAGTTGGCTTACACTGAGTACGTTGTGTTTAAGGCCATCAACATATGCAAATTTGTGTACTGTTATATTCTCTTTCTTTATGACTCCATAGCCTTTGATATGTCCCTTTTTGTTATCTCCAAAAGTCACAGATCCACCATCTTGTTTTTCTTGGAATGTGGATAGAAGACTTATGTTGCCAGTCATGTGCCTTGAGCATCCGGAGTCTAGATACCATATTGGCACAAACTGTTTCTGCAAAACAATTACAGAGATTTAGGTACCCATATCCACATGGGTCCAGTTTCGTCAGAATTTTTCAAATTTCCCTTAGCATTTTTGAAATACATTTTATCTTTTGTCGAAGAATCAGTTTGTTTCTCTTTTATGTTTGTTTTAACTGCAGAGAGAAAACAATTTGAAGTACAGAAGTGATTATTTAATTTGAACATTAGATCAAAGCAATGACAGTATTGAATATCAGAAGTGATATGCTTGAAATTTTCATTGAAAGCATTAAACTGGGCCACAGAGGCATTACATTCTATTCTAGCATATGGCTTCCTATTACAAGAAGATTTATGTAGATTAGATTGTTGGCAAAAATCTTTGTTTATAGCAGCCTTCTGTGAGTCCCTTCTGTGGTGAACTTCTGTTGATTTCACTGTCACAGATGAAAAAGATTTGTTAGGATTTGTCCATTTACCCTTTTGTTGCCATGTTGGTTTCTCTTTTATTTTTAAGGGTTTTACAAATTTTGAATCTTTTGGATTTTGAGAGGTCATTAACTTATTTTGTTTTAACATTTCAAGCTCAATAGAGGTTTTGGCTTGTATGCACATATCCATGAAGTCTGGACAGATAGGAATTCCAGTGATTTTCTCTTTTGGAGAAATAGTTCTGTTAAGAACTTCAGAGGTTTGTTTAATAACCTCTGTGTCACAAGAAATCTTTTCTATTTTGTTAGTCTCTGAGTCGTCAGATGATGAGTCGTCCTCATATACAGAGGTTGAGTCATCAATATTTCTTTCGACAGAGGCGGGACTTTCCGAGCATGTGTCATACTTGCTTTCTTCATCTAAAAAATTATTTTCTAAGTCAACAGAGGTGTCTGACAAGATTTCTTCAGAGAGTTTTTGATCTACAGAAGGTGTACATAGATTTTTCAACATATCTATTTTCCCAATTTCCATAATTTCCTTTTCAATTATATTTCTTAGTTTTTCTTCTGGAAAGTTTGGTTTGAACTCAAGTGCTTCTGCAGATAATTTCTTTTCAGAATCTACTGTGCAGACAAAAGCAACTTGAGTTTGAGTATCTGGTTTACCGAACTTAAAGATTCCTATCTGATCTTGGGTTTTCAGATATCTCTTTGGTTTGGATCCTCTTTTGACAGAGGTTGAAGATGACAAATCTGTGTTTTCAAACCACACGTTTATCATCTTCATAGGTTTCCTTAAGTGAGGTTCCCCAGAGACTTTTACTCTCTTACTTACAGAGATTAAGTTTGGAAAATTAGGTTTGTTGACTTTTCCTATAGTAAATATAGATGACAGAGGTTTATTCCTTTTGTTTTCTGTACCTTGATTAATATCACTGTATCCAATACCTCGCCTTCCTATTTGAGTATTTATTTTCTCATACACCTTTTGAGCATCACGATAATTTTTAATTAAAACATCTCTCCTAAGTAGATCTTGCCAAAGGACTTCTCTTTTATTTAATTCAGAAATTTTCTCTTTTAAAGGAAATAGATTTTTGTTCCAGTGTAGTTCTAATTCTTCCTTTTCTTCAGTGAGAAGTCTAGTTTCTCTTTCATAAAAAGTGAGCTTTTTCTGAATATCATCACAAGTCTTTTTCAGTTCAATATTTTCAGTTTTAATTATAAGCAAATAAACTTCTGTAGTACTTGAGGTGGAGTTTGAAGTAGATACCTCAGTGTCAGAGTCGGAGCTGATGTCAGCCATGCCACAGAACAAGGCATTTTTGGTGAATTCTTCATCAGAGGTTGTGTCTGACTCCCAATCTTCCTTATTCACTACTTTGTTCGCCATGAGTGATTTTATGAGCATAATACTCAGCTTTCTTTTTGTAAAAAGCTGAGTCCTTTTGTGGGCGATTTGACCTGCTTCTACATTCATTGGGAAAATGGCCTGGCTTCCCACAGTTGTAGCAACCTTGGTTTTGGGAAGTAATGCCAGCACGATCGTCGGACTTCTGTCGGTCACCACCTTTTAATGATATGCATTCATTTGCATAATGACCAGGCTTACCACACTTGTAGCATTCTTGTGGTGTGTAGCTTGCCTTGTCATCTGACCTCTGTCGATCATTTTCTCTGTTGTACCTTTCACTCGACCTCTGTTGGTCGTTACTTCTGTCGTATGACCTCTGTCGGTCAGCTAATTCTTCTCTTCTTCCTTGATCCCTTCTACTCCAATCTTCTCTTCTCTCTCTATTATCTCTGCCATATCTATCATTTACAGAACTCTTTTGGTTTCCTCTGAATTCTCTTGTCAATAGAGCTAAGGATGTAGCTATTGATGCCAGAGTAATTTCTCCTTCTTCCATAATCTCTTCATCTTCACTGTCAACTATCACCACCTTTTTCTTTTTCTCCTTCTTCTTTTCCTCTTCTGCTCTTTCTTTCCTCGGCCTCTCTGTATCTTCTGTAGATTTGCCAACCAAAGCAAGAGGTGCAGTGGTTAGTGTCTTTGCTTGTGCGATTTGAGGCTCTTGACCAGCTAATGTTCCGTAGAGGTCTGAGAGAGTCCAGGAATCTAAATCTTGATTGGTTTGTAAAGACATAGATAACTGGAGCCATTCTTCGTTCAGACTTTTGAGAAACATGACATTATTCTCTTCAGAAGTTCTGTGGATGCCGAACTTTTTGCAGTTATTGATCAAAGAGTTGAACCTGTCGTATGTTGTCTGCAGAGATTCATTTGTCAGGGCTTTAAAAGCGTAATATTCGTTTATGTATTGAGCCCTTCGGTTTTTCTTAGTTTTAGCTCCCCCTTCAAGTTGTTTCTCCAGTTCTTTCCAAAGATCATACGAAGATTCGCATGCATCCAAGGACTGGAAGAGTTCATTTGGGATTGCCATAATCAGAATTCGTTTTGTTTTCTGCGCAAGTTCATCTTTTATCTTGTCTTGATCTGACCAACCATCCCTGGTTTTAGGTTTTTGATGCTCAGGGATTTCAGGAGTGTCAGCTGTAGCTGGTACACGAGGTACTATTAACATAGGAACATGAGGAGGATTATAAAGGTATTGTACGAGCTCTTTATCAGTACCCTCAAAAAATGGATCATTCTTATTTTCCATTGAGGATACTCATTTCGAAGAAGAGATGGTGGTTTGGTTAATGAACTAGCTGTGAAGAAATTTTGTGCGTTTGCCATTTTAAGAGTGGAAAGATTTAGAATGAAGACATGACACGAAAAAGTATGAAAGAAAAATCTGGAAAGATTTTCTGGGTTTGGAAGCTCTTAACAGTGCACTTTTATGGAGTTTTAACTGAAGAAACAGTTTCTATAGCTTTACCAAATATCGAATAAATCGAAAATGGCTGAAAGGTAGAATCTGTTTGAAGAAATGAATAACAGGTTAAAATCAGACCACGTTTCTACCAATAATCTTGTTAAACGAGGATCGCTTGATATTGAAAACCAAGCTTCGCTCTGATACCAATTGTTGGTTCCCATATTTGATTAACAAAGATTATCTTATCTATTTGTTCAAATAAGATGTGTTGCGGAAGCGTATTTGAAGAACTAACAGATATGTTTTGAATAGAAACAGCACAAAGTATCAAATAAACAGTATATAAAGAAACAGATGAATATCTCAAAGTTTACTGTATTTGATGAAGAACACTAACAATAGATTTGACGTTAATTGTGTGTGTGTGTTTTTCTGATATATCAACTTGTTGTCTAATGTAAGGAAGAACTAAACACGAGTCTTCCTTTTATACTACTACAAAAGAACTATTCTAGACAAAAGGACTATTGCTACAGGAAAGAGGGGATGACATGAACAGTTGTAAACCTGCATGCATTAAATGCGCTAATATCAACTTGTAAGGTTTCCTATCAGTGTTTGACACGTGTTTGTTGTCGGACCATGCCTTGTACAAGTTGGTGAACGGACCCTGGAACAGTAACAAGATATTTCTGTAATAGTAGTAAGATATTACTGCAACAGTGGCAAGATATTATAAATATCTTCCAAGTCTTCAGTCTGAACCGCAGAGGCTCTGTCAAGGGTGACAGAGGTTCTACGGCTCGGTCCTTGGTGAGCTTTCTTCTGTAGATCCTTATTTCCTTTGAGAGTAGTCTTCTGTAGATTCATCTTGGGACATGGTGTTCCTTGAATGATCTTGTTTTCTTCGGCAGATCTTCTGTGGCACTCCGCAGAGCTTCTGTGGAAGTCTTCTTTCATACTTGGCCTATTTTTCAATACTTCTAGTATTATGAATATTGGGAGCTAACACCAACAGACACACTTTTCTCATTATATTCATTTTATGCAATTCGATAGCCATACATAAAATAATTCCTCAATATCTCACATCAAAAATTACCAACCATAAGCTAGCCAACTAATTCCTTGACTAATTAGAATCCATTTATGCAACCATGAAGTGTTCATGAATTTGGCTATTTTTTTCTTTGAATTTCATGCATGCCTTTTCCAATTATTTCAAGACTTTATGGCACAATTTTTCTGCCATCTTCTCGTTGTGAGGAATAAAATTAGACATATTGGTCTCTTTGACACTTTCTCGGAATGCACTGAAAATTTTATTGAAGCTTTGCTTCTTTATAAAAATTTTCAATTTGGTGCATTTTTTTGAATTTTGGAACACTTTAAGCAAAGAGATGTGTTCCTGAGATGATATGGAAATGGATGTGAAATATTTATCATATAATCCCCCTCCCAAAACATGAAGGGTTCAATGTCCTCATTGAACATTATGTGTATAGGCTTTGTGTTTGCATGGAGAAAGGTGGAAAACATGGGTGTTGCATGGATTCTAGCAAAAATTGGTGAATCAAAGAATTACAAGGCTAGTTCTAGTGATACAAAAATGTAAGATTTGAGACTTATCATTTTATTTAGGCTATCAACGCAAAACAATGAACAAATGAAACCAAGTGTGAATTGTGTGTAAGATGGCATGAAAAAAATAACAATTCATCAATACTCAACAATCCCATATCTGTTAAACTAACATGCATGCAAGACTAAAAATTTAAAACTTTTATTCTAGCGATAAAGGGTGTGATAGAAAATGGAACATGCCCCACTCGCAGTGAGTAGGTTGGCGATTTGTTGGCTGCCACAACAAGTCCATGGGGAATGGGGGTAGATTTTTCAACAACTCTGGATGCTCCTTCATCTACACAGCTCTCATGAAATCATCATTCGCCTTCTCATATTGGAACCAACAATCAACCTTCTGAACCACATCCTTCAGCATACCTCTCAACTCCGCATTCTGATCTGTCATCTCCATCGGCGTTGATCGGTGATGTTGAGAAATAGGAGCGATTATGGTTTGTGTGATGTGGGTTTGTTGATCCAAACCCCCAGTGATTTGATAATGACCCTATCTTAAATACTTAGTGAAAATTGTAAGTAAACAATATGTATCAGAGTTTCACTATCGCTGATAAGTACTAAGATCTTACAGTACTGCTGATAGGAACTCTCGCACTTTTAGATTAAACATTCAGCGAACACTGTTCACCATATCGCTGAGTCTGTTCAGTTCTTATGGTGATCGCTGATAAGTTAGTTGTTTACTTATGATCCCTGAAGACAAGATTCACGTCAACAAAGGTTCTACGCTGAAGTCGAAGATCAAGCTCAAGAACCAGCGACAAGTCTCCTAATGAACTGATGCGGATCAGCGAAGACTCAGATTTGTCCACTCAACGTGAAGTATCAAGTACAAGACTTCAGCTATCGCTGAACTTTATCATCTGCTGAATAGTAAATGATAATCGCTGAATCAACGAAAGCTGATCATGAAGTCCTCCGTACAAAGTACTTTTGTCTTAACCTCCCTTGCACGCCACCGTACGAAATGTCCGAAAAGAACCTCCGAAAATCTGAAATCGTACAACCACTCTGATACTACACTGTTCATTCATGTGGCTACTAAGGTTGTCAACAAAGGTCAATGACATGCAACCAATCCGCTGATGACACGTGTAAAGTGTATACTGAATTGCATTAAATGCATGCAGTATATAAAGAGATGAACTCACTTCATTTGAAGTAACTTGCTAACTCTGGACAAGTTCAAATCTCTCAAGATAGGATTTTATTAGTAATCTCCTTATCTTTCTTAGTGCAAGAAAACCTCAGTGTTCCAACTTGTTTAGATTTAGGTTTATCCTTAATCTTGTTTCCGCAACAAGCTGTAAATTGTTAATGATTTATCAATAAACAATTTAGAAAAGTAAAATAGTGTGTTTGTATTCAACCCCCCCCCCCCCCCCCCCTTCTACAAACTTGTTTAGGCCTTTCGGGACCAACAAGTGGTATCAGAGCAGATTTGTTTAATCTCATAAACAAGATCTAATCTAAGATATTTCTCTTCCTTGCTATTATCTGAAAATGGCCAACTCAAACACAAACACTCACTATATTGACAATGGTTCTCTTGCAAAGCCCCCTAGATTTTCCAGAGACAACTTCAACTTATGGAAAAATAGGATGACACTCTTCTTAGAAGGTGTAGACCCTACTATACCTTACTATCTTGAAAACGGCCCACACATCCCTGTAACAATTGATCCTGCAGTTCCAGCCACTGCAACTAGGGCTGCTATTCCAGAAAGGCTGATTCCAAAGGAAATCCATCATTGGAGCGATGAAGACAAGAAGAAAGTGGCTATAGATACAAAAGCCAGATCCATACTATCCATGGCCCTTCCTGACGAAGTCTACCATTCCGTCATGAACCTGAAATCCTCAAAAGCCATGTGGGACACAATATGTGTTCAGTATGAAGGAACGTCTGAAGTCCAGGATTCAAGAAAGATCAACCTGGTAAGACAATACGAAAGCTTCATCTCTGGTAAGAATGAAACTCTCTCTGAAGTACATCAACGTTTTAATTGCTTAATTATAGATCTAAAAACGGTTGGTAAGGAATATTCTAACTTTTAAGTTCTGACAAAGTTTTTAGAATGTTTACCTGAAAGCTGGGACAATTATTCCATGTGTCTCAAGCTGTCGAACGATCTAAGATCAATGACACTTGCTACCTTATATGGCACATTGCTGAATCATGAGCAATCTAGCCATCTTAAGAAGAATCTTGTAAAAGATTCCAAAAGCACCCCTGTTGCTTTAATCTCAGAGGAACCTTCTACTCAGCGACCCGTGGTCACTATCACTGAGTTAGAAAGTAACTCTGAAAGGTCATCAGATTCTGATTCTTCAGATGATGAATCCTTGGCTCTCCTAACTAAAAAGTTCAGGAGATTCGCCAAGAAGAAAATGTTTAGAAAGAACAAAACTCTTTCTATAGCTGACAAGCCTAAGTCATCAGCTTTTGTTGATAAGGCTACTGCTACTTGTTTTAACTGCGAAAAGACAGGTCATTTCGCTAACGAGTGCAGGTCAAAGAAAATCATGAGATCTTTAGCCTTTACAAAGAAATCCTTTGTTCCAAGGAATAAAGACGACAAATACTTAAAGCTGAAGGAGAAGTATGCAAAGCTGAAAAGCTTTAAGAAGAAGGGAAAAGGCCTGATGGCTGACTATGATTGGGCTGCTTCTGATGAAGAAGCCTCATCATCTGATTCTGAAGATGATGAAGCAAATCAATGTCTCATGGCCAAGATTGAAGAAGAGGAAGAAAGTTCAAACATTCCCTCCACTTCAACATCTGCCATTCAGGTATCACCCTCCTTCTTTACCAATATTGTAAATATTGATGAAGCTGATAGTCTCCGTAAAATCGAACTACTGACTAGAAGTTTATACGAAGCCATGAACGGCAAAGCTGTGGTTGAAAACCAAAATCTTGATCTCGCTGAAAAGCTTAAAAATTGCCATCTTCAAATTGAAAAGCTTTCTAAATTTGAAGAAGATTTTAAAGATCAAGTCCATTTAAATCAGCTAGTCAAAATCGAACGAGCGGAAGCTATCGCTGCATTAAAAGCTGAACAAGCTACTGTTGAAGGATGGTGTAATTCTTCAACAAAGATCACTGAGATAATTAAGGCTCAGATTCCTCTGAGTGATAAACGTGGTCTGTGTTATAAATATGATACTCCAATACCAACCACTGAACGTTCAATGCTTAAATTTGGAACGTTCGTATCCTCAGTAGCTGACACTTCTTCATCTCAGTACTCCTCGTCGATTACACCAATCCCTGAGGAAACTCCTACCTCCTCAAAAGGTAAGGAGAAAATGGTTTATTCAAAACCTACCTCTGTCTCTAAAGATAAAGGTAAAGGAATTGTAATTTATCAAAATCCTCAGAAGGGTACTTTAGTACCTAAGCTGAATGCTTCCAAAGCTTTAGTGATTCATTCATCTGGTTCTAGAAATCAGACCTCTGGATCAGTTCAGCGACCTACTCCTAGACTCAGAGTAGATGTCCTTGGTAAGAAATCTGAAGAACTGAATGTTCGTCCTATTTCAAAAACCAATAGTGTACTTGGTGCTGGCACTTCTAATTCCAAATTAAAAGCTCAGCACACAAGTGGTCCTAGAACTAATTTTAGTTATAGGAAATGTTATCACTGTGGACTTACCGATCATATTGCAAGTAAGTGTCCCACAGCCACCAAAGCTGATAAGATAGCTAAGGTGAAGATTGCACCCAAGAAGACCAAACCAGTTGCAAGTCAGGTCAAGGTGACTCCTACCGCTGAGGTCAAGAAATTGACCAAAGTGAAGAAAGACAAAGCTGAATCTTCAAATGCTGCGAAGACTGCTGAACCCATTCCAACCACTTCCACTGACAAACGCGTATACATGGTGAAGTGGGTACCCAAGCAAAACTAATCTTCCTTTGTATTGCAGGTTAAGAAGGGTATCTGGTATCTCGATAGCGGATGCTCTAGACACATGACTGGAAAGAAAAGCCTGCTCGCTGAATACAAGGAAGAGAAGGGTCCCTCTGTGACTTTCGGTGGAAATGGAAAAGGACACACCCGAGGGTATGGTGTACTTTCAAATGGTACAACATCCTTCAGAAGAGTCGCATATGTTGAAGGGCTGAAGCATAATCTTCTGAGCATCAGTCGGCTTTGCGACATGGATAACAAAGTGATTTTCACTAAGGAATCCTGCTTTGTCTCTGACAAAAAGGAGAAGATAGCTCTCAGCGGTTATCGTTTGGAAAATGTTTACGTTATAAACATGGACTCAACAACCACTGAGAACTCCTGTTTCTTCTCAAAGGCATCTTCTGATGTCAACTGGCTATGGCACAAGAGGCTCTCACATCTCAACTTCAAGACACTGAATACTCTTTCATCCAAAGAGTTAGTCACTGGTCTACCTCAACATTCATACGCCAAAGAATCCTTATGTTCAGCATGTGAAAAAGGGAAGCAGACCAAGGCAAGCTTTAAGTCCAAGAAAGTTTCCTCAGTGTCATCTCCTCTTCAACTACTCCATATGGATTTGTTTGGCCCCGTTAACAAACAATCCATCGCTGGAAAGAAATATACGCTGGTCATAGTTGATGAATTCTCTCGTTACACATGAGTAATGTTTCTCCGTTCTAAGAGTGACACCCCTGAAGAACTCATCACCTTTGTTCGGAAGATGGAAACTCTGAACAATATGACTGTTCGCTCAATAAGGAGTGATCATGGAACTGAATTCAAAAACAGTTCTCTTGATTCCTTCCTTGAGAGCAAGGGTATTTCTCACAACTTTTCGTCAGTGAGAACACCACAACAAAACGGAGTCGCTGAAAGAAGAAATAGAACAATTATTGAAGCTGCACGTTCAATGCTCAACGATTCTCACCTGCCTACTCAGTTTTGGGCAGAAGCTGTCAACACGGCTTGTTTTACGCAAAACAGGTCGCTGATAGTCAAAAGATTCAAAAAGACAGCCTATGAACTTTTTCATGGGAGAAAGCCTTCAATCAGCTTTCTTCACATCTTTGGTTGTCAGTGTTTCATACTGAACAACAGAGATGCCCTTGGAAAGTTTGATCCTAAGGCTGATGATGGAATCTTTCTTGGATACTCCTCAGTTTCCAAAGCCTTCAGAGTCTTCAATCGAAGAAGACAAACTGTAGAAGAAACTATTCACGTCACGTTTGACGAATCCCGTTCAGCGAACTCTAAACCGAACGCTGATACAGAAGAACTGAATCAATGGATGTTTTCTCATCTTTGTGATTCAGAAGATGTTCCCACTACTCATACTCATACAACTGAAAATGATGGTCCTACTATCATTCCCAATATGCAGAATAGTGAAGCTGAAACATCTTGGGTCTCAGCTGTTCCTATAAACACTATACCCGCAGTTGATCCAAATGTCTCAGAAATTCCATCTATTTCTCAGCAATCAGTGAATGAAGTGACAAATGCAAGCATTCCTCTCTTAGCTGATAATCCAGAAGTAGCTGAAGCCTCATCTTCAATTTCTCCAGTTCAGACTGAGTCAGCGACGCATGCTCCGGCTCAGCGATGGACTGTAAATCACCCAATCGATCAAATTCTTGGTGATCCCAACGCTGGTATTCAGACTCGTAGAAGTGCAGGTAATATTTGTTTATTTGTTAACTTTATTTCTCTAACTGAACCAAAGAAAATAGATGACGCCCTCAGAGATCCAAACTGGGTCAGCGCTATGCAAGAAGAGCTGACTGAATTCGAAAGAAACAAAGTTTGGAAACTTGTTCGGAGACCAACTGACAAAACAGTGATAGGCACTAAGTGGGTCTATCGAAACAAGTTGGACGAACATGGTACTGTAACTCGCAACAAAGCTCGTCTTGTTGCTCAGGGATACAGACAAGAGGAAGGTATAGATTATGACGAAACCTTTGCTCCAGTAGCAAGACTTGAATCTATTCGTCTTTTCTTAGCATATGTTGTACACAAAAACTTCACTGTACATCAAATGGATGTTAAGTCAGCGTTTCTAAATGGAAAGCTGAATGAAGAAGTTTATGTGGAACAACCTCCAGGATTCTCAGATCCTAAGCGTCCAGGTTATGTTTATAAGCTGGATAAGGCACTTTATGGATTGAAGCAAGCTCCTCGTGCATGGTATGACACTCTTTCTACTTATCTCCACCTTGAAAAATTTGAGAGAGGTAAGATTGACAAAACTTTGTTTTTTAGAAAAATAAAAGGTCATATCATTTTAGTTCAAATATATGTTGATGACAATATATTTGGTTCTACTAACCCTGAGCTTTGTACTCGTTTCGCTGATAGAATGAAAGATGAGTATAAAATGAGTATGATGAGTGAACTAACATATTTCCTTGGACTTCAGATTAAGCAAACTGAAAAAGGAACTTTTATAAATCAGGGAAAGTATGTTAAAGATATGCTGAAAAAATTCGACTTAACTGAAAGTTCAGCTATGAAAACCCCTATGGCACCACCGCTGATACTTGATAAGGACACAAAGGGTGTTCCTGTCAATGTCACGCTGTACCGTGGGATGATCGGCTCACTACTGTATCTTACAGCTAGCCGACCCGATATTATGTTTGCAACATGTCTGTGCGCACGATATCAAGCTGAACCTAAGATATCTCATATGAAAGTTGTAAAGCGAATCTTTCGATATCTTAAGGGTACAGCGAATCTAGGTCTTTGGTATCCCAAAGATTCAGGATTCGATCTAACCGCCTATTCAGACAGTGATTTTGTAGGTTGCAAAATGGATAGGAAAAGCACCACAGGAGGATGTCAGCTCCTGGGTGGAAAGCTGGTAAGTTGGACAAGTAAGAAGCAAAACTCAGTGTCCACTTCCACAGCTGAAGCTGAGTATGTAGCCGCTGGAAGCTGCTGTTCTCAAGTCTTGTGGATGAGAAATAAACTACTAGACTATGATCTTCAGCTCTCCAAAATTCCAATCTATTGCGACAGCACAAGTGCCATCGCTATAGCAAACAATCCAGTGCTACACTCAAAGACAAAACACATAGAAATCAGATATCATTTTATCAGAGATCATGTGATGAATGGTGATATAGAACTTCATTTTATCTCAACTGATTATCAGTTAGCTGATTTGTTTACCAAACCTCTTGATGAGACAAGATTCAACTTTCTCATCTGCGAGCTTGGAATGCTGAACTTTGAAGGATAAATCTTCAGCGGTTCACATTTAATCAGCGATACGTTTATACATTCTTGTATAGGCTCTGGATAAAATAAACTTGTACAATCCATTTCATCATCTTCTCTCTGAATAAATTGGGTTAAACTGATATCAAGGTATGTTTTCTCTGACAAAACGCATGAAAATGCAAGATTTAAAATTCTTTCATCGCTGAATATCTCTTCCTTAACAGCGATATTTTGAAATTTCTTAAAACCCTCACTGATATTTCTATTCAGTGCTTCATATTTTCCAAAGAGTCCCTGAGTTTTTCTTTCAAAACCTCAGAGACAACGAAAGAATGTGAAAGGACAGTTGTGACGTCTTTGCAACGGATAACACCAGGCACGCTCTTTTTCTGACACACGTTTGCACGTTTCGTTGTCTATCCAATCAAATGCAAACACGTGTCCGTGTCATGATGAAAAACTTTCCCGCTCAAGTTTTTCTCTCGCTACTCTCTTCCTATATAAACACTCTCAAAGTTTATATTTGTCTTTTACGCGAATCAATCTTTCTCCGCAAGAAAAGGACACTGTTGCATTTTGTGCTCTCAATCTTCAAGAACTGTTCATCATCTTCTTCATCAAACTCAAGGTTATTATGTTCTTATCTATTATCAAATGCAAATAACTTGTTTTCGATCTTATCATTGTTTTACACAAGATCAAACAAAAGAACTCAAAAATAAAATCATTTTCTTTCATGGTTTTATAAACACAACCATTTCATGGTTGTTCTTCAAGTTTTAAATCTAAAATCTTAAACTTGTTCTTCTTTCGTATCCATTTTTTTAAAACTGGAATACAAGGCTTATAGGTGTTATATTCATTTTTTTTAAAAACAAGAAAAACCCTAATCTTCATTAAGACTTTTTTTGTCTGAATGAAATGGACAAAATTCGAAAAATTTTAATGGAAATTTTCTTTCCACATTAAGATATTTCTTATTTGTTAACATCTTTGGTTGAACTGATAATACAGTGAAATGGTAACTTCAAAGCTGAATGTTACCGCTGAGTCCATCTCCGCTGATTCTGAGGAACTGGAAATCACCAAAGCTCCTCAGGTTAAGTTTGAGCTGGATCAACTAGACTGGACAAAGGCAAACAACCTTTCAGCGCTTATCGAGTTTCCTCCTCGGAAGCAGGTATCCCATCTAGACGACGCTGTAAATTTTTTGAAGAATAGCCCCATCTACACAACACTGACAATCACACCTCCTGCCAGTCAGCGTCTATTATCCCAATTCTGGTACTCTGCCAGACACACCGTCTTACCCTCCGCCAAAGATCCATCTAAAACCATCGACTGCATACTCAGCGATACTGAGTATGGCACCATCAAGATAACCCCCGCAATAATCCGCAAAGCTCTGAAATTCCCTAACGCTACCTCAGAAAATCCTTTCATTCCATTTCCTGACCACAAGAAGCACGCTGACAGGGAAGAAATCATTGCTTTCCTTGATGCGATGGGTTACATCTGGGAGACTGGAAGAGACAAGCTACCTGAGAAGAAGCTGACGCTGATAAAGAAATCCAAGATGCCCAGCGAGATGAACTTCATCTTCGCTCATCTGATCAGCTGCATGACAGCGAAATCCGGATCTTCTGATCAAGCAGCTCATCCTCAGCAGGCCATGGGTTACGCACTGCTGAAAGGTCTCAACATTGACTGGGCCTCTATCATCTATGAAGACCTCATTCAACGTGTTGATTCTGCCGCTGACCGACCAGCATGGGTTCCTTACCCACGATTCATCAGCGCCATCTTTCAATATGGCCTGAAGGACAGCTATCCTGAAGAGGGTGATCTGAAACTCTCTCAGATTGGCCCTAAAGTTCTCGACTTTAAGCCTGTCGCCAACGAGGTACGTCTCTCTACCCTTCTCACTCTACTTAATTCTCCGCTTTCTGTGGCTCCTTCAGCGACAATACCCCTCGCTGATTCCCAGGCCACAAAATCCATTCCTTCTAAGAAAAGGAAACAATCTCTTACCCCTCTTGATTCCAAAAGGATCAAGAAAACCAAGGAGCAACCCCAGCAATTCCATGCTGAAGACTCCTCAGCTCATTCTGAAGAGCTGAAGGAAAGTTCCGTGGTACGCTCTGCCACACCAATTCAAGCCATCCCTTCTAAACCTACTTCAGCGTCCCTACACGCTGAGGTTAGAACTTTGGAATCTACCCTACCTTCTTCAGTCTCTCAAAAGACTGATGAAGTACTTCTCAGCGAATCCAACGCTGAACTTGCAACCCAACCCCAATTCTTATCCTTCGATCATCCCTCTACTTCTTTGGACACTCCTCCAGTTAAAGCTGGAGATGCCATCATACAAGAAGCCGTTGAAGCTTCTCAGCGAATGACGAAGAAAGGACCTGCAGAGATCTCCATCCCTCACGGAACTTTTGAGGGAGATATGGAACACTATGGAGGGACTCGAAACTTTGATGAGTTCGTCAACGCTCCTGCAGGTACAGATCCCACCTTAAACACTGTAACTAAACCTGAAACTTCTGAGCTTTCCTTTGTTCACAAGTACTTATATGTTACAGGTCCTTATTTGGGAGACATCAACCCGTCTCTGAAGTCCATGGAGATGAAACTTACAGATCTCACCACCGGTCTATCAAATAACTCTACAGCTGTAACAAACGCTGGAGAGAATCTGACGAAGCTGACTACTGTGGTGGAAAAGAAGGCCTCCTCTGATGATATCAAAGACCTTGATAAAACTCTCGCCGACTTTGCCAAAGTGCTCTCCGACATCTACACTGACTACACCAACCTCAAATCGTCAGTTTCCACCGTTTCCAGCGAGGTTACAACGCTGAAGAAATCGGTTGGTACACTCGAAGGTGATATGTCAGTGGTCAAGACCGACTTGGGCTCAGTGAAGACCGACCTTAGTTCTGTCAAGACAATGATCGAGATGCTGGTGGACAAGGCAAACAATCCAGCTCCTGCTCCGGCCCCTGCACCTATTTTGGACTCATTCACCGCAGAGGATCGCCAAGAGCTGAAGAAAATCACGCCTGCAATTTCTGGCCTAGAAGACAGAATAGCTAAGCTTGAAGGTTGTGTGAAAGTCTCTGGCCCAGAAGACAGAGACAACACCAATGCTGAATCTACCCATTCCTCCCCCGCCCATCATGAGAAAGAGGGGGAGAAGAGCGCTGAACAGGAGAAGAGCGCTGAAGATCAAAATAAGAGCGCTGAAGACCTTTCCCATGATGAATCTATCAGGGGAGAGGGTAATGAAGATCTGATTACTGGACCTCAGGGAGATGAAAACCCTGAGGGAACCGAGAACCTCGCCTCTGTATCTGAGGGGGAGCAACTCGAAGAAGATGCTGAGGAATCCGAAGCAGAAGAAGACGAAGACATCGACATCCCTGAAGCTGAACCATCCTCCTCTCCAAGGAACGATGATGATGATGATGACGAATTCTTTGTCGTCAAACATGCTCCTCGAAAAGCTCTTAAAGGGATCGTGTTAACCGAATCCACATGGGAGAAGACAAAAACAAAGACAAAGCACTCAGCCTCTGGCGCTGAGAAAAGCAAAGACAAAGGCATCGCTGAAGATGATAATCTGGCGATCCTACTTGCAAAGCCGATTTGTCAGGTACACTAAACTTATTTTTCCTTCCCTGATCATCTCTGAACAATCAGTTATCCATTCCACAAACACCATACACATCCACATTTTTTTCTATCTTTTCTACCCAAGTTCTTCTACCAGTTCTTATTTGTAAGATCGCTGCGTTTCAGCTAGTCCTCTCCCCTGTTTGAGGATATCGCTGAAAGATCTTCTATTGCAACTTCACCAATAATTCCAGCTACCGCTGAAGACATAATCCCAGTCTTAGATTTAATCTCTGAGACTGATGAATCAGAAGAACAACCTCTCTCGCGCAGAAACAGACCTTCCTCAGTTTCTCAAAAGCTGAGTGAAGAAGATCAAAAGAGGAGAGAAGAAATAATAAAGCGATTCGAGGATCAGCGAATCATCCTAAGGCGCGATCAACTACCTTCAGTTCCTCCTAAGTTCAGAATTTCAAAAGCTGAATACCAGGATCATCTCAGAGCTGAACGCCTCATCGCTGAAAGGAAGGAAGATGAAGATAAAGACAGAGAATACGCCATCAAGCTCACTCAAGAATCTGTCAAAGACCCCAAGCTGAAGCGTATTCCCATTCAAATCCAACGAAAGCTTTGGGAACAAGCCCAGAAGATCGTGGAAAAGAAAGCTGGAGTTTCTCAGACCACCCTGATCTGGTGTAAAGAGAAAATCCACTTCAGATATCGTCCAGCGAAGATCAACAAGGTATTCATCTCTGGAAGAACCTCCATCGGAGTACCTATTGTTGACATCAAACTGTTCAGAGAAGATGACTCATCTGAAACCTTTCGTGCTGACACTGTAAAAAGGTATGGTCTCTCTGAATGGCTGGAGATGAGGTTAGCTATCCAACCATCAAAATCTAAGTACAAGGATCATTTCGAAAAGCTGATAAACAGACAGATCGATTTGATATCTTCTTGTGTGGATATTCCTCCTGTTCCTGATCTAAAGCCGAAAAGAAAAAGGGGCTCTCCAAGGAAGAAACGTCAAGATTCAAACTCAGGACCTGTCATACGAAATGAAACTGGAATTGGTTTCTCTCGCGCTGAAGTGCTTGGTCCTGATCCTGATCTATCTGCCCTTGACATCTCTTTGCCACCATGTGAACTTTTCGTCCCTGGTAAAGTCATCAGTAATCCTTATGGAATATTCTTTCTTGACTACGACGGACGTAAATGCTTTCAACGGATCGCTGAGCTTCCAATCACTCCAATCGAACAGCTCAAAGATCTCATCTACTGGTGCGACTTCAGAAAAGACATTCAGGCACGACACCTAAAACCCTTGATTTTTGAAGCTGCTCTGAAGCTAAAGAATAAAGGAGAAAAGGTTCCTGACTGGATGATTCCAACTGAAAAGACAACCCTTGATGAACTTCTCATTAAGGAAGAACCCTTTGAAGGCTGACAACAATCACCATTTTTCTCTATTGTATCAGTCATCCTTCAGTACTTGTAATTTATTTCGCTTGTACTTGTAATCTTTCTTATTCATATTGTAACCTGATTCAAAGATTTAAAGAAAGATTTCAGCGAATGTACTTTACTCCATCAGTACTGAAAAGATCCCAGAAAACAGTAAAAGGGACAAATATTTTATGAGTTCTTTTTATCCTTATGTTTTCATTAAATAGCAATTTTCTCTGTTGCTATGTCATAATAAAATAGGGGGAGATTGTTGATCCAAACCCTCAGTGATTTGATAATGACCCTATCTTAAATACTTAGTGAAAATTGTAAGTAAACAATATGTATCAGAGTTTCACTATCGCTGATAAGTACTAAGATCTTACAGTACTGCTGATAGGAACTCTCGCACTTTTAGATTAAACATTCAGCGAACACTGTTCACCATATCGCTGAGTCTGTTCAGTTCTTATGGTGATCGCTGATAAGTTAGTTGTTTACTTATGATCCCTGAAGACAAGATTCACGTCAACAAAGGTTCTACGCTGAAGTCGAAGATCAAGCTCAAGAACCAGCGACAAGTCTCCTAATGAACTGATGCGGATCAGCGAAGACTCAGATTTGTCCACTCAACGTGAAGTATCAAGTGCAAGACTTCAGCTATCGCTGAACTTTATCATCTGCTGAATAGTAAATGATAATCGCTGAATCAACGAAAGCTGATCATGAAGTCCTCCGTACAAAGTACTTTTGTCTTAACCTCCCTTGCACGCCACCGTACGAAATGTCAGAAAAAAACCTCCGAAAATCTGAAATCGTACAACCACTCTGATACTACACTGTTCATTCATGCGGCTACTAAGGTTGTCAACAAAGGTCAATGACATGCAACCAATCCGCTGATGACACGTGTAAAGTGTATACTGAATTGCATTAAATGCATGCAGTATATAAAGAGATGAACTCACTTCATTTGAAGTAACTTGCTAACTCTGGACAAGTTCAAATCTCTCAAGATAGGATTTTATTAGTAATCTCCTTATCTTTCTTAGTGCAAGAAAACCTCAGTGTTCCAACTTGTTTAGATTTAGGTTTATCCTTAATCTTGTTTCCGCAACAAGCTGTAAATTGTTAATGATTTATCAATAAACAATTTAGAAAAGTAAAATAGTGTGTTTGTATTCAACCCCCCCCCCCCCCCCCCCCCCCCTTCTACAAACTTGTTTAGGCCTTTCGGGACCAACAGGGTTTGATAGTGAATCGACTATTTAAGTGAGAGTGAGCAAGGAAGAAGGTTGGGGTTGCGATGGTGAGCGATTAGAAAATGGACCGAAATTTAGGTTTCTGTTTGTATTCATTGATTAAAAGCAGAAATAGGTGAAGCGATGTAGAAGACGAGGAGGTGGTGGTGATTGGTTTTTCGTGGGTCTCGACATCACCACCGACGGTGATTTTTATAGCAGAATTCGAAAGGGTAGCAAGTACATAAACGATTTGGGAGAAGAGAAAGGACGACTTAGAAATCCTTTTTCAGAATGGAAGCAGAAGCCTGTGATGGGGATGGCTGTTCAGAGATCATGGGGAAGGAGGATGAAGCAGAAGAAGAAATTGGGGTTATGTTTGGTTAAGAATGACGTTGCATGACCAGTGTTACTTAGTACAGTACATCAAAAATTCAGATACAAACTAAATTAGGTAGATAATAGGATCTTAAACTAATTTAGTTGAAATCTAACCTTGCAATTTACAAATCTTAAAATACTGATTTGGCCTAGCAAACATTCAAACCCAAACAAAAATCAGTTTTTTTCTTTTTCTTTGTGGATCTGCAATTCATGTGGGCTGAAAATGAGGTTGATCCAAAAGCTGAGTGGGCCGAAAATTTAAGTCCACAGCCATTTGTGAGGTTAGGCCGAAACATAGCCGTCTTGGGCTGTTGTTTGAATGGCTTATTTATCGTAAATGGACCAAAATCAGTATTTTGTTTGGATAATCTCGACAATCAGATTTTTAAATCCTTAACCCCAAAAAAAATTATGTTCAAACTCCCTCTATATTGTTTTTGTAAACATTTGTCCAGAGGCCGAATTTTTTTAATTTCTTACCTTACGAACATAATTACCATCGCTTTCTTTCATAATCCTGTCCCAAGTTTATTAAAAAAATGAATATTTTTAGTTTTCTTTTCTTTTATAAAATAAAACAAGGAAATAAATATTTTTTTCTTTTTCAAAATAAAACAAGGACATATTTTCTTTTCTTTTCTTAAAATGAATATTTACACCTTCTTGGATTAAATCAAGAAAAAAAATCCAAGATTTTACCAAAGTTATCATTCTAGGAAATGAACAACCTCAAGAGATTGTTGTGTCAGTGCAGATGGTTCGATAAAAGTGGTTCCCTTTTCTGGATCAATGAGTTCAATAACACCATAGAGGTAAACGTTTGCAATCTGATATGTTCCCATCCACCTAGAAATTAACTTGCCAGGAAATAACCTAAGTCTAGAATTAAATAATAGAACTTGATGTCCTTCAAAGAACTCTTTTGGGTGAATTTTCTTGTCATGCCATTTTTTTGTATTTTCTTTGTAAATTTAGCTTGGCATTTTCATAGGAAAAATTCATGTGCTCTTCTAATTCACAAAGTTGTAAAGTTCTTTTTCTTCTGGCTTCATCTAAACTCATGTTAAGTTCCTTAATGGCCCAATAGGCCTTGTGCTCTGGTTCTATAGGCAGGTGACAAGCCTTTCCAAAAACCAACTTATAAGGGGACATTCCAATGGGGGGTTTTGTAAGCAGTCCAGTAGGCCCACAAGGCATCATCCAATTTGGATGCCCAGTCTTTTCGGTGTGGCTTGACTACCTTAGCTAAAATTCCTTTTATTTCCATGTTGGATAATTCAGCCAAACCATTGGTTTGTGGGTGATAAGCAGTTGCCATCCGGTGCTGAATAGTGTATTTGTCTAGGACTTACTCTAATAAGTTGTTTATGAAATTAGTGCCTTTATAACTAATTAAGGCACAAGGTATACCAAATCTAGTGATTGTGTTTTTGAAGAAATTTAACAACTGTCTTAGCATCATTAGAATGGCAGGCCATAGCCTCCACCCATTTAGACACATAATCTATAACTACCATAACGTAGGCACAGTTGTTGGACAATGGAAAAGGTCCCATGAAGTCAATGCCCCAGACATCAAATAATTCTACTTCTAAAATTCCATTTAAGGGCATTCATTCCTCTGAGAGATGTTTCCACTTCTCTGACACTCATTGCAACTTTTTGCAAAGTTGTGAGCATCATTGTTCAAGGTAGGCCAGTAGAATCTTGATTGTAGGACTTTTGCGGCTGTTCTATGTCCACCAAAATGACCACCACATGGTTCAGTGTGACAATTATGTAAGACATATGTCATTTCTTCTTTTGGGATGCACCTTATGATCACTTGATCTGCACAAACTTTAAACAAATATGGATCATCCCACAAGAACTTCTTGGAATCAAAAATGAGTTTCTTTCTTTGATGTTTGTTAAGTTTGTTGGGAATGATCCCATAAGATAAATAATTAACAATGTCTGCAAACCAAGGTAATGCAACATGTTGTACAGCTAAAATTCTTTCATCTGGAAAAACCTCACATATATCACCAGTGTGTTTCTTTGTGTCTTGTTTTTCTAGCCTTGACAAGTGGTCAACCACTTGATTATTTATACCCTTCCTATCAACAATCTCCAAATCAAACTCTTGTAACAACAAGACCCACCTGATTTGCCTAGGTTTTGCATCTTTTTTGGAAATAAGATACTTGATGGCAACATGATCAGTGTGCACAATTACTTTGGCACCCATCAAGTATGATCTGAATTTTTCAAAAGAAAAAACCACAACTAATAGTTCTTTTTCAATGGTGGTGTAACTGATTTGAGCATCATTGCGGGTTTTACTAGCACAGTAAATGGAGTTGAAAACTTTATTCTTTTATGGCCTAGAACAGCTCCTACAGCCCCGTCACTAGCATCACTCATAATTTCAAAAGGTAAGGACCAATCAGCTACCACTATTACAGGAGCAGTGACCAATGCTTCCTTTAAGATTTTAAAAGATTTTTTACAATCTTTATCAAAGTTGAAAGCACAATCATGTTGTAGTAGTGAACACAGAGGTTTGGATATTTTGGAAAAAATCTTTTATAAACCTTTGGTAAAAACCTGCATGCCCTAAGAAACTTCTGATTCCTTTCATATTGGTTGGTTCAGGCAAACTTGCAATTACTTCCAACTTTGCATTATCAACCTCAATACCTCTATGGGAAATGAGATGCCCTAACACAATGCCCTCTTTAACCATAAAGTGACATTTTCCCAGTTTAAAACCAAATCTGTTTCTTCACATCTTTTAAGACTTTTTTCAAGGTTTTCTAAACACAGATCATATGATGTCCCATAAACAGAAAAGTCATCCATGAAAACTTTCATGGACTGTTCAAGCATGTCCGAAAGAATACACATCATACATCTTTGGAAAGTGGAAGGAGCATTACAAAGTCCAAAAGGCATTCTTCTAAAAGCAAAAGTGCCATAAGGGCAAGTAAAAGTGGTTTTCTCTTGGTCTTCCGGTGCAATAGCAATTTGTTTGTAACCTGTGTAACCATCTAAGAAACAATAAAACTCTTTTCCAGCTAGTCTGTCTAACATTTGGTCTATAAAGGGTAATTGAAAATGGTCTTTTTGGGTAGCTTGGTTAAGCTTCCTGAAGTCCATACATATCCTCCAACCTGACACTACTCTAGCAGGTATAAGTTCATTTTTTTTCAATTGTTACCACAGCAACTCCACCCTTCTTGGGTACACATTGCATTGGACTGACACATGTACTACTGGAAATATGATAGATTATGCCAGCATCAATCCATTTTAAAATCTCCTTTTTACAACCTCTTTCATCATTGGATTGAGTCTTTATTGAGGCTCAACTGAGGTAAAATCTTTGTTTTCTAAAATGATTTTATATTGACAAATGGTAGGGCTTATCACCTTCAAATTAGCAATGGTCCATTCTATGGCTCTGGTGTATTGTTTTAACATACTAACCAACTTTTCCTCTTGATCAGATTCTAAGGATGATGAAATAATGACTGACAACTTCCATGACTCTCCTAAAAAGGCATATTTCAAATGTGAGGGTATTTGTTTTAACTCTAAGTCTTGAGCACATTCTAAGGATGGAACAAGAGTTTTTCGGTCCTTATTTTCTAAAACTTCAACATCAGAGGTGACCTGTATGTCTTCTAAGTCCTCAAACTCTGCTTTATCTTCTTCACCATCAGATTCTCCAATAACCATGACCTCCCCAAAACTTTGGTCTTGACACCAAGATTCAATCAAACCTAAGGTAGAACATTCCTCTCTCTCTCTTCAGGATATTTAAGGGAGTCCAACACATTAAAAGTTATCTGTTGGTCTTGAACTCTCATGGCGAGTTCATATTTCAGGACATCTATCAGAGTTCTTCATGTAGCTAGGAATGGTCTTCCTGAGATAATAGGAATGTCTTTGTTAGCTTCAAAGTCTAAGATAATAAAATCTGCAGGGAAAATAAACTTATCAACTTGGACAAGGACATCTTCAATCTTACCCTTTGGCCAAGTTATGGACTTATCTACTAATAAGAGTGAGACAGTCGTGGGTCTAGCCTCACCTATACTTAAAGTTGTAACACCCTTAAATTTGGAACGAGCGACTAACTTTAAAATTTCAAACAAAGTAACTAAATACATTAAATCATCTCCACAATTCATTCCTCAAAATAACTCGGGATTTAAAACATTATAATTCCCACAATAAAATAACTTGCTACGTCCAAGTAAGTGCGGAATGCTTCACTAATCAAGCCACCTCTCGTGCACTCTACTAGCACTCGCCACTTCACAATGTAGCTAGAGCTACCCCAACCTGAGCCTGTTGCACATGCCGACAAATAAAAAGGGTCAGGCTTACGCCTAGTGAGTTCAAGCATTTTATCATGACTATATAAAAACATAAATCGAAAGAGAAATAGTTTTCGTCATGATTTCAAAAGGGTTTACTTTAATTGCAAATCATCCATTTTCCAACTCACACATTTCCATGGGAAAGTTCTCGAAAGGTATAATACGTTTTTCAAAAATGAATTACGTTTCCAACTCACTCCAATACGTGAATAATCTAGTATAGGCAAAAGCTTCCAAATACGGTTGATGACAAAAATACTCAATCCATAACCCATGGAAACCATTCATTAAATATAACACTTTATTAAAACATAATACGAAGCAATACACACACGACCGTAAAATGTAATAAAGTTCTAAATGCCGTAAATACGGAAATGACATGCTTTATTAAAATCCCAACATACATGGGGGAAATTCAATAGTGAAATCATTCAAAAGCGGTCAGAGTATAAGACCAACAGTAATAATAAAACGGGGACAACATAAGGTCCCAAATAGGTTGGTCAACAACGGGGGAGACCCGTATCCATTGAGAGTGGCTGAACACAAAAGTACGCCACTCATACAATGTTATCCGTACGACACTTCTCTGCATAATAGTCCAAGTGTCCCATATGGCACCTTGCTAGTCACACCCAAAGAGACAGCTGACCTTAGTGGCGTATCAAACGCATGTCACCAAAAGGCTCGGCCCATGTAGGGATACAACCCTGGCATTGCCCCGACATGGCGAAGGTCATATTCGCCCAATGTGCTCCAACCATGACTCAACCCTCCTAGTGGACCCATCGAAGGTAAAAGGTCTATCAGCATGAGGCCCGGTCAAACCCCGCGACACTCAACAGACCATCAAATAAAGAATGACTCACGTGCCTATGGATCCAATGCAACACAGTCTAACACAACATGCCTATACCGAAATGACTCACTCACCCAAGCATGTAAAATATTCATAACGTTCACTAATATGCAAAATGGTGCAGTAAAAGCAACCCGTAAACAAGACTCCACATTGAGCCATTTAAACCGGACAAATGTCCCAAGACTATCTCAAAGTCAAAACCGCACAAAGTGATCCAAGCTTGCTAGACCCATAATGTCGGTCATCATCGCATAAAACGCGTTTAAACATTGTTTAGGCAAGCTATACCACAAAATCATCATTAACCCCAAAACTCATTACGGGTTAAACAAAAAGGGTCTTCCCAAAGGACTCACACCATTGACATTCTCAAAATGACACATAACACTTAAATGTGCATTTCCCAAATGGTTTATTAAAATCCTTTACACTAACATGCTTAAACCATCAAATAACCTCATTTTGAGCAATTAATCTTTTAAAGAAAATTTATGGATTATAACCATCCAAATATCCAAAAGCCCCAAATATGGGTGTTTTACACATTTATGAAGATAAGCACTTCAAAAGAGTTAAACCAACCAAATAACTCAACCATAATTGTTTTCAAGTAAAACACACATATATTTGTAAAATATCATTTTGGCATGTATAAAGTTTTCGCAAAGTAGCTTGAACTCACATTTGCTAGATTAAGATAAATCTAGTATTTCTCCAACGTAAGCTCCTTTGATGAAGTGTTCATCCTCAAGCCAAAACTTCCAAAACCTAAATCCATAGATTTTCAACCATCAATACCACAATCTAACCATAAGAAATCATCCTCCAACCATTGAATACCCAAAATGCCTACATAAATCGAAACCCTAACTTGATAATGAAGAAGGAGAAGAATACTTCAACTAATCCCAATCAAAATCACCATAATACTCCCAAAAGAGAAAGAAAGTGAGCACTTACAACAATCTAGCCTTAGGATAGAGGAAGATTACCTTTGACACTTGAATCTCCCAAACAAAGGCTCCTACTCATCCCCAAGAGCTCCAAGCTTCACATCTTCAACAATGGTGGGAATGGGGTGTGATTAGGTGAAGAAATGAGGAAGAAGGGGAGGGAGTGCTTGTTCTTGAGAGGAAATCGCCGGAGTAAAAGAGAGAGAGAGATGAGAGTTGAGGTTAAAGATGAATGAGAGAAAGAGAAAGGGAAAAAGGGTTAAAAACCCAAAAAATTCGTCAGCAGCACCGCGTAATTCTGCCAACATTTTCGCAGAATTCCGCCCCAAAATATCCAAAATTCTTGAAATACTCTGCTGCTTCCGCGGAAGCACCGCGGAATTCCACCATCCGCGGAATTCCGCCAAAAAACCTCGCGGAATTCCGCGAGACCCTGTTTTTCCCATTTTATTTTCGATCACTGTTTTGGTCATAACTTCTTCGTTTTAGCTCCGTTTTAGCTCCGGAAAGGCTCGTTGGACTCGTATTAAAATTCCCCATCCAACAAGACCATAAAATCTAAGATTTAAACCAAAATTCTATTTTTCACATTTTTCCTAAAAGGTCGGTTTCACACTGATTCAATATTGTACTTATCCGAAACTTACGGGTGTTACAATCCTCCCAACCTAAGGATGATTTCGTCCTCGAAATCTACTTCCTTTACAATCCAAAGCCAACTGATTTACTGTCGACCTTAATTCGTCAATTCCTAACTGGAATCTAAATTTCCCACACACCCATAACGGCAGTTCCTCGAACCAATTTCTTACTAATAAAACCCTTATCCAATTACACTGTACTTATGATCGGGAGAACAGTCCGACAACTGGAATCATTCCTAGTCAGACGACTTCGGTTGTCTCCCACCCTTAGATGTTCCATACATCCCGATTTCGATTTTTTAAACTCTAGATCACCTCAAGGTTTGTTCACTATCAAACCTAACAGAATCATCAATTTCGATCATTCCTACCATTAACTGCCGATTAACTCCAACGAGTTCTAATAGACTCCAAAGCCTATCTCAACAACAATCATCAAACCGACAATTTGCTTACCCATACACGAAGGTTATTTCACCAAAACCACTCATCACAATTGAGCGTCTTAAGGCTCCTACTACCATCACCATTATTCCATTAAAATCGGGCTACAATCCCCCGATTACACTAAAGGTGTTTGGCCTCAAGCCCAAAAGTCGACACCTAAATTTTGTCACCTACCTCAATATAGGTTATTGCAAATTTAGTTCTCTTAGTTACAAAGGCATCATCCTTTCAACCGATATCATCCGGCTTATAATACCAACACGCGTGGCATACCCAACCTTCCACCGTCAAAGTGCTACACGCACTTACCCTTAACTGGGTTACTTATCCTTTCCAAGGTCCTAACGAGTACAAGGTTTTCAAGTGCGTTATTCAATAAATATGCCAATTAATTTAAACCATTCACAAAACTTCAACGTAAAGATTTTCATATCAAATAATTCGTACGTATAGAAAACTACTATCATAAATTCGGTAGTTATGCAATAACGGACACGCTCGTCCCATATATGAAAATCATATTGACAACTATTTCATTGCAGCTCAGATTATCCACAAAATGCAAGAGCGTAATAAACAACTTCTTAAAAATGAACCACCATGGTTCTAGTATGGATTGACTCATGACATGCATATAAAGTGACTGCTCGACCTTAACGGGGTGCAACACAAGGTGTGCACGTATTTCAAAAGAGGTCCAAACGACATTTGACTCTAAAATTTCCTTGTCAACCATAAAATAACATGAAGCAAGGTTCGCCAACAAAATTTTGCGCGCGTCAGTTTATTACACAAAACGATGAAACGGTTTACAAGTATACTTTAGTTAAAACACAACTGACTTGTGTAAGTTCCAAACTTAAAGACAAAAACCACTCCGTTTCCATCATTCGAAAATAACGACTAAACATCATAAAACCTCAAATTGGAGGTAGCCATGCAAGCTTGTAACATTTCCATAAAAAAAAATTCTTGAAACGAAATAACATGCATCAAATGGTTCGTGACCAAATTTCAAAAGAGGAAACTCTTAAATCAATTTCCCAAAATCTCTCATCCGGTCCTATAATGACATTTGAATAGAACGTCTTTGGCAAACTTGCACACAACAATGCGTTTTTCTAAAACATATGAGGAAATAAGTGTTAATAATTAGTTGACATCAAAAGTGTTCAAACTTATTTTCGAATCTTCAAATTGCACTAACGGTGCGCGTCAATGTTCAAAACATAAGAAATTACACGCACCATAGTTTCATACCAACCAATTTTCTAAAATCTTCATCGCGAAGAATTTTCCTCAAAGTTTCGTACTTGGAACATAAAACGTCAAAACGTCATTGCTTAAAATGTATTTGTAAAAAATACTCCAAATACACATTTCCTCCAAACCAAAAAGGTTTTCAATTTTTTTTTTTTCAATGTACTCGGCAAATCAAAATTGACCAATGTCAATGACTCATACATTTATGTTTTCAAAATGTAAAAATATTGCGAACTATGCATGATTTCCACAACACCAAAACACCTTTGACCGAAAGGTCATCATTCATACAACGAGTTAATAAAATAATTGTACTCTTGTTTCTCTTAACAAAGTGTCGAAAAACAATGGTCACCAAGCTATGCATACCCCTAAGTCGATATAACACATTTTACATAAAAATGCTAATAAAACATTTACTGACGAAAAACGCACCAAGCAAGTCATTATAAAGTGTCAACAAAATGTTCTTTCATGCATCACTTAAGCCACATATAAATCAATCCATACACTGAACTAAATGCAACGAAATACTTAGTAACACAAACCTTTTGAAAGAAAAGTTACGCGACACTAGAGTTCCAAACTCATCTCTTTTTAGTCGCCTTATGGCATAAAATTAACTTTTCTCAACAAAACTCGAGTGAGACCAAATGCCCAACGTAACTCGTAAACTTTTCACATAAGCAAATAGAGTATGCACATTGTAAAATTGTACCCACACGACACAAAACGTCGTACACAAAACTCCACGAAATTCAACGAACTCAATGACTCCAAGTCAACAAAATAACACCAAACATTGTGCTTCCAAAATCAAATTGCATTAAGCAAAATCGTGGCTATAGGCCAATTTCCAAAATCCCTTGTATGGTAATACCACATAAACAACATCGTTTAACAACTCACATTAAACAAATTCTTCAAAGTAGTTTTACACAGACATCATGGAAGATAACTTTCCGTCCCAACTCTAACATATGTGGAGGAGATCCAATGTTAAAGTCACAAGCCGTAGTTACTTGCCCAACATCTTAAACATCATAAAATATGATTATCATTATATCCAAAACAATGTTGAACAACAATGGAATAAAGCAAAACAAACCCCGGCGGAGTTTGCAACTCTCGCAATAAAACGGTTTCATGCACGTTCAAAACCATGGTTTGAAATCTTGTGTGTGTGCTAAACATTTCTCAAAATTCATAACACAATCCATATAAGGATTGGAAACACAAGAAATAGTTGATGCAATTTATTTTCGAAATAAACTTTGTGCATGGCTTAGTCAGCATTTGTTAGGGCAATTATTTGGTTGATTAGAAGTTCAAGGGTCTAATTGTAATAGTTTAATCTTGGCCTAGTTAGTGAACGGGCCGTGGGCTTGTTAACCACGGGCCCACCATATATATTGTAAATTAGCCTTAGGAAAATACGCTAGTTGTCTATTTTGCTTTCCTACACTTTCATTGTAATTCTCTCTGATTGAAAGCTAATAATAGATGACCAGTTGAAATCGTTACTATCATTGTTTAATCTGTTTGATTTCATAATCGTTGTACGGATCTGGAACTAACAATTGGTATCAGAGCAGACAAACAAATCGATTCAAAGTTCTCTTCTTGAATTCTGGTATGTTTTTCTGAACAAAACGGCTGTGTTCTTGAGTGAATATCAATTCTTTGATTCTGATTAAATTGATCGATTTCGTTTTTTGGGTATTGTTAGTATCATTGATATTAGTAAATCTGCAAGTTTTCGTACTCTAATTCGATCATTTTAGTGTGTATTTGAGCAAATTAAAGTCAAAGGTTTTGAATGTGTTCTTGATAAAAATCCAATTTTTACCATCAAAACTTGTTGTTTTTGCTTCAAAATCGTTTGGGTTAGTGTTTGGTAGTGTCTCTAATCTTTCAGGAACATTTTTGAGCAACCCTAATTGAGTTTCAATCGATTTGAAAAAGGCAGCTGTAGTTCCCGGATAACCAACCGCAGTTTCCGGATACTCTCAGAGTTTCCAGACGTTTGTGTTAATTCTTTCCGGGTACATTCAACTTTCCGGGTAAGTCTTATTCTCTTAACCTTTCTGGGTATATCTCTTCCGGAAACCCAAAGTTTCCGGTAACATATATTACCGAACATATCTGCATCCGAAAAGCACATTATCCGGTAACCTTTCATCTGGGAAGCTCGTCCTTCGGAAACTCCATTCACCCGATAAGTTTCGTGTGTTTTAATTTCATTTCACCCGGACACCTCCTTATCCGGATTCCTGTTTTTCCGGATTCTCTATCCAGACACCACCCAGAACACATATCCGAGACGCCCGTGCTAAGTCGTAGGAGGGGGACATTTAAGTATTCTTGATACTTTTCCACTTTGAATCGAGCACTACGTCTGACGATCATTCCAGTGCAACCAAAGATGTCTTCACGAGACGCTCTTGCTATCGGCACCTCGTCTCCAGCTGCTGAAGAATCAAGTCAGGTATGTGAATCTACTCAACAAGACTTTATGAATCAAATGCAATCACTTGTTGAACGGCCAGATTCCTTTAAGGCCACTAGTAAAGAACAAAAGCTTGAGATTAGATCCCTAACCGAAAAGCTAGACGTTCAAACGAAAATAACAGAAAAATATAAGTCTGAAAATGCTATTTTAAAGGAGAAATGCAAAAATCTTTCAATAGCACCCAAAGACTTAAGGGCCAAATTATCTGCTCTTCAGACTCAGTTTGATCAGTGCATGAATGAGAAAGAAGAAATTGTTTATCAATGTTCCTCTCTTCAAATTCAGCACAAGGAGTTGGTTGCTAAAATACTTGATCTTGAAACCAAACTCCATAGAAGAGGACAAACCGATCAAACTATTTTTCTGAATAAACCCAAAGAGTTCACGTACTTCAACAAAGAGTGGGGAATCGGATATGATAACCCACATTATTTGAAAAAGGGAAGATATCAAACACCTGCTTTGTATGATTTTGCGTGTTTTAGGTTAGATAAAAAGTATCCGGAATATGCAATCCAATGGACTGGTCCTCTTGAAACTGAAAAGGAAGAGGAGACTGAGTAATACAAGAGAGCATACACCTCACATATGCAACTTCCGTTTCGTTATGAACCTTTGAATTACTCATATAAAAAGAACAAAAAGTGTCTCTCAAATGACTATTTCGACCTCTACAAGGTTACTAAACCCAAGGATTCCTCCAAAAAGGATGAGGGCCACGTAACTGCAACCAAGAATGAGACGGACGGGTTTAAACTCTATGTACCCCCTCTCATCTTGGAAGCAAAGATTGTAGAGTTGGAGGAGTCAATTGAGAAAGAAAGGTCGATTTTTCAAACGGAAAAGCAAGCTTTAATTGAAAAACTTGAGAATCAACAATCGGTCAAAACCGAAGTTATGCCTGATGAAGGACAGGAAATTCTTCGGGATGAAATCACGAAACTCACATCAAAGTTGGCTGCTATGGCAACAGATACGATGAAAGTGTATGCGAAAAATGGTCAGCTCCAAGAGCAGATTGACCAACTCAGATCTGAGTCTCTCAAATCTGAGAAGGAGATTTCACCCGAATCTTCCTCAACTTCATCGGAGACGTCTTCGTGTAAAGCTTTCATAGGCAAAATATCTTCTACACAAGACAACACCGATTCTCAAGATGAGTGTGTGATAAAGAACTTAAACTCTGATTTTTCAAACACTTCTGCACCAAGTTCCCAAAAGCACACAAACACCATGTGTTCCTCGCCTTCCTTGACCGAACCAAGTCCTACTATTCCGGAGATTGATTTTTCTGAATATATGAACTCTGAAGGTAATACTGATGGAGAGTTTAAGTCGTTCCCCTTCGACAAACCTCTTCCGAATCAAACTGATTTTTTATCACCCGTGGTAAATCGACCGGTCAATTTTCTAAAGGGAGAAAGTTCTGAAACAAAGACCCCCAGCTGTGATTAAGATTTCCAAATCTAAACCTGTTTCTCAAAACAAATCACAGCCGAGGCAAAAGACCCAGCGATTGCCTGTGAAAAATCCTGTTTCTTCAAAAGTCACTCACCATGCTGTTAATGTGGGTTCAGATAAAACCGGCCAGCCTAAACAAGATAAACCAAAGAGGCTAGCTAAGGAATCTGTCGAGAAAGAGGCGTCGATATCATTTAACACTACTTTCTATCCTAGAATGAATAAGCATGATTGCGCTTGGAATCATAGGAATAGGAATGATTTTGTTAAACGAGATGTTAATTTTCCAATCAAACTTCACTCCATTTAGCAATTGATTCAATTATCGCAAGATTGCTTATGATGTTCTAGTTGTGGTTGGAATGACTTTGATGATATCAACAATAATGATTGGTTTGGGTCATATCACATGTATAATCACTCACCAAACGTAAACCCTGTAATAACAAAAAGAAACACCATAATCAACGGGGTTCCCAATCAGGGGTTAAACCACAACAAGAGAGAAAACCCATTCCAAAACGGGCTTCTCCTACTGAGGTTAAACCGACACCGAAGAGGCAACCTGCTACAACACCAGTTCCTCCAAAGGGTGTAAAACCAATACCTAAGAGGCAACCGGCGTCAAAACCAGTTCCTCCAAAAGGTGTAAAACCTACACCTAAGGGGCAACCTGTTTCAAAGCAAGTTCCTCCAAAAGGTGTCAAATCTAACCCTCCCGGACCCCGGCAAATCTGGGTACCGAAGGTCCACTAATCTTGTTTTACAGGACGATCATGTGTGGTACTTAGACTCTCGATGCTCCAAGCACATGACCGGAAGGAGGGAGCTACTGACAAACTACCTGGATCTATTTGGCGGAGAGTGTTCATGTGTTCAGGGGGAGCATGGACCGGTCTCAGGTAAGTTTTCTCAACTGTTGAGGGGGAGCGTCACACACATTTGTTTAATTGATAAAAAGTTTGTTTTGTGTGGATACTCCCGTGTGCACTTCACACTACGCACACATTTTGAGGTGGAGCGACACATTGTTTTTCTTTAACTGAATAAAAGTTTTTTTGTGTGTGTCGGACTCTCCATTGCACTATCCGAGGGGGAGCAAAAACATCCCCATGCTCAGTTTGAGGGGGAGCAAAGACATAGCGAATATATACCTGAACCTTTTCTGGCACACGCGGATCCTACTGCACCGAGTCTAGTAGAATTTAGGCGAGACTTAGGGAATCCCATGGTCCAGCCAGCACCGTAGGGACCTCCCCAGGGACTTAGACCCGAGCGACGTGAGGGTCCTAGCGGTGAGACTGAGTGAAGTCAGGTCAAAACATAACCAAGAAAGATCAAGCCGTAAAGATAACGAGGCTCCTGAGCGACCCCAACCGAGCGATACCCGGGTTGCCACATCTGTTATCCAGTCTCATTCGTTGGGACAGGATATTGAGAAAGCCTCCGTGGACCCAGCGGAGCAATTGCACGACCCCCTAAACCATTCATCCGTCTCTCAAAACACGAATGTTTCAGTCTCACATGGGGATAAAGCACAACTTCCACCGGTCTCTCATTCGGAGAGTGCTGGTGTTGAAACAAGAGACCAGCAGCCCTCGGTCTTGACTTCTTTCTGTGCACAATCGAGTCTAGAGCCACTTGAAGAAACCTGCAAGAGTCAAGCAGGCGGTCTGAAGCGCAAACACGATGACCAGGACGATCCTGATCACCGTGAGGGGGAGAAAAGACTATAAACATCCGAGACCGCCCCTATCCTAACTGAAACGACTACCGTGGTTCATCCGGAACCTCCAACTACGGCTACAGCAACCGAAGGTACACATGAAGCCGAGTTACCTCTAGCCGAGATGGTAATAGACATGGAGATATCAGATGATGAAGACCCAACGATTGAAAAGCCCGAGGGTTCAACACAAGAACTGACCGACCTTGACTCATCAGACAAACCGTTATTGGATATGATAGATCCAGACTGTGAAACCAACCTGGAGACCGAAGATGCATGGTATGAAAAAGCCGCCAGTGCCGCAAATCTCAAGGTCAATTTGGTTTTCCCTACTGACGAGGACGACAACATTGATTATGATCAGTTTCTGCTACAGAATGTTTATGGTACCTCTCCCGTTCACTCAGTCCATGCCACCGGAACTTCGGAAAGACCCCAATCTGCAACTGTCAATCATCCGACATCTCCTCCACAACAACAAACAGCTTCCGATCTTCCTCCCACTCCTCAACAACAAATCCGGTGTGAGAAGATCACCGTACTCATTCCTCATTTGGAGGAAAATCTGAAGAAGTTATTTGTTCACAAGTTGTGCTATCAGATGGTTCGAGATACGCTTCGCGCTCCGCAAAAGATACGTGGAGAACTGGCGCGAACTCGAACTTCAAATCAAAGGGGGAGATTGTTAGGGCAATAATTTGGTTGATTAGAAGTTCAAGGGTCTAATTGTAATGGTTTAATCTTGGCCTAGTTAGTGAACGGGCCGTGGGCTTGTTAACCTCGGGCCCACCATATATATTGTAAATTAGCCTTAGGAAAATAGGCTAGTTGTCTATTTTGCTTTCCTACTCTTTCATTATAATTCTCTCTGATTAAAAGCTAATAATAGATGACCAGTTGAAATCGTTACTATCATTGTTTAATCTGTTTGATTTCATAATCGTTGCACGGATCTGGAACTAACAACATTCAACGTCTCAACTCATACCCTTCCAAATCTCTCCGGTCCACTATTGTCATCCAAATCTTAAGGTAAGTTGGGAATTACATCAATTAACTTTACGGTTTTCCCTCAAATCAAAATCGGCTCATTAGGCCTATAGTTCTAATCCAACCATCGATATCGACCCGAAACGATCTACTTAAAGCAAATGTCATGCTTATCGTCACTCCAAGTGACTAATACTAGAATCGTCCATCTATTCCAACGACTACTAGCTTAGAACCTCCTTCACTACCCCAACGATCATCACATGAAAGCAATTCAAGTATGCACATGTACTAGTAGGTTCACCATGACACTGGCCAGGTGCCACTTTGACAACACCGTACATGATTATCCTTGTTACCCTCGACGTGCTTTCTCGTTTCTAACAACATTTGTCAACTTCAAAACATCCTATCTTAAAGTTCCTAAAGATGAATTTCACTCTCATTTACTTAAACAAACGCTAGTTTGAGTCTAGGTATCCAAAATCAACACCTAAATCTCTCAAACTTATGCTCTGATACCAACTTGTAACACCCTCAAATTTGGAACGAGTGACTAACTTTAAAATTTCAAACAATGTAACTAAATACATCAAATCATCTCCACAATTCATTACTCAAAATAACTCGGGATTTAAAACATTATAATTCCCACAATAAAATAACTTAAACGGGTGCTACTTAACATAACACAACTTGCTACGTTCAAGTAAGTGCGAGATGCTTCACTAATCAAGCTACCTCTCGTGCACTCTACTAGCACTCGCCACTTCACAATGTAGCTAGAGCTACCCCAACCTGAGCCTGTTGCACATGCCGACAAATAAAAAGGGTTAGGCTTACGCCTAGTGAGTTCAAGCATTTTATCATGACTATATAAAAACATAAATCGAAAGAGAAATAGTTTTAGTCATGATTTCAAAAGGGTTTACTTTAATTGCAAATCATCCATTTTCCAACTCACACATTTCCATGGGAAAGTTCCGGAAAGGTATAATACGTTTTTCCAAAATGAATTACGTTTCCAACTCACTCCAATACGTGAATAATCAAGTATAGGCAAAAGCCTCCAAATACGGTTGATGACAAAAATACTCAACCCATAACCCCTGGAAACCATTCATTAAATATAACACTTTATTAAAACATAATACGAAGCAATACACACACAACCGTAAAATGTAATAAAGTTCTAAATGTCGTAAATACGGAAATGACCTGCTTTATTAAAATCCCAACATACATGGGGGAAATTCAATAGTGAAATCATTCAAAAGCGGTCAAAGTATAAGACCAACGATAATAATAAAACGGGGACAACATAAGGTCCCAAATAGGTTGGTCAACGACGGGGGAGACCCGTATCCATTGAGAGTGGATGAACACAAAAGTACGCCACTCATACAATGTTATCCGTATGACACTTCACTGCATAAAAGCCCAAGTGTCCCATACGACACCTTACTAGTCACACCCAAAGAGACAGCTGACCTTAGTGGCATATCAAACGCATGTCACGAAAAGGCTCGGCCCATGTAGGGATACAACCATGGCATTGCCCCGACATGGCGAAGGTCATATTCGCCCAATGTGCTCCAACCATGACTCAGCCCTCCTAGTGGACCCATCGAAGGTAAAAGGTCTATCAGCTTGAGGCCCGGTCAAACCCCACGACACATTTAGCAGACCATCAAATAAAGACTGACTCACGTGCCTATGGATCCAATGCAACACAGTCTAACACAACATGCCTATATCGGAATGACTCACTCACCCAAGCATGTAAAATATTCATAATGTGCAATAATATGCAAAATGGTGCTATAAAAGAAACCCGTAAACAAGACTCCACATTGAGCCATTTAAACCGGACAAATGTCCCAAGACTATCTCAAAGTCAAAACCGCACAAAGTGATCCAAGCTTGCTAGACCCATAATGTCGGTCATCATCGCATAAAACGCGTTTAAACATTGTTTAGTCAAGCTATACCACAAAATCATCATTAACCCCAAAATTCATTACAGGTTAAACAAAAAGGGTCTTCCCAAAGGACTCACACCCTTTACATTCTCAAAATGACACATAACACTTAAAAGTGCATTTCCCAAATGGTTTATTAAAATCCTTTACACTAACATGCTTAAATCATCAAATAACCTCATTTTGAGCAATTAATCTTTTAAAGACAATTTATGGATTATAACCATCCAAATATCCAAAAGCCCCAAATATGGGTGTTTTACACATTTATGACGATAAGCACTTCAAAAGAGTTAAACCAACCAAATAACTCAACCATAATTGTTTTCAAGTAAAACACACATATATTTGTAAAATATCATTTTGGCATGTACAAAGTTTTCGCAAAGTAACTTGAACTCACCTTTGCTAGATTAAGCTAAATCTAGTATTTCTCCAATATAAGCTCCTTTGATGAAGTTTGCATCCTCAAGCCAAAACTTCCAAAACCTAAATCCATAGATTTTCAACCATCAATACCACAATCTAACCATAAGAAATCATCCTCCAACCATAGAATACCCAAAATGCCTACACAAACCGAAACCCTAACTTCATAATGAAGAATGAGAAGAATAGTTCAACTAATCCCAATCAAAATCACCATAATACTCCCAAAAGAGAAAGAAAGTGAACACTTACAACAATCTAGCCTTAGGATAGAGGAAGATTACCTTTGACACTTGAATCTCCCAAACAAAGGCTCCTACTCATCCCCAAGAGCTCCAAGCTTCACATCTTCAACAATGGTGGGAAGGAGGTGTGATTAGGTGAAGAAATGAGGAAGAAGGGGAGGGAGTGCTTGTTCTTGAGAGGAAATCGCCGGAGTAAAAGAGAGAGAGATGAGAGTTGAGGTTAAAGATGAATGAGAGAAAGAGAAAGGGAAAAAGGGTTAAAAACCGAAAAATTTCGTCAGCAGCACCGCAGAATTCCGCCAACATATTCGCGGAATTCCGCCCCCAAATATCCAAAATTCATGAAATCCTCTGCTGCTTCCGCGGAAGCACCGCGGAATTCCACCATCAATGGAATTCCGCAAAAAAACCTCATGGAATTCCGCGAGACCCTGTTTTTCCTGATTTATTTTCGATCACTGTTTTGGTCATAACTTCTTCGTTTAGCTCCGTTTTAGCTCCGGAAAGGCTCGTTGGACTAGTATTCAAATTCCCCACCCAACAAGGCCATAAAATCTAAGATTTAAACCAAAATTCTATTTTTCACATTTTTCCTATAAGGTCGGTTTCACACTAATTCGAAATTGTACTTATCCGAAACTTACGGGTGTTACAAAAGTGTTGAAAACATGTAAAGATATAAGGTTTACACTGGCACCTAAGTCACATAGGGCTTGTCCTACTTCTTTTCCTCCTATGGAACAAGGGATTGTAAAGCTTCCAGGAACTTTCATCTTTAGAGGGATCTTATTGGACAACATAGCACTACAACCTTCTGTCAGAGCTACAGTCTCATACTCATTCAACTTTTTCTTTTTGCTTAAAATGTATTTCAAAAACATTGCATAAGTTGGAATTTGTTCAATGGCTTCAACCAAAGGTATGTTCATATGAAACTGTTTAAAAACATCTAAAAACTTTTTGAATTGCAGTTCTTCTTTCTCATTCTTCATCCTTTGGGGATAAGGAATATAGAGAGGAACTGTAGCAGGAGATATAGTCTTTTGAAGAGTAGGTGCTGGTGTTGTTGGTAAGGTTTTGTCTGTCTTATCGTTACTATGAATCTTGGGACTGTCACCAATTTGTGACACATCCCCAACAGGTTTGTCTTTGGTTTGTGGATCAGGGATTAACAATGGGATGGCTGGAATGGCAGTTGTTGGAACCCAGATACACTTAATCAAGATTAACAGTCTATTAGTTGAGTTTAGAGTTTGATGCGGAAGCGTATTAAACTAACAGATATGTTTGATAGATATTAGAACGCACATATATAAAGAAAACAGTAAGGAATAAAAAGGATTTCTTGAACAGTTATAAAGAAAACATAAGACTTCCAGTCAGACTCTACTTCTGACGATGAACATACCGCTAATGCCCTCTTCTGTGGCATGGCAGAAGTCGACTCCTGCACTGACTCTGAGGTATCTACTTCAAATTCCAACTCATGTATTACCTCTGTAGATGATAATACACTTAGAATTAACATTGAATTAATTGAACTGAAAGAGATAAATCAAAGTATTCAGAAAAGACTCACTTTCAATGAGAGAGAAGTACGGCTTCTCACTCAAGAAAAAGCAAAGATTTTTGAGGAAAAAGAGAGAATAGAAAAGAATTGGAACAAAACTCTAGATCCTTTAAAAAAACAAATTTCTGAATTAACCAATACTTTAAAAGATAAAACAAAAGAACTTTCAGTTTCAAGGAGCGAAACCACTGACATAAGAGCTCTTAAAGAATACTTTCAAAGAGAAAGAGAGGTATTATGGCAAGATTTACTCAGAAGAGAAGTTTTGCTTAAAAACTATAAAGATGCACAGAAAGTTTATGAAAAAATAAACTCACAAATAGGGAGACGAGGTATAGGGTATGATGATATCACCCTAGGTGTTGAAGGCAAAAGAAACAAACCTCCGTCCTCGTTATTTGTGATTGGAAAAACAAACAAACCAGATTTTCCAAATCTAATCTCTGTAAGCAAACGGGCGAAAGTCTTTGTGGATCCTTACTTGAAGAAACATAAGAAGATGATTAACGTGTTGTTTGAAAACACAGACTCATCATCTTCAACCACTGTCAATAGAGGTATCAAACCAAAGAAATATCTGAAAACACAAGATCAGATTGGTATGTTCAAGTTTGGTAAACCAGAGACCCAAACACAGGTTACTTTTGTCTGTTTGATAAACGTTGAAAAGAAATTATCAGCAGAAGCTCCTGAATTTAAACCCATTTTTTCAGAAGAAAACTTTAAAAATTTAATTGAAAAAGAAATTTTGGAAATATGGAAATCAAGCGTTTTAGAAAATTTCTGTACATCTTCTATAGATAAAACTCTCACTGAAGAAATCTTATTAGAAACCTCTGCAATCTATGAAAACTATTCTACAGAGGAAGAAAGCTCGTACGATACATGCTCTGAAAATCCAGCCTCTATTGAAAGAATTGACTCAACCTCTGTATACGAGGACGATTCATCCTCTGACAACTCAGAGACTGATTTCAAATCAGGGACAATTCACTGTGACACAGAGGATGTCAAATTCTCCTCTGAAGTTCCTCACAGAACTATTTCTCCAAAAGAGAAACTCACAGAGATTCCAATCTGCCAAGATTTTCTAAAATTGAATCTACATATCAAAACCTCTGCTGAGCTTAAAATGTTACAGAAGACCTCTATTGATCCTATAAGTTCTAGATTTTCAAAACCTAAGGTTAATAAATCTTTTTCTTCTGTGACAGTGATGAAAGAAGTTCACCACAGAAGCAACCCACAGAAGGCAGGTCCTAAACAGAGCTTTTGCAAACAACATTCGAGTATTCATAGATCTTCTAGTAATAGGAAATCTAATGTAAAGAAAGAATGTAATGCCTCTGTGGCTGAGTTCAAAAAGTTCAATGAAAAGTTCAAGCAAATTACATCTCATATTCAATACTGTCATTGCTTTGATCTCATGTCTAAACTTAAAAATCATTTATCAAGTCAAGTCTGTTTACTATCTACGACAATTCAAAAGTCAAATCCCACAAAGAAACAATCTGACTCTTCTGCAGAGAACAAAATGTATTTCAAGAATGCCAAGGCAAACTTGAAAAACTCTAACAATATTGGACCCATATGGATATGGGTACCTAAATCTCTGTGATTGTCCTGCAGAGGAAGTATGTGCCAATCTGGTATCTAGACTCCGGATGCTCAAGGCACATGACTGGTGACAGAAGTGTACTATCCACGTACAAAGAAACACAAGATGGTGGATCTGTGACTTTTGGAGACAACAAGAAAGGGCACATAAAAGGCTATGGAGTCATAAGGAAAGAAGACGTTTCTGTATACAAAGTTGCATATGTGGATGGCCTTAAGCACAACCTACTCAGTGTAAGTCAACTTTGTGATACAGGATTCAATGTGTTGTTCAAAAGAACTTTCTGCTCTCTACAAAGTGAAGAAACAAGTATGGAACTTCTGCGAGCTGAAAGAATAGGTGATCTATATCTAATGAACTTCAACTCAAAGAACAAAGACAAAGTTTGCCTTGTTGCCTGCAAAAGTGAAGAAGCCTGGTTATGGCACAACAGGTTCTGTCACTTAAATTTTCACACATTGGAAAAACTGGTCAAACTTGATTTAGTTAAAGGTTTACCAAATGTTAAATTCAATAAGGACCATTTATGTTCTGCCTGTGAGATGGGAAAACTCAAAAGAGCTTCCCACAAAGGCAAAACAGATGTATCTTGCACTAGACCTCTGTACATGCTTCATGTCGACCTCTGCGGTCCCATTGCCATACAGAGCCTAGGTGGGTTGAATGCTTCATTGATGAGTATTCGCGTTTCACATGGGTTGAATTCGTTAGAAAGAAATCAGATGTTCCAATTATATTGATAAATCTAATGAAAAGAATCCAAGTTCTTTATAATTGCAGAATACAGAAGTTAAGAAGTGACAATGGCACAGAATTTAAAAACTCTGTCATTGAAGCCTATCTTTCAACAGAAGGAATATCACAGAACTTCTCTGCAGCTCGCACCCCACAACAGAACGGTGTTGTCGAAAGAAAAAATCGAACACTTGTGGAAGCCGCAAGAACTATGATGTCAGCATGCAGATTATCAATGAACTTTTGGGCAGAAGCAATTTCTACTGCGTGTTATACTCAAAATCGATCAACCATTGTGAAAAGACACCTCAAGACGCCTTACGAATTGCTTAACAAACGGCGGCCAAACATCAAATTTTTCCATGTATTCGGATGCAAATGCTTCGTCTTAAACGACAGAGATTCAAGAGGAAAGTTTGATGTAAAAGCAGATGAAGGCAAATTCATTGGATACTCTGCCACTTCCAAAGCCTACAGAACATTCCTTACAAAGTCTCACAATATTGTAGAAAGCATCAATGTTTCTTTTGATGATTCATTCCAAATGACTTCTGAACAAATCAGTTCAGAACTCGGAACTAAAGGGAAATCCTCTGTCATCTCACGAGCAAAAGAAGACTTGGATCTTCTATTTTTAGAGATGCTCAACGAAAACATTGATCCTTCTGTTGGAACAATCAGGGTTTCTGAAGAACCATCCTCTGTCGGACAAAATCCTACAGGTTTGTCTCTAACTGGTCCTAATAATGCTTCATCTTCTTCTGTATATACTACAAATGCAATTGCCGAAGCAGAAGATGAAACATCAAGGAAAACGACCACAGAAGCTGCACAAACCACAGAAGAACCAATTACAGAGGAAATCGAGGACCAAGATTATACGTCCTCAGAGGAACAAACTCCACCACCACTCATACCAATCATTCCACAAACGGTAGAATCAACTACCAAGGCACGAAGAACAACAGAGGCTACACAAGAAGAAAAACAAGAAGTCTCTAAAGAAAGTCTGAATGACATTGATGATCATCTCCCACGCACAACTAAATGGACAAAAAGCCATCCTCCAAGCCAAATAATCGGAGAACCTTCTGACGCAGTAAAAACAAGGTCTGCCACTGCTAACTTTTGTTTCTTTACAAATTTTATTAGTGTGATAGAACCAAAGAAGATTTCTGAAGCCCTAGATGACCCAAACTGGGTAGACGCCATGCAAGAAGAACTTTTGCAATTTGAGCGTAACAGAGTATGGACTCTAGTACCTCTGCCAAGAGGAAAACAGGCCATTGGGACTAAATGGGTCTACAGAAACAAGAAGGATGAAGATGGAGTGGTCATCAGAAACAAAGCAAGATTAGTAGCAAAGGGATATAGACAAGCAGAAGGCATAGACTACGATGAAACTTTTGCCCCTGTCGCACGGCTCGAAGCAATAAGAATATTCTTAGCCTTCGCAGCCCACAGAGGTTTTAAAGTCTATCAGATGGACGTAAAATTTGCTTTTCTCAACGGTGAAATCCAAGAAGAGGTCTACGTTAATCAGTCACCAGGATTTGAAAGCTCAAAGTTTCCAAGGCATGTATACTACCTTGAAAAAGCTCTATATGGACTGAAACAGGCTCCACGAGCATGGTATGAACGACTTTCTACCTTTCTTCTAGTCAATGGTTACAACAGAGGTACAACAGATACTACCTTATTCTATAAACGCAAAAGTAGTGAGATAATGCTTGTACAAATATACGTAGATGACATCATTTTTGGGTCTACTAATTCAGAAGAGTGTAAAAGATTTGAAAAACTCATGCAGAGTGAGTTTGAAATGAGTATGATGGGAGAATTAACTTTCTTCCTCGGACTCCAAGTCAAACAATCATCAGAGGGAATTTTTATAAATCAAGCTAAATATGTCTCTGACATTCTTTCCAAATATAGCCTCTCTGATACCTCTGCAATGAAAACTCCAATGGCCACTGGAAACAAGTTATTCTTAGATTCAGATGGCATCTCTGTAGAATGCACTCTCTACAGAGGCATGATTGGATCTCTGTTATACTTAACAGCAAGCAGACCTGACATTATGCATGCCACATATCTCTGTGCACGCTATCAAGCTAATCCAAAGAAATCACATTATGATGCCGTAAAGAGAATCTTTAGATACCTAAAAGGGACCAAAAATCTTGGTCTCTGGTATCCACAGAACTCTGGTTTTGGTCTTAAAGCTTATACAGATTCAGATTATGGAGGATGCATGCTCGACAGAAAGAGTACCTCTGGGAGTTGTCAATTCCTAGGTGGTAAACTAGTCAGTTGGACCTCCAAGAAGCAGAATTGTGTTTCCACATCTACTGCAGAAGCTGAATACGTTGCTGCCGCTAGCTGTTGTTCTCAGGTTCTATGGATGAAGACTCAGCTAAAAGACTACGGCCACTTTCTGTTCAAAATACCCATCTTATGCGATTCCAAAAGTGCTATTGCTATCTCTGCCAACCCTGTGCAACACTCAAAAACCAAGCATATCGATATAAGGTATCACTTCTTGAAACATCATGTTGAATACGGTACAATCGAAATGCATTTTGTGCCCACAGAATATCAACTCGCTGACTTATTCACCGAAGCACTAGACGAGAAAAGATTCAACTTCTTGGTAGGTAAGATAGGAATGATTAACATGGTGTGAAAATCCTCAGTAAGTATAGTTTTATATTATGTAAATAATAAGTAAAATACATTGCTTAATTTATTGCTTTGATCGATTCTACTTCTGTATGTAAATTCTTAAAACCTTAAATAGTTCTTAAAATCACAGAGCTTCTGTAAGTCAACTAAGAACCTCTGACGACCCCTACAGAACCTCTGAAAGACCATGACCTATGTTCTATGCAAAACTTATCATTCTTTGATCCAAGCATAGGTCAAGGGGGAGCAAAAGGAAATTCCTTGATCTACAGAGGTGATTAGGTCAAGGGGGAGCAAAAGGAAATTCTTGATCTACAGAAGAGATTAGATCAAGAGGGAGCAAAAGGGGCCCTGAGATGATCTACAAAGGTATCCATCGACAGAAGAAAGACAAAACTGCCGAGAACAGAAGAACCAAAAGGTATGTCTCTCGCACAAAAGGTTTTTGGAAAACAAATTTCTAGGACAAGAATTGTCAAATATGTCCTAAAAATACTGTGAATAACATCTCAAAAAGTTTCACAAAATTCGAATTAGGAGAAATTTAAGGTCATAGAGCTTCTGTTGAGCTCAACAGAGCTTCTGCAGGAAATATGCTCTGTGATCACAAATTAACCTTTTGTCGCTCTTTTGGAATGTTATCTCGGAAACCGAAAAAGCAGACCATGACCTTCTCGAACAAACCGTTTTTTATAAACAGTTTTCTCGGACACAAACTTTCAAATATGTCCGAAACACATATCTTAAACCAAATAAAAAATTGGATGATCAAAAATACGAATAAAATTCTTTTTATGAGATTTTTTCTCTCATAGAGCTTCTGCTGGCCCTGACAGAACTTCTGCAAATTCCAACAGAGCCACAAAACCTATGTGAAGCAAATTTCTTCACAAAAATCCGATTTTATCCTCTCCAATGCTTTTACAAATGTTTTGGTTAAAGAAGAACCCCACAGAAGTCATGATAACAATGGGATATATAAAAAAGGGATAAACATCAAAGATTTTCAAGATCACAGAGCCTCTGTAAACTACAGAAGCTCTGTCAATCTGATTACTTGGGCATCTCTGTAGTATTAACGGTTACTTTTTCTGCGAGTGAAACTCATATGGCTAAGGACAACTCCACGCGCCTAGCATTAATGGGCCGCGCACGACGTCCTGTCATTTTCTGACATGGCCTACGTGTCCCATTTTCATTGGGCAAACATGGAAGGTTTTTTTTGGTAAGTTGAACCCGCCGCTCAAACTCGAGTGCGGATTCCAAACTTTAATCCATTGCCATATACTTTACCCTTTCGAAGTCTACCGTTTTACCATCCTATAAAAACAAACCTTACCCTCTCATAAAACCTTTTACAAACTCTCATCTTCTTCTCCGGCGATACCCTGCAAAACACTTGCAAATGGCTTCATCTTCTCGAGCTACATCCTCTGAACTCTCTCCGGCGAACTCAACGGAAAACTCCCCTGCTCATTCAGAACATTCTGAAAACCCTAGCCTTGCAAGAGATATTGAACAACAAGATTCCGGGGATTCCGCAGACTTTGCTCCGACAACACACTTGCAAAACTTCATAGCTAAGGATCATTTCGAAGCCACTCTTCCTATTAAATCCAACAACTGCTATTTGGTCCCCTCACCCACTACTTTCGGCGAAGCCCATGCCATACTTCTGAACATCATGGAAAACCATATCCTTTTCCCTCTACTATCAAGAACCCCTAACAGAATACCAGTTCGTTATTTGAACCAATTTTGGCAAAGCTGCCGATTTGATAAAGACGATTCTCTTATCAAAGGGTACATTTCAAGACCAGATAAAACTGAGCATCTTGAAATCAAGTTCAACAGAACAATGTTCTCACTTGAATTCAACCTACCAACAAGGGGTCTTCTGGGATTGAAAAGTTATGCAGAGCAACCAACAGACGAAGAGCTCTGTAGATTCGTGGAAATGCTTGGGTACAACACCCAACTACGGAAGAGAAATGACTTCCGCAGAGGCCGATTACCACCTCTGTGGAACACTTTGTTCTCTATTCTAAACAGATGCTTGACAGGAAAGATAGGGAGTATTGACCAGAGCTCACATCAAATCTTGAGCATCATGTACGGGGTTTACTATGATCTTCCACTAGATTATGCGACCATAATGATGCAAGAGATCATAAACACCATCGACAGAAAGAACAACTCAAAAAGGGTCAAAGAGAACGATCCCAACTTTCTACCACCTCTGCAATTCCAAAGAATATTGGGTGTACTGTTCGAACCTCTGCTGCTAATCCAAAATTGGCCAATGGAAGGGCCAACTCCCAAACAGTTCCCAATGAACAAAAATACCCCCACTGATCATGCTGATGGCTACTCACACTGCAGACCTCTGTCAAAGAAACTTCTGCGCTACGCATCGAACATATCCCTTAAGAAAGAGTATATACGCGATCATAGAACTCCAAAACCGAGTCCTATGACACCCCCGCGTTTAGGTGTTCCCCTAGGAACAATGATAGCAAAACCTCTTTCCACTCAAGAAGAAAAGGATAAAAAGTTAGCAAAACACATGGCTATTCAACTCAGCTTCATAGCCAAACGCGCAGAAATAATGGGAAAGAAATCTTCAGCAAAGATCTCTGCTTCTACTCCAAAAGCTAAGAAGAGAAAAACTGCAGAAGGCACATCAACAAGCACTGCAGAAGATAGACCTTCACCTCCCCATGCCACAGAGATTGGCTCCTCTGCACCTCCCCTTTTCATAAAACAGAAAAAGAAGAGATCCAAATCAACAGAGGAAGGGGCACCAAAACCAAAAAGGAGGAAAACCAAAAAGAAGCATGGTAAAACACTTAAAAAGTTGTTTACCATTGCAGAAGAGGAAATCATAGAGGGAGAGACTGCAGAAGAAGAAGATGCAGAAGTAGGAATGACAGAAGAAGGATATCAATCACCATATCAATCTCCAGATAGATTTGCTCACCAAGGAGACCTGAATGATTTCCTACAGAACCCGAAATTGCAAACACTCTTAATACAGCAGGGTGGACGGCACAACCTCTCGACCACCACACTCCAGAAGAACAAGATTTCTTCATTTCTGGCATTGACACACATCTACACGAAGATGACACAACACCCAGAAATCAACCAGCCGAAACCCCTGTGATTTTACAAAACCCTTTCATTCAAGGATTGGACGTCCACAGAAGAAGTCCAAACCAAGCTTCAGAAGAAACAGAACAAATCGAAGCTGAGTGGAATACAACTAAAGTTACAGAGGCAACGGTTGTAGAAGAAACCACAGAAAAAGGGATAGAAATCTCAGAGGTAGATTCAGATGAAGAAGAGGCTATCTGGATACGAAAAGGTCTCTATCATCCGCATGTCATGGGATTATACGGATCTCATCACATGTATGACTCATTGTGCACAGAACCAGGAACTTCCACAGAACCAGAAGAAGAAACAAGAAAAGATGCCGAAGTTGAAGAAGGCACACATCAATCACCCCCTCCCAGTGCAACCCACATTTCTAACTCCGCAGGTCTAGCTGCAGAAGGAGTTATTGAAAAAGAGCAGCACAGCTCGATCCCAACCCAACCCATCCAGCCAGAGGTTACTCTTTCAACCTTTGTGCCCACAGAAACCGGGGAATCCATTCCTAGGGAGTCTCCTCAAAGAGACTCACCTAATGTTCGTGATCAATCGCCCCAGATCACACAAGAACACCCTACAGAGGAATTTGTTTCCTCTGACACGCACTTATTAAGACCCACACTTCTTTCAGAGAGAAGTAGAGAGCACAAAGACAAAGAGACTCTAGACAAGTCTCCTAGTCAACAGAAGGATATTCCAATACCCACCTCTGGAGTGGATTTGGACAATGTTCTTCTCATAACTTCTGTAGGGATTGAAACTCATGTTTCTTCTCAAGGATCAGAAGGAAATCCTTCCATTTTCAACATACAAACAGGAATGAAAGAAGGTATCCCAGGAACAGGGATTCACTCTGGAGACGAATGTGTTCCTCCAGAGGTTACCACCGGAACACAAGTCACAAGGGATGAGTTCCAAACCCTTGAGACCTCTGTGAACCAAACCTTGAAAGAGTTGCAAAGCTCTTTCAAATCTTTTGCAGAGACAACATCACTGGCACTACTAAACCTGAACACCAAAATGGACAACCTGTCCACAAAGGTGAAAATTGCCATCTCACAGATCAAGTCTGCTGCTACCGCATCCACCACTTCTGCCGCAACAACTACTCCTTCTTCGATTGAGAACTCCATCAACAAGTTTCTTGATCAATTGAACAAACAGACTTCAATGTCAACGGGCATCACTCCTGCAGATCTACAGAAGGCCCTACAAAAAGTTCAAGAAGAAGCCATGCGAAATACCATGCTGATGCAACCCAAAGACTACATGACAAGAGCACAGCTGACAGAACTTGGGCAGAACGTGATTAATCAAGTAACAGAAGTCATCCTTTCCTTCACCACTGCAAATGCTAATTTCGTCAAAGATTTCAGAGAAAGTGTAGGAAGGATGAGATTCAAAACAGAGGCAGAGCTAGCAACTCTTCTTGGCCTCTGTGATGATGTCTGCGCGAAACTGATCGCTGCTGGAGCCAAAATGCCAATGAAACCTGATGCTTCCTGCAGAGCAGAGGGTACATCAGACAAGGGTCAGGATGACTCTGATGATGATGACCATCCTGGTCCATCAGATCATCCTGAGGGGGAGAAAACTACAGAGAAAACTGCAAGCAGAGAACTTACAGGTCCACCAATAGCCGCAGAACCTCTGAGTCAAGCACCTCCAGAACAGACCCGACAACAACAAACTCAACAAACCACAGAGAATACACCCATCTCTTTGAATTCAACCTCTGAAGAACCCAACACTACAGAAGCAGATAAGCAAACCTCAGAGGCAACAACCGCCCCTGAGGTAATCATTTTAGAAGAAACAGATGAACCAACCACAGAGAAAACACCCACCTCTGTGGAAACACCCCAAACCATACCCAGAAGAAAGTCGATTGCCACCAAACCAAAAAGAGCAACGACCTCTGCTTCTGACATTCTGAAAAGGATGCACACAACAATAAGTGATCGAATGGTGAAGAGAGAAGAAGAAAGGCACAGGTTCACCTTAGCCTTCAGAATGGCAAGAAGATTCAATGAAAACACTTCATCAACAGAAACTGAGCTCTCAGAAGAAGTCACCAAACAACCTCCAACAGAGGTTACAGAGCAAGTCAAGCCAACAGAACCATCGCCACAAAAGTCCTCTAAATCACAATCGTCAAAATCCACAGAGGCAACCTCCATCAAACCTACAGAAGTACAAACCTCAAATCCCACAGAAGCAACAGGTTATGCCACGACAACAAAAGATAAAGGCAAAGGGATACTGACAGAGGAACCTAAGAAGAAGAAAACACTGTCAAAGCCAACAGAGAAACTGATGAAAAGTGCGTTTGACGCCTTTCAAACCCCAAAACCCGAAGAAGTTGACTGGGCACATGGATTGAAGCCTCTGTCAGAAACTCCCTTAACTGGTAGAGCTGCAGAAGTTGTTCAACATATGGAGAGTCTCAGAAGACAAATTCCACGACCTGGTCCAACACATGAAGAAATGGAAGAAGTGGTATACAAATACCTCTACAAACAATCCTTTCAGACAAACTATCCAATAGATCATGTGACAGATCCAAGGATCAGAGAAGAATTTGAGAACATCTTCACAAGAACAAAGCCAAGAGCCAAAGCAGATGTCTTCTCAATTCACAAAATCAAAAAAGTGATCTTCTGCAAATTCTCCTTCACAAGAACCTATCCAAGGGTCGGGTACAATCTTTTCAAAGTCAGAAGAGAGAACAATTCAGAGTCTACCTTCGCTGATGCTGACTTAAGAAACATCAATCCATACGATCTACCTGACCTTCTGCAATGGACAAAGGACAACTACAACACAGAAGCAAACACCAGAGCCTATCAAGTATTGAGAAAAGCGATGAGGGAAAAGCTTCTGCTATACAGCATGATAGATTTTCAGCTGGGAAAAGATCTTGGTCTCAAACATCTAGATCTACGACCACCAGAAGATCGCTGCCCACCAGACGCTGTGTCAAACTCAATCATCAGAGAACCAAGATTTGGGTTAGTATTTCAAAACCCACAACACCAGGTTAAACTTTTTGTACTCATGGATTGTCAGAAGTACGCAACCAGTACTCTGAGAAAATTCAGAGCAAGCCTTGTAAAATACAGAGGTACAGAGAAAATGGATAGAGATGATGCAGATACTTTCATCAGAGAAATAGACTCAACAATCCGCCTAAGAGAACTCTGCATCAGATTCTACAAAGAGATTAGAAAAGTCGGCAGAGACAACAGAAGCTACAATGATTTCAAAGATGCCAAAATCTGATTCTCAGACCTCCAATCTCTGCAAACAAAAGTTTATCTTTCATCGTACTCAAATGTAAAATGCCTCTGGCATATTTCTAAATGAAAGAAATTTCGAGGTATTGTTTAACCTTTGTCTTATCTAACTTAGCCTAACTAAACACAAAGTCAAATTTTTATTTTTCACTACTTAGGGGGAGATTGTTAGCTTCAATCTTCCTAATCATAGAAATACTTAGAAGTAGTGAAAAATAGGCTAAGTATAGAAAAGCCTCTCACAGAGGCTCTGCCACTTCTTCCAGAAGATCAAGTCCAGAAAGCCACAGAAGCTACAGAGGTAATCACAGAACCTCTGTAGTGCGCAAGAAGAAGATCAACTCGGAAACAAGTGGACTGCTCCACAGAAGGTCAGACCACAGAACCTCTGTAATGCCTTACAGAGCCTCTGTGGTCTGCTATGAAGACTTGGAAGATATTACTGGATACGTTCATCAACTTGCATGGAAAAGTACTGTCAAAACACGTGTCAAGCTCTGAGTGGACTCAATAGGGCATGGTACAAAATAGACGTCTGCGCCATTTAATGCATTTACCAATAGTACATCTGCTCCATTAAATGCGCATGGCTCAAACAACTGCTCACACCGTCCAGTCCACTGTTCACACCATCCAGTTTACTATTCATGCCGTAAAAAGAACAGTGACCAACTTCATAGTCTTCTAAGAGTAGTATAAAAGGAAGTCTCATGTTGAGATCTTCCTAACGACGAATACACAAGGAATCACTAATACTCTCAAGCTTTATTGACAAATATCTGAGTGTTATATTCACACACACACCAACAGTTCTTAATCTGTTCTTCGTTGCTCTTATTATATATTGAATAACGGTAACTGTTCAAGAAATCCTTTTTTACTGTTTTCTTTATATATGTGCGTTCTAATATCTATCAAACATATCTGTTAGTTTAATACGCTTCCGCATCAAACTCTAAACTCCACTAACAGATTGTTAATCTTGATTAAGTGTATCTGGGTTCCAACAGTTCCTTTTACGGCATGAATAGTGAACTGGATGGTGTGAATAGTTGTTTGAGCCATGCGCATTTAATGGAGCAGATGTACTATTTGGTAAATGCATTAAATGGCGCAGACGTCTATTTTGTACCATGCCCTATTGAGTCCACTCAGAGCTTGACACGTGTTTTGACAGTACTTTTCCATGCAAGTTGATGAACGTATCCAGTAATATCTTCCAAGTCTTCATAGCAGACCACAGAGGCTCTGTAAGGCATTACAGAGGTTCCATGGTCTGACCTTCTGTGGAGCAGTTCACTTGTTTCCGAGTTGATCTTCTTCTTGCGCACTACAGAGGTTCTGTGATTACCTCTGTAGCTTCTGTGGCTTTCTGGACTTGATCTTCTGGAAGAAGTGGCAGAGCCTCTGTGAGAGGCTTTTCTATACTTAGCCTATGTTTCACTACTTCTAAGTATTTCTATGATTAGGAAGATTGAAGCTAACAATCTCCCCCTAAGTAGTGAAAAATAAAAATTTGACTTTGAGTTTAGTTAGGCTAAGTTAGATAAGACAGAGGTTAAACAATACCTCGAAATTTCTTTCATTTAGAAATATGCCAGAGGCATTTTACATTTGAGTACAATGAAAGATAAAACTTTGTTTGCAGAGATTGGAGGTCTGAGAATCAGATTTTGGCATCTTTGAAATCGTTGTAGCTTCTGTTGTCTCTGCCGACTTTTCTGATCTCTTTGTAGAATCTGATGCAGAGTTCTCTTAGGCGGATTGTTGAGTCTATTTCTCTGATGAAAGTATCTGCATCATCTCTATCCATTTTCTCTGTACCTCTGTATTTTACAAGGCTTGCTCTGAATTTGCTCAGAGTACTGGTTGCGTACTTCTGACAATCCATGAGTACAAAAAGTTTAACCTGGTGTTGTGGGTTTTGAAATACTAACCCAAATCTTGGTTCTCTGATGATTGAGTTGGGCACAACGTCTGGTGGGCAGCGATCTTCTGGTGGTCGTAGATCTAGATGTTTGAGACCAATATCTTTTCCCAGCTGAAAATCTATCATGCTGTAGAGCAGAAGCTTTTCCCTCATCGCTTTTCTCAATACTTGATAGGCTCTGGTGTTTGCCTCTGTGTTGTAGTTGTCCTTTGTCCATTGCAGAAGGTCAGGTAGATCGTAAAGATTGATGTTTCTTAAGTCAGCATCAGCGAAGGTAGATTCTGAATTGTTCTCTCTTCTGACTCTGTAAAGATTGTACCTGACCCTTGGATAGGTTCTAGTGAAGGAGAATCTGCAGAAGATCACCTTTTTGATTTTGTGAATTGAGAAGACATCTGCTTTGGCTCTTGGCTTTGTTCTCGTGAAGATGTTCTCAAATTCTTCTCTGATCCTTGGATCTGTCACATGATCTATTGGATAGTTTGTCTGAAAGGATTGTTTGTAGAGGTATTTGTATACCACTTCTTCCATTTCTTCATGTGTTGGACCAGGTTGTGGAATTTGTCTTCTGAGACTCTCCATCTGTTGAACAACTTCTGCAGCTCTACCAGTTAAAGGAATTTCTGACAGAGGCTTCAATCCATGTGCCCAGTCAACTTCTTCGGGTTTTGGGGTTTGAAAGGCGTCAAACGCACTCTTCATCAGTTTCTCTGTTGGCTTTGACAATGTTTTCTTCTTCTTAGGCTCTTCTGTCAGTATCCCTTTGCCATTATCTTTTGTTGTCGTGGAAGAACCTGTTGCTTCTGTGGGATTTGAGGTTTGCACTTCTGTAGGTTTGATGGAGGTTGCCTATGTGGATTTTGACGATTGTGATTTAGAGGACTTTTGTGGCGATGGTTCTGTTGGCTTGACTTGTTCTGTAACCTCTGTTGGAGGTTGTTTGGTGACTTCTTCTGTGAGCTCAGTTTCTGTTGATGAAGTGTTGTCATTAAATCTTCTTGCCATTCTGAAAGCTAAAGTGAACCTGTGCCTTTCTTCTTCTCTCTTCACCATACGATCACTCATTGTTGTGTGCATCCTTTTCAGAATGTCAGAAGTAGAGGTCGTTGCTCTTTTTGGTTTGGTGGCAATCGACTTTCTTCTGGGTATGGTTTGGGGTGTTTCCACAGAGGTGGGTGTTTTCTCTGTGGTTGGTTCATCTGTTTCTTCCAAAATGATTACCTCAGGGGCGGTTGTTGCCTCTGAGGTTTGCTTATCTGCTTCTGTAGTGTTGGGTTCTTCAGAGGTTGAATCCACAGAGATGGGTGTATTCTCTGTGGTTGGTTGAGTTTGTTGTTGTCGGGTCTGTTCTGGAGGTGCTTGACTCAGAGGTTCTGCGGCTATTGGTGGACCTGTAAGTCCTCTGCTTGCAGTTTTCTCTGTAGTTTTCTCCCCCTCAGGATGATCTGATGGACCAGGATGGTCATCATCATCAGAGTCATCCTGACCCTTGTCTGATGTACCCTCTGCTCTGCAGGAAGCATCGGGTTTGTTTGGCATTGTGGCTCCAGCAGCGATCAGTTTCGCGCAGACATCATCACAGAGGCCAAGAAGAGTTGCTAGCTCTGCCTCTATTTTGAATCTCATCCTTCCTACACTTTCTCTGAAATCTTTGACGAAGTTAGCATTGGCAGTGGTGAAGGAAAGGATGACTTCTGTCACTTGATTAATCACGTTCTGCCCAAGCTCTGTCAGCTGTGCTCTTGTCATGTAGTCTTTGGGTTGCATCAGCATGGTATTTCGCATGGCTTCTTCTTGAACTATTTGTAGGGCCTTCTGTAGATCTGCAGGAGTGATGCCCGTTGACACTAAAGTCTGTTTGTTCAATTGATCAAGGAACTTGTTGATGGAGTTCTCAATCGAAGAAGGAGTAGTTGTTGCGGCAGAAGTGGTGGATGCGGTAGCAGCAGACTTCATCTGTGAGATGGCAGTTTTCACCTCTGTGGACAGGTTGTCCATTTTGGTGTTCAGGTTTAGCAGTGCCAGTGATGTTGTCTCTGCAAAAGATTTGAAAGAGCTTTGCAACTCTTTCAAGGTTTGGTTCACAGAGGTCTCAAGGGTTTGGAACTCATCCCTTGTGACTTGTGTTCCGGTGGTAACCTCTGGAGGAACACATTCGTCTCCAGAGTGAATCCCTGTTCCTGGGATACCTTCTTTCATTCCTGTTTGTACGTTGAGAATGGAAGGATTTCCTTCTGATCCTTGAGAAGAAACATGAGTTTCAATCCCTACAGAAGTTCTGAGAAGAACATTGTCCAAATCCACTCCAGAGGTGGGTATTGGAATATCCTTCTGTTGACTAGGAGACTTGTCTAGAGTCTCTTTGTCTTTGTGCTCTCTACTTCTCTCTGAAAGAAGTGTGGGTCTTAATAAGTGCGTGTCAGAGGAAACAAATTCCTCTATAGGGTGTTCTTGTGTGATCTGGGGCGATTGATCACGAACATTAGGTGAGTCTCTTTGAGGAGACTCCCTAGGAATGGATTCCCCGGTTTCTGTGGGCACAGAGGTTGAAAGAGTAACCTCTGGCTGGATGGGTTGGGTTGGGATCGAGCCGTGCTGCTCTTTTTCAATAACTCCTTCTGCAGCTAGACCTGCGGAGTTAGAAATGTGGGTTGCACTGGGAGTTTGGTTTGGTTGTGTGCCTTCTTCAACTTCGGCATCTTTTCTTGTTTCTTCTTCTGGTTCTGTGGAAGTTCCTTGCTCTGTGCGCAAGGAGTCATACATGTGATGAGATCCGTATAATCTCATGACATGAGGATGATAGAGACCTTTTCGTATCCAGATAGCCTCTTCTTCATCTGAATCTACCTCTGAGATTTCTATCCCTGTTTCTGTGGTTTCTTCTACAACCGTTGCCTCTGTAACTTCAGTTGTATTCCACTCAGCTTCGGTTTGTTCTGTATCTTCTGAAGCTTGGTTTGGACTTCTTCTGTGGACGTCCAATCCTTGAATGAAAGGGTTTTGTAAAATCACAGGGGTTTCGGCTGGTTGATTTCTAGGTGTTGTGTCATCTTCTTGTTGATGTGTGTCAATACCAGAAATGAAGAAATCATGTTCTTTTGGAGAGTGGTGGTCGAGAGGTTGTGCCGTCCACCCTGCTGTATTAAGGGTGTTTGCAATTTCGGGGTTCTGTAGGAAATCATTCAGGTCTCCCTGGTGAGCAAATCTATCTGGAGATTGATAGGGTGATTGATATCCTTCTTCTGTCATTCCTATTTCTGCATCTTCTTCTTCTGCAGTTTCACCCTCTATGATTGCCTCTTCTGCAATGGTAACCAATTTTTTAAATGATTTACCATGCTTCTTTTTTGTTTTCCTTCTTTTTGGTTTTGGTGCCCCTTCCTTTGTTGATTTGGATCTTTTCTTTTTCTGTTTTGTGAAAAGGGGAGGAGCAGAGGAGCCAATCTCTGTGGCATGGGGAGGTGAAGGTCTATCTTCTGCAGTGCTAGTTGATGTGCCTTCTGCAGTTTTTCTCTTCTTAGCTTTTGGAGTAGAAGCAGAGATCTTTGCTGAAGATTTCTTTCCCATTATTTCTGCGCGTTTGGCTATGAAGCTGAGCTGAATAGCCATGTGTTTTGCTAACTTTTGATCCTTTTCTGCTTGAGTGGAAAGAGGTTTTGCTATCATTGTTCCTAGGGGGACACCTAAACGCGGGGGTGTCATAGGACTCGGTTTTGGAGTTCTATGATCGCGTATATACTCTTTCTTAAGGGATATGTTCGATGCGTAGCGCAGAAGTTTCTTTGACAGAGGTCTGCAGTGTGAGTAGCCATCAGCATGATCAGTGGGGGTATTTTTGTTCATCGGGAACTGTTTGGGAGTTGGCCCTTCCATTGGCCAATTTTGGATTAGCAGCAGAGGTTCGAACAGTACTCCCAATATTCTTTGGAATTGCAGAGGTGGTAGAAAGTTGGGATCGTTCTCTTTGACCCTTTTCGAGTTGTTCTTTCTGTCGATGGTGTTTATGATCTCTTGCATCGTTATGGTTGCATAATCTAGTGGAAGATCATAGTAAACCCCATACATGATGCTCAAGATTTGATGTGAGCTCTGGTCAATACTCCCTATCTTTCCTGTCAGACATCTGTTAAGAATAGAGAACAGAGTGTTCCACAGAGGTGGTAATCGGCCTCTGCGGAAGTTATTTCTCTTCCATAGTTGGGTGTTGTACCCAAGCATTTCCACGAATCGACAGAGCTCTTCGTCTGTTGGTTGCTCTGCATAACTTTTCAATCCCAGAAGACCCCTTGTTGGTAGGTTGAATTCAAGTGAGAACATTGTTCTGTTGAACTTGATTTCAAGATGCTCAGATTTATCAGGTCTTGAAATGTACCCTTTGATAAGAGAATCGTCTTTATCAAATCGGCAGCTTTGCCAAAATTGGTTCAAATAACGGACTGGAATTCTGTTAGGGGTTCTTGATAGTAGAGGGAAGAGGATATGGTTTTCCATGATGTTCAGAAGTATGGCATGGGCTTCGCCGAAAGTAGTGGGTGAGGGGACCAAATAGCAGTTGTTGGATTTGATAGGAAGAGTGGCTTCGAAATGATCCTTAGCTATGAAGTTTTGCAAGTGTGTCGTCGGAGCAAAGTCTGCGGAGTCCCAGGAATCTTGTTGTTCAATATCTCTTGCAAGGCTGGGGTTTTCAGAATGTTCTGAATGAGCAGGGGAGTTTTCCGTTGAGTTCGCCGGAGAGAGTTCAGAGGATGTAGCTCGAGAAGATGAAGCTATTTGCAAGTGTTTTGCAGGGTATCGCCGGAGAAGAAGATGAGAGTTTGTAAAAGGTTTTATGAGAGGGTAAGGTTTGTTTTTATAGGATGGTAAAACGGTAGACTTCGAAAGGGTAAAATATATGGCAATGGATTAAAGTTTGGAATCCGCACTCGAGTTTGAGCGGCGGGTTCAACTTACCAAAAAAAAAAACGTTCCATGTTTGCCCAATGAAAATGGGACACGTAGGCCATGTCAGAAGATGACAGGACGTCGTGCGCGGCCCATTAATGCTTGGCGCGTGGAGTTGTTCTTAGCCATATGAGTTTCACTCGCAGTAAAAGTAACCGTTATTACTACAGAGATGCCCAAGTAATCAGATTGACAGAGCTTCTGTAGTTTACAGAGGCTCTGTGATCTTGAAAATCTTTGATGTTTATCCCTTTTTCATATATCTCATTGTTATCATGACTTCTGTGGGGTTCTTCTTTAACCAAAACATTTGTAAAGGCATTGGAGAGGATAAAATCGAATTTTTGTGAAGAAATTTGCTTCGCAGAGGTTTTGTGGCTCTGTTGGAACTTGCAGAAGTTCTGTGAGGGCCAGCAGAAGCTCTATGAGAGAAAAAATCTCATAACAAAAATTTTATTAGTATTTTTGATCATCCAATTTTTGATTTGGTTTAAGAGATGTTTTTCGGACATATTTGAAAGTTTGTGTCCGAGAAAACTGTTTTAAAAAAACGGTTTGTTCGAGAAGGTCATGGTCTGCGTTTTTGGTTTCCAAGATAACATTCCAAAAGATCGACAGAAGGTTAATTTGTGATCACAGAGCATATTTCCTGCAGAAGCTCTGTTGAGCTCAGCAGAAGCTCTATGACCTTAAATTTCTCCTAATTCGAATTTTGTGAAACTTTTTGAGCTTTTGATTTTCGAGATGTTATTCACAGTATATTTAGGACATATTTGACAATTCTTGTCCTAGAAAATTGTTTTCCAAAAACCTTTTGTGCGAGAGACATACCTTTTGGTTCTTCTTTTCTCGGCAGTGATATCTGACTTCTGTCGATATGGAGTCATCGACTTTTTTCTTTGGCTTTCCCTTGAAAGTTTTATCTCTTTAGATCATTTCAGGGTTCCCTTCTGCTCCCCCTTGATCTAATCACCTCTGTAGATCAAGTAATTTCCTTTTGCTCCCCCTTGACCTAATCACCTCTGTAGATCAAGTAATTTCCTTTTGCTCCCCCTTGACCTATGCTTGGATCAAAGAATGATAAGTTTTGCATAGAACATAGGTCATGGTCTTTCAGAGGTTCTGTAGGGGTCGTCAGAGGTTCTGAGTTGACTTACAGAAGCTCTGTAGTTTCAAGAACTATTGAAGGTGTTAAGAATTTACATATCGAAGTAGAATCATTCAAAACAATAATTTAAGCAATGTATTTACTTATTATTTACAGAAGATAAAACTATACTTACTGAGGATTTTCACACCATGTTAATCATTCCTATCTTACCCACCAAGAAGTTGAATCTTTTTTCGTCTAGTGCTTTGGTGAATAAGTCAGCGAGTTGATATTCTGTGGGCACAAAATGCATTTCGATTGTACCGTATTCAACATGATGTTTCAAGAAGTGATACCTTATATCGATATGCTTGGTTTTTGAGTGTTGCACAGGGTTGGCAGAGATAGCAATAGCACTTTTGGAATCGCAGAAGATGGGTATTTTGAACAAAATGTGGCCGTAGTCTTTTAGATGAGTCTTCATCCATAGAACCTGAGAACAACAGCTAGCGGCAACAACGTATTCAGCTTCTGCAGTGGATGTGGAAACACAATTCTGCTTCTTGGAGGTCCAACTGACTAGTTTACCACCTAGGAATTGACAACTCCCAGAGGTACTCTTTCTGTCGAGCATGCATCCTCCATAGTCTGAATCTGTATAAGCTTTAAGACCAAAACCAGAGTTCTGTGGATACCAGAGACCAAGATTTTTTGTCCCTTTTAGGTATCTAAAGATTCTCTTTACGGCATCATAATGTGATTTCTTTGGATTAGCTTGATAGCGTGCACAGAGACATGTGGCATGCATAATGTCAGGTCTGCTTGCTGTTAAGTATAACAGAGATCCAATCATGCCTCTGTAGAGAGTGCATTCTACAGAGATGCCATCTGAATCTAAGAATAACTTGTTTCCAGTGGCCATTGGAGTGTTCATTGCAGAGGCATCAGAGAAGCTATACTTGGAAAGAATGTCAGAGACATATTTAGCTTGATTTATAAAAATTCCCTCTGATGATTGTTTGACTTGGAGTCCGAGGAAGAAAGTTAATTCTCCCATCATACTCATTTCAAACTCACTCTGCATGAGTTTTTCAAATCTTTTACACTCTTTTGAATTAGTAGACCCAAAAATTATGTCATCTACGTATATTTGTACAAGCATTATCTCACTACTTTTGCGTTTATAGAATAAGGTAGTATCTGTTGTACCTCTGTTGTAACCATTGACTAGAAGAAAGGTAGAAAGTCGTTCATACCATGCTCGTGGAGCTTGTTTCAGTCCATATAGAGCTTTTTCAAGGTAGTATACATGCCTTGGAAACTTTGAGCTTTCAAATCCTGGTGGCTGATTAACGTAGACCTCTTCTTGGATTTCACCGTTGAGAAAGGCTGATTTTACGTCCATCTGATAGACTTTAAAACCTCTGTGGGCTGCGAAGGCTAAGAATATTCTTATTGCTTCGAGCCGTGCGACAGGGGCAAAAGTTTCATCGTAGTCTATGCCTTCTTCTTGTCTATATCCCTTTGCTACTAATCTTGCTTTGTTTCTGATGACCACTCCATCTTCATCCTTCTTGTTTCTGTAGACCCATTTAGTCCCAATGGCCTGTTTTCCTCTTGGCAGAGGTACTAGAGTCCATACTCTGTTACGCTCAAATTGCAAAAGTTCTTCTTGCATGGCGTCTACCCAGTTTGGGTCATCTAGGGCTTCAGAAATCTTCTTTGGTTCTATCACACTAATAAAATTTGTAAAGAAACAAAAGTTAGCAGTGGCAGACCTTGTTTTTACTGCGTCAGAAGGTTCTCCGATAATTTGGCTTGGAGGATGGCTTTTTGTCCATTGATTTGTGCGTGGAAGATGATCATCAATGTCATTCAGACTTTCTTTAGAGACTTCTTGTGTTTCTTCTTGTGTAGCCTCTGTTGTTCTTCGTGCCTTGGTAGTTGATTCTACCGTTTGTGGAATGATTGGTATGAGTGGTGGTGGAGTTTGTTCCTCTGAGGACGTATAGTCTTGGTCCTCGATTTCCTCTGTAATTGGTTCTTCTGTGGTTTGTGCAGCTTCTGTGGTCGTTTTCCTTGATGTTTCATCTTCTGCACTTTCTTCTGCTTTGGCAATTGCATCTGTAGTATTTACAGAAGAAGATGAAGCATTGTTAGGACCAGTTAGAGACAAACCTGTAGGATTTTGTCCGACAAAGGATGGTTCTTCAGAAACCCTGATTGTTCCAACAGAAGGATCAATGTTTTCGTGGAGCATCTATAAAAATAGAAGATCCAAGTCTTCTTTTGCTTGTGAGATGACAGAGGATTTCCCTTTAATTCCGAGTTCTGAACTGATTTGTTCAGAAGTCATTTGGAATGAATCATCAAAAGAAACATTGATGCTTTCTACAATCTTGTGAGACTTTGTAAGGAATGTTCTATAGGCTTTGGAAGTGGCAGAGTATCCAATGAATTTGCCTTCATCTGCTTTTACATCAAACTTTCCTCTTGAATCTCTGTCGTTTAAGACGAAGCATTTGCATCCGAATACATGGAAAAATTTGATGTTTGGCCGCCGTTTGTTAAGCAAATCGTAAGGCGTCTTGATGTGTCTTTTCACAATGGTTGATCGATTTTGAGTATAACACGCAGTAGAAATTGCTTCTGCCCAAAAGTTCATTGATAATCCGCATGCTGACATCATAGTTCTTGCGGCTTCCACAAGTGTTCGATTTTTTCTTTCGACAACACCGTTCTGTTGTGGAGTGCGAGCTGCAGAGAAGTTCTGTGATATTCTTTCTGTTGAAAGATAGGCTTCAATGACAGAGTTTTTAAATTCTGTGCCATTGTCACTTCTTAACTTCTGTATTCTGCAATTATAAAGAACTTGGATTCTTTTCATTAGATTTATCAATATATTTGGAACATCTGATTTCTTTCTAACGAATTCAACCCATGTGAAACGCGAATACTCATCAATTAGGACAAGTATGTATTTCTTGCCACCTAGGCTCTGTATGGCAATGGGACCGCAGAGGTCGACATGAAGCATGTACAGAGGTCTAGTGCAAGATACATCTGTTTTGCCTTTGTGGGAAGCTCTTTTGAGTTTTCCCATCTCACAGGCAGAACATAAATGATCCTTATTGAATTTAACATTTGGCAAACCTTTAACTAGATCAAGTTTGACCAGTTTTTCCAATGTGTGAAAATTCAAGTGACAGAACCTGTTGTGCCATAACCAGGCTTCTTCACTTTTGCAGGCAACAAGGCAAACTTTGTCTTTGTTCTTTGAGTTGAAGTTCATTAGATATAGATCACCTATTCTTTCAGCTCGCAGAAGTTCCATACTTGTTTCTTCACTTTGTAGAGAGCAGAAAGTTCTTTTGAACAACACATTGAATCATGTATCACAAAGTTGACTTACACTGAGTAGGTTGTGCTTAAGGCCATCCACATATGCAACTTTGTATACAGAAACGTCTTCTTTCCTTATGACTCCATAGCCTTTTATGTGTCCTTTCTTGTTGTCTCCAAAAGTCACAGATCCACCATCTTGTTTTTCTTTGTACGTGGATAGTGCACTTCTGTCACCAGTCATGTGCCTTGAGCATCCGGAGTCTAGATACCAGATTTGCACATACTTCTTCTGCAGGACAATCACAGAGATTTAGGTACCCATATCCATATGGGTCCAATATTGTTAGAGTTTTTCAAGTTTGCCTTGGCATTTTTGAAATACATTTTGTTCTCTGCAGAAGAGTCAGATTGTTTCTTTGTGGGATTTGACTTTTGAATTGTCGTAGAGAGTAAACAGATTTGACTTGAAAAATGATTATTAAGTTTAGACATAAGATCAAAGCAATGACAGTATTGAATATGAGATGTAATTTGCTTGAACTTTTCATTGAACTTTTTAAACTCAGCCACAGAGGCATTACATTCTTTCTTTACATTAGATTTCCTATTACTAGAAGATCTATGAATACTCGAATGTTGTTTGCAAAAGCTCTGTTTAGGACCTGCCTTCTGTGGGTTGTTTCTGTGGTGAACTTCTTTCATCACTGTCACAGAAGAAAAAGATTTATTAACCTTGGGTTTTGAAAATCTAGAACTTATAGGATCAATAGAGGTCTTCTGTAACATTTTAAGCTCAGCAGAGGTTTTGATATGTAGATTCAATTCTATAAAATCTTGGCAGATTGGAATCTCTGTGAGTTTCTCTTTTGGAGAAATAGTTCTGTGAGGAACTTCAGAGGAGAATTTGACATCCTCTGTGTCACAGTGAATTATCCCTGATTTGAAATCAGTCTCTGAGTTGTCAGAGGATGAATCGTCCTCGTATACAGAGGTTGAGTCAATTCTTTCAATAGAGGCTGGATTTTCTGAGCATGTATCGTACGAGCTTTCTTCCTCTGTAGAATAGTTTTCATAGATTGCAGAGGTTTCTAATAAGATTTCTTCAGTGAGTGTTTTATCTATAGAAGATGTACAGAAATTTTCTAAAACGCTTGATTTCCATATTTCCAAAAAAAATTTTCAATTAAATTTTTAAAGTTTTCTTCTGAAAAAATGGGTTTAAACTCAGGAGCTTCTGCTGATAATTTCTTTTCAACGTTTATCAAACAGACAAAAGCAACCTGTGTTTGGGTCTCTGGTTTACCAAACTTGAAGATACCAATCTGATCTTGTGTTTTCAGATATTTCTTTGGTTTGATACCTCTATTGACAGAGGTTGAAGATGATGAGTCTGTGTTTTCAAACCACACGTTAATCATCTTCTTATGTTTCTTCAAGTAAGGATCCACAGAGATTTTCGCCCTTTTGCTTACAGAGATTAGATTTGGAAAATCTGGTTTGTTCGTTTTTCCAATCACAAATAAAGAGGACAGAGGTTTGTTTTTTTTGCCTTCAACACCTAGGGTGATATCATCATACCCTATACCTCGTCTTCCTATTTGTGAGTTTACTTTTTCATAAACTTTCTGTGCATCTTTATAGTTTTTAATCAAAACTTCTCTTCTGAGTAAATCTTGCCATAATACCTCTCTTTCTCTTTGAAAGTATTCTTTAAGAGCTCTTATGTCAGTAGTTTCGCTCCTTGAAACTGAAAGTTCTTTTGTTTTATCTTTTAAAGTATTGGTTAATTCAGAAATTTGTTTTCTTAAAGGATCTAGAGTTTTGTTCCAATTCTTTTCTATTCTCTCTTTTTCCTCAAAAATCTTTGCTTTTTCTTGAGTGAGAAGCCGTACTTCTCTCTCATTGAAGGTGAGTCTTTTCTGAATAATTTGATTTATCTCTTTCAGTTCAATTAATTCAATGTTAATTCTAAGTGTATTATCATCTATAGAGGTAATACAAGAGTTGGAATTTGAAGTAGATACCTCAGAGTCAGTGCAGGAGTCGACTTCTGCCATGCCACAGAAGAGGGCATTGGCGGTATGTTCATCGTCAGAAGTAGAGTCTGATTGGAAGTCTTATGTGTTCTCCTCAGAATGTCCTTTTGCCATTAAGGATTTTTGAGCATAATACTCGGCTTTCTTTTTGTAGAAAGCAGAGTCCCTCTGTGGGCGATTTGATCTGCTTCTGCATTCATTCGCAAAATGGTCTGGTTTGCCGCAGTTAAAACATCCTTGAGGAGTGTTTCCTGTTCGATCATTGGACTTCTGTAGGTCTCCGCCTATCTCTGATCTACATTCATTTGCATAGTGACCAGGTTTGCCGCATTTGTAGCATTCTTGTTGTGTGTGGCTTACCGAGTCATCTGACCTATGTCGGTCATTTCCTCTGTAATGTCTTTCGCTTGACCTCTGTCGGCCACTCGATTCTTCTTCTCTTCTGTCATCTCTTCTGTTTTCTCTATCATATCTTTCATTTCCGGAACCTCTTCTGTTTCCTCTGAACTCTTTTGTCAATAGAGCTAAAGATTTAGCTAGTGACGCAAGAGTTATTTCTTTTTCTGCTTGCTCTTCTTCTTCACTGTCTATTATCACCATCTTCTTCTTCTCCTTCTTCTTCTCCTCTGTGGCTTTTTCATTTCTTGGTCTCTGTGCATCTTCTTTAGTTTTACTAACCAATGCATATGGTACAATGGTTAGTGTTTTAGCCTGTGCTATCTGAGGTTCTTGTGCGGCTAATGTTCCGTAAAGATCAGAAAGAGTCCAGGTGTCTAGATCCTGATTCGTCTGTAGGGACATAGACAGCTGGAGCCATTCTTCATTTAGACTTTTTAAAAACATGACATTGTTTTCTTCAGAAGTTCTGTCAATGCCTGATTTTCTGCACTTGTTGATTAGAGAGTTGAATCTGTCGTATGTTGTTTGCAGAGATTCTGTTGAAGAGGCTCTGAATGCATGATATTCATTGATGTACTTTGCTCTTCGGTTTTTTTGTGTTTTAGCACCTCCTTCCAACTGTCTTTCCAGTTCTTTCCACAGATCATGCGCTGTTTCACATGAATCCAAGGATTGAAAGAGTTCGTTGGGTATTGCCATAATCAATGTCCTCTTGGTTTTCTGAGCAACTTCATCTTCTGCTTTATCTTCGGTTGACCACTCCCCTTTTGGCTTTGGTTTTTGATGTTCGGGGATTTCGGCAGATTCAGCAGTAGCAGGTATACGAGGTACTACTGTCATGGGAATAGGAGGAGGATTGTACAGATATTGTACTTGATTTTTTTCAGTGCCCTCGAAAAAATGGACCATTCTTATTTTCCACTGAGGATACTCATCTCGAAGGAGACTAGGAGGTTTAGTGAGAGAACCAGTAGTAAAGAAATTATTTGTATTTGTCATTTTTGAAGATTTTAGAAGGAAAGTATGACTAAAGAGTTACTTCTAAGAACTTGAAGATTTTTTGAGTTTAAGCAGTTTCCAGACACAATAATATCTATCACGAATCCTGATAAGTGGATCACTTGATATTGAAAATCAAGAGAGCCTCTGATACCAATTGTTGGAACCCAGATACACTTAATCAAGATTAACAGTCTATTAGTTGAGTTTAGAGTTTGATGCGGAAGCGTATTAAACTAACAGATATGTTTGATAGATATTAGAACGCACATATATAAAGAAAACAGTAAGCAATAAAAAGGATTTCTTGAACAGTTACTGTTATTCAATATATAATAAGAACACGAAGAACAGATTAAGAACTGTTGGTGTGTGTGAGAATATAACACTCAGATATTTGACAATAACGTTTGAGAGTATTAGTGATTCCTTGTGTATTTGTTCTTAGGAAGATCTCAACATGAGACTTCCTTTTATACTACTCTTAGAAGACTATGAAGAAGGTCACTGTTCCTTTTACGGCATGAATAGTGAAATGGATGGTGTGAACAGTTGTTTGAGCCATGCGCATTTAATGGAGCAGATGTACTATTTGGTAAATGCATTAAATGGCGCAGACGTCTATTTTGTACCATGCCCTATTGAGTCCACTCAGAGCTTGACACGTGTTTTGACAGTACTTTTCCATGCAAGTTGATGAACGTATCCAGTAATATCTTCCAAGTCTTCATAGCAGACCATAGAGGCTCTGTAAGGCATTACAGAGGTTCCATGGTCTGACCTTCTGTGGAGCAGTCCACTTGTTTCCGAGTTGATCTTCTTCTTGCGCACTACAGAGGTTCTGTGATTACCTCTGTAGCTTCTGTGGCTTTCTGGACTTGATCTTCTGGAAGAAGTGGCAGAGCCTCTGTGAGAGGCTTTTCTATACTTAGCCTATTTTTCACTATTTCTAAGTATTTCTATGATTAGGAAGATTGAAGCTAACAGCAGTGGTGTTATCGGGCACAACGGTATTTTTTGGCCCAACAATTCTACTAGACTAACTAGGGTTTGAAACTATGTTTTTTTTTTCTGGCTCAGCTTTGTTTGTTTTTATTAAATCTTTTTGTATATTTTCTAGTAAATCATTACCACTCCTCAAAGTTACAGCTTTTACATGCTCTTTTCCGATTCTTGGTAGTACCTCTGTATCACTAGGGAGAGAACCGGGAGGACGTTTCCTCATTTCTAAAGCCAATTGACCTATTTAGGTCTCCAGATTTTTTTATTGATGCCTGGGTTTGGGACATAAATCCCTTCATCATTGCTTCCAAGGAAGTATATGACTCAGGATGATGGTTTGACTTTTGATGAAAAACATGTTGATTATTTTGAGAATTTGAGTGCTGATTGTTTTGAAGTCTGTGATGAAATTGCTGGTTTTGACCCTGCAATTTAGGTGTTGCAGGATTCAAAGTTAGACTATGCCACAAAAAATTAGGATGGTTCCTCCACTCAGGTTTTAAGTCTGAGAGAATGGTCCTGCTTTGTTATTGTTATTGTTATTATTATTATTATTATTACCAACGTAGTTGACACGCTCAAGATTTCCAGGACAATATTCAAAATTATGACCGTCACCACAACATCTGCATTGTATAGATTGGACAGAAGGAGGTGGTGCCACAGAATTGACTGATACGGCGTTAAGGTTTCTAATCAAAGATGTCATGTCATTCAATTATGTAGATATCAATGCATAAGCATCAGGATCTTGCACTCCCGCTGTCTTTCTGGTTGGTAATGCACGTAGATCAGCCCACTGACCATTGTTGTTAGAGATTCTCTCAAGGATATTGTATCCTTCATTATAGGTACACGATGTGAAAGCTCCGTTTGCAGTAGCGTCGAGCATTTGTTTTGCAGTAATATTTAAACCACTGTAAAACGTCTCTAACTGAATGCAGTACGGAATACCATGATGATGGCATTTTCTCAAATGCTCCTTGTACCTATCCCATGCATCAGGAACTGCCTCATCGTCCATTTGTTTAAAAGTACATATCGCATTTCTTGACTTAGCATTCGTCGTGGGTGGAAAATATTTTTAAAAAAATTTCTCCGCCATGTGGTCCTAGGTAACTATAGAATCTGGCTTCAGTGAGTTGTACCAAGATCTTGCACTGTCTCTTAATGAGTATGGAAAAAGTTTTAATTTTAATGCATCATCTTCTACACAAGGAAGCTTAAAAGAATATGTAATTTCCATGAAAGACTGGCCGTTAGTTTGTAACATATGGAACATTATCGGTTTTAATTCAAAATGGTGGGCTTGTAGAGTTGGTTTGAGAATTCTTGAATGTAATTGAGTTAAAACAGGAACATTGTAGGACTTAATACCACCATCTTTAGAATTAGCCAACCGAAAGATGTTTTGTTCCTCATCATCAATATTATTTATTGGCAGGTTTTCTGGATTTTCTCTGTTATTAGGCTGCCCATCAGGACCCAACGGAGGAACTTCATCCTTACTGTCCGTCATATACTCTTGTTCAGACATCTTGGGGGAATTTAAGACTCATTTAGCTCTTTGAATTCTTTTTCGTTGTCTAAACGTTCGTTCAATGTCGGGATCAAATTGGAATAATTCACCGTGAGGCAATCTTGGCATACACTGTTTTTTTTTGTTTTCCGAAAAGGTGGTAGAAAACTTGCTTTTAAAAACTTTACTTAAATAAAAGAAAAACTTCTAGCGTGCTTCCCCGGTAGCGGCGCCAAAAACTTGTTGTTAGATTTGATCTACACCTAATAAAAAGTGTTTCGTTTATATTAAATAAACATTGACGCAAGTATACATCTTGGCCTATTATCGTCTTTAAACAAGTAATAATGGTACAAAAGTACCGAATATCGATCCCACAAGAAAGCGTGGAAAAGTTTCTCATTAAAAGTCCAGTTCGTAAAAGCGACTTTCAGATGGCGAATTCGAAAACAATTTTTTTTTTGTTGGAGATTTGGTTAACAATTAAAGTAGAATCAACTATAAAGAGAAGCACAGGATATAAAATTCCGTTGGGATGAAATTAATAACTTAATAAAAAGATGAGACAACATTCCTCGGTTATCTCAAGAGTCCACTATTTTATGATACAACGTACCGGGTGTCAATTGTGATCCACCATAAAATATAACTTTGATTTAAATAACTTTGGACAATCATGCAGTACGATACACCTCTTTATTTTATTATCAGTCTCGGTCCCAACTTTACTTTATACCCCGAACTAGGACGATTAACCCATCATCGTTCGGTTTCTAATTATAACAGATGTATGCACTAAAAAGCAAATAATGGAGATGGACAATACAAAACAAACTAAAATAATAGAAATTACGTAACTTGTTATGCAAGTAATCAACTCCCGAAAATAAAGTGAATATTAAATTACAGAAAATATAAATGACAATAAGTTAAGTACAGAAATGTAAATGATAGAAAATAAAGTGCGTAAATTAAAGAACGATAAAAGTAAATTGTTGTAATTAATACACATGATTTAAATTGCAGAAATTAAATTGACATACTATTAAAAACAAGATAAAGACTGAGAAATTAACGACAACTTTAGATTGCAAGGAAAATCTTCTTTCAAATGTAAACTCAATACATACGGAATCCTTAAGTGAACCACCACCGGTCACGATTGGAATGTAATTCCAATCGTTAAGCTATGGATTTGGTTAATTAAAAATCCCGAAAATCAATTAACAACAAAGAACTTATTATAAAAACAAAAGTGGATGATTTATAGAACGAAACTTGTCGTGCAAGTAATCGGATTTCTTTGTATTAAAACCTATACAATTCCAAAAAGTATATTCAAACGTGAACAAATCGAAATTGGGAACCCGAAAGTATTGGTCGGACTTCCGGCGAATAATAATAATGGAATCGGATTATAATTAATAGTAACGAAACCAAATTACGTTGAAGGAATTATAAACAAAAACTTGACGAGCAAGTAACGAGTTTCTCTATATCAAAACCTCTCACAATTCTGTAAACTATATTCAACCGTGAACCAATCTAGTTGGAGACCCGAAAGTATTAGTCGGACTTCCGGTGAATGATAGTAACGGAATTGGAATTGGGATTAATATGGAAGAAACCGTAACTTACCTTCGAAAACTTGAAAACCGTTAGAAATGATAAAGCATGTTATGGTAACTTTGAATGATAAACAACACAAGATAAAGTGCGGAAAAGTAACGAACAAGTGATAAACGAGATAACGGAAAAGTACGAGACTTGATAAGATAAATTGTTAGGTCACGTTAGTGGAATATCAAGTACATGGGCTGAATATGATAGTTTGTATAAATAGTTTGCTGGTATATATAGTTTGCTAAACAGTGTGTTTAGGGTTAATGATCATAATTAGATATCTTGTTTACAGTGTACGGCTACAGCTTATCAACTATTTCTGTTCAATCTATTGAAGTGAGATTTATGACGTATTACTGATTATGTTGATTACATTGTGATTGCTTAATTTAATCTGGGATCCACAATTGGTACTAGAGCAGAAGGACGTCTGATTCAAAGGTAATCCTCTTTTATGTTGATTCAAAGTTTTGTGCGACTGTTTCATTCAAAGATTTTTCATTGTTTCGATTTTAATGTTAAAACTGAAATTGAGGCTTGAAGAATCATTCTTATCGTGTTCCTAAAATCATATCGAGGTTTGGATTGTTTTGATGGTGTAAAAATCATCAATTTTTGAGATTTTTGGTTACTAGGTTCTTACTCCCTGTTCTTGATAAAAAAAACCAAATTTTTCTTCAAAAAGTGCTAATCAAATCGATTTGGTTAGTTGTTTTGGTATTCTCTAGTTGCTTGTTTTGGTACTAAAGTGTTTGCAGATTTTTCCCGAGTCAAAAGTGCAAAAAATTCGATTTCCAGGTTAGTATTTCGTCCTCCAGTGTGTGTTTTTCGATACTGTTCTTAGTGTTCTGGTACTGGTGAATTCCGGATCCCATAGATTCCGGAACCCACTTATACTGCATCCCAAGATCCAGTTCTCTCTTTCGGTATTGGCCTTTAATTTAAATTCCGGAACTCTCTCAAATTCCGGAACTTTCTCAAATTCCGGATCTATTCCTAGATTCCGGATCCCCTTAAGTTCCGGATCTCTTTGCTAATTCTGGAACTGCTTTCCATTTACAGTTCTAGATCCCATAGCACTAAATTCCAGAACTAGTTTATTCCGGTACTGTTCATTATTCCGGTTCTTGTCCCTAATTCTGAAACTTGACAATTTCGGTTCTTATCCTCAATTCCAGAACTTGCCAATTCTTGTTCTTGTCCTCAATTCCGGAACTAACCAATTCCGGAACTAACCAATTCCGGATCTGCACTCCAGAACTCCAATTTCGGATCTTGCCTGCTGCACATTTTTTTTATCCGTTTTCAATCTGTTTGCTTCTAATTACAGTATTTCTTTCAGTTTATTCCTGATCCATCTTAGGAATTCATTTAGAATATCACTCCCTTAGGAATTTGCATTAGTATGTGCGTTAGACCACTCAATTGCCTTGGAATCACTCTACACGTCCTACGATCACCAAGTTCTCACAATGAATGCATAAGACGCACTTGCTATTGGTTCTGAGTTTAAGCCACCGATTCTATATCGTGGGGAGTACAATGATTGGAGAGATAGATTCATGTGCTTTATTCAGACTAAGCCGCTTTATGAAGAAATCCTCTGATCGCTCAAGGAAGGTCCGACTGTTCCACCGATGATGGACGTTCCTGCACAAGAAGGTGGACCTCCAACCCACCAAGTGCCCAAACCATACGATAAGCTAACCGTTGAAGAGAAGTGTAAACCGGATGGCGATACGTTGGCGAAGACTTATCTTATATACAGTCTTCCCAACAACATCTATTGTAGCATCGACAGCTACAAGGGCACGGCTAAAGGAATGTGGGATCAGCTTGCTAAGATAATGCAAGCTAGTCGTGAAGGCAAAAGATAAAGATCACCAACTGCCTCACTCGCTACGAATCCTTCAAAGCTAAAAGAGGGGAATCACTCACGGAGACATATGAGCGCTTCTGTACTCTACTGAACGATCTGCACAAGAACAACATCTTCAAGTCCAACCTAGAATGCAACATCAAGTTTCTCAACAACCTTCAACCTGAGTGGAAGGGATTTGTTCTTCATGTCCGCCACAACCGATCTTTAGAGAATGTTCCGCTGCATGAGATATACGAGATGTTACTAGAAGATGAAGATGACGTCACTGAGCTGATGGGAGATAAAAAGTCCAATGAGAAGACGAAGGAAGATCCTCTTGCCCTGATGACTCACAATTAGGAAAAGCAAGCTTCACGCAGTTCGCATAGAGAGGAAGCGCCAAGTGAATCTGAACACGAAGATGACGAACCCGAGAGTGATTCTGATCCTGAGCTCGACAGTATTAAGAAAGAGGTTGCTTTGCTCTCCCGGGAGTATGCTAGGAAGAAGTTCTTCAAGAAGCCGACTGTTGATCCAAACCCTTCAGTGATTTGATAATGACCCTTTAGAACACTTAGTGAAAATTGTAAGTAAACATTATGTATTAAAGTTTCACTATCGCTGATAAGTACTAAGACTGTTACAGTACCGCTGATAGGAACTCTCGCTTGTTAAGCTTAACATTCAGCGATACTGTTCATCATCATAGCTCTGAGTCTGTTTAGTCTATGCTATGATCGCTGAGTAGTTTTAGTTTGTTTACTTATGATCCCTGAAGACAAGTTTCACGTCAACAAAGATTCTACGCTGAAGTCAAAGATCAAGCTCAAGAATCAGCGACAAGTCTACTAATGAACTGATGTGGATATCAGCGAAGACCAGACCTGTCCACCTATACGTGAAGTTTCAAGTAGAAGACTTTAGCATTCGCTGAGCCTTATCATTCGCTGACAAGGACCTGTTCAACGAAACGCTGATCATAAGGTCTACTCTACATGATACTTTTGTCTTATCTCCCTTGCATGCCTCCATACGAAATCTGTCAGAACGGACTTCCCTTTTGTTTGAATTCGTACAACAAACTCTGATTCTACACTGTTCATCATGCGGCTACTAAGGTTGTCCACAAGAGTCAACTTATGCAACCAATAAGCTGCTGCCACGTGTAAAGGTATACTGTTGTGCATTAAATGCATGCAGTATATAAGAGAGTAACCCTACTTCATTTTGAAGTGCGCTGCCATCTCTTCTTATCTATCTTTGTGTTGGGTTATTGTTAGCAATTTCCTTATCTCATTTCTCTCTTAATTCTAGTGCAAGAAACTATGTGTTCTTAACTTGTTTAGATTAGGTTTATCCTTATCTTGTTCCGCAACAAGTTGTAAATTGTCTTTGATTTATCAATAAAAAATTTAGAAAGTAAAAATCGTGTGTTTGTATTCAACCCCCCCCCCCCCCCCCCCGCTCTTATTAGAGCAGATTTGTTTAATCTCATAAACAAGATCTTTCTTATACTAATCTTCTTTCTTCCTTGCTATTTCTTAAAATGGCTGCTAACACAAACACCGACTACATTGATAATGGTTCTCTTGCAAAACCCCCTAGATTTTCCAGAGATAATTTCAATCTGTGGAAAAATAGGATGATCCTCTTCTTAGAAGGTGTAGACCCAACTATTCTTTACTACATCGAAAATGGTCCATATGTTCCTATTCGAATTGATCCTGAAGTTCCAGCCGCTGAGGGTAGAGCTGCTATCCTTGAAAGGTTGGTTCCTAAGGAAATCGATATGTAGACTGATGAAGATAAGAAGAAAGTGGCTCTCGACACCAAAGCCAGATCCATTCTCTCCATGGATCTTCCTGACGAAGTCTATCATTCCGTCATGAACCTGAAATCCTCTAAATCCATGTGGGACACAATTTGTGTTCAATATGAAGGAACGTCTAAAGTCCAGGACTCTCGAAAGATCAACCTGGTAAGGCAATATGAAAGTTTCATCTGTGGTAAGAATGAAACTCTCTCTGAAGTGCACCAACGTTTTAACTGCTTAATAATAGATCTAAAAATGGTTGGTAAGGAATATTCTAACTTTGAACTTCTGAAAAAGTTCTTAGAATGTTTACCTGAGAGCTGGGATAGTTATTCTATGTGTCTCAAGCTATCAAAAGATCTTAAAACTATGACTCTTTCTACCTTGTATGGCACAATGCTCAATCATGAGCAATCGAGTCATCTTAAGAAGAATCTTGTAAAAGATCCAAAAGCTCCCCTGTTGCTTCTATCTCAGAGTCACCATCCACTCAGCGATCTTCTATCAGTATCACTGAGTTGGAGAATAACTCTGAATGCTAATCAGATCCTGACTCTTCAGATCTTGATGAATCCATGGGTATCCTGTCTAACAAGTTCAAGAGATTCGCCATGAAGAAAAACTTTAGAAAAAATAAACCTCTTGCTATCACTGACAGGCCTAGTTCATCAACCCCTGTTGATAAGGCCACTGCTACTTGCTATAACTGTGAAAAGACAGGTCATTTTGCAAGCGAGTGCAGGTCAAAGAAAGTCTCTCGATCCTCAGCTTTTCCCAAGAAATCCTCTAACTTCAGAGCTAGAGATGATAAATATCAAAAGTTGAAGGACAAGTATGTGAAGTTGAAAAGCTTGAGGAAGAAAGGCAAAGGCCTTGTGGTTGACTATGATTGGGCTGCCTCTGACGTAGAAGAATCATCTGACTCTGAAGATGATGAAGAAGCCAATCTTTATCTTATGGCCAAACTAGAAGAAGAGGAAGACAACACTGACATTCCCTCTACTCAGCCTCTGCCTCCACCTCTGCTACTAAGGTATCACCTTCCTTCTTTACCAATATTTTAAATATTGATGAAGCTGATAGTCTTCGAAAGATCGATCTGCTGACTATGAGTTTATATGACGCCATGAATGGCAAGCAAGTTGTTGAGAATCAAAACATTGATCTCGCTGAACAACTAAGAAACTGTCACCTTCAAATAGAAAAACTTTCTAAAATTGAAGAAGACTTGAGAGATCAGGTTCATATAAATCAGCTAGTCAAAATCGAACGCGAAGAAGCTATCTCTTCTTTAAAAGCTGAAAAGAATACTGTTGATGGATGGTATAAATCCTCAACAAAGATCACTGAGATCATAAAGGCTCAGATCCCTCTGTGTGATAAACGTGGTCTTGGTTACAAAGCTGACGCTGAAAAACCAACCACTGATCGTTCTATGCTTCTGTTTGGAACCTTCGTATCATCAGTCGTTGATCCTTCATCCTCTCAGTGTTCCTCTTCTATCTCTCCTATTCCTGAGGAAAAACCTACCTTAACCGCTAAGGATAAAGGTAAAGAAAAAGTTGTTTTTCAAAATCCTCAGAGAGGCATTGTTATCTCCGAGAGAAAATCTACCTTAACCACCAAGGATAAAGGTAAAGGAAAAATGATTTATCAAAAACCTCAGAAGGGTATCTCAATACCTGAAAAAAAACTCTACCTTGACCATTAAGGACAAAGGTAAAGAAAACGTTGTTTCTCAAAGGCCTCAGAAATGTATTGTTATATCTTCGCTGATTGTTTCTAAAGCTTCAACGACTTATCCCTCTAACTCTAAGAATAAGATCCCTGGATTTATTCAGCGATCCACTCCTAGACTTAAGTTGGATATTACTGGTAAGAAATCCGAAGAACTGATTGTTCCTCTCATTTCCAATGCCAAAGGTATACTTAATGCTGGCCCTGCTCACTTAAAACTTAAGGGTAACCTTACAAATACTCCTAAAGCTACTTTTAGCTATAGGAAATGTTATCACTGTGGACTTACAGATCATATTGCTAGTAAGTGCCCCACAGCTACCAAAGATGACAAGTTAGCTAAGGTGAAGATAAATGCTCCCAAGGCAAAGCATACCACTTAGGTTAAGAAATTAACCAAAGTGAAGAATGACAAAGCTGAATCTTCAAATGCTGCGAAGATTGCTGAAACTCCCATTCCCTCCACCTCCACTGATAAGTGTGTTATACACGTAACAAAGTGGGTACCTAAACCTGACTCGTCTTCTTCCTCTGTTCGCAGGTCAGAAAGGGCATCTGGTATCTTGATAGTGGATGTTCTAGACATATGACTGGAAAGAAAAACTTGCTCTCTGACTACAAGGAAGAGAAAGGTCCCTCTGTGACGTTCAGTGGAAATGGAAAAGGACATACCCGAGGTTATGGTGTACTTTCTAATGGAAACACCACCTTCGGAAGAGTTGCTTATAATGAAGGCCTGAAGCATAATCTTCTAAGCATAAGTCAGCTCTGCGACAAGGATAACAAAGTAATCTTTACTAAGGAATCCTGCTTTGTCGCTGAAAAAATGGAGAAGATAGCTCTCAGTGGTTATCGTTTAGAAGATGTTTACGTTATAAACATGGACTTAACTACCACTGAGAACTCCTGTTTCTTCTCGAAAGCCTCATCTGATGTCAAATGGTTATGGCATAAGAGGCTCTCTCATCTCAACATCAAGACACTGAATACTCTATCTTCTAAAGAGTTAGTTACTGGTCTACCTCAGCACTCATATGCCAAAGAGTCCTTATGTTCAGCGTGCGAGAAAGGGAAACATACCAAAGCAAGCTTCAAATCAAAGCAAGTCTCCTCAGTGTCATCACCTCTACAACCTCTCCATATGGATTTGTTTGGCCCCGTTAACAAACAATCCATCGCTGGAAAGAAATATACACTGGTCATAGTTGATGAATTCTCACGCTATACCTGGGTAATGTTTCTCCGTGCTAAGAGTGACACCCCTGAAGAAATCATCACCTTTGTCAGGAAAATGGAAGTCCTGAACAAAATGACCATTCGCTCAATAAGGAGTGATCATGGGACTGAATTCAAAAATAAGTCTCTTGATTCCTTCTTTGAGAGTAAGGGTATTTCTCACAAATTTTCTTCAGTGAGAACACCGCAACAAAATGGAGTCGCTGAAAGACGAAATCGAACTATCATTGAAGCTGCACGTTCAATGCTCAGCGATTCTCACCTGCCTACTCAGTTTTGGGCAGAAGCTGTCAACACTGTGTGTTTTACGCAAAACAGGTCGCTGATCGTTAAAAGATTCAAGAAGACAGCCTATGAACGTTTTCATGGAAGAAAGCCTTCAATCAGCTTCCTTTACATCTTTGGCTGTCAGTGTTTCATACTGAACAATAGAGATACTCTTGGAAAGTTCGATGCCAAGGCTGATGATGGAATATTTCTTGGATATTCTTCTATCTCCAAAGCCTTCAGAGTCTTCAACAAAAGAAGACGGACTGTAGAAGAAACTATCCACGTCACCTTTGACGAATCCCATTCAGCGAACTCTCGACCTTCTGCTGATAATGAAGAACTGAGTCAATGGATGTTCTCTCATCTTGGTGATTCAGAAGACACTCCTACTCCTACACCTCATACTCAACCCGCTGAAGATGATGATCCTACCATCATTCCAAACATGAAAAATAGTGAAGCTGAAACGTCATGGGTCTCAGCTATTCCTCTAAACACTATTCATGCCTCTGAACCCTCAGTCTCAGATATACCATCTACATCTCAGCAATCAGTGAATGAAATGACATTTGCACCTACTCCTCTCTTGGCTGATATACCAGAAGTCATTGAAGCCTCATCTTCAGCTCCTCGAACAATTCAGATTGAGCCTACGTCTTATGCTCCGGCTCAGCGATGGACTGTCAATCACCCAATTGAACAAATTCTTGGTGATCCAAACGCTGGTGTTCAGACTCGACGAAGTGTAGGTAACATTTGTTTATTTGTTAACTTTATTTCTCTGATTGAACCAAAGAAAACAAATGATGCCCTCCAAGATCCAAACTGGGTCAGTGCTATGCAAGAATAGCTGATTGAATTTGAAAGAAACAAAGTTTGGAAACTTGTTCCAAGACCATCCAACAAGACAGTGATAGGTACCAAATGGGTCTATCGAAACAAGTTGGATGAGCATGGAACTGTAACCCGCAATAAAGCTAGACTAGTTGCTCATGGATACAGACAAGAGGAAGGCATAGATTATGACGAAACCTTTGCACCAGTGGTAAGACTCGAAGCCATTCGTCTGTTCTTAGCCTACGCTGTACACAAAGACTTTAAAGTTTATCAGATGGATGTCAAGTCAGCGTTCCTAAATGGAAAGCTAAATGAAGAAGTCTATGTGGAACAGGCTCCAGGATTATCTGATCCTAAGCATCCAGGTTATGTTTATAAACTGGATAAGGCACTTTATAGCTTAAAACAAGCTCCTCGTGCATGGTATGACACTCTCTCTACCTATCTCCATATTGAAAAATTTGAGCGTGGCAAAATCGAGAAAACTCTATTTTCAGGAAAGTAAAAGGTCATATTATACTTGTTCAAATATATGTCGATGATATTATATTTGGTTCTACTAACCCTGACCTTTGTACTAGCTTCTCTGAAAGGATGCAAGCTGAGTATCAGATGAGTATGATGGGTGAGCTAACATATTTCCTTGGTCTACATGTTAAGCAAAGTGAAAAAGGCACTTTCATAAATCAGGGAATGTATGTTAAGGATATGCTGAAGAAATATGATTTAACTGAAAGTTCAGCTATGAAAACCCCTATGGCACCACCCCTGATACTAAACAAGGATTCTAATGGAATACCTGTTAATGTCACAAAGTACCGTGGGATGATCGGCTCTCTTCTGTATCTTACAGCTAGCCGACCTGATATTATGTATGCAACTTGTTTGTGTGCACGATATCAAGCTGAACCCAAGGAATCTCATATGATCGCTGTAAAGCGAATCTTTCGTTACCTTAAGGGTACTCCTAACCTAGGTCTTTGGTATCCCAAAGACTCAGAGTTTGATCTTATCGCCTATTCAGATAGTGATTTTGCAAGTTGCAAATTGGATAGGAAAAGCACCACAGGAGTCTGTCAGCTCCTGGGTGGTAAGCTGGTGAGTTGGACAAGTAAGAAGCAAAACTCAGTGTCCACCTCGACTGCTGAAGCTTAGTACGTAGCTGCTGGAAGCTGTTGTTCTCAGGTGTTGTGGATGAGAAATCAACTACTAGATTATGAGTTACAGCTCTTTAAGATTCCAATCTATTGCGACAGCACTAGTGCCATCGCTATAGCCAACAATCCAGTACTACACTCAAAGACCAAGCACATCGAAATCAGATATCATTTTATCAGAGATCATGTGATGAATGGTGATATTGAACTTCATTTTATCCCAACTGAATATCAGTTAGCTGATCTATTCACCAAACCTCTTGATGAGACAAGATTCAATTTTCTCATCAGCGAGCTTGTAATGCTGAACTACGAAGAATAAAATCTTCAGCGGTTCACATTTGATCAGCGATTGGATAAAACAAATTTGTATCTCATTCTATCACTCTCTCTGAACAAAATTGATTAGCTGATATCAAGGTAAGTTCTTTCTTACTAGCTGACGTTCGCCTAGAACTCAAAAGATTTCAAAACATTTTACATCGCTAAATATCTCTTCGTTGCAGTGATATTTTGAAATTTCTAAAATCCTAACGCTGATATTTCTCTTCAACGCCTCATGTTTTCAAAATGACCCTGAGTTTTTCAAAACCCTCAGAGACACTATGAAAAATGAAAGGACGTTCGTGATGTCATCATAACGGACAACCTCTGACACGCTCTTTTCTGACACACGTTTGCACGTTTTTTCTCTCATCCATTCAAATGCAAACACGTGTTCGTGTCATCATGAAAATCTTTTCCCGCTCAAGATTTTCTCTCACTATTCTCTAAATATATAAACCCCTTGTGTTTATATTTTTACTCTTTACTCGAAAAACTTCCTCCGCAAGAAAAACAACTGTTGCTTTTTGCTCTCGAGTTTTCCAGAAAACTGTTCATCTTCTTCATCGATTCTAAGGTTAATATTCTTATTATTTACCTACATTAACTTGTTTATGATCTTGTTATTGTTTCTAAAAGATCAAACAAAAAGAACTTTTTTAAAATAAAATCATCTTCTTTTATGGTTTTATAAAACAACCTTCTTGGTTGTTCTTCAAGTTTATAGCAAAACTCATAAACTTGTTCTTCATATGTTTTTCCAGAATCCCATTTTTCTTAAAATGGAAACTAGAAAATAAGACATTGGAAACTAGAAAATAAGACATTCACTGGTTTTTGTCTCTTTTTGTCAAAAAAAAAAAACTAGAAAATCCCAAAATCTCATTAAGACATTTTTTGTCTGTATGGGAAGTTTGAAACCCTAAAACCCTTATTTTGGATATTTTGTCCATTGTAAAATCTTTGTTCTTAATCTCTAAGCTGATTACAGAAATGGCTGCTACTTCTTCTACCGTTCCTACTATTGTGAACACTGCAAATGAAGAACTGGAAATCACCAAGGCTCCTCAGGTCAAGTTCACGATTGATGAAATTGATTGGGCGAAACACAACAATCTCTATGCGCTTTTCGAGTTTCCTCCACGAAAGCAAGTCACACATCTGAATGATGCTGTGAACTACCTGAAAACCTGCTGCTTATCCACAGCCCTGACAATTGTACCCCCTGCCCATAAATCCTTTCTATCACAATTCTGGTATTCTGCCATACACACTGAGATACCATCGGCCAAAGATCCCTCAAAGCTGGTCGACTGTATCGTCTGAGACACTGAATATGGAACAATCAAAATCACTCCCTCCTCTATCCGAAAAGCACTGAGCCTCCCAATCTCCACCAAGGAAAAACCTTTCGTTCCTCTACCTGACCTCAAGAAGCACGCTGACAGAGAAACAATCATTGCATTCTTTGATGCAATGGGTTACACTTGGGAAACCAAAAGAGGTGGACAAGAACCTGAGAAAAAGCTGACTGCAATCAAGAAGTCCAAGATGCCCAGCGAAATGAATTTTATCTTCGCTCACATCATAAGCTGTATGACAGCAAAATCCGGCTCCTCTGATCAAGTCCGCTCAACCTCAGCAAGCAATGGGTTATGCTCTGCTGAAAGGTCTCAATATTGACTGGGACTCTATCATCTATGATGATCTTGCGCTCAGAATTGATTCTGCTGAAAGACAACCATGGGTTCCATATCCCAGATTCATCAGCGCCGTCTTCCAACAAGGCTTCAAGAAGGACTACCCAACAGAGGGTGACCTGAAATTATCTCAGGTTGGCCCTAAGGTACTCGACTTCAAGCCAACGGCAAACGAGGTACGTCTCTCTCAACTCTTAACTCTTCTTAATCCCTCTTCTTCTACTTTTGTGGCTAAATCAACGGACAAACCCACTGCTGATACCCCGGCTACAATTTCCATTCCTTCTAAGAAAAGGAAACACTCAACTACCCAAATTGGTTCTGAAAAGACCAAGAAAACCAAGGAGCAAACCCCCAGCCATCTAATGTTGAAGACCTAGTGTCTGATCCTCACCAAAAGACACTAGATGGTTTCGTGCAACGCTCTGGCACAGCTGAACAAGACATCCCTTCCATCCCAACTTCAGCGTCTCTAAACGTTGAAGTATTAGACTTGGAACTGAACCCAACTCCTCCAGGCTCTCAACAGACGGAAGTGATTCCCAGCGATTCCAATGCTGGATCTCACACCCAACCAATCTTCTCATACTTCGCTTCCCCCCACATTCCTTTGTCTACTACATCTTCACCCCTTTTCTCTTCAACAACCATCAACCTCAGCTCTACTACTGCTGCACAAATTCAGAGGTTGATAGGACAAAGTACAGGACCTGCCGGTACTTCTGAGCGACAACGCTCGTTGGCTGAAGATATGGAATACTACTCAGGTTTTCCAGATTTTGAGAACTTCGCCAACCCACCTGCAAGTATACACAAAACACCATACACTTCTCTCTCTCAACCCCAAGCTTCTGAGCTTTCCTCTGTCCATAAGTTTCTCACTTTATCAGGTCCTAATTTGGGAGATATCGACAACTCCCTCAAAGATCTGATTAGAAGAGTGGACTCTTACAACACCACTCTCTCCACCAACTCTTCAGCGGTTACAGACGCTGGAGATAATCTGAAGAAGCTGAGCGAAGCTGTTGATAAGAGAGCTTCAAGCGCTGATATTGAAAAAGTGGATCGTAGCATTGCTCAATTCGCAACTACTCTCACTGCTAACTCCACAATCGTCAGCGATCTCAACCTCACCAACACCACCCTTGCAATCAACTTTACAACTCTTTCCAATGATTTCACAACATTGAAGACAGAGGTTGTTACTCTAAAGGGTGAGGTCTCCAAGATAAAAGCTGATGTTGATATCATCAAAGCTGATGTTGCTACTACCAAAGCCGATGTCAGCTCTGTCAAAGATCTTCTTCGACAAGTTCTCGATCGTCTAAACGCCCCATCTTCTCATTTTACTGAGAACGATCTTGTTGAACTTGGACGCATCAATCCTAATATATCTGGCCTAGAAGACAGATTATTATTGATTGAATCATACATTGGTATCACTGGCCCAGAAGACAATGATACTAATGCTGCTGCTACTGCTGCTGATGTTGTTTCCTCCCCCACTCATTATGTGGAAGAGGGGGAGATGAATGCTGAGACTGGTCTTCCCCAAAATGAGTCTGCTGCTGAGGTGGAGACAAATGAAACTACTGCTGCTGCTACAACCAATCAACCCCAGGAACATCCTGAGGGAACCGAGAAACCTCCCTCTATATATGAGGGGGAGCAACTCGAAGAGCAACATGATGAAGTTGTTGCTGATGTTACCTCTCCTTACGCTGATGAGGAAGAAGAAGATGAAGAAGAAGAAGCTGAAGATGATGAAGCCATCGACATCCCTGAGGATGAACCATCTTCTTCGCCAAAGGATGATGATGACGATGACGATGATGACTTCTTCGTCGTTAAGCCTATTCAGAGAACTACAGCTCTAAAAGGAGTAGTCATCGCTGAACAATCAGGGGAGGGGACCACAACAAGACCTGCAGCAACTGAAGCTGATAAAGGCAAAAATAAAGGCCTCACTGCAGATAATCTGACGATCTTGCTTTGAAAGCCAGTTTGTCAGGTACATTATCTCCTATTCCCTTATACTGCATCCAAACCCTATCCCTTCTCAATCTCCACTCTCCTCTCTATAAAACCTCTATACACTTAGCCTTATTCTTTTCTCTATCTCTTTCTACCCTGATCTAAACTAAATGATCGTTGTATCTCAGCTAGTCCTCTCCCCTGCTTGAGGATCCACCAGCTGATGTCTCCTCAACAACAATCCCAGCCACTAGAGCTGAAGAAATAATCTCGGTCTTGGATTTAATCACTGAGACCGATGAACCTGAAGAAGACATGCTCTCTCACCACAAAAGACCTTCCTTGGCTCCTCAAAAGATAAGTGAAGATGATCTGAAGAAAAGAGAAGAAATGATCAAGATGTTTGAGGATCAGCGAATCATTCTTCCGCGCTCCAAAAGCCCTGAACCTCCAAAGTTCAGACTTTCAAAGAAAGAATACGCTGATCATCGCCGAGCTCAAAGACTCCTCGCTGAAAGAAGGGAAGCTGAAGAAAAAGATAAAGCCCTCACCATCCAGCTTGCCCAACAATCAGTGAATGACCTCGCGCTGAAACGAGTACCCATTGAAGCCCAAAGAAAAATATGGGAAGAAGCTCAGCAGATCACAGAAGAAAAGACCAAGGTATCAGATTCTACCTTGAGATGGTGCAAAGACAGACTAAGCTATCGACACAAGCCATCCAGAATCAACAAGGTACACATCACTGGGAGAACAACCATAGGTGTTCCTGTTGTTGAAGTTGACCTTTTCAGAGAAGATGGCTCCAAGCAACACATCTATGCCGCTACCATCAAGAAGTATGGCTTCTCTGAATGGCTGGAGATGCGAATAGCCATTCAGCGATCTCGCTCACAATATAAGAATCATGTCGAAAAGATCATAAATTCTCAGATCGACTTGGTTTCTTCTGCTGTGGATATTCCTCCTCTTGAACCTCTCGCAACTCAACAAAGAAGGGGCTCTACAAAGAAAAAGTCGAAACCTTCAGACCCAGGTCCTCCCATTCGAAATGAAACAAGTATTGGTTTCTCTAAAGCTGAAGTACTCGGTCCTGATCCAGATCTCTCATCTCTTGACACCTCTCTTCCACCTGGTGAACGTTTCATTCCTGGTAAAGTCATAAGCGAACCCTATGGGATATTCTTTCGTGACTACGATGGAGGACAATGCTTTCAAAGAATCTCTGAGCTTCCCATCACTCCCATCGAACAGCTCAGGGATCTCATCTACTGGTGTGATCTCAGACGTGACCCTCAGGCCCGACATCTCAAACCCTTAATCTTTGAAGAAGCAAAGAACAAAAAGGATCAAGGAGTAAAGGTACCTGATTGGATGATTCCCACATCAAAGACCACCCTTGACGAACTTCTCGTTAAGGAAGAACCTTTTGATAGTTGATAGGATTTCCTGTAATTCTTCTATTCCTTTTCAGCTTGTATCTTTAGTACTTGTAATTTTATTTGCTGTACTTGTAAATTTTCTACTTCCCTTTTAACCTTATACGAAGTTTAAAGAAAAATTTCAGCGAATGTACTTTACTCCTTCAGTACTGAAAAGATCCCAGAAAACAGTAAAAGGGACAAATATTTTATGAGTTGTATTTATCCTTATGTTTTCATACTTAGCAATTTTCTTTTATTGCTATGTCATAATCAAATAGGGGGAGATTGTTGATCCAAACCCTTCAGTGATTTGATAATGACCCTTTAGAACACTTAGTGAAAATTGTAAGTAAGCATTATGTATTAGAGTTTCACTATCGCTGATAAGTACTAAGACTGTTACAGTACCGCTGATAGGAACTCTCGCTTGTTAAGCTTAACATTCAGCGACACAGTTCATCACCATAACTCTGAGTCTGTTTAGTCTATGATATGATCGCTGAGTAGTTTTAGTTTGTTTACTTATGATCCCTGAAGACAAGTTTCACGTCAACAAAGATTCTATGCTGAAGTCGAAGATCAAGCTCAAGAATCAGCGACAAGTCTACTAATGAACTGATGCGGATATCAGCGAAGACCAGACCTGTCCACCTATACGTGAAGTTTCAAGTAGAAGACTTTAGCATTTGCTGAGCCTTATCATTCGCTGATAAGGACCTGTTCAACGAAACGCTGATCATAAGGTCTATTCTACATGATATTGTTGTCTTATCTCCCTTGCACGCCTCCGTACGAAATCTGTCAGAACGGACATCCCTTTTGTCTGAATTCGTACAACCAACTCTGATTCTACACTGTTCATCATGCGGCTACTAAGGTTGTCCACAATAGTCAACTCATGCAACCAATAAGCTGCTGCCACGTGTTAAGGTATACTGTTGTGCATTAAATGCATGCAGTATATAAGAGAGTAACCCTACTTCATTTTGAAGTGCGCTGCCATCTCTTCTTATCTATCTTTGTGTAAGGTTATTGTTAGCAATTTGCTTATCTCCTTTCTCTCTTAATTCTAGTGCAAGAAACTGTGTGTTCTTAACTTGTTTAAATTAGGTTTATCCTTATCTTGTTCCGCAACAAGTTGTAAGTTGTCTTTGATTTATCAATAAACAATTTAGAAAGTAAAAATCGTGTGTTTGTATTCAACCCCCCCCCCCCCTTCTACAAACCTGTATAACCCTTCAGGACCAACACCGACCAACAATAATCAGCGTTACACCACAAACACAAAGTGTCGAGATTATCGAGACGAAGAACGACATAAAGCGCAAGACTGGTGATGGAAGAAAGAGGAACGACGAAAGGAAGCGATCAGAAGGAAAATCTGATGATCGAGCTGATGATGAACCCGTAAAATGCTACAACTGCGGGAGGCGAGGTCACTTCGCCAAAGGCTGCCGGAAGCCTGTAGTACGCAATGCCGAGTACTACAAGAACAAGATGCTTCTATCAAGGCAGAAAGAAGCGGGTCAAGCGTTGATGGTGGAGGACGATCATTGGATCCTAAAGACTGATGACGAGAATGAAGATGAGGAAGCACATATGTGTTATACTGATCTGAATCAGGAAGAAAATGATTCCCAAGATGACTCTTCCGACAAGAAGAAAGACAAGCACGAGTGCCAGGTATGTGGTTCTTCCAATGCTAACTTGATTAATCAAATGCATGAAATGGTGCGTACCTTAGATTCATTCAAACATAAGGTTAAGACTAAAGATGCCCACATCTCTAAGCTAGAAGCCAAGGCTAAGGTTAAATATGATACCATAGGCAAGCTAGCTATTGAAAAGGCTGAGGACATATGTGTGATAGAAAACTATCAATCTGAGTGCTCAGCCATTTCAAAACGAGTTGAACTCCTCGAGACCCAAATATCTGAATATACTCAAAAGTTAGAGAAGTCTCAGGATGAGTATTCCAAGAGCGTTTTAGTTCAAGAAAATGTTTTAAAAGAAAATGAGAAGTTGACCACTAAGCTTAAGGATCTTGAATCCAAACTTTACAAACTTGGTCAATTTGAACAAACCATCCACTTGAACAAGCCTAAGGAGTTCAAATATTATAACTCACTTTGGGGACTCAGATATGATAATCCGTGCTACCTAAAGAAAGTCTTGTCTAAGGTCCCCACTCTTTATGAATTCGATTTCATGGGCCTAGATAAGATATATCCCGAGTACAAGATTAAGTGGACTAAGGCATCTCCGGAAGATGAGGAGTTTGAGGATTTAAAAGAAAAAAGGTATATCTCTACCACCAATAGAGGCAAAACCTAAAACTGATAATCCTACTTCTGAAAATAAAACAAAATCGGATGATGCGCCGCCTAGGAAAAACATAAATGTACAGATCCCTTTCGTGTACGAAACGCTTAATGCGTCCTATTTAAAAAGCAAAATTCCTTATCTCCCCAATAATTACTTCGACATCTGTTCGCTCGCCAAGACGGTTGAAACTCCGCTTCCCATTCCGGCAACAACAGATGTAGATTCTAACGATAAATCAGAGCTAAAACGTTATGTTCCACCTCTGGTTTTGGAAAATATCATTTTTAAACTTGAAGAATCGATTGCGAGAGATAAGGTCATTTATGAAACCGAAAGGATTGTACTTTTAGATTCTATCGAAAAGCTAAAATAGACAAAACCCGAGACATTACCCGAATCGGAAAGAGAGTGCTATCGAACTGAGATTGCTAAGTTGACCTCTCAACTGTCCGCGTTGGCGACAGAAGCTTTAACGCTGAGAATGGCTAAGGAGAATACTGTGGATACTCCAATGACGTCGGTCACTCCAGAAACAATCTCGTTTGAAGACACTCCGATCTATTCGGATAGTTCCTCGTGCAAAGCTTTTATCGGAGTATCTGATGACACAAAAGACAAAGATTTGAGCTTTAAGGATAAAGGTAAGGCCATCTGATTCAAAAGAATCATTTTCCAGTTTTTGATAATCCGTTTGCGGATAACTCCTCATCTGACTCTGATGGCGACATACCACTTGATTCTGCACGAAGATTTTCTGAGTTTATGAATTCCACTCCTTGTCATGAAGATGATTTTTCTAAGATTGATTTTGCTCCTAAGCTTACGAGTCACACTCATTTTTTAGAAAAAAAATGCCCGAACCGATTAATTTTGAAAAAGGCGAATGTTCAAATTCTAAAACCGTTTCTAAGACCATTTCTAAAACTAAATCTAAAAGTCGGTCTAAGAAACGTGCAAAATCCGGTAAGAGCTCTTCTAAACAACTTGTTCACTCAAACTCCTCTGACGATAAATCCAATGTAATTTCAGATAGTATGGGTCGGGGGAAAGCGGTTCGGAGAGAGTGGGTAGAGAAGAAAGCTAAGAAGCGCCCTGAGAAGAACGAGTCATTTAAATCTTTTTCGCATAATAGGAATAATAACAACAAACATGGTTTTGGTTTGAATAACTCTGTTGAACATGGTTTTAAATTTCTAGTTAAACTTGACAATGTTCATAAATTGATTGATTTTTCGCGTGATTATGTTTGTTGTTCTCTTTGTGGTTTGAATGACTTTATTGACTCTAAACATGCATCTGATTGGTTTGGTACATATCATGTTTTTAATTCTAATCCTTCTCGTAAACCCAAACGAAAAAGACCCAACTCTAAACGGGTCTCAAACAAAGGTGCTACACATAACACCCAAGGACCCATTTATAGATGGGTACCTAAACATCCTTAATCCTCGACTCAGGATGCTCCAAGCACATGACTGGTAAAAGGGAGCTACTCACCAACTTCAAGGAGAAGTACTGTGCTGATGTAAGATTTGGCAACGATAACGTGGCCCTGATCATGGGCTACGGCGACCTAGTTCAGGAAGACCTCACGATCAAGCGGGTGTCCTACGTTGAAGGTCTTGGTCACAACCTCTTCAGCATCGGCCAGTTTTGTGACAAGAATCTTGAAGTACGGTTCATGGAAAAGAGATGCAGTATTCGAGTTGACGATGGAACGGAGATTCTCTCCGGTAATCAATGGACGAACCTGTACACCATCAATCTTGCAACCGTCAAGATAGACAAAGCCGTATGCCTTATGTCTAAAGCTACTACTCAACAGAACTGGCTATGGCATCGACGACTATCGCATTTAAACTTCAAGAACATCAATAAGCTGGTGCTGGGTGAACTCAAAAGAACATCTCTGCACCGCATGCGACATGGGAAAGATGAAGAAGGTGTCCTACAAGCCAAAGCCAGTTCCAAGCACGTCACGACCATTAGAGCTGAGCCATATGGATCTCTGCGGCCCAATACGCGTTCAAAGCATAAGCCACAAGAAGTACATGTTGGTGATGTTGGATGACTATTCAAGGTACACCTGGGTCAAGTTCCAACGTTCGAATGATGAGACGCCCGGTGTCATAGGCAACCACCTGAAGGGAGTTCAGAACAACCTACAGCTAACCGTCATAGCGATTCGCATGGATAATGGAACGAAATTTAAGAATCGCATCATCGGCGATTTTCTCACTTCGGCGGGGATTTCGCACAAATTCTCAGCAGCTAGGACTCCATAACAAACCGGTGTGGTGGAATTACGTAACCGCACTTTGGTGGAAGCGATGCACACTATGCTGACACAATATGGACTTCCTATTTTCTTATGGGCTGAGGCTATAGCGACGGCATGCTACACTCAGAATCGGTCTATCGTCCACACGCGTTTCAATAAGACGCCGTACAAGTTCATCAACAAACTCACCCCCAACATCGGCTATTTTCATGCGTTCAGGTGCAAGTGCTTTGTACTAAATGATAAGGATGATCTCGGCAAGCTCAAGCCGAAGGCGGACAAAGGGATTTTCATCGGCTACTCAACATCTTCCAAAGCATACCGAGTCTACAACAAAAGGACCAAGAGTGTGATCGAGAGTATTAATGTGACCTTCGACGAATTGGTTGATATGGCTTATGGACATAACAGTTCAGAACCCGTGCTTACTGGAGTGTCGGCTTCTGATCTCTCTAGATCAGAACCCAGGCACACAACAGTAGATTCTTCGTTGTCCAATACGTTGAAGTCACAACCATCTGAGTTAGATCTACTGTTTGAAATTTTTTATAATGACTTTTATATTCCCCAAGTTACTACTGATGCTTCTTTAAATGCAGATGGAGCTATAGTGGTGTCGACCAACATATCCGGTCCTCCACCAACCGCCAACGTTACATCATCGGAGGACTCACCCACTTCACCTGTGCTAGCGGCGACGCCACCTTCAAGTACTCAATCGGTGACCGCGTCTCCCTCACTAGTGATTCAATCCACTCCATCTACCCCCGGATCCAGCAACGGTACTGATGCATCTGCCATATCTTCATCAACCGCTGTTGTTTCCCAACCTGCGGCTGCCACACATCTACATCCAGTTCCATCACTTGAAGCAATTCAGAATCTACCCCTTGGGTCATTCAGAACCTCTATCGGACCCACTACCTCACCCCCAGAAATGGACTCGAGCGTACCCCCTAAAGAAAATCATTGGAGATCCGTCAGCTCTTGTTCAAACTAGAGCAACGACGGAAGCTGAAGATGAAGCCGCCCCCGTACTGCTAAGTAATACAAAAAAACGGGCACCAACCGGCAATGAGTGCCTCTTCTCCATTTTCTTGAGCAATGTCGAACCAGCGACGGTGAAAGTTTCCTTACACAATCTGGACTGGATAATGGCCATGCAAGAACAGCTGAACGAATTCGAGAGTCTCAAAGTTTGGCGCCTGGTCCCTCGCCCGAAGGAACGAATCATTATCGGCACAAAGTGGATTTTCAAGAATAAATAGGACGAGAATGTTGTCGTGGTTCGAAACAAGGCTCATTTGGTCGCTAAGGGGTATCGACAGCAAGAGGGGATCGACTACGAAGAGACGTTCGCACATGTTGCCTGAATCGAAGCTATTCGGATGTTTCTCGCATACGCCGCTCACAAAAACTTCACCGTCTGTCAAATGGATGTGAAGACGGCGTTTCTTAATGGGGTTCTCAAAGAGGAAGTGTTTGTCTCCCAGCCAGAAGGTTTCTTAGATTCGGATCATCCTAATCATATCTACCGACTCGACAAAGCCTTATACAGACTCAAGCAAACACCGAGATCCTGGAACAGTGTTCACCCATGCGTACTCCTATGTCACCGAGTACGAAGTTACACGCCGATCCTGAAGGAAAGGCCATGAACACTACTACCTATCGTGGATAAAATGTTCTCAACCTTTCTGTATGCTAGGTTTCAGTTAAGCGCATTATTCGATATTTAAAAGGTACTGCTAATCTTGGCCTTTGGTACCCTAAGGATACAGGTTTTGAGCTTACGGCGTATTCTGATGCTGATCATGCGAGAAGTATGCTCGACCAGAAAAGCACTACGGGGCACGTCCAGTTCTTGGGCGACAAGTTAGTTAGCTGGGCCTCAAAGAAGCAGACTTACATCTCCACCTCCACGGCGGAAGCGGAGTACGTGGCCACGCCTAGCTGCTATTCCTAAGTGATTTGGATGCGGACACAACTGAAGGACTACAGGTACAACTACTCGAACAACCCGATCTACTATGACTCTAAGAGTGCGATAGCCATCACAAGCAATCCAGTGCAACATACAAAGACAAAACATATAGACGTGTGCTACCACTTCATCAAAGATCATGTAGAAAAAAGTACGGTTGAACTCTATTTCGTAAGTATGGAAACCAACTGGCAGATTTGTTTACCAAGGCGTTGGACGAAAAACGGTTCCATGAACTCGTGTCCAAGCTTGGTATGCTCAATCTGAAAGTTTGAGTCCTGGTTGTACTTGTCACACCTTTCCTACACTACGGGATAACTGTATCTTTAGCAGTTACACTTGTCTCGCAGTGTGGTTTAGGTGTTTCAAGCACATCGGGGACACGTTCTCTGTATTTCCGTGTTTAGTGTTTCTTTCGTTTTCCATTTTTCCATGTTTCTTTAATTTTCTTCATCTAGTCTTTGTTATTCTCGTACCACTAACCGTTTGCTATTCAAGCTGTTTCCTCGAATGCTAAGTCCCGAAGGTATGTTTTCTCGATTCTGTGAGGGTAGAATAGCAATTTTTTAGAAATTGAGGGGGAGAAATGTAAGTTTGACAAGTCGAGGGGGAGCTTTATCAAATTTTCATGTTTGAAAGGGGAATTTCTGTTTTGTTTTGTTTAAGTACTGTTTGGGTAAAGAATCACACCCTCGACCGACTTGGGAGATTCCCCCGACTGACAAAGGTAAATATCCATTATTGCTATATCCCCGACACACGATAATTGGTTATTAAAAGACATATTGGGTCAGTAGTCATCTTACATTTAATGATCGCACGTCATGTGTCGCATATCACGTGTCGCACGTCGCATATCGCTAGTCTTACGCTATTTGTCCTACGTCACTAGTCTTACGTCGCCAGTTACGTGTCGCCAGTTACGACTCGTCGGTCTTACGTCGACAGTCTCCTGTCATCAGTGTTATATCGCTCTGGTCCTATGAAAGCATCATCCTGACATCCTGGTCCTGCGACCTGGTCTTACGACCTAGTCCTGCGACATCGTCATCCTGGTCTAACGACTTATTGGTCTTACGACCTAGTCTTACCACATTTTTCATAAGACCATTCCTATACTAAGATAACGTCCTACAAGACATTTATGGTCATATACATGGTCTTATAGTTCGGCGACAGTCGTATGCTCCATTAGACCAGCGAGCAGAGCTTAAGACGGTCTTACGATTATACTAATCATTCATGGTCAAGAGCCATTTCTTCTGTTCATTAATGCAGGTCCACAAGCAATTATGGTACAACAAGCAGGGGGAGGAATTCAGCTAGATATACAACTACATTCTCATCTATTTATACATTTTCTCTCTCGCATTCGAGCATACGTCGCTAACGCAAGTACCGCACGACAACAGTTCAAACCGCACGATAGCAGCTTGTTTTGCACGTTTAAACACACGACGCACACTTTTTACATACGACTAAGTGTATTTTTACTTCGTTTGTAACCTATTGTACACATATCATATGTCACAAAAGGACTTTCGCCCCTGTTTGGCGAACTATAGTGCAATGTCGACTCTAACAGAGCCGACCGCGGTTTTTTCCCTCGTTTTGGGGTTTTCCGCGTCACCAAATCTCTTGTCTCTTTTACTTTTTCCTCACGATTGTGTTTTTTGACTTGAGATACGTTTCTTTAGTTGTTAAGATCCACAATCGACCTTAAGTTGTACTTTTGTGCGATTTTTGGTGATGGTTCCTGTTTTCTTAACAATGATCTTAACTTTCAGTTAGTTCAGATTTAGATATGGTGCGGAAGCGTATTTAAGAACTGAAAGGTAATGCAAAGGTAGAAAAACACACAATATCAAATAAACAGTGAGAAAAGAACAGATGAGTATCTCCAAGATTACTGTTTGATATTTAATCAAGAACACCAAGAACATAACAAGAAAGAACTGTCGGTGTGTGTGTTTGTGTGTAGCTTTTTGTATCTTTTTCTTGTTAATAGAAGAACTCAACATGAGTCTTCTATTTATACTAATACAAAGGGGGCATACTTCAGACATAAAGGACTGAGCTACAGTAGACATGATCGTATGAACAGTAGCTTAAAACGGCGTTCATTTAATGCGCATGTTCCAACTTGGACAGAGCCCTATCAGAGTTTGACACGTGTAGTTTGTTGTCGGGCATTGCTTTGTACAAGTGGATGAACGGATCCTGGAACAGTAGAAAGATATTTGTTAGTCTTCCAAGTCTTCAGTATGAACCACAAAAGCTCTGTTAAGGATGGCAGAGGTTCTGCGGTTCGGTCCTCTGTGAGTAGTCTTCTGCTGGTTCTTGCCTTCGGTTTTCTTGATGTCTCAGCAGAGCCTCTGTTGGAGGCTTTTATACTTAGCCTATTTTTCACTACTTTCACAAACTAGAAAGATTGGAGCTAACAATCTCCCCCTAAGTAGTGAAAAATAAAAAATTGAAAAGTACAACGATTTTTAAGGCTAAGTACATTCTATGAGGTAAAACATTGTACCTAAAAAGTTTTTAACTCTTCTTTCATACAAAGATTATGCCAGAGGCACTTATACTTGATTACATTATGAAAGGAATTTTTACAAAGGTTGATTGAGAACTTCAGAAGTTGGCATTTGGAAAGTTGTTTAAGATTATGTTGTTGCGTCCCCTCTGTATGAGTTCGAGATAGAATATGATCAATAGGTTTCGAAGGTTAATTGTCTGGTCGATGACCTCTATCAGTCTGTCTGCAAGAGTTTGATCCATACGATCCGTTCCTCTGTGAGCTACGAGAATAGCTCTGAACTCTGTCAACGTAGTTGTCACATACTTCTGACAATCCATCTGTACGAATAGTCGAGACTTCCCAGAGGGATCTTGGTAGACTAACCCCATTTTTGGATCTGTGATGATTGAGTTGGGTAATAAAGAGGATGGTCAGTTGTCTCCTAGTGGTTTGATACAGAGGTTTGTTACTCCTAGATCTCGTGCTTGTTGGAAGTCGACTAGGCTGTACCGCAGAAGTTTCTTGCGCATGGCTTTTCTGATTACTATGTATGCCCTTCGATTTGCTTCTGTTGTGGGGGTTTTCTTGGTCCAGTCCAGAAGGTCGGGTAGATCATAGGGATTTAGATTTCTCAGATTAGCATCTGAGAATTGGTTTATGGTATTGTCTTCCCTTTTTATCTTATATATATTGTAAGACACTTTAGGCCAGGTTCTGGTTTTAGAAAACCTACAATATATGACCTTGTCGATCTTTTCGTTCGAGAAGACTTGCCATTTTGGCTTGGGCGTTGTTCTTGTGAAGATGTCATCTAGCTCATAACGAAGATTGGGATCTTGAACCATTGGAGGCATAGGATCTCTGGCAGTTCTGTTGTAGAGATACCTGTACACAACTTCTTCCATTTCAGGTGTAGGTGGACCAGGTGGAGTCATGGGCCTGCGCAGAGCATCCATTTTTTTCTTTATTTCTTCCACACGATCTTCTGAGGGTTTTACCTTTGGATCCAGAATGGGTGTATCTGACAGAGGTTTAGTACCGAAAGCCTAGTCTTCTTCTTCTGGTTTTGGTGTCACATATGCGTCGAAAGAGCTTTTCATCAGTTTCTCTGTTGGTTGATGCTTTGGCTTCTTCTTCTTGGGTTCCTCTGTCATAATTCCTTTGCCTTTGTCTTTTGCCTTCGGCTAAAGATCTTGTACAGATGGGGTTGCTTCTGAGGTCTTTGTCTTTTGGATTTCTGTAGGAGCTTCTTTTGTTTTGGGGTTTGCCTCTGTTGGTTTTGATACTTAGGCTTCTGAGGACTTAATTATTTGTGAAGTGGGTTTGGTTTGAGAGTCTTCTGTCGATTTGCTCAGGTATTTTCGTTTTTGAGCAATCGATTTTGTTCTTTGTATGGTTCGGGATTCTTATGGTGGTGTTGGGGTAGGTGATATTGGTTCTTCGGGTGTTTTTGGTGTTGGAGAGGGGAGTGCATCTTCTGTTGGTTTGGAGGTTTAGTCTTCTTCGGAAGATGATAGAATGTGAAATTCTTCTCGTGTTGGCATATCTTCCTCGAAAACAGAAGTTGTTTCCACAGAGGTGGGTGTTGCCTCTGTGGTCTCTTGGTTTCCTCCTTGGGTTTGAGTTGGAGGAACTTAGTTTATGGGTTCTGCGGATACAGGTGGCTCTGGTAGACCTCTGGATGCGGCTTTTTCCCTTTGATTCTCCCCTCAGGATGATCTGATGGACCATCAGAGTCATCATCAGAATCATCCTGACCCTTATCTTTCGTACCCTCTGTTCTGCAAGATGTATCTGGTTTCTTTGGTTGAGTTTCCCCTGCTGCTATCAGTTTTGCGCATACATCGTCGCAGAGGCCAAGAAGACTATGAACCTCTGATTCTGTGTTGTAGCGCATTTTGCCGACGCTTTTTCTGAATTCCATGATGTAATCGGCATTTGCAGCAGTGAAGGCTTTCATCATCTCTGTAACCTGGTCGATCACCCCTTGGCCAAGTTCTGTGAGTTGAGCTTTGGCCATGTAGTCGGATTGCTGCATGATCAATGTCTCCCTTTCCGTTTGTTCGTGAACTTGTGCTAGGGCCTGCTTCAAATCTTCTGGTGTTAGGCCCGCAGAGGTTGAGGATTGAGCTTTCAGTTTTGCCAGCAAGTTGTTTACAGAATTTTGGAAAGCAAAAGTCGTGGCTTTCTCAAACTCAGCAGCAGCAGATGCAGCAGAGGTATCAGCAGTGGACTTTATCTGAGCTAAAGCATTTTGCACCTCTGTGGACAAGTTGTCCATTTTGGTGTTCAGATTGTTGATAGTCGTGGAAGTTTTAGCTGAAAAAGAATTGAAAGAGCTTTTCAACTCTTTCAATGTGTTGTCCACAGAGGTGACAAGGGTTTGGAACTCATCCCTTGAGACATATGGACTGTGTGTAACCTCTGGGTGAACAAATCTATCACCAGAGTGTGTCTCTGTTCCTGAGAAGCCTTCTTTCGCTCCTGTTTTATGTTGAGAGCGGAAGGACTTCCTTCTGATCCTTGAGCAAAGGCATCTTTTGCCTCAGACTCTACAGAAGTTCTGAGGATGACATTGTCTAGATCCACTCCAGAGGTGGGTGCTAGATTATCCTTCTGTTGACTCGGAGACTTGTCTAGAGTCTCTTTGTCTTTGTGCACTCTAATCTCCCCTGAAGAGATGTTTGGACTTAAGTGTGTACGTGTGGCAGAGGAAATAAATTCCTCTGCAGGGATTTCAGATGTGATTCGGGGCGAGGAATCATGAACTAAGGGTGAGTCCTTCTGAGAGGACTCCCCTGGAATGGTTTCCCCGGGTATAAGTGGTACAGAGGATGAAAGAATTTCCTCTGTCCGGTTAGCAGGGTTTGGGGTCGAGCTGTGCTGCTCTTTTTAAATATTACCTTCTGCTGCTAGACCAGCGGTAATAGAAGTGTGGGTTGCACTGGGAGTTGGTTGGGGATTTGTGACTTCCTCTAATTCGGCATCTTTTTCCTTTTCATTTTCTTTTTCTCCTTCTACTCTAACCACATCTTCTGTGACCACTTCTGTTGCTACTTTTGCCTAACTATCCTCTACGGCCTTTAGTCGTGCTTCTTGTAGAGTTGTGGCGTAAATGGTACTGCGGATTATATGTCTTAGATCTGGATGAAGAAATCCGCCTTGTATTAAGGTAGTTACCTCAGGGTCACGGTCCTCTTCTGGGGACGCCTCTTCCTCTGGACTCTTTTTTTGGGTATCACGAAGAGTTTGAGAGGATGAGAAGGGATTCTGTAGTACCTCTGGGGTTCTGCCTTGATGACCTGCATGGGTTTGATCGTCTTCTTCCAAGGCACAATCGCTGGTAGTGAGTCTGAAGTCGTGTGCTTCTGTGGATTGGTCGGAAAGTGCTTCTGCGGTCCATCCTGAAGTATCAAGAGTATGGGCGAATTCAGGATTCTGAAGGAAGGAGTTGAAGTCACCGTGGTGCGCATAATTGATTGGATTTGGAGAAGGGGCTTGCAGAGGGAATTCTTGTGCTACTTCTCCTAACATCTCTTCTACCACTGTATCTTCTGCAATTGTTTGCATAGGAGACAGAGGTTTCCCAGTTTTCTTCTTGCTCTTTTTCCTCTTTGGTTTAGGTGCCCCTTCCTCTGAGGCTTTGGATTTTCTCTTCTTCTTTTCCTTTGGGGGAGAGGGAGGAGCAGAAGATCCAACTTCTGTGGCATGAAGAGGAGAGGGTTGAGATTCTGTGACATTTGTTGAGGTGCCCTATGTGGTTTTCCTCTTGTGAGTTTTCTTTGTGGGAGTTGTGGTTTTCGTTGTAGAGGCTGAGATGATTAAGGCCCTCTTTGATAGGAATCTTGTCTGAATCAAGTCGTGTTTTTACAGAGCTTTTGCCCATTCTTCGTCACTTAGTCTTTCCACAACTAGGGTTCCTATAGGGGTTCCTAGACGCGGGGGTGTCATCGGACTCAGTTTTGGAGTACGGTGAGCGTGTATGTATGCTAGTCTTAGGCGATCGTCAGAGGCATAGGTTAGAAGTTTTGCTGGCAGAGGCCTGCAGAAGGGATATCCATCTTCGTGAGTTGTTGGGTTGATATTTGTTAATGGATATGTTTTGGCCTTGGGTCCCTCCATTGGCCATTCGTGTTGAAGAAGCAGAGGTTCCAATAGAACACCCAAAATTCTTTGATATTGTAGAGGAGGTAGTGCATCTTTGGAACGTCCTTTGGATTTCTGAGAGGCAATTCTTCTGTCAATTGTGTTGACCATTTCCTGCATCATCAAGGTCGCGTAGTCCAAGGGAATATCGTAGTATACCCCGTACATGATGGCCAAAATTTGGTGAGAGGATTGGTCTGAACTTCCCACTTTCCCAGTTAGACACCTGTTGAGAATGGAAAAGAGAGTATTCCATAGTGGGGGTAGACAATTTCTTCTGAAATCATTCCTTTTTCTTAGGGTTGTGTTATACCCTAACATTTCAACAAACCTGCAGAGCTCATCATCTGTGGGTTCTTCTGCGTAGAAAACTAAGAAATTTTGCTTAGCCTCCACTTAAATGAGTGAATTATCCATAAATCTCATAAAATACCAATTCAAATACCTTAAATACATATATATATATATATATATATACATATATATATATATATAATATATATATATATATATGTATTTCACAAAATAAATATTAGCAAATAAAACAAGTATCATTATTAATGTAAACTAATTTAAATAATTAACTAAAAAAAATAATCAAAATCAATTAAGAAACACAATTATTTCAATTACTTTTACTTTCCACTCACTCTCTCTTTTTCTTCTCCCATAACCGTTCACCATCACCAATATTACTACCATCTCTTTTTTATATATATCCCATTTCAAAACTCATTCCTTCCATTCACCTCTTTCTCTCTAACTTTTCTCTCTAAGAAAACTCTCTCATTTCTCTCCAAATTCTCTCTATTCTCTCTCAAATATTGTCTATATTTCATCCCTTACAACACAAGAAATTCAAGTGTTCAAGGTAAATGCATGTGTGTTGGATGAAATCCACACACCCTTCTCTTAATCTTTTTGTTTTTTCTTAAGTAATTTTTCTTCTTCTTCTACATCTTCTATAAACTTTTGTTAAGAACCATCTACATACATCTTAATGTTTGTAGATTTACCACCATAACACTTGCATATTATTAAAAAGGTGGTGAATCCATAAACAAACCTATGTTAAGATCAAAGATGGGCTCTTAACTTGCATGCATAAAGTCTAATTTTGACAGCTTACTGCCAGATTTCTATCCCTCTCTTCAAAAGGCCATATCTCACTCAATAATACTCCAAATTAAGTGATTCATTTTCTGGAATTTATTTTTATGAGTTAGGCTTCGAACCCAGGTGGTTTCACTAAAAAACTCAAAGATTTCGTCTACCAAACAGTCTTCATAAAAACAGTGCGCAAACAGCAAAGCTTTTTGTAGTGATTTTACGTCAAGAATTATTTCATGTACCTAATCACCTCTAAAAATTATAAATCTTTTGTCAAAGGTTTCCTAACACATTAAGTTATATGGACATAAAAGATCTTGAGCTAAATGGCCCTCAAAGATATCCAAAAACGAACAGAAAGTGACTATAAATTCTGGACAGCAAGTGATAATCTTTTTACTATATACCTAACTATTAACTCTAAACCCTTTTCATCATTTCTTGTGATGAAATTGCGGTATATATATATATACTATATACCTAGCTATTAACTCTAAACCCTTTTCATCATTTCTTGTGATGAAATTGCGGTATATATATATATATATATTCTATATACCTAACTAGTAACTCTAATCCCTTTTCATCATTTCTTGTGATGAAATTGTGGTAAATATATATATACTACATACCTAACTATTTACTCTAGACCCTTTTTCATCATTTCTTATGATGAAATTGAGGTATATATATATATATATATATATATATATATATATATATATATATATATATATATATACTATACATTTAACTTTCAATTTTAGACCCCTTTCGTCACTTATTATGGCGAAATTGCGGTAACGTCAATCTAACATGTATTTATGTTTTGATTACTAACTTCGGTTAATTCTTTACAACTTATAACAATAATCACAACAAAGGCATTTTATGATGATTTGGATAACTAAGCGCTATCAAGGCCTAAGGTTTAAGCATAGAATCTTACTAGCGTCCTTACGTTCGTAGGTTGGGAGTAGAATCACTCTACGGATTGCATTGTGAACACTTCAGAATCACCATCGTTTGTCATTGTGAGTTTTCACAGCCCCTTTTTACTATTTTGTACGTTTTGGGGTGAAAAGCATGTTACTGTTTACTTACGCATCGGTTGTACTATTTACTCAAATGATTTGCATTACTACGAACTTTTATGCGCTATGGTATGTATGCTTATGTTAGTCGATTTTGAGTTTCACTTACGTTTTAAGTCCCCGGTTCAACACTACATTACCCATCAACTCAATTCTTGAGCCGTTTGGTATATTATGGATAACGTTATTTGGTTGACACCCCACTCTCCTCGCGAGTGCCTAATTACCGTCTTCTCTATCATGTTTGTGAGGAACATGTGTCTAAACAGCAAGGTCTTACACATGTGGAATTATTTCACCGCTGAGGTAGGACGTGAAAAGAATATAAGGGGCGTGGGTCAGTCAGTAGGTTTGGGTAGTGGGCTCATTACTTTAACATTTAGCATACAGATATACCTTGTGCATGGTAAACAACCGGAATTTGCATACAATATTATACCTTGCGCATGTTGACAAACGAATACTTAATCAACGGTACGGATTTACAAAGATGCTTTATATCTGTTATACATACCGAAAACCTGTGAACTCACCAACTATTCAATAGTTAACCCTCTCATTTACATGTTTTTCAGGAAATATAAAGTAAGGTTGGAACTTTAGAAGGCACCACTAGTAGCCGCATCCTGCACGTGTTTTCATATGTCATTTTGTGTTTCGGACATTTTATATTTTGGACAACTTACGCTTCGGACAAATTTATATTGTTAAGACAATATGTAATGTTTGTAACCTATTTTATGCTATGGTGATTTGGTGTATCTTGTACCTTACGCAATGAAACCTTGACCTGTGACATCTCGTGTTTCCGCTTTAGCGGGGTGTGACAGATTGGTATCAGAGCCTCAGGTTATAGAGAATATCGGTCTTCCATTGGAAAAACCCAACTATAACCAAAATCTGAAACTGACATAAAAACTACTAACCCTACTACTAGTATAACTAAGTCTAGAATGGTATTAACGGACCTTAATTAAACATAGCTTGATCACCTATGTTCGAATAAGGAAGGTTAATGCGAGACTAGAAATGGTTATAGTAGGAGTGAGTTAAATTTTCACTTACACTCATCATGCATAGTGCGTAGACATTGCGTAGGATAGACATTACACTTGTACGCTTAGTGACTAAGTATACTTTTGCCTCAGTTTCACTATGTCATCATCATCGTCCCACTCTCTTCCTTCTCACTTAGCCGATGCGTCGGGTTATTTCATCGGTAGACCTCGCGGCAACTCACCGAGTAACCAAGAAGACGAGGACCTTAGGAATACAGATACGGATCTTAAAGTTTCAAGCGCGCGAGATCCTTACGACGGACCGAGAATGCCACCAACCTCGGTACTACCCCGACCGACCTCGATAATTGTCCAACCGAACCACAATGGACCATGCGTCAGGCTAATTGTGAGAAAGAGTGTTCCAATCCCACGAAGAGTGACGTTGGGGACGGCGCATCCGGAGGCACTGGAGCCGCCACGAGTAGTCACTGGTGTGCCAATCGGACAAGTGTCCGGTACGACTTGGGCCGAGGAGCAGCATATGAGGGCTATGGCAGCAGAGCTTCACGGCTGTCAGGTGAGGTTGACTCACCAAGGACGTGTCTTGACGGAGCTGGTGGAGCTACATCATCTCTTGACCAACGTTTCGACCCAGGCCCGGGAGAGCGCTAGGTTGGCTAGGCGAATCGCAATGAGGGCGGTATTGGCATGTGTAATTGGTGGGATATTGTTATTCCTGTTGGTGCTGTCGATCTTGATCAACACGTACTTAGGGCGGTACTAGTGTGGACGGTGGACGTCTTGGAAGTTGTTTTTCTTTAAGTTTATTTCAAATTATGTATTTGGGTGGTACTGTTTTAACAATTATGTTACTGATGTATAATAAACATCAGAATTTTGCAACCGCGGAAATTATTAGGATCTTTAATGGAAAAACGACAATTGACAAAAGGAGATCTTTCATTTTATTTTATTTATTTACGCATTTAATTACGTAATATTTATTATTACAATTTCCAAAAGTTAAAAAAAAGAGTAAACTCTTCCAAAATATCCAGGTCTATTTGTACAAAATTTTAATCAAACCAATGTTTGCAAATGATTTTTAGAATCATGCCTCCAAGAAGATCCACACCTGAAGACCAGACACCTGATAGGCTGATATTGCCCAGATCATAGCTCAACGCATCCAAGAGGCAATACCCAACATCGTAACGCAGGTGACCGCCGGCATAAACGCTGACCGGAGGAATAATGGGGTCAGAGGCGAAAATTCCAACAACATAGCTAACAACAACAGAGGATGTAACTACAAGACGTTCATGTCCTGCAAGCCCAAGGAGTTCTACGGAAAGGAAGGTGTCGTAGGATTGCTTTCTTGGTTGGATAGCATGGAGTCGGTACTCCATATTAGCAAGTGTTCGGAAGACTGCATGGTGGAGTATGCAACATGTCAACTTCATGGCAGGGCTTTGACTTGGTGGAACATTCAAGTCCAAACCCGTGGCAGAGAAGATGCATATAAACTTTCTTGGGAAGAATTTAAGAAGCTACTCATTGAAGAGTACTGTCCAAAGAGTGAAATTCAGAAGTTGGAAGCTGAATTTTGGGATCACAGTATGGTCGAAGCTAATATAGATTAGTACACGGCTCATTTCCATGAACTTGCAAAACTGGTGCCGCACATGGTTACTCCCGAGAGCAAAAGGATTGACCGATACTTATGGGGATTAGCGTCGGAAATCCGAGGGATGGTTACTTCGGCAAATCTGACCACAATCCAATCTGTTGTGGCCTTGACAACTACTTTAACCAATGATGCGGTTAGAGCAGGAACTTTGATCCATGGAGGCGCTAGTAACAAGAGGAAGTTGGAAAAGCAACCGAAGAAGAAGTTTGGTGGTAATGTAAGCAAGAATCAAAAAGTAGTAAGGAATTACGGGATGAATGCTCAGGAAACAAAGCAGTATGGTGGTTCACTCTTGTGGTATTTGTAAACAGGCAGGTCATTTCACCAAGTACTGCAGGTTGGAAAAGGGTGTCAGTGATGGGAAAAGGGTGTGTTTCGCGTGTGGAAGTCCGGATCACTTCTGGAATAGGTGTCCGAGTTGGAATAAAGGGCCGACCAAAAACAACGCTGGAAATCAGGCAAAACAGGCAAATCAGGGGAATCAAGGAGGCCAAGCTCGGGGACGGGCATTTGTGTTGGGAGCTGAAGAAGCCCGTCGGGATCCTAATGTAGTGTCAGGTACGTTCCTCTTAAATAATCATTATGCCTTAATACTATTTGACACTGGAGAAGATAGGAGTTTTGTTTCGTTAGCATTTAGGCCTTTGATCGATTTGGAATCTAAGAGAATGTCAGATGCTTATATTGTTGAGGTCGCTAACGGTCAGGAGTTAGAGGCTAAAGATGTAATCTTAGACTGTACCCTGAACCTAACTGATAAGCTATTTAGCGTTGATCTCATTCCAATTGAATTGGGGAGTTTCGACGTAGTAATAGGTATGGACTGGTTATCCAAGAATCGAGCAGAGATTTGTTGATTCGAGAAGACTGTTAGAATGCCTCTGCAAGACGGGGAAACCCTAGTCATTCAAGGAGATAGAGCTGGAAGGAGCCTAAAGATAGTGTCACATATGAAGGTCCATAAGTACTTGAGAAAGAAGTGCGTCGCGTTTTTGGAACATGTGGTAGAAAATAAGTCCGAGGAGAGGTGAATCCAAGATATTCCCGTGGTGAAGGATCACCCGAAAGTGTTTCCAGATGATTTGCCTGGACTTCCCCCGTCTAGACAAGTCGAATTCCAGATTGACCTCATACCCGGAGCAACACCTGTTGCTAAGGCACCATACCGCTTAGCACCTGCCGAAATGCAATAGTTGTCGAGTCAACTTCAGGAACTTCTGGATAAGGGATTCATTCGACCAAGTTCATCACCCTGGGGAGCCCCAGTTTTGTTCGTCAAAAAGAAGGACGGATCGTTTCGAATGTGCATCGATTATAGGGAGTTAAATAAGTTGACAATAAAGAACCGATATCCCCTCCCTCGTATAGACGACTTGTTCGACCAATTACAGGGTGCAACTTATTTCTCAAAGATCAATCTTCGATCGGGATATCACCAGTTGAGAGTCCGTGAGGAGGACTTACCTAAGACTGCTTTTAGGACTCGATATGGTCACTACGAGTTTTTGGTTATGCCTTTCGGGTTAACGAATGCACCAGCCGTGTTCATGGATTTAATGAACAGGGTATGCAGGCCATACCTTGACAAGTTCGTGATCGTGTTTATCGACGACATTTTGATCTACTCTCGAAGTAAGGAAGATCACGAACATCATTAAAGAGTAATTCTAGAAGTTCTCAATGAGCAGAAATTGTACGCCAAATTCTCAAAGTGCGAATTTTGGATTCGAGAAGTACACTTTCTTGGTCACGTGATTGGAGAGAAAGGAATTCACGTAGACCCGGTTAAAGTGGAAGCCGTTAAGAAGTGGGAAGCTCCTAAGACACCAACAGAAATTCGTCAATTTCTGGGTTTGGCGGGTTATTATAGGCGATTCATCGAGAACTTCTCCAGGATTGCTAAACCCCTCACAACACTGACCCAAAAGGACCAGATGTTCGTTTGGGGAGAGCAGCAAGAGGAAGCGTTCCATCTATTGAAGCAAAAGCTATGCAATGCGCCAATTCTAGCTTTACCGGAGGGAACCGATTACTTTGTGGTATATTGTGACGCATCGCATCAAGGTTTAGGTTGCGTATTGATGCAAAAGGGCAAGGTTAAAGCATACGCTTCTAGACAACTAAAGGTTCATGAGAAGAACTATACCACGCACGATCTAGAGCTTGGAGCTGTGGTATTCGCTTTGAAGATTTGGAGACATTACCTGTACGGCACTAAGTGCACTGTCTTCACCGATCATAGGAGTCTTCAGCATATTGTCGACCAGAAAATGCTCAACATGAGACAGGGAAGATGGGTAGAACTGCTCAGTGACTATGATTGTGAGATTCGTTATCACCCAGATAAGGCCAATATGGTGGCAGATGCCCTGAGTAGAAAGGAAAGGGTAAAACCTTCGCGCGTTCGAGCAATAGGAGCACTTGTCCAGACAAGCTTAAAGACGCGAATTCTCGAAGCTCAGGTCGAAGCAATGAAAACGGAAAACTTGAAGGACGAGACCCTTCACGGGTTGGAGGCTAGATTTGAAGCTAAGGTCGATGGAGTGCGTTACTTCAAAGACAGGGTTTGGATCCCAAAGGCTAACAAACTTCGGGAAATGGTTTTGGAGGAGGCCCACAAGTCCAGATATTCAATTCATCCAGGGGCGGATAAGATGTACATGGATTTAAAGGAATATTATTGGTGGCCAAGAATGAAGAGAGATATTGCCGTGTACGTGGGGAAATGTTTGACTTGCTCAAAGGTCAAAGTTGTATATCAAAAGCCATCTGGTCTACTACAGCAACCAAAGATTCCCCAATGGAAATGGGAGCAAATCACTATGGACTTTATAACCAAACTACCGAGAACTGCCAAGGGGCACGACTCGATTTGGGTTATAGTAGACCGATTCACGAAATCTGCACATTTCTTACCAATTCGGGAAGACTATAAGATGGAGAAGCTAGCTTAGATCTACATCAACGAAATTGTTGCACGTCATGGAGTTCCGGTTTCCATCATCTCTGATAGAGATAGCCGTTTCACATCCTGGTTTTGGCAGTCACTTCAAAAGGCATTGGGCACGCAATTGAACTTGAGTATTGCATATCATCCTCAAATAGACGGTCAGAGTGAACGAACTATTCAGACACTAGAAGACATGCTTCGGGCATGCGTGATAGACTTTGGAGGAAGCTGGGATACCCACTTACATTTGGTTGAGTTTTCCTACAACAACAGCTATCACACTAGTATCCAGTGTGCGCCGTATGAAGCCTTGTATGGACGCAAGTGTCGTTCACCTCTTTGTTGGATGGAAATTGGTGATAGACAGCTATCAAGTCCCGACATCGTGCAAGACACTACCGACAAGATTTCAATCATCAGAGATAGGCTTAAAGCAGCCCAAGATCGTCAGAAAAGCTATGCGGATAACCGTAGGAAGCCGTTAGAATTCCAAGTTGGTGATAGAGTTCTCCTAAAGGTATCACCATGGAAAGGGATAGTACGATTTGGGAAAAGAGGAAAATTGAGTCCCAGATATGTTGGACCATTTAAGATCACAGAAAGGATTGGTCTTGTGGCATATAAGCTCGATTTGCCTAGGGAGCTAAGTGTTATCCATGATACGTTTCATGTGTCGAATCTCAAGAAATGTCTGGCTGACGATTCATTAATTGTCCATCTGGAAGAAGTTCAGATTAACGATAGGTTGCACATCATAGAAGAACCAATTGAGGTCCTCGATAGAGAAGTCAAGCATCTAAAGCGAAAGAAAATTCCGATTGTGAGAGTCCATTAGAACACAAGGCGTGGGCCTAAGTATACATGGGAACGAGAGGATTACATGAAGCATAAGTATCCTCACCTTTTTGCTAACAAACCGGTTAAGGATGGAAAGTCTTGAATTTCGGGACGAAATTCTTTTAACCGGGGGAGACTGTGACAACCGTCAAATTTACGTTTCAGGTTAGAACTGAACTGAACGTTTTAGAATTTCTTGTTGTAGGTGTCACCTATTAAAATTAGCAATTAGAGACAGTGTCCTTAGAAAACTAAGAAATTTTGCTTAGCCTTCACTTAAATGAGTGAATTATCCATAAATCTCATAAAATGCCAATTCAAATACCTTAAATACATATATATATACTAGTTGAATACCCGCGCAATGCGGCGGGAGTCATGAATGTAAACGATTTGAAGCTTTGGTGGGTTTGTTAGAGGTGGAGTATTTGGAGGCCGTTTACTAAACGCTTATGCGGTAAATGCTTACCAGGTCATTTACCTTATTGGATGAACACAAAAAGGGCCGAGAATCTTACTTGTAAATGCGATGATAAAAATAAAGCGTCTTAGCCTATAAATATACCGCCTTAATATGTTGATCTCCTTAACCTATTAACCCACTTAAAATACCATTTCTAAACGCCTTAATAGGTTGATCTCCTTACTAAACGCCTCAAATAACCATTTCTAGAATTTGATCTCCTTAACCAAATAACCCACTTAAAATACCCATTCTGGAAATTTGATCTCTGTGGGAAAAAAACAAATAACCCTCTTAAAATACTTATTCTCTCCCATTTCCAGGAATATACTGCCTTAATAGGTTGCCACTTGCCACTACTACTTTTACTGCTTGAATACTTTCCTATACTGCTGACGATCAATAAAAAGGTTGCACGATTAAACTTTTGGTGTGGGTATAGCCAAAACATGATAATGTTTGGATGGAAGAAGGCTTATGATTGATGTTTATCGGCAACCCAGATCTAAATACCTTTACTCAATAAGGTCCATAACCAACAACATAACCATTTTTTTGAAATTTAAGATAGCAAAAAGGCCCATAGTCAAGATATATACATTTCATGAATAATTTCCCTAATTGTTTAATAATACAACAGCCATTTTTTTAGATATTAGCAGTTGAAATCTTCTGTCCATCTGCTCCTTTATGTGTGTGATCAACAGCTAGCAACCTAGTTGAACATTAACACAACAACAACAACCTCATGTGATCGTCAAAATCAAGGAATGATAAGGGGAGTCAAAGAAAATGCAAAGTCATTTGGCCTTGAAACTAAAGAACAATATATTGTTACATACACATATGGCTGAAAGAACGCCTCTTGGAAAGCGAAAATTGAATTTTCTCACAAGCTCCCAATCTAATCCATATGCATCTGAAAGCACCTAACAAAAATAGAACTTGCAGCCCCTCCTTCTATCATAAGTTGGATGTAAAAATTTCATTAAAGCCAACAAAAACTTTAATGATTTTACCATAAAAATCTCAACGATGGGTTGTATGTTTACCACATGAATATGAACCAAAATTAGAATAAGGATCTGAAAGAGTACAAAGGAAAAAAAGAAATAAATCAGTGTTAGAATATATTAAACCTTCCTCTCAGGGTCATCCCTCCTGTTTTGCTCCTCCAAATGAGATCGAGTCAAATGGTATTTCCTTCTAAACAATAAATTTGACATGAACTCAGATTAGCAATTGAATTATAAAAACATTTGTACCGTAAAATGTAATAAATGGAATGGAATGAATTAGTAAAAGTGAGAGAACATACCAACAGACTGAGGAATGAAACGAAAACCAACGACTGAACCAGATTCATCTTTCTCGGTACAACTCCTCTGTTGTTTAAAACAAAAAAAAGCCAATTGCCTATCGACTGACAATTTCAGCGGATAGATCCATTTGGAAGTGAAAATGGTGGATGACTGGAGCAGAATCTCCATGGCCAGAGAAACAAAAAGGAAGATAGACCCAATTGAGGACGTAAAGGATCGTTGTCTTCAATGTTAGCTAGGAAATTCAAACTATGAGAGAGAGAGAGAGAGAGAGATTTGAAGGAATACAAATGTGGAGACAGTTAGAAGTCAAGCATCCATTCTATGTGTGTCAATCCCTTAAATCCAAATTGAAGAGCATCAAAATTAATTTCAAATCTTTGATCCAAGGACAAGCTGAAATGCTCTAAATTTTAAATTGATAGCCTAAGCTATCATGCTAAAATTGTATATTGAAAACAAAACCAAGTTGTTACTTTAAAACAAAGTTGTTCATCTACTAACTCAAGAACTCAGAAAGAAACACAATCAACAATTCTCTCTTTTTCCAAAACAGAAAACATATGCAATAGATTCACTCTTTGATGACCTTGCCTTAGCAAATGCGACGGGATGTAAATTTAGAACAAATATAAGTGAACAAACCGATTACGATGTGGCGTTTGTTTTTAAGAGGTGTTGAAGTTTGAAGTCTAATTTCACTTCGGATTTTTAAAAGGTGGTGGTGAAGTCTGAAATCTAAATCATAAGACTGTTTGTATTAGTAAACTGACAAACGTATAAATATGTATAATTTTCTACTTTATCTCTACAAAATTCGACTTAAATACATCAGTTAAAGTGAGCATCGATGATCGAAGGACAAAATCGAAAAAAAAGGAAGAGATTGAGATTAAAAGTGATTCATGGAAGATTTTGAGATTAAAAGCGATCAACGGTCAAAATCTCTTCTTACCTTCTCACCTAAGTCCTTGATCTAGTTGTGTAGCCACATGAAGCAACGGGACATAAAATTCAAATAAATGTACGAATATACAAATGTGTTTTAATCAAATAAAATACATTTGTTTTGAAAAGCAAAATTCCAATAAAACCAACAAAGAGTTATTACACCAAACCAAATGAGCAACACAGACCACTACCAGGACCATAACAAATCCAACAAGGACAAACACAAAAACCACCAAAAGAGGAACTTAAACAAAACCAACATCAGGCCTTAGCAAGAACCCTATACGGTTTTTTACATCATAATCCTATACCCTAATCCAAGTGGATATTTTGATACATTTGATTTGGTATAAACAAAAGAACATAAATGAATTCCAGTTACTGAAGAGGTTCTCAACCAGAGACACAATAAATAACTTTTGATTCACAAAAAATTCATTATGATAAAACATCATAACTTATAATAAATTGATCATTACAATCCAAATTTTCAATGATTAAATTGTGCTGCACTTAAAACATCTCTAACTTTATGTTACAAACCGACCTTTTTCATCTAAAAAACAATACATGACAATCACAATCAAAACCGAAAAAGAACTAAAGTGAGGAAGAGGGCTGAAAATTTCAAGTTGATCATAGGCAACACCGTTAACAATGTAAACAAGACAACACAAAAAATTACCTCAAAAAAGCCATTTGTTTTGTAGTTTGTAAGAAGGGATTTGAATCTTGATCACTTTTAATCTCAAAACAACCCATGAATTGCGCCTTAGAAGAAAATTGATTTGGTGTATATATATATATATAGTAGAAAGGTACATGATCTTTTGTCGGATTACCTAGTTATGAACACGAAAGCAAACTATAGGACGCAAGCCAAGATCAAGTGCAAGATTACAAATTTGTTCAGAATATATTTATTTTCACTTTTACAAGCATGTACTTGACGAAGTGACATAACTACCTCTTCATAGAGAGGATCAAGCTACATAATCTCAATAAGCATCCATGCATGTTTCTTAAAGACTGGAAACTGAACCAGGCTACTAAAATTTGAATTTCTATTACTACCTACTAAGTAACTAAAACTGGTCATGAAATATATTGTTACCTAGTGGTCTACCAAAATTTGAATTTCTATTCCCGGAAGAAAAAACAAAAGAAAGTGCTTCTCTACATGACACATTTCAAGTAGTTTAAGTTTGAAATCCTTTACAAGCAAATTGTTCAATGAACGAAAACAAAATCTTGGGATAGCATAGCTCATACTTGAATTCAAGTTTTAATGCTGCATAACATTATGAATAAGAGGGGTCAGTCTATAGGATGCAACATAGAAATTTATGGAAATTAGTAACTTACTGGTATCAACCTCATCACCTCCCAAATGAACAAACTTGTATTTGAAAATCTTACTGAAATTTGAAACAAGAAAAAATTGTTTTTAATCAATTAGTTATCCAGCTACCCTATATGTCAGTGTCAATTACAGATGCAGCTTTGAGAAGACTGGATGCACCTGAAAGAACCCCGTTTATCAACTTGTACGTGAAAGCATTGCTGACATCATGTGGCTCCTGACAATCCTTTGATGGCCATAACGAAGGATAGCCCGTCCCCTTAAAGATGATAAGTGTCAGGTTCGTCAACCTTTATAACACTAAACATGTTTCCTATAGTTGTATGAATGTGTAGATAATTAGCTCAAATTCTAAAATCTACAAGTTATAGGGACAAGACCAGCATGGAAAAGTTTCTCGGTCGTTCTTCAGTTAGACCAACCATTCAAATTCACATGACAGTGGATTCCAAACACCAGAGCATCATAAAAGTAAATTTCAGTGTTATGTACTTATCCTGTATATAACAAAGATTTTGGTCCCCATATGGTACATTAATAGATGAACTTGGCTTGTATTCTATTTAAAGATAAAAGAAAATAATAATAATAATAATAATAATAATAAGGGACATAAAAAGGGTGAGGATATTTATATATCGGGGCTACCATGATTTAGTATGCCCAGGAACATCAAGCTCGACAAGCACATTAATCCTCCTTCTTTTAGCATAACTGCAAGATATGACAAAGTAAATAAATGCAATATTAGAGAAATCGATCAGCAACACATATGGAGCGATGGAAAAAGAGGACAGAACCAACCAGAACCTAGATGGGATTGGGATAATGGACTTCCTCTTGATGGGATTGGGACCTGAACATAAAGCTTAACCATGTTGTACATTATGGTATACGAGAATCGAACCTGATTGCGATAAACGGCAAGAAGTACCCAACAAAACCCTAACAACAGGGGTTGAATCGAGTACGAATTGAAGAAACCGTTCGTTGAAGATATTGGCATCTGCTAAAATCAAATGAATCGATGTTAGTGGAAAAAGATGGAGATGAAGAATATTGATTGAGACCTTGATATCGTAAGTCGAACAGTGAAACCTTTGTGCAAAAATCAAATGAATCGATGTTAAGAAATCATACCTGAGAGCCTTTGGTGATTCGAAGTAACTGAGAAAAGAGGATGAATGGCTTTGCAGAGGATAATAACCCTGCATATTTCTGTCTTGGAGAACAAAACGTCCTCTTGGAGAATAAAAAGTTTCTGAATTGGCGAGCAGGAGAAAGAGTCACGCAGTGATGGTATTGCTTTTTGATGCATCAGTTTTGTCTCTCACTCTAAAAATTAAGTGAACATGCATTAATTGATTGTACATGTAACTTAAAAGGTTGTTTTTAACAGACTTCACTAAAAAACTTATTTATGCATAGATAATTGAGTTTAGGGGTTAAATGTATTATAAGATAGTATAGATATATATATATATATATATATATATATATTTCACAAAATAAATACTAGCAAATAAAACAAGTATCATTATTAATGTAAACTAATTTAAATAATTAACAAAAAAAATCAATCAAAATCAATTAAGAAACACAATTATTTCAATTACTTTTACTTTCCACTCACTCTCTCTTTTTCTTCTCCCATAACCGTTCACCATCACCAATATTACTATCATCTCTTTTTTATATATATCCCATTTCAAAACTCATTCCTTCCATTCACCTCTTTCTCTCTAACTTTTCTCGCTAAGAAAACTCTCTCATTTATCTCCAAATTCTCTCTATTCTCTCTCAAATATTGTCTATATTTCAGCCCTTACAACACAAGAAATTCAAGTGTTCAAGGTAAATGCATGTGTGTTGGATGAAATCCACACACCCTTCTCTTAATCTTTTTGCTTTTTCTTAAGTAATTTTTCTTCTTCTTCTACATCTTCTTTAAACTTTTGTTAAGAACCATCTACATACATCTTAATGTTTGTAGATTTACCACCATAACACTTGCATATTATTAAAAAGGTGGTGAATCAAACCTATGTTAAGATCAAATATGGGATCTTAACTTGCATGCATAAAGTCTAATTTTGACAGCTTACAGCCAGATTTCTATCCCTCTCTTCAAAAAGCCATATCTCACTCAATAATACTCCAAATTAAGTGATTCTTTTTCTGGAGTTTATTTTTATGAGTTAGATTTCGAACCCAAGTGGTTTCACTCAAAAACCCAAAGATTTCGTCTACCAAACAGTCTTCACAAAAACAGTGCGCAAACAGCAAAGCTTTCTGTAGTGATTTTACGTCAAGAATTATTTCATGTACCTAATCACCTCTAAAAATTATAAATCTTATGTCAAAAGTTTCCTAACACATTACGTTATATGGACATAAAAGATCTTGAGCTAAATGCCCCTGGAAGATATCCAAAAACGAACAGAAAGTGACTATAAATTCTGGACAGCAAGTGATAATCTTCTTACTATATACCTAACTATTAACTCTAAACCCTTTTCATCATTTCTTGTGATGAAATTGCGGTATATATATATATATATATATATATATATATATATATATATATATATACTATATACCTAACTATTAACTCTAAACCCTTTTCATCATTTCTTGTGATGAAATTGCGGTATATATATATATATACTATATACCTAACTATTAACTCTAAACCCTTTTCATCATTTCTTGTGATGAAATTGCGGTATATATATATATATACTATATACCTTAACTATTAACTCTAAACCCTTTTCATCATTTCTTGTGATGAAATTGTGGTAAATATATATATACTATATACCTAACTTTTAACTCTAGACCGTTTTTTCATCATTTCTTATGATGAAATTGCGGTATATATATATACTATACTATACATTTAACTTTCAATTTTAGACCCTTTTCGTCACTTATTATGGCGAAATTGCGGTAACGTCAATCTAACATGTATTTATGTTTTGATTACTAACTTCGGTTAATTCTTTACAACTTATAACAATAATCACAACAAAGACATTTTATGATGATTTGGATAACTAAGCGCTATCAAGGCCTAAGGTTTAAGCATAGAATATTACTAGTGTCCTTACGTCCGTAGGTTGGGAATAGAATCACTTTACGGATTGCATTGTGAACTGTTGGTTCCCGTTTTGTTTAAACAAGATTGTCAGATCTATTAGTTCAAGTTTAAGTATGATGCGGAAGCGTATTTGAAGAACTAACAGATATGTTTGATAGATTTAGAACACAATATAAATAAACAGTGAACAGGAAATAATATCTCAAAGTTTACTGAATATATATATATATATATCAAGAACAGAATCAAGAACAGTGAGTAAGCAAAGCTTTAAAACAGATATGACTCTCAAAGTATATAAGCTATGTGTTCTTGATGTTTTTCTCTCTCGATTTCCGATTCTTGATGAACTCAACATGAGTCTTCCTTATATACTACTCTAAGGGGACCATAAAGCATAAGGTACTATTCAGAACGGACAGTATGAATAGTTGGACGGATGGCATGAATAGTTGGACGTGCTGTATTGCATTTAATGCAGCAGACGTCTATTATGTACTAAGCCCTATTGAATCCAATCAGAGTTTGACACGTTGAAGATGGACAGGGCATGCTACCATGCAAGTTGATGAACAGGTACAGTAACAGTAGCAAGATATTTTAAATATCTTCAAGTCATTAGAGAGGACCACAGAGGCTCTGTAAAGTGTTACAGAGGTTCTGTGGTATGATCCTTTGTAGAGCAGTCTTCACCGAATTCTGAGTCTTTGGTCTTCTTTGCGCGTATGACAGAGCTTCTGTAGGACGCCTCTTTAGCTTCTGTAGCTTCTCGACCTTGATCTCTCGGTAAGTTCGGCAGAGCCTCTGTAAGAGGCTCTCTTCACTTCGCCTATTTTTCACTACTTCTAAATACTTCTATGATTAGGAAGATTGAAGCTAACAATCTCCCCTAAGTAGTGAAAAATAAAAATTTGAACTTTAGTTAAGTTAGGCTAAGTTAGATAAAACAGAGGTTAAACAATACCTCGAAAGTTCTTTTCATTTAGAAGTATGCCAGAGGCATTTTACATTTGAGTACAATGAAAGATAAACTTTAACATGATTTGCAGAGATTTGAGGTTTGAGAATCAGATTTTAGCCTCTTTGAAATCGTTGTAGCTTCTGTTGTCTCTTCCGATTCTTTTGATCTCTTTGTAGAAACTGATGCAGAGTTCTCTTAGGCGGATTGTGGCATCAATCTCTCTGATGAAAGTATATGCAGCATCTCTATTCATTTTCACTGTATCTTTGTATTTTACAAGGCTTGCTCTGAACTTGTTCAGAGTACTAGTTGCGTACTTCTGATAGTCCATGCACACAAACAGTTTGACTTCGCCTTGTGGGTTTTGAAATACTAACCCGAATCTTGGTTCTGTAATGATTGAGTTGGGCACGGCGTCGGGTGGGCAGCGATCCTCTGGTGGTCGTAAATTCAGATGTTTGAGACCAAGATCCTTTCCCAGTTGAAAATATATCATACTGTAGATCAGAAGCTTTTCCCTCATTGCTTTTCTCAACACTTGATAGGCTCTGGTGTTTGACTCTGTGTTGTAGTTGTCCTTTGTCCATTGTAGAAGTTCAGGTAGATCATAGGGATTCAGATTCCTTACGTCAGCATCAGCGAAGGTGGTTTCTGAATTGTTTTCCCTTTTGACTCTGTAAAGATTGTACCTGACTCTTGGATAGGTTCTGTGAAGGAGAATCTGCAGAAGATTACCTTTTTTATTTTATGAATTGAGAAGACCTCTGCTTTGGTTCTTGGCTTTGTTCTGCTGAGGATGTTCTCAAATTCTTCTCTGATGTTCGGATTTGTGATTTGGTCTGTTGGATGGAGGTTCTGAAAGGGTGGTTTGTAGAGATATTTGTACACCACTTCTTCCATTTCTTCGTATGTTGGACCATGTGGTGGTACTCGTCTTCTGAGACTCTCCATCTGTTGAACAACTTCTGCAGCTCTTCCTGTTAGTGGAATGTCTGACAGAGGCTTCAATCCATATGCCCAGTCCTCTTCTTCAGGCTTTGGAGTTTGAAAGGAATCAAAGGAGCTTTTCATCAGTTTTTCTGTAAGATTGGGTACTGATTTCTTTTTCTTGGGCTCTTCTGTTATTTTTGCCTTTCCCTTGTCTTTGGCTTTTGGAGGTGCAGAACCTGTTGCTCCTGTAGGTTTGGTTGTTGGTGCTTCTGTTGGAATGATGGGGGTTGCCTCTGTAGGTTTTGACACTTGTGTTTGAGAGGACTTTTGTGGCGTTGGTTCTGTTGGCTTGTTTTGCTCTGTAACCTCTGTGGGAGGTTCTTTTGTGACTTCTTCTGTGAGCTTGGTTTCTGTGGATTGAGGTATGTCGAATCTTCTTCCCATTCGGAAAGCTAAAGTGAACCTGCGCCTTTCTTCTTCTCTCTGCGACATTCGATCAGACATTGTATTGTGCATCTTTCTCAGAATAGAAGAAGCAGAGGTCGTTGCTCTTTTTGGTTTGGTGGCAATCGACTTTCTTCTTGGTATGGTTTGGGGTTTTTTTGTTGATTCTGTTGAAGGTCTTTCTTCCAAGTTGATTACCACAGGGGTGGTTGTTGCCTCTGTGGTTTGCTGATCAGCTTCTGGAATATTGGTTTCTTCAGAAGTTGATTCCACAGAGATGGGTGTTGTCTCTGTGGTCTTTTGATCTTGGGTTTGTTCTGAAGGGGCATGGCTGATTGGTTCTGCTGCGATTGGTGGAGCTTGTAGTCCTCTGGTCGTAGCTTTCTCCCTTATATTCTCCCCCTCAGGATTATCTGATGGACCAGGATGGTCATCATCACAGTCATCCTCACTCTTATCAGAAGTACCCTCTTCTCTGCAGGAAGCTTTGGGTTTCTTTGGTAGTTCTGCTTCTGCGGCCATCAACTTTGCACATACATCATCACAGAGGTCGATTAGAGTTGCAAGCTCTGCTTCTGTGTTGAATCGCATTCTGCCGACACTTTTTTTGAATTCTTTGACGTAGTTGGCATTTGCAGTAGTGAAGGAGACAATGACTTTTGTGACCTGGTTTATGACATTCTGCCCGAGCTCTGTTAGTTGTGCTCTGGTCATGTAATCTTTTGGATGCATCATTGTAGTGTTGCACATTGCCTCTTCTTGAACGTTTTGCAGAGCCTTCTGTAGTTCTGCAGGTGTGATGCTCTGTGATTTGTTGGATTGCTTGTTCATTTGTTCAAGGAAATGTTTGACTGACTCCTTAAATGCAGATGTTGCAGCTATTCCAAAATCTTTAGCAGCAGAAGTGGCTGCAGTTGTGGCAGTTGTTTGAGCAGAAGATTTCATCTCTGTGATGGCCGTTTTCACCTCTGTGGACAGATTATCCATTTTGGTGTTAAGATTTAGCAAGGCCGTTGATGTTTTCTCTGCAAAAGATGTGAAAGAGCTTTGCAACTCTTTCATGGTTTGGTTCACAGAGGTGACAAGGGTTTGGAACTCATCCCTTGATACTTGTGTCCCTGGTGTAACCTCTGGAGGAACACATTCATCTCCAGAGTGAGTCCCTGCTCTTGGGACACCTTCGTTCACCCTTGTTTGTATGATGGGGGTGGAAGGATTTCCATCTGATCTTCGAGTAGAAGCATCTAGTGCTTCAGACTCTACAGAAGTTCTGTGAATGACATTGTCTAGATCCACTTCAGAGGTGGGTACTAGATTATCCTTCTGTTGACTCGGAGACTTGTCAAGAGTCTCTTCGTCGTTGTGCTCACTACTTCTCTCTGAAACAAGGGTTGGCCCTATTTCGTGCGTGGCAGAGGAAACGAATTCCTCTATAGGGTGTTCTAGTGTGATCTGGGGTGATTGATCACGAACAATAGGTGAGTCTCTTTGAGGAGACTCCCTAGGAATGGATTCCCCGGTTTCTGTGGGCGCAGAAGTCGAAAGAGTGACTTCTGGCTGGATGGGTTGGGTTTGGATCGAGCTGTGCTGCTCTTTTTCAATAACTCCTTCTGCAGCTAGACCTGCGGAGTTAGATGTGTGGGTTGCACTGGGAGTTGGTTTTGGTTGTGTGCCTCTATTAATACAGGCATCTTTTTTTGTTTCTTCCTCTGTTAAGCATCCAAGCACTACATCATTTTCTACCATTTCAGCTTCTGTAGCTATCCGATGGCTTGGTGCTTCTTCCCTAGCTTCTGTTGAAGTTCCTTGCTCTATGCCTAAGAAGTCGTACATTGAATGAGAGCCGTATAATCTCATGATATGTGGATGATAGAGACCTTTTCGTATCCATACAGCTTCTTCTTCATCTGAATCTACCTCTGAGACCTCCATTCTTGTCTCCCTTGTTTCAAATCCCTCTTTTTGTACAACTTCGGCCTCTTTTCCTTTTTCTATTATTTTCTCTAAAGCCTCTGTTACTTCATCTCTATTCCACTCAGCTTCTGTTTGTTCTATTTCTTCTGAAGCTGAGCTTGGACTCCTTCTGTGGACGTCCAATCCTTGTTGAATGAAGGGGTTCTGTAGAATAACAGGTGTCTCAGCTGATTGATCTCTGGGTGTTTGATCATCTTCTTGCAGATGTGTATCAATGCCAGAAATAGAGAAGTATTGTTCTTCTGGGGAGTGGTGGTCGAGTGGTTGTGCCGTCCACCCTGCTGTATTTAGAGTGTGGGCAATGTCAGGGTTCTGTAGGAAATCGTTTAAGTTTCCTTGGTGAGCAAATCGATCTGGGATTGATAGGGTGATTGATATCCCTCTTCTGTTATTTCTACTTCTGCATCTTCTTCTTCTGCAGTTCTTTCTTCTGCGATTTCTTCTTCTTCTATGGTAACCAGTTTTTCAAGTGATTTCCCATGCTTCTTTTTGGTTTTCCTCCTCTTAGGTTTTGGTGCCCCTTCCTCTGTGGTTTTCGATTTTCTTTTCTTCTTCTGTTTTGGAGAAGAGGGAGGAGCAGTGGAGCCAATTTCTGTGGCATGAGGAGGTGAAGGTTGATCTTCCGCAGCGCTTGTGGAGGTGCCTTCTTCAGTTTTCCTCTTCTTTGATTTTGGAGTAGAGGTAGAAGATTTCGAAGAGGACTTCTTTCCCATGAGCTCTGCACGTTTGGCTAAGAAGCTAAGTTGAATAGCCATGTGTTTTGCTAGTTTGTGATCTTTTTCTTCTTGAGTGGAAAGAGGTTCTGCAATCATTGTTCCTAGGGGGACACCTAAACGCGGGGGTGTCATAGGACTCGGTTTTGGAGTTCTATGATCGCGTATGTACTCTTTCTTAAGGGTTTTATTCGTGGCATACCTCAGAAGGTTCTTTGACAAAGGTCTGCACTGTGTGTAGCCATCTACATGATCAGTGGGGGTATTTTTGTTCATTGGGAATTGTTTGGGAATTGGCCCTCCATTGGCCAGTTTTGTATCAGCAACAGAGGTTCGAACAAAACTCCCAGTATTCTTTGGAATTGCAGAGTTGGTAGAAAGTTAAGATCGTTCTCTTTGACCCTTCTGGCGTTGTTCTTTCTGTTGATGGTGTTGATGATCTCTTGCATCATTATGGTCGCGTAATCCAGTGGGAGATCATAGTAAACCACATACCTGATGGTTAATATCTGATGTGAGCTCTGGTCAATACTGCCTATCTTCCCTGTCAGGCATCTGTTAAGAATTGAGAACAAGGTGTTCCACAGAGGTGGTAATCTGCCTCTGCGAAAGTCATTTCTCTTCCTCAGTTGGGTGTTGTACCCAAGCATTTCTACGAAACGACAGATCTCGTCGTCTGTTGGTTGCTCTGCATATTTCTTCAATCCAAGAAGACCCCTTGTTGGTAGGTTGAATTCAAGTGAGAACATTGTTCTATTGAACTTGATTTCCAGATGTTCAGATTTGTCAGGTCTTGAAATGTACCCTTTGATAAGAGAATCATCTTTATCAAATCGGCAACTTTGCCAAAACTAGTTCAAATATCTAACTGGAATTTTGTTTGGGGTTCTTGAGAGTAGAGGGAAGAGGATATGATTTTCCATTTTGTTTAGAAGAATGGCATGGGCTTCACCGAAAGCAGTGGGTGAGGGGACCAAATAGCAATTGTTGGATTTGATTGGTATTACCTTTTCGAAATGATCCTTTGCTATGAAGTTTTGAAGATGTGTGGTCGGAGCAAATTCTGCTGAATCGCCGGAATCTTCTAGTTCAATACTTTTGGCAAGGTGGGGGTTTTCTGAATGTCCAGAATGAGCAGGTGAATGTTCTGGTGAGTTCGCCGGAGAGTGTGCAGGGGAGATAGCTTGAGAAGATGAAGCCATTGGTAATGAGAATAAGATACTTGCAAGTTTTTGCAGGGTTTCGCCGGAGAAGAATGAGGGTTTGTAAAAAGTTTATGAGAGGGTAAGCTTGGTTTTTATAGAAGGGTAAAACGGAAGAATTCGAAAGAGTAAAATATATGGCAATGGATTAAAATTTGGAATCCGTACACAAGTTAGAACGGCGGGTTCAACTTTCCACAGAAAACGTTCCATGTACGCCCAATAAAAATGGGACACGTAGGCCATGTCAGAGGATGACAGGACGTCGTGCGCGGCCCATTAATGCTAGGCGCGTGGGGTTGTTCTTAGCCACATGAGATTCACTCTCAGTAAAAGTAACCGTTATTACTACAGAAATGCACAAGTAACAGATTGACAGAACTTCTGTGGTTTACAGAAACTCTGTGATTTTGAAAATCTTGATGTTTATCCTTCTCATATATCTTATTGTTATCATGACTTCTGTGGGTTCTTCTTTAACCAAAACGTTTGCAAAGGCACTGGAGATGATCAATAGGATTTTTAGTTAAGAATTTGTACTCGCAGAGGTTTTGTGGCTCTGTGGGAACTTGCAGAAGCTCTGTGAGGGCCAGTAGAAGCTCTATGAGTGAAAAAATCTCATAACAAAAATTCTATTAAATTTTCTGATCATCCAATTTTTGATCTGTTTTAAGAGATGTTTTTCGGACATATTTGAAAGTTGGTGTCCGAGAAAACTGTTATGGAAAAAGTTTTTTTCGTGAAGGTCATGGTGTATGTATTCGGTTTCCGAGATAACATTCCAAAAGATTGATAGAGGGTTAATTTGTGATCTCAGAGCATATTTCTGGCAGAGCCTCTGTTGAGCTCAGCAGAGGCTCTATGACCTCAAATTTCTCATAACTCAAATTTTATGAAACTTTTTGATCTTTTGATTTTTGAAATGTTATCCACAGTATATTTAGGACATATTTGACAATTTGTGTCCCAGAAAACTGTTTTCAACAACCATTTGTACGAGAGACATAACTTTTTGGTTCTTCTTTTCTCGGCAGTGATGTCTGACTTCTGTCGATATAGATTCATCGACATTCTTCTTTGGCTTCCCATTGAAAGTTTTACCTCTGTAGATCATTTCAGGGTCCCTTTTTTCTCCCCCTTGATCTAATCACCTCTGTAGATCAGGAATTTTCCTTTTGCTCCCCCTTGATCTATGCTTGGATCAAAGAATGATAAGATTTGTATTGAGCATAGGTCTTGTTTTTCCAGAGGTTCTGTGGAGGTCGTCAGAGGTTCTGAGCAGACTTACAGAAGCTCTGTGATATCAAGAACTATTTAAGATTGAGAATTTACATACAGAAATAAATCAATCAAAGCAATAAAAATAGAAATATATACTTATTTACAGAAGATAAAGCTATACTTACAGAGGATTTTCACATCATATTAATCATTCTTAACTTACCCACCAAGAAATTAAATATTTTCTCGTCTAAGGCTTTGGTGAATAAGTCTGCAAGTTGATATTCTGTTGGCACGAAATGCATCTCGATTGTACCGTGTTCAACATGATGTTTCAAGAAGTGGTACCTTATATCGATATGCTTGGTTTTGGAATGTTGCACAGGATTGGCAGAGATGGCAATTACACTTTTGGAATCACATAAGATGGGTATTTTGAATAGAATGTGGCCGTAGTCTTTTAGCTGAGTCTTCATCCATAGAACCTGAGAACAACAGCTAGCAGCAGCAACGTATTCAGCTTCTGCCGTAGATGTTGATACACAGTTCTACTTTTTGGAAGTCCAACTGACTAGTTTCCCGCCTAGGAATTGACAACTCCTATAGGTACTCTTTCTGTCGAGCATGCATCCTCCATAGTCTGAATCTGTATAAGCTTTAAGACACAAGCCAGAGTTCTGTGAATACCAGAGACCAAGATTTTTGGTCCCCTTTAGGTATCTAAAGATTCTTTTAACATCATCATAATGTGATTTCTTAGGATTAGCTTGATAACGTGCACAAAGACATGTGGAATGCATAATGTCAGGTCTGCTTGCAGTTATGTATAACAGAGATCCAATCATGCCTCTGTAGAGAGTGCATTCTACATATATGCCATCTGGATCTAAGGATAACTTATTTCCAGTGGCCATTGGAGTTTTCATTGCAGAGGTATCAGAGAGGCTATACTTGAAACGAATGTCAGAGACACATTTGGCCTGATTTATAAAAATTCCCTCTGATGTTTGTTTGACTTGGAGTCCGAGGAAGAATGTTAATTCTCCCATCATACTCATTTCAAACTCACTCTGCATGAGTTTTTCAAAACTTTTGCACTCTTCTGTATTAGTAGACCCAAAAATTATGTCGTCCACATAGATTTGTACAAGCATTATTTCACTGTTTTTACGTTTATAGAATAGGGTAGTATCTGTTGTACCTCTGTTGTAGCCATTTACTAGAAGAAAGGTAGAAAGTCGTTCGTACCATGCCCTTGGAGCCTGTTTCAGTCCGTACAGAGCCTTTTCAAGGTAGTATACATGCCTTGGGAATTTTGAGCTTTCAAACCCTGGTGGCTGATTTACGTAAACCTCTACTTGGATTTCACCGTTGAGAAAAGCTGATTTTACGTCCATCTGATAGACTTTAAAACCTCTGTGAGCTGCGAAGGCTAAGAATATTCTTATTGCTTCGAGCCGTGCAACAGGATCAAAAGTCTCATCGTAATCTATGCCTTCTTCTTGTCTATAACCCTTGGCCACCAATCGTGCTTTGTTTCTGATGACCACTCCATCTTCATCCTTCTTATTTCTGTAGACCCACTTAGTCCCAATGGCCTGTTTCCCTCGTGTCAGAGGTACTAAAGTCCATACTCTGTTATGCTCAAACTGCAGAAGTTCTTCTTGCATGGCGTCTACCCAGTTTGGGTCATCTAGGGCTTCAAAAATCTTCTTTGGTTCTATCACACTAATAAAATTTGTAAAGAAACAAAAATTAGCAGTGGCAGACCTGGTTTTTACTGAGTCAGAAGGTTCTCCAATTATTTGGCTTGGAGGATGGCTTTTTGTCCACTGAGTGGTGCGTGGAAGATGGTCATCAATATCATCGAAACTTTCTTAAGAAGCTTCTTGCGGATCTTCTTCTTGTATAGCCTCTGTCGTTCTTCTTGCCGTGGTAGATGATTCTACCATTTGTGGAATGATTGGTATGAGTGGTGGTGGAGTTTGTTCCTCTGAGGACGTATAGTCTTGGTCCTCAATTTCCTCTGTAATTGGTTCTTCTGTGGATTGTGGAGTTTTTTTTTTCAGCAGCTTTTGTGGTCGTTTTTCTTGATGTTTCATCTTCTGCATTTTCTTCTTCGGCATCTGCATCTGTAGTATTTACAGAAGAAGATGAAGCATTATTTGGACCAGTTAGAGTCATACCTGTAGGATTTTGTCCGACAGAGGATGGTTCTTCAGAAACTCTGATGGTTCCAACAGAAGGATCAATGTCATCGTGGAACATCTCTAAAATAGAAGATTTAAGTCTTCTTTCGTTTGTGAGATGTCAGAGGTTTCCCTTTTAAGTTCGAGTTCTGAACTGATTTTCTCAAAAGTCATTTGGAATGAATCATCAAAAGAAACATTGATACTTTCTACGATTTTGCGAGATCTTGTAAGGAATGCTCTGTAGGCTTTGGAAGTGGCAAAGTATCCAATGAATTTGCCTTCGTCAGCTTTTACCTCAAACTTTCCTCTTGAATCTTTGTCGTTTAAAACAATGCATTTACATCCGAACACATGAAAAATTTTGATGTTTGGCCGCCTTTTGTTGATCAATTCGTAAGGAGTCTTGAGGTGTATTTTCACAATGGTTGAACGATTTTGTGTATAACATGCGGTAGAAATCGCTTCTGCCCAAAAGTTCATCGGTAATCCGCATGCTGATAGCATAGCTCTTGCTGCCTCCACGAGCGTTCGATTCTTCCTTTCGACTACGCCGTTCTGCTGTGGAGTGCGTGCTGCAGAGAAGTTCTGTGATATTCCTTCTGTAGAAAGATAGGCTTCAATGACAGAGTTTTTAAATTCTGTGCCATTGTCACTTCTTAACTTCTGTATTCTGCATTCATAAAGAACTTGGATTCTTTTCATTAGATTAATCAAGATGATTGGTACATCCGATTTCTTTCGAATAAATTCAACCCATGTGAAACGCGAATACTCATCAATTAAGACAAGTATGTATTTCTTGCCACCTAGGCTCTGTATGGCAATGTGATCGCAAAGGTCAACATGAAGCATGTATAGAGGTCTAGTGCAAGACACATCTGTTTTGCCTCTGTGGGAAGCTCTTCTGAGTTTTCCCATTTCACAGGCAGAACACAAGTGATCCTTATTAAATTTAACATTAGGCAAACCTTTAACTAGATCAAGTTTTACCAGTTTATCTAATGTGTGAAAGTTCAAGTGACAGAACCTGTTATGCCATAACCGGGCTTCTTTACTTTCGCAAGCTACAAGGCAAACTTTGTCATTGGTTGTTGAACAAAAATTCATCAGATACAGATCACCTTTTCTTTCGGCTCGCAGAAGTTCCATTCCTGTGTCTTCACTTTGCAGAGAGCAGAAAGTTCTTTTGAATAACACATCGAATCCTGTATCACAGAGTTGACTTACACTGAGTAGGTTGTGTTTAAGGCCATTCACATATGCAACTTTGTATACAGAGACGTTTTCCTTCTGTATGACTCCATTGCCTTTGATGTGTCCCTTCTTGTCGTCTGCAAAAGTTACAGATCCACCATCGTGTGTTTCTTTGTACGTGGATAGTAAACTTCTGTCGCCAGTCATGTGCCTTGAGCATCCGGAGTCAAGATACCAAATTGGCACAAACCGCTTCTCATTGTCAGTGTCGGAGTCGACTTCTGCCATGCCACATAACAGGGCATTGGTGGTGAATTCATCATCAGAGGTAGAGTCTGACTCGAAGTCCTCCTTGTTTGCTTCAGAATGCCCTTTGTTCGCCATTAGGGATTTTTGAACATAATATTCAGCCTTCTTTTTGTAAAAAGCTGAGTCCTTCTGTGGGCGATTTTGTCTACTTCTGCATTCTTTTGCGAAATGGCCTGGCTTGCCGCAGTTGAAACAACCTTGAGAGGTGTTTTCAGTTCGATCGTCGGACTTCTGTTGATCTCCACCTTTCTCTGTTCGGAATTCGTTTGCGTAATGACCAGGCTTACCACATTTGTAGCATTCTTGTGTGTGGCCTACCTTGTCATCTGACCTCTGTCGGTCATTTCCTCTGTAGTTTCTGTCGCTCGACCTCTGTTGGTCATCATTTCTGTAGTCTGACCTCTGTCGGTCACTTGATTCTTCTATTCTTCCATCATCTCTTCTATCTCTCTGGTTGTCTCTGCTATATCTGTCATTTCCAAAATTTCTTTGGTTACCTTTGAACTCTCTTGTTGATAGAGCCAATGATTTAGCTAATGACGCAAGAGTTATTTCTTCCTCTATCAGCTCGTTTTCTTCGCTATCAACCATCACCATTTTCTTCTTCTCCTTCTTCTTCTCCTCTGTTGCTCTCTCATTTCTCGGTCTTTTTGTAGCCTCTGTTGATTTACTAACCAATGTGTATGGTGCAATGGTTATTGTTTTAGCCTGTGCTATTTGAGGCTCTTGTGCAGCTAGTGTTCCATAGAGATCAGAGAGTGTCCATGAGTCTAGATCTTGGTTTGTTTGTAAAGACATAGACAATTGAAGCCACTCATCATTCAGGCTCTTTAGAAACATGACGTTATTTTCTTCCGAGGTTCTGTGAATGCCAGACTTTCTGCATTTGTTTATGAGAGAGTTGAACCTGTCGTACGTCGTTTACAGAGATTTTGCTGCAGAGGCTCTGAATGCATGATATTCATTTATGTACTGTGCCCTTCGGTTCTTCTTGTTTTAGCACCCCCTTCCAACTGTCTTTCTAATTCTTTCCAAAGATCGTGCGCAGTTTCGCATGCATCTAAGGATTGAAAAAGTTCGTTGGGGATTGCCATTATCAAGATTCTTTTTGTTTTCTGTGCAACTTCATCTTCTGCCTTATCTTCATTTGACCATTCTTCTTTTGGCTTCGGTTTTTGATGTTCAGGGATTTCAGGAGATTCAGCAGTAGCTGGTACTCGTGGTACTACTATCATGGGAACAGGAGGAAGGTTGTAAAGATATTGTACTAGATTTTTTTCAGTACCCTTAAAGAAATGAACCATTCTTATCTTCCATTGAGGATACTCATCTCGAAGGAGAGTAGGAGGTTTGGTTAATGAGCCAGCAGTGAAAAAGTTATTGGTATTTGTCATTTTAAGAGCTTTTCAGGGGTTTCAGAATGTATATATGAAGATCTGGAAGGATTTCTGGGTAAAAAAAACTGATATCCAGAATTGTTTAATGGTGTTCTAACCTGGTAAAATGGTTTCTATCAGAATGAGTCGAAGAGTGATAGGAAAACAGAAACCTTTTTAACAGAATGAAATCCATCAATAATGTTGTCAAACGAGGATCACTTGATATTGAAAATCAAGCATTGCTCTGTTACCAATTGTTGGTTCCCGTTTTGTTTAAACAATATTATCAGATCTATTAGTTCAAGTTTAAGTATGATGCGGAAGCGTATTTGACGAACTAACAGATATGTTTGATAGATTTAGAACACAATATAAATAAACAGTGAACAGGAAATAATATCTCAAAGTTTACTGAATATATATATATATCAAGAACATAATCAATAACAGTGAGTAAGCAAAGCTTTAAAACAGATATGACTCACAAAGTATATAAGCTATGTGTTCTTGATGTTTTTCTCTCTCGATTTCCGATTCTTGATGAACTCAACATGAGTCTTCCTTATATACTACTCTAAGGGGATCATAAAGCATAAGGTACTATTCAGAACGGACGGTATGAATAGTTGGACGGATGGCATGAACAGTTGGACGTGCTGTATTGCATTTAATGCAGCAAACGTCTATTATGTACTAAGCCCTATTGAATCCAATCAGAGTTTGACACGTTGAAGATGGACAGGGCATGCTACCATGCAAGTTGATGAACAGGTCCAGTAACAGTAGCAAGATATTATAAATATCTTCAAGTCATTAGAGAGGACCACAGAGGCTCTGTAAAGTGTTACAGAGGTTCTGCGGTCTGATCCTTTGTAGAGCATGTTAGGACACTGAAGTTGTCCTTTATAATAGAAAGTTTTGTAAAGCAATAGCTGTGTTAAAGGGCTTATGCTTAATTGTTGTAGCAAGTGATGAAGACTATAAATAGGTCTTTACTTGTAGTTTGTAAGAAGTGAATTCATTAATACAAGATGTAGATCTCTAATCACTTTGTGTTCTCTCTAGGTTAGATTTCTTTTTCAATAATGTTCTTCATCATCTTGTTACACAATACTTGGATTGTATGAAGATCATGGACCTAACAAGTGGAGTAACGCGTGTGTGACATCATTCTTATATTCAGTGTGCCACATACATTTAGCAACTGTCAAAGTTTAAAAGAGCTCAAGTCTTTCAAGATATTCAGAAGTTGATTGTTGGAGTTCAGTCTTTGATTGGATTGGAAGAGATGCTTGAATATTTGCAATCATTATTCTGAAGATTTGTTGACGATGCTAGACCTTTGAGTGCTCTTTATCATTCTTCTGACTTGATCAACCAGAATTGTGAGAGCTTGCAATCATTGTTCTGGTGCTTTGGTTGTGATTCAGACTTTTGAGTGCTTATAATCATCCAGCTATTTCTTGAAGATTGAAGTTCTGGATTCTCTTCATTCAGTGGCTTGAAGTATTTTGAAGACGAGCATTTCTCCACAGTTGCTGAACAATGTTATTTGGTTGGGTCGTCTCATCCCTACCGAGTAGCGCGTGTTTTTACCGTTGCTTCTTCGAGGAAATTCGTATCAAGCTCTTAAGCCGAATTCCTACTCAACTCGTGATAAAACGACGGATTCCTTGTTTTACACTAAGAATGCATTTGGTTTTTCATTCAAAACTCACTCGTTATCATTCTTGTGGGCTTATCGGAACGAGCTCGAGTTTCTACATTTTGGAGATGTTGTTCGTGCACTTAGTGGAGTACATTGGATCTAAGTTTACTCAAGGTTGAAAATATGATGAATAAGAGCAACATTCAAGGGGGATCCAAGCCTACATTTGAAGAATGCACCGCTAAAGTTTTTACAAGGAAATCAAGGGGGAGAGGAGCTAATGATTTGAAGATGATTTGCTTTCCAAAACTTTAGGGGGAGAATGTTATGACACTGAAGTTGTCCTTTATAATAGAAAGTTTTGTAAAGCAAAAGTTGTGTTAAAGGGCTTATGCTTAATTGTTGTAGCAAGTGATGAAGACTATAAATAGGTCTTTACTTGTAGTTTGTAAGAAGTGAATTCATTAATACAAGATGTAGATCTCTAATCACTTTGTGTTCTCTCAAGGTTAGATTTCTTTTTCAATAATGTTCTTCATCATCTTGTTACACAATACTTGGATTGTATGAAGATCATGGACCTAACAGAGCAGTCTTCACCGAATTCCGAGTCTTTGGTCTTCTTTGCGCGTATGACAGAGCTTCTGTAGCTTCTCGACCTTGATCTCTCGGTAAGTTCGGCAGAGCCTCTGTAAGAGGCTCTCTTCACTTAGCCTATTTTTCACTACTTCTAAATACTTCTATGAATAGTAAGATTGAAGCTAACATGAACACTTCGGAATCACCATCGTTTGTCATTGTGAGTTTTCACAACCCCTTTTTACTATTTTGTACGTTTTGGGGTGAAAAGCATGTTACTATTTACTTACGCATCGGTTGTACTATTTACTCAAATGATTTGCATTACTACGAACTTTTATGCGCTATGGTATGTATGCTTATGTTTGTCGATTTTGAGTTTCACTTACGTTTTAAGTCCCCGGTTCAACACTACATTACCCATCAACTCAATTCTTGAGCTGTTTGGTATATTATGGATAACGTTATTTGGTTGATGCCCCACTCTCCTCGCGGGTGCATAATTACCGTCTTCTCTATCATGTTTGTGAGGAACATGTGTCTAAACAGCAAGGTATTACACATGTGGAATTATTTCACCGCTGAGGTAGGACGTGAAAAGAATATAACGGGAGTGGGTCAGTCAATAGGTTTGGGTAGTGGGCTCATTACTTTAACATTTAGCATACGGATATACCTTGTGCATGGTAAACAACCGGATTTTGCATACAATATTATACCTTCCGCATGTTGACAAACGAATACTTAATCCACGGTACGGATTTACAAAGATGCTTTATATCTGTTATACATACCGAAAACCTGTGAACTCACCAACTATTCAATAATTGACCCTCTCATTTACATGCTTTTCAGGAAATATCAAGTAAGGTTGGAACTTTAGAAGGCACCACTAGTAGCCGCATCCTGCACGTGTTTTCATATGTCATTTTGTGTTTCAGACATTTTATATTTTGGACAACTTACGCTTCGGACAAATTTATATTGCTAAGACAATATGTAATGTTTGTAACCTATTTTATGCTATGGTGATTTGGTGTATCTTGTACCTTACGCAATGAAACCTTGAACTGTGACATCTCGTGTTTCCGCTTTAGCGGGGTGTGACACAAAGTGACCTGGCTTTCCACAATTGTAGCATTCTTGGCTCTGTGTGGGGTTTCCAGCTCTGTCGTCTGACCTCTGTCGGTCACCACTTCTTTCGATTCGGCATTCATTTGCGTAGTGGCCTGGTTTACCACATTTCTAACACTCTTGAATGTGTGGAGTGTTGCCAGTTTTGTCTTCCGACCTCTGTCGGTCATTTCCTCTGTCATTTCTGTTACTTGACCTCTGTCGGTCATCACTTCTGTCGCTTTTGTCGATTGACCCTTCTCTTTCTCGATTCTCTCTTTCGTATCTGTCATTACCAGACTTGTTCTGGTAGCCTCTGCTGAATTCTCTTGTCAAGAGAGCTAAAGATTTAGCTATCGAGGCAAGAGTTGTTTCTTCTTCTGCTACTTCCTCTTCTTCTTCGCTTTCTATCATCATGATTTTCTTCTTCTTTTCCTTTCTCTCATCTACTGCTTTCTCTTTCTTTGGTTTCTCTCTAGCCTCTGTAGACTTACCGACTAATGCAAGAGGTGCAATGATCTGGGCTTTTGCTTGTTGTAACGTCCCAAAAATTACAATAAATTTGAACTTTTAAAATACCATTTTTAATAGATTAAATCACAAGCGTTTAACTCCAAATAAACGTTTAAACAAAACCTCGTTAAGTTAAACGATCATCTCAAATAAAACAGCGGAACTATACTAAGTTTAAAAATAAATAAATACGAAGGTCTTCTCAATGCGCCAGTGTGTACCGTCACGCCTTACTGCCATTCGTACCTGAAACAGTAATTTTATAGGGAAAGGGTAAGCACGAAGCTTAGTGAATTCAAACACTAACATATGATAGCAATCATATGAACACTACCCCTAACCACAGATAAATACAATTAATCCACACATGCCAGTCCAAGAACATATCCTAAACAGGCAACTCATACAACAACAACTGTACATATATAAAACCATCGGTCTCCCCGATCATACAACAACAACTGTATATATATAAAACCATCGGTCTCCCCGATTATACAACACCCGTGTAGGCATCCCTCGGTCTCCCCGAGTTCATCCCACACTTGTACACAATTCCTCGGTCCCACCGAGTACTCGGTCTCCCCGAGTTCACACAATACTTATACACGATTCCTCGCTCCCACCGAGCCCTCGGTCCCACCGAGCCCTCGGTCCCACCGAGATGTATATAACACTCATTTATACTAGGCATTAATTCAACCTAGTACTACGCACCACAATTCAGCTAGCACACACAACAATTCAGCTAATACACACAAACTACCGTAATGTACATATAATCCCTATTCTACGCAGTGAGAGAACTCACCTCGATAAGAAACGCAGATGTCCACAAACAGCAATACGAGCCCACCACTCCAACTCACTTCTTTCCACCTAAAGAAGTGCTAACAAGTGTCAACACGAAGCCCCAACCCTCAAAAATAAACATAAGACTAAAAGAGTGACATTTCAGCTTTTCGGTCTAAATTGCAGGTCTGTTCGGGACCTGCTTATCCCCCTCTAGACCCACTAATTCAGAGATTAAGTCCCACAAACAGGAGGGTTTAGGTCCTAGCTTTCCAGGGACATATTATACGCGTTCTAACGATTTTCCTACGATTTTATACGATTATTCTAAGCTCGAAACGTAAGGCTGGCAGATTCGGACCTGCTGCAAAAACGGCCCTTTTGCACCTAGCTAGAGGCCTAACCAGGTTTTCGCTAATACACGAAAAATGTGCCCGACACAGAATGTGAACCGTGGGCACCAGTTTCGCCTCAAACCGAGCTACGACGGAAAAGTTATGGACGAATCAAAACAGAGACAGAAAAGACGTTTTCACATAAAATGACGATTTATAAATCGGTTTAGAGTTTACGCGATTGGGGTTACGGCTTTAGTCACTAAGGGCTGGACTAACCCAAAACCACCCACTGCCACCTCGGGAAGTGGTGGTCGGTGGCGGCGCAGGGCGGCAGCCACCGCCGGTGGTGGTGGTTCGGTAAAAGGAACAACCGGCGAGATCAACGAACGATCCCACCATCAAAACGCGGGCCGTACTCCCCCACGCCCGCCCTAACCGCAGTAACCCACACCGTACAGCCACCGAACTGGTGGTGCACGGCGGCAACGCCGGCGGCAGCCATGACTGCGGCGGCGGTGGTGGTTTCGCGGCGAAGAGACGACGAAAAGAAAGCAAAAAGAAACGAGAAAGAAGGGACCATACCTCTCGAGAACCACATCAGTACCCTCAACGCAGTCCCGCTCCTTCTTCCACCGCTCGTCGACTCTCTCTCTCTCTCTCTCTCTCTCGCTCTCTCTCTCTCGGCTCTTCGAACTCGACGACAGGACATTGGCGGCGCCGGCGGTCTTGGTGGTTCGGCGGTGACGCAAGAAAGGAGAAGAAGATTAGGGTTTGTGTGGGTGTTTCTTGTGTGGGACGACAATCGCAAAAACGAGAAGGGAAGGGAGGGGGTCGGTCCTTATGGGCCGATCCCATGCAACTATCTATAAAAATGACACTTTTAGTCCCTCAAGTTCCAAAGTCTTGCCAAAAGGAGTCAAGGTCTTTCCCATAGCTCTTATCACAAATTTATAACATTTATGGTCATTCCCGACAATCCCGTTATTGAAATTCGTTAAGAGAAAATATTAAAACAAATAAATGATTAAATAAAAACCCATACCGGGACACGGGCTTTACACTTGTGCTACTTGAGGCTCTTCTGCTGCTAATGTTCCATAGAGGTCTGATAGGGTCCAGGAATCTAAGTCTTGATTTGTCTGCAGAGACATAGATAACTGAAGCCATTCTTCATTCAGAGACTTCAGGAACATAACGTTGTTTTCTTCAGAAGTTCTGTGGATGCCGAACTTCTTGCATTTGTTTATTAGAGAGTTGAACCTGTCATACGTAGATTGCAGAGATTCTGTTGACAGAGCTTTAAAGGCATAATATTCATTTATGTATTGGGCTCTGCGGTTTTTCTGGGTTTTGGCTCCTCCTTCTAGTTCTTTTTCTAGTTCTTTCCATAGATCATATGCAGATTCACATGCATCCATGGACTGGAAAAGGTCGTTTGGAATGGCCATAATCAGAATTCTCTTAGTTTTCTGAGCAACTTCGTATTTTGCCCAATCAGAGTCAGACCATTTACCCTGGGTTTTTGGTTTTGTGTGTTCTGGGATTTCTGAGTGTCGTCTGTGCCAGGAACACGAGGTACAGTCATCATGGGACGAAAGGAGGGTTACGGATATAATAAACCAGTTCTCTGTCAGTACCCTCAAAGAAGTGAATCATTCGAATCTTCCATTGAGGGTATTCCTCTCTAAGAAGAGTGGGAGGTTTGGTTAAGGAACCAGAGGAGAAGAAGTTTGTATTAGTCATGTTTAGAGAGATAAAATTATCCAGAAAAGGGTATGAACAGCAAGCTTTTCAGAGTATGAAGTGGATGCTTCGTATGATGTTTTTAAGCTTAAAAGCTTTGAGCTTAGCACTAACAATGGTGTTTTTAACCAGAATAACAGATTCTATAAGTTTACCAATGTTCGAATTAATCAAAAATGGCAGAAAAAATAGAAGACTGTTTGATTAATATGAAGAGTAGGTTAAAAATCCAAGTTTCTACCAAAAATCATTGTCAATGAGGATCTCTTGATATAGAAAATCAAGAACCGCTCTGATACCAATTGATGGTTCCTGTTTTCTTAACAATGATCTTAACTTTCAGTTAGTTCAGATTTAGATATGGTGCGGAAGCGTATTTAAGAACTGAAAGGTAATGTAAAGGTAGAAAAACACACAATATCAGATAAACAGTGAGAAAAGAACAGATGAGTATCTCCTAGATTACTGTTTGATATTTAATCAAGAACACCAAGAACATAACAAGAAAGAACTGTTGGTGTATGTGTTTGTGCATAGCTTTTTATATCTTTTTCTTGTTAATAGAAGAACTCAACATGAGTCTTCTATTTATACTAATACAAAGGGGACATACTTTAGACATAAAGGACTGAGCTACAGTAGACATGATCGTATGAACAGTAGCTTAGAACGACGTTCATTTAATGCGCATGTTCCAACTTGGACAGAGCCCTATCAGAGTTTGACACGTGTAGTTTGTTGTCGGGCATTGCTTTGTACAAGTGGATGAACGGATCCTGGAACAAAAGAAAGATGTTTGTTAATCTTCCAAGTCTTCAGTATGAACCAAAAAAGCTCTGTTAAGGACGACAGATGTTCTGCGGCTCGGTCCTCTGTGAGTAGTCTTCTGCTGGTTCTTGCCTTCGGTTTTCTTGATGTCTTACCAGAGCCTCTGTTGGAGGCTTTTATACTTAGCCTATTTTTCACTACTTTCACAAACTAGAAAGATTGGAGCTAACATTTGGCGCCCACCGTGGGGCCCCATCTAGAGAAAGTCTCAAGCCAATACACAGATCGCCCTAACGATTTGGTGAAGTTTTTGTTGTTTCCAGGTAAATGACAAATCAACCAGATCCCGTGGCTCAGCTTCACACAAAGTTGAATGCAACTCGAAGTCAAGTTTAAGCTTCGTGCAAATCCTTGGAGCGACTCTTGCAGGTCCTGTTCTCCAGCAGTTGATCAACCTCAAGCCCAAGTCCGTATCAACTTCGCGAGGTTGATCAACCAGTTCTCGCAGCATTTTGCCAGCAGTCGCAAGGTGGAGAAGCAGATCAACGACCTGTTCTACATCGCCCAAAATCCCGGAGAGTCCATCCGTGGTCATTTCAATGATCATCATTCGAAATTGTGGCATCAAAACCGCCATCGAAGCCTCCAAGAATGGTCTCGACGACGGCTTACGTTTTTCCTTACGATCGCCAAGCATGGATGACAAAAAGGACAAGACTATGTGATCGTGCATGGCCATATGACAGACAATTGTTTGGCTTTACAAAAAGAGCTAGCTTGGATCGTCCCCAGAGATCATTTACAAGACCTTAGGGATAAAAGAATCTACACCCGTCGGTAACATACGACCCGAATCACCCGTCCACGAAAAAGTCATCAACTGCGTGACGACCGGAACGAACATCTGTAGACTAACCTATTCGACACGACCAACCGATCCATATGCTAGAAAAGGCAGAACTTTGTATCGTCTCGCAGTCTCCACAAGGGAAAATGGTATACCCCATACGGCACTCAGTTTCACGACTTGAGGGTAGGCGAACTTCACAATAGAGGCAATTCTCTATAAAACACCACCAGGTACATAACACACGTCGACGACACTCAGGTATAAATTTTTATATATGTCCTTAATCCCCCGACCCTTCATAAGGAAAGGACGTACATCGTTAAATTACCTCCTGCCCTTGAGCAGAAAATTATCCATACTAACGTTCAATACAAATTCGGAATTCCTTCCGAAATCATACACGACAATAACCTACAGGCACACATGAACGCACGAACGTCAGTCTTACGATTCATGTCATAAGAAATAACATCTCCAAAGACTATTAGGTTACGACTGTACATGTCAACCTCTCACGACTGCATGTCATGAAACAGATCTTGCGAGTCAATGCATAAATCGTAGGATCCAATAGGTACATTCAAAGCTGAGCTCTGAAGATAAAGTCTTATGACTTATCTCGAATATATGTTCGGCCCAGTCGCCCGGTTACTACAAAAAATAGTTCATTCCTTACGATTCATATCGTAAGAAACATCAATCTTGCAATCCATGTCGTGAAAAATAAAGTCTCTACGACTTAAACACAGGTCTTACGATTTACATCGTGAGAAATAAAGTCTCCATGACTTGAAGCGCAATTTGTAGTCGTCGATAAGGACGACTCACATTTTAAAATCTTATGATCGCCAGTAATGGAAAACGCAGGTTACGATTTATAGTCGTTGATAAGAAACGACTCACATTTTTTGTATGATCGCCAGTCACGACAAACACAGGATAAAATTCGCGCGACTCGCATGTTAAAATCTCATCGCTAGTCATGGCATATGTCTTCAATAAAGACGACTTGTACATTGAATCTCACAATCACCAATCATGGTAAGACGCATGTCAAAACATAAAAGTCGCCAATAAGTGCGACTCGCACATTTTAATCTCAGGATTTCCAATAAAGGCAAGTCGCAGGATTAACCGTATAATCACGAGTAAGGTAAATTTTTTACCGATTATCGCTAAAGAAAAACTTACACAACGTAACATAGGTCTCTAACGACCGTATCGGCTCGAACGCCAGATCATAGGTCTCTAACGACCGTATCGGCTCAAACGCCAGTTCATAGGTCTCTAACGACCGTGTCGGCTGTTAATGCCCAAAATCGTCCAAAAGGATAACTTAAGGTTGGTTGTGGAATTAAAGAACTAAAGAAAAGAATCTTTAGACAAAGCGTGCGACGAAGATAAAAAATGTAAAGGAGACAGGGATTTGATAACGCAAGAAAAACCTCAACGAGGAAAAAACCTGCTGACTACACTGGAGGTCGTCACCGCACTATGGTCGCCAAACAGGGGCGATGTCCTTGTGTTTCGGGTGTCGATCGTATAGAGATTACAATACAAGTGAAAGAAAAGATTTCTAAATGTAAAGTACAAGTGTTTTGAATGTAAAACAAGTGTGTGTCGTGTGTAAAAACAGTGTGTCGAGAGTGCAAGTCGTGCGTCGAGAGCGTTCACTTGAAAGAGACTTCTTTTCTTCAAATGTTCTTGAGTTCGCAGGGTCAGTTTTTGTGTTCGTAGAGTTGTTCTCTTATGTCTTCGCCCCTTGAAATGATGACTGAACTTCACCTTTATAGTCTTCGGGTGGTTTAATTGGATCATTATGGACTTTGATGATGGCCGTAACAGTCGTCGTCTTAAATGCTGGATTAAATGTGCATAACTGTCTTTGTCGGTTATAGCCGTTGTCCATTAATGACGTTGACTCCTGCATTAAAACACTGAATAAACGTAACAGTCGTATTATATGTTAGTCGGTCGAGACCGCGTGCTCTTGCACGATGGTCGAGTAAACTAGGCGACGTCGAGGTCGAGTGTCGTGAGGTGAATAACTTTCGATCTTAACTTTAATCAGGGGATAAAGTATTATGATTTTAACTGATCATGGAAAAGGGGAATAGATGTTTTCCTTACCTTGGTCGTGGTCGAGACTGGTGAAATTTTGCCCAAACAGTTTTGTGACACCCGTCAAACCAAAATACTCAGGTTAGCAACTGAATAGTATAATACTTGTTTTAACAAGTAGGAATAACTCATAATCACTTAATATTGATGGCTAAGGGTTAGTTTCCAAAAAATTCCAACAGTACACTGAGAAAATCCTGTTACCGCACGGAACTGCTTAAGCTGTCTTATAAAATGTCGATTGGAACAATTAACATTTACTTACAACAATAATAATAATAAGAGGAGTAAATATATAGTTTATATATATACCCAAATCTAAATTATAAAACTTTAAATAACCAAACCAAAAATTAAGTAGATAAATGAGGTTTTAGCTACTTTAAATCATGTTTTTTATAAAATTCCATAATATAAATACTTATACAATATATATACCCAAATCTAAATTATAAAACTTTAAATAACCAAACCAAAAATTAAGTAGATAAATGAGGTTTTAGCTACTTTAAATCAAGTTTTTTATAAAATTCCATAATATAAATACTTATACAATATTAATTAACACTTAATAAAAAAAATAACTAAAATAAACCAGAATTTTAGCCCAAAATTCGGCCCCCTCTTTATGGCCCATTATACCCAAATATTAATTCTCCTATTTTTCAAGAAACCCTTCCATTTTCCTACCTTCCTCTCTCTCTCTACATTCAAACACCCACTCTTCTCTCCCTCTCTAGTTTCTGGCCGAAATCAGCCCCAATCCACACAAGAAATTCGATTTTGAAGACTTTGGAAGGTAAACATCAACACTAGAAGGGGTAAAACTCATCCCTCTTGTGCTCTTCTTCATTTTCTTCCTTTTCTTGTAATTTCTCCATCTTTTTCTCAACATATTTTCATTACGCTTGAGTTTCTGGAAAAAAGGACCTTAATGGACCCTTTTTATGGAAGATTAATCACCAATTACATGTTATATGTCAAACAAATGGTGATAATCCATAATCCATACACATAGAACTCAAGAAAATGATGTTTTAACTACATGCATGTGGGTTTTTGTCACAATCTGAGATGTGTGAGTTCATGCATGTGTTTATAAAAGTCAAAAAATAGATTTTTTTTATCTAAGAACATTGCCAAAGTAATGGTAAATAAGTTTTCAAATCAAAGAAAATCATATGAGTGAAAATAAAGAACTATAAAACACTCATTTTCCATGAATAAGCATTTTTAGTTTCTGACAGATTACATGCATGCACTTCATCCAACCATATCTTGAAAAATACTTAACTAAATGATATGAATCTTTTTCTGGAACTTTGTTTATTGAGTTATGTTTCAAACCCAAGTAGTTTCATGTAAAAACTCGGAGATTTGACCCTTCATTACCCATATCAAATAAAGAGTGCAAAGACAATCTGAAAGAGAAAAATCTCTACTTACATCACTCATAACTCTCTTATTATTCCACTACAATTCTTGATTCTTCTTCTGGAAATTATTTTAATGAGTTATAGTTCAAACAAAAGTGGATTCACAAAAAAATATTAAGATTTGAGGTCTCAACCATTCAAACCAAGATAAGTGTGCAAGAAACCAGAATCTGGCATGGTAAAATCTCTACCTTAAACCAGTCATAACTCCCTCAATATGTAACCAAAAATGATGAAATTTTTCTGGAAGATAAACCTTTGAGTTAAGGTTAAAACCCAATTTGAATCACTGAAAAATGTTGATATTTGACCCTCCAAATGGACGTGACAAAAGGAATGTGCAGACTGTCTTGATAGCTGTGACACTTAAACTTAGTCATAATGATTAAAATACCTAACCACCTCTAAAAATGGTGCTACTTATGTCAAAAGTTCCCTAAGACATTAAATTTAAATATATAAAAATTTGGTTAAATAAATAAATCGAGATAACATTTAATTATGACCGTAAGTGTACTTAAAATTCTGCCAATAGAAAAGCAAAAACCCTAATTCAAGAAAAAGAGATTTTAGGAATATTAAAAGATAAAAAGCATATAAATGGTAGAATTTGTCAAAACCCCAAATAAGAACAATATATACATGTATATAGATGTATGAATGATACCCTAACAAATATGAGATTTATAAGAAATCGAACTTGGTTAACACACAAGGTAAATAAGAAATACAAATATATATGTGTAATTAATGAAAGTATTCGTCATGAAGAAAATATAAAACGTGGTACAAAGGACTAAATGCTATATGTAACATATAAATTTTATTATGTAACAATATAATTCTACAAACCTTTTTAAAACCAATAAATTACATGTAATCAACAACGCGAAATAATACTTAAACTTAATAACTAACACTAAGACATTTTATAAGACATGATGGGCTAAGCAATGCTTTAGCCTTAAGAGTTAGACCGAAACTGATAATGTGTTTCACTTCCATAGGAAGGACATAGAACCGGGCATTTGGGCAACCGTGCGGCAACTCTTGGAAATCTTTGCTGAACATTGTGAGTATTCACAACCCCTTTTTACTCTTTTGTTACAATTTGGGGTGAAAAGCATGATATTGAATTTCAAATTGATTGAATTATGCTATGAAATGTTGAACCTTAAATTTAATTGTTTGTGCACTAAGGTATGTATACTTTTTGATGTGCCTGAGTTTTAAATGAAATAGTCCCCACTTGTTAGACACTACTTATTAACTCATTATGAGCAATGGTATTTGTGGGTAGCGCTATTTGGATTGACAACCCCACTTTAAGCTGACGAGCTAGAAGTGCACTTTACCAGTAACAATAATGGTCTTACCCATGTGGAATTAATCCACCGCTGAGGTAGGACGTGAATAATTTAAGGGGCATTGGTTTGTCGGAAGGTTTGGTAGTGGCTCAAAGCGATGACATCATTGTATACTTTTTACCTCGTGCAAATACTCGAACAACTGGTTACGTAAACTTCGTGTGAACAAACGTTTCACAATAACAATTTCTGCATACAAATTTATTTTTATTGCATACGAAAACCTGTGAACTCACCAACTCTTTGTAGTTGACCCTTTTCTTTTCATCATGCTTTTCAGGTGCTAATAAGTAAGTGAAGGCATGTAGGGTGCATTTTGCATGATGACATCAGCATCAAGAACATTAAAACTTCTACTGTTAATTTTTGTATCCGGCGTCTTCTTTTGGGAACAATTTGCTTAAAACGTTGTAATGTAATATTTTGAACTACTATATTGAATGTTGTGGTTGGTGTTGTCTATTACCTTTTGAATGAAACCCTACACTGTTATACCTCGTGTTTCCGCTTTAGCGGGGTGTGACAAGTTTGCCCCCAAAATTTGAAAATAGAATGACAAATTCGAGTTTTAAATTTTGCTTGTCGGGTGCCTAAGACTATTACACGTGTCGAAAGTTACCTTGGTTGCTTTGGAATTGGATCGGTCCAATTCTAACTGAACAAGAAGTCGAATAGAGGCCAAAGTCATGATGTCACTCTGACGCGCGATGGTGATTAGCAGCTGTCATTTCCAGATGTCATCGATCCGGTTGGTCAGACAAAAAGTCGGGGATACGTGTCGGTCATCAGGGGATTCGACCTGACACGATCGACTGCATAAATAGGGATCATGATGGATCTTTACCTGTTTACGATTTTAGAGAGTTTTAGGCAGAGATTTCTTCTTGGTATTCTTGTCGATTCTCATCCGATCTTTTCCAAACCTGAAAGAATCTCTGAATTTAGTTAAGATTTTTCGAGGTCTAGAGCACCTACATAAGGTTCAATCCTTCAGTCTTTGTATGCGTCGCAAATCCATTGCCAGAAAACCTAGGAAGAACTGGGATATCTGTGGCCTTATAGATAGAAAGACTCGTTTGACAGGTTTAGAAATGTCGACAGAGCCGAGAAGTACCATCCGTAGCGATTATGATCTCGACGACTTTAGAAGTCTAGCGAGAATTCCTTCAGGGATTACGGTAAGTATGGCGGGCGGGATTCGTCCAGAGATGTGCCCCGAAGGGTATGTCGTGATATATGAGTACCCATTCAAGATAGGATTCCACTGGCCATACTCGCCTCTGGCCAAGGCATTCATGTGTGAATTCGACCTTTTGCCGGGACAACTGATGCCCCAGTTCTAGCGAGTCATCATGGTCATTAAACGACTCACCTCGTAATGGGTGTCGCCAATGAATGTGAGGGACCTACTGACGGCGTACAAGGTCAAGAGCGATCAGTACCGTCGATACAGTCTGTTTTCGAGGTACAAGGGCGAGCGTACCTTGGTTTTAAAGAGTGCGGTCAACGACCGCAAATGGAAGAAGAGGTACATTTTCATACGGGTGGCGACGCTAGACACCGATAGTAACTGGATCAGATCCGGTTGGAATATGGCGGGTAAACATTTTCTAGTTTTCTGTCGTACGTCTTACGTCACTTGGCTATTTTGCTGACTAACTTCCTCTTTCATGTATAGATGTTAATATTGACAAAGTAGAAGCTAATGACGTCTCCAGGGCTAAGGTCAAGAAGTTCCTGGAGTTTAGCGCAGAAGAACGGTCATACGTCACGCGTCATTTGGTAGACGAGGATGACGATACTATTTTTCTAGGTGACTGGATGCGAATGGGTCAAGAGGAGAAAGAAAGAGACGAGGACGAGGATTCTGAGGAAACTAAGGATGAAGAGAAGAGGGAAGAACAGAAGGTAGAGATAACTGGTAAGCATCCCATCCCGTTCGACCTAGTCCTTCTCTACTTTTAATCGTCTAACTCTTTCTTTTGCCATACAGGAGAATCCCAGGAGAGGATGACACCTGCAGCTGCCAAGAAGGCGGCTCAAATTGAATTGGCTCGCAAGGCGAGGGAAGACAAGAGGAAGGACGCCTCGACAACTGGGTCGGGGGTCTTAAAGAGAAAGGAGGTCCCGACAGCTGGGTCGGATTTCCTAAAGAGGACAAGGATGTCCTTCTTGAGGGAACTGTGACACCCCGAAATAGGGTCAACAAAAACTTCCATAAAACGGAAGAGTGATATATAATGCCATTGCACGAGCTCACAAAAGAGGGGGATTACACCTGCCGGTTTACAACAAAGTGTAATATCTACAACTAATTGACAACCGACTAATCTAATCTCTACTATAGAAATAAGATTTACAAAAAGTATCATCGTTAGGCTAACTTTGATCTTCTATCTTTAGCATCTCAAATGTATCCCCACGCTCACATATCCCCAACTATGCCTTCTTAGGGATGGCACCACTAGAACCTGTGACACACACATCAGACACAGAACAAGTGTTAGGCATGGAATGCCTAGTGAGTTAAACATATAGTAAAACATGCAGTTATGTCATATAAGAGATATTAATTTGGTCATTCACAAATCGGACTCTATGGGAAGACCCCAAACATCAACTCAAGTTACATCATATTTGAAGATATACCTTAGCGTCTACCTCCAAGGTAACGCCTCAAGGCCCGGCACATCGGGACTACCTATATGGTATTAATCCCGAAAGCGTGGATCGATACACAAACCTCCAAGGTAAGTGCCCAAGATTATATCTTCCTAATGCCTACTTAGAGACTCCTCCAATTTGTGAATACCAACAAACAACTACTCCAAGCAGTTCATAAATCCAATCATTAACTTCATCAAAAGACAGTCCAACTATCTCATTAAGCACATGATTTCTACATACAAGAAATCCTCCACTTATCCACATACATATAAGTGATATCATGAGTTCATCATTTAGCATGGCAACACATACTAAATTAGCATATTAAGTCACTTCTATTATAATCATAATTTCTTCATTAAGACATAGCTTAATCCATTAAGCTCCAAACCCTAATATTTAGGTTTGACCAATTTCACATGATCACCATCATAAAAGATACAATTCCAAATAGAATAAAATACCACATCACCTTTATCTTACCATTGAGCCCCTTAAATTTCCTCTTTAGAGAAATAAGAGCTTATTGGCTCAAAGTATACTTCAAGGCAAACTTGTTAGAAATAAATGAAATGATAGAGTAAATTATGTAACAAGTATACTTTTAAATCAAAGTTACTCACCTTAAAGCTCCAAATATGGAAACCCTAGAAATGGAAACCCTTGATCTTGACCCCTTCTAGCTAGTAGTACTTGAAGTTGAGATTGATCACCTAATACCCACCATAAATGTTCATAAACACTCTCCAACAACTAACAATTAATGGAAGGGAGTAGTAATAACGAAACCCTACCTTTTTGGAAGAAGAAGTCGACTGCCAAAGTGTTCTAATTTCATCAAATGAGCTAGAAATTCGTAACTCTCATTTTATACCAAAACAGGTCGGTGCGATTGTGACATGGCGATAGTGACACTGTCACTATCGCCGGGGCACTCTCGCTCAACTCCCCTAAACTCTCGGTACCAAACCCGCGATTGTGACCATGCGATAGTGACACTGTCACTATCGCCTAAGGCATACTCGCCTGAAACCCAAATGCCTGTAAGATCGAACTTGCGGTACAAAATCGGCGATTGTGACACCCGCGATAGTGACACGGGCACTCTCGCCGGTCACTATCGCCCAGAGGGCACCAAGCCTCATTTGCTCCCCTTTTCAGCCCTTGAAATAGATTCTAACGAGGTACTATCTATGCTATATCAATAAAATACTTGAACATGCAAAACAATCACATAAACTACTCATAACGAAAATCGGGGTGTAACAATTCTCCCCAACTTGAACAAAATTTCGTCCTCGAAATTTAAGATTGTACGGATATCGACGTCTTATGTCCTGTTCCGGTTCCCATTGCACTATTAACAAAGACATCTCTTTACCACTTCATAATCTCTTAACTGACCTTTCGAAATTGCCTCTGGTTCTTCCACACCACAATTCTTCTTTTCCATTCTTACTTTAGTAAACGAGATCACATCGTTTCAATATGAAATATTTTGTACATCTCTTCCCTTTTAAGTCTTACATACTAAATCACAATTAAAAGTCCAGGAAAAACCAGAATTCATCTTTTCATATTTTCTGAACCTTACCTCTTTCGTTAGTATCCACTCCCCAACTTGAATTTACAAACCTCCTTAGAGTAATTATTCATCATCAAATCTTTACCCGACTATTTCTTGGTCTACCATACCGACATTAATCGCAAATCGATCTCCGGGTCTCAAAAGAATATTACCATCTACTACTTGAAAACCTACACTCGCCTTAAATTGAGCATACTCACTACTATCGAATACTTCAATAATTACGACAGACCTTTGTTACATCCACGACTCACACGTTTCTTTAGTACAAAGGGTTACCATTTCCTCCCACCACTATCGCATTATGCGACCTTAATACAACCAAATACTAAAGTGTTTGTACAACAAGGGTGATAATTCCATTGAACCTGTAGTTTAAATACATTCTTAGGTCCGATCTTTTTATCATTACTTCTCACGATAGTATGGAGTGTTATTCTCCAAACATTACTTGTCTCTTTCTCTCAACTTTTCCACATACTGATAACATTTTCTCATTACTATACATAACAATACAGTTGTACCAAAATTCTACTCAAGGCAATCAACTAAGTTATCTTGAAACGACATACCGTGCCAATGTACTACACAATTTTTTTTTAATCTACAACTAATATTTCTTTGGACAATTCTTTCACATATAAGAAGCAACTCTCATTCCTCAAGGATTTTGCATCTATTTCACCACAATTTGACTAACACCCTCCTCATCTTTGTTAAACTTCCTATGATTCAAAATCATAAACTTACTTAGCAATTCACACAACTATCATCTCTTTGGATAAACACCCACTACCTTTCCGCCATTCTATTTCGATATTAGCCATATCACTACACCATCATGCAACCACATACTCCAAAAACTTTATTGATAACTAGTACTCTTTATCTGGAATCCCCGAAAAGACTTCCATTTGAAGTTTCTTCCTTCTAGCCTCACATTACAATTTAGTTGATACATTTATCCCACTACTCGTCCGTACATTCTACAACTATAACATTTCACAGCAGACTAGGTCTCTCATGATTATTCATACATGAATCAACTTACCTTCATGTTCTTCCGCATATTTAACCGAGTCTATTTTGTTACGTTATCTCTCCCCAACTTCAGTTGGACCACAACTCACGATTTTCTAATTAACTCATACCTACTCGTTACTTTCTAATTCTTGGTGATTCCAAACCTTTACATAAACCGGACATACTCTTTCACAGATCACACAATCTATGTACTCCTTTCGTTCGTCTCAATTACTTCAGTCCTTACTAATCATCCACTTTGTAAATAAGGCACTTATTTAAAACCACAGTATCTCAATATCCTAACACCTTTACAAGGTGGTCCTTTAACTTTTAATCTTCTGATTCCAGGCTTAATATTCATACATGACCTCAGAAAATAATTGTATTTATATCATGTAAACTTCAATCATAATACAATTTATATAATTCCAACCCCAAGCCTACGTCGGGCTTATTTAAACCAGGCGAATACTCCTAATACTCAACCGAGTCCAAAACCAAGCCTTCCGCTCAAGGATCCAAAGATTATTTATCAACATCTACTCATGCAATTAAATACATCTAACTCACATCATGCAACGCACGCTCCGAGGCGTGATAATCTTACAATCCCTTCATTGCTACTTTTCCAATGAAGTCAATCCATATATGTATCTATAGGTACACGTGTATACAACCTCTTTTATACTCAACAATAGATATTTACCTTACTAGAGTTCATTAGTACCCTAGGTACTAGGAATACATGATCACTATAACTTCTGATTTAATCTTAGAATATTTTTCTTTCTATCTCACCACACTACTCATAGCGAGTTACTAATTTCATCACCTTAATGACTACTAATCCTTCCTCCGGACGCAACCGTCCCTTGGCAATTATATTTCTAATTATCAAATAAGGGTACAGATCTTCTTACAATAGACACTAAAGTTTACTTTCGATCCCCTCACTATTCACCTCTCCTTTTGAACGCAAATACTAAGACTATAAACATTCTCCCATGATTTATTTCACACCTCTCCACTCTTGGAGTTCTTTCTTAGTTTAATATGTAATACTCTACGATCTAGTGAGTTCATAGCCTTCATGCATGGCAACGTGATAAATAAATCATTTCACACATTTTCTCATCTCAACGGACGATGCTTGAAACAACTTGGGCACATATGACCCTAACATTCTCATAACTTTAGTGTACTGCACAGCGATCTTGAGAACATTTTGCATACAACTTTACTCGCAATAGAAGGCTGCTTACTCGAACAATGTCAATCGTTTTACTCACCCCACTTGTAACACCCTCGAATTTAGAAAGAGCAACTAAATTAAAATTTCCAATAATACATCCGAAACCATATGTAAAATACCTCAAATTACAAACTATGGTTATCTCCAAACAACGCATACTACTCAAGTCTTATTCCCAAACCTAAACCCGCTTTAGACATCACTTAATCCAAATACAAGTGCTATTTCCCAAGGGTAAATGCGGAAATATAACTTAAGCTATTCACCTCTCATGCACCTTACTAGCACTCGCCACTTCACAATGTAAACATTAAAACGTGAATACCGAGGTCCAACCCTGAGATACCCAACCGACCATTACCAACGACTGACTAACATGCCTATGAATCCAATACAATATAGTCTACTATTTTCATGCCTATCCTGGAATGACTCACTTACCCAAGCATGTAAATATTCAAACGTGCAATAAATGCAAAATGGTGCAATAAAAGCAACCCATCAACAAGACTCTACACCGAGCCCGTTAAGCCGGACAAATGTCCCCAAGACTTACTCACAATCAAAACCAAGCAAAATGCTCCAAGCTTGTTAAACCCATACGTCGGTCAAAATACATTTAAACTTTGTTTAGGCAAGCTATATTTCAAAATCACCATTAACCCCAAAACTCATCACGGTTTAAACAAAAAGGGTTTTCCCAAAGGATTCACACCTTTATAATTCTCAAAATGACACGGCTATTGTGACAACTCACCCCACTTATCATTAACACTCTACTTCCGACTAGTGGTCGTCCTATTGACCTTGTAACACTTGCTATCCATGCGTTCCACGACCCACTTACTCAATCATATCATATTATTTTCTTTTTAATCAATCACCTTTCATTCTATCTCTACACATCTCCATCCACCTATTTAAGGTTGCCTCAGCGGCTTTCATGAGTCCTACCAGTTCCAGGATGTCTTCCCAACCTCCACCATTTACTGATCTTATCTCCAAAGAATTGAAGAACCTTGGTGGCATACTCACCATCGTTCTATTTTAACACAAAGAGATTGCCATAAAGTGGTTATACTAGTATAAACATGCAAAACGTACTTTACCGATCATTAGTCATTGTGACAATTTAGAAACAAGTATGCTCGTGTAACTCATGTTCATAATAACAGTAGCTAATTGAAATTGCGAACATACTTTACATGAGAATTCTCGTTGCTATTGCTACAGTACTAAATTCATGTATTTCCGTCGACTCTAAGACTATCCCGTCTTAGTACTTCTACCCAAATCTCGCAAGTCATAACTTAATTCATCACAGCTTAAGTCTAAGTATCTCCTCAGCATACTTAGTTCACTTAAACTAATGCTCTGATACCAACTTGTGACACCCCGAAATAGGGTCAACAAAAACTTCCATAAAACGGAAGAGTGATATATAATGCCATTGCACGAGCTCACAAAAGAGGGGGATTACACCTGCCGGTTTACAACAAAGTGTAATATCTACAACTAATTGACAACCGACTAATCTAATCTCTACTATAGAAATAAGATTTACAAAAAGTATCATCGTTAGGCTAATTTTGATCTTTTATCTTTAGCATCTCAAATGTATCCCCACGCTCACATATCCCCAACTATGCCTTCTTAAGGATGGCACCACTAGAACCTGTGACACACACATCAGACACAGAACAAGTGTTAGGCATGGAATGCCTAGTGAGTTAAACATATAGTAAAACATGCAGTTATGTCATATAAGAGATATTAATTTGGTCATTCACAAATCGGACTCTATGGGAAGACCCCAAACATCAACTCAAGTTACATCATATTTGAAGATATACCTTAGCGTCTACCTCCAAGGTAACGCCTCAAGGCCCGGCACATCGGGACTACCTATATGGTATTAATCCCGAAAGCGTGGATCGATACACAAACCTCCAAGGTAAGTGCCCAAGATTATATCTTCCTAATGCCTACTTAGAGACTCCTCCAATTTGTGAATACCAACAAACAACTACTCCAAGCAGTTCATAAATCCAATCATTAACTTCATCAAAAGACAGTCCAACTATCTCATTAAGCACATGATTTCTACATACAAGAAATCCTCCACTTATCCACATACATATAAGTGATATCATGAGTTCATCATTTAGCATGGCAACACATACTAAATTAGCATATTAAGTCACTTCTATTATAATCATAATTTCTTCATTAAGACATAGCTTAATCCATTAAGCTCCAAACCCTAATATTTAGGTTTGACCAATTTCACATGATCACCATCATAAAAGATACAATTCCAAATAGAATAAAATACCACATCACCTTTATCTTACCATTGAGCCCCTTAAATTTCCTCTTTAGATAAATAAGAGCTTATTGGCTCAAAGTATACTTCAAGGCAAACTTGTTAGAAATAAATGAAATGATAGAGTAAATTATGTAACAAGTATACTTTTAAATCAAAGTTACTCACCTTAAAGCTCCAAATATGGAAACCCTAGAAATGGAAACCCTTGATCTTGACCCCTTCTAGCTAGTAGTACTTGAAGTTGAGATTGATCACCTAATACCCACCATAAATGTTCATAAACACTCTCCAACAACTAACAATTAATGGAAGGGAGTAGTAATAACGAAACCCTACCTTTTTGGAAGAAGAAGTCGACTGCCAAAGTGTTCTAATTTCATCAAATGAGCTAGAAATCCATAACTCTCATTTTATACCAAAACAGGTCGGTGCGATTGTGACATGGCGATAGTGATACTGTCACTATCGCCGGGGCACTCTCGCTCAACTCCCCCAAACTCTCGGTACCAAACCCGCGATTGTGACCATGCGATAGTGACACTGTCACTATCGCCTAAGGCATACTCGCCTGAAACCCAAATGCCTGTAAGATCGAACTTACGGTACAAAATCGGCGATTGTGACACCCGCGATAGTGACACGGGCACTCTCGCCGGTCACTATCGCCCAGAGGGCACCAAGCCTCATTTGCTCCCCTTTTCAGCCCTTGAAATAGATTCTAACGAGGTACTATCTATGCTATATCAATAAAATACTTGAACATGCAAAACAATCACATAAACTACTCATAACGAAAATCGGGGTGTTACAGGAACCGTCGTCGAAGACGGGTGGCTAATCAACAATCGTCCTATCCTAGAAGACGAAGGTGTCGACCGCATCTGTCGAGAAGACTTCTGATACGACCGACACAAGATCTGTCGATACTGCACAACTGGCGACAATGTCTGCTGTGCAACCGACGATGACGTCTCCTGCTGCCGCATCAGGCCCTTCATCGGCCGTCAGGGGCAAGGACGCACAGACGGGCTCTGGGGAGAAAACGACGGTGAACTTTACGTTGCCGTCGGATTTTTTGGATGATAATGTCCTAGACGGGACAAAACTGTTCCCTCACTTGGGAAAGTATCAGCTCCCCTCTTTCAGGGAGCGTTTCACTGGGGTTTCACTCGAGGATGTCGAGTCTCATGTCGCTGGACTAGCGTTCACGGTAAGTCTTTCTTTCAAGACGTGCATGTCTCTCTTTCAAGACATGTTTTTCTTTATCGATGTTTTTACGTTGTCGTATGTTTATTAGCGATGCTTTGCTGCAGGCGTTTCAGTCTTCTCTGTCGTTGCATGCTGAGACGACAAAAATAGAAGGTCTAATGGTCTCTGCCCTTAAGGATGAAGATGTGGCGTTAGAGAGGGAGAGGTCCGCTCTGAAACGTGAAGAGGTGACGTCAGCACGACTTGATGATGCCTTAAATGAGTTGGAGGCCGTCGATCATGCAAGGAACGAGGTGAACTCGCTATTGAAGGAGTCCCTGACATTGATGCACGACCAAATGGAGGAGCTGGAGGGGATAAAAGAATCCCTAGCTGCGAAGTGAAAGGAAATCGAAGAGTCCAAATCTAAGGTGGAAGCTTAGAGAAGGAGTCTGAGGAGTTGAGGGACGAAAATAAATCCTTCTTCTCTTATGCTCGACTCACTGCGCGTGCGGCGATCATGGGTCGTCACCTGCTAGGCAAGAATCCTCTGGCTTCAGCATCGGTCGAGCTGAACCTCTTCTACAAGGGAGTCGGGACCGAAAGAGATCTCGACTCGGATGATGAGAAGGAAACTGAGGAGGAGGTTGTAGACGAGGGCCTCCAGGATGAAGTTTCGAATAAGGATGTTGTCGACGCTCCTTCGAATCTTTAGAGAGTTCTTTATTTTTAGATACTCGACCGTTGGTGGTCGAGTTGCTTATGTGTAGTCGTACATTTGGTGAATGAAACTTTTACCTTTTTATTGAACTTGTGCGTTATTTTAGTTTACATACGTCGTAGGTAAGTATAACGTTAACTGTGAAACTTGTTAAGTATTGAACACACAAAGGATCGTGCGACTTAGGCATTCATTGTAATCACAAAGACTAGCACACAAATCATAAGATTTTCATAATTTGAGATTATGTTGACAAACATAAATACACGCGACCAAGGCATTCATTCATAGCACAAAACTTTTCTAAGTTAAGAAACTCAGATCATGTGGTCGCTAGACCTAGATAACCGTGCCATCATACGACAAAACTTGAGTCGTATGCCCCTGTGAAAAAATAATCAAGTCACAGACTTGAATACTTATGCCATGCGATCCTTAGGTCGTGTGGTAGGCTTAGTGACTTTCATCATGCATTTCTGCGATAAAACAATGTCAGAGGTTGGTCGTTGGCTAGCCAACGACCCTCCGATGCTTAAGTCAGTAATCGTTTCTATAAAAATCGTATAAAAAATAGAGAAGGGTCTAGAAGACAGGCCTTCTTGACGCGTCTTGTCCCAACTGTGTGGAATGTCTTGATCGTTGATACCTATACGATACTTTTGAATGTTCTAGAACATTTGTATTTTAAAATTTTCAAGGTTTTCGTGTTGGTCTTCGGGTATATCATACCACTTTGCCCCCCTGTGGTGACTTTAAGACGATGTGCGAAATTTAGGACATGTCGTCGCAATTCGCCACAATGGATGCGTCGATGTCTTCGTGCGACCGGGCGAAAAACAATTGACATTCTCCTGTAAACATGATATTAATCTATTTCTAGGGATAGAGAGACGAACCTGTCGAGGACTTGTGATCCTTGCCTGCTAGGTGACATAGCTCCGTGGCTTCAAGGTGGTCTTATAGAAATCACGAGCGACTTTTGGCTCACTTTTGATCTCCTGGATTCCCCATGATGTAGGGAATTTCATGACCTGGTGATACGTCGAGGGAACAGCTTTCATTTCATGAATCCATGGTCGACCTAAGATGATGTTATAGGCCGACGCACAATCGATGATGCTGAACTTGGTCTGTTTATTGACTCCTCCGGCATAGACAGGCAAGACAATCTCTCCAAAGGTGCTCGTCGCTTCTCCATTGAATCCGACCAAAGTTGTCGAATGTCGGGTGATCTCCGATCGATCGATTCCCATGGCTTTAATAGTGTTAAGGAAAATGACGTTCGCAGAACTTCCTCCATCGATCAAGACTCGTTGGGTCAAACAATTACCAATCGTGAGTTGAATGATCAACCCGTCATGATGTTTCTGATACGAATCGTCGAGGTCGTCGTGATCGAATACAATCTTCATGGCTTCCAGTTCCAAATCTCCTTTCGGACTTGATGAATGTAGGATAGGTCGTTTGTCAGGTGCTTGACTAGCGTGGCGCTTGGCTGTGGAATACGTTAGACCACATACGTCGGAACCACCAGTGATGCAGTTGACGACCTTTGCATGCTCGGGGGTCGGCAGTCGATGGTTGTCGGCTGGGGTGACGACGTCATCGATGATATCTTTGAGGTTGCCCTTCGGGACCTGATATGCTAACTCCTTTTTGAGAGCTACACAATCGTCTGTCGCGTGACCATGGTCGACATGGAAGTCGCACCATTTAGATTTATCTTTCTTAGCGTCGTCCTGATCGGACTTCTTTGGCCATCGGATGGTTGCTTGGGTGGCCTTCAAAGCTTCGACCAAATCTTTAGTGGACCATTTGGATCCGTAAGAGGATATCTTGGGGTACAGAGGGAACTTGGTCGCGGTCTTAGCCTCTGCTTTTGTCTTGAATCGGACATTCGAGATTTGGCGCACGGGCTGGACTATGGAAACTGCCTTCGTCTTGAACTCGGGCTTCGTCACACCTAACGACCTCTTGTCGTCGGTATGCTTGCGACGGAAGGCAACGTCGTCCTCTACCCTCATATAAGATAGGGTTCGAGCTCGGACGTCTTCGAAATTTTCTAGGGGATACTTGGCCAGATCAGTGTATAAGCCCGAACTATCGTCCAGACCGCGCTTATAAGCCTCGATCGCAGTCTTGATATCACAGTTGCGGACGCTGATCATCTCTGCATTGAACCTATTGAAATAGCTTCGAATAGACTCGTTAGCCTTTTGTACGACGTAATACAGGTTACTGGTCTGCTTCTCCATCTTGTGACTGCTGGCGAATTGCTGGGAGAACTGATTGACCAACTCTGCGAACGACCCAATGGACTTGGGTTTGAGATTGATCAACCATTGGAGGGCAGGTCCAACGAGAGTCGCACCAAAACTTTTGCACATACAGACTTCCTGATACATGTGTGGGATCGATACCGTCCACATGAGTTGTTTATACTGCGCGACGTGCTCCGTTGGATCGGTTACACCCGAATACATGGGCGTGAAGGCGGGGACGTTGTACTTCTTTGGAACCTCGACGGTCGCAATCTCATCGATGAAAGGTGACACTTGATACCCCGAACGAGGTTCGACATCGACTGGCACGGCTACCCCAGGTACCTTTGCGAGTAATGATAGGACGCGCTCATTTTGGTCTTCCAGCATCTTTAGTCGTTGGGCGACGGGGTTGCTGCAGTTGGGATTCGTCCCTAGTGATGGATCGACTCCTGAGCTATAACAATTGCCATACGACGAACCATTGGCATCTCCATTGGTCGGGACAAAATATGGCTACGACCCACTATGGAAGGGCTGTGATCCATGTTGAAACAACTGCGATCCTTGCTGAAACGGCTGTGATCCTTGCTGAAACGGCTGCGATCCTTGCTGGAACGGCTGCGATCCTTTCTGAAACGGCTGTAATCCTTGCTGAAATGGCTGCGATCCTTGCTGGAACGGCTGCGACCCATTATTCAGGGGTTGTGGTCGCAAGTGCTGAGGGGGAATTGGCCCGAATTGAGGATTCAGGATGAATGACCCCGACTGCGGATTTTGCATGAATGGACCTGGGTGTTTATTCTGTGCGAACGAGCCTGATCGTGGACCTGAATTTTGCACAAATGGTCTAGTGCCAATCTAAGGTCCGAAAGGGTTTCTTAGTCGTGCGATCTCTTCAGCTGCTCTGCCATGGCATTGATTTGATTTCAAGCGACTTCGAGATCCTGATACATCTGGGCAATGACATGCTGTTGATTCCCAGGGGCTTCCATTTTCCTGCAAAAAAAAAGAGAAAACTACAAGAAAACGTTAGTAGGACGCACGTTTGTCGAATATTTTCTCTAGATGGGGTCCCACGGATGGCGCCAAACTGTTAATGCCAAAGATCGTCCAAAAGGATAACTTAAGGTTGATTGTGGAATTAAACAACTAAAGAAAAGAATCTTTAGACAAAGCGTGCGACGAATATAAAAAATGTATAGGAGACAGTGATTTGATGACGCTGGAAAAACCTCAACGAGGAAAAAACCTGCGGACGACACTGGAGGTCGTCACTGCACTATGGTCGCCAAACAGGGGCGATGTCCTTGTGTTTTAGGTGTCGATTGTACAGAGATTACAATACAAGTGAAAGAAAAGATTTCGAAATGTAAAGTACAAGTGTTTTGAATGTCTTCGCCCCTTGAAATGATGACTGAACTTCACCTTTATAGTCTTCGGGCGGTTTAATTGGATCATTATGGACTTTGATGATGGCCGTAATAGTCGTCGTCTTAAATGTTGGATTAAATGTTCATAACTGTGTTTGTCGGTTATAGCCGTTGTCCATTAATGACGTTGACTCCTGCATTAAAACACTGAATAAACGTAACAGTCGTAATATATGTTAGTCGGTCGAGGTCGCGTGCTCTTGCACGACGGTCGAGTAAACTAGGCGACGTCGAGGTCGAGTGTCGTGAGGTGAATAACTTCCGATCTCAACTTTAATCAGGGGATAAAGTATTATGATTTTACCTGATCATGGAAAAGGGGAATAGATGTTTTCTTTACCTTGGTCGTGGTCGAAACTGGAGAAATTTTGCCCAAACATCGGCTCGAACGCCAGATCATAGGTCTTTAACGGCCGTATCGGCTCGAACGCCAAATCATAGGTCTCTAACTACCGTGTCGGCTCGGAACGCCAGATCATAGGTCTATAACGACCATATCGGCCCTAAACGCCAGATCAAAAGTCTATAACGACCGTATCGGCTCGAAACGCCATAACATAAGTCTTTAACGACTGTATCACAAGATCCTTAAATTTTATCTTGGTTCGATCATCGTATGATCGCCACCAAGCTTTATTTCGGCCCAATCGTCTTACGATTGACTCCCGACCAATACGTCTCATTTCGATAAAGATCGTCTTACGATCACCGTCGGATCCTTACGTTTTATGGCCGTCTTGCGACCGTCAGATGAACACCATAAGCATCTTGCGCATTAAAGATCATCTTTCGATCGTCGCAACTTAATTAACACTATCAACTGGTCTTGCGATTTTAGCTGACCAAGTCGGTTGTCTTCTAATGATCCAATAAGAAGAAATAACACGACTCGTCATTTTACTTTGGTGCGAGATCTGAAGCTCAAATGGCTTTGAAATTCAGATCTCGGGGGGCTAACTGTTTGGGTAAAGAATCACACCCTCGACCGACTTGGGAGATTCCCCCGACCGACAAAGGTAAATACCTATTATTGCTATATCCCCGACACACGATAATTGGTTATTAAAAGACATATTGGGTCAGTAGTCATCTTCCATTTAATGATCGCACGTCACGTGTCGCATATCACGTGTCGCACGTCGCACATCGCTAGTCTTACGCTATTAGTCCTACGTCACTAGTCTTACGTCGCCAGTTACATGTCGCCAGTTACGACTCGTCGGTCTTACGTCGATAGTCTCCTGTCATCAGTGTTATATCGCTCTTGTCCTACGAAAGCATCATCCTGACATTCTGGTCCTGCGACCTAGTCCTGCGACATCGTCATCCTGGTCTAACGACTTACTAGTCTTACGACCTAGTCTTACCACATTTTTCATAAGCCCATTCCTATACTAAGATAAGGTCCTACAAGACATTTATGGTCATATACATGGTCTTATAGTTCGGCGATAGTCGTATGCTCCATAAGACCAGCGACCAGAGCTTAACACGGTCTTACGATTATACTAATCATTCATGGTCAAGAGCCGTTTCTTCTGTTCATTAATGCAGGTCCACAAGCAATTATGGTACAACGGACAGTAATGGATGAGCTATTAAAGATCCTATAGCGGTTACAAAACAAGTCATCAAAGTGCATTTAGAGCGCGACAACGGTTACAAAGTGCGCCATAAAGGCATCATTAATGACCGGCAAAACCTATATAAAGGCATGCTCCAACCTCGACGAGGGGGAGGAATTCAGCTAGATATACAACTGCATTCTCATCTATTTCTACATTTTCTCTCTCGCATTCGAACATACGTCGCTAACGCAAGCACCGCACGACAACAGTTCAAACCGTACGACAACAACTTGTTTCGCACGTTTAAACACACGACGCACACTTTTTACATACGACTAAGTGTATTTTTACTTCATTTATAACCTATTGTACACATATCATATGTCACAAAAGGACTTTCGCCCCTGTTTGGCGAACTATAGTGCACTGTCGACTCTAACAGAGTCGACTGCGGTTTTTTCTTCATTTTGGGGTTTTCCGCGTCACCAAATCTCTTGTCTCTTTTACTTTTTCCTCGCGATTGTTTTTTTTGACTTGAGATACGTTTCTTTAGTTGTTAAGCTCCACAATTGACCTTAAGTTGTACTTTTGTGCGATATTTGGCATTAACAAGTAGTTTGTTTAAGTTTTTATTTTATGAAGAAAAAAACGGGGTCTAAATTTGACAAGTTGAGGGGGAGCAGCGCTAATTTTCAAATCTTGAGGGGGAGAGTCAGTTTTCGAACTGTTGAGGTGGAGAAGTGAAATTTTCAAAACTGAGGGGCTAAAAGCGTAAATTTGAAGTTCAGGGGAAATTTTGAAAGTTTTTCAAACTTCAGAGGTAAATTTTGCAAATTGACAAAAGTTGAGACAAATTGTGTACCGGGAGATTTTAAGGCATCCGGTACCGGACTCACTTCCGGTATCGACCGGTATAAATACCGGATTTTGACTTGAAAAAGTCAGAAGTTCAAAAATTTGCGCCCAAAACTCCCTCAACCCAATTCATCTCCTATTCTCTTCTACTTGCGATCTTGCATCAATCGGACTCAGTTTTTCAACAAACCATCCAGGTATGTTCTCTAATCTAATCTACCTAGTCTTATCCGAACGGATTCAATCATCACAGTGTCAAAATCGATCGACATGATCGATTTCAAGTGGTTCGCGGCTGTTAGGGTTTCATAAACCCTTTGGCTTCGATTTCAATCCTAAAATTGACTCTTGTTCTTTCATTTCGACTTAGATAGGTTGACTAATGTGCTAAGTGTTCATCGATTTCGGTTTTGGGTAGTTCAATTTTGAGTTAGAATGTATTTGTGTCGGTTAGGGTTCTGGGACTATACGTTCCGGGATGTGTTCATCAGTTCCGGAATCAATTCCGGAAGAGATGTATGCCTTGTTCCGGATCCCCTTTTAGTTCCGATACTCTTAAAGTTCCGGAATCGACCATATCTAGTTCCGGTATTTGCAATTCCTAGTTCCGGTCTATATCAATTCCGGTATTGTTCATAATTGATTCCGGGAGTCTAGTAGTTCCGGTGTTTGCCTAGTTGTTTATTATATGTTCCGAAATAGTCACCTTATTTTACACCATGTCTGGTTTCGGAACTCATTCGGTTCCGGATCTCCTCCGGTTCCGGAATTGAGTTCCGGTACTCATCACTCCGGATCTGTTCACTATGGTTCCGGAACTCTTTGGATTCCGGAACTTCACTCCAAATTCACTGTTACATCGCATTATATTGAACCATTGGTAGTTTGGTGGTTTGTGTTCCCATATTGCACTTCAGGGCACACCTATGCACACAATCACTTCGGAATCATCATGATCCGACAAGTGAAATGTCTTGGATCGACACCAACTCTCGGTTGTCCAAATATGAGAATACTTAACATGGTTCTCTTTTAACAGGAACATGGCTCAACCGAATCCTAATCCGCCTCAAGGCAATGCCCCGCTCCTTCCCGAAGGTCCGAACCTTCCTCTCGTGGCAAACAACTATCACCTGGACACGTCAAATCTCATTTGCCAATGTCCAGTGATTGGTGGAAATCCAGAAGCGCCACACACTAAACCGAGCACTGATGACCCATGCTCCAGTTCCAGTCGTGTACGTGCATCAACTATGGCGTTCTCTCGAACCCGTCGAACTAGGCCAGCATTACGTACTTCAAGGTCGCATTGGCAACACCAACATTGTTATTACTCGAGATATCTTCCGCCACATCCTCGAACTGCCAGAAACGAATGCAATTCCAGGACGGGACGCCTATGACGCTCAAGTCACCGATGACGTTCTGTGCCGAGCCATTCAAGCTCTCGGATATGCCGGCCTCCTAACTCAACCATCGAGCTTCCCCAGAGTCCGCCTCCAGCCAGTCTGGTACACACTGTTCACCATATTGAACAGGTGTTTATCAGCCGTGAACAAAGGCATAGATCAGACATCCGGTAACCTACTCGGCCTATTCCATGTCGTCATCTATAGTAGACATGTCGACATCGCAACGTTACTCTGGAGGGAGCTCGTTGCACAAGTTCAAAAGAAGCAAGGAGGCATCCGACAACTCACATTTCTACCTTATCCACGGTTTCTCTAGCTGATAGTCGCACACTTCATGGCAACCGACGTCACCATTCCTCAACGCGCCGATCATGAGGTACTCTTATCTACACGTATGACTAGAATTCAAAACAAACTAGTCATAGAAGACCTAGAACCTATGGTAATTCCTGCAGACTTACTAGCCATCGCGGACCAAGCGGCACAAGTGTGATAGACTATAGGAGAGAGAACAACTTAGATGTTCCTATGGACCAGCCAGATCCGGCTGGACCTGCCCAGGGAGCGCAACCCGAGAGGCGAGTAGGTCCATGTATGCGAGGAAGAGGGGTCCGACCAGCAGGAGATGTCGGACGGGGTGTGATGAGAGAAAATATTGTGAGGGGATCAGGCGTGGGCAGTGTCGGGAGGTCAACACGCAGTGCTAGTTCGTCTCGACCCCAACCTAGAGTCGAAGAATCAACGTTGCATGACGTAGAGGTTGCAGGTGTATCCCGAGAACATGTCACTGAAGAGGCAGCCTCCTCCTCCAGCTCCAAGCCCGGATCAACCTCCGGAACAGCTGCCGATGATGCCTCTAGCTCCCAATTCGAATCCGGCAGGGAGGCAACTGAGTCAGATGATGATGACGATGATACTCCTAACCCCGAAGCCATTTCTGGAGTGATAAGGAGAGGGGAGGGAGATATAGTCGAAAAAGAAAAGACAAGTGAGGTGAGAAAAAGGCGAAGCAAGAAAAAACATGAGAATGAGCGTGTAGTGGAGCAATCTTCATAGGTTGCTACCAACCAGCCTACACCGTGCCAGGCGGCCACATTTGCTATCCCGTTGCATCCGTTGCGACGGGGTATTGAAGAAGACATCATGGGCCTAGCGACGCAAATGCACACCCTCCCTAGCCACTATGTCTCCTCTCTAAAGGAAACGGTTTTATCTTCTTATGGGGATTTAGCACAACTTCCACCCGTCTCTCACTCGGAGAGTACTGGTGTTGAAACAAGAGAATAGCCTCCACCGTTCTCGACTTCGTTGGATGCACAATTGAGTCTAGATCCACTTGTTGGAAATATTTCTTTGGCTAGGATACGGGTCGATACTACTGCTACCACGGCTACTATCACGCCTCGACCGGAACGCCCAGAGTGAGTATACCTTTCGGTAGCTTGCAAGGACAGAGCATAAGACCTACCACGGCTACTATCACGCCAACAGTGAACGTATGCAGTACTGTGGTGCAATCCACCACAGCTAATACAACGGAAAGGCTAATTGCCACCGGAGTTACTTGTTGGTCCCGAAAGGCTTAAACAAGTTTGTAGAAGGGGGGGGGGGGGGGGGTTGAATACAAACACACTATTTTACTTTTCTAAATTGTTTATTGATAAATCATTAACAATTTACAGCTTGTTGCGGAAACAAGATTAAGGATAAACCTAAATCTAAACAAGTTGGAACACTAAGGTTTTCTTGCACTAAGAAAGATAAGGAGATTACTAATAAAATCCTATCTTGAGAGATTTGAACTTGTCCAGAGTTAGCAAGTTACTTCAAATGAAGTGAGTTCATCTCTTTATATACTGCATGCATTTAATGCAATCCAGTATATACTTTACACGTGTCATTAGCGGATTGGTTGCATGTCATTGACCTTTGATGACAACCTTAGTAGCCGCATGAATGAACAGTGTAGTATCAGAGTGGTTGTACGATTTCAGATTTTCGGAGGTTCTTTTCTGACATTTCGTACGGTGGCGTGCAAGGGAGGTTAAGACAAAAGTACTTTGTACGGAGGACTTCATGATCAGCTTTCGTTGATTCAGCGATTATCATTTACTATTCAGCAGATGATAAAGTTCAGCGATAGCTGAAGTCTTGTACTTGATACTTCACGTTGAGTGGACAAATCTGAGTCTTCGCTGATCCGCATCAGTTCATTAGGAGACTTGTCGCTGGTTCTTGAGCTTGATCTTCGACTTCAGCGTAGAACCTTTGTTGACGTGAATCTTGTCTTCAGGGATCATAAGTAAACAACTAACTTATCAGCGATCACCATAAGGACTGAACAGACTCAGCGATATGGTGAACAGTGTTCGCTGAATGTTTAATCTAAAAGTGCGAGAGTTCCTATCAGCAGTACTGTAAGATCTTAGTACTTATCAGCGATAGTGAAACTCTGATACATATTGTTTACTTACAATTTTCACTAAGTATTTAAGATAGGGTCATTATCAAATCACTGAGGGTTTGGATCAACAATCTCCCCCTATTTGATTATGACATAGCAACAGAGAGAATTGCTATTTAATGAAAACATAAGGATAAAAAGAACTCATAAAATATTTGTCCCTTTTACTGTTTTCTGGGATCTTTTCAGTACTGATGGAGTAAAGTACATTCGCTGAAATCTTTCTTTAAATCTTTGAATCAGGTTACAATATGAATTGAAAAAGATTACAAGTACAAGCGAAATAAATTACAAGTACTGAAGGATGACTGATACAATAGAGAAAATGGTGATTGTTGTCAGCCTTCAAAGGGTTCTTCCTTAATGAGAAGTTCATCAAGGGTTGTCTTTTCAGTTGGAATCATCCAGTCAGGAACCTTTTCTCCTTTATTCTTTAGCTTCAGAGCAGCTTCAAAAATCAAGGGTTTTAGGTGTCGTGCCTGAATGTCTTTTCTGAAGTCGCACCAGTAGATGAGATCTTTGAGCTGTTCGATTGGAGTGATTGGAAGCTCAGCGATCCGTTGAAAGCATTTACGTCCGTCGTAGTCAAGAAAGAATATTCCATAAGGATTACTGATGACTTTACCAGGGACGAAAAGTTCACATGGTGGCAAAGAGACATCAAGGGCAGATAGATCAGGATCAGGACCAAGTACTTCAGCGCGAGAGAAACCAATTCCAGTTTCATTTCGTATGACAGGACCTGAGTTTGAATCTTGACGTTTCTTCCTTGGAGAGTCCTTTTTTCTTTTCGGCTTTAGATCAGGAACAGGAGGAATATCCACACAAGAAGATATCAAATCGATCTGTCTGTTTATCAGCTTTTCGAAATGATCCTTGTACTTAGATTTTGACGGTTGGATAGCTAACCTCATCTCCAGCCATTCAGAGAGACCATACCTTTTTACAGTGTCAGCACGAAAGGTTTCAGATGAGTCATCTTCTCTGAACAGTTTGATGTCAACAATAGGTACTCCGACGGAGGTTCTTCCAGAGATGAATACCTTGTTGATCTTCGCTGGACGATATCTGAAGTGGATTTTCTCTTTACACCAGATCAGGGTGGTCTGAGAAACTTCAGCTTTCTTTTCCACGATCTTCTGGGCTTGTTCCCAAAGCTTTCGTTGGATTTGAATGGGAATACGCTTCAGCTTGGGGTCTTTGACAGATTCTTGAGTGAGCTTGATGGCGTATTCTCTGTCTTTATCTTCAGCTTCCTTCCTTTCAGCGATGAGGCGTTCAGCTCTGAGATGATCTTGGTATTCAGCTTTTGAAATTCTGAACTTAGGAGGAACTGAAGGTAGTTGATCGCGCCTTAGGATGATTCGCTGATCCTCGAATCGCTTTATCATTTCTTCTCTCCTCTTTTGATCAACTGAGGAAGGTCTGTTTCTGTGCGAGAGAGGTTGTTCTTCTGGTTCATCAGTCTCAGAGATTAAATCTAAGACTGGGATTATGTCTTCAGCGTTAGCTGGAATTATTGGTGAAGTCGCAACAGATCTTTCAGCGATATCCTCAAACAGGGGAGAGGACTAGCTGAAACGCAGCGATCTTACAAATAAGAACTGGGTAGAAGAACTTGGGTAGAAAAGATAGAAAAAAAATGTGGATGTGTATGGTGTTTGTGGAATGGATAACTGATTTTTCATAGATGATCAGGGAAGGAAAAATAAGTTTAGTGTACCTGACAAATCGGCTTTGCAAGTAGGATCGCCAGATTATCATCTTCAGCGATGCCTTTGTCTTTGCTTTTCTCAGCGCCAGAGGCTGAGTGCTTTGTCTTTGTCTTCTCCCCTGAAGGTTCTTTTATTGAAATACCTTTAAGAGCTTTGGTTCGAGGAGCAGGTTTGACAACAAAGAAATCATCGTCATCTTCATCATCATCATCGTTCCTTGGAGAGGAGGATGGTTCAGCTTCAGGGATGTCGAAGTCTTCGTCTTCTTCTGCTTCAGATTCCTCAGCATCTTCATCGAGTTGCTCCCCCTCAGATATAGAGGCGAGGTTCTCGGTTCCCTCAGGGTTTTCATCTCCCTGAGGTCCAGTAATCCGATCTTCATTACCCTCTCCCCTGATAGATTCATCATGGGAAAGGTCTTCAGCGCTCTTCTCCTGTTCAGCGCTCTTCTCCCCCTCTTTCTCATGATGGGCGGGGGAGGAATGGGTAGATTCAGCATTGGTGTTGTCTCTGTCTTCTGGGCCAGAGATTTTCACACAACCTTCAAGCTTAGCTATTCTGTCTTCTAGGCCAGAAATAGCAGGCGTGATTTTCTTCAGCTCTTGGCGATCCTCTGCGGTGAATGAGTCCAAAACAGGTGCAGGGGCCGGAGCAGGAGCTGGATTATTTTCCTTGTTTACCAGCGTCTCGATCATTGTCTTGACGGAACCAAGGTCGGTCTTCACTGAGCCCAAGTCGGTCTTGACCACTGACATATCACCTTCGAGTGTACCAACCGATTTCTTCAGCGTTGTAACTTCGCTGGAAATGGTGGAAACTGATGATTTGAGGTTGGTGTAGTCAGTGTAGATGTCGGAGAGCACTTTGGCAAAGTCGGCGAGAGTTTTATCAAGATCTTTGATGTCATCAGAGGAGGCCTTCTTTTCCACCACAGTAGTCAGCTTCGTCAGATTCTCTCCAGCGTTTGTTACAGCTGTAGAGTTATTTGATAGACCGGTGGTGAGATCCGTAAGTTTCATCTCCATAGACTTCAGAGACTGGTTGATATCTCCCAAAAAAGGACCTGTAACATATAAGTACTTGTGAACAAAGGAAAGCTCAGAAGTTTCAGGTTTAGTTACAGTGTTTAAGGTGGGATCTGTACCTGCAGGAGCGTTGACGAACTCATCAAAGTTTCGAGTCCCTCCATAGTGTTCCATATCTCCCTCAAAAGTTCCGTGAGGAATGGAGTTCTCTGTAGGTCCTTTCTTCGTCATTCGCTGAGAAGCTTCAACGGCTTCTTGAATGATGGCATCTCCAGTTTTGACCGGAGGAGTGTCCAAAGAAGTGGAGGGAGGAGCGAAGGATAAGAATTGAGGTTGGGGTTCAAGTTCAGCGTTGGATTCGCTGAGAAGTACTTCATCAGTCTTTTGAGAGACTGACGAAGGTTGGGTAGATTCCAAAGTTCTAACCTCAGCGTTTAGGGACGCTGAAGTAGGTTTAGAAGGGATGGCTTGAATTGGTGTGGCAGAGCGTACCACGGAACTTTCCTTCAGCTCTTCAGAATGAGTTGAGGAGTCTTCAGCATGCAACTGCTGGGGTTGCTCCTTGGTTTTCTTGATCCTTTTGGAATCAAGAGGGGTAAGAGATTGTTTCCTTTTCTTAGAAGGAATGGATTTTGTGGCCGGGGTATCAGCGATGGGTATTGTCGCTGAAGGAGCCACAGAAAGCGGAGAATTAAGAAGAGTGAGAAGAGTAGAGAGACGTACCTCGTTGGCGACAGGCTTGAAGTCGAGAACTTTAGGGCCAATCTGAGAGAGTTTCAGATCACCCTCTTCAGGATAGCTGTCCTTCAGGCCATATTGAAAGATGGCGCTGATGAATCGCGGGTAAGGAACCCATGCTGGTCGGTCAGCGGCAGAATCAACACGTTGAATGAGGTCTTCATAGATGATGGAGGCCCAGTCAATGTTGAGACCTTTCAGCAGTGCGTAACCCATGGCCTGCTGAGGTTGAGCGGCTTGATCAGAAGATCCGGATTTCGCTGTCATGCAGCTGATCAGGTGAGCGAAGATGAAGTTCATCTCGCTGGGCATCTTGGATTTCTTTATCAGCGTCAGCTTCTTCTCAGGTAGCTTGTCTCTTCCAGTCTCCCAGATGTAACCCATCGCATCAAGGAAAGCAATGATATCTTCCCTGTCAGCGTGTTTCTTGTGGTCAGGAAATGGAATGAAAGGATTTTCTGAGGTAGCGTTAGGGAATTTCAGAGCTTTACGGATTATGGCGGGGGTTATCTTGATGGTGCCATACTCAGTATCGCTGAGTATGCAGTCGATGGTTTTAGATGGATCTTTGGCTGAGGGTAGGTTGGTGTGTCTGGCAGAGTACCAGAATTGGGATAATAGACGCTGACTGGCAGGAGGTGTGATTGTCAGTGCTGTGTATATTGGGCTATTCTTCAAAAAAATCACAGCGTCGTCTAGATGGGATACCTGCTTCCGAGGAGGAAACTCGAGAAGCGCTGAAAGGTTGTTTGCCTTAGTCCAGTCTAGTTGATCCAGCTCAAACTTAACCTGAGGAGCTTTGGTGATTTCCAGTTCCTCAGAATCACTGGAGATGGACTCAGCGGTAACATTCAGCTTTGAAGTTGCCATTTCACTGTATTATCAGTTCAACCAAAGATGTTAACAAATAAGAAATATCTTAATGTGGAAAGAGAATTTCCATTAAGATTTTTCGAATTTTGTCCATTTCATTCAGACAAAAAAAATCTTAATGAAGATTAGGGTTTTTCTTGTTTTTTTTTTTTTTTTTTTTTTTAAAAAAAAAAACGAATATAACACCTATAAGCCTTGTATTCCAGTTTTTAAAAAAAATGGATACGAAAGAAGAACAAGTTTAAGATTTTATATTTAAAACTTGAAGAACAACCATGAAATGGTTGTGTTTATAAAACCATGAAAGAAAATGATTTTATTTTTGAGTTCTTTTGTTTGATCTTGTGTAAAACAATGATAAGATCGAAAACAAGTTATTTGCATTTGATAAAAGATAAGAACATATTGACCTTGAGTTTGATGAAGAAGATGATGAACAGTTCTTGAAGATCGAGAGCACAAAATGCAACAGTGTTCTTTTCTTGCGGAGAAAGATTGATTCGCATAAAAGACAAATATAAACTTTGAGAGAGTTTATATAGGAAGAGAGTAGAGAGAGAAAAACTTGAGCGGGAAAGTTTTTCATCATGACACGGACACGTGTTTGCATTTGATTGGATAGACAACGAAACGTGCAAACGTGTGTCAGAAAAAGAAACGTGCCTGGTGTTATCCGTTGCAATGACGTCACAACTGTCCTTTCACATTCTTTCGTTGTCTCTGAGGTTTTGAAAGAAAAACTCAGGGACTCTTTGGAAAATATGAAGCACTGAATAGAAATATCAGTGAGGGTTTTAAGAAATTTCAAAATATCGCTGTTAAGGAAGAGATATTCAGCGATGTAAGAATTTGAAATCTTGCATTTTCATGCGTTTTGTCAGAGAGAGAAAACATACCTTGATATCAGTTTAACCCAAGTTATTCAGAGAGAAGATGATGAAATGGATTGTACTAGTTTATTTTATCCAGAGCCTATACAAGAATGTATAAACGTATCGCTGATTAAATGTGAACAGCTGAAGATTTATCCTTCAAAGTTCAGCATTCCAAGCTCACTGATGAGAAAGTTGAATCTTGTCTCATCAAGAGGTTTGGTAAACAAATCAGCTAACTGATAATCAGTTGGGATAAAATGAAGTTCTGTATCACCATTCATCACATGATCTCTGATAAAATGATATCTGATTTCTATGTGTTTTGTCTTTGAGTGTAGCACTGGATTGTTTGCTATAGCGATGGCACTTGTGCTGTCGCAATAGATTGGAATTTTGGAGAGCTGAAGATCATAATCTAGTAGTTGATTTCTCATCCACAAGACTTGAGAACAGCAGCTTCCAGCGGCTACATACTCAGCTTCAGCTGTGGAAGTGGACACTGAGTTTTGCTTCTTACTTGTCCAACTTACCAGCTTTCCACCCAGGAGCTGACATCCTCCTGTGGTGCTTTTCCTATCCATTTTGCAACCTGCAAAATCACTGTCTGAATAGGCGGTTAGATCGAATCCTGAATCTTTGGGATACCAAAGACCTAGATTCGCTGTACCCTTAAGATATCGAAAGATTCGCTTTACAGCTTTCATATGAGATATCTTAGGTTCAGCTTGATATCGTGCGCACAGACATGTTGCAAACATAATATCGGGTCGGCTAGCTGTAAGATACAGTAGTGAGCCGATCATCCCACGGTACAGCGTGACATTGACAGGAACACCCTTTGTGTCCTTATCAAGTATCAGCGGTGGTGCCATAGGGGTTTTCATAGCTGAACTTTCAGTTAAGTCGAATTTTTTCAGCATATCTTTAACATACTTTCCCTGATTTATAAAAGTTCCTTTTTCAGTTTGCTTAATCTGAAGACCAAGGAAATATGTTAGTTCACCCATCATACTCATTTTATACTCATCTTTCATTCTATCAGCGAAACGAGTACAAAGCTCAGGGTTAGTAGAACCAAATATAATGTCATCAACATATATTTGAACTAAAATGATATGACCTTTTATTTTTCTAAAAAACAAAGTTTTGTCAATCTTACCTCTCTCAAATTTCTCAAGGTGGAGATACGTAGAAAGAGTGTCATACCATGCACGAGGAGCTTGCTTCAAGCCATAAAGTGCCTTATCCAGCTTATAAACATAACCTGGACGCTTAGGATCTGAGAATCCTGGAGGTTGTTCCACATAAACTTCTTCATTCAGCTTTCCATTTAGAAACGCTGACTTAACATCCATTTGATGTACAGTGAAGTTTTTGTGTACAGCATATGCTAAGAAAAGACGAATAGATTCAAGTCTTGCTACAGGAGCAAAGGTTTCGTCATAATCTATACCTTCCTCTTGTCTGTATCCCTGAGCAACAAGACGAGCTTTGTTGCGAGTTACAGTACCATATTCGTCCAACTTGTTTCGATAGACCCACTTAGTGCCTATCACTGTTTTTTCAGTTGGTCTCCGAACAAGTTTCCAAACTTTGTTTCTTTCGAATTCAGTCAGCTCTTCTTGCATAGCGCTGACCCAGTTTGGATCTCTGAGGGCATCATCTATTTTCTTTGGTTCAGTTAGAGAAATAAAGTTAACAAATAAACAAATATTACCTGCACTTCTACGAGTCTGAATACCAGCGTTGGGATCACCAAGAATTTGATCGATTGGGTGATTTACAGTCCATCGCTGAGCCGGAGCATGCGTCGCTGACGCAGTCTGAACTGGAGAAACTGAAGATGAGGCTTCAGCTACTTCTGGATAATCAGCTAAGAGAGGAATGCTTGCATTTGTCACTTCATTCACTGATTGCTGAGAAATAGATGGAATTTCTGAGACATTTGGATCAACTGCGGGTATAGTGTTTATAGGAACAGCTGAGACCCAAGATGTTTCAGCTTCACTATTCTGCATATTGGGAATGATAGTAGGACCATCATTTTCAGTTGTATGAGTATGAGTAGTGGGAACATCTTCTGAATCACCAAGATGAGAAAACATCCATTGATTCAGTTCTTCTGTATCAGCGTTCGGTTTAGAGTTCGCTGAACGGGATTCGTCAAACGTGACGTGAATAGTTTCTTCTACAGTTTGTCTTCTTCGGTTGAAGACTCTGAAGGCTTTGGAAACTGAGGAGTATCCAAGAAAGATTCCATCATCAGCCTTAGGATCAAACTTTCCAAGGGCATCTCTGTTGTTCAGTATGAAACACTGACAACCAAAGATGTGAAGAAAGTTGATTGAAGGCTTTCTCCCATGAAAGAGTTCATAGGCTGTCTTTTTGAATCTTTTGACTATCAGCGACCTGTTTTGCGTAAAACAAGCCGTGTTGACAGCTTCTGCCCAAAACTGAGTAGGCAGGTGAGAATCGCTGAGCATTGAACGTGCACCTTCAATAATTGTTCTATTTCTTCTTTCAGCGACTCCGTTTTGTTGTGGTGTTCTCACTGACGAAAAGTTATGAGAAATACCCTTGCTCTCAAGGAAGGAATCAAGAGAACTGTTTTTGAATTCAGTTCCATGATCACTCCTTATTGAGCGAACAGTCATATTGTTCAGAGTTTCCATCTTCCGAACAAAGGTGATGAGTTCTTCAGGGGTGTCACTCTTAGAACGGAGAAACATTACCCATGTATAACGAGAGAATTCATCAACTATGACCAGCGTATATTTCTTTCCAGCGATGGATTGTTTGTTAACGGGGCCAAACAAATCCATATGGAGTAGTTGAAGAGGAGATGACACTGAGGAAACTTGCTTGGACTTAAAGCTTGCCTTGGTCTGCTTCCCTTTTTCACACGCTGAACATAAGGATTCTTTGGCGTATGAATGTTGAGGTAGACCAGTGACTAACTCTTTGGATGAAAGAGTATTCAGTGTCTTGAAGTTGAGATGTGAGAGTCTCTTGTGCCATAGCCAGTTGACATCAGAAGATGCCTTTGAGAAGAAACAGGAGTTCTCAGTGGTTGTTGAGTCCATGTTTATAACGTAAACATTTTCCAAACGATAACCGCTGAGAGCTATCTTCTCCTTTTTGTCAGAGACAAAGCAGGATTCCTTGGTGAAAATCACTTTGTTATCCATGTCGCAAAGCTGACTGATGCTCAGAAGATTATGCTTCAGCCCTTCAACATATGCGACTCTTCTGAAGGATGTTGTACCATTTGAAAGTACACCATACCCTCGGGTGTGTCCTTTTCCATTTCCACCGAAAGTTACAGAGGGACCCTTCTCTTCCTTGTATTCAGCGAGCAGGCTTTTCTTTCCAGTCATGTGTCTAGAGCATCCGCTATCGAGATACCAGATACCCTTCTTAACCTGCAATACAAAGGAAGATTAGTTTTGTTTGGGTACCCACTTTACCATGTATACGCGTTTGTCAGTGGAAGTGGTTGGAATGGGTTCAGCAGTCTTCGCAGCATTTGAAGATTCAGCTTTGTCTTTCTTCACTTTGGTCAATTTCTTGACCTCAGCGGTATGAGTCACCTTGACCTGACTTGCAACTGGTTTGGTCTTCTTTGGTGCTATCTTCACCTTAGCTATCTTATCAGCTTTGGTGGCTGTGGGACACTTACTTGCAATATGATCGGTAAGTCCACAGTGATAACATTTCCTATAACTAAAATTAGTTCTAGGACCACTTGTGTGCTGAGCTTTTAATTTGGAATTAGAAGTGCCAGCACCAAGTACACTATTGGTTTTTGAAATAGGACGAACATTCAGTTCTTCAGATTTCTTACCAAGAACATCTACTCTGAGTCTAGGAGTAGGTCGCTGAACTGATCCAGAGGTCTGATTTCTAGAACCAGATGAATGAATCACTAAGGCTTTGGAAGCATTCAGCTTAGGTAATAAGGTACCCTTCTGAGGATTTTGATAAATTACAATTCCTTTACCTTTATCTTTAGAGACAGAGGTAGGTTTTGAATAAACCATTTTCTCCTTACCTTTTGAGGAGGTAGGAGTTTCCTCAGGGATTGGTGTAATCGACGAGGAGTACTGAGATGAAGAAGTGTCAGCTACTGAGGATACGAACGTTCCAAATTTAAGCATTGAACGTTCAGTGGTTGGTATTGGAGTATCATATTTATAACCCAGACCACGTTTATCACTCAGAGGAATCCGAGCCTTAATTATCTCAGTGATATTTGTTGAAGAATTACACCATCCTTCAACAGTAGCTTGTTCAGCTTTTAATGCAGCGATAGCTACCGCTCGTTCAATTTTGACTAGCTGATTTAAATGGACTTGATCTTTAAAATCTTCTTCAAATTTAGAAAGCTTTTCTATTTGAAGGTGGCAATTTTTAAGCTTTTCAGCGAGATCAAGATTTTGGTTTTCAACCACAGCTTTGCCGTTCATGGCTTCGTATAAGCTTCTAGTCAGTAGTTCGATTTTACGGAGACTATCAGCTTCATCAATATTTACAATATTGGTAAAGAAGGAAGGTGATACCTGAATGGCAGATGTTGAAGTGGAGGGAATGTCTGAACTTTCTTCCTCTTCTTCAATCTTGGCCATGAGACATTGATTTGCTTCATCATCTTCAGAATCAGATGATGAGGCTTCTTCATCAGAAGCAGCCCAATCATAGTCAGCCATTAGGCCTTTTCCCTTCTTCTTAAAGCTTTTCAGCTTTGCATACTTCTCCTTCAGCTTTAAGTATTTGTCGTCTTTATTCCTTGGAACAAAGGATTTCTTTGTAAAGGCTGAAGGTCTCATGATTTTCTTTGACCTGCACTCGTTAGCGAAATGACCTGTCTTTTCGCAGTTAAAACAAGTAGCAGTAGCCTTATCAACAAAAGCTGATGACTTAGGCTTGTCAGCTATAGAAAGAGTTTTGTTCTTTCTAAACATTTTCTTCTTGGCGAATCTCCTGAACTTTTTAGTTAGGAGAGCCAAGGATTCATCATCTGAAGAATCAGAATCTGATGATCTTTCAGAGTTACTTTCTAACTCAGTGATAGTGACCACGGGTCGCTGAGTAGAAGGTTCCTCTGAGATTAAAGCAACAGGGGTGCTTTTGGAATCTTTTACAAGATTCTTCTTAAGATGGCTAGATTGCTCATGATTCAGCAATGTGCCATATAAGGTAGCGAGTGTCATTGATCTTAGATCTTTTGACAGCTTGAGACACATGGAATAATTGTCCCAGCTTTCAGGTAAACATTCTAAAAACTTTGTCAGAACTTCAAAGTTAGAATATTCCTTACCAACCGTTTTAAGATCTATAATTAAGCAGTTAAAACGTTGATGTACTTCAGAGAGAGTTTCATTCTTACCAGAGATGAAACTTTCGTATTGTCTTACCAGGTTGATCTTTCTTGAATCCTGGACTTCAGACGTTCCTTCATACTGAACACATATTGTGTCCCACATGGCCTTCGAGGATTTCAGGTTCATGACGGAATGGTAGACTTCGTCAGGAAGGGCCATGGATAGTATGGATCTGGCTTTTGTATCTATAGCCACTTTCTTCTTGTCTTCATCGGTCCAATGATGGATTTCCTTTGGAATCAGCCTTTCTGGAATAGCAGCTCTAGTTGCAGTGGCTGGAACGGCAGGATCAATCGTTACAGGGATGTGTGGACCGTTTTCCAGATAGTAAGGTATAGTAGGGTCTACACCTTCTAAGAAGAGTGTCATCCTATTTTTCCATAAGTTGAAGTTGTCTCTGGAAAATCTAGGGGGTTTTGCAAGAGAACCATTGTCGATATAGTGAGTGTTTGTGTTTGAGTTGGCCATTTTCAGATAATAGCAAGGAAGAGAAAATATCTTAGATTAGATCTTGTTTATGAGATTAAACAAATCTGCTCTGATACCACTTGTTGGTCCCGAAAGGCTTAAACAAGTTTGTAGAAGGGGGGGGGGGTTGAATACAAACACACTATTTTAGTTTTCTAAATTGTTTATTGATAAATCATTAACAATTTACAGCTTGTTGCGGAAACAAGATTAAGGATAAACCTAAATCTAAACAAGTTGGAACACTAAGGTTTTCTTGCACTAAGAAAGATAAGGAGATTACTAATAAAATCCTATCTTGAGAGATTTGAACTTGTCCAGAGTTAGCAAGTTACTTCAAATGAAGTGAGTTCATCTCTTTATATACTGCATGCATTTAATGCAATCCAGTATATACTTTACACGTGTCATTAGCGGATTGGTTGCATGTCATTGACCTTTGATGACAACCTTAGTAGCCGCATGAATGAACAGTGTAGTATCAGAGTGGTTGTACGATTTCAGATTTTCGGAGGTTCTTTTCTGACATTTCGTACGGTGGCGTGCAAGGGAGGTTAAGACAAAAGTACTTTGTACGGAGGACTTCATGATCAGCTTTCGTTGATTCAGCGATTATCATTTACTATTCAGCAGATGATAAAGTTCAGCGATAGCTGAAGTCTTGTACTTGATACTTCACGTTGAGTGGACAAATCTGAGTCTTCGCTGATCCGCATCAGTTCATTAGGAGACTTGTCGCTGGTTCTTGAGCTTGATCTTCGACTTCAGCGTAGAACCTTTGTTGACGTGAATCTTGTCTTCAGGGATCATAAGTAAACAACTAACTTATCAGCGATCACCATAAGGACTGAACAGACTCAGCGATATGGTGAACAGTGTTCGCTGAATGTTTAATCTAAAAGTGCGAGAGTTCCTATCAGCAGTACTGTAAGATCTTAGTACTTATCAGCGATAGTGAAACTCTGATACATATTGTTTACTTACAATTTTCACTAAGTATTTAAGATAGGGTCATTATCAAATCACTGAGGGTTTGGATCAACATTACTCACCTGGAGTTCGTCTCTAAGGAGCAAATGGACAGCGCCTTAAAGGCTGTCCAAACAGCGATTATGAAGCAGTTTTCTGAAGATATGGCCTTCATCAAAAGGGCCATCGCGGTTAAAGGTGTGGCTACTGAGGTCCCCCAAGTGCAACCACATATTAGAATGCCACCGCCTACTCCAACCCCTAGTATTCAGAACATGAGCATCGAGTCTCTCAAAACCGCCTTACTGGACAAACTGTTGTCCCAATCCAACGTCGACGCCTCATCAGAAGCTGACTTAGTGAGCATCTTGCACTCATAATCCCAACCACCGCCCTCGGTTACACCGATAGATGCCCGACTTGATTCTCTTACTGCAACCTTATCCGAAGTAAACATGGCCCTCGATAATCTATCCAAGAGGGTTTGCAGCCTTGAAAACACGTGTAAAGGTCAGGTTCAGGGCTCAAAACAAAGACATGATGATCAGGACGATCCTGATCAGCATGAGGGGGAGAAGAGAATGAGACTGAGCGAGCTGTCAACCGCAATGACAGAAGCTACAACCGTAACTCCAACTGAACCTGAATCACAACAACAGCCGACACACTCCGAAATGGTTCAATACATGGAGATTTCTACACCGGTCAGGGAAACGACAACAGATTCAGCAGATCCAACGATTGAAAAGCCCGAGGATCATTCCGATGATATGTTAGTGCTGACGGTTCCAAAGCGGCCTGTCCTAGAGTTGATTGATGAGGACTCCGCCGGCGATAAGGAACTTGAGACAGAATGGAGACACAAAGCCATTATTGCCATCCAGTCTGAAACATAAGCTTTGTGAGATTATACTGGCAAAGATGAGTTTATGGATGATACCTGTTGGGTCTTGAAAGCCCTAATTATATGGAAAGTTTTATAAAGTCAAAGATGTCCATGTAAAGTCAATGAAAGTCAAATGTATTGTAATTAGCTTTGTTAGTCTTTTGGGCTTTGGGAGTTTAATGGGAGTTAAATGGGCTTGGGCTCATGTCATGTAATTAGACACTATAAATAGGTGTCTTGGGCTTACATTGTCATTTGAGATATTTTGTGATCACACACACTTTACAGTGAGTTGTGAGATACGTTTGTAATTGAGAAATTCAACCTCCATTGTACTGTAAATCATATGAGTAGAGATCTTCAATAATATGATCTACTTTCCTATCTCTATTCTACATTTATGGAGTATTCTTGATTGTTGCTTCAATTATGGGACTTACACTTGGTATCAGAGCCACATCGAATCAATTTACATTCGATACGATTATCTTTGCAACAATTCAAGAATTCAAGATCTAATTCGAAGAATTGGTGATTCAAGATTGTTCTTAATCGTGTGCTACAATTCAAGGTAATATTCTGTGATTTCTTTCATCTTGAAGATTGATTTTAAGTTTTGGGAGAAGATTTTATATATCTTGATAATTCTTGGAGAAGAGAAGAAGTTAGATGTTCATGATCTACTTCTAAATCAGTTTTTGCACACAATTTGCTCGATGAAATGTCTGAGAAAGAATTGGTACTGAATTTCATGGTGAATGTCAGATCTGAAACGAGTTTTAGATCTTTGATTGCTTAAATTCAACTTTCTGAATTGATCAATCAGAAACTTAAGTTTCTGCAATCCTTGTTCTAAGAAGATTTATGGAGATCGGCTTATTGTTCTACATCAAATTAAATTGGTGGGCATTTGATATGAATGAAGGAATTATAAGTGATTCAAGATCGACTCAAGTTGTAATTTAGAGATGAGAAGTTAGTATGGGAAGTGTTTGCAATAGATTGTATAAATTTGTGGAGATTGTAAGATGTTGCAAAAATTTGTTCAAGGCTGTCCAGAATTAGAGAAGTTTGCAACAATTCGCTGATGTGTTTGATGAACAAAAACAGATTAGTGTTGTCCACAGAAAGCCGTTCAAAACAGCAAGTTCATAAAGTTTTAATTTGACAGCTTATTCGGTGTTGTGAGCGCATAATAGTTTCTTCAAAGCGAACAGGTCTCGATATCTCAGCCAGATATACACGATACTGCCAGTACATCAGAACTTCCAACTCCAGTCCCAGTACCGGCACCGGCTCAACCTGCTCTTCCAGCCTATTGGGAACGAATCCGGATACTGGTTCCTTATCTGGAGGAATCTCAGAAGAAGTTATTTGCCCACTGGATCAGACATCTAGACCCGGTAAAGTGTCATGTGGTTTCATTTCTCAAAGATCCAATCCACAAACACTATTCGGAAGTAATGAAGCACAGCAGATCAGTCCACCATGTCCACACGAGACACAAAATTACAGAAATTGTGGATATCGTGTCCGACAAGATTGTCAGCGTTTGGTTTCCAGTTTTCACAGTGAAGCGAGAAGACGGTAAAGATTGGGTATTCTCGAAAGCCGACTTCAGGCATCTATACCTGAACGACTTCCCGGTTCTGTTAAAAGAGTTGAATACCCGCACTATCCGACCGTTACCTATCACCGAAGCCCTCGAGTCGTTCAAAAGGTTTATGAAGTGCACGATAACGCTCGCCTACATCAACGACTTTCAGTTAGGCCTCGAAAGTAACCAGAAAAAGATCAACATCTTGAAGCCTAATCGGAATCTTCCTAAAGACGTACAGGTATATTCCATACTATCCAAACCATAAACAGGTTATGTGTATCTAAACGGCCAAGGGGAAAAACGGTTCATGAGAATTAGCGAGGTGCACAAGTTTAGTGAGGGTACGCTGATGAAAGTACAGACAGAGCTGAAGAAGATTATAGAAGATGTGAAGAAAGCGTCACCAAGAATCATCGCTAGCGTCAGAAAGTATCTAGCCGAAGAGCTACTCAAAGCTATTGAAGACCGGCTAGAATTCAGAAACTCCATTCGACGTTTTGAAATGTTATTCGCTATCCGAAGGCGATATGTCCCTAACTGACGTGACATTGAACTTTAATTCCAAGGGGGAGATTATTAGGCCACGTTAGTAAATACGACAGTTTGTATAAATAGTTTGCTGGTATATATAGTTTGCTAAAGCTTGTATTTAGGGTTAATGATCATAACTAGATTTCTTGTTTACAGTGTACGGCTACAGCCTATGAACTCTTTCTGTTCAATCTATTGAAGTGAGATTTATGACGTATTACTGATTGTGTTGATTACATTGTGATTGCTTAATTGAATCTGGGATCCACATAAATCGTAACCAAACAAGGTTGAACCGAAAAGGATCTAACCGTGAACTATGGCTTCGGTTTGTGAACGTAGAGCATGATAGTTCCCTTAAATCCATACTAATTTGATCAATCAAAGGAGTGTTTGAGAGATGGTTCTAACAAGCACACTAAGCACTTATTTATAGTGCTTAATGGAATTAGCTATGGGCTTTAAGCCATGGGGGCCTTTGGAAGTGGTAAACTGTAATACCCCGGGTAAGTCCGTTAGTTAAATCCTCTTTCCGTTAAATAAAGTTAGATGTTTAGAGTATGTTTGGGAAAAATTATGAGTTTAGGGGTGTTTGGGTTAAATTTGAGAAGTTCAAGGTCTATTTGGTAAGTTGTGGTTTAATATTACCTCTTAAGTCTTCAGATAGTATTCATATACCAAAAATAGAAAGTGTGTGTGTGCGGGAGTTTTGGAGGCGAAGAAAGCGAAAGAAGAAAGTTACGGTTTGAGCATCAATCGATTGGGTTAGAAACGATTTTGAGGTTAGTCCCTTTATATTCTGTGTTTATAATCTTGAGTAGAAGATATCTATCGGTTTAGAAACGTTGATTTCATTGTTTAGTATTAGTCTCAATCGATTTCTGGGTAAATGGAAACCGACTATGTTGTTGAGAGTCCCGGTGAAATCCCGGTAGACTCCCGGTAGTGTGAGTCCCGATATAGGAGACTCCCGGTAATGTGAGTCCCGGTATTGTGAGTCCCGGTATAGCAGACTTCCGGTAGTGTAGAGTTCCGGTAATATGAACTCCCGGTATAGGAACTCCCGGTACTGTATAAGTCCCGGTACCCTGTGTAGTCCCGGTAGTGGGTTAAGTGCAGTGTAATGGGACAGTTGATGATAGGAAATTGTTAGGCTTTACGTGGTTGGTTAGTAAAGCGATGTATGTATCTTAACTTGTTTCAGATTCTGTGGAGTCGTGATAAGAGATAATATCATTTTGAAAGGAGCTTGCGAGCGTGTGTAATAATCAAGACAGGTGAGTTTACTTTGAAAACGTTTTTAACTGGAATACGTATATGTTGGATTGGGAATGCAATTGTTGATGACTATGTGTTTATATATGTGAATTATAATATATTGAGGTATTATATTTACATGAGTATTATAATGCGTTATAATACGTTGGCCGGGTTTAGGACCGGTGTGTTTGGCTATAGAATCTGTATAGCGTTGTTTGGCTGTAGATGTTGTACAGCGTTGTATATTATTAGTTGGCTTGATACCAACTAATATGGCCAGGAGGAATGAGAAGGGAAAGTATAGGATATGTGAGCTTAATTGGATGTATATGATTGTGTTGCGTGATTTATATGAATGAAGTTTATATAAATGGTTTTTTAACTAACAGGGATTTCTCACTTAGACCATCAGGTCTAACCCTCATTTTGTTTTAAAAATATGTATTCCAGCTGGTGGATCAAGTAAGAGCAAGTAATTAGAGTAACCGATGGATGGCTTGTGTGAAGAATTATAAGATGAAGATTTTGGCTTGTTTAGCAGTTGTATCACAGTATTAAATGTTATGTATGTAAATAGTACAAAGATTGTAGTAGAATGGTTTTCTTACGATTGTAAAAGACTACGGGACCGTACTTGTAATGTGAAGTTCGTTTGTTATATCTATGTTGTGTTACATTATGTGATATGTTGTGTATATGGGATTTGGGTTGTTACAAATGGTATCAGAGCCTTAGTTTAAGGGATTTACGTATTTGTATTTGTACCTAGACTTAAACTGCATGTGAAGTAGGATGTCCCTATTATTGTAGAACCTCGGGATGTTAAGTATAAAAGGTAGAAGGAACATCATGTAAGGTAATTTCATATTACACCTGGCCAGTGTAATTGTGATCTTACAGGTACATGCTTGAACTGGAATACCTTGTTATACGTGGTATGTGCTTATGTGTATATTAATCTTGTTTAAATCTACAGAATGGCAAGCGGTAGGCGAAATTCGAATCGAGGAGGAGGAAGAAATCCAAATAGAACTAATCCGCCAATAGGAACGGGGGACAGGGGAGGCAGAACAGGGGGCAGAGTCGGGGGTAGAATTGGGGTAGAGCTGGAGGTCGAGCCGGAGGCAGAGTCCAGCCAAATAGTACAGAGTTCGTTACCAGGGCTGATCTAATGGCAGAAATGGGAAGACTGCAGGATAGCATACAAACAATGTTTGAACAAAGTCGTAATAATGAAGCTGATAGACCAGATCCGGAACCTGAAGTCGAACTGCCAATCACCCCTACGGTCTTACCGGTAATGAGAAAATGTGATTACAAAATGTTTTTGAGCTGTAGACCTCCGACCTACTCAGGAGACAGGGATCCCGTGAAAGCAATGAGATGGATGAAGGAAATAGAAGCTATTTTCAAGACAAGCAAGTGTGCAGATGAAGATAGGGTATTGTACGGGGAAGCAATGTTAAAAGGGGATGCTTTGTATTGGTGGGAATCTTTTATTCATTCTAAAGGATCTGATGTTTATTCTACCCTCTCTTGGGAAGAATTTGTGATAGCCTACAGGAACGCATTTTGTCCCCAAGCAGCCGTCAAACAATTGGAAGGGGAATTTATGAACTTGCAACAAGGAAACTTATCCGTTCGAGATTACACCGCTAGTTTCTAGAAAAATCTCGGTTTGCAGAATACTATGTCGCTACGGAGGCGATGAAGACGGAAAGGTTTATCTTTGGGCTGAACTCAGAAGTCAGAAGGCTAGTGACTGCAAAAGGACCCGATACCTTCTCAGCTGCAGTTGATGCCACGGAGAATGTTGAACGAGATATTAGAAGAGATGTTGGTGATAAAAGTATCGGGAAGAGAAAGTGGGAAGGACCACAATACGATCCGAAGAAGTCCCGTTTTCAGAGGTATGATAGCCGTCCACCGTTTCGACCAACGGAAAGACCATGTCAGAAGTGCAATCGGGTCCACCAAGGAAATTGCCAATGTGATTTACGAGCGTGTTATAAGTGTGGGAAGACCGGGCACGTCATTAAAGATTGTAAGGTCACGCGGTTATGTTTCTTATGCAATTCTCTGGATCACCTTCAGTCCGACTGTCCGAGGGGGAGGATACAGCAAGGTAGGTCATCGGGCAGGCCAACGATAGTTAAACCAGTAATACCAAGACTGGAACCGCCAGTAACCAGGGGTCGTGCATTTCAAATGACCGAGAAGGAAGCGGAGTAAACTCTGGATGTGGTCGCAGGTACATTTTTAATAAACTCTACACGTGCTAAGGTGTTATTCGATTCCGATGCAAACCGATCATTTGTGTCTCCTACATTTGCTGCTTGCCTGTGTTTGAAACCTAAAATGCTAGAACATGCTATATCAGTAGATACGGCAAATGATAATCAAGTGTCAGTTAAAGAAGTGTTTGATGACTGTGTGATAAATATAGTGGAGTGTAGAGTTCCGATACAATTGTTTCCTATGACTTTGATAGAGTTTGACGTCGTAGTGGGAATGGACTGGTTAGCCGAGAATCAGGCTAACATAGTATGTGATAAGAAGTTAATAAATGTAGTATTACCTGAGAAGGGACCAGTAGTGATTTATGGTGATCGTAAGAATCACCAGTCTAGCCTAATATCTATGATAAAAGCCCGTAAATGTGTCAACAAGGGTTGTCAGAGTTACTTAGCCTATGTGATAGATAGTAGGCCTGAAAAGATTAAGTTGGAAGATATTCCTATTGGTAGTGAATTTCCATAAGTTTTCCCTGAAGACTTGAATAGTCTCCCCCCTGTTAGACAAGTAGAGTTCGGTATAGACTTAGTTCTTGGAGCCACTCCAGTAGCCCGTGCACCGTATCGTTTGGCACATTCGGAGATGAAATAGATGATGGCACAACTGCAAGACCTATCCGATAAAGGCTTCATCAGACCTAGTTCTTCACCGTGGGGAGCACCAGTGTTATTTGTGAAAAAGAAGGATGGTTCGATGAGAATGTGTATCGACTACCGAGAACTGAATAAGCGCACGATAAAGAACAAGTATCCGTTACCCCGAATTGATGACCTCTTCGATCAGTTAGTTGGAACTTGCTATTTCTCCAAGATTGATCTAATATCCGGTTATCACCAGTTAAAAGTTTGAGAAGAAGACGTTCTAAAGACAGCCTTTTGAACAAGGTATGGTCATCACGAATTCTTAGTAATGCCGTTTGGACTGACGAATGCTCCAGCTGCCTTTATGGATTTAATGAATCGGGTATGTAAGTCGTATCTCGATAAATTCGTTATTGTATTTATCGATGATATCCTTATCTATTCCCGATCCAAGGAAGAGCACGCGCAACATTTTCGTTTGATCCTGGAGCTATTAAAGAAGGAGAAATTGTACGCTAAATTCTCGAAATGTGAATTTTGGTTACAAGAAGTTCAGTTTCTGGGGCATGTAGTTTCAGAAAAAGGGATACAAGTTGATCCGATGAAGGTGGAAGCAGTTGAAAAGTGGGAACCGCCGAAGACAGCAACCGAAGTACGTCGTTTTCTGGGTTTAGCCGGCTACTACCGGAAGTTTATAAAAGACTTCTCTCATATCGCAACGCCTTTGACTAAGCTGACCCGGAAGAACTTGAAATTTGAATGGAAAGCAGAACAAGACGAGGCATTCCGGATATTGAAATAGAAACTGTGCAGCGCGTCGATTCTATCACTACCTGAAGGTTCGGAAGACTTTGTTGTTTTACGGTGATGCGTCAAAACTGGGATTGGGATGTGTACTGATGCAGCGTGGAAAAGTAATTGCTTATGCTTCTCGTCAATTAAAGGATCATGAAAGACAGTATCCTACGCACGACATGGAGCTTGCGGCAGTCGTCTTCGCGTTAAAGATTTGGAGATATTATCTGTATGGTTCCAAATGTCAGATTTATACCGATCATAAGAGTCTCCAACACCTCTTTGATCAGAAGGAATTAAATATGAGACAAAGGAGATGGCTAGAATTGCTGAGCGATTACGACTGTGAAATCCTTTATCATCCGGGAAAGGCAAATGTGGTAGTTGATGCATTGAGTCGTCAAGAAAGGGGTGGAACAATAAAAGTTATTTCGCTACGAACTGAACTCCTACCCAACATATTTGACAAATTGCAGAAGTGTCAAAAAGAGGCTTATCAGGATGAACATCTGAAATCAGAACGGTTAGCGGGGATGTCAGCTTTGCTAATAACAGATGATCGTGGGTTATTGTGTCTGGGAAACAGAGTATGGGTACCTCGTCTGGGTGGGTTACGTGATAGTGTTTTACAAGAGGCTCATCAATCCCGTTTCTCTATTCACCCAGGTACAAACAAGATGTATAAAGACTTAAAGCAATTCTATTGGTGGCCGGGGATAAAAAGAGGGATTGCATAGTATGTGGAAAGATGCGATACTTGTAAGAAAGTAAAGATCGAACCCCAAAAGCCTTTTGGTCAACTACAACGGCTAGAAATACCTATGTGGAAGTGGGAGCAGATTGCCACAGATTTCATTACTAAGCTACCAAGGACTCCTAAGGGATTTGATTCTATTTGGGTGATAGTCGACAGATTGACAAAGTCTGCACATTTTCTACCGATAAAGGAAACCGATTCGATGGAGCGATTAGCTAAGTTGTACATTGACGAAATAGTAACTCGACAGGGAGTTCCAATCTCGATCATTTCTGATCGTGATAGTCATTTTACTTCAAGATTTTGGAGAAGTTTTCAAAGAGAAATGGGGACACAGATAAAGTTAAGTACGGCGTATCATCCCCAAACAGATAGGCAGAGTGACCGAACGAATCAGACCTTAGAAGATATGCTCCGGGCTTGCATTGTTGATTTTGGGGGATCGTGGGATAAGCATTTACCATTGATCGAATTCGCTTACAACAATAGTTATCATTCCAGCATACAAGCGACACCGTTCGAAGTACTGTATGGTAGGAAATGCCGAACGTCTCTATGTTGGAACGAAGTGGGAGAGAAACAGTTAGCGGGGCCGGAAATAGTTCAGTTAACCGCCGATAAGGTTACTCAGATTCGTGAACGATTGAAAGTGGCTCAAGACAGACAGAAAAGCTACGCTGATCGACGCCGAAAGCCATTGGAATTTCAAGTTGGGGATTACGTAATGTTAAAGGTTTCGCCGTGGAAAGGAGTCATCAGATTTGGACGACAAGGTAAACTTAGCCCAAGGTATATCAGACCGTTTGCAATAACAGAAAGGATCGGTGAAGTAGCTTACCGATTAGATCTTCCACCAGAATTGAGCAGAATCCATAATGCGTTTCACGTATCAAACTTCCGAAAGTGTTTGGTTACTCAAGATCAGGCAGTCTCCCTACCAGAGATACAAGTTGATGAAAGACTGAATTATATGGAAGAACCGGTGGCCATAGTTGATCATAAAGTCAAAGTGCTGCGGAATAAAGAAATCAGGCAAGTGAAAGTTCAGTGGAGACATCATAGAGGTCAGGATGCTACATGGAAATCAGAGACGGAAATGAGAGCCAAATACCCTCATCTTTTTACTTAACTGAATTCCGAGACGGAATTCTTTTAAGGGGGAGATGATGTAATACCCCGGGTAAGTCCGTTAGTTAAATCCTCTTTCCGTTAAATAAAGTTAGATGTTTAGAGTATGTTTGGGAAAAATTATGAGTTTAGGGGTGTTTGGGTTAAATTTGAGAAGTTCAAGGTCTATTTGGTAAGTTGTGGTTTAATATTACCTCTTAAGTCTTCAGATAGTATTCATATACTAAAAATAGAAAGTGTGTGTGTGCGGGAGTTTTGGAGGCGAAGAAAGTGAAATAAGAAAGTTACAGTTTGAGCATCAATCTATTGGGTTAGAAACGATTTTGAGGTTAATCCCTTTATATTTTGTGTTTATAATCTTGAGTAGAAGATAGCTATCGGTTTAGAAACGTTGATTTCATTGTTTAGTATTAGTCTCAATCGATTTCTGGGTAAATGGAAACCGACTATGTTCTTGAGAGTCCTGGTGAAATCCCGGTAGACTCCCGGTAGTGTGAGTCCCGGTATAGGAGACCCCCGGTAATGTGAGTCCCGATATTGTGAGTCCCGGTATAGCAGACTTCCGGTAGTGTAGAGTTCCGGTAATATGAACTCCCGGTACTGAAGAGTCCAGATACTGTATAAGTCCCGGTACCCTGTGTAGTCCCGGTAGTGGGTTAAGTGCAGTGTAATGGGCAGTTGATGATAGGAAATTGTTAGGCTTTACGTGGTTGGTTAGTAAAGCGATGTATGTATCTTAACTTGTTTCAGATTCTGTGGAGTCGTGATAAGAGATAAGATCATTTTGAAAGGAGCTTGCGAGCGTGTGTAATAATCAAGACAGGTGAGTTTACTTTGAAAACGTTTTTAACTGGAATACGTATATGTTGGATTGGGAATGCAATTGTTGATGACTATGTGTTTATATATGTGAATTATAATATAGTGAGGTATTATATTTACATGAGTATTATAATGCGTTATAATACGTTGGCCGGGTTTAGGACCGGTGTGTTTGGCTATAGAATCTGTATAGCGTTGTTTGGCTGTAGATGTTGTACAGCGTTGTATATTATTAGTTGGCTTGCTACCAACTAATATGGCCAGGAGGAATGAGAAGGGAAAGTATAGGATATGTGAGCTTAATTGGATATATATGATTGTGTTGCGTGATTTATATGAATGAAGTTTATATAAATGGTTTTTTTAACTAACATGGATTTCTCACTTAGACCATCAGGTCTAACTCTCATTTTGTTTTAAAAATATGTATTCCAGGTGGTGGATCAAGTAAGAGCAAGTAATTAGAGTAACCGATGGATGGCTTGTGTGAAGAATTATAAGATGAAGATTTTGGCTTGTTTAGCAGTTGTATCACAGTATTAAATGTTATGTATGTAAATAGTACAAAGATTGTAGTAGAATGGTTTTCTTCCGATTGTAAAAGACTACGGGACCGTACTTGTAATGTGAAGTTCGTTTGTTATATCTATGTTGTGTTACATTATGTGATATGTTGTGTATATGGGATTTGGGTTGTTACATAAACAACAAGCCCAATTGATGTAGAAACTACAAAGTGGAACTGGCCCAAGGTTCGGTCAGCCCAACCGGTTAAAAATCGAGCCCAAAACTATTGATTATTTATAAATCCGACATGATGTGCAAACGGCCCTAAATAGGAATCCATTCTAGAAGGTTCAAATCTGAAGCTCGATCCATTCTTTAACTGCTTCTCAACAAAAACTGATGTCCTCACGGCCTAATCATCAAACCTGAAATGTGCACATAAATAAGTTAACTTTTTGTTGCATTTTTCTCAATTTTATATAAAAACAGTAAATTTTATTTTATGCTTATAATTATAGGAAATTATCACGTAAATGACTCAATGGGGAACAAAACTAGCTCAAAATAAGGAATAAACGCCTAAAATAGGGTTAATAAAATAACCATATCAGTCCCGCCGGTGTTCATACCGAGGGGTGTGTCCCGTTTATGCCATGGAGGGGTGTTCCAGTTAAGTCAGGGTGAGACTAACACGTTGTCACAGGTGTGCGTGACTTCTGTGTGCCATTTACATGTGTAGTTCTTGTGTTTGAAAGTTTGAATGTTTTAAAGTTGAGAATTGTTTATAAATGCTTATAAACTGTTTAAAATGTTTTATGTGGTGCGAATGTTTGCTTTTAGAGGGAACTCACTAGACCTCATGGTCTAACCCCGGCATTTCCAAAAACTAAACCATTTTCAGGTGAAGAGAAAGCGCGAGCGTGAAGCTTTGGACTAGAAGGAAGCCGTTATGTCAAGCATAGTCTTTAGAAATCTCAGTTGTGTAATAGGTTGTTTCTGCAAACCTTGTGTTGTACTCGTATGTTTGAGATGGTATTTTGAGGCCGTTTCGGCAAGGTTTTTATTTTAATGTCGTTATGCTTGAGTTGCGTTGTTATAGTTTGTGTCATAGCCATAGTTTAAGGGATTTAGGTGATCGGATGAGCCTAAACTTAAACTGTGGAGTAGAGGGGAACACAGCTGAGATATAGGAGGCTTTTAGGAAAGGTCACTATAAGTGCGCTAAAGATAAGGTAGTGAGAAGCGTCATGTATGGTAAAATTGAAATTACATCTGGCCAATGTAATTGCGAATTTACAGGTACACGGGTGTGCTTAATTGCTCTTGTTGAGAGGATAGATGGGTGTGGTAGTATATAGTGAGTTTTGACCTTGCATTGATAGCAAAGGGTTGAGTTATTAAGAGAGATCTCATGTGATGTAATGTTTATACCCTCTAGAAGAAGTGTTGTTCCAAAAGTTATGAGCCGTCTAGAGGTAGAACTTCTTGGGTTCGAAGGTGGTGAATGACTGATTAAGGGTAAACTCATAGTTTCTAGTGAGTCCACATTTTGGATTTGAGGTGACGATCATTGTGGACAGGAGAAGAGAACTGGCTTAGGGTTTCGAAAGCTTTAACTCAAAGATTGCGTCAAGGAAGTGAGTTTATAACTCTCTAATCAAACGGTAAATTGGCAAGGATGTTGGGGAGAAGGTATCGGGATTGGATTGAATTATTGAAAGAGCGGGATGGGAAGAAAGTTGGTGGTTTATTGACCTGTAAGGGTCAAAGATGGAAACTGTATGAATTGTATATCATTACTGAAGACGAGAACCGTGTGGGGTGGTCAAGCAGGTAGGTTGTGAAACACCTGTACATCAAGTTGTGGCAAGGACAAGAGAGCGATTATTGGACGAAAGTATAGTGCTAATGAGAGTTGCATGGATACAATCATTGACCTTGTTAGAGTGAATAGACTTCAATTGCAAGTTGAGTTTCATGCATTGTGTCTTTAAATGTGTTACATGAGCTCCTTCATGATTAAAAGTAGATGCATAAATAACAAATTTCTTTTTTTTTGGAAATAAGTCGACACGTGCAAACGTGTGTTTAAAGAAAAAGACAAACTTGTTTATGTTGCCCAATAAAATTTTTGAACTTAGTGATTTGCGAATTATATCGCCCTTTTTCAAGTTGAGATAATCTTCGTTGAGAAAATTATGAAAACTTTTGACTGCAAAGGTTTTATAACCAAAATGAGCATTGACACATTGATATCATATAAATGGGTGTGGAAGCCGACTGATTTACTTCGTGTAAGTGATTCCGTTAAGAACTTTTCTAGTCATATAGGGAAGGTTTCATTCATTATGTTTCTAGTGTAACGATATCGTTTTGGTTGGTTAAGGTTATGTCTTACCGAAAGGTTACGTGCGAACGATTCTCGAGATCGTTGCGTACGACATTGAAGTCATGAGAGTGTTAAGTCGGGTGTACTCAAGTTGTTTTCAAGTGTTGTACTTTTTGAATGTTCAAATGTGTGAAATAATTTAAATTATCTTGTCGCCATGCATGAAGGATATGAACTCACTAGGTCGTGGAGATTATTGCATTTAAGGATAAGGAGGGGTTCCGAGAGTGGAGATGTGTCGGTTGTCGATGGACGGTTGTGTCTGGAGAAAGGACTTGAAGCTGTCAAGGTATTGATTTTTGTTAGATCTGAAGTTTTGTCAAAAGTTGCTAAGCGTTGGATCTGATCTTGAGACTCAGAAGTTCTGACTTGAATGCTGAAAAGATTACAAGTGTGAAGTCTAAACAGAAGGGTCATAGTTCTGAGTAGGAGACTCAGAACTTCTGAAGACGAAGTGAAATTATCAAGTGCTGAAGACTTAAAGAGTTCTGAAGAGTTTTATCAGAAGAATGTTCAGAAGTTCTGAACAATATGTTCAGAACTTATAACAGGATATTTTCCTTTGAATTCTGTTACTAATTAGGACACGTGTATTAGTCTTATTAGTCATTCATATATGTACTGTAGCTTTAGTCTTTCCTTTACAGTATATATATAGAAGTTAGCATTGTTTAGCTAACTGATTTTTCCCGCATAACTTTGTATTCTCTTTGTAATCTTTGAGAGACTCTCTCTAGATCTGTAATTCTACTCTTGATTGAATACAAGTTTGTTTGATTAAAAAAAAGAATATCAAGAGGAAAACAAATTGAAGAAATACAAGAGATCATAGAGAAGATTGATAGAAGACTCAATCTCAGAAATGTAATTCTACTGAAGTTTGTACCTGTGTTGAAAGAATTCAATGTTGACAAGTACAGGACTGTTTGACAAAAAGGGGAATATTGTTAGATCTGAAGACGAAGTGAAAATATCAAGTGCTGAGTTTCGAAGAGTTTTATCAGAAGAATGTTCAGAACTTATAACAGGATATTTTTCTTTGTATTCTGTTACTAATTAGGACACGTGTATTAGTCCTATTAGTCATTCATATATGTACTGTAGCTTTAGTCTTTCCTTTACAGTATATATATAGCAGTTAGCACTGTTTAGCTAACTGATTTTTCCCGCATGACTTTGTATTCTCTTTGTAATCTTTGAGAGACTCTCTCTAGATCTGTAATTCTACTCTTGATTGAATACAAGTTTGTTTGATTCAATTCTCTGTTAGATTGTTCATAATTGTTCTTAATTGATTGTAAGATTGAATCCTGAATTCTACAATTGGTATCAGAGCTACTCAACAAACAAATTCGTTCAAGATTGTGTTCTCGAGGGTTTCTTGATCGCATTCTTGAAGATTTCCTGATCAATTCGTCAATTGATTCTGCTGCTTCTCAAAATTCTTGAATTCGTTCTATATTGATTTAAGAAATTTTGAATTCGTCTTTCTGTTGAATCATCTTACAAATCATGTCTTCTGAAAAGTTTCTTTCTGTGTGGTCTGAAACTAAACCACATGTTCTAATTCCAAAGGAATATCAGCAATGAAAGATTCAGATTATTCAATTCTTGGATAATATTGATGAGAATCTGATGATTTCAATCCGAGAAGGTCATATTGAAGTTTATGTAGAAGTTGTTGCTACACCTGCAACATAAACTACACCCGAAATTCCTGCGAGTAGAGTGAAGAAGTATTTTTCACAATATACAGAAGCACAGAAACAGAGACATTTAATTGATAAAAGAGATGTTACTTTGTTAACTCTGGCAATTCCAAATGAAATCTTCAATAGAATTGATAGTGGTACATCTGCTAAAGAAATGTGGGATGAACTGGAGAAACAGATGCTTTGTACCACCAAATCAATTCAAGCAAAACTTAATCAATGCATCAATGCATACGAAAGATTCAAAGCAAAGGAATCTGAAAGTCTAACTGAAAGTTACAACAAGTTTTACACAATATTGAATGATTTGAGAAGGAATGGACTGAAAAAAACCAAGTCAGAAATCAACTATAAATTTATGAATTGTCTTAATTAAGAATGGTCATCTTTTGCAATAAGTCTTCAGATGAACAAAGATATGTGTGAGGAAGATCTGAATGATCTATTTTGTGTTCTGAATCAGCATGAAGACTCTATTAAGCAAGTAGTTGAAGAAAAGAGAAACGTTTCTGATCAATTAGCTTTATTATCAGAAAGAAAAACTAAGGTCACCAAGAAAGCTAATAAATCTGTGTTTTTGTCTGAAATTCCAAATTTAGAGGAATCTGAGGAAGAAGGATCTGAGGAAGATGAAGATATCAAAATGATTGCTGAGAAGTTGGCACTATTAACCAATACCTTCAACAAGAGATATGGAAAGAAGAAATTTGAAGGAAAATACAGAAAACAAGGACAGGGAAGTTCAGAAGAAAAGTATAGAAAGAAGGAAGATAGAGAAGAGAATAAGTTTGAAAAGAAAGAAGAGAAGGAAGAAAGAAGAGAAAAAGATTTATGTTTTAAATGTGGGAAACCTGGTCATTTTGCAAGGGACTGCAGAGTAAAAGTGGTAAAAGACTATGAGTATTACACAAAAAAGGCTCAGCTAGCCAAAACCAAAGATGGTGAAATTGCAATGTTAGCAGAAAAGGAGAATTGGCTATATTACACTTCTGATGAAGAGGATTGCATTCATTTCTCACAGATGCAAAGCTACATAGCAAAGATGGATGATGAGAATGACTCTGACTATGAAGAAGGAGCTTCTGAATCATCAGTTGAGGTACATTCTAGTCTTGAGATTGATTTAATGATGCAAATTAGAGAAATGAAATCTGAATTTGTTAAACTCAGAAAACAGATAAAAGGAGAAAGAATTCTGGTTAACAAATTCAGAACAGAAAAAGAGATAATCAAAGAATAGTTTGAAGAATCTGAGATTGAAAAACAAAAAGTCAGAACAAAAAATTATGAATTTTTGAATGTGATTTCTGAGTTGAAAAATGAACTTACAAAAGTAAAAGATGAGAAGTTGGATTTACAAATTAAGTATGATATGTTACTTGGTGAAAGAAAGAATTTATATACCAAAATCAAAGAGTTGGAAGATATTAATCTGAAAAGAGGTCAGACTCAGCAAACCTTGAATCTTCTCACAAGTAATGTTAAAGACACAAGGTTTTACAATCCAAAAATGGGATTAGGTTTAGAGGAAAATGTTGTTTTGAAAAAGGCTCCATCAAATCTTTATGATTTTGATAAACTTCAAGTACCTAAACCAGTAATTCCAGATATTGTTGAAGTTTTTGTAAGACCTGCAAGTTCAATAACTCGTTCTGACAATCTGCAAAAATCAAGTCCTATAAAAGCAAAGGAAACAGTTTATGAACCAAAAGTTGAAAAATCAGAAGTTTCAGTTGATAAGGTTAAGAAAGAAACTTCTAAACCAATAGAAGAGAAACCAAAATATAATGATGCTAAATTCAAATATGACTCTCTGAATGTAAGCTACAAAAATAAACAACCAAGTTTTTCTTATTCAGAAATTGAGAGTATATTTGATACAAGCAAGGTTTCTGAAAACAAGAAGAATTCTGAGACAGCTAGTCAGAATTCTGAGCCTTCTGTTCAGAATTCTGAATCTGTTAGTCAGAACTCTGAATCTTCTGAAAATTCTGAAACTAAGTAAGAAAGTTTCTCAGAACTTGAAAAGAGATTTAAACTAGTTAATCAAGAACTTGAAGAGCTAAGAAAAACCTTTGATGAACTTGAAAATGATTTTTGTGATGTTGATTTTAAACTAGAACAAGTTTTAAAGGAAAATAACACCTATGTTCAGAAAATAACAGAGCTTGAGAAGTTAAAGGTTGAGTATAATCTTTTTAAGATTAATGCTTTAAAAGAAAATAAAAATTTCTTTAATGAATCAAGCACATTTGAAAAAGGTAAATCATCTAATTCTTCTACTAATTCTGGAAAATTGCTTGTTTCAGAAAAGGAAGATTGCAAAAGGCAAGAGGGTTTGAAAAAGACCTTAGAGAAGATTTTCTTGAATACTACTTCTAAACCCAAAGCTAGTAGTTCTTGTAATAGATGTCAATGTAATCTGAATAGTATAAATAAAACTAAAAACTCTTTTCATTCAGATTTATTGTCTCTTGCAAGAAAAAATCTTAAATGTGTTCATTGTGGTAGTCATTCATTTCATCTTTCTAAGATCAAAACAGTTCAGAATATTAAAAATTCTTTCAAACCTAAAGAAAAACAGAATTCAGAAAAGAAGACTACTTTTGTTTCTCAAACTCAGACAAAAGAAAACGATTCTCAATCAAAAGAAAAGAGGTCTGGAAACATTTCTCAATTTAAAACAAAAGAGAAAAAGACTGAAAAAGTGTTTCAATCAAAGTCCAAAGGTAAGAAAATTGAAACTGTTTCCAAACCTCAAACAAAAGAACATAAAGTAAGAAAATGTTCTGATTTTATAAAAGTACAAGGAAAGTGGTGCTTAAAAGAAGATTTTGAATGGAAAGTAAAAGGAACTTTTGTTAAATCTGAGACTCAAGCTAACAAAACAGTACCCATTCCAGTATGGGTACATAAATCTAACTAATTGATTTTGCAGGGCTGTTATGTGTGGTTTTTAGATTCTGGAGCTTCAAGACACATAACAGGTCATCAGTCTTCTCTGACAAATTTCCCAGAAAAGGCTGGAGGAGAATTTAATTTTGGTAATAATAGCAAAGGACAAGTTAGAGGTTATGGAGATTTAACAAAAGGAGATTTGACTATTCAGAAAGTTTTCTATGTGGAAGGATTACAACACAATCTGTTCAGTATAAGTCATTTTTGGATAGTCTCTGTGAGATCAAGTTCAAAATTACAGGATGCTTAATTCTGAGTGAGAAAAAACATAAAGGTGTTCTGGGCCAAAAGACATATGGACTTATTTGTAGTTAACTTTTCAAAGATTGAAACTTTAACTCCAGTATGTCTTTTATCAAATGCAATTGCAAATGAATGTTGGCTCTGGCACGGAAGATGTTCTCATTTGAATTTCAAGGAGTTAAACAATCTAGTCAGCAAACATCTGGTTAAAGGGCTACCAAAGATCAAATTTGAGAAGGAGTCATTATGTTCAGCATGTGAAATGGGCAAAATGAAGAAGAGTTCTCATAAGTTGAAAATGGATTCTTCATGTTTGTCACCACTTGAAATGATTCATACAGATTTATGTGGTCCAATTTCAGTTCAATCAATGGGAGGAAAGAAGTATATGCTTTGTTATTGTGGATGAATATTCAAGATACACATGGGTTGAATTCTTAAGAGCAAAGTCTGAGGCTGCTGAAATATTGATTAATTTCATCAAAAGAATTCAAGTCTTCTTACAACTTTCAGTTCAGAAAATTAGAAGTGACAATGGAACTGAGTTCAGAAATGAGACTCTTCAGAACATTTTACAAAGCTCTGGGATTTCTCATAACTTTTCTGCTGTCAGAACTCCTCAACAAAATGGAGTTGTTGAAAGAAAGAACAGAACTCTAGTTGAAGTTGCAAGAACCATGTTGGCCTATTCAAATCTTCCAACCTTCCTATGGGCTGAAGCAATTGCTACTGCTTGTTTTACACATAACAGAACTTTGATCAATAAGAGATTGAATAAAACTGCTTATGAATTGATTAACAAAAGAAAACCCCTGATCAAATTCTTTCATGTTTTTGGTTGCAGATGCTATGTTCTGAATGATAGAGAAAATCTTGGCAAATTTGATAAAAAGGCAAATGAAGGATACTTTGTTGGTTATTCTATAGGTTCCCAGATTCACGTTGTATCACGATAATGGTAAATAAATAGACAGCGGAAGCATTTTTAGCAAAGCCATTATAGTGAGTGATTGTGTAAACAATAACTGAACAGTGAAGATCAAAATATAGAACAGTAAAATGACAATGAAATCAAAACAAAGAACACTGCTCGTATATTGATAAAATGAATCACTCCAAGAATAAGTTCAAGAAAGTGTTCGGAAATCTCACAGGACAGTATCGTACGAAGTAGTGCTATGGAAATACTGCAGTGCGTGCTTTTTCAAATGTGGAAAACTATTCCTCCAAAAGCTTACAATTGTTGTTCCACTACCTCGCTATTTATAGACCTGATAAAGTGTAGACAGTGTACTGTCGTACCCCTGAATGACACGTGGAAAGTGTGTCTCCAATCTTTAGGGCATACGTGGAAATTGTGGACACGTGTCTGATACTTCATTTCCTGCGAGACTTAGACTGACAGAGGTCTTTTTCTCCACAGAGCTCTGTTGCAAGGGCTATGTTGATCTTCTGTTGAAATACTTGTTCTCTTGCTGGAATTCTTCGACAGAGCTCTGACGAGCTCTGTTGGATCCGACAGAGCTCTGTTGAGCTCTGTTGGTCTTCTTGATGAACTTCTTCCAAGTCTTCTGTCTGATCTCTGTTGGTCTTCTGACTTGAACTATTTTCAATACTTTTACATCAGATGCTTTGGGACTAACAATCTCCCCCTAAGTATTGAAAATAAGAAAATACAAGGTAGCAGAGATATAAACAAAAGAACAGAGAACTTTTCCCTCTGTTAGCCTTTGTACTATTCCTTCAAGATATTACAATGCAAAAAAAAAAAAAAATAAGTACAAGTTTAAGCAAAATTATCTCCCCTTAAGATTCTGTCAAATCTTCTGATGAGTTCTCAGAAGTTGATCATAAGATAGATCTGGGTGATGAAGTTTCTCTGTTGCTCTTCCGGACATTTTTCTCTTGGGAGATTTTGAATGATATCTCTGAGGTATTCCAGCGACTCTGTTGAGTACTTGTGGATTTCAGAAGCTCTGAGGGCCTTCTTGATTTTTCTCTGTCGGCAGATGAACACTGGTGGATCTCCAACTACGGTTCCGGTTCTGTAGTGCTCATAGCCTTGAAGGCTCTCATTTGGTGGAGCAGTCGCTAGTTCTTCTACTTCGAACTCTATGCCTAGCTGAAAGTCAATCTGAATTCTTAGATTTATGTGCTCTTGCATAGCGAAGCGTACCTCAGGAAGTGCTGTTCTTGCCTCTTTGTATCTGTCACTAAAGTTGTAACAGTAGGCATGGAGTTGAATCAGATCATAAGGGTTCAGAAGTACCAGGTCGTTATCATTGAAGTGCTCAACCCTGTTGTCATTTGATTCAACTATGAACTCATGATAGCTCATTTGTACTCTGTTGTGCCGAAAGGTCTTCTGCTTGATGTCTACGATTCTGAGGATTCCAAAGTCTGAGTTTATATTTCTGTTCATTCCGGACTTGGTTTCGATGAACTTCCGTCTAACGTCATAGATCGTATTTATCCTGCAGGGACTCAAGTGTGGGTTGATGGGCACAGCATTTGTGGGGATGGTGTCATGATCACCATAAAGATAGGCAAAGATTTCTTCTAGTGGAGGTTTGCCAGAATGTTGAGTTGAGGATTCGGGGTTCTGTTCTGTTGAATTGGGATTTGGGTCTTCATGAGTTTCTGCCATGAGTATGTCAATGTGGGCAGATTCTTGAGGTTGAGCTTGGTTTAGTGTTTCTTCAGCAGAGAACGGGTTGGTTCTCTCTGGTTCTGTTCTAGGTGAAGTAGGAGGGGTGTCCAGGATGATGACCTCAGGTGGTTGTTGAGAGGATTCTGTTGGCTTGATGATTCTGTCTTTGAACATGTAATCAAAAACCACCATAGTCACTTCTGGTAAGTCTTCAGAAGTATTCCCTTGGTCTCCTACTATAGTTGCCTCAGCCTCAGCTACCTTTCCTTTTCCCTTAGCAGATCCCTCATCCTCTGTTGCAGGTTCCTTTTCCTTCTCTTTTTCTTTATCCTTTTCTTTCTCCTCTTTCTCCTTCTCCCCTTTTGTTGTTCTGAGGACTCACCCATCTGATTGTCTGACTGATCTTCTGTAGCATCCTCAAAGTCGTCATCGTCAGAGGATTCAATTCGAGCTTTTGGTGAGGGCGGAACAACAAACTTTGGGTTAGCCTTATGCCTTTTGCTCGAAGGTTCTTCTGCAGGTGCTTCGTCATTATGTCGTTTTGATGTAGAGGTCTGTGAAATAATAGTAGTGAAGTCTAAGGCTGCTTTTCGCATCAGCTCTTCTACCTCTGTTGCTGCACCTCTGATTTCTTCCACTTGAGATTTGAAGTTGACCTTGTGTGTATCGAGTGAGGCTTGCACATGCTGTTCTGTTGATTTGGCCTTCATCACGAATTTTGAGGAGATTGACATAATTTTGCTTAGAACTTTTCTGCTGAACTCACCCATCTGACCGACAGTCATTGGTAAGTCATTGGGTCTGGGGCCAGAGAGCTGGATAGGTGCGGAAGAAGAAGTCATGGCTTCTGTGATGGCGGTCTTAACAGAGTCGTTGATCAGCTCTGTCAAGGTTCTGATGTTGGAGTCTGATAGAGAAGGGGTTGGCAGGGTTCTATTCATCTGAGCCGTATGATTTTCTGCTAAGAGCGTCTTCAGAGCGGCTACTTCTGTCGTTAATGTCTGAACCTTTTCCTGGAGAGAAGCATTCTCCTTGCGGATCAGCTCCTCCTTTTGATCGTTGATAAGTTTATACTCATTCAAGGAGTTGTTGATACTGTCACATAAGCTTGTGAACTCTGCTCGTGTGATAGTGTCAACAGGGATATCCTTGGTACCAACACATGTTTCCAAGTTAACCTCGAGTTCAGAGGTGCCTGCTTCAAGAGTTGTTTTTGAGTTGGCTCTTGCAGGACTTTCACCCGATCCTTGATGTTCTCTTTGAGGAGAAGTATCTACAGGTGTTCTGATCAGAGTTTCCTTTTCCAGCTCAGGTTCTGAAGAAGGAAATCTGATGTGATGAGGGGCATTTGGATCAAGCAAAGTTTGCCCTTGTTCGACTATGGTCTCCCATTGTCCCTGAGTTGGACAGATGCTACGTGAGATTACAAAGATCTCAGGTCTATTTTGGGACGAGTCTAAATGAGACACAGAGGCATCATCGTGTGGAGGTGACCTATCGATGTCTTGGGGCAAAATGACATCATTACCGAATATGGATTCCCCAGTTTCGTGCATACCAGAAGCATGAAGAGTTGCTTCTGGCGGTTCTTGCTGGTTAGGGTTCGAGGTGTGCACCTCTGTTTCAATATCCCTCTGGTCTTGATCACCAGGGATAGCATGTGTGGAAGCACTGGGATGTTGGCTAGGATTTCCCTCAGATGTGTCATCTTGGACATCTTTTTCTAACCTCACATTTTCCTCGGTACCTAGGGCTGTAGAACACTCAGGTTCCTCTCTGTTATCCTCTTTCTCACCAGTATCAGAGGAAAGAACTTCTACCTCTGGTGACTCCCGTACTTCCTCATGAACAGCCTCCATAGTGGATGCTCTGTTCTCTACTTCCTCCATTACTCTAGAGGAAGACCCCACTTCGGGTACTCTTACCTCTGGTCTATTTCCTTCTTCCACTTCTATTTCCTCACTCGAACTTTCCTCAGATGGCTCAGAGCCTATGTATGCTGGGGTTCTCACCTCAGGTTCTTGAGGTTGAACAACATGTCTATAGTTTTGGATAGAAATATGATCTGGGCTTATCAGAGAGAGCATTGTACCTGGAACGCGTTCTTGAACGTATTCTCCTGAGGTGGTTGGATTGAATCTGGTCATGACCCAGTTCTTGAACGTATTGCCTTGTTGAGTCAGTTCCAGACTCTGAAATGCTCTTCTGATCACCAACCCGATAAACCTTGGGAACTTGATGTTTTTCAGAAATTTGTGTTGCCCAACTTCTCCTCCTTTGGCGATGGCAGAGGTTTTGAGATTGACAGCAGTGAGAAGGTCGATGTAGAGAATACTGGCATAGTCAAGGTTTCTTTGAAAGAACAATCCATACATTATCTGTAGGATTTCTATGCTGGCTTAATCTTGACTACCAGTTTTACCTGTGAGGGTTCGGTTCAGTGTGGAGAACATGAAATTCCACACTGGTGGTAGATTCTGTCTTTTGAATGCTCCGATGCGAGTGATTTCCTTGTTGTAGCCTAGAAATCGTACAAACTCCAGAAGAACAGCAGTGTTGGGTGGCTTCTCGAAAGCTTCTATGTCGAGCTATCGCTTGCTCTTCATTCCGAGAATTCTTCGTAGGGTAGTTGCTCTGATTCTGATCGTTCCTGAACCTCCATCTCGTCCAGAATCCACATTGCCGATGATTCCGTTTAGCTCTTCTACGTGTTGGCAAATAGTCCACCATTGCTTGATGTAGAGCTCAGGAATGTTGTCGTCGAAGTCTGTTAGGGCTTAGAAGATTTCTGAGTTTCTGAAGAACTCCAGAAATATGTGGTATGTGGGTAGATAGAGAGCAGGGTTTGGATCTAAACGATGGTTGCTTTCAGCAAACTCGTATGGGAGAATAACGATTTGGTCGACAGGACCAATACGGCTTGAATCTTCTGAGTGTTGAGGATTTGCCATTGTTGCAGGTTAGGGTTTTTGAAGGTTAGAATGAGGAGGAAAGGTGAACAGGGTTTTGGAGATCTTAGAAAGCGTAAGAAATGGAAAGGTTTAAAGGAAATGGGTATTTATATGGGAAATGTGTGGCTGGATCACGGTCTTAGGTACTGTAGGTACTCGAGAGTTGATCACTGGAACGGTTGCTACAGTGAGAACGTGGGAACAGCTAGCGGTTTGTCTTTCAATCAGAGATTGCCACGTGGATTTGTTCTGACCACTTTTGTGCAAGTAAACCATCGCGGTTAGAGATGTGTGGGTTACAAGTGGTTGACGTTTAGAAATGACCCACGTCTCTGATGACGTGTTTCTGATGACGTGGCAGACAGAGCTCTGATGAAGCTTTGTTAACTGCTTCTGATGTGAGGTCAGAACTTTGCATGATCAAACAGAGTTCTGATGAGAAGCAACAGAGGCTCTGATGAGATGTCAGAGTTCTGACTGTTTTTCCAAAAGATTTAGTTTTAACCTCAAAAAGCAAAGTCAATTTTGGTTTTGGAAATATGATTATTGACTTGCCCCCCCTAAAACCATGCATTTTCCCTTAATAAGCTCCCCCTAGACAGATGATCCTCCTGAAGTATATATATATATATATATATATATATATATATATATATATATATATATATATATATATATATATATATATATATATATATATATTTCAAAACAAAAGAACAGACTTGTTGAAAAAGTATGCTTTGACAGAATTCTGGAGAACCATCAGAAGCTCTGTTGAATTATCCTACCCAACCTTTTGACAGAGCTCTGGTAGGACCATCAGAGGCTCTTGTTGAAGTTTGAACAGAGTTAGGAGGACAAGTTCAGCATACCCAGTTTGCTGATTAAAAAGTTAAACCTCCTTTCATCAAGTGCTTTAGTAAATAAGTCAGCAAGCTGGAAGTCAGTTGAGACGAAATACATCTCAATAGTCCCTTTTTCAACATGATCTTTTATAAAGTGATACCTTATATCGATGTGCTTGGTCTTCGAGTGTTGAACTGGGTTGGCTGTTATGGCAATGGCACTCTTGGAGTCACATAGAATTGGAATTTTACCATACTCCAGGCCATAATCTCTGAGTTGTGTCTTCATCCAAATTACTTGGGAACAACAACTAGCAGCAGCAACATATTCTGCTTCTGCTGTAGAGGTTGAAACACAATTCTGTTTCTTTGATGTCCAACTCACCAACTTTTCTCCAAGCAGTTGGCAGCTACCATAGGTACTCTTTCTGTCGTTCTTGCATCCTCCATAGTCTGAGTCTGTATATGCTACAAGCTCGAAACCAGAGTTAAGAGGATACCAGAGACCCAAAAATTGAGTCCCTTTCAGATATTTAAAGATACGTTTGACAGCTGTTAAATGAGTCTCAGTAGGATTTGCCTGAAATCTGGCACAAAGACAGGTTGCAAACATTATATCAGGTCTACTGGCGGTTAAGTACAAAAGTGACCCTATCATGCCTCTGTAGTTCTTGACATCTGTTGGTTCACCATTAGGATCAGAGTCAAGTTTAACTCCAGTGGCAATAGGAGTTTTCATTGGTTTTGAATCATTGAGCTTATATTTTTTCAACATGTCAGAGATGTATTTGGACTGACTTATGAAAGTCCCTCTGTCAGATTGTTTGACTTGTAAACCCAGGAAGAAAGAGAGTTCTCCCATCATGCTCATTTTGAATTCACTTTTCATTAAGGATTCAAACTTATCACAGTACTCTTGCCGTGTAGACCTAAAGATAATGTCGTCAACATATATTTGTACCAGAAGTATATCATTTTTATATCTCCTGAAGAATAGAGTTTTATCGACGGTACCTTTCTCTAAGTGATTGACCAAAAGAAATTTGGACAGAGTTTCATACCAGGCTCTGGGAGCTTGCTTAAGACCGTAGAGAGTTTTGTCTAGCTTGCAAACGTGGTCTGGAAACTCTGAGCATTCAAAACCAGGTGGCTGCTGGACATAAACTTCTTCTTGTAGTTTGCCATTTAAAAATGCAGACTTGACATCCATTTGGTAGACTTTGAAACCCTTATGAGCATCATAGGCTAGGAAGATTCTGATTGCTTCTAGCCTAGCCACAGGAGCAAAAGTTTCGTCATAGTCAATTCCTTCTTCCTGTCTGTATCCTTTTGCAACCAGACGGGCTTTGTTTCTGATGATAATCCCATCTTCATCCTTCTTGTTTCTAAACACCCACTTGGTTCCAATGGCCGCCTTGCCTTTTGGGAGTGGAACCAAGGACCAAACTTTATTTCTCTCGAATTCCAGAAGCTCTTCTTGCATGGCTTCGATCCAGTTTGGGTCGTCTAGGGCTTCAGAAATATTTTTTCGGCTCAATCATACTTAAGAAATTTACAAAGAAGGCTTCATTGATTGTGGCCGATCTTGTCTTTATGCCATCTTCAGCAGCACCAATGATAAGATGATGAGGACGATTCTTTGTCCATCGTGTCATGGGAGCATGGACAACGGGTGGAGTTTGTGCTTCTGATGGGAAAGGACGAACTTCGGCATCAGAGTTCTGTAAGTTTGGACCAGGGCTCTGTGGCACACTTTGGAGAGTGTCCTCATTGCTCTGTGAGATATTAACAGGACTCTGTGATGGAAAACTTTCAAACAAGGAATTTCTTCCAACGTTTGTCATCAGAGGTGATGAAGGCTCTTGTTCAGGTTCTCTTTCATTCTGGTGTGGTTCCTCATTTCTCTGAATTACTCCTGTAGACAGAGAAGTAGATGGTGAAGTATTAGAGGGACCAGTGAGAGATGTACCTGTCAGATTTTGATCTGGTGAGTTCTGAGCTTGATCTCCTCTGTTGATGTTATCATAGGAATCATCATCGAAGAAATCATTGAACATGAGATTGATGTCTTCTTCCCTTGATCTAGAAGAATTTATCTTCTTTTGTTCTGTCTGTGTCCCCTCTGTTGAGTTTTGATCAGAGGAGCTTGATATGCTTTCATCAAAGGACACATTTACACTTTCTTGAATGACCCGATATCTGGTGTTGTAGACTCTGTAGGCTTTAGAGGTTAAGGAATAACCAATGAGGATTCCTTCGTCTGCCTTTTTGTCAAACTTTCCCAGATGTTCTCTGTCATTCAGTATATAGCACTTGCAACCGAAGACATGAAAGAATTTCACATTTGGATTTCTGTTGTTAATGAGTTCATAAGGAGTCTTCTTGAATCTTTTTACAATTGCAGCTCTGTTTTGGATAAAACTGGCTGTTGAGACTGCTTCTGCCCAGAAGTTCATTGGAAGGACCGAGCCAGCCAACATGGTTCTGGCGGCTACTACCAGAGTTCTGTTCTTTCTTTCCACAACTCCATTCTGTTGTGGGGTTCTGGCAGCTGAGAAGTTTTGGGAGATACCTTCCTCTGTTAGGTATGCATTGATTCTTTCATTCTTGAATTCTGTCCCGTTATCGCTTCTTAGCTTTTGTATCTTTAAGTCTAACAGAACCTGTATCCTTCTTAACAAACTTATCAGAATTTCTGGGACATCAGATTTTAATCTGATGAACTCGATCCAAGTATATCTAGAATATTCATCAATTAATACAAGGATATACTTTTTGCCCGACAGACTTTGCACAGAGATTGGACCGCAGAGATCCACATGAAGCATATGCAAGGGTCTGGGACAACTATGATCACTCTTTGTTTTGTGTGAAGATCTTTTCATCTTTCCAAGTTCACAAGCAGAACAGAGATGGTCTTTGTAAAATTTCAGGGAAGGAAGTCCTTTTACTAACTTCAGTTTCACAAGTCTGTCAAGATTTCGAAAGTTTAAATGAGCAAATCTTTTGTGCCAGAGCCAGGCATCTTCATTTTTCAAAGACACTAAACAGAGTCTTTCTGTTGTAGAGTTTTGGTTTGGTTCGAAATTCATTTTGTAAAGATTGCCTTTTTCTATCAGCTCTTAAGAGTTCTTGACCAGACTTGGAAAGTAGTAAGGAACAGTACTTCTTCCTAAAATTGACATCGAAACCGTGATCACAGAGTTGACTTATACTGAGAAGATTATGATTTAATCCTTCAACATAAGCAACTTCAGAGACTGAAACACCACCATTTACTAATGTACCATAACCTTTAATCTGTCCGCCATTATCTCCTGAAGGTTACCGCACTTCCCATCTTGTTTTTGAAAGAAGTTAGCAGCTCCTTATTACCCGTCATGTGCCTGGAGCATCCTGAGTCCAAGTACCAGATCTGCACATGAGGTTTCTGCACGACAGATTAGTTCCTTTTAGGTACCCATTTCATAATGGGTCATTTCTTGTTAGGCTTTGGTGGTGCGACAGAGGTTTTCCTTTGTGTGTTCGGAGTGGTCGTGGAATTTTTCTTTTGAACAGAACGACTCAGAACACAGTGAGGACCATTCAGATGATTTTGTAATTTTAATAACAGTTGAATACAATTGCAGTTGATGGAGCATGACTGATGCACATTGTTTTTATTCGAAAATTGTTTGATTTGAGCTTGATTCTGAGAATTTTTTGAACCATACGCCTTTGAAAACAATTTGTCCTTGTTTTGCTTTTTGAAATTGTTACTCTTAGAAGTAGCCTCTTTTGTCATGAAATTCTTGGAAATGGATTCATTTGAACGAAAAGAATTTCTTCCTTGATTTACACCGAAACTTGGAACAGACTTAGCTATCCACTTTCCTTTCTGTTCTGGTGTGAATCTTACAGGTTTGAAAGCAAAAGGAACATTTGAGTTTACCAAGACACTTTTGTTTTTCTCTTTCTTCTCTACTTCTACTGCATTAGAAGCAAGAATCTTGAAATCTTTGTTGTTAAAGCTTGTTACCGGTATAAATCTTGACTGTTTCTTAAAGAAAGAAACATCCTCTTTTAGATCCGGAGATCCGACCGGTAGTTTCTTTGACTTGTGTAAGATGTTCTTTTGACCACAGAAGATCTGTTCATCTACCTCGGAGTCAGAGTCACAATTAGAGGCTAGAAAGTCTCTAGTGGCTCTGTTGGAGGAATTCGATTCAATGGGTATGACAGGGATATTTGTTTTAACAGATCTGAACTTCCTCAACTTTGGTTTTAAAGAATCAGAGATAGCATTTTCTTCAATAACTTTCAATAAATCTTCTTCAAAAGATGTTCTTATTGATTCAGAGGTAGGAGAGAAAGTTGGTGCTTCTGGATTAAGTTTGCTCTGTGGTATTTCAACAGGGGACTTTGTCTTAGAAGACGCAGACTTCTGTCCTTTGAAAGAATTAAAGTTGAAAATCTCTTTAGTATCAAAGTTCTTGACAGAATTAGGAATTATGATTTTAGCTTTTCCTTGATCAAGAATGAACTCAGAGGATGGTTTCAAAACCTTTTCATGATCAAATGAGTCATAGCTAATATTCCTAAAGTCGAGATTTCTTGGTTTTGAAAAAACATCTGACGTTTTAGATCTTTTGAAAACAACATTACCAGATATCACGTCCTCTTGGATTTTCCCAATACAAAAGGCGGAGGACAGGGATGTCTTCTTCCTTCCGTTGTAGGGAGTAAGGTCAGAGAAACCAAGACCTTGCGTATCCATCTGTTAATTTATCTTGATGTGCACATCTTGTGCATCTTGGTATTTTTTAATCTGAATTTCTTTTCTCTGTAGGGATTGATGAAGTATTTCCCTTTCTCTTTGAAAATAATCAGTTAGAGCAACAGAGTTAAGTCTCTCTGTTTCAGATTGTTTCAACTTTTCAGACTTCTGTTTTAAATCATTTTCATAAGATTTGATTTTTTCAGAAAACAGACTTTCCTTCTTCTTCTGTAAGATTTCTAGCTCAGATTTTTCTTTGAAGATTTCTTCCTTTTCTTGTTCCAAGAGAGTCTTCTCTCTCTTGTAAAAAGATAGGTCCTTCTGAGCTAGTTTTCTTAGCTCCTTTTCTTCAGAAAGTTTTTGTTTTAGAAGCTGAAATTCCTCATTCAACATGGAAACATGCATTTCTAATTCTGAGTCAGATTTAGATTCAGATGAGCATACCTTGGCACTGGGTCTGGTGGTCTCCAGCGCTCTGTCATCAGATTCTGTCGTGGTAAGAGCTAATGCATGAGCCAGATCTTCTTCTTCTGTTGTTCCCTTTGTTATCTCTGGTTCTCCAGTCATCCAGTCAACAGTTTCTTCTAAACTTTCATCATCCACAGCGACTCCACATAAGTTGGCTTGTTCTGGTTCATCATCAGAAGATGAGTCAGAGACCCAATTTTCCATTTCAGCAACATAACTTCTTTCTCTGTAGTTGTAGTTGTATTTGTTTTTGTAGTAGTCCTGGTCTTTTACCAGTTTGCCTCTACAATTAACAGAGAAGTGTCCAGGTTTGCCGCATCTGAAGCAGCGTCCATCATTTTGATTGATGGGCTGGGCAGCATCGGCCTTCTGTTGTGCTGGTGGATTTTCTCTTCTTTGTGGAGGTTTTCCTATTTCTGTGGCAACTCTGTTGAAACTTTGCTCTGGTGCTGTATATCCTCTTCTGTCTTCCCTTCCTTCTCTCTCATATCTGCCTCTTCTGTCAAACTTATTGCCAAATCTCTTGTTAAATTGCTGAGTTATTAAAGCAAGAGATTGGGCAAAGGCTTGAATGTCATCATCCTCTGATGAGCTTTCACCTGTTTCACTTTCTGCAATTAAACTTTTCTTTCCTTTCTTCTTATCAGATTTCTTTTTCTCTTTACTTGAGCTTTCTCTGTTGGACTTTTCAGATGTGGTTTTCTTGGAATCAGAAACTAAGGCGATTGGACCAGCACTGATGGATTTGCCTTTTTGCTTGACAACCTCCTTTTCTTGTGCGGCCAAAGTGCCATACACATCCGTTAAAGACCATACATCTATGTCCTGGTTAGCTTGTAAAGACATGGACAGATTTAACCATTCATCATTCAAACTTTTCAAAAACAGAACATTGTTATCTTCCTTCGACCTAACAACCCCACATTTTTTGCATTTATTGATCAACACATTAAATCTGTTGTAGGTTTGCTGTAAGGTTTCCTCAGGAAGTGCCTTGAAATCATTGTATTCATTTATACATTGGGTCCTTCTATTCTTTTGGGTCTTGATACCACCCTCAAGTTGGTTAAGAAGTTGATCCCAGATTTCCTTAGCAGTAACACATGAATCTAGTTCTTGAAATATTTCGTTTGGAATGGCCATAATCAGTAGTCTAACTGCTTTAAGATCATTTTCCATTTTTAGATTGGGCAAAGGCTTGAATGTCATCATCCTCTGATGAGCTTTCACCTGTTTCACTTTCTGCAATTAAACTTTTCTTTCCTTTCTTCTTATCAGATTTCTTTTTCTCTTTACTTGAGCTTTCTCTGTTGGACTTTTCAGATGTGGTTTTCTTGGAATCAGAAACTAAGGCGATTGGACCAGCACTGATGGATTTGCCTTTTTGCTTGACAACCTCATTTTCTTGTGCGGCCAAAGTGCCATACACATCCGTTAAAGACCATACATCTAAGTCCTGGTTAGCTTGTAAAGACATGGACAGATTTAACCATTCATCATTCAAACTTTTCAAAAACAGAACATTGTTATCTTCCTTCGACCTAACAACCCCACATTTTTTGCATTTATTGATCAACACATTAAATCTGTTGTAGGTTTGCTGTAAGGTTTCCTCAGGAAGTGCCTTGAAATCATTGTATTCATTTATACATTGGGTCCTTCTATTCTTTTGGGTCTTGATACCACCCTCAAGTTGGTTAAGAAGTTGATCCCAGATTTCCTTAGCAGTAACACATGAATCTAGTTCTTGAAATATTTCGTTTGGAATGGCCATAATCAGTAGTCTAACTGCTTTAAGATCATTTTCCATTTTTAGATTTTCCTCATCAGTAAAACCTGTGGTTTTAACTTCATAATGAGCTGGAATCTCAGCAGTAGTTCCTGTTGCGGGTACACGAGGAACAAAAACCATGGGTTGGAATGGTCCATCTGTGACAGATCGCATAAGGTCTTTATCCATACCATCGAAAAAATTAACCATCCTGATTTTCCATTGAGGATATTCATCTCTCAGAAGAGTAGGAGGTTTTGTTAAAGAGCCAGCAGTATAGATAGCATTTATACCGTTGTTAGCCATTTTGAAAGAAAAACAGAGTACTGTTTACAGCAAAATGATTTTCAGCTAGAAACAGAGTTTCAAACAGTAACCAATGGAACAGTAACTTTTGAGAAGATCTTAAGCTAAACTGGAAAGCTTTAAACAAAGTTATATGAGCTATGAAGATTTGTCTGGACTAGAAAGCAGTAAAAACAGAGTATACAGAGAAGCTTTTAAGAACACACAGACACAATCAACAATAGTGAATCAACCTTGGTAGATTGGATCGTTTGGCTTAAGAAAACCAAAGAAGCTCTGATACCAATTGTAGGTTCCCAGATTCACGTTGTATCACGATAATGGTAAATAAATAGACAGCGGAAGCATTTTAAGCAAAGCCATTATAGTGAGTGATTGTGTAAACAATAACTGAACTGTGAAGATCAAAATATAGAACAGTAAAATGACAATGAAATCAAAACAAAGAACACTGCTCGTATATTGATAAAATGAATCACTCCAAGAATAAGTTCAAGAGAGTGTTCGGAAATCTCACAGGACAGTATCGTACGAAGTAGTGCTATGGAAATACTGCAGTGCGTGCTTTTTCAAATGTGGAAAACTATTCCTCCAAAAGCTTACAATTGTTGTTCCACTACCTCGCTATTTATAGACTTGATAAAGTGTAGACAGTGTACTGTCGTACCCCTGAATGACACGTGGAAAGTGTGTCTCCAATCTTTAGGGCATACGTGGAAATTGTGGACACGTATCTGATACTTCATTTCCTGCGAGACTTAGACTGACAGAGGTCTTTTTCTCCACAGAGCTCTGTTGCAAGGGCTCTGTTGATCTTCTGTTGAAATACTTGTTCTCTTGCTGGAATTCTTCGACAGAGCTCTGATGAGCTCTGTTGGATCCGACAGAGCTCTGTTGAGCTCTGTTGGTCTTCTTGATGAACTTCTTCCAAGTCTTCTGTCTGATCTCTGTTGGTCTTCTGACTTGAACTATTTTCAATACTTTTACATCAGATGCTTTGGGACTAACATATTCACTAACTTCCAAAGCATTCATAATCTACAACAGAAGAACCAAGAGAATTGTGGATAGCATCAATGTAACATTTGATGAGTCAAGGCTTAAGACTTCTAAACAAAATAGTTCAGAACTCAAACAGGATAAGATAAAAATGACTTCTGAATCAATTTCTAATCCTAATTGTTCAGAACTCAATATATTGTTTAAGGATGCATTTCTCGAACAAACTTCTGAATCTTATGCAGATTTTGAAAATCCAAAATTAGTTCAAGAAATCAAAAAGGGAAGTGTAGAGGTTCAAACAACAATAAATTTTGATACTGGTCCATCTGAAGAATGTCCAATTTTAATCAATACAAGTGAGGAAAATTCTGAACCTAGTATTCAGAATTCTGGTCAAGGTATTCAGATTTCCAAACAAGGTAATCATACTTCAGGACAAGGTACTCATAACTCTGAACAAGTCATTTAGAATTCTGACTCCTCTACCCAGAATTCTAACTCCTCTACTCAGAATCTGAACTCAGAAACCACACCTCAAAGAAATAGTTCAGAATTATTTGTTGTTTCAGATGACAATGATACAAACAACAATTTATCAGAGATTGATGTGCTTCCAAGTACAAACAAATGGACAAAAGACCATCATATTCATCAAGTCATAGGAGATCCATCAGTGGGAGTCCAAACTAGATCAGCAACAGCAAATGAAGCAATGTTTGCAGGATTTCTTAGTATGATGGAACCTAAGAAAGCCACTGAAGCTCATGAGGATCCAGATTGGATTTTAGCAATGCAAGATGAGTTGCTACAATTTGAAAGAAACAAAGTCTGGAGACTCATTCCAAGATCTGAAGGTAAATCTGTAATTGGAACAAAGTGGGTATTCAGAAACAAGAAAGATGGGTCATGTGTCATTGTCAGAAATAAAGCTAGATTGGTTGCAAAGGGATATGCTCAACAAGAAGGAATAGACTATGATGAGACATTTGCACCAGTGGCAAGAATAGAGGCAATCAGAATCTTCTTGGCCTATGCTACACATAAGAACTTCAAAGTGTACCAAATTGATGTCAAATCATCATTTTTAAATGGTGTACTTAATGAAGAAGTCTATGTCTATCAACCAGAAGGGGTTGTTGATCCTGTATGTCCAGATCATGTTTATGTTTTAGATAAAGCACTATATGGTCTGAAACAAGCACCATGGTATGACACTCTAAGTCAACATTTATTAAAATCTGGCTTCAAGAAAGGTAAAATTGATACTACCTTATTCTTAAAGAAAAAGGGTGATGATTTGATTCTAATTCAGATTTATGTAGATGACATCATTTTTGGTTCTACTAATGCAGATTTATGTAATGAATTCTCCAAAGTCATGGATTCAGAATTTGAAATGAGCATGATGGGAGAATTAAACTTTTTCCTTGGTCTTCAAGTAAAACAACTTTCAAATGGAATTTTCATAAATCAAGGAAAATATGTCAAAGATATTTTAAAGAAGTTTAAGATGTCTGATTGTGCTGCGATGAGAACACCTATGGCTACAAATGTCAAGTTAGATGTTGATCTCTCCGGAGTTTCAGTAGATAATAAGGTTTATAGAGGCATGATTGGATCTTTGCTTTATCTACCTGCAAGTAGACCAGATATCATGTTTGCTATGTGTTTCTGTGCCAAATTTCAATCAAATCCCAAAGAATCTCATTTCCTGGCTGTTAAAAGGATCATAAGATATCTCAAAGGTTCACCTGATTTGGGCCTTTGGTATCCAAAAGAAACTGACTTCAAATTGACTGCTTATACTGATGTTGATCATGCAGGAAGCAGGTTGGACAGGAAAAGTACTTCTGGTGCTTGTCACTTCTTGGGAGATAAAATAGTGAGTTGGGCTTCAAAGAAGCAAAATTGTGTGTCCACTTCAACTGCTGAGGCAGAGTATGTTGTTGCTGCAGCTTGCTGTTCTCAAACTCTGTGGATGAAAACACAACTCATGGATTATGGATATCAACTCAATAAGATTCCCATCTGTTGTGATTCAGAAAGTACGATTGCAATCACTCAGAATCCTGTTCAGCACTCAAAGACCAAACACATTGATGTAAGGTATCATTTCATTAAAGACTATGTGGAAAAGGGAACAATAGAAATGCACTTTGTACCCATAAAGTATCAATTGGCCGACTTGTTCACAAAGCCTCTTGATCACAAAAGGTTCACTTTTCTCATATGTAAAATAGGAATGCTTAATCTGACTAATTGAGTATATTTGCTATTTTTCAGAATTTAAAATTTTCTAAGTACGATTTTCTGAGTCTTGAGTTCAGAACTTCTGAGTCAATACTTCAGAAATCTGACTTCAAATATTTTACTTCTGAATAGGTTAATCAGAACTTCTGACTACATTTCAGAATTCATTCTCAGAAATACAAATGTTTCAATTGTGATTGGTTAAATGTTCTCTATTTTAGCTTTACATACCTGTATATCTAATATATGGTTGAGTATATGCTTAAGCCAAGGGGGAGCATCAATATATTTCATAAATCTTTCTGAAGAATCTACAAGGTTTGTATATTTGTCTCTCATCATTAATCATTTTAAGGTGGACAATCTTTTAATGATAAAATAATTTTCACTTGTTCAAACTACTTCTAATCTTTAAAAGAGTTTTCAAAATCAGATGTAAGATTTTAAATGTTTTTCAGAAAATTCAAATCATCAAAAGTGGGACAGAATTTTGATGATAAAATAATTATCTATCTGTTCAAACTACTTCTGGATGATTAAAAGTTTTATATAATCAGAAGTTGTTTTTAAATAATTATTGGTTCTAAGAAAATTTCTTCTGAACTGTGTACTCAGAACTTCTGAGTATGCATTCTCAGACTTCTGAACGTGTTATTCAGAACTTTTAACTTGTGTTAATTTCTATCCAATAACACGTGTCAGCTTCTTATTCAGTGAAACAACCGCGCTTCATTTAAATATCTTCGTGGCATTTCACAGTGTTAAAAGACCATTATAACTCTGACATAAAGCAGTTTTTTCCCAAATTTAAACCTTTCAGCTTCGCGGATTTTAAATAGACCTTAAAATCCCCAATTTCAAATTTTATTAAAATTCTAAGAGCGATTGGTGAGATACGCAATATTCCAGAGTTCATTGTTTCTGTTACTTTCAAAATTCCACATTTACGATCATGTCTACCTCAAGAAGAAGTAGAGTTATCTCATTACATTCATCAAAATCATTGATGGAATCATCCTCGGATTCAGAAACTGAGGAAATACAGAAGCCAGAAAATAGAGCTGTAGGAGAAGGGGCAATAGCGGATACTATTGTTCTGGGTAATATTGAGGAAGGAGCAGGGGATGAACAAATGCTTGAATCTGAAGGAGAAGCAGGGGATGAAGGGGGAAATGAAAACATTCAACATGAACAGAGTGCGGTTAGGTCGGTAAGGTCTTCTATATAAAATATACAGAGGATTGAAAGGATTGTTTCTGAAGATGAGTATTTGGACTTATTGGAAAATAATTGTGTGTTGGTACTGGATGAAACAAAGTTTAAAGAGGAACACAGAATAATAGTAGAGTTATTAAAATTTCATCCATTCAGAAGGTGGTTCACAATGAAGAAGAGTGTTCATGTACAATATATTCAGCAATGGTGGAAGAATCTGGAGTTAAGGGGTAACAAATTCATGTCTAGTATAGGGGGAGTAGATGTGACAGTTACTGTGAGTTTTATGAGGACAATGTTAAGACTTCCAGGGAAATAAGACTTAGAAGGGAGAATAGATTTTGATGATTCTCCATTGACATAGGAATTATTAGCTGGATTTAGAAGGTTAGGTTACAATGAAGAGTTGAGGACTTTAAGCTCTTTCAGAAGAAACAAATTACCACCAATCTGGGCATGCTTCTTCAACATCATAAACAAGTGTTTATCTGGGAAGAACAGTTCTTTAGATCAAGGGTCAAGGCAAATTTTGCAAATCTTTCATGGCTTAGTGAAGAATAGGCATTATGATTATGCTTCTATTCTATGGGAAGACATGAAGAATACTTTTGAGAGAATCAGAAGGCACTGAAAAGAAGAACAAGAGAAAAGCCACTTACATATATACCTTATCAGAGGTATTGGCAGTTGATTATCTGGCATGCTATGGATCAAGATAGAAGTATTCTAAGAAGGGCAAATGAAGAGCATAGTCCAATATTGCACATGGATAAAATGATTTCTGCTCTTAAACTTGAAACTTTTCCAAATCACAGTCCTCTTCCAAGGTCACTTAGGCATTACATTCCAAGGGAGAGAGAGATACTAAAAGCTTATTGCACTTCAATGGGGCTTGAACAACCTCAAGGCCCTACCCAAGAGAAACAACCTGAGAGGAGAGGTGAGGGGTCTAATCAAAACAGAGAGGGGGAGAATGTTCAAGGGGGAGAACATTCTGAGAGAATTGAGAGGGAAAATTCTGAGAGATTGGTTAGTTTGGAAGCTAAAAAACAGAAAGAGAGTGGTGAGGATGAGAGTATGTTACCAGAATTTCAAACAGAAGGAGATAATTCTGAACAAGCTGAATTAAACCGGGCAGCCACATCTAATGTTGGTTTCTCAACTCTTGGTGACCAACATTGAAGTAAACACTACATCGCCCATACCCATCCCTTCCCACTCAGAAGCATTTCAACATCCTACTGTTTCAAAACAAACAGGGGAACCATCCCATTCTCATTTGGAGTTTGGTGATAAATCCCAACATCTTATTCATCATATTGAGTCTGAACTTCACAGTAAAGTTCAATCTGAGCCTAAAATTCCTTTCAACACAAGCACAGCACAGGGAATTCGTTTTCCTGTATCAACATCCATATGCATACCTTCTGTTGCGTGTCAAGGATTGGTTGGAAGTCCTGGAGAGGTGAACATTTTAAAAGCCTCTTTACATAGTGCCTCTGTGGTACATGATGTCTTTGTGGCATCTACAGGCCATGAGCTCCCTGAGCACATGAAAACTGGGGCATCAGTTGTTCCAGGTTCACTGTTAGAACATTCTGAATTTGAAAAGATTCAGAAACAAAACAAATTGTTGGAGGAAAGGGTGGAGAGATTGGAGAACAATGTTGATTCTTTAAAGGATGAGCTTAAAGAACTTAGAGCATTGGTAAAAAAAACTAACTCCGTTGAGCTGAAAGTAGATGAATTAAAAGATTCTTTAGAAACTCACAAAAAGTAGAGGAATTTCTTAAAAGAATGGAGGACATGAAAGCTTCTTTAATTCAGGTATTCAGTGAGAATCTTACAAGTATATCTAAACCATTAGCTATTATGCCTCTATCTGTTGCTATACAAGGATCTGAATCAGAGTCAACTCAGAACTTGAAAAGAAAATTTGATGATAATGATCCTCATGATCATCAAAAGGGGGAGAAAAGGCAGAAGCAAAGTTCTGAGGTGGATAAAAGCGCTGATGAGTTAGAAAAGTCAGCAGATATTGGGATAGCAGATTTTGAGCTTGCAGATATGGAGTTAGCAGAGGTTCAGAATTCAGAAAGAACTAAGATTTCTGATGAGATTGAAAAAATGTTTGAAGAAACAGAGGAAGTCGAGAAGTCAGTGGAAATTCTTGATGTAAGTTCAGATACTGAGGAGGCTATGGAGACAGAAATTGTTGAAAAAGAAAGTTCAGATAAAACAGGGGAACTGGAAGAAAATGATGATTCAGAGGTAAATTCTGGTGATACTGAAGTTCTAGTAACATATAAGAACATTGAGTCAGAAGAGATTATTGCAGATGAAAGTATGATAAAAAAATGATAGTATGTTAAGAGAAACAATTATCTTTGGAACAGATGATGATGTGATCATGACAGATCAAAATATAACAATAGAAGAAGAAATGTCTGATTCTTCTGAAGAAGGATTTTTGTTAAGTATGGCAGATGTTTCTGAAGAAAGTTTGGTTGAAAGCTCAGAAAAGAATACTTGTACAGAGATTGTTCCCTATGTCAGAAATATTTCTAGTTCTGAAGAAGAAGAAGAAAGGAGACTGAATGATACGTTGTTCAGAAGAATGCATAGTGAGATGGTCAGAATTCTTAACACTCCAAAAGTTCAGAAAAATGTTAAAATTGTGAGGCCAATAGATATGATGGGAGAAGAAGATCACTCTATTGATTATTCACAATTGTTTCAGAATGAAATTCATAAACACTTTGGTGAAGAGTTGGAAGAAAAGGAATTTGAAAAAGTTGAGAACTACTTTATGCCTGAAGAGTATGTGTACAGAAAGCCCATTCAGATTCAAAAGCTTGAACTACCAATTCTGGAAGAACTTGTATGTGACTTCATTCTTGAAATGAGTGATACTCCACTTGTCAATCACTATTTCAGAGATACTTTTCCAGAAGAGACATATGAGCATCTATACTGCACAAAAGATAATTTTGTGGATATGGAAAGTTTTACTGGTGGCTTCTTGGATGAGAGAATTCAGATGGTATATGTGGAAGCTTCAATCATACTCAGACAACCTGATGAAAGGTTACATGTTCAGAAACCAATTGAAAAGGTGTTGGAATTTCAGAATGCACAGTTTGATGGGTTAAACTATATGACTATGGTAGTTCTGAAGAAGGGAAATCTGAAGGTGAGTCTTACAAGCTTTGACATACATAGGTTATTTCTTGATGATCAAGTGTTCTTGTTATGTTCTTTTCTAAAACAGAAGAAACCTGGATGGAGATAGAATGCAGAAGGATTTTGGGAATCTATATCAGAAATATGCATGTTTATGACTTTCAGTTGGCAATAGAAACAAGAAAAGAGAAGTGTAATCTGATTTGTCCAAGCAGAATGCCAAACTGTGTAAGTTCAGTAAGAGGATTTGTGAGTGAAGGGATTGAAAATGAAGGTTTCTTGTATATAGTTGTTGATCAATCAAAGTTCTTCAGATTAAATGATCTGATAAAGTATAGTGATGCTACTTTACAAATGTTATTGTTGAAAATGGCAGTAAATGCTGAGGGTGAAAAAGTTGTGCTGAAAGAAAAATGCACAAGACATATCAAAGAGAGATTGGATCTGAGAACAAGAGTCATAAATTGCAGTGAATGGATACTATCAGAAGAAAACCCAAAGAAGTTGCTACATAAAGACTTTGTATTTCCTGTTGAATATGAAGTAAATGGGGTTTATGATGATGAAAATGAAAAGAATATTCAAGATGTATCTTCACAAGATGTTCAAATGAAAGATTCTGATCAAGTTGAAAAATCTGATGTCAATGATGAAAGGATTCCAGTGGATCTAAATGCTTTATTTCTGGTGTATGATCTGCCTAACTACTTTCAACCAAGGAAAGTAAACTTTCTAAGTGTGCTTCATGACAAACCAGAAAGATATCAATGGTTTCGTGGGGAGTTAGCAAGATGTATTGGAAAGCCAAAGAAAGCAGTGTATTCAGATTTCTTGATCACAGGAATAAGAGAATTGTTTGTTAAGAGATTCAGAAAGACTGAGTATTATGCATTTGAAGTACTGTGAAAAGATGGGAAAGTATATTACTTCACTGAAGCAGATTTTAACAAGATTTCAGTGGTGGATTTCTACAGATTGTACAACATTTTGCAGAACAGAATCTACTAAAGAGTGGGAATATTACAAGATATCCAGAGTTGGGTGTTTTCCTGAAAAATGACAGAAAAGAAAAGATTTTCTTCAGATCAGATGAAGCTGCAAAATATTGTTCTGGAACTTTGAGATTTATCAAACACGGTCTGGAGAAAAGAATATCAAGAGGAAAACAAATTGAAGAAATACAAGAGATCATAGAGAAGATTGATAGAAGACTCAATCTCAGAAATGTAATTCTACTGAAGTTTGTACCTGTATTGAAAGAATTCAATGTTGACAAGTACATGACTATTTGACAAAAAGGGGGAGATTGTTAGATCTGAAGTTTTGTCAAAAGTTGCTAAGCGTTGGATCTGATCTTGAGACTCAGAAGTTCTGACTTGAATGTTGAAAAGATTACAAGTGTGAAGTCTGAACAGAAGGGTCAGAGTTCTGAGTAGGAGACTCAGAACTTCTGAAGACGAAGTGAAAATATCAAGTGCTAAAGACTTAAAGAGTTCTGAAGAGTTTTATCAGAAGAATGTTCAGAAGTTCTGAACAACATATTCAGAACTTATAACAAGATATTTTCCTTTGTATTATGTTACTAATTAGGACACGTGTATTAGTCCTATTAGTCATTCATATATGTACTGTAGCTTTAGTATTTCTTTTACAGTATATATATAGCAGTTAGCACTGTTTAGCTAACTAATTTTTCCTGCATAACTTTGTATTCTCTTTGTAATCTTTGAGAGACTCTCTCTAGATCTGTAATTCTACTCTTGATTGAATACAAGTTTGTTTGATTCAATTCTCTGTTAGATTGTTCATAATTGTTCTTAATTGATTGTAAAATTGAATCCTGAATTCTACAATTTTGGTAACTCATTTTATGTAGCATTGAGATACATTGATGAAATATTGTCGGCGTCGAGCCTGAGAATTTAGGGGTGGTCTGGTAATTTTGACCTCGCACCAAGTAAGCCTCGAATTTTCTTCAAGTGAGGACGGCGGGGTATAAAGTTGATTATGTTACGTTGGAGGAAGTGGGTTTCGTTAGGAACCCTTGTTGTCGGGAAGGTTATGGAACTATGGAAGTATCACCATGTCATTTATTAATGTTGGAGTCGACAACTATTTAAAATATCTGAAGCTGAAGGCATTGTCAAGAGGTTGTAAGTTGAGAAAATCACCTTGGTGTGTGTAGACGTAGGATGTCATCCAAGATGTATACTTGCATGTTAGTGGACCACCTTGTGTGGGCGTTATGATTGTGGGAAATTTCTATTTAGATGAGTGTTTTCCCTACAAGGTTTTGGTGGTCGTAAAGGGATGAGGCAATTAGCGCGGCCGAAGTGGATGTATTGATTTTAAAGATCTGAAAGGGGATGTGCCTTGTCGTTTGGAATGGTTTCTTATAAATAGCAATGAACCGACAAGGAACTATTATTTTTGCGTAAATTGGGAAATCATGAGTTGTGGTTCATCTAGATTCGAGGAAAGACAAAGTAATGAGGGAGATGTTGGTCTCGAAGGGTTATACAAGTTTGTAGAAGGGGGGGGGGGGGTTGAATACAAACATAGATTTTTACTTTCTAAATTGTTTATTGATAAATCAAAGACAATTTACAACTTGTTGCGGAATAAGATAACGATTAACCTAATCTAAACAAGTTAAGAACACTAAGTTTCTTGCACTAGAAATAAGAGAGAAAGGAGATAAGGAAATTACGAATAATAACCTAACACAAAGATAAGAGAAAGAAAGAGGCAGCGCACTTCAAAATGAAGTAGGGTTTATGTTTATATACTACATGCATTTAATACATATCAGTATAACTTTACACGTGGCAGTAGCTGATTGGTTGCATGAGTTGACTCCAGTGGACAACCAAGTAGCCGCATGATGAACAGTGTCGAATCAGAGTTGGTTGTACGATTATAGACAAAAGGAATGTCCGTTCTGTCAGTTTCGTACGGAGACGTGCAAGGGGATAAGACAAAAGTAACTTATAGAGTAGACTTCATGATCAGCGTTTGTTGAACAGTTCTTTATCAGCGAGTGATAAAGCTCAGCAATCGCTGAAGTCTTCTACTTGAAACTTCACGTTGAGTGGACTAGTCTTGGCTTCGCTGATATTCGCATCAGTTCATTAGTAGACTTGGTCGCTGGTTCTTGGGCTTGATCTTCGACTTCAGCGTAGAACCTTTGTTGACATGAAACTTGTCTTCAGGGGATCATAAGTAAACAAACTAAAACTACTCAGCGATCATCTTAATGACTGAACATACTCAGAGCTTATGGATGAATAGGTTCGCTGAATTGTCTAATCTAAAAGCATGTTTCCTATCAGTGGTACTAAACAGACTTAGTATTTTTCCTTGATAGTGAAACTCTAATACATAATGTTTACTTACAATTTTCACTAAGTGTTTCTTAAAGATTCATTATCAACTCACTGAGGGTTTGGATCAACAATCTCCCCCTATTTGATTATGACATAACAATAAAAGAAAATTGCTAAGTATGAAAACATAAGGATAAAAAGAACTCATAAAATATTTGTCCCTTTTACTGTTTTCTGGGATCTTTTCAAGTACTGATGGAGTAAAGTACATCTTCTAAAATTTTCCTTTAAACTTCGTAAAGATTACATAGGGAAGTAGAAAAATTACAAGTACAGCAAATAATAATTACAAGTAAAAAAAGATACAAGTTGATAAAGATAGAAAAATTACAGAGAGAAATCCTATCAGCTATTCAGGGTCTTTCTTGAGGAGATCATCAAGAGAGTCAGACTTTGGAATCATCCAATCAAGGACAGTGATTCCCTGTTCCCTTCGTTTCTTCGCTTCGCGATATAAGTGGGACTTCAGGAGTGATCCAAGTAGACTGTGTCGGTAATCGCACCAAGTATGTAAATCTCTGAGTTGTTCAATCGGAGTTTTGTATAACTCAGAGATGCGTTGAAATCGTGGGTGGCCGAGATAGTCATAGAAGAAGATGCCATATGGTTCACTGATAACTTTGCCGGGAACGAAATCTTCAGTAGGAGGTAGAGATGTGTCAAGTCCGGAGAGGTCAGGGTTAGGGCCGAGAACTGCTTCACGAGAGAAGCTGATACATGTCTCATTTCTTTGAGCAGGTCCTGAGGAGGAAGCTCTTTTCTTCGTTGGAGCAGTTTGTCTTTTCGTAGATGGTGGAGGAGGAATATCAACCGCTGAGGACACTAAGTTAATCTGCCTGTTTATGGCCTGAATGACATAGGGTTGAAAGTGGAGCATGAGCGCTGAATTGCTATCCTCATTTCCAACCATTCAGAGAATCCAAACTTGTTTATATCAGACATGTACCATGTTCTGAGATGGCCGTTCTCTCTGACAACTTGGATACTAACAATCGGTACCTTGATGCTGTTTTTCAAAGCATATTTCCCTTTCACGTTAACAGCTTTTATTCTAGAGGCGTGTTGTCTGAAGTGACATCTTTCTTTACACCATTCAAGAGTGGTGTCACTGACTTTGGTTTTCACTTGGCGAGACTTCTGTACGTCCTGTAGTAGTTTTTCTTGGACAGCAACAGGGAATTTATTCAAGTCTTGATCTTCGAAAAACGCTAAGCAAGCTCTAAGGCATATTCTCTGTCTTTTTCTTCAGCTTTCTTTCTTTCGGCAAAAAGTTTCTCAGCTCTGAGGGATTCAACGACCTCATCTTTTGAGAGAATGTTAAGATGAGAAGGAATACGTCACTGATCCTCAAACTGTTTGATCATTTTAGCTCTTTTTCTCATGTCATCGTCACATAGTTTGTGAGGCACTAAGGAAGGTCTTCTGTGGTGAGAGAGCAATTCCTCTTCTTCAAAAATGTCATCAGTCTCAGCGAGGTTTAAGACTGGGATTATTTCATCAGCTTCAGCAGCTGGGATTATTGATGTTTCAGCATGAGGAGCTTCAGCTGGATCCTCAAGCAGAGGAGAGGACTAGCTGAAAAGCAACGATCGTTTAATTTAGATCAAAAGGTAGAAGGAGATAGAGAAAAGAGTGCGGGTTAAGTGTTTAGAGGTTTTATAGATAGGAGAAGTGATATAGAGAATGGATAGAGGAGGGATGCAGTGTAAAGGAATCGAATGTATTGTACCTGACAAACTGGCTTTCTAAGCAAGATCGCCAGATTGCCTTGTGCAGCGAGGCCTTTGTTTTTGCCTTTGTCAGCTTCAGACGCTGCAGGCTTCTTTGAGTTCCCCTCCCCTGATGGTTCAGTTATAGAGACCCCTTTTTGAGCTGGGGTTTTCACAGCTGGCGGAATGAAGAATAAGTCATCATCATCTTCATCATCATCATCATCATTTTTAGGAGATGATGATGGTTCTTCGTCAGAGATATCGATAGCTTCATCTTCTTCAGCTTCCTCTGACTCTTCCTCAGATGCGTAGGGTTCAGTAACATCAGCAACAGCTTCTTCAGCTTCATTTTAATCTTCAAGTGACTTGAAGAGTTGCTCTTCGAGATTCTTCCCCTCAAATGTAGAAGGAAGTTTCTCGGTTCTCTCATGGTTTTCAACTCCCTGAGGTTGTTCGGTTATAGCAGCAGCATCAGTATCAATACCCTCCCCCTCAGACTTATGGGGAAGGTTTTCCAAACTTTTCATCTCCCCCACAACATTATGGGGAAGGTCTTGATTTATCTCCCCCTCTTCCACATGATGAGTGGGGGAGGAAATTGTAGCATCAACAACAGTGGTCTCTAGGTGTGTTAGGACACTGTCTTCTTGGCCAGTAAGCCCAACACAAGATTCAATCCTGGCCAATCTGTCTTTGAGGCCAGATATAGCAGGACTGAGTCGTTGTAAGTCTTCTCGATCTACCTGAGTGAAATACGAAGGAGCACAGGTAGCTGCATTCAAGCGATCGAGGATCTGCTGAAATAAGTTGGTGGTTGCGGTGACATCCGTTCGCAAGAAGGCGACTTCTCACTGAAGAGTACCAACTGCTGTCTTCAGCGATGTTACTTCGCTAGACAGGGTAGTATGGGAGGAATTTAGATTGTTGATGGCGGTGGAGTTGTCAGCGACCGTAGTTGCAAAGCTTGCAATACTGCCATCAATCTTCTCCAGATCAGCACTGGAGTCTTTATTGCCAACTTCAGTTGTCAGCGTCTTGAGATTCTCTCCAGCGTCTGTAACCGCTGAAGAGTTGCTGGAGAGAGTTGTTGTCAGAGTCTCCACTTTTGTTGACAGATCTTTCAGGGAGTTATCGATGTCTCCCAAATTAGGACCTGAAAAAGTTGAAAACTTGTGAACAAAAGAAAGCTCAGAAGTTTGGGGTTGAGAGAGAGGAGTGAGTGGGAGTTTGTGTATACCTGCAGGAGGGTTGGTGAAGTCCTCGTAACTTAGGTAACCTGTAAAATTTTCATAGTCGTCTTCAATAGTTTCATGAAGACGCGAAATACCTGCAGGTCCTTTATTCTGTTCTATCATCCTCCGAAGATGCTCAACAGCAGTGTCACTGAGGACGATGTATGGAGTGAGAGGAGGTGGAAGAACAGTTTGAGTAGACAAAGGAATGGTGGGAGGAGTGATGGTTGAGAAAAGGGATTGGGTAACCTGTTCAGCGTTGGAATCGCTGGCTATCACATCCTCAGTCCTTTGAGAGCCTGAAGAGGGTAGGTTCTTGTAGGTCCCGAAGGCCTATACAAGTTTGTAGAAGGGGGGGGGGGTTGAATACAAACACACAGATTTTACTTTTCTAAATTGTTTATTGATAAATCATTAACAATTTACAGCTTGTTGCGGAAACAAGATTAAGGATAAACCTAAATCTAAACAAGTTGGAACACTAAGGTTTCTTGCACTAAGAGAGATAAGGAAATTACTAATAATAACCTATCTTGAGATAAGAGATTGAACTTGTACAGAGTTAGCAAGTTACTTCAAATGAAGTGGGTTCATCTCTTTATATACCGCATGCATTTAATGCAAGTCAGTATACACTTTACACGTGTTATCAGCTGGTTGGTTGCATGTCATTGACCTTTGTTGACAACCTTAGTAGCCGCATGGATGAACAGTGTAGTATCAGAGTGGTTGTACGATTTCAAACAGTCGGAGGTTCTTTTCTGACATTTCGTACGGAGTCGTGCAAGGGAGGTTAAGACAAAAGTACTTTGTACGGAGGACTTCATGATCAGCTTTCGTTGATTCAGCGATTATCATTTTCTATTCAGCGAATGATAAAGTTTAGCGATAGCTGAAGTCTTGTACTTGATACTTCACGTTGAGTGGACAAATCTGAGTCTTCGCTGATCCGCATCAGTTCATTAGGAGACTTGTCGCTGGTTCTTGAGCTTGATCTTCGACTTCAGCGTAGAACCTTTGTTGACGTGAAACTTGTCTTCAGGGATCATAAGTAAACAACTAACTTATCAGCGATCATCATAATGACTGAACAGACTCAGAGCATTAATGGTGAAAAGTGTTCGCTGAATGTTTAATCTAAAGAGCGAGAGTTCCTATCAGCGGTACTGGAAGATCTTAGTACTTATCAGCGATAGTGAAACTCTGATACAAATTGTTTACTTACAATTTTCACTAAGTATATAAGAGAGGGTCATTATCAAATCACTGAGGGTTTGGATCAACAATCTCCCCCTATTTGATTATGACATAGCAACAAAGAAAATTGCTATTTAATGAAAACGTAAGGATAAAAATAACTCATAAAATATTTGTCCCTTTTACTGTTTTCTGGGATCTTTTCAGTACTGATGGAGTAAAGTACGTTCGCTGAAATCTTTCTTTAAAATATTGAATCAGGTTACATTGGAAAATAGAAAGATTATAAGTACAAGCGAAATAAATTACAAGTACAGAAGGATAACTGATACAATAGAGAAAAAGGTGATTATATCAGTTTTCAAAGGGTTCTTCCTTAATGAGAAGTTCATCAAGGGTCTTTTTAGTGGGGATCATCCAGTCAGGGACATTTACTCCTTGATTCTTTAACTTCAGAGCTGCTTCAAAAATCAAGGGCTTCAGGTGTCTAGCTTTGATGTCGCGTCTGACTTCACACCAGTGTACAAGATCTCTGAGTTGTTCGATGGGAGCGATGTTGAGCTTAGAGACACGTTGAAAGTGAGGATTTCCATAGTAGTCTAGGAAGAATATACCATAGGGATTACTTACCACTGTTCCAGGGATGAAAGTTTCTCCAGGTGGTAGGGAGGTGTCAAGCATTGAAATATCAGCATCAGGGCCAAGAACTTCAGCGCGAGAGAAACCAATACCTGTTTCATTTCGAATGATTGGACCTTCATCAGAGACTTTCTTCTTCTTAGCAGAGGCTTTCTTCGGTTGGGGAAGATTAGGAGGAATATCCACAGCTGATGAAAGCAGATCGATCTGTTTGTTCAAGATCATCTCGACATGGCTTTTGAACTTTGAGCGCGATCCCTGAATGGCTAATTTCATTTCTAACCATTCAGAGAGACCAAACTTTTCTAAGGTTGCAGCATAGAAAGTTTGCTTGGTTTTGTCATCTCTGTAGATATCCACTTCAACAACAGGAACTTCAGCGTACATTTTTCCTCTGATGTTGGCTTTGACGATTTTGGATGGTCTTGATCGATAGGTCAGCATTTGTTTAGCCCATTCCAAAGTCGTATCAGAGACCTTAGTCTTTTCTCTAACGATCTCTTGAGCATCATCCCATAGCTGACGTTGAACATCAATGGGAACTCGTTTCAGCTTGGGGTCTTTTATTGATCGTTGAGTAAGCTTGATGGCGTATTCTCTGTCTTTTTCTTCAGCTTCCATTCTTTCAGCGATGAGGAATTCAGCTCTGAGGTGTTCCTGATATCCAGCTTTGGAAATTATGAACTTTGGAGGAACTGAAGGCAGTTGATCACGCCTTAGAATGATTCGTTGATCCTCGAATCGCTTTATTATTTCCTCTCTTCTCTTCTGTTCCTCTTCACTTAGCTTTTGAGGAGCTAATGAATGTCTGCGTTTGTGTGAGAGAGTCTGTTCTTCAGGTTCATCAGTCTCAGATATCAAGTCTAAGACTGGGATTATTTCTTCAGCAACAGCTGGCTTTATTGGTGAGGTCGCTGTTGTAGAACCTTCAGCGACATCCTCGAACAGAGGAGAGGACTGGCTGAAACACAACGATCTTACAAATAACAACTTGGGTAGAAAGAGAAAGAGAAATATGTTCAGGTGTAGGCTAGGGTTGTAGAACTTTATAGAGGGATGGAGTGAGAGATGTTTAGTTTACCTGACAAACCGGCTTTTCAAGCAAGATCATCAGATTTTCATCTTCAGCGACGCTTTTGCCTTTGCCTTTCTCAGCTCCAGAGGCTGAGGGCTTTGTCTTTGTCCGCTCCCCTGTAGGTTCATTTATTGAGATTCCCTCAAGAGCTTTGATCCTTGGGGCAGGTTTGACGATAGAGAAATCATCGTCATCTTCGTCATCATCATCATCATTCCTTGGAGAGGAGGATGGTTCAGCATCAGGGATGTCGACGGCTTCATCATCTTCTGCTTCGGATTCTTAAGCTTCTTCTTCGAGTTGCTCCCCCTCAGATACAGAGGCGAGCTTCTCGGTTCCCTCAGGGTTTTCATCTCCCTGAGGTCCAGTGGCTGCTTCAGCTTCAATAGTCTTCTCACCCTCTTCAGCGAAGGTGAGGTCTTCGTTCTTCTCTCCCCTGATAGATTCATCATGGGAAAGGTCTTCAGCGCTCTTTTCTTCAGCTCTCTTCTCCCCGGGATGTTCAGCGCTCTTCTCCCCCTCTTTTTCATGATGACTGGGGGAGGAATGGGTAGATTCAGCATCATTGGTAGGTTCTCTGTCTTCTTGGCCAGAGAAACCTATACAATCTTCAATCTCTGCTAATCTGTCTTCAAGGCCAGAAATAGCAGGATTGATCTTGTTCAGCTCTGTGCGATCCGCCGCTGTGAAAGTTTCCAATGCAGGGGCAGGGGCAGGTTCAGGAGCAGGAGTGTTCGCTTTCTTCAGTAGTTGCTCGATCATCGTTTTCATCGAACCAACGTCGGTCTTTACAGAGCCTAAGTCAGTTGTCAGAGTTTGGACATTTGTCTTCACAGCAGACATATCTCCCTCTAGTGTTCCAACAGATGTCTTCAGCGTTGTTACTTCGCCGGACATGGAGGAAACTGATTTTTTGAGTGAGGTGTAGTCTGTGTAGATATCAGCGAGCACCTTAGCGAAGTCTCCGAGAGTCTTATCAAGTTGCTTCAAGTCATCTGTGGAAGCTTTCTTCTCCACCACCGTTGTCAGCTTTGTCAAATTTTCACCAGCGGTTGTTACAGCTGTAGAGTTGTTGGAGAGTGTGGTGGTGAGACCGGTCAGCTTTGTCTCCACGGACTTCAGAGAAGTGTTGATGTCTCCCAAATTAGGACCTGTAACACATAAGTACTTGTGAACAAAGGAAAGCTCAGAAGTTTCAGGTTTAGTTACAGTGTATATTGTTTTATTTGTACCTGCAGGAGGATTGATGAACTCGTCAAAGTTGCGGGTTCCTGAAAAATGTTCCATATCTTCCTCAAAAGTACGGTGAGGTATGGTGATCTCTGTAGGTCCTGTATTCATCATTCTTTGAGAAGCGTCAGCGGTGGCTTCTGGAATGATGGCATCTCCAGTGTTCTTTGGAGGAGAGTCCAAGTGAGTAGAGAGAGAAGCGAAGGATAAGAATTTGGTTCGAGTACTGAGTTCAGCGTTGGATTCGCTGAAAATCACTTCATCAGTCTTTGGAGAGACTGAAGGAGGTTGGGTAGATTCCAAGTTTCTAACCTCAGCGTTTAGAGACGCTGAAGCCTGGATTGAAGGGATGGCTTGAATGGGTGTGGCAGAGCGTACCACAGAACTTTCCTTCAGCTCTGCAGAATGAGCTGAGGAGTCTTCAGCAAGAGATTGTTGGGGCTGCTCCTTGGTTTTCTTGATCCTTTTGGAACCAAGTGGGGTTGAAGAGTGTTTCCTTTTCTTAGAAGGAGAGGATTGTGTGGCCGGGGTATCAGCGATGGGTATTGTCGCTGAAGGAGCCACAGAAGTCGAAGAAGTGGGGTTGAGAAGAGTGAGAAGGGTAGAAAGACGTACCTCATTTTCGACAGGTTTGAAGTCGAGCACCTTAGGGCCAACCTGAGAGAGTTTCAGGTCACCCTTTTTCGGGTAGCTGTCCTTCAGGCCATATTGAAAGATGGCACTGATGAATCTTGGGTATGGAACCCATGCAGGTCTGTCAGCGGCAGAGTCTACTCTTTGCAGCAAATCATCATAAATGAGAGATGCCCAATCAATGTGTAGACCTTTCAGCAGAGCGTATCCCATTGCTTGCTGAGGTTGAGCGGCTTGATCAGAAGAGCCGGTCTTGGCAGTCTTGCAGCTGATAAGGTGAGCGAAGATGAAGTTCATCTCGCTGGGCATTTTTTATTTCTTCAGCAGGGTCAGCTTCTTCTCAGGCTTCTTGTCTCTGCCAATTTCCCATACATAGCCCATTGCATCACAAAATGCAATAAGGGATTCTTTGTCAGCGTGCTTTTTATGGTCAGGGAAGGGAACGAAAGGCTTTTCTTTTGTAGCGATGGGAAAGTTTAGAGCTTTGCGAATGATGGCTGGTGTGATCTTTATTGTGCCATATTCAGTATCGCAGAGGATACAATCAATTGTTTTGGAGGGATCTTTGGCGGATGGTAGCTGAGAGTGTCTGGCAGAGTACCAGAACTGGGATAGCAGTAGCTGACTTGCAGGAGGTGAAATGGTCAGGGCTGTTGAAATGCAGCTATTCTTAAGGAAATTCACAGCATCAACCAGATGTGTGACTTGCTTTCGAGGAGGAAACTCGAAAAGCGCAGAGAGATTGTTTATCTTGGTCCAGTCAAGTTGATCCAGAGTAAACTTAACCTGTGGAGCCTTGATGAATTCCACTTCCTCAGAGTCAGTGGAGATATTCTCAGCGGAGGTATGAATCTTGGAAGTTGCCATTTCTCTGTATTATCAGTTCAACCAAAGATGTTAACAAATAAGAATAATATTAATGTGGAAATATTTTCCATTAACATGGTTTGAATTTTATCCATTTCATTCAGACAAAAATGTCTTAATGAAGATTAGGGTTTTTCTTGATTTTTTTGACATGAAATGTAAAACCCATTGAATCTTGTTATCCAGTTTTCTATTAAGAATTAGATTCTGGAAACGAATGAAGAACAAGTTTAAGATTTTTGCATTTAAACTTGAAGAACAACCATGAAATGGTTGTGTTCATAAAACCATGAAAGAAAATGATTTCATTTTATGAAGTTCTTTTGTTTGATCTTGTTAAAACAATGAGAAGATCGGAAACAAGTTATACGCATTTGAAAAATAAGAACATATTAACCTTGATGTTTGATGAAGAAGATGATGAACAGTTCTTGAGGTTTTTGAGAGCACAAATGCAACAGTGAATTCTTTCTTGCGGAGGAAGATTTAATCGCGTAAAAGAGAAATATAAACCAAGAGTTTGTTTATATAGAGAGTTTTAGAGAGAGAAAACCTTGAGCGGGAAAAGGTTTTCATCATGACACGGACACGTGTTTGCATTTGCTTGGCGAGTAAACGAAACGTGCAAACGTGTGTCAGAAAGAAAAACGTGCCAGGGCTTATCCGTTGCAATGACGTCACAACTGTCCGTTCATATTCTTGGTTGTCTCTGAGGTTTTGAAAAACTCAGGGACTCTTTTGAAAACATGAAGCACTGAATAGAAATATCAGTGAAGGTTTTAGAAATTTCAAAATGTCGCTGTTAAGGAAGAAATATTCAGCGATGCATTTTGTTTTGAAATCTTGCATTTTCATGTGTTTGTCAGAGAGAGAAAACATACCTTAATATCAGCTAACCAAGTTTATTCAGAGAGAGAAGATGATTTAATAGGTTATACGAATTGATTTTATCCTATCGCTGATCAATGTGAACCGCTGAAGATTTTACCCTTCAAAGTTCAGCATTCCAAGCTCGCTGATGAGGAAGTTGAATCTTGTCTCATCAAGAGGTTTGGTAAATAAATCAGCTAACTGATAATCAGTTGGGATAAAATGAAGTTCTATATCACCATTCATCACATGATCTCTGATAAAGTGATACCTGATTTCGATGTGTTTTGTCTTTGAGTGTAGCACTGGATTATTGGCTATAGCGATGGCACTTGTGCTGTCGCAATAGATTGGAATTTTGGAGAGCTGAAGATCATAGTCTAGTAGCTGATTTCTCATCCACAAGACCTGAGAACAACAGCTTCCAGCGGCTACATACTCAGCTTCAGCTGTGGAAGTGGACACTGAGTTTTGCTTTTTACTTGTCCAACTTACCAGCTTTCCACCCAGGAGCTGACATCCTCCTGTGGTACTTTTCCTATCCATTCTGCAACCTGCAAAATCACTATCTGAATAGGCGGTTAGATCGAATCCTGAATCTTTGGGATACCAAAGACCTAGATTCGATGTACCCTTAAGATATCGAAAGATTCGCTTTACAGCTTTCATATGAGATATCTTAGGTTCAGCTTGATATCGTGCACACAAACATGTTGCAAACATAATATCGGGTCGGCTAGCTGTAAGATACAATAGAGAGCCGATCATCCCACGGTACAGCGTGACATTGACAGGAACACCCTTAGTGTCCTTATCAAGTATCAGCGGTGGTGCCATAGGGGTTTTCATAGCTGAACTTTCAGTTAAGTCGAATTTCTTGAGCATATATTTAACATACTTTCCCTGATTAATAAAAGTTCCTTTTTCAGTTTTCTTAATCTGAAGACCAAGGAAATATGTTAGTTCACCCATCATGCTCATTTTATACTCATCTTTCATTCTATCAGCGAAACGAGTACAAAGCTCAGGGTTAGTAGAACCAAATATAATGTCATCAACATATATTTGAACTAAAATGATATGACCTTTCACTTTTCTAAAAAATAGAGTTTTGTCAATCTTACCTCGCTCAAAATGTTCAATGTGGAGATAAGTAGAGAGAGTGTCATACCATGCACGAGGAGCTTGCTTCAAGCCATAAAGTGCCGTATCCAGCTTATAAACATAATCTGGACGCTTAGGATCTGAGAATCCTGGAGGTTGTTCCACATACACTTCTTCATTCAGCTTTCCATTCAGAAACGCTGACTTAACATCCATCTGATGTACTTTGAAGTTTTTGTGTACAGCATATGCTAAGAATAGACGAATAGATTCAAGTCTTGCTACAGGAGCAAATGTTTCGTCATAATCTATGCCTTCCTCTTGTCTGTATCCCTGAGCAACAAGACGAGCCTTGTTGCGGGTTACAGTACCATGTTCGTCCAACTTGTTTCGATAGACACATTTAGTGCCTATCACGGTTTTGTTAGTTGGTCTTCGAACAAGTTTCCAAACTTTGTTTCTTTCAAATTCAGTCAGCTCTTCTTGCATGGCGCTGACCCAGTTTGGATCTTTGAGGGCATCATCTACTTTCTTTGGTTCAGTTAGTGAAATAAAATTTACAATTAAACAAATACTACCTGCACTTCGTCGAGTCTGAATACCAGCGTTTGGATCACCAAGAATTTGATCAATTGGGTGATTTATAGTCCATCGCTGAGCCGGAGCGTGAGACGCTGACTCAACTTGAACTAGAGGAGCTGAAGATGAAGCTTCAGCGACGTCGGGAGTATCAGCCAAGAGAGGAATGGATGCAGTTGTCATTATATTCACTGATTGATGAGAAGTAGATGGAATGTCTGAGACATTTGGATCAACTGCAGGTATAGTGTTTATAGGAACATCTGAGACCCATGATGTTTCAGCTTCACTATTATGCATGTTTGGAATGATAGTCGGATTATCATCTTCTACTGGATGAGCATGAGGAGTGGGAATATCTTCTTAATCACCAAGATGAGAAAACATCCATTGATTCGGTTCTTCTGTATCAGCGTTCGGTTTAGAGTTCGCTGAACGGGATTCGTCAAACGTGACGTGAATTGTTTCTTCTACAGTTTGTCTTCTACGATTGAAGACTCTGAAGGCTTTGGAGACTGAGGAGTATCCAAGAAAGATTCCATCATCAGCCTTAGGATCAAACTTTCCAAGGGCATCTCTGTTGTTCAGTATGAAACACTGACATCCAAAGATGTGAAGAAAGCTGATTGAAGGCTTTCTCTCATGAAAGAGTTCATAGGCTGTCTTTTTTAATCTTTTAACTATCAGCGACCTGTTTTGCGTAAAACAAGCAGTGTTTACAGCTTCTGCCCAAAACTGAGTAGGCAGGTGAGAATCGCTGAGCATTGAACGTGCAGCTTCAATAATTGTTCTATTTCTTCTTTCAGCGACTCCATTTTGTTGTGGTGTTCTCACTGATGAAAAGTTGTGAGAAATACCCTTACTCTTAAGGAAGGAATCAAGAGAACTGTTTTTGAATTCAGTTCCATTATCACTCCTTATAGAGCGAACAGTCATATTGTTCAGGGTTTCCATCTTTCGAACAAAAGTGATGAGTTCTTCAGGGGTGTCACTCTTAGAACGGAGAAACATTACCCATGTGAAGCGAGAGAATTCATCAACTATGACCAGCGTATATTTCTTTCCAGCGATGGATTTTTTGTTAACAGGGCCAAACAAATCCATATGGAGTAGTTGTAGAGGAGATGACACTGAGGATACTTGCTTTGATTTAAAGCTTGCTTTGGTCTGCTTCCCTTTTTCACACGCTGAACATAAGGACTCTTTGACGTATGAGTGTTGAGGTAGACCAGTGACCAACTCTTTTGAAGAAAGAGTGTTCAGTGTCTTGAAATTTAGATGCGAAAGCCTCTTATGCCATAGCCAGTTGACATCAGAAGATGCCTTTGAGAAGAAACAGGAGTTCTCAGTGGTTGTTGAGTCCATGTTTATTACATAAACATTTTCCAAACGATAACCGCTGAGAGATATCTTCTCCTTTTTGTCAGCGACAAAGCAGGATTCTTTAGTGAAAATCACTTTGTTATCCATGTCGCAAAGCTGACTGATGCTCAGAAGATTATGCTTCAGCCCTTCAACATATGCGACTCTTCTGAAGGAGGTTGTACCATTTGAAAGTACACCATACCCTCTGGTATGTCCTTTTCCATTTCCACCGAAAGTCACAGAGGGACCCTTCTCTTCCTTGTATTCAGCGAGCAGGTTTTTCTTTCCAGTCATGTGTCTAGAGCATCCGCTATCAAGATACCAGATACCCTTCTTAACCTGAAATACAAAGAGAGATTAATTTTTCTGTGGTACCCACTTAACCATGTATACACATTTGTCAGTGGAGCTAGTTGGAATAGAAGGTTCAGCGGTCTTCGCAGCATTTGAAGATTCAGCTTTGTCTTTCTTCACTTTGGTTAATTTCTTAACTTCAGTGGTAGGAGTCACCTTGACCTGATTTGCATCAGGGTTGCTCTTCTTTGCCTTTGGGGCAATCTTCACCTTAGCTATCTTTTCAGCTTTGGTGGCTGTGGGGCACTTACTAGCAATATGATCGGTGAGTCCACAGTGATAACATTTCCTATAACTAAAAGTAGTTCTAGGACCATTTGAATGCTGAGCTTTTAATTTTGAATTAGAAGTGCCAGCACCAAGTAAACTATTGGCTTTAGAAATGGGACGAACATTCAGTTCTTCAGATTTCTTACCAAGGACATCCACTCTAAGTCTAGGAGTAGATCACTGAATAGATCCAGAGATCAGCTTCCTTGATCCAGAGGGATGGGTCGCTGAGGCTTTAGAAGCATTCAGCTTTGGTACTAAAGTACCCTTCTGAGGATTTTGGTAAATAACAATTCCTTTACCTTTGCCTTTAGAGACAGAGGTAGATTTTGAATATACCATTTTCTCTTTGCCTTTTGAGGAGGTAGGAGTTTCCTCAGGTATTGGTGTAATGGACGAGTACTGAGAAGATGAAGTATCAGCGACAGAGGATACGAACGTTCCAAATTTAAGCATTGAACGCTCAGTGGTTAGTTTTGAAGTTTCATATTTGTAACCCAAACCACGTTTATCACTCAGTGGAATCTGAGACTTTATTATCTCAGTGATCTTTGTTGAAGAATTACACCATCCTTCAACAGTAGCTTTTTCAGCTTTTAATGCAGCGATAGCTTCTGCTCGTTCGATTTTGACTAGCTGATTTAAATATACTTGATCTTTAAAATCTTCTTCAATTTTAAAAAGCTTTTCAATTTGAAGGTGGCAGTTTTTAAGCTTTTCAGCGAGATCAAGGTTTTGGTTTTCAACCACAGTTTTGCCATTCATGGCTTCATATAAGCTTCTAGTTAAGAGATCGATTTTGCGGAGACTATCAGCTTCATCAATATTTGCAATATTGGTAAAGAAGGAAGGCGATACCTAAATAGCAGAGGTTGAAGTGGAGGGAATGTCTGAACTTTCTTCCTCATCTTCAATCTTAGCCGTAAGGCAGAGATTGGCTTCATCATCTTCAGAGTCAGATGATGATTCTTCTTTATCAGATTCAGCCCAATCGCCATTAAGCCTTTTCCTTTCTTCTTAAAGCTTTTCAGCTTTGAATACTTTTCCTTCAGCTTTGCGTATTTATCATCTTTATTCCTTGGAACAAAGGATTTCTTTGTAAAAGCTGAAGGTCTAGTGACTTTCTTAGATCTGCACTCATTAGCGAAATGACCTGTCTTTTCGCAGTTGAAACAAGTAGCAGTAGCCTTATCAACAAAAGCTGATGATTTAGGCTTGTCAGTTATGGAAAGAGGTTTGTTCTTTCTAAACATCTTCTTTTTGGTGAATCTCCTGAACTTTTTAGTTAGGAGAGCCAAAGATTCATCATCATCTGAAGAATCAGAATCTGATGACCTTTCAGAGTTACTTTCTAACTCAGTGATAGTGACCATGGGTCGCTGAGTAGTAGGTTCCTCTGAGAGTAAAGCAACAGGGGTGCTTTTGGAATCTTTTACAAGATTCTTCTTAAGATGGCTTGATTGCTCATGATTCAGCAATGTACCATATAAGGTTGAAAGGGTCAAAGATTTAAGATCCTTTGACAGCTTGAGACACATAGAATAATTGTCCCAGCTTTCAGGTAAACATTCTAGAAACTTTGCCAGCACTTCAAAGTTAGAATATTCCTTACCAACAGTTTTTAGATCTATGATTAAGCAATTAAAACGTTGGTGAACTTCAGAGATAGATTCATTCTTACCAGAAATGAAGCTTTCGTATTGTCTTACCAGGTTGATTTTTCTTGAGTCCTGGACTTCAGACGTTCCTTCATACTGAACACATATTGTGTCCCACATGGCTTTTGATGTTTTCAGATTCATGACGGAATGGTAGACTTCGTCAGGAAGAGCCATGGAAAGTATGGATCTGGATTTTGTATCTATAGCCACTTTCTTCTTATCTTCATCGGTCCACTGAAAGATTTCATTAGGGACCAGCCTTTCAGGAATAGCAGGTCTATTCTCAGCGGCTGGAACTGCAGCATCTATTCTTACAGGGATGAATGGACCATTCTCAAGATAGTAAGGCATAGTAGGGTCTACACCTTCTAAGAAGAGTATCATCCTATTTTTCCATAAGTTAAAGTTATCTCTGGAAAATCTAGGGGGTTTTGCAAGAGAACCATTGTCTATATAATTTGTGTTTGTGTTGGTGGCCATTTTCAGATAATAGCAAGGAAGAGAAATATCTTAGATTAGATCTTGTTTATGAGATTAAACAAATCTGCTCTGATACCACTTGTTGGTCCCGAAGGCCTATACAAGTTTGTAGAAGGGGGGTTGAATACAAACACACAGATTTTACTTTTCTAAATTGTTTATTGATAAATCATTAACAATTTACAGCTTGTTGCAGAAACAAGATTAAGGATAAACCTAAATCTAAACAAGTTGGAACACTAAGGTTTCTTGCACTAAGAGAGATAAGGAAATTACTAATAATAACCTATCTTGAGATAAGAGATTGAACTTGTCCAGAGTTAGCAAGTTACTTCAAATGAAGTGGGTTCATCTCTTTATATACTGCATGCATTTAATGCAAGTCAGTATACACTTTACACGTGTCATCAGCTGGTTGGTTGCATGTCATTAACCTTTGTTGACAACCTTAGTAGCCGCATGGATGAACAGTGTAGTATCAGAGTGGTTGTACGATTTCAGACAGTCGGAGGTTCTTTTCTGACATTTCGTACGGAGTCGTGCAAGGGAGGTTAAGACAAAAGTACTTTGTACGGAGGACTTCATGATCAACTTTCGTTGATTCAGCGATTATCATTTTCTATTCAGCGAATGATAAAGTTCAGCGATAGCTGAAGTCTTGTACTTGATACTTCACGTTGAGTGGACAAATCTGAGTATTCGCTGATCCGCATCAGTTCATTAGGAGACTTGTCGCTGGTTCTTGAGCTTGATCTTCGACTTCAGCATAGAACCTTTGTTGACGTGAAACTTGTCTTCAGGGATCATAAGTAAACAACTAACTTATCAGCGATCATCATAATGACCGAACAGACTCAGAGCATTAATGGTAAACAGTGTTCGCTGAATGTTTAATCTAAAGAGCGAGAGTTCCTATCAGCGGTACTGGAAGATCTTAGTACTTATCAGCGATAGTGAAACTCTGATACAAATTGTTTACTTACAATTTTCACTAAGTATATAAGAGAGGGTCATTATCAAATCACTGAGGGTTTGGATCAACAGTTCTGTTCTAAGTTTATAACCTCATCATTTACAGACGCTGAGGTCCGAATGGAAGGGATGGCTGTTTCAGATGTGGCAGAGCGTACCACGAAACCATCTAGCGTCCTCTGAAGAGAATCAGACGCTAGGTCTTCAGCCGTTGATGTCGTGGAGGGTTGCTCCTTGGTTTTCTTAATCCTTTTGGGATCAGAATGGGAAGTAGAGTGTTTCCTTTTCTTGGAAGGATTGGAGGTTGCAGCGTGGGTATCAGCGGTGGGGATTTACGCTGAAGTAGCCATAGAAATAGAAGAAGGAGGATTAAGAATATATAAGAGAGCAGTGAGACGTACCTCATTTGGCATGGGGCTGAAGTCGAGCACCTTAGGGCCAACCTGAGAGAGTCTCAGATCACCCTCTGTTGGGTACTTGCTCTTGAGGCCAGTCTGGAAGACGGCGCTTATGAATCGGGGGTATGGAACCCATATTGGTCGATCAGCCATGTCCACTCTGAATCGTAGATGATTGATGCCCAGTCAACATGTAGACCTTTCAGTAGGGCATATCCCATGGCTTGCTGAGGTTGGGCGGCTTGATCAGAGGAGTCGGATTTTGCTGTCATACATCTTATGAGGTGAGCGAAAATGAAGTTCATTTCCCTGGGCATTTTGGATTTCTTTATCAGGGCCAGCTTCTTCTCAGGCTTTATATCTCCCTGTTTCCCATGTATAGCCCATTGCATCAAAGAATGCAGTGATGGTTTCTCTATCAGCGTTGGGTTTTTAGAAATTTCAAAATATCACTGTAAGGAAGATATTTTCAACGATGCAATTTGTTTTGAAATCTTGGAGTTCTAGGCGAACGTCAATGAGTAAGAGAGAACACATACCTTGATATCAGCGAATCAATTTTGTTCAGAGAGAGAGAGAGTGATAGAAAGGGTTATACAAGTTCATTTATATCTCTGATTAAATGCGAACCTATTAGCCCCAAGTCTCTATTATGTAAAAGTATTGAAAATATTATCAAGACAGAAGACCATCAGAGATCAGACAGAAGACTTGGAAGAAGTTCGAACAAGAAGACCAACAGAGTTCGACAGAACTCTGGCGGATCCAACAGAGCTCAATAGAGTTCTGGCAGAAGACTTCCAACAGAAGAACCATGTATCAACAGAAGACCATCAGAGCTCTGGTGATAGAGATCTGGTGACTGAAGACATTTGTGATGCCTAAGTCTCGTAAGAAATCCTAAGTGTTAGACACGTGTCCATACTTTCCACGTATGCCCTAAAGGATGGAGACACACTTTCCACGTGTCATTCCAGGGTACGATAGTACACTGTCTATACTTTATCAGTGTATAAATAGTAAGGTAGTGGAACAAACAATTGTAAGCTTTTCGAAGAATAGTTTTCCACAATTGTTAGAGCACACACTGCAGTATTCCATAGCACTACCCCCGTACTATTTTGTGTCCTGTGAGATTTCTGAACACACACTTGAACGTGTTCTTGGTGTGATTCAATATCAATATACGAGCAGCCTTTTATACTTGATCTTGTTATCATTACTACTGTTCTATATTTGATTCTCACTGTTACATTATCGTTTGCACAATCACTCACATTAATGGCTTTATTTAATATGCTTCCGCTGTCTATTTTACTACCATTTATGTGATGCAACGTGAATCTGGGAACCTACAATTGGTATCAGAGCTTGCTTTATTTTCTTAAATCAAACGATCCAATCTACCAAGGTTGATTCATAGTTGTTGATTGTGTGTGTGTGTTTAAAGCTTCATTATACTCTGCTTTTACTGTTTAAGAGTTTAGAAAACAAGTTTTCAAAGTTTATTTAATATCATTTAAAGCTTTCCAGTCTAGATTAAAAGATCTTTTCTACTCAATGTTACTGTTCCATTGGTTACTGCTCTTCGCACTTTCAGATTACTCTCATTTAAAAAACTTTTGAAAACAGTTATACTCTGTTTTTTCTAAAAATGGCAAATAACAACATCAACGCCATTTATACTGTTGGTTCTCTGACCAAGCCTCCTACTCTTCTGAGAGATGAATATCCTCAATGGAAGATTAGGATGGTTAACTTCCTTGATGGAATGGACAAGGACTTAATGCGTTCTGTCACTGATGGACCATTCTAACCTATGGTTTTGGTTCCACGTGTACCCGCAACACAAACAACTGATGAGATTCCTGCTCACTTCGAAGTTAAAACCATTGGGTTTACCGAAGAAGAGACACGAAAAATGGAAAATGACCTTAAGGCAGTTAGACTTATGATCATGGCCATTCCAAAGAATATATTTCAAGAACTAGATTTATGTGTTACTGCTAAAGAAATCTGGGATCAGCTTCTTAATCAACTCGAGGGTGGTATTAAAACCCAAAAGAATAGAAGGACCCAATGTATTAACGAATACAATGATTTCAAGGCACTTCCTGAGGAAACCTTACAACAAACCTACAACAGATTCAATGTATTAATTAACAAATGCAAGAAATGTGGGGTTGTTAGGTCGAAGAAAGATAACAACGTTCTGTTTTTGAAAAGTTTAAATGATGAATGGTTGAATCTATCCATGTCTCTACAAGCTAATCAAGATTTAGATGCATGGTCTCTTACTGATGTGTATGGCACTCTTGCTGCATAAGAGAAGGATGTTGTCAAACAGAAAGGCAAATCCACCATCGCAGGTCCAATTGCTTTAGTTTCTGATACAAGGAATCCAACAGAAGGAAAGACCAACAAAGAGAGCTCTAGCAGAGACAAGAGGAAAGAAAAGAAGAAGGGCAAGAAGAGTTTGGTAGCAGAGAGTGATGATAAAGAGAACTCATCAGATGAAGATGCTGATATAAATGCCTTTGCTAAATCTCTTGCTTTAATCACTCAAAAATTTAACAAGAGATTTGGCAATAGAGCATTTGACAGAAGAGGTAGATATGAAAGAGAAGAAAAAAATGACAAATGAAGTTATGCTGCACCTTCTCAACAGAACAGAGCCCCAACAGAACAGAGCTCCAGTTCCACAGAATGCTGATGCTGCACAACCCATCAACCAGAATGATGGACGCTGTTTTAGATGTGGCAAACCTGGCCATTTCTCTGCTAATTGTAGAGGTAAACTGGTAAAAGACCAGGATTACTACAAGAACAAATACAAGTATAATTACAGAGAAAGAAGCTACGTTGCTGAGATGGAAAATTAGGTCTCTGATTCGTCCTCAGATGACGAACCAGAGCAAGCCAATTTTTGTGGAGTCGCTGTTGATGATGAAAGTCTGGAACAAAAGGTTGATTGGATGGCTGGAGAAAGAATAGAAAGAACGGAAGAAGAAGATTTGGCTCATGCATTTGCTCTTACAGTAACAGAGCCTGATAACAGAGCGCTGGAGACCCCCAGACCCAGTGCCAAGGTATGTTCTTCTAAATCTAAGTCTGACTCTGAACTTCAGATGCATGTTTCTTTACTAATAGAGGAATTTCAACTATTAAAACAAAAGCTCTCAGAAGAAAAGGAGTTAAGAAAGCTAGCTCAGAAGGATCTATCCTTCTACAAGAGAGAGAAAACTTTCTTGGAACAGGAAAAGGAAGAAATCTTTAAAGAAAAAACTGAGCTAGAATTCTTTCAAAAACAGAAGGAAACCTCTTTTTCAGAAAAGGTTAAGGAATATGAAAAAGTTTTAAAGAAAAAATATGAAGAATTCACCAAATCAGAAAATGAAAGATTGAATTTTGTTGCTTTAAAAGATTACTTTCAAAGAGAAAGGGAGGTTCTGCATCAATCCCTGCAGAAAAAGGAGATGTTAATCAAGAAGTACCTGGATGCACAAGAAGTGTATACCAAAATCAACTCTCAAGAGTATAGGCAAGGTCTGGGTTTTGACGACCTTGCTCCATACAAAGGAAGGAAATCATCTTTTCCCTTTGCCTTTAGTATTGGAAAAATCCAGGAAGATTTGATCTCTGGTGCTGCGGTTTTTAAAAGAGCCAAAATCTCAGATTTTACAAAAGCAAAAAGACTTGGCCTCAGGAACATCAACTATGACTCCTTAGATCAAGAAAAGGTTCCAAAACCATCTGAAAAGTTTATTCTTGATCAAGGAAGAGCTGAAATAACTTTTCCTGATTCTGTCAAAAGTCTGGATCCAAAAGAAATCTTTAATTTCAATTCTTTCAAGGAACAGAAGTTTGTTACTTCTGTGGCTGAACCCTCTGTTGCTAAATCATAGAGTGAGCTCAACCCGGAAGCCCCAGTCCTCTCTCCTAACTCTGAATCTGTCAGAACTACTTTTGTAGAGGATCTTATGAAAGTTCTTGCTGAAAATGCAGCCTCTAATGCTTTAAAACCAAAGATAAGAAAGTTCAAATCTACCAAAGCTGATATACCCGAAAAGTCAAACACCTCCACCAGAGCCACCAGAGACTTCTTGTGCTCTGACAGTGACTCTGATACTGAGGTGGATGAGCAAATTTTCTGTGCTCCTAGGACTATTTTGCACAAACTAAAGCAGGCACTTGTTAAATCTGAAACGTTTGAAAATGTTTCCTTCTTTAAGAATCAAGCCAGATTTATACCTTTGAAAATAAGGGTATCAAAATTCTTTCTTCTGATGAAATAGAAGAAAAGAAAAGAGAGAAAGCTAAGAGTGTTCCTGCCAACTACACTTCAGTTCCTTTTGCATATGATCAAGCCAGATTTACACCAGAGCAGAAGGGAAAATGGAAAGTCACTGACCAATCCATTTCTACACCTGATGTAAATCAAAAGAAAAACACCTTTTTGGGAAGAGAGTCTGTTCCTAAAATAAAAGTTTTAAGAAACCAAATCAAGACAGAATGTATGCCAAGACATTTGGTCCTAAAGTTTTTCAAAACCAAGCACAACTCAACAAACAGTTTTTGAGTAAAAACAACAATTTGCATCAATCTTCATGCTCAATTAAATGTAACTGTATTCAACTGCTATTAAAACTGCAAAGTCATATGAATGGTCGCCATTGTGTTCTGAATCAGTCACCGAAAAGGACAGATCCTAAGACTGTTCAGAATGCACAGAGAAAACTCTCTGTCACACCATCACAATATGGAAAGCCACAAGGAAAGCCTGATAATACCAACAAGCCTAACAAAAAGGGACCCATTATGCAATGGGTACCTAAAAGAAACTAATCTGTCTTGCAGAAGCCTCATGTGCAGATCTGATACCTAGATTCAGGATCTTCCAGGCACATGACGGGCAACAAGGAGCTGCTGACTTCTTTCAAAGACAAAATTGGAAGTACAGTGACCTTTGGAGGAGACAATGGTGGACATATTAGAGGCTATGGTACTTTAGAAAATGGTAATGTTTCAGTTTCAAAAGTTGCTTATGTTGAAGGATTAAATCATAACCTTCTCAGCATAAGTCAACTCTGTGATCATGGTTTCGATGTCAATTTTAGGAAAAAGTAATGTTCTCTGTTACTTTCTGAGTCTGGTCAAGATCTTTTAAGAGCCGACAGAAAAGGAAATCTGTACAAAATGAATTTCAATCCAAAACAAGGTACTACAACAGAAAAACTCTGTTTAGTCTCATTGAACAAGGAAGATGTCTGGCTCTGGCACAAAAGATTTGCCCATCTGAATTTCCAAAATCTTGACAAACTCGTAAAGTTGAACTTAGTCAAAGGTTTACCCAATCTTAAATTTGACAAGGACCATCTCTGTTTTTCCTGTGAATCGGGAAAGATGAAAAGATCTTCACACAGAACTAAGAGTGATCACAATTGCCCCAGACCCTTGCATATGTTTCATGTGGATCTCTGTGGTCCTATTTCTGTGCAAAGTCTGTCGGGTAAAAAGTATATTCTTGTGCTAATAGATGAATATTCTAGATATACTTGGATTGAGTTCATCAGAGTAAAATTTGATGTCCCAGAAATTCTGATAAATTTGTTGAGAAGGATACAGGTTCTGTTAGGATTGAAAATTCAAAAGTTGAGAAGTGATAATGGGACAGAGTTTAAAAATGCCAGAATAGATGCCTACCTATAAGAGGAAGGAATTTCCCAAAACTTCTCAGCTTCTAGAACTCCACAACAGAATGGAGTAGTAGAAAGAAAGAACAGAACTCTGGTAGAAGCCGCCAGAACCATGTTGGTCGGTTCTGTCCTTCCTATCAACTTCTGGGCAGAGGCAGTCTCAACAACATGTTTTACCCAAAACAGAGTTGTGATAGTGAAGAGATTTAAGAAGACTCCCTATGAACTCATCAACAACAGAAGGCCAAATGTGAAATATTTTCATATTTTCGGCTGTAAGTGCTACATCTTGAATGACAGAGAACAGTTGGGTAAATTCGACAAGAAGGCAGACACCGGAACCCGTGTCATTCAAGAAAGTGTGAATGTGTCCTTTGATGAAAACACATCAAGTTCCTCTGATCGCAAATCAACAGAGGGGACACAGACAGTGCAGAAGAAGTCAAGTTCTTCAAAATCAAGGGAAGAAGATATCAACTTAGTTTTCAGTGATTTCTTCGATGATGATGATGATTCCTCTGGTAACATCAACAGAGGCAATCAAGCTCAGAATTCAACAGAACAAAATCTGACAGGTACAACATTTACTGGTCCCTCCAATACTTCACCATCTACTTCTCTGTCCACAGGTGTTATACAGAGAAATGAGGAACCACAAGAAGATGTAACAGAACCTGAACAAGAGCCATCATCACCTCTGTTAAACATTGGCAGATATTCCCTGTTCGATAGTTCACCTTCACAGAGCCCTGTTGGCAATTCACAGAGCGATGAGGCAGAGTTGTGTGCCACAGAGCCCTGTTGCCAATCCACAGAGCTCTGATGCTAAAGTTCGTCTTTTCCCATCAGAAGCACAAACCCCACCTATTGTCTATGCTCCCATGACAAGATGGACAAAGGATCACCCCCATCATCTAATTATCGGTGATACTGAAGATGGTGTGAAGACAAGATCGGCCACAATCAATGAAGCTTTCTTTATCAATTTTCTAAGCATGATTGAGCCAAGGAAGATTTCTGAAGCCCTTGACGACCCAAACTGGATTGAAGCCATGCAAGAAGAGCTTCTGGAGTTTGAAAGAAATAAAGTTTGGTCCTTGGTTCCACTTCCAAAGGACAAATCTGCCATTGGAACCAAGTGGGTTTTTAGAAACAAAAAGGATGAAGATGAGATTATCATCAGAAACAAAGCCCGTCTGGTTGCCAAAGGATATTGTCAAGAAGAAGGTATCGATTATGACAAAACCTTTGCTCCTGTGGCTAGGCTGGAAGCAATCAGAATCTTCCTAGCCTACGCTGCACACAAGGGTTTCAAGGTCTATCAAATGGATGTGAAATCGGCCTTTCTGAATGGCAAACTACAAGAGGAAGTATATGTCCAGCAACCACCTGGTTTTGAAAGCTCAGAGTTTCTAGACCACGTTTACAAGTTAGACAAAGCTCTGTACGGCCTTAAGCAAGCTCCCAGAGCCTGGTATGAAACTCTGTCCAACTTTCTATTGACTAGTCACTTCGAGAAAGGTACTGTCGATACTACTCTATTCTTTAGAAAGTACAAAAATGATATACTTCTGGTGCAAATATATGTTGATGACATCATTTTTGGGTCTACACGGCAAGAGTACTGTGATAAGTTTGAGGATTTGATGAAAAGTGAATTCAAAATGAGCATGATGGGAGAACTTTCTTTCTTCCTTGGTTTACAAGTAAACAATCCATCAGAGGGACATTCATAAGTCATTCAAAATATATCTCTGATATTTTGAAAAAATATAAGCGCAATAATTCAAATCCAATGAAAACTCCTATTGCAACTGGAGTTAAACTTGACTCTGACCTTAATGGTGAATCTGTTGACGTCAAGAACTACAGAGGTATGATAGGATCACTTTTGTACTTAACTGCTAGCAGACCTGACATAATATTCGCAACATGTCTCTGTGCTAGATTTCAAGCAAACCCTAAAGTATCTCATTGGTCTGTTGTCAAGCGCATATTTAAATATCTAAAAGGGACTCAATTCTTGGGTCTCTGGTATCCTCTCAATTCTTGGGTCTCTGGTATCCTCTCAATTCTGGTTTCGAGCTTGTAGCATATACAGATTCAGACTATGGGGGATGCAATAATGACAGAAAGAGTACTTCTGGTAGTTGCCAATTACTTGGTGAAAAATTGGTGAGTTAGACATCCAAGAAACAGAACTGCGTATCAACTTCTACAGCAGAGGCAGAATATGTTGCTGCTGCTAGTTGTTGCTCTCAAGTGATATGGATGAAAACCCAGCTCAAAGACTATGGCCTGGAGTATGGAAAAATTCCCATTCTGTGTGACTCCAAGAGTGCCATAGCAATTACAGCTAATCTAGTTCAGCACTCAAAGACGAAGCACATCGACATAAGATACCACTTCATAAAAGACCATGTTGAAAAAGAGACTATTTAAATGTATTTCGTTTCAACAGACTTCCAACTTGCTGACTTGTTTACAAAAGCCCTTGATGAAAGGAGATTTACCTTCTTAATCAGCAAATTGGGTATGCTGAACATGTCCTCCTAACTCTGTTTAAAACTCAACAGAGCCTCTGATGTTCCTACCAGAGCTCTGTCAAAAGTTGGGTAGGAAAGTTCAACAGAGCCTCTGACGTTCACCAGAACTATGTCGTGCATACTTTTTCAACAAGTTCAGTGAATCTGTTTGTATATATATTCCTTGTGAGTAAATTTTTTTTTTATAAAGTTGTTTTTAGGACTAAATAGAAAAATCTTTTCTTATAAGCTCATATTTCAAGGGGAGCTTATAAAAGGAAAAAGTGCATGATTTTAGGGGGAGCAAGTCGAAAATCTGACTTACTAATCTAAAACGACTTTGCTCATTGATCTTTAAAGAAAATCTGTGGATCCCAGATTGATCAAGTAACAATGAATTTGAAGCGATTAATCCTTTATTGATTGAATGCAGAGAGATACAAGATTAGAATGATGAACAAACTCTCTCCCTAAACACTGTTAAGCGCACGGCTAATCTCACCAAGTCTCACCTAATTACCACTCTAATCACACATTAAATACCAAGGGCTTGACAGGCCCAAGCCCATTAGCCATAAAGCCCATTATCTTGAGAGGCTTTACAAACCAATAAATAACACTAATTATTTCTTTATATCACTTTCTATTTTATAGGACTTTTAGTCCTAACAATCTCCCCCTAAAGTTATATAAAGAAAAAATACGAACTTGAACTCTTCCGATCTTGATCATCTCTTCGTCTTGAATCTTTGAAGCACTTTAGTGTTGCTTGTCTTCATATCTTTCACGCTCCCCCTTGAAATATGCTCTTGGTCTTCTTAGTATCACGAGTTGAACCACGAGTTGAATTAGCTTTGAAAACTTCAGCACTTTGTTAAACGGATAGAAGAACCATGCACGTTGTAATATTTTCAGCACAGGTTATAACAGTTACTCCCCCTCAACTTTTGCTTACTCCCCCTCAACTTGATAGCCTGGGTCTTTGAACTTTTATAACGTTTTCCCCCTCATGATGATGATCTTTGTCTTTGAATTTGTATCAGTTCTCCCCCTCATGATGATTAGGAGCATCCTGAGCATCATGTAACTTCAAAGACAACACTGATGAGTAGCAAAAGTACCAGATAAAACGGTAAGTAACCAAAATAGGGTAATCATCTAACACAGGAACCCAATAGTAACTGTTATCACAACAATTAAAATAATTGTGTGGCCTATGTTCAGAGTTGGCATCGGGGTATCTCTGATAGGACTTCCAGTTATCACTGAAGTAAAATATTAAAAATTACCTCTCAAACTGTTCAGGCAATATCACGAAGATATGCAATGGGAATCACAAAGACTTGTGCATGTGTGAAAGAAATAAATTATATCGATTTGGCTCAAAATTGATTTAACCTGGGACTCAAGTTAAAAATCAATTGACACAGTGAATAGAATATGAAGTTCGGAGACCGGAGCTGATGTCTTCCTTTTTCAATATCTAAGACCTCTGAGTGAGGAATAGATAGATTATGTGCTAAATCTCCGTGCATTTATGAAACAAACATCTTTTGTGAGATGCTTGAGTGGCTAGATGGGGTGACACGAGTTGTCGACACTGGGTCCATGTCTGTTTCAATATTCATCTCCAAAGAACGAGAATGAATAGATTGTGTGGTTACCCGGCTAACTGACTCGGTTTGGTAAGGACCAATATGTCTTTTAAGTCCTGTCACATCCTCACCATTTTTTTTTCACTCCAAACTCGTCTATACATCTAGACCCCTCACTGTTATCTAAAAAGGATGTGTTTCTTGGGTAGGTCCTTCCGGTTCTGGATAGACCATAGAAACGATGTAATTCCTAACACTCTTTGAATGAACCAATAAAACATTAAGCACACATTGAAGTACGAGTTCTAAATTGGCATGTTTAGAAATCAATCTTTTAAGAACGAGTCCTGATCTGAGTTGATCAGAAGTCATCATAAAATGTGAATGAAGATCTAAGAACAAGTTCAAGCGCGACTAGGATGACTCAGTAAGCACAGTGTTTGCAACAAATGAAACAATTGATCAGAAATTTTAATTGTGAAGAACAAGTCACAATTAATTTACCAGAGAAGAACTGAATCATTAGTAAGTAAGGACGTACTATGAGAACAAAATTGGAATTCAAGCGAGTGTATTTCCATCGAAAAATCAGCAAAATATGTGAGACAAGGAAATAACTAAATCAAGAAAATATAACACGTGGCAAACATGGAAGTTAAATCAGAGAATGACAAACACAAGTAAGTTATTCATAATGCATTACCACGGTTCTATGAATTCACTGAAAAGTTCATGTTTGTGTCAAATACCTGATGCTCCCCCTCAAATGTGGCATAACCTCGAATGCAGTCATGTGAAAAGGTTATTCTGGGTTGAATCACATGACATTCCTGCAAAAACAAATCAAGAAGATTTTGGTATCCATGCTTTGATGGATCCTTGATGGTTAGATGCCTTGGATTTAGGATGGGGATTGGGGATACTATAAGTACCATACCAGTTATTGACATACCTTGGATGCACAAAGTCACTCTTTCCACAATAAGTGCAGTAGAGCGTTGCTCGGTTTAGACTGATCAGCTTAGCTTGAGGGTAAACATGAGCACGTGAACCAGTCTTGGAAATAAACGACTTTGTATCAACTCCAGGAGAATTATGAGACTGCTTTCCATCACTGTCTTCTGTAGTTGATTTCTTTCTCCAAACCATTTTTACTTTTCTAAAAACATGATTATCTGAAGAATCATTAAGCTCACTGTCAGAGGAACTAGAGTAGTAAGATTGTCTTTTGTGAGAATTACCGGTATTTGAGCGTTTCTTTGACCGACTTTTAGATTTAGATTTTGAAGAAGTGGTCTTAGAAACGTTTTTGGAGTTAGAACATTCTCCCTTTTCAAAATTTACCGGTGAGGGCATTTTCTCCAAAAGTTGACTGTGACTTACAGGCTTTGGGGCATAGTCAATTTTCGAAACATCTTCATCATGACAAACAGAGGAATTCATAAACTCAGAAAACTGTCGTGTAGAAGCAAATGGGTTTTCACCGTCATAGTCGGATGAGGAACAGTTAAAGGAATCATCCGCAAAGGGATTAGTAAAGTCAGAGAAAAGATTCCTTTGAGCAGATTCGGTTTGAACCGCCTTACTTTTATTTAGAAAACATAAATCCTTGGCATTTGTGTCATCAGACACTCCTATAAAGGTGTTACACGAGGAACTATCCGAATAAATTGGAGCAGAGTCAAACGAGATTGTTTCAAGAGTGACAGGCGTCATTGGAGTATCCACTGGATGTACCTTAGCCATTCTCAACGTTAAAGCTTCTGTCGCCAATGCGGACAGTTGAGAATTTAACTTAGCAATCTCGGTTCGATATGTTGCTCTTTCTGATTCGGGTAATGTCTCAGGTTTGTAATTTTTGATCTTCTCTATAGTGGCTAAGAGTACAGTTCTTTCGGTTTCATAAATGACCTTATCCCTTGCAATCGATTCTTCAAGTTTAAAAATTAAGTTTTCCAAAATCAGAGGTGGAACATAACGTTTGAACTCTGATTTATCATTAGAATCTGCATCTGGCGTTGCCGGAACGGGAACCGGAGTTTCCACCGTTTTGGCAAGCGAACAGATGTCAAAGTAATCGTTGGAGAGATAAGGAGTTTTGCTCTTTAAATATGATGCATTAAGCGTTTTGTACACGAAAGGTATCTGTACATTTATGTTTTTCCTAGGCGGCTCATCTTCCGATTTAGGTTCAATATTTTCAGGCTTTTCCCCTACTTTGGGTAGAGGAATTCCTGTTTTTCTTTTAAAGTCTTCCTTTTCCTCATCCTCCTGTGACGGTTTAGTCCACTTGATCTTATACTCAGGGTATGTCTTATCTAGTCCCAAAAAGTTGAACTCATAAAGGGTGGGAACCTTAGATAAGATTTTCTTAAGGTAACACGGATTATCATATCCGAGTCCCCAAAGAGAGTTGTAGTATTTGAATTCCTTAGGTTTGTTCAAATGAATCGTTTGGTCTGATTGTCCTCGCTTGTAAAGTTTGGATTCAAGATCCTTAAGCTTGTTAGTCAACTTATCATTTTCTTTTTGAACGATTAAGCGAAGATTGACAATCTTATTATTCTCTTCCAGAGAATTACTGAGCTTTTCGGTGATTTCAGATAATTGAGTCTCTAGGGATTCGGCTCTTTTTGAAATGGCTGAGCATTCAGATTGATAGTTCTCTATCACACATTTATCCTCAGCCTTTTCAATAGCTAGCTTGCCTATGGAGTCATACTTGATTTTAGCTTCGGCTTCTAGCTTAGAGATTTTGGCTTCTAATTGGGAAACTTTCTCTTTGAGCTCAGAGTAGTTTGGATAAGACATTGTTACTTGAAAGAAATGATCGTGAGACAATTCAAGATATCGATCCAGAATTTAAACAAAAAACTCAGATCCGGAATTCAAAGACTGTTCCAGAATTGAGAGTCTGTCCAGTTTACTGTGGTGTGATCGAACTCATAGTTGTAGATGTCTTTAGTAGGAAACATTCCCAGAGAATTTGTTCAGAATCACATTTTGAGTAACCCTGTAAAATTTAATTGTAAAATTCTGATTTTTGAGCGAGTTATGGTGATTTGAAGTTATGAAAGTTCAAAAATCACAAAACCCAAGTTGCAGCAGAGAGCAAGTTATGGTATTGTATGATACCGCGACTTACAATGACCGGGACTGACAGAGATGGGATACCGGGACTTACAGATTTGGTACCGGGTCTTTCAATGATCGTAAAATACCGGGAGATAAGAGCACCGGGAGTTGAAATACCGGGAGATGGCAGTACCGGAAGTTGAAGTACCGGGAGATAATAGTACCGGGAGTTATCACTACCGGGAGATGACTACATCGGGAGTTAACACTACCGAGAGATATCAGCACCGGGAGTTAACACTACCGGGAGATATCAGCACCGGGAGTTATCACTACCGGGAGATGACTACACCGGGAGTTACTACTACCGGGAGATATTAGCACCGGGAGTTATTACTACCGGGAGATATCAGTATCGGGAATAGTCACTACCGGGAGTTATCAGCACCGGGAGTTATTACTACCGGGAGATATTAGCACCGGGACTTCAAAACCAAGTCAGAAACAAGAAAAACTTACCCGGTTCGATGAATTTCTGCAGTCTTGATGAGAGATAATCTGCAAAAACTTAGTACTAACAAGAAAACTAACCAAAAACTCACAAAAACAATACCAAAAACGAATCAACTAGCACTTTTGACAAGAAAATTTAATAATTCTCACGAACAGGGAGCAAACACCAAACAGATCAAGAATTTTAAAAATCAGGGATTTTTACTCAACCAGACGATTTGAAAACACATGTATATCTTAGAAAACTTATAAGAAGAATTTATCTAGCCTCAATTTTAGGTTTTAACACCAAAATCGAAGCAATCAAATTCTTGAGATGAACACAGTGCGTGCGATGAATGATCAAGAAAAATAAAAAAATATACCTTTGAATCGATAGCTTTGTCCCTCTGCTCTGATACCAATTGTGGATCCCAGATTGATCAAGTAACAATGAAATTGAAGCGATTAATCCTTTATTGATTGAATGCAGAGAGTTACAAGATTAGAATGATGAACAAACTCTCTCTCTAAACACTGTTAAGCGCACGGCTAATCTCACCAAGTCTCACCTAATTACCACTCTAATCACACATTAAATACCAAGGGCTTGACAGGCCCAAGCCCATTAGCCATAAAGCCCATTATCTTGAGAGGCTTTACAAACCAATAAATAACACTAATTATTTCTTTATATCACTTTCTATTTTATAGGACTTTTAGTCCTAACAAAATCTTTTTGAAGAAAGAGGGAAAACCTGTTCTGATGAAAATCTTTTGATAAAGTCAAGAGCTTACCAGAACTCTGATATTTCACCAGAGCCTCTGTTGTTTTACACAGAACTCAGTGAAATTTCTGAGTCAGTTATGTCTTTGTTCTCTGACCTATTTTCACATCAGATACGGAATTTTTAAATGTTTTTGGGTAAAGGTGAAATACCTTGGGATACTTGGATAAAATGAAAAGATCACTCAACAGAGGCAAAACTTGCTGAGCTCCACCAGAGCTCTGTCGGTTTTTCTGCCACATCATCAGAAACACGTCATCAGAGATGCGGGTCATTTTTTAAGAGTCAACCACTTGTCACCCACACATCTCCAACCGTAACGGTTCCACAGCCAGAACTTTGTCAGAACAAATCCACGTGGCACCCTCTGATTGAAAATCCAATCGTCTGTTGTTCCCATGTTCTACTGTAGAGGCCGTTCCACTATCTGAAACTCAAGTGCCTACAGTACCGATAACGTTTGTCCAGCCACACGATTCGAGTATAAATATTCATACCCACGACCCATTTCATTCTTTACGCTTTCGAATCATTAAAACCCTAAATCCTTTCCCTCTCAAAGTTCAAAATCTTTGAGTTCTTCAAAAACCCTTGAGTTCTTCATACCTGCAACAATGGCGGAACATCAAAACTCCGCAGAATCTAGCCATATTGGTCCTGTTGATCAAATAGTCCTTCTGCCTTACGAATTTGCAGATAGCAACTATCGTTTTGATGCCAATCCAGCCAACTACCTACCCGTTTATCACATCTTTGTTGAGTTTTTTAGAAACTCACCCATTTTTCAAGCCCTTACTAGTTTCGACGATGACCTTCCAGAACTTTATGTTAGACAATGGTGGACTACATGTCAGTTCATCCCAGAACAAAAAGGAATCATTGGTAATGTGGATTCAGGAAACCAGGGAGGAGCAGGTACTGTAAGGATTCGTGCCATGACTCTAAGAAGAATCTTCCAGTTACCTACCAAAAGACAGCTGTAGATAGAAGCCTATGAGAAACCTCCCAAAACAGATGTTCTTCTCGATTTCATGAGGTTTTTACGTTACAACAAGGAACTGATCAAAATAGGTGATTTCAGAAGAGGACATCTACCCCCAGTATTGAACTTCTGTTTTCCACACTGAACAGAACCCTTACCTGCAAATCCGGAAACCAAGACCAAGCCAACACAGAGATACTACAAATAATGTATGGTCTCTATTTCAAAAGAAATTTTGACTATGCAAAAATACTCTATAAAGATCTTATGTCTGCTGTAAACGCCAAGACATCATCCATTGCAAAAGGAGGAGTTGTAGGCGTCCACAAATATCTGAAGGCTATCAAATACCAGAGATTCCTAAGTTTGGTCATCAGGGAAGCCTTTCCAATATTGCAACTCACTCAACAGGGCAATCCTACACCTGTATGGGTTATGTCCAAATTCTTGGGAAAATCTTCTGGTGAATTTCCTTTTGTACGCAGATTTCCAGGTACAATGCTCTCTCAAATCCCTCCAAACCATATTTCTATCCAAAACTATAACAGTGTTGCTCAACCTCAAGAACCTGAGGTGAGATCCCCAGCATACTTAGGTCCTGACCCTATGTCAGAGTCTGAAAGTGAGTTTAGAATAGAGGCAGAAGAAGAGAGACCAGAGGTAAGAGTACCCGAAGTGGGGACTTCCTCTAGAGTATTGGAGGAGGAAGTAGAGAGCAGGGCATCCACTATGGACACTGTTCATGAGGGGGAAAGGGAAACTACAGAAGAGGTGGCAGAAAGTTCGTCCTTTTCTGGTAGTAGTGAGAAAGAAATAACAGAGAAAGAAAGTTCACCAGAGCGTTCTTTATCCCTAGGAGCCGAGGGAAATGTGAGCTTAGAAGCAGATGTTCGAGTGAACACACATGTGCAATTCCTAAGCCCAACTCCCAGTGAAAGCACTCCATCTATCCATGAGGATCTAGCTCAAATGGATATTGAAACAGAGGTGCACACCTCGAACCGCAACCAGACAGAACCACCAGAGGCGACTCTTCATGCCTCTGGTATGCACGAAACCGGGGAATCCATTTTTGGTAGTGATGACTAGTTGCCCCAGGACATCAATAGGACATCTGCACACGATGATGCCTCTATGGCTCATCTATCTAAAGAAGAACAACTTAGGTCCCTGGGTAATTTTCGTTTTACCCGTAGAGATTGCCTAACTCAGAGGCAATTTGACAGCCTAGTTGCACAAGGATTAACTTGTCTAGATCACAATGTTAACTCCCACGTTTACTTCAACCTCTCAGATTCTGACGATGAGAGACTTGAAGAAACCATAACACCTGTAGTTGTTTCCCCTCAGAGGGAACATCAAGGATCGGGTGGAAGTCCTACAAGAGCCAACATCAAAACAACTCTTACTGTAGGCGCCTCTGAACTCGAGGCAGAATTGGATCCATGTGTTGGAACCAAGGTTACCCCTGTTGACACTGTCACAAGAGCAGAGTTCCAAAGCTTCTGTGATAGTATCAACAACTCTTTGAATGAGTATAAACTTATCAATGAACAAAAGGAGGAGCTGATCCGCAAGGAAAATGCTTCTCTTAAGGAAGAACTGCAACAGATCAATGCCAAATATGCGGAAACTTTACAGAGGGTGGCTGACTTGGAAAGAGCAAGAACAGAAGCAACTACAAAGTTGTCAACAGAGCTTGCTGAACTACAAAGACTTAGAACAGAGGAGTCGACAAAAATTTCGATAGAGCTCACCGAGATGAAGAGGGTCATGACAGAGAACCACACAGAAGCAATGAACAAAACTCTGCCTATGCCTTCTATTATCCTATCAGAATCAAACATCAGAACCCTGTTAAGGTTGCAATTTAGGTAGCCACCGCACCAACTGCTCCCGTGCCTATTCCTGATTATCAACCCATCGACAGAGCATACATGAGCGGGTTTAGCAAATCTGTCTTGAGTCCTATGATGACAATATCTTCCAAATTTGTCATGAAAGCTCAGGCGACAGAAAGACATGTGCAGACATCACTTGACGCTCACAAGTTCAACTTCGAGAGTCAAGTTGATGAAATCAAAACTGCGGCAACAGAGGTAGAGGATGCACTGAAAGAGGCCGTTACAATCTTCACAGATGATGTTGTCCAACCGCTTCCAGAAAGCGACCTGCAGAAGAAGCACCAGAAGGAGAACCCTCAGGGAAGAAAGCTAAGTTTGTTGCTCCGGCCTCACCTACCATTACAAAACTCTCTGATGAGGCATATTCTGATGATAGCTCTGATGATAACGATTATGACTTGGGTGGTGCTTCAGGTCCTTCTGTTAAGAAAGTTGAGTCCTCTATGCAACAAAAGGGGGAGAATAGAGACAAAGAAGAGAAAACAGACAAAGAGGCTGAGCTAACAGAGAAAGAAACACAAGGGGAGAAGGAGACAGAGGGAACACCAACAGAGACGATGATGGTTGTTTTCGACTACATCTTCAAGGACAGAGTCATCAAAGAAACTGAAGCATCATCATCTCAACCACCAGAGGTAATCATCCTTGACACTCCTCCCCAATCCCCACGAACTTAACCAGAGAGATCAATCCCAATATCTGCTGATGAACAAATAAGCCAACCTCAACCCCAAGTTCAAACCGAACAAGAATCAGAATGCCATGTTGATCATCTTATGGCAGAAACTCATAATGACCAGAACGCACCACAGAACCCTACACAGCAGATCCCTCAAACTCAACACTCTGACAAACCAGCAATCGAAACCATCTTCCCATTTCTCTATGCTGACAGAGACATAATACCCGTAAATGCCATACCCATTAATCCATACCTAAACCCGATCAACGCTAGCAAACTCACTGATGCAAGACTGAAGTTCATACAAACCAGATCCAATATGAACAGAAGCATAGACTCAAACTTCACTTTCGAAACAATCCAGAAAGTTGAAGCAAAGAAGTTCTCTAGTGACAAAGTCTTGTACCACGTCTACACTGTGAGGACAAAAGAAAACAAGATCGAAAAATTCAATGACAACGATCTTGTACTCTTGAATCCTTACGATCTGTTAACACTCCATGCCCACTGCCTAAACTTCATCGACAGATACAGAGGTACAGGAACCGAAATGAGGGAAGTCGAGTTTGCAATGCAAGAACACACCAATCTTAGAACTCAGATCGACTTTCAACTGGGCATGGAATTTGAAGTTGAAAAGCTAGCGATTGGACCTCCAAATGAGAGTATTGAAGGACTTGAGCAGTACCGATCTGGGATGGTTGTTGGTAATCCACCAATACTCATTTGCCGACAGAAGCGTATAAAGAAAGCACTCAGAGTTGAAGAAGCCCACAAATACTCAAGTGAATCACTGCTCTACCTCAAGAGAATCATCTTGGAACTCCCACCAGACAAATGTCCAGAAGAATCAATGATTCACTTTGTTGACCAGATAGATCGTATGTTATAATTCAGGAACCTAATCAGAAGATTTGATTGAATTCTAAGAGGAATCTATTTTGAATAATTATGCTTATTCTTTTTTTTCGAATTGTAATATCTTAGAAAGAATAGTGCAAGGATCACAGAGGTCAAAGTTCTCTGTCTTTTTTGTTCAAATCTCTGTATTAGTTGTAAACTTTTATTTTCAATACTTAGGGGGAGATTGTTAGCCCCAAGTCTCTATTATGTAAAAGTATTGAAAATATTATCAAGACAGAAGACCATCAGAGAACAGACAGAAGACTTGGAAGAAGTTCAAACAAGAAGACCAACAGAGTTCGACAGAACTCTGGCGGATCCAACAGAGCTCAACAGAGTTCTGGTAGAAGACTTCCAACAGAAGAACCATGTATCAACAGAAGACCATCAGAGCTCTGGTGATAGAGATCTGGTGACTGAAGACCTTTGTGATGCCTAAGTCCTGTAAGAAATCCTAAGTGTTAGACACGTGTCCATACTTTCCACGTATGCCCTAAAGGATGGAGACACACTTTCCACGTGTCATTCTAGGGATGGCTATTTCAGATGTGGCAGAGCGTACCACGAAACCATCTAGCGTCCTCTGAAGAGAATCAGACGCTAGGTCTTCAGCCGTTGATGGCTTGGAGGGTTGCTCCTTGGTTTTCTTAATCCTTTTGGGATCAGAATGGGAAGTAGAGTGTTTCCTTTTCTTGGAAGGATTGGAGGTTGCAGCGTGGGTATCAGCGGTGGGGATTTCTGCTGAAGTAGCCGCATAAATAGAAGAATGAGGATTAAGAATAGATAATAGAGTAGTGAGACGTACCTCGTTTGGCATGGGGCTGAAGTCGAGCACCTTAGGGCCAACCTGAGAGAGTCTCAGATCACCCTATGTTGGGTACTTGCTCTTGAGGCCAGTCTGGAAGACGGCGCTGATGAATCGGGGGTATGGAACCCATGTTGGTCGATCAGCCATGTACACTCTGAATCGTAGATGATTGATGCCCAATCAACATGTAGACCTTTCAGCAGGGCATATCCCATGGCTTGCTGAGGTTGGGCGTAGTAGTATGTAGTGAGTTTTGACCTTGCATTGATAGCAAAGGGTTGAGTTATTAAAAGAGATCGTGTGTGATGTAATATTTATACCCTCTAGAAGAAATGTTGTTCAAAAGGTTATGAGCCGTCTAGAGGTAGAACTTCTTGGGTTTGAAGGTGGTGAATGAATGATTAAGGGTAAACTCATAGTTTCGAGTGATTCCACATTTTGGATTTGAGGTGACGGTCATTGTGGACAGGAGAAGAGAACTGTCTTAGGGTTTCGAAAGCTTTAACTCAAAGATTGCGTCAAGGAAGTGAGTTTATAACTCTCCAATCAAACGGTAAAGTGGCAAGGATGTTGGGGAGAAGGTATCGGGATTGGATTGAATTATTGAAAGAGTGGGATGGGAAGAAAATTGGTGGTTTATTGACCTGTAAGGGTCAAAGATGGAAACTGTATGAATTGTATATCATTACTGAAGACGAGAACCGTGTTGGGTGGTCAAGCAGGTAGGTTGTGAAACACCTGTACAGCAAGTTGTGTCAAGGACAAGAGAGCGGCTATTGGATGAAAGTATAGTGCTAATGAGAGTTGCATGGATACAATCGTTGACCTTGTTAGAGTGAATAGACTTCAATTGCAAGTTGAGTTTCATGCATTGTGTCTTTAAATGTGTTACATGAGCTCCTTCATGATTAAAAGTAGATGCATAAATAACAAATTTCTTGTTTTTGGAAATAAGTCGACACGTGCAAACGTGTGTTTAAAGAAAAAGACAAACGTTTTTATGTTACCCAATAAAATTTTCGAACTTAGTGATCTGCAAATTATATCGCCCTTTTTCAAGTTGAGATAATCTTCGTTGAGAAAATTATGAAAACTTTTGACTGCAAAGGTTTTATAACCAAAATGAGCATTGACACGTTGATATCATATAAATGGGTGTGGAAGCCGATTGATTTACTTCGTGTAAGTGATTCCGTTAAAAACTTTTCTAGTCATATAGGGAAGGTTTCATTCATTATGTTTCTAGTGTAACGATATCGTTTTGGTTGGTTAAGGTTATCTCTTACCGAAAGGTTACGTGCGAACGATTCTCTAGATCGTTGCGTACGACGTTGAAGTTATGAGAGTGTTGAGTCGGGTGTACTCAAGTTGTTTTCAAGTGTTGTACTTTTTGAATGTTCAAATGTGTGAAATAATTTAAATTATCTTGTCGTCATGCATGAAGGATATGAACTCACTAGGTCGTGGAGATTATTGCATTTAAGGATAAGGAGGGGTTCCGAGAGTGGAGATGTGTCAGTTGTCGATGGACGGTTGTGTCTGGAGAAAGGACTTGAAGCTGTCAAGGTATTGATTTTTGTTAGATCTGAAGTTTTGTCAAAAGTTGCTAAGCGTTGGATCTGATCTTGAGACACAGAAGTTCTGACTTGAATGCTGAAAAGATTACAAGTGTGAAGTCTAAACAGAAGGGTCATAGTTCTGAGTAGGAGACTCAGAACTTCTGAAGACGAAGTGAAATTATCAAGTGCTGAAGACTTCAAGAGTTCTGAAGAGTTTTATCAGAAGAATGTTCAGAAGTTCTGAACAATATGTTCAGAACTTATAACAGGATATTTTCCTTTGTATTCTGTTAGTAATTAGGACACGTGTATTAGTCCTATTAGTCATTCATATATGTACTGTAGCTTTTGTCGGCATGTGCAACAGGCTCAGGTTGTGTTAAGTAACACCCTCAAATTTGGAATGAGCAACTAACTTTAAAATTCAATAAAATAACCATAATAGATAAAATCATATCTACAATTCATTCCTCAAAATAACTAGGAATTTAAAACATTATAATTCCCACAAAACGATAACTTAATCGGGTGTCACTTAACACAACACAGGTTGCTAGTCCAAACTATTGCGGAAGACTTCACTACTCAAGTCACCTCTCGTGCACCTTACTAGCACTCGTCACTTCACAAATGTAGCTAGAGCTACCCCCAACCAGAGCCTGTTGCACATGCCGACAAATAAAATGGGTTAGGCTTACGCCTAGTGAGTTCAAGAATTTTATCATGACTATATAAAATCATAAATCGGAAGTTAGTAGTTATAGTCATGATTTCAAAAGGGTTTACTTTAAATGCAAATCACCCATTTTCCAACTCACACAATTCCCATGCTGAAATCTTTAATATAACATGATTCTCTAAATAATTTTCCTTAAAGTATGGCGAAAATCTGATTTCCAAGAATACGTATTTTAGATGATGACAACGCCACGTAAAACATTTCTTTGCGCTGCAAGCTCGTACCCAAAACTCACCCAAAATGTGAATAAACATTAAATCTCCAAATAGTATAAACATGAGTAAAACTCTATTATTCAAAACATCCCAACCAGGATTAAACATAATACATTGCCCATAAATAATGGAAAACAAACCATTTAAGAATAAAACCACGTCATCGAAAACACGGATAAAAGTAATTACTCGAAACAACACCTTTGGGCAACGGGGGAGACCTGCTAACCAACGCAATTGACGGAACACAAAAGTAAGCCACTTGACAAGTTGGTATAGCCAAACACTTAACAAGACATATAACGGATGCCGGGTGGGGCCACTTAAAACCACACCCAAGTTGAGGCAACATCCTTTACGTATTCGCACGTAGGACTTACACCATACCGTCGATGCCTAACCATGTCGCGATGTGGAAAACTATCGTCCGATCATCGGCATAATGACCATAACGTATTCGCACGTAGGACTTACACCATACCGTCGATGCCTAACCGTGTCGCGATGTGGAAAACTAGCGTCCCAACATCGGCATAAAGACTAAAGTGCTTATGGATCCATTGCATTACTAATATAACATTACATGACCCCAAATGAATGAACTAGCGCATTCAAAACATGTAATTCTCAAATAAGATGCATTAAATGCAAAACATAATCAAACACCTAACATCGGGCTTATCAAAATCGGAAAAATGTCCCCAAGACCCAACGGAGTCAAAAACAAGCCAAAATGCTCAAATACCCATTAACCCATAATTGACGGTCAACATAGCTTAAAAGCATTTAAATATCGATTAGGTAAAGGATTCATAACCTTATAATTCTCAAAATGACACAACACTTAAAAGTGCATTTCCCAAATGGTTTACAAAATCATTTACACATATATGATTAAACCACCAAACAAACTTCATTTTGAGCAATTAATCTTTTAAAGACAATTTTCTAACCATCCAAATATCCAATCTTATGGGTGTTTTACACATTTATGAAGATAAACACTTCAAAAGGGTTAAATCAACCAAATAACTCAACCATATACATTTTCAAGTAAAACACACACATATTTGAAAAATACTCATTTTGGCATGTACAAAGTTTTCGCAAAGTAACTTGAACTCACCTTGCTAGATTAGGCTAAATCTAGATTCTTCCCAAACGTAAGCTCCTTTGAAGAAGTCCGAACCTTCAAGTCCAAATCTTCCAAAAACCTAAATTCATAAATTCCTACCATGAATATTCATATTCAACCACTTTGAAACCATTCTTCAAACATCTCATATTGAAATCTCCATTTTGACCAAAACCCCAATATTAACCTAATTTCTCCAAAATCATCCAAACCGAAATTAGAGAAACAAAATTCTAGGAGATCATCAATGGAACATTTATAACTCATATGAAAGTATAGAAGCTAGGAGGATGAACTCACCACTTAGGTTTTGATGAAAACCTAGAAAACCCCAAAAATCTCTAAGATGTTGTGGATTAAACTTGCTCTTGCATCTATAGATGAAATCAATGGCATAAAATGGGTAAGGAACGCATCAATCTCCAAGAGAATCCCCAAAATCGGTTAGGGTTTTGTGAGGGAGAAAAGGGGAAACGATTTGGGAGAGAAAGGAAGGAGATTCGAGACTTACCACCACCAAACACCCTTGAATCTTCCAATGATCATCCAAACTCTTTCTAGATCCTTGAAGAGCTCTCAAAAACGGAACCATAGCAAGTTGAATCATCAAAATCGGAGTTGAAATGAGAGAGATATGAAGAAATGAAGTTTGAGGGATGAAATTCGTGTTTTAAGCTGATCAGGTGCTCCGCGCCGATCTCCGCGCCAATGCATCGGAACCGATATTGGCGCCAGCTTCTGTTCGTTCGGTTTCTTCTCATACACTGTTTTGGCCATAAATTATTCGTTATAGCTCCGTTTTCGCTCCGGAAAGAAGGACTCGTATTCGAATTCCCCATCCAACAAGACCATAAAATCTAGGATTTAACCAAAAATCTTATTTTTCATATTTTTCTTAAAGATCGGTTCCACACTGATTCGACATTGGGCCTATCCGAAAATTACGGGTGTTACAATCCTCCCAACCTTAGGATGATTTCTTCCTCGAAATCTAAATCCCTTACAACAAATGCTAACCGACTTAAGTCCGACCATAATTCATCAGTTCCTAACTGGAATCTAAATTCCCTCCACACAATCTATAAAGGCAAATCCTCGAGCAACTGCTTATCAACAAAACCCCTTCAAGTAAACGTTACTTATATCCGGAAGAACACTCTAACCACTGGAATAACTCCTAGTTAAACGACTTCGGTTGTCTCCCAACCTTAAAATGTTCCATCTTCCTCAATTTTAGTTTCAACTCTAAATCACTTCACGGTTTGTTCAGTAACGAACCCCACAGAATCATCAACTCCTATTACTCCTACCATTAATTGCCATCCACATCCAACGAGTTCTAATAGACTCCAAGACTCTATCTCAACATTAGTCACCAAACCGACATGTTCATTACCCACACACGGAGGTTATTCCACCAAAACCGTTCATCACAATTGAGCATCTTAAGGTTACTACAACAATTACTATCACCCCTTTAAAACCGGACTACAATCCTCTGATTACACTAACGGTGCTTGGTCTTAAGCCCAAAAGTCAACACCTAATATACCACCTACCTCAACATAGGTTACTACGGATTTATCCTCTTAATTACAAAGGGCATCATCCCTTAACCAATACCATTCGGTCTACGGTATTATGACACGTGGAATACCCAACCTTCCACCGCCGAAGTGCTACATGCACTTACCCTCAACTGGGTTGCTTACTTTTTCCAAGGTCCTAACGAGTTCAAGGTTTTCAAGTGCGTTATTCAATAAATATGCTAATTGATCAAAATCATTCACAAAATATTTTCAACACTAAGAGTTTCACCTCCAATAATTCGTACACAATAAAACTACTACTATCAGTTCGGTAGTTACGCAAAACTGGACACGCTCGTCCCACATATAAAAATCATGTTGAAAATCATTTCATTGCACTTCAGTTTCCCCACAAAACGCAAAAGCGTAATAAACAATTTCTTTAAAACGAACCGCCACGGTTCTAGTATGGATTGACTCATGACATGCATGTAAAGTGACTGCTCGACCTTAAACGGGGTGCAACACAAGGTGTGCACGTATTTCAAAAGAGGTCCAAATGACATTTGACTCCAACATTTCCTTGTCAACCATAAAACGGCATGAAGCAAGGTTCACCAACAAAATTTTGCGCGCGTCAGTTTATTACACAAAACGATGGAACGGTTTACCAATATTCTTAGTCAAAACACAAAATGACTTGTGCAAATTCCCTAGTTAATACAAAAACCCATACGTTTCCATCACTTGAAAATATCGACTAAAACATCATACAACCTCACATTGGTGTACGCATGCAAGCTTGTAACACTTCCATTAGAAATTTCCTTGAAACGAAATAAGATGCATCAAATGGTTCGCGACCAAATTTCAACAAATGAAACTCTTTAAATCAATTTCCCAAAATTTATCATCCGGTCCTATAATGCCATTTGAGTAAAACGTTTCTGGCAAAACTTGCACACAACAATGCGTTATTCCAAAACATGTGATGGAAATAAGTGTTAATAATTTGTTGGCACCAAAAAGGGTTCAAACCTATTTTCAAATCCCAAATTGCACCAACGATGCGTGTCAATGTTCAAAACATAAGAAATTACACGCACCATAGTTTTATACAACCAATTTTCTAAAATCTTCATCACGAAGCATTTTCTCAAAGTTTCATACTTGGAACATAAAACATCAAAATGTCATTGCTTAAAATGTATTTGTCAAAATACTCAAAATGCACATTTCCTCCAAAAGCAAAAAGTTTTTAAATTCCCAAAATATTCAGCAATCAAAATTGACCAATATCAACAATTCATACGTTTGTGTTTTTTCAAATATCACGGATTGTAAACCATCCGCGATCCCCACACCACTAAAACATGCTTTAACCAAATGGTATCTTATTTAAACAAGAAGTTAATAAAACATTTTCATGCACGACTCGTTTCTCAAAGTGTCGAGAAACAATGGTTACCAAGCTATGCATACCCCTAAGTCGATATAACGCATTTACATAAGATGGTAATAAAACATAACTGACCAAAAGCGCACCAAGAAATTTATTATGAAATGCCACCAAAATGTTCTTGCATGCATCACTTAAGTCACGTATAAATCAATCCATACACCGAACTATTTGCAATGAAATATTTAGTAACACAAACTTTTGAAATAAAAGTTACGCGACACTAGAGTTCCAAACTCATCTCTTCTTAGTCGCCTTACGGCATAAAATTAACTTTTCTCAACAAAACTCCAGTGGGACCAAAGGCCCACATAACTTATAAACCTTTCACATAAGTAATCAACGCATGCACCTTGTGAAATTATACTCACACGACTCAACATGTCGTAAAACAAACTCCATGAACCTCAACGGACTCAAGGACTCCACGTCAATAAAACGACGCTAAACATCATGCTTCCAAAGCCAAATTGCAATAAGAAAAATCATAAATGAGACGCCAAAATCCCAAAAATTACCCTTATAGGGTAATACCATATAAACAACATTGTTTAACAACTCACATTAAACAATTTCCCAAAATAACTTTACATAGACACCGTGGAAGATAACTTTCCGTCCAAACTTTAACATATGTGGAGGAGATCCGATGTTAAAGTCATGAGTCGTAGTTACTTGCCCAACAATTTAGACATCATAAAACACGGACATCACTATACCCGAAAGAAATGTTGGACAATAACAAAATGAAACAAATTCTGACGGAGTTTGCAACCCCCGACATAAGTTGGTTCATGTACGTCCCAAAACCATAATTCGAATTCTTGTGTGTGTACTAAACATTTCTCAAAATTCATAACACCATCTGTTAAACCAAGATCTATCAAGATTAGAGAAAAAATCTAGAGAGAGAGTAGAGAGAGAAAGTAGATCTTGAAGAATTAGCTCTCAAAGATACAAAGATATGAATTATGCTCTAAAGTGTTATCTCAAGTGTTGCAAGATAAGTCTAAAATAAGCTATTTATACCTAAGACTAAGAAGGCATTAAGCTAAGATTGACTTTCTATTACATTGACTTTGACTTTATTAATCAAGATTAAATCTTGAAGACATATTTGTCCTAACAAACTCCCCCTTGGATTCAAGATTTAAACATTTGAGAACAGCAGTCTTCGGCTTCTTGAATCTTCAAAATCTTCGGTCTTTATCAGGCTTGTCAAAGTCAAATTGTCACAAAATCTTCAGACGGGGATCTGACGGAGATTATCTTTCTTTAAAACATATGGAGAATTTGAATCTTCACACAAGGCATTTTGATACAATGTAGCGCAAATCTAAGAAAAAGATATCTTCTTGAGAAACCAAAGATGATCAATCGATTTTTCCTAAACTCTTGAAGAATTCTCCCCCTTTTTCTTTCTTTGACTTGAGAACTTCAACCTTCAGTAAGGATATTCACCATATAGCACAAGTTTAAGAAAAAGATATCTTCTTGAAAAAGATGATCAATCAATTTCTCTTAAACTCTTGAAGAAGAAATCTCCCCCTTTCCTTTCTTGAGACGAAGTCTTCTTTAAACATTTCTCCCCCTGTCATGAAATCGAATCTTTGACTTGAAAGCTTTGACATGAAATTGAATTAAACATTTCTCCCCCCTGTCATGAAATCGAATCTTTGACTTGAAAGCTTTGACATGAAATTGAACTAAACATTTCTCCCCCTTTTTCGATGAAAGTGTGCATCATGATCATCGAAAACCTTCTTCAATTTCAGTCGCGTCTCTGATTCTCACTAACAATCTCCTCCTTAATGAATGACCATGCTCCCCCTCAAAATAAGAATTCTGGAGCAATTTGTTTTCTCCCCCTGAAAGTATGCATATATTTCATTTAGGCACAGTTGTTGAAAATTTTATTCAAAGAAAATAAAATTCATTGAACTACATTTTATAACTACTAACATTTGATCATTTGAAAACTTTACAAAAGAAATTCAACTTAATGAAATTTAACAGATTTATCAATCAAATGAAATCAAATGCATGTGTTTGGATTCAAATACCAGACATCATTGCATATCAAGTTAAAAATGTTCAGTTTCAACCCCTTTATTAAATCTATTTGGTGTGCTAGCATGCGAAATATAATCAGCAACAAGCATATGCAATTCTAAAACATATCAGAATACTCTGCTCTACTCACACTATTTGTCCAAAATCAGAATTTTCACAAATTTTCGGGTTTATCGCGACTTTGTATTTTCCCCAAGTTTCAAGAGATGTATGCTCATTGGCATCTTTTGATTTTGTGCACATTGGCATCTTTTGATTTTGTGCTCATTGGCATCTTTTATTTTTGTGCTCATTGGCATCTTTTAATTTTGTGCTCATTGGCATCTTTTAATCACAAAGTTTATTAAGAATAAGATACACCGTTAAACATGGCTTTCTATCTGGTTCTATAGCAGGATTTGGGTCAGCGGATCCCAGACCAGTTGGCCTTAGGTGCTAGGTGACGAGCACCCCTTAGAACCTACTTTCCCAAACCAGAAAGGCCACATCGATATATCTTAAACCCATTTGTACCAGTAGAACATGGCTTTCTATCTGGTTCTATAGCAGGATTTGGGTCAGCCGATCCCAGACCAGTTGGTCTTAGGGACTAGGTGTCGAGCACCCCTTAGGACTTAATCTCCAAAACCAGAAAGGCCACAGGCACAAACTTTCAAACTAAATGATTAGATTTAAAACTTAGAGCATCTCAATCACTTGGTTCTAAAACATAGTGTTTTCCCCATATTTTCGTTTCCATCTATCATTCTAACAAAAAGGCTTTTTGAGCATTATATTCTATATAAATCTAGAATCACATGATTTTGAGCATTCAGCATAATTTAATTCATGTTTTGCTGACCTTTCGATTTATTTTAGAAGTGAAAGATGAAACAGATGTAACTCAGATAATACAAAAACGCTTGTAAAATCACCCTTGACACACATTTCAAAGTTGAAAAAACTTCACTTCATTGAATTAAATTTGTAAAAATTCAAACATTCAAAGCAGTAGAAATAAAACATAATGCAATGTTACCTTTTACCACTTGTTCCTTGAATTGAAAGATGTGACAGTTAAGGATATCACCTGAGTAGAATGATCATGCGGTAAAAGATTTAACCTGATAAGTACGAGTTCTAAACTGATTTGTTTAGAAGTCTTATCCATTGAAGTACGGGTCCTGAACTGATTTGTCCAGAAGCCATAGTCGTTGAAGCACGGGTTTTGAACTGATATGTTCAAAAGCCATAAACTTTGAAATCCGGGTTCTAAACCGATGTGTTTAGAAACCATTTCTCTTTACTCCCCCTTAATGGCACAAGTAATCTTCTTCCGAGAGTTCAACGCTTTGCTTCTAAATCTGCAAAAACAGATTAAGTAGATTTTGGTACCCAACGTGTCTTGGGTCCTGGCTTGTTAAACGGAGCTCTATAAGAAGGAAAATGATAAGTACCGTACCAATATTGAGCATTATCATTTTTAATGAAATCATTAGTTCCACAATAAGAACAGCAAAAATTCTTTTGTGCAAACCTGATTAAATGATTTGCGGAATATAATGAACCAGGTTTAGCAAAAGATTTACCTTTCAGTTTAGTGTTCTTGTTAGAAACTGATGATTTTGGTACCTCTTTTTCCGGAGTCGTACCTTTTACTCTCCATTGCATGTTGATTTTCTTGTATATAGGAAGATCAGCAGATTGAGACTTAGAAGAATTATCTACTGAAGTATCATAGAAAAGATTAGACGGTCGAATCGGACATTCTGAATAGCTTTCGGATTTCTTGAGTGACTTCACTTTGTAAGATAATTCATTCCGTTCCTTGGTCACACAATCAAGCTTCTTCAGAATATCACACTTAACCCTCTTCTCAATCATGATATCAGTTGATAACACGGCCAAATTCTTTGTTAGCTTTCGTATTTCTTGCTGAAATATCTTCCTTTCAACAGAAAATTCATCTTTGACGCTCCTGGCCTGAAAGTCAGCTTTCTTTCTCTTTTCCAGCTCTTGTCTTTCTTCATCTATTTCTTTTTGAAGCTCAGATATCTTCTTTGACAACTTCACATTCTTTGCTTCAAAGTCTTTCCTTTTATTTTCAAATTCAAGCCTTTCCTTTTCCAGTTTTTCTTTTTCAAGAAATAAAACTTTCACAAAATCTGAATTTTGTTTGGAAAGTTTTCTGCATCTGATTTCAAGAGCTTTCTTTTCTTCACTTTCTTTCTTCTCCGTCTTTGAAGCTTGTTCAAGTTCAGAAACTTTCTGGGAAAGAGAAAGAATTTGCTTTTTGTCATCTGAACGAGCAACTCTTTCTTTTCTGAAATTTTCTCTTTCCTCTTTTAGCAACTTTTCCGTTTCTGACAGATTCTTTGTGAGCTCAATAACCTTTTCTTTGAGATCTTCTTTTTGAGCTTCTGACAAGTTCTGTTCCGAATCCTCTTTCTCAACTTTCTTTCCTTCTTCCTTTCTCTTTGTAAATGCAACTTCAGATCCAAGCATTTGTTTTGATAGTTCGTTCCACATCAGCATTGGGTTTTGTTTGAAACATTCAACATGTTTGAAGATGTGTTGTGGAAGTTTGTGAAGTGCGAAGATCAAGTTGGATGAAGCTTCCTTGTCGGCTTTCATCCTTTTATTATCTTCTTCGGTATAATCTTTGTCAGTTCTGATCATTGGACCTTCAGAGAAAGATTTTATCATATTTTCACCATTTTCTCTACTTGAGATATAATCGATAAACGCAACTGTCCATTATTCAAAAGCAGAGTCTTTGACTAGCATCGGAGGTAGATTCATTTTTTTTTGAAAAATTAATCTGAAAAAAATTCAAACAATTAGCAAATCTCGAAAAAATATTCTAAGTCAGAAACTCGCAACCCAAAGAAGCGCAATATGATAATATCGCAAGCTATTGAAGCGCAAAGTGAACATTTCGCAACTAACGGTTGCGCAAAGTAAGAAATGCGCCAAAGAGGGTAGCGCAAAGTGTACTTAGAAAAAAAATCGAACTCTGAAACTCTCTTCAGTTGGTGGCGCAATTTGGAATAAGCAGTCAAGCAAGTAGCTTAAACTAATTAAGCAAGCAAGCAAGTAGCATAAACTAATTAAGCAAGCAACTAGGTGAAATTAATTCAAGCAACCAAGCTAGTAGCTGAAAATTAATTGAAGCAAGCAATCATATAGGTCAATTTTACTAAGTCAGAACTCACAAGAGCCTCTTGCGCAAAATCAGAATCTCGCTACAGTCACTTGCGCAAAGTTAACTCAATGAATTAAGCAGGCACTCATGTATGACAAATAACTCGCAAGCCATGGTTGCGCAATACTGCATTAGTTGGTTGTGAAATATGAGTTAAGCAAACACATACATAACTCAAACATACACACACACAGCTCACATATTAATCGCGTAAACATGTAAACACACATACAAGCATCTCAAACACACAAACATGTAGCACAAAGTTAGAAAATTTATGTGGATTGCGCAAAGTCTGATGATGGTTGCGCAATTCTTATGAATGTTGCGTAATATTTGAATCTGGTGAACAAGATGATCAAACTCAAAAATCTCTTCAAATCTCCATCAAATCTTCGAATTAACCCACCAAAATTTGCAGATATGTTAGAAAACAAGTTTCTAACACGATGATGTGAACTAATTTCGCTGAAAATCGCTGAATCAAAATCTGATAAACTGATCAGACTGAAAATGACGAACTGATCAGAAACTGAAAAATCTTCAAATTAATCCTCAAAACTGAGAAATTAGCCTTCGATCCTTGAACGAAAAGTGTTCCTTTATCAAAAAACGAATCCAACGAACTAAATCTTGATCCAATTCGACCAAGAATCACATAAATTTGACAAAAATCCAAGAAAACGAGATTTTCTTGAAAAATCAAGAAAATCGATCAAATTTCCTTGAGAATTCCGCAAATTTGATGTGTTAGATCAGTAGAAATTCTCCTCTAAATCTTGAATCTGCTCTGATACCAATTGTTAAACCAAGATCTATCAAGATTAGAGAAAAAATCTAGAGAGAGAGTAGAGAGAGAAAGTAGATCTTGAAGAATTAGCTCTCAAAGATACAAAGATATGAATTATGCTCTAAAGTGTTATCTCAAGTGTTGCAAGATAAGTCTAAACTAAGCTATTTATACCTAAGACTAACAAGGCATTAAGCTAAGATTGACTTTCTATTACATTGACTTTGACTTTATTAATCAAGATTAAATCTTGAAGACATATTTTTCCTAACACCATCCAAATAAGGATTTGAAACACAAAATAATTTGATGCAATTTATTTTCAAATATAAATTTTGTGCATAACTTAGTCGGCACGCAACGTGTCAACTCATACTCTTTCCAAATCCTTCCGGTCCACTATTGTCATCCGGATACTCAAACCTCTTAAGGAAAGTTAGCAAGTACATCAAATAACCTTACGGTTTTTTTCTCAAATCAAAGTCGGCTCAATAAGCCTATGGTTCTAGTCCAACCATTAATCTTGACCCGAAACGGTCTACTTAAAGCAAATATCATGCTTATCGTCACTCCAAGTGACTAATACTAGAATTGTCCATCTATTCCAACGACTACTAGTTTATAACCTCCTTCACTACCCCAACGATCATCACATTAAAGTAATTCAAGTATGCACATGTACTAGTAAGTTCACCATGACACTGGCCAGGTGTCACTATGAACGCACCGTACATGATTATCCTTGTTACTCTCGACGTGATTCTCATTTCTAACAACATCCATCAACCTCAAAACATCCTATCTTAAAGTGCCTAAGGGTGAATTTCACTCTCATTTACTTAAACAAACGCTAGTTTTAGTCTAGGTATCCAAATTCAACACCTAAATCTCTCAAACTTATGCTCTGATACCAACTTGTAACACCCTCAAATTTGGAATGAGCAACTAACTTTAAAATTCAATAAAATAACCATAATAGATAAAATCATATCTACAATTCATTCCTCAAAATAACTCGGAATTTAAAACATTATAATTCCCACAAAACGATAACTTAATCGGGTGTCACTTAACACAACACAGGTTGCTAGTCCAAATTATTGCGGAAGACTTCACTACTCAAGTCACCTCTCGTGCACCTTACTAGCACTCGCCACTTCACAATGTAGCTAGAGCTACCCCCAACCTGAGCCTGTTGCACATGCCGACAAATAAAAAGGTTTAGGCTTACGCCTAGTGAGTTCAAGAATTTTATCATGACTATATAAAATCATAAATCGGAAGTTAGTAATTATAGTCATGATTTCAAAAGGGTTTACTTTAAATGCAAATCACTCATTTTCCAACTCACACAATTCCCATGCTGAAATCTTTAATATAACATGATTCTCTAAATAATTTGCATTAAAGTATGGCGACAATCTGATTTCCAAGAATACGTATTTTAGATGATGACAACGCCACGTAAAACATTTCTTTTCGCTGCAAGCTCGTACCCAAAACTCACCTAAAATGTGAATAAACATTAAAAGTGTAGAACTATTTCAAATATTTTATAAATCCAAATACATATTGTATTGATTGAAATACCAGTTGTTTTGTTGTAGATGCATCATGCTAATTTCTTAAAGACAAATAATCGAAATCGGGACAAAGTTACTAGTTATAATCTATAAAAATTTGGTGAAATGTTTTAGGAAGATATTGTGCCAAAATCAGATTTCCAAATCTCCAGTGGCTAAGTTGTCAGTTTAAGAAACTTAACTACCTAATCGCAATTAAAGCAGTGTGCACGCGTGTTGCAGACCGAGGGTTTGAATCCTGCACCCTGCGAACCCTTCTATTTATTTTTAAAAAGTAAAAACACGTCCGGGTCAGACCCGCAACCCGGCAGAAACCCAACTTCTCGACCCGTAACCCGCGACCTATCAGGAAGCACTGCCATGGCTGCACGCGTTTTGGCATTTTTGAGCTCTGTTTTCGGTCGTTTTAACTTTTTCTTTCTTGCGTTCTTTTTGCGCCAAAACCTTGGTAATATTTTTATCAACGTTTTGACATAAAGAACATAACTTTTTATCAAGAAATGAGTTCCAAATCTTGATTTTAAGATTTCGATTTTAAACAAAATTTTGGACATGAAATCGAGCCATATAGACGCAAATATGAGATATAAGGTTACTGGGTTTTGAAGGAGTACTTAAAACGAAACTAACAACATAAAGAACTCGAAGTTGGTTAAGAATACTACCTCAAATCGACGAAAAACCAAAAGTTTAGCTCCAAACTTCAAACCAAGATTTCTCTCTCAAAACTTAGTTATTTTACAAATGGTTTGAACCAAAACGATCCTTAACCAGTTCTACATATTTACATGCCAATAGGTATGGCTTATTAGCTGCAAAATCACGGATTTCATGCTATTGGGTCTTTTTCTTCAAATAGGGTGTCCTTTTGGATGAACAGGCCCCACCCAAAGGTGTGTTTTTGTCTTCTAGCATCTGACAACTAGGAGAAACATAGGGTTTTATGAGTTAAAAAAACAAATCCTACTTAATATCCTTGATTTTCCTTGAAGCCCATAAGAAATTTAACATCTTTGTGAAGTTCAATCTCTTTTTTTTCTAACGTTGTTAATCTTTTGAATAAAAAATAAAGTCGACTAATCAAAAAGTTAGGACACTTGTATGTGGTGTAGGGGTTTGACAACTAGTTAACAGTGCTAATGTATTTCTTTATGTAGATGTTGTTACGAAGGCAACAGTTTTACCGCGTAACCTACAGGTGCCCATACGTTTGATTACTCGACTTAATTTTTGATTTTCGAAGTTTAACTACGTTTGGAAAAAAAAATTGATTGGACTTCAGTAGTATGTTGGTTGTTAAATTTCTTAGGGGTCTCTGAGCCAAATTAGGGATACTAAGTAGGAATTTTTTTTTATTTTTTTTAAAATTATATTGATAGCTAGCAAAACACTATAACTCACAAAAGACAAAATATGCACTTTTTTTGTTAATTTGAGTTAAAGATATCAATGAAAATGGATAGATTAGTGGTTAACCGTAAAAAATATCAATTTAACATTCTGTTTTAGCACAATGATATAAGTGCAGTGATGTTTTCACAACAATGCATTGAATACAAATAAAATGCTTGAACAATTACAAATATTTATTATACATACCCTACTTATCAATAACTATGATCCAAAATCCTTTTTCCTTGGCTTTTCATTTTTATCATTTTCAAATATATAGTTTTTTTTTTGAAGGGTGTCCTAGACTATGTCTACACTAATCATTTGTCAAATTATAACGGTAAGACATCGACTCTTATTAACATCGATGGTCACAATTGTTGTATACGTCTGGTATATAGTTTTTATCCTTATTTTTTATTAAAACTATTTAATGCTTCCATCTTTTACCAACTTATCTACCTATGAGGGGGTCTAGTGAGAAACTTTGAGCCATCAACCAATGAAAAATATAGAGAGAAACTTTGAGCCATCAACCAATGAAAAATATAGATTGCAGTTGGTGCCTTGGTGGTGGTATGATCTTGGCCCGTTACAGAGGAGGCCCAAAAATAAAAATTAAAATAAAAATTGAAATTGAAGGGAGAAAATGGCCCAAGGAGGAGTTTAATTTAGTGGAGGCCCAATTATTCTCACATTTTAAATGTATGTTAAATATGAAAAAAAACATTAAACGAAAATCAAAATCATAAGCCAATTAAGTCAAGGGAATATATATATATATATATAGAGAGAGAGAGAGAGAGACTTAAGATCATGTGAGACCAGACTATTTCCGTGAGATCGTGAGACCAAAAAATTAACACTAAACCTTCACAATGAATCACTGTGAAAGTTTAGTGTTAATTTCTTGGTCTCACGAAAACAGGTCCGTCTCACGTGAACCCAACCCTATATATATATATATATATATTTGAATATGAGGATGTCATTTAGGGCTTAACTTTGAATTAGGTAGAGGTGAAACATGTTTGGTAAGTGTTTAGCGACCTCTTAATCGTTCCAAACACCTTTTGCAATATGGTTTGGTTTTAGTTTTAAGAGATTTAGAAATTTGCAATATATCACGGTGTTTGGGATTGCTTATATTTTTAACTTATGCTTATTTTTAAAAGTGCTTATTTGCTTATGTGGTGAGGAAAATGAGTTTTTAAAAAAGTGTTTGGATTAGCTTATTGTGGTGTGGAAACATGATAAGCAAATAAGGAGTTTTTTAGTGTTTGACAAATTTTTGCTTATTTATGTAAAATGACCAAAAAATTAACGTCAATAATTTTTAAAAAAAATAATATTACCTGAAATAACATTAATAATTTAAAAATAAAAATAATAACTTATAAACATTCATAATTGAGGGTAAAAAGGTAATTTGGATAGACAAGAAAATAAGCATAAGCAAATAAGTAGGTTAAGATTGACTTCTCAAAAACAACTTATTTGTGATGAGAAGAAGTTATAAGCAGTTTTGATTTGTTTCTATCCAAACACTCCAAAATGCTTATTTGTGTTGGAAGAAGCTATAAGCAAATAAGTAAAAAATATAAGCAATCCCAAACACCCCCTATGTTTCATTTTTACTTTCATGTTTTAAAAACAATTGTTGAACCGAACGGAACCACTTATAAATTATTGTATGGACTCATAAGTAGGAACAAAAAATTATATAGTAAAAATGCTATGATGTGTAACTCAGTTGTTAAATGGAGTAAGACGATTTGATCCAAATTATATAATTAAAAAAATTCAAATTATTCTCATCTCAAAAATCAAAAGTCCTAATGAACTAAATCTAAAATCTCACCCTTTTATTATTTGAGTTTAGACTTTTTACGATTCTTTTCTTAATAAAAAAATATTTTTATCTATTTACTACGAATGTATCCATGCGAAGGACTTTGGGGTGCGTTTGGTACACTGGACATGACAGAACAGAACAGAACAGAGATCACTGTCCCATGTTTGACAGGACTTTTATGTGGAACAGACAGGAACAAAGTGGAACAAGCCTGTTCCACCCATACCCCATGGAACAAGGTGAAAAAGACTTATGTTTTACCAATATATATATATATATATATATATATAGAGAGAGAGAGAGAGAGAGAGAGAGACTTAAGATCATGTGAGACCAGATTATTTTCGTGAGACCGTGAGACCAAAAAATTAACACTAAACCTTCACAGCAAAAGACTGTGAAGGTACAAAACTTATACCACTTAAATTTCAATACCCACAATTTAAAACTCTTATTAACATAGTATAGATGATAAATGTGTAAAATACAAAATGAAAACATAAGAGATAGAAAACAAATTAATTCGTAGGTATTCATGATATTTAATAGTATGATTAAATCTAAATATATTCGATGTTGAGTTCGTTTTGAAGGTATTGTCGAGACGATTATAATGATATAACTCTTAGAAAACATCTTTTAATGCATTTTAGTTAATGTATGATTATTTATGTTTCTATAATAAGATGTAAGAAGAAAATTGAAAAAAATTAGGGATATAAAGTAAATTAAAGAACTAATTATAAGGTATTAGGACCATAAATGTCCTACATATTAGAAAGTTATATAAAGAATTATAAAGTTATTTATTTATTGTAAAAACCTTTAATTGATAAATGGGCTTTAGTGCGTTAATGGGCTTGTGTCTTATTTATAATAGGCCTAGGTATATATAGCTTTTGTTGAGTCTAGTTTTAGGTTAGCCGTTCATTAAGCAAAACGAAAGAAGATTAGGTTAATCGTTCTTATTACTTTCACAGTGTATTCTCTCTGAACGGTTGATAATATTGAATGAATGATAGATGGATGACCAGTTGAAATCAAACATTGTTATTGATTATTGATCACTGATTTCATTGTTATTGCACTAATCTTAGATCTACAATTGGTATCAGAGCAGACAAACATCGATCCATTCAAGGTATCCAAGTTTCCTGGCGTTTATCGAACTGTAAGGTTTCTTGATTTTTTTAGTTTTGTGATTTATGCTAAATTGTTGAGTTCTAATCATTCAAAATCGTTTCTCCAAGTATCATTAAGGTTTCTGCAAAGTCTTAGAGTCTAATTAAAAGTTTTGAAGCTTTAATTTCAAAAATCGTGTTATTGAGTTTTTGTGTCTGTGTTGATAAAAATCCTCAATTTTTCATCCAAAGAGTGTGTTTTTGCTTAAAAATCGATTAGGGATTGTGTGTTTTTGTGTTTTCGTAGTATCCACACCTTTCAGGAACAAAATCGAGCAACCCTAATCGATTGCAGATCCGAACTTCACGCACAACCACTCTGTTCGGAAGCCTACAATCTATCCGGGTAAGTTTCCAATTCATAAATCTATCCGGACGCTGATTTGTCCGGACACCATATCCGGATTACTTTCAGTATCCGGACGTACCCGATCCGATTAGTCCATGCTTCCCTGTAACTCAGTTTCCGGATCCATCACTCCCAGTAAGTTTTTCCTCGGTAACTAAATCTGTCCGAATCCCAACTATCCGATAGTCTCACTTCCCAGATCCGATATCCGGGTTGGTCTCGATATCCGGATAACCTACTCCCCGGACCCTCCATCAGGACACTGCTTCCATCCGGTAAGTTTTTGTTTCTTTCCGGTAACTTTATATTTGTTCGAACACTTCACCCGGAAACTCACTTTTCCGGATTCCTTAGCAGGACCCCCGTGCTAAGTCGCCGAAGGGGGACATTTGGGTAATCTTTATACTGTATTTTTGAATCGAATCGTATACTGTCTGACGATCATCTTAGTGCAACTTAAGATGTCTTCTCGAGATGCTCTTGCAATGGGCAAACAACACAATCCTCCAGATCTCGGAGATTCATGTCAGGTATGTATTCCTATCCATTAAGCTTTAATGGATCTGATGCATTTGCTTGTTCAAAGAGTAGATTCTAGTAAAACTATCACAAATGAACAACTGCTTGAAATAAACTCTCTAAAAGAAAAGCTAGATGTTCAAACAAAGATCACCAAAAAGCTTAAGTCCGATAATTTTAACTTAAAAGAAAATTGTGCAAATCTTTCGATAACACCAAAGGACTTTCGGGCCAAAATATCTGATTTAAACGCAAAGCTTGATCAATGTGAGAATGAGAAAACTGAGATTGTCTATCAATGCTCTTCTATTCAAATACAAATCAAAGAGCATGTTTCGAAAATAAAAGATCTTGAGCTCAAACTTTACAAGCGAGGTCAAACCGATCAAACGATCCATCTGAACAAACCTAAGGAATTCAGTTACTTTAATAAAGAATGGGGAATTGAGTATCACAACCCACATTATTTGAAAATGATTTTGACAACGAGGCCTACTCTATACAAGTTTAATTTCTTTGGCCTCTAAAAAAGATATCCCCAATATAAAATCAAATGGACAGAACCTCTCAATGAGAAGGAAGAGGAAACTAAGGAATATAAACGCAAGCATACAAATAAAATGCAATTACCTTTTGCGTATGAAGTTCTTAACACATTTTATGAGAAAAATAAATCCAAGTACCTATCAAATGACTACTTTGACGGCTATAAAGTTGCAAAGCCCAAAGATTCCTCGAAAAATGATTCAGAACCAACAACTGAAACTAAAACAGAGACGAACGAGTTTAAACGCTATGTTCCACCTCTTGTTTTAGAAATGAAAATAGTTGAGTTGGAGGAGTCATTTGAACAAGAAAGGATTAAGTTTCAAAAAGAAAAACAAGAGCTTCTATCCAAACTTGAGACTCTCACTTCCACAAAAACAGAATCTATATCTGTTGAGGAAAAGGAAACCCTTCAGGCATAAATCAAACGGCTCACATCCAAACTGTCTTCCTTGATAACAGAAGTGATGCAAGAGCAAGTGAGTAAGAGCGAACTTCAAAAGAAGTTTGACCGACTTCAAAACAAGAAAGTCAATCTGCCTGAACCTTCCTCAAACTCGTCAGATACATCTTCTTGTAAGGCTTTCATAAGCAAAATTTCTCCAAAAAAGGAAAAGAACCTCAAGTGATAAGTTTGCCAAAGAATCTAAATTCTGATTTTCAAAAAGCTTCCGCAACTGATTCTTCGCAAAACATTGTTCCAAGATGTTCCTCACATCCTTCACCTAATGATGTTCCATCCGAAAGTGAAATTGATTTTTCTGCGTTTATGAAATCCAACAGTTGTTCAGATGAGGAGTTTCGAAGTTTGAATTCGATAAACCTCTTCCAAGCCATACCGACTTTCTCTCAAAAGTGGTTGATCGACGGGTAAAATTTCAAAAAGGTTAATGTTCTACATCCGCACCTAAATCTTGATCTGTTAACAATCCTTCCAAAACCAATTCTAAATCTAAAATACGTTCACAGAGATGGAAAACGACCGGTCACTCTCAAAATAGGCATCCTTACTACTCTAGTTCTTCCGACAGTGACTTTAATGATATTTCAGATAATAATGGTCGGAGAAAAAGGTTCAAACAAATCTGGATAGTGAAGAAGTCTAATGAAAGGACAGCGAATACAAACTCATTTAAGTCAGTTTCGCATGCTTGGACATACAATCACAATCATGATGTCTTTAATTCTCGTACTTTTGTTGAAAAAAGTGCGTTGGTCCCGAAGGTTATACAAGTTTGTAGAAGGGGGAGGGGTTGAATACAAACACATATTTTTATCTTTCTAAATTGTTTATTGATGTAATCAAACAATTTACAGTTTGTTGCGGAATAAGATCAAGTTAAAAACCTAATCTAAACAAACTATGAGAACACACAGATTTCTTGCACTAGAAATAGAGAGAAAAGAGGATAAGAAAACTAAGGAGAGTTTTCTTGCACTAAGTAGTTCAGTGAGAAGGAGATGGGCGAGCACTTTACAAATGAAGTAGGGTTCTCTATTTATACTGCATGCATTTAATGCAAAACAGTACACCTTTACACGTGGCAGCCTCTGGTTGGTTGCATGATTTGACTTTAGCAAACATCTTTTTGGCCGCATGGTGAACAATGTAGTTGCAGAGTTGGTTGTAGTATTCTGGACAAAAGGGGTGTCCGTTCTAACAAAATTGTATGAAGGCGTGCAAGGGGATAAGATAAAAGTTGCTTGTAGAACATGGTTCATGATCAGTGTTCGCTGAATGAATCTTTATCAGCGAATGATAAAGTTCAGCGTTCACTGAAGTCTTCTACTTGAAACTTCGCGTGGAATGGACAAGTCTTGTCTTCGCTGATGTACGCATCAGGTCACTAGTAGACTTAGTCACTTTTGTTCTTCAGCTTGGTCTTCAATTTCAGCTTCGAACTTTGTTGACGCGAATCTTGTCTTCAAGGATCATAAGTAAACAATTAAATGATGAACATTCAGCGATCGTCAGTGAGACTGAACAGGCTCAGGGATCACTGATGTACAGTGTTCGCTGAAGTATAATTTAAAGCATGTTTTTCATCAGCGATACTAAACAGACTTAGTATATTTCATTTGATGACAAAACATTAATACATATTTTCTACTTACAATTTTCACTAAGTGGTTCTCAGAGTCATTATCAAATCACTGTGGGTTTGGATCAACAATCTCCCCCTATTTGATGATGACATAGCAATAAAAGAAAATTGCTAAGTTAAAAACATAAGGATAAAAAGGACTCATAAAATACTTGTTCCATTTACTGTTTTTCAGGGATCTTTTCTTAGTACTGATAGAGTATAGTACTTTCATTAAAAACTTTCATTAACTTCGTATAAGATTACAAGGGAAGTGGAAAAATTATAAGTACAATGAAAAATAATTACAAGTACAAAAAGATACAAGCTGATAAGATAGAAGAATACAAAAAGATGATCCTATCAGCTACTCAGGTTCATTCTTGACGAGAAGTTGATCAAGAGTATCAGTCTCTGGAATCATCCAATCAGGGACTATGACTCTCTAATCCCTTCTAATTTTTTCTTCGTGATAGATTGAAGGCTTCAGAAATGATCCAAAGAGGTCACATCTGTAGTCGCACTAGTAGAGTAGATCTCTGAGTTGTTCGATTGGAGTTTTGTATAACTCAGAGATGCGTTGAAAGCATTGGCGACCGATGAAGTCATAGAAAAATATGCCGTAGGGATCACTGATAACTTTACCAGGGACAAAGTCTTTAGCTTGAGGTAAGAAGATGTCGAGATTTGATAGATCAGGATTGGGGCCAAGAACTACTTCACGAGAGAATTCGATCCATGTCTCATTTCTGATTGCCGGGTCTGAAGAGGAAGGAGTCTTCTTCTTCTTTGGAGCATATCATTTCTTTTGAATTGGAGGAGGAGGTGGAATATCAACCGCTGAGGTTACCATGTCGATCAGCTTGTTTAACACAGGTCTTGAAAGTTGATCGAGATCGCTGAATTGCGGTTCTCATTTCCAGCCATTCAGGAAACCAAGTTTGTCCAGCTCTGACATGTAGCAAGTTCTGTGGTAGCCGTTTTTTCTAACTGTTGATCCAAACCCTCAGTGATTTGATAGTGACCCTCTATTAAATACTTAGTGAAAATTGTAAGTAAACAATATGTATCTGAGTTTCACTATCGCTGATAAGTACTAAGATCTTCCAGTACCGCTGATAGGAACTCTCGCTCTTTAGATTAAACATTCAGCGAAACTGTTCACCATAAATGCTCTGAGTCTGTTCAGTCATTATGATGATCGCTGATAAGTTAGTTGTTTACTTATGATCCCTGAAGACAAGTTTCACGTCAACAAAGGTTCTACGCTGAAGTCGAAGATCAAGCTCAAGAACCAGCGACAAGTCTCCTAATGAACTGATGCGGATCAGCGAAGACTCAGATTTGTCCACTCAACGTGAAGTATCAAGTACAAGACTTCAGCTATCGCTGAACTTTATCATCTGCTGAATAGTAAATGATAATCGCTGAATCAACGAAAGCTGATCATGAAGTCCTCCGTACAAAGTACTTTTGTCTTAACCACCCTTGCACGCCTCCGTACGAAATGTCAGAAAAGAACCTCCGAATATCTGAAATCGTACAACCACTCTGATACTACACTGTTCATCCTTACGGCTACTAAGGTTGTCAACCAAGGTCAATGACATGCAACCAACCAGCTGATGACACGTGTAAAGTATATACTGACTTGCATTAAATGCATGCAGTATATAAAGAGATGAACTCACTTCATTTTGAAGTAACTTGCTAACTCTGGACAAGTTCAAATCTCTTATCTCAAGATAGGTTATTATTAGTAATTTCCTTATCTTTCTTAGTGCAAGAAACCTTAGTGTTACAACTTGTTTAGATTTAGGTTTATCCTTAATCTTGTCTCCGCAACAAGCTGTAAATTGTTAATGATTTATCAATAAACAATTTAGAAAAGTAAAATCTGTGTGTTTGTATTCAACCCCCCCCCCCTTCTACAAACTTGTATAGGCCTTCGGGACCAACAAGTGGTATCAGAGCGGATTTGTTTAATCTCATAAACAAGATCTAATCTAAGATATTTCTCTTCCTTGCTATTATCTGAAAATGGCCAACACAAACACACATTATATAGACAATGGTTCTCTTGCAAAACCCCCTAGATTTTCCAGAGACAACTTCAACTTGTGGAAAAATAGGATGACACTCTTCTTAGAAGGTGTAGACCCTACTATGACTTACTATCTTGAAAACGGCCCACACATCCCTGTAACAATTGATCCTTTAGTTCCAGCCACTGCAACTAGAGCTGCTATTCCAGAAAGGCTGATTCCAAAGGAAATACACATGTGGACCGATGAAGATAAAAAGAAAGTGGCCATAGATACAAAAGCCAGATCCATACTATCCATGGCCCTTCCTGACGAAGTCTACCATTCCGTCATGAACCTGAAGTCATCAAAAGCCATGTGGGACACAATATGTGTTCAGTATGAAGGAACGTCTGAAGTCCAGGACTCAAGAAAGATCAACCTGGTAAGACAATACGAAAGCTTCATTTCTGGTAAGAATGAAACTCTCTCTGAAGTTCACCAACGTTTTAATTGTTAAATTATAGATCTGAAAACTGTTGGTAAGGAATATTCTGACTTTGAAGTGCTGACAAAGTTTCTAGAATGTTTACCTGAAAGCTGGGACAATTATTCCATGTGTCTCAAGCTGTCAAAGGATCTTAAATCAATGACCCTTTCAACCTTATATGGTACATTGCTGAATCATGAGCAATCTAGCCACCTTAAGAAGAATCTTGTAAAAGATTCCAAAAGCACTCCTGTTGCTTTAATCTCAGAAGAACCTTCTACTCAGCGACCCTCGGTCACTATCACTGAGTTAGAAAGTAACTCTGAAAGGTCATCAGACTCTGATTCTTCAGATGATGATGAATCCTTGGCTCTCCTAACTAAAAAGTTCAGGAGATTCGCCAAGAAGAAAATGTTTAGAAAGAACAAACCTCTTTCCATAACTGACAAGCCTAAATCATCAGCTTTTGTTGATAAGGCTACTGCTACTTGTTTCAACTGCGAAAAGACAGGTCATTTCGCTAATGAGTGCAGGTCAAAGAAAATCATGAGACCTTCAGATTTTACAAAGAAATCCTTTGTTCCAAGGAATAAAGATGACAAATACTCAAAGCTGAAGGAGAAGTATGCAAAGCTGAAAAGTTTTAAGAAGAAAGGAAAAGGCCTGATGGCTGACTATGATTGGGCTGCTTCTGATGAAGAAGCATCATCATCTGATTCTGAAGATGATGAAGCAAATCAGTGTCTCATGGCTAAGATTGAAGAAGAGGAAGAAAGTTCAGACATTCCCTCCACTTCAACATCTACCATTCAGGTATCACCTTCTTTTCTTTACCAATATTGCAAATATTGATGAAGCTGATAGTCATGAACGGCAAAACTGTGGTTGAAAACCAAAACCTTGATCTCGCTGAAAAACTAAAAAACTGCCACCTTCAAATAGAAAAGCTTTCTAAAATTGAAGATGATTTTAAAGATCAAGTCTATTTAAATCAGCTAGTCAAAATCGAACGAGCAGAAGCTATCGCTGCATTAAAAGCTGAACAAGCTACTGTTGAAGGATGGTGTAATTCTTCAACAAAGATCACTGAGATAATTAAGGCTCAGATTCCTCTGAGTGATAAACGTGGTCTGGGTTATAAATATGATACTCCAAAACCAACCACTGAACGTTCAATGCTTAAATTTGGAACGTTCGTATCCTCAGTCGCTGACACTTCATCATCTCAGTGCTCCTCGTCCATTACACCAATCCCTGAGGAAACTCCTACCTCCTCAAAAGGTAAGGAGAAAATGGTTTATTCAAAACCTACCTCTGTCTGTAAAGACAAAGGTAAAGGAATTGTTATTTATCAAAATCCTCAGAAGGGTACCTTAGTACCAAAGTTGAATGCTTCTAAAGCCTCAGTGACCTACCCCTCTGGATCTAGAAAGCTGATCTCTGGATCTATTCAGCGATCTACTCCTAGACTCAGAGTGGATGTCCTTGGTAAGAAATCTGAAGAACTGAATGTTCGTCCCATTTCTAAAGCAAATAGCTTACTTGGTGCTGGCACTTCTAATTTAAAATTAAAAGCTCAGCATACAAGTGGTCCTACAACTATTTTTAGTTATAGGAAATGTTATCACTGTGGACTTACCGATCATATTGCTAGTAAGTGCCCCACAGCCACCAAAGCTGAAAAAATAGCTAAGGTGAAGATTGCCCCCAAGGCAAAGAAGACCAACACTGATACAAATCAGGTCAAGGTGACACCTACCACTGAGGTTAAGAAATTAACCAAAGTGAAGAAAGACAAAGCTGAATCTTCAAATGCTGCGAAGACCGCTGAACCTTCCATTCCAACTACTTCCACTGACAAACGTGTATACATGGTTAAGTGGGTACCTAAGAAAAACTAATCTTCCTTTGTATTGCAGGTTAAGAAGGGTATCTGGTATCTCGATAGCGGATGCTCTAGACACATGACTGGAAAGAAAAACCTGCTCGCTGAATACAAGGAAGAGAAAGGTCCCTCTGTGACTTTCGGTGGAAATGGAAAAGGACATACCAGAGGGTATGGTGTACTTTCAAATGGTACAACCTCTTTCAGAAGAGTCGCATATGTTGAAGGGCTGAAACATAATCTTCTGAGCATCAGTCAGCTTTGCGACATGGATAACAAAGTAATTTTTACTAAGGAATCCTGATTTGTCTCTGACAAAAAGGAGAAGATAGCTCTCAGCGGTTATCGTTTGGAAAATGTTTATGTAATAAACATGGACTCAACAACCACTGAGAACTCCTGTTTCTTCTCAAAGGCATCTTCTGATGTCAACTGGCTATGGCACAAGAGGCTCTCACATCTAAATTTCAAGACACTGAATACTCTTTCCTCAAAAGAGTTAGTCACTGGTCTACCTCAGCATTCATACGCCAAAGAGTCTTTATGTTCAGCGTGTGAAAAAGGGAAGCAGACCAAGGCAAGCTTCAAGTCAAAGCAAGTCTCCTCAGTGTCATCTCCTCTACAACTACTCCATATGGATTTGTTTGGACCTGTTAACAAACAATCCATCGCTGGAAAGAAATATACGCTGGTCATAGTTGATGAATTCTCTCGTTACACATGGGTAATGTTTCTCCGTTCTAAGAGTGACACCCCTGAAGAACTCATCACCTTTGTTCGGAAGATGGAAACTCTGAACAATATGACTGTTCGCTCAATAAGGAGTGATCATGGAACTGAATTCAAAAATAGTTCTCTTGATTCCTTCCTTGAGAGTAAGGGTATTTCTCACAACTTTTCGTCAGTGAGAACACCGTAACAAAATGGAGTCGCTGAAAGAAGAAATAGAACAATTATTGAAGCTGCACTTTCAATGCTCAGCGATTCTCACCTGCCTACTCAGTTTTGGGCAGAAGCTGTCAACACTGCTTGTTTTACGCAAAACAGGTCGCTGATAGTTAAAAGATTCAAAAAGACAGCCTATGAACTTTTTCATGGGAGAAAGCCTTCAATCAGCTTTCTTCACATCTTTGGATGTCAGTGTTTCATACTGAACAACAGAGATGCCCTTGGAAAGTTTGATCCTAAGGCTGATGATGGAATCTTTCTTGGATACTCCTCAGTCTCCAAAGCCTTTAGAGTCTTCAACCGTAGAAGACAAACTGTAGAAGAAACTATTCACGTCACGTTTGACGAATCCCGTTCAGCGAACTCTAAACCGTCCGCTGATACTGAAGAACTGAATCAATGGATGTTTTCTCATCTTGGTGATTCAGAAGATATTCCCACTCCTCATGCTCATCCAGTAGAAGAAGATAGTCCCACTATCATTCCAAACATGCAGAATAGTGAAGCTGAAACATCATGGGTCTCAGTTGTTCCTATAAACACTATACCTGCAGTTGATCCAAATGTCTCAGACATTCCATCTATTTCTCAACAATCAGTGAATGAAGTGACAAATGCAAACATTCCTCTCTTAGCTGATAATCCAGAAGTAGCTGAAGCCTCATCTTCAGTCTCTCCAGTTCAGACTGAGTCAGCGACGTATGCTCCGGCTCAGCGATGGACTGTAAATCACCCAATCGATCAAATTCTTGGTGATCCCAACGCTGGTATTCAAACTCGTAGAAGTGCAGGTAATATTTGTTTATTTGTTAACTTTATTTCTCTAACTGAACCAAAGAAAATAGATGATGCCCTCAGAGATCCAAACTGGGTCAGCGCTATGCCAGAAGAGCTGACTGAATTCGAAAGAAACAAAGTTTGGAAACTCGTTCGTAGACCAACTGACAAAACGGTGATAGGCACTAAATGGGTCTATCGAAACAAGTTGGACGAACATGGTACTGTAACTCGCAACAAAGCTCGTCTTGTTGCTCAGGGATACAGACAAGAGGAAGGCATAGATTATGACAAAACTTTTGCTCCAGTAGCAAGACTTGAATCTATTCGTCTTTTCTTAGCATATGCTGTACACAAAAACTTCACTGTACATCAGATGGATGTCAAGTCAGCGTTTCTAAATGGAAAGCTGAATGAAGAAGTTTATGTGGAACAACCTCCAGGATTCTCAGATCCTAAGCGTCCAGGTTATGTTTATAAACTGGACAAGGCACTTTATGGCTTAAAGCAAGCTCCTCGTGCATGGTATGATACTCTCTCTACTTATCTCCATATTGAAAAATTTGAGAGAGGTAAGATTGACAAAACTCTATTTTTTAGAAAAGTGAAAGGTCATATCATTTTAGTTCAAATATATGTTGATGACATTATATTTGGTTCTACTAACCCTGAGCTTTGTACTCGTTTCGCTGATAGAATGAAAGATGAGTATAAAATGAGCATGATGGGTGAACTAACATATTTCCTTGGTCTTCAGATTAAGCAAACTGAAAAAGGAACTTTCATAAATCAGGGAAAATATGTTAAAGATATGCTGAAGAAATTCGACTTAACTGAAAGTTCAGCTATGAAAACCCCTATGGCACCACCGCTGACACTTGAAAAGGACACAAAGGGTGTTCCTGTCAATGTCACGCTGTACCGTGGGATGATCGGCTCACTATTGTATCTTACAGCTAGCCGACCCGATATTATGTTTGCAACATGTCTGTGCGCACGATATCAAGCTGAACCTAAGATATCCCATATGAAAGCTGTAAAGCGAATCTTTCGATATCTTAAGGGTACAGCGAATCTAGGTCTTTGGTATCCCAAAGACTCAGGATTCGATCTAACCGCCTATTCAGACAGTGATTTTGCAGGTTGCAAAATGGATAGGAAAAGCACCACAGGAGGATGTCAGCTCCTGGGTGGAAAGCTGGTAAGTTGGACAAGTAAGAAGCAAAACTCAGTGTCCACTTCCACAGCTGAAGCTGAATATGTAGACGCTGGAAGCTGTTGTTCTCAAGTCTTGTGGATGAGAAATCAGCTACTAGACTATGATCTTCAGCTCTCCAAAATTCCAATCTATTGCGACAGCACAAGTGCCATCGCTATAGCAAACAATCCAGTGCTACACTCAAAGACAAAACACATAGAAATCAGATATCATTTTATCAGAGATCATGTGATGAATGGTGATATAGAACTTCATTTTATCCCAACTGATTATCAGTTAGCTGATTTATTTACCAAACCTCTTGATGAGAAAAGATTCAACTTTCTCATCAGCGAGCTTGGAATGCTGAACTTTGAAGGGTAAAATCTTCAGCGGTTCACATTTGATCAGCGATACGGTTATACAAACTTGTATAGCCTTCGGGATAAAATCAACTCATATAATCCATTTCATCATCTTCTCTCTGAATAAACTTGGTTAAACTGATATCCAGGTATGTTTTCTCTCTCTGAAAATCGCATGTAAATGCAAGATTTCAAAATAAATTACATCGCTGAATATCTCTTCCTTAACAGCGATATTTTGAAAGTTCTTTAAAACCTTTACTGATATCTTCTATTCAGTGCTTCATGTTTTTCAAAAGAGTCCCTGAGTTTTTCAAAACCTCAGAGACATCCTAAAAGAATGTGAAAGGACAGTTGTGACGTCATTGCAACGGATAACACCAGGCACGATTTCTTTCTGACACACGTTTGCACGTTTCGCTCAAACTTCCAATCAAATGCAAACACGTGTTCATGTCATGATGAAAACCTTTTCCCGCTCAAGGTTTTCTCTCTCTAAAACTCCCTATATAAACAACTCTTGGTTTATATTTGTCTTTTACGCGAACAATCTTCCTCCGCAAGAAAGAATCCTCTGTTGCATTTGTGCTCTCAAAAACCTCAAGAACTGTTCATCATCTTCTTCATCAAAACTTCAAGGTTAATATGTTCTTATTTTTTTCAAATGCGTATAACTTGTTTTCGATCTTCTCATTGTTTTAACAAGATCAAACAAAATAACTTTGTAAAATAAAATCATTTCTTTCATGGTTTTATGAACACAACCATTTCATGGTTGTTCTTCAAGTTTTAAATTTAAATCTTAAACTTGTTCTTCATTCGTATCCAGATTTTTTTTGAAACTGGAATACAAGACTTTATGGGTTTTACATTTCATTTCAAAAATCATGAAAAACCCTAATCTTCATTAAGACATTTATGTCTGAATGAAATGGACAAAATTCGAAACATCTTAATGGAAATTTCTTTCCACATTAAGATAATTCTTATTTGTTAACATCTTTGGTTGAACTGATAATACAGTGAAATGGCATCTTCAAAGATTAATGTCACCGCTGAGTCCATCTCCGCTGACTCTGAGGAAGTGGATATCATCAAAGCCCCTCAGGTAAAGTTCAAGCTGGATCAACTAGATTGGACAAAGGTGAACAACCTCTCTGCGCTTCTCGAGTTTCCTCCTCGAAAGCAAGTCACACATCGGGATGATGCTGTGAATTTCCTGAAAAACTGCTGCATTTCAACAGCCCTGACCATCACACCTCCTGCAAATCAGTTACTACTATCCCAGTTCTGGTACTCTGCCAGACACACTCAGCTACCCTCCGCCAAAGATCCCTCCAAAACCATCGATTGCATACTCAGCGATACTGAGTATGGTACAATTAAGATAACCCCCGCTATCATACGAAAGGCCCTGAACTTTCCCAATGCCACCAAAGAAAAACCCTTCGTTCCATTCCCTGACCATAAGAAGCAAGCTGACAAAGATGCCATCATTGCTTTTCTCGACACAATGGGTTACATCTGGGACATTGGAAGGGACAAGAAGCCCGAGAAGAAGCTGACGCTGATAAAGAAGTCCAAAATGCCCAGCGAGATGAATTTCATCTTCGCTCACCTGATCAGCTGCATGACAGCGAAGTCCGGCTCTTCTGATCAAGCCGCACAACCTACGCAAGCTATGGGATACGCACTGCTGAAAGGTCTAAACATTGACTGGGCCTCTATTATATATGATGACCTAGTACAACGCGTGGATTCTGCCGCTGACCGACCAGCATGGGTTCCCTACCCCCGTTTCATCAGCGCCATCTTCCAATATGGCCTGAAGGACAGCTATCCTCAAGAGGGTGACCTGAAACTTTCCCAGGTTGGCCCTAAGGTGCTCGATTTCAAACCTGTCGCCAACGAGGTACGTCTCTCTACTCTTCTCACTCTTCTAAATTCTCTGCTTTCTGTGGCTCCTTCAGCGACAATACCCATCGCTGATACCCCGGCCACACAATCCTCTCCTTCTAAGAAAAGGAAACACTCTCACACCCCACTTGATTCCAAAAGGATCAAGAAAACCAAGGAGCAACCCCAGCAATCCCATGCTGAAGACTCCTCAGCTCATTCTGAAGAGCTGAAGGAAAGTTCCGTGGTACGCTCTGCCACACCCGTGCAAGCCATCCCTTCAATCCCGGCCTCAGCATCTCTAAACGCTGAGGTTAGAAACTTGGAAACTACCCAACCTCCCTCAGTCTCTCAAAAGACTGATGAAGTGATTGTCAGCGATTCCAACACTGAACTCAGTGCCTGAATCCCATTCTTATCCTTCGCTCCTCCCTCCACTTCTTTGGACACTCCTCTAGCTAACACTGGAGATGCCATCATTCCAGAAGCCATCGCTGACGCTTCTCAACAAATGATGAAGAAAGGACCTGCAGAGATCACCATTCCTCACCGAACTTTCGAAGAGGATATGGAACATTATTCAGGAGTCCGCAACTTTGACGACTTCGTCAATCCTCCTATAGGTACAAATCAACCCATATACACTGTAACTAAACCTGAAACTTCTAAGCTTTCCTTTGTTCACAAGTACTTATGTGTTACAGGTCCTAATTTGGGAGACATCAACGAGTCTCTGAAGTCCGTGGAAACTAAGCTGACTGATCTCACCACCACACTCTCCAACAACTCTACAGCTGTAACAAACGCTGGAGAGAATCTGACGAAGCTGACAACGGTGGTGGAAAAGAAAGCTTCCACAGACGACATCAAGATTGTTGATAAGACGCTCAGCGATTTTGCCAAGGTGCTCTCTGACATCTACACTGACTACACCAGCCTCAAAAACTCAGTTTCGACCGTGTCCAGCGAAGTAACAACGCTGAAGACATCGGTTGGAAAACTCGAGGGTGATATGTCAGCGGTCAAGACCGACTTGGGCTCTGTAAAGACCGACGTTGGTTCTATGAAGACGATGATCGAGACGCTGGTCAAGAAGGCAAATAATCCAGCTCCTGCTCCTGCCCCTGCCCCTATTTTGGAATCTTTCACAGCGGCGGATCGCACAAAGCTGAAGAAAATCACGCCTGCTATTTCTGGCCTAGAAGACAGAATAGAAAAGCTTGAAGGTTGTGTGAAAATCTCTGGCCCAGAAGACAGAGATAACACCAACGCTGAGTCTACCCATTCCTCCCCCAGTCATCATGAGAAAGAGGGGGAGAAGAGCGCTGAACATTCCGGTGAGAAGAGCGCTGAAGATCTAAACAAAAGCGCTGAAGATCTGAACAAGAGCGCTGAAGACCTTTCCCATGATGAATCTATCAGGGGAGAGAGGAAACCTCAGGGAGATGAAAACCCAGAGGGAACCGAGAAGCTCGCCTCTGTATCTGAGGGGGAGCAACTCGAAGAAGATGCTGAAGAATCCGAAGCAGAAGATGATGAAGCCATCGACATCCCTGATGATGAACCATCTTCTTCTCCAAAGAATGATGATGATGATGACGAAGATGACGATGATTTCTTTATCGTCAAACCTGCCCCAAGGATCAAAGCTCTTAAGTGAATCTTGATAAATGAACCTTCAGGGGAGAAGACAAAGACAAAGCCCTCAGCCTCTGGCGCTGAGAAAGGCAAAGGCAAAGGCCTCGCTGAAGATGAAAATCTGGCGATCTTGCTTGAAAAGCCGATTTGTCAGGTACACTAAACTTTACTTATATTCCTTCCCTGAACATCTCTATACACAATCAGTTCTCTACTCCACAACCTCTCTACACATCCACATTCTTTTTCTATCTTTTCTACCCAAGTTCTTCTACCCAGTTCTTATTTGTAAGATCGCTGCGTTTCAGCTAGTCCTCTCCCCTGTTTGAGGATATCGCTGAAGGCTCCACAACTGCGACTTCACCAATAATTCCAGCTGCCGCTGAAGAAATAATCCCAGTCTTGGATTTGATCTCTGAGACTGATGAACCTGAAGAACAAACTCTCTCACACAGAAACAGACCTTCCTTGGCTCCTCAAAAGCTAAGAGAAGAAGAACAGAAGAAAAGAGAAGAAATAATAAAGCGATTCGAGGATCAGCGAATCATTTTAAGGCGTGATCAACTGCCTTCAGTTCCTCCTAAGTTCAGAATTTCAAAAGCTGAATACAAGGAACACCTCAGAGCTGAACGCCTCATCGCTGAAAGAAAGGAAGCTGAATAAAAAGACAGAGAATACGCCATCAAGCTTACTCAAGAATCTGTCAAAGACCCCAAGCTGAAACGTGTTCCCATTCAAGTCCAACGAAAGCTTTGGGAAGAAGCCCAGAAGATCGTGGAAAAGAAAACTGAAGTTTCTCAGACCACCCTGATCTGGTGTAAAGAGAAAATTCACTTCAGATATCGTCCAGCGAAGATCAACAAGGTATTCATCTCTGGAAGAACCTCTATCGGAGTACCTATTGTTGACATCAAACTTTTCAGATAAGATGGCCAAACTGAAACCTTTCGCGCTGAAACTGTAAAAAGGTATGGTCTATCTGAATGGCTGGAGATGAGGTTAGCTATCCAATCGTCACAATCCAAGTACAAGGATCATTTCGAAAAGCTGATAAACAGACAGATCGATTTGATATCTTCTTGTGTGGACATTCCTCCTCTTCCTGATCTAAAGCTGAAAAGAAAAAGGGGCTCTCCAAAGAAGAAACGTCAAGATTCAAACTCAGGTCCTGTCATACGAAATGAAACTGGAATTGGTTTCTCTCGCGCTGATGTGCTTGGTCCTGATCCTGATCTATCTGCCCTTGACATTTCTTTGCCACCATGTGAACTTTTCGTCCCTGGTAAAGTCATCAGTAATCCTTATGGAATATTCTTTCTTGACTACGACGGACGTAAATGCTTTCAACGGATCGCTGAGCTTCCAATCACTCCAATCGAACAGCTCAGATATCTTATCTACTGGTGTGACTTTAGAAAAGACATTCAGGCACGACACCTAAAACCCTTGATCTTTAAATAAGCGCTGAACAAAAGAAAACGAGGCGTAACGGTTCCTGACTGGATGATCCCCACTGAAAAGACGACCCTTGATGAACTTCTCATTAAGGAAGAACCTTTTGAAAACTGATATAATCTCCTTTTTTCTCTATTGTATTAGTTATCCTTCTGTACTTGTAAATTATTTCGCTTGTACTTATAATCTTTCTGTTCTTCATTGTAACCTGATTCAAAGTTTTAAAGAAAATTTCAGCGAACGTACTTTACTCCATCAGTACTGAAAAGATCCCAGAAAACAGTAAAAGGGACAAATATTTTATGAGTTATTTTTATCCTTAGGTTTTCATTAAATAGCAATTTTCTTTGTTGCTATGTCATAATCAAATAGGGGGAGATTGTTGATCCAAACCCTCAGTGATTTGATAATGACCCTCTCTTAAATACTTAGTGAAAATTGTAAGTAAACAATATGTATCAGAGTTTCACTATCGCTAATAAGTACTAAGATCTTCCAGTACCGCTGATAGGAACTCTCGCTCTTTAGATTAAACATTCAGCGAAACTATTCACCATAAATGCTCTGAGTCTGTTCAGTCATTATGATGATCGCTGATAAGTTAGTTGTTTACTTATGATCCCTGAAGACAAGTTTCACGTCAACAAAGGTTCTACGCTGAAGTCGAAGATCAAGCTCAAGAACCAGCGACAAGTCTCCTAATGAACTGATGCGGATCAGCGAAGACTCAGATTTGTCCACTCAACGTGAAGTATCAAGTACAAGACTTCAGCTATTGCTGAACTTTATCATCTGCTGAATAGTAAATGATAATCGCTGAATCAACGAAAGCTGATCATGAAGTCCTCCGTACAAAGTACTTTTGTCTTAACCACCCTTGCACGCCTCCGTACGAAATGTCAGAAAAGAACCTCCGAATATCTGAAATCGTACAACCACTCTGATACTACACTGTTCATCCTTACGGCTACTAAGGTTGTCAACCAAGGTCAATGACATGCAACCAACCAGCTGATGACACGTGTAAAGTATATACTGACTTGCATTAAATGCATGCAGTATATAAAAAGATGAACTCACTTCATTTTGAAGTAACTTGCTAACTCTGGACAAGTTCAAATCTCTTATCTCAAGATAGGTTATTATTAGTAATTTCCTTATCTTTCTTAGTGCAAGAAACCTTAGTGTTCCAACTTGTTTAGATTTAGGTTTATCCTTAATCTTGTCTCCGCAACAAGCTGTAAATTGTTAATGATTTATCAATAAACAATTTAGAAAAGTAAAATCTGTGTGTTTGTATTCAACCCCCCCTTCTACAAACTTGTATAGGCCTTCGGGACCAACACTAACTATCTGGACATCAACAATCGATACACTGTTGACTGTTATCCCTCATATGTTTATAGCGCTTATCCTTGATCCATGGTTTCTGTAGTGGCATTTTTTCTTGCATTATGTCAGTGTGGAGTCACTGACCCTGGTTTTCCCTTGACTGATCTTCTGCACACATCTTTCAACAGCTTTTGTTGAACTTCCAGGGGAAACTTCTTTAGTTTAGGATCCTTCACTGGTTGTTTGGCTAGATCGAGAGCAAAGTTTTCTTCACTAAGCTCAGCCTTCTTTTTATCAGCGAGGATCTTTTCTGCTTTAAGGGCTTCAACAATTTCCCTGGGAGTTAAGCATTGGAGATGAGGAGGAACCTGATGGGTCTTGTTCAAAATCGATTTTCTAAAATCAAGAAATATGCAACGGAATCTTAGAAATATTTTGAACAACATAAAATAATTTATACCAAAAGTAAGTTCTATTTGCATGCAATTAAAGTTTCAACAAAAACAAGCTAGGAGAGAAGGAAGTAACAACCTTTGTAGTCCTTTGAATCTTCTCCGGAGGTTGGAAGTTGATGGTGAATGTAGAACCTAAAATAGAGCTCCTCTAACGGTATCCACCACAAGCACCGACACCTTTTAGAATGCTAGTCACTTTTTCTTGAAGATGCAAATATGGAGCCTTTAATCCAAATCTACAAGAGATTTGAATAACAAAAGAACACAAAACCACCACCACTTGGTGGTTTCGGCCAAGAGGGAGAGAAAAAGGAAGAGAAGAGTAAAATTCAAGAGTTTTTTTTAAGTATTCTCTCCTTTTATTTAAAAGTCAAAAGACAATCTATGTACACAAGCAACCATTACTTGGCCACATAAAAGGTCCAATGAGAATAAGGCAAAATGATGTCCAATAAGAATAAGGCAAAAGGAGGTCCAATAAGAATAAGGCAAAAGAGGTCCAATGAGAAAGAAGCTAGCCATGCAAATTTCCCTTTTAAACCCTCCTAGTTTGAATTAGTTAAAATCACTATTTTAACAATTTAAACTTATTACATATAGTCCATTCTTTTAACTTCTAGTTAAATATGAACTCATCATATTTTAATAAACAAGAATCTTTATTTGCATCTCATATTATGAATCATATTCAATAATATTTAACAAGAATCAAATTCATATAAATATTAATTCGGTGTCTACTTGTTGTTCGGTGTGACCCTATAGGATCATATATTACCGACAATATTATTTTATAATCATTCTTGAGCATATATAACCAACAATCTCCCACTTGCTCAAGATTGCATTATAGAATGATATAGACAGTGGTGGACGTCTAGCAACATCTCACTGCCCCTAGCAATGTATGACTGTAAGTGCCATTCAACAACATCCAATTCCCACAAGCTCATAGTTTCAATTGATGTATAAGGTGTGGTATCAGTTACCCCTTTGTTCGGACATCATGTTGAACGTGAGACATGGATCGCTATCATTCTCATCCGTTGTTCAACTTTTGGTAAGACGCCTTAGATGTCTTACTCTTAAATCATTTAGAGGAACAAATCCCCTCTTGAATACATACGCCTCTTATGTAGTTCATACTATACCTAATGATGGCCTTTATAACTGCCTTGTTAAAGATCAACGTTTAACCATATCAAAGCTTAGTACTCCCCACACTCAAGTCCCTAATATGAATCTCAGGTCGAAGGATACAAAGATACTACCTTTATTCAAGAATCACTTATGACGACGATCCATGAAGTGATCTTGAAGCGGTTCAGGTCCAGTACTTGTTCCCTAACAAGTACCTATGAACTTGGTTGCAACACTTTGGCACTTTTACTCTTAAAAGTCAACCAATCCAATTCATATTAGTCTTTCTACATGGTTTCTCCCACAACTATGATCGACTATGGACATTTAGAATAACTAATTTATTCAAGGATTAAAACATGCTAATATAGAACACAACGAGTATGAAAAAGATCATATCCTATATATCTAACTAAATACTATACTTGTTGCTTAACTTGTTCCAATATCCAAATACTAAATCCAAATCAAATACCATCACTAGAATAACGAAGTCCTATAGCTCAAGCATGACCCTTCAAGTTTGGCTTATGAAAAGAGCTTCGTGAATGGGTCCTAAAACAACTTGATTTGTGTGAACTTTGTGAATACTAACATCTCCATTTTTTAACTTTATTCCGAATATAGTTAAATGTTTGGAGTAGATGCTTGGTACTATGATGTGACATAGGGTCCTTTAGCTTGCGTAATGGCACCCACATTGTCATAAAGATTTCTAGATGATCCTGAATGGAAGGCATCTACCTAGCTTTTCAATGAACTATTTCATCCAACCATCCTTCACTTTTGCAGCCTCTAAAGCAGCAGTGTATTCTTATTTTGTAGTGTATTGTGCAATTTATCTTCGCTTGGAACATTTTCAATCGAACTACTTCTTCAATCATAATGAAGACATATCCCTTTTGTGGTTGAGAACCTTCTCGATCTTTATGGAAGCTCTCATCAGTGTAACATTTTACTATGATCTTCTTCCAACCCTTAGTTAAGGAACAGTTCTTTGGTTCTTCGTAAGTACCTTAGAATGTTCTTTATGGTCATCCAATGACCTTCCCTCGTATTTCGTTGGTATCATCTTCTAATGCTCTGAAGCATTATGACACACTCGGTCTAGTGCATATCGTGGCATATATGATGGATCCAATTGCTGAAGCATATGGAGTACCAATCATTTTATCTAGCTCAACCTTTGTGCTAGAACATTGAGACATGCTCAAAATGATGTCATATCATACTTGCAAGAAACTACCTTTAGATCCTTGCATCTTGAACCTTTCAAGATCTTGTCAATATACGCACTTTGACTTAAACCTATAAGTCGTTTTGATCTATCCTTATAGATCTTTATTCCAAGAACACAATTAGCCTTTCCTTAGTCTTTTATTAAGGAAATACTGTCCGAGCCAAGACATGATGTCTTGCTTAGTCGGAAAGTTAGTTTCCAAATACTAGTATGTCTTTCACATACAACATTAGGAATTTTACTGCGCTCCCACTAGCCTTTTAGTAAATGCATGAGTGATCTTTTATTTTGGTGAAATTAAAACTTTTAATTTTCTCGTTAAAATAAAGATTCTAGCTTTGAGATGCTTGTATTGATCCATGAATGGATTGCATCTTGGTGTTCATGACTCTAAGCCACTCATCAGATTCAGAATCTGACATAGCACTTTTATGGGTTTAATAGAACCCAGTCATTCATCATTCTTCGTTAGTCATGAGAAATCGATATCTCTCGGATTTCTGAATGATTCTACTAGATTTGCGAACACTTGGTGTTTTTACTAAGTCTTTGATCAATCAAATGGTTCAGTTTCAACAACCTTTGTTTGATAACTAGTGCCAACCAATAATTGCATTAGGTTATGAGGTTCTTGATTCCCTTCAAGTCCCTTAAAACTCCCATTTGCCTTGCCCATTAAAACTTGCTTTCTAAGAACTTGGCTTTGGAACAATAAACAATTTTATTGTTTGTAGGATTGTAGAATTGGCATCCTAAACAATTTATAGTATATTCTACAATGTATGCGTTTAGTAGATTTTGGGTCGAGTTTATTTGAAGTTTATTGTCTTACATGAGCTCCATAAACCCACACCTTCAACTAAGACTAAGGATGAAAACTTTCATACGAAATCTTATAAGGTGTCTTGTCTACCTCTTGATTGGAGGTTCCGGATGAACCATTGTAGTCGTTTCAGTAAGGATAGGGGCGGTCTCGGATGTTCTTATTCATTTCTCCCCCTCACGGTGATCAGGATCGTCCTGGTCATCGTGTTTGCGCATCAGACCGCCTGCTTGACTCTTGCAGGTTTCTTCAAGGGAACGGACTCTTTCGGACAGCGTTGTGAGCGCTTGGTTGTAGTCCTTGAGAGTCGAGTCAATGCTATCTAGGCGAGTGGTAATCGATGATGAAGGAACAGTGACCTGGGATTTCAGAACGGTAATCAGGTCTGCTTCAGCCGAGGCGTCGGATTCAAATTGGTGGAGCAGTTGAGCTAGCAGCATCGTCTTTAGGGTATCCACCAAATAGATATTCTGAGCAGAAGTCGGTGGAGGTGTAGTTACGGTTTCAGTATCGACGATCGTTGCTTTGCCTTTGATTAAGCTCTTGATTTTGGCGAGCTCGACGACGATGTGTTGCTCCATTGCCTCGCGGACAGCCTTAAGGGTGATGTCCAGGGACCCTTGTGACACGAAGTTGGGTAAGGTAACACCGGGATCACTTAGATTACCCGTTGAGACATCTGCCGCAGAGGCAGTGCCACCTACGTTCACAGTTGGCGTGATAGTAGTTGTGGTAGGATTTCCGTCCGATCCTCGTGTTCCGCCTGACGGAGACACTACAGACGTTCCGATCGAGTCACGAAGAATCTCGATTTGGTGTTGTTCCTCTTGTGTCCTAGCCAAGGATTGATCAATTTCAAGTGGCTCTAGACTCGATTGTGCACAGAAAGAAGTCGAGACCGGGGGCTGCTGGTCTCTTGTTTCAACACCAGCACTCTCCGAATGAGAGACCGGTAGAAGTTGTGCTTTATCCCCGTGTGAGACTGAAACATCCGTCTTTTGAGAGACGGATGAGTGGCTTGGGGGGTTGTGCAATTTCTCCACTGGGTCCACGGAGGCTTCTTCAATACCTCGTCCCAACTCATGAGATGGGATAGTAGATGTGGCTACCCGGGTTGCACTCGATTCGGTTCACTCAGGAGCCTCGTTATCTTTACGGCTTGATCTTTCTTGGTTATGTTTTGACCTGACTTCACTCAGTCTCACCGCTAGGACCATCACGTCGCTCGGGTCTAAGTCCCTGGGGAGGTCCCTCCGGCGCTGGCTGGACCATGGGATTCCCTAAGTCTTGCCTAAATTCTACTAGACTCGGTGCAGTAGGGTCCGCGTGTGCCAGTAAAGGTTCAGGTATAGGCATCGCTATGTCTTTGCTCCCCCTCAAACTGAGTATGGGGATGTTTCTGCTCCCTCTCAAACTGAGCATGGGGATGTCTTTGATCCCCCTCAAATAGTGCAATGGAGAGTCCGACATACACAAAAAACTTTTATTCAGTTAAAGAAAAACAATGTGTCGCTCCCCCTCAAAATGTGCGCCTAGTGTGAATTGCACATGGGAGTATCCACACACACAACAAAAAAAACTTTTTATCAATTAAAAAAATGTGTGTGATGCTCCCCCTCAACAATAGAGTAAACTTACCTGATACCGGTTCATGCTCCCCCTAAATACATGAATACTCTCCGGCAAATAGTTTCAGGTAGTTTGTGAGTCGCTCCCTCCTTCCGGTCATGTGCTTGGAGCATCCAGAGTCTAAGTATCACACATGACCGTCCTGCAAAACAAGATTAGCGGACCTTCGGTACCCAGATTTGCCTGGGTCCGGGAAGGTTAGATGTGACACCTTTCAGAGGAACTTGGTTTTAAACATTTTGCCTCTTGGGTGTAGAATTTACACCTTTTGGAGGAACTGGTTTTGCAGCAGGTTGCCTCTTTGGTGCCGGCTTAACCGCAGTAGGAGCAACCCGTTTAGGAATGGGTTTGCTCTCCTGCTGTGGTTTAACCTTAGATTGGGAACCCCATTGATTATGGTGTTTATTTTTATTTTTACGGGGTTTGCGTTTGGGTGAGTGATTATACATGTGATACGACCCAAACCAATCATTATTATTGATATCATTAAAGTCATTCCAACCACAACTAGAACAACATAAACAATCATGCGATAATTGAATCAGTTGCTGAATATAATAAAGTTTGATTGGAAAATTAACAGCTCGTTTTACAAAATCAGTCCTATGATTCCAAGCGTAATCATTCTTATTCATCCTAGGATAGAAAATGGTGTTAAATGACTTCGATGCCTCTTTCGCGACAGATTCCTTAGCTGGCCTCTTTGGTATGTCTTGTTTAGGCCGACCGGTTTTATCTGACCCCACATTGACAGCATGTTCAGTGACTTTTGAGGAAGCCAGAGTTTTGTTAGGCAATCGCTCGGTCTTTTGCCTCGGCTGTGATTTGTTTTGAGAAACAGGTTTAGATTTGGAAATCTTAATCACAGCTGGGGCTTTCGTGTTAGAACACTCACCCTTTAGAAAATTGACCGGTCGATAAACAACAGGAGATAAAAAATCAGCATGACTCGGGAGAGGTTTGTCGAAGGGGAACGACTCAAACTCTCCATTAGAATTACCTTCGGAGTTCATATATTCAGAAAAATCGATTTCCAGAATTTCTGGACTTGGATCGGTCAAAGAAGGCGAGGAACACGTTGTGTTAGTGTGCTTTGGGGAATTCTGTGCGAAAGCGTTTGGGAAATCATAGTTTAAATTCCTTATAACACACTCATCTTGAGAATCAGTACCGTCTTGTGTAGAAGAGATTTTGCCAATAAATGTGTTAGATCTGAAGTTTTGTCAATAAACCAAGTGTTGAAGATCTGATAAGAAGATTCAGAAGTTCTGAGAAGAAGAGTCAGAAGTTCTGAGAAGAAGAGTCAGAGATCTGAGAAAGAGAAGTCAGAAGTTCTGAGAAGCTTGATCAGAAGAATGTTCAGAAGTTCTGAACTACCTGTTCAGAACTTATGACGAGTTTCGTTATTTAGTAATGTGTAAACTAATTAGGACACGTGTTATGTTCTTATTAGTCTTTCTTATTTGTACTGTAGCTTTAAGATGTTTGTTGCAGTATAAATAGAGTGGTTAGCACTACGTTGCTAACTGATTGATTTTCCCATATTACTTGTATTCTTTCCTTGTAATCTTTGAGGTGATCTCTCTCTTAGATCTGTAATTCTGTGCATCATTGAATACAATTGGGCTTGATCATACAATTTCTCAATTACTTCTTTCTATATTGATTGTAAGAATAGATCCTGCACTTTCAATTGGTATCAGAGCTAATCAACAAACAAATTCGTTCAAGATTGTGATTGCGAAGATCGATTGATCAATTTCTTGAAGATTTCTTGATTCATTCAAAATTCGATTCCGCTGCTAGGGCTAGTTCTTGAATTCTTAGCAATTCTTGAATTACCTGCTACTTTTCGATCAAGAAAATCGAATTTGTCTTTCTGTTGAATTTTCTTACAATCATGTCTTCTAAAGAATATCTAGCCATGGGATCCGAAACCAAACCGCCTGTTCTTATACCAGAAGAGTATCAGCAATGGAAAACTCGTATGATCCAATTCCTTGACAACATCGATGAAAATCTTATGATTTCTATACGAGAAGGTCCAATCGAAGTATATATCGATGTCGCCGCAACCCCTGCTACAGAGACAACTCCAGAAATTCCAGCGACCAGAGTAAAGAAGAATTATTCCCAATACACTGCTGAACAGAAAAATAGGCATGCTATTGACAAAAGAGCAATTACTTTGATGACTTTGGCTGTCCCGAATGAGGTTCTTAACAGGATTGACAGTGGATCATCAGCTAAAGAAATGTGGGACGAATTGGAAAGGCAAATGTTAGGAACTGTGAGATCTATTCAGGCAAAGTTAAATCAAAGCATAAATGCTTATGAAAGGTTCAAAGCAAAAGAGTCAGAAAGTTTGACACAGACATACAGTAAATTTTGCACTATTCTAAATGACTTGAGAAGAAATGGACTGAAGAAAACAAAATCAGAAATAAATTACAAATTTCTGAACAGTCTAAATTCAGAATGGTCATCATTTGCCATAAGTCTGCAAATGAACAAAGATATGTGTGAAGAAGACTTAAATGATTTGTTCTGTGTTCTTAATCAACATGAAGACTCTGTCAAGTTAGTTGTGGAAGAAAAGAAAAATGTTGTTGATCAGTTAGCGTTCTTATCAAAGTCCAAAGCAATCAAAGCACCCAAAAAGACTGCATATCTATCAGAAATACCGAGTCTGGAGGAATCTGACAAAGAAGAAGGATCAGAAGATGATGAAGATATCAAGATAATGGCTGAAAAGCTAGCTTTGCTGACAAATACTTTCAACAAAAGGTATGGGAAGGGCAGATTTCAAGGAAATTATAAGAGAGCTGGAAGTTCAGATTATAAGAAGAAAGATGACAGAGAAGAAAATAAGATTGAAAAGAGAATAGAGAGAAGTGAAGAAAACAAGGAAGAGAAGGAAGAGAGAAAAGAAAAGAATCTGTGTTTCAAGTGTGGAAAATCTGGCCATTATGCCAAGGATTGCAGAGTTAAAGTTGTGAAAGATTATGAATACTACACGAAGAAGGCTCAGCTTGCAAAGAAGAGAGATGACGAGAGTGCGCTATTGGCTGAACAGGAGAATTGGCTGTACTACACTTCTGATGAAGATGATCATATCAACTTTCCACAGATGCGAAGCTATATGGCAAAAATGAGGAATGAGGATGATTCTGATTTTGAAGATGCTGATTCTGAGTCATCTGCTGAGGTACATTCTTCACTTGAATTAGAGTTAATGACACAGATTGGTGAAATGAAAACTGAATTTGCTAACCTAAGAAAACAGATAAAAGGAGAAAGAACTTTGGTTAACAAATTCAGAATTGAAAAAGAAGTAATAAACGAACAATATGAAGAATCTGAGGCTGAGAAACAGAAAGTTAAAGATGAAAATTCTGAATTGATGAAAAGGCTTTCTGAACTAAAAGTTGAGTTTTCAAAAATAAAGGATGAAAAAGGTGATTTACAAATAAAATTTGATATGTTATTTGAAGAAAGAAAGAATTTATACTCCAAAATCAAAGAATTGGAAGATTTGAATTTGAAAAGAGGTCAAACTCAGCAAACATTAAATCTTTTATTAAGCAATGTTAAAGATACAAGATTTTACAATCCAAAGAAGGGATTGGGATTGGAAGAAAATGTCATTTTAAAAAGAGCTCCAATACTTCAAGTTTCTAAGCCAAAAATCCCAGAAATTGTTGAAGTTTTCATAAGACCTGCTAGTTCTATAACAAGTTCTGACAATTTGCAAAGACCAAACTCTAAAAAGTCAGATGAGACAATTTCTGAGTCTAAAACAGAAAAGTCAGTTGGTTCAGAAGAAAAGGTTAAGAAAGAAGTTTCTAAACCAACAGATGAAAAGCCAAGATACAATGATACTAAATTCAAGTATGATTCCTTAAATGTCAGCTACAAAAATAAACAACCAAGTTTTTCATATCATGACATTGAGAGCATATTTGATACAAGTAAAAATTCTGAAACAGTCAATCAGAAGTCTGAAACTTCTAGTCAGGATTCTGAACTTTGTAGTCAGAATTCTGAGTCTAAAGATCAGACATCTGAGTCTGTAAATCAGAACTCTGACTCAGGTAGTCAGAAGTCTGATTCAACTGGATTTTCTGAAACAAAATCAGATGAATTTTTGCAACTTGAAAAGAGATTTAATCTTGTGAGTCAAGAACTTGAGGATTTAAGGAAAACTTATGATGAACTTGAAAATGATTTCTGTGAAGTGGATATTAAACTTGAAGAAGCTTTGAAAGAAAAGAATATTTTTATTCAGAAAATAACAGAGCTTGAAAAACTGAAGACTGAGTATGATCTTTTTAAAATTAATGCTTCAAGAGAAAATGATAAATTCTTTAATGAATCAAGTACATATGAAAAAGGTGAATCATCTAATTCTTCTAACAAAAAGAACTTGAATTTTTCAGAAAAAGAAGAAAGCAAAAGGAAAGATGATCTTGCAAAGTTGAACGATCTGAAAAGGGAACTTGAGAAGCTTAGAATGAAATCTACTTCTGAACTAAACGCTAGAAATTCATGTAATAAGGGCAATTGTACTCTGAACAGTATAAATAAAAATGAAATGATCTATGTTTCAGATTTATTGTCACTTGCAAAGAAAAATCTTGTTTGTGTTAGATGTAAAAATGATTCATTCCAATATTCTCACAAATGTCAAGTCAAAATAACTTCTGTTTCATACATAAGAAAAGATATTCAGAAAGTTTCTGTTTCTCAAAATACAGAAAAGAAGAAAATTTTTGTTCCTCAGACTCAGAAGAAAGAAAAGATAAAAGAAAAGAAAGTTGAAAACATAGCAAAACCAAAAGTTACAACTCTCAAAAAGAATTTGAACAAACTTGTAAGCAGAAAATGTTCTGACTTCATAAAAGTTCAAGGAAAGTGGTGTTTGAAGAAAGATTTTGAGTGGAGAGTAAAAGGTACTGATGTTAAATCCAATGACAAAGCTAACAAAGATGGACCCATTCCAAAATGGGTACCTAAACCTAACTGATCTTTTTGCAGGGCTGTCATGTGTGGTTTTTAGATTCAGGAGCTTCAAGACACATGACAGGTCAGAAGTCTTTTCTATCAAACTTCACAGAAAAGGCTGGAGGAGCAGTAAACTTTGGAAACAATAGCAAAGGTCAAGTCAAAGGTTATGGGGATTTAACTAAAGGGGATCTAACTATCCAAAAGGTTTTCTATGTTGAAGGATTACAACACAATCTTTTCAGCATAAGTCAGTTTTTAGACAGTCTTTGTCAAATTAAGTTTCAAATAACAGGTTGCATGATTCTAACTGAAAATGATGTCAAAGTCTTCTGGGCCAAAAGACATATGGACTTATTTGTAGTTAATTTTTCAAAATTGAAAACATTAAATACAGTTTGTCTTTTATCAAAATCAACTGCAAATGAATGCTGGCTTTGGCACAGAAGATGTTCTCATCTGAATTTCAAAGATCTTAATAATCTTGTTGCAAAACATTTGGTTAAAGGCTTACCAAAGCTTAAATTTGAAAAAGAATCATTATGCTCAGCTTGTGAAATGGGCAAGATGAAAAAGAGTTCTCACAAATTAAAAATGGACTCATCTTGCAAAGCACCATTAGAAATGATTCATACTGATCTTTGTGGTCCAATTTCAGTTCAGTCGATGGGAGGAAAGAAATATATGCTTGTGATTGTTGATGAATTATCCAGATACACGTGGGTTGAGTTCCTAAGAGCTAAGTCAGAAGCTGCTACTACATTGATAAATTTTATCAAAAGGATTCAAGTTCTCTTACAACTTCAAGTTCAGAAAATCAGAAGTGATAATGGAACGGAGTTCAGAAATGAGACTCTTCAGAATTTTCTAGAAAGTTCTGGGATTTCTCACAATTTTTCTGCTGTCAGAACTCCTCAACAAAATGGTGTTGTTGAAAGGAAGAATAGAACTCTAGTTGAGGCTGCGAGAACAATGTTGGCTTATGCAAATCTTCCTACTTTCCTATGGGCTGAAGCAATTGCAACTGCTTGTTTTACACAAAATAGAACTTTAATCAATAAGAGATTAAATAAGACTGCTTATGAACTGATAAATAAAAGAAAACCATTAATCAAATTCTTTCATATTTTTGGTTGCAGATGCTACGTTCTCAGAGACAGAGAAAATCTTGCCAAATTCGATAAAAAGGCAGATGAAGGATACTTTGTGGGTTATTCTTTAACTTCCAAAGCATTCAGAATCTACAATAGAAGAACCAAGAGGATGATGGAGAGCATAAATGTAACTTTTGATGAAGCCAGAATGCGGACTTCTGAACAAGACAGTTCAGAACTCATGCTGAACAAGACAAAAATGACTTCTGATACAAATTCTAATCCTATTTGTTCAGAACTCAATTTACTGTTTAAGGATGCTTTTAGTGAACTAATTTCTGATTCTTATGCAGAATATGAAAACCCAAAGATGGTCAAAGAGATGAAAAATAAGACTCCAGAAATAGTTCAATCAACTGTAATTTCTGACAAAGGTCCATCAGAGGAGTGCCCAAATCTAATAAATACAAGTGGTGAAAACTCTGAACCTTGTAATCAGAATTCTGATTCTTGTACTCAGAACTCTGAACAAGTCAATCAGAACTCTGACTTTATTAATCAGAACTCAAACTTGGATGCAACTCCTACTCATACGTCAGAACAAGGTGACAGTTCAGAATTACAAGCAATCATTGATGAGAATGATGCAAACAACAATTATTCAGAGATTGATGTACTCCCTAGTGCTAACAAATGGACTAAAAATCACCCTATTCATCAAGTAATAGGTGATCCATCAGCAGGAGTAAAGACAAGATCAGCTACAGCAAATGAAGTAATGTTTGCTGGTTTCTTAAGTGTAATTGAACCAAAGAAAGCTAATGAAGCCCTAGAGGATCCAGACTGGATTTCAGCAATGCAAGAGGAATTGCTTCAATTTGAAAGAAATAAAGTTTGGAGACTCATTCCAAAGCCTGAAGGTAAATCTATAATTGGAACTAAATGGGTGTTCAGAAACAAAAAGGATGAATCAGGTGTTGTCATCAGAAACAAGGCAAGATTGGTTGCTAAGGGATACTGTCAACAAGAGGGAATTGATTATGATGAGACATTTGCACCAGTGGCAAGAATAGAGGCAATCAGAATATTTTTAGCCTATGCTGCACATAAAAACTTCAAGGTGTATCAAATGGATGTCAAATCAGCCTTTCTAAATGGCAAACTTAATGAAGAGGTGTATGTCCATCAACCTGAAGGTTTTGTTGATCCAGAATTCCCTGATCATGTTTATATTTTAGACAAAGCTTTATATGGTCTAAAACAAGCACCACGAGCCTGGTATGACACTCTTACTAAACACCTGTTAGGTTCAGGATTCAAGAAAGGTAAGATTGACACAACTTTGTTTTTAAAGAAACAGGGTAATGATTTGATTCTGATTCAGATTTATGTTGATGACATAATATTTGGTTCTACCAGTCCAGAATTATGTGATAATTTTTCAAAAGTCATGTCATCTGAATTTGAAATGAGCATGATGGGTGAACTGAATTTTTTCCTTGGTCTTCAAGTCAAACAACTACCAAAAGGTATTTTCATAAATCAAGGAAAATATGTCAGAGATATTCTGAAAAAGTTCAAAATGTCTGATTGTGCTTCTATGAGAACACCTATGGCAACTAACATAAAGTTAGATGCTGATCTCAAAGGTGTTTCAGCAGATATCAAACTTTATAGAGGCATGATTGGATCATTACTTTATTTGACTGCAAGTAGACCAGATATCATGTTTTCTACCTGTTTCTGTGCTAGATTTCAATCTAACCCGAAAGAATCACATATGTTGGCTGTCAAAAGGATTTTAAGATATCTCAAAGGAACACCTGATCTAGGTTTATGGTATCCAAAAGAAACTGACTTCAAATTGACTGCTTTCACTGATGCTGATCATGCAGGAAGTAGGTTGGACAGAAAGAGTACATCTGGTGCTTGTCACTTTTTGGGAGATAAAATAGTGAGTTGGGCATCAAAGAAACAGAATTGTGTATCCACTTCAACTGCTGAAGCAGAGTATGTTGCTGCTGCTGCTTCATGCTCTCAAACATTGTGGATGAGAACACAACTCATGGACTATGGATATCAGCTTAATAAGATTCCCATCTATTGTGACTCAGAAAGTGCAATTGCTATTACTCAGAACCCTGTTCAACATTCGAAGACTAAGCATATAGACGTGAGGTATCATTTTATAAAGGACTATGTGGAAAAAGGAACTATAGAGATGCACTTTGTGCATACAAAGTATCAATTGGCTGACTTGTTCACAAAGCCTCTTGATCACAAAAGGTTTTCTTTTCTCATATGTAAAATAGGAATGCTTAATCTGCCTAGTTGAAAATATTTTTTTCTTAAAAATGCTAAATTTTTCTAAGTGAAGTTGTCTGAGTAGTGTACTCAGAACTTCTGAGTCTTGAGTTCAGAACTTCTGAGTCTTGAGTTCAGAACTTCTGAGTCTTGAGTTCAGAACTTCTGAGTCTTGAGTTCGGAACTTCTGAATCTTGAGTTCAGAACTTCTGAGTCTTGAGTTCAGAACTTCTGAGTCTTGAGATCAGAACCTCTAAATCTTAAGGTCAGAAATTCTGAGTCAATACTTCAGCAATCTAACTTTCAAAAATTTATTTTTGAGAAATACAAATAACTTCAACTGTATGGATTATGCTTCTTCGATTATCTTGTTATCTCATCTTTATGTATCATTAATACTCAAATGCATGCTCAAGTCAAGGGGGAGCATCAAAATTCTTTTGAAAATCATTTTGTGATGCTTAAAAGATTTGTTTTCATTTCTTATCTGTTCAAACCTCTTCTGAATAATCAAAATGTTTTATATTGGTCAGAAGTTGATTTTAAAAGACATTTTGGTTACAAGGCAAAATTCTTCTGAGTCATGGAATCAGAACATCTGCGCGTGTTATTCAGATCTTTGACTTGAGTCAAAATTCTATCCACTAACACGTGTCAGCTTCATATTTGTTTGACAATGCCACGTATTTCCTTTAAATCCTTTGTGGTATTTCACGTGTGTTGACTCCGTTATAACATTGATTTCGCTTTTCCGTTAAACCTTTCAACTTCGCGGATTTTAAATAGGTCTTAAAATCCCTATTTCAAAGTTCTTTCAAATTCCAGAGCGAAACGTGAGATACGAATCAAATCCAGAGTTCTTTGAATCTGTTTTCTTCTTAAATCATGTCTGAAATACGAAGAAGTGGTCCAATTTCTCTACATTCTACAAAATCGATAATGGATTCATCTGATTCGGAAAGTGATGAAGTACAAAATAGAGTTGCAGAGGAAGGGGCAATAAGAAATGATGAAGAAGATGAACAAATGGATGAATCTGAAGGAAATGCGGATGAGGTAAATGTTAATATTGAACATGATCAGAGTGCTGCAGGTTCTATTATGTCAGATAGATCTATTCTAGTGGAAAGAGTTGTTCCTGAGAGTGAATGGTTGAAATTATCTGAAAATAACTGTGTTATATTGTTTGAGGAAAGTCGTTTTAAGCCTGAACACAGAATTATCATGGAGTTATTCAAACATCATCCGTACAGAAAATGGTTTACAAGAAGTAAAAATGTGCCTGTTCAGTACATACAACAATGGTGGAAATATCTTAGGTTAGAAGATAATAAGTTTGTGTCTGAAATTGGAGGAGTGACATTTGTCTTATCTATCTCTGCACTAAGAGAGATGCTGAATCTACCAGAGAAAGATGATGTACAAAGAAGAACAGATTTTGAGGATTTACCCCTAACAGAGGAATTAATAGCAGAGTTTATGAAGTTGGGATACAATGAAGGATTGAGGACTCTCAGTTTGTTCAGAAGAAACAAATTACCACCTATTTGGGCTTGCTTCTTTCATGTGGTAAATAAATGTTTGTCAGGGAAAAATAGTTCTGCTGATCAAGGTTCTAAACAAATTCTTCAGATATTTCAAGGTTTAGTGAAGAATAGGCATTATGACTATACTTTAATACTTTGGGAAGATATGAAGAATACATTTGAGAAGAATCAGAAAGCAATTCAGAAGAAGACAAAGGATGCTCCACTGACATACATTCCCTACATAAGGTACTGGCAAATTGTTATTTGGTATGCCATGCAGGAAAACAGAACAATCTCAAGAAGAACAAATGAAGAGCATGGTCCTACATTTTATTTGGGTAAGATGACCTCAGTAACAAGACTTGAAAATTATCCCAATCATAAACTGTTGCCAAAATCACTTAGGAACTATATTCCAAGGGAGAGTGAGATTTTAAAAGCTTATTGCACCTCTATGGGAATTGAATTACCTCAAATCCCTACCCAAGAGGACCAACCTGAGAAGAGAGGTGAGGGGTCTAGTCGAATTAGAGAGGGGGAGGATGTTCAGATGGGTGAACATTCTGAGAGACTTGAGGGGGAAAATTCTGAGAGCTTGGTTAGACTCAGTGAGGAAAAACAGAATGAGAGTGGTGAGGATGAGAGATTGTTAACAGAGGTTCAAACAGAAAGAGATGCCTCTGAACCAGCTAATCTTGACCAGGTAACCACACATGCTATTGGTTCACATCTCTTGGTGTCCAATATTGAAACAAACACCATGGACCTAGTGGTGGATCTTGAACAACCCATCCATACCCACTCAGAAGCATTTCAACATGCTACTGTTTCACACAAATCCGGGGAACCATCCCAAACTCATTTGGAGGGAGGTGATAAATCCCAACTTATTTTTCAACACATTGAGTCTGAATATCACAGTCCTATTCATATTGAGCCTGAAATTCCTTTTGACACTTGCACAGATCAGGAATTTCGTACTCCTGAAACAACATTCATAGACATGCCTAATGTTGGGTGTCAAGGATTGGATGGAAGTCCTGGTGAGGTGAACATTACAAAAGCCTCATTCAAACGTGCATCTGTTGTACAAGATGACTGTGTGTTATCTACAGGCCATGAGCTCTCTGGGCACATGAAAACTGGACCATCTGTTGGTTCAGGTTCACTGTTAGAAACTTCTGAATTTGAAAAGATTCAGAAACAAAACAAGGAGATGGGGGAAAAAGTAGAAAATTTGGAGAAGAGGATGGAGGATCTGAATGATGAGGTATCAGATTTGAAAGTTGTGTTGGAGAAAAAGTTAATTTCTGTTGAAACCAAGGTAGATGATGTAAAGAAATCCTTGGATTCTCACAAAAAGGAGATCATGGATATAATGTCTGGTTTTCAAAAAGATATGTTAAAACAGATGCAGGGTATGCAGGAATCTATATTGAAAGCACTGAGTGTATCTTTGGCTTCTACTTCAAAGCCTCTTGATCCTGTTCCTATTGCAGAAGCTGAACCTGAAGTTGCTTTTAATCAGAACTTGAAAAGGAAATTTGATGATAATGATCCTCATAATCATCAAAAGGGGGAGAAAAGACAAAGGTTAAGTTCTGATGATGATATTGGCATAGAAGATTTTGAGATAGCAGACATGCACTTAGCCAATACAAAAAGTACAGAAGATCAGACACAGGAAAATTTAAAGGAGATGATTCAGATAGTACAGCTTGACAGTTCAGATACAGAAGAAATGGAGTTGGGAAGTATTGATAGTAATGAATCAGATAAAACAGAGGAATTGAACTTGGATACTGAGATGGAAGGAAACTCAGATGAAACTGTAGCTATTGAGGAATCTGATTTGAGAATGGAAGAAATAGTGGAAAGTACAGTGGTAAACAGGTGTACAGATATTGTGGTTTATAACAGTGAAAGGGCAATGGAGTCTGAATCAGAAGAAAGGAGGTTGAATGAAGAATTGATCAGAAGAATGCATAATGAAGTAGTCAGAGCTTTGAGTGTTCAGAAAATTCATAAAGGAATAAAAGTGATAAGACCCATTGATCTAATGGGAGAAGAAGACAGAACTGTAGATTACACTCAGGATTTTAAAGATGATTTTAGGTTTAACTTTTGTGATGAGTTAAATACAGAAGAAGAGTATGTGAAAGTGAAAGACTTCTTTATGCCTTCTGAATATGTATTCAGAAAACCAATCGAGATTCCAAAGATTAAATTTCAAAGACTAGAAGAACCTTTGTGTGACTTCATTCTAGAGTTAAGTGATGTACCTTTAGCCAGACAATTTCATGATGATATTTTTCCTGAGGAAATATATGATAATCTCTACTACACAGAAGGAGAGTATGAGCTTTTGGAAAGTAACATTGATGGTTTTATGGATGACAGAGCTCAGATGGTCTACTCAGAAGCTTCTAATATGTTCAGAGTTCCTGACTCAAAACTGCATATTCAGAAAAGAATCGAGAAAGTTCTGATGTTTCAACAAGATGAATTCAATGGTTTAATGTTCGTTAGAATGGAAACACTGAAAGAAAGAAATACAAAGGTTTCCATGTCTACATTTGATTTTCACAGATTGACTCTTGATGATCAGATCTTTCTAGTCAAGTTCTTTGCTAGCACTGAAGAAGCCTTGATAGAAATTGAATGCAGAAGACTTCTGGGTATTTATGTCAGAAATACATACTTGTATGACTTCCAGTTGGCTATAGAAGAAAGAAAAGAAAAGTGCAATCTGAGTTCTCCCACAAAGAAAACAGAAGTTGATCTGCATGTGAAGGGTTTTGTGAATGAAGGAATGGAGACAGAAGGGTTCACATATATGGTTCACGAAAGACTTGAATTGTTCAGATTAAAAGAGTTGGTGAAGTACAGTGATGCAACTCTGAATTGGTTGTTGATTAGAATGGAAGTAAGTATGGATGCTGAAAAAGAGAGTTTAAAGAAGAGATGCATAAACTGTGTGAAGAGGAGGTTGGATTTTAGAAGAAAAATCAGAAACAGTAGTGAATGGTTGTTATCTGAGGTGAATCCCAAAAAGATTCTACATAATGATTTTGTGTTCCCAGCTGAGTATGAAGTGAATGAAATTTTGTCAGATGAGGCTGAAGAAGTTCAGGACACAACACCTCAGAATGTGCAGATAACTAATATTGATCAAGCTGAACAGTCTGAACCCAAAGAAGATGAAATATTCATTGATCTGAATGGATACTTTCTTGAATTTGATCTGCCTGAGTTCTTCAAACCAAAAGAGGTACAATTCTTGGATGTGTATTATGATAGGTCTAAGGAGACTCAGATCTGGTTGGCTGAAAAATCAAGATGTCTTGGCAAAACAAAGCAAGCCGTTTACTCAGATTTTCTAATCACTGGAATCAGAGAATTGAAGGTTAAGAAATTCAGAAAGATGGAGTACTTATCCTTTGAAGTTTTGAGAGAAGATGGCAAGGTTTATTATTTCACTGATGCAGATTTTGAGAAACTGTCAGTGGTTGACTTCTACAGATTACACAGCTTTCTATGTTTTAAAGAGTCAAGTAAAGATAGAAATGAAAGGAAGGCAAGAAGTGTGGTGATTGAGGCCATGTTCTATATCTTAAGGTGGCATTGCTATACAGATTTCCAAATAGCTCTGTATTTGCAAAAGTCATGTGTTTATCTGGCAAATCCCAATACAGATCATGAGCAGAAAAAGGTGTTAAAGACTGGAAGTGTTCACAGATATCCAGAGTTGGGAGTATTTTTGAAGAACAAAAGTGGAAAGATCTTCTTCAGAGCAAAGGAAACTGCAAAATATTGTTCTGGAACTTTAAGGATCATAAAGCACAATTTGGAGAAAAAGATGCTGAAAGTGAAGGAAGCAAACATGATTCAAGAAGTAATTAATCAGCAAGTTGAGATTATTCAAGAAATTATTGACAAGATTGATAAGAGGCTTAATCTGAGGAATGTGCTACTTCAGAAAATTGTTCATGCTCTGAAAGAATTAGATGATGCAAAGTTTAAGTTTATTTGACAAAAAGGGGGAGATTGTTAGATCTGAAGTTTTGTCAATAAACCAAGTGTTGAAGATCTGATAAGAAGATTCAGAAGTTCTGAGAAGAAGAGTCAGAAGTTCTGAGAAGAAGAGTCAGAGATCTGAGAAAGAGAAGTCAGAAGTTCTGAGAAGCTTGATCAGAAGAATGTTCAGAAGTTCTGAACTACCTGTTCAGAACTTATGACGAGTTTCGTTATTTAGTAATGTGTAAACTAATTAGGACACGTGTTATGTTCTTATTAGTCTTTCTTATTTGTACTGTAGCTTTAAGATGTTTGTTGCAGTATAAATAGAGTGGTTAGCACTACGTTGCTAACTGATTGATTTTCCCATATTACTTGTATTCTTTCCTTGTAATCTTTGAGGTGATCTCTCTCTTAGATCTGTAATTCTGTGCATCATTGAATACAATTGGGCTTGATCATACAATTTCTCAATTACTTCTTTCTATATTGATTGTAAGAATAGATCCTGCACTTTCAAAATGCTTTACACGAAGACGTCTCCGATGAAGTTGAGGAAGATTCGGGTGAAATCTGTTTTTCAGACTTGACTTGGTCAATCTGCTCTTAGAGCCGACCATTTTTCTCGTACTCTTTCATCGTATCTGTTGCCATGGCAGCCAGCTTTGATGTGAGTCTTGTGATTTCACACCGAAGGATTTCCTGTCCTTCATCAGTTACAACTTCGGTTTTGACCGGTTGTTGATTCTCATGTTTTGCGATTAAAGCTTGCTTTTCCATTTGGAAAACTGACCTTTCTTTCTCAATTGACTCCTCCAACTCTACAATTTTAGCTTCCAAGATGAGAGGGGGAACATAGAGTTTAAACTCGTCAGTCTCGGTCTTGGTTGCGGCTGCCTCGACCTCATCCCTTTTGGAGGAATCCTTGGGCGTAGCAACCTTGTAGGGATCAAAGTAGTCATTTGAGAGGTACTTTTTGTTCTTTTGGTAGGAATAATTTAAAGGTTCATATCAAAATGGAAGTTGTATTCCTCGTTTGTGTGCACGCTTATATTCCTCGGTTTCCTCTTCCTTTTCAGGTTCAAGAGGACCAGTCCATTGAATGGCATATTCCGGATACTTTTTATCTAACCCAAAACACGCAAAATCATACAACGTAGGTGTTTGGTATCTTCCCATTTTCAAATAATGTGGGTTATCATATCCGATTCCCCATTCTTTGTTAAAGTAAGTGAACTCTTTGGGTTTATTTAGAAAGATGGTTTGATCAGTTTGGCCCCTTTTATGGAGTTTGGTTTCGAGATCAAGAATTTTAGCAACAAACTCCTTATGCTGAATTTGAAGAGAGAAACATTGATACACAATTTCCTCTTTCTCATTCATGCACTGATCAAACCGAGACTGAAGATCAAATAATTTGGCCCTTAAGTCTTTAGGTGCTATTGAAAGATTTTTGCATTTCTCCTTTAACATAGCATTTTCAGACTTATGTTTTTCAGTTATTTTCATTTGAACATCTAGCTTTTCGGTTAGAGTTCTAATCTCAATCTTTTGTTCTTTAGTGGTGGCCTTAAAGGAATCTGCCCGTTCAACAAGTGATTGCATTTGATTCATAAAGTCTTGTTGAGTAGATTCACTTACCTGACTTGCCTTCTCTTCATCAGCTGGAGACGAGGTGCCGATAGCAAGAGCGTCTCGTGAAGACATATTTGGTTGCACTGGAATGATCGTCAGACGTTGTGCTCGATTCAAAGTGGAAAAGTATCAATGATACATAAATGTCCCCCTCCTGCAACTTAGTCGAATAAAGAACAGACACTTACCGGGTGAATGGAGATTCCGGATAAAAATACTTACCAGGTAGGATAGGTTTCCGGAAGAAATTGATTACCGGATACCTTGAGATGTCCGGATAATATGCTTTACCGGAAACTTTGGGTTTTCAGAACAAATTACCCGAAAAGGTTAAGAGAATAAGACTTACCCGGAAAGGATTAACACAAACGTCCGGAAACTCTGAAAGTATCCGGAATCTGCGGCTGGGTTTGTCCGGGAACTGCGGCTGTGGGTTTCCAATCGATTGTGAATCGACTAGGGTTGTTCAAAAATGTTCTTGAAAGATTAGAAACACTACCAAACACAAAAATAACACTAACCCAATAGATTTTGAAGGAAAAACAATACGTTTTGATGGTTAAAATTTGATTTTTCTCAAGAACACTAAAAACTTTTGACATTTAATTTGCTTAATTAACCACTCAAACGATCGAATTAAGGTATGAAAATTTGTAGAGTCACTCAAAACAATGATACTAACAATACCCAATAAACAAAATCGATCAATTTTACCAGAATCATAGAATTGATTTTCAAGAAAGAACACAGACGTGAAAAAGTGAAAAACTTACCAGAAATCAATATGAGCACTTTGAATCAATTCTGTCCGTCTGCTCTGATACCAATTGAGAGTTCCAGTTCCGTGCAACGTGTATTGAAATCAAACAGATAACACGATATAGTAACGATTTCAACTGGTCATCCACTTTACTTTCAATATTGAAAGAGAATTACAATAAGCATGTGAAAGTCAAAATGAACAACTAGCATATTTTCCTAAGGCTAAGATGCTTTATATATGGCGATCCCGTGGTTAACAAGCCCACGGCCCGTTCACTAACTAGGCTAAGATTAAAGTATTACAATTAGACCCTTGAACTTCTAATCAACCAAATAATTGCCCTAACACCGTCCATTTAATCCAACAAGGTTGATAACGTTTATCGATTACATCGAATGTAATTCCTAGCGTTATGGGATCCATTAACAACTTATTTGTTAAAGAGGGCATGTTTGATCCCATCTATGCCTTGGGTCTCTAATGCTTAGGTGACCTTTATCACAAAAGATTCCCAATCAAGTCATCCTACTTGAAACAACATGTGAAACTCACATCCATGCGGTTAGGTGACCTTTATCCCACAAAGACATAAGAATCACCTCATCCATCTCAAGACAGTCCAGGTAGTTAGGTGACCTTTATCCCACAAGGGTGTCATAGTGACGCATTGAGTGTTTCTCAAAAGGACGACATAGACTTGCATTTTGAAAGGGATTTAAATGTTCTACAATTCTAGTTTTGGAAAACATTTTAGTATCATGTGTTATTGCATACATCCAATAATACATGGTACTTTATTAATTAAAATCTTATTTCTCATCAAATGGTTCCTTTTAGTTAAATAAAATCTCTATTTTATCTACTAATTATTTGTGGTCAATTATTAATATCATATATTAACGTTTGAGTTTGACCACGATAAGAACCATTTATAGTATCTTAATAAACACTTTTATTATTTAGACTACGAGCTTGGATGAGTTTTTAAAATCTCCATTTTAAATAATTTGGTTCAATTAAAATCCAATTTTAAAGTTAGCTCGTTTTTCAATAAACAATTTTATATAAAACATATTTGAACCAATTTGCATGTCATCGATTTAAAATCTCCATTTTAAATATTGGTTGATTTAAAATATCTATTTTAAAATTTGGCTCATTTCATTTTTAAAACTAATTTTAAAAGTTTGTCGCTTCAATTTTTAAACAATTTTAAAACGCGTTTGAACTAATTTTTATGTTCTTTACTAGTTGTAAAATATCATATATTTTAAATCAAATAAAGTATGAACATAAACAAACACAACATGCAAAAGAATGTGCACAAACAAAGCCATCTCTAATGACATTTTTTGTGAGCCAAAACAAGAAATGTCAAGTCCATTCCTAAGGGACAATAAAAAGACTAAAAAATATGCTTCAAGCTCCCACTTGCTGTAACATCTCGATACAAAGCAAGACTCAATGCTTCCATCTTCAAGCTCCATGTTGGTCTTCTTTTTGTTACATTTTACAAAAAAAACTAGTTCTAACAACTAATTTAATACTTACAAAATGAACAAAAGAACATGAAATAATAAAACCTATTTATTATTATAAACCAACATAAATAAAAAATTACAACCATATCGAATTTCCAATACACACATTGAAGCATAAAAAGGTCCATGGCTTGTTTATGCACTAAAACTCATCAAAGAATTTTAACCAAACATTTTCATTGTTTTTCTAAGGCAACAATTTGTGACCAATCATGCATGAAAAGATGGTCACAACAATAAGGTTGTCAAAGAAGCCATGCATGGACTTTCTTACTTGAAGAAATCGTCCATGGCTTCCAAAAACAATAATAATAAAAAAACTTGAAACAAAAAAAAACATGCAAAGCCTTGGCTCTGATACCACTTGATGGGTCTTGTTCAAAATCGATTTTCTCAAAATCAAAAAATATGCAACGGAAGCTTAGAATTTTTTTGAACAACATAAAATAATTTATACCCAAAGTAAGATCTATTTGCATGCAGTTAAAGTTTCAACAAAAACAAGCTAGGAGAGAAGGAAGTAACAGCCTTTGTAGTCCTTTGGATCCTCTCGGGAGGTTGGAAGTTGATGGTGAATGTAGAACCCAAAATAGAGCTCCTCTAACGGTATCCACCACAAGCACCGACACCTTTTAGAATGCTAGTCCCTTTTTCTTGAAGATGCAAATATGGAGCCTTTAATACAAATCTACAAGAGATTTGAATAGCAAAAGAACACAAAACCACCACCACTTGGTGGTTTCGGCCAAGAGGGAGAAAAAGAGGAAGAGAAGAGAAAAATTCAAGAGTTTTTTTTAAGTTTTCTCTCCTTTTATTTAAAAGTCAAAAGACAATCTATGTACACAAGCAACCATTACTTGGCCACAAAAAGGTCCAATGAGAATAAGGCAAAAGGAGGTCCAATAAGAATAAGGCAAAAGGAGGTCCAATGAGAAAGAAGCTAGCCATGCAAATTTCCCTTTTAAACCCTCCTAGTTTGAATTAGTTAAAATCACTATTTTAACAATTTAAACTTATTACATATAGTCCCTCCTTTTAACTTCTAGTTAAATATGAACTCATCATATTTTAATAAACAAGAATCTTTATTTGCATCTCATATTATGAATCATATTCTATAATATTTATCAAGAATCAAATTCATATAAATATTAATTCGGTGTCCACTTGTTGTTCGGTGTGACCCTATAGGATCATATATTACTGGCAATATTATTTTATAATCATTCTTGAGCATATATAACCAACAGAACCAAGCGTTGACTTTAAAATTTCTTGATCATCGCTGCTCTCTTTTGTTGTTCATCTTCACTTGGCCTTAGAGGAGGCAAGGAAGGTCTTCTAGGATGTGAGAGCAGTTCTTCTTCTTCAGCTTGATCATCGGTCTCTTCCAGAGTAGAGACTGAGATTATCCGTTCTTCAGCGTTGAGCGCTGGGATTATTTGCTGTTGAGGAACTTCAACTATAGCCTCAAGCAGGGGATAGGAATAGCTGAAACAAAGTGATCGATGGAGTTAGATCACTTGAGGAGAAAAGATAGAGAAAGGAGATAGCTAAGTGTTTAGAGGTTTGAGGATAAGAAGGGTTGAGATTGAGAAGGGGTAGAGAAGGGATGCAGTGTATGGGAATAGAAAATAACATACCTGACAAACTGGCTTCTTGAGGAGAATGGCCAAGTTGTCATCAGCGAGACCCTTTTGTTTTTCTTTTGAGGCAGTCTTCGCTGGGGATTTCGCCTTAGTCCCCTCCCCTGGTTCATTTATTGTAACCCCTTTAAGCGCAGAGGCTTTGATCGCTGCAGGAGCTTTGATCACTGCACGTTTGAAGAAGAATTCGTCATCGTCTTCATCATCATCATTATCATCTTTTGGAGATGATGATGGTTCGTTGTCAGCAATGTCGACGTCTTCATCTTCCTCATCTTCTTCCTCTTCCTCACCCTCAAAATAGAGATTCACAGTGTTGTCCACTAAGGCGTGAGTAAGGTCTTCGTGTCGCTCCCCCTCAGGTGGAGAGGGACTTTTAGCGATTCCCTCAGGATTATCAGATTCGTGAGGGTCTTCATTATTTTCCTCGTCATTATTTTCCTGCCCCTCAACATTCTAGGGAAGGTCTTTGTCTGTCTTCTCCCCCTCTTCCGCTGAATGGGTGGGGAAGGGAAAGGTATCAACAACAGCATGTTAGTATCTCTATCTTCAGGGCCAAATATCCCAACTACTTGTTCTACCACTGCCATTCTGTCTTCGAGGCCAGAAATAGCAGGGGTACTATGAAGGATAAACTCCACTGCCATCTCCAGCTTGTTCCTGTCAGCCGAGGTGAAGTGAGATGTAGGAACAGTGGGAGCATCCATATTTTTGAGGATCTTGGTGAGCATGGATTTAACGTCAACGACTTCGTTTGTAAGGCTGCTCACCTCACCTTGTAGGCCGGTGTAGTTGGTCTTCAGAGAACTTACCTCACCACTGAGAGATGAAACCCTAGTGGAGAGATCAGTGATGTTGGTGTTGAGTTTGGTGATGGACGCGGTGTTGCTGATGATGCTAGTCTTTACAGTGTTTAGACCTCCATCAATCGTAGAGACATCAGCGTTGTCAGACTTGTCTTTAACAACATTGGAAATCTGCTTCAGCGTCTCTCCAGCGTCTGAAATTGCTGAAGAGTTGTTGGAGATGGTGGTGGTGAGTTTCTCCACTTTAGCAGCGATGTCCGTGAGGGACATGCTGATAGTGCCCATGTTTAGACCTGAAAAAGCAAATAACTGGTGAGCTAGGGAAAGCTCAGAAGGCAGGGGTGCAGAGGAGTGAATGTCACGAAACCCAGAGTGATGTTCCAAGTCGTCTTCAAAGGAAGACCCTACAGGTCTAGTGTTCTGCTGCATCATGTGCTGAAGGTGAGCAGCGGCAGAATCCGTCAGGGTTATCGATGGCATTGAGGGTGCCATTGTATAGAGAAAAGGAGTAGAGGTAGAAGCAAAATTTGAGAAAGGGATGGTGGTAGCAGTTTCAGCGTTGGATCCTCTGAGAAAATCTTCTGCCGCACTTTGAGGTGTTGAGGAGTTGGGGTTCTCATCCATGTTAACCTTAGTGAACTGTGTTACTGAAGCGGTTTAAAGTGGGGTGGTTTCAGCAAGTGTGGCGGAGTGGACCAAGAAAGCATCCAGCGTTGCCTTGGAAGAGGCGAACGTGGGGTCTTCAGCCTGAGAAGGCTTGGGGAGCTCCTTTGATTGCTTCATGGACTTATGGCTGATAGGGGGGGGGGGGGGGGTAGTAGAGTGTTTCCTTTCTTTCAGGGAGGAGGGTTTAGTGGCCAGGGTGGCAGCGGTTGGGATTATCGTTGCTGTAGCAGTATCCACTGAAGAAGAAGAAGGAGATCGAAGATGAGAGAGTAAAGTAGAGAGATGTACCTCGTTTGCCACGGGCTTAAAGTCAAGCACCTTAGGGCCGACCTGAGAGAGTTTCAAGTCTCCCTATTTGGGATAGTCTTCTTATAGGCCATAAGTGGAGAAAGGGGGAGAGTAATCTTGGATAGGGAACAACGGTGGGGCGGTCTGGAATTTCCACTCTTTGCATCATATCTTCGAAGATTACACGAGTGTAATCAACATGAAGACCTTTCAGCAGAGCATAGGCCATAGCAGTTTGGGTCTTTGACGCTTGGTCATGGGAACCCGTCTTTGCTGTCATGAAGCTTATCACATGTGCAAAGATGAAGTTGAGTTCAGAGGGCATCTTGTTTTTTAGCACAATGGTGATCTTCTTCTCAGGACATTCGCGGCCGGTATTCCAGATGTATTTCATTTTATCAAGGAAAGAGATGATTTCCTCCTTTCCTTCAAGGCTGTTGGGGTCCGAGAATGGAACGAAAGAGTGGTTCTTCGGGCCCGGTAAATTCAGGGCTGCCCGGATAGCTGTAGGTGTAATGGAACCTTCACCTAGTTTGGTCTCAAAACCGATGACAGAGTACTCCTTTTTGGATTTTGCAGAGATAGCAGTTGTACGATGAGCAGTGTACCAGAACTGATGTAGGAGTATTTTTATGGGCAGGAGGTGTGATAGTCATCATTGTAGCAAGCGGGCATGTCTTGATGAAATTTACAGCGTCATCAAGATGTGTTACAGCTTTCTTCTTGGGGAACTCAAGAAGAGCATAGTGGTTGTTGGAGACGAAGATGATCTGATGTAGGTCGTGTTTCATGTTTTCAGCCCTTTTCCAGGTTGAGGCAGCAGGGGCATTGGTAGTAGTAACATCAGCGATAAAAGCCATTTATGTTTTTCAACACAAGGAAGAATAAGATGAAGTAACGTCTGAAAATGGAAAGATTTTCCAAAATAAGGTTTTTGAGGTTTTACAGTTTCCTTTTTGGAGAAAGAAGATGTAAATAGTGTTTCTAGTTTGAAAAACTAGTGAATGTCTTATTTTCCAGTTTCCTTTTAAGGAAAGGATTCTGGAAAAACGTATGAATTAGGTTTAAGATTTTGAGTTTAAACCTAATGGAAAACCTTTTAACAAGTTTTATTCATAAAATCATGAAAAAGATAATTTCAATGTATTGAAAACATATTTGTTTGTTCTTGTGTAAGCAAGAAGAAGATCAAAACAAGTTAGAAATAGATGTTTGGGATGAAATATTAACCTGTTTGATGATTGTTTGAAGAATTAAACCCAGATTATCACACAATAAGCTTGAGAAAACAAGAATGCAAGGAGGTTCTTTCGAGTTTGAGAATTCGAGAGCGTAAAAGGTAAAAATATAAACGAGAGTTATTTATATAGTTAGAGTAGAGAGAGAAAGTGATGAGCGGGAAAAAGTTGTTCATCATGACACAGACACGTCCCACGAAACGGATTGGTCAAAAAACTCAACAGACGAACATGTCAGAGAAAAAGCGTGCCATAGGTTATCCGTTTGATGACGTCATAAACGTCCTTTCACATTTCTAAGGTGTCTCTGAGGGTTTTTAAAAAATTCAGGGACAATTGAAAAGAAATCACTGATGAGAAATATCAGTGAGCATAGTTATTTCCAAAAAAATCACTGAAGGAAGAGATATTTAGCGATACAAATTATTTTTAAATTCTGTGTGATGAAGTAAACTTTGGCGTTTGGAGAGAGAGAACATACCTTGATATCAACAAATCATTTTGTTCAGAGATTAGATGCTGAATAGGGAGGCATAATTTCCTTTATCACTGATCAAATGCATAACCACTGAAGAATTAATCTTCAAGGTTCAGCATTCCAAGCTCGCTGATGAAAAAGTTGAATCTTGTCTCATCAAGAGGTTCGGTGAAGAGATCATCTAACTGAAAGTCAGTTGGGATAAAGTAAAGTTCTATGTCACCATTCATCACATGATCTCTGATAAAGTGATACCTGATGTCGACGTGTTTGGTCTTTGAGTGTAGTACTAGATTATTTGCTATAGCGATGGCACTAGTGCCATCGCAATATATTGGAATTTTGGAGAGCTGAAGATCATAGTCCAATAGTTGATTTCTCATCCATAAGACTTGAGCACAACAACTTCCAACAGATATATACTCAGCTTCAACTGTAGAGGTGGACACCGAACTTTGTTTCTTGCTTGTCTAAATTACCAGCTTTCTACCCAGGAGCTGATAGCCTCCTGTGGTGCTTTTCCTATCCAGCTTACAACATGAAAAATCACTATCTGAATAGGCAGTTAGATCGAACCCTGAGTCTTTAGGATACCAAAGATCTAGGTTGGGAGTACCCTTCAGATATCTGAAAATTCGCTTTACAGTGATTAGATGTGATTCTTTGGGTTCAAATTGATATCATGCATACAAACAAGTAGCATACATAATATCAGGACGGCTAGCTATAAGATAAAGGAGAGAGCCGATCATCCCATGGTACGCAGTGGCATTAACAGTTTTCCCTGAAGGATCTTTGTTAAGTGTCAGCGGTGGTGCCAGAGGGCTTTTCATAGCTGAGCTTCGAGTAAGATCAAACTTCTTCAGCATATCTATGACATACTTACCTTGGTAGATAAACGTTCCGTTATCATTTTGCTTGATTTGGAGTGCAAGGAAGTAGTTCAGTTCACCCATCATACTCATTTTATATTCAGATTTCATTCTTTCAGCGAAACGAGTACAAAGAGATGTGTTAGTAAAACCAAATATAATGTCATCAACATATATTTGAACAAGAATGATATGACCTTTTACTTTTATGAAAAATAGAGTGTTATCAATGTTACCATGCTCAAAATTTTCAATGAGAAGAAAAGAGGATAGAGTGTCATACCATGCACGTGGAGCTTGTTTCAGTCCATAAAGTGCCTTATCCAGCTTATAAACATAACCTGGATGCTTAGGATCAGTGAATCCCGGAGGTTGTTCAACGTAGACTTCTTCATTCAGCCTTCCATTGAGAAATGCTGATTTCACATCCATTTGATATACTTTGAAGTCTTTATGAACATCGTAAGCTAGAAATAGACGAATAGCTTCAAGTCTTGCAACTAGAGAAAAAGTTTCTACATAATCTATACCTTCCTCTTGTCTGTATCCCTGAGCAACTAAACGAGCTTTGTTGCGGGTTACAGTTCCATTTTCATCCAACTTATTTCGATAGACTTATTGGTGCTTATCACTGCTTTGTCAGATGGTCTTGGAACGAGATTCCAAACCTTGTTTCTTTCGAATTCAACCAGCCTTTCTTGCGTAGCGCTGACCTAGTTTGAATCTTTGAGGGCATCACCAACTTTCGTTGGTTCAGTTAGTGAAATAAAATTTACATAAAGACAAAAGTTACCTGTACTGCGTCGAGTCTGAACACATGTGTTTGGATCACCAAGAATTTGATCGATAGGGTGATTTAGGGTCCATCGCTGAGCAAGAGCATGAGCTGCTGAGTCAGAATGGAACTCTGGAAACACTGAGGAGGAAACTTCAGCGACGTCAGGTAGTGGAGGCACGATTGGCAGTATAGACGAAATTTAATTCACTGACTGCTGAGAGGTTGATGGAATATCAGATCATGGGTCAGAAACATGCATAGTGTTGATGGGAACAGTTGAAACCCAAGATGATTCAGCTTCACTTGTCTGCACGCTAGGAATGATGATAGGATCATCATTAGCGGTTGGAATGATGATAGGATCATCATCAAAGGTGACATGAATAGTTTCTTCTACAATTTGTCTTCTTTTATTGAAGACTCTGAAGGCTTTGGATACAGAAGAATATCCAAGAAATATTCTGTCGTCAGCTTTGGGATCGAATTTTCCAAGAGCATCTCTGTTGTTTAAGATAAAGCACTGACAACTAAAGATGTGAAGAAAACTGATAGATGGTTTTCTTCCATGGAAAAGTTCATAGGCAGTCTTGTTGAATCTTTTGACGATCAGCGATCTATTCTGCGTAAAGCAAGCAGTGTTGACAGCTTCAACCCAGAACGGAGTAGGTAGATGAGAATCGCTGAGCATTGAACAAGCAGCTTTGATGATCGTTCGGTTTCTTCTTTCAGCGAATCCATTTTGTTGAGGTGTTCTCACTGTACAAAAGTTGTAAGAAATACCCTTACTTTCAAAGAAGCTATCAAGGGAACTGTTTTTTATTTCAATTCCATGATCACTCCTTATTGGGCGAACAGTGAGATTATTCAGGACTTCCGTTTTCCTGACGAAAGACATTTGTTCTTCTGAGGTGTTGCTCTTAGAACGAAGAAACATAACCCAGGTGTAGCGAGAGAATTCGTCCACGATAACCAACGTATATTTCTTTCCAGCGATGGATTGAATGTTGATAGGGCCAAACAGATCCATGTGGAGAAGTTGGAGGGGAGATGACACTATGGAAACTTGCTTTGATTTGAAGCTAGTTTTGGTTTGTTTTCCTTTTTCACACGCTGAACAGAGAGATTCCTTAGCGTATGGGTGTTGAGGAAGACCAGTGACTAACACTTTTGAAGAAAGAGTATTTAGTGTCTTGAAGTTGAGATGAGAGAGCCTTTTATGCCATAGCCAGTTGACATCAGGAGAGGCTTTGGAGAAAAAGCAAGCATTCTCAGTGGTTGTTGAGTCCATGTTTATTACATAAACATTTTCCAAACGGTATCCACTGAGGGAAATTTTCTCCTTCTTGTCAAGGACGAAACATGCTTCCTTAGTGAAGCAAACTTTGAAGTCCTTGTCACATAGCTGACTGATGCTAAGAAGATTGTGCTTCAGCCCTTCGACGTATGCGACTCTTCTGAAGGTTGTTGTACCATTAGAGAGTACACCAAACCCTCGGGTATAGCCTTTTCCATTTCCACTAAAGGTCATAGAGGGACCTTTTTCTTCCTTATACTCAGTGAGCAGGTTTTTCTTTCCAGTTATGTGTCGAGAGCATCTGATATCAAGGTACCAGATACCCTTTGAGACCTGCAAACAAAGGAAGATTATTTTTGAATTGGTACCCACTTAACTATATGACCACATTTGTTAGTGGTGGTAGAGGAAGTAGATGGTTCATCAATCTTCACAGAATTTGAAGATTCAGCTTCAGTGACATTCACTTTGGTTAATTTCTTAACCCCAGTGGTGGTTTGCACCTTAACCTGGTTTGCACCAGGATTGGTCTTCTTTCCCTTGGGGGCATTGATCTTCACCTTAGCTAATTTCTCAGCTTTGGTGGCTGTAGGGCATTTGCTAGCAATATGATCGGTAAGTCCACAGTGATAACATTTCTTATAGCTAAAAGTAGCTTTAGGACCATTTGCATGCTTAGCAGAGATTTTTAAATGGACAGGGCCAACACCAAGAATACCTTTGGCATCGGAAATTGGAGGAACTACCAGTTCTTTGGATTTATTACGAGTTACATCCACTCTAAGTTTAGGAGTAGACCGGTGAATGAATTTAGGGATCTTAGTTTTAGAAGTAGAGGGATGACTCACTGAAGGTTTGGAAACTTTCAGCTTAGGTACATTGGTACCCTTCTGAGGTTTTGAACTACTTTTTCCTTACCTTTAGAAATCAAGGTAGGTTTATCCTCAGGGGATGAGAGTTTTAGAAGAAGAAGAGCACGGAGGTAATGAGGTGTCAGAGATAGAAGACACGAACATTCCAAACTTAAGCATGGAACGATCAGTGGTTGGTTCCTCAGCGTCACCTTTGTAACCAATACCACTTCTGTCTTTAGCAAGGATCTGAGCACCGATTATTTCAATGATCTTTGTTGAGGATTTATACCATCCTTCAACAGTAGCCAGCTTTCAGTTCAGCGATAGCTTTTTCTCGCTCGATACTGATGACTTGATTTACGTAGACCTGATCTTTCAAATTATTTTCTACGTTTGAAAGCTCTTGAATTTTCAGGTGACAATTTTTAAGTTGTTCAGTTAAATCTAATTTCGTTTGTTCAGCTTTGGTCTTGCCATTCATGGCATCGTATAAATCAACAGTCAGTATATCGATAGCTCGAAGTCTATCAGCATTAGTGATAGCTGAAGTAGAAGTAGAAGAGATTGATACCTGAGAGGTAGAAGTAGAGGGAATTTCAGCATGTTCTTCCTCTTCTTCTATTTGGGCCATGAGGCAGAGATTGGCCTCATCTTCTTCATCTGAATCTGATTCTTCATCAGACTCAGTCCAATCATAATCTTTAGCGATCAAACCTTTTCCTTTCTTTTTGTATGCTTTCAACTTAGCATACTTTTCTTTCAGCGTTTGATATTTGTCATCTCTAGCCCTGGGGTTAGAGGATTTCTTAAAGGAAGAAGAAGGTTTAAAGACTTTCTTTGACCTGCATTCACTTACAAAGTGTCCTACTTTTTCACAGTTAAAGCAGGTAGCAGTAGCCTTATCAACATGAGTAGATTTAGGCTTGTCAATGATAGAGAGAGGTTTATTTCTTATGAAGTTACTCTTTCTAGCAAACTTCCTGAAAGAATTTGTCAGGAGTGCCAGAGATTCATCAAGTTCTGAAGGATCAGCGTCTAATGAATCATCAGAGTTAGATTCCATTTAAGTGATCGTGACAGTTGACCGCTGAGCCGGTATTGACTTTGAGGAGAGTAAAGCAACAAGTGTGCTTTTGGAATATTTGACGATATTCTTCTTAAGTTGACACGACTGCTCATGATTGAGCATAGTGCCAAATAAGGTAGGAAGAGTCAGAAATTTAAGATCCTTAAAGAGCTTATGACACATGGTATAGTTGTCCCAGCTTTCAGGAAGACATTCCAAATTTTTTGTCAGGATCTCATTATTAGAGTAGGTCTTACCAACATTTTTTAAATCTATAATTAAACAATTAAAGCGTTGGTGAACTTCAGAAAGAGTTTCATTCTTACCAGCGATTAAACTTTCATACTGTCTTACCAGGTTGATTCTTCTAGAGTCTTGGACTTCAGCAGTACCTTCATATTGAACACATATAGTGTCCCACATGGCTTTGGAACTCTTCAGGTTCATGATGGAGTAGTAGACTTCATCAGGAAAATCCATTGAGATGATAGATCTGGCCTTAGTGTCGATGACCACTTTCTTTTTATCTTCATCAGTCCACTGAGAGACTATTATAGGAATCAATCTTTCAGGAACAGCAGGTGTGGTGGTGGTGACTGGAACAACTTGATCTATAATTAAAGGAACATAGGGTTCATTTTCAATATAGTAAGGTATAGTAGGATCCACACCTTCCAAGAAGAGCATCATTCGATTTTTCCAAAGATTGAAGTTGTCTTTGCTAAATCGAGGTGGTTTGGCAAGAGAGCCATTATCTATGTAGTTAGTGTTTGTAGAATTTTCCATATTGAAGAGATAACAAGGAAGAGAGTATAAGCAAGATCTTGTTTATGAGATTAAACAAACTGCTCTGATACCACTTGTTGGTCTCGAAGGTTATACAAGTTTGTAGAAGGGGGGTTGAATACAAACACATATTTTTATCTTTCTAAATTGTTTATTGTTATAATCAAACAATTTACAGTTTGTTGCGGAATAAGATCAAGTTAAAAACCTAATCTAAACAAACTATGAGAACACACAGATTTCTTGCACTAGAAATAGAGAGAAAAGAGGATAAGAAAACTAAGGAGGGTTTTCTTGCACTAAGTAGTTCCACGAGAAGGAGATGGCCGAGAACTTCACAAATGAAGTAGGGTTCTCTATTTACACTGCATGCATTTAATGCAAAATAGTACACCTTTACACGTGGTAGCCTCTGGTTGGTTGCATGATTTAACTTTAGCAAACAACTTATTGGCCGCATGGTGAACAATGTAGTTGCAGAGTTGGTTGTACGATTCTGGACAAAAGGGATGTCCGTGCTGACAAAATCGTACGGAGGCGTGCAATGGGATAAGACAAAAGTTGCTTGTAGAACAGGCTTCATGATCAGTGTTCGCTAAATGAATCTTTATCAATGAATGATAAAGTTCAGCGTTCACTGAAGTCTTCTACTTGAAACTTCGCGTGGAATGGACAAGTCTTGTCTTCGCTGATGTCCACATCAGGTCACTTGTTCTTCAGCTCGGTCTTCGATTTCAGCTTCGAACTTTGTTGACGCGAATCTTGTCTTCAAGGATCATAAGTAAACAATTACATGATGAACATTCAGCGATCATCGGTGAGACTAAACAGACTTAGTATATTTTCTTTGATGATAAAACATTAATACATATCGTCTACTTACAATTTTCACTAAGTAGTTTTCAGAGTCATTATCAAATCACTGAGGGTTTGGTTCAACAAAGTGTGATGTTTCCTTTAAGACTTTATTCAATTCAACAGTTGCTTCAACTTTCTCATGATTGTATTTGTTGTTTTGCATGTGGTTTGAATGATTTTGTTGACCGGAAATATGCATCTCATTGGTATGGTACTTATAGTATCCCCGATCCTCACTATAATAGGGCATCTAACCATCAAAGATCCATCAAAGGATGGATACCAAAATCCTTCTAATCTATTTTTGCAGGACTGTCATGTTCGTTTAGTTCAGAATATACTTTTCACATGACTGCATTCGAAGGTTATGCCACATTTGAGGGGGAGTATCAGGTATTTGTCACATAAATGCAATTTTTAGTGAATTCAAAGAACCATGGTAATGCATTCTGAACAACTTACTTGTGTTTGTTATTCTCTGATTTTAACTTCCATGATTGCCACATGTTATATTTTCTTGACTTAGTTATTTCGATGTCTCATATGTTTGTTGATTTTTCGATGGAATACACTCTCTTGAATTCAAATTTGTTTTTTAAAGTTCGTCATTTCATGCTAATGATTCACTTCTTGTTTGATAAAATAATTGTGACTTGTTCTTCACAATTAAAATCTCTATTCATTGTTTCATTTTTGACCATAATGTGCTCAATGAGTCATTCTGTTTAGCGCTTGATCCCGTTTCTCTTGAAAATCTATATTTCAAATGATTTTTATGATTTTTGATCATCTCAGATCAATACTCATTCTTAGTTGTTTTGACTTCTAAACACTTTAGTTTAGAACTCGTACTTCACTGTTTACTAAACTGTTCTATTCGTTGCATGAAAGGAGTGTTAGGAATTATATTGTTTCTATGGTTTATTCAGAACCAGAAGGACCTACCCAAGAAATACATTTTATTTATAGATATTAGTGAGGTATCTAGCTTGATAGATGAGTTTGGAGTGAAAAGATTATGGTGAGGATGTGACAGGACTTAAAAGAATTATTGATCCTTACCAAACCGAGGCAGTTATCAGGGTAACCACATAATCTATCCATTCTCACTCTTTGGAGATGAATATTAAAACTGATATGGGCCCAATGTCGATAACTTGTGTCACCCCACCTCGCCACTCAAGTATCTCACAACAGATGCTTGTTTCATATATTCATGGAGAATTAGCACATAATCTATCTATTCCTCCCTCGGAGGTCTTAGATATTGAAAAAGGAATACACCAGCTCCGGTCTCCGAACTTCATAATATAATCACTGTGTCTATTGATTTTTAACCTGCGTCCTAGGTTAAATCAATATTTAAGCCAACCATATATAAATTATTTATTTCACACATGCACGAGTCTTTGTGATTTCAATCGCATATCTTTGTGATATTGCCGGAACAGTTTGAGAAGAATGCTTTAAAATTTAACTTCATTGATAACTGGAAGTCCTATCAGAGATACCCGATACCAACTCTAAACATAGGCCACACAATTATCTTAATTGTTGTGATAACAGTTACTATTGTGTTTCTGTGTTAGATATTTACCCCATTTTGGTTACTATAAAGTTTTATCGGATATTTTGCTCCTCATCAGTTTTGTCTTTGATGTTACATGATGCTCCGGATGCTCCTACTCATCATGAGGGGGAGATATGATACAATATCAAAGACACGGATAATCAAGTTGAGGGGGAGTTCGCAAAAGCTGAGGGGAGGTAATTGTTATTTGATCAGTCACAAAAAGTGTTTACAAGCGATCAATTCTTCTCATCCCTTTTCAAGTGGTGTTCGCTACAAATTGTTATTTCCTCCTTCGAGCAGATTGGTTCTACAAGATCTTAAAGCTAAAGCTGAAAGCAAATTCAACTCGCGGTTCAAAGATAGATTTTTTTATTTTGGAGTGAAGATGCAATGTGGAATGTCACGTAACTCGCACATTATCTTTCTTGTGTGCTTATCCGATGTGTCGAGTTCCTACAGTTGAAAGGTGCTTTTCATGCACTCAGTCGAGGTAATTGTTCATTGAATCTGGTGATAAAGTTGAAGATATTAATATAAGAGCTTTATTAAGGGGGGGGGGGGAGTTGAAAGATGTAGGATCCCAGATTCAACAAGTAACAATAATAATAGCAAGGATCTTTGTATTGATTGATAAAGAGAAGAGTTTACTTGATATTGGAAATGAAGAACAACTCTTTCTTGTATGAAGCTCTCTCTTTCTCTCTTTCTCTCTTTCTATACGTATGACTGATGAAAATGGAGGAAAGGAAAAATAGAGGCTTAACCTAAATAAACTCTAATACAAGACTTTATAACCAAAAACAACAATTGGTTATTTACAATATTAGCCCTTGACACTCAACAAATACAAATAAACCCTTACACCACTTTAAAGTGTTTCTTTATAAAACATTCATATAAATTGGGGGCTAAATAAAGCTAACAATCTCCCCCTAATGTTTTATAAAGAAAGCATCATCTTGTAGTCTCCCCCTTGCTTTCTTTAGAGGCGTTGGAGTGTCAATCTTCATGTCTTGTGAGAGTCTTCTTTTCCTGATCTTCCACGATGTCAGTTGCTTCAATTCCTTCTTTGACTCCCCCTTGATCGTTGCATACTCCTCCTTGATCTTTGCGTACTCCCCCTTGACTGTTGCATTACTTTTCTGGTCTCAGTTATCTCTCAAACGATCAGAGAACGATTTGATGTGCGGAAGCTTGTATAACCAATTTGAGTAGTAACCGATAGTAGATAAACAACTATGAGATGATGAGTAGCAAATACATTCTGCTCATGAGAATCTGCATTAAAGAATAAGTAACCAGGGGTAATCATCTAACACAAAAGCACATAGCAACTGTTATCACAACAATTAAAATAATTGTGTGGCCTATGTTCAGAGTTGACAAATATGAAGCTCTGATAGGACTTCCAGTTATCATAGAAGTAAAATTATAGAAATCAAACCTCTCAAACTGTTCTGGCAATATCACATAGATATGCATGTGGAATCACAAAGATTCGTGATATTGTGTGGAAGAAAATAGAATATTATCTATTAAGCTCAAAAGTGTGTAAACTGTTTGGACATAACAGGTTTCCACAGACTCAATGTGCATGAGTGAAGTGTGAAGGTGGGACAAATTTCCTTCTTTTCAATATCCAATCTTCCAAATAAAGATCAGATAGCATATGTGCTGCTTCCCCGTGGAAAAGTGAAGTATTTCCCTGTTGAGAAGGAAATAAGTAGCTAGTGGGGTTAATTCAAGAGTTGGCATGGGCTAATTGCCTGTTTCAATGATAATCACCAAAGAGTCGTGATAAATCAGTAATGTGGCTTGCCCGGCTCAGAAAAAGATAGTGCAGAGTTATATATTTCTTTTGACTCTGTTCTCACACCCTCTTTCTTTTTATCATGTAGCTCACATCTAACCAAACTCTCTTTTCAATTTTTACCTCTTAAGCACAATGAGAAAAACTCAGATGAGTTATCTCCCCCACTCTTTGATGTAGACCCTTCACCTCTCAAACACTCAGTGTTTACTTCTTTGGTAGGAAACACAGGTTTAGGTGATCCATAGAAGTTCTATAAAGCTCACACATTTATCCCATGAAATTTTTGTCCTTGATGTTCGATTGTTCCACACACTGACTACTTGTAGTCTCAGAAAAGCATTTAAAATCCAACTTCTATATTTGAAAAAGCATTTTGGCATCTAGAAGTGGTTTGACCATTTGATCCCATGTTTTATCATTCTAAAGATGGCCTTTCTCTAAAAATGATGACGAGTTTAAAGGTTTAGAAAATTTACCTTTACACGAACATGGTCAGATTGGCATTCTCCCCCTCAAATTGAGCATTAAATCTCATTTAAGCGCAATTTGAAATCAGATATCCTATAAAAATAAAAAGGTGTTGGTAATCATCTTTGATGATTCCTCATTTGTTAGGAATATCAAAAGCACAGTTAATTCAAATAAAAAGGAAACATGGTGCTGGGGGTTAGAGATTAGAAATGCCAGTCAAAGTCTGATTTGTTGAGGTACTGGTCCTACACTGATGTGTGTAGAAACAACATTCAGTTGAAGTCCTGGTTCTATACTGATGTGTATAGAAGCAACCTCAATCTGATATGATTATGGCAATAGAGATAGTAAAGTGTTGCTTTCGATCCAGCAACCGTTTATTGACTTTGACACAGATTCTGACAATTAAGCACACTGATTCAGACCAAACGCAAATCATAAAAAAGTTTCATCTTTGTCTTACGAGTTCAACGCAACTGGACTCATGCGAATCCGAGCACCGAGTAAAAAGATGTGTGTGTTTTTCTGAAGCAACACAAAGCTGACAGTTAGTAAACAAAAATTGGGCTCTGATGTTCGGTCGCAGAGGTTCAGTCCACAGAGGCTCTGTCGGGTTTCATAGAGGTTCTGTGGTGAACAGTACCACAGAGGTTGGTCGACATAGGTTTGGCGGCAGAGGTTGATCGTAGTGCCGACGGAGCTCTGACGATGATTTTAGTGAAACACCTCTGTCCAGCAGATGTATACTGACTTTAGCAGAGATTCTGACCAAGAAGAACACCGATTCAGACCAAGATCAAAACACGAAAAGTGTTCATCTATGTCTTAGGAATCCAACGCAGCTGGACTCATCAAATTTGGAGCTTCGAGGAGGGAGTTATGTTGAAAATACGACAGGTGCGCAAATCTGACAGCAAGAACTAAGACGTTGCGCTATGGGCTCTGAGGTTCGGTTGCAGAGGTTTAGTCCACAGAGGCTCTGTCAGGTTTCACAGAGGTTCTGTGGTGAACAGTACCACAGAAGGTGGTCGCAAAAATTCTGGGCCAAATATTATGTTGTCGCTCGGCAGAGGTTGATCGAGGTAAGACAGAGGCTTATTGCTCACAGAGGTTCTGCACATTAGTGCAGAGGCTCTGGACAGACTCACAGAGGTCTCTGCGATCTGCCTCTGCGTTTCGAATCTACAGAACATCTTCTGCAGAATGCCAACTTTAAACTGCACAATTTCTGATGGCTTATTGACAACCTTTATCAACATCATCAGAGACATCTGTGATTACCCTTTGTGATCAACATCTATGCATCCTCGGTACTGCCTTATAGAGCTTCTGCCCATATACAAACCTTCTGGATAGATTAAGGAACAGCTTTGCATCTGATTGATCACAAAAGTATCTTCTGAATAACATGAAACCATCTATGGATATACAAGTCTGTAACTTATGCCCTTTTAAATCTGGATGTACACCTCTGCAATCGAAGCAATCTGCCTCTGGACAGACGTCCACTTCTGGAATCTGTCTTAATTTGCTGTTATCAAGAGCTAGATCTGGATAGCCACAGAGGTTCTGTGATTTGTCACAGAGGCTCTGTGAACTGCCCAGAGGCTCTGATCAATCTTCTGTGCAAATTTGGAAAGCTCATGATCTGCACTTCGAGTACTAGCCTATTTCAGCATGACAACAACATTAAACATTTTTCACAGCAGAAGATCCTTGTAGATATCCTTCGTTCAACACAGATCTGGACAGTCACATCGAACACATCTCTGCACACAGCTCCATCTAATACAACAACTGCACTTCTGGGTAGTTTCTTCGGCTGTCTATGCTTCTATTATTATCCTTTCAACTTCTGAAATAGCAACTTCTGCATAGACATTAAACTGAACCATCTCTGCACATGTACAAAGCTTTTCTGTCAACGACCAGAGCCTTTGGACAGAACACTATGCATATGGACGACGTCTTGACTAAAGCACTGGTAAGTATGTGCGTCAGAAGCATCTGTGCACTTTTCAAATGCAACTGTAATCTGGAACCTTTTTTGTTTTGTTTTAAGCTCTGTCAATGACTCTTTGATTCAGCAAGGTTCCAATTCTGCATCTTTTGGTTTATGACAGCATCCCTTATGTTTTGATTCTGCATATACACAGCAGCAGAAAATTTATGAGCACAACCTCTTAATCAGAAGTTGCAGCTTAATCAACATCTGGACAGCAGTAGCCATGAACCTGCTGCATACTTAAGTCTGTATCAATCGAAGTTTGTACACTTCGATTAAGCTCCCTACAGCAACAGCAGCTTAATCGATTTTGAGCAAACTTTCTGCTGCATACTTCAAATTATGTTTTTCAAAGTGGTTAACAGCAACTTAATGTGTTTTAAATTCTATTGGACAACACATGTTGAACAGTAGCAATTTGGTCTTTGGATAGCAAGGATATTATGAACTTTGACAGCAGCTTTCTGATTTTTGCTGCACAAAACAGAAGCCAAACAGCAGCCAAACAGCAGCCAAACAGCAGCTGAAACAGCAGCCAAATAGGAGCTTAAACTGCAGCCAAACAGCAGCTTAAACTGCAGCCAAACAGCAGCTTAAACTACAGCCAAACAGCAGCCAAACTGCAGCCAAACAGCAGCTTAAACTGCAGCCAAACAGCAGCTTAAACTGCAGCCAAACAGCAGCCAAACTGCAGCTTAAACTGCAGCCAAACAGCAGCTGAAACAGCAGCCAAGCATCAGCTTAAACAGCAGCCAAACAGTCTACATATTCCCTTTTTTTGTTTATGACAGCATTGGGTATCAAGCTGTAAACTCTGAATGGATCACAATCTGCTGTATTTATGCAAACCACAACAGTAGCAACATTTTGACAGCAAAACATGTGATCACAGAGGGTGCTTCTGTAGTCTCTGCATGGTATCAACTGATCTGCATTAGACTTGACTTGAGACATCAAATAGCTAGACCACATCTGATCTGATCAGCTTCTGATTTGCACACAGATCACACATATCAGCTTATTTGCACACTAATTTGTACACAGATCAACTTATTAATATTCAAACAATTGAGTACACATAAGGTTGAAAAACGAGCATAGTTGAGTCTGTTCATAAGCTCTGTAAGACTAGATTACAAAAATCTGATGTTTGCTTTGACTTTACTCCTGATCTGAAGTATGCAAGTAGTGTAAATTTGCATTAAGCTTCTTCATTAAGTTGTATGCACAGTCACAAACACCACCAGGACAGCAACTATCTTTCTGTTTTTAAGATTTAACCACAGCAAACATGCTGAATTGAGCACATAACTACTGCTCATTATTCTGAAATCACTTCTGACTTAAGTACATCTAAACTCAACATAATTAAGCACAACTTATCAGTTTTGACTTGTTGTTGCACAAGCCTGTACAGTTGCTGAACTGGCTGTTAATTCAATCTTTGAAGAACGAGTCCTAAACTGATGTGTTTAGGAGTCCATTATCCACTGAAGTGTGAGTCCTTAACAGATGTATTAAGGAGTCCAGTATCCCTGCAAGACAGATCAAACAATTTTTGGTACCCATTCCCAAATGGGTCCTATTTTGTTAGGATTTGCAAGAAGTGCTTTGCTGATCTTCTTATGTTCAACAGAAACAAATGGCTTTCGAACATTTTGAACAAGTGAAGAGCTTTTGACTATCCAAACCATTTTTACTCTTCTAAAAACTTGATTAACTGATTGATCTAGCCTACGATAATAGAAAGGATTAGGAGTAGAGATATGATTTGTTGAAAACTTGTTTGGCTTAAAGAACACCTTTGTTTTAACAGAACTTTCAGAATTTAATTTGAGAACCAAATCATTTCGTTCTTTAATGCACATATCAACTTGTGATTGTAAATCAGATTTCAACTTCCTCTCTTTCCTAATCTCAGCAGATAAATCAAAGAACCTTATTGTCAGTCTCTTTACTTCAGATCTAAAGTATAATCTCTTTCTTTCAAAGTCATCTTTTAGGCATTTCACTTGAAATCCTTGAACCTTCAACTTTTCGGACTCTTTTCTTTCAAAATCACTCTCTTTCCTCTCTTTTTCAAGAGTTTTATGTAATTCTGAGATTTTGCAAGAAAACTCCACAGACTTTGTTTCAAAAACAGATTTCTTCTTTTCAAAATTCTCTCTTTCACATACCACAACCTTTTTAAAATCTGAAACCAGATTAGAAAATGTTAAACATTTATGTTCAAGTCTATTTTTCTCCTTTTCAAAAAACTTTTCTGAACCAGACAGTTTTCTCTCCAGCTCAATATTTTCACGGGTTAAGAGTTTACCTGATTCTTCAAGCTTTGCAATCTTTTCTGAATCGATCAGATTGCTTTTGTTCCTTTCATCCAACTCTTTCTCAAGATTAGGAATAATTTTGCGAAAGCTGGAACTAAGTTTAGAATAGTGTTTATAATCTGCATCACAACTAAATCTTAGTCTTGGCATACTTACTTCAGCAATTCTAATCTTATCCCTCTTGTCTTTTTCAAGAACAAGCTTGGTTTTTTCAAGAATAAGCTTTTCTTTCTCCTGAGTCAAAAGTCCACATTCTCTTATATAGAAATTGAGATCAAGAATATTAGAACGACCTGATGTGGAGCATTTAGAGTCTGCCATTTAAATGAAAACAGGGAATAAAAAGATAAGCACTCTTTTAAAAATGTTACTTGAGAGATCGTGAGACAATTTTAATGGTGATTCAAAGGTTTAAAACACAGATATAATGTTGATATCACAAAGGTTCAAATTTACAGTTCAAACACAGATTAATTTCTGACTTTTTAAACACAGTTAGGTCAAACTCAACAGTTTAGGTTAACTTATTTGAACATAAGAATTCAAGAGTTAAACTCAAAAGTTCGAACCTGTGATGAATCAGCCTAGAAATCTACTGTTCGCGCTTACCAGGGCTGCTGTAGACAGATTCTGGGATGAAGTAGCAAAAATCGAATTGAGCTTCCTCTTACTTCTGTGTTTATTGAACTGATCAGGGGCTGAATTCGAAGAGGTTGTGTCTGGACTTTGAATCAATAATTGTCTTTGCTCTGATACCAATTGTAGGATCCCGGATTCAACAAGTAACAATAATAATAGCAAGGATCTTTGTATTGATTGATAAAGAGAAGAGTTTACTTGATATAGGAAATGAAGAACAACTCTTTCTTGTATGAAGCTCTCTTTTTCTCTCTTTCTCTCTTTCTATACGTATGACTGATGAAAATGGAGGAAAGGAAAAATAGAGGCTTAACCTAAATAAACTCTAATACAAGACTTTATAACCAAAAACAACAATTGGTTATTTACAATATTAGCCCTTGACACTCAACAAATACAAATAAACCCTTACACCACTTTAAAGTGTTTCTTTATAAAACATTCATATAAATTGGGGGCTAAATAAAGCTAACAAAAGATATGAAGACAAGCAACACCAAAGTGTTTCAAAGATTCAAGAGGGAAAGAAGATCAAGACCTAAAGTTTTCAAGACCATTTTTTCTTTATATAACTTTAGGGGGAGATTGTTAGGACCATAAATGTCCTACTTATTAGAAAGTTATATAAAGAATTATAAAGTTATTTATTTATTGTAAAAGCCTTTAATTGATAAATGGGCTTTAGTGCGTTAATGGGCTTGAGCCTTAATTATAATAGGCCTACGTATAAATAGCTTTTGTTGAGTCAAGTTTTAGGTTATCCGTTCATTAAGCAGAAAGAAAGAAGAATAGGTTAATTGTTCTTATTACTTTCACAGTGTATTCTCTTTGAACGGTTGATAATATTGAATGAATGATGGATAGATGACCAATTGAAATCAAACATTGTTATTGATTATTGATTACTGATTTCATTGTTATTGCACTAATATGGGGTCCACATAAGGGTATAAAGTGTAATTTAGAACTAGTTTTTTTTGGAGATTGTGAAGCTTTAATTTTTGTACATCTATCCTCTTAAAATTAACAGTTGAATGACTGTTTAGAGTTTAGGAAACTCAAACTTAAAGCGGCACACCAAAAAAACATGCCCGGGGTTGAGGTCGGCGGTGATTCAAGTGAACCGATACTTGACAATCGAAGTCAAATATAGGCGTTTGATGGTTATTTGAACCGGAAAATGAACAAAAAATGTGTCATTAAAGTTGGGTTGTCGTTCGGACATTTCGACAACCCTCACAGTACGAAGATGATCCAAAAAAACGCTACAACCACACCACAATCCGGTAAGTCGTCAAACTCTTAGACATGATGCACTTAAAATATGGAAAACGTGTCAAAATGAAATGCGAGAAATATTATCTTTTTCCTATCTCGGTTTCTTTAACATATGATGTACCCAGCGCACCATACAGATTGTCGACTTCTTATATATGCATAACATCACACTGGATTGAGCCACAATCGTGGCAATTATTCAAACGTGTAATCACGTTTGAACCATTTGGTACGCCATATTCGGGTCATCACAAATTTTTAATAATCTATATTCTAAAGTGATAAGCATTTCACTTGATAATGCTAGTAATAATAATCGAGTGTTGAGAAATTAAAGTTGGCTTTGACCCCGGGATTAGACGATCCTTTATTTCATACATGTTGTGCACACATAATCAATTTAGTCGTTCAAGAGGGTTTCAATACATGTAAACCCGTAATAGATAAGCTTAGACTTATGTTACGGTGAATTTTTTACAATAGATAAAAAATGCATGCGACATATATAAAATATCGCGAGGATGTTGGTTTTAGAGCTTTGGGACTGAACTTTGATATGTTCTTTAGATGGAATTCAACTTATTTTATGATTGAAAACTTGCTAAAACAAAAAACTATTTTCAAGCATTTTATAATATTCATTACACTAATAATTCTATTAAAATTTTGATTGGGTCCTTCTTGAGGGATTATACGATATTTAGGGCGATTTTAAATATGCGACAACTCTTTTATCCGATATTAATTATCCAACAAACCTTTACTTTTAAATCAATTATTTATTTTGGCAAGTAAGATTTCACAATACGAAGACCATCACTATTGGAGAATGTTGATGGGATAAAAAGAAATTGTTAAAATATTTTACCAAGATACCCTTTGCTTTTCTTTGTGTAGTGGTATTAAACAAGTATTTAAATCTTACTGTAGTTGAAGTTTTAATTATGCAAATATGGGTGGCATTTGTTTTTTATACGACTAAGATAACTCTTTTCCATGGAACCAAAAAACGTATGTTCAATCATAATTTTAAAGATTTATTTGATCATTATAAACAATATTTTGGGGGAGGAAGCCAATAACAAAGTTCTTGAAGGCGTTTATTTATGGTTCGGGTTCTAGTTATAGTGGTCGATCATTGCCAAAGCCGGAAAGAGTTATTGACTAACATAATGAACGGGTTTTAAATAACTTGAGTAAACAAATTAGATTTGATACCGACTTGGGTGAACTAAATATGTATCTGCATAATAATTCTATGGTCGCATGTCCCGCAAGGGATGTCGAAGATTTTGAAGATTTTGATTTATTAGATTTTTGGAAACAAAAGGAACCTCAATTCACGGTTTTGGCATGCATGACCCGTGATATACTAACAATCCAAGCTAGTATTGTACTTTCGGAGTCCTATTTTCTCTTAATTAGTGGCATGATTATTTCAATATGGTGGACAATTGTAATGCCCCAAATTTCACCGGTAAGAAAATCAAGCCTTATGTTGTCCTTCACACTCTAAGTATTTGGAACATAAGCATTTTATCATAATACGGCGGTTCGTAAGCCAAGGCCAGTTTGGGCAAGATAGAATTCGTTATCGGAGCTATTTGAGACTGGTTTAGTGTGTATGCTCACTCTACGTAACCGATTTGGGGATATGAGATTTAGTGCATGCGGATGTCCGCATAGGTTTCCGCGGAAGTCCACGTGTTTCCGCGGAAGCAACATAGTTTTGGGGTCCTTGTTGATTTGAGGTCGGATGTTCGCTTAGGTCTCCATCTGGACGTCCACATAAAGTATGACGAAATTGTACCTTTTCTTTTAAAGATTTCCCTTTCCTCTTTCCTGCTTTAACCCAAAACCCGGCCGGATTCCTCATCCTTTCCCATTCGGTTTTCTACTCCAAGAAAACCCCATTTTCCTCTCCTCTTCATCATTCTATCCCAAACCAAAGTCCACTCCACTCTTTTGAATACTTGGAAGCTTTAAGCTATTTTATAGCCCTAGAGGTATGCTATTGGAGGATTCAAAGTGGTGGCTAAGGTAATCTCACTATTTCTCTACATAAAAGCTAGGGTTTTGTAGTCTCCACTTTCTCTTCAATTTTGTTGGATCTTGGTGTGACCTTTGAGACTTTTGGTCAAAGATCTTTGTAGGAATCTTGGAGTTAAGATTTAGAAGGTTTAAGTCTTCATCCAAGAAACTCAAGTTTGGGAATACAAACCTAGATTAGCCTAAATCTAGAAAGGTGAGTTCTAGTTGGTTCACAAAACTATATACATGTCAAAATGCACCTATTTTGGGGTTTTGAAAGTAAATCCCTAAGTTTACTTTATTTTGACGGGTTTTGTAAATATTTGTACACTTTCACATATTTGAGTTATGAAATCCTTGAAAATAGCATACAATGTTTTATGGGGTGCTTGAGTCACCAAAAAGGGGATTTTGATCCACCAAACAAAGTTTTTGTATATTTGGAGGTTTTTGGCAAATATATGGATTTAATACCCAATATGTGAAATATTAGAGTACAAAGGGTTTAACGGAGTTATTGTAAGAGTTGGGGTTTTATAAACTATTATTGAGTTATGGTTCATTTTGGAACTTCACCCAACTTAAGAGTTTTGATATATGAAAATTTAAGTTCTTTGACTTTTAAAAGTACAAGTTGTTGGAAACGGTCACTCTTTGACTTTATTCATATTTGGTAAAGTGTGAACCTTACGGTCCAGGCCTTTGGCCATTTATACTTAGAGAAAATACCAATTTTAGGAAAGTTGTACATCGGCTTATGTAGCCTTATTAGCTTTGTTTCATTGCCAAACGTTTTTATGATGCCTTATGGCTTGATTTATACTCTAATGAGTTTTGAGGACATTGTCCGGTTTTAAATGACTCAATGTTGAGCATTATATGGAAAATGAAATTATTTTATAAGGGTTTGTAATCAATCCCTCTCTAATCGCTCGCTAATTAGTGAAGGATTAGCGACGGATTGACCATGAACCCCATCCATAGCTAATTCGTCAGAAGTCCGTCGCTAAATTATCGCGGGATTAGCAAGACCACAAAGCCAATCCATCGCTAAGTCGTCGCATGTTGACTATTACATGCTGGGAATGCATTAGTTCATTCATTTGGAGTCATGTAATGTTTAGAGTGTATTGCAATGGATCCATAGGCATAGGAGTCAGTTTGTTCAACGTGGAGTTTTGATGTCCATGTTTGAGTCAAGTGAGTGGTCCCCAAGTCATGTTTTATTTGGATCTTTCGGTGGTGCTCATAGGAGCCATATACGGATATTAGTCTTGCGATGGTGCTCATAGTGAGCCGGATACAGAGACTTGTGACTTTTATGGTGAGACTCATCTAGAGGTTGAGTAGACGCTAGGGTATCTGTTAGTGCAAGGTTTTGTATTGTATCCAAGTTAAGGGGCTTAAATTGTAAATATGGAGTCTAGGTATAAATAGCTTAAATTTCATATCTAGAACATAACTTTGAAGAACTATCACTTGTATTTTCTCTCTACTCTTGTAACTCACACTTTGATGTTAATGAGAGATGACTTGTGATATGTGATTGTGACTTTACATACTTGTTTCTGGGATCACAAGTGGTATTAGAGCAAGCAAAATCAAGCATAATTCGAGCAGATTTGGAGGATTTTTGGATATTTTTTGAACTTTCGGACCTAGAATCGAATTGGATGTTTCAGGATGTTTTTTTGGTTGATTGTTGGGTCAGAGAAGTTTGTATTGATCAAGTGAAGATATCTGTGTAATTTGTTTGATCAAAGGATCAAATTTGAGTCGAATTTGATGGATTTTTAGTGTTTTTGAGTTCGAAACCCAAACTCACTATTTTGGATCGTAAACCTCGATTTATGTTAGTTTTTGGTGTTAGACCTTCATAAAAGTTGTTTAGAACACTATTACGAACCTTCGTACAAAGTTTGGAATCAATTGGAGTTGATTTCAGTAATTTCTGGAATTAGAACAAAATTTTGTTCGAAGTTCATCTTGACCGCACAAGGAAGGCATTTATACCCTCAAAGTTGTCGCACAGTGAATAGTTCATCTTCATCGCACAAAGTTTGAGCGATAAGACTTGTTGATCGCACAAGCTTTGACCGAGAAGTACTGTTCACTTGGTTTGATCGCACGAGCCTTGACCAACAACCGCTGTTCATCGCTCACGTTTTGACCGACAACTTCCCTGCTCGCACAAGTTCTGACCGAGAACTTTTTCTGATCGCACGTTTTGACCGAGAAATTTTTCTGATCGCACAAAGTTTGATCGATAACCCCTGTTCATATTTCTCATCGCATACGTGTTGTGCGACTATTACTATTCATTGCATAAAATTTGTGCGATAACTTTCTGACTTGTTTGAATTTGCTTATTTCTATTTAAAGATCATACATATGTATTGTTGTAAAGATGACAAAGAACAAATTGATGCTAGCTCTTGGTTCCGATACTAGACCTCCTGTTCTATTCGAAGGAGAATACGAACAGTGGAGTGATAGATTCTTAGATTTTCTTGAGAGAAGCCCTAATGGAAAGAATCTGCTTAAATCATTGAAAGAAGGACCAATGGAAAGATTGAAAGTAATAGTTCTTGCTCAACAAGGGGAACAAGCTTATGAGGATTTTAAGCCTTATTAAGAATATACTCCTGAAGAAACCTTAAGACTAGAAGCTGACAAGAAAGCACGATCTTATTTGATAATGGGTTTACCAAATGAGATATATAACAAGATTGATAGTTTTAAGGAGGTTGCGAAAATAGCGTGGGACCAACTGGAAAAGATGATGCAAGGTTCTCAGATTGGCAATCAAATGAAAATGACTATGTGCATAAATAGATACGAAGAATTCAAGGCAAAAGAGGATGAGACTTTGGCACAGACTTATGATAGATTCGTTTCTCTAGTAAATGAGTTAAGCAAGAATAAGATCAACAAGAATGTGATTGAAAACAATGTAAAGTTTCTAAGCATTCTTCAGCCATAATGGAAATATGTCAGTTGCCGAATGAAACAAAATCCGAGATTATCTACTATGCCTTTGCATGAGTTGTTTAAGACCTTACAACAGGACGCGGAATAGGTAGAAGAGATAAGAGAAAAGAAATATAGGAAGAAGAAGAAAGCAGTTCCAGTTCCAGATCCAGTTGCACTTCTATCAGATAAATATTCGATGGGTTATCCGAGTATACGGGAAATATTTCGGATGACGGAGCTGAGTTAGAACAAGCCATGATTTTGTTGACTAGGCATTTCCAGAAGAAGTTTTATAGAAATCCGTTGTATAACAATCTGAGGTATACATCTGGGTCTAGGAAGTTTGATGGAAAGAATAGGTTTGATGGGAAACCAAATGATGATAGGCAATTTAAGGAAAGGAAAGTGGATGAAAGAAAGTTTGAAGAGAAAACAGAGATGATGGAAAGAAGAAGTTTAAAGAGAAAATGCAAGCTGAAACTCCTAAGTGTTACAACTGCGGCACACCAGGTCACTTTGCCAAAGATTGTCGGAAAAAGGTAGTCCGAAATTCGGATTATTATACGACAAAGATGATGTTAGCTAAACAGAAAGATGCTGGTAAAGCTTTGTTAGTTGAGGATGAATATTGGATGCATTTGACCGATGACGAAGCTGAAAATGAGGAGCAAGCTAACATGTGCCAAGCTAAGGAGTTTTCAGATGATGAGAACAACTCTGACAGTGGTTCTGAGGTAAGTTCTAAATGTTCAAATTATTTTCTAAACCAAATGAACACCAAGCAACATGCACTTCAAGGTTTGAGGAACAAACTGAAAATGAGAAAAGAAGAAAATGCAAATCTAAGTCAAACTCTTTTTGATGTTAATCTCGAGAGAAACAAAACCAATGATAAAATTAAATCTCTCGAAGAACAGAAAGAAAAGTTTGATAAAGACAAGAAAAATTATGATTTTCAAATATCTGAATTGACTAAGAAAATCAAAGATTTAGAAGTTGAGAAAGATGAGAGTGAAGTTTCTTAGAAAAATGTTATTTCTCAAAATAAAGAATTTTCTGATAAAATCAAAGTTTTGGACAAGAAGCTTTACTTGAGAGGGTAAACTGATCAAACTATATATTTGACCAGACCAAGGGTAAGAAATTCTTTTGATAAAAATTGGGGTCTTGGATATGAAAATCCTAGATACCTAGCAAAAGCAAATGCGCATATTCCAATACTATATGATTTTAAATACTTAAAATATGCTAGATATTTCCCTGATCGAGCTATAAAATGGATGAATTCAGAAGAGATTGATGAAATTGAAAAAGTCAAAAGAGAAACTACCACAAAGATGCAACTTCCATTTTGTTATGCAAAAGTGTTGGTTCCCAGATACAACAAGTAACAATAATAATAGCAGTAATCTTTGTATTGACTGATAAAGAGGAGTTTACAAGATATGATTGATGAACACTCTCTCTCTTTTTAAGCTCTTTCTCTCTCTGTACGTATGAATATATTGAAATAGAGGCGTAACCTAAAATATCTCTCAAACAAGACTTTATAATCAATACTACAATTGGTTATTTACAATTTTAGCCCTTGACACTCAACAAATACAAATAAGTCCTTGACACTATTTCTTTATAAAACATTCATATAAATTAGGGGCTATTTAAAGCTAACAATCTCCCCCTAATGTTTTATAAAGAAAGCATCATCTTGTAGTCTCCCCCTTGCTTTCTTTAGAGGCGTTGGTGTGTCAATCTTCAAGTCTTGTGAGTCTTCTTTTCCTGATCTTCCACAATGTCAGTTGCTTTAGTTCATTTTTAACTCCCCCTTGGTCTTTGCCTACTCCCCCTTGAATGTTGCTTTTCCTTTTTGATCTCGGTTGTCTCCCAAAGATTAAACTCAAACAATCAGAGAACGATTTGATGTGCGGAAGCTTGTATAACCAGTTTGAGTAGTAACCGATAGTAGATAAACAGCTAGGAGATGAAGAGTAGCAAATACATTATGCTCATGAGAATCTGCATTTAAAGAATAAGTAACCAGGGGGTAATCATCTAACATAGAAGCACAATAGCAACTATTATCACAACAATTTATAAAAAATTGTGTGGCCTATGCTTAGAGTTGGCAAGGATGAAGTTCTGAGAGGACTTCCAGTTATCATTGAAGTAAATTAAAAAATAAACTTCTCAAACTGTTCTTGGCAATATCACATAGATAAGCATGTGGAATCACAAAGATTCGTGATATTGTGTGGAAGAAAATAGAATATTATCTATTAAGCTCAAAAGTGTGTAAACTGTTTGGACACAACAGGTATCCACAGACTCAATGTGCATGAGTGAAGTGTCAAGGTGGGGCAACTTTCCTTCTTTTCAATATCCAACCTTTCAAAGAAAGATCAGATAGCATATGTACTGCTTCCCCGTGGAAAAGTGAAACAGTTCCTTGTGGAGAAGGAAGTGAGTAGCTGGTGGGGTTAATTCAAGAGTTGGCATGGGCTAACTGCCTGTTTCAATGATAATCACCAAAGAATTGTGACAAATCAGTAATGTGGCTTGCCCGGCTCAGAAAACGTTAGTGCAAAGTTGTATAATTCTTTTGACTCTGTTCTCACACCCTCTTTCTTTTTATCATTTAGCTCACATCTAACCAAACTCTTTTTTCATTTTTACCTCTTAAGCACAATGAAAAAAACTCAGATGAGTTGTCTCCCCCACTCTTTAATGTAGACCCTTTACCTCTTAATCACTCAAGGTTTACTTCTTTGGTAGGAAACACAGGTTTAAGTGAATCCATAGAAGTTCTATATATGCTCACACAATGATCCCATGAAATTGTTGTCCTAAAGATTGTATTCTTCCACACACTGACTCTTTGAAGTCTCAGAAAAATATTTAAAATCCAACTTCTATATTTGAAAAAGCATTTTGACATCTAGAAGTGGTTTGACCATTTGAAAGAGGTCTTATCATTTTAAAGATGGCCATTCTCTAAAAAATGATGAAAGGTTTAGAGATTTTACCTTTGCATGAATATGGTCAGATTGACATTCTCCCCCTCAAATTGAGCAATAAATCTTATTTAGGCTCAACTTGTAATCAGATATCCTGTAAGAATCAAAAAGTGGTGGTAATCATCTTTTATGATTCCACATTTGTTAGGAATATCCAGAAGCACAGTTAATTCTAATTAAAAGGAAACATGGTGCTGGGGGTTAGAGATTAGAAATACCAGTCAAAGTCTGATCTGTTGAGGTATTGGTCCTACACTAATGTGTGTAGAAACAAAATTCCGATCTAATTATGGCAATGGATAGAGTGAAGTGATGCTTTCTATCCAGTAAGTATCTACTGACTTTGACACAGATTCTGACAATTAAGCACCTTGATTCAGACCAAACTCAAAACATGCAAAAGTTTTATCTTTGTCTTATGAGTTCAACGCAACTGGACTCATGCAAATCCGAGCACCGAGTAAAAGGTTGTGCGCGTGTTTCTGAAGCAGCGCAAAGCTGACAACAAGTACTAAGACGTTGGTCTACGGGCTCTGAGGTTCGGTCGCAGAGGTTCAGTCCACAGAGGCTCTGTCGGGTTTCACAGAGGCTCTGTGGTGAACAGTACCACAGAGGGTGATCGCAAAATTATGAGACAAAGCTTATGTTGTCGCCAGAAGTTGGTCTGAGAGATCGACAAAGAATGATCGCGGCTTGATAAACGCTTGACAAAGGCTCGGCAGATGTTTGTCGCTGCTCGGCAGAGGTTGATCTCTGTGCGACAGAGGTTGATCAAGTGCTGACAGAGGTCTTCTTTATGATCTGCATGAACTTTGATCTTCAAGACTGCTTCTGATCACTGAACCTGTTGCACATCCTCTGCACATGTAGAGAAGCCTTCTGAGAGCTGACAGAGGTACTTCACACCTCTTCTATTTCTTCACATTTTGATCAGCTGTCCATAGAGCATCTTCTTCGAATTTGACCATCTGTGCATCTTCTGAATGGCCTACAGAGGCTCTGGACAGCCTTAAACATCAGCAGCTTATTGATTAAGCTCTGCTGGACAGCTGCTTAATCTGTTGCACACTTCTTTTGGACAGATCCAAATCGATGTTTGAATTGCCATAGAGGCTCTGGACAACTTCACAGAGCTTCTGTGGTTAAGCTCTGCGTTCGATTGCTTCTGATCTGTTTGACGTATTTGCGCAAACTGATCAAGTTCTGAAAATGATGCACACGACCCCAAGCTCTGTCGTTGTCTTCTGCAGCAATATGATTTTGGACAGAGCATAAATCTGGATGGTCTCTTCACAGATTTGTATATGTTTAGAGCAGCTATGGTTGAGTTTCTTGGACAACCTTCGATGCCACACCACATAGGCTCTGTGAAGCCTTAAAGAGGCTCTGTACACAGCAGCAAAAACAACCTCTGTGATCTGAATTCCACTCTGAATCAAGTTGTCTAACATTAGTCTACAGAGGACTGGACAGCCTCTGCAGTTCATCAATTCGGAATGCTTCTGGATAGCCTCAGAGGTTCTGTGGTTTGCCTCAGAGGCTCTGTGAACGGCCTCAGAGGCTCTGTGAATAAGAGCTCTGCTTGTGTGACTAGAGCCTCTGTCCAGCAGCTTAGCAACTTATTGTTCTGCACATTGGATCAGAATCTGCTTCTGGTCAGCTATTAAACAACTTCTGCCCGAACAGAAGTCTTCTAGATCTGGACAGGTTTTCTGTGAGCTCAGAGGCTCTGGTCGATATCTGTGATCTACTTCTTCACATGTTTGAGCTTCTGTCATAAGTGGGTACTCTGTACAGATCATACACAGCCTCTGATCTTGTTCAAGCTCAACTTTCTTAATAGCAGATGTAGTCTGGACAGCTGCACCTTCTATGTCGATGCCAAAAACCTTCTGCTTTCGTTTTACAACTCTTGCAATCAACAGCTTTGATCTACTGCAGCAACTTAATCAGCGACGACTTAATAGCATTTAGCAGCAACACAGCAGCATCACAGCAAACAACAACTTAAATAGCTGCTTAATAGCTCTGGACAGCTGCAAAACAGCAGCAGCTTAATCTACAGCAACGACTTAATCAGCAGCAGCTGCAGTGGTTAACAACAACAGTAGCAACAGTTGTTAACAGCAGCAGCTTAATTTTCGGCAGTGCTTAACAGCAGCAGCATCAGTTCTTAATCTGCTTATGTAGTGACCATCCAAATCATTCCAACGAAAAAAAATGCCATCAATGAACAAATACTTGATAGCTTTCTGTTTGGATAGGCTTTTGAACCATCTGTTGTAGAACTTCTGGAATCTCGAATTTAGGACATTTGCACTCAACAGTCTTTTACAGACATAGCAACAACCAACTCTTATGTTTGTCTTAAGAGTTGCTTCTGACTGGACTTTAATGGAACTTCTGATCAATATGAATAAAACTCTGGAAGTCTTAACCATAAATCTGAGTGGCCTTGCACAAAATTCTGATTAAGCATGATAACTTTGAAACATGTTGTCATAACTCTGAACAGTCGTAAGTAACTCTGAACAACTTTGAATCTGATGTCTTAACACTTCAAGGTCTGTTTGCACATTAAGCACTGCAGGTCTGTATGGCTTATCTGTGACCTGCACAGATGAATTGTTATAGAAACATTAAATCTGTTATTACAACAACAAACAACAGATAAAATCATTTAACAGCAAATGGCAGTCAACAAATCGTTTTACAACTTGGGTTTTGCGATTTTGGAACTTTCAGAACTTCAAATGACCATAACTTGCTCAAATATCAGAATTTTGCAATGAAATTTTATAGGGTTACTCGAAATGTGATTCTGAACACATTTTCTGGAATGTTTTCTACTAAAAACACCTACAAGTATGAGTTCGATCACACCACAGTAAACTGAACTTTTTCGAGAAAATTTTTCTCAAAAACAACAAATTGATTTTTAAACAATTTTGAACACTAAACCCCTGTCTTGATCTGAATCCAGATATGTGCAGAAATCCAATAAGCCATTTAGGACTGAGTTCTGTATTGTTGTGCATAAAAATCAATTGCCTTTGAAGGATGAGTCTTAAACTGAGTGTTTAAGAGTCCATTATCCACTGAAGTGTGATTCCTTAACAGATGTATTAAGGAGTCCATGTACCTGCAAGACAGATCAAACAATTTTTGGTACCCATTTCCAAATGGGTCCTATTTTGTTAGGATTTGCATGAAGTGCTTTGCTGATCTTGTTATGTTCAACAAAAACAAATGGCTTTCGAACATTTTGAACAAGTGAAGAGCCTTTGACTATCCAAACCATTTTTACTCTTCTAAAAACTTGATTAACAGATTGATCTAGCCTACGATAATAAAAAGGATTAGAAGTAGAGATCTGATTTGTTGAAAACTTGTTTGGCTTAAAGAACCCTTTTGAAGAAATGTTCTTGTTTATTGAAATTGAAGTTGTTTTAAGTGAACACTTGGAGTCTGCAAAGTCAAATTCCTTGAGCCTTTTAGCCAAATCATTCTTCTCCTTTAAATTCATCTCAAACATCTTTTGGAGATCAGATTTACATCTCTTCTCCAACATGATCTCAGTTGACAAATCAGAGAGTCTCTTTGTAAATTTGGATATTTCGGTTTTAAAAATCCTTTTTCTCTTTCAAAGTCATCTTTTTGACTTAAGTCATGAAATCTTTGAACCTTTAACTGTTCAGATTCTTTTCTTTCAAAATCAGACACTTTCCTCTCTTTTTCAAGAGTTTTATGTAATTCTGAGATTTTGCAAGAAAACTCCACATACTGTGTTTCAAAAACAGATTTCTTCTTTTCAAAATTCTCTCTTTCACAGACCACAACCTTTTTAAAATCAGAAACCAGATTAGAAAATGTTAAACATTTAAGTTCAAGTCTATTCTTCTCTATTTCAAAAAACTTTTCTGACTCAGACAATTTTCTCTCCAGCTCAATATTTTCACGGGTTAAGAGTTTACCTGACTCTTCAAGCTTTGTAATCTTTTCTGAATCGATCAGAATGCTTTTGTTCCTTTCATCCAACTCTTTCTCAAGATTAGGAGTAATTTTGCGAAAGCTGGAACTAAGTTTAGAATAGTGTTTATAATCTGCATCACAACTAAATCTTAGTCTTGGCATACTTACTTCAGCAAGTCTAATCTTATCCCTCTTGTCTTTTTCAAGAACAAGCTTGGTTTTTTCAAGAATAAGATTTTCTTTCTCCTGAGTCAAAAGTCCACATTCTCTTATATAGAAATTGAGATCAAGAATATTAGAACGACCTGATGTGGAGCATTTAGAGTCTGCCATTTAAATGAAAACAAGGGATAAAAAGATAAGCACTCTTTTAAAAATGTTACTTGAGAGATCGTGAGACAATTTTAATGGTGATTCAAAGGTTTAAAGCACATATATAATGTTGATATCACAAAGGTTCAAATTCACAGTTCAAACACAGATTAATTTCTGATTTTTAAACACAGTTATGTCAAACGCAACAGTTCAGGTTAACTTATTTGAACACAAGAATTCAAGAATTAAACTCAAAAGTTCGAACCTGTGATGAATCAGCCTGGAAATCTACTGTTCGCGCTTACCAGGGCTGCTGTAGACAGATTCTGGGATGAAATAGCAAAAATCGAATTGAGCTTCCTCTTACTTCTGCGTTTCTTGAACTGATCAGGGGCTGAATTCGAAGAGGCTGTGTCTGGACTTTGAATCAATAATTGTCTTTGCTCTGATACCAATTGTTGGTTCCCAGATACAACAAGTAACAATAATAATAGCAGTAATCTTTGTATTGACTGATAAAGAGGAGTTTACAAGATATGATTGATGAACACTCTCTCTTTTTAAGCTCTCTCTCTCTCTCTGTACGTATGAATATATTGAAATAGTGGCTTAACCTAAAATATCTCTCAAACAAGACTTTATAACCAATACTACAATTGGTTATTTACAATTTTAGCCCTTGACACTCAACAAATACAAATAAGGCCTTGACACTATTTCTTTATAAAACATTCATATAAATTAGGGGCTAATTAAAGCTAACAAAAAGAAAACATAAATTATGAAAAGAATCCGAAAGGTTCACTTTCAAATGACTATTTTGACATATATACGGTTAAAGTAACTTGTGAACAACCGTTTGAAGCCAAACGATATGTTTCACCGTTGATTTTGGAAGGAATAATAGTTGAACTTGAGGATTCTATTCTAGAGCAAAGAATGAGATTTGAAATGGAAAAAGATATCCTTTCAACTGTTTTTACAAATAATTTTAAGGAAGCTTTTACTAAATTTGAAAAGGAAGTTAATTCAATTGTTTTCTCTTGTGATAAAATAGAAGTTGACATCAAACATGTGAAAACACCCAAATCAAATGATTCAGATGAATCTTCATGCAAGGCGTTTGTGGGATATTCTACTTTTGAAAATCCTTCTTTCGAAAATGATTTTGAAATCAATTCTTTTAATTCTGATGATGATATTGAATATGAATTCATTTCAAAGAAAAAATTAAAACTCGAGGTTTGTGATAAAGAGAAAGTCCGTGAATTTGATTTTTCTACAAAGCTTCCGGACCATACTGATTTTATTTTGAAAGATGAAAAACCTTTTAGTACTTTCTGCAAGGGTGAATGTTCAAACACAAAGAATGATTTTTCTACTCAAAACCCCTTAAGGAAAAGACGAAGGAATAGAAAATCAAAGAAGAAAGCCTCACAAGAGTCTAAAACATCTGATTCTAGATTTTCTGGTTTTTCAGATAAGTTTGTGAAAAACAAGGCCGTGAAGCAAGAATGGAGGGTGAAGCAAAAGTCTACTTTGCCAAACAAGCTGAATGTCAAAACTAGTTCTTTTACGAACAATTCAAAACCTGTTGCCAATAATAAACAAAAACTTGTAACTTCTTACAACAATATTCAAATAAGCAACTGTTTGGTTTTGCAAAATATGAATGTTTTTGCTCTGCTTGTGGTCGAAGTGATTTTTCGGCTAAACCTGGTTCATGTTGTTGGTTCAATTCTTATTATATTCATGCTTCTGATTATCAAAAAGATTTTTCAAAAAGAAAAAGACGACCAATTTACAAAAAGGTGTCTAGCACAACTAACAACAAAGGACCCATCTACAAATGGGTACCTAAAATTGCCTAATCTGGTTGCTTGCAGAAAATTAATTTGTGGTATCTAGACTCAGGGTGTACGAAGCACATGACCGGCCAAAAAGATATGTTATCGAATTATGGTGAAAAAAAACGGTGGTCGAGTCTGATTTGGCAACAACCAGTTTGCACCTATTCGTGGTTATGGTGACATTGTGCAAGACAAATTAACAATCAAGAAGGTCCTTTACGTTGAGGGTCTTAGACACAATCTCTTTAGCATCGGACATTTTTGCGATAAAGATTTGGAGATAAATTTCAAAGCAAAAAGATGTTGTGGCAGAACCGAAGAAGGAAAAGAGCTTCTAGTAGGCATGAGAAAATACAATCTTTATACAATTAACTTGTCAACGGTTAACCAAATGGAGATGTGTATCTTCTTTCAAAAGCTTCAGTTCAACAGAGTTGGTTATGGCACCGAAGGTTATCTCATCTAAATTTCAGATACATGCAAAAGTTTGTAAAAGGTGAGTTAGTTCGAGGTCTTCCTCTGTTGAAGTCGGGTACTGATAATCTATGTGATACGTGTGAGAAAGGGAAGATGAAAAGAGTTCCTCACAAGCCAAAGCCTGAACCTACAACGAAACAAATTTTGGAGTTATTACATGTTGATTTGTGTGGCCCAATGAAGACTCAAAGCATAAATGGTAAGAAATACGTTCTGGTGGTTGTTGATGATTATTCTCGATATACGCGGATAAAGTTTCTTCGCTCAAAGGATGAAACTTCTAACCATTTAATCAACGTTATCAAGTCTGCACAGAATAACATGCAATTATCTGTCAAAATCGTCCGTTCAGATAATGGCACTGAACTTAAAAATAACATCCTGGGAGATTTCTATGAATCTAACGGGATTACTCAACAATTCCTTGCGGCTAGAACACCGGAACAGAATGGCATAGTTAAACAGCGCAATAGAACCCAAGTGGAATCGGCACACACTATGTTGACATATTCTAATCTACCATTATTCTTGGGGGCTGAAGCTAAGGCGACTGCATGTTATACTCCAAACCGCTCGATCATCCATCGACGTTTCGGCAAAAGTCCCTATGAAATCATGAACAACAAGAAACCTATCATAAACATTTTCATGTTTTTGGTTGTAAGTGTTTCGTGTTGAACGGCAATGAGAATCGTAACAAGTTCAGTCCGAAGGCCAACGAGGGTATTTTTGTCGGATATTATTTCTCTGCTGCATTGTATAGAATCTACATGAAGCAATCGAAGACGATAATTGAGAGTGTAAATGTAAAATTTGATTAAACTGAAGAGGTGGTTTCTATTCAAAATAGTTCAGAAACTGTAATAACTGAAATTTTAGCTTCCGGACAAATCAGTTCAGAACCTGTTCCAAACTCGAATCAGGATCAACATTCTACTTCCAAATCTCATTTATCTGATCTTGATATTTTATTCAAAGATTTTTATGACGAATATTATGGTACTTACAATTCTTCTGATGTTCTTAACAGGAAGAAACCCGCATCTACAACAAATTCCATTGTCCTTGACAATACAGAAACGGATACGACTCAAATGACTACTGTTGATGTTTCTACTCCTGTTGTGTACAATACTTTACCAAAGAATTTTGCTACACAAGACTCAATTCCTACGACTGTGGAAGTTCCAACACATGAAAATGATTCTTCAGTTAATGCTACAATTGAACCTCAACAATCAACAGAACTTCCTAGAGAACCAATTCTTACAAATGATACTCCATAATCTCCATATGATGAAGTTCTTGTACCATCTGTTGATGAAGAATTCAATGCTAACCTTGACAATGATCAAACATCTTATGTTCCACACCTACACTTGACAAAGTGGACGAAAGCTCATCCTATTCATCAGATAATAGAAGATCCTTCTTCGTCTGTTCAAACGACAACGTCAGCTCTTAAAGCTACTGCAAACGGTTTCCAAAGCTCTAAATGATCAAGATTAGGTGTTGGCTATGCAAGATGAGCTAAATCAGTTTGAAGCCTTGAAAGTATGGTGGTTAGTGCCTCGACCTGCGGATAAAACTGTTATTGGAACAAAGTGGGTCTTCAAGAATAAAAAGGATGAAGATGGAATAATCGTGCGTAACAAAACTAGACTCATAGCAAAAGGGATATCGTCAGCAAGCGGGTATCTATTACGATGAAACATACGCTCCAGTTGCGAGAATCGAAGCAATTCGAATATTCTTAGCTTTTGCGGTTTACAAGAATTTCACTGTCTATCAAATGGACGTGAAAACAACTTTCTTGAATGGAGTGCTCAAGAAGATGTATATGTTTCTCAACCAGAAGGTTTCGTAGACAAGGATCATCCAAATCATGTCTATATTCTGGATAAAGCCTTTTATGGTCTTAAACAAGCCCCTCGAGCGTGGTACCCCCTATCTAACATTCTACTTGAGTCCGGTTTCGACAGAGGTAAAATCGACACGACTTTATTCATAAAACGCGACCAAGGTGATGTGTTAATTGTGCAAATTTATGTAGACGTTGTTATTTTTGGTGCGACTAATCCTGCTTTGTGTACCTGGTTTTCTGACCTCATGGTGACTAGGTTTCAAATGAGCATGATGGGAGAGATAAACTTCTTTCTCGGACTGCAAGTGAAGCAATTGTCGACGGGAATCTTCATAAATAAATCCATGTATGTGTTTGATATTTTGAAGAAATTCAAAATGGAAAACAGTACAACAATTGGAACCCCAATGGCACCAGGTTCGAAGATTGGTCCAGATCCCGATGGTAAGAAAGTAGACGTTCGAACTTACAGAGGTATGATAGGCCCACTTATGTATTTAACGTCTAGTCGTTCAGATATCATGTTTGCTACATGCCTTTGTGTATGGTTTCAGGCAAATCCTAAGGAATCACATCTTGGAGTGTTACAACGCATCTTTCGATACTTGAAGGGCATACCGTATCTTGGTTTATGGTATCCAAAACGTACGGGTTATGAAGTGACTGCTTACTCGGATGCTGATCATGGCGGAAGTCTAATCGACAGGAAAAGCACAACGGGTCATGTAAAATTTTTGGGATACAAATTAGTGAGTTGGGCGTCAAAGAAACAAAACTGTGTTTCAACATCTACGACGAAGGCTGAATATGTTGTTGTCACGAGCTGTTGTTTACAAGTTTATGGATGAAGACTCTACTAATGGACTTCAACTGTAAGTATGATAAAATCCCAATTTATTGTGATAGTAAATCTACGTTTGCTATTTCAGTGAACCTTGTCCAGCATACGAAGACAAAGCACATCGACATTCGATATCATTTTATCAAGGACCATGTGGAGAAACGTACAGTTGAACTTTACTTTGTATCTATTGAATTTCAATTTGCTGATCTTTTCACGAAAGCGTTGGATGAAAAACGATTCAAATTTTTAATTTCAAAACTTGGCATGTTGAACATGAAAGTTTGAATATTCATAATATTCATTCAATCAGTTGAAAATTTCTATTGATCATTCAAGTTTAATTTCTTAATTGAAAAATATTAATTTTCATCTTATTGAATCATTATTATGATTATTTCAAAAGAATATGTATTTCTATAGTTCACAAAGTTTGTTTCAATCTTTTATCTTTTGCCTATCAATTTCAATTTTTATATCTTTATGGTTTTTGTGCAATTTAATATGTGTGCATATGTTTAGGGGGAGACAGAAAAAGAATTATTCATTTGTCAAGGGGGAGCATGGTATTTTACTCATATATGTGTTGATCATATCATGTGTGAGTTTATGTACAGATATTCATATAATTCATTGAAGATGAAAGTAAGTTCTTCTATTCTGAATTTTTGTGCAAACCTTACTTGATGAAAATTTATTTTTGAAAATTATGTGCATCATGTAGGGGGAGCAAAATGATTTGTAAAAGTCTTTTGAAGAAAACCAGTTAAAAATTGGACATCTTTTAACTTGGAAAATCAAATTTTGAAAATATTTGAAAAAGTGAAATATTCTGATTTTACAGAAAATGTCAAAGAATTGATAGTTGTCGCTCAAGATTCATGCGATTAAGTTTCTTATCGCACAAAGCTTTGACTGAGAACTTATTTAATTGCACAAGAGGTGTGCGATCAGGGATGCTAATCGCACAAGTGTCATGCGATTAAATCTTTCAAATAGTGCTCATCGCACAAGGGTTGTTCGATAACTTTGAACACCTTCATCACATATATTTAATGCGATGAAGAAAAACTTATCGCCCATTGCATCAGGCGACAAGTTGACACGTGGAAGGTCAACCGTTGGACCACTCATTTCGTACCACGTGTCACTCTGACCTAGGATCTATATATAAAGCGTTATTTCAAATGCTTTTCTTTTTGCGACTTTTGAAAACCCACATATTCTCTCGAACTGAAACCTTGAAATCTGTACGATTTTTGCTGTTTCTTTGTTAAATTCAACTCGCGATCATTCCAGGTTAGTGATTTCTTTGTTTTCACATCAGTTTATCCATTCGTAATTCGTAAATTTGTTGATTCAGTGGGTATGTTTTGCGACTTTTCATATTCTTGATTTGATTCATTCCATGTGTTAGTCTATTTGTTAAAACATGATAAGATACGGATATTCTTAGTGAAACGACACTAGGGAACTTGTTTTATGCTATTTTATTGACTATCTTAGAAATCTGGGTTGACACTTAAAGTTAGTTTCTAAGTGTTCAACGTTGTCGCACAATACTTGTATTAAAGTATTCAAAGTTGTCACTCACTGTGTTCATTCTCATCGCATAAGCTTCATGCGATAACTTCTTTCATCACACAAGCTTTGTGCGATCAGACATTTATGCGACAAGGTTGTGTGTTGTGCGATAACCTCCCAGACTTAGAAAATTTTGAGATTTTTCTCAAAAGTGGCAACTTGCAACTTTCATACCAGTGTTATAATTCATTCCCAAACAGATCAAATGGCACATATTCCAGAGCACGATGATGGAAATTCATCTGATGAGAACACATTCATCCCACCCTTCAGTCAATGCTCGTAAATTGGATGATGATCTTATTAAGCCTGCGGATTGTCTGAAGATTCAACACAACAATTTTACTTTTGACATGAGTGTGAGAATGGATTATCACACCATTGTGGAAATTTTGAAAGGTCATCCATTACGAACTGCCTTAGAGAAGACTGAATTGGTACCTATGATTTATCTGCAACAATCCTGGTTCACTATGCAATTTGTTCCGATATCTGAAACCAACCAGTACCTTACACTCAAGATAGATCATTTTGATTCAATGATTACTCTGAAACGACTTCAAATTGTTCTGAATCTGCCGAGATCAAACAATTTTGAATACTTGATAACCGAAGAAGATCTGTGCCGTGATATTATGGGTCTGGGATATAATGATGCAGTGGATGGTGAACTTGTTAAAGCATCAAAATTTAAGAGGAAATATCTACCACCAATATGGTATACACTGTTCAGTATCATTAACAGGTGTATGACTTCTAAGCACACGGGCTTGGATAGGTGTAGCATCTCAGTTCTCAGGATGTTTCACGCTATCGCTTATGACAGAAAGATTGATTTTTCCGTGCTAATATGGAATGAACTGATAGAGGTGGTTACTGATAAAGTTCAACCGACGAAGACCAGAAAGTTTGTACCATTCCAAAGGTTCCTTCAGATTTTTATTCAAAGCATCATGAACTCTAATCCAGAGATTCCTAGACGTGAAGGTGAAGTTCTTGGTCCAGCTTAGTGGATGCATTATATCCGTATTCCGCACAACATGCACTTTGACAACAACTAGGTGATACCCGAAGCTGTACTCGCTTACGCTGGTCAAGAGTCACCATTTGTGAGTTAGTATAGAGAAGAAAACCCACTAATGGTCCGGCCAGAACCGGAGGGACCTACCCAATGTGCAACCCTAATAGGAGAGCGGAGTGAGGGCATAGATTTAGAAGAGAGAGTTCAGGATACTGGGGTACCTAAACAGGGTGAGCCGAGAGGAAAATTTCATGTGAGGGGAACTGGAGATGGAGGTTCTCTTGGTCAGTCGTCTCATGCTAATGATGATGAAGAAAGCATTGGTTCCTTATATTCTGAAGAGGATACTAATGACATATTTGATGACATTGATGATCCAACAAATGTTTATTCTGCCAATTCAAGTTCTGATGAGGCAGATGATGAAGCTGAGGATGAAACTTCTGATAGTGATGATGATCATCATCAAGATGGTAATAAATTTAAAGTGGTTGTTAATACCGAGATCCATATTGGTTTTAGAGGCGATACAAGGAGAATTGAGGGAGATTTAGTTGAAACAGAAAATGAAGTGAGGTTATGTGAGAAGGAAAGAAAAAAAGATGGTGAGAGTGAGAAAGGATCAGTAAAAGTTTTAACTGATGATCCTATCCAAACCGCGTCTAACCTGGTAGCCACATCTGCTGTCAATGAGCGTTCGTCGCCATTAGACATTGAAGAAGCCATAGTGGACCCATATATGCAATGCACAACCCCACTAAGCCACTCATCGTCTTCTCAACAAGTCGATGTTTCACTTTCTGATAGGGGACAAGCACATACACTATCGGCAACACAATCGGTGTTTGCTGGTATTGAAACAGGTAGGCAATTGCCCCAGCCACTGACTTCATTTCTGAGCACATCAAGTCTAGGGCCTTTTGGTACAACCTCCTTTCCTAGGATACTATCAACGACAGTCACGACACCATTGGTGACACAAAATATTGGATTTTGTGCTCCAATCGGAACACCTAGAGTATTGCCGCCATTCATTGGTGCTTTACGAGGACCAGGTGGAAGTCCTGTCAATGTTAACACTATGCCAGCTTTGAACATAGGCCATGCAGTTACTTCAACTATCATGCAAACCAGTAACCTAAGTGGTCTGGGTGTTAGTCCCGTTCGAGCTCAACATATCAGATTATTGATGGGTCCCCCTTCTCATAACTTTGTGACGGTGAAATTATTGGAGGTTGCCATTGGTTCCTTGAATACTTCTTACAAGAATCAATGTGATGAATGAAGAAGATTGTGGATAAACTATCTGAGGAAGTTAGTCGTGCTGTTAAGGGTAAATCTATTGCTGAAACTTCTATACCTGAATCTACACCTCAACCCGATCCAAAAGCCAAATCTAAACAACCTACTCAACCAACACCTACCATACCTATTCATGACCTAAAATCCCAACTTTTAGCCAGATTGCTAGATCAATGTGATCATAACTTCGGAGAAGAAGTGAAGTTAATTGGTTTATTGAGGAGACAAATAGAACAACAAAGCCAATTACCTAACCAAACTGACATTCAAACCCTACAACAATCCATACAAGACATGACCGTAGCTATAACCCATGGTTTCAAAACCCTGTCTGACAGAATCACGTCGTTAGAGAAATCTTGTGGTTCTCAAGCCCAACCTACTAAGAGAAAACATGATGATCAAGTCTAAATCATGATCACCATGAGGGGGGGATGAGTAAGAGACAAAGGGTTGGAGAAGCTAGTGGTTCTGGTGTTGGAGTTGAAACTACTGCTGATGTTAATGTTGTTATTGGTGAAAGTGCTGTGGGGAATGTACAAATTGAGGGGAATATACAGAATGTTCTTGATGGTATCATTCCCACGGTTGAAAAGCCTGAAGGAAGTGAAAAATAACCGAGGAGGAGAAAATGGCTGATAGTATGATACATGACATTATCTATGTTGATTCAGAGGATGAACCGGAGAATACAGTCATCAAAATAAAAGAAGAGCTTGATGATGTATTTGATGCAGTTAATGTTCAATAAGTAGAGACAGATTCTGAAGATGATGAGAATGCTCCTAGTGCAAATGATCCGGTAATAGATGTTCCTGTTATTCCTGATATTCCCGAGGGACGTTACAAAGATCCAGTGTCTGAAGTAGAAATGAGGGTGTTCCAGCAGTTAATTGATAGAGAATATCTAATTGAAAGGAGATGGCACCGAATAAGAATAATCACTCCGTTTCAAGAAGATGTTAGGAGAGATTTATTTGCAAGAAGAGTTCAACCCATTGATCTTGTGAAACTGTATTCAATAGAGAAGTTACCGTCCCTGCACCAGATAGAATACTTGCATCTGATGAAGAATAAAGATCAAAATCTAAGGCTGGTGAGAACAAATAAGGAGATTGTGAGGATTATAAAGATAGAATCTGAGAAGATACTTAATGTCTCGTATCCAAGATTCACAGTCTACAGAACATAGGCATCAATGAATTGTACGAGAAACGTCGGCTGTTTGCTTAAATTGATCGAATTTTCGATTAGGGTTGCCCAAAAGCGATCCTGGAAGATTAGTAACAATGCCAAACACAAAAATAACACTAACCCAATCGATTTGAATGCAAAAACGACAAGTTTTGATGATGAAAATTGAATATTTGATGAAGAACACAACCAAAACTTTTTGAATTTGATTTGCTAAATTGACCACTGAAACGATCGAATTAGTATGCGAAATTTTGCAGAAACACTAATGGTACTATGTAAAAGTATTTTAAAAGATTTGATAATTTTCTAACACCGTTCGAATCACTCCGTAAGTGTGGTGTATGCCAAGAATACAAGTAGGGGGATTTTTTGAACTAGATCCTGACATAGAAAGAACCTTTCGTCATAGAAGGAGGATACAAAGAACGTCGAATAACATGAATCCTCCCAATATGAATGCACCACTGGGTTTTGAACATAGATCACCAAGACCACCAGTCTTAGAAATAAGACCACCACCTCTATAAAATCATATGAGACCACCAATTTTAGAAAATCCAAGAGCACCACCATTTTTTGTAAATCCACCACCGATTCATGGAAATCCATCAGAACATGCTTTTCAACCAAATCCGCCACCAAATAATGAAAATGATGATGAAGAATCTCATGGTGATAATGAACATAAACCTCTCAACATCATTGATCTTGCAAACTAAAAAAATGGACAAATCATTGACTATGCAATCCCAAATTTTGAACAGCTGAACTCAGGGAGTGTAAGGCCACAAATGGAAACTTTACATTTTCAACCAAAACCCATCATGTTCCATATTTTGCAATCTTTTATGGAGATCACCGATGTTTTTCTGATTCCTGGGGTATCTCCCGATTCCTTAAGACTCACCTTGTTCCCATTTTCTAAAAGGGATCTAGCAAACATATTGTTGATCCAAACTCTCTCAGTGATTTGATGATGACCCTTAGAATACTTAGTGAAAATTGCATAACGCATCTGTATGTATTAATGTTTCGCCATCAGCGATAACATGGGAAATAATGTTTTATCAGCGATAACTCGAGTCTGTTCATTATCGCTGATGATTTCAAATGTAATAGTGTTGATTTTAATCCCTGAAGACAAGCCTCGTGACTAAGGAGTTCATCGCTGACTCTGAAGACAAAGTTGATGAACAAGGACAAGTCTACCCATGATCTGATGCGGACATCAGTGAAACCAAGACAAGTCTACACGTGCGACAAATCAAGAATAATGCTTCAGCGATAGCTGACTTTCATCAGCACTCCCTGATGGAAGACCTCCTAAACGATCGCTGATCATGAAGCTTGCTACTCAAGATTTGTTTGTATTCTCTCCTTGCACAAACATACGATTTTCAGAAGAAGCATGCTTTTGTCCAAGATCGTACAACCACTCTGACATCTACATTGTTCACCATACTGCTCAAAGCATGTCTTGACAAAAGTCAGAAGCATGCGCCCAATCAAATACTGACATGTGTAAAGTGCTCCTGCCATGCATTTATTGCACGCGGTATAAATAGGAGCAATACCCCTTCATTTTGAAGGATCTCCTTGAACTACTTAGTGCGTAGAAAACCTTTGTTTTTCTATATATCCTTTTTCTCTCTATTCTTAGTGCAAGAATACTTAGTGATTCTCAAGTTTGTTTAGGTTTTACTTAATCCTATTCCGCAACAAACTGTAAATTGTGTTTGATTTATCAATAAACAATTTTGAAAACTAAAAACTTGTGTTTGTATTCACCCCCCCTTTACAAACCATTGTACTTGTATAACCCCTTCGGGACCAATAAGTGGTATCAGAGTAGATTGTTTAACCTCATAAACAAGATCTTGCTTATACTTTTCTCTTCCTTGATATTCTTCAAATGGCACTAAACACAAAGACAAACTATATCGACAATGGTTCTCTTGCAAAACCTCCTCGATTCAGTAGAGATAACTTCAATCCCTGGAAGAATCGAATGATGCTTTTTCTAGAAAGTATAGATCCCACTATGCCTTACTATGTAGAAAATGGACCCTATATTCCATCTGTCCTATCTCCTGCTGTTCCTACCACTGCTACCACTTCGACCATAGCTGAAAGAGAGTTTCTTAAAGATATCTCTAGATGGACTGATTAAGGCAATAGGAAGGTAGCCACTGATACCAAATCCAGATCAATAATATCTATGGCTCTACCTGTTGAGGTTTATCATTCTGTTATGAACCTCAAAACGTCTAAAGCCATGTGGGACACAATCTTTGTTCAGTATGAAGGTACTTTTGAAGTACAAGAATCCAGAAAGATAAATTTGGTAAGACAATATGAAAGTTTCATTTGTGGTAAGAATGATTCTTTATCTGAGGTACACCAACGTTTTAACTGTCTATTAATTGATTTAAGAACTGTTGGTAGGACCTGCTTTAATTCTGAGACCCTGAAAAAAATCATGGAATATCTTCCTGACAGTTGGGACAATTATACCATGTGTCTTAAACTCTCAAAGGATCTCAAAGATATATCCTTAAGTACTATTTATGGCATTTTGCTCAATAATGAGCAATCATGTCAGCTTAAGAAGAATGTTGTTAAAGATTCAAAATATTTTAAAAACACACATGTTGCTTTACTCTCCTCAGAGACGATGCCCTCTTAGCGATCTTCCGTTACTATCACTGAGATGGAATCCAACTCTGATGATTCATCAGGACCTGACATATCAGATATTGATGAATCACTGGCCCTTTTGACAAACTCCTTTAGAAGATTTGCAACAAAGAGTAACTTCAAAAGAAACAAACCTCTTGCTATTACTGACAAGCCAAAATCAACTCTTATTGATAAGACTACTGCTACTTACTATAACTATGAAAGGAAATGACACTTTGCAAATGAATGCAGGTCAAAGAAAATCTTTAAACCTTCTTCATCCTTCAAAAGATCTTCAACCTCCAAATCATGAGGGGTCTTTACTTCCAATACCTATAATACCGGGTATGAGATTCTTGAACATATTTCAACAAACAATGGACATTGGGCTGTCCAAGGGCCACAACTCAAAAGAAGACTTCTAAAATGCATGATGTAGATGCATATACTGCATTGACAGCTCAGCTTGCTTCCATGGCCAATATGCTTAAAACCATAACTTTCGGCCAAGGAATACACCAAACTGCCACTACCCATACTCCAACTGTCCTCTCAATGCAATGCGTTAGTTGTTGTGGGGAACACTCTTATGAACATTGTCCTCATAATTCTGAATCAGTCAACTATGTTCATAACAAAGCTGGTCCCTTCACCAATAATTACAAAGCCAATTGGAAACAACATCCAAACTTCTCATGGAGCAGTCCATGTTTAAATCCACTTGAACCCAAGCAACAAGAAAACTTAATTTTTCAACCTCAGCAGAATGCAAGTAGTTCTCAAAATCACCAAAACCAACAGAACTACCAGATTCACCATAATCATCAACATCATCAGAATAAAAATTTTCAAAATAACCGACCACCTTTTCAAAACAAATCATCCTCACAAGCTGAATCATCATCTACTTTGGAAGCAATGATGAAAGGTTTTATGACCCAAACTCAAGCTTCACCCAGAAACAGGTGCGGAGCCAGGTTACACATTTAGGGGGAGCATTGAACATAAAAAAAAAATTAGATGGCTATAATTTATTTTTCTGAATTTTTTTCTAAAATCAATACCTAGCAGTAGTCAAATGTGATTCTAATATATTATATAAACTAAAACCTAGAATCCATCCTAGTTAAAAGCTTAGGTAATAAGTTATTATACTTTTAAGGTTATTGGAATAAGGTGGGGTTCTAGTGAGAAGTTGAGGTTAACGTAAGAGGTGTGAGAAGTAGTTATCAACCATTGGATGAGAAATGTACGCACATTAGGTTGAGATGTACCCGAGATAAGATGTATCGAGATGCATCGAATCAATTACCTTCTAAGACGCAATTCGTGGAAGGTTATTTGAATAGAAGCGATCAACAATTCATATCTACTTCTCACGCTAATCATGTTAATCTCGACTTCTCAAACAATCCTTCGCCTATTGGAATCATTATCTAACTTTCTCATGATAAACTTTAGAGAAAGTAAACATTTAACTTATACAAAAATTGGATTAAATCCTAAATGCTTGCTTTTAGAAAACTAAGGTTTTTTTAGAAGGGTTTAAATGTGAATTATATCAATTTTACTCCACCTAACGCCTAAAAGGCTAAAAGCCTAAAACCCTCCAACCACAACATTTCAATTTTCACATATTCTTCTTTTTCATCAGACAAACTTTAATTTCTCTTAACTACATATTTATCTATGCATAGTAATCTACTTAAATGACTATATATACAATTTTTATTTTGAAATTTTCAGGTGGAGCCAGTGAACCCCCTAGCATCAACGTGGCTCCGCCCTTGCTCAGAAACATGGAAACGCAAATCAGTCAGCTTGCTCTTAACCAATGTAACAGGGCTGCAGGGACTTTTACAAGTAACACCGAAGTCCCAAGAGCCCCAAGAAAAGAACATGTGAAAGTAGTAACCCTTAGGACTGGAAAGGAACTAATGGAGACCAATCAAAAAGAAGATAAGTCAACTGAGTCAAAGTCTGAGACTTCACCATATGTTGTTCTAAAACCACTAATCTCTTTTGAACAATTTGTGGTCACCACTTCTGAGGTCAATAGGAAAAAGACATTAGAAATAGAAGTTAGGACAGATCCAAAGACATGTGTTGTAACACCATCCACACCTCAAGGAAGTACAACCAAGACCCAAGGCACACTAGATCCATCTTGCTCAACATATTCAAACAAAGTTGTCATAAAACTAGTCCCCCTTCTGTACCTTTTCCCCAAGGGTTAAGGAATCAAAAGAAAGAGCTACACTTCAAGAAAGTTTTAGATATGTTTAAAGAATTGCATATCAACATACCCTTTGTTGAAGCAATTGAACAAATGCCTAGTTGTATTCCTTAAATACATTCTAAGCAAAAAGAAGTCGGCTGAATACGAGACTGTTTCCCTTACTGAAGGATGTAGTGCCCTCTTGACCAACAAACCCCCCCCCTAAGCTCAAAGACCCAGGGAGTTTCACCATTCCTTGGTAAATAGGATCAAAAAGAGGTTGGTAAATCCTTATGTGATTTAGGAGCTAGTGTCAACCTTATGCCCTTGTCTATTTTTAATAACTTAGGCATTAGAGAAGCCAGAACTACCACTATCACACTCATTCTAGCTGACAAAACCATTGCCTACCCAACAGGAAAAACTGAGGATGTATTAGTTCAGGTTGACAAATTCATCTTTCCAGCAGACTTTATGGTCCAAGATTTTGAGGTTGATCAGGATATTCCTATTCTCTTAGGAAGACCATTTTTGGCTACCGGAAGAACTTTGATAGATGTCCAAAAGGGAGAGTTGACCATAAAACTTCAAGACCAAGAAGTCACATTTAATGTCTTCAATTCAATAAAATACTCTGATGACGTGGAAGATTGTTCTATCTTAAATGTGATTGAATCCATGTGCAATAAGGAAGGATTGTAAGTTGGAGAATGTGGATGATGAGGAATTAGATGATGATGAGAAGATGATAGAGCAGACTTTACCTTTGTCGTTGCCAAACTTAAATCACTGGAAAATAAAGATCAAAAGAGTTTCATACCATCTGTCATTTCACCACCTAACCTGGAGTTGAAACAACTTCCATCTCATTTAAAATATGATTTTCTAAAAGATGAAAACAAACTGCCTGTCATCATTTCACCCACTCTAGAATTGCATAAAGAAAAGAAACTGGTGGATATGCCGAATTTATACACAAAAGCCTTAGAATGAACCATTAATGACCTTAAGCGGATTAGTCCCTCTCTTTGTCAACATAAGATCATTTTAGAAGACAAGAACTTCACAAACGTTGAGTCACAAAGAAGACTAAACCCTGTCATGAAAGAAGTAGTAAAAAAAGAGGTTTTGAAATGGCTAGATGAAGAAGTTATCTTTCCAATAGCCAGTAGTTCTTGGGTTAGTCCAGTGTAGTGTGTCCAAAGAAAGAAGGGTTCACAGTTGTTCCAAATGACAAAAATGAACTTATCCCGACTAGAGTGGTCTCAGGATGGAGATTTTGCATGGACTATCGTAAACTCAATGCAGCTATCCAAAAGGACAATTTTCCATTACATTTCGTTGAACAAATGTTAGACATGTTAGCTGGAAAGGAGTATTACTGTTTCTTGGATGGATACTCAAGGTAAAACCAGATGACCATGTTACCAGAGGACCAAGAAAAGACTACATTCACTTGTCCTTATAGCACTTTTTCTTTTAGGAGAATGCCATTTGGACTTTGCAATGCACCTGCAACCTTTCAAAGACGCATGATGTCAATATTTTCAGATATGCTTGAAAAGTCCATAGAAATTTTTATAGATGATTTTTCTTGTATATGGTTCATCTTTTGATCATTGTTTGGAAATTTTGAAAAAGAGTCTTGAAAGATGTGAAGAAACTGGTTTGATTCTAACCTGGGAAAAATGTCATTTCATGGTTAAGGAAGGAATTGTCCTTAGGCATGTAGTTTCAAAAAGAGGAGTTGAGGTAAACAAATCTAATCTTGAAATCATTGAAAAACTACCCGAACCAACCACTGTCAAGGAAATCGAAAGTTTTCTTGGTATCAGAAGCTTTCTTGGTCATGATGGATTTTATAGAAGGTTCAATAAATACTTCTCAAAAATCTCAAAACCTTTGTGTTTACTCTTACAGCATGATAAAAAATTTGATTCCAACGAAGAACGTAGAAATGCTTTCCTCACTTTGAAGAAAGCTTTGGTAACTGCTCCAGTGATTGTTGCTCCCGATTGGGACAAACCTTTCGAAATCATGTGTGAAGCAAGTCATTGGGATGTAGGTGCAGTTATAGGTGAAAGAAAAGAGAAAATCTTTCATTCAATTTATTATGCATGTAAAACTTTGAATGGAGCTCAAATTAACTACACAACAACTGAAAAAGAGTTATTAGCCATGGTTTTTGCCTTTGAAAGGTTTAGATCATATTTTATGGGGAACAAAAGTCATTGTACATACTGACCATGCCGCAATAAAATATTTGATCTAAAAAAGGACGCTAAACCTAGGTTAATAAGATGGGTGTTGTTGTTGCAAGATTTTGACCTGGAGATTGTGGACAGGAAATGAGTAGAGAACCAAGTGGTGGATCATTTATCTAGGTTAGAGAATCCTAGTGAGAATAAAGTGGTAGGAGACATCGTTGAGACCTTTCCCGATGAAAGAATCCTTATGATACAATCTAATTCACCATGGTTTGCATATCTAGAAATTTATTTGGCTTGTGGCATAACACCTTTAGATTATACAAGCCATATGCTTAATTTTTTTTTTTCATAATGTGTAGCAATACCTTTGGGATGATCCTTTCTTATTTAAACTTGGTGCAAATCAAATTTTGAGAAGATGCCTCCCAGAGACTGATGTGGCATCAATACTACAACATTGCCACCAAGCAGCATATGGAGGATACTTTGGAGAACAAAGAACGACAGCTAAAGTACTACAATCGGGATTTTATTCGCCAACTCTTTTCAAAGATGGCCACAATTTTGCACAAAGATGCAACGAATGTCAAAGAAGTGGTTAAATTTCTCAAAGAAATGAAATGCCGTTAAATGGGATCTTGGAAGTAGAGTTGTTTGATGTGTGGGGAATTGATTTCATGGGACCATTCCCCCTATCAAACCAATGCCAATACATACTAGTTGCCATCGATTATGTGTCAAAATGGGCGAAGGGAATGGAATGTGTTTCAAATGATGCAAAAACTATGGGTAAGTTTCTTCAAAAATAAAATTTTACAAGATTCGGTACACCCCGTGAACTAATCAATGATGAGGGTACCCATTTTGTGAATAATCTGTTGAGTAGAGTTCCTGAAAAATACAACATAAACCACCGAATTGCCACTGCCAATCACCCACAAACTAATGGATTAGCTGAAATCTCGAATAGAGAAATAAAGGGAATTCTAGAAAAAGTTGTAAGGCCAAAGAGAAAATATCGGGCTTTCAAAGTAGATGACGCTTTATGGGCATACATGACTGCTTTTAAAACAACAATCGATATGTCTCCATATAAGCTAGTTATTGGCAAGGCTTGTCATCTCCCTTTGGAACTAGAACACAAAGTTTATTGGGCAATCAAAGAATTAAGTACGTGCTTACGTGATGCTGGCAAGAAAAGAAAATTACAACTGTGTGAAATGGAGGATCATAGGCACATGTCTTATGAAAATGCCAAACTCTATAAAGATAAAAAATGGCATGAAAAAAGACTTCATCACAGATAACTGAAAGCAGGCCAGTCGGTCCTTTTGTTTAACTCTAGGTTAAAATTGTTCCCAAGAAAACTAAAGTCTAGATGGTATGGACCTTTTCTTATTCATCATGTCTATCCATACGGATAAATTGACCTAGTTAACCCTGACGATGACATTGTGTTCAACTTCAACTGCCAGAGAGTAAAGTTATTTAATGAGCCCGCAGAAATCCCAGAGCCTAACTATATGGATTTAGTTGCATGTTGCAAAAAGCTTCAAGAAAAGTGTAGACTCTCAGTAGTCTACATATGTTTGTATATATTCTTTTTATTTTCATTAGTACTTCCAAAATCTCGTTTCATTTAATATATTTTAATTTTTTGTTTTGCAGGCTTCTTGGAAGAAAAGGGAAAAGGCAATTATCGACGCATCGATTTTTTCTAATTCAAAAATTTTAATATATATATATATATATATATATATATATATATATATTCTTTTTGCAATAATAATAATATTAAAAATATATATCTAATATATATATATATATATATAGAGAGAGAGAGAGAGAGAGAGAGATAGATGAAGGTTATATTGTTAACCCCTATCAACCAATATAATTTCATTTTTTTAGCTGGTTTGATTCACCACATTAATGATGCTCCAAGGTTAGATTTGGTATTTTGTAAATAGTTTATTTTTGCTTTTTATCCTTAGAGTTTTAAATGGGAGTTACAAAATAAAAAATTAATGGGGAGTTACAAAATTGATATAGGTTTTCATCTAAAAAATTCAAAATTTGTACATGTTTTTTACTTTACTATCGTTCATCAAAGTTCATTTCATTGAAAATGGATCGTCGTGAACTATTCTTATAGTTCCGCAAGGTTTGAATTTGAGGATGGAGGACCTAGTGTCAATAATGGTCTGATATTCGGAAATTTGTCGTCGGGATTAGTCGAAAAAACTCAACTCAACACCGATGACGAAGCGGCGATGCAAAACTGTAGTTAAAACCAAACACTTTTATTATTTCATTGTCATTTCCAACATTCATGAAATTTGTTTCGGTTGTTGTGTTTTGGTTCAGGCACATTCAAAACACACAAAGGTTCACATACTATTTATTATATATTAGTTCATGAATGTTCACCCTACCACTATTGTTCACCAAAACGTGTCACTCTCTGAAAAATGCATGATTGGTTTATGAATGTTCACCTCCTAAAAAAAATCCATGAACTAAATATAAAACTACACAAGTCATGGTTTTGTATCAACTATGAAAGAACAAATATGAACAAAAAATATGAACCAAAATATGAACCAAAAAAATATGTTTCATGCTTGTCCATGCTTTGATCACGACGAAAATCCGTCTTCGATGCAACGAACTTTGATGAACAAGAGCAAACTCAAAACACCTTGATATTTGAAAAAGATATTAAGAAAACCTATATCAATTTTGTAACTCCCCATTAATTATTAATTTTGTAACTCCAATTTAAATGGTTTCAAAAATATTAGATTGTATGTTGATCCCTGTTAACACCAGGTCTATTAGGTAATCAATACGTCATCCATTGATCTTGAGAATCTTGAATTACATAAGAATGTAGAACTTTCTCTCTCTAGATTCTCTCTATATGATATTACAATTAAGCTTCCTTCTAATCAAATTACTTAACAACAAAGCTAACTAATCCTATTTATACCTCTACATTACAAGACATGAAATCTAAGCTGTTTGACTTTACTTAAACTACTTTGACTTTCTTTGATTTCTCAATTACATGACTTTTACAAAGACTTTTACATAAATCTTGAATACAATATAATGTCCTAACAATCCCAGTTTTATCTCAACAATGATATGTTCAAACTAAATGCATAAAACAGAGTATGTTGTTTAATAGGTGCAGAAGCTTGAAATAGACACAATTAGTTTGAACAATGGTAGATTTAAACACAGATAAATGATAGAGACAGCACAAAGGAATTAAAATGCTCAACAAGTCATCTCATTAATCATTGATAGAAACTGGAATACACCAAGAACACACACTACTGTATGAAGTGCTCCCCATGGTTTTTATCTCACTCTAGAATATTGAATCTGTGTATGTGTTTCCATTATGACAGTTAGTGCTCACTACATATAGTGAAGGTGAGATGTGAATAGTACAAAGGAAAAGGTTGTCACCAATAAACAGGTGAAATCTAAGCTATTTATACCTCTACATTACAAGACATGAAATCTAAGCTAGTTTGAGTTTACTTAAACTACTTTGACTTTCTTTGATTTCTCAATTACATGACTTTTACATAAATCTTGAATACAATATAATGTCTTAACATTCTCCCCCTTTGGATTCATGATTTAAAAAAATATAACAGTAGTCTTTAGCTCTTGATCTTCAACACTTTAACTCTAACCGCTTTAAACATTGAAGCTCTGACCATCTTCAAACATAGAAGAGTCTTTATCTTACTCTTTGTAAAGTCAATCTTCTTGAACAGAACTTCACCAAATTATCATCAAGTCTTGAACATGAAATTCAGATCTTTGCAACTTTAAAGTTTTCTCAATCCACTAAGGTAAGCTTCTCAAACTTTTCGTATGCTCAAACTTTTCGCATCCAACTGGACATCATGGAAACTTTTCGCAACTAACTAGATAAGTAAAGTAACTTTTCGCAACCAATAGCATGCAAAAACTCTACTTCTCGCAATCAACAGCATGCGAAAACTCCACTTTTCGCAACCTTCATAATGCGAAAACTTTGAGTGATATGCGAAAACTTTGAATTTCTTGAACTTTGTATCTTCATCTCTTTGACCTTGAATTGTCTTTGAACAACGAACTTTCTCGACTCATCTTGAAACATCTTCTTGACCTTGACAGATCATTTCTCCCCCTTAATTATAGATAATTTCACTCTAAATTGGTCGTTTGGAAGTATTAGGAGTGTTGGTTGGGTTGGATATCGCTTTTGAAAAAGAATCACTTTTGGTCAGAAAAAAATGAACTGCTCGCGTCCGCACCACCATTTGCTTGCGCCCGCGAGCAATTACACAAAACTTGTCCGCAGCTCTGCTCGCGGCCGCAAGCTAAACCGCGAGCACCTGATCAGCTTAAAACACGAATTTCACCCCCAAACTTCATTTCTTCATATCTCTCTCATTTCAACTCTGATTTTGGTGATTCAAGTTGCTATGGTTCCGTTTTTGAGAGCTCTTCAAGGATCTAGAAAGAGTTTGGAAGTTTATTGAAAGATTCAAGGGTGTTTGGTAGTGGTAAGTCTCTTATTTCTCACTCTCACATCTCTTTTCTTCTCTCCAAATCGTTTCCCCTCTTTCTCTCACAAGCCCTAACTGATTTTGGGGCTTTTTCATGGAGATTAATGTGTTCCTTCTCCATTTTATGCTAGTGGTTTCATTTATTGTGCAAGAGCAAATTTCATCCACAACACTAGAGATTTTTGGGGGTTTCTAGGTTTTCATCAAAACCTAAGTGATGAGTTCATCCTCCTAGCTTCTATACTTTCATATGAGTTATAAATGTTCCATTGATGATCTCCTACTATTTTGTTTCTCTAATTTCGTTTTGGATGATTTTGGAGAAGTTAGGTTAATATTGTGGTTTTGGTCAAAATGGAGATTTCAACATAAGATGTTTGGGGAATGGTTTTAAAGTGGTTGAATATAAAATATTCATGGTTGGAAGTTATGAATTTAGGTTTTTGGAAGATTTGGCTCGAAGATGAAAGTTTCTCAAAGGAGCTTACGTTTGGAGAACTCAAGATTTAGCTTAAATCTAGCAAGGTGAGTTCAAGTTACTTTGCGAAAACTTTGTACATGCCAAAATGATATTTTCCAAATATTTGTGTGTGTTTTACTTGAAAATATCTATGGTGAATTATTTGGATAGTTTAACTCTTTTGGAAGTGTTTATCTTCATAAATATGTAAAACACCCATATTTGGGCTTTTGGTTATTTGGATGGTTAATCATGTTGGTGTAAATGATTTTAATAAACCATTCGGGAAAATGCACTTTTAGTGTTATGGGTCATTTTGAGAATGTTAAGGGTGTGAGTCCTTTGGGAAAACCCTTCTTGTTTAACCTGTGTTGAGTTTTGGGGGTTAATGTTGGTTTTATGGTACTTGTTTACCTAAACAATGTTTAAACGCGTTTTATGCGATGATGACCGACATTTATGGGTCTAGAAAGCTTGGAGCACTTTGCGCGGTTTTTAACTTTGTGATAGTCATGAGTGTTTGTCGGTTTTAGTGGCTCGAGGTGGAGTCTTGGGTGCGTTATATGCCTAATTTCAATTTATTTGAATATGTGCCGGTTTGAGTGTTTGGTCTTAGGTGCGAAGACCGTTTGATGATTTTGTATTCGTAGTACCTTTGGGTCTAATGAATCTTTGTGTGTTATATGCTTGTTGAATTATGATAGAGTTGCATATATGCATACACACACATATACATGCATATTATTTGCATGAGTTGATGTGATTAATGATCGTTAGATTTTTTGAGCAGAGGGCTCGGTTTTGGGCTCGGTTGAGTCTTGATGGAATTTGCCTGGTTTTATTAAGCTCGACGTGGGCTTGGGGTTTGCATTGCATGAATTGCATTATGTTTGAGATTTACATGTTTTTGAATGCATTAGTTATTCTTTTGGGGTCATGTATTTATATTTAAGTCGAGTAAGCTTGTTTCGGATGGTGGGTTTTCCCAAGGTAAAGATCCAGTAGGATTGAACTTGATGGCTTGGACTAAAGACCTAGTTTTGGTTGATGTCTAAGATGGGCTAAAGATCTAGTAAGATTGATGCCGATGATTGACTAAAGACCTAGTATGGTTGATGTCATCTGTTTTCCACATCCAATAAGCTTACTTGCATTTAATTAATCGTGGTTTAATTTATGTGTTATCTACACCTTCAACGGATACGGGTCTCCCCCGTTTATGGTATTTGGATTTTAATACATTTTACATTTGTGTGAGTATTGCTTCGTATTATGCTTTCAATAAAAGGTTATATTTAAATGGATGGTTTCCATGTTTTACTGGTTGAGTATATATTGTCAACCGTATTTGAAGGTTTTGCCTAATCTAGATTTATTCACGCATTTGTGTGAGTTGGGTTTCGTAACTCATTTTGGAAAACACTTTACACTTTTGGGAATGGTTCCTATGGATTTTGAGTGCGTTGGATAATGAGTCATTTATGCCGTTTGGGAAACCTTTTGGAAATGATATTGTCGCGAACTTTCATTTAAAGATTTATTTAAATCATGACTATAATAACTACCTTTCGATTTAGGATTTTATATAGTCATGATAAAATGCTTGAACTCACTAGGCGTAAGCCTAACCTTTTTTATTTGTCGGCATGTGCAACAGGATCAGGTTGGGGTAGCTCTAGCTACATTGTCAAGTGGCGAGTGCTAGTAGAGTGCATGAGAGATGACTTGAGTAGTGAAGTCTTCCGCAATAGTTTGGACTAGCAACTAATGTTGTATTAAGTAACGGCCGTCTTAAGTTACAAACTGTAGAATTTATGATGTTTTAATTCCGAGGTAGTTTGGGGGATGAATTGTAGAAATGATTTTATCTATTTGGTTATTTTATTAATTTTTAAAGTTAATTGCTCGTTCCAAATTTGAGGGTGTTACATATGCTCCGCAATAATATCATGAAATATTCGAGCATTTGAACATTGAAGAATTTTCAAAACAAGGATAATGAACGAATGAAATAAATTCGAAGGACTTGTTTGAGAATCTGACAATGTATCAATCATATCAAATATTTTGAAATATATTCATCAACGGTAAGGGTATCAAAGAATTCAAATTTTGTTTATATGAACAAATATAAACAATCTTTGAATGAAACGTTTAAGTTCTCACGCTGAAAGAATATATGATGCTCAACAAAATTTGAAATACAAACGGGAGTATTACCATCGAAAATTGTTTCATTTTGAGACATAGTAATAACAAAGTCAATAAGAAGCTGAACCGGTGTGTATGAATACTTGAAAGTATATAGAAAAGATAGTACACAAGTATTAATCTTTAGAAACACACGGTCAGAAATGATGTTACGGTAATCCGAGATCTCCATGAAAAACATTTAAAATCACACTTCTAAATTCATAAAATATGTTTGAGAATAGAGAAGTGGTTTGAACATTTAAGAAAAAAAACGTTTTTCATGCTTGGAAATAGTTCTTCTTTCAAACAATCGGAGATAAAGATCAGAAGATACTTACATTCAGAAATGTTTGAGCTCCCCCTCAAATCATGATAGAATGATTTAAAATCTTATAAGCTCCCACTTAACATGTGCAAAAGATCTTTATTTTGACAAAATCTGCAAAATAACAAGATTTGGATCAAAATATCCTTAATCATGAAAATGAGTTCTGAATTACCAGGATTGAAGTAAGTTCAGAAGTCATCGTCGTTGAAGAACGAGTCCTGATCTGATATGATCAGAAGTCAAAATCTTTGAAGAGCGAGTTCTGAACTGTTCTATTCAGAATTCTAATTCATCGAAGTACGAGTGCTAAACTGATATGGTTAGAAGTCCTTAAATCTCTTTACTCCCCCTTATAAACACATGTATTTTTCTTCAAAAGTCTGCACAAATTTGCTTTTGTTTTCCAGTCATGTGTGATATACATCTCATAATCAGCACTACACACGATGAACCTGTAAAACAGATTAAGTTGATTTTGGTACCCAACGGAACGTGGGTCTTGGCTTGTTAGGTGCAGTTTTCTTTGAAGAAATTTTGTATGTACCATACCAATATTGAGCATAATCTTTATGAATGAAATCATTAGTTCCACAATAAGAACAACAAATTTTCTTTTGTGCTAACCTGATTAACTGATTTACAGAATAAACTAAATCAGGTTTGACAAAAGACATACCTTGAAATTCATTGTTCTTCTTGACATTTGGAGTGCGAACCTTTGATTTTGAACTTCTTTGGTAGGAGTTGTACCTTTCACTCACCATTCTATCTTTACCTTCTTGAAAACTTGATTATCTTTTGGCTTAGAAGAAGTATTAACTTTGGGCACATTCAAATTATTACCTGAATTATCAAATAGAGGATTATAAAAGAGATTGGAAGGATGAATCTGATCCTTTGAGAAACCATTTGATCTGTCAAATTCGTTTGAAAAAATGTCTTTATTGATTGAACTTGAAGTCGTCTTAAACGAACATTCAGAATTAGTTGAGTCAACAAGTGGAGTCTGAACAATCGTATCAGGACTAACTTGTTTTGAAAACTCAACCTTAAAAATGATGTCTTCAAGTTCTTTAACTTCGTTGATTAAAACATTTCTCTCTTCAAAAATTAGATCATATCTCTTCAAAAACAGAGTAAAAAGCTATGCCGATCGACGTCGGAAACCGTTAGAATTTCAGGTTGGGGATTTTGTGATGTTGAAAGTATCGCCCTGGAAAGGAGTCATACGTTTTGGGAAACAAGGTAAACTCAGTCCGCGGTATATTGGGCCATTTGAAATTACAGAAAGGATCGGTGAAGTAGCGTACAGATTGGATCTTCCGTTGGAATTAAGTAGAATTCACAACGCGTTCCATGTATCGAATTTCCGGAAGTGTTTGGTTACACTAGACCAGGCAGTCTCTTTACCAGATATTCAGGTTGATGAAAAGTTAAACTATGTGGAGGAACCGGAAACCATAGTTGATTACAAGGTCAAGGTATTGAGGAACAAAGAGATCAGACAGGTAAAGGTTCAGTGGAAACATCATAAGGGTCAAGATGCGACGTGGGAATCAGAGTCGGAGATGAGAACCAAATACCCTCATCTGTTCTCTTAACTGAATTCCGGGACGGAATTCTTTTAAGGGGGAGATGTTGTAATAACCAGGTATTTTATTTAATTTAAATTGGAATTTTATAAGTCTTTATGTTAGTGTTTCTATGAAGTTAGGAGTTAAGGGATAAGTTTTAATTGTTATTTGGAAGTTTGGGGGTAAATCTTGCCAACTAGAATAAGTTAGAGGTTTGTTTGGAACTTTTGTCAAACCTCAAACTCCACCACCGCCTTATCACTTCTAAATGGGAAGGAGTTGTAGGAAAATATCTTAAGTAATTGGTGTATGTGTGTGTGCAATCGGTTAGAGAGAAAAAGAGAGAAATCGAGAGAAAGTTTGAAGGGAAGAAGAAGGAAGAGATAAAGAAGTTTGTTGCTGTGATTCAGGGAATAAACTGAAGTAATTCAGGTAAACAATCAATCCTTTATTTGTGTTTTAATTCCTTGAAGTGTTCTTGAGCATACTAGTTAAGTTCTTGATGGGTTTTGTTAAAAATGGAGGCTTTGAGGAATCTAAACTTATGGTTAGGTTATGTTAATTGTCTTAAACATATCTGCAAAGTTTCAGTAGCATGCATAGTATAAAACTGCAAAATCTGGGTTTTAGGATGAAACAGTGGACTGAGACATTCATTGAAGTCGCAATGGACGATTGCGACATTCATCGAAGTCGCAATAGACGATTGCGACATTCAACGAAGTCGCAACAGTTGGTTGCAACTTGGTATTGAAGTAGCAATGGTCGTTTGCGAATTGGCTTGGAATCGCAGTAGTTGATTGCGATTCGGGTTTGGGATCGCAATAGTGGATTGCGACTTAGGGTGGAATCGCAGTAAAAGGGTTGCGACTCCAGGGTGGAATCGCAATAGGAGATTGCGACTTGGTACTGTTCATTGCGATTTGAGTTGAGAATTTTGTAAGTTTAAGTGTTAAAAGAGATATTTGGTATTTTATCTGATTTCAGATTCTGTGAAGGATCGACATACGTGAATTATCTTGGAAGAGTTTTTGTGATAAACACACGAGGTGAGTTTTACGTTAAAAAGTATTTTACTGGAATGTATTATGTGAAAAATACTACTGTTTGATAAAGTGTATGAATATGTAATACGTGGGTGATTATAATATATTAAGATATTATAATTACGTGAGTATTATATGAAAATATAATACGTGGCCGGGCTTTGGACCGGTGTGATAAATTGGCTCGCAACCAATTGTTATTGGCCATTGGTGGAGGGATAAGGTGGTATGAGAAAGGTATGTTGTGTGAATTGTAGTTGGTATTATTTTACGTGTGATGTATATGTATATATATAAAAGAGTGTTTTATATAAATGAAATTTAAATGATATAAAAATGTCAGGGATTTATTCACTAGACCCTTAGGTCTAACCCTCATTATCTGTTTTCAAAATTTTGTATTCCAGGTGACGGTTCCAGTAAGAACAAGTAGATTGAGTACTTGTTGGCTAGCTTTTGTGAAGATGATCATTATAATCATATGAATGCTTTTGTACTTATAAAGTTTATTGTTATTATTATGTAATTTTAAGTGAATAAAGTTTGTACTGAATTAGTTTATTAGTCAGACTTTGGGGACCAAATGTGAACCATGAATTACAATTGGTGGAAATGTATTATGAATTATATGTAATATGTATATTTTGTTTTCGGGTTGTTACAGATGGTATCAGAGCCCTAGTTTAAGGGATTTAGGTATTAGTATCTGTACCTAAACTTAAACTGCATGTGAAGTAGGATGTCCCTAGTATTTTAGAACCTGGGGATACTAAGTATAAAAGGTGGAAGGAACATCATGTAAGGTAATTTCAAATTACACCAGGCCAGTGTAATTATGATCTTACAGAATGGCAAGTGGCACTAGACGAAGGAATCAAGGAAGAGGAAGGAATTAGGGTGGAGAGAATCCACCAATAGGAATAGGGGGGAGAGGAGGAGATCGTGGTAGAGGCAGAAACGGAAGGGGAACTGGGTGCCGAACTGGAGGTAGAACACAACAGCATGGTACAGAGTTTGTTACACGGGATGACTTGACTGCGGAAATGGGGAGATTACAGGATAGCATACAAGATATGTTTGAACATAATCGTCATAATGAAACTGAAAGACCAAGTCCGGAACACGAAGTTGAGATACCACTTACCTCCACGGTCTTACCGATAATAAAAAGGTGCGACTATAAGATGTTTCTTAGTTGCAAGCCCCCTACATATTCAGGAGATCGGGACCCGGTCAAAGCAATGAGATGGCTAAAAGAAATAGAGGCCATCTTCAAGACGTGTAAGTGTTCTGAAGAAGACAAAGTGCTTTATGGAGCTGCGATGCTGAAAGGAGATGCTCTGTACTGGTGGGAGGCTCATATAGAATCAAGAGGGACAGATATATATACTACCTTTTCGTGGGAGGAATTCGTATTAGCTTTTACAACACACTTCTGTCCACAAGCTGCGGTCAGACAACTAGAGGAAGAGTTTATGAATCTACAACAAGGGAACCTATCGGTTAGAGATTATACTGCACGATTTTTAGAAAAATCTCGTTTTGCAGGATATTATGTTGCTACGGAGAAGATGAAAATGGAGAGATTTATCTATGGATTAAATGCAGAGGTTCGAAGATTGGTGACTGCCACAGGACCAAATACGTTTACGGCTGCAGTGGATGCTGCAAAAAATGTGGAAAGAGATAACAAGAGAGATGCTGGTGATAAGAGCTTCGGGAAAAGGAAATGGGAAGGACCACCACAAGATTCGCGGAAGCCTAGATTTCAGAGGTTTGACAACCGTCAGTCATTTCGACCAACAGAAAGACCATGTCCAAGATGTAATCGCTATCATTAGGGAAATTGCCAAGTAGAGTCGCGGGTTTGTTTTAAATGTGGAAAAACTGGGCATGTTGTTAAGGATTGTCGAGTCACACGATTTTGCTTTTTGTGCAATTCTCCGGATCACCTCCAATCAGATTGTCCGCGGGGTAGAATACAATCAGGGGGTATATCGGGGAAACCAGCTATTACTAGACCAGTAGTCCCGAGATTAGAACCGCCGAAAACGAGGGGTCGTACTTTCCAAATGACAGCTAAAGAGGCAGAGGAAACTCCAGATGTGGTCACAGGTACATTTTTCATAAACTCCACGCGTGCTAAAGTGTTATTTGATTCCGGTGCAAACCGATCTTTTGTGTCTCCCTCCTTTGCTGCTCACATGCATTTAGAGCCTAAAATGTTAAAACATGCTTTACTAGTAGATACAGCAAATGATAACCAAGTGGCAGTTAAAGAGGTTTTTGATTGTTGCATGATAAATATAGAGGGGTGTGGGGTACCAATACAACTATTTCCTATAGAGTTGATCGAGTTTGATGTGGTCGTGGGGATGGATTGGTTAGCTGAAAATCGGGCTAACATAATTTGTGATAAGAAAATAATCAACGTTGTTCTACCTGATAAGAGGGCAGTAGTGATCTATGGTGATCGTAAGAATCATCAGTCCAATCTTATAACTTTGATAAAAGCCCGTAAATGTGTTAGTAAGGGTTGCTTGAGTTATTTAGCCTATGTGATAGATAGTAGGCCTGAAAAGATTAAGCTGGAAGATATTTCCATTGTTAGTGAATACCCAGAAGTTTTTCCTGAAGACTTGAATAGTCTTCCTCCGGTTAGGCAAGTAGAATTTGGTATAGACCTGGTACCTGGAGCCACTCCAATTGCTCGTGCGCCGTACAGATTAGCACCTCCAGAAATGAAAGAAATGATGACACAACTTCAAGATTTATCCGATAAGGGCTTCATTAGACCTAGCTCTTCGCCTTGGGGTGCACCAGTTTTGTTTGTAAAGAAGAAAGACGGTTCAATGAGAATGTGTATCGATTACCGGGAGCTGAACAAGCGCACGATCAAGAACAAGTATCCACTTCCAAGAATTGATGACCTTTTTGATCAATTAGTTGGAGCTTGTTACTTCTCCAAGATTGATCTCAGATCTGGCTACCATCAGTTGAAGGTTAAGGAGGAAGATGTTTTAAAGACTGCATTTCGCACAAGATACGGCCACTACGAATTTTTGGTAATGCCTTTTGGATTGACGAACGCTCCAGCCGCTTTTATGGATCTAATGAATCGGGTATGTAATCCTTTTCTCGATAAATTTGTCATTGTATTTATCGATGATATACTTATTTATTCCCGATCCAAAGAGGATCATGCGCAACATCTTCGTTTGATTTTGGAGTTATTGAAGAAAGAAAAGTTGTACGCTAAGTTCTCTAAATGTGAATTCTGGTTGCGGGAAGTTCAGTTTTTGGGTCATATAGTTTCAGAGAAGGGTATACAAGTCGATCCAGCGAAAGTGGAAGCAATTGAAAGATGGGAACCGCCGAAGACGGCAACCGAAGTACGCAGTTTTCTGGGTCTAGCTGGATACTATCGGAAATTTATAAAATACTTTTCTCGAATCGCGACGCCATTGACTAAGCTAACTCGGAAGAATTTAAAGTTCGAATGGAAAGCAGAACAAGATGAGGCATTCAGAATATTGAAGGAGAAACTCTGCAGCGCGCCGATATTAGCATTGCTAGAAGGTTCAGATGATTTTGTGGTCTACAGTGATGCTTCTAAGCTGGGTTTGGGATGTGTACTTATGCAACGTGGAAAGGTGATTGCTTATGCTTCTCGTCAGCTAAAGGATCATGAAAGGCAATATCCTACCCATGATATGGAGCTTGCAGCAGTTGTATTCGCATTAAAGATTTGGAGACATTATCTTTATGGTTCCAAATGTCAAATTTTCACGGACCATAAGAGTCTTCAACATCTTTTTGATCAAAAGGAACTGAATATGAGACAAAGTGTTAGAGCATTGTTGTATTCAAGATTTACTGTAAAAGTCAATGTACTGTATGAGTCTATACAGTATTGTGAATGCCTTTATACCTTGTATGTCATGGGTATAAATAGGCTTGTCTAGTTCATTTGTAAGTAACACTTCAAAAGCTTTTGTAATCTTTTAGAAACCTTTTGTAATCCTTTGAGCTCAATACATGGATGACATATTTGCTCTCTAGATTCTCTCTCACTACATTCATATCTTATTGCTAGAGATTTGGGATTTAACACAAAGAAGGTGGTTAGAATTGGTGAATGATTATGATTGTGAAATTCTATATCACCCAGGGAAAGCGAACGTGGTGGCAGATGCGTTAAGTCGTCAAGAAAGAAGTGGAACAATAAAAGCTATATCGATACGAGCTGAACTTCTTCCTAATATTTTTGACGAATTACTGAAGTGCCAATAGATGCTTATCAAGAAGAAAGTTTGAAGTCGGAACGGTTGGTTGGGATATCAGCATTGCTTGGGAAAGATGACCGTGGGTTGTTATGTATGGGGAACAGAATTTGGGTACCTCGTTTGGGTGGATTACGAGACCGTGTACTACAAGAAGAGCATCAATCTCGATTTTCTATTCATCCAGGTACGAATAAGATGTATAGAGATTTGAAAAACTTCTATTGGTGGCCGGGAATGAAGAGAAGTGTTGCTAAGTATGTGGAAGATTGCACTACCTGCAAGAAAGTAAAGATTGAGCATCAGAAACCGTTTGGCCAGTTACAACGTCTAGATATACCAATGTGGAAATGGGATCAGATCACTACTGATTTCATTACCAAGTTGCCAAGAACTTCAAAGGGATTCGATTCTATTTGGGTGATTGTGGATAGATTGACTAAGTCTGCTCATTTCTTGCCGTTAAAGAAACTGATTCCTTGGAACGTTTAGCTAAATTGTACATTAATGAAATAGTAACTCGACATGGAGTTCCAATCTCGATTATTTCTGATCGAGATAGTCGTTTTACTTCTAGATTTTGGAGAAGCTTTCAAAAAGAGATGGGAACGCAGATAAAGTTGAGCACAACATATCATCCACAGGCTGATGGGCAGAGTGAAAGAACAATCCAGACTTTAGAAGATATGCTCTGGGCTTGTATAGTTGATTTTGGGGGATCATGGGATAAACATTTGCCTTTGATAGAATTCGCCTACAACAACAGTTATCATTCTAGCATTCAGGCGGCACCGTTTGAAGTATTGTATGGTAGAAAATGCCGAACGCCTTTGTGTTGGAATGAAGTGGGGGAAAAACAGTTAGCAGGGCCAGAAATAGTACAGTTAACGGCGGATAAGATTACTCAGATTCGGGATAGATTGAAAACGGCACAAGACAGACAGAAAAGCTATGCCGATCGACGTCGGAAACCGTTAGAATTTCAGGTTGGGGATTTTGTGATGTTGAAAGTATCGCCCTGGAAAGGAGTCATACGTTTTGGGAAACAAGGTAAACTCAGTCCGCGGTATATTGGGCCATTTGAAATTACAGAAAGGATCGGTGAAGTAGCGTACAGATTGGATCTTCCGTTGGATTTAAGCAGAATTCACAATGCGTTCCATGTATCGAATTTCCGGAAGTGTTTGGTTACACCAGACCAGGCAGTCTTTTTACCAGATATTCAGGTTGATGAAAAGTTAAACTATGTGGAGGAACCGGAAGCCATAGTTGATTACAAGGTCAAAGTATTGAGGAACAAAGAGATCAGACAGGTAAAGGTTCAGTGGAAACATCATAAGGGTCAAGATGCGACGTGGGAATCAGAGTCGGAGACGAGAACCAAATACCCTCATCTGTTCTCTTAACTGAATTCCGGGACGGAATTCTTTTAAGGGGGAGATGTTGTAATAACCAGGTATTTTATTTAATTTAAATTGGAATTTTATAAGTCTTTATGTTAGTGTTTCTATGAAGTTAGGAGTTAAGGGATAAGTTTTAATTGTTATTTGGAAGTTTGGGGGTAAATCTTGCCAACTAGAATAAGTTAGAGGTTTGTTTGGAACTTTTGTCAAACCTCAAACTCCACCACCGCCTTATCACTTCTAAATGGGAAGGAGTTGTATGTAACATCCCTTATCCCATATACACGACATATCACACAATATAACACAATTAGATATAACAAACAAACTTCACTTTACATGTACGGTCCAGTAGTCTTTTACAAATAGAAAGAAAACATTTGAAATACAATCCTTGTGCTATTTGCATCCATAACACTTAACATTCCATTACAACTACTAAATAAGTCAAAAGCTTAGTCTTATAGTCTTCCTTACTAGCCATCCATCTCATACTCTACTTACTTGCCCTTACTTGATCCGCCACCTGGAATACATATTTTTAAAACAAAATGAGGGTTAGACCTGTTGGTCTAAGTGAGAAACCCCTGTTAGTTTAAAAACCATTTATATAAACTTCATTCATATAAATCACGCCACATAATTACATATATCCAATTAAGCTCACACATCGTGTACCTTTCCTTCTCATTTCCTCCTGGCCATATTAGTGGTAGCAAGCCAACTAATAATATACAACGCCGTACAACATCTACAGCCAAACAACGCTATACAAGTTCTATAGCCAATCACATCGGTCTTAAACCCGGCCAACGTATTATAACACGTTTATAATACACATGTAAATACAATATCTCACTATATTGTAATTCGCATATACCATACATATAAACACATAATCACTAATTATCACATTCCCAAACCATACGTATGTATTCCAGTTGAAATTACTTTTAAAGTAAAACTCACCTGATTGCTTATTAACACGTTTCCAAGTCTTCTTAACCGGTTCAGCCTTTTACCCAGAATTCACAAGATCTGTAACACATAGATACAGACATCTCTTTACCACATAAAACACATAAGTCTTACTAAGGCTAACAACTCTAAAGAGCTCAAACCCTTAAATGTTGCCCCCAAACTCGTACTCAAGTCAAGACTACAGGATAGTCAGTCCTCATTCACTCCCTATCTAGTGGTTAACAAAATACAGGTTACTGGATACTTGACAGCATCTAAAACTCTCAAAAATGGCCAAACAGCAAAAGTATCCGGATACCACAAGTTACCCGGACAACATGACTTTTCCGGACAACATGACTTTTCCGGACAACTTGACTTTTCCGGAAAACTTGACTTTTCCGGACAACTATAGAAAAGAGAGATTTTCCCGGATAAAGGACTCGTCCGGACACCTTCAAACAGTACTCGGACAACATCAACAAAACTACCCGGACACCACCAACAGTGCTATCCGGACACCTTCAACGTATCCGGACACCACTGTCGGTTTACCCAAAATTCACCCAGAAATCGGCTGAGGTTTACACCAGTTCGATTATGTCGATTCTAGACCGATAGAAACAATCTACTAACCATTATAAACATAATTAGTAAAGGAAACATACCTGTAACTACTTCCAATTGCACCAAATTGAAACCCTAATTCTAAAACCTCTTTTCTTCTTTTTTCTTCCTTTCTCCACAAAACACACACACACACCTTATGATAATATCTGATTTTCTGATTTTTATGAATTATCTGATTTACCAATAGATAATATCTAACCAATATTTATCCTCTAAACCCTAAACTATCCATTAATGACCCAAAACACCCTTAACTCCTAATTTAACCCAAACTTACCCTAAACTTCCAACTTTAAAGTTAATTAAATTTAACGGAATGGGGATTTAACTAACGGACTTACCCGGGGTATTACATTATCTCCCCCTTAAGAGAATTCCGTCCCGGAATTCGGTTAGGCAAAAAGGTGAGGGTATTTGGTTCTCATTTCCGATTCGGATTCCCACGTGGCATCCTGACCTCTATGATGCCTCCACTGAACCTTCACTTGCCTGATCTCCTTATTCCGCAGCACTTTGACTTTATGATCAACTATTGCTTCCGGTTCTTCCACATAATTCAGTCTTTCGTCGATTTGTATCTCTGGTAGGGAGACTGCCTGATCTTGAGTAACTAACCACTTTCGGAAGTTTGATACGTGAAATGCATTATGAATTCTGCTCAACTCTGGTGGAAGATCTAATCTGTAAGCTACCTCCCCGATCCTTTCAGTGATTGCAAATGGTCCAATATACCTTGGGCTAAGCTTACCCTGTCGACCGAATCTGATGACTCCTTTCCACGACGAAACCTTTAACATTACGTAATCCCCAACTTGAAATTCCAACGGCTTTCGACGGCGATCAGCGTAACTCTTCTGTCTATCTTGAGCCACTTTCAATCTTTCTCGGATCTGTGTAACCTTATCGGCGGTTAACTGAACTATTTCCGGCCCCGCTAACTGTTTCTCTCCCACTTCGTTCCAACACAGAGGCGTTCGACATTTCCTACCATACAGTACTTCAAACGGTGCCACTTGTATGCTGGAATGATAACTGTTGTTGTAAGCGAATTCGATTAACGGCAAATACTTATCTCACGATCCCCCAAAATCAACAATACAAGCCCGTAGCATATCTTCTAAGGTCTGAATTGTTCGTTGACTCTGTCCATCTGTTTGAGGATGATACGCCGTACTTAACTTTATCTGAGTCCCCATTTCCCTTTGAAAGCTTCTACAAAATCTTGAAGTAAAACGACTATCACGATCAGAAATGATCGAGATTGGAACTCCATGTCGAGTTACTATTTCATTAATGTATAACTTAGCTAATCGCTCCAATGAATCGGTTTCCTTTATTGGTAGGAAGTGTGCAGACTTTGACAACCTATCGACGATCACCCAAATAGAATCGAATCCCTTCGGAGTTCTTGGTAGCTTTGTGATAAAGTCCGTGGTAATCTGCTCCCACATCCACATAGGTATTTCTAGTCGCTGTAGTTGACCAAATGGCTTTTGATGTTCGATCTTTACCTTCCTACAAGTATCACACCATTCTACATACTGAGCAATCCCTCTTTTTATCCCCGGCCACCAATAGAATTGCTTTAGGTCTTTATACATCTTGTTTGTACCTGGGTGAATAGAGAAACGGGATTGATGAGCTTCTTGTAAAACACGATCACGTAACCCACCCAAACGAGGTACCCACACTCTGTTTCCCAGACACAATAACCCCCGATCATCTTTTACTAGCAATGCTGACATCCCCGCTAACCGTTCTGATTTCAGATGTTCATCCTGATAAGCCTCCACTTGACACTTCTGCAATTCGTCAGATATGTTGGGTAGGAGTTCAGTTCGTATTGAAATAACTGTTATTGTTCCACTCCTTTCTTGACGACTGAGCGCATCTGCCACTACATTCGCCTTTCCCGGGTGATAAAGGATTTCACAGTCGTAATCATTCAGCAATTCCAACCATCTCCTTTGTCTCATATTTAGTTCCTTCTGATCAAAGAGATGTTGAAGACTCTTGTGGTCAGTATAAATCTGACATTTGGAACCATACAGATAATGTCTCCAAATCTTTAACGCGAAAACGACTGCAGCAAGCTCCATATCGTGCGTAGGATACTGCCGTTCATGATCCTTCAGTTGGCGAGAAGCATAAGCTATAACCTTTCCACGCTGCATAAGCACACAACCCAATCCCAATTTAGACGCATCACTGTAAATGACAAAGTCTTCAGAACCTTCAGGTAGTGATAGAATTGGCGTGCTGCATAGTTTCTCTTTCAATATTCTGAATGCCTCGTCCTGTTCCGCTTTCCATTCAAACTTCAAATTCTTTCGGGTCAGCTTAGTCAAAGGCGTTGCGATACGAGAGAAGTCCTTTATGAATTTCCGATAGTAACCGGCCAAACCCAGAAAACTGCGTACCTCGGTTGCTGTCTTGGGCTGTTCCCACTTTTCAACTGCTTCTACTTTCATCGGATCGACTTGTATACCTTTCTTAAAAACCACGTGCCCCAGAAATTGTACTTTCCGTAACCAGAACTCACATTTTGAAAATTTTGCATACAACCTTTCCTTCTTCAGCAGCTCTAGAATCAAACGAAGATGTTGCGCGTGCTCTTCCTTGGATCGAGAATAGATAAGAATATCATCGATAAAAACAATTACAAATTTATCGAGATACGGCTTACATACCCGATTCATCAAATCCATAAAGCAGCTGGAGCGTTCGTCAATCCAAATGGCATTACTAAAAATTTATGATGACCATACCTCGTTCGAAAAGCAGTCTTTAAAACGTCTTCTTCTTTAACCTTCAGCTGGTGATAACCGGACCTTAGATCAATCTTGGAGAAATAGCAAGCTCCAACTAACTGATCAAAGAGATCATCAATTTGGGGTAGCGGATACTTGTTCTTTATCGTGCGCTTATTCAATTCTCGGTAGTCAATACACATTCTCATCGACCCATCTTTCTTTTTCACAAATAACACTGGTGCTCCCCACGGCGAAGAACTAGGTCTGATGAAACCCTTATCGGATAGATCTTGTAGTTGTGCCATCATCTCTTTCATCTCTGGAGGTGCCAAACGGTACGGTGCACGGGCTACAGGAGTGGCTCCAGGAATTAAGTCTATACCGAACTCGACTAGTCTAACTGGCGGAAGACTTTTCAAGTCTTCAGGGAATACTTCAGGGAATTCACTAACGATAGGAATATCTTCCATTCTAATCTTTTCCGGCTTAACATCTATCACGTAAGCCAAGTAACTCTGACAACCCTTATTCACACACTTACGTGCCTTTACTAGTGATATAAGACAGGACTGATGATTCCTACGATCACCATAAATCACTACCGGTCCTCTCTCAGGCAATACAACATTTATTATCTTCTTGTCACACACTATATTGGCCTGATTCTCAGCCAACCAGTCCATTCCCACTACTACATCAAATTCACTAACGGACTTAACTAACGGAATGGGGATTTAACTAGCCTAATTTAACCCAAACTTACCCTAAACTTCCAACTTTAAAGTTAATTAAATTTAACGGAATGGGGATTTAACTAACGGACTTACCCGGGGTATTACATTGTAGGAAAATATCTTAAGTAATTGGTGTATGTGTGTGTGCAATCGGTTAGAGAGAAAAAGAGAGAAATCGAGAGAAAGTTTGAAGGGAAGAAGAAGGAAGAGATTAAGAAGTTTGTTGCTGTGATTCAGGGAATAAACTGAAGTAATTCAGGTAAACAATCAATCCTTTATTTGTGTTTTAATTCCTTGAAGTGTTCTTGAGCATACTAGTTAAGTTCTTGATGGGTTTTGTTAAAAATGGAGGTTTTGAGGAATCTAAACTTATGGTTAGGTTATGTTAATTGTCTTAAACATATCTGCAAAGTTTCAGTAGCATGCATAGTATAAAACTGCAAAATCTGGTTTATAGGATGAAACAGTGGACTGAGACATTCATCGATGTCGCAATGGACGATTGCGACATTCATCGAAGTCGCAATAGACGACTGCGACATTCAACGAAGTCGCAACAGTTGGTCGCGACTTGGTATTGAAGTCGCAATGGTCGTTTGCGACTTGGCTTGGAATCGCAGTAGTTGATTGCGATTCGGGTTTGGGATCGCAATAGTGGATTGCGACTTAGGGTGGAATCGCAGTAGAGGGTTGCGACATCAGGGTGGAATCGCAATAGGAGATTGCGACTTGGTACTGTTCATTGCGATTTGAGTTGAGAATTTTGTAAGTTTAAGTGTTAAAAGAGATATTTGGTATTTTATCTGATTTCAGATTCTGTGAAGGATCGACATACGTAAATTATCTTGGAAGAGTTTTTGTGATAAACACACGAGGTGAGTTTTACGTTAAAAAGTATTTTACTGGAATGTATTATGTGAAAAATACTACTGTTTGATAAAGTGTATGAATATGTCATACGTGGGTGATTATAATATATTAAGATATTATAAATACGTGAGTATTATATGAAAATATAATACGTGGCCGGGCTTTGGACCGGTGTAATAAATTGGCTCGCAACCAATTGTTATTGGCCATTGGTGGAGGGATAAGGTGGTATGAGAAAGGTATGTTGTGTGAATTGTAGTTGGTATTATTTTACGTGTGATGTATATGTATATATATAAAAGAGTGTTTTATATAAATGAAATTTTAATGATATAAAAATGTCAGGGATTTATTCACTAGACCCTTAGGTCTAACCCTCATTTTCTGTTTTCAAAATTTTGTATTCCAGGTGACGGCTCCAGTAAGAACAAGTAGATTGAGTACTTCTTGGCTAGCTTTTGTGAAGATGATCATTATAATCATATGAATGCTTTTGTACTTATAAAGTTTATTGTTATTATTATGTAATTTTAAGTGAATCAAGTTTGTACTGAATTAGTTTATTAGTCAGACTTTGGGGACCAAATGTGAACCATGAATTACAATTGGTGGAAATGTATTATATATTATATGTAATATGTATATTTTGTTTTCGGGTTGTTACAATCTTCCGGAACTTTGGCCACATAGAGGCTCTGTGGAGTTTCACAGAGGCTCTTTCAGGTTTGGCTTGAGTTTTCGATGGTTGATCGACAGAAACTTGAGACTCATACGGAGAGATCTTGGTGTACTCGGCAGAGGTCTTCTGCGATCTTGTCCTTAGCTAACGTTTTCAATACTTCTAATTCTACTGTAATGGAGCCAACAATCTCCCCCTAAGTATTGAAAAAGGAATGATGACAGAAGTTGTTAGCTCCAAGTATCTGTAAAATGAAAGTATTGAAAATAAAACCAAGTCAGAAGACCTACAGAGATAAAGCAGAAGACTTAGAAGACCAACAAAGAAGACCAACAGAATTCAACAGAGTTCTGGTGGAACCAACGGAGCTCAACAGAGCTCTGGCAGAAGATCAACAGAAGAACTGTTCATACCCGAAGACCAACAGAGTTCTGTCATAACACGCTCTGTTGAAGTGAAGACCTCTGTTATGCCTAAGTCTCGTAGAAATCCAAAGTGTCAGATACGTGTCCACACCTTTCCACGTATGCCCTAAAGATTGGAGACACACTTTCCACGTGTCATTCCAGGGTACGATAGTACACTGTCTACACTTTATGAGGCTATATATAGCGAGGTAGTGGAACAAACAATTGTAAGCTTTTGGAAGAATAGTTTTCCACAATTGTAAAAGCACACTGTCATATCCTCATAGCACTATCCCGTACGATATTGTCTCTGTGATTTCTTGATACACCATTGATCTTGTTCTTGGTGTTATCTTTATCAATATACGAGCAGCGTTTCTTATTTGATCTTGTTATCATATTCCTGTTCTATATTCGATATCACAGTTTACATATCGTCTCATACAATCACTCACTTTAATGGCTTTATATTTAAATGCTTCCGCTGTCTATTTAACTACCATTATCGTGATACGACGTGAATCTGGGAACCAACAATTGGTATCAGAGCTTGCTTGATTTTCTCAAATCAAGGCATCCAATCTACCAAGGTTTATTCACTGTTGTTGATTGTGTGTGTGTTTAAAAGCCTCATTATACTCTGTTTTACTGCTTAAAGTATTTTACATCTTCTCAGTTCATTTAATATCATACTAAGCTTTCCAGTCTAGATTAAAACATCTGTTCTACTATTTTATTGGTTACTGTTCCTCATACTTTAGCTTATTCTCATTATAGACCATTTGAAACTCTCATACTCTGTTTTCTTTTCAAAAAATGGCAAACATCAACGCCATTTATACTGCTGGTTCTCTGACCAAGCCTCCTACTCTTCTGAGGGATGAATACCCTCAATGGAAGATTAGGATGGTCAACTTCCTTGATGGAATGGATAAGGACTTAATGCGATCTATCATGAATGTACCATTCCAACCCATGGTTTATGTCCCACGTGTACCCGCAACAGAAACCACTGATGAGATTCCTGCTCACTTCGAACCCAAAACCACTGGGATTACCGAAGAAGAAAAGAGCAAAATGGAAAATGACCTTAAAGCAGTGAGACTTATGATTATGGCCATTCCGAACGATATATTTCAAGAACTAGACTCATGTGTTACTGCCAAGGAAATCTGGGATCAACTTCTAAATCAACTTGAGGGTGGTATCAAAACCCAAAAGAACAGAAGGACCCAGTGTATAAATGAATACAATGATTTCAAGGCACTTCCTGAGGAAACCTTACAACAGACCTACAACAGATTTAATATTCTGATTAACAAATGTAAAAAGTGTGGGGTTGTTAGGTCGAAGGAAGATAACAATGTTCTGTTTTTGAAAAGTTTAAATGATGAATGGTTGAATCTGTCCATGTTTTTACAAGCTAATCAGGACTTAGATGCATGGTCTCTTACTGATGTGTATGGCACTCTGGCCGCACAAGAGAAGGATGTTGTCAAGCAAAAAGGCAAATCCACCATTGCAGGTCCTATTGCTTTGATTTCAGAATCTAAGAACTCAGCAGAAGAGAAACTCAACAGAGATGGCCCTAGCAGAGATAAGAAAAGAGATAAAAAGAAAGGGAAGAAGAGCTTGGTTGCAGAAAGTGATGATGAAAGGAGTTCATCAGATGAGGATAGTGATATAAATGCCTTTTCTAAATCTCTTGCGTTAATAACTCAACAATTTACCCAGAGATTTGGTAACAGGACATTTGACAGAAGAAAAAGGTACGAAAGAGAAGAAAAAGGTGACAGAAGTTATACTACACCTCAACAGAATCACCAGAACAGAAACCCGACAGAACAGAGACCTCAATCTCAACAGAAGTACAACGCTCCTGGTCCACAAAAGACTGATGCTGCACAACCCATCAACCAAAACGATGGTCGTTGTTTCAGATGTGGCAAACCTGGCCATTTCTCTGCTAACTGTAGAGGAAAACTTGTAAAAGATCAAGACTACTACAAGAACAAATACAAGTACAACTACAGAGAAAGGAGTTATGTCGCCGAGATGGAGAATTGGATCTCTGACTCATCCTCTGATGATGAACCAGAGCAAGCCAATGTTGCTGTAGATGATGAAAGTATGACAGAGGTTGACTGGATGACTGGAGAACGAATAGAGAGAACAGAAGAAGAAGATATAGCTCATGCATTCGCTCTTACTGTAACAGAGCCAGACGAAAGAGCGCTGGAGACCATTAAACCCAGTGCCAAGGTATGTTCCTCCGAATCCAAGTCTGACACAGAACTGGAAATGCATGTTTCGCAATTAACTGAGGAATTTCAATTACTGAAACAAAAGCTTTCTGAGGAAAAAGAGCTAAGAAAGCTAGCTCAGAAGGATCTGTCCTTCTACAAGAGAGAGAAAACTCTCTTGGAACAAGAAAAGGAAGATATCTTCAAGGAGAAATCTGAGGTAGAGATCTTACAGCAGAAAGAGAAAAGTACTTTTTCTAAAAAGGTTAAAGAGTACGAAAATCTGTTAAAACAGAAAACCGAAGAAATGAAGAAGTCTGAGAATGAAAGACTTAACTCTGTCGCTTTAAAAGACTTTTTTCAAAATGAAAGGGAAATCTTACATCAGTCCCTACAGAGAAAAGAACTTCAAATCAAAAAGTATCAGGATGCACGGGATGTGCATGTTAAGATAAATTCTCAGATGGATACGCAAGGTCTTGGTTTCTCAGACCTTGCTCCCTGGAACGGAAAGAAGAAAACATCTCTGTTGACTACTTTCTGTGCTGGGAAAATCCAAGAGAATGTTATCTCTGGTAATACTGTTTTCAAAAGAATTAAAACCTCGGACGTTTACAAGAGGACGAAAAGGCTTGACTTTAGGAATGTCAGCTATGACTCCTTGGATCATGACAAGGTTCTTAAACCATCTTCAAAGTTTATTCTTGATCAAGGAAGAGCTAGAATCTTAATTCCTAACTCTGTCGAAAGTCTGGATCCAAAAGAGATTTTCAACTTTAATTCTTTCAAGGAACAGAAGCCTGTCACTTCTGAGGCTGAATCCTTTGTTGAAATACCACAGAGCAAGCTCAACCCTGAAGCACCAGTCTTCTCTCCTACTTCTGAAACGATAAGAACATCTTTTGACGAAGATCTCATGAAAGTTCTTAAAGAAAATAATGTTTCTGATGCTTTAAAACCCAAGTTGAGAAGGTTTAAAACTGCAAAACCTGATTCTACAAAGCCTGTTTCTGTGAGTAACACCTCCAACAGAGCCACCAGAGACTTTCTAGCCTCTGACAGTGACTCTGACCCTGAGGTAGATGAGCAAATTTTCTGTACTCAACCAAATGCTTTGCACAAACCTAAACAGATACCGGCTGGATCCTTTGATTTAAAAGAAGACATATCATTTTTCAAGAAACAATCAAGATTTATACCGGTAACTGAGTTTAATAACAAAGAATTCAGAATTCTTGCTTCTAACTCAACAGAAGTAAAAGGTAAGGTGAAGGCAAGTACTTTACTTAACAACACCTTTGTTCCAACTTTTAAACCAATCAGATTTACACCAGAACAGAAGGGAAAATGGATAGTAAATGACAGACATACTTCCAATTCTGGTAGAAATCAAGAGATCAATTTTGAGAAAAGAGAATCTGTCTCAAAGAATAGTTCAAACAGAATGCATCAATCCTCATGTTCCATCAATTGCAATTGTGTTCATCTGTTAAGAAAACTGCAAAATCATATGAATGGACCTCACTTTGTTCTGAATCAGTCACAAAAGATGTTAAATCCCAAGACTGATCAGACCACACAGAAGAAAATCTCTGGCACAACATCAAAGAATGTAAAGCCTGTAGGAAAGACTGTTAACCCATCAAAGCCTAACAAGAAAGGACCCATCATGCAATGGGTACCAAAAAGAAACTAATCTGTCTTGCAGAAGCCTCATGTGCAGATCTGGTACCTAGATTCAGGATGTTCCAGGCACATGACAGGCAATAAGGAGCTGCTGACTTCATTCAAGAACAAAAAACGAAGTGCAGTCACCTTTGGAGGAGACAATGGAGGACAAATTAGAGGTTATGGTACTCTGGTAAATGGTGGTGTTTCAGTTTCCGAAGTTGCTTATGTTGAAGGATTAAATCATAATCTTCTCAGTATAAGTCAACTCTGTGATCATGGGTTCGATGTCAATTTCAGGAAGAAGTTTTGTTCATTATTACTTTCTGAGTCTGGTCAAGAACTTTAAGAGCCGACAGAAAAGGCAATCTTTATAAAATGAATTTTAATCCAAACCAGGGAACTACGACATAGAAACTCTGTTTAGTCTCTTTGAACAAAGATGCCTGGCTCTGGCATAAAAGATTTGCTCACTTAAAATTTTCAAATCTTGACAAACTCGTGAAATTGAACTTGGTAAAAGGTCTTCCTTCGCTAAAATTTGACAAAGACCATCTATGCTCTGCTTGTGAGTTTGGAAAAATGAAAAGATCCTCACACAGAACCAAGAGTGATCACAATTGCTTAAGACCTTTGCATATGCTTCATGTGGATCTCTGTGGTCCAATCTCTGTGCAAAGTCTGTCTGGCAAGAAGTATATTCTTGTGCTTATTGATGAATATTCTAGGTATACTTGGATTGAGTTCATCAGAGCAAAATCTGATGTCCCATAAATTCTGATAAGTTTATTGAGAAGGATACAGGTTCTGTTAGGACTAAAAGTGCAAAAGTTGAGAAGTGACAACGGGACAGAATTCAAAAATACTCGAATAGATTCTTATCTATCAGAAGAAGGAATTTCCCAAAACTTTTCAGCTACCAGAACTCCACAACAGAATGGCGTAGTGGAGAGAAAGAACAGAACTCTGGTTGAGGCCGCCAGAACCATGTTGGCCGGCTCTGTCCTTCCCATCAACTTTTGCGCAGAAGCAGTCTCAACAGCTTGTTTTGTTCAAAATAGAGTTGTAATAGTGAAAAGATTTAAAAAGACGCCTTATGAACTCATCAATAACAGAAGACCAAACGTGAAATATTTTCATGTTTTTGGGTGTAAATGTTATGTCTTGAACGACCGAGAACAGCTGGGTAAATTTGACAAGAAAGCGGACGAAGGAATCTTTATTGGTTATTCCCTGACCTCTAGAGCCTACAGAGTCTACAACACCAGAACTCGCGTCATTCAAGAAAGCGTGAACGTGTCCTTTGATGAAAGTACATCAAGTACCTCTGATCGCAAATCAACAGAGGGGACACCAACAGAACAGAAGAAGCCTAGTTCTTCAAAATCAAGGGAAGAAGATATCAATCTCCTATTCGACGATTTCTTCGATGATGATGATGATTCCTCTGTCAACATCAACAGAGGAGATCAAGCTCAAAGTTCAACAGAACAAAATCTGACAGGTACAACTCTTACTGGTACCTCCAATATTTCACCATCTACTTCTCTGTCTACAGGTATAATTCAGAGAAACGAGGAAACACAACCAGAACCTACACAAGAGCCATCATCACCTCTGCTAACAAATATCGGCAGAAACTCCCTGTTTGAAAGTTCACCTTCGCAGAGCCCTGTTGGCAATCCACAGAGCAATGAGGCCACTCTTCAGAGTTGTGTGCCACAGAACCCTGGCACCAACCCTCAGAGCTCTGTTGCTGAAGATCGTCCTTTCTCATCTGAAGCACAAACCCCTCCTGTTGTCCATGCTCCCATGACAAAATGGACTAAGGATCACCCCCAACATCTTATAATTGGTGTTGCTGAAGATGGTGTCAAGACAAGATCGGCTACAATCAACGAAGCTTTCTTTGTTAACTTTTTGAGCATGATTGAGCCGAAAAGAATTTCTGAAGCACTTGAAGACCCAAACTGGATCGAAGCTATGCAAGAAGAGCTTCTTGAATTCGAGAGAAATAAAGTTTGGTCCTTGGTTCCACTCCCAAAAGGCAAATCAGCCATTGGAACCAAGTGGGTGTTTAGAAACAAGAAGGATGAAGATGGGATTATCATCAGAAACAAAGCCCGTCTGGTTGCAAAAGGATACTGTCAAGAAGAAGGAATTGACTATGACGAGACTTTTGCTCCTGTGGCTAGGCTAGAAGCAATCAGAATCTTCTTAGCTTATGCTGCTCACAAGGGTTTCAAGGTCTACCAAATGTACGTCAAATCTGCCTTCCTAAATGGCAGACTACAAGAAGAAGTCTATGTCCAGCAACCACCTGGTTTTGAAAATTCGGAGTTTCCAGACCACGTTTACAAGCTAGACAAAGCTCTGTATGGGCTTAAGCAAGCTCCCAGAGCCTGGTATGAAACTCTGTCCAATTTTCTGTTGGTTAATCACTTCGAGAAAGGTACTGTCGATAAAACTCTATTCTTTAGGAGATACAAGAATGATATACTTCTGGTACAAATATATGTTGATGACATTATTTTTGGGTCAACACGGCAAGAGTACTGTGATAAGTTTGAGGATTTGATGAAAAGTGAATTCAAAATGAGCATGATGGGAGAACTTTCTTTCTTCCTTGGTTTACAAGTAAAACAAACCGACAAAGGGACTTTCATAAGTCAGTCCAAATATATCTCTGACATTTTGAAAAAGTACAATTTTAACAACTCAAATTCAATGAAAACTCCTATTGCCACTGGAGTTAAGCTTGACCCTGACCTTAATGGTGAACCAACAGATGTCAAGAACTACAGAGGTATGATAGGGTCACTTCTGTACTTAACTGCCAGTAGACCCGATATAATGTTTGCAACGTGTCTCTGTGCTAGATTTCAGGCTAATCCTAAAGTTTCGCATTTCTCTGCCGTCAAGCGCATATTTAAATATCTGAAAGGGACTCAATTTTTGGGTCTCTGGTATCCTCTGAATTCTGGTTTCGAGCTTGTAGCATATACAGATTCAGACTATGGAGGATGCAAGAACGACAGAAAGAGTACGTCTGGTAGCTGTCAATTTCTTGGAGAGAAGTTAGTAAGTTGGACATCCAAGAAACAGAACTGCGTGTCCACCTCTACAGCAGAAGCATAATACGTTGCTGCTGCTAGTTGTTGTTCTCAAGTTCTCTGGATGAAAACTCAACTCAAGGATTACGGCTTGGAGTATGACAGAATTCCAATTTTGTGTGACTCCAAAAGCGCAATAGCAATCACAGCTAATCCAGTTCAACACTCAAAGACCAAGCATATCGATATAAGGTATCACTTCATAAAAGATAATGTTGAAAAAGGGACTATTGAAATGTATTTCGTTTCAACAGACTTCCAACTTGCTGATCTTTTTACAAAAGCCCTTGATGAAAGGAGATTTAACTTCTTAATCAGCAAATTGGGTATGCTGAACATGTCCTAACACTATTTATCACTCAACAGAACTCTGATGTTCCTACCAGAGATCTGTCAAAATAGTTGGGTAGGATAGTTCAACAGAGCCTCTGTCATTCACCAGAGCTCTGTAAAACATACTTTTTTAACAAGCTTCCAGTGAATTCGTTTGTATATATCTCTGTAAATATTTCTTTTAGCAAGTTTTTTTAAGCTCATATTTCTAGGGGGAGCTTATAAAAGAAAATATGCATGGTTTTAGGGGGAGCAAGTCAAAAAAAAAAATTCTGATTTCAAATTCATATGACTTGGCTCTCTTGATCTTGAAAGAAAAATCTTTTTGAAAGAGGGAAAACCTGTTCTGATGAAATTCTTTTGAGAAAGTCGAACTTAGCAGAACCCTGATATTCTCACCAGAGCCTCTGTTGTTTCTCAACAGATCTCTGTTGAAAATTGTTGGTCAATTCTGTCCTTGTTCTTTGATTCTTCACATCAGATACAGAATTTTAAAATGTTTTTGGGTAAAGGTGAAACATGATTGGTCACTGAGCAAAGTTGAAAAGATCATTTCAACAGAGAAAGAAAATAACTGAGCTCCACCAGAGCTCTGTTAGTTTCTCTGCCCCGTCATCAGAAACACGTCAGCAGAGATGCGGGTCATTCTTTGAAAATCACCCACTTGTCAACCGCATATCTCTAACCGTGACGGTTTACTTGTCCTACGATTGTAAGAACAAAATCTTACGTGGCATCCTCTGATTGAAAGACAAACCACTAGGTGTTCCCACGATACACTGTTCAGGCCGTTCCACTTTCTGACACTCGAGTGCCTACAGTCCCTACGTTGTTTCCCCACCCACATGTTTCCCGTATAAATACCCAACTTCAACCCATTTCACTCTTACGCTTAACAACCATTTAAAACCCTTCATCTTTTCCCTCTCAGAAACCTATACCTTGTGGTTCTCAAGAAAAACCCTAACCTGCAACAATGGCTGAACCCCAAAACCAACCCCAGAACTCTGATGATTCCAGTAACAACGAACCCGTAGATAACATCGTTATTCTACCATACGAGTTGGCTGATAACAACTACCGTTTTGATCCCAATCCAGCACTCTATTTACCCCTTTACCACATCTATATTGAGTTTTTCCGAAACTCAGAAGTTTTTACAGCCCTAACAGCCTTTGACGATCATCTTCCTGCAATATATGTCCAACAATGGTGGACCACATGCCAATACATTGAAGACGGCGTCAGAAGCGGAATAGTCGGAAGTGTCAACTCTGGTAATGGAGGATCAGGAACAATAAGGATTCGTGAAAGAACTCTCAGAAGAACTTTTGGGATGAAAACCAAAAGACAGCTAGGTATTGATGCCTATGAGAAACCACCTTCTGTTGCTGTTCTTCTCGACTTCGTGAAGTTTTTGGGTTACAACAAAGAGCTAGAGAGAATAGGAGCCTTCAGAAGACAAAATCTACCACAAATGTGGAATTTTATGTTCTCAACCCTCAACAGAACCCTCACCTGCAAATCCGGCAGTCAAGACCAAGCGAGCACTGAAATCCTCGAAATCATGTATGGTCTGTTCTTCAACAGAAACTTCAACTATGCAGGGATCCTCTACAATGCACTTCTAGATGCTGCCAACACTAAAACCACTGCTCTAGCCAGAGGTGGAGAAGTTGGAAGACACAAATCCCTTAAAGCCATCAAGTTTCCTCGCTTTATCAGTTTGGTGATCAGAAGGGCATTCGACAGACTGGAACTGACACATCAGGGTCGTTCTACTCCTGTCTGGACCATGGCAAGATTCCAACCAACAACTTCAGGAGATTACCCTTTCATCAGAAGAATTCCAGGTACAATGCTTGCTCTGATCAATCCAACCCACATCTCTATCCAAAACTATAGAACTGCTGCTCAACCTCAAGAACCTGAGGTGAGAACCCCAGCATATTTAGGTTCTGAGCCTTCTGTGGAGAGTGCGAGTGAGGAAATAGAAGAAGAAGAAAATAGACCAGAGGACAGAGTACCCGAAGTGGGGTCTTCCTCTAGAGTAATGGAGGAGGAAGTAGTGAACAGAGCATCCCCTAGGGAGACTGTTCAAGAGGGAGCAGAAGAGACTGCAGAAGTGGTGACAGAGAGATCGCACCCTTCTGGAAGTGTAGAGATTCATGAGATAGAGAGCTCACCAGAGAATTCTCAAACCCTAGAAACCGAGGGAAATGTGAGTATAGAACAAGATGTCCAAATTGACACATCTGTGCGAGATCCTAACCAAACTCCCAGTGCTACCACATTACCTAATCCTGGTGATCAAGACCAAGGGATTATTGAAACAGAGGTGCACACCTCGAACCTTAACCAGCCAGACCCATCAGAGGCAACTCTTCATGCCTCTGGTACGCACGAAGCCGGGGAAGCTAGTCTTGCTAGTGATGTTCATTCGCCCCAGAACATCGACAGGTCACCTACACATAATGATGCCTCTGTGGCTCATGTAGTCGGAACACAACATAGACCCGAGATTTTTGTAATCTCATGTAGCATCTGTCCAACTCAGGGACAGTATGAGACCATAGTTGAACAAGGGAAACATTTGCTTGATCCAAATGCTTCTCATCATATCAGATTTCCTTCCTCAGAACCTGAGCTGGAGGAGGAACTTCTGATCAGAACACCTGTAGGTGATTCCCCTCAAAAGGAACATCAAGGATCGGGTGGAAGTCCTGCAAGAGCCAACATCAAAACAACTCTTGACGCAGGCGCCTCTGAACTCGAGGCAAAAATGGATCCATTAGTTGGTACCAGGGTTACCCCCGTTGACACTGTCACAAAAACAGAGTTCACAAGCTTCTGTGATAGTATCAACAACTCCTTGAATGTGTATAAACTTATCAATTCTCAAAAGGAGGAACTGATCCTCAAGGAAAATACTTCTCTCAGAGACGAACTGCAGAAACTGTCAGAGAAATATGCCGAACTTCATCAGAAATACATTGACACTGAAAGGATCAGAACAGAAGCTGAACAGACAAGAGGTGAGGAAATTGGCAGACTGGCTACAGAGATAGCAGATCTAAGAACCGTCAGAGCAGAAGAGAACACAAAGGTATCGACAGAAGTAGCTGACCTGAAAAGACTTGTGATCGACAACCATACAGCTCAAATGAACAGAACTCTGCCAGTCCCAACAGTTATCCTATCAGAATCCAACATCAGAACCTTGACAGAGCTCATTGATAACTCTGTTAAGAAATCCATAAAAGAAGCCACAACGTCAGATGCTGATCCTCTTAACATCTCCAGCCCCAACCCAAACAGTTTGCCAATGACAGTCGGTCAAATGGGCGACTTCAGAAGGGACGTCGTAAAGAAAATGATGACAATCTCGTCCAAATTTGTCATGAAAGCCCAGGCAACAGAAGCACTTGTGAAGGAATCACTGGACTCCCACAAATTCAACTTTGTGAGCCAAGTCGAGGAAATCAGAGGTGCTGCAGCAGAAGTGGAAGACACCTTGAAGAAAGCAGTTCCTACTTTCACAGATGCAATCTTACAACCTGTCATACAGAAACGATCTGCTGAGAAAGCACCAGAGGGAGAGCCTTTTGGCAAAAGACGTAAGTTTGTTGACCAATTCTCACCCATTGTCTCCAGACTCTTTGATGAAGACTCCTCTGATGATGATGATGATTTCCACGATGCTGCATCAGATAGTAATTTGGGTGAGTCCTCGGGTCAACAAAAGGGGGAGAAGGAGAAAGAGAAAGAGAAAGAGAAAGAGAAAGAGACAGAGAAAGAGAAAGAAAAGGAGAAAGAAACAGAGACAGAGAAAGAAGAAGAGAGAGAGGCTGAAATGCCTACTGAAAGAGGCAAAGAGAAATTAACAGAAGAGGTTGGGACAGAAGATATGGGGATAACAGAAGAAGATATACCTACGGTGGAATTCGACTACATGTTCAAAGATCGAGTCATCAAACCGACAGAAGAGTCAACACAAGAACCACCAGAGATTATCTGCCTGGATACCCCTCCTACTTCACCAAGGACTGAACCAGAGAGATCAATCCCAATCTCTGCTGATGAACAAAGCCAAACAGAAGCTGCTCAAGAATATGTTCATATCGATACTCTTATGGCTGAAACTCATGAAGACCCAAACCCAATGATACCAGAACAAAACCCAGAATCATCCACCCAACACACCGATAAACCTGCCTTGGAAACGGTATTTGCATTTCTTTATGCTGACAGAGATATCATTCCTGCAAATGCCGTACCCATAAATCCTTACCTTAACCCAATCAGAATAAACACCATTACTGAAGCAAGGCGGATGTTCATCCGAAACAAGTCCAATCTGAACAGAAACATCAACTCACACTTCAGTATCAAGAGAATCCTAGACATCAAGCATAAGAAGTTCCAGCACAACAGAATGACCTATCATGAGTACACTGTGGAATCAACAGAAGGAAAGAACGAATTCTTCAACGACAACGATCTTGTCCTTCTAAATCCGTACGATCTAACTGTGCTTCATGCCTACTGCTTGAACTTCTCTGACAGATATACTCCAGCAAGAACAGCCTTACCTGAAGTCAAACTAGCTATGCAAGAGCACATCAATCTCAGAACTCAGACAGATTTTCAGCTAGGCATAGAGTTTGAAATTGAGAAACTGGCGATTGCACCACCAAACGAAGATCTTGAGGGCTATCGACATTTTAGGACTGGAACTGTAGTTGAAGATCCTCCAGTCTTTATCTGCCGACAGAAAGGGACAAAGAAAGCCATCAGATTTGCTGAAGCTCATAAGTACACAACTGAGTCGCTAGCATATCTCAAAAACATAGTTCAAAGTCTCCCGAGGAACAAGTGTCCGGAAGAACAGCAAAGGTCCTTCATCAACATAATTAATCTGATGCTTGACTTCCGTGAGCTAATCAGAAGATTCGACAGAATCCTTAGGGGAGATAACTACGCTTGATTGTACTTGTTCTTTCTATTGTAAAATCTTAAAAGAATAGTGCACAGGGTAACAGAGGGTAAAGTTCTCCGTTCTTTTGTTTTCAATCTCTTGTCATTTCCAATTTTTTATTTTCAATACTTAGGGGGAAATTGTTAGCTCCAAGTATCTGTAAAATGAAAGTATTGAAAATAAAACCAAGTCAGAAGACCTACAGAGATAAAGCAGAAGACTTAGAAGACCAACAAAGAAGACCAACAGAACTCAACAGAGTTCTGGTGGAACCAACGGAGCTCAACAGAGCTCTGGCAGAAGATCAACAGAAGAACTGTTCATACCCGAAGACCAACAGAGTTCTGTCATAACACACTCTGTTGAAGTGAAGACCTCTGTTATGCCTAAGTCTCGTAGAAATCCAAAGTGTCAGATACGTGTCCACACCTTTCCACGTATGCCCTAAAGATTGGAGACACACTTTCCACGTGTCATTCCAGGGTACGATAGTACACTGTCTACACTTTATGAGGCTATATATAGCGAGGTAGTGGAACAAACAATTGTAAGCTTTTGGAAGAATAGTTTTCCACAATTGTAAAAGCACACTGTCATATCCTCATAGCACTATCCCGTACGATATTGTCTCTGTGATTTCTTGATACACCATTGATCTTGTTCTTGGTGTTATCTTTATCAATATACGAGCAGCGTTTCTTATTTGATCTTGTTATCATATTCCTGTTCTATATTCGATATCACAGTTTACATATCGTCTCATACAATCACTCACTTTAATGGCTTTATATTTAAATGCTTCCGCTGTCTATTTAACTACCATTATCGTCATACGACGTGAATCTGGGAACCAACAGAAGTAAAATGAAACTTAAGCTAAAATGACAAGAGGTGTAAAATTCAACCTCTGTAAAAAGATAACTTTCATTTAATTACTTGCCAGAGGCATTAAAGAGATGAAAACAAAATTACAAGGTAATTGGAAAGCAAAATATTGACAGAGCAGGCTATATTTTGGCATCTGGGAAGTCATTGATCTTCTTGCCAAAGCCACTTTTCTTCAGTTCTATGTAGAAGTAGGCAACTAGATCTCTGAAGCCAAGAGTGCCATCAATGTCCCTTATCATTTGGTCTGTGGCCTCTGCGTTGACAAACTCTGTGCCTATGCGCTCCATGAGGGATTTCCTGAACTCTAGAAGAGTCTTTGTAGCATATTTTTGGCAATCATAGCTCACAAAGAGTTCCTTCTGTCCTTGTTCATTCAGATAGACATCCATATCTGGGATATGTGATGATGGTTTCGGGGAGGATTTCGGCAGAGGATGGGCAATGGTCATCGGGGGCAGTCAGCTTTATCTTTTAAACACCCAAATCCATAGCGATCTGAAGATCGAGTAGACTTTAGAACTTGATCGTTTCCCTGATGACATCCTTGAGTATAAGATGATGTGGAAACCAGGATTCAATCTTACAATCAATCACAGTCAATTAAACAGTATGTTGATCCAAACCCTCATTGATTTGATAATGACCCTTTTAAATACTTAGTGAAAATTGTAAGTAAACATTATGTATCAGAGTTTCACTATCGCTGATAAGTACTAAGACTGTTTCAGTACCGCTGATAGGAACTCTCGATCTTTAATCATAACATTCAGCGAAACTGTTCACCCTTAAAGCTCTGAGTCTGTTTAGTAGTTTTGGTGATCGTTGAGTAGTTTAGTTTGTTTACTTATAATCCCTGAAGACAAGTTTCACGTCAACAAAGGTTCTACGCTGAAGTCGAAGATCAAGCTCAAGAACCAGCGACACGTCTCCTAATGAACTGATGCAGATATCAGCGAAGACCAGACTGTCCACATAACGTGAAGTTTCAGGTAGAAGACTTCAGCATTCGCTGAACTTTATCATTCGCTGATAAAGTACTGTTCAACGAAGCGCTGATCATGAGGTCTACTCTACATGATACTTTTGTCTTATCCCCTTGCACGTCCCCGTGCGATATGTCAGAACGGACATCCCTTTTGTCTATAATTCGTACAACCAACTCTGATTCTACATTGTTCACCATGCGGCTACTAGGTTGTCTACTGAAGTCAACTTATGCAACCAATCAGCTGCTGCCACGTGTAAAGCCATACTGCCATGCATTAAATGCATGCAGTATATAAGAAGAACCCTACTTCAGTATTGAAGTGCTCTGGCCATCTTCTTATTCTTATCTATCTGTGTGTTAGGTTATTATTCGTAATTTCCTTATCTCCTTTCTCTCTTAATTCTAGTGCAAGAAACTGTGTGTTCTTAACTTGTTTAGATTAGGCTTAGTCCTTAATCTTGTTCTGCAATAAGTTGTAAATTGTCTTTGATTTATCAATAAACAATTTAGAAAGTAAAAATCTTGTGTTTGTATTCAACCCCCCCCCCCCCCCTTCTACAAACTTATATAACCCTTCGGGACCAACAAGTGGTATCAGAGCGGTTTGTTTAATCTCATAAACAAGATCTTGCTAATACTGTTTTTTCTACCCTTCCTTGCTACTTTCTGAAAATGGCTGCCAACACAAACACTAACTATATAGACAATGGTTCTCTTGCAAAACCCCCTAGATTTTTCAGAGATAATTTCAATTTATGGACAAATAGGATGATGCTCTTCCTAGAAGGTGTAGAACCAACTATACCTTATTATGTCGAAAATTGTCCATACATTCCTGTCAGAATAGATGTCAGGGTTCCAGCCACTAAAGGCCGACCTGCTATTCCTGAAAGATTGATTCCAAAGGAAATGCATATGTGGACTGATGAAGACAAGAAGAAAGTGGGTCTCGACACTAAAGCCAGATCTATTCTATCCATGGATCTTCCTGACGAAGTCTACCATTCCGTTATGAATCTGAAAACCTCTAAAGCCATGTGGGCCACAATCTGTGTTCAATATGAAGGTACATCTGAAGTCCAGGACTCACGCAAAATCAACCTGGTAAGACAGTACGAAAGTTTCATTTGTGGTAAGAATGAAACTCTCTCTGAAGTTCACCAACGCTTTAACTGTTTAATAATTGATTTAAAAACTGTTGGTAAGGAATATTCTAACTTTGAGATCCTGACAAAGTTTTTAGAATGTTTACCTGGAAGCTGGGACAGTTATTCTATGTGGCTCAAGCTGTCAAAGGATCTAAAATCTATGACCCTTTATACCTTGTATGGCACGATGCTTAATCATGAGAAATCGAGTCATCTCAAGAAGAATCTTGTAAAAGATTCCAAAAGCACCTCTATTGCATTAATCTCAGAGTTACCATCCACTCAAGGATCCTCTATCACTATCACTGAGTTGGAGACCAACTCTGAATGCTCATCAGATCCTGACTCTTCAGATCTTGATGAATCCATGGCTCTTCTATCTAACAAGTTTAGGAGATTCGCCATGAAGAAAAATTTAAGAAAGAATAAACCTCTTGCTATCACTGATAAGCCTAGATCCTCAACCCATGTTGATAAGGCTACTGCCACTTGCTTTAACTGTGAAAAGATAGGTCATTTCGCTAGTGAGTGCAGGTTAAAGAAAGCTTTACGAAACTCAGCTTTCTTCAAGAAATCCTCTAACCTTAGGGCTAGAGATGACAAATACCAAAAGCTGAAAGAAAAGTATGCAGAGCTGAATGGCTCCAAGAAGAAAGGCAAAGGCCTCATGGCTAACTATGATTGGGCTGTGTAATACCCCGGGAAAGTTCGTTAGTTAAAATCCCTTTTTCCGTTAAGAAAATTTAACTTTAAAGTTGATGTTTAGGGTAAGTTTGGGTAAATATATAAGTTAAGGGTGTTTGGGGTTATTATTGAGAAGTTCAAGGACCAAAGTAGTAAATTAAGTTTGATATTATCTAATTGATATTCAGATATTATTTCACAACTCCGAAACAACAAATATTTTAGTGTGTGTAAGTGTGTGTGTTTGGGAGCAAAAGCTAGAAGGAGAAAGGAAGGAAAGCTAGGTTAAGGCTCCAATTGATGTGCTTTGGAAGTGAATTAAGGTATGTTCCTTTGTATTTTGTGTTTCTAATTGTTTTTGGAAGGGTTCTATCGGAGTAGAATATTCGAAATCACTTCTGGTAATAATTCAGTCGGTTTTCTGGGTAAAAAGGACCAAACCGACAGAGGTTTCCGGACACAGTATGAATGTGTCCGGGTAGTTTCTTTGGTGGTGTCCGGGTGGTTGTATTGTTAGTGTCCGAACGATTTGTGGATGATTTCCGAATGGCATCCGGATTCCTTTGGTGTCCAGATTCCTCATGTTGTCCGGATTCCTTGTGTTGTCCGGAAAGTTGTCCGTATACTATGTGGTTTCCAGATATTTTGGCTGTTGGGTCAATTTTTGAGGATAAGAGTTATGTAGATGTATCTAGAGTTCATAGCCGGCTAGTACGTTTTATATATAAGTTGTTGAGGAGATATTTGTATGTAAATGGTTTCAGATTATGAGAATTTTGGGTAAAGGATCGGATAGCTCGGAGAAAGGCTTGGAAGCGTATTTTAAGCATTCAGGTGAGTTTTACTTTAAAACGTTTTCAACTGGAATATATATATATCTGTGTTTATATATATATATATGAGATGGATATGTGTGGAATGGATATACGATCAAGGTGTGAATATTTTGTGTTTATAATATAGTAAGATATTATATTTATTGGTGCATTACACTACACAAGTGCACAGTAGCCGGGTTCCGGTGAGCGGACCGGTGAGTAGTCGGGTTCCGGTGTGCCGACCGATGGGTAGCCGGGTTCCGGTGAGCGGACCGGTGGGTAGGCGGGTTCCGGTGTGCGGACCGGTTGTTGATTTATTAGTTGGCTTGCTACCAATTAATATGGCCATTTGTGGAGGAATAAGGTGAATGAGATGTACACGATGCACGAATCTGGATTGGTATTTAAATACGTGTGGTATGTTTTTATTTTACGAAAGGATTACCAATGGTTTATCTAAACTATTTTGATGCAAAAGATTTACATAAAAGGTTTTATAATGATTTTGGAAAGGACCGGGATTAACTCACTAGACCCGTTTGGTCTAACCCTCATTTTGTTTTCAAAAATAAGTTTTCCAGGTCGAGGAATTGATAGCGGCAAAGGAAAGAATAAGGTGTAGGCTGCCTCCGCTGATCTATGATGTTTAAGAAGCTTTTATATATTTTGTAATGTCAAGACTAATGAGACCGTACTTGGTTTGTTATGTAACTTTTGTTGTAAATCAATGATATGTATGCATGTTATGTATTATGATGTATGTTATGGGATTTGGGTTGTTACAAATGGTATCAGAGCCCTAGTTTAAGGGATTTAGGTATTTGTACCCGTACCTAGACTTAAACTGCATGTGAAGTAGAATGTCCTTGATATATTAGAACCTTGGGATGATAAGTATAAAAGGTAGAAGGAACATCATGTAAGGTATTTTCAAATTACACCTGGCCAGTGTAATCATGAACTTACAAGTACATGTTGAACCGGAATATCTTATTATATGGGGTATGTGTTTATGTGTATATTAATCTTGTCTGAATCTACAGAATGGCAAGCGGTACTAGAAATACGACTAGAGAGGGAGGAAGAAATCCTAATAGAACGAATCCAACAGTCGGGACAAGGGGAGGAGGAAGAGATAGAGGTAGGGGCAGAACTGGAGGTAGAGTTCAGGGGCGAGGTACGGAGTTTATTACAAGAGACGATTTGATGGCGGAGATGGGAAGACTTCAAGCAAATATCCAGGCTATGTTCGACCAGCTCGTCATACTGAAACACCAGATCCTGGTTTGGAAGACGAAATGCCCATTACAACTACGGTCATACCAGTGTCAAGAAGGTGTGATTACAAGATGTTCTTAAACTATAGACCTCCAACTTACTCAGGAGATAGAGACCCAGTGAAGGCGATGAGATGGTTAAAAGAAATAGAAGCCATCCTCAAGACCAGTAAGTGTGCGGATGAGGACAGAGTATTATACGGAACGACGACGTTGAAGGCAGAAGCTCTGTACTGGTGGGAAGCTCACATTGATTCCATAGGGTCGGATATATACTCTACTTTTACTTGGGACGAATTCGCAACAGCTTTCAAAGGACAGTTTTGTTCTCAAGCAGCAGTCAGACAACTGGAAGAAGAGTTCATGAACTTACACCAGCGAAGTTTATCAGTTAGGGACTACACTGCTAGTTTTATGTAGAAGCCTCGCTTCGCAGAGTACAGCGTTGCCACTGAAAATGGAGAGGTTTATTTTCGGGTTGAATTCAGAAATTAGAAAGCTAGTGATTGCGACAGGATCCGATACCTTCTCAGCCGCAGTAAATGTAGCGGAAAATGTAGAACAGTATAATAGGAGAGACGTTGTTGATAAGAGTATTGGAAAAAGGAAATTGGAAGAAATGACATACGAATCGGAAGAATACGAATCCCCGAGGTTTGATAGTTATTCACCCTTCAGACCAGTTGAAATACCATGCCCAAAATGCAATCGTGTTCATCAAGGAAACTGTTATGTGGATTCCCGAAGTTGTTACAAATGTGGAAAGACTGGTCACATTGTTAGAGACTGTTGGGTAACTCGATTCTGTTTCGTTTGCAATTCCCCGGATCATATTCAGTCAGATTGTCCGCAATGGAAAGCACAACAGGGTAGTATGGCGGTGAGACCAACGGGTGTTAGGCCGGGAGAGGAACAAGGGCCTGAGGTATCGAAAGCAAAGGGCCGTGTTTTTCAGATGACGGAACAAGAGGTGGAAGAAAGTCCTGATGAGGTTACAGGTATATTTCTATAAACTCTATACGTGCTAAGGTGTTATCTGACTTCGGTGCAAAATGGTTATTGGTATTTCCGTGCTTTTGTTGCTTATCTGTGTTAGAGATATAGGTGGGTGTGGGGTGGCTATTCAGTTAGTTTCTATGGTTTTGATTGAGTTCGAAGTAGTAGTGATAAGTATTCATACCTTTTCGCTTAACCGAATTCCGGGACAGAATTCTTTTAAGGGGGAGATAATGTAATACCCCGGGTAAGTTCGTTAGTTAAAATCCCTTTTTTCGTTAAGATAAGTTAACTTTAAAGTTGATGTTTACGGTAAGTTTGGGTAAATAATTAAGTTAAGGGTGTTTGGGGTTATTATTGAGAAGTTCAAGGACCAAAGTAGTAAATTAAGTTTGATATTATCTAATTGATATTCAGATATTATTTCACAACTCAGAAACCGCAGATATTTTAGTGTGTGTAAGTGTGTGTGTGTTTGGGAGCAAAAGCAAGAAGGAGAAAGGAAGGAAAGCTAGGTTAAGGCTCCAATTGATGTGCTTTGGAAGTGAATTAAGGTATGTTCCTTTGTATTTTGTGTTTGTAATTGTTTTTGGAAGGGTTCTATCGGAGTAGAATATTCGAAATCACTTCTGGTAATAATTCAGTCGGTTTTCTAGGTAAAAAGGACCAAACCGACAGAGGTTTCCGGACACAGTATGAATGTGTCCGGGTAGTTTCTTTGGTGGTGTCCGGGTGGTTGTATTGTTAGTGTCCGAACGATTTTTGAGGATAAGAGTTATGTAGATGTATCTAGAGTTCATAGCATGCTAGTAAGTTTTATATATAAGTTGGTGAGGAGATATTTGTATGTAAATGGTTTCAGATTCTGAGAATTTTGGGTAAAGGATCGGATAGCTCGGAGAAAGGCTTGAAAGCGTATTTTAAGCATTCAGGTGAGTTTTACTTTAAAACGTTTTCAACTGGAATATATATGTATATATATATATATATATCTGTGTTTATATATATATATGAGATGGATATGTGTGGGATGGATATACGACCAATGTGTGAATATTTTGTGTTTATAATATAGTAAGATATTATATTTATTGGTGCATTACATTACACAAGTGCACAGTAGCCGGGTTCCGGTGAGCGGACCGGTGAGTAGTCGGGTTCCGGTGTGCGGACCGATGGGTAGCCGGGTTCCGGTGAGCGGACCGGTGGGTAGCCGGGTTCCGGTGTGCGGACCGGTTGTTGATTTATTAGTTGGCTTGCTACCAACTAATATGGCCATTTGTGGAGGAATAAGGTGAATGATATGTACACGATGCACGAGTCTGGATTAGTATTTAAATACGTGTGGTATGTTTATATTTTACGAAAGGATTACCAAAGGTTTATCTAAACTATTTTGATACAAAGGATTTATATAAAAGGTTTTATAATGATTTTGGAAAGGACCGGGATTAACTCACTAGACCCGTTTGGTCTAACCCTCATTTTGTTTTCAAAAATATGTAACTTTTGTTGTAAATCAATGATATGTATGCATGTTATGTATTATGATGTATGTTATGGGATTTGGGTTGTTACAGGCTGCTTCTGACGAAGATGAATCATGACTCTGAAGATGATGATAAATCAAATCTATGTCTGATGGCTAAAATTGAAGATGAGGAAGACAAGTCTGACATTCCCTCTACTTCAAACTCTGCCTCTACATCAGTTACTAAGGTTAAGAAGGGTATCTGGTATCTTGATAGCGGATGCTCTAGACACATGACTGGAAAGAAACACCTGCTCGCTGATTACAAGGAAGAGAAGGGTCACTCTGTGACCTTCGGTGGAAATGGAAAAGGATATACCCGAGGATATGGTGTACTCTCAAATGGAAACACCACCTTCGGAAGAGTTGCTTATGTTCAAGGGCTGAAGCATAACCTTCTTAGCATAAGTCAGCTATGCGACAAGGATAACAAAGTGATCTTCACTAAGGAATCCTGCTTTGTCACTGACAAAAAGGAGAAGATAGCTCTCAGCGGTCATCGTTTAGAAAATGTTTATGTTATAAACATGAACTTAACAACCACTGAGAACTGCTGTTTCTTCTCAAAAGCCTCATCAGATGTCAATTGGCTATGGCATAAGAGGCTCTCTCATCTCAACTTCAAGACACTGAATACTCTTTCCTCAAAAGAGTTAGTCACTGGTCTACCTCAACACTCATACGCCAAAGAGTCCTTATGTTCAGCGTGTGAAAAAAGGAAGCAGACCAAAGCAAGCTTCAAAGCTAAGCAAGTCTCTTCAGTGTCACCTCCTCTACAATTGCTCCATATGGATTTGTTTGGTCCTGTTAACAAACAATCCCTCGCTGGAAAGAAATATACATTGGTCATAGTTGATGAATTCTCTCGCTATACCTGGGTAATGTTTCTCTATGCCAAGAGTGACACCCCTGAAGAAATCATCACCTTTGTCAGGAAAATGGAAGTCCTGAACAAAATGACCATTCGCTCAATAAGAAGTGATCATGGGACTGAATCCAAAATAAGTCTCTTGATTCCTTTCATGAGAGTAAGGGTATTTCTCACAACTTTTATTCAGTGAGAACACCACAACAAAATGGAGTCGCTGAAAGACAAAATAGAACTATCATTGAAGCCGCACGATCAATGCTCAGCGATTCTAACCTGCCTACTCTGTTTTGGGCAGAAGCTGTAAACACTGCTTGTTTTACGCATAATAGGTCTCTGATAGTCAAAAGATTCAAAAAGACAGCCTATGAACTTTTTCATGTGAGAAAGCCTTCAATCAGCTTTCTTCACATCTTTGGATGTCAGTGTTTCATACTGAACAACAGAGTTGCCCTTGGAAAGTTTGATCCTAAGGCTGATGATGGAATCTTTCTTGGATACTCTTCAATTTCTAAAGCCTTCAAAGTGTTCAACAAAAAAAGACAAACTGTTGAAGAAACTATTCACGTCACTTTTGATGAATCCCATTCAGCCACCTCTAGACCACCGGCTGATAATGAAGAACTGAATCAATGGATGTTTTCGCATCTCGGTGATTCAGACATTCCCTCTCCTCCACCTCATACTCATAACGCTGAAGATGATGGTCCTACTATCATCCCAAGCATGCAGAATAGTGAAGCTGAAACTTCATGGGTCTCAACTATTCCTCTTAACACTATGCCTGCTTCTGAACCCTTCGTCTCAGACATGCCATCTACTTCTCAAACATCAGTGAAAGAAATGACATCTGCACCAACTCCTCTCTTGGCTGATATATCAAAAGTCGCTGAAGCCTCATCTTCAGCCCCTCAAGAAGTTCAGATTGAGCGAACAAATTATGCTCTGGCTCAGTGATGGACTTTAAATCACCCCATTGAACAAATTCTTGGTGATCCAAACGCTGGTGTTCAGACTCGACGAAGTGCATGTAATATTTGCTTATTTGTTAACTTTATTTCTCTGATTGAACCAAAGAAAATAGATGATGCCCTTCAAGATCCAAACTGGGTCAGTGCTATGCAAGAAGAGCTGACTGAATTTGAAAGATACAAAGTTTGGAAGCTTGTTCCAAGACCATCCGACAAGTCAGTGATAGGCACCAAGTGGGTCTATCGAAACAAGTTGGATGAGCATGGAACTGTAACCCGCAACAAAGCTAGACTTGTTGCTCAGGGATACAGACAAGAGGAAGGCATAAATTACGACGAAACCTTTGCTCCAGTGGCAAGACTAGAAGCCATTCGTCTTTTCTTAGCATATGGTGTACATAGAAACTTCAAAGTTTATCAGATGGATGTCAAGTCAGCGTTCCTCAATGGAAAGCTGAATGAAGAAGTCTATGTAGAACAACCTCCAGGATTCGCAGATCCTAAGCATCCAGGTTATGTGTATAAACTGGATAAGGCACTCTACGGCTTAAACCAAGCTCCACGTGCATGGTATGACAGTCTCTAACTATCTCCTTTTTGAAAAATTTGAGCGAGGTAAGATCGATAAAACTCTATTTTTCAGGAAAGTTAAAGGTCATATCATTCTTGTTCAAATATATGTCGATGATATTATATTTGGCTCTACTAACCCTGACCTTTGTACTCGTTTCTCTGAAAGGATGAAAGCAGAGTTTAAAATGAGTATGATGGGTGAGCTAACATATTTTCTTGGTCTTCAGATTAAGCAAAGTGAAAAAGGCACTTTCATAAACCAGGGAAAGTATGTTAAAGACATGTTGAAGAAATTTGATTTAACTCAGAGTTCAGCTATGAAAACCCCTATGGCACCACTGCTGACACTAAACAAGGATCCTAAGGGAAAACCTGTTAATGTCACGCTGTACCGTGGGATGATTGGCTCTCTCCTATATCTAACAGCTAGCCGACCTGATATTATGTACTCAACTTGCTTGTGTGCACGATATCAAGCTGAACCCAAGGAATCTCATTGGATCGCTGTAAAGCGAATCTTTCGTTACCTTAAGGGTACTCCAAATCTAGGTCTTTGGTATCCCAAAGACTCAGGATTTGATCTAATCGCCTATTCAGATAGTGATTTTGCAGGTTGCAAATTGGATAGGAAAAGCACCACAGGAGGCTGTCAGCTCCTGGGTGGAAAGCTGGTGAGTGGGACAAGTAAAAAGAAAAACTCAGTGTCCACATCCACCGCTGAAGCTGAGTACGTAGCTTCAGGGTTCTCATTGGATTAGCGATAGGATAAAACAAACTAGTATAAACCTTTCAATCACCTTCTCTCTGAACAAAATTGATTCGTTGATATCAAGGTATGTTGTTCTCTCTTGCTCACTGACGTTCGTGTTAGGTCCATGATCTTCATACAATCCAAGTATTGTTTCCCTATATCTTTAACTTCTTTTAATTGAGCATGTAACTTTAAGTTCCACTTCACTCTCTTTTCTTCTCTACTCTTCAAATCGGCATTTCAGAGGTGAAAGTTGAAACAAATCTAACTCAAATAATACAAAAATACTTGTAAAATCATCTTTTAGCACACATTTAATTCATTGAATGAAAATTGAAAATTTTATCTCATTGAATTAAATTTGTAAAGATTCAAATTTTCAAAGTGGTAGACACAAAATATAATCCAATGTTACCTTTTACCACGTTCCTTGAAACAGAAAGATGTAACAGTTAAGGATATCACCTGAGAAGTGTGAGTTCTAAACTGATTTGTTTAGAAGTCTTAGTCGTTGAAGTACGGGTCCTGAACTGATTTGTCCAGAAGCCATTGTCGTTGAAGCACGGGTTTTGAACTGATATGTTCAAAAGCCAAAGTCGTTGAAGCACGGGTTTTGAACTGATATGTTCAAAAGCCAAAGTCGTTGAAGCACGGGTTTTGAACTGATATGTTCAAAAGCCATAGTCGTTGAAGCACGGGTTTTGAACTGATATGTTCAAAAGCCATAGTCGTTGAAGCACGGGTTTTGAACTGATATGTTCAAAAGCCATTGATATTTGTCTCCCCCTTAATGGTACAAATATTTTTCAAAAAATACGCCGCTTCTCTTCTGTTTTCAGTCATGTGTGTGGTATGTATCTACAATTCAGTACAACACATGAAGAACCTGCAAAACAGATTAAGCAGATTTTGGTACCCAATGGCATTTGGGTCCTAGTGGGTTAGGTGTAGATTTCTTACAAGGAATACTATAAGTACCGTACCAAAAAGAAGTATAATTTTTATGCACAAAATTATTTGTTCCACAGTAAGAACAACAAATTTTCTTATGTGCCAACCTAATCAGATGATTTACAGAATGAATAGGATTAAGTTTAGCAGAAGATTTACCTTTTGGCGCATTGTTCTTCTTGGCATTTGATGTGAATACAGATGATTCTGGCACATCTTTCTTTGGAATTGTTGTGCCTTTGATTCTCCATTCCATCTTCACCCTCTTGAAGACTGGAACTTCTTCAGATTTGGAAGTATTAATTTTAGGCACCTTAAGAATATCATCCGATTTATCAAACAGAGGATTATAGAAAAGATTAGAAGAACGAATCTGACCTTTTGAGAAATCTGTTGATCTTTTTAATTGTTTAGAAGGAATGTTTTTAAAACTTGAACTTGAAGCAGTTTTAAAAGAACATTCAGAATCATTTGAATCCACAAATGGAGTCTGAAAGATAGAATTATGACTAGCCTGCTTTGAGACATCAAATTTAAAAATGACGTCTTCAAGTTCTTTGACTTTGTTTATTAAAACATTTTTCTCTTTAGAAATTAGATCAAATTTCTTTTGGAGATCAGATTTGATCAATTGATCCTTCATAATATCAGCTGATAAACCAGATAATCTTTTGGTAAGATTAAGAATCACATCTTCAAAATATTCGCGTTCCGATTCAAAATCTTTTTCCAAAAACTTTCTTTTATCAGTAATCTCTTTGAAAATTTCCATATTTTTCTTTTTAAGGGTTTTACTTTCCTTTTCAAAGAGATTTTGCTTTTCCGTGAAATCTTTTCTTTCCTTTTCCAAAAGATTTTCTAATTCAGAGATTTTCACGGAAAGTTCAGAACTTTTAATCTCAAAAAAATTTCGTTCAGTTTCAAATTTAGCTCTTTCTTTTTCGAGCTTGTCTTTTTCTAAAAATAAAACTTTCTCAAAGTCAGAAACTTGTTTTGAAAGTTTTATACAATTAAGTTCAATTATTTCCTTTTCTTTAAGAATCTTCTCTCTCCTGTCTTCAATGCTCTTCAGATCAGCATTTTCCTTTTTAAGAGTTGTTACTTTCTCTTGAAGTTTCTCGATTTGATCGTGCAGACTTGAGTTGTCTTTGTCTTTCTTTGTTTCAAGACCTGCAATATAAACTTCAAGATCAGTTATTCTTTTAGTAAGTTTAGCATTTGAAGAAGAAATGTCTAAAATTTGTCTTTTCAGATTAACATTTTCTTCTTCCAATGCTTTATTTAAAATAGGAGTTGAAGAATTTGAAGCATTATCTTTAACAGGAGTTTCTGATATAGGAGATGTTTCTGATAAAATAACTTGTTGCAAAATTCCATTATTTGCCTTAGCTTTTTCAAGTGGCTTTGGAGGTGTTTTTGTTATTATGACTTGTTGCAACACTTCATTATTTGGTTTAACAGATACATGTGAATTAACAGATGTTTCTGTTATAATGACTTGTTGCAACTTTACATTTGGTTTAACACAAACTTTTGCAATTGGAGGAATCTCCTTTTTCAGAGTTTGCTTCAAATCTTCACCACTGCTTTTAACAATAACTTGTTGCAAAACCATTTTGAATATTGCTAGAAATTGATCGTTCAGAAGATCAAGCAGACAGTGTATGAAAATACACAAAAAAATATATAAAATTTTTTCTTGAAAAGCTCTTACAGTGTATGAAATACACTATAGAAAAAATTTCGGGATAAAAAATTTTCTCAAATTTTTTTTTTTTAAATTCACAAGAATTCGGATGAGTAAGGGTTCGAATTCAACGAATTCGGATGAAGAAGGGTTCGAATTCACTCAATTCGGACTTAACTTGGTTCGAATTCAATGAATTCGGATGCTTAAGGGTTCGAATTCAATGAATTCGGATGCTTAAGGGTTCGAATTCAATGAATTCGGATGCTTAAGGGTTCGAATTCTATGAATTCGGATGCTTAAGGGTTCGAATTCTATGAATTCGGATGCTTAAGGGTTCGAATTCAACACTTGGAAAATTTAATCAACTCAATTCGAATCTAACACAGTTCGAATTCTCCTCAATTCGAATCTAACACGGTTCGAATTCTCCTCAATTCGAATCTAACACGGTTCGAATTCTCCTCAATTCGAATCTAGCTGGGTTCGAATTCAATCAATTCGAATCCTTCTTGAGTCGAATTCTACACTTGTATTTCCAAGAACACTCCGAATTCTTCTTTGAATGATCCGAATTCACCAAGAATGATCCGAATTCACCAAGAATGATCCGAATTCTGCACTTCGAACACGAAAATCACTAAATCAGCCATAACTTTTTCAATTCTTGATCAATTGTTATGAAATTTGCACAGATTTGTTCGAAATTTGATTCCACACACTTTCTTAGTTAATCACAAATCCTAATTCGATCAATTTAATCGAATTTTGATCCAAAAATAGTAGAAAAAGTTTTCGAACAAAAATGATATAAAATGATCAGATCTGCAAATTATGTGCAGATTTTGGTGTTGATCCAAGAATTAAAGATGTTCAGGAATCAAATCCGAGTGCAATGATGTCAAGAATCAATCCAAAAGATCAAAAATTAAAGAAAAGATGAAATCTGGATGAATAGTAAATGAAGAAGGGTTAGAATTCTTGATGAACAGTGATGAATAGTGATGAACACCCAATCCGAATTCTTCAGTTTTAGTGTAAAAAATCTTCAATTTGGTCTTCGATCTACTTGAATCTTCTGTTTAGCTCTGATACCAATTGTTAAATCCCAAATCTCTAGCAATAAGATATGAATGTAGTGAGAGAGAATCTAGAGAGCAAATATGTCATCCATGTATTGAGCTCAAAGGATTACAAAAGGTTTCTAAAAGATTACAAAAGCTTTATTGAAGTGTTTTGAAGTGTTTTTAACAAATGGTCTAGACAAGCCTATTTATACCCATAACATACAAGGTATAAATGCATTCACAATACTGTATAGACTCATACAGTACATTGACTTTACAGTAAATCTTGAATACAACAATGCTCTAACAGTTCGCTTAAGAACTGAAAGATTTCAAAACAAATTACATCGCTGAATATCTCTTCCTTAACAGTGATATTTTGAAATTTCTTAAATTCTAACGCTGATATTTCTATTCAGCATCTCATATTTTTTAAAATTGTCCCTGAGTCTTTCAAAACTCTCAGAGACATCCTAAAATATGAAAGGACGTTTATGATGTCATCATAACGGACAACCTCAGGCACGGCCCTTCTTCTGACACACGTTTGCACGTCTCTTTTTCTCATCAAATCAAATGCAAACACGTGTCCGTGTCATCATGAAAACCTTTTTCCCTCTCAAGGTTTTCTCTCTCTACTCTCACTATATAAACCTCTTGTGTTTATATTTTTACGTTTTACGCAAACTTTTCCTCCAAGCAAGAACATTGTTGCATATTGAACTTTTGTTTCCAGAAACTGTTCATCATCTCCTTCAACGATCTTCAGGTTAATATTCTTATATTTTCCTGTATTTAACTTGTTTTTGATCTTATTATTGTTTTTATAGATCAAACAAAAGAACTTTTAACAATAAAATCATCTTCTTTTATGATTTTATGAACACAACCTTCTTGGTTGTTCTTCAAGTTTAAAACAAAATCTTAAACTTGTTCTTCATATGTTTTCCAGAATCCTATTGTTCTAAATAAGGAAACTGGGAAATGAGACTTCACTAGTTTTTACATCTTTTATCAAAAACTAGAAAACCCTCATTAAGACATTTTTTTTGTCTGAATGAGAAGTAACACCCTAAAATATTTGTTCTTAATCTCTAAGCTGATTACAGAAATGGCTGCTACTTCTTCTACTACTCCCACTGCTGAAAACACTGCTACTCAAGAACTGGAAATTACCAAGGCTCCTCAGGTGAAATTTTAAATGGACAACATGGATTGGTCCAAACTCTACAATCTCTATGCACTTCTCGAGTTTCCTCCTCGAAAGATTGTCACACATCTGAATGATGCTGTGAACTACCTGAGAACATGTTGCTTATTCAAAGCTCTAACAATTGTACCCCCTGCCCATAAATCACTTCTTTCACAATTTTGGTACCCTGCCATACATACTGAGGTACCATCGGCCAAAGATCCCTCAAAGCTGATCGATTCTATCGTCTGTGACACTGATTTTGGCACCATCAAAATCACCCCTGCAACTATCCGACGAGCTCTGTGCCTCCCAATCGCCACCAAGGAAAAACCCTACGTCCCTCTTCCTGACCCCAAGAAGCACGCTGATAGAGAAACCATCATTGCATTCTTTGATGCAATGGGTTACACTTGGGAAACCAAGAGAGGTGGACAAGAACCTGAGAAAAAGCTGACTGCAATCAAGAAATCGAAGATGCCAAGCGAAATGAATTTTATCTTCGCTCACATCATAAGCTGCATGACTGCAAAATCTGGGTCCTCTGATCAAGCCTCACAATCTCAGCAAGCAATGGGTTATGCTCTGCTGAAAAGTCTTCATGTTGACTGGGCCTCCATCATCTATGAAGATCTTGCGCTCAAGATTGATTTTGCTGATAGACAGAGGTTGGTACTCTTAAGAGTGAGGTCTCTTTGATGAAAGCTGATGTTGAAATCATCAAAGCTGATGCTGCTTCTACCAAAGATGATATCAGTTCTGTCAAAGATCTTCTTCGACAAGTTCTCGATCGCCTGAACGCACCAACCTCTCACTTCACTGCAAACGATCGTCTTGAACTTGAACGTATCAATCCTAATTTATCTGACCTAGAAGACATATTAATAGCGATTGAATCGTACATTGGTATCACTGGCCAAGAAGACAATGATACCAATGTTGCTGTTATTCAAGATACCTCCCCCACTCATCATGTGGATGAGGGGGAGATGAACGATGAAGATCATCCCCATGATGATAATGCTGATGCTGAGGGGGAGATAAACACTGCTGCTGCTGAACCCCGGGTAAATCCCGAGGGAACCGAGAATCCCTCTATATCTGAGGGGGAGAAACTCGAAGAGCAACATGAAGTTGTACATGATGAGGCTGTTGCTGATGTTACCTCTCCTTACGCTGATGAGGAAGAACAAGAAGAAGAAGAAGAAGCTGAAGATGATGAAGCCATCGACATCCCTGACAATGAACCATCCTCTTCTCCAAAGAATGATGATGATGATGACGATGATGAAGATGACTTCTTCATTGTTAATCCTGTTCAGAAAACTATAGCTCTCAAAGGAATAGTCATCACTAAACAATCAGGAGAGCGGACCACTAAAAAGCCTGCAGCATCTGAAACTAGTCAAGGCAAAAACAAAGGTCTCGGTGCAGAAGGCAATCCTTCTTCGAAAGCCAGTTTGTCAGGTACAATACTCTCTTTTTCCTTTCACTGCATCCCTCCTCTATCCCTTCTCAATCTTAGTTCCCCTCTCCATAAAACCTCTAAACACTTAAACCCCATTCTTTTTCTATCTCCTTCTACCAAATGATCTCATTAAAAAGATCGGTTTGTTTCAGCTAGTCCTCTCCCCTGCTTGAGGATCCCGCTGAAGCTGCTCAAGCTGAAGCATCAATAATCCCAGCTGCTAACGCTGAAGAAATAATTCCAGTCTTGGACTTAATCACTGAGACTGATGATATTTTTGAAGAAGAAGAATTGCTCTCTCACCGAAAAAGACCTTCCTTAGTTCCTCACAGACTAAGTGAAGATGACATGAAAAAGAGAGCTGAGATGATCAAACAGTTCGAAGATCAACGACGCCTTCCTACTCATCTGAGTATTCTCTCAAAAGATGAAGTCGTTGAATCTTTCAGAGCTGAGAAACGTTTTGCTGAAAAAAAGAAAGCTGAAGAAAAAGATCGAGAATATGCCTTAGAACTCGCTCAACTTTCTTTCAAAGATCAAGACTTGAATAAATTCCCTGTCGCTGTCCAAGAAAAACTACTACTGGACATACAGGAGACACGTCAAAAGAAAACCAAAGTCAGCGACACCACTCTTGAATGGTGCAAAGAGAGATGCCAATTCAGACAACATATCTCAACAATAAAAGCTGTTAATGTGAAAGGGAGATACGCTTTGAAAAACAACCTCAAGGTACCAATTGTTCATGTCCAAATTGTCAGAGAGAACGGCCACTTCAGAACTTGGTACATGTCTGACATAAGTAAGTTTGGATACTCTGAATGGTTGGAAATGAGGACAACACTTCAGAAATCGCGCTCCACCTTCAAACGCTATGTCATTCAGAAAATAAAAAGACAGATTGACTTAGTGACCTCAGCGATTGATATTCCTGTTCCACCATCTACGAGAAGACAAACTGCTCCAACAAAGAAAAGAGCTTCCTCCTCAGGACCAACTCAAAGAAATTAGACAGGTATCAGCTTCTCTCGTGAAGCAGTTCTCAGTCCAAATCCTGTTCTTTCTGGACTTGACACATCTCTACCTCCCGCTGAAGATTTCATTCCCGGCAAAGTTATCAGTGATCCTTTTGGCATCTTCTTCTATGACTATCTCGGCTGCCCACGTTTTCAACGTATCTCTGAGTTATACAAAACTCCGATTGAACAACTCAGAGATTTACATACTTGGTGCGACTACCGACAGAGTATACCAGGATCACTCCTGAAAGTTCATTTACATCACAAAGCGAAGAAACGAAGGAAACAGGGAGTTACAGTCCCTGATTGGATGATTCCTGACTATGATTCTCCTGACGATTTAGTCAAGAAAGATTCTGAATAGCTGATAGGATTTCCTTGTAATTCTTCTATCTTTATCAGCTGTATCTTTTGTACTTGTAATTATTATTTACTTCATCAGTACTGAAAAGATCCCAGAAAACAGTAAAAGGGCCAAATATTTTATGAGTTCTTTTTATCCTTATGTTTTCATACTTAGCAATTTTCTTTTGTTGCTATGTCATAATCAAATAGGGGGATATTGTTAATCCAAACCCTCATTGATTTGATAATGACCCTTTTAAATACTTAGTGAAAATTGTAAGTAAACATTATGTATCAGAGTTTCACTATCGCTGATAAGTACTAAGACTGTTTCAGTACCGCTGATAGGAACTCTCGTTCTTTAATCAAAACATTCAGCGAAACTGTTCACCCTTAAAGCTCTGAGTCTGTTCATTAGTTTTGGTGATCGCTGAGTAGTTTAGTTTGTTTACTTATAATCCCTGAAGACAAGTTTCACTTCAACAAGGTTCTACGCTGAAGTCGAAGATCAAGCTCAAGAACCAGCGACACGTCTCCTAATGAACTGATGCGGATATCAGCGAAGACCAGACTGTCCACTCAACGTGAAGTTTCAAGTAGAAGACTTCAGCATTCGCTGAACTTTATCATTCGCTGATAAAGTACTGTTCAACGAAGTGCTGATCACGAGGTCTACTCTACATGATACTTTTGTCTTATCCCCTTTCACGTCCCCGTACGATATGTCAGAACGGACATCCCTTTTGTCTATAATTCGTACAACCAACTCTGATTTTACACTGTTCACCATGCGGCTACTAGGTTGTCTACTGAAGTCAACTTATGCAACCAATCAGCTGCTGCCACGTGTAAAGCCATACTGCCATGCATTAAATGCATGCATTGTATAAGAAGAACCCTACTTCAGTATTGAAGTGCTCAGGCTATCTTCTTATTCTTATCGATCTGTGTGTTAGGTTATTATTCGTAATTTCCTTATCTCCTTTCTCTCTTAATTCTAGTGCAAGAAACTGTGTGTTCTTAACTTGTTTAGATTAGGCTTAGTCCTTAATCTTGTTCCGCAACAAGTTGTAAATTGTCTTTGATTTATCAATAAACAATTTAGAAAGTAAAAATCTTGTGTTTGTATTCAACCCCCCCTTCTACAAACTTATATAACCCTTCGGGACCAACACAGTAAATCATATAGATTTGAATCAAATAAACCTGTATTCAATCAAGAGAAGAATTGCAGATGTAGAGACAGTGTCTCTCAAAGATTACAAAGAGAATACAAAGTTCTAGTGGGAAATTTCTCCAGAAATTCTATTCAAAAGTTAGTTAGCGTAACAGTGCCAATAACTATATATACTGTAAAAGAAACACTAAAGCTACAATACATATATGAAATACTAATAGAACTTATACACGTGTCCTAATTAGTAACAGAATATAAAGTAAATCATTTTGTCATAAGTTCTGAACATGTTGTTTAGAACTTCTGATCCTTCTTCTGATTAAGCTCTTCAGAACATCTCCGTCTTCATTCTCAGAAGTTCTGAGTCTTCTACTCAGAACTCTGACTCTTCTGTTCAGATCTCCACACTTGTAATCTTTGAAGACTTCTCTATCAGAACTTCTGAGTCTTCTGCTCAGAACTCTGAGTCTTCAGTCCAGAACCAACACTTAGCAACTATTGACAAAACTTCAGATCTAACAATCTCCCCCTTTTTGTCAAATAGTTATGTACTTATCAACATTAAACACTTTCAATACAGGTACAAACTTCACTAGAATTACATTTATGAGATTGAGTCTTTTATCAATCTTTTCAATGATCTATTGTATTTCTTCAACTTGTTTTCCTTTGGATATTCTTTTCTCCACACTGTGCCTGATAAATCTTAGAGTTCCAGAACTATATTTTTCTGCTTGACAAGGTCTGAAGAAAATCTTTTCTTTTATGTCATTTCTCAGAAAAACACCCAACTCTGGATATCTAGTGATAGTTCCACTCTTTAGAAGATTCAGGTTTTCATGATCATTGTTTGGCCTTGAAAGGTATACACATGGTCTCTGAACATACTGAGCAATTTGAAAGTCTGTATATGCATGCCATCTTAAAATGTAGAATATTTCCTCTCTCACCACAGCCAATGCAACCCTTTCTATCTTGTACTTGCTACAATCTTTGTTCTGCAAAATGTTGTATAATTTGTAGAAATCCACCACTAAAATCTTGTCAAAATCTGCTTCAGTGAAGTAATACACTTTCCCATCTTCCCTCAGCACCTCAAATGCATAATACTCTATCTTTCTGAACTTCTTAACAAACAACTCTCTTATTCCTGTGATCAAGAAATCTGAATACACTGCTTGCTTTGGCTTTCCAATACATCTTGCCAACTCCCCACGAAACCATTGATATCGTTCTGGTTTGTCATGAAATACACTCAGAAAGTTTACTTCCCTTGGTTGAAAGTAATTAGGTAGATCATATTCCAGAAATAAAGCATTTAGATCCACAAGTATCTTTTCTTCATTTGCATCAGATTTTTCATCTTGATCGGAATCTTTCATTTGAACATCTTGTGAAGATACATCTTGAATATTCTCTTCAATTTCATCATCATAAACCCCATTTACTTCATATTCAGCAGGAAATACAAAGTCTTTATGTAGCAACTTCTTTGGGTTTTCTTCTGATAGTATCCATTCACTGCAATTTCTGACTCTTGTTCTCATATCCAATCTCTCTTTGATATGGCTTGTGCATTTTTCGTTCGACACAACTTTTTCACTCTCAGTACTTACTGCCATTTTCATCAACAACATTTGTAAAGTAGCATCACTATACTTTACCAGATCATTTAATCTGAAGAACTTTGATTGATCAGCAGCGATATACAAGAAACCTTCATTTTCAACCCCTTCACTCACAAATCCTCTTCCTAAACTTACACAATTTGGCATTCTGCTTGGAGGAATCATATTACACTTATCTTTCTTGATTCTATTGCCAACTGGAAGTCATAAACATGCATATTTCTGATGTAGATTCCCAAAATCCTTCTGCATTCTATCTCCATCCAGGTTTCTTCTGTCTTAGCAAATAATTATACCAAGAACACTTGATCATCAAGAAATAATCTATGAATATCAAAGCTTGTAAGACTCACTTTCAGATTCCCTTTCTTCAGAACTACCATAGTCATATAGTTTAACCCTTCAAATTCTGCAATATGAAATTCCAACACCTTTTCAATTGGTTTCTGAAAATGTAACCTTTCACCAGGTTGTCTGAATCTGTTTGAAGCTTCCACATATACCATCTGAATTCTCTTATCCAAGAAGCCATCAGTGAAACTTTCAATATCCATAAAGTTATCTTCTGTGAAATATAGGCATTCATATGTTTCTTCTGGAAATGTATCTCTGAAATAGTGATTGACAAGTGGAGTGTCACTCATTTCAAGAATAAAGTCACATACTGGTTCTTTCGGAATTGGTAATTCAATCTTTGGTATCTCAATGGGCCTCCTATACACATACTCTGCAAGCATAAAGTAGTCTTCAACTCAGTCATACTCCTTTTTATTTCCTCCCAATTCTTCACTGAAATACTTATGAAAATCAACTTGAAACTTCTGTGAATAATCAACATCATAATCTTCTTCTCCCAACAAGTCTATTGGCCTCACCGTTCTGATACTTCTCTGTACGTTATGAGTGTTAAGTACTCTCACCATTTCACTGTGCATCCTTCTTATCAATGCATCATTCATTCTTCTTTCTTCAATTTCAGAATTAAGAACATTTCTGATATAAGGCACAATTTCTGTACAGGTGTTCACTTCAGAACTTTCAATCATGGTTTCCTCAGAAGAAACCATCATATTTACTTCAATGCTATCCTCAGAAGAATCAGTCACCACTTCTTCTGTTATAACATTCTGATCAACCATAATTACTTCATCAGATCCAAAGATACTTGTTTCCCTTGTCATATCATCATCATCTTTCATCAAACAGTCATATGCCATAATATCAATTTCCACAGTCTCTTCATCTGCTAATACTTCACCAGCTGTCATAATTACTCCAGTCTCATTAGAATTCATCTCAGCTTTAGTATTCAGTTCCAATACCTCCGTTTTGTCAGTATCATTCCCTGAAGCATTTTCATCTATCACATTTTCAATTTCCATTTCCTCATCAGTATCGGAATTAATTGTCTGAACCTCCACTAGTTTCTCAACTCCATGTAGATTCTGAGTGTTCTCTACATTCTGAACCTCTGTTTCTGCTAACTCCATATCTGCTATTTCAATGTCTGCCAAGTCAATATGTGCTAACTTTTCAACCTCAGATACTTTTTCACCTTCAGAAATGTTTTCACATTCAGAAACTTTTCACCTTCAGAAGCCTCAGTGCTTTGATTTTCAAACTCAGTACTTATCTTTTGCCTTTTCTCCCCCTTTTGATGATCATGAGGAACATTATCATCAAACTTCCTTTTTAAGGACTGAGTTGAATCTGATTCAGGTTCTGCTACAGATACAGGCATGATTGCTAAATGTCTTGACATTGATGCCAGATTTGTACTGAAAGCTTGTAACAATGAAGTTTTCATACCAGTCATATTTTTCAACAATTGCTTCTGAAACTCTTTTAACTCATCCTTGATCTACTTTTTGTGAGATTCCAAGGATTCTTTCACCTTATCCACCTTTGTTTCAACTGAGTTAGCTTTACCTTCCTGTTGGTTCCCGTTTTGCTTATACAAGATTGTCAGATCTATTAGTTCGAATTTATGTTTGATGCGGAAGCGTATTTGAAGAACTAACAGATATGTTTGATAGATTTAGAACACAATATAAATAAACAGTGAACAGGAAATAATATCTCAAAGTTTACTGAAAATATATATATCAAGAACAAATTTAAGAACAGTGAGTAAGCAAAGCTTTAAAACAGATATGACTCTTAAAGTGTTTCAGCTGTGTGTTCTTGTGATGTTTTTCTCTCTTGTTTTTTTCTTTTTATCTTTCTTGATTCTTTATTAGGAAGAACTCAACATGAGTCTTCCTTTTATACTACTCAAAGGGGACCATAAAGCATGAGCTACAATTCAGAACGGACGATATGAATAGTTGGAAGGATGGCATGAACAGTTGGATGTGTTGTATTGCATTTAATGCAGCAGACGTCTATTATGTACTAAGCCCTATTGAGTCCACTCAGAGTTTGACACGTTGAAGTTGGACAGGGTACGTTGCCATGCAAGTTGATGAACAGGTCCAGGAACAGTAGCAAGATATTATAAATATCTTTGAAGTCTTTGTTGAAGACCGCAGAGGCTCTGTGAAGTGTCACAGAGGTTCTGCGGTTTGGTCCTTAGAAGAGCAGTCTTCACCGGATTCCGAGTCTTTGGTCTTCTTTGCGCGTATTACAGAGCTTCTGTAGGACGCCTCTTTAGCTTCTGTAGCTTATCGACCTTGATCTCTCGGTAAGTTCGGCAGAGCCTCTGTAAGAGGCTTTCTTCACTTAGCCTATTTTTCACTACTTCTAAATACTTCTATGATTAGGAAGATTGAAGCTAACAATCTCCCCCTAAGTAGTGAAAAATAAAAAATTGAACTTTTGTTTAATTAGGCTAAGTTAGATAAGACAGAGGTTAAACAATACCTCGAAAGTTCTTTCATTCAGAAATATGCCAGAGGCAATTTACATTTGAGTACAATGAAAGATAAACTTTTGACTTGGTTTGCAGAGATTTGAGGTTTGAGAATCATATTTTGGCATATTTGAAATCGTTGTAGCTTCTGTTGTCTCTTCCGATTCTTCTGATCTCTTTGTAGAAACCGATGCAGAGTTCTCTTAGGCGGATTGTGGCATCAATCTCTCCGATGAAAGTATCTGCAGCATCTCTATCCATTTTCTCTGTATCTCTGTATTTTACAAGGCTTGCTCTGAATTTGTTCAGAGTACTAGTTGCGTACTTTTGACAATCCATGCACACAAATAGTTTGATTTCGTCTTGTGGGTTTTGAAATACTAACCCGAATCTTGGTTCTGTAATGATAGAGTTGGGCATGGCGTTGGGTGGGCAGCGATCTTCTGGTGGTCGTAAATTTAGATGTTTGAGACCAAGATCCTTTCCCAGTTGAAAATCTATCATACTGAAGATCAAAAGCTTTTCCCCCATTGCTTTTCTTAAGACTTGATAGGCTCTGGTGTTTGCCTCTGTGTTGTAGTTGTCCTTTGTCCATTGCAGAAGGTCAGGTAGATCATAAGGATTGATATTTCTTAGGTCAGCATCAGCGAAAGTGGTTTCTGAATTGTCTTCTCTTCTGACTTTGTAAAGATTGTACCTGACCCTTGGATAGGTTCTTGTAAAGGAAAACCTGCAGAAGATTACCTTTTTGATCTTGTGGATTGAGAAGACATCTGCTTTGGTTCTTGGCTTTGTCCTTGTGAAGATGTTCTCAAATTCTTCTCTGATCCTTGAATCTGTCACATGATCTGTTGGATGATTGGTCTGAAAGGTTTGTTTATAGAGGTATTTGTATACCACTTCTTCCATCTCTTCATGTGTTGGACCAGGTTGTGGTACTTGTCTTCTGAGACTCTCCATCTTTTGAACAACTTCTGCAGCTCTGCCAGGTAGAGGAATGTATGTCAGAGGCTTTAATCCATATGCCCAGTCCTCTTCTTCAGGCTTTGGAGTTTGAAAGGCATCAAAAGCGCTTTTCATCAATTTTTCTGTAGGCTTGGGCAATGATTTATTTTTCTTGGACTCTTCTGTCAGTATTGCTTTGCCCTTGTCTTTGGCTTTTGGAGGTGCAGAACCTGTTTTTTCTTCTGTAGGTTTGGAGGTTGGTGCTTCTGTTGGCTTGATGGTTGCCTCTGTAGTTTTTGACACTTGTGTTTTAGAGGACTTTTGTGGCGATGGTTCTGTTGGCTTGAGTTGCTCTGTTACCTCTGTTGGAGGTTCTTTGGTGACTTATTCTGTGAGCTCTATTTCTGTTGATGAAGATTGGACATTCAATCTTCTTGCCATTTTGAAAGCTAATGTGAACCTGTGCCTTTCTTCTTCTCTATGCGACATTCGATCAGACATTGTATTGTGCATCTTTCTCAGAATAGAACAAGCAGAGGTCGTTGCTCTTTTTGGTTTGGTGGCAATCAAATTTCTTCTTGGTATGGTTTGGGGTTTTTCTGTTGATTTGGTTGAAGGACTCTTTTCCAAGTTGATTACCACAGGGGTGGTTGTTGCCTCTGTGGTATGCTGATCAGCTTCTGGAATATTGGTTTCTTCAGGAGTTGATTCCACAGAGATGGGTGTTGTCTCTGTGGTCTGTTGATTTTGTTGTTGATCTTGGGTTTGTTCTGGAGGGGCTTGACTGATTGGTTCTGCTGCGATTGGTGGAGCTTGTATTCCTCTGGTCGTAGCTTTCTCCCTTATATTCCCCCCTCAGGATTATTTGATGGACCAGGATGGTCATCATCAGAATCATCCTGACTTTTATCAGAAGTACCCTCTGCTCTGCAGGAAGCTTTGGGTTTATTTGGTAGTTCTGCTCCTGCGGCCATCAACTTCGCACATACATCATCACAGAGGCCGAAAAGAGTTGCAAGCTCTGCTTCTGTATTGAAGCGCATTCTGCCGACACTTTTTCTGAACTCTTTGACGTAGTTGGCATTTGCAGTAGTGAAGGAGACAATGACTTCAGTGACCTGGTTTATGATATTTTGGCCGAGCTCTGTTAGCTGTGCTCTGGTCATGTAGTCTTTTGGCTGCATTATTGTAGTGTTGCGCATTGCCTCTTCTTGAACATTTTGCAGAGCCTTCTGTAGTTCTGCAGGTCTGATGGTCTGTGATTTGTTGGATTGCTTGTTCATTTGTTCAAGGAAATGTTTTACTGATTCCTTGAATGCAGAAGTTGCATCTATTCCAAAATCTTTAGCAGCAGAAGTGGCTGTAGTTGTGGCAGTTGTTTGAGCAGAAGATTTCATCTTTGTGATGGCTGTTTTCACCTTTGTGGACAGATTGTCCATTTTGGTGTTCAGATTCAGCATGGCCGTTGATGTTTTCTCTGCAAAAGATGTGAAAGAGCTTTGCAACTCTTTCATGGTTTGGTTCACAGAGGTGACAAGGGTTTGGAACTCATCCCTTGATACTTGTGTCCCTGGTGTAACCTCTGGAGGAACACATTCGTCTCCAGAGTGAGTCCCTGCTCCTGGGACACCTTCGTTCACCCTTGTTTGTACGTTGGGGGTGGAAGGATTTCCATCTGATCTTCGAGCAGAAGCATCTAGTGCTTCAAACTCTACAGAAGTTCTGTGAACGACATTGTCTAGATCCACTTCAGAGGTGGGTACTAGATTATCCTTCTGTTGACTCGGAGACTTGTCTAGAGTCTCTTCGTCGTTGTGCTCACTACTTCTCTCTGAAAGAAGGGTTGGCCCTATTTCGTGTGTGGCAGAGGAAACGAATTCCTCTGTAGGGCGTTCTAGTGTGATTTGGGGCGATTGATCACGAACTATAGGTGAGTCTCTTTGATGAGACTCCCTAGAAATGGATTCCCCGGTTTTTGTGGGCGCAGAAGTCGAAAGAGTGACTTCTGGCTGGAAGGGTTGGGTTTGGATCGAGCTGTGCTGCTCTTTTTCAATAACTCCTTCTGCAGCTAGACCTGTGGAGTTAGATGTGTGGGTTGCACTGGGAGGGGGTGAGGGATGTGTGCCTTCTTCATCTTCGACATCTTTTTCTTTTACATTTTCTTTTCCTCCAGATGTTTCTACCCTATCCTCTGTTGAAGTTCCTTGCTCTATGCCTAAGAAGTCATACATTTGATGAGAGCCATATAACCTCATGACATGTGGATTATAGAGACGTTTTCGTATCCAGATAGCTTCTTCTTCGTCTGAATCTACCTCTGAGACCTCCATTCTTGTCTCTGTTACTTCATCTCTATTCCACTGAGCTTCTATTTGTCCTATTTCTTCTGAAGCTAGGCTTGGACTCCTTCTATGAATGTCCAATCCTTGCTGAATGAAGGGGTTCTGTAGAATAATAGGTGTCTCAGCTGATTGATCTCTGGGTGTTTGATCATCTTCTTGCAGATGTGTGTCAATGCCGTAAATAGAGAAGTATTGTTCTTCTGGGGAGTGGTTGTCGAGAGGTTGTGCCGTCCACCCTGCTGTATTTAAAGTGTTAGCAATGTCAGGGTTCTGTAGGAAATCGTTTAAGTTTCCTTGGTGAGCAAATCGATCTGGGGATTGATGGGGCGATTGATATCCCTCTTCTGTCATTTCTACTTCTGCATCTTCTTCTTCTGCAGTTCTTTCTTCTGCGATTGCTTCCTCTTCTATGGTAACCAATTTCTCGAGTGATTTACCATGCTTCTTTTTGGTTTTCCTCCTCTTAGGTTTTGGTGCCCCTTCCTCTGTAGTTTTTGATTTTCTTTTCTTCTTTAGTTTTGGAGAGGAGGGAGGAGCAGAGGAGCCAATTTCTGTGGCATGAGGAGGTGAAGGTTGATCTTCTGCAGCGCTTGTAGAGGTGCCTTCTGCAGTTTTCCTCCTTTTTGATTTTGGAGTAGAGGCAGAAGATTTTGAAGAGGACTTCTTTCCCATGAGCTCTGCACGTTTGGCTATGAAGCTAAGTTGAATAGCCATGTGTTTTGCTAATTTGTGATCTTTTTCTTCTTGAGTGGAAAGAGGTTCTGCAATCATTGTTCCTAGAGGGACACCTAAACGCGGGGGTGTCATAGGACTCGGTTTAGGAGTTCTATGATCGCGTATATACTCTTTCTTAAGGGTTTTATTCGAGGCATACTTCAGAAGTTTCTTTGACAAAGGTCTGCAGTGTGTGTAGCCATCTACATGATCAGTGGGAATATTTTTGTTCATTGGGAACTGTTTGGGAATTGGCCCTTCCATTGGCCATTTCTGTATCAGCAACAGAGGTTCGAACAAAACTCCCAGTATTCTTTGGAATTGCAGAGGTGGTAGAAACTTAGGATCGTTCTCTTTGACCCTTCTTGTGTTGTTCTTTCTGTCGATGATGTTAATGATCTCTTGCATCATTATGGTCGCGTAATCCAGTAGGAGATCATAGTAAACCCCATACATGATGGTTAATATCTGATGTGAGCTCTGGTCAATACTGCCTATCTTCCCTGTCAGGCATCTGTTAAGAATTGAGAACAAGGTGTTCCACAGAGGTGGTAATCTGCCTCTGCGGAAGTCATTTCTCTTCCTCAGTGGTGTGTTGTACCCAAGCATTTCTAGGAAACAACAGATCTCGTCGTCTGTTGGTTGCTTTGCATACTTCTTCAATCCAAGAAGACCCATTGTTGGTAGGTTGAATTCAAGTGAGAACATTGTTCTATTGAACTTGATTTCCAGATGCTTAGATTTGTCAAATCGGGTCTTGAAATGTATCCTTTGATAAGAGAATCATCTTTATCAAATCGGCAACTTTGCCAAAACTGGTTCAAATATCTAACTGGAATTTTCTTTGGGGTTCTTGAGAGTAAAGGGAAGAGGATATGATTTTCCATTATGTTTAGAAGAATGGCATGGGCTTCGCCGAAAGCAGTGGGTGAGGGGACCAAATAGCAATTGTTATGAAGATGTGTGGTCGGAGCAAAGTCTGCTGAATTGCCGGAATCTTCTAGTTCAAAATTTTGGGCAAGGTTGGGGTTTTCTGAATGTTCAGAATGAGCAGGTGAATGTTCTGGTGAGTTCGCCGGAGAGTGTGCAGGGGAGATAGCTTGAGAAGATGAAGCCATTGGTAATGAGAATAAGATACTTGCAGGTTTTTGCGGGGTTTCGCCGGGGAAGAATGAGGGTTTGTAAAAAGTTTATGAGAGGGAAAGCTTGGTTTTTATAGAAGGGTAAAATGGTAGATTTTGAAAGAGTAAAATATATGGCAATGGATTAAAATTTGGAATCCGTACTCAAGTTAGAACGGCGGGTTCAACTTTCCACAGAAAACGTTCCATGTACGCCCAATAAAAATGGGACACGTAGGCCATGTCAGAGGATGACAGGACGTCGTGCGCGGCCCATTAATGCTAGGCGCGTGGGGTTGTTCTTAGCCACATGAGATTCACTCTCAGTAAAAGTAACCGTTATTACTACAGAAATGCCCAAGTAACAGATTGACAGAACTTCTGTGGTTTACAGAAGCTCTGGGATCTTGAAAATCTTTGATGTCTATCCCTTTCTCATATATCTCATTGTTATCATGACTTCTGTGGGGTTCTTCTTTAACCAAAACGTTTGCAAAGGCATTGGAGAGGATCAATAGGATTTTTAGTTAAGAATTTTTACTCGCAGAGGTTTTCTGGCTCTGTGGGAACTTGCAGAAGCTCTGTGAGGGCCAGCAGAAGCTCTATGAAGGAAAAAATCTCATAACAAAAATTCTATTAAATTTTCTGATCATCCAATATTTGATATGTTTTAAGAGATGTTTTTCGGACATATTTGAAAGTTGGTGTCCGAGAAAACTGTTATGGAAAAAGTTTTGTTCGTGAAGGTCATAGTGTATGTATTCGGTTTCCGAGATAACTTTCCAAAAGATCGATAGAGGGTTAATTTGTGATCACAGAGCATATTTCTGGCAGAACCTCTGTTGAGCTCAGCAGAAGCTCTATGATCTTAAATTTCTCCTAATTCGAATTTTATGAAACTTTTTGAGCTTTTGATTTTTGAAATGCTATTCTCAGTATATTTAGGACATATTTGGCAATTTGTGTCCTAGAAAACTGTTAGCTCCAATATTCTGAAATATTAGAAGTATTGAAAAATGGCCAAGTACAGAAGAACTTCCAAAGAAGCTCTGCTGAGTGCAACAGAAGCTCTGCCGGGCATCTCAGAAGAATCAAAGGAAGTTTGATCAAGAGTGATCAAAGACCGAGGAAACTACAGAAGGACGCTTTCAGAAGACCAAGACCGCAGAACCTCTGTTACCAATAACAGAGCCTCTGCGGACAACATCAGAAGACAAGGAACCAAGAAGACTTCTCAGAGGACCGATCCTCAGAACCTCTGCCACCCTTGACAGAAGCTCTGCAGAAGTAAACAACCAAAGACTCGGAATCCGGTGAAGACTACTTTACAGAGGAACCAGACCGCAGAACCTCTGTAACACATTACAGAGCCTCTATGGTCCTCAAAAGACTAGGAAGATATTTATAATATCTTGCTACTGTTCCAAGACCTGTTCATCAACTTGCATGGCAACTTGCCCTGTCCAACTTCAACACGTGTCAAACTCTGAGTGGACTCAATAGGGCCTGGTACAAAATAGACGTCTGCGCCATTTAATGCATTTACCAATAGTACATCTACTCCATTAAATGCGCATGGCTCAAACAACTGTTCACACCATCCAGTACACTATTCATGCCGTAAAAGGAACAGTGACCTACTTCATAGTCTTCTAAGAGTAGTATAAAAGGAAGACTCATGTTGAGTTCTTCCTAACACACAACAACACACAAAAACAGAAAAACAAGAACACTTCAATCAAACATCAAGAACACATAGCTTATGCACATTTAGAGTCATATCTGTTTAAAGCTTTGCATACTCACTGTTCTTAAATCTGTTCTTTATATATATATATTCAGTAAACTTTGAGATATTATTTCCTGTTCACTGTTTATTTATATTGTGTTCTAAATCTATCAAACATATCGGTTAGTTCTTCAAATACGCTTCCGCATCAAACCTTAATCCTGAACTAATAGATCTGATAATCTTGTTTAAAGCAAAACGGGAACCAACAATTGGTATCAGAGCAAAGCTTGGTTTTCAATATCAAGTGATCCTCGTTTAGACAAGATTCTTGATAGAAACTATCTGTTCTTAACCTATTCTTCATTCCATCAAACAGATTCTGTTTTACTGCCATTTTCGATTTATTCGATCTGGTAACATCCAAGAAACTGTTTCTTTTGTTAAAAACTTCATTCAAAATGTCAAGACTAAAATTTAGTGCTGATGCTGATTTTCATTATTATTTCAAACTCAGCACAAATTTTAAGAAAATAATTCCTACTCTTGAGAAAGAATTAGAGGAAAGAAACAAGAGTATTCTTATTGACTCAGACAACATTGCCAAGCTTGAAGAATCATGTAAACTCCTAAACTGTGAAAATCTTGAACTGAAAAAGAAACTATCTGAGTGAGATGAGCTTGGTAAAAAGGAGAAAGAGAAGTTTGAGGAAGTTAAGACTGTTTTTAAAGAAGAGAAGAAAAGCCTTGAGCTTAAGTGTCTAAACTTTTCTAAACTGATTTCCAACTTTGAAAAACTTATAATCAGTGAAAATGAAAAGTTTGGAAAAGAGAAAACTCTTCTTGAGACAAAGAATATGCAACTTTCTTTCAAAATCTCAAAATTACAGAAATCTCTTGAAAAAGAGAGGAAAGAGCAGGATTTTGAAAGAAAAGAGTCTGAAAAGGTGAAGAGAGAAGGATTTCAAACAAAGTGTTTGAAAGACAAGTTTGAGAAGGAAAGAAAGGTCTTTAAAACTGAAATGTCAAATTTAACAAAGAGACTATCCGATTTGTCAAACAAGATTATGTTGGAGAAGAGGTATAAATCAGATCTTCTAAGAAAATTTGATTTAAACCTTAAAGAAAAAGATGTTTTAGCTAAAAGGCTTAAAGACCTTGTCTTAGCAAACTCTTGTGCTAAAAAATCAAATAATCCTGTTTACAAAAAGATGAAAATGGTTTGGAAAGTCAAAAACTCTATTCCTGACAAAAATGCTCCAAAACCATTTGTTTCTACAAAGCCTTCATCTTTTCATTCATATAAATGCTTTGATCTTCTGCTTCAATTAAGAAACCTTTTCTCTAAATCTTTCTGTGTACAAAATGGGTCATTTCAAAAGAAAAATCCAAAGACCCAAAATGAGAAAGGTCATAGAAAGAAAATTGGCAAACCAACAGAGATTGGCAAACCAGAGGACCTAAAGACAGCTCCAAATCCTAACAAAAAAGGACCCATTTGGATATGGGTACCAAAAGTTCTTTGATCTGTCTTGCAGGTAAAAGGACTTCTGATCATTACAGATCAGGACCCGCTCTTCAAAGGAGAAAAGGACTTCTAAACACATCAGTTTAGGACTCGCACTTTAGTGAAAAAGACTCTTAAACAAATCAGTTTAAGACTCGAGCTTCATCAGAAAATGACTTCTGACCATTACAGATCAGGACTCACTCTTCAGCAAAAAAAAAATGGACTCCTTAATACTTCTATTAAGGACTCAGGCATAAAAGTTCACTATGACTCTTAAACACTTTGTTTAAGACTCATCCTTCAAAGGTTCTATACTTCACAGAACCTCTGTGGAATTGCTCAGAGCCTATGACAATCTCCACAGAACCTCTGAAGAGGTTGATCATTCAAGGGGGAGCCAAAGGAGGATTATGATCAACAAGAGTCTCTGTCGTCCAAACTAGACACTCTAAAAGAGATCAATCCTACAGAGGTTGTTAGATCAAGGGGGAGCGAAAAAGGAGACCTTGCTGAATCTACAGAGATTTATAAGTCAAAGGGAAGCTAAGAATACGACAGAAGAGATCACATTCGTCGATCAAGAAGAAAAATAGGTTGGTATCTCGCACTCAAACAATGCCACATAAGTCATAAGCCACAGAGTTCTTTCAACCAAAGAACCTCTGTAGATCACTCAAATCATTCAAATGACTTCTGCTGCACAAAATCTTTGAGATTTACAATTTTCTAGGACACCAACTTTCAAATAAGTCCTAAATACATTGTTAAAACTGATCAAAAACTTGGATGATTAAAAATGTTTATAAATTATTAGTTATTAGAAATTTCCTGTCGCAGAGCCTCTGCTGGCTCTGGCAGAGGTCCAAAAAAAACCTCTGTAGGATAATTTCTCTCTACTAAAAATTTATTAATCCTCTCCGCGTTTTTTCAAACGATTTTCATTAAAGATACAATCTACAGAGATAAACGTTTTTCAAAATCACAGAGCTTCTGTACCCACAGAGCCTCTGTAAAGATTTCCACTTGGGAATTTCTGTATCTGTAACGGTAACTTTTCTGTGGTGAAAATTTAAAACCCACGCGTTTTTCATTTAATGTGGCCGCCCACGACGTCTCGTCGTCACTGACATTGATGACGTGTCAAGTTTTCATTGACGTACATATCACGTCGTCCTAGAAACTTGCACCACGCCGAATGAACTCAAGTGTGGACCTCAAAATTTTATTAACTTTCTCACATTTTCACCGTTCCGAATTCTATCCGTTACCACAGTATAAAACCCAAGTTAAAATCACTTTCAAAACTTTACTATTCTCTCATCTTCTCCGGCGAACTTGCTTATTTCTTTCTGAAAACCTAGAACTTTCAAACCTACAAATGGCTTCCAGTTCCAAATCTGCTCACGTTTCACCAACGAACTCTCCGACATCCTCTCCAGTGCATTCTGAGCACTCCCACAACCCACACATCGCCGCCGATGCCGACAGACATGACTCCGGCGACGAGGCATCCTTCGTACCCACTACCCACCTGCAACAATTTTTCTCAAATGACCATTTCGAGCAAATCCTTCCCATTAAATCGAACAACTGTTATCTTGTTCCTTCTCCTACGACATTTGGCAAAGAACATGCCATCCTGCTAAACATCTTAGAGAACCACTTTCTTTACCCTCTTCTGAGCAAAACCGTTGAACAAATACCAGTACGTTACCTACATCAGTTTTGGCAATCTTGCCGTTATGACGCTGACACCGATTTGATCAGAGGCTACATTTCTAAACCTGACCAAAGTAAGAGCCTTGAACTGATGTTCAATCGCACCATGTTCTCATTAGAATTTGGCCTTCCAACAAGAGGACTCATGGGAATCAAAAAGTATGCACCCCAACCAACAAATGAAGAACTTGTCGACTTTCTGCACATGTTAGGGTACAACCAACAGTTGAAAAAGAGGAACGATTTCCGCAGAGCAAGACTACCTCCTCTGTGGAATACCTTATTCTCCATCCTAAATCGTTGCCTCACGGGAAAAATCGGGAGCATCGATCAAAGCTCACCTCAAATTCTCTCAATCATGTATGGTGTATACTGTGATCTACCCCTAGATTATGCCACCATAATGATGCAAGAGATCATCAACACCATCGATCGGAAAATCGCCTCCCAGAAAGCCAAAATATCTGATCACAACTGGTTACCCTCTCTGCAGTTCCAGCGAATCCTCAGTGTACTTTTCGAACCCCTACTCCTTATCCAAAAATGGCCAATGGACGGTCCCAAACCTAAGCAATTTCCTATGTCCAAGAACACCCCTACAGAACATGAGGATGGCTACCCACACATCAGGCCACTATCAAAGGTAATGTTAGGTTATGCTAGTGATGAAGAACTAGTTAGTGAGTACACACGCGTTACAGAACTCCTGAACCCAATTCTGTAACACCCCCGCGTATAGGAATGCCCATAGGAGGTAATGTAGTAGAGAAACTTACAGAAGAAGAATGGAAGATAAAATTGGCTAAACACAAGGCCAACCAGAAGAACTTCAGAGATATAAGGAAAGACCTCTATTCTTCAAAGAGGAAGTCTTCTGAGGGATCTAAAGAGAAGAAGAAGAAAAAGGGAAAGAAAACCAAGACCCCTACAGAGGAACAACTTGCCTCTGCTTCTGCTATCCAACAAACTCCTGCAGAACCATCTTCTCCACCCACTGAACATCCCACAGAACCCTCATCTCCACCACAAATCCAAGGTCCCTCTGCCCCTCCCTCTTCCAAAAGAAAAAGAAAGTCAAAATCTACAGAGGAGAGAGCACCAAAACCAAAGAAGAGGAAATCAAAGAAGAAGAAACCATCTTCTCCTCTGCAATCAATTTCATAGGGAATCGAAGAAGAACAACCTAAATCACAGCCTCAACCTTCACCTCTGCAAACCCAAATAATTACAGAGGGTCGTAATACACTTCTGCCAAGACAAGAGACTGCAGAAGAAGACGTGCAAATAGGTTTAGAGGATAGGGTAGAAACGTCTGAAGGAAAACAAAATGAAAAAGAAAAAGATGCCGAAGTTGCAGAAGGCACACATCCCTCAACCCCTCCCAGTGCAACCCACACATCTGACACCGCAGGTCTAGCTGCAGAAGGTGTCATTGAAAAAGAGCAGCACAGCTCGAACCTCACCCAACCCATCCAGCCAGAGGTTACTCTTTCAACCTCTGTGCCCACAGAAGCCGGGGAATCCATTCCTAGGGAGTCTCCTCAGAGAGACTCACCTATAGTTCGTGATCCATTGCCCCAGATCACAATAGAACACCCTACAGAGGAATTCGTTTCCTCTGACACGCACAATATAGGGCCAAAACTTCTTTCAGAGAGAAGTAGAGAGCACCATGACGAAGAGACTCTAGACAAGTCTCCAAGTCAACAAAAGAATATTCCGATACCCACCTCTGGAGTGGATTTGGACAATATTCTTCACAGAACTTCTGTAGAGACTGAAACTCAGGTTTCTTCTCGAGGATCAGATGGAAATCCTTCCACCCCCAACGTACAAACAAGGGTGAACGAAGGTGTCCCAGGAACAGGGACTCACTCTGGAGAAGGAGTTGTTCCTCCAGAGGTTACCCAAGAGGAACATGTTACGAAGGATGAGTTCCAAGCCTTTGTAACCTCTGTAACTCAAACATTGAAGGAGTTGCAAAGCTCATTCACGTCTTTTACAGAGTCAACTTCAGGCGCGCTTACAGGATTAAATACCAAAGTGGATACTTTATCCACAGAGGTTAAAGCAGCCCTTGCAGAAATGAAGTCAACTACAGAAACTTTTGTTGCTGCTGCCATCGCCTCTGCCACTAACATTGCCAAAACAACCGCTGCAGAGTTCGAGAAAAGTGCGACCAAAGCCTTCAAAACTTCGATCGCAATCTACATTGAAAAAATGAAGAAAAATGCAGCAAGGCAAGCAGCTCAAGACACCTGCAGAAAAGAAGTTGCTGCTAAAAGAAGGCAGGATGATCCTGATGATGGAGCATCTGGTCATCCTGAGGGGGAGAAAACAAAGGAAACATCGGAGGCTGCTTCTGCAAAAACTACAGAGAAAACTGCAGAACCCTCTACGACAGAAACCCAGAAGGGAAAACAACAGAGGCAAAACACCTCTATCTCACCAGAGGATGCACTAACCACAGAACCTAAGGTAATCAAACTTGCATCCCCATCCTCAGAACAAACTCCACCCTCACCCAAAGAACCAACACCAACCTCACAACCAATCCTGCGCAAAACAAGAGTAAAATCCATAGCTCGAAAACCCAAAAGACCAAAACGCACTGCAGATTTCATTCTTCGCAGAATGGAATTTGTATCTGCTTTTCAATCAGCAAAGCGTTTTGATATCCCACCTCCAAGACCCGAAAATTCTTCACCAACAGAGTTTTCTCAACCCGAAGTATCAAAACCTTTAGAGACAACAACCAAAACATCAGAGCATCCAACCACAAAACCCAAAGAACCTCCAACTGTCAAATCAATAGAGGTTCCACCCACACAAATCCAAAACCCAATATCTGAAACCTCAAAGCCAAAAGATAAAGGCAAGGGAATAATGACAGAAGAAGAGCCAAAGAAGAAGATGCTAGTTGCTACAGAGAAATTGATGAAAGGTGCATTTAATGCCTTCGTCACTCCTAAACCCGAAGAGGAAGACTGGGCATTCAACTTGAATCCTCTGTCAGAAAACCCATCCCTGAATCCCACAACTAAGGTAACAGAAGGTTGAGTAGCAGACATCACTCGAAAGATGGATGAGCTAAGGAGACCAATTCCAAGATCTACTTCAACCATTGAAAAAATGGAAGAACAAGTCTACAGTTATCTCTACAGACAACACTTCCAGAGCGATCTGCCAGCCCATGTCCGAGATCAGAAGCTCAGAGAGGAATTCGATGCAATCTTCACCTCTACAAAGTCAAAACCAGTCAATCAAGTTTACTCCATTCACAAAATAAAGAAGGAAATCTATTGCAAATACTCCAAAATGAGAACCTATCCTCATACGGTGTATACCATCTGGAAAGTCAAAAGGTCTGACAGATCAGAGAATCAATTCTCTGATGCTGATATCCGAAACCTCAATCCCTATGACTTACCTGACCTTCTGCAATGGACAAAAGACAACTTCAAAGACGACTGCCACAAAAGGTCTTATCGAGTTCTCAGAAAGGCGATGCGTGAAAAGCTCCTAATCTACAGCATGCTCGACATCCAACTAGCCATCGATCTGGGCATAACTACTCTAAGTATCAGACCACCAGAGGATTTCTGCCCACCCAATGCCATACCCAATTCAATCATCAAAACTCCAAGGTACGGGTTAGTATTCAAGAATCCTGCTGATCAACTGAAACTGTTTGTGACAATGGACTGTCAAAAGTACACAACCCATACTCTTAACATATTCAGAGAGATACTAGAGGAGAATAAAGCAACAGAGCTTATGAACGAAGAATCTGCTCTGATGATGATCAAAGAGATTGATGCTACACTCGGCTTACGAAATCTCTGCCTCAAATTCTTTGAAGAACTCAAGGAAGTAGGAAAAGACAACAGAAAGTTCAACGACTTCCCAAATGCAAAAATCTGAGTCTCTTAAAAGAACCTCTGTCAACGTTTATTTCTGTGTACTCAAATGTAAATGCCTCTGGCATAAATTCCAAAATGAATGAAATAATCTTCTGAGGTATTGTTTAACCTCTTCTTTACTTAGGTTAAAATGCATAAATTCAACCTTTTATTTTTCAATACTTAGGGGGAGATTGTTTGCTCCAATATTCTGAAATATTAGAAGTATTGAAAAATGGCCAAGTACAGAAGAACTTCCAAAGAAGCTCTGCTGAGTGCAACAGAAGCTCTGCCGGGCATCTCAGAAGAATCAAAGGAAGTTTGATCAAGAGTGATCAAAGACCGAGGAAACTACAGAAGGACGCTTTCAGAAGACCAAGACCGCAGAACCTCTGTTACCAATAACAGAGCCTCTGCGGACAACATTCGAAGACAAGGAACCAAGAAGACTTCTCAGAGGACCGAGCCTCAGAACATCTGCCACCCTTGACAGAAGCTCTGCAGAAGTAAACAACCAAAGACTCGGAATCCGGTGAAGACTACTTTACAGAGGAACCAGACCGCAGAACCTCTGTAACACATTACAGAGCCTCTATGGTCCTCAAAAGACTAGGAAGATATTTATAATATCTTGCTACTGTTCCAAGACCTGTTCATCAACTTGCATGGCAACTTGCCCTGTCCAACTTCAACATGTGTCAAACTCTGAGTGGACTCAATAGGGCATGGTACAAAATAGACGTCTGCGCCATTTAATGCATTTACCAATAGTACATCTGCTCCATTAAATGCGCATGGCTCAAACAACTGTTCACACCATCCAGTACACTATTCATGCTGTAAAAGGAACAGTGACCTACTTCATAGTCTTCTAAGAGTAGTATAAAAGGAAGACTCATGTTGAGTTCTTCCTAACACACAACAACACACAAAAACAGAAAAACAAGAACACTTCAATCAAACATCAAGAACACATAACTTATGCACATTTAGAGTCATATCTGTTTAAAGCTTTGCATACTCACTGTTCTTAAATCTGTTCTTGATATATATATATATATTCAGTAAACTTTGAGATATTATTTCCTGTTCACTGTTTATTTATATTGTGTTCTAAATATATCAAACATATCTGTTAGTTCTTCAAATACGCTTCCGCATCAAACCTTAAACCTGAACTAATAGATCTGATAATCTGGTTTAAAGAAAAACGGGAACCAACAAAAACTGTTTTCAAAAACCTTTTGTGCGAGATGTCTGACTTCTGTCGATATAGATTCATTGACATTCTTCTTTGGCTTTCCCTTGAAAGTTTTACCTCTGTAGATCATTTCAGGGTCCCTTTTTGCTCCCCTTGATCTAATCACCTCTGTAGATTAACTAATTTACTTTTGCTCCCCCTTGACCTATGCTTGGATCAAAGAATGATAAGTTTTGCATAGAACATAGGTCATATTTTCCAGAGGTTCTGTATGGGTTGTCAGAGGTTCTGAGTAGACTTACAGAAGCTCGGTGATTTTAAGAACTATTTAAGATTGAGAACTTACATACATAAATAAATTAATTAAAGCAAAAATAATTAGAAATATATACATATTTACAGAAGATAAAGCTATACTTACAGAGGATTTTCACGTCATATTGATCATTCCAAACTTACCGACCAAGAAATTGAATCTTTTCTCGTCTAAAGCTTTGGTGAATAAGTCCACGAGTTGGTATTCTGTGGGCACGAAATGCATCTCGATTGTACCGTATTCAACATGATGTTTCAAGAAATGGTATCTTATATCGATATGCTTGGTTTTTGAGTGTTGCACGGGATTGGCAGAGATAGCAATGGCACTCTTGGAATCACAGAAGATGGGTATTTTGAATAGGATGTGGCCGTAGTCTTTTAGCTGAGTCTTCATCCATAGAACCTGAGAACAACAGCTTGCAGCAGCAACGTATTCAGCTTCTGCAGTGGATGTTGAGACACAATTTTGCTTCTTAGAGGTCCAACTGACTAGTTTACCACCTAGGAATTGACAACTCCCAGAGGTACTTTTTCTGTCGAGCATGCATCCTCCATAGTCTGAATCTGTATAAGCTTTAAGACTAAAACCAGAGTTCTGTGGATACCAGAGACCGATATTTTTGGTCCCCTTTAGATATCTAAAGATTCTTTTCACAGCATCATGGTGTGATTTGTTTGGATTAGCTTGATAACGTGCACAAAGACATGTGGCATGCATAATGTCAGGTCTGCTTGCAGTTAAGTATAACAGAGATCCAATCATGCCTTTGTAGAGAGTGCATTCTACAGAGATGCCATCTGGATCTAAGGATAACTTATTTCCAGTGGCCATTGGAGTTTTCGTTGCAGAGGTATCAGAGAGGCTATACTTGAAAAGAATGTCAGAGACATATTTGGCCTGATTTATAAAAATTCCCTCTGATGTTTGTTCGACTTGGAGTCCGAGGAAGAATGTTAGTTCTCCCATCATACTCATTTCAAACTCACTCTGCATGAGTTTTTCAAAACTTTTGCACTCTTCTGTGTTAGAAGACCCAAAAATTATGTCGTCCACATAGATTTGTACAAGCATTATTTCACTGTTTTTACGTTTATAGAATAAGGCAGTATCTGTTGTACCTCTGTCGTAGCCATTGACTAGAAGAAAGGTAGAAAGTCATTCGTACCATGCTCTTGGAGCCTGTTTCAGTCCGTACAGAGCCTTTTCAAGGTAGTATACATGCCTTGGGAACTTTGAGCTTTCAAACCCTGGTGGCTGATTTACGTAAACCTCTTCTTGGATTTCACCGTTGAGAAAAGCTGATTTTACGTCCATCTGATAGACTTTAAAACCTCTGTGGGCTGCAAAGGCTAAGAATATTCTTATTGCTTTGAGCCGTGCGACAAGAGCAAAAGTCTCATCGTAATCTATGCCTTCTTCTTGTCTATAACCCTTGGCCACCAATCGTGCTTTGTTTCTGATGACCATTCCATCTTCATCCTTCTTATTTATGTAGACCCACTTAGTCCCAATGGCCTGTTTCCCTCGTGGCAGAGGTACTAAAGTCCATACTCTGTTACGCTCAAACTGCAGAAGTTCTTCTTGCATGGCGTCTACCCAGTTTGGGTCATCTAGTGCTTCAGAAATCTTCTTTGGTTCTATCACACTAATAAAATTTGTAAAGAAACAAAAATTAGCAGTGGCAGACCTGGTTTTTACTGAGTCAGAAGGTTCTCCAATTATTTAGCTTGGAGGATGGCTTTTTGTCCACTGAGTGGTGCGTGGAAGATGGTCATCAATGTCATCGAACCTTTCTTCAGAAGCTTCTTGTGGATCTTCTTCTTGTATAGCCTCTGTCGTTCTTCTTACCTTGGTAGAAGATTCTACCATTTGTGGAATGATTGGTATGAGTGGTGGTGGAGTTTGTTCCTCTGAGGACGTATAGTCTTGGTCCTCAATTTCCTCTGTAATTGGTTCTTCTGTGGATTGTGGAGTTTGTTTTTCAGCAGCTTCTGTGGTCGTTTTTCTTGATGTTTCATCTTTTGTATTTTCTTCTTCGGCATTTGCATCTGTAGTATTTACAGAAGAAGATGAAGCATTATGTGGACCAGTTAGAGTCATACCTGTAGGATTTTGTCCAACAGAGGATGGTTCTTCAGAAACTCGGATGGTTCCAACAGAAGGATCAATGTCATCGTGGAACATCTCTAAAAATAGAAGATTCAAGTCTTCTTTCGTTTGCGAGATGCCAGAGGTTTCTCTTTTAAGTTCGAGTTCTAAACTGATTTGCTCAGAAGTCATGTGGAATGAATCATCAAAAGAAACATTGATACTTTCTACGATTTTGCGAGATCTTGTAAGGTATACTCTGTAGGCTTTGGAAGTGGCAGAGTATCCAATGAATTTCCTTCGTTAGCTTTTACTTCAAACTTTGCTCTGGAATCTCTGTCGTTTAAAAAAAGCATTTACATCCAAACACATGGAAAAACTTGATGTTTGGCCTCCTTTTGTTGATCAGTTCGTAAGGAGTCTTGATGTGTCTTTTCACAATGGTTGACCGATTCTGTGTGTAACAAGCGGTAGAAATTGCTTCTGCCCAAAAGTTCATCGGTAATCCGTATGCTGATAGCATAGTTCTTGCGGCCTCCACGAGCGTTCGATTCTTCCTTTCGACTACGCCATTCTGCTGTGGAGTGCGTGCGGCAGAGAAGTTCTGTGATATTCCTTATGTAGAAAGATAGGCTTCAATGACAAAGTTTTTAAATTCTGTGCCATGGTCACTTCTTAACTTCTGTATTCTGCATTCATAAAGAACTTGGATTCTTTTCATTATATCAATCAAGATGATTGGAACATCCGATTTCTTTCGAATAAATTCAACCCATGTGAAACGCGAGTACTCATCAATTAAGACAAGTATGTATTTCTTGCCACCTAGGCTCTGTATGGCAATGGGACCGCAGAGGTCGACATGAGGCATGTACAGAGGCCTAGTGCAAGACACGTCTGTTTTGCCTTTGTGGGAAGCTCTTCTGAGTTTTCCCATTTCACAGGCAGAACATAAGTGATCCTTATTAAATTTAACATTAGGCAAACCTTTAACTAGTTCAAGTTTGACCAGTTTATCCAAGGTGTGAAAGTTCAAGTGACAGAACCTGTTATGCCATAACCAGGCTTCTTTACTTTCGCAAGCTACAAGACAAACTTTGTCCTTGGTTGTTGAACAAAAGTTCATTAGATACAGGTCACCTTTTCTTTCGGCTCGTAGAAGTTCCATTCCTGTGTCTTCACTTTGCAGAGAGCAGAAAGTTCTTTTGAACAATACATCAAATCCTGTATCACAGACTTGACTTACACTGAGTAGGTTGTGTTTAAGGCCATTCACATATGCAACTTTGTATACAGAGACGTTTTCCTTCTGTATGACTCTATAGCCTTTGATGTGTCCCTTTTTGTTGTCTCCAAAAGTTACAGATCCACCATTGTGTGTTTCTTTGTACGTGGATAGTAAACTTCTGTTGCCAGTCACGTGCCTTGAGCATCCGGAGTCAAGATACCAAATTGGCACACACCGCTTCGGTAAGACAATCACAGAGACTTAGGTACCCATATCCATATGGGTCCAATATTGTTAGAATTTTTTAAGTTTGCCTTAGCATTCTTGAAATACATTTTATCTTTTGTAGAAAGATCATATTGTTTCTCTCTGGGTTTTGACTTTGGAGTTTGAATTTTAGTGGAGAGTAAGCAATCTGGACTTGAGAAGTGATTTTTCAATTTGAACATTAGATCAAAACAATGACAGTATTTAATATGAGATGTGATTTGTTTGAACTTTTCATTGAATTCATTGAACTGAGCCACATAGGCATTACATTCTTTCTTAACATTTGATTTCTTATTACAAGAAGATCTATGAATACTAGAATGTTGTTTGCAAAAATCTTGTTTAGGTCATGCCTTTTGTGAGTCTCTTCTGTGGTGAACGTCTGTTTTCACTGTCACAGAGGAAAGATATTTGTTAGCTTCAGGCCTTAAAGGTTTTGAAAATTTTGAGCTTTTAGGATTTTCAGAGGCCTTTTTCAAATTATCAAGCTCTGTAGAGGTTTTGACCTGTATACACATTTTGAGAAAATCTGGACAAATAGGTATCTCTGTGATTTTCTCTTTTGGAGAAATTGTTCTGTTAAGAACCTGAGAGTAAAATTTAACATCCTCTGTGTCACAGTGAATTATCCCTGATTTAGAATCAGTCTTTGAGTCGTCAGAAGATGAATCGTCCTCATATACAGAGGTTGAGTCATCTCCTTCGACAGAGGCTGGATTTTCTGAGCATGTATCGTACGAGTTTTCTTCCTCTGTAGAAAAACTTTCATAGATGGCAGAGGTTTCAGATGAGATCTCTTCAGCGAGAATTTGATCTATAGAAGATGTACAGAGATTTTCTAAAACATTTGATTTCAAAACTTCCAAAATTTCTTTTTCAATTGATCTTTTAAGATTTTCTTCTGAAAAGATGGGTTTAAACTCAGGAGGTTTTGCAGATAATTTCTTTTTCACATTTATCATACAGACAAAAGCGACCTGTGTTTGAGTCTCTGGTTTACCAAACTTAAAGATACCAATCTGATCTTGTGTTTTCAGATATTTCTTTGGTTTGATTCCTCTATTGACAGAGGTTGAAGATGATGAATCTGTGTTTTCAAACCACACATTGATCATCTTCGTATGTTTCCTCAAGTGAGGTTCTTCAGAGATTTTAACCCTTTTACTTACAGAGAGTACGTTTGGAAAAATTGGTTTATTTGTTTTTCCTATCACAAACAGAGAAGACAGAGGTTTGAATCTTTTGCCTTCAACACCTAGAGTAATATCATCATACCCTATACCTCGTCTTCCTATTTGTGAGTTTACTTTCTCATACACCTTCTGTGCATCTTTTTAGTTTTTTAGTAAAACATCTCTTCTGAGTAGATCTTGCCAAAGTACTTCTCTCTCTTTTGGAAAGTATTCTTTGAGAGCTCTTATGTCAGTTGTTTCACTCCTAGAAACTGAAAGCTCTTTTGTTTTGATTTTTAAAGCAGAGGTTAATTCAGAAATTTGCCTTTTTAAAGGATCTATATTATTTCTCCAATATTTTTCTACTCTTTCCTTTTCTTCAAAAATTTTGGCTTTTTCTTGAGTGAGAAGCCATACTTCTCTCTCATTAAAAGTGAGTCCTTTTTGAATGCTTTCATTTATCTCTTTTAGTTCAATCAGTTCAATGTTAAGTTTAATTGAATGATTATCTACAGATTTAGTACAAGAGGTAGAGTTTGAAATGGATACCTCATTGTCAGTGTCGGAGTCGACTTCTGCCATGCCACAGAACAGGGCATTGGTGGTGAATTCATCATCAGAGGTAGAGTCTGACTCGAAGTCCTCCTTGTTTGCTTCAGAATGCCCTTTGTTCGCCATTAGGGATTTTTGCGCATAATATTCAGTCTTCTTTTTGTAAAAAGCTGAGTCCTTCTGTGGGCGATTTTGTCTATTTCTGCATTCTTTTGCGAAATGGCCTGGCTTGCCGCAGTTGAAACAACCTTGAGAAGTGTTTCCAGATCGATCGTCGGACTTCTGTTGATCTCCACCTTTCTATGTTCGGCGTTCGTTTGCGTAATGACCAGGCTTACCACATTTGTAGCATTCTTGTGCGTGGCCTACCTTATCTTCTGACCTCTGTCGGTCATTTTCTCTGTAGTTTCTGTCGTTTGACCTCTGTCGGTCACTTCTGTAGTCTGACCTCTGTTGGTCACTTGATTCTTCTCTTCTTCCATCATCTCTTCTATCTCTCTGGTTGTCTCTGCTATATCTGTCATTTCCAAAATTTCTTTGGTTACCTTTGAACTCTCTTGTCAATAGAGCCAATGATTTAGCTAATGACGCGAGAGTTATTTCTTCCTCTATCAGCTCGTCTTCTTCGCTATCAACCATTACCATTTTCTTCTTCTCCTTTTTCTTCTCCTCTGTTGCTCTCTCATTTCTCGGTCTTTCTTTAGCCTCTGTCGATTTACTAACCAATGCGTATGGTGCAATGGTTAGTGTTTTAGCCTGTGCTATTTGAGGCTCTTGTGCAGCTAGTGTTCCATAGAGATCAGAGAGTGTCCATGAGTCTAGATCTTGGTTTGTTTGTAAAGACATAGATAATTGAAGCCACTCATCATTCAGGCTCTTTAGAAACATGACGTTATTTTTTTCCGAGGTTCTGTGAATGCCAGACTTTCTGCATTTGTTTATGAGAGAGTTGAACCTGTCGTACGTCGTTTGCAGAGATTCTGTTGCAGAGGCTCTGAATGCATGATATTCATTTATGTATTGTGCCCTTCGGTTCTTCTGTGTTTTAGCACCCCCTTCCAATTGTCTTTCTAATTCTTTCCAAAGATCGTGCGCAGTTTCGCATGCATCTAAGGATTGAAAAAGTTCGTTGGGGATAGCCATTATCAAGATTCTTTTTGTTTTCTGTGCAACTTCATCTTCTGCCTTATCTTCATTTAACCATTCCTCTTTTGGCTTCGGTTTTTATGTTCAGGGATTTCAGGAGATTCAGCAGTAGCTGGTACACGTGGTACTATTATCATGGGAACAGGAGGAAGGTTGTAAAGATATTGTACTAGATTTTTTTCAGTACCCTCAAAGAAATGAACCATTCTTATTTTCCATTGAGGATACTCATCTCGTAAGAGAGTAGGAGATTTGGTGAGTGAACCAGCAGTAAATAAGTTGTTTGTATTTGTCATTGTTAAGGTTTTGAAAAGATATAATGATTAAAGAGTATGAGTCTGATGATCTGGAAAGTTTTCTGGGTTTGAACAGTTCCCAGAGTACACTTTAATGGAGTTTTAACCTAGAAATGAGGAATAGGTTAAAAGAGGAATGATGTCTATCACCAATCTTGTAATAAAGAGGATCACTTGATATTGAAAATCAAGCTTTGCTCTGATACCAATTGTTGGTTCCCGTTTTGCTTATACAAGATTGTCAGATCTATTAGTTCGAATTTATGTTTGATGCGGAAGCGTATTTGAAGAACTAACAGATATGTTTGATAGATTTAGAACACAATATAAATAAACAGTGAATAGGAAATAATATCTCAAAGTTTACTGAATATATATATATATATCAAGAACATATTTAAGAACAGTGAGTAAGCAAAGCTTTAAAACAGATATGACTCTTAAAGTGTTTAAGTTGTGTCTTCTTGTGATGTTTTTCTCTCTTGCTTTTTTGTTTTTATCTTTCTTGATTCTTGATTAGGAAGAACTCAACATGAGTCTTCCTTTTATACTACTCAAAGGGGACCATAAAGCATGAGCTACTATTCAGAACGGACGGTATGAATAGTTGGAAGGATGGCATGAACAGTTTGATGTGCTGTATTGCATTTAATGCAGCAGACGTCTATTATGTACTAAGCCCTATTGAGTCCACTCAGAGTTTGACACGTTGAAGTTGGACAGGGTACGTTGCCATGCAAGTTGATGAACAGGTCCAGGAACAGTAGCAAGATATTATAAATATCTTTGAAGTCTTTGTTGAAGACCGCAGAGGCTCTGTGAAGTGTCACAGAGGTTCTGCGGTTTGGTCCTTAGAAGAGCAGTCTTCACCGGATTCCGAGTCTTTGGTCTTCTTTGCGCGTATTACAGAGCTTCTGTAGGACGCCTCTTTAGCTTCTGTAGCTTCTCGACCTTGATCTCTCGGTAAGTTCGGCAGAGCCTCTGTAAGAGGCTTTCTTCACTTAGCCTATTTTTCACTACTTTTAAATACTTCTATGATTAGGAAGATTGAAGCTAACACTTCCAATTTAATTCTGAGCTCCTTAACTTCATTTTCAAGGACTCAACAGTATTTTCAAATTTCTCCACTTTTTCTCCCAACACCTTGTTTTGATTCTGAATCTTTTCAAATTCAGAATTTTGTAACTGTGAACCTGGACCAACAAATGTTCCAGTTTTCATGGGTTCAGAGAACTCATGGCCTGTAGATGCCACAAAGACATCATGTACAACAGATGCACTGTGTAAAAATGCTTTTAGAATGTTCACCTCTCTAGGACTGCCATCCAATCCTTGACACCCAATAGGATGTATGTCTATGGATGTTGTTACAGGAATACAAAATTCCTATGATGTGCAAGTGTTCAAAGGAATTTCAGGCTCAGATTGAATTTGACTGTGATATTCAGACTCAATGTGTTGAATAAAATATTGGGATTTATCACCACCCTCCAAATGAGTATGGGATGGTTCTCCTTTTTCTTTTGGAACAGTAGCATGTTGAAATGCTTCTGAGTGGCTACGGATGGGTATTTCAAATTCCACCATGGGCTCAATGGTGTTCTCTTCAATGTTAGTCACCAAGAGTTGTGAACCAACAGTAGATGTGGCTGCCCGGTTTAAATTGGTTGGATCAGAATTATTTCTTTCTATTTCAAATTCTGGTAACAATCTCTCAGCCTCACCTCTCTCATTCTGTTTTTCACTTTCTTCTCTAACCAATCTCTCTGAATTTTCCCTCTGTATTCTCTCAGAATGTTCTCCCTCCTGAACATTCTCTCCCTCAACATTTTGAATAGACTCCTCACCTCTCCTCTTGGGTAGGGGCTTGAGGTTGTTCAAATCCCATTGAGGTGCAATAAGCTTTTAAAACCTCACTCTCCCTTGGAATGTACTGCCTAAGTGACCTTGGAAGAGGTCTGTGATTTGGAAAATTTTCAAGGTTAAGAGCAGAAATCATTTTACCCATGTGAAAGATTGGACCATGCTTTTCATTTGATCTCCTTGGAATGTTTCTTTCTTGATCCATAACATGCCATATCACCATCTGCCAATACCTTTGATAAGGTATATATGTAAGTGGCTTATCCCTTGTTCTTCCCTCCAGTGCTTTCTGATTTCTTTCAAAAGTTTTCTTCATATCTTCCAACAAAATAGAAGCATAATCATAATGCCTATTCTTCACTAACCCATGAAAGATTTGTAGTATCTGCCTTGACCCTTGATCTAAAGAACTGTTCTTCCCAGATAAACACTTGTGAATAATGTTGAAAAAGCATGCCCAGATTTGTGGTAATTTGTTCCTTCTAAATGAACTCAAAATCATCAACTCCTCATTATAACCTAACCTTCTAAATTTTGCCAATAATTCCTCTGTTAATGGAGAATCTTCAAAATCTGATCTCCCCTGTAAATCATTCTTTTCTGGTAGCCTGAACATTCTCCTCATGAAACTTACTGTTACTGTCACTGTCACTCCCCCTATTTCTGACACAAATTTATTTCCTCTTAACTCTAAATGCTTCCACCATTGCTGAATATACTGCACTGTAACACTCTTCTTCATTGTGAACCACTTTTTGAATGGATGGTATTTGAGTAACTCTATTATGATTTTGTGTTCCTGTTGAACTTTGTTTCATCCAGTACCAATATACAGTTATTTTCTGCTAAATCTAAGTACTCATTTTCAGGAACAACTCTCTCAAATTTTTGTCTATCAGACCTTACAGACCTAACTGCACTCTGCTCATGTTGAATATTTTCATTTCCCTCGTTTGCTTTCCCTGTTTCTCCTTCATATTCTACCATTTGTTCATCCCCTGCACTTTCACCAACATTTCCTCCTATAATGTTTTCTCCTATTGCCACTTCCTCAACAACTCTATTTTCAGGCATACGAACCTCATTATCATCTGAATCCGAAGAGGATTCCATCAATGTCTTCGCCGGATGCAATGAAACAGGGCGACTCCTTGTTCCAGACATGATTATCACTGAAGAAATGTGAAGAATACAAAGACAATGAACTCAAGAGTTTTTCGTATCTCACCAATCGCTCTTAGAATTTCAATAAAATTTGAATTGGGGATTTTAAGGCCTATTTAAAATCCGCGAAACCGAAAGGTTTAAATTTGGGGAAAACTGCTTTATGTCAGAGTTATAACGGTTCTTAACATTGTTAAATACCACAAAGATATTTAAAAGAAGCGCGGTAGTTTCACTGAATGAGAAGCTGACACGTGTTATTAGATAGAAATTAACACAAGTTAAAGGTTCTGAATAACACGTTCAGAAGTCTGAGAGTGCATACTCAGAAGTTTTGAGTACACAGTTCAGAAGAAATATCCTTAGAACCAAAATTTATTAAACAACTTCTGATTATATAAAACCTTTAATCATCCAGAAGTAGTTTGAACAGATAGAAAATTATTTTATCATCAAAATTCTGTCCCACTATTGATGATTTGAAATTTCTGAAAAAAAATAAAGATCTTACATCTGACCTTGAAAACTCTTTTAAAGATCAGAAGTAGTTTGAACAAGTGAAAAATATTTTATCATTAAAAGTTTGTTCATCTTAAAATGATTAGTGATGAGAAACGAATACAAACCTTGTAGATATTTCAGAAAGTTTTCTGAAAGATATTGATGCTCCCCTTGGCTTAAACATATTCTCAACCATATATTAGATATAAAGGTATGTAAAGCAAAAATAGAGATCATTTAATCAATCACAATTAAAACACTTGTATTTTTCTGAATGAATTTTGAAAGGTAATCAGAAGTTCTGATTAACCTACTCAGAAGAAAAATATGTGAAGTCAAATTTCAAAAGTATTGACTCAGAAGTTCTGAACTCAAGACCCAGAAGTTCTGAGTAAAAGAGTCAGAATGCTGAGTACACTACTCAGAAAATCTTACTTAGTCAGATTAAGCATTCATATTTTACATATGAGAAAAGTGAACCTTTTGTGATCAATAGGCTTTGTGAACAAATCAGCCAATTGATACTTTGTGGGCACAAAGTGCATTTCTATTGTTCCCTTTTCCACATAGACTTTAATGAAATGATACCTTACATCAATGTGTTTGGTCTAGGAGTGCTGAACAGGATTCTGAGTAATTGCTATGGCACTTTCTGAATCACAGTAAATGGGAATCTTGTTGAGTTGATATCCACAATCCATGAGTTGTGTTTTCATCCACAGAGTTTGAGAGCAACAAGATGCAGCAACTACATACTCTGCCTCAACAGTTGAAGTGGACACACAATTTTGCTTCTTTGAATCCCAACTCACTATCTTATCTCCCAAGAAGTGACAAGCACCAGAAGTACTTTTTCTATCCAACCTGCTTCCTGCATGATCAACATCAGTAAAAGCAGTCAATTTGAAGTCAGTTTCTTTTGGATACCAAAGGCCCAATTCAGGTGAATCTTTGAGATATCTTAAGATTCTTTTAACAACCAGCAAATGAGATTCTTTTGGATTAGATTGGAATCTAGCACAGAAACACGTAGCAAACATGATATCTGGTCGACTTGCAGTCAGATAAAGTAGAGATCCAATCATGCCTCTATAAACTTTGTTATCTACTGAAACTCCAGAGAGATTAGCATCTAACTTGACATTTGTAGCCATAGGTGTTCTCATAGCAGCACAATCAGACATCTTAAACTTATTTAAAATATCTTTAACATATTTTCCTTGATTTATGAAAATTCCATTTGACAATTGCTTTACTTGAAGACCAAGAAAAAAAATTCAATTCTCCCATCATGCTTATTTCAAATTCTGATTCCATGACTTTTGAGAATTCATTACATAATTCTGCATTAGTAGAACCAAAAATAATGTCATCTACATAAATCTGAATTAGAATTAAATCATCTCCTTTCTTCTTTAGGAATAAAAGTAGTATCAATTTTACCTTTCTTGAAGCCAGATTTTAATAAATATTGAGTTAGACTGTCATATCAGGCTCTTGGTGCTTGTTTCAGACCATATAGTGATTTATCTAAAACATAAACATGATCTGGAAACACAGGATCAACAAACCCTTCTGGTTGATAGACCTAGACTTCTTCATTTAGTACACCATTTAAAAATGCTGATTTGACATCCATTTGGTATACTTTGAAGTTTTTATGTGCAACATAGGCCAAGAAGATTCTTATTGCCTCTATTCTTGCCACAGGTGCAAATGTATCATCATAGTCTATTCCTTCTTGTTGAGCATATCCCTTTGAAACCAATCTAGCTTTATTTCTGACAATGACACCTGACTCATCTTTCTTGTTTCTGAATACCCACTTTGTTCCAATTACAGATTTTCCTTCAGGTTTTGGAATGAGTCTCCAGACTTTGTTTCTTTCAAATTGTACCAACTAATCTTGCATTGCTAAAATCCAATCTGGATCCTCTAGGGCTTCAGTGGCTTTCTTAGGCTCCATCATACTAAGAAATCCTACAAACATTGCTTCATTTGCTGTTGTTGATCTATTTTGAACTCCTAATGATGGATCTCCTATTACTTGATGAATAGGATGGTCTTTTGTCCATTTTTTTGTACTTGGAAGCACATCAATCTATGATAAGTTGTTATTTGTATCATTCTCATCTGAAACAACAAGTAATTCTGAACTATTTCTTTGAGGTGTGGTCTCTGAGTTCACATTCTGAGTAGAGGAGTCAGAATTCTGAATGACTTGTTCAGAGTTCAGAGTACCTTGCCTAGAAGTCTGATTACCTTGTCCAGAAGTCTGAGTACCATGTTCAGAATTCTGAATACCTTGTCCAGAATTCTGAGTATCAGACTCAGATAATTCACTTGTATTTATCAAGTTTGGACATTCCTCAGATGGACCAGAGTCAGAAATTACTTTTGTTTGAACCTCTGCACTTCCCTTTTTTCATATCTTGAACCATTTTAGGATTTTCAAAATCGGCATAAGATTCAGAAGTTAGTTCCAGAAATGCATCCTTAAACAATATATTGAGTTCTGAACAATTAGGATTAGAAATTGATTTAGAAGTCATTTTTGTCTTATCCTGTTTGACTTCTGAACTGTTTTGTTTAGAAGTCTTTAACCTTGACTCATCAAATGTTACATTGATGCTCTCCATAATTCTCTTGGTTCTTCTGTTGTAGATTCTGAATGCTTTGGAAGTTAGTGAATAACCAGCAAAGTATCCTTCATCTGCCTTTTTATCAAATTTGCCAAGATTTTCTCTATCCTTTAGAACATAGCATCTGCAACCAAAAACATGAAAGAAATTAATCAGTGGTTTTCTTTTATTAATCAGTTCATAAGCAGTTTTATTCAATCTCTTATTGATTAAAGTTCTATTCTATGTAAAACAAGCAGTAGCAATTGCTTCAGCCCGTAGGAATGTTGGAAGATTTGAATAGGCCAACATGGTTCTTCCAGCTTCAGCTAGAGTTCTATTTTTTTCTTTCAACACCATTTTGTTGAGGAGTACTGACAGCAGAAAACACATGAGAGATTCAAGAACTTTGTAAAAACTTCTGAAGAGTCTCATTTCTGAACTCAGTTCCATTGTCACTTCTGATTTTATGAACTTGAAGTTGTATGAAGACTTGAATTCTTTTGATGAAATTAATCAATGTTTCAGCAGCCTCAGATTTTGCTCTTAAGAATTCAACCCATGTATATCTTAAATACTCATCCACAATGACAAGCATATACTTCTTTCCTCCCATTGATTGAACTGAAATTGGACCACATAAGTCTGTATGAATCATTTCAAGTGGTGACAAACATGAAGAATCCATTTTCAACTTATGAGAACTCTTCTTCATCTTGCCCATTTCACATGCTGAACATAATGATTCCTTCTCAAATTCGATCTTTGGTAGTCCTTTAACTAGATGTTTCCTGACTAGATTGTTTAACTCTTTGAAATTTAAAAGAGAACGTCTTCTGTGCCACAGCCAACATTCATTTGCAATTGCATTTGATAATAGACATACTGGGGTTAAAGTCACAAGTTTTGAAAAATTAACCACAAATAAGTCCATATGTCTTTTGGCCCAGAACACCTTGATGTTTTCCTCATTTAGAATTAGGCATCCTGTTATGCTGAACTTGATCTCACAGAGACTATCCAAAAACTGACTTATACTGAACATATTGTGTTGTAATCCTTCCACATAGAAAACTTTCTGAATGGTTAGATCCCCCTTTGTTAAATCCCCATAACCTCTAACATGCCCTTTGCTATTGTTACCAAAATTAACTGCTCCTCCAGCCTTTTCTGTAAAGTTTGTCAGAGAAGACTTATGACCTGTCATGTGTCTTGAAGCTCCAGAATCTAAAAACCACACATGACATCCCTGCAAAATCAATTAGTTAGATTTAGGGACCCATACTGGAATGGGTCCTGTTTTGTTAGCTTTAGTCTCAGATTTAACAAAAGTTCCTTTAACTTTCCATTCAAAATCTTCTTTTAAGCACCACTTTCCTTGTACTTTTATGAAATCATAACATTTTCTTACTTTAAGTGCTTTTGTTTGAGGTTTGGAAACGGTTTAAATTTTCTTTTCTTTGGACTTTGATTGAAACACTTTTTCAGTCCTTTTTTCTTTTGTTTTAAATTGAGAAGTGTTTCCAGACTTCTTTTCTTTTGATTGAAAAAGAGAAATGTTTTCAATCTTCTTTCCTTAGATTGAGAAGTTTTTACAGTCCTCTTTTCTTTTGTCTGAGTTTGAGGAACAAAAGCAGTCTTCTTTTCTGAATTCTGTTTTTCTTTTGGTTTAAAAGAATTTTTAATATTTTGAACTGTTTTGTTCTTAGAAAGATGAAATGATTGACTACCACAATGAACACCTTTAAGATTCTTTCTTGCAAAAGACAAGAAATCTGAATGAAAGGAGTTTTCAGTTTTATTAATACTATTCAGATTACATTGACATCTATTACAAGAACTACTAGCTTTGGATTCAGAAGTAGTATTCAAAAAAATATTCTCTAAGGTCTTTTTCAAACTCTCTTGCCTTTTGCAATCTTCCTTTTCTGAAACAGGCAATTTTCCAGAATTAGTAGAGGAATTAGATGATTCACCTTTTTCAAATGTGCTTGATTCATTAAAGAAATTCTTATTTTCTCTTAAAGCATTAATCTTAAAAAGATTATACTCAACCTTTAACTTCTCAAGCTCTGTTATTTTCTGAATATAGATGTTATTTTCCTTTAAAACTTGTTCCAGTTTAAAATCAACATCACAAAAATCATTTTCAAGTTCATCAAAGGTTTTTCTTAACTCTTCAAGTTCTTGATTAACTGGTTTAAATCTCTTTTCATGTTCTGAGAAACTTTCTGACTTAGTTTCAGTATTTTCAGAAGACTCAGAGTTCTGACTGACAGACTCAGAATTCTGAACTGAAGGCTCAGAATTCTCACTAGCTGTCTCAGAATTTTCCTTGTTTTCAGAAACCTTGCTTGTATCAAATATACTTTCTATCTCTGAATAAGAAAAACTTGGTTGTTTATTTTTGTAGCTTACATTCAGAGAGTCATATTTGAACTTAGCATCGTTATATTTTGGTTTCTCTTCTGTTCGTTTAGAAATTTCTTTCTTAACCTTGCCTGTTGAAACCTCTGATTTTTCAACTTTTGGTTCAGAAACTGTTTCCTTTACTTTTTCAGAACTTGATTTCTGAAGACTATCAGAACTAGTTATTGAACTTGCAGGTCTCACAAAAAATTCAATAATCTCTGGAATTTTAGGTTTAGGAACTTGCAATTTATCAAAATCATAAAGATTTGTTGGAGCTCTTTTCAAAACAACATTTTCTTCCAAACCTAATCCCATCTTTGGATTATAAAACCTTGTGTCTTTAACATTACTTGTGAGAAGATTCAAAGTTTGTTGAGTCTGACCTCTTTTCAGATTAAGATATTCCAACTCTTTGATTTTAGTATACAAATTCTTTCTTTCCTCAAGCAACATATCAAATTTCATTTGTAAATCAACTTTTTCATCTTTTACTTCTGAAAGCTCTTTTTTCAAATCAGAAATCTTTTTCAAAAGATCATAATTCTCTTTTCTGACTTTTTGTTTCTCAACCTCAGATTCTTCAAATTGTTCTTTAATGATTTATTTTTCAGTTCTGAATTTGTTAACCAGAATTCTTTCTCCTTTTATCTGTTTTCTGAGTTTAACAAAATCAAATTTCATTTCTCCAATTTGCATCATTAAATCAATTTCAAGACTAGAATGTACCTTAGCTGAAGATTTAGAACCTTCTTCCTCATATTCTGAATCATCCTGATCACCCATTTTGGCCATGTGACTTTGCATTTGTGAGAAGTGAATGCAGTCTTCTTCATCAGAAGAATAATACAACCAGTTTTCTTGTTCTGCCAACATTGCAATCCCACTGTCTTTAGTTTTGGCCAGCTGAGCCTTCTTTGTATATGGGGGGCGTGTCCTATATGACATGGTGTGATATATATGGGGCGTGTGTCCCATATGACATGGTGTGATATATATGGGGGGTGTGTCCCATATGACATAAATGAACGTTTGATTAATTGTGTAAATGTTATTTGCCAAACTTCCTATTGATTTACGTTTCGTAAATCCTTTAAATACTATTTGTGGTGTGGATGTAACTGAGGGATCTCACTAGACCCTGTGGTCTAACCCTCGCATTTTCAAAACTGAAACCCTTTTCAGGTAAGCAGGTTAGGGGCGGCTCCTCTAGTGGAAAGTAGAAGGCATTAGTGGACCTTCCTTTACATTTCTTTGTTTAGAAACTCTCAGTTGTAATTAGGGTTTATTCCGCAGACCCAAATTTTGATTTTTGATGGTGTGAACTTTGGGCCATGTTTTGGCGATTTATTCTATTAATGTCTTATCTTGGCATGCTTTGGAGTGGGTTGTTATAGTTGGTATCAGAGCCGTAGTTTAAGGGATTTAGGTGACCGGATGGGCCTAAACTTAAACTGTAGAAGTACAACTGAGAATGTAGGAAGGCCTAGGGAGACTTCACTGGGAAGCGTAAATAATAGGGTGGTGAAAACTATCATGTAAGGTAAGTTCGGATTACACCTGGCCAGTGTAATTGTGAATTTACAGGTGCATGACGGTGATCATTCTTGCCTTGTTATTTTGGGGTTGGTTGTTAAGCTATATTTTGTGTAATGTTTCAGTATTCAAGAATGTCAGAACGAAGTTTGAGGAGTAGGTCTGTACCGTTTGTGGAAATTGTGCCTACAGCGGGGGAAATCCGCGTGGAGGAGATTCTGGAGGATGGACCGGTGAGTCCTCCGAGACAACTGGCTACCCACGGGAGAGGCGGAGGCCGTGGAAAGGGTCGGGGAAAAGCACCCCGACGAGCTGCCACCCAGACTGGGGGAACTGGGATGGTGAGCAGAGGTAAGAAGAAAGCGCCGACCGTCCGTCGGGCTAAGAGTGCGGGAGCACCGAAGGTGCGCAAGCCGACCCAATCTGAGAGTACCGCTTCAAAGAAAGAGAGTCCGAATCTGGACCGCAACCAGGCTTTTGTGACGAAAGAAAAATTTACCGCTGAAATGGGTAAACTGCATGAAACTTTGCAAGCATTGCTGAAGCATCGTACTGGGTCGACATCTGAAGGGCAGACTGAAAGTGTGAAAGAGACTGAGACTGAAGAATCCAAATTACCTACAACTGAGGTGGGAAGTCACTCCCAGGTGACCCTATTTGTGGCGGGAGAGTCAAAGTCTATTAAGGGGTGTACCTTCAAAACCTTTGTATCTTGCAAGCCTCCATATTTCAGTGGAGAACGTAACTCGGTTTTGGCAATGAGGTGAGTTCGGGAGATGGAGCTGGCGTTTGACACAAGTAAGTGTGCTGAAGGAGATAAGGTGTTGTTTGCCATGTCAATGCTGAAGGCAGATGCTATCTTTTGGTGGGATGTGGAAACAGGAGGTAAAGGTTCGGAAGTGGCAAAGACGACATCGTGGGAAACTTTCACTAGAAGGTTCCAAGCCCAGTTTTGCCCGTTGGCGACAATAAATAAATTGGAAGAAGAGTTTATGGGGCTTGAGCAGGGGTCGATGACTGTGCAAGAATACACTTCTAAGTTCATTGAAAAGACACATTTCGCTGAAGTATATGTACCAACTGAGGAAAGACGAGTTGAAAGGTATGTGTGGGGTCTGAAGAGCAGTATAAGGGAGCTAGTGCAGAACCGTGGCCCCACGACGTTTCAAGCGGCGTTCGATGTGGCAGAGTTAACTGAGAAGGAAAAGAACTGACATATGTCAATAAGAAGTGTGGATAAGAGGAGGTGGGATGGACCCGTTCGGGATGTGAAGAGGTCTAAGGTTTCTAAGCCCGAGCTGCAGGGGGGGGATTGAGGTTTGGTGACAGACCGTGTGGGAAGTGTAACAAGGTGCACCGTGGGGATTGCTTTGAACCTGATGGTTGTTACAAGTGTGGAAAGCTGGGGCACATGGCGCGAGAATGTTCTAGCCCGAGAACGTGTTATCTGTGTGGCTCTTTAGACCATATTAAACCCGATTGCCCGCAGTTGAAAAAGGGATCTTCTGGTGGTCCTGGAGGAAACCAAGGAGGAAGAGGTGGGGAAAAGAAGGTTGAACCAGGGCGAGTGAGAGCTAGAGCTTTTCATATGTCGGCGGAAGAGGCCGTGGATGAGCCTGGCATGGTATCAGGTACGTTTCTTGTTAATTCGAAACTTGCTAAGGTGTTGTTTGATTCGGGTGCAAACCGTTCGTTTGTATCGCCGATCTTTGCTCGGAGTCTGTCGGTGACGCCTAAACGGTTAGAGTGTGGCATTGAGGTTGAGATTGCAGACGATAGTTGTGTCTGGGATGGGGAGGTATATGAGGGGTGTAGTATGGATGTAGAGGGTCATACGTTTCCTTTGTGTTTATACCTGATGGGTATGGGAGAGTTTGATGTCGTGGTGGGGATGGACTGGTTGGCTAGTAATAATGCTAGCATCATGTGCAATAAGAAGTGGATTCGTATCGCATTGCCGGATAAGTCTGAAGTCATAATCTATGGGGATAGGCGTGAACGTAAGTCCTATCTTATCGCGGTAATGAAGGCGAGACGTTGTTTAGAAGAGGGGTGTCAGGGTTTCCTAACGTATGTATTGGACGCTAAGAAGGAGAAGAAAAGGTGGAGACGACGTTCCAGTGGTGAGTGAATTTCCGGAGGTATTTTCGGATGACCTGACGGGTTTACCCCCGGATCGCCAGGTCGAGTTTAGAATTGAATTGATGCCTGGTGCAACACCGATATCACGTGCACCGTATCGATTGGCGCCGGCAGAGATGAAGGAAATGATGACCCAGTTGCAGGAGTTTTTAGATAAGGGATTCATACGCCCTGATTCATCACCCTGGGGAGCGCCGTTACTGTTTGCCAAGAAGAAAGACGGATCGATGCGTATGTGCATTGACTATCGTGAGCTAAACAAGTAACGATCAAGAACAAGTATCCGCTCCCGGGGATCGACGATTTATTTGAACAATTGCAAGGGGCGAAATTCTTCTCGAAGATAGACTTGAGGTCCGGCTATCACCAGGTTAAAGTAAAGGAAGAGGATGTGTCGAAGACGGCTTTTCGTACAAGGTACGGGCATTATGAATTCTTAGTCATGCCCTTTGGGTTGACTAATGCTCCGGCGGTATTCATGGATCTGATGAATCGAGTATGCAGTGCGCTGTTAGACAAGTGTGTGATTGTATTCATCGATGACATCCTCATTTGTTCCAAATCTCGGAGAGAGCACGAAGAGCATCTTCGCCCAGTGCTAGACCTGTTGCGGCGAGAGAAGTTGTTTGCAAAATTCTCTAAGTGCGAGTTCTGGCTTAAAGAAATTCAATTCCTAGGACACGTAGTGTCAGAAGATGGTGTCAAGGTAGACCCGGCCAAGGTAGAGGCCATTAGGGGGTGGGAAGCCCTGAGGTCGCCATCTGAGGTGAAAAGTTTTCTGGGGTTAGCAGGCTACTACCGAAAGTTCATTCAGGACTTCTCTAGGATAGCTACGCCGTTGACTGCTCTGACCAAGAAGAATTCTAAGTTTAAATGGACGAAGGTCCAGGAAGAAGCGTTATGTAAGTTAAAAGACAAATTGAGTAGCGCTCCAGTTTTATCCCTGCCTAATGGAACCGAAGGATTTGTAATCTACAGCGATGCATCCAAGTTGGGGCTGGGGTGTGTGTTGATGCAAGACGGAAAGGTGATCGCCTACGCATCTCGTCAGTTGAAGGAGCACGAGAAGAATTATCCTACGCATGATATGGAGTTAGCGGCGGTGGTTTTCGCGCTAAAGATTTGGAGACATTATCTTTACGGGGTTAAATGTCCGATTTATTCTGATCATAAGAGTCCCCAACATTTGTTTAACCATAATGAGATGAATATGAGACAGCGTCGTTGGGTGGAGATGTTGAGTGATTACGATTGCGAGATCCTTTACCACCCAGGTAAAGCGAATGTTGTGGCCGACGCCCTGAGTCGGAAGGAAAGACGAGAGCCAACGAAAGCGGTGGCCTTTCGAATAGAAGAGGTTCCTAATCTATTAGACGAGGTTAGGAAATTTCAAGAGGTAGCTCTAGTAGAGGAGAAGTGGAAAAGTGAGAGGATTGTCGGCTATGTGACATCCTTAAAGTGTGACCAGAGTGGGGTGAAGCATTTTGAGAATCGAGTGTGGGTTCCTAAGTTGGGAGGGTTCCGTGAACGAATATTAGAGGAGGCGCATAAGTAAAGATATTCGGTTCACCCGGGGACGAATAAGATGTACCGGGACGTGAGATAACTGTATTGGTGGCCGGGATTAAAGAAAGATGTTGCGTTTTTAGTGGAGCGATGTGTGACTTGTCTGAAAGTCAAGGATGAACACCAAAGACCTTACGGGGATATGCAACCCTTAGAGATACCGGTGTGGAAGTGGGACTGTATTACAATGGACTTCGTTACGAAGTTGCCTAGAACCCCGAAGGGGCATGATGCTATATGGGTGATTGTTGACCGTCTCACCAAGTCAGCTCACTTTCTACCCATTCGAGAGAGCGACTCGTTAGAGAAGTTGGCGAGGTTGTATGTCAATGAAATAGTGGTGAGGCATGGAGTGCCATCATCTATTGTCTCCGATCATGATAGTTGTTTTACGTCGTCATTTTGGAGAAGTCTGCAGAGGGAGTTACGCATGCGGCTCTGTTTGAGTACCGCCTATCACCCTCAGATAGATGGACAAAGCGAGAGGACTATTCAGACTTTGAAGGACATGTTGCGTGCGTGTGTGATAGACTTCAAGGGTTCGTGGGAAACCCACCTACCATTGATCGAGTTCTCGTATAACAACAGTTATCACGCCAGTCTTCAAGCGGCACCGTTTGAAGCGTTGTATGGCCGTAAGTGTAGGACGCCGTTGTGTTGGAATGAAGTGGGGGAGAAGCAGTTGGCAGGACCAGAAATCGTGCAATAACTGCCAATAAAATTAGTGTGATCAGGGAGAAGTTGAAAGTGGCTCAAGATCGTCAAAGAGCGTACGCGAATAAGAGAAGAAAACCGATTGAGTTCATGGTAGGGGATAAAGTGATGCTTAAGGTATCACCGTGGAAGGGAGTGGTCCGGTTTGGGAAAAAGGGGAACCTAAAGCCTAGGTACGTTGGACTATTTGCCATCACCAAGCGTGTGGGAGAGGTGGCGTACATGTTAGAATTGCCGGAAGAGTTGAGCAGAATTCACCCGACGTTTCATGTGCCAAACCTGAAGAAATGTTTGGCCGAGACCGATGTGGCTATTCCGTTAGAAGATGTCAGCATTGATGAGAAGTTGACGTTCGAAGAAAAGCCAATCGAGATAGTAGACAGTAAAGTACGTAAGACGCGGAATAAGGAAGTTCGTTTAGTGAAGGTTATGTGGAAGTATCACAAGGGACGAGAAGCAACGTGGGAAGTAGAATCGGATATGATGTCCAGGTAACCTTGCATTTTTTAGAACGGAATTCCGGGGACGGAATTCTTTTGAGGGGGGAGTGTTGTAGTATCCATGACCAAATTGGAAGAACTTTATGTCTTGGGTTAAAAGTTAATAATAATGGAAGTTGAAGGGCTAATTGGTAAATAAAGGAGGAGGTATAAAAAGGGCACAAAACCCTTGAGAGAACATTCCGATTACTGATTTTGTGTGTGTGTGTCGGCTGAATTTGTGAGAGAAATAAGATAGGAGACTCTTGAAGGTTTTGTGCATTTGGAGAAGAGGGGTCATCAAGCCTTGGAAATCAGAAGAAGGAATTGTAGTGGATTTCGTTTCTTGCAAGCAATCTAGCAGGTAATCCCAAATCCTTAATCCTATCCATATTGTCTTGATGATTATTGAGTTTTGGAGGGTTTTCTCTTGTTAATGTCATTTGAGGCCAACAAGGGGATTTAAGCATCTTTCATTGTGTTTTGTTAGTAAAACTCGAGAGAATTAGGCTATAGAACATCATGTAATTGATTATTGGTTTTATCGTTGCACTTGTGGGGCTAACGATGGAATTTCGGAACTAGCGCCCTGTCTGGAAACCTTCAGCTTAAGAAGGTGTCTAGGTAAGCGTCCGGGGAACTTGTTGTCCCGGTAAGTAGAATGTATCCGAATGTGGGGTCATCCGGGAAGTAGTATCATCCGGACAGAATGGGTTATCCGGAAAATGGTGATCCGGATTGTGTATTGTCCGGAAAGAGTCAATGTCCGGACTGTTGAGTCACCCGGAAAGTAGAAGCGTCCGGATTGTGTGGCGTCCGGACAGTGGTGTGTCTGGAAAGTGTGTGTGGTTGGAGAGTTGTGGTGTGTCCGGATAGTTGGGTAATCAGTTTATAAGTTTTACATCTTTCGCCAAGGTAGATCGTTTGGAGGTACGGGCCGGAGTAGGAAAGGAGCGTAAGCGTATCAGGTGAGTTTTTCTAACAAAAGCTTGATAGTACTTGTTCATTTACTCATACATGCGTGCCTGTTTGAATTGGAGCTGCATATAAACTACTTATGCATGGTATGATATATATGGGGGATGTGTCCTATATGACATGGTATGATATATATATGGGGGGTTTGTCCCATATGACATGGTGTGATATATATGGGGGGTGTGTCCCATATGACATGGTGTGATATATATGGGGGTGTGTCCCATATGACATAAATGAACGTTTGATTAATTGTGTGAATGTTATTTGCCAAACTTCCTATTGATTTACGTTTCGCAAATCCTTTAAATACTATTTGTGGTGTGGATGTAACTGAGGGATCTCACTAGACCATATGGTCTAACTCTCGCATTTTTAAAACTGAAACCCTTTTCAGGTAAGCAGGTTAGGGGCAGCTCCTCTAGTGTAAAGAGAAGGCATGATTGGGCGTGGCTTGGCATTAGTGGACCTTCCTTTACATTTCTTTGTTTATAAACTCTCAGTTGTAATTAGGGTTTATTCCGCAGACCTAAATTTTGATTTTTGATGGTGTGAACTTTAGGCCACGTTTTGGCGATTTATTATATTAATGTCTTATCTTGGCATGCTTTGGAGTGCGTTGTTACAAAAAGTTAGTTAGCGTAACAGTGCCAACAACTATATCTACTGTAAAAGAAACACTAAAGCTACAATACATATATGAAAGACTAATAGAACTTATACACGTGTCCTAATTAGTAACAGAATATAAAGTAAAGCATTCTGTCATAAGTTCTGAACATGTTGTTCAGAACTTCTGATCCTTCTTCTGATTAAGCTCTTCAGAACATCTTCGTCTTCATTCTCAGAAGTTCTGAGTCTTCTACTCAGAACTCTGACTCTTCTGTTTAGATTTCCACACTTGTAATCTTTAAAGACTTCTCTATCAGAACTTCTGAGTCTTCTACTCAGAACTCTGAGTCTTCAGTCCAGAGCCAACACTTAGCAACGATTGTCAAAACTTCAGATATAACAGATGAGCTCTCTGGTTTTTCTATCTCCATCCAAATCTTTGCTCTGTCCAGTCATAGAGTAGTTGCAAGATCATATGGATGCAAGTTTCTCAAGTCTACATTTGTGAACTTATGCATGGACATATCTTCCCTCTGTACATGGTACTGGAAGTAGTAGAATTTCCTATGATGGGTGTGTAGAAGCTTTATGCCAAGTGCTTCTTTAATCTGACACAGACGATGCCAATTCTACCTTTTGTGCCTTAGTTTAGTAGAAGTCTATTTTCACCTGTTCGACAACATCAGGTTGAAGGTAGGCTCTAGAATTGTGTCGTTCATTCCAACACAATACAAATATTTGTACACAACTTCTTACATGTTCTGTAGTGTGGGCTTAGGAGGGGGAATTGGTTTTCTCATGGCCTCCACGGATTTGGTGAAATGGGAAACTCTGTCTTCTGTTGTTTGATCTTTGCTTTTGAAGGTAGGATGCAGTGGTGCAAATTGTGACATAGGGGCAAAATCCTAGTCTTTCTCTTCGGGTGTTGGTGTTACAAAGGCGCTGGCCATGAGTTTTTTTGGGTTAGGTTTTGGCTTAGGCTCTGTGGTTGGTTTCATGGATCCTTTCCTCCTCTCTTCTACAGTTGGTTTCTTAGGTGTTTTGCTCTTTTCTTCTGTTGGTGGTTTGGCTTGAATTGTTTCTTTTGGTTGGGGGCTTTGTTGAGGTTGGGTTTGGGGTTGTTGGGAAGGTTCAGTGGTTTCCTTCGGTTCTTTTTTGCTCTGGGGTGGTTGAGTTGGTTGTTCTTTGGCTTGTGGTTAATGGGAGAGTTCTGTGGTTTCTTTTTCAACTAGATTTTTTTAGGTTTCAAGTCCTTCTTGGCTTTGGGAGGCTTGGATGCCAGAGTCTTGACCCTTGGGGTTTTTTGGATAGGTTTGAGTGAGGATGAAGTTTGTTCTTTAGTAGTAGATGTGGGAGAGGGTAGATCTTTCTCTGTGATATTACTTTCCACAGAGATGGGTGTTGCCTCTGTGGTCTTCTGCGTTTGAGATCCGTGGTTAGATGGAATGATGCTTAGGGGTTGAGGATTGGTTTGGGGCTCTGTTGAATATGGATCTTCTGTCCTCTCCCCTTCATGATGACCCGATGGCCCTATTAACATCATCAGAGGGGTCATCATGCTTCTACTGCGAGGATACCTCTGTCTGGCATGGTATAGTAGATTTCTTCTTCTTTGGCAAATTCATGGCATTGGCCTCTAATATATCATACACGTCGTCACATATCCTAAGATATGTGCGACTTCTGCCTTAGATTTGAACCATAGCTTGCCCACACCCACTTTGAATTCTTTGATATAAGATGCGTTTGCCTCTCTAAATGCCTTGACAAAGTGTGAGTCCCATAATCAACAACAATTCAAGTATATTGAGAAAGATCGAGATACGAATGTCATCCTCATATTAGATTTAATCTTTTAAGTATAATTGATGACTCTCTCTCTCTCTCTCTCTCACTCTTAAGCTCTCTACATTGTGCCTCACATACAAATGAGCTACTCAACACATTATATAGCCGAGCACAAGGCCCACTAAGTGCTAAGCCCAAGCACATTACAAACATAAGCCCTTTACAAAACGTTCACATAATTAGGACATTTTCGGTCCAAACATTCTCCCCCTAAAGTTTTGTACAGCAAAATCATCTAACTTTAAAAAGCTTTAGCTCCTCTCCCCCTTGATTTTCTTGGAAAAACTTTAGCGATGCTTTTTCTTCGAATGAAGTCTAGGCTCCCCCTTGAAAGAAGCTCTTACTCTTCTTATTTTCAACCTTGAAAAACCGGATTCGATGTGCGCCATAACCTCGACTGGATGCACGAGCACATCTTTAAAATGTAGAAACTCAAGCTCGTTCCGATAAGCTCACAAGAAAGATAACAAACGAGTTTTGAGTGACAAACTGAGTGTAATCCCAGTTTATAACAAAGAATCCGTCAATGAACCGCGGGTTGAGTAGGAATTCGGCTTAAGAACTTGGTTTGGATTTGCTTGAAGGAGAAAGCATCATGTAGAACCCACGCTTTATGATCAAGTCCAAGAAAAATGTCCCCCTCCCGAGACTTAGCACGGGGGTTCCGCTACCCGGTTAGCAGATGGGGTCAAGGGGCAGCGCCCCTTAGCACTTAGTGGGCCTTGGGCTCGGCTATATAATGTGTAGAGAGCTTAAGAGTGAGAGAGAGAGAGAGTCATCAATTGTACTTAAAAGATTAAATCTAATATGAGGATGACGTTCGTATCTTGATCTTTCTCAATATACTTTAATTGTTGTTGATTATGGGACTCACACAAAGCAACAAATCTCGTCTATCACTTTTTGCCTAATACTTATGATCTTCTTCGTTGTTATGTAGTTAGTGGGTTTTAGGGTTTGGAGTTGGTTTGTGGTGGTCTGTAGTACCTGTTCCAAGGCCTTCCTCAAGTCTTCTGTGGTAATTGAGGTTGAGGGATGATCAGTTTACTTCTTGGTAGGATCCTCTGCGAAGAGGCATCCAACTTGGAGTTCATTGGTAAGGGAAGTGATGGCGTTCTGTGTTTCTAAGGGGATTGTAGATTAGTAGCTCTGTGGTAAATTCCCTTGTAGTTCTGTGAGCTTTGTTGTCTTGGCCTTAACCTCTATAGATAGGACATTGAGCCTTGTGTTGATCAAGGAGATGGCATTGGTAGTGGTTTCTGCAGAAGTCGCACAGAGGTGACGAAAGCTTGAAACTCATCTTTCGTGACATATGTGCCAGGGGTGACCTCTTGATGAACACATCCATCACCAGAGTGTACCTCTGTTCCTAAGGTGCCTAATTTTGACACTATTTTAAGGTTGAGGTCGTTGGTAATTTCTATCTATCCTTGAGGTGACTCATCCTTGGATGGCTCATCCTCTACGAAAGTTCTTCGAGTCCCTTTTTCTGTGCCAATCCAGAGTTGGACACAGAAGGGGAGGCGATTTGACTCGTCTTTGTTCTCTCTAATTACCTCTAAAGGAAATTTTGTTTCTAGCTCATGTGGTGGAGAAGCAACGAATGCCTTTGTGGGGGTAGGTGACGTGTTCTTGGGCAAATGAACACTTATATTTTCAATGACTGTATCCTGTTGAGAGGGTACAACCAGAGGTGAGGTTTCCCGACTTAAATGTGGCACGGAGGATGATAGAATTTTCTCTGTCCGGTTTTCTTGGACAGGGTTCGAGTCGTGCAACTCTTTTTCAATATTCTCATTTCCTGCTAGACCTGCGAGAATATATGGGTGGATAGCACAGGGGGTGGGGGCATTGTGGGTATGTGCCAGATGCATCTTTCTTTTCCTATTCTTCTCTCCTCCTCCATTTCTTTTCCTGGGGCCTCTCCTTCTTCTGCCCACCTATTATCTTGATTACCCTTTTCTGCATCGATGTTAAAATTGGAGGCATCATCACACTATGTACACTTGGTCTCTCTACCATCGTTGGGCAATCTGAGGTTCCATCTTGAGGTATCTAAGGAGTCATTAAGGCCTCCAACCTCTAAGAATGTGTTAAAAGACACTTTATCTTCTTCAAGTTGGTTCTCTTGAAGAATGGCAGAGGATTGGGGTATAGAGGTGTCTTGGGGTTCTGCGTAAGAAACAGATGTAGGGGCTCGATCCTCTGTAGGGATGGGTTTTTCCTTTTGAATGATTTGGAGGGGTGATTTTGATTTCTTCTTTGATTTCCTCCTTTTGGCTTTAGAGGCACCTTCCTCCGAGGATTTGGATTTTCTCTTCTTTTTCTTCTCCTTTAGGGCTTCTGTGGTTTGGGAGATGGGGGGAGGGGGGTCAGCTTGGGGTACCTCTGTGGATTGGGGTTCTTGGTCTTGGGGTTCTTCGGGTTGTTCTGTTGTTTGGGGTTCAGGGATCCGGTCTACTGTGGGTTTGGAAGCTTTGGTTTTTTTCTTCATTGCCTTATGCTTGTGTGGGGATGATTCTGCGGTTTGTGGAATCACTTCTTCTTCTTGGGGGTTTTGATGACTGTTAGAGGCTCCTTCTGTGCATTTTCTAAATTTCTCTAACACAACTCTTCATACTTCCTCACTCATCCTCTCAACTACTTTTGCACCTATATGCATACTTATATGTGGTGGGGTTTCAGGACTCAGTTTGGGAGTCCTGAACTCACGTGTGTACTTCTCTAATATATCTCTGTCACTCATATACTCTAGCATGTTATCAGATAAGGGTCGGTAGAAGGCATATCCTTTTGGGTGATTTGTTGGTTTCATTGTGATAAGAGGATATGTTTTGATGGTTGGTTCTTTAGTAAAAGCTCGAGAATGATTCCAATTATACGTTTTAATTGGAGTGATGACAAAGGGGTTCCAGCGGCTTGGAGACCTTTCTTCTTCTCCGCAGCAGAGGCCATCTCCTGTAGTATTAACCTTGCATAGTCTAAAGGTAAGTCAAAGTAGACCCCGTACATGATTGACAGATTCTGATGGGAGCTCTGATCGGGCTTCCTATTTTGCCAGTTAAGCATCTATTCAAGATGCTAAATAGGACATTCCACATAGGTGGAAGCCTATTCCTTCTGAAATATGTCCTCTTGGTCCGTAGGCTCTACGACATATCGTTATATTCCCATAAGGCTTCTAGTAGGGAGATCAAACTTCTGTGATATCATTGCTCTGTTGATACCCACAGTTAAGTTTTTGATTTGTTGGGTTTAGACATATATCCAACTACAGATTTGAGTTCCTCATCAAATCTGGCGTTCTCCCAAAACTGATGAACATACCTGCTTGATATGTTCTTGACATTCATGGTCAAATCTTGTTGAGAGGATGGTTTTGCAGTAAATTAATTATTGGGGCATGTTCTTGGGCAAAAGATTGAAGGTTCAGGACCAAATAGTGGTTGTTTGGTTTTAGGGGAAGTTGGTTTGAGTACTAGTTGTGGTTTATGAAGTCTTGAAGAATCATAGAGGGGAGATGGTTGATGGATCCTTCAGAGTCAGAATGAATTTCGTCATCGTTCCTCGGAGGAACAGGGTTTTTAGAATGGTTGGAAGTTACAGGGGACGCCATTGGTGTTCTTGAGAAATTTTTGTGAAGAAAAGGATGAAGATTCAAAGGTTTCTAGAGCAAAAGTTGCACGTTTGCCGGACTTCTTGAGAGTGAAAAGATGAAGATGAAGGGTAAAAAGGGATTTTAAAGAGATAAATATGCGGTAAGAAGTTAATTTAGATACGTTTTGGGGTCCGTACTCATGTAGTGGGGTGTTTCAAAACGACAGTACAGTACACCCCTATCAGAGGACGCCACATGTACTCTTATGGTTCAGGGTGAGAGGAGGTGCACTCCCATCACCGCCTATGCGCGTGATATTTGCTAAATAATAATGTTTGTCATTCCTAAAAGAACCCGCGCCTCAGAAGTAATTTCAAAAACACATAAGTGTTGGAAATGACAGAAGCTCTATGGTGGATTCAGATTCTCTGAGCTGAGGTTTGATTTATCTCGCAACAAGATTGCACCTTTTCTGTACCTAAATCGTTTGAAAATCAATGAAATGGTCGAGAGAGTTATCCCTAAGAAACTTGTGGTCTTTGAGACATCTGTGTCACAGAGGCTCTGTGAAACGTCACAAAGGATCTTTGACCAAAAATTTCTAATGAAGGAATGAACTCAAAGGTGTTTGACCAAACAAATATTTGAGTTGCTTAAATAAGTACATTGGGACATTTTGGAAAGTTATGTCCGAGAAAAGTGTTTTTGAAAATGAGTTTGTGCTTTAAACTTACCAAAAATGACTTGCTCCCCTTTGAGTAAACACCTTCTTCAATATGTGCTCGAACAAAGAGCATCTTTCGCTCCCCCTTGAATGATCATCTTCTGTGGTTTTCAAGAGTACTTAGTTCTGCCCCCCCCCCCCCCCCGATCTATGCTTGGGTCAAATGTGATAAGTAATACACAAGACATAGATCAACCACTCTTACGAGTTTCTATGACAAGGGCCAAAGGCTCTGTGCAATGTCACAGAAGCTCTGAAATGATAAAAAGCTTTATAAAGATACAATTGTTCATGTTTAAAGAAAGCCATACATATTTTCAAAATGAGAGACTATGTACCAAGGTGCAGAGGCTTTGTAGGTTAACCCATGTTTAACATTCCCAACTTGCCAACCAAAAATATGAATCTTTTCTCATCTAAGGCTTTGGTGAAAAGGTCAGCAAATTGATACTCTGTGGGAACAAAATACATTTCAATCGTACCTTATCCGATAGGAATCTTCAGAAAGTAGTACCTTATGTCAATATGCTTTGTTTTTTAGTGTTGTACTGGATTGGCAGATATGACAATGACACTTTTTGAGTCATAGAGGATGGGTATCTTCTCGATATCTTGACCATAATCTCTGAGCTTAGTTTTCATCCACAAAACTTGCGAGCAACAGCTACCAGCAGCAACATATTCTGCTTCTACTGTAGATGTAGACACACAATATTTTTCTTGGATGTCCAACTTACCAGTTTTCCTCCTAGAAATTGACAACTTCCAGAGGTACGTTTCATGTCTAGTTTTCATCCTCCATAATCTGAATATGTATAAGTCGTTAGATCAAAACCAGAAATCTTTGGATACCAGAGACCAACATTTTTTGTTCCTTTGAGGTATCTAAAGGTTCTCTTCACAACCTAAAGATGTGATTCTTTTGGGTTAGCTTGATACCTTGCACAAAGACATGTGGCATACATACTATCTGGTCTACTTGTTATCAAGAATAGAAGAGACCCTATCATGCCTCTGTAGAGTTTGCACTTGACAAATTTGCCCTCTGGGTTCGAGTGTAAGTTAGATGCAGTAGCCATAGTGGTTTTCATCACAGAATAGTCAGAGAGTTTAAATTTTGAGAATATGTTAGAAACATATTTTGATTGGTTTATAAAAATACCCGCTGTTGTTTGTTTGACTTGAATCTCGAAGAAGAAATTTAATTCTCCTATCGTGCTCATTTCAAACTCACTCTTCATGAGTTTTTCAAATTTCTTGCAATACTCTTCATTTGTAGAACTAAATATGATGTCATCAACATATATTTGTACAAGCTCTGGGGCCTGTTTGAGTCCCCAGAGGGCTTTATCCAGAAAATAGACATGATTTGGGTACTTGGAACTCTCAAATCCTGGTTGTTGTTTGACATATACTTCTTATTGTATTTAACCATTGAGGAAGGCAGATTTCACGTCCATCTGGTACACCTTAAACCTATGTCGGCTGCAAAGGCCAAAAATATCCTGATGGCCTCCAAGCGTGCGACAGGGGCAAAGGTTTCTTCGTAATCTATCCTTTCTTCTTGGCAATATCCCTTAGCCACCAATCTTGGTTTATTTCTAATGACCACTCGATCTTCATCCTTTTTGTTTCTGAAAACCCATTTGGTCCCTATTGAAGTTTTGCCCTTTGGCAGAGGTACTAAGGACCAGACTTTGTTGCGCTCAAATTGTAGAAGCTCTTCTTACGTAGCTTCCACCCAATTTGGATCTTCTAGGAATACAGAGACCTTCTTTGGTTCGATCACACTGATAAAGTTTGTGAAGAAACCAAAATTGGGAGTGGTTGATTGAGTTTTTAGTTTGGCAGAAGGATCACCAATGATTTGGCTCTGTGGATGACTCTTCGTCCACTTGGTCATCCGATGAAGAAATTTAATTCTCCCATCATGCTCATTTCAAACTCACTCTTCGTGAGTTTTTCAAATTTCTTCCAATACTATTCATTTGTAGAACTAAATATGATGTCATCAACATATATTTGTACAAGCTCTGGCTACCTATTTGAGTCCTTAGAGGGCCGTATCTAGAAAATAGACATGACTTGGGTACTTGGAACTCTCAAATCCTGGTGGTTGTTTGACGTATACTTCTTCTTGTATTTGACCATTGAGGAAGGCAGATTTCACGTCCATCTGGTACACCTTAAAACCTTCGTGGGCTGCAAATGCCAAAAATATCCTGATGGCCTCCAAGCGTGCGACAGGGGCAAAGGTTTTTTCATAATCTATCCCATCATCTTGGCAATATCCCTTAGCCACCAATCTTGCTTTATTTCTAATGACCACTCCATCTTCATCCTTTTTTATTCTAAAACCCCATTGGGTCCCTATTGCAATTTTGCCATTTGGCGGAGGTACTAGGGACCAGACTTTGTTGACTCAAATTGCATAAGTTCTTCTTACTTAGCTTCCACCCAATTTGGATCTTCTATGACTTCAGAGAACTTATTTGGTTCAATCACACTGATAAAGTTTGTGAAGAAACAAAAATTGGCATTGGTTGAACGAGTTTGTACTTTGGTAGAAGGATCACCAATGATTAGGCTATGTGGATGACTCTTCGTCCACTTGGTCATCCGAGGATGATGGTCATTAGCAGCATCAAGTTCAACTTCTGTGGGTACATTTGTTGGTTCATGCACCACTTCTGTCGTAGAGGGTACATCATTTGTGCTCATCACGGGAGTTGAAGTTTCAGCTTGAGTTGGCGTTGAGACCTCTATCGTTATTGGTGTTGAGTTCTCATTTTGCTCTGGTGTAGAATCCTTTATGGTCACAGGTATTGGGTTTTCTGGTTGTTCTCGTGTGGAATCCTTATCATTCTCTGTAGCATCTTCTGCTTGCTCCCCCTCAGTTGTTGGACCTAAACATGTAGTGAATGAGGGTGAAGTATTAGAAGGACTAGTAAGAGATATACCTTGAGGAGCATGGTCTGCAGAGATTTGGATTCCAGAAGCTCTGTGACCATTGACAGAGGGTTCGTCATCATCATCAAACATATCCTCGAACAAGAGATTCAGTTCTGCTTCTCGAGAGACTGATAAGCCAAAGGATTTTTTGTTCATCCTGAGATCTGAGCTGATTTGCTCAGAAGTCTGTTGAAATGAGTCATTAAAAGAAACATTGATAGTTTCCACTATCGTTCTTTTTTTTAGGATATAGACTCTATATGCTTTGGATGTTGATGATTATCCATTGAATTTTCCCTTATTGGCTTTTCTATCAAACTTTCGCAACTGTTCTCTGTCGTTCAGAACAAAACATTTGCAACCGAACACATGAAAGAATTTGATGTTGGGTTTTCTTTGGTTTATAAAGTGATATGGGGTTTTCGTGTGTTTTTTTACAATCAATGATCGATTGTGTGTGAAATATGCGGTTGAGATTGCTTCTGTCCAAAAGGAAGTCAGTAATCCTGATGCAGTGAGCATGGTTCTGGCAGCCTCCACGAGCGTTCAGTTTCTCCTTTCGACAACGCCGTTTTGTTGTGGAGTTCGTGCGGCAGAGAAGTAATGTGAGATTCCCTTATTTGAGAGATAAGCTTCTATAGTTGAGTTCTTGAACTCAGTCCCATTATCACTTCTCAACTTTTGTACCTTACAACCATAAAGAACCTAGATTTTTCTCATAAAAGTGATTAGAATTTGAGGAACATATGACTTCTTTCGAACAAACTCAACCCAAGTATATCTATAGAATTTATCGATGAAGACAAGGATATACTTTTTTACCTCCTAAGCTCTGTACAGAAATGGGACCGCAGAGGTCAACATGAAGCATGTACAGAGGCATAGTGCATGACACATCTGACTTGGTCTTATGGGAAGCTCTTTTGAGTTTACCCATCTCACAAGCAGAACAGAGATGATCTCTGTCGAACTTTACATTTGGTATACCATTTACCAGATTTAGCTTCACAAGTTTGTCAAGAGTATGAAAATTTAAATGAGAAAACTTGTTTTGCCAGGGCCATGCCTCTTCGTTCTTGTTCGATACAAGACAAAGTTTTTCTTTTTTGCTTTTTGCCCTAAAATTCATGAGGTACAGATCACCTCTTCTTTCGGCTCTTAACAACTCTATGTATGTATCTTCTCCTAGCAGAGAGCAATATGTTCTTTTAAATTTCACATCAAAGCCGGTGTCACTTAGTAAATTCTGCTTGAGGCCATCCACATATGCAACTTTAGACACTTTTACATCTTTTTTGGCAATTACTCCATAGCCTCTTGTGAATCCTTTCTTGTTATTCCCAAAGGTTAGCGAACCTCCTCCGAGTTTTTCTTTGTATGAGAAAAGTAGACCTATGTCGCCAGTCATGTGCCTAGAGAACCTAGAGTCTAGGTACTATATGGGCACATACTACTTCTACAACATATTTAGAGAGATTTAGGTACCCATTTCCAAATGGGTCCACTTTTGTTAGGAGTCTTAGAGGTTGCCTTAGCATCCTTTGGTTTGGTCTTAACTTCTTTCATAGAAGAACCATTTTGTTTCTTCTGACTCTTGAATTTTGTATTCTTGGCTTTAGGTCTCGAGAGGAAATAGTATGGACTAGAGAAATGATTCTGTAACTTGAACATGAGCTCAAAACAATCACAATAATGAACATTAGATGCAACTTGCTTAAACTTCTCATTAAATTCATGAAAAATGGGTACATAGGCTGTATGAAAGTAATCTATCCTAGAAACAGACTTCTTGTTATAGAAAGACCTATCTAGGCTAGATTTATTTTGGGAAAAACTCCTCTTTAAAGGAGCCTTCTGTTGTACCCATCTTCTGTGGTAACCATCCCTCGGTTTCACTACCACAGAAACAAAAGATTTGTCATTATGAATCCATTTTTCCTTTTGTTTCCAAGTAAACTTTTCATGATTTGGCCTATTTAAAATAGAAGCTTTTGGATTTTGAGAGGACATTTCTTTTTGTTTTTGAATGCTCTCAAGTTCAAGAGATGTTTTTGCTTATATACACATGTCAATAAAATCAGGACAGATAGGTATCCTTGCAACTGATTCCTTGGGAGGAATTACTCTATTGAGAATGCCAGAGGGAAATTTTTGTTCCATCTGTCTTGCAAGACACTATCTCTGATTCAACAGAATCGGTCTCTGATGTGACAGAGGTTGAGTCATCCTCATAATCTGAGTTTGACTCAAGGAAGTCTCTGTTTACTTCATCAGAGGCTTGATTGTAAGGATATGTGTCACGTTCTTTTCCATCTTTGTCCTTAAAAAGATTTAAATCTTTTGAAATGCATTGAATGATTTCAAGACTTTCAAGAGATTTGCACTCATTGAATACTTTTAATAAATGTCCCTAAAAAAGGTTTTGTACGACAGAGGTTGTTTCAGGATTATCTAAGAAGCATTTTATAAAAGTTTTTGTTAAATCCTCTCCAAGAAGTTTTTGCAACTTGACCTCTGTAGAAGAGTGAACAAACTCAGGTGCATATGCGCATAACTCCTTTTCTGGGGTTATTATGCAAAAACAAAGCAACATGTGCTTGGGTCTCTGGATGGCCAAATTTGAAGAGGCCTATATGTGCTTGAGTCTTCTGATATTTCTTTTGTTTTGAGAGTGATGCTCTTTTGACAGAATTTGAGGATGATAAATCTGTGTTTTGATACCACACATTTGTCATCTTCAGAGGACTCCTCATATAAGGTTCTCTAGAAGTTATGCGCCTCTTGTGACGGAGACCAAGTTTAGAAAGCCAAGTTTTTGAACATTCTGAATGCCGAATAGAGGATACATGTTTGTTTCTTTTATTTCATGTATAAGGGTCCAAATCAATGAATCCAATTCCTCTTCTGAAAATTTGAGTGTTCACCTTTTCATGAACTTTTTGAGCATCTTGATACCTCTTTGTCATTAGGTCTCTGTCGAACAAGTCCCGATGGAGAACTTCTCTTTCCTTTTGGAAAAAATTATAAGTGCAAGAATATTCATTCTCTCACTCTCGTTGTCCTTTAATTCGTTTGTTTTGTTCTCTAGTGCCAAATGAAGATCAGAAACTTTTCCTTATAAGAGTTTTACTTTTGAGAAATATTCTTTTTGAAGATTTACTCTATCAAGAGCAATTTTTGTTTTCTCTTGTGTTAGAAGTCTAGCTTCTCTCTCATAGAAGGCAAGTTTATTTTTTGTTTCTGAACATTTCTTTTCAAAATCATGAAATTCTTTGATGAGTTTAAGCAATTTGTCTTCTGTTTCATTTGAATAAGAATTAGATGTGGATACCTCAATTTCAGAATCTGAGCGGCTAACTTCTGCCACACCACAGAACATAGCGGTTTTATCACCTTCATCGAACGATTCATCAGACACCCAAATTTCTTGTTCGGCCATAAGAGACTTCTGTGCATAATACTCGGCCTTCTTCTTGTAAAAGGAAGTCTTTCTGGGTTGGCTTTTGTTGGGCTGACTCCTGCATTCTGAGGCGTAATGTCCAGGCTTGCCGCACTTTGGTCATCCCTCTGCGTACCCCTCTGTGGGTAATCCACTGGTCTCTGTTGGTTTCTGATCGTGGTACCTTGGCTCGTATATCCCCTGCTTATCTTGAAACTCAATTCTCTCTTGGAATCTTGGCTCATAGTATTGTGGTGGGGCAAACTGTCTTAGATCTTGCACGTAGGACCTTTCCATCTGTGGCATAGGACTTTGGAATTTCCCACCTCTGCTATCTCGATCATCAGAAACTCTGTTGAAAGTTGGTTTCTTCTTGAAATCTTTGTTGAATTCTTTGGTTATCAAGGCCAAAGATTTTGCAGTGGAGGCCATATTTTCCTCTTCTTCTTCCGAACACTCTTCTTCTTCACTATCAGCAACAAGAACTTCCTTCCCTTTTCTCTTACCCTTTGAACTCTCATGTGAACACTTCTCCTTCTATGGTTTCTTCTAACCATTTATGGCTTTACCGACTAATGCCAGAGGTCCACCCATTTGGGTTTTGGTCTGTGTGGATCCCAGATTAACAATCAATCACAATAAATCAACACAATATAGTCATAAATCTCACTTGTCATTCATATGAACATAAAAGGTTTTGGCAGAGCCGTATAATGGTAAACTGATAAGCAATAATGATCATTAAACCCTAAACAAAGAATTAAGCAAACTATATATACCCAAAGGTATTTAGAAGATTGTCAATAATAGTCCCTATACTTCTATTCCACTAACGTGACCTAACAATCTACCCCTTGGAATTGATGTTCGATATCACGCCAGTTAGGGACGAATCGCTTTCGAATAGCGAATAAGATTTCAGTGTGCCGAATGGAATTCCTGAACTCTAGCCGTTCTTCAATAACTTTGAGACGCTCTTTTGCTAGATACTTTCTGATGTTGGCGAAGTTCTCTGACGACTCCTTCTCAATTTTGATGATCTTCATCAGCACGTTCTGTATATTCATCAAAGTTCCCTCGCTGAACTTGTGCAGCTCGCTGATTCTCATGTACCGTTTCTCCCCTTTGTTGTTCAGATACATAATACCTGTTTCTAGCTTGGATAGAATAGAATGTACCTGTGCGTCTTCGGGAAGATTCAGATTAGGCTTCAGAATGTTGATCTTTTTCTGGTTGCTTGCTAAACCCATCTGAAAGTCGTTGATGTAGGCGAGCATGATCGTGCACTTCATATATCTCTTGATCGTCTCGAGGGCTTTGGTGTAGGGTAACAGTCGGATGGTGTGCGCCTTCAACTCTTTAAGCAGAACCGGGAAGTCGTTCAGGTATAAATGCTTGAAGTCGTCTTCCGAGAAAGTCTATTCCTTTCCGTCATCCCTTTTAACAGTGAAAATCGGGAACCATACGCTGAGAACTTTATCGGACACAATCTCCACTATCCCTGTAATTCTGTGTCGCGTGCGGACTTGGTGGACCATTCTGCATTGCTTCATTACTTCCAAATACTGATCTCGGACTGGATCTTTCAAAAACAAGACACCATGGCACATTATCGGGTCGAGTGGCCTGATCCAGTGAGCGATAACTTCTTCTGTGATTCCTCCAGATATGGAACCAGCATCCAGACTCTTTCCCAACGAGCTGGATGAGTAGGCTGAGGTGGAGCCGTTTCCGGGACTGGAGTTGGAAGCTCTGAGGTACCTGCAGTATCGTGTATATCTGGCTGAGAAGTCGATACATGTTCGCTCTGAAGGAGGAACTGGTCGTACTCATCATCATTCATAAGCTCATCTTCGCCAGAAAAGTTCCATAATGCATCTGTCTCAGACTGGGTAGCTAGCACGTCTTTTTCTCAACATTCTCTTTCTTGTTCCGGATCGCCAGCTGAGTCCTCATCAATCAATTCTAGGACTGGCCGCTCTGGAACCGTCAGCAATAAGATTTCTTCTGATGGACCCTTGGGCTTTTCAACCGTTGGGTCTGCTGACTCTGGCCTTGTTTCCCTGACTGGAGTTGATATCTCCATATCCTGAACCATTTCGGAGTCTTCTGGCTGTTGTTGAGATTCAGGTTCGACTGGAGTGACGGTTGCAGGTTTTGTCTCTGTCGTTGTTGTTGACAGCTCGGTCAGTCTAATTTTTTCTCCACCTCATGCTGGTCAGGGTCCTCCTGATCATCCTGTCGTCGCTTTAGGCCCTGTACCTGACCCTTACATGTGTCTTCTAAGCTGGCAACCCTCTCGGTTAGAGCTTCGAGGGCTTTCTTGACGTCGGATAGGGTCGATGTAAGTGTATCAAGCTTGGCGTTGGTATGGGCTTGAGGATCAGTTGGAGTGACCGAGGGTGGTGGTTGGGTCTATGAGCGTAGAATACTCACCAAATCTGCTTCCGATGCGGCGTCGACTTTGGATTGAGCGAGTAATTTATCCAATAAGGCGGTTGCGGAGGGGGAATGTCTGTAGCCACGTCTTTGCCCGAGAGTGCCCTTCTGATAAAGGCCATGTCATCAGATAGCTACTTCGAGATAGTTGTTTGGACAACCTTTTGGGTGCGTTTGGTATGCAGACGGGATGGGACGGGACGGGACAAAAAAAATAGTACCACGTTTGGTACGCCATGGGACAAAAAAGACATGGGACAACATGGGACAATTTTTTAATTTTGTGGGACAAAACATGAAAATTCTTGTTCCACCAAAAAAGGTGGAACAAGATGGGACAAAACTTGATATTACCATTTTACCCTCATAACATCTGATGATATAGAAACCCTAGCCAAATTCGCGAGCCTCCATCTCTCCATTTTGCAAGAACGACTTCATCCCCTCTGCTCCATCTCGTCGATTTCAGGTACGATTTACCCTTCTCTTCTTCTCCATCTCGTCGATTTCATGGTCAATTTCTCTTGTTGTTGTCTTCTCCATCTCTCCTATTTTTCTACTGTCTCCATTTTGCTTACTATTGATTTTTCTAGACATTTTTCTACTATTGATTTCTGTTGATATATGCGATTGAATTCATCTTCTGAAAACCCTGAAATTTTCTTGATGTATATATATATATATATATATATGTATGCGACTGAAATTTCCTGGATATATGCGATTGAAATTTCTTGTTGAAACAGTATATATATATATATTGAAATTTCCTGTTAATATATATATATATGTATATATATATTGTTGATATATGAGATTGAAACATTATATATATAGAAATTGAAATTTGCTGTTGATGTATGCGATTGAAATTTCCAGTTGAAACAGTATATATATATATATATATATATATATATAGAAATTGAAATTTCCTGTTAATATATATATATATATATATATATATATATATTGTTGATATATGAGATTGAAACAGTATATGTATAGAAATTGAAATTTCCTGTTAATATATGTATATTAGACAGCGCTTAAGGGCAATCTGGTCATTTTAACAGTTCTGTCATGTCCTGTCCAGCTTACCAAACGCAAAACAGACAATTAGTCATGTCCTGTTCTTGTCGTACCAAACATAGGACAGACAATTGTCCTGTTCTGTCCTGTCCCGTCCCATCAGTCTGCGTACCAAACGCTACCTTAAGGCGCCGTCCATTTGTTCCATGAAGACGAACTCCGGGTGACTAACTCCTGAGGCACTTAGCCTTTCAGTTGTAGTACCTGTGGTGGATTGCACCGCAGTACCGCCTGCGCTCACGGTTGGCATGATGGTAACCGTGACAGGTCTTCCGCTCTGTCCTTGCAAGCTACCAACAGGTAGACTTACTCTGGGGTTCCGGTCGAGGCACTAAGACTCTCGACATTAGCAGTAGATGATATTGGTGTCCTAGTTAAAGGAATAAATTCAGCAAATGGAACTAGACTCATACGTGCGCTGAAAGAACTCGAGAACGGGGGAGGCTGTTCTCTTATTCCAACACCAGAACTCTCCAAGTGAGAGACCGGTGGAAGTTGTGCTGAATCCTCATGTGAAAGTGAAACAGTTTCCTTTTGAGAGGAAACTGAGTAGCTAGGTGGGGTGTGCATTTGCGTCGCTAGGCCCACGATGTCTTCTTCAATACCCTGACGCAACGGATGCGACTGGGTAGCAGATGTGGCTTCCTGGCTTGGTGGAGGCTGGTTGGGAGCAACCTGTGAAGATTGCTCCATCACACTCTCACTCTCATTCTTTTTCTGTCTTCGCCTTTCACGTACAACCTCACTTTCATTTTATTTTTCAACTAATTCACCCCTCGCTCTCCTTTTCTCTCCAGATATGGCTGCGGATTGGGGTGTGTCATCATTATCATCGTCATCATCCGACTCAGTTGCCTCACTGTCGGATTCCTCTGACCCTGAGTGGGAACCGGAAGTCGAGCCTGATTGAGACTCCGATTCGGACCCTGATTGGGAGCCAGAGACGGAACCGGAAGCTTTTCCGGAGGCTGAGCCAGGCTCGGAGCTGGAAGAGGAGGCAGCCTCTTCCGCGACTTGATCTCGGGTTACACCTTTAACCTCCACGTCGTGTACAGATGAATCTCGTCTCTAGGTGGTGTCGGTGTACGTGGTGGAGTGGATAGGGGTCTGGATGAGCTAGCTTTGCATATTGACCTACTGGCACTGCCCACGCCTGTTCCCCTCACAATATTTTCTCTCATCACGCCCCGTCTGAGAGCCCCTACTCGTCGGATCCCTCTGCCTCCCATACGTGGACCCTCACGTCGCTCGGGTCGCTCTAAGCTATCACACTCAATGCCGTTTGGTCAGCGATAAAAGCTAGCAAGTCGTTTGGGATTACCATGGGGACTAGGTCCGGGATCACTACCTTGTTCTGGATCCTAGTCATTCTGGTTGAGAGCATTACCTCATGGTCGGCGCGTCGAGGTATGGTGAGGTCGGTCGCCATAAAGTGGGCGACTATCAGCTGTAGAAACCTTGGATATGGCAGGAATGTGAGGTGTCGGCTGCCTTGCTTCTTTTGAACCTGCGCGATCAGCCCCATCCAAAGGATTGATGCGTAGTCGACATGTCGGCTGTATATGACGGCATGGAATAGTCCGAGCAAGTTGACAGTCGTCTGATCGATGCCTATGTTGATCGTTGAGTTGGAGGTTTTGTTTGAGATCTAGCAGAGTAAATGGCATTTAGATTCACCATTTAGTTGAAAGAAGTAAAAGTAGGGTGAAACTGAAGATTAAGCAAAAAAGCATGTCCCAATAATGAACCAGATTCAAACTAGATGAAAATGACTCAAAACAGGGGTTATTTCGAAAAATGAGAACATGCTAAAGAATCAAACCAGAAAGAGTACCATATGAGATAATATCTATTGCAGAGATGATCCTTTGATTATAGAAATCAAAGTTTGCTCTGATACCGATTGTTGATCCTAGTTTTATCTCAACAATGATATGTTCAAACTATATGCATAAAATAAAGTAAGATCTTTAATAGGTGCGGAAGTTTGAAATAGACACAAATAGTTTGAAAAATGGTAGATTTAAAAACAGATAAATGATAGAGATAACACAAAGAAATTAAAATGCACAAAAAGTCATCTCATTAATCATTGATAGAAACTGGAATGTAGAAACCAAGATTGATCTTACAATGCAAATGTCAAATACGAACACAATCAAACAGTAGAAGAATAGAGAATTGGATCCAAAAGCTTTGTATTCATTCAAGAACAGATTATAGATCTAGAGAGAGAATCTCTCAAAGATTACAAAGATTGAATACGAAAGTCTCCCAAAAGTTAGTTAGCTTTCAGTTGCTAACTTCTATATATACTGTAAAGGAAATGCTATATCTACAATACATTTACAATACAATCCACTAGAACAATGACACGTGTTCTAATATGCTATCTAATAACTGAATTACATTGAAAGAAACTGTCTAAGACATAAGTTCTGAACCACTAGTTCAGAACTTCAGAACCTTCTTCTGATTAAGCATACTCAGAACATACACTTAGACGAATGAACATTTTCTTCACCTTCAGAACTTCTAAGTCTTCTATTCATATTTCAACACTTAGTTTTTTTTGACAAACTTCAGATCTAATAATACACCAAGAACACGCACTATTGTGTGAATTTCTCTCCAAGTTTTTTCTCTCACTCTAGAATATTTAATCTGTGTGTACGTTTCCATTATGGCAGTGTAGTGCTCACTACATATAGTGAAGGTGAGATGTGAATAGTATAAAGGAAAATCCTGTCACCAGGTGACACCTGGAAAGTTTTACAACGTGGTGTACTATCTTGATCTTCATAATATTCGTACGTTTGAAGCACGTGAGAGGCACGAGCTCGTTGGGTCTTGAAATGCATAAGTCTTGATCTTTAGTAACTTTGGCCACACAGAGGCTCTATGGAGTTTCACATAGCCTTTGTGGTCCGATGATAATCTTCAGGTTTGTCTTGAGTTCTCGATGGTTGATCGACAGAAGCTTGAGACTCGTGCGGAAAGGTCTTGGTGTACTCCGCAGAGGTCTTATGCGATCTTGTCCTTAGCTAATTTGTTCAATACTTCTAATTCTATTTTAATGGAGCCAACATTGTATTTTACTAAAATAACCCTGAACACAATCGTTCCTCTGATTTTTGCGAATTGACCGATATTGTAATAAATGCTTTACATAGATTTAATCATAGCCACTCAAATTTTAGATCAACAGCTACAAATAGGTTAACAAAGGTAATACATTTTTTTGGTTAACAAAATAACCCAACCCTATATAGATATATATAGACATATAGATATATAGTATTTTTTTATACAAAATATTAATTTTGGTATCAAGTATCTGAAAAATGGGGGATCTTCAAAAGAAAATTAAATAAATTTATATTTAAATATATTTATATAAAGGTTGTATGAAGGTTGGTACAAATGACATCATCTACACATGACATCCTTCGTACTTTTTGAAAACCAAATTTGATTTTTGCACTCCGTATCATATTTATTATAGATTAATAATAATATTAATAATTGTGATCCCAGAAACAAGTAAACAACAATGTGAATCAAGCAGCAATCACGTCATCGCTCATTAATCTTCAAAGTGTTGATTACACAATGTAGATAGAAAAGTATGAAAGCCTTGATGTTAAAGTGCAAAGTTATGAAACTATGAACTAATCTAAGCTATTTATACTTAGACTAGAAATTTACATTTTGAGTCCCTCTACTTGTATACAACATACATTTTTCAGCACTAACATTCCCCCCCTTTGTATCCAAGTAAGAAAATGCAGAGTTTATCTTCTGAGCTGCTCTGGTGCTATGTACTTCTTCCGGATCCCAAATATAATCTCAAACCTTCTCAGAGAGTTCCTGTAATCCAGTCTGTCTTGTATGGATTTCAATGCTTTGCTGATTAACACTTTCTCATTTTCTTTTAGAGGGACCTTGTTTCTGATCATCAAGTCTGGTCTTTTCAATTAGCCGAACCTTTATCATGTTAAGTGTACCATCACAAAACTTGTTAACTTCGGTAAGCCTCAAGAACTTCTTCTTCTGCCCGTTGTGATAGACAACCCCGAAATATGGTTTCTCTAACACTGTATAAAGTGGAATACCCTGAATATCTGGCAGATGTCTGTTTGGCCTTCTAGTATTGACTCTGATCTAAAGTATGCAAGTATGTCATACAGCCTAAAGAAATCCTCACAAGTTAAGGATTTGAAGTCAGCTTCACTAAATGACCACTCTTTTCCATCTGTTCCGTACACCGTGAATCTTGGATATAAGACGTTCAGAATTTTCTCCGATTCTATCTTTGAAATCCTTACTATCTCTTTATCAGTTCTCACAAATCTGAGCTCTATATCTTTGTTGCTCATCATATGCAAGTATTCAAAATGATGTAGACGTGAGAACTTCTCAATCGAATACAACTTTATCTTATCTATCGGCTGAATTTGTTTCATAAATAAGTCACTACGGATGTCTTCTTGGAACGGAGTAATGATTCTTATTCGGTGACCTCTTCTTTCAATCAAAGCTTCTCTGTCTATCAACATCTAAAAGTTACGCATTTCAGCTTCGGAAACTGGATCTTTAATTTTACCTTCGGGAAGATCACTTATAACATGAACTTCTATCACAGGATCAGGTTGAGCATCAGTATTTTCTTCTTCCGAATCAGAAGAAGGTTGAGCATGAACACCATCAAATACGTCATCCAATTCCTAATTTATCTTTAACATAATTACTTCAGGTTCATCCTTAGAATCAACATAGATAATATCATGAATCATATCATCAGGCATTCTTTCATCTACCGTTCTGTTATCACTTCCACCGGGCTTTTCAACTGTGGGAATGATATCATCCAGAACTCCTAACACATCACTTTCCTGAACAGTTTCACCAACACCTGTACCAGTACCAACAGTTTCCACATTCTCCGTTTGAGCGCCCGAACCACTAGCTTCTTCTACTTTCTGCCTTTTACTCATCTCCCCTCATGGTGATCAGGATCGGGATCTTGATCATCATGTTTTCGTTTGGTGGTTTGGGCTTGAATACCACATTTTTCTTCCACAACTTTAATTCGGTCAGAAAGGGTTGTGAAGCCGAAAGAGATAGCTTCGTTCAAGTTGGTTATGGATTGTTGAAGTGTTTTGAAATCAGTTTGGGATGGTAAGGTGGTTTGTTTTTCGGATTGGCGTCTAAGAAGACCAAGTAAATCCACTTATTCTCGAGTGTTGTTGTCTCCTTCTTCTAAAAGACGTGTAAGCATTTGAGATTTCAGTTCATGTAGTGGAAGGTTAGGGAATACCTTCAGGTTAGGTTCAGTTTTTGGCTGAGATTCAAGTGGAGTTGAAGATGATTCTGCTGCTGATTTACCTTTCACGGCTCTGCTCACTTCTTGAGATAGTTTACTAACCACTTCTTTCATTTATGTAGTATGAGCTTTATACGAGTTGCTCAGTGAATTAACTACCAGTTCCAAAAGCTTTACTAATACGAAGTGATGAAGAGAAGGACACATCAAAGACCTTATAATTTGAGCTTGTAACGGGGTAACACCCAGACCACTTAGGTTACTGGTTTGCATAGCAGTCGAAGAGACTGTATGACCAGTGTTCAATGCTGGCATGGTGTTAACATTGACAGGACTTCCACCCCTTCCTCGTGAATCACCAATGAATGGCGGCAACACTCGAGGTGTTCCGGTTGGGTCACGAAGAACTACAATGGTTTGTGTCACCATTGATGATGTGGATAGCGGCCTTTGTGTCATAGGAAAAGAAGGAGAAAATACGAAGGGCTCTAGACTCGATGTGTGAACAAATTAAGGTGGTGGTCGGGGCAGTTACCATCCTGTTTCAATACCAGCTGACACCGAGTGTGTCGCCGATAGAGTTTGTGCTATTCCCCTGTGAGAAAATGAAACATCAACCTGTTGAGAAGTCGATGAGTGATTGAGAGGGGTTGTGCAACGCATACTTGGGTCTACTATGTCTGTTTCAATGTCTTATGGCGACGGACGTGCACTGACAGTAGATGTGGCTACCCGGGTTGACACGGTTTGTGGAGGATCAGTAGTTAAAACTTTTTCTGATCATGTCACACTCTCAACATCTTTTTTTCTTTCCATCTCACTTGACCTCACATTTATTTATGTTTCAACTAAGTCTCCCTCATTACTCCTTATTTCCCATCGAGCATCAGAATGTAGCTCAGAATTAGTAGCAGCATTGACTACTTTCTCTATCGTAAAATCAAGTTGATCATTTTGTTGATCATCATCATTGTCATCATCAGAATCATCACCATCATTTCCATCATCATCTCTCTCATCATCAGCTTCATCGTCAGAAGAAGTAGCCGATGGTGTAATACCCCGGAAAAGTTCGTTAGTGAAATCCTAGTTCCGTTAAATTTAGTTAACTTTAAAGTTACTATTTTGGGTAAGTTGAGATGATTTAGTAAGTTAAGGGTGTTTTGGTTATTATGGAATAGTTTAGGGTCTAAAATGGTAATTAGAGTGGATGATATCTGAATTAGATATCCAGGTGTCTTCATTTCAGAAAACTCAGATTAGTAAGTGTGTGTGTGTGTATTGGGAGCAAAAAGAAGAAGAAAAGAGAAAGAAGGGTAAAGGACCAAATTGAAGTTATTGAAGCTGATTAAGGTATGTTTCTAGTACAAATTATGTTTATAATGGTTAGTAGGAAGTATCTATCGGAGTAGAAACATCACAAGCACATCTGGGGTTGATTCTGTCGATTTCTGGGCAAAAATGGAGTAAACCGACAGAGGTGTCCGGATAAGTTGAAGGTATCCGGGTAGTTTCTTGGGTGGTGTCCGGGTAGTTTATTGATAGTGTCCGGATGATTTGTTTGAGAGTTTCCGGGTGATTTAGAGTCCGGATGGCGTCCGGATTCCTTGTGTTGTCCGGATAAGTCGTGTTGTCCGGATTAGTCTTGCTGTCCGGATTACTGAGGTTGTCCGGAAAAGTCATGTTGTCCGGGTTGTCTGGGTTGTCCGGATAACTTGGCTGTTTGGGTAATTTTGAGGATAAAAGTTATGTAGATGTATCTAGAGTCCATAACCTGCTAGTAAGTCTTATACATGAGTTGGTAAGGAGATATTTGTATGTAAATGGTTTCAGATTCTGAGGTATTTGGATAAAGGAACGGATAGCTCGGAGAAAGGCTTGGAAGCGTATTTTAAGCATTCAAGGTGAGTTTTACTTTAAAAGTATTTTCAGCTGGAATACATACGTATGGTTTGGGAATGTGATAATTAGTGATTAATGTGCTTATATGTATGGTGTACGTGATTGATAATATATTGAAATATATGTGGTGTTTATATTGCACGAAACGAGTATAGGTGAGCCGAATTATTGTTCGGCGGGGCTGTATGGAAATACAGCGGGGCTGCATGAAATTGCAGTGGAGCTGTAGGTAATTGCAGCGGGGCTGTATGTAATTACAGTGGAGTCGACTGTATTGTACAGTGACGATGATTTGTTGGCTTGCTACCGACTAATGTGGCCAGGGGAAAGAAGATGAGATGAGGAGAGGTACATGGTGCACGAGTCCTAATGTGGTATTTATATACGTGTGGTATATGCGTGCTTTTACGAAAGGTTTTATGTAAACTATTTTGATACAAAGTATTATGTGAAAATAGTTTTATATTGATTTTGGAAAAGACCGGGATTAACTCACTAGACCCGTTTGGTCTAACCCTCATTTTGTTTTCAAAAATATGTTTTCCAGGTTAAGGATCGACAAAGGAAATGATTAAGTGTAAGGGGCATTTGATAGGCGCTGCTTAGGAAGCTTAATGTGTTTTGTAGTTTCGAGACTGAAGGGACCGTTTGTGGTTTATTTTGTATCTTTTATTATGAATGTAATGAAGTTATGCAATGTATGTTATTTGAAGCATGTTTGGGAAACCGGGTCGTTACAAATGGTATCAGAGCCCTAGTTTAAGAGATTTAGGTATTTGGATTTATACCTAGACTTAAACTGCATGTGAAGTAGGATGTCCTTATTATTTTAGAACCTGGGGATGTTAAGTATAAAAAGGTAGAAGGAACATCATGTAAGGTATGTTCAAATTACACCTGGCCAGTGTAAGCGGGAACTTACAAGTACATGTTGAACCGGAATATCTTGTTATATTGGGTATGTGCTTACGTGTATATTAACCTTGTTGAAATCAACAGAGTGGCAAGTCGAACTCGACGTATGGATAGAGATGAAGACAGGTATATTTCTATAAACTTTATACGTGCTAAAGTGTTATCTGACTTCGGTGCAAACCGATTCTTTTGTGTTTTCAATTTTATTATTTGTGTTAGAAAAATATTTGATAATTGTGTTAGAGATATAGAAGGGTGTGTTTAATTATTGTTGTTCTAATCTGTTAGTGTGGAGTGTGATGGCTTGAGTGTAAAGAATAATAGCGGTATGTAGAACGTGATGAATTGTGTGTGGAAGGTAACGATAGTGCGTAAAGTCTTGACCTAGTCATGAAGGCGACAATTTAGTATGTTGTGTAGATTATACTTAATGTGATCATTGACGCTATCAAGAAAGGTATTGTTTAAATGTGTGGGGTAATGTGGATAAGATGGTGGCAGTTTATAATTAGTGAATGTGCGAGGTGTAGTAGTGATGAATTTCGTGAGATTAAGTGGTGGATTTGTGAGGATATGGAGTGAGTATAAGTGGAAACCTCTGCTCGAAATTTTGTTTGTAAGTTGTGTGAAGGTGTCAAAAGTATGTGGGGAGAGGTATGGATGTCTAGGCGGTGTGTAGTAGTGTTATTCAAGAATAAGAGAATGGAGTGGCAGTAGATAGTTAGCTAAAGAATAGGGTATTACCGTTTGAGAAATGGAAAATGTGAAGTTATTTTGAGCATTGAGTATGATTTCGGATTGACTCGATTAAGCTTCTGATATGAGGTATGGTGAAGTTGTTAGTAAAGTATAGTAGTTGTTGAAATTAGGTGCGTGCAATTGGTTTGGAGGCGAAAGAAAGATAGCTTATAGGATCTGTTAAGAGTGAGTACTTTCTAGTGTGCTATCCTTGGAGAAAACGTGTTTTATGTTGAGAAGAGAATGGGAGGAAGTAGTCGAATGTAATGATCAGAGTGAAGGACCATTGGATAGGACATGATAGTAGTTACCCTCGTTTATTGCTTAACCGAATTCCGGGACGGAATTCTTTTAAGTGGGAGATAATGTAATACCCCGGAAAAGTTCGTTAGTGAAATCCTAGTTCCGTTAAATTTAGTTAACTTTAAAGTTACTATTTTGGGTAAGTTGAGTTGATTTAGTAAGTTAAGGGTATTTTGGTTATTATGGAATAGTTTAGGGTCTAAAATGGTAATTAGAGTGGATGATATCTGAATTAGATATCCAGGTGTCTTCATTTCAGAAAACTCAGATTAGTAAGTGTGTGTGTGTGTGTATTGGGAGCAAAAAGAAGAAGAAAAGAGAAAGAAGGGTAAAGGACCAAATTGAAGTTATTGAAGCTGATTAAGGTATGTTTCTAGTACAAATTATGTTTATAATGGTTAGTAGGAAGTATCTATCGGAGTAGAAACATCACAAACACATCTGGGGTTGATTCTGTCGATTTCTGAGCAAAAATGGAGTAAACCGACAGAGGTGTCCGGATAAGTTGAAGGTATCCGGGTAGTTTCTTGGGTGGTGTCCGGGTAGTTTATTGATAGTGTTCGGATGATTTGTTTGAGAGTTTCCGGGTGATTTAGAGTCCGGATGGCGTCCGGATTCCTTGTGTTGTCCGGATAAGTCGTGTTGTCCGGATTAGTCTTGCTGTCCGGATTACTGAGGTTGTCCGGAAAAGTCATGTTGTCCGGGTTGTTTGGGTTGTCCGGATAACTTGGCTGTTTGGGTAATTTTGAGGATAAAAGTTATGTAGATGTATCTAGAGTCCATAACCTGCTAGTAAGTCTTATACATGAGTTGGTAAGGAGATATTTGTATGTAAATGGTTTCAGATTCTGAGGTATTTGGATAAAGAAACGGATAGCTCGGAGAAAGGCTTGGAAGCGTATTTTAAGCATTCAAGGTGAGTTTTACTTTAAAAGTATTTTCAACTGGAATACATACGTATGGTTTGGGAATGTGATAATTAGTGATTAATGTGCTTATATGTATGGTGTACGTGATTGATAATATATTGAGATATATGTTGTGTTTATATTGCACGAAACGAGTATAGGTGAGCCGAATTATTGTTCGGCGGGGCTGTATGGAAATACAGCGGGGCTGCATGAAATTGCAGTGGAGCTGTAGGTAATTGCAGCGGGGCTGTATGTAATTACAGTGGAGTCGACTGTATTGTACAGTGACGATGATTAGTTGGCTTGCTACCGACTAATGTGGCCAGGGGAAAGAAGATGAGATGAGGAGAGATACATGGTGCACGAGTCCTAATGTGGTATTTATATACGTGTGGTATACGCGTGCTTTTACGAAAGGTTTTATGTAAACTATTTTGATACAAAGTATTATGTGAAAATAGTTTTATATTGATTTTGGAAAAGACCGGGATTAACTCACTAGACCCGTTTGGTCTAACCCTCATTTTGTTTTCAAAAATATGTTTTCCAAGTTAAGGATCGACAAAGGAAAGGATTAAGTGTAAGGAGCATTTGATGGGCGCTGCTTAGGAAGCTTAATGTATTTTGTAGTTTCGAGACCGAAGGGACCGTTTGTGGTTTATTTTGTATCTTTTATTATGAATGTAATGAAGTTATGCAATGTATCTTATTTGAAGCATGTTTGGGAAACCGGGTCGTTACAGATGGTATACTAGCTGGATCGTCAATATCAGCATAGATATCATCTGTTTCTAGATCATCATCATTTTGAGCATGAGACAACTGACCAGGAGCACCCCTAATGCCAGTTCCTCTCACTGTATTTTTACCGCTCGTCTCACCCTGTTCAAGGACCCAAGTACCTTGAACTCTCTACCTAATATCTATACCCTTACTCCTCTCTCTAAGTGGGGCTGCACTTTGGGTAGGCCCCTCCGGTTCTGGCCGAGCTATATGTGTGTTTTCTTCTCTATACTCACTTACAAATGGTGACTCCTGGTCAGCGTAAGCGAGTACAGCTTCGAGTAAGACCATAACACAAGGAAATTCAACCTCTTTAGGGATTCTGATGTAGTGTATCCATTGAGATGGACCACGTAAAGCTCCTTCACGTCTCAGTATTTGATTATTGGCATCCATAATGTATCTGATAACGATCTGAAGAAATATCTGAAACGGCACAAACATTCTAGCTTTTGATGACTTTGATTTGTCAGTAACGACCTCTGTCAACTCATTCCAGATTATAACAGCAAAGTCGATCTTTCGGTCAAACACGACTGCATGAAACATCCACAGAACATAAATGTTTGCAGTATCAGTATCGGTATGCTTGGATGTCATACATCTGTTGATAATGCTGAACAGTGTATAGTACAAAGGTGGTAGATAATTTCGTTTGAACTTTGAAGCACGGGTAAGAACGCCTTTCTGGATGTCATTGTAACCCAGTAACTTGATTTCACGGCATAAGTCGTCTTCAGAAATCATGTCTTCAAAATTTGCAGAGAAAGGCGGCTCCAATACAGTTCTAAGACGTTTGAGAGTCAACTTGGCATCAAAATGATCTATCTTCAGTGTAAAGTAGTTGGTCGCGTCAGTTCAAGGTACAAATTGGCTTGTGTACCAAACTTGTTGTAAGTAAATCTCCGGAACCAACAGAGTCTTCTCAAGAGTTGTGCGAAGCGGATGACCTTTAAGAATCTCAACCACAATGTGATAATCCAATCTCACATTTGTGTCGAATGTATAGTTGTTATGCTTAATCGGCAATTTATCCTCTAGAAGTATAAGGTCATCATCCGGATTTCGCGCGTTCACCGATGGGTGTGATGAACGGTGTGATGGAATTATAGTATTCTCGTCGGAAGAATTTCCATCAGCATGCTCTTGAAGATTTGCCATTTGATCTGTTTTTGGAACACTTTAGATCACCGGGATATGAATTGTATGAAATCAAGTTTTGAGAAAACTTTTCTCAAAAATACCTAAGTATGGGAGGTTGTCGAACAAAACTTATTCGACCATAAATTGTCGGTCAAGTGTTGTACGACAACTATGAATATTTGAAGACAGATTGTTAGAGCATTATTGTATTCAAGATTTATTGTAAAGTCTTGTAATGGTCAAACATTGTAAAGTCAAAGTCATGTAAAGTCAAAGTAGTTTAGATTTAATGTTTTGTAATCCTAGGTATAAATAGGATTAGTTAGCTTAGTTGTTAAGCAAGTCATTAGTGAATCAGAATAATTGTAATATCAAGAGAGAGTTTTAGAGAGAGAATCTAGAGAGAGAAAAAGCTTAATTCTCATGTAATATCTAGATTCTTGAAGATCAATGGATGATTTCATGATTACCTAATAGATCTGGTGTTAACAATTGGTATCAGAGCTTTGGGAGATCAAGATGTGCACAATTCGCTACAAAATTCGTCCAATTTTCATGAAAATTTGAAGAAACTAAAGAAATTCTCCATTTTTGAAGTTTTCAAGAACACAAATGGGTTATGCAATTTTTGATTGTTTTTGGTTTGATTTTGATTGCAAAGTGTGTCTCCAATGTTCTAAATCTGTCTTGCATCATCAATTTCACAAAAACACATCAAGAATTGATCAATTTGAAGATTTTTTGAAACTTTTGTGTTGTTGAAAAAGTGAGCTGTGAATTTTTTTGGAATGTGATTTTGCAAAATATTGATGTTTTGATTCGTTTTTGTGCAAAATCCTTCCTAAAAATTATTTTTAGACATGTTTCAATCATAAATTTCAAGTTTTAAACTCGAAAATTCCATTTTGAAATTTTTGGTTGATGATGTTCTTGAGTGTTTTTGAGATATTCATGAGAAAAAATGTTCAAATCTGAGTTTTTGATTCATTTTTGTTGTTGAGTGTTGTTAAAAATGTGTTTTTGAATTTTTTTGATCTTAAAATTCAGGTTTAATATTTGTTTGTTGAGTTTGTGATATTGCAGGGAAAGAACTCGCAAGCTGTGTGTGTGTGAATGAACTGTGTGTTGAATGTGTGTTGCATGTGTGAGTGTATGAGTTGTCAGTATGTATGTGTGTGTGACGTGGTATATTGAAAGTGTGAAGAGTGTGTGTTGCGTATGTGTTGGGTGTGTTGTGCATATCAATCTATGTGAGTTGTCTGTGTGTGTGTATAAGATGTCTCTGTGTGTGTTTGTTTGTGCTGTATCTACAACTCGCAAGCAACCACTTCTCGCAACCTTCTTCAGAAAGGTTCTCGCATCCTCTGTGAAATAACAATTTGCATCCTACTGTTTTAGAACTCGCAACCTCCTTATCCTAACAGAACTCGCATCCTTCTTGTTGCGAGTTCCTCCATTCTCACATCGTTCATTCGCCGAAAAACGAGTTCCATCGGAGAACTCGTAAGTCGCCGGAATTTTGTGCATGATCGATAAATTTTGATTGTATCTGATTAGGCTTTGTTCAAGGATCGCAATGAAACAAGTTTCATTGAGTTTGGTCGAGAAACGAAGGACTTATCATCGCCTGAAATTACATCGTCGGAAAAACGTTTCGCCGGAATCTGGAAATCTCACCGGAAAACTTATCGCATCCAACATGATACGAGAAGTAAAACTGTTCGCATCCAACGTGATACGAGAAGTGAAACTTCTCGCATCCAAGGTGATACGAGAAGTTTTAGTCGTCTGAAAACCTTTCTCACCGGAAAAATGTCTTCACGCCGGAGTTTATTCAAGCTTTTCCATTGTTGTTTTATCACTGCATGATCGGTGAGAATTGTTTGGATTCGATTTGTCTTTGTTTAAGGTTTAATTAGAAACAAAAATCGTGAAATTTAGTCGAGAATTAAGGAAGAAAAACGAAGAAGAAAAGTGCAGATCGTTGTTTTGATTTTGGAAGATGATGAACAGTAGTTGTAGTTTCTGAATTTGTTAGTTTTGGTCCCTGTAGTTTATAGTTTAGGATTTTATCTCTTTTAGTCCTTTTAGATTTAAGTTTTAGGTTTTTACATTTTCAGTCCCTAGACTTGTTAGTTTTTTAGAATTTTTACATTTTTAGTCATTTTTTTTGTTTTATTTTGTTTTAGTCAATTTTTTGTCGATTTTATCAATTTTTACCTGTAATTGCTCATAATTGATAAATATTTCTTGTATTTTGTAGGTTTATCAATTAAAGTCCAACATTTTCGCGAAAATTTTTTAGAATTAATTTTTGGAAGACAAATTTATAATTTGTTTTTCAAATATTTTTTTGAAAATTTTTCTGACTTTAATTGTGTTTTTTTTCTAATTCTTACGAGTGTGCATATAATTCAAAGTTCTAAGAGAAGTTTCTTTTGACGATCACTCTATTAGGTAGTATTTTTTTGTATTTTTCATCTATTTTTTTGTGTTTCTTTGCAGAATTCTTATCAAGATGTATCATATAGAGAAGTTAAAAGAGAGTAAATGGACTCTTCTTGAAGCTAAAGATGAGATCAACCGTCTTGAATGTTTGTCCAATAAATACATGTATCTGTTTAATCTAGTTGTGGATGAAAAAACAAAGCTCAAGTCTAATAACGCTAAATTGGAAGAAAAAGTTTCTTCTCTTGAGAAAATTAAGACACCTGAGATCTCAACTCATCAAGAAAATATGAAAAATCTTCAAGGGAGTATAAAGGCATTAGAAGAAGATAATGTTGTTCTGAAGAGACAAAATTTCGACATTTCTTCTTCAAATGAAAATTTTACTTTAAAAGAACATAATGCTAAACTTACTAAAAGAGTTACTGATCTTTAAGTTTATATTGCAAGTCTTGAAACAAAGAAAGACAACTCAAGACTGCACGAACAAATCGAGAAACTTCAAGAGAAAGTAACAACTCTTCAAACTGAAAATGCTGATATGAAGAGTAGAGAAAACGAGAGTGAGAAGGGGAACTCATATTTACGAGATCAAATAAAAAGAGTTCAAGAAAAAGGAACAACGTTGGAAAGTGAAAACGTTGAATTAAAGAAGAAGCTTTCTGAACGTGAAAGAGAGTCACCTTCTTCAAAGAAAGTTCTTAAAGAAAAGGACGCAATTGAACTGAAATACATAAAACTTTTGAAACAAATAACAATAATAATAGCAATATATTGAATGATTGAGAGTTTACAAGATAAGATTGAAGAACACTCTATTACAAAATGAAGCTCTCTCTCACTATACGTATGAAACTAGAAATTAGAGGCTGGGAGATTTTAGAGGCTTAACCTAAAATCTAATAAAGAAACACATTAAGTACTAAGGCTTTATGGCCTAAGCCCATTAGCAACTAAAGCCCACATATTTAATTTGGTCTTTTACAATTTAACCAAGTAATCTTGAATACAATATAAAATAAAAGCTAACAGAATGGACTATGTGAAAAGAACCCAAAAAGAGTAAACAAGGGTCAAAATGAATTATTCATTGTGTTACACATGTTTTTCTAAGTATGGATGTCATCATCAATTAGGGGGAGATTGTTGGGTCATCAAAGATTTGAAGATGACCTGTTCTCCTTGCATACTTTGAAAAACATCTTTTATACTTGGAGAAATTATAGATGGTTCTTTGTAATAGCTTAGTCATACTGTCAAAGTTCGGTGAAGTCAAAGATCAGCCGAAATCAAGAAGAAGGAAATCTACCATTGCGGATTGAAAATGGACTTCTCAACCCAAACTAAGTTGTCTCACCGATTGTCTCCATGAAAATCGGTGAGATCCTCTAACAAGAGATTTCCTCCCTTATCTCCTTGCCAAGAAGATCTTCATCATAAGAGGTAAGTTTGGCTATCCCACCGATTGTCCCCATGAAAATCGGTGGGATCCTAAAAAATGGAGGATTCTCTCATGAGATCATTCCTAAGGAGACTTCCACCTACCTTGTCCATGACAAGTCGGTGGGATCCTCAAATAGGAGGATCCTCCTATGTGTCCATGCTAAAAGGTTTTATCATCAAAGAAGGAATGTGTGGGTATGGAAGAAAAAGGTGCATTTGTCCTTTTTCCCATTCTTAGATATTGTCTCCATCAAACCTTTCTAGTATTGTAGGAAATGACACATCAACTTTTGAGAGTCAAACCTGACCTTCAAATAACAAGTGACAAGTGTCCCATGCATCACTTACTTTTGGCACTATATAAAGATGAAGACTTCTCCATGCAGAAACACTTACAACTCTTGAAGATTACTCTGTGCTTAAGACACTCTGCTCCTTTCTCTCCTTGAACTTTATAACTTCAATCTTTGTGTTTTAGAAGTTGTTTAGTTTTCAGTATTACTTTCTGAAGATTGTTAGAATAGATTTTATCTGTTCTTTCCGCAACAATCTAATTGTAGGAAATGACACATCAACTTTTGAGAGTCAAACCTGGCCTTCAAATAACAAGTGACATGTGTCCCATGCATCATTTCCTCTTGGCACTATATAAAGATGAAAACTTCTCCATGCAGAAACACTTACAACTCTTAAAGATTACTCTGTGCTTAAGACACTCTGCTCCTTTCTCTCCTTGAACTTTATAACTTTCAATCTTTGTGTTTTAGAAGTTGTTTAGTTTTCAGTATTACTTTCTGAAGATTGTTAGAATAGATTTTATCTGTTCTTTCCGCAACAATCTAATTGTTCTATGTGTTCTATGTGTAATTCTTGATTTGAATACTTTTAATAAAAGAATTAATTCAAGTGAAAAAATTGTGTATTGTATTCAACCCACCCCTTCTACAATACATGTTCTTGTTCTTATTAGCCATTTGGGACTAACACCGACGAAGATTCCATCAACTGTTTTCGGACTAAACTTGTTACAATTCTCTTTGTCGTTCAATACAAAGCATTTGCAACCAAAGAATCGAAGATGCTTTAAGGTTAGCTTCCGGTTGTTCATAACTTTGTAGGGAGTTTTTCTAAACCGGCGATGTATGATTGAACGATTCTGAGTGTAACATGCAGTTGCGACAGCCTCAGCCCAATGATATAATGGTATATTAGAATAAGCCAGCATCGTTCTTGCAGATTCGACTAATGTTCGGTTACGTCGTTCCACAACACCATTCTGTTCAGGAGTTCTAGCGGCAGAAAATTGTTGAAGAATCCCGTTTAATTCATAGAAATGTCCCAATACTCTATTTTTTAATTCTATGCCATTATCCGAACGAACGATTTTAACCGATATTTGCATGTTGTTTTGAGCTGACTTGATGACGTTGATCAGATTTTCTGGGGTTTCATCCTTTGAACGAAGAAACTTCACCCATGTATAGCGTGAATAGTCATCAACAATCACCAGTACGTATTTTCTACCACTAATACTCTCCGTCCTCATTGGTCCGTACAAATCTACATGAATTAGCTCAAGTATGCTCTTTATTGTTGGTTCAGGATTTGGCTTATGAGGAACTGTTGATCCCAATATTGACTCAACAATGATATTAATCTCTAATGTTCGAAACAGATTTATAAATGCGGAAGCGTTTTGGAAGATCTAAAGAGATTTACTAAGTAGAAATAACACACAGAATTATAATAGATAAAGTTGTAATAAAACAATGATTTAGCTCAATGATTCACTTCTATTAAATTCTCATAAACACCAAGAACACCGAAAGTGTGTGAAAGTATTCTGCTCTAAACAGGTGTGTGTGTATGTGTGTGTATTGTGCAAAGTTACCTGAAATTCTCTACAAGAGCCTTCTATTTATACTATTCTACAGGGGACAAGTATTAGACAAGAAGTACTAATGGTACAAAGACAACATCGTGGGACTGTATCAGGTACAACATTAATGTAGTGCGCCTTTTCTTGCAAAGGTTGCAACACATCAGAGGTGGACACATGGAATATGTAGGGCATGCCTTGTACGAACGATCTTCAGGATCTTCGTACATCAGAGGCACGTGAGAGGCACGACCGTCTTTGTCTTGAACTTCATAGTTCTTCATTCTTCTAAGTCTTCTAAGTCTTCATACCACAAAGGCTCTATCAAGTGTGACAGAGGCTCTGTGGCCTTGTCCTCTGAGAACGTCTTCTATCGGATTTTCACTTGGTGTCTTGGCAGAGGCTCTGTTGATGAACTTACACTTAGCCTATTTTTCTATACTTCTTTAAACACAGAAGTTGGAGCTAACAATCTCCCCCTAAGTATTGAAAAATAAAAAATTGGAAAGTTGCATGATTTTCTAAGCTAAGAACACGACAAGAGGTATTTGGCCTCTTTAGAAGATTTACTTTTCATATAAGGATATGCCAGAGGCACTTACATTCGATTACGTTGCAAAGTATGAAAAGTAAGCAGAGGATAGTTGAGGATGTCAGACTCTGGCATGTGGGAAGTCGTTGACTTTGCCTTCTGCGAGTCCTCCATCTTTAAGTTCACGATATATGCTGATGCAGAGGTTTCTGAAGCTTATGACAGAGTCGATGACCTCTATTAGTCTGTCGGCAAGTGCTTGATCCATGAACTCTGTTCCTCTGTGTTCCAAGAGGTTGGCTCTGAACTCGAGCATAGTACTTATTGCGTACTTTTGGCAATTAACCTCTAGGAATAACTTCAACTTTCCAGCAGGATCTCGATAGACATACCCAACCTTTAGAAATATGATGATAGAGTTTGGTCTGATTTCGGCAGAGGAGGGGCAGTCGTCTTGTTGGTCCCGAAGGGTTATACAAGCTTGTAGAAGGGGGGGGGGGGAGTTGAATACAAACACACAGATTTTAACTTTCTAAATTGTTTATTGATAAATCAAAACAATTTACAACTTGTTGCGGAACAAGATTAAGGACTAGGCCTAATCTAAACAAGTTAAGAAAAATAAGTTTCTTGCACTAGAAATAAGAGAGAAAAGGAGATAAGGAAATTATGAATAATAACCTAACACAAAGATAAGAGAAAGAAGGAGGCTGAGCACTTCATATTGAAGTAGGGTTTCTCCTTATATACTACATGCATTTAATGCATATCAGTATAACTTTATACATGGCAACAGATGATTGGTTGCATGAGTTGACTCCAGTAGACAACCTAGTAGCCGCATGATGAACATTGTAGAATCAGAGTTGGTTGTACGATTATAGACAAAAGGGATGTCCGTTCTGTCAGTTTCGTACCGAGACGTGCAAGGGGTTTTGGAGATAGAGACGTCAGTAGCAGATGCCATTTTTGTTTATAATTAAGAATAAGAACAGAAGATCTTAAGATGAATAAAATATTCAAAATAAGGTTTTTCACATTCCATTCAGACAAAAAATGTCTTAATGAAGATTAGGGTTTTTCAATGTCTATTAGAAAAAGAAATGGAGATTGGTGAATACCCTTGTTTTCCAGTTTCTTTTTAAGGAAAAGGATTCTGGAAAAACATATGAGATTTCAAGTTATAAGATTTTTATTTAAAACTTGGAGAACAACCATGAAGGTTGTGTTTATAAAATCAAGAAAAGAAGATGATTTCATTTTAAGAAGTTCTTTTGTTTGATCTTTAAAAAAAATAAAAAGATCAAAAACAAGTTAGTAAAGGTAAATATCAAGAGTATTAACCTTAGTAGTTGCAGAAGAAGATGAACAGATTCTGGAAATACGAGTTCAAAATGCAACAATATTCTTTTATTGAGGAAGAAGAAGTTCGCGTAAAGGTAAAAATATAAACACAAAGGGTTTATATAGTGAGAGTAGAAAGAGAAAACCTTGAGCGGGAAAAGATTTTCATGATGACACGAACACGTGTTTGCATTTGATTGGTTGAGAAAACGAAACGTGCAAACGTGTGTCAGAAAAAAAAAATGTGTCAGAAGTTGTCCGTTTGATCACAAACGTCCTTTCATATTTGGGGATGTCTCTGAGGATTTTGAAATCTCAGGGACATTTTGAAAACATGAGGCACTGAATAGAAATATCAGTATAGGTTTTATAAATTTCAAAATATCGCTGTAAGGAAGATATTTTCAGCGATGTAATTTGTTTTGAAATCTTTCAGTTCTAGGCGAACATCAGCGAGTAAGAGAGAACATACATTGATATCAGCGAATCAATTTTGTTCAGAGAGTAGGTGATAGAAAGGGTTATATAAGTTCATTTGTATCTGTTGGGAACTGAAGATTTGCTAAGTATGGTTAGTACTGCCAGAACAACGTTAGTACTGCCAGAACAACGTTAGTACTGCCAGAACAACATTAGTACTGCCAGAACAACGTTAGTACTGCCAGAACAACGTTAGTACTGCCAAAACAACGTTAGTACTGCCAGAACAACGTTAGTACTGCCAGAACAACGTTAGTACTGCCAGAACAACAATACTACTGCCAGAGCAAGGTTAGTACTGCTAGCAAAAGTTAATGCTGCTGGAACATTGTTAGTACTGCTTGTGCATAACGATGTTAATACTGCTGGTGATCATAATTTTGGAATGCGAGAAGGTTGGAGATAAAGATGGAATGAATGAAGATAAGCATGAAAGAATATTCTGAAGATCAATTTTGTTTTGATAGTTATCTTGTAATTATTTAGTATAAATAGATGTTGATAGATAGCTATTCAATATAAGAGATATCAGAATTCGTTTTTGTTTTAGAGAGAATTAACCTCAAGGTTTAGAACCCTATTTCTAGAGAAGTAGAAGTCGTCTTGTTGAGTCTGTTCAACAAGATTGAGGTTTGGTTGTAAACTTGTGAGTTGAAGCATTGAATACAAACAGATTGTGTTTTCTAATTAGTTGTTCATCGAGTGTGTTGAATTAAAGTTCTATTCCGCAAGATTCTTTAATTCTGATTTCTAAGTATAGTTATTCTTGTTTGGAATCGATCCTGACAAGTGGTATCAGAGCTCGGTTTCTTAGAAATCTACAATCATTATGGACAACTCAGTTGAATCAAACAGTACTCTTGTTTCAAAGGTTCCCATGCTCAGGCCTAATGAGTTTGACATGTGGAAAATTAGAATCAAGCAGTATATTTTGCTTACTGATTATTCCATCTGGGATATTATAGAGAATGGTCCATGTGCTGAAGGAAAAGTTGAACCAGATGGCAAACGACCCCCTCCAAAGACTAATGCAGAAAGAAAGGTTAGACAAACAGAGATGAAAGCCTTAAGCACTCTGCTTTTGGCTATTCCCAATGAGTATCAGCACCAATTTCATCACTGCACTGATGCTCAGATTTTATGGAATGCATTGGAAAAGAGATTCACTGGTACCAAGAGCACCAAGAGGAACCAGAAGGCAATTCTTAAGCAACAATATGAAAATTTTACTTCTGCAAAGAATGAGTCTATGACTCAAACTTTTGATAGATTTAATAAGTTGATTGGAGAATTGGCTACAGTTGGAGTTCATATGGAGGCTGATGATGTCAACAGGAAGTTTCTAAGATCATTAGGTGAGGAATGGACAATGTATACTGTGTCTTTCAGACAGAATGACCAGTTAGAAGATAAAGAGCTTGATGATCTTTACAATGATCTTAGGGTATTTGAAGCAGAGGTTGAAGCCACGAAGAAGCCCTCAGGATATGTGTATAATGCTGCACTCCTATCAGCATCAACTGATTCTACTGCTAACCCTGAATCAGTTAGTACTGCTGGAGGAGTCAATCAGGAGAAGGCCAATGATTCTGTACTAGAAGCTTTCTTTTCTAGTCATGTTAACTCCTCATTAATTAATGATGACTTAGAACAGATTAATGCTGATGATCTTGAGGAGATGGATATCAACTGGCAGATGGCTATGCTTTCTATGAGGGTGAAGAAGTTTATAAAGAGGACTGGGAGAAACAACTTTTCCCAAAGAAGAGAAGATGGTGCTGGGTTTGACAAGTCCAAGGTGGAATGCTACAAGTGTCATAAGATGGGACACTTTGCCAGAGAATGCAGAGGTGGAGTATCTCAAAACAACCATCAACAAGCTCAGACTGGAAGCTTCAACCAGAACAGAAACTCTGTTCAAGCCCTTGTTTCTCAACAAGGAATGGGATTTGATTGGAGTGATCAAGCAGAAGAGGCTATTCAGAATAATGCACTCATGGCAGAAGTCTCAGATCTTCCTACTGAGGTAAAATCTAATCTCTGTTCTCAAGCTTGTATAGACACTGTGAAAAGGTATAGAGATCACAACTAGGGAATGTGTGATGACCTTAAGAGATTAGAAAAGGATAGAAGAGATTATGTAGTGATTGTTGAGAGGTTTGAAGAACAAATTAAGGCTTTTCAAGCCAATGAACTTCAACACTCATATGATACAAACTACTGGAAGTGGGAAAAGAATGGTCTGGAGTTCCAACTGAAAGAGTCCAGGGAGGAATGTGAGAAATTAAAAGGAGAACTTGAGAAAGTAAAACTTGATGTTGAAAAGTTTTCATGTGCTTCTAAAGTCATGGACACCATAATAAATGCTCTAATCCACAATAAGATGAAACCAGGCCTTAGGTACAATGCCACACCCCCACCCTACAACAACACATACATCCCTCCTAGGTCAAACCTGTTAGAAACCATGGATAAGAAGGATTTACCTGAAGGAGCTACTAAAGTAGATCCATTAGATGAAGTTGTTGTTGAGGATAAAACTGAAAAAGAAGAGTCTAAGAAAAGGAACAAGAATGTCAGTGGTGAGATCCCCTTAGAGAATTACATCAAGACTAATGAGGAAGGTGGAAGTCCCTGGGATAAGAACAATGAGATGAAAAGATCTGAAAGAGGAAAGGGAGTTCATTATACACAGACCACTGTTGTGAACTCCAATACTTGTGAACATTGTTCTTGCAAGAATTCTCAAAAGTATGAGCCCCAAAAACATGATAAAGGGGGGGGGGGGGGGGGGGGGAACCAAAGAAACTGGAATAATCAGTGGGCTCAAAAACAAGGAGTTGATCTGCAAAGGATTAACAGACCAAAACCTTGTTTTATCTGTGGCAAACCGAATCACCTTGCCAAACACTGTTATTTCAATCCTATTAACCAAAGCATAAATTTTCAAAGAACTTTTCAAAAAGCAAATGGTTATAGGAAGCCTGTAAGGAACCATGTGGCTAAGAAACAAGCTAAATCCAAAAGCCACATGAGGAAAAAGACTGAAAAAGAATGTGTCACAATGTGGGTTCCTAAAAGCACTAGTGTTAGTACTGCTGTCTCTGATAGTACTGCTGCCTCAGATAGTACTGCTGCTAGCAGTATTAACACTGTTAGTACTTCTGCTAGCAGTATTAACACTGTTAGTACTTCTGCTAGCAGTATTAACACTGTTAGTACTTCTTCTAGAAGCAATACTGCTGCTAGCAGTGTTAGTACTGCTAACACTGTTAGTACCTCTTCTAAAGATAATACTGCTTCTAGTGTTTGTGCTGCTAGACCAATCATTTTGACAAAGTACTCTAGTACTGAAGTTCCTCAGGTAGAAAAACTTATCCAAACTGAATGTAAGTACTTTGATGAGCAAGGGAGACCCAAGACCACTTTGGCTTGGGTTCCCAATAAAAACTAATTGATTTATCTTATGTGCAGGGCAACCAACAGCTCAAGGGGAAGAGCATCTGGCATGTTGATAGTGGTTGCTCCAGGCACATGACAGGTAACATGGCCTGCCTCAAGAATTTCAAAAGAATTGATGGAGGACATGTTGCTTTTGGGAATAATCCTGCAGGAGGTAAGATAAGTGGTAAAGGTGATGTATCAAAAGGTAAGATGACATTTGAGGATGTTTACTATGTTGAGCAATTGAGATACAACCTGTTAAGTGTATCACAGGTCTGTGACAAGAAACATAGTATATTATTTACTGATTCTGAATGCATTATTCTTGCTCATGGATTCAAAGTAGTTGATGAAAACATGATACTATTGAGAACTCCTAGAAAGGATAATGTGTATTGTTTAGATTTAGAAAGTGTTTCATCTGATTCATCCCTAAACTGTTTGGTATCAAAGGCTTCAATGGATGAATCATCACTTTGGCACAGAAGGATGTGTCACATGAATTTTAAAACAATGAATAAACTTGTTAAACATAATCTTGTTAGGGGTTTACCATCAAAAGTTTATTCATGTGATGATCATTGTGTTGCTTGTCTCAAAGGCAAACAACACAAAACTTCTCATAAGTCCAAAGAGATAAACACTATCTCAAATCCTCTTCAGATGTTGCATATGGATCTGTTTGGCCCTACAAATGTCATGAGCATTGGCAAGAAGTCATACTGTTTAGTTATTGTTGATGATTACTCTAGATTTACTTGGGTATATTTTCTGAGAACTAAAGATGAGACAAGTGGACTGATCAAATCTTTTATTCTTAGAATTGAAAACCAATCAAATCAAAAAGTGAAAGTCATTAGATCAGATAATGGGACTGGATTTAAAAACTTTGATCTAAACACCTTTTGTGAGAAAAAAGGAATTGAGAGACAATACAGTGCTCCTAGGACTCCACAACAAAATGGTGTTGCTGAGAGAAGGAATAGGACACTGATTGAGGCTGCGAGATCTCTGTTAGCTGATTCAAAATTACCCACTACTTTTTGGGCAGAAGCAGTTAATACTGCTTGCTATGTCCAAAACAGAGTTTTAGTAACAAAGCCTAAAAACAAGACACCTTATGAGCTTTTTCAGAAAAAGAAACCATTTATTGGATTTTTCAAACCATTTGGGTGTCCTTGTACAATTCTCAATACCAAATCTCACTTAGGTAAGTTTGATAGCAAAGCAGATGATGGTTTTCTTGTTGGTTACTCATCTCAGAGTAAGGCTTACAGAGTGTTTAATACCTCTTCTAGAATAATTGAAGAAAGTGACAATGTCAAATGCAATGAGAACACACCAAATCCTATTGGTTCAGGTCCTGATTGGCTATTTGACATTGATTCACTCACTAATTCTTTGGGTTTCAGTAGTGATGTAAATACAGGACAAAGGGATGCACCACCATCAGATCACAGAATTCAGTCTGTGATATTTCCACTCCCTACCATTGATCCTGTTGACTTATGTGAACAAGACAAGGAAGCTGAACCCATTCAGAATGAAGAAGAGAGAAGAATGGAGGAAAATCAGCCTTCAAGTCCAAATTCCAGAGAGTCTGAAGTGACTGAAGAAGCTGAAGAAAATCCAGACTTAAATGAGTCAAATCTGGATGTGATCTTACAAGAGGAATCTGGTCATCCATCAAGAACTCAGAAAAATCATCCTCCTGAGTTGGTAATTGGAGACATTGCTTCTCCCATGGTGACTAGGAATCAAAGCAGACTTCAAGAGCTACAAGATCAGCAAAATACAGTTAATACTGTACTCACTTGCTTTCTATCCCAAATTGAGCCCAAAAAGGCTTATGATGCTATGAAAGATCCAAGTTGGATAGAAGCAATGCAAGAGGAGCTGCTACAGTTCAAGTTACAGAATGTTACAGAATGTTTGGATAGGTATATTGGCACCAAGGGGATTTTCAGAAATAAGAAGGATGAGAGAGGAATTGTGATCAAGAACAAAGCCAGACTGGTTGCACAAGGGTATACTCAGGAATAAGGTATAGACTATGAGGAAGACTTTGCTCCAGTTGCAAGGATTGAGGCAATTAGGTTGTTTCTAGCCTATGCCTCATATATGAAGTTCAAGGTCTACCAGGTGAATGTAAAAAGTGCTTTTCTATATGGGACTATAGATGAAGAAGTGTATGTCTGTCAACCCCATGGATTTGAGAATCCATTGTATCCTGACAGAGTGTACAAGTTAAAGAAGGCACTTTATGGTCTACATCAAGCCCCAAGAGCATGGTATGACACCCTGTCTACCTATCTCTTGGACAATGAATTTGAAAGAGGAATCATTGATAAGACCTTATTCATTAAAAGGAAAAAGAAGGACACTCTACTTGTTCAGATCTATGTGGATGACATCATCTTTGGATCCACAAATGATCACATGTGTAAAGACTTTGAGGAGTTAATGCACAAGAGATTCAAGATGAGTTCCATGGGTGAACTTACTTTCTTCCTTGGGCTTCAGGTGAAACAGAAGAAGGATGGGATTTTCATATGCCAATCCAAATATGTGAAAGACATCCTGGATAAGTTTGGATTATCAGACTCAAAGCCAGCAAGCACTCCAATGGAGACACACAAACAGATCAATGCTGATCTTGAGGGGGAGGATGTGGATGTCCATCATTACAGATCAATGATTGGATCACTCATGTATCTCACAGCCTCTAGACCTGATATTATGTTTCCAGTATGTGTATGTGCTAGATTTCAAGTTACACCAAAGCAATCACACCTTCATGCAGTCAAGAGGATATTTAGATACCTAAGAGGCCAACCTAGATTAGGTCTCTGGTATCCTTATGAATCATCCATTGATTTACTTGCATACTCAGATAGTGACTTGGGTGGAACTAACATGGATAGGAAGTCTACTTCAGGTGGATGTCAGTTTTTGGGTGCAAGACTACTATCTTGGCAGTGTAAGAAACAAACCACAGTGTCCTTATCTACCACAGAAGCCGAGTATATAGCTGCTGCAAGCTGCTGCTCTCAGGTTCTATGGATACAGAATCAGATGCTGGACTATGGGGTAACATTTCTGCACACTCCAATCTTCATTGACAACAACAGTGCCATTAGCATTGTTAACAATCCAATCAAACACTCAAAAACAAAGCACATAGAGATCAGGTATCACTTTATTCGAGATTGTAATGAAAAGAAACTAATTCAAGTTGCTAAAGTTCATACCAATGACCAGTTTGCTGATCTATTCACAAAAGCTTTTGATGTGGGTAGATTCACCTTCTTGGTAACAAGTGTGGGCATGATCAACCTTGAATAAAGTCATGATTTTCAGTTTTATACATGTATTTCCTTCTATATTTGGTACTACTAACTTTTTTTCTCAGGATCTTCTGTATGACTCAGATTAACAAGTGCTGAAAAGTGCAAGTATAGTTACTACTGCCAGTGGATAGTTACTACTGCTAGTGCATAGTTACTACTGCCAGTGGATACTTACTACTGCTAGTGCATAGTTACTACTGCCAGTGGATAGTTACTACTGCTAGTGCATAGTTACTACTGCAAGTGGATAGTTACTACTGCTAGTGCATAGTTACTACTGCCAGTGGATAGTTAATACTGCTTCGTACTTAATACTGCATGTGTCGTTAATACTGCTTTAAAAGAAAAATTAGGGCTACTACTGCTATAAATACCTCTTTCAGCCCGCCAAAGTTCATAACGTCTCTTTGAATTCTATTCATCTCTCTCTCTTTCTGACTATTCTCTCCCAAGAATCTCTGTTTTCTGTCAAAAATCCTCAGGTACAATGGAGTTTATCGACTAACACAACGAGATTTCCATGCTCCAGAAGCCAAAACAGTCCGCAGGTTTTCACGACATTGTGGATTTCTTCAAATCCACGCATATATCATATGCCCTAACGGTGACCCCGACTATCTACATCGAGCATCAGAAGCAGTTCTGGGAAAATGCCACCGTGGTGTCTGAAGATGGGCAGAAAATCATCAAAACAAGGGTGTGTGACAAACCCTTGAATGTTACAGAGGAGCTTATTCGCATCACTCTTCGATTGGATGATGCCTCAGGTATGACGTCTATTCCTAATGACGATCTATACTCAACTTTAACGAGAATGGGGTATGAAGGTCCCATTGGAATCATTAAGTTTTTCAAGTCAAAATTTTCAACACAATGGCGATTCTTTGTTCATACCTTAATGCATTGCATGTCAAAGAAAACTACTGGATGGAGTGAGTTTAGCAGTACCATTGCTTATGCCCTGGTCTGCTTGGCCACTGCCAGGAAGTTTAATTTTTCACAAATGATTTTCAATGATCTTGTGTCAAACCTGGAATCCAAAAAGAATTTATATATGTACCCAAGGTTTGTCCAAGCAGTGATTACTCAGGAATTGACGGATTTGCCTCAATTTAATGAGGTATATGTACCTAAACCCCCTAAAGGAAAGGTCTTCCCAAATACGAGAAGAACTTCCAGGGACTCGGAAGGAGTTGACACTCCATTGTTCTCTATAATGATGGGTGTGTCCCACACATAAGAAGGTATGGCATCAGGGTCAAGGCCCTCATTAGACTAACCCACTGATAGCCTAACCCCACCTTCAATCACCAAAGAAATTCCTCAGTCCATTCTTCAAAGACCCACTCCAAAAGTAACCAAAAAGTTTACAAGAAGAAAGGTACACAAGGCTCCTTCCCTTGATGTACCTCCTATAAGCCCAAAGCCTTTAAGCCCTCTATTGGAGCATTCTCCAACAGAGAATATCGAAAGGGAAACCACAGGGGTGTCTCCCAACCCCAAGAAGGTGCTCACTAAGGAGAAGGTTGAGCATGTGAGTAGCAAGGCTGCCACTACTTCTGCTAGCACAGAGAAGGACAGTGGTAACATACCTAAGACCTTCCTCACGGCAACTCAGAATGAGAAATCATTCAGAGGTCCCAGGTGCCAAGAAACCACGGGGGTAGGCAGTTCTTTTGCTAGGCAAAAGACTCCTACTAAAATTTCCAGTGATCCTTTAAAGGAAGTAAAAACTCCTAAACAAGGTGAGGATAGATATACATATGAGGAATTGATGGAAACCATTGCCAATATTAACACAGATGTTGTAAGTCAGCAAAAGGAGATAGATGGACTCAAGAAAGTGGTCCTATATCAGCAAACACAGCTTGAGAAGCAAAAGAAGCTGATTACCAAGTTGATGCACAGGAAGAAGAAAGCTCAGTATGTTCTTAAACGAAGAAGCCCCAACAATGATGCTCCCAAAAAGGGGGAGTCAGAAGCTGAATTCAACATGGAGAGTGCACAGGAAAAGGGGGAGAATGAGTGTGCTGAAATTCAAAAGGAAGCAGAAACTGATCATGCAGCAGAAACGGTTAATGCTGCTGAAATTCAAAAGGAAGCAGAAACTGATCATGCAGCAGAAACGGTTAATGCTGCTGAAATTCAAAAGGAAGCAGAAACTGATCATGCAGCAGAAACGGTTAATGCTGCTGAAATTCTAAAGGAAGCAGAAACTGATCATGCAGCAGAAACGGTTAATGCTGCTGAAATTCAAAAGGAAGCAGAAACTGATCATGCAGCAGAAACGGTTAATGCTGCTGAAATTCCAGAAACAGCAGAATCAAAAGAAGCAGCAGAAACCATTCCAGAAACAGCAGAAACAAAAGAAGCAGCAGAAACCATGCAAGAAGCAGTATCTGCAAAGGAAGAAGCAGCAGAAACAAAGGAAGCAACAGAAACTAAAAAGCCTACTTTGGAAGAAGTTGAAGTGGCAGAGGCTTTGATTAAAGCCAAACATGACACTCCTAAAAAGCAAGAAGAAACCCTGGGTGAAAAGCTGGTGTCACTAAAAAGAGCAAGAACCAAGTCTATAGCTACCAAGAGGAAAGTTGTCAAGAAACCTAGGGTAGAACCAGTGGTAGAAGAAGAAAAAGAAGAGGATGTTCCAGAAAAGAAAGATGATACAAAGGTTGCTGAAGAAGAAGTAGCAACTCCATCAGGTCAACCAAGTAATGCTCAATGTAATATGTATATCACTGTGGTTGATACTGATCCAATCAAAGCTGACCCATTATCGTCCATGCCTCATGAGATCATCTTCTGGGATACCTTGGTAGATCAGAGAAAGGAGTACATTAGAGTCAAAAGAGCAGATGGGAAGTTTGAGGTCTGTTCTACATGGGGAAGACTTATCAGAATGTGCTCTAGATCTGACATAGAGGAGATGTACAAGGTTGGAATGAAGCTGTATGGAAATATGCTGAATGAGAAAGGGATGTCTATCACCAAAATGGTTCTTGAATACCTGTGCCTAATGTTCAACCCAGAAGCAGTTCAGTATATGATAGAAAGAAATTTTCAAGGCATTACCAACTGGATGCTCATTGAAAAATGTGGAGTGTATGTCATCACACTTGACCATACATATCATGAGTATTATTTGGTGGATGTTGCATACAAGCACAACATGAAAAGGTTGAATGGAATGCCACATGCTAAGTTGGCTTGCAACAAGGATTCTGAAATGGGAAGATACTTGGTGAGAAGGATTATCAAAAAAAGTCTGGGGTTGAATCCCGATTTTTGTGTTCATGATTAGGTTTTGGAAGCATCATCTGAAGAACTTGACTTCTCAATCTAAAAAGTCAAGTTAGGGGGAGATTGTTGGGAACTGAAGATTTGCTAAGTATGGTTAGTACTGCCAGAACAACGTTAGTACTGCCAGAACAACGTTAATACTGCCAGAACAACGTTAGTACTGCCAGAACAACGTTAGTACTGCCAGAACAACGTTAGTACTGCCAGAACAACAATACTACTGCCAGAACAAGGTTAGTACTGCTAGCAAAAGTTAATGCTGCTGGAACATTGTTAGTACTGCTTGTGCATAACGATGTTAATACTGCTGGTGATCATAATTTTGGAATGCGAGAAGGTTGGAGATAAAGATGGAATGAATGAAGATAAGCATGAAAGAATATTCTGAAGATCAATTTTGTTTTGATAGTTATGTTGTAATTATTTAGTATAAATAGATGTTGATAGATAGCTATTCGATATAAGAGATATCAGAATTCGTTTTTGTTTTAGAGAGAATTAACCTCAAGGTTTAGAACCCTATTTCTAGAGAAGTAGAAGTCGTCTTGTTGAGTCTGTTCAACAGGATTGAGGTTTGGTTGTAAACTTGTGAGTTGAAGCATTGAATACAAACAGATTGTGTTTTCTAATTAGTTGTTCATCGAGTGTGTTGAATTAAAGTTCTATTCCGCAAGATTCTTTAATTCTGATTTCTAAGTATAGTTATTCTTGTTTGGAATCGATCCTGACAGTATCACTGATCAAATGTGAACCGCTGAAGAGTTAATCTTCTAAGTTCAACATTCCAAGCTCGCTGATGAGAAAGTTGAATCTTGTCTCATCAAGAGGTTTGGTGAACAGATCAGCTAACTGAAAATCAGTTGGGATAAAATTAAGTTCAATATCACCATTCATCACATGATCTCTGAAAAAATGATACCTGATTTCAATGTGTTTGGTCTTTGAGTGTAGGACTGGATTGTTGGCTATAGCGATGGCACTTGTGCTGTCGCAATAGATTGGAATCTTTGAGAGTTGTAGGTCATAGTCCAGTAGTTGATTTCTCATCCACAAAACCTGAGAACAACAGCTTCCAGCAGCTACGTACTCAGCTTCAGCAGTTGAGGTGGACACGGAGTTTTGCTTCTTACTTGTCCAACTCACCAGCCTCCTATGGTGCTTTTCCTATCCATTTTGCAACCTGCAAAATCACTATCTGAATAGGCGGTTAGATCAAACCCTGAATCTTTGGGATACCAAAGACCTAGGTAAGGAGTACCCTTAAGGTAACGAAAGATTCGCTTTACAGCGATCAAATGAGATTCCTTGGGTTCAACTTGATACCGTGCACACAAACAAGTTTCATACATGATATCAGGTCGGCTAGCTGTTAGATAAAGAAGTGAGCCGATCATCCCACGGTACATTGTGACATTAACAGGTTTTCTAGAAGGATCCTTGTTTAGTGTCAGCGGTGGTGCCATAGGGGTTTTCATAACCGAACTCTGAGTTAAGTCGAATTTCTTCAGCATATCTTTAACATACTTTCCCCGATTAATGAATGTTCCTTTCTCATTCTGTTTAATCTGAAGACCAAGGAAATATGTTAGCTCACCCATCATACTCATTTTATACTCAGCTTTCATCCTTTCAGAGAAACGAGTACAAAGGTCAGGGTTAGTAGATCCAAATATAATATCATCAACATATATTTGAACAAGAATAATATGGCCTTTTACTTTCCTAAAAAATATCGTTTTGTCGATTTTGCCACGTTCAAAAATTTCAATCAGGGGATAAGAGGGTAGAGTGCCATACCATGCACGAGGAGCTTGCTTTAAGCCATAGAGTGCCTTATCCAGTTTATAAACATAACCTGGATGCTTAGGATCTGAGAATCCTGGAGGTTGTTCCACGTAGACTTATTCGTTCAGCTTTCCATTTAGAAACGCTGACTTAACATCCATCTTATATACTTTAAAGTCTCGGTATACAGCGTAGGCTAAGAAAAGATGAATGGATTCTAGTCTTGCCACTTAAGAAAAGGTTTCATCGTAGTCTATGCCTTCCTCTTGTCTGTATCCCTGAGCAACTAGTCGAGCTTTGTTGCGGGTTACGGTTCCATGTTCATCCAACTTGTTTCGATAGACCCACTTAGTGCCTATCACTGACTTGTCGGATGGTCTAGGAACAAGCCTCCAAACTTTGTTTCTTTCTAATTCAGTCAGCTCTTCTGGCATAGCGCTGACCCAGTTTGGATCTTGGAGGGCATCATCTGTTTTCTTTGGTTCAATCAGAGAAATAAAGTTAACAAATAGACAAATATTACCTGCACTTCGTCGAGTCTGAACACTAGCGTTTGGATCACCAAGTATTTGTTCAATAGGGTGATTAACAGTCCATCGCTGAGCCGGAGCATAAGAAGTTGGCTTAATATGAACTTCTGGAGGTGCTGAAGATGAGGCTTCAACGACTTCTGGTGTATCAGCCAAGAGAGGAAAAGGTGCAGCTGTAATTTCATTCACTGATTGCTGAGAAGTAGATGGTATGTCTGAGATAGAATGTTCAGAAATAGACATTATGTTAATAGGAACAGCTGAGACCCAATATGTTTAAGCTTCACTAGTCTGCATGCCTTGGATGATAGTAGGACCATCATCTTCAGCGGGTTGAGTATGAGGTGGAGTGGGAATGTCTTCTGAATCTCCAAGATGAGAAAACATCCATTGATTCAGTTCTTCATTACCAGCAGAAGGTCGAGAATTCGCTGAATGGGATTCGTCAAAGGTGACGTGGAAGTTTCTTCTACAGTCTGTCTTCGTTTATTGAAGACTCTGAAGGCTTTGGAGATAGAAGAATATCCAAGGAAGATTCCATCACCAGCCTTAGGATCAAACTTTCCAAAGTCACTTCTGTTGTTCAGTATGAAACATTGGCAACCAAAGAAATGAAGAAAGCTGATAGAAGGCTTTCTCCCATGGAAAAGTTCATAGACTGTCTTTTTGAATCTTTTGACGATCAGCGACCTATTTTGCATAAAACAAGCAGTGTTGACAGCTTCTACCCAAAACTGAGTAGGCAGGTGAGAATCCCTGAGCATTGAACGTGCATCTTCAATGATAGTTATATTTCTTCTTTCAGCGACTCCATTTTGTTGAGGTGTTCTCACTGAAGAAACGTTGTGAGAAATACCCTTACTCTCAAAGAAGGAATCAAGAGAATTGTTTTTGAATTCAGTCCCATGATCACTCCTTATTGAGCGAATGGTCATTTTGTTCAGTACTTCCAGTTTCCTGATAAAGGTGATGAGTTCTTCAGGGGTGTCACTCTTAGCACGGAGAAACATTAACTAGGTATAGTGAGAGAATTCATCAACTATGACCAATGTATATTTCTTTCCAGCGATGGATTGTTTGTTAACAGGGCCAAACAAATCCATATGGAGAAGTTGTAAAGGAGATGACACTGAGGAGACTTGCTTGGACTTGAAGCTTGCTTTGGTCTATTTCCCTTTCTCACACGCTGAACATAAGGACTCTTTGGCGTATGAGTGTTGAGGTAGATCAGTAACTAACTCTTTAGAAGATAGAGTATTCAGTGTCTTGAAGTTGAGATGAGAGAGCCTTTTATGCCATAGCCAGTTGACATCTGATGAGGCTTTTGAGAAGACACAGGAGTTCTCAGTGGTAGTAGAGTCCATGTTTATTACATAAACATTTTCCAAACGATAACCGCTGAGAGGTATCTTCTCCTTTTTGTCAGTGACAAAGCAGGATTCCTTAGTGAAGATCACTTTGTTATCCTTGTCACATAGCTGACTTATGCTTAGAAGATTATGCTTCAGTCCTTCAACATATGCAACTCTTCCGAAGGTGGTTGTACCATTAGAGAGTACACCATAACCTCGAGTATAGCCTTTTCCATTTCCACCGAAGGTCACTGAAGGACCCCTCTCTTCTTTGTGTTCAGCGAGCAGGTTTTTCTTTCCAGTCATGTGTCTAGAGCATCCGCTATCGAGATACCAGATACCCTTCTTAACCTGCAAACAAAGGAACATTAGTTATATTTGGGTACCCATTTCATCATGTGCACACCCTTATCAGTGGAGGTGGAGGGAATGGAAGGTTCAGCATTCTTCGCAGCATTAGAAGATTCAGCTTCTGAACTTGTCTTAACTTTGGTTAATTTCTTAACCTCAGTGGTCTTCTTTGCCTTGGGGGCGTTTATCTTCACCTTAGCTAACCTGTCAGCTTTGGTGGCTGTGGGGCACTTACTAGCAATATGATCGGTAAGTCCACAGTGATAACATTTCCTATAGCTAAAAGTAGCTTTAGGACCATTTGCATGCTTACCCTTAAATTTTAAATCAGAAGGGCCAGCACCAAGTATACCTTTGGCATTGGAAATAGGAGGAACAATCAGTTCTTCAGATTTCTTACCAGTAATATCCACTTTTAGTCTAGGAGTAGATCGCTGAATAAATCCAGGGATCTTGTTCATAGAGGTAGAGGGATAGCTTACTAAAGCTTTAGAAGCATTCAGCTTAGGTACAAAGGTACCCTTCTGAGGTTTTTGGTCGAAAACTTTTTCTTTACCTTTATCCTTTGAAGTTAAGGTAGGTTTTTCCTCGGGGATAGGAGATTTTGAAGAGGAACACTGAGATGAGGAAGTGTCAACGACTGAGGATACGAAAGTTCCAAATTTGAGCATGAAGCGATCAGTGGCTTGTTCTGGAACATAGGCTTTGTAATCAATGCCACTTTTATCACTCAGAGGTATCTGAGACTTTATTATCTAAGTGATCGTTGTTGAGGATTTATACCATCCTTCAACAGTAGCTTTTTCGGCATTCAATGCAGTGATAGCCTCTTCGTGTTCAATCTTGACTAGTTGGTTTATATGAACCTGATCTCTTAAGTCTTCTTCAATTTTAGAATGCTTTTATATTTTAAGGTGACAGTTTTTAAGTTGTTCAGCGAGATCTATATTTTGATTTTCAACAACTGCTTTGCCAGTCATGGCATCATATAAACTCATAGTCAGAAGATCGATCTTTCGAAGACTATCAACTTCATGGAGATTTGAAATATGTGTAAAGAAAGAAGTTGATACCTTGGAGGTAGAGGCTAAAGTAGAGGGAATGTTAGATTTATCTTCCTCTTCTTCAATTTTGGCCATGAGACATAGATTGGCCTCATCATCATCTTCAGAGTTAGATGATTCTTCTTCGTCAGAGGCAGCCCAATCATAGTCAGCCATTAGGCCTTTGCCTTTCTTCTTAAAGCCTTTCAGTTTCGCATACTTGTCTTTCAGCTTTTGATACTTGTCATCTCTAGCCATGGGGTTAAAGGATTTCTTGTGGAAAGCTGAGGGTCTAGAAACTTTCTTTGACCTACACTCGCTAGAAAAATGTCCTATCTTTTCGCAGTTATAGCAAGTAGCAGTAGCCTTATCAACAAGAGTTGATGATCTAGGCTTGTCAGTAATAGCAAGAGGTTTATTCTTTCTGAAATTTATCTTTTTGGCGAATCTCCTGAACTTATTGGAAAGGAGGGCCATAGATTCATCAAGATCTGAGGAGTCAGGATCTGATGAGCATTCAGAGTTAGTCTCCAACTCAGTGATAGTGATAGAAGATCGTTGAGTTATAGGTAACTCTAAGATTAAAGTAACAGGGGTGCTTTTGGAATCTTTCACAAGATTCTTCTTAAGATGACTCGACTGCTCATGATTGAGCATAGTGCCATATAAGGTAGAAAAAGTCATAGATTTATTTGGACTTCAGACGTTCCTTCATATTGAACACAGATTGTGTCCCACATGGCTTTGGAGTATTTCAGGTTCATGACGGAATGGTAGAATTCGTCACGAAGATCCATAGAAAGGATGGATCTGGCTTTGGTATCGAGAGCCACTTTCTTTTTATCTTCATCAGTCCGCATATGAATTTCCTTAGGAACCAATCTTTCAGGAATAACAGCTCTATTCTCAGCAGCTGGAACTTCAGGATCAATTCTGATAGGAACATATGACCATTTTCGATATAGTAAGGTATAGTTGGGTCTACACCTTCTAAGAAGAGTATCATCGTATTTTTCTACAGATTAAAGTTATCTCTGGAAAATCTGGGTGGTTTAGCAAGAGAACCACTATCAATGTAGTTGGAGTTTGTGTTGGTAGCCATTATAAGAAATAATAAGAGAAGAGAAGATTAGTATAAGCAAGATCTTGTTTATGAGATTAAACAAATCTGCTCTGATACCACTTGTTGGTCCTGAAGGGTGATACAAGTTTGTAGAAAGGGGGGGGGGGGGGTGGGGGTTGAATACAAACACACAGATTTTTACTTTCTAAATTGTTTATTGATAAATCAATACAATTTCAACTTGTTGTGGAACAAGATTAAGGACTAGGCCTAATCTAAACAAGTTAAGAACACTAAGTTTTTGCACTAGAAATAAGAGAGAAAAGGAGATAAGGAAATTACAAATAATAACCTAGCACGAAGATAAGAGAAAGAAGGAGGCTGAGCACTTCATATTGAAGTAGGGGTTTTCCTTATATACTGCATGCATTTAATGCATATCAGTATAACTTTACACGTGGCAGCAGCTGATTGGTTGCATGAGTTGACTCCAGTAGACAACCTAGTAGCCGCATGATGAACAGTGTAGAATCAGAGTTGGTTGTACGATTATAGACAAAAGGGATGTCCGTTCTGTCAGTTTCGTACGGAGATGTGCAAGGGGATAAGACAAAAGTATCTTGTAGAGTAGACCTCATGATCAGCGCTTGTTGAACAGTTCTTTATCAGCGAGTGATAAAGTTCAGCAATCGCTGAAGTCTTCTACTTGAAACTTCACGTTGAGTGGACAAGTCTTGGCATCGCTGATATCCGCATCAGTTCATTAGTAGACTTTGTCGCTAGTTCTTGGGCTTGATCTTCGACTTCAGCGTAGAACCTTTGTTGACGTGAAACTTTTCTTCAGGGATCATAAGTAAACAAACTAAAACTACTTAGCGATCATCATTAGGGCTGAACAGACTCAGAGCTCTATTGATGAACAGGTTCGCTGAATGTCTAATTTAAAAGCATGTTTTCTATCAGCGGTACTGTATAGACATAGTACTTATCAACGATAGTGAAACTCTAATACATAATGTTTATTTACAATTTTCACTAAGCGTTTCTTAAAGAGTCATTATCAAATCACTGAGGGTTTGGATCAACACGTCTTTTGGTGGTGGAAGATATATTCTTTTTACTCCAAGGTCGAGTCTCACATCGAAGTCTGTGAGGCTGTATAGCAGAAGCTTCTCGCGCATTGCCTTTTTGATCACCAGATATGCCCTTTGAACTTCAAGCCTAGTGTTGTAATTCTTTTTTACCCAGCTCAGAAGTTCGTGCAGGTCATAGGGGCTCAGGTTTCTCAGATCTGCATATGAGAATTTGTTCTCGGTTCTGTCGGCCCTTCGGACATGATAGATGTTGTAATGAATCTCAGTGCCTCTGGTGTGAGAAATCTTGCAGTATACAACCTCTGTAATTTTTGAGTTAGAGAAGACTTATTTGACGGGTTTGGCTTTGGATCTGTAGAAGTCACCTTTTAGCTGCTTGAGGAAATTAGGCTGCAGAATGGATGGTGGCAAGGGATCGTTGATGGCTCTGCGATACAAGAATTTGTACACCACCGCTTCCATTTGTTGTAGAGGTGTAGAGGGTGGAGGCATGACCTGCGAAGAGCATCCATTTTCTGATTACTTGGGCCACCCCGTCTTCTGATGGTTTAGCCTTTGGATATAGGACAGATTTGGTTGACAGAGGTGCAATTACGAATGCCCAGTCTTCTTCTTCTAGTTTGGGAGTAACAAAAGCATCAAAAGAGCTCTTGAGTATCTTTTCAGTTTGTTGATGCTTTTGCTTCTTGGGTTTCGGTTCCTCTGTCAGGATGGACTTTCCCTTATCCTTGGCCTTAGGATGTTGTGCTTTTGCTAGTTTGGTTTGGGTTGCCTCTGTTGGTTTTAGCGGTGGAGCCTCTGAGGTATTTGATGAAGGTGCCTCTGTTGGTTTGACAAGGGACTTGGTTGGTGATGTATTTGGGGTTTCTTTTGTGGGTAGTTTGGAGTGAATAAATTGTTGCACCTTTAGTCTTGCAGTGAATTGGTGTATGTCTGCTGCTCTATGTACTTCTATTTCTTGTGTTCTTTGTTGCAGCTGATTCAGAACCTCTTCAGTTGTTGGTTTGGGTTTCTTTAGGTAGCTTCTGGGTTTTTAAGCAATAGGTTTTGTTCTTGTGATGCTCTTGGGTTTTGGGTGTGCTTTTGTGGGTGTGGGAGATGAAGATTTTGTCTTTTGAGATTTTGGTGTAGGGGATGGTAGTTGGCTTTCTTCAGTCGGTTTAGGTGTTGGGATTGGTTGGTCTTCTTCAGTGGAAGTAAGGATTTGAACATGCTCTGAGGTTTCCTTTAGTTTAGGTGAGGGTAGGTTCTCCTGTTGTTGAGTTGTTTCCACAGAGGTGGGTGTTTCCTCTGTGGTCTTCTTCTGTTCTTGAGTTTCAGAGGTTTGAGGTACTTGGTTTAATGGTTCGGCGTTAAGTGTTGGTGGAACTGGTAATCCTCTAGTGTCAGCTCTGTCTTTTCTCTCCTTCTCCCCTTCAAGATGACCAGATGATCCATCAGAATCATCAGGAGAGTTATCCTGACCTCTGTCTTTCCTACCTTCTGTCCGGCATGTAGTTGGTGGCTTCTTAGGTTGAGAGGCACCTGCAGCTATCATTTTTGCACAAAGATCATCGTAGATGCCTAAAAGATAAGCGACCTCTCCCTCTGAGTTGAAGCGCAGCTTGCCACGCTGGCTTGGAAATCCTTGACATAATTTGCGTTGGCAGAGGTGAAGGCCCTGATGAATTCGGTAATTTCATTCAAAACTCCTTGACCCAATTCTGTGAGCTGGGCTATGGTGATATAGTATGTGGGTTTCAGAGCCTTGGTTTGATTGATTGTATGCTCTTGAACTTTATCTAAGGCCTTCTGAAGATCTTATGTGGCAATAGCCATTGCAGAGTTTTTGGGGAGGTTCTTGTAGGCTTTTTTTGCCTTTTTTAGCTACTTTGAAAGTTTGGCAGTTGAGGTTTCTAGACCAGAAATGGCGGCCGGTGTAGTGGTTGCAGAAGTTATAGCAACAACTTGCATTTTAGTGCTGGCAGTTTTCACCTCTATGGACAGGTTGTCCACTTTGGTGGTCAGATCTGATAGTGCCCTTGAAGTAGCTTCTGCAAAAGTGTTGAAGGAGCTTTTCAACTCCTTCAACGATCTGGTCATAGAGGTGACAAGGGTTTGGAACTCACCCCTTGCGACATACGAATCAGGTGTAACCTCTAGGGGAACACATTCTTCCCCAACGTTTGTCCTTGTTCCTTGGACACCTTCTTTCGCTCCTGTAATGATGTTGAGAGCGGAAGGATTTCCTTCTGATCCTTGAGTAGAGGTTTTTGAGGCCTCATACTCTACAGAAGTTCTGTTAAGAACATTGTCCTGATCCACTCCAGAGATAGGTACAGGAATATTCTTAAGTTGACTTGGGGACTTGTCTAGATTCCTTTTGTCTATGTGCTCTTTAGGCTCATCTGAAGAGCCGATTGGTCCTAAGTATGTGTGTGTGTAGCAGACGAAACGAAATCCTCTGCGGGGATTTCAAATGTGACCTGGGACAATTGATCACAAACTAGATGTGAGTCCTTTGGAGAGGACTCCATCGGAATGGTTTCCCCAGATACTAGAGAAATAGAGGTGGAAATAAGTTCCTCTGCCCGGTTTGCTTGGGTTGGATCCGAGATGTACGGATCTTTTTCAATGACACCTTCTGCCACTAGATTGGCGATGTCAGAAATGTGGGTAGCACTGGGAGGGGGTTTTGGATGTGTGCCTCTTTGCTCTACAACATCTTTTAAAGCTTCCTCCTCCGTCAAATATCCTAGGATAGGTAATTCTAGCTTAGATTGTATCTCTACCCAGGTATCCTCAGTCTCTATCATCTCCTCTATATTCTGTAGTTCTGGGTCGTAGCTTGGAGGAGAGGGAAACTGGTCACCGTATCCCTCTAGATCAGAGTCAACCTCTGAGATAATGACGTTTGGGTTGGTTGTATTCCAATCTGGGAGGGATTCTGCATTCTACATAGAGGTGTCCAGAGATTTGACAATGTCGGGTCGTTCGATGAAAGTAGATAAGTCAGCCTCCTCTGCATAATGGATTGGAGTGGGGGAGGGCAGAGGTTGTTCAGTGGAAGCTTCATCCTCTGCACCTACTTCCTCTGCGATACTTTGCAGATATGATTTAGGCTTCTGTGCCTTTTTCTTCTTCGGCCTTGGGGCTCCCTCCTCTGAAGATTTATCCTTGCGTTCCTTTTTCTCTTTTGGAGGAGGGGGTGCAGAGGATGCAACCATTGTTTTTGGTGGTGGTTGGGAGGTCTGTGCAACACTCGAAGAGGTGCGCTCTAACGGTTTCTTGGCTCTGGGAGCCTTCTTCAGTTTTGAGGGTGTGGCTGCGTGGGTTTTGGTTACAAAGGATATCATCTTCTTCCTCTGTAGTCTTATCTTTTCTAACTTCTGTTCATGTTTGGCCATTCAGTTGTTTCCATTCTCTCCACTAACACTGCTTTTACAGGGGCTCCTAGACGCGGGGGTGTCACAGGACTCGGTTCTGGAGTTCTGTGATCGCGTATATAGTCTAACCTAAGTTGTTCATCTCTTGCGTAGGACATAAATTTGGATGGCAGAGGTCGGCAAAATGAATACCCCTCTGTGTTCTTATTTGCGGCCATCTTGCCCATTGGGTAAGTTTTGACAATGGGCCCTTCCATTGGCCAATCGATAACAAGTAGCAGAACTTCCAGAATGACTCTGATAGTCCTCTGGAACTGCAAGGCAGGAAGATCTTTGACGTTTGGGCCCTTGGCGATACGATGGTCAATTATGTTCACAAGCTTTTGCATCATTAGAGCTGCAAAGTCAAGGGGCACGTCATAATACACCCCGTACATGATGGCAAGAATTTGGTGCGAGGCTTGGTTTGGGCTACCCAAATTCCCTGTGACACATCTATTCAAGATGGAAAATAGGGTATTCCACAGAGGTGGAAATCGATTTCTTCTGAAGTCATTCCTCTTGTTCAGGTGAGTGTTGTAGCTAAGCATCTCTGCAAAATCACAGAGCTCTCTGTCAGGGGGGATCTTGGCATACTCCTTTATCCCCAATACTCCTCTGGTGGGAAGGTTCATTCCAAGGATAACATGGTTCTGTTGAACTTAAGTTCTATATTTTCAGATTTGTCAGGATTGGAGACATAGCCCATGATTTCCCTTGTTTCTGCATTATAATAGCAGCTCTGCCAGAACTGGTTCAGGTATCTGGCAGGAATTCAAGTAACGTTCTTTGTGAGCAGGGTGTTCAGCGGGTGGTTTTCAAGGATATTCAATAAAATGTCATGTTCATCCCCAAAAGCTGTTCTTGAGGGAACGAGGTAATGATTATTGGGTTTTAGGGGTAATAAGTTCTCGAAATGTTCATTTTCGAGGAAGAACTACAAGTGTGTAGATGGAATGAAATCAACAGATTCACCCCCTTGTTAATGTTCTTGAGATTGAGGCCTGGATTTGTGTTGAGAGTGCTCATATCGAGCAGGGGAGTTCGCCAAAGAGTTTATGGTGGAAGCCATTATTGATTTTGTTGACTTTATTTTTATATTGTATTCAAGATTACTTGCTTAAATTGTAAAAGCCCAAATTGTATTTGTGGGCTTTAGTGGCTAATGGGCTTAGGCCTTAAAACCTAAGTATTTATTGTGTAAATTGTGAGAATTTTAGGTTAAGCCTCCTAGCCTCTAATTTCAGTATTCGTACGTGTAGAGAGAGAGCTTCAATTGTGAGAGAGTGTTCTTAATTCCTATATTGTAAACTCTTCTCAAATTATTCAATACAATTGATTGTTTATATATTGTTACTTATTATTGGGAACCAACAATTTGTATCAGAGCTAGAGACAATTTTTGTTGATTCAAAGCACACCTGGTCGATTTTGCTGCTGTATCAATTTTTTTTCAATCGATTTCTGGTTGTCACTCAAAATTCAAAGATTTCACACATCCCTTATCAATCAGTTCTTCCAGCAGCAAGACATAGAACTGTTCCAGACCCAACCCTGTTAATCAATTCCAGCAGCCCAGACACAGATTCTGCAGAAGATTTCAAACAGCCCCTGTTTGATTCTTACGGATTTTCAGCATACGACTTCTAATACAGGTTTATCAGTTTCATACTCTTAAACTTGACCTGTTGTCGTTTTAGATTTTAATTAATTTGACCTGCTGTGTGTAGAAATCAGTTTTTAAGTTCTTAATACTTAATCTGAACTGGGTATTTGAACCTCTGTGTTTGCATTAAATTCTGTGTTTTTTAATCAATACCATTTTGTCTCACGATCTCTCAAGTAACAATATGTCAAGACTAAGATTTAGTGCTGATGCTGATTCTCATTATTATTTGAAACTCAGTACTAATTTTCACAAGATAATTCCTACTCTTGAGAAAGAACTAGAAAAAAGGAATAAGAGCATTGTTATTGATTCAGATAAGATTGCTAAGCTTGAAGAATCAGGTAAACTCCTAAACCATGAAAATCTTGAACTAAAAAGGAATTTATCTAAGTCTGAAGAAGAGAAGAAAAGCCTTGAACTTAAGTGTTTAAACTTTTCTAATATGATTTCTAATTTTGAAAAGCTTGTGATCTATGAAAGAGAAAAGTTTGAAAAGGAGAAAACTATTTTTGAAACAAAGTATGTGGAATTTTCTTGCAAAATCTCAGAATTACAGAAAACTCTTGAAAAGGAGAGGAAAGAGCATGATTTTGAAAGAAAAGAGTCTGAAAAGGTGAAGGTTGAAGGATTTCAAACAAAGCGTTTGAAAGATGATTTTGAGAAAGAATGAAAGGTTTTTAAAGCTGAAATGTCCAAATTGACAAAAAGACTATCTTATTTGTCAACCAAGATTATGTTGGAGAAGATGTGTAAATCAGATCTTCTAAAGAAGTTTGATGTGAATTTAAAAGAAAAGGATGTTTTAGCTAAAAGGCTTAAGGAATTTGACTTAGCAAACTCTTGTGCTGATAATACAAATAATCTTGTCTTCAAAAGAGTGAAAATGGTTTGGAAAGTCAAAAGCTCTACTCCTGTCAAAAATGCTCCAAAGCCATCTGTTTCTGTTAAACATTGTTCTCTTCATTCTCATAACTGTAAATGCTTTGATCTTCTGTTTAAATTAAAGAACCATTTGTCTAGATCAAACTGTGTTCAAAATGCGTCATTTCAAAAGAAATTTCCAAAGACCCAAAGTGAGAAAAGTCACAGGAAGGAACCTGGCAAACCAGCAAAATCTGGCAAGCCAGATAACCTGAAGACAGCTCCAATTACAAACAGAAAAGGACCTATAAGTTCTGAACATGTAGTTCAGAACTTCTGAACATTATTCTGATTAAGCTTCTCAGAACTCCTGACTCTTCTTCTCAGACTTCAATACTTAGAAAACTTTCAGAGTATTCCTTCTGAGCCTTCTTGGTCAGAACTCTGACTCTTCTCTTCAGAACTTATGAGTCTTCTTATCAGAATTCAACACTTGGTTTATTGACAAAACTCATATCTAACACATTTGAAAGTCCGTAAGGTATGACATCATAATAGTGCGGACAAGGAATCGACGAACAGCTTCAAGCGCCTTTGTTACAGGAAGTGGTCGGATTGTTCTTTTGCGAAGATCGTTCAGAATAGCCATGAAGTCAAACGGTTGGAGGTGCTGGAAGTCGGCTTCAGAAAATTCACATTCATTCCCATATGTTCGGCGGACGGTGAATACAGGATAAACAATTTTCATCATGCGGCTTGACTCGATGTTGAGTACCTCTGTTATTCGATGTTTGGTTCTGACTTGGCTAATTGGTAGGGTTCACTTCATTGCGCAGATATATCGGCGTTGGTATTCGGGCCTGTAGTTGTAAATACCAAGGCAGAATGTCAGCTCGATCTTGTGCAGCTTGTGAACGTACAACTTCTTCATGGTTTCCTCCAAGTGAGGGATAAGTACGGTGATCTTCTCCCAATGAATTTGTTGCTGAGGAGGGGGAGGAAGATCGGAAGATGTTTATTGTTGTAGAGAGGATGTTGGATTGTTGATGTTTGCAGTTACGGGTTGTTCAGAAGTTCATGTGGGTTGGTCTGAGTGAACGGGAGACATACCATATAAGTTCTGTAACCGAAACTGATCGTAGTCGATGTTGTCGTCTTCATCAGTGGGGAACGCCAAATTTACGTGGAGATTTACGGCCGTGGCAGCTTTTTCGTACCATGCGTCTTTGGTCTCCGGGTCGGCTTCACAGTCTGGATCAATCATATCCACTAACTGTTTGTCTTATGAATCAAGGTCGATCAATTCCTGTGTTGAACCCTCGGGCTTTTCAACCGTCGGGTCTTCTTCATCAGATATATCCATGTCAACTACCATTTTAGTTAATGGCAACTCGGCTTCTTGTGTACCTTCGGTTGTTGTAGCCGCGGTTGGTGGTTCCGGATGAATCACGGTAGTTGTTTCAGTGAAGATGGGGGCGACGGTCTCGGTTGGCCTTAATTGTTTCTCCCCCTCATGGTGATCAGGATCATCCTGGTCATCGTGTTTCTGCTTCAGACCGCCAGCTTGACTCTTGCATGGGTCTTAAAATGAACGAACTCTCTCAGACAGCAGTTTCATAGTAGAGTCAATGCTATCCAGTCTTGAGGTAATTGATGAAGAAGGAACAGTAACCTGTGATTTCAGAATTATGATCAGGTCTGCGTCGGGCGAGGCACGGGAATCCTGGAGCAGTTGAGCTAACAACATCGCCTTCAGGGTATCCACCGAATAGATTGGTTGAACGGATGTCGGTGGAGGTGTAGGTACGGTTTCGGGATCGATGAGCGTTTCTTTGCCTTTGATTAATTTGGCGAGCTCGGCGGCGACATGTTGCTCCATTGCCTCACGGACAGCCTTGAGGGTGCTGTCCAAGGACCCTTGTGAGTAACACCGGGATCACATAGATTGCCCGTTAAGACATCTGCCACGTAGGCAGAGCCACCTATGTTCACGGTTGGCGTGATAGTAGCCGTGGTAGGATTTCCTTCCGATCCTCGGTGTCCACTTATGTGGAGATCCTACGGAAGTTCCGGTCGGGTCACGAAGAGCCTCGACTTGGTGTTGTTTCGTTTCATGTGCCCTAGCCAAAGATTCGTCTATGTCAAGTGGCTCTAGACTCAATCGTGCACTGAAAGAAGTCGTGACCGGGGGCTGCTGGTCACTTGTTTCAACACCAGTACTCTCCGAGTGAGAGACCAGTGGAAGTTGTGCTTGTTCCCCGTGTAATATTGAAACATCCGTCTGTCGGGAGACGGATGAGAAGATACGGGGGTTGTGCAATTGCTCTACTGGGTCCACAGAGGCTTCTTCAATACCCCGTCCCAACATATGAGACGGGATAGTAGATGTGGCTACCCGGATATCACGTGGTTGGGTTTGCTCGGGAGCCTCGTTATCTTTACGGCTCAATCTTTGTTTGTTCGCTTTCGACCTTAACTCCCTCCTTCTCACATGTTCTATGTCCTGGGGAAGGTCCCTCTGGCGCTGGCTGGACCATGGGATTCCCTAACTCTCGTCTATATGCTATCACAGGTAGGGCTTTAGGCATATGCATAGCACGGATATTATCCTGCTCCCCCTCAAACCGTACATGGGGATTGACTTGCTCCCCCTTGGAGTGAGAGTGTTATTCACAAGAAGAAAAAAACAAGGTGACGCTTCCCCTCGGATTTTGTTGAGGTTGTTGATTCGCCATGGAATATCTGTAAAAGAACCAGAGTTAGGAAACAGGGCGAATAAACAAATTCTGGCTCGTACCTTTGTAGTAAGTGGCTCAATCTGATACAGATTGAGGACTGTTAGTAGGGAAACAGGTACTGGATAGACAGAACAAGGGTGTCCGGACAACACACTGGAAGTGCAACACTTACCGGACAAACCCAACTATCCAGACAACGAAATTCCGGAGGAATTGAATCTTTCCGGATAGGGACCCGGTCCGGAAACTCATCTGGAAAGATTGGGTTTCCGGATACCTGTCCGGAAACTCTGGATTTTCAAAAAACTTTTCATGTCCATGTTGATTTTGCAGAAATAGGACTATGTGGTTTTAAGAAACGAACATTCTCTCGCTCCCCCTCAAATTGAGCATGGGGATGACATTGCTCCCCCTCGAATGGTGCCGAAATGTGCAATGGGGAGTCCGACACAAAACTTTGGAGCATTTAAAGAAAACACTGTGTCGCTCGGCCTCAAATGATGAACATACATTGAAATCCATACGGGAGTATACACACACAAAAAAAACTTTTCAGCAGTTAAAAAAAATTGTGTGTGACGCTCCCCCTCAACAGTTGAGAAAACTTACCTGATACCGGCTCATGCTCCCCCTGAACACATGAACACTCTCTGCCAAATAGTTCCAGGTAGTTTGGGAGTAGCTCCCTCCTTCCGATCATGTGCTTGGAGCATCTAGAGTCTAAGTACCACACATGACCGTTCTGCAAAACAAGATTAGCGGACCTTCGGTACCCAGATTTACCTGGGTCCAGGAGGGTTAGGTTTGGCACCCTTCGGAGGAACTTGCTTTGACACGGCTGTCCCTTTGGGTGTAGGTTGTACACCATTTGAAGTAACTGGTTTGGACGCCGGTTGCTTCTTAGGTGTAGGTTTTACACCTTTGGTAGGAACTGGTATAGCATTAGGTTGCCTCTTCGGTGCTGGTTTAACCTCAGTGGGAGAAGCCCGTTTTGGAATGGGTTTGGTCTCCCGATGTGGTTTAACCGCTGATTGGGAACCCCGTTGATTATGGTGTTTCTTTTTGTTATTATGGGGTTTACGTTTGGGTGAATGATTATACATGTGATATGACCCAAACCAATCATTATTATTGATATCATCAAAGTCATTCCAACCACAAATAGAACAGCAAAAACAATCATGCGATAATTGAATCAGTTGCTGAATAGAATAAAGTTTGATTGGAAAATTAACATTTCGTTTAACAAAATCATTCCTACGATTCCAGACGCAATCATGCTTATTCATCCTAGGATAGAAAACGATGTTAAATGACTTTGACGCCTCTTTCACAACAGATTCCTTAGCTGGCCTCTTCGGTTTATCTTGTTTAGGCTGGCCGGTTTTTATCTAAACCCACATTGACAGCATGGTCAGTGGCTTTTGAGGAAACAGGATTTTTGACATGCAATCGCTCGGTCTTTTACCTCGGCTGTGATTTGTTTTGAGAAACAGGTTTAGATTTTGAAAGCTTAATCACAGCTGGGGCCTCGGTTTTAGAACAGCTACCCTTTAAAAAATTGACCGGGCGATTCACTACTGGAGACAAAAAATCAGTGTGACTAGGCAGAGGTTTGTCGAAAGGGAACGACTCCTACTCTTCTTCAGAATTTCCCTCAGAGTTCATGTATTCTGAAAAATCAACCTCCGGAATTACTGGACTTTCATTGGTTAAGGAAGGCGAGGAACACTTAGTGTCGGTGTGTTTTGGGGAATTTGGAGCGGAAACTAAGAAGAAATCAGAGTTTAAATTCCTTTTAACACACTCATCTTGAGAATCGTTGCTGTCTTGTGCATCAGAAATTTTTCCAATAAAAGCTTTGCACGAAGATGTGTCCGATGAAGTTGAGGAAATTTCGGGTGAAATCTCTTTCTCGGATTTGAGAGATTCAGATTTGAGTTGGTCAATCTGCTCTTGGAGCTGACCATTTTTCACGTACTCTTCCATCTTAGCTGTTGCCATGGCAGACAACTTTGATGTGAGTCTCGTGATTTCACACTGAAGGATTTCCTGTCCTTCATCAGATACAACTTCGGTTTTGACCGGTTGCACATTCTCAAGTTTTTCAACCAACGCTTGTTTTTCCATTTGAAAAACCGACCTTTCTTTCTCAAGCGACTCCTCCAACTCTACAATCTTTGCTTCCAAGTTGAGAGGGGGGGGGGGCATAGAGTTTAAACTCGTCCGTCTCGGTCTTGGTTGCGGCTGCTTCGACCTCATCCTTTTTGGAGGAATCCTTGGGCGTAGCTACCTTATAGGAGTCAAAGTAGTCATTTGAGAGATATTTTTTGTTCTTTTTATAAGAATAGTTTAAAGGTTCATAACAAAATGGAAGTTGTATTCCTCATTTGTGTGCCCGCTTATATTCCTCAGTTTCCTCTTCCTTTTCAGGTTCAAGAGGACCAGTCCATTGAATTTTATAACCCGGAAATTTTTCGGCTAACCCAAAACAATCAAAATCATACAGAATAGGGACTTGATATCTTCCCTTTTGAAAATAATGGGGATTATCATATCCGATACCCCAGTCTTTGTTGAAGTATGTGAACTCTTTGGGTTTATTTAAGAAAATGGTTTGATCAGTTTGACCCCTTTTATGGAGTTTGGTTTCAAGATCAAGAATTTTTGCCACAAACTCCTTGTGCTGAATTTGAAGATAAGAGCATTGATAAACAATTTCTTCTTTCTCATTCAAACACTGATCAAACCGAGACTGAAGTTCAGATAATTTAGCCCTTAAGTCATTTGGTTCTATTGAAAGATTTTTGCATTTTTCTTTTAACATAGCATTTTCAGACTTATATTTTTCAGTTGTTTTCTGTTGAACATCTAGCTTTTCGGTTAGAGACCTAATCTCAAGCAGTTGTTCTTTAGAAGTGGACTTAAAGGAGTCTGCCGGTTCAACAAGTGATTTCATTTCATTCATAAAGTCTTGTTGGGAAGATTCACATACCTGACTTGTCTTCTCTTCATAGGCTGGAGACGAGGTGCCGATTGCAATAGCATCTCGTGAAGACATATTTAGTTGCACTGGAAAATAGTCAGACGTTGCGCTCGATACAAAGTGGAAAAGTATCAAGGATACTTAAATGTCCCCCTACTGCGACTTAGCACGGGGGTCCCGCTAATGTAAAAGAGTCCGGATAATGTAAAAGAGTCCGGACAAACTAGAGTTTTCGGGTAACAAATGGTTACCGGATGCAATAGTTTCTGGATGAAATTGCAGAACATGAGACTTACCAGGAGAGTGGAGTTTACGAATAAAATACTTACCGGATGGAAATGGTTTACGGGTGACACGCTTCACGAAGGAGGGCTTGTCCGGGAAGAATCAAATTAACCGGAAACTTGGAGTTTTCCGGGTAAAATGGATTACCGGAAACATTGAGTTGTCCGGACAAACTATGTTACCGGAAACTTTGGGTTGCCGGAACAAATATACCCGGAAAGATTGAAATTAGGTCACTTACCCGGAAAGTTCTTGGTGTCCGGAAAGAACAGCGATTGTCCGGAAACCACGGCTGGTTTATCCGGATTCTGCGGTAGTTTGCTTATATCGATCGATTTTTCGATTAGGGTTGCCCAAAAATGTTCCTGAAAGATTAGAAACACTACCAAATGCAAAAATAACACTAACCCAATCGATTTTGAAGCCAAAACATCAAGTTTTGATGATAAAAATATGATTTTTAGTGATGAACACTCAAAACTTTTTGACTTTTAAAATCGCTCAATTAACCACTCAAATGGACGAATTGGGATGTGAAAATTTGCAGAAACACTAATGACAATGATGCTAACACAACCCAATAAGCGAAATCAATTCATTTTAATAGAATCGAAGATTTGAAAATTCAAGAATGACACAGACGAGTAAAAGTCAAGAAATTTACCAAAAGTCAACTTGAAGTCTTTGAATCAGATCCGTCCGTCTGCTCTGATACCAATTGTTAAACCCGGTTTGACCAGGTAACAACGATTCAAAGAGAAATAACAAGAACAAATAATGATTTCAACTTGTCATCCCTCTCGTATTCAATAATCAAGATAGTTACAAATATTGGAATGAAATATCAACTATCTCTCCCTAAAACAATTAAGCTCTCTAATGAATGAATCGCTAACCTAATTCAAGGTTAACATTAACCTTATATACTTAGGCCTTAAGCACCACGGCCCATGACCCATTAACCTAAACTAAGCCCAATTAATCAAATAAAAGGCTTTTACAAGAATAATAAATCTAATTAAGCTCTCTATAATTATTTATATATCTTTCTAATATGTAGGACATTTATGGTCCTAACACGATTGGACCGCAGAGGTCAACATGAAGCATATACAGAGGCCTAGGAAAAGACACATCAGTCTTGCCTTTATGGGAAGCTCTTTTGAGTTTACCCATTTCGCAAGCAGAGCACAAATGATCTTTACTGAATTTAACGTTTTGGCAGACCTTTAACAAGATCAAGTTTGACAAGCTTATCTAGAGTATGAAAGTTCATATGGCAGAACCTGTAATGCGATAACCAGACTTCTTCGTTTTTACAGGCAACAAGGCAGAGCTTGTCCTTCTTGTTCTTGACACTAAAGTTCATGAGGTACAGATCGCCTTTTCGTTCGGCTCGCTGAAGTTCGACTCCTGTATCTTCTCCTTGCAGAGAGAATAAAGTTCTTTTGAACATAACGTCAAAACCAGTATCACAAAGTTGGCTAACACTGAGAAGATTGTGCTTAAGGCCATCCACATATGCAACTTTCCAAACGGTTATGTTTTCCTTTTTGATGACTCCATAGCCTTTTATATACCCCTTCTTGTTGTCGCCAAATGTTACAGATCCTCCATCGAGTTTATTTTTGTAAGAGGACAGTAGACCTCTGTCGCCAGTCATGTGCTGCGACCACCCAGAGTCTAGATACCATATCAGCACATACTACTTCTGTAACATAATTAGAGATTTTTAGGTACCCATTTCCAAATGGGTCCAGCTCTATTAGGGGCTTCAAGGTTGCCTTAGCATCCTTGGGTTTGGTTTTATCTTCTTTCGAAGAACCATATTGTTTCTTCTTACCCTTGAATTTTGCATTCTTTTTGGGTTTAGAGAGGAAACAGTGTGGACTAGAGAAGTTTTGGTTCAATTGATGCATGAGTTCGAAGAAATGACAATAATTAATATGCGACGAAATTTGCTTAAACTTTTCATTGAAAACACTGAAACGGGGTACAAAGGCTTTATTATTACAATCTACCCTAGCATTTGACTTCCTATTACAAGAAGACCTATGTAGGCTAGATTGATTTTTTGAAAATTCCCTCTTGAGAGTAGCCTTTTTTTGACCCCTTCCTCTGTGGTGAACTTATGTTGGTTTCACTGTCACAGAAGTAAAAGAATTGTTATTTTCTGCCCATTTTCCCTTTTGTTGCCAAGTTAGTTTTTCTTGTAAAGGCCTAAAAGGTTTTGGTGCTTTTGAACATTGAGAGGATTTTTCCTTTTCTTGTTTAATTTTCTCAAGCTCGAGAGAGGTTTTGGCTTGTATACACATGTCCAAAAAGTCTGGTCAGATAGGAAGTTTAAATCCCTCTGAATCACAAGGAACTATCTCTGACTCAATTGAGTCAGTCTCAGATTCGTCAGAGGATGAATCATCCTCATATACAGAGGTTGAGTCACTGAAATCTCTGTCGACAGAGGCAGGACTTTCTGAGCATGTGCCATACTTGTTTTCTTCCTTTTCTTTGGGACTATCTTCTAAATCAGCATAAGTATTCATCAAGATTTTCTCAGAGAGATTTTGTTCAACAGAGGATGTAAAGAGGTTTTCATAAAAATTGTTTTTACCGATTCATTTCCATCAATTCAGATTTAGTTTTCCTTCTGAAGAGGCAGGCATGAACTCAGGCGCCTCTGCCGATAGTTTCATTTTAGAATCTATAGTGCAGACAAAAGCAACCTGAGATTGAGTCTTAGGGTCACAAAACTTGAAGATTCCTATATGATCTTGCGTTTTCAGATACCTTTTAGGTTTGGAGTCTCTTGTGACAGAGGCTGAGGGTGATAAATCTGCGTTTTGATACCACACATTTATCATCTTCAGAGGTTTCCTTTTGTGATGTTCCCCATAGATTTTCTGCCTTTTGCTAACAGAGGTTAAATTTGGAAATCCTGGTTTTCTTGTGCTTCCAATACAAAATAGAGAAGACAGGGACTTGTCTCTTTTGGTTCCTGTGTATGGGTCTATATCACAGAAGCCAATTCCCCTTCTTCCTATTTGTGTATTGATTTTTTCATATACTTTCTGTGCATCTTGATATTTCCTAATTAAAGGTCTCTGCTGAGTAAGACTTGATGTATGACTTCTCTTTCTTTTTGAAAGAAGTTCTTTAGAGCAAGGATGTTCATTCTGTCGCTCTCATTGTCCAAGAGTTCCTTTGTTTTAGCTTTAAGGGCAGAATTAAGTTCAGAGATCTTTTCTTTTAAAGGATTAAAATGTTTGTGCCAATTTGTCTCAATCTCTTCCTTTTCCAAAAATATTGTTGCCTTTTCTAGAGTGAGAAGTCTGGCTTCTCTCTCAAAGAATGCAAGTTTTTCTGAATACTCTTACAAGTCTTTTTCAGTTCAGTGTAATCTTCTGTTAGTTTAAGAAAATTAACTTCGGTTTTGTTAGCCCCAAGTATATGTTATGTAAAAGTATTGAAAATAGTATCAAGTCAGAAGACCAGCAGAGATCAAGCAGAAGACTTAGAAGAAGCTGAAAGAAGACCAACAGAACTCAACAGAGTTCTGGTGGAACCAATATAGCTCGACAGAGGCTCTGGTGAAAATCAACAGATGATCTATTCAAGACAGAAGACCAACAGAGCTCTGGTCTATGAGCTCTTGTGAAGTGAAGACCTTGGTGATGCCCAAGTCTCGTAAGAAATCACAAGTGTCAGACACGTGTCCACAACTTTCCATGTATACCCTAAAAGAAGGAGGCACACTTTACACGTGTCATTCCAGGGTACGATAGTACACTGTCTACACTTTATCAGGCTATATATAGCGAGGCAGTGGAACAACAATTGTAAGCTTTTGGAAGAATAGTTTTTCACAATTGTTAGAGCACACACTGCAGTATTCCATAGCATTGCCTCCGTACGATATTGTGTCCTGTGAGATTTCCGAACACACACTTGAATGTGTTCTTGGTGTGATTCTTTATCAATATACGAGCAGCGTTTTATACTTGATCTAGTTATCATTATTCATGTTCTATATTTGGTACTCACGGTTACAATATCATTTGCACAATCACTCACATTAATGGCTTTATTTAATATGCTTCCGCTGTCTATTTTACTACCATTTATGTGATGCAACGTGAATCTGGGATCCTACAATTGGTATCAGAGCTTCTTTGATTTTCTTAAATCATACGATCCAATCTACCAAGGTTGATTCATAGTTGTTGATTGTGTGTGTGTTTAAAGCTTCATTGTACTATGTTTTTAGTGTTTAAAGTTTGAAACAAGTTTTTTAGAGTTCATTTAATATCAATCAAAGCCTTAAAGTCTAGATTAAAGATCTTCTCTACTCAAAATACTGTTTCATTGGTTACTATTCATCGCACTTGCTGTTTATTCTCGTTTAAAACTTTTAAAACCGTTATACTCTGTTTTAAAAAAAATGGCAAATAACAACATCAATGCCATTTATACTGCTGGTTCTCTGACCAAGCCTCCTACTCTTCTGAGAGATGAATATCCTCAATGGAAGATTAGGATGGTTAACTTCCTTGATGGGATGGACAAGGACTTAATGCGTTCTATCACGGATGGACCATTCCAACCTATGGTTTTGGTTCCACGTGTACCAGAAACACAGACTACTGCAGAGATTCCTGCTCATTATGAACCTAAGACCACCGGATTTACTGAAGAAGAAACGAGCAAAATGGAAACTGATCTTAAGGAAGTTAGACTACTGATAATGGCCATTCCGAACGATATATTTCAAGAACTAGATTCATGTGTTACTGCTAAAGAAATCTGGGATCAACTTCTTAATCAACTTGAGGGTGGTATCAAGACCCAAAAGAACAGAAGGACCCAATGTATTAACGAATACAATGATTTCAAGGCACTTCCTGAGGAAACCCTACAACAAACCTACAACAGATTTAATGTGTTAATCAACAAATGTAAAAAGTTTGGGGTTGTTAGGTCGAAGGAAGATAACAATGTTCTATTTTTGAAAAGTTTAAATGATGAATGGTTAAATCTGTCCATGTCTTTACAAGCTAACAGGATCTAGATGCGTGGTCTCTTACTGATGTGTATGGCACTCTTACTGCACAAGAGAAGGATGTTGTCAAACAAAAGGGCAAATCCACCATTGCAGGTCCTATTGTTTTGATTTCTGATACAAAGAATCCCACAGAAGGAAAACCCAACAGAGAGAGTTCTAGCAGAGAGAAAAACAAAGTGAAGTTTGTGAAAAAGAAAGGTAATAAAAGTTTAGTTGCAGAGAGTGATAATGATGAGGGAAGTTCATCAGATGAAGATGATGATATAAATGCTTTTGCTAAATCTCTTGCTTTAATAACTCAAAATTTTAACAAGAGATTTGGTGACAAGATATTTGATAGAAGAGGTAGAGATGAGAGAGAAAGAAGAGGTTATGCTGCACCTCCACAACAGAATCACCTGAACAGAGCTCAACAAGAACATAGACCACAACCTCAACAGAAATATAATACTCCAGTTCCGCAGAAAAATGATGCTGCCCAGCCCATAAATCAAAATGATGGTCGGTGTTTTAGATGTGGCAAACCTGGCCATTTCTCTGCTAATTGTAGAGGCAAACTGGTAAAAGATCAGGATTACTACAAGAACAAGTACAAATACAATTACAGAGAGAGAAGCTATGTTGCTGAGATGGAAAATTGGATCTCTAATTCATCTTCTGATGATGAACCAGAGCAAGCCAACTTCTGTGGAGTCGCTGTTGATGATGAAAGTATGGAAGAAAAGGTTGATTGGATGACTGGAGAGATAATAGAAAGAACGGAATAAGAATATTTGGCTCATGCATTTGCTCTTACTGTAACAGAGCGCTGGAGACCACCAGACCCAGTGCCAAGGTATGTTCTTCTGAATCTAAGTCTGACTCAGAGTTAGAGATGCACGTTTCTTTGTTAACAGAGGAATTTCAAATCTTAAAACAGAAACTCTCTGAGGAAAAAGAATTGAGAAAACGTGCTCAAAAAGATCTGTCTTTTTACAAGAGAGAGAAAACTCTATTGGAACAAGAAAAGGAAGAAATCTTTAAAGAAAAGTCTGAGCTTGAGGTCTTGCAACAAAAGAAAGAAAATATGTTTTCTGAAAAGGTAAAAGAGTTTGAGAACGCTTTAAAACAAAAGACTGAGGAGGTTAAAATGTCAGAAACTGAAAGACTTAACTCTATTGCATTAAAAGATTGTTTTCAAAGAGAAAGGGAGGTCTTGCATCAGTCCCTACAAAGAAAATAAATCATGATTAAAAAGTACCAGGATGCACAAGATGTGCATATCAAGATTAACTCATAGATGGATACTCAAGGTCTATGTTTCTCTGACCTTGCTCCCAACAATGAAAGGAAAAAGACATCTCTGTTGTCTACCTTCTGTTTTGGGAAAATCCAAGAGGATATGATCTCTGGTACTGCAGCTTTTAAAAGAATCAAAACCTCAGATGTTTCTAACAGAACTAGGAGACTTAACTTTAGGAATGTCAGCTATGACTCTTTAGATCAAGGAAAGGTTTCAAAACCATCTAAAAAGTTCATTCTTGATCAAGGAAAAGCTAGAATCATACTTCCTAAATCAGATAAGTCTAACAATCTGGATCTCGAGGAAATTTTCAACTTCAACTCTTTTGTAAGACAGAAGTCTGTTACTTCTGTGGCTGAGTCCTCTGTTGATAAATCACAGAGTGAGCTCAACCCTGAAGATCCAGTATTCTCTCCTTCCTCTGAATCAATTCGAACATCATTTGAAGAGGATCTTAACAGCGTTGTTATGGAGAATTATGCATCTGATGCTTTAAAACCAAAGTTGAGAAAGTTTAAGTCTGCCAAAGCCGATAACTCTTTGATAACTCAAGTGTCTAACACCTCCACCAGAGCCACCAGAGACTTTCAGTGCTCTGACAGTGACTCTGATTCAGAGGTGGATGAGCAAATGTTCTGTGCTCAAGACAAAGTTTTACACAAACCTAAGAAGATGCCAGTTGGATCTATGGATTTGAAAAAGGATGTATCATTTTTTAAGAAACAATCAAGATTCATACCAGTAACTGAGTTTGATAACAAAGGCTTTAGAATTCTTGCTTCTAATACAGTAGAAGACAAGAGAAGAGAAAAAGGCAAGAATATTTCTATTAATAATACCTCAGTTCCATTTGTGTACAAGCCGATCAAGTTCACACCAGAGCAGAAGGGAAAATGGATAGTCGATGACAAACCTATTTCCAACTCTGGTGGAAATCAAAAGAAAAACAACTTTGTGAAAAGGGATTTCGTTTCAAGAAACAACAGCGTTAAGAAACAGAATCAGGACAGAATGTATGGTCCTAAAGATTTTCAGAATCAAACACCATTCAACAAACAGTTTTTGAACAACAGCAATGTACATCAATTATCATCATGTTCTATCAATTGCAATTGCATTCAATTACTGTTGCAACTGAAAAATCATATGAATGGTCCCCATTGTGTTCTGAATCAGTCACCTCAAAGGACAAATCCTAAGACTGTTCAGATTGCAAAGAGAAAACCATCTGGCACACCATCACAGAATGGAAAGCCACAAGGAAAGCCTGTTAACACCCCAAGCCTAACAAGAAAGGACGCATCATGCAATGGGTACCTAAAAGAAACTAATCTGTCTTGCAGAAGCCTCATGTGCAGATCTGGTACCTAGATTCAGGATGTTCCAGACACATGACGGGCAATAAGGAGCTGCTGACTTCTTTCAAAGACAAAAATGGAAGTGCAGTAACCTTTGGAGGAGATAATGGTGGACAGATTAAATGCTATGGTACTTTGGAGAATGGTAATGTTTCAGTTTCAAAGGTTGCTTATGTTGAAGGGTTAAATCATAATCTGCTCAGTATAAGTCAACTGTGTGATCATGGATTCGATGTCAATTTTAGGAAGAAGTATTGGTCCTTGATACTTTCAGAGTCTGGTCAAGAACTTTTAAGAGCCGACTGAAAAGGCAATCTGTACAAAATGAATTTTAATCCTAAACAAAGTACTACAACAGAAAAGCTCTGTTTAGTCTCTTTGAGCAAAGAAGATGCATGGCTCTGGCATAAAAGATTTGCCCATTTAAATTTTCAAAATCTTGACAAGCTCATAAAAATGAACTTAGTAAAAGCACTACCAAATCTTAAATTTGACAAAGACCATCTCTGTTCTGCTTGTGAGCTGGGTAAGATGAAAATATCTTTACACAGAACTAAGCGTGATCACAATTGCCCAAGACCTTTGCATATTCTTCATGTGGATCTTTGTGGTCCAATATCTGTGCAAAATCTGTCGGGTAAGAAGTATATTCTTGTACTTATAGATGAATATTCTCGATATACTTGGATTGAGTTCATCAAAGTAAAATCTGATGTCCCAGAAATTCTAATAAGTTTGTTGAGAAGGATACAGGTTCTGTTAGGACTAAAAGTGCAGAAGTTGAGAAGTGATAATGGGACAGAGTTCAAGAATTCAAGACTTGATGTCTTCCTAACAGAGGAAGGCATCTCCCAGAACTTCTCAGCTGCCAGAACTCCACAACAGAATGGAGTATTGGAAAGAAAGAACATAACTCTAGTAGAAGCCGCCAGAACCATGTTGGCCGGTTCTATCCTTCCCATCAACTTCCGGGCAGAGGCAGTCTCAACAGCATGTTTTACCCAAAACAGAGCTGTAATTGTAAAAAGATTCAAGAAGACTCCCTATGAACTCATCAATAACAGAAGGCCAAATGTGAAATTTTTTCATGTTTTTGGCTGTACATGTTATATCTTGAATTACAGAGAACAACTAGGCAAGTTCGACAAGAAGGCTGACAAAGGAATCTTTATTGGTTATTCCTTAACCTATAAATCCTACAGAGTCTATAACACCAGAACCAGAGACATTCAAGAAAGCATCAACGTGTCATTTGATGAAGATACATCAAGTACCTCTGATCGCAAATCAACAGATAGGACACAGAAGGAACAAAAGAAGCCCAGTTCTTCAAAATCAAGGGAAGAAGATATCAACCTAATGTTCAACGATTTCTTCAATGATGATGATGATTCCTCTGTCGACATCACCAGAGGCAATCAAGCTCAAAATTCAACAGAACAGAATCTGACAGGTACAACTCTTACTGGTCCCTCCAATACTTCACCATCTACTTCTCTGTCCACAGGTGATATACAGAGAAATGAGGAACCACAAGCAGATGTAAGAGAACCTGTACAAGAGCCATCATCACCTCTGTTAAACATTGGCAGAGATTCCCTGTTTGAAAGTTCACCTTCACAGAGCCTTGTTGGAAATTAACAGAGCAATGAGGCCACTCACCAGAGTTATGTGCCACAGAGCCCTGTTGCAAATCCACAGAGTTATGATGCTGAAGTTCGTCTTTTCCCATCAGAAGCACAAACCCCACCTGTTGTCCATGCTCCCCTGACAAGATGTACAAAGGATCATCCCCATCATCAAATCATTGGTGCTGCTGGAGATGGTGTGAAGACAAGATCAACCACAATAAATGAAGCTTTCTTTGTCAATTTTCTAAGCATGATTGAGCCAAAGAAAATTTCTGAAGCACTTGAAGATCCAAACTGGATTTAAGCCATGCAAGATGAGCTTCTGGAGTTTGAAAGAAATAATGTTTGGTCCTTGGTTCCACTCCCTAAAAACAAATCTGCCATTAGAACCAAGTGGGTGTTTATAAACAAAAAGGATGAAGATGGGATTGTCATCAGAAACAAAGCCCGTCTGGTTGCTAAGGGATACTGTCAGGAAGAAGGCATCGATTATGACAAAACCTTTGCTCCTGTGGCTAGGCTAGAAGCAATCAGAATCTTTCTAGCCTATGCTACTCACAAGGGTTTCAAGGTCTATCAGATGGATGTGAAATCGGCCTTTCTAAATGGCAAACTACAAGACGAAGTCTATGTTCAACAACCACCTGGTTTGGAAAGCTCAGAGTTTCCAGACCATGTTTACAAGTTAGACAAAGCTCTGTATGGCCTTAAGCAAGCTCCCAGAGCCTGGTATGAAACTCTGTCCAACTTTCTGTTGACTAATCACTTCGAAAACGGTACTGTCGATACAACTCTATTCTTTAGAAGGTACAAAAATGACATACTTTTGGTGCAAATATATGTCGATGACATTATTTTTGGGTCCACACGGCAGGAGTATTGTGATAAGTTTGAGGATTTGATGAAAAGTTTATTCAAAATGAGCATGATGGGAGAAATTTCTTTCGTCCTTGGTTTACAAGTTAAACAATCCATCAGAGGGACTTTCATAAGTCAGTCCAAATACATCTCTGATATTTTGAAAAGGTACAAGCTCAATAATTCAAATCCAATGAAAACTACTATTGCCACTGGAGTGAAACTTGACTCTGACCTTAAAGGTGAACCTACAGATTTCAAGAACTACAGAGGCATGATAGGGTCACTCATGTACTTAACTGCTAGCAGACCTGATATAATGTTTGCGACATGCTTTTGTGCCAGATTTCAAGCAAATCCTAAAGAATCCCATTTATCTCCTGTCAAGCGCATATTTAAATATCTGAAAGGGACTCAATTCTTGGGTCTCTGGTATCCTCTTAATTCTGGTTTCGAGCTTGTAGCATATACAGATTCAGACTATGGAGGATGCAAGAATGACAGAAAGAGTACTTCTGGTAGCTGCCAAATACTTGGAGAAAAATTGGTGAGTTGGACATCCAAGAAACAGAACTGCGTTTCAACTTCTACAGCAGAAGCAGAATATGTTGCTGCTGCTAGTTGTTGCTCTCAAGTAATATGGATGAAAACCCAGCTCAAAGAATATTGCTTGGAGTATGGCAAAATTCCAATTCTGTGCGACTCCAAGAGTTCCATAGCAATCACAGCTAATCCAGTTCAGCACTCCAAGACGAAGCATATCGACATAAGGTACCACTTTATAAAAGACATTTTGAAAAAGGGACGATTGAAATGTACGTTGTTTCAACCGACTTCCAACTTGCTGACTTCTTTACAAAAGCCCTTGATGAAAGGAGATTTAACTTCTTAATCATCAAATTGGGTATGCTGAACATGTCCTCCTAACTCTGTTTAAAACTCAACAGAGCCTCTGATGTTCCTACCAGAGCTCTGTCAAATAGTTGGGTAGGATAGTTCAAGCAGAGCCTCTGATGTTCACCAGAACTCTGTCGTGCATACTTTTTCAACAAATTCAGTGAATCTGTTTGTATATATTTCTTGTTAGTAATTTTTTTTCTTTTTGTAAAGTTTTTTTTAACCTTGTAAAAAGTTGAACAGAAAAATCTTTCAAGATAAGCTCACATTTCAAGGGGGAGCTTATAAAAGGAAAATGTGCATGATTTTAAAGGGAGCAAGTCAAAATCATTTCTTTCAAATCTAAATGACTTTGCTTCGTGAAGATAGAGGGAAAACCTGCTCTGATGAAAACCTTTTTGACAATGTCAAGAACTTAACAGAACTCTGATATTTCACCAGAGCCTCTGTTGATCCTCACCATAACTCTGTGGAATTTCTGAGATAATTCTGTTCTTGTTCTTTAATCACTTTTCACATCAGACAGTAGTTTAAATGATTTTTGGGTAAAAGGTGTAACATCTTGGGATACTTGGATGAAATGAAAAGATCACTCAACAGAGGAAAAACTATGCAAAGCTCCACCAGAGCTCTGTTAGTTTGTTCTGCCACATCATAAGAATCACGTCATCAGAGATGCGGGTTATTCTTTAAGCGTCAACCACTTGTCACCTACCCATCTCTACCCGTGACGGTTTGCTTGCTCAAAGGTTGTCAGAACCAAATCCACGTGGCAACCTCTGATTGAGAAACCAACCGTTAGCCGTTCGCACGTTCCTACTGTAGCGGCCGTTCCACTATCTGACACTCAAGTACCTACAGTTCCTACAACGTTTGTCCAGCCACACGATTCGAGTATAAATATTCCTCCCCACGACCCTTTTCACTTTTTACGCCTTACTAATCTTTCAAAGCCTGAATCCTTTCCCTCTCAAAGTTCAAAACTTTTGAGTTCTTCAAAAACCCTTAAGTTCTTCAAACCTGCAACAATGGCGGAACATCAAAACTCCACAAAATCTAGCCGTATTGGTCCTATTGATCAAATAGTCCTTCAACCTTACGAATTTGCGGATAGAAACTATCATTTTGATGCCAATCCAGCCAACTACCTGCCCGTTTATCACATCTTTGTTGAGTTTTTCAGAAACTCACCCATTTTTCAAGCCCTTACCAGTTTCGACGATGACCTTCCAGAACTCTATGTTAGACAATGGTGGACCACATGTCAGTTCATCCCAGAACAAAATGGAATCATTGGTAACGTGGATTCAGGAAACCAAGGAGGAGCAGGTACTGTAAGGATTCGTGTCAAGACCCTAAGAAGAATCTTCCAAATACCTACCAAAAGACAGTTGGGGATAGAAGCCTAGGAGAAACCTCCCAAAGTAGTCGTTCTTCTCGACTTCATGAAGTTCTTAGGTTACAACAAAGCCCTAAATAGGATAGGAGAGTTCAGAAGACAACACCTACCCCCAGTGTGGAATTTCATGTTCTCCACACTGAACAGAACCCTTACCTGTAAATCAGGCAGGCAAGACCAAGCCAGCACAGGGATACTACAAATAATGTATGGTCTCTATTTCAAAAGAAACTTTGATTATGCCAAAATACTCTATGAGGATCTTCTGTCTGGTGTAAACGCCAAAACCTCAACCATTGCAAAAGGAGGAGTTGTAGGTGTCCACAAGTCTCTAAAGACAATCAAATACCAGAGATTCCTAAGTTTGGTCATCAGAGAAGCCTTTCCAATATTGAACCTCACTCAACAAGGCAATCCTACACCTGTCTGGGTTATGTCCATATTCTTTTGGAAACTCTTCTGGTGAATTTCCCTTCGTACGCAGATTTCCAGGTACAATGCTCTCTCTAATCTCTGAAAACCATCTTTCTATCCAAAACTATAACAGTGCTGCTCAACCTCAAGAACCTGAGGTGAGATCCCCAACATACTTAGGTCCTGATTCTATGTCAGAGTCAAAAAGTGAGATTAGAATAGAGGTAGAAGAAGAGAGACCAGAGGTAAGAGTACCCGAAATGGGATCTTCCTCTGCTACGAATGAGGAAGAAGAAGTAGAGAACGGAACATCCCCTATGGAGGTTGTTCAAGAGGGAGAAAGTGAAACTAAAGAGGAGGTGGCAGAGAGTTCGCCCTCTTCTGATAGTAGTGAGAAATAAGAACAGAGTGAAGAAAGCCCTGAGAGTTCTATACCCTTTAAGAACCGAGAGAAATGCGAGCACAGAAAAAGTTGTTCGAGTGAACACACATGTGCGTTTTTCTATCCCAACTCCCAGTGCAAGCACTCCATCTATCCATGAGGATCTAGCTCATATGGATATTAAAACAGAGGTGCACACCTCGAACCCTAACTAGCCTATACCAACAGAGGCAACTCTTCATGCCTCTGGTATGCACTTAACCGGGGAATCCATTTTCGGTACTGATGTTCCATTGCCCCAGAACATCGATAGGTCACAACCACACGATGATGCCTCTGTGGCTCATCTGTCTAAGGAGGAACAACTTAGGTCCTTGGGTAATTCTCGATTTACCCGTAGAGATTGCCTAACTCAGAGGCAATTTGACAGCCTAGTTTCACAAGGATTAACTTGTCTAGATCAGAATGTTAACTCCCATGTTTACTTCACTCTCTCAGATTATGAGGATGAGAGACTTGAAGCAACCAGAACACCTGTAGTTGTATCCCCTCAAAGGGAACATCAAGGATCGGGTGGAAGTCCTACAAGATCCAACATCAAAATAACTCTTAACGTAGGCACCTCTGAACTCGAGGTTTAATTGGATCCATGTGTTGGAGCCAATGTTACCCCCGTTGACACTGTCACAAAAGTAGAGTTCACAAGCTTCTGTGATAGTATCAACACCTCCTTGAATGAGTATAAACTTATCAATGACCAGAAGGAGGAGCTGATCCGCAAGGATAATGCTTCTCTTAAAGAAGAATTGCAAAATTTAACAGAAAAATATGCAGAGTTACAACAGAAGTATGTTGATGCCGAAAGAATCAGAACAGAAGCAGAACGAGTCAGAGGAGAAGAGATTGCAAAGCTGACAACAGAGATAGTAGAACTCAGAACAGTCAGAGTAGAAGAGAATACAAAGGTTTCGACAGAATTCACTGAGATGAGATGAATTATGACAGAGAATCACAACGCACAGATAAACAGAACTCTGCCCATACCTTCAATCATCTTATCTGAATCCAACGTCAGAACCTTGACAGAGCTCATCAATAACTCTGTTAAGGATGCCATTAAAGAAGCCACCACACCAACTGCTCCAGTGCCCTTTCCCAACAACCAACTAATCGACAGAGCTTACATGCAAAATCACTGCAAGTCTGTCTTGAGTCGTATGATGACAATATCTTCCAAATTTGTCATGAAAGTTCAAGCGACAGAAAGACATGTGAAGACATCCCTTGACGCTCACAAATTCAACTTTGAGAGTCAAGTTGATGAAATCAGATCCGCGGCAACAGAGGTAGAGGATGTACTCAAAAAGGATGTTACGATCTTCACAGAAACTCTTGTCCAAGCTGCTTCCAGCAAGAGACCTGCAGAAGAAGCCCCAGAAGGTAAGCTCTCAAGTAAAAGAGGAACATTTGTTACACCGGATTTATCAAAAACATATATAGCCGAATTTGATGACGAAGATGACTTTGCTGACCATGACTCTGATGATGAAGACTGTGACATGGGTGGTGCTGCAGGTCCTTCTGTAAAGAAAGGTGAGTCCTCTGTGCAACAAAAGGGGGAGAACAGAGACAAAGAAAAAGAGGCTAAGGTGACAGAGGCAGAGACTGAGGCTGAGAAAGAACCACAAGGGGAGAAGGAGACAGAGAAACATCCAACAGAGACGATGATGGTTGTTTTTTACTACATCTTCAAGGACAGAGTCATCAAAGAACCTGAAGCATCATCCTCTCAACCACCAGAGGTAATAATCCTTGACACTCCTCCCCAATCTCCAAGAACTGAACCAGAAAGATCAATCCCAAACTCTGCTGATGAACAAATAAGCCAAGCTCAACCCCAAGTTCAAACGCAACAAGAACCATAATGCCATGTTGATCATCTTATGGCAGAAACCCATGACGACCAGAACGCATCTCAAAATCTTACAGAGCAGAATCGTCTTAAAATCAACACTCTGACAAACCAGCAATCGAAACCATCTTCGCATTTCTCTATGCTGACAGAGACATAATACCTGTGAATGCCATACACATTAACCCATACCTAAACCCGATCAACGCCAACAAACTCAGTGATGCAAGACTGAAGTTCATTCAAACCAGATCCAATATGAACAAAAACATTGACTCAAACTTCACTTTCGAAACAATCAAGAAAGTTGAAGCAAAAATGTTCTCTGGCAACAAAGTCTTGTACCATGTCTACTCTGTAAGGACGAAAGAGAACAAGATCGAAAAATTCAATGACAACGATCTTGTGCTCTTGAATCCTTGTGATCTGTTAACACTACATGCCTACTGCCTAAACTTCATCGACAGATGCAGAGGCACAGGAACCGGGATGGTTGTTGGTAATCCACCAATACTCATCTGCCGACAGAAGCGCAAAAAGAAAGCACTCAGAGTTGAAGAAGCTCACACATACTCAAGTGAATCACTGCTCTACCTCAAGAGAATCATTTTGGAGCTTCCAAGAGACAAATGTTCAGGAGAAAGCAGGATAAGCTTCGTTGTTCAAATAGACCGTATGTTAGACTTCAGAAACCTAATCAGAAGATTTGATAGAATTCTAAGAGGAATCTATTATGAATAACTGTACTTATTTCTTTTGCTTTGAATTGTAATATCTTAGAAAGAATAGTGCAAGAGTCATAGAGGTCAATTCTCTGCAAGTTTGAATTTTTTATTTTCAATACTTAGGGGAGATTGTTAGCCCCAAGTATCTGTTATGTAGAAGTGTATTGAAAATAGTATCAAGTCAGAAGACCAACAGAGATCAAGCAGAAGACTTAGAAGAAAAGAAGAACAACAGAACTCAACAGAGTTCTGGTGGAACCAACAGAGCTCGACAGAGGATCTGGTGAATATCAACAGAAGATCTTTCAAGACAGAAGACCAACAGAGCTCTACTCTATGAGCTCTGGTGAAGTGAAGACCTTTGTGATGCCCAAGTCTCGTAAGAAATCTCAAGTGTCAGACACGTGTCCACAACTTTCCACGTATGCCCTAAAAGAAGGAGACACACTTTACACGTGTCATTCCAGGGTACGATAGTACACTGTCTACACTTTATAAGGCTATATATAGCAAGGTAGTGGAACAACAATTGTATGCTTTTGGAAGAATAGTTTTCCACAATTGTTAGAGCACACACTGCAGTATTCCATAGCATTACCTCCGTACGATATTGTGTCCTGTGAGATTTCTGAACACACACTTGAACATGTTCTTGGTGTGATTCTTTATCAATATACGAGCAGCGTTTTATACTTGATCTAGTTATCATATTCCTGTTGTATATTTGGTACTCACGGTTACAATATCATTTGCACAATCACTCACATTAATTGCTTTATTTAATATGCTTCCGCTGTCTATTTTACTACCATTTATGTAATGCAACGTGAATCTGGGATCCTACATGTTTCATTAGAGGTAGAGTCAGAAGTGGATACCCCATTGTCAGATTCTGAGGAGCTGACCTCTGCTATCCCGCAGAACAGGGTATTCTTCTTGTCACCTTCATCAGAAGATTCGTCGGACAGCCTGTTTTCCTACTCCACCATGAGCAACTTCTAAGCATAGTATTCTGCCTTCTTTTTGTAGAAAGCAGAATCCCTCTGAGGTCGATTTGGTTTGCTCCTGCAGTCTGCAGCATAGTCGCCTGGCTTGCCACAATTGAAGCATCCCTGATTCTGGGGTGCATTCCCAGCTCTGTCGCCTGACCTCTATTGGTCACCACCTCTGTCACTTTTGTCATTTGACCTCTGTTGGTCACCTGCACTTTCTCTTCCTTGATTCCTTGACTCATTTTTCTCTCCTCGATCATCCCTCCCATCATGTTCATAACCAGACTTCTTCTGGTACCCTCTACCAAACTCTCTTGTCAACAGAGCTAAAGATTTAGCTATTGAGGCCATTGTTGCCTCCTCCTCCTCTACCAGCTCGTCTTCATCACTATCAACAACCATCACCTTCTTCTTCTTCACTTTCTTCTCCTCCACAGCTTTCTCTTTCTTTGGCTTCTCTTTTGCCTCTGTTGCATTACCAGCAATTGCAAGGGGCCCAACGGTTTGGGCTTTTGCCTGGGCGATTTGTGGTTCTTGGGCTGCCATAGTTTCATAAATATCTGACAAGGTCCAGGTTTCTAAGTCCTGACTAGTTTGTAGAGACATAGACAACTGGAGCCATTCTTCGTTTAGGCTTTTTAGGAACATGACGTTGTTCTCCTCAGAAGTTTTGTGGATCCCAAACTTCTTGGCCCCTCCTTCCAATTGTTTCTCCAGTTCCTTCCATAGATCGTATGCAGATTCACATGCATCTAGGTATTGGAAAAGGTCATTGGGGATGGCCATTATCATAAGTCGCTTGGCCTTCTAAGCAAGCTCGTACTTCTCCCAGTCAGTGGTGGAGCATTTGGCCATAGCTTTTGGTTTCTCGTATTCAGGGACCTCTGGTGTATCATCTGTGGCAGGTACCCTTGGTACTGTGACCATGGGCACATGTGGAGGATTGTGAATATAGTTCAGAAGTTCTCTGTCAGAGCCCTCGAAGAAGTGAATCATTCGTATCTTCCACTAGGGGTACTCATCTCTGAGCAGAGTAGGAGGTTTTGTTAAGGAACCAGCAGTAAATAAGTTGTTGGTGTTCGCCATTTTGAATGGTTTGAGAATCCCAAAAAAAAATAGTATAAACTGAAAAATTTCAAATGATGGGTCAAACTATTCGAAAAGAGCTTACAAGTTTAAAAATCTTGAACAATGCACTAAATGGAAATATTTAACCACTGAAACAGTTTCTGTTAGTTAACTAAAGTCGAATTGGTCGAGAATAGCAGAAAAATAGACGTTGTTTGAAATAAATAAAGAACAGGTTAAAATCAGTCCCAGTTTCTACCGAAAGGAGTCGAAATCATTGTCAGAGTGGATCCTTTGATATTGAAAACCAAAGTAGGCTCTGATACCAATTATTGATCCCAATATTGATTCAACAATGATATTAATCTCTAAAGTTCGAAACAAATTTATATATGCGGAAGCGTTTTGGCAGATCTAAAGATTTTTACTCGGTAGAAATAACACACATAATTATAATAGAGAAAGCTGTAATAAAACAATGATTTAGCTCAATGATTCACTTCTATGAAATTCACATAAACACCAAGAACACCAAAAGTGTGTGAAAGTATTCTGGTCTAAACAGGTGTGTGTATATTGTGCAACGTTACCAGAAATGCTCTACAAGAGCCTTCTATTTATACTATTCTACAGGGGACAAGCATTGGACAATAAGTACTAATGGTACAAAGACAACATCGTGGGACTGCATCAGGTACAACGTTAATGTATTGCGCCATTTCTTACAAAGGCTGCAACCCATCAGAGGTGGACACGTGGAATATGCAGGGCATGCCTTGTACGAACGATCTTCAGGATCTTCGTACAGCAGAGGCACGTGAGAGGCACGATCGTCTTTGTCTTGAAATTCAGAGTTCTTCATTCTTCTAAGTCTTCTAAGTCTTCATACCACAGAGGCTCTGTCAAGTGTGACAGAGGCTCTGTGGCCTTGTCCTCTGAGAATGTCTTCTGTCGAATTTTCACTTGGTGTCTTGGCAGAGGCTCTGTCGATGAACTTACACTTAGCCTATTTTTCAATACTTCTTTAAACACAAAAGTTGGAGCTAACAGGAACCCTCTTCTACTTTTCTTTCTCACAAGCATCACATAGATTTTCAACATGGAACTTCATAACTGGAAGACCCCGAACTAGATCGCCTAACACGAGTTTCTGAATATAACGAAAATTCAGATGTGATAAGCGTTGGTGCCATAACCAGCTTTATTGTACTGAAGCCTTTGAAAGGAGACATACTTCTTTTTCTGGCTTAAGTGAAGATAGGTTGATTGTGTAAAGAGTGGACTTTCGTGTGCCGACAAGAAGTTCATTTCCTTCACCAGTCTTGACACAACATCTTGTTGCTTTGAAACTCACCTCCAAATCTTTGTCACAAAACTGTCCTACATTGAATAAGTTGTGTCCCAGTCCTTCAACGTAGCTAACCTTCTTGATTGTAAGGTTATCTTGGACTATATCTCCATACCCTTTGATTGGTGTAAACTGATTATTCTCGAATCTTACACGGCCAAGGTCTTTTTCAACAAAGTTTGATAGCATATTGCGTTGGCCGGTCATATGTTTCGAACATCCAGAATCTATGTACCATAACTTACTTTTCTGCAATCAACCATATAAGAAGTTTTTAGGTACCCATTTAAACATGGGTCCTTTTTGGTTAGTTGTTTGAGATCCCTCTTTGGAAACTAGTGATCTCTTTTTCTTTGTGAACACATGTGTTTGTTTATATGCATATGTAATAGAATATGAGTTGTACCAACAACAAGAACCAGGTATAGCAAAAATACTATTTCGACAACAAACAGAACAAAAACATTCGTTATTTGCAAAATTCAACAATTGGTCTTTAGAGTAATGCTTGTAAGGTGTTACAAGAACTCGTTTATGACTAGTACCAACTTGTTTATTCTTAGAAAAACTATTGTTTTTAACATTCTGTTTGGTCGTTGGGGTCTGTGTTTGCTTTACCTGCCATTCTTTCCTTTCGTTCTTCACATTCACAGAACTATCTGAAAAACCAGAAAATTTAGAGTTATAATTTTTTGAACTGTGAGAAATGTCTTTCTTTGACTTTTTGTTCTTCTTCTTTTTTACATGGGGGTTTTCAGAATTATTTTATTTCTTTGAGTTTGAAGACACTCCCTTGCAAAAAGTACTTGGTAGTTTTTCATTTGTAAAGATAAAATCTGTATGGTCTGGAAGCTTCTTTGAGAAATCAAACATACAAGCCTTTCCTTTGTCATTTACCACAGACTTTGGGTTTTCTTTAGAGACCGGATCAGAATGAAAATCATCACAATCAGAATCAGAATCAATGTTATGTACTTCAAAATCCTTTTTAGATAAAGAAAAAATTCCAGGAGCGAGCCACGTTTGAAAAGAAAATTCTTTTCGTTCTTTTGCCAAAGCAATTTCTAATTCATTTACTTCTTGAGAAAGCTCATTTATTTTATCATTATAAGATTGCTTTTCATTTTCAAAAATAGCTTTCTCAATTTCAAATTCTGCACGTTCATGATTGAAAGCATTCTCAAATCATATATCGTATTTTTATTTTCAAAAGGATTTTCCAATGTCTTTACTTTTTGAGAAAGTTCACAAATCTTTTCTTCAAAAGTTTTGGTTTCTTCATGATTAAACCAATTTTTCAAAGCAAATTCTTTTCGTTCATTTTCCAAACCAATTATTGTTTTGGAAAGCTCACTTATCTTCTCTTCAAAAGATTTTCTTTCTTTTACAAAATTTTCTTTGTCCTTCTCAAATTGTTGATGCTCGGAAATTAAAGTTTTCTCAAGATCCGTCACTTGCTTCGAAAGTTGGAAACACTTTTGATTAACTTTTTCTTTTGCTTCAAATGCACTCTTGGATTAGTCTGAAAACTTTTTAATCAAAGACTTTTCATAAACAGTGTTCTCCTTTTCCAAATCATCTTTGAAACAAGAAGATAGTTCCTTAAAGCTATTTGAGTAAATAGTTGAATGAAAATATTTTTCAAGCTCAAACTTTATCCATTGTTCTAGAACAGATTTCTCAAGTTCACAGATTCTCCCTTCTAGAATCAAAGGTGGAACACATCGTTTTGCTTCAAGAGTTTTTTCGCAATTTGGTTTAGTAGCATATATATCAAAATAGTTATTCGAAAGTTTTCCATGCAGATTCTTTTGATACTTTTCATTCTCACGAGTATAACAAAAAAGTAGTTGCATTTTTGTTGTAGTGGCTCTTTTCATTAATTCTTCTTTTTCTATTTCATCAACATTTGTCCATCTGATTGCACATTCGGGAAAATATATGGCATACCGCAAATATTTAAATTCATACAGCGTTGGAATCTAATTGATTACTTTTGCCACATTTTTAGGATTTTCATAACCAAGTCCCCAATATTTATTAACAGAACTCACAAGTCTTGGTTTATTCACTGTGAATAGTTTGCTCAGTTTGACCTCTCAAATATAACTTTTTTTCCAAATCTTCTATTTTGTTCAAAAACTCTATATTTTGAGTGGTAAAAAATTTCAATGAAAGTTCACACTCACTATTCTTTTCTTTCAAGTCTTTGATATCATTTAAAACTATGTATTTTGCTTTGAAAAATCATTCAAAGAAATCTCACTTTCGTTATTCCTTTCTTCTAGTTCTTTGATTTTCTTGGTTTAATCAGAAATCTAAGAGTCAAAGATTGTCTTTTCCTTTTCAAATTTTTCTTGTTGATCCTTGAGATTTTTAAATTCAACAAACTTCTTTTCTTTCTCAAGATCATTATCAAGAATAATTTGATTTAGAACTTCGTTTTGTTTCTTTTCTTTTTCAAGATTGGCTCTTAAACTTTGAACACCCGGTATCATGACTTCTAATTCACGTAATAAACTAGCATTTTCATTTTCTGAATTTGCTAATTTATTTTTTGTATCAGTTAATTCATCAAGTAAAGCATTTATGTCATGATCATCCGAAGAAGGTAAGGGAAAGGAATTTACGTGAGTGGGATTGTCCGAAGTATCCTCATCATCATCTGAATTAAATTCAGCTTGGCACATATTTGCATGTTCCTCATTTTCCACCTCGTCGTCAGTTTGGTCTAGCCAATATTCTTCTTCCACAAGCAATGCTATTCCTTCTTCCACAAGCAATGCTATTCCTTCTTCCTTTTGTTTGGCTAGCAACATTTTGTTCTTATACTAATCGGAATTTCGCACCACTTTCTTCCTACAATCCTTGGCGTAGTGACCAAGCGTGCCACAATTGTAACACTTCGGAGCCTCAACAGGTTTCTTATCCACAAATGCCTTTTTACCTTCTGCCTTCTCAACCCTCTTCTCAACATTTTCAAATCGTTTCTCTTCAAACGGTTTCCTGTCAAAGTTGTTGTTTTCAAACTTTCTTGAACCAGAAGTATACCTCAGATTGTTGTTTGATGACGGTGTTTTATAAAATCTCTTCTGAAAGTGCCTTGTGAGTAGAATCATCGCTTGCTCTAACTCAGCTCCATCATCATCAACATTCCCTTTATATCCCGTTTCAAACACGCTTGAAGTATCTGTCAAGTAACTACCGGTATACATATCTGCTTTCAGTGCCACTGGTTCAGGAACAACTTCTTTCATCTACTTCCTATTCCTCTTCTCTTTCTTCTTCACCACTTCCTCTTCATCTTGATTAATAGTTTCGAACAGTTCATGCAACGACATCGAGGAAAGTCTAGGATTCTGTTTCATGCGTCTTGAAATGCTTTTCCATTCCGGTTGTAACACACTCAGAAACTTCACATTAACTTCTATTGACGACTTGTTTATTTTGTTCTTACTGTGTTCATTCAGTAATGTGATGAATCTGTTATATGTTTGGCTCAAACTCTCATCCTCTTTTGCTCTAAACTCCTCACATCAATTTACGCACAAGGTTGTTTTCATTTGATTTCCAATCTGAAAACCTTGCAATATCTTTCCCAGTTGTACCCACATATTGTTTGCCGTGTCTTTGAAACTATCAATCTTATTGAACACTTCGTTCAGAATCCCCATTATCACAAACGACCGTGCTTTCTTGTCAGCATCATATATGGCATTTTCTTCAGTTGTGTATTCAGTTATGGGTTTCACTTTACCACCCACAATTCCTTGAGCACCTTGTGCTGGTGGAACATCGGTCATCAGTGGTTTCACGGGTCCATTTAACAAAGACTCTAACAAATTTTCTCCATTTGACTGTCTCTCTAACAAATCTTGAAACCTTTCTTTCCATTGCTCATATTCATTTTCGATCATAATTAGAGGGCGTGACTCGGTTCCCAAACACATCATTATATCATTTTTCAACATTTTGTTAAGTTTACTTGTATTGATATTTAAACAGATAAGCAAATGAAAATAGTATCAAGTTGTCGGGCAAAGTGTGTTATCAGACAAATCAGGTGAGTTATCGGACAAGGTCTGTACGACAAGTTCCAGTGAACAGTAGTAGTCGGATGGGTTTTGTACGATAAGGTTGAATGAACAGTAGTAGTCGGATGGGTCATATACGACAAGGTTATGTGAACAATAACCGTATGACAAGCTATGTACGACAAGTGCAAATGAACAGTAACTGTCGGACAAGTCTTATACGACTAGAGTCAGTGAACAGTAACCGTCGGACAAGTCTTATATGACTAGAATCAGTTGTCAATCAAATTTCGTACGACAACTTTGAATATTAGTTATGTACGACAGCTATGAACTTTTGCAGATATGAATCGTATGACAATTATGAATGTTTGTAGATATGAAGTGTACGACAGTTATAAATGTCGAACCCAAAAACTTTCTAAGTCCCCAAATTCACTCAAACCATAACCAATTGATCTGAAACTTTGCAGATACCTTCGCAAACACACTCTGAACACTTTTTGTTTAGATAGTAGTACTAAAAACACACTGTAATCGCACTTTTTGATCCAAAACAGTAGCCTTTTTCAAAACCATTCAAACTCACTAAAATCAATCAAATCATGATTTTTAGATCTAGTTTATTGCACGAATTTGTCCAGAATACCAAATCGAGCACTACTGTACTAAAAGCCTCAATCAAAACATCATAACATCCCTAAATCAATCCTAAGTCCGAAATACTCAAAAAATGCCCATTTTCTCAAAAACATTCTTCAAATTTGCTGAATCTGCTTGCTCTGATACCACTTGTGATCCCATAAACAAGTAAACAACAATGTGAATCAAGCAAGAATCACGTCATCTCTCATTAATCTTCAAAGTATTGATTACACAATGTAGAGAGAAAAGTATGAAAGCCTTGATGTTAAAGTGCAAAGTTATGAAACTATGATCTAATCTAAGCTATTTATACTTAGACTAGAAATTTACATTTTTAGTCTCTCTACTTGAATACAACATACATTTTCAGAACTAACAATAATAATAATAATAATAATGATAATGATAATGATAATGATAATAATAATAATAATAATAATTGTTGGTCCCGAAGGGCTATACAAGTTTGTAGAATGGGGGGTTGAATACAAACATACAAATATTTACATTCTAAATTGTTTATTAATAAATCAAAACAATTTACAACTTGTTGCGGAACAAGATTGAGGACTAATCCTAATCCAAACAAGTTAAGAACAATAAGTTTCTTGCACTAGAAATAAGATAGAAAGGAGATAAGGAAATTACGAATAATAACCTACACAAAGATAGAGAGAAAGAAGGAGGCTGAGCACTTCATATTGAATTAGGGTTTCTCCTTATGTACTGCATGCATTTAATGCATATCAGTATAACTTTACACGTGACAGCAACTGATTGGTTGCATGAGTTGACTCCAGTAGACAACCTAGTAGCCGCATGATGAACAGTGTAGAATCAGAGTTGGTTGTACAATTATAGACAAAAGGGATGTCCGTTCTGTCAGTTTCGTATGGAGACGTGCAAGGGGATAAGACAAAAGTATCTTGTAGAGTCGACCTCATGATCAGCGCTTGTTGAGCAGTTCTTTATCAGCGAATGACAAAGCTCAGCAATCGCTGAAGTCTTCTACTTGAAACTTCACGTTGAGTGGACAAGTCTTGGCTTCGCTGATATCCGCATCAGTTCATTAGTAGACTTTGTCGCTGGTTCTTGGGCTTGATCTTTGACTTCAGCATAGAACTTTTGTTGACGTGAAACTTGTCTTCAGGGATCATAAGTAAACAGACTGAAACTACTAAACGGTCATCATAAGAACTGAACAGGCTCAGAACTCTATTGATGAATAAGTTCGCTGAATGTCTAATTTAAAAGCATGTTTCCTATCAGCGGTACTGTATAGACATAATACTTATCAGCGATAGTGAAACTCTAATACATAATGTTTACTTACAATTTTCACTAAATGTTTCTTTAAGAGTCATTATCAAATCACTAAGGGTTTGGATCAGCAATCTCCCCCTATTTGATTATGACATAGCAATAAAATAAAATTGCTAAGTATGAAAACATAAGGATAAAAGGAACTTATAAAATATTTGTCCCTTTTACTGTTTTCTGTGATCTTTTTAAGTGCTGATGACGTAAAGTACATTCGCTGAAATTTTCCTTTAAACTTCGTAAAGATTACAGAGGGAAGTAGAAAAATTACAAGTACAGCAAATGAATTTACAAGTACAAAAGATGTCAGCTAATAAGGATAAAAGAATTTACAAGAAATCCTATCAGCTATTGAGGTTCTTCCTTCATGAGAAGTTCATCAAGGGTTCTGGTGGTAGGGATCATCGACTCGGGGACCTTTTCTCCTTGATTTCTTCTTTCTTGTGCTTCTTTGAAAATCACGGGTTTCATGTAGTGTCTGAGAAGATCATCTCTATAAGCGCACCAATAAACGAGATCTCTGAGTTGTTCGATGGGAGTGATGGGTAGCTCAGAGATACGTTGAAAGTGAGGTCTTCCATCCTAGTCTTCAAAGAAAATACCATAACGGTCGCTTAAGACTTTTCCAGGGATGAAGCGTTCACCAGGGGGCAGAGAGGTGTCAAGAACTGAGAGGTCAGGTTCAGGGCCAAGGACTTCATAGCGTGAGAAACCAATACCAGTCTCGTTTCGAATAGAAGGGCCTGAGTCTGAAGTTTTCTTTTTCTTTGCAGCAGACCTTCTTTTTCGCTGAACAGGAGCGGGAGGAGGAGGAATATCCACAACAGATGTGACCAAGTCGATTTGTTCATTTAGAAGTTTTTCGACATGATCTCTGAATTGAGAGAGCGACTACTGAATGGCTATTCTGATCTCCAACCATTCAGCGAGACCGTACTTTTTAACAGTAGCAGCATAGATGGTTTCTTTGGTACCGTTTTCCCTGAATATGTCGAGTTCCACGACAGGCACACCTATTGACATTCTTCCCCTGATGTTCACCTTGTGAATTCTGGCAGCCCGAGATCGGTAGTGCAGTCTTTCTTTGCACCATTTCAAGGTAGAGTCAGATACCTTGGTCTTTTCTTTGATGATCCTTTGGGCGTCATCCCATAGTTTTCCCTGCGTTTCGATAGGAGCTCTTTTGAGGTCAGGGTCTTTAACCGATTGTTGGGCAAGCTGAATGGCATAGGCTTTATCATTTTCTTCAGCTTCCCTTCTTTCAGCGAGTAACCTTTCAGCTCGAAGGTGATCATTGTATTCCTTCTATGATAATCTGAATATGGGAGTGACTTTGGAACTAGGAAGGATGATACGTTGATCTTCAAGCTTCTTAATCATTGCTTCTCTCTATTTCTGATTCTCTTCACTTCGCTTTTTAGAAGCCATGGAAGGTCTGTTTGAGTGAGAGAGCAATTGTTCTTCAGGTTCTTCAGTCTCAGTGATTAAATCCAAGACTGGGATTATTTCTTCAGCGTTAGCATCTGGGATTATTGGTGTTGCAGCATGAGGAGCTTTAGTTGGATCCTCAAGCAGGGGAGAGGACTAGCTGAAAAACAACGATCGTTTAATCTAGATCAAGAGGTAGAAAGAGATAGAGAAAAGAGTGAGGGTTAAGTGTTTAGAGGTTTTAGAGAGAGAAGAACTGTGGTTGATAAAGGATAGAGAAGGGATGCAGTGTAAGGGAATAAAGTGTATTGTACCTAACAAACTGGCTTTCGAAGCAAGATCGCCAGATTGCCTTCTGCAGCGAGGCCTTTGTTTTTTCCTTTGTCAGCCTTAGACGCTGCAGGCTTCTTTGAGTTCCCCTCCCCTGATGATTCTTTAATCATGATCCCTTTTTGGGGTGGGGCTTTTATGGCTGGCTGAACGAAGAAGAAATCGTTATCATCTACATCATCATCATCATCATCATTCTTTGGGGAAGATGATGGTTCGTCATCAGAGATGTCGACAGCTTCATCGTCTTCAACTTCTTGTTCAGATTCCTCCTCAGTTGCGTAGGGTTCCGTGACATCAGCAACGGCTTCAGCTTCATTTTCAACTTCTAGTTGCTTGAAGAGTTGCTCTTCGAGATTCTCCCCCTCAGATGTGGAGGTAGGATTCTCGGTTCCCTCAGGGTTTTCAACTCCATGAGGTTGTTCAGTTGAGACGGCAGCATCAGAGATAATACCCTCCCCCTCAGCAGTATGGGGAAGGTCTTCTAAACCTTTCATCTCCCCCTCGATATTATGGGGAATGTCTTGATTAATCTCCCCCTCTTCCACATGATGAGTGGGGGAGGAAACAACAGTATCAGCAGCAGCAACAGTCATAGGATCACTGTCTTCTTGGCCAGTGATTCCTATGAAGTTTTCTGTAACAACCCAATTCTCAAAATATACAAATAACATATTTCATATCATCATTTCACCACAAAAATACATTATAATTCAAGTTCGGTCCCATAGTCTTACTAAACATAATAAGTAATTCAGTACAAACTTTTTCACTAATTAATTTACATTATGACTAACAACGAAGCCATAAGTACAAAAAACACTTCATGATCTTCATAACAAAAGTCTTCACAAAAGCTATCCATCCATTACTCTATTCAATTGCTCTTACCCGATCCATCACCTGGAATACATATTTTTAAAACAAAAATGAGGGTTAGACCTAGTGGTCTAAGTGAGAAAATCCCTGTCAGTTTGAAATCATTTATATAAACTTCATTTACATAAATTACATTCATATGACACAATCACATATATCAATTTGAACTCACTCTTCATTTACTTTCTCTTCTCATTCCCATGGCCATATTAGTTGGTTGCAAGCCAACTAATAAATTATCTCCACCGTACAACTTCTACGGCCAACACCACCGTACAACTACTACGGCCAACACCACCGTACAACTACTACGGACAACATCACCGGTCCTAAGCCCGACCAATATACTCTCGTATAAACACATCATTTATCACATATTCTATACACACATATATGTATTTCAGTTTAAAAACATTTTCATGTAAAACTAACCTTAACCTTAGCACAACGATACACGTTCCGGGACACACTTTAGCTCAACCCGAACACCTGAATTGGTGCCATAAGAATGAGGTTAAACCATCTAATTATGTGTCAAATCCATTCCTAATAAGCCCCAAAAACAACCCTTAGGTGATACCACAAACATATCCTCAAACCGTACACAAAACGAAACCAGAAAATGCGAAACAGTGCCCGACGCTACTTCCCGCGCTAGATAACTCGCGCCAAAATGGGCGCGGGGCACTGAACCAGAGAACGGCGCTACTTCCCGCGCTAGTTAAGTAGCACCAAACTAGCGCGGAGAACCTGCACTTCCATTCAGCCGAAAATGGCCCTTTCTCAAACCCAATTCATCCCAAAACGATTTTTAAGCCTTCAAAATGAATTTATGGATGTCCTAAACCTTTCCCAACAATTACCAATCATCAAAGTATCATTTAATCTAGTGAAACTCGTTCAATGATTCATGATTCAAACCAAAAATTATCCTATCTTACTTAATTTACCAAAACCCACTTCAAAAACTCATAACAAAATAAGAAACATAGAAGAGAAGATTGTAAGTATTAATACCTTAGTTCTTCTTGATTAATACCTTATACTCTTTTCCAAAAAATCACTCTCTAGTCTCTCTTCTCTCTTTCTGCCGTAAACAAAGAAACACACACATACACTTTTTACTTTTTGACACAATGCTATAAAATGAAGTACCTCATCTCAGTTAAGGGAGATGTGGCAGTTTGGGTGAAAAAAATATCTTCACTCTTACCCAATAAACCCCACTCTTCTCTTAATTGACATAAATCACCCCCAAACTTCCAAATAAAATTTAAAACTTATCCCTTAACTTCTAACTCCACAAAATACAACAATAAAGACTTATAAACTTCATAAACTATCCTAAATCCATTTTAAACTATAATAATGTAATTTAAACAATCAAATACAATACCTGGTTATTACAACATCTCCCCCTTAAAAGAATTCCGTCCCGGAATTTAGTTAAGCGAAAAGATGAGGGTATTTGGTTCTCTTTTCAGATTCTGATTCCCATGTAGCATCCTGACCTCTATGATGTCTCCACTGGACTTCACTTGTCTGATTTCCTTGTTCCGCAACACTTTGACTTTATGATCAACATTGGCTTCCGGTTCATCTACATAATTCACCTTTTCGTCAACTTGTATATCGGGTAGAGTCACTGCCTGATCCGGTGTAACCAAACACTTTTGCAAATTCGATACGTGAAACGCGTTGTGTATACGGCTTAACTCTGACGGAAGGTCCAACCTGTAGGCTACTTCGCTAATTCTTTCTGTGATTGCAAATGGCCCAATATACCTCGGGCTAAGTTTACCTTGCTTTCCAAATCGAATGACTCCTTTCCAAGGTGAGACTTTTAACATTACAAAATCTCCAACTTGGAACTCTAACGGTTTCCGGCGTCGGTCGGCGTAACTTTTATGTCTGTCTTGAGCCACTTTCAAACGTTCTCGAATCTGAGTAACCTTATCCGCGGTTAACTGAACTATATCTGGCCCCGCTAACTGTTTCCCTCCCACTTCATTCCAACACAGAGGCGTTCGACATTTTCTACCATACAATACTTCAAACGGTGCCGCTTGAATGCTGGAATGATAACTGTTGTTGTAGGCAAATTCGATAAACGGTAAATGCTTATCCCACGATCCCCCAAAGTCAACAATGCAAGCCCGGAGCATATCTTCTAATGTCTGAATCGTTCGTTCACTCTGACCGTAAGTTTGAGGATGATAAGTTGTACTTAACTTTATCTGCGTCCCCATCTCCTTTTGAAAACTTCTCTAGAACCTTGAAGTAAAACGACTATCCCGATCTGAAATAATCGAAATCGGAACTCCATGTCAAGTTACTATTTCGTTGATGTACAATTTAGCTAAACGTTCCAATGAATCAGTTTCCTTTATTGGTAAAAAGTGAGCAGATTTCGTCAATCTATCAACAATCACCCAAATAGAATCGAATCCCTTTGGAGTCCTTGGTAGCTTTGTGATGAAATCTGTAGTAATCTGATCCCATTTCAACATCGGTATTTCCAATCGTTGTAACTGACCAAACGGTTTTTGATGTTCAATTTTTACCTTTTTACAAGTAGTGCATTCTTCCACATGTTGAGCAATGCTTCTTTTTATTCCCGGCCACCAATAGAATTGTTTCAGATCTTTATACATCTTATTCGTTCCTGGATGAATAGAGAAACAAGATTGATGAGCTTCTTGTAATACACGGTCACGTAATCCACCCAAACGAGGAACCCAAATTCTGTTTTCCAGACACAATAACCCACGGTCATCTTTCACAAGCAATGCTGATATCCCCACTAACCGTTCTGACTTCAAATGTTCTTCCTGATAGGCTTCTATTTGACACTTCAGCAGTTCGTCAAAGATGTTAGGCAAGAGTTCAGCCCTTAGTGAAATAGCTTTTATTGTTCCACTCCTTTCTTGACGACTCAGTGCATCAGCTACCACATTCGCCTTTCCCGGATGATAAAGAATTTCACAGTCGTAATCATTCACCAGTTCTAGCCATCTTCTTTGTCTCATATTTAGTTCCTTCTGATCGAAGAGATGTTGGAGACTCTTATGATCGGTATAAATTTGACATTTGGAACCATAAAGATAATGTCTCCAAATCTTCAACGCGAAAACAACTGCTGCAAGTTCCATGTCGTGTGTTGGATACTGTCGTTCATGATCTTTTAGTTGACGAGAAGCATAAGGAATAACTTTCCCACGCTGCATAAGTACACATCCGAATCCCAGTTTAGAAGCATCACTGTAAACAACAAAGTCTTCAGAACCTTCAGGTAGTGACAAAATCGGCGCGTTGCACAGTTTCTCTTTCAATATCCGGAATGCTCCATCCTGTTCTGCTTTCCATTCAAAGTTCAGATTCTTTCGAGTCAGCTTAGTCAAAGGCGTGGCAATACGAGAGAAGTCTTTTATAAATTTTCGATAGTAGCCGGCTAAACCCAGAAAACTTCATACTTCCGTTGCTGTCTTCGGCGGTTCCCACTTTTCAACTGCTTCCACTTTCATCGGATCAACTTGTATACCTTCTTCGGAAACTACATGCCCCAGAAACTGAACTTCTCGTAGCCAGAATTCACATTTCGAAAATTTAGCATACAACTTTTCTTTCTTCAATAACTCCAGAATCAAACGAAGATGTTGCGCGTGCTCTTCTTTGGACCGAGAATAGATAAGTATATCATCGATAAATAAAATAACAAATTTATCAAGATACAACTTACATACTCGATTCATTAAATCCATAAAGGCAGCTGGAGCATTCGTCAAACCGAATGGCATTACTAAGAATACATAATGGCCAAACCTTGTTCGAAAAGCAGTCTTCAGAACATCTTCTTCTTTAACCTTCAACTGATGATAACAAGATCTTAGATCAATCTTGGAGAAATAGCAGGCTCCAACCAATTGATCGAAGAGTTCATCAATTCTCGGAAGCGGATACTTGTTCTTGATCGTGCGCTTATTCAGTTCCCGGTAGTCGATACACATTCTCATCGAACCACCCTTCTTTTTCACAAACAAAACTGGTGCTCCCCACGGCGAAAAACTAGGTCTGATGAAGCCTTTGTCGGATAGGTCTTGTAGTTGTACCATCATTTCTTTCATCTCTGGAGGTGCCAGACGATACGGTGCTCGAGCAACTGGAGCAGCTCCAGGAGTCAGGTCTATACCAAACTCTACTTGTCTAACGGGCGGAAGACTATTTAAGTCCTCAGGGAACACTTCAGGAAATTCACTAACAATCGGAATATCTTCCAACTTATTCTTTTCAGGCTTAGTATCTATCACATAAGCTAAGTAACTCTGGAAACCCTTATTCACACACTTACGGGCTTTTATCATAGACATAAGGCAAGACTGATGATTTCTACGATCACCAAAAATCACTACCGGCCCCTTTTCAGGTAAGACAACATTAATTATTTTCTTATCACATACTATGTTAACCTGATTTTCAGCTAACCAATCCATCCCCACTACCACATCAAATTTGATCAAAGTTATAGGAAATAGTTGTATCGGTACTCCACACCCTTCTATATTTATTACACAGCTATCAAATACTTCTTTAACCGACACTTGGTTATCATTTGCAGTATCTACCAGTAAAGCACGTTCTAACACTTTAGGTTTCAGACGCAGATAAGCAGCAAATGCAGAAGATACAAAAGATCGGTTTGCACTGGAGTCAAATAACACTTTAGCACGTGTAGAGTTTATGAAAAATGTATCTGTAACCACATCCGGAGTTTCCTCCGCTTCTTTTGCTGTCATTTGGAATGTACGACCCCTTGTTCTTGGTGGCTCTAGTCTCGGTACTACTGTCCTGACAACTGCTGGTTTCCCTGACGTACCGCCTTGCTGTATTCTTCCCCTCGGACAATCCGACTGTAGGTGATCCGGAGAATTACATGGAAAACAAAATCGCGTTACTCTACAATCTTTAGAAACATGCCCGGTCTTTCCACATCTATAACAAACCCGCGAATCAACTTGGCAACGTCCTTGATGGATACGGTGGCACTTCGGACACGATCTTTCCGTTGGTCGGAAAGGGAGGCGATTATCGAATCTTTGAAACCTGGACTTTTTCGGATCATACTGAGGTCCTTCCCATTTCCTCTTTCCCATACTCTTATCACCGGTGTAACGTCCCAAAAATTTTGAACTTTTAAAAATAATCATTTAATTGCATAAGATACCATTAATAATCCAAATAACCGTTTCGTTTGCAAATTTAAAAAATAAACGTTCTCATTAAAACTAAACAGCGGAATTAAATTGTTTTTAAGTATAAATTAAATCTCATGACTGCAAAGAGCCCTTCGTACGCGCCAGTGTGTACCGTCACGCCTTGGAGCCACTAGTACCTGAAACCACAGTTTATAGGGAAAGGGTAAGCACGAAGCTTAGTGAATTCAACACCACATACAATACAATTATATAACACTACCCCTAAAACAGGTAGATACACATAACCAAGCATGCAAGTCTAAGAACGCATCATAAACAAGCATACTCACACCAACCCACCTAAACAAGCATTCATCGGTCTCCCCGATGACACACGATAACCGTGCATGTATCCCTCGGTCCTACCGAGTTCCTACGCCACTCGTGTACACAATCCTCGGTCCCACCGAGTCCTCGGTCCCACCAAGTTTACACGACACCCAAGGTCCATACTAGACACAACACTATCTAGTACCACACAACAAGTAATACCACTTAGCACACGCGAGCTACAGTAATGTAAATATAACCATACTCACTACGTAGAACTATGGTTATATTTACATTACTGTAGCTCGCGTGTGCTAAGTGGTATTACTTGTTGTGTGGTACTAGATAGTGTTGTGTCTAGTATGGACCTTGGGTGTCATGTAAACTCGGTGGGACCGAGGATTGTGTACACGAGTGGCGTAGGAACTCGGTGGGACCGAGGGATACGTGCACGGTTATCGTGTGTCATCGGGGAGACCGGTGAATGCTTGTTTAGGTGGGTTGGTGTGAGTATGCTTGTTTATGATGCGTTCTTAGACTTGCATACTTGGTTATGTGTATCTACCTGTTTTAGGGGTAGTGTTATATAATTGTGTTGTATGTGGTGTTGAATTCACTAAGCTTCGTGCTTACCCTTTCCCTATAAACTGTGGTTTCAGGTACTAGTGGCTCCAAGGCATGACGGTACACACTGGCGCGTACGAAGGGCTCTTTGCAGTCATGAGATTTAATTTATACTTAAAAACAATTTAATTCCGCTGTTTAGTTTTAATGAGAACGTTTATTATTTAAATTTGCAAACGAAACAGTTATTTGGATTATTAATGGTGTCTTATGCAATTAAATGATTATTTTTAAAAGTTCAAAATTTTTGTAATTTTTGGGACGTTACAAGTTGGTATCAGAGCACAACTTGAGTGAATCAATCACATCTCGGTGTGTTTGATCTCAAGTTGCGGCTATGAAATTTTTTTCCTTTTTTTAAAATTTTTGGAGAATAAAAGAAAGGAAAACCCGTTTGAGAAACGGTGATCGAGGGCGTAGTGTGTACAGTCAGCCGGAGCCAAGGGAAGGGTACAGTACTTAGTGTATTTACTGCTTTCTAGATCATAGGGTATGCATGCTAGATTGCTTGTGTTGTTTACACTGTATTGTATGGTTATTGCTTGCTATTAGGAATTACTGCTAATCATATTAGGTTGTTAAGTGAATGCCCTATAGGTTGTATGCATTAAGAATCACATAGCCTTAGAATATTGATTTAGTTCTATTGTGCAGCTCTTGTTTGAGTCCAACCGTTCTAGGATAGAATCATGTATTCGAATGTCTATTTGTTTCGCGCTGCAGGCGACTGAGTATTCGCGAGACAACTCGCTATGGTTAGTAGGGATTCAGTGGTAGCAAGGGTAGTGTTTTGGGATGGAATTCCTAGGGAGCTAGTAAGAGTGCGTACATATGCCGGTGCGGGCATATATGTATAGTTTTCGGTGAGAAACTACTTGGACACTTCGGGATGGGACTCAGAAAGGGCAATGATAGGTATGGATGGTAGTAGTAGAGCTCCTACTACCGGAAGCACAGGATCAATGCTCGAGTCAGGGAAAGTCACGAGGAATCCAAGGAGTTGAGTGTGAGCGTTGTAGTGTGAGTTATTATGTACTAATAACTCGTTGTAATTTCTACCCCAGAAATGGCCATCACTTGGAGGAACAACACTGCTGAGCTAGAGACTGGCGCCGGGATCACTGCGGAACAGGTCCGGGAGATGATTGCTGCCGAGGTGGCACATGCGATCGGGGAGGCGATCCCCGAGATTATCATTGCCATCCACGACGAGGTGGTAGTTCTTATGGAGGAACGCATTGCGGCGATTCCACCACCGGCGGGTGGACAATCGCGTGCTAGAGAATTTCAGTACCGGGACCTCTCTGCTTGTGCTCCGCCTAAGTTCAAGGGAGACCCGAATCCGATCATCAGCATGCGATGGATATCGGACATGGAGTGCGCATTTTTGACTAGTGGTTGCCCCGACAACTTGAAGGTTCGCTTCGCGGTGAACTTACTACGTGACGGAGCGAAGGATTGGTGTGCTACGGCGTTGACGTTGGCTGAACGAACTACTTTGACCTGGGAGGAGTTTGTTACCCGGTTCCGTGCAGAGTACGTGCCCCCGGTGTAGATGGAGAGGATCGCAAAGGATTTTCTAGAGCTCACCCAGACGATAGAGACTGTGAAGGAGATGAACCGGAAGTTCACAGAGATGGCGTTGTTCTGTCCTCAGTATGCTGCTTCGGAGGACATGAAGATGTCTCGGTACAAGGACATGTTACGTACCGAGATTAGGGAGTTCGTGAGCACTGCGCAGTATGCTTCACTTACTGCGATGATGGAGGCTGCCCGCAGACGGGAACTCGAGTTAGAGACTCAAGCGAAGAAGAGAAAGGCGACATAGGCGGTGACACCAATCTCGGCTGTATCGAAGAAGTCAAGGTTCGCGGACTCACGCTTGAGTCCAAGGAGCGGTGGGTTTAAGCCCAGGGATGCTAGTGGGAAGAGAACTGATGGATGCTTCAAGTGTGGGCAGGCCGATCATTTCAGTCGAGAATGTAAAGTGCCGGTGATGGTCTGCTTTAACTGCAAGCAGACGGGTCACGTGAAGGCCAACTGTCCGAACACGAGGATAGCTGATGGGAGTGGGGCACAGAGGGCTCCTGCGAATGCCCCACTGCGTATTACTGACGGTCGAGCAGGTCAGCCGGGGACGGAGGGAGCTCGAGGTAGAGTCCACCAGCTGAAGGTGGACGAGGCGCAGGCGACGCCTAAGGTGGTGACCGGTACATTTCATTGCTTTTTCCTCTTTGTCTTTCCTATCTCTGCGGTATGTATTTATATGTTGTTAAATTGCATGTTAGGTACGTTCCTAGGTAACTCGGTGCCTGCGGTAGTGATGTTTGATAGCGGGGCTACTCATTCGTTTGTGTCTCGCACTTTTAGCGAGAGTTTGGGCCGAGTTGTAGGACGGTTAGGGTGTCCTCTGGTAGTCGAGGTTGCTGATGACAGGACCTTGACGGTTACGGATGTGTATCGGGGATGCACATTGGAAATCTCGGGGGTGAGGTTTCCCATCGACCTGATTCCGATTGCTATGCGTGAGCTATGTGTGATTGTGGGCATGGATTGGATGGATACGTTTGATGCGGAGATTATTTGTCGTCACAAACAAGTGCGAGTTCGAACCCCAAGCGGGGGAGAACTGTTGGTTCAGGGAGACTCGCCTAGACGGAATTCAGCGATATGTTCAGATGCGAGGGCTCGGAGGTATTTACAGGATAGTGGGCAAGGATACTTGGCATATGTGATAGACGCGCGAGTTGACGAAGGGAAGGAGACTGCGGAAGACGTGCCAGTCGTACGGGAGTTTACCGATGTGTTTCCCGATGATTTGTCGGGGATACCTCTCGAGCGACAGGTAGAGTTTCGGATTGATCTAATTCCGGATGCTGCTTCGATGGCCAAGGCACCTTACCGCCTGGCTCCACCGGAAATGAAAGAGTTGTACGCTCAATTGTAGGAACTTCTCGAAAAGGAGTTCATTAAGTCGAGCTGTTCACCGTGGGGAGCCCCTATTTTGTTTGTGAAGAAGAAGGACGGGTCTCAACGGATGTGTATAGACTACCGCGAGCTGAATAAGCTTACGGTGAAGAATCGCTATCCTCTGCCAAGGATTGACGATCTGTTCGACCAGCTTCAGGGAGCCTCGTGGTTCTCTATGATTGATTTGAGGTCGGGATATCATCAGATGCGGGTAAGAAGTGAGGATACGGAGAAGACGGCCTTTCGCACGCGTTATGGCCATTATGAGTTTGTGGTGATGCCTTTTGGGCTCACCAATGCACCATCAGCGTTCATGGACCTCATGAACCGGGTATGTAGCCCGATGTTGGACCGGTCGGTGATTGTGTTCATTGACGATATTCTTGTATATTCGAAGACAAAGGAAGAGCACGAGATGCATTTGCGAGAGGTTTTAGATGTTTTGAGGCGGGAGAAGCTTTATGCTAAGTTATCAAAGTGCGAATTCTGGTTACGAGAGGTCCAATTCCTAGGACATCTCGTGAATCAGAATGGTATTATGGTCGATCCGGCAAAGATTTCAGCGGTGGTGCGGTGGGAAGTGCCGAAAACTCCCACCGAGGTACGGAGTTTTCTAGGGTTGGCGGGGTACTATCGGAGATTTATCCAAGATTTCTCCAAGATCGCGTTGCCTATGACCCGATTGACAAAGAAATCTGCGGCTTTCAGCTGGGGTGAGGAGCAGCAGAGGGCCTTCGAGGAGCTACGCAGACGGTTATGCGAGGCTCCAGTGTTAACCTTGCCCGAGGGCATGGAGGACTTGGAGGTGTACTGTGACGCTTCACACCAGGGTTTGGGTGCCGTGCTTATGCAACGCGGCAAGGTTATAGCTTACGCTTCGAGGCAGCTGAAGCCTCATGAGGCGAACTACCCGAGTCATGACCTAGAGTTGGGAGCAGTGGTGTTTTCCCTCAAAATCTGGAGACATTATCTATATGGCGTCAAGTGTACGATCTACACTGACCATAAGAGCCTCAAGTACCTGATGGATCAGCAGAATCTCAATATGCGTAAGAGAAGATGGCTCGATGTGGTCAAAGATTATGATTGCGAGATATACTTTACCACTCGGGTAAAGCGAATGTGGTCGCAGACGCACTTAGTCGACATCCGGTTAGTGAACCACTGAGAGGTTTGTGTCAACGATTGACAGAGGTTGCACCTCTTCTCGAGTCGATAGGTAGTGCTCAGGAGGTGGCAGTTTTGGAGGAAAATGCCAAACGTGAGAGGGTTACGGGAGAAATCCCAAATTTTGTCTGTGATAGTCGGGGGTTGTTGACTCGGTACGGCAGGGTTTGGGTTTCATTCACTGGTGGGAACCGACAGATACTGTTGGACGAGGCGCACAAGTCCAAGTTTTCGATTCATCCGGGAGCTACCAAGATGTACCGAGACTTGCGGGAGGATTATTGGTGGCCCGACATGAAGAAGGATGTCGCTAAATGTGTAGAGGTATGCATGACCTGTCGGAAGGTCAAGGCGGAACATCAACGACCGCATGGGAAGTTACAGCCTTTGGAGATTCCGGTGTGGAAATGGGAGCAGATTACGATGGATTTCATCACTAAACTTCCCAAGACTTCGCGAGGGAATGATGCTATCTGGGTAATTATGGATCGTCTGACTAAGAGAGCTCACTTCTTGGCTAACAGAGAGAGTTCCTCAGTGGAGAAGCTCACGGAGGTTTTCATTCGGGAGATTGTGACTAGGCACGTGGTGCCAGTCTCGATTGTCTCGGATCGGGATATTCGTTTTACCCCCCGGTTTTGGGAGAAGTTTCAGAGTGAGATGGGTACACGATTGCATTTCAGCACAGCTTTTCATCCTCAGACTGACGGGCAGATTGAGCGTACCATTCAGACACTCGAGGACATGCTGCGGGCTTGTGTTATTGACTTTGGGGGTAGTTGGGATCAGTATCTTCCGTTAGCTGAGTTCTCCTACAATAACAGCTTTCATTCCAGCATCGAAAGGCCGCCTTACGAGGTGTTATATGGCAGGAAGTGTCGGGCGCCCATTTGCTGGGGCGAGGTTGGTCACCGAGTGTTGGGGAGCACTGATGTAGTGTTGAAGACGACTGAAATGATCCAGATGGTACGGGATCGGTTGGTGACTGCGCAAAGCCGTCAGAAGAGCTACGCTGACAAGAGGCGATCAGATTTAGAATTTCAGGTCGGGGATTATGTTCTTCTGAAGGTGTCACCCTGGAAAGGGGTGATTCGGTTCCGCAAGAGGGGAAAGCTAGGACCCCGTTACATTGGACCTTACAAGGTCATTGCGAGCGTGGGGAAGGTAGCTTATCATTTAGAATTACCGGATGAGTTGAGCTTGATTCACAACACCTTCCATGTCTCCCAGCTGAGGAAGTGTGTGGTGGATGAGTCGGCAGTGATTTCCCTTGAAGATATTCAGATTGACGAGCGGCTCAACTACGTAGTCATTGGATTGGTGAAAGTCCAGTGGCAACACCGGAAGGGTTCAGAATGGACGTGGGAACCCGAAGCCGAGATGCGCGAGAACTACCCCGAGCTTTACGCCGACCAAGACTTCGAGGACGAAGTCTGAGCCAAGTGGGGGAGAGTTGTAAAGCCCGTGTTCCGGTATGGTTTTATTCCTATTTTATTTATTTAATTATTTGCTTTCCTCCTTTTAATTGCTTTTAACGTAAGGTAACACCATTAGTCTAGCGTTAGAGTTTTTAGGATTTGGGTGTTAATTGTTATAGTACGGTTGTTGAGGGGCTAAATGTGGATTTTGGCAAAATTTTAGCATGATTCGGCCCATGCAAGGGGAGGGCCGAACCCTCCTCTTTTCTTTCTTCCTCATTGCCTTGCGACACACATAATACTCTCAACCCTAATCCCTTCTTTCTCCCATTTGCCGTCGATCACCATCTTGCCCCTTTTCTTTTGCCGCCGTCGCCACCGGAAGAGTCCCTCCCCGCCGCTGTCGTTGTTGTGTTCAGTCAAAGAAAGGGAGAAAGTCGAGTTAAGGTAAGTCCTCTCCTCTCGTTGTTTTCCTTTTTGCCGTCGTCGGAGTTTTCCGGTCACCACCGCTGCCGCCGCAGGCGGCCTTGGCCGCTGCCGGCGGTGGCCGCCATGGTCCCCCTCGTGTGGTGGTTACTCTGGTCGGTAGGAGGTAGGTGTGTGTGTGCGTTAGGGATGGTGAGGTGTACGTAGGGTGGTGCGCGGTTGCAGCCATTGCCGGAGCGCCGTCGCCGCCGCCTCCGTGACCCACTGCCGGAGGTGGCAGTGGGGGGAGACCGCGACAAAACCCTAGTACCATCCTCTGGCGGAACCCAAAAACCGCTAGGTCTAAACCCTAACCCGCTAGCGGCAAACCGGAAACCATCGTTATGATTTTATGTAAAATATATGGTTCTGCCCAGTTTTTATTTCGCTCATAACTTTTCCGTCGTAACTCGGTTTGAGACGAATCTTGTGCCCACGGTTCACATTCTGTGTCGGGCACATTTTTCGTGTTTCGGCGAAAGCCTGGTTCGGCCTCTAGCTAAGTGCAAAATAGCCATTTTTACAGCAGGTCCGAATCTGCCGGAATGACGTTTCAGTTTTAGAAAAATCATATAAAATCATAGGAAAATCGTTAGAACGCGTATAATATGTCCCTGGAAAGCTAAGACCTAGACCTATCTGTTTGTAAAAAGTGATCTCTAGAATTGTGGGTCTAGAAGTGGCTAAGCAGGTCCCGAACAGACCTGCAGTTTAGGCCGAAAAGGCGAAATATCACCCGTTTAATCTTATGTTTATTATTAAAGATCCCGGGCTTCGAGTTGACACTTACTTATTTAGGTGTCGAGAAGTGATTTTGGAGTTGGCTAGCTCGTGTGATCGTTCGAGATTTCTACATCGCTTTTGAGGTGAGTTCACTCACTACGTAGAACTATGGTTATATTTACATTACTGTAGCTCGCGTGTGCTAAGTGGTATTACTTGTTGTGTGATACTAGATAGTGTTGTGTCTAGTATGGACCTTGGGTGTCGTGTACACTCGGTGGGACCGAGGATTGTGTACACGAGTGGCATAGGAACTCGGTGGGACCGAGGGATACGTGCACGGTTATCGTGTGTCATCGGGGAGACCGATGAATGCTTGTTTAGGTGGTTTGGTGTGAGTATGCTTGTTTAGGATGCGTTCTTAGACTTGCATGCTTGGTTATGTGTATCTACCTGTTTTAGGGGTAGTGTTATATAATTGTGTTGTATGTGGTGTTGAATTCACTAAGCTTCGTGCTTACCCTTTCCCTATAAACTGTGGTTTCAGGTACTAGTGGCTCCAAGGCGTGACGGTACACACTGGCGCGTACGAAGGGCTCTTTGCAGTCATGAGATTTAATTTATACTTAAAAACAATTTAATTCTGTTGTTTAGTTTTAATGAGAACGTTTATTATTTAAATTTGCAAACGAAACGGTTATTTGGATTATTAATGGTGTCTTATGCAATTAAATGATTATTTTTAAAAGTTCAAAATTTTTGTAATTTTTGGGACGTTACAACCGGCATCCCTCTTATTACTGCGGCTGAGAAGGTATCAGGTCTCGCTGCAGTCGCTAACTTTTGAATTTCCGAATTCAGTCCGAATATGAACCTTTCCATCTTCATTTTCTCCGTGGCAACATAATACTCTCCAAAACGCGACTTCTCTAGGAAACGGGCAGTAGAGTCTCTGTCTGATAAATTCCCTTGTTGTAGGCTCAAGAATTCCTCCTCCAATCGTCTGACTGCTGCTTGAGGACAAAACTGTTCTTTGAATGCCCTTGAGAATTCGCCCCAAGTAAAGGTTGAGTATACCTCAGATCCCTTAGAGTCAATAAGGGCCTCCCACCAATATAAAGCATCTTCCTTCAACATTGCAGTTCCGTATAACACCTTATCCTCTTCCGCACATTTGATGGTTTTAAATACAGCTTCAATTTCCTTCAGCCACCGCATTGCCTTCACTGGATCTCTATCCCCTCAATATGTTGGTGGTTTACAGCTTAAAAACATCTTATAGTCACACCTTCTTGGTACTGATACGACAGTAGGTGTGATAGGTATCTCGTCTTCCAAGTTAGGGTCTGGTCTTTCCGCTTCAGTATTATGCGTTTGGTTAAACATGGCTTGAATATTTGCTTGTAATCTTCCCATCTCAGCAGCCAAGTCATCTCTTGTAACAAACTCTGTGCCTCGCCCCTGCACTCTGCCTCCAGTCCTGCCCCTGCCTCTTTCTCCCCCTCTTCCCCCAGTTCCGACTGGGGGATTTGTTCTATTAGAGTTGCTTCTTCCTCCCCGATTTGTTTGTCTAGTACCGCTGGCCATTCTGTAGATTCAAACAATGTTATTATACACATAAGCACATACCCCATATAATAAGGTATTCCAGTTCAAACATGTACCTGTAAAATCACAATTACACTGGCCAGGTGTAAATCTGAAATTACCTTACATGATGTTCCTTCTACCTTTTTATATTTAACATCCCAAGGTTCTACAATAATAGGGACATCCTACTTCACATGCAGTTTAAGTCTAGGTACAGATACTAATACCTAAATCCCTTAAACTAGGGCACTGATACCATCTGCAACAACCCAATTCTCAAAATATACAAATAACATATTTCATATCATCATTTCACCACAAAAATACATTATAATTCAAGTTCGGTCCCATAGTCTTACTAAACATAATAAGTAATTCAGTACAAACTTTTTCACTAATTAATTTACATTATGACTAACAACGAAGCCATAAGTACAAAAAACACTTCATGATCTTCATAACAAAAGCCTTCACAAAAGCTATCCATCCATTACTCTATTCAATTGCTCTTACCCGATCCATCACCTGGAATACATATTTTTAAAACAAAAATGAGGGTTAGACCTAGTGGTCTAAGTGAAAAAATCCCTGTCAGTTTGAAATCATTTATATAAACTTCATTTACATAAATTACATTCATATGACACAATCACATATATCAATTTGAACTCACTCTTCATTTACTTTCTCTTCTCATTCCCATGGACATATTAGTTGGTTGCAAGCCAACTAATAAATTATCTCCACCGTACAACTTCTACGGCCAACACCACCGTACAACTACTACGACCAACACCACCGTACAACTACTATGGCCAACATCACCGGTCCTAAGCCCGGCCAATATACTCTCGTATAATACTTATGCAAATATAATATAATCTTCACATATTATATTCCCAACATAAGCATATAAACACATCATTTATCACATATTCTATACACACATATATGTATTCCAGTTTAAAAACATTTTCAAGTAAAACTCACCTTAACCTTAGCACAACGATACACGTTCCGGGACACACTTTAGCTCAACCCGAACACCTGAATTGGCGCCATAAGAATGATGTTAAACCATCTAATTATGTCCCAAATCCATTCCTAATAAGCCCCAAAAACAACCCTTAGGTGATGCCACAAACATATCCTCAAACCGTACACAAAACGAAACCCGAAAACGCGAAAAAGTGCCCGGCGCTACTTCCCGCGCTAGATAACTCGCGCCAAAATGGGCGCGGGGCACTGAACCAGAGAACGGCGCTACTTCCCGCGCTAGTTAACTAGCACCAAACTAGCGTGGAGAACCTGTACTTCCATTCAGCCGAAAATGGCCCTTTCTCAAACCCAATTCATCCCAAAACTATTTTTAAGCCTTCAAAATTAAATTATGGATGTCCTAAACCTTTCCCCACAATTACCAATCATCAAAGTATCATTTAATCTAGTGAAACTCGTTCAATGATTCATGATTCATACCCAAAATTATCCTATCTTACTTAATTTACCAAAACCCACTTTAAAAACTCATAACAAAATAAGAAACATAGAAGAGAAAATTGTAAGTATTAATACCTTAGTTCTTCTTGATTAGAATCCTACCCAAGCTGCAGAAATCCTTCTTCTTCTTTACTCTTTTCCAAAAAATCACTCTCTAGTCTCTATTCTCTCTTTCTGCCGTAAACAAAGAAACACACACATACAGTTTTTACTTTTTGACACAATGCTATAAAATGAAGTACCTCATCTCAGTTAAGGGAGATGTGGCGGTTTGGGTGAAAAAAATATCTTCACTCTTACCCAATAAACCCCACTCTTCTCTTAATTGACATAACTCACCCCCAAACTTCCAAATAAAATTTAAAACTTACCCCTTAACTTCTAACTCCACAAAATACAACAATACAGACTTATAAACTTCATAAACTATCCTAAATCCATTTTAAACTATAATAATGTAATTTAAACAATTAAATACAATACCTGGTTATTACAATTTCAATCGCTACTATTCTGTCTTCAAGACCAGAAATAGTAGGCCTGATCTTTTGAAGTTCTTCTCGATCAACCTAAGTGAAATGAGATTCAGCACAAGTTGGTGCATTCAGGCGGTTGAGAATTTGCTGCAGTAAGTTGGTTGTTGCGGCGACACCCATCTTTAAGAAGGCGACTTCTCCCTGAAGAGTACCAACCACTGTTTTCAATGTTGTGACGTCGCTGGATAGGGTAGTATGGGAGAAGTTGAGATTGTTGATGGCAGTGGAGTTGTCAGCGAGAGTAGTTGCAAAGCTCGCAATGCTGCCATCTACCTTCTCTAGATCAGCACTGGAGGCTTTCTTGCTAACTTCGGTTGTCAGCATCTTGAGATTCTCTCCAGCGTCTGTAATCGCTGAAGAGTTGGTGGATAGAGTGGTTGTCAGAGTTTCCACCTTTGTAGACAGATCTTTCAGGGAGTTGTCAATGTCTCCCAAATTAGGACCTAAAAAAGTTGAGAACCTGTGAACAAGGGAAAGCTCAGAAGTTTGGGGTTGAGAGAGAGGAGTGTATGGGATTTTGTGTATACCTGCAGGGTGGTTGTGATAACGCCACTTTCTGGCGTTATTTTCAGTTCTCAAACATATGAGATTGGCTTGTGTTCAAGTAAAAAGGCGTGTATTTTACGGTTTATCTAGCGAATTATACAGGTTATCTAAGAGGCGACAATCATCGAGAAAAGAAGCTAAAAGAGCCCAAAACGAGTCCAAACGAAGCCTAACGGAAGCCCAAAAGTCAATCCCACGACCCACGACCGAACCAGGACCCGATCCGCGAACCAGACGATGACCCACGCTGCCAAAAAGACATGCGCGACTTACCACGCGACTTACAAGTCGCGTGGAAAGTGGCGTAACCCACTGTTTCGCGATTTTCAGTATTTTAATTCGGGTTTTAGGTCATGATTCGGGACGCAACTCACACACGACGGCCAGAGCAGTTCCGGGGGCGATTTTCAAAGCCGAGCGACACCCGTTGGAGCGACGATAGAGGGAGGATCAGATACACGTTCATCACGCGAAGTAGAGACGAGCACGATAGAAGGGAGTAACCATTCCATTTACAGTTACCACGATTATCATGTCTACATACTTGTTTCCATCTTTTTCTATTGTGTTTGAATCCACCACCGACATGAACTAACCGGTTCATGTTGGGGGTTGGAATGAATGTGGTTTAAGCTTGTAAACAGATGACCTGAGACCTTTATCAGTTTTCCTATTTTAATGAATGAATGCAATTTGGTGTTTAATGCTTTTGTGAGATTAGCTACCTTACAATTGTTTTATTGCTTTCAATTTATGTTCGAGAGAAGTAATTGAGAAATAGAATTAGGAATTGCATGCCTAAGGTAAGAAAGGATAGAGACATACCGAGTAAATCTTAGTCCCGTTTGAATCTTAAGCTTAATCCGTTTTGAACCCTATATGTTGAGATCGAAAGATAAAACTTATGTTTTCAAAATAGAAATCACGGTTGCTTGAAAAAGAACCATGCTTTGCAAATAAAATCGTTGTAGCTTGAAAAAAAACAATGATTAGATAAAGATTGGGTATTCATTGATAGGAATAACTGGTATTTGTATTAAGTCTGATGTTCATATGTGAAAACTTAAGGATTTCCAACCCTCAACTGTTTTCTCTATCTGAATTCCAAAGCTGTTCATTGTCTGTCTTGTGTTTGATTTATTTTCTGCAATGGTAGTTTAATACCAACCTCTCAATTTTCGATAGTTCAGTTAATAGCAATTATAGTAATTGTGATATTTAGTTCCTAGTTCCCCGTGATTCGATACTCGTACACTTGTGGTAAGATTCTCGGGGAGTGAAAACCTCGTATCAAGTTTTTGGCGCCGTTGCCGGGGAACTAGTTGTAGCTAATAGCACTACCAGCTATACGCGCTATTAGATTGAGCATTTTCCTTTCTTGTTATTTTATTTTGTCACGTTCAATTTTTGGGTTGCTGATTTTGTTCACTTTTCATTTCAAGTACCACTTGGTTTATGCCAAGGACGACCCGAGGAAAAGAGATTGAAGAATTCGATTCGGAGATTGAAAGAACCGCTCGTCGCCTACGTCAAGAGACCAAAGCTAAGCGACAATTACAAATGGGTGACGAGAGTCCTGTTAACGAGAGACCACCACGCAACGATCCTCCACCACCACGCAATAACAATCCACCACCACCTCCGGAAAGGGTACCTATGCGGTCGTTCGCCGATCCTAACGTGGCGGCGGCACGCATAGGCATTCAAGTGCCCGCAACTAGGGCGAATTACTTTGAGCTTAAGCCAAGTACCATCGTGATGGTACAGCAAAACCAATACGGAGGGACGCCGACAGAAGATCCTCATGCACACCTTCGGGCATTTGAACGGATATGCAATACATTCAAGATTAATGGCATGAACGAGGACGTGATCAAGCTGAGATTGTTTGGATTTTCACTCAAGGGCTGAGCCGAGACATAGACAGAGAGTATCCAGCCGGATTCAGTCACTACATGGGCACAACTAAAGGCCGCTTTCCTTCAAAAATTCTTCCCGCCAAGTCGAACCACCCAACTAATGGCCGAAATCACACATTTCGCACAATGGGATCAATAAACGCTATATGAGGCTTGGGAGCGCTACAAGGACATGATCAAGAAGTGTCCTCATCACGGGTTGCAAGGTTGGGTGATTATTCAGACCTTCTTCAGTGGACTTCACCCGCAGTTTAAAAATGACATCACTGCTGCCGCGGGTGGAGCACTGATGGATAAATCATATGAGGAAGCGTGCGAGCTGATCGAAAATCTGGCCGAACATAGTTTTTCCACTCCGAGATCAGCGGTAAGAAGAGTTGCAAGTATGCAAGAAAGTAATGAGCTGAATGAATTGAAAGCTCAACTAGCCTTTATCACAAATCGGCTGAATGGAGGAAATCCTCAAGAACCTGATCAGGTTCAATTTGTGCAAAACCGGAACCTACCGAGAAACGACCCTTTCTCGAATACTTATAACGTGGGGTGGAAAAAGCATCCCAATCTTTCATGAAATCAGCCCGGTCAACCACAACAAGGTAATTTGTCTAACTCTTCTAATTTTTCTCATACTAATAATGTGTACCGTCCTCCAGGTTTTAATCAAAGAAACGAAGGATTATCCGGAGAGAAGAAGCCGGGACTCGAAGACATGATGATGAAGTTCATGTCAAAAATGGACAGCACGGTCGAGGGATTAGCAAGCACGATCAGCACGGTGAAAGCCGCAACTGATCAAAATACAGCTTCAATTAAGATCCTAGAGAGGCAAGTGGGGCAAATCTCTGAAGCCCTACAAAACCGGCCTCCCGGTACTTTTCCAAGCATGGCTGAAAAGAGGAACCAAGAGAATTGTAATGCCATCTACCTGAGAAGTGGCAAGGAGCTTATCGAGGAGCCAACGAAAGAGCCGTCATCAAAGGAAGTCGAGCTTAAAGAAAAATAGGTCGAGAAGGCAAATGAGTTTAAAGCTGAAGAAGAGGTGGTACCTGAAGAAAGCAAGAAGAGTGAAGCGACGAAAAAAAAGCAACCACCGGTCAAACCGGAAATTCCAAGAGTGCCATACCCGAATAGACTGAAGGCGAATAAGGATGATGTTAATTTTTCGAAATTTATTGATGTATTTAAAAAACTAACTATTAACATCCCTTTTGCAGATGCCTTGGCACATATACCCTCTTACATGAAATTCATGAAGGAGATTCTATCCAAGAAGAGGGCGATCGATCACCAGCCCACAGTTACACTCACTGAAGAGTGTAGTGCCATCTTTCAGAATAAGCTTCCCCCGAAGCTTAAAGATCCAGGGAGTTTTTCTATCCCTATCCAAATTGGGAAGTTTAATTTTGAAAAAGTGTTGTGTGATTTAGGAGCTAGTATCAATTTAATGCCTCTTTCTATTTTCAGGAAACTTGGATTAGGCGAGGTGAGTCCGACATACATGACGCTAAAGCTCGTCGATCGATCAATCAGATACCCATATGGAGTGATCGAAGACGTGTTGATCAAAGTCGGTAAGTTTTACTTTCAAGTCGACTTCGTGGTCATTGACATAGAAGAAGATGAAGAGGTCCTCATGATCTTGGGACGATCATTCCTGGCTACGAGTAGAGCACTGATAGACATGGAGGAAGGAGAGATTACCTTCAGAGTTGGTGGCGAGAAGGTCATCTTCAAAATCTCCGAGAAGGAGCTAGGTCAAGTACAGAGTGGAAGGTGTAGATCTGGAGATGGTAAAGGCAAGTCAAATGAAGAAGAATCCGCGAAGAATCGCAAGTGTGGGCGATCCAATTCTGCGGATACTGAGCCAAGCTGAAAGCCACACAGTCGTGCCACGACTTTAAATACGGCGCTGGGTGGGAGGCAACCCACCAAGGTTTGTTCCCTTTTATTATTTTTAGTTTGAGTGTGTTTTTATTTCCGAAAAAAAAACATAAAAATCGAAAAATTGAAAAATAAAAAATAGCTGGAACAGGGACATACGCGACTTGCCACGCGGGTTGCATACCGCGCAGCAAGCCACGGGACCCTCTGTTTGTTTTCTGAAACAGTAGGTTACGCGGTTTGCCACGCGACTTGCAAGTCGCGGGCTAAACCGCGGGAGTCCCTTGTGCCCTGTTTGTTTTTCGTGAAGTTTTTATTCCTTTCTTGCTTTGTGTGTTTTTTTTCATGTTTTTTTTTTCGTCGTGTGTTTTGTGCTTTGATTTCCTTTGTTTTGCATGTTCTCCCTATCTCCTCCGATTGATGCTCAACCTTTCAATAATCCTCCTTCATCCGGGCAAAACAGGTACACTCTAAACTTTGTATAATAACGAGTGGTGTAAGATGTTTGTTCGTGTTAGTTAAACGAGATGCAACAAACCTACGTTTCACTTAGGTTTGGGTTGCCTCATCTTTCACATCTACACACTCAAGTCTTTAGACCCTGTGCAAACCTCGGTTTCACCGAGGTTTGGGGTTGGCTTTTATTTGGCAAACCTAGGCACGACCTAGGTTTGGGGTGCCCATATTAGAAATTTTGGGATTTCTTTTGCTTGCTATGTAATGCCTTGCCCATCCTTTTGATAACTGTAATAACTACACAATAATTCGAGTCGCATCACCTACGACTTTACTTGCACATTGGGGACAATGTGTGGGTAAGGTTTGGGGTTGCCCAATCGGGCCCAAGTTATGCACGTAGATTTCTTGCACTTCTGAGTGTCTAGATCATAATAGCTAAATTTTTTGTTTTGAATGATTGAGACCAACCATTGTGGGAAGAATCTTTTGAAAGTGACGTGACCATTAGGGAAGGACCGGGAAAGGACATGACTAGGGACATTAGTGGAGACCACCCGATAAGTGAGTTTTGAGCCTAAAAGACGTTTTTCATTTCGAGGGATTCATACACCTAATTCTTATACACTTTTTTGAATTCCTTGTCGTGAATGTAGAATGATCTCGCTACATTATTGCATTGAGTAGCAAAGACGACCATCGGGATATTAGGTGAGGGTATAGTAGACCACATCGTGTGAACCTTAAGATATGATTCCAGGCATTGTGTGTTTTGTTTAACCTGTTTTTAACTATCGTTTCCTTTTACCCCTTTTGTGTGTATCCATAGCCCTTTTGCAGCCAAACACGCACCTTAATTCTTTCTAAACCCACCATTAAACCTTAGCCAAAAGCCTTAGCCAACCCTTATCCGAAAGTGTGTCAATTGGAAGCAGTAATGAACTACGAGAGATAGAGCAGAAAAGAGTACAGGCCAGTCATGAAAACAAAAATGGGTCAATGCAACCCAATAAATAGAAAAGAAGGCCAATGCTGCCCCAATCAATAAAGAGGACCAATGAAAAAAAATACAGTTATTTAGATAGTACTTAGAGCTGCATAATAAGTGAGTCAAAGTGACTCCAAGAGTGACAAATAGGGCCAAGTGATAGAAAGAGGAGGAGAAAGTTCATAATTGCCAATGACTGACACACCGAGGACCTTTGATCATTTTACCCTTCGTTTCTAAGCCTTAACCTTAGCCCCATTACAACCCTTGTAAAGACCTGGATGATCTTTTGGAATACGTGATTACGGTATACGACCACCTTTACTGACATTCCCTGTCTTGCTACTTTATTCCTTCTGAGATCAACTGTTTGGACATTTGTGCGTCTTTCTTTAAAGTTGTCATGTAATAATTTGAGTATTCTTGTACATAACCTCCTTACACATGACAACACGAGCGATAACCTAGGTTCGAGTGCAAAGAGATGTTTTCCCTAGCATGTTTGGACCTAATCTAACCTTAATGTAATCGGAACTGTCACGAATTCAACTCTCAATGGAAAGTCATAGATCAAACAAAATAGAGATAAGGCGAGAGTGAGATAGATATTCACGGGTAGGGGAAATCACCGATGCATCACTTCGTACCGATTGGGAATTGTGCAGTCATTATTAGTTCACTGTGTGCTTTTATTCTATTTTTATCTCTAATTTTCTTGGGGACAAGCAACGCTCGGTTTGGGGTTGTTGATAACGCCACTTTCTGGCGTTATTTTCAGTTCTCAAACCTATGAGATTGGCTTGTGTTCAAGTAAAAAGGCGTGTATTTTACGGTTTATCTAGTGAATTATACAGGTTATCTAAGAGGCGGCAATCATCGAGAAAAGAAGCTAAAAGAGCCCAAAACGAGTCCAAACGAAGCCTAACGGAAGCCCAAAAGTCAATCCTACGACCCACGACCGAACCAGGACCCGATCCACGAACCAGAAGACGACCCACGCTGCCAAAAAGACATGCGCGACTTACCACGCGACTTACAAGTCGCGTGGCAAGTGGCGTAACCCACTATTTCGCGATTTTCAGTATTTTAATTCGGGTTTTAGGTCATGATTCGTAACACACGACGGCCAGAGCAGTTCCGGGGGCGATTTTCAGAGCCGAGTGACACCCGTTGGAGCGACGATAGAGGGAGGATCAGATACACGTTCATCACGCGAAGTAGAGACGAGCACGATAGAAGGGAGTAACCATTCCATTTACAGTTACCACGATTATCATGTCTACATACTTGTTTCCATCTTTTTCTATTGTGTTTGAATCCACCACCGACATGAACTAACCGGTTCATGTTGGGGGTTGGAATGAATGTGGTTTAAGCTTTTAAACAGATGACCTGAGACCTTTATCAGTTTTCCTATTTTAATGAATGAATGCAATTTGGTGTTTAATGCTTTTGTGAGATTAGCTACCTTACAATTGTTTTATTGCTTTCAATTTATGTTCGAGAGAAGTAATTGAGAAATAAAATTAGGAATTGCATGCCTAAGGTAAGAAAGGATAGAGATATACCGAGTAAATCTTAGTCCCGTTTGAATCTTAAGCTTAATGCGTTTTGAACCCTATATGTTGAGATCGAAAGATAAAACTTATGTTTTCAAAATAGAAATCACGGTTGCTTGAAAAAGAACCATGCTTTGCAAATAAAATCGTTGTAGCTTGAAAAAGAACAATGATTAGATAAAGATTGGGTATTCATTGATAGGAATAACTGGTATTTGTTTTAAGTCTGATGTTCATATGTGAAAACTTAAGGATTTCCAACCCTCAACTGTTTTCTCTATCTGAATTCCAAAGCTGTTCATTGTCTGTCTTGTGTTTGATTTATTTTCTGCAATAGTAGTTTAATACCAACCTCTCAATTTTCGATAGTTCAGTTAAAAGCAATTATAGTAATTGTGATACTTAGTTCCTAGTTCCCCGTGATTCGATACTCGTACTTCTCTAAGTACTATTACTTGACTTCGACCCGTACACTTGCGGTAAGATTCTCGGGGTGTGAAAACCTCGTATCAAGTTTTTGTTCCTAGTTCCCTGGCAACGGTGCCAAAAACTTGATACGAGGTTTTCACACCCTGAGAATCTTACCGCAAGTGTACGGGTCGAAGTCAAGTAATAGTACTTAGAGAAGTACGAGTATCGAATCACTGGGAACTAGGAACTAAATATCATAATTACTATAATTGCTATTAACTGAACTATCGAAAATTGAGAGGTTGGTATTAAAATACTATTGCAGAAAATAAATCAAACACAAGACAGACAATGAACAACTTTGGAATTCAGATAGAGAAAACAGTTGAGGGTTGGAAATCCTTAAGTTTTCACATATGAACATCAGACTTAAAACAAATACCAGTTATTCCTATCAATGAATACCCAATCTTTATCTAATCATTGTTCTTTTTCAAGCTACAACGATTTTATTTGCAAAGCATGGTTCTTTTTCAAGCAACCGTGATTTCTATTTTGAAAACATAAGTTTTATCTTTCGATCTCAACATATAGGGTTCAAAACGCATTAAGCTTAAGATTTAAACGGGACTAAGATTTACTCGGTATATCTCTATCCTTTCTTACCTTAGGCATGCAATTCCTAATTCTATTTCTCAATTACTTCTCCCGAACATAAATTGAAAGCAATAAAACAATTGTAAGGTAGCTAATCTCACAAAAGCATTAAACACCAAATTGCATTCATTCATTAAAATAGGAAAACTGATAAAGGTCTCAGGTCATCTGTTTACAAGCTTAAACCACATTCATTCCAACCCCCAACATGAACCGGTTAGTTCATGTCGGTGGTGGATTCAAACACAATAGAAAAAGATGGAAACAAGTATGTTGACATGATAATCGTGGTAACTGTAAATGGAATGGTTACTCCCTTCTCTCGTGCTCGTCTCTACTTCGCGTGATGAACGTGTATCTGATCCTCCCTCTATCGTCGCTCCAACGGGTGTCACTCGGCTCTGAAAATCGCCCCCGGAACTGCTCTGGCCGTCGTGTGTGAGTTGCGTCCTGAATCATGACCTAAAACCCGAATTAAAATACAGAAAATCGCAAAACAGTGGGTTACGCCACTTTTTACGCGACTTGTAAGTCGCGTGGTAAGTCGCGCGTGTCATTTTGGCAGCGTAGGTCGTCGTCTGGTTCGCGGATCGGGTCCTGGTTCGGTCGTGGGTCTTGGGCTTGACTTTTGGGCTTCCGTTAGGCTTCGTTTGGACTCGTTTTGGGCTCTTTTAGCTTCTTTTCTCGATGATTGCCGCCTCTTAGATGACCTGTATAATTCACTAGATAAACCGTAAAATACACGCCTTTTTACTTGAACACAAGCCAATCTCATAGGTTTGAGAACTAAAAATAACACCAGAAAGTGGCGTTTTCAGGTTGACGAATTCATCGAAACTTCAATAGCCTGAGAAGCGTTCCATGTCGTCAACCAAAGATCCAATACACTCAGAAGTACCTGCAGGTCTTGTACCTTGTCCTATCATCCTCTGAAGATGTTCAGCAGCAGTGTCGCTGAGGATGATGTTTGGTGTAAGAGGAGGTGGAAGAACAGTTTGAGTAGACAAAGGAATGGTGGGAGGAGTGAATGTTGAGAAGAGGGATTGGGTAACGGGTCCAGCGTTGGATTCGCTGGTAGAGCGTACCACGAAATCATCTAGTGTCTGCTGTAGAGAAGCAAACGCTAGGTCTTCAGCCGTTGATAGCTTGGGGGGTTGCTCCTTAGTTTTCTTGATCCTTTTGGGAACAGGATGGGAAGTAGAATGTTTCCTTTTACGAGGAGTGGTGGTTGCAGCCTGGGTCTCAGTGGTGGGGATTTCCACTGAGGTAGCCGCAGAAATAGAATAAAGAGGTCTGAGAATAGTTAAAAGAGTAGAGAGACATACCTCGTTAGCCAGGGGCTTGAAGTCGAGCACCTTAGGGCCAACCTGAGAGAGTTTCAGATCACCCTCTTTTGGGTATTTGTTCCCAAGAGCTTGAGCGAATAGAGCGCTGATGAACCATGGATAAGGAACACAAGTGGGTCGATCAGCGGCGTCCACCCGGAACATAAGATCGTCAAAAATCATTTTAGCCCAATCAACGTGGAGACCCTTCAGCAGAGAGTATCTCATGGCTTGTTGAGATTGAGCCGCTTGGTCAGAGGAGCCATATTTAGCTGTCATGCAGCTAATCAAGTGAGCAAAGATGAAGTTCATCTCGCTGGGTATTTTTGACTTCTTGATTGCAGTCAGCTTCTTGTTAGGTAGCTCATCTCACCCTTGATCCCATACATACTTCATTGCATCAAAGAATGCAATGATGGTTTCTCTATCGACTGAGTTGCGTTTGGGGCCAGGAAAAGGAACAAAATGGTTATCTTTGGTAGCAGCAGGGGGGTTTAACGTAAACCTGATGTTACCGGGTGTAATCTTGGCAGTGCCATGATCAGTGTTAAAGAGAATGACATCAATTTTCTTCTTGGGGTCTTTGGAAGAAGGAATCTGAGCCCGTCTGGCAGAATACCAGAACTGAGCTAGTAGTTTCTTGTGAGCAGGGGGTGCCACGGTGAGAGCTGTGGAGAGTGGGCAGGTTTTCAGAAAATTAACAGCTTCATCCAGATGTGTGACTTGCTTCCTCTGAGGGAAATCAAACAGAGCATAGAGGTTGTTGTGTTGAAAGGTCACTTTCTCAGGTTTGAACTTGACTTGAGGAGCCTTGTTGATAACCACTTTCTCAACAGCAGGGGTTTTAGAGACGAGAGCGTCTGTAGTAGATGTCATTTCTGTTTATAATATAAGAATAAGAACAGAAGATCTTAAGATGAATAAAATATTCAAAATAAGGGTTTTGCACATCCATTCAGACAAGAGATGTCTTAATGGAGATTAGGGTTTTCTAGTTTTGACAAAAAGATACAAAACTAGTGAATGTCTTATTTTCCAGTTTTCTCTTTTAAAAGGATTCTGGAAAAACATATATGAATACAAGTTTAAGATGATTTAAAACTTGAAGAACAACCATGAAGGTTGTGTTCATAAAATCATGAAAAGAAGATGATTTTATTTTGGGAAGTTATTTTGTTTGATCTTTTAAAAACAATAATAAGATCAAAAACAAGTTAATAAAGGTAAATAATCAAGAGTATTAACCTTTGTAGTTGCAGAAGAAGATGAACAGATTCTGGAAATATGAGTTCAATATGCAACAGTATTCTTTTCTTGAGGAAGAAGAAGTTCGCGTAAAGGTAAAAATATAATCACAAAGGGGTTATATAGTGAGAGTAGAGAGAGAAAACCTAGAGCAGGAAAAGATTTTCATGATAACACGGACACGTGTTTGCATTTGATTGGTTGAGAAAATGAAACGTGCAAACGTGTGTCAGAAAAAGAACGTGTCAGAAGTTGTTCGTTTTGATGACATCACAAACGTCCTTTCATATTTTGGGATGTCTCTGAGGGTTTTGAAAGACTCAGGGACATTTTAAAAACATGAAGCACTGAATAGAAATATCAGTGTTAGGTTTTAGAAATTTCAAAATATCACTGTAAGGAAGAGATTTTCAGCGATGCAAATTGTTTTGAAATCTTTGAGTTCTAGGCAAACGTCAACGAGTAAGAGAACGTACCTTGATATCGGCAAATCAATTTTGTTCATAGAGAGGGTTATATAAGTTCATTTATCACTGATCAAATGCGAACCACTGAAGATTTAATCTTCTAAGTTCAGTATTCCAAGCTCGCTGATGAGAAAGTTGAATCTTGTCTCATCAAGAGGTTTGGTGAATAGATCAGCTAACTGAAAATCAGTTGGGATAAAATGAAGTTCTATATCACCATTCATCACATGATCTCTGATAAAATGATACCTGATTTCAATGTGTTTGGTCTTTGAGTGTAGCATTGGATTGTTGGCTATAGCGATGGCACTAGTGCTGTCGCAATAGATTGGAATCTTATAGAGCTGTAGGTCATAGTCCAGTAGTTGATTTCTCTTCTACAAGACCTGAGAACAACAGCTTCCAGCAGCTACGTACTCAGCTTCAGTAGTTGAGGTGTACACTGAGTTTTGCTTCTTACTTGTCCAACTCACTAGCTTTCCACCTAGGAGCTGACAGCCTCCTGTGGTGCTTTTCCTATCCATTTTGCAACCTGCAAAATCACTATCTGAATAGGCGGTTAGATCAAATCCTGAATATTTGGGATACCAAAGACATAGGTTTGGAGTACCCTTAAGGTAACGAAAGATTCGCTTTACAGCGATCAAATGAGATTCCTTGGGTTCAGCTTGATACCGTGCACACAAACAAGTTGCATACATGATATCATGTCGGCTAGCTATTAAGTAAAGAAGTGAGCCGATCATCCCACAGTACATTGTGACATTAACAGGTTTTCCAGAAGGATCCTTGTTTAGTGTCAGCGGTGGTGCCATAGGGGTTTTCATAGCTGAACTCTGAGTTAAATCAAATTTCTTCAGCATATCTTTAACATACTTTCCCTGATTGATTAATGTTCCTTTCTTATTCTGTTTAATCTGAAGACCAAGGAAATATGTTAGTTCACCCATCATACTCATTTTATACTCTACTTTCATTCTTTCAGAGAAACGAGTACAAAGGTCAGGGTTAGTAGATCCAAATATAATATCATCAACATATATTTGTACAAGAATGATATGACCTTTCACTTTCCTGAAAAACAGCGTTTTGTCGATTTTGCCACGCTCAAATTTTTCAGTTAGGAGATAAGAGGATAGAGTGTCATACCATGCACGAGGAGCTTGATTTAAGCCATACAGTGCCTTATCCAATTTATTAACATAACCTGGATGCTTAGGATCTGAGAATCCTGGAGGTTGTTCCACGTAGACTTCTTTGTTCTGCTTTCCATTTAGAAACACTGACTTAACATCCATCTGATATACTTTGAAGTCTCTGTGTACATCGTATGCTAAGAAAAGTCGAATGGCTTCTAGTCTTGCCACTGGAGCAAAGGTTTCGTCGTAGTCTATACCTTCCTCTTGTCTGTATCCCTAAGCAACTAGTTGAGCCTTGTTGCGGGTTACAATTCCATGTTCATCCAACTTGTTTCGATAGACCCGTTTAGTGCCTATCACTGACTTGTCGGATGGTCTAGGAACAAGCTTCCAAACCTTGTTTCTTTCAAATTCAGTCAGCTCTTCTTGCATAGCGCTGACCCAGTTTGGATCTTGGAGGGCATCATCTGTTTTCTTTGGTTCAATCAGAGAAATAAAGTTAACAAATAAACAAATATTACCTGCACTTCGTCGAGTCTGAACAACAGCGCTTGGATCACCAAGTATTTGTTCAATAGGGTGATTAGCAGTCCATCACTAAGCCGGATCATAAGACGATGGCTCAGTCTGAACTTCTAGAGGAGCTGAAGATGAGGCTTCAGCGACCTCTGGTGTATCAACCAAGAGAGGAAGAGGTGCAACTATCATTTTAATCACTGATTGCTGAAAAGTAGATGGTATTTGGGAGATAGATGGTTCAGAAACATGCATAGTGTTAATAGGAACAACTGAAACCCAAGATGTTTCAGCTTCACTAGTCTACATGCCTGGAATGATAGTAGGACCATCATCTTCAGCGGGTTGAGTATGAGGTGGAGGAGTGGGAATGTCTTCTGAATCACCAAGATGGTAGATCATCCATTGATTCGCTGAGTGGGATTCGTCAAAGGTGACGTGGCTAGTTTCTTCTACGGTCTGTCTTTGTTTATTGAAGACTCTGAAGGCTTTTGATATAGACGAATATCCAAGGAAGATTCCATCATCAGCCTTAGGATCAAACTTTCCAAGGGCATCTATGGTGTTCAGTATGAAACATTGGCTACCAAAGATGTAAAGAAAGCTGATAGAAGCCTTTCCCCCATAGAAAAGTTCATAGGCTATCTTTTTGAATCTTTTGACGATCAGCGACCAGTTTTGCGTAAAACAAGCAGTGTTGACAGCTTCTGCCCAAAACTGAGTAGGCAGGTGAGAATCGTTGAGCGTTGAACGTGCAACTTCAATGATAGTTCTATTTCTTCTTTCAGCGATTCCATTTTGTTGAGGTGTTCTCACTGAGGAAAAGTTGTGAGAAATACCCTTACTCTCAAAGAAGGAATCAAGAGAACTGTTTTTGACTTCAGTCCCATGATCACTCCTTATTGAGCGAACGGTCATTTTGTTTAGGACATCCATTTTCTTGATAAAGGTGATGAGTTCTTCAGGGGTGTCACTCTTAGCACGGAGAAACACTACCCAGGTATAGCGAGAGAATTCATCAACTATGACCAATGTATATTTTTTTCCAGCGATGGATTGTTTGTTAACAGAGCCAAACAAATCCATATGGAGAAGTTGTAGAGGAGATGACACTGAGGAGACTTGCTTTGACTTGAAGCTTGCTTTGGTCTGTTTCCCTTTCTCACACGCTGAACATAAGGACTCTTTGGCGTATGAGTGTTGAGGTAGACCAGTAACTAACTCTTTAGAAGATAGAGTATTCAGTGTTTTGGAGTTGAGATGAGAGAGCCTCTTATTCCATAGCAAGTTGACATCAGATGAGGCTTTTGAGAAGAAACAGGAGTTCTCAGTGGTTGTAGAGTCCATGTTTATTACATAAACATTTTCCATACGATAACCGCTGAGAGCTATATTCTCCTTTTTGTCAGTGACAAAGCAGGATTCCTTAGTGAAGATCACTTTGTTATCCTTGTCACATAGATGACTTATGCTTAAAAGATTATGCTTCAGTCCTTCAACATATGCAACTCTTCCAAAGGTGGTGGTACCATTTGAGAGTACACCATAACCTCGGGTATAGACTTTTCCATTTCCACCGAAGGTCACTGAAGGACCCTTCTCTTCTTTGTATTCAACGAGCAGGTTTTTCTTTCCAGTCATGTGTCTAGAGCATCCGCTATCGAGATACCAGATACCTTTCCGAACCTGAAAACAAAGGAAGATTAGTTTGATTTGGGTACCCATTTCATCATGTGTACACACTTATCAGAGGAGGTGGATGGAATGGAAGGTTCAGCATTCTTCGCAGCATTAGAAGATTCAGCTTCTGAACTTGTCTTCACTTTGGTTAATTTGTTAACCTCAGTGGTGTTCTTTGCCTTGGGGGCATTTATCTTCTACTTAGCTAACTTGTCAGCTTTGGTGGCTGTGGGGCACTTACTAGCAATATGATTTGTAAGTCCATAGTGATAACATTTCCTATAGCTAAAAGTAGCTTTAGGACCATTTGCATGCTTACCCATAAATTTTAAATGAGCAGGGCCAACACCAAGTATACCTTTGGCATTGGAAATAGGAGGAACAATCAGTTCTTCAGATTTCTTACCAATAATATCCACTTTTAGTCTAAGAGTAGATCGCTGAATAAATCCAGGGATCTTGTTCGTAGAGGTAGAGGGATGGCTTACTGAAGCTTTAAAAGCATTCAGCTTAGGTACAAAGGTACTCTTCTGAGGTTTTTAGTTGAAAACTTTTTCTTTACCTTTATCCTTAGAAGTCAAGGTAGGTTTATCCTCAGGGATAGGAGATTTTGAAGAGGAACACTGAGATGAGGAAGTGTTAGTAACTGAGGATACGAAAGTTCCAAATTTGAGCATGGAACGATCAGTGGCTTGTTCTGGAACAAAAGCTTTGTAACCAAGACCACTTTTATCACTCAGAGGTATCTGAGACTTAATTATCTCAGTGATCGTTGTTGAGGATTTATACCATCCTTCAACAGTAGCTTTTTCAGCATTCAATGCAGCGATAGCCTCTTCGCGTTCAATCTTGACCAGTTGGTTTATATGAACTTGATCTCTTAAGTCTTCTTCAATTTTAGAAAGCTTTTCTATTTGAAGGTGACAGTTTTTAAGTTATTCAGCGAGATCAATATTTTGATTTTCAACAACTGTTTTGCCATTCATGGCATCATATAAACTCATAGTCAGGAGATCGATCTTTCAAAGACTATCAGCTTCATCGAGATTTGAAATATGTGTAAAGAAAGAAGTTGATACCTTGGAGGTAGAGGCTGAAGTAGAGGGAATGTTAGATTTGTCTTCCTCTTCTTCAATTTTGACCATGAGACAGAGATTGGCCTCATCATCATCTTCAGAGTCAGATGATTCTTTTTCCTCAGAGGCAACCCAATCATAGTCAGCCATTAGGCATTTGCCTTTCTTCTTAAAGCCTTTCAGCTTCGCATACTTGTCCTTCAGCTTTTGGTACTTGTCATCTCTAGCCCTAGGGTTAGAGGATTTCTTGTGGATAGCTGAGGATCTAAAAACTTTCTTTGACCTGCACTCGCTAGCAAAATGTCCTATATTTTCGCAGTTAATAGCAAGTAGCAGTAGCCTTATCAACAGGGGTTGATGATCTAGGCTTGTCAGTAATAGCAAGAGGTTTGTTCTTTCTGAAAATTTTCTTTTTGGCGAATCTCCTGAACTTATTAGAAAGGAGGGCCATAGATTCATCAAGATCTGAAGAGTCAGGATCTGATGAGCATTCAGAGTTAGTCTCCAACTCAGTGATAGTGATACAAGATCGCTGAATTGTAGGTGACTCTGAGATTAAAGCAACAGGGGTGCTTTTGGAATCTTTCACAAGATTTTCTTAAGATGACTCGACTGCTCATGATTGAGCATGGTGCCATATAAGGTAGAAAGAGTCATAGATTTAAGATCTTTTTGACAGCTTGAGACACATAGAATAACTGTCCTAGCTCTCAGGTAAACATTCTAAGAACTTTGTCAGAATTTCAAAGTTAGAATATTTGTAGGTTCCACAATCATCACTGATAATCAAGATTCAAGATAGAATGAACATTCAAGATCGTATTCATAGCAACTGATCATATGATTTATTAACAATCTGTGAACTACAAGACGTTACAATGAATATCTCTAAATTCTCTCTCAATGAATTTGTCTATCAAAGTCTCTATTTACAAATGAATCCCAAGACACTTATTTATAGTGTCTAATTACATGACATGGGCCCAAGCCCATTTAACTCCCATTAAACTCCCAAAGCCCAAAAGACTTATAAAGCTAATTACAACACATTTGACTTTTCTTGACTTTACATGGACTTTATAAAACTTTCTATATAATTGGGGCTTTCTAGACCCAACAATCTCCCTCTAAAGTTTTATAAAGAAAGCATTTTCAAATGATCTCCCCTTGATTTCTTTGAAAACTTTAGTGTTGCACATCTTCACGCCTTGCAAATCTATCCAAGCTCCCCCTCAAAATTTTCTCTTCTTCTTCTTAGGTTTCAACTATAAACTCGGATCCAATATGCAATAAGCTCGACTGAAAGTACCTCAGTTTGTAACAAAGAATCCGTCCTTGAAATTCGAGTTGAATGACCGTTAAGCTCAAGAGCTTAATCCAATAAGATCATAGGAGGAAGTTTCTCAACACACTTCAACAACTCAGCTTGTATCCACAAAAATAGAAGATAGAACACCTTTCTGAATGTTTGGGAGAAATATCGTGAAAAACATTGCTTCGGTCCAGCAGCTATACACTGACTTTGACACAGAATCTGACCAATAATCACAACGATTCAGACCAAACTCAAAACATGAAAACTATTCATCTGTGTCTTAGTAAACCAACGCATCTGGACTTGTCAAATTTGAAGCTTCGACGAGAGACTTCTGATCAAAATACGACAGGTGCGCAAATCTGTCAGGTATTAGACTTTTGTTCTGAGAAGTCTAAGTAAAAGTTCTGACTAGTTCAATCAGAATTCTGAGTAAGTCAACCAGAATTCAGAACCTAAAGAACTCTGAAAAAAAATCCAACTCTGAAATTCTGATTACACACGATAAAATTCTGAATCAATGCGATCAAAGTTCTGAACTCACTTAGTCAGAAGTCTGAACCAACTTTGAAAATACTTCTGAATAAGTTCTGAATGAACCAAGTATCATTCTGAATGGCTGCAAATTAATTCTGATTAAGCACGAATCAATCTTCTTCGAACATTCTGAACAATCTGTCCCAACATATCAATTTCTGAATACTCGAAACAAATTCTGATGTGATTAAATTCTGAATACGTACGATCATCAAGAACAATTTCTGAACTGATAAGGACCAGATCTGTAACCATGAATCTGAGCAGCCTTGGATCACTTTGGAATAACATCTAATTCTTCTGTTTCTGAACCAAACAACAGCTAGCTTTTCGAGATCATGTCATTATCCAAAAAGTTTTTGTCACAAATATCATTTTGCTGTTTTGAACCAATCAACAACTCTCAACTTTGTGTTTTTGTTCATCAAACACAGCAGCAACTTGTTGCAAATTTCTCTAATTTTGGACAGCCTTCTATCATAATACTTCAGACTTTGTTTGATCCCGACAGCAAACATATTTTCTATTTTAAACCACACAGCAGCAAAATCTGTTACAACAACTTCGAAATCTGTTACAACGGCTTTATTAAGCTGTTTTGACAGCAAAGAAATAGCCCCAACAGCAGCTATTTTCTGTTATGCTCGAACTGAAACCCAAACAACACCGATAATTGGTTGAACATCAAATCTGAATCATTCCTTTTTCTTTATAATAACAACAAATCAGTTTCCTTTTCTTCTTCTCCCCCTTTTGATTATCATGACTATGATCATCAAAATGATAATGAAACTAATTTGCAATGCACCAATGTAGCTTTTAGAGAAATCTTCCAGAATATGAAACAACCGTCAATTCATATAAGAGTAACCCAAAATCAACAAATGATCTTGTTTTCAAGCCTTTGAAGAAAAGCTTAGCCTGTTTGTAGCACAAAGCCACTAGATATAATAGATATATCTAATTAAAGAGCTTGAGTGATTTTCACTCTCCAGGACTTCCTTCTAATCATTGAGTAGCTTAAAGAAACTCTATAAAAGTTCTGACAGAAAACATATTTTCTGTGTGTTAGTGCATTTGTAGAAAGAATAAAGCAACATATGCTTGAATAATAGGCTCAAAGTGTGTAAACTGTTGAGACAACAACAATTTTCCACGGACTCAAAGTGCATGAATGAAGAGCGAAGGTGGGGAAACTTCCTTCTTTTTCAATATCCAAACCTTCCGAATGAAGATTAGATAGAATATATGTTGCGTCCCCAAATCAAATGAAACACCATCTTTTTAAGAAGATAATGACTGGATGAGTGGGGTTGTATCAAGATTTGACATGGGCTCACTGCCTTTTTCAATATTAATCACCAAAAAGTGTGAATCAATAGTTTATGTGGGTGCCCTTCTTGAAATGGCTAGATCAGAGATATCTCAATTTTCTATCTCTGTTAACATTCACTCATTCTGTTTTTAGCCTTACTATTACCCACTCTCAGAATTTTACCACTCATCACTTTGAGTTTGTTCATACCCATGAACATTCTCCCCCTCTCTTTTATGATTTGTGACCCCTCACCCCTCAAATACTCAGGGATGACCTCATGGGTAGGTTCCACAGGTTCTTGTGGATCCATAGTGGAAGAAAAGAAAAAAATTCTCACCACTTAAATGTTGTCCATTGAAGTATCCTGCACTTTTAATTTGAATGCACATATATCAGCCGCCCCTTTTTTTATTACTTCCACAAGATAAGAAAATGAAATTGAAAGAACTAGGAAGTATGAATGAATTTCAGAAAGATTAAATCTGAAGTTTTATCCATAAGACAAACTTAATGGATAAATTGATGTAAAGAATACAAGAAACACTGAATCAATTTGAGACATGGTAATAACAATGTTAAAAGAAAAACTGAACTGGTGTGTAAGAATACTTGAAATGATAGAAAAGATAATACACAAGTATTTATCTTTGGAAACAACCAGTCAGATTGAGATAAAAAATTTAAAATCCAACTTCTACGTAGGAAAAATCTTTTAGAACAGTAGAAGTGGTTTGAACATTTGAAAATTTTTATCATTTTTAAAGTGTTCTTCTTTAAACATGATTTGAGTGTGAATTTTAGAAATTTACCTTTATCTTGAAACGATCAGATTAAATTTTAAATCAATACTCCCTCAATCAAGATAATCCTGCAAAATCAAGAGATTTTGGTAATCATCTACGATGATTCCTCTTTAGATATCACAAATACTTCAGAAAAGTCGAAAAAAAAAATCAACTGTTCAAATTCTGAGTAGTAGAGTCAGAATTTTGAATAGTAGAGTCAGAATTCTGAGTAACCTGTTCAGAATTCTGAACAGGGTTCAGAATTCTGAGTAACCTGTTCAGAATTCTGATAAGACTATCCAGAGAAAATGCCTTAGAAAAATGATTTGATTTTGTGATTTTTGAACTTTTAAAACTTCAAATCACCATAACTCGCTCAAAAATCAGAATTTTTCAACCAAAATTTGCAGGGTTCCTCAGAATGTGATTCTGAACACATTCTCTATGAATGTTTTCAACTATAAACACCTACAACTATGAGTTCGATAACACCACATTAAACAGAACTTTTTCGAAAAAAAATTCTTCAAAATCAACAAATTGATCTGTATGAATCAGAATTCCATAATCACATTCAGACCGAGTTTTGGACTGAAATATCCAAAAGTCAAAATTCTCAATTTAAGCACATCATCTGTTTTCAGTCATGTGTCAGTATGGATCATTTATTCAGCTCAACACATGAATAACCTGCAAAACAAATTAAGTTGACTTTGGTACCCATTTGAACTTGGGTCCAGGTCTGTTAGGTGCAGTAGCATATGCAGACACTTTGTAAGAACCAAACCAGTGCTGAATAAAATTCTTGTTCACAAAATCATCATTCCCACAATATAAACAACAGAGTTTCTTTTGTGCTAACCTGACTAGTTGATTTACAGAATAAATCACATCAGGTTTTACAAAAGATTTGGTTTGAAAAGCTTGGTTGTTTATTTTGACATTTTGAACAAACTTAGATGATTTTGGAATCGAAGCAGAACCTTTCACTCTCCAAATCATTTTTACCTTTTTAAAAGAACAATTATCAGATTTATCAAAAAGAGGATCATAAAACAGATTAGAAGAGCGAATCTGATCTTTTGAACTATGATTTGATTTATCAACAACTTTTGAATTTTTAAAAACTTTTAGAGGAACATTTTTAAAGATTGAACTTGAAGCATTCTTTTTAGATGATCCAACATCAGTAAAATTGACTTCAAGTTCTTTAAACTTTTCTTCCAAAACAATGTTCTTTTTAACATACAAATCAAACCTTGACTGCAAATCAGATTTGGACTTCTTCTCTATCATGATTTCAGTTGATAAATCAGATATTTTCTTAATAAGCTTCTTTATCTAAAAATGAAAAACCTTCTTTTCCTTCTCAAACTCATCTTTTAAGCATTTTTCTTTAAAACCATCTACCTTCTTCTTTTCAGTTTCTTTCCTACCATCTTCTAACTCTTTCTCCAACTCATTGATTTTCACAGAAAACTCATTTAACATTCCTGTTTTCTTTTTCTGAAAACCATTCTTTTCTTTTTGAAAAACGTTTTTCTTGCATATAAACTCTTTTATTTCTTTTGCAACAATTTTCTCCAAAAGTAAACTCAATCTTACATTTTTCTTGTTGCTTGATATCAATGGAAGAAGAAGTAAACTCATTGGGAACAAAAGTAATTGTGACAGAAGAGATTGTTGATAGTATTTTTGGATCAGATGAGGTTAGGAAAACAGATCAGACAATGTTGACAAAAGAAGTTTTGACAGATTCTTCTGAAGAAGGTTATGAAATAAGCTTGGCAGATATCTCAGAAGATCTGGTTGAAAGCTCAGAAATAAACACTTGCAGATAAATTGTTCCTTATGTCAAAAGTATTTCTAGTTCTGAGGTAGAGGAAAGAAAGTTGAATGATGATTTAATAAAAAGAATGCATACTGAGATGGTCAGAATTCTTAATACTCAGAAAGTTCAGAAGATTATCAGAACTATAAGACCAATGGATCTTTTGGGAGATGAAGATGATTCAGTTAACTATTCACAAAGGTTTCAGAATGAAGTTCAAGAGCATTTTTGTGATGAATTAAATGTAGAAGAATTTAAAACAGTTGAGGACTTCTTCATGCCTGCAGATTATATATTCAGAAAGCCTATTGAAATTCTGAAGATTGAACTACCAATTATGGAAGAACCAGTGTGTGATTTCATTCTTGAAATGAGTGATATTCCACTTGCAAATCACTTTATAAAAGATGTTTTTCTTGAAGAAACTTATGATCATCTTTATTGCACAGAAGATGAATCAGTGGTTGTTGAGAACTTCATTGATGGGTTCTTAGATGAAAGATGTCAAATGATATATGCAGAGGCTTCTAGCAGATTCAGAATATCAGATGAAAGACTGCATATTCAGAAAGCTATTGAAAAAGTACTGGAGTTTCAGATTAATGAATTTGATGGGCTGAGGTATGTGAGTTTGGTAGTTCTGAAGAAAGGAAATCTGAAGGTCAGCATGACCAGTTTTGACTTCCATAGATTACACTTGGATGATCAAATCTTTCTGGTAAAATTCTTTGCTAGTACTGAAGAAGCACTGGTGGAAATTGAATGTAGAGGAGTTCTGGGAATCTATGTGAGGAATATGTACTTATATGACTTTCAGATGGCCATGGAAACAAGGAAAGAAAAGTGCAATCTAAGTCATCCAATCAAAAAGCCTACTCATGAAATTGGAAGTCGTAGCTTTATTGCAGAAGGAATTGAAAATGGAGGTTTTGTATATATAGTCTGTGGTATAAGAACCTTTTTCAGATTGAATGATTTGGTGAAATACAGTGATGCTACACTACAGTATCTGATGATAGAGATGGCAGTAGAGGTTGAGGAAGAAAAAGCAACTCTAAAAGAAAATTGTATAAGGCTTATAGAGAGAAGATTAGATCTCATAAAAAGGATCAGAGAGTGTGATGAATGGTTACTTACAGAGGAAAATCCAAAGAAGATGTTTCATAAAGACCTTGTTTTTCCTGCTGAATATGAAGTAAATGGTTTATGTGATGCTGAGGTTGAAGAAAATACTCCTGATACAATGTCTTCTCAAGATGTTGAAATGAAAGATGCAGATCAACCAGAAAACTCTGATGCAAATGAAGAAAAAATGCCTGTTGTTCTGAATGATCTATTTCTGGAGTATGATCTACCTAATTTCTTTCAACCAAGGGATGCAAATTTTCTTAGTGTATATCATGACCAGCCAGAGACTTATCAGATATTTCGTGCTGAGTTAACAAGTTGTATTGGAAAACCAAAGCAGGCTGTATACTCAGATTTTCTGATCACTGGAATAAGAGAGCTGAAGGCTAAGAAATTTAAAAAGATTGAGTATTATTCCTTTGAAGTTTTAAGAGAAGATGGGAAGGTCTACTACTTCACTGAAGCTGATTTTGACAAGATCTCAGTGGTAGATTTCTACAGATTGTACAGTTTGTTGCAGAATAAAGATTGTAGCAAGTACAAGCTGGAAAGAGGTGCTTTGGCTATAGTGAGGGATGCTATGTTTTACATTCTAAGATGGTATGCTTATACAGATTTTCATATTGCTATGTATATACAAAGACCATGTGTATATCTTTCAAAGCCAAACAATAATCATGAATGGATAAATAGTATAAAGAATGGCAGTGTTGTGGGATATCCAGTTTTAGTAGTCTTCTTGAAGAACAACAGAGAAGAAAAGATTTTCTTTAGATCTGATGAAACTGCCAAGTATTGCTCAAGAACTCTATGATTCATCAGATATAATCTGGAGAAAAGATTATCAAAAGGAAAGCTTGTTGAAGAAACAAAGGAGATTATAAGATGGATTGACAGAAGGCTTAATCTGAGGAATGTAATCTTACTGAAAATTGTACCTGCACTAAAGGAATTCAATCTTGATCAATACAAGTGTGTTTGACAAAAAGGGGGAGATTGTTAGATATAAAGTTTTGTCAATACACCAAGTGTTGGATTCTGAACAGAACACTCAGAAGCTCTGAGTAGAAGACTCAGAAGTTCTGGATGAGAAGTCTCGAAAATCTTACAAGTATAGAAGTCTGAGCTGAAGAGTCAGAGTTCTGAGTAGGAGACTCAGAACTTATGATAATGAATACTAAAATGTCCCAAGTGTTGAAACATAAGTTCCGAAGAGCTGTATCAAAAGGATGTTCAGAAGTTTTGAACAACATGTTCAGAACTTATGTCAGAATACTTTCCTTTGTATTCTGTTTACTATTTAGGACAAATGTAAATTTCCTATTAGTATATCATGTAAATGTACTGTAGCTTTAGACTTTCCTTACAGTATATATATAGAGGTTAGCATTGTTTAGCTAACTGATTTTCCCGCATTACTCTGTATTCAATTTGTAATCTTTGAGAGATTCTCTCTCTAGATCTGTATCTCTGTTCTCAACTGAATACAAGTAATTTTGATCCAATTCTCTATCACTTCTACTATTCCTTGATCTTGATTGTTCATATTAATTGTAAGATTGAATCCTGGTTTCTACAATATTCCTTACCAACGTTTTTCAGATCTATTATTAAACAGTTAAAGCATTGGTGTACTATATAGAGAGATTCATTCTTACCACAAATGAAGCTTTCATATTGTCTTACCAGGTTGATCTTTCGAGAGTCCTGGACTTCAGACGTACCTTCATATTGAACACATATTGTGTCCCACATGGCTTTGGAGGATTTCAGGTTCATGACGGAATGGTAGACTTCGTCAGGAAGAGCCATAGAGAGGATGGATCTGGCTTTGGTGTCGAGAGCCACTTTCTTCTTATCTTCATCAGTCCATATATGAATTTCCTTGGGAACCAATCTTTCAGGAATAGCAGCTCTATTCTCAGCAGCTGGAACTTCAGGATCAATTCTGATAGGAACATATGGACCATTTTCGATATAGTACGGTATAGTTGGGTCTACACCTTCTAAGAAGAGTATCATCCTATTTTTCCACAGATTAAAGTTATCTCTGGAAAATCTGGGTGGTTTAGCAAGAGAACCATTATCAATGTAGTTTGAGATTGTGTTGGTAGCCATTATAAGAAACAACAAGAGAAGAGAAGATTAGTATAAGCAAGATCTTGTTTATGAGCTTAAAAAATCTGCTCTGATACCACTTGTTGGTCCCGAAGGGTTATACAAGTTTGTAGAAGGGGGGTTGAATACAAACATACAGATTTTTACTTTCTAAATTGTTTATTGATTAAGGACAAAATTAAGGACTAATCCTAATTTAAACAATTTACAACTTGTTGCGGAACAAGATTAAGGACTAATCCTAAGTTTCTTGCACTAGAAATAAGATAGAAATGAGATAAGGAAATTACGAATAATAACCTACACAAAGATAGAGAGAAAGAAGGAGGCTGAGCACTTCATATTGAAGTAGGGTTTCTCCTTATATACTGCATGCATTTAATGCATATCAGTATAACTTTACACGTGGCAGCAGCTGATTGGTTGCATGAGTTGACTTAAGTAGACAACCTAGTAGCCGCATGATGAACAATGTAGAATCAGAGTTGGTTGTACGATTACAGACAAAAGGGATGTCCGTTCTGTCAGTTTCGTACGGAGACGTGCAAGGGGATAAGACAAAAGTATCTTGTAGAGTAGACCTCATGATCAGCGCTTGTTGAGCAGTTCTTTATCAGCGAGTGACAAAGCTCAGCAATCGTTGAAGTCTTCTACTTGAAATTTCACGTTGAGTGGACAAGTCTTGGCTTCGCTGATATCCGCATCAGTTCATTAGTACAATTCGTCGCTGGTTCTTGGGCTTGATCTTCAACTTCAGCGTAGAATTTTTGTTGACGTGAAACTTGTCTTCAGGGATCATAAGTAAACAGACTGAAACTACTTAGCGATCATCATAAAAACTGAACAGGCTCAGAACTCTATTGATGAATAAGTTCGTTGAATGTCTAATTTAAAAGCATGTTTCCTATCAGCGGTACTGTATAGACATAATACTTATCAGCGATAGTGAAACTCTAATACATAATGTTTACTTACAATTTTCACTAAGTGTTTCTTTAAGAGTCATTATGAAATCATTGAGGGTTTGGATCAACAACAACAACAACAATAATAATAATAATAATAATAATAAAGAGAATCAAATATGTTAAGGATGGTACAAAATTTGCATGTTTTCAAGAAAAATAATCATTTCAACTTTTTCAAAACCATGTTATCACTTTTGTACCAGCATCAATATTTTTTTCCAGAAAAAGGTTGGGTTAAAAGCTGGTTTTTGTACTTGAACTTTTGTAAGAAATCTTGATCTCTAAGATTTGTGTTCAATAAGAGGATAGGGTGAGTTGTCAAAAGTTTTAAAACTTAACCTAGTCAATTTATTTTTGTTTTCATTGTATAATCCTCATGAAAATAAAAACACAGACAACTCTCTCTGTATGGATAGAAAAAAATGGTTCCACACCGAAGATGACCCACCACCACCGGTGAGGAGAAACCAACGCCTTGAGGCTGAGACGACTTCACCATTGCCTCCTAAGCACCCTATCGATCACCAGAACCCCGTCTGTCAATCGTATTGAAACTGACCTACAACCCTTACCCAAACACCCCTGTATTGATGCTTAGGATAACCAGACACCAAAGGCCAAAAACTTGATAGGTGGGTTTACACCCCCCCCCTAATCTAACTGCAAGTGTGCGGGTCGAATCAAGTAATAGTACGGTAAATACGAGTATGGAACCAAGGGAACTAGGAACTCAGTATCACAATGACTACAAGTTCTATTAACTGAACGGTCAAAATTATGGTTTGTTGTTTAGAAATTGTTTAAAACTAAATAAAACTAAAATTGATTAACGAAAGATTGGAAAAGACTTTGATAGGGAAAAAGATTGAGGGTTGGATTCCCTATGGTTATGATATCGATGAACAAAACCAAAACAACGATTACCGACTTTTACTATAAACCCTAGTTTGCGAAAGCTCACCGCTATTCTTTCTCAAGCAATAACGGATCTTGTTCTAAGACGCACCAGATTTATCTCTCGATCTTTACCGGTGGTTTAAAATACATTAGGTTAAACTATTCAGGGCGAAAAGGTGATTCAGCTATCTCTACCCGAATCTCCTTTCCGGCACTTGATTATCCGATCTAGTTGTCAATTAATCCTCTCGGACTTAATCAAAAACCATTAAATCAATTAAAGTTGATCAGACTACAATTGGCTAAGAAAACTCAAATCAAATGCTTTATAAATCAAGTCGATAACGTTAGTCGGTTACATGTCATCTCTAATGGAAACCACATTTCCTCCAACCCCCAACATCTGAAGATTAGTTCATGTTGGGGTTGGATAAGAACGCAAGGATGTAGTAGAAATCAATCATGTGAAACATTGTTCGCAATGTAAAAACGTAGTACCGATGAGTTCCCTTCTATCAGCTCTAATCCGTAAATGATATGTCAATCCCCTTCAGTTGGCTATATATCGTGATGCGAAAATGATGAACTCTGCTCTCCAAAATCGCCTTTTCTCCGTCTTCGGTCATCTCGAACCCAGTATGCCCTAACTTTGGACTCGCAAATCAATAATAAGCAAACAAAGTGTTGTGCGGCTTTCCCCGCGACTTAAAGTCGCATGGGAAACCGCGCGTGTCCAAGATTGGCTTGGGTCAGGTCTTGGATTGGGCCTGAATCTTGAGCTTTTGTTTGGCCCACCATAGCTCCTTTTTCAGCCCCTTTTCTGCTCGTTTTCTCGGCTGTCGTTTCCTCTTGGGATACCTGCACAATTTACTTGAAATACGTGAAAGTGACGCTGCTTTGCTTCAAAACAAGCCACTCTCCGTGGTTTGTAGGACGAAAATTACGCCAAAATTTGGTGTTATCAACAACCCCAAACCAAGCGTTGCTTGTCCTCAAGCAAAATAGCGATAAAAATAATAAAAGCACAACTCAATGAATCAATAACTGCATAATTCCCAAGCGGACACCCGTATTGCACGTCTATTTTATCCATACCCGTGAATGTTTATCTCATCCTCACCACATCTTTATCTTCTTTAACCGATCCCATCCATTATGAGTTGAACTTACAACCGCTTTGTTCGTATTAAGTTCACACTAAGTCTAAGCATGCTAGGGAAAACATTTCGCCTCGACCCTACCTCAAGGGATGCTCTCTATTCACTCGAACCTAGGTTGTCGCATGTGTTGTCATGTATAGGGAAGTTATGTATAATGATACTCAAGAATTCACATGACAACTCTAATGAAAGACGCACCAATATCCAAAAATTGATCTCAGAAGGGAATAAAGTAGCAAGACAGGGACTATCAGTAACAGTAATGGTATACCATAATCACATTTTCTAGAAGATCATCTAGGTCTTTTACAAGGTTGTAACGGGACTAGGGTTATGGTTATGAAACGAAGGGTAAACGGATCAAAAATCCTAAATGTGTTTAGTAGTTATGAACTTTCCTTGCTTGGTTTTCTGTCACTTGGCCCTGTTTGTCATCACTGGAGTCGTTTTGACTCTCTTATTTATCTGCTATCCTATCGGTACTGGCTATTTATATTTGTTTTTTTTGGTGGGGCATCATTGTACCTCTTTATTTTGGATAAGGGTTGGCTAAGGCTTTGGCTACGGGTTAATGGTGGGGCATGAAACAAAAAGTTGGTGAGTGTTTGGCTGCAAAAGGGGTTTTGGGTACACACATAATGGGTCAAGGGTACGATAGATAATGGTTCAAAATGCACACAATGGATGGAATCATCTCTTAAGGTTGACACGATAAGGTTTACAATACCCTCACCTAATATCCTGATGGTCATCTTTGCTACTTGATGCAAAATTATAGCGAGATCACTCTATAATCACAACAAGGAATTCGATAAAGTGTATACAAATTAAGTGTTTAAATCCCTCGAAATGAAATGCGTCATTTTAGGATCAATTCTCGCTATTGGGTGGTTTCCACTAATGTCCCTAGTCATGCCTTTTCTTGGTCCTCCCTTAATGGTCACATTGGTATCGTAGACTCATCCCTCAATGGTCGTTCTCAATCATTCAACATAGAGATTTTTGCTTACATGATCTAGACATTCAAAATACGGAAAAAATCTACGTGCACTAAAGGGGCCCGATTGGGCAACCCCAAACCTTCCCTACACATTGTCCCCAATGTGCAAGTGTTGAATCGGGGCGGTACAAAATGTGACGATACAAGTATGCAGTGATTACAGTTATCCGAAATTAAGTAAACATCAACAGAATACATCAAACCAACGGAACAGAAACATCGACATAAAAGCTAACGAAAAAGATAAACCATGACTAATGGGGCCATGATAAAGATGCTCCACCAGATTGCCTTCCGCGCACTCTCCTCCAGCCTTGTGCAGGATCGGGCACCTCCGGTATGCCGTACTGAGTGAAGTGAGTGGCAAATCCATCTATGCGGTCGTTCACCCCTCGTAACCTGACCTCCATCTGCTCGGCCAAACGCCAGATGTACGGAGGCGTGTCTCCCGAATGCTCCTCCTGGTCATCCTGTGGTGCGGTAGGATCGAAATATGGGTTCTCGGTATCTAAGTCAGGGAGATTCGGCTCCGCCCGGGCTACCAATCGTCGCCAAGTACTCGGGTCCTTCTCCCATTGTCTCTCGCGCTTCGCCGCTGCTGTGATATGTGCTCTGTATTGGCGCTCACCGAAATCTCCCTCCAGTCTGGTTAGGTTCCCGATCTGGACCCCAACTTCCCTGCAAAAGTGTGTGATAAGGCATGGAAAGGGTAAAATCCCATCAAGTGACATACCCGCATCTAGGATCTCCATCCAAATAATGTGGCCGACGTCCATGGGCAGATTGTGACTGGACGGCTTCAGGCTGGCCTTGACGAATAACATAAGGAATGTTAGGTCGTAGTGAAGATCACCCTTAAGGATGTGCGTGTTCGTGTTGTCCTAATCTGTCTCCTCGTTCTGTCGTAGGGATCCCACAATGACCGGGCTTAGCTGGACATTGAACGCCTAATGATGGGACATCCCGTAACTCATTGCCAACTCATGGCATCTTGGCACTCGGTGGCATGCACAAATGTCGTCCGACGAGATTCGGACACGTACCCCTCAGACCATCACGATGTAGCGGTCATGGTATGTGGCCAGGCGCATGCTAGCGTAAAACGTCTTGATGAGCTGGCCATCATATATTGGTGTGGACCGGATAAAATAAGACCACTGTGGTTGCCGGATGATCTCGGCGACCCATGATCCCGCCGGTAGGCCGTCCAGCCGGATGCCTCATTCTGCGAATGGTTGATAGTTCTTTTCAGCTATATGCGCAAGGCGGTCATCCTTCTCATCATTGTCAGTGTTCTGCAGTCTATCTCTCTCGGGCATCCGGGTGCACGGGTAGTCGCCGAAGTTAAGTTGTTTGCTTGGATGGTGCCTCATGGTGCTGCAAAATAGGGAAGTATGATTAGACATGAAAGAGCTTTTGTCACCCCAAACCTAGGCATTGGCCTAGGTTTGATTAGATATGGCATCCCAAACCTCGGTAAAACCGAGGTTTGCCATGGGGTGTCTGTGTGTGTGTGGGTGTTGAACCATTACCACCCCAAACCTAAGTGAAACTTAGGTTTGTTGGGTCGCGTGTAACTAACAATGAACACCACATATTACACACTAATTATCAAAGCACATAATGGACCCCCAATTAGACTTCTTAACTCAAGCGGCTTATTCAATAAACACATTGTCACAAAATTCCTAATGCATGAATCTACAAGTAATCTATGAGTTTCCTCGTGAAATAAAATGACGAACCCCAAACCTAAGATGCTTGCATTATTAATCCCACAAACAATGACATAAAGATTTCATGTTACCCAGGAAGTCCCAATGTTACCTATTAAGCATAATGGTGGGTGTGACTCAACAAAATGATGATAACCCAAAATGACCCCCTAATATTATTTCCCCAACAGTTCCTATGTGTACATTTTAAGAACACTTCCTCACAAAATTTTAGGCATACTCGAATGCATACAACATGAGAAATCCCATGTGAAGTTACAAGTAACAACAAGAGACATACATTTACAATCCACACATTATCTAACATGTATGCCCTACATTTGCAAGAAATCTAAACCTTTGTAGAGCAAATATGTGAAGAATGTGGAAAACATGAAGAACTTGGGGGAGCATGAAGAAATTAGGGAAAAACACACAAAAGCATACAAAGTATAGTTTAAATGAAGAACAAAGTGAACATGAAGTGCATACCTTATTTGATCTTGAGAGGGATGAAGAAACCTTTGAAAATGGTAGATAGAGAGAGTAATTCGGGAGAGATAGAAGAAGAAATGAAGGACGAAGAAGGAAGTGAGGACAATTGAAAACAAAAGAAGCAACAAATACAAAACCCTAACTACTACATGCGTCAGAGGGACGCGCAGTTTCCCATGCGGTATGAAACCGCGGGGAAAGTCGTGCGCGTGGTAGAATAGAAAACCAAACAGAGGGTTACGCGGTTTCCACCGCAGTTTTAAACCGCATGGAAGGCCGCGTAACTCACTGTTTCAGTTTTGAAACAGAGGGTTACGCGGTTTCCCCCGTGATTTGAAACCGCGTGGAAGGACGCGTAACTCACTATTTCGATTTTCAAACAGAGGGTTACGCGACTTCCATCGCGGTTTTAAACCCTGTGGATAACCGCACAACTCACTGTTTGATGCATCCTTTTTTTGTAAATCAAAACACACTAAAACTTAATGCAAATAAACTCAAAACAAACCTCGGTGGGTTGCCTCCCACCCAGCGCCTTGGTTTCGGTCGTGGCTCGACCTTCCGTCTTCTCATTCCTTCGGATCTTCTATGGAAGTGGCATCGGCTACCACCGTTTCTCCTCCATGATATGGTTTCACTCACTGACCGTTAACTTTGAAGGTCGCCCCATCTTTCCCTTGCAATTCAATCGCTCCATGTGGGTATACATCCTTGACGTTGAACGGCCCCGACCACTTCGACTTAAGCTTTCCAAGAAAAAGACGAAGACGTGAGTTAAATAGAAGAACTTGCATTCCAGGAATGAGTACCTTTGGGTGCAGATTCTTGTTGTGGAACCGCTTGGTGCGTTCCTTGTAAATGGCCACATTCTCAAAGGAGTCATGATAGAGTTCTTTGAGTTCATTCAGTTGTATTAACCGATGTTGCCCGGTCGCTTTCATAACCATGTTCAGTCGCTTGATTGCTGATAACACCACTTTTTGGTGTTATTTTCAGTTCTCAAACCAATGAGATTGGCTTGTATTTAAGCAAAGAGGCGGAATTTTACGATTTATCTAGTGAGATGTGCAGGTTAACCTTGAGACAACGTTCATCGAGAAAATAAGCTAAAAAGAGCCCAAAACGAGTCCAAAACGAAGCCAACGGAAGCCCGAGATCCAAGTCCAAGACCCGCACGCGAACCAGACCCGATCCGCGAACCAAACCTGACCCAGAACAGCATCAGGAATACGCGCGGCTTGCCACGCGACTTGCAAGTCGCGTAACTCTCTGTTTCGCAAATTTTAGCCTTTTTCCGACTTTTAGGTTACTATTCGATACGCAACACACACACGATGGCCAGAGCAGTTCCAGGGGTGATTTTTGGAGATTTTTCAGAGCCACGATAGAGTAGAAATCGACGAGGAATTCACAACACAACGAGGATTAGAGCCGGTCCAAAAGTACATGTATGCACTACATTACATGTGCACTTAGGGTGCGTTTGGTACGCAGACTGGATGAGACGGGACAGGACAAAAAAAATAGTCCCATGTTTGGTATGCCATGGGATAAAATTAATAGGAAAACATGGGACAAAAATTAAATTTCATGGGACAAAACATGTTAACTTTTGTTCCACCAAAATAGGTGGAACAAGGTTTGACTAAAATTGAGATTATCATTTTGCCCTCTTAACACATCTGATGATATTCAAACCCTAGTCTCCAAATCGTAGCCTCCATCTCCATTTTGCAAAAAGAACGACTTCATCCCCTGGTTCATCTCGTCGACTTCATCCCCTCTGTTTCATCTCGTCGATTTCAGGTACAATTTACCCTTCTCTTCTTCTCTATGTCATCGATTTCTCTTGCTGGGTCGATTTTTTATGCTGGATCGATTTGGCTGTTTTTGATTTTGCTTATTTCTCTTGTTGGATCGATTTTCCAGATGTGTGATGTTTTGATTTTGCTTATTTCTCTTTCTGAGGTGGGTATAACCTAAAATCTTGATTTTCCAGTCGTGTGATGCTTATTTCTCTTTCCAATTTCTATTTTTGTGGTTGTTTTCGATTTTGCTAATTCCTTCTTTTCTTGAAGGAATTTTTTGTTATTATATCCAAGTGGGTTTCTTGCAATTTCAACTAATAGGTGATTGTGTTGGTTGTTTTGGTGACTGTATTTCAACTAATATCCAAGTGGGTTTCTACAAGTGGGTTCTGCAAATTTTATCCAACTAATATCCAATTTCAACTAGCTGTATTTCAACTACTATCCAAGTGGGTTTCTGCAAATTTTATGCATATTGTAGTTGTTGATTTACTTTTGATAAAAAGTTGTTGGACTCTAATTTTTTTGCTATAAAATTGTTTAAATTCTTTCGTTCTTGCTATTGTGATGGAATGACATCTAATTTCTATGGAATGGTTTCTTGTTTTGTGAATATTGTAGTGATGGATCGGAACCAATTGCTTTTGGTCGTTAATTTTTGGAATGCTTACATTCAAATGATGGTGTATTTACTTTCACTTATGATTCGTTTGATTGAATTAGAGAATAGAAATAATGAAACGGAAACTTTGGACCAAAGAACTTTCACTAGACTTCAAGCTAGGTCAACCGAAATACAACGCATTGCACGCGAAAGTGATGTAGATTGTATAAATGAGTTGCGAATGGATAGAAATGCTTTTGCAATTTTGTGCGATTTGGTATGATGGAGATAATTCGCATGGGTAAGTACTTTGGGGACAAACCATCCCAATATAGGTTTTGAAAGAGTTTGGACAATACGATGAAGCTAGAATTCGTGAAGTCCGTTTACGACGGGGACAAGTAATAGAATATGATGGAAACAATGTTGTCCTAATCCGTCTCCCCGTTCCGTCGTAGGGATCCCACAATGACCGGGCTTAGCTGGACATTGAACGCCTAATGACCGGACATCCCGTAACTCATTGCCAACTCGTGGCATCTTGGCACTCGGTGGCATGCACAAATGTCGTCCGACGAGATCCGGACGCGTACCCCTCAGACCATCACGATGTAGCGGTCATGGTATGTGGCCAGGCGCATGCTAGCGTAAAACGTCTTGACGAGCTGGCCATCATACATTGGTGTGGACCGGATAAAATAAGACCACTGTGGTTGCCGGATTATCTCGGCGACCCATGATCCCGCCGGTAGGCCGTCCAGCCGGATGCCTCATTCTGCGAATGGTTGATAGTTCTTTTCAGCCATCTGCGCAAGGCGGTCATCCTTCTCGTCATTGTCAGTGTTCTGCAGTCTATCTCTCTCGGGCATCTGGGTGCACGGGTAGTCACCGAAGTGAAGTTGTTTACTTTGGTGGTGCCTCATGGTGCTGCAAAATAGGGAAGTAAGATTAGACATGAAAGAGCATTTGGCACCCCAAACCTAGGCATTGGCCTAGGTTTGATTAGATATGGCATCCCAAACCTCGGTAAAACCGAGGTTTGCCATGGGGTGTTAGTGTGTGTGGGTGTTGAACCATTACCACCCCAAACCTAAGTGAAACTTAGGTTTGTTGGGTCGCGTGTAACTAACAATGAACACCACATATTACACACTAATTATCAAAGCACATAATGGACCCCAATTAGACTTCTTAACTCAAGCGGCTTATTCAATAAGCACATTGTCACAAAATTCCTAATGCATGAATCTACAAGTAATCTATGAGTTTCCTCGTGAAATAAAATGACGAACCCCAAACCTAAGATGCTTGCATTATTAATCCCACAAACAATGACATAAAGATTTCATGTTACCCAGGAAGTCCCAATGTTACCTATTAAGCATAATGGTGGGTGTGACTCAACAAAATGATGATAACCCAAAATGACCCCCTAATATTATTTCCCCAACACTTCCTATGTGCACATTTTAAGAACACTTCCTCACAAAATTTTAGGCATACTAGAATGCATACAACATGAGAAATCCCATGTGAAGTTACAAGTAACACCAAGAGACATACATTTATAATCCACACATTATCTAACATGTATGCCCTACATTTGCAAGAAATCTAAACCTTTGTAGAGCAAATATGTGAAGAATGTGGAAAACATGAAGAACTTGGGGGAGCATGAAGAAATTAGGGAAAAACACACAAAAGCATACAAAGTATAGTTTAAAAGAAGAACAAAGGGAACATGAAGTGCATACCTTGTTTGATCTTGAGAGGGATGAAGAAACCTTTGAAAATGGTAGATAGAGAGAGTAATTTGGGATAGATAGAAGAAGAAATGAATGAGGAAGAAGGAAGTGAGGACAATTGAAAACAAAAGAAGCAACAAACACAAAACCCTAACTACTACAGGCGTCAGAGGGACGCGCAGTTTCCCACGCGGTATGAAACCGTGGGGAAAGCCGTGCGTGTGGAAGAATAGAAAACTAAACAGAGGGTTACGCGGTTTCCACCGCAGTTTTAAACCGCGTGGAAGGCCGCGTAACTCACTGTTTCAGTTTTCAAACAGAGGGTTACGCGGTTTCCCCTGTGATTTGAAACCGCGTGGAAGGACGCGTAACTCACTGTTTCGATTTTCAAACAGAGGGTTACGCGACTTCCATCGCGGTTTTAAACCCCGTGGATAACCGCACAACTCACTATTTGAGACATCCTTTTTTTGTAAATCAAAACACACTAAAAATTAATGCAAATAAACTCAAAACAAACCTCGGTGGGTTGCCTCCCACCCAGCGCCTGGGTTTCGGTCGTGGCTCGACCTTCCGTCTTCTCATTCCTTCAGATCTTCTATGGAAGTGGCATCGGCTACCACCGTTTCTCCTCGATGATATGGTTTCACTCACTCACCGTTAACTTTGAAGGTCGCCCCATCTTTCCCTTGCAATTCAATCGCTCCATGTGGGTATACATCCTTGACGTTGAACGGCCCCGACCACTTCGACTTAAGCTTTCCAAGAAAAAGACGAAGACGTGAGTTAAACAGAAGAACTTGCATTCCAGGAATGAGTACCTTTGGGTGCAGATTCTTGTTGTGGAACCGCTTGGTGCGTTCCTTGTAAATGGCCACATTCTCGAAGGAGTCATGACAGAGTTCTTCGAGTTCATTCAGTTGTATTAACCGACGTTGCCCGGTCGCTTTCATATCCATGTTCAGTCGCTTGATTGCTGATAACGCCACTTTTTGGTGTTATTTTCAGTTCTCAAACCAATGAGATTGGCTTGTATTTAAGCAAAGAGGCGGAATTTTAGGATTTATCTAGTGAGATGTGCAGGTTATCCTTGAGACAGCGTTCATCGAGAAAAGAAGCTAAAAAGAGTCCAAAACGAGTCCAAAACGAAGCCAACGGAAGCCCGAGATCCAAGTCCAAGACCCGCACACGAACCAGACCTGATCCGCGAACCAAACCTGACCCAGAACAGCATCAGGGATACGCGCGGCTTGCCATGCGACATGCAAGTCGCGTAACTCTCTGTTTCTTAAATTTCAGCCTTTTTCCGACTTTTAGGTCACTATTCGATACGCAACACACACACGACGGCCAGAGCAGTTCCAGGGGCGATTTCTGGAGATTTTTCGGAGCTTTCGGAGCCACGATAGAGGAGAAATCGACGAGGAATTCACGACACAACGAGGATTAGAGCCGGTCCAAAAGTACATGTAAGCATCACATTACATGTGCACTTAGGGTGCGTTTGGTACGCATACTGGATGAGACGGGACGGGACAAAAAAATAGTCCCATGTTTGGTATGCCATGGGAGAAAAATGAATAGGACAACATGGGATAAAAATTAAATTTCATGGGACAAAACATGTTAATTTTTGTTCCACCAAAATAGGTGGAACAAGGTTTGACTAAAATTGAGATTATCATTTTGCCCTCTTAACACATCTGATGATATTCAAACCCTAGTCTCCAAATCGTAGCCTCCATCTCCATTTTGCAAAAAGAACGACTTCATCCCCTGGTTCATCTCGTCGACTTCATCCCCTCTGTTTCATCTCGTCGATTTCAGGTACAATTTACCCTTCTCTTCTTCTCTATGTCATCGATTTCTCTTGCTGGATCGATTTTTTTGCTGGATCGATTTGGCTGTTTTTGATTTTGCTTATTTCTCTTGTTGGATCGATTTTCCAGCTGTGTGATGTTTTGATTTTGCTTATTTCTCTTTCTGAGGTGGGTATAACCTAAAATCTTGATTTTCCAGTGTAAAGCCCGTGTCCCGGTACATATTTTATTTATTAATTATTCTAATTATTGTTAATATTTTAGTTAACGAGGTTTAGTCGAATCGGACCAAAAGGTTAATTGTGACAACTCTTGGGTTCTTGCAAGGAAAGGGATAAGCTAAGGGGCTAGTAGGGACTTTCACCCAAAGTTTGGAAAGGGGTCAGCCCAAGGGTCGCCCTATCCCCCTCCCCTCCGGTTTCACAGTAGCACCACCCCAATCGCAAGTCATTCTCCCCATCCCCTTCCCATTGTTGTCACCGGCGAAGTGAGTGCAAGAGAAAGAGGGAGAGATCGACGAGGAAGAAGAAAATCGAAAGGGAAAGGGAGGGTGGTCGCCGACCGGAGAAGAGAAAGGGAGGAGGCTGCCGCCGCGTGGTTGCAGGAAAAAGAGAGGAAGAAGACGTCGGGTTTGGTCGGAAAAGAAGAGAAAGGAGACGCGGTGAGGTAGTTCCGTTTAATCTTTTTCGGTTGTTCTTTTGTTGTCTAAGCACCGCCGTAAACCGCCACCAGCCACCACCGCCACCGGAGGCGGCAGTGGGTGGTGCTCGGATGCTGCCCAGCGTGGCATGGCCCTTGTCTCAGTAAGCTTGTAGGTTTCCGGGTCTGTTTGATTAAGACATGGCTTAATGGTGTAAAAATTCACTAGTTACCTTTTTATGTAATTTTTAGTGTTCTGTCCAGTTCTTCAATCGTGCGTAACTTTTCCGTCATAACTCCGATTGAGCCGAAAATGGTACCCACGGTTCAAGCTCGGGGTCGGGCACGTTTTCCGTGTTTTAGCGGAAAACTGGTTTGGCCTCTAGCTAGGTGAAACAGTGGCCGCAAGTTTGGTGATTCGTCATTTTATGTAAAATTCTGGAATCTGCCCTGTTTTTGCGAAGGCCATAACTTTTGACTCGTAATTCGTTTTGCCGTGAAATTGGTGCCCAAAATTTCCAAACTGAGTTGGGAAGGTTTTTCGTGTCTTGTCGAAAATCTAATTTAGCCCGTAGCTAGGCCATATGGGGCTGTTTATACAGCTGGTCCGAAAAAACTTCCAGCTTTCTGTCCCTGTTTTGTTTTACGCATAACTGTTGCTTGGAATGTCGGTTTGGGATGGGACCGGTGCCAAAAGTTTCGTTTCGGAGTCTATTAAGTTTCCTCTGTTTTGTGGAAAGACCAATTCGGACCATAGCTAGGGCGAAGTTGCCATGCTGTACTGAAAGGTCCGGGTGTTCGCTGTTCTGCGAAACATTTTTGTAAAATCTATAGTAAATTATAGAAAAGTCGTTAGGACGCGTGCGATACGTCCCTGAAATCGTAAGACTGAGAACTTCGTATTTATGAATTTTAATTTCTGTATTTATCAGTCTTAAGGGGGTAAAACAGGTCCCGAACAGACCCGTAACTTTTAAGAAAAAGCTGGAATATTTAGTCGTTGAAAGCTAGTAAACGTGTTATGGGTCGGGACTTTCCGTTGACTTTTTATACGTATTTAGGTGGGAGAAAGTGAAGAAGATTGCCGTGTTGGTGTTGCGTTTCGTGAGCACGTTGCTTAGCCTTGAGGTGAGTTCTCTCACCGCGTAGTTAGGAATTTCATGTATGTCGTTATTTTGTGTTACGTGTGATTACGTGTATTTATGTGCTTACGTGAACTAGATGGGATGTGATAACTGGTTGTGATTTATTAGATTCGTATGTGGAATATATATATGCATGTGTACACCTCGGTGGGACTGAGGGGCTCGGTGGGACCGAGGGCTTGGTGGGACTAAGCTAGTACAACAATTTTTACTCGGTGGGACCGAGGGCTCGGTAGGACTGAGCTTGTATTAATTACTCGGTGGGACCGAGGGCTCGGTGGGACTGAGCTTGTATTAATTACTCGGTGGGACCGAGGGCTCGGTGGGACCGAGGGCTCGGTGGGACTGAGCTTGTATTAATGTATTTTGTGTACTCGGTGGGACCGAGGTTCGTGCTTATATAATAATCATTATGTGGTTTGATATTCGTGATGATGGTGATGTTGCCTACTTGCGAGTAGGGGCGATATGCGTGGGGTTGCTACCTACGTGCGTGATTGAATTCACTAAGCGTTTAGCTTACCCTTTCCCAATGTGTTGTTATTTCAGGTGCGGGCGGCAGTCGGGCGTGACAGTACACACATGGAGCGCGGAGTGTCAAATATTATTAAACTTTCACTTTCGAACCCTTGAATTTAGTTATGAAATTTTCCGCTGCATAAACTTTGTTGATGGTTTGAAGTAACGACGTTAATTTTATTTAAGACGTGAATATTTAAATCATGGTTGTTTTATAATGAATTGTATGTTTTAAAAATTTTAAATTTCCTTGTAATTTTTGGGACGTTACAACTTGGTATCAGAGCACGGCTTGAGTGAATCAAGCACATCTCGGTGTGTTTGGTCTCAAGTTGCGGCTAAGAGATCTTTTAATTCTTTTATCAAAAAAAAAATTGTTTTAAATGAGAAAAGAAAACTCGTTTGGAAACGATGATCGTGGGCGCAGTGTGTACAGTCAGCCGATGCCAACTGGGAAGGTAAGGAACTTAGTGTATCTATCGCTTTTCGGGTATAGTGTATGCATGCTAGATTGCTTATGTGAACTGTATGGTACCGTATGCTGGTTTTGTCGCTTATAGGAACTCATGCTAGCTTTGATAGGTTGATAAGCGAATGCACTCTAGGTTGTATGCAGTAGGAACTGAATAGCCTTAGAATATTAGATTTAGTTCTATTGCGCAGCTCTTGTTTGAGTCCAACCGTTCTAGGATAGAATCTCTTATTCGAACGTCTATCTGGTTTTACACTGTATACGACCGTGCATTCACGAGGCGACTCGTCAGGGTTAGTGGGGTTTCCGTGTTAGCAAGGGATAGTGGGTGATATGACCTTTCTAGGGAGTTAGGAAAGGTGTTTGTACGGGCTGGATTGGCTATATGTGTTTATTTGTGGTAATCGACTACTTGAATGTCTCGGGACAGGACTCGAAACGAGTAAGGATAGGTGTGAAGGGTAGTAGTAGAGCTCCTACTATCTGAAGCACAGGATCCATGCTTGAGTCGGGGAGAGTCACGAGGGAGCCAAGGAGTGGAGTATGAGCGTGGTAGGGTGAGTTATATGTGCTTTTAGATCTCTGAATTTTCTCTTTCTAGAATGGTCAATACTAGAAGGAACAACGCGGCAGCGTCGCGAGCCGGGTTGGGGATTACTGAGGAGCGTATTAGGGAACTGATTGCTACTGAGGTTTCCCGCGCGATCGGGGAGGCGATCCCCGAGATCATCACTGCTATTTGAGAGGAAGTGGTGATCCTACTGGAGGAGCGTATTGCAGCTATTCCACTGCCTGCGGAGGGTCATCCCCGTAACCGAGAGTTCCAGTACCGGGATCTCTCCGCCTGTTCCCCGCCAGAGTTTAAGGGATACCTGGATCCGATTACCAGTATGCGATGGGTATCTGACATGGAGTTCGCATTTTTGACCAGTGGCTGCCCGGACAACCTAAAGGTCCGTTTTGCAGTAAATCTACTTCGTGACGGCGCGAAGGATTGGTGCGCCTCAGCATTGACGGCTGCCGAACGCACTACCTTGACCTAAAACGAGTTTGTCACTCGTTTCCGTGCAGAGTATGTACCGCCGGTAGAGATGGAGAGAATCGCTAAGGAATTCCTAGAACTCACCCAGACAACAGAGACGGTAAAAGAGATGAACAAGAAATTTACCGAGATGGCATTATTCTGTCCTCAGTATGCCGCCTCGGAAGAGATGAAGATGTCAAGGTATAAAGATATGCTACGCACGGAGATCCGAGAATTTGTTAGCACAGCACAGTACACTTCGTTATCCGCCATGATGGACGCCGCTCGAAGGAGGGAGCTTGAGCTGGAGACCCAAGCTAAGAAGCGGAAGGCGGCACAGCCAGTGACGCCCATCTCGGCAGTGCCGAAAAGGTCGAGGTTCACAGATACGCGCGCGGGTTCTGGGAGTGGCGGGTTTAAGCCCCGAGATACCGGAGTGAGGAGAGTTGAGGGGTGTTTTAAGTGTGGCCAACCCGGTCACCTCAGCCGGGATTGTAAGGTTCCGTTAGTGGTTTGCTTCAACTGTAATCAGACGGGCCATGTAAGGGCCAACTGCCCTAGCGCAGGGGTAGCTATTGGGGGTGGAGCACAGAGGGCGCCTGGGAATGCCCCATTACGCATCACTGATGGTCGAGCTGGTCAGCCGGGGGCGGGAGCGGCTCAAGGTAGAGTTCATCAGTTGACGGTGGATGAGGCGCAAGCGACGCCTAAAGTGGTTACAGGTATATCCCTTTTGCTTCTTTCTTCTTGTCTTTCCGTTCCATGTCATGTATTTATTTGTGGTTCAGTTATACGTTAGGAACGTTCCTAGTTAACTCGGTGCCTGCGGTTGTGATGTTTGATAGCGGGGCTACTCACTCTTTTGTGTCTCGCACTTTTAGCGAGGGTTTGGGTCGAGTTGTAGGACGATTGAGTCATCCTCTTGTTGTCGAGGTGGCTGATGTTAGGACCTTGACGGTCACGGACATGTTTCGCGGGTGTACCCTAGAGATCTCAGGAGTGCGGTTTCCCATAGACCTGGTCCCGATTGTTATGCGGGAACTTTGTGTGATTGTGGGCATGGACTGGATGGATACGTTTGACGCGGAGATTGTTTGTCGTCACAAACAAGTGCGAGTTCGAACCCCAAGCGGGGGAGAACTGTTAGTTCAGGGAAATTCGTCTAGGCAGACTACGGCCATAGGTTTGGCTGCGAGAGCTCAGAGGTACCTCCAGCATAGTGGACAGGGATACTTGGCTTATGTGATGGACACGCGAGTTGGGGAAGCGAAGGAGGCTGAATAAGCTTACGGTAAAGGATCGTTATCCTTTGCCAAGGATTGACGATCTTTTCGACCAGTTGCAGGAACTTCTTGAAGAGGAGTTCATAAGTCCAAGTTCTCGATTCACCCGGGAGCTACAAAGATGTACAGAGAATTGTGTGGAGGTTACTGGTGGCTCGGCATGAAGCGGGATGTTGCTAGATGTGTGGAGGTATGTATGACCTGTCGGAAGGTCAAGGCGGAACATCAACGACCACATAGGAAATTGCAACCGTTGGAGGTCTCGGTTTGGAAATGGGAAGAGATTACCATGGACTTCATAACGAAACTCCCGAGGACTCCCTGTGGGAACGATGCCATTTGGGTGATCGTTGACCGTCTGACCAAGAGTGCACACTTCTTGGCCATCAGGGAGAGCTTCTCGGCGAAGAAACTTGCGGAGGTGTTTGTGCGTGAGATCGTGGCCAGGCACGGGGTGCCAGTTTCGATTGTCTCCGATAGGGATACTCGTTTTACCTCTCGGTTTTGGGAGAAGTTCCAGTCGGAGATGGGTACACGATTGCACTTTAGCACGGCCTTTCATCCATAGACGGACGGACAGAGCGAGCGAACCATTCAGACCCTCGAGGATATGCTTCGAGCTTGTGTCATTGATTTTGGAGGTAGTTGGGATCGGTACTTACCCTTGGCGGAATTTTCCTACTACAACAGCTACCACTCTAGTATTGGCATGCCGCCATACGAGTTGTTGTACGGTAGGAAATGTAGGACGCCCGTTTGTTGGGGCGAGGTTGGGCATCGGGTGTTAGGGAGTACTGACATCGTGCTGAAGACGACCGAGACAATTCGGATGGTTCGGGATCGTTTGGTTACTGCACAAAGTCGGCAGAAGAACCTCGCGGAACAAGGTTGTTGGTTTGGTGGAGGTTCAATGGAGACACCGAAAGGGTTCCGAGTGGACTTGGGAACCTGAATCGGAGATGCGAGAGAACTATCCGGAGCTGTTTGCGGGTGTAGACTTCGGGGACGAAGTCTAATTCAAGCGGGGGAGAGTTGTAAAGCCCGTGTCCCGGTACATATTTTATTTATTAATTATTCTAATTATTGTTAATATTTTAGTTAACGAGGTTTAGTCGAATCGGACCAAAAGGTTAATTGTGACAACTCTTGGGTTCTTGCAAGGAAAGGGATAAGCTAAGGGGCTAGTAGGGACTTTCACCCAAAGTTTGGAAAGGGGTCAGCCCAAGGGTCGCCCTATCCCCCTTCCCCTTCGGTTTCACAGTAGCACCACCCCAATCGCAAGTCATTCTCCCCATCCCCTTCCCATTGTTGTCACCGGCGAAGTGAGTGCAAGAGAAAGAGGGAGAGATCGACGAGGAAGAAGAAAATCGAAAGGGAAAGGGAGGGTGGTCGCCGACCGGAGAAGAGAAAGGGAGGAGGCTGCCGCCGCGTGGTTGCAGGAAAAAGAGAGGAAGAAGACGTCGGGTTTGGTCGGAAAAGAAGAGAAAGGAGACGCGGTGAGGTAGTTCCGTTTAATCTTTTTCGGTTGTTCTTTTGTTGTCTAAGCACCGCCGTAAACCGCCACCAGCCACCACCGCCACCGGAGGCGGCAGTGGGTGGTGCTCGGATGCTGCCCAGCGTGGCATGGCCCTTGTCTCAGTAAGCTTGTAGGTTTCCGGGTCTGTTTGATTAAGACATGGCTTAATGGTGTAAAAATTCACTAGTTACCTTTTTATGTAATTTTTAGTGTTCTGTCCAGTTCTTCAATCGTGTGTAACTTTTCCGTCATAACTCCGATTGAGCCGAAAATGGTACCCACGGTTCAAGCTCGGGGTCGGGCACGTTTTCCGTGTTTTAGCGGAAAACTGGTTTGGCCTCTAGCTAGGTGAAACAGTGGCCGCAAGTTTGGTGATTCGTCATTTTATGTAAAATTCTGGAATCTGCCCTGTTTTTGCGATGGCCATAACTTTTGACTCGTAATTCGTTTTGCCGTGAAATTGGTGCCCAAAATTTCCAAACTGAGTTGGGAAGGTTTTTCGTGTCTTGTCGAAAATCTAATTTAGCCCGTAGCTAGGCCATATGGGGCTGTTTATACAGCTGGTCCGAAAAAACTTCCAGCTTTCTGTCCCTGTTTTGTTTTACGCATAACTGTTGCTTGGAATGTCGGTTTGGGATGGGACCGGTGCCAAAAGTTTCGTTTCGGAGTCTATTAAGTTTCCTCTGTTTTGTGGAAAGACCAATTCGGACCATAGCTAGGGCGAAGTTGCCATGCTGTACTGAAAGGTCCGGGTGTTCGCTGTTCTGCGAAACATTTTTGTAAAATCTATAGTAAATTATAGAAAAGTCGTTAGGACGCGTGCGATACGTCCCTGAAATCGTAAGACTGAGAACTTCGTATTTATGAATTTTAATTTCTGTATTTATCAGTCTTAAGGGGGTAAAACAGGTCCCGAACAGACCCGTAACTTTTAAGAAAAAGCTGGAATATTTAGTCGTTGAAAGCTAGTAAACGTGTTATGGGTCGGGACTTTCCGTTGACTTTTTATACGTATTTAGGTGGGAGAAAGTGAAGAAGATTGCCGTGTTGGTGTTGCGTTTCGTGAGCACGTTGCTTAGCCTTGAGGTGAGTTCTCTCACCGCGTAGTTAGGAATTTCATGTATGTCGTTATTTTGTGTTACGTGTGATTACGTGTATTTATGTGCTTACGTGAACTAGATGGGATGTGATAACTGGTTGTGATTTATTAGATTCGTATGTGGAATATATATATGCATGTGTACACCTCGGTGGGACTGAGGGGCTCGGTGGGACCGAGGGCTTGGTGGGACTAAGCTAGTACAACAATTTTTACTCGGTGGGACCGAGGGCTCGGTAGGACTGAGCTTGTATTAATTACTCGGTGGGACCGAGGGCTCGGTGGGACTGAGCTTGTATTAATTACTCGGTGGGACCGAGGGCTCGGTGGGACCGAGGGCTCGGTGGGACTGAGCTTGTATTAATGTATTTTGTGTACTCGGTGGGACCGAGGTTCGTGCTTATATAATAATCATTATGTGGTTTGATATTCGTGATGATGGTGATGTTGCCTACTTGCGAGTAGGGGCGATATGCGTGGGGTTGCTACCTACGTGCGTGATTGAATTCACTAAGCGTTTAGCTTACCCTTTCCCAATGTGTTGTTATTTCAGGTGCGGGCGGCAGTCGGGCGTGACAGTACACACATGGAGCGCGGAGTGTCAAATATTATTAAACTTTCACTTTCGAACCCTTGAATTTAGTTATGAAATTTTCCGCTGCATAAACTTTGTTGATGGTTTGAAGTAACGACGTTAATTTTATTTAAGACGTGAATATTTAAATCATGGTTGTTTTATAATGAATTGTATGTTTTAAAAATTTTAAATTTCCTTGTAATTTTTGGGACGTTACATCCAGTTGTGTGATTGAAAGTACAGGATCTAATCTTACAATCAATATAGAAAGCAGTAATTGAGAAGTTGTATGATCAAGCCCAATTGTATTCAATGATGAACAGAATTACAGATCTAAGGGAGAGAATCTCAAAGATTACAAAGAATGAATACAAAGATATACGGGAAAATCAATCAGTTAGCAACGTAGTGCTAACCACTCTATTTATACTGCAACGGACATGTTAAAGCTACAGTACAAATAAGAAAGACTAATAAGAACATAACACGTGTCCTAATTTGTTTACTAAATACTAAGTAAAGTATGTAGTCATAAGTTCTGAACAAGTTGTTCAGAACTTCTGAACATTCTTCTGATAACGCTTCTCAGAGCTTCTGACTCTTTCTCTCAGAACTCTGACTTCTCTTCTCAGATCTCTGACTCCTCTACTCAGAACATCTGAGTCTTCTTATCAGATCTTCAGCACTTGGTTTATTGACAAAACTTCAGATCTAACAATCTCCCCCTTTTTGTCAAATAAACTTGAATTTTGCATCATCCAGTTCTTTCAGAGCAGGAACAATTTTCTGAAGTAGCACATTTCTCAGATTAAGCCTCTTATCAATTTTGACAATGATTTCTTGAATAATTTCAACTTGCTGATTGATTACTTCTTGAGTTATGTTTGCTTCCTTCACTTTCATCATCTTTTTCTCCAAATTGTGCTTTATGATTCTTAAAGTTCCAGAACAATATTTTGCAGTTTCCTTTGCTCTGAAGAAGATCTTTCCACTTTTGTTTTTCAAAAATACTCCCAAATCTGGATATTTGTGAACACTTCCAGTCTTTAAATACAGATAAACACATGGCTTTTGTAAATACAGAGCTATCTGGAAATCTGTATAACAGTGCCACCTTAAGATATAGAACATGGCCTCAATCACCACACTTCTTGCCTTCCTTTCATTTCTGTCTTTGCTTGACTCTTTGAAGCATAGAAAGCTGTGTAATCTGTAGAAGTCAACCACTGATAGTTTCTCAAAATCTGCATCAGTAAAGTAATAAACCTTGCCATCTTCTCTCAGAACTTCAAAGGATAAGTACTCCATCTTTCTGAATTTCTTAACCTTCAATTCTCTGATTCCAGTGATTAGAAAATCTGAGTAAACAGCTTGCTTTGTTTTACCAAGACATCTTGATTTTTCAGCCAACCAGATCTGAGTCTCCTTAGGTCTATCATAGTATACATCCAAGAATTGTACTTCTTTTGGTTTGAAGAACTCAGGCAGATCAAATTCAAGAAAGTATCCATTTAGATCAATGGATATTTCATCTTCTTTGGGTTCAGACGGTTCAGCTTGATCAAAACTAGTTATCTGCACATTCTGAGGTGTTGTGTCCTGAATTTCTTCAACTTCATCTGACAGAATTTCATTCACTTCATACTCAGCAGGAAACACAAAATCATTATGTAGAATCTTTTTGTGATTCACCTCAGATAGCAACCATTCACCACAACTTCTGATCTTTCTTCTGAGATTCAACCTTCTTTTCATAGAGTTTACACACCTTTTCTTTAAATTCTTTCTTTCAGTTTTAGCACTTACTTCCATTTCAATCAGTAACCAACTCAGAGTTGCATCACTATATTTTACCAGTTCTTTCAGTTTGAACATCTCAAGTCTCTCTTGAACTTTATATGCAAACCCTTCAGATTCCATTCCTTCATTTACAAATCCCTTCATACACACATCAAATCCTGCAATATTTGTTGGACACCTCAGATTGCACTTCTTTTTTCTTCCTTCAATGGCTAGTTGAAAATCATATAAGTACATGTTTCTGACATAGATACCCAGAAGTCTTCTGCATTCAATTTCCATTAAGGCTTCTTCAGTACTAGAGAAGAACTTGACTAGAAAGATCTGATCATCAAGTGTTAGTCTGTGGAAATCAAAGCTGGACATGAAAACCTTTGTATTCCTTTCTTTCAGCACTTCCATTCTTACAAATATCAAACCATTGAATTCTTCTTGTTGGAACATTAGAACTTTCTCAATTCTTTTCTGGATATGCAGTCTTGAGTCAGGAATTCTGAATCTGATTGAGGCTTCTGTATAAATCATCTTAGCTCTTTCATCCATGAAACCATCAACATTGCTCTCTAAAAGCTCATATTCTCCTTCTGTGTGGTAGAGGTTTTCATACATTTCCTCAGGAAAAATATCATCATGAAATTGTCTGCCCAAAGGTACATCACTTAATTCCAGGATAAAATCACATATAGGTTCTTCTAAAATATGTAAGTCAATTTTGGGAATCTCAATTGGTTTTCTGAATACATACTCAGAAGGCATAAAGTAATCTTCTAGTTTCTCATATTCTTCTTCTGTGTTCATCTCATCAGCATAGTTATATCTGAACTCATGCTTAAAATTCTGAGAATAATCAACAGTTCTATCTTCTTCTCCCAACAGATCAATAGGCCTTATCAGTTTTAACCCTTGTAGAATTTTCTGAACATTAAGTGCTTTGACTACCTCACTTTGCATTCTTCTGATCAATTCTTCACTTATCCTCCTTTCTTCTGATTCAGAATTCATCACATTTTCTTTGTTATACACCACAATATTTGTACACCTGTTTACCACTGCACTTTCCACTGTTTCTTCTGATCTCAATACAGATTCTTCAACAGTTTCAGTTTCAACAGAATTTCCTTCCATTTCTGTATCCAATTTTAATTCTTCTGTTTTATCTGAGTCATTACCATCAATATTTTCCAACTCCATTTCCTCTGTATCTGAGCTGTCAACCTGAACTATCTGAATCATTTCCTTTAAATTTTCCTGTGTCTGATCTTCTGAACTTTTTGTACTGGCTAAGTGCATATCTGCTATCTCAAAATCTCTATGCCAATGTCATCATCAGAACTTAACCTCTGTCTTTTCTCCCCCATTTGATGATCATGAGGTTCATTATCATCAAACTTTCTCTTCAAGTTCTGATTAGAGGTACCTTCAGGTTCAGCTTCTGCAATAGGAACAGGATTAAGAGGCTTTGAAGTAGAAGCCAATGATACATTCAGTGCTTTCAGTATAGATTCCTGCATACCTTGCATTTGTTTTAACATATCTTTTTGAAAACCAGACATTATATCCATGATCTCCTTTTTGTGAGAATCCAAGGATTTCTTTACATCAACTACTTTAGTTTCAACAGAGATCAACTTTTTCTCCAACACAACTTTCAAATCTGACACCTTATCATTCAAATCCTCCACCTTCTTCTCCAAATTTTCTACTTTTTCCCCCATCTCCTTGTTTTGTTTCTGAATCTTTTCAAATTCGGAAGTTTCTAACAGTGAACCTGAACCAACAGATGGTCCAGTTTTCATGTGCCCAGAGGGCTCATGGCCTGTTGATAACACAAAGTCATCTTGTACAACAGATGCACGTTTGAATGAGGCTTTTGTAATGTTCACATCACCAGGACTTCCATCCAATCCTCGACACCCAACATTAGGTATGTCTATGAATGTTGTCTTAGGAATACGAAATTCCTGATTTGTGCAAGTGTCAGAAGGAATTTCAGGCTCAATATGAATAGGACTGTGATATTCAGACTCAATGTGTTGAAAAATAGATTGGGATTTATCACCTCCCTCCAAATGAGTTTGGGATGGTTCCCCGGATTTGTGTGAAACAGTAGCATGTTGAAATGCTTCTGAGTGGGTATGGATGGGTTGTTCAAGATCCACCACTAGGTCCATGGTGTTTGTTTCAATATTGGACACCAAGAGATGTGAACCAATAGCATTTGTGGTTACCTGGCCAAGATTAGCTGGTTCAGAGGCATCTCTTTCTGTTTGAACCTCTGTTGACAATCTCTCATCCTCACCACTCTCATTCTGTTTTTCTTCACCAAGTCTAACCAAGCTCTCAGAATTTTCCCCCTCAAGTCTCTCAGAATGTTCACCCATCTGAACATCCTCCCCCTCTCTAATTCGACTAGACCCCTCACCTCTCTTCTCAGGTTGGTCCTCTTGGGTAGGGATTTGAGGTAATTCAATTCCCATAGAGGTGCAATAAGCTTTTAAAATCTCACACTCCCTTGGAATATAATTCCTAAGTGATTTTGGCAACAGTTTATGATTGGGATAGTTTTCAAGTCTTGTTACTGAGGTCATCTTACCCAAATAAAATGTGGGACCATGCTTTTCATTTGTTCTTCTTGAGATTGTTCTGTTTTCCTGCATGGCATACCAAATAACAATTTGCCAGTACCTTATATAAGGAATGTATGTCAGTGGAGCATCCTTTGTTTTCCTCTGAATTGCTTTCTGATTCTTCTCAAATGTATTCTTCATGTCTTCCCAAAGTATTAACGTATAGTCATAATGCCTATTCTTCACTAAGCCCTGAAAGATCTGAAGAATTTGTTTAGAACCTTGATCAGCAGAACTATTCTTCCCTAACAAACATTTATTTACCACATGAAAGAAGCAAGCCCAAATAGGTGGTAATTTGTTTCTTCTGAACAAACTGAGAGTCCTCAATCCTTCATTGTATCCCAATTTCATAAATTCTGCTATTAATTCCTCTGTTAGGGGTGAGTCTTCAAAATCTGTCCTTCTTTGTACATCATCTTTCTCTGGTAGATTCAGCATTTCTCTTAGTGTAGAGATAGATAAGGCAAATGTCACTCCCCCAATTTCAGACACAAACTTATTATCTTCTAACCTGAGATGTTTCCACCATTGTTGTATGTACTGAACAGGAACATTTTTGCTTCTTGTAAACCCTTTTCTATAAGGATGATGTTTGAATAACTCCATGATAATTCTGTGTTCAGGTTTAAATCGACTTTCCTCAAACAATATAACACAATTATTTTCAGATAATTTCAACCATTCACTCTCAAGCACAGCCCTTTCAACGAAAATAGGTCTATCTGACATAGTCGACCCTGCAGCACTCTGTTCATGTTCAATATTAATGTTTACCTCATCTGCATTTCCTTCTGATTCATCCATTTGTTCATCTTCTTCATCATTTCTTATTGCCTCTTCCTCTACAGCTATATTCTGTACTTCATCATTATCCGAATCAGATGAATCCATTATCGATTTTGTAGAATGTAGCGAAATTGGACCACTCCTTCGTATTCCAGACATAATTTAAGAAGAAAACAAACTCAAAGAACTCTGGATTTGATTCGTATCTCACTTTTTGCTCTGGAATTTGAAAAGATTTGAAATAGGGATTTTAAGACCTATTTAAAATCCGCGAAGTTGAAAGGTTTAACGGAAAAGCGAAATCAATGTTATAACGGAGTCAACACATTTGAAATGCCACAGAGGATTTAAATGAAATGCGTGGAATAATCAAACAAATATGAAGCTGACACGTGTTAGTGGATAGAATTTTGACTCAAGTCAAAGATCTAAATAACACGCTCAGATGTTTTGACTTTCCTTTATCAGATATCTGATTGTTCTACTCAGAGTTCTGATTTCATAACTCAGAAGAATTTTGCCTTGTAACCAAAATGTCATTTAAAATCAACTTCTGACAAATATAAAACATCGTGATTATTCAGAAGAGGTTTGAACAGACAGAAACACTTTTTATCATCAAAATTATGTTCATATTATGATGATTTAAAAAAAATCATTTAAAATCTTATATCTGAATATGATTTTTTTTTAAATTCAGATATAGTTTGAACAACAAAAAAATTTATCATTAAAAGCTTGTTCTTCTTAGAATGATCAGAGATAAGAAATGAAAACAAACCTTTTAAGCATCACAAAATAATTTCCAAACAAAAATTTTGATGCTCCCCCTTGACTTGAGCATGCATTTGACTATTATGATACATAAAGATGAGATAAAAAGATAATAGAAGAAGCATAATCCACACAGTTGAAGTATTTGTATTTCTCAAAAATAAATTTTTGAAAGTTAGATTGCTGAAGTATTGACTCAGAATCTCTGACCTTAAGACTCAGAAGTTCTGAACTCAAGACTCAGAAGTTCTGATCCTAGTACTCAGAAGTTCTGAACTTAAGACTCAGAGTTCTGAGTACACTACTCAGACAATTTTACTTAGAAAAATTTAGCATTTTTAAGAAAAAACAAATATTTTCAATTAGTCAGATTAAGCATTCCTATTTTACATATGAGAAAAGAGAACCTTTTGTGATCAAGAGGCTTTGTGAACAAGTCAGCCAATTGATACTTTGTATGCACAAAGTGCATCTCTATAGTTCCTTTTTCCACATAGTCCTTTATAAAATGATACCTCACATCTATATGCTTAGTCTTTGAATGTTGAACAGGGTTCTGAGTAATGGCAATTGCACTTTCTGAGTCACAATAGATGGGAATCTTGTTAAGCTGATATCCATAGTCCATGAGTTGTGTTCTCATCCACAATGTTTGAGAGCATGAAGCAGCAGCAGCAACATACTCTGCTTCAGCAGTTGAAATGGACACACAATTCTGCTTCTTTGATGCCCAACTCACTATTTTATCTCCCAAAAAGTGACAAGCACCAGATGTACTCTTTCTGTCCAACCTACTTCCTGCATGATCAGCATCAGTGAAAGCAGTCAATTTGAAGTCAGTTTCTTTTGGATACCATAAACCTAGATCAGGTGTTCCTTTGAGATATCTTAAAATCCTTTTGACAGCCAACATATGTGATTCTTTTGGGTTAGATTGAAATCTAGCACAGAAACATGTAGAAAACATGATATCTGGTCTACTTGCAGTTAGATAAAGTAATGATCCGATCATGCCTCTATAGAGTTTGATATCTGCTGAAGCACCTTTGAGATCAGCATCTAACTTTATGTTAGTTGCCATAGGTGTTCTCATAGAAGCACAATCAGACATTTTGAACTTTTTCAGGATGTCTCTGACATATTTTCCTTGATTTATAAAAATACCTTTTGGTAATTGTTTGACTTGAAGACCAAGAAAAAAATTCAGCTCACCCATCATGCTCATTTCAAATTCAGATGACATGATTTTTGAAAAATTATCACATAATTCTGGACTGGTAGAACCAAATATTATGTCATCAACATAAATCTGAATCAGAATTAAATCATCACCCTGTTTCTTTAAAAACAAAGTTGTGTCAATCTTACCTTTCTTGAACCCTGAACCTAACAAGTGTTTAGTAAGAGTGTCATACCAGGCTCGTGGTGCTTGTTTTAGACCATATACGGCTTTGTCTAAAATATAAACATGATCAGGGAATTCTGGATCAACAAAACCTTCAGGTTGATGAACATACACCTCTTCATTAAGTTTGCCATTTAGAAAGGCTGATTTGACATCCATCTGATACACCTTGAAGTTTTTGTGTGCAGCATAGGCCAAAAATATTCTGATTGCCTCTATTCTTGCCACTGGTGCAAATGTCTCATCATAATCAATTCCCTCTTGTTGACAGTATCCCTTAGCAACCAATCTTGCCTTGTTTCTGATGACAACACCTGACTCATCCTTTTTGTTTCTGAACACCCATTTAGTTCCAATAATAGATTTACCTTCAGGCTTTGGAATGAGTCTCCAAACTTTATTTCTTTCAAATTGAAGCAATTCCTCTTGCATTGCTGAAATCCAGTCTGGATCCTCTAGGGCTTCATTAGCTTTCTTTGGTTTAATCACACTTAAGAAACCAGCAAACATTGCTTCATTTGCTGTAGCTGATCTAGTCTTTACTCCTGCTGATGGATCACCTATTACTTGATGAATAGGATGATTTTTAGTCCATTTCTTTGCACTAGGGAGTACATCAATCTCTGAATAATTGTTGTTTGCATCATTCTCATCAATGATTGCTTGTAATTCTGAACTGTCCCCTTGTTCTGATATATGTGTAGGAGTTCCATGTGTGTTTGTATTCTGAGTAATGAAGTCAGACTTCTGAGTAACTTGACCAGAGTTCTGACTACAAGGTTCAGAATTCTGATTACAAGGTTCAGAATTCTGATTACATGGTTCAGAATTGTCACAACTTGTATTTATCAGATTTGGACATTCCTCAGATGGACCTTTATCAGAAATTACAGTTGATTGAACTATTTCTGGAGTCTTATTTTTCATCTCTTTGACCATCTTTGGGTTTTCATATTCTGTGTTGGAACCCAGATACACTTAATCAAGATTAACAGTCTATTAGTTGAGTTTAGAGTTTGATGCGGAAGCGTATTAAACTAACAGATATGTTTGATAGATATTAGAACGCACACATATAAAGAAAACAGTAAAGAATGAAAAGGATTTCTTGAACAGTTACTGTTATTCAATATATAATAACAACACGAAGAACAAATTAAGAACTGTTGGTGTGTGTGAGAATATAACACTCAGATATTTGACAATAAAGCTTGAGAGTATTAGTGATTCCTTGTGTATTCGTCCTTAGGAAGATCTCAACATGAGACTTCCTTTTATACTACTCTTAGAAGACTATGAAGTAGGTCACTGTTCCTTTTACGGCATGAATAGTGAACTGGATGGTGTGAACAGTGGACTGGATGGTGTGAGCAGTTGTTTGAGCCATGCGCATTTAATGGAGCAGATGTACTATTGGTAAATGCATTATGTTAGGGCATTTTTGTAGCTATCAAGACAGTATTAATATCTTGTACTGTTCTTCTTAGTAGAGGCATGGACATGTCATGGCCCTACTATATAAAGAAGACTCCTTTGTTATCTTGGTAATAACTTGATCATTTTGTCATTTACACTTTGAAGATCAATATATGGATGACTTGTGTACTCTAGATTTTCTATCTACATCATTCTTGGTTTCTTGCTAGATTTGGGATTTCACATTTGGTATCAGAGCAAACAGAAGATTCAAGCAGATCGAAGACCAAATTGAAGATTTTTTACACTAAACTCGAAGAATTCGGATCTGGTGTTCATCACTGTTCATCTGAACACTTATCATTCAGACATAGACTTTTTCTGGATTTTGATTTCTTGGATCGTTTCTTAGCATCACTGAACTCGGAATTGATATCTGAACAACATTAATTCTTGGATCATCATCATTTTCTAAACAGAATCATTAGATTTGTTCATTTCTTTGAATTTTCGTTCGAAAACCCTAATTCACTGTTTTGGACTTTAATTCGATTAAATTGATCGAATTAGATCTTGTGATTAACTAAGAAAGTGTGTGGATTTTGATTTCGAGCAAACCAGTACAAAGTTCGTGTTAATTGATCAAGAATTGAGGAAGATATGGCAGATTTAGTGATTTTGATGGTCGAAGTGCAGAATTCGGATTATTCATAGTGAATTCGGATCATTCAAGATTTTCGAAGTGCTCAAGTATTGGTTTCGGATCCAGTTAAGCCCAAAATCCGTGGTGTCGCACCCTGTTAAGTTCGAATTCTTGAGGTTTCGAACATAGTTAAGTCCGAATTCTGGTGATTTCGAATTGGTGTACAAGTGTTGAATTCGTATCTGTTAAGTTCGAATTCCGTGATTCCGCACTCATCTACATCCGAATTCTGAGTTGAAGAGTATAATTGGTTTTGATTTTGGCTAAGTATTGATTTCGCATCAAGCTAAATTCGAATTCAAGGATTTCGCATTCAGTTGCTTTCGAATTCAAGGAATTCGTACTCAGTTGCATTCGAATTCAAGGAATTCGTACTCAGTTGCATTCGAATTCAGGGAATTCACACCATACTACATCCGAAATCCGAAGGTTTCGAATTCTAAAGCATCCGAAATCTGAAGATTTCGCACCACTCAGAATTTGTCTAAGTGTTGGTTTCGGACCCAAGTGCTGATTTCTTTCTTGAACAGTTGATTCTAAGTGTAATCTCTGTTACACTTACTGCTTGATCTTCTGAACGATCAATTATCCTAGCTATTTGAAAAGATGTCGAGAGATTTAATGAGTATGGGATCAAAGAATAAGCCTCCAGTTCTTCTAGTGGAAGAATATGCCCAATGGAAGAAGAGAATGACTCAGTTTCTAAATCATCAGAACAGAGATTTAATGGTTTCAATCAAAGAAGGTCCTCACACACCAAAAATGGATATTGGTGGTCAAGCTGAAACTGCTACAAGTCAGTATATTGCTCCAAGAAGGATTGATAAAGAACCCAGATTTTTTAATCAATATGACAAAGATAGGATTGCAATTGATGAACTGGCTTTGACTTATTTGACTATGGCAATTCCAAATGATATCTACAATCGAGTAGATAGTCGTGACTCAGCGAAAGAGATATGGGATGAGTTAGAAAGGCAGTTTGAGGGATCATCAAAGTCTAAGAAGACCAAAAGGAATCAAAGCATCAATGCTTATGAAGGGTTTAAAGCAAGAGAAGGCGAACCTTTGAAAGAGACCTACAATAGATACAATATCATTCTTAATGATTTGAGAAGAAATGGAGTCGACAAATCAGAATCAGAAATAAATTACAAATTTGTCAAGAATCTTCTACCAGAATGGGATTCCTACTCCATTCAGCTCCAAATGTCAAGGGATATGGATGATGAAAAGTTGACCGACATTTTCAGTATTCTAGGTCAACACGAAGAAAAAGTAAAAGCTGTTAAGGAAAAGGATAAAAAGGTCGAAGAATCTTTAGCCCTTCTGAGTAAACATAAGAAGAGTGAAGCTATGAAAACAAAAGCTTTGATTTCTGGGATGAGCAAGAAGAAGATAAGTTCTGATGATGATGATAGTGGCAGTTCTGGAGATGAAATGACTGATATAGCTGAGAAGTTGGCTTTATTAACAAACAGATTTCAAAACAAGTTTGGCAAAAAGAAGTTTTATTCAAAAACCAAACCTGAATACAACAAAGCTAACAAGTATAAAAGATTTGAGAAGAAAGAGGAGAAAGAGGAGAGAGTTGAGAAAAAGGAAAGAGAGGAAACGAATGATAGAGATGACCGAAACTGTTTTAACTGTGGAAAGCCAGGTCATTATGCCAGAGACTGTAAGCTAAAGAAGGTGAAGGATTCTGACTATTATCAGCGAAAGGCACATCTGGCAAAAGCAAAAGAAAGTGGAAAGCCAGTCAATGCTGAGGAAGAAATATGGCTTATGGATTCCTCTGATGATGAAGAAGCTCACTTTACTCAAGTAAAGCATAGCTTAATGGCTAAACTAGATGAAGATGACCAGGAATCCGAAGTATCATCTCTTTATTCTTCTGATAATTCTAATAATTCTGATAATGAGTCTGAAACTGAAGATGACAGATATGAAGAAATGCAACTCGTGATAATTGAACTTAATAAGAAATTTGAAAAAGTTCAAAAGGAACTTGAAAATAAGAAAAGTTCAATGATGAAATATCACGATGAGGCACTTCTTTACAAATGTCTTGCTGAAGATAGAGAAAATGAAAAGGAAGTTATTAGAACAAAAGTTAAAACACTTGAATCTGAAATTTCTGAATTGAAGAAGAAAATGATTGATATAAGTGATGAGAATATAGACTGTCAATTTAAAATTAAGATTCTCACTGAAGAAAGAATAGAAGCTCTTGCAAAGATCAAAGAACTTGAAGAGTTAAACTATAAAAGAGGTCAGACTGAGCAAACTCTAAGATTATTAACCAATAATCCAAAAGATAAACGATTTTTTAATCCTAAAATGGGACTTGGTTTATCTGATGTAGAGGTATCAAAGAAAGCGCCTGAAAATTTTTATACAATTACAAAATTGGATGAAGATTTAAAGGAACCCATTAAAAAGGAAATACCTCTTATATCCAAATTTTTTTTTAAATCTGAATGTTCAACTCCGGATTCTAATAAAGATAAGGATAAGACGGATAAAGGTTCGGAAGAAAAGCCTAGATTCAATACGACAAACTTTAAATATGATGAACTAAATTCCAGTTACAAAACCAAAAAGGTTGAACTAACTGAATTTAGTTTATTATTCTCAAATGAATCTATGGCTAAAACATTTGATTCCAATATCAATGAACCTGAACCTGTTAAATATGAATCTAATGTTGAAATGGAGTCAAATACAAATTCAGATTCTGACAAAAAGGAGTTTGTTCAAGAAACCTCTTCTGAATTTCCTGATTTGGATTCTGCTTTACGAAAAATTGTTGATTTAGAAAATCAAATTTCTAAATTACAATTAAATTTTGAAATATTAGAGGATGATCATGATAATATTGGGATAAATTTTGATCATAGTCAAAAAGTCAATCTTGAAATTCAAGTTGAGATTCGACGACTTGAATCCCGAATATTAGAATTATCAAAATCTAAAGATTCAATTACTTGTGAAAAGTGTTCAAATCAAAGTGAAACAACAGATCAATCTAATTCTTCAAGTTCGGTCAAAGTAAAAGAAAAATGTTCTTTCGAAGGTAATGAGAAAGGAGAATCATCCGGAACCAAATCTAATTCTTGTTCGAATGATTCTTCTAACTCTAAAAGCTCTAACATTTTTTCTTCAAGTAAAATTGATTCTGGTGTAAAAGTATCTTTAGAAAAAGATAAGCTTTTTGAAGAAAACAAAGCCCTTGTTTTGAGATGTGCAAAACTTTCAAATCAGATTTTAGATTTTGAAAAAGTGCTTTTTCTTGAGAAAGAGAAGCATAAAAAGGAAAGAACTGAACTTGAAATTGAACTGAAATATTGTGAAGTATATCATACAAAGTTTTCATCAAATATATCTAATGTCAAAAAGGAACAAGAACTGAAAAGAAAAGAAAAAGAAAAATTATTCGAAACAAAATCAAATGTGTTTCCAAATAATGCTTCTAGTTCTAAGACTTCTAACAATGTTTCTCATTCTTTCTCAGAAATGGATGAAGAAAAGTGCGTGGATCTGAAGGAGAATATTTCAGATAGCGAGAATAGGAATACTGATACTGAGAAATGTATTTCTTCAAATAAAAATTGTATTCATTCATGTAATGTTTACAAAGTTTGTGAAAATAAAAATTCCGCAATTTCAAATTCTATCTTGTTGTCACAAGCAAAAAGAAGAATACATTGTGCTCATTGTTGGGATAACTATTTCAAGCTAAATAGAAATGATCCAAAGAACAAAAAATCTAATACTTCATCCTTTTCTCTAAAATCTTCAGCGAACAAATTTGCTAAAATGTTCGGTTTCAGATCAAAGAAACAGAATAAGAAGAAAGAAACAAAAACAGTTGATGTGAATATGGTTTGGATTCCAAAAGTTCAACTTAACAAACCAGATTCACAAAATAACCTTACCTTTAAAGGCAAAATTCAAGGTTCATCAACTGTAATAAACAAACTGATCCGTACTAACAAGAAAGGACCCATACGAATATGGGTACCTAAGATCAGGTAATTATCTTTTTACAGGATCGTCATGTGTGGGTCATTGATTCGGGAGCTTCTAGACACATGACGGGGTACAAGCACTTATTGCACGATTTTACTGTACATCCTGGCGGATCGGTAGGTTTTGGTAACGATTCTAAAGGTCACGTTCGAGGCTACGGAACGTTGAAGAATGACTCGATGCAAATAGAAAAGATCTTGTATTTTGAAGGATTAGGGCATAACCTTTTCAGTATTAGTCAGTTTTGGGACAAGGACTGTAAGGTAATTTTTGACAAAAAGTTTTGTTATGTTGTGGATGAGAATTGGTCAGAAATTTTCAGAGCAAAACGATGCGGCGATCTATATATGATGGATTTCTCGACTCTTGTTGCTTCTAATCAAGTTTGTCTTGTTTCAAAAGCCTCTCAAGATGAATGTTGGTTGTGGCATAGGAGACTCTCACATCAAAATTTTCGAAGCATCAACAAGCTCAGAATAGATGGATTAGTTTCCGGGCTTCCTGAACTGAAGTTTGACAAAGTTTCTATCTGTTCGGCGTGTGAAATGGGAAAGATGAAACACGTCACGCACAAATCCAAAACTTTGTCTAACTGCAACAACGTCTTGGAATTAATTCATATGGATCTCTGTGGCCCTATGAGAACTCAATCAATGGGAGGAAAGAAATATATCTTGGTTATGATTGATGAGTATTCACGCTACACTTGGTTGGATTTTCTTCGACTCAAATCTGAAGCACCTGAGCAAATAATTAAGTTCATAAAAAGGATTCAAATTCTTCTACAACGTCCAGTTCAAAAGATAAGGAGCGACAATGGAACTGAATTCAAGAATGCAACTCTTCAATCGTTTCTTGAATCCGTTGGCATCTCTCATAATTTTTCTGCACCAATTACTCCACAACAAAATGAAGTGGTTGAAAGAAAAAATAGGACGCTTGTGGAAGCAGCTCGGACTATGCTTGCTTATTCGGGTCTTCCACCAAGTTTATGGGCTGAAGCAGTGTCAACCGCATGCTTCACTCAAAACAGGACAATTATTATTAAACGTCTTAATAAAACTGCATATGAAATAATCAATAATCGCAAACCTAACATCAAATTTTTGCGTGTTTTTGGATGCAGATGTTTTGTGCTAAAAGATAGAGAACACCTTGCAAAATTCCAAGTCAAGGCTGATGAAGGGATTTTTATTGGATATTCCTTGAATTCTAAAGCATATCGGATCTACAATAATCGTACAAAATCAGTCATCGAGAGCATCAACGTTACGTTTGACGAGAGTGTGACTTTGACTTCTGGACAACACAGTTCAGAACTCGGACAAAAATCTGAAGTTTCTACTCAAAAAGGAGTAGAACCTGTGGCGAAAAGGTTTTCTAATTCTGTATTAAATAATAATAGTATTAAGGATTTAGATTTGTTATTTCATGATGCATTTGTGGATTATTGTGCAGATATGGAACAACCCATCACATCTGTAAATGCATCTCCACAACAGACGAGTGTGAATGTCTCTGGTCCATCTGACGATGTCGGTGCTAGTACTTCTGGGACAACCAACGAAACTCCAAGTGAACCTACAACTATTCCAGTTTCTGAATCTGAAATTCAGCCTGAAGTTCCGGTTTCAGTAAACACATCATCGGAGGTTCCTATACATGAAATACAACAACCAGAAGTTAATGTACCAGAACCAACACATGTATCTTAAGCTGAATCTACTGAAGAGATTCTTGCAGTTATGGATGAGAATGATTCATCGAACACTCGTGTAGAGATTTCAACTCTTCCCAGTATACATAAGTGGACAAAAGTACACCCCCAGCAGATATTATTGGTGATATCAATGATGGAGTGAAAACACGATCTGCGACTACCAACGAATGTTTGTATGTCAACTTTCTAAGCACGTTAGAACCCAAGAAAGCATCTGAAGCTTTACAAGATCCAGATTGGATAAACGCCATGCAAGAGGAGTTAAATGAGTTTAAGCGTAACGAAGTTTGGCATTTGGTGAAGCGTCCTAAAGACAAGACCATTGTTGGAACTAAATGGGTCTTTAGGAACAAGAAAGACGAAGCAGGAATTATAGTCAGAAACAAAGCAAGACTGGTTGCAAAAGGGTATAATCAACAAGAAGGAATAGATTATGATGAAACCTATGCACCAGTAGCAAGGATTGAAGCCATCAGAATTTTTCTTGCATACGCCGCACATAAAAGCATGAAGGTATTTCAAATGGACGTCAAATCTGCGGTTGTGAACGGAATACTTCATGAAGAGGTTTATGTAAGTCAACCTGAGGGTTTTATAGATCCAAAATATCCCAAGCATGTCTATGTTTTGGACAAAGCACTCTACGGTTTGAAACAAGCTCCGAGGGCATGGTATGAGACTCTGACTATTCATCTGCTTAAAAATGGATACACCAAAGGTACAATAGATACAACTCTTTTTCTCAAAAGAGAAGGTAAAGATTTAATGTTAGTACAAATATATGTTGACGACATTATATTTGGATCTACAAATCCCGATATGTGTAAAGATTTTGAAGAGGTGATGAAAAGCCGCTTTCAAATGAGTATGATGGGAGAGTTAAAAAAATTTCTTGGTCTCCAAGTGACACAGTCAAAAGAAGGCATTTTCATTAATCAATCAAAATATATAAATGATATGCTTAAGAAATTTGACTTAAATTCCTCTTCCACCATGAAAACTCCCATGGCTACCGGTAAGCTTTTGAACGCTGATTCATCTGGTATATCAGTTGATCAAAAGTTATACCGAGGCATGATTGGATCTTTACTGTATCTAACGGCAAGTAGACCGGATATTTTGTTTGCAACATCTTTTTGTGCACGTTTCCAAGCAAACCCGAAGGAATCTCACATTGTGGATGTAAAGCGAATCTTTAGATATCTCAAAGGCACAAAAAATTTGGGTCTTTGGTATCCTAAGGATTCTGGGTTTGAACTAACTTCTTACACAGATGCAGATCATGCGGGAAATATGATGGACAGGAAAAGCACATCTGGTGCTTGTCAATTCTTGGGAGATAAACTTGTAAGCTGGTCATCAAAGAAGCAAACTTGTGTATCAACATCTACGGCTGAAGCAGAGTATGTGACCGCCGCTAGTTGCTGTTCACAAGTAATTTGGATGAAAACTCAGCTAAAGGTGTTAGGACACTGAAGTTGTCCTTTATAATAGAAAGTTTTGTAAAGCAATAGCTGTGTTAAAGGGCTTATGCTTAATTGTTGTAGCAAGTGATGAAGACTATAAATAGGTCTTTACTTGTAGTTTGTAAGAAGTGAATTCATTAATACAAGATGTAGATCTCTAATCACTTTGTGTTCTCTCTAGGTTAGATTTCCTTTTCAATAATGTTCTTCATCATCTTGTTACACAATACTTGGATTGTATGAAGATCATGGACCTAACAAAAGGATTATGGATATATCTTCAACAAGATCCCCATTTATTGTGATTCAAAAAGCGCAATTGCAATAACTGAAAATCCTGTTCAGCATTCCAAAACGAAACACATAGATGTCAGAAACCATTTTATCAAAGACCATGTTGAGAAGGGAACGATAGAAATGCACTTTGTACCAACAGAACTAGAACTTGCTGATCTTTTCACAAAACCTTTAGATGAAAAGAGGCTCAATTTTCTAATCAGCAAACTAGGAATGTTGAATCCTTAAGACATTGAGGGGGAGTTCGTGTTCTTGTTTATATAAATCTATGATCATATCCTAACACACTAGGACCCAAGTGCCATTGGGTACCAAAATCTGCTTAATCTGTTTTGCAGGTTTATCATGTGTTGTACTGACTTGTAAATTCATACTACACACATGACTGAAAACAGAAGAGAAGCGGTGGATTTTTTTTTGAGGAATATTTGTACCATTAAGGGGGAGACAAAGAACAATGGCTTCTAAACATCTCAGTTTAGAACCCGTGCTTCAACGACTATGGCTTCTGAACAATTCAGTTCAGGACCCATACTTCAAAGACTAAGACTTCTAAACAAATTAGTTTAGAACTCACACTTCTCAGGTAATATCCTTAACTGTTATATCTTTTTAATTCAAGGAACAAGTAGTGAAAGGTAACATTGGATTATATTTTGTTTCTACTACTTTGAAAACTTGAAACTTTACAAATTTAATTCAATGACATGATATTTTCAATCTTCGCTCAATGAATTAAATGTGTGCTAAAAGACGCTTTTACAAGAAACTTTGTATTATCTGAGTTGAATCTGCTTCAATTTTCACCTCTGAAATAATCGAAAGGTCAGCAAAACATGAATGAAATTATGCTGAATGCTCAAAGTTATGTGAATCTGGATATATATAGAATATAATGCTCAAAAAAAGCCTATATGTCAGAATGATGGATGGTAATGAAAATATGGAAGAAGCACTATGTTTTAGAACCAAGTGATTGAGATATCATTCATATTTTGTGATGGAAATCCAAGCTTATATAGAATATCATTTAGTTTGAAAGTTTGTATCTGTGGCCTTTCTGGTTTGGGAGAGTAAGTCCTAAGGGGTGCTCGACACCTAGTCCCTAAGATCAACTGGTCTGGGATCGGCTGACCCAAATCCTGCTATAGAACCAGATAGAAAGCCATGTTCTACTGGTACAAATGGGTTTAAGATATATCGATGTGGCCTTTCTGGTTTGGGAAATTAAGTTCTAAGGGGTGCTCGACACCTAGTACCTAGGCCAACTGGTCTGGGATATGCTAACCCAAATCCTGCTATAGAACCAGATAGAAAGTCATGTTTAACGATGTATCTTATTCTTACTAAACTCTTTGATTAAAAGATGCCAATATGCACAAATCAAAAGATGCCAATGTGCACAAAATCAAAAGATGCAAATGAGCACAAACGAAAAGATGCCAATGAGCACACATCTCTTGAATCTTGGGAAAATACAAAGTCGCGATAAACCCGTAAATTTGTGAAAATCCTGATTTTGTACAAATAGTGTGAGTAGAGCAGAGTATTCTTATATGTTTTAGAAATGCATAAGCTTTATGCTAATCATATTTCACATGCCAGTACACCAAATAGATTTAATAAAGGGGTTGACACTGAACGTTTATAACTTGATATACAATGATGACTTGTTCTTGAATCCTAACACATGCATTTGATTTTCAGTTGATTGAAAAATCTGTTAAATTTCTTTAAGCTGAATTTTTTGTGTAAAGCTTTCAAATGATCAGATGTTAGTAGTCATAAAATAAAATTCAATGAATGTTACTTTCCTTGTAAAATGCATTCTTGCTACAATGTCAAATACTGAGCGTTATTGAAATATATGCATACTCTCAGAGGAAGAAAACAAGATACTCCAGAATTCATGTTTTGAGGGGGAGTTAGATTAATACACAAAGTGATAAGTCTAACAGTTTGGACTCATGTTCAATGAGTACCAAGTTTTCATCTGTCTGTGCAGATTCCTCTGAAGAAAAGACAACAACTTATGCAATTGTTTAGGGGGAGCAATTTGGTATAAGTCTGTAAGTTAGGGGTTTTTGTATTTGAGAGCTTACAAAGTTTTATCTGATGTGAGATTTGTGGAACAGGTGTTAAATTTTCTGAAAAAGTTGTAATTTTTCATGAATTTATTTGAAGAATTCGATCTCTCAAAGATTCGAATTCAAAGAATTCGAACACTTAAGAATTCGAATTCAATGAATTCGAACACTTAAGGATTCGAATTCAAAGAATTCGAACACTTAAGGATTCGAATTCAAAGAATTCGAACACTTAAGGACTCGAATTCAAAGAATTCGAACACTTAAGGACTCGAATTCAAAGAATTCGAACACTTAAGGATTCGAATTCAAAGAATTCGAACACTTAAGGATTCGAATTCAAAGAATTCGAACTCTTAAGGATTCGAATTCAAACTTAAGGATTCGAATTCAATGAATTCGGACTCTTAAGGATTCGAATTCAATGAATTCAACATCATCTTTTTCTACTGTTTGCCAAGTGGGGTACTCTAAATCGTGCCAAGTGTCCAAATTTTTTAAGTATAAATAGAGTTCAAATGTTCATTTTCCCACTTTTTCACTTCTGGCATTCAATTCGAATTCTCTGAAGAAGACACTATTCATCATCTTCAATTTCAATCTTCATCTGTTCATATCTTCTTCATCAGGTAACCATTTCGTTTTATTTTAGTATCATTAGATTCGGTTTTTGTATGCCCATCTTTCCATGTAAGTTTTGTCATCAATTTCATTCATCTGTTAGGCTAAAATGTGAAAAATCAGTTCGATTTTCAACTTGTGTTCTTCGTGTTCTTGATGTTCTTCATGTTTAACTAAGATTTCGAACCCTCCTTTAGAATAGAAATTCTTTTTGGGTTTCGAATCTTATGTTTCATTAAAAAGAATCGAATTCGACTTAAACTGATGTGTTTAAAAAGGTTCATGTTAGGGTTTCGAACCATTAAGGATTCGAATTCCTTGGTTTCGAACCATTAAGGATTCGAATTCCTTGATTTCGAACCATTAAGGATTCGAATTCCTTGGTTTCGAACCCTTCAGGATTCGAATTCACTGATTTCGAACTCTTATGGATTCGAATTGCATGATTTCGAACCATTCTAGATTCGAATTGCATGATTTCGAACCATTCTAGATTCGAATTCATATGTTCCAATTTGTCTTAGAAGTTAAGTGATGAATTCGCATGCTCCTTGATTCGAATTCCATGAATTCGGATTCTCTTCAATTCGAATTCATATGCAGATGAATGATTCGAATTCTATACTTGGGTATTTTTTTTTTAAAAAAATTTTCAAGTTTTTTTTCTTTCAAAGAGTAATCTTGTCAGAACTGATATTTTTTTTATCAGATGGTTAATCAAGAAGAACAAAGTCACATTCAAGGCTTTGATGATCATATTCCGAGTCTACCCGAACCGACACACGATGTACCTTTACCGTCAACACGATCAGTACATCAATCCCAAGCCGGAATTCATCCAGATCATGCTATCATTCATCCGATCAACTATATTGCGATCATTCCCAACAATCATCACATTGATTTTGATCACATCAATATTCATCCGGTGATAAAGGAAGTGCTCAGGAATCATCCGCTAGCATACGCATTAACGAATACTGTCGTTGTGCCTATGCTATATTTACAGCAAGCATGGAAGACAATAACAACAACTATGGAAGATGGAAGACCAATCTTTGTATTCCAAATAGACAACTTCATCACAAAGCTTGATTTCCAAAGACTAAGAATGATTCTGAGGCTACCTGAACCTGATTCACGAGAAGGAAAGAATGAGTTTGATCCTTTTCCATCTGAAGAAGAAACGTTTGAAGGAATACGAGCTATGGGATACACTGGAAACTTAACTCGGGTGAAGGAATTCCATAAGGCGAACCTACCACCGTTATACTATACAATCTTCTCCATTATTAATCGATGCTTATCTGCTAAACATGCCGGAACAGACAGTGCCAGCGTCGGATTTCTGAAGTTATTTCATGCAGTAGTGTATGATCTTCATGTAGATTATGCAGCTATCTTCTGGCATGAACTGAATGAGAAGATAGATCTTCGCCGACAAAACAAGGAAAAACCTTACATTCCATATATGAGGTTTCTTCAGATTATCATTCATAGCATGCTTCGTTCTAACAGAGAAATTCCAAGACGAGCAAATCATCCTTCTGTGCCCGAGAAAGCTATGCAGTATCTTCAGTTTCGTAAAACTGAATTTGATTATGAGATGTCGTTACCTGAAGGATTTCTTCGATACGCGGATCAGGACGCTGAGTGCATTATCGAGTATAGAGAGTCTATGGTCCAGTCAGAACCGGAGGGACCTACCCCAGACTCAACCCCTAGGCGAGAGGAGTCGGTAAGTGTTCAGGATGCACGGGCTACTGAACGGGGAGAGTCGAGGGAAAACACCGAGAGGGGAACTGGTGGGGATCATACATCTGTACTTGAAAATACAGGGTCATCGTCCGAGGACACACATACAGATGATCTTGTACAACACGATTCTGAGGGAGAAATTCCTAAACACATTGGGAATCCTCCTTTAGTTGAGTACTCTAGTGATAGTACAGAGTCTGATAATGCGTCTGATCCAGCGGAGGAACATCGTGATGATGATGAAGATGACAACGATGATAATGATGATGATCAAGGGAATGCTGGAAATATTGGTGCTGATGCTTCTACTGAAGAAAACTGGTTTGTTAGTGAAGGAACGGAAGGCATAAGGAGAACCGAGGGAGTATCAGTTGAAAATATATGTGAGTCTGTGAGAGAAACTGAAGAAAAGAATATGGAGAGTGTGAGAGATATCCAAACTGTCTATTCCAGAAGGGCAGCCACATCCACCACCAGATCTCATTTGTTGGGATCAGGTGTTGAACAAGTCGTTACTCGCCCAGTAACGCAATTGCACACCTCTGCCAGCTATTCAGCTTCTTCTTCACAAGAAACATCAGATGCGCGTCTTCGTGACCCATCCGGAACACTCAGAGTAGATTCTTTTACAGGACTACAAGGACATAGTGGAAATCCTACCAGTGCTAACACTATGCCAACACTGAGCGTAGGTCACACAGTTGCAACAACTGTTGTGTCAATGGCAAACCTAAGTGGTGCCGGTGTTACTTTACCCGTCTTTGTGACAAGGGAAAACTTCGATGGCGCCCTAAAGGATATTGAAACTATGTTCATCCGGGAGTTACAAGGTGTGAAGAATCAGTTGAAGGGAAAAGAACCGATGACTTATGAGCCAGTTGTACGTCCTCGTCCAGAAATCTATTTGGCTCCGCCTCGAGTACCTCAGTCTTCTCCTATGCAACAACCACCAGTGGATCAAAGTGTTGATGAATTAAGGGATTTATTCTATGCCAAACTGATGTCTATGAGTCCTGAAGATCAGCAAAGTAAAACCTTGTTATCTCTACTTCAGAATTTCCAATCTACTCCAAATCCACCTCCACCTACACCTTCAGTTACACCCACACAGTTTGAAGCATTATCCAAAGAGTTATCCACTTTCAAGTCTGAAGTTGTGAAATCTTTAAGTGATATGAAGCAGTCAATTGTTGAGTTGAAAACATTAATGGAACAGTCGTGTAAGACTCAAGCTCAGGGTACTAAAAGAAGACATGATCAGGATCCCGATGATCATGATCATGAGGGGGAGATGAGTAAGAAGAGAAGAGCTGAGTCAGAAAGCTCTCAAGGTCAGAAGAAGAATCCGACTGTTGCTGAAATGTCTGAGATGTTTGAATCAGGTGTTATGGGTGATCAAAGCGGAAAACATATCGTATTATATGTTGATCCGAATATAGAACCAACGGTTGAAAAGCCTGAGGTAAACGAGAAGGAGATAAGAGAAGTGGTTGATCGATTCGTGCAATCTGTGGAATTGATTGAAATTAGTTCTGATGATGAAGAAGCTGATGAAAGTGCAAAAGATTATGATCGGTATTGGAAGGTTAAGGAAGAAGACGAACCACTTCTGATACTTACTTATGAGCCAGAAGATCAAGGTGTTGGATTTACTGAAGAAGAGGTTGATATTTTGTCAGAGATATATGGGCCACAAACTCCTGAAGAAATTATCTTTAGCCCTGTTCACTCACCCGAACATATCTCAATCACTTTGATTTCAGATCAACTATCTATTACTCCTATAAACATTAACCTTAACCAATCTACTTCAACTCATACCACTACACCAATATCTGAATCAATTCTAACTTCTAAATCCATTCCTATTCAACCTGAATCACAACCTTCCTATAATCCATTCTTTAAAGAACCTAAACTTGAAGATTCTGAACCTCCATCTTCTGCACATCCTATACCACCTGTTAATCCTATCCATGACGAAACTGGTCCTTCCAATACAGCTGATCAGCCTAGTCCATCATCCTCACGAAGCAGAAAATTGACTGAACTCGAACAGCGTGAAAGAACTTTGTATTTGAGAACACCATTCTTAGAAGAGTCTGAAAGAAGACTGTTTGTGCACATAATCAGAAGTCTGAATCCCTACGCCGTGTTGGGAATTACTGATCAGACAGCCAAATACAAGTTCGAGTATATGTATTTTCTGAGAGACAAGTGCCAAAAAAGGAGAGAGGTGAGGAGCAAGAAGTTGATTGTGTCTATAAAGGAGGTAACAACTAGATTGTATTACAAATTGTGGTATCCAGAGTTTTTAGTTCAGAGACAGGATTGCAGAGATTACAGGTTCACTGAAGCTGATTTCTGTCATTTAACCATGGAAGATTTTGAGTTCATGTATCATCATTTCAGAGATCTTCAGATCAGAAGGGAAAATGTAACTCTTGCACTGAATGCCATCAAAAGATTTTTGAGAAGACACGTCTTGTTCACACAGTTTCATGATGTACAAATGGCCGTGGAGAGTTATCAGCCAAGAGTCAATTTGTTGAGGCCTAATCAAAGTCTGCCTGGATTGATGAAGATGACTCTATTTGCTGTGATTGGAGAACCAGAGTTTGGTGTTGTGTTCAGTAATGGTGCAAACAAGATATTCATTCGTTTTAATGAGTTGGAAAAATATTCTGATGGTACGCTTAAAATTGTAAGACTTCAGTTAGTCGAAAAGCTTAAAAGACATGATGCTGAACGAAAAGTTAATTGGATGTCTTCAAGACCTAGAAGAGTTTTGTCAAGAGCCATTGAAGAGATAGATGAAAAATTAAGTTTCAGAATGGCAATGCGAAGGATTGAAACGCATCTTGGATTTCGAAGTAGAAGAAGACCCTTTCTGCCTTGATAGCTAAGGGGGAGATTGTTAGGGCATTTTTGTAGCTATCAAGACAGTATTAATATCTTGTACTGTTCTTCTTAGTAGAGGCATGGACATGTCATGGCCCTACTATATAAAGAAGACTCCTTTGTTATCTTGGTAATAACTTGATCATTTTGTCATTTACACTTTGAAGATAAATATATGGATGACTTGTGTACTCTAGATTTTCTCTCTACATCATTCTTGGTTTCTTGCTAGATTTGGGATTTCACACATTAAATGGCGCAGACGTCTATTTTGTACCATGCCCTATTGAGTCCACTCAGAGCTTGACACGTGTTTTGACAGTACTTTTCCATGCAAGTTGATGAACGTATCTAGTAATATCTTCCAAGTCTTCATAGCAGACCACAGAGGCTCTGTAAGGCATTACAGAGGTTCTATGGTCTGACCTTCTGTGGAGCAGTCCACTTGTTTCCGAGTTGATCTTCTTCTTGCGCACTACAGAGGTTCTGTGATTACCTCTGTAGCTTCTGTGGCTTTCTGGACTTGATCTTCTGGAAGAAGTGGCAGAGCCTCTGTGAGAGGCTTTTCTATACTTAGCCTATTTTTCACTACTTCTAAATACTTCTATGATTAGGAAGATTGAAGCTAACAATCTCCCCCTAAGTAGTGAAAAATAAAAAATTTGAACTTGAGTTAAGTTTGGCTAAGTTAGATAAGACAGAGGTTAAACAATACCTCGAAATTTCTTTCATTTAGAAATATGCCAGAGGCATTTTACATTTGAGTACAATGAAAGATAAACTTTAACTTTGTTTGCAGAGATTTGAGGTCTGAGAATCAGATTTTGGCATCTTTGAAATCGTTGTAGCTTCTGTTGTCTCTACCGACTTTTCTGATCTCTTTGTAGAATCTGATGCATAGTTCTCTTAGGCGGATTGTTGAGTCTATTTCTCTGATGAAAGTATCTGCATCATCTCTATCCATTTTCTCTGTACCTCTGTATTTTACAATGCTTGCTCTGAATTTGCTCAGAGTACTGGTTGCGTACTTCTGACAATCCATGAGTACAAAAAGTTTAACCTGGTGTTGTGGGTTTTGAAATACTAACCCAAATCTTGGTTCTCTGATGATTGAGTTGGGCACAGCGTCTGGTGGGCAGCGATCTTCTGGTGGTCGTAGATCTAGATGTTTGAGACCAAGATCCTTTCCCAGCTGAAAATCTATCATGCTGTATAGTAGAAGCTTTTCCCTCATCGCTTTTCTCAACACTTGATAGGCTCTGGTATTAGGCTCTATGTTGTAGTTGTCTTTTGTCCATTGCAGAAGGTCAGGTAGATCGTAAGGATTGATGTTTCTTAAGTCAGCATCAGCGAAGGTAGATTCTGAATTGTTCTCTCTTCTGACTTTGTAAAGATTGTACCTGACCCTTGGATAGGTTCTTGTGAAGGAGAATCTGCAGAAGATCACCTTTTTGATTTTGTGAATTGAGAAGACATCTGCTTTGGTTCTTGGCTTTGTTCTTATGAAGATGTTCTCAAATTCTTCTCTGATCCTTGGATCTGTCACATGATCTACTGGATGATTTGTCTGATAGGATTGTTTGTAGAGGTATTTGTATACCACTTCTTCCATCTCTTCATGTGTTGGACCAGGTCGTGGAATTTGTCTTCTGAGACTCTCCATCTGTTGAACAACTTCTGCAGCTCTACCAGTTAGAGGAATTTCTGACAGAGGCTTCAATCCATGTGCCCAGTCAACTTCTTCGGGTTTTGGGGTTTGAAAGGCGTCAAACGCACTCTTCATTAGTTTTTCTGTTGGCTTTGGCAACGTTTTCTTCTTCTTTGGCTCTTCTGTCAGTATCCCTTTGCCCTTATCTTTTGCTATTGTCGTGGCAGAACCTGTTGCTTCTGTGGGTTTTGAGGTTGGCACTTCTGTTGGTTTGATGGAGGTTGCCTCTGTGGATTTTGACGATTGTGATTTAGAGGACTTTTTGTGGCGATGGTTCTGTTGGCTTGACTTGCTCTGTAACCTCTGTTGGAGGTTGTTTGATGACTTCTTCTGCGAGCTCAGTTTCTGTTGATGAAGTATTGACATCAAATCTTCTTGCCATTTTGAAAGCTAAAGTGAACCTGTTCCTTTCTTCTTCTCTCTTTGCCATTCGATCACTCATTGTTGTGTGCATTCTTTTCAGAACATCAGAAGCAGAGGTCGTTGCTCTTTTTGGTTTGGTGGCAATCGACTTTCTTCTGGGTATGGTTTGGGGTGTTTCCACAGAGGTGGGTGTTTTCTCTGTGGTTTGTTCATCTGTTTCTTCCAAAATGATTACCTCAGGGGCGGTTGTTGCCTCTGTGGCTTGCTGATCTACTTCTGGAGTTTTGGTTTCGTCAGGAGATGATTCCACAGAGATGGGTGTTGTCTCTGTGGTCTTTTGGGTTTGTTGTTGGGTTTCTTCTGGAGGGGCTTGGTTGATTGGTTCTGCTGCGATTGGTGGACTTTGTATTCCTCTGCTCGTAGCTTTCTCTCTTAGATTCTCCCCCTCAGGATTATCTGATGGACCAGGTTGGTCATCATCAGAATCATCCTGACTTTTATCAGAAGTACCCTCTGCTCTGCAAGAAGTGTTGGGCTTCTTTGGTAATTCAGCTCCTGCTGCCATCAACTTTTCACAGACATCATCGCAGAGGCCAATCAATGTCGCAAGCTCTGCTTCTGTTTTGAAACGCATTCTGTCGACACTCTTTCTGAAATCCTTGACATAGTTGGCATTTGCAGTTGTGAAGGAGACAATGACTTATGTGACCTGGTTAATGACGTTCTGTCCGAGCTCTGTAAGCTGTGCTCTGGTCATATAGTCTTTTGGTTGCATTATTGTCGAGTTGCGTATTGCCTCTGCTTGTACTTGTGATAGGGCATTCTGTAAGTCTGCAGGAGTGATGCCCTCTGCTATGTGGGATTGCGTATTCATTTGTTCAAGGAAATCTTTGACAGAGTCCCTGAAAGCAGAAGTTGCAGTTGTTCCGAATTCCTGAGCTTCAGAAGTGGCTGTTGCTTTGGCAGTAGTTTCGGCAGAAGACTTCATCTCTGAGATGGCGGTTTTTACCTCTGTGGACAGATTGTCCATTTTGGTGTTCAGTTTCAGGATAGCCGTAGATGTTGTCTCTGTAAAGGATTTGAAAGAGCTTTGCAACTCTTTCAATGTTTGGTTCACAGAGGTGACAAGGGTTTGGAACTCATCCCTTGATACTTGTGTTCCTTGTGTAACCTCTGGAGGAACACATTCGTCTCCAGAGTGAGTCCCTGTTCCTGGGACACCTTCGTTCACCCTTGTTTGTACGATGGGGGTGGAAGGATTTCCTTCTGATCTTCGAGAAGAAACCTGAGTTTCGATCTCTACAGAAGTTCTGTGAAGAACAGTGTCCAAATCCACTCCAGAGGTGGTTATTGGAATGTCCTTCTGTTGACTGGGAGACTTGTGTAGAGTCTCTTCGTCTCTGTGCTCACTACTTCTCTCTGAAAGAAGTTTTGGTCCTAATGTGTGCGTGGCAGAGGAAACGAATTCCTCTGTAGGGTGTTCTAGGGTGATCTGGGGCGACTGATCACGAACAATAGTTGAGTCTCTTTGAGGAGACTCCCTAGGAATGGATTCCCCGGTTTCTGTGGGCACAGAGGTTGAAAGAGTAACCTCTGGCTGGATGGGTTGGGTTAGGATCGAGCTGTGATGCTCTTTTTCAATAACTCCTTCTGCAGCTAGACCTGCGGAGTTATAAATGTGGGTTGCACTGGGAGTTGGTTTTGGTTGTGTGCCTCTATTTATCCAGGCATCTTTTCTTTCTTCTTCCTCTGTTAAGCATCCAAGCACTACTTCATTTTCTATCATATCATCCTCTGTAACTATCCTATGGCTTGGTGCTTCTTTCCTAAGTTCTGTGGAAGTTCCTTGCTCTGGTCGTAAGAAGTCATACATTTGATGAGATCCAAATAATCTCGTGACATGTGGATGATAAAGACCCTTACGTATCCAGACAGCTTCTTCTTCATCTGAATCTGTCTCTAAGATCTCTATTTCTGTCTCCGTTGTTGCTAATCCCTCTTTTTGTACAACTTCGGCCCCTTTTTCTTTCTCTTCTTCCATCATGTTCTCAGAAGCCTCTGTAATTTCACCTCTGTTCCATTCAGCTTCAGTTTGTTCTATTTCTTCTGAAGCTGGGTTTGGACTTCTTCTGTGGACATCCAATCCTTGAATGAAAGGGTTTTGTAAAATAACAGGGGTTTCGGCTGGTTGATTTCTGGGTGTTGTGTCATCTTCTTGCAGATGTGTGTCAATGCCAGAAATGAAGAAATCTTGTTCTTCTGGAGAGTGGTGGTCGAGAGGTTGTGCCGTCCACCCTGCTGTATTTAGGGTGTTGGCAATTTCAGGGTTCTGTAAGAAGTCGTTCAGGTCTCCTTGGTGAGCAAATCTATCTGGAGATTGATAGGGTGATTGATACCTTTCTGTAGCCATTTCTTCTTCTGCAACTTCTTCTTCAGCAGTTTCCTCTTCTGCAATGGTTACCAACTTTGCAAGTGATTTACCATGCCTCTTTTTGGTTTTCCTCCTCTTAGGATTTGGGGCCCCTTCTTCTGTTGATTTTGATCTTTTCTTCTTCATTTTTGGGGAGGGAGGAGCAGAGGAGCCAATTTCTGTGGCATGAGGAGGTGAGGGTTGATCTTCTGCAGCGCTTGTTGAGGTGCCTTCTGCAGTTTTCCTCTTCTTAGCTTTTGGAGTAGATGCAGAGGTTCTTGATGAAGACTTCTTTCCCATTAGTTCTGCACGTTTGGCTATAAAGCTGAGTTGAATAGCCATGTGCTTTGCTAATTTCTGATCCTTTTCTTCTTGAGTGGAAAGAGGTTTTGCTATCATTGTTCCTAGGGGGACACCTAAACGCGGGGGTGTCATAGGACTCGGTTTAGGAGTTCTATGATCGCGTATATACTCTTTCTTAAGGGATTTATTCGATGCGTATTGCAGAAGCTTCTTTGACAGAGGTCTGCAGTGTGAGTAGCCATCAGCATGATCAGTGGGGGTATTCTAGTTCATCGGGAACTGTTTGGGAGTTGGCCCTTCCATTGGCCAATTTTGGATTAGCAGCAGAGGTTCAAACAGTACTCCTAATATTCTTTGGATTGCAGAGGTGGTAGAAAGTTGGGATCGTTCTCTTTGACCCTTTTCGAGTTGTTCTTTCTGTCGATGGTGTTTATGATCTCTTGCATCATTATGGTCGCATAATCTAGTGGAAGATCATAGTAAACCCCATACATGATGCTCAAGATTTGATGTGAGCTCTGGTCAATACTGCCTATCTTTCCTGTCAGGCATCTGTTAAGAATAGAGAACAAAGTGTTCCACAGAGGTGGTAATCGGCCTCTGCGGAAGTCATTTCTCTTCCGTAGCTGGGTGTTGTACCCAAGCATTTCCACGAATCGACAGAGTTCTTCGTCTGTTGGTTGCTCTGCATAACTCTTCAATCCCAGAAGACCCCTTGTTGGTAGGTTGAATTCAAGTGAGAACATTGTTCTGTTGAACTTGATTTCAAGATGCTCAGATTTATCAGGTCTTGAAATGTACCCTTTGATAAGAGAATCGTCTTTATCAAATCGGCAGCTTTGCCAAAATTGGTTCAAATAACGGACTGGAATTTTGTTCGGGGTTCTTGATAGTAGAGGGAAGAGGACATGATTCTCCATGATGTTCAGAAATATGGCATGGGCTTCGCCGAAAGTAGTGGGTGGGTGAGGGGACCAAATAGCAGTTGTTGGATTTGATAGGAAGAATGGCTTCGAAATGTTCCTTTGCTATAAAGTTTTGCAAGTGTGTCGTCGGAGCAAAGTCTGCTGAGTCCCCGGAATCTTGTTGTTCAATATTTCTTGCAAGGCTGGGGTTTTCAGAATGTTCTGAATATGCAGGGGAGTGTTCCGGTGAGTTCGCCGGAGAGAGTTCAGAGGATGTAGCTCGAGAAGATGAAGCCATTTGATTTTAAAAATAAGATTTTTGCAAGCTTTTTGCAGGGTTTCGCCGGAGAAGAAGATGAGAGTTTGTAAAATGTTTTATGAGAGGGTAAGCTTTGTTTTTATAGGATGGTAAAACGGTAGAATTCGAAAGAGTAAAATATATGGCAATGGATTAAAGTTTGGAATCCGCACTCGAGTTTGAGCGGCGGGTTCAACTTTCCAAATAAAAACGTTCCATGTACGCCCAATGAAAATGGGACACGTAGGCCTTGTCAGAATATGACAGGACGTCGTGCGCGGCCCATTAATGCTAGGCGCGTGAGGTTGATTTTAGCCATATGAGTTTCACTCGTAGTAACAGTAACCGTTATTACCACAGATAAAAAAAATGACAGAACTTTTGTGTTTTACAGAAGCTCTGTGATTTTGAAAATCTTGAGTTTTAACCTTTTCTCATATATCTCATTGTTGTCATGACTCTGAAGGTTCTTCTTTGAACGAAAACGTTTGTAAAGACATTGGAGAGGATCAATAGGATTTTGTCAAGAAATTTTACTCACAGAGGTTTTGTAGCTCTGATGGAACTTGCAGAAGCTCTGCGAGAGCCAGCAGAAGCTCTATGAGAGAAAAAATCTTATAACTTGAATTCTATTAACTTTCTGATCATCCAATTTTTGATCTGTGTTAAGAGATGTTTTTCGCACATTTTTGAAGGTTGGTGTCCGAGAAAACTATTTTGATAAACGTTTTGTTCGAGAAGGTCATGGTGTGTGTTGTCGGTTTCCGAGATAACATTCCAAAAGATCGACAGAAGGTTAATTTGTGATCACAGAGCATATTTCCTGCAGAAGCTCTGTTGAGCTCAGCAGAAGCTCTATGACCTTAAATTTATCCTATTTCGAATTTTGTTAAACCTTTTGAACTTTTGATTTTTGAAATGTTATTCATAGTATATTTAGGACATATTTGACAATTCTTGTCCTAGAAAACTGTTTTCTAAAAACCTTTCGTGCGAGAGACATACCTTTTGGTTCTTCTGTTCTCGGCAGTTTTGTCTTTCTTCTGTCGATGGAGAATTATCGACATTCTTCTTTGGCTTTCCTTTGAAGGATTTACCTCTGTAGATCATTTCAGGGTCCCTTTTGCTCCCCCTTGATCTAATCGCTTCTGTAGATCAAGAATTTTCCTTTTTCTCCCCCTTGATCTATGCTTGGTTCATAAGAATGGTAAGATTTGTATTGAGCATAGATTATGTTTACCAGAGGTTCTGTAAGGGTTATCAGAAGATCTAAGCGGACCCACAGAGGCTCTGTAAACAATTTATTTTTTATATATAAAATTATAAACTGAAATAAATTTATCAACGCAATAACTTAGTAATAATAGATATTTATACTTATTTACAGAAGATAAAGCTATACTTACAGAGGATTTTCACACCATGTTAATCATTCCTAACTTACCCACCAAGAAGTTGAATCTTTTCTCGTCTAATGCTTTGGTGAATAAGTCAGCGAGTTGATATTCTGTGGGCACGAAATGCATTTCGATTGTACCGTATTCAACATGATGTTTCAAGAAATGATACCTTATATCGATATGCTTGGTTTTTGAGTGTTGCACAGGGTTGGCAGAGATAGCAATAGCACTTTTGGAATCACAGAAGATGGGTATTTTGAACAGAATGTGGCCGTAGTCTTTTAGCTGAGTCTTCATCCATAGAACCTGAGAACAACAGCTAGCGGCAGCAACGTATTCATCTTCTGCAGTGGATGTGGAGACACAATTCTGCTTCTTGGAGGTCCAACTGACTAGTTTACCACCTAGGAATTGACAACTCCCAGAGGTACTCTTTCTGTCGAGCATGCATCCTCCATAGTCTGAATCTGTATAAGCTTTAAGACTAAAACCAGAGTTCTGTGGATACCAGAGACCAAGATTGTTGGTCCCCTTCAGGTATCTAAAGATTCTTTTTACAGCATCATAATGTGATTTCTTTGGATTAGCTTGATAACGTGCACAAAGACATGTGGCATGCATAATGTCAGGTCTGCTTGCTGTTAAGTATAACAGAGATCCAATCATGCCTCTGTAGAGAGTACATTCTACAGAAATACCATTTGGATCTAAGAATAACTTATTTCCAGTGGCCTTTGGAGTCTTCATTGCAGAGGTATCAGAGAGATTATATTTTAAAAGTATGTCAGAGACATATTTGGCTTGATTTATAAAAATTCCCTCTGAAGATTGTTTGACTTGAAGTCCGAGGAAGAATGTTAATTCTCCCATCATACTCATTTCAAACTCACTCTGCATGAGTTTTTCAAAAAATTTGCACTCTGCTGAATTTGTAGACCCAAAAATTATGTCATCTACGTATATTTGTACAAGCATTATCTCACTATTTTTGCGTTTATAGTATAAGGTAGTATCTGTTGTACCTCTGTTGTAGCCATTGACTAGAAGGAAGGTAGAAAGTCGTTCGTACCATGCTTTTGGAGCCTGTTCTAGTCCGTATAGAGCTTTTTCAAGGTAGTATACATGCCTTGGAAACTTTGAGCTTTCAAAACCTGGTGGCTGATTTACGTAAACCTCTTCTTGGATTTCACCGTTTAGAAAAGCTGATTTTACGTCCATCTGATAGACTTTAAAACCTCTGTGGACTGCGAAGGCTAAGAATATTCTTATTGCTTCGAGACGTGCGACAGGGGCAAAAGTCTCATCGTAGTCTATGCCTTCTTCTTCTCTATATCCTTTTGCTACTAATCTTGCTTTGTTTCTGACGACCACTCCATCTTCATCCTTCTTGTTTCTGTAGACCCATTTAGTCCCAATGGCCTGTTTCCCTCTTGGCAGAGGTACTAAAGTCCATACTCTGTTACGCTCAAATTGCAGAAGTTCTTCTTGCATGGCGTCTACCCATTTTGGGTCATCTAGGTCTTCAGAAATCTTCTTTGGTTCTATAACACTAATAAAATTTGTAAAGAAACAAAAATTAGCAGTGGCAGACCTTGTTTTTACTGAGTCAGAAGGTTCTCCAATTATTTGGCTTGGAGGATGGCTTTTTGTCCACTGAGTTGTGCGTGGAAGATGATCATCAATGTCATCAAAACTTTCTTCAGAGGCTTCTTGTGTTTCTTCTTGTGCAGCCTCTGATGTTCTTCGTGCCTTGGTAGTTGATTCTACCGTTTGTGGAATGATTGGTACGAGTGGTGGTGGAGTTTGTTCCTTTGAGGATGTATAGTCTTGGTCCTCGATCTCCTCTGTAATTGGTTCTTCTGTGGTTTGTGCAGCTTCTGTGGTCGTTTTTCTTGATGTTTCATCTTCTACACTTTCTTCTGCTTCGGCAATTGCATCTGTAGTATTTATAGAAGAAGATGAAGCATTATTTGGACCAGTTAGAGTCATACCTGTAGGATTTTGTCCGACAGAGGATGGTTATTCAGAAACTCTGATGGTTCCGACAGAAGGATCAATGTCATTGTGGAACATCTCCAAAAATAGAAGATTCAAATCTTCTTTTGTTCTTGAGATGTCAGAGAATTTCCCTTTAATTCCGAGTTCTGAACTTATTTGCTCAGAAGTCATTTGGAATGAATCATCAAAAGAAATATTGATGCTTTCTACAATCTTGTGAGACTTTGTAAGGAATGTTCTGTAGGCTTTGGAAGTGGCAGAGTATCCAATGAATTTGCCTTCATCTGCTTTTACATCAAACTTTCCTCTTGAATCTCTGTCGTTTAAGACGAAGCATTTGCATCCGAATACATGGAAAAAATTTGATGTTTGGCCGCCGTTTGTTAAGCAATTCGTAAGGCGTCTTGAGGTGTCTTTTCACAATGGTTGATCGATTTTGAGTATAACACGCAGTAGAAATTGCTTCTGCCCAAAAGTTCATTGATAATCCGCATGCTGACATCATAGTTCTTGCGGCTTCCACAAGTGTTCGATTCTTTCTTTCGAAAACACCGTTCTGTTGTGGAGTGCGAGCTGCAGAGAAGTTCTGTGAAATTCCTTCTGTTGAAAGATAAGTTTCAATGACACAGTTTTTGAATTCTGTGCCGTTGTCACTTCTTAACTTCTGTATTTTGCAGTCATAAAGAACTTGGATTCTTTTCATTAGATTTATCAATATAATTGGAATATCTGATTTCTTTCTGATAAATTCAACCCATGTGAAACGTGAATACTCATCAACTAAGACAAGTATATATTTCTTGCCACCTAGGCTCTGTATTGCAATGGGACCGCAGAGGTCGACATGAAGCATGTACAGAGGCCTGGTGCAAGACACATCTGTTTTGCCTTTGTGGATTTTTGAGCATAATATTCGGCTTTCTTTTTGACACTTCTGTGTTCTCCTCAGAATGTCCTTTTGCCATTAAGGATTTTTGAGCATAATATCCGGCTTTCTTTTTGTAGAAAGCAGAGTCCCTCTGTGGGCGATTTGATCTGCTTCTGCATTCATTCGCAAAATGGCCTGGTTTTCCGCAGTTAAAACACCCTTGAGGAGTGTTTCCTGTTCGATCATTGGATTTCTGTAGGTCTCCGCCTTTCTCTGATCTACATTCATTTGCATAGTGACCAGGTTTGCCGCACTTGTAGAATTCTTGCTGCGTGTGGCTTACCGAGTCATCTGACCTCTGTCGGTCATTCCCTCTGTAATTTCTATCGCTTGACCTCTGTCGGCCACTTGATTCTTCTCCTCTTCTGTCATCTCTTCTGTTGTCTCTTCTGTCATCCTGGTTGTCTCTATCATATCTTTCATTTCCGGAACCTCTTCTGTTTCCTCTGAACTCTTTTGTCAATAGAGCTAAAGATTTAGCTAGTGACGCAAGAGTTATTTCCTTTTCTGCTTGCTCTTCTTCTTCACTGTCAATTATCACCATCTTCTTCTTCTTCTTCTTCTTCTCCTTCTTCTTCTCCTCTGTGGCTTTATCATTTCTTGGTCTCTGTGCATCCTCTTTAGTTTTACTAACCAATGCATATGGTGCAATGGTTAGTGTTTTAGCCTGTGCTATCTGAGGTTCTTGTGCGGCTAATGTTCCGTAAAGATCAGAGAGAGTCCAGGTGTCTAGATCCTGATTTGTCTGTAGGGACATAGACAACTGGAGCCATTCTTCATTTAGACTTTTTAAAAACATGACATTGTTTTCTTCAGAAGTTCTGTCAATGCCTGATTTTATGCACTTGTTGATTAGAGAGTTGAATCTGTCGTATGTTGTTTGCAGAGATTCTGTTGCAGAGGCTCTGAATGCATGATATTCATTGATGTACTGTGCTCTTCGGTTTTTTTGTGTTTTAGCACCTCCTTCCAACTGTCTTTCCAGTTCTTTCCACAGATCATGCGCTGTTTCACATGAATCCAAGGATTGAAAGAGTTCGTTGGGTATTGCCATAATTAATGTCCTCTTGGTTTTCTGAGCAACTTCATCTTCTGCTTTATCTTCGGTTGACCACTCCCCTTTTGGCTTTGGTTTTTGATGTTCGGGGATTTCGGCAGATTCAGCTGTAGCAGGTACACGAGGTACTACTGTCATGGGAATAGGAGGAGGATTGTACAGATATTGTACTAGATTTCTTTCAGTGCCCTCGAAAAAATGGACCATTCTTATTTTCCACTGAGGATACTCATCTCGAAGGAGAGTAGGAGGTTTAGTGAGAGAACCAGTAGTAAAGAAATTATTTGTATTTGTCATTTTTGAAGATTTTAGAAAGAAAGTATGACTAAAGAGTTACTTCGATGAATTTGAAGATTTTCTGGGTTTAAGCAGTTTCCAGACACAATTTTAAATCTCAATAATATCTATCACGAATCTTGATAAGTGGATCACTTGATATTGAAAATCAAGGAAGGCTCTGATACCAATTGTTGGAACCCAGATACATGCGGAAGCGTATTAAACTAACAGATATGTTTGATAGATATTAGAACGCACACATATAAAGAAAACAGTAAAGAATGAAAAGGATTTCTTGAACAGTTACTGTTATTCAATATATAATAACAACACGAAGAACAGATTAAGAACTGTTGGTGTGTGTGAGAATATAACACTCAGATATTTGACAATAAAGCTTGAGAGTATTAGTGATTCCTTGTGTATTCGTCCTTAGGAAGATCTCAACATGAGACTTCCTTTTATACTACTCTTAGAAGACTATGAAGTAGGTCACTGTTCCTTTTACGGCATGAATAGTGAACTGGATGGTGTGAACAGTGGACTGGATGGTGTGAGCAGTTGTTTGAGCCATGCGCATTTAATGGAGCAGATGTACTATTGGTAAATGCATCAAATGGCGCAGACGTCTATTTTGTACCATGCCCTATTGAGTCCACTCAGAGCTTGACACGTGTTTTGACAGTACTTTTCCATGCAAGTTGATGAACGTATCTAGTAATATCTTCCAAGTCTTCATAGCAGACCACAGAGGCTCTGTAAGGCATTACAGAGGTTCTATGGTCTGACCTTCTGTGGAGCAGTCCACTTGTTTCCGAGTTGATCTTCTTCTTGCGCACTACAGAGGTTCTGTGATTACCTCTGTAGCTTCTGTGGCTTTCTGGACTTGATCTTCTGGAAGAAGTGGCAGAGCCTCTGTGAGAGGCTTTTCTATACTTAGCCTATTTTTCACTACTTCTAAATACTTCTATGATTAGGAAGATTGAAGCTAACATTCTGCATAAGAATCAGACATTAGTTCAATAAAAGCATCCTTAAACAGTAAATTGAGTTCTGAACAAATAGGATTAGAGTTTGTATCAGAAGTCATTTTTGTCTTGTTCTGCATGAGTTCTGAACTGTCTTGTTCAGAAGTCCTTATTCTGGCTTCATCAAAAGTTACATTTATGCTCTCCATCATCATCTTGGTTCTTCTATTGTAGATTCTGAATGCTTTGGAAGTTAAAGAATAACCCACAAAGTATCCTTCATCTGCCTTTTTATCGAATTTGGCAAGATTTTCTCTGTCTCTAAGAACATAGCACCTGCAACCAAAAACATGAAAGAATTTGATTAATGGTTTTCTTTTATTTATCAGTTCATAAGCAGTCTTATTTAATCTCTTATTGATTAAAGTTCTATTCTGTGTAAAACAAGCAGTTGCAATTGCTTCAGCCCATAGGAAGGTAGGAAGATTTGCATAAGCCAGCATTGTTCTCGCAGCTTCAACTAGAGTTCTGTTTTTCCTTTCAACAACACCATTTTGTTGAGGAGTTCTGACAGCAGAAAAATTGTGAGAAATCCCAGAACTTTCTAAAAAATTCTGAATAGTCTCATTTCTGAACTCTGTTCCATTATCACTTCTGATTTTCTGAACTGGAAGTTGTAAGAGAACTTGAATCCTTTTGATAAAATTTATCAATGTAGTAGCAGCTTCTGACTTAGCTCTTAGGAACTCAACTCATGTGTATCTGGAGAATTCATCAACAATCACAAGCATATATTTCTTTCCTACCATAGATTGAACTGAAATTGGACCACAAAGATCAGTATGAATCATTTCTAATGGTGCTTTGCAAGATGAGTCCATTTTTAATTTGTGAGAACTCTTTTTCATCTTGCCCATTTCACACGCTGAGCATAATGATTCTTTTTCAAATTTAAGCTTTGGTAAACCTTTAACCAGATGTTTTGCAACAAGATTATTAAGATCTTTGAAATTTAGATGAGAACATCTTCTGTGCCAAAGCCAGCATTCATTTGCAGTTGAATTTGATAAAATACAAACTGCATTTAATGTTTTCAATTTTGAAAAATTAACTACAAATAAGTCCATATGTCTTTTGGACCAGAAGACTTTAACATCATTTTCAGTTAAAATCATGCAACCTGTTATTTGAAACTTGATTTGACAAAGACTGTCTAAAAACTGACTTATGCTGAAAAGATTATGTTGTAATCCTTCAACATAGAAAACCTTTTGGATAGTCAGATCACCTTTAGTTAAATCCCCATAACCTTTAACTTGACCTTTGCTATTATTTCCAAAGTTTACTTCTCCTCCAGTCTTTTCTGTGAAGTTTGATAGAAAAGACTTCTGACCTGTCATGTGTTTTGAAGCTCCTGAATCTAAAAACCACACATGACAGCCCTGCAAAAGGATCAGTTAGTTTTAGGTACCCATTTTGGAATGGGTCCATCTTTGTTAGCTTTGTCATTGGATTTAACATTAGTACCTTTTACTTTCCACTCAAAATCTTTCTTCAAACACCACTTTCCTTGAACTTTTATGAAGTCAGAACATTTTCTGCTTACAAACTTGTTTAATTTCTTTTTGAAAGTTGTAACTTTTGATTTTGCAACATTTTCAACTTTCTTTTCTTTTATCTTTTCTTTCTTCTGAGTCTGAGGAACAGAAACTTTCTTCTTTTCTGTCTTCTTAGGAACATAAACATTCTTCTTTTTTGTTTTCTTAGGAACAGAAACATTCTTCTTTTCTGTTTTCTGAATATCTTTTCTTATGAAAGAAACAGATGTTATTGTGATTGGACATTTTTGAGAATATTGAAAAGAATTACTTTTACATTTAACACAACTAAGATTTTTCTTTGCAAGTAACAACAGATCTGTACCATAAGCTTTTTCATTTTTATTGCTGTTTTTCAAAGTACAAGTACATTTATCACAATAACTATGTGCTTTTGGTACAGTTGCAGGAACCTCTTCATTCATCTCAGAAATTCTTTTCACACCATCTTTCCTTTTGCTTTCTTCTTTTTCTGAAAAATTCAACTCCTTTTTGTTAGAAGAATTAGATGATTCACCTTTTTCATATGTACTTGATTCATTAAAGAATTTATCATTTTCTTTTAGAGCATTAATTTTAAAAAGATCATACTCAGTCTTCAGTTTTTCAAGCTCTGTTATTTTCTGAATTAAAATATTCTTTTCTTTCAAAGCTTCTTCAAGTTTAATATCCACCTCACAGTAATCATTTTCAAGTTCATCATAAGCTTTCCTTAAGTCCTCAAGTTCTTGACTCACAAGATTAAACCTCTTTTCAAGTTCTAAAAATTCATCTGACTTTGTTTCAGAAAATCCAGTTGAATCAGACTTCTGATTACCTGAGTCAGAGTTCTGATTTATAGACTCATATGTCTGATCTTTAGACTCAGAGTTCTGACTACAAAGTTCAGAATTCTGACTAGAAGTTTCAGACTTCTGATTGACTGTTTCAGAATTTTTACTTGTGTCAAATATGTTCTCAATGTCATGATATGAAAAACTTGGTTGTTTATTTTTGTAGCTGACATTTAAAGAATCATACTTGAATTTAGTATCATTGTATTTTGGCTTCTCATCTGTTGGTTTAGAAACTTCTTTCTTAACCTTTTCTTCTGAAACAACTGAATTTTCTGTTTTAGACTCAGAAATTTTCTCATCTGACTTTTTAGAGTTTGGTCTTTGCAAATTGTCAGAACTTGTTATAGAACTCACAGGTCTTATGAAAACTTCAACAATTTCTGGGATTTTTGGCTTAGGAGCTTGAAGTTTTTCATACAAGTTGATTGGAGCTCTTTTTAAAGTGACATTTTCTTCCAATCCCAATCCCTTCTTTGGGTTGTAAAATCTTGTATCTTTAACATTGCTTAATAAAAGATTTAATGTTTGCTGAGTCTGACCCCTTTTCAAATTCAGATCTTCCAATTCTTTGATTTTGGTGTATAAATTCTTTCTTTCCTCAAATAACATATCAAATTTTATTTGTAAATCACCTTTTTCATCCTTTATTTTTGAAAATTCAACTTTTAGTTCAGAGATCTTTTTCAACAATTCGGAATTTTCATCTTTAACTTTCTGTTTCTCAGTCTCAGATTCTTCATATTGTTCTTTTATTACTTCTTTTTCAATTCTGAACTTGTTAACCAAATTTCTTTCTCCTTTTATTTGTTTTCTTAGATTAGCAAATTCAGTTTTCATATCACCAATCTGTGTCATTAACTCTATTTCAAGTGAAAAAAGTACCTCAGCAGATGACTCAGAATCAGCATCTTCAAAATCAGAATCATCCTCATTCCTCATTTTTGCCATATAGCTTTGCATCTGTGGAAAGTTGATATGATCATCTTCATCAGAGGTGTAGTACAACCAATTCTCCTGTTCCGCCAATAAAGCAATTTTATCATCTCTTTTCTTTGCAAGCTGAGCCTTCTTGGTGTAGTACTCATAGTCTTTCACAATTTTAACTTTGCAATCCTTAGCATAGTGGCCAGATTTTCCACACTTGAAACACAAATTCTTTTCTTTTCTCTCTTCCTTCTCTTCTTTGTTTTCTTCACTTCTCTCTACTCTCTTTTCAAACTTATTTTCTTCTCTGTCTTCTTTCTTCTTATAATCTGAACTCCCAACTCTCTTATAATTTCCTTGAAATCTACCCTTCCCATACCTTTTGTTGAAAGTATTTGTCAGCAAAGCTAGCTTCTCAGCCATTATCTTGATATCTTCATCATCTTCTGATCCTTCTTCCTTGTTAGATTCCTCCAGATTAGGTATCTCTGATAGATATGCAGTCATTTTGGGTGCTTTGATTGCTTTGGACTTTGATAAGAATGCTAACTGATCAGCAACAATTTTCTTCTCTTCCACAACTAACTTGACAGAGTCTTCATGTTGATTAAGAATACATAACAGATCATTTAAATCTTCTTCACACATATCCTTGTTCATTTGCAGACTTATGGCAAATGATGACCATTCTGAATTTAGACTGTTCAGAAATTTGTAATTTATTTCTGACTTCGTTTTCTTCAGTCCATTTCTTCTCAAATCGTTTAGAATAGTACAAAATTTACTGTATGTCTGTGTCAAACTTTCTGACTCTTTTGCTTTGAACCTTTCATAGGCATTTATGCTTTGATTTAACTTTTCCTGAATAGATCTCACAGTTCCTAACATCTGCCTTTCCAATTCGTCCCACATTTCTTTAGCTGATGATCCATTGTCAATCCTGTTAAGAACCTCATTTGGGACAGCCAAAGTCATCAAAGTAATTGCTCTTTTGTCGATAGCATGCCTATTCTTCTGTTCAACTGTGTATTGGGAATAATTCTTCTTCACCCTGGTCGCTGGAATTCCTGGAGTTGTCTTTGTAGCAGGGGTTGCGGCAACATCGATATACACTTCAATTGGACCTTCTCGAATAGAGATCATAAGATTTTCATCAATGTTGTCTAGGAATTGGATCATACGAATTTTCCATTGCTGATACTCTTCTGGTATAAGGACAGGCGGTTTGGTTTCAGATCCCATGGCTAGATATTCTTTAGAGGACATGATTGTAAGAAAATTCAACAGAAAGACAAATTCGAGTTTCTTGATCGAAATGTAACAGGTAATTCAAGAATTGCCAGGAATTCAAGAACTAGCCCTAGCAGCGGAATCGATTTTTGAACGAGTCAAGAAATCTTCAAGAAATTGATCAATCGATCTTCGCAATCACAATCTTGAATGAATTTGTTTGTTGATTGGCTCTGATACCAATTGAAAGTACAGGATCTAATCTTACAATGAATATAGAAAGCAGTAATTGATAAGTTGTATGATCAAGCCCAATTGTATTCAATGATGAACAGAATTACAGATCTAAGAGAGAGAATCTCAAAGATTACAAAGAATGAATACAAAGATATACGGGAAAATCAATCAGTTAGCAACGTAGTGCTAACCACTCTATTTATACTGCAACGGACATGTTAAAGCTATAGTACAAATAAGAAAGACTAATAAGAACATAACACGTGTCCTAATTAGTTTACTAAATACTAAGTAAAGTATGTAGTCATAAGTTCTGAACAAGTTGTTCAGAACTTCTGAACATTCTTCTGATAACGCTTCTCAGAGCTTCTGACTCTTTCTCTCAGAACTCTGACTTCTCTTCTCAGATCTCTGACTCCTCTACTCAGAACATCTGAGTCTTCTTATCAGATCTTCAGCACTTGGTTTATTGACAAAACTTCAGATCTAACAGTGATGCTTATTTCTCTTTCCAATTTCTCTTTTTGTGGCTGTTTTGGATTTTGCTAATTCCTTCTTTTCTTGAAGGAATTTTTTGTTATTATATCCAAGTGGGTTTCTTGCAATTTCAACTAATAGGTGATTGTGTTGGTTGTTTTGGTGACTGTATTTCAACTAATATCCAAGTGGGTTTATGCAAGTGGGTTCTGCAAATTTTATCCAACTAATATCCAATTTCAACTAGCTGTATTTCAACTACTATCCAAGTGGGTTTCTGCAAATTTTATGCATCTTGTAGTTGTTGATTTACTTTTGATAAAAAGTTGCTGGACTCTAATTTTTTTGCTATAAAATTGTTTAAATTCTTTCGTTCTTGCTATTGTGATGGAATGACATCTAATTTCTATGGAATGGTTTCTTGTTTTGTGAATATTGTAGTGATGGATCGGAACCAATTGCTTGTGGTCGTTAATTTTTGGAATGCTTACATTGAAATGATGGTGTATTTATTTTCACTTATGATTCGTTTGATTGAATTAGAGAATACAAATAATGAAACGAGAACTTTTGACCAAAGAACTTTCACTAGACTTCAAGCTAGGTCAACCGAAATACAACGCATTGCACGCGAAAGTGATGTAAATTGTATAAATGAGTTGCGAATGGATAGAAATGCTTTTGCAATTTTGTGCGATTTGGTATGATGGAGATTATTCGCATGGGTAAGTACTTTGGGGGCAAACCATCCCAATATAGGTTTTGAAAGAGTTTGGACAATACGATGAAGCTAGAATTCGTGAAGTCCGTTTACGACGGGGACAAGTAATAGAATATGATGAAAACAATGTTGTCTTGGAATGTTTAAATTTTTGTTGGTAAACTTGAATGTTTAAATTTTTGTTGGTAAACTTGAATGTTTAAACCTTCGATGATGGTATTTTTGTGTGGAAAGATTTTTGGTACAATTGTTACGTTTGAATGGTTTTAAATTACGTACGTATTTACAATTGTTGTGTTAGAATATTTATAAATCATGTATATATATTTAAAAATAGTGTAAATATTATAGATAAACTTATTTAAATAAATTTTTGTTGATATGTGTCATTTATAATCATTATGTGATGTAAAATAACATTAATTAAACAGCGCTTAAGGGCAATCTGGTCATTTTAACAGTTCTGTCATGTCATGTCCAGCATACCAAACACAAAACAGACAATTAGTCTTGTCTTGTTCTAGTCGTACCAAACGTATCTGTCCAGTCCAGTCCTGTCCTGTCCCATCCAGTCTGCGTACCAAACGCTTCCTTAATGTCATCTTCTTGCACGCACACACACACACACACACACACATATATATATATATATATATATATATATATGAGTCATTTTTAGTTGTCTTTTGATTGCTTGGGGACAAGCAATAGTTTTAGTTTGGGGTGGTGATACGCACTAATATTTTAGTGCTTAAACATCCGTTTTTATTTCTAATTTAGTAGATTTTCCGTTCATATCCCAACGTTGCGTCTTTTTATTAGCTTATTTCCATTTATTCATTTTATGGAGCTAAGAGTTATTCTTTTACTTGTATTTACTCTTTGGGTGGATTTAATGGATTATTGGGCAGATTGTGGATGAAGATTTTGGTGCTACAACATTGTAACAACATTGAAGACGAAGCTAAATCAAAGGAGTCAAGTGGAAAAGAGTTAGAAGACAATTTTTTTTTTGGCATTTTATGGATACATCCTTGAACTCTTATTTGCAGATTTTTTGTACTATCGAATTGGTAACTAGTTTATGCTTTTTGACTTATTTGGTAATTGATGATGCTTAGGCTCCAAGTATTAGTAATATTGCATTTCACCCCCTCTAATCTTAGTATAAATTGAGGCTTTGGGTGATGCATTTTGGTAAGCTAAAAAACCGAATTGGAATTGAAATCATTTTGGTTCTAAGCTATTGAAGTTAATATATGAAGCTTTCGGTTTAGTATAAATTTGCAATTTTTATTACGTATTTGTTACTTAGCAATTTTAGTTCCTTTATTTATTACGCTTTTCGTTATTTACATTACGCTTTGTAAATTACTGCATTTATTTTAATGTCATTAATTTTTCTCATTTATATTTACTTGCAATTTATTTCTGTAATGAGTAGCTAGTTTTATTAGCTTGGGTGTGATATGGAAATGTGAGATTTTAAACCAAAGAAAAGTGGACATTGTTTCGCAATAACAATGTTCCATTATTTCATCTTAAGTTGTATAAAAACCAATGACACTTCTTCTTGACAAATTGATCATTTGAAAAGTGTTAAAGTGTCGTGGACTTCGAGATAAGACATTGATTGAACGCAATTTTGAAGTATATAGGAAGTAGACTTGAGAAAGTTGCTAATAAAGATATTTATCATCTATACTTTCCAAATTGATTATGTGCTGAAAAGTTGGTCACTAATCAAAGTGTTAAAGTGTAGTGGACTCAGATATGAGCCACTTGCAACACATCATCTTGAATGATATGGAATCGACTCGAGAGAAAGCTTAGATTTTAAACCAAAGAAAAGTCGATGTTGTTTCACAATAACAATGTTCCATTATTTCATCTTAAGTTGTATAAAAACCAATGACACTTCTTGACGATTTGATCACTTGAAAAGTGTTAAGGTGTTGTGGACTTAGAGATAAGTTATTGATTGAAGGTAAATTTGAAGGATATAGGAAGTAGACTTGAGAAAGTTGCTAATAAAGAGATTTATCATCTATATTTGCCAAATTGACTATTTCCTGAAAAGTTGGTCGCTAATCAAAGTGTTAAAGTGTAGTGGACTCATAGATGAGCCAATTGGAACAGATCAACTTGAATGATATGGAATCGGCTCGAGAGAGCGATTTTATACTAAGAGATTTGTAATCAAAATTTAGCACTAGTTGGATATTACATAGAGATAAGTTGGTTGAATCTAACCATTAATGCAAATATTGAAGTCCGAGAGGAATACCCTCAAAATAGATGGTGGAACTAGTTATGGCCAATTGCATGTTGTAGCATTGTCACAACATTGGTCTACTGGAATTTGTGTTTAAATCTCACCTAGAAGTTTTACACCCTTGCTTGCTTTATTCTCTGTTAATTACATCAAAGTGATAACTCAACACAAACAAAGTCTTCGAATTCGTCATCTGAAGTCATTTCTTTTATTACACTTTTATTGCAGTCTTATTCCAATCCGTGTGGACGAACGACTCTCACCACTTTATTACTTGAAAGACTATCTTAGACCCCATTGTATACTTGCTTTGAGGTTTAATTTTCACACGTCTATTGGTTTATAAAAAACACTATCACCTTTGGCCATTTGAGAAAATACCAATTTTGGGAAAGTTGTACATCGGCTTATGTAGCCATATTGGCTTTGGTGAAGCATTTCGTGTGTGTGTGTGTTTTGGGAAATCTAAATGTTGGACGCTTATTATACATGTGTATTTGGTGATGATTTGGTCGTGTCTTGAGCACGTTTTAGGTGAGTATGAAATGATGATGTTTTATCCAAAATATTATCACGGTTTTAGGGTATAGCCTTACTGTTATACTTCTTATATAAATTTTATAAATTTATGGACAGATCGTACTTATGGAAAACTCTTGGTCTAAACAGTTTTATGTTTAATATATAATGGAAACTGCTTTAACTCACTAGGCGTTAAGCCTAACCTTTTTCCTTTCGACAAGTATATCAGGTCTTAGATGGATCTGAGTGGCGAGTGGAGCTTGGTAGAAGTGATGGTAGAATGGCTTTAAAGATGTCATCCGGTTTTGAGAAGATAACAGATTTTCCGGTTTTAGTAACACTCGACTGATTTTGTTCTCGCTTGTGGGACTAGATAGTCCCATTAGAACTCTGATACGTGTTGTAGTGTTCTTTTCTTTGTAAACTTTATATACTTGCTATTTTGAGTTACGTATTTAAAGGATTTTTGGAAGTTTCAATTTGTTTGTTTTCAAAAGTTAAGGGTGTTACAGTGGAAAAGACTAAGCATGAAGTACGTAGAGAGTTGCGTATGTTTGAAGGATTACTTGGATATCGTTGATAGAATTCAAGACACGACATCACTAGAGGTAGAGATTGAAGAGGTGGAAGAAAACTTAGAAGAAAGTGAGGTCGCCACCGGACTAACAACGCCCCCAACTACCGATATCGACGGAACTTTCACACAATATAACGATGATGAGGAACTCGACATTGATGACCTTGATTACCAAGAGGCTGTTCAAAGACTTCAAACCACCTGAACTCTTCAATTCAATTCGCCATGGGAATAAGAGAATTTTTTATTAACTAAATGTAATTTTAAATGTATTATTAAATCAAAATTATAATAATACGTATTTCTAATAGGGGTGTGGATAACCCGAATAGTCTGAAATCCGAACTCGAAGTCGAACCGAAAATAAGTTATTTGTGCAAAACACGAATACCCCAAAATCCAAAAATCTGAATCCAGACTTTTAGGTGAATATTTGTGTTTGGGATGGGTTTGATTTTTTGTCACCTGCCCCGTCCGAAAACCCAAAATAATATACATTATGTATTATAAATATATTTATTTATCTAATTATCTTTTGAAAATCGTAAATTCTCATCGATCGAAATGTTTTTCTAATTTCTAAACTTACTATCAATTTTATCAATCTCTCAATCGATTGAATTCATCCTCAAAATCGGTTGAATTTATACATATGTTAGGCTTGTGAGTACATCTTTAAAATACATGTAAATAGATATTGACGCAAGTATACATCTTTATCTACTACCATTTTGTAACAAGTAATAATTGTACAAAGTATCGAGTATCGATCCCATAGGGAAGCTTGGAAAGGTTCTTCTTAAAGTCGAGTCTGCAAAAGAGAGTCTCAGATGGCGAATTCGAATAAAATCTTTTGATGGGGATTTTGATTAACAACCATTGAAAAATCGATTATAAAGAGAAGCATACGGTATAAAGATCCATTGGGATGAAATAAATAATCGGGTAAAAAGATGAGATAACATTCATTCGTTATCTCAAAGTCGATATTTTATGTAAGTTAAATAAGTTTTCATACAACGAACCAGTTGTCGATTGATTAATTGTAATCTACCATAAAATATAATTGTGATTTAAATAACTTGGACAATAATGTTATACGATACACCTTTTTATCCTTTTATCAGTCTCGGTCCCAACTTCACTTCATACCCCGAGCTAAGGTGCTTAACCCATCATCGCTCGGTTTCTAATTTGAAGAGATATAAGAACCTTAAAAACAAATAATGAAGATGGACAATACATCAAACAAACCACAATAATTCCAGTTGAGAAACCGTAAGTTGTTGCGCAAGTAACCAACTCTTTAAAGAAACACGAATATAAAATTGCTCGAAATAAACAACAATAATTAAACGGCAATAAACAAAATGCAGAAATTAAATCGCGCTAAGTAAATAACAGTGTAATAAAGTATAAATTATAAAACTAAAATTAAGCGACGAAATTGGAAACTTGCATGAAAAGTCTTGTTTCAAATGTGGGATTAAAACATGGATTGCTTGAAGTTTGCATGATTCTTTTAACGATTTAAGATTAAACGATGCGAATGTAAAACGGACATACGTAACAAGAAAATATAATTTAGTAACTTGGAAACTCGAATGATTTTATCTTTCACAACAAATCGTGAACCAACGAAGATTGGGAACCCGAAATGATTAGTTCGGACTTCCAGTTTGTGATGGAAACGAGATCGGCAGAGGAACCGAGAGCTTAAAATCGTAAGAAAATGAGTATAACAAAACCGTAGGAGATGAGAATTTCCACGAGAACTTGAACACAACCAATAATCGGAAGACGCAATTATCACAAGAAACTTCGAATTAAGAGCGAAAATATCACACTATATTAAGCGAACCAAAAGAAGGCTCAAATCGTGAGATCTAAAGCTCATGCTATTGATACCTTTAAATACCACAAAGTATTAATAGAACAAAACCATAGAAGCAAATGGAACCATCTTCTTCTTCTTACTAACTAGTGATGCTCCTTAATCACTAACTACATCCATGTATATATAGCTAGTTGTAACCTTGGGGCCTAAGGTATGCAAAATAGGGCCCAAGGTGTCATTTAACAACAAGCCCAAAACAAAGTTTAGCTAGCCCAGGAAGTGTTTTAAACAAAGCCCAAAATTTACTCCAACACAAGCCCAAAAATCAGTTCCATAGCAAGCCCAACCGAAACCTATAAAATCGGCCCAAAAATCAAAGTCCTCGGTTTAAGCCAAAAAACTGCAGTCCACGTCTTTTTCACTGCTTCTCGATCATGTTGGACTCCAAACGGCCTTTTTTCAAACTTGTAATATGCTTATATCTAATTTAGATTTTTGTTGTGTTTTTCATATAAAACAAACAATTTTAATAGTCGAAAATATTAAACCTTTATTTATGTAAATAAGCCGTAAAAATAACCAAAAGGACTCAATGGGAGAAATGAAATTAGCTCAAAATTATAATTAAAAGTTAGAAATAGGTTAATAAAATAACCCTATCACAACCCAAAGGTCTCGAGCAAATTTATTAACGAACAATTTTGAGCTAAACTTTTGTTGATCAAAAAGAGAACTTTCGTACACCAACCATTATACACACAAACATGACTTATTTCAACTAGTCCATAACATATGTAGTGATAGCCCTTCATAAATCGGTTTCTTTCAACTTGATCATCAAAAAATATCAATCCATAGGCTAGCCAAACAATTCCTTGCCTAATTAGAATCAAGAATGCAACAAAAAATTGATTATGCATTTGGCTTTTTCAACACTTGTAATGCATCGCCTTTTACGAAGCTTTCTACAAATCTCTTTTTTTATGGCACAATTTTCCTGCCATCTTCTCTTTTGAGGAATGAATTTGGACTTAAAAAAACTTGTAAGGGTTCAATGTCCTCATTGAACGAATTATGGATCAAATTGAAATTTCAAGAAATGTGGTGAAAGTGTATAGTGTTGCATGGATTCTAACAAAAATTGGTGAAAGCAAAGAATCGTAAGGTTAATTCTAGTGATATATAAATGCAAGTCAAAGATATATTATTTTATTGTTGCTATCACACAAACAAATGGGGCTATCATCAATTTATTGTGAACTGTGTGCATGATAGCGTGGAGGTAACGAATACTCTTTATATCTCCGCAAAACAATCCCAAACTCATGTAAGTAAGAAAAAATGACTTAAATTAAAAGGGATGCGACAGAAAATAGAACATGCCCTACTCGCGGTGAGTAGATTGTCGCTCCACGGATTGCCATAGGAAATGGATTGGAAAAGGTGGTAGAATCCTCATCAGTTCCGGGTGCTCTTTTATCCAAACAGCCAGTATCACAACATCTCGTGACTTCTCGTACTTCAACCAAGTGACTCCCTCATCTTGCATCTCTTTCAAGGTCCTTTTCAACTCGGAAATTTGATCTTTGACATCTTCGCGTTGTCTCCACATCTGCTTTGTGATCAATACCCGTTGATATTTTAGTGTTGCCGTGAGCTCCCCTTTTAATGATCGGATGCTTACTTCCTAAGAAGAAAATCTGTCACTTTCGTTTTCCGGGTGAAAGTGTGTGTTGTTTCGTAACAACCTATCCACGTTCATTTTTTCCATGACCATTTTATCTTTTGAAAAATGATCCGTGGGTAGGGATTGGCTTTCGCCATAAGTGCATGTATGATTGTGGGGTGCGACATCCTAGCATTAGCCCTATCTACACCTCTGTGACTATTATTGGAGATGAGTCGGCCGACATCAAATTTATAACCCATCAAAATACAATACAATATATATACCCGAACCATGCATATAGACTAGCATCGTGAGTCGTAGGATACAAAGTTTGCCTAAGAAATAAAAACTATACATTTGCTTCAACAGTGCGTATAAAACACGTGAATGTCCTTTGAACAACCATTCGGACCCTAAATGAGAGATTGTGCTCAAGATGGTTTATAGGTCCTCATCCGTAGCACTGTTGACTAATCTTTATAGCTCTGAACATTTGGGTGGTTCGAGACCCAAAATTTCATTAATGGCCATGGCTGAATAGGTCGTTGGGGTTTGTCGAACTAGGAGTTATACACCATTAGTTACGAATAAATCGATGTAAAAGTCACATACCCAATCCACATTATATTGATTTGGAGGACTACAAAAACTTTCCCAACCTAAAAAATTTAATGACATAACTAAACTGTCGGTGTGCTAGTAGTGCATTTGCATGAAAACCTTTTGGTGCTTGGCCAATGTTACGAGCAAACGTTTGGTGCCTAGACAATGCCTCATGACAACTAAATAATTTAAAACGAGAGAGGTATGAATTAGAAGAGCTACCCACTTGTTGTTTACCCTTATCGAAGGGAGTGGTCGTAGGTCCTGTTTCGACGTGGTCTTATCGGATGCCGGATCCTCGTCACCCTCCGATTGCTTGGTCGTGTCTTCCTCAACAATAGGTGACAACCTCCGTTTCTAAATGGGTTGTAACCGTTTCACAGCCACGGTCTTAAACCTTTGGGTATATTGATTTAGGGTTGTGGGTCATGAGAGTTTTTTGGGAAGGGTATCCCAGGCATAGCCCGGACTAATCCCTAGCAAATTTGAAACTTAAAGATGTCTTAACAATGTTGAGGACGCCTGGGATCGAACCTTGGGTGGATAGGATATTCCACCACATCACCCAGGACGATCAACCACGGAGGCTGGTGTTGGAGGTGGCTAACGGGGACGGAAGTGGATGCGACGGGTGGGTAAAAGGGGTTTGGTTTAAGAGGAGGTTTTATGGGACGAAAGGCAGAGGGTCGATTGTGGATCGGGTCCTTGTTTGCGTTGATTACAATAACGTACGGGAAGGAGGATTGGGCGGTTGTAGGTCAAAGGATTCGGGGTGAGTAGTGAAGGATAGGAAACCTGGTGGTGAGGCGACTAGAGTACAAAAGATGGACGACGATGAGCCAAATCGACCAAGGAAATCGGTAGTGGTGAGGAAGGTCCTCGTCGGTGGGTGTGCAGAATTCCGATGAAGCATAAAGTGAGGAGTTCAGATCGAGGGTGTGTGGTCGACGCTGCATTTCTACAGATTGTGGAGGATCTTCGGTGGTGGGTTCTGACGGAGAGCAACGGGAGGAAGTGGGAGAGGGATGTAGGGCTTTGGAGGCTTAGCCGAGAGTGTGCAGAGATGATTGATAAGAGCTGCTGGTGTGCGATTGGGTAGGTGGGATGTCAGGGTTGGTATTTGTGGTTGGCCTCTCCTTCTCATCAGTCATATGTATTGCTTCCACCCGAGATTGCCTACGAGTCACCCTCTTCAGTGGAAGGAGGGTTTTGGATTGCTAGATTTGACCATGTTCTTGCCATGGGAAATCAGCCGTTGCTTTTATAGGGGAAAGATGAGAGGTTGACAAGGTATCTTCAAAAGAGATAGAGACGATTGTTGACTCGATGGATGTGACTGCAAGCAATCGATGGCGATGAAGTACTCTGGCAATGTTCATAGAGAAGAGAAGATGGGTGCAGATAGGAAATTGGGTATTTGTTTGGACAAGGTTGTCTCATTATCTACATGTATCAGTCGATCAAGTACACTTCAAACTACCAAGATGGGATGAACATTTAGTATTATTCACCACGTGACCAGTATAAACAAATTAGAAAGGGTACAAATCAAAAATCAGTGAAATGAAGATTTGTTAAATGTAATTGGATCTTCCTACTTTAGTTGGCATTGGATCAATTTAGTTGTATTGAGATCGGCCATTTTCAAATCATAATTATCATCAAGTTAGACTTGGGCCGAGAAAGGGTGGCCCAAAAAAATCTTCTGTAATATCGGTCCGTATCAAAATTTGGGATTGGGTCATGACTTGCTACATCCATTACGATGATGGCCATTCTTTTACGATAAATCCCGATTCCTAAAAGTTCTGACCCTTTTTTATTTTAAACACCTTAAACTCAAAATAAAATTTTATTATATTTTTTCTATATATATATATATATGTATATATATATTTCAAAACAAATTATATACATCATTCTTGGATTTAATTGAAAATCCAAGAATTTACAAATGCTCTTTTATTACGAGACATGAACAACCTCAAGGTTGTTGTATCATTGTCGAAGGATCGAGAAAATGTTTTACCCTTTGTCCATTCACCTTGAATGTGGTTCCTTTTCCTGGATCAATTAGCTCAATCACACCCTCATGATATACTTTTGCAATTTGATACGGTCTTGTCCACCTAGACTTTAATTTCCTGGGAAATAACTTGAGTCTGGAACTGAATAATAGAATTTGTTGTCCCTTAATGAACTCTTTTGGAAGAATTTTTCTATCGTGCTATTTTTTTGTATTTCCTATATAAAGCTTAGCATTTTCATATGAAAAATTCCTATGTTCTTCCAGTTCACAAAGTTGTAGAGTTCTCTTTTTTCTATCATCATCCAAACTCATGTTATGTTCCTTTTATGGCCCAGTAAGCCTTGTGCTCTAACTCTATGTTAGGACCATAAATGTCCTACACATTAGAAAGTTATATAAAGAATTATCTATACTATATTATAAAGCATTTAACCACCCAACTTTTAAAAACAGGTTTTAAAGCTACATGTACCACTCTTTTATGCATAAAAGTCTTAAAACTCTTAAAGACAACATTTTATGCTTAATGTACAACTTACATATGCTATGACAAACACACTCCTGATAAATCATCCTCCCAAGTCCCAACTCCCAAGACACAAGTTATGGCTCCTACACGCTCTCAAAGTGACGGTTCCCAAAGTGACGATTCCCAAAATGGCGATTGACGTTCCTTTTGAATTCAAATACGATTACAAATAATGTTAGGATTCTTATTGATATCGCTCCTATACTGATTCAAGATCATTGCTCCTTATTCCACTATCGATCCATTGCTTTTCTACAATTCCAATCAAGGTAATTTCTTCTGTGGTTTAGGGTTTACCGGTTGTATTTCTCCTTATCGGTTGTATTTTTGTATCCATTGTTCTTGTGTTTTATTGTGTGGTAGGGTTCGATTTCACTTTTGTGTGTTAGGGTTCGGTGTGATGAAAAACTCGGTCATTTCAATGGTAATACCTTGTTTTCATTCCAACTTAATGTTTGTTAATCTCCATAGTTTCAAGGGAGAAGAGTGATAAACACATCATGACGAGATATGCAGGGTTGTTATGCTCTGCAAATCCATTCATTCTCTTTTCACGGTTACTTTGAATCACCAAAGGCTCTCAGGTATGATTTCTCAACATCGATCCAATTCGTTCCAGGCCTCTCCTCTCTATTCCTAAAGGTGTGTCTAAACCTAACTCTCTCTGTTAGATCTGAAGTTTTGTCAATAAACCAAGTGTTGAAGATCTGATAAGAAGGTTCAGAAGTTCTGAGAAGAAGAGTCAGAAGTTCTGAGAAGAAGAGTCAGAGATCTGAGAAAGAGAAGTCAGAAGTTCTGAGAAGCGTGATCAGAAGAATGTTCAGAAGTTCTGAACTACCTGTTCAGAACTTATGACGAGTTTCGTTATTTAGTAATGTGTAAACTAATTAGGACACGTGTTATGTTCTTATTAGTCTTTCTTATTTGTACTGTAGCTTTAAGATGTTTGTTGCAGTATAAATAGAGTGGTTAGCACTACGTTGCTAACTGATTGATTTTCCCATATTACTTGTATTCTTTCCTTGTAATCTTTGAGGTGATCTCTCTCTTAGATCTGTAATTCTGTGCATCATTGAATACAATTGGGCTTGATCATACAATTTCTCAATTACTTCTTTCTATATTGATTGTAAGAATAGATCCTGCACTTTCAATTGGTATCAGAGCTAATCAACAAACAAATTCGTTCAAGATTGTGATTGCGAAGATCGATTGATCAATTTCTTGAAGATTTCTTTATTCATTCAAAATTCGATTCCGCTGCTAGGGCTAGTTCTTGAATTCTTAGCAATTCTTGAATTACCTGCTACTTTTCGATCAAGAAAATCGAATTTGTCTTTCTGTTGAATTTTCTTACAATCATGTCTTCTAAAGAATATCTAGCCATGGGATCCGAAACCAAACCGCCTGTTCTTATACCAGAAGAGTATCAGCAATGGAAAACTCGTATGATCCAATTCCTTGACAACATCGATGAAAATCTTATGATTTCTATACGAGAAGGTCCAATCGAAGTATATATCGATGTCGCCGCAACCCCTGCTACAGAGACAACTCCAGAAATTCCAGCGACCAGAGTAAAGAAGAATTATTCCCAATACACTGCTGAACAGAAAAATAGGCATGCTATTGACAAAAGAGCAATTACTTTGATGACTTTGGCTGTCCCGAATGAGGTTCTTAACAGGATTGACAGTGGATCATCAGCTAAAGAAATGTGGGACGAATTGGAAAGGCAAATGTTAGGAACTGTGAGATCTATTCAGGCAAAGTTAAATCAAAGCATAAATGCTTATGAAAGGTTCAAAGCAAAAGAGTCAGAAAGTTTGACACAGACATACAGTAAATTTTGCACTATTCTAAATGACTTGAGAAGAAATGGACTGAAGAAAACAAAATCAGAAATAAATTACAAATTTCTGAACAGTCTAAATTCAGAATGGTCATCATTTGCCATAAGTCTGCAAATGAACAAAGATATGTGTGAAGAAGACTTAAATGATTTGTTCTGTGTTCTTAATCAACATGAAGACTCTGTCAAGTTAGTTGTGGAAGAAAAGAAAAATGTTGCTGATCAGTTAGCGTTCTTATCAAAGTCCAAAGCAATCAAAGCACCCAAAAAGACTGCATATCTATCAGAAATACCGAGTCTGGAGGAATCTGACAAAGAAGAAGGATCAGAAGATGATGAAGATATCAAGATAATGGCTGAAAAGCTAGCTTTGCTGACAAATACTTTCAACAAAAGGTATGGGAAGGGCAGATTTCAAGGAAATTATAAGAGAGCTGGAAGTTCAGATTATAAGAAGAAAGATGACAGAGAAGAAAATAAGATTGAAAAGAGAATAGAGAGAAGTGAAGAAAACAAGGAAGAGAAGGAAGAGAGAAAAGAAAAGAATCTGTGTTTCAAGTGTGGAAAATCTGGCCATTATGCCAAGGATTGCAGAGTTAAAGTTGTGAAAGATTATGAATACTACACGAAGAAGGCTCAGCTTGCAAAGAAGAGAGATGACGAGATTGCGCTATTGGCTGAACAGGAGAATTGGCTGTACTACACTTCTGATGAAGATGATCATATCAACTTTCCACAGATGCGAAGCTATATGGCAAAAATGAGGAATGAGGATGATTCTGATTTTGAAGATGCTGATTCTGAGTCATCTGCTGAGGTACATTCTTCACTTGAATTAGAGTTAATGACACAGATTGGTGAAATGAAAACTGAATTTGCTAACCTAAGAAAACAGATAAAAGGAGAAAGAACTTTGGTTAACAAATTCAGAATTGAAAAAGAAGTAATAAACGAACAATATGAAGAATCTGAGGCTGAGAAACAGAAAGTTAAAGATGAAAATTCTGAATTGATGAAAAGGCTTTCTGAACTAAAAGTTGAGTTTTCAAAAATAAAGGATGAAAAAGGTGATTTACAAATAAAATTTGATATGTTATTTGAAGAAAGAAAGAATTTATACTCCAAAATCAAAGAATTGGAAGATTTGAATTTGAAAAGAGGTCAAACTCAGCAAACATTAAATCTTTTATTAAGCAATGTTAAAGATACAAGATTTTACAATCCAAAGAAGGGATTGGGATTGGAAGAAAATGTCATTTTAAAAAGAGCTCCAATACTTCAAGTTTCTAAGCCAAAAATCCCAGAAATTGTTGAAGTTTTCATAAGACCTGCTAGTTCTATAACAAGTTCTGACAATTTGCAAAGACCAAACTCTAAAAAGTCAGATGAGACAATTTCTGAGTCTAAAACAGAAAAGTCAGTTGGTTCAGAAGAAAAGGTTAAGAAAGAAGTTTCTAAACCAACAGATGAAAAGCCAAGATACAATGATACTAAATTCAAGTATGATTCCTTAAATGTCAGCTACAAAAATAAACAGCCAAGTTTTTCATATCATGACATTGAGAGCATATTTGATACAAGTAAAAATTCTGAAACAGTCAATCAGAAGTCTGAAACTTCTAGTCAGGATTCTGAACTTTGTAGTCAGAATTCTGAGTCTAAAGATCAGACATCTGAGTCTGTAAATCAGAACTCTGACTCAGGTAGTCAGAAGTCTGATTCAACTGGATTTTCTGAAACAAAATCAGATGAATTTTTGCAACTTGAAAAGAGATTTAATCTTGTGAGTCAAGAACTTGAGGATTTAAGGAAAACTTATGATGAACTTGAAAATGATTTCTGTGAGGTGGATATTAAACTTGAAGAAGCTTTGAAAGAAAAGAATATTTTTATTCAGAAAATAACAGAGCTTGAAAAACTGAAGACTGAGTATGATCTTTTTAAAATTAATGCTTCAAGAGAAAATGATAAATTCTTTAATGAATCAAGTACATATGAAAAAGGTGAATCATCTAATTCTTCTAACAAAAAGAACTTGAATTTTTCAGAAAAAGAAGAAAGCAAAAGGAAAGATGATCTTGCAAAGTTGAACGATCTGAAAAGGGAACTTGAGAAGCTTAGAATGAAATCTACTTCTGAACTAAACGCTAGAAATTCTTGTAATAAGGGCAATTGTACTCTGAACAGTATAAATAAAAATGAAATGATCTATGTTTCAGATTTATTGTCACTTGCAAAGAAAAATCTTGTTTGTGTTAGATGTAAAAATGATTCATTCCAATATTCTCACAAATGTCAAGTCAAAATAACTTCTGTTTCATACATAAGAAAAGATATTCAGAAAGTTTCTGTTTCTCAAAATACAGAAAAGAAGAAAATTTTTGTTCCTCAGACTCAGAAGAAAGAAAAGATAAAAGAAAAGAAACTTGAAAACATAGCAAAACCAAAAGTTACAACTCTCAAAAAGAATTTGAACAAACTTGTAAGCAGAAAATGTTCTGACTTCATAAAAGTTCAAGGAAAGTGGTGTTTGAAGAAAGATTTTGAGTGGAGAGTAAAAGGTACTGATGTTAAATCCAATGACAAAGCTAACAAAGATGGACCCATTCCAAAATGGGTACCTAAACCTAACTGATCTTTTTGCAGGGCTGTCATGTGTGGTTTTTAGATTCAGGAGCTTCAAGACACATGACAGGTCAGAAGTCTTTTCTATCAAACTTCACAGAAAAGGCTGGAGGAGCAGTAAACTTTGGAAACAATAGCAAAGGTCAAGTCAAAGGTTATGGGGATTTAACTAAAGGGGATCTAACTATCCAAAAGGTTTTCTATGTTGAAGGATTACAACACAATCTTTTCAGCATAAGTCAGTTTTTAGACAGTCTTTGTCAAATTAAGTTTCAAATAACAGGTTGCATGATTCTAACTGAAAATGATGTCAAAGTCTTCTGGGCCAAAAGACATATGGACTTATTTGTAGTTAATTTTTCAAAATTGAAAATATTAAATACAGTTTGTCTTTTATCAAAATCAACTGCAAATGAATGTTGGCTTTGGCACAGAAGATGTTCTCATCTGAATTTCAAAGATCTTAATAATCTTGTTGCAAAACAGTTGGTTAAAGGCTTACCAAAGCTTAAATTTGAAAAAGAATCATTATGCTCAGCTTGTGAAATGGGCAAGATGAAAAAGAGTTCTCACAAATTAAAAATGGACTCATCTTGCAAAGCACCATTAGAAATGATTCATACTGATCTTTGTGGTCCAATTTCAGTTCAGTCGATGGGAGGAAAGAAATATATGCTTGTGATTGTTGATGAATTATCCAGATACACGTGGGTTGAGTTCCTAAGAGCTAAGTCAGAAGCTGCTACTACATTGATAAATTTTATCAAAAGGATTCAAGTTCTCTTACAACTTCAAGTTCAGAAAATCAGAAGTGATAATGGAACGGAGTTCAGAAATGAGACTCTTCAGAATTTTCTAGAAAGTTCTGGGATTTCTCACAATTTTTCTGCTGTCAGAACTCCTCAACAAAATGGTGTTGTTGAAAGGAAGAATAGAACTCTAGTTGAGGCTGCGAGAACAATGTTGGCTTATGCAAATCTTCCTACTTTCCTATGGGCTGAAGCAATTGCAACTGCTTGTTTTACACAAAATAGAACTTTAATCAATAAGAGATTAAATAAGACTGCTTATGAACTGATAAATAAAAGAAAACCATTAATCAAATTCTTTCATATTTTTGGTTGCAGATGCTACGTTCTCAGAGACAGAGAAAATCTTGCCAAATTCGATAAAAAGGCAGATGAAGGATACTTTGTGGGTTATTCTTTAACTTCCAAAGCATTCAGAATTTACAATAGAAGAACCAAGAGGATGATGGAGAGCATAAATGTAACTTTTGATGAAGCCAGAATGCGGACTTCTGAACAAGACAGTTCAGAACTCATGCTGAACAAGACAAAAATGACTTCTGATACAAATTCTAATCCTATTTGTTCAGAACTCAATTTACTGTTTAAGGATGCTTTTAGTGAACTAATTTCTGATTCTTATGCAGAATATGAAAACCCAAAGATGGTCAAAGAGATGAAAAATAAGACTCCAGAAATAGTTCAATCAACTGTAATTTCTGACAAAGGTCCATCAGAGGAGTGCCCAAATCTAATAAATACAAGTGGTGAAAACTCTGAACCTTGTAATCAGAATTCTGATTCTTGTACTCAGAACTCTGAACAAGTCAATCAGAACTCTGACTTCATTAATCAGAACTCAAACTTGGATGCAACTCCTACTCATACGTCAGAACAAGGTGACAGTTCAGAATTACAAGCAATCATTGATGAGAATGATGCAAACAACAATTATTCAGAGATTGATGTACTCCCTAGTGCTAACAAATGGACTAAAAATCACCCTATTCATCAAGTAATAGGTGATCCATCAGCAGGAGTAAAGACAAGATCAGCTACAGCAAATGAAGTAATGTTTGCTGGTTTCTTAAGTGTAATTGAACCAAAGAAAGCTAATGAAGCCCTAGAGGATCCAGACTGGATTTCAGCAATGCAAGAGGAATTGCTTCAATTTGAAAGAAATAAAGTTTGGAGACTCATTCCAAAGCCTGAAGGTAAATCTATAATTGGAACTAAATGGGTGTTCAGAAACAAAAAGGATGAATCAGGTGTTGTCATCAGAAACAAGGCAAGATTGGTTGCTAAGGGATACTGTCAACAAGAGGGAATTGATTATGATGAGACATTTGCACCAGTGGCAAGAATAGAGGCAATCAGAATATTTTTAGCCTATGCTGCACATAAAAACTTCAAGGTGTATCAAATGGATGTCAAATCAGCCTTTCTAAATGGCAAACTTAATGAAGAGGTGTATGTCCATCAACCTGAAGGTTTTGTTGATCCAGAATTCCCTGATCATGTTTATATTTTAGACAAAGCTTTATATGGTCTAAAACAAGCACCACGAGCCTGGTATGACACTCTTACTAAACACCTGTTAGGTTCAGGATTCAAGAAAGGTAAGATTGACACAACTTTGTTTTTAAAGAAACAGGGTAATGATTTGATTCTGATTCAGATTTATGTTGATGACATAATATTTGGTTCTACCAGTCCAGAATTATGTGATAATTTTTCAAAAGTCATGTCATCTGAATTTGAAATGAGCATGATGGGTGAACTGAATTTTTTCCTTGGTCTTCAAGTCAAACAACTACCAAAAGGTATTTTCATAAATCAAGGAAAATATGTCAGAGATATTCTGAAAAAGTTCAAAATGTCTGATTGTGCTTCTATGAGAACACCTATGGCAACTAACATAAAGTTAGATGCTGATCTCAAAGGTGTTTCAGCAGATATCAAACTTTATAGAGGCATGATTGGATCATTACTTTATTTGACTGCAAGTAGACCAGATATCATGTTTTCTACCTGTTTCTGTGCTAGATTTCAATCTAACCCGAAAGAATCACATATGTTGGCTGTCAAAAGGATTTTAAGATATCTCAAAGGAACACCTGATCTAGGTTTATGGTATCCAAAAGAAACTGACTTCAAATTGACTGCTTTCACTGATGCTGATCATGCAGGAAGTAGGTTGGACAGAAAGAGTACATCTGGTGCTTGTCACTTTTTGGGAGATAAAATAGTGAGTTGGGCATCAAAGAAACAGAATTGTGTATCCACTTCAACTGCTGAAGCAGAGTATGTTGCTGCTGCTGCTTCATGCTCTCAAACATTGTGGATGAGAACACAACTCATGGACTATGGATATCAGCTTAATAAGATTCCCATCTATTGTGACTCAGAAAGTGCAATTGCTATTACTCAGAACCCTGTTCAACATTCGAAGACTAAGCATATAGACGTGAGGTATCATTTTATAAAGGACTATGTGGAAAAAGGAACTATAGAGATGCACTTTGTGCATACAAAGTATCAATTGGCTGACTTGTTCACAAAGCCTCTTGATCACAAAAGGTTTTCTTTTCTCATATGTAAAATAGGAATGCTTAATCTGCCTAGTTGAAAATATTTTTTTCTTAAAAATGCTAAATTTTTCTAAGTGAAGTTGTCTGAGTAGTGTATTCAGAACTTCTGAGTCTTGAGTTCAGAACTTCTGAGTCTTGAGTTCAGAACTTCTGAGTCTTGAGTTCAGAACTTCTGAGTCTTAAGTTCAGAACTTCTGAGTCTTGCGTTCAGAACTTCTGAGTCTTGAGATCAGAACCTCTAAATCTTAAGGTCAGAAATTCTGAGTCAATACTTCAGCAATCTAACTTTCAAAAATTTATTTTTGAGAAATACAAATAACTTCAACTGTATGGATTATGCTTCTTCGATTATCTTGTTATCTCATCTTTATGTATCATTAATACTCAAATGCATGCTCAAGTCAAGGGGGAGCATCAAAATTCTTTTGAAAATCATTTTGTGATGCTTAAAAGATTTGTTTTCATTTCTTATCTGTTCAAACCTCTTCTGAATAATCAAAGTGTTTTATATTGGTCAGAAGTTGATTTTAAAAGACATTTTGGTTACAAGGCAAAATTCTTCTGAGTCATGGAATCAGAACATCTGCGCGTGTTATTCAGATCTTTGACTTGAGTCAAAATTCTATCCACTAACACGTGTCAGCTTCATATTTGTTTGACAATGCCACGTATTTCATTTAAATCCTTTGTGGTATTTCACGTGTGTTGACTCCGTTATAACATTGATTTCGCTTTTCCGTTAAACCTTTCAACTTCGCGGATTTTAAATAGGTCTTAAAATCCCTATTTCAAAGTTCTTTCAAATTCCAGAGCGAAACGTGAGATACGAATCAAATCCAGAGTTCTTTGAATCTGTTTTCTTCTTAAATCATGTCTGAAATACGAAGAAGTGGTCCAATTTCTCTACATTCTACAAAATCGATAATGGATTCATCTGATTCGGAAAGTGATGAAGTACAAAATAGAGTTGCAGAGGAAGGGGCAATAAGAAATGATGAAGAAGATGAACAAATGGATGAATCTGAAGGAAATGCGGATGAGGTAAATGTTAATATTGAACATGATCAAAGTGCTGCAGGTTCTATTATGTCAGATAGATCTATTCTAGTGGAAAGAGTTGTTCCTGAGAGTGAATGGTTGAAATTATCTGAAAATAACTGTGTTATATTGTTTGAGGAAAGTCGTTTTAAGCCTGAACACAGAATTATCATGGAGTTATTCAAACATCATCCGTACAGAAAATGGTTTACAAGAAGTAAAAATGTGCCTGTTCAGTACATACAACAATGGTGGAAATATCTTAGGTTAGAAGATAATAAGTTTGTGTCTGAAATTGGAGGAGTGACATTTGTCTTATCTATCTCTGTACTAAGAGAGATGCTGAATCTACCAGAGAAAGATGATGTACAAAGAAGAACAGATTTTGAGGATTTACCCCTAACAGAGGAATTAATAGCAGAGTTTATGAAGTTGGGATACAATGAAGGATTGAGGACTCTCAGTTTGTTCAGAAGAAACAAATTACCACCTATTTGGGCTTGCTTCTTTCATGTGGTAAATAAATGTTTGTCAGGGAAAAATAGTTCTGCTGATCAAGGTTCTAAACAAATTCTTCAGATATTTCAAGGTTTAGTGAAGAATAGGCATTATGACTATACTTTAATACTTTGGGAAGATATGAAGAATACATTTGAGAAGAATCAGAAAGCAATTCAGAAGAAGACAAAGGATGCTCCACTGACATACATTCCCTACATAAGGTACTGGCAAATTGTTATTTGGTATGCCATGCAGGAAAACAGAACAATCTCAAGAAGAACAAATGAAGAGCATGGTCCTACATTTTATTTGGGTAAGATGACCTCAGTAACAAGACTTGAAAATTATCCCAATCATAAACTGTTGCCAAAATCACTTAGGAACTATATTCCAAGGGAGAGTGAGATTTTAAAAGCTTATTGCACCTCTATGGGAATTGAATTACCTCAAATCCCTACCCAAGAGGACCAACCTGAGAAGAGAGGTGAGGGGTCTAGTCGAATTAGAGAGGGGGAGGATGTTCAGATGGGTGAACATTCTGAGAGACTTGAGGGGGAAAATTCTGAGAGCTTGGTTAGACTCAGTGAGGAAAAACAGAATGAGAGTGGTGAGGATGAGAGATTGTTAACAGAGGTTCAAACAGAAAGAGATGCCTCTGAACCAGCTAATCTTGACCAGGTAACCACACATGCTATTGGTTCACATCTCTTGGTGTCCAATATTGAAACAAACACCATGGACCTAGTGGTGGATCTTGAACAACCCATCCATACCCACTCAGAAGCATTTCAACATGCTACTGTTTCACACAAATCCGGGGAACCATCCCAAACTCATTTGGAGGGAGGTGATAAATCCCAACTTATTTTTCAACACATTGAGTCTGAATATCACAGTCCTATTCATATTGAGCCTGAAATTCCTTTTGACACTTGCACAGATCAGGAATTTCGTATTCCTGAAACAACATTCATAGACATGCCTAATGTTGGGTGTCGAGGATTGGATGGAAGTCCTGGTGAGGTGAACATTACAAAAGCCTCATTCAAACGTGCATCTGTTGTACAAGATGACTGTGTGTTATCTACAGGCCATGAGCTCTCTGGGCACATGAAAACTGGACCATCTGTTGGTTCAGGTTCACTGTTAGAAACTTCTGAATTTGAAAAGATTCAGAAACAAAACAAGGAGATGGGGGAAAAAGTAGAAAATTTGGAGAAGAGGATGGAGGATCTGAATGATGAGGTATCAGATTTGAAAGTTGTGTTAGAGAAAAAGTTAATTTCTGTTGAAACCAAGGTAGATGATGTAAAGAAATCCTTGGATTCTCACAAAAAGGAGATCATGGATATAATGTCTGGTTTTCAAAAAGATATGTTAAAACAGATGCAGGGTATGCAGGAATCTATATTGAAAGCACTGAGTGTATCTTTGGCTTCTACTTCAAAGCCTCTTGATCCTGTTCCTATTGCAGAAGCTGAACCTGAAGTTGCTCTTAATCAGAACTTGAAAAGGAAGTTTGATGATAATGATCCTCATAATCATCAAAAGGGGGAGAAAAGACAAAGGTTAAGTTCTGATGATGATATTGGCATAGAAGATTTTGAGATAGCAGACATGCACTTAGCCAATACAAAAAGTACAGAAGATCAGACACAGGAAAATTTAAAGGAGATGATTCAGATAGTACAGCTTGACAGTTCAGATACAGAAGAAATGGAGTTGGGAAGTATTGATAGTAATGAATCAGATAAAACAGAGGAATTGAACTTGGATACTGAGATGGAAGGAAACTCAGATGAAACTGTAGCTATTGAGGAATCTGATTTGAGAATGGAAGAAATAGTGGAAAGTACAGTGGTAAACAGGTGTACAGATATTGTGGTTTATAACAGTGAAAGGGCAATGGAGTCTGAATCAGAAGAAAGGAGGTTGAATGAAGAATTGATCAGAAGAATGCATAATGAAGTAGTCAGAGCTTTGAGTGTTCAGAAAATTCATAAAGGAATAAAAGTGATAAGACCCATTGATCTAATGGGAGAAGAAGACAGAACTGTAGATTACACTCAGGATTTTAAAGATGATTTTAGGTTTAACTTTTGTGATGAGTTAAATACAGAAGAAGAGTATGTGAAAGTGAAAGACTTCTTTATGCCTTCTGAATATGTATTCAGAAAACCAATCGAGATTCCAAAGATTAAATTGCAAAGACTAGAAGAACCTTTGTGTGACTTCATTCTAGAGTTAAGTGATGTACCTTTAGCCAGACAATTTCATGATGATATTTTTCCTAAGGAAATATATGATAATCTCTACTACACAGAAGGAGAGTATGAGCTTTTGGAAAGTAACATTGATGGTTTTATGGATGACAGAGCTCAGATGGTCTACTCAGAAGCTTCTAATATGTTCAGAGTTCCTGACTCAAAACTGCATATTCAGAAAAGAATCGAGAAAGTTCTGATGTTTCAACAAGATGAATTCAATGGTTTAATGTTCGTTAGAATGGAAACACTGAAAGAAAGAAATACAAAGGTTTCCATGTCTACATTTGATTTTCACAGATTGACTCTTGATGATCAGATCTTTCTAGTCAAGTTCTTTGCTAGCACTGAAGAAGCCTTGATAGAAATTGAATGCAGAAGACTTCTGGGTATTTATGTCAGAAATACATACTTGTATGACTTCCAGTTGGCTATAGAAGAAAGAAAAGAAAAGTGCAATCTGAGTTCTCCCACAAAGAAAACAGAAGTTGATCTGCATGTGAAGGGTTTTGTGAATGAAGGAATGGAGGCAGAAGGGTTCACATATATGGTTCACGAAAGACTTGAATTGTTCAGATTAAAAGAGTTGGTGAAGTACAGTGATGCAACTCTGAATTGGCTGTTGATTAGAATGGAAGTAAGTATGGATGCTGAAAAAGAGAGTTTAAAGAAGAGATGCATAAACTGTGTGAAGAGGAGGTTGGATTTTAGAAGAAAAATCAGAAACAGTAGTGAATGGTTGTTATCTGAGGTGAATCCCAAAAAGATTCTACATAATGATTTTGTGTTCCCAGCTGAGTATGAAGTGAATGAAATTTTGTCAGATGAGGCTGAAGAAGTTCAGGACACAACACCTCAGAATGTGCAGATAACTAATATTGATCAAGCTGAACAGTCTGAACCCAAAGAAGATGAAATATACATTGATCTGAATGGATACTTTCTTGAATTTGATCTGCCTGAGTTCTTCAAACCAAAAGAGGTACAATTCTTGGATGTGTATTATGATAGGTCTAAGGAGACTCAGATCTGGTTGGCTGAAAAATCAAGATGTCTTGGCAAAACAAAGCAAGCCGTTTACTCAGATTTTCTAATCACTGGAATCAGAGAATTGAAGGTTAAGAAATTCAGAAAGATGGAGTACTTATCCTTTGAAGTTTTGAGAGAAGATGGCAAGGTTTATTATTTCACTGATGCAGATTTTGAGAAACTGTCAGTGGTTGACTTCTACAGATTACACAGCTTTCTATGTTTTAAAGAGTCAAGTAAAGATAGAAATGAAAGGAAGGCAAGAAGTGTGGTGATTGAGGCCATGTTCTATATCTTAAGGTGGCATTGCTATACAGATTTCCAAATAGCTCTGTATTTGCAAAAGTCATGTGTTTATCTGGCAAATCCCAATACAGATCATGAGCAGAAAAAGGTGTTAAAGACTGGAAGTGTTCACAGATATCCAGAGTTGGGAGTATTTTTGAAGAACAAAAGTGGAAAGATCTTCTTCAGAGCAAAGGAAACTGCAAAATATTGTTCTGGAACTTTAAGGATCATAAAGCACAATTTGGAGAAAAAGATGCTGAAAGTGAAGGAAGCAAACATGATTCAAGAAGTAATTAATCAGCAAGTTGAGATTATTCAAGAAATTATTGACAAGATTGATAAGAGGCTTAATCTGAGGAATGTGCTACTTCAGAAAATTGTTCCTGCTCTGAAAGAATTAGATGATGCAAAGTTTAAGTTTATTTGACAAAAAGGGGGAGATTGTTAGATCTGAAGTTTTGTCAATAAACCAAGTGTTGAAGATCTGATAAGAAGGTTCAGAAGTTCTGAGAAGAAGAGTCAGAAGTTCTGAGAAGAAGAGTCAGAGATCTGAGAAAGAGAAGTCAGAAGTTCTGAGAAGCGTGATCAGAAGAATGTTCAGAAGTTCTGAACTACCTGTTCAGAACTTATGACGAGTTTCGTTATTTAGTAATGTGTAAACTAATTAGGACACGTGTTATGTTCTTATTAGTCTTTCTTATTTGTACTGTAGCTTTAAGATGTTTGTTGCAGTATAAATAGAGTGGTTAGCACTACGTTGCTAACTGATTGATTTTCCCATATTACTTGTATTCTTTCCTTGTAATCTTTGAGGTGATCTCTCTCTTAGATCTGTAATTCTGTGCATCATTGAATACAATTGGGCTTGATCATACAATTTCTCAATTACTTCTTTCTATATTGATTGTAAGAATAGATCCTGCACTTTCACTCTCACTTTTTTCCATGTTCTGGTTTGTTTTACATTCAGGTAATATCTATTTGTTTGCCATCGATTTATGTTTTTCCCATCGATTTATGTTTCTGCCATCGTTTTCTTGAAACCCTTCATCATCATCTAGGGTTTGGGTTTTCGTCCGCAAGTGAAAGATTTTTAGGGCTTTTCTTCATCATCTGCAAAACGTAAGCACTTTTCTATTCACGGTATCTCTTCTTTCTTACATTATTTCTTTTTCCATTGAATTGAACCCTTGTTGATTGCACCCACTGCTTTTAGTTTCACTTGTTTTATTTAGGTTTTAATTGAAGGAATCGTTTTTCAATCTGGTTTAATTACTCATACAAGGCTTTATTTCTTTTTCCATTGAATTGAACCCTTGTTGTTTATTTCTGTTCACGCCTCAAGTGCCTTCTGAATAGAAAAATAGAGTGTATTCTTTAAACATTTAAAAAATGGTAACAAAAAGCCTTGGTATAAATTCACGGAGCAGAGCATAAAAATCGATTTTGTGTTTGAGGTTGAAGAAAGTTAAATTTGTTTTAATTCCAATTTGGATATGTTTCTATTATGGTAGATTGACTCGATACAGTATAAGAGATATAGAGGGATAGAATAATAGAAAGAAATAAGCAGATATTGTGCTTTTTAGGTTAAAAATTTCAAATGAGTATTTTCAAAATCAAAGAATCATCCAGATTCTACTTTTCTGTTCACGATATTTTGATTTCTGATCATCTTACATATTTTGATTTCTTGCTGTCATACGATACTTATTCTTGCTGTATTTTTGTCGAAATTGTTTAATATAAAAACATCCGATTTGTGTACTTGATATTTATTAGATTTGAGGCTTTTGAACTAATTTGTTTTTGCCTTCAATATACGATTCATCTCCATTGTTGAGCAGCTCGAGAAGCAAGCGTCGGTAGTGTTCTTGGCAATACTGTAAGTTTCTTTGATATGCACTCTATTTGCTTTTGCTTCCATTACCTTTTTTATGCAATCTGTTTGCATAAAAAACAGTAAGTTCGTTTGTTTGCCGACTTTGTTACGAGAAATTCAGTTGATATAAAAGATTCTGAAATTCATGTATTGTGATTCGGTTGCACTGCATGTTAGTTTTGCAGATCCTTCATATGTCTTTTGTTTGTTGAAGATATGCTAATAATGATGATCTGTAGCGTTTAATTATGTTTCTAGCTGGTTTTGTTGTAGTCTAAAACTTGAAAGGAAAGAAAGTTGCAATATGATTTTTGAGATTGAATGGGCAAGTTAGCAATTGAAATCGATTCTTTAAATATTTGAATAAATTTGGTAACTATATGGAGCTGTATGTCAAGTAAAGCTTTAATTTTTTTAAAGAAAATGTTGGTGTTGAAAGGGGAAGAACGAGGGTATTTTTGGCAAAAAAGTAGTCTCAATGGATTAAGCCAACATGAATTGACTGATTGAATAAAGCCATACGCCATGTGTAATCAAACACCTCCTGACTTGTATCCATATAAATAAATAAAACGAGGAGAGTAGAATAGGGATGTGTAATCAAACATGCGTTAATTCTTTAAGCTGCAAACAGACCCTAATTTAACTGTAACCCTAATTGCACCCGCTGCTTTCAATTTCACTTGTTTTAATTCACTGTACTTAATCTGAATAAAAGTTTTATTTTAATGAAAGCTTTTTATAGTTTTAGTTTATTTTTAAAGAGTTTTTATTTTCTGTAGATGCATCCAAAGGTGGAGATTGGCAAGTGTTTTATGGAATCTCTATTCTTTCTTGGGCAGAAAGGTGAGGAGGGTTCATCTTTCTATTTTCTAATGTAAAGTCTCATTCCATTGGTTTAATGCAATTTGTTATCTGGTATCAGGTTCAGTGGATCTGACTTCTGAGAGATTTTTATTCATCCGAGCAGCAACAGTGCCCGATTGTGCTCTACTGAAGTGTTGTTCTCAGTGGTTTCTTTATGTTACCGGGCTTACTCCTTTACGGTTGGAGTGGTTTCAAAGGTTTCAGTGTTGCTGTTGGGCAGATATTAGTTATTAGTCAAACCACAAGCAATTGAATTCATCAAACATTGTAGACCAACTTTTCTCTATTGCTTTGAACATCACACCACCTGGCACTAACTGAAATTTTTTATCTTCGATGTTATACTTATATTTAGTTTGTTGTTTGATCACAATTTTCACCGTTAGTGTGAACTATTAGAAGATCGAGTTTTAATTATTGATTATTTTTCTATTTAAGGGGTTGTTTACCGGTAATACTCAACACTTTCACTTAACTTACCGGGTAAGATTTTTACACTTTCACTTAACTTACGGGGTAAGATTTTTACTTCATTAAAACGGCATTGTATGCAACATTTGACTGAATGTTTGCTCGAGACTATATCTCTTTATTTGGTGGATGTTTCCTAAGAGCACCTCCAACCATAACACCAAAAACATTAAAAATGGTAGGTCCTCAAACACCAAAAAATCACCCAATTCCTACCGTAAACTTAAAACTGATGGGATTGAAAATTCGCCCTCTAGTTACCTTTCACACTGCAAGTATGCAGTATGAAAATCGATGAGAAAAACTTCAAAATGGGAGCAAATTTGTTGAAGAAGAAGAAGACGAAGATCGTTGTTATCTGTATGCCAACTATGGTTGATTTGATGCTGTGTGCTGCCAAGTATTGGAAATGGAAGGGGGTAAAAACGTAAAAGAGAGAGGGATACATGCTTGGGAAATGGTGATTAAGTTGCTTATTTTTCAACTAAAAAGTGTTATATAGTACTAATTATGATGATTAAGAAGCAAAAGTTGATTACTTTAAAGAAGAATAAAAAAATTGGATTTTTGTTAGCGAATGAATTGGGTTTCTATATTCTTTTAAATTATCCATTTATGAAAATACAACGTACTTTAGTCTAATTCCTATTTTGGGTAACGTATTTTTAAAACCTTTATTTTGGTGGGAACGCACTAATTGGTCAACAATGATGATTTGTACTTAACGTGGGTTGGGGAAAGAAGCTACTTTTGCGTTAGACGTGTGTTGTGTTGGAGGAGTTGATCTTGGAATTTCATGTTGTCCAATGAAGAAACTTATAACTTTGAGTTTACTGTGATATTCAAGGTTTACCTTGTGCCAAGATTGGCGAATTGGGTGGTTATAGATATATTTTCGGTAAAGGATTCAGGTTGTTGGGGCGTTTAATTCGAAAAAAAATTCCTTTTTAAGAAAGTGAAGTTGTATGTGAAAAACTTGACTAGTCACGTTTTAAAACCGTGAGTCCAAGTGGGTGGACAATGCGGACAATATCTAGTGTTAGTACATTTTAGTAGCTATCAAGACAGTTTCAATCTTATATTGTATCTTCCGAGTAGAGGCATGGACTTGTCATGGCCCTACTATATAAAGAAGATCCCTTTGTAATTTTAGTAACACTTTGAATGCTAATGTCATTTGTACACTTTTGCATATCAATAAATGACAAATTCTATTTAGTTTCTCTCTCTACATCTTTAGATTTTCATTGCTAGATTTTTGGGATTATCATTTGGTATCAGAGCACAAACAGGGAATTTAAGCAGATTTAGAACCACTTTTGAAAAAATTTACACCGTTTAAAACAGATTTCGGATCACTGTTCATCATTAGATTTTGGATTGTTGTTCAAAATGTTCGAACTCGCTTTTTGAATCAAAACACTATCAAATCGAACGAATTAGGACTTGCAGTCAACTAGAAATTTGTGCACATTCATCCTGCGAATCAGTCTGTGCAAGAATTACTGAATTTGATCAACAATTGAAAGAGTTATGGCAATTTTAGTGATTTTTGGATGTTCTTGAAGGTTTCGGGTCATTCATAGAAGGATTCGGATCATTCAACAAGGTTTTGGATCATTCAAGCAAGGATTCAGATCATTCATCTGGTGTGTTTTTGGATTGTGCTAAGTATAGGTTTCGGATTGTGTTAAGTCCAAAATCCATAGAATTCGGATCTGCTTAATCCGAGAAGATAGGATTCCGGATCGTATTGATTCCGAAAAGTTTCAAGGTTTCGGATCAACTTGTCTTAAAAAGTGTGTTTGTTTTGACAAGTGAAGGATTCGGATCTCGTTTAATCCGAGAATTACAGATTTCGGATTAGTTTAATCCGAGAAGCACAGATCTCAGATCTCGTTTATTCCAAGAAGTACAGGTTTCGGATCAGGTTAATCCGAAAAGCACAAATTTTGGATCAAGTTTATTCCGAGAAGTACGGATCTCGGTTCCTTATTGTTCTGAAAAGTTTTGGTTTCGGATCTCTTTTGTCCGAAATCTTGGGGATTTGGTTCAAGCTTTATCCAAAAAGTTTGATCATTTGTGTTGGATCCGAAAAGTGTGTGAAAAAGCAAAAAATTTCTGTAAAGTTGTTCTAAGTGTATTCATACACTTTCTACTTATTCTCTGAAAGATCCAGTATCTAGCTAAATTTTTTAAGATGTCTAGAGACTTATTAAGCATGGGATCAAATCTAAACCTCCAGTTTTGCAAATCGACGAATATCCTCAATGGAAAAAGAGGGTGATTCAGTTCTTGAACCATCAGAACAGAGACCTCATGAGATCAATCACCATTGGACCTCACAGACCATATATGGATACTGATCCTGTTCCAGAAACAGTCGCAAATCAATACGTTACTCTGAGAAGAATTTTTAAGGAGTATAAATACTTCAATGAAAATGATAAGGAATTGGTGGCTATTGATGAACAAGCATTGACGTATTTGACTATGGCTATTCCCAACTATATATACAACCGTATAGATAGTCGTGACTCAGCGAAGGAAATTTAGGAAGAACTTGAAAGGCAATTTGAGGGTTCACAAAAATCGTTGAGGACCAAAAGAAACCAAAGCATTAATGCCTAAGAAGGTTTTAAGGCAAAAGAAGGTGAATCATTGAGGGAAACTTACAATCGGTACAACATCATTCTAAATGATCTAAGAAGGAATGGTGTTGATAAATCTGAATCGGAAATTAATTACAAGTTTGTCAAGAACCACTTGCCTGAGTAGGATTCTTACTCTGTACAACTTTAAATGTCAAGAGATATGGACGCTGAAAAACTGACTGACATTTTTAGTATCCTTGGTCAGCATGAGAACAAGGTGAAGGAGTTAAAAGATAAGAACAAGAAGGTGGAAGAATCTCTGGCTCTACTTAGTGAGCACAAGAAAAGCGGGGGGTTAAAAGCAAAGGCTTTAATTTCTGATATGAGTAAGCTGGTGAAAAGCTCTGATGATGAGGAAAGTGAAGGTTCTGGAGATGAGATGTCTGATTTCGCTGAAAAATTAGCTTTGTTAACAAATAGATTTCAAAAGAGGTTTAGTAGAAAGAAATTCTATTCAAAGACTAAACCTGAATATAACAAAGCTGATAAATACAAAAGGTCTGAGAAAAGGTATAAGGAGAAATGGGAAGAGAAAGAGGAGAAAAAGGAAAAAGAGGAAAAGAAGGATAGAGATGAGGAGAATTGTTTCAAGCGGTAAGCCTGGTCATTTTGCCCGAGAGTGCAAACACAAGAAGGTAAAGAAATTTGAGTATTATCAAAGAAAAGAAAACTTGGCAAAGGAAAAAGAAGATGGAAAGCCAATCAATTCCCACTAACGCACTTGCACACCCCAGCCAGCCATTCAGCTTCTTCTCAACAAGAATCCGTCTCACTTTCTCACGGGGTTTTATCACATAATCTATCCGGCTCTCACTTGGAGAGTTCGGGTATTGAAACAGAGCGACTCCCTCCTCGGTCCTCGACCTTCACTTCTGCACAAGTATCGAGTCTAGTGCTTGTTTGTCATATATTATCTTCTTTGCGTAGGACACTTTTTGGAACAACTGATGAAAGTCTACGCGACTCATCCGGAACGCTCGGAGTAACTCCTCTTGTAGGATTAAAAGGACTAAGCGGAAGTCCTACCATCGCTAACGTTATTCCAATGTTGAACGTAGGCCACACAGTTGCTTCAACTGTTGTGTCAACGGGTAACCTAAGTGGTCCCGGTGGTGATCTCCCAGTCTTCGTGACAATGAATGAACTCAACGACGCCTTAAAGGTTGTTGAGAAAAATCTTATCAAGGGGATACAAGGCGTTAAATATTTGATGAAAGGCAAAGGGCCGTTGATAGAAGAGCCTGAAGTGCCTCCACCTCCACATCCAGTTACACCAGTTCAGACTAATCTGATTGATCAATCTGTTGATGAACTTAAAGACTTATTCTATGCTAAACTGCTTTCAATCAGTCCTGAAGATCGGCAAAGCAAAACTCTGTTATCACTGCTCGAGAACTTCCAATCTAATCCACCTCCAGCTCCACGTACACCTACACCTACACCGACTGTTACACCTACGGGGTTCAATGCCTTCAAGTCAGAGGTTGTACAGTCTCTGATTGATATGAAGAAGTCTATGGATGAGCTAGCAAAGGAAGTGGCAATTCTGAATCAAAGTTGTAAGTCTCAAGCCCAAGGTACGAAACGAAAGCATGATCAGGATCCCGATGATCATGATCATGAGGGGGAGAGAAATAAGAAGGAGAAGTCTGATTCAGAAACTCCGAGTATGGGAAAGACTTTAACCACTGATGAAGTTATTCAGTTATTTGAATCTGGAGCGATGGGTGAAGAAAGCATAAAGCAGATCGTTCTGTATGTGGATCTGAATGTAGAACCGATGGGTGAAAAGCCTAAGGTGAATGAGGAGGAAATAAGGGAGGCAGTAGACAGCTTTGTGGAAGTTGTTGATGTTATTGATGTTAGCTATGATGATGAGGCTGATGAAACGAAAAGTGAATATGCAAAGTATTGGAAAGTAATAGAGGAAACTGAAACGCTGTTAATGATTACATATGAGTCAGCTGAACAAGATGTTGGGTTCAGTCAAGAAGAAGTTGATTTCCTTACCGAGATTTATGGGCCAAAGACACCTGAAGAAATATCCGTAAGCCCCATACATTCACCCGAACCAATTTCTAGTACTTTGATGACATTCCAAACTGAAACTACACCATTAACCTTTAACCTTAGCCAACCTAGTTCAACACAAACCACCATATCATCTTCTGAACCAATTCCTGAAACCATCCCTACTCAACATGTAACTCAACAAATTTCTAAAACAATTCCCGTTCATCATGAATCTCCACCTTTCCATGATCCATTCCTTAAAGAACCAAAACCTGAAGAATCAGAACCACCATTCACTGCATCTTCTGTACCACCTGTCATTCCTTCACACAACGAAGCCGGTCCTTCTAATCCTTGAGTATCTGATTAATCTGGTCCGTCTACTTCCTGAAGCAAAATATTATCCGAACTTGAACAGCGACAACGAACGTTATATATTAGAACACCCTTCTTGGAAGATACTAAAAGAAGACTGTTTGTTCACAGAATCAGGAGATTGAATCCCTACGCCGTGTTGGGAATTTTAGATCAGTCAGATGAATATAAGTTCGAGTACATCTATTTTCTGAGGGGAAAGTACCAAAAGGACAGATTTGTGAAAAGTAAGAAGTTGATCGTGACGATTAAAGAGGTGACAACGAGGTATTCTACAAGATGTGGTATCCAGAATTTGTGGTTCAAAGGCAAGATTGTAGAGATTACACGTTCACGGAAGCAGATTTCTGTCATCTAACGATTGAAGATTTTGAAACGATGTATCACTATTTCAGAGATCTTCAGATCAGGAAATATAATGTGATTCTTGCATTGAATGCTATCAAAAGGTTTTTGAGAAGGCATATCTTGTATACGAAATGTCATGATTTTCTGATGGCCGTGGAGAGTGAGTAACCGATGGTTAATCTGACAAGGCCGAATCAAGAGATGCCTGGATTGATGAGAATGCCTCTATATGCTGTAATTGATGATCCTGAATTTGGTATTGTATTCAGAAACGATAGAGGAGAAAAGTTTTTCATTCGGATCAATGAATTGGCAAAGTATTCGGATGGTACTCTAAAGGTTGTTAGACTACAGCTTGAACAAAGGCTAAAGAGACATGATGCTGAAAGAAAGAATACATGGATGTCTTCAACAGCTAGAATTCTTGTGGTCAATGTTGTGAACGAGATTGATGAAAGACTTAATTTCTGAATGGCCATGAGAAGAATCGAAACTTATCTTGGGTCTGGAGAAGAAGAAGACCCTTCCTGCCTTAATAGCTAAGGGGGAGGTAGTTAGTGCATTTTAGTATCTATCAAGACAATTTCAATCTTATATTGTATCTTCTGAGTAGAGTCATGGACTTGACATGGCCCTACTATATAAAGAAGATCCCTTTGTAATTTTAGTAACACTTTGAATGCTAATGTCATTTGTACACTTTTGCATATCAATGAATGACAAATTATCTTTAGTTTCTCTCTCTACATCTTTAGATTTACATTGCTAGATTTTTGGGATTATCATCTGGTGTAGTGGTTGCAGAATAAATTGGAACCGAAATTGGAAAAAAAATCGGTAAGCGTGAGGCTTTGAAACTTAAAGTCGGGGATCGGCTTGATGTTAAAGACACCTCATGGATTGGGGTGGTACGTTTCGAGTGGGAAGCGAGTTGAGCTACATTTTTGTGGGTCAGTTGTAGTTAGTGAAAGATATTAGAGAGTTGGTGTATGATCTGGATGTGCTTGATGGATACGTGGAAATTCTTATTGTATTTCACTCCTCTATTTTGGGAGAGTTTTTTTGGAAGCTGGAAATACCTGCGAATGAAGTGCAAGTGAACGAGGAATTGAACTCATGGAGGAACCTGAAGTGATCATATATCGTAAGATCAGGAAGTTGAGGAACAAGGAGATTAGTCTCGTAAAGGTTCAAGGGCAATTTCACATGGGCAGGAAGCGACTTGGGAAGTGGAATCTGAGATGAGGTCCAAGTAGCCGTAGTTATTTGACCAAGGAATTCCGGGGACGGAGTTCTTTCAAGGGGAGTGTTGTAATACCCGCGCCCTAAGTGTATCAATTTGTATGAAGTGTGGCCAAAGTAAAGGACAATAGAAATATGGGGGACCAAGTTGTAATTTTATAAAGGTATATAAAAGGGAGGAAATCCCTAATTTAATTTCATTTTGGCAATTGGCGGCTGCAAATCTGGAGCATAAGAAGAGAAGAGAAATTGGAAAGTTGCAAGTGACCGTGTGAGAGGATTGCTTGGAGAAATAATCAACATCAAGGTAATCTACTAATATCCTTATCGATTTCCTGAATCGAATGGTTGTTTTGGGTTGAGCTTAAGGATTTATAAACAGCCTGTGTTCTCATATTTTGGAAGCTTTGAGAATAATGGGCTTATATGCATCAAAGTGGGCTGTTAATGTGCAAAAATCGATGTGAAATAGTTAATATGAGATAATACTCTCCTTAAGTATTGTAATGGTTTAGGGTGAAAACCCTCTCTTTGTAATCAAAAGGGAAGAAAATCAGATGCACTATTCGTCCATCCGGAAATCGCCCTGTCCGAATTGGTGTTATCCGAATAGATGCGTGTTATCCGAATTCTTAAGGGAATTAAGATGGTTTGTCCGGATACGTAGGAAGTCCGGTAACTAATGGATCCGGAAAATGACAAAATCCGGTAGTACTCATCCGGAAAGTGGGTAGAATCCGGGTAAGTGGTTGTCCGGATTTTAGAAGAGATTCGGGTGTGCCGTCCAGATTTTTATGGGAATCCGATAAGATCTATGTATATATCCGGACACCGTGTGGAATCCGGTTAAAGTTTCCGGATAGTTTGGGGCGTCCGGATTTATGGAGAATCCGGATAAGGGGTCCGGATTAGGAGAGAACCCAGGTGGAATTGTTGTGTCCGGATTATGGACTCCTAAGATGGAATCTCATTTAGTGTTTGGTTGTTCGTAGGTTTTCGGTCGGATGGAAAGTAAGGCTCGGCGTTATGATGATTCATTGCTTTCAGGTGAGTTCCCTTGCACCCTTTTCTAAATGAGATGACTTGTTAAATGTTATTGTTTGTTAAACCTTTTCATTGTTGAATATGGTATGATATGCGAGCATGATTTTATTTATAAACTCAATATAAATTCCTCGCATTAATTATATGTTTTGAGAACGTTATGCACACATGCTATAAACTGCTTTTACAAAGATACATGCATTGCTATATGTTTTCTAGCCTTGCTTGGTATGCTTTTGTGGAGTCGGGTTGCACAGTAGGATTAGTGTACCTTGGGAGTTGAATTATTGACCCAGTGAGCTTGGGCACGCATGGGGAAGGGGAGACTGCTTGGGCCCCGAAGGCAAAAGGGGAGTTTGCTTGGGCCCTGCTCGCGGTTATATCGGATGTGGTGGTGGTCTATGAACATTATGCAAATACCCTTGTATGTTGATGGATTATTTGTTGGGCCTTTTGAGCGGAAAGTTACTGTTTTTATGCATTGAACTGTATAAACTGTTTTGGGAGGGAATTCACTACACCTCATGGTCTAACCCTCGCTTTTCAAAAACTAAAACCATTTTTAGGAAAGAGTGGTAGTGGAGCTTCCTCCAAGGGCAAAGAGAAAGTTCGAAGGTAGAAATGAAGGAATCGAATTTAGAGCACTGTAGCTCTCTTTAACTTAGTATGTTAGGTTAGTTAGTTTCTCGACTGTGGAAGTTTGTTTCTGCTGCAAGTTTTGTAAACTCTGGTCGAATTGTTATGTATTGGGACCCGTTTTGGGATTTAAATTTTGGTATTGCATGTTTTGAGTTTGGGTTGTTACACCAAAACCTCTTCTAAATTTCTAATAAGTTGTTATGAAATGAGTGCCTTCATCACTAACTAAGGCACGAGGTGTGCCAAATCTAGTGAAGATGTGTTTTTGTAAAAAAAATTACAACTGTCCTTGCATCATTAGAGTGGCAAGCCATGGATTCCACCCATTTAGACACATTATCTACATCAACCAATATGTAGGTACAATTGTTGGAGAGTGAAAAAGATCCCATAAAGTCAATGCCCCAAACATCAAACAATTCTACTTCTAGAATTCCATTTAGGGGCATTTCATTCCTCTAAGAGATATTTCCACTCATCTGACACTCTTTACAACTTTTTGCAAAGTTATGAGCATCAGTGTTCAAAGTAGGGCAGTACAACCCTAATTATAAAATCTTTGTTACTGTCTTATTTCCACCAAAATGTCCTCCACATGGACCTATATGACAATGATGAAAAACAGATGCCACTTCTTCCTTTGGGATGCACCTTATCACCTGATCTGCACAAACTTTAAATAGAAAATGATCATCCCACATAAACCATTTGGAATAAAAAATGAGCTTTTTTCTTTGATGCTTATTAAATTACTTGGGAATAATCCGACAGGCCAAATAATTTATAATATCTGCAAACCAAGGTGTTGCAGCATGTTGTATAGCTAGGATCCTTTCATCTTGGAAAGCTTCATGGATGTCACTGTTGTGTACAGTATTTTATTGCTTTTCTAAGACAGGTGGTCAGCCACTTGATTATCCACACCCTTTCTGTCAATGATTTCCAAAGAAAATTCTTGTAACAACAAGACCCACCATATTAGCCTAGGTTTTGCATCATTTTTAGAAATGAGGCACTTGATGCAGCATGATCTGTATGCACAATCCCTTTGGTACCCATCAAGTATGATCTGAGTTTTTCAAAAGCAAAAACCATAACTAATAATTCTTTTTTAGTGGTGCTGTAGTTGATTTGGGCTTCATTGAGAGTTTACTAGCATAGTAAATAGAGTGGAATAGTTTATTCTTTCTTTGACCTAAAACAGCTCCTACAGCCCAGTCACTAGCATCACTCATTATTTCAAAAGATTGGGACCAATCAGGTGTCACTATTACCGATGCAGTGACCAATGCTTCTTTCAAAATCTTAAAATCTTTTTACAGTCTTCATCAAAATTAAAGGCATGGTGTTGTAGTAGTGAACAAAGAGGTTTTGATATTTTGGATAAATATTTTATAAACCTCCTGTAAAAACCTGCATGTCCTAAAGAACTTCTGATCCCTTTTACTGTAGTTGGTTTAGGTAATTTTAAAATTACTTCCAACTTTCCCTTGTCAACCACAATGCCTCTTTTAGAAATGAGGTGCCCTGACACAATCCCTCTTTAACCATAAATTCGCATTTTTCCTAGTTCAAAACCAAATACGTTTCTTCACATCTTTTAAGACTTTTTTCAAGGTTTTGTAAACACAAATCACATGACGTGCCATAAACAGAACAATCATCCATGAAGATTCCATGGATTGTTCAAGCATGTTTGAAAAAATAAACATCATACATCTTTGGAAAGTAGCAGGGCGTTACAAAGTCCAAAAGACATTCTTCTAAAGGCAAAAGTCCCTTAGGTAGCGTTTGGTACGCAGACAGGACTGGACAGGACTGGACAGAACTGGACAGGACAGGACGGGACAGGACAAGAGGGCGGGACATGACTGGACAGGATAGGACGGGACAAAACAAGGGTCTGTCTTGTGTTTGGTACGACTAGGACTAGATAGAACAAGATTAGACAATTTTCCCTAAAACTTATTTGATGATTTTTATATATCATATAACAGTTATAAATGAAACAAATAAAGTATATATATTTAAATAATTTAATTTAAAAGTATTTTTAAATTTTACACAATTTTTAAACACATAAATACATACATAAATGATAGTACAAAAAGTGGAGGTGGCCGACGGTGGTTTGCGGTGATGGTGGTGGAAATAGGTGGCGGCGATCGGTGGAGGTGGAGGTGGTCGACGATGGTAGTGGTGGATGTGGTAGACAATGATTAAGGAGGTTGTAGTAGTGGAGGAAGAGGTGGAGGTGGTCGACGGTGGTTGGTGGTGATCGGTGAGGTGGCGATGGTGGTGGAGGACGTTGTTGTAGTGGATGAAGAGGTAGAAGTGGTCAACCATGGTTGGTGGTGGCTACCGGTGGCCGCCGATGGTGGTGGCGGCCATGTGTGGTGGTGATCGGTGTTAGTGTAGGTGGAGGTGGTCAACGATGGTAATGGTGGTGGTGATCGGTGTTAGTGTAGTGGAGATCGTGGAAAAGGTTGTTATAGTGGAGGAATAGGTAGTGGTGGCCGAGGGTGGTTGGCGGTGGTTGTTGATGGTGGTGGTGGCGGTGATCGGTGGTGGTGACCCTTAAGGCTAATATCATATTAGTTATATATCAAATGAGGGTAGGTCAATAATTCTTTTGTTTATGTCTCACTTTTGTCCCATGTTGTTCCACTTATTTTGGTGGAACAAGAAAATGAAATTTTTTGTCCCATCCTGTCCCACGCTGTCCAGCCTTGTTCCTGTCCCATGTCGCGCCAAACGTGTGACAGTGAATTTTTGTTCTGTCCCATGTCACGCCAAACGTGGGACAGTGAGTTCTGTCTCGTCCTGTCCTGTGTTGTCCCATGTACCAAACGCAGCCTTAAGGACAAGTAAATTTGGTTTTCTCTTGATCTTCAGGGGCAATGGCAATTTGGTTGTAACTAGAGTAGCCATCCAAGAACCAATAAAACTTTTTCCTGCCATTCTGTCTAGCATCAGGTCAATGAAGGGTAATGAAAAATTGTCTTCATGGGTAGCTTGGTTAAGTTTCCTGTAGTCCATACATATCCTCCAACCTGACACTATTCTAGTAGGTATAAGCTCATTTTTATCATTAGTTACCACAGTAACTCCACCCTTTTTGGGTACACATTGCACTGGACTAACAAAATATACTACTGGCAATAAGATAGATTATGCCAACATATAGCCATTTCAAGATTTCCTTTTTTACAACCTCTTTCATCATTGGATTGAGTCTTCTTTGAGGCTCAACTGAGGTGAAATCTTTATTTTCTAAAATGATCATGTGCAGACACATGGTAGGGCTTATGCCCTTTAAATCGGCAATGGTCCATCCTATGGCCTTGGTGTGTAGTTTCAACTTGTTAACCAAAATTTTCTCTTGATCAGATTCTAAGGATGATGAAATAATGACTGGTAACTTCCCTAGATCTCCTAAAACGGCATATTTCAGATGTGAGGAAAGTTGTTTCAACGCTAAATCTGGAGCACATTCTAAGGAAGGAGCAACTGTTTTCCTATCCTCACTTTCTAGAAACGAAGGGTAAACGGATCCAACGAAGGGTAAACGGATCAAAAATCCTAAATGTGTCAAACCTTAGCAGTTATGAACTTTCCTTGCTTGGTTTTCTGTCACTTGGCCCTGTTTGTCATCACTGGAGTCGTTTTGACTCTCTTATTTATCTGTTGTCCTATCGGTACTGGCTATTTATATTTAATTTTTTTGGTGGGGCATCATTGTCCCTCTTTATTATGGTGGGGCATCATTGGCCCTCTTTTCTATTACTCAGGTTTAAATGACCCAATTTCTCTTTCTGACCGGCCTGCATTTTTCCTTTCTGCTCTATCTTCCACAATTCATTTCTGCTTATGGTTGACACATTTTCGGATAAGGGTTCGCTAAGGCTTTGGCTACGGGTTAATGGTGGGGCTTGAAACAAAAAGTTGGCGAGTGTTTGGCTGCAAAAGGGGTTTTGGGTACACACATAATGGGTCAAGGGTACGATAGATAGTGGTTCAAAATGCACACAATGGATGGAATCATCTCTTAAGGTTGACACGATAAGGTTTACAATACCCTCACCTAATATCCTGATGGTCATCTTTGCTACTTGATGCAAAATTATAGCGAGATCACTCTATAATCACAACAAGGAATTCGATAAAGTGTATACAAATTAAGTGTTTAAATCCCTCGAAATGAAATGCGTCATTTTAGGCTCAATTCTCGCTATTGGGTGGTTTCCACTAATGTCCCTAGTCATGCCTTTTCTTGGTCCTCCCTTAATGGTCACATTGGTATCGTAGACTCATCCCTCAATGGTCGTTCTCAATCATTCAACATAGAGATTTTTTCTTACATGATCTAGACATTCAAAATACGGAAAAAATCTACGTGCAATAAAGGGGCCCGATTGGGCAACCCCAAACCTTCCCTACACATTGTCCCCAATGTGCAAGTGTTGAATCGGGGTGGTACAAAATGTGACGATACAAGTATGCAGTGATTACAGTTATCCGAAATTAAGTAAACATCAACAAAATACATCAAACCAACGGAACAGAAACATCGACATAAAAGCTAACGAAAAAGATAAACCATGATAAATGGGGCCATGACAAAGATGCTCCACCCGATTGCCTTCCGCGCACTCTCCTTCAGCCTTGTGCAGGATCGGGCACCTCCGATAAGCCGTACTGAGTGAAGTGAGTGGCAAATCCATCTATGCGGTCGTTCACCCCTTGTAACCTGGCCTCCATTTGCTCGGCCAACCACCAGATGTACGGAGGCGTGTCTCCCAAATGCTCCTCCTAGTCAGCCTGTGGTTCGGTAGGATCGAAATCTGGGTCCTCGGTATCTAAGTCAGGGAGATTCGGCTCCGCCCGGGCTACCAATCGTCGCCAAGTACTTGGGTCCTTCTCCCATTGTCTCTCCCGCTTCGTCGCTGCTGTGATATGTGCTCTGTATTGGCGCTCACTGAAATCTCCCTCCAGTCTGGTTAGGTTCCCGATCTGGACCCCAGCTTCCCTGCAAAAGTGTGTGATAAGGCATGGAAAGGGTAAAATCCCATCAAGTGACATACCCGCATCTAGGATCTCCATCCAAATAATGTGGCCGACGTCCATGGGCAGATTGTGACTGGACGGCTTCAGGCTGGCCTTGACGAATAACATAAGGAATGTTAGGTCGTAGTGAAGATCACCCTTAAGGATGTGCGTGTTCGTGTTGTCCCAATCTGTCTCCTCGTTCCGTCGTAGGGATCCCACAATGACCGGGCTTAGCTGGACATTGAACGCCTAATGACGGGACATCCCGTAACTCATTGCCAACTCGTGGCATCTTGGCACTCGGTGGCATGCACAAATGTCGTCCGACGAGATTCGGACACGTACCCCTCAGACCATCACGATGTAGCGGTCATGGTATGTGTTCAGGCGCATGCTAGCGTAAAACGTCTTGACGAGCTGGCCATCATACATTGGTGTGGACCGGATAAAATAAGACCACTGTGGTTGCTGGATGATCTCGGCGACCCATGATCCTGCCGGTAGGCCGTCCAGCTGGATGCCTCATTCTGCGAATGGTTGATAGTTCTTTTCAGCCATCTGTGCAAGGCGGTCATCCTTCTCGTCATTGTCAGTGTTCTGCAGTCTATCTCTCTCGGGCATCCGGGTGCGCGGGTAGTCGCCGAAGTTAAGTTGTTTGCTTTGGTGGTGCCTCATGGTGCTGCAAAATAGGGAAGTATGATTATACATGAAAGAGCATTTGGCACCCCAAACCTAGGCATTGGCCTAGATTTGATTAGATATGGCATCCCAAACCTCGGTAAAACCGAGGTTTGCCATGGGGTGTCTGTGTGTGTGTGGGTGTTGAACCATTACCACCCCAAACCTAAGTGAAACTTAGGTTTGTTGGGTCGCGTGTAACTAACAATGAACACCACATATTACACACTAATTATCAAAGCACATAATGGACCCCCAATTGACTTCTTAACTCAAGCGACTTATTCAATAAGCACATTGTCAGAGGGACGTGCAGTTTCCCACGCGGTATGAAACCGCGGGGAAAGCCGTGCGTGTGGGCGAATAGAAAACTAAACAAAGGGTTACGCGGTTTCCACCGCAGTTTTAAACCGCGTGGAAGGCCGCATAACTCACTGTTTCAGTTTTCAAACAGAGGGTTACGCGGTTTCCCCCGTGATTTGAAACCGCGTGGAAGGCCGCGTAACTCACTGTTTCGATTTTCAAACAGAGGGTTACGCGACTTCCATCGCGGTTTTAAACCCCGTGGATAACCGCACAACTCACTGTTTGAGACATCCTTTTTTTGTAAATCAAAACACACTAAAAATTAATGCAAATAAACTCAAAACAAACCTCGGTGGGTTGCCTCCCACCCAGCGCCTTGGTTTCGGTCGTGGCTCGACCTTCCGTCTTCTCATTCCTTCGGATCTTCTATGGAAGTGGCATCGGCTACCACCGTTTCTCCTCCATGATATGGTTTCACTCACTGACCGTTAACTTTGAAGGTCGCCCCATCTTTCCCTTGCAATTCAATCGCTCCATGTGGGTATACCTCCTTGACGGTGAACGGCCCCGACCACTTCGACTTAAGCTTTCCTAGAAAAAGACGAAGACGTGAGTTAAACAGAAGAACTTGCATTCCAGGAATGAGTACCTTTGGGTGCAGATTCTTGGTGTGGAACCGCTTGGTGCGTTCCTTGTAAATGGCCACATTCTCGAAGGAGTCATGACAGAGTTCTTCGAGTTCATTCAGTTGTATTAACCGACGTTTCCCGGTCGCTTTCATATCCATGTTCAGTCGCTTGATTGCTGATAACAACACTTTTTGGTGTTATTTTCAGTTCTCAAACCAATGAGATTGGCTTGTATTTAAGCAAAGAGGCGGAATTTTACGATTTATCTAGTGAGATGTGCAGGTTATCCTTGAGACAGCGTTCATTGAGAAAAGAAGCTAAAAAGATCCCAAAACGAGTCCAAAACGAAGCCAACGGAAGCTCGAGGTCCAAGTCCAAGACCCGCACGCGAACCAGACCCGATCCGCGAACCAAACCTGACCCAGAACAGCATCAGGAATACACGCGGCTTGCCACGCGACTTGCAAGTCGCGTAACTCTCTGTTTCGCAAATTTCAGCCTTTTTCCGACTTTTAGGTAACTATTCGATACGCAACACACACACGACGACCAGAGCAGTTCCAGGGGCGATATTTGGAGATTTTTCGGAGCTTTCGGAGCAACGATAGAGGAGAAATCGACGAGGAATTCACAACACAACGAGGATTAGAGCCGATCCAAAAGTACATGTATGCACTACATTACATGTGCACTTAGGGTGCGTTTGGTACGCAGACTGGATGAGACGGGACGGGACAAAAAAATAGTCCCATGTTTGGTATGCCATGGGACAAAAATGAATAGGACAACATGGGACAAAAATTATATTTCATGGGACAAAACATGTTAAATTTGTTCCACCAAAATAGGTGGAACAAGGTTTGACTAAAATTGAGATTATCATTTTGCCCTCTTAACACATCTTATGATATTCAAACCCTAGTCTCCAAATCGTAGCCTCCATCTCCATTTTGCAAAAAGAACGACTTCATCCCTTGGTTCATCTCGTCGACTTCATTGTAACGACCCGGTTTCCCAAACATGCTTCAAATAACATACATTGCATAACTTCATTACATTCATAATAAAAGATACATAATAAACCACAAACGGTCCCTTCGGTCTCGAAACTACAAAATACATTAAGCTTACTAATCAACGCCCATCAAAAGCTCCTTACACTTAATCCTTTCCTTTGCCGATCCTTAACCTGGAAAACATATTTTTGAAAACAAAATGAGGGTTAGACCAAACGGGTCTAGTGAGTTAATCCCGGTCCTTTCCAAAATCATTATAAAACCTTTTATGTAAATCCTTTGTATCAAAATAGTTTAGATAAACCTTTGGTAATTCTTTCATAAAATATAAACATACCATACGTATTTAAATACCAATCCAGACTCGTGCATCGTGTACATCTCATTCTCCTTATTCCTCCATAAATGGCCATATTAGTTGGTAGCAAGCCAACTAATAAATCAACAACCGGTCCGCTCACCGGAACCCAGCTACCCGTCGGTCCGCACACCGGAACCCGACTACTCACCGGTCCGCACACCGGAACCCGGCTACACACCGGTCCGCTCACCGGAACCCGACAACAAGTGCACTCGTGTAGTGCAAAGCTTATATAAATACAATATATATCTCATTACATCATATTGTCATTTATATACACATAATCATATTCCTACCACATAATCATCTCATATATATATATATATATATATATACACATATATATGTATCCCAGTTCAAAAACGTTTTAAAGCAAAACTCACCTGAATGCTTATTACAACTCTTCCAAGCCTTTTCCAAAGATTCAGTCTATCAATCCCAATTCACAGAGTCTGCAAATAGATTAAATACAAATATCCCCTTACCAACTGATCACATAAAACATACTAGAAGACCAAGGACTCTAGATACTTCTACATAACTCTTATCTTCAAAATTAACCAAACAGCCCAGTTATCCGGAAACCACAGTTTATCCGGACAACTCTACTTTTCCGGACAGCACCATTAATCCGGACAACCTAGACAATCCGGATAACATCTTCAATCCGGACACCAAGGTATCCGGATACCATCCGATATCCATTTCATCCGGAAAAATAGTGAAAAGAGAACTTACCCGGATAAAGACTCGTCCGGACACCACTAAAATGTCATCCGGACACTATCATTAAAATACCCGGACACCACCAACAGGACTATCCGGATACATTCATCTTATCCGGACACCTCTGTCGGTTTACCCCATTTTTGCCCAGAAATCGACAGAATCATCCCCAGATGTGTTTGTGATGTTTCTACTCCGATAGAACCCTTCTAAAATCAATTACAAACACAAAATGTAAAGTAAAAATACCTCGAATCACTTCTAAGCACACCAATTGAAGCCTTAACCTAGCTTTTCTTCTTTTTCTTCTTTTTCTTCTTTTCTTCCCAAAACACACACATACACCTTCAGCTGATATTTTCTGATGTTTGAATAATATCTGATTTTAAAGATAATAATATCAAACTTAATTTACCACTTTGGTCCTTGAACTTCTCAATAATAACCCAAACACCCTTAACTTATAAACTTATCCAAACTTTCCCTAAATAGAAACTTTAAAGTTAAATAAACTTAACAGAATTAGATTTTTAACTAACGGATTTACCCGGGGTATTACATTCATCCCCTCTGTTTCATCTCGTCGATTTCAGGTACAATTTACCCTTCTCTTCTTCTCTATGTCATCGATTTCTCTTGCTGGGTCGATTTTTTTTGCTGGATCGATTTGGCTGTTTTTGATTTTGCTTATTTCTCTTGTTGGATCGATTTTCCAGCTGTGTGATGTTTTGATTTTGCTTATTTCTCTTTCTGAGGTGGGTATAACCTAAAATATTGAGTTTCCAGTTGTGTGATGCTTATTTCTCTTTCCAATTTCTCTTTTTGTGGCTGTTTTCGATATTGCTAATTCCTTCGTTTCTTGAAGGAATTTTTTGTTATTATATCCAAGTGGGTTTCTTGCAATTTCGACTAATAGGTGATTGTGTTGGTTGTTTTGGTGACTGTATTTCAACTAATATCCAAGTGGGTTTCTGCAAGTGGGTTCTGCAAATTTTATCCAACTAATATCCAATTTCAACTAGCTGTATTTCAACTACTATCCAAGTGGGTTTCTGCAAATTTTATGCATCTTGTAGTTGTTGATTTACTTTTGATAAAAAGTTGCTGGACTCTAATTTTTTTGCTATAAAATTGTTTAAATTCTTTCGTTCTTGCTATTGTGATGGAATGACATCTAATTTCTATGGAATGGTTTCTTGTTTTGTGAATATTGTAGTGATGGATCGGAACCAATTGCTTTTGGTCGTTAATTTTTGGAATGCTTACATTCAAATGATGGTGTATTTACTTTCACTTATGATTCGTTTGATTGAATTAGAGAATAGAAATAATGAAACGGAAACTTTGGACCAAAGAACTTTCACTAGACTTCAAGCTAGGTCAACCGAAATACAACGCATTTCACGCGAAAGTGATGTAGATTGTATAAATGAGTTGCGAATGGATAGAAATGCTTTTGCAATTTTTTGCGATTTGGTATGATGGAGATAATTCGCATGGGTAAGTACTTTGGGGACAAACCATCCCAATATAGGTTTTGAAAGAGTTTGGACAATACGATGAAACTATAATTCGTGAAGTCCGTTTACGACGGGGACAAGTAATAGAATATGATGGAAACAATGTTGTCCTAATCCGTCTCCCCGTTCCATCGTAGGGATCCCAAAATGACCGGGCTTAGCTGGACATTGAACGCCTAATGACGGGACATCTCGTAACTCATTGCCAACTCGTGGCATCTTGGCACTCGGTGGCATGCACAAATGTCGTTCGACGAGATCCGGACACGTACCCCTCAGACCATCACGATGTAGCGATCATGGTATGTGGCCAGGCGCATGCTAGCGTAAAACGTCTTGACGAGCTGGCCATCATACATTGGTGTGGACAGGATAAAATAAGAGCACTGTGGTTGCCGGATGATCTCGGCGACCCATGATCCCGTCGGTAGGCCGTCCAGCCGAATGCCTCATTCTGCGAATGGTTGATAGTTCTTTTCAGCCATCTGCGCAAGGCGGTCATCCTTCTCGTCATTGTCAGTGTTCTGCAGTCTATCTCTCTCGGGTATTCGGGTGCGCGGGTAGTCGCCGAAGTTAAGTTGTTTGCTTTGGTGGTGCCTCATGGTGCTGCAAAATAGGGAAGTATGATTAGACATGAAAGAGCATTTGGCACCCCAAACCTAGGCATTGGCCTAGGTTTGATTAGATATGGCATCCCAAACCTCGGTAAAACCGAGGTTTGCCATGGGGTGTCTGTGTGTGTGTGGGTGTTGAACCATTACCACCCCAAACCTAAGTGAAACTTAGGTTTGTTGGGTCGCGTGTAACTAACAATGAACACCACATATTACACACTAATTATCAAAGCACATAATGGACCCCCAATTAGACTTCTTAACTCAAGCGGCTTATTCAATAAGCACATTGTCACAAAATTCCTAATGCATGAATCTACAAGTAATCTATGAGTTTCCTCGTGAAATAAAATGACGAACCCCAAACCTAAGATGCTTGCATTATTAATCCCACAAACAATGACATAAAGATTTCATGTTACCCAGGAAGTCCCAATGTTACCTATTAAGCATAATGGTGGGTGTGACTCAACAAAATGATGATAACCCAAAATAACCCCCTAATATTATTTCCCCAATAGTTCCTATGTGCACATTTTAAGAACACTTCCTCACAAAATGTTAGGCATACTGGAATGCATACAACATGAGAAATCCCATGTGAAGTTACAAGTAACACCAAGAGACATACATTTACAATCCACACATTATCTAACATGTATGCCCTACATTTGCAAGAAATCTAAACCTTTGTAGAGCAAATATGTGAAGAATGTGGAAAACATGAAGAACTGGGGGGAGCATGAAGAAATTAGGGAAAACACACACAAAAGCATACAAAGTATAGTTTAAATGAAGAACAAAGGGAACATGAAGTGCATACCTTGTTTGATCTTGAGAGGGATGAAGAAACCTTTGAAAATGGTAGATATAGAGAGTAATTCGGGAGAGATAGAAGAAGAAATGAAGGAGGAAGAAAGAAGTGAGGATAATTGAAAACAAAAGAAGCAACAAACACAAAACCCTAACTACTACAGGCGTCAGAGGGACGCGTAGTTTCCCACGCGGTATGAAACCGCAGGGAAAGCCGTGCGTGTGGGAGAATAGAAAACTAAACAGAGGGTTACGCGGTTTCCACCGCAGTTTTAAACCACGTGGAAGGCCGCGTAACTCACTGTGCAGAGGGTTACGCGACTTCCATCGCGGTTTTAAACCCCGTGGATAACCGCACAACTTACTGTTTGAGACATCCTTTTTTTGTAAATCAAAACACACTAAAAAGTAATGCAAATAAACTCAAAACAAACCTCGGTGGGTTGCCTCCCACCCAGCGCCTTGGTTTCGGTCGTGGCTCGACCTTCCGTCTTCTCATTCCTTCGGATCTTCTATGGAAGTGGCATCGGCTACCACCGTTTCTCCTCCATGATATGGTTTCACTCACTGACCGTTAACTTTGAAGGACGCCCCATCTTTCCCTTGCAATTCAATCGCTCCATGTGGGTATACCTCCTTGACGGTGAACGGCCCCGACCACTTTGACTTAAGCTTTCCTAGAAAAAGACGAAGACGTGAGTTAAAACAGAAGAACTTGCATTCCAGGAATGAGTACCTTTGGGTGCAGATTCTTGTTGTGGAACCGCTTGGTGTGTTCCTTGTAAATGGGCACATTCTCGAAAGAGTCATGACAGAGTTCTTCGAGTTCATTCAGTTGTATTAACCGACGTTGCCCGGTCACTTTCATTTCCATGTTCAGTCGCTTGATTGCTGATAACGCCACTTTTTGGTGTTATTTTCAGTTCTCAAACCAATGAGATTGGCTTGTATTTAAGCAAAGAGGCGGAATTTTAGGATTTATCTAGTGAGATGTGCAGGTTATCCTTGAGACACCGTTCATCGAGAAAAGAAGCTAAAAAGAGCCCAAAACGAGTCCAAAACGAAGCCAACGGAAGCCCGAGATCCAAGTCCAAAGACCCACACGCGAACCAGACCCGATCCGCGAACCAAACCTGACCGAAAATAGGTCACGCGACTTGCAAGTCGCGTAACTCTCTGTTTCGCAAATTTCAGCCTTTTTTCCGACTTTTAGGTCACTATTTGATACGCAACACACACACGACGGCCAGAGCAGTTCCAGGGGCGATTTCTGGAGATTTTTCGGAGCTTTCGGAGCCACGATAGAGGAGAAATCGACGAGGAATTCACGACACAACGAGGATTAGAGCCGATCCAAAAGTACATGTATGCACTACATTACATGTGCACTTAGGGTGCGTTTGGTACGCAGACTGGATGAGACGGGACGGGACAAAAAAAATAGTCCCATGTTTGGTATGCCATGGGACAAAAATGATTAGGACAACATGGGATAAAAATTAAATTTCATGGGACAAAACATGTTAATTTTTGTTCCACCAAAATAGGTGGAACAAGGTTTGACTAAAATTGAGATTATCATTTTGCCCTCTTAACACATCTGATGATATTCAAACCCTAGTCTCCAAATCGTAGCCTCCATCTCCATTTTGCAAAAAGAAAAATGAGTTGCGAATGGATAGAAATGCTTTTGCAATTTTGTGCGATTTGGTATGATGGAGATAATTCGCATGGGTAAGTACTTTGGGGACAAACCATCCCAATATAGGTTTTGAAAGAGTTTGGACAATACGATGAAGCTAGAATTCGTGAAGTCCGTTTACGACGGGGACAAGTAATAGAATATGATGAAAACAATGTTGTCTTGGACTGTTTAATTTTTTTTTGGTAAACTTGAATGTTTAAACCTTCGATGATGGTATTTTTGCGTGGAAAGATTTTTGGTACAATTGTTACGTTTGAAAGGTTTTAAATTACGTACCTATTTACAATTGTTGTGTTAGAATATTTATAAATCATGTATATATATTTAAAAATAGTGTAAATATTATAGATAAACTTATTTAAATAAATTTTTGTTGATCTGTGTCATTTATAATCATTATATGATGTAAAATAACATTAATTAAACAGCGCTTAAGGGCAATCTGGTCATTTTAACAGTTCTGTCATGTCATGTCCAGCTTACCAAACACAAAACAGACAATTAGTCTTGTCTTGTTCTAGTCGTACCAAACGTATCTGTCCAGTCCAGTCCTGTCACGTCCCATCCAGTCTGCGTACCAAATGCTTCCTTAATGTCATCTTCTTGCACGCACACACACACACACACACACACACACACACACACATATATATATATATATATATATGAGTCATTTTTAGTTGTCTTTTGATTGCTTGGGGACAAGCAATAGTTTTAGTTTGGGTGGTGATACGCACTAATATTTTAGTGCTTAAACATCCGTTTTTATTTCTAATTTAGTAGATTTTCCGTTCATATCCCAACGTTGCGTCTTTTTATTAGCTTATTTTCCATTTATTCATTTTATGGAGCTAAGAGTTATTCTTTTACTTGTATTTACTCTTTGGGTGTATTTAATGGATTATTGGGCAGATTGTGGATGAAGATTTTGGTGCTACAACATTGGAACAACATTGAAGACGAAGCTAAATCAAAGGAGTCAAGTGGAAAAGAGTTAGAAGACTTTTTTTTTTGGCATTTTATGGATACATCCTTGAACTCTTATTTGCAGATTTTTTGTACTATCGAATTGGTAACTAGTTTATGCTTTTTGACTTATTTGGTAATTGATGATGCTTAGGCTCCAAGTATTAGTAATATTTCATTTCACCCCTCTAATCTTAGTATAAATTGAGGCTTTGGGTGATGCATTTTGGTAAGCTAAAAAAAGAATTGGAATTGAAATCATTTTGGTTCTAAGCTATTGAAGTTAATATATGAAGCTTTCGGTTTAGTATAAATTTGCAATTTTTATTACGTATTTGTTACTTAGCAATTTTAGTTCCTTTATTTATTACGCTTTTCGTTATTTACATTACGCTTTGTAAATTACTGCATTTATTTTGATGTCATTAATTTTTCTCATTTATATTTCCTTGCAATTTATTTCTGTAATGAGTAGCTAGTTTTATTAGCTTGGGTGTGATATGAAAATGTGAGATTTTAAACCAAAGAAAAGTGGACATTGTTTCGCAATAACAATGTTCCATTATTTCATCTTAAGTTGTATAAAAACCAATGACACTTCTTCTTGACAAATTGATCATTTGAAAAGTGTTAAAGTGTCGTGGACTTCGAGATAAGACATTGATTGAACGCAATTTTGAAGGATATAGGAAGTAGACTTGAGAAAGTTGCTAATAAATATATTTATCATCTATATTTTCCAAATTGATTATGTGCTGAAAAGTTGGTCACTAATCAAAGTGTTAAAGTGTAGTGGACTCAGATATGAGCCACTTGGAACACATCAACTTGAATGATATGGAATCGACTCTAGAGAAAGGTTAGATTTTAAACCAAAGAAAAGTCGATGTTGTTTCACAATAACAATGTTCCATTATTTCATCTTAAGTTGTATAAAAACCAATGACACTTCTTGACGATTTGATCACTTGAAAAGTGTTAAGGTGTTGTGGACTTAGAGATAAGTTATTGATTGAAGGTAAATTTGAAGGATATAGGAAGTAGACTTGAGAAAGTTGCTAATAAAGAGATTTATCATCTATATTTGCCAAATTGATTATTTCCTGAAAAGTTGGTCGCTAATCAAAGTGTTAAAGTGTAGTGGACTCAGAGATGAGCCAATTGGAACAGATCAACTTGAATGATATGGAATCGGCTCGAGAGAGCGATTTTATACTAAGAGATTTGTAATCCAAATTTTAGCACTAGTTGGATATTACATAGAGATAAGTTGGTTGAATCTAACCATTAATGCAAATATTGAAGTCCGAGAGGAATACCCTCAAAATAGATAGTGGAACTAGTTATGGCCAATTGCATGTTGTAGCATTGTCACAACATTGGTCTACTGGAATTTGTGTTTAAATCTCACCTAGAAGTTTTACACCTTTGCTTGCTTTATTCTCTGTTAATTACATCAAAGTGATAACTCAACACAAACAAAGTCTTCGAATTCGTCATCTGAAGTCATTTCTTTTATTACACTTTTATTGCAGTCTTATTCCAATCCGTGTGGACGAACGACTCTCACCACTTTATTACTTGAAAGACGATGTTAGACCCCATTGTATACTTGCTTTGAGGTTTAATTTTCACACGTCTATTGGTTTATAAAAAACACTATCACCTTTGGCCATTTGAGAAAATACCAATTTTGGGAAAGTTGTACATCGGCTTATGTAGCCATATTGGCTTTGGTGAAGCATTTCGTGTGTGTGTGTTTTGGGAAATCTAAATGTTGGACGTTTATTATACATGTGTATTTGGTGATGATTTGGTCGTGTCTTGAGCACGTTTTAGATGAGTATGAAACGATGATGTTTTATCCAAAATATTATCACTGTTTTAGGGTATAGCCTTACTGTTATACTTCTTATATAAATTTTATAAATTTATGGACAGATCGTACTTATGGCAAACTCTTGGTCTAAACAGTTTTATGTTTAATATATAATGGAAACTGCTTTAACTCACTAGGCGTTAAGCCTAACCTTTTCTTTCGACATGTATATCACGTCTTAGATGGATCTGAGTGGCGAGTGGAGCTTGGTAGAAGTGATGGTAGAATGGCTTTAAAGATGTCATCCGGTTTTGAGAAGATAACAGATTTTCCGGTTTTAGTAACACTCGACTGATTTTGTTCTCGCTTGTGGGACTAGATAGTCCCATTAGAACTCTGATACATGTTGTAGTGTTCTTTTCTTTGTAAACTTTATATACTTGCTATTTTGAGTTACGTATTTAAAGGATTTTTGGAAGTTTCAATTTGTTTGTTTTCAAATTTTAAGGGTGTTACATTGGAAAAGACTAAGCCTGGAGACCGTAGAGGGTTGCGTATGTTTGAAGGATTACTTGGATATCGTTGATAGAATTCAAGACACGACATCACTAGAGGTAGAGATTGAAGAGGTGGAAGAAAACTTAGAAGAAAGCGAGGTCGCCACGGGACTAACAATGCCCCCAACTACCGATATCGACGGAACTTTCGCACAATATAACGATGATGAGGAACTCGACATTGATGACCTTGATTACCAAGAGGCTCTTCAAAGACTTCAAACCACCTAAACTCTTCAATTCAATTCGCCATGGGAATAAGCGAATTTTTTATTAACTAAATGTAATTTTAAATGTATTATTAAATCAAAATTATAATAATACGTATTTTTAATAGGGTGTGGATAACCCGAATAGTCTGAAATCCGAACTCGATGTCGAACCGAAAATAAGTTATTTGTGCAAAACACGAATACCCCGAAATCAAAAAATCTGAATCCAGACTTTTAGGTGAATATTTGTGTTTGGGATGGGTTTGATTTTTTGTCACCTGCCCCGTCCGAAAACCCAAAATAATATACATTATGTATTATAAATATATTTATTTATCTAATTATCTTTTGAAAGTCGTAAATTCTCATCGATCGAAATGTTTTTCTAATTTCTAAACTTACTATCAATTTTATCAATCTCTCAATCGATTGAATTCATCCTCAAAATCGGTTGAATTTATACATATGTTAGGCTTGTGAGTACATCTTTAAAATACATGTAAATAGATATTGACGCAAGTATACATCTTTATCTACTACCATTTTGTAACAAGTAATAATTGTACAAAGTATCGAGTATCGATCCCATAGGGAAGCTTGGAAAGGTTCTTCTTAAAGTCGAGTCTGCAAAAGAGAGTCTCGGATGGCGAATTCGAATAAAATCTTTTGATGGGGATTTTGATTAACAACCATTGAAAAATCGATTATAAAGAGAAGCATACGGTATAAAGATCCATTGGGATGAAATAAATAATCGGGTAAAAAGATGAGATAACATTCATTCGTTATCTCAAAGTCGATATTTTATGTAAGTTAAATAAGTTTTCATACAACGAACCAGTTGTCGATTGACTAACTGTAATCTACCATAAAATATAATTGTGATTTAAATAACTTGGACAATAATGTTATACGATACACTTTTTATCCTTTTATCAGTCTCGGTCCCAACTTCACTTCATACCCCGAGCTAAGGTGCTTAACCCATCATCGCTCGGTTTCTAATTTGAAGAGATATAAGAACCTTAAAAACAAATAATGAAGATGGACAATACATCAAACAAACCACAATAATTCCAGTTGAGAAATCGTAAGTTGTTGCGCAAGTAACCAACTCTTTAAAGAAACACGAATATAAAATTGCTAGAAATAAACAACAATAATTAAACGACAATAAACAAAATGCAGAAATTAAATCGCGCTAAGTAAATAACAGTGTAATAAAGTATAAATTATAAAACTAAAATTAAGCGACGAAATTGGAAACTTGCATGAAAAGTCTTGTTTCAAATGTGGGATTAAAACATGGATTGCTTGAAGTTTGCATGATTCTTTTAACGATTTAAGATTAAACGATGTGAATGTAAAACGGACATACGTAACAAGAAAATATAATTTAGTAACTTGGAAACTCGAATGATTTTATCTTTCACAACAAATCGTGAACCAACGAAGATTGGGAACCCGAAATGATTAGTTCGGACTTCCAGTTTGTGATGGAAACGAGATCGGCAGAGGAACCGAGAGCTTAAAATCGTAAGAAAACGAGTATAACAAAACCGTAGGAGATGAGAATTTCCACGAGAACTTGAACACAACCAATAATCGAAAGACGCAATTATCACAAGAAACTCCTAATTAAGAGCGAAAATATCACACTATGTTAAGCGAACCAAAAGAAGGCTCAAATCGTGAGATCTAAAGCTCATGCTATTGATACCTTTAAATACCACAAAGTATTAATAGAACAAAACCATAGAAGCAAATGGAACCATCTTCTTCTTCTTACTAACTAGTGATGCTCCTTAATCACTAACTACATCCATGTATATATAGCTAGTTGTAACCTTGGGGCCCAAGGTATGCAAAATAGGGCCCAAGGTGTCATTTAAAAACAAGCCCAAAACAAAGTTTAGCTAGCCCAGGAAGTGTTTTAAACAAAGCCTAAAATTTACTCCAACACAAGCCCAAAAATCAGTTCCATAGCAAGCCCAACCGAAACCTATAAAATCGGCCCAAAAATTAAAGTCCTTGGTTTAAGCCAAAAAACTGCAGTCCACGTCTTTTTCACTGCTTCTCGATCATGTTGGACTCCAAACGGCCTTTTTTCAAACTTGTAATATGCTTATATCTAATTTAGATTTTTGTTGTGTTTTTCATATAAAACAAACCAATTTAATAGTCGAAAATATTAAACCTTTATTTATGTAAATAAGCCGTAAAAATAACCAAAAAGACTCAATGGGAGAAATGAAATTAGCTCAAAATTATAATTAAAAGTTAGAAATAGGTTAATAAAATAACCCTATCACAACCCAAATGTCTCGAGCAACCTTATTAACGAACAATTTTGAGCTAAACTTTTGTTGATCAAAAAGAGAACTTTCGTACACCAACCATCATACACACAAACATGACTTATTTCAACTAGTCCATAACATATGTAGTGACCTTCATAAATCGGTTTCTTTCAACTTGATCATCAAAAAATATCAATCCATAGGCTAGCCAAACAATTCTTTGCCTAATTAGAATCAAGAATGCAACAAAAAATTGATTATGCATTTGGCTTTTTCAACACTTGTAATGCATCGCCTTTTACGAAGCTTTCTACAAATCTCTTTTTTATGGCACAATTTTCCTGCCATCTTCTCTTTTGAGGAATGAATTTGGACTTAAAAAAACTTGTAAGGGTTCAATGTCCTCATTGAACGAATTATGGATCAAATTGAAATTTCAAGAAATGTGGTGAAAGTGTATAGTGTTGCATGGATTCTAACAAAAATTGGTGAAAGCAAAGAATCGTAAGGTTAATTCTAGTGATATATAAATGCAAGTCAAAGATATATTATTTTATTGTTGCTATCACACAAACAAATGGGGCTATCATCAATTTATTGTGAACTGTGTGCATGATAGCGTGGAGGTAACGAATACTCTTTATATCTCCGCAAAACAATCCCAAACTCATGTAAGTAAGAAAAAATGACTAAAATTAAAAGGGATGCGACAGAAAATAGAACATGCCCTACTCGCGGTGAGTAGATTGTCGCTCCACGGATTGCCATAGGAAATGGATTGGAAAAGGTGGTAGAATCCTCATCAGTTCCGGGTGCTCTTTCATCCAAACAGCCAGCATCACAACATCTCGTGACTTCTCGTACTTCAACCAAGTGACTCCCTCATCTTGCATCTCTTTCAAGGTCCTTTTCAACTCGGAAATTTGATCTTTGACATCTTCGCTTTGTCTCCACATCTGCTTTGTGATCAATACCCGTTGATATTTTAGTGTTGCCGTGAGCTCCCCTTTTAATGACCGGATGCTTACTTCCTAAGAAGCAAATCTGTCACTTTTGTTTTCCGGGTGAAAGTGTGTGTTGTTTCGTAACAACCTATCCACGTTCATTTTTTCCATGACCATTTTATCTTTTGAAAATGATCCATGGGTAGGGATTGGCTTTCGTCATAAGTGCATGTATGATTGTGGGGTGCGACATCCTAGCATTAGCCCCATCTACACCTCTGTGACTATTATTGGAGATGAGTCGGCCGACATCAAATTTATAACCCATCAAAATACAATACAATATATATACCCGAACCATGCATATAGACTAGCATCGTGAGTCGTTGGATACAAAGTTTGCCTAAGAAATAAAAACTATACATTTGCTTCAACAGTGCGTATAAAACACGTGAATGTCCTTTGAACAACCATTCGGACCCTAAATGAGAGATTGTGCTCAAGATGGTTTGTAGGTCCTCATCCGTAGCACTGTTGACTAATCTTTATAGCTCTGAACATTTGGGTGGTTCGAGACCCAAAATTTCATTAATGGCCATGGCCGAATAGGTCGTTGGGGTTTGTCGAACTAGGAGTTATACACCATTAGTTACGAATAAATCGATGTAAAAGTCACATACCCAATCCACATTATATTGATTTGGAGGACTACAAAAACTTTCCCAACCTAAAAAATTTAATGACATAACTAAACTGTCGGTGTGCTAGTAGTGCATTTGCATGAAAACCTTTTGGTGCTTGGACAATGTTACGAGCAAACGTGGGGTGCCTAGACAATGCCTCATGACAACTAAATAATTTAAAACGAGAGAGGTATGAATTAGAAGAGCTACCCACTTGTTGTTTACCCTTATCGAAGGGAGTGGTCATAGGTCCTGTTTCGACGTGGTCTTGTCGGCTGCCGGATCCTCGTCACCCTCCGATTGCTTGGTCGTGTCTTCCTCAACAATAGGTGACAACCTCCGTTTCTAAATGGGTTGTAACCGTTTCACAGCCACGGTCTTAAACCTTTGGGTATATTGATTTAGGGTTGTGGGTCGTGCGAGTTTTTTGGGAAGGGTATCCCAGGCACAGCCCGGACTAATCCCTAGCAAATTTGAAACTTAAAGATGTCTTAACAATGTTGAGGACGCCTGGGATCGAACCTTGGGTGGAGAGGATATTCCACCACATCACCCAGGACGATCAACCACGGAGGCTGGTGTTGGAGGTGGCTAACGGGGACGGCAGTGGATGAGACGGGTGGGTAAAAGGGGTTTGGTTTAAGAGGAGGTTTTATGGGACGAAAGGCAGAGGGTCGATTGTGGATCGGGTCCTTGCATGCGTTGATTACAATAACGTACAGGAAGGAGGATTGGGCGGTTGTAGGTCAAAGGATTCAGGGTGAGTAGTGAAGGATAGGAAACCTGGTGGTGAGGCGACTAGAGTACAAAAGATGGACGATGATGAGCCAAATCGACCAAGGAAATCGGTAGTGGTGAGGAAGGTCCTCGTCGGTGGGTGTGCAGAATTCCGATGAAGCGTAAAGTGAGGAGTTCAGATCGGGGGTGTGTGGTCGACGCTGCATTTCTACAGATTGTGGAGGATCGTCGGTGGTGGGTTCTGACGGAGAGCAACGGGAGGAAGTGGGAGAGGGATCTAGGGCTTTGGAGGCTTAGCTGAGAGTGTGCAGAGATGATTGATAAGCGCTGCTGGTGTGCGATTGGGTAGGTGGGATGTCAGGGTTGGTATTTGTGGTTGGCCTCTCCTTCTCATCAGTCATATGTATTGCTTCCACCCGAGATTGCCTACGAGTCACCCTCTTCAGTGGAAGGAGGGTTTTGGATTGCTAGATTTGACCATGTTCTTACCATGGGAAATCAGCCGTTGCTTCTATAGGGGAAAGATGAGAGGTTGACAAGGTACCTTCAAAAGAGATAGAGACGATTGCTGACTCGATGGATGTGACTGCAAGCAATCGGTGGCGATGAAGTACTCTGGCAATGTTCATAGAGAAGAGAAGATGGGTGCAGATAGGAAATTGGGTATTTGTTTGGACAAGGTTGTCTCATTATCTACATGTATCAGTCGATCAAGTACACTTCAAACTACCAAGATGGGATGAACATTTAGTATTATTCACCACGTGTCCAGTATAAACAAATTAGAAAGGGTACAAATCAAAAATCAATGAAATGAAGATTTGTTAAATCTAATTGGATCTTCCTAATTTAGTTGGCATTGGATCAATTTAGTTGTATTGAGATCGGCCATTTTCAAATCATATTTATCATCAAGTTAGACTTGGGCCGAGAAAGGGTGGCCCAAAAAAAATCTTCTGTAATATCGGTCCGTATCAAAATTTGGGATTGGGTCGTGACTTGCTACGTCCATTACGATGATGGCCATTCTTTTACGATAAAATCCCGATTCCTAAAAATTCTGACCCTTTTTTATTTTAAACACCTTAAACTCAAAATAAAATGTTATTATATTTTTTCTATATATATATATATATATATAAATGTATATCTATATTTCAAAACAAATTATATACATCATTCTTGGATTTAATTGAAAATCCAAGAATTTACAAATGCTCTTTTATTACGAGACATGAACAACCTCAAGGTTGTTGTATCATTGTCGAAGGATCGAGAAAAGGTTTTACCCTTTGTCCATTCACCTTGAACGTGGTTCCTTTTCCTGGATCAATTAGCTCAATCACACCCTCATGATATACTTTTGCAATTTGATACGGTCCTGTCCACCTAGACTTTAATTTCCTGGGAAATAACTTGAGTCTGGAACTGAATAATAGAATTTGTTGTCCCTTAATGAACTCTTTTGGAAGAATTTTTCTATCGTGCCATTTTTTTGTATTTCCTATATAAAGCTTAGCATTTTCATATGAAAAATTCCTATGTTCTTCCAGTTCACAAAGTTGTAGAGTTCTCTTTTTTCCATCTTCATCCAAACTCATGTTAAGTTCCTTTTATGGCCCAGTAAGCCTTGTGCTCTAACTCTATGTTAGGACCATAAATGTCCTACACATTAGAAAGTTATATAAAGAATTATAGTTTAATTATAGAGTTTGATTTATTAATTGTAAAAAGCCTTTAATTGCTTAATGGGCTTTAGAATAGGCTTAAAGGGCCATGGGCCTTAGGTATTTAGCCTAGATTTAAATATCTTGCTAAGCCTTAGAAATTAGGTGAGCACAAGAATCGTTCATTATTGTCATAGTTTATTATTGAAAAGCTTTGTAAACACTCTGAAAGGTTTATCAAAGTGATATGGATGACAAGTTGAAATCATACTGATTGTTCTATTCTATTGATTTCTTATTTGTATGCACTAATCTATGATCTATAATTAGTATCAGAGCATACATACGATTCGATTCAAGGTATTCACAAGGTTTCTGGTAAGGTTTCTTGACAATTTTTATCGACTGTGTTCTTGGTTTAAAATTTTCATCTTTTGATTTCTGATAAATTGGTTGATTCTGCGCATTCCATTCCATTAGTATTGATCTCGTTAGTATTTCTACAAGTTTTCAGAACACAATTTTATCGTTTTAAGCATTTTCTGTCAAAATCAAGATTTCTTAAAGTTGTCTCTGTTCTTGAAAAAGCTTCAATTTTTTCATCAAAATCATAGTTTTTGCTTGAAAATCGTTTAGGGTGTTGTTAGTTTTGTGTTTTTGGAAAGTTTCTAATCTTTCAGGAACTATTTTGGGCAACCCTAATAGCATACAAGTCAATTTGTTCTCCACAGCCGTCGTGTCCGGAAGATATCAGCTTGTTTCCGGGTAAGTCTCAAATCTCGTCACTTTCCGGATAAATCTACCCGGGTTGTCTAAACTTCCCGGTAATAGACTATCCGAAATATCCATCCGGATTATTGTGTTTCCCGGAAAGTCTTAACTTTCCGGTACTTGTCCGGTTTGTTAATCTATCCGGTTACTCCAAGTTCCAGATAATTCTTCCCGGACACCTCTGTTTCCGGTATCACCTTCAATCCGGATACTTCCAACATATTCATCCGGTCACTCCTTGTTCCCGGTATGTTTGTTATTCTTTCGTTATCCGGTTAATTTGTTTTCTTGCTTTACCCGATAACTAATATCTATCCGGTAAGCATACTTTATCCGGTAACCTAGTGTTATCCAGTAACTTTAGTTTATCCGGTCACTTTTGCTATCCAGACACCTCACACACATATCTAATCCGGACACTTCCTGATCAGACACTTTTCATCTGGATCCCTATCCAGTAAGTTCTGCTTAGCTTAATTTCTTACCAGTTCACTTTCAATCACTCTTAGAACCTGCGTTAGGACTTTCACTTGTAGTGCCTTGTGTTAGGATTTCACTTTGAATCGAACCTATCGTCTGACGATCACCTTAGTGCACATTACAAATGATGTCTCGTGACGCGCTAGCTATCGACACTGATGCAAAGCCACCGACCCTCTATCAGGGAGAATATAGCCAATGGCGAGACACATTCCTCATCTTCATCGAAGCTAAAGACAACTTCGAATATATCTAGCAAGCTCTCTCTGAAGGCCTACAATAAACCCCTATGGTGACCGTACCTGAGCAAGCAACAGGTGAGACAGCTATACCTAAGCCAAAGAAATACTTGGACATGACCGAGGAGGAAAAGAGCAGATTCGATGGTGAAAAGCATGCCAAGAGATATCTGGTCCAGGAACTACCAAACCAGATCTACACAGTCATAGACAGCTACAAGCATACTTCAAAGGGCATGTGGGACCAAGTAGAGAAGATGATGAGTGGGAGCAAGGTTGGAAACCAACTGAAGATCAATAGTTGCATCACCAAGTTTGATGGCTTCAAGCAGCGCAACGGCGAATCAATCACTCAAGCCTATGAACGATTCTGCCTCTTTCTGAACGAGCTCCACAAGAACCATATCACTCGATCGAATATTGAGAATGCTCTCAAGTTTCTATATAACCTCCTGCCATAATGGAAAGTGTTTGCTTCTCACATCAAACACAACAACCTGATGGAGCACGTCCGAATCCATGAACTCTACGAGATGCTCTTGCAAGACGAGGATGAAGTAATGGAGATACTGAGCAGCCAGAAATCCGCTTCCAAGTCACATGCCGATCCACTCACTCTTGTTTCTTCAAAAAGAAGCAAATCTTCAAGTCGTCACTCCAAACGAACCCAAGAGCCGAGTGAATCTGAACCAGAATCTGAAGAAGTGGAGGAAAGCGATTATGATCCTGAACTGACTGCAGTAAATAAAGCGGTGGCTCTTATCACCAGATCTTTCCAGCAAAAGTAGTTTTTCAAGAAACCTTCTTCTAATAATCAGCGCTATTCCACTACCCCCAACAAGCTCCATGATTATAAGAAGAAATACGAAGGAAAGGGTAAGTCTGATGAACACAAGAGATCTGATCACAAGGAGAAGAATGAGAAGCACGATCGAAAGGATGAGTCAAAGAAGAAGAACGAGCCTGTCACATGCTACAATTGCGGCAAATTGGGCCACTTTGCCAAAGATTGTCGTAAGCCATTCGTGCGCAATGTGGAATACTATAAGGCAAAACTTCTGCTAGCAGAACATAAAGTGACTGGAGAAACTCTATTTGTTGAAGATGACCACTGGCTGACTCGTTCCGATAGTGAAAGCGATTTTGAAGATGTTGATGCTTTCATGGGGAATCATTCTCCTTAATCCGAAAAGGCAAATATGTGTCAGGTATGTGATCCAATTAATCAAAACGTAGTCGAACAGATGCAACCACTTGTTAAACGAGTAGTATCTTATAAGGCCACCACTAATAAACAACTGCTTGAAATTAACTCGTTAAAAGAAAAGCTAGATGTTCAAAAGCGCATAACTGAAAAATACAAGTCCGATAATGCTAATCTAAAAGAAAAAGTGCAAATCTTTCTTTAGCACCAAATGACTTAAGGGCCAAGATATCTGAATTAAATCTAAAGCTTGATTAGTGTGAGAATGAGAAAGCATAGATTATTTATCAATGCTCCTCTCTCCAAATCCAACACAAAGAGTTTATTTCAAAAATAACTGATCTTGAAACCAAACTTCACAAAAGAGGTCAAACTGATCAGACAATTCACATGAACAACCCCAAGGATATCACATACTTTAACAAGGAATGGGGTATTGGGTACGATAACCCTCAATACTTGAAAAAGATTTTATCAATGAGACCTACTCTTTATCACTTTAGTTTTCTTGGTCTCGAAAAGAAGTATCCTCAATATAAAACCAAATGTACTGGTCATCTTGAAAAGGAAAAGGAAGAGGAAACTAAGGAATACAAACGTGCACACACCACAAAAATGCAGTTACCTTTTGTGTATGAACGTCTTAATTATTCCTACAAAAAGAACAAATCCAAGTATCTTTTGAATGACTACTTTGACGGCTATAACGTTGTTGAGCCCAATGATTCCTCCAAAAAGGATGAGGTCCCAGCACCTGAACCCAAAACTGGTAAACTCTATGTTCCTCCCCTCATTTTGGAATCCAAAATAGTCGAGTTAGAGGAGACACTCGAAAAGGAAAGGTCTGATTTTCATAGAGAAAAGCAAGAGCTTCTAAACGAACTTGAGAAACTCAAATCCTACAAAACCGAATCGGTGTCGGGTGAGAAACAGGAAATCCTTCGGAATGAAATCAATCGGCTCACATCAAAACTGTCTGCTTTGGCAACAGAAGTGATGCAAGAGCAAGTGAGAAAGTTTCAACTTCAAGAGAAACTTGACCAACTCCAAAACGAAAATATGAGTTCACCCGAACCTTCCTCGGACTTCTCCGATACATCATCGTGCAAAGCTTTTATTAGCAAAACTTCTTCGCGAAAAGTAAAAGAGTCTCAAGATGATTGTGTTCAAAAGAATCTAAACTCTGAATTTCTAAACGCTTCCGCACCCGATTCTTCTAAAAACACAGATTCAAAGTGTCCCTCACCTCCTGTTAGCTTCAATCTTCCTAATCATAGAAATACTTAGAAGTAGTGAAAAATAGGCTAAGTATAGAAAAGCCTCTCACAGAGGCTCTGCCACTTCTTCCAGAAGATCAGGTCCAGAAAGCCACAGAAGCTATAGAGGTAATCACAGAACCTCTGTAGTGCGCAAGAAGAAGATCAACTCGGAAACAAGTGGACTGCTCCACAGAAGGTCAGACCATAGAACCTCTGTAATGCCTTACAGAGCCTCTGTGGTCTGCTATGAAGACTTGGAAGATATTACTGGATACTTTCATCAACTTGCATGGAAAAGTACTGTCAAAACACGTGTCAAGCTCTGAGTGGACTCAATAGGGCATGGTACAAAATAGACGTCTGCGCCATTTAATGCATTTACCAATAGTACATCTGCTCCATTAAATGCGCATGGCTCAAACAACTGCTCACACCATCCAGTCCACTGTTCACACCATTCAGTTCACTATTCATGCCGTAAAAGGAACAGTGACCTACTTCATAGTCTTCTAAGAATAGTATAAAAGGAAGTCTCATGTTGAGATCTTCCTAAGAACGATTACACAAGGAATCACTAATACTCTCAAACGTTATTGTCAAATATCTGAGTGTTATATTCTCACACACACCAACAGTTCTTAATCTGTTCTTCGTGTTCTTATTATATATTGAATAAACAGTAATTGTTCAAGAAATCCGTTTTATTCCTTACTGTTTTCTTTATATATGTGCGTTCTAATATCTATCAAACATATCTGTTAGTTTAATACGCTTCCGCATCAAACTCTAAACTCAACTAATAGACTGTTAATCTTGATTAAGTGTATCTGGGTTCCAACAATTGGTATCAGAGCCATCCTTGATTTTCAATATCAAGTGATCCACTTATAAAGATTCGTGATAGATATTATTGTGTCTGGAAACGACTTAAACTTAGAAAATCTTCAAGTTAATCGAAGTAACTCTTTAGTCATACCTTCTTTCTAAAATCTTCAAAAATGACAAATACAAATAATTTCTTTACTACTGGTTCTCTCACTAAACCTCCTAGTCTCCTTCGAGATGAGTATCCTCAGTGGAAAATAAGAATGGTCCATTTTTTCGAGGGCACTGAAAAAAATCAAGTACAATATCTGTACAATCCTCCTCCTATTCCCATGACAGTAGTACCTCGTATACCTGCTACTGCTGAATCTGCCGAAATCCCCGAACATCAAAAACCAAAGCCAAAAGGGGAGTGGTCAACCGAAGATAAAGCAGAAGATGAAGTTGCCCAGAAAACCAAGAGGACATTGATTATGGCAATACCCAACGAACTCTTTCAATCCTTGGATTCATGTGAAACAGCGCATGATCTGTGGAAAGAACTGGAAAGACAGTTGGAAGGAGGTGCTAAAACACAAAAAAACCGAACAGCACAGTACATCAATGAATATCATGCATTCAGAGCCTCTTCAACAGAATCTCTGCAAACAACATACGACAGATTCAACTCTCTAATCAACAAGTGCAGAAAATCAGGCATTGACAGAACTTCTGAAGAAAACAATGTCATGTTTTTAAAAAGTCTAAATGAAGAATGGCTCCAGCTGTCTATGTCCCTACAGACAAATCAGGATCTAGACACCTGGACTCTCTCTGATCTTTACGGAACATTAGCCGCACAAGAACCTCAGATAGCACAGGCTAAAACACTAACCATTGTACCATATGCATTGGTTAGTAAAACTAAAGAAGATGCACAGAGACCAAGAAATGAAAAAGCCACAGAGGAGAAGAAGAAGGAGAAGAAGAAGATGGTGAGAATAGACAGTGAAGAAGAAGAACAAGCAGAAAAAGAAATAACTCTTGCGTCACTAGCTAAATCTTTAGCTCTATTGACAAAAGAGTTCAGAGGAAACAGAAGAGGTTCCGGAAATGAAAGATATGATAGAGAAAACAGAAGAGATGACAGAAGAGAAGAAGAATCGAGTGGCCGACAGAGGTCAAGCGAAAGACATTACAGAGGAAATGACCGACAGAGGTCAGATGACTCGGTAAGCCACATACAGCAAGAATGCTACAAATGCGGCAAACATGGTCACTATGCAAATGAATGTAGATCAGAGAAAGGTGGAGACCTACAGAAGTCCAATGATCGAACAGGAAACACTCCTCAAGGGTGTTTTAACTGCGGCAAACCCGGCCATTTTGCGAATGAATGCAGAAGCAGATCAAATCGCCCACAGAGGGACTCTGCTTTCTACAAAAAGAAAGCCGAGTATTATGCTCAAAAATCCTTAATGGCAAAAGGACATTCTGAGGAGAACACAGAAGACTTCCAGTCAGACTCTACTTCTGACGATGAACATACCGCCAATGCCCTCTTCTGTGGCATGGCAGAAGTCGACTCCTGCACTGACTCTGAGGTATCTACTTCAAATTCCAACTCTTGTATTACCTCTGTAGATGATAATACACTTAGAATTAACATTGAATTAATTGAACTGAAAGAGATAAATCAAAGTATTCAGAAAAGACTCACCTTCAATGAGAGAGAAGTACGGCTTCTCACTCAAGAAAAAGAAAAGATTTTTGAGGAAAAAGAGAGAATAGAAAAGAATTGGAACAAAACTCTAGATCCTTTAAAAAAACAAATTTCTGAATTAACCAATACGTTAAAAGATAAAGCAAAAGAACTTTCAGTTTCAAGGAGCGAAACTACTGACATAAGAGCTCTTAAAGAATACTTTCAAAGAGAAAGAGAGGTATTATGGCAAGATTTACTCAGAAGAGAAGTTTTGATTAAAAACTATAAAGATGCACAGAAAGTTTATGAAAAAGTAAACTCACAAATAGGAAGACGAGGTATAGGGTATGATGATATTACCCTATGTGTTGAAGGCAAAAGAAACAAACCTCTGTCCTCTTTATTTGTGATTGGAAAAACGAACAAACCAGATTTTCCAAATCTAATCTCTGTAAGAAAAAAGGGCGAAAATCTCTGTGGATCCTTACTTGAAGAAACATAAGAAGATGATTAACGTGTGGTTTGAAAACACAGACTCATCATCTTCAACCTCTGTCAATAGAGGTATCAAACCAAAGAAATATCTGAAAACACAAGATCAGATTGGTATCTTCAAGTTTGGTAAACCAGAGACCCAAACACAGGTTGCTTTTGTCTGTTTGATAAACATTGAAAAGAAATTATCAGCAGAAGCTCCTGAATTTAAACCCATTTTTTCAGAAGAAAACTTTAAAAACTTAATTGAAAAAGAAATTTTGGAAATATGGAAATCAAGCGTTTTAGAAAATTTCTGTACATCTTCTATAGATAAAACTCTCACTGAAGAAATCTTATTAGAAACCTCTGCAATCTATGAAAACTATTCTACAGAGGAAGAAAGCTCGTACGATACATGCTCAGAAAATCAAGCCTCTATTGAAAGAATTGACTCAACCTCTGTATACGAGGACGATTCATCCTCTGACAACTCAGAGACTGATTATAAATCAGGGATAATTCACTGTGACCCAGAGGATGTCAAATTCTCCTCTGAAGTTCCTCACAGAACTATTTCTCCAAAAGAGAAACTCACAGAGATTCCAATCTGCCAAGATTTTCTAAAAATGAATCTACATATCAAAACCTCTGCTGAGCTTAAAATGTTACAGAAGACCTCTATTGATCCTATAAATTCTAGATTTTCAAAACCCAAGGTTAATAAATCTTTTTCTTCTGTGACAGTGATGAAAGAAGTTCACCACAGAAGCAACCCACAGAAGCCAGGTCCTAAACAGAGCTTTTGCAAACAACATTCGAGTATTCATAGATCTTCTAGTAATAGGAAATCTAATGTAAAGAAAGAATGTAATGCCTCTGTGGCTGAGTTTAAAAAATTCAATGAAAAGTTCAAGCAAATTACATCTCATATTCAATACTGTCATTGCTTTGATCTTATGTCTAAACTTAATAATCATTTTCAAGTCAAGTCTGTTTACTCTCTACGACAATTCAAAAGTCAAATCCCACAAAGAAACAATCTGACTCTTCTGCAGAGAACAAAATGTATTTCAAGAATGCCAAAAGCAAACTTGAAAAACTCTAACAATATTGGACCCATATGGATATGGGTACCTAAATCTCTGTGATTGTCCTGCAGAAGAAGTATGTGCCAATCTGGTATCTAGACTCCGGATGCTCAAGGCACATGACTGGTGACAGAAGTGCACTGTCCACGTACAAAGAAACACAAGATGGTGGATTTGTGACTTTTGGAGACAACAAGAAAGGACACATAAAAGGCTATGGAGTCATAAGGAAAGAAGACGTTTCTGTATACAAAGTTGCATATGTGGATGGCCTTAAGCACAACCTACTCAGTGTAAGTCAACTATGTGATACAGGATTCAATGTGTTGTTCAAAAGAACTTTCTGCTCTCTACAAAGTGAAGAAACAAGTATGGAACTTCTGCGAGCTGAAAGAATAGGTAATCTATATCTAATGAACTTCAACTCAAAGAACAAAGACAAAGTTTGCCTTGTTGCCTGCAAAAGTGAAGAAGCCTGGTTATGGCACAACAGGTTCTGTCACTTAAATTTTCACACATTGGAAAAACTGGTCAAACTTGATCTAGTTAAAGGTTTGCCAAATGTTAAATTCAATAAGGATCATTTATGTTCTGCCTGTGAGATGGGAAAACTCAAAAGAGCTTCCCACAAAGGCAAAACAGATGTATCTTGCACTAGACCTCTGTACATGCTTCATGTCGACCTCTGCGGTCCCATTGCCATACAGAGCCTAGGTGGCAAGAAATACATACTTGTCCTAATTGATGAGTATTCGCGTTTCAGATGGGTTGAATTCGTTAGAAAGAAATCAGATGTTCCAAATATATTGATAAATCTAATGAAAAGAATCCAAGTTCTTTATAATTGCAGAATACAGAAGTTAAGAAGTGACAATGGCACAGAATTTAAAAACTCTGTCATTGAAGCCTATCTTTCAACAGAAGGAATATCACAGAACTTCTCTGCAGCTCGCACTCCACAACAGAACGGTGTTGTCGAAAGAAAAAATCGAACACTTGTGGAAGCCGCAAGAACTATGATGTCAGCATGCGGATTATCAATGAACTTTTGGGCAGAAGCAATTTCTACTGCGTGTTATACTCAAAATCGATCAACCATTGTGAAAAGACACCACAAGACGCCTTACGAATTGCTTAACAAACGGCGGCCAAACATCAAATTTTTCCATGTATTCGGATGCAAATGCTTCGTCTTAAACGACAGAGATGCAAGAGGAAAGTTTGATGTAAAAGCAGATGAAGGCAAATTCATTGGATACTCTGCCACTTCCAAAGCCTACAGAACATTCCTTACAAAGTCTCACAAGATTGTAGAAAGCATCAATGTTTCTTTTGATGATTCATTCCAAATGACTTCTGAACAAATCAGTTCAGAACTTGGAATTAAAGGGAAATCCTCTGTTATCTCACAAGCAAAAGAAGACTTGGATCTTCTATTTTTGGAGATGCTCCACGAAAACATTGATCCTTCTGTTGGAACAATCAGGGTTTCTGAAGAACCATCCTCTGTCAGACAAAATCCTACAGGTTTGTCTCTAACTGGTCCTAACAATGCTTCATCTTCTTCTGTAAATACTACAGATGCAATTGCCGAAGCAGAAGAAAGTGCAGAAGATGAAACATCAAGGAAAACGACCACAGAAGCTGCACAAACCACAGAAGAACCAATTACAGAGGAAATCGAGGACCAAGACTATACGTCCTCAGAGGAACAAACTCCACCACCACTCATACCAATCATTCCACAAACGGTAGAATCAACTACCAAGGCACGAAGAACAACAGAGGCTACACAAGAAGAAACACAAGAAGAAAGTCTGAATGACATTGATGATCATCTTCCACGCACAACTCAATGGACAAAAAGCCATCCTCCAAACCAAATAATCAGAGAACCTTCTGACGCAGTAAAAACAAGGTCTGTCACTGCTAACTTTTGTTTCTTTACAAATTTTATTAGTGTGATAGAACCAAAGAAGATTTCTGAAGCCCTAGATGACCCAAACTGGGTAGACGCCATGCAAGAAGAACTTTTTCAATTTGAGCGTAACAGAGTATGGACTCTAGTACCTCTGCCAAGAGGAAAACAGGCCATTGGGACTAAATGGGTCAACAGAAACAAGAACGATGAAGATGGAGTGGTCATCAGAAACAAAGCAAGATTAGTAGCAAAGGGATATAGACAAGAAGAAGGCATAGACTACGATGAAACTTTTACCCCTGTCGCACGGCTCGAAGCAATAAGAATATTCTTAGCCTTCGCAGCCCACAGAGGTTTTAAAGTCTATCAGATGGACGTAAAATCAGCTTTTCTCAACGGTGAAATCCAAGAAGAGGTCTACGTTAATCAGCCACCAGGATTTGAAAGCTCAAAGTTTCCAAGGCATGTATACTACCATGAAAAAGCTCTATATGGACTGAAACAGGCTCCACGAGCATGGTATGAACGACTTTCTACCTTTCTTCTAGTCAATGGTTACAACAGAGGTACAACAGATACTACCTTATTCTATAAACGCAAAAGTAGTGAGATAATGCTTGTACAAATATATGTAGATGACATAATTTTTGGGTCTACTAATTCAGAAGAGTGTAAAAGATTTGAAAAACTCATGCAGAGTGAGTTTGAAATGAGTATGATGGGAGAATTAACTTTCTTCCTCGGACTCCAAGTCAAACAATCATCAGAGGGAATTTTTTTAAATCAAGCTAAATATGTCTCTGACATTCTTTCCAAGTATAGCTTCTCTGATGCCTCTGCAATGAAAACTCCAATGGCCACTGGAAACAAGTTATTCTTAGATTCAAATGGCATCTCTGTAGAATGCACTCTCTACAGAGGCATGATTGGATCTCTGTTATACTTAACAGCAAGCAGACCTGACATTATGCATGCCACATGTCTCTGTGCACGCTATCAAGCTAATCCAAAGAAATCACATTATGATGCCGTAAAGAGAATCTTTAGATACCTAAAAGGGACCAAAAATCTTGGTCTCTGGTATCCACAAAACTCTGGTTTTGGTCTTAAAGCTTATACAGATTCAGACTATGGAGGATGCATGCTCGACAGAAAAAGTACCTCTGGGAGTTGTCAATTCCTAGGTGGTAAACTAGTCAGTTGGACCTCCAAGAAGCAGAATTGTGTTTCCACATCCACTGCAGAAGCTGAATACGTTGCTGGCGCTAGCTGTTGTTCTCAGGTTCTATGGATGAAGACTCAGCTAAAAGACTACGGCCACATCCTGTTCAAAATACCCATCTTCTGCGATTCCAAAAGTGCTATTGCTATCTCTGCCAACCCTGTGCAACACTCAAAAACCAAGCATATCGATATAAGGTAACACTTCTTGAAACATCATGTTGAATATGGTACAATCGAAATGCATTTTGTGCCCACAGAATATCAACTCGCTGACTTATTCACCAAAGCACTAGACGAGAAAAGATTCAACTTCTTGGTGGGTAAGATAGGAATGATTAACATGGTGTGAAAATCCTCAGTAAGTATAGTCTTATCTTCTGTAAATAATAAGTAAATACATTGCTTAAATTATTGTCTTGAAAGATTCTACTTCTATATGTAAATTCTTAAAATCTTCAATAGTTCTTGAAACTACAGAACTTCTGTAAGGTCTGCTCAGAACCTCTGACAACCTTCACAGAACCTCTGATAGACTTGACCTATGTACTATGCAAAACTTATCATATTCTGATCCAAGCATAGATCAAGGGGGAGCAAAAGGAAAATTCTTGATCTACAGAAGTGATCAGATCAAGGGGGAGCAAAAGGAAATTACTTGATCTACAGAGGTGATTAGATCAAGGGGGAGCAGAAGGGAACCCTGAAATGATCTAAAGAGATAAAACTTTCAAGGGAAAGCCAAAGAAAAATTTCGATGACTCCATATCGACAGAAGTCAGATATCACTGCCGAGAAAAGAAGAACCAAAAGGTCTGTCTCTCGCACAAAAGGTTTTTGGAAAACAATTTTCTAGGACAAGAATTGTCAAATATGTCCTAAATATACTGTGAATAACATTTCAAAAATCAAAAGCTCAAAAAAAAATTCACAAGATTCGAATTAGGAGAAATTTAAGGTCATAGAGCTTCTGTTGAGCTCAACAGAGCTTCTGCAGGAAATATGCTCTATGATCACAAATTAACCTTCTGTCGATCTTTTGGAATGTTATCTCGAAAACCGAAAACGCAGACCATGACCTTCTCGAACAAACCGTTTTTTTAAAAAAGTTTTCTCGGACACAAACTTTCAAATATGTCCGAAAAACATCTCTTAAACCAAATCAAAAATTGGATGATCAAAAATACTAATAAAATTTTTGTTATGAGATTTTTTCTCTCATAGAGCTTCTGCTGGCCCTCACAGAACTTCTGCAAGTTCCAACAGAGCCACAAAACCTCTGCGAAGCAAATTTCTTCACAAAAATCCGATTTTATCCTCTCCAATGCCTTTACAAATGTTTTGGTTAAAGAAGAACCTCACAGAAGTCATGATAACAATGAGATATATGAAAAAGGGATAAACATCAAAGATTTTCAAGATCACAGAGCCTCTGTAAACTACAGAAGCTCTGCCAATCTGATTACTTGGGCATCTCTGTAGTAATAACGGTTACTTTTACTGCGAGTGAAACTCATATGGCTAAAATCAACCTCACGCGCCTAGCATTAATGGGCCGCGCACGACGTCCTGTCATATTCTGACAAGGCCTACGTGTCCCATTTTCATTGGGCATACATGGAACGTTTTTATTTGGAAAGTTGAACCCGCCGCTCAAACTCGAGTGCGGATTCCAAACTTTAATCCATTACCATATATTTTACTCTTTCGAATTCTACCGTTTTACCATCCTATAAAAACAAGTTTTACCCTGACATAAAACCTTTTACAAACTCTCATCTTCTTCTCCGGCGAAACCCTGCAAAACACTTGCAAATGGCTTCATCTTCTCGAGCTACATCCTCTGAACTCTCTCCGGCGAACTCAACGGAAAACTCCCCTGCTCATTCAGAACATTCTGAAAACCCCAGCCTTGCAAGAGATATTGAACAACAAGATTCCGGGGACTCCGTAGACTTTGCTCCGACGACTCACCTGCAAAACTTCATAGCTAAGGATCATTTCGAAGCCAATCTTCCCATCAAATCCAACAACTGCTATTTGGTCCCCTCACCCACTACTTTCGGCGAAGCCCATGCCATACTTCTGAACATCATGGAAAACCATGTCCTCTTCCCTCTACTATCAAGAACTCCTAACAAAATTCCAGTCCGTTATTTGAACCAATTTTGGCAAAGCTGCAGATTTGATAAAGACGATTCTCTTATCAAAGGGTACATTTCAAGACCTGATAAATCTGAACATCTTGAAATCAAGTTCAACAGAACAATGTTCTCACTTGAATTCAACCTACCAACAAGGGGTCTTCTGGGTTTGAAAAGTTATGCAGAGCAACCAACAGACGAAGAGCTCTGTCGATTCGTGGAAATGCTTGGGTACAACACCCAACTACGGAAGAGAAATGACTTCCGCAGAGGCCGATTACCACCTCTGTGGAACACCTTGTTCTCTATTCTCAACAGATGCCTGACAGGAAAGATAGGGAGTATTGACCAGAGCTCACATCAAATCTTGAGCATCATGTATGGGGTTTACTATGATCTTCCACTAGATTATGCGACCATAATGATGCAAGAGATCATAAACACCATCGACAGAAAGAACAACTCAAAAAGGGTCAAAGAGAACGATCCCAACTTTCTACCACCTCTGCAATTCCAAAGAATATTGGGAGTACTGTTCGAACCTCTGCTGCTAATCCAAAATTGGCCAATGGAAGGGCCAACTCCCAAACAGTTCCCGATGAACAAAAATACCCCCACTGATCACGCTGATGGCTACTCACACTGCAGACCTCTGTCAAAGAAACTTCTACGCTACGCATCGAACATATCCCTTAAGAAAGAGTATATACGCGATCATAGAACTCCAAAACCGAGTCCTATGACACCCCCGCGTTTAGGTGTCCCCCTAGGAACAACGATAGCAAAACCTCTTTCCACTCAAGCAGAAAAGGATCACAAGTTAGCAAAACACATGGCTATTCAACTCAGCTTCATAGCCAAACGCGCAGAAATAATGGGAAAGAAATCTTCAGCAAAGACCTCTGCTTCTACTCCAAAAGCTAAGAAGAGAAAAACCGCAGAAGGCACATCAACCAGCACTGCAGAAGATAGACCTTCACCTCCCCATGCCACATAGATTGGCTCCTCTGCTCCTCCCCTTTTCACAAAACAGAAAAAGAAAAGATCCAAATCAACAAAGGAAGGGGCACCAAAACCAAGAAGGAGGAAAACCAAAAAGAAGCATGGTAAATCATTTAAAAAATTGGTTACCATTGCAGAAGAGGCAATCATAGAGGGTGAAACTGCAGAAGAAGAAGATGCAGAAATAGGAATGACAGAAGAAGGATATCAATCACCCTATCAATCTCCAGATAGATTTGCTCACCAGGGAGACCGGAATGATTTCCTACAGAACCCCGAAATTGCAAACACCCTTAATACAGCAGGGTGGACGGCACAACCTCTCGACCACCACTCTCCAGAAGAACATGATTTCTTCATTTCTGGTATTGACACTCATCTACAAGAAGATGACACAACACCCAGAAATCAACCAGCCGAAACCCCTGTGATTTTACAAAACCCTTTCATTCAAGGATTGGACGTCCACAGAAGAAGTCCAAACCAAGCTTCAGAAGATACAGAACAAACCGAAGCTGAGTGGAATACAACTGAAGTTACAGAGGCAACGGCTGTAGAAGAAACCACAGAAACAGGGATAGAAATCTCAGAGGTAGATTCAGATGAAGAAGAGGCTATCTGGATACGAAAAGGTCTCTATCATCCTCATGTCATGAGATTATACGGATCTCATCACATGTATGACTCCTTGAGCACAGAGAAAGGAACTTCCACAGAACCAGAAGAAGAAACAAGAAAAGATGCCGAAGTTGAAGAAGGCACACATCAATCACCCCCTCCCAGTGCAACCCACATTTCTGACACCGCAGGTCTAGCTGCAGAAGGTGTCATTGAAAAAGAGCAGCACAGCTCGAACCTCACCCAACCCATCCAGCCAGAGGTTACTCTTTCAACCTCTGTGCCCACAGAAACCGGGGAATCCATTCCTAGGGAGTCTCCTCAAAGAGACTCACCTAATGTTCATGATCAATCGCCCCAGATCACACAAGAACACCCTACAGAGGAATTCGTTTCCTCTGTCACGCACACATTAAGGCCAAACCTTCTTTCAGAGAGAAGTAGTGAGCACAGAGACGAAGAGACTCTAGACAAGTCTCCTAGTCAACAAAAGGACATTCCAATACCCACCTCTGGAGTGGATTTGGACTCTGTTCTTCACAGAACTTCTGTAGAGAACGAAACTCAGGTTTCCTCTCGAGGATCAGAAGGAAATCCTTCCACCCCCATCGTACAAACAAGGGTGAACGAAGGTGTCCCAGGAACAGGGATTCACTCTGGAGACGAATGTGTTCCTCCAGAGGTTACACAAGGAACACAAGTATCAAGGGATGAGTTCCAAACCCTTGTCACCTCTGTGAACCAAACAATGAAAGAGTTGCAAAGCTCTTTCAAATATTTTGCAGAGACAACATCTACAGCTCTCTTGAATCTGAACACCAAAATGGACGATCTGTCCACAGAGGTGAAAAACGCCATCTCAGAGATAAAGTCTTCTGCAACAACCACTGCCAAAGAAACAGCCACTTCAGCCGCTCATCAATTCAAAACAACTGCAACTTCCGCGTTCAGGGACTCAGTCAAAGAATTCCTTGATCAATTGAACAAACAGACTTCAGTGTCAACGGGCATCACTCCTGCAGATCTAAAGAAGGCCCTACAAAAAGTTCAAGAAGAAGCCATACGAAATACCATGCTGATGCAACCCAAAGACTACATGACAAGAGCACAGCTGACAGAGCTTGGGCATAACGTGATTAATCAAGTGACAGAAGTCATCCTTTCCTTCACCACTGCCAATGCTAACTTCGTCAAAGATTTCAGAGAAAGTGTAGGAAGGATGAGATTCAAAACAGAGGCAGAGCTAGCAACTCTTCTTGGCCTCTGTGATGATGTCTGCGCGAAACTGATCGCTGCTGGAGCCACAATGCCAAAGAAACCCGATGCTTCCTGCAGAGCAGAGGGTACATCAGACAAGGGTCAGGATGACTCTGATGATGATGACCATCCTGGTCCATCAGATCATCCTGAGGGGGAGAAAACTACAGAGAAAACTGCAAGCAGAGGACTTACAGGTCCACCAATAGCCGCAGAACCTCTGAGTCAAGCACCTCCAGAACAAACCCAACAACAAACTCAAAGAACCACAGAGAATACACCCATCTCTGTGGATTCAACCTCTGAAGAACCCAACACTACAGAAGCAGATAAGCAAACCTCAGAGGCAACAACCGCCCCTGAGGTAATCATTTTGGAAGAAACAGATGAACCAACCACAGAGAAAACACCCACCTCTGTGGAAACACCCCAAACCATACCCAGAAGAAAATCGATTGCCACCAAACCAAAAAGAGCAACGACCTCTGCTTCTGACATTCTGAAAAGGATGCACACAACAATTAATGATCGTATGGTGAAGAGAGAAGAAGAAAGGCACAGGTTCACTTTAGCTTTCAGAATGACAAGAAGATTCAATGACAACACTTCATCAACATAAACTGAGCTCACAGAAGAAGTCACCAAACAACCTCCAACAGAGGTTACAGAGAAAGTCAAGCCAACAGAACCATCGCCACAAAAGTCCTCTAAGTCACAATCGTCAAAATCCACAGAGGCAACCTCCATCAAACCTACAGAAGTGCAAACCTCAAATCCCACAGAAGCAACAGGTTCTGCCACGACAACAAAAGATAAAGGCAAAGGGATACTGACAGAAGAGCCTAAGAAGAAGAAAACATTGTCAAAGCCAACAGAGAAACTGATGAAGAGTGCGTTTGACGCCTTTCAAACCCCAAAACCCGAAGAAGTTGACTGGACACATGGATTGAAGCCTCTGCCAGAAACTCCTTTAACTGGTAGAGCTGCAGAAGTTGTTCAACAAATGGAGAGTCTCAGAAGACAAATTCCATGACCTGGTCCAACACATGAAGAAATGGAAGAAGTGGTATACAAATACCTCTACAAACAATCCTTTCAGACAAACTATCCAATAGATCATGTGACAGATCCAAGGATCAGAGAAGAATTTGAGAACATCTTCACAAGAACAAAGCCAAGAGCCAAAGCAGATGTCTTCTCAATTCACAAAATCAAAAAGGTGATCTTCTGAAGATTCTCCTTCACAAGAACCTATCCAAGGGTCAGGTACAATCTTTACAGAGTCAGAAGAGAGAACAATTCAGAATCTACCTTCGCTGATGCTGACTTAAGAAACATCAATCCATACGATCTACCTGACCTTCTGCAATGGACAAAGGACAACTACAACACAGAGGCAAACACCAGAGCCTATCAAGTATTGAGAAAAGCGATGAGGGAAAAGCTTCTGGTCTACAGCATGATAGATTTCCAGCTGGGAAAGGATCTCAGTCTCAAACATCTGGATCTACGACCACCAGAGGATCGCTGCCCACCAGACGCCATACCAAACTCAATCATCACAGAACCACGGTTTGGGTTAGTATTTCAAAACCCTCAAGGCGAAAATAAACTATTTGTATGCATGGACTGTCAAAAGTACGCAACAAATACTCTGAACAAGTTCAGAGCAAGCCTTATGAAATACAGAGGTTCAAAGAAAATGGATAAAGATGCTGCAGATACTATCATAAGAGAGATTGACGCAACAATTCGCCTAAGAGAACTCTGCATCAGATTCTACAAAGAGATCAGAAAAGTTGGAAGAGACAACAGAAGCTACAATGATTTCAAAGATGCCAAAATCTGATTCTCAGACCTCCAATCTCTGCAAACAAAGTTAAAAGTTTATCTTTCATTGTACTCAAATGTAAAATGTATCTGGCATATTTCTAAATGAAAGAAATTTCGAGGTATTGTTTAACCTCTGTCTTATCCAACTTAGCCTAACTAAACTCAAAGTCAAATTTTTTATTTTTCACTACTTAGGGGGAGATTGTTAGCTTCAATCTTCCTAATCATAGAAATACTTAGAAGTAGTGAAAAATAGGCTAAGTATAGAAAAGCCTCTCACAGAGGCTCTGCCACTTCTTCCAGAAGATCAAGTCCAGAAAGCCACAGAAGCTACAGAGGTAATCACAGAACCTCTGTAGTGCGCAAGAAGAAGATCAACTCGGAAACAAGTGGACTGCTCCACAGAAGGTCAGACCATAGAACCTCTGTAATGCCTTACAGAGCCTCTGTGGTCTGCTATGAAGACTTGGAAGATATTACTGGATACGTTCATCAACTTGCATGGAAAAGTACTGTCAAAACACGTGTCAAGCTCTGAGTGGACTCAATAGGGCATGGTACAAAATAGACGTCTGCGCCATTTAATGCATTTACCAATAGTACATCTGCTCCATTAAATGCGCATGGCTCAAACAACTGCTCACACCATCCAGTCCACTGTTCACACCATTCAGTTCACTATTCATGCCGTAAAAGGAACAGTGACCTACTTCATAGTCTTCTAAGAATAGTATAAAAGGAAGTCTCATGTTGAGATCTTCCTAAGAACGATTACACAAGGAATCACTAATACTCTCAAACGTTATTGTCAAATATCTGAGTGTTATATTCTCACACACACCAACAGTTCTTAATCTGTTCTTCGTGTTCTTATTATATATTGAATAAACAGTAACTGTTCAAGAAATCCGTTTTATTCCTTACTGTTTTCTTTATATATGTGCGTTCTAATATCTATCAAACATATCTGTTAGTTTAATACGCTTCCGCATCAAACTCTAAACTCAACTAATAAACTGTTAATCATGATTAAGTGTATCTGGGTTCCAACACCTCCCTCTACAAATCCCAGTCCATCTGTCCCTGATATTGATTTTTCTACATATATGAATTCCGAAAGTTGTTCAGATGAAGAGTTTCCCAAGTTTGAAATCGACAAACCTTTTCCAAATCACGCCGACTTTCTTTCAAAAGCAGTAAAACGGTCGGTCAAATTTCTCAAAGGTGAATGTTCCACAAAACTAAAAACCCGGTATGTGAATGAAGTTTCTAAAACCGATTCTCATTCTCAAAAACATTCACAGACACAGAAACAGTCCGGTCGACCAAATGATAGACATCCTTCCTACTCAAACTCTACTAATCATAACTTTAAAGATATTTCAGATAATAGTGGTCGGAGAAAGAGGTTCAAACAAGTTTGGGTGGTGAAAAAGTCTAATGAAAGCAAACCGAATACAAAGTCATTTAAGCCAGTTTCGCATGCTAGGACATACAATCACAATCATGATGCTTTTAATTCTCGAACTTCTGTTGAACAAAGTGTGAAGTTTCCTTTAAGAATTTATTCAATTCAACAGTTTTAAAAAAGAATGGTTTATTATGTAGTGTCACTCTTTGAACTGAGAAACGTCATCCAAGTATACCTGGAAAACTCGTCCACAATAACGAGGGTATATTTTTTTCCAGCGATGGACTATATGTTGACAGGGCCAAATAAATCCATGTGGAGTAGATGAAGAGGAGTAGTCACCGAAGAAACTTGTTTAGATATCAAACTAGCTTTGGTTTGCTTCCCTTTTTCATACGCTGAGCATAGAGATTCCTTATCATATGAGTGTTGAGGCAAGCAAGTGATAAGTTCCTTCTTTGAAAGACCATTCAGTGTTTTGAAGTTTAGATGAGAAAGTCTTTTGTGTCATAACCAGTTGATATCTAAAGAGGCCTTTTAGAGAATGCAGATATTTTCAGTGTTGGAAGAGTTCATGTTGATGACATAGCCATTTTCCATGCGAGTATCTGTGAGAGCAAGTTCTCCACTTTTATCACTAATTGTACAAGCTCTTTTAGAAAAGTGTACTAGAAAATCTTTATCACATAGTTGACTAATGTTGAGTAGATTATGCTTCAATCCTTTTACGTAAGAAACTCTTCTGAATGTGGTTAGGTCATTAGTCAGTATGCCGAATCCTTTGGTGTAGCCTTTTCCATTTCCACCGAAGGTCACTGAGGGTCCTTTCTCTTCCTTGTATTCAGTTAGCATGGACTTGTTACCAGTCATGTATCTAGAACAAACACTATTGAGATACCAGATGCCCTTCAGGTCCTGCATTCATAAGGAAGATTAATTTTGAGTTGGTACCCATTTTACAATGGGTCCAACAGTGTTAGTAGATATGGAAGGTTCAACATCCTTCACTTCATCTAATGACTCATCTTCAGTGGTAATCTTCACCTTAGTTAATTTCTTAACTTTGGTGATACTTTTCACCATGACAAGTTTCTCAATCTTAGTGACCTTCTTTGCCTTGACCGACTTTTCAGTTTTGGCATTCATCTTCACTCTAGTTGATTTCTCAGCTGTAGTGGCCTTGGGACACTTACTAGCAATATGATCAATAAAACCACATTGATAACACTTCCTATAGCTTGAAGTAGCTTTAGGTCTGAAAGCAGAGTTAGAAAACCTTAAATGAGCAGGACTAGGAACAAGAATGCATTTTTCCTCAGATTTCGAAGGAATTTTTTGTTCCTCCGATTTCTTTGGTTTTAGATCAACCTTCAGTCTTGGTGTAGGTCTTTGAACAGGTCATATATCTTGGTTCAAAGGTTGAGGTTGACTAGCTGAACGCTTAGGCTTCTTCAGTCTAAGAGCATTATTGGTCTTGGTCGGAGTGATGGAAATGGACTTGCCTGTTTCCAAACACTTGAACTCTTAAGAGTTTCTTCAGGGATAGGAGTGGAAGAGGAAAAGCATTGAGATGATGAGGTGTCAGTGATTGGAGAGACACACATTCTGAAATTAAACATGGAACGATCTCTGTCAGGATTATCCTTTTCATAATCATATCCTAGACAACTCTTAATTTGAGCAGGTATCTGAGCACCTATAATCTCAGTTATCTTTACTGATGATTTACACCATCCTTCGATAGTGGCTTTCTCAACTTTAAACTCAGCTATAGCTTGTTCTCGTTCGATGTTGATTATTTCATTTACAATAACTCGATCTTTTAAGTTTTCTTCGATCTTAGTCAGCTCCTGGATTTTTTGGTGACATTATTCAAGTCATTCAGTTAAGTCAATATTCAGTTTTTTAGCTTGAGTTTTGCCATTTAGAGCATTGTAATGGTCAACAGTCACCAAGTCAATCGTGAAACGTCTATCATCATCGGTAAAAATGGGATCAGTAAAGATTTGATACCTGAGTGGGGTTAAAGGTTTGAGTGGAGGAGGATAAAGCTTCAGATGTTTCATCTTTCACATCTTGGACCTTGGATCTTGGCCATGAGACACAGATAGGTCTCGCTTCTTCTTCTGAGTCTTCCCAGTCATGATCTTCAATGACATTTCCTTTACCTTTTCGCTTATAATTTTTCAGCTTTTGATATTTCTCTTTCAGCTTTTGGTACTTGTCATCTTTGGACCTTGTTGATGAAGAAGGTTTCACAGCTTTCTTGACCTGCACTCACTGGCAAAGTGTCCTTTCATTTCACAGTTAAAGCAAGTCGTTAAAGCAAGTCATTTGGTTGATTTAGGCTTGTCAGCGATGGCAAGAGGCTTGTTTCTTCTGAAGTTTCTTTTCTTGAAAATCTTCTAAAGGAGTTTGTCAAGAGTGCCAGTGACTCATCAAACTCTGAAAGATTGGCTTCTGATAAGTCCTCATAGTTAGAAGGATCTAATTAAGTGATTGTACGAGTAGAGGAGTACTGAGAAGGGACGATCTCGGAAGAGACTAAAGCAACATGTGTGCTTTTGGAATCTTTTTAATCTTTTACGAAATTCTTCTTCAGCTGTCGGGATTGCTCATGATTTAGCAATATCCCATAGAGAGTGATGAGAGATAGGCTTTTTAGGTTTTTTTTGTCAGCTTGAAACACATTGAGTAACTGTCCCAGCTTTCAGAGAGACATTCCAAAACCTTCCCGACCAACAGTCTCAAGATCAATAAGTAAGTAGCTAAAACGTTGATGTACCTCATACATATATTTATTTTTGCCACAGATGAACATCTCATACCGTCTTACCATATTTATCTTTCCGGTTTCTTGTACTACAGTAGTACCTTCATATTGAACACAAAGTGTATCCCACGTGGATTTTGAGGTTTTGAGGTCATGACAGGATGATATACCTGATAGGCGGGTTAACACCCCCCTAAATCTAACCGCAAGTGTACGGGTCGAAGTCAAGTAATAGTACTGAAAGTATGAGTATCGAACACAGGGAACTAGGAACTAAGTATCACAATGACTACAATTGCTATTAACTGAACGATCGAAATGTTGAGTTGTGATTTATAACTTGATTTAAAAACTAAAGATGACTAAAATAATACTAGAATCGTTTAACAGAAGGTTTTGGAAGGACTTTTGATAGAGAAAAGGTTGAGGGTTGGATTCCCTATGGTTATACTACTGATGAACGAATACCCGAACAATAATTCTTACCGATTATTTTTCTATGAACCCTAGTTTATGAAAGTCACTGTTATTCTTTCTCAAGCAAAACAGATTTTATTTCAAGACTGTAGGTGTTATCTCTCGATCTACACCTAGGGTTTTAAAATACATTAAGTCAACTAATCTGAGCGGAAAGTGATTCGGCTATCTCTTCCCGAATCATTTTTTTGGTAATTGATTACTTGATCTAGTTCTTAATAAATTCTCTCAAACTTAATTAAAAACCATGAGAGTCAATTGTAGGTGATCAGACTACAATTGATAATGAAAGCTGAATTCAAAAACTTCATAGATCAAATCGAGTAAAAATAATCGTTCGTGTACACGTCATCCATCATAATTCCATAGTTCCTCCAACCCCCAACATCTAAAGATTCGTTCATGTTGGGGTAAACAAAAACACGAGAATTAAGGTAGAAAGTGGTGTGTGAAATCATGGTTGTCGTGGTAACTGTAAATAATGATGAAATTCCTTCACTCTCGGCTCTGATTCACTTCGCGTGGTGAACTGTCTTCAATCGGTCCTCTCTCGTGGCTTCAAAGTACGTGAAAATACTCTGAAAATCGCCCTCTCGCTGCCTTTCGTCGCACGTGTCGTGATAATGACCTAAATCCGAAAAACGACAAAGTATAGAAAAATCGTCCAGAGAGTTACGCTGTTTTACCCGCGGTTTGCAAACCACGTGGAAAACCGCACGTCTTCTTTTTTTGGTTCTGGGTCAGGTTTGGTTAGAATCTGGTTCGCGGATCTGGGTCGGTTCTTGGGCTTTCCATTGGGCTTCGTTCTGGGTTCTCTTTTGGGTCTTTTTCGCTCCTTTTCTCGATGCTCGTCTTATTTCGGATAACCTGCACAATTCACTAGATAGACCGTAAAATCTCGCCTTTTTGCTTAAATATAAGCCAATCTCATTGGTTTATGGACTGAAAATAATGCCAAAAAGTGGCGTTATCAACAACCCCAAACCAAGCGTTGCTTGTCCTCAAGCAAATTAGCGATAAAAATAGAAATAAAGCATAAATCCTTGAAATAATAACAACACAACTCTCAATCGGTACCACGTAATGCACTGGTGATTTCCCAAACTCGTGAATGCTTATCTCATCCTAGCCTCATTCTTATTATGTTTGACCTATGGCCTTCCATTGTGAGTTGAACTTGTGACAGCTCCGATTCCATTAAGGTTGTACTAGGTCCAAACATACTAGGGAAAACATTTCGCCTCGACCCTACCTCACGGGATTCTCTCATTTCGCTCGAACCTAGGTTATCGCACGTGTTGTCATGTGTAGGAAGTTATGTACAAGAATATTCAAATATTACATGACAACCCTAATGAACGACGCACAAATGTCCAAAAATTGATCTCAGGAAGGAATCAAGTAGCAAGACAGGGAATATCAGTAAAGGTGGTAGCATACCGTAATCACGTTTTCCAGAAGATCATCCAGGTCTTTACAAGGGTTGTAACGGGGCTAGGGTACCGGCTAAGAAATGAAGGGTACAACGGTTCAAAGATCCTTGGTGTGTCAAACATTAACAGTTCTGAACTTCATCACATTCTATCTTATCACTTGGCCCTTTTGTCACTATCGGAGTCACTTTGACTCTCTTATTTTCTGCTGTAAATAAAATCTAAACTAACTTCTTTTGTTGTTGTTTTTTGGGACTTCTATGGTCCTCTTTATTCAGCTTGGGGCTGCATTGGCCCTCTTTTCTATCTATTTTCATGACTAGCTTGTATTCTTTCTTTTCCGCTCTCTCTATTTCAGTTCATTACCGCCTCTGTTTGACACACTTTCGGATAAGGTTGGCTAAGGCTTTTGGCTCGAGTTTAAAGGTGGTTTTAGAATTGAAAAAGGTGAGTGTTTGGCTTCAAAAGGGGTTTTGGTTGCACACAAATGGGTAGAAAGGTACGATAGCTAAAAACGGTTAACATACACACAATGCCTGGAATCATCTCTTACGGTCCACACGATATGGTCTACTATACCCTTACCCAATATCCCGATGGTCGTCTTTGCTACTTAATGCGATATTATAGCGAGATCACTTTATAATCACGACAAGGAATTCAAAAAAGTGTATATGATTTTCGTGTTTAAATCCCTCGAAATGAAAAACGTCTTTTAGGCTCAAATCTCGCTCTTGGGTGGTCCCCACTAATGTCCCTAGTCATGTCTTTTCCCGGTCCTTCCCTAATGGTCACGTTTCAGTCACAAAGTTCTCCCCACAATGGTTGGTCTCAATCATTCAAAACAAGAAAGTATTGGCTACCATGATCTAACCATTCTTAAGTATGGGACATCAACGTGCATTAACGGGGGCCCGATTGGCAACCCCAAACCTTACCCACACATTGTCCCCAATGTGCAGATAAGTGATACATAGTGCGATAATATTGTTGTGTGTTATTATTACATTCATCCGACAGAAACAAATAAAAACAGTACAGAAGCATCAAGAACATAACAAAATAAAAGAGATCATGAAAACAAACCCATCTACCGGCGGGAGGATGATGATGCGCCCTCGTCTCGCCGGCCTCACACTCTCCTCCGATCCTGTGACTGCGCTGGCGGTGCTTGTGGTGCTGATGGGGCTGGAAATCCAGCTTGGGCGAGGCGGGAGTCAAAGCCTTCCAAACGGGTGTCGTAGCCGTCCATACGCAGGTTCAAGTTATGGAACCCGAGGTCCACATGCGCATTTATCCCGCTAACCTGCGTCGTCATGCGCTCCATAAATCGGCGCATATAAGGAGGCGTGTCGCCGCCGTGAACGACATCATCCGCTGCTGGTGCCTCCGGATCAAAATCTGGATCACTATCCGAGGCACTCTCGAACGACAGATGGACCGGCTCGGCAAGACGCCGCATCTGAAAATGTGCGTCTGCTCGCCTCTACTCTTCTAATTTCCTCGCCGCCATAATTTGGTGCTGATACTGTGTCTTCGTGAAGTCCTTCATTGACCCGGTGAGGCGTCCTATTGGGACACCGACTTCCCTACAAAAATGAGTTATCAAACAAGGAAACGGTAGAATACCGTTGAGGGTCATACCGGCGTCTAGTATCTCCATCCAGATGGTGTGGCCGATATCCATCGGCAGATTGTTGTGGAGGGAGTAGAGGACCTCCGCCACTTGGCTGTCGGCGGTGGTGTTGTGTGTAGACGACTTTAAAGAGGCTTTGACGAACAGCATGAGGAACGCAATATCCGTGTGCATCTCGCTTTTTAAAATGTGCTGGTTCATCTTGTTCCATCCCGTGTGTCCGTTCCGCCTTAGAGAGGCGGCGATAGTCGGGCTCAATTGCTCCCGGAATGCTTGGTTCAGAGATAGACCATAGGTGACGCTCAGCTCGGCCCGACGGGGGGCGTGGAAGTATGCATTGATGTCGGCCGGAGAGATCCAGACCTCCCTATCACCCATCTTTACCACGCATCGGTCGTGGTATACTGCCGGGATCATACAAGCATAAAATTCTTTCACTGTTTCGATGCAATACATGGGGGGAGTTCGAATGAATCCCTCCCATGATTGTTGCTATATGATCTCCGGCACTCGTGATCCGGCCGGTAGGTTCGCCAGTCTGATGCCTCATTCCCCGAAGGGAGTGCATTCGTTCAGCCTCATCTGTTCGTGGCGCACATTTTTATCGGGGTTCTCGTGATCGAACATTTCCCTCCGGTTGTTCAGATGGATTCGCTCATAGTCCGGAAATGAAAGGTATGTGCTCGGATGGGTCCTCAGATCTGCACAAGTAAATGAACTCAAATGAGTTAACGCGCTCATAGCCACCCCAAACCTCGGTAAAACCGAGGTTTGCAAAGGGTCAAATGTGAGTGTGTGAATGTTGAAAAGGAAGGCACCCCAAACCTAAGTGAGACTTAGGTTTGTTGTACCTCGTTTTTCTTACGTGTACGTACAGATAAAAACTCACAAATCCCCTGCATGCAGATTATTAATAAAATACTGTATAGCTCATGCATCTTATCCTTCAGCCACATAACCACAAAATTTCCTAGTGCATACATCTAACAGTCCATCAACAGTTTACACTGTGGACAATAAATCGAACCCCAAACCTAAGTGAAACTTGGGTTTGGCTATGCTTGCACTAACAGACAAAACCCACAAGATACAGTAGGGACTTCATGTTACCAAGAAATCCCCATTTTACTATTTATGCACAAAAATGAGACTATTCCACAAAACACAGATTATACACACCAACATTCATCCTCATTCCACTTCCCACAAATTTTCCATCAGAAATATTAAGCACATAGATCCTCACAAAGACGAGTACATACCAGTTGCATCAAATACACTATTCTCATGCCAGATTCATAGCATACAACAAGAATGTGCTCATATTCTAAGCATAAATCATCATAAGTGCACACATTGTGAGAAATCAGAACAAAGGGGAGATAAGCATAACAAAGCTTGGAAGCAGGAAATGGAAGACTAGGCAAATACTTACACCACATCATCACACACATAGACCAAAACTTAAATATGAAAAGTTACATACCTTGGGTCTTGAAGGATGGAGAAGCAAACACTGAACAATGGTGGAGAGAGCTCTTTAGAAACGATGGAGTTAGAGAGAGATTGAGAGAAAATCGTGAGTGAGAGAGAGAGGTTTTCGAGAAGAGAGAGAGATAGATGCAGAAAAAGGAAGAAGAAATGAAGAAGAAAAGAAAAGTAAACAATTGAAATGACAAGAGGGGAAAAGGACTGCACACAAAAGGCAAAACGAAACCCTAGCTGCTCAGAGGGCACGCGCGGCTTTCCATGCGGTTTACAAACCGCGGGAAAACCCGCGTAACCCTCTGTTTCAAAAACACTCATAGGACCCCGCGGTTTGTTACGTGGGTTGTAGGCCGCGAGAAATCCCGCGTAACCCTCTGTTCGAAAATCACCTCAGAAGGCCCCGCGGCTTGTTGGACGGTTTGGAAGCCGTGTGGAATCCCGCGTAACCCTCTGTTCACTTTTTGACTTTTCCATTTTTTTTTAATTTTTTTTGTGTTGTAAATAAAAACACACTAAAACGAAGCTAAAAAGAAAACAAACCTCGGTGGGTTGCCTCCCACCCAGCGCCTTGGTTTTGGTCGTGGCTCGACCTTCTTTCCGATTACTCCTTCGGTTCATCTAGGTACATGGTTTCTGATACCACTGTCTCTCCTCTATAATACGGCTTCACCCGCTAACCGTTCACTTTGAAAGTCGCCCCGTCTTTTCCTTGTAGCTCCACTATTCTATACGGGTATACTTCCTTGACGGTGAACGGTCCGGACCACTTAGACTTCAACTTTCCTGGAAATAAACGAAGACGTGAGTTAAATAATAAAACACTCATACCTGGAACAAGTACCTTTTCACGAATTCGCTGGTCATGGAATTTCTTGGTCCGCTCTTTGTAGATGGCCGCGTTCTCGAATGCATCCAGCCGAAGTTCCTCTAATTCACATAGTTGCAATAATATCTTCTTCCCGGCTGCATCTAACTCCATGTTCAGTTTCTTGATCGCCCAGAATGCTCTACACTCGAGTTCCACTGGTAGATGGCATGATTTCCCAAACACAAGTCGGTATGGTCTGGTGCCAATTGGGGTCTTGTATGCCGTCCGATATGCCCACAATGCGTCGTCTAACTTCAATGACCAATCCTTCCGTGATGAATTCACTGTCTTTTCCAAAATCTGCTTCAACTCTCTATTGGAAACTTCTGCTAGGCCGTTGGCTTGTGGGTGGTATGGTGTAGTGACTTTATGCTTCACCGAGTACTTCTTTAAAACTGCTTCTAGATAACGATTACAGAAGTGACTCCCACCATCGCTGATCAGTACTCTCGGGACTCCAAACCTCGCAAAAATATTCTTTCGTAGGAAATTAATCACTACTTTAGAATCGTTTGTAGGAATCGCGTTTGCCTCCACCCACTTAGATACGTAATCCACTGCTACCAAGATGTACTCATTCCGGTACGTGTTCGGGAATGGTCCCATAAAGTCTATGCCCCACACGTCGAAGAGTTCGACTTCCATGAAAATTTGCATTGGCATCGCATCTCTCATGGACATGTTCCCCGTTCTTTGGCACCGATCACACTTAGAGATGAATTCTCGAGTTTCTTTGAACATACACGGCCAAAAGAAACCCGACTGAAGAATCTTCGCCACTGTTCTATCGGTGCTAAAGTGGCCTCCACATTCCAAGGTGTGGCAATGGTTGAAGATATTGGCATTTTCTTCCTCCGGGACACATCTCCGGATCATTCCGTCGGCACATGACTTATAGAGATAAGGCTCGTCCCAATAATACCTCTTGGCCTCAAAAAGAAATCTCTTCTTTTGGTGGGAGTTCATCTGATATGGCATTACTCCTCCCACCAAATAATTGACCATGTCTGCGAACCAAGGCTCAGAATGACTAACCTTGAAAAGTTGTTCATCCGGAAATGAATCGTTGATGATGGTCTTATCTTTCCTTTGCTCCTCACCTCCCTCAAGTCTCGAGAGGTGATCCGCCACCGTGTTCTCGGAACCCTTCTTATCCAGAATTTCCAAGTCGAACTCTTGGAGTAGAAGTACCCAACGGATGAGTCTCGGTTTAGCATCCTTCTTGGCCATTAGATGTTTTAAAGCGGAGTGATCGGTGTAGACAATTACCTTGGCCCCCACTAGGTATGACCGGAACTTCTCGCAAGCATAGACGACCGCTAACAGTTCCTTCTCGGTAGTAGCATAATTGAGCTGAGCATCATCCAAGGTCTTACTCGCATAGTAAATCACATGCATCCGCTTATCTTTCTTTTGACCCAATACCGCTCCAACAGCGGTGTCACTCGCATCGCACATCAAGGTAAATGGTAAGCTCCAATCCGGTGCCGTGAGGATCGGTGCAGATATTAACTCCTTCTTTAACCTGTCAAAAGCTGATATACACTCATCAGTGAACTCGAATTTAGCATCTTTAAGCAATAAAGAACATAAAGGCTTAGTGATTTTAGAAAAATCCTGTATAAACCGTCGGTAAAACCCGGCATGCCCCAAGAAGCTTCGGACTCCCTTGACGGAGTTCGGGTAAGGAAGATTCTCGATCACCGCTACTTTTGCCTTATCCACTTCAATTCCAGCTTTGGATACTTTATGACCAAGTACGATCCCTTCGGTTACCATGAAGTGACACTTTTCCCAGTTCAGTACTAAACTCGTCTCTTCACATCTTTGTAGGACAGCTCTCAAGTGTTCCAAACATGTATCGAATGAAGGCCCGAACACGGAAAAGTCATCCATAAAGATCTCTATAGTCCGCTCCACCATGTCTGAGAAGATTGCCATCATACACCTCTGAAAGGTAGCTGGAGCGTTGCACAAACCGAATGGCATCCTCCGGTAAGCAAACGTACCATACGGACATGTGAATGTCGTCTTATCTTGATCCTCGGGTGCAATTGGTATCTGATTATACCCGGAATAACCGTCTAGAAAATAGTAGTAATCGTGCCCGGATAGTCGCTCCAACATCTGATCAATGAATGGAAGAGGAAAGTGATCTTTCTTTGTAGCATCGTTCAGCTTTCGGTAGTCAATACACACCCTCCACCCGGTAACTGTTCAGGAAGGGATCAGCTCGTTGTTGTTGTTTTGAACAACTGTTATACCACCCTTCTTTGGCACTACTTGAACGGGGCTCACCCATGGACTATCCGAAACCGGATATATAATTCTAGCATCAAGGAGTTTTAGAACCTCCTTCCGGACCACTTCTTTCATAATTGGGTTGAGCCGACGTTGATGTTGAACTACCAGTCGATGCCCTTCTTCAAGAATGATGTGGTGCGAGCAAAATGTCGGGCTTAAACCTTTCAGATCAGCTATCGTCCATCCAATAGCGGCTTGGTGGTCTCTAAGAACCCGGAGTAGCTTCTCTTTATTTTCAGGATTCAGTTTAGACGAAATGATTACCGGAAGTGTGTCTTTCTCTCCCAAATATGCCTACTCAAGATGATCGGGCAGCGGTTTGAGCTCGAGTTTTGGTGGTGTCTTCGACGAAGGTTCGGACTTGGCAATTGGTTCTCCCAAATCTTCAACGACCGGTCTTCTCGGGCCTTGGTATGATGGCGTTGCTTTTAATTGCATCACGCTCTCGCTTTCCGGATTAGTATCAGTACCCATCAAGACATTGTTCAATTGGTCATCGGAAACTTATAAGCCACACGTTTCTTTAATCAACGAGTCCATTACATCTACCCGGTAACATTCGTTTGGTCCCATGCTTTGCTTTGCTGCCCGGAAAACATTGAAGATAGCTTCTTCGTCACCCACTCTCAAGGTGAGCTTTCCTCCCTTCACGTCGATCAATGCTCCTCCCGTGGCCAAGAATGGTCGGCCCAGTATAAGCGGTATCTCTTTATCCTCATCGATGTCGAGGATCACGAAGTCCACTGGGAGATAAAACTTGTCCACCTTGACAAGCACATCTTCAATTACCCCATACGGGTACTTGATAGATCTGTCAGCAAGCTGTAACGTCACACTAGTAGGTTGCACTTCTCCAAGTCCGAGTTTCCTGAAAATAGACAAGGGCATCAAATTAATACTTGCTCCAAGATCACACAAAGCTTTACTAAATTCCGAATTTCCTATATTAACAGGGATAGTGAAACTCCCCGGATCCTTAAGCTTCGGAGGAAGCTTATGTTGGATAATCGCGCTGCACTCCTCAGTAAGTGCAACTGTCGCATGCTCCTCGATCTTCCTTTTGTTAGATAGAATATCTTTTAAAAACTTCACATACGAGGGCATTTGTGCCAAAGCATCTGCAAAAGGGATGTTAATATGCAATTTCTTAAAAACTTCAAGAAATTTAGAATAGTTAAGATCTTCCCTGTGGGCTTTAAGCCTATTTGGATATGGCATTTTCGGAATTGCCAGCTTGACCGGTGTTTGCTTTGGAATGGTTGGCTGCTCTTGCTTCTTCTCTTCACTCTTTGAGTTCTCTTCAATTACAACCTCTTCGTCAGCCTCTAACTCATCCATATCTACCATCTCGTAATCTTCCCCTTTGGACTCGGTTTCCTTTGATGCTGGCTCTCGTGTCAGTTTCCCATTCAACTCCTTGCCACTCCTCAGATGAATGGCCTTGCAATCTTCCCAGTTTGTCCTTTCGGTTTGACTCGGAAATTTCCCGGGAGCTCGGTTTTGTAGGGCTTCAGAAATCTGCCCCATTTACCTTTCAAGCATCTTTATAGATGATGTATTCTGATCAGTGGCAGCCTTGACTGTGTTGACCGTGTTGGCTAATCCTTCAACCGTGCTGTCCATTTTAGACATGAATTTCATCATCATGTCCTCTAGCCTCGGCTTCTTCTCTCCGGATTGTCCCTCATTGAAATTCCGTTGGTTGTAACCTGGAGGACGATAAACATTGTTAGTATTAGAAGAATTGGCAAAGTTAGAATGATTACCTTGTTGTTGACCGGGTTGCCCTTGCGGTTGACTCCATGAAAAATTTGGGTTCTTTTTCCAACCCTCATTGTATGTATTCGAAAATGGATCATTCCTTGGCCGATTGTTCGGATTTTGTATAAAGTGAACTTGCTCCGGTTCGCTCATGGGTGGTGCCATATCCGGCATACCCTCATCCATCATGAATGTGGATTGAAGAGAAGACCCCTTCATCTGACTCGTGAGTGCGTTCAATTGAGCCTTTATGGCTTTCAGCTCGTCATTTTCTTGAACACTGCTACCCGTCTGATAGAGGATCGTGGCGTGGCGTAGCTATGCTCGGCTAAGTTCTCGATCAACCCGACAGCTTCTTCATACATTTTGTTCATTAAAGCTCCACCCGCGGCAGAAGTGATTTCGTTCTTGAACTGCGTGTGAAGACCTCCAAAGAAAGTTTGGATGATCACCCATCCGTGCAACCCGTGATGTGGACACTTCTTCAACATGTCTTTATATCGCTCCCATGCCTCGTACAAGGTCTCTTGATCCCATTGCGCGAAATGAGTAATGTCAGCCATTAATTGAGCGGTTCTTCCCGGTGGGAAGAATTTCTGGAGAAACGCAGGGTCTGCCCATGTAGTGATGAGATCTGCTGGTAGGCCCTCTATCCAAATTTCTGCTCTACCCTTTAAGGAAAAGCTGAATAGCCTCAGTTTTATCGCGTTCTCCTCCATCCCATTAATCTTGAACGTGTTGCAGATCCGTTCAAATGCACGAAGATGTGCATGAGGGTCTTCAGTTGGTGCTCCCCCGAACTGATTTTGTTGCACCATTACGATGGTGCTCGGCTTGATCTCGAAGTAATTTACCGCAGTGGTGGGTGGTTGGATCCCTATACGTGCGGCTGCCACATTCGGATTGGCAAATGACCGCATAGGCACCCTCTCCGGAGGTGGTGGAGGTGGGCCATTGCGAGGAGGTCTCTCGTCACCCATATTCAGATGCCTTTTAACTTTTGTTTCTTTTCTTAAACGGCTGGCGGTTCTTTCAATCTCTGGATCAAGTGGCTCGATTTCCTTCCCTCGGGTCTTCTTTGGCATAAACCAATTAGTACCTGAAAAGAAAGTAGGCAAAGTTAGTAATCCAGAAATTAAAAGTGATGGAATAAAGCAATAATAAAAAAATGTTCAATCTAATAGCGCTTATAGCTGGTAGTGCTATCAGTTGCAACTAGTTCCCCGGCAACGGCGCCAAAAACTTGATAGGCGGGTTAACACCCCCCTAAATCTAACCGCAAGGGTACGGGTCGAAGTCAAGTAATAGTACTGAAAGTACGAGTATCGAACACAAAGAACTAGGAACTAAGTATCACAATGACTACAATTGCTATTAACTGAACGATCGAAATGTTGAGTTGTGATTTATAACTTGATTTAAAAACTAAAGACGACTAAAATAATACTAGAATCGTTTAACAGAAGGTTTTGGAAGGACTTTTGATAGAGAAAAGGTTGAGGGTTGGATTCCCTATGGTTATACTACTGATGAACGAATACCCGAACAATAATTCTTACCGACTATTTTTCTATGAACCCTAGTTTATAAAAGTCACTGTTATTCTTTCTCAAGCAAAACATATTTTGTTTCAAGACTGTAGGTGTTATCTCTCGATCTACACCTAGGGTTTTAAAATACATTAAGTCAACTATTCTGAGCGGAAAGTGATTCGGCTATCTCTGCCCGAATCATCTTTTTCGGTAATTGATTACTTGATCAAGTTCTTAATGAATTCTCTCAAACTTAATTAAAAACCATGAGAGTCAATTGGAGGTGATCAGTCTACAATTGATAATGAAAGCTGAATTCAAAAACTTCATAGATCAAATCGAGTAAAAATAATCGTTCGTGTACACGTCATCCATCATAATTCCATAGTTCCTCCAACCCCCAACATCTAAAGATTAGTTCATGTTGGGGTAAACAAAAACACGAGAATTAAGGTAGAAAGTGGTGTGTGAAATCATGGTTGTCGTGGTAACTGTAAATAATGATGAAATCCCTTCTCTCTCGGCTCTGATTCACTTCGCGTGGTGAACTGTCTTCAATCGGTCCTCTCTCGTGGCTTCAAAGTACGTGAAAATACTCTGAAAATCGCCCTCTCGCTGCCTTTCGTCGCACGTGTCGTGATAATGACCTAAATCCGCAAAAAGACAAAGTATAGAAAAATCGTCCAGAGAGTTACGCGGTTTTACCCGCGGTTTGCAAACCGCGTGGAAAACCGCGCGTCTTCTTTTTTTGGTTCTGGGTCAGGTTTGGTTCGAATCTGGTTCGCGGATCTGGGTCGGTTCTTGGGCTTTCCATTGGGCTTCGTTCTGGGCTCTCTTTTGGGTCTTTTCGCTCCTTTTCTCGATGCTCGTCTTATTTCAGATAACCTGCACAATTCACTAGATAGACCGTAAAATCTCGCCTTTTTGCTTAAATATAAGCCAATCTCATTGGTTTATGGACTGAAAATAATGCCAAAAAGTGGCGTTATCAATACCTCATTAGGAAGTGCCATTGGAATGATAGTTCTTGCTTTAGCATCAATGGACACTTTTTTCTTATTTCCATTAGTCCATTGATGAACTTGTTTTGCTACCTCTATCTCAAGGATAGCGTTAGTAGTGACAGTAGCAGGATTGACAACAACGAGAATAAATGGAACATAGGGTCCATTTTCACCATAGTGAGGAATAGATGGATCTACACCTTCCAGAAAGAGAGTCGTACTACTTTTCCAGAGAGCAAAGTTATCTCTGTAGAATCGTGGTGGTTTTGCAAGAGAATCATTATCATACTATTATGTATTTGTGTTTATATGCATTTGCATAATAGCAAGGAAGATATTTGCATGAGTTTTTAATTAAAAATACTACCTTGATACCACTTGTTGGTCCCAAAGGGGTTCTACAAGAGACCACAGTTTGTAGAAGGGGGGTGAATACAAACACACAAATGTTACTTTTAATTCTTTTTATTGATTATTGATAAATCAAAAACAAAATTTACAACTTGGTGCGAAAATAGAAAACGTAAACCTATTCTAAACAATCTATGAGGATCACAAAGTTATGTTGCACGAGGAATAGTAAGAAGAAGAGATAAGAGAGTCTTCAAGCAGAAAGAATGCTTACATAGTGAAGATGGGTCTTCACTATCTATTTATACCCCTTTTATTAAATGCAAGTCAGATGGTACCATCCACATATCATAAGAGTAACGGATGCATGTCCTTGTCTTTTTCCCTTAACATGTTTTTGGCCGCTAATGAACAGTAAAGGCAGATGGTTAGTAAGCATGATTGCAGATAAAAAAACAATCGTACCATTGTACCTTTATCCTTTTGTGTAAGAGAGTAAGATAAACAAATCTTGTAAGACAAGACTCTTGATCAATGATGACATGAATTGTTGAGAAGCTTTTCAGCTATCATTAAGTTCATGCTTTGTAGACAATTTTTGCTTTCACTGAAGGCCGCTTCAGATCATGTGTAGACCGTCTTTCTCTTCAGCTAAGTCTTCAACATCGTTGAAGGTTTTGATCAGCGTGGAGCTTTGTCTTTAGGGATTACTTAGTCTAACTACTATAATGTGCATTCAACGATCAATGAACTGACTTAGTGCTTGATCGCTGAAACTGAAACAATTAAATTACAATAGTCCAAAGTAAGTTTCACCAAGTATAAGAATCATCATCAAATCACTGAGAGAGTTTGAATCAACATGATCAATGTTAGGAAGTGTTTTGAGAAATTGTGCAAGGGTGGAGTTTAGGATAACTAAATCTCTGTAAAATATACTGACGTGTTTTCGTATGGAACGTTGAGCCAATATTAAAGTTGATTAATTTAGGAATTTTGGGAATTCCTTGGCGTGTATTGCAACAGTTTGGAAAATGGATTTCAAGTTGTGTTAAACTAGACCTAATTGGTTAGTATAAATCTTGCAAAGAGAGTGGCGACAAACCTTTTATGGTGGTGGTTATTGAAGAAATTTATGATCGAGTATATCTACCTTCAATTTTGGGAATTAATTTGGTGAATCTATAATGCTAGAATTAAGGAAGATAAGTCAAAGTAGACCGTAAATAAAATGTAGTTTATTGAGGTATTTAGTGCAAGCGTAATAATGCATTATGCATTAGTGGCATGGGTGAAATATTTGAGAATGCTCGTGTGAGTTTTCTTACCACTCGAGTAAAGTCATCATGGTATTCGACACTATGAGTTAGAGAGTATATGGTGGATATACATCGGTTTATAAAAGTAATCATGTTTTGAATGCAAAAGAGAAGTGTAACGTCGGGTGGGAGAGGGTGTTTGCTAGAAGGAGTTAAGAGTAAATCTGTAATTTATTAGCGCTTATGGAAGGTAAGACTTCGAGACCAAAATCTATTTCCGAGGTAGTACGGATCACCAAAGGTTGTTGGGAGGTGGATGATGTCTGTTAAGTGGATTTTACCAACGAATATAAATATGGCGCCCACCTCGAAAGTGATGTAAAATACCGGGTGATGAAGTGGAGACTTTGGAAATCATTGTAGAACTTGGCATGTAAATGGTAGCGAGAAGGTAAGCATTTTCGTTTGAAGTTCGACTTTGTTGAAGGTACTATCTTGGAATCGAGCCACCTAGATAAAATCATGAGGTAAATTGTGGTTTGTTTCCTATTGTCTCTTCCTTCTTGGGGTTGGATGAAGAATGAATCGTTAGTGAATGTCATCACATGATTTGGTTATTGTTAGAATACGTTGGGACATACTTCTTCATATCAAATCGTATGTTCAAGATTTGACGCGACTGGTCCGACCTTTGAATGTTCTTCGATTTGAACTCAGGCTTGCAGACACTGAACGGTCGCTTGTCGAGGGAATGCTTTAGTCGAAAGACTACCTTCGTGCTCTGTACACATATGAGCTAACGTTCTAGCTCTAACATCGTCAAAGGTTAAATCCAAGTATAGCTTTGAATTGTCGTCCAAACCTTATTTGTAGGCTTCAATCGTTGTTCGGACATCACAATTCTTTAGCTTATCATTTCAGAGTTAACTATGTTGAAGTAATTTCTAACAGATTCACCAGGCTTTTGCATAATATAATACAGATTAGTGTATGCTTCTCCATCTTGCAACCTTTGACGAATTATCAGAAGAATTGAATTTGACCAGGTTTGTGAACGAGTTTATGGTTTTGGGTTTGATATTAATCAGCCACTGGAGAGCTGCACCAGTAAGAGTTGCTCCAGAACTTTTACACACACATACTTCTTGGTATTGAAGTGGAATAGAAATTATTCACATAACTTGCTTATACTGACGGATGTGCTCATTCGGATCTGTCACACCATAATACTTGGGATTGAAGACGAGTATACTACATTTTTTGGGCATATCGACGATGGCAATATGATCAAACGAATGGAGAAATTTGGAAGTCGGTCGGGGTCTAACATCGGCAGGCACTGCTGCTCTAGGTAGCTTAGACAATAAAGACAACACTTTTTCATTTTTCTCTTCTAATAACCTCAATCGTCATGTGGCTGGGTCGTCAAAGGTCTGATTGAAATTTTTAGGGAAAAAAGGCACAAGGGTTATGTGAATCCTGATTCTCGGGGGTAATGCTCTACTTGCATGCACACCATGATAGTGCAATGATTCTGCCTCGCCATTAAAGGGAGCAGTTGTTAAAAGAATAGTAGGGATAATGAGTATTGATATTGACAGAAGCGTCATGGGTGGCGCAAACTATTGGAGAGAAGACATGAAGGGCATTATTGGTGATGAAGGTGGTAAGTTAGTTACCATAGGTGTTATCGAAGGTATCAGTTCTTGGAAAGAAAATCTGGCATCTTATGGCATTCCGGTGGAAAAAGAGGCTGAAGTTATGATTATAGATGAACCAACGATTTCTGTGAACGCATTAGGGAATTGCGACCCATTTGCAAACGACCCTGGTGCATTAGGAGTCACACTCGTGAATTGTATACTGTGGTGACAACCTGTTGGTCCCGAAGGGCTATACAAGTTTGTAGAAGGGGGGGGGGGGGGTTGAATACAAACACACCGGTTTTACTTTTCTAAATTGTTTATTGATAAATCATTAACAATATACAGCTTGTTGCGGAAACAAGATTAAGGATAAACCTAAATCTAAACAAGTTGGAACACTAAGTTTCTTGCACTAAGAAAGAGAAGGAAATTACTAATATTAACCTATCTCAAGATAAGAAGGATGAACTTGTCCAGAGTTAGCAAGTTACTTCAAAATGAAGTGAGTTCATCTTCTTATATACTGCATTCATTTAATGCATTATAGTTTACACTTTACACGTGGCAGCAGCTGATTGGTTGCATGTCATTGACCTTTGTTGACAACCTTAGTAGCCGCATGTTTGAACAGTGTATTATCAGAGTGGTTGTACGAATTCAGATAATAAGGAGGTTCTTTTTCTGACATATCGTACGGAGACGTGCAAGGGTGGTTTAGATAAAAGTACTTTGTACGGAGGACTTCATGATCAACTTTTCGTTGATTCAGCGATCTATCATTCTTTGTCAGCGAATGATAGAATTCAGCGATAGCTAAAGTCTTGTACTTGATACTTCACGTTGAGTGGACAAATCTGAGTCTTCGCTGATCCGTATCAGTTTATTAGGAGACTTGTTGCTGGTTCTTGAGCTTGATCTTCGACTTCAGCATAGAACCTATGTTAACGTGAAACTTGTCTTCAGGGATCATAAGTAAACAACTAACTTATCAGCGATCACCATAAGTACTTAACAGACTCAGAGTTTTATGGTGAACAGTGTTCGCTGAATGTTTAATCTAAAGAGCGAGAGTTCCTATCAGCGGTACTGTAAGATCTTAGTACTTATCAGCGATAGTGAAACTCTGATACATATTGTTTACTTACAATTTTCACTAAGTATATAAGAGAGGGTCATTATCAAATCACTGAGGGTTTGGATCAACAATCTCCCCTTATTTGATTATGACATAGCAACAGAGAAAATTGCTATTTAATGAAAACATAAGGATAAAAAGAACTCATAAAATATTTGTCCCTTTTACTGTTTTCCGGGATCTTTTCTGTACTGATGGAGTTAAGTACGTTCGCTGGAATTTTTCTTTAAACTTTGTAAAGATTACAGAGAGAAGTGGAAAAATTACAAGTACAGCGAATAAAATTACAAGTACAAAAGATGTAGATAGATAAGGATAGAAAGAATTACAAGGCGATCCTATCCGTCAAAAGGTTCTTCCTTGATGAGTAGTTCATCGAGGGTCTTTGATGTGGGAATCATCCAGTCAGGAACATCTACTCCTTGATTCTTTTTCTTCAGAGCTTCTTCAAAAATCAAGGGCTTCAGGTGTCTAGCTTTAATGTCGCGTTTGACTTCACACCAGTGTATGAGATCTCTGAGTTGTTCGATGGGAGCGATGTGGAGCTCAGAGATACGTTGAAAGTGATGGTTACCTTCATAGTCTAGAAAGAATATACCATAAGGATCACTTACAACTGTGCCAGGAATGAAAGTTTCTCCAGGTGGTAGGGAGGTGTAAAGCGCTGAGAGATCAGCATCAGGGCCAAGAACTTCAGCACGAGAGAAACCAATACCTGTTTCATTCCGTATAAGAGGACCTGAATCTGAGACATTCTTTTCCTTAGCAGATACTTTTCTTTGTTGAGGAAGAAGAGTAGAAGGAGGAATATCCACAGCAGAAGACACCATGTCGATCTGTTTGTTTAAGATCTCCTCGACATGGCTTTTGAACTTTGAGCGTGATCCCCGAATGGCTAATTTCGTTTCTAACCATTCAGAGAGACCGAACTTTTCTAAGGTAGCAGAATAGAAGGTTTGCTTGGTCTTGTCTTCTCTGTAGACATCCACTTCAACAACAGAAACATCTGCGTACAGTCTTCCTTTGATGTTTACTTTGATGATTTTGGATGGTCTAGATCGATAGGTCAGCATTTGTTTAGCCCTTTCCAAAGTCGTATCAGATACCTTAGTCTTTTCTATAACGATCTTTTGAGCATCACCCCATAGCTGACGTTGAACATCAATGGGAACTCTTTTCAGCTTGGGGTCTTTTATTGATCATTTAGTAAGCTGGATGGCGTATTCTATGTCTTTTTCTTCAGCTTCCCTTCTTTCAGCGATTAGGCGTTCAACTCTGAGGTGTTCCTTGTATTCCTTTTGGGAAACTCTGAACTTTGGAGGAACGGAAGGAAGTTGATCACGCTTCAGAATAATTCGCTGATCTTCGAGTCTCTTGATCATTTCATCTCTCTTTTCTTGATCCTCTTCACTTAGATTTTGAGGAGCCAAGGAAGGTCTGTTTTTGTGAGAGAGCATCTGTTCTTCAGGTTCATCAGTCTCATAGATCAAATCTAAGACCGGGATTATTTCTTCAGCGTTGGGAGCTGGGATTATTGTTGGTGAAGTCGCAGCTGTAGGAACTTCAGCGATATCCTCAAACAGGGGAGAGGACTAGCTGAAACACATCAATCTTACAGGTAAGAACATGGGTAGAACAGAGATAGAGAAAGAGTGGGATAAAGTATATGGAAGTTTGGAGAGAGTAGAACTGATAAAGTGTATAGAGGAGGGATGTGGAGTAAGGAAGAGGTTAATGTACCTGACAAACCGGCTTTTTAAGCAAGATCATCAGATTTTCATTTTCAGCGACACTTTTTCCTTTGCCCTTGTCAGCTTCAGATGCTGATGGCTTTGTCTTTGTCCGCTCCCCTGTAGGTTCATTTATCAGAATACCTCTAAGAGCTTTAGATCTCTGAGCAGGCTTGGCGATAAAAGAGCCATCATCATCATCATCATCATCTTCATCATCATCATTCTTTGGAGAAGAGGATGGTTCATCATCAGATAAGTCGATGGCTTCTTCATCTTCAGCTTCAGACTCAGTTTATTCATCTTCTTCTTCGAGTTGCTCCCCCTCAGATACAGAGGTAAGCTTCTCGGTTCCCTCAGGGTGTTCATCTCCCTGAGGTCCAGCGGCTGCTTCAGTTGTCTTCTCACCTTCTTCAGTAAAGATGAGGTCTTCAGTCTTCTCTCCCCTGATAGATTCATCATGGGAAAGGTCTTCAGCGCTCTTCTCAGGGTCTTCAACGCTCTTCTCCCCCTCCTTTTCATGATGACTGGGGGAGGAATGTGACGATTCAGCAGCTCGTGTTGTATCCCTGTCTTCGTGGCCAGGGATTCCCACATAGATTTCAATCGCTGATAATCTGTTTTCTATGCCGGAAATACCAGGATTGATCTTTACGAGTTCAGCACGATCCGCCGTAGTAAAAGATGGAGGTGCAGGGGCGGTCGTGTTGGTCAGGATCTGCTGCAACAAAGTGTTCATAGAAGTGATGTCATTCTTCATCGTATTTACATCAGTCTTTACAGAACTCATGTCAGTCTTGACGGAGCTGACATCAGTCTTTACAGCAGACATGTCACCCTTGAGTTTGCCAACCGATGTCTTCAGCGTTGTGACTTCGCTGGACATGGTGTCAACTAATTTCTTGATGACAAGGTAGTCTGTGTAGATATCAGAGAGAACTTTGGCGAAGTCGGTGAGTGATTTATCAACCTTCTCCAAATCAGCATTGGATGCATTCTTTTCGACGATAATTGTCAGCTTTGTAAGATTCTCTCCAGCGTTTGTTACAGCTGAAGAGTTGTCGGAAAGAGTAGTAGTCAGACATGTCAGCGTCGTATCTATTGTTTTCAGAGAGGCGTTGATGTCTCTCAAATTAGGACCTGCAGGAGGATTGGTGAATTCATCAAAATCTTGGGTTCCTGAGTAAAGTTCCATATCGTCAGCGAGAGTACGTGGACGTATGGTCATCTCTGCAGGTCCTATGCCCATCACTCCTTGAAGAGTATTTTCTTTAGCTTCTGGAGGAATGACAGGTGCTTCAGTGATAACTGGAGTGGAGTCTAAATGAGTAGAGGGAGAAGCGAAGGGTAAGAATGGAGGTTGGGTACTGAGTTCAGCGTTGGATTCGCTGAGAATCACTTCATCAGTCTTTTAAGAGACTGAAGGAGGTTGGGTAGATTCCAAGTTTGTAACCTCAGCGTTAGGAGACGCTGAAGTTGGGATAGAATGGGTGGTTTGTTCAGCTGTGGCAGAGCGTACCACTGAACTTTCCTTCAGCCCAACAAGAGGAGCTGAGGAGTTTTTAGCAATAGATTGCTGGGGTTGCTCCTTGGTTTTCTTAGTTCTTTTGGAACCAAGTTGGGTGTCAGAATGTTTCCTTTTAAGAGAAGGAATGGAGGTTGCAGATGGGGTATCAGCGGTGGGTTTGTCCGCTGAAGGAGCTGCAGAAGTTGAAGAAGTAGGATTTAGAAGAGTTAGGAGAGTAGAAAGACGTACCTCATTTTCCATCGACTTGAAGTCGAGAATCTTAGGGCCGACCTGAGAGAGTTTCAGGTCACCCTCTGATGGGTAGCTGTCCTTCAGGCCTTTTTGGAATACGACGCTGATGAATCGAGGATAGGGAACCCATGGAGAACTGTCAGCGATGGAGTCCACTCTGAGTACCAGGTCATCATAGATAATCGATACCCAGTCTATATGTAGACCTTTCAGCAAGGTCCCATTGCTTGCTGAGGCTTAGCGGCTTGGTCAGAGGAGCCGGTCTCGGCAGTCATGCAACTGATCACATGGGCGAAGATGAAATTCATCTCGCTGGGCATTTTCGATTTCTTGATAATGGTCAGCTTCTTCTCGGGCTTCATATCCCTTCCAGTTTCCCATACATAGCCCATTGCATCGAAGAACGCAATGCTGGCTTCCCTGTCTGAGTTTTTCTTGGGGTCGGGGAGAGGAACAAAAGGTTTTTCTTTGGTGGCCAAGGGAAGGTTCAGGGCTTTGCGAATGATGGCAGGTGTAATCTTCATAGTGCCATATTCGATATCGCAGAGGATGCAGTCAATTGTTTTTTAGGGGTCTTTGGCTGATGGTAGCTGAGAGTGTCTGGCAGAGTACCAGAATTGTGATAGCAAAAGTTGATGTGCAGGAGGTGTTATGGTCAGGGCTGTGAAGATGGAGCAGTTCTTTAGGAAGTTTACAGCATCATCTAGATGTGTAACTTGCTTTCGAGGAGGAAACTCGAGAAGCGCATAGAGGTTATTTATCTTTGCCCAATCCAGTTTGTCAAGAGAGAACATGACCTGAGGAGCCTTGAGGATTTCCACTTCCTCAGCAGTATCATCAGCAGCAGTGTTCTCAGCGATGGTGTTCTTGGGAATGTCAGAAGATGCCATTTTCTGTATCATCAGTTCAACCAAAGATTAACAAATAAGAATAATCTTAATGTGGAAAGATTTTCCAATAAGATGGTTCGAATTTTGTCCATTTCATTCAGACAAAATGTCTTAATGAAGATTAGGGTTTTTCTTGTTTTTGAAAAACGAAATGCAAACCCAAAAAAAAATCTTGTTTTCCAGTTTCCTTTGAAGATTATGATTCTGGAAAAAACGTATGAAGAACAAGGTTAATATTATGCGTTTTAAACTTGAAGAACAACCATGAAAGGTTGTGTTCATAAAACCATGAAAGAAAATGATTTCATTTTTAAGAAGTTCTTTTGTTTGATCTTGTTAAAACAATGAGAAGATCAGAAATAAGTTATTTGCATTTGGTAAATAATAAGAACATATTAACCTTTGATGTTTGAAGAAGATGAACAGTTGTTCTTGAAAAATTCGAGAGAAAAATGTAACAGTGAATTCTTTCTTTGCTTGGAGGAGAAGTTCGCGTAAAAGGAAAATATAAACCAAAAAATTGTTTATATAGAGAGATTAGAAAGAGAAAATCTTGAGCGGGAAAATATTTTCATCATGACACGGACACGTGTTTGCATTTGATTGGCGAGTAAACGAAACGTGCAAACGTGTGTCAGAAAGAAGAACGTGTCGGGGCTTATCCGTTGTAATGACGTCACAACTGTCCTTTCATATTCTTGGATGTCTCTGAGGTTTTGAAAAACTCAGGGACACTTTTGAAAAACATGAAGCACTGAATAAAAATATCAGTTGGTTTTAGAAATTTCAAAGTATCGCTGATAAGGAAGAGATATTCAGCGATGTAATTTGTTTTGAAATCTTGCATTTACATGCGATTTGTCAGAGAGAGAGAAAACATACCTTGATATCAGCGAGTCAAGTTTATTCAGAGAGAGGATGATGGAATGGGTTATACAAGCTGATTTTATCCTATTGCTGATCAAATGTGAATCGCTGAAGATTTTACTCTTCAAAATTCAGCATTCCAAGCTCGCTGATGAGAAAGTTGAACCTTGTCTCATCAAGAGGTTTGGTGAACAGATCAGCTATGGGATAAAGTGAAGTTATATATCACCATTCATCACATGATCTCTGATAAGGTGATACCTGATTTCAATGTGTTTTGTCTTTGACTGTAGCACTGGATTATTTGCTATAGCGATGGCACTTGTGCTGTCGCAATAGATTGGAATATTTGAGAGCTGAAGGTCATAGTCCAGTAGTTGATTTCTCATCCACAAGACCTGAGAGCAACAGCTTCCTGCGGCTACATACTCAGCTTCAGCTGTGGAGGTGGACACTGAGTTTTGCTTTTTACTTGTCCATCTTACCAGCTTTCCACCCAGGAACTGACATCCTCCTGTGGTGCTTTTCCTATCCATTATGCAACCTGCAAAATCACTATCTGAATAGGCGATTAGATCGAATCCTGAGTCTTTGGGATACCAAAGACCTAGATTCGCTGTACCTTTTAGATATCTAAAAATTCTCTTTACAGCTTTCATATGAGATATCTTAGGTTCAGCTTGATATCGTGCACACAAACATGTTGCATACATAATATCGGGTCGGCTAGCTGTAAGATATAAAAGAGAGCCGATCATCCCACGGTACAGCGTGACATTAACAGGAATACCCTTAGTATCCTTATCAAGTGTCAGCGGTGGTGCCATAGGGGTTTTCATAGCTGAACTTTCAGTTAAGTCGAATTTCTTCAGCATATCTTTAACATACTTTCTCTGATTAATGAAAGTTCCTTTTTCATTTTGCTTTATCTGAAGACCAAGGAAATATGTTAGTTCACCCATCATGCTCATTTTATACTCATCTTTCATTCTATCAGCGAAACGAGTACAGAGATCAGGGTTAGTAGAGCCAAATATAATGTCATCAACATATATCTGAACAAGAATGATATGACCTTTTACTTTCCTAAAAAATAGAGTTTTGTCGATTTTACCTCGCTCAAATTGTTCAATATGGAGATAAGTAGAAAGAGTGTCATACCATGCACGTGGAGCTTGCTTTAAGCCATAAAGTGCCTTATCCAGTTTATAAACATAACTTGGACGCTTAGGATCTGAGAATCCTGGACGTTGTTCCACATAGACTTCTTCATTCAGCTTTCCATTTAAAAACACTGACTTAACATCCATCTGATATACTTTGAAGTCTTTGTGTACATCATATGCTAAGAATAGACGAATAGATTCTAGTCTTGCTACTAGAGCAAATGTTTCATCGTAATCTATTCCTTCCTCTTGTCTGTATCCCTGAGCAACAAGACTAGCCTTGTTGCGGGTAACAGTTCCATGTTCGTCCAACTTGTTTCGATAGACCCATTTAGTGCCTATCACTGTTTTGTCAGTTGGTCTTTGGTACGTGCGAAATATGTGTTTTAATCGTAGTGGGTTGCAAACTGTCCACATTGGGAAATGCAAGTGTACACTGTCCACTATGATCGTCACAGCAAGTAATAGTTGGTAAAATACCAAATTCGTTTCCACAGGGACTGGACAATCAAGACAATACGGTTCTTATGAGCTCCTTTTACAAGTTTCAATTAGAGAGGAAAATAATACTTTGGTTTGGTTTGGTGAAATAGCTAATTTAAACAATTTACAAAAGGTTAAAAAGGAGGAATGTAGGTTGGATTTTCCCTAGATTTTATACCAAATACTCGGTCCTTAGAAGTGATCCTCGTATTCGTGGTGGACATTTTCGCTAGAAAAGCCCGGTTACAAAATACTCACACCGTTAGATAAAAATCCCATACTCTTAGTACTTGTTGTTTTGTCAATGGTAATCTCTAAATGGATCTTTTCAGGCCTCGATGGAATATGTAGAGACAAATACTCTAAGTGTTTTTAATACACAAATTAGCTTGCCTACTACTCCAGTGGGCAGAGATTAGCTCACTGTGCCGACCTCACTTTCATAAGTGTCATAAGAATTCTTTCGAATCCCCTAGCATCATTCAAGCTCGTGTCACTGCGTTCTACTCATTTCTAAGTTAAGAACTAGACTTTAGATCCTTGCAAGTGATCGGCTTGTTCGCATCTTTGGGTAAATATCGAGAATGAATGACCAAAACATCAAATATTCTAAGTATAAAGATTACTCAAGCATTTTTAATAAAATCCAGGTACTTCTCCTTCCTACATCCCAAAGGATGTTTAGCGTAACATTTCCGAAGTAAAGAAAACAAAAGATGAAGATTTGCACATAATAAAACTGATAGTGGATTGAATAGTACTCACAGTGGGGAACGAGAATTCGTCCCTGTCCACTGTGTTTTACGAACTACAATTAACTAGGAAAGGAAATTACAGAAATTAAAGTTAAGTTAATGCAGTAAATAAAAGACTAAAACTAATGTGGTAGATGAGAGAAATTAAAGCTATTCAACTATCTAAACTTAACCCAAGATGATTGTAAGATTCCAAGATTGTAATAAATGAACCCAAGTGCTCCTTTATATACTAGGAGAAAGAGTTGGGTATTACACAAAAGAGATGAGTCTTCCAATTGGTAAAAACTGCTGTGTTGTGGCAGAAATCAGCACCTTGTGCAAACCAATTACCCAATGGACCCTTTTCCAAGTCAATCTCCAAGTACATAAAGGAGTACTTGTTGCAATCTTCAATGTAGATGCCATTTTGTACTTCCTCCAGCCATTTTCCTGCTAATGAACCTTCTTCCTCCAGCAAATTAAGTCCCAACTAGTAGTTTCTTTTGTCTTTCTTGATCAGCTCGAATAGTGGGCAGCCGGAGTGGGCACAACAGTGATCACTGCAGGATAAAATGTGAAAAACACCCAAATTCTACCAAATAGTTTATTAAACACTAAGGTTCGCTCCTTTTGCTCATTTTCGAGATTTATACCAAGAATGGGGGTTTTGAGAGGCGGAATGGCTAAATTTGATTGAATAAAATAGGAAATACAAGGAAATAATAACTCTAAAAATAGAGTTATCACAACCTCAAACTTAAACCATTACTTGTCCCCAAGTAATAAAAATAATGCACTTAGAGCTTTTAGGAACTTACCGGCTTCTCATCTTGAATGGACGTTGATCTCCCTCCTTGTATACTTCTTTCGATTCTAACATTTTAAAGTTTCACTTTTGTTCTTGAAGAAATTTTCCCTTGTTCACAATTGATCAATAGGGCTTTTCTTGGGTTCGAAAGGTTTTATGGCTTTGAGTGTTTGTCCCAAGGGTTTTGGCACGAAATTCCAAACATAGACCGAAGATCTCTCTTTGAGATTTTTATTTTGAGAAGTGAGTGGTTTAGATTTTTCATGGGTATGGACGTACACTTTCAGGCTTTATTTTGGGTATGGCTGTTTTTGTGAGAGTGGGCATTCTGATGGTCCAGAAAAGGCACACCATCTTTTTATGTGGGAGTGGTCACTTTGATGGTCCAGAAAAGGCACACCATCAATTTTGTTAGTGACACTCCGTTTTTCTTTTGTTTTTGTATTTTTGTGTTTTTTTTTGGGAGGTGGGTACGGCTTACCCACCTCAAACTTAGACTTCACAGTATCCCCATTGTGGGCAGACTGGAAGTCACTCTGGAAGTCCCCACCTCAAACTTAAAACTGCACAGTGTCCCCACTGTGACTTGAATATTGGGTTCAAAGAGGAGGTTTTTGGTGTTACAAAAATAGGTCGTGTTTGGATGCAAAAATGGCCTAAATCATTTCATAGCGTCAAGTTTAAGACTCGTACTTACAAAAGTGACCCTTTTATGTTGGAAACCGAAAGTTGTACCTAGAACTGGAAACAAGATCAAACAAACATGCAAATTCGAAGTGAGTTAGTAACCAAAAGCACCTGCTAAACATAGCAGGGATCCATGCATCATTAACCAAAAGTATTGAAAGCAGCAAATTGTGTCAAGAGCCTAGCCATAGGTATCATACAGAAAAATTAAAATTGTTTTGAGAGCATAGGGAATGAAACCAAAGTGTTTAAAACAAACCATTACGGCATTTGGGTTGCCTTTGGTGAACTGTCGGCCAAGTCTTCCTCAAAATCATCCTCACTTGCCACAGTGGGGCAGATCCCCTCTGGAAATTCTGGGATTTGTGCAGCAAGGAGAGGATCGGCAACCATGTACATTTGGTTCACAACCTCATCACGATCGCGGTTGTACATCCAGACTGATTCAAGGGCGCGGTTGACATGCTTCTGCTCAGCTGCGAGGAGGTCGACTTTGTACGTGAGTGCTGAAATGGCGTGCAGAATGGCGGTCATCGGGTTGACTGTGCTGGTGCTTGCTTCTCCTGTAGTCTTCGGACGCAGTGAGGTACCCTTCTTCTCCACAGTGGGCGAGTCAGTGCCCACTATGTGCTCGTCGGCTATTCGCACGTTGGGCTGTACCTGGGCAGGCTCATCAGACCAGCCTCCTATCTCTCTTCTCATCTTCTTAATGGTCTGAATACTGATGTTTTTCGTGGAAACGATCCACTGGTCCTCTTCAGCTGTGGGCACTCCGGCATCTATTAGCAATAGTGTAATAAGGCAAAGAAGGGGTAGGATTACCTTGGTTCGTGTTCGGGCCTGATGGATGGCACCATGCATAACGATTCCCAGATTGATCTTCTTTCTAGTGAGAACGCAGTAAAGCATGTCACACTTATGCATGGAGAGAGTCGTGTCATGTGATGTTGGGGCCACAGAGGCCCGAAGGAATTGGAACCACACAGCAGCCTCAGTTGTGAGGGATCCAGCGTATAGACACCTCCTCTGGCCATCTTGATTCCATGGCCTTCCCTCTATTGCTATTTCTTTTAAAATCAACTCCTCATCAGCCGGAGTCATCTTTGCCAGGAACTGTCCGAAAGCACAAGGTTCCGGGGCTCCTCTACCTAACACTCGATTTATTTGACCTGGAGTATAGTCCACAACCTTTCCTCTAACCTTCACAAACGATTCTTTGGCTTGGGAGGCTTCAGCATAAAATTCCCGGACTAATGATGCATTAGCGCGGCGATTGGCAGTGGCAATGGTTGCCCAATCTTGCGCTATTAGTTTATCTTTGATAAAAGGATTGGCTTCTACGAAGTCAGGGTCGAAACCCCTCTCTAAATTCAGCTTCCGAGTGCAAATACACTCATAGTGGGCTCTAGCTGCGGGGGAAGTGAACTGCCTCGGTTTCCCACTGGGGGCATGAACAGTCCCCACAGTGGACAGATGTGGATTTTCAGATGGGTTTTGTTCACTCCCCGTATTAGTATCACTAGAAGAAGAACTTAAAGAGGGTTCGATACCCTTACCTTTTCTCGACGCTTTTCTTTTAGGCTTTGCGGATGATGCCTTCTTGGTTACATCAGATCGTGTAACCACTCCCCTGCTCCTCTGGAGTGTTCTGGTCGGGGTTTCCTCACTGTGGGCAGTGGTGTGGACATCCTCCACACTATCAGCATTTTTGTCTTGGGGAATTTCTACAGTCTGAGTCTGCTCCTTAATCTTTTTCTGCCTTTCTTCGTCGACTCTTTTTCTTTCTTCTTCCTCACGTGCAAATCACTCGTCTTCTGCTTTTTTCTTTTCTTGCTCGAGAATCCTTGCCTCCTCGGCCTTCTTTCGTTCTTCCTCCTCTACTCGTTTTCTCTCCTCTTCTTCTCTAGCCAATCTTTCGGTTTCTTCCCTCTTCAATCTCTCCTCCTCTTCTTGTTTTAATCTTTCCTCTTCCTCTCAGCGCTTTCTCTCGGCTTCTTCCTTCCTTATCTTGATTTCTGCGACCCTTTGGTTGTATTCCTCTCGTAACCTCTGCATTTCCTCATCCTCCTGCAAATCTGTATCCTCCTGCATGCTTACGTAACAATATATTCATAATAACAGTAGCTAACTGGAATTGTGAACATATTATACATGAGAATCCTCATCACCATTTTCACAGTACTAATTTCACATATTTATGTCAACTATAAGACTATCCCCTTCTTAGTATTCTACCCATATCTCACAAATCATAACTTAACTCATCACAGCTTAAGTCTAAGTACCTCTTCAGCATACTTAGTTCACTTAAGTTAATGCTCTGATACCAACTTGTAACACCCCAAAATAGGGGTTAACAAAAACTTCCATAAAACGGAAGAGTGGTACACATTGCTAGAGTGAAAGTGTACATAACATCATTTCATAACCTTTAATACAATTATTTAGTTAAAGTATAACTACTAAAGAAATACTAGCTTGGTTGCCCAATACTATAGCAATCCAAGATCAAAAGGGTGTTGGGAAGTTCTAATGTAAATCTTCCAATTCTTTAACCTTCCAACATCAATCCCAAGCTCACACCCGTTCTAAACCTTCTTGTGTCCGGATCCACTAATATCTGTAACATATAAAACACATAGCAAGTGTTAGGCTTTTAAAGCCTAAGTGAGGTTTACACATAATACATAGATTATAATCATAACATGTAGGAAGAACAATTCGGTACATTCACAAATTGGATTCCATGGAGAAGGTCCATATCGCTACCTAGTTACATCATAATCGAAGATATACCTTGATTGATACCCCACGGTACAAGGCATAACACAACGGAAAACCCCACGGTATCCGAAGGTATGAACGAAATACATTTACCCCACGGTATGTATGATTATATCCTCCAATGCCTACCAGGTGCTCCTCCAATTAAGTGAATACCAAATTGTTAATCCAAATAAGATTCAAGCATATTAAGCACTTTAACAATGGTCCAACCATTTATCATAGTCCAAGCTACTTCCATGTAGTTCACATTCCATAAGAATTCAACAATAAATCACCATGTTTATATTTCAAGAATAAATCCATTTGAACCATTAAGCCATCATTTATCATTAAGACATTTATTAAGTCATCATCTCAATATCACATACTATGGATATATAATCTAACCAAACTCTTAACATCAACATTTATTATGGCATACAAAGTAATAAACACAATTAAGCCACATTAACTTACTTGAACTCCTCTTATTTCCCTCTTAACCATTAAGAGCATGTTACTCATAATTTCCCATTTGCTATACCAAAATCAAGATGAGGAATAGTATATAAATGAAATACAAGCAATTAATCACAAGTTACTCACCTCAAATCTTCAATTGATATAACCCTAACTTGAAGACTTGAACCCAATCACTTCCAACAAGATGAAATGAAGATGTAATGCCCTAATTCAAGTTTAATTGGTGAGATTCATCTAATTGTTGTTTGAATTGAACTAGGATTAAGAGAAGTGGATTTACCTTAGTTTAGATGGAGAAAATCGTATGAAGCAGAGCAAAAAATCTGATTTTTGAGTTCTAACATGAAAGGATAAGTGACAAGGACCAAGAGGTGGGTTTTAACCCCCTTTCAACACGTCAGGTGCTTGGCGCCAGCGCCCGCGCCAGTGCATCGGCGCCACCATCCGCGCCAACCTCTGTTTGTTTGCTTCTCATTTTCCACTAATTTGGCCGTAACTTCTTCGTTAGAACTCCGTTTTTGCTCCGGAAAGAACCGTTGGACTCGTATTCAAATTACCCATCCAACTAATCCATAAAATCTAATATTTAACTTTGTCATCTATTTTTCATTAATTTTCTTAAGGAATAAACTTACGAATTTCTATCGGAAGTTCTCAAATAACAAGTAACAATCACGGAAATTACTTAGGAAATCAATTATAATTTAAAAAGTCAAAATATAAAGAAATATTAGGACTATTATTACTCACAAGGATTTTCCGGGTGTTACAATTCTCCCAACCTTAAAACGATTTCGTCCTCGAAATCTATATTCTTTACAACCCAAAGTCAACCGACTCACTGTCGACCAAAATTCAACAATTCCTAACGGAAATCTAAATTCCATCCACACGGTCTATAAATACAATTCCTCGAACAATTGTTTATTAACAAAGTCCCTATACATACGTTGTACTTATGTACGGATAAACGTTCCAACCATAGAGAAACTCCCAATCATACGACTTCAGTCGTCTCCCAACCTTAAAATGTTCTATACATCTTGATTTCAGTTTCAAACTCTAAATCAATTTAAGGTTCAATTAATACAGAGACCAACCGAATCTCTAATTTCAATTGTCCCTATTGTTAACGGCCATTCACATCCAAAGAGCTCTAATAGACTCCAAAATCCATCTTAATAATTAATCATCAAACGGACAGGTTCATTAACCATATACAAAGATTAGTTCACTAAAACCACTCATCACAAATGAGTATCTTAAGGTTACTACTACCATCACAATTACGTAGCTTTCTAACTGATCTCTCCAAAATTGCCTCTGGTTCTTCCTCACCGCGACTCTTTTTATCTACTCTCACATCAGTGAGTGAAATCATGTCTTTCTCTTCGACCAAACATTTCCGAAGATAACATACTTGGAAGGTATTATGTACCCCTCCCAACTCTGGCTGAAGATCCAAATGATATACCTGCAAACCAATCCTCTTAGAATAATTATTATCATCAAATCCATGTTTGACTACTTCCTAGTCTAGCATACTGCTATCATTTTTTTTCTCTTGTTTACACGGAATATCCACCACACAGCTACCGTCCAAAAGGATAGTTTCTCTAAAAACGTCAATTAAGATCTCTAGCTAAATCCTCGTAACACCGAGAACTGCATTCGATGTATTTCTTTTACATTTACTGAATATTCCAACACTATAGCTTAACGATTACAGTATTCTCTTCACCTAAAACCAATGGAATTGAGAAGAACAAGAGTCTTCCTTTCACCCCATCATCAACCCAACTCACTCTCCAGGTCTCAAAACATCAATTACATGTACTACCTGAAATTTCCACGTACACTGTAAATTAAGCATACTCGTTACTATTAAATATCTCAATAACCACGACCGTCCATTATTACATCCATGACTTATGCGTTTCTTCGGTATAGAATGCTATCACTTCCTCACATCACTATCTCATCGTACAACCACAATACAACCAAGCACCAAAGTATTGAACATCAAAAGTGATAACTCTATTGAACCTACAATATGATTACATTCTTAAGTCCAATCTTTCTATTATAGGAAGCAACTCGCACAATCAAAATCACTTTGGGTAAACACCCAATACCATTCTGACATTCTGTTTCGATATTAGCCATATCACTACTCCATCTTACAAACTACATGCTCCAACAACTTTAATGGCAAAGTGGTACTTTTCATCCGGAATCCCCGAAAAGACTTCCATCAGAAGCTTCCTAGTTCTAACTTTATAATACATACTAGTTGACACATTTATCTTGGCAGTTGATACCAATACTCACTCGTACATTCTTCACATATAGTCTTTCACCACAGACCAGGTTTCTCACAATCATTCATACACATTTTAACCGAGTTTATTTCACTAAGTATCTCCTCCCCAACTTTAGTTGAACTACCACTTTCGATTTGCTAAATAACTTGAACTTATTCGTTCATACTAGCTCCTTGTGAATCCAAACCAATACTAAAACACGGTACAATCCTTCACAGATCAACATTTTCCATACCTCACTTTATTCATGCCTAATACTTTCTCCTTTGTAAACCATCCACATCGCAAGTATAACACTTCTATAACACAACAGTCTTTCAAAATCTTAACACTCTTACAAAGTGGTCCTTCAACTTTTATTCTTCTGATTTAAGACTTAACAATAATTAAATCCAAAAGAATACCCAAAACATTCACATCATGCAAACCTCTATTTTAATACAATCCATGTAATCCAAACCCAAGCCTATAACGAGCTTATTAAATCGGGTCAATGCTCTTAAGACTCAACTGAGTTCAAAACCTAGCCATCTACTCCAAGAATTAATGCTCATTACACAACATACGTTCCGAGGCATAATAAATCTATGACTCCTTCATTGCTACTTTCCCAACGAAGTCAATTTATATAGGTATATGCAATTCTTATATACTTCACAATGTATATACCTCGCCAAGGTTCGTTAGTTCCTAAGGTATTAAAACGCAAAAGTTATCAAATAATCTTTACACTTAAGACCGACACTTATTCAAATAAAATGCAGTTAAGCATATAATACAACCAAGACTCCATCTCGAGTCATTAAAACTGACAAACATTCAAAAGACTCATTTGAATATCAATCAAGCCTTTAAGGCTAAAATAAACGTTTGGTTAAACATGTGCCACGCACACGAGTACATAAACCAAAATACATTGTTACCCAATTCTTTACCCTTTTTAAATCTCTTAATTGGCCATCGGCCCCAAAACAAAGTTTTACCAAAATCCCCCAACTCACATGTGCACAATTTAAAAACATAATACCTCATAAATATTGCACATCCACAAAATATTAAAAGCGGAATTTTGACTACATATCTTTCGCTTGCGCAACAATAATTCGAGACTTCTATCATCAGTGATCTATTCTTCAATCACTCAAAATCCTTAACCATGTCGTACCCCATATTAATTGCTTTGCGCATACCCTTTGCATAACAGCTTACCGGTACCGCTCACAGTCTTATTCCTGTCCGCACGGCATACGCGGGACGCACCCAGACCGCACCCAATGACAGACAAAAGGTCTCATACACCTTGCATAACTATCGATTTCAAAGCCAATAGTCGACCTATCGATACTTCTTTAATCTATTCATTAACAAGGACTGAACCTAATCCTTTCAACCAAACGTAATACAATTTACATCTCATCGTCTTCATTTCAAACTTATTCGTGCAATACTAATATCACAAGATCACCATAAATTCTTATTTAACGTCGAAGGTATTTCCTTACTGTCTCACCACACTGCTCATAACAATTTGCTAATTCCATCACCTTGATGACTACTAATCCTTTCTCCGGACACAATCGTCCCTTACCAACTGTATTTCTAGTTACCTAACAAGGGTATAAACCTTCTTACAACCGACACTAAGTCCACTTTCAACTCTCCTATTGTTCACCTTCCTCTTGAACACAATTACCAAAATTACAAACATCCTCCCATGATTTATTCAACACCTCTACATTCTCAGAGTTCTCTCTTAGCTTATAGTAATATTTTACGACTTAGTTCGTTCATAGCCTTCATACATAACAATGTACTAAATATATTACTTCGCACATTTCCTCATTTTAAAGAACAATACTTGGAGCAACTTGGGTACACATGATCCCAACATTCTTATAACTTCAGTGTACTACACAACGATCACGAGAATCGTTTGCATACTACTTTCCAAAAAAAAAGAAACTTAATCTTTTTCAACCAAAACGATGTTGTTATGACCGTAATATATTTAAAAGAATTTTCCAACACAAAGCAAGCTAGTCGGTTCTTACTTGATATCATCAAGTTAATACTTTTGTTGGTTACAAAGGTTTTGCTAGCCAACGTTTTCTTGGCCCCTTTTTACAATTAACTTTTCATATATAAAGAAAATACGAAATATTTTGCAAGTTGCTAAACCCAAAATTTCATTGTGCATCAAAATGAAATTGTCTCTTTCTTAAAATACACATTTGTACAAGCAACTCATTCTTGAATAAAAATTGTTATTTATGCATTTATTTTAAAATCAAGAAAACTCATGTAGCACACTTACTAGGACACCATACATAAAACTTTACTCGTAAATGAAGGCTACTCACTCAAACAAGGTCAATCGTTGTACTTACATCACTTATCATTAACACTCTACTTCCGACTAGTGGTCGTCCTCTTGACCTTGTAACACTTTCTATCCATGCGTTCCACGGCCCACTTACTTAATCATCTCATATTATTTCCATTTTGATGAATCATCTTACATTCTATCTCTACACATTTCCATCCGCCTATTAAAGGTTACCTCGGCGGGGTTTCATAAGTCCCGCCAATTCTAGGTTGTCCTTCCAACCCCCAAATCATTTACTTATCTATTCTCTAAAGAATTAAAGGACATTGGTGGCATATCCACCAACGATCTTCCTCACGTGCAAATCACTTTTTCTGAGTCTGCTCCTTAATCTTTTTCTGCCTTTCTTCGTCGACTCTTTTTCTTTCTTCTTCCTCACGTGCAAATCACTCGTCTTCTGCTTTTTTCTTTTCTTGCTCGAGAATCCTTGCCTCCTCGGCCTTCTTTCGTTCTTCCTCCTCTACTCGTTTTCTCTCCTCTTCTTCTCTAGCCAATCTTTCGGTTTCTTCCCTCTTCAATCTCTCCTCCTCTTCTTGTTTTAATCTTTCCTCTTCCTCTCAGCGCTTTCTCTCGGCTTCTTCCTTCCTTATCTTGATTTCTGCGACCCTTTGGTTGTATTCCTCTCGTAACCTCTGCATTTCCTCATCCTCCTGCAAATCTGTATCCTCCTGCATGCTTACGTAACAATATATTCATAATAACAGTAGCTAACTGGAATTGTGAACATATTATACATGAGAATCCTCATCACCATTTTCACAGTACTAATTTCACATATTTCTGTCAACTATAAGACTATCCCCTTCTTAGTATTCTACCCATATCTCACAAATCATAACTTAACTCATCACAGCTTAAGTCTAAGTACCTCTTCAGCATACTTAGTTCACTTAAGTTAATGCTCTGATACCAACTTGTAACACCCCAAAATAGGGGTTAACAAAAACTTCCATAAAACGGAAGAGTGGTACACATTGCTAGAGTGAAAGTGTACATAACATCATTTCATAACCTTTAATACAATTATTTAGTTAAAGTATAACTACTAAAGAAATACTAGCTTGGTTGCCCAATACTATAGCAATCCAAGATCAAAAGGGTGTTGGGAAGTTCTAATGTAAATCTTCCAATTCTTTAACCTTCCAACATCAATCCCAAGCTCACACCCGTTCTAAACCTTCTTGTGTCCGGATCCACTAATATCTGTAACATATAAAACACATAGCAAGTGTTAGGCTTTTAAAGCCTAAGTGAGGTTTACACATAATACATAGATTATAATCATAACATGTAGGAAGAACAATTCGGTACATTCACAAATTGGATTCCATGGAGAAGGTCCATATCGCTACCTAGTTACATCATAATCGAAGATATACCTTGATTGATACCCCACGGTACAAGGCATAACACAACGGAAAACCCCACGGTATCCGAAGGTATGAACGAAATACATTTACCCCACGGTATGTATGATTATATCCTCCAATGCCTACCAGGTGCTCCTCCAATTAAGTGAATACCAAATTGTTAATCCAAATAAGATTCAAGCATATTAAGCACTTTAACAATGGTCCAACCATTTATCATAGTCCAAGCTACTTCCATGTAGTTCACATTCCATAAGAATTCAACAATAAATCACCATGTTTATATTTCAAGAATAAATCCATTTGAACCATTAAGCCATCATTTATCATTAAGACATTTATTAAGTCATCATCTCAATATCACATACTATGGATATATAATCTAACCAAACTCTTAACATCAACATTTATTATGGCATACAAAGTAATAAACACAATTAAGCCACATTAACTTACTTGAACTCCTCTTATTTCCCTCTTAACCATTAAGAGCATGTTACTCATAATTTCCCATTTGCTATACCAAAATCAAGATGAGGAATAGTATATAAATGAAATACAAGTAATTAATCACAAGTTACTCACCTCAAATCTTCAATTGATATAACCCTAACTTGAAGACTTGAACCCAATCACTTCCAACAAGATGAAATGAAGATGTAATGCCCTAATTCAAGTTTAATTGGTGAGATTCATCTAATTGTTGTTTGAATTGAACTAGGATTAAGAGAAGTGGATTTACCTTAGTTTAGATGGAGAAAATCGTATGAAGCAGAGCAAAAAATCTGATTTTTGAGTTCTAACATGAAAGGATAAGTGACAAGGACCAAGAGGTGGGTTTTAACCCCCTTTCAACACGTCAGGTGCTTGGCGCCAGCGCCCGCGCCAGTGCATCGGCGCCACCATCTGCGCCAACCTCTGTTTGTTTGCTTCTCATTTTCCACTAATTTGGCCGTAACTTCTTCGTTAGAACTCCGTTTTTGCTCCGGAAAGAACCGTTGGACTCGTATTCAAATTACCCATCCAACTAATCCATAAAATCTAATATTTAACTTTGTCATCTATTTTTCATTAATTTTCTTAAGGAATAAACTTACGAATTTCTATCGGAAGTTCTCAAATAACAAGTAACAATCACGGAAATTACTTAGGAAATCAATTATAATTTAAAAAGTCAAAATATAAAGAAATATTAGGACTATTATTACTCACAAGGATTTTCCGGGTGTTACATTGGCTTTTGAGAGGGAACGGTTTTTAGGAGAGAGAGATAAGGACAATGATGGTTTCTCTTGGGAATAGGTGGGGAAAGGACAAGTGGCAGGAAAGGATGACATATGTGTAAGAAAAAGTATGATGTGTGTCAGCCTTGGGTCCCCCAAACCGTCTCTTCATAAGTCAGACCGAGAGTGAGGAGCGCAGTGACAAGCCTCTGCCCACTGCGAACCTTTTTGTTCCAAAAAGTGCTAAAATTCTCCTACACACATAGAAATAAACTACCATGCAAAATTAAAAATACCAAATTTAATAAACAGACAACAATTAACTGAAATAAAATATTTACAAACAGCGTTGACTTTCTCTAACCATAGTGAGGTGGAGAGTGGGCGGGGATGTGGGCACTCTCATGCAGAAAATGCTGTACCCTTTGTCCATTGACTTTAAAGGTCTGACCCGATTGTGGAGATTTCAACTCTACTGTTCCGAAAGGACTCACCTTGACAATGGTGTATGGTCCCGTCCATCTTGATTTTAGTTTACCTGGAAAGAGTTTGAGACAGGAGTTGAACAATAGTACCTGTTGTCCTTCCATGAACTCCCTTTGGTTGATCCTTCGATCGTGCCACATCTTGGTCTTCTCTTTATACAACTTTGCGTTCTCATAGGAGTGATATCGCAACTCCTCTAGCTCATGCATTTGTAAACTCCTTTTGATTCCCGCAGCATCCTCACTCATGTTAAGCTCTTTAAGGGCCTAAAACGCCTTGTGCTCTAATTCAATCGGTAAATGGCAAGCCTTGCCAAAAACTAATTTAAATGGAGACATTCCCAAAGGAGTTTTATAGGCCGTTCGATAGGCCCAAAGAGCATCATCAAGTTTGGTTGACCAATCTTTTCGGTGCGGTTTAACAACTTTTTTCCAAAATCCCTTTGATTTCACGATTTGAAAGTTCGGCCAAACCATTGGTTTGTGGATGGTATGCGGTGGCCACTCTATGATGAATATCATACTTAGCAAGAACCGCGACCATGATTTTGTTTACAAAATGGGTTCCTTCGTCACTGATTAATGCCCGTGGTGTTCCAAAGCGAGTGAATATATTTTTATGCAAGAACTTCACCACGGTGTTAGCATCATTGGAATGACAAGCAATGGCTTCTACCCATTTTGAAACGTAGTCTACCGCAACCAAGATATAAAAGTTGTTGTTGGAATTCGGAAAAGGTCCCATAAAATCTATCCCCCAAACATCAAAAAGTTCAACCTCTAAAATGTTGTTAAGAGGCATTTCATTTCTTTGCGATATATTCCCCGTACGTTGACATTGCTCACAATTTTTCACAAATTCATACGAGTCTTTAAAAATAGTGGGCCAAAAGAATCCACTTTGCAAGATTTTTGCAGCGGTACGGTTTCCACCGTAGTGGGATGTGTGACAACCATGGAGTATTTGATGTTGCTCACTCCCATGGACACAACGCCTCAATATTTGGTCTACCCCTATCTTGTACAAGAAAGGATCGTCCCAAACGTATTGTCGTGTGTCGTGTAAAAAATTTTTGAATGGTTGTCCACTCATCCCGTGGGGCTTAAGTCCACTTGCTAAAAAGTTTGCAATATCAGCATACCAAGGAATATTATTTTCACGATGTTGAGCAGATAGTAATTGTTCATCGGGAAAAGTTTCTTTTACCGGAGTGGGATCAGGAGTGGGATCAATAGTGCCCACTGTCTTCTCGAGCCTGGACAAATGGTCGGCAACTTGATTGCTTGTTCCTTTTCTGTCGACGATCTCAAGGTCAAATTCTTGCAGCAATAAAACCCATCTAATCAACCGTGGCTTGGAATCAGCCTTGTTGATCAAATATTTGATCGCTGCATGATCTGTGTGCACTATGACCTTCGTCCCTATCAAGTATGACCTGAAATGATCAAAAGCAAACACCACCGCAAGTAATTCCTTTTCAGTAACAGTGTAATTAATCTGAGCTTCAATCAGTGTTTTACTTGCATAATAAATGGGGTGAAAAACTTTGTTCTTTTTCTGTCCGAGAACAGCCCCCACAGCCCAATCGCTGGCATCACATATCACTTCGAATGGGAGTGACCAGTCAGGAGTGGTCACTATGGGTGTTGTGACTAATGCTTCCTTGATTTTTTCAAAAGCTTCTCGGCATTCTTGGGTAAAAATGAAGTCTTTTTCATGTTGTAACAGGTTACATAGGGGTTTTGTAATTTTCGAAAAACACTTGATGAACCTCCTATAAAAACCTGCGTGACCCAAAAAACTTCGAATACCTTTCACCGTTGTAGGTTCGGGAAGTTGTGCCACTACCTCAAGCTTGGCTTTATCAACTTCCAACCCTCTTTTCGAGACAAGGTGTCCTAAAACAATACCCTCTTCGACCATAAAATGACATTTTTCCCAATTTAAGACTAGGTCGTGGGTCTCACATCTCACTAGGCTTTTCTCTAAATTTCCCAAACAATTGTCAAATGATGTCCCTATCACAGAAAAATCGTCCATAAAAACTTCTATGGTATCTTCTATCATGTCGGTAAAAATGGCCATCATACAACGTTGGAAAGTGGCGGGGGCATTACACAATCCAAATGGCATTCTCCGGAATGCAAAAGTGCCGTAGGGACAAGTAAAGGTGGTCTTTTCTTGGTCCTCGGGTGCAATGTGGATTTGGTTGTATCCGGAGTATCCATCTAGAAAACAATAAAATTCCTTTCCCGCTAACCTATCAAGCATTTGATCGATGAAAGGTAAGGGAAAGTGGTCTTTCTTAGTGGCCAAGTTGAGTTGTCTATAGTCCATGCATATCCTCCATCCCGTGACAGTCCTAGTGGGAATGAGCTCGTTCTTTTCGTTCTTCACTACAGTCGTCCCTCCCTTTTTAGGGACACATTGGACGGGGCTCACCCAACTACTACTAGCAATGGGATAGATAATACCGGCATCTAACCACTTCAAGACTTCTTTCTTAACTACCTCCTTGATGATGGGGTTCAACCTTCTTTGAGGTTGGACTTTCCCCAGGTGGTCACTCTCCAAGTTAATCTTATGTTGACATAAAGAGGGGCTAATTCCTCTAATGTCTGCTACGGTCCAACCAATTGCCTTCTTATGCTTCATCAATAAATCTATCAGAAGTTGTTCTTGTTTCTCGCTAAGTTTTGAAGAGATAATAACGGGAAGCTTATTATCCTTAGCGAGATAAGCATATTTCAAGTGGGAAGGCAATGGTTTAAGCTCTAACTCGGGGGGTTGTTATATTGAAGGGGGTTGAACATCTCAATCCTTAAAGTCCAGAGGTTCAAAGGCTGCTACTATGGCGTTACACTCATCCTAAAAAGTGTCATCACTCTCAGATTCAGAGTGCTCACTCTCACTGCCCACTGTGGGCACTGTTTCAAAATTGTGGATTTAATTAATCAAACTCAAAGCAAAACAGTCCTCGGTATTTATATACTTAAGAGACTTAAAGACATTGAAGGTCACTTCTTGGTCATTAACTCTCATCGTGAGTTCTCCTTTGTGCACATCAATCAAAGTTCGTTCGGTTGCTAGAAACGGACGTACTAAGATGATTGGGATTTCTAGAACTAGAAAATCGACGGGGAAGATAAATTTATCCACTTGGACCAAAACGTCTTCTATTTTTCCCTTGGGATAGGCAATGGACCGGTCGGCTAGTTGTAATGTCACGGTTGTGGGTCTAGCCTCTCCAATACCTAACTTCTTAAAAATGGACAGCGGCATCAAATTTATACTAGCTCCCAAATCACAAAGTGGTTGACCTACTTCTTGTCCTCCTATTGTGCATGGAATGGTGAAACTACCCGGGTCTTTCAACTTAGGTGGAATCTTGCTAGTAAGAAGGGCACTACATTCTTCGGTCAAAGCCACAGTCTCAAATTCACCCAACTTCCTCTTTTTGTTCAAAATATCTTTTAAAAACTTAACATAACTTGGCATTTGCTCAAGAGCTTCTACCAAGGGTATGTTAATATGAAGCTGTTTAAAAATGTCTAATTTTTTTTAACCTGAACCTCGACATTTTTAGGCTTCATTCGGTGAGGAAAAGGTATGCTTCGTGGGTCAATCTGAGTTTGTTGTGGTATTGGCTTTGGAACATTAGGTATTGGTACAGGTCCAAAAGTGGGAAGGTCAGGGATGTCGGTTCTCACTGTGGGGACCACAATGACCTGAGGAGTGCCCACTGTGGGAACCACAGTGGGTATTTGAGGCGAATCATCAGATTCGAAAACGATATCTTGCAGATCCTTTCCACTCCTTAGTGTTATGGACTTGATATGTTCAGGTCCTTTTCCTATTACCCTAGCGTGTTCGGTATCACTAGGTAACGTTCCTGGTGGTCTATTCTTAACTTCAACGGCTAACTGTCCTACTTGGGTCTCTATATTCCTAATGGCTGCTTGAGTTTGATTCATAAAACCCTTGAGAATTGATTCAAGTGACAGTTGGGTCTCAGCGGGTTGAGTAGATCGTGATTGGTATTGTTGTGAGGATTGGCCTTGGTGAAAGTTTGGTGGGTTCTGCCCACTGTGATGTGAGTTCTGCCCACTGTGATGTTGATGAAATCCAGGGGGGTTGTGTGGTCTTGATTGGCCATGACTCGCCCCGTGGGGTTGGAGTCCTTGATTTCCAGACCAAGAGAAATTCGGATGGTTCCTCCATCCTGGATTATAGGTTTGCGAAAAATGATTGTTCCGTGGGTTGGTCCCTATGACATTAACAGATTCGGGATTTGCCGGACAAAAATCGAAAACGTTCTCTTCTCCACAGAGGGAGCAGTTTTCAGGGAAATGTGTTGCGGAATTGACTTAGCCTCTATTTTGATTTAAAACGATTTTGGTCAAGGCCACTAATTGCGCATTCATGGTTTTAAGTGCCTCAGAATCGATGGTGTTGGTCTTTACAACGGTTGTAAGTGCCTCAGAATCGATTTTTCTAAGATTTGATATCCTTCGTTGTAAGTCATACTCGTAAATGTTCCACCGGTTGTTGCATCTAAGATGATTTTGGCTGCATTGGAAAGACCGTTGTAAAAGGTCTCCAATTGGATGCAATGCGGGATGCCATGGTGTGGGCACTTTCGAAGTAATTCTTTAAATCTTTCCCATGCATCCGAAACAGCCTCATCTTTTTCTTGTCTAAACAAAATAATATCATTTCGAAATCTTACATTCCTTGTGGGAGGAAAGTATTTTTGTAAAAATTTATCCGCAAGATCTTGCCAAGTGATTATCGAGTGAGGTGCATGTGCGTTCAGCCAAGACTTCGCCTTGTCCCTTAATGAAAAAGGGAAAAGCCTTAGTCTTAATGCCTCATCACTAACACCTTGCAACTGAAAGGAATCGATCATTTCTAAAAAGGATTTTAAGTGCGAGTGCGGATCCTCAGATGGCGGTCCTCCAAATTGACCCATGGCTTAGATCATTTGAAACATCACCGGTTTGAGTTCAAAATGCGTTGTTTCAAGGACGGGCCTTCGAATCCCGGAGCCTAAATCACTAACTCCGGAGGTAGCATAGTCCCGTATTTTTTGTTCTTTGCTATCGGCGATCGTGATTGTGGTCTCCACTACAGGTGGCGGTATTGCAGCCATGTTCACAGTGGGGATCACAAGGGGGTTGTCGATTTATGTTTCTGCATCTTCTTCGAAAAGTTTTCTCTATTTCAAGATCGATTGGTAACAAAGGTTCGTGTTGTTGCCTTGGCATGCAACACGAAAAGCTTAGAAAAACGAGTTACTCGGGCTCGAACAAAAACTAATGTCTTGAGATTTAAAATCACGCCAGTCCCCGGCAACGGCGCCAAAAACTTGGTACGTGCGAAATATGTGTTTTAATCGCAGTGGGTTGCAAACTGTCCACAGTGGGAAATGCAAGTGTACACTGTCCACTATGATCGTCACAGCAAGTAATAGTTGGTAAAATACCAGATTCGTTTCCACAGGGACTGGACAATCAAGACAATACGGCTCTTATGAGCTCCTTTTACAAGTTTCAATTAGAGAGGAAAATAATACTTTGGTTTGGTTTGGTGAAATAGCTACTTTAAACAATTTACAAAAGGTTAAAAAGGAGGAATGTAGGTTGGATTTTCCCTAGATTTTATACCAAATACTCGGTCCTTAGAAGTGATCCTCGTATTCGTGGTGGACATTTTCGCTAGAAAAGCCCGGTTACAAAATACTCACACCGTTAGATAAAAATCCCATACTCTTAGTACTTGTTTAATACACAAATTAGCTTGCCTACTACTCCAGTGGGCAGAGATTAGCTCACTGTGCCGACCTCACTTTCGTAAGTGTCATAAAAATTCTTTCGAATCCCCTAGCATCATTCAAGCTCGTGTCACTGCGTTCTACTCATTTCTAAGTTAAGAACTAGACTTTAGATCCTTGCAAGTGATCGGCTTGTTCGCATCTTTGGGTAAATATCGAGAATGAATGACCAAAACAACAAATATTCTAAGTATAAAGATTACTCAAGCATTTTTAATAAAATCCAGGTACTTCTCCTTCCTACATCCCAAAGGATGTTTAGCGTAACATTTCCGAAGTAAATAAAACAAAAGATGAAGATTTGCACATAATAAAACTGATAGTGGATTGAATAGTACTCACAGTGGGGAACGAGAATTCGTCCATGTCCACTGTGTTTTACGAACTACAATTAACTAGGAAAGGAAATTACAGAAATTAAAGATAAGTTAATGCAGTAAATAAAAGACTAAAACTAATGTGGTAGATGAAAGAAATTAAAGATATTCAACTATCTAAACTTAACCCAAGATGATTGTAAGATTCCAAGATTGTAATAAATGAACCCAAGTGCTCCTTTATATACTAGGAGAAAGAGGCGGGATGGATAAATTTGATAGAATAAAATAGGAAATACAAGGAAATAATAACTCTAAAAATAGAGTTATCAGTCTTCGAACAAGTTTCCAAACTTTGTTTCTTTCGAATTCAGTCAGCTCTTCTTGCATGGCGCTGACCCAGTTTGGATCTTTGAGGGCATCATCTACTTTCTTTGGTTCAGTTAGAGAAATAAAATTGACAAATAAACAAATATTACCTGCACTTCGTCGAGTCTGAATACCAGCGTTTGGATCACCAAGAATTTGATCAATTGGGTGATTTATAGTCCATTGCTGAGCCGGGGCGTGAGACGCTGACTCAACTTGAACTGGAGGAGCTGAAGATGAAGCTTCAGCGACGTCTGGAGTATCAGCCAAGAGAGGAATGGATGCAGTTGTCATTATATTCACTGATTGCTAAGAAGTAGATGGAATGTCTGAGATATTGGGTTCAGAAGCAGGTATAGTGTTTATAGGAACAGCTGAGACCCATGAAGTTTCAGCTTCACTATTCTGCATATTTGGAATGATAGTAGGACCATCATCTTCAACTGTATGAGCACGAGGAGTGGGAATATCTTCTGAATCACCAAGATGAGAAAACATCCATTGATTCAGTTCTTCAGTATCAGTGGACGGTTTAGAGTTCGCTGAACGGGATTCGTCAAACGTGACGTGAATTGTTTCTTCAACAGTTTATCTTCTTCGATTGAAGACTCTGAAGGCTTTGGAAATTGAAGAATATCCAAGAAAGATTCCATCATCAGCCTTAGGATCAAACTTTCCAAGGGCATCTCTGTTGTTCAGTATGAAACACTGACATCCAAAGATGTGAAGAAAGCTGATTGAAGGCTTTCTCCCATGAAAAAGTTCATAGGATGTTTTATTGAATCTTTTAACTATCAGCGACCTGTTTTGCGTAAAATAAGCGGTGTTGACAGCTTCTGCCCAAAACTGAGTAGGCAGGTGAGAATCGCTGAGCATTGAACGTGCAGCTTCAATAATTGTTCTATTTCTTCTTTCAGCGACTCCATTTTGTTGCGGTGTTCTCACTGAAGAAAAGTTGTGAGAAATACCCTTACTCTCAAAAAAGGAATCAAGAGAACTGTTTTTGAATTCAGTCCCATGATCATTCCTTATTGAGCGAACGGTCAAATTGTTCAGAGTTTCCATCTTTCGAACAAAGGTGATGAGTTCTTCAGGGGTGTCACTCTTGGAACGGAGAAACATAACCCATGTATAACGAGAGAATTCATCAACTATGACCAGTGTATATTTCTTTCTAGCGATGGATTGTTTGTTAACAGGGCCAAACAAATCCATATGGAGAAGTTGTAGAAGAGATGACACTGAGTAGACTTGCTTTGACTTAAAGCTTGCTTTGGTCTGCTTCCCTTTTTCACACGCTGAACATAAAGACTCTTTGGCGTATGAGTGTTGAGGTAGACCAGTGACTAACTCTTTTGAAGAAAGAGTGTTCAGTGTCTTGAAATTCAGATGAGATAGCCTCTTATGCCATAGCCAGTTGACATCAGATGAGGCTTTTGAGAAGAAACAGGAGTTCTCAGTGGTGGTTGAATCCATGTTTATTACATAAACATTTTCCAAACGATAACGGCTGAGAGCTATCTTCTCCTTTTTTTCAGTGACAAAGCAGGATTCCTTAGTAAAGATTACTTTGTTATCCTTGTCGCAAAGCTGACTGATGCTTAATAGATTATGCTTCAGCCCTTCAACATATGCGACTCTTCTGAAGGTGGTTGTACCATTAGAGAGTACACCAAACCCTCGGGTATGTCCTTTTCCATTTCCACCGAAAGTCACAGAGGGACCCTTCTCTTCCTTGTATTCAGCGAGCAGGCTTTTCTTTCCAGTCATGTGTCTAGAGCATCCGCTATCGAGATACCAGATACCCTTCTGAACCTGCATTACAAAGGAAGATTAGTTTTTCTTGGGTACCCACTTAACCATGTGTACACGTTTGTCAGTGGAAGTAGTTGGAATGGAAGGTTCAGCAATCTTCGCAGCATTTGAAGATTCAGCTTTGTCGGTCTTCACTTTGGTTAATTTCTTAACCTCAGTGGTCTTCTTTGCCTTGGGGGCAATCTTCACCTTAGCTATCTTTTCAGCTTTGGTGGCTGTGGGGCACTTACTAGCAATATGATCAGTGAGTCCACAGTGATAACATTTCCTATAACTAAAAGTAGTTCTAGGACTATTTGAATGTTGAGCTTTTGATTTAGAATTAGAAGGACCAGCACCAAATAAGCTTTTGGCTTTTGAAATGGGAGGAACGTTTAGTTCTTCAGATTTCTTACCAAGGACATCCACTCTGAGTCTAGGAGTAGATCGCTGAATAGACCCACGCTGAGTAGATCCAGAGATCTGATTCCTTGATCCAGAGGAATAAATCACTAAAGCTTTAGAAGCATTCAGCTCTGGTACTAAAGTACCCTTCTGAAGATTTTGGTTAAAAGCAATCCCTTTACCTTTATCTTTAAAGACAGAGGTAGGTTTTGGATAAACCATTTTTTCTTTACCTTTTGAAGAGGTAGAAATTTCTTCAGGGATAGGAGGTCTGAACGAGGAACACTGAGAGGATGAAGTGTCAGCGACTGAGGATACGAAAGTTCCAAATAAGAGCATGGAACGATCAGTGGTTGGTTCTTGAGTTTCATATTTGTAACCAAGACCACGTTTATCACTCAGGGGAATCTGAGACTTAATTATCTCAGTGATCTTTGTTGAAGAATTACACCATCCTTCAACAGTAGCTTTTTCAGCTTTCAATGCAGCTATAGCTTCTGCTCGTTCGATTTTGACTAGCTGATTTAAATGCACTTGATCTTTAAAATCTTCTTCAATTTTAGAAAGCTTTTCTATTTGAAGGTGACAGTTCTTAAGTTGTTCAGCGAGATCAAGGTTTAAGTTTTCAACTATAGTTTTGCAAGAGATCGATTTTGCGGAGACTATCAGCTTCATCAATATTTGCAATATTTGTAAAGAAGGAAGGTGATACCTGAATTGCAGATGTTGAAGTAGAGGGAATGTCTGAACTTTCTTCCTCATCTTCAATCTTTGCCATAAGACACAGATTGGCTTCATCATCTTCAGAGTCAGATGAAGATTCTTCTTCTTCAGAAGCAGCCCAATCGTAAACCATCAGGCCTTTGCCTTTCTTCTTGAAGCTTTTCAGCTTCGCATATTTTTCTTTCAGCATAGCATATTTGTCATCTTTATTCCTGGGAATAAAGGATTTCTTTGGAAACGCTGAGTTTCTCGATACTTTCTTAGACCTGCACTCGTTAGCGAAATGTCCAGTCTTTTCGCAGTTAAAACAAGTAGCAGTAGCCTTATCAACAGGAGTTGATGATCTTGGCTTATCAGTTATAGAAAGAGGTTTGTTCTTTCTGAATATTTTCTTTTTGGCGAATCTCCTGAACTTTTTAGTTAGGAGAGCCAAAGACTCATCATCTGTAGAGTCAGAATCTGATGACCTTTCAGAGTTACTCTCTAACTCAGTGATAGTGACCGAGGGTCGCTGAGTAGAGGGTTCCTCTGAGATTAAAGCAACAGGGGTGCTTTTGGAATCTTTTACAAGATTCTTCTTAAGATGGCTTGGTTGCTCATGATTCAGCATCGTGTCATATAAGGTAGCAAGGGTCATTGATCTTAGATCCGTTGACAGCTTGAGACACATAGTATAACTGTCCCAGCTTTCAGGTAAACATTCTAGAAACTTTGTCAGCACTTCAAAGTTAGAATATTCCTTACCAACAGTTTTCAGATCTATTATTAAGCAATTAAAACGTTGGTGAACTTCAGAGAGAGTCTCATTCTTACCACAAATGAAACTTTCATACTGTCTTACCAGGTTGATCTTTCGAGAATCCTGGACTTCAGCAGTACCTTCATACTGAACACATATTGTGTCCCACATGGCTTTTGAGGATTTCAGGTTCATGACGGAATGGTAGACTTCGTCAGGAAGAGCCATGGACAGTATGGATCTGGCTTTGGTGTCGATAGCCACTTTCTTCTTATCTTCGTCAGTCCATGTATGAATTTCTTTGGGTACCAGCCTTTCTGAAATAGCAGGTTTATTCTCAGCGGCTGGTACTGCGACATCAATTCTTACAGGAATGAATGGGCCATTTTCAAGATAATAAGGCATAGTAGGGTCTACACCTTCTAGGAAGAGAGTCATCCTATTTTTCCATAGATTAAAATTATCTCTGGAGAATCTAGGGGGTTTTGCAAGAGAACCATTGTCGATATAATTTGTGTTTGTGTTGGTAGCCATTTCCAGAAATAGCAAGGAAGAGAAATCTTAGTATAGATTAGATCTTGTTTATGAGATTAAACAAATCCGCTCTGATACCACTTGTTGGTCCCGAAGGGCTATACAAGTTTGTAGAAGGGGGGGTTGAATACAAACACACAGATTTTACTTTTCTAAATTGTTTATTGATAAATCATTAACAATTTACAGCTTGTTGGGAAACAAGATTAAGGATAAACCTAAATCTAAACAAGTTGGAACACTAAGTTTCTTGCACTAAGAAAGGGAAGGAAATTACTAATAATAACCTATCTCAAGATAAGAAGGATGAACTTGTCCAGAGTTAGCAAGTTACTTCAAAATGAAGTGAGTTCATCTTCTTATATACTGCATGCATTTAATGCATTACAGTTTACACTTTACACGTGGCAGCAGCTGATTGGTTGCATGTCATTGACCTTTGTTGACAACCTTAGTAGCCGCATGTTTGAACAGTGTAGTATCAGAGTGGTTGTACGAATTCAGATAATAAGGAGGTTCTTTTTCTGACATATTGTACGGAGACGTGCAAGGGTGGTTTAGATAAAAGTACTTTGTACGGAGGACTTCATGATCAGCTTTTCGTTGATTCAGCGATCTATCATTCTTTGTCAGCGAATGATAGAATTCAGCGATAGCTAAAGTCTTGTACTTGATACTTCACGTTGAGTGGACAAATCTGAGTCTTCGCTGATCCGCATCAGTTCATTAGGAGACTTGTCGCTGGTTCTTGAGCTTGATCTGCGACTTCAGCGTAGAACCTATGTTAACGTGAAACTTGTCTTCAGGGATCATAAGTAAACAACTAACTTATCAGCGATCACCATAAGTACTGAACAAACTCAGAGTTTTATGGTGAACAGTGTTCGCTGAATGTTTAATCTAAAGAGCGAGAGTTCCTATCAGCGGTACTGTAAGATCTTAGTACTTATCAGCGATAGTGAAACTCTGATACATATTGTTTACTTACAATTTTCACTAAGTATATAAGAGAGGGTCATTATCAAATCACTGAGGGTTTGGATCAACACAACCTCACCACTGTGGTGACAGAGGATAATATGGACTTTAGCGACGAATTTTTGGAGGACTTAGGAGCCTTTGAATAGTTGGATTTTAAGGACAAAACAACTTAACTCCCATCCATAATCAAACCACCCGATTTGGAGTTAAAACCGTTGCCTAGTCATCTTAAGTATGCGTATCTTTTGGAAGACGAAAAACTCCCCGTTATCATCTCATCTAAGTTAAGTCATGAACAAGAGGAGAAATTGCTAGAACTTTTGAAGAAGCATAAGAAAGCACTAGGTTGGACCATAGCCGACATTAAGGGAATAAGTCCTTCGATTTGCCAACATAAGATTATTTTGGAAGAAAATAGCATTGGCAAAGTGAAACCACAAAGGAGACTTAATCCCATTATGAAGGAAGTGGTAAAAATGGAGATTTTGAAGTGGATAGATACAGGTATAATATATCTGATATCTAGTAGTAGTTGGGTGAGCCCGGTCCAATGTGTTCCAAAAAAAGGTGATCACCAATGATAAAAATGAACTCATCCTAACTAGGACCGTGACTGATTGGCATATTTGTATGGATTATAGGCAATTGAATTTAGCGATGAAAAAATATCACTTTTCATTACCATTTATAGACCAAATGCTTGATAGGTGATAACTCTATTTTTAGAGTTATTATTTCCTTTTATTTTAATTTTATTTTGTCAAATTTTAGCCATTTCACTTCTCAAAACACCCATTCTTGGTAATAATCCGAAAAATGAGCAAAAAGAGCGAACCATAGTTTTTATAAACCATTTGGTAGAGTTTTGTTGCTTTTTCACGAAATATCTGCAGTGACTTGCGGAGTGCCAACTCCGGATCCCACTGGCGAGCCAAGAAGAAAACAAAGAAAAATCAACTCTTAGCATGGAAGCAAAATCCTGGAGAATAGAAGGCTCTATGGCAGAAGCATGGGATAAAAAGTACAAGCATGTTCCCTTAGAGATGGCAAAATGAATTGTTTAATAAAACCCATGGTACTTTAAGTGGACTTTTTGGAAAAGGTGAAGAGACCTTGGGGTAAAAGAGCTACAAACTTGTGGATGGAAGGGTTACTCATGGAAGCTGAATTTTATGTCTTCTACTTCAAGTCTTTAGTCTCTAGATTTTACCCATCTTTTATTGGTCCAACTTTTCCTCTTAGTATATAAAGAGGTGTTGGGTGTCATTTATATCTCCATCTACCACATTTAGTGCAAGTTAAGTGTAACTGTTAGCTCTAGAATTTACTGCAGTATCTCTTTAATTTTATGTATTTCAATTTGTAGTGTAATCGTTAGTTTCAAGTAATTAGTGGCAGTATTGTATTCTCGGTCCCCACTGCGGTTTTAATCGAAGTCACTTTCAGGTTACTTATGTGCATCTTCTCATCTCTTGTTTTCTTTATTTCGGTAATTATGGGCTAAACATCCCTTGGGATGTAGGAAGGAGAAGTACCTGGATTTTATGAAAAATGCTTGAGTAATCTTTATACTTCGAATATTTATTGTTTTGGTCATTCACTCTCGATTATTACCCAATGATGCGAACAAGCCGATCACTTGCAAGGATCTAAAGTCTAGTTCTTAACTCAGAAATGAGTAGAACGTTGTGACACGAGCTTGGATGATGCTAGGGAATTCAAAAGAATTCTTATGACACTTGCGAAAGTGAGGTCGACACAGTAAGCTAATCTCAACCCACTGGAGTAGTAGGCAAGCTAGTTTGTGTATTCCAAACACTTAGAGTATTTGTCTCTACACATTCCATCGAGGCCTGAAAAGGTCCATTTTGAGATTACCATTGACAAAACAATAAGTACTAAGAGTATGAAATTTTTACTTAAAGGTGTGAATATTTGGTAACCGGGCTTTTCCAACAAGAATGCCCACTTCAAGTACAAGGAACACTTTTGGGATCAGGTATTTAATATAAAATCTAGGGAAAATCTAACCTACATTCCTTCTTTTAAATCTTAAGTAAATCGATAAAATAGCGTTTCACCAAACAAACCAAAATATTGCTTCCTCTGTAATTGAAACTTGTAAAAGGAAGCTCATGAAAATCGTATTGTCTTGATTGCCCAGTCCCTGTGGATACGATTCTGGTATTTTACCAACTATTACTTGTTCTGACGATCATAGTGGCCAGTGTACACTTGCGCTTCCCACCGTGGATAGTTTGCAACCCACTGCGATTAAATCACATATTTCACACGTACCAATAGGTTAGCGGGAAAAGAATTTTTTTGCTTCCAAGATGGGTACTCGGAGTATAATAAAATCCACATATCACCCGAGGATCAAGAGAAAACCACTTTCACTTGTCCGCACGATACATTTGTCTTCAGACGAATGCCCTTTGGTCTATGTAACGCGCCTGTCACTTTTCAACGGTGTACGGTGTCTATATTTTCGGATATGATTTATGACACCATGGAAGTGTTTACGGATGATTTTTCTGTGATTGGTACATCGTTTGATAATTTCCTTGATAATCTTAAAAAGAGTTTGGAACGTTGTGAAAAACATGACTTGATTTTAAATTGGGAAAAATGTCATTTTATGGTCCAAGAAAGAATAGTCTTGGGACATTTGGTTTCCTCACGAGGTTTGGAAGTAGACAAAGCAAAACTAGAAGTTATAATGCAATTGCCCGAACCCACCTCGGTCAAAGGCATTAGAAGCTTTTTGGGTCATGCCAGATTTTATCGAAGGTTTATAAAAGATTTTTCGAAAATTGAAAAACCTTTGTGTAACTTGTTGCACAATGACCAAAGTTTTGACTTTAACTCGGAGTGTAAAGATGCTTTTGCAAAAATCAAAACCGCACTTGTTTCGGCCCCAGTTGTCATAGCCCCGGATTGGTCGTTACCTTTTGAGGTAATGTGTGACGCGAGCGATTGGGCCGTAGGTGCCGTCCTGGGACAAAAGCGAGAAAAAGTATTTCATCCAATTTACTACAAAAGCAAAACTTTAATAGATGCTCAAATCAATTATACAACCACTGAAAAAGAATTACTTGTCATATTCTTCGCTTTTGACCGTTTTGGGTCATACCTTATTGGCACCAAAGTTATTGTCCATACCAATCACTCCTTAATTAAATATCTCATCACTAAAATTGACGCCAAGCCTCGGCTTATTCGTTGGGTCTTACTCTTACAATAGTTTGATATTGAGATTGTGGATCGTAAAGGGGTTGAGAATCAAGTGGCGAATCACCTCTCTCGTTTAGAGGGTGTGATTTCTAGCGGGGAAAACCATGAAATAAAAGAATTTTTTCCCAATGAACAAATCTTGGCGATTCAACACTTTCATAAAGAAAAATGTCCATGGTATGCGGATATAGCTAACTACCTTGCAAGTGGGCTACGACCGTATAACCTTAGCATGCAACAATTCAAAAAACTTCTTCATGAAAGTAGGAAATACCTTTGGGACGATTCTCATCTCTTTAATTCGGGAGTCGATTAAGTTTTAAGACGTTGTGTCCCCGATTCGGAAATACCGCAAATTTTGCAAGAATATCATGCATCTCCATACGGAGGTCACTTTGGTGGCCAACGAACGGCGGCTAAAATTCTACAAAACAGATTTTATTGGCCAACGATCTTTAAAGATTCATTTGAGTTTGTGAAAAAATGTGATCGTTGTCAACGAACCGAAAACGTGTCTCAACGTAATGAAATGCCCCTCAACAACGTTTTAGAAGTGGAGCTTTTTTACGCATGGGGCATTGATTTTGTGGGACCGTTCCCGATGTCGTTTAATAACCAATATATATTAGTTGCGGTCGATTATGTTTCCAAATAAGTTGAGGCACTTGCATGTCCGCATAATGATGCCAAAACGGTGGTAAACGTTTTGCACAAAAACATTTTTGTTCGTTTCTGAACACCTCGAGCTTGGATTAGTGACGAGGGAACACAATTCATCAATAACGTTTAGTGTCATCCTTAACAAGTACACCATCCAACATAGAGTGGAAACCGCTTATCATCCACAAACGAATGGACTTGTCGAGCTTTCAAATCGTGAAATTAAAACCATTTTAGAAAAAGTCGCCAAACCCCATCGTAAGGATTGGTCACTCAAGTTAGATGATGCACTTTGGGCCTACCGCACCGCGTTTAAAACCCCGTTGGGCATGTCACCTTATCGTTAAGTGTTCGGAAAGGCTTGTCATCTTCCATTAGAGTTAGAATATAAAGCATTTTGTGCCACCAAGAAATTAAATATGAGTAAGGATATTGCGGGAATCAAGCGTAAACTCCAACTTGAGAAGAGTTACGCCATCATGCTTATGAAAACGCAAAAATTTATAAAGAAAAAATAAAAATGTGGCATGATCAGAGAATTAACCAAAGATTTTTTGTGGAAGGACAAAAGGTTTTACTCTTCAACTCTCGCTCAAAGTTATTCCCGGGTAAACTTAAATCTTGTTGGTTCGGACCTTTCACAATTGCCAAAGTAAGCTCTTGTGGAACGCTTGATTTGATAAACCCCCAAGATGGAAGTACTTTCCGTGTGAATGGACATCGGGTAAAACACTACCTCCCCGAGGAAGTGCCTACCCGAGAGGAAGAATCTTAGTAAAGCATGGTTGGGTTAGTAATAACCCGTATACATAGTAGGATTTAATGTTAGTTTTTTTGCAGGTTTTTATTTTAGTGGAGTGGTGAGGTCGTCACCACTGTGGTCAGTTGCAACAACAGGTTGTGCAAGAATATGGAAAACATCTGTTGGACAAAGAGAGGGGTTGGGCAAAAGTGTGTACCCCAATTTTGGGTATCTACTCCTTTGACCTTAAAAACCCCAAAAGCAAAAAGTTCTTTTATGTGAAAAACTCTTTTGGAATAAAGACAAAAGTTTTTTTTATGTAAAAGCAATCACTTTCATCCTTTGGCCACACCCGCGCTACTCTCCCTCCATTTTATTTGAAAGACACAAAAACAAAAAAAAGAGAAAATAAAAATAAAAGCAAAACAAAACAAAACAAAAACCCTCTTGTTTTCCCTCTTTCCAAGAGCCCTCCCCTACTAACCTATCCTTACACCCTTTTGGATAACCTTTCCCATCAACTCCTGAACTCCATCAGAGCATATCTAAAGGTCAAATATATAGCTTGATGAAAAGGTTGACAATAACTTGATACAAAAATTAACCACTAGAGTAAAAACTTGAAAAATGACTTAACATCAAAAAGCTTGGTGGCTGTCAAGTGTTTGAAGATTTAATAAATGTTACGTATTTTATCCTTCAACTATCATGTGTTTATATTTTTAATTTTTCCACTTTCAGTCAATAATGATTCATTTATTAAATATATAAAATAAAATTATTATTATTATTAACAAAATACATTATTGGAACGCTTTCGTAAATACGATCAAAATGACACCAATATCGAATATTAAAAAACACAAAAATTAAATACTTCTGTTTTTAGAAATCATAGTTTTAAGTATATATAGTTTATATTTATAAAAAAAACTACATATTACTTTTAGAAACTTTTGTTTTTATATTTGAAAAGTGTCATCTCTCACTATCTCAATCTCCCTATATATATACACACTCATAGATATATTCTTATATCATCATCTCACTCTCACATCCTAATTTTCAAATCTCATATTCTCACTTTCAACCATGTTTGATTCTGATGAGATCATTGAACAACTTTTTGTAGATGTAAGTGAATTCATCATCGATGAATTGGAAGATGACACCCATGAAAAGATGTTGAAGCTTGTAGAGATAAAATCTCAAAGGAAGAAAAGATATATTCAACGAGGTCGGGAAGAGGGACACAATCGTCTTGTTGCAGATTATTTTTCAGATCAACCCGTTTTTCCACCGTACATCTTTAGACGAAGGTTTCGTGAGAATAAAGAACTATTCATCCGAATTGTAAACTCGTTGTCCAACCATTCAGATTATTTCAAATTGAGGGAAGATGCATCCGGGAAGCAAGGTCTTTCGGCGTTACAAAAATGCACTGCAGTTATTCGACAACTAGCATATGGAACACCGGCTGATCAAAACGACGAGTATGTAAGAATAGGAGAAAGTACTTCTATCGAATGTCTAAAGAATTTTTGTCGATGTGTAATTGAAGTATTTGGTCCTATATACTTGAGAAGGCCAAATGATGAAGATGTTGCGTGCGCGCTTCACTTACATGAAGAACATCATGGGTTTCCACGTATGCTAGGAAGTATTGATTGTATGGGCATGGAAAAATTGCCCGATTGCTGGCATGGTCAATTCACTCGAGGTGATCATGGTGTGCATACAATTATGTTGGAAGCAGTTGCTTCTCAAGACCTTTGGATTTGGCATGCATTTTTTGGTGTCGCTGGGTCAAACAATGATATCATGAACCAAAGTACATTGTTCAACGATGTTCTACAAGGATACTCTCGTGATGTCAAATTTATTGTCAATGGAACGGAATACACAAAAGGTTGTTATCTTGCTGACGGTATATATCCAGAATGGGCTACAATTGTTAAAAGTTTTTCTTGTCCACAAGATTTGAAGAGGAAGAAGTTCAAGGAAATGCAAGAGGCTGCAAGGAAAGACGTGGAACGTGCATTCGGAGTTCTCCAATCTCGTTGGGCTATTATACGTGGAGCGACAAGATTTTGGATGGGTACTACAATGAGTGATATCATATATGCATGCATCATAATGCATACTATGATTGTTGAGAATGAAGGAAATGCAATTAGTTATTGGTCGGATGAAGATGGAGATCCCCCAATGCGCTTTAGAAATGGATATGTTGGTGCATTCAACGGATACATACAGAGGAGTGTTGAAATACGTGATAAAATAGTCCATAATCAACTACGTTGGGATTTGGCTGAGCATATCTGGAAAAAAATTAGTATTTATATTTTTCATCGTATTTATATTTCCCATCATTTTTATATTTCCCGTCATTTTTATATTTCCTGACGTATTTATATTTTCCCGTCGTTTTTATATTTCATGTTGTATTTATATTTACTATTGTTTTTATAAGTCATGTCATATTTATATTTTTCCCATCATATTTATATATGTATCAGTTATTGTATCAAAAAACATTATTGTATATTTTTTGTTTTTATTACACAAGTCAAGTCAAAAAAAATATTATTTATATTTTTAATCCCTTCCAACTTATTCCTTGAAATGTTTTCAATATATTCCCTGCATATATTTTGAATCCCTTCCAACCTAATTCAACCTATAGGTTTAACCTACATACTCCTTCCAACCTATTCCTTTCAAGAATATAACCCCAGCCAACAATAAATGCAAAATCAGTCATTAAAATACTCCCTCCAACATGGATCCTAACCAATTTTCTCGAACCCATAATGATTTTAATTATGATACTTCTTCACCACAAGCCAACTACCAACTCCCTCCAAACATGCCATACAATGATGAGTCTGCTTCACCACATGGTTTTGCACAATATCAATGTCCACAACAACAAACAACATTTCAATATCAACACCTCGTTTTGTACAATATGGTTCTCCGGTATCAAATGACAGGAATCCCTTACTTTTCCACCCTATTCCATCTAGAGAAACTACATTCCCTCCCTTTTCCACCCAAGATGGGCTTGAAAGTATTGATCCTGATGTTTCGTTAAGCACTAATTCAAAACAAAAGAAGAACGAGACTTGGTCTAATGATGAAGAGGAATTACTGATGAGTGCTTGGGTAACTATTTCCACTGACAACATCACAGGCAATCGCCAACAAGCAAAAGATTTTTGGTGCCGCATTACTCAGTACTATAATGACCACAGAAAGAAATTTAATCGAAGGACGCAATCACAAGTCAAGGCGCATTGGTATCAGGTAATTCAATCTATTAATGAATTTAACCATATATTCATTAATGTTGAAAAACAATATCACAGTGGATGGTCCGCCGACCAAGTAAAGGATGCCGCAAGAAAATTGTATTATTCTACATACAAGAAGAAATTCAAATATGAGTGTGCATGGGCAATTGTTAAGGATGAGCCAAAATGGAGAAGCGTGAGCACAAATGATGTTCATACGAAGAGAACAAAGACCGACTCATCTGGTAGTTTCACATCATCATCGGATGTACAAACAAGTATCAAGGAGAAAGATGATGAAACCAGAGTCCGTCCGATGGTGAAAAAAGGCAACAAGAAAACAAAAGGGAAAAGTGACTACCTCAAATACCGAAATAAATGAAGTAAAAGATATAGTCAACGACACAAGCACTTTACGGTTGTCCAAGATAACACTTAAAGAAGCTAAAAGATTCGTACAAGTCTTCAAAAAAAATCAATGAGCTAAAAATGTTAATGGAAAATACGCAAGGAAACGAACAACTAATGTATCAACAAATGTTGACTGATGAAATTAAGAAGAAATATGGAATTTAGGTTTAGTTTCAGTTTTTCAATATGGTTTTGTAATATTTTTATTAAATTCAATGTTATTGTTGTATAATATTTGTTTTAAAAAACGTATTTGTGCTTAAAATAACGACAACTAATAGAAGGAGTTTTATAAAACATTTCAAATAGATGAGGATAATTTATGTATATATATTAAAAATGAATTAAAAATGCAAAAAAAGCTTTTGATAGACTTGACTATTGGAGTAACTATTTGAAGATCAGTTTTTGTTAATGGAATATGATGTGGCAAATAGATTAAGTTTTTGAAAGACTTGACCATTGCGGATGCCCTCATTACCCTTTCTTTTCCATCATCACATCAAACTTAAACCCCAAAACCACCATCTCTCTCAAAACCGGTTATCACACCCTTTCCATTCTCTCTCTCTCTCGCAAAACAGTCGGCTACCACTTCCCTAAAAACCGAAAACCACCATCTTCCTCACTCTCTCCCAACATCGCCAGCGACAACCCCCCCCCCCCCCCCCCCGATGGATCGACCGAAGATACCTATTAATGCCAAAAATCGCACCAAAGACAACTTAAGGTCGATGTCGACTTAATCAACTAAAGAAAGGATCTTCCGACGAGACGTGCAACGAGGGAAAAAATAAACGAGACAAGGGATTTGATGACGCGGGAAAAACCTCAAACGAGGAAAAAACCTGCGGACGACAGTGGGTGTCGTCGCTGCACTATGGTCGCCAATCAGGGGCGACGTCCTTGGTACTGGCGTCGGTCGTACGATGATTACAAGTGTTTAAATGTGAAAACAGGTGTTTGTCGTGTGTGAATACAAAGTGTAAACTGTTGGTCGAGGGCTGTTGTCGTGCGTCGAGAGCGATACTTGAGCTTTCCTTCGAGTGTTCTTGAGTTCGCTGTAAGATTCTGGCTTTCAATACTTAATCTCCAGAGTTTGAATGTTCTTTGCTATGAGTTTGGATGATTTTCTCTGCTGTGTGGTGATGTTCGCTGGAGTGTATTTGATGTTAACCGATGTCCCTTGAAATGAAGCTTTAGCTTGTCTTTTATAGCCTTCGCGTCATTAATTAACTCCATTAATGATTCGATCAACGGCTACAACGGCTGGAAACGATCGCCGGAGTGATTATCCATAATGATCTTCGTCCGTTACGGTCGCTTGCTGTTAATGGCTTTGACCCTTGCATTAAATATTTAACAAATGTAACAGTCAAGGTTAACGTTAGCTTTGGTCGAAGGTACAATGATCTTACGCGATGGTCATACGGGACGGGCGATACTATGGTCGAGCGTCATGGGTGACGTACGACTTACCTTTTACGGGCGACGACGGATGTTTTCTGGGTTCTCGTCGAGACCTTATCTTAATACAAGATTTGGATTATGACGTGCGTCTTATCTGCTCCGATCGTGGTCGTACGACGTGGTTTTTTGCCCAAACAGTTTGCCCCCAAAATTTGAAAGAAGGATAGCAAATCCGAGTTTTAAATTTTGTCAGTCAAAAAAATATGACAAGTGATAGGAATTACCTTTGTTACCTTGGAATTAGGCTGGTCTGCTCTTAACTGAACGAGAAGTTGAAAAGGAAACGAGGTCGTGACGTCATACTGACACACGATGATGCTTACCAGCTGTCGAGGAAAGGTGTCGACGATCCCTGCGGTCATACAAAAGGACGGGGACGCGCAGCGGTTATCCAGGGATTCGACATGACATGATCGACTGCATAAATAAAGATTACGATGGATCTTTTCTTGGCGATTTCCGTTTGATTAAAACTTGTAAGGGTTCTTTGACCTAATTTAAGTTTTTCTGAGATCATATAAGATACGACCCTCCAGTTTGCGTATGCGTCGCAAGTCTATTGCTAGAAAGCCTAGAAAAACTGGGATATCTGGGGCCTTTTAGAAGTGCAAATCAATTTAACGGGGCTGGCAATGTCGACAGAGCCTAGAAGCACTATTAAAAACGAAGAAGATCTCGACGACTCTAGAAGTCTAGCGAGGATTCCTATGGGGATTACCGTAAGCAAGGTTGGTAATGTTCGACCGGAAATGTGCCCCGGGGGGTACATTGTTATATACGAATACCCGTTCAAAATAGGCTTTCACTGGCCATATTCGCCTTTAGCCAATCGCCGGGGCAACTGATGCCCCAGTTCTGGCGAGTTATCTTGATCATCGAACGACTTACCTCCAACTGGAATCCACCGATGAATGTGAGGGACCTTCTGACGGCGTATAAGGTCAAGAATGACCAGTACCGTCGCTATAGCTTGTTTTCAAGGTTCAAGGGTGATCGTACTCTGGTTTTAAATACTGCGGTCAACGACCGTGGATGGAAGAATAGGTATGTATTCGTACGGGCGTCGACACTGGACACTGATAGTGACTGGATTAGGGAGGGTTGGAATATGACGGGTGAGCCTTTGATTGTACGTTTTCATGTTATTTTGTTGCTCGATTGTTTCTTCGACTAATATTCTTTTTTATGTATAGATATTAATTTCGATAAGGTAGAGTCGGATGATGTTTCTCGGGCTAAGATCGAAAAGTTCTTGGAATTTAATACCGAAGACCGGTCGTATGTCACGCGTCATTTGATAGACGAGGATGATGACATCATTTTCTTGAGCGACATAATGAGGATGGGTCGAGAGGAGAAAGAAGAAGAGGAGGACTCTGAGAAGACTGAGGAGGAAGAGAAGAGCGAAGAACCAGAGGTAGAGATAATTAGTAAGTATCCTTTTGTCTTTTTTTTCGCTTGACCTGGTCTTTCTCTGTTCTGAATCGTCTAACTTCTTTCTTTTACCGTTCAGGTGAATCTCAAGCACAGGCGACGTCTTCTGTTGCTAGGAAGATGGCCCAAGTCGAAGTAGCTCGCGAGGCGAGGGAGAAGGATGTTTCGACAACTAGGTCGGGAGTCCTGAAGAGAAAAGAGGTTTCGACAGCCGGGTCGGGCCTCTTAAAGAGGACAAAGATGTCCGTTCTGAGGGAACCGTCTTTGAAGACAGGTAACCCATCGAGGGTTGCCTTATCCAGGAAGGCAAAGGCGTCAGTTGCGACCGGCGCGGAATCTGTGGATACTGCGCAACTAGCGACGATGTCTCCCGTCGTCCTATCCGGCCCTTCATCGGCCGACAGGGGCAAAGGCGCGCAGAAGGGACCTTTGGGGGAAACGACGGTCAACTTTACGTTGCCGTCGGGTTTTCTGGACGACAATGTCTTGGACGAGACGAAGTTGTTCCCCCATTTGGAAAAATATTTGCTTCCGTCTTTCAAGGAGCGTTTTGACTGGTTTTCTTTCGAGAAGAAAGAGTTCCATACAGCTGGACTCTTATTCTTGGTAAGCCTTTCTTTCAAGACTTGTCATTTCTTGTTGTCGTTGTTTACTAATGCTGCTCATATTATGATTCTTCCGGCGTTCCAAGCTTCCCTGGCATTGCATGCCGAAACGACGAATATAGAGGTTTCAACGGCTTCTATTACCAAAGATGAAGATACAGCGCTAGCTAAAGAGAAAGCTGCTTTGGAACATGAAGAAGCGATGTCAGCGCGCCTTGACCATGCTTTGGACGAATTGGATGCCCTCAGTCATACAAGAGACGAGATAAACTCGCGTTTGAAGGAGTCCCTGACTTTGATGCGCGACCAGAGAGAGGAGCTGGAGGGGATGAAGGAATCCGTAACCGCGAAGAGGAAGGAAGTCGAGGGAATCAAGGCTAAGGTGATAAGTTTGAAGAAGGAGTCTGATGAGTTGAAGGATGAAAATAAGTCTTTCCTTTGTTACGCTCGACTTACTGCGCGTGCGGCAATTATGCGACGTCACCTGCAAGGTAAGGATCCTTTGGTTTCAGCGTCAGATGAGCTGCGTCTCTTTTATGAGAGAGTCGGGACCGAGAGAGATCTCGACTTGGACGACTAGAGGGAGGTCGAAGAGGAGGCAGTTAGTGAGGGTTTTCAAGATGAGGTATCGAACAAGGTCGTGATCGATGCTCCTCCACAACCTTAGAAAAAATGTATTTGTTTGTTCATGCTGCTCGACCGTTAGTGGTCGATTATGTATTCGATGGCTTATATAATGAACGCAACTTTTGCTTATGCTTTATCCAAACCATGTTTAATTATGAATTTGAACATAGGACACACAGGAAATCATGCGATTGAGTCATACATTGTAATACGATGATAAGAACGTAAAACAAATATAAAAACACGCGATTAAAGCATCCATTCAATGTATGAAAGTTAAGAAACTTAGGGATAAAGTCATTTAGACTCTGTGATCGTACGACCGGATCGTACAGCGAGTTTGTGTCGTATTCCCCTGTGGAGAAATGATCAAGTTAGAGACCTGATTTGTCTACGTCGTTCGACCTTGCGATATTAAAGTCATATAGTAGACTTAATGATTACTGTCGTGCGACTATGTGATAATCTGTCGTCCGATTCTGCGATAAAACAATGTCGGGGGTTGGTCGTTGGCTAGCCAACGACCCTCCGATGCTTAAGTCAGTAAATGTTTTGCGAGAAAATATCGTATGAGAAAGAGTTAGAGAACGTACCATTTCAGACTCTCTCTATTTGCCCCCTGTCATTTATTACCGTACTCTTTTTGGGAGGAAAAGATAGGTTTTAAATGACAGAATGACACGGAGAAATATTGTCCTGTGGTGTACTATGTTGTCGTGCGACGAGGCACCATAGTAAATTTATCACTATGGAAAAGATATTGTTAATTTAGGGATAGAAAAACGAACCTATCGAGAGCTTGATCTTACGACTTCAGTTTATTTTCTCTTTTGATCTCCTGGATTCCCCATGCCGTATGAAATTTCAATTAATAACTTTTGCATGCTCGGGAGTCGACGGTCGATGGCTATTAGTTGGAATAGCGACATCGTCGATGATATCTTTGAGATTTCCTTTCGAAAAATGATATGCTAGTTCCTTCTTCAATGCGATACAGTCGTCTGTCGCATGACCATGATCGGCATGGAAGTCGCACCACCTTGATTTGTCTTTCTTAGCATCGTCCAGGTCGGACTTCTTTGGCCATCGAATGGTAGCTTGGGAACTTTTCAGAGCTTCGACTAGGTCCTTTGTGGGTCCTTTGAATCCGTAAGAGGATATCTTGGGGTACTGGGTGAACTTAGCCGCGGTCTTGGCCTCTGCTTTCGTCTTGAAATGAACATTTGAAATTTGGCGCGCTAGCTCTACTCTAGAAACAGCCTTTGTCTTGAACTCTGGCTTTCTGACGCCTAGCGACTTCTTGTCGTCAGTGTGCTTGAGACGAAAGGATGCATCATCTTCGACCCTCATATATGCTAAGGTCTGAGCTCGGACGTCTTCGAAATTCTCCGGGGGATATTTGGTCAGGTCGGTGTATAAACCCGAATTATCGTCCAGACCACGCTTATCGGCTTCGATTGCGGTTTTTACGTCGCAATTGCGGATGCTGATCATTTCGGCATTGAATCTATTAAAATAACTTCGAATAGACTCATTAGCTTTCTGCATGATGTAATATAGGTCGCTGGTCTGCTTCTCCATCTTACGACTACTGGCGAATTGCTGGGAGAATTGATTAACCAACTCAGCAAATGACCTGATGGATTTGGGTTTGAGATTGATTAACCATTGGAGAGCTGGACCAGTGAGGGTTGCTCCAAAACTCTTGCACATGCATACTTCCTGGTACATAAATGGGATCGAGATCGTCCACATGAGCTGCTTATATTGCGCGACGTGCTCAGTCGGATCGGTCACACCTGAATACTTGAGAGTGAAGGCAGGAATGTTATACTTCTTTGGGACCTCGACGGTGGCGATCTCATCGATGAAGGGCAACGCCTGATACCCCGAGCGAGGCTCGAAGTCGACAGGCACGGCTGCCCCAGGCAACTTGGCGAGCAAGGACAAGACGCGCTCATTTTGGTCTTCTAACATCTTCAAACGCTGAGCGACGGGATCGTTAAGATCGGGATTTGCCCCTGTCGAGGGATTGGCCCCTGGGCTAGTGCCATTACCATGCAACGAACCATTGGCGTCCCCGTTGAACGGGACGAAATATGGCTGCGACCCATAGCGGAATTGCTGCGGTCCATTCTGAAACGGTTGCGATCCTTGCTGGAAAGGCTGCGATCCACCTTGAGGTCCATTCTGAAATGGCCGCTGAAATGGTTGCGACCCTTGCTGGAAAGGCTGCGACCCTTGTGATGGCTGAGGCCCATTATTCACGGGTGGTGGCCTTATGTGCTGAGGAGGAACTGTCCCAAACTGAGGATTTGGGTTGAACGTCCCTGGCTGTTGATTCTGCAGGAACGGGCCTAGATACTGATTATGCGCGGATGAACCTGGATTTGGGACAAATGGTCTAGGGCCATTCTGGTCGAACGATCTTGGAACTGGGTTCTGCACGAACGACCTAGGACCATTTTGAGGCCCAAGAGGATTTCTTAACCGCGCGATCTCCTCAGCTGCTCTGCGATTCTGCTCCGCCATTGCATTGAGCTGATTCCTGGCGACTTCGAGCTCCTGATACATCTGAGCGACGGCTTGCTGCAGATTTCCAGAGGCTGCCATTTTCCTGCAACAGAAAATAGAAGAAACTCCAACAAACTATTAGTAGGGTACACGTTCGTCGATGATTTTCTCTAGATGAGGGTCCCACGGATGGCGCCAAACTGTTAATGCCAAAAATCGCACCAAAGGGACAACTTAAGGTCGATGTGGACTTAATCAACTAAAGAAAGGATCTTCCGACGAGACGTGCAATGAGGGAAAAAATAAACGAGATAAGGGATTTGATGACGCAGGAAAAACCTCAAATGAGGAAAAAACCTGCGGACGACAGTGGGTGTCGTCGCTGCACTATGGTCGCCAATCAGGGGCGACGTCCTTGGTACTGGCGTCGGTCGTACGATGATTACAATACAAATGAAGGAAATACTTCGAAATGTAAATACAAGTGTTTAAATGTGAAAACAGGTGTTTGTCGTATGTGAATACAAAGTGTAAACTGTTGGTCGAGGGCTGTTGTCGTGCGTCGAGAGCGATACTTGAGCTTTCCTTCGAGTGTTCTTTAGTTTGCTCTAAGATTCTGGCTTTCAATACTTAATCTCCAGAGTTTGAATGTTCTTTGCTATGAGTTTGGATGATTTTCTCTGCTGTGTGGTGATGTTCGCTGGAGTGTATTGGATGTTAACCGATGTCCCTTGAAATGAAGCTTTAGCTTGTCTTTTATAGCCTTCGCGTCATTAATTAACTCCATTAATGATTCGATCAACGGCTACAACGGCTGGAAACGGTCGCCGGAGTGATTATCCATAATGATCTTCGTCCGTTACGGTCGCTTGATGTTAATGGCTTTGACCCCTGCATTAAATACTTAACAAACGTAACAGTCAAGGTTAACGTTAGCTTTGGTCGAAGGTACAATGATCTTACGCGATGGTCATACGGGACGGGCGATACTATGGTCGAGCGTCATGGGTGACGTACGACTTACCTGTTACGGGCGACGACGGATGTTTTCTGGGTTCTCGTCGAGACCTTAACTTAATACAAGATTTGGATTATGACGTGCGTCTTATCTGCTCCGGTCGTGGTCGTACGACGTGGTTTTTTGCCCAAACAATACCCACCACCGGCCCCTTCTCCAACGTCCCTTTTGCCCAGCGACGGACCCGACATCGCCGCCATGCGACGAGGTCGGGCATCCTCGTCTTCCTCGTCGTCGGTCGCAACCACCACCGCCGACGCTCCGCCTTCCGTCACCAGAACCACCGCCGGTGCTCCGCCAACCGCTGCTACCATCGTCGCCCAGACCGCTGCCATCGCCACCATCACTCTGCGACAGCCGCCGTCGATCCCTACCCTTCCACCGGTCCCAAAACAACCTCGTTGACCTACTACCAACTTGAGACCATCGAGTCTCATGTGGTTCTCACCCCCATGCCACCACCCAGCACCACCGCAAACCCACCATCTTCCACCACCAACCTGTCCATGTCTAACCCACTAAAGACTGGGGTGAGGCCCATAGATTCGATCTCAACCAAATGGGCAAGGTTGATACCGAGGATGTGGAAAACGAGGTCGAGCAAACTTGCAACCTCGATGAGCCTACTACCACCACACCACCTTCGGTTAAGGGTTTCAAGAAACCATGCGTCGATATCCCGAGACCCCGTACCTGATCAGTGATTTCTTTTTCCCGTGAACCTCGTAGCAAGGGCGTAGCATCGGCCTCGTCTGACGAAGATTCCAGTTCGGATGACGAGCCGTTCATGGTATCAAGGATATCTCTGAGGAGGTTGACGGCAGTTTTATGCCAAAACCGCTACACCCGCTGCATGGAGGTAAGCGCAAACGGAACCCCCTATGTTTCCCCCCGAGCAGGAAAGGTATGGCGCTAACCTAAAAAGAAGCTTTTGGTCGAGCGTAGTTTTTCCGAGGCACTGATACAGGGATACCCGTGTGTGAGTTCCCACTTGGAGGCACATCGATGGGGTGCTTTGGTACCTCATCCGTGTTGTATCAATCTCACTTTGATTTACGAGCTTTTTACCGCAATGGGTGGAACCGAAGCAAATGAAGTTGTTATCCGGGGTGTGCCCATTTTGTGTTTGAGTCAGTCCATTAATTGGACTTTAGGACTCATGGCCCCAGCCAAGTGTGCTTTTATTAAATTCATAACCGAGGGTGTTTCGAAGGCTGATGAGCGGTTGATTGCCTAAACCTTCACCTTGCCCAACTTTTGTTGGACAGTTGATAATGCGAGTAGCATGATACATTCAAGCCACCTAAATTTCGCGGCAAGTTTCTGGTCTCAATTTATCCGTCATAATATCATGTCGACCGCTCATGATAGCACGTTGTCCCGCGAGAAGTGCATTTTACTATATTGTATTCTGGCCGACTTGCCCATTGATGTCAGCCCCATTATCCACTACCCGACCGATCGCTCAGTTGATTTGCCCGGGTACGCTTACCCGCCTATTACTCATGTTCAAGGTGCCGGAGCGAGACTCCGACATTATCAGGTTTGGGCAATCTCAGATTGATGCAGGTACCATCTCCCGGATGCTCCGTTCAAATAGGTTCGATGAGACCGACATTCCACAGCCCACTGTGGGCACTGTCCGCGCCCGCACTCGCCGTCAGAGAGCCACGAAGCCCCATCGTCCGCCCACACCTCCTCGTGCACGACCTCACTCTCCGATAGCCGAGGCGACCATACCATCTTTCAAGCCATGGCAGTGTATCCTCATTGGGCACATAGAAGAACAGACATGAACTCTTCATAGCATGAATGTGCACCTCGCCACGCTGAACGGTCGCTTGAATCGTTTGGACGCCGATTGTAGGGCCTATTGGGCGTATGCCCGTGCTCGTGATGCATTTGCTTCCCGACCTGTGGATGCACCTAGTTCTTCCGCTGCTACCCGACCAACATTCCCCGACTTGCCCATACCCGCTGCCGTCACTGTTTCCACTGCTGCCACTTACCACAGTGGCCAGCCCAACAAAACTTGACTTTTATTGGTCATTTCTCTTACGTGAACTGGTTGTGTTGCTTCTAAAACTTTATCTTTTGTTATTTCTGTTTGGGTATGTTGTCTACTAACCCTCGATATCATGACCTTTTGATGTACCTATCTTTTGTGGAATCCCTTATGTTTTAATCGATTGTGTTTTCTTATGTTGGACTAACCCTACTGCAGGTATGTTTTACTTTTGTTTCGCATGTTTCTGTGGTTTGAAAGGACGTCGGTCATCTTTCGATACACTTGGGCCATACACTTCCTTTGCATCCCACCTTTTGCCGATTCGTTCCTCTCCCATGCAATGCAGACATTGCACATCCAAAGCTTTGGGGGAGGGTCTTATTTATTGTATCAAAAGAAATAAACCACCAAAGAGGCCTTGAAAAAAGTAAAAAAGAAAGAAAAAAAATCTTTTCAAGAAAGGCCATCCAAATTAAGCATTCGGCCAAATTGAAAATTTTGAAAATCCTAAAGTGCTTCGAAAAAAAAAGAAAAAATTTGGGAAAACTTCGTACAATTTTTCCCACAAAAGCAAACAAGTTTGGGGGAGAAAAAGAGAAAATAAGAAAAGCCAAAACACTCAACCTACAAACATTTACCCGAACAAGACCTACCGATTTAAACCAAGAGTCACGCGGGCAAAGGAGAAGCATACATCATTGTAAGTCTAAATGCAATCGTCAAATTATTTCCGCATTCAATTTCGTTATGTTCAAAATTCGGGTCAATTCTTTTTCTCTTTTTTCATTACTTGAGGACAAGTAATATCTTAAGTTGGGGGTGTGATAACCCTCATTTCATAATATTATTTATACTCTTTTTAAACCCATTTTTACCTAATTTACCTCTCTAAATACCCATTTGAGCCCTTTGGTCTAAATCAGTTCAAAAGTTGAGAAATGTCTAAAAAGTCGGATTTTGGCGCTGAAAGTCATTGTGGTAAGTCACCACTGTGGTAGGCAGTGGCTGGAAAATCTTTATGGGAGTTTTATTTCTTGTCCAGTACACGGATAGATACTTCTTTTGGCTTGCTTCGTGTTTTGTATTTGTGGGTGAGGGCCTCTCTCACTTTGCTTCACCTCCCCCGTAGGTAAGAGGCAAACTAATTGAAATTAACCCCTACCTAATCTACACGGTACTAAAACAGCCAAACTTTTTAAACTGTCTAAACATGTTTTTTTTACTGAGTTGTAAAACTGATCCAAAAGGACCGGTCCCTTAACTAGTCTTGCAAAAAGAAAGAAAAACTGGGCCTTAACCGATTGAGACTTAAACATTGACATCGATATCAAATAAAAGAGCTTGAAAACGGGCTTAAGAGCATCCACACGCGTCTTGCAAGAGCTCTTGCAAGATGACATGGCATGCTATGTGTCTTGCAAGGCCTTACAAGACTACTAACATCTTGCACAATTAGCAAGGTCTTGCAACAAATTTAATATATTAAACAAATCATTTTTTAATTTAATTAGTTTGTTTGTTTGTTTAAATATTTGTTATTATTAATATGTTTATTAAATTTAATTCATTTATTAGTTTATTTGAACATTATTTTTTTTTAATATTTTTATTAAAATTTCTTACCCACGCTTTATTTTTTTAAAAAATGATACTTTAATGCAATGTTTCTTATTTAAACTGTTAAATTAAAAGTACATTAATATAAAAATTACGAAAATACAAATACTAATAGATAAACATACACAATTTATTTATCTATATTTTATAATTAATTTATTAGTTATATTAATTATCTATATTATTTATATTATAATTATTTATACTATTTATATTATAATTTATTAGTTTAGAAAGGAGTTTGATCTTGCATGTGTGTGGAAGGTGTTATTGCAAAGCTGATGTTGTTTGGGTAAAATTTCACCAGTCTCGACCACGACCAGAAAAGGGAAAATATTTATTACACTTTTTATGATAAGATAAAATCATAAACACTTTATCGTATGACCAAAGTTTAAATCGAAAACGTACTCACGACACTCGACCGTCGTAAGAGACCTTACGACCTCGACCGACTAACGTATGACAACTGTTATGATTTCTATGTTTAATGCAGGATCAACACCATTAATGGCAAACGGACATAACCGACAAGAGTGATTACGAGCATTAATCCCAGCAGCCGTTACGACCATTACTCCTACATACATGAAGGTCATTTAAAGCTACAAAGACTAAAAATACAAAAGTTCCTAGCCTCATTTGCGGACATCTGATTTCAAAAACAAGAATGACACAACGAAAGCACTCGAAGCATAATTCATTCTCTCTCGAATAAACGACGCACGACGCATAGTTCTTACACACGACGCACTTGTTTTTATACACGATACTGTTAATGCCAAAAATCGTCCAGAAGGATAACTTAAGGTTGATTGTGGAGCTTAACAACTAAAGAATGGAAATCTTTCGACAAACCGTACGATAAAGACAGAAAACGTAAATAAGACAAAGATTTTGGTGACGCGGGAAAAACCTCAACAAGGAAAAAACCCGCGGACGACTTTGAGGGTCGCCGCTGCACTATGGTCGCCAAACAGGGGCGATATCCCTATGTTTCGGGTGTCGAGGGTACAATTATTACAATACAAATGAAAGAAATACTTTAAATGTAAAGTAACAAGTGTATCGAATGTAAAAATTGGTGCGTCGTGCGTAAAAGCTAAGTGTCGTGTGTGTAAGTCGTGCGTCGTGAACAATCTGTTGAGAGAGAGTTCTCTGTTCCGAGTGTTCTTGAAAGTTCAGTTGTGATGATTCAAGATGTCAGAGATGATGCGCGAAATGGTGATTGAGCCTTTGTATTTATAGTCTTCGAGCGCTTTGAATGACTCCATAAAAACTGCTGATAACGGTCGTAACGGCTACTGTGTTAAATGCTCATAATCGTCCTTGTCAGTTATGGCCATTGGTCATTAATGACATTGATTCCTGCATTTAAACAGTGAAAATATAACAGAAATATCGCATGTTAGTCGGTCGAGGTCGTGAGGTTCCATACGACGGTCGTGTGTCGTGAGTAACTTTTGATTTTGACTTTGGTCAGAAGATAAAGTGTTTATGATTTTATTTCATTATGGAAAAGTGTAATAAATGTTTTCCCTGTTTTGGTCGTGGTCGAGACTGGTGAAATTTTACCCAAACAGTTTGCCCCCAAATTTTAAAAATAGAGTGGCAAATTCGAATTTTAAATTTTGTCAGTCGGACGTCCAGGGTCATGACACGTGTCAAAAGTTACGTCGGTTGCCTTGGAACTGGATCGGTCCAATTCCAACTAAAGGGGAAGTTGAAAAGGGGATAAGATCGTGACGTCACGCTGACGCACGATCATGCTTAACAGCTGTCAATGCCAGGTGTCGATGATCCGTGTGTGCATACGAAAGGTAAGGGTACGTGTCGATCATCGAGGGACTCGTCCTGACACGATCGATTACATAAATAGCGACCGTTGGTGGATCCTTTCCAGTTTACGTTTTCTGAGAATTTTAAGAGTGAGATTCTTTCCTGATTTCTTGCTGTTCTTCGCCAAATCTTTTCTAAACCTGCAATAATCTTTGAGTCGATTAGGAATTTCAAGGTTTAGAGCGCCTATATAAGGTACGACTCTTCAGTCTTTGTATGCGTCGTAAGTCCATTGCTAGAAAGCCTAGGAAAAACTGGGATATTTGGGTTTTTTAGACCTGCAAATTTGGCCAACGGGACTAGCGATGTCGACAGAACCTAGGAGTACCATTCGAGACTAAGATGATCTCGATAGCCTTAGGAATCTAGCAAAAATCCCTGCGGGGATTACTGTGAGCAAGGCCGGTAAGATTCGACCGGAGATGTGTCCTGATGGGTACGTCGTGATATACGAGTACCCATTTAAGATAGGTTTCAAATGGCCTAACTCGCCTTTGGCCAAGGCTTTTATGTGTGATCTCGATCTCTCGCCGGGGCAACTGATGCCCCAGTTTTGGCGGGTCATCCAGGTTGTCGAGCGACTTACCAAAAGTTAGGAGTCGCCGATGAACATGAAGGATCTCTTGACGGCTTATCAGGTCAAGATAGACACGTACCGTCGCTACAGTCTATTCTCAAAGCACAAGGTCGACCGTACCTTGGTTCTGAAAACTGCGGTCAACGACCACAAATGGAAGACCAGGTACACATTCGTGCAAGTAGCGACGCTGGACCCCCACAGCGATTGGATCAGATCTGGCTGGAACATGGCCGGTGAGTTTGAGCTATTTGTCGAGCGTCTTTATTATGTTTATCGCTTTGTTTTTCAACTAATCTTCTCCCTTTTATGTTTTCAGATATTAAGTTCGACAAAGTGAAGCCCAACGACGACTCCAAGGCTAAAATCAAGAAGTTCTTGGAGATCAATCCCGACGATCGATCGTTCGTCACGCGACATTTAGTAGACGAGGACGACGACTTGGTCTACTTGGGCGAAAACCAACAGGCGAGACGAGAAGAGGGAGAGGAGGAGGAGGAAGAAGAGACTGAGGAGAAAGAGGAGAAGGAGAAAGAAGAGTCGAGGGAAGAAAAGGAGGAAATGACCGGTTAGTGTTCCTTCACTTTCTTCTCGCTCGACCCAGTCTTTCTTTTCTTTCGATCGTCTAATCGCTTTTTCTTTTTCTTGCTCTACAGGAGGATCCCAGACGAAGATGACGCCTGCGGCTGCCAAGAAGGCAGCTCAAGCTGAGATGGCCCGTCAGGGCAGAGAAAAGAGGAAGGGAATCCCGACAACTAGGTCGGGTGTTCTAAAGAAGACGAGGATGACGATCCCAAGGGAACCGTCTTCGAAGGTAAGCGACTCGTCGAGAGTCGTTAGTCCTGAGAAGGCGAAGGCGGCGATCGCGACTCCTGAGAAGACGAAGATGTCTTCCGACGCGATTGACGCGACGCCAGTCGGCCCGGCTCTTCCGGCGACAAAGACGGCGCCTGCGTCTGCGACATCGACCCGTACAGCGGCCGACAAGGGCAAGGGTCACACGACCGAGGATAAGGAAGTCACGACGGTTAACTTTACATTGCCGTCGGACTTCTTAGTTGAAAACGTCCTGGGGAAATATCAGCTCCCATCTGGGGAAATATCAGCTCCCATATCTCGGGACGAAATTGTTTCCATATCTGGGGAAATATCAGCTCCCATCTTTCAAGGGGCGTTTTCGAGGGGTCTCCGTCGAGGAGGCGGGATCGCATGTTGCCGGACTGGCGTTCATGGTAAGTCTTTCTTTAAAGACTTGTTTTATTTTATCGATGTTTACTTTGTCGAATATTTATTAACAATGTTTTTCATGTTTTTCAGACGTTCCAGTCTTCCCTGGCTCTGCACGCCGAAACGACAAGGATAGAAGGCCTAGTGTCTTCTGCTCTTAAGAGAGAGGACGCGGCGTTGGAGAGGGAGAGGTCTGCTCTGGAATGTGCCGAGGGTATGTCGGTACGACTCGACGACGCTCTGAACGAGTTGGAAGCCGTCGGACATGCAAAGGACGAGGTGAACTCTCGTCTGAAGCAATCCCTGTCTTTGATCGCCGACCAAAGGGAGGAGCTGGACAGGACAAAGGAGTCCTTGACTATGAAGGAAAAAGAAGCTGAGGAGTCTATGTCTAAGGTGGCGAGCCTAGAGGAAGAGGTGAAGGAGCTGAAGGACGAGACTAAGTCCGTCTTCGCTTTTGCTCGATTCACTGTGCGGGCGGCGATCATGCGACGACACCTATCGGACAAGGATCCTCTCGCCTCTGCGTTGGAGGAGTTGGTGTTCTTCTTGTCGAAGGTTGGGACCGAAAGGGACCTCGATTCGTACGATGAGAAGGAGGCCGACGAGGAGGAGGTCGGCGAGGAGGAGATCGAAGAAGGCTCAAAGGGCGAGGCTTCTGGCAAGGATGCGGCTGTTGATCCTCCTCTGCCTTAGGAAAGTTTTTTAATTTTGTTTTTGACGCTCGACCGTTGGTGGTCGAGTTACTTAGGTGTAACTGATTATTTCATGAATGAAACTCACTTTTCTGTTGAACTCATGTATTATTTCGACCCATACATGTCGTGGACATGTATAATATCAATTGCGAAATTCACTAAGTACAGAATAAACAAAAAATTGTGCGACTTAGGCATCCATGGTGATACAACGACTAGCACACAAGTCATAAGACTTTTATACTTTTAAATCGTGTTGGCAAACATAAGCACATGCGATCAAAGCATTCATTCAGAACATGAAATTCTTCTAAGTTAAAAAACTTAGATCGTGGGGTCGTGAGACCTTACGATTGTACAACTAGATCGTATGATGAACTTGAATCATGTGTCCTTGCGATAGGATAATCGAGTTATAGACCCGATCGCTTATGTCATGTGATCCTGCGAAACTAAGGTCGTATAGTAGACTTAGCAACTGATGTCGTGCGATCCTGCGATAAAACGATGTCAGCGGCTGGTCGTTGGCTTTTCAGATGTATTGCATTCCGGCTACATGGATATCTCGATTGTCGAGGGTTCGGAGCTGATAGGCATCTTTACCCACGACTTCTGAGATGCAACAAGGACCTTCCTACTTGGTGGAACGCTTACCTTCTCGAATTTTCCCCGTCTCGAGGAGATCGTCGACCCCGTCATTTATCATCTTATTCCTTCCAGGGGAAAGTTTCTACTGCTTTTGTTTGAAAGGCTCAAATGACGGGTCGACATTAAGTTTATGGGAAATGAAGCCAGGGTCTATGCCGACCATGTTTTCGTGCGACCAGGCAAAACAATCGGCATGTTCCTGCAAGAAAGATATTAGCTTGTCTCTAAGGTAGGGATAGAGAGACGAACCTGTCAAGACCTTCTGGTCGGGCTTGCTCTGGTTCAGGACGACTTCGTCGACCCGTAACTGCTAGACTGCCTACTTTAGCGGCTTCAGGGTGGTCTTATAGTAGTCATAGGCGACTTTCGGTTCACTTTTGATCTCCTAGACTCCCCACGGCGTGGGGAACTTCATGGTCTGATGGTATGTTGAGGGGACGGCTTTCATTTCATGGATCCATGGTCGACCTAAGATGATGTTATAGGCTGACAAACAATCAATGACGTTGAACTTCGTCTGCTTGTTGATTCCTCCGGCATAGACAAGCAAGGTGATTTCTCCAAAGGTATTCGTCGCGTCTCCGTTGAAACCGACCAAGGTTGTCGAGCGTCAGGTGATTTCCGATCGATCGATTCCCATGGCTTTGATGGTAAAGGAAGATGACATTCGATGAACTGCCTCCATCGATCAAGACTCGCCAGGTTAAACAATTACCAATCGTGAGTTGAATGATCAACCCATCATGATGCTTCTGATACGAGCCACCGAGATCGTCTTGGTCGAACGTGATTTTCATGGCTTCTAACTCCAGATCTCCTTTGGGCCTTGATGAGCGCGGGATAGGCCGATTGTCAGGTGCCTGGCTGGCATGACGTTTGGTTGCGGAATACATCAGACCGCATACGTCTGAACCACCAGTGATGCAGTTGTCGATCTTTGCATACTCGGGGGCTGGCGGTCGAACGTCATTGACTGGAGTAACGACGTTGTCGATGATGTCTTTGAGATTGCCCTTCGGGACGTGATATGCTAGTTCCTTTTTGAGAGTTATGCAATCATTTGTCGTATGACCATGGTCGACATGGAAGTCGAACCATTTCGACTTATCTTTCTTATCGTCGTCTTTGTCGGTCTTCTTCGGCCACCGGATGGTCGCTGATAGGCGGGTTTACACCGCCCTAAATCTAACCGCAAATGTACGGGTCGAAATCAAGTAATAGTACAAAAAGTACGAGTATCGAACACAGGGAACTAGGAACTAAGTATCACAATGACTATAAACTCTATTAACTGAACTATCGAAAGTGAGTGGTTGGTATTAAACTAATTAATTGCAAGAAAACAAATCACAGACAGAACAGCAAGCAATTGAAGAAACTTTGATAGAGAAAACAGTTGAGGGTTGGAAATCCTAAGGTTTTCACATACGAACATTTGACTTAAACAATTACCAAGTTATTCCCTTTAATGAATACCCAATCTCGAAAATCACCGTTGTTCTCTCTCAAGCAACAACGGGTTTTATTTTGAAGACACAAGCTTTTATCTCTCGATCTTAACTTATGACACTCAAAACACATTAAAAGCAAGATTTAAACGGGACTAAGGCTTACACTGGTATATCTCTATCCATTTTCTCACCTTAGACATGCAATTTCTAGTTCTAGTTAACAATTAATTCTCTCGAACTTAATTGAGAACAGCAAAACAATTGGAAGCTAGCTAAACTCGCAAAAGCATTAAAAACCAAATTACACGCTTCATTAAAATAGGAAAACTGATAAAAGTCTCACGTCATCTGTTCATAAGTTTTAAACCAAATTCATTCCAACCCCCAACATCTAAAGATTAGTTCATGTTGGTGGTGGATAAAAACATAAGAGAAAGAAAGGAAACAATCAATGTAAACATAGTGAATGTGATCGCGGTGAATGCAATAACGAACTCCCTTCTCTCGGCTCTAATCCGCTTGGCATCGTGACTTCCTCCTCAATCGATCCTCTATCGTGGCTCCAAAAGCTCCGAAAAACCTCTGAAAATTGCCTCCTAGTCGCTGTCGTTCGTCGTGTGTAAGATATGACCTAAATTCCGGAAAACGCCAAGTTATAACAAACAAACATAGGGTTGCGCGGCTTTGCTTGCGACTTGCAAACCGCGTGGAAAACCGCGCGGTTTTCTGATGCTCTCCGGGTCAGGTTTGTTTCGTTGTTCGAGCACGGGTCTTGGGCTTGGATCTCGGGCTTCCGTTGCCTTCGTTTTGTACTCGTTTTGGGCTTTTTTCGCTTCTTTTCTTGATGATTGCCGCCTTTTAGATTACCTGCACATTTCACTTGATAACACATCAAATTCCGCCTCTTTGCTTAAATACAAGCCAATCTCATTGGTTTCAGGACCGAAAATAACGCCAAAAAGTGGCGTTATCAACAACCCCAAACCGAGTGTTGCTTGTCCCCAAGCAAATTAGCGATAAAATAGAATAAAAGCACACCTCAGTGAAATAATAACTGCACAATTCCCAATCGGTCCCATGTAATGCACTGGTGATTTCCCATACCCGTGAATGTCTATCTCACTCTCGCTTCATTCTTATAATGTTTGATCTATGGCCTTCCATTGTGAGTTGAACTCGTGACTGCTCCGTTTCCATTAAGGTTGTACTAGGTCCAAACATACTAGGGAAAACATTTTGCCTCGACCCTACCTCACGAGGGACTCTCATTTCACTCGAACCTAGGTTATCGCACATGTTGTCATGTATATGGAAGTTATGTACAAGAATACTCGAAGGTCACATGACAACTCTAATGAAAGACGCACAAATGTCCAAAAAGTTGATCTCAGAAGGGAATCAAGTAGCAAGACAGGGAATATTGGTAAAGGTGGTCGTATACCGTAATCATATTTTCCAGAAGATCATCCAGGTCTTTACCAGGGTTGTAATGGGGCTAGGGTTATGGCTGAGAAACGAAGGGTAAACGGATCGAAATTCCTCGGCGTGTCAATCTTTAGCAAGTCTGAACTTTCTTGCTTCACATTCTATCCTTTGGCCCTCTTTATCACTACTGGAGTCGCTTTGACTCTCTTATTTAACTGCTGCACTTTCTATCTAGCTAACTGTATTTATTTTTTTTGTTTTTTTTGTTTTTTTTGTGGGGCATCATTGGCCCTCTTTATTTTATTGGGGCAACGTTGGCCCTCTTTTCTAACTTTTGGGTTAAAGTGCACCCAAATTATTCATGTGACTGGCATGTATTATTTCTTTTATGTTCTATCTTTCGCTGTTCGTTACCGCCTCTGATTGGCACACTTTCGGATACGGGTTGGCTAAAGCTTTTGGTTCGGGTTTAATGGTGGTTTTGAAATGAATAGGGTGAGTGTTTGGCTGCAAACTGGGTTATGGAGACACACAAAAGGGGTCAAAGGGGGCGATAGCTAAAAACAGGTTAACATACACACAATGCCTGGAATCATCTCTCAAGGTCCACACGATATGATCTACTATACCCTTACCCAATATCCCGATGGTCGTCTTTGCTACTCAATGTAATATTATAGCGAGATCACTCTATAATTACGACAACGAATTCGAAAAAGTGTATATGAATTAAGTGTTTAAATCCCTCGGAATGAAAAACGTCTTTTAGGCTCAAAACTCGCTGTTGGGTGGTCTCCACTAATGTCCCTAGTCATGTCTTTTCCGAGTCCTTCCCTAATGGTCACGTTACTATCACAAGATTCTTCCCACAATGGTCGGTCTCAATCATTCAAAACAAAAAAAATTAGCTACTATGATCTAAACATTCAGATGTGCGGGAAATCTACGTGCATAACTTGGGCCCGATTGGGCAACCCCAAACCTTACCCACACATTGTCCCCAATGTGCAAGTGTCGGTGTAGGAGATGCGACGAAATGCATTGTGCAGTTATTACAGTCATCAAGCAGGAAAGGCAAAGCATCAATACAAAAACATTAAAGCGCAATCCTAGAGTTATTCAAATATGGCCACCCCAAACCTAGGTCGTGGCCTAGGTTTGCCAAATAACACCAACCCCAAACCTCGGTGAAACCGAGGTTTGCACAGGATTAAAAGTGAGTGTGTAGATGTTGAACAAATGAGGCACCCCAAACCTAAGTGAAACTTAGGTTTGTTGCATCTCGTTTAACTAATAAGGACACAAACATCATACACCACTCGTTACATACAAAGTTAGAATATACCTGTTTGCCCGGACGGAAGAGATTTGAGCGACCAGCTTGGAATATACAAAAAAGATGGAAAGAAGGGCACCGGAAAACAAAGCGAAAGCAAAACACAAGAAAGCAAAGCAAAATACGAAAGAAGGCAAAGAAAACAAAAGACACAACCCAGAAAGAGAAAACACTGAACAAGAACAACTAGAAGCGTCAGAGGAGTCCCGCGGTTTTGGCCGCGGTTTGCAAACCGCGCAAGAAACCGCGGGATCTTCTGTTCCCAAAGATTCCAGTGACATACGTGGCTTAGCGCGCGGTTTTGAAGCCGCGGCATAGACCGCGTAGGTCTCTGTTCCCGATTCTTTTTTTTATTCCTTTTTTTTCTTCTAATTTCATTTTTTTTATTTTGTAAATAAAAACACAAAACATAAATTAAAACGAACGCAAACCTTGGTGGGTTGCCTCCCACCCAGCGTCGTAGTTAAAGTCGTGGCACGACTATGTGGCTCTAAACTTGGCTCGGTATTCGCGGACTCGATTCGCCCACACTTGCGATTCTCCACGGATTATTCCACATCTGGCTTTCCATAACCATCGGCCTCCTCTTCTCTTCGATCTCTTCCACTCTCGAACATCTTGAACGTTTCTGTTTCTCCGCCAACCCTTAAGGTCATCTCGCCTTCTTCCATGTCGATAAGCGCTTTCCTCGTGGCCAGAAATGGTCTTCCCAATATCAATGGGACCTCTTCATCTTCATCTATATCTATGACCACGAAATCAACTGGAAGGTAGAACTTACCGACTCTGATCAGGGCATCCTCTATCACTCTATATGGATACACTATCGATTTATCCGCAAGTTGAAGCGTCATGTATGTCGGTTTCACTTCCCCCAATCCGAGTTTCCTGAAAATAGATAGAGGCATTAAGTTAATACTTGCCCCTAAATCACACAACACTTTATTAAAACAAAGATTCCAGTTTGAATAGGGATCGAAAAACTCCCTGTGTCCTTAAGCTTCGGGGGAAGCTTGTTCCGAATGATCGCGCTGCACTCGTCAGTAAGTGCAACCGTCGTGTGCTCCTCAATCTTCCTTTTGTTAGAAAGAATGTCGTTCAAGAATCTCGCATATGAGGGCATTTGTGCCAAAGAATCTGCAAAAGGGATGTTAATATGAAATTTCTTAAAAACTTCAAGAAATTTAGAAAAGTTTAGATCCTCCCTGTGGGCTTTAAGCCTGTTTGGATATGGCACTTTTGGAGTTACCGGCTTGCCCGGTGATTGCTTCGGTCGCTCTTGCTTCCTTTCGGCACTCTTCGTGTTTTCCTCAATTACCACCTCTTCATCAGCTTCCAACTCATCCATGTCCGCAGTCTCAACCTCTTGCTTCTTGGGCTCGGTTTCCTTTGATGAAGGCTCTCGTGTCGGGTCTTTGATCAGCTCCTTGCCACTTCTCAGATAAATTGCTTTGCACTCCTCTCGGGTTTTCCTTTCGGTTTGACATGGAAATGTCCCGGGGACTCGGTTTTGTAGGACTTCATAAATTTGCCCCACTTGTCTTTCAAGGATCTTGATGGATGCGGTGTTCTGATCAGTAGCCGCCTTAACCGTGTTAACCATGCTCGCTAACTCTCCAACCGTGCCATCCATCTTTGCCATAAACTTCATCATCATATCCTCCAGCCCCGGTTTCTTCTCCCTAGATTGTCCCTCGTTGAAATTCCTTTGGTAGAAACCTGGCGGACGGTAAACATTGTTAGCATTAGAAGGATTAGAAAAGTTAGAATTATTACCTTGTGGTTGTTGACCGGGTTGACTCCATGAGAAGTTAGGGTGTTTCTTCCACCCCTCATTACACGTGTTCGAGAAAGCGTCGTTCCTCGGCTGGTTATTTCGGTTCTGTAAAAACTGAACTTGTTCGGGTTCTTCCGGACTGCCACCTTTCAGATGATTCGTGATTGCAGCTAGTTGAGCTTTTATCACCTTCAACTCATCATTTTCTTGCACACTAGTGACCCATCTAACTGATGATCTCGGAGTAGAAAAGTTATGCTCAGCCAAGTTTTCGATTAAATCGCATGCCTCTTCATAGGATTTATCCATTAGAACTCCACCCGCTGCAGCTGTAATATCATTTTTGAACTGCGGGTGAAGTCCACTAAAGAAAGTCTGTATAATAACCCAACCGTTCAATCCATGATGAGGGCACTTCTTTAGCATGTCTTTATACCGCTCCCAAGCCTCATATAACGTCTCTTGGTCCCATTGAGCGAAATGGGTGATCTCGGCCATGAGCTGGGCGGTTCTGCTTGGTGGAAAGAATTTCTAAAGGAAAGCAGCCTTCAGTTGCGCCCAGGTGGCGATCGAGTCCGGTTGGATACTCTCGGTCCATGTTTCGGCTCGGCCCTTGAGAGAGAAGCTGAACAGTCTTAGCTTGATGGCGTCCTCGTTCACCCCATTGATCTTGAATGTGTTACAAATTAATTCAAATGCACGAAGATGTGCATGGGGGTCTTCAGTTGGCGCTCCCCCAAACTGGTTCTGCTGTACCATGACGATGGTACCTGGTTTGATCTCGAAGTAATTCGCCCCAGTTGTGGGTGGTTGGACGCCTATTCGTGCGACTGCCACATTAGGATTGGCAAACGACCGCATGGGCCGTATTTCCAGAGGTGGTGGAGGTGGGTCATTGCGAGGAGGAGCTTCGTCGCCCATCTTCAATTGCCTTTTAACTTTTGATTCTTTGAGTAGTCGACGGCCAGTTCTTTCGATTTCCGGATCGAGTGGTTCGACTCCTTCCCCTCGGGTTTTTCTTGGCATAAACCAATTAATACCTGAAAAGAAAGTAGGCGAAGTTAGTAATCCAGAACTGAAAGTGATGGAACAAAATAATAAAAATAAAGAAAAATGTTCAATATAATAGCGCTTACATACAAAGTTAGAATATACCCCAAAAGATTTGAGCGACCAGCTTGGAGGATTCAAAAAAGATGGAAAGAAGGGCACCGGAAAACAAAGCGAAAGCAAAACACAAGAAAGCAAAGAAAAAGACGAAAGAAGGCAAAGAAAACAAAAGACACAACCCAGAAAGAGAAAACACTGAACAAGAACAACTAGAAGCGTCAGAGGAGTCCCGCGGTTTTGGCCGCGGTTTGCAAACCGCGCAAGAAACCGCGGGATCTTCTGTTCCCAAAGATTCCAGTGACATACGTGGCTTAGCGCGCGGTTTTGAAGCCGCGGCATAGACCGCGTAGGTCTCTGTTCCCGATTCTTTTTTTTATTCCTTTTTTTTCTTCTAATTTCATTTTTTTTTATTTTGTAAATAAAAACACAAAACATAAATTAAAACGAACGCAAACCTTGGTGGGTTGCCTCCCACCCAGCGTCGTAGTTAAAGTCGTGGCACGACTATGTGGCTCTCAACTTGGCTCGGTATTCGCGGACTCGATTCGCCCACACTTGCGATTCTCCACGGATTATTCCACATCTGGCTTTCCATGACCATCGGCCTCCTCTTCTCTTCGATCTCTTCCACTCTCGAACATCTTGAACGTTTCTGTTTCTCCGCCAACCCTTAAGGTCATCTCGCCTTCTTCCATGTCGATAAGCGCTTTCCTCGTGGCCAGAAATGGTCTTCCCAATATCAATGGGACCTCTTCATCTTCATCTATATCTATGACCACGAAATCAACTGGAAGGTAGAACTTACCGACTCTGATCAGGGCATCCTCTATCACAAAAAGTGGCGTTATCAGTCGCCTGGACGGTCTTCAGAGCCTCGACCAAGTCCTTGGTAGTCCCTTTGAATCCGTAGGAGGATATCTTAGGGTACTGGGGAAATTTGGTCGCGGTCTTGGATTCCGCTTTCGTCTTGAATCGGACGTTCGAGATTTGTCGTGCAGATTCTGGCTTGGATACTGCCTTTGTTTTGAACTTTGGCTTCTTTACACTTAACAACCTTTTGTCATCGGTGTGCTTACGACGAAAGGCCGCGTCGTCTTCCACCCTCATATATGCTAGGGTTCTGGAACGGACATCTTCGAAATTCTCCAGGGGATACTTGGTTAGATCGGTGTATAAACCCGAACTGTCGTCTAGACCACGTTCAAAGATCCCAAAAAGTGGCGTTATCAGTCGCCTGGACGGTCTTCAGAGCCTCGACCAAGTCCTTGGTAGTCCCTTTGAATCCGTAGGAGGATATCTTAGGGTGCTGGGGAAATTTGGTCGCGGTCTTGGATTCCGCTTTCGTCTTGAATCGGACGTTCGAGATTTGTCGTGCAGATTCTGGCTTGGATACTGCCTTTGTTTTGAACTTTGGCTTCTTTACACTTAACAACCTTTTGTCATCGGTGTGCTTACGACGAAAGGCCGCGTCGTCTTCCACCCTCATATATGCTAGGGTTCTGGAACGGACATCTTCGAAATTCTCCAGGGGATACTTGGTTAGATCGGTGTATAAACCCGAACTGTCGTCTAGACCACGTTTGTAGGCTTCGATCGCGGTCTTGACGTCCCAGTTTCGGACACTGATCATTTCTGCATTGAATCTATTGAAATAGCACCGGATAGATTCACCGGCCTTCTGAACGACATAATACAAGTCGTTGGTCTGGTTCTCCATCTTGCGACTACTGGCGAATTTCTTGGAGAACTGGTTGACTAACTCAGCGAACGACCCGATGGATTTGGGTTTGAGGTTAATCAACCATTGGAGGGCAGGACCTGTGAGGGTCGCCCCGAGACTCTTGCACATGCAAACTTCTTGGTACATGTGTGGGATCGAGACCGTCCACATTAACTGCTTATACTGTGCGATGTGCTCCGTCGGATCGGTCACCCCCGAATACATGGGTGTGAAAGAGGGGGTGTTATATTTCTTCGGGACGTCGACTGTCATGATCTTGTCGATGAAGGGCGACGCCTGAAATCCTGAACGAGGCTCGACATCGACAGGTACGGCTGCCCCCGGTAGCTTAGCGAGCAAAGATAGGACACACTCGTTTTGGTCTTCTAACATCTTCAACCGCTGGGCGACGGGGTCATTAGGATCATGATTTATTCCTGCTTGAGGGTTAACTCCCGGACTAGTGCCATTGCCGTACGACGAACCATTTGCATCCCCGTTAAAAGGGACAAAGTATGGCTGGGACCCATTGTTTAAATCGAAAACGTACTCACGACAACGTATGACCAAATCATAAACACTTTTTATGATAAGATAAAATCATAAACACTTTATCGTATGACCAAAGTTTAAATCGAAAACATACTCACGGCACTCGACCGTCGTAAGAGACCAAACGACCTCGAACGACTAACGTATGACAACTGTTATGATTTCTATGTTTAATGCAGGATCAACACCATTAATGTTCAACGGTCATAACCGACAAGAGTGATTACGAGCATTAATCCCAGCAGCCGTTACGACCATTACTCCTACATACATGAAGGTCATTTAAAGCTACAAAGACTATAAACACAAAAGTTCCTAGCCTCATTTGCGGACATCTGATTTCAAAAACAAGAATGACACAGCGAAAGCACTCGAAGCATAATTCATTCTCTCTCGAATAAACGACGCACGACGCATAGTTCTTACACACGACGCACTTGTTTTTATACACGATACTGTTAATGCCAAAAATCGTCCAGAAGGATAACTTAAGGTTGATTGTGGAGCTTAACAACTAAAGAATGGAAATCTTTCGACAAACCGTACGATAAAGATAGAAAACGTAAATAAGACAAAGATTTTGGTGACGCAGGAAAAACCTCAACAAGGAAAAACCCTGCGGACGACTTTGAGGGTCGCCGCTGCACTATGGTCGCCAAACAGGGGCGATATCCTTATGTTTCGGGTGTCGAGGGTACAATTATTACAATACAAATGAAAGAAATACTTTAAATGTAAAGTAACAAGTGTATCGAATGTAAAAATTGGTGCGTCGTGTGTAAAAACTAAGTGTCGTGTGTGTAAGTCGTGCGTCGTGAACAATCTGTTGAGAGAGAGTTCTCTGTTCTGAGTGTTCTTGAAAGTTCAGTTGTGATGATTCAAGATGTCAGAGATGATGCGCGAAATGGTGATTGAGCCTTTGTAATTATAGTCTTCGAGCGCCTTGAATGACTCCATAAAAACTGCTGATAACGGTCGTAACGACTACTGTGTTAAATGCTCATAATCGTCCTTGTCGGTTATGGCCATTGGTCATTAATGATATTGATTCCTGCATTTAAACAGTGAAAATATAACACAAATATCGCATGTTAGTCGGTCGAGGTCGTGAGGTTCCATACGACGGTCGTGTGTCGTGAGTAACTTTCGATTTTGACTTTGGTCAGAAGATAAAGTGTTTCTGATTTTATTTCATTATGGAAAAGTGTAATAAATGTTTTCCCTGTTTTGGTCGTGGTCGAGACTGGTGAAATTTTACCCAAACAGATACACCTGTTTACTTTACAAATTACTTATTTCTATTATTTGTATTGTAATCATTGTACTCCCGATGCTTGAAACATAAGGACATCGCCCCTGTTTGGCGACCATAGTGCAGCGACGACGCCCATAGTCGTCCGCGGGTTTTTTCCTCGTTGAGGTTTTTCCCGCGTCACCAAATTCCTCGTGTCTTATTTATATTTTTTATCTTTGTCGAACGATTTCTATCTTTAGTTGTTAAGCTCCACAATCAACCTTAAGTTATCCTTCTGGACGATTTTTGACATTAACAGTTTGGCGCCCACCGTGGGGCCCCATCTAGAGAAAATCTTTGACAAACGTGTGTCTTACTAACGGTTTCTTGGAGTTTCCTCTTTTTTCTGTTTCAGGAAAATGGCAGGTCATGGAGACCAAGAGCAGATCATCGCCCAGATGCATTAGGAGCTTAAAAATGCGCGCTGGCAGATTGATGCCCTTGCTGATCAAAGTCGATGGGTGGCTAAAGAGGTCGTGCGGCTGAGGAATCTATTCGGACCACAGAACGGTCCAAGACCATTCGTTCAGAATCCAGGTCCAGGATCGTTCGGTTAGAATCCAGGATCCGCTCCCTTCATCCAGAATCCAGGTTCGGGTCCATTCGTTCATAATCCAGGACCAGGACCTGTTGGTCCCGAAGGCCTATACAAGTTTATAGAAGGGGGGGTTGAATACAAACACACAGATTTTACTTTTCTAAATTGTTTATTGATAAATCATTAACAATTTATAGCTTGTTGCGGAGACAAGATTAAGGATAAACCTAAATCTAAACAAGTTGGAACACTAAGGTTTCTTGCACTAAGAGAGATAAGGAAATTACTAATAATAACCTATCTTGAGATAAGAGATTGAACTTGTCCAGAGTTAGCAAGTTACTTCAAATGAAGTGAGTTCATCTCTTTATATACTGCATGCATTTAATGCAATTCAGTATATACTTTACACGTGTCATCAGCTGGTTGGTTGCATGTCATTGACCTTGGTTGACAACCTTAGTAGCCGTATGGATGAATAGTGTAGTATCAGAGTGGTTGTACGATTTCAGATATTCGGAGGTTCTTTTCTGACATTTCGTACGGAGTCGTGCAAGGGTGGATAAGACAAAAGTATTTTGTACGGAGGACTTCATGATCAGCTTTCGTTGATTCAACGATCTATCATTTCATATCAGCGAATGATAGAGTTCAGCGATAGCTGAAGTCTTGTACTTGATACTTCACGTTGAGTGGACAAATCTGAGTCTTCGCTGATCCGCATCAGTTCATTAGGAGACTTGTCGCTGGTTCTTTAGCTTGATCTTCGACTTCAGCGTAGAACCTTTGTTGACGTGAAACTTGTCTTCAGGGATCATAAGTAAACAACTAACTTATCAGCGATCATCATAATGACTGAACAGACTCAGAGAATTTATGGTGAACAGTTTCGCTGAATGTTTAACTTAAAGAGCGAGAGTTCCTATCAGCGGTACTGGAAGATCCTAGTACTTATCAGCGATAGTGAAACTCTGATACATATTGTTTACTAACAATTTTCACTAAGTATATAAGATAGGGTCATTATCAAATCACTGAGGGTTTGGATCAACAATCTCCCCCTATTTGATTATGACATAGCAACAAAGAAAATTGCTATTTAATGAAAACATAAGGATAAAAAGAACTCATAAAATATTTGTCCCTTTTACTGTTTTCTGGGATCTTTTCAGTACTGATGGAGTAAAGTACATTCGCTGAATTCTTTCTTTAAAACTTTGAATCAGGTTACAAAGAGAAATGGAAAGATTACAAGTACGAGCGAAATAAATTACAAGTACAAAAGGATAACTGATAAAATAGATGAAAGAGGCGATTTTATCAGCTTACAGAGGTTCTTCCTTAATGAGAAGTTCATCAAGGGTCTTTTCAGTGGGGATCATCCAGTCAGGAACCGTTACGCCTTGTTTTCTTTTGTTCAGCGCTTCTTCAAAGATCAAGGGTTTTAGGTGTCGTGCCTGAATGTCTTTTCTGAAGTCACACCAGTAGATGAGATCTCTGAGTTGTTCGATTGGAGTGATTGGAAGCTCAGCGATCCGTTGAAAACATTTACGTCCGTCGTAGTCGAGAAAGAATATTCCATAAGGATTACTGATGACTTTACCAGGGACGAAAAGTTCACATGGTGGCAAAGAAATGTCAAGGGAAGATAGATCAGGGTCAGGACCAAGCACTTCAGCGCGAGAGAAACCAATTCCAGTTTCATTTCGTATGACAGGACCTGAGTTTGAATCTTGACGTTTCTTCTTTGGAGAGGCCCTTTTTCTTTTCAGCTTAAGATCAGGAAGAGGAGGAATGTCCACACAAGAAGATATCAAGTCGATCTGTCTGTTTATCAGCTTTTCGAAATGATCCTTGTACTTAGATTGTGACGAATGGATAGCTAACCTCATCTCCAGCCATTCAGAGAGACCATACCTTTTTACACTGTCAGCGCGAAAGGCTTCAGATTGGCCATATTCTCTGAAAAGTTTGATGTCAACAATAGGTACTCCGATAGAGGTTCTTCCAGAGATGAATACCTTGTTGATCTTCGCTGGACGATATCTGAAGTGAATTTTCTCTTTACACCAGATCAGGGTGGTCTGAGAAACTTCAGTTTTCTTTTCCACGATCTTCTGGGCTTCTTCCCAAAGCTTTCGTTGGATTTGAATGGGAACACGTTTCAGCTTGGGGTCTTTGACAGATTCTTGAGTAAGCTTGATGGCGTATTCTCTGTCTTTTTCTTCAGCTTCCTTTCTTTCAGCGATTAGGCGTTCAGCTCTGAGGTGTTCCTTGTATTCAGCTTTTGAGATTCTGAACTTTGGAGGAACTGAAGGAAGTTGATCACGCCTCAGAATGATTCGCTGATCCTCGAATCGCTTTATTATTTCCTCTCTTTTCTTCTGTTCTTCTTCTCTTAGCTTTTGAGGAGCTAAGGAAGCTCTGCGTTTGTGAGAGAGAGTCTGTTCCTCAGGTTCATTAGTCTCAGAGATCAAATCCAAGACTAAGATTATTTCTTCAGCGGCAGCTGGTATTTTTGGTGAAGTTGCAGTTGTGGAGCCTTCAGCGATATCCTCAAACAGGGGAGAGGACTAGCTGAAACACAGCGATCTTACAAGTAAGAACTTGGGTAGAAACAGATAGAGAGAATTGGTTTAAGTGTATAGGCTTAGGTAGAGGAACTGATAGTGCATGATAGAGGAGGGATGAAGTAAGAGATGTTTAGTGTACCTGACAAACCGGCTTTTCAAGCAAGATCGTCAGATTGTCATCTTCAGCGACGCCTTTGCCTTTGCCTTTCTCAGCGCCAGAGGCTGAGGGCTTTGTCTTTGTCCGCTCCCCTGAAGGTTCATTTATCGAGATCCCCTTAAGAGCTTTGATCCTTGGGGCAGGTTTGACGATAAAGAAATCATTGTCATCTTCGTCATCATCATCATCATTCTTCTTTGGAGAAGAAGATAGTTCATCATCCGGGATGTCGACGGCTTCATCATCTTCTGCTTCGGATTCTTCAGCTTCGTCTTCGAGTTGCTCCCCCTCAGATACAGAGGCGAGCTTCTCGGTTCCCTCAGGGTTTTCATCTCCCTGAGGTCCAGCGATAAGATCTTCATTCTTCTCTCCCCTGATAGATTCATCATGGGAAAGGTCTTCAGCGCTCTTTTCAAGATCCTCAGCGCTCTTCTCCTCGGTATGTTCAGCGCTCTTTTCCTCGGGATGTTCAGCGCTCTTCTCCCCCTCTTTCTCATGATTTGGGGAGGAATGGGTAGACTCAGCATTTGTATTTTCTCTGTCTTCTTGACCAGAGATTTTAATACAACTTTCAATCGCTGCTAATATGTCTTCAAGGCCAGATATAGCAGGAGTGATCTTCTTCAGCTCTTTACGATCCGCCGCTGTGAACGTTTCCAATACAGGGGCAGGAGCAGGAGCAGGAGTATTTGCCTTGTTGACCAGCGTCTCGATCATCGTCTTCATAGAACCAACGTCGGTTTTTACAGAACCCAAGTCGGTCTTGACAGCTGACATATCCCCCTCGAGATGTTCAACCGATGTTTTCAGCTTTGTAACTTCGCTGGACACGGTCGAAACTGAGTTTTTGAGGCTGGTGTAGTCAGTGTAGATGTCAGAGAGTACTTTGGCAAAATCGCTGAGCGTCTTATCAAGGCCCTTAATGTCATCTGTGGAAGCTTTCTTCTCCACCACCGTAGTTAGCTTTGTCAAATTCTCTCCAGCGTTTGTTACGGTTGTAGAGTTGTTGGAGAGTGTGGTGGTGAGACCGGTCAGCTTTGTTTCCACGGACTTTAGAGACTCGTTGATGTCTCCCAAATTAGGACCTGTAACACATAAGTACTTGTGAACAAAGGAAAGCTCAGAAGTTTCAGATTTAGTTACAGTGTATATGGGTTGATTTGTACCTGCAGGAGGATTGATGAACTCGTCAAAGTTGCGGATCCCTGAAAAATGTTCCATATCTTCCTCAAAAGTTCCGTGAGGAATGGTGATCTCTGCCGGTCCTGTCTTCATCATTCTTTGAGAAGCGTCAGCGGAGGCTTCTGGAATGATGGCATCTCCAGTATTCTTTGGAGGAGTGTCCAAGTGAGTGGAGGGAGAAGCGAAGGATAAGAATGGGGTTCGGGTACTGAGTTCAGCGTTGGAATCGCTGAGAATCACTTCATCAATCTTTTAAGAGACTGAGGGAGGTTGGGTAGGTTCCAAGTTTCTAACCTCAGCGTTTGGAGACGCTGAAGTCTGGATTGGAGGGATGGCTTGAATGGGTGTGGCAGAGCGTACCATGGAACTTTCCTTCAGCTCTTCAGAATGAGCTGAGGAGTCTTCAGCATGGGATTGCTGGGGTTGCTCCTTGGTTTTCTTGATCCTTTTGGAACCAAGTAGGGTTGAAGAGTGTTTCCTTTTCTTAGAAGGAGAGGATTGTGTGGTCGGGGCATCAGCGATGGGTATTGTCGCTGAAAGAGCCACAGAAGTCGAAGAATTAGGGTTAAGAAGAGATAGAAGGGTAGAGAGACGTACCTCATTGTCGACAGGTTTGAAATCGAGCACCTTAGGGCCAACCTGAGAAAGTTTCAGGTCACCCTCTTGAGGATAGGTGTCCTTCAGGCCATATTGGAAGATGGCGCTGATGAAACGGGGGTAGGGAAACCCATGCAGGTCTGTCAGCAGCAGAATCTACTCTTTGTACTAGGTCATCATAAATGATAGATGCCCAGTCAATATGTAGACCTTTCAGCAGTGCGTATCCCATAGCCTGCTGAGGTTGAGCGGCTTGATCAGAGGAGCCGGTCTTCGCTGTCATGCAGCTGATCAGGTGTGCGAAGATGAAATTCATCTCGCTTGGCATTTTTGACTTCTTTATCAGCGTCAGCTTCTTCTCAGGCTTCTTGTCTCTGCCAATTTCCCATACATAGCCCATTGCATCAAAAAATGCAATAAGAGCTTCTTTGTCAGCGTGCTTTTTATGGTCAGGGAATGGAGCGAAAGGTTTTTCTTTGGTAGCGTTGGGAAAGTTTAGAGCTTTGCGAATGATTGTGGGGGTTATCTTTATTGTGCCATACTCAGTATCGCTGAGTATGCAGTCAATAGTTTTGGAGGGATCTTTGGCGGATGGTAGCTAAGAGTGTCTGGCAGAGTACCAGAACTGGGATAGCAATAGCTGACTTGCAGGAGGTGTGATTGTCAAGGCTGTTGAAATGCAGCTATTCTTAAGGAAATTTACAGCATCATCCAGATGTGTAACTTGCTTTCGAGGAGGAAACTCGAAAAGCGCAGAGAGGTTGTTTATCTTGGTCCAGTCAAGTTGATCCATAGAAAACTTAACCTGTGGAGCCATTATGATATCCACTTCTTCAGAACTCAGTGGAGAAGTTCTCAGCGGTGGCATGAATCTTGGAAGTTGCCATTTCTCTGTATTATCAGTTCAACCAAAGATGTTAACAAATAAGAATTATCTTAATGTGGAAAAAAATTTCCATTAAGATGTTTCGAATTTTATCCATTTCATTCAGACAAAAATGTCTTAATGAAGATTTGGGTTTTTCTTGATTTTTTTTTTTTACAGAAAAGTAAAACCCATTGAATCTTGTTATCCAGTTTTCTATGAAGAAATTAGATTCTGGAAACGAATGAAGAACAAGTTTAATATTTTTGCATTTAAACTTGAAGAACAACCATGAAATGGTTGTGTTCATAAAACCATGAAAGAAATGATTTCATTTTACAAAGTTCTTTTGTTTGATCTTGTTAAAACAAAGAGAAGATCGGAAACAAGTTATACGCATTTTGTAATAAATAAGAACATATTAACCTTGATGTTTGATAACGAAGATGATGAACAGTTCTTGAGGTTTTTGAGAGCACAAATGCAACAGGGGATTCTTTCTTGCGGAGGAAGATTTGATCGCGTAAAAGATAAAATATAACCCAAGAGTTGTTTATATAGAGATTTTTAGAGAGAGAAAACCTTGAGCGGGAAAAGGTTTTCATCATGACACGGACACGTGTTTGCATTTGATTGGCGAAAGAACGAAACGTGCAAACGTGTGTCAGAAAGAAGAACGTGTCGGGGTTTATCCATTGCAATGACGTCACAACTGTCCTTTCATATTCTTTGTTGTCTCTGAGGTTTTGAAAAACTCAGGGACTCTTTGAAAACATGAAGCACTGAATAAAAATATCAGTGAAGGTTTTAAGAAATTTCAAAAAGTCGCTGTTAAGGAAGAGATATTCAGCGATGCAATTTATTTTGAAATCTTGCATTTACATGCGATATGTCAGAGAGAGTAAACATACCTTGATATCAGCGAATCAAGTTTATTCAGAGAGAGAATGATAGAATGGGTTATACAAGTTGATTTTATCCTATCGCTGATCAATGTGAACCGCTGAAGGTTTTATCCTTCAAAGTTCAGCATTCCAAGCTCGCTGATGAGAAAGTTGAATCTTGTCTCATCAAGAGGTTTGGTAAATAGATCAGCTAACTGATAATCAGTTGGAATAAAATGAAGTTCTATATCACCATTCATCACATGATCTCTGATAAAATGATATCTGATTTCGATGTGTTTTGTCTTTGAGTGTAGCACTGGTGTAAAGCCCGTGTCCCGGTATGGTTTTTAAAATCCTTAATGTATTTTTTTAAAGCGAGTCTCTTTAACGGAAGTTGTCAAAGGGACCTCGAATGTTAGGTATGGCAAACCTTACTCTTTTTTACAATGTTATGGAAACCTAGGGACCAAAAGTGTCAAAGTGTTAGTGTCTAGGGGTCAAAGGTGGCCAAAGGGAATTGTGGTGTGTTGAACGGCCAAGGAAGGGGGACCGACCCCCCCCCCCTTTTCTCTTCTCGTCAGTTTCCAAACGAAGCAGCAACAACCCTTTGGTTTGTTTGTGGTTTTTTTGGTTTGTTGATTCAATTGCCGAAGTAGGAAGGAGAGAAAGAGAGACCGTGAGATAGAGAGGGCCGGAGAAGAAGAGAGAGAGGGGAGTCGCCGGAGGGTTGTTCCAGTCGCCGGAGGGTTGTTCCAGTCGCCGGAGATCGCCATCACTACCACCAATCGCCGGAGAAGTCAAGGGAGGAGGAGCAAACATCGAAATGTAAGTCGTTGGATTGTTCCGTATCGTTTTTTTTCTCCTTGTTCGTTTTTCCGGCGACGCAACCACCGCCGCCCGCCGCCCCTACGGCGGCCGTGGGTGGACGGCGGTGGCTGTGTAAGTGTGTATGTGTCGGTCTGGATTAGTAATCGAGAGTAAAAGGGAGGTGGTGCGAGAATAGGGTGGTATGTGCGTGCGGAGAACCGTCGCCGGAGAACCGCCGCCGCCGCCGCCGTGCCCCACTGCCGGAGGCGGCAGTGGGCAGGGCTAAACCCTAACGCCCCCACGGCGGAACCCTAACGCCACCGGAGTTGCAACCCTACACCGCCGAGCTTATCGTAAAAACCGTTTATCATTTTATGTAAAATTCTGGAATCTGCCTCGTTATTGTATGAACCATAACTTTCTGCTCGTAACTCCGATTGAGCCAAACTTGGTACCCACGGTTCCAGTACGGGGTGGGTCACGTTTTCCGTGTTTTAGCGGAAAACTGGTTCAGCCTCTAGCTAGGTGAAAAGGTGGTCGCAAATTGGTGTTTTGTCATTTTATGTGAAGGTCGATTTTCTGCCACTGTTTTGTTATGGCCGTAACTTTTTACTCGTAGCTCGGATTGTTATGAAATTGGTGGCCGAAGTTCCCTAATCGAGTCAGGAAAGTTTTTCGCGTTTTACCGAAAGTCTGTTTAGGCCTGTAGCTGGGCCGTATGGGGCTGTTTATACAGTCTGGTCCGAAAAACTTCCAGCTTTCTGTCCCTGTTTTGTTTTACGCATAACTTTTGCTTGGAATGTCGGTTTGGGATGGGACTGGTGCCAAAAGTTTCGTTTCGGAGTCTATTAAGTTTCCTCTGTTTTGTGGAAAGACCAATTCGGACCATAGCTAGGGCGAAGTTGCCATGCTGTACTGAAAGGTCCGGGTGTTCGCTGTTCTGCGAAACATTTTTGTAAAATCTATAGTAAATTATAGAAAAGTCGTTAGGACGCGTGCGATACGTCCCTGAAATCGTAAGACTGAGAACTTCGTATTTATGAATTTTAATTTCTGTATTTATCAGTTTTAAGGGGGTAAAACAGGTCCCGAACAGACCCGTAACTTTTAAGAAAAAGCTGGAATATTTAGTCGTTTGAAAGCTAGTAAACGTGTTATGGGTCGGGACTTTCCGTTGACTTTTTATACGTATTTAGGTGGGAGAAAGTGAAGAAGATTTCCGTGTTGGTGTTGCATTTCGTGAGCACGTTGCTTAGCCTTGAGGTGAGTTCTCTCACCGCGTAGTTAGGAATTTCATGTATGTCGTTATTTTGTGTTACGTGTGATTACGTGTATTTATGTGCTTACGTGAACTAGATGGGATGTGATAACTGGTTGTGATTTATTAGATTCGTATGTGGAATATATATATGCATGTGTACACCTCGATGGGACTGAGGGGCTCGGTGGGACCGAGGGCTTGGTGGGACTAAGCTAGTACAACAATTTTTACTCGGTGGGACCGAGGGCTCGGTGGGACTGAGCTTGTATTAATTACTCGGTGGGACCGAGGGCTCGGTGGGACTGAGCTTGTATTAATGTATTTTGTGTACTCGGTGGGACCGAGGTTCGTGCTTATATAATAATCATTATGTGGTTTGATATTCGTGATGATGGTGATGTTGCCTACTTGCGAGTAGGGGCGATATGCGTGGGGTTGCTACCTACGTGCGTGATTGAATTCACTAAGCGTTTAGCTTACCCTTTCCCAATGTGTTGTTATTTCAGGTGCGGGCGGCAGTCGGGCGTGACAGTACACACATGGAGCGCGGAGTGTCAAATATTATTAAACTTTCACTTTTGAACCCTTGAATTTAGTTATGAAATTTTCCGCTGCATAAACTTTGTTGATGGTTTGAAGTAACGACGTTAATTTTATTTAAGACGTGAATATTTAAATCATGGTTGTTTTATAATGAATTGTATGTTTTAAAAATTTTAAATTTCCTTGTAATTTTTGGGACGTTACAACTTGGTATCAGAGCACGGCTTGAGTGAATCAAACACATCTCGGTGTGTTTGGTCTCAAGTTGCGGCTAAGAGATCTTTAAATTCTTTTATCAAAATCTTTGTTTTAAATGAAAAGAGAAAACCCGTTTGGGAACGGTGATCGTGGGCGCAGTGTGTACAGTCAGCCGACGCCAGCTGGGAAGGTAAGGAACTTAGTGTACCTATTGCTTCCAGGTGTAGTGTACGCATGCTAGATTGCTTATGTGAACTGTATGGTACCGTATGCTGGTTTATCGCTTATAGGAACTCATGCTAGCTTTGATAGGTTGTTAAGCGAATGCACTCTAGGTTGTATGCAGTAGGAACTGAATAGCCTTAGAATATTAGATTTAATTCTATTGCGCAGCTCTTGTTTGAGTCCAACCGTTCTAGGATAGAGTCTCTTATTCGAACGTCTATTTGGTTTTACACTGTATGCGACCGTGCATTCACGAGGCGACTCGTCAGGGTTAGTGGGGTTTCCGTGTTGGCAAGGGATAGTGGGTGATATGACCTTTCTAGAGAGTTAGGAAAAGTGTTTGTACGGGCTGGATTGGCTATATGTGTTTATTTGTGGTAATCGACTACTTGAATGTCTCGGGACAGGACTCGAAACGAGTAAGGATAGGTGTGAAGGGTAGTAGTAGAGCTCCTACTATCTGAAGCATAGGATCCATGCTTGAGTCGGGGAGAGTCACGAGGGAGCCAAGGAGTGGAGTATGAGCGTGGTAGGGTGAGTTATATATGCTTATAGATCTCTGAATTTTCTCTTTCTAGAATGGTCAATACAAGAAGGAACAACGCGGCGACGCCGCGAGCCGGGTCGGGGATTACTGAGGAGTGTATTAGGGAACTGATTGCTACTGAGGTTTCCCACGCGATCGGGGAGGCGATCCCCGAGATCATCACTGCTATTCGAGAGGAGGTGGTGATCCTACTGGAGGAGCGTATTGCAGCTATTCCACTGCCTGCGGAGGGTCATCCCCGTAACCGAGAGTTCCAATACCGGGATCTCTCCGCCTGTTCCCCGCCAGAGTTTAAGGGAGATCTGGATCCGATTACCAGTATGCGATGGGTATCTGACATGGAGTTCGCATTTTTGACCAGTGGCTGCCCGGACAACCTAAAGGTCCGTTTTGCAGTAAATCTACTTCGTGACGGCGCGAAGGATTGGTGCGCCTCAGCATTGACGGCTGCCGAACGCACTACCTTGACCTGGAACGAGTTTGTCACTCATTTCCGTGCAGAGTATGTACCGCCGGTAGAGATGGAGAGAATCGCTAAGGAATTCCTAGAACTCACCCAGACAACAGAGACGGTAAAAGAGATGAACAGGAAATTTACCGAGATGGCATTATTCTGTCCTCAGTATGCCGCCTCGGAAGAGATGAAGATGTCAAGGTATAAAGATATGCTACGCACGGAGATCCGAGAATTTGTTAGCACAGCACAGTACACTTCATTATCCGCCATGATGGACGCCGCTCGGAGGAGGGAGCTTGAGCTGGAGACCCAAGCTAAGAAGCGGAAGGCGGCACAGCCAGTGACGCCCATCTCGGCGGTGCCGAAGCGTTCGAGGTTCACAGATACGCGCGCGGGTTCTGGGAGTGGCGGGTTTAAGCCCCGAGATACCGGAGTGAGGAGAGTTGAGGGGTGTTTTAAGTGTGGCCAACCCGGTCACCTCAGCCGGGATTGTAAGGTTCCGTTAGTGGTTTGCTTCAACTGTAATCAGACGGGCCATGTAAGGGCCAACTGTCCTAGAGCAGGGGTAGCTATTGGGGGTGGAGCACAGAGGGCGCCTGGGAATGCCCCATTACGCATCACTGATGGTCGAGCTGGTCAGCCGGGGGCGGGAGCGGCTCAAGGTAGAGTTCATCAGTTGACGGTGGATGAGGCACAAGCGACGCCTAAAGTGGTTACAGGTATATCCCTTTTGCTTCTTTCTTCTTGTCTTTCCGTTCCATGTCATGTATTTATTTGTGGTTCAGTTATATGTTAGGAACGTTCCTAGTTAACTCGGTGCCTGCGGTTGTGATGTTTGATAGCGGGGCTACTCACTCTTTTGTGTCTCGCACTTTTAGCGAGGGTTTAGGCCGAGTTGTAGGACGATTGAGTCATCCTCTTGTTATCGAGGTGGCTGATGTTAGGACCTTGACGGTCACGGACGTGTTTCGCGGGTGTACCCTAGAGATCTCAGGAGTGCGGTTTCCCATTGACCTGGTCCCGATTGCTATGCGGGAACTGTGTGTGATTGTGGGCATGGACTGGATGGGTAAGTTTGACGCGGAGATTGTTTGTCGTCACAAACAAGTGCGAGTTCGAACCCCAAGCGGGGGAGAAATGTTAGTTCAGGGAGATTCGTCTAGGCAGACTACGGCCATATGTTCGGCTGTGAGAGCTCGGAGGTACCTCCAGCATAGTGGACAGGGATACCTGGCTTATGTGATGGACACGCGAGTTGGGGAAGCGAAGGAGGCTGAATAAGCTTACGGTAAAGGATCGTTATCCTTTGCCAAGGATTGACGATCTTCTCGACCAGTTGCAGGAACTTCTTGAAGAGGAGTTCATAAGTCCAAGTTCTCGATTCACCCGGGAGCTACAAAGATGTACAGAGAATTGTGTGGAGGTTATTGGTGGCTCGGCATGAAGCGGGATGTTGCTAGATGTGTGGAGGTATGTATGACCTGTCGGAAGGTCAAGGCGGAACATCAACGACCACATGGGAAATTGCAACCGTTGGAGGTCCCGGTTTGGAAATGGGAAGAGATTACCATGGACTTCATAATGAAACTCCCGAGGACTCCCCATGGGAACGATGCCATTCGGGTGATTGTTGACCGTCTGACCAAGAGTGCACACTTCTTGGCCATCAGGGAGAGCTCCTCGGCGGAGAAGCTTGCGGAGGTGTTCGTGCGTGAGATCGTGGCCAGGCACGGGGTGCCAGTTTCGATTGTCTCCGATAGGGATACTCGTTTTACCTCTCGGTTTTGGGAGAAGTTCCAGTCAGAGATGGGTACACGATTGCACTTTAGCACGGCCTTTCATCCATAGACGGACGGACAGAGCGAGCGAATCATTCAGACCCTCGAGGATATGCTTCGAGCTTGTGTCATTGATTTTGGAGGTAGTTGGGATCAGTACTTACCCTTGGCGGAATTTTCCTACAACAACAGCTACCACTCTAGTATTGGCATGCCGCCATACGAGTTGTTGTACGGTAGGAAATGTAGGACGCCCGTTTGTTGGGGCGAGGTTGGGCATCGGGTGTTAGGGAGTACTGACATCGTGCTGAAGACGACCGAGACAATTCGGATGGTTCGGGATCGTTTGGTTACTGCACAGAGTCGGCAGAAGAACCTCGCGGAACAAGGTTGTTGGTTTGGTGGAGGTTCAATGGAGACTCCGAAAGGGTTCCGAGTGGACTTGGGAACCTGAAGCGGAGATGCGAGAGAACTATCCGGAGCTGTTTGCAGGAGTAGACTTCGGGGACGAAGTCTAATTCAAGCGGGGGAGAGTTGTAAATCCCGTGTCCCGGTATGGTTTTTAAAATCCTTAATGTATTTTTTTAAAGCGAGTCTCTTTAACGGAAGTTGTCAAAGGGACCTCGAATGTTAGGTATGGCAAACCTTACTCTTTTTTACAATGTTATGGAAACCTAGGGACCAAAAGTGTCAAAGTGTTAGTGTCTAGGGGTCAAAGGTGGCCAAAGGGAATTGTGGTGTGTTGAACGGCCAAGGAAGGGGGACCGACCCCCCCCCCCTTTTCTCTTCTCGTCAGTTTCCAAACGAAGCAGCAACAACCCTTTGGTTTGTTTGTGGTTTTTTTTGTTTGTTGATTCAATTGCCGAAGTAGGAAGGAGAGAAAGAGAGACCGTGAGATAGAGAGGGCCGGAGAAGAAGAGAGAGAGGGGAGTCGCCGGAGGGTTGTTCCAGTCGCCGGAGGGTTGTTCCAGTCGCCGGAGATCGCCATCACTACCACCAATCGCCGGAGAAGTCAAGGGAGGAGGAGCAAACATCGAAATGTAAGTCGTTGGATTGTTCCGTATCGTTTTTTTTCTCCTTGTTCGTTTTTCCGGCGAGGCAACCACCGCCGCCCGCCGCCCCTACGGCGGCCGTGGGTGGACGGCGGTGGCTGTGTAAGTGTGTATGTGTCGGTTTGGATTAGTAATCGAGAGTAAAAGGGAGGTGGTGCGAGAATAGGGTGGTATGTGCGTGCGGAGAACCGTCGCCGGAGAACCGCCGCCGCCGCCGCCGTGCCCCACTGCCGGAGGCGGCAGTGGGCAGGGCTAAACCCTAACGCCCCCACGGCGGAACCCTAACGCCACCGGAGTTGCAACCCTACACCGCCGAGCTTATCGTAAAAACCGTTTATCATTTTATGTAAAATTCTGGAATCTGCCTCGTTATTGTATGAACCATAACTTTCTGCTCGTAACTCCGATTGAGCCAAACTTGGTACCCACGGTTCCAGTACTGGGTGGGTCACGTTTTCCGTGTTTTAGCGGAAAACTGGTTCAGCCTCTAGCTAGGTGAAAAAGTGGTCGCAAATTGGTGTTTTGTCATTTTATGTGAAGGTCGATTTTCTGCCACTGTTTTGTTATGGCCGTAACTTTTTACTCGTAGCTCGGATTGTTATGAAATTGGTGGCCGAAGTTCCCTAAACGAGTCAGGAAAGTTTTTCGTGTTTTGCCGAAAGTCTGTTTAGGCCTGTAGCTGGGCCGTATGGGGCTGTTTATACAGTCTGGTCCGAAAAACTTCCAGCTTTCTGTCCCTGTTTTGTTTTACGCATAACTTTTTCTTGGAATGTCGGTTTGGGATGGGACTGGTGCCAAAAGTTTCGTTTCGGAGTCTATTAAGTTTCCTCTGTTTTGTGGAAAGACCAATTCGGACCATAGCTAGGGCGAAGTTGCCATGCTGTACTGAAAGGTCCGGGTGTTCGCTGTTCTGCGAAACATTTTTGTAAAATCTATAGTAAATTATAGAAAAGTCGTTAGGACGCGTGCGATACGTCCCTGAAATCGTAAGACTGAGAACTTCGTATTTATGAATTTTAATTTCTGTATTTATCAGTTTTAAGGGGGTAAAACAGGTCCCGAACAGACCCGTAACTTTTAAGAAAAAGCTGGAATATTTAGTCGTTTGAAAGCTAGTAAACGTGTTATGGGTCGGGACTTTCCGTTGACTTTTTATACGTATTTAGGTGGGAGAAAGTGAAGAAGATTGCCGTGTTGGTGTTGCGTTTCGTGAGCACGTTGCTTAGCCTTGAGGTGAGTTCTCTCACCGCGTAGTTAGGAATTTCATGTATGTCGTTATTTTGTGTTACGTGTGATTACGTGTATTTATGTGCTTACGTGAACTAGATGGGATGTGATAACTGGTTGTGATTTATTAGATTCGTATGTGGAATATATATATGCATGTGTACACCTCGGTGGGACTGAGGGGCTCGGTGGGACCGAGGGCTTGGTGGGACTAAGCTAGTACAACAATTTTTACTCGGTGGGACCGAGGGCTCGGTGGGACTGAGCTTGTATTAATTACTCGGTGGGACCGAGGGCTCGGTGGGACTGAGCTTGTATTAATGTATTTTGTGTACTCGGTGGGACCGAGGTTCGTGCTTATATAATAATCATTATGTGGTTTGATATTCGTGATGATGGTGATGTTGCCTACTTGCGAGTAGGGGCGATATGCGTGGGGTTGCTACCTACGTGCGTGATTGAATTCACTAAGCGTTTAGCTTACCCTTTCCCAATGTGTTGTTATTTCAGGTGCGGGCGGCAGTCGGGCGTGACAGTACACACATGGAGCGCGGAGTGTCAAATATTATTAAACTTTCACTTTTGAACCCTTGAATTTAGTTATGAAATTTTCCGTTGCATAAACTTTGTTGATGGTTTGAAGTAACGACGTTAATTTTATTTAAGACGTGAATATTTAAATCATGGTTGTTTTATAATGAATTGTATGTTTTAAAAATTTTAAATTTCCTTGTAATTTTTGGGACGTTACAACTGGGTTGTTGGCTATAGCGATGGCACTTGTGCTGTCGCAATAGATTGGAATTTTTGAGAGCTGAAGATCATAGTCTAGTAGCTGATTTCTCATCCACAAGACCTGAGAACAGCAGCTTCCAGCGGCTACATACTCAGCTTCAGCTGTGGAAGTGGATATTGAGTTTTGCTTCTTACTTGTCCAACTTACCAGCTTTCCACCCAGGAGCTGACATCCTCCTGTGGTGCTTTTTCTATCCATTTTACAACCTGCAAAATCACTATCAGAATATGCAGTTAGATCGAATCCTGAGTCTTTGGGATACCAAAGACCTAGATTCGTTGTACCCTTAAGATATCGAAAGATTCGCTTTACAGCTTTCATATGAGATATCTTGGGTTCAGCTTGATATCGTGCACACAAGCATGTTGCAAACATAATATCGGGTCGGCTAGCTGTAAGATACAATAGTGAGCCGATCATCCCACGGTACAACGTAACATTGACAGGAACACCCTTTGTGTCCTTATCAAGTGTCAGCGGTGGTGCCATAGGGGTTTTCATAGCTGAACTTTCAGTTAAGTCTAATTTCTTCAGCATATCTTTAACATATTTTCCCTGATTAATGAAAGTTCCTTTTTCAGTTTGCTTAATCTGAAGACCAAGGAAATATGTTAGTTCACCCATCATGCTCATTTTATACTCATCTTTCATTCTATCAGCGAAACGAGTACAAAGCTCAGGGTTAGTAGAACCAAATATAATGTCGTCAACATATATTTGAACTAGAATGATATGACCTTTTACTTTTCTAAAAAATAGCGTTTTGTCAATCTTACCTCTCTCAAATTGTTCAATATGGAGATAAGTAGAGAGAGTATCATACCATGCACGAGGAGCTTGCTTTAAGCCATAAAGTGCCTTGTCCAGTTTATAAACATAACCTGGACGCTTAGGATCTGAGAATCCTGGAGGTTGTTCCACATAAACTTCTTCATTCAGCTTTCCATTCAGAAACGCTGACTTAACATCCATCTGATGTACAGTGAAGTTTTTGTGTACATCATATGCTAAGAAAAGACGAATAGATTCAAGTCTTGCTACTGGAGCAAATGTTTCGTCATAATCTATGCCTTCCTCTTGTCTGTATCCCTAAGCAACAAGACGAGCTTTGTTGCGGGTTACAGTACCATGTTCGTCCAACTTGTTTCGATAGACCCATTTAGTGCCTATCACAGTTTTGTCAGTTGGTCTACGAACGAGTTTCCAAACTTTGTTTTTTTCGAATTCAGTCAGCTCTTCTTGCATAGCGCTGACCCAGTTTGGATCTCTGAGGGCATCATCTACCTTATTTGGTTCAGTTAGTGAAATAAAATTTACAAATAGACAAATATTACCTGCACTTCGTCGAGTCTGAATCCCAGCGTTTGGATCACCAAGAATTTGATCAATTGGGTGATTTATGGTCCATCGTTGAGCCGGAGCGTGAGATGCTGACTCAACTTGATCTTGTGAAGATGAAGCTTCAGCGACGTCGGGAGTATCAGCCAAGAGAGGAATGGATGCAGTTGTCATTATATTCACTGATTGCTGAGAGGTAGATGGAATGTCTGAGTTATTTGGATCAACTGCAGGTATAGTGTTTATAGGAACAGCTGAGACCCATGATGTTTCAGCTTCGCTATTCTGCATGTTTGGAATGATAGTGGGACTATCATCTTCTACTGGATGAGCATGAGGAGTGGGAATATCTTCTGAATCACCAAGATGAGAAAACATCCATTGATTCAGTTCTTCTGTATCAGCGTTCGGTTTAGAGTTCGCTGAACGGGATTCGTCAAACGTGACGTGAATAGTTTCTTCTACAGTTTGTCTTCTATGGTTGAAGACTCTGAAGGCTTTGGAGACTGAGGAGTATCCAAGAAAGATTCCATCATCAGCCTTAGGATCAAACTTTCCAAGGGCATCTCTGTTATTCAGTATGAAACACTGACATCCAAAGATGTGAAGAAAGCTGATTGAAGGCTTTCTCCCATGAAAGAGTTCATAGGCTGTCTTTTTGAATCTTTTAACTATCAGCGACCTGTTTTGCGTAAAACAAGCAGTGTTGACAGCTTCTGCCCAAAACTGAGTAGGCAGGTGAGAATCGCTGAGCATTGAACGTGCAGCTTCAATAATTGTTCTATTTCATCTTTCAGCGACTCCATTTTGTTGCGGTGTTCTCACTGACGAAAAGTTGTGAGAAATACCCTTACTCTCAAAGAAGGAATCAAGAGAACTGTTTTTGAATTCAGTCCCATGATCACTCCTTATTGAGCGAACGGTCAGATTGTTGAGGGTTTCCATCTTCCGAACAAAGGTGATGAGTTCTTCAGGGGTGTCACTCTTAGAACGGAGAAACATTACCCAAGTGAAGCGAGAGAATTCATCAACTATGACCAGCGTATATTTCTTTCCAGCGATGGATTGTTTGTTAACAGGGCCAAACAAATCCATATGGAGTAGTTGTAGAGGAGATGACACTGAGGAAACTTGCTTTGATTTAAAGCTTGTTTTGGTCTGCTTCCCTTTTTCACACGCTGAACATAATGACTCTTTGGCGTATGAATGCTGAGGTAGACCAGTGACTAACTCTTTTGACGAAAGAGTGTTCAGTGTCTTGAAATATAGATGAGAGAGCCTCTTATGCCATAGCCAGTTGACATCAGAAGATGCCTTTGAGAAGAAACAGGAGTTCTCAGTGGTTGTTGAGTCCATGTTTATTACATAAACATTTTCCAAACGATAACCGCTGAGAGCTATCTTCTCCTTTTTGTCAGTGACAAAGCAGGATTCCTTAGTGAAAATCACTTTGTTATCCATGTCGCAGAGCTGACTGATGCTCAGAAGATTATGTTTCAGTCCTTCAACATATGCGACTCTTCTGAAGGAGGTTGTACCATTTGAAAGTACACCATACCCTCGGGTATGTCCTTTTCCATTTCCACCGAAAGTCACAGAGGGACCTTTCTCTTCCTTGTATTCAGCGAGCAGGCTTTTCTTACCAGTCATGTGTCTAGAGCATCCGCTATCGAGATACCAGATACCCTTCTTAACCTGCAATACAAAGGAAGATTAGTTTTTCTTAGGTACCCACTTAACCATGTATACACGTTTGTCAGTGGAAGTAGTTGGAATAGAAGGTTCAGCAGTCTTCGCAGCATTTGAAGATTCAGCTTTGTCTTTCTTCACTTTGGTTAATTTCTTAACCTCAGTGGTAGAATTCACCTTGACCTGATTTGCACCAGGGTTGGTCTTCTTTGCCTTGGGGGCAATCTTCACCTTAGCTATCTTTTCAGCTTTGGTGGCTGTGGGGCACTTACTAGCAATATGATCAGTGAGTCCACAGTGATAACATTTCCTATAGCTAAAAGTAGTTCTAGGACCATTTGAATGCTGAGCTTTTAATTTTGAATTGGAAGAGCCAGCACCAAGTAAACTATTGGCTTTAGAAATGGGACGAACATTCAGTTCTTCGGATTTCTTACCAAGGACATCCACTCTGAGTCTAGGAGTAGATCGTTGAATAGATCCAGAGATCAGCTTCCTTGATCCAGAGGGATGTGTCACTGAAGCTTTAGAAGCATTCAGCTTTGGTACTAAAGTACCCTTCTGAGGATTTTGATAAATAACAATTCCTTTACCTTTGTCTTTAGAGACAGAGGTAGATTTTGAATAAACCATTTTCTCCTTGCCTTTTGAGGAGGTAGGAGTTTCCTCAGGGATTGGTGTAATAGACGATGAGCACTGAGATGATGAAGTGTCAGCGACTGAGGATACGAACGTTCCAAATTTAAGCATTGAACGTTCAGTGGTTGGTTTTGGAGTATCATATTTATAACCCAGACCACGTTTATCACTCAGAGGAATCTGAGCCTTAATTATCTCAGTGATCTTTGTTGAAGAATTACAACATCCTTCAACAATAGCTTTTTCAGCCACTAATGCAGCGATAGCTTCTGCTCGTTCGATTTTGACTAGCTAATTTAAATATACTTGATCTTTAAAATCTTCTTCAATTTTAGAAAGCTTTTCTATTTGAAGGTGGCAGTTTTTAAGCTTTTCAGCGAGATCAAGATTTTGGTTTTCAACCACAGTTTTGCCGTTCATGGCTTCGTATAAACTTCTAGTCAAGAGATCGATCTTACGGAGACTATCAGCTTCATCAATATTTGCAATATTGGCAAAGAAAGAAGGTGATACCTGAATAGCAGAGGTTGAAGTGGAGGGAATGTATGAACTTTCTTCCTCTTCTTCAATCTTGGCCATGAGACATTGATTTGCTTCATCATCTTCAGAATCAGATGATGATGCTTCTTCATCAGAAGCAGCCCAATCATAGTCAGCCATCAGGCCTTTTCCTTTCTTCTTAAAGCTTTTCAGCTTCGCATATTTTTCTTTCAGCTTTGAGTATTTGTCATCTTTATTCCTTGGAACAAAGGATTTCTTTGTAAAAGCTGAGGGTCTAGAAACTTTCTTAGACCTGCACTCGTTAGCAAAATGTCCTATCTTTTCGCAGTTAAAACAAGTAGCAGTAGCCTTATCAACAAAAACTGATGATTTAGGCTTGTCAGTTATGGAAAGAGGTTTGTTCTTTCTAAACATTTTCTTCTTGGCAAATCTCCTGAACTTTTTAGTTAGGAGAGCCAAGGATTCATCATCATCTGAAGAAACAGAATCTGATGACCTTTCAGAGTTACTCTCTAACTCAGTGATAGTGACCGAGGGTCGCTGAGTAGAAAGTTCCTCTGAGATTAAAGCAACAGGGGTGCTTTTGGAATCTTTAACAAGATTCTTCTTAAGATGGCTCGATTGCTCATTATTCAGCAACGTGCCATATAAGGTAGCAAGGGTCATTGATCTTAGATCCTTTGACAGCTTGAGACACATGGAATAATTGTCCCAGCTTTCAGGTAAACATTCTAGAAACTTTGTCAGCACTTCAAAGTTAGAATATTCCTTACCAACAGTTTTCAGATCTATAATTAAACAATTAAAATGTTGGTGAACTTCAGAGAGAGTTTCATTCTTACCAGAAATGAAGCTTTCGTATTGTCTTACCAGGTTGATCTTTCTTGAGTCCTGGACTTCAGACGTTCCTTCATACTGAACACATATTGTGTCCCACATGGCTTTTGATGTTTTCAGATTCATGACGGAATGGTAGACTTCGTCAGGAAGAGCCATGGATAGTATGGATCTGGCTTTTGTATCTATAGCCACTTTCTTACAGGGATGAAAGGACCATTCTCAATATAGTAAGGACCATTCTCAATATAGTAAGGCATAGTAGGGTCTACACCTTATAAGAAGAGTGTCATCCTATTTTTCCATAAGTTGAAGTTATCTCTGGAAAATCTAGGGGGTTTTGCAAGAGAACCATTGTCTATATAATTTGTGTTTGTATTGGTGGCCATTTTCAGATAATAGCAAGGAAGAGAAATATCTTAGATTAGATCTTGTTTATGAGATTAAACAAATCTGCTCTGATACCACTTGTTGGTCCCGAAGGCCTATACAAGTTTGTAGAAGGGGGGGTTGAATACAAACACACAGATTTTACTTTTCTAAATTGTTTATTGATAAATCATTAACAATTTACAGCTTGTTGCGGAGACAAGATTAAGGATAAACCTAAATCTAAACAAGTTGGAACACTAAGGTTTCTTGCACTAAGAGAGATAAGGAAATTACTAATAATAACCTATCTTGAGATAAGAGATTGAACTTGTCCAGAGTTAGCAAGTTACTTCAAATGAAGTGAGTTCATCTCTTTATATACTGCATGCATTTAATGCAATTCAGTATATACTTTACACGTGTCATCAGTTGGTTGGTTGCATGTCATTGACCTTGGTTGACAACCTTAGTAGCCGTATGGATGAATAGTGTAGTATCAGAGTGGTTGTACGATTTCAGATATTCGGAGGTTCTTTTCTGACATTTCGTACGGAGTCGTGCAAGGGTGGATAAGACAAAAGTATTTTGTACGGAGGACTTCATGATCAGCTTTCGTTGATTCAGCGATCTATCATTTCATATCAGCGAATGATAGAGTTCAGCGATAGCTGAAGTCTTGTACTTGATACTTCACGTTGAGTGGACAAATCTGAGTCTTCGTTGATCCGCATCAGTTCATTAGGAGACTTGTCGCTGGTTCTTGAGCTTGATCTTCGACTTCAGCGTAGAACCTTTGTTGACGTGAAACTTGTCTTCAGGGATCATAAGTAAACAACTAACTTATCAGCGATCATCATAATGACTGAACAGACTCAGAGCATTTATGGTGAACAGTTTCGCTGAATGTTTAACTTAAAGAGCGAGAGTTCCTATCAGCGGTACTGGAAGATCTTAGTACTTATCAGCGATAGTGAAACTCTGATACATATTGTTTACTTACAATTTTCACTAAGTATATAAGAGAGGGTCATTATCAAATCACTGAGGGTTTGGATCAACAGGACCGTTCGGTCAAAGTCAGCAGCAAGGTCCATCCATGTAGAATCAGCAACAGGGATCATTCATCACAAATCCCCAGTTTGGGCCGATTCCTCCTCGGCATCTGAGGCCACCACCCATGCAAAATGGATCTCAGTCATACTTTGTCCCATTCAATAGGGACGCCAATGGCTCATCGTACGGAAATGGCACCAGTTTAGGGGTTAATCCTCCAACAGGTGTGAATTCCGATCCCAATGATCCTGTCGCCTAGCGGTTGAAGATGTTGGAAGACCAAAATGAGCGAGTCCTGTCCTTACTCGCTAAGCTACCGGGGGCAGCTGTGTTCATCGATGTCGAGCCTCGTTCGGGGTATCAGGCGTCGCCTTTCGTTGACACGATCGCGACAGTCGACGTCCCGAAGAAGTATAATATCTCCGCTTTCACGCCCAAGTATTCGGGGATAACCGATCCGACGGAGCACATTGCGCAGTACAAGCAGCTAATGTGGACGGTCTCGATCCCGCATATGTACCAGGAAGTTTGTATGTGCAAGAGTTTCGGGGAGACCCTCACGGGTCCTGTCCTCCAATGGTTGATTAACCTCAAGCCTAAATTCATCGGGTCGTTCGCCGAGTTAGTCAACTAATTCTCCCAGCAGTTCGCCAGTAGTCGCAAGATGGAGAAGCAGACCAGCGACTTATATTATGTCGTGTAGAAGACTGGCGAATCCATCCGGAGTTATTTCAACAGGTTCAACGCAGAGATGATTAGGGTCCGTAACTGCGACGTCAAGACCGCGATCAAAGCCTATAAACGTGGTCTAGACGACAGTTCGGGTCTATACACCGATCTGACCAAATATCCTCCAGAGAATTTCGAAGATGTCCGCGCAAGAACCCTGTCGTATATAAGGGTGGAAGACGACGCTGCCTTTCGTCGAAAGCATACTGACGACAAGAGGTCGCTAAGTGTAAAGAAGCCAGAGTTCAAGACGAAGGCAGTATCCAAGTTTGCGCCTGCACGACAAATCTCGAACGTCCGATTCAAAACAAAGGCGGAGTTCAAAACTGCGACCAAATTTCCTCAGTACCCCAAGATATCCACCTACGGATTCAAAAGGACTACTAAGGACTTGGTCGAGGCTCTGAAGACCATCCAGGCGACCATCCGGTGGCCGAAGAAGTCCGACAAAGATGACAGTAAGAAAGACAAATCAAAGTGGTGCGACTTCTACATCGACCATGGTCATCTGACGGACGACTGCATAGCTCTCAAAAAGGAGCTAGCATATCACGTCCCGAAAGGCAATCTCAAAGATATCATCAACGATGTCGTTATTCCAGCTAACGACGCTCGACCCCCGATCATGCGAAGGTCGTCAACTATATCACTGGTGGTTTCGACGTGTGTGGTCTGACGTATTCCGCAGCCAAACATCATGCCAGCCAAGCACCTAACGATCGAACTACCCCTCATTCATCAAGACCCAAAGGAGACCTGGAGTTAGAAGCCATGAAGATCACATTCGACCAAGACGACCTCGGTGACTCGTATCAGAAGCACCATGACGGGTTGATCATTCAACTCACAATTGGTGTCTAACCCGACGAGTCTTGGTCGACGGAGGCAGTTCAGCGAATGTCATCTTCCTTGATACCATCAAAGCTATAGGAATCGATCGATCAGAAATTACCCGACGCTCGACAACCTTGGTCGGTTTCAATGGAGACGCGACGAGTACTTTTGGAGAGATCGCTTTTCCTGTTTATGTCGGTGGAATCAACAAGCAGGCCAAGTTCAACGTCATTGATTGTTCGTCGGCCTATAACATCATCTTAGGTCGACCGTGGATCCACGACATGAAAGCCATTCCCTCAACGTATCATCAGACCATGAAGTTCCCTACGCCGTAGGGAGTCCAGGAGATTAAAAGTGAGCCGAAAGTCGTCCGTGAATGCTATAAGACGACCCTGAAGCCGCAGAAGCAGGCCATCTAGCAATTACAGGTCCAGGATGCTCCTAGGATAGCCGACGACTATCTCCTGGAGGAAGTCGTCCTGGACCAGAGCAAGCCTGGCCAGAAAGTCTTTATAGGTTCGTCCCTCGATCCCTGCCTCAAAGAGAAACTAATATCTTTTTGCAGGAGCATGTCGACTGTTTTGCCTGGTCGCACGAAGATATGGTCGGTATAGACCCCAGTGTTATTTCTCACAAGCTCAATGTCGACCCGTCATTTAAACCTATCAAACAAAAGCGACGAAAATTTACTCATGAAAGGAATAAGGTGATAAATGACGAGGTCGACAACCACCTCAAGACAGGGAAAATCCGAGAAGTGAAGTACCCCGACTGGCTTGCCAATGTCGTGGTCGTTCAGAAGTAAAATGGCAATTGGAGGGTCTATATCGATTTTACAGATCTCAACAAAGCTTGTCCAAAAGACCCTTTTCCATTGCCACATATCGATGCCATGGTCGACGCGACAGCAGGACATGAACTATTGACGTTCATGGATGCTTACTCTGGATACAATCAGATCCTGATGCATGTCGAGGACCAAGAAAAAACTGCATTCATGACAGATCGAGGTATTTATTGTTATAAGGTTATGCCCTTTGGACAAACAAATGCAGGTTCTACCTACCAGCGTCTGGTGAACAAAATGTTCAAATATCATCTTGGCGACACGATGGAGGTTTATATCGACGACATGCTCGTCAAGTCAAAGCAAGCAGTCGACTACATCGATCATTTGAGGCAGCCGTTCGACATCCTTCGGAAGTATAGCATGAAGCTTAACCCAACGAAGTGCTCTTTTGGTGTCAGTGCCGGGAAATTCCTGGGCTATATAGTCACTCGTCGGGGGATCGAGACCAATCCCGACCAGATCAAAGCTATCATCGAGATCAAATCTCCAAGAAATTTCAAAGAAGTCCAAAGGCTCACTGGTCGGGTGGCAGCTCTAAACAGGTTAATCTCTCGATCCTCAGATAGATGTCATTTATTTTATAACGTCCTCAGGAAAAATAAAGGCTTCGACTGGACCGACGATCATGAGCATGCACTGCAAAAATTGAAAGAATACATGGCGTCTCTGCCTTTGCTGTCAAAACCTCACGATCATGAGGTCCTGCAGCTATACTTGGCTGTCAGTCTTAATGTAGTAAGTGTCGTCCTGACATGGGAAGATGAAAAACAACAACTGTCGATCTATTATGTAAGTAAATCTCTCTTGGACGCCAAAACCAGGTATTCCTCTATGGAAAAATTGCTTTTGTCGCTTGTTACAGCCGCGAAGAAACTGCGTCATTATTTTGAATCGCATCCTATTACTGTTGTGACTAACTTTCCTCTTAAGTCTGTCTTGAGGAAACCTGAGCTGACAGGTCGATTGGCGAAATGGAGCATATACCTCAGTGGTTACGACATCGATTTCAAGCCCGGGACAGCAATCAAATCGCAAGCATTGGCAGATTTCATCGCCGACTTCAGTCCTGAGCTGGAGAAAGAAGCAGAACTCGAAGTATCTACTGTGGCAACTCACGACGACGTGCCCTAGACTCTACACGTCGATGGGTCATCCAACGCTAGGGGTTCAGGACTAGGCTTCATCTTAAAGTCGCCACAGGGGGGCAAGATGGTGTATTCCGTGCGATGCGACTTCAAAACCACAAACAACGAAGCCGAGTACGAAGCCCTGATCGTGGGAATGAATATGGCCCACGACTCAGGGGTAACCGCGCTACATGTTAAGAGCAATTCTTTTCTGGTCGTGAACCAGATGAATGGAGAATTCGCGGCCAGAGATTCAAAGATGACAGCATACCTAAAGGTAGCAAAAGAAAATTCAGAAAAGTTTAAATCATTTTTTATCGAACAGATTCCAAGGGACCAGAATACTCAAGTCGACGCTTTAGCAAACCTTGGGTCTGCTCTGATCGAACCAATATTCGACAGCATTCCCTGGCGACGTCGTCTATCGAAAATGATGATGTCGTCTGTTAATGCCAAAAATCGCACCAAAGGGACAACTTAAGGTCGATGTGGACTTTAACAACTAAAGAAAGGAATCGTTCGACAAAGACGTGCGACAAAGATAAATAATAGAGATGAGACAAAGGATTTGATGACGCAGGAAAAACCTCAACGAGGAAAAAACCTGCGGACGACAGTGGATGTCGTCACTGCACTATGGTCGCCAATTAGGGGTGATGTCCTTAGTGTTCCGGGTGTCGATCGTACAGAGATTACAATACAAATGAAGGGAAAGACTTCGAAATGTAAAGTACAAGTGTTTGAAATGTAAAAACAGTGTGCGTCGTGTGTGAAAACAATGCGTAAACTGTTGGTCGAGAGTGAACTCTTTGCTTCGAATGAATATTCTTCGAGTGTTTACGTTTGCTTCTGTTGTCCGATTTTCTGTTCTATCTTTCTCCCTCTGTTATTCGATGTCCTGAAACTGAGGATTAAACTTGGGATTTATAGTCTTCGGATGCTTTTAATTGAATCATTAAGATCTTTGATGACTGCTGTAACGGTCGTCGTCTTCAATGTGGGATTTAGATGCTCATAACTGATTTCGTCGATTATAGCCATTGTCCATTAATGACTTTGACTTCTTCATTAATCACTGAACAAATATAACAGTCATATAACGCGTTAGTCGGTCGAGGTCGTACGGTTTTGTGCGACGGTCGTGCGGAACGGGTGACGTCGAGGTCGAGTGTTGTGAGGAATTCTCGACTTACCTTTTAAGAGGGACGACGGAGGTTCTTTGGGTCTTTGTCGGGATCTTATCTTAATACAAGATATATCTCATAACATGTGTCTTACCTTTTCTGGTCGTGGTCGAGACCTATAAAATTTTGCCCAAACAGTTTGCCCCCAAAATTTGAATGTAGGATGGAAAATTCGAATTTTAAATTTTGCTTGTCGGGTGTTCAGGGTCTTGTGTCGAAAATTACCTTGGTTGTCTCGGCACCGGATTGGTTTAATTTTAACTGAACGAGAAGTTGGAGAGAAAACGAGGTTGTGACGTCATTCTGACGCACGATTGTGCTTACCAGCTGTCTTTGACAGGTGTCGACGATCCGTGTGGTCATACGAAGGGACGAGGGCATGTGGCGATCATCTGAGGACTCGACCTGATATGATCATTTTTATAAGTAAAGATCATGATTGATCTTCTTCTGTTTACGATCTCAGAGAGTTTTAATTAGAGATTTCCTCTTGATATTCTTGCTGTTCTTCTTCGAATCCCTTCCAAATTTGCGAGAGACTATAGTGATTCAAGGCTTAGAGTGCCTATATAAGGCATTACTTTCTCACCTTCATCTGCATTGCTCCTCTCTTTTTTCTGACAAATAATGTCGTCTAAACCAAAGAGTTCTATCACGAGTCAGGAAGACTTAAATACCTTTAGGTGTTTAGCGAAAATACTTGCAGAGATAGAACTGATATGTCCAGGGAGTACACGTCCTAGGAGTTGTCCTGAAGGATACTTTGTAATATATGAGTATCCCTTCAAAATAGGGTTTGAATGGCCGTATTCGGCTTTATCCAAGGCTTTCATGCGAGATTTCGGTCTGTCGCCTTCAGAGATCCAGTTCGATGTCGTGAAGCCTAACGAGGATTCCCAAGCCAAGATCGATAGATTTTTTAATCTAGGGATCGATGATCGATCTTTCTTCGTACGACAACTGGCGGTCGCGGACGAGGACGTGGTGAACATTGGAAACTCTGAAGAAAAAGAGGACAAACAGGAAGAGATGGCTGGTAAGCGTACCGTAGTTTTTTATTTTCTCCGTTTATCTTGTCTGTCTGATGCTTTGTGTGTTTCCTTACCAGTGCCGACTGAGAGGAAATCGGTATCCAGAAAGAGAGGGGTGCAGATTATGCGTGCCCTTCGAGGCGAAAGAGAGAATGTCTCGACAGCTGGGTCGAGGATTCCAAAGAAAACCAGGAAGACAGTCCTGAGGGAACCGTCTTCGAGGGCTGATGACTCATCGAGAGTTGTCACGCCTAAGAAGGCGAAGGCGTCATCCATCCTTTACCGTGCGATGGACGCGACACCGGCAAGTTCGGCGCCTCCGGCGACAATGATGAAACCGGTGTCTAAGGTGTCGACCCCATCGTCTGCCGACAAGGGCGAGGGGTCGTCGGCCGAAGTTATGACGGTTAACTTTACGTTACCGTCTAACTCTATGGTGGATAGTGTCCTAGACGAGACGACGTTGTTTCCTCACTTGGGGAAATATTTGCTCCCATCTTTCAAGGAACTTATTCAGAGAGCTCCGATCAGGGAAGTGGGATCTCAGGTTGTCGGTTTGGCGTTCTCGGTAAGTCTTTCTTTCAAGACTTGGTTCATTTGTCGCTGTTGTCGTTGGATATTTAACGAACTTCCTACTTTTTACAGACATTTCAGTCTTCTTTGGCGTTATATGCTGAGATGTCGAGAGTCGAAGATCTAGTGGCGTCTACTCTTGAAAGAGAGGATGCGGCGCTAGAAAGGGAGAGGGTGGCTTTGGACAGGGAGAAGTCGGCCTTGGCGCGTAGACGAGTTAACCATTCAACTTTACGACGCCTTGCACGAGCTAAAGGCTGTTAGTCGCACGAAAGAGGTGGGCGATTCTCCTAAGCTTTAGGAAACTTTTAACCTTTCCTTGCTTTTGTTGATTATTAGTGGTCGAACCACTTTCCTTTGGATTGTAAATCGACAGTTTATGAATGAAACTTAGATTTTTGTTGAACTTGCATCTTATATATTTGGCAAACAAATATCGCATCGACTGTCAAATTCATAAAGTATAAAATATACAAAGAATCGTGTGACTTAGGCATCATTGCAACACAATAACTGGGACGTAAGCCATAAGACTTTTAAATCGTGTATATAAACATAAGCATATGCGACTAAAGCATACATTCGGAGTATGAAAATTTTCTAAGTTAAGAAACTTAGATCATGAGATCGTTAGACTTCGCAATCGTACGACTAAGTCGTGCGATTAATTTGAATCGTGTGCCCCTGTAGAAGGATTGATCAAGTCATAGACCTGATCGTTTATGTCGTGCGACCTTGCGAAACTAGAGTCGTTTGTTTATTGTCGTGCGATTCTGCGGAATAAACAATGTCAGAGGTTGGTCGTTGGCTAACCAACGACCCTCTGATGCTTAAGTCAGTAACCATCGTTGTTAAAAAATCATATGAAAAAATAGAAAAGGGTTTAGAAGACGTACCTTTTCTGACGCATCGTGCCCAACTACGTGGGACGTCTTGATTATTGTTACCATCTTGCCCCTTGTGGCGATTTTAAGACGATACACTAAATGTCGTCGTGAGTCGCCACAATAGAAGGTCTATTTTCGCGGCTTCAGAGTGGTTTTATAGCAATCACGAGCGACTTTCGGTTCACTTTTTATCTCCTGGATTCCCCACGGCGTAGGGAACTTCAGAGTCTGATGATACGTCGAGGGAACGGCTTTCATCTCATGGATCCATGGTCGGCCTAAGATGATGTTATAGGCCGATGCACAGTCGATGACGCTGAACTTGGTCTGCTTGTTGATTCCTCCGGCATAGACGGGCAAGATGATATCTCCAAAGGTGCTCGTCGCTTCTCCATTGAAACCGACCAAAGTTGTCGAGCGTCGGGTGATTTCCGAACGATCGATTCCCATGGCCTTGATGGTGTCAATGAAAATGACGTTCGTTGAACTGCCCCCATCGATCAAGACTCGACGGGTTAAACAATTACCAAATGTGAGTTGAATGATCAACCCGTCATGATGCTTCTGATACGAGTCGCCGAGGTCGTCTTGGTCGAATACGATCTTCATAGCTTCCAACTCCAAATCTCCTTTGGGTCTCGATGAGCGCGGGATAGGTCGATCGTCAAGCGCTTGACTGGCGTGACGTTTGACCGCGGAGTACGTCAGACCACATACGTCGGAACCACCGGTGATACAATTGACGACTTTCGCATGCTCGGGGGTTGGCGGTTGAACTTCGTTAGCTGGGGTAACGACGCCGTCGATGATATCTTTGAGATTTCCTTTCGAGACATGATACGCTAGTTCCTTTTTGAGAGCTATGCAATCATCCGTCACATGACCATGGTCGACATGAAAGTCACACCATTTAGATTTATCTTTCTTAGCGTCGTCCTGATCGGACTTCTTAGGCCACCGGATGATTGCCTGGGCGGTCTTCAGAACTTTGACCAAATCCTTAGTGGATCCTTTGAATCCATAAGAGGATATCTTGGGGTACTGAGAAAACTTGGCCGCGGTCTTAGCCTCTGCTTTCGTCTTGAATCGGACGTTCGAGATCTGACGCGCGGGCTCTATTTTGGAAATTGATTTTGTCTTGAACTCGGGCTTTTTCACACCTAACGACCTATTGTCGTCGGTATGCTTGCGACGAAAGGCAGCGTCGTCCTCTACTCTCATATACGCTAGGGTTCGAGCTCGGACGTCTTCGAAATTCTCCGGAGGATACTTGGTCAGGTCAGTGTATAAACCTGAGCTGTCGTCCAGACCACGCTTATAAGCTTCAATTGCAGTCTTGACGTCACAATTGAGAATGTTGATCATCTCCGCATTGAATCGATTGAAATAACTGCGGATAGACTCATTGGTCTTTTTCACGACGTAATACAGGTCACTGGTCTGCTTCTCCATCTTGCGACTGCTGGCGAATTGCTGGGAGAATTGGTTGACCAATTCAGCGAACGACCCGATGGACTTGGGTTTGAGATTGATCAACCATTGGAGAGCAGGACCGGTGAGAGTCGCACCGAAGCTTTTGCACATACAGACCTCTTGATACATGTGTGGGATCGAGATCGTCCACATGATCTGCTTATACTGCGCGACGTGTTTTTTCGGATCAGTCACTCCCGAATACTTGGGCGTGAAGGCGGGGACGTTATATTTCTTTGGGACCTCAACGGTCGCGATCTCATCGACGAAGGGCGACGCCTGATATCCTGATCGAGGCTCGATGTCGACGGGCACGGCTGCCCCAGGTAGCTTGGCGAGCAAAGATAGGACGCGCTCGTTCTGATCTTCTAGCATTTTCAATCGCTGGGCGACGGGGTCATTGGGGTCGAGATTTGCCCCTGCTTGCGGATTGATTCCTGAACTGGTGCCATTGCCATACGACGAGACATTGGCGTCTCCGTTGAAAGGAACAAAATGCGGCTGCGACCCATTCTGAAACGGCTGCGACCCATTCTGAAACGGCTGCGATCCATTCTGAAATGGCTGCGATCCATTCTGCATGGGTGGTGGCCTTATGTGCTGAGGAGGAACCGTCCCGAACTGGGGATTCGGATTGAACGGTCCCGGCTGCTGGTTCTGCATGAACGGACCTGGATTTTGGTTTTGAGCGAACGGAGCTGATCCTGGACCTGGGTTATGCGCCAATGGTCGAGGACCATTCTGACCGAACGATCCTTGGCCTGGATTTTGAACGAATGTCCTAGGACCATTCTGAGGTCCAAAGGGATTCCTTAGTCGTGCGATCTCCTCAGCTGCTCTACGGCTTTGTTCTGCCATGCCGTTGATTTGATTTCGATCGACTTCAAGCTCCTGGTACAACTGGGCAATGACATGCTGCTGATCTCCAGGGGCTGTCATTTTCCTGAAACAGAGAACAAAGAAAACTCCAAGAAACCGTTAGTAAAACGCACGTTTATCGAAGATTTTCTCTAGATGGGGTCCCACGGATGGCGCCAAACTGTTAATGCCAAAAATCGCACTAAAGGGACAGCTTAAGGTCGATGTGGACTTTAACAACTAAAGAAAGGAATCGTTCGACAAAGGCGTGCGACAAAGATAAAAATAGAGATGAGACAAAGGATTTGATGACGCAGGAAAATCCTCAACGAGGAAAAAACCTGCGGACGACAATGGATGTCGTCACTGCACTATGGTCGCCAATTAGGGGCGATGTCCTTGGTGTTCCGGGTGTCGATCGTACAGAGATTACAATACAAATGAAGGGAAAGACTTCGAAATGTAAAGTACAAGTGTATGAAATGTAAAAACAGTGTGCGTCGTGTGTGAAAACAATGCGTAAACTGTTGGTCGAGAGTGAAAGTCTTGCGTCGAGAGCGATCTTCTATGAATGATCTCTTTGCTTCGAATGAATATTCTTCGAGTGTTTACGTTTGCTTCTGTTGTCCGATTTTCTGTTCTATCTTTCTCCCTCTGTTATTCGATGTCCTGAAACTGAGGATTAAACTTGGGATTCATAGTCTTCGGATGCTTTTAATTGAATCATTAAGATCTTTGATGACTGCTGTAACGGTCGTCGTCTTCAATGTGGGATTTAGATGCTCATAACTGATTTCGTCGGTTATAGCCGTTGTCCATTAATGATGTTGACTTCTGCATTAATCACTGAACAAATATAACAGTCATATAACGCATTAGTCGGTCGAGGTCGTACGGTTTTATGCGACGGTCGTGCGGAACGGGCAACGTCGAGGTCGAGTGTTGTGAGGAACTCTCGACTTACCTTTTAAGAGGGACGACGGAGGTTCTTTGGGTCTTTGTCGGGATCTTATCTTAATACAAGATATATCTCATAACATGTGTCTTACCTTTTCTGGTCGTGGTCGAGACCTATGAAATTTTGCCCAAACATCGTCCAGATCGAAGACCAGGAAAATGATTGGTCATGCGACATCAGAAATTTCCTTATGCACGACCAACTCCCAGAAGACAAGATGGAAGCTCGGAAGATCAGATTCAAGGCATCCAGGTACGTCATGATCGGAGATAGGCTCTATCGACGATTATCGACGGGCTTGAACCTGAGGTGCATCGTCAGCAAAAGTCAAGTTCAAAAAATCCTTCAAGAGATGCATGATGGAGAGTGTGGCAACCACTCAGGAGGTCGCAGTTTGGCTAATCGTATCTCTCGACAAGGTTATTTTTTGCCAACATTGCGACAAGACGCCATCAGGTATGTCCAGAACTGTGACCCTTGTCAACGACATTTAGGTACGTCCCATAAACCTTCTGAACCTTTACATTCGACACTTATCCCATGGCCCTTCATGAGATGGGGGATGGATATTGTCGACAAGCTACCACCTGCCCCAGGGCAAAAGGTATTTCTTCTCGTACTTATGGATTATTTTTCTAAGTGGGTAGAAGCAGCTGCCTTTTCCCAAGTTAGGGATAAGGAAGTCGTCTCTTTTATCCAGACTAACATCATATGCAGGTTTGGGATCCCGTCTGAAATTGTCTGCGACAATGGATCCCAGTTCATAAGCAACAGGACTCGACAGTTCTGTGAAGACCGCAATATCAAGCTAACGACCTCGACACCTAGGTATCCCTAGGAAAATGGACTTGCTGAGTCGAGCAATAAGACCATTATTGCTTCAATCAAGAAAAGGTTGAAAGCTGCCAAAGGAAAGTGGGTCGAAGAACTCCCTTCGGTCATGTGGGCAAATCGTACGACGCCCCGCACGTCCACAGGACAAACCCCTTTCTCCTTGGTCTATGGTTGTGAAGCAGTCTTGCCGGTCGAGGTTCGGCTCCCGACCTCGAGGCATACTTCCGTCGACCATAACCTGGTCGATTTAAGTTATGACCCTGACGCCCTTTAAGAGCATAGAGAATCAGCATTGATCAGAATGGCGTCGCAGAGGCAAGCGGTCGAACGACATTTCAATAAGAACGTCAAGGCTAAAGTCTTTCAAGAAGGCGACTATGTCCTCCGACGAGTGTTCTAGAGCACTCAAGAGCTCAACGCAGGTAAGCTTTCCACCAAGTAGGAAGGTCCTTATCGTATCTCAGAAGTCGTAGGTAAAGGTGCCTATCGGCTCCAAACCCTCGACAATCGAGATATCCCACGTAGCTGGAATGCAACACATTTGAAAATGTATTTCTTCTAAGTCTTTTTCCTTCTTTCATACGATTTTTTATTCATCACGGCGATTACTAACTTAAGCATCGGAGGGTCGTTGGCTAGCCAACGACCAACCTCTGACCTTATTTTATCACAGGATCGCACGACATAAGTCATTAAGTTTATTACACGACTTCAGTACACCTTCGCAGGATCGCACGACATAAACAGTCAGGTCTATTGAACGACTTGATTGTACAATCACAGGAACGCACGACTCAAGTTCGTCGCACGATTTAATTGTGCGATCATAAGGTCCAACGACCCCATAGTCTAAGTTTTTTAACTTAGAAAAATTTTCATGTTTGAATGAACGCTTTGATCACACGTACTTATGTTTGTTTTGCACGACTTAAAGGTCTCAAGATCTTACAGTCCGCATTTTAACTTGAAAAAGTCAATGTATTTCGATGAATGCCTTTGTCGCAAATACCTATGTTTGTTATATACGACTTATGTCTATTTGACAATCGTACGATCAGTATTGTACTCGATGTTTGCTTGCAATACACGAATTGATTGACAATAAGATAATCTCAAGTTCAACAGAAATTTCATTCATTAAATTGATCGATTACATCCAAAGGGCTCGACCACCAACGGTCGAGCGATAGAAACAAACCAAAGAAAAAATTTCCTAAGGCTGAGGAGGAACGTCGGTCGCATCTTTGCCAGAAGCTTCGCCCTTGTAGCCTTCATCCATCTCCTCCTCCTCGACCTCCTTCTCGTCTTTCGAGTCGAGGTCCCTCTCAGTCCCGACATTCGCCAAGAGGAACGCTAGCTCATCCGACGCAGAGGTAAGGGGATACTTGCCCGACAAGTGTTGTCACATGATTGCCGCCCGCGCGGTCAGTTGGGCAAGAGTGAAGACGGACTTAGCCTCTTCCTTCAGCTCCTTCACATCTCCCTCCAACTCCGCCACCCTAGACTTGGAATCCTCGGCTTCTTTTTCACTCGCAGCCAAGGATTCCTTAGTCTTGTCCAGCTCCGCCCTTTGTTCGGCGATCAGGGACAAGGACTGCTTCAGACGATAGTTCGCCTCGTCCCTTGCACGTCCGACGGCCTAAGACTCGTTCTGGGCGTCGTCGAGTCGTATCGACTGTTAATGCCAAAAATCGTCCAGAAGGATAACTTAAGGTTGATTGTGGAGCTTAACAACTAAAGATAGGAATCGTTCGACAAAGCAATTCGATAAGGACAAAAATATAAATGAGACGCAAGGGATTTGGTGACGCGGGAAAAACCTCAACGAGGAAAAAACCCGCGGACAATAGTGGGGTGTCGTCGCTGCACTATGATCGCCAAACAGGGGCGATGTCCTTATGTTTCAGGTGTCGAGAGTACAATGGTTACAATACAAATGAAAGAAAAGACTTTAGCCGTAAAGTAAACAAGTGTATCAAATGTAAAAACAAATGCGTCGTGTGTAAAAGTAAAGCGTCGTGCGTAGAAATCGTGCGTCGAGAGCGATCTGTTAAGAGAGAGTTCTTTTCTTCGAATACTGTAGTGAGTGTTCTTGAGAGTTCAGATGTCCGCAAATGATGATGGAAATCCTGTAATTATAGTCTTCGTGGCTTTGAATGACCCCCATGAATGTAACAGTCGTAACGGTCGCTGGAGTTAATGCTCGTAATTAACTCTATCGGTTATGTTCGTTGGCCATTAATGGTGTTGACCCTGCATTAAATAAAAAATTCATAACAGTCGTCATACGTTAGTCGGTCAAGGTCGTAAGGTTCCTTACGACGGTCGAGTGTCGTGAGCAACTTTCGATTTTAACTCTGGGCAAACGATAGAGTGTTTATGATTTGATCTCATTATAAAAAAGTGCAATAAATGTTTTCCCTTTTTGGTCGTGGTCGAGTCTAGTGAAATTTTACCCAAACAGTTTGCCCCCAAAATTTAAAAATAGAGTGGCAAATTCAAATTTTAAATTTTTGTCAGTCGGACGTTTAGGGTCATGACACGTGTCGAACGTCGTTGGCTAGGGAACTGAATCGGTTTGATTCAAACTAAAGGGGAAGTCGTAAAGGGGATAAGATCGTGACGTCATGCTGACGTACGATCGTGCTTAACAGCTGCAATTGCCAGGTGTCGACGATCCGTGTGTGCATACGAAAAGGTGAAGACACGTGTCGATCATCGAGTGACTCGACCTGACACGATCGTTTACATAAATAGAGACCCACGGTGGATCTTTCCCATTTTACGCTTTCAGAGAGTTTTAGAGTGAGATTTCTTCTCGGTTTCCTGCTATTTATCGTCAAATCGTTTTCAAATCTGAAAAATCTTTGAGCCGTTTAGAGTTTTCAAGGTTTAGAGCGCCTATGTAAGGTACGACTTCTTAGTCTTTGCTCGCGTCGTAAGTTTATAGCTAGAAAGCCTAGGAAGAATTGGGATATCTGGGGTTTTTCAGACTTATAAATCTGGTTAACGAGGTTAGCAATGTCCACCGAACCTGAGAGTTCTATTCGAGATCAGGAGGATCTCGACGACCTTAAGACTCTAGCAAAAATCCCTGCGGGGATTACATTGATTAGAGTAGGTCAGACTCGACCTGATATGTGTCCGGAGGGGTTCGTCGTTATATACGAGTACCCTTTTAAGATAGGTTAGAATGGCCTTATTCGCCTTTGGCTAAGGCATTCATGATCGAATTTGATTTAGCGCCGGCCCAATTGATGCCTCATTTTTGGCAAGTCATATAAGTGATTGAGCGCCTTACCAAAGACTGGGAGTCTCCCATGAACGTGCGCGACCTCCTCTTGGCTTATCAGGTTAAGAGGGATGGATGTCGCTGTTATAGCCTGTTTTCTAGGCATAAGGGCGATCGTACCCTGGTCCTAAAGACTGCGGTTAATGACCGTAAGTGGAAGACCAGGTATGTGTTTGCGCGCGTACCGACGCTCGATTCTGAAAGCGGCTGGATTAGGACCGGCTGGAATATGTCGGGTAAGATTTTGTATCTTTTTGTCGTGTTTTGCATGCTAGTTCCAACTTGCTTCTAATCTGTCTTTTATATGTCGACAGATATTAAGTTTGAGGATGTGAAGCCCTACGCTAATTCTCAAGCAAAGATCGACGCATTCTTGGAATTTAGCGCTGTCGAGCGGTCGTTTTTCACACGACACCTTGTAGACGACGACGACGAAGACTTGGTGTATCTGGGAGAGAACCGGGGGAAGAAACGCGAGGAGGAGGAGGAAGAAGAGGAAACAGAGGAGACAGAGGAGGAGTCGAGAGAAGAAGAGATGACTGGTAAGTGTACCTTACTCTTTTCTACTCGACTTCGATTTTTTTTCTTATGTCTGTCGTGTAACGTTTCTCTCTTTGTTTTTTCCAGGGGATACTCAGGTGAAGGTGTCGACTGCGACCGCCAAAAGGGCGGCTCAAGCTGAACTTGCTCGTAAAGGCAAGGAAAAGAGGAAGGTGACCTCGACCACTGGGTTGGGGATTTTAAAGAAAGCGAGGATGACGATCCCGAGGGAACCGTCTTCAAGGGCTGATGACTCGTCGAGAGTCCTTACGCCTGAGAAGGCGAAGGTATCAGTCGCATCACCCGTGAAGACGAAGACGTCTTCTGGTGTGATTGATGCAACACCTATCAGTTCGGCGCCTCCGGCGAAAACGGCAAAGTTTCCGTCTACCACGTCGACCCCTCCGTCGGCCGACAAAGGCAAGGGCCATTCGACGGGAGAGGATAAGGTCACGACGGTCAACTTTACGTTGCCGTCAGATTTTATGGCCGATAATGTTCTAGACGGGACGAATCTGTTTCCTCATCTGGGGAAATACATGCTCCCTTCTTTCAAAGAGCGTTTCGAGGGAGTCCCGGTCGAGGAGATGGGATCTCACGTCGTCGGTCTGGCGTTCATGGTAAGTCTTTTTTTCAAGACTTGTTTATCTTTTGTCGTTTATAACTTCGTCGTGCGTTTACTAACTTGTGTCTTATGTTTTTCAGGCGTTTCAGTCTTCCTTGGCCCTGCACGCCGAAACTACGAAGATAGAGGGACTAGTGTCCTCTGCTCATGGGAGGGGGAACGCGGCATTGAACAGAGAGAATGTCACTTTAGAGCATGAAGAGGCTATGTCCAAATGCCTCGATGAGGCCCTGAGTGAGTTAGAGGCCATCGGACGTGCAAAAGATGAGGCAAATCATCGCCTGAAGCAGTCCCTGTCCATGATCGCCGACCAAAGGGAGGAGTTGGACAGGACTAAAGAATCCTCGGCTACGAATGAAAAAGAAGCTGAGGATTCCAAGTCCAGGGTGGCGGAGCTGGAAAATGAGGTGAAGGAGCTCAAGGACGAGGCTGAGTCTGTTTTTGCCTTGGCTCGTCTGACTGCCAGGGCGGCGATTATGAGGCAACATCTGTTGGGGAAGAATCCCCTTGCCTCGGCGTCGGAGGAGCTTGCCTTCTACCTGAGGGACGTCGGATCCGAGAGGGATCTCGACTCAGATGACGAGAAGGAGGCCGACGAGGAGGAGGTAGGCGAGGGCTCAAAGGGCGAGGCCTCTTGCAAGGATGCAGCTGACGATCCTCCTCAGACTTAGAAAATTCTAATTTTTTTGTTTTTAATCGCTTGACCGTTGGTGGTCGAGCAATTTGGATGTAACTGATCGAACATTCAATGAATGGAACTTACATTTCTTTTGGACTTGTGCATTACACTTTGTGAATATCAACTATGAAATACATCGTATAAGAATGAGCAAGAAGACATGCGACTTAGGCATTCAATGTAACACAATGATTAAAACATAAGTCATAAGACTTTTATATTTCTAGATCATGTAAGCAAACATAAGTACATGTGTTCAAAGCATACATTTAGAACATGATATTTTTCTAAGTTAAAACACTTAGATCGTGGGTCGATCGCACAATTAAATCATGCGGTGAATCTGAATCATGCGTCCATGCGATAAGATAATCAAGTCATATAGTAGACCCGATTACTTATGTCATGCGACCCTGCGAAAGTATACTGATGTCAAATGATAGACTTAGTAGCTTATGTCGTGTGATCCTGTGATAAAACAATGTCAGAGGTTGGTCGTTGGCTAACCAACGACCCTTCGATGCTTAAATCAGTAATCGTCGTTGTTAATGCCAAAAATCGCACCAAAGGGACAACTTAAGGTCGATGTGGACTTAAACAACTAAAGAAAGAATCTTTCGACGAGACGTGCGACGATAAATAAAATAAAGAAACAAGGGATTTGATGACGCAGGAAAAACCTCAAACGAGGAAAAAACCTGCGGACGACAGGGGGTGTCGTCGCTGCACTATGGTCGCCAATCAGGGGTGATGTCCTTGGATACTGGTGTCGATCGTACAGTGATTACAATACAAATGAAGAAAATGCTTCGAAATGTAAAGTACAAGTGTTTGGAATGTAAAACAAGTGTTTGTCGTGTACGAAACAAAGTGTGAACTGCTGTTCGAGGGCTGTTGTCGTGCGTCGAGAGCGATACTTACAATAATGGTTCTTCACTTCAGGTGTTCTTGAATATTGCTTCGGTTGTTAATCGCCGGATATTCGATGTGTTGAAATGTTGATTGAGCTTGATATTTATAGTCTTCGCATCCTTAATTAGCTCCATGAATGCTCCTTTAATGGCCTTAACGGTTGGAAACGGTCGCCGGAGTAATGATCTTCGTCTGTTACGGTCGCCGACTGTTTAATGATTGCGTCGGTTATAGTCGTTGCTCCTTAATGACTTTTACTCCTGCATTAAACACTTAACAAACGGTCATGGTTAACGTTAGCTTTGGTCGAGGTCGCGCGTCTTTATATAATAGTCGTGCGGATCGGGCGACGCTATGGTCGAGCGTCGTGAGGAACTCTCGACTTACCTTTTATGAGGGATGACGATGGTGTTCTGGGTCTTTGTCGAGACCTTATCTTAATACAATATATAGTCCTTAATCATACGTCTTACTTGTTCTAGTCGCGGTCGAGCGACGTGATTTTTTGCCCAAACAGTTTGCCCCCAAATTTTGAAAATGGAATGTCAAATTTAAGTTTTAAATTTTGCTTGTCGAACGCTTAGACTTGTGACCTGGGTTGAGGGACTTACCTGGTTGTCGTGGAACTAGACCGGTTCGCCTTTAACTGAACGAGAAGTTGAAAAGTTGTGACGTCATACTAACGCGCGATGATGCTTACCAGCTGTCGAAGACAAGTGTCGAAGATCCGGGCGGATATACGAAAGAACATAGACGTGTGTCGATCATCAAAGAAGGTGACGCAAGTTGTGCCTGCCCTTCGAGGTTGGGAAAGGATAAAGAATGCCCCGACAGCTGGGTCGGGAATCTTTGAAGAAGACGAAGTTCTGAAGGAACAGTCTTCGAGGGCTGACATTTCGTCGAGAATTGTCACGCCTAAAGAGGCGAAGGCGTCATCCAGCCGTCCAGGCACGATGGACGCGACACCAGCAAGTTCGGCGCTTTCGGCGACAGTGACGAAGCTAGTGTCCAAGGTGTTGTCCCCAGCGTCTGCCGACAAGGGGGACGGGTCATCGGCCAATGGTGTCCTAGACGGGACGACGTTGTTTCGTCATCTGGAAAAATATTTGCTCCCGTCTTTCAGGGAACGTTTTCCTATCGAGGAGACAGGGACCCATGTCGTCGGGTTGACGTGGTCCTGTGATCTGGCGTTCATAGCCGATACGGTCGTTAGAGACATATGTTCTGGCGTTCTGAGCCGATATGGTCATTTTAAAGACCTATGGTCTGGCGATCCGAGCCGATATGGTCGTTAGAGACCTATGTTACGTTGTGTAAGTTTTGCTTTAGCGATGAAAGGTAAAAAAGTTTAACTTTCTATTGAACCTGAGTATTATTTTGACTCATACATGTCATGGACATATGTAATATCGACTGTAAAAATTCATTAGGTACAAAGAGTCGCCGGAGTAATGATCTTCGTCCGTTACGGTCGCCGGCTGTTTAATGATTGCGTCGGTTATAGTCGTTGCTCCTTAATGACTTTTACTCCTGCATTAAACACTTAACAAACGGTCATAGTTAACGTTAGCTTTGGTCGAGGTCGCGCGTCTTTATATAATAGTCGTGCGGATCGGGCGACGCTATGGTCGAGCGTCGTGAGGAACTCTCGACTTACCTTTTATGAGGGATGACGATGGTGTTCTGGGTCTTTGTCGAGACCTTATCTTAATACAAGATATAGTCCTTAATCATACGTCTTACCTGTTCTGGTCGCGGTCGAGCGACGTGATTTTTTGCCCAAACAGTCGTGATGAACCAAAATCGTATGATAGAAAAGGGTTTAAAAGAAATACCTTTTTAGATGTGTTGCATTCCCGCTACGTGGAACATCTTGATTGTCGAGGGTTTGGAGCCGATATGCACCTTTACCCACGACTTCGGAGATACGATAAGGACCTTCCCACTTGGTGGAAAGCTTACCTGCATTGAGCTCTTGAGTGGTTTGGAACACTCGACGGAGGACGTAGTTGCCTTCTTGAAAGACTTTAACTTTGACATTCTTATTGAAATGTCGCTCGACCGCTTGCTTCTGCGACGCCATTCTGATCCATGCTTATTCTCTAAGCTCTTCAAGGGCGTCGAGGTCATAACTTAAATCAACCAAGTTGTGGTCGACGGAAGTATGCCTCGAAGTTGGGAGCTAGACCTCGACCGGCAAGACTGCTTCACAACCATAGACTAAAGAGAAAGGGGTTTGTCCTGTGGACGTGCGAGGTGTCGTGCGATTTGCCCACAGGACCGAAGGGAGTTCTTCGACCCACTTTCCCTTCGCAGCTTTTAACCTTTTCTTGATCGAAGCAATAATGGTCTTATTGCTCGACTCTGCAAGTCCATTTGCCTGGGGATACCTGGGAGTCGAGGTCGTCAGCTTGATGTTGCGATCTTCACAGAACTGTCGAGTCCTGCTGCTTATGAACTGGGATCCATTGTCGTAGACAATTTCGGATGGAATCCTAAACCTGCATATGATGTTAGTCTAGATAAAAGAGACGACTTCCTTGTCCCGAACTTGGGAAAAGGCAGCTGCTTCTACCCACTGAGAAAAATAATCCGTAAGTACAAGGAGAAATACCTTTTGCCCTGGGGCAGGTGGTAGCTTGCCGACAATATCCATTCCCCACCTCATGAAGGGCCATGGGATAAGTTTCGAGTGTAAAGGTTCAGAAGGTTTATGGGACGTACCTGAATGTCGTTGACAGGGATCACAGTTCTGAACATACCTGACGGCGTCTTGTCGCAATGTTGGCCAAAAGTAACCTTGTCGAGAGATACGATTAGCCAAACTGCGACCTCCTGAGTGATTGCCACACTCTCCATCGTGCATCTCTTGAAGGATCTTCTGAACTTGACTTTTGCTGACGACGCATCTCAGGTTTAAACCTGTCGATGATCGTCGATAAAGTCTATCTCCGATAACGACATACCTGGATACCTTGAATCTGATCTTACGAGCTTCCATCTTGTCTTCTGGGAGTTGGTCGTGCATAAGGAAATTTCGGATGTCGCACGACCAATAATCTTCTTGGTCTTTGATCTGGACGACATCGTTATTTTCGATGGACGACGTCGCCAGATGGATCATAGGAATACTGTCGAATATTGGTTCGACCAAGGCAGATCCAAGGTTTGCTAAAGCGTCGGCTTGAGTGTTCTGGTCCCTTGGAATCTGTTCAACAGAAAAATATTTAAATTTTTCAGATTTCTCTTTTGCTACCTTTAGGTACGCTGTCATTTTTAAATCTTTGGCTGCAAATTCTCCATTGATCTGGTTCACGACCAGGAGAGAATCGCTTTTGACATGTAGCGCGGTTGCCCCCAAGTCGTGGGCCATATTCATTCCCACGATCAAGGCTTCATACTCAGCTTCGTTGTTGGTGGTTTTGAAGTCGCATCGCACGAAATACACCATCTTGCCCCCCTGTGGCGACTTTAAGACGACGCCTAGTCCTGAACCTCTTGAGTTGGACGATCCGTCGACATGTAGAATCTAGGGTACGTCGTCGTGAGTCGCCACAGTAAACACTTCGAGCTCTGCTTCTTTCTCCAATTCAGGGCTGAAATCAGCAATGAAATCCGCCAAGGCCTGCGATTTGATCACGGTCCTAGGCTTAAAATCGATGTCGTAACTGCTGAGATATATGCTCCATTTTGCCAAACGACCTGTCAACTCAGGATTCCTCAAGACAGACTTAAGAGGAAAGTTAGTCACGACAGTAATAGGATGTGATTCAAAATATTGTCGCAATTTTTTAGCAGTTGTGACTAGCGACAAAAACAATTTTTCCATAGAGGAATACCTGGTTTCGGCATCCAAGAGAGATTTACTTACATAGTAGATCGGCAGTTGCTGCTTTTCATCTTCTCGTGTCAGGACGACACTTACTGCATTAGGACTAACAGCCAAATATAGTTGCAAGACCTCATAATCGTGAGGTTTTGACAGCAAAGGAGGCGACGTCATGTATTCTTTTAATTTTTGCAGTGCTTGTTCGTGATCGTCGGTCCAGTCGAAGCCTCTATTTTTCCTGAGGTCTTTATAAAATAAATGGCATTTTTCTGATGATCGAGAGATAAACCTGTTCAGAGCTGCCACCCGACCAGTAAGCCTTTGAACTTCTTTGAAATTTCTCGGAGACTTGATCTCGATGATGGCTTTGATCTGGTCGGGGTTGGCTTCGATTCCTCGTCGAGTGACCATATACCCCAGGAATTTTCCGGCACTGACACCAAAGAACACTTCGTCGGGTTAAGCTTCATGCTGTACTTCCGAAGGATGTCGAACGACTGCCTCAAATGATCGACATGGTCGATTGCTTGCTTTGATTTGACCAGCATGTCGTCGATATACACCTCCATTGTGTCGCCAAGATGATTCTTGCACATCTTATTCACCAGACGCTGGTAGGTAAAACCTGCATTTTTTAGTCCGAAAGGCATAACTTTATAACAGTAAATACCTCGATCTATCATGAATGCTGTCTTTTCTTGGTCCTCAACGTGCATCAGGATCTGATTGTATCCAGAATAAGCATCCATGAACGTCAATAGTTCATGCCCTGCAGTCGCGTCGACCATGGCGTCGATATGTGGTAATGGAAATGGGTCCTTTGGACAAGCTTTGTTGAGATCTGTGAAATCGATACAGACCCTCCATTTGCCATTTTTCTTCGCCACGACCACGATATTAGCAAGCCAGACGGGGTACTTTACTTCTCGAATTTTCCCTGTCTTCAGGAGGTTGTCGACCTCGTCATTTATCACCTTATTCCTTTCAGGAGCAAATTTCCGGCGCTTTTGTTTGACAGGCTTAAACGATGGGTCGACATTGAGCTTGTGAGAAATAATGATGGGGTCTATGCCGACCATGTCTTCGTGCGACCAGGCAAAGCAGTCGGCATGCTCCTGCAAAAAAGATATCAATTTGTCTTTAAGGCAGGGATCGAGGGACGAACCTACAAAGACTTTCTAGTTAGGCTTGCTCTGGTCCAGGATGACTTCCTCCAGTTGATAGTCGTCGGCTGTCCCATAAGAATCCTGGACCTGTAATTGCTAGATGGCCTGCTTCTGCGGCTTCAGGATGGTCTTATAGCAGTCGCGGGCGACTTTCGGCTCACTTTTGATCTCCTGGACTCCCCACGGCGTAGGGAACTTCATGGTATGATGATACGTCGAGGGAACAGCTTTCATGTCATGGATCCATGGTCGACCTAAGATGATGTTATAGGCCGATGCACAGTCGATGACGTTGAACTTGGTCTGCTTGTTGATTCCTCCGGCATAGACAGGCAAGGTGATCTCTCCAAATGTACTCGTCGCGTCTCCATTGAAACCGACCAAGGTTGTCGAGCGTCAGGTGATTTCCGAGCGATCGATTCCCATGGCCTTGATGGTATCAAGGAAGATTACGTTTGCTGAACTGCCTCCATCAACCAAGACTCCTCGGGTTAGACAATTACCAATCGTGAGTTGAATGATCAACCCGTTGTTTGGGCAAAAAATCATGTCGCTCGACCACGACCAGAACAGGTAAGACGTATGATTAAGGACTATATCTTGTATTAAGATAAGGTCTCGACAAAGACCCAGAACACCATCGTCGTCCCTCATAAAAGGTAAGTCGAGAGTTCCTCACAACGCTCGACTATAGCGTCGCCCGATCCGCACGACTATTATATAAAGACGCGCGACCTCGACCAAAGCTGACGTTAACCATAACCGTTTGTTAACTGTTTAATGCAGGAGTCAAAGTCATTAAGGAGCAACGACTATAACCGACGCAATCATTAAATAGCCGGCGACCGTAACGGACGAAGATCATTACTCCGGCGACCGTTTCCAACCGTTAAGGCCATTAAAGGAGCATTCATGGAGCTAATTAAGGATGCGAATACTATAAATATCAAGCTCAATCAACATTTCAACACATCGAATATCCGGCGATTAACAACCGAAACAATATTCAAGAACACCTGAAGTGAAGAACCATTATTCTAAGTATCGCTCTCGACGCACGACAACAGCCCTCGACCAGCAGTTCACACTTTGTTTCGTACACGACAAACACTTGTTTTACATTCCAAACACTTGTACATTACATTTCGAAGCATTTTCTTCATTTGTATTGTAATCACTGTACGATCGACACCAGTATCCAAGGACATCGCCCCTAATTGGTGACCATAGTGCAGCGACGACACCCCCTGTCGTCCGCAGGTTTTTTCCTCGTTTGAGGTTTTTCCTGCGTCATCAAATCCCTTGTTTCTTTATTTTATTTATCGTCGCACGTCTCGTCGAAAGATTCTTTCTTTAGTTGTTTAAGTCCACATCGACCTTAAGTTGTCCCTTTGGTGCGATTTTTGGCATTAACAGTTTGGCGCCATCCGTGGGACTACATCTAGAGAAAATCCTCGACGAACGTGCATTCTACTAATAGTTTCTTGGAGTTTCTTCTGTTTTCTGTCGCAGGAAAATGGCGGATAACGGGAATCCAGAACAAGCCGTTATACCAGTACACGCAAGCTTAGAAAATGCACAAAACTCCCCAGCAGCTGTCGATGAGTATCATTTGGAGGAAATCGTTCTAGATCTAAGCAAACCCGATCAAAAGATTCTTGTGGGTTCATCCCTTGATCCCCACATTAAAGAAAAACTCATATCCTTTTTGCAGGAACATGCTGATTGCTTCGCCTGGTCACATGAAGATATGGTCGGTATTGACCCCAATGTCATTGCTCATAAGCTTAACGTCGATCCATCGTTCAAACCTATCAAGCAAAAACGTCGCAAGTTCGCTCCTGAAAGAAATAAAGTAATAAATGATGAGGTCGACAACCTCCTCAAGACAGGAAAGATTCAGGAGGTAAAATATCCTGATTGGCTCGCTAACGTCGTGGTCGTAGCCAAGAAGAATGGAAAATGGAGGGTCTGTATCGACTTCACCGATCTCAATAAAGCCTGTCCAAAGGATCCATTCCCGTTACCTCATATTGACGCCATGGTCGATGCAACCGCGGGGCATGAGTTATTAACGTTCATGGACGCCTATTCTGGATACAACCAAATTTTAATGCACGTTGACGACCAAGAGAAAACCGCTTTCATGACGGATTGAGGTATTTATTGTTACAAAGTTATGCCTTTCGGACTAAAAAATGCAGGTTCTACCTACCAACGGCTGGTAAACAAGATGTTCAAAGACCATCTTGGAGACAAGATGGAGGTATATATCGACGACATGTTAGTGAAGTCGAAGCAAGCGATTGATCACATCGATCACCTCAGGCAATCGTTCGACATCCTCCGGAAGTATAACATGAAGCTCAATCCGACGAAATGTTCCTTTGGCGTTAGTGCCGGGAAGTTCATGGGTTATATGGTCACTCGTCGAGGCATTGAGGCTAACCCCGACCAAATCAAGGCCATCATTGAGATCAAATCTCCTCGAAATTTCAAAGAAGTCCAGAAACTCACCGGTCGAGTAGTAGCTCTAAACAGGTTTATCTCCCGATCTTCAGATAAATGTCATCTATTTTATAATGTCCTCAGGAAAAATAGGGGCTTCGACTGGACCAATGATCATGAACAAGCCTTGCAAAAACTCAAGGAATACATGGCGCCTCCTCTGTTGTCAAAACCTCACGATCATGAGATCCTACAGTTGTATTTGGCTGTCAGCCCAAATGCAGTAAGTGCTGTTCTGACACGAGAAGATGAAAAACAGCAATTGTCGATCTATTATGTAAGTAAATCACTTTTAGACGCAGAAACCAGGTATTCCTCTATGGAAAAATTACTCTTATCACTAGTCACTGCTGCTAAAAAACTACGTCATTACTTTGAATCACATCCTATTACTGTCGTGACTAACTTCCCTCTTAAATCTGTCTTAAGAAAACCTGAGTTGACAGGTCGCTTAGCAAAATAGAGTATATGTTTGGGCAAAAAACTACGTCGTACGACCACAACCGGAGCAGATAAGACGCACGTCATAATCCAAATCTTGTATTAAGATAAGGTCTCGACGAGAACCCAGAAAACATTCGTCGTCGCCCGTAAAAGGTAAGTCGAGAGTTCCTTACGACGCTCGACCATAGTATCGCCCGTCCCGTACGACCATCGCGTAAGATCATTGTACTTCGACCAAAGCTAACGTTAACCTTGACTGTTACGTTTGTTAAGTATTTAATGCAGGAGTCAAAGCCATTAACAGCAAGCGACCGTAACGGACGAAGATCATTATGGATAATCACTCCGGCGACCGTTTTCAGCCGTTGTAGCCGTTGATCGAATCATTAATGGAGTTAATTAATGACGCGAAGGCTATAAAAGACAAGCTAAAGCTTCATTTCAAGGGACATCGGTTAACATCCAATACACTCCAGCGAACATCACCACACAGCAGAGAAAATCATCCAAACTCATAGCAAAGAACACTCAAACTCTGGAGATTAAGTACTGAAAGCCAGAATACTACAGCGCCTTCAAGAATAACAGCGGTGAAGAGCTTTCTCTCGAAGAACCAGTCTCGACGCACGACATCAGCCCTCGACCAACAGTTTACACTTTTTATTCACACACGACAAACACATGTTTTCACATTTAAACACTTGTACTTTACATTTCGAAGTATTTCCTTCATTTGTATTGTAATCATCGTACGACCGACGCCAGTACCAAGGACGTCGCCCCTGATTGGCGACCATAGTGCAGCGACGACACCCACTGTCGTTCGCAGGTTTTTTCCTCGTTTGAGGTTTTTCCTGCGTCATCAAATCCCTTGCCTCGTTTATTTTTTCCCTCGTTGCACGTCTCGTCGAAAGATCCTTTCTTTAGTTGATTAAGTCCACATCGACCTTAAGTTGTCCCTTTGGTGCGATTTTTGGCATTAACAGTTTGGCGCCATCCGTGGGACCTCATCTAGAGAAAATCCTCGACGAACGTGTACCCTACTAATAGTTTCTTGGAGTTTCTTCTATTTTCTGTTGCAGGAAAATGGCAGCCTCTGTAAATCCGCAGCAAGCCGTCGCTCAGATGTATCAGGAGCTCGAAGTCGCCAGGAATCAGCTCAATGCAATGGCGGAGCAGAATCGCAGAGCAGCTGAGGAGATCGCGCGGTTAAGAAATCCTCTCGGGCCTCAAAATGGTCCTAGGCCGTTCGTGTAGAACCCAGTTCCAAGATCGTTCGACCAGAATGGCCCTAGACCATTTGTCCCGAATCCAGGTTCATCCGCGCAGAATCAGCATCCAGGCCCGTTCATGCAGAATCAACAGCCAGGGTCGTTTAACCCAAATCCTCAGTTTGGGACAGTTCCTCCTCAGCACATAAGGCCACCACCCGTGAATAATGGGTCTCAGCCATCACAAGGGTCGCAGCCTTTCCAGCAAGGGTCGCAACCATTTCAGCAGCCATTTCAGAATGGATCGCATCCTTTCCAGCAAGGATCGCAGCCGTTTCAGAATGGACCGCAGGGTCACAGCCATATTTCGTCCCGTTCAACGGGGACACCAATGGTTCGTCGCATGGTAATGGCACTAGCCCAGGGGCCAATCCCTCGACAGGGGCAAATCCTGATCTTAACGATCCCGTCGCTCAGCGTTTGAAGATGTTAGAAGACCAAAATGAGTGTGTCTTGTCCTTGCTCGCCAAGTTGCCTGGGGCAGTCGTGCCTGTCGACGTCGAGCCTCGCTCGGGGTATCAGGCGTCGCCCTTCATCGACGAGATCGCCACCGTCGAGGTCCCAAAGAAGTATAACATTCCTGCCTTCACTCCCAAGTATTCGGGTATGACCGATCCGACTGAGCACGTCGCGCAATATAAGCAGCTCATGTGGACGATCTCGGTCCCATTTATGTACCAGGAAGTATGCATGTGTAAGAGTTTTGGAGCAACTCTCACTGGTCCAGCTCTCCAATGGTTAATCAATCTCAAACCCAAATCCATCGGGTCATTTGCTGAGTTGGTTAATCAATTCTCCCAGCAATTCGCCAGCAGTCGTAAGATGGAGAAGCAGACCAGCGACCTATATTACATCGTACAGAAAGCTAATGAGTCTATTCGAAGTTATTTTAATAGATTCAATGCCGAAATGATCATCATCCGCAATTGCGACGTAAAAACCGCAATCGAAGCCTATAAGCGTGGTCTGGACGATAATTCGGGTTTATACACCGACCTGACCAAATATCCCTCGGAGAATTTCGAAGACATCCGAGCTCGGACCTTAGCATATATGAGGGTCGAAGACGATGCAGCCTTTCGTCGCAAGCATACTGACGACAAGAAGTCGCTAGGCGTCAGAAAGCCAGAGTTCAAGACAAAGGTTGTTTCTAGAGTAGAGCCAGCGCGCCAAATTTCAAATGTTCGTTTCAAGACGAAAGCAGAGGCCAAGACGGCGGCTAAGTTCACTCAGTACCCCAAAATATCCTCTTACGGATTCAAAGGACACACAAAGGACCTAGTCGAAGCTCTGAAAAGTTCCCAAGCTACCATTCGATGGCCAAAGAAGTCCGACCTGGACGATGCTAAGAAAGACAAATCAAAGTGGTGCGACTTCCATGCCGATCATGGTCATGCAACAGACGACTGTATTGCATTGAAGAAGGAACTAGCATATCATTTTCCGAAAGGAAATCTCAAAGATATCATCGACAATGTCGCTGTTCCAGCTAATAGCCATCGACCGTCGACCCCCGAGCACGCGAAAGTCGTCAATTGCATCACCGGTGGTTTAGATGTGGGTGGTCTGACGTATTCAGCGATCAAACGTCATGCCAGCCAGGCGCCCGATGATCGGTCTATTCCTCGCTCGTCTAGACCCAAAGGAGATTTGGAGCTAGAAGCTATGAAGATTGTGTTCGACCACGTCGACCTGGGCGACTCGTATCAGAAGCATCATGACGGGCTAATCATTCAGCTCACAGTCGGTAACTGCCTAACGCGTCGAGTCTTGATCGATGGGGGCAGCTCAGCAAATGTCATTTTTCTCAACACAATCAAAGTCATGGGAATTGATCGCTCAGAAATCACCCGACGTTCGACAACTTTGGTCGGTTTCAATGGAGAAGCGGCGAACACCTTTGGAGAGATAATCTTGCCCGTCTACGCCGGAGGAGTCAACAAGCAGACCAACTTCAGTGTCATCGATTGTGCATCGGCCTATAACATCATCTTAGGACGACCGTGGATCCATGATATGAAAGTTGTTCCTTCGACGTATCATCAAATGTTGAAATTCCCGACGCCATGGGGAATCCAGGAGATCAAGAGTGAGCCAAAAGTCGCTCGTGAGTGCTACAAGTCTACCTTGAAGCCGTGAAAATAAACTAAAGTCACAAGATCAGGCTCTCGACAGGTTTGTTTTTTCTATCCCTAAATTAATATCTTTTCCACAGGGATAAATCTACTATGGTGCCTCGTCGCACGACAACATAGTCAACCGCAGGACAATATTTCTCTGTGTCATTCTGTCATTTAAAACCTATCTTTTCCTCCCAAAAAAAAGATACGGTAATAAATGACATGGGGCAAATAGAGAGAGTCTGAAATGGTACGTTCTCTAACTCTTTCTCATATGATTTTTTCTCGCAAAACATTTACTGACTTAAGCATCGGAGGGTCGTTGGCTAGCCAACGACCAACCCCCGACATCGTTTTATCGCAGAATCGCACGACAGATTATCACAGAGTCGCACGACAGTAATCATTAAGTCTACTATATGACTTTAATATCGCAAGGTCGAACGACATAAATGATCAGGTCTCTAACTTGATTATTTCTCTACAGGGGCATACGATACAAACTCACTGTACGATCCGGTCGTACGATCGCAGAGTCTAAACGATTTTACCCCTAAGTCTATTAACTTAGAAAATGCTTTAATCGCGTGTTTTTATATTTGTTTTATGTTCTTGTCATCGTATTACAATGAATGCCTTAGTCGCATGATTTCATATGTATCTTATGTTCGACTTTATAATCAAACGTGATTCGAATAAAGCATAAGCAAAAGATATATATTCATAAACCACTGTATACATACTCAACCCCCGATAGGTCAAGTGGAAAAAACAAACAAGGAAAGAAAAAATTCTAGACGACAGGAGGAACATTGGTCATATCCCCGCTCGAAGTCCCGACCTGAGGGCCTCCATCTGCCACTCCTACCGCACGAATCTCCTGCAATTCATATTGAGCATCGAAAAGTTGGACAGCCAGCTCATCAGCACGCGCCATGGCCAACTTCTCCCTATCTAAAGCCGCTCTCTCCCTTTCCAACGTTGCAGCTTCTCTCTCAAGAGCAGACGCCATCAGATCTTCAACTCTTGACGTCTCAGCATGTAACGCCAAGGAAGACTGGAACGTCTGTGAAACATAAAAGGTGCATTCAAGAACATTCGACAAAGATTACACAAGTCATGAAAGATTGACACTCACCGTGAACGCCAGACTGGCAACTCGATATCTCATCTCTCCGGCCGGAACTCCGTGAAAACGCTCCCTGAAAGACAGGAGCAAATACTTCCCTAGATGAGGGAACGACGCCGTCCCGTCTAGGACACCATCCGCCATAAAGTCAGACGGCAATGTAAAATTGACCGTCATAACTTCGGCCGACGATCCCTCTCCCCTGTCGGCAGGTATTGGGATCAACACTTGAGACACCGGTTTCGTCACCGTCGCCGGAGGCGCAGAACTTGCTGGTGTCGCGTCCATCACGCCAGGACGGCTAGATGACGCCTTCGCCTTCTTAGGCAGAACAACTCTCGACGAGTCATCAACCCTCGACGACGGTTCCCTCAGGACCGTACTCTTGGTTCTCTTCTGGCTAGACCCAGCTGTCGAGACATCTCCTCCTCGAAGGGCACGCATGATTTTCTTCCCTCTCGACCTAGAAACTGATTTCCTTTCAGTTGGCACTGATCAGGAAAAATGCGAAGCGTCAGACAGAAATAAGAAATAAATGGTAAAAGACAAGAAACCATAATACACCCACCTATCGATTCCTGTCGTCCACTTTCCTCTTCTCCTTCTTCCTCCTCCACAACGTCCACCATCACGTCCTCGTCCTCGGTCGCCAGTTGCCACGTGGCGAAAGATCGGTCCTCGACGCTGTAACTAAGGAATCTGTCAATCTTGGCATGAGAACCTTCATTCGGGTGCGGAACGCCGAACTTTATATCTGAAGACAACAAAGAGAGAAGAGTAAATAAAAGGTTAGAAAAACCATACTATGATCGAAAAAGAGCATACCTCCCACATTCCAGTCAGGACGGATCCACTTGCTGGCGGCGTCCAGCGAATCAACACGTACGAACACATACCTGGACCCCCACCCCCGATCGTTCACTCCAGTATTCAAAACTAAGGCACGATCGCCTTTATATCTGGAATACGGGCTATAACGCCCACGCTTATCTCCCTTAACTTGGTACGCTGCCAAGAAATCATTCAAAGACATAGGGGGGTCCCAATCCGCAGACAAACGCTCAATAACCAAAAGAACCAGCCAGAATTGAGGCATCAACTGCCCCGGCGACAAACCAAAGCATCGCATCAAATTTTTAGTCAAAGTCGAAAACAGCCATTCGAAGCCAATCTTGAAAGGATATTCATATATCACGAAATACCCCTCGGGCCAATCCTTAGGGCGAACAGTCCCCGGACTTGTTAGCTCTACTTCTAAGGGAATATTCGCTAGACGCCTAAAGTCGTCTAAATCTTCCTGGCTAACGATGGAACTCTCTGGGTCAGTCGACATTTCTTACCAGGGGAAAGAAGGCAGTGAAAGCTGAAAGGAAGAAGCAATGCGTTATATAAACGCCCTAAATCCCAAACAATCTCCGCTAAATCAAAGGGATTCAGAAGAAGAATGGCAAGAAGAGCAAAGCGGAATTTCTTTCCAAAATAAACTCAGCGTAAGAAAAGAAAGGATTCGTCGTAATCTTTATTTATACAGTCGATCATGTCAGGTCGAATCCTTGGATAACCGTTGCGCGCCCCCGTCCTTCCGTATGACCACAGGGATCGTCGACACCTGTCCTCGACAGCTGGTAAGCATCATCGTGTGTCAGTATGACATCACGACCTCGTTTCCTTTTTAACTTCTCGTTCAGTTAAGAGCAGACCAGCCCAATTCCAAGGTAACAAAGGTAATTCCTATCACTTGTCATATTTTTTCGACTGACAAAATTTAAAACTCGGATTTGCTATCCTTCTTTCAAATTTTGGGGGCAAACTGTTTGGGCAAAAAACCACGTCGTACGACCACAACCGGAGCAGATAAGACACACGTCATAATCCAAATCTTGTATTAAGATAAGGTCTCGACGAGAACCCAGAAAACATCCGTCGTCGCCCGTAAAAGGTAAGTCGAGAGTTCCTTACGACGCTCGACCATAGTATCGCCCGTCCCGTATGACCATCGCGTAAGATCATTGTACCTTCGACCAAAGCTAACGTTAACCTTGACTATTACGTTTGTTAAGTATTTAATGCAGGAGTCAAAGCCATTAACAGCAAGCGACCGTAACGGACGAAGATCATTATGGATAATCACTCCGGCGACCGTTTTCAGCCGTTGTAGCCGTTGATCGAATCATTAATGGAGTTAATTAATGACGCGAAGGCTATAAAAGACAAGCTAAAGCTTCATTTCAAGGGACGTCGGTTAACATCCAATACACTCCAACGAACATCACCACACAGCAGAGAAAATCATCCAAACTCATAGCAAAGAACACTCAAACTCTGGAGATTAAGTACTGAAAGCCAGAATACTACAGCGCCTTCAAGAATAACAGCGGTGAAGAGCTTTCTCTCGAAGAATCAGTCTCGACGCACGACATCAGCCCTCGACCAACAGTTTACACTTTGTATTCACACACGACAAACACCTGTTTTCACATTTACACACTTGTACTTTACATTTCAAAGTATTTCCTTCATTTGTATTGTAATCATCGTACGACCGACGCCAGTACCAAGGACGTCGCCCCTGATTGGCGACCATAGTGCAGCGACGACACCCACTGTCGTCCACAGGTTTTTTCCTCGTTTGAGGTTTTTCCTGCGTCATCAAATCCCTTGTCTCGTTTATTTTTTCCCTCGTTGCACGTCTCGTCGAAAGATCCTTTCTTTAGTTGATTAAGTCCACATCGAGCTTAAGTTGTCCCTTTGGTGCGATTTTTGGCATTAACAGTATATATCTAAGCAGTTATGACATCGATTTTAAGCCCAGGATCGCGATCAAATCGCAAGCCTTGACAGATTTTATCGCCGATTTCAGCCCTGAGTTAGAAAACGAAGCAGAACTCGAAGTGTCCGTTGTGGCGACTCGCGACGACATACCGTGGATTCTACATGTCGATGGATCATCCAACATTAGAGGCTCTGGACTAGGCGTCGTCTTAAAGTCGCCACAGGGGGGGGAGATGGTATACTCGGTCCGATGCGACTTCAAAACCACCAATAACGAGGCTGAGTATGAAGCCCTGATCATGGGAATGAATATGGCCCACGACTCGGGGGCAACCGTACTGCATGTCAAGAGCGATTCCCTGCTGGTAGTAAATCAGATCAATGGAGAATTCGCAGCCAAGGATTCAAAAATGACAGCATATCTAAGTGTAGCAAAAGAAATTTCCAAAAAAATTAAATCTTTTTCTATTGAACAGATTCCGCGAGACCAGAACATTCAGGCCGACGCATTGGCAAACCTTGGGTCCGCTTTAGTTGGACCAATATTTGATGTTATTCCTATGATTCACCTGGCAACGCCGTCCATTGGAAACACAGACGTCATCCAGATCGAAGACGAAGAAGATGATTGGCCACGCGACATTCGAAATTCCCTCGTGTACGACCAACTCCCCGAAGACAAAATGGAGGCTCGAAAAATCAGATTCAAAGCATCTAAGTACGTCATGATCGAAAATAAGCTTTATCGGCGATCATCGACGGGCTTAAATTTAAGGTGCGTCATCAGCAAAAATCAAGCCCAGAAAATCCTCCAAGAGATGCACGACGGCGAATGTGGTAATCATTCAGGAGGTCGTAGTTTAGCTAATCGTATATCCCGACAAGGATATTTTTGGCCAACACTGCGACAAGACGCCATCAAGTACGTCCAGAGTTGTGACCCCTATCAACGACACTCAAGTATGTCTCATAAACCCTTGGAACCTTTGCACTCGACGCTTATCCCATGGCCCTTCATGAGGTGGGGAATGGATATCGTCGGCAAGCTGCCACCTGCTCCAGGACAAAAGGTATTCCTCCTCGTACTTACTGATTATTTTTCCAAGTGGGTCGAAGCGGCTGCTATCTCCCAAATCAGGGATAAAGAAGTCATCTCTTTTATCCAAACTAATATCATATGCAGGTTTGGAATTCCGTCCGAGATTGTCTGCGACAATGGATCCCAATTCATAAGCGACAGGACCCAGCAGTTCTGCGATGACAGGAATATCAAGCTAACAACCTCAACTCCCAGATATCCTCAAGCCAATGGACTTGCGGAATCGAGTAACAAAACTATTATAGCTTCGATTAGGAAGCGATTGAAGGCTGCAAAGGGAAGATGGGTCGAAGAACTCCCTTCGATCATGTGGGCAAATCGCACGACGCCACGCACGTCCACAGGACAAACCTCTTTCTCTCTCGTCTACGGCTGCGAAGCAGTCCTACCAGTCGAGGTCCAACTCCCAACCTCAAGGCACACTTCCATTGAACATAACTTGGTTGATCTAAGTTGCGACCTCGACGCCCTCGAAGAACTCAGAGAATCAGCCTTAATCAGAATGGCGTCGCAGAAGCAAGCGGTCGAACGGTATTTCAACAAACATGTCAAGGTCAAAGTCTTTCAAGAAGGCGATTATGTTCTTCGCCGAGTGTTCCAAAACACTCAAGAACCCAATGCGGGAAAACTTTCAATCAAGTGGGAGGGCCCGTACCGTATCTCTGAAGTCATTGGTAAGGGAGCCTATCGACTCCAGACCCTCGACAATCAAGAGATCCCGCGTAGTTGGAATGCGACGCATCTCAAAAGATATTTCTTTTAAGATTACTTCTTTCTCATACAAATTGTTACTTGAAAATAAATATCATAGGATCGAAAGATAATTACGGGAACGCACAACATAGATGCCCAAGTTCACGAATCGATCGTCTTATCACGGGGGCATCTAAATTTCGTCGTATGATTGGTAGGTTTTAATGACCTCTCAATAAAAGTTTCTAAACTTTGAAAACTTTTCATATTCATCGATGATATATATTCATGATTGTCAATACAATTCAAAATGTCTGAGTTATATTCATCATATTGCAAAGAATGCCTAAGTCGCACGATTCTTCGCTCATTTTACAAACGATAACATGTTCACAAAACGAACAGTTATACAAAGACAGACTAAAACTCATTACACACTAATAAGCTCGAGCGTAAACTACATAAAACAAAAAATATGGAGAAGAGTGACAGTCGTATGTTCTGCCCGGAGTCTTGACCTTCGAGATCGTGGCAGCATCAAAACATGTTAATGCAAGGATCAAACGAGTATGTTAGGAATTGTTTTCCAACTCCTTACGCCATAATATTCTGAGAATGTGGCTCTTAAGATTAAAGTTAAGGCTGGAACATCTGTTTTTTGACGAGTGACCTCCACTCCAATATTGTTCCCGTCCTGACACACTTAATGAAAAGAAACAGAAGCATCTGTCAAATACGAAGGGAACACGTTAGCAAAACATAAAAACGAAAGAACATCGATAACACAAGTTTTGAAAGAAAAACTTACAAGGAACGCCAGTTCGGCTAAACACAGCCCTATCTCTTCAATAGAGATCCTTTGAAAACACTCCTCGGAAACTAAGGGCTGATGTTTCCCCAGATGCGGATGTGACTTCATCCTGACGAGGACGTAGTCAAACGAGAGGGACGGTTACAGCGCAAAGCTGATCACCATAAGTTCCTCCTCGTTCTCTCCCGTCTTTACACCCCCGCCCCTGTCGGCTGACGAAAGGGTTGACGTGGCAGAAGACATCGTCGCCAGGTGCGCAGAATACACAGACATCATGTTCATCGTAACCAACATCGTCAACGATTCGGGTATCGCAACCCTTGATAGATCTCCAACCACTCAAGATTTGAACAAAGTCGAGATTCTAGAGAAGGGCCTCATCAGAAATAGAAAACCTTTAAAGAAAATCTCTAAAGAAAACAACCCATTGTGATCTCTATTTATGCAGGAAATCGCAACAAGTCGAGTCCGCTGATGATCAACACGCGTCCATGTCCTTTCGTATATCCGCCCGGATCTTCGACACTTGTCTTCGACAGCTGGTAAGCATCATCGCGCGTCAGTATGACGTCACAACTTTTCAACTTCTCGTTCAGTTAAAGGCGAACCGGTCTAGTTCCACGACAACCAGGTAAGTCCCTCAACCCAGGTCACAAGTCTAAGCGTTCGACAAGCAAAATTTAAAACTTAAATTTGACATTCCATTTTCAAATTTTGGGGGCAAACTGTTTGGGCAAAAAATCACGTCGCTCGACCGCGACCAGAATAGGTAAGACGTATGATTAAGGACTATATCTTGTATTAAGATAAGGTCTCGACAAAGACCCAGAACACCATCGTCGTCCCTCATAAAAGGTAAGTCGAGAGTTCCTCACAACGCTCGACCATAGCGTCGCCCGATCCGCACGACTATTATATAAAGACGCGCGACCTCGACCAAAGCTGACGTTAACCATAACCGTTTGTTAAGTGTTTAATGCAGGAGTCAAAGTCATTAAGGAGCAACGACTATAACCAACGCAATCATTAAACAGTCGGCGACCGTAACGGACGAAGATCATTACTCCGGCGACCGTTTCTAACCGTTAAGGCCATTAAAGGAGCATTCATGGATGAAGCTAAGGACACGAAGACTGTAAATATCAATCTCAATCAACATTTCAACACATTGAATATCCGGCGATTAACAACCGAAGCAATATTCAAGAACACCTGAAGTGAAGAACCATTATTCTAAGTATCGCTCTCGACGCACGACAACAGCCCTCGACCAGCAGTTCACACTTTGTTTCGTACATGACAAACACCTATTTTTACATTCAAACACTTGTACTTTACATTTCGAAGCATTTTCTTCATTTGTATTGTAATCACTGTACGATCGACACCAGTATCCAAGGACATCGCCCCTGATTGGCGACCATAGTGCAGCGACGACACCCACTGTCGTCCGCAGGTTTTTTCCTCGATTGAGGTTTTTCCTGCGTCATCAGATCCCATGTTTCTTTATTTTATTTATCGTCGCACGTCTCGTCGAAAGATTCTTTCTTTAGTTGTTTAAGTCCACATCGACCTTAAGTTGTCCCTTTGGTGCGATTTTTGGCATTAACACCCGGCATGATGCTTCCGATACGAATCTCCGAGGTCGTCTTGGTCGAATGTGATCTTCATGGCTTCTAACTCCAGATCTCCTTTGGGTCTTGATGAACGAGGAACAGGTCGATCGTCAGGTGCCTAACTGGCGTGACGTTTGGCTGCGGAATATGTCAGACCACATACGTCGGAACCACCAGTGATGCAGTTAACGACCTTCGCATGATCGGGAGTCGGCGGTCGAACGTCGTTAGTTGGAGTAACGATGTCGTCGATGATACTCTTGAGATTTCCCTTCGGGACGTGATATGTCAGCTCCTTTTTTAGAGCTATGCAGTCGTCCGTTGTATGACCGTGGTCGACATGGAAGTCGCACCACTTTGACTTATCCTTCTTACTGTCGTCTTTGTCGGACTTCTTCGGCCACCGGATGGTCGCCTGGACGGTCTTCAGGGCCTCGACCAAGTCCTTAGTTGTCCCTTTGAATCCGTAGGAGGATATCGTAGGGTACTGAGGGAATTTGGTCGTGGTTTTGAACTCTGCTTTTGTCTTGAATCGGACGTTCGATATTTGTCGTGCATGCTCTAACTTGGATACTGCCTTCGTCTTGAAATCTGGCTTCTTTACACCAAGCACTCTCTTGTCGTCGGAATGCTTACGACGAAAGGCAACGTTGTCTTCCACCCTCATATGAGCAAGGGTTTTGGCTCGGACGTCTTCGAAATTCTCTGGGGGATACTTGGCCAAGTCAGTGTATAGACCCGAACTGTCGTCCAGACCACGTTTGTAGGCTTCAATCGCGGTCTTGACGTCACAGTTACGAACACTGATCATTTCTGCGTTGAATCTGTTGAAATAATTCCGGATGGATTCACCGGTCTTCTGAATGACATAATACAGATCGCTGGTCTGCTTCTCCATTTTGCGACTACTGGCGAATTACTGGGAGAAATGGTTGACTAACTCGGCGAACGACCCGATGGATTTGGGTTTGAGATTAATCAACCACTAGAGGGCAGGACCCGTGAGGGTCGCCCTAAAACTCTTGCACATGCAAGCTTCCTAGTACATATGCGGGATTGAGACCGTCCATATCAGCTGCTTGTATTGGGCGATGTGCTCCGTTGGATCGGTTATTTTTGAATACTTGGGCGTGAAGGCGGGGATATTATAATTCTTCGGGACATCGACGGTCGCTATCGTGTCGACGAAGGGCGACGCCTGAAATCCTGAGCGAGGTTCGACATTGAGGGGCACTGCTGCCCCTGGCAGCTTAGCGAGCAAGGACAAGATGCGCTCGTTCTGATCTTCCAACATCTTCAATCGTTGGGCGATGGGGTCGTTAGGATCGGGACCAGTTGGAGGAATAACTCCTGAACTAGTGCCATTTCCATATGACGAACCATTGGCGTCCCCGCTGAAAGGGACGAAGTACGGTTGAGGCCCATTGTTCATTGGTGGAGGTCTCAAATGCAGGGGAGGAACTGGCCCGAACTGGGGGTTGCCACCGAATGATCCCTGCTGCTGGTTTTGACCGAACGAAACTTGCTGTTGATTCTGACCGAATGGTCCTGGTCCTGGATTCTGAATGAATGGACCGGAACCTGGATTATGGACGAATGGAGCGGATCCTGGATTCTGACCGAACGATCCTGGACCTGGATTCTGAACGAATGGTCTTGGACCGTTCTGCGGTCAGAACGATCCGCCCGGATTCTGATTCCTTAGCCGTGCGATTTCCTCAGCTGCTCTCCGAGTCTGATCAGCCAGGATATTGATTTGATTCCGCGCAGCTTCCAGCTCATGATACATCTGGGCAATGAGCTGCTCTTGATTTCCATGGGCTGCCATTTTCCTGAAACAGAAAACAGAGGAAACTCCAAGAAACCGTTAGTAAGACGCACGTGTGTCGAAGATTTTCTCTAGATGGGGCCCCACGGTGGGCGCCAAACTGTTAATGCCAAAAATCGTCCAGAAGGATAACTTAAGGTTGATTATGGAGCTTAAAAACTAAAGATAGGAATCGTTCGACAAAGCAATGCGATAAGGACAAAAATATAAATGAGACGCAAGGGATTTGGTGACGCGGGAAAAACCTCATCAAGGAAAAAACCCGCGGACGATAGTGGGGTGTCGTCGCTGCACTATGATCGCCAAACAGGGGCGATGTCCTTATGTTTCAGGTGTCGAGAGTACAATGGTTACAATACAAATGAAAGAAAAGACTTTAGCCGTAAAGTAAACAAGTGTATCGAATGTAAAAACAAATGCGTCGTGTGTAAAAGTAAAGTGTCGTGCGTAGAAATCGTGCGTCGAGAGCGATCTGTTGAGAGAGAGTTCTTTTCTTCGAATACTGTAGTGAGTGTTCTTGAGAGTTCAGATGTCCGCAAATGATGATGGAAATCTTGTATTTATAGTCTTCGTGGCTTTGAATGACCCCCATGAATGTAACAGTCGTAACGGTCGCTGGAATTAATGCTCGTAATTAACTATGTCGGTTATGTTCGTTGGCCATTAATGGTGTTGACCCTGCATTAAATAAAAAAATCATAACAGTCGTCATACGTTAGTCGGTCGAGGTCGTAAGGTTCCTTACGACGGTCGAGTGTCATGAGCACTTTCGATTTTAACTCTGGGCAAACAATAGAGTGTTTATGATTTGATCTCATTATAAAAAAGTGCAATAAATGTTTTCCCTTTTTGGTCGTGGTCGAGTCTAGTGAAATTTTACCCAAACATCGACAGGTCCTCGACGCGCGCCAGAGCCGCCTTCTCCCTGTCCAGTGTCGCATTCTCTCTTTCGAGAGCAGAGGACACCAGACCTTCTATCTTCGCCGTTTCGGTGTGCAGAGCTAGGGAAGATTGGAACGCCTATAAAACACAAAAAACATGATTAGTGAACACTCGACAAAGTTAACAACGTAAAAAAAACAAGTCTTGAAAGAAAGACTTACCATGAACGCCAGTCCGGCAACATGGGATCCCATCTCCTCGATCGAGACTCCTTGGAAGCGCTCCCTGAAAGAGGGGAGCTGATACTTCCCCAAATGGGGAAACAACGTCGTCCCGTCTAGGACATTATCCGCCATGAAGTTTGACGGCAACGTAAAGTTGACCGTCATAACTTCAGCCTCCCCCGTCGCATGACCCTTGCCCTTGTCGGCCGACGAAGGGGTCGACGTAACAGTAGGAGACACCGCCGTTTTCGCCGGAGGCGCAGAGCTAACTAGTGTCGCGTCGATCGCACCAGAAGACGTCCTTGTCTTCTCAGGGGATGCGACTGACACCTTCGTCTTCTCAGGAGTAACGACTCTCGACGAGTCGCCAGCCTTTGAAGACGGTTCCCTCGGGACCGTCATCCTCGTTTTCTTCAAGACACCCGATCCGGTGGTCGAGGTCCCTTTCCTCTTTTCTCTGCCTTTACGGGCAAGCTCAACTTGAGCTTCCCTCTTGGCAGCTGCAGACGACACCTTCGCCTGAGATTCTCCTGTAAAGCAAAAAAGAAGAACGATTAGACAAACGAGATAAGGAAAGACTAGGTCGAACAGAGAAGTCGAAGATTTACTCACCGGCCATTTCTTCATCCTCTCTCGACTCCTCTTTCTCTTCTTTCTCCTCTGTCTCCTCTTCCTCGTCTTCTCCCTCTTCTTCTTCTCGTCTCTCCTGTCGATTCTCACCCAAGTAGACCAAGTCGTCGTCCTCGTCTATCAGATGTCGTGTGACAAACGACCGGTCGTCAGTGCTGAGTTCCAAGAACTTTTCGATCTTAGCCTTGGAATCGTCTTTGGGCTTCACGTCTTCGAATTTAATGTCTGAAAGCACAAAGAGAGAAGATTAGTTGAGAAACAAAGCAATAAAGGTAATAAAAAAACGCTCGACCAAAGCTAAAAAAACTCACCCGTCATGTTCCATCCAGACCTAATCCAGTCGCTGTCAGGGTCCAGCGTCGCCACACGCACGAATGCGTACCTGGTCTTCCACTTGCGGTCGTTGACCGCAGTTTTCAGAACCAAGGTACGATCGCCCTTATGTTTTGAGAACATGCTATATCGACGGTACGTGTCCATCTTGACCTGGTAAGCCGTCAAGAGGTCGTTCACGTTCATTGGTGACTCCCAATTCTTGGTAAGTCGCTCGACGACCTGGATAACTCGCCAGAATTGGGGCATCAGTTGCCCCGGCGAGAGGTCGAACTCGCACATGAAGGATTTGGCCAGAGGTGAATAAGGCCATTCGAAACCTATCTTAAAGGGATATTCGTATATCACGACATACCCATCAGGACACATCTCCGGTCGAATCTGACCGGCTTTACTCAATGTAATCCCCGCAGGGATTTTTGCTAGACTCCTAAGGCTGTCGAGATCATCCTGATCTCTAATGGAACTCGCAGGCTCAGTGGACATTTCTAATCCTGTTAACCAGATTTGCAGGTCTGAAAAACCCCAAAGATCCCAGTTTTTCCTAAGTTTTCTAGCGACAGACTTACTACGCATACAAAAGATGAAGAGTCGTACCTTATATAGGCGCTCTAAACCTCGAAATGTCTAATCGATTCGAAGATTTTTGCAGGTTTGGAAAGGATTCGCTGAAAAATGGCAAGAAATTGGAAAGAAATCTCTCTCTAAACTCTCTGAAAGCGTAAACTAAAAAAGATCCACCAAGGGTCGCTATTTATGTAATCGATCGTGTCAGATCGAGCCTTTCGATGATTGACACATGCCCATGTCTTTTCATATGCAAGCATGGATCGTCGACACCTGGCAATTACAGCTGTTAGGCATGATCGTGCGTCAGCATGACATCACGATCTTATCCCCTTTTCGACTTCCCCTTTAGTTGAAATTGGACCGATCCAGTTCCAAGGCAACTGAAGCGACTTTCGACACGTGTCACGATCCCAGACGTCCTATTGACAAAAAAAAATTTAAAATTTAAAATTTGAATTTGCCACTCTATTTTTAAATTTTGGGGGCAAACTGTTTGAGTAAAATTTCACCAGTCTCGACCACGACCAGAAAAGGGAAAATATTTATTACACTTTTTATGATAAGATAAAATCATAAACACTTTATCATATGACCAAAGTTTAAATCGAAAACGTACTCACGACACTCGACCGTCGTAAGAGACCTTACGACCTCGACCGACTAACGTATGACAACTGTTATGATTTCTATGTTTAATGCAGGATCAACACCATTAATGGCCAACGGACATAACCGACAAGAGTGATTACGAGCATTAATCCCAGCAGCCGTTACGACCATTACTCCTACATTCATGAAGGTCATTTAAAGCTACGAAGACTATAAATACATAGATCCTAGCCTCATTTGCGGACATCTGATTTCAAAAACAAGAATCACACAGCGAAAGCACTCGAAGCATAATTCATTCTCTCTCGAATAAACGACGCACGACGCATAGTTCTTACACACGACGCACTTGTTTTTATACACGATACACCTGTTTACTTTACAAATTAGCTTATTTCTATTATTTGTATTGTAATCATTGTACTCCCGACGCTTGAAACATAAGGACATCGCCCATGTTTGGCGACCATAGTGCAGCGACGACGCCCATAGTCGTCCGCGGGTTTTTTCCTCGTTGAGGTTTTTCCCGTGTCACCAAATCCCTCGTGTCTTATTTATATTTTTTATCTTTGTCGCATTGCTTTGTCGAACGATTTCTATCTTTAGTTGTTAAGCTCCACTATCAACCTTAAGTTATCCTTCTGGACGATTTTTGGCATTAACAGATGTGGCACTTGTGAAAGGAGTAAGGTCTTGCAGGTGTGTGGATGGTCTTAAGGGTGCGTTTGGTACACATACATGATAGGACAGGACAAGGTGGGACATGACAGAACAGTTGTTCCACGTTTGGTAAGACAGAACAGAACAAATAACATTGATCAATTTACCCTTATTAAATTTATAGAATGAATAAAATATGAAATAGAAGGTTTATTTGATGTTTTAGAAGAGAATTATATTTTATTTTGAGATTATATTGGTAAAACATTAGTCTGTTCCATCTTGTTTCAGCTTGTTCCATGGGGTGGGGGTGGAACAGGCCTGTTCCACCTTGTTTCAGTCTGTTCCACATAAAAATTCTGTCAAACGTTGGACAGTGAATCCTGTTCTATTTTGTCCTTTTTCTGTTATGTCATGTCATATCTCAAACGCACCCTAAAACCCAATGGAATCTAACAAATGGTAAAACATTTGGATTAAATTTTATTTTGGGAAATTAATTAAAATACCCTAAGTTTGACCATCTCTTACCAAAATACCCAAAATCTCTCCCAGTTTACAAAAGTACCCAAAAAATCCGCGATGGAGCCCGCGATCGCGGGCTCCAGGCCACGTGTCACCAATGTTTACCCACTTTGCCCACGTTGGTCCCTCAAGAATGCTCGCGGTCCAGCTTTCCCCCCTCAAGAATGCCCGCGTGTGCAGTTTTGGTCCCTGTCCGCGTTTGACTCTCGTTGACCCCCGCGATCGCGGGCTACACGTGTCACCAAGTTTGCCAACTTTGCCCGCGTAGGTCCCTCAAGAATGACCGCGGTACAGTTTTCCCCCCTCAAGAATGCCTGCGTGTGCATTTTTGGTCCCTGCCCGCGATTGACTTTTTTTGACCCCCCGCGATCGCGGGCTCCTGTGCCACATGTCGGCACAGGGTTAACCCTAAAATCCCTTTGACGAACCCTAAACCCTAATCTTCGGCCGCACTATATAAGGGGGGGGACCAAGACACGGCCACTCTCAATTTTTTTAATCACTCTCTCAATTTTTTTAATCACTCTCTCAATTTTTAATCAAACTCTCTCAATTTTCTCCCACTCTCTCAATTTTGTCGTGTGGAATACGCGTTCGGGTTTTGTGAAGATGTCTCGTATTACCTCTTTGGTATGTTTTCCTTATGTTATTTGTTATTTTTTGTATGTTATTTTAAGTTAAGATATATGATTTGTAGGTTGTTATAGTGTTTATAACTTATGTTTGAATATGTTCTATGTTTAACATGATATGTATGGTTTTATGTTTGAATGTGATATTTGTATGTTATAATGTGTATGTTGTTATAGTGTGTTTTTTCATATAAAAATTGTTAAGAGTGTTTTTTATAAAAAAATTGTTAAAAGTGTTTTTATAAAAAAATTGTTAACAATGTGTTTTTTTTTATAAAAACACACTCTTAACAATTTTTTTATAAAAACACACCCTTAACATTTTTTTATAAAAACAGTTTTTTTATAAAAAATGTTTAATAGCGTGTTTTTATAAAAAATTGTTATAGTTTTATGGTTTTTATAATGTGTTTTTTTATAAAAAAATTGTTAATTTTTTTTTATAAAAACAGCTTTTATAAAAAAATGTTAAAAATGTGTTTTTTTTATAAAAAATTGTTAAGAGTGTGTTTTTATAAAAAATTTGTTATAGTTTTATGGTTTTATGTTTGAATGTGATATTTGTATGTTATAATGTGTATGTTGTTATAGTGTGTTTTTTCATATAAAAATTGTTAAGAGTGTTTTTTTATAAAAAAATTGTTAAGAGTGTGTTTTTATAAAAAAAAATTGTTAACAATGTTTTTTTTTTATAAAAACACACTCTTAACAATTTTTTTTATAAAAACACACCCTTAACAATTTTTTATAAAAACAGTTTTTTTATAAAAAATGTTTAAGAGTGTGTTTTTATAAAAAATTGTTAAGGGTGTGTTTTTATAAAAAAAACACATTTTTAACAATTTTTATATGAAAAAACACACTATAACAACATACACATTATAACATACAAATATCACATTCAAACATAAAACCATAAAACTATAACAATTTTTTTATAAAAACACACTCTTAACATTTTTTATAAAAAAACACATTTTTAACAATTTTTTTATAAAAACACACTCTTAACAATTTTTTATAAAAAAACACATTTTATAAAAAAATTGTTAAATATGTGTTTTTTATAAAAAAATGTTAAGAATGACAACTTAGGTCCCTACGGTTTTAAGAATGACAACTTAGGTCCCTAAACTTTTAAGAATGCCAATTAGGTCCTAAACTTTTAAGAATGACAACTAGGGTCCCTAAACCGCACTTTATCTCTATATAACAATATGATACGTTGAAATAAAATAAACCGCACTTTATCTATATATAACACTATTATACGTTGAAATAAAATAAACCGCACTTTATCTATATATAACACTATTATACGTTGAAATAAAATAAACCGCACTTTATCTATATATAACACTATTATACGTTGAAATTAAAATACAACCGCACTTTATCTATGTATAACACTATTATACGTTGAAATAAAATACCACCGCACTTTATCTATATATAACAATATGATACGTTGAAATAAAATAAACCGCACTTTATCTATATATAACACTATTATACGTTGAAATAAAATAAACCGCACTTTATCTATATATAACACTATTATACGTTGAAATAAAATACAACCGCACTTTATCTATGTATATCACTATTATACGTTGAAATAAAATAAACCACACTTTATCTATATATAACACTATTATACGTTGAAATAAAATACAACCGCACTTTATCTATATATAACACTATTATACGTTGAAATAAAATAACACCGCACTTTATCTATATATAACAATATGATACGTTGAAATAAAATAAACCGCACTTTATCTATATATAACACTATTATACGTTGAAATAAAATAAACCGCACTTTATCTATATATAACACTATTATACGTTGAAATAAAATACAACCGCACTTTATCTATGTATAACACTATTATACGTTGAAATAAAATACAACCGCACTTTATCTATATATAACACTATTATACGTTGAAATAAAATAAACCGCACTTTATCTATGTATAACAATATGATACGTTGAAATAAAATAAACCGCACTTTATCTATATATAACACTATTATACGTTGAAATAAAATACAACCGCACTTTATCTATATATAACACTATTATACGTTGAAATAAAATAAACCGCACTTTATCTATGTATAACACTATTATACGTTGAAATAAAATACAACCGCACTTTATCTTTATATAACACTATTATACGTTGAAATAAAATAAACCGCAACATCTATATAAAATAAAATAAATTGCGGCATCTATATATAACACTAACTATAACATCTGTGAATGACTATGTAGAAGGATTTCTTTAACATCGACTTGACGCTGAGGTGCAAAGTTTCATACATCGAGGAATTAGGAGCGCTGTTTAGGGGATTAGGTGATCGCGCGGATACCCTTGAGACCATCTATAGAGGGACACCGTTCGGTCCATGGATGGATGTGTCTTACTCTGGTGGCGACCCTACGCTAGTACACATGTTTCTACAGTTGGAGGTCGAGGACGCCAACGCTGAGCCGGAGGAGATGCATTTTGATTTCTTCGGCTCTCAATTGCATTTTGGGCGTCGGGAGTTCTGTCTAATTACAGGACTACGTTTTGGAGAGGCTCCCCCCTTCCTCCCTTAGAAGACTGCTCCTTCGTTCCTAGGGTTTTCGGCATTTCAGCATCTCGTTTGAAGCTGAAGGCAGCCCGGGAAAAGATGAAAGAGGGCCTTAGTGCCCTAACCGACGACGATGCTGTCCGTGTATGCTTGGTGGTGATCGTGGATATGGGCTTCATGGGCCGTGAGTATAGCCAGCATGCTTCATCGACGGTCCTTAGGGCCGTCGAGGACCTTGAGCTGTTTAACAGCTACCCGTGGGGTAGCCATATCTGGACACATTGCTACTCTAATCTGCACCGAGCCATAGGCAGACGCGCCGATCGACATGCAAAGATGAATCTTTGTGGTTTTACATACGCCTTCAAGGTTAGATACGTAGTATAACAATTGTTAATAATACATACAAACTGTTTGGCTTTTCTTTTTACGTACTTGCTCTTCTTGTCTAATTCCAGATATGGATCTTGGAGATGTATCCCGCATCAATCCGATATTTCGTCAAGCGCGACGATCGAGTACTTAGGGGAACCCGTTGGGACAAGCGTGTTACCCTAAGTAGGTCACTTTGGATTGAGTTCTTCAAAGCGTCTAGAAATGTAAGTTCTTTTACTATGTTTACAATTTGCATACGTTAGTCCCGCTTATTAATTTCTTTTATGTTTTATCATATATTTAGCAGCCACTCTTGCCCGCCGATCGCCTTGTGCCTACTGTCGACGAGATGGGCATAGATTGGTACAGAGACAGCGTGGCCTTTATTGACGCAGAGGCAGAAAGGGCTCGACGTCCCCCTACTTCCGAAGATGAGGAAGACGACGACAGGCCCCCTTCCGGTGGATACCAGCCGCCCCCTTCCTCCTCATACCAGCCGGCCCGTTCCTCCTCCTACCAGGTGCCCCGTTCCTCCTCCTACCAGGCGCCCCCTTCCTCCTCCTACAATCCATATCAGGCGGCCCCTTCCTACGAGCCACAGCGTGGCTCACATGAAGTCCTGTGGGACTACGTCCACGGGCCGCTAGAGACACGTGTACACTATCTGGAGGAAGTCTACAGACAGTTTAGCGCTGTCAATGTTAGTGTTTAACTTAATTTGTTGGCCACGTTTATTTAGTTTGTATATTAATATTACGTTCTAAATTTGTTTTAGCTGTCGAGTACGACACCGATCCCCGCTCCGTTCGGACAGGGGGCACATGCGACGTTTGCCACCACATCCCATCCGTCATTCCCTGAAAATGTAAGTGACATTGAGTAACCATTATAGTTATATGTTTGTTCCTAAGTTTGTAACTCTTATAATGATCAATGTCACGCAGGCCGAGATGTCGGAAACGTCGTTCGCCACCACATCCTATTCTACTATCCCGGAGAGTGTAAGTGACACTGAGTAACCATTATAGTTATATGTTTGTTCCTAATTTTGTAACTATTTTAATGATCAATGTCACGCAGGCCGGGATGTCGGGGGCATACACCTCGCAGATGCCGCCACCGTTCGCCACCACATCATATTCGACTATCCCGGAGAGTGTTAGTGACACTGAGTAACCATTATAGTTATATATCGATAATCCTAATTTTGTAACTATTTTAATGATCAATGTCACGCAGGCCGGGATGTCGGGGGCATACACCTCGCAGATGCCGCCGCCTTTCGCCACCACATCAATCACAAACATATTTGGCGGTTCGGCCGATGACTATTACAGGCCGGCAATGCATACTGTAAGTTATTTTGGTAGTTTTGGTTTAATTGTGAACATTTCCTAAATTGTACTTAAAACATTGAGTAACGTAATTTTCAGACGGGGTCTCCTATTATCCAGGATCACTTCTCGGAGCACTTCTCGGAGCCTGACGATGACTCGATGGATGTTGTAGATCCACCACCACAGGTGACCCCGCTCCCTCTAAAGCGGTCGCATAAAATTTCACAATGGTTTCGTCACCCGTTTGGCCAACAAGGATCTACGACACCACCGCCCGCTAAAAAACAAGCAAAGAAAGCGGGGGGAAAGAAGGGAGGAAAGAAAAAGGGAAAGGTGCCTTCACCGGAGCCTCAACCGGCATCAGAAATATTGAGGATGTGCCGGACTGGTCGCCTCCCCAACTTGACATTCACCCCTTACGGGGGCTTAGAAATCAACCCCTCGTTTTTTGAAAAATTGCTTGCGGATGACCCTGTGAACTCTGACTTAGACGATACGGTTAGTATGAAGTTAAATTATAGTCATATATAATCAAATATATTTATATTACATGTCTAACCATCTATTTTTTATGCATATCACGTCGATTCTTGGGTTAGCCTGTTGCAAAAACATCGTGGCGTAGACACGAGGTGGACCATCATGCACACTATGTTCTTTCAGTGTATACTGATGGAGCATCAAGGTCCCGCCTCCGTGATCGAAATATGCAATGGCTCGGAAGGGACCTCTTGGACTCTCCTCGATAGGGTATGCAAATCGTTTTACTGTTATTTTATTTAATAACATATATGACATATATTGTAATATTTCAGGTGTACATCCCCATATGCTTGCATCCCAGACATTGGCTGCTTGGAGTGTTTGAACTAGACACTATGGTCATGACCCTATATGACAGCGAAAAGGACGGTCTCTGCAAACAACAATTGACAGAGCAGATGCAATCGTTTAAAACAAAACTATATACGTTCTTTTCATTGATCGGGGATCATAGACGTCGCGAAGTGTCAAGTATCTTTCGCACAAAGATGGCCGGCCAAGTACCCCAGCAGACCGGGTTATATGCGGATTGCGGTGTATGGGTATGCCGTAATGTCCAAAAGTTGATAAATAACGAGGAGATGTGGGTACCCCCTAACGAAACCGACGATGAGGCAATGGATTTCCGCCGACATATGGCGGAGTCAATTTATGCGCATTGTCTAATAGGGCCACGTTAGGTTGTTTATGTAACATTAAATAATTGTTATTTTTAGTATTAACTTATTTTGTTAAAGTATTGTGATTGATTGACTTACTGTTTACTTCATTTGGTTTTTGCTAATTTCATCCATTTACTCAACTTTGAGTATCGATATCTCTTTCACACATACTCTATTTTGGACGCATTATATATCATTTCGAAGATCTCATATAGAAGAACATAAACCTACTAAAAGTTAGTTATATATAACACATATATATAAATTTAAATGCGTCCAAAGTTTAGTAAAACCCATATTTCCAACACCTAGTAAGTAGGTTTATGAAACTTGCGATAATCCTAATACAGAGATTATTGGATGAACAAGCATTTATTTCTTGATTATTGGGGTATTGGTTCTTGTTGTCTGGAAGTGATTCATATGATGCAAAAATTGGTATCATGTAATGTAGAACAATATCTATATTATAGAAACTTGCATTTGATAGTACCATATAAATCTGATCTAAATTCTCATTAATTAGCTATGTTTGACTACTTAAAGACTAATTTTCTGCCTAATGAAAGACCTTTATTCAAGAGCAGACGAATATTGCAGTTACTTTTTCAGTGGAATCATGCATGCAACTTTTTCAGACGAAATCTATAAACACATTCAAATAATAATAATTTAAAACGATTTAATGAATTAGTTAATATATGATTATTACGTTAATGCGATAGGAGTGTAAAACAAAATTGAAAAAAAAAAAAGAGATGTACCATAAATTAAATAATTAATTATAAGGGTATGAATTTTTAATATAAAAAATATTTTTTTATGTAGTGTATAACTGTATATGATATATATTAAAATATATAAATCCAAAAAAATTCAAGATTGGGCTCATTTCGAACATATCGAAGAGACGATTATAATGGTGTAATTTGTTAAAATTAAAACGTATTTTTTTAACGTATTTTAGTTAATAAACGATTATATGTGTTAAATGTAAAATTAAAATAATGAAATTAAAAGGTATAAAGTAAATTTAGTAAATAAGTATAGGGGTTGAAAGTGTAACATTTCATTTTAAATTCGTAAAATGGACGAAATGGGGTGAACCGTGCCAAAATATCAAAATTTTCATAAATGGTCCCTGGAATTTTTCAAAAATGGTCCATTGCAATTGAAAAGTCACAAAAATAACCCCATCGCGGGATGAGCCCGCGATCGCGGGATTCCATTTTTCAAAAATGGTCCCTGCAAGTTTAAAAAAGTGTCAGAAAAGGTCCCTGGCCCGCGATCGCGGGCTCCCATCGCGGATTTTTGGGGTATTTTTGCAAAGTGGGAGAGATTTTGGATATTTCAGTAAAAGATGGTTTGACTTAGGGTATTTTAATTAATTTCTCTTTTATTTTTACCATTTTTTGGTCCCTCTCTTTTATGTATTTTATAAATTATACTATATTTCTAGTTTATAAATTATATTATATATTTTTATTTTTTATATTTTTATTTTATATACTTGTATTTATAATTAACATATACATTTATATTTACAATTGTTTTGTATATTATATATTTTTATATTTATAATTAACATATACATTTATTTTTTTAGTATTTTTTATATTTTATGTATTTATAAGTTATACTATATCTATCTTTTATAAAAATTATTTTGTATTTAGATTTATACTTTATGTATTTGAACATTCCATCTATGCAATTTATATATTGATTTGATTTAACGTTTGTATTTGAATATTCCATCTATTTATTTTTTATGAAATTTTTTATATATTTATATTTACATTTTATGTATTTGAAAGTTCCATCTATTCAATTTGTATATTACTTTGATTTAGCATTTGAATATTAATTTGTATACAAATTGCATAGACTGAATGTTCAAATACATAAAATTGAATAAAACGAACCGAGTTAATAATATTACATGGTTTCTATGAACGAACATAATATCATTACGAAGTGATATGCTCTTAGATAGCTCAAAACTTTATACATAAAAGCCATAGATTAATTACGCTTTATTTGGGATATTTAAAAAAAATATGTTAACCGATAAGTAATGAAATCATCATTGGATTGGTCTAATTAATGGGTTAGCTTAATAAACAAAATTAGAATAATGACTTTTGAGACTAAGAGGCCGTTTACAAAATGCTTACCCGGGTAAGTGCTTACCAGGTCACATTAGCTTACCGGAAGAATATGGTAAGGACTAACAATCTTACTCGGTAAAGCGGAAGCAATGACCGATAGTCGAAAATAAGGACCGAAAGTCTTACCCGGTAAGTGAGTGCGACGACTCTTACCACGGTTAGCGCTTACCGGCTAAATTATTGCATATGATGCCATTTTGGTGGACTAAAATCTTACCCGGAAAGTAAGTGATAGTCTTAAATTTTACCGGTAAGCACTTACCCGAGTAAGTGATTAGTTAAACGGCCCCTAAAATTAAAGTAATGACTTTTAAGAATATTTACTTGAGATGTATCTTGGTTATTTTTTTATCTGATTAAATATTATTTTTGGTATAAATATAATAATTTTGAAATAATAATAATTATTTTTATTCAATTGCATAGATTGAATGTTCAAATACATAAAATTTAAATTTAAATATAACATAAATTTTATAAAAGATAAATATATAATAACTTATAAATATAAAAAATACTAAAAAATACTAAAAAAATAAATGTATATGTTAATTATAAATATAAAAATATATGATATATAAAAAAATTGTAAATATAAATGTATATGTTAATTATAACAAATATAAAAAATACTAATATAAAAAATATAAATATGTATAATATAATTTATAAAATAGAAATATAATATAATTTATAAAATACATAAAAGAGAGGGACCAAAAAATGGTAAAAATATAATATAATACATAAAATGTAAATATAAATATAGTTTAGAGTAAATTTCATATTTGGTCCACGTGGTTTAAGAAATGGTAAAAATAAGAAAAGTTTGTAAAAAAGGTCAGTTTAACGGGAGAGGGACCAAAAACGTTAACAAAATACAAACGTCAGGGACCATATACACTTTATTGAAGTTCAGGGATAAAAAATGTTAGAGTGGACAAACGTCAGGGACCAAAAGTGAACTTTACTCTTTTTTTTTTCTTTTAAAAGTAAGTAGTCAACCATCTAATCGAGGACTTGAATTCACTCGTTTGTAAAAAGTGCCAACATCCATCCACTAGTCGCACGTCACTCTCATCTCTCTCTCTCTCTCTCTCTCTTCCTCTGCAAAACAAAATAGGTTGAAATTTAAAGACTGCTCTTTCACATTTAATTCTCTCTCTCCCTCTCCCGATCTCTCTCTCTCTCTCTCTCTCTCTCTCACACACACACACACACAAGCACGCAGCAATGGCCGCCGCATCGTCCCCACGCGAAGAGAACGTATACATGGCAAAACTTGCTGAACAAGCAGAACGCTACGAGGAAATGGTTGAATTCATGGAGAAAGTCGTCTCCGCCGCAGAAGGCGGAGAGGAACTAACCATCGAAGAACGCAACCTGCTCTCCGTCGCCTACAAGAACGTCATCGGAGCACGGAGGGCTTCCTGGCGCATCATCTCCTCGATCGAGCAGAAAGAGGAGAGCCGAGGCAACGAGGGACACGTGTCTACCATCCGTGACTACAGATCTAAGATCGAGACCGAGCTTTCGTCGATTTGTGACGGTATCCTAAAGCTTCTCGATTCGAAGCTCATCGGATCCGCATCTAGCGGTGATTCCAAGGTTTTTTATCTGAAGATGAAAGGAGATTATTACAGGTATTTGGCTGAATTTAAGACCGGATCTGAGAGGAAGGAAGCTGCCGAGAACACTCTCTCCGCTTATAAGGCAGCTCAGGTTAGGGTTTTTTGTCGATTACTTCGATTTATGTTTTACTTTTTTTATTAGATTAGATTCGCTTCATTGTTAGGTTGTATATTCAAGTCAAATATGAAATTACTCATTCCGCTTCTTGTTAGGTGCAGATTTAGTTATTTTCGGCATGTTTTCAAATGATGGACATCTATGTAGAGTTTTGTAAATAGGTTTAGTTGATCTAAAATGGAAGTCAAACTTATGTTATACGATACTAGTTGTCATATGATGCTATTTACAGAATTACAGTGGTTAATTTGTTGCTAGTTTGATTACTGAACCTCTTTCCCCAAGTTTGAATTGAAACATTGAAAAGGAAACTGTGATGTGGTGGTTACCTCAAACATTCCTAGTGCCGTTTAGGTCTGTTCCAATGATCGGATCTTTCAACAACTGTTATATACTTATCTGTGAACTTTGGGTGTTTGTTCAGTTTGGAAATTTGAAATTGAATGCATACTGATTCTAGGGTTTTGTTGGTTTTAAGTTTTTATCTTTTGCAACAGAGCAGATCCAGAGAAAATGCTTTTGATTCTCTTAAACAACCATTTTACTAGTTAGAAGCTTTGAATCATACATGGATGTCAGGTTACTTACATAAAGCAAGTGAATAAGTTCAACGTTTTCATTCTTGCAGGATATTGCAAATGGGGAACTTGCTCCCACCCATCCAATCCGACTAGGACTCGCACTCAACTTCTCCGTGTTTTACTATGAGATCCTGAATTCACCTGATCGTGCTTGTAATCTTGCAAAGCAGGTGAGAGATGAGAGTACTCGCATCACAATCATGTTTTAGCTATTCTGATAATATATCTGAAGTTCTGAACTGAATAAGCTGATGTTTTGTTGTGTATTGGCAGGCGTTTGATGAAGCAATCGCAGAGTTGGATACCTTGGGAGAGGATTCTTACAAGGACAGCACTCTTATAATGCAGCTTCTTCGTGATAATCTCACTTTGTGGACTTCTGATATGCAGGTATTTGGATATACATGAATCTTTATGGAGTCCTACTAAGGGGGTGTTTGAGATTGCTTATACATGTAAAATAACCAAAAAAGGCATAAGTTGTTTCAAATAAGTTGATAAGTCAGTATGGACTAACTTATTAAAAACAACTTTATCTGCTGTCACAAAAGTCATAAGCAGTTTTTCGTTTTCCCAATCCAAACACTAGAAATAACTTAATAAGCAGATAAGTCATTTGAATAAGCAATCCGAAACACCCCCTAAATTAATTAAAACCATTGTATACTGATTATGGATTGTAATGATGTTGGGTTAAACACAGGATGACAGTGCTGAGGAAATTAAAGAAGCACCCAAGGCTGATGAATAGAGTGGAGTTTTCTTGCTCAAAGATTACCCCTGTTTATTATGCTTCATCGTAATTGTTTGCCTTTTTCATTGAAATTGCTACTTATTGCCAGACTCTCTATCTATCTTTAGTTGTAGGAGTTTCATGGAACATCTCATGCTTTTAGTTGTCATTTCCATCCTTGCAACACTTTCTTCTTCTTCTTCTTCTCCCCCACAGTTTCAGTTTCCTAATATTATTATTTAAATGTCTGTTTGCTTTTCCAGAATACAGTCTGGTCAATCCATTAGTATCTTTATCCAATTGCTGTTCACTCATTTTCTTGCAGCATCTACTTCAACCATCTTATTGGTAAAAGGTTATGCAAACCTATGTTGCCGGATACAGGTGCGTCATATCTGGATACATGGTTCAAATTTTGGCATGCGAGAAGTGCCATTTTTGGAGGGAAGTGTTGGAACTACTTTTAAACCGTTGATCACTTTTAATCAAACTCTCTTCTATGAATTGCGGCTTAAAAGGGAATTGATTCGGTGCATCTCATCTTAATGTTCGTCCAAAGGGTGGAAAAACACTTCTCACCAAATTTGACACTTGGAGCTTTTTTTCCTTACTCACCCAACCCGCAAATTTTAAAAATATATATATATATATATATATATATATATATACAGGACTGTGTTTATGTGTATGCATACATACAACATCAAACGCATTAAATTCACAATGAATATGATGGTGTTATTTGTTGGGTCGATATTTTAGTTGAAACTCTTGGGAAAAGTAGCTTGTGTCATCTTGTTTTTTTCTCATTCGAATTATTAATTAATTCAAGATTCTTTTATAATTTGCAGTTTTTCTTTTGAATTTTGCAAATTGTAATTTCCGTCGTTTTTGAAAGAAAGAACGAAACAAGTTTCTTGTTTGTATCCCATTGGCATTACATCCTTGAAGAAGTGCATCCTAATAGCATAGCACTTGTTAGAAAATTGGGTTTGTGGTAGCAATCACTTTGGATTATGATGTATATTTTCCAAATATAATATTTCGACCCTAGCCTTGGGTTCAACGACCAAGTCTGTTTTTTTTGAAATGCAGCTTTCGAAAGTTTCCACCCATTGGGCTACGCTTTCAGGAGGTATTGGGCTCCCACTTAAGGGTGCCACCCACTAATCCCCCCTTGACCTGGACCCGGCCCTATGGACCCGCCCAAGGCCAGATGCCGCCACGGGACTCGAACCCGGGTAGTATGGCTTTCAACGACCAAGTCTGTGTTGATCCAAATTATCATTCTTGTTTGAAAGCAAAAACTCTAAAGAGTATTTTAGGTAGTTAGTAGTTTTTTGAAGATAATATATCATTTATTAAATAATTATCAACAGATAAGATCAATTAGTTCCATATCCGTAGTGAATGAAACCTTGCGAGGGCATCTCTTAACCCAATCACTAAAAAAATAATACTAAAATTATGGGTCCCTTAAATTTAAATACCAAAAAAACACTAAAAATTAATACTAAAATTATGGGTCCTTTAAAATTAAATACCAAAAAAACAATTTCTAACCATATATTGAAAGAACACTAAAAACGTCTTTATGGTTATAATAATAATAATAATAAAATAATATTATTTTATGTATTAAATTATTATATTTATATATATAATTTATAAGTTGAATAGAATATTATTATTTAATTTTAAAGGTCTGGTTTATTGGCTTTAAATAGAGTGAATTTCATTTTTGGTCCATCGTGAATGCCTGGATTTCACGTTTCATCCTTTCAAATCTGAAAGTACACTTATAGTTTCTAAAATCGAGTTTCGAAGACCAAATTGGTCCCTCCTACTAACACCGTTAATCTGGGCTCCATTAAGTTGGTCATGTGTCCCTCACGTGTTGTTTTAATTATTTTAGACAAAAATATTTGTACTAATATTTTATTACAAAAAAAAATAAAAATGAAAAGGATTATTAAACCCCTTAACCCATGGAACCCTTCTTCCCCAAGATCATCTTCAACCAGGCACCACCATCGACCCACCTGTAACTTTAATCCAGTGACTTTACGTGTTTGTGAAAAGAGCCATATGCGATAATAATAATAATAGGAGTAAATTACGGATTTGGTCCCTGTGGTTTAAAAACCGAAACGAAAATGGTCCTTACAATTTTTTTATTCCAAATAAGGCCCTGTGGTTCGTGTTTTCGTAACGATTTGGTCCCTGGTGCTAACGAGCGTTAACTCCCAGCGTTAAGTGAATGGCATCTTAGTCCCTTTGATATGTTTACCTTTTTCCAAGTTGTTCTATTAAATTATAAAACCATAGGGACCCAACTTGTAATTTACTTTATTATTATATAATATAATAAATAATATATTTATACATACATACACACATACATATATATATATATATATATATATATATATATAACCTACAACTCTCTCTCTCTCTCTCTCTCTCTCTCTCTCTCTCAACTGCGTGTGGCAATTCGAGCAGCTCACCATCATCATCATTGTTGAAGAAATGGAGGGTTTTAATGACGATAAATTAGTTGGAGGAGACGACCGGAGAGATGAGTTTGGTCCGAAAACTTGCACCACTCTGCGTTTTCACCCCGTTTGGCCATCGTTGAAACCTGCACCACTCTATGTTTTCATCTTTTGGTAGACCATTACAGTAGTCCCTTCTCCATTTCTCTCTTCCTCACTTGCAAAACCCACTTACAGTGTTGTGTGTATGTGTGTGTTGTGTTATGTGTGTATGCGTGCGTGTTGTATGTGTGGGTTGTGTATGAGGTTGAGAGAGAGTTGCAGGTTATATATATATATATATATATGTATAAATATATTATTTATTATATTATATAATAATAAAGTAAATTACAAGTTGGGTCCCTATGGTTTTATAATTTAATAGAACAGATTGGAAAAAGGTAAACATATCAAAAAGACTAAAATGTCCTTCACTTAACGGATGGAGTTAACGCCCGTTAGTGCCAGGGACCAAATCGTTACGAAAACACGAACCACAGGGTCTTATTTGGAATAAAAAATTGTAGGGACCATTTTCGTTTCGTTTTTGAAACCACAGGGACCAAATCCGTAATTTACTCTAATAATAATAATAATAATAATAATAATAATAAAGATGATGGAGTGCAGATGAGGAAGAAGTAAATAGATATCCATGGTGATGGCTCTGCTTACGCCTATTTCAGCTGATACGGTCAAAACACCCTCCATCATTAACTCCCCGACGAATTAACCGACCCGAATTTCTCCACCTTCATTACAATATCCTTCAATTCAACCACCACGCAGAGATCTATGGAGATATGCAATATGTGTGTTTTTGTTTGAATCTTTGTACACGAAATTTGTTTACAGATCAGACGGTGGATGTTTCAGTTTCTGTTTCTGTTTGAATTAGATGTGTAAACACAGAAACAAGTGATTCCAGTTTTACTTCCATGGCTGCTTCCTTTTGTTCTTCTTCATCTTCATCCTCCATTACTGCTTCTCTCTCTTCTCGTCCTCATCCGCCTTTTACTCCTGTAAGTACTTGATTCTTCGTTTAATGATTCTGTTTTCGATGATAAATTGTTGTTTTCCTTTTGGAAATCGCAAACTGGAATCAATTGCTATGAGTTTTTATTTAGATTTGTTGTTTTTCATCTGATTGTTCTACCGATTTGACATTTGTAAGCATGCGGACTAATTCGGTGGTTTGATTTTTAATGATTTTGAAAATTGAGTGTCTGGAGAAGTGTTCTTCGTTGTGAATTGTGATTGTGAGGAGTTTTGTTGTTTTTGATACTTTAATTTTCAGTTTTTCATGGTTTAATTTCAATGATTTTAAACGATTTTGCAGATTCAGGAATGTGAAAGAGAAGGAAAAGAAGAAGATGAATCGTGCCCTGATGGACTCGATCTAGGGTTTTTTTTGGGGTTTTTTGGTTTTCATCAATATACATCTTTATTGGTTTAGATTGAAGATAGTCTGAAATTTTTGATTGTTTGCTTCAATTTCTTTAAATATGGGTTTAGTGTTCAAGGATTGAAATTATGGTTCTTACTTTGTGGTTGAAATAGACGGGGAAGAAGAAGATAGATAAAAAGAACAAAAATGCCACATGACCAACTTAACGGAGCCCAGATTAACGGTGTTAGTGGGAGGGACCAGTTTGGGCTCTGAAACTCGATTTTAGGGACTATAAGTATACTTTCAGATTTGAAGGGACGAAACATAAAATCCAAGCATTCACGAGGGACAAAAAATGCAATTCACTTGCTTAAAATATGAAGGTTACCTTTATTGACCTCCAATTTTTTAGTGTTTTAGGTTAGGTCAGACCATCCTCAACCCATCATTAAAAACATTAAAATGGAGGTGTTTTTACTTTTTATCTCTAATCCATCACTAAAACACAAAAGAAATTGGAGGTTCAATGAACTAGACCACTAAAAATATATATTAGTATTATATTCAACTTTTATAAATTCAAGTATATATATTATTTTTTTTAATAAAAAAGTATAATAATCAATACATATATTATTTTATTATTAAAGATGATTTTAGTGTTTTATTTTTAGTGTTGGCTTGAAGTTGTTTTTTTTTAGTATTTAAAGGTCGCACCATTTTTAGTGTTGTTTTTTTAGTGTTTGGATTGGAGATGGCCTTAGAGATGAAAACACCTTCATTTTTGTGTTTTTAGAGTTTTTTGTGTTGGGTTAGAGATTGTTTGAGTAGAAGTTCAAAATTTTGCACACCTTGAATAATTCAATAAGCTACTCACATTCTAAATTGTTACTTAGGGGACGTTTGGTTTTGGATACCGACGGGTAAGGAATGAAAATAATAATGAATGACATGGTTTGGGTTGATAAAATATAATTGACCCATTATCCTAAATCTATTAATTTTCATACCTAACCAAATATGAGGAAATGAAATTTTATTTTTGTTCCCATTCAGTTCAAAAGGTTGCACACCTGAAATAATTCAAAAAGTTGCGTACATTCTGAATTTTTACTTAAGGGGCATTTGGTTTGGGATATCGAGGGATTAGGAATGAGAATAATGATTAAAGATGTGGTTTGGGTTGATATAATATAATTGACCTATTTTCTTAGATTTTAATTTTCATACCTGACCAAACTAGAGGGAATGAAAATTTTATTTCTATTCCCGTTCCCCTGTATTTTATACCCATTTTCATTCCATAAAATGAACTAAACACCTTCTTAGTGTATACCGTTTTAGGTAGGGGTGTGCAGAAAGTCATCCGATCCAATCAGAACTGACCAATCCAGTTAAACCGACTGACCTTGATTGGATATCCAATTGTAATTGGATAGCGTTGGATTAAAATTTTCAACATCCAATTAGGATCGGTCGGTTCTTGGATGACAGTCCAGAACCGACCAAAACCACACCGAACTGAATCGATTCACCATCCAGTTATCATCCAACCACTCATCTGGTTATCATCCAACCCATCTCGTTATCGTTCAACTACCATCCAATACATTATTATTCAAAGTTTCAAAAGTAAAACGTTTTTATTTTTAAAACATTATAATTAAAAAACATTTGTAAAAAATAAAAACTAATTTTTTTAGAAAGAAACATAAAAACATTGGATGGATCCGATCCGATTACCCATTGAATGTTGGATGGATCCAATCAGATCCAATGGATGAAACCGAATCGATCCAATCATCCATTGGATTGGAAAATTCAAACATCCAATGGATGATTGGATCGGTTCGGTTCCCCTCACATCCATTGGATGTCAACCGATGAACACCCTTAGTTTCAGACATTGCCGAAGCGTTTCCCACTTGTAACCTCGCCTAGAATGTTGCCCCCATAACTAGGTAAGGGGGTGCAACTTTCTTGATCCCCGCTTTATGTTGATCTAAGGTTAAAGGCGGCATATAAACACATGTACTCAACATCACCAAACTTGTGTAATGTTTAACCTCGAATCTTCATCTATCTCAAGTCAATCTCAACTACAATAAAATGTCTGATATTCTAAAATCACCAACAGAAGTACCCTTAGGGGGTGTTTGGTTTGTGGATTTTGAAGAAATTAGAATGGATAATTCTTTTGACCAAACTCCAAATCCTATGTTTGGTTCACATAATGAAAATGATGGAATCCTTTAAATTTCACAAATTAAGGAATTTATCATTCATTGGCTTAAGTGAAAGAATTAAATTCCATTCTTTTCCATTTCAATTCCTACCAACCTCAAATTTCATTCCAATTTCCTCAAAGTCAAAATCTTTCAATTCCATCAAATTCCATTATGTTAACTGAACGCCCCTTAGGATTCGTTTGATTTGCAAAAATGGAATGGATTGGATGTCATGGAGGGGCGCTAGGGAGGACGGTCTATGGATTGATTTCTGCTGGCAATGCAGTGTTGAGCGAGTGAAGTGCCCCATAAGCTATAAGGGCGTGCTATATGTATCAATTCCTTGAGCATCGATTGAACTGAACGTAAAAAGTGCATCCAGCAGGGTTGATGCTTCAAGTAAGAAAACAAGAGAATCATTGCTAAGAACAATTGCAGCTAAAACAAGATGACAGCTGATGACTGTTGGTCACGACTACTACAAAAAAGCTCCAATGAACATGAATATTTCACATGGAGTGTGCTTGGCTAAGAGAAAGTGGAAAGAAAAGGGATGCGCTAGCAAAGCGCTTTTGAACTTCGCATGGTGGGAAGGCCTTCACGATTTGCATCTTCCCGTCCAACAAAGACAGTGAAGGGGAACGGACAGCGAGTTGGAGGAACCCGACTGTGCGTTACATGTGCTCTACGGGCTACACTCTATCTTTATTCCCCCTTTTTTTTCTTTTGATTTGGAAGAATTTGGATTTAGAGGGATTTGGAATCCTTTTATATGTTTGGTTCATAGGATTTGGATGAATTTGAATTTGGTTATTTATAAAAAATTATTTAAAAAAAATTCTAAAAATCATAAAAATAATTAAACTATTATTTATTTAATTGATTATTAGAAAACAAATATTTTTAACATACTTTTAGACATTATTATATATAAATCCTACAAAATAAAATCGTTTGAGGAATTTCAAAGAAATCCTATGATTTCCAAGAAATCGTAGGATTTTAAATCCGGACAATTCTGCAAACCAAGCACGAAGTTGGAATGGATTTAAAATCCAAACCCATCAAATCCATTTCATTCCTACAAACCCAACAGACCTTTACTTCTACAAACCCACATAATGCTAATGTGCATTTGCTTGACGCAATCATATATAGGTTTTAACGGTGGCATAATTGCACTACTAGTCGAGCAAGATGCATAGTATAAAGTATTTCTTCTTCGATCTCACACTTTTCACAAGCCAAAGGTTATTATATAAAAGTTACGTTCCTAATTTTGTCGTATTGATCTTATTTGTCGATAGTTATTTGATAATTGGTCTTATTTTCTTTTCATTAGCTTTTGGCATACAACACATATAATTGAAAGGCTGCCTCATGCATGCTTTGAGTAGCAATGAATCAAAGTCGATTTTTGTTACTTTACAGTTGGAGTTGGAGTTGGAAGGGATCACATGTCAAATAATGACAGTAGGTCTATATATATATATATATATATATATATATATATATATATATATATATATATACGTACCATAAAACCTCACTCATTTAATTTAAAGTACCACTCCATACCCATTCCTTTGGTTCTTCTTGGTATGCATTGCCCATGCCATGCATTTAAAGTACAAGGTCGCTAGCTTGATGAAACCAGCTCATGGATGCTTTTTTTATTTATTAATATATTTAAAATTTAGATCAGTCTAAAATAAGATGGCCGGATATATGCATGGGGTGTTTGGGCAATGCTAAATTGCTTATTAACTTATTCCGTTGTAATACCAGTAATAAACAGTTTTTAGTGTTTGGATGAAAAAAAATGCTTATACCGGTCGGTTTAATACCGATGATAAGTTTGATAAGTCATTTCATTCTAAGTTATTAACTTATTTGAACACTTTTTGGTTGGTATGAGCATTTTTTCTCCGATCCAAACACTAAAAACTTTTTATTAGCTTTTTGGTTATCTTACATGTATAAACAATTACAAACACCCCTAAATAACAATTTATTAGCTTATTATAAAACTTCGGTTTGACACCATATAAGTTAATAAATACTTTTACAAAAAAACATAAATTGTTTCAAATAAGCAATCCCAAACACCTCCATAATCATTTCTAACAATTGCTTAGTAATTAACTGAAAGCAACATTTTGAGTAATGTTATATTTTCTTTTTATATTTTATTCATTTCTTTAAATTTTTTAAAACTTTCACCTTAACGTTTTTAGAATATTATTTTTATATGGTTTATACGTTTTGATTAAATTATGTAAATTATTAAAAACTAATATTAAAAATAATACAGAAAATGTTAGAAAATAAAATTTGAAAACTATATTCACTTTTTATTTTAGGGTCAGTTTAATCATCTTGAAGGATACTTTCTAATAATATATTTTTATTAAAAAAAATATTTATTTCATTACAATTAAATAAACTACATAATTAATTAAAGTATATAAACAAATTATTAGAGGTAAATTGGTCATGTTATCTGTTTTGCTCTGTCAAGTTCTGTCTTACCAAACACTGAACAGTTGTTCATGTTCTGTTCTGTCCTATCCTGTCCCGTCTTGTCCTGTCTGCATACCAAACGCACCCTTAATGTTTACATGTAGTACAACAAAATAATACACAATGTAGGACTTAAATGGGAAATTAATTAAAATACCCCAAGTCAAACCAACTGTTACCAAAATACCTTAAAAATTTTCAACTTTGCAAAAATGCACAAAATACCCGCGATGGGGTCCCGCGATCGCGGGATACGCTGACGTGGCACGTATTTTGGGGCCAAATGCCCCGCGAAGCCCCTCAACTTTGGCCGCGGTGCACTTTTGGTCCCTGCCCGCGATGGCCCGCGATGACCCAAAAAATTACAGTTTTGGTCCCTGAAAATTTACACTTTCAGCCCCTATACTTAGACGAATTTTGCATGCTTTTACTGTTTTTTTCCACAATTATTGCAATTTAAAGACCGATTTGTGGTTGAAATTCATTTGCATGTTTCAATCAATGTTAAATCAATGTTTTTGGAATACCAGTTTGTGGATGAAATGAGAGATTGGTTTTCTGATATGTTGGTTGTTTCATTGATAAATAGACGTAAAATTCAAGCCATAATCCCCACACAACGATTTCATTGTTGGAATATTTCTTTCTGCAATATTTTGTGTTTGAGATACTATTGAAAAAATGAGTTCATCTGTTGCAAAAGCTAAGCTATATTTCTGTTTTGATGGTGAATGGGTGCAAGATAACAATGAGTGGAATTTTGCTTATAAATCTAAGCATGGTGTAAAAGTGTCAGTAAACTACACTTATCAGAAGTTTGTTGCATACGCCATGCAAAAATGTGGAATCAACTCTTCTGATATTTGCAAGTTAGTATTTAAAAATGGCGATGGGTCATTTGTGGATTTATCCAACGATGGGGATATCTCTACTTTTCTGCATGTGTATCCCGGCGTATCCGACGGTGACGACGACGGTGACGACGACGGTGATTCTCAACAAATAGAGCATCCTGATTCTCAACAAATAGAGCAGCCTGATTCTCAACAACAACACCCACCACAACCACACGAATGGCGTACTGCTGGAGTTGCTGATGACGAAACCCACGTTTTCAGAACGGGTAATTCTGAAATAGACAGATCAGACACCGATAATGATGATCACGAAGAATATACCCCTAGTTGTAACGTCCCAAAAATTACAAGGAATTTAAAATTTTTAAAACATGCATTTCATTATAAAATAACCCCAATTTAATAATTCGCAATTCAAATTAAATTAACGTCGTTAACTCAAACAGTCAATAAAGTTTACGCAGCGGAAATTTCATAAAATAAAATCTAAAGCTTTAAAAGTGAAATTTAAACACTCTCAGCACCCCGCGCTTAGTGTGTGTACCGTCAAGCCCGACTGCCACTCGCACCTGAAATCACAACATATTGGGAAAGGGTAAGCTAAACGCTTAGTGAGTCCAACCACACACGTAGGTAGCAACCCCACGTATATCGCCCCTACTCGCAAGTAGGCAACAACACCATCACCATGAATATAAAACCACAAAATGATTATTATATAAATACAAACCTCGGTCCCACCGAGTGCACAAAAATACATTGATACAAGCTCAGTCCCACCGAGCCCTCGGTCCCACCGAGCCCTCGGTCCCACCGAGTAAAGATAACTGTACTAGCTCAGTCCCACCGAGCCCTCGGTCCCACCGGGTAAAGATAAATGTACTAGCTCAGTCCCACCGAGCCCTCGGTCCCACCGAGCCCCCAGTCCCACTGAGGTGTACGCAAGCACAAATAATCGACATATAATTTCAACAATCACAGCTAAATCATCCCATCCAAATTGGTCCACGTAAACACGTAATAACATGTAATAACACATAGCACAAAAACAACGGTATACATAAGATTCCTAACTACGCGGTGAGAGAACTCACCTCAAAGCAAAGCGACGCGCTCCCGAGCCGCAACACCAGCACGTCAACCTTCCTCACTTTTTCCCACCTAAATACGCACTAAAACGTCAACGGGAAGTCCCAACTCACGACACTTTTACTAGTTTAACAAAACTAAAATTCCAGCTTTTATACTAAAAACGCAGGTCTGTTCGGGACCCATTTTACCCCTGCTAGACTGATCAAACCAAAAATCTAATTCCACATTCAGGAAGTTCAATGTCTTACGGTTCCAGGGACGTATCGCACGCGTCCTAACGATATTCCTAGCACTCTATATGAATTTTACAAAAACACCTCGCAGTGCAGCTAAAACAGGACCTGTCAGTATAAAATGGCAATTTGACACTAGCTATGGCCCGAACTGGTTTTTCCACAAAACATATAAAAGTTACTAGACTCAGAATGTGAACTTTTGGCACCAGTTTCATCCCAATCCGACATTCCTAGCAGACGATATAGCTTTTACAAAACAGGGCAGAAACTGCACAATTTACATAAAATGATAACTTTTGAACTTGGACCCAATAAGTTATCTTAATCCAAACAGACCCACGAAGAAACATGACTTACTGAATTAGGGTTAACATGGGCTGAACAAAACCATGCACCACCCCCTGCCGCCTCCGGCGGTGGTGGTGGCTGGCGGTATTCTCGCGACAAACAAAACGAAAAGACACGGAAAGGAAAACGAACGATTACCTCGTTGCAACTCCTCCTTCTTCCCGATTCCGGTAGCACGCAGCGGCGTTCCTCTCCTTCCCGGCGTCTCTCACTCTCCGGAGAACACTCTCCCTCTCTCTCCTCCCGTCGGCGACCACACTCCCTTCCCTCTCGATTTTTCTTCCTCGTCGATCTCTCTCTCTCTTGCACTCACTTTGCCGGCGACAGCAAAAGAGAAGGGGATGGGGAGAATGGCTTGGGGTTGTGGTAGTGTTACTGTGAAACCGAAGGGGAAGGGGGATGGGGCGTCCCTTGGGCTGACCCCTTTCCAAACTTTGGGTATAAGTCCCTAATAGCCCCTCCACTTATCCCTTTCCTTGCAAGAACCCAAGAGTTGTCCCAATTAACATTTTGGTCCGATTCGACTAACCCCCGCTAAATAAAATATTAACAATAATTAGAAAAATTAATAAATAAAAAATATGTACCGGGACACGGGCTTTACACTAGTAGAAAATCATGTAGTCAGATAAATGACTTTTTTGATATGCCCCCTATTCTTCCAGACTCCCATACCCAGACACAAAGCTACGAACCTACACCTTATATTCGAAGTGAAAGTTTAACAGCAGGTCAGATATTCGATTCGAAGGATCTCTTAGCAAGTCAGATCGGACTCAAGTTCTTGGAAGAGGGTTTCCAAAGTCGCGTGCGGGCATCTGAAAAAAGCAAATACGTAGTTGAATGTGCTAGAGAAAAGTGTGAGTGGAGGTTGTACGCGATTCACACGGGTCCCAAAGGAGGGGCAACAATGATTAGAAAGTTGCACGACGTACACACTTGTACGAGGACGCAACTTAATCCCCACCACAAACAAGCCGGCAAAAAGACTTTGGGTGCGATCCTGAAAAACAAATTTCTTGATGTTAGCAGGTCATTGCGTCCAAAGGACATCGTCCACGACGTTCACCGGCAGTTCGGCGTCACGATTGATTACCACCAAGCGTGGCGTGCGCGCTGCCATGCACTGTTTATGGTGAGAGGCACGTTCGAGGAGTCGTATGAACGACTCCCGGCATATTTATATAATTTGCAGCTGCAGAACCCTGGTACTGTCACGCAGCTACGGACCGATTCACGTGGACGGTTTGAGATGTGCTTCGTGGCCCTTGGACCCGCGGTACGTATTTTAACACATCATATGTTTACACATTATAAACTATAACATTTACACATTATAAACTATAACATTTTAACCTATGTTTTTGCAGATCCGCACATTTCTGGCAAATCTACGTCGTGTCCTGATAATAGACGCAGCCCATTTAAAGGGTCGTTACTTGGGTATGATGTTCCTGGCGGTTGCCATGGACGGGATAACTCCATCGTTCCAGTAGCTTTCGGCGTAGGCAAGTCTGAAACCGGGGACGAGTGGACTTGGTTTATGTCCATGTTGAGACAAGCTATCGGAGACCCGCAAGGGTTGGTGTTTATGTCTGACAGGGCTCCTTCCATAAGCGCCGCAATCTCTGCCATGTACCCAAACGCCCCTCACGCCATATGCTGTCGACATTTGGAGATGAACGCCAAATCCAAGGACAAACGTATTACCACCTACAAGGATGTCTATTGGGCGGCATGCAGAGCATATACGGATCGGGAGTTTAACAAGTATATGAATATGCTACGATACAGTGTCAAGGAAGCAGCCAAAGTCTTTGATGATGCTGGACCGGAGAGGTGGTCCGCGACCCATTTTCCTGGACAACGGTATGATATTCTGACCTCGAATAGTGCAGAGTCTGTGAATGCACTCTCCCGTTTTGCTCGTAGATGTCCGATTGTTAGTCTTATGGACTACTTTCGGGCCTTTCAACAAGAGTGGTACCAAATTCGACGCCTAAAAGGAGCTAAGATACAAAATGCACTCACACCAACGGCGGAGAATATCGTTCAGTACAGGGCGCGTCGTGCGGCGACATGGCCGGTAAGAGCAATCGGGTATGGGAAGTACGAGGTGCATGATGACTATATTCACGCGATTGTGAATATGGAAGACCACCTTTGTTCGTGTCGCGAATGGGATAAATCTGGGTTACCGTGCGGCCATGCCATCGCTTCAGCAACATATATGGGTCGTACAGATTGCAGCGACTTGGTTGTACCTTTCTTCACGTCCGAATATTACTGGAAATAATACGTGGAGGTAATAAACCCAGCTGGACCCCCTGCAGCATGGGTGTATCCACCCGACCCGCTTCCACCATGCTATCCACCTTTAATGGATAAGAACAGGGCCGGGAGACCGAGAAAGAACGACCGACGTCCATCACGTGGTGAAAGTTCGATACAACGAAGATGTACTCGGTGCCAATGCGTAGGACACACTCGTGGAGAGTGTCCAAATCCCGCCCCTTCAACCGTGCCAAGGAGACATTCTGTCAGTCACACCCCGGGCCCGTCACAGCTTGAACCATATGGAACAAACACATATGATACTGTTGATCTAAACACTGATTTGTAAATGATATATATACACACATACATATGCTTCTAAATGAACATTGATAACACAGCTAGTTTGTAAATGATATATATATTCGTATTATATATTTACACACATAAAGAAAATAGGAGTTTGATATGATAAGCGAAAGAAAGAAGAAAGGTTGATTGTTACCATGGCAGTGAATGTTAACTCTGAGTACACATGTCTGTTTATATAGCAAGAAAGATTAGTAGCAAGAATGGAAGCAGGTTTCTAGCTTTTTAGATATATATATATATATATATATATATATATATATATATATATATATATTATATGTATATATGAAGAAGAAGAAGACTTAAAAAAGGAGACCTTTATCTGTAAGATATGGAAATGATCATTTCTTGACATTTTTGTTGGAACAAACACATATGATACTGTTGATCTAAACACTGATTTGTAAATGATATATATACACACATACATATGCTTTTAAATGAACATTGATAACACAGCTAGTTTGTAAATGATAAATATATTCATATTAGATACGTTTTAATTTTAATAAATTACACCATTATAATCGTCTCTTCGATACGTTCAAAATGAGCCCAATCTTGAATTTTTTTGGATTTATATATTTTAATATATATCATATACAGTTATACATTAAAATTCATAAATTCTTAAATGAGAAGAATATTAAATGGGGTTTTGACAAGTTGGTATCACTGGACTCATTTAAGAATTGTGAAAATGGGTATTTGGCGAATGATGATTCATGTGTGTTTAAAACACTTCAGCTCCAAACACACATGAATCATCATTCGTCAAATACCCATTTTCACAATTCTTAAATGAGTCCAGTGATACCAACTTGTCAAAACCCCATTTCATATTATATATATACACACATACATATGCTTCTAAATGAACATTGATAACACAGCTAGTTTGTATTCCATCCAACAAGCTCTTCATCTTCAATCTTTCTGACCCTTCTTCAACGGCTTCTGCTTTTGCAACCACGTATGGCCATTGTGTACCACAACCCGCACACACTTTAGCAAATGAGTTGAGGGTTGTCATATATTCTACAAGAGGAGTAGGCCCACGAATGAGGTAACCTCTGACTTGACCTTGCATGATGTATCCAACCTAACCGTGGTTCAGCGGCTTAAAAACTACTTTTCAGAGAAATTAACAACAACAAAAAATACAAAACAACAACACAGTAAAAAATACAAAACAAGAAAAAAATACAAAACAACTAAAACAACCACCACCTACTTAAAAATTGATTTAGTTTCATCAATCCAAGCTTGCTTCTCGTTTACCTTCGCTTGAATAATTGCGAAGTCTTGCAGAATATGGTGAATTGCTTCTTGTTCTCGACGAACACGAGCCTCCCTAGCTTTTATATCCCCTTTCATCCTTTTGATCTCCCTGTCTTCCTCTTCGATCTTTCTCAAATGGACTGTCTTCCTGTCCATAATTTTTTTCCACTCTTCTGTTAGTTCATCTATCTCATTTTCCTTTTTTGCTATGGCGACCTCGATTTGAGGTGGCATTTTTTCAGGAGTAGCCTTAGGGTTTGATGACGATGCCATTTGTGGATTAAATGAGAGAAGAGAAATCAAGAGAGAAAACAATTCAAAGAAAGAAAGCAAGAGAGAAATCAAGAAAGAAAGCAAGAGGAAGTGTGAATTGTGAATTGCATCTTACTGGTATTTATGGATGAAATCTCAAACATGCAAATGAATTTCAACCACAAATCGGTCTTCAAAGTACAATAATTGTGGAAAAAAACAGTAAAAGCATGCAAGATTCGTCTAAGTATAGGGGCTGAAAGTGTAAATTTTCAGGGACCAAAAGTGTAAAATTTCAGGGACCAAAACTGTAATTTTTTGGCCCATCGCGGGCTGCGATCGCGGGCAGGGACCAAAAGTGCACCGCGACCAAAGTTGAGGGGCTTCGCGGGGCATTTGGCCCCAAAGTACGTGCCACGTCAGCCTAACCCGCGATCGCGGGACCCCATCGCGGGTATTTTGGGCATTTTTGCAAAGTTGAAAAAATTTAGGGTATTTCGGTAACAGTTGGTCAAACTTGGGGTATTTTAATTAATTTCCCGACTTAAATCCCCGCTTTTTTTCTTCATATTTTTTTGGTACTTCTGGAAAAGTTTATTAATCAGGTAAAAGATTGTATTTGTGGTGGTACTACCACCGACAAGCATATCCAGTCAACATGTTTTGTCCGGATAGTCAACTTGGGGAAATTGATTCAAATAGCCAAAGGGACAAAGAGTGTTGACAAAATAGCCAAAAACTCTGTCGGTTTACAAAAATAGCCAAATGGTCTGCACTCGCAATTGCGGACCTGGTCCGTACTCGCAATTGCGGACCTGGTCCGCACTCGCAATTGCGGATGCGGAGCGGTGGAGCGAGGGATGAAAGGTTGACACGTGTATCCCAGAAGCAGTTAACCAAGTGCGGTCCACACCGGGTCGGGTCGGATCGAGTGCGGACCAACCCGTTTCACTGTCGTTTTTAGTCTCGTAGTGATCCCATTGCGGTCCGCACTCACCGGGTCGGGTCAGAGTGCGGACCCTTTGGCTATTTTTGTAAACCGGGAGAGTTTTGTCCATTTTGTCACTTTCCTTTGTCCCTTTGGCTATTTGAGTCAATTTCCCGTCAACTTGTCTGAGTGTACTAACAAACAGGGACAACATGTTTTGTTCGGATAGTCAACTTGTTTTAGTGCATTAATAAACAATGGTAGATCCATAAATTTAGGTGGTTGGGGCCTTGGGGGCACATCTAAGAGTGTAGAAAATTTCAAAGTTAAATAATCCATCAGAACCATTTCGACTTTTGGTTATTTAGTTTTCTTGTCAAACATTTCATTTTCCCATCATTTTTTTACTATTTTAATTGAACCGAATAGGAAATTATACTGTTATCTTATGTAACATTCTCAAAATTGGAAAGAGCAACTAAATAAAATTTTCAATAAAATGACCACTTAAGAATAAAATTCCTTCTACAAACCATTCTTGAAATTACCTCAATATAAACATTATATTTTCAAGAATCAAAACCTAAGTCATCCGCCAAGACTACAAAAGGTCGGGTGTTACTCAACCCCAAAATCAAGTTGCTATTCCCCAAGTGCGGAAGACTTCACCAAACTACTTACTTCTTAAGCACACAACTAGCTCTCCACTCTTCACAGTGTCACTAGAACTACATCTCAACCGGAACCTGTTGCACATGCCGACAAATAAAAAGGTTAGGCTAATGCCTAGTGAGTTCAAGAGTTTTATCATAATTATATAATTCGTAAGACGAGAGAGGTGAAATTTAAATCATAAATTCAAAAGGGATTTACTTTCAATGCAAACCACCCATTTTCCAACGCACACAAATCCCGTGATGAAAGCTCTAATATAAAACGATTCTCAAAATGGACTCATCCTGAAACCCACTTGAAAAGTGAAATAGTATTTGATTTCCAAAATGATTGAAATCATAAATGAATCGCTATTATTCAACACATCCCAAGCGCGAATGAGGCATACATCACAGCCCATAAAATATGGAAAGCAAACCATATAAATAAAATACGTCACCGAAAACATGGATAAAATAAATACCCAAACAACACCTTTCAGTGACGGGGAGACCCGATTCCATTGTATGTGGCGGAACACAAAGTTAAGTCGCATAACTATGTTATTGAACTACACCTCAGATTGTGACTCCATTGTCTGCTTTAATAAGTTCCAACTCGAGTCGGACTTTATTGTCTGCTATAAAAAGCTACACCTCAAGTCCCACACCCAGCAACGGGTGACACCACCATATCCTTTATTGCCTGTTGTGCCCAGCTACACCTCAAGGATACACGATCTTATTGCATGTTCATTCTCTAGTAGATTACACCTCAAGGTTTCTATGAAACCTTTATTGCCTACTTACTAGCATTCAAGATTTGGAGTCTCGGCTCCTTACTTGATAACCCAAGATGTCTAACCCTCGTGCACAAGTGTTAGAACATCAACAATAAACCAAAATCTCGGAGTACAACCCAATATGGTTCCTCTCCACAACGTCGAGACACAAAATGTCAAGACGACGTACATCCCAAAGTGAGAATACCAAGACTTTCCACCATGCAAATATACCGACTCATATACCTATGGATCCAATGCATTACGGTCTAATAGTACAGGACTCCACTTGAATGACACACGCACTCAAAACATGTACTTTTCAAATAAAATGCAATAAATGCAACTGACGACCCAAACTCCATATTCAAATGTTAAAATCTGGACAAATGTCCTTAAGACTCATTAAAGTCAAAGTCGAGTCCATAGCTCAACAACACCATTGACTATAAAATAGAAATCATCATAAGCAATAAAATGTATTTAACCAACGTTTTTGCAATTACATGTTCCAAAATATGATTAACTCAAAACCTATTGTGAGTTGTGATAAAGCGTTTTCGAAATGAAATTATACGCTTCATAATTTCAAAATATGTTATAACTCAATAATATACATTTTCCATACGTTTTATAAAACCAAATATACTAAAAATGCATCTACGTCAAATGACCCTCATTTTAAAATAAGTCATCAAAACATATTAACATGATTTATTTATCAAAATGTTCAAAGACCCCAAATAAGTGACATTTTTCGATATTTACAAATCAAATGTATCTAGAATGTAAATTTTCTCAAGTAAGCAACACATTTGATAAACATCAAGTAAAACACTTTAATACTTCAAAATAGACATTTTTTGCATGTACAAAGTTTTCATAAAGCAACTTGAACTCACCTTACTAGGTTATGTTAAACCTAGTTTTTATCCAACTTGCCCAAACTTCTCACTACCTAGATAAACCATGTGTAATCACCACATCAATAAAATAACTCTAAATAAAATATTTAGACAACTTTTTGAACTTTCCAACTTATTAAGAATCACCCCTAATGGATTTAAAACCAATTTTATACGAATATTTGAAGATGATTTACTTAATCCCGTCATGAAACGGTGTTGTCCTAATAAATCCGATTTTTGACCTATTTACATTACGACAGTTTGTTAAGGACATTTCAACGGTTCCAAGGACATATTACACGCCTCAAACGGATCTACGGGCGATTTATTACGATTTTTTATAAGATCTGGACAGCACCTAAAATCAACCGTATCAACTTCAAATCATTTAAAACCATTTAATCTATACTACCCATAGATTAATTCATAAAAAACCCATCTAAAGCCATAAATATAAACTTTCAAATTTGAATTCTTTAAACCCCAAATGAACCTATCAACAAAAGTAAATACCTCAATTTAATTAATTTGCAGAATACTAACAAACATACTATTTTTTCCAACAAATAACTCTAATAACATCAAAATCATATTATTTGAAGAACTCTAAATCTTACATAATCACTAGAGGAATTCTAAGTAAAAAAGTTAGGATGTTCATACCTTTCAATTTCTAGAATTACAAGTCATCAAGGAAATTAGTCCTCTTTAATCTCCTCCTTGAAGGCTAGCTTTACATGTCTTTCTAAAATCATCAACTTGGATCTTCATTGTATTTGAGTAATCTACATATATATATATATATATATATATATATATATATATAGGGTTGGGTTCACATGAGACCAACCTGTTTTCGTGAGACCGTGAGACCACAAAATTAACACTAAGCATTCACAGTGATTCATTGTGAAGGTAAGAAAAACAACAAACCTTCACAGCAAAAACACTGTGAAGGTTTACCATCACAGTACCTTCACGGTCTTTTGCTGTGAAGGTTTAGTGTTAATTTTTTGGTCTCACGGTCTCACGGAAATAGGCTGGTCTCACATGATCTCAAGTCTATATATATATATACACACTTGAGTAATGTATATTTTTTTTTCTAAGCAAAAGAGTAAACAGCAGCGTCGGCTGCTGTCTCTCTCATCCCCTCTATAATGACTATCCATCTCTCTAAAAAAATGCTTTCTTATCTTTAGGAAACTTGTTCACTAATATATTAAATAAAGAATTGGGCCAAATGTTACTTGAAATTGCAAACTGGACCATGGGACGTGTGAAATGGGCCTGGTGTCTTATGGGCCGAAGTAATGGTCTTCTCATAATAAAAAATATAAACAGAAATTTGCAGTCCACATGAGTTGATCTCACGACTAGAGATGTCCAAATGGGCCCGGGCCCGAAAAAGCCCGCTGAGAGCCAAAAGCCTAGCCCGCCCAAAGCCCGGTCTAAGCCCCCTGGGCCCTAACAGGCCCTGATTTCGTGAAATTTCTCTGCCCGGCCCGGTCTTAGCCCGGCCCGATTTATATATCCGTGTTTTTTTTAAAATAGCCGTTATTCTAGCCGTTGGAAGCGATTTTCAGCCGTTTTTTTTTTGGATTTTTTTGCATTATAAACACTACAAATAGGTAGTGGATGTTAGAGGTTCGATATCAAGTTACAAAAACCCAAAAAACGCAATTCTCGCTTACAATTCTCGATTTCTCGCTTTCTCGTGTTCATTTCATACAACTTCTCGTTCTTTCAATTTTTCCATCCTTCACTCAAAATGGTCGGCGGTAGTTCATCAAACGATCAAATTAGAGAAGTTCTTCTCTAACACGGACGAAAATTCGAAGTTTGGAATGATTTCAATATGGTGGTTCTCACCGACGGGAAAAAAAAGGCACAATGCAAAAGGTGTGGAGCTCTCCTTGCGCTCTCGGGAAACTCGACCTTAAAGAGGCACACCGATACCGCATGCAAGGCACTCAAGTCCGGAGGTGATTCAAGTCAACCCATACTTGACAACCAAGGTCAAATATGGTCGTACGATAACATGTTGGCCCGGGAATTAACAACAAAATGTGTTATTCAAATGGGGTTGCCGTTCGGACATTTCCACAATCCGCATATGACGAAAATGATCCAAAAATGTCTACAACCTCGCTACACTCCGGTAAGCCGTCAAACTCTTAGACGTGATGCATTAAAAATGTGGGAAAATGCTAAAAATGAAATGAAAAACATGTTTGAACAAATGCCTAACAACATTTCTTTAACTTGTGATGTGTGGAGCGCACCACACGGATTGCCACATTCTTATGTATGTATAACGGCACATTGGATGGAGTCGTGGCAAATGGTCAAACGTGTAATAGCGTTTGAAACGTTTGGTTCGCCACATTCGGGTGAACGTCAATTTTCAATTATAAAAAAAGCACTTGTTTTTTATAATATTTCAAATAAAATCGTTAGCATTTCATTTTATAACACTAGTAATAATACTGCATGTGTGGATAAATTAAAATGTGCTTTAACCCCTATGTTGGACGGTGAAATATTTCATACACGTTGTGTTGCCCACATTATTAATTTAGTCGTTCAAGACGGTTTAGGACAATGCAGTGACACACTAAACAAATTTAGACTTATGTTACGGAGAATTTTTAATAAAGGTAAATCAATGCAAGCGTCTTTTAGAAAATATTGCATGGAATGTGGATTTAGAGCTTTGGGACCGGCTCATGATTTGGCCGTTCGATGGAATTCGACATATCAAATGATCGAAAATTTGCGTGCACAAAGAATTTATATACATGCATTTTATAATATTCATTACCCACGGAATACTATTGTAGAGTGGGATTGGGTCGTGATTGAGGGATTATACGATCTTTTGGGTGATTTTAAAAACGCAACAACTTACTTATCCGGTGTTTATTATCCAACAAGCCCTCTAGTTTTAAATCAAATATATATTTTAGCAAACAAAATTAAAGAGTACGAGGAGAGAGACGACCATTGGTCGAATATGATTGTTACAATGAAAGCAAAATTGTTAAAATATTTTAGAAAAATCCCTTTTTCTTTTCTTTGTGCCGTGGCGTTAAATCTGTGGCTAAAGGTTACTGGTGTTGAGGTTTTAATTACTGGAATAAGTCAAGCCTTTGGTTTAGATACGTCCACAAATTCTACTTTTTCAACGAAAAGAAAAACATTATTTAATAACTTGTTTTTAGAATTATTTGAAATTTATAAAGTCCGACATGGGGGCGCACACCAACAACCCTCCCAACAACCACTATTTGCGTCTGGTTCTTCTAGTAGTGGTCATCGCCAAAGCCGGAAAGACTTAATGACCTCTTTAATGAATGAGGTGCAAAATGAATCAAGTAAAAAATCCCGATATGACAGTAATCTCAATGAATTACAAATTTACATGAATACTAATTTCTCTTGGAATAATCAAGTTGATAATTTTGAAGAATTAAACATATTAGCATTTTGGCAAGAAAGAGAACAATCATTTCCGGTATTGGCATTAATGGCCCGTGATATACTAACAGTCCAAGCTAGTACCATAGCTTCGGAGTCCGCTTTTTCTCTTAGTGGCAGGATCATTTCGGCCCGTCGGACAAGATTAACCCCGGAGTCAGTAGAAGCTTGCGTTTGTTTGAAGGAATACTTGGATAGTATTGAAAGAATTCAAGACCGAACGAACCTAGAGGCGGAGCTTGATGGAGTGGAAGAAAATCTTGAAGAAAACGAAAGTGCCCAACTAAGTACCCCGCCAAGTACCGATTGTGAAAGTAATGTATCACGTTACGACGACGACGAGATCGACCCTGAAGAACAACTCGATGTTGATGAACTCGATGATCCTACGGCTCTTACTAGACTTCGAACGACCGGAACTCTTGCATACTATCCACCATACGAGGACGAGGATTAAGAGTATTTTTCTTTATAATTCAATAAATGTACTTCTTTATAATTTATATAAAATTAATAGAACGTATTTTTCTTTATATATGAAATTCTAATAGAACGTATTTTTAAGTATGTTTGAGTGACCCAATTAAGTATTTTATAGTGGATACGAATAATATTTACTAAAAATGTAAAAAATACATTTTTTTCAAAGCCCGATTTAGGCCCGGTTTTGGGCCCGGCCCGGCCCGGTCCCTTAGGCCCGGTCTTTTGAAAAGCCTGATCGGGCCCAGCCCTCATCCACGAAGCCCGGCCCGGCCCGGGCCTGCCCAAAGCCTGGGCTTTTGAACAGTGTTTGGGCCCGGGCCCGCCCAAAGCCCGGTCCGAGCTAGCCCGGCCCGCCCGTTTGGACTTGTCTACTCACGACCACACAAAAGCAAACACCACGACTTTCCCACTAGGCCACGACACTGTTTTTGTTATACCAGCGGATTTAATTTATTTATTCTTCATTTTACCAAATCCAATCTTTCCCCCAACTCCGACAATAATAATTTTGGATCTCATGTAACTCGAATTTGCTACAACTCAAAACACAAATATTGTAGTTATGTTCCTTAATTTGTCGTAGGATCTTGGATCAATCCGATTGGGGCTAAGATGAGTGGGATATAATTCTTCTTTTTGATATATATATATATATATATATATATATATACCGCTCCAAAGTGTTCCAAACCAAAAATTCGGATGTTACATCTTATTTATTTTACTTGGATATAAGTTTACTGTTCATCGAATACTCTCGTAGATGAAGAGAATTGAGGGCACAAAGCAAAAAAGTTGGGGGTTATAAGGGGAATAAAGAGAAAATCTAAGGTCCTCGCGTGATTTTTTTCTCGTGATATTATGGAGCATTTGGTCTCGCCGTAACAATGTTCTTTGGAATGGCGGTCCTCGCGACACGTCTTCGGTGATTAATCGCGCTATAATCATGCTCACGGATTGGAAGGCCTCGTCTAATACCATTCGGAGTCCTTCAATTCCTCCTGAACTCGTCCACTATCCTACATGGCAACCGCCCCGTGATGGTTTTCTCAAATGCAATGTTGACGCCGCATTCTTTGAAGCGATTTATAAAGCCGGTTTTGGAGCCGTCCTTCGAGACAACTCGGGTACCTTCGTCTCGGCTTTCGCCTCTCCTTGCTCTTTCGTCCCGTCCACTAGAGAATGCGAAGCCCTCGCTATCCGAGATGCCTTACATTGGATTTCAAGTCGTAACGATAATAAAGTTATAATTGAATCTGATGCCAAGATTGTCGTGGAAGCGATTTATGACACTTATGTGGACAACTCGGAGTTCGGCGACATCATAAAGGATATTAGACACATCCTTAATTCGAAAGATCACATCTCCGTTCATTGGATCAACCGGCTCACTAATGGGTCGGCCCATTTATTAGCTAGGCACGCGTGTACTATTGATCGTCTTGTTTATTTCGATAGCATGCCTACTTTCCTTAATTCTTGTAATGACAATGCTTGTAACAACTTATCGTTTAATTATATGAATGAGTCCCGTTTGGGTGATGGCAATGCCGAAGCCCGATAATGGACTCGTTCCTTCTTTGTCTTAAAAAAAAATCTAAGGATAGAGTTTTAAAAAAATTCTTAAATTTTTGCTTTCATTGGGGTCCTTCCCCCACTCCTGATATTTAACTTAATCGAGAAGAATAAGGATTTGGGAGATCCACCAAATTAAGCATGAAAGCCTGTAACATCAATTCAATACCCTAACACATAATAACTATTTATAAGAAGTATAAGGGCTTGTTTGTTAGCAACTTAATAAGCTTAATGGGACACATAGCTTATCCGGTCAGCTATACATGACTGTTTGGTAGTGGCTTAATGATATAGAAAGTGACTTATTTATTAAGCTTTTAGGAGGAAGCTTTATGCAGAAAGCCAAATTTTGTCCAAACCAGTCTCTCCCAATTAAAAAACATGGTCCTTCCATATATGAAAACATCCTCCCAAACAAAAACATTTCCAACGTATACAGACAGATTAATCCACACAGACAACTTTATCCGTACATGACTTAATGGAAAACCAACCAAACAGCCCCTAAATCTTATTCATAAGGGTTGTGGCATAGTAATTAAGGTCTTGGAGATGTGGTGGAATATCCCATATGTCCAGAGTTTGAATCCAGACATACACAATAACTATGACCACTGAGTTAATTGTCTTACAGTTATAATTTGCCAGCGGATTAGTCTAGGCATAGCCTAGGACACCTTTAGAAAAAAAAATATAAATCTTGGCCTCAACTACTTTTTGACAAATTGAAATTATGATCCTTATTTTGCCCATATCTGATTTTGAGTGTTTCCATTGGAGAACAATGTCGAAAAGAAGACGTTATACAACTTTACATGATCTATAGGTGTTATATGTTTCTTGAACCAAATTGTTATTCTATCAAAAGGGAGAGATGTTTTATACCTAATACTTAAAAGATCGATTACAAAAGGACTGATTAAGGTCAGGTCGATTGGTCTGTACCAATTAGACTATATTTGGAGTAAGGGTGGCAAAAAGTGACCCAACCCGCTAACTCAACCCGAACCCAACCCAATAGTAGCAGATTGGGTTGAGATTTTCAACCCATTTAAGTTAAATGGGTCAACCCGCCTAACCCAATTAATAAATGGGTTGGGTTGGGTTGAAATTTTTGACCTGTTTTTAACCAATTTACAACCTGTTTGTAACTCATTTATGATTTGTTTTTAATTTATTATTTAATTAATAATTAATAATTAAAACTGAATAAAAAAACTAAAGTTCTAATTATCTAATATCCCATGCCATCGTTCAATATCTCATATCCCATGTCGTTCAATTCTAAACTGGACTCTCTAAACCAGTAAACCCTAGCCGCCGTTCCTTTCCTTCCACTCCCTTGAAGAGATCGACGCCAACCGCCCAGCCCTTCCACGTCGATGGCCGGCGACGCCAACCCTTCCACGCCGATAATAGCTGATTATTTTGGTAATAATTGTTTGTACATTGGTGTTTTTATGATTGTCTTATGTTTCATATACTTCCTTTTCCTGACTTTTGACAGAAGCTTACATATAGATGATGTTTGTACATTAGTTTTCACATGTTTTTATGATTGTCTTATGTTTCATATACTTATAGAAGCTTACATATATTGTTTTATGTTTTTATGACAGAAGCTTACATATTGTCTTATGTTTTTATGACAGAAGCTTACATATAGAAGCTTACTAAAATGTTGTTTCATATGTTGTTTGTACATTAGTTTTCACTTTTCACCATTTAGTAATTTATTTACTATAGGAACTTTATTCATTTTTATGTTTTACTATGTTACTTAAAGAGAAGTTGGAGCCGGTGAAAGTGGAAGTCGAGTTACTTAAAATTTAGAAACTTATTTGTTTGACTTTATGGTGTGTTATTGAAACTTTGAACAATTTATTTCACTTTATGGTTGTGTTTTTATTGAAATTTTGAACAATTTATTTGGTTTTGTGGTTGTGACTTGTGTATTTGTCATGGAATTATGTTTTAGTCCTTTTTTATTTATTTAAAGTTTTAAAATTAAATGGTCAACGCAGGTTCAACCCATTTATTAAACAGGTTGCGTTGAGAAAATTATAAACAGGTCAACCCGCTACCAACCCATTTAAGTACCAGGTTGGATTGGGTTAAAAATCTCATCCCATTTACTTAAATAGGTTGGGTTGGATAGAAGTTTTTAACCCAATTAATAAATGGGTTAAACCCAACCCAACCCGACCCGACCCGATCTATTAACACCGGTGTAATTTTGAGTAGACTTGTTAGGCCATCCGCAACGCCTCGGGCTCGGCTGCGGGCTCCTGCGGGTTGCGCTGCGGGGGCTGCGGGCTTGGGTCTCGGGCTCGGGGTGCGGGTTTGAAAACCCGAGGAACCCGAAGAACATTGTTGTATTTAATTTTTTTTTTTAAATTTTGAAAATATTAAAAACTAAACGGCTCTTTCAACAGCTATTTTTTTATTTATTTTTTCAATTTAATCACACTATATATATTAATCCAAACCTCTCAAATTTAATCACACCAAACTCTCTCAATATCTCTCATTCTATTCCATTCTCTATATTTTAAACAATATGGATTCGCCACAACCCGGTTCACCGACCGGATCATCGTCATCCGTAGACACCGACGAGTTGTTGAATCTACAAAGGGAAGTTTTTCGACAGACTGCACAATGGATTTATGGTAGCACCGCCTCATCGTCAACAAGAGAGAGGGCCGCGAACATAGAAAGAGGCCGACTAGCTGCAAACGAGCGGCTTATGCGGGACTACTTTGGCAACAACCCGGTTTATACACCGGATATGTTTAGGCGGCGGTTCAGGATGAGCAGGCAACTATTCGAACGAATAGTTGAAGATTTAGCAGGAGAGTATCCGTATTTTAGACTTCGGGTGGACGGCAGACGCAAACAAGTTTTTTCTCCGATACAAAAGTGTATTTCCGCTATTCAGCAATTGGCGTATGGAGTAACTGCTGACGCACTTGACGAGTACATCCGTATGGGAGAGACAACGTCACGAGATTGTCTGTACAATTTCTGCACAGGTATTATTGAACTGTATGGTCACAAATATTTACGCAACCCTACTTTTATTGATATTCAGAAGTTGTACGCCGCGCATTAAGCTAAACACGGATTTCCCGGCATGCTCGGCAGCATAGACTGTACTCATTGGGCGTGGGCAAATTGCCTGAATGCATGGCGAGGTCAATTCATGAGAGGTGATCATGAGCACCCGACAATCATGCTAGAAGCAGTGGCCTCTCAAGATCTATGGATCTGGCACGCATACTTTGGTGTTGCCGGTTCCAACAACGACATCAATGTTCTCAATCAGTCGCCCATCTTGAACGATGTATATGATGGAAAAGCATCATACTGCCCCTTTGAGGTGAATGGAGCCACCTACGAGCACGGATATTATCTAGCGGATGGGATATATCCGGAATGGGCTACTTTCGTAAAATCATTTACGTGCCCACAGGACCTTAAACGACAAAAGTTCAAGTCCGCGCAAGAATCGGCACGTAAAGATGTTGAACGAGCTTTTGGCGTGCTTAAACAACGTTGCATATACTTCATAACCCGGCACGCGGATGGGAACTCTCAAGATTGAGAAACATTATGTACGCTTGTGTCATATTACACAATATGATACTCGAAGACGAATACCATGCTATTTGTGGTGGCGATGAAAACGACCTTTCCACGGATGATATCGAAACCCAAATCAGTGAGGAACAACGCGCGGCAAATGTTCTAGAAGTCAAAAACCGGGACACTCATAATAACCTTCGGTCGGATTTGGTCGAACATATTTGGCATATCCAAGTTCCCAACAATGACGACGAGTAGATTTTTAAATTTAGTTTGTAATTTTTATTTTTAATGAATGGTATGAATTTTTATTTTTATTATTTATCTTATTTTTATTTATTAAAAAATATATAAATATTTTTATTTTGTTAAATAATTAAATGTATAAATAAAAGAATTAAAAAAATGAGGTAGCAAGAGGGCTTTTAGTTATGTGCTGGGGTCTTGAGGGCTTGAGGAGAAAAGCTGATGTGGCGCTGATGTGGCATTGAGGGCTTGAGGGCTTTTATCTATACGCTGTGGATGGCCTTAGTGGGATTGGGATATATCAGAATTTTCGTTGAAAACTTTAGTGACACGTGCTGGCCTAGCAAAAAAATTACTTTTTTATGACAATTTTTGGGAAAAGTTTAAATAAACTCAACAATCTATATCATTTTGAACGATTAAGTTCGTAAACTATCTTTTAAACGAAAAAACCATTAAATTTTCTCATTTTGAATAATTAAACCACTAAACTATTTTTTTGAATGGAAAAACCATTAAAATTTCTCACTTTGAATGGAAAACCCATTAAACTTCTTACGAGAAGTGGCGCCCCCGGGGGGCGGGGGGCGACACTGTTGTTTGCGAGGGGTTTGAATGGCGGTTTGGGAACTGTAAAATTAATTTAGTTTTTTCTTTATTTTAAAACATTTTTAGTCGGCTATAAACAATTTTAAAAGTGCGGTGATTTATAGTTTTAAGTAAAATGTTCAGGGACTTGATCATTCAAAATAAAAAAGCTTAATGTTTTTTCCATCCAAAAAATAATTTATGGACTTAATCATTTTAAATGAGAAAGTTTAATGGTTTTTTGGTTCAAAAATATTGTTTAGGGATTTAATTATGCAAAAAGAAAAAGAGGTATGTGATGTTTGTTTTTGTTTTATAAATATTGTTCGCATGGATATGATGTTTGTTTTTGTTTTATAAATTAGGGTATAAATTGTAAAGATCAGATTTTGTATTGCTAACTGTTTGGATGTATTCTTGATTTTGTTTCATGTAATTTATGGTTTTGATCAAGTTATTTAGACGAAACTTGGACTTTTTGTTAGATTTCTTGATGTATATAGTTTAACTAAACTGTCGGTTTATATATTGTGATCTATGGTTCATGGTGATGGTTGATGATGGGTGCTGCTGGTCCTTGATGGTAGGTGATGGTGTGAATATTATATATATATATATATATATATATATATATGGGCTTAATCAAATAAGAACTATTTAATTTGTGGTAACTGTAAGAACCAATATTAGCCACTCATTTAAAATAATTAATATTATTTTTAAAATAAGTAAAAGGATAATATGGTAATTTGATAATTTAGATTTTTTATAACAAATTAAAATCTAATTTAACTCATTCAATTTATTCAAATTACCCTACTTTCACGCCTCTGCATCTCTCTCTTCTCAATTGCATCTCTTCTCTAGAAACCCTAAATTGAGCCGACACCTCTCCAAAATCAGTAAATCGAGCCGGCAATGGTGGTGGATGGCGTCATATCTCCCATTATAAAGACCAAAATCAGTCGCCGCTTCTGCCATCTCCCTCCATTCCCCATAAAAAATCGATCATGGCAAAGAACTCGTTGTAATACCCTCAATTTTCATTTCAATAATCACCCCCTGTTTCTAAACCCACTTTCGCTTCGTTCTCCAATTTGGTTCCGGCAGAAGAATCGACAGTCAGGTCGACCTTTTTCTGTTTGGTTTCATTTCGTGTGCCACTTCTAGAACAAACCTTCATTTTTTTCTCAACTACGGTGAAGCTTTGTGTACTCCGATCACAAAAACCCTCTCGGCATAACCCTAAAAACCCATCGCCGCAATGAACCGCCACACTTATGATCTCATCCACTTTTTCGGTTCATCATCGAAAGTTAGAACCACGCCAAGACCACCTCTCGATCGTACCTCTGTAGCCATTGTCGATTCCCTAGGTCTTGGGACTTCACCGACACATGCTCTCCCAAGCACAACGAACTTCACCACCGCGGCTGTGGTTTTCACGAGAAGAAGAAGAAGGTGAGAGTCTAGGTGAGAGAGAGAATCTGTAACTGCTCGAGTGCTCGGTCGAGTTTGAGAAGTGTTTCGGTGGTGTTGGCTCTGCAGAGATGGTCTATGTGTTCTTAAGTCGTTAGGAGAAGAGGAGTTGCAGCTGTTGCTGGAGTTCAGACGATGGAGAAGAGAGTGGCGTTGGCCGACGGTTCTGATCGAGAGGGAGGCGGAGAGAACACCGGTGACTCGCATTATTCTTGCTTGGTATCACCGGAGTATCATAGTTGGTATCACCAAGGTATCACACTTGGTTTGTATCACCGGAGTATTGCTTTACTAAGTGTAACAAATTATGTTTTTTTCTTTAGTTTCGTTATGTTGTTAAGGGTATCACAATATATGAGGTTTGTTTGTTTTGTAGATCTATGTTTTATGGAATTTTTCATGTATTACGCTCAAAGGTAACACATGGTTACAGTGGGTATCACATTGGTATCACAGATGTTCTTGGAGTATTACCAAAGTAATGAATGTGATGCTGAATTGGATGGCAATGGGTATCACATTGGTATCACATATGTTCTTGGAGTATTACCAAAGTAATGAATGTGATGCTGATTTGGATGACAATGGGTATCACAGTGGTATCACAAAAGTTCTTGTATGTATTTTCGGTATTACGATTGGCCGGAGAGAGAGGAGAGAGGAGATTTTAAAAATACCTAAAATGCCCTTTTATTTAAATTTCAAACAAAATTACCAAAATTACTAATTTCCTAATTTATAGCTTAATATGTGGCTCACATTGGTTCTTACCGTTACCACAAAATAACTAGTTCTCTCTTGAATGGCCCCCTATATAGGACGATAATCAAATGAGAACCAAAAATATGTTACAAACCCGTGAGAACCAATATAAAAATATTTGTTTACATGATTTTTTTTCATCAAAACCTATGATTTAAGATATTGTTACACATATGTTCGTGTTCATCTAGTGAAAAGATTAAATGTGAAAAACGATTTTTGTTTCACCTAGTGAAATTAAAAATACTCGTAAAAAATATTCATATGGTGAAACAAATCCATGTGAAACTATTATATTATGAAACAAATATATGTGAAGCAAAATATAATAAATTCTATCATTTGATGAAAAAATATCCTGTAAAAAAATATTTTTTATATCGGTTCTCGCAGTTTATAACATATTTGTTGTTCTCATTTGATTTAACCCCCTATATATATATATAGGGTCAGGTTCAAAGGAAAACCCTAAATAACTGGAAAACCGGAAAACCACGAAAATACGGAGGAAAAAGTATACCAATATGGATGTCAAATTAACGAGAAAAATATGATCGTTTATTTGGTGTAATTTATTTCGTTCGAATTTTGTTTATTTTTCGTATTTTTTCGATTAAAAAATAGAGGGTGAGGTTTTTTAATTTAATTAATATTGTTGTAATTGTCCGACTAATCACATCTATCAGATCATCTAATATAACAGTTGATAAAGTGTTTTTTAGTTTTCCATTTATTTGAGGTTTTCCCCTGAACCTCCCTCTCTCTCTCTCTCTCTATATATATATATATATATATATATATATAGAGAGAGAGAGAGAGAGGAAGGGAAGGGTTCAATTGAGAAGTCTAAATATTTTGAGAAATAGAGAAGTGATCATATCCATTGGATTAAATAATCCACGGTCAAGAAATTCGCGTTACACCTGATTAATGCGCGCGTCCACATTAATTAATAAACGACGCTCAGGGGTATTTAGGGTAGTTTCGTAAAAAATACGCGGGACAGGTTCATATATGAATTTGTGTGATTCATATATGAACCTTTGTAATTCACATATAAAATATTTTTAACTAATTCATATATGAACCTTTGTGATTCATATATGAATCTTTGTGATTCATATATGAATCAGTTAATTTGTTCATATGAGAATTAGTTAAAAAATCATATATAAATCATTAAGGTTCATATATGAACACAAATGTTCATATATGAATTAGTTAAAAAAGTTTATATGTAAATTACAAAGGTTCATATATGAACACAAAGATTCATATATGAATCAGTTAATTGGTTCAACTGATTCATATATGAACCTACAATTAATTAGTTTCATATATGAATCACAAGATTCATATATGAATTAGTTATAAAGAGTTCATATGTGAATTACAAAGGTTCATATATGAACGTATAGTTCATATGTGAATCACACAGATTCATATATGAACTTAGCCCGTGTTTTTTGTAAACGGGATGACTAATTACCAAAATACCCTTCCGTGTTCAAAATCAGTGCATTTAATCGAAGAGTCACGATCACTTCTCTATTTCTCAAAATATTTAGACTTCTCAAATGAACCTAACACTATAGAGGAAAGTTCAAATAAAAACTCGTTTTCAATTGTGAACATGAGGACGGATCTTAGCCCTTCCATCTATATTGATCCAATGGCTCATATTAAATAGAATTTTTAATTGAAATTATTAATTAAGATGATTAGGGGTAAAATGGGAAGATAATTTAAACACACGTCTACCATGTTTGACTTTTTATTTTCTTTTTTAATTAAAATTTTTTACCCCTTAAAGTTTAAAATAAATTATCTTAAAAATTACTAATATTTTAATCAAACAAATTATATCAAAAAAACGAGAATTTCGCGCTCTTCGATATGACATTCATCTCGATATAGGTTTTTCTTCATTTTAACTGTTTTTACATGAAATGCTATGTATGTGTCATATTCAGTATGAATGTGTATGCACGTTTCCTGGTGTCCATATTCAGTATGAATAACAAAGGGGAACGTTCACTCACTATTCACGACGAATAACACAGTATTCAAAATACAACATTCAGGATGAATAATACACGAATTCCTGATTCATGTATTATTAAACATGAATCGTGTATTATTCACCTTGAATGTTGTATTATTCATGATGAATAATATATGGTGTCCACATTCAGTATGAATAATACATCATTCAGGGTGCATACTACACGATTTATGCAGGGTCGTTCATGATATTTCGGAGGCCCTGTACGAAAAAATAGAGTGCTTAATTTTTTATTTAAAATTATTTTACTATATGTCAACGCATATTTGATAATAAATCAACGAATAACTCATCTTTCACTTTGAACAAACATCTTTTATTCTTTTCAACACTAAATTTTAATTTTTAATGTTATTATGTCAGTGTGGATTAAAAATTTATATTTTTTTAATAAATGTTAGTGTTCTTTAAATTTCATAACTCACCCTACAAGGTGTTCGTAAGAGGGGTATATGGTAAAAATATCATATATGTGATTGAAGGGGTGTATGAATAGCAATCCCTTTATATAAAATTGATCAATCATTATGATAACTACAAAAACACATATCAACAATAATCTTTCATTAATCTATTGTCATTAAAAAAACACTATATTAAAAGTTACAAATGTTCCAAAAGAATATATATAGAAAATATCAATAAATGTCAAAAAAAAGTCTAAATTCTATTAAATATTCAAAGAAAAGTATAAAATAAATCATTACAAAAACATTAAACAACAAAAGTTATCTAAAACATCTCTAACAGTTATTCTATAATTTTCTAAAATAGAGAATCTCAAAGAAAAAATACATTAACTCAAACAATTACTCTATTTTAGTAATTTCGGCATTAGTTATATTACTAAAATCATAACACGTTTAACCTTACTAGTGGAAACAATTAAAACAAAATATCTCTCAGCTAAAAATTATATTTTAAAAGCCTCTGCTTTCTCTATTTTCTTCTTCAATTTTAACGTATACTAAAAATTAGAGATGATCTAAATCTTTAAAATAGAACTTTCAATGAAAGAAAATCTAATGAAGATTGATGAAAATAATACTAAAAATAAAAATAAGAATTAACAATTTTAGAATTTGAACCTGAAAAAAAAATTATTAAAAAATTTTTACTAAAAATTTATGTATTAAAATTATCTTTAAAAAAAGAACTAAAATGTGGTTAAATTTTGGATTAATGGGTCCCAAGAAAATTGTAATAAAAAAAATTCAAAACAAAAAGACAAATTGAGGCCCCCTAGATTCAAACTAGAGACATTGGGCACAACCACACGTGCATTACAAAATGGCCTTGCCACTGCGCTACAAAGAATTTTGTTCATATACTTGTATTAATCAACTTATATAGTAATATTACTACAGATAAAAAGTTAAAAAATATTCGGAGGCCCTGTTCGGTAGAACACCTTGGCACACCCCTTGGCACGGGCCTGGATTTATGAATTCGTTTATTATTCATCCTGAATGTTATATAATTCATTCTGAATACTATATTATTCATCCTAAATATTGTATTATTCATCATGAATAGTAAATGAACGTTGACCTTTGTTATTCATACTGAATGTGGACATTTGGAGATGTGAATACATATTTATAAAGAATAAAACCAAGTTTCGATTATGAATCGGAAAACAAAAGAGAGTGCGTCATGTGTTCACACCTTCACGGGTCATTCATATATTATTCATCATGAATAATGTATCATTAAGGATGAATAATATAACATTCAAGGTGAATAATACACGATTCATGTTTAATAATACATGAATCAGGAATTCGTGTATTATTCATCCTGAATGTTGTATTATTCATTTTGAATACTGTTGTTATTCGTCATGAATAGTGAATGAACGTTCCCCTGTGTTATTCATACTGAATATGGACACCAGGAAATGTGCATACATATTCATACCGAATATAACACATACATAGCATTTCACGTAAAAACAGTTAAAATGAAGAAAAAACTATATCGAGATGGATGTCATATCGAAGAGCACGAAATTCTCGTTTTTTTGATATATTTTGTTTGATTAAAATATTAGTAATTTTTAAGATAATTTAGTTTTGGGAATTTAATTAAAATACCCAAAGTTTGACTCTGACTTACCAAAATACCCATTTTCTCTCTGATTTTACCAAAATACCCATTTTTTCCGCGGAGGGGGTCTGCGATCGCGGGCTAGGGCTACGTGTCACCCCTGTTGGGCCAAAGTGTCCCGCGGAGCCCCCCAACTATGCCCGCGGTGACACTTTTGGTCCCTCCCCACGGTGGTTGTCCGCGATAGGCCCGCGGTGGGCAAAAAATTACATTTTTTGTCCTTTTTTGCACGAATCTTTGCATGCTTTTACTGTTTTTTTCCACAATTATTGTACTTTGAAGACCAATTTGTGGTTGAAATTCATTGGCATGTTTGAGATTTCATCCATAAATATCAGTAATATGCAATCCATAATTCACACTCATTCCATCTTTCTTTCTTTCATTCTTTCTTTCTTCAGTAAACAAATGGCATCGTCATCTAACCCATCGTCTACACCTGAAAGAATGCCACCTAAACTCCAGAAGGATATAGCAGCAAAGGAAAAGGAGATAGACCAACTGACAGAAGAGTAGAAACAGATGATCGCTAGGAAGAATGTCCACTTGACAAGGATCGAAGTGGAAGAAAATGAGCTCAAAAGGATGAAAGGGGATATAAAAGATAGGGAGGCTCGTATTCGTCGAGAAAAAGAAGAAATTCACCACATTACGCAAGACTTCGCAATTCTTTAAGCGAAGGTAAGCGAGAAGCAAAGTTGGATTGATCAAACTAAAGCAATTTTTGAGTAGGTGGTGGTACGGGTGTTGCTTTAGTACTTTGTTGTTTATGTGTTGTTGTTTTGTACTTTTCAGTTCGACATTGTTGTTTTGTTCCTTTCCTGTTTGTATGTTGTTTAATTTGTCATGAATAAAGGTCTTTAATTTGTCTGAAAAGTAGTGTTTAAGTAGTCTGAAATTTGTCTAAAAAGTGGTACATATTAAAAATACAACTCATAGATGTTAAACAAGATTATTTCATAACAAACACATACTAATCAATACAGTACAAAATTATCCAAATTTGAGGCTACGGCTAGACGATGGTTTGGTTTTTGACAATCCGGGTCGACTTCTTACATGCTCTGGCGAGACGAGTCTCAAAGTGTTAAGCTCCACTTTCTCGATGTACACTTCAATCACAGTATGGCCGTCAACATACTGGCGTATGTTGGCTGCATCTTCGTCGGTACTCAATTCTACCAGTCCAGTCAAGAAGTCTGCATTCGGCCTCTTAAAATACAACCTATTATATTTTGGTTCTTCATAGTCCAGCTATTTCATGATCTGTTCAAGCAGTTGCATAGAAAGATCCTCCACATCTAACATGTCAACATAAATTTTTAGACCACGGAAATAATGTCTTTTGGGTGGTTCCGTGCAGTACCCACCATGGTGGACTTTCATGGTGAACAACTGTGGATATGCATCTGTTGATGAACATTAATTAATATAGTTAGTTCATAGAACAACGGTAGTAACAAGCAAAACTCAATGAAACATGCACACTAACCATATAACTCTTTACCAGTGTCTGAAAGCGATTCAGATAAATGCCTAAAGCACCAAACATGAAGGTTTGGGGATGCCATGTAAGAATACGTTAACGAATAATATGTTCTAGTATATGTGTTTTACGACTAATCTAGCGTGGTTATTTATAGGCAAATGTGGATGCTTTTACTGCACTTAGGTCCCTGTCTTTGCTTTTACTACACTTAGGTCCCTGTCTTTGCTCTAACACAACTTAGGTCCCTGTCTTTGCTCTAACACAACTTAGGTCCCTGTCAACGCTATCATATGATATAGTTCTATATAACCATTACTATTCTCTCCATTTAGACTACTACCATTATGATCATCATCCCATGTTATGTTTCAAGTACCTTTCAAAAGATAACTGGTCCCAATCAAGGGAAATCAATGTTCAGATCAACGTACATAAGTTATGTTTGATAAATTACAACGGGCCGATAAAGTAGATAAAATCATTTTATATATCAAAACAAGCGCACTAAACATACAATATTTATCGTCCCAATCAAGGGAAATCAACGTTCAGATCAACGGTTTCATGTGGCTCAAGCTCCGATGGGCCCTGCGTGTTACTTACTTGGCTGACTGAACGTCTACTCCATGGCACGGTTGAAGGGGCGGGATTCGGACACTCTCCACGAGTATGTCCTACGCATTGGCACCAAGTACATTTTCACTGTATCGAACCTTCACCACGTGATGGACGTCGGTTGTTCTTTCTCGGTCTCCCGGCTCTGTTCTTATCGTTTAACGGTGGATAGCATGGCGGAACGGGGTTGGGTGGATACACCCATGCTTCAGGAGGTCCATGTGGATTTATTACCTCTGCGTATGTTCTCCGGTAAGTTTCGGACGTGAAGAAACTTACAGCCAAGTCGCTGCAATCTCTACGACCCATATGTCTTGCCGCAGCGATGGCATGGCCGCACGGTAACCCAGATTTTTGCCATTGGAAACACGAACAAACATGGTCGGTCATATGGACAGTCGCGTGAAGATGGTTATCCCGAACCTCGTGCCTCCCATACCCGATTTCGCTTACCCTCCATGTCGACGCGTGACGCGCCCTGAAGAGAACTATCTCCTCCGCCTTTGGTGTGAGTCTATTTTGCAGCTCAGCTCCTTTTCGGCGTCGAAGTTGGTACCACTCTTGTTGAAAGGTCCGAAAGTAGTCCATAAGATTAACAATCGGACATCTACGTGCAAAACGGGAGAGTGCATTCACCGACTCTGCACTATTGGAGGTCAGAATGTCATACCGTTGTGGAGGAAAATGGGCCGCGGACCACCTCTCCGGTCCAACATCGTCCATGACTTTGGCTGCTTTGTCTGCACTAACTCGTAGAAGATTCATGTACCGGTCAAACTCCCGATCCGTATATGCTCTGCATGCCGCCCAGTAGACATCCTTGTAGGTGGTAATACGTTTGTCCTGGGTTTTGGCGTTCATCTCCAAATGTCGACAACATAAGGCGTGAGGGGCGTTTGGGTACATGGCAGAGATTGCGGCGCTTATGGAAGGAGCCCTGTCGGACATAAACCCCAACCCTTGCGGGTCTCCGATAGCTTGTCTCAACATGGACAGAAACCAAGTCCACTCGTCCCCGGTTTCGGACTTGCCTACTCCGAAAGCTACTGGAACGATGGAGTTATCCCCGTCCATGGCAACCGCCAGGAACATCATACCCAAGTAAGGGCCCTTTAAATGGGCAGCGTCTATTACCAGGACACGACGCAGATTTGCCATAAATGTGCGGATCTGCAAAAACGTAGGTGGTTTCCCTTTGTAAATGTTATAGTTTATAATGTGTAAACATATGACGTGTTAAAATACGTATCGCGGGTCCAAGGGCCACGAAGCACATCTCAAACCGTCCATGTGAATCGGTCCTTAGCTGGGTGACAGTACCTGGATTCTGCAACTGCAAATTATATAAATATGCTGGGAGTCGTTCATACGACTCCTCGAACGTGCCTCTCACCAATAGCAGTGCCCTGCATCGCGCACGCCAAGCTTGGTGGTAACCAATCGTGACGCCGAACTGTTGGTGTACATCGTCCATGATGTCCTTTGGACGCAATGACCTGCTAGCATCAAGAAATTTGCTTTTTAGTATCGCACCCAAAGTCCTTTTGGTGGCTTGTTTGTGGTTGGGATTCAGTTGCGTCCTCGAACAAGTGTGTACGTCGTGCAACTTTCTAATAAGTAATGCCCCTCCTTTCCCTCCCGCGGGAATCGCGTACATCCTCCACTTACAGTTTTCTCTCGCACATTCAACTATGTATCTGCCTTTGTCGGATCTCGGCGTGTGACTTTCGAAACCCTCTTCCATGAACTTAAGTCCGACCTGACTTGCCAAGTGATCCTTCGAATCAAATATCTGACCTACTTTTAACCTTAAACTGCGATTATAAGGTGTAGGTTCGTAGGTTTGTGTATGTGTATTCTGGTCTGGAAGAATAGAGGGCATATCAAAATAGTCATTTAACTGACTAAATGATTTATTACTAGGGGTATATTCTTCGTGATCATCACTATCGGTATCTGATCTGTCTATATCAGCATTACCCGTTTTGAAAACATAGGTTTCGTCATCAGCAACTCCAGCACAACGTCCTTCTTGTGGTTGTTGTTGTTGCGTCTCCGGAATATAATCAGGAATACAGTCGTTAAGACCATATGCATGATCCAAATGAACTGTTGGGCCGTGGGACGGCTGAAATTGAGAATCAGGCTGCTCCATTTGGAGGTCTTCGTCATCAGCGTCGTCATCACCTTCGTCGTCACCGGCGTCGTCACCGTCATCATCGTCTTCGTCGCACACCGAGGATTCGGCATACACACAAAGTAATGGCGGCCTTTCTGATTCGGCTGCAAAGTGCAGAAAACCAGAGATATCCCCATCGTTGGATAACTCCACAAATGACCCATCACCATTCTTAAACACTAACTTGCAAACAGCAGAAGGGTTGATTCCACAATTTTGCATGGCGTATGCAACAAACTTCTGATAAGTATAGTTTACTGACAATTTTACACCATGCTTAGATTTATAAGCAAAATTCCACTCATTGTTGTCTTGCACCCATTCACCATCGAAACAGAAAAATAGCTTAGCTTTTGCAACAGATGAACTCATTTTTTCAGTAGTATCTCAAAAACAAAATACTAAAGAAAGAAAGCAAGAAAGAAGTATGGAATGGGTGTGAATTATGGATTGCATTTTACTGATATTTATGGATGAAACAACCAACATTGATGAAACAACCAACAGAAATTGCAACCACAAATTGGTATTACAAGTACAATAATTCAACATTGATGAAATCTCAAACATGCCAGTGAATTTCAACCACAAATTGGTCTTCAAAGTACAATAAGTGTGGAAAAAAACAGTAAAAACATGCAAAGATTCGTGCAAAAAAGGACCAAAATGTAATTTTTTGCCCACCGCGGGCCTATCGCGGACAACCACCGCGGGGAAGGACCAAAAGTGTCACCGCGGGCATAGTTGGGGGGCTCCGCGAGACACTTTGGCCCAACAGGGGTGAAACGTAGCCCTAGCCCGCGATCACGGACCCCCTCCGCGGAAAAAATGGGTATTTTGGTAAAAATCAGATAGAAAATGGGTATTTTGGTAAGTCAGAGTCAAACTTTGGGTATTTTAATTAAATTCCCTTTATTTTAAACTTTAAGGGGGTAAAAAAATTTAATTAAAAAAGAAAATAAAAAGTCAAAGATGGTAGGCGCTAATTTAAATTTCCAGATTTGTCCCTAATCACTTCTCAATTGGTTTCATTAAGTTTTAACCATTGATTAATTTTTCATATCTTGATCAATGGTTGTGACTTGTCCTCATGTTCACAATTAAAATGAGTTTTCATTTGAACCCACCCCTATATATATATATATATATATATATATATATATATATATATATATATATATATATTATCGTTCTCTTTTGTAACAACCATAGATTATTAAGATCAACGGTTATAATTAAATCAATGATTATAATATTATCCAAAATTAAAAAAGAGAAGGTTGACATTTGTGCATAAGTGCAGAGGGGCATTTTTGTCCAAAATAACAAATATTAAAAATGGAATAACCTAATTATCAGGGCATGATTATCGCATCTATTCCAAAATAAAGAAGTCGTGGGTATTAAAATGTAATTGGATTGACAATATATTGCACTTACATTTTAATAAAATGTAATTTTATTAAAATTCTTTATACTAGATAACTATGTGCACTTATGCAATTGGATTGACAATATAAAAGTCTAATAAAAGTGTATATGTGCACATATTAAGTATTTGTTATGAGAATTCTTTATACTATATAACTACTTGCACGTATGCAATTGGATTGAAAATATATTGCACTAATAAAAGTGCATATGTGCACATATTGCATAGGATGTCCTCAATTGTGCTCAAGTTCATCCATTAGTTTTAAAAAAATTGGTTATGTGCATATATGCAATGATTATAAAAGTCTAATAAAAGTGCATATGTGCACTTACTGAGTATTTGTTATGAAAATTCTTTATACTAGATAACTACGTGCACGTATGCAATATGGGTTTTTAATCGGTTAAAAAAATATTAACCGTAAAAAAATTCAAAACATTGTAATATTGAAAAATGGATATCTAATTTGAAAATAAAAGATCAATTAAAAGGTAGTATATCTCATAATCTTGGAATGAGATATGTTTGTTTTGAAAATGTGAGATAAAATAGGAAAGTGAATTGATAATGATTGAATTTGATTTGTGCTAAAAATAAGGAATGAATATTGAATTTGATTTGTGCTACAAATAAGGAATCAATACGTGGCATATTGGTGGAATTCATAGTGAGATAAACAAGGAAGTAAGATAGTGGATATATTAATAAATTGAAAATACAATTTTACCCCTGATTTGTAAAAGTGGCGTAAGCATCAACCAAATATAATAGAGCATTTTGATTGGTCAGTTAATGGTTAGCACGGTTAGTATCAATGGGTTGGTTAGCAAAAGAAGAGATCTATATATATATATAGGGTACAAATCAAATGCAAACCTTGCATTTGATGCACCCCTTACAAACCACAGTCTGTATATGTGCAGACTGGTTCTGCATATATGCATTGTCCCATATGAATGTATGTCCATTATATGTATATTCTTGCACCTATTCATCTGCATATGTGCAGAACCAGTCTGCACATATGCAGACTGTGGTTTGTAAGGGGTGCAACAAATGCAAAGTTTGCATTTTACGAAGCCTATATATATATATATATATATATATATATATATATATAGAGAGAGAGAGAGAGAGAGAGAGGAGGGTTCAGGGGAGAACTTAAAAAAAACCGAAGAACTAATCCTAACCACCCATCCAACAAAATTGAGGGTCAAGATTTCAGTGGCATTTTTGTTATTTGTAAGAAGATCATGGGACGTCTTAAATACCCTTTCTCTATTAGGAGGGTTAATTTTGGAATTCAGTGGGAACCCCACTTTTAATCGGCGCCTGATTTCTCGCCTGAATCAAGACATCCCATGTCTTGCGATGGTTTTTCTTTCCCGATTAAAGGGCGCGAACGGTTCCGATGGAGTCAATCAGTCGATCTTCTTCATCTGTTGTCTCAGAGTGATTGTACACTGGTATGCTTTATGAACGATTTTTTTCGAGTTTTCGTCCAGTTTGTCGTTAATGAAAGCATCCCCTGACCGAAATTTCTTAATTTGAGGAGGTTTTTTACAATCTCGATGCAGTTAGTTGATTGTATTTGAGTTGAATAATAAGGGTTTTTGTTGCCATAGGTATGACGAGAAGCAGAGACATGAATGTAATGCAGGGAAATATAGTGATACTAACATTAAAAATTATGGTGATGATCATATAACCATCGATGATGAAGACGATAATGTTGCCTCCCATGGTGCTAGTAAGTAATTTTGTTTATTGATTGTGTGTGTGTGTCAACATTGAGTCTTATGGATTAAATGCAGGATTAAAGAAACAAAAAGTGGATGGTTCGAATTTACTCAAGATTGTCTTGAAGAGGAATGCCAAAAGATCCATGGAAAGACTTCCTAAGTTCTGGTTGGATTTGTGTTTACATGTTTTTAGAAATTAAATTATCGACATTTCATACATGTTTGAATGGAGGTATTCTACCAAGTTCTGTATGTTGGTACATGTTGATATTCGCATGTACCAAATTTTCATTCACATGTTTATGATTGTCATGCACATGTGAATCCACTTTTTTACCATATAAAGTTATTACGCACCATACACATCTAGAAGAAAATGCTTCCATCAATTGCAAAACAAAAATTCTAAACAAATTTAAGGAAGTAAACTTATACATGCCACTCAATGCTATCACAATTCTCGAGGACTTCCTTTGTAAGATGTAAGTGCTTTTCAATGTTGGCATGGATTTTTTTCCCATTGGTGCAGCACACTTATTCGAATCGAATTAAACTATCTTAATCAACATCATTATGCAATTAATTATCAACTAAAAACAGGTAAGGCAGCAATACTATTTGTTTGTGTTACATGTGCATGTGAATCCATACAACCATATTCACTAGCAGTGGCGGATCTACGATTTTTGTCTCCTGGGCACCTTCAAGGTGTATTAAAGGCACACAAAGTCAACTGATGTGTTTTTAGCCTAATTCTACTTTTTCAATGAATTTAAAGAAAAAATTGGTTGATTTTTATGAGTTTTTATGAGTTTTTGTCGATTTCAAGAGACTTTTTCGGTTTTTTTGTTAATTTAGGAAGACTTTTTTTGTTTTTTTTTGTTAATTTTCAGATATTTTTTTGATTGGAAGGGGCACTTACAAAATATTACTAGGGGACGAAGGGTAGAAATTTAAAAAAAAATTAACCTTAAAAATAGAGTTTTTTTTCTCTCATGGGGGCTTTCCCCCACTACTTCCCACATGGATCCGCCCCTGTTCACTAGTGATTCTTTTTTGTAAACACCTGACTTGGATTTGTTCTATCCTCATCGTAGGTATCGAAAGGAAAAAGAAGGCAAAGGGAACCAAGTCTAATGTCACTGATTGTGGGATTTTTGTCATGTGGCATATGGAGACGTACATGGGTCAAGGCGTCAAGAAATGGTCATTTGGGTTTGCTACTGAGTCTGCTAAACAATTCGATCAGTTGGAGCGCTTGAGGTCTAAATATGCTGCCAAAATTCTATTGTCTGATATTAACATGTGTTAAGTGCATTTTATGCATACATTCATATTAGTTTATAATTGCATTTTACGTCTAATTTAATTGTTTGCATATACTTTTTATTATATTTTTAGTTAATTTCCGTTTAATCGTCGTTGGGGATATTACATTGGTGTTTTTGTACTTTCGTCGTATTTTGACTGGTATTGCGTTGAAATATAGAGATGGATGAGATAAAGCTTTGGAGCATTCGATCAATATTTATTTGGTAGAGAAATTCAAGAAATATAGCAAAGTTGGACCAAATTTTGAAGAAAGAATTCTTGAAGAGTTGTTTTGAAAGAATAGAAATTAAGAGGGGCACAAATAAAATAGTTGCAAAAGTGAGGGACGCATTTTCAAAATTCTTTATACATGTATTTGAATCCTCCACTACCCCTTTTTTTTCTTTCTCTTCCTCCCCCCACGGCCTGTGCGCCGTTTCTTTTTATTTTCTTTGTTTTCTTTTGTTTTCCTTTTAGATTAATCTTGTATATTTAGTTTAGGGATAAATTGTTAGGTTTTAATCTTTTGTTCTTGTAGGTTTTCTTTAGTCTAGATTTTAAGTTTAGTTTTGGTTTTTATTTATTTGTAATCCTTTGTTTCTTGAGTCGATGAAGATGTGCAGAAGATAAATGTTTCAACGGAACAAAGATAAAGATGGAGTGTGACAGATTCTCATCGAACTTTCGACATCCGTTGTAACGTTTCATTTTCTCCATACTTTATTTTTATGTTTGAATTTATTGTTTAGTTAAATTTTGTGTTTATTTATTTCTTACGCTTTTTAATTTCTTGTACCGCTTTGCCTTCTAATTTAATTTACCGCTTTCTTAGGTTAGAAATGATTCTTGGAGAGTGACACTCCTTGGATCGATCTTTACTGTTTTCTTAGATTAATTTTACCGTTTCCATTAGTTTTATGTTTTGTTCCGTACTCTAGCTTTCGTTTGATTGGGTTGTGTGTCTCGTATAAAAAATGTTGGGATTAACATTTAACCAGTTGATTTTTAAAACGACTATTAGATTTTAATCGACTACTTTTTAATCAACGAAAGTTGATATGTGGTTAATCGGTTTTAATTTAGTGTTTGTTAACTTGTTTAGTCGGAATATGGACGAAAGTTTGATCTCGACTTAAGACCGAATTGGTTGATGACTATGGTCCTGACATGAAAATAGTTAGGGACGTAGACCGAGAAAATATTTGTTTTATCTAAATTCTTCTTTTCAACATTCGTATCTTACGAAAGTAGGTGCGAGTTTGTTTTAGAAAGGCTTTTCCACCTCGATAGAGGGTTAAAGTATTTTTACACAACAAGTACTCACCATCATCAAAATCCGAGACTATCATTACCCGATCTTCGTTAGCTTTTATTTTTTATGTCTCGTTATTTTTCATTTATTTCAATAAAAATCAAAATCACCAATTGATTTCCCGTAGCTAGGACATAGTCTAGAACGAGTTCGTGTTAGTCCATCGCCTCCCTGTGATCGACCCACCCGTATGCTACACTTCCCGTACGCTTGCGGTATAAATTTAAAACACATCAACTTGCACAAGGAAATGGTGCTCGCATTGACCGACACGTTTCACCTCAACAACCTTGAAAGGCGGGACGTAATTCTGGCCAAGGGTTTAGGAAAAGTGGCTTCTCGTTGTAACACCGTTTTCGGTTAGTGGTGTCGATGATCATCCCTAGAAACATATGCTCTTCTTTGGGTGATGGCAGTTTGATGTAGTGACGTACTTAGGTAGTTTTCTAGTTAAGGTTGGTTAGACTTGCTCAATTATGTTTATTTCATGTTCGTTTTGTGAGTCTTAGTATTATATGGATGATGTATTTGAATATTTAAATTCACCATATGGTTGTTCGTTTAATAATATCTACTTTTCTATCTTAAATTATTCATTCGTTATTGCATCCATTTCCCCTGTCAAGATTAATTAATACTCTTTATAATGATGGACAATTGGTTCATCTCTTAGGAAGCTTGTCATTAACGTGTTACCACAATGTAAACAAAATCACACACAAACATTATACGCCCAAATTCATAAATTCACCCTTTGTTTCGTATACCTTTTGGATTCTGGATGTCAATAACATCCGGCTTCGATATTCCCATCAACGACTCGATATCTTGCTCCTTGGTGCCTGTTGGTTGACCATGTAGATCTTCTTCTATCTCACTCCTAATTTCTTGCATCTTCTTGGCAAAGTCTTCAAGCCTTTCTTTGTCATTCACAAGCATTCCAATACAAGAATCCACGATAGAACAATTCCTATCTCTTGCAAAGTTTTTGTAGTCGACACTAGTACCACCGACATTTTCATATCCTCCCTTTAGTTGAACCATTGTGTTATGAGCTCGTGTCGCTCCAATGTTTGTATTTGCAAGACTATGGAGAACTAGTTTTGTCGAATAATCAAGCTTCCGTCTTTTCCGAGTAAGGTGCATTTTGTGTTGTGCAATCAACATATGGTTGTGTTTCTCCTCAAAACCGTATAACCTAAATGAATTTGTTTCTGGAACAATTGTGAATCTTACACCAGCTTCACAACCTGTTTTTGTCAAGTTTCTATTCCGATGTTTTTTGTTTCCTGTCTCCGTCAGACTGTCAAACTGATTATTTTGTGGCAGTCCGGCCTTACTGCACACAACATATTTCAACATAATAGACCTGTCTCGATCTTTTTTCTGTGTGGACTTCCTTATCTCAAACCCGCCTTTATCAGCGTACTTTGAATACATTTCGATTCCCTGCTCTAGTGTATCAAATATCGTATTCACCACCGGTTTCATGTCTTCGTCAACGCTAGGAATCCAATACCTTGCTTCATCAGGATACTCTATTCCCTCGGCCTTTTGTGATTTGTTGGACGTATTGCAATCATCACCTATGTACGTGTTTATGTTAATTTTACAATCGACGTGAATGTTCATGCTTAAAAAATGTTGATACGTTTCAATTTTGACATGGAATCCAGAAAAACAGAAACTGCACATGTGAATATGCAGTGACAGCGTAAAACATCATCATCTCCTACATTTTCACATCTTAATTTTACTGAAAACTTACTTGATTCGGAGTTGCCATCTTCATCAACGAAATCAACCATATCATAATCAGAGTTTCCTGATATGTCGTCTTCCAACCGTGCAGGTTCTTCATATTCATGCTCCTTTCCATGTTGGTTTCCTTCCATAGTCAACCTCTACGTTCATATGCTTTTTTCCGGAATTCTAATAATATTTTTACAATTTGTTTCCAAATTGGTTTTGTTGAAAATTAAATTCCCACAAAAATGGGTCACGTTCTGATGCAGCAACTTCCTACTATTTCTTTATTTATGAATGTACCATATTACCCTTTTGGATTTTTAAAACAACCTATTTTTATTCACATTAAGAAGGATGGGTGGTTAGGATTAGTTCTTCGGGTTTTTTTTAAATTCTCCCCTGATCCCACCCCTGTATATATTTATATAGACGAATGTTCAAACAAGAACACTAGCTATTTAAGAAAACATGAGAACGGCGGTCCATGTACAAAATCATATGTGATTTTACACTAACTGCAAAACTAGACGCGGGCGACTTTGGCCGCGACTTGCAAGTCGTATGGCAAGTCGCGTGAATCATATATGATTTTGTATGTGAATCACATATGATTTTGTATATGGACAGTCGTTTTCGTGTTTTTTAAGTAGTTAGCGTTCTCGTTTGAACCCACCTTTCTCTCTCTCTATATATATATATATACACACACACACATACATATATAGGGTCAGGTTCAAGGGAAAATCTCAAATAAACGGAAAACTAAGGAACACTCTGGTAGTCCTTCATCTAGACGGTATGCACTTGTGCATACAGATAATTTGTAACATGCACACGTGCATATGCACAAATGCATAATGCACAAGTGCATAAAATCAAATAAACAACTTAATTTATTTGTATGCACAAATGCATACCGTCCAGAAAAAGCTATCAAGGTGTTCCTTATTATTTTAAGATTTTTCTTTGAACCTCTCTCTCTCTCTATATATATATATATATATATATCAAATATAAATAATACTATATTATAATAGAGTAATTTACATTCTTAATCTCTATGGTTTTAATAAAAAATAATTAATAAACTATAGATGCCTAAAATACGCCTCCAAAACTAAATATGCCGAATGAGTCCAGCTCGGCCCGGGACTATTGGAACCGGAATCGGCCCGATTTTTTTTATTTAAACGCATCTTTAAGTAAATTTTAAAATAAAAACGTACTTGTTAAGTGTATTTGATTGACCAAATTATAATAAAACATATTTTTTAGTGTATTTGATTGACCTAATTATAATAAAAATGTATATGTTGGTGTATTTGATTAACTAAATTCTTCCAAAAATGCTTTTTAAAAGTGAAAAATCAATGTAAAAAAGATTAAGTGGGACCGGTTTGGGCCGGGCCCGGTTCTCATAACCGGGCCTTCATATTTGGATCGAACAAGGACGGGCTACGCCAGGACCAGTTATGATATCATTATTTGGGACCAAGACCGACTTTTGGCCATCTCTACTCCAAACTAACCGAGTTAACAAAATCATCTGACGACTTTAGAGCAAAGGGACCAAAGACGTGTGAAAATGTAAACCACATGTATATTTTCTATAATAATTTTGATTTAGGAATGAACAGTGTAAATTTACCACATGGATGAATCATGTAATTCACTCAAAGCACAATTATGAAGAAAAAAGATGTACGGTTGTTTAATGGTGATTCACATTGATTCCCTTACAAATACATGCCAAAAACCCAACAACAATAAAAATACAATTACTAAGAAAAAAGAAATATCAAAACTTTGACCACTATCACTTGTACAAACACAAAGACAACAAACACCCCAGCAGCAGCAGCAGCAGCAGCAGCTATATTATAACTACTCAATTTGTGAAGCAAATTTTATCTAGTCCCAGTTGTGTACCCACAAGCCTAAGTAAAGCTTGCACCAGATCTCTAACTCGAGAATTCCTGTAATACCCCAATTTCAATTTATTACAAGCCAAACCAAATGAGCCCAATGTATCCCAACCCGGAGGTGGGACCCCAAAAAGTAGAGCGGTTGTTTCTATTAAAATGGATTAAGACTTTATTCTACTTTCATACCATTTTCATTTATTTACTCGAACAAATGGTTTGAGGTTTAAACATTTGTTCTTGTTCTTTTGTCCAAAAATGACCATTCGTGTTAATTAACTTGATCAAAATGAGATGATCAATATGATTATGAGTGATCGATAAATCTCTTTATTCGAGTATGTAAAAATGAATCACGATGTTTCTATCTTCTATGGTTTGATATAGTTATAATGAGATAATTGATTACTCCCTCCATCTCAAAATAAGTGTCCACATGTCTATTTTAGTTTGTCCCAAATAAGTACAACTTTCAAAAGTAAATGCCTACTTTCCAATTCTACCCATGATTATGACATGAAGAAAGTCAATCCTCCCTCTCTTATCAAGCGTACAATTGTCATTTAGTTAATTAAAAACATGTGCGTCGTATTTTAGGACGGAGGGAGTATAATTTATGAATTACGTTCATTCTAAAAGTGCATGCATATGAAGTATGACTTACCTCGACTTAACAAGCTCACACAAAGGCGAAAAAAGGACAAACAAATGTGCACGTTGGTCGGTGTTGTCATCTACAAGACCACCCTTCAAATACGGATGTAACGGAAGAACGGAAGCCGTTTCTGGATGCAAGACAACACGTGCCATCTCTTGGAGTACAAACGCAATTTCACTTATTCTTGCCGATGGGAATGGACGTTCACCTTCACATAACATTTAAAGAAAACGTTAATACAACAGACATTATAACGCGGGTTTTGTTAAAGATGATACACACCTAATTCCTTCTCGTCGGTCAAAAATTTCTTCAGTATGAATTCGCATCTTGTCATAAGTATCATAACGGAAATTTTGCTTATTTCGCTTCGAGTCTGATTCCAGTTATTTGATTCATTGTTGTAACTGACAAGAAGCAAGTCAAATTATGCAGATGATTAGAAGACAGATGTGTACTACAATAAGATACTTAAAACAGTCCTCATCCTGGGAAAGGAAATATTAGACCTCTCGGGTCATTACAACAAAATTGGCTTTATAAGATGCCAAAAATGTCTAAATTTCCTAACAGAATGCTTTATAAGATTTAAGTTTTTAGGACCAAACAATTGTGCATCCTATGTAAACATGTTGCTATAAGTTGAGAAGACGCCTTTGGGCTTCCTAACAAGTTACGCAACTTTGAAATAATGTTGTCTATCATTATTTGAAAAAATGTCTCATAATACAGTTCTCCAAAGCGTCATACAGAAAAACTAATAGGACACTTTCTAAAAATTATTTGGACCCAAAGAATATGAATGGTGAATATTATTATGCATCTTATAAATTATTATTCGGCCTTGCAGTATTCCAATAACTTAAATTACAGTTGAGGCAAGCCAATTAGAATAAACAAATTTTATTAGAAAGCGAAGACAGATGCAAGGTTTAGGAAGTCATGGATGAAGAAATACCTGCTCAAGGAAAACAACTTATGCAAACAAGTCAGAGAGAATCTGCTACAGTGAGGAGGCACAAGTTCAACTGTCTCAACAGACAAAGAACATGTCCGAGAAGCACATCGGTCAAGAGTAATTATTAACCGTTCCAAGATCTGTATAAAAGAGTAAGAACATAAAATTAAAAACATTTTTGAGAAGTAGGTTTCAATCCTCTTATCAATGGGCAGGTAATAACTACTAGAAATCAAATCACATCCACAAATTATTATAAAATATCTGGGGGCAAAGTAGTCATTCTGGTTTTACTCTTATAAAGTAGTCCTTTATTTGTAGGGAGAGCTGAATTTGGTTTTACTCAAATATTACATTAGGTTAATATAACTTATTATATTATATGGGAGGCAAAACAGTCATTCTGGTACAAATCATGTCTAGCTCAGTTGGTCTACCTAAGGACGGTAACATCCTGGGGTGGGGGGGGGGGGGGGGGGCTGTGGATGGTATCCTAGTCTACCCGGGTTCGATTCCAAGGGGAGGCAATTGAGGGCATGAGGAGTACCCATTCCTTGGGTGGTCCGGTCTTTGACTGGGCTTACCCCCCCAGCCTGTGGTTGGGCCTTAGGTCCAGCGTAAGCTGGGCCGGGACAGCGGCGGATTAGTGGACTGCCCTCGGATGTCCGATACCGCCGGGGAGGCGTGCGTGCGTGTGTGCGTTGTGTTCGTGGTAGTTGATCGAAAGGGTCGATGCCGCTATGCCTTCAAAAAAAAAAACAGTCATTCTGGTGAGGTTTGTGCCTGTTTAGCCATAACTTTAGAACCATTTGCAATGGGTTGGGTTCCGGTGAGAAGTTGAGGTTAATGTGAGAAGCGTGAGAAGTGGTTATCAACCGTTGGATGAGAAATGAACGCACATTAGGAAGAGATGCACCGGATCAATTCCCTTTTAAGGTGCAATTCATGGGAGGGTACTTGATTAAAAGTGATCAACGGTTTAAAAGCACTTCTCACCAAAAATGGCGCTTCTCACGTGATCCAATGCCCTTTTGCAATATGTCCAATGCCACAAAGGTTTCTGCATATTATCCTTAAATATACAAATACTTTTAGTTCGACCTAAAAAAACTAAAATGATACAAGTACATCGGTGAAAAGAAGATTACATCACGAGAAGCATCGATATCCGACATGAGAATTTTGTCTCCCAAAACATCTAAAAGTTCCATTTCAAGGGATTCATCATCCTCCTTTGAAATTGCAGCGAGTGAACTGGAAGGAAGTGCACGTCCACAATATCCTACAAGGAATATTTCATAGACATCAGCAACTTCTTTCCAAAGACGAATTCTTGCAGGCCTGTTACTGCTTAGATCAGAAGAAGCTGATAGATTTGTTAATTTGTCAATGTCGTCAACAAGCAATTGGTTGAAGCTTTTAACAGCTAGCCCCCAAAGTCCACCATCAGGATTTTCTCTTCTTGTTATCATGCACCTGAAAGGTCAAAATTGTTTCTTATAAATCCATAACTATAAAGAAAAAGGTAAATCTGGGCCACATGCACATATGCATTTGAAGTTATCAAACTGCACCTTGTTTTTTGACAAATAAACAACCATTAAACTGCTATGATTTCTAATTGCAATTCAGAAAATAAGGTGGCGTTTGGTTGGCAGAATGTTTTTGGATGGAATGGAATCTGTCAAAGGAATTTGACTTTGAAGGAATTGGAATGTTGTCAGGTTTGACCACCTGTTTGTTTGGCAGATATTGGAATGGAATTTGTTAAGGAACTGGAATTTGTCTGTTTGGTTCACATAATGTAGCTTTGGAATTGGAACGAAATATAGGTAAATGACTAAAATACCCTTTTTTGAAAATTTTAAATTTTTTCAAAGGTATTCAACGTTCCAATTCCATCAGATTCCTTCAGAATCTGCGAACCAAACGCCACCTAAACAACTGCAGATGTAAGAATAAATCTAGCGGAGATTATGAAGCAAAGGTCTTACCTTCCAAGACCATGAATAATGTAGGGAAAAGTAATAGATCTCTCAGCTATTGGAGCCTGTAAAAACAAATCTACCAACACAGGAACAAGCTTTTCGGCAAATAAATCACTTGAGATAGTTATTGCTGACGTGCTTTTTGAGTCAGAGCTTGAAGATGGGGATTCTACTTCTACATGTTTGTTAGTAGTGGTCCCATTAGGGATATCACTGACACTCATCTTCATAGTATCTGTGGAGATAATAGTTGAATTTTAGCTTCTGAGTGCAGAAGGTGAGAGAAGAAATACAAAAAAAATCGTGGTCATGTGAATACCAGAAGTATAGCCGCTCGATTCAACAGGCTTTGCAGCATCTCCTTCATTCTCTAGAAAAGAATCAGTATTTGGAAGATAATGCAAAAGCTTTTGAAAGAAGACTGTCCACAGCGAAGGAAGGTGATTAGGTGGACGTAATAGTGGAAAGATCTCAAGTACTACACGCTGCACTGGAGGAACATGCCCCTGTAACCATAAATTGTTAATACACGGAAACTGTATGTCTTGGATGATCAAATGGATGTCTGGCCCAATTTAACTCAACCTCAAATGATGCCTAATTAAAACAATAGAAAAAAGATGTATGTATTCATCATAAATAACAAAACCAAGATATATATATATATATGTATAGTTTTATGGTTGACGAAAACTGTGTCACCTATGCTAGTGGTGGCTGATGCATCATGATCAAGCATCTCATCTCTTCAGGACATTTTTTAAGTAGAGTTAAAACTAACCAATAACCGAACCAAATAAAGTTCGGTTTAATTGGTTTCAGGTTATTCAGTTACCGAACTGGTTAAACTGAATAAGGATTTATCTTTATTCCTTGGACACTTGCTCAATTAATTTTTGCAAATTAAGTGTCCGTTGCTTCTAATATATAATTGTATCATACATTCATACTCAACAATTGACTTAAATTAAGTAAAAACATGATTTCAAAAACCAATATCTACCAAATGACATTATTTTTTTCATGCAACGTTGTAAATCAGGCAAAAAACGTAATACAATAAAAAACATTATTTACTATCAATAAAAAACATTATATAACGATACAATATTTAAATAATTATAGTATAACATGCATTAGGTTTGTATTTTACAAACATGAAATATATAGAATATTAGTAGAATGTGTTATTCAGTTTAACCGAATTAGGAAAAATTAACCGAAAACCGAACTGAATAAGGATCCTTATTCAGTTAACTGAACCGTTTAACCCGAATCCGCTTAACCCAAACGTCATCGGTTCAGGTGGATTATTCGGTTTCGGTTATTTTGACACCCCTAATAATAATCTTATTTTACTGGTGTACATTTTTACCATGCTCATGAAGATTTTCCAATATAAATAACAGTTAAAACACTCAAATGAGGTTTGCTTATGCAAAAGTAATAATTCCTTATGCAAAGATTAGGACTCACAAATTCAGCTTCAAAATTACTTTGGGTGATGTTTGCTTCTCTGATTGCAGACTCAATGATAGAAAGCAACTGTGCATACATGCTACTATCAAACATCCCTTGTGCATGCACATATACTTCTCCTGTTAAAAAGCGAAAAAAAAAATCAGAAAACTCTTGGTGCATTTAGCAATACATTGACAACAATTATAAGATTAGAGATTGACAAAAAATGAAACATTACGTTTGTATCACTTTTTTTCCATGTAGAAATAGCTAGGATTGTGAGACAATGTAAATAGTAACACAAATGCAAAAGGCCGTCCAAGATCATACAAATTATTACCTAGCCCATGTATTATCTCCTGCTTCACCTTGTTTGCCACCATATCATTACACGAAGTTGGGTTGCGGAGAATAATATCATAAACATCAAGAACAGATTTGAGATATGGCATTGGCAGATTTCCCTGGTTCAAGAAAATACATTACAAGTAGATTCACATACACAAGGTCATACTTTGTTGAAATGAATGTTTCAACTTACAGCACCAATAAGGACAAAGTTCATGGCATATAATATTTGATTGATTTCAAATTATTTACTAAAAATGTTTCGAATGAGTTGGCAAGACTCAAAAAACCTATCGAAAGTGACTTACCTTGGGGGAATGGGAGAGGACTGTTGACTGCAAACAACCTACTGCAGCAAGAGCAACCTCTTTACTGCCATTCGCAATGCTATTCTTAACAAAACAAAGCAAAGACTCCCATCCTGTAGAAGACAAATTTAACTTGACCATTATTCTGGTTTTTCAAAAGGAAGCACACAGTTTGTAGATGATCCAATAAAAAAACTTACCAGACCAAAAATTGGTTATACTTCTTAATAGTGGAAAGAAAGTACGCAGAATACGAGCAATTCCACCAAACACAAGCACAAGTGTTTCATCCCATTGTTTTTGAGCTGTGTTACGACTGGATAATCAAAACACCATGAAAATGTGTTGTAGAACTTAAATAAAAAGTCTAATTACTGAAGATAAATGGATCAAGAAAAGTCTACATTAAGATACCTATGATGAATGAGCATATGTACTGCTTTTCCCCCACGGACGCCAAGTTCTTTCCCATGCCATTCATCTTTGGAAGATGTTGCAGCCTGTAATCAGATAATTGTGTTCAAGAGAGACAGTAAAAAAGACCATGAAGTATTATATCTTACATACACTGCACCTTACTTACCATGTGAGAAGCACGATCTAAAGTAGTGAAAACATAATTCCATAGACAATCTTCCCACATGCTCTTTGAAAGCTTTTGTCCATGGCTGCCAAGGGTTTGAAAAAGTGTCCGCACTGCTGAGTTTCTAACCTAAATATGAATAAGGCAAGTAATAGCCAAAAGTTAAAGTAAATAACGACTCCCCTGATGATGCTGAGAGAGAAACTGAACAGTAGAGGTTTGCAAACAAACTATATATAAAATTGCAAGCACACTCACTTCATGGGGCTATTTGAATTGGAAGATTTTATATACAAATCAGTATATCTGTTGGATGATGACGGGTATCCTATACTTTTAGTTTCTATACTACCTAAGATAAAATGGTACCATATGGAAACGATAGCACTGATACCTAACCATTTTGGTTCATTAAAATAGTTCTTCAAGCCAGAGTGTCTTTTGTGTTTAAAGAGTTGTCATATGCCATGGGTTTCAATAAGAAAAATATGGATCTCAAAAGTGTCAGTATCACTAATTAAAGCGATAACAATACAAGCTGTTTGCCAAGATTTTGGAGTAACGAAAGCATGGTATTCAGCGTGCTTGAAGCCCAACTGGTAGGAAAAGAAAATACCTCTGGCCTTTCATCAGCTCCCAGATTTTGGAGTAACGAAAACACAGAAAACAACAACTTTTCATGTTCAGCTACAGTAATTGAGGGATCTTGTTGGTTAGCATTTTTAACAGTATTCAAAGTCTGTTCGATCTTTTCGTTCTTGTGGTCCAGAGTTTCTGCAGAATAGACAATTTGAAGATAAACTAATTTGTAAACTTATTATAACAAAAGCTGATCAACTGATAAAAAATCAGAACCAAACCTCTTCCCTTATCCTCTGTAGGACCCTCAAACAGACCTTTGGCAATAAAGTCAGTAGAAGTCCACAGCAGGCCGATTGCTGTTAAGCTGATATTCAATTCAGTCTTCTGAGCACTATATGCACCAGTAACATCTATACATCTGAATGAGTCCAAGTGACAATTTAAACAGTCAAAAGAAGAGTTGAAAACACAAAAAAAAGTAAAAAATGAATGAAAGATGAGTAACTCAACAAGCATTTATCTCAAACTAGATTGTACACTAAATCAAACCCCATAGGAAAATATAAAAAAGTGTAACCTATAAGATTTGTGAGGAAGTAGACCCTTGAGGGCTCTAGAACACAAACACCAGCTATCAAACACTCCCTACATAAAACCAACTCCATTGGTGTATTCCACTCATGCAGATCACTCTTCATAACTTCCCTCGTACTAGTCTTAGCAAATCTCTACCAGTCCTAGTGACCTCATCTGCATGTATTCTTATTTCACAGATCACTCTTCATATATTCCCGTTGGTATTCTCGTTTTTTACTTTCATGTATTCTTATTTCAAGCACTTTGCAGACGAGTTAATCACTCAGTAAAGTATTTAGTTGTGTTGAGACTTGGGAACGAGCTTAACATACACAACATTAACTTGAAGAGCAACAATAGGTTTGGAAAAACTAAGCAAGCACATAGAAATGTGTATGATCTTGTATAGCTTCTTAGATCTATATAGGAATATGAGTCATCATATATGAGCCGAGTGTCTTTAAACTTGGTAAAGTTCTCTGTTATCTATGTTAACAGCGTTGAGTTATGCTGTAGGATATTCAGTTTACTTCCTATCGATGTAGCGATTCAGAAGAAGTTTGTTGATAGGCCACCTATATGTGTCACTTATGTGAGACACAATTCTAACAATGGGTAAATTAGGTACTTCTACTAGATTGTGGGGTTGTCACTTCGGTTTGTCTTTTATTAGGTGACTATGCATTTTTTACCAAGAATATTTCCCGTTTCGTTTTTGTAGGCTGGTCCGGCCTATTGCTCTTTCCTTATGCCTATTTCGCTGTAGGGGGTTGGTTAACGGGTACAACCTTTGTAACTTCATGGTATACACGTGGATTGGCCGGTTCCTATTTGGAAGGTTGCAATTTCTTAACTGCCGCAGTTTCTACTCCTGCTACTAGTTTAGAACATTCTTTGTTATTACTATGGGTCCTGAAGCACAAGGAGATTTTACTCGTTGGTGTCAATTAGGTGGTATGTGGACTTTTTTTGCTTTCCACGGTGCTTTCGGACCGGCTTTATGAGTTTCTTTTCAATTGTGAGCTTTGCACTGTGGGAGAGAACCAGCCTCTTGAAAGTTGGGTGTTCTCAATCTAAAATGGTGTTAGCAGCAAACTCCATAATTATCTCAAATTTTGTCCTCGGAAGTTACTAGTTTCTTATGTTGATTTCTCTTACTTTGAAGTACAATCATTGTGGAACAATATGCAATATTTTTACAGCTTTGTTTCTTGTTAAAAGGCAACATCATAACCATGTGTACACTTGAACAATTATCGCTAATTATTGTGATAACAAACGGCTGAGTTTAACTTGCCACAGTTTACTTATAAAGACCCATCTTCATCGACCCAATTTGAGTTACTTGCGTGTTTACAACATTGTAGATATAACACCCCAAGCCCAAAGCAACATGTTGGCCAAATAACTTTGAATCCAACTTAAAACCATGGTGGAAGTTATTGGTAGCCCATAATTTTGAGCTTATAAAGAACACACAAATCTACTTTTCTATCCATGTGAGACGGTTCGTTACAAACTCCCAGTTAGACTCCTGGCATCCATGCCAGGCGTGCCAAGAATCTTTCTCCATGTAATCGACAATGTGGGATTCGCCTAAGGTGTTACGAACACCCCCCCCCCCCCCCCGGCGAGAACTTATCATGCCCAATGAGGTACAAGGATCGGCTCTGATACCTATTTGTAACACCCCAAACCCAAAGCATCAGGCTGGCCCAATAACTTCGAATCCAACTTAAAATCATGCAAATCTGATGCAAACAGATTTGGTATTATGTATTCCAGGAGAGGAACAAAGTAAGGGTAAATAAGTCTTTTGTATAAGTAGAGGCCGTTAGTCGGTGGTGTCGGGGCGCGTTGTTGGTTACAACGATTTAGGGAGTAATTGTAGAGATATAAAAAGAGAGGTAAAGGTCAGATGGAGGGATATGTTTTGTGTTCTGTTGTAAGGAGAGCCCAACCTCTCAAATCGTTGGATTGATTTCAATACAAATCGGTATCTTTGGTCAATTCGATTGCAATCGCTAATTGAATTGCATCAAAATCCTATGTGGGATTGAGTTTTTTTTGGGGAATCCATAAAGCGCGGACCAAGATCCATGATATGAGAACCAAAATATGAATGAGAGACTTTTTCAAAAAAAAAAATATGAATGAGAGAATATATCATGGATCTGAAGTGAAGAAACATACGCTGAGATTACACGTTCTCTTAAGGGCAAAGAGTTGTTTGGACAATCCATCGAAATTTCCATCTTTTTTATCAACTAACTTGAATATGAACTGAGATACTAAACTGACCATGACAACTAGCGACTGCTATTAGAATTTGCCATGCTACTCATTAAGGTTTGGAAAGGATAATACAGCCTCGTGACAGCATTCATTGGTTATTTACATGTACACACTATTCATTCAATGTGTAGGAAGGAAGGAAGACCATTGGTTTACTTTGCTCAAACAGCCAGACACCTGCTATAGAACAGAAGTAGTTCCCCGATCTGAGCTAGTCCGATAAAGCTGTTGTTAATTCAATCAGTTGCCATCCTCGGTATAAAGCAATAAACGGAGGCAAGTTGTAATGAAATAAGCATAGGACTACATCACAGATGCATGAATCCCAACAACAATGAGCTGGACAGGCTGACAAACTTAAACATGCCAAAAGGTCAAAACTTGAACGACCCATCATTAGCTCAAATACTTAATTAATTCAACTTGAAGATATGGAAGCACCAGAAATCAAATGTCAAAAAATTCTACCAGGAGGAAACACGCAAAAAAATGACCATATAAGTTGAAAAAACTCACACGTGGAGAAATTCTGAAGGCACGGTAGACAACCCATCGTTCATGATGACTCGTAGGCTCTACAAGAAAAAAGAGCAAGTTGGATAAAGTAATCAATTACAAAAACAGTTTTCAATACACAAACTAAAAATAAAGTAAAACAAGCCAATAAGTATCCGCAAGGTACCATATTTCATTAATTTGATTGGATAACGTATACATTTCTTTTTGAAATAACAGTAAGATGTAAAATTCACATTATTAGCTATCTTGCAAAATTATGATAGTTTCTCACAATTCACACTTTCATCTTCACTAGTTTACAGTTTGCTCTACCATCGCCAAACACAACAAACGGCAACTTTCTACATTTGATAATATTTTACAAGTATAGTAGTTATGGCAACTGGTAAATACATGACTGTTATTTTACTAACCTGGAATCCGAGGGTGACAAGATCCTTTTCAGATGATCCAGCAACTGATCTAAAGAAGAAAGGAATGAGAACTTTAACCAACATCACAGCACCAAGGAGAAAACAGAGATAGCCAATAGTTACCTTAGCAATTCAAGAATATTTGGCCAGCTATAACACAGCTTATCTCCATATCTCTGTAAAAAAGTTTCCAACACAAAAAAGAATATGCAGCTAAAAAACAAAATAAAAGTATATACTCCATCCGTCCCACAAATATTGCAATGTTCGATTTTACATGTAGTCTGACAAAAATACTTGAGTATCACCAAATACCCTTCTATATCATAATAATTGGGGATCTTGTAGAAAAAATAAATAATTTCATGGAGTTTCAATAATGACAACTGTCAACTAGATAACATTTTGCTTGAATATATACCAAAAAATAAGAAATTGTAAAATAAATGGGGTATCTTGAATAGAAACCAACAGAATTCATGTAACACAATACCTCCAAAATATGTAGAAGAATTTTTAAAGATCCAGCATGAACATCACTGCTCGCACAAGAACCATAGACAAGATGTAGTGGAGATATCACAGAAATTTCAAGTGCCTTCATTTCTGTTTTGGTCTAGCAAAAAACAGAGTGTTTATAAAGGGAACCGTAATTATTGTATATTATAAGATAAGCAGTGAAAAACTGTAACATAATCACATACACCAGCTTGTCTTGACAATGCATTCTCCTCGAACTGATCTGAACCTAAAACAGCAGAAATCGATTGATCCAAAGCTTTAAGCGCCATTGCACGCAAATGGTGATTAGGGCTATTAGCAAGCTGCAAAGGTACCTTTATCATGTCAATAAGAGTTTGTAATGATGATAGCACCATGTTTCAGAATGTGATGTATATTGTAATAACCTCAACAAAATGGCCAACAACGTCATCCCACAATGGCTGAATTCCTGCAACAAAATAGGTAAGCCACAAACTAAAGCAAATAATACAAGTTTTAAATAAATCCTTTTGAACTAGATATCAAATGAGAGAAATTCCTGTTCCATTTTAGGCTTGTATGTGCAGAAGAATGTAATTAGCACCATGGCTTTTAGTAGGATAAGTGATGGATATATTTATCTATAGTTTTCCCTTGCTATTATTGGGGATATAGTGGTTGATAATCATTTGTGGTGTAATTGTGCTTCATTCCATTCAGCTCATTCATATTCAAACCAATTACCGGCTTATTGATATAATGACAGAACATCAACAAAAAAATAGGTATAGATCACATTCAATAACATACTGTGAAGGTTATTGACTAGGATGGATATCATTCTCTCCACTGCAAAACTAATGCTTCCTGTTTTCTGATTTGATGTTTGTGCAATACCACTTAACGTTCCGGCCATGGATTGATGTGACAATTGCCGGAGCGCAGAAAGAAGTGATTTAACTGCAGATATATGCATCAGTCCAGAGCTTTCAAACAACTTCATAGAAGAAAAGAGAAGATGTTAGTTTGTAGGCTATTACAAAAATTAGGGGGAAGAACATGCAAGTTAGTGAAAGGATTTGATTATATCTATTAGTCAATAGCGTAATATAAAGCACCTGAGAATTCAATGATGAAAGAATACTGAAGTCACTGTACTGGCCAGATGGTTCTCGAGTAAGCTTTGAGACAGCTGCAGATACCTCCTATATAAATAAAGAAACAAGATTTTCATAGACGTTGGTAAATAGTCCTGAGTTGCAGCATTCTTCAAGGAAACATCAATTTCTTTAGTATTTGAGAGTGACTGTATTATAAAGATAAGGTCCTATAATGTTTTAACCACATATATTTACACGATTGTAGACACAGTTCCGCACTCTGATTCAGAACTAGAACTTGCCAGTTGCCACTACGTTCTACTTCATGGAACTAAATCTCCTCCGGGGAGGGTAAGATGTATGCAGGCCTTATCACTACCACGAGGAGTAGAAAGGCTTTTCCGTGAAGACCCCCAGCTTGCAAAAGATTTTGAAAAATGACTTTGTGAAAAATATTTGTTCCAAAAGTTCGATAGAAAGGAAAAAGATACGAAATAAAAGGAAAGAAACTGAGTTCAGAAGAGTTGAAAAGGCAACAAGAACACATAATAAAGCACGCAAGTACAGTGTAAGCTCCTAAAAGTCGTAAAAGTTGTAATGTCACATGTATGTACGTCATCAAAAAGATCAGCCAAGTCAGGTAACCAGCTTTGGAGAGGAGGTATTGTACACATTTGAATATACTGTTACCACTCTTCCCTTAGAAAACTAATAGCAAAAAAATTTAGGGTTCCACTCACTTTCCTAGCTAAGGGAGTAACAACGAAAAAAATTAGAGAATGCCAATTGATTCTTCAAAGCTTATGAATTTCATAAAAATCCAAATGTGGGACTGAACACGATTCAACAGTTACAGGAGAAATATCATAAATTATATCAAAGGCTCACTATTGTAAAGTCAGTTTGATAAAATGTCTAGAGTTACCTGGGTGGTCGCATGTGGAGAATGAATTGCTCGGTCAAGTGCTGCTAGAGTCTCCAAAACCTACAATGTCATATATAAACTTATTACTTTTCTCATGAATACTATTGCCACTAAGAAATATATATATATATATATATATATATATATATATATATATATATTCTGTATAGACATCTGAAAAAGGTAAATGACCATACCAACACCCACGAAGGTCCCAAAACATTGTATAATCGATGAGTTATGTTGAAGAGAGTCCTGAGGGCCTAACTTACATGAAAGACAAAAGAAAACATCTTACCCAATAGACACCCACAGTAAAGCAGAAATCTGATTTCACTAACGACATTCAATCAAACAACATACCTGAACATTCTTAAGTGTAAGAACAACAACATCCCTTTGATCCACCACTACTTCTGTCCGCTTTGACCCCGGAGATTGCAAACTACGGCTAAAAGAAACAAATACAACAATAATAGAGCTTAACTCGATCATAAGATCAAAAAACTATTAACAGCTAAAATAATTTGAACAGGAGAAATCTTAGCTAGAAAATGGCATAGAAACACGCAAGAGACATAAAATTAGATCCACCAGCTTCTCCCGGAGTCATAGTTGACAATGATACATAAGAACTCATAACAAATTTCCTTTCTATTATGACATTTGACAAAAATGATATATAATATATCTATAGACACACACACACACGCATATATATATATATATTGAAGAGAGTCCATATATCTACATAATGTGTATAGAGTCAGGTTCAGACGGGAACAGTAAAGATAAGAGAATAAGGAAACAGTCGAATCACATGCGAGTTTACACTAAAAATCAAGTGTAAAATCACATGTGATTCATGCGACTTTGGCCGCAACCTGAGGTCGCGGACCACGTCACCTGCACACCCTTGTGTTGACCTATGTGATTTTGCACGTGATTTGGCTGTTTTCTTATTATCTTATTTTGTTATTGTTCTCGTTTGAACCTCCCTCTATGTGTGTAGATAGATAAATATATGCACCAGTGGTTTTTATTACAATGCTGCTAAATTGTGTATATGGATCCCTAGAAGCCAATTGTGCATATTTAATAAAAAAAATTGGAACATAATGAAAATGCAAATGAACACAATCAGGCAGGCTCATATAACTGTTAATATAAGCTCAGTCATTTCTTGCTTTTGTTGTCAAACAGAAGTTGAAACTCTGTTTGTACCACAAAACAATTGTAAACAGAAAACACAAATTTTACCCAACAGGGCCTAATAGTCCAACTTGACACAGTCTCTATCAACACCACTACCAAACCACATAATCACCGATCAAGAAAGTCAATTATTTGGTTGATTTTAGTGATTGAAATTTAGCTACTGCTTCTGGCAAATTCCCAATTGGTACTGCATTTAAATTTAGCTTTGAGACCTACTTTTTGTTCTTAAGTCTTAACAAAGCAATCCCTTTTTTTATTAAGAAATGGCATTTAGAATCCCAAATGCACATTGCATGGTTACGCAATCTATTTTAATTTTATCCTTCGAGCATCTCCAACAGCTCCTCCAAAATGGAGAAGTACTTTTTGGAGTTTTTAAGACATTTTATTGCTCCAAGAACATCTTCAAAACCTCCTCCAAAATAAAGAAAGTAAGAGAGAGAGAGAGAGAAAGTGACATTTTCTCCCAATTTGGAGGATCCTCCAAAGTTAAAAGAAGGAAGAAAGAGATTAAAACTTTTGTTATTTCCAAGAAAGACCTCTTCATCCGACCAATCAAATTAAATGGAGGAAGAGAGAGAGAAATAATTTTTTATATTATTGAATATGCTAATAATATAAACAATGTTGGAATCTCCAAAATAGAGAAGATTTGGAGTTGAATGTAACAGTTTATTTGGAGAATTAGACTTTTGCTTCTCCATTTTGGAGAACTTATGGAGAAACTGTAGGAGATGCTCTTATTGCCCTTCCATTTCGTGACCTGGGAGAGTAGGTAGATCTTGTTATTCTTGTAGGGTAAGCATACTTTGAGTCTTGTCTTATAAAAATGGTTTATGCACTCTGTTTCATTCTCACCCGGTTCCATCTCACATTCTCACCATTGAATAGCTATACACTCAAGTGAACGCTTCAAGGCAATTAATATGGCATCCAGCTCTCCATGCACAACGAGGTAAAGCTCAAGTGTTCCATTTTTTGGGCATGGATTAGGTAATTGCGTGCTCATCCCTAATTATAAGACCATAGGATACTTTAGATACCAATGGTTTAACTTCAATCTAGGATCTAAATGGTCCCATCTGTTTGAAGGTATGAGTTTGTTGGTGTTAAGGAAGGCAGCGTCTCATGCAAATTCGTAGGATGTCAAGTATTTCCAATTGAAAGGGTCTGCACTCTAAAGTTTCAGAATGTTAGCATCAAACCATTGTCTTATCCAATATATTGGTTTAACTATAATTCAGGCTCTAGGAAAGTCTAAACTTATTTGTGGTAGTTCATAATAGTGATCTCGTGTTCTACGGAGAGGAACATGAGGTTCATCTACAAGAGGTTGTGTGTATCTCTAATATATAGTGAGTGCATAAACTACATAACATGTTGAAGGTTACCCTTATGAGAATTCTAGCATATCAAGCCTCGAAAAGTATATTCTATAAAGAAGAGGCCTTATTGTTCCAGATTTAGGAGTCCAAGTTCATATAAGAGTTACTTTGCAGTCCTTTATGTGGTCTTACCGATTATTGGTTTCAGAACAGCAAAAGTTAATTTTTCATAATTTTCACACTTGATAATCTATGTATCACAAAGGAGTGTGGTAGCTCTCCATTATTTTAAAAGAACACGTCCTAATCTTGACCTTATTCCTTCAAGTAGAATCCAAAGGTATAAAAGATTAAAAAAAATGTGTGAGGATAATGCTTAAGTGAACAATATGTTAGCAGTGAGTAGCAACATCCTTAAAGAGAAACTAAAACATAGCACTTCAGAAGAGCAGTTTATAAGCCATACGTGAAAGAATCTGCCAAAACTGTAGTCACTGATAGAATGAGAGATGGAAGAATAATCCCATATAAAACCATCTAGAGAACTTTCAAGTACCTTCTCCTTTCAGTTTCATTTGATGAACTTATGGTGAATTTACAGAGTGATGCAAGAAATGAATTCAAAGGTTCTACAGCCCGAAGAACACCGCATGCCTGCATGAAAGCATGTGTTTTTAATAAATTTGTGGAATTTAACAAAATGCCCTAAGGTAAGGACAAAAATGGATCCAGCATTTAGCAATCTCAAACCCCTTTTTTCTCATATGAAGTAACTATAAAATATATATAGGCTGGAAAATAAGTTCTGCCAGTCCATACTTTAGTAGTCTAGAGGTGCATTTACGGAATTAAAAGGTACAAAAACTGCAAAGGTAATTGTATAAGTAATACTGGATGCATAGCATATATCACAAGTATAATGAATATATACTGCTTGTGTGATCACAGTGCAGGTCTTTTTGTCTCTCCTGCAGCTTCACATATAAGCACATTTTCTGTATACTTTCTACTCCATCCCAAAAAAAGAAAATGATTTGTTTGACTTGGCACATAGTTCGATAAAATGTTTGAATATCGATTAAATATCCAAACTACCCTCAATAATAACAAAACAATTTAAACTTGTGGACCAAAATCAAAGTTATCAATATCAAGTAATAATTAATAATGCCCATGATCGTAAATTTGGATCCAAAACTTACCGCAAAGGAAATACATATAACTTTTGGGACAACCCAGAGACATAAGTGTGCCATTTTTTTGACGTAAGAGTGTTTTTTTAACTTAGCCAGATCATAGCAGACAGGATCAGAGTTCTCTATTACATTTTTAAATAATCTAAAGTTTTAGAAAATTAGCACCTCTGGACTACTACGATCCACAGTACTCTTTTGTCTTTGTCTGAGAACATTTTAGTCACATTGCAAAATTTAAAAGAACAAATGTACATCGACAAGATGATATGTCCCTATATTGATCAGGGAAAGCTGTGCAAGGATCATTACTTTTTAATTCAATGAATTGTTCTTCGAAACTACTACACTAGAAGTTAGGGGCTACCTGTGTGAATGCTTGATAACCCTTCAATATCTCTAAAACTATAGCCTCACCCTGTGATCTGTTAAATAGGCTTTAATGAGAAACAATAATTGGTTTTGCAACATAAAAAAATAAATACGCGAATTTGTTAAGAAACACAGTACTTGGCCAAAATCAAGGATAGTGCGTCAAGGATAGTCAACCACACTGAATCAACCATCGTTGTGCATAGAACTGCAGTTTTTCCAACAAACTTTGCCGGTGGATCTGAATCACATCTCGGGGATTCAAGCTGGGAGTAAGAAGCACATGTATGTTACAGATAATAAAGCATAGGAATAAATAACTAAACAGATGCAAAGTTACCTCACCAACGTCCACTGCCTCATCTGTCAAGGTAGCCACAGTAAAAACAACTCCAAGCAGGCCCTCAATAGCCAAAGTTACTGCATGTGCTTCACTTGCAACCAAAACAGCAGCATTGGATGCATCATTATCTAAACTCCATTCAATTCCTGAAACACAGGTACAGGTTTATCAGCTAATATTTTCTCTGGAAGGTTAAGCTCCTAAGTATTCTTGTGGGACACATATATTACAGAAGCCAGAAGGCAGACACAAAAAAACATGCATGTGTTCCATGCACTTCAATTACATTATGATCATCCTATCTTGTAATGTGACATAATTAGACAATCAAAATAAGATGAGTTCAGATGGATTTGATTTTCTGTAAGAAGCATAATACTCGTACATCTGGAAGTAATATCCCCTTGCCTCTGCAGTATTTTTCGGACTTGAGATATGGATGGAGTGCAGTATAATGATTGATGTGACTACAGCTTTCTATCATATAGAGGATAGTATCTGGACAGTCTTTTATAATAACACTAACAAAGGTTTGTCTTCATGGTTTTCAACAATGTGATGGCTCCTAATTCTATAGCACCTACACAAAATGTTATACATACAATACACCAATAATATAACAACATAATGTAAAAATGTAAACTGAAAAAACATAGATGCAACTACGAAGAAGTGCATACGAGTACTTTGAATGGTAGTAGCAGTAAATAAACATATAAATATTTTCTTGTTATTGATTATCATTACCCTTAGCTTTACTAGTAAACATTCCTGCAACAGCTGCCAAGCTCTCCTCACTTGTGTCCTGAAACTGAAAAATGCAAAGATATTATAATTATTTCTATTCTTGTTCATAGAGAACAACTGATGTTGTATGGTTCATAGGGGTATGCCTTGTAGATCATGCATATATATCTTTTATTTATTAAAACAGCCTTTCACAAATATAAAGTGTTTCACTTAACTAAACAAGTTGATATAAGCATAAGCATATAGACAATTTGCATTGGAAAGATCAATGTTCGAAAGGAAGGACATATTGCCACAACTTGAATGACGATCATCTAAATGAAACGACTAGGAGCAACTATAAGTTATTGAATTGGAAGAATAAGAGCATAGAAAATAAATAAAAACCATGTATTACCTGCACGCTTGAAACCACCCGAGCAAGAGCTTTGATCATACCCTCGACTACGTTTGTGTTCTTTGGGTTCCTGCAAAGAACATGGCACATCTCTATCTACTTTATTGGTCGAGTGTGGAAGTATTTTATAGACGACTTGGTGGAGCATGTAGAAGCACAAAGCAAGATTTTATCTTTTGTGTGAATTGATCTAAATAGGCAGAAAAACATAGAAGATAAAGATCCATTAATTTTTTATTGGTTTTAGATATGGGTTTGTTTATGACAACCAACAAAATTGAGATAAATCTAAGGGGGCGCATTTGAAAACTTAAAACTAGCAGATATTGAGGTGAGCAGTCAAAAGTAACCACTCAATTTTTGGTCTTTAAATTTCTATGGCTTGAAATGAAAATAATACATAATAAAATATAGAAAACCATATTCATTTTATATGAGGTTATTTGTTTCTATATGTTCTCATCGCCGCGGCATGACGCCATGTGTACTCAATAATTCAATATTGATGGTCCTTTCTAAGTATTGATAAACCTAAACATTAACATTGCATCAGGATTAATAACCGAAACCCCAATTCCCAATAAAGAAGCCATTGTAAACCACCATCATCATCACTATTGCGTCATTCCAATTCACTGTCATCGTCTATTTATTTCAATCATTTTTTTGGGTGTACAATTTCCTTCTTGTTACATCTATTCATCGTTTGTATTCCCATATCCCGAATCAAAAGCAAGGTTGACATCTACTCAGCAAGGTCTTTCCATCAATACTTCCCGGCAACCTGTTACCCATTTGTCAGCATGCCTGCACTATCTACCAAGTAAGGCCACCAATTTTCTGCCTACCTTCACTCTCCCACCTCCCCTCTATTTATTAACAACCATAACAGACTTAATACCAAAACTACCCCTTCTAGAACATATCCTATTAATGGGCTTGGGCTTGGGCTTGGGCTTGGGCTTGGGCTTGGGCTTGGGCTTGGGCTTGGGTCAATGCATAACATGAGATTTAAACCATCTACCGAGATTTTGACTTGTTTGGAGTGTTAGAAATGTGGAAAAGCAATATGAATAAATGCATATTTGCCACAACTGAATAAATAAACTGTGTACGAAAAGGGATGCATAATGAATAAGTCATCTTAAAAAAAACTTCAACTACATATTGAACAAGTCACCTTAACAAGCTTACATGTCAAAATTCAGAAATAGAATCCTCAGAGTATGTGCTTCCACACAAAAACCCTGCCAAAGTACAGCTAGTGATAGTTATATTGAATGGTTTTCGGAGGTAATATTTACTTATGAAAAAACTAGAAACTAAAACTGAATAAGTAGTTAGTTATATTCCGCAAGTCAAATTTACCCTCAAGATTTCAAGTACAAGAATGCGATGCCACAACGGCAAATCAAGTGATGTAGCCCTCACTAACATGCTAAGAAATACCTGTACATTCAAATTAAGATAGCCAAATTATATAAAAACAAAAAAAAATCCACCAAGAAACTTGCATTATATGTATACAAACACGAAAAATACCACACTCTACAACCAGCAACCATAAAGAATAACATCCACAGACACTTTGGATGGATCAGATAGAGCCGTTTTGACATTCAATCTTGAGTTTGATCTAAGGTTAGGATGTCTCTGTTAACCCCAATGTATCATCATGGTCTACGGCAGGAAATGCAAATCTTAATACGGATGCATAGTCACACATTGGATAAAATTAATCAGAAATTAAAACACTTAGAGGCTAGAGAAGGTTGGAGTGGCTCCGATTGAAGAGATCCTATTCCAACAACCCTTGACGTGGTTTTATGTTCTGGGCACTCTGTTACCTACATTAAAGGGAAAACAACTACACGAAAAGAAATTGACTTCTACCAGGGTAACAGTGTTAGTGGCTGTTTGTTCACCTCTTAATAGTTTCATTAAGAGGCAACCTCTGAATCGCTAAGAGGTGAATCTTGTTTGGCAAAAAAATCTGCCTCTTAATGGTTCTAAAACCCTCTGAATGTTTTTGTATCTTGGGCCTCCCTTAACCATTCAGCGCCCTAATTTCATTATGAGCAATTACTAAACAAACATATTTCATTTTGCACTGTATCATAAGAGCCTCTTAATCATTCTGACCACTTATTCATTCTGCACTGATCATTTTTAAGTGTGTTGATTGCAAATGCTAATCCTACTATAATGATGTACAGAATTAGTGGTTGGAGTTTCTGTTTGTTTAACATTCACAACTGCAAAAATATTGTATCAGAAGCATGCTCATCTGCTTTAGTTCCGACTATCAACAGAGAAAGAAAAGCTATACCTCCGATTCAGTGACAAGGGATGAACTATAATGCCTAATTATATGAGCCACTGATCGCAAGACGAGGCGGCGAAAATAAGGTTCTCCGGTTTCTCCTTCAATCTATTATGAAATACAGATTAGGTAAAGTGAAGATGCAATATGATTTAAACTAGGAAATGTTGATTAGACCAGTCACCTCTGAATTGGTACGAAGTGAAGTCATTAGAAGCGAACAGATCTGGTGGCGTAAGACCTGTACATTTTCAAGGCTTGCAGCAATTTAAAACTATTTTACAAGTAAATTCATATGTGTGTGTGTGTGTGTGAGAGAGAGAGAGAGAGAAATAATTCCATAAAGGATTGTATTGGTAATCACCTGCTCATAAGGTAGCAGAGTTCTAAACACAGCCACATAATTAGACAAAATAAACCTGAAGATTCAAAGGGCAAAACACAAGCATGTTAGGTCCTTTGGATCGTCAATAAAGATGGTCAGACACTGTTTATAGTTAATAGGCACCTTATCTTGCATTTCTAATTTACTATTGTTAACATAAAGCTTTTCCATTATTGAGTTTTCATTCCTATGGAATTCAGTCAAACACATCCTTTTCCCGTTCACATATGAACAGGTACTTCCCTGTGCTCTACAACTTGGAAAAGGAGGATTATGATAAAATAAAGGCAAAAGTTTTAATAATAAGATGTTAATTGATTTTGAATGTGTTTGAAACTGGTCAACATGCATGGATTTAGAAAAAAACCACCAAGTATAAGAGTTAGTGTAAGGAAGGAAGAATCCTCACTCAAGTATATCAAGTGCAAAAGTCCGCTGAATGGAACCAACACGTAACCAGATGGCCTGAAGAAGAAGAAGAAGACACATACCAATGATCTTTATACATCTTTAAACATATAAACTTATAAGTACTAGCAAATATAAAAACTTCCCAGATGCAGAAATTTTAGATACGTTGTGGAAATAGTAGAAATAGAAATTAGCACATACAGATCCACCTGCAGCAAGAGCTGTCAGGTCCTCAAGCAATCGTAGCCCAAGTTTTCCAGCTTTGGTTGGAGTCTCCCTCATCTTTGATTTATCTAAAGAGACAAAGTCTTCCTCCAATGACCTGCTGAACATAACTTAGATGTGTGAAATAGCTTGCAGTGGAATTATGTACTCAGTCATTTAATTAATGTAGGTTTAAAAAGATCTAAAATCGAAGTGTAAGTATTAACAAGAAAGTTTCAGCCACTTGCAGTGGAATTATGTACTCAGTCATTTAATTATTGTAGATTTAAAAGATCTAAAAATCGAAGTGCAAGTATTAACAAGCAAGTTTCAGCCACATGCAGTGGAATTATGTACTCAGTCATTTAATTGTAAATTGTAATACAATCACGTTTATAAAGCAACAAAAAAGGTCCATTTATAAAAAATGTTACATACTTGGAGTTGTTGATGCTATGATTAACGTCAAAAGTAACTGAAGAACTTCGTGAAACGTATCCTCCATGAACAAACTTGCCAGCAGGAAGTGACTCAGAAGAAACAACATGATCAAAAATTAATGCCACTGCTTGTCTGAAAGTAGCTGCAGCAGTACTGGGAATGGTTCGTGTCAAAGAAAGAAAGTGAAAAAATTAGTTAAGACAGAACTGAATATAGCTCAAACAAGAAGATGAAATAATGGAAACTTTTCATGGATCTTCCTGGAATACGACCATAATCCAGTTATACGCATCAATATGGACATACTATCACCCTTCATTACTAAAAGTCGATAACATAATGATAAAAATAAACAAATAGAAGTACGTCCCAAGTATTAAACTAATAGAACATCAAAAAGCACAGCTAATAAAAAGAGAGATGCCATCCCCTCTCACTAATACACCACCCTCTGAAAATGTTCTTGATAACTAATTGAGTAAATGAGTATGCAATATTCACTGACAAACAAATCTCTGGTTCTGAGCTAGATCAAATTAAGCTTATATTCCTAGTTGAATTGGGATCTCTATTAGGATTAGCAATAGGAATCTACTTTTTACTACCGTATAAACAGTTACATATGCATTGCATATCATTTAGTCCACATCATTCCATCTATATTTCCAGAAATCTTCATGACACTTCCTATAATAAGAAAATTTATCTTAACGGCTATCTTGTGGATTTACATAAGAAGAATACATGATTCCATCTTCTGTCAACAGATTGTAACATCTATGTGAGATTCCATCTTCTTAGGTTGTCCCATATAGGGAAATTATAGAACACATACCATTATTTCTCGTTCTATACCAAATCAAGATGCATACTATTATGGACCTCGTTCTGTTGTAAAGTAGCCAACATAATGATCCATTCACCTCCATCACCCAAAGCTAAGTGATGCCATCAATACCCTTATCCCCTTGTTCTTCCTCCCATCTTACATGCTCCAATAGGTCAATGTAAAGCTACAACATGCGTGATTCATCTTGTCTTTAACTTTTTCTACCTATACTTTGTCCCCGGCTATGAAACACTAAATTAATGTGTTGGATCAGGTGAAGTTCCAGTATTTCAACAGGATATTCGATGCCCTTGTTTTTCAAATAGTCACCTATCATCTTTGAGTTTTTTTTGTTCCTCTTATTGTGCTTCAATTGTGCCAATTTCGAGCCTGGGGACTTTGGTGAAATTAGTATGAAAATCATCTTGTTGTGGTTCCATCAAGTACAAATTTGTGTTTGGAAATGAACCACTTGTAATAGACCTATCTTTTGCATACTACCTTGTAGCCTCCTACTGATGGGAATCACGGTTTATGCCAAAGAATTGGTTAGGGTCTGGGTAGCCCTAAGGTTATGGTTTTGGAAAAAATATATATTTCCCAAGCTTGAAAATTCCAAATTTTAGCTTTGATGCCACTTTGATGTAAAAGAAGGCTCAAAGGAGGAAGAATTAAGGGAAGAACAAGACAAAGGAAGGAGATGAGAAGAAACTATATTATTTTGGTTGCATCTTACTTCCGCACGCTGTCAGAAGATCTGTTGTTCTCAAGAAGGCGGAGACAGATACCAAGAGCTTGGGCAGTATGCTCCTGAGATTCACAAAACAATTAAGTCAATAAGGATGTATATGACATATATCCTCAAGCATACTAGTAAGATGCTCAGTGTTCATTTCCAGATTTTGCTTTCATGTTTTTCATAGCCTGATAAATGAACAACATGAACAGAAATCACATACAAATTTACATAAATAACAGGAAAAATGATAATAGGCAAAAAGCATTTTTAGCCACTCCAGTTCCAATCGAGTGAGTTCACCATAGTAATCATCAATAGCTTCGACATCACCATCAGGGTCGGATTACTAGTGGAGATGTTGACATAGCATGATTAAAGGTTAGTATAAAAAATTCCCAACTCAGAAGTTCCTTGCAAAATACTAATACTAGCTTCGACCAAGAGAGAACAAAAGATAAAAAAATGAACATTTACCAAGATTCGTCCTATTCATCAATTTTCCTCTTTGCCTTCTATGACTTCTAATATCTCTTCCAAAAGATATAGATGCTCACTGCGTATTATTTTTCTTTCTTTTTCTTAAAACTAAGATACATATTCAAAATTTCTCAAAGGAGATCAAGATGTAGATTTATGATAGAGAGAGAGAGACTGTGAAGCTCAAATTTATAACAGGCATAACGGTATAAGAGTATGTCACCCGCAAGGGCACCCCCCCCCCAAGCAACAAAAAAACATCAAACCATTTCCAACTTCAAAGAGCTCAGTCTGATTACATGGATCATATAGTGGCAACAGCGGGGGGGGGGGGGGGGGGGTGGCGGTGCTGGAGCTCCGTATCAGGAAATATGGTGATGAAAATTGGGTTTAGGAAAGATAACAGTGGAGGCTGGATTTGCATGAGTTGGTGCTCAGATACTGACCAACAGTTGGGTTTGATACTGGTGGTGGTGGTTGCTTGATGATGATGAATGGTAATCGTTCATTTTGTTTTTGTTAATCATTATTCTTTTATTTCTGAGATGAGCCAGTTTGGGTAAATTGAGAGAATAAACCTAGAGTTCATCACTAACCTCAAACCATGCATCCATGCCTCATCGGCAACTTCATTAGTTTATGCAATGAAAATAGTGACAGTATGAACAACTGTGCTACCTCACTAAAATGAGCAATATAATTGTATGTTGCATATCACAACAGTGTGTAAATTATGCTTTTTGCAAACATAACAGTAATAGGGTGTGCAGTTCTTTACCTTGGTTAGTTTTTCTTGTACATGATTCTATTTTTATGTTTTTGCTTACTCGTATCTAGCATTTCAATTTTATCTTATTTGCATTTCTCTTTTTTGCACACTTTTAAAAGCTGGGGGGGGGGGGGGGGGGGGGGGGGGGGGGGGGGTCTTTATGAGAGAGTAACACGAGCTTTCACATTTGTGTCTTTTTTGTTTTTCGATTTTTATAGCTAAAGATCTTTCTAGAGTGTAAAATACAAGGAAATGGAGGCCGAAAAATAAAGATAAAACAGGTATAAGGGTAACCCATCTAAACAAGAAAAAAAAACTGTTTCAATTCAAGCTTGTTGGAATAGAAAATAATTACTAAAAACCCCAATGCATAAAGAAACAATTGAAAGTACTGTACAAGATCATAGGAAGAATAAACAAATACAGATAGCTTGAAAGCAAAAAAAAAAGTAAGAGGAAGTACAGAAAACACTTAACAAAGGCAGAATTTAAAAGCATCATTGCAATTCTCACCTCACCATCAGGCTGAAGACGGGATTGAAAAATTATGAGTACCGTTTGAAGGGTCTTAAGTTGAACACCTTCGTCTGCCATCTCACCATGCTGGAAAAGAAACAAAATTATACAGGTGCAACTACAAATTAATATATCTGGAGAAATTACAATTACATGAGTTCGCTTACAAAGTAAATGTTCCAATAAAAATCCTTCAAGGCCTATCCTTAATAAAAATATTAATTAAAAGAGTATGCAGACATCTAGGAAAATTAGTTTACACAGCATCCAAAAATAATAACATGTCAAAACAAGTAATACCCTAAACATATGCTACACAAGAGGACCTCCTGGTTCAAAGCAAATGGCACAAAGAACGCAAATATCTCCCAGATGTAAAACATTACCAACAAAGATACAGATAGGTTTGGGGACCTGAGGAAACTTAAGAACTAACCAGATTAGATTTTACATACCAACCCCTGTGCCACTATAAATTATTTATCTATAGATAGAGAAACTCATAAAATGAAACCTTTAAAACCCCTAGGCACTAACTCGTAAATAATAGCTCCTTCTACCAGATCACTTGATCAAGAACTACTTTTAATAAATGTCATAGCAAAGCAAATAGATGTGAACAGGTTGATGTCATTGAGGCATTATCTTTCAACCTTATTCAGTCTGCAGACTACAAGCCAAGGTTGCAATTTTAATTGGTGTATATCTGACCATCAAACAGTTGATAACAAGAAGAATAATCGACCAGGAAAGTCCTCCCAATCAAATGTCAGTTTATAACGAACTAAGATTAGGTCCAAGCTTGGTGCATGTACACACAGGTAAATGAAATGATCATTTGATTATGTTAGTTTACCATGTTTGCATGCCTACTTTACTATGTTCTGTAAGGATTGATATTAGCCTTCTTGGCCTACATGACACTCAGCACTTATATCCATAAACAAAATCAAGAGGATTTTGACATTGATCACAGGTAAAATAAGTAAGTCAAGAAGAAAAAGCTGCTCTAGATATACCACATTCTTTTTTCTGTCTCTGTAATTATGCAAATGTCCATTTTGTTATCTTCCTCTAAAAGTAACCCTATAAGCAAATGATAATAAATCTCTTATAGCAATAACAATAACAACAACAAAGCACTGTATCTCACACTAACTTGGTACCCTAAAAATGAAACCCTTCAGAAAATTAAAAAAAATAGATGAAACAATCAAGGCTTTAGTGACAGTGTTGCATAGATCAAATCCCTTCACAGTACAAAATAATTAACAATTAGGAAGAAAGATACAACAGCACTTACATCTTTTAGGGTGGCAAGAATCTCATTCAGAGCTGATGAGGCTACAGCATCATGTGCTATGAGCTTTTGCAAACAGGATAAGCCAATGACGCTCAATTTAATGGTCTTAACTTCACATGCCATCAAAAAAATCCTCAAAATATCATCATGTTGTGCAATTTCACTAGCACTTGACAACGATCGGAGCTGCAAAGTTACAGATAGCATACACAAATCTCAAGCTCAACTCTTAATTATCCCAACACTATATACCTAGCTCAAGTTGGATCACTGATGTAAAAGATGATAATCATCTTATTCAGCTTCCCTTGCATGTGATAGATACGCTAAAATACTAACAGCAGGTTTTAGGAGGTAGCATTGTTAGCATTTCCCAAGTAATTCTGAATTAAAATAGTTTAACAAAAGATGATAGCTCGTTATAGGACAGCAGAAGCCTAGGTTGTTCAAAATTTTCAAATTAAGTTTTATGTATTGATCACCAAATACACAACTCTGTACAGCAACTGCTGCTAAACGCTCAGGTTCATGAAGCAACAATTCGTGCATCAGCTACATCAAATGTTTAAACATAACGAACACTAAAAAAATGAAATCAATCGACCAGAAATGTCGCAACGTAAGGAAAGAACTCGAGAAGATAACATAATTTCTTTATTTTTAAGTAAAATTAACCTTCAAGATTGCGTGTTCAGCTCCGTCTTTGATGGCGGGGTACCGACGGCGTGCTTCGGCGGAGAGCGCGCGTAGATCTGACTCCAAAACCGCCATAAAAGCCATCCCCTTCCTCCTTTTCTCCCTCTATCTATCTATTCACACATATGTGTGTTTGTGGTGGGTTCGATCGATCGAAATCTTGAACTCAGATTTTTCGCTTACAGATCTTCTTCACTCCGCACGCAAGGAAGGAAAAATTCAGTTGTTTTGTTTAGTTGCTCTGCACGTGTTCCGTGCAGAGAAGCGTAGAAGTGCAAGGCCTGAACCAAGAGCATCGACAGTGGGTCGGTTCATTTTGTTTCTTTAGAGCATCTCTAACCTTGACATCAAAAAAAAAACAACAAAAACACCAATTTTGGTGGGCCAACAACACAAAAAAAAACATCAACTCTAACCGTCATCTAAAAAAACACCAAATTTATCGACCCACCTTAAAAAAAGGGAATTTAATTAAAATACCCAAAGTTTGACCCTGACTTACCAAAATACCCAAAATCTCGTTCACTTTACCAAAATACCCAAATTTTCCGTGGTGGGCCTCGCGATCGCAGGCCCACACCCACGTGTCACATCTCTTTGGCCAAAAGTCCCGCGGAGCCCCTCAACTATGCCCGCGGTGGCACTTTTGGCCCCTGCCCGCGGTGGTCCCGCGGTAAGCCGAAATTACCCTTCTGGCCCCTCAAGTTTGGGGCAAAAAAATTACATTTTTGGTCCCTGTAGTTTTTAGGTTATCATTTTATGTAGTTGAGGTTTTTAATGTATTGTTTCCTTTCCATTTTAATGTATTTAATATAGAACTTAATTAAAGAAAATATTTTCCCCATTTTAAGTTATTTAATAAGCAAATTAATTAAAAGATCAGTTATTGCAAATCATCTTCCCAACCGAAACGGATACAGTGCAGGTAAACAAAGAAATCTATGACTGGAATGCGTCTTGGATTCCGGTGATGAAGTCAACCTTTTCCTTGATGACGTCCTCCATTCCCGTGTAGTCGTCTTCGATTTCTTGTAGTTCCTCTTCTACTTCCTTAACTTGTCGTTGCACCTCCCGAACGTGAGCCCTAGCCATGGCCAGTTCTCGTTTCTTCTCCGCTAGATACTCCATTTTCCCCTACTGAATCCCCCTGTTATGGTTCCACATACCTTTTACCTTTTCGATATCGACGTTCGCCTTATCAATGGATTTTTGCACTAAGGGAGTAATTCGTTGACTTTGTGGAAGACCCGTCGGCTGGGTACAATGATACATTGGTGGGCTTTTCCTGTCATTATCGAAGTGGTAATTCTCCCATGCCATCTCCCAGTCTTCTGCCTCCTCAGCCGTGAATGGATAATCTGCCGCAGTTCGCCCATGGTTTCTCCACTCCCCGTCTGTTTCCGGTACCTTCCAGGTACTCCGACGAGCTCCATCGTTCAGTGGTTGGTAGGCTGGCGAACGTGAAGTTCCAGCCCCATTCGCCGACCTGTTCCCCCTTGATCTTGAACCTCCAGCCATAGTGTTAAGAAAAGCGAGAGAATGTTTGTAAACGGTGTAAAAGAATGTATAAAAGATAGATAGCAAGTTGTGAATTACTACTTCATCATGCCATCTACTTATAGCCGTGAAAATGTATGTTCTTCATCAGGGATGTGGATATGGTCAAAGATTTCGTCTGAAAAGTTGCCTGCATGATTCGTCTGAATAGTTCACTGCAAGATTCGTCTGAAAAGAGCCTGTAAGATTCGACTGAAAAAGTAACTACAATATATAACAATTCTTGGGGAACGGAAAGCCAAACAATTTGTATGTATTATTATTTATGTTATACTACGTATCTAACCTTTAAGGCATATGTAAATCCACAAAGATTCATCTTGGCAAGTCGATCGGGGCGTCTGTGTAAAGCCCGTACTCCGGTATGTAATTTCTTTTTTTAATTATTTTCTTTCAAGTTTGATTTATCGTGGTTTCCATTAACGGGGTTAGTCGAGTTGGGTCAAATCGTTAAGTATCGGAATTTTTGGTTAGGGGCGAGAGGCTTGCAAGTTGAAGGGCCATTGGTGACAAAGGCCAAAAACCCACATGGGTTTCGGCCCATGCAGTAAAAGAAAGAAAAAAATAATAGGTTTTTGGGGTTTGTATTTTGGTGTGTGGTGCGTGATCAACAAACAAAGAAGAAAAAGAAATCACCAAAACCCTACGGCTCCATCTTTCGTTTGGGTTGTTCTTGTTGTCACCGGCCGGAAAGAAGAACCGAGAGAGAGGAGGTGTTAGTCGCCGGCGAGAGTTGAGAAGAAGAACCACCGACCACCGCTGCTGCCGCCGGAGTTACGCCGGAGTCGAGGAAGAAGGGCGAGAGTGAGAGAGGGCTAGAGAACGTCGTCGTTTTGTCGCAAGGTAAGTCCTCATCTCCTTTTCCTTTTTCTTTTCTTTTCCGGCGAAGCAACCACCGCCGCACGCCGCCTCTGTGGTGGCCGGGCATGGGCGGTCATGGTCATGTGTGGTTGTGGGTGCGGGTGGGCTCGCGTAGAACGATCGAAAGAGAGGGTCGGTGATATGAGAGTGGTGTGTGCGTGTGTGCGTGATCGCCGCCGACCATCACCGCCGCCGGAGGCGGCAAGGGGGGTGGTGCACGGCTGTTGTTACACCTTGGTATGATCTGTTTCCAGTAGGTTTAGGCTTCCCGGGGCTGTTTGGATTAAGCATTGACTTAATGGGATTATAACCTTTAGTTATCATTTTATGTGAAAACGTTTGTCTGCCACTGTTTTGCGACGGACATAACTTTTCCGTCGTAGCTCGGATTGAGGCGAATCCGGTGCCCACGGTTCACATTCTGTGCCGGGCACACTTTTCGTGTTTTAGCGGAAGTCCGGTTCGGCCTCTAGCTAGGCGTAAATTGGCTGTTTATACAGCAGATCCGGATGTGGCAGATCGCGTTCCGTTTTATTAGTCTCAGTTTCTGCCACTGTTTTGGGAAAGCCATAACTTCTGCTAGGAATGTCGGATTGGGATGAAACCAGTGCCAAAAGTTCCCATTCTGAGTCTAGTAAGTTTCTTATGTTTTGCGGAAAAACCAGTTCGGACCGTAGCTAGTGTCAAACTGCTGTTTTATAACGAAAGGTGCTGTTTTTCGCTGTGCAGTTAACCAGTTTTGTAAAATCCATATTAAATTGTAGAAAAATCGTTAGGAGGTGTATAATATGTCCTTGGAACCCTAACTCTGAGCACTTTCTGGTTATGAAATTTAATTGAGGATTTTCTGGGTTTATGGAGGTCGGAACAGGTCCCGAACAGACCTGTTTGGTTAGACCGAAAAGTCGTTTTAGTGACGATTTAAGGGTGCGTCGTGTTTTAGGGTCCGGGTCTCGTGTTAATACATTTTAACGATTGTTTAGGTGTTGGGAAGTGATCTTGGATTTGTGAAGCTTGAATTATTGTTTGTGAGCTAGGCGCGCTTACGAGGTGAGTTCTCTCACTATAACTAATGTCGGTTACTTTTTACATTACGATTTGTACGTGTATGGTAGTTTTAATTGTTTGTGATGCGGGACTAAATAGTGGGGCGTCTAGCCGGACCTTTATTGTTATGACTACGCGGGTGGCGTAGGAGTTCGGTGGGGCCGAGGTTTATATACGCGGGTGGCGTAGTGACTCGGCGGGGCCGAGGTTTATATACGCGGGTGGCGTAGGAACCCGGGGGGAGCCGAGTAATGCTTGCACGGTTATTGTGTGGTCGGGTGGACCAGCTTATGCCTTTGGGTGGGATGGTGTAGGTATGCATGTTTATGATTTGTTCGTAGACTTGTATGCTGTTTATGTGCAATTATCTGTTTAGAGGTGGTGTGGAAATAACTGTGTTATTTATGGTGTCTGAATTCACTAAGCTTCGTGCTTACCCTTTCCAATAAAATTGTGGTTTCAGGTACGAGTGGCTCCAAGGCGTGACGAGTACACACTGGCGCGTGGGAAGAGTTGATTACTTTTATGATTTTAATTTTAGACATTTATTTCGATGTTTATTGTTCGTAAGAATATTAATTATGAGTTTGAAAATGAGATGATTGAATTATTAAATGAGTTTTTATTAATGAAATGTTACTTTAAAAATTTTTAATTCCTTGTAATTTTTGGGACGTTACAACTTGGTATCAGAGCACAGCTTGAGTGAATCAAACGCATCTCGGTGTGTTTGATCTCAAGTTGCGGCTAGGAAATTCTTCTCTTAAAATTTTTGGAAAAATAAAAGAAAGGAAAACCCGTTTGGGAAACGGTGATCGAGGGCGCAGTGTGTACAGTCAGCCGGAGCAAAAGGGAAAGGTACGGTACTTAGTGTATTTATCGCTTTCTAGATCATAGGGTATGCATGCTAGATTGCCTATGTTGTTTACACTGTACTGTATGATGATTGCTTGCTAGTAGGAATCAATGCTAGTCATAGTAGGTTGTTAAGTGGAGGCCCTATAGGTTGTATGCAGTAAGAATCATATAGCCTTAGAATATTTGATTTAGTTCTATTGCGCAGCTCTTGTTTGAGTCCAACCGTTCTAGGATAGAATCTTGTATTCGAATGTCTATTTGATTCACGCTGCATGCGACTGGGTATTCGCGAGGCAACTCGTTATGGCTAATGGGGATTCCGTGGTAGCAAGGGTAGTGGGATGAGATGAAATTCCTAGTGAGCTGGGAATAGCGTTTACATATGAGTACGTATGCAAAATTGCTTTCTAGAACATAGGAGTATGTATGCTAGATTGCTTGGTGCTTAATACACTGTATTGTATGGTTGTTACTTGCTATTAGGAACTTATGCTAACTTTGATAGGTTGTTAAGCGAATGCACTATAAGGTTGTATGCGGTAGGAACCGAATAGCCTTAGAATGTTGGATTTAGTTCTATTGCGCAACTCTTGTTTGAGTCCAACCGTTGTAGGATAGAATCTTATATTCGAATGTCTATCTGGTTTCCACTGTATACGACTGTGCGTTTACGAGGCGACTCGTCAGGGTTAGTGGGGGTTCCGCCCTAGCAGGGGTAGTGGGGTATTATGTTTATTCCTAGGGAGCTAGGAAGAGTGTGTATATGCGTCAGTATGGATATACGTGTATGGTTTTTGTTTGGGCGAACAACTACTTGGATACTCGGGATGGGACTCGGAGCGGACAGTGATAGGTGTAGATGGTAGTAGTAGAGCTCCTACTACCGGAAGCACAGGATCAATGTTCGAGTCGGGGAAAGTCGCGAGGACTCCATGGAGTCGAGCGTGAGCGTGGTAGGGTGAGTTATTATGTGCTAATGACTCGTTGTAATTTCTTTTCCTAGAATGGTCAACACTAGAAGAAACAACGCGGCTGAACCGCGGACTGAGGCCGGGATCACTGAGGAACAGATTAGAGAGATGATTGCTACCGAGGTAGCATACGCGATCGGGGAGGCGATTCCCGAGATTATCACTGCCATCCGAGATGAGGTGGTGGTTCTGATGGAGGAGCGGATTGCAGCGATTCCACCGCCTGCGGGGGGACAGCCCTGTGCTAGAGAGTTCCAGTACCGGGATCTCTCTGCCTGCTCCCCGCCAGAGTTTAAAGGAGACCCGAGTCCAATTATCAGCATGCGGTGGATATCCGATATGGAGTGTGCGTTTCTGACCAGTGGTTGCCCGGATAATCTGAAGGTTCGTTTTGCCGTGAACTTGCTTCGTGGCGGAGCAAAGGATTGGTGTGCTACAGCGTTGACGCTCGCTGAGCGCACTACTTTGACTTGGGAGGAGTTCGTCGTCCGTTTTCGCGCAGAATATGTACCTCCGGTAGAGATGGAGCGGATCGCCAAGGAGTTCCTGGAGCTCACGCAAACTACAGAGACGGTGAAAGAAATGAACCGTAAGTTCACCGAGATGGCATTGTTTTGTCCCCAGTATGCTGCATCGGAAGAGATGAAGATGTCGCGGTATAAAGATATGTTGCGTACCGAGATTAGGGAATTCGTGAGCACAGCGCAGTATGCTTCCTTATCTGCGATGATGGATGCGGCCCGGAGGAGGGAACTCGAGTTAGAAACCCAAGCGAAGAAGAGGAAGGCGGCACAGACGGTGACGCCGATCTCTGCGGTGCCACAGAAGTCGAAGTTCACTGATTCGCGCGCGGGTTCGAGGAGTGGCGGGTTAAAGCCCAGTGATACCGGGATGAGGAGATCTGAAGGGTGTTTTAAGTGTGGACAGTCCGATCATTTTAGCCGGGACTGTAGGGTGCCGTTAATGGTCTGCTTTAACTGCAAACAGACGGGCCATGTGAAGGCCAACTGTCCTAGTGCGAGGGTAGCAGATGGGAGTGGGACACAGGGGGTGCCTGCGAATGCCCCATTGCGTATTACTGATGATCGAACGGGTCAGCCGGGGACGGAAGCGGCTCGAGGCAGAGTTCACCAGCTGACGGTGGAGGAGGCACAGGCTACGCCTAAAGTGGTGACAGGTATATTTTGCCACTTGTTTTCTGTTTTGATTATCGTATATAGTTGCTTTTTGCTTAAGCTGTGAGATTAAGTGCGTTCTTAGTTAACTCGGTGTCTGCTGTAGTGATGCTTGATAGCGGGGCTACCCATTATTTTCGTGCCTCACACTTGTAGTGAGCGTTGGGCAGTAGTATAGGACGGCTAGGTTGTCCACTTGTGGTCGAGGTTGATGTTGTAATATGTGCTTTAAGTAGACTGTTTCGGGTCGAGGTTGAGGATTGAGCTAGAATTTTAGGCTTTTGAGCCGACTTTGTTTTAAGGAAAAACCGTTAGATAATTGGACGTGAATTCCAACTTGCCCTTAGAGGTTTAAAGGACCGGATGACGATAGTGGACCGGAGAGATTTGGAGTAGTACGAGTCGAGACGTAGAATGCCGACTAAGTCATGCACAAAGTTTGATTTTGAAAATAAAATTTGCCTTAACTAATTCTTGCGTTTCCTGTCCTTAGGGGTTGTGTTGTAGAATTTTGAGAGAATATTTTTGGTAGCATTTTACCATGAGTTGTTTGGTGCGCTTTCTAGTCAGCTAAATATTTTATTGTCAACAAACCGTTTCCTTGTTTCGTATAAATAACTGATGCGCGCAAAAAATTTAGTTGGTAAAGCTTCGTTCCATATCATTTTGAATTTTGTAAGTAAACTGAACGACAATGGAATGATTTTCAATATGATTTTTACTACGTGAGACGAACGTGTTCATTTTTGCGTAATCACCGACCTGGTAATAGTAGTCTATTGCATACGGTCTTTTTGAAGTGAAAAATCTTGACATTGAAAATATTTTGTAAATGATTTGTAATTCATTTGGGAAAAGCGCTTTTAAGTGTTATGTGTCATTTTGAGCATTTACATATTTGGGGGAGTGAGTCATTCCGGGATAGGCATGATGGTTGGTAGACTGTTTACATTAAATCCTTGGTCAGGTTAGTCAGACGTTGGTAACGGTCGGTTGGGTATCTCGGGGTGGGACCCCGGTATCCATGTGTTATGACTTTGACTTTCCAGTAGGCACTAAGAGGATACAGTCTTGGGCACTTACCTGAGAGGTAGTTCCGATGTGCCGGGACTTGAGACGAACCTGGGAGGTAGGCGTTAAGGTGTATCTTGTTACGGTGTAACTAGGTTTCCTAGGGCGGGTATTGGTAGTAGTAACCCTGAGATGTCTACTTGTGATGAATGGTTGTAGTGGAATGACCTTCGTGGGTGATTATAAATTTACTGGTTCAATGATGCGTGTAAGGTAAGTTTTGGGAGTCTATTAGAACTCGTAGGAGTTAATCGACGGTTAATGGTAGGAATGATCGGACCCGAGTATCCAGTTGGGTATACTGGTGGGCAACTTTAGAATGGTTAGAGCTTGAGGTTGAGATGAGGGAGAACTATCCGGAGCTATTCGCCGGTCTAGACTTCGAGGACGAAGTCTAATCCAAGTGGGGGAGAGTTGTAAAGCCCGTACTCCGGTATGTAATTTCTTTTTTTAATTATTTTCTTTCAAGTTTGATTTATTCACTTGTCAGGATCGATTCTTAACAAGAATTAAACTTCTTAGAAACAGAATTTAGAGAATCTTGCGGAATAGAACTCTAAATCAATTAAAGAACAATCAATAGAATTCAACACACTGTATATATCAAACTGTATTACAAGCTTTACACCAAACCTCAATCTTGTTGAACAGGCTCAACAAGACGACTTCTACTTCTCTAGAAATAGGATCTATGATCTTGAGGTTAATTTTCTCTGAATGGCTAAACAACTTTTTGAATAATTGTTCTCTATATCGTGTATCTTGTAGATTTTATTCTAATAGCTATCAATACTATTTATACAAAAGTAATTACAAGATAACTATCAAAAGTAAATTGATCTTCTGAATCTTCGTTAAACATATCTTGATCAATTCCTTCTTTGTCTCCAAAAGTATCGCATACCAAACTTATCAAGTCAGCAGTATTAACAATGATTTGGCTCAGCAGCATTAACGACCTTCAGCAGTATTAACCTTCACAGTCTTCTAGCAGTAGTATCTCAGCTCAGCAGTACTAACCATGTCTAGCAGTAGTAATTTGGTCTAGCAGTACTAACCGTGTCTAGCAGTAGTAACTTCGTCTAGCAGTAGTAACTTGGTCTAGCAGTACTAACCTTGTCTAGCAGTAGTAACCTTGCCCAGCAGTAGTAACCTTGCCTAGCAGTAGTAACGAAGAACTGGCAGTAGTAACATTGTCTTAGCAGTACTAACCATACTTAGCATATCTTCAGTTCCCAACATTCTCCCCCTAACTTGACTTTTAGGAAAAGAAGTCAAGTTCTTCAGATGATGCTTCCAAAACCTAATCATACATGCCTAGATTAGGATTCAATCCCAGACTTTGATTGAGAATCCTTTTTACCAAGAATCTACCCATTGCTGAATCCTTGTTGCAGGTCAGCTTAGTATGTAACATTCCTTTCAGCCTCTTCATGCTGTGATTGTATATTTCATCCACCAGATAGTATTCTTGAGTTGCAGAGTCAAGGGAGATGACATATACTCCACAGTTTTCATAGAGCATCCAGTTGGTAATGGCTTGAAACTGTGTGTTTATCCTATGCTGAACTGCTTCAGGTTTGAACATTTGGCACAAGAATTCAAGTACCATTTTAGAGATTGACATCCCTTGCTCAGTCAGCATGTTTTCATATAGCCTCATCCCAACTTTGAACATTTCTTCTAAGTCTGATCTTGAGCAAGTTCTGACAATTTTTCCTCAAGTTGAAAAGACTTCAAATTTTCCATCTGCTCTTTTTATCCTAATGAACTCCTTTCTACCATCTTTCAAAGTGTCCCAAAAGATGATTTCAGGAGCCTTAGATGATATTGGTTCAGCCTGAATTGGAATTGGGTTAGAGTCAACACCAGTAATATACAAATCACATTGGGCATCAGTTTGTGATTGTACATTGCTAGATTGCCCTGATGGAGTTGCCACTTCTTCTTCAGCAACTTTTGGATCAGATTTTTCTTTCATTGTTTCCTCCTGGGCCTCTTCTGCAGTTGGCTCCACCCTTGGCTTCTTTTCATTTTTCTTCTGTGAAGTTATGGGCTTGGTGCTTGGTCTTTTCTTTGACATCATCTTGGTTCTTTTAAGAGTTCTAACAGCTTCAGTAGTTGGTTCAGCTGTTTTAAGTTTTTCAGCAGCAATAACCATTTCTGCTGCTATGGCTGTTACTGCTTCTCTTAGAACATGTAATGATGCTGCTTCAACACTGTTCTTCACAATCCAGTATACTTCTTCATCAATTTCAGCTTGAGATGTAGTTACTGCTTCCTGCTTAGTTTCTGCTGCTTTTTCTGTTTGGCCTTCAGCAGCATTAACTGTTTCTGCTGCTTGTTCAATCTCAGCAGCATTAACAGTTTCTGCTGCTGTGGTTTCTGCTGCTGTTGTAGTTTCTGCTTCTTTAACAAGCTCTTCCACCTTTTCTGTCTCCCCCTTATTCTGTGTACTGGACTCCCCCTTAAACTGTGCATTATCCATTTCCATCTCAGTCTCCATCTGAACTGTCTCCCCCTCAACTTGTAGACCCTTTTTATTCAGTTCTGCTTCTGATTCTGACTCTGACTCCCCCTTTTTGGGAGCATCATCAGTTGGAATTCTTCTTCTCAGCACAAATCTTGCCTTTTTCTTTCTGTGCAACAACTTGGTGACCATCTTCTTGAGCTTCTCAATTTGAGACTGTTGGTAGGTGACCACAGTCTTCAGTTGCTCAATCTCCTTCTTCTGTGCCATAACATCCAAGTTGACATTTCCAATGGTTTCCATCAATTCAACATAGTTATATCTATCCTCACCTTGTTTAGAAGTGTTTACCTTCTTTACAGGATCACTGGAAGTATCCATCAATTCCTCTTTGTTATGTCTATCCTCACCCTTTTTAGAAGTTTTTACCTTCTTTAAGGGATCCTTGGAAGTTTTAGCAGAAGCCTTCTGCCTAGCAGAAGCACTAACTGCCCCCTTGGTTTCTTGGCACCTGGGTCCTCCTAATGATTTCTCATTTAGAGTTGCCATGGGGAAGGTCTTATTTATGTTACCACTGTCCTTCTCTGTGCTAGCAGAAGTAGTGGCAGCCTTAGCACCCATATGCTCATCCTTCTCCTTAGAGAGCACCTTCTTGGGGTTGGGAGACACCCCTGTGGTTTCCCTGTTGATATTCTCAATTGGAGAATGCTCCAACTGAGGGCTTAAAGGCTTAGGGCTCTGAGTAGGTATATCAAGGGAAGGAACCTTGTGCACCTTTCTTCTTTGAAACTTGTTGGATAACACAGGAGTGGGCTTTTGAAGTATGTGCTGAGGGATATTTATAGTGAGTGAAGGTGGGGTTTGGTCATCAGTGGGATGATCTAATGAGGGCCTTGATCCTGATGCCATACCTTCAGAGGGATGGGACACAACCATCATTGTAGAGAACAATGGTGTGTCAACTTCTTTTGATAAACAGGGTCTTGTCAATTATTCCTCTTTCAAAGTCATTTTTCAAGAGATAGGTAGACAGAGTGTCATACCATGCTCTTGGGGCTTGATGCAAACCATAGAGAGCCTTCTTCAGCTTGTATACTCTGTCAGGGTGCAATGGATTCTCAAATCCAGGGGGTTGACAGACATATACTTCTTCCTCAATACTTCCATACAGAAATGCACTTTTGACATCCATTTGGTACACTTTGAACTTCATGTATGAGGCATAGGCTAGAAATAACCTGATTGCTTCAATCCTTGCCACAGGAGCAAAGACTTCCTCATAATCTATTCCTTCTTCCTGAGTGTACCCTTGTGCAACCAGTCTAGCTTTGTTTCTGATCACAATCCCTCTGTCATCCTTCTTGTTCCTAAAAATCCACTTGGTGCCAATTGCTCTATGACCTTTTGGAAGGTCTACCAAGTCCCAAACATCCTGTAATTTGAACTGTAGCAGCTCCTCTTGCATTGCCTCTATCCAGCTTGGGTCTTTCATAGCATCATAAGCCTTTTTGGGCTCAATCTGGGACAGAAAGCAAGTAAGAACAGTGTTAACTGTATTTTGCTGCTCTTGCAACTCTTGGAGTCTGCTTTGCTTTCTAGTCATCATGGGAGATGCAATATCTCCAATCACCAACTCAGGAGGATGATTTTTCTGAGTTCTTGTTGGATGACCAGCTTCCTCTTGTATGTTCTCATCCAGATTTGACTCATTTAATTCTGGATTTGTTTCTGCTTCTTCAGTCACCTCAGATTCTCTGGAATTTGGACCTGAAGACTGATTTTCCTCTGCTCTCCTCTCTTCTTCATTCTGAATAGGTTCAGTCTCCTCATGGTGTTCACAGAATTCAACAGGATCAATGGAAGGGATTGGAAATATCACAGATTGAATTCTGTGTTCTGATGTTGGTGTATCCCTTTGTCCTGCATATACATCACTACTGAAACCCAAAGAATTAGTGAGTGAATCAATGTCAAATAGCCAATTAGGACCTGAACCAATAGGATTTGGTGTGTTCTCATTGCATTTGACATTGTCACTTTCTTCAATTATTCTAGAAGAGGTATTAAAAACTCTGTAGGCCTTACTTTGAGATGAATACCCAACAAGAAAACCATCATCTGCTTTGCTATCAAACTTGCCTAAGTGAGATTTGGTATTGAGAATAGTACGAGGACATCCAAATGGTTTGAAAAATCCAATATATGGTTTCCTTTTATGGAAAAGCTCATAAGGTGTCTTGTTTTTAGGCTTTACAACTAAAACTCTGTTTTGAACATAGCAGGCAGTATTAACTGCTTCTGCCCAAAAAGTAATTGGTAACTTTGAATCAGCTAACAGAGATCTAGCAGCCTCAATCAATGTCCTATTCCTTCTCTCAGCAACACAATTTTGTTGTGGAGTCCTAGGAGCACTGTATTGTCTCTCAATTCCTTTTTCTTCACAAAAGGTGTTTAGATCAAAAATTTTAAACTCAGTTCCATTATCTGATCTAATGACTTTCACTCTTTGATTTGATTGGTTTTCAATTTTGAGAATAAAAGATTTGATCAGTCCACTTGTCTCATCTTTAGTTCTCAGAAAATATACCCAAGTAAATCTAGAATAATCATCAACAATAACTAAGCAGTATGATTTCTTGCCAATACTCATCACATTGGTAGGACCAAACAGATCCATATGTAACAGTTGAAGAGGATTTGAGATAGTGTTTATCTCTTTGGTCTTATGAGAAGTTTTGTGTTGTTTGCCTTTGAGACAAGCAACACAATGATCATCACATGAATAGACTTTGGATGGCAAACCCCTTACAAGGTTATTCTTAACAAGTTTATTCATTGTTTTAAAGTTCATGTGACACATCCTTCTGTGCCATAGTGATGATTCATCCAAAGAAGCTTTTGAAACTAAACAATTTAGGGATGAATCAGATGATACACTTTCCAAATCTAAACAATAAACATTATCCTTCCTAGGAGTTCTCAGAAGTATCATGTTTTCATCAACCACTTTGTATCCAGGAGCAAGGATAATACATTCAGAATCAGTAAACAATATGCTATGCTTCTTGTCACAAACCTGTGATACACTTAACAGGTTGTATCTCAATTGTTCAACATAGTACACATCTTCAAAGGTCATCTTACCCTTTGAAACATCACCCTTACCACTTATCTTTCCACCAGCAGGATTATCCCAAATGCAACATGTCCTCCATCAATCTTTTTGAAATTTTTGAGGCAGGCCATGTTACATGTCATGTGCCTGGAGCAACCACTATCAACATGCCAAATGCTCTTCCCCTTGAGCTGTTGGTTGCCCTGCACATCAAGATAAATCAGTTAGTTTTATTGGGAACCCAAGCCGAAGTGGTCTTGGGTCTCCCTTGCTCATCAAAGTACTTGCACTTGGTTTTGATGAGATTTTCAAATTTAGGTACTGCAGTACTGGAGTACTTTGTCAAAATTATTGGTGTAGCATCACTAGCAGCAGTATTAACCTCAGAAGTACTAACAGTGCTAGCAGTACTAATACTGGGAGCAACAGTATTGTTAGCAGCAGTATCAGCAGTACTAACAGAGGTAGCAGTATTAACAGAGTTAACACTGCTAGAAGCAGTATTAACAGAGTTAATACTGCTAGCAGCAGTACTCTCTGAAGAAGAAGCACTAAAAGTATTAGCAGCACTAACATTGGACTGATTACTAGCAGTATTAACACTGCTAGCAGCACTAACTTTTGAAGCAGTACTAACAGTGTTAGCAGTACTAACACTGCTAGCAGCAGTATTGTTTTTAGTGCTTTTTGGAACCCACATAGTACCACATTCCTTTTCAGTCGTTTTCTTTATGTGGCTTTTGGGTTTATCTTGTTTCTTTGCCACATTTTTCTTTGCAGACTTTTTATAGCCACCATTCTTTCTGTAACCACCAGGTTTTTGAAAAGATCTTTGAGCATTAAACCTTTGGTTAACAGGATTGAAATAACAGTGTTTGGCTAAATGATTTAGCTTACCACAGATGAAACAAGGTTTTGGCCTGTTAATTCTGTTCAGATCAACTCCTTGTCTCATAGCCCACTGGTTATTCCAGTTCCTTTGATTTCCCCTCTGATTATCATGTTTTTGGGGCTTGTTCTCTTTAGATTTCCTGCAAGAACACTGTTTACAAGTATTAGAGTTCACAACTTTGGGCTGTGTGGAATGAACTCCCTTTTCCTTTTCAGTCCTTTTGATCTCAGTGTTCTCAACACATGGACTTTCAGATTCCTCATCAGAGTCTACTTTGTCAGTTTCATCCTCAACAACTACTGTTTCTTCACAAGGATCTATATTAATCTTTAATTCAGGATCCTTCCTATCCTTGGTCTCTAACAAATCAGACTTAGGAGGTATGTAGTTGTTATTGTAGGGTGGAGGTGTGGCATTGTACCCTATCCCTACTTTCATCTTGTCATGGATTTGAGCCTTAATGATGGTATCCATGGTTTTAGAAGCACAGGTAAACTTTTCAACATCAAGTTTAACCTTCTTAAGCTCTTCTTTTAATTTCTCATTCTCCTCCCCAGACACTTTCAGCTTAATTTCATACTCATTCTTCTCCCACTTCCAATAGTTAGTATCATAGTGGTGTTGAAGTTCATTGGCTTGAAAAGCTCTAATCTGTTCCTCAAACCTTTCTACAATCCTAACATAATCTTTCACATCTTTCTCTAGCCTCTTAAGGTTATCACACATACCCTGATTGTGATCCCTATATCTTTTAACAGCATCAATGCAAGCTTGAGAACAGAGTTTAGATTGTACCTCAGTGGGAATATCAGATACTTCTGCCATAAGAGCTTGATTCTGACAGGCTTCCTCAGCTTGATCACTCCAATCAAATCCCATTCCTTGTTGAGAAACAAGGGCTTGAGAGGAGCTTCTGTTTTGGTTTCCATTTGGAGCCTGTTGATGTGATCCTCCACTTCTGCATTCTCTGGCAAAGTGTCCCATCTTGTGACACTTATAACACTCAACCTTGGACTTGTCAAAGCCTGCACCATCTTCTCTTCTCTGGGAAAAGTTGTTTCTCCCAGTCCTTTTGATGAATTTCTTCACCCTCATTGATAGCATAGCCATCTGCCACTTGATGTCCATCTCTTCCAGATCATCAGCATTAATCTGCTCTAAATCATCATTGATTAGAGAAGAGTGAACATGACTAGAAAAGAATGCTTCCAGTACAGAATCTGTAGTCTTCTCTTGATTAGTTCCACCAGCAGCATTAACAGAACCTGCAGTATTAACAGAATCAGGATTAGCAGCATTATCAGAGGATGAAGATAATAAAGCAGCATTATAAACAAATCCAGATGGCCTTTTCTTGGCTTCAACTTCAGCCTCAAATACTCTCAGATCATTGTAGAGGTCATCTAGCTCTTTGTCCTCCAATTGGTCATTCTGTCTGAATGAGACTGTGTACATGGTCCATTCTTCTCCCAATGATCTAAGGAACTTTCTATTGACATCATCAGCATCCATGTGTACACCCACAGTTGCTAATTCTCCAATCAACTTGTTAAATCTGTCAAAAGTTTGAGTCATAGACTCATTCTTTGCAGACATGAAGTTCTCATATTGTTGCCTGAGAATAGCCTTTTGATTTCTCTTTGTGCTCTTTGTGCCAGTAAATCTTTTCTCCAGAGCATTCCACAACATCTGTGCATCTGTGCAGTGTTGGAATTGATGTTGGTACTCATTAGGAATAGCCAAAAGCAGAGTGCTTAAGGCCTTCATCTCTGTTTGTCTGACTTTCTTTTCAGCATCTGTCTTGGGAGGAGGTCTCTTTCCATCTGCTCCAATCTTTCCTTCATTACATGGGCCATTTTCTATGATGTCCCATATTGCATAATCAGTAAGAAGAATGTACTGCTTGATTCTCAGTTTCCACATGTCAAATTCATTGGGTTTGAGCATGGGAACCTTTGAAACAAGAGTACTGTGAGAATCCATTGAATTGTCCATAGCTTCTAAGATACCAATGCTCTGATACCACTTGTCAGGATCGATTCTTAACAAGAATTAAACTTCTTAGAAACAGAATTTAGAGAATCTTGCGGAATAGAACTCTAAATCAATTAAAGAACAATCAATAGAATTCAACACACTGTATATATCAAACTGTATTACAAGCTTTACACCAAACCTCAATCTTGTTGAACAGGCTCAACAAGACGACTTCTACTTCTCTAGAAATAGGATCTATGATCTTGAGGTTAATTTTCTCTGAATGGCTAAACAACTTTTTGAATAATTGTTCTCTATATCGTGTATCTTGTATATTTTATTCTAATAGCTATCAATACTATTTATACAAAAGTAATTACAAGATAACTATCAAAATTAAATTGATCTTCTGAATCTTCGTTAAACATATCTTGATCAATTCCTTCTTTGTCTCCAAAAGTATCGCATACCAAACTTATCAAGTCAGCAGTATTAACAATGATTTGGCTCAGCAGCATTAACGACCTTCAGCAGTATTAACCTTCACAGTCTTCTAGCAGTAGTATCTCAGCTCAGCAGTACTAACCATGTCTAGCAGTAGTAATTTGGTCTAGCAGTACTAACCGTGTCTAGCAGTAGTAACTTCGTCTAGCAGTAGTAACTTGGTCTAGCAGTACTAACCTTGTCTAGCAGTAGTAACCTTGCCCAGCAGTAGTAACCTTGCCTAGCAGTAGTAATGAAGAACTGGCAGTAGTAACATTGTCTTAGCAGTACTAACCATACTTAGCATATCTTCAGTTCCCAACATTTCCGTTAACGGGGTTAGTCGAGTTGGGTCAAATCGTTAAGTATCGGAATTTTTGGTTAGGGGCGAGAGGCTTGCAAGTTGAAGGGCCATTGGTGACAAAGGCCAAAAACCCACATGGGTTTCGGCCCATGCAGTAAAAGAAAGAAAAAAATAATAGGTTTTTGGGGTTTGTATTTTGGTGTGCGGTGCGTGATCAACAAACAAAGAAGAAAAAGAAATCACCAAAACCCTACGGCTCCATCTTTCGTTTGGGTTGTTCTTGTTGTCACCGGCCGGAAAGAAGAACCGAGAGAGAGGAGGTGTTAGTCGCCGACGAGAGTTGAGAAGAAGAACCACCGACCACCGCTGCTGCTGCCGACCACCGTTGCTGCCGCCGGAGTTACGCCGGAGTCGAGGAAGAAGGGCGAGAGTGAGAGAGGGCTAGAGAACGTCGTCGTTTTGTGGCAAGGTAAGTCCTCATCTCCTTTTCCTTTTTCTTTTCTTTTCTGGCGAAGCAACCACCGCCGCACGCCGCCTCTGTGGTGGCCGGGCGTGGGCGGCGGTGGTCATGTGTGGTTGTGGGTGCGGGTGGGCTCGCGTAGAACGATCGAAAGAGTGGGTCGGTGATATGAGAGTGGTGTGTGCGTGATCGCCGCCGACCATCACCGCCGCCGGAGGCGGAAAGGGGGGTGGTGCACGGCTGTTGTTACACCTTGGTATGATCTGTTTCCAGTAGGTTTAGGCTTCCCGGGGCTGTTTGGATTAAGCATTGACTTAATGGGATTATAACCTTTAGTTATCATTTTATGTGAAAACGTTTGTCTGCCACTGTTTTGCGACGGCCATAACTTTTCCGTCGTAGCTCGGATTGAGGCGAATCCGGTGCCCACGGTTCACATTCTGTGCCGGGCACACTTTTCGTGTTTTAGCGGAAGTCCGGTTCGGCCTCTAGCTAGGCGTAAATTGGCTGTTTATACAGCAGATCCGGATGTGGCAGATCGCGTTCCGTTTTATTAGTCTCAGTTTCTGCCACTGTTTTGGGAAAGCCATAACTTCTGCTAGGAATGTCGGATTTGGATGAAACCAGTGCCAAAAGTTCCCATTCTGAGTCTAGTAAGTTTCTTATGTTTTGCGGAAAAACCAGTTCGGACCGTAGCTAGTGTCAAACTGCTGTTTTATAACGAAAGGTGCTGTTTTTCGCTGTGCAGTTAACCAGTTTTGTAAAATCCATATTAAATTGTAGAAAAATCGTTAGGAGGTGTATAATATGTCCTTGGAACCCTAACTCTGAGCACTTTCTGGTTATGAAATTTAATTGAGGATTTTCTGGGTTTATGGAGGTCGGAACAGGTCCCGAACAGACCTGTTTGGTTAGACCGAAAAGTCGTTTTAGTGACGATTTAAGGGTGCGTCGTGTTTTAGTGTCCGAGTCTCGTGTTAATACATTTTAACGATTGTTTAGGTGTTGGGAAGTGATCTTGGATTTGTGAAGCTTGAATTATTGTTTGTGAGCTAGGCGCGCTTACGAGGTGAGTTCTCTCACTATAACTAATGTCGGTTACTTTTTACATTACGATTTGTACGTGTGTGGTAGTTTTAATTGTTTGTGATGCGGGACTAAATAGTGGGGCGTCTAGTCGGACCTTTATTGTTATGACTACGCGGGTGGCGTAGGAGTTCGGTGGGGCCGAGGTTTATATACGCGGGTGGCGTAGTGACTCGGCGGGGCCGAGGTTTATATACGTGGGTGGCGTAGTGACTCGGCGGGGCCGAGGTTTATATACGCGGGTGGCGTAGGAACCCGGGGGGAGCCGGGTAATGCTTGCACGGTTATTGTGTGGTCGGGTGGACCAGCTTATGCCTTTGGGTGGGATGGTGTAGGTATGCATGTTTATGATTTGTTCGTAGACTTGTATGCTGTTTATGTGCAATTATCTGTTTAGAGGTGGTGTGGAAATAACTGTGTTATTTATGGTGTCTGAATTCACTAAGCTTCGTGCTTACCCTTTCCAATAAAATTGTGGTTTCATGTACGAGTGGCTTCAAGACGTGACGAGTACACACTGGCGCGTGGGAAGAGTTGATTACTTTTATGATTTTAATTTTAGACATTTATTCCGCTGTTTATTGTTCGTAAGAATATTAATTATGAGTTTGCAAATGAGATGATTGAATTATTAAATGAGTTTTTATTAATGAAATGTTACTTTAAAAATTTTAAATTCCTTGTAATTTTTGGGACGTTACAGTCTGGCAATGGCTCGGTGCAAAATAGTGTAGCTATGTGTCCAGATGTGGCTACCCCACGGGTACCTGTTAAACAAATCCAAGTCCTCGACGGCCCTAAGGACCGTCTCGGAAGCAGTCTGGCTCAACTCACGGCCCATGAAGCCCATATCCACGATCGCCACCAAGCATACACGGACAACATCCTGGTCGCTTAGGGCCCTAAGGCCCTGTTTCATCGTCTCCACGACTGTCTTCAACTTCAAACGAGATGCTGACACACCACAAACCCTACGAACGAAGGAAATGTCTGCTAAGGGAGGAAGGGGGAGCCTCTCCAAAAAGTAGTCCTGTAATTAGACAGAACTCACGACGCCCAAACCGCAATTGATGCCCGAAAAAATCAAAATACATCTCCTCCGGATCACCATTGGAGACCTCGACCTCCAACTGTAGAAACATGTGGACTAGCGTGGGGTCGCCACCAGGGTAAGTCAGATCCATCCATGGACCGAAAGGTGTCCCTCTAAAGATGTCCTCAAGGGTAGCTGCGCGATCACCTAATTCCACGAAGCGGTCTCTCAACTCCACCATGTAACCAACGCGGCACTTTAACGTCAGGTCGATGTGAAAGAAATCCCTCTACATAGTCATTCACGGATGTTATAGTTAGTGTTATATATAGATGTTTTTTCTTGTTTGGTTTATTGTGTTCATAATTATTCTTTTCTTTTAGTTTTAGAAAAGAAACCACTCAATCTATTGGACTTCCAGGTAGCAGGGGAATCACAAGGATTGCTTAAATCCCCACATACCTTAGGGCTATTTACACCCGTTTGACAAAATCCAAATAGATATGTTGCGGTTTATTTTATTTCAATATATAATAGTGTTATATATAGATGCTTTTGCTTGTTTGGTTTATTGTGTTGATAATTATTCGTCTGTTTTAGTTTTAGAAAAACTCAATCTATTGGACTTCCAGGTAGCAGGGGAATCACAAGGATTGCTTAAGTCCCCACATACCTTAGGGCTATTTACACCCGTTTGACAAAATCCAAATAGATATGTTGCGGTTTATTTTATTTCAATATATAATAGTGTTATATATAGATGCTTTTGCCAAGAGGCCAAAATGAATTTGAGTGTGGCATGTGAAGCCAATTTAAATGTTTTTATATATTCATACCATTTATTTACAGAAATTTATTTATGACTAGGAAACTCAAAAGAAAGAAAAACAATTAAATAATTTAGCAAAGTTAGGGGACCTAAGTTGTCATTCACCAAAGTTTAAGGGCCTAAGTTGTCATTCACCAAAGTTTAGGGGCCTAAGTTGTCATTCACCAAAGTTTAGGGGCCTAAGTTGTCATTCACCAAAGTTTAGGGGACCTAGGTTGTCATCCACCAAAGTTTAGGGACCTAACTTGTCATTCACCAAAGTTTAGGGACCTAACTTGTCATTCATCAAAGTTTAGGGACCTAAGTTGTCATTCACCAAAGTTTAGGGACCTAAGTTGTCATTCATCAAAGTTAGGGGACCTAAGTTGTCTTTCACCAAAGTTATAAAAAAACACTAACATCTTTTTTTATAAAAAACACTCTAACATTTATTTTTATAAAAAACACTCTTAACATTTATTTTTATAAAAAACACTCTTAACATTTATTTTTATAAAAAACACTCTTAACATTTATTTTTATAAAAAAACTCATCTTTTTATAAAAAAAAACACTAACATTTTTTTTATAAAAAACACTCTTAACATTTATTTTTATAAAAAACACTCATCTTTTTATAATAATAAAAAACACTAACATATGTTTTTATAAAAAACACTCTAACATCTTTTTAAAAAAAACTCTAACATCTATGATAAAGACAACATTATAACATACAAATAACACATTTAAACATACAACAAACTTAAAAACACTCTAACAACATACATATCATATATTTTAAAATTTAAAATAACAACATATAAGAAGAGTACAAGAAACTTAAGGAAAACTTACCAAACGAGTAACACGAGCCATCTTCAAACAAACCGAGCGCGTATTCCACACGACAAATTGAGAGAGTTTGGGAGAGAATTTTATAAAGAAAGTGGTAGGAAATTTGGTCCCCCCACCCTCTCTCTTATAGCGGCCGAAAGTGGTAGAATTTTAGGGTTGGTGAGGGGGTTTGATACATTAAACAAATTAGGGTTTCACCCTGTGTTGACACGTGGCAGTCCATCCCGCGATCGCGGGGTTCCTCCGCGGGCAGGTGCCAAAGATGTACCGCGGGCATAGTTGAGGGGCTCCGCGGGACTTTTGGCCAAAGAGATGTGACACGTGGGTGTGGGCCCGCGATCGCGGGGCCCACCGCGGAAAATTTGGATATTTTGGTAAAATGGACGAAATTTTGGGTATTTTGGTAAGTCATAGTCAAACTTTGAGTATTTTAATTAAATTCCCTAAAAAAACATATTTTATTTACTGTTAACAATAATTATAATTTATATAATAATATATTATATAAATGTTAATTTGTAATAATTAAATAAAATTTATATTACTTTTTAAATAAGTAAATTGGTTTACATTTAATTTAATTAAATTGGAGATGCAATCAATTAATTTAATGGTGGGACCACCAAATATAGCGGTCAAGAATCCAGGCGTACCAAATTGATGGCCGGTAAAAATAAACAGTGATGAAAAACACATTAACATAGAAAGACATATACTCAAAATCTATATTATTTTATTTAAGATGTGTTAATTCGAATAATCAGTCAAATAAGGTCTATTGATTCAGAAGAGAAGAGCTTGTATCAGTATCTCAATTTCAATTCAAACAAAAGCAACGAAATTGAAATTTTTGGTACATCAAGCCACGATCTCTGTTTCCAGAGTTAGGTTTGCAGCTCAAATTAAAGCTATAAAACCTTAATTTAAATAGATTTTAAAATGGAGGAATTTCAAAGCTATTTAGGGCTAAATGAGATAGATTAAAAATTGCAAAAAATTGAATAATTATATAATATTTACTTTATTAAAATATAGAAGGTATACTAATAAAATATAACGTTTTATATATTGAAAAAACTATGTAGACAATTCAACAAAAAACTCTCCATCAATCAGATTATTTAAATATAATCAGTTTTTATTTATAAACTATTCAACTATTATTAATTCAACAAAAACAAATTTATTTTTCTTAAATAAAATTATAGTCCTGTTTAATACCCTTGTGAATGGGGAAGTTGACCATTCCCGTCAAAATCATTTGACTTATTAGGCCATCCGTACCCCATAACAGCATCTTTCAAAGATTTCATGTCCACATCAGCGTCACATCAGCTTTTCTTTCATCCCTCACTCGATCCCTAACGATCCCTAAACACTCGTACCCCATTCCCTCAAACCCTTTTGCCATCTCATTTATTTTAATTCTTTTATTTATACATTTAATTATTTAACAAAATAAAAATATTTATATATTTTTTAATAAATAAAAATAAGATAAATAATTAAAATTAAAATTCATATCATTCATTAAAAATAAAAATTACAAAACACTACCAATTATGAAATTTTTGGATTTGCTCTTTTCTCGCTAAAGTAGCCCTCAAAGCGTTTCCCGTAAGGTGATCATGCGGGGTTATGAAATACTCGAAGTCTTTCTCAAATCGTTTATCTCGTTCGATTTCTCGTTCGTGTTCTAACCTTTGAAGTTCGAGATCGATTTTTTTCATTTTGTATTTCATTGTATCATCAATCTTGTCGTTGAACGTCGTCAACAACTGAGTAACACTTTCGTCTGTATTCGCCCCGGACGTATTACTCGTTGATGATTTTTTTGCCTTGTTTCTCCCGATGGGTCGTTGAATTTGCTCGTCATCGTCATCATCGGAAGGTTGGGTACGTTTTGAACCCCGCGATGAAGTTGTCGTCATCGTTGGAACGGCTCCCCATTTTGGACATTTTTTTAGGACGTCCCAAACTTGTTCGTGAGTGAAAGCAACTTTATGGCGTGCTAGATACCGTTCGTGTGCCGTTCGGGATATATCGGCCTCACTCATCCCGCTTGATCTATTATTGAGCAAGTTGTTGTAGATGCCGCCAAACGAATTAACTCTTTTATTGAGGTCGTTGAACTTGCTATTGAGTTGATGGGTTGATCTATAACCTGGTTCACGACCCATGCGAGTAAAGAACACATGCCCGATTCGGCCCCAAAAACTTCCTACATTTAGAGGTGGCCAAATCGACCCGACCCGACCCGACGGGCTGACCCGAACCGAAACCGGCCAAGAACCGGTTCTGGCCCGACCCGGTCAAGAACCGGTTTCAAGCCCGAGAGCCGGGACCGGTTCGCGTATGTAGGATTTTCCTCGGCCCGACCCGGGACCGGTTCGTGGCCCGGTTCGTGACCCGACCCGGCCCGACCCGATTTTTTTCAAAAAAAAATATAGCCGTTATGTGACCGTTTATGACCGTTGGGAAGCCTCTTTTGACCGTTTTTTGCCTCAAAAAACACCCTCCAAACCCCATATAAATACTAGGGGTGTTATGGAGTGATCACCACCTTACAATTGCTTACAAAACGCAAAAAACGCTTACAATTCTAATTTCTCGGCTCTCGTTATATTCGTTTCTCGCAAAAAACACATACAATTCTCATTTCTCGGCTCTCGTTATATTCGTTTCTCGCAAAAAACACATACAATTCTCATTTCTCGGCTCTCGCTATATTCGTTTCTCGCAAAAAAACGCATACAATTCTCTAGTCTCTACTCTCTACTCTAGTCTCTAGTCTCTACTCTCTACTATCAAAAAAATGGCCGAACAAAATTACACCATTATTGTCGATCATTCACGAAAATCACCGGTTTGGGATAATTTCAACTTGGTAAAATTTCCCGACGATACAAAAAAGGCGCAATGCAAACGGTGTGGAGATTTCCTAAAACCCGAATCAAATAGCACGTTAAAGCGCCACTTCGAGGAAAGATGCAAGAGGTTGAAATCGGGTCCCGATCCAACTCAACCCATACTTGACAATTCCGGTCAAGTATGGTCGTATGATAATGATCTCGCCCGAGAAATGCAAATGAAATGTGTCATTCAAATGGCGTTGCCGTTCGGACATTTCGACAATCCTCACATTACAAACATGATCAAAAATGGGTTCCAACCACGCTACAATGGTTCGGTAAGTCGTCAAACTCTTAAGCGTGATGCTTTAAAATATTGGAATAAGGTTCAAAAAATTATGCGAGAAATGTTTTTAAACTTACCCAACAAAGTTTCTTTAACTTGTGATGTATGGAGCGCACCATGCGGATTGCCAGATTCTTATATATGCATAACGGCACATTGGATTGTGCCGGGATCGTGGCAATTATGCAAACGTGTAATCACGTTTGAGCTCTTTGGTTCGCCACATTCGGGTGAACGTCAGTTTTCTATAATTATGAGATGTCTTCAATATTATAATTTAAAAAATAAAGTTATTAGTATTTCGTTTGATAATGCTAGTAATAATACGGCATGCGTAGACCGATTACGTTTGGCTTTATCCCCTATTTTAGAGGGAAAATTATTTCATACACGTTGTTGCGCACACATAATAAACTTAGCCGTTCAAGACGGCTTAAGTAAACTTAATGAGCCTTTAACTAAGTTTAGGCTTATGTTACGCCGAATTTTCACAAGAAATAAAAAAATGCAAAACTTATATAGAGATTATTGCAAACAAGTCGGTTTTAAAGCTTTGGGACCGGCGCACGATATGCCGGTTCGATGGAATTCGACTTGGAAAATGATGGATAATTTATTAAGACAACAACAATATATTCAAGCATTTTATAACATTCATTACCCGGATAACACGATAACTCGGGATGATTGGACAAGGATTCATGGCTTTCACGATATTTTGGGCGATTTTAAAACTGCAACAACTATGTTATCCGGTGTTTATTATCCAACGAGCCCTTTACTTTTAAATCAACTTTATATTTTGGCAAGTAAAATTGCTCAATACGAACAGGATTTGCACTTTCACGACGTGGTGAAACCAATGAAAGAAAAATTGGTAAAATATTTTAAAAAGATCCCCTTCACTTTTCTTTGTGCCGCGACATTAAACCCGTTTTTAAATGTTACGGGTGTCGAAGTTTTAATACAAGCAATATGTTTATCGTTTGGTTTGGATTCTCTTACAAATTCTAGCTTTTCAAGGAAACGCATACAACAATTTAATACTGATTTTCATCAATTATATGAAATTTATAGAGTTAATTATGGGGGAGGAAGCCAACAAACCCCTACACCTCAAATGTTTTCACCGGGTTCTAGTAGCAGTCGTGGCCGAAACCGAGAAGACTTAATGCAAACTTTAATGCAATCGGTTGTCATGGAATCTTCTAAAAAAGCTAGATATGATGGGGATAATTTGGGTGAATTCAATCAATACGTACGTACTAATTTTATAACAACATCCTTCACAAACGTCGTAGATGTTGAATCCCTAGATTTATTAGAATGGTGGAAAAGTAAACAATCAAGTTTCCCAATTATGGCCACTATTGCACTTGATGTACTAACAATCCAAGCTAGTACTGTAGCTTCGGAGTCGGCCTTTTCTCTTAGTGGCAGGATCATATCGGAGCGTCGGACAAAATTAACCCCAAAATCGGTGGAGTGCTGCGTATGTCTGAAGGATTACTTGGATGGAGAAGACCGCATTCAAAATCGAACGAACCTGGAGGATGATATAGAAGGCGTGGAAGAAAACTTATTCGAAAACGACACGGATGAACTACTAAGTACGCCGTCTGTAACCGATAGTTCTGATGTTAGTAGTGTCGTAGATGACGAAGATGTAGACACCGACCGCCTTGACGATCAGACGGCTATTACACGACTGATGCAGTACAATACTCTTGAAGACTACAATCCAAATCAAAATCCATACTACGCTCCATACAATCCATTCAATTATAATCCATTCAATTACTATCCGGGTGATGGGAGTGGAAGTTCGGGAGCGGGACCTTCGAATGTTTAGAATTTATGTATTGTAACTTGTAACTTGTAAGTTTGTAACTTAAAATTATATATAAATTATAAAACGTAAAAGTGTATTTTAGTGATATATATATTATAAATAAAACGTATTTTAAAGTGTATTTTACTTATCCAATCCAATGATTCCAATCCAATTTTTCTTTGTTAAAGTTTAGTAATTAATTATTATACAAAGAAAGCAGTTAAAAAACAAAAAAATCCCCGGCCCTACTCCGACCCGGTTCTTGGCCCGGCCCGGTTTTCCCGAAACCGGTTCTACATACAAGTAAACGGGTCAGGGGATTTCGGTTTAAACCCGGCCCGACCCGACCCGGTTCTCACCTGACCCGGTTCGCACGGTTACTGTGCAGAACCGGGTTGTCCCCCGACCCGGCCCGAACCCGACTTTTGGCCACCTCTACCTACATTTATGTAAAATTAAGTATAATAATAATAATAATAATAATATCAATAAAAATAATTACCACCGCTTTGTGCGTTACCGACCACGGGGTCCTCCGAAACGTCAACCCACGCCGACACTAACGCGAGTTCCTCGGCTTTACTCCACGTTTGTTTGGCGGCTTTCGTTGGTCTCGAATTTGATGGTTCCGGGTTAGATTGTTGTGCCGGGATAGATTGTGGTGTGTTCGGGGTAGAAGGTTGGGTTTCCGGAACAATGTCGTCGTCGAGATTGAAGTTGGCCGGAGTAAAACCTTGTTCAATCAACCCGGGACGTGTAAATTGGTAAGGAATTTGTTGGTGAATTTGTTGGTGAAATTGTTGGGGAAATTGTTGGGGAAATTGTTGCGGATATTGTGGCGGATTTTGTTGCGACCATTGTGGCGGAATTTGTTGCGAGAATTGCGGATGATAACCTTGTTGTGTAAACGCTTGGAAACCAAGCTCTTGATCTTCTTGCGATTGTGGTGTATTCGGTCGGTTACGACGGGATGTAGGTGTTCTGTTTGAATTCATGATGAGAGAGGTGTGAAAAATAAGAGGTTGAGAGAATTTGAGAGAGTTTGAGAGGTGTGAGAAATAAGAGAATTTGATAGTGTGAAAAATAAGAGGTTGAGAGGTGTGAGAAATAAGAGGTGTGAGAAATAAGAGGTTGAGAGGTGTGAGAAATAAGAGGTTGAGGGTTAAATATATAGTGGGATTAAATTGAGAAAAATAATTTTTTTTAATAATAGAGTCGTTCAACGGTTATATATTTTTAAAAATTTAATTAATTTTTTTTTTTAAAAAGCTTCGGGATGATCCGGGATCCCATCCCCGGATTCATCCCCGCCCCGCTTTCCCCGCTCGCCCCGTAGCCCACCCCGCAGGACCCCGAGCCCATCCCGAGCCCCATCCCGCACCGGCTACGGATGGCCTTAGAGCATCCACAACAATGAAATTTCATTTCAATTGCAAATGAGTCACATCAGCGCCACATCAGCTTTGCAATTATCTTAAAATTCTCTCACAAAAATAAAATTTCACCCACTTTCTAAAGTGACACTTCATCATAAAAACTATATTTTAATTAAATAACAACAAAACTACAATTAAATACTTTTTACTATAATTTAATATGAAATATTTTATTAATTAAATAACTATAATTAAATATTCTTAAACATCACAAAACATGATTTGACATAAAGCAATTTTAATTTAGAAATTATTCCCTACAATTTCTTATACTATTCACTGGCACATCAGCAAAAAGTACTGATTTGACATTTGCAAATTACCAAAATCAATTTCTAATTTAGCAATCATACTCACAACCACTACAATTTATAATTTAGCAATTCTACATGGCAATTTTGCAATCCAAATAAAATCATAATGAAATCCTTGTTGTGGATGCTCTTACGTACCATGGACACATGGATATGCATGTGGCACTCTATCATTGGAACATATGTCATGTAGTCTAACACATAGTGTATTCAATTGTTCTTTATCTAAAGCAAATAAAATATTTGTAATATTTAAAATGGGAAATTAATTATTTTACTTTGGGTTCATAATTGACTTATAGATATATCTCATCGCTTTCCAAATTAACCAAATACTCAAAAAAAATTGAAACATCCCTCAATCACGAACTAAAAAAATAGAATTTTGTTTTTAACCTCTGGAGTCTGCGATGTTTGTCCGCAGAGTCCGTGAAGCACCCTAAAAATGTAAAGTTTACAAATTTGGTCCCTGAAAATGAAAATGAAGTTGGGATGTTTTTTTCTTGAGTCCGCGATCGAGGACTTGAGTCCGTGATCAAGCACTACAGGGTTAAAAATGAAATTCTTTTCCCTCAGTCCACGATCGAGAGGTGTTTTATGGGATGCTTAGGTACTTTGGTAAAGTTGGAAAGAAATGAGATATATCTATAACTTAATTTTAAACTTGGGATAAAATAATTAATTTTCCATTAATAATTATATCTAAATTGACATCAATATTGACATTGTTGCCAACTTACTATTGTCATAGCAAACAAATCATTTATGTTCGTCATTTGTATTAAAATTAATGAACATAACAATTATAATTTATAAGTGTTTGATTAATGACATTTAATAAATTTATATATAATTACTAGTAAAAACAAGTGATAAAATGTATACTTTTTGGGATAAAAATATTTATATTTTGTCCTACCAAAACAAATTAAACAAAAAAAACTAATAAAACAAATTAATGACCTCGTTATCACAAAACACACCCACTTAAATAAGTTTGCGAGCTCATAACTTTCCTTCTATGCGAGACTAATTGTCATAAACTTTCCCACTTAAAATTCCAATGTCCTAATTACAAGTACTAACAACATCATTCATTCATTCTTTGTCGATGATCTATAGGTTGTATATGAATTGAATGCGGGAAGTTTATGTATGTTGTTTATTTAATACGAACATATTTTCTCGTTAGTTAAATGAATGAACATAAACAGTGACCTTCATTCATCTATATTCATTAATGGTCGTTCATTTATGTTCGTTCGTTTATATAAATTTACTTATATATTATGATATTGAGGCAAACGATCGTATGAGAAGTTGGGGTTAACGTGAGAAGTGGATCTAGGTCGTTGATCAATTTTAATCAAATGTCTTCCTATGAATTGCGGCTTAGAAGGAAATTGATTTGGTGCATCTTATTGCATCTTATGTCGGTGCATCTCATTCTACTACTATACATCCATTTCTCATCCACCGGTTGATAACCACTTCTCACGTTAACATTAATTTCTCATCGAAACCCAACCCATGATATTAATATGTAAAATCAACAATTAAATTAAGTTCTTTAGATTTTTTTTATCCTCCTAAGTTTATGCGAATTTACTGTTATCTTAGAGGAACGGAATCAGGGACGGAGCCAAGATTCTAGGGTTGGGGGGGGGGGGGGGGGGTTAGAAGGTGATAAACGAAATTAAATTAACTTGTTGACTTGAGGCATTCAAGCAAGATGTTAATGTGATTTAATGTTTGTTGTCACAAGTCTCATAGATTTTGAGAGAAACTTTTAGGTGCGATAATTGTGTAGATAAGAAGACAAACAAACCATGAATATTGTGTTTTATGTTGGTGAAATTTAAGAAGTACAGTAAACTTTTTATTTTATAAGTTTAATCGGTTCTCAAAATATATTTTTATCATTAAGCTAACATTATTTTATCAAATTTATAAGGGAAATTAATTAAAATAACCTAAGTCAAACATCTTGTTACTGAAATGCCACAAATCTCTCTCATCTTACCAAAATGCCCCAAAAATCCGCGGTGGGCCCCGCGATCGCGGTCCCCAGGCCCACGTGTCACCAGGTTTGCCCACTTTGCCCGCGTTGGTCCCTCAAGAATGCCCGCGGCCCAACTTTCCCCCCTCAAGAATGCCCGTGTTGGCAGTTTTAGTCCCTGCCCGCGTTTGACTTCCTTTGACCCCCGCGATCGTGGGATGACCCGTCACCCAGGTTTGCCCACTTTGCCCGCGTTGGTCCCTCAAGAATGCCCGCGGCCCAGCTTTCCCCCCCTCAAGAATGCCCGTGTTGGCAGGTTTAGTCCCTGTCCGCGTTGAGAGCCCGCGATCGCGGGCTAACCCGCCACGCGTCGGCATGGGGTTAACCCTAAAAATGTTTGTGAGCCAAACCCTATCTCTTTCTCTTCTCCATCGCCACACTATATAAGAGGGGTGGGGGGACCAAACCGGCCACACCCCATTTTTTTAATAACTCTCTCAATTTTTAATCAAACTCTCTCAATTTTCTCCCACTCTCTCAATTTTGTCGTGTGGAATACACGTTCGGGTTTTGTGAAGATGTCTCGTATTACCTCTGTGGTATGTTTTCCTTATGTTTTTTGTTATTTTTTATAATGTTATTTTAAGTTAAGATATATGATTTGTATGTTGTTAGAGTGTTTATAACTTTTGTTATGTTTGAATATGTTCTATGTTTAACATTTTTAAGATATATGATATGTATGGTTTTATGTTTGAATGTGATATTTGTATGTTATAATGTGTATGTTGTTATTGGAGTATTTTTATTAAAAAATGTTAAGAGTGTTTTTTTATAAAAAAATTGTTAAGAGTGTTTTTTTATAAAAAATTGTTAAGAATGTGTTTTTTATAAAAAAACATTGTTAAGAATGTTTTTTATAAAAAAATTGTTAAGAGATTGTTTTTATAAAAATAATTCTAAAGACTGTGTTTTTATAAAAAATGTTAAGAAGGTGTTTTTTTATAAAAAAAATTGTTAACAGTGTGTTTTTATAAAAATAATTCTTAAAAGTGTTTTTATAAAAAAAATGTTAAGAATGTGTTTTTTTATATAAAAAATTGTTAAGGGTGTGTTTTTATAAAAAAATTGTTAAGAGTGTGTTTTTATAAAAAAAATTTGTTAAGAATGTGTTTTTATAAAAAATTGTTAAAAATGTGTTTTTTTATAAAAAAATGTTAAGAGTGTTTTTATAAAAATAATTCTTAAAAGTGTGTTTTTTATAAAAAAATTGTTAACAATGTATTTTTATAAAAAAAAACATTTTTAAGAATGTTTTTTATAAAAAATTTGTTAAGAGATTGTTTTTATAAAAATAATTCTAAAGAGTGTGTTTTTATAAAAAAAAGTTAAGAATGTGTTTTTTATAAAAAAAATTGTTAAGAGTGTGTTTTTATAAAAATAATTCTTAAAACTGTGTTTTTATAAAAAAGTTGTTAATAATGTATTTTTATAAAAAAAAAACTTGTTAAGAATGTTTTTTATAAAAAAATTGTTAAGAGATTGTTTTTTATAAAAATAATTCTAAATATTGTGTTTTTATAAAAAAATGTTAAGAATGTGTTTTTTTATAAAAAAAAATTGTTAAGAGTGTGTTTTTATAAAAAAATTGTTAAGAATGTGTTTTTATAAAAAATTGTTAAGAATGTATTTTTATAAAAAAACTTGTTAAGAATGTTTTTTTATAAAAAAATTGTTAAGAGATTGTTTTTATAAAAATAATTCTAAAGAGTGTGTTTTTATAAAAAAATGTTAAGAATGTGTTTTTTTATAAAAAAAATTGTTAAGAGTGTGTTTTTATAAAAAAATTGTTAAGAATGTGTTTTTATAAAAAAAAATTGTTAAGAGTGTTTTTATAAAAAAATTGTTAAGAATGTGTTTTTTTATAAAAATTGTTAAGAGTGTGTTTTTATAAAAAATTGTTAAGAATGTGTTTTTTTATAAAAAATGTTAACTTAGGTTCCTACGATTTTAAGAATGACAACTTAGGTCCCTAAACTTTTAAGAATGACAATTTAGGTCCTTAAACTTTTAAGAATGCCAATTAGGTCCCTAAACTTTTAAGAATGACAACTTAGGTCCCTACGGTTTTAAGAATGACAACTTAGGTCCCTAAACTTTTAAGAATTACAATTTAGGTCCCTAAACTTTTAAGAATGACAATTTAGGTCCCTAAACTTTTAAGAATGGCAATTAGGTCCCTAAACTTTTAAGAATGACAACTTAGGTCCCTACGGTTTTAAGAATGACAACTTAGGTCCCTAAACTTTTAAGAATGACAATTTAGGTCCCTAAACTTTTAAGAATGACAACTAGGGTCCCTAAACCGCAACATCTATATATAACACTATGATACGTTGAAATAAAATAAACCGCACTTTATCTATATATAACACTATTATACGTTGAAATAAAATAAACCGCACTTTATCTATATATAACACTATGATACGTTGAAATAAAATAAACCGCACTTTATCTATATATAACACTATGATACGTTGAAATAAAATAAACCGCACTTTATCTATATATAACACTATGATACGTTGAAATAAAATAAACCGCAACATCTATATATAACACTATGATACGTTGAAATAAAATAAGCCGCAACATCTATATATAACACTATGATACGTTGAAATAAAATAAACCGCAACATCTATATATAACACTATTATACGTTGAAATAAAATAAACCGCAACATCTATATATAACAATATGATACGTTGAAATAAAATAAACCGCAACATCTATATATAACACTATTATACGTTGAAATAAAATAAACCACACTTTATCTATATATAACACTATGATACGTTGAAATAAAATAAACCGCACTTTATCTATATATAACACTATTATACGTTGAAAGGCGACGACAGTCCCCCTTCCGGTGGATATCAGCAGCCCCCTTCCTCCTCCTATCCGCCGCCCCTACCTCCTCCTATCCGCCGCCCCCTTCCTCCTCCTACCAGCCGCCCTCTTACGATCCATATCAGGCGGCCCCTTCCTACGGGCCACAGCGTGGCTGTCATGAGTACCTGTGGGACTACGTCCACGGGCCGCTAGAGTCACGTGTACAGTTTCTGGAGGGAGTCTACAGACAGTTTAGCGCTGTCCATGTTAGTGTTTAACTTAATTTGTTGGCCACGTTTATTTAGTTTGTATATTAATATTACGTTCTAAATTTGTTTTAGTTGTCGAGTACGACACCGATCCCCGCTCCGTTCGGACAGGGGGCACAGGCGACGTTCGGACAGGGGGCGCAGGCCGGGATGTCGGGGGCCGAAACGACGTTCGCCACCACATCCTATTCTACTATCCCGGAGAGTGTAAGTGACACTGAGTAACCATTATAGTTATATGTTTGTTCCTAAGTTTGTAACTCTTTTAATGATCAATGTCACGCAGGCCGGGATGTCGGGGGCATACACCTCGCAGATGCCGCCGTTCGCCACCACAACAATCACGAACATCTTTGGCGATTCGGCCGGAGACTATTACAGCCCGGAAATGCATACTGTAAGTTATTTTGGTAGTTTTGGTTTAATTGTGAACATTTCCTAAATTGTACTTAAAACATCTAATAACTTAATTTTCAGACGGGGTCTCCTATTATCCAGGAGCACTTCTCGGAGCACTTCTCGGAGCCGGAAGATGACCCGATGGAGGTTGTAGATCCACCACCACAGGTGACCCCGCTCCCTCAAAAGCGGTCGCATAAAATTTCACAATGGTTTCGTCACCCGTTTGGCCAACAAGGATCTACGACACCACCGACCGCTAAAAAGCAAGCAAAGAAAGCGGGGGGAAAGAAGGGAGGAAAGAAAAAGGGAAAGGTGTCTTCACCGGAGCCTCAACCGGCATCGGAAATATTGAGGATGTGTCGGACTGGTCGCCTCCCCCCCTTGATCTTCATCCCTCACTTGAACTTGGAAATCACCCCCTCGTATTTCAATGTATTGCTGGCCGTTGACCCTTTGGAGTCTGACTTACTGGATATGGTTAGTATGAAGTTTAATTATAGTCATATAATCAAATATATTTATTTTACATGTCTAACCATCTATTTTTTATGTATAGCACATCGATTGTTGGGTCTCGCTGTTGCAAAGACATCGTGGAACAGACACGAGGTGGACCATGATGTTCAGTATGTTCTTTCATTACTTGTTGATTGAGCATCTAGGTCCCGCCTCCGTGGTTAGATCATGCAATGGCTTGGAAGGGACCTCTTGGGCTCTCCTCGATGTGGTATGTAAATCGTTTTACTCTTATTTTATTTAACTTGTTTTGTTGCTAACTAAGTTGTCTAATATTGTAATATTTCAGGTGTACATCCCTATATGCCTTAATCCCCAACATTGGCTGCTTGGAGTGTTTGAACTTGACGCTATGACCATGACCATATATGATAGCGACAGTGCCAGTCTCTTCAGACAGCAATTGGAAGAGCAGATGACAAAGTTTAAAGCTGTGCTATTTGACTTCTTTTGTCAGGTCAAGGATGATAGACGTCGCGATATGACAGGTGTCTTTCGCTATAAGTTCGCCAAGAATGTACCCCAGCAGGCCGGGATAAATGCGGATTGCGGTGTCTGGGTATGCCGTAATGCCCAAATGTTGATAAATAACAATGAGGTATGGGTACACCCTGACGAGGCCGAGGATGTTGCCAAAGATTTTCGCAAACATATGGCGGAGTCTATTTATGAGCATTGTCAAATAGGGCCACGTTAGGTTGTTTATGTAACATTAAATAATTGTTATTTTTAGTATTAACTTATTTTGTTAAAGTATTGTGATTGACTTACTGTTTACTTCATTTTGGTTTTTGCTAATTTCATCCATTTACTCAACTTTGAGTATCGATATTTCTTTCACACATACTCCATTTTGGACGCATTATATATCATTTCGAAGCTCTCATATAGGAGAACATAAACCTACTAAAAGTTAGTTATATATAACACATATATATAAATTTAAATGCGTCCAAAGTTTTGTAAAACCCATATTTCCAACACCTAGTAAGTAGGTTTATGAAACTTGCGATAATCCTAATACAGAGATTATTGGATGAACAAGCATTTATTTCTTGATTATTGGTGTATTGGTTCTTGTTGTCTGGAAGTGATTCATATGATGCAAAAATTGGTATCATGTAATGTAGAACAATATCTATATTATAGAAACTTGCATTTGACAGTACCATATAAATCTAATCTAAATTCTCATTAATTAGCTATGTTTGACTACTTAAAGACCTTTATTCAAGAGCAGACGAATATTGCAGTTACTTTTTCAGTCGAATCTTACAGGCTCTTTTCAAACGAATCTTGCAGTGAACTATTCAGACGAATCACAACTTCCTATCTATCTTTTATACAAACACACTCTCGCTTTTCTTAACACAATGGATGGAGGTTCAAGATCAAGGGGGAACAGGTCGGCGAATGTGGCTAGAACTTCACGTTCGGGAGCCTACCAACCACTGAACGACGGAGCTCGCCGGAGTACCTGGAAGGTACCGGAAACAGACGAGGAGTGGACAAACTGTGGGCGAACTGCAACCGATTTTCCATTCACGCCCGATGAGGAAGCAGACTGGGAGATGGCATCCGACAATTACTACTTCGATAATGGCATGAGAACCCCACCAATGTATGATTTTATGCCGACGGGTCTTCGACAAAGTCAACGAATTACTCCCGCAGTGCAAAAAGTCATTGATGAGGCGAACGCCGATATCAAAAAGGTAAAGGGTATGTGGAACCATAACAGGGGGATTCAGCAGGGGAAAATGGAGTATCTAGCGGAGAAGAAACGAGAACTGGCCATGACTAGGGCTCACGTTCGGCAGCTGCAACGAGAGATTAAGGAACCTGAAGAGGAACTAGAAGAACTCGAATCGGACTACATAGGAATGGAGGACGTGATCAAGGAAAAGGTTAACTTGATCACAGGACTCCGGGACGCCTTCCAGTAATAGATTTCTTTGTTTACATGCACTATATCCGTTTCGGTTGGGAAGATGATTTGCAATAATTTTTATATGATGTTGTTAATTAATTTCCTTGTTACATAACTTAAGTGAATTTCTATATTAAAAACATTAAAATGGAAAGGAAACAATACATTAAAAACCACATAAAATGATAACCTAAAAACTATAGGGACCATTAATGTTTTTTTAAATTTGCAACAAACTTCAGGGACCAAACAGTAAATTCGAAAAGTAGCGGGGTAGCCCGCGATCGCGGGATCCCAACGCGGGCAGGGACCAAAAATGTAGACGCGGGCATTCTTGAGGGGCCAAACCTGTACCGCGGGCATTCTTGAGGGGCCAACGTGGGCTATTTGGCAAACTTGTATGACACGTGGGCCTGAGGCCCGCGATCGCGGGCTCCATCGCGGATTTTTAGGGCATTTTTGTAAGATGGGAGAGATTTGTGGCATTTTGGTAACTGATGGTCAAACTTAGGGTATTTTAATTAATTTCCCAATTTATAACCATAACATGAATAACGTCAGTTTAAATATTAATATTGTATCATATACTCATGAGCGAAAAATAGATTTCACTAACTCCTTGACAAAAAACGACATCATGGAAATCTGCGATAGAAAATTAGAGTAAATTACATGATTGATCCCTGTGGTTTACATAAAATTGCACTGTTGGTCCCTAAAATAAAATAATTACGTGCTTGGTCCATGTGGTTTACATTTTTACACATCTTTGGTCCCTTTATTCTAACACCGTTAAAGAGGTCTGTTAAATGAGTTAACTATAAGGGTATTTTAGTCTTTTAACTCATATTCTTTATTTTCCTATTAAAAATAAAAGAGTTATTAAATATATAGTATTTATTATTATTTAGATTTCATTGTTTTTATATAAAATGTAAAACCCTAATCATGTCCATCCTCTCACCATGTCTTCCAGCCGTAACCACCGACAAACACAAAGTTGAAGCCCCCTCTTACATTCATCAATCGAACTCGTCTTCTTCACCTTCGAATCCATCACGTATGCATCATTTCCCAACACACTAACCCCACTATACGCCGGTCGGTACAGCGCCTCATACGCGGCGGCGATTTCGTCTCCGCTCTCCGGCGGCCCTTCGTCGAAAGACGTCGGAGGGACATAGTCTTTGGGCTTTTTCGGTGGGTCGAAGGTTGCAATTTCATCTGGGTCTAGATTGTCGAAGAATGTGGTATCGACATCGGCGGATTGGGTTCTGATTGAGGGGAATTGGGTGGTTTTGGGAGGGAGGGAGAATTGGGTTGTTGGTGAGTTGGGAGGAGAGAGGAGCGGCGGAGAGAGAGGGTGGAGAATGTGGAGGAGAGGGAGGAAGTAAGGGAAGCAACCATGGTCTCTTCCTTCCGGCCACCATTCTTCCGACTATCTCTATTCCCTTCATCTCTTCCTTTCGGCCACCATTCTTCCGCTTTCTCATCATCCCCACTTCGTTGAGATTTTGGTTCACGAACTTCGGCTTCTGGTCCCCGAAATCGAAAACCTTGCTGTTGAACACTTGTCGAAAACCCTTTTCTAACATGTAAGAGATCTGGGTTTTGAAGAGCAACAAAGAAGAGATATGAGTTTCGAAGAGCAACAAAGAAGAGATTTGAGTTTCGAAGAGCAACAGGAAAGAGATCTGGGTTAAGATGGTTTGAAAGCAGTGGGGGTACAAGAGGAGGGAAGATAAGAAGCAATCGACACCATCTATGAACAGATGCATCATGCAGATCTCCATCTAAATGAGGTTTCTAGAGAAGTTGGATAAGAGTTTTGTATAATGTCTTTGTTCATAAATTATGGGTTCTATTATGTTTTTGTTCATAATTTTTTGTTTTGATTAGGATTTGTTTAAAGCTTTCGTTTAAAATTTATTGTATAAATTTGGGTTTGTTATTTTTTGTTGATTATGATGTGTTTAAGGTTTTTGTTCATAAATTGTTGTATAAATTTGGGTTTGTTTAAGGATTTGTTTGTTGAAAATGGGTATTGAATCTATTTCTATGAAAATGGCTTTTTGTACTAGTTTCTGAGATGGTTTTTTTTTCTTCTCAAACCTCAAATCTTGATTTTTCGATCAGTTTAGCCGGAATTTGTTCTCGGCGATCTGAGCTAACGACTGGAGGTTTCATTTCACGATTGTATCAACGAAAACACAGGTTTCTTCATTTATATTTCCCGGCAAGATTGAAGATGGTGGCTGGATCCGAGATTGGTCTCTCGATCATCATCGTCCCCACCCCTTTTATCGTATTCATCCTCATCACACAGAGGCACAACTGCTCCTTTCTTTTCTCGTTCTCCCAGTCTGCATCTCGTTCTTCAAGAGCAAACATCGTCGGTGGTCGCCGGTGAGACAGGAAGAGAAGGGAAGAGGGGCGATTGGTAAGCGATTGTGGATGCCGAGATGTGTTGCCGGAAAAGTGAGGACGGTGGCCGCCTAGAAGCTTTCTCTATTAGGGTTTTTGGATTAAATATATTTATATAAAAAACTTAAAAACTAATTAAAATATTATTATTATAAATATCTAATATAATATACAATTTTTCTTATAAAAAATAGAAAATAGTTAAAATGACCAAAATGCCCTTAAAGTAAACTTACATGACAGAATTTTTTAACGCCGTTAGGTTACAGGGACCAAAGGGGTGAGAAATTGTAAACCACAGGGACCAAACACGTAATTATTTCATTTTAGGGACCAACAGTGCAATTTTGTGTAAACCACAGGGACCAATCGTGTAAGTTTATAACCATAACATGAATAACGTCAATTTAAATATTATTTTATAAGTTTAATCGATTCTCAAAATATATTTTTATCATTAAGCTAACATTATTTTATCAAATTTATAACCATAACATGAATAACGTCAATTTAAATATTAATATTGTATCATATACTCATGAGCGAAAAATAGATTTCACTAACTCCTCGACAAAAAACGACATCATGGAAATCTGTGATAGAAAATTAACATTATTAAAAAATTTAAATTATATAGTTTTAAACCTTGTATAGGTATATTAATCCAGAATTAGTTGATTTAATTTTCATTTTTAATGTAATAAGTTCCTTGAAAACATTTGCAAATGTAAAAACAATTAAGAATTTTTTGGTAATAAAACATGGATATAATATTTTTTATAAAACATTTGTAAATTGAAGTATAGTAAAAGTCTTTTTGAGGATAAAAATATAAAAGAGAACTTGCAAAAAGAAGAATTGGCAATTAACAAAATTGAAAAAAAAAACCATTCCTAAGACTCGATCTTTGATCCGATGCATAACTTAAAATAAGTGCTCCAACCACTAGGCTAACCAAGTATAATCGCAAAATGTTTCCTAACATATATAATAAGGGGTTACCAGTTAGGGGGGGCTTAGTAGCAGCCAGCCCACCTACCGGCTATGCCACTGAACGGAATGATTCATTTATGTAGTTGTTTTTTGTTCATTTATGTATGTTCGTTTATGTTCATTTATGTTTGTTTAAGTTCCTTCGTTTAGTATCTTAACGAACAAACATGAACAAAGACAAACAAACAAATTTTATTAATGAACGAACATGAACACAAAAGATTTCGTTTGTTTACCGTTCTTGTTCGTTCTTTTTTTGGTTAAGTTACACGAACGAACACGAATAAGTCCATGTTCATATTCATCCACTTTGTTTATGGCCCTAATGATGTGGCCTTCACCTAAATGGTGCGTTTGGTACGCAGACTGGACTGGACAGGACGGGACATGACAGAACAGAACAGGACAACTGTTCCACGTTTGGTAAGATATTACAGGACAGGACTGAACAGAACATGACCGGTTAAATGACCAATTTACCCCTAAGATGTTTAGTCCTTTTTTTCCAAAGAATCAATCTAAATCAAAATATTCAGTTTATCACAACAAAAATCAAATCAAATAGAAGCTAGAATCACACAAACAAACTACATTACGTGGGTGGATCAATAAGAATCACAACAAAAAATCACAAAGCAGGTTTAAGTCTTCTGTGTTTTTTTCACAACAAAAGGTTAGGTCAAAAGGAAATCACATAGGAGGAATCCAACTATCCAAGAGATGAATATGTAAAATTGTAAGGCAATAAAATATAAAATCACAGGTAAGATAAAAGAGGAATAGAGTTATATACCTTTTATAAAGAATCATTCAAATTTTTTTCTCTATCATCCATTCTTCAACAATTAAGAAATCTGACATGGTGAAATGAGGAGAAAAAAGAGGAGCAAGTCTCATAACATGCTTTCTCTTGGGTTGATTTCTGTTCGAACCTGGAGCAGAGGGAGACGATTAAGAAATCTGATGAAATCGAACCTGGAGCAGTTTGAAGAAAGAGATATATCGCTGGAGAAATTTGAAGAAATCGAACCTCGAGAAATTTGAAGATGACGAGATATATCATAAGAGGAAAGGATGATATGAGGGCTTCGATTTCTGGAGAAATTTGAAGGAGACATCGATCGAGCAAGACAGACGAAGGAGGAGGCGTGAACTGGTGTGAAATTAGGTTTGTGAACTGGTGTGAAATTAAGGGGTATATGGGTCAATTTTGGCTTGTTCCAGTTAGTTCTAGGGGTGAGAGGGAACAAGCGTGTCCCTTGTGGGTTCTAGTTAGTTCCACTTTGTCCCATATAGAGACGTGCCAAACATAGGACAAACTTGTTCTGTCCTGTCCTGTCCCACTCTGTTCTGCGTACCAAACACACCCAAAATGATATAAACACCCCCCATAGGACTCAATGTGGTCCATAAGCGTAGTCCGACTATCGTGATGGTACAATTATTGACTCAAAGACATTTAAAACATCACAAATTCTATAATACCTTAAAATACAACAATAAAATAATTCTAATATCATTTATTAGGCTCATAAAGGAAAATGAAATACTTAAAAGTCAAAATCCATGAAACTCTATCCTGAATTCTTCGAAAAAATGATTTAAATAGAAAATAAATATTAGTTCAGTATGAAATTATATTTTGGTCTTCATTTTTCTAGTTGATCTCATGACTTACATATTATATTTCCACTTACCGTTACTTCTAATGTGATAGTGGCCTGATTACATAATTTAAAAAAAAGTAAAGTAAGTCTATGCGGTATGATTGTTAGTCATTAAGACAAAACAAATTAATCATATTATCATGCATTAAATCCACATCAATTTGTCAATTAATTGGCCTTTTTTCCCAACATGACATGTTTGTTATCCTCAACTTGACAAGTCATGTTTTTCTTGTTCTTACAACAATTTCCATATAGACCATCGTAGTTCTAGTGAATTCTCAACATAGTGTACACATTTGCTTGCATCAAGTTATAATGTTTTGTCATAACAAAACACAAATATTGTTGATTTGTTACATAGAGATTAAAGAAACCATGCAATCACATAAACCTCGTAAAAATAGCATGTGAGCTCATGTACACAACTCTAAAGTCCTGAAGTAAACAATAATGCAAAATTATCATAATGATAACAAAGAAGATGTAATGTGTCTCTTAGTCGATTGTTGCATTTCCCATGGATGAAATTTGTTCATTTTAAATGATGGAAGTTTTTTGAACTAATGTCGAAATCTAAACATCACTTTGTAGCCTATGACATGTAGTTCAGTTGGCAATATGGCGGGAAAACTTGCCCAATAACTAACAGGTCCTGGGTTCGAGCCCCCGTTGGCCACATTCGCTGAGTGAGTCTCAAAATGCCCCCTCATACGGATGCCCGAGTTGGCAGGGTCAGATATGGGGCTGGTCAGGGTTGCCGGTATCAACCTTTTTGCCAAATAAACATCACTGTGTATTTTTTTTATTAGTGCATCCAACTTTTCAGTGATAAAGCGCCTGAATCATTTTATAAACGAACATATATTTACATTTACAAAACAAAATGAATATATAGTTAGTAGTCTCTCTCTCTCTTGATGTATCATTATATCACTAGGGGCAAATTGTGTTAAAAGTAACGTACTTTCATCAAATTTCTATTTTGGGTAACGTATTTTTAAAACCTTCATTTTGATATCTCAAGTGTAAATTATCAAACTTTTAAGTACCTGAGTTACCTAATGATTTACAAATACCGACTAGGATCAAGTTTTTTTTATTAATGTGACATTATTTGTTTATTGTATAAATGCCAACTAAGAAAAAAAATCCACGTCATATTTTTTGTATTTTTTAATCTGTATTTTCAGCTGTTAAACATTCATGTCCATTTTTTTAAATCTATATTTCTTGAACATTCAATGTTTTTCAATTATTAAAATTCACGCGATTCTTTTTGTACATTCTATGTTTTTCAATTATCACTACTAAAATACAATAAATCAAAAAAACAAAAAAAAATACACCATTTGAATTAGACATTCCAAAATATAGACACATACAAAAGTTGTGTTGGGAGTAATCAATCATACAATTGATTTTGTGTATAAACAACAAAGAAATGAGTAGAAATTTGTATTAAACAAATCTTTTACAATCAAATTCCAACATAAAAAACAACAATAAATGTAAACCTTACTTGAATTCGAAAGATACTTGATGAGAACGTATCGATTGAGGCCAGCACGGAAGCAGTGTCCTAAGACAAAAATTCGCCGGTGGTATTGACGTTTGTCCTGAGGATACAAAAATCGTATTCAAATATGATACTTGAATCTAGCGAATTATATTATGTTTGAAGATGGATATTGATGAGAGATAACCCAAAATTTGTCTATTTTTCGTCTGAAAACGAAGAGGAAACGGTGTGGCATTTATAGTTTTTCGTTACCAACCGCCAGAAACTGTAACAACCCAGTCTAAAATAAAGCATACATAATATTTAATATAGAGCATTTCAATACCGGGTCCCAAAATTTCATTACATCAATCTCAAAACTTAGGTTGGCGGAAGCAACCTATACACAATTGAGAATATACTAACTTCTGAAAGTAAAAGTGGCACTGTCTCTATTTGCATTCTTACTCTAATCCTGCCCTGCTCACTTGCCAGAGCCTCCTACTACCTGCTTGCCTGAAAAGGTTTAGTTTGGAAAATGCGAGGGTTAGACCATGAGGTCTAGTGAGCTCCCTCCTGACAGTTCTCAAATCATTTAAAACAGTTTTTAACTTTCAAACATCTTTACGTAAAACTTTCACGGATAAATCCCCTCCCGTAAATGGCACCCTGAAGCCACCCGAAGGCGACAACGAGTCAGTCTCACAATGCCTTACTGGGTCACTCCTCCCATGGCATAAACGGGACACCCCCCCGACTTAGCCGGTTTACGTCTAACTACAATGTATGCATACATCTCATATAACTTTCAAACAAGTAAAATCATGTAAAATAACATAGCATTTCTACTCATTCACTTTCTTTGGAAAACACGTATAAAACCATGTATTTTAGTTAGAAAAACTCACCTGGTGCTTTTAATATATTTCCTTACTTTGCTCCTAACCTTCAATCGGAATACCTGAGTAAATGGATGAAATATAAGCTGACTACAAACTATCTGGACAATGAACCATCCGGAAACTGACTATCCGGGAACCCCTTCCGGATTCCTACAATTGGATGCTTACCGGACGCAACTGTCCGGACACTGCTAACTTACAGGACGCTAACGATCCAGACATAACTTCCCGGGCACGTTCTCGGATGCTTATCGGTCGTCTACTTACCGGATGACTACATTACCGGGTATTACTTATCGGGTACTAACTTACCGGCCAAATTTTACTTTCCGGATGACTTAGGCAAATCCGGACGTTACTTACCGGGCGACTCATGCTATCCGGACAAACGCAACTATCCAGACACTCACACGACTTCCCGGACGCGAGGTCTGGGTCACTTTTAGGGTTTAAAATCCGTTAATAAGCCTTTAGTCAAATGATTCCACGGTAAGAATAACATACATAGTTCTTTCCTTTTTCATTCCTTGCTACTTAGCACAATAAAGATTGTCTAAATCCTTCTTAAAGCCTCATTTCCAACTTTAACCAAAACTCCACAATAACTCAACTCAGCAACAAATTTAAAGACTAGAGTTGAAATAGGAAATTACCTGGTAGAATTAATGTAGAAATTAGACTCCAATTCTACTTCTTCCTTTAATTTGTAGATTGATGATGCCTTCTCCCCAATTGCAATTGGAATCAACTTCTTTTCCCTACTCTCACTCAAGCCGCCAACAATGAGATGATTTAACCACAAGGCTTGTGGGGGATGTGGCTAGTAACCCATCTACCCCAAGTTCGAATCCAGGCGCTTCCAACTTGTGGTCACTGGGGATAAACTCAGGGCTGCACGCTTTAGCAGCTGGGGCAATGGCCTCACCTTGCCGGGATTAGTCGGGGCAATGTCCTCGGATACCCTTAAAAAACAATGAGATGATTTCTAGGGGTTTGAGCCCACTTTGGGGTTTTTATACCCTCTTACGATATTTATAAATCTTCCCCTGTACTTACAACTTTACAAAATTCCCCACGAAACTTAAATCTTTTCAATTTAGGTCTCTGTTATTACAAAAAATGCCAGACAGAGCGCACGGATGCTGGCGCTAGTGAACCCACGCGCGACCCCCGCGGCTCTAGCCGCACCGTCCTCCCCGCCAAACACATTTCCTTCACCATACACATTTAATATGTATATATTTATGTCAAGGAAAGCCCACAAGAACACCACACTCCAAACCCAATCAATTAAATGATTCATTTAATGCTCTCTTGTTGGGGTTTATTAAGTGTTCTAAACATTACATTGGCTCCTATGTGAGACAAGGTTTCTCACATCTATACTAAGTTCCAACAAGTTGTGCTCATACCTTTTATTATTTAAGTGATTTAGGTTTTTTTTAAACTTTAAAACTAATTTAGCCAGTTATTAAAGATCTATTTGTTCAAAGTGAAGTTCAAAGGACGGCTGCACTCAAAATCAAAAAGTCTATTAAGTTTTTCTTGACATTTCCTTTTTTTTTTAAATTGATTTACCATTACAACATGGTAGCAGCGATTTTTAAACAATATATTTACTTAACTTTACAAAGATTTTTGATGAAATAATATATTTAATTGACTTTACAGAGATTTTTTTGTGAAACAATATATTAATTGAGTAAAGTTCAAAGGTTTATTTATTTAAAATATCAAAATTAGAAAGTTTATTAAGTTTTTTCCTGAAAAAGTTTCAGGCATTTAGAGGATACCTGGCTAGGTCTGCTCTCTAGCCCAATATACGGGACTGGGTGGCCTTTAAAACTGATCCAACAAATTTTGTTGTCATTGAATATAATTAAAATTATAAATATATTTTTTGAATTTTATAAAGGTTTTTTTTTTGAAAAGAAATGATTGCATCACGATCGTGCTTCGGCCATGCCATCACCCGATCAGGAGAACAATCCTATCATTAAACTTTCGAGCGTTACAGAAAACATTAATACAAAACGAAATGAAAGACTGAAAAACACCGTAACATTTCGGACAAGATAAAAACGAAAGTGTCTCGTAGTCAAGTGAGCCGCTTCGTTAGCTTGTCTATCCACTGCATGGATCGAGATAATCTCCCGACGAACCTGAACTTCCCGACCACCTTTCTTTGACGATTTCCTCCTTTTTGAAAGTGGATATGGTCCACTTTACTTTCTTGATTTTTCCTATCTGCTGATCTTGCCAAGTAACCGAAATGAAATTATTTTTCTTACTTTGGTTGTAGAGGTATCGGAATTTCCAACGTTTCCGGTATTTCCACATTTTTGCTACCCTTAACGTTATCATGTACTCTCCAGAGGCTTTGACAATTTCACCATAGGCGTCGTCGTAAAAGTCGTGGAGTTTGGTGGCGATGGTCGGGAGATCTTCCATTGTATCATCGATAAACGTCGTTATGGTCGTCGGAGTGTAGCCGAACGACTTCTTCTCAGATATGAGAGCCACAGAGGGATTTAAAGCCACAGGGGGATTTAGAAGTTGAAACTTCTATAAACCGAAGCTCGTTGATGTTGGAGAACTCATCGGAGGTGGGTTTAATTTTGAGATCTGAGAGAGACAAGGAGAGAGAGTCCCAACGGCAGCAGGCAGCAGCGGCGGCGGCAGTCGGCGTAGCAGCATCAGCGACAGGTAGCGGCTCCGGCTCCGGCAGGCAATCGGCGTAGCAGCAGCGGCGGCAGCGTCTCTCTCTCTCTCTCTCACTTTCTCTCTCGAGAAAGTGAGAGTTTAATAAATGGAATAACAACATGACTTGAGATCATAGGAAATCAAACTTGCTGTAGTTCTGATTTTCTTTTTATATTTACAATATTTTGTTGTGAAGTTTCAAGTGTAAAATATGATCTTACGGATCTATAAAAAATAGACCGGTTTCACGTGATCCCCCAAATTCATGACAACATATCTTCACAAATTATAACAATATATCCATTGCTATAACTGATAGATTTTTTAAAACACAATGTTCAAATAAAGAAAATTAATAAGTAATAAAAAAATGAAAATACAACACTATAACAAAGTAATTTATAAAAGTACTTAGCTATTTAATACATTTAACCCTTTTATTAAATATGAACAAAAGGCTTAAACTATGTTCAATATGCTGGTTTGACTTTCAAAAATCACATTGTGTAAAACAAAGAAAGGTTTGTTTTTGTCTTTTCGGTATTGTCAAAACATGTTCAATTTGTTTTTCTGTGAGATTTTCAAAAGTGTGATCTAATTTCGTAGTCTGGCACACTGCACAGTGGAACGACCAAAAGTATGGATTTTTAATCCAAGCATTTGTAAAGAGGCCCGTGCAAAGTTTTGCAACTGTATATCGGATTTTTAACCATTATGCAACAATTTTAAATTTTAATATAAATATACAAGTATTTAAAGCTTTAGTATAATTTTTTTTTTATTTTGAATGGAAATGATTGCGTCACGAACGTGCAACGGCCTAACCGTCACCCGAACGGAACAATCCTATCATTAAAGAAACAAACGTTACATAACAAAGTAATACAAAGCGAAATGAAAGGACTGAAATACACCATAAAGTTAATGACAAGATAAAAACGAAAGTGACTCAGATAAGCCGCTTCGTAAGCTCGCATTTCCACCGCAAGGACAAGTCCCCAACAGTTCCAACTGAAGGCAATCAAAATATTGATTCCTTGACTTTCTTGCATAAGCATAGCCGAAAGGTAAGAGAAAAAGTGGGAATGTGCCACTTTGAAGCTTTTCTCCTTGACGAAAGTGGGTATGATCCACTCTACTTGGTTGTGTTTTCCTAAAAGCTGCTTATGCCTGGAAACAGAGGCTAAAATAAGAATACAGGGAACATTACAGAAACATTCTTTCGGTCGTTTCCGATATTTCCACATTCTTTCAACCATTAACGATACCAAGTACTCTCCCGAGCCTTTGACAAAATCAACATAGGCTTTTACAAACAGATCTTGGATTTTGTTAGAGAAGGCCAGGAGAAGGACCATGGTATCACAGTAATGGGAGGAAGCCACAAGGGGTTTAGCCACAACGGGATTTAGAGCCACAAAGGGATTTAGAGCCACTAAGGGAGCGTAGCAGCGGCGACGACGAAGCAGCGGCGGCAGAGTCGCAGCGGCGGCGTTAGTCGGAGCAGCAGTCGGAGCGGCAGCAGTCGAAACAACGACTCTCTCTCTCTCTCTCTCCCTGTCACTCACTAGGGCCTGATGGTGGTGGTGGTGGTGGCGGCTAGGTTAAGAGAAAAGAGAGAGAGAGAGAGAGAGAGCGTTTCTAAGATTTGGCTTTTTAGCTTTAGTATAAATTTTAAAAAATCAAAAACAACACAATAAATAAACTCGGCTCAATCCACGGTCCTTCCCCATCACCAATTCCATGACTGCACTGCATATTTCATATTATTCCAACGTCCATCTGCATCTCTTCGAGGAACAACCCCATCGTTCATCCCCTCCGCCCCTTCAAGAATTTTCGCCGCCTCTCGCCAAATAAATGAAGAAACCCAATCGAACCAGACCGGTAAACAAAAATGGTAATGGAGGAAGGACAGAGGTGTGAGGTGTTGAATATGACAGTGCAATGTTTATGTGTAAGTCGTGGATGGAGGTTGTAACAACCCAGTCTAAAATAAAGCATACATAGCATTTAATATAACGCATTTCAATAAAAGGGGTCCCAAAATTTCATTATATCTGTCTCAAAAACTTAGGTTGGCGGAAGCAACCTATACACAACTGAGAATGTACTAGCTTCTAAAAGTAAAAAGTGGCACTGTCTCTATCTGCATTCATACTCTATTCCTGCTGTGCTCACTTGCCAGAGCCTCCTACTACCTGCTTATCTGAAAATATTTAGTTTGGAAAATGCGAGGGTTAGACCATGAGGTCTAGTGAGCTCCCTCAAAAGACAGTTCTCAAAACATTTTAAAAACTTTTCATAACTTTCAAGCATCTTTACAAAACCTTCACGGAAAATCCGCTCCCGTAAATGGCACCCTGAAGTCACCCGAAAGTGACAACGAGTCAGTCTCACACTGCCTTAATGGGTCACTCCTCCCATGGCATAAACGGGTCACCCCCCGGTATGGCGGTATGAGCACTGGCGGCCCCCCCCGACTTAGCCGATTTACGTCTAACAACAATGTATGCATACATCTCATATAACTTTCAAACAAGTAAAATCATGTAAAATAACATGGCATTTCTACTCATTCACTTTATTTGGAAAACACGTTTAAATCACTTATTTTAGTTAGAAAAACTCACCTGGCGTTTTTAATAACCTTTTCTTCTTTTACCTCTGCTGACCTCCAAATGGGATACCTACGTAAGTGATAACAATAAGCTGGCCGGTTACCCATTAACCAAATCTCCTACTTTCCGGATACCTACTGACCGGGTACAACTTACCGAATGCCACGCAACTTTCTGGACGACCCTGGTATCCGGACGACTAGGCGATCTGGACGCTACCCGGGTCCACACTAACCGGACGCTATCCGGACACGGTGTCCGGACACGTCACTTATCGGTCAACATAACTTACCAGACCACTGGTCTTTCCGGACGACTATCCTATCCGGACAGCCATCGCATCCGGGCACTCAACCCATCCGGACAACTGATCTTTTCGGACGCTGCTATCCTATCCGGACAACCATCGCATTCGGGCACTCAACCCATCCAGACAACTGATCTTTTCGGACACTACTGGGACTTACCGGACGACGACTGATACCCTTTTTGGGATCGAAATTTGCTGATAGGGTCTTGACCAAACGATTAAGAGCTAAAAACATAACATAACTTATTTGGGTCATTTCTTACCAAGCTCTTAGCTATTTAAACACAAAGATGATGCCTAATCCTCTTCTTAGAACATCATTCTCAACTTTTAACCAAAAACTCCAAAATAACTCAACTCTGAAGCAAATCTGAAGACTAGAATTGCAATAGGAAATTACCTGGTAGAATCAATGTAGGAATCAGACTCCAATTCCACTTCCTCTTCCAATTTGTAGGTTGATGATGCTTTCTTCTCCAATTGCAATTGAACACAATTCTTTCTATGCTCTCTCTCTAAGCCGCCACACACATACAAATGATTAGCTTCAAGGGTTTTGAGCCCATTTTGGGAGTTTTTATACTTTCTCCATAATTTACAATTCAGCCCCTGAATTTACAACTTTACATAATTCCCCATAAAACTTTAATCTTTTCAATTAAAATTTCGGTTATTACAACCCCCCCCCCTCAAAAAAATTCCGTCCCCGGAATTCCATTGTCGAAAAGATGAGGGTATCTGGACCTCATGTCCGCTTCTACTTCCCAAGTTGCCTCTCGTCCCTTATGATACCTCCACTGAACCTTTACTAGTCGGACCTCCTTGTTCCTCGTTTTGCGAACCTTACTGTCCATGATTTCTATTGGTTCCTCTACGCAAGTCAACTTCTCATCAACGCTGATATCCTCTAAAGGAACAGCCACGCCGGCTTCTTCCAAACACTTCTTTAAGTTTGAGACATGAAACGTCGGATGAACTCCTCTTAATTCTTACGACAAGTCTAACTTGTAGGCTACGGCTCCAACTCGTTCAATAATGCCGAAAGGCCCCACATATCTCGGTCTCAACTTCCGTTTCTTACCGAAACGCACCACTCCTTTCCAAGGCGAGACTTTTAGCATTACCTTGTCCCTCACTTGAAATTCAATAGGCTTTCTTATTTTGTTTGCGCACTTCCTTTGTCGATCTTGTACGATCCTCATTTTCTCACGAATTATTTCAATCTTATCCGCTGTCAGTTGTACAATCTCTGGACCTGTTAGCTGTCTTTCTCCCACCTCGTTCCAACACAACGACGTACGACACTTCCGCCCGTACAATGCTTCGAATGGTGATGCCTGGATACTCACATGGTAATTGTTGTTATATGAGAACTCTATCAAAGGTAGGTGTATTTCCCATGAACCCTTGAAATCGATAATGCAAGCTCGAAGCATATCCTCTAACGTCTGAATAGTTCTTTCACTCTGACCATCCGTTTGGGGATGATAGGTTGTGCTCAACTTCACTTGAGAACCCAACTCTCACTGAAAACTTCTCCAGAACGACGACGTAAACTGGCTATCCCGATCGGACACGATAGATCGCGGCACCCCGTGTCTAGACACGATCTCATTGATGTATAATCGGGCTAGCTTCTCTAACGAATCCGACTCCTTGATTGGTAAGAAATGCGCGGACTTAGTGAGAATATCCACAATCACCCAAATCGCATCGTTACCCTTCGGAGTCCTAGGTAACTTCGTAACGAAATCCATGGTGATATTGTCCCATTTCCACACTGGTATCACCGTAGACTGTAGTTCTCCATATGGTCGTTGATGTTCCGCTTTAACCTTTAAACACGTCACACATCGCTCCATAAAATGAGCGATATCCTTCTTCATTCCCGACCACCAATAAAACTGTCTTAAGTCTCGATACATCTTATTCGTCCTCGGGTGCATAGAATATCGTGACTTATGCGCTTCTTTCAGAATGGTTACTCTCAAGTTCCCTAACTTAGGAACCCACACTCGGCCTTTCATAAACTTTAACCCACCACTGTTGATACTTAATAATGATGTAATTCCAACGATCCTCTTACTCTTTAGATTATCTTCTAACAATGCTTCCTCTTGAGTCTTCTTGACCTCGTCCAGAAGACTCGAAGTTGCCTCGACTCTGAAAGCCACCACCTTGGTCGCTTCTCCCCGTTCTTTCCAGCCCAACGCGTCCGCTACCACATTTGCTTTACCCGGGTGGTAAAGGATTTCGCAGTCGTAGTCGTTCAATAGTTCCATCAATCTCCTCTGTCTCATGTTCAACTCCTTCTGATCGAACAGATGCTTAAGGCTATTATGATCGGTGTAAATCTGGCATTTCACTCCATACAAGTAGTGCCGCCATAACTTTAAAGCGAACACCACTGCCGCTAGCTCCATGTCGTGCGTAGGGTAGTTCTTCTCGTGATCTTTCAACTGTCGAGATGCGTATGCAATCACCTTCTCGTTCTACATTAGTACACACCCTAACCCAAGCTTGGAAGCATCACTGTAGATAACAAACCCTTCAGGTCCGTCAGGTAATGACATAATTGGGGCACTACTCAGACTTTCCTTCAACTTCTCAAACGCGGCTTCTTGTGCGTCGATCCAAACGGACTTGACGTTCTTCCTCGTCAAAGCCGTTTGTTGTCAGATTTATGCAACCTTAGAGATTCACTTAAAATAGAACTCAGTGCAAGTATACACCTTGAACTACTATCGTCTCGTAACAAGTAATAATGGTAAAAGTACCAGATATCGATCTACAGGGAAAACTTGTGAAAGCTTTTCAAAAAGTCCAATCTTTAAAAACTGACTTCAGATGGCAAATTCGAAAACAAATTTGAGTGGTTTGGTTTGTGAGTTAACAACTAAAAATATCAATATGATGAAAAGCACAGGGTGCAAGGTTTTGTTAAGGCATAAATAAGTGATCCGGTTAAAAGATGAAATAAACACCTGGATAATCCTATATAAGTAGGATTATCACAGTATCAACAATCGGGTCATATGGTCTCCCAAGAGTACACATAGGCCAGCGTGCTATCGATACGATATCAGTTATATTAGACTTCGTGAATCCTAACACAACACAATGTTAACATCCTACATCGTAAGAGCATAGCACTTGTCAGATGCTAAAGCTATATGTAGCCTTCTCTTATTATCTCAGGTTTTGTTGTTTATCTTAACTCTAAAAGTTAATGCATTTTCACATATAAAATTAGTTGTCAATTAATTAAATATGATCTTCAATGAAACAGTAATCACCTGAAACAAATAGTTAGATAACAGTGTTGTATAAATACACCTCTCAACTTTCACACTGATTCCGGTCTCAGCTTTGCCTTACACCCCAAGCTAAGGCGATTAGCCCATCATTGCTAGGATTAATCTTTCGAATGGTGTAAGAAATGTAAATAACATTGCTGGAAAATAAATTGCAGTAAAGTAAATGACAATAAAGTATATTGCAATAAAGTAAATGACAGAAAAGTAAATTGCAGAAAAATAAACTACTGAAAAGTAAATACTGAAATTAAAGTGCGAGAATGTAAATGACAGTAAATTAAAGTACAAGAAATTAAAAGACAGGAATATAAATTACAGGAATGTAAATAAAGCAGTAAATGGTATTAAAGTCCTAAAAATGAGGTAACTTGGTCGCCAAGTTATGAAACTTGTCATGCAAGTTACGTCTCAAGGAGTGATTTTTAAACTTGGGAACTATTAGAGAAATTACAAGGCTTGTGACGTACTGGTTAAGGCTTGTGAGGGATGTGGCTAGTAACCCATCTACCCCAAGTTCGAATCCAGGCACTTCCAACTTGTGGCCACTGGGGATAAACTCAGGGCTGCACGCTTTAGCAGCTGGGGCAATTGCCTCACCTTGCCGGGATTAGTCGGGGCAATGTCCTCGGATACCCTTCCAAAACATTGAGATTAAAATACTTGCATTAATTTCGAACCGAAAGTTACAATTACTCCATACTTGAATTAGCAAGAGAACACTTACGCTCCGTTCTCGAGTTTTAGAAGGAAAGAAAAGAAGAGAAAGGGAAGAGAAAGAAAAGAAAGGAAATGAAAGGGGAGGAAATAAATATTTGTATTTGTGTTCTTGAGATTGAAGGAAAGAAAGGAAGGAGAGGGAAAGAAAATAAATTTTCATGTTCTTGAGTAAAAGAGAAAGGAAAGGAAAGATGTTACTTTTACTAATATACCCCCATTTATTTCATGATGAAATGTAATTAATGGGTATATGTGTAATTTTATAAATATTTTTAATTCTTTTTATTTCATTTCTTTCCTTTCCTTCCGTTTCCTCCCACATTTGGGCGGAAAGTTTTGGGAGGAAAATCAACATTATTTTCCTTCCCTTTCCTTCCCCTTTCCCTTCCTTTCCTTCGTAAAAAAACTTGAGATCACAGCGTTAGAGAACAAAAGATGAAACAAGAAAGTATTCTTGGAAAGTTGGTATTTTAAAACTAACAAAAGACTTTTTTTTAAGTATATAATATTTATATACGGCAAATGCAACAAATAAACTCACACACTCTCCTCACATTTGATGAGGTTTGAACCCCTGACCTCCTAGGAGGAAAGAGACTCATATACCGCTAGGCCAAAGGCCCTTTGGTAACAAAAGACTTCCATATATATAGGAAGAGGAAAACTTGGTGCCAAAGTTACCAAAAAGCTAAAGAGTATTAAATAAGCTTCTAAAAGTTAAAAGTACATAATAATCCCTTAAAAATGTAAAGTGTACTAATTAAGCTACATTACCACAAAGTCTTCAAAAATATGATTAGTAGCTCCAAAAATCGGCCCAACAGCAGATCTGGCCCAAACAGCAAAAATTTCCAGCAACATAATTCTGCAGAAATCCTTAGAGGATTTCATCAATCTGCAAAAATTTATTTTAAGTACCAAATTACTTACTAAACTATGTAAACATGCTAAATGTATGAATTATGATCAATGCATGATTTTTACACAAAAGTGACCTAATATGGGATTTTTAACAATTAAAATGAGATAAAAAGTAAATAAAAGACTAAAATAGGGTTAATAAATTAACCCTATCACAACCTCAAACTTAAACCGTTGTTTGTCCCCAAGCAACAAAAATTAAAAAGAAAGGGACTCAAGTGAGAAAAAAAAATTGGAGTAGCTATGCTTAAAACTATGATGCACACAATCTTTGATTTTTATTAAGCATCTAAGACATGAAACATATGATACAAATAGCCCTTCATAAACTTTGTCTTATTTCCTTAAGTTCAAAATACACCATCACAATTTCCTAGGCCTATCTCATGCTAATCAAGAATCATCAAGGCATTCATGTTTGAAATGGGAATGCATTTGACTTTTTCTTTCTTTTAAAATGCTATGCCTTTTTCCACTCACTTACCTTTCACTCAATGGTACAATTTTTCTACCATTATTCTCATATTGAGGTATTTGATGGACCTTTTTGGTCTCTTTTAAGCTTTGAGTGTCTTTGACACTTTTTGTACATTTGAAACAGAGCTTTGCTCTTTTGAACTTTTATATGGGTGTACAAAGGGTATGGTGAAGTGTTTGTAAATCAAGGCTTTGCAAAAATGAGGATAGATGTGTATATATGTTTGCAAAGCATTGACAACCTCAAACTTGAAGATTGCCAATGTCCTCATTGGCTCAAGAAGGTGAAATGGGCTTGAAAGAATATGAATGAAAGCCCAATGTGGGTTGGCCCAATGTTGATTCATCCTAGCATGCTATAGACTGTGGTGCTTATGATAGTGACCTATTATTCAAGAAATCAAAACTTTGGATTACTGTGGCTATAAGATCATATCTATATGCAAAGAAAACCAAGAAAATTCACAGATGTGGAGCATGCATAAAAAGTAAACTAATCACATAAAATCAGTTTTCAGTGAAACAGAAAAGCAAAGATGAGAATGAGACATTTTTGTCATGTGTTTTCACCTTTAAGACTCTAAAGTGGTTTATCCTAAGAAACTATAAAGCATCAAATGTTTGTGTTAAACAAATAAGATGCCAAGTGGCATAATCCCACAAAATGACTAGGTGTGCAAAAACAATGCACACCTCAAACTTGGAGTCAACTAATAAACCAGCAAAAAGAAAGTTTAAAAGTGAAAATGGAGTGCAACAAAGTGCACACCTCAAACTTGAAGTTGACACAGTAATCCAATAAATAGAAATTTAAAACAAAAGTAATGTGCAACAAAGTGCACACCTCAAACTTGCTTACTGCCAATTGGTAATTTGTGGTTTCAAAAACTCAGTTTAAAGAGAACATGCATACGTAATCTAATCTAGACTATAAAGCAACAAAGATAAAAGAAAAATGCAAACAAGTTACTAGAGGTGAGTATGCACAAACTAAGCTACACAACAGCAAAGATCAAGAATAGAAGGTATCTGGCAGGATGCATTTAATGCCAAGGGGCAATAAGATGCCCAGATACATATTTTAAACATACATATGCACAAACTGAAATTGGGCTCAAGCTAAGTGAATCAAGATATTGGTGTGCACGCCTCAAACTTGTTCTCTGCCAAAAGGCAGAACAAGTTCATAGCTGTTTTTAACACAGTATTCTGTCTTAGTGGAATAAGCCAGAATATGCAGACAAAGTAAACAAGATCATGATGTGCTATCATCCTAGACTGCTAGTGAGTGTGACATGTATGTGTAAAATGTGTGATCAAATCAGCAAATGAAACAGAAAATGGAAGGAACTGCCAAATGCTAATGGTAGTTTGGACTTCAAATATCTCAATTTAGGTAAGTAACCCAGCAAATGAAAAAAAATTGGACTCCAACATTCAAGAGTGCAGATGAGATATTAAGATTGTACCCAAAAGAAATGCCAAGTGACATTTTCTAATGCAAACAGTACCTGTCATGCTGAATGCAAACAGGCATATCAGACTGAACCACACAGATGAATAAGACTCCTAAAATTCAGCAAAGAAAAAGAAACAATTAAAGGACCTCAAACTTGAATTCAGAAGAGGTGAAAACCTCAAACTGAGTTCAAGCCAACTGCCAAGTTTTTTTATTTATATTTTCACATTTTTATATTTATATATATATAATTATATGTTATTGTTATTATTATGATATATATATATATATATATATATATATATATATTCAATTATCTGGCTCAACAACCATGTAAGGTTGTTGTGGAACTTCTGTGGGATCAAAGAAAGGTTTGACTCTGTGCCCATTTACTTTGAAAGTGGTACCTATATCTGGATCAATTAGATCAACCACTCCATAAGGGTACACTTTGGCAATGCAAAAGGGTCCAGTCCATCTTGAATTTAACTTTCCAGGAAAAAGTTTTAATCTAGAGTTGAATAACAGGACTTTCTGACCTTTAGTAAAATCTTTTGGAAGAATTTTCTTGTCATGCCACTTTTTAGTGTTTTCTTTGTAAAGCTTGGCATTTTCATAGGAACAATTCCCATGTTCTTCAAATTCACAGAGTTGCAAAGATCTTTTCTTACCAACATCATCAAGACTCACATTAAGCTCTTTTATGGCCCAATAAGCTTTATGTTCTAACTCTACAGGCAGATGACATGCCTTTCCAAAAACCAACTTATAGGGAGACATTCCAACAGAGGTTTTGTAAGCAGTCCGGTAGGCCCATAAGGCATCATCCAATTTGGAGGCCCAGTCCTTTCTGTGTGGTTTGACTACTTTGGCTAAAATTCCTTTTATCTCCCTATTTGACAACTCAACTAAACCATTGGTTTGAGGGTGGTAAGCAGTTGCCACCCTGTGCTGAATATTGTACTTTTCAAGAATTTCTTCCAATAAGTTGTCTATGAAATGTGTGCCTTCATCACTAATTAAGGCACATGGTGTACCAAATCTAGTGAAGATATGTTTGTGCAAGAATTTAACAACAGTTTTGGCATCATTGGAATGGCAAGCCATGGCTTCCACCCATTTGGACACATAATCTACTGCTACCAGTATGTAGGAACAATTACTGGAGATAGGAAAAGGGCCCATAAAGTCTATTCCCCAGACATCAAACAACTCTACTTCTAGAATTCCATTTAAGGGCATTTCATTTCTCTAGGAGAGATTCCCACTCCTCTGACACTCATCACAACTTTTTACAAAGTTATGAGCATCATTGTTCAAAGTAGGCCAGTACAGCCCTGATTGCAAAACTTTTGCTGCTGTCATACTTCCTCCAAAATGTCCTCCACATGGTCCAGCATGGCAATGTTGTAAGACTGATGGTACTTCTTCTTTTGGAATGCATCTTCTTATCATCTGATCTGCACAAATCTTGAACAAAAATGGGTCATCCCACAAATATTTCTTTGAATAAAAAATGAGCCTTTTCTTTTGGTGTTTATTAAAATCCTTAGGAATGATTCCACATGCCAAATAATTTACAAGATCTGCAAACCAAGGGATTGCATAATGTTGTACAACCAAAATTCTTTCATCAGGAAAGACTTCACAAATATCAGTACTATGTATAGGTTTTTCTTGCTTTTCTATTCTAGACAAATGATCAGCCACTTGATTATCCACACCCTTCCTATCAATGATTTACAAATCAAACTCTTGCAATAACAAGACCCACCTTATCAGCCTAGGTTTTGCATCCTTTTTAGCAATGAGATACTTGATGGCAGCATGATCAGTATGAACTATTACTTTTGTGCCAATCAAGTATGATCTGAATTTTTCAAAAGCAAAAACCATAGCTAATAATTCATTTTCAGTAGTGGTGTAATTGATTTGAGCATCATTGAGAGTTTTACTAGAATAGTAAATAGGGTGGAATATTTTTCCTTTCTTTTGACCTAAAACTGCTCCAACTGCCCAGTCACTAGCATCACACATAATTTCAAAGGGTTGGGACCAATCAGGTGCTATTACTATTGGAGCAGTGACCAATGCTTATTTCAAAGTGTTAAAAGCCTTTTTACAATCTTCATTAAAATTAAACACTTGGTCATTCTGTAGTAATAGACAGAGAGGTTTTGAAATTTTGGAAAAATCTTTTATGAACCTTCTGTAAAAACCTGCATGTCCCAAAAAACTCCTGATCCCTTTGACTGTGGTTGGTTCGGGTAAATTTGAAATGATTTCCAGTTTGGCCTTATCAACTTCTATGCCTTTTTTGGAAATGAGATGTCCCAACACAATGCCTTCTTTTACCATAAAATGACACTTCTCCCAGTTTAAAACCAAGTCTGTTTCTTCACATATTTTAAGACTATTTTCCAGGTTTTGTAAACATGTGTCATATGATGTCCCCATAAACTGAAAAGTCATCCATGAAAATTTCCATGGAGTTTTCCAACATGTCAGAGAAAATAGACATCATACATCTTTGAAAAGTGGATGGGGCTTTACAAAGTCCAAAAGGCATTCTTCTAAAAGCAAAAGTTCCAAATGGACAAATGAAAGTGGTCTTTTCTTGGTCATCAGGTGCTATGGTAATCTGATTGTAACCTGAGTAGCCATCTAAGAAACAGTAAAACTCTTTTCCTGCTAATCTGTCTAACATTTGGTCAACAAAGGGTAATGGAAAATGGTATTTTGGGGTAGCTTTGTTAAGCTTTCTATAGTCCATGCATATCCTCCAACTAGACACTACTCTAGTAGGTATAAGTTCATTTTTCTCATTTGGTACAACAGTCACTCCACCTTTTTTGGGTACACACTACACACGACTGACACAAGTACTGCTTGCAACAGGATAGATTATGCCTGCATCAAGCCATTTTAAAATCTACTTTTTAACAACTTCTTTCATCACAGGATTGAGTCTTCTTTGAGGTTCAACTGATGTGAAGTTTTTGTCTTCCAAAATGATTTTGTGTTGGCAAATGGTAGGGCTTATACCCTTAAGATCAGCAATGGTCCATCCTATGGCTTTTGTGTGAAGTTTAAGCATTTTGACCAATCTTTCCTCCTGTTCAGGTTCTAAAGATGATGAAATAATGACTGACAACTTCCTAGGGTCTTCTAAAAAGACATATTTCAGATGTGAGGGAAGTTGTTTCAATTCTAAGTCTGGTGCAACCTCTAAGGAAGGAACAAGAGTTTTTCTATCCTTTTGATCTAAGGTTTCAAAAGCAGCTATTTCTTGTGGTGTTTATAGGTCCTTAACATCTTCCTCATCACTATCAGGTTCTCTTATCCCTAATATTTCTCCCAAACGTTTCTCTTGACACCAAGTCTCTATCATGCTCAAAGTGGAACACTCTTCTTTCTCTTCAGGGTACCTAAGGGAATCAAACACATTAAAAGTCACTTCTTGGTCTTGGACGCTCATGGTCAACTCTCCTTTCTATACATCAATCAAGGTTCTGCCAGTAGCTAAGAAAGGTCTACCTAAAAGGATGGGAACATCTTTGTCAGCTTCAAAGTCTAGGATGATAAAATCAGCTGGAAATATAAACTTATCAACTTGGACAAGGACATCCTCAATTTTTCCTTTAGGCCAGGCTATGGACTTATCAGCTAATTGTAGAGAAATAGTTGTGTGTCTAGCTTCACCTATGCCTAAGGTATTGAAAATGGATAAAGGCATAAGGTTTACACTAGCACCTAAGTCACATAGGGCTTTTCCTACTTCCTTTCCTCCAATAGAACAGGGAATTGTGAAACATCCATGGTCTTTCATTTTAGGAGGAATCTTATTGGATAGCAAGGCACTACATCCTTCAGTCAGAGCTACTGTCTCATATTCAGTCAACTTTTTCTTTTTGCTCAAAATGTCTATTAGAAACTTTGCATAGTTTGGCATTTGCTCAATGGCTTCAACCAAAGGTATGTTTATGTGCAACTGTTTAAAAACATAAAGAAACTTTTTAAATTGTATTGCTTCTTTATCATTCTTTAACCTTTGGGGGTATGGAATGTAACGAGTGACTGAACTAGAGGGGTTAATCTTATGAAGAGTTGGTGCAACTACTACTGGACTGGTAGAAGGTGGTACAGTAGGACTGCCACCAGATTGTGACACATCAACTATTGTACTTTCTTTGGGCTTCTGGACTTGCTTAGGTTCATTAGGGAACAACAAAGGGTAAGCATATTTGCTAGGAATGGTGGTAATGTCAACGGGCTTATTGGTACTTTTGGACTCTCTAGAATTACAAGACTGGTCCACAGGTAATGTAGCAGCAGAATCTGGTCTTGTCTTTTTCTTTTCTGGCTCTGCTTTGTCTGTTTGTTCTTTTCTGGAATTTTCTTCTAAAGTCTTTCCACTTCTTAATGTCACAACCTTAATCTATTCTTTTCCACTTCGGTGTGGAATTTCAGTATCACTAGGAAGAGTTCCTACCGGTCTTTTCTTCATTTCCAAAGCCATTTGCCCCATCTGAGTTTCAAGATTTTTGGCAAAAGTTTCAAGATTTTTAATTGAGGCCTGAGTTTGGGTCATGAACCCTTTCATCATTGCTTCTAAAGAAGTAGATGACTCAACCTGTTGAGTGGGCTTGTTGTTTTGGAAAGAAGATGGTCGATTTTGAAAATTAGATTGTTGGTTGTTGTGATTTCTTTGTTGAAAATTTGATTGTCCTTGGGAATTGGACTGTCCTTGTGGCCTTTGCATTGGTGTATTCTAAGCAGGACTATGCCATGAAAAGTTAGGATGATTCCTCCACTCAGGATTATATGTTTGAGAGAAGGGACCTCCTTTGTTATTGTTGTGGACATAATTTATTTGCTCAGGATTACTTGGACAATTTTCAAAAGAGTGTCTATCTCCACAAAAAGTACACTGTACTAGCAAAACACCAGGGATAGCTGTAGCAGCATTAGCCTGCATAGGTGTGGCTAGATTTTGAATTAGAGTAGCCATGTTTGCCAACTGTGCAGTTAATGTTGAGTAAGCATCAGAATCAGGTATCCCTGTTGTTTTCTTAGTAGGCAGTGCACGTGGATCAGACCATTGTCCATTGTTGTCTGAAATCTTTTCTAGGATTTCATAACCTTCATTGTAGGTACAAGCTGTAAAAGATCCACTTGCAGTAGCATCAAGCATTTGTTTTGCAGTGATGTCTAAACCATTGTAAAATGTCTCTAGCTGAATGCAATACGGAATGCCATGGTGAGGGCATTTCCTTAACAACTCTTTAAACCTATCCTATGCATCAGGAACTGCTTCATTGTCCATTTGTTTAAAGGTACATATTTCATTTCTGGACTTGGCATTCCTCGTGGGTGGAAAATATTTTTTTAGAAATTTTTCGGCCATTTGGTTCCATGTAATTATAGAGTCTGGCTGCAACAAGTTGTACCAGGATCTTGCTTTATCTCTTAGAGAGTATGGAAAAAGTTTTAGTTTTAAAGCATCATCCTGTACACCTGGCAGTTTGAAAGAATCTGTAATTTCCATGAAAGACTTGAGATGAGAATGAGGATCTTCATGTGCCAAACCAGCGTACTGGCCGTTGATTTGGAGCATATGAAACATTATTGGCTTGGGTTCAAAATGATGTGTTTCAAGAGTAGGCTTAAGTATTCCTGAGTGTAATTGATTTAAAACAGGAACAACATAGGCCATGATGCCTCCATTTTTAGAGTTTACAAGCCTAAAGATGTTTTGTTCCTCATCTTCAAGATTATGCATTGGCCTATTTTCTGGAATCTCAGGAGTTCCATCATTGAGATTTCCATTATTGGGTTGTCTAATAGGATTTCCATCCGGCCCAAATTCGAAGTTATTTTCACCTTCATCCGAAGTGTACTCATTTTCAGACATCATTGGAGAGTTTGGAGTTGAAACAACTCTTTGTGCTTTCCTTCTTTGTCTAAAAGTTCGTTCAATCTCAGGAACAAATTGAAAAAGTTCTCCGTGCAATATTCTGGGCATGCACTGTTTTTCAAAAAGGTGGTAGAAAAATCAGGTTTTACAAATTTTACTTTGAAAATGAAAATCTTTCAGCGTGTTAATCCCCGGCAACGGCGCCAAAAACTTGTTGTCAGATTTATGCAACCTTAGAGATTCACTTAAAATAGAACTCAGTGCAAGTATACACCTTGAACTACTATCGTCTCGTAACAAGTAATAATGGTAAAAGTACCAGATATCGATCCACAGGGAAAACTTGTGAAAGCTTTTCAAAAAGTCCAATTTTAATAACTGACTTCAGATGGAGAATTCGAAAACAGAATTGAGTGGTTTGGTTTGTGAGTTAACAACTAAAAATATCAATATGATGAAAAGCACAGGGTGCAAGGTTTTGTTAAATCAGAAATAAGTGATCCGGTAAAAAGATGAAATAAACACCTGGATAATCCTATATAAGTAGGATTATCACAGTATCAACAATCGGGTCAGATGGTCTCCCAAGAGTACACATAGGCCAGCGTGCTATCGATACGATATCGGTTATATTAGACTTTGTGAATCCTAACACAACACAATGTTACCATCCTACACCGTAAGAGCATAACACTTGTCAGACGCTAAAACTATATATAGCCTTATCTTATTATATCAGGTTTTGTTGTTTATCTTAACTCTGAAAGTTAATGCATTTTCACATATAAAATTAGTTGTCAATTAATTAAATATGATCTTCAATGAAACAGTAACCACCTTAAACAAATAGTTAGATAACAGTGTTATAAAAATACATCTCTCAACTTTCACACCGATTCCGGTCTCAACTTTGCCTTACACCCCAAGCTAAGGCGATTAGCCCATCATTGCTCGGATTAATCTTTCGAATGGTGTAAGAAATGTAAATAACATTGCTGGAAAGTAAATTGCAGTAAAGTAAGAGCATCTCCAATGGTAACCTCTAATAGCTTGATGAAAAGCTTTATACGGTGGGCCCCACAACCTTTTTGCTTATTTTATTACTTTTTTTTTCCATTTGTTGCTAATAGCTTGGTCTGCACCAAGCGGTTGAAGAAGGGTGTGTGAGAGGCAAAGTAAAAGGGCTTCAAGTCATTGTGGGTCCCACAATTTTTTTTATTGTTTTTATATTCTTCAAGTCATTGAGGATGCCACACCATTGTGGATGCCCTAAATGACAATAAAGTATATTGCAATAAAGTAAATGACAGAAAAGTAAATTACAGAAAAATAAATTACTGAAAAGTAAATACTGAAATTAAAGTGCGAGAATGTAAATGGCAGTAAATTAAAGTACAAGAAATTAAAAGACAGGAATATAAATTACAGGAATGTAAATAAAGCAGTAAATGGTATTAAAGTCCTAAAATGTGGTAACTTGGTCGCCAAGTTATGAAACTTGTCGCGCAAGTTACGTCTCAAGGAGTGATTTTTAAACTTGGGAATTATTAGAGAAACGATTTATTAACTATTTGGAACAAGTCTTGGATTTTTAGAAGGATTAAATCCAAAATATCACCACAAGATTTGATTTATACCAAATAATTAACTAAAAGTATAATTCTTAAAAACAAACGTTTCTTGCCTTAAAACTTGGAAAATACCAAAATTAGAAAGTAATCTCAAGTCACAAACTGATTAATTTCGAACTTGAAGACAAGAACATTGAGATTAAAATACTTGTATTAATTTCGAACCGAAAGTTACAATTACTCCATACTTGAAGTAACAAGAGAACACTTAGAGAACAAAAGATGAAACAAGAAAGTATTCTTGGAAAGTTGGTATTTTAAAACTAACAAAAGACTTCCATATAATAGGAAGAGGCAAACTTGGTGCCAAAGTTACCAAAAAGCTAAAGAGTATTAAATAAGTTTTTAAAAGTTAAAAGTACATAATAATCCCTTAAAAAGGTAAAGTGTACTAATTAAGCTACATTCAAACAAGGTCTTCAAAAATATGATTAGGCCCAAACAGCAAAAACTTCCAGCAACATAATCCTGCAGAAATCCTTGGAGGATTTCATCAATCTGCAAAAATTTATTTTAAGCACCAAATTACCTACTAAACTATGTAAACATGATAAATGTATGAATTATGATCAATGCATGATTTTTACACAAAAGTGACCTAATATGGCATTTTTAGCAATTAAAATGAGATAAAAAGTAAATAAAAGACTAAAAATAGGGTTAATAAATTAACCCTATCACAACCTCAAACTTAAACCGTTGCTTGTCCCCAAGCAACAAAAATTAAAAAGAAAAGGACTCAAGTGACAATTTTTTTTGGACTAGCTATGCTTAAAACTATGATGCACACAATCTTTGAATTTAATTAAGCATCTAAGACATGAAGCATATGATACAAATAGCCCTTAATAAACTTTGTCTTATTTCCTTAAGTTCAAAATGCACCATCACAATTTCCTAGGCCTATCTCATGTTAGTCAGGAATCATCAAGGCATTCATGTTTGAAATGGGAATGCATTTGGCTTTTTCTTTCTTTTAAATGCTATGCCTTTTTCCACTCACTTACCTTTCACTCAATGGTACAGTTTTTCTACCATTCTTCTCATATTGAGGTATTTGATGGACCTTTTTGGTCTCTTTTAAGCTTTGAGTGTCTTTGACACTTTTTGTACATTTGAAACAGAGCTTTGCTCTTTTAAACTTTTATATAGGTGTACAAAGGGTATGGTAAAGTGTTTGTAAATCAAGGCTTTGCAAAAATGAGGATAGATGTGTATATATGTTTGCAAAGCATTGAGAACCTCAAACTTGAAGATTGCCAATGTCCTCATTGGCTCAAGAAGGTGAAATGGGCTTGAAAGAATATGAATGAAAACCCAATGTGGGTTGGCCCAATGTGGGTTGGCCGAATGTTGATTCATCCTAGCACGCTATAGACTGTGGTGCTTATGATAGTGACCTATTATTCAAGAAATCAAAACTTTGGATTATTGTGGCTATAAGATCATATCTATATGCAAAGAAAACCAAGAAAATTCACAGATGTGGAGCATGCATAAAAAGTATACTAATCACAGAAAATCATTTTTCAGTGAAGCAGAAAAGCAAAGATGAGAATGAGACATTTTTGTCATGTGTTTTCACCTTTAAGACTCTAAAGTGGTTTATCCTAAGAAACTATAAAGCATCAAATGTTTGTGTTAAACAGATAAGATGCCAAGTGGCATAATCCCACAAAATGACTAGGTATGCAAAAACAATGCACACCTCAAACTTAGACTCAACTAATAAACCAGCAAAAAGAAAGTTTAAAAATGAAAATGGTGTGCAACAAAGTGCACACGTCAAACTTGAAGTTGACACAGTAATCTAATAAATAGAAATTTAAAACAAAAGTGGTGTGCAACAAAGTGCACACCTCAAACTTGCTTACTGCCAATTGGTAATTTGTGATTTCAAAAACTCAGTTTAAAGAGAACATGCATAAGTAATCTAATCTAGACTATAAAGCAGCAGAGATAAAAGAAAAATGCAAACAAGTTACTAGAGGTGAGTATGCAAAAACTAAGCTACAAAACAACAAAGATAGAGAACAGAAGGTATCTGGCAGGATGCATTTAATGCCAAGGGGCAAGAAGATGCCTAGATACAATTGGGCGACTATCATCCGCTACTTCTACTTCAAACCCAAAGTTCAACCTCTTGGGTTTCACTTGCAATTTCCGAATAAAACTGGGCGACACAAACGAACGATTTGCCCCCGAATCAAACAATACCTTAGCAAAAGTCGAGTCAATAGGGAAAGTACCTGTCACCACATCCGGATTATTCACCGCCTCCTCTGCTGACATGTGGAATGCCCTCGCCTTCGCGCGAGCCGTCTCCACCTTTTTGTCTCCGTCTCTCCCTCCGCTACTACCACCGTAACTCCCAGCAAACCCTCTCTTTAACTGTGGACAATCTGACTTGACGTGGTCTGATGAACCGCATTGATAACACGTCCTCGATCTACGGCAATCTCGTGCCATGTGCCCCGTCTTCCCATACTTAAAGCATCCTTCCTTATCTGCCAAACATTCCCCCTTGTGCATCCGATTACACTTGCCACAAGGTCTCTCCCCCGATCTGAATCCCACCCGTAGCTCGGGTCTAGACGCACTTGGCCTCTTCGCATCCCTATTCGGTCCTTCCCACTTCCGCTTGTCTCCAACTCTCTCTGTTATCTGTCAATTCTTTTCTTTTTCCGTGAGCTCTGCAGTATCTACTGCAGCCTGAAATGTAACTGGACCTTTCACCTGTACCAATTCCCTTACGCTGCTCTTCAACCCCCAAATGTATCTCTCTATGCGCCTTTCTTCAGTAGGCACATATAGTTCAGCAAACCAAGCCTTCTCAAAAAACTTTGATGTGTACTCTTGGACTGACATCGTCCCTTGCTCTAATCCCATAAATTCTTCCTCAAGCTTCTTGACTGCCGCTACTGGGCAAAATTATGCCTTAAACCTCTTAGTGAATAACTCCCATGAAGTTGTCTTCGCAATCTCAGAACCCTTACCTCCCGTGTCGAAATCCCACCAGAAAATTGCATCTGACTTCAACATAGACATGGCAAACAGCACCTTGTCTTCCTCCGCACACTTACTCGTATCGAAAGCTAATTCCATCTCGCGTATCCATCTCAGAGCCAAAATTGGATTGCGCTCCCCGTTGAAAGACAAAGTCTTGCACGATGCAAAAGTCTTAAAAGTGCATCCCTTCACTGTCTTCAGTTCACTGAAAACAGCCGAAGTTGTCATTGAGTGATTCCCCACCTCATTCCGAGGTAAACTGGATTCCTCATTTTTCTTCTCGCTACCACTTTTGGTCCGTCCTTCCGACGTAGTCTTAACTTGGATGTCTAGCAATGCTTGCAGAGTCTCTTGCAGTTTGTCCATTTCCGCAGTAAACTTCTCCTCGGTTACAAAAGCTTGCGCGACACCTTGCCGACGCCCCTTCTTAGCGTCCCCTTTCTTTGCAGGCGTTGAACTTTCATGTTCAGATAACTCTCGCACTTCTGGCTCTTCCACACTCTTCGTTTGGCGCCTAGTTTGCACTTTCTTTTTCTTTCCCTTGTCCTTAGTGGCTGCTTCTCCCACTTCAGTGGCAGCCTTTCTTGGTGCCGTTCCTCTTCCCCTCCCACAGTCTCTACCTCTCCCACGAGTGGCGGCCGATCTTTGGGGATTCACTTGTGATAAATGCATGGAGGTCAAGGGATCGAAACTGGGGGGAGTCAATATATTCCGCTTTTTTATTGAAGTGATCCAACGGTTGGAAATTTTGAATTGAAGGCAAAAATGTTAATAAATAAATTAAAGCAACAAAAATATTCAAACCTGATGCATTGGCATGGTGGTAAACGTATGGAGGCTATGGAGAGGAGGCCAGGGGTTCGAAACTAGGTGGAGGCAATACATCCTTTTTTTATGAAGTGAGATTCAGGCCGGGCTAGGGTTCGGGCCTTGGTCGGGCTTCGGGCCGGGCTTCGGGCCGGGCTGGCGAATTAGCCAAATAGAAGACCCGGTTATGCCTAGCGGGCTTGGGCCCCGGCTTTTGGCGGGCCAGGCTTCGGTTACCTGGTGGGTCGGGCCCGACCCGGGTTCTGATGGCCATCTCTAAATGGAACTTCAAAAGAAATTTTGTAATAATCCACCTTGAGTTAATCCATCGGCCCAACTCGGCCCAAACCCATATAACTTCTTTATTCCCGCAAGACCGACAAATAACTTCCCGCCAAAACTCCTCGCAAGCTTACGTCCTTCTCTCTTTCCCGCCATTTTCATCTTCCCCAAAATCCATCTTTCACCGCTTCACGACTTGCACCACCGGAGTACTTCTGATTCCAAAGTCACACATTTTCAGGTACGCTCCTCACTCCTCACCATGTTAATTACACGTTGATATGTGTTTTATATGATGTTTGATTCTTGTATTGGGTGTATTATGTGGTAATAGTAGGGTTATACTTCGAACTGCATGTTAAAATTCGTTCATCATTTTTTGAGGTGCTTAAGACCTGTATTTATTTTCTCAAAAGTTTGGAAATCTGTGATTTGTACTGATAGGACTAGGGTTTGTGAGAAAGCTGTGATTCGGTTCAAGTATGACTAAAGAAAGAAGCACAAAATGGAAGAGATGACATGTTAATTGACGATCCTGAGCCCTAAAATGCGCAAGTAGATGCTTTTCCTGACGGATTCAATCCTAATTATCTCAAAGTTTATTACGGTAATTGTTTCTAAAACAATTTATCCTCGTAAATTATCGTAGTTATGCATATTTGTTGTAAATTTGTTGACTTGTGTACTGAATTATGAGCAAATTTGGTACCATTTTATGTTCTCTGTTTTGTTTCATCAATCTTCAAACAAAGAAGATTTGAATCATACGTAATACCTTTCTGATGCAAAATTGAGATACTTTTTTTTGCTGTTTGCATTACTTGTTATAAAGTTCAGCGTTGCAAAAGTAACATTGACAGGAATCAGAATTTGCCTAAAAATCTGAAGATGAAAATTAGCTTGTTTGGCCTCTCAGATTGAAATGAATTTCTCTCTGATATGATTGAGTAATTACAAAAAGATTATTATATGGGTGGGTTCTTTAGAAACCTCTCCAATCATTAAGCCCATTGAAACTTCATCCGAGTCAACAGTTATCTATCATGTTTATGATGCACAACCATTATTCAACTAAGGAATCAGAGATAGATAGGGTTTGATTGCAACTAACCAAATGATTCAAATCGTTTCTGGCTTTCGAGAGGCCAGGTCTCTCCCAAAGGTTCTCACCTCACTGAATACAAAACAGGATGTTTTTCCCTCTGATCCCCTCCCCTATTTATACTTCCCCTTCTATTGACTTATTGACCGAACCTTTAGACCTCATGACCCCAGGGTGTAACAGTTTAGAGGTAAGGTAGGACCTCAAGAGTGATTCACAATGTCTCTTACCAGGGTAGCTAAAATCAAATCAAACCAAATGTACCCAATATATTCCACCCGGAAGTAGGGTTTGAGGGGCAGGATGCACTGCATCTTTCATCTACTGAAGGAGTAGAGAGGTTGTTTTGGTGAAGACTGTAACAACCCGGTTCCCAAACATACAACAAATAACATATATTTCATAACATCGTTACATAACTAAAAGATTCATAATATAACAAATAAGGTCCCTTAGTCTTTACATCCAGAACAAGGTATTTCGTTACAAACTTTTTGCTAATTACATACATGATATCTAGTTATAAAATTAGAACAGCAAAACACGTCTTAGTCTTCATAACATCCTTCTTCCAAAAGCTAAACACATAGTACTCTTCTCATTTGCTCTTACCCGATCCACGACCTGGAATACATATTTTAAAACAAAATGAGGGTTAGACCTAATGGTCTAAGTGAGAAAATCCCTGTCATTTTTAAAACCATTTGTACAAATACCATATATATATCACAAAAGATAAATACCAATCATAACTCACGCATCGTGTACTTTTCATATCTCATTCCCATGGCCATATTAGTTGGTTGCAAACCAACTAATAAATTAACTCCGCTGTACGACAATTACAGCCAACACCGCTGTACGAATATTACAGCCAACACCACCGGTCCTAAGCCCGGCCAACACACTCTCGTATAGTGTAATACTCATGTAAATATAATATACATCTCCACATATTATATTTCAAACATAAGCACATAATCACATCATCTATCACATATCCAATACGCACATATATGTATTCCAGTTTGAAAACATTTCGAAGTAAAACTCACTTGTTAGTCTATCAAAACGTTCTCCAAGCTTTTCTCAAAACGACTCTGCTTTCACTTCAAATTCACAGAATCTGTACAAATCAAATACATACTCCTCTTTACCAAATGAACACATAAGGCTTACTTAATAGTCTAAGAACTTAGAATAACTTAATTCCTCAAATATCTTCCCCAAACCCGAACTTAAGTCAAGTTCATAGTATTTTCAGTCTTCATTTATACTCTATCCAAAGTCCAACAAAAACACAGTATTACTAGACACTTCAAAGCATCAAAATATAAAAAATAACCAAAACAGCTCAAGTTTCCGGATCCAAACAGAACTTTCTGGACGGCTAGGACAATCCGGACAGCATGCCCTTTCCGGACAACCATAACAATCCGGACAACATCCGAACACCAGGGTAATCCGGATAGCATCCGGTATCTTATTTCATCCGGAAACATAGAAAAGAGGAACTTACCGGGTAATTGCTTGTCCGGACACCTGCAATCAAAACTACCGGACACTACCAACGAGACTACCGGACACTTTCATACTGTGTCCGGAAACCTTTGTCGGTTTGTTCCATTTTACCTAGAAATCGACATAATTCAATCCTAGATATGAAATCAACAATTCTACTCCGATAGAAACCATCTACTAGCAATTACACACATAAATTGTAAAGGAAACATACTTGAAATCACTTCCAAGTACCCAATTGATACCTTAACCTAACTTTCTCTTCTTTTCTCCTTTTTGCTCTCAAAACCCACACATACACACTGAATTTTCTGGTTTTATGAAAATATCTGATTTCTTTTAGATAATATCAACCCTATTTACCCTTTTAACCCTTACACTATTCACTAATGACCATAATACCTTTTAACTTATAACTTGAGCCAAACTTACTCTAAACACATTATTATAAAGTTAACTAATTTTAACGGAAAGAGGGTTTAACTAACGAACTTACCCGGGGTATTACAAAGACCCTGGCTTGTTATATTTTTTCGTAAAGTCTAGAAAGAGAATGATACTTTGTCTAAAATTTAGAAAATTTTGGATGGTAATTGAGGAGCTTGATATAGTGGAAAATTTGTTAAACCGGAATGTGTGCAAAAGGGCATCAAGAAAATGAAGAATACTGGCAGAGATGAGAAAAAAAGATAAAACATGATGGGGCAATTAAGTTAGTGGAGAAAGTATGATAAATTTAATTATCCGAAGCATTCTTCTGTTACTAGGTAGGATTTTTGTTGCTCAAGTTTCACTTGAAATTTGTGGATGCTTGTAGATTGAAATTCCAAAATTATAGCCTGGATAAAACTGCAGTAAAAGAACAAGTAAGATTATTCAATATACAAGCATTTGTCTTTTTGTGTTATAAATTTACCCTTGGTTGGGTCATAATTTCAGTTTCTGATTTTGATGGAAATGTATAATTTTCGCAGGAAGGCTTTTCCCACATGCAGATATGTTCAAATGGATATCCTACGGAAATGGTAATCTTATTAAGTAATCCTTTTGTAAAAGGAGCTTTTAGTAGACAGTAGATTGGGATTCTGATGATATTTGGATTCAAGATTCACGATCTTAACCGAACCATTTTTACTTTTTGGGAACATATGTCATACATCTTTGTTCATTATTTTCCAACTTTATTTGAAACATCCTGAATGCGACCAATTGTATTGTCTATATATGCAGATGGGAAGCATCCTGCATGTGATCTATCATATTTTGGGCGGAGAGAATTTTCTTTTACATTGGATAATGATATATATTTGCGTTTCCAGTCATTCAAGAGTGCATCTGAGCTGGAGAATGGCGTCAAAGATAAATGTCCATTCAAAATAGATATCGGTCCTGTTTACAGTGTTGATGTAAGATTCTATAAGATTGTTTTACTGTTCTTGTAACACCCTCGAATTGGGAAAGAGCAACTAAATAATTTTTTTGATAATACAACCAAAATAATAGGATTTCTCCCTATAAATCAATACGGGAAATACCTCCATCAATACATATGACTCAAGTCTTAAATACAAAGGCTAAGTTCGCATCGGGTGTTACTTAACTCAAGTACAATTGCTATTCCCAAAACTCAATGCGGAAGACTTCACTACCAATTTACCTCTCGAGCACAATACTAGCGCTCGACCTTTTGTAGTGTCACTAGAACTACTCCCAACCTAAGCCTGTTGCACATGCCGACAAATAAAAAGGTTAGGCTAACGCCTAGTGAGTTCAAGAGTTTATAACATGATTTACATAATTTGTAGAATGAAAATTTGCGACTTAAATCATGATTTCCAAAAGGGTTTATGAAAGGATGTAAACGACTCATTTTCCAACGCACACAAAATCTATGATAAAAGTTCCCAAAATGTATAAGGCTTTTTCCAAAATGAATTCTAACTCCAACTCACTCAAAACGTGCTTGGACGTTAAATATCCCAAGAAAAATAAATGTGGACAAAACTCCAATATTTAAAACATCCAAATAGGATGAGGCATAGAACTCTGCCAATAAACCATGAAGACATTTCATATAAATAAAGAGCGTCACCGAAATATGGATAACAGTAACTACCCAAAAACAACACCTTTTGGTGACGGGGGAGACCCGATTCCATCGAAAGTGACGGGCACATAAAGTTATGCCACTTATGATGTTACTGGATTACACCTCAAGTCCCGGTCTTAGTTCCCATGCCATAAAGACATCACAACCTCAAACCTTTCCCCATGCCTTTATTGCATACCCCGTCGAGTTACACCTCAAGGACTTATGGGACCATATTGCCTATCCAGTCTAGACGAGTTACACCTCAAGGACTTCAATGTCCCTTATTGCATACTCGCTAGTGGCTCCCACGGCCTAACGCATATAACCATGCGTTCCCATAGTCCACTCCTCATGCACAAAGAGATAGACCATCAAATAAAGACTGACTTACGTGCCTATGGATCCAATGCAACACAGTCTATAAAACATGCCCAACCCGGAATGACTAAAACACCCAAGCATGTAAATATCAATAATGTGCAATAAAATGCATCAAGTTGCAATAAATGCAAACCATAAATAATACCCCACATTGAGCCATCAAAACCGGACAAAATATCCCCAAGGCTTCCTTAAAGTCAAAACCGAGCAAAATGCTCAAAACTCAATAGACCCATAAATAACAGTCATCATAGCATAAAAATGCATTTAAACGTCGTTTAGGTAAACATGTACCTCAAATCATCATTAACCCAAAACTCGACACGGTTTAACACAAAGGGTTTCCCCCAAATGGACTCACACCCTTTATAATCCTTAAAATGACCCATGACACTAAAATGTGTCTTTTTCTCAAATGATTTATAAAATCAATTACCCAACATGACTAAACCATAAAATGAGCTCTATTTGAGCAATAAATCATTTGAAGACATATTTATGATTTCCACACATCAAAATATCCCAAAATCCCAAATATAGGTGTTTTACAATCTTTATGAAGTTAAACACTTAAGAGAGTCAAATTTACCAAATAACTCAACAGTTGATAATTATAAGTAAAACACACAAATACTTGGAAAATAACATTTTTGGCATGTACAACGTTTTCGCAAATCAACTTGAACTCACCTTGCTAGATTTAGGCTAAATCTAGATTTTCCCCAACTTGAGCCCCTTTGAAGAAACTTGGATCTTCAAACCAAAACTTCCAAAAACCTAGATCCATAAGTTTCCAACCATAAATAATCATCCTCAAACACTTATATATGTTTCCCTCAACATAAAACATCCAAAATCACCAAAATACCAAAACCCTAACTCCTTAAATGGAGAAAAGTGAGAAGCTTACCTCAACCACCACCAAATACTCTTGGATTATCCAACATACTTCAAAACTCTTTCTAGATCCTTGAAGAGCTCCCAAAAACGAAACCATCCTCATTTTGGGTCAGATACTGTTTCGGCCGTAACTTCTTCGTTATAGCTCCATTTTCGCTCCGGAAAGAACCGTTGGACTCGTATTCGAATTCCCCATCCAACAAGACCATAAAATCTAAGATTTAACCCAAAATCCTATTTTTCATATTTTTCTTAAAAGATCGGTTTCACACTGATTCGAAATTGTATTTATCCAAAAATTACGGGTGTTACAGTTCTTGAATGGTTTTTTAGTGTTTGCTTATTGGTACATGTTTCTTGATCTTTCAACAGCCTTCAAAGAGGCTTGTATATGCACAAACTGGGGACAACATTTTCACTCATGTGGAAAGAGAGCTAGTGTTTGATATAGTAAGCTTTCTTTACTTATGAATGCATACTAAACATTTAATAGTCTAAAAAGCAAACCTCTGATCATTTAACATAATCTTATACCGTTGAGCTTTCCAGGATATTTCAGAATATGATGATGCCAGATATTGCTGCTCCGGAGTAGATGTTTGCTTGGACTGCTGGCCTTTGATGACCATTGCAGTTAAAGTGATTGATACTGCCCTTAGAGGTGAGAATATTACAATTTATGGTTGTGTTAACTCTAGCAATAACCAAAGGTCATTACATATAGATATCAGTTGTAATAACCAGGTATTTTATTTAATTTAAGATTTGAAAATTTTATAAGTTTTTATTAAAGTGTTTTATGGAGTTAGAAGTTAAGGGGTAAGTTTTAATTTTATAATAGAGGTATAGGGGTGTGTTGTGCCAAGTGAGATAAGTTTAAGGTTTGTTTGGTCATTTCTACCAAACCACACTCCACCACCGTCATACACCTAGCAAGGCACCAAGAGGTGTCATTCTCTTAAGTCATTTTATAAAAAAAAACTATCCTAGGTGTTAGTGTGTGTGGTGTATTCGGTTGAGAGAGAGAGAGAGAGGGAAATCGAGAGAAAGGTTAAAGGAAAGAAGAAGGAAGAGATTAAGAAGATGTTGCTGTGATTCAAGGAATAAACTGAAGTAAAACAAGGTAACAAATCCATCTTTTATGTGTGTTAAACTCTTAGAAGTGTTCTTGAAGGTTGCTAGTTAAGTTCTTAAGTGGGTTTTGTTAAAAAATGGATGTTTTGGGAAATCCAAGCTTAAGGTTAGGTTATGTTCTTGGTCTTAAACCTATCTGCAAATTATCAGTAACATGCATAGTATAAAACTGCAAAAATCTGGGTTTTAGGATGTACAGTGGACTGAGACATTCATCGAAGTCGCAATGGACGACTGCGACATTCAACGAAGTCGCAATAGTTGGTTGCGACTTGGTCTTGAAGTCTCAATGGTCGTTTGCGACTTGGCTTGGAATCGCAGTAGTTGATTGCGATTTGGGTTTGGAATCGCAATAGTGGATTGCGACTTGGGGTTGGAATCGCAATAGTGGGTTGCGATTTGGGGGTGAAGTCGCAGTAGTTGGTTGCGATTTGGCACTGTGCATTGCGATTCTAATTTACTGTTAGTAGGTTGCGACTTGAGGCGAGGATTTCATAAGTTTTGTTTTAAAAGAGATATTTGGTATTTTTGTGTGATTTTAGATTCTGTGAAGGATTGTCATACGTGATAATTATCTTGGAAAAGCTTTGGTAATAAACAAAACAGGTGAGTTTTACTTTAAAAGTATTTTACTGGAATACATTATGTGAATAACAAATATTTGATATGTGGTATGAATATGTCATACGTGGGTGATTATCATATATTGAGATATTATAATTACGTGAGTATTAAATGGAAATATAATACGTGGCCGGGCTTTGGACCGGTGTGTTAAATTGGCTCGCAACCAATAGATTTGGCCATTGGTGGAGGGATAAGGTGGGATGAGACAAGTATGATGTACCAATATTGGTTGGTATTAATTTACGTGTGATATATGTATATTTATGTAAAAGAGTATTTTATATAAATGAATTTTTATTGATTTCCAAATGTCAGGGATTTTCTCACTAGACCCTTAGGTCTAACCCTCATTTTCTGTTTTAAAAATATGTATTCCAGGTGGTGGTTCCAGTAAGACCAAGTGATTAGAACACTTGTTGGATAGCTTTTGAGGAGATGATCGTTAAGAAAAATGTGGATGCTTTTGTACTTATAAACTTGTTGTTAGTTATTATGTTATCTAAATAGAATCAAGTTTGTATTGTATTTCTTAAAGTTGTTTAGTCAGACTTTGGGGACCAAATGTGAATTATGAAGTACTTTTGTTGCAAGCATGTAATGAAATATATGATTATATGTATGTTTGGATTTTGGGTTGTTACATCAGTTTTCATCTAACTATTGCTTTTACTGCTATACACACGAGTAACACGATTTCATGTGCTTTGTAATCACACAAATCACTATGGATTAGCCCGAGAACTTCATTTGGTTTTTCTACCGATATATGTGGGTGGTTTGTGTATTTAGCTTCAACACAAACCTCACACTTAGATATTTTATCATTAGAACATTTAGGAATTGTAGAAACCAGGATTCAATCTTACAATCAATTATGAACAATCAAACAGTAAATGATAGAGAATTGGACCAAACAAACTTGTATTCTATTAAGAACAAATTACAGATCTTAGAGAGAGAATCTCTCAAAGATTACAAAGTGAATACAAAGTTATGCGGGAAAGTTAGTTAGCTAAACAGTGTTAACTTCTATATATACTGATAGGAAATACTAAAGCTACAGTACATATAACTGAAAGACTAATAGAACAATTACACGTGTCCTAATTAGTTAACAGAATATAAAGGAAAATAGCCTGTCATAAGTTCTGAACATGTTGTTCAGAACTTCTGAACATTCTTCTGATAAGGCCCTTTAGAACATCCTTCAAGTACTTGGATATTTTCAACTTCGTCTTCAGAAGTTATGAGTCTCCTACTCATAATTCTGACCCTTCTGTTCAGACATTCACACTTGGTAATCTTCTCAAGATTCTTCAGTCAGAAGTTCTGAGTCTCCTACTCAGAACTCTGAGTCTTCTGCTCAGAAGCCAACACTTGTGTTTATTGACAAAACTTCAAATCTAACAATCTCCCCCTTTTTGTCAAATAAACTTGTACTTTTCATCATCATATTCTTTTAGAGCAGGAACAATCTTCAGAAGAAGTACATTTCTCAGAGTAAGTCTTCTATCAATCTTTTCTATGATCTCTTGTATCTCTTCAACCTGTTTTCCTTTTTGTATCTTTTTCTCCAAGCTGTGTTTGATGAACCTCAAACTTCCAGAACAATATTTAGCCACATCATCTGGTCTGAAGAAAATCTTTTCTTTTCTGTTGTTCCTCAGGAAAACTCCCAACTCTGGATATCTTACAGTATTTCCACTCTTCAGAAGATTCAATTGTTCATGATCATTGTTTGGCTTTGAGAGATATACACATGGTCTTTGTAAATACAGAGCAATTTGAAAATCTGTATATCCATACCATCTCAGAATATAAAACATAGCATCTCTTACCACAGCCAATGTGTCACACCCCGCTAAAGCGGAAACACGGGATGTCACAGTTTAATGTTTCAAAAGCACAAGGTAGAAGACAACACACAATCATCATATCATCAATGTTACAAAATACAACATGTTTGTGAAATACAAATTGTCCAAAGCAAAAAGAGACTTGACATGATGAAATAAAGTTGGATGCTGCTAAGTGTAGTGCCTTCTAGAACTCATCCTTACTTCATGTTTCCTGAAAAGCATGTAAAGGAGAGTGTCAACTATAAAATAGTTGGTAAGTTGACAGGTTTGCGTATGCACTAAAAGTTTTAATGCAAGTTGATAGCATTCGCGCTTTCAAAAGATTGTAGTACAACTCTCGGTTGTAAAAGTTCCGTTTTTGCATTCTATTTTGCTCAAGGTATATAAGTGTGTTGCCTTAGAGGTAGCATACTGAGCCATTACCCAAACCTCCTGACCATAGTATTAGTTTGCCCCGTTCATCATGTTCTATCGTCAACATGGCACTGTAGTAATTATGCACTCACATCACAGTAAGTGGGCGGTCAACCAAATAACGTTATCCATAATTACCATGGCTCACACTCGTGAGTTAAATAGGTAATGTAAAAACAAGTTGGGGACTTTTGTGCGATAGCGTAACTCGGAATCTTTAACATGTGCACACGTACCATAGAGCATCAAATATTTGTAGTATTTCAGTAACAAAATAATGATGTGAAATAGAATTTGTAACATGTTTTCCACCCCAAAATGTATAAAATAGTAAAAAGGGGATGCGAAAACTCACGGTGATAAACGTAGTTGTTCCCAAGTGGTGCGTAATGCGATCCATAACGCGATCCTACATCGTTCCTACGAATGTAAGGACACTAGTAAGATTCTATGTTCTAACCCTTAGTCCTTGGTATGGTGTAATTATCCAAGTCAACATAAAATGCCTTTGTTGAGATTAAGTTTGTATGTTATAATAAGTTCGTCGATATTAGTAGTTAATATCTATAACATTACATATGATAATTTGAGATTACCGCAATTTCGTCATAACGAGTGACGAAAAGGGTCTATAACTAGGAGTCATATATAATATATATGATGTTAGGAGTTAGAGTATATAAAATGTGTATTCGTAATATATAAAGGTATATTCCACAATTTCATCATATAGATGATGAAACGGGTTCAAGAGTTAGCTTTTAGCTATAGTAAAATGCATAATCATATAGTATATATACATATTCCACAATTTCATCACAAGAATGATGAAACGGGTTCAAGAGTTAGCTTATAGCTATAATAGAATATAGTCAGTTGCTGTCCAGAATATGTAGTCACTTTCGGTTCGTTTTTGGATAACTTCTAGGGACATTTAGGTCATGATATTTTATGACCAGTTTGTTAAATGTGTTACGAAACTTTTGACATATGATTCATGATTTTTAGAGTGGTTTAAGTACATAAAATAATTCTTGACGTAAACTGCGACAGAGAACATTGCTGTTTGCGCACTGTCTTTGTGAAAAATGTTTGAAGGTCAAAATCTTAATATTTTTCAATGATTCCAGTTGGGTTTGATTCATAACTCATAAAAGGGAACTCCAGAAAAAGAATCACTTAATTTGGAGTATTATTGAGTGAGATATGGATTTTCAAAGAGAGAGAAAAATCTGGCAGCATGCTGTCAAAACAAGACTTTATGCATGTGCACTCCTTTTTGTCTTTTACCAATATTCTTATTCTTTTTGCATGAAATCCGATTTGACACATCCCCATACATATATTTTTAGTTTAAAAATATATTTCTCAGCCATTTACAATACATGCAATTTATTTATAAAACTCCTTTTTGGCAAATACTTGAAAATGGTTATTTTTTATGGTTCCTGGGTGTTTATGACAAGAACACCTTCATGCAACTTATAATAGTGAATTTTTAGCTCATGCATGTTATTTCAAACATATTTTTAGTGGATTTAAAGAGTAGTTCATAAAATTTCTTAGAGATTAAAGGGTTGGTTTTGATGAAGAACGCATGCATGTTTGTTAGAACATTGTAAAAGTCCTTCTTTGGTCTTAACATGAGTTTGGTCATGGATTCATCCCCTTTTTAGTAACATTTAAGATGTTATGGTGATGAAGCTCCCAAATATCAAGATCCAAAGATATTGATAAAGTAAAACAACATGCAACTAGTGTAGAAGAAGGAATTTAAATAAAATGAAAGAACAATAACAAAGAAAGGTGTAGGCTTTGCACTACATGTTATTTTTACCTTTGTGAAGACTTGAACACTTGATGTTCTTGAGTGAAAATGGCTGGACTTTGGGTGTGTTTTAGTGAGAAATAAAGAGAGAAATTGTTGGGAGAAAAGAGAGGGGGATGATGATGAGAGATTAGCAAATTTTGGGAGAGTGAGGGGGTATATATGGGGGGGGGGGGGGGGGGTTTGGAGAGGGGAGAGAGAGAGAGAGAGAGAGAGAGAGTGGAGTGTGGTTTTGTATAAAATAATTGTGTCTTTTATTTCTTTTTAAATTTTATTTTTATTTTAATTGTTTGAATTATTTAACACAATAATTTAGTTAGTTGTAAGGTTACTAGTTAACTTTACTAGTATTATTTTAGTATGGTTTATATATATATATATATATATATATATATATGTATGTATTTAAGATATTTTTGGTTGGCGTTTTATGAGATATATGGATAATTCCCTAATTTGAGGGGTTTTAGGCAAAAATTCTCAATTTTTCCTACTTTACCGGGTTGACTGCTAAAATTGGATAGTGTGACATATAGTATCAGTATGCGAATTTGACGGTTGTTTAGCAAATAAGTGAGGATACTTATGTTTCATGTAGTACTCTCGTTCCCATGTGTACTCAGGTCCAAGCCTTGTGTTCCAGTGGACTTTCACCAATGGAATCTTACTTTGCTTAAGACGCTTGACCTCTCGGTCAAGTATTTCAATTGGTTTTTCTATGATGTGCAGCTTATCATTGATTTTGACTTCTTTTAGAGGCACGGTTATCTCCTCGTTGGCTAGACATTTCTTCAAGTTTGACACATGAAACGTGTCATGAATAGCACTTAGTTCTGTTGGCAACTCCAGTCTGTATGCTACTGGTCCAATTCTTTCGGTGATTTTAAATGGTCCAACATATCGAGGGTTCAACTTTCCTCGTTTTCCAAATCGGACGGTTCCCTTCCAAGGGGATACTTTTAGAAAAACTCTATTTCCAATATGAAACTCTAAAGGCTTCCTACGATTGTCCGCATAGCTCTTTTGACGATCTTGAGCTGCCTTAAGTCTATCCCTGATGATTGCAATTTTATCGGTGGTTTCTTGTACAATATCTGGACTAGATAACTGTCTATCTCCAATCTACAACCAACAAAGGGGTGATCGACACTTGCGTCCATACAGTGCTTCATATGGCGCACACTTAATACTGGTGTGATAGCTATTGTTATAGGAAAACTTGACTAACGGTAAATGGTTATCCCAACTTCCTCCGAAATCTATTACACATGCTCGAAGCATGTCTTCCAATGTTTGAATGGTTCGCTCGCTTTGGCCGTATGTTTGGGGATGATAGGCAGTACTTAAATTCAATTGTGTCCCCAATGCTCTTTGAAGTGACTGCCAAAACCGAGATGTGAAACAGCTATCTCTATCTGATATGATGGAAATCGGGACTCCATGTCGCGTAACAATTTCCTTGATGTATATCTGAGCCAACTTTTCCATCTTATAATCTCCTCGAATCGGTAAGAAATGTGCAGATTTCGTGAATCGGTCTACTATAACCCAAATCGAGTCGTGCCCTTTGGCAGTTCTCGGCAGTTTGGTTATGAAATCCATGGTTATTTGTTCCCATTTCCACTGGGGAATCTCTGGTTGTTGTAGCAAACCAGATGGTTTCTGATATACAGCCTTGAGCTTTGAGCAAGTTACACATTTTCCTACGTATAGGGCAATATCCTTCTTCATTCCTGGCCACCAATAATATTCCCTTAAATCCTTATACATCTTATCCGCACCAGGATGAATTGAATATCATGACTTGTGGGCTTCATTCAAGATTGTCTCCCGTACTTTGCTAGCTTTTGGAATCCAAACTCTGTCCTTGAAATAACGTACTCCATCAACCTTAGTTTCAAATCTGCTTTCTATGCCGTGAAGGGTTTCGTCCTTCAAGTTTTCCGTTCTCATTGCTTCGGTCTGCGCTTCAAGAATTTGAGTCTTTAAACTTGTTTGTACAAGCGCTCCCATTGCTCGTACACGTGAAGGTTTTGTCCTTTCCTTCCTACTCACGGCATCAGCCACTACATTGGCCTTACCTGGATGATAACGAATATCACAATTGTAATCACTGAGTAACTCTACCCACCTTCTTTGTCTCATGTTGAGCATTTTCTGGTCTAGAATATGCTGAAGACTTTTATGATCGGTGAAGATGGTGCACTTAGTGCCGTACAAATAATGTCTCCAAATCTTTAAAGCGAATACTACGGCTCCGAGCTCCAAGTCGTGCGTGGTATAGTTCTTCTCATGAACTTTTAGTTGTCGCGAGGCGTATGCTATCACTTTGTCCCTTTGCATCAATACATAACCTAAACCTTGATGCGATGCGTCACAATACACCACAATTTTTTTTGTTCCTTCCGGTAACACCAGAATTGGTGCATTGCACAACTTTTTCTTCAATAGCTGGAACACCTCTTCTTGTGGTTCTCCCCAAATGAATTTACTATCCTTTTGGGTCAGTGTTGTGAGTGGTTTAGCAATTTTTGAGAAGTTCTCGATGAATCGCCTATAATATCCTGCCAAACCCAGAAATTGACGAATTTCTGTCGGTGTCTTTGGAGCTTCCCATTTCTTAACAGCTTCTACCTTAGCCGGATCCACGTGGATTCCTTTTTCTCCAATCACGTGACCAAGAAAGTGTACTTCTCTAATCCAAAATTCGCACTTAGAGAATTTGGCGTACAGTTTCTGTTTCTTAAGAAGTTCTAGAATTACCCTCAAATGTTGCTCGTGATCCTCTTTACTTCAGGAGTAGATCAAAATGTCATCTATGAACACGATCACAAACTTGTCAAGGTAGGGTCGGCATATCCTATTCATTAAATCCATGAACACAGCTGGTGCATTGGTTAAACCGAAAGGCATAACCAAAAACTCGTAGTGTCCATAACGTGTCCTAAAAGCTGTCTTAGTAATGTCCTCCTCACGGACTCTTAACTGATGATAACCTGATCGAATATCAATCTTTGAGAAATATGTTGCACCTTGCAATTGGTCGAATAAATCATCTATTCAAGGGAGAGGATATCGATTCTTGATTGTCAACTTGTTCAATTCCCTATAGTCGATGCACATTCGAAATGGTCCATCCTTCTTTTTGACAAACAGGACTGGAGCTCCCCAAGGTGAGGAACTTGGCCTAATAAATTCCTTGTCCAGAAGTTCTTGGAGTTGACTTGACAACTCTTGCATTTCGGCAGCTGCTAAGCGGTACGGTGCCTTAGCTACAGGTGCTGCTCCAGGTATGAGGTCAATTTGGAATTCAATTTGTCTAAACGGGGGCAGTCCAGGCAAATCGTCGGGGAACACTTCCGGGTGATCCTTTACCATGGGAATGTCTTGGATTCGCCTTTCCTCGGACTTCTTCTCAACTATGAGTGCCAAAAATGCAACACACTTCTTCCTCAAATACTTATGAACCTTAATACTTGACACCATCTCTAGGCTTCTTCCAACTTTGTTTCCTTGTATCACGAGGGTTTTTCCGTCTTGCAACGATATTCTAACCGACTTATCAAAACAACAAATCTCCGCTCGATTCTTTGATAACCAATCCATGCCTATAACTATGTCAAAACTCCCCAATTTGATAGGAATAAGATCAACGCTAAACAACTTATCGGCTAGATTCAAGGTACAATCTAAAATTACATCCTTAGCCTCAAATTTATGACCATTAGCAACCTCAACAATATAAGCATTCGACATTCTCCTAGATTCCAAGTCAATTAGTGGCCTAAATTCCAATGAAACAAAACTTCTATCCGCTCCAGTGTCAAATAATACTGATGCAAAGTGGTTGTTTAGGAGAAACGTACCTGTCACCACATTAGGGTCGTGACGTGCTTCGTCAGCTCCAATGACAAATGCCCGTCCTCGAGCCTGACCTCCTTGATTCCCCTGGTTGGCTTGTCTTGCCTGATTCCCATTATTGTTATTGTTCGGTCTCCTACCAAACCTCAGGCACGTGTTCCGGTAGTGATCCGGACTTCCGCACTCAAAACATGTCCTTCTCCCTTCATTGGGCCCTTTTTCACTTCTACAGAACCTGGTGAGATGGCCTGGCCGTTTACACTTGTTGCATTTAGGGAGTGAACCCTTGTATTGCCCTGGGTCATGTGTCTTTACTCCGAAGTTTCTCGTGATGTTCCTATCCTTGCTTGCACTACTAAAGGATTTCTTTCCTGACTGATGCTCTGGCTTCCTCTTATTGCTGGCACTTCCCGATTGTAACATCCTGAATTTTCAATAATATTATTTTAATGAGGATTGGGATCTAATTGTATTTTGGTTTAAATCTTGAATTATGTTGTAATTTTATAGTTCAAATGGGTTAAATATGCAAATGATTAAGTTTGATGTTACTTTTGGGAATATTGGAACTTGAGGGGGGTGTTGGGTTATTCTTGAAAGTGTGAATGGATAAAGAAGCTGAGATAGGAAAATATCTCAGTATTTGTGGTTTGAGTCTGCAAAAAGGGAATACAGAGAGAAAGAATAGAGTGAAATAGGGAGAAAGAAGAAAAGGAAGAAAACAAGGGCTTTGTCTTCAATTGGTAAGAATTTTATCTCAAATTCAGATATAGTTTGTTGTAGATGAATGATTGTAAACGAATCTGGTTGTTGAATAGGTTTTCAGAATCATTAACAACAGATTTGAGCATCAGATTGTGCAAAAGTGGGTTATCTCCTTTAAAAGGTGAGTTCATTTGTTGTTTGTACAAATCAGTGTTTTCCTGTTAAATTAAACCTTGAAATAGTTGTATAAATTGGTTATGAACTGTATGGAATGGTCTGGAATGAGCTGAATCGAACAGACATCGAATTAGATCGAATTTTAGGCTGCAGACCGAAGTTTCCGGATAAAAAGTCGTATCCGGAAACCCCTGTGTGACGAATGTATCCGGACAGATCGAAGTATCCGGTAAGTTTTATTTTATTGTAGTTTCCGGATGGAATTTAGTTACCGGATAGTATCCGGATTATTTTAGTCTCCGGGTGTTGTCCGGATTAGATAAGTATCCGGAAAATATGAATTACCCGGAAAGTAGTGGTATCCGGAATGTTTGGTTACCGGTGAGTTGTAGCTATCGGGAAAGTATAGTTGTCCGGATAGTATAAGGTATCCGTAAACCCTGTTGTCCGGACACTTTGGAAAGCTGAATGATTTTAAGTCCTGTTGATTTTAGAAAGGGACTGGTAGGTATTAAAATACAATCTTAGTAGCTTGAACATACTTACAGTTGAATGATAGTGTGTTAGGCTTAAAGACTGTGCTAGTTTGACACTAGGCAGGTGTGAAATAAGTGTAATGGATCCATAGGCATTAATGGTTATGTACACGTGGAATAGATGAAGTTTAGTCATTATTCTGATGTGTGTGATAAACCCTGGAATAAACGTAATTCCCGGTTTCTAAGGAAGAAGAGGGATCGACATATGTAATTGTAATATCTACTTCCTTTCCTAAGAAATGGGCATGTGTATATTGCGATTTCTTAGGTGGGAGCATTAATCTAGAATCTGAGAAAGATTCGTAGTGTGGCTCTGGAATAGGATATGAATGGAAATGGGCATGTGTATATTGCAATTTCTGGAATAAGAGTATCAATCTAGAATCATTGAAGATTCGTAGTATGGCTCTGAGACATGATATGATGATGGAATGTGTGTCAGTCATATTCATGGACTTAGGTAAAATTGTGTTAACGGAAAAGAGTTACACGTATGGTAAGAAAAGGGTAATCAGGTTGGTTATAACGTGTTTACATTGATTTTGCAAATATTATTGTGGAAACGAATGTTCTCACTAGGCGTTGGCCTAATTGTTTCAATATAATGTTTTCTTACTAGGTACTAGCTCGAAAAGGTAAAAGGGATGTGGGACGAGCGTTTTGGAATAGCGGAAAAGTCAATTAACAGAAGGAGATTTTGAAGGATTGCTTAGATAACTTAATTAATCTGATTATAGTGACATAATTAGATTAATAGGTTATTTGAAGGATTCTGTACTTGTAAATATACTCCTAGTGGTTAATTCACTTGCTATATATATATGAAAGTTGAAGTTTATTTTATCATAACTTGTTGAAATTTAAGGTTCAAATTAGCTCGGAAATTGGGGCGTTACACCGATGTCAGAGTTCCCGATCTTACCGCATCGTTGGTTAAAGTAGTTGCCAAGGCCACAACAGCTTGGATGGTGGTCAGATTTGCCGAGGTGACCATTCCTCGGATCTCCGATGCTAATCCCCATAAGTATCGGTCGATTCTCTTGCTCTCGGGAGTGACCATGTGAGGTACCAGTTTTGCGAGTTCGTGGAAGCGAGCTATGTATCGGTCTATGTCGGCTCCGATCATGGCGTGATTCCAGAATTCAGCTTCTAGTTTCTGAATTTCACTCTTAGGGCAGTACTCCTCAATGAGCAACTTCTTGAACTCCTCCCATGTGAGTCTGTATGCATCTTCCCTTCAACGGGTTTGAACCTGGATGTTCCACCATGTTAGTGCCCTGCCTTGGAGTTGACATGTAGCATATTCCACCTTGTGGTCCTCCGAGCATTTGCTAATATGGAGTACCGACTCCATGCTATCAATCCAAGAAAGCAATCCTACGTCACCTTCCTTTCCGTAGAACTCTTTGGGCTTACAGGACATGAAGGACTTGTAGTTACATCCGGTACTGTTACTTCCCAGATTTCCTCCACTACTTCCTTGATTCCCGGGGTTAGCATTGATGCCAACAGTTACTTGTGTGACGATGTTAGGTATGGCTTCTTGGATACGTTGTGCGATGATTCGCGCTATGTCGGGCGTTTGGTTTTCAGGGGTATCTCCCGTGTGGCGTGTAGATCTTCTTGGAGGCATGATTCTAAAACACATTTGCAAAAATCGTTTTGGTTAAAATTTTTACAAATTCTCGAACTCATATTTTCCAAAGGTTTATAATTTTATTCAAATTTTTGAAACAGTAAAGTTAAGTACAAGGTAAATAGATTGATTGGCTAAAATTTCCCCCAATAGGTCTCCATTAAATGCCGAAGTTTACAAAATTTCCGGTGTTTATCGTACACCGGTATCACATTGTTTAAATGGAAATACAACTTAGAAATACGTGAGTTAAAATGACAAGCAATTAAAGGTGTTTTTCAAAAGATCCTCCCACACGCTACAATCCATCCGCCTTCATATCCGCACTATCCTAAGTATGCCCCGATCACAAGCAAGAACATCAGTAACAACAACACCATTCCCACTACCAAGCTTGCCGCTTGAGCCCTTGTTGCCATTTCTCTAGCCATCCTTGCGGCATCCCGAGCTTGAGTTGATACGACGGCCAGTTGGTGTGTTAGCTCTACAAGTTCCGTTAAGACTTGAGCTTGATGGGTTACCCTAACTTGACACCCATGCAATTCGGTTATCATTGCCCTGATATGTTGATCTCTCGCCAAGGTCAATTCGGCCATTCGCCCAATCGGCACTCCGGTGACCACTCTTGATGGCTCCGGTGCCTCCGGACGAGGTGTTGATAGCGTGACTCTCCTTGGGATTGGAACATTCTTCCTTGCCGTTTGCCTAACGTGAAGTCCTCCAGGATGTGGTTGAACAATCACTGGAGTGGGTCGGGGTAAAACCGTGGTTGGTGATACTCTAGGTCTATCATAGGGGTCTCGCTCGCTGGACACTTCGGTTTCCGATTCCGTACTACTGTAATCCTCTTCTTCTCGGTTGTCGGGTGGGTTAACTTGTGGTCGCCCGGTGACGTATCCCGATACATCGGCCGAGTACGATTCAGGAGTGTAGGATGGTGACGACGATGACATAGTGGAACTGAAGCAAAAGTGTACTTAGTAACTAATCGCATAAGTGATATGTCTATCCTATACAATGTCTATGCACTAAGCATGCTTCTAGAGAGTGTAAGTAAAATCGACATACTCCTACTATAACCATTTCTAGTCTCGCATTAACCTTCCTAAATCGAACATAGGTGATCAGGCTTTGTTTAATTAAAGTCTGTTAATGCCATTCTAGACTTAGTTATACTAGTAGTAGGTTTAGTTATTTTCATGTCAGTTTTGGACTTTGGTTATAGTTGGGTTTTTCAAATGAAAGACCGGTATTCTCTATAACCTTCGGCTCTGATACCACTTCTGTCACACCCCGCTAAAGCGGAAACACGTGATGTCACAGTTTAATGTTTCAAAAGCACAAGGTAGAAGACAACACACAATCATCATATCATCAAGGTTACAAAATACATGTTTGTGAAATACAAATTGTCCAAAGCAAAAAGAGACTTGACATGATGAAATAAAGTTGGATGCTACTAAGTGTAGTGCCTTCTAGAACTCATCCTTACTTGATGTTTCTTGAAAAGCATGTAAAGGAGAGTGTCAACTATAAAATAGTTGGTGAGTTCACAGATTTACGTATGCACTAAAAGTTTTAATGCAAGTTGATAGCATTCACGCTTTCAAAAGATTGTAGTACAACTCTCAGTTGTAAAAGTTCCGTTTTTGCGTTCTGTTTTGCTCAAGGTATATAAGTGTGTTGCCTTAGAGGTAGCATACTGAGCCATTACCCAAACCTCCTGACCATAGTATTAGTTTGCCCCGTTCATCATGTTCTATCGTCAACATGGCACTGTAGTAATTATGCACTCACATCACAGTAAGTGGGCGGTCAACCAAATAACGTTATCCATAATTACCATGGCTCACACTCGTGAGTTAAATAGGTAATGTAAAAACAAGTTGGGGACTGTTGTGCGATAGCGTAACTCAGAATCTTTAACATGTGCACACGTACCATAGAGCATCAAATATTTGTAGTATTTCAGTAACAAAATAATGATGTGAAATAGAATTTGTAACACGCTTTCCACCCCAAAATGTATAAAATAGTAAAAAGGGGCTGCGAAAACTCACGGTGATAAACGTAGTTGTTCCCAAGTGGTGCGTAATGCGATCCGTAACGCGATCATACGTCGTTCCTACGAATGTAAGGACACTAGTAAGATTCTATGTTCTAACCCTTAGTCCTTGGTATCGTGTAATTATCCAAGTCAACATAAAATGCCTTTGTTGAGATTAAGTTTGTATGTTATAATAAGTTCGTCGATATTAGTAGTTAATATCTATAACATTACATATGATAATTTGAGATTACCAAAATTTCGTCATAACGAGTGACGAAAAGGGTCTATAACTAGGAGTCATATATATAATATATATGATATTAGGAGTTAGAGTATATAAAATGTGTATTCGTAATATATAAAGGTATATTCCACAATTTCATCATATAGATGATGAAACGGGTTCAAGAGTTAGCTTTTAGCTATAGTAAAATGCATAATCATATAGTATATATACATATTACACAATTTCATCACAAGAATGATGAAACGGGTTCAAGAGTTAGCTTATAGCTATAATAGAATATAGTCAGTTGCTGTCTAGAATATGTAGTCACTTTCGGTTCGTTTTAGGATAACTTCCAGGGACATTTAGGTCATGATATTTTATGACCAGTTTGTTAAATGTGTTACGAAACTTTTGACATAAGATTCATGATTTGTAGAGTGGTTTAAGTACATAAAATAATTCTTGACGTAAACTGCGACAGAGAACATTGCTGTTTGCGCACTGTCTTTGTGAAAAATGTTTGAAGGTCAAAATCTTAATATTTTTCAATGATTCCAGTTGGGTTTGATTTATAACTCATAAAAGTGAACTCCAGAAAAATAATCACTTAATTTGGAGTATTATTGAGTGAGATATGGATTTTCAAAGAGAGAGAAAAATCTGGCAGCATGCTGTCAAAACAAGACTTTATGCATGTGCACTCCTTTTTGTCTTTTACCAATATTCTTATTCTTTTTGCATGAAATCCGATTTGACACATCCCCATACATATATTTTCAGTTTAAAAATATATTTCTCAGCCATTTACAATACATGCAATTTATTTATAAAACTCCTTTTTGGCAAATACTTGAAAATGGTTATTTTTTTATGGTTCTTGGGTGTTTATGACAAGAACACCTTCATGCAACTTATAATAGTGAATTTTTAGCTCATGCATGTTAGTTCAAACATATTTTAGTGGATTTAAAGAGTAGTTCATAAAATTTCTTAGAGATTAAAGGGTTGGTTTTGATGAAGAACACATGCATGTTTGTTAGAACATTGTAAAAGTCCTTCTTTGGTCTTAACATGGGTTTGGTCATGGATTCATCCCCTTTTTAGTAACATTCAAGATGTTATGGTGATGAAGCTCCCAAACATCAAGATCCAAAGATATTGATAAAGTAAAACAACATGCAACTAGTGTAGAAGAAGGAATCTAAATAAAATGAAAGAACAATAACAAAGAAAGGTGTAGGCTTTGCACTACATGTTATTTTTACCTTTGTGAAGACTTGAACACTTGATGTTCTTGAGTGAAAATGGCTGGACTTAGGGTGTGTTTTAGTGAGAAATAAAGAGAGAAATTGTTGGGAGAAAAGAGAGGGGGATGATAATGAGAGTAGCAAATTTTGGGAGAGTGAGGGGGTATATATGGGGGGGAGGGTTTGGAGAGGGGAGAGAGAGAGAGTGTGGAGTGTGGTTTTGTATAAAATAATTGTGTCTTTTATTTCTTTTTAAAATTTATTTTTATTTTAATTGTTTGAATTATTTAACACAATAATTTAGTTAGTTGTAAGGTTACTAGTTAACTTTACTAGTATTATTTTAGTATGGTTTATATATATATGTATGTATTTAAGATATTTTTGGTTGGCATTTTATGAGATATATGGATAATTCCCTAATTTGAGGGGTTTTAGGCAAAAATTCTCAATTTTTCCTACTGTACCGGGTTGACTGCTAAAATTGGACAGTGTGACATATAGTATCAGTATCTGATATGTTTAGTGCAGTTCTAACCTGAACGCGAATTTGACGGTTGTCACACAATGCTCCTCTCTCCTTTTTGTATTTACTACAGTCTTTATTTGCCAAAAGACTGTACAGCCTGTAGAAATTTGTTACTGAAATCTTGTCAAAATCAGCCTCAGTGAAATAATAAACTTTTCCATCTTCTCTCAGAACCTCAAATGCATAATACTCATGCTTCCTGAATTTCTTGACAAACAATTCTCTTATTCCAGTAATCAAGAAATCTGAATATACTGCTTGTTTTGGTTTCCCTATGCATCTTGACATTTCTCCAAGAAGTAATTGAGAAAAATCTGGCTTGTCATGATATACACTTAGAAAGTTGACTTCTCTTGGTTGAAAGAAGTTTGGTAGATCATACTCCAGAAAATAACCATTAACATCAATAGGTATTTCTTGTTCATTAGCCTCAGACTTTTCTGGTTGATCTGCATCTTTCATTTGAACATCTTGTGAAGACACATATGGAATATCTTCTTCAACCTCTTCTGAATAAACTCCATTTACTTCATATTCAGCAGGAAATACAAATTCTTTGTGTAGCAACTTCTTTGGGTTTTCTTCTGAGAGCATCCATTCACTACAATCTTTGACTCTTTTCCTGAGATTCAATCTCTCTTTGATATGTCTTTTGCATTTTGCTTTTATGATTGCCTCTTCACCCTCAGCATTTACAGCCATTTCTTGCAACAAGAATTGTAAAGTAGCATCACTGTACTTCACTAAATCATTTAATCTGAAAAACTTTTTTATTCCACAAACTATATACACAAAACCTTCATTTTCAACTCCTTCAGCAACAAATCCACGACCTCCAATTTCATGAATAAGTTTTTTGATTGGACAACTCAAGTTACATTTCTCTTTCCCTTCTTCAATTGCCAACTGAAAATCATAGAAGTACATATTTCTCACATATATTCCCAAAATCCTTCTGCATTCAAGTTCTATCCACGATTCTTCAGTACAAGCAAAGAATTTCACCAGAAACACTTGATCATTCAGAAACAATCTGTGGAAGTCAAAGCTGGTCATACTAACATTCATATTTCCTTCCTTTTGAACTGTAAAACTCACATATTTCAGCCCATCAAATTCATCAGTCTGAAACTCCAGTACTTTCACAATTGCTTTCTGAACATGTAGTCTTTCATCAGGTTTTCTGAGTCTGTAGAAGCTTCCACATAAACCATCTGAATTCTTTCATTCATGAACCCATCAATAAAGTTCTCAATAATCACATAATCATCTCTTGTGCAGTAAAGATACTTATATGTTTCTTCTGGAAATACATATTTGAAAAAATGCTTGACAAGTGGAGTGTCACTCATATCAAGAATGAAGTCACACAAGGGTTCTTTCAGAACAGGCAGCTCAATTCTAGGAATCACAATGGGTTTTCTGAACACATAACCCAAAGGCATGAAGAAATCTTTAATTCTGTCATACTCTGCATCATTTCCTCCCAATTCCTCACTAAAATGCTTTTGAAAATCCATTTGAAACTTCTTTGAATAATCAACAGAATGATCTTCTTCTCCCAACAAATCTATTGGCCTCACTGTTCTGATAATTCTTTAAACGTTCTGATCATTAAGAGCTCTCACCAACTCACTATGCATCCTCCTTATTAAGACATCATTCATCATCCTTTCTTCTCTTTCAGAATTGAGAAGTTCACCACTTGTATAAGGAATAATCTCTAAGCATGTATTCATTTCAGTACTTACTGTTATGAACTCATCAGAAGAATCTGACATAATTTCTTCTTCTGCCAAAACATTTTGATCTGTCATTATTACTTCATCTGATCCAAAAATACTCTTTCCCTTTCCATAATAACACCATCTTTTATTACACTGTCATTTGATATGATATCATCTGCCACAATCTCCTCATCTTCTACTATCACATCAGTTTCACCAGAATTCACCTCCTTTTCAGTTTTCAACTCCAGTTCCTCTGTTTTATCAATGACATTTTCAGAAGAGTTTTCTTTTCCCACATCTTCAACTTCCATAGCATTTTCAGTATCTGAACTTATTTCATGAACCTCAACTGATTTTTCCACATCTGCTGATTCATCAATCATCTTTCCAATATCTTGTGAATTCTGAACATTCTCTGAATTCTGAACCTTTGCATCTGCTAATTGCATATCTGCTAATTCAAAATCTGCTAACTCAATATCTTCTGACTTTTCAACATTTTCTAACTCATCAGTGCTTTGTTTATCAACCTCAGTACTTTGCTTTTGCCTTTTTCCCCCCTTTTGATGATCATGAGGATCATTATCATCAAATTTTCTTTTTAAGGACTGAGTTGATTCTGATTCAGGTTCAGCTACAGATACAGGCATAATGGCTAATGGCTTTGAAACACTAGCCAAAGTTGAGCTGACAGCTTGTAACAATGAAGATTTCAAATCCTTCATACTCTTGAAAAGTTCCTTTTGAAATTCTGACATTTCATCCTTGATCTCCTTTTTGTGAGCATCCAAGGATTCTTTCATTTTATCCACTTTTGACTCAACTGAATTATCTCTACCTTCCAACAAAATTTTAAGTTCCTTAACTTCATTTTTCAAAGAATCAACAGTATTCTCCAATTTCTCCACCTTTACACCAAGATCATGATTTTGTTTCTGAATCTTTTCAAATTCAGAATTTTCTAACAGTGAACCTGGATCAACAAATGACCCAGTTTTCATGTGTTCAGAGAACTCATGGCCTGTAGGTGTCCCAAAGTCACCATGTACAATAGATGCACTGTGTAATGAAGATTTTAAGATGTTCACTTCACCAGGACTTCCATCCAATCCTTGACAACCAATAATAGGAATGTCTATGGATGTTGATATAGGAATACAAAATTCTTGTGATGTGCTAGTGTGGAATGGAAATTCAGGACCAAATTGGATTTCATTGTGTAATCCAGACTCAAAGTGCTGAAAAATAGGTTGGGATTTATCACCTCCCTCCAAATGAGTTTGGGATGGCTCCCCTGTTTGTTTTGAAACAGTAGCATGTTAAAATGCTCCTGAGTGGCTAGGGATGGGTTGTTCAAGTTCCACCACGGGCTCCATGGTGTTTTCTTCAATGTTGGTCACCAAGGGTTGTGAACCAACAGTAGATGTGGTTGCCCAGTTTAATTTGGCTGGATCAGAATTATCTCTTTCTGTTTCTAATTCTGTTAACATTCTCTCATCCTCACCTCTCTCTTTCTGTTTTTCACTTTCCATGCTAACCAATCTCTCTGAATTTTCCCTCTCAATTCTCTCAGAATGTTCTCCCACCTGAACATTCTCCCCCTCTTTATTTTGATTAGACCCCTCACCTCTCATCTCAGGTTGTTCCTCGTGGGTAGGGGCTTGAGGCTGATCAAGTCCCATTGAGGTGCAATATGCTTTTAATATCTCACTCTCCCTTGGAATATATTGTCTAAGAGACCTTGGAAGAGGTCTATGATTTGGAAAATTTTCAAGTTTAAGAGCAGAAATCATTTTACCCATGTAGAAGATTGGCCCATGCTCCTCATTTGATCTTCTTGGAATGTTTCTATCTTGATCCATTGCATACCAGATCACCAACTGCCAATACCTCTGATACGGTATATAAGTAAGTTTCTTATCCCTTGTTTTCCCTTCTGATTCCTCTCAAAAGTATTCTTCATATCTTCCCATAGAATAGAAGCATAGTCATAATGCCTATTTTTCACTAACCCATGAAAGATCTGCAAAATTTGTCTTGAACCTTGATCCAGTGAACTGTTCTTCCCTGATAAACACTTGATGATAATGTTGAAGAAACATGCCCAGATTGGTGGCAATTTGTTTCTTCTGAATAAGCTTAGAGTCTTCAACTCTTCATTATACCCTAATCTTCTAACTTCAGCTATTAATTCCTCTGTTAATGGAGAATCTTCAAAATCTGATCTCCCCTGTAAATCATCCTTTTCTGGTAGCCTCAGCATTGTTCTCATATTCAGCAGGAAATACAAAGTCTTTGTGTAGCAACTTCTTTGGGTTTTCTTCTGAGAGCATCCATTCACTACAATCTTTGACTCTTTTCCTGAGATTCAATCTCTCTTTGATATGTTTTTGCATTTTGCTTTTAGGATTGCCTCTTCACCCTCAGCATTTACAGCCATTTCTTGCAACAAGAATTGTAAAGTAGCATCACTGTACTTCACTAAATCATTTAATCTGAAAAACCTTTTTATTCCACAAACTATATACACAAAACCTTCATTTTCAACTCCTTCAGCAACAAATCCACGACCTCCAATTTCATGAATAAGTTTTTTGATTGGACAACTCAAGTTACATTTCTCTTTCCCTTCTTCAATTGCCAACTGAAAATCATAGAAGTACATATTTCTCACATATATTCCCAAAATCCTTCTGCATTCAAGTTCTATCCACGATTCTTCAGTACAAGCAAAGAATTTCACCAGAAACACTTGATCATTCAGAAACAATCTGTGGAAGTCAAAGATGGTCATACTAACATTCATATTTCCTTCCTTTTGCACTGTTAAACTCACATATTTCAGCCCATCAAATTCATCAGTCTGAAACTCCAGTACTTTCACAATTGCTTTCTGAACATGTAGTCTTTCATCAGGTTTTCTGAGTCTGTTAGAAGCTTCCACATAAACCATCTGAATTCTTTCATTCATGAACCTATCAATAAAGTTCTCAATAATCACATAATCATCTCTTGTACAGTAAAGATACTTATATGTTTCTTCTGGAAATACATATTTGAAAAAATGCTTGACAAGTGGAGTGTCACTCATATCAAGAATGAAGTCACACAAGAGTTCTTTCAGAACAGGCAGCTCAATTCTAGGAATCACAATGGGTTTTCTGAACACATAACCCAAAGGCATGAAGAAATCTTTAATTCTGTCATACTCTGCATCATTTCCTCCCAATTCCTCACTAAAATGCTTTTGAAAATCCATTTGAAACTTCTTTGAATAATCAACAGAATGATCTTCTTCTCCCAACAAATCTATTGGCCTCACTGTTCTGATAATTCTTTAAACTTTCTGATCATTAAGAGCTCTCACCAACTCACTATGCATCCTCCTTATTAAGACATCATTCATCCTCCTTTCTTCTCTTTCAGAATTGAGAAGTTCACCACTTGTATAAGGAATAATCTCTAAGCATGTATTCATTTCAGTACTTACTGTTATGAACTCATCAGAAGAATCTGACATAATTTCTTCTTCTGCCAAAACTTTTTGATCTGTCATTATTACTTCATCTGATCCAAAAATACTCTTTTCCCTTTCCATATAACACCATCTTTTATTACACTGTCATTTGATATGATATCATCTGCCACAATCTCCTCATCTTCTACTATCACATCAGTTTCACCAGAATTCACCTCCTTTTCAGTATTCAACTCCAGTTCCTCTGTTTTATCAGTGACATTTTCAGAAGAGTTTTCTTTTCCCACATCTTCAACTTCCATAGCATTTACAGTATCTGAACTTATTTGATGAACCTCAACTGATTTTCCACATCTGCTGATTCATCAATCATCTTTCCAATATCTTGTGAATTCTGAACATTCTCTGAATTCTGAACCTTTGCATCTGCTAATTGCATATCTGCTAATTCAAAATCTGCTAACTCAATATCTTCTGACTTTTCAACATTTTCTAACTCATCAGTGCTTTGTTTATCAACCTCAGTACTTTGCTTTAGCCTTTTTTCCCCCTTTTGATGATCATGAGGATCATTATCATCAAATTTTCTTTTTAAGGACTGAGTTGATTCTGATTCAGGTTCAGCTACAGATACAGGCATAATGGCTAATGGCTTTGAAACACTAGCCAAAGTTGAGCTGACAGCTTGTAACAATGAAGATTTCAAATCCTTCATACTCTTGAAAAGTTCCTTTTGAAATTCTGACATTTCATCCTTGATCTCCTTTTTGTGAGCATCCAAGGATTCTTTCATTTTATCCACTTTTGACTCAACTGAATTATATCTACCTTCCAACAAAATTTTAAGTTCCTTTACTTCATTTTTCAAAGAATCAACAGTATTCTCCAATTTCTCCACCTTTACACCAAGATCATGATTTTGTTTCTGAATCTTTTCAAATTCAGAATTTTCTAACAGTGAACCTGGATCAACAAATGACCCAGTTTTCATGTGTTCAGAGAACTCATGGCCTGTAGGTGTCCCAAAGTCACCATGTACAATAGATGCACTGTGTAATGAAGATTTTAAGATGTTCACTTCACTAGGACTTCCATCCAATCCTTGACAACCAATAATAGGAATGTCTATGGATGTTGATACAGGAATACGAAATTCTTGTGATGTGCTAGTGTGAAATGGAAATTCAGGACCAAATTGGATTTCACTGTGTAATCCAGACTCAAAGTGTTGAAAAATAGGTTGGGATTTATCACCTCCCTCCAAATGAGTTTGGGATGGTTCCCCTGTTTGTTTTGAAATAGTAGCATGTTAAAATGCTCCTGAGTGGCTAGGGATGGGTTGTTCAAGTTCCACCACGGGCTCCATGGTGTTTTCTTCAATGTTGGTCACCAAGGGTTGTGAACCAACAGTAGATGTGGTTGCCCAGTTTAATTTGGCTGGATCAGAATTATCTCTTTCTGTTTCTAATTCTGTTAACATTCTCTCATCCTCACCTCTCTCTTTCTGTTTTTCACTTTCCATGCTAACCAATCTCTCTGAATTTTCCCTCTCAATTCTCTCAGAATGTTCTCCCACCTGAACATTCTCCCCTCTTTATGTTGATTAGACCCCTCACCTCTCATCTCAGGTTGTTCCTCGTGGGTAGGGGCTTGAGGCTGATCAAGTCCCATTGAGGTGCAATATGCTTTTAATATCTCACTCTCCCTTGGAATATATTGTCTAAGAGACCTTGGAAGAGGTCTGTGATTTTGAAAATTTTCAAGTTTAAGAGCAGAAATCATTTTACCCATGTAGAAGATTGGCCCATGCTCCTCATTTGATCTTCTTGGAATGTTTCTATCTTGATCCATTGCATACCAAATCACCAACTGCCAATACCTCTGATACGGTATATAAGTAAGTTTCTTATCCCTTGTTTTCCCTTCTATTGCCTTCTGATTCCTCTCAAAAGTATTCTTCATATCTTCCCATAGAATAGAAGCATAGTCATAATGCCTATTTTTCACTAACCCATGAAAGATCTGCAAAATTTGTCTTGAACCTTGATCCGGTGAACTGTTCTTCCCTGATAAACACTTGTTGATAATGTTGAAGAAACATGCCCAGATTGGTGGCAATTTGTTTCTTCTGAATAAGCTTAGAGTCTTCAACTCTTCATTATACCCCAATCTTCTAACTTCAGCTATTAATTCCTCTGTTAATGGAGAATCTTCAAAATCTGATCTCCCCTGTAAATCATCCTTTTCTGGTAGCCTCAGCATTGTTCTCATAAACTGTATATTCAAAGTTACAGTGACTCCCCCTATTTCAGATACAAAATTGTTACCTTGTAACTCCAAATGCTTCCACCACTGTTGGATATACTGAACAGGAACCAATTTCTTCATTGTAAACCATTTCTTAAAAGGATGGTACTTCAGCAATTCTATGATTATTCTATGTTCTTTCTTGAACCTAGTTTCATCAAGTATTAACGCACAGTTGTTTTCAATCAACTCCAAATACTCACTCTCAGGAACAATCCTCTCACTAGAATTAGATCTTCCAGACATTACTGACCTAACCGCACTTTGTTCATGTTGGATGTTTTCATTTCCCCCATCTATATCTCCTTCAGATTCAACCATATGTTCATCCCCTGCTTCTCCTTCAACATTTCATAGCACAATGTTTTCTCCTATTGCCCTTTCTTCTACGACTCTATTTTCAGGCATCTGTACTTCATCATCCTCTGAATCTGATGAGGATTCCATCAATGATTTTACAGAGTGTAATGAAACTGGTCGACTTCTAGTACCAGACATGATTGTGATATAGAATATCGAAAGAAAACAAGATCAAATAACTCTGGATTTATGCGTATCTCACTTTTCGCTCTTGGAATTCAAATAAATTTGAAAGAGGGATTTTAAGGTCTATTTAAAATCCGCGAAGCTGAAAGGTTTCAAACGGTGAAAAGTTACTTTTTTGTCAGAGTTTTAACGGATTTGAACACTGTAAAGTACCACAAAAGATATTAAATGAAACGTGGCATCATCAATTGAATAAGAAGCTGACACGTGTTATTTGATAGAAATTCACACAAATTAAAAGTTCTGAATAACACGCTCAGAGTTCTGAGAATGCATACTCAGAAGTTCTGAGTACACAGTTCAGAAGAAAATTCCCTTGAAACCAAAATCCATTTAAATCTCAACTTCTGATTATATAAAACATTTAATTATCCAGAAGTAGTTTGAACAGATAGAAAATCATTTTATCATCAAAGTTCTGTCCATCTTTTGATGATTTGATATTTTTGACAATCATTTAAAATCTAACATCTGACCTTGAAAATCTTTTTAAGGATTCAGAAGTAGTTTGAACAAGAGAAAAAATTATTTTATCATTGAAAGCTTGTTCCCCTTAGAATGATTAGTGATAAGAGCGAAAATACAAACCTTATAAGCATCTCAGAATGATTTTTGAAAGATATTAATGCTCCCCCTTGAGTTTAGCATAAACTCAAACACATATTAGACATAAGGAATATGAAAAAAAATTAAAACAGAAAGAACTTAACAACATATTGAAAAATTTGTAATTTTCAGAAATGTGTTCTGAAAGGTAGTCAGAAGTTCTGATTAACCTATTCAGTAGTAAAGAATTTGAAGACAGATTTCTGAAGTAGACTCAGAAGTTCTGAACTCAAGACTCAGAAGGTCTGAACTCAAGAGTCAGAGTTCTGAACAAGAGAGTCAGAGTTCTGAGTACACTACTCAGAAAATCGTACTTAGAAAAATATTCATTTCTGAAAAATGACAAATATACTCAATTAGTCAGATTAAGCATTCCTATTTTATATATGAGAAAAGTGAACCTTTTGTGATCAAGAGGCTTTGTGAACAAGTCAGCCAATTGATACTTTGTAAGCACAAAGTGCATTTCTATTGTTCCCTTTTCCACATAATCCTTAATAAAATGATACATTACATCAATATGCTTGGTTTTTTAGTGTTGAACAGGATTTTGAGTAACCGCAATAGCACTTTTTGAATCACAATATATGGGAATTTTGTTGAGTTGATATCCATAATCCATGAGTTGTGTTCTCATCCACAAAGTTTGAGAACAACAGGCAACAACAGCCACATACTCTGCTTCAGCAGTGGATGTGGATACACAATTTTGCTTCTTTGAAGCCCAACTCACTATTTTGTCTCCCAAAAAGTGACAAGCACCAAAAGTACTCTTCATGTCCAATCTACTTCCTGCATGATCAGCATCAGTAAAAGCAGTCGGTTTAAAGTCAGTTTCTTTTGGATACCAAAGGCCTAAATCAGGTGAACCTTTTAGATATCTTAAGATCCTTTTAACAGCCAGTAGATGAGATTCTTTTGGCTTAGATTGAAATCTAGCACAGAAACATGTAGCAAACATGATATCTGGTCTACTTGCAGTCAGATAAAGCAAAGATCCAATCATGCCTCTATAAAGCTTGTTATCTACTGAAACTCCAGAGAGATCAGCATCTAACTTGACATTTGTTGCCATTGGTGTTCTCATAGCAGCACAATCAGACATTTTAAACTTTTTCAAAATATCTTTAACATATTTTCCTTGATTTATGAAAATCCCATTTGATAATTGTTTTACTTGAAGACCAAGGAAAAAATTCAATTCTCCCATCATGCTCATTTCAAATTCTGATTCCATGACTTTTGAGAATTCATTACACAACTCTGCACTTGTAGAACCAAATATGATATCATCTACATATATCTGAATTAAAATTAAATCATCACCTTTTTTCTTTAGAAATAGAGTAGTATCAATTTTACCTTTCTTGAAGCCAGATTTTAATAAATGTTGAGTTAGAGTGTCATACCAGGCTCTTGGTGCTTGTTTCAGACCATACAATGCTTTATCTAAAACATAAACATGATCTGGAAACTCAGGATCAACAAAACCTTCTGGTTGATAGACATAAACTTCTTCATTAAGTATACCATTCAGAAAAGCTGATTTGACATCCATTTGGTACACTTTGAAGTTCTTGTGTGCAGCATATGCCAAGAATATTCTGATTTCTTCTATTCTTGCCACAGGTGCAAATGTCTCATCATAGTCTATTCCTTCTTGTTGAGAATATCCCTTTGCAACTAATCTAGCCTTGTTTCTGACTACAACACCTGACTCATCTTTCTTGTTTCTGAATACCCATTTTGTTCCAATAATAGATTTTCCTTCTGGTTTTGGAACAAGTCTCCAGACTTTGTTTCTTTCAAACTGTAGCAATTCATCTTGCATTGCTAAAATCCAATCTGGATCCTCTAGGGCTTCATTGGCTTTCTTAGGTTCAATTACACTAAGAAATCCTGCAAACATTGCTTCATTTGCTGTTGCTGATCTAGTCTGCACTCCCACTGATGGATCTCCTATCACTTGATGAATAGGATGGTCTTTTGTCTATTTGTTTGAACTAGGAAGCACATCAATCTCTAAAAAATTGTTGTTTGTATCATTCTCATCAATAATGGCTTGTAATTCTGAGCTGTCCCCTTGTTCTGGTATTTGTTGAGGTGAAACATCCAAGTTTAGATTCTGAGTAGTAGAGTTAGAATTCTGATTCACTTGCTCAGAGTTCTGAGTCTATGGTCCAGAAGTCTGATTACCTTGATCATAATTCTGATTGACTTGTCCAGACTTCTGAGTACCTTGCCCAGGATTCTGAGTACTAGACTCAGGAGTTTCATCACTTGTATTGATCAACGTTGGACATTCCTCAGATAGACCAGTGTCAGAAATTACTGTTGTATTAACCACTTTTGAAGTTCCCTTTTTCATTCCTTGATCCATTTTGGGATTCTCAAAATCTGCATAAGATTCAGAAGTTAGTTCCAGAAATGCATCCTTAAACAATAAATTGAGTTCTGAACAGTTAGGATTAGAGGCTATCTTCAAGACGTGTAAATGTGTTGAAGAAGATAAAGTACTTTATGGAGCTGTGATGCTGAAAGGTGATGATTTGTATTGGTGGGAGGCTCATATAGAATCGAGAGGAACGGATGTATATACTACCTTTTCATGGGAGGAATTTGTGTTAGCTTTCACAACACACTTCTGTCCACAAGCTGCTGTCAGACAGTTGGAAGAAGAATTTATGAATCTACAACAAGGAAATCTGTCGGTTAGAGATTATACTGCGCGATTTTTAGAAAAATCTCGTTTTGCAGGATATTATGTTGCTACGGAGAAGATGAAAATGGAAAGATTTATCTATGGGTTAAATTCAGAGGTCCGAAGATTGGTGACTGCCACAGGGCCAAATACTTTTACAGCTGCGGTGAATGCTGCAGAAAATGTAGAACGAGATAATAAAAGGGATGCCGGAGATAGGAGCTTGGGGAAAAGGAAATGGGAAGGACCACCACAGGATTCAAGGAAGCCTAGATTTCAGAGGTTCGATAACCGTCCGACGTTTCGACCAGTGGATAGACCATGTCCAAGATGTAATCGCTACCATCAGGGAAATTGTCAAGTGGAGTCGCGGGTTTGTTTTAAGTGTGGGAAAACCGGTCATGTTGTTAAAGATTGTCGATTAACGCGGTTTTGCTTTTTGTGTAATTCTATGGATCACCTCCAATCAGACTGTCCACGAGGTAGAATACAACAAGGGGGTACATCCGGGAAACCAGCCATTACTAGACCAGTAGTCCCAAGAATAGAACCGCCGAAAACGAGGGGCCGTACATTTCAAATGACAGCTAAAGAGGCGGAGGAAACTCCGGATGTGGTCACAGGTACATTTTTCATAAACTCCACGCGTGCTAAAGTGTTATTTGATTCCGGTGCAAACCGATCTTTTGTGTCTCCCTCATTTGCTGCTCACATGCATTTAGAGCCGAAAATGTTAAAACATGCTTTATTAGTAGATACAGCAAATGATAACCAAGTAGCAGTTAAAGAGGTTTTTGATTGTTGCATGATAAATATAGAGGGGTGTGGGGTACCGATACAACTATTTCCTATAGAGTTGATCGAGTTTGATGTGGTCGTGGGGATGGATTGGTTAGCTGAAAATCGGGCTAACATAGTTTGTGATAAGAAAATAATCAACGTAGTTTTACCTGATAAGAGGGCAATAGTGATCTATGGTGATCGTAAGAATCATCAGTCCAATCTTATAACTATGATAAAAGCCCGTAAATGTGTTAGTAAGGGTTGCTCGAGTTATTTAGCCTATGTGATAGATAGTAGGCCTGAAAAGATTAAGCTGGAAGATATTTCCATTGTTAGTGAATACCCAGAAGTTTTTCCTGAAGACTTGAATAGTCTTCCTCCTGTTAGGCAAGTAGAATTTGGTATAGACCTGGTACCTGGAGCCACTCCAATCGCTCGTGCGCCGTACAGACTAGCACCTCCAGAAATGAAAGAAATGATGGCACAGCTTCAAGATTTATCTGATAAGGGCTTCATCAGACCTAGCTCTTCGCCATGAAGTGCACCAGTTTTGTTTGTAAAGAAGAAAGACGGTTCAATGAGAATGTGTATTGACTACCGGGAGCTGAACAAGCGTACGATTAAGAACAAGTATCCACTTCCAAGAATTGACGACCTCTTCGATCAATTAGTTGGAGCTTGTTACTTCTCCAAGATTGATCTCAGATCTGGCTACCATCAGTTAAAGGTTAAGGAAGAAGACGTTCTGAAGACTGCCTTTCGTACAAGGTACGGTCATTATGAATTTTTGGTGATGCCCTTCGGATTAACGAACGCTCCGGCCGCTTTTATGGATCTAATGAATCGGGTATGTAAGCCTTATCTCGATAAATTTGTCATTGTGTTTATCGATGATATACTTATTTATTCTCGATCCAAAGAGGATCACGCACAACACCTTCGTTTGATTCTAGAGTTATTAAAGAAAGAGAAGTTATATGCTAAATTTTCGAAGTGTGAATTCTGGCTACGAGAAGTTCAGTTTTTGGGTCATATAGTTTCAGAGAAGGGTATACAAGTTGATCCAGCGAAAGTGGAAGCAATTGAAAGATGGGAACCGCCGAAGACGGCAACCGAAGTACGTAGTTTTCTGGGTCTAGCTGGATACTATCGGAAGTTTATAAAAGACTTTTCTCGAATTGCAACACCATTGACTAAGCTGACTCGGAAGAATCTGAAGTTTGAATGGAAAGCAGAACAGGATGAGGTATTCAGAATATTGAAGGAGAAACTTTGCAGCGCACCGATATTAGCATTGCCAGAAGGTTCCGATGATTTTGTGGTCTACAGTGATGCTTCTAAATTGGGATTGGGATGCGTACTTATGCAACGTGGAAAGGTGATTGCATATGCTTCCCGTCAACTGAAGGATCATGAAAGACAATATCCTACTCATGATATGGAGCTTGCAGCAGTTGTCTTCGCATTGAAGATTTGGAGACATTATCTTTATGTTTCTAAATGCCAAGAGTCTCCAACATCTTTTCGATCAAAAGGAACTGAATATGAGGCAAAGAAGATGGTTGGAATTGGTAAATGATTATGATTGTGAAATTCTATATCACCCTGGGAAAGCGAACGTGGTAGCAGATGCACTAAGTCGTCAAGAAAGAAGTGGAACAATAAAAGCTATATCGTTACGAGCTGAACTCCTTCCTAATATCTTTGACGAATTGCTAAAGTGCCAAATAGATGCATATCAGGAAGAAAGTTTGAAGTCAGAACGGTTGGTTGGAATATTAGCATTGCTTGGGAAAGATGACCGTGGGTTATTGTGTATGGGAAACAGAATATGGGTGCCTCGTTTGGGTGGATTACGTGATCGTGTACTACAAGAAGCTCATCAATCTCGATTTTCTATTCATCCAGGTACGAATAAGATGTATAGAGATTTGAAACAATTCTATTGGTGGCCGGGAATGAAGAGAAGTGTTGCTAAGTATGTGGAAGATTGTACTACCTGCAAGAAAGTAAAGATTGAGCATCAGAAGCCGTTTGGTCAGTTACAACGACTAGATATACCAATATGGAAATGGGATCATATCACTACTGATTTCATTACCAAGTTGCCTAGAACTTCAAATGGATTTGATTCTATTTGGGTGATTGTGGATAGATTGACGAAGTCTGCTCATTTCTTGCCGATAAAAGAAACTGATTCCTTGGAACGTTTAGCTAAATTGTACATTAATGAAATAGTAACTCGACATGGAGTTCCAATCTCGATTATTTCCGATCGAGATAGTCGTTTTACTTCCAGATTCTGGAGAAGCTTTCAAAAAGAGATGGGAACACAGATAAAGTTGAGTACAGCTTATCATCCTCAGACTGACGGGCAGAGTGAAAGAACAATCCAGACATTAGAAGATATGCTCCGGGTTTGTATAGTTGATTTTGGGGGATCGTGGGATAAACATCTGCCTTTGATAGAATTTGCTTACAATAAAAGTTATCATTCCAGCATTCAAGCGACACCGTTTGAAGTACTGTATGGAAGAAAATGCAGAACGCCTCTGTGTTGGAATGAAGTGGGGGAGAAACAATTAGCGGGGCCAGAAATAGTACAGTTAACAGCAGATTAAATTTCGCAGATTCGGGACAGATTGAAAACGGCTCAAGACAGACAGAAAAGTTATGCAGATCGACGCCGGAAACCGTTAGAGTTCCAAGTCGGGGAATTTGTGATGTTGAAAGTTTCGCCCTGGAAAGGAGTCATACGATTTGGGAAGCAAGGTAAACTTAGTCCGCGGTATATTGGGCCATTTGAAATTACGGAAAGGATCGGTGAAGTAGCGTACAGATTGGATCTTCCGTCGGAATTGAGCAGGATTCACAACGCGTTTCATGTATCGAATTTTCGGAAATGTTTAGTTACCCCAGACCAAGCAGTCTCTCTAGCAGATATTCAGGTTGATGAAAAGTTAAACTATGTGGAGGAACCGGAAGCCATAGTTGATCACAAGGTCAAAGTATTGAGGAACATAGAGATCAGGCAGGTAAAGATTCAGTGGAAACATCATAGAGGTCAGGATGCGACGTGAGAATCAGAGTCGGAGATGAGAATCAAATACCCTCATCTATTCTCTTAACTGAATTCCGGGACGGAATTCTTTTAAGGGGGAGATGTTGTAATAACCAGGTATTTTATTTAATTTAAGATTTGAAAATTTTATAAGTTTTTATTAAAGTGTTTTATGGAGTTAGAAGTTAAGGGGTAAGTTTTAATTTTATAATAGAGGTATAGGGGTGAGTTGTGCCAAGTGAGATAAGTTTAAGGTTTGTTTGGTCATTTCTACCAAACCACACTCCACCACCGTCATACACCTAGCAAGACACCAAGAGGTGTCATTCTCTTAAGTCATTTTAGAAAAAAAAACTATCCTAGGTGTTAGTGTGTGTGGTGTATTCGGTTGAGAGAGAGAGAGAGGGAAATCGAGAGAAAGGTTAAAGGAAAGAAGAAGGAAGAGATTAAGAAGATGTTGCTGTGATTCAAGGAATAAACTGAAGTAAAACAAGGTAACAAATCCATCTTTTATGTGTGTTAAACTCTTAGAAGTGTTTTTGAAGGTTGCTAGTTAAGTTCTTAAGTGGGTTTTGTTAAAAAATGGATGTTTTGGGAAATCCAAGCTTAAGGTTAGGTTATGTTCTTGGTCTTAAACCTATCTGCAAATTATCAGTAACATGCATAGTATAAAACTGCAAAAATCTGGGTTTTAGGATGAACAGTGGACTGAGACATTCATCGAAGTCGCAATGGACGACTGCGACATTCAACGAAGTCGCAATAGTTGGTTGCGACTTGGTCTTGAAGTCGCAATGGTCGTTTGCGACTTGGCTTGGAATCGCAGTAGTTGATTGCGATTTGGGTTTGGAATCGCAATAGTGGATTGCGACTTGGGGTTGGAATCGCAATAGTGGGTTGCGATTTGGGGGTGAAGTCGCAGTAGTTGGTTGCGATTTGGCACTGTGCATTGCGATTCTAATTTACTGTTAGTAGGTTGCGACTTGAGGCGAGGATTTCATAAGTTTTGTTTTAAAAGAGATATTTGGTATTTTTGTGTGATTTCAGATTCTGTGAAGGATTGTCATACGTGATAATTATCTTGGAAAAGCTTTGGTAATAAACAAAACAGGTGAGTTTTACTTTAAAAGTATTTTACTGGAATACATTATGTGAATAACAAATATTTGATATGTGGTATGAATATGTCATACGTGGGTGATTATAATATATTGAGATATTATAATTACGTGAGTATTATATGGAAATATAATACGTGGCCGGGCTTTGGACCGGTGTGTTAAATTGGCTCGCAACCAATAGATTTGGCCATTGGTGGAGGGATAAGGTGGGATGAGACAAGTATGATGTACCAATATTGGTTGGTATTAATTTACGTGTGATATATGTATATTTATGTAAAAGAGTATTTTATATAAATGAATTTTTATTGATTTCCAAATGTCAGGGATTTTCTCACTAGACCCTTAGGTCTAACCCTCATTTTCTGTTTTAAAAATATGTATTCCAGGTGGTGGTTCCAGTAAGACCAAGTGATTAGAACACTTGTTGGATAGCTTTTGAGGAGATGATCGTTAAGAAAAATGTGGATGCTTTTGTACTTATAAACTTGTTGTTAGTTATTATGTTATCTAAATAGAATCAAGTTTGTATTGTATTTCTTAAAGTTGTTTAGTCAGACTTTGGGGACCAAATGTGAATTATGAAGTACTTTTGTTGCAAGCATGTAATGAAATATATGATTATATGTATGTTTGGATTTTGGGTTGTTACATCAGTTTTCATCTAACTATTGCTCTTACTGCTATACACACGAGTAACACGATTTCATGTGCTTTGTAATCACACAAATCACTATGGATTAGCCCGAGAACTTCATTTGGTTTTTCTACCGATCTATGTGGGTGGTTGTGTATTTAGCTTCAACACAAACCTCACACTTAGATATTTTATCATTAGAACATTTAGGAATTGTAGAAACCAGGATTCAATCTTACAATCAATTATGAACAATCAAACAGTAAATGATAGAGAATTGGACCAAACAAACTTGTATTCTATTAAGAACAGATTACAGATCTTAGAGAGAGAATCTCTCAAAGATTACAAAGTGAATACAGAGTTATGCGGGAAAGTTAGTTAGCTAAACAGTGCTAACTTCTATATATACTGATAGGAAATACTAAAGCTACAGTACATTTAACTGAAAGACTAATAGAACAATTACACGTGTCCTAATTAGTTAACAGAATATAAAGGAAAATAGCCTGTCATAAGTTCTGAACATGTTGTTCAGAACTTCTGAACATTCTTCTGATAAGGCCCTTCAGAACATCCTTCAAGTACTTGGATATTTTCAACTTCGTCTTCAGAAGTTATGAGTCTCCTACTCAGAATTCTGACCCTTCTGTTCAGACATTCACACTTGGTAATCTTCTCAAGATTCTTCAGTCAGAAGTTCTAAGTCTCCTACTCAGAACTCTGAGTCTTCTGCTCAGAAGCCAACACTTGTGTTTATTGACAAAACTTCAGATCTAACAATCTCCCCCTTTTTGTCAAATAAACTTGTACTTTTCATCATCATATTCTTTTAGAGCAGGAACAATCTTCAGAAGAAGTACATTTCTCAGAGTAAGTCTTCTATCAATCTTTTCTATGATCTCTTGTATCTCTTCAACCTGTTTTCCTTTTTGTATCTTTTTCTCCAAGCTGTGTTTGATGAACCTCAAACTTCCAGAACAATATTTAGCCACATCATCTGGTCTGAAGAAAATATTTTCTTTTCTGTTGTTCCTCACGAAAACTCCCAACTCTGGATATCTTACAGTATTTCCACTCTTCAAAAGATTCAATTGTTCATGATCATTGTTTGGCTTTGAGAGATATACACATGGTCTTTGTAAATACAGAGCAATTTGAAAATCTGTATATCCATACCATCTCAGAATATAAAACATAGCATCTCTTACCACAGCCAATGTGTCACACCCCGCTAAAGCGGAAACACGGGATGTCACATTTTAATGTTTCAAAAGCACAAGGTAGAAGAAAACACAATCATCATATCATCAATGTTACAAAATACAACATGTTTGTGAAATACAAATTGTCCAAAGCAAAAAGAGACTTGACATGATGAAATAAAGTTGGATGCTGCTAAGTGTAGTGCCTTCTAGAACTCATCCTTACTTCATGTTTCCTGAAAAGCATGTAAAGGAGAGTGTCAACTATAAAATAGTTGGTAAGTTGACAGGTTTGCGTATGCACTAAAAGTTTTAATGCAAGTTGATAGCATTCGCGCTTTCAAAAGATTGTAGTACAACTCTCGGTTGTAAAAGTTCCGTTTTTGCATTCTGTTTTGCTCAAGGTATATAAGTGTGTTGCCTCAGAGGTAGCATACTGAGCCATTACCCAAACCTCCTGACCATAGTATTAGTTTGCCCCGTTCATCATGTTCTATCGTCAACATGGCACTGTAGTAATTATGCACTCACATCACAGTAAGTGGGCGGTCAACCAAATAACGTTATCCATAATTACCATGGCTCACACTCGTGAGTTAAATAGGTAATGTAAAAACAAGTTGGGGACTTTTGTGCGATAGCGTAACTCGGAATCTTTAACATGTGCACACGTACCATAGAGCATCAAATATTTGTAGTATTTCAGTAACAAAATAATGATGTGAAATAGAATTTGTAACATGTTTTCCACCCCAAAATGTATAAAATAGTAAAAAGGGGCTGCGAAAACTCACGGTGATAAACGTAGTTGTTCCCAAGTGGTGCGTAATGCGATCCATAACGCGATCCTACGTCGTTCCTACGAATGTAAGGACACTAGTAAGATTCTATGTTCTAACCCTTAGTCCTTGGTATCGTGTAATTATCCAAGTCAACATAAAATGCCTTTGTTGAGATTAAGTTTGTATGTTATAATAAGTTCGTCGATATTAGTAGTTAATATCTATAACATTACATATGATAATTTGAGATTACCGCAATTTCGTCATAACGAGTGACGAAAAGGGTCTATAACTAGGAGTCATATATAATATATATGATGTTAGGAGTTAGAGTATATAAAATGTGTATTCGTAATATATAAAGGTATATTCCACAATTTCATCATATAGATGATGAAACGGGTTCAAGAGTTAGCTTTTAGCTATAGTAAAATGCATAATCATATAGTATATATACATATTCCACAATTTCATCACAAGAATGATGAAATGGGTTCAAGAGTTAGCTTATAGCTATAATAGAATATAGTCAGTTGCTGTCCAGAATATGTAGTCACTTTCGGTTCGTTTTTGGATAACTTCCAGGGACATTTAGGTCATGATATTTTATGACCAGTTTGTTAAATGTGTTACGAAACTTTTGACATACGATTCATGATTTTTAGAGTGGTTTAAGTACATAAAATAAATCTTGACGTAAACTGCGACAGAGAACATTGCTGTTTGCGCACTGTCTTTGTGAAAAATGTTTGAAGGTCAAAATCTTAATATTTTTCAATGATTCCAGTTGGGTTTGATTCATAACTCATAAAAGTGAACTCCAGAAAAATAATCACTTAATTTGGAGTATTATTGAGTGAGATATGGATTTTCAAAGAGAGAGAAAAATCTGGCAGCATGCTGTCAAAACAAGACTTTATGCATGTGCACTCCTTTTTGTCTTTTACCAATATTCTTAGTCTTTTTGCATGAAATCCGATTTGACACATCCCCATACATATATTTTTAGTTTAAAAATATATTTCTCAGCCATTTACAATACACGCAATTTATTTATAAAACTCCTTTTTGGCAAATACTTGAAAATGGTTATTTTTTATGGTTCTTGGGTGTTTATGACAAGAACACCTTCATGCAACTTATAATAGTGAATTTTTAGCTCATGCATGTTATTTCAAACATATTTTTAGTGGGTTTAAAGAGTAGTTCATAAAATTTCTTAGAGATTAAAGGGTTGGTTTTGATGAAGAACGCATGCATGTTTGTTAGAACATTGTAAAAGTCCTTCTTTGGTCTTAACATGAGTTTGGTCATGGATTCATCCCCTTTTTAGTAACATTCAAGATGTTATGGTGATGAAGCTCCCAAACATCAAGATCCAAAGATATTGATAAAGTAAAACAACATGCAACTAGTGTAGAAGAAGGAATCTAAATAAAATGAAAGAACAATAACAAAGAAAGGTGTAGGCTTTGCACTACATGTTATTTTTACCTTTGTGAAGACTTGAACACTTGATGTTCTTGAGTGAAAATGGCTGGACTTTGGGTGTGTTTTAGTGAGAAATAAAGAGAGAAATTGTTGGGAGAAAAGAGAGGGGGATGATAATGAGAGAGTAGCAAATTTTGGGAGAGTGAGGGGGTATATATGGGGGGGGGGGGGCGGTTTTGGAGAGGGGAGGGAGAGAGAGAGAGAGAGAGAGTGTGGAGTGTGGTTTTGTATAAAATAATTGTGTCTTTTTTTCTTTTTAAATTTTATTTTTATTTTAATTGTTTGAATTATTTAACACAATAATTTAGTTAGTTGTAAGGTTACTAGTTAACTTTACTAGTATTATTTTAGTATGGTTTATATATATATATATATATATATATGTATGTATGTATGTATGTATTTAAGATATTTTTGGTTGGCGTTTTATGACATATATGGATAATTCCCTAATTTGAGGGGTTTTAGGCAAAAATTCTCAATTTTTCCTACTGTACCGGGTTGACTGCTAAAATTGGATAGTGTGACATATAGTATCAGTATTAGATTTGTTTAGTGCAGTTCTACCTGAACGCGAATTTGACGGTTGTTTAGCAAATAAGTGAGGATACTTATGTTTCATGTAGTACTCCCGTTCCCATGTGTACTCAGGTCCAAGCCTTGTGTTCCAGTGGACTTTCACCAATGGAATCTTACTTTGCTTAAGACGCTTGACCTCTCGGTCAAGTATTTCAATTGGTTTTTCTATGATGTGCAGCTTATCATTGATTTTGACTTCTTTTAGAGGCACGGTTATCTCCTCGTTGGCTAGACATTTCTTCAAGTTTGACACATGAAACGTGTCATGAATAGCACTTAGTTCTGTTGGCAACTCCAGTCTGTATGCTACTGGTCCAATTCTTTCGGTGATTTTAAATGGTCCAACATATCGAGGGTTCAACTTTCCTCGTTTTCCAAATCGGACGGTTCCCTTCCAAGGGGATACTTTTAGAAAAACTCTATTTCCAATCTGAAACTCTAAAGGCTTCCTAGGATTGTCTGCATAGCTCTTTTGACGATCTTGAGCTGCCTTAAGTCTATCCTTGATGATTGCAATTTTATCGGTGGTTTCTTGTACAATATTTGGACTAGACAACTGTCTATCTCCAATCTACAACCAACAAAGGGGTGATCGACACTTGCGTCCATACAGTGCTTCATATGGCGCACACTTAATACTGGTGTGATAGCTATTGTTGTAGGAAAACTTGACTAACGGTAAATGGTTATCCCAACTTCCTCCGAAATCTATTACACATGCTCGAAGCATGTCTTCCAATGTTTGAATGGTTCGCACGCTTTGGCCGTATGTTTGGGGATGATAGGCAGTACTTAAATTCAATTGTGTCCCCAATGCTCTTTGAAGTGACTGCCAAAACCGAGATGTGAAACGGCTATCTCTATCTGATATGATGGAAATCGGGACTCCATGTCGCGTAACAATTTCCTTGATGTATATCTGAGCCAACTTTTCCATCTTATAATCTCCTCGAATCGGTAAGAAATGTGCAGATTTCGTGAATCGGTCTACTATAACCCAAATCGAGTCGTGCCCTTTGGCAGTTCTCGGCAGTTTGGTTATGAAATCCATGGTTATTTGTTCCCATTTCTACTGGGGAATCTCTGGTTGTTGTAGCAAACCAGATGGTTTCTGATATACAGCCTTGAGCTTTGAGCAAGTTACACATTTTCCTACGTATAGGGCAATATCCTTCTTCATTCCTGGCCACCAATAATATTCCCTTAAATCCTTATACATCTTATCCGCACCAGGATGAATTGAATATCATGACTTGTGGGCTTCATTCAAGATTGTCTCCCGTACTTTGCTAGCTTTTGGAATCCAAACTCTGTCCTTGAAATAACGTACTCCATCAACCTTAGTTTCAAATCTGCTTTCTATGTCGTGAAGGGTTTCGTCCTTCAAGTTTTCCGTTCTCATTGCTTCGGTCTGCGCTTCAAGAATTTGAGTCTTTAAACTTGTTTGTACAATCGCTCCCATTGCTCGTACACGTGAAGGTTTTGTCCTTTCCTTCCTACTCAGGGCATCAGCCACTACATTGGCCTTACCTGGATGATAACGAATATCACAATCGTAATCACTGAGTAACTCTACCCACCTTCTTTGTCTCATGTTGAGCATTTTCTGGTCTAGAATATGCTGAAGACTTTTATGATCGGTGAAGATGGTGCACTTAGTGCCGTACAAATAATGTTTCCAAATCTTTAAAGCGAATACTACGGCTCCGAGCTCCAAGTCGTGCGTGGTATAGTTCTTCTCATGAACTTTTAGTTGTCGCGAGGCGTATGCTATCACTTTGTCCCTTTGCATCAATACACAACCTAAACCTTGATGCGATGCGTCACAATACACCACAAATTTTTTTGTTCCTTCCGGTAACACCAGAATTGGTGCATTGCACAACTTTTTCTTCAATAGCCGGAACACCTCTTTTTGTGGTTCTCCCCAAATGAATTTACTATCCTTTTGGGTCAGTGTTGTGAGTGGTTTAGCAATTTTTGAGAAGTTCTCGATGAATCGCCTATAATATCCTGCCAAACCCAGAAATTGACGAATTTATGTCGGTGTCTTTGGAGCTTCCCATTTCTTAACAGCTTCTACCTTAGCCGGATCCACGTGGATTCCTTTTTCTCCAATCACGTGACCAAGAAAGTGTACTTCTCTAATCCAAAATTCGCACTTAGAGAATTTGGCGTACAGTTTATGTTTCTTAAGAAGTTCTAGAATTACCCTCAAATGTTGCTCGTGATCCTCTTTACTTCAGGAGTAGATCAAAATGTCATCTATGAACACGATCACAAACTTGTCAAGGTAGGGTCGGCATATCCTATTCATTAAATCCATGAACACAGCTGGTGCATTGGTTAAACCGAAAGGCATAACCAAAAACTCGTAGTGTCCATAACGTGTCCTAAAAGATGTCTTAGTAATGTCCTCCTCACGGACTCTTAACTGATGATAACCTGATCGAAGATCAATCTTTGAGAAATATGTTGCACCTTGCAATTGGTCGAATAAATCATCTATTCAAGGGAGAGGATATCGATTCTTGATTGTCAACTTGTTCAATTCCCTATAGTCGATGCACATTCGAAACGGTCCATCCTTCTTTTTGACAAACAGGACTGGAGCTCCCCAAGGTGAGGAACTTGGCCTAATAAATTCCTTGTCCAGAAGTTCTTGGAGTTGACTTGACAACTCTTGCATTTCGGCAGCTGCTAAGCGGTACGGTGCCTTAGCTACAGGTGCTGCTCCAGGTATGAGGTCAATTTGGAATTCAATTTGTCTAAACGGGGGCAGTCCATGCAAATCGTCGGGGAACACTTCCGAGTGATCCTTTACCATGGGAATGTCTTGGATTCGCCTTTCCTCGGACTTCTTCTCAACTATGAGTGCCAAAAATGCAACACACTTCTTCCTCAAATACTTATGAACCTTAATACTTGACACCATCTCTAGGCTTCTTCCAACTTTGTTTTCTTGTATCACGAGGGTTTTTCCGTCTTGCAACGATATTCTAACCGACTTATCAAAACAACAAATCTCCGCTCGATTCTTGGATAACCAATCCATGCCTATAACTATGTCAAAACTCCCCAATTTGATAGGAATAAGATCAAGGCTAAACAACTTATCGGCTAGATTCAAGGTACAATCTAAAATTACATCCTTAGCCTCAAATTTATGACCATTAGCAACCTCAACAATATAAGCATCCGACATTCTCCTAGATTCCAAGTCAATTAGTGGCCTAAATTCCAATGAAACAAAACTTCTATCCGCTCCAGTGTCAAATAATACTGATGCAAAGTGGTTGTTTAGGAGAAACGTACCTGTCACCATATTAGGGTCACGACGTGCTTCGTCAGCTCCAATGACAAATGTCCGTCCTCGAGCCTGACCTCCTTGATTCCCCTGGTTGGCTTGTCTTGCCTGATTCCCATTATTGTTATTGTTCGGTCTCCTACCAAACCTCGGGCACGTGTTCCGGTAGTGATCCGGACTTCCGCACTCAAAACATGCCCTTCTCCCTTCATTGGGCCCTTTTTCACTTCTACAGAACCTGGTGAGATGGCCTGGCCATTTACACTTGTTGCATTTAGGGAGTGAACCCTTGTATTGCCCTGGGTCATGTGTCTTTACTCCGAAGTTTCTCGTGATGTTCCTATCCTTGCTTGCACTACTAAAGGATTTCTTTCCTGACTGATGCTCTGGCTTCCTCTTATTGCTGGCACTTCCCGATTGTAACATCCTGAATTTTCAATAATATTATTTTAATGAGGATTGGGATCTAATTGTATTTTGGTTTAAATCTTGAATTATGTTGTAATTTTATAGTTCAAATGGGTTAAATATGCAAATGATTAAGTTTGATGTTACTTTTGGGAATATTGGAACTTGAGGGGGGTGTTGGGTTATTCTTGAAAGTGTGAATGGATAAAGAAGCTGAGATAGGAAAATATCTCAGTATTTGTGGTTTGAGTCGGCAAAAAGGGAATACAGAGAGAAAGAATAGAGTGAAATAGGGAGAAAGAAGAAAAGGAAGAAAACAAGGGCTTTGTCTTCAATTGGTAAGAATTTTATCTCAAATTCAGATATAGTTTGTTGTAGATGAATGATTGTAAACGAATCTGGTTGTTGAATAGGTTTTCAGAATCATTAACAACAGATTTGAGCATCAGATTGTGCAAAAGTGGGTTATCTCCTTTAAAAGGTGAGTTCATTTGTTGTTTGTACAAATCAGTGTTTTCCTGTTAAATTAAACCTTGAAATAGTTGTATAAATTGGTTATGAACTGTATGGAATGGTCTGGAATGAGCTGAATCGAACAGACATCGAATTAGATCGAATTTTAGGCTGCAGACCGAAGTTTCCGGATAAAAAGTCGTATCCGGAAACCCCTGTGTGACGAATGTATCCGGACGGATCGAAGTATCCGGTAAGTTTTATTTTATTGTAGTTTCCGGATGGAATTTAGTTACCGGATAGTATCCGGATTATTTTAGTCTCCGGGTGTTGTCCGGATTAGATAAGTATCCGGAAAATATGAATTACCCGGAAAGTAGTGGTATCCGGAATGTTTGGTTACCGGTGAGTTGTAGCTATCCGGAAAGTATAGTTGTCCGGATAGTATAAGGTATCCGGAAACCCTGTTGTACGGACACTTTGGAAAGCTGAATGATTTTAAGTCCTGTTGATTTTAGAAAGGGACTGGTAGGTATTAAAATACAATCTTAGTAGCTTGAACATACTTACAGTTGAATGATAGTGTGTTAGGCTTAAAGACTGTGCTAGTTTGACACTAGGTAGGTGTGAAATAAGTGTAATGGATCCATAGGCATTAATGGTTATGTACACGTGGAATAGATGAAGTTTAGTCATTATTCTGATGTGTGTGATAAACCCTGGAATAAACGTAATTCCCGGTTTCTAAGGAAGAAGAGGGATTGACATATGTAATTGTAATCTCTACTTCCTTTCCTAAGAAATGGGCATGTGTATATTGCGATTTCTTAGGTGGGAGCATTAATCTAGAATCTGAGAAAGATTCGTAGTGTGGCTCTGGAATAGGATATGAATGGAAATGGGCATGTGTATATTGCAATTTCTGGAATAAGAGTATCAATCTAGAATCATTGAAGATTCGTAGTATGGCTCTGAGACATGATATGATGATGGAATGTGTGTCAGTCATATTCATGGACTTAGGTAATATTGTGTTGACGGAAAAGAGTTACACGTATGGTAAGAAAAGGGTAATCAGGTTGGTTATAACGTGTTTACATTGATTTTGCAAATATTATTGTGGAAACGAATGTTCTCACTAGGCGTTGGCCTAATTGTTTCAATATAATTTTTTCTTACCAGGTACTAGCTCGGGAAGGTAAAAGGGATGTGGGACGAGCGTTTTGGAATAGCGGAAAAGTCAATTAACAGAAGGAGATTTTGAAGGATTGCTTAGATAACTTAATTAATCTGATTATAGTGACATAATTAGATTAATAGGTTATTTGAAGGATTCTGTACTTGTAAATATACTCCTAGTGGTTAATTCACTTGCTATATATATATATATGAAAGTTGAAGTTTATTTTATCATAACTTGTTGAAATTTAAGGTTCAAATTAGCTCGGAAATTGGGGCGTTGCACCGATGTCAGAGTTCCCGATCTTACCGCATCGTTGGTTAAAGTAGTTGCCAAGGCCACAACAGCTTGGATGGTGGTCAGATTTGTCGAGGTGACTATTCCTCGGATCTCCGATGCTAATCCCCATAAGTATCGGTCGATTCTCTTGCTCTCGGGAGTGACCATGTGAGGTACCAGTTTTGGGAGTTCGTGGAAGCGAGCTATTTATCGGTCTATGTCGGCTCCGATCATGGCGTGATTCCAGAATTCAGCTTCTAGTTTCTGAATTTCACTCTTAGGGCAGTACTCCTCAATGAGAAACTTCTTGAACTCCTCCTATGTGAGTCTGTATGCATCTTCCCTTCTACGGGTTTGAACCTGGATGTTCCACCATGTTAGTGCCCTGCCTTGGAGTTGACATGTAGCATATTCCACCTTGTGGTCCTCCGAGCATTTGCTAATATGGAGTACCGACTCCATGCTATCAATCCAAGAAAGCAATCCTACGGCACCTTCCTTTCCGTAGAACTCTTTGGGCTTACAGGACATGAAGGACTTGTAGTTACATCTGGTACTGTTACTTCCCAGATTTCCTCCACTACTTCCTTGATTCCCGGGGTTAGCATTGATGCCATCAGTTACTTGTGTGACGATGTTAGGTATGGCTTCTTGGATACGTTGAGCGATGATTCGCGCTATGTCGGGCGTTTGGTTTTCAGGGGTATCTCCCGTGTGGCGTGTAGATCTTCTTGGAGGCATGATTCTAAAACACATTTGCAAAAATCGTTTTGGTTAAAATTTGTACAAATTCTCGAACTCATATTTTCCAAAGGTTTATAATTTTATTCAAATTTTTGAAACAGTAAAGTTAAGTACAAGGTAAATAGATTGATTGGCTAAAATTTCCCCCAATGGGTCTCCATTAAATGCCGAAGTTTACAAAATTTCCGGTGTTTATCGTACACCGGTATCACATTGTTTAAATGGAAATACAACTTAGAAATACGTGAGTTAAAATGACAAGCAATTAAAGGTGTTTTTCAAAAGATCCTCCCACACGCTACAATCCATCCGCCTTCATATCCGCACTATCCCAAGTATGCCCCGATCACAAGCAAGAACATCAGTAACAACAACACCATTCCCACTACCAAGCTTGCCGCTTGAGCCCTTGTTGCCATTTCTCTAGCCATCCTTGCGCCATCCCGAGCTTGAGTTGATACGACGGCCAGTTGGTGTGTTAGCTCTACAAGTTCCGTTAAGACTTGAGCTTGATGGGTTACCCTAACTTGACACCCATGCAATTCGTTTATCATTGCCCTGATATGTTGATCTCTCGCCAAGGTCAGTTCGGCCATTCGCCCAATCGGCACTCCGGTGACCACTCTTGATGGCTCCGGTGCCTCCGGACGAGGTGTTGATAGCGTGACTCTCCTTGGGATTGGAACATTCTTCCTTGCCGTTTGCCTAACGCGAAGTCCTCCAGGATGTGGTTGAACAATCACTGGAGTGGGTTGGGGTAAAACCGTGGTTGGTGATACTCTAGGTCTATAATAGGGGTCTCGCTCGCTGGACACTTCGGTTTCCGATTCCGTACTACTGTAATCCTCTTCTTCTCGGTTGTCGGGTGGGTTAACTTGTGGTCGCCCGGTGACGTATCCCGATACATCGGCCGAGTACGATTCAGGAGTGTAGGATGGTGACGACGATGACATAGTGGAACTGAAGCAAAAGTGTACTTAGTAACTAATCGCATAAGTGATATGTCTATCCTATACAATGTCTATGCACTAAGCATGCTTCTAGAGAGTGTAAGTAAAATCGACATACTCCTACTATAACCATTTCTAGTCTCGCATTAACCTTCCTAAATCGAACATAGGTGATCAGGCTTTGTTTAATTAAAGTCTGTTAATGCCATTCTAGACTTAGTTATACTAGTAGTAGGTTTAGTTATTTTCATGTCAGTTTTGGACTTTGGTTATAGTTGGGTTTTTCAAATGAAAGACCGGTATTCTCTATAACCTTCGGCTCTGATACCACTTCTGTCACACCCCGCTAAAGCGGAAACACGGGATGTCACAGTTTAATGTTTCAAAAGCACAAGGTAGAAGACAACACACAATCATCATATTATCAAGGTTACAAAATACATGTTTGTGAAATACAAATTGTCCAAAGCAAAAAGAGACTTGACATGATGAAATAAAATTGGATGCTACTAAGTGTAGTGCCTTCTAGAACTCATCCTTACTTGATGTTTCCTGAAAAGCATGTAAAGGAGAGTGTCAACTATAAAATAGTTGGTGAGTTCACAGATTTGCGTATGCACTAAAAGTTTTAATGCAAGTTGATAGCATTCACGCTTTCAAAAGATTGTAGTACAACTCTCGGTTGTAAAAGTTCCGTTTTTGCGTTCTGTTTTGCTCAAGGTATATAAGTGTGTTGCCTTAGAGGTAGCATACTGAGCCATTACTCAAACCTCCTGACCATAGTATTAGTTTGCCCCGTTCATCATGTTCTATCGTCAACATGGCACTGTAGTAATTATGCACTCACATCACAGTAAGTGGGCGGTCAACCAAATAACGTTATCCATAATTACCATGGCTCACACTCGTGAGTTAAATAGGTAATGTAAAAACAAGTTGGGGACTTTTGTGCGATAGCGTAACTTAGAATCTTTAACATGTGCACACGTACCATAGAGCATCAAATATTTGTAGTATTTCAGTAACAAAAAAATGATGTGAAATAGAATTTGTAACATGCTTTCCACCCCAAAATGTATAAAATAGTAAAAAGGGGCTGCAAAAACTCACGGTGATAAACGTAGTTGTTCCCAAGTGGTGCGTAATGCGATCCGTAACGCGATCATACGTCGTTCCTACGAATGTAAGGACACTAGTAAGATTCTATGTTCTAACCCTTAGTCCTTGGTATCGTGTAATTATCCAAGTCAACATAAAATGCCTTTGTTGAGATTAAGTTTGTATGTTATAATAAGTTCGTCGATATTAGTAGTTAATATCTATAACATTACATATGATAATTTGAGATTACCGCAATTTCGTCATAACGAGTGACGAAAAGGGTCTATAACTAGGAGTCATATATATAATATATATGATATTAGGAGTTAGAGTATATAAAATGTGTATTCGTAATATATAAAGGTATATTCCACAATTTCATCATATAGATGATGAAACGGGTTCAAGAGTTAGCTTTTAGCTATAGTAAAATGCATAATCATATAGTATATATACATATTCCACAATTTCATTACAAGAATGATGAAACGGGTTCAAGAGTTAGCTTATAGCTATAATAGAATATAGTCAGTTGCTGTCCAGAATATGTAGTCACTTTCGGTTCGTTTTTGGATAACTTTCAGGGACATTAAGGTCATGATATTTTATGACCAGTTTGTTAAATGTGTTACGAAACTTTTGACATAAGATTCATGATTTTTAGAGTGGTTTAAGTACATAAAATAATTCTTGACGTAAACTGCGACAGAGAACATTGTTGTTTGCGCACTGTCTTTGTGAAAAATGTTTGAAGGTCAAAATCTTATTATTTTTCAATGATTCTAGTTGGGTTTGATTCATAACTCATAAAAGTGAACTCCAGAAAAATAATCACTTAATTTGGAGTATTATTGAGTGAGATATGGATTTTCAAAGAGAGAGAAAAATCTGGCAGCATGCTGTCAAAACAAGACTTTATGCATGTGCACTCCTTTTTGTATTTTACCAATATTCTTATTCTTTTTGCATGAAATCCGATTTGACACATCCCCATACATATATTTTCAGTTTAAAAATATATTTCTCAGCCATTTACAATACATGCAATTTATTTATAAAACTCCTTTTTGGCAAATACTTGAAAATGGTTATTTTTTTATGGTTCTTGGGTGTTTATGACAAGAACACCTTCATGCAACTTATAATAGAGAATTTTTAGCTCATGCATGTTAGTTCAAACATATTTTAGTGGATTTAAAGAGTAGTTCATAAAATTTCTTAGAGATTAAAGGGTTGGTTTTGATGAAGAACACATGCATGTTTGTTAGAACATTGTAAAAGTCCTTCTTTGGTCTTAACATGGGTTTGGTCATGGATTCATCCCCTTTTTAGTAACATTCAAGATGTTATGGTGATGAAGCTCCCAAACATCAAGATCCAAAGATATTGATAAAGTAAAACAACATGCAACTAGTGTAGAAGAAGGAATCTAAATAAAATGAAAGAACAATAACAAAGAAAGGTATAGGCTTTGCACTACATGTTATTTTTACCTTTGTGAAGACTTGAACACTTGATGTTCTTGAGTGAAAATGGCTGGACTTTGGGTGTGTTTTAGTGAGAAATAAAGAGAGAAATTGTTGGGAGAAAAGAGAGGGGGATGATAATGAGAGTAGCAAATTTTGGGAGAGTGAGGGGTATATATGGGGGGGGCGGTTTTGGAGAGGGCAGAGAGAGAGTGTGGAGTGTGGTTTTGTATAAAATAATTGTGTCTTTTTTTTCTTTTTAAATTTTATTTTTATTTTAATTGTTTGAATTATTTAACACAATAATTTAGTTAGTTGTAAGGTTACTAGTTAACTTTACTAGTATTATTTTAGTATGGTTTATATATATATATATATATATATATATATATATATGTATTTAAGATATTTTTGGTTGGCATTTTATGAGATATATGGATAATTCCCTAATTTGAGGGGTTTTAGGCAAAAATTCTCAATTTTTCCTACTGTACCGGGTTGACTGCTAAAATTGGACAGTGTGACATATAGTATCAGTATCTGATATGTTTAGTGCAGTTCTAACCTGAACGCGAATTTGACGGTTGTCACACAATGCTCCTCTCTCCTCTTTGTATTTACTACAGTCTTTATTTGCCAAAAGACTGTACAGCCTGTAGAAATCTGTTACTGAAATCTTGTCAAAATCAGCCTCAGTGAAATAATAAACTTTTCCATCTTCTCTCAGAACCTCAAATGCATAATACTCATTATCCTGAATTTCTTGACAAACAATTCTCTTATTCCAGTAATCAAGAAATCTGAATATACTGCTTGTTTTGGTTTCCCTATGCATCTTGACATTTCTCCAAGAAGTAATTGAGAAAAATCTGGCTTGTCATGATATACACTTAGAAAGTTGACTTCTCTTGGTTGAAAGAAGTTTGGTAGATCATACTCCAGAAAATAACCATTAACATCAATAGGTATTTCTTCTTCATTAGCCTCAGACTTTTCTGGTTGATCTGCATCTTTCATTTGAACATCTTGTGAAGACACATTTGGAATATCTTCTTCAACCTCTTCTGAATAAACTCCATTTACTTCATATTCAGCAGGAAATACAGAGTCTTTGTGTAGCAACTTCTTTGGATTTTCTTCTGAGAGCATCCATTCACTACAATCTTTGACTCTTTTCCTGAGATTCAATCTCTCTTTGATATGTCTTTTGCATTTTGCTTTTAGGATTGCCTCTTCACCCTCAGCATTTACAGCCATTTCTTGCAACAAGAATTGTAAAGTAGCATCACTGTACTTCACTAAATCATTTAATCTGAAAAACTTTCTTATTCCACAAACTATATACACAAAACCTTCATTTTCAACTCCTTCAGCAACAAATCCACGACCTCCAATTTCATGAATAAGTTTTTTGATTGGACAACTCAAGTTACATTTCTCTTTCCCTTCTTCAATTGCCAACTGAAAATCATAGAAGTACATATTTCTCACATATATTCCCAAAATCCTTCTGCATTCAAGTTCTATCCACGATTCTTCAGTACAAGCAAAGAATTTCACCAGAAACACTTGATCATTCAGAAACAATCTGTGGAAGTCAAAGCTGGTCATACTAACATTCATATTTCCTTCCTTTTGCACTGTTAAACTCACATATTTCAGCCCATCAAATTCATCAGTCTGAAACTCCAGTACTTTCACAATTGCTTTCTGAACATGTAGTCTTTCATCAGGTTTTCTGAGTCTGTTAGAAGCTTCCACATAAACCATCTGAATTCTTTTATTCATGAACCCATCAATAAAGTTCTCAATAATCACATAATCATCTCTTGTGCAGTAAAGATACTTATATGTTTCTTCTGGAAATACATATTTGAAAAAATGCTTGACAAGTGAAGTGTCACTCATATCAAGAATGAAGTCACACAAGGGTTCTTTCAGAACAGGCAGCTCAATTCTAGGAATCACAATGGGTTTTCTGAACACATAACCCAAAGGCATGAAGAAATCTTTAATTCTGTCATACTCTGCATCATTTCCTCCCAATTCCTCACTAAAATGCTTTTGAAAATCCATTTGAAACTTCTTTGAATAATCAACAGAATGATCTTCTTCTCCCAACAAATCTATTGGCCTCACTGTTCTGATAATTCTTTAAACTTTCTGATCATTAAGAGCTCTCACCAACTCACTATGCATCCTCCTTATTAAGACATCATTCATCATCCTTTCTTCTCTTTCAGAATTGAGAAGTTCACCACTTGTATAAGGAATAATCTCTAATCATGTATTCATTTCAGTACTTACTGTTATGAACTCATCAGAAGAATCTGACATAATTTCTTCTTCTGCCAAAACATTTTGATCTGTCATTATTACTTCATCTGATCCAAAAATACTCTTTTCCCTTTCCATAATAACACCATCTTTTATTACACTGTCATTTGATATGATATCATCTGCCACAATCTCCTCATCTTCTACTATCACATCAGTTTCACCAGAATTCACCTCCTTTTCAGTATTCAACTCCAGTTCCTCAGTTTTATCAGTGACATTTTCAGAAGAGTTTTCTTTTCCCACATCTTCAACTCTTCATTATACCCTAATCTTCTAACTACAGCTATTAATTCCTCTGTTAATGGAGAATCTTCAAAATCTGATCTCCCCTGTAAATCATCCTTTTCTGGTAGCCTCAGCATTGTTCTCATATTCAGCAGGAAATACAAAGTCTTTGTGTAGCAACTTCTTTGGGTTTTCTTCTGAGAGCATCCATTCACTACAATCTTTGACTCTTTTCCTGAGATTCAATCTCTCTTTGATATGTCTTTTGCATTTTGCTTTTAGGATTGCCTCTTCACCCTCAGCATTTACAGCCATTTCTTGCAACAAGAATTGTAAAGTAGCATCACTGTACTTCACTAAATCATTTAATCTGAAAAACTTTTTTATTCCACAAACTATATACACAAAACCTTCATTTTCAACTCCTTCAGCAACAAATCCACGACCTCCAATTTCATGAATAAGTTTTTTGATTGGACAACTCAAGTTACATTTCTCTTTCCCTTCTTCAATTGCCAACTGAAAATCATAGAAGTACATATTTCTCACATATATTCCCAAAATCCTTCTGCATTCAAGTTCTATCCACGATTCTTCAGTACAAGCAAAGAATTTCACCAGAAACACTTGATCATTCAGAAACAATCTGTGGAAGTCAAAGCTGGTCATACTAACATTCATATTTCCTTCCTTTTGCACTGTTAAACTCACATATTTCAGCCCATCAAATTCATCAGTCTGAAACTCCAGTACTTTCACAATTGCTTTCTGAACATGTAGTCTTTCATCAGGTTTTCTGAGTCTGTTAGAAGCTTCCACATAAACCATCTGAATTCTTTCATTCATGAACCCATCAATAAAGTTCTCAATAATCACATAATCATCTCTTGTGCAGTAAAGATACTTATATGTTTCTTCTAGAAATACATATTTGAAAAAATGCTTGACAAGTGGAGTGTCACTCATATCAAGTGTTGGTCCCAAAATGGCTCAACAAGTATTGTAGAAGGGGGGGTTGAATACAATACTCAGATTTTTCACAATTTTAATTCTTTATATTGAAAATCTTTCAACAAGAATTACACATAGAAAACTAAAGATTGTTGCGGAAAAGAATAGTTAAACTATTCTAACAATCTAACACAAAGTAAACTGAAAAACACTTAGAACAAATTGAGCACTTAGACACAAGATGCAGTTTCAGTAAGAAAGGAGCTTGCACTTAGTAATCTTCAGAAGCGTATTTTGCATGGGGAGTCTTCACCTCTATTTATAGTCCATGCATCATTTAATGCTTGGAACACTTGTCACTCTTCCATTTATTGCAGAGGTTGACTTCTGAAAAGCTGATATCTCCTTTTTAACTTATCCAAAGAACCAGGAGGACAGTCGTACCAGAAAAAGACCTTATCTGAGAATAGATAAAATGACAAACTGCCACTTTTATCTGACAATAGGATATTGTCTCATAATAGATGATCTTTTCTTTTGTCTTCAGAGAATAAGGCTACCGACCTCCTGTATTGGAAACTGCACCAATTTGAAATCTCACTTCTTTAGAGAAGAGAGATCCTTCACCGAAGTGTAGAATATTTCGGTGCAGTCTTCTTAAACTCCCACCGATCTCTGAACACATATCGGTGGAAATCTTCTTGAACTCCCACCGATTTCTGAAAACATATCGGTGGAAGTCTTCTTGAGCTTCTCACCGAATTTCTTTAATTCGGTGATGCTTGTCCACCGATAGCACAAGCATATCGGTGGTGGTGTAACTTGTAGAAAGTTGCTGCCGATTTTCTCACTTCCGCAATGAGATAGTCTTCGCATTTGGTTTCGGTTGATCTTCGACTTCACCGAACAATTGATATGACAGTACAAGTTACACAAAAGAATCCAAAAATATTCTAAGTATCTAAGAGGGTTTAAGTGAGTCAATTTCAAATCTGTGAAGACCCAACAATCTCCCCCTATTTGAATTTGATCTCTATCCTTAGAATATTAAAGAGTAAATGAAAAGAAATGCATTTTGACCCTTTTTACTCTTTTGGGTTCTTTTTCACATAGACCTTTCTTTTTTTTTTTTTTTTTTGATCTATGTTTCTTTGAGTATATCTATACAGTATATATAAAGCAGGGAAATAAAGGTATGTGCAGCAAAATATAAACAAGAGAAGCACTTTGAATTGCATAAGTCATTCTCATACATTGGTAAACAACAGATTATCAAAACTGCCGAAAGGTAAAAAGAAAAGACCTACTTCTTTGACGATTGTCGGCGTTTGATCTCGTCCATTAAGATTCGGTAGTAGGGTTGAGCTTCGGGGATGTGAGGGAACAAGTTGTGGAGGCCTTCAAGAAACATGGTGTCGGCAACGGGAATTTGAGAGAATCTGAAGAAGGCTCGTTTGCCGAATCCATCGTTGAAGTATAGTCCAGGAATCGGTGAAAGACCCAGAGTTGTCGTGGGATATGATGCCGAAGAGGGAAGAGAAAGACTTAAGTTACTTACATTCGGTATCTTTCCTTCCTTTGCCATATCCTTGAAGACAGTGTCGGGGGGATTCTGAACTTTAGGAAGACACACTTCTTCCTTCAAGGATTGCAGTTTCGATCTTTCATCGGTGGTAAGCACGATGCTATACTTCTTTTTGATCTCCTTCATCTTTGCCATTAGATCATCAATGTATTTGACAAAGATATCCTTCTTTGGGTTTTGATTTTTGGCCAAGTGTCGAAAGATTTCGTACCATTCGGGGAGACCGTAGGTTCTGAGTTGGTAGTCTCTCACACTTTTTAAGGAGCCATCTTCCCGATCAATGATAAGCCTGATGTATTTTGGATTGGATCTGGAGGTTGCGATCTTGACACCTGAGATTGGGGTTCTGTCGGATCGGTGGTGCATCTTTAACTTGTACCATCTAACCTCTTCATTTCTCTCTTGCTCAAATTCACTCAGTACCGATTTCTGTGCCGACCTGGCATCGGTGGTCTTGGCTTTCTTGGCTTCTTCCTCTGCAACCTTTAGAGAGAGGGCCTTGGAATCATCAAGGGCTTTTTGGGCTAATCTGGCTTCCTCAATTTCTTGAGGAGTCAGACCGAGATTGGGTTCCTGCGGATGCGATGGAGGTTTAAGCTTGAGTTTGTCTGCATCGGTGGGGCGAATCCCATACTTCATCTTTTCTTTCTCTAGTCTTTCTTGTTCGGCCAATTGTTCGGTAGTGAGAGATTTCTTTCCCTTGTCAGTTTCGGCCGCAGAAAACTTCTCCCCCTCAGTAGTTGATTTGTCTTTCAACTCTTTTTCTTTAAAGAGTTGCTCCCCCTCAATATCGGCGGTTTCAGCGTGGGTTTCGGTGGTTACATGGATGTCATCGGTGGAAGATGGAGGCTTGGGGATGACCGATTGTTTAAGGGATGGCAACTTGGGATGGGTTGTCTTTTTCTCCCCCTCAGCCCCAGCCAGAATCTTCAAACCCATCTGTCGGAAAATGTAGTCGAATTTGTCATGAAGGAAGGAAAGACGATTTGGTACCTCATCAGAGACCATGGTGAAGTCACCGAGATCCATCTCCAGGTTACCGAATTCCCGAAGTTTGGTATTGATAGCACGTAGAGAGTTGGCAGTGGCCTGGCCGAAGTCCTGATGAGACTTAGCTTCTTGAAGCAACCTCTGAAGTTCAGAATCCTTGACAGTGGAGGCCGCCTTGAAAGCACCGAAGGAGAAGGCAAGGTCCCCATGAGATCGGGACAAGGAGTCCACCTTGGGAACCAAAGTGAAGATGTCGGTGATAAGAGGCCTGATAGCATCGGCAATAGCATTTGAAATAATCTGTGGCGGTCGAGACTCAATGGTGGACATTCGGGAGCTTGTCATGGCGATCATTGCAAGAGTGGCCTGTTTGAAGGATTCAAATTGGGTGCCGACAAGCCGACACTGTCGAGCACTTTCCTGTAAGTCTTCAATGAGAGAGGGTTCTGGAACAGTTGAGTGACCCCCGATATCCTCAGGAACGATGTAACGGATGCGAAGGGGATCTTCCGCCGAGATGGGAATGTTGCTGGGATATAACATTTCATCGGGGAAAAGCGGTCTCGGTGGCGGAGTGGGAGATCGTCGGGGAGATTCCAGAACCGGAGAGGGTGATCGGTGTGGCGTAGGCGATCTTCGGGGAGAGTGAACCCGGGGGGAACTTCGGGGAGAAGTTTGGTTCACAGGAGACTTCATCGGTGAGGGGGAAGCGGACTCAATGAGGATCGCTCCGTCAGACGGGGAGGTTCGGGGAGAACCAGTGTCGTCAAAGAGACCTGCAAAGAAGTCATGGGGGGGATTTAATGGGGGGAACCCTGATCGGGTTGTGTATCATCATCGATCAAGAACTGACCAGGTGAAAGGGTGTGCAGTTCAGGGTCCAGGCTGTCGGAGGGAGATTCTAGGGAGTCGGCGGGAGAAGCAGCATGGTCACTCAGCGAATGTGTTGGAAGAGGTATATTTAGAGCTGCCTTAGGGATGACCAAATGGTCGGTGGTGAACAAAAAGGATTCGGAAGGGGATGACTCACGGACGGGGCCCCGAGATCGTTTTAAACGACTTTTCGGGGGGGATGAAGAGTGCCTCCGCTTAGAAGGTTTTTGGACCTGGGCAGCCACCGATGGGTTAATCGGTGTCATGGTCCTGGAAGCAGCGGCGGAGGTGTCGGCGGCCGATTTCCTCTTCGCGCCGACTGACTTTGCTCTGGAACGGGGGGAAGAAGTCACCGCAGCAGCAAGGACTTCGGGGATATCGGGGTGGTGAAACCCTGGAATTTCAGAATCGCCCCATTGAAGCTCTGGAGAGATGGCTAGAGTGATCATACCTCGGCGTAAAGGACGGTCGGTGTCTAGAGCACCGACGTTGAGAGTTTTGCTGCTGACGATCAGTGGAGCCCAGTCATAGGTGAATCGGGGAGTGGGAGACGTGTGGTCTTTGTCCAGAGCCTTGCCAAGTTTGTGATGGATGATCATAGAGATAAATCGGGGGTAGGCAACATGGCACTTCTTTGGATGGGAGATCACTTCCACTAATTCGGTGAAGAAGTACTGGGCGAAATCCACTCGGCGTTGAAAGATTAAGGCATGGGCAAGTTTGGTGATGTATGAGGGGGATTGATCATGGCCGCTCGTCTTTCGGGATAGGCAGTGGATCACATGGGCAAAGAAGAAGTTCCATACACCACCCATGTGACTCCGAAGAAGAGTTCCAGGACATTTGGAGCTTTTGGAGGTGTCGTCGACCACGTATCCTGTGGCACTGAGAACATCGTCGAGAACAGTATCGGAATGTCAATCGTCATAGGAATCGAAAGCATCGATCTTCAGAGCAGAGCGAACATCATCGACCCCAAAGGTGAGGTCGTGATCATCCCCGTCTCTAGAAAGTATGGATGCATGAATCGCATCATTGGAGGGGTCATACACACAGGAGAGCCAGAATGTCCCAACGAGCATTTTGCTCATTTTGAGATTGCAAGTGAAGGCATGAAGGAGGGGAGATCGAGTGAGGAACTTGATCACATGGGTAAATTCAGGATGAGAGGGATCGGTTTCAAATCTGGCAACGTGATTGCAAGGGTTGAACTTGAGATCAGCAAAACACGTAGGGGAGATGTTCTTCGAGGACGCCATGGATGAACAAGAGAGCGAGCACGAGGAAGGTGTGGTTGCAGGTTATAGAGGAAGCACGAAGGAGAATAGAAAATGGAAAGGAAGAAAGAGATGGATGTTCGAGTATATATAGGGTTTCAAAAAAATGGGGGAACGGTTTATAAAATAAAAGAGAATAAAAAAAAGGTAATGATGACAACTTGGAAAATGTGGTCAGGAATCCGTTTCACGAAACGGGGAGGTGAAAGGGTCTGACAGGGCTAGGGTTATAGAGGTGACGTGTGGATAGGTTTGAAATTCGGTGGTCATCGGTGAGGAAAGTGAGGGACAATCGGTGGAAATCGGTGGGAAACACACAGAAGTATCGGTAGTTGGTGCGGAAACACCGAGGCGTTGAGACACCGAGAAAGGCCGAGAGAAAAATCACCGAAAATCACCTAGTAAGAGTCACCGAAAGGATGAATCACCGAGAGAGAAATCACCGAAAGATGAAGCACCGAAAGGATGAATCACCGAGAGATGAATCCACCGAAAGGATGAATCACCGGGCGATGAATCCACCGAAAGGATGAATCACCGAAAAATCACTTAGTAGGACTCACCGAAAAGAAGAAGCACCGAAGGATGAATAACCGAGAGACGAATCCACTGAAAGTTACCAGACCGAATTTTTTTTTTTTTAAACCTATTCTAAGTACAACATGCCAAGTTCACCGATGAGGAAAGTGAACCTGGCTTCATCCAGAGGTTTAGTAAACAAATCTGCAAGTTGAAGATCAGTTGGAATAAAATGCAGCTCAATGTCACCTTTGGAGACATGGTCCCTGATGAAATGATATCGGATATCGATGTGTTTGGACCTTGAGTGGAGAACAGGATTGTTTGCAATTGCAATTGCACTTGAATTGTCACATAGGATGGGTATCTTGGAGTAAAACTGATTGTAGTCTCTCAACTGGTTCTTCATCCATAGAATCTGTGCGCAGCAACTTCCAGCAGCAACATATTCAGCCTCGGCAGTAGATGTTGAGACTGAGTTTTGCTTTTTGCTGGACCAGCTTACCAGTTTTCCACCAAGGAATTGACAACTGCCTGTAGTGCTTTTTCTATCAATTTTGGAACCTGCAAAGTCAGAATCTGAATATCCCATGAGTTCAAAACCTGAGTCTTTGGGGTACCAAAGACCCAGATGCATGGTACCCTTTAGATACCTGAAGATCCGTTTCACAGCATCCAAATGAGATTTCTTTGGATTTGCCTGATAACGGGCACACAGACACGTAGCAAACATGATATCTGGTCTGCTAGCAGTTAAATAAAGCAAAGAGCCAATCATGCCTCTATAATGAGTAACATCCACAGATTCACCATTAAAGTCGGTGTCAAGTTTCAAAGGTGGTGCCATGGGAGTTTTCATGGGGGATGAGTTTTCAAAGCCAAATTTCTTCAGAAGGTCTTTAATGTACTTGCTTTGGTTTATGAAGATTCCTTCTGAAATTTGTTTTACTTGAAGACCTAAGAAAAAAGTTAGCTCCCCCATCATGCTCATCTCATATTCACTTTTCATGAGAGAGGCAAAGTCATCACACAGAGACTCATCGGTGGCACCGAAAATAATGTCATCCACATAAATTTGAACAAGAATGAGATTACCTGAGGATTGCTTGTGGAAGAGAGTGTTATCAATTGTACCTCTAGTATAGCCATGCTTGAGTAGAAAGATGGCGAGAGTGTCATACCAGGCTCGAGGAGCTTGCTTGAGCCCATACAGAGCTTTGTCAAGTCGGTACACATAGTCTGGATGTGTGGAATCTTCAAAGCCTGGAGGTTGCTTCACATAGACTTCCTCAGCTAGTTCTCCATTCAAAAAAGCACTTTTCACATCCATTTGAAATACCCGGAAGTTCTTGTGAGAAGCATGAGCAAGAAAGATCCTGATAGCTTCAAGTCTGGCAACAGGAGGAAATGTTTCATCATAATCAATGCCCTCTTCCTGTCGGTAGCCTTGAGCTACGAGTCTGGCTTTGTTTCTGATGACAGTACCATCTTCATCCATTTTGTTTCTGAAGACCCATTTTGTGCCGATGATTGTTTTCCTAGAAGGTCTAGGCACAAGTCTCCAGACTTTGTTTCTTTGAAACTGGGAGAGTTCTTCATGCATGGCCGAAACCCAACATGGGTCACTTAGGGCTTCGTCAATCTTTTTAGGTTCAACAAGAGAGAGGAAATTCACATAGAGACAGATGTTACTGGTGCCTCTCCTTGTTTGAACACCAGCTAGCTGATCACCGATGATTTGATCAATGGGGTGATCTTTGGTCCATTTAAGAGCAGGAGGCATCGGTGGAGGAATGGCTGAAGTGGAAGGAAAGTTCGAGGCTGGAGTGTTGGCATGATGTGATGAAGGTGGGTTGTCAGAGGGATTATCGGTAGGAAGAGATTCGGTAATGGGGTTAATTTCGGTGGATGATGGATAGGGTTCGGTGGAGGCAATTTCGGCAGAGGGGGTTTCAGGTGTTAAAGACGATGACCCAGTTTGATTGTTTGGAACAGAAGAAATATTTGGAATGCAGGGTGGATCGGTGGAGGTTGAAATGGGAGATTCCTCGATGCATGATGATATCCATCTATGTAGTTCTTCATCATCATTTGTCAGAGAAGATGATCTTGAGTCATCACACTTTACATGGATAGATTCATCAATGCATTCTCTCCGAAGATTGTAAACTCGGTAGGCTCTGGAAGTCAAGGAATATCCCACAAAGATTCCTCATCTGCCTTAGGATCAAATTTCCCAAGATTTTCCCTGTCATTTAGAATAAAGCACACACAGCCAAAGACATGAAGGAAACCAATGTTTGGCTTTCTTCCATGAAAAACTTCATACGGGGTTTTCTCATGCCTTTTTGTTATCACCGGCCTGTTTTGAGTGAAACAGGCAGTGTCGACAGCTTCAGCCCAAAAATAGGTTGGCAGATTTGCTTCACTCAGCATAGACCTTGCTGCTTCACATAGAGTTCGATTTCTTCTTTCTACAACACCATTTTGTTGTGGAGTCCTGACAGCAGAGAAGTTTTGAGAGATTCCTTTTTCATTGAAAAAGTCTTCTAAACTGCTGTTTCTGAATTCGGTGCCATTGTCACTTCTTACTGATCTCACAAGCTGACCATTCAGAACTTCATTCCTTTTGACAAAGTTGATGATTTCTTCGGTTGCATCACTTTTGTACCTGAGAAAAGACACCCAAGTATATCTAGAAAATTCATCAACAATAACAAGAATGTACCTTCTTCCTCCTAGACTGGGAGTACTGACTGGTCCACATAGATCCATATGCAGCATCTGAAGTGGAAGATTGATGGAAGAGCATTGCTTGGTTTTGAAGGAGGATTTGGTGAGCTTCCCTTTTTCACATGCATCACACAGCTTTTCTTTGACGAAGTTTAACTTAGGCATGCCAGTCACCAGCTCTTTGTTTGATATTTTATGAAGGGTTTTGAAGTTGAGATGAGACAACCGTTTATGCCACAGCCAGTTTCTTTTGACTGTATCGTCAGACACAAAGCAGACATTTGAGGAGTTGTTTTGACTCATATCAATGATGTACACATTATCTAGCCTTCTTCCATAGAGGACAACCTTCATATTCTTTTCAACAACAGTACAGATACGTAGTTCAAAGATGACTTTGTATCCAAGATCACACAGTTGGCTTATACTGAGGAGATTATGCATGAGACCTTCAACAAATGCCACTTTATTGAAGGTGAGGGATCCGTTTGTGAGAGTTCCATATCCTTTAGTATGACCTCTGGAGTTGTCCCCAAAGGTTACAGAAGGACCCTTCTCTGACACATAGTTTACAAGAAGATGTTTGTTTCCAGTCATGTGACGTGAGCACCCACTATCTAAATACCAAACTTGTTGGTGCTCAAAAACCTGCAAACAACATCAAATCCGTTCTTAGGTACCCATTTGGTAATGGGTCCTTTTGGGTTAGAGGTGTGAGGAACCTTGGGTTTAGATCTGTCAATTCTTTCCTTTGGACAGTCTTTAGCAAGATGAAAGGTATCACCACAATTATAACATTTTCGGTAGATGAAAGTTATTTTGGGTTTTTGTTCCTTTCCTTTTTCCTTTCCAATTATATCAACTTTAATCTTTGGACCGAGAAGAGGATTGTGAGGACCTTTAAAAAGTTTGGTTCTTGAGGTTGAAGCATGGTCAGGGATCTCTCTTGAAAAAGCTTTGGTCTTTCCCTTTTGCACAAAATCGGCGAGGGGTTTTTCGGTGGTGTGGTTTTCTTTGATAGATTGTGGTTTTGTAAGACTAGAAGAGTTGTTGTCAATGGCTAGACCTTTGAACACATCATGAATAGGTTTGACCACATCTTGTACTTTATGGGTTTGATCTGATGAAGATTCTTTGGCTTTTATGAACATTCCATATTTCAAAGCTTCACCAAGATCAATAGAGTTTAAAGAAATGGAATCACAGGAGTTTGTCTCAGAGTCATCTTCCCAGGTATCGGTGATGGGAACAAGTGCATGAGTAGATTTTTCAAGCATGGATTTTTCATATCCTAACCCAGACTTGTTACCACCACTGATTTGATCTTGAAAGATTTGTTCAAGATTCCTTGAGAGCTTGTCCATTTTCTGACAACTTCTTGTTCTTTCTTTAACTTTTTTAACAGTTTATTTTTCTCCTTTTCAATTGCATGATTTATGACTTTTAGATTTTCAAGCTCAGCTTTTATTTCTTCAAACTTTTCGAGTTTAGACAAGCAAGATTCAAGTTGAGATGTAAGAGCTTTAACTTGAGCAGATTTTCTTCTCTTGCTATCTTTGACAGTGTAAAAGTCTTGAGTTAAAGATTCATAAGCATTTATCTTTTCAATATCAGTCATGTCATTGAAGGGATGTACCTGAGAGTATGATGATGAGCCTTCAGTAGAAACTAATGCCATTGGAGATTTGGCCTTTTCTTCTTCCTCTTCTTCCACCTCTTCAGATATGGCCACAAAGCACTTATTTGGAGAATCGCTGTCAGTGGTTTCTTCTTCTTCCCAGTCATGAGCCTCTGCTATCAATCCTTTTCCTTTTCTTTGAGATCCTTCATTTCTTTCTTTTTCCTTCTTGTACTTTGCCTTGTACTTTTCAGCACGTTCCTGATGTGAGAGTGAGGAGGATTGAGAATCTTTCTTGGAATAGGATTTCTCAACTTTAGAAGGATATTTGTCAGAGGACGAGGAATTGACTTTTGACACACGCTTGCTTCTGCACTCAGCTGCAAAGTGTCCTTTCTTACCACAGTTGAAACATTCCTCATTTGTCTTGTCAGACGAAGACATTTTTGAAAATGAAGGTTTTCTGAAACTTCTGGGTTTGTTGAAATTTCGAGATTTATTTTTAAAGCCAGTCATCATAGCCATTTCATCAGTCATTCGGTCTACCGAAATTTCATCACCTTCATCATCGGCATCACTCAGATATGCCTCCGTTTGGTGAGAAGGGTTGTTCTGATTTTCGGTATCAGAGTCTGATGAGGGATATGTGATACAAGGAACATTATGACTTTTCTTGGAACTTTCGCAAATAAGAGCTATTGAAGAGCTCTTTATCTCTTTGAAGATGGTTTTCCTATGAAGCTTGGTTTGTTCAAAGTTGAACAGAGTTCCATACAAAACAGTTAAAGGCATGTATTCCAAGTCCTTGGTAGTCTTTATGCAAGTGCAAATGTTTTCCCAAAAGTCAGGAAGACAATCCATAAACTTGCATAGAACTTCCTCATTGTCATAGACTCTACCTAGTAATTTTAAATCATTTAACAGAGAGTTAAACCGGTTATAAAAGCTTGGAAGAGATTCTCCCTTTTCATAGGCAAAGAGCTCATATTTTCGAATGAGGCCAATCTTTTTATTTTTCTTTACTTCCTCTGTACCCTCATAAAGTACACACAAAGTAGTCCACATCTCTTTAGCGGTACCGAAGTTTACAAGAGAGTGATAGACTTCATCAGGAAGTGAGAGAGCAATAATTGCTCTAAGCCTAGAATCCAGAGACACTAATCGTTTTTCTTCATCAGAATATTTTCTTGGATTTTTGAGAATGTAACGACCAGTAGCCTTTGCTTTTTCTATGTCGGAAGGTTCAGATTCATCAGAGTCACTTGATTTATCGACTGGTTCCTTACCAGGCCTCTGCTTTTCATAGCGAGCCCAAACTCTCGGGATGATAGGTCCCTCCTTGAGAATGGTTGGATATCTAGTATCCACTCCTTCCATAAATAGCATCATACGGCTCTTCCATAGAGAAAAGTTGTTAGGATTAAACTTGGGAGGTTTTGAAATGGAACCATTTTCAGCAAAATTATTTTGACTAGTGTTTTCAACAGTTAGGGATGAAGATGAGACAGCCATTGCGGATCAAGTTTATGACTTAAACTTTCCGCTCTGATACCACTTGTTGGTCCCAAAATGGCTCAACAAGTATTGTAGAAGGGGGGGTTGAATACAATACTCAGATTTTTCACAATTTTAATTCTTTATATTGAAAATCTTTCAACAAGAATTACACATAGAAAACTAAAGATTGTTGCGGAAAAGAATAGTTAAACTATTCTAACAATCTAACACAAAGTAAACTGAAAAACACTTAGAACAAATTGAGCACTTAGACACAAGATGCAGTTTCAGTAAGAAAGGAGCTTGCACTTAGTAATCTTCAGAAACGTATTTTGCATGGGGAGTCTTCACCTCTATTTATAGTCCATGCATCATTTAATGCTTGGAACACTTGTCACTCTTCCATTTATTGCAGAGGTTGACTTCTGAAAAGCTGATATCTCCTTTTTAACTTATCCAAAGAACCAGGAGGACAGTCGTACCAGAAAAAGACCTTATCTGAGAATAGATAAAATGACAAACTGCCACTTTTATCTGACAATAGGATATTGTCTCATAATAGATGATCTTTTCTTTTGTCTTCAGAGAATAAGGCTACCGACCTCCTGTATTGGAAACTGCACCAATTTGAAATCTCACTTCTTTAGAGAAGAGAGATCCTTCACCGAAGTGTAGAATATTTCGGTGCAGTCTTCTTAAACTCCCACCGATCTCTGAACACATATCGGTGGAAATCTTCTTGAACTCCCACCGATTTCTGAAAACATATCGGTGGAAGTCTTCTTGAGCTTCTCACCGAATTTCTTTAATTCGGTGATGCTTGTCCACCGATAGCACAAGCATATCGGTGGTGGTGTAACTTGTAGAAAGTTGCTGCCGATTTTCTCACTTCCGCAATGAGATAGTCTTCGCATTTGGTTTCGGTTGATCTTCGACTTCACCGAACAATTGATATGATAGTACAAGTTACACAAAAGAATCTAAAAATATTCTAAGTATCTAAGAGGGTTTAAGTGAGTCAATTTCAAATCTGTGAAGACCCAACATCAAGAATGAAGTCACACAAGGGTTCTTTCAGAACAGGCAGCTCAATTCTAGGAATCACAATGGGTTTTCTAAACACATAACCCAAAGGCATGAAGAAATCTTTAATTCTGTCATACTCTGCATCATTTCCTCCCAATTCCTCACTAAAATGCTTTTGAAAATCCATTTGAAACTTCTTTGAATAATCAACAGAATGATCTTCTTCTCCCAACAAATCTATTGGCCTCACTATTCTGATAATTCTTTAAACTTTCTGATCATTAAGAGCTCTCACCAACTCACTATGCATCCTCCTTATTAAGACATCATTCATCCTCCTTTCTTCTCTTTCAGAATTGAGAAGTTCACCACTTGTATAAGGAATAATCTCTAAGCATGTATTCATTTCAGTACTTACTGTTATGAACTCATCAGAAGAATCTGACATAATTTCTTCTTCTGCCAAAACATTTTGATCTGTCATTATTACTTCATCTGATCCAAAAATACTCTTTTCCCTTTCCATAATAACACCATCTTTTATTACACTGTCATTTGATATGATATCATCTGCCACAATCTCCTCATCTTCTACTATCACATCAGTTTCACCAGAATTCACCTCCTTTTCAGTATTCAACTCCAGTTCCTCTGTTTTATCAGTGACATTTTCAGAAGAGTTTTCTTTTCCCACATCTTCAACTTCCATAGCATTTTCAGTATCTGAACTTATTTCATGAACCTCAACTGATTTTTCCACATCTGCTGATTCATCAATCATCTTTCCAATATCTTGTGAATTCTGAACATTCTCTGAATTCTGAACCTTTGCATCTGCTAACTGCATATCTGCTAATTCAAAATCTGCTAACTCAATATCTTCTGACTTTTCAACATTTTCTAACTCATCAGTGCTTTGTTTATCAACCTCAGTACTTTGTTTTTGCCTTTTCTCCCCCTTTTGATGATCCTGAGGATCATTATCATCAAATTTTCTTTTTAAGGACTGATTTGATTCTGATTCAGGTTCAGCTACAGATACAGGCATAATGGCTAATGGCTTTGAAACACTAGCCAAAGTTGAGCTGACAGCTTGTAACAATGAAGATTTCAAATCCTTCATACTCTTGAAAAGTTCCTTTTGAAATTCTGACATTTCATCCTTGATCTCCTTTTTGTGAGCATCCAAGGATTCTTTCATTTTATCCACTTTTGACTCAACTGAATTATCTCTACCTTCCAACAAAATTTTGAGTTCCTTTACTTCATTTTTCAAAGAATCAACAGTATTCTCCAATTTCTCCACCTTTACACCAAGATCATGATTTTGTTTCTGAATCTTTTCAAATTCAGAATTTTCTAACAGTGAACCTGGATCAACAAATGACCCAGTTTTCATGTGTTCAGAGAACTCATGGCCTGTAGGTGTCACAAAGTCACCATGTACAACAGATGCACTGTGTAATGAAGCTTTTAAGATGTTCACTTCACCAGAACTTCCATCCAATCTTTGACAACCAATAATAGGAATGTCTATGGATGTTGATACAGGAATACGAAATTCTTGTGATGTGCTAGTGTGGAATGGAAATTTAGGACCAAATTGGATTTCACTGTGTAATCCAGACTCAAAGTGTTGAAAAATAGGTTGGGATTTATCACCTCCCTCCAAATGAGTTTGGGATGGTTCCCCTGTTTGTTTTGAAACAGTAGCATGTTGAAATGCTCCTGAGTGGCTAGGGATGGGTTGTTCAAGTTCCACCACGGGCTCCATGGTGTTTTCTTCAATGTTGGTCACCAAGGGTTGTGAACCAACAGTAGATGTGGTTGCCCAGTTTAATTTGGTTGGATCAGAATTATCTCTTTCTGTTTCTAATTCTGTTAACATTCTCTCATCCTCACCTCTCTCTTTCTGTTTTTCACTTTCCATGCTAACCAATCTCTCTGAATTTTCCCTCTCAATTCTCTCAGAATGTTCTCCCACCTGAACATTCTCCCCCTCTTTATTTTGATTATACCCCTCACCTCTCATCTCAGGTTGTTCCTCATGGGTAGGGGCTTGAGGCTGATCAAGTCCCATTGAGGTGCAATATGCTTTTAATATCACACTCTCCCTTGGAATATATTGTCTAAGAGACCTTGGAAGAGGTCTGTGATTTGGAAAATTTTCAAGTTTAAGAGCAGAAATCATTTTACCCATGTAGAAGATTGGCCCATGCTCCTCATTTGATCTTCTTGGAATGTTTCTATCTTGATCCATTGCATACCAGATCACCAACTGCCAATACCTCTGATACGGTATATAAGTAAGTTTATTATCCCTTGTTTTCCCTTCTATTGCCTTCTGATTCCTCTCAAAAGTATTCTTCATATCTTCCCATAGAATAGAAGCATAGTCATAATGCCTATTTTTCACTAACCCATGAAAGATCTGCAAAATTTGTCTTGAACCTTGATCCAGTGAACTGTTCTTCCCTGATAAACACTTGTTGATAATGTTGAAGAAACATGCCCAGATTGGTGGCAATTTGTTTCTTCTGAATAAGCTTAGAGTCTTCAACTCTTCATTATACCCTAATCTTCTAACTTCAGCTATTAATTCCTCTGTTAATGGAGAATCTTCAAAATCTGATCTCCCCTGTAAATCATCCTTTTCTGGTAGCCTCAGCATTGTTCTCATAAACTGTATATTCAAAGTTACAGTGGCTCCCCCTATTTCAGATACAAAATTGTTACCTTGTAACTCCAAATGCTTCCACCACTATTGGATATACTGAACAGGAACCAATTTCTTCATTGTAAACCATTTCTTAAAAGGATGGTACTTCAGCAATTCTATGATTATTCTATGTTCTTTCTTGAACCTAGTTTCATCAAGTATTAAAGCACAGTTGTTTTCAATCAACTCCAAATACTCACTCTCAGGAACAATCCTCTCACCAGAATTAGATCTTCCAGACATTACTGACCTAACCGCACTTTGTTCATGTTGGATGTTTTCATTTCCCCCATCTATATCTCCTTCAGATTCAACCATATGTTCATCCCCTGCTTCTCCTTCAACATTTCTTAGCACAATGTTTTCTCCTATTGCCCTTTCTTCTACGACTCTATTTTCAGGCCTCTGTACTTCATCATCCTCTGAATCTGATGAGGATTCCATCAATGATTTTGCAGAGTGTAATGAAACTGGTCGACTTCTAGTACCAGACATGATTGTGATATAGAATATCGAAAGAAAACAAGATCAAAGAACTCTGGATTTATGCGTATCTCACTTTTCGCTCTTGGAATTCAAATAAATTTGAAAGAGGGATTTTAAGGTCTATTTAAAATCCGCGAAGCTGAAAGGTTTCAAACGGTGAAAAGTTACTTTTTTGTCAGAGTTTTAACGGATTTGAACACTGTAAAGTACCACAAAAGATATTAAATGAAACGTGGCATCATCAATTGAATAAGAAGCTGACACGTGTTATTTGATAGAAATTCACACAAATTAAAAGTTCTGAATAACACGCTCAGAGTTCTGAGAATGCATACTCAGAAGTTCTGAGTACACAGTTCAGAAGAAAATTCCCTTGAAACCAAAATCCATTTAAATCTCAACTTCTGATTATATAAAACATTTAATTATCCAGAAGTAGTTTGAATAGATAGAAAATCATTTTATCATCAAAGTTCTGTCCATCTTTTGATGATTTGATATTTTTGACAATCATTTAAAATCTAACATCTGACCTTGAAAATCTTTTTAAGGATTCAGAAGTAGTTTGAACAAGAGAAAAAAATTATTTTATCATTGAAAGCTTGTTCCCCTTAGAATGATTAGTGATAAGAGCGAAAATACAAACCTTATAAGCATCTCAGAATGATTTTTGAAAGATATCAATGCTCCCCCTTGAGTTTAGCATAAACTCAAACACATATTAGACATAAGGAATATGAAAAAAAAATTAAAACAGAAAGAACTTAACAACATATTGAAAAATTTGTAATTTTCAGAAATGTGTTCTGAAAGGTAGTCAGAAGTTCTGATTAACCTATTCAGTAGTAAAGAACTTGAAGACAGATTTCTGAAGTAGACTCAAAAGTTCTGAACTCAAGACTCAGAAGGTCTGAACTCAAGAGTCAGAGTTCTGAACAAGAGAGTCAGAGTTCTGAGTACACTACTCAGAAAATCGTACTTAGAAAAATATTCATTTCTGAAAAATGACAAATATACTCAATTAGTCAGATTAAGCATTCCTATTTTACATATGAGAAAAGTGAACCTTTTGTGATCAAGAGGCTTTGTGAACAAGTCAGTCAATTGATACTTTGTAAGCACAAAGTGCATTTCTATTGTTCCCTTTTCCACATAATCCTTAATAAAATGATACCTTACATCAATATGCTTGGTTTTTTAGTGTTGAACAGGATTTTGAGTAACTGCAATAGCACTTTTTGAATCACAATATATGGGAATTTTGTTGAGTTGATATCCATAATCCATGAGTTGTGTTCTCATCCACAAAGTTTGAGAACAACAGGCAGCAACAGCTACATACTCTGCTTCAGCAGTGGATGTGGATACACAATTTTGCTTCTTTGAAGCCCAACTCACTATTTTGTCTCCCAAAAAGTGACAAGCACCAAAAGTACTCTTCCTGTCCAATCTACTTCCTGCATGATCAGCATCAGTAAAAGCAGTCGGTTTAAAGTCGGTTTCTTTTGGATACCAAAGGCCTAAATCAGGTGAACCTTTTAGATATCTTAAGATCCTTTTAACAGCCAGTAGATGAGATTCTTTTGGCTTAGATTGAAATCTAGCACAGAAACATGTAGCAAACATGATATCTGGTCTACTTGCAGTCAGATAAAGCAAAGATCCAATCATGCCTCTATAAAGCTTGTTATCTACTGAAACTCCAGAGAGATCAACATCTAACTTGACATTTGTTGCCATTGGTGTTCTCATAGCAGCACAATCAGACATTTTAAACTTTTTCAAAATATCTTTAACATATTTTCCTTGATTTATGAAAATCCCATTTGATAATTGTTTTACTTGAAGACCAAGGAAAAAATTCAATTCTCCCATCATGCTCATTTCAAATTCTGATTCCATGACTTTTGAGAATTCATTACACAACTCTGCACTTGTAGAACCAAATATGATATCATCTACATATATCTGAATTAAAATTAAATCATCACCTTTTTTCTTTAGAAATAGAGTAGTATCAATTTTACCTTTCTTGAAGCCAGATTTTAATAAATGTTGAGTTAGAGTGTCATACCAGGCTCTTGGTGCTTGTTTCAGACCATACAATGCTTTATCTAAAACATAAACATGATCTGGAAACTCAGGATCAACAAAACCTTCTGGTTGATAGACATAAACTTCTTCATTAAGTATACCATTCAGAAAAGTTGATTTGACATCCATTTGGTACACTTTGAAGTTCTTGTGTGCAGCATATGCCAAGAATATTCTGATTTCTTCTATTCTTGCCACAGGTGCAAATGTCTCATCATAGTCTATTCCTTCTTGTTGAGAATATCCCTTTGCAACTAATCTAGCCTTGTTTCTGACTACAACACCTGACTCATCTTTCTTGTTTCTGAATACCCATTTTGTTCCAATAATAGATTTTCCTTCTGGTTTTGGAACAAGTCTCCAGACTTTGTTTCTTTCAAACTGTAGCAATTCATCTTGCATTGCTAAAATCCAATCTGGATTCTCTAGGGCTTCATTGGCTTTCTTAGGTTCAATTACACTAAGAAATCCTGCAAACATTGCTTCATTTGTTGTTGCTGATCTAGTCTGCACTCCCACTGATGGATCTCCTATCACTTGATGAATAGGATGGTCTTTTGTCTATTTGTTTGAACTAGGAAGCACATCAATCTCTAAAAAATTGTTGTTTGTATCATTCTCATCAATAATGGCTTGTAATTCTGAACTGTCCCCTTGTTCTGGTATTTGTTGAGGTGAAACATCCAAGTTTAGATTCTGAGTAGTAGAGTCAGAATTCTGATTCACTTGCTCAGAGTTCTGAGTCTATGGTCCAGAAGTCTGATTACCTTGATCATATTTATGATTGACTTGTCCAGACTTCTGAGTACCTTGCCCAGGATTCTGAGTACTAGACTCAGGAGTTTCATCACTTGTATTGATCAACGTTGGACATTCCTCAGATAGACCAGTGTCAGAAATTACTGTTGTATTAACCACTTCTGAAGTTCCCTTTTTCATTCCTTGATCCATTTTGGGATTCTCAAAATCTGCATAAGATTCAGAAGTTAGTTCCAGAAATGCATCCTTAAACAATAAATTGAGTTCTGAACAGTTAGGATTAGAATCTGATTCAGAAGTCATTTTTGTCTTATCCTGTTTGAGTTCTGAACTGTTCTGTTCAGAAGTCTTAATTCTTGATTCATCAAATGTGACATTGATGCTTTCCATTATCCTCTTGATTCTTCTGTTGTAGAGTCTGAATGCTTTGGAAGTTAGTGAGTAACCAACAAAGTATCCTTCATCTGCCTTTTTATCAAATTTACCAAGATTTTCTCTGTCTTTGAGAACATAGCATCTGCAACCGAAAACATGAAAAAATTTAATCAGTGGTTTTCTTTTGTTAATCAGTTCATAAGCAGTTTTATTTAATCTTTTATTGATCAAAGTTCTGTTCTGTGTGAAACAAGCAGTAGCAATTGCTTCAGCCCATAGGAAGGTTGGAAGATTTGAATAAGCCAACATGGTTTTTGCAGCTTCAACTAGAGTTCTGTTCTTCCTTTCAACAACGCCATTTTGTTGAGGAGTTCTGACAGCAGAAAAATTGTGAGAAATCCCAGATCTTTGTAAAAAGTTCTGTAGAGTCTCATTTCTGAACTCTGTTCTATTGTCACTCCTAATTTTCTGAACTGCAAGTTGTAAGAATACTTGAATTCTTTTGATGAAATTAATCAGTGTTTCAGCAGCCTCAGATTTTACTCTTAAGAATTCAACCCATGTGTATCTTGAATACTCATCAACAATGACAAGTATATACTTCTTTCCTCCCATAGATTGAACTGAAATAGGACCACACAAATCTGTATGTAGCATCTCTAATGGTGACTTGCATGAAGAATCCATTTTCAACTTGTGAGAACTTTTCTTCATCTTGGCCATTTCACATGCTGAACATAGTGATTCTTTCTCAAACTTGATCTTTGGTAATCCTTTAACCAACTGTTTGCCAACAAGATTGTTCAGTTCCTTAAAATTCAGATGAGAACACCTTCTGTGCCATAGCCAACATTCATTTGCCACAGCATTTGACAATAGACATACTGGAGTTAAAGCTTGAATCTTTGAAAAGTTAACCACTGTTGGAACCCAGATACACTTAATCAAGATTAACAGTCTATTAGTTGAGTTTAGAGTTTGATGCGGAAGCGTATTAAACTAACAGATATGTTTGATAGATATTAGAACGCACACATATAAAGAAAACAGTAAAGAATGAAAAGGATTTCTTGAACAGTTACTGTTATTCAATATATAATAACAACACGAAGAACAGATTAAGAACTGTTGGTGTATGTGAGAATATAACACTCAGATATTTGACAATAAAGTTTGAGAGTATTAGTGATTCCTTGTGTATTCGTTCTTTTGGAAGATCTCAACATGAGACTTCCTTTTATACTACTCTTAGAAGACTATGAAGTAGGTCATTGTTCCTTTTACGGCATGAATAGTGAACTGGATGGTGTGAACAGTTGTTTGAGCCATGCGCATTTAATGGAGCAGATGTACTATTGGTAAATGCATTAAATGGCGCAGACGTCTATTTTGTACCATGCCCTATTGAGTCCACTCAGAGCTTGACACGTGTTTTGACAGTACTTTTCCATGCAAGTTGATGAACGTATCCAGTAATATCTTCCAAGTCTTCATAGCAGACCACAGAGGCTCTGTAAGGCATTACAGAGGTTCTATGGTCTGACCTTCTGTGGAGCAGTCCACTTGTTTCCGAGTTGATCTTCTTCTTGCGCACTACAGAGGTTCTGTGATTACCTCTGTAGCTTCTGTGGCTTTCTGGACTTGATCTTCTGGAAGAAGTGGCAGAGCCTCTGTGAGAGGCTTTTCTATACTTAGCCTATTTTTCACTACTTCTAAGTATTTCTATGATTAGGAAGATTGAAGCTAACAATCTCCCCCTAAGTAGTGAAAAATAAAAATTTGACTTTGAGTTTAGTTAGGCTAAGTTGGATAAGACAGAGGTTAAACAATACCTCGAAATTTCTTTCATTTAGAAATATGCCAGAGACATTTTACATTTGAGTACAATGAAAGATAAACTTTTAACTTTGTTTGCAGAGATTGGAGGTCTGAGAATCAGATTTTGGCATCTTTGAAATCATTGTAGCTTCTGTTGTCTCTTCCAACTTTTCTGATCTCTTTGTAGAATCTGATGCAGAGTTCTCTTAGGCGAATTGTTGCGTCAATCTCTCTTATGATAGTATCTGCAGCATCTTTTTCCATTTTCTTTGAACCTCTGTATTTCACAAGGCTTGCTCTGAACTTGTTCAGAGTATTTGTTGCGTACTTCTGACAGTCCATGCATATAAATAGTTTAGTTTCGCCTTGAGGGTTTTGAAATACTAACCCAAACCGTGGTTCTGTGATGATTGAGTTTGGTATGGCGTCTGGTGGGCAGCGATCCTCTGGTGGTCGTAGATCCAGATGTTTGAGACCGAGATCCTTTCCCAGCTGGATATCTATCATGCTGTAGAGCAGAAGCTTTTCCCTCATCGCTTTTCTCAATACTTGATAGGCTCTGGTGTTTGCCTCTGTGTTGTAGTTGTCCTTTGTCCATTGCAGAAGGTCAAGTAGATCGTATGGATTGATGTTTCTTAAGTCAGCATCAGCGAAGGTAGATTCTGAATTGTTCTCTCTTCTGACTTTGTAAAGATTGTACCTGACCCTTGGATAGGTTCTTGTGAAGGAGAATCGGCAGAAGATCACCTTTTTGATCTTGTGAATTGAGAAAACATCTGCTTTGGTTCTTGGCTTTGTTCTCGTGAAGATGTTCTCAAATTCTTCTCTTATCCTTGGATCTGTCACATGATCTGTTGGATAGTTTGTCTGAAAGGATTGTTTGTAGAGGTATTTGTATACCACTTCTTCCATTTCTTCATGTGTTGGACCAGGTCGTGGAATTTGTCTTCTGAGACTCTCCATCTGTTGAACAACTTCTGCAGCTCTACCAGTTAAAGGAATTTCTGACAGAGGCTTCAATCCATACGCCCAATCTTCTTCTTCAGGTTTAGGGGTATGGAAGGCATCGAAGGCGCTTTTCATTAGCTTTTCTGTGGGGTTAGGAAATTTTTTCTTCTTTGGCTCTTCTGTTACTTTTGCCTTTCCCTTGTCTCTTGCCTTTGGTGGTTCTGAGCCTGCTGCTTCTGTAGTCTTGGATGTTGGATCTTTTGGATTGATGGGAGTTGCCTCTGTTGGTTCTGATACTTGAGCGCGAGAGGACTTCTGCTCTGTTGGTTTAGTTGGCTCTGTAACCTCTGTTGGAGGTTCTTTAGTGACTTCTTCTGTGAGCCCTGGTTCTGGTGATTGAGGAAAGTCGTATTGCCTTGACATTCTGAATACTGATGTAAACCTGTGGCTTTCTTCTGCTCTTCTTGCCATTCTTTCAGTCATTGTTTTGTGCATTCTTCTTAGAACAGAAGAAGCAGAGGTTTTTGTTTTTGATGGTTTGTGGGCAATCGACTTTTTCCTCGGGAAGGTTTTGGGTACTTCTGTTGGTTGTGGTGGTTGGGAGGAAAGATCTTCTTCAGAAGATGTCAAGTGTTGGGCATCTTTGCCAAACACTGAAGGAAACTCCACAGAGGTGGGTGCTGCCTCTGTGGTCTTCTGTGCTTCTGTACCTCTGTGTTGACTTGTTGGGCTTTCTTCTAGGATTATTACCTCTGGTGAGGTTGTAGCCTCTTGTGTCTTTTCTGTAGTCTCAGCTTCTTGAGTAGATGATTTCACAGAGGTGGGTATTGTCTCTGTGGTCTGTTGAGTTTGTTGTTGTCGGGTCTGTTCTGGAGGTGCTTGACTCAGAGGTTCTGCGGCTATTGGTGGACCTGTAAGTCCTCTGCTTGCAGCTTTCTCTGTAGTTTTCTCCCCCTCAGGATGATCTGATGGACCAGGATGGTCATCATCATCAGAGTCATCCTGACCCTTGTCTGATGTACCCTCTGCTCTGCAGGAAGCATCGGGTTTCTTTGGCATTGTGGCTCCAGCAGCGATCAGTTTCGCGCAGACATCATCACAGAGGCCAAGAAGAGTTGCTAGCTCTGCCTCTGTTTTGAATCTCATCCTTCCTACACTTGCTCTGAAATCTTTGACGAAGTTAGCATTGGCAGTGGTGAAGGAAAGGATGACTTCTGTCACTTGATTAATCACGTTCTGCCCAAGCTCTGTCAGTTGTGCTCTTGTCATATAGTCTTTGGGTTGCATCAGCATGGTATTTCGCATGGCTTCTTCTTGAACTTTTTGTAGGGCCTTCTGTAGATCTGCAGGAGTGATGCCCGTTGACACTGAAGTCTGTTTGTTCAATTGATCAAGGAACTTGTTGATGGAGTTCTCAATCGAAGAAGGAGTAGTTGTTGCGGCAGAAGTGGTGGATGCGGTAGCAGCAGACTTCATCTGTGAGATGGCAGTTTTCACCTCTGTGGACAGGTTGTCCATTTTGGTGTTCAGGTTTAGCAGTGCCAGTGATGTTGTCTCTGCAAAAGATTTGAAAGAGCTTTGCAACTCTTTCAAGGTTTGGTTCACAGAGGTCTCAAGGGTTTGGAACTCATCCCTTGTAACTTGTGTTCCGGTGGTAACCTCTGGAGGAACACATTCGTCTCCAGAGTGAATCCCTGTTCCTGGGATACCTTCTTTCATTCCTGTTTGTACGTTGAGAATGGAAGGATTTCCTTCTGATCCTTGAGAAGAAACATGAGTTTCAATCCCTACAGAAGTTCTGAGAAGAACATTGTCCAAATCCACTCCAGAGGTGGGTATTGGAATATCCTTCTGTTGACTAGGAGACTTGTCTAGAGTCTCTTTGTCTTTGTGCTCTCTACTTCTCTCTGAAAGAAGTGTGGGTCTTAATAAGTGCGTGGCAGAGGAAACAAATTCCTCTGTTGGGCGTTCTTCTGTGATCTGGGGCAATTGATCACGAACTATAGGTGAGTCTTTTTGAGGAGACTCCCTAGGAATGGTTTCCCCGGTTTTTGTGGGCACAGAGGTTGAAAGAATAACCTCTGGTTGGATGGTTTGGGTGAGGTTCGAGCTGTGCTGCTCTTTTTCAATGACACCTTCTGCAGCTAGACCTGCGGTGTCAGAAATGTGGGTTGCACTGGGAGGGGGTGATTGATGTGTGCCTTCTTCCTCTGCGGCATCTTTTTCCTTTTCTTTTTCTTTTCCTCCCACTAGCTCTAGTACCTTTTCAATCCCTGTTACAGCCCACTCAGGCATAGACTGATTTCTTGCTCTTATGGCTTCTGCTGTTGTGTCTATTTCTTCGTCGGCATCTGTAGAAGTTGTAACTGGACTCTTTCTGTGAACGTCCATACCCTTTTGGATGAAAGGATCTTGCAAGATGTTTGGAGTGTCGCCTCTGTCGTCTTTCGGAGTTTGGTCATGTCGAAGAGTCGTATCCACTCCTGAGGTAGAAAAATCCTGATCTGCTGTGGTGTGGTGGTCGATAGGTTCTGCAGTCCATCCGGCCGTATTGAGGGTGTCGGCAAATTCGGGATGTTCAAGGAAGGCACTCAAACTTCCTTGATCAGGAAAACGTTCTGCATCTTGCTCTGCAGGTTCTTCTTCTGCGATGGCTTCTACCCTGGCTTCTGTGACCTCTGTTTCAAACACCGCTGTTGGCCCTTCTTCTGCTATGGTTTTCAACCTCTGCTTGGTCTTTCTCCTTTTTGGTTTGGGGGCCCCTTCCTCTGTAGGTTTTGACTTTCGCTTCTTCTTTGGTTTTGAAGAAGAAGAGGGTTGGGCAGAGGAACCACCTTCGTTGGTGGGAGAGGATTTTTCTGTAACATCCATAGAAGTGCCTTCTGCAGTTCTCTTCTTGGAATGTTTCTTCGATTTCTTTTTCTTCTTTTTCCGAGGTTCAGAAGATCCAAGTTCTGTGGCATGAGGGGGTGAAGGTTGAGGTTCAGCAACTTCTGCAGAGGTGCCTTCTACAGATTTCCTCTTCTTAGGTTTCTTTGTTGAGGCAGAGGCTTTCGAGGATTTCTTTCTTCTGAGTTCTTCACGTTTGGCATTGAAGCTCTGTTGAATCTCCAGGTGTTTTGCCAGTCTCTGTTCCTTAGTCGTGGGTGAGAGGGGTTCTATAATTATTTCTCCTAAGGGGATTCCTAGACGCGGGGGTGTCACAGGACTCGGTTCTGGAGTTCTGTGATGGCGTATATACCTACGGGTTAGGGATTTGCTCGTGGAGTAGCTCAGAAGTCTCTTGGATATTGGCCTACAGAATCTGTAGCCATCTTTGTGATCTGTGGGGATGTTCCTGTTCATGGGGAACTGTTTAGCCTTTGGCCCTTCCATTGGCCAATTTTCTATTAGCAACAGAGGCTCAAACAGAACCCCTAAGATTCTCTGAAACTGCAGCGGTGGTAGAAAGTTGGGATCCTTCTCTCTTGATCTTTTGGTATTGTTCTTCCTTTCAATCGTATGTACGATCTCTTGCATCATGAGTGTTGCATAGTCGAGAGGTATATCGTAATACACTCCGTACATGATTGCCAAAATTTGATGCGAGCTTTGGTCGATGCTCCCAATCTTCCCTGTTAAGCACCTGTTGAGGATTGAGAATAGGGTATTCCACAGAGGTGGTAATCTGCCTCTGCGGAAGTCATTGCATTTTCTCAGGTGAGTATTGTACCCAAGCATCTCTACAAAATCACAGAGCTCTTCGTCTGTGGGTGGTTCTACATAGGACTTTAATCCCAGAAGACCCCTCGTGGGTAGATTGAACTCCAGAGAGAACATAGTTCGGTTAAATTTCAATTCCAGATGCTCAGAGTTGTTAGGCCTGGAAATGTACCCCTTGATGAGAGAATCATCTTTGTCGCACCTGCAGCTCTGCCAAAATTGGTTCAAATACCTTACGGGTATTGTCTCTGGTGTTCTTGATAGTAGAGGGAAGAGGATGTGATTTTCCATTATGTTCAGAAGAATGGCGTGGGCTTCGCCAAAAGCAGTGGGTGAGGGGACCAAATAGCAGTTGTTGGATTTGATTGGTAGTACTTTTTCGAAGTGATCCTTAGCTATGAAGTTTTGCAGATGTGTTGTTGGAGCAAAGTCTGCTGAGTCGCCGGAATCTTCTAGTTCAATGTTCTGGGCAGGGTTGGGGTTTTCTGAATGTTCAGAATGAGCCGGTGAATGTTCTGGTGAGGTCGCCGGAGAGTGTGCAGGGGAGATAGCTTGAGAAGATGAAGCCATTTGATACTGAGAATAAGAAACTTGCAGGTTTTTGCAAGGTTTCGCCGGAGAATAATGAGAGTTTGTAAAAGGTTTATGAGAGGGTAAGCTTGGTTTTTATATGAGAGTAAAACGGTAGAATTCGAAAGAGTAAAATATATGGCAATGGATTAAAATTTGGAATCCGTACTCGAGTTAGAACGGCGGGTTCAACTTTCCAAAGAAAACGTTTCATGTACGCCCAATGAAAATAGGACATGTAGGCCATGTCAGAGGATGACAGGACGTCGTGCGCGCCCCATTAATGCTAGGCGCGTGGGGTTATTCTTAGCCACATGTAATTCACTCTCAGTAAAAGTAACCGTTATTACTACAGAGATGCCCAAGTAATCAGATTGACAGAGCTTCTGTAGTTTACAGAGGCTCTGTGATCTTGAAAATCTTTGATGTTTATCCCTTTTTCATATATCTCATTGTTATCATGACTTCTGTGGGGTTCTTCTTTAACCAAAACATTTGTAAAGGCATTGGAGAGGATAAAATCGGATTTTTGTGAAGAAATTTGCTTCGCAGAGGTTTTGTGGCTCTGTTGGAACTTGCAGAAGTTCTGTGAGGGCCAGCAGAAGCTCTGTGAGAGAAAAAATCTCATAACAAAAATTTTATTAATATTTTTGATCATCCAATTTTTGATTTGGTTTAAGAGATGTTTTTCGGACATATTTGAAAGTTTGTGTCCGAGAAAACTGTTAAAAAAACGGTTTGTTCGAGAAGGTCATGGTCTGCGTTTTCGGTTTCCGAGATAACATTCCAAAAGATCGACAGAGGGTTAATTTGTGATCACATAGCATATTTCTTGCAGAACCTCTGTTGAGCTCAGCAGAAGCTCTATGACCTTAAATTTCTCCTAATTCGAATTTTGTGAAACTTTTTGAGCTTTTGATTTTTGAAATGTTATTCACAGTATATTTAGGACATATTTGACAATTCTTGTCCTAGAAAATTGTTTTCCAAAAAACTTTTGTGCGAGAGACATACCTTTTGGTTCTTCTTTTCTCGGCAGTGATATCTGACTTCTGTCGATATGGAGTCATCGACATTTTTCTTTGGCTTTCCCTTGAAAGTTTTATCTCTTTAGATCATTTCAGGGTTCCCTTCTGCTCCCCCTTGATCTAATCACCTCTGTAGATCAAGTAATTTCCTTTTGCTCCCCCTTGACCTATGCTTGGATCAAAGAATGATAAGTTTTGCATAGAACATAGGTCATGTTTTTCAGAGGTTCTGTAGGGGTCGTCAGAGGTTCTGAGTTGACTTACAGAAGCTCTGTGATTTTAAGAACTATTTAAGGTTTTAAGAATTTACATACAGAAGTAGAATCAATCAAAGCAATAAATTAAGCAATGTATTTACTTATTATTTACAGAATTATACAGAGTATCTAGGTTATACTTACAGAGGTTTTGGGTACCCATATTCGAATCGGTCCTATTGTATGAAACGCCTTTATGCACTTGTCATACATACCAGAAATGAAAGGCTTTTTGTCATTTTGAATATTTTGAACAGGTATAGAGCCTTTCACTATCCAAACCTTTTTCACCTTTTTAAAAGTTTGATTAACTAATTTGTCCAACCTATGATCATAAAAAAAGTTTGATGTAGAGGTCTGAAGTTTTGAAAACATATTTGGCTTAAAAGATCTTTCAAAATTAAATTTCTTGATCCGTTTAGCAAAAAATTTCTTTTTCCTTAAATTTTCCTCTAGCATCTTTTGGAGATTAGATTTGCATCTTTTCTCCAACATGATTTCAGTTGATAAATTAGAGAGTCCTTTTGTTAGTTTGGATATTTCTGTTTTAAAGATCCTTCTCTCTTTTTCAAAGTCATCTTTTTGACTTAAATCTTGAAATCTTTGAACCTTCAGCTGTTCAGATTCTTTTCTTTCAGAGTCAGATTCTTTCCTTTCTTTTTCAAGAATATTCTGCAATTCTGAGATTTTACATGTAAGCTCCATAGACTTTGTTTCATGAACAGTTTTCTTCTCTTCATAATTTCCTCTTTCATTTACCACAATCTTTTCAAAATTGGAAATTAGTTTAGAGAAATTTAAACATTTTAGTTCAAGTCTTTTCTTTTCTTCATCTGACATAGATAAGTTCCTTTTTAGTTCAAGATTTTCATAGTTTAAGATTTTAACAGATTCTTCAAGCTTGGCAATGTTGTCTGAGTTAATTAGAATGATCTTGTTTCTTTCCTCTAATTCTTTCTCAAGAGAAGGAATTATTTTCCTAAAATTTGTACTGAGTCTTGAATAAAAAAGAGAATCAGCATCAGCACTAAATTTTAGTTTAGACATTTTTTATGTTTGAAAGATCGAGAGAGAAAAGAATAACGATTTAGAATAATATTTATCACGAATCTTGATAAGAGGATTTCTTGATATTGAAAATCAAGGAAGGCTCTGATACCAATTGTTGGAACCCAGATACACTTAATCAAGATTAACAGTCTATTAGTTGAGTTTAGAGTTTGATGCGGAAGCGTATTAAACTAACAGATATGTTTGATAGATATTAGAACGCACACATATAAAGAAAATAGTAAAGAATGAAAAGGATTTCTTGAACAGTTACTGTTATTCAATATATAATAACAACACGAAGAACAGATTAAGAACTGTTGGTGTGTGTGAGAATATAACACTCAGATATTTGACAATAAAGTTTGAGAGTATTAGTGATTCCTTGTGTATTCGTTCTTTTGGAAGATCTCAACATGAGACTTCCTTTTATACTACTCTTAGAAGACTATGAAGTAGGTCACTGTTCCTTTTACGGCATGAATAGTGAACTGGATGGTGTGAACAGTTGTTTGAGCCATGCGCATTTAATGGAGCAGATGTACTATTGGTAAATGCATTAAATGGCGCAGACGTCTATTTTGTACCATGCCCTATTGAGTCCACTTAGAGCTTGACACGTGTTTTGACAGTACTTTTCCATGCAAGTTGATGAACGTATCCAGTAATATCTTCCAAGTCTTCATAGCAGACCACAGAGGCTCTGTAAGGCATTACAGAGGTTCTATGGTCTGACCTTCTGTGGAGCAGTCCACTTGTTTCCGAGTTGATCTTCTTCTTGCGCACTACAGAGGTTCTGTGATTACCTCTGTAGCTTCTGTGGCTTTCTGGACTTGATCTTCTGGAAGAAGTGGCAGAGCCTCTGTGAGAGGCTTTTCTATACTTAGCCTATTTTTCACTACTTCTAAGTATTTCTATGATTAGGAAGATTGAAGCTAACAACCACAAATAAGTCCATATGTCTTTTGGCCCAGAACACCTTTATATCTTTCTCAGTTAGAATTAAACAACATGTTATACTAAACTTGATTTGGCAGAAGCTGTCTAAAAACTGACTTATGTTGAACAAATTATGTTGTAAGCCTTCCACATAGAAAAATTTCTGAATGGTCAGATCTCCCTTTGTTAAATCCCTATATCCTCTAACTTGTCCTTTACTGTTATTACCAAAGTTAACTGCTCCTCCAGCCTTTTCTGTGAAATTTGTCAGAGAAGACTTATGACCTGTCATGTGTCTTGAAGCTCCAGAATCTAAAAACCACACATGACAGCCCTGCAAAAACAATTAGTTAGATTTAGGTACCCATTTTGGAGTGGGTCCTTCTTTGTTAGCTTTGATATCTGATTTAACAAATGATCCTTTAACTTTCCATTCAAAATCTGCTTTTAAACACCACTTTCCTTGAACTTTTATGAAATCAGAACATTTTCTATTCATAAAGTTGTTTTTTTCTTCTTTAAAACTTTAGGTTGAGACTGAGAAACATTTTCAGTCTTCTTTTCTTTAGTTTGAAACATGTTTTCATTCTTCTTTCCTTTTTCTTTAGATTGAGAAATGTTTTCAATCTTCTTTCCTTTAATCTGAGTTTGAGGAACGGAAACAATCTTCCTTTTTGAGTTCTGAGTTGCTTTGTTTATATAAGAAATAGATGTTATTATAATTTGACTTTTCTGTGATGATTGAAATGAATGACTACCACATTGAACACATTTGAGATTCTTTCTTGCAAGAGACAACAGATCTGAAACATAAGTCTTTTCACTTTTATTGCTAGTATTCAGATTACAATTACATTTAATACAAGAACTATTGACTTTAGGTTCAAAAGTAGTATTCAACTCAATCTCCTCAGAAACTCTTTTCAGACCATCTTTCCTTTTGCGTTCCTCTTTTTCTGAAACATTCAACTTCTCAGAATTAGTAGATGATTTGGATGATTCATCATTTTCAAATATACTTGATTCATCAAAGAATTTCTTATTTTCTTTTAAAGCATTAACTGTGAAAATATCATACTCAGCCTTTAACTTCTCAAGCTCTGTTATTTTCTGGACATAAGTTGTATTTTCCTTTAAAACTTGTTCTAGTTTAAAATCAACATCACATAAATCATTCTCAAGTTCATCAAAACTTTTCCTTAATTCTTCAAGCTCTTGATTAACAAGTTTAAATCTCTTTTCAAGTTCTGAAAAACTTTCTGAATCAGATTGAGAATTTTCAGTTGACTCAGAATTTTGACTAACAGTCTCAGAATTCTGACCTTCAGACTCAGAGTTCTAACTAATGGAGTCAGAATTCTGATTAGAAGACTCAGACTTCTGACTGACTGTCTCAGAAACTTTGCTTGCATCAAATATACTTTCAATGTCAGGATATGAAAAACTTGGTTGTTTATTTTTGTAACTGACATTCAGAGAGTCATATTTGAATTTAGCATCATTATATCTTGGTTTCTCTTCTGTTGGTTTAGAAATTTCTTTCTTAACCTTGTCATCTGAAACTTCTGACTTCTCAGTTTTTGATTCAGAAATTGTTTCTTTTGCTTTTACAGGACTTGATTTTTGCAAACTATCTGAACTTGTTATAGAACTTGCAGGTCTTACAAAAACTTCAACAATTTCTGGGATTTGTGGTTTAGGAACTTGTAGTTTATCAAAATCATAAAGATTTGTTGGTGCTCTTTTCATAACCACATTTTCTTCCAAACCTAATCCCATTTTTGTATTATAAAATCTTGTGTCTTTAACATTGCTTGTGAGAAGATTTAAGGTTTGTTGAGTTTGACCTCTTTTCAAATTAAGATCTTCCAACTCTTTGATTTTTGTGTACAAATTCTTTCTTTCCTCAAATAACATATCAAATTTAATTTGTAAATCACCCTTTCCATCTTTAACTTCTGAGAGTTCACTTTTCAATTCAGAAATCTTTTTTAAAAGATCAGAATTCTCTTTTCTGACTTTTTGTTTCTCAGCCTCAGATTCTTCAAATTGTTCTTTGATTATTTCTTTTTCTGTTCTGAATTTGTTAACCAGAATTCTTTCACCTTTTATCTGTTTTCTGAGTTTAACAAATTCAGAATTCATATTAACAATTTGAGTCATTAAATCAATTTCAAGAGAAGAATGTACCTCAGTTGAAGATTAAGAACCTGCATCCTCATAGTCAGAATCATCTTCATTCTTCATCTTAGCCATATAGCTTTGCATCTGAGAAAAATGAATGCAGTCCTCTTCATCAGAAGTATAGTATAACCAGTTTTCTTGTTCTGCGAGCATTGCAATACCACTGTCTTTGGTTTTGGCTAGCTGAGCCTTCTTTGTATAGTATTCATAGTCTTTAACCACTTTCACTCTGCAATCTCTGGCAAAATGTCCAGGTTTTCCACACTTGAAACAAATATCTTTTTCTTTTCTTTCTTTTGTCTCCTCTTTCTTTTCATTCTTACTCTCTTCTCTATCCTCCTTCTTCTTATATTTCTCTTCTGAACTCCCCTGTTCTCTTCTGTACTTACCCTGAAACTTATTCTTTCCATATCTCTTGTCGAAAGTGTTAGTCAACAAAGCTAATTTCTCAGCAATCAGCCTGATATCAGCATCTTCATCAGATTCCTCTTCCTCAGCAGACTCATCCTCAATCTTTGGTATTTCAGACAAAAATCCAGATTTCTTGGATGTTTTGGATGTTTTGGTGATTTTGGATTTTGAAAGCAAAGCTAATTGATCAGTGACACTTTTCTTTTCCTCAACCACTTGCTTAACAGAATCCTCATGTTGATTCAGAACACAAAACAGATCATTTAGATCTTCTTCACACATATCCTTGTTCATCTGAAGACTGATTGCAAAAGATGACCATTCTGAATTAAGACAATTCAGAAATTTATAATTGATCTCTGACTTTGTTTTCTTTAGCCCATTTCTCCTAAGGTCATTCAATATTGTGCAAAATTTACTGTAAGTCTGAGTTAAACTTTCTGACTCCTTTGCTTTGAATCTTTCATAAGCATTGATGCTTTGATTCAATTTTGCTTGAATCGATTTGAGTGTACCCAGCATCTGCTTTTCCAGTTCATCCCATAATTCCTTTGCAGATGTTCCACTGTCAATTCTATTGAAAACCTCATTAGGAACTGCCAAAGTCATTAAAGTAATAGCTCTTTTGTCTATTGCATGTCTCTGTTTTTGTGCTTCTGTATATTGTGAAAAATTCTTCTTCACTCTGGTAGCAGGAATCTCCAGAGTAGTATCAGTTGCAGGTGTAGCAGCAACATCAACATAGACTTCAATAGGACCTTCGCGAATAGAGATCATCAATTTCTCATCAATATTATCTATAAATTGAATCATGCGAATCTTCCATTGCTGATATTCTTCCGGAATAAGAACAGGTGGTTTCGTCTCAGATCCCATCGAGAGAAATTCTTTCGAAGACATGATTATAAGATGATTCAACAGAAAGACAAATTTGAATTTCTTGATTGAAAAACAGAATGAATTCAAGAATTACTAAGAATTCAAGAATTACGAGTAGCAGCGGAATCAATTGACGAATTGATCAAGAAATCTTCAAGAACACGATCAAGAAACCCTCGAGAACACGATCTTAAACAAATTTGTTTGTTGATTAGCTCTGATACCAATTGTAGAAACCATGATTCAATCTTACAATCAATTATGAACAATCAAACAGTAAATGATAGAGAATTGGATCAAACAAACTTGTATTCTATTAAGAACATATTACAGATCTTAGAGAGAGAATCTCTCAAAGATTACAAAGTGAATACAAAGTTATGCGGGAAAGTTAGTTAGCTAAACAGTGCTAACTTCTATATATACTGATAGGAAATACTAAAGCTACAGTACATATAACTGAAAGACTAATAGAACAATTACACGTGTCTTAATTAGTTAACAGAATATAAAGGAAAATATCATGTCATAAGTTCTGAACATGTTGTTCAGAACTTCTGAACATTCTTCTGATAAGGCCCTTCAGAACATCCTTCAAGTACTTGGATATTTTCAACTTCGTCTTCAGAAGTTCTGAGTCTCCTACTCAGAACTCTGACCCTTCTGTTCAGACATTCACACTTGGTAATCTTCTCAAGATTCTTCAGTCAGAAGTTCTGAGTCTCCTACTCATAACTCTGAGTCTTCTGCTCAGAAGCCAACACTTGTGTTTATTGACAAAACTTCAGATCTAACAGGAATCATGTCAAGTTTGATCATTCTTTGTAATGATCTAAAGTTAACATGTCCTAATCTAGAATGCCAAAGGAAAGTAGGATCCACAATATACACAGAAGCAGTGCTAGTGTCTGCCTTATTTCCATTATTTACAATGGCGGCATCAAGAGTGTTTACATCACTATTTACAGATAGTTTGAAGAGTCCCTCATTGAGGTAACCCTTCCCCACATATGCACCACCTTTGGTGATGACAAATTTGTCTGATTCGAATACAAGTTTGAACCCTTTCTTGCTAAGAATAGGGCCAGAAATCAAATTCTTATTTAAACTAGGTACATGAAACACATCACATAGCACAATATCCTTTTTGGAAGTCAACCTCAACGTGACCTTCCCCTTTCCTTCGATCAACGCGGTAGAAGCATTTCCCATGAACATCGGCTCCTCTTCCTTCACCATTTGATAAGTATCGAACAAGCTTCTCGAATTGCAAATATGACGGGTTGCCCCGGTGTCGACCCACCAATCCACGGCATTGGTTACCATATGTGCTTCAATAACTCCAACGAATTGGTTTGGGGAGTGAGCGAGGTTTGCATTATTATTTTGCCCCGTCGGCTCCTCCACCGCCGTTTCCACCAGCACCACCATTATCTCGTCTATGTCGATAATCCTTGGCCCTATGACCCGGTTTCCCACAAGCCCAACAGTGCATGACTTTCTTGAAAGGTTTCCTTTGAGGATCCATCGTACCTTTCCCGGAAGTGAAGGACCTCTTTGTCATGATATTTGTCCCTTTGAATTTAGGGAACTTTTGCCTCGAGGTACTTCCTTCAACCATGCTCGCGTTTGTTTCCAAGGGGTTGGCATCGGATTTTTTGTTGAGTCGATTGTCTTCCTCCACTCGTAATTTGAGGACAAGTTGTTCAAATGTTATGTCCTCCGACAAATGCTTCAAGTAAAGTTTGAAGTTTTTCCATGAGTGAGGCAATTTGTCAATTATCGACCCAACCAGAAAGTTGCTATTTATTCCCATGCCTTCCACTTCTAGTTCGTGGGATAGAATCTGCAATTCTTCAACTTGTTTCATCACCGGTTTTGTATCCACCATCCGATAATTCAGAAATTTCCCAACAACGAATCTTTTGGAACACGCAACTTCAATTTTGTATTTCGTGTCCAAAGATTTCCAAATCTCCCTTGCGGTACCAAGGGTGGAGTAAATATCGTATAGGGAATCATCGAGGGCGTTTAGAATATAATTACGGCAATTATATTCATTTGCTCTCCATGCCTCGATCGTTCTTTCATGTGCAGCCACTTGTATTTGAGTGGGTGATGTTCCATCTTGATTTACCGGTGGTGTTGGTGATGGTTCCTCCTCGGTGAGGACGTTAGAAACACGAAGTGTTGTTAGATAAAACAACATCTTCTGTTGCCAACGACGGAAATCCGATCCTTTGAATTTGTCGGGTTTCTCCACGTGATTTTTCAACACGTTCAATTGATCCATCGCTCCTAACAGAAGTTTGTGTCTTAGATTGTTAGGACTGATCAATCACAATTGAGAATTGTGTAGAAGAATAGAATTAAATTCAATAAAAATAACGACTTCTTTACAAATATTTTGATACAAACATAATCAACAACGAAATTGTAAACCTTACTTGATATCAAAGATTCTTGTACAAAGGAATAGAGATCGAGGCCTGCGATTCCGCAGTGTCCTAAGACAAAAATTCGTCGCGTGTATTGGCGTTGTCTTGAGGATACAACAATCTATTCAAGTGAATACTTGAATCTAGCGAATTAGCATATGTTTGTGATGGAACAAGAGGAGAGAAAAACCTAGAATTTTGATGAAATTTTCGTGGTATTTATAGGTATGCTTCAGTAACCGAAACAAACCGCCAGAATCTCGTGCGCGCCAAGATTTGTTTGTCGAAATCAACAGAGCCCCGCGCGCATTGTGGCGCGGTCCAAGTCGCCCCGTAGTGCGCGCCGACCACTGTTTCACGATTCTCCAGTGCTCCGCACGACTCGTTCCGCGACCCTAGTCGTGCCGTGATCCGCGCCAGACCCTGCATTAACAATCACACTCTTTCTTCAATCGTTGAATCTCGATCCCATCAAGACCCCAAGAGCCAATTCTTTGACATTTAATATATGTATATTTATGTCAAAGAGAGCCCACAAGAACACCACACTCCAAGGCCCAAGCAATTAAATGATTCATTTAATGCTCAATGATTGGAGTTAATTAAGTGATTTAGACTTTGTCTTGGCTCCTATGTGGGACAAGTTTTTCTTACCTCTTAACTAAGTTCCAACATATATTATATTATTTATATGGTGACATCATATGAAAAACAATTCTTGGAACCATCCCTATTTTTAAGCCATAAAACTTTGTTGCATTTTAAAAAGAAATCATTATACAAACCAACTATAGTTTTAGATATTTTATTGAAAAGTAATAATATTTTAAAATATAACTTTATAATCATTGTAACAATATCTAAATACAAAAGAATTTGTAGTAAAAAAGTATTTAAAATATGATTTATCTATAGAAGAAGGTTCAAACGAGAACGCTAATTATTTAAGAAAACAATAAATCATGTACAAAATCACATGTGATTTTACATTAACTGCAAAAATTGGACTTTGGCCGCGACTTAAAGTGGCGGGAAAAGTCGCGTAATCATATATGATTTTGTACGTGAATCATAAATGATTTTGTACATAACAATTGTTTTCTTGTTTTCTTAAATAGTTAGCGTTCTCGTATAAACCCACATCTTTATCTATATATTATAAATTATCGTGCAATTGGCCAACAAAAACCAACTAATTTATTCATACAAAGACGACTTGTAACCATCAGCAAGTTGACTCAATCATCATATCTTAGGTATTAGGCCATGAGTACCCGTACCCTTTGAACCCTTGCCACCTCAGCGTCACGTCAGCTTTTCTCTCTTACTCAATCCTTACCCTAAAGTGGAGTATCAGTACCCTTTGAACCCACTTGTCACCTCATCATTTTTAATTCTTTTATTTATACCTTTAATTATTTAACAAAATAAAAATATTTATATATTTTTTAATAAATAAAAATAAGATAAATAATAAAAATAAAAATTCATATCATTCATTAAAAAATTAAAAAATTAAAAATTACAAAATACAAAACACTAAAAAAATAAAAATTACAAAATACAAAATTACCCAAAATTATGATATTTTCTAATTTTCTCTTTTCTCGCTAAAGTAGCCATCAAAACGTCTCCCGAAAGGTGATCATGCGGGGATATGAAAAAGTCGAAGTCTTGTTGATATCGCTTTTCTCGTTCGAGTTCCAACTGTTCTCGTTGAACCTGCAACTGTTGTTGTTCGAGTTCAAGTTTTTTCATTTTGTACTCCATTGTACCCTCAATCTGCTCGTTGAATGAGCCTATGGTCGTCAACAACTGAGTAACACTTTCGTTCGTATTCGACCCGCTCGTATTACTCGTTGATGTTTTTTTGCCTTGTTTCTCCCGATGGCTCGTTGAAGTTGCTCGACCTCGTCGACCCGAACATCTTCATCGTCATCATCGGAAGGTTTGGTACGTTTTGAACCCCGGGATGAATTTGTCGACATCGTTGGAACCGTTGCCCATTTTGGACATTTTTTGAGGGCATCCCAAGCTTGTTCATGGGTGAAAGCAACCCCACATTCCGCTTGGTACCGGTGGTGTGCCATTCGTAAAATATCGGCTTCACTCATTCCGCTTGATCTATTATAGAACAAGTTGTTGTAGATGCCGGCAAAAAACGTTATTCTCTTGTTGAGGCCGTTGAACTTGGAGTTCAGTTGATGCAATGATCTATAATCTTGGCGACCCATAGAATCAAAAAACACCTTCGAGATTCGGTTCCAAAAACTATCTACATTTATATAAATTCAAGTATAAGAATAATAACAAGAATATTAATAATAATAATAATAATAATAAAAATATTACCACCGGTTTGTGCGTTTCCGATAACGGGGTCCTCCGAAACGTCAACCCACGCCGACACTAACGCCACTTCCTCCTCTTTTGTCCACACCTGTCGTTTTTGCCTTGTTTCAAATTTTTTCTTTTTTCCTTTTTGCGTTGGTTTCGGGTTTGATGGTTCCGGGATTGATTGTTGTGTGGAGATCGATTGTGGTGTGTGCGGTTGTTGGATTTCAGGAACAAAGTCGTCGTCGAGATTGATTGCGGGTTGAGAAAGTTGGTAATTGGCGGGAGTAAAACCTTGTTGAATCAAAGCAGGATATGTAAATTGATGAGCATACGGGGCGGTTGCGGAACATAACCTTGTTGAGAAAACGGTTGTTGCGGAACATAACCTTGTTGAGAAAACGCTTGTTGCGGAACATAATCTTGTTGAGAAAACGGTTGGAAGCCAAGCTCCGGGTCTTGTTGCGGTGTATCCGGTCGGTTACGACGGGATGTAGGTGTGGTGTTTGGATTCATGATGAAATTTGAGAGAAATGGAAGAATGTATTGAATTTGAGAGAATTTGAGAGAATTTGGTGTGAAAAATAAGATGTTTGGATTAATATATATAGTGTGATTAATTTGAAAAAAAATTAAAAAATATATTTTTTAAACAAACTAGCCGTTCAACGGCATTTTTTTTAAAAAAATTTAAAAAAATTAAAATAAAATGGCACGGGTTCATCGGGTTGGGGAACCCGATACCCCGAACCCTCCCCCTACCCGCAGACCCCCGTACCGGAGCCCGCTGAACCCGAGGGCTTACCCGAGAGCGGGTACCCTCCCGCTACGCATGGCCTTATGCCATTCAGGTATACAACACCTTGGTCGTGAGCTAATCATCTTTCACATGACGCTTTTGTCAAGAGATAGTGTAGGTTGGGTCGAAAGTTACCATTGTCCGTTTAGAAACCCTTTTTACTCGAACAAATTATTGGTTTTTATCGCTCCATTCTACAAAAAAAATTGTTGTTCAAGCAGGGGTATCGAAAAGCGTAAAGTTTTAAAGTACGAGTCTAATTAACCATTAAATAAAAGTCAATGGACTTCATTGTAACTTTGGGAAATCAAATTCAAAAGATACTTGTGTGTGTGAGAGAGATCATTTACAATTTCATCAAACTAAATACTTCAATTGGATATTCATTTACTTCTTTTCTTGTTTTTTGGACTTAAATTTTTATATTTAGTATTAGACTTTTTAAGGATGGTTTGCTAAATACTTAGTTGGTTTACTTACTTTATCGGATAATTATATTTTTCATCGGTAAATACTTATTGATAAGCATGTGATAAAGAACCCCTCGTTAGAGGATTAAAAGTCAAAATTTCCAAAAAAAAAAGTATTGGGTCACCTTCAACATCTTCTTCATTTTAAAGATTACAATATTATTTTTATTATTAAAATAGTCAATATAAATTCATAAAATGTTTTAAAACATTTAATTATAAGGAATCTCATTGGTAGAAAGGAAAAAAATCATTTACCTTTTCTCGACAGTGTTCAAAAAAGCGCGCCATGACGCGATATGATGCAAGACGCGTCATAGTCATCACGAAATGGTTCATGGCGCCCTTGAGGCGCACCATGGTATACCACGGCACACGTTTATATAAAATGTAACCTTCTTTCAAATAAAATATTTTTTATCTTTTGTGTTTTTATACGTTTAACTTTAGATTTTACACTTTTATAGATTTATATAATCACAAGACTCGCGGTTTTATGAATTCATAAGCATGGACTCACGATTAAAACGAATTAAAAATTATTTTTCTAAGTTCTCTTTTATATATCATCAAAAACTATTTTTATAATAATAATCTATGTGATTTTTTCTTCTAATATTAATATACATTTTTTTAATATAATTATATAATATATATATATATATATATGTGTGTGTGTGTGTGTGTAAAAATCTATATATTAAATACAAATTTAGGGTTGAGTTTGAGAGAGAACCCTAAAAAGTAAAAGAACCGAAGAACTTATCTAAATCATTACGTTACATTGGGATAATCTAACGAATAAGATCAAAATGGTGGTTATAACCACTTTTTCTCAAAACATAATAACATTTTCTCCTAAACTTTTAAAATCGAAAATCAACGAAAACAACAAAAAATGGAGTGAAACAAATTACACCAAAAAAAAGATCACGTTATTATCATTATTTTGACATCCATTGTGATAAAAAAAAATTATTCAGTTTTTCTTGATTCTAAGTTTATTTTATATTTCAGGGTTCTCCCTGGATTTTTTCTTGACAAATTTATGACATGCCTTAAAAAAACACCCCTTGGCATGTAAGGTTTGACCTCACGCATTCCTATCACGCTTCATGCTATTTTGAAACTTGTTTCTTGGTAATTAATTTAAGGTATTGCTATCCCTATTCTCTGCACATTTCTATACCCCCTCTTACCCCTCTCCTAGGACCTACTTTAGGTTTCACACACATACTAATTATATTTTTATTTCATATCCCTATAAATATTTAATTATTTTATTTTATACCTTTTATTTTTCTAATTTTTATTTTACATTTTTATCATATTCACACATATAATCATATATTAGTTAAAAATACGTTTTAATTTTAACAAGTTACACCATATAATCATCTCTTCGATACCTTCGAAATGAGCCCAATATTGAATATTTTTTTATTTAATTATTTTATTATATATCATACATATTATATACAAATATTTTTCATATTTACAATTCATACCCTTATAGTTAATTATTTAATTTATGGTACATCCCTTACTTTTTCAATTTTCGTTTTACACTCTTATCACATTAACATAATAATCATTATTTAATTTATGGTACATCCGTCCATTTCAAGAATTGAACCAAACAAAGGAATTAAAATTTGCTCAAAAGAAATTGTTATTCTAATTCTACGAACCAAATGACCCCTTAGTGGTTGTATGAGAGTTATGTGTTACAATAACTTTGTTGTATTGTATGGTAGAAGAGGAAAAAAGAAATAGAAAGAAAGAAAATTTTGGAAGTCTTCAAAATCAGAGACGTATTTACAAACTTTATATACAAAAAAATAGTATTTTAGTTTTTTTCCACGAATAAGTTGTACTAAAAAATATTTAGAAGAAAAACATAATATTTTTCTAAAAATAATAGTTAACGATACAACTGTTAAAATAGAGTAACCGTTAAAATTTAACTTTTAATAATATATTTTAGTAAAATTATAACAAAACTGTTGTAGATACTGTGAGGACATAATGTGAGTGGTATGTAAATGAAGGGTACAAATAACAACCCCGTACAAAATACACCAATCATCTAAAACTCAATTTTTTTATGGTTCGGTTTGTATTCTATCTCATTTGATTTTATTTACATTATGAATCTATGTTATTTTGAGAGGTCAAAAGTTATAGGATGGTTATTTCGTTATCACTTTTACGAGCATTTTAGTGAGGTTTTTATTTTGAAAAAATAAGAGTTATTTCGTATTTAAATATGTTTATCAATATGTTTACAAAGTTTAAATAAAGAACTATAAAAAAATATCGTTATGGTAATAGGTTGGAAGTTTGAGTTTTAGTATATTTTAAGAAAACTAGTAAATAATTTACGATATAACAGATTTTGGCATTAACATACTCATGTAAATATACACGTAATAAAAATATGAAAAACCAATTAAAAATTATAAAAATATATATCTCAAATTTAAAAGAAAAATTGTTTGTTTTTTGGTATAGTTTATTTAATTAAGATTTTAATTATATTTATGATTATTTAGATTTGAAAATGTCGTAGGTAACATGTAACAAATTTAAGAAATATGTATTAATAAGTTATTTTAAGTGTTTTTGTAAAATAATTTATAATATAATATAGGTATTAAGTTTGGTCACATAAACTTAATCGGTCGAATATCAAAAAAATATTCAATATTGAGCTCATTTCGAAGGTATCGACGAAACGATTATAATGGTGTAACTTGTTAAAATTAAAAAGTTTTTTTAATATATTTTAGTTAATATACGATTATATATGTTAATAGAATGAAAATGTAAAATGAAAAATAGAAAACTAAAAGGTATTAACTAAATTAACTAAATAAGTATAAGAGTGTGAAATATAATTTTTAAATAAAAAAAGAAAATTTGAGGAATGTAAGGGGAGGGGGGTGTGGAAACTTGCACGGGGCAGGGATAGAAGACCCCTTAATTTAAATTTGGTGATCATTTTTTTCATATTTTCTTTACTTTGAAAATTTTGTAGGAACAAAAATCGCCAAAAGCTTCATTTTGGAAAATGCTCAAACTTCCTCACCTATTCTGCTTTTAGAGTTTCGTTATAACTTGACGTGGAATTGCACATTTGCAAAATTGAAATTTAAACATGTGTTCATTAATTAAAAAATATTCAATCAGTGTACTGAAACAAAAAACCGATTTATCAGTTACCCTGTTTTCTACTGTAGGTTCATGTTCAAGAGAATCTACGGAAACTATATTTCGATTCAGTTAACCTATCTTTTGGGTAAAAAGTAGGGAATTTAATTAAAATACCTAAAGTTTGACTTTGACTTACCAAAATACCCATTTCTCTCCCGAATTTGCCAAAATACCCATAAAACCCGCGATTAATCCCGTGATCGCGGGATAGGGCACACGTGGCCCGCTGTTTTGACCAAAACGTCCCGCGGCACCCCCCAACTATCCCCGCGTCTACACTTTTGGTCCCTCCCGCGACTGACCCCGCGATGGGTTCCGCGATCTGACAAAATTTTACAATTTTGGTCATTTTTGCACGAATTTTTGCATGCTTTTACTGTTTTTTCCACAATTATTGTACTTGGAAGACCAATTTGTGGTTGAAATTCACTGGTTTTTTTCATCAATATTGAATCATTGTACTTGGGGAAGACCAATTTGTGGTTGCAATTCATGTTCCTCAATGAGATTTCATCCATAAATATCAGTAGAATGCAATCCATAATTCACACCAATTCCATCCTTCATTCTTGCTTTCTTGCTTTCTTTCTTCAGTATTTTGTTTTTGAGATACTACTGAAAAAATGAGTTCATCTGTTGCAAAAGCTAAGTTATTTTTATGTTACGACGGTGAATGGGTGCAAGACAACAATGAGTGGAATTTTCTTTATAAATCTAAGCATGGTGTAAAATTGCCAGTAAACTTGGCTTATCAGAAGTTTGTTGCATATGCCATGCAAAAATGTGAAATCGACTCTTCGGTTGTTTGCAAGTTAGTGTTCAAGAATGGTGATGGGTCATTTGTGGAGTTATGCAACGATGGGGATATCTCTGGTTTTATGCACTTTGCAGCCGAATCAGAAAGACCTCCATTACTTTATGTGTATGCCGAATCCTCGGTGTGCAACGAAGATGATGACGAAGGTGACGACGACGGTGACAACGACGGTGACGACGACGGCGGCGACGAATGTGATGACGACGCTGATGACGAAGACCTCCAAATGGAGCAGCCTGATTCTCAATTTCAGCCTTCCTACGGCCCAACAGTTCATTTGGATCATGCATATGGTCTTAACGACTGTATTCCTGATTATGTTCCGGAGACGCAACAACAACAACCACAAGAAAGACGTTGTGCTGGAGTTGCTGATGACGAAACCTATGTTTTCAAAACGGGTAATGCTGATATAGACAGATCAGATACCGATAGTGATGATCACGAAGAATATACCCCTAGTAATAAATCATTTAGTCAGTTAAATGACTATTTTGATATGCTCCATATTCTTCCAGACCAGAATACCCATACACAAACCTACGAACCTGCACCTTATAATCTGTAACATCCTGAATTTTCAATAATATTATTTTAATAAGAATTGGGATCCATTAGTATTTTGGTTTAAACCCTGGATTATATGGAAGTTTTATAATTCAATAGGGTTAAAATACAAGAGATTAAAGTAGGATGTTACTTTTGGAAATAATGAAACTTGAGGGTGTATTGAGTAATTGTGAAAGTATGTATGGATAAAGCCTTTGAGATAGACAAATATCTCATTCTGGTCTTGGTTGGAGTCGGCAACAGAAAACACACAGAGAGAAAGAAATAGAGAGAAAAGAGAGAAAGGAAGAAAGTAAGCTTTGATCATCAAATTGGTAAGGAAAATGATCATGTTTCCAGATATAATTGTTATAGATGTTGGGTTATAAACGAATCTCTGTTTTGAATAGGTTTTCAAAATCGTTTACAACAGATTGGAGCAACAGATTGTGATTAAAGTGGATTTTTCTTCAAAAAGGAGAGTTCATTTGTTGTTTGCTTAAATCAGTGTTTATATGTTAAATTAAACCTTGAAATAGCTGTATAAACTGTTTATGAACCGTATGGAATGGTCTGGAATGAGCTGAATAGAACAGACATGGAAATGGACTGAATTTTAGGCTGCAGTTCGAAGGTTTCCGGATGAAATGTCGTATCCGGAAACCCCTGTGACGAATGTATCCGGACGGATCGAAGTATCCGGTAAGTTTTAGTTTTATCGTAAGTTTCCGGATAAAAATAGTTACCGGATAGTATCCGGGTTGCTTTAGTTTTTCGGGTGTTGTCCGGATTAGATGATGGTCCGGAAAGTTTAGTTGTCCGGATAGTCAAAGTTATCCGGAAACCCCTGTTGTCCGGACACTTTTGAGAAATTGAGAATGCTAGGTTCTGATGGCTGGATGCTGTTTCTAGATGTTTTGTCCGGAAACCCCGTGCTAAGTCGCCGAAGGGGGGCATTTGAGGATGAAAATACGATAGGTTATCTAGTATTCTCAAAGTTAAGAATATGATATGAGATGTGGTGTGGTGTGATATGTTGTTATGCATATACGTTAGTAAAGTGTAATGGATCCATAGGCACTAATGGTTATGTACACGTAGAATAGATGAAGATTAATCATTATTCTGATGTGTGTAAGAAAGCATGGAATAAACGTAATTCCTGATTTCTAAGGATAGAAAGAGATTGGCATGTGTATATTGTAATCTCTATTTCCTTTCTAAGAAATAGGCATGTGTATATTGTTATTTCTTAGATATGAACAGAAATGGGCATGTGTATATTGCGATTTCTGGAAAATGATATGAACAGAAATGGGCATGTGTATATTGCGATTTCTGAAAAATGATATAAGTGGAAATGGGCATGTGTATATTGCGATTTCCGGAATAAGAGCACAATCTAGAATCAGTGAAGATTCGTAGTATGGCTCTGAGACATGATATGATGATGGAATGTGTGTCAGTCATATTCATGGACTTCGGTAAAATCGTGTTAACGGAAAAGAGTTACACGTATGGTAAGAAAAGGGTAATCAGGTTGGTTATAACGTGTTTACATTGATTTTTGCAAATATTATTGTGGAAACGAATGTTCTCACTAGGCGTTGGCCTAATCTTTTCAATATAATGTTTTCTTACCAGGTACCAGCTCGGGAAAGTAAAAAGGGATGTGGGACGAGCGTTTTGGAATAGCGGAAAAAGTCAATTAACAGAAGGAGATTTTGAAGGATTGCTTAGATAACTTAGTTAATCTGATTATAGTGACATAATTAGATTAATAGGTTATTTGAAGGATTCTGTACTTGTAAATGTACTCCTAGTGGTTAATTCACTTGCTATATATATGAAAGTTGAAGTTTATTTTATCATAACTTGATGGAATTTTAAGGTTCAAATTAGCCCGGAATTTGGGGCGTTACATAATCGCAGTTTAAGGTTAGAAGTAGGTCAAGTATTTGATTCGAAGGATCACTTGGCAAGTCAGGTCGGACTTAAGTTCATGGAAGAGGGTTTCGAAAGTCACACGCCGAGATCCGACAAAGGCAGATACGTAGTTGAATGTGCGAGAGAAAACTGTAATTGGAGGATGTACGCGAGGCCCGCGGAAGAGAAAGGAGGGGCGTTACTTATTAGAAAGTTGCACGACGTACACACTTGTACGAGGACGCAACTGAATCCCAACCACAAACAAGCCACCAAAAGGACTTTGGGTGCGATACTGAAAGGCAAATTTATTGATGCTAGCAGGTCATTGCGTCCAAAGGACATCATGGAAGAATGTACACCAGCAGTTCGGCGTCACGATTGGTTACCACCAAGCTTGGCGTGCGTGATGCAGGGCACTGCTATTGGTGAGAGGCACGTTCGAGGAGTCGTATGAACGACTCCCAGCATATTTATATAATTTGCAGCTGCAGAATCCAGGTACTGTCACCCAGTTAAGGACCGATTCACATGGACGGTTTGAGATGTGTTTCGTTGCCCTTGGACCCGTGGTACGTATTTTAACACGTCATATATTTACACATTATAAACTATAACATTTACAAAGGGAAACCACCTACGTTTTTGCAGATCCGCACATTTCTGGCAAATCTGCGTCGTGTCCTGGTAATAGACGCTGCCCATTTAAAGGGCCCTTACTTGGGTATGATGTTCCTGGCGGTTGCCATGGACGGGGATATCTCCATCGTTCCAGTAGCTTTCGGAGTAGGCAAGTCCGAAACCGGGGAGGAGTGGACTTGGTTTCTGTCCATGTTGAGACAAGCTATCGGAGACCCGCAAGGGTTGGTGTTTATGTCCGACAGGGCTCCTTCCATAAGCGCCACAATCTCTGCCATGTACCCAAACGCCCCTCACGCCTTATGTTGTCGACATTTGGAGATGAACGCCAAAACCCAGGACAAACGTATTACCACCTACAAGGATGTCTACTGGCAGGCATGCAGAGCATATACGGCTCGGGAGTTTGACCGGTACATTAAACTTCTACGAGTTAGTGCCAAGAAAGCAGCCAAAGTCATGGACGATGTTGGACCGGAGAGGTGGTCCGCGGCTCATTTTCCTGCACAACGGTATGACATTCTGACCTCCAATAGTGTAGAGTCGGTGAATGCACTCTCCCGTTTTGCACGTAGATGTTCGATTGTTACTCTTATGGACTACTTTCGGAGCTTTCAGCAAGAGTGGTACCAACTTCGACGCCGAAAAGGAGCTGAGCTGCAAAATAGACTCACACCAGCGGCGGAGGAGATAGTTCTCCTCAGGGCGCGTCACGCGTCGACATGGAGGGTAAGCGAAATCGGGTATGGGAGGTACGAGGTTCGGGATAACCATCTTCACGCGATTGTCCATATGACCGACCATATTTGTTCGTGTTTCCAATGGCAAAAATTTGGGTTACCGTGCGGCCATGCCATCGCTGCGGCAAGACATATGGGTCGTAGAGATTGCAGCGACTTGGCTGTAAGTTTCTTCACGTCCGAAACTTACCGGAGAACATACGCAGAGGTAATAAATCCAGCTGGACCCCCTGAAGCATGGGTGTATCCACCCGACCCCCTTCCGCCATGCTATCCACCTTTAAACGATAAGAACAGAGCTGGGAGACCGAGAAAGAACAACCGACGTCCATCACGTGGTGAAGGTTCGATACAGCGAAAATGTACTCGGTGCCAATGCGTAGTACATACTCGTGGAGAGTGTCCAAATCCCGCCACTTCAACCGTGCCAAGGAGTAGACGCACAAGCAGTCAACTAAGTAACACCGCGGGCCCGCCGGAGCTTGAACCACATGGAACTATATCATATGATACCGTTGATCTGAACGTCGATTTCCCTTGATTGGGACGATAAATATTGTATGTTTAGTGCGTTGTAATTTATCAAACATAACTTATGTACGTTGATCTGAACATTGATTTCCCTTGATTGGGACCAGTTATCTTTTGAAAGGTACTTGAAACAGAACATGAGATGATGATCATAATGGTAGTAGTCTAAATGGAGAGAATAGTAATGGTTATATAGAACTATATCATATGATAGCGTTGAGAGAGACCTAAGTTGTGTTACAACAAAGACAGAGACCTAAGTTGTGTTAGAGCAAAGACAGGGACCTAAGTGCTGTAAAAGCATCCACATTTGCCTATAAATAACCCACGCTAGATTAGTCGTAAAACACATATACGAGAACATATTATTCGTTAACGTATTCTTACATGGCATCCCCAAACCTTCATGTTTGGTGTTTTAGGCGTTTATCTGAATCGCTTTCAGACACTGGCAAAGAGTTATATGGTTAGTGTGCATGTTTCATTGAGTTTTGCTTGTTACTACCGTTGTTCTACGAACTAACTATATTAATTAATGTTCATCAACAGATGCATATCAACAGTTGTTCACCATGAAAGTCCACCATGGTGGGTACTTCACGGAACCACCCAAAAGACATTATTTTCGTGGTCTAGAAATTTATGTTGACATGTTAGAAGTGGATGATCTTTCTATGCAACTGCTTGAACAGATCATGAAAGGGCTGGACTATGAAGAACCAAAATATAATAGGTTATATTTTAAGAGGCCGAATGCAGTCTTCTTGACTGGACTGGTAGAATTGAGTACCGACGAAGATGTAGCCAACATACGCCAGTATGTTGACGGTCATACTGTGATTGAAGTGTACATCGAGAAAGTGGAGCTTAACACTTTGAGACTCGTCTCGCCAGAGCATGTAAGAAGTCGACCCGGATTGTCAAAAACCAAACCATCGTCTAGCCGTAGCCTTAAATTTGGATAATTTTATACTGTATTGATTAGTATGTGTTTGTTATGAAATAATCTTGTATAACATCTATGAGTTGTATTTTTAATATGAAACACTTTTTAGACAAATTTCAGACTACTTAAACACTAATTTTCAGACAAATTAAAGACCTTTATTCATGACAAATTAAACAACAACATACAAACAGGAAAGGAACGAAACAACAATGTCGAACTGGAAAAGTACAAAACAACAACACATAAACAACAAAGTACTAAAGCAACACCCGTGCCACCACCTACTAAAAAATTGCTTTAGTTTGATCAATCCAACTTTGTTTCTCACTTACCTTCGCTTGAAGAATTGCGAAGTCTTGCAAAATGTGGTGAATTTCTTCTTTTTCTCGACGATTTCTTCTTTTTCTCGACTAATACGAGTCTCCCTATCTTTTATATCCCCTTTCATCATTTTAATCTCCTTTTCTTCCACTTCGATCCTTATCAAGTGGACTTCCTTCCTGGCCATCATCTGTTTCCACTCTTCTGTCAGTTGGTCTATCTCCTTTTCCCTTTCTGCTATCGCCTTCTGGAGTTTAGGTGGCATTCTTTCAGGTGTAGACGATGGGTTAGATGACGATGCCATTTGTTTACTGAAGAAAGAAAGCAAGTGAAAGAAAGCAAGAAAGAAGGATAGAATGGTGTGAATTATGAATTGCATTTTACTGATATTTATGGATGAAATCTCAGACATGCCGGTGAATTTGAACCACAAATTGGTCTTCAAAAGTACAATAATTGTGGAAAAAAACAGTAAAAGCAAGCAAAGATTCGTGCAAAAAGGACCAAAATTGTCATTTTTTGTCTTATCGCGGGATGGTCGCGGGGTCAGTCGTGGGGAGGGACGAAAATTGTAACCGCGGACATAGATAGGGGGTGCCGCGGGACGTTTTGGCAAAAATAGCGGGCCACGTGAGTCCTATCCCGCGATCGCGGGATTAATCGCGGGTTTTATGGGTATTTCGGCAAATTCGGGAGAGAAATGGGTATTTTGGTAAGTCAAAGTCAAAGTTTGGGTATTTTAATTAAATTCCCTAAAAAGTAACCTTTGATGTTGATACGTTTGAGAGAATTATTAGGAATAGGAAGTGTTTAAATAGCATGAAAGGGTTCATCTAAAATCACTTAACTATTAAAAGGCAACCTCTGAATCGTTTAGAGGTGAATCTTGTTTGGCAAAAAAAAAGTCTGCCTCTTAATGGTTCCAAAACTCTCTTAATGATTTAGCATCTTGGGTCTCCCTTAACCATTCAGCACCCCGATTTCATTCTAAACAAATACCAAACAACCATATTTCATTTTACATTATATCATAAAAGTCTCTTAACCATTCAGACATTTTAATCATTTTGCACTAAACCATTCAGCCAACTGCCAAACTGCCCCTAAGTTCATTTAAACTCGGGAATTTTTCTAGACCCAACAAACAAAGCGGTGATAAAAACTTCACCCTAGTAACTCACCATTTCCTATGTAACCAAACACACTTAGGGTAACCGCTTATCGACAATAATCAACACTCCCACTTACCCTATTAGGTAACATTCTCAGCTATCAAAATGGATTGTTGGCAAACATCTATTACCTGCTAAGAGCCACTGGGTAAGAGTCTTATCCCTCATTTACCAGGTAAGGTAAGATTCTCACTAAGGCAAGTGACACCCTGTAAATATGTTCCACTTGATACTTGGGTCAAGAGGGTGGAATGTACTTGTATTTGTCCTCTTACCCCAAAATCAAAGCGGTAGTTTTTGTAAACACCCAACTTGCAAAAAGGAATCAATCATATATTACAACATTAATTAAACAGCAGAGTTAAATGATCATAAACCCATTCAGAAAGGAATAGGTATAGAACACGCACCCGTTTGACTACTGCTGATGAGTTCTGCACAGGGCGATGGGCTAACTTGACTAGCACCACCACTCACATCAGAACACTTCCACGGAACATTTCTCGGACCACTTGACCCACGAAGATTAATATTAGCCAAACAAATGTCAGTGAAGGGCGAGTTCTTTAGACCCTGGATGACACCAGCCTGCAGGACCTTTTCACCCCATATATTCTTAATCCTAATATGTTTCATAGCTGGTAAAGCGTTTGGGTTGTAGTTTTCGTCGGGATGGTCCCCTACGTCTCCGGCAATCTTGATTCCTTTCCGCATGAAAACATCGGAAACGGTTATGTTTCTTATGATTCCGCCCCTACCGATGTTTGTCTTTAAATGGATTCCGATTCCGGTGTTGTAAAGTGTTATGTGTTCTGCCAACACGTTTGTTACCCCTCCGGCAAACGGAGAGGATCCGGTGATACGTCGGATGGTGATGTCCGTAAGCAATTCCGTATTCATCCCATCCGCTTTTTACGGCCACAAGGTCGTCTCCTGTAGAAATGTAGGAGTCTTCTATGCATACATGGGAACTTGAATCTGCATCAAGAGAACATAATACAGTTAATTAGTTTCGTTTTGTGCATCTTACTTGCACGAAAGGATAAATGGTCTAAACAGACGTTATAGCTTTTTTCATATGGTGTACCTGGATCAATTCCATCGGTGTTTGGAGAGTCTGGTGGGGCCCATATCGAATAACAACATTGCTGTATATGTACAAGAAGACAACAAAGAGAAATAGACAAGGTCAGCAAAGTATATAATTATTTATACATGTCAAAATGTAACAATTTGTGGAGAAACATGGATTTCGCGATGGTTACATATTACCTGCAGTGCAGTATACATACAGGGTGAATGTTCCAGAAAGGTGACATTAGAAATGATGATGCCTCTAGAATCTTTGAACTCGACAAGATTTGGTCGAATGAACTGCAAGCTAGGTTTGTTGTCTCCACATGTTCCACCAAACGTCACCTTGGCCGTCAATGGTCCCATTCTCGCCTGATTAAGGATTATTGGATATATAAAGAATAGTGATCAAGGTTGATTATGAAGACCATTTGTAGAACAAGAACAGGAGAACGTACCTGTAATAATCACATCATATTCATGGAGACCATCTCCATGGATGAAGCTCATGTACCTTCCTCCTCGACGTTCTCTCCCTCTTCCATAAGAAGGCAAAGGAGCAACCAGAGGCCAGTTTGTTGTGTCCTGAAGCATGAATGACAAAAGTGTCCATGGTCAAATCAACGGAATACGATAGAAACTAAGACAATGTTTGGCAAACTAGCTGCCTAGCCGTTGGATGGAAAACTAGCCATTGGTTAATAGTTAGCTGATAAACTAGTCATGTTTGGTAAAAAATAGTTGATAAGCTAGATTGACAATCTAAAACGAGTTTGAAAGATATGTCGGAAAATTAATTGGAAAAATACAAGGGGGAGCTTGAATTGAGATTGTTCTATCAATGTTCCACTTGATTCGAGAGCTTAATCAAGTCGAACTTTACCAATTTCAAGTTTGAGTTTAGGTACAAATACAAACTTGAAACATATAATGAGTTGATTTTGAGTTTATAAGAAAGTAATCTGAATTCTTATTCGAGTACCATGCATGTACTTATGGACCAATTTTGTTGCATATATTCTTGGGTGGAGCTTGAATTGAGATTGTTTTATCAAATATAGTTGTACTAAATATTTACGAGTTATTCGAACAAACTTGCTTTATCAAGCTGGTTCTGATAGGTATTATCAATCATATCAAAATTAAGCTATGATCTTTCTCGAGCCTGCACCAAGAACACACGTTAAACTATAGTGCTGAGGTTGAGTTAGTTTCACATCAAGGTACAGTCTGAGTATAGCCCTTTTTGTTAGTGCCAGTGTGCCACTAATTGTGGTCCATAGAACTCTTTTGATGTGTCATTGTTGAGAACATTTAAGACATTCGGCAAGTAGTCTTTTTAACATCTGTATGAAATATGTTGGCGTCCCACATCTTGGACCATTTATTGTCTATATATGTATATGTTGAAACCTTCCTTCTCTTCTCAAGGGCTCTTTTGAAGAGTAATTTTATGGGGTTCTACATATCCCATAGTTCATCTATTGAATATTCACATGTTATAATTCAACTTTCATCAAGTTTTACTTTTACTCAATTTATCTGGAATTCTGGATTGGTCTAGACTATTAAAAGATAATATAATTTAGTATGTTGCACTTTTCCTTCTTTCGCTCTTGTAGCCATAACCCAAAAGTTCTACTATTATTCTGTTTGGTCCTAGTTTTTTATTTTAAAATTTGTGAATCTAAATCTGCTCTGTACAGTATGTCAGTTATGGAATTATTTGTTTTTTGGACAAAAGCAGCAGAAGACTTGCTCCATAGTATGGGAAGACGGTCCAAAATATCTTAAAATATACAACTTCCCACAGCCCACTCATCCCCAAATTTATTTTAAATTAATAACTTATTAGTAATCCTTCTTTTTAATAGGCAAACCATACTTTAAATAGGAAATTTGATCCTAAAATCTTCAAATAATTAAGAAAGTTAAAAGTTAATAAGTTATGATAATTACTAAATAGATAAGTTTACAAATAAATTTCTTCAATGCTTTTCTAATAAAATTGTCTTCTTTTTAGGTGGGAGTCTTAAAGTAAAGCAACAATGCTATCCTTTACTTAGCTGTAGTATTTATTTCCCAATAATGAAACAAGGGTATGCACATGCGATAGGTCCCGCATGCAAACCTAAGAACCCACTAAACTTTACTATCATCCCCTTCTCCGGTTCTCCTTCAGAAAAAGACAAGTTCACTCCTTTTATATGATTGTGGGTCCCTAACAGACCAAGATTTCCGATTGCTTAAGAAATCCTTAAGTCATCACTACGGGCAAAGTATTATTCTCCAAACACACCATCTTCACTCATTTTATTACTTTAATTAGCAAGAATCCAGAACAAATATAAACTATTTCTGGAAATAGTATTTGATAGTAGCATCTCCAACTCCAACTAGCAATAATGCAAAATAAATCAAATATGTGTATGGACATGTTATTTCAGTAGTTGCTTCTCATAGTTGAATATTCAATATACTTTTCAGGATAACATAAAAAAAAATCTACTGCATTCATCATAATGATCACCAACAAACAAAGAGATCATTTTGACTTTAATCATAACAAAAGAAAAGCAATTAATTTGGAAACTAACGAAGCAATATTTTGGCTCTGAAATCACTTCTAGATTCTAATGTGTCCATTAATTTGAATATATTGGACATTATTCTATACTTAAGTAAAAGATTAAAAAAACCTTTGTTATGCAGATATCTAGCAGATTATGCATGCAGCATTGCACTTGTAGATGTAATGGTCACATGTGTGAAGCTACAAATACAATCTGAACATCAAACAATTTCTCTCAAAATTTGTGCAAAATTTGTTGTTTTCCTTTGTTTTGTAGCAAAAATGAGTCTGTGAACATAATACTCAATATACACGACAAAGATTGAGATGAGACAAACTAGTTCAATGAAGTATTCAAGCTAATGAAACTTGTTTTAAGCTACAATATTTGAGTCTAGGTTCCAAATTTTTGAGTCACAATTAATTTCGTTCAGGTTTAATTACCTTCCAATCAGATTATTGAGAATTTGCAAATAATCAAGAGGTAAAAAATTGCAATTGATTGAGTACCTGTGTAGCCTTGATAACAGCACCTCTAGCTAGATACAGAGTCATTCGACTAGTAAGGTTGAAGCTCTCGGTTAGATAAACACCAGGAGGTACGTAAAGAAGCGTACCTCCTCTCCTCCTCAAATGCTCAATCCTGTAAATAGCCTCCCTAAACGCTTTCGAATTCAACGTTCTCCCATCTCCGACACCGCCAAAATCAGTTATTGATATCTTATCGTTCCGGTATACCATCGGAACAATTCCAGAACACGTAATCACTCCGGCCGACAAGCAGGAGCACTGAAGAAACACTAATACTGACACTAAACAAATAACTACATCCAAAACTCCTCCATGATTCATCTCGTTTTACAAACTCTAAAAATTGCAGAGATTTGGAGCTTATCAACTGTGTCAATGATTTCCTATCACTGAAATTTAGGAAAGTGTAACTTATTAATAGGAAAAGGAGCAAAAATCAGGAAGACGAAATTTGTGGTTAAGATTAGATCCGTGAGAGAAAAGACAAAAGCAGATATGAAGAAATTATGGCGTATATGATTAGATCTAGGCATCTAGCAACATTACAAGAGCAATGTCTGCAACTTTGCAATTATTTGATAATATGAGCATGAGAAATTTAGAACATCAAACCTAATTTAGCAAAGATATATGTGTACGTATGGGAGAGAAGAGGTGTTACTTACGGAGCTGAGATGGAGAAATACGGCGGTGGCGCGGTGGAGCTACCAAGCAGTAAGAATCAGCTGATTTGTGTGCAAGTATTCATCTTGTTTTTGCTATTGTTTTTGTGAGTGGAGAGCGGAAGATAGTAACCGACACGAGACACAATGTTTTTGTCATTAATTTCGGGACCGAACATAATAAAATAATTCTAAATCGACGTTAACAAATTCGAAAATTTTAATTTTCTATCGATTTAACTGGTAAAAGCATATACAATATAAACTTCCGAAAATCCATAATATGTTACAAACCATTTATAAAAAACTTTTAAAACAATCCCTAAAACCATTTATAAAAAACTTTTAAAACAATCCCTAAAATTTCATGTACCGTTATTTAATGCTAATTATTTAAAATCTCTTAAATGTTATAATGAAGCTTTATGTATCGTTTTTAATGCTAATTATTTTATTAATATTTATCTCTAACAATCTTCAAATCCTTAAATCGTGGACTCTTATTAATTAATTTTTATCTCTAATCACATTCAAATCCTCAAAAAACGTCATTCTTTAAACAAATTTATAAAAAAAAAATGATCGCTTTCTCAAAACCACACATTAAACAAATTAGAACATTAAAAATCGAGATATATCGTGTTGCATTGCACGAGTAAACTTTTAGTATTTTTATAATAGAGATTTATATTTTAAAATCTTCAAAAAAATTATATCTATTTTTATAATGTTATATTTTAAACATAAATTATTAATTATGTTATTAAAGTGTCTATATATTTAGTATAATATTATTTCTCACTTAAACGTTTCATTTCTAAGTCATTGATAAGAAATATTTTTTATACTCGTAACTATATATATTTGATAAAATAACGCATCAAATAATTTTTATAAAGTCGTCAATTTTAACAAATTATAAAATTAGTTTTATTTATAAATATCAAAAGTCAGTTCACATCGAAAAATCAAGAATAGATATTTTCAAACAAAAATAAATCAATAACACTAAAATAGATAAACCTATCCACCCTAAAGATATGAATCCCTAGAGGGTCAATAACATATTTATCTGGTTTACGAATTTTTAGTATATACAACTTAGTTCATTGTACCAGAGAACAAACGTTTAAGAAATGTGCGTTTTGTATAAAGAATGCAGAAAATAAAATAATTTTGCATCAAATAAATCATACTAATTTAAGCAAAATAAAGCAATCTACCCGAAAACTAAATTGATCACACTATACTCTCATCCAAAATCAGCTTCTTTTGGGTTTAAGGGATCCGATTAATGCTTATCTATTTTACAGTTGCAAGAAACTCAAACTCAATTTCAGTATTTGAGAAGGTATCTCCCGTAATGTGATATATATTTCAGAGTATTGTCCTGTGTAATTGATACACTATATGACACCATCTCAAGCAAGCACTCCTATCATATTGGTTTCATATTGATTATGGAGTTGTAGGTGGGTGGTATGGAGTCAAAGTATTTGACTTCCCCTCATTGTGTAAAAATGTCAATGTTTTCGACCCTTTTAAAAAATAAAGAAAATAAAATTTTAGAGTTTTTGTGTTGTTCTTTCCTTTGACTGATTCTATAAGATCATGTTGGATTGTTATATTAAATAGAAGAGTAAATTACATATTTGGTCCTTGTGTTATAGTGGTTTTAACACTTTTGGTCCCTAAAATGAAATAATTACACTGAGCATCCTTGTGGTTTTTATTTTATAACGTGTTTGGTCCCTAAAATTGACGCCGTCCAAAATTGGTCCGTTAAAGTGGTCATGTGCAAAGCACATGATGGGTATTTTGGTCATTTTATCCATTTTTCTTATTTTAAATTAATAATAAAAACTAAAAACCAAAATAATAAGATCTTGACACTTGTCCCTCTTTTTCACCACCACCACCACCACCCCGTTTCTTTTCCGGTCATCTTCTCCAGCCACTATCACATCTCCGGCCACTGTTACTGTGTTCTCCTTTTTTAGGGTTTTTTTCGTTTTTTCCCGTTTTATTTCTTCATCTGGGTTTTCAATCTATCGGTGGAAACCCTAAATCTAAATAAACAAACAAAAAAATCCCTAAATTTGGATGTGGATGAAGCATTCGATTAATCTGGATGTGAACACCTAATTTATTCAACCTCTTACATCTATAAACATGAAATCAAAACACAAAACAAATTAATTAGATTAGATTTTCTACAGTTCACAGTGATGAAATCAGAAGATGAAGAAGTCGTGGATGAGTTTGCATAAGGATGGAGATAACAATTTCATCAGGTAACGATCTGGAGGGGAACGACAAAACCCTAAATCGTGATTACCATCGATTTGGGGAAAAGGGGAACGACAAACCCTACTTGCAGGGGGAAGAAGATGAAGACGAGGGAGAAGAAGATGAGTTTGCAGGTCGATGGAGGCCGCCGGCGTTCTTCAGATCTGCTCCCATGCTTCTCGACGGCGTGTTTGATGAATGAATGTGGCGGTGGTGGTGGTGGGTGGAGGATGAACGGCGGTGGTGGTGGGTGGACAGTGGGGTTGATGGGAGAATAGGAGGGAGGAGAGGAGGAGTATTGCTACTGGGATGAAGGTTGTGAGAAGAAATGAAGAAGAAGAAGAGGGTTTTGGTGATTTCTTGATGGTGAAGGTGGACTCCATTGTTGTTTGTTGTTGTTGATGATGATGAAGAAGTTGTGTTCCAATTCTTCCCTGAAATGCAAGACGCTGATTTCTTGTTTGTTTTTAGAGTAAATTACATATTTGGTCCATGTGGTATAGTGGTTTTAACACTCTGGGTCCCTAAAATGAAATAATTACACTGAGCATCCTTGTGGTTTCCACTTTATAACGTGTTGGGTCCCTAAAATGAACGTCATCCAAAATTGCTCCGTTAAACCACCCATGTGCACGGCACATGATGGGCAAATATGTCATTTCGCCTAATTCTTTAAAACCATAGGGACCAAATATGTAATTTACTCTAAACCTTAAAACTAAACCAAATATGTCATCCTGTTGATTCATTTCAGACACCCCTCCTCCCCCCCCCATCGGAGAAACCCACGAACACCACAACGAGGACCACCATTGGAGACCCCTCGGAGAAACCCACGAACACCGCACTGGAGAAACCCACGAGCACCACCGTTGGAGGCTCCCTGGAGAAACCCACGACCACCGCCATGGAAAAAACCACGAACACCACCTCACCTTCACTGCACCACCGCCTCCCCTCCCCTCGTTTTCTCCAACAACACCTCCCAACCACCGTGAAAAACATAGTGCCACCTTCTCATTGATGCAGAAACTGACAAGTCCTCGTTGAACCTCCATGGATCTCACCGGCCAACGTAAAGTACCCCCAAATTCATTTGAAGGGCCATCGTGGTTGTATTTTTGTTTTATTTTTTTTGTATGAAAAACCAAAGCAAGAGCATATTGTGTTAAAGATTTGTGTTTTTTATGTAATTTGTTATAAATATGAAGTTTGGTTAATCTTTTTAGAGTAAATTACATGTTTGAAGCAATTTTCTGGGGTTTTGAACCCCCTTCTTCTCCCTCCTCTTGCGATCTGGGTCTGCAATTTGGGTTTCTTTGGAGATCAATGGGTCCATTCTTGGATTTAATACTTGAGAGATAAGGTGTAATGGGTTTGTGATCTGGGTGTAAGGGTTTTCATCTTTGCCGATCGGAATCTTTGCTGGAAAATCGAAAGGTCTCGACGTGGTGGGTTTTGGGTTTCATTTTGATTTTGGGTTTCATTTTGATTTTGGGTTTCATTTTGATTTTGAGAGCTTGAATTAGTTTTGGGTTTTATTTTGATTTTGGGAGCTTGAATTAGTTTTGGGTTTGATTTGTGTCTGAATCTTGGTGGTGGTGGTAGTGTGGTGGTGGTGGTGGTTAGACACTTCATTCAAGATATATATATATATATATATATATATATATAGGGGAGGTATCCGTTGCAAACCAGTCAGTTTGTGCAAACCTCGTACAAACCAATCTACCAATCACGTAACTTTGTTTTTTTATCCATAAGGGTATTTTAGGGCTTTTAGCATATTGTTTCATCTCCACCAATCACGTAACTTATTTTTTTATATCCATAACTTCTTTTTTATATCCATAAGGGTATTTTAGGGCTCTATCGGAAAATATAGATTCATGAAGCCAAATTATATATTCATGAAGCCAAATTTTATATTCATGAAGCCAAAATATAGATTCATGAAGCATCAACAAAAAAAATTGCAGATTCATCATTGTAGATTGGTTTGTACGGGGTTTGCACAAACTGACTGGTTTGCAATTGAGACTTCACCCAAAACTAATTCAAGCTCCCAAAATCAAAATAAAACCCAAAACTAATTCAATCTCTCAAAATCAAAATGAAACCCAAAATCAAAATGAAACCCAAAATCAAAATGAAACCCAAAACCCACCACGTCGAGACCTTTCGATTTTCCAGCAAAGATTCCGATCGGCAAAGATGAAAACCCTTACACCCAGATCACAAACCCATTACACCTTATCTCTCAAGTATTAAATCCAAGAATGGACCCATTGATCTCCAAAGAAACCCAAATTGCAGACCCAGATCGCAAGAGGAGGGAGAAGAAGGGGGTTCAAAACCCCAGAAAATTGCTTCAAACATGTAATTTACTCTAAAAAGATTAACCAAACTTCATATTTATAACAAATTACATAAAAAACACAAATCTTTAACACAATATGCTCTTGCTTTGGTTTTTCATACAAAAAAAATAAAACAAAAATACAACCACGATGGCCCTTCAAATGAATTTGGGGGTACTTTACGTTGGCCGGTGAGATCCATGGATTAGTCGGTGTAAATAAACTGGCTCGAACACCATGGTTACCCCATAAAATCTTGGTGCTATAGAGAATCAATTATAATGTCCATAAACATGTTTAACAAGGCCATTATGTAAAGCCCGTGTCCCGGTACGTTTATTGTTTAATTTTAATTATTTAAAGTGTTTACCTTTAATTGTTTTGGTTAGTGGTTTGGTGTCAAAAAGGACCAAAATGTTAGCTTTTGTGTCATTTTGTTGTAGTTTGTGAGGTAAGATGTTGGATTGTTGAGGGGCCATTCATGGACTTGGACAAAAGTGAGTATGGATTTGGCCCATGCAGTTTTTGTAAAAAAAAAACCCCATAATTTTTAGATGGTGTGGTAGCCGTGAGTTTGATTCAATAGAAAGCAAAACCCTTTTTACTTCTTCTCTTCTTGTTTTTCCCTGCGGCGCCGTGAAGCTCCCCCTCCCTCTCGTTTTTCTTTTCACGCAGCAAACAAACCCCATGAACCATTATTCTCCTTTTGTCCAAGTGTGGTGCGGCAGAGAGAGAGAGAGAAAACGAGGAGTGAGAGAGGAGGAGAGAAACCGAGAGAGATAGAGCGGCGAGAAGAGAGAGAGAGGGAGTTCGCCGGAAAGTGTGGAGGTCGCCGCCGTCGTTGTCGTGTCCGCCGGAGAAGAAGAGTGAAGGTGTCGGGTTCCGTCGTTGTGTCGTCATCGAGGTAAGGTTTCACTCGGCGTTTCTTTTCTTTTCGTTTTCGTCACCGGAGGACCACCGCCGGCCGCCACTGCCGCTGCCGCGCCGCCACTGTGGTGGCTGGGTGTCGGGTGGCGGTGGTGGTGTGAGTCGTTGGTGCACGCGGTAGGGTGATCAAGAGGGTAGTGGTCTCGCGGTGGTTTGCGGGTTGTTTTATTTTCTCGTCGATGAACCGCCGCCGGCCGCCGTCGACAACCACCACTGCCGGAGGGCAGAGGGTAGTGCGTGGCCATGTCTTTTTAGTAATCACCGTTGAATCCGTTAAGCCTTGGCTTAATCGTTTAAGCCGTTTCGTTAAAACCGTCGTTTTTATAATCATCAATTCATGTGAAAAATGGTGCAGCCACTGTTTTTGCGACGGCTATAACTTTTCTGTCGTAACTCCGTTTGAGCCGAAACTGGCGCCCATGGTTCAAGTTCAGGGTCGGGCACGTTTTCCGTGTTTTAGCGGAAAACTGGTTCGGTCTCTAGCTGGGCGAAAAAGTGGTCGCAAGTTCGGTGTTTTGTCATTTCATGTGAAAATTTCTGGAATCTGCCTTAATCTTGCGAAAACCATAACTTTCTGCTCGTAACTCGGTTTGGGGTGAAACCGGTGTCAAACGTTCCCTTTTTGAGTCTAGAAACTTTTCTGTGTTTTGTGCAAAACCCAGTTCGGGACGTAGCATGGGTCGATTTGTCGTTTTATACTGAAGGGTGCTGAATTCCCCTGTTCCGGAAACCGTTCTTGTAAAATCCGTAGTAAATTGTAGAAAAATCGTTAGGAGGCGTATAATATGTCCTTGGAACCCTAACTCAGAGTACTTTATGGTAATGAAATAATATTGGGAATTTTCTGGGTTTAAAGGGGTCGAAACAGGTACCGAACAGACCTGTTTTGGGTGAGCGGAATTTAGTTTTAGTGACGGTTTAAGCGTGTGTCGTGTCATAGAGTCCGGGTCTCGTATTGACACGTTTTAACATGCATTTAGGTGCTGGGAAGTGACCGTAATTGTGAAGCTTGAATTGTGTTATTAAGCTGGGCGCGCATTCGAGGTGAGTTCTCTCACTGTGTAGTTAGGGGTTGTATGCATGTCATAATAGTTTGTATGTACTACTGTCTTTGTGGTGTGAACTAGTTGTTTGTGGTGTGTAATATTTGATTGGTTTGAATGCTTGGTTTAAATGTTTTACATTACAATTCGGTGGGACCGAGGCCTCGATGGTACTGAGGTGTTGGATACATTACAATTCGGTGGGACCGAGGCCTCGATGGTACTGAGGTGTTGGTTACATTACAATTCGGTGGGACCGAGGCCTCGATGGTACTGAGGTGTTGGTTACATTACAATTCGGTGGGACCGAGGCCTTGATGGTACTGAGGTGTTGGATACATAATTACTTGTAGATGTTTACTCGTTTTATGTAACTGTGATGTTGTTGCTTATGTGCGGATAGGGGTGATGTGTGTATAATTCCTATCTGCGCATGTGTTGGAATTCACTAAGCTTCGTGCTTACCCTTTCCCAAAAAAAACTGTGGTTTCAGGTACGGGCGGCTCCAAGGCGTGACGAGTACACACTGGCGCGCGAGAAGAGCTGGTTGCTTTATGATTTTAATAACTAAACGTTTATTCCGCTGGTTTTATTTTATAAAGACATTAATTATGTGTTTGCAAACGAAACGTTGGGATCATTTATTGAGTTGTTATCAATGAATTGTTTATTTAAAAATTTAAATTTGCTTGTAATTTTTGGGACGTTACAACTTGGTATCAGAGCACAACTTGAGTGAATCAAACGCACCTCGGTGTGTTTGGTCTCAAGTTGCGGCTGGGAAATTTTCAAATTCTTTATTAAATCTTTTGGAAATAAAAGAAAAAGTAAAGACCCGTTCGAGGAACGGTGATCGGATGCGCAGTGTGTACAGTCAGCCGGAGTCAAAGGGGAAAGGTACAATACTTAGTGTTTTATTGCTTTCTAGATCATAGAGTATGCATGCTAGATTGCCTGTTGTGGACACTATGCTGTATGTTGAACTACTTGCTATTAGGAATTTATGCTAATTATGATAGGTTACTAAGTGGATGCTCTCTAGGTTGTATGCAGTAAGAGATTTATAGCCTTAGAATATTCGATTTAGTTCTATTGCGCAGCTCTTGTTTGAGTCCAACCGTTCTAGGATAGAGTCTTGTATTCGACTGTCTATTTATTTCGCACTGCATATAATCGGGTATTCGCGAGGTCACTCGTCATAATTAGTAGGGATTCGGTAGTAGCAAGGGTAGTGGGATAAGAAGAAATTCCTAGGGAGCTAGGAAGGGTGGGTGTATATATATGCTGGTGCGGGCATATGGTTTATTATATATATAATTGTTGTCGTATGATCGGGGTGACCGATGGTTTATTATATATATAATTGTTGTCGTATGATCGGGGTGACCGATGGTTTATTATGTATACAATTGTTGTTGTCTGATCGGGGAGACCGATGGTTTTATATATACAGTAGTTGTATGAGTTTGCCTGCTTAGGATATGTTCTTGAACTGGCATGTGTGGATTAATTGTATTATGTGTATAGTTTCGGCGGGAAACTACTTGGACCCTCGGGATGAGACTCGGAACGAGCGATGATAGGTGTGGAAGGTAGTAGTAGAGCTCCTACTACCGGAAGCACAAGATCAATGCTCGAGTCGGGGAAGTCACGAGGAATCCAAGGAGTTGAGCGTAAGTGTTGTTAGTATGAGTTATTATGTGCTAGTAACGCGTTGTATTGTCTACCCGGAATAGCCATCACAAGGAGGAACGACTATAGTAAACCTACTAGTACATGTGTGTACTTGTTTTGCTTTGATGGGATGACCGTTGGGGTAGTGTCGAAGGTTATGAATTAGTAGTCGTTGGAATAAAAGGACGATTCTAGTATTAGTCACCTGGAGTGATGATGAGGATGATGTTTGTTTCGGGCCAAGATGGAAGATTGTGCTAGAGTCATAGGCTATAGAGCCGACTTGGATTTGAGGAAAAATCGTAGGGATTATTTAACGTAATTTCCCATCTTGCCCTAAGAGGTTTAAATGTCCGGAGGACGATAGTGGATTGGAGAGGTATGGAGGAGTATGAGTCAAGACGTTGAATGCCGACTGAGTCATGCACAGAGTTTATTATGAAAATAGGATTGCATTAACTAATTTTTTGTGTTTCCAATCCTTATATGGATTGTGTTTTGGAATTTTGGGAAATGTTTAGCACACACACAAGATTTCGAATTATAATTTTGAAAATGCTTGAAACCGTTTTATCACGGGAGTTGGAAACTTTGTAAAAGATTGTTTCATTTGTTTATTTTCCAACGGTTCTTTCGGGTACGATGTTATCCATGTTTTGTGGTGGTTAAGATGTTGGGTAAGTGACTACGGCTTGAGACTCTAACATTAGAACTCCTCCACATGTGTTAGAGTTGAGACGGAAAGTTACATTCCACGATGTCTGTATAAAGGCTATTTTGGTGATTGTTTAAAATGAGTTTGGAATTCCGGTGTTGCTTAACTTTTCGTTCGAGAGTTTGTATTACTAAGTGTTTTATTGCAAATAATTCAGTGTGTGGATTGATTCATGCGTGACATAAGTGATGCATGGAGGAATTTTGGTAACATTTCATAAGGAGTTGTTTAGCGCGCTTTTTAGTCAGCTAAAGGTTTTATTGACATTTTCATGAAAATGCGATTTATCGACTTAGGGGTATGCATACTGGGTTAACCTTTGTTCTCGACATTTTGATGAACGAGTCGTGCATGAAAATGTTTTAGTTCCTTTTTGTCGAAATGAAAGACCATTTGATCCAAGGAGTGTTTTAATGTTGTAAACATCATGCATACGATTTCAATGTGTTATATTTTGGAAATATAAATGCGTAGATTTTTGACATTCGGTTAATTTAGAATTACCGTTCATTTTTTTTTGGGAAATTAAAAACTTTTGCTTTGGAGGAAACGAGTATTTTGAGCATTTTCGATAAATACATTTTTTTAAACTATAATGTTTTGACATTATATGTCCCAAGTACGAAACTTGAGGAAGTGTTACAAGCTTGCATGCCTGCCCCCAGTTTGAAATTTTACGAGGTTTTTAGTCGATATTTCCAATTATTAGAAGCGGACTGGTTTCTGTCTTCAAGTTTGAATCTTACACGAGGCAGTTGTGTTTTAACAAAAATATATTTGTAAACCGTGTCATCGTTTTGTGTGACTAGCTGACGCGCGAAAAATTTGTGGCGAACCCTGTGCAACGTCATTTTATGATTAAAAAGAAGAATTTTTGAATCAAATGTCGTGAAACTTATTTTGAATTATGTGCACACCTTTGTCGGACCCTGTTTAAGGTCAAGCGGTTACTTTAAGTGCACGACATGAGTCAATCCATACTGGAATCGAGGCGGTTCATTTTAAAGAAATTATTTATTACGCTTTGCTTTGTGTGAGTAAACCGAACTGCAATGGGACGATTTTCAACATGATTTTCCTACGTGGGACGAGCGTGTCCAGTTTTGCGTAACTATCGACCTGGTAATAGTAGTTTTATTATATACGATCTTTTGAGATGAAAATCCTGATGCTGAAAATATTTTGTAAAGGATTTTGTGAACCATTTGGGGAAATGTGCTTTTAAGCGTCATGTGTCATTTCGAGAATTTTTTTTTTGGGAGTGAGTCCTTTTGGAAAACTCTTTTGTTTAACCCGTGTTGAGTCTGAGACTAAGGTTGATTTTAGAGTATTGCTTGCTTGAACTTTGTTTAAACGCATTTTTCCGACCTATGGGTCTAGCAAGCGTGGAGCATTTTGCTCGGTTTTGACTTGGAGTTAGTCATGGGCCTATTGCCCGGGTTTAATGGCTCGATGTGGAGTCTAGTTGATGAGTTGTTTTTGTCGCACCGTTTGGCATTCTTTGCACGTTGAGCGTTTACATGTTTGGGTGAGTGAGTCAATCCGGAATAGGCATGTTGTGGTAGGCTGTTTGCTTTGGATCCTTAGACACGATAGTCAGACGTTGGTAATGGTCGGTTGGGTATCTCCGGGTGGGACCCCGGTATTCATGTGTTTTAACCTAGACTTTCCAGTAAGTACTAGGAGGATATAGTTGTGGGCACTTACCTGGGAGGTAGTTCCGGTGTGCTGGGTCTTGAGGCGTTACCTGGGAGGTAGACGTCAAGGTGTATCCTCGATACGGTGTGACTTGGCTTCGTAGAGCAAGTGTGGATGATACGTCGACGGTGGAAGGTAGGTATTCCACGCGCGTTAGTACTGTAGGCCGAATAGTATCGGTTAAGGGATTGATGCCCTTTGTTATTAAGAGAATAAATGCGCATCAACCATTTCGAGGTAAGTGGTATATTTAGGTGTCTACTTTTGGGCTTGAGGCCAAACACCTTAGTATAATCGGAGAGTTGTAGCCGATTTTAAGATAATCATGGTGATGGTAGTAGTAACCCTGAAATGATCACTTGTGATGAATGGTTATGGTGGAATGACCTACGTGTGTGTTAGTTGTTTTGGTTGTGGGGGATATCTATTTGTGTTAGTGTCTAGGATAATGCCACGCTTTTTGAGTTATTGTGATCGGTTGGACCGATGTTCGGCGGGTGGCCGATGTTTGTTATTGTGATCGGTTGGACCGATGTTCGGCGGGTGGCCGATGTTTGTTATTGTGATCGGTTGGACCGATGTTCGGCGGGTGGCCGATGTTTGTTATTGTGATCGGTTGGACCGATGTTCGGCAGGTGGCCGATGTTTGTTATTGCAATCGGTTGGACCGATGTTCGGCAGGGGGTCGATGTTTTGTTAATATAAGTTATTGAAAACCTTTGGAGTCTATTAGAATTCGTAGAAGTTAATCGTCAATTAATGATAGGAGGGATCGTAATCGAGCATCCTGTAGAGTACTACTGGTGAGCAGCTTTAGAGTGGATTGAGCTTGAGATTTGACTCGGGATGTATGGAATATCTAAGGTTGGGGACAACCGTAGTCGCTTGGCTAGGAATGATTTCAATTGTCGGGGTGTTCTGCCGATCATAATCCCAGTGTCTTAGAAAGAGTACGTTAGTAAGAATAGTATTCGAGAAGTTTAATAGGGGTTTCAAGTGGACTTAGGAACCTGAGGTTGAGATGAGGGATAACTATCCGGAGCTATTCGTAGGCAGAGACTTCGAGGGCGAAGTCTAATCCAAGTGGGGGAGAGTTGTAAAGCCCGTGTCCCGGTACGTTTATTGTTTAATTTTAATTATTTAAAGTGTTTACCTTTAATTGTTTTGGTTAGTGGTTTGGTGTCAAAAAGGACCAAAATGTTAGCTTTTGTGTCATTTTGTTGTAGTTTGTGAGGTAAGATGTTGGATTGTTGAGGGGCCATTCATGGACTTGGACAAAAGTGAGTATGGATTTGGCCCATGCAGTTTTTGTAAAAAAAAACCCCATAATTTTTAGATGGTGTGGTAGCCGTGAGTTTGATTCAATAGAAAGCAAAACCCTTTTTACTTCTTCTCTTCTTGTTTTTCCCTGCGGCGCCGTGAAGCTCCCCCTCCCTCTCGTTTTTCTTTTCACGCAGCAAACAAACCCCATGAACCATTATTCTCCTTTTGTCCAAGTGTGGTGCGGCAGAGAGAGAGAGAGAAAACGAGGAGTGAGAGAGGAGGAGAGAAACCGAGAGAGATAGAGTGGCGAGAAGAGAGAGAGAGGGAGTTCGCCGGAAAGTGTGGAGGTCGCCGCCGTCGTTGTCGTGTCCGCCGGAGAAGAAGAGTGAAGGTGTCGGGTTCCGTCGTTGTGTCGTCATCGAGGTAAGGTTTCACTCGGCGTTTCTTTTCTTTTCGTTTTCGTCACCGGAGGACCACCGCCGGCCGCCACTGCCGCTGCCGCGCCGCCACTGTGGTGGCTGGGTGTCGGGTGGCGGTGGTGGTGTGAGTCGTTGGTGCACGCGGTAGGGTGATCAAGAGGGTAGTGGTCTCGCGGTGGTTTGCGGGTTGTTTTATTTTCTCGTCGATGAACCGCCGCCGGCCGCCGTCGACAACCACCACTGCCGGAGGGCAGAGGGTAGTGCGTGGCCATGTCTTTTTAGTAATCACCGTAGAATCCGTTAAGCCTTGGCTTAATCGTTTAAGCCGTTTCGTTAAAACCGTCGTTTTTATAATCATCAATTCATGTGAAAAATGGTGCAGCCACTGTTTTTGCGACGGCTATAACTTTTTAGTCGTAACTCCGTTTGAGCCGAAACTGGCGCCCATGGTTCAAGTTCAGGGTCGGGCACGTTTTCCGTGTTTTAGCGGAAAACTGGTTCGGTCTCTAGCTGGGCGAAAAAGTGGTCGCAAGTTCGGTGTTTTGTCATTTCATGTGAAAATTTCTGGAATCTGCCTTAATCTTGCGAAAACCATAACTTTCTGCTCGTAACTCGGTTTGGGGTGAAACCGGTGTCAAACGTTCCCTTTTTTAGTCTAGAAACTTTTCTGTGTTTTGTGCAAAACCCAGTTCGGGACGTAGCATGGGTCGATTTGTCGTTTTATACTGAAGGGTGCTGAATTCCCCTGTTCCGGAAACCGTTCTTGTAAAATCCGTAGTAAATTGTAGAAAAATCGTTAGGAGGCGTATAATATGTCCTTGGAACCCTAACTCAGAGTACTTTATGGTAATGAAATAATATTGGGAATTTTCTGGGTTTAAAGGGGTCGAAACAGGTACCGAACAGACCTGTTTTGGGTGAGCGGAATTTAGTTTTAGTGACGGTTTAAGCGTGTGTCGTGTCATAGAGTCCGGGTCTCGTATTGACACGTTTTAACATGCATTTAGGTGCTGGGAAGTGACCGTAATTGTGAAGCTTGAATTGTGTTATTAAGCTGGGCGCGCATTCGAGGTGAGTTCTCTCACTGTGTAGTTAGGGGTTGTATGCATGTCATAATAGTTTGTATGTACTACTGTCTTTGTGGTGTGAACTAGTTGTTTGTGGTGTGTAATATTTGATTGGTTTGAATGCTTGGTTTAAATGTTTTACATTACAATTCGGTGGGACCGAGGCCTCGATGGTACTGAGGTGTTGGATACATTACAATTCGGTGGGACCGAGGCCTCGATGGTACTGAGGTGTTGGTTACATTACAATTCGGTGGGACCGAGGCCTCGATGGTACTGAGGTGTTGGTTACATTACAATTCGGTGGGACCGAGGCCTCGATGGTACTGAGGTGTTGGATACATAATTACTTGTAGATGTTTACTCGTTTTATGTAACTGTGATGTTGTTGCTTATGTGCGGATAGGGGTGATGTGTGTATAATTCCTATCTGCGCATGTGTTGGAATTCACTAAGCTTCGTGCTTACCCTTTCCCAAAAAAAACTGTGGTTTCAGGTACGGGCGGCTCCAAGGCGTGACGAGTACACACTGGCGCGCGAGAAGAGCTGGTTGCTTTATGATTTTAATAACTAAACGTTTATTCCGCTGGTTTTATTTTATAAAGACATTAATTATGTGTTTGCAAACGAAACGTTGGGATCATTTATTGAGTTGTTATCAATGAATTGTTTATTTAAAAATTTAAATTTGCTTGTAATTTTTGGGACGTTACACATTAACGTTTGACATTTTGCATCACGACAATATAGGGCCGTGGAAAGCAAAGCGTGTGTCAGTAAATATGTTGTTTTGGGATCTAGCGACACAAAATCAATGCAAAATAAAAAACAGGAAGAGGTTGAAAATATTCTTCACACAATGTTGTTATAGAGGAATGAAGTTTAAGAAAGATGGTTGTAGTTTGTGATAACCTACTGCATGGAGATATGCACAACGATGGGGTATTTTTTGGTTCATTCAGTGGTTGAGATCGAACCCATGAGTTATGACATGTTTTGTATTTAGGCAAAGTTACTCCATGCTTTTGTCAGCCGAGCTATATGTCAGAGGCATTATATATTTATTATTACCATTGTAACGACAATGCTAACTATTTAAGAAAACACGAGAACAACAAATCATGTGCAAATCACATATGATTTTACATTTAAAAAAAATGGACGATGGTTTCTTTAAATCATTTATGATTTTTTACGTGAATCATGTATGATTTTGTACATTAAGGTTCTCTTGATTTTTTAAATAGTTAACGTTCTCGTTTGAACCTATCTCTACTAACTTGTATTTATTAAAATGATCGGTGAAATCAACTAAAGCTGTATAGAATTTACTTAAATGAAAAAAATAGAAAACAAGAGTTCATTTTACTTTCATCCTTTTTCCCTTCCCTTCTTTTTTCATTCGTTCGTTAAAAAAAGAGTTTACGCTGTGTTCTCGAAACTCATTTTACGAAGGAAAGGAAAGGAAAGGCAGGGAAAGAGGAGGAAAGTAAAAAAAATTCGTGTTCTCGAAATTTTGTTAGGAGAGAAAGGAAAGGAAACTGAAGAAAAATAATGATAAGTTTCCTTCCAAAACTTTCCTCCCAAATGTGGGAGGAAAGGGGAGGAAAGGAAAGGATATGAAAACAATTAAAAACATTTAAAAACATTTAAAAACATTTACTAAATTTATTAAAATTACAAAACTACCCGATCTTTCATTATAAAAGATATATTTTAAGGGTATTTTAGTAAAAATAACGTCTTTCCTTTCATTTTCTCTCCTATTCAAGAACACGAAAAAAATATTTTCTTTCCTTCCTTTTCCTTTGCTTTCAAGAACACAAATAAAAAAAATATTTTCCATTCATTTTTTTTTCTTTTCTCTCCTCCTGATTAGAGAACACAACGGTAGTAAACACAACCATAGGTACTAGAGAGTATGCCCTTTGTACCAAAATACCCTTTAAAGAAATTAAACCTACCTACACGCTGCACGCATCCAACGCCTCCAAATCGCTGGACTTCGACTTCACCAGATCGACTTCTCCACGGGTAATCTTCTCTCGATTTCATATACATTGTACTCTCCTCTCGTTTTCATTTTTTTTGTGATTTCGTCTAATTAAAACATGTGATTTCATCGTTGGATATGCGCTCAAAAACCTACCTGATCCTGAGTTGGATATTAAATTGTATGTATACAAAGACCAACCTGATCGATTTTTTTGGCGATTTCTTCTAGTATGTTTGTTTATTCAACAATGGGTTCTGTTTGGACATATAATTGATTTGTATCAAAAACCATGGCCATGTTGCTGTGTATGCATGCATATACTTGCTCTGAATCAAGAAATCATCTTTAGGGGGTGTTAGGGATTGCTTATCTTTTTGACTTATATGCTTATTAAAAATAAGTTATTTTTAGTGTTTGGATTGAAAAAGAGAAAAGTGTTTATGAGTTTTCCCTACAACAAATAAGCTGTTTTTGATAAGTTAATTCATTCTAACTTATTTAAAACTGCTTAAAACTTATTTGTCCAAATTACATTTTTACCTCCAACTCTTTTCTAATGACATAAGTTAATAAACATTTTTAAAAATAAACATAAGTTATTTTAAATAAGCAATCCCAAACACCCCTTAGGCCCTTAGGGTGCGTTTGGTTCGCCAGATTCCGACGGAATTGGAATGGTCAATTCCATTGACCAAATTCCATTGTGCTGTTTGGTTTGCAATGGAATGGAATTGAATTCCATGAATTCCCTCCCATTAAGGAATTCACCATTCCTTCATACAAGTGATGGAATTGAAATCCATTCCACTCAATTTTTTAAAAATGACAATACTACCCCCATTCCAATAGTCCAGCACCAATTCACCGCCGACCAACACCAATTCCGGCCACCTTGTCCAGACTCCGGTGACCATCATCGGCTACTGTCAGCGCACGCACTACCACAGATCACCGCATCGACCTTCTCCCCTTCTCGTTTTCTTGCTCGATCACAAACCTGCAGAACCACCTTCGTCTTCAATCGATTTCCCACAGCACCGTATCCCTCCCCCTTAATCGACGATGCTTGTGTACTATAGAATGTTCCAGATTCGAAGCATTCTCCACGTCTCTATAGAATCGTCGCTGGAATCAGGTTAATTCATTACCAAAATTAAAACTGAAATTGATGTTAATTCATTACCAAAATTAAAAAAAAAGATGTTTTTTATTATAACTTAATTATCAAAAATTTAAATGTTAATCTTATTATTATTATTATTATTATTTGTACTTAAAAAAGATTATAGCAATATGTCAAATAAAGGGTATTTTTGTCATTTTCATAATTCCATTCTGATTCCATTGCAAACCAAACAGACATATTCCAATTTCTTTGACAGATTCCATTCCAATTCTGTCAACCAAACAGGTGGTCAAACTTGACAACATTCCATTCCAATTCCTTCCAGATTCCAATTCCTTTGACAGATTCCATTCCTTCAGAAATCATTATGCGAACCAAACGCACCCTTAGTATGCTTGGGCAGATTCGATTTTTGGTTGCTTGGCCATGTTGCCCTTTGTGTGTTGCTAAATATAAGTCTTCTCAATTATGAATTTGAGTAATTTTCATTTCGGTATATCAAACGCAATATAAACGGAACTTCAAAAGGAATTTTGTAATAATCCACCTTGAGTTAATCCATCGGCCCGGCCCAGCCCATTTTGGCCCAAACCCATATAACTTCTTTATGCCTGCAAGACCGGCAGATAACTTCCCGCCAAAACTCCTTCACAAGCCTACGCCCTTCTCTCTTTCCCGCCATTTTCATCTTCCCCAAAATTCATCTTTCACCGCTTCACGACTTTCACCACCGGAGTACTTCTGATTTCAAAACCACACAATTTCAGGTACGCTCCTCATCACGTTAATTACACGTTGGTTGATATGTGTTTTATTATGATGTTTGATTCTTGTATCGAGTGTATTATGTGGTAATACGAATAGTAGGGTTATACTTCGAACTGCATGTTAAAATTCGTTCATCATTTTTTGAGGTGCTTAAGACCTGTATTTAGTTTCTCAAAAGTTTGGAAATCTGTGATTTGTACTGATATAGTAGTTCTGATAGGACTAGGGTTTGTGAAAAAGCTGTGATTCGGTTCAAGTATGACTAAAGAAGAAGCACAGAATGGAAGAGATGCCATGTTAATTGACGATCCTGAGCCCCAAAATGCGCAAGTAGATGCTTTTCCCGACGGATTCAATCCTAATTATCTCAAAGTTTATTACGGTAATTGTTTCTAAATCAATTTATACTCGTAAATTATTGTAGTTATTATTAGACGATATGATGATAACCATGTTTTGTATTTGAATTGGTATTTATCTTTGGTAGGTGTATTTATCTTTGGTAGGTATTTTTCTCTTCTTTATAGGGATTATTTTGTATATATATATCCGATGGAATGGAATGAGGGGGCAAGGAGATTTACAATTTATTTTGGTATCAGAGCATACCTAAACCAAATCGTTTTTTTTTCCGGCCTTCCTCTTCTCTGCTTGTTGCCGCCGATCAGGCGCCTTCTCTTCTTCTTCCACCATGACTGCACCTGATTCTTCTTCTTCTAAATCTCCCTTTCACCCTGCTTTTGGTGTTAATAACATCAAGAATTCTATCCCTCTCATCCTCGATCGATCCGATGGTCAATATGCCTCCTGGATGGAACTATTTAACATCCATGTTTGTGCCTACAACGTTCTCGATCATATCAATCCCAAAGCCTCTCGACCTGCTGATGTCGATGACTCCACCTGGCTTCGCCTTGACGCCATTGTAAAACAATGGATATTCGCCACCATCACTCCCGATCTCCTCCAAACAATTATAAAACCCGGGGCCACCGCTCAAGAACTATGGGATCGTTTACAGGAGATCTTTCAGGATAACAAGGCTACGCGATCCATTTACCTCGAAGAACAATTCAATACCACTCGTCTAGAGGCTTTCTCCACCATCAACGAATACACTTCCGCAAGATCAACTCGCCAATGTAGGTAATCCTATCTCTGAAACAAAAATGGTTCTCCAATTGATTTCAGGTTTAACCAAAGGCGAATACGATACCGTGGCGACACTGATTCAACAAACTGAACCTTTGCCAAGCTTCAACAAAGCCTGCTCTCAACTCATATTGGAGGAAACTCGACGCAAAAATAATCCTCCCATGCCGCTCAAGCGCTTGTTACGCAAAAATCCACCGATCCTGGTCCTAACGACGTTACTCCCTCCGACACCGCCAACAGCACCAACACCACCACACGTGGCGGACGAGGTGGTTACCGGGGATATCAGCGCGGCGGTCGTGGCTCCTATCGTGGTCGCGGAAGGGGACGAGGACGCAACAACTTCAGTGCAAATCCCTTCACTTGGCCCCATCCATGGTACCAACCTGCTCCATGGTCTGTGCCTCCCTGTCCTTACCCGACAGCTTCTCAAGGATTACAAATGGGTCTTCTTGGCCCCACTCCAAGACCGACGGCTCGCCATCAACAGCCAGGGGGTTCCCAAGCTTATTATACTAATGAACACGGTGTACCCATGACTCCTACGCAGCTCGAGCAGGCTTTCCATACCATGCACCTTCGTCCCCCGGATAACTCTTGGTACATGGACACGGCTTCCACATCACATCTCACAAACGATGCAGGTAATCTTTCTCATTTATTTTCTTTAAATAAACCGCATTCAATTTTAGTTGGCAATGGCACAACTATTCCATGTCGTGGTCAAGGTCCCCCTAACCTTTCCTTTCCCAACCGTTCTTACACCCTTCACAATGTTTTTCATGTTCCCAAAATTATTAAAAACCTTGTTTCTGTCCGCCAGTTTACTCGAGACAATCTTGTGTCGGTAGAATTTGACCCTTTCGGTTTTTTTGTGAAGGATTTTTTCACGAAGAAGGTCCTCACGAGACACAATAGCAACGGTGATTTATATTCCTTCCAACCCAGTCCCGCCAAGTCCCCTTCCGTTGCTCTCCACACCGTCTCTCCTACCACATGGCATAATCGTTTTGGTCACCCGGGATTTCCTGTTTTTAATTTGCTTAGCTCTAGTGTTTCCGATTCTAGTTTTAATTTCAAAGATCATTGTAATGCATGTTCTCTTGGGAAACATTGTCGTTTACCTTTTAAATTATCTTCTACAATTACTTTTGCTCCCTTTGATTTAATACATGCCGACTTATGGTCTTCTCCCATCGAATCTAAAAATGGTCATAAATACTATCTTGTGTTACTTGACGATTTCTCACACTTTATTTGGACCTTTCCTTTACAAACAAAATGTCAAGTCCCTTTTATTTACCAACAATTTCACACTCTAATCCAAACCCAATTTAACCGAACCATTAAAACTCTCCAATGCGATAATGGAAGGGAATTCAATAACCTATCCCTCCAACAATTCTTTCTGAAAACCGGCACCCAATTTCGCTTTACATGCCCCTACACCTCCCCCCAAAATGGCAAAGCTGAACGAATAATACGCACCTTAAACAATATGATCCGTACCAACCTCATTCACGCTTCCTTACCCCCATCCCTTTGGCATCTTGCTCTATCTTTTTCCACTTATATCCTCAACATCCTCCTCTCTACCACCATTCACAACAAAACCCCTACCGAAATCCTTTATCTTCGCAAACCCACTTACTCTCACTTACGCACTTTCGGTTGCTTATGTTATCCCAACATCTCTGCCACTACCCCTAACAAGCTTGCTCCAAGATCCATTCCCTCCGTATTTCTCGGCTACCCTCCCAACCATCGTGGATATCTTTGCCACACTCTCTCCTCCGACAAACCCATTATATCCCGTCACGTAACCTTTGTCGAAAACACATACCCATATCAAAATCGTTATGCTTACCCCTCCTCTTCCTACGAATTTCTCGAAGACATACCTGTCTCTCCTTATCTCAATCCCCTAAACCACACCACTACCCCATCCCATCGTATCTCTAACCCACCTCCATCTTCACCCACCACCAGTCCTAACAACGCATCCCCACCTCCAACCAACCCTCCCGTCAACCCCCTACCCACGGCCCAACCTCAACCAATGCCACCACCTCCACCTACCACCATCCACCCCATGCACACTCGCTCCCAAAGCGGTATCCGCAAACCAAATCCCAAATATGCTCTACATTCCAACTCCCTTTCTCCTATTCCCACCAATCCCAAATCTGCCCTTCTTGACCATAATTGGAACTGTGCTATGACCAACGAATTTAATGCTTTACTTAAACAAAATACATGGGATTTGGTTCCTCGTCCGCGTGATACTAATGTGATTGGTTGTCATTGGATTTTTCGGCACAAATTTAAATCTGATGGTACTCTTGAGCGATACAAGGCTCGATTGGTTGTTAATGGTAAAACACAGGAAGTGGGTGTTGATTGTGACGAAACATTTAGTCCTGTGGTGAAACCCGCTACGATTCGCACGGTTTTAAGCCTTGCGCTAAGCCGAAATTGGCCCATTCACCAACTTGATGTCAAAAATGCGTTTCTACATGGGCATCTCAAAGAAACGGTTTACATGCATCAACCACCTGGGTTCGCGGATCCTTCTTTTCCTGGATACGTTTGCAAGCTTCGCAAATCTTTGTATGGCTTAAAACAGGCCCCACGTGCGTGGTATCAACGGTTCGCGACATACTTACTTAGCATCGGGTTTGTGTGTAGCAAAAGCGACAATTCCCTCTTCATTTTTCGAAGACAACATGAGTACGCCTACCTTCTCGTCTACGTTGACGACATCGTCCTCACAGCTTCGTCACATACTCTTAAAGCTAAAATTATTGCTTCTCTCAAATCCGAATTCGATATGAATGATCTTGGCAAACTTACATATTTTCTGGGGATTTCGGTCACATACTCCAAAGGTGGCATGTTTTTATCTCAACAAAAATACACTTCCGAAATCATTAAACGTGCCAAGATGGAAAATTGCAAGCCTGTCGCAACCCCCGCCGATACAGGCTCCAAACTCAGCGCTTCAGTTGGGGATCCTGTCGCCGATCCTACGGCCTATCGAAAATTGGTCGGAGCTCTACAATACTTAACATTTACGCGACCCGACATCGCATATGCCGTTCAGCAAATTTGCCTTTTTATGCATGCTCCACGGGTACCTCATATGAATGCCCTGAAACGCATCATTCGCTATCTCCAAGGCACTGTCCAACTTGGGTTACAACTATACTCTTCCAGGCCATCTCAGCTCATCGCTTACACAGACGCTGATTGGGGCGGGTGCCCCGACACTCGCCGTTCTACATCCGGATATTGTGTCTTTTTAGGCGATAACTTAATCTCTTGGTCTGCGAAACGACAACCCACACTGTCTCGTTCTAGTGCGGAAGCAGAATACCGAGGAGTTGCTAATGTAGTAGCCGAAGCTTGTTGGCTACGAAATCTCCTTCTCGAATTACAAACTCCTCTCAAAACCGCTACATTGGTTTATTGCGACAACGTATCTGCCGTGTATCTTTCCGGTAATCCTGTACAGCATCAGCGCACTAAACACATCGAGATGGATATCCATTTTGTACGTGACAAAGTCGCCATTGGCCACGTTCGAGTTCTGCATATCCCTTCTGCATACCAGTACGCAGACATCTTCACCAAAGGATTACCACGACAACTTTTCTTGGATTTCAGATCCAGTTTGAGCATTCGTCCTCCTCCTGCTCCAACTGAGGGGGGCTATTAGACGATATGATGATAACCATGTTTTGTATTTGAATTGGTATTTATCTTTGGTAGGTGTATTTATCTTTGGTAGGTATTTTTCCCTTCTTTATAGGGATTATTTTGTATATATATATCCGATGGAATGAAATGAGGGGGCAAGGAGATTTACAATTTATTAGTTATGCATATTTGTTGTAAAATTTCCGACTTGTGTACTGAATTATGAGCAAATTTGGTACCATTTTATGTTCTTTGTTTTGCTTTATCAATCTTCAAAAGTGAAAAAGAAAAAAGAAAAAAGAAAAAAGAAAAAAGAAAAAAGAAAAAAGAAGAGATTTGAATCAAACCTCATATCTTTCAGATGCAAAATTGAGATAAATTTTGCTTTGCTGTTTGCATTGCTTGTTATATAAAGTTCAATGTTGCAAAAGTATCATTGATAGGAATCAGAATTTGCCTAAAAATCTGAAGCTGAAAATTAGCTTGTTAGGCCTCTCAGATTGAAATGAATTTCTGTCTGGTATGATTGAGTAATTACAAAAAGATTATTATATGGGTGGGTTCTTTAGAAACCTCTCTAATGATTAAGCCTATTGAAACTTCATCCGAGTCAACAGTTATCTATCATGTTTATGATGCACAATCATCATTTAACTAAGGAATCCGAGATAGATAGGGTTTGATTGCAGTTAACCGAATGATTCAAATCGTTTCTGGCTTTCGAGAGGCCAGGTCTCTCCCAAAGGTTGTCACCTCACTGAATACAAAACAGAATGTCTTTCCCTCTGATCCCCCCTACCCCTTCTATTGACTTATTGACCGAACCTTTAGACCTCATGACCCCAGGGTATAACAGTTTAGAGGTAAGGTAGGACTTCAAGAGTGATTCACAATGTCTCCTACCAGGGTAGCTAAAATCAAATCAAACCAAATGTACCCAATATATTCCACCCGGAAGTAGGGTTTGAGGGGCAGGATGCACTGCACCTTTCATCTACTGAAGGAGTAGAGTGGTTGTTTTGGTGAAGACCCTGGCTTGTGATTCTTTTCGTAAAGTCTAGAAAGAGAATGATACTTTGTCTAAAATTTAGAAAAAATTGAATAGTAATTGAGGAGCTTGATATAGTGGAAAATTTGTTAAACCGGAATGTGTGCAAAAGGGCATCAAGAAAATGAAGAACAGTAGAAGAATACTGGCAGAGATGAGAAAAAAAGGATAAAACATGGTGGGGCAATTAAGTTAGTGGAGAAAGTATGATAAATTTAACTATCCGAAGCATTCTTTTGTTACTAGGTAGGATTTTTGTTGCTTAAGTTTCACTTGAAATTTGTGGATGCTTGTAGATTGAAATTTCAAAATTATAGCCTGGATAAAACTGCAGTAAAAGAACAAGGAAGATTATTCAATATACAAGCATTTGTCTTTTTGTGCTATAAATTTACCCTTGGTTGGGTCATAATTTCAGTTTTTGATTTTGGCAGGAAGGCTTTTTCCACATGCAGATATGTTCAAATGGATGTCCTACGGAAATGGTAATCTTATTAAGTAATCATTTTGTAAAAGGAGCTTTTAGTAGATAGTAGATTGGGCTTCTGATGATATTTCGATTCAAGATTCACGATCTTAACCGAACCATCTATACTTTTTCGGAATATGTCATACATCTTTGTTCATTATTTTCCAACTTTATTTGAAACATCCTGAATGCGACAAATTGTATTGTCTATATGTCCAGATGGGAAGCATCCTGCATGTGACCAATCATATTTTGGGCGGAGAGAATTTTCTTTTACATTGGATAATGATATATATTTGCGGTTCCAGTCTTTCAAAAGTGCATCTGAGCTGGAGAATGGCATCAAAGATAAATGTCCATTCAAAATAGATATCGGTCCTGTTTACAGTGTTGATGTAAGATTCTATAAGATTGTTTTACTGTTCTTGAATGGATTTTTAGTGTTTGCTTATTGGTACATGTTTCTTGATCTTTCAACAGCCTTCAAAGAGGCTTGCATATGCACAATCTGGGGACAACATTTTCACTCCTGTGGAAAGAGAGCTAGTGTTTGATATAGTAAGCTTTCTTTGCTTATGAATGCATACTAAACATTTAATAGTCTAAAAAGCAAACCTCTGACCATTTAACATAATCTTACACCGTTGAACTTTCCAGGATATTTCAGATTATGATGATGCCAGATACTGCTGCTCCGGAGCAGATGTTTGCTTGGGCTGCTGGCCTTTGATGACCATTGCAGTTAAAGTGATTGATACTGCCCTTAGAGGTGAGAATATTACAATTTATGATTGTGTTAACTCTAGCAATAACCAAAGGTCATTACATATAGAAATCAGTTTTCATCTAACTATTGCTCTTACTGCTATACACACGAGTAACGCGATTTCATGTGCAATTTGCTCAGATGATTTTGGATTCAATCATATTCTGTGGGTATACAGTGGCCGTCGTGGTGTTCATTGTTGGGTTTGTGATGACAAAGCAAGAAGGTGATACTGCGAACTTGTAAAATGAAATTTTAACTTTTTCTACCAGCCACAATTGCATCATTACAATGGATTGTGAAGTCTAAACTTTACTATCTTGAATCTCAGGTTGAATAATGAACAGAGGGCAGCTATTGCAGACTATTTTCGCTTGTACAAGGTTGATTTTAGCTGTTCATATATGCAATTCTGCAAATTCTTATAGCATGAGAGCCTTCATTATCTTTTTCTTTTATTGTTCAGGGTAACAGCAATAGCAAATCAAAGGTTTCACTTTTGGGTCCTGCACTTCATCCTTTCCTTGTGTAAGTATAGAAATCTATATAATAGTCAGTCACTTTTAGCCCCATTGGATTCCTGAACCTTGTATCATTCCTGCAGGAGATCGTATGTTGATGTTCTGAAAGACTTCTTTGAGGAGAAATTACTCATTAGCCAACAGTTACTTTCAGATGAGAGATATGAAAAAATACTGGACATGATTCCTGATGAATGTATGCAATTTGGATATATCACTATTTTCCTTCTTTTCTTCTTCTCTCTCTCTGTGTTTCTTTTGTCTCCCTATTGTTGCTTCCTTCTAGGACTGCAATGTACTTTACTTGCTATGCCTACCGAACAAAATAAGCAAATATTACTTCCAAGAATTGTTTATAAGATTTGCAATTACCTTGCAGCAATAACCTCGGAGCTTAGAGGAAAGTGGCAAGACAGTAGGCGCCCCACTAGTGGAAAAGATGTGAACGTTGTGCGATGGGAGCAACTAAAACATCTGCTTCAGTCTGGTAAACAAAAGGCATGTTCTATTTAACAATAAACATCAGTAAAAGAAGTGATGAATATCAGTATAAGCTCTTCAATTTTAAATGGACTGGTTTTAATTTTTTCATTGCTGCTTATAAATGCAAAAGCTTTTGAATCTTGACTTCCTCTTAATTGGCAACACACCTTTTTTTTGAAAGAGTATCCTAGGCTTTGTCTAGACTAATCCCTGACACTGATTGACTGCTAAGCATGCATCCCTGAGATAATTGGCAACACACCTTTGTAACATAATAAGCATAACTTTCTTGATTCTTTTCCAAGCTACATTTTGTATGTCTGGGATCAAGAATTGTAACAATTGTTTATTATAAACTCAAAAAACATTCTGAATGCATCTATAGCTATTTGAACTATTCTTTTTCTTCCACATGTCAGGCACCTGGGATTCGTAGGTGTGTTGAGGAGATTGTTTTCTCTTTCACTTATCCTAGGCTTGATATGGAGGTCAGTACTGTCTTATATTTCACTATATCAGTAGTTGGTTATATTTTACTTTACTTCAATCCTCACCTTATATGTTTACTGTTATTGTTTTCAATTCAACGTAAGAAGTTCCATTTCATATTAGTTAATGTTAATCATGTTCTTCCACCATATAATCTACTAAGCATGAAATAAATCAGGACTTTTATGCAATCAAGTACATACATTAGCTATATATGGTACATCTTAACTCATTTGAAGTCACATCTCAGGTTTCAAAACACATGAATCATTTACTGAAGGCACCTTTTTGTGTACACCCCAAAACAGGTTAGTTCTGGTATCGTCAAGATCATCACTATGTTGACTATTTGACAAGATGCTCTAGGTGCAGCAATTTTGATGTTCATGTTTACATAAAGAAACTGTGTTACATTTCTTAAGATGATGCATGATATATAAATTAATTGAGTTCCTGATTTTTCAGAAATTTAATGCTTAAAAGCTAACATGACTATCTTAGGTATCTTATTACTGCATGCCAAATCTTATACCTGTTTTTTCTCAGGGCGTGTTTGTGTGCCTATCAATCCAGCCATCTGTGATGAGTTTGATCCTACCAATGTGCCAACACTTTCCAAGGTAATGTTTTGATGAGCAAATAATATATGGAACTGCTTCTTGTATAATATTTTGCAATTCTGGTTAGAAGTTGTATTCTGGAGTCGGTCAGTGGTGAATTGGGAAATGCTCATGATATGTATAAGAAGGACCAGTTGCTCAGTTTACCTGCTTTAGGTTGAACTAGATGCAATATCGCATCATATTTTTTTACTAGTTTTTTAGTTTGAGAGAGATATGGTATCAAGAGTCTTGTTCCTCATAGGCTGACCTTCTGCTGACCCCATCTTTGTTGTATCTCACAGCTTCTGGGAGAAATCAACACAGCAGGCTTGCAAGCAGAAGGCGATAACGGTAAGTTACTGCAAATATTATCATGACTATTCAGTATATTATTTTCCCTGATGATTTCAATCACCAAAATTAAAGCTTATTATGCAAGTGAAGAGTTGTGTTGTGACAATAATCAGATTGATTCATTTCAAAGATGTCGTTATTGTAGAACATGCTTGAATTCTTTCATTAATGCATTACAATATTGACTGATAATATTATCTCAAAACCAACTATTTCTTATTGTTATCATTGTCTGTTAATATTATAATGGGTTTATTTTTTATTTTTATTGTTTGTGGATTGATACCAGTATGGGATAGAACCTCAATGGGGAAATGCATCAGATACTTTAGAGAATATTTCTTGCAGCCTTTGCTGAAATCTTGCAAGGTAATCAATAATGTTCATGGTTCTACAGTTGTACTTGATCTGCTTTTAGCATGCCCAGTTTTTGTGTGATGTTCATGTTTAAGAGTCTTCTTCTAAAGATGACGTAGACAAAAAATGCCCCTTTATACTTGGCAATTGGTACAAACATATAGGATTTAGAATTGCTTGTAATTTGCTGGCTTTTAATCATGACACCCTTTTCAAATACAAGATTGTTGAAAAATAGGTTTTGTAGTAAATCTTGAGCAGGCTTTTCAGACTTGCTAATTTAAAACTGCAATGATATGATGCTGAACTGTAAGAATTTAATTTACTGTTGCAGGAAGAGATACAAGGCTCACACAGTGTCAAAGTTGAGCAATCAAAAAACTCCTTGAACTGGTAATGCTTTGATTTATTTTGTGTTGCAAGTTGAAGTTAGAAGTATGTAATATGTTGTTTATAATAGTTATGTTGTTACTATTTATTAGAAATGAAAAGCAAATATCAGATTCAACAAGCACATACATGTACATTATCATCATAACACAAATGAGGTTTGGAAACATAATAATATCATGATTATTGTCATAACTGACGGATTTAGAAATCCCTTGTTCATTTCAAATCCATATCCTGTGGATTTCAATTGCTGTACCCGACCTCCATCAGATCTGCCATGACCTGACCCCCCTATCACCTCTATATCTCACTCACTCACTCAAACAAACAAATTTATTTATAAGACACAAATATTAACAAAAAAATAAAGTCAAATATACCGAATATTCTAAATCCAAATATGTGTTTAAAGTAAAGAGAAAAGAATAAAGTTATTGGCCATGTATTGTGCTATTTGATACAGTTAAATAAAAACATGGCAAGAGATTAAGGGTTTGCTTGTTTGGCTGGCTTGCAGAATTCAAAGGAATTTAGTGGAATTGGAATATGACAAATTTCATTGACCAAATTCCTTGGTGGTGTTTGGTTCACTGAATGAATGAATTGATAGGGATTCCACCAAATTCCATAGTCGAGGGATTTGATCATTCTTTAGCATATGTGAAGGATTTGAATTCCATTTTAAAAAGACAAAAATAACCTTTACATCTAACTTAAACACTCTCATCCTACCCCTGCCAACCTTCTTCTGCTGCTAATCGTGCCCCTGGATTCTTACCCCAAACGTACCCCTGCCTTCCCTACCCTTGCCACACCCCACCCCTTCTGCCCATGCCACCGCCCTCCCCCCAAACAAAGATGGAGTTTCCAATTATTTGTTGAGACTTCATATTCCAATTCCATTCAACCAAACGCAATCAAAGTACGTGGTCAAATTTCTCTTATGAATTCCAATCTCACAAATTCCTTTATGAGAATCAAACGTCCCACAAGGGTCTAAAAATATATTAGCAGATTAAGGGTTCAGAGGTTTTGTAAGAATTTGGAATTGGTAAGCATTTCATTTTCTTGATTACCCGGGTAAGCGTTTCACAAGATTACTTTTTATGAAGTTTGGTTAATCTTTTTAGAGTAAATTACATGTTTGAAGCAATTTTCTGGGGTTTTGAACCCCCTTCTTCTCCCTCCTCTTGCGATCTGGGTCTGCAATTTGGGTTTCTTTGGAGATCAATGGGTCCATTCTTGGATTTAATACTTGAGAGATAAGGTGTAATGGGTTTGTGATCTGGGTGTAAGGGTTTTCATCTTTGCCGATCGGAATCTTTGCTGGAAAATCGAAAGGTCTCGACGTGGTGGGTTTTGGGTTTCATTTTGATTTTGGGTTTCATTTTGATTTTGGGTTTCATTTTGATTTTGAGAGCTTGAATTAGTTTTGGGTTTTAGTCCACTAAAACGGGTATATTCAAGAGACTGACACTGTATGATTTTGGGTTTCATTTTGATTTTGAGAGCTTGAATTAGTTTTAGGGTTTTAGTCCATTCATTTTATTGGCTAAAATTTTAGTCCACTAAAACGGCATTTTATGTAACAAGTTACCTGGAAAGCGCAATATTTTAGTCCACTAAAATGACATTTTATGCAACAGGTTACCTGGTAAGCGCTAACCATGGTAAGAGTCGTCGTCCTCACTTACCGGGAAATATTATGGTCTTTACCATATTCATCCGGGAAGGTAATGTGACTTGGTAAGCGCTTACCCGGGTAAGAATTTGGTAAACGACAACTAAGAGGCCGTTTACCAAACGCTTAACCGGGTAAGCACTTACCAGTCAAATTTACACTATCACTTACTTACCGGATGAGATTTTAGTCCGCCAAAGCGGTTTCGTATGCAACAATTCACCCGATAAGCGCTAATCATGGTAAGAGTTGTCGCCCTAACTTACCGGGGTAAGACTCTCGGTCATTGCATTCACTCTTTCATTCTTATCGGGTAAGATTTTTGGTCCTTGCCATATCAATCCGGTAGGTAATGTGACTTGGTAAACGCTTACCCGGGTAAGTGCTTACCAAGTCTCATTCGCTTACCAAATGAATATGGCAAGAATCTTACCTGGTAAGAGCGGAAGCAAAGACCGATAGTCGAAAGTAAGGACCAAAAATTTTACCCGGTAAGTGAGTGTGACGACTCTTATAACGTTTAGCGTTTACCGGCTAAATTGTTGCATACGAAACCATTTACAGTATATTTCAAAAAATATACGACTAAAAAGGATTCAAAAATTAAAATAAACTTTCGCTTTTGTTTCTACTTTTTGAAACATAGGTTATCGGATTTCATACGTTAGGCGTTTTAAATCATGGATTAGATAAATCAAGATTTTGACTCATGAATCATGATCTTTTAAAATAGATGAAAACAAGGTTCGGTATAATGGTCAATCAGGTTGTAGCGCAGTGGTTGATCGCCCTGGGTGATGTGGTGGAATATCCCATCTACCCAGGGTTCGATCCCAGGCGTCCTCAACATTGATAAGACATCTTTAAGTTTCAAAATTAACAGGGATTAGTCCGGGCTGTGCCTGGGATACCCTTTCCAAAAAAAAGTTCGGTATAATGTGTGATCCATTTAAACCCTAAATAAGTTTTTAAAATATACAATTTAGCTCTTAAACTTAAAAAAATGGATTTCTGTCATGATTTTAAATAAATAAATTACAAACAAACAATTGTTATGAGCATCTCTAACAGGTTCTTCATTTTAGAGAATATGAGGATTTTGGGTTGTTTTTTGCTCCAACAACTTTCCTAAAACTATCTCCAAAATGAAGAAAGTAGGAGAGAGAGAGAGAGAGAGGGAGTTTTTCTCCAAATATGGAGTTAACTCCAAAAATGATTAGTAAGTGAGAGCACCGATAGAAATCTTTGAAAAATAATGTTTAGAGAGAGAAATAATATTTTAATAGATGAATACAATATTTTAATATTACAATCATTGTTTTTTTTTTCAAAATGGGGAATCTGTTGGAGATGAATGTAATTTTGTTAGAGATTTTGGCTTTTGGTTCTCCATTTTAGAGAAATTTTAGGGATGTTGTTGGAGATGCTCCTACAAATATGAAATTTCTCACTATATATTTATTTAAAATTTAAATAAATAATACGGAGTAATAAATATGTAGGGAGTGAGATTATGTAAATTAGGTTAGAGAGTAGGTTGTAAAGAGTGATATATATATATATATAGGGATGGTATATTTTGAAACCATTAAAAAATGTTGCAACCAGTGCAACCTATGATCCAACCCTTGATGCTAAATCGATGGTTAAGATTAATTCCTATTTTTTTTTTAAAATTTAAAAGTTTTAATTGTTAACCTTCCATTAATAAGGTGCTAAAGGGCAGTTTTGTCAAATCATTTCTTATGCAAATCCGGCTAACAATGGCAACCAGATTCAAAAAGATCGTAATCCCAAAATTTTCTCTGCAACTGCTATAATATTCGATCTACAATTTTGCAACCCTAATCATTCGACGATGGCGGAAAGATTCAGAGGGTTGTTTTGAAATCCCAGATAAAGTTGCAATTATATCCCAAGGTTTCTCTGTTGAAGATTTCTAAATAGGGTTTTGGTTTGTCGTTCATTTTAATCAACAGGAGGACGAAAAAGCGAGAGAATCATGCTAAAATACTCGTACTCTCGCTTCAAAAACACTGAAGCAGACCCAATACTCATCGATTTAGATGATTCAGTCGAGGAGCTACCGTTTCCAGAACAAAATAATCATTTGGAGCAACAACAATTGCATGAACCAGAAAATATGATTGTGGATGTCGTTGGAGCAGGTGAACCACCCACAACGGAATCGTTGCCTGTTCCAATCACGGAAACATCATCGAATGAAGGTATTTGAACCTACATTGAACTATTGTTATCTTAATAAAAATTAGGGAAAAAAATCCCTGTTCTTCATCCACCTGATATGTTGATTTTTGTTAAAAAGGGTTTTTTATTGTGTGTTCTAATAAGGGTATTTCACATTGTTTTTTAATCTGATTTCTTAGGACTATTGCTTCATATACTCATAATTAAACTCTAACTGGTAAATTACATGATTGTTCGGTTATGTATAAACAAGTTAATGAAGAATCTGGGTTCCTTTGTGTTCAATGACATTGATTTAGAGTAAAAAATTTATTGTTTGCTTTCTTTAAAAAAAATTGTTCAAAGACACTTTAGCTTTAAAATCTATAATAGCGAATCATGAATTTTATATGATACAGAATCATGAATTGAATATTCAGTACTCAGAATCATGAATTGTATATGATTAAACAACTAAGATGTGCATAAACAACAATCATGATTATTTTAATCATGAAGAAAGCAATACTTGTGAATCATGAATTTGGTAATCATTGATAGAAATATTCAATCATGATTGGTAATTGTGAACTGAGTTAACTTATGAGTTAATGGTTTGTTAATCATGCATTAGTAAATAATGTGGATGTGCAATCATGAATACTATCACAATAGTCTTGCAACATGGTTTTTTTTGGTAACCATGATTGGTAATTGTGAATTGAGTTAACTTATGAGTTAATGGTTTGTTAATTGTTAACTGAATTAGGTAATCATTAATAGAAATATTCAATCATGATTGGTAATTGAGGGAGATACAAGAAGAGACCGAGGAGAGCTTAAGCGGGATGCCGGTTCAAACGAAGTGGTTAACGATCGTCCCAAAGAAGGTATGTATTTTTATGTGGAGGGTACGGTTGGGTCGAATCCCTTGTAGACAAACCTTGGACAAAATGGGTATTGACTTGGACTCGACACTGTGTCCGAGATGTGGGGAGGTAGTCGAATCCTTAGACCATGCGTTAGTGTCATGTCCGGACGTAAAGAAGGTGTGGTGTCTTGTCGGGAGATGGTGGAAGTAAAATCTCGAAAGTGTGGCCAATATTCAAGAGGTCCTTCAAGAGGATATCCGTAACGGGGAATGCGTAAAAGAAAGTTCGATATGGACGGGAGTGAGATGGGCGCTTATGTACTTAATTTGGAACCAAAGAAACAAGTTGGTGTTCAAGGCGGATCGGGGAAAAGACACGGATCAATTCTACGAATTTCAACGAAAAATCTAAGAGTGGATTTCGAAGAGATCGAGAGGATGGAATGAGTGGCTCGAGGACCCGATATCGTGGTGAGAAGGAATCGATGTCTGAAATAAGGCTGGTCGTGGATGGTAGCAGGTTGGAGGAATACAAGATGGACTGCACGGTTACAATCTAGTTTGCAGCTCGCAAACAGAAGAGGTACAGCAAAAATGTAAGTGGTCTGATCGATGAGGGTTTTGTTTTAATTGGTTTTGTAATCACTTGGGTCTTTGTGGCAAGCTGTAACTGGGTTGTATGGAACATGGCTGTATGGTTATTGGAGTGCTTAATAAAACATGTTGCTGTTAAAAAAAAACTATTGTCATTCATGAAAACTTCTTACTTGGTTATATACATGTTTCATCATTAATGAACAAATAAAAAAAAAAATTACATGTACATCACAACGATAATATGTCATGATTATAGGGGATGATAATAAAAAAAAGATTGAAAATATTTTATCCTCAATTAGTATTTAACCATTAAGTTGCAAGAAATCCTTAAATTTGCCCACATAAATTTAATACGTATAGAAAAAAAAAAGATGAATATTAATATTTGAAATAGAACCCATTAATGTAGGAGGATAAAATCATCCACTAATTCAAAAAATTTGAATTGTGATTATGCTTACCATAAATTTCGGGAGCATTAACTATGGTATCTTTGAGAAACCGTTGATTAAAAAAAAAGGAAATTTATACAATTAACAAATACCTTAATTACCCTTTAACAATTTAGGAACCAACAATAAGTAATAGAAACTAATCTAACGAGATCAACGGTGATGATGAAGGTTGCAAAGGTTGCAACTTATTTAAGGGTTGCAAAATAGCCTTCCTCTATATATATATATATATATTGTTTTGGCTCCCTATAATAATAAAAATACAGGTATTCTTTGACTTCAAATTTCTTTTTAATATGTGTTTTTATAAATTTGCCAAGAATCCATAAATATTATATGGTTGATATGGAGATTATATTTTAAAGGTAAAAGTCCAAACGATACCATCTTCATTTTATTTTATGAAAATATAAGAACAGTTGTTATCATAATTCACATATGATAATATATGTAAATGGACACGGTGTGCGAACAATTTAGGTTGCATTAAAGGTCGCTCGAGTCTATAATTTAGTATCACATGTGATTGTCTTAAAATGGTATTTTCGCGTACTATAATTTCATATTAAGTCTGAAAATATATATACACAATTATGAAAATTTAACTTATATAGAAAATTACTTTATTTTATAAAACAAATCATAGTAAAACGTTGACACCCTAAAAAGTCAAAATCAGGGGATTGAATTTGATCCCTTCTAATTACTACTAATTAGCAAGTACTTTACTTCCCAAATCAAATCCAAATCATAAGAAGGCATCCGCGCCAACGACCAACCACCCATCTCCGCCTCCTCTCCCACCGCCGACTCACCGGAAAACCAACACTCCGACTGCGAACTCCCACACTTCCAAAACCCATCTTCCGATGACCCCACATCACTCCCACTACAACTATCACCACCATCACCTGATTCCGCCATCGAATTTCCGACCGCTTTAACTCTCTCCGCCTTCTCTCTCTTAACCTTCTGACGAATCGCCTGAATCTTGTTATCCACGGCGGTCTTCGTAGCATTCAACCTTCGTTCATCTCCGATCATCCCCAAATCCGTTGAGTTTGGAAAATTCAAACGCACATATTCCCCACGCAACTTATACGCCGCTCGATCGTAAGCGTATGCCTCCATCTCCGCCGTCTCGTACGTCCCTAACCACACTCGCATCCTGTTTTGCGGCAGTCGGATCTCCGTTACCCATTTCCCCATTGTCTCTGCCTCACTCCTCTATACAACTTCTTCTTGTATAAATAATTCGATTGCGGATAAAATCCAATTGGCAATCTCATCGTATCAAAATTCGATCCTCTGTTGGAGATAAATTGATGATGATGATGATGATGATGATGAACAGTGAGAGAAGATTGAATCCAAGGTGCTTGTATTAAGATCAAATTCGACAATGAAGATCGAACTGAATCACTGATTGAATCAGTAGTAAAAGGATTAATGGTGTTCTCTTGCATGATTGTGATTTTTTTTTGGTGAAAGATGAGAAACAGAGGTTAAAATTATGAATGGAGGAAGAGAGTTAGAATGTTGGATTCAGAAGGCTCAAATTTATTCAATGTCTCATTTGGTTATGCAAGGGGGTATTTATAGGGAAAACAAAATAGTAAGAAGTATTTTTCAATTTGGAATATCATGAAAATGGCTTGAAATGAGCATCGACTTTTATCATAAGACCAACTTTTAATTTATTTTTGTTGATATAAAGTCTGGGAAAGTAGTTAGTTTTATCTAAAATCTTGAAAAATAGTTTTAAGTGATAAATAAATGTTAGTTGATATATTATTTTTATCCGGTTTTTATATTTTGATTAATTTATATAAATGATTAAATCTTAATACTAAAATAAAATATAAAAGATTAGAAAACAAAATATCAAAAGTACGTAAATAGGGAAATTAATTAAAATACTTAAAGTTTGACCAACTGTTACCAAAATACCCAAAAAAAATTTCATTTTGCAAAAATACCCAAAATACCCGCGATGGATCCCGCGATCGCGGGCTAGGGCTGACGTGGCACATATTTTGGCCCCAAATGCCCCGCGAAGCCCCTCAACTTTGGCCGCGGTGCACTTTTGGTCCCTGCCCGCGATCGCAGCCCGCGATGGACCAAAATTTTCACTTTTGGTCCCTGAAAATTTACACTTTTGGTCCCTGAAAATTTACACTTTCAGCCCCTGTACATAGATGAATCTTGCATTCTTTTACTGTTTTTTTCCACAATTATTGTACTTTGAAGACCGATTTGTGGTTGAAATTCATTTGCATGTTTGAGATTTCATCCATAAATATCAATAGTATGCAATTCACAATTCACACTTCCTCTTGCTTTCTTTCTTGATTTCTCTCTTGCTTTCTTTCTTTGAATTGATTTCTCTCTTCTCTCATTTCATCCACAAATGGCATCGTCATCAAACCCTAAGTCTACTCCTGAAAAAATGCCACCTCAAATCGAGGTCGCCATAGCAAAAAAGGAAAAGGAGATAGATGAACTAACAGAAGAGTGGAAAAAAATGATGGACAGGAAGGCAGTCCATTTGAGAAAGATCGAAGAGGATGACAGGGAGATCAAAAGGATGAAAGGGGATATAAAAGCTCGGGAGGCTCGTGTTCGTCGAGAACAAGAAGCAATTCACCATATTCTGCAAGACTTCGCAATTATTCAAGCGAAGGTAAACGAGAAGCAAGCTTGGATTGATGAAACTAAATCAATTTTTAAGTAGGTGGTGGTTATATTTTTTTTTGTTTTGTATTTTTCTTACTGTGTTGTTATTTGTATTTTTTTTTACTGTGTTGTTGTTTTGTATTTTTTGTTGTTGTTAATTTCTCTGAAAAGTAGTTTTTAAGCCGCTGAACCACGGTTAGGTTGGATACATCATGCAAGGTCAAGTCAGAGGTTACCTCATTCGTGGGCCTACTCCTCTTGTCGAATATATGACAACCCTCAACTCATTTGTTAAAGTGTGTGCGGGTTGTGGTACACAATGGCCATACGTGGTTGCAAAAGCAGAAGCCGTTGAAGAAGGGTCAGAAAGATTGAAGATGAAGAGCTTGTTGGATGGAATACAAACTAGCTGTGTTATCAATGTTCATTTAGAAACATATGTATGTGTGTGTATATATATAATATGAAATGGGGTTTTGACAAGTTGGTATCACTGGACTCATTTAAGAATTGTGAAAATGGGTATTTGACGAATGATGATTCATGTGTGTTTGGAGCTGAAGTGTTTTAAACACACATGAATCATCATTCGCCAAATACCCATTTTCACAATTCTTAAATGAGTCCAGTGATACCAACTTGTCAAAACCCCATTTATAAACAATTCTACCTTCTCCTATTGCCATTCACGATATCTATAAACACATTCAAATAATAATAATTTAAAACGATTTAATGAATTAGTTAATATATGATTATTATGTTAATGCGATAGGAGTGTAAAACAAAATTGAAAAAAAATATGAGATGTACCATAAATTAAATAATTAACTATAATGGTGTAATTTGTTAAAATTAAAACGTATCTAATATGAATATATAAACAGACATGTGTACTCAGAGTTAACATTCACTGCCATGGATGCAAGAACAAGGTCAAGAAAATACTAAGAAAAATTGAAGGTCTCCTATTTTCTTTATGTGTGTAAATATATAATACGAATATATATATATATATATATATATATATATATATATATATATATATATATATCATTTACAAACTAGCTGTGTTATCAATGTTCATTTAGAAGCATATGTATGTGTGTATATATATCATTTACAAATCAGTGTTTAGATCAACAGTATCATATGGGTTTGTTCCATATGGTTCAAGTTGTGACGGGCCCGGGGTGTGACTGACAGAATGTCTCATTGACACGGTTGAAGGGGCGGGATTTGGACACTCTCCACGAGTGTGTCCTACGCATTGGCACCGAGTACATCTTCGTTGTATCGAACTTTCACCACGTGATGGACGTCGGTCGTTCTTTCTCGGTCTCCCGGCCCTGTTCTTATCCATTAAAGGTGGATAGCATGGTGGAAGCGGGTCGGGTGGATACACCCATGCTGCAGGGGGTCCAGCTGGGTTTATTACCTCCACGTATGTTTTCCGGTAATATTCGGACGTGAAGAAAGGTACAGCCAAGTCGCTGCAATCTGTACGACCCATATATGTTGCTGCAGCGATGGCATGGCCGCACGGTAACCCAGATTTATCCCATTCGCGACACGAACAAAGGTGGTATTCCATATTCACAATCGCGTGAATATAGTCATCATGCACCTCGTACTTCCCATACCCGATTGCTCTTACCGGCCATGTCGCCGCACGACGCGCCCTGTACTGAACGATATTCTCCGCCGTTGGTGCGAGTGCATTTTGTATCTTAGCTCATTTTAGGCGTCGAATTTGGTACCACTCTTGTTGAAAGGCCCGAAAGTAGTCCATAAGATTAACAATCGGACATCTACGCGCAAAACGGGAGAGTGCATTCACAGACTCTGCACTATTCGAGGTCAGAATGTCATACCGTTGTCCAGGAAAATGGGCCGCGGACCACCTCTCCGGTTCAGCATCGTCAAAGACTTTGGCTGCTTCCTTGACACTGTATCGTAGCATATTCATGTACTTGTTAAACTCCCGATCCGTATATGCTCTGCATGCCGCCCAATAGACATCCTTGTAGGTGGTAATACGTTTGTCCTTGGATTTGGCGTTCATCTCCAAATGTCGACAGCATATGGCGTGAGGGGCATTTGGGTACATGGCAGAGATTGCGGCGCTTATGGAAGGAGCCCTGTCAGACATAAACACCAACCCTTGCGGGTCTCCGATAGCTTGTCTCAACATGGACAGAAACCAAGTCCACTCGTCCCCGGTTTCGGACTTGCCTACGCCAAAAGCTACTGGAACGATGGAGTTATCCCCGTCCATGGCAACCGCCAGGAACATCATACCCAAGTAACGGCCCTTTAAATGGGCTGCGTCTATTATCAGGACACGACGTAGATTTTCCAGAAATGTGCGGATCTGCAAAAACATAGGTTAAAATGTTATAGTTTATAATGTGTAAATGTTATAGTTTATAATGTGTAAACATATGACGTGTTAAAATACGTACCGCGGGTCCAAGGGCCACGAAGCACATCTCAAACCGTCCACGTGAATCGGTCCGTAGCTGCGTGACAGTACCAGGGTTCTGCATCTGCAAATTATATAAATATGTCGGGAGTCGTTCATACGACTCCTCGAACGTGCCTCTCACCATAAACAGTGCATGGCAGCGCGCACACCACGCTTGGTGGTAATCAATCGTGACGCCGAACTGCCGGTGAACGTCGTGGACGATGTCATTTGGACGCAATGACCTGCTAACATCAAGAAATTTGTTTTTCAGGATCGCACCCAAAGTCTTTTTGCCGGCTTGTTTGTGGTGGGGATTAAGTTGCGTCCTCGTACAAGTGTGTACGTCGTGCAACTTTCTAATCATTATCGCCCCTCCTTTGGGACCCGTGTGAATCGCGTACAAAACCTCCACTCACACTTTTCTCTAGCACATTCAACTACGTATTTGATTTTGTCAGATGCCCGCGCGCGACTTTGGAAACCCTCTTCCAAGAACTTGAGTCCGATCTGACTTGCTAAGAGATCCTTCGAATCGAATATCTGACCTGCTGTTAAACTTTCGCTACGAATATAAGGTGTAGGTTCGTAGCTTTGTGTCTGGGTATGGGAGTCTGGAAGAATAGGGGGCATATCAAAAAAGTCATTTATCTGACTACATGATTTTCTACTAGGGGTATATTCTTCGTGATCATCATTATCGGTGTCTGATCTGTCTATTTCAGAATTACCCGTTCTGAAAACGTGGGTTTCGTCATCAGCAACTCCAGCAGTACGCCATTCGTGTGGTTGTGGTGATGGTGGTGGTGGTTGTTGTTGTTGAGAATCAGGCTGCTCTATTTGGAGGTCTTCGTCGTCGTCACCCTCCTCGTCACCGTCGTCGTCGTCACCGTCGGATACGCCGGGATACACAAAGACTAATGGGGGTCTTTCTGAATCGACTGCAAGGTGCAGAAAAGTAGAGATATCCCCATCGTTGGATAAATCCACAAATGACCCATCGTCATTTTTAAACACTAACTTGCAAATATCAGAAGAGTTGATTCCACATTTTTGCATGGCGTATGCAACAAACTTCTGATAAGTATAGTTTACTGACACTTTAACACCATGCTTAGATTTATAAGCAAAATTCCACTCATTGGTCTCTTGAACCCATTCACCATCAAAACAGAAATATAGCTTAGCTTTTGCAACAGATGAACTCATTTTTTCAGTAGTATCTCAAACACAAAATATTGCAGAAAGAAATATTGCAACAATGAAATCGTTGTGTGAGAATTATGGCTTGAATTTTACGTCTATTTATGAATGAAACAACCAACATATCAGAAAACCAATCTCTCATTTCATCCACAAACTGATATTCCAAAAACATTGATTTAACATTGATTGAAACATGCAATTGAATTTCAACCACAAATCGGTCTTTAAATTGCAATAATTGTGGAAAAAACAGTAAAAGCATCAAGATTCGTCTAAGTATAGGGGCTGAAAGTGTAAATTTTCAGGGACCAAAACTGTAAATTTTGGCCCCTCGCGGGCCATCGCGGGCTGCGATCGCGGGCAGGGACCAAAAGTTCACCGCGGCCAAAGTTTAGGGGCTTCGCGGGGTATTTGTGCCCAAAATACGTGCCACGTCAGCATATCCCGCGATCGCGGGACCCCATCGCGGGTATTTTGGGTATTTTTGCAAAATTGAAATTTTTTTGGGTATTTTGGTAACAGTTGGTTTGACTTTGGGTATTTTAATTAATTTCCCTTTTTATTATGTTTGAAAAACTTTATAATAATATATTTTAGAGGAAACTATGATTTTCGTCCCTATGGTTTGATACTTACAACGATTTTCGTCCTTGATCTTTAAAAATTGATTTTTCCGTCCTTATGGTTTATATTTTGCTTCCATTTTCATTCCTCCATCCAACTTTGTTAAAATGAAGTGTTAACTCATCCAAAAAGTTTACATATTTGGTCCTTGTGATATACAAAGTCTTACATTTTATCTTTAAATTACAAAGTTTATATTTTTTACATTTTACATTTTACATTTTACTTTTTCTTTCTTTATTATATTTTATCAAAGACATTTCCTTTTCACTTAATTATATTGTATATTTTCAAAACTATTATAACTTCAATTATAAAAATAATCAAATAATTTCATTAAAATTATTGATAAGACATAATATTTTATTAAATGCACTTTACTCCCACCATTCCACATTTATTAAAACTTTATCTTTTATTAATTAATCAAGTTTTTTAATATTTAAATTAAACACAAAAACACAAAACCATTATTATGTTTTATTAATTAATAAAAATTTCTTGATTTAAAATATTAAACAAAAAGTGTGTGCTAAATTACATAGTTTATACACTTTTTGTTTGATTAGTTAAAAACAAATGTCTTGACACACACACACCCACATTTTATTAAAATAGTGGTTGTGTGTGTGTGTGTGTTTGGGTGTATGTTTAATTTAAATATTAAGCAAATTTGATTAGTTAATAAAAGATAAAGTTTAAATATATAAAAACATTTTAGTGTGAGTAAAACGCATTTAATAAAAACAACAACCAATTGTTATAAAATATAACTAATCTTTTTTGGAATTCTATTAAACTTCTTCCAATAGATAATTAAAATAATTAAAAAGCTTTAATAAATCAATAAATGAAAAAAATAATTTTAAGAGATTTACCCTAAAATTTTGAAAAAAATATCATGCACTTATCAATAATTTTAATGAACTTGTTTGATTATTTTTATAATTAAAGCTATAATAATTTTGAAAAATATATAATATAATTAATTGAAAAATAAATGTAAAAAGTGTAAACTATGTAAATAAAAGATGAAAATGTAAGAATTGATATACCACAAGGACCAAATATGTAATTTTTTTTGGATGAGTTAACACTTTATTTTAACAAAGGTGGATTGAGGGACCAAGATGGAAGCGAAATGAAAACCACAGGGACAAAAAAAGCAGTTTTTAAAGATCAAGGACGAAAATCGTTATAAGCATCAAACCACAGGGACGAAAATCGTAGTTTACTCTATATTTTATCATAAAAGATATTTATTTCATTATAGTTTAATAAAGAGTAAATTACATGATTGGTCCCTGTGGTTTACATAAAATTGCACTATGCGTCCCTAATTTGAAATAATTATGGAAAATGTCCCTGTGGTTTACATTTTCACACGTCTTTGGTCCCTTCATCCTAACACCATTAGATGATTATGTTAAAGTGAGTTAAATTTAAGGGTATTTTAGTCTTTTAATGTTTTCTATTTTCTATTAAAATTTATGTAAAGCCCGTGTCCCGGTATGTAATTTATTAGTAATAATTCTTTTCTTTTAAGTTTGATTTTATGTGGTTTCCGTTAACGGGGTTAGTCGAGTTGGACCTAATCGTTAAATATGTGGAAATTTTTGGCTAGTTGCGAGAGGAGTGTAAGTTGAGGGGCTAAAAGTGTAAAGGGCCAAAAGGTGGACTTTGGCCCATGCTTGTGTTTAAACGTAACCCATCTTTTGTCTATTGTTGGTTGGTGCCGTGAACAACAAACAAGAAATAGAAACCATAGAAAACCCTACGGCTCCATATGGTTTTGGTGTGATTGTCGGCCGGAGGTGGGAACCGAGAGAAAGAGAGAGATCGAAGAGAGAAAAGCCGAGAGGGAGAGAGAGAGTCGCCGGAAAAAAAGAAGGGTAACGCCATCGTCTTGCTGCCGGAAAAGACGAGGAAGAAGGGTTCGTCGAGGTAAGTGTATCTCCCTTTTCGTTAGTGCCGTTTGCCATTTTTCTGCCGTGAACCGTCGGCACAACTATGGCTGCCGCCGGCGGGTGCCGCCAGAAACCACCAGCGTGGTGGTCGTGAGGGCAGGGACGGCGTGTGTGTGTGTGTGTGAGGGCGTGTGGTCAAGTGGTTAGTCGGGTCATCTAGTTGTCTCGTTATGTTTCGTAAAACACCGGTGGCCGCCGCCGCCACCCACCACTGCCGGAGGTGGCAGTGGGTGGTGCTGGTAATTGTCCAACTCGTGGAACCTTAATCCTAATCGAGAAATCTAAACTGATCGCGTAACTCGACTCGTTAAACTTTGAACCGTTTTGATAAACCGTCATTTTATGTGAATTCCAGCTTTCTGTCCAGTTTTTACTTCACACGAAACTTTTTACTCGTAGCTCGGATTGGGGTGAAATCGGTGCCAAAAGTTCCCATTCTGAGTCTAGTAACGTTTCTGTGTTTTGTGCAAAATCCAGTTCGGAGCGTAGCATAGGTCAAATCGTCGTTTATTACTGAAAGGTGCTGTTTTTCACTGTTCTGCGAACCGTTCTTATAAAATCTGTATTAAATTGTAGAAAAATCGTTAGGAGGTGTATAATATGTCCTTGGAACCCTAACTCAGAGCAATTTCTGGTTATGTAACTTAATTGAGGATTTTCTGGGTTTATGGAGGTCGGAACAGGTCCCGAACAGACCTGTTTGGTTAGACCGAAAAGTCGTTTTAGTGACGATTTAAGGGTGCGTCGTGTTTTAGGGTCCGGGTCTCGTGTTAATACATTTTAACGATTGTTTAGGTGTTGGGAAGTGATCTTGGATTTGTGAAGCTTGAATTATTGTTTGTGAGCTAGGCGCGCTTACGAGGTGAGTTCTCTCACTATAACTAATGTCGGTTATTTTTACATTACGATTTGTACGTGTGTGGTAGTTTTAATTGTTTGTGATGCGGGACTAAATAGTGGGGTGTCTAGTCGGACCTTTATTGTTATGACTACGCGGGTGGCATAGGACTTCGGTGGGGTCGAGGTTTATATACGCGGGTGGCGTAGTAACTTGGTGGGACCGAAGGTTGTATACGCGGGTGGCGTAGGAACCCGGGGGAGCCGGGTAATGCTTGCACGGTTATCGTGTGGTCGGGTGGACCAGCTTATGCCTTTGGGTGGGATGGTGTAGGTATGCATGTTTATGATTTGTTCGTAGACTTGTATGCTGTTTATGTGCAATTATCTGTTTAGAGGTGGTGTGGGAATAACTGTGTTATTTATGGTGTCTGAATTCACTAAGCTTCGTGCTTACCCTTTCCCAATAAATTGTGGTTTCAGGTGCGAGTGGCTCCAAGGCATGACGAGTACACACTGGCGCGTGGGAAGAGTTGATTACATAATTATGAGTTTGCAAATGAAATGATTGAATTAGTAAATGAGTTTTTATTAATGAAATGTTACTTTAAAAATTTTAAATTCCTTGTAATTTTTGGGACGTTACAACTTGGTATCAAAGCACAGCTTGAGCGAATCAAATACATTTCGGTGTGTTTGATCTCAAGTTTGCGGCTATAAAATTTTCTTTAAAGTTTTTGGAAAATAAAAGGAAGGAAAAATCCGTTTGAGAAACGGTGATCAAAGGCGCAGTGTGTACAGTCAGCCGGAGCCAAAGGGAAAGGTACAGTACTTAGTGTTTTATTGCTTTCTAGATCATAGGGTATGCATGCTAGATTGCCTGTTGTTGACACTATGTTGTATGTTGTACTACATGCTATTAGGAATTTATGCTAATTATGATAGGTTACTAAGTGGATGCCCTCTAGGTTGTATGCAGTAAGAGATTTATAGCCTTAGAATATTTGATTTAGTTCTATTGCGCAGCTCTTGTTTGAGTCCAACCGTTCTAGGATAGAATCCTGTACTCGAATGTCTATTTGTTTCGCACTGCATATGATCGGGTATTCGCGAGGTAACTCGTTATGATTAGTAGGGATTCGGTAGTAGCAAGGGTAGTGGTTTGGATGAAATTCCTAAGGAGCTAGGAAGAGTGTGTACATACGCCGGTGCGGGCATATGTGTATAGTTTCGGCGAGAAACTACTTGGACCCCTTGGGATGGGACTCGGAACGGGCGATGATTGTTGATCCAAACCCTCAGTGATTTGATAATGACCCTCTCTTAAATACTTAGTGAAAATTGTAAGTAAACAATATGTATCAGAGTTTCACTATCGCTGATAAGTACTAAGATCTTCCAGTACCGCAGATAGGAACTCTCGCTCTTTTAAATTAAATATTCAGCGAACACTGTTCATCATTAATGCTCTGAGTCTGTTCAGTCATTATGATGATCGCTGATAAGTTAGTTGTTTACTTATGATCCCTGAAGACAAGTTTCACGTCAACAAAGGTTCTACGCTGAAGTCGAAGATCAAGCGCAAGAACCAGCGACAAGTCTCCTAATGAACTGATGCGGATCAGCGAAGACTCAGATTTGTCCACTCAACGTGAAGTATCAAGTACAAGACTTCAGCTATCGCTGAACTTTATCATCTGCTGAATAGTAAATGATAATCGCTGAATCAACGAAAGCTGATCATGAAGTCCTCCGTACAAAGTACTTTTGTCTTAACCACCCTTGCACGACTCCGTACGAATTGTCAGAAAAGAACCTCCGAATATCTGAAATCGTACAACCACTCTGATACTACACTATTCATCCATACGGCTACTAAGGTTGTCAACCAAGGTCAATGACATGCAACCAACCAGCTGATGACACGTGTAAAGTATATACTGACTTGCATTAAATGCATGTAGTATATAAAGAGATGAACTCACTTCATTTGAAGTAACTTGCTAACTCTGGACAAGTTCAATCTCTTATCTCAAGATAGGTTATTATTAGTAATTTCCTTATCTCTCTTAGTGCAAGAAACCTTAGTGTTCCAACTTGTTTAGATTTAGGTTTATCCTTAATCTTGTCTCCGCAACAAGCTGTAAATTGTTAATGATTTATCAATAAACAATTTAGAAAAGTAAAATCTGTGTGTTTGTATTCAACCCCCCTTTCTATAAACTTGTATAGGCCTTCGGGACCAACAAGTGGTATCAGAGCAAATTTGTTTAATCTCATAAACAAGATCTAATCTAAGATATTTCTCTTCCTTGCTATTATCTGAAAATGGCCACCAACACAAACACACATTATATAGACAATGGTTCTCTTGCAAAACCCCCTAGATTTTCCAGAGACAACTTCAACTTGTGGAAAAATAGGATGCCACTCTTCTTAGAAGGTGTAGACCCTACTATGACTTACTATCTTGAAAACGGCCCACACATCCCTGTAACAATTGATCCTTTAGTTCCAGCCACTGCAACTAGACCTGCTATTCCAGAAAGGCTGATTCCTAAGGAAATACACATGTGGACCGATGAAGATAAGAAGAAAGTGGCTATAGATACAAAAGCCAGATCCATACTATCCATGGCCCTTCCTGACGAAGTCTACCATTCCGTCATGAACCTGAAATCATCAAAAGCCATGTGGGACACAATATGTGTTCAGTATGAAGGAACGTCTGAAGTCCAGGACTCAAGAAAGATCAACCTGGTAAGACAATACGAAAGCTTCATTTCTGGTAAGAATGAAACTCTCTCTGAAGTTCACCAACGTTTTAATTGCTTAATTATAGATCTAAAAACTGTTGGTAAGGAATATTCTAACTTTGAAGTGCTGACAAAGTTTCTAGAAATGTTTACCTGAAAGCTGGGACAATTATTCCATGTGTCTCAAGCTGTCAAAGGATCTTAAATCAATGACCCTTTCAACCTTATATGGTACATTGCTGAATCATGAGCAATCTAGCCATCTTAAGAAGAATCTTGTAAAAGATTCCAAAAGCACCCCTGTTGCTTTAATCTCAGAGGAACCTTCTACTCAGCGACCCTCGGTCACTATCACTGAGTTAGAAAGTAACTCTGAAAGGTCATCAGACTCTGATTCTTCACATGATGATGAATCCTTGGCTCTCCTAACTAAAAAGTTCAGGAGATTCGCCAAGAAGAAAATGTTTAGAAAGAACAAACCTCTTTCCATAACTGACAAGCCTAAATCATCAGCTTTTGTTGATAAGGCTACTGCTACTTGTTTCAACTGCGAAAAGACAGGTCATTTCGCTAATGAGTGCAAGTCAAAGAAAGTCATGAGACCTTCAGCTTTCTCAAAGAAAAACTTTGTTCCAAGGAATAAAGATGACAAATACTCAAAGCTGAAGGAGAAGTATGCAAAGCTGAAAAGCTTTAAGAAGAAAGGAAAAGGCCTGATGGCTGACTATGATTGGGCTGCTTCTGATGAAGAAGCATCATCATCTGACTCTGAAGATGATGAAGCAAATCAATGTCTCATGGCCAAGATTGAAGAAGAGGAAGAAAGTTCAGACATTCCCTCCACTTCAACATCTGTCATTCAGGTATCACCTTCTTTCTTTACCAATATTGCAAATATTGATGAAGCTGATAGTCTCCGTAAGATCGATCTATTGACTAGAAGTTTATACGAAGCCATGAACGGCAAAACTGTGGTTGAAAACCAAAACCTTGATCTCGCTGAACAACTGAAAAACTGTCACCTTCAAATAGAAAAGCTTTATAAAATTGAAGATGTTTTTAAAGATCAAGTCTATTTAAATCAGCTAGTCAAAATCGAACAAGGAGAAGCTATCGCTGCATTAAAAGCTGAACAAGCTACTGTTGAAGGATGGTGTAATTCTTCAACAAAGATCACTGAGATAATTAAGGCTCAGATTCCTCTGAGTGATAAACGTGGTCTGGGTTATAAATATGATACTCCAAAACCAACCACTGAACGTTCAATGCTTAAATTTGGAACGTTCGTATCCTCAGTCGCTGACACTTCATCATCTCAGTGCTCCTCGTCCATTACACCAATCCCTGAGGAAACTCCTACCTCCTCAAAAGGTAAGGAGAAAAAGGTTTATTCAAAACCTACCTCTGTCTCTAAAGACAAAGGTAAAGGAATTGTTATTTATCAAAATCCCCAGAAGGGTACCTTAGTACCAAAGCTGAATGCTTCTAAAGCCTCAGTGACCTACCCCTCTAGATCTAGAAAGCTGATCTCTGGATCTATTCAGCGATCTACTCCTAGACTCAGAGTGGATGTCCTTGGTAAGAAATCTGAAGAACTGAATGTTCGTCCCATTTCTAAAGCCAATAGTTTACTTGGTGCTGGCACTTCGAATTCGAAATTAAAAGCTCAGCATACAAGTGGTCCTAGAACTACTTTTAGTTATAGGAAATGTTATCACTGTGGACTTACCGATCATATTGCTAGTAAGTGCCCCACAGCCACCAAAGCTGAAAAGATAGCTAAGGTGAAGATTGCCCCCAAGGCAAAGAAGACCAACCCCGATGCAAATCAGGTCAAGGTGACTCCTACCACTAAAGTTAAGAAATTAACCAAAGTGAAGAAAGACAAAGCTGAATCTTCAAATGCTGCGAAGACCGCTGAACCTTCTATTCCAACTAGCTCCACTGACAAACGTGTATACATGGTTAAGTGGGTACCCAAGCAAAACTAATCTTCCTTTATAAATGCAGGTTAAGAAGGGTATCTGGTATCTCGATAGCGGATGCTCTAGACACATGACTGGAAAGAAAAACCTGCTCGCTGAATACAAGGAAGAGAAGGGTCCCTCTGTGACTTTCGGTGGAAATGGAAAAGGACACACCCGAGGGTATGGTGTACTTTCAAATGGTACAACCTCCTTTAGAAGAGTCGCATATGTTGAAGGACTGAAGCATAATCTTCTGAGCATCAGTCAGCTTTGCGACATGGATAACAAAGTGATTTTCACTAAGGAATCCTGCTTTGTCACTGACAAAAAGGAGAAGATAGCTCTCAGCGATTATCGTTTGGAAAATGTTTATGTAATAAACATGGACTCAACAACCACTGAGAACTCCTGTTTCTTCTCAAAGGCATATTCTGATGTTAACTGGCTATGGCACAAGAGGCTCTCACATCTAAATTTCAAGACACTAAATACTCTTTCCTCCAAAGAGTTAGTCACTGGTCTACCTCAGCATTCATACGCCAAAGAGTCTTTATGTTCAGCGTGTGAAAAAGGGAAGCAGACCAAGGCAAGCTTCAAGTCAAAGCAAGTCTCCTCAGTGTCATCTCCTCTACAACTACTCCATATGGATTTGTTTGGCCCTGTTAACAAACAATCCATCGCTGGAAAGAAATATACGCTGGTCATAGTTGATGAATTCTCTCGTTACACATGGGTAATGTTTCTCCGTTCTAAGAGTGACACCCCTGAAGAACTCATCACCTTTGTTCGGAAGATGGAAACTCTGAACAATATGACTGTTCGCTCAATAAGGAGTGATCATGGAACTGAATTCAAAAACAGTTCTCTTGATTCCTTCCTTGAGAGTAAGGGTATTTCTCACAACTTTTCGTCAGTGAGAATACCGCAACAAAATGGAGTCGCTGAAAGAAGAAATAGAACAATTATTGAAGCTGCACGTTCAATGCTCAGCGATTCTCACCTGCCTACTCAGTTTTGGGCAGAAGCTGTCAACACTGCTTGTTTTACGCAAAACAGGTCGCCGATAGTTAAAAGATTCAAAAAGACAGCCTATGAACTCTTTCATGGGAGAAAGCCTTCAATCAGCTTTCTTCACATCTTTGGATGTCAGTGTTTCATACTGAACAACAGAGATGCCCTTGGAAAGTTTGATCCTAAGGCTGATGATGGAATCTTTCTTGGATACTCCTCAGTCTCCAAAGCCTTCAGAGTCTTCAACCGTAGAAGACAAACTGTAGAAGAAACTATTCACGTCACGTTTGACGAATCCCGTTCAGCGAACTCTAAACCGTCCGCTGATACTGAAGAACTGAATCAATGGATGTTTTCTCATCTTGGTGATTCAGAAGAAGTTCCCACTCCTCATGCTCACACCGTAGAAAATGATGGTCCTACTATCATTCCAGATATGCAGAATAGTGAAGCTGAAACATCTTGGGTCTCAGCTGTTCCTATAAACACTATACCTGCAGTTGATCCAAATGTCTCAGAAATTCCATCTATTTCTCAGCAACCAGTGAATGAAGTGACAAATGCAAACATTCCTCTCTTAGCTGATAATCCAGAAGTAGTTGAAGCCTCATCTTCAGTTTCTCCAGTTCAGACTGAGTCAGCGACGTATGCTCCGGCTCAGCGATGGACTGTAAATCACCCAATCGATCAAATTCTTGGTGATCCAAACGCTGGTATTCAGACTCGTAGAAGTGCAGGTAATATTTGTTTATTTGTTAACTTTATTTCTCTAACTGAACCAAAGAAAATAAATGATGCCCTCAGAGATCCAAACTGGATCAACGCTATGCAAGAAGAGCTGACTGAATTCGAAAGAAACAAAGTTTGGAAACTTGTTCGTAGACCAAGTGACAAAACGGTGATAGGCACTAAATGGGTCTATCGAAACAAGTTGGACGAACATGGTACTGTAACTCGCAACAAAGATCGTCTTGTTGCTCAGGGATACAGACAAGAGGAAGGCATAGATTATGACGAAACATTTGCTCCAGTAGCAAGACTTGAATCTATTCGTCTTTTCTTAGCATATGATGTACACAAAAACTTCACTGTACATCAGATGGATGTTAAGTCAGTGTTTCTGAATGGAAAGCTGAATGAAGAAGTTTATGTGGAACAACCTCCAGGATTCTCAGATCCTAAGCGTCCAGGTTATGTTTATAAACTGTACAAGGCACTTTATGACTTAAAGCAAGCTCCTCGTGCATGGTATGATACTCTCTCTACTTATCTCCATATTGAACAATTTGAAAGAGGTAAGATTGACAAAACTCTATTTTTTAGAAAAGTGAAAGGTCATATCATTCTAGTTCAAATATATGTTGATGACATTATATTTGGTTCTACTAACCCTGAGCTTTGTACTCGTTTCGCTGATAGAATGAAAGATGAGTATAAAATGAGTATGATGGGTGAACTAACATATTTCCTTGGTCTTCAGATTAAGCAAACTGAAAAAGGAACTTTCATTAATCATGGAAAATATGTTAAAGATATGCTGAAGAAATTCGACTTAACTGAAAGTTCAGCTATGAAAACCCCTATGGCACCACCGCTGACACTTGATAAGGACACAAAGGGTGTTCCTGTCAATGTCACGCTGTACCGTGGGATGATCGGCTCACTATTGTATCTTACAGCTAGCCGACCCGATATTATGTTTGCAACATGCTTGTGTGCACGATATCAAGCTGAACCTAAGACATCTCATATGAAAGCTGTAAAGCGAATCTTTCGATATCTTAAGGGTACAGCGAATCTAGGCCTTTGGTATCCCAAAGACTCAGGATTCGATCTAACCGCCTATTCAGATAGTGATTTTGAAGGTTGCAAAATGGATAGGAAAAGCACCACAGGAGGATGTCAGCTCCTGGGTGGAAAGCTGGTAAGTTGGACAAGTAAGAAGCAAAACTCAGTGTCCACTTCCACAGCTGAAGCTGAATATGTAGCCGCTGGAAGCTGTTGTTCTCAAGTCTTGTGGATGAGAAATCAGCTACTAGACTATGATCTTCAGCTCTCCAAAATTCCAATCTATTGCGACAGCACTAGTGCCATCGCTATAGCAAACAATCCAGTGCTACACTCAAAGACAAAACACATAGAAATCAGATATCATTTTATCAGAGATCATGTGATGAATGGTGATATAGAACTTCATTTTATCCCTACTGATTATCAGTTAGCTGATTTATTTACCAAACCTCTTGATGAGACAAGATTCAACTTTCTCATCAGCGAGCTTGGAATGCTGAACTTTGAAGGGTAAAATCTTCAGCGGTTGTAACGCCCCAAAATTTCAAGGAATTTAAAATTTTTAATTAACCGCTTTATATAAAAACTCCATAAATAATTCCAACATATTAATTGCAAGGACATAAATACTGTTCAAGTAATCAGAAACCAGCGGAAACAAAGTTCAATAATTAAAACAAATATCAGTCAGCTCATCCCGCGCGCCAGTGTGTACCCGTCACGCCTTAGAGCCACTCGTACCTGAAACCACAGATTATTGGGAAAGGGTAAGCACGAAGCTTAGTGAATTCAAACACATGCACAGGTAGGAATTATATACACATCATCCCTACCCGCACATAAGCAACAATATCACAGATACATAAAATGAGTAAACATCTACAGGTATTTATGTATCCAACCACCTCAGTACCATCGAGGCCTCGGTCCCACCGAATTGTAATATAACCAGCACCTCAGTACCATCGAGGCCTCGGTCTCACCGAATTGTAACATAACCGACACCTCAGTACCATCGAGGCCTCGGTCTCACCGAATTGTAACATAACCGACACCTCAGTACCATCGAGGCCTCGGTCTCACCGAATTGTAACATAACCGACACCTCAGTACCATCGAGGCCTCGGTCCCACCGAAACGTAAGGTAACACATTTATACCAAGCATACAAACCAATCAAATATTACACACCACAACAACTAGTTCACACCACAAGGACAGTAGTACATACAAACTATTATGACATGCATACAACCCCTAACTACACAGTGAGAGAACTCACCTCAAATGCGCGCCTAGCTTAATCAACACGAATCAAGCTTCACAATCACGGTCACCTTCCAGCACCTAAACGCATGTCAAAACGTGTCAATACGAGACCCGGACCCTAAGACACGACACACGCTTAAAACGTCACTAAAACTAATTTCCGATCACCCAAAACAGGTCTGTTCGGGACCCGTTTCGACCCTCTTAAATCTAGAAAAATCCCAATATTATTTCATGACCAGAAAGTCCTCTGAGTTGGGGTTCCAAGGACATATTATACGCCTCTTAACGCTTTTTCTACAATTTACTATGAATTAATTACGAACGGTTACCAAAACTGCCAGTTTCGGTCCAGCCTGCATAAACAGTCCAAACAGCCTAGCTACGGTTTAAATCAGACTTTCGGCAAAACACGAAAAACCTTCCCGACTCGAATAGGGAACTATGGCCACCAAAATCACCTCAAAACGAGTTACGAGTAAAAAGTTACGGTCCACGCAAAACAGTGGCAGATTCCAGGAAAATTCACATAAAATGACGAACCGCAGAAATTGCGACCACTTTTTCTCCCAACTCGAGGCCGAACCAGTTTTCCGCCAAAACACAGAAAACGTACTCGGTCCCGAGCTCGAAGCGTGGGCGCCAGTTTCGGCTCAAACGGAGTTACGACGGAGAAGTTATTGCCGTCACAAAACAGGGGCTGGACCATTTTTTCGCATAAAAAGAATGATTTTAGAAGCAACGGTTTAAAATATACGGCTTAACGATTAAGTCACAGTTTAAGGCTCTGTAGCTACTAAGGTCTGGTTACGGCCACTCGCCACCCACTGCCATCTCCGGCAGTGGTGGTTGCCGGTGGCGACCGGCGGCGGCCAGCGGCGGCCGGCGGTGGATTTTCGATTACGAACGCACGAGACAACACCCGACCATTCTCTCTCTCTCTCTCTCTCTCTCTCTCGGCCATTCTCACGCACACGCACCCACATCGACAGCCACGGCCGTCCATCCACCACCGCCACAGCGGCGGCGAACGGCGGCGGCGACGGGAACGAGAAGGAAAGAAAGCGAAACAAGAAAAGTGATTACCTTACGACGACGCTACGTAAACGCACACGATCCTCCCTCCCTCGAAACTCCGGCGAACAGCAGGTCACGAAAACAGTGACCTCCGGCGGTCTCCCTCACTTTCCGGCGAATAGCAAGCAGGTCACGCTCCCTTCTCTCTCACGGTTTCTTCTCTATCTCACTCTCTCTCATCTTCCTTTTCTCTCGCAGCCGCACCTCACCACAAAGAAGAGTTACTAGGGTTGAGGAGAAACGATTTGGTTGATTGGCTAACAAAGAAACCGAACACAAAATATTGGATCTGGCCATGGGCCAAAAACCCATGCAAAGCTTTTCCACAATTTGCCTTTTAGCCCCTCAACTATCCTCCCTTCACAATCTATCCTAGGAAATATGGATTTTAGCATTTGGTCCTTAACGACATCAAACCCCGACTCCAAAACAATTAACGGTACACGCTTTAAATAATTAAATAAATAAAAGAAAAACGTACCGGGACACGGGCTTTACAACTCTCCCCCACTTGGATTATACTTCGTCCTCGAAGTCTCTGCCTACGAATAACTCTGGATAGTTCTCCCTCATCTCAACCTCAGGTTCCCAAGCCCACTTGAAGCCCCTTCGAAACTTCTCGAATACGATTCTTACTAACGTACACTTTCTAAGACACTGGGATTATGATCGGCAGAACACCCCGACACTTGAATTCATTCCTAGCCAAGCGACTACGGTTGTCCCCCAACCTTAGATATCCCATACATCCCAAGTCAACTCTCCAGCTCTAACCATTCTAAAGCTGCTCACGGAATACCCTATTTGATACTCGACTACGATCATTCCTACTCTTAACTGTCGATTAGCTACCACGAATTCTAATAGATTCCAAAGATTTTCAGTAACTCATGTCAACAAAAACATCGACCACTTGCCGAACATCGGTCCAACCGATCACAATAACAAACATCGGCCACCCGCCGAACATCGGTCCAACCGATTACAATAACCAACATCGGCCACCCGCCGAACATCGGTCCAACCGATTACAATAACAAACATCGGCGTGGTATTATCCTAGACACTAACACAAATAGGTAACCCCCACAACCAAAATCACTAACACACCCGTAGGTCATTCCACCATAACCATCCATCACAAGAGATCATTTCAGGGTTACTTCTACCATCACCATGATTATCTTAAAATCGGCTACAACTCTCCGATTATACTAAAGGTGTTTGGCCTCAAGCCCAAAAGTCGACACCTAGATATACCACCTACCTCAAAATGGTTGATGCGCATTTATTCTCCTAATAATAAAGGGCCTCAATCCCTTAACCGATACTATTCGTCCTACATTACTAACGCGCGTGGAATACCTATCTTCCACCGATGACGTATCATCCACACTTGCTCTAAGAAGCCAAGTCACACCGCATCGAGGATACACCCTGACGTCTACCTCCCAGGTAACGTCTCAAGTCCCAGCACGCCGGAACTACCTCCCAGGTAAGTGCCCACAACTATATCCTCCTAGTACCTACTGGAAAGTCTAGGTTAGAACACATGAATACCGGGGTCTCACCCCGAGATACCCAACCGACCATTAGCAACGACTGACTAACGCGTCTAAGGATTCAAAGCAAACAGCCTACCAACAACATGCATATTCCTGATTGTCTCCTTCCCCCAAACGTGTATATACTCGACGTACAATGAATGCCAAACGGTGTGACAAAACAATTTATCAACCAGACTCCACCTTGAGTCATTAAAACCGGGCAATTGGCCCATGACTAACTCCAAGTCCAAAACCGAGCAAAATGCTCCACGCTTGCTAGACCCATAGGTCGGATAAATACGTTTAAACAAAGTTTAAGCAAGCAATACTTTGAAATCAACCTTAGTCTCAGACTCAACACGGGTTAAACAAAAGAGTTTTCCAAAAGGACTCACAACTAAAAAAAATTCTCGAGATGACACATGACACTTAAAAGCACATTTTCCCAAATGGTTTACCAAAATCATTTCCAAAATATTTCCCACATCAGGATTTTCATCTCAAAAGATCGCATGTAATAAAAACTACCATTACCTGATCGATAGTTATGCAAAACTGGACACGCTCGTCCCACATAGAAAAATCATGTTGAAAATCGTTCCATTGTAGTTCAGTTTAGTCACACAAAAGCAGGTGTAATAAATAATTTCTGTAGAATGAACCGTTTCGATTTCGGTATGGATTGACTCCTGACGTGCACTTAAGGTAACCGCTTGACCTTAAATAGGGTGCGACAAGGTGTGCACGTAGTTTCAAAATCAGTTACACGATATTTGACCCCAAAATTCCTCCTTTTCAACAAAAATGTCGTGGCACATGGTTAACTAACAAATCTCACGCGCGTCGGGTAGTCATACAAAACGATGAAACGGTTTACAAATATATTTTTGTTAAAACACAACTGTCTCGTGTAAGTTTCAAACTTAAAGATAAAAACCAATCCGTTTCCATCATTTGAAAATATCGATTAAAATCTCATAAAATCTCAAAATGTGGGGTTCTTTAAATTGATTTCCGAGATTTCCCCAAATGGTCACACAAACAAATAAGATATGCACCCCGTGACATTAAACCCACACGACTCGACATGCCGTAGAACAAAACTTATTTTAACCAAATCATTCAATTAGCTTTATACAGACACCGTGGGATGTAACTTTTCGTCTCAACTTTATCATATGTGGAGGAGTTCCGATGTTAAAGTCACAAGCCGTAGTCACTTGCCCCACATTTAAAACACCACAAAACACAGATATCATCTTACCCGAAAGGACCGTTGGAAAAATAACGAAAATGAGACAAATTCTAACAAAGTTTGCACTCCCGCGATAAAACGATTTCATACACTTTCAAAACCATCCGAAAATTTTTGTGTGTGCTGAACAATTCCCAAAATCCCAAAACACAATCCATAAAGGATTGGAAACACAAGATTTAATTAATGCAATTTTATTTTTAAAATCACTTTGTGCATGACTCATTCGGCATTCAACGTCTCGACCCATACTACTCCGGAACTCTCCGGTCTACTATTGTCATCCAGACATTTAAACCTCTTAAGGCAAGTTGGGAATTCACATCAAATCATCTTACGGGTTTTCCTCAAATCAAAGTCGGCTCAAATGCCTATGATTCTAACACAAATGCCAATCTTTGACCCGAATTGGTCTACAAATATCACCTCAGCAACCTCATCTACAAGTGTGAGGCACGAATTAATGGGTAGCCCCGCTATCAAACATCACTACAGCAGACACCGAGTTAACTAAGAACGTACTTAAACACACAGCTTAAGCAAAAAGCAACCACATACCAATATCAAGCGATGAAATATACCTGTCACCACTTTAAGCGTGGCCTGTGCCTCTTCCACCGTCAGTTATGAACTCTATCTCGGCCGCCTCGGGCCCAGCCTGACCCACACGACCAACAGTAATACGCAAGGGAGCAGCCGCAGAAGTTCCTGGTGCTCCGTCCCCAACAGTAACCCTCGGATTCGGGCAGTTGACCTTCACGTGGCCCATCTGTTTGCAGTTAAAACAGACCACGTGTGGTGGTTCCTTGCAGTCGCGACCGTAGTGCCCCACCTGGCCACACCGGAAACATTTGACATTCCTCCTTCCGCTACCATTCATGGTTTTAAACCTACCGCTCCCTTGATTCAAGACCGAGTCCGAAAACCTCGCTTTCTTTGGAACTGCCGGTTCCGGTGCAACGGCCAGCGCTGTTTTCCTCTTCTTAGTCTGTTCCTCTGACCCAGGGTCTTGGCTCCGAGCGGCCTCCATCATCGCTACTACCTCAACACAAACGGCGGTAAAAATCTCGGGGATTGCCTTCCTAATAGCATGCTTTACTTCAGCCGTGATCCACTCACGTATCTGCTCAGTAGTGATCCCGGCGCCAATCCCTGGCTCAGTAGTTTCGTTTCCCTCAGTGATGGCCATTTCTGGGGTAAAATTACAACGAGTTATTAGCACATAATAACTCACACTAACAATACTCACGCTCAACTCCTTGGATTCCTCGCGACTTTCCCGACTCGAGCATTGATCCTGTGCTTCCGGTAGTAGGAGCTCTACTACTACCATCCACGCCTATCATTGCCCGTTCCGAGTCCCATCCCGAGGGTCCAAGTAGTTTCTCGCCGAAACTATACACATAATATAATTAATCCACACATGCCAGTTCAAGAACATATCCTAAACAGGCAACTCATACAACTACTGTATATATAAAACCATCGGTCTCCCCGATTAGACAGCCACGATTGTATACTTAATAAACCATCGGTCACCCCGATCATACAACAACAATTAAATATATAATTAACCGTATGCCTGCACCAGCATATATATACATCCACCCTTCCTAGCTCCCTAGGAACTTCCATCCCAATCACTACCCCCTTGCTACTAATGAATCCTTACTAATCATAAAAAGTGGCCTCGCGAATACCCGATTACATGCAGTGCAAAACAAATAGACCGTTGAATACAAAATTCTATCCTAGAACGGTTGGACTCAAACAAGAGCTGCGCAATAGGACTAAATCGAATATTCTAAGGCTATAAGTCTCTTACTGCATACAACCTAGAGGGCATTCACTTAGTAACCTATCATAATTAGCATAAACTCCTAATAGCAAGCAATTCAACATACCGCATAGTGTCAACAACAGACAATCTAGCATGCATACTCTATGATCTAGAAAGCAATAAAACACTAAGCATTGTACCTTTCCCTTCGGCTCCGGCTGACTGTACACACTGCGCCCTCGATCACCGTTCCTCGAACGGGTTTTTACTTTTTCTTTTATTTCCAAAAGATTTAATAAAGAATTTGAAAATTTCCCAGCCGCAACTTGAGACCAAACACACCGAGGTGCGTTTGATTCACTCAAGCTGTGCTCTGATACCAAGTTGTAACGCCCCAAAATTTCAAGGAATTTAAAATTTTTAATTAACCGCTTTATATAAAAACTCCATAAATAATTCCAACATATTAATTGCAAGGACATAAATACTGTTCAAGTAATCAGAAACCAGCGGAAACAAAGTTCAATAATTAAAACAAATATCAGTCAGCTCATCCCGCGCGCCAGTGTGTACCCGTCACGCCTTAGAGCCACTCGTACCTGAAACCACAGATTATTGGGAAAGGGTAAGCACGAAGCTTAGTGAATTCAAACACATGCACAGGTAGGAATTATATACACATCATCCCTACCCGCACATAAGCAACAATATCACAGATACATAAAATGAGTAAACATCTACAGGTATTTATGTATCCAACCACCTCAGTACCATCGAGGCCTCGGTCCCACCGAATTGTAATATAACCAGCACCTCAGTACCATCGAGGCCTCGGTCTCACCGAATTGTAACATAACCGACACCTCAGTACCATCGAGGCCTCGGTCTCACCGAATTGTAACATAACCGACACCTCAGTACCATCGAGGCCTCGGTCCCACCGAAACGTAAGGTAACACATTTATACCAAGCATACAAACCAATCAAATATTACACACCACAACAACTAGTTCACACCACAAGGACAGTAGTACATACAAACTATTATGACATGCATACAACCCCTAACTACACAGTGAGAGAACTCACCTCAAATGCGCGCCTAGCTTAATCAACACGAATCAAGCTTCACAATCACGGTCACCTTCCAGCACCTAAACGCATGTCAAAACGTGTCAATACGAGACCCGGACCCTAAGACACGACACACGCTTAAAACGTCACTAAAACTAATTTCCGATCACCCAAAACAGGTCTGTTCGGGACCCGTTTCGACCCTCTTAAATCTAGAAAAATCCCAATATTATTTCATGACCAGAAAGTCCTCTGAGTTGGGGTTCCAAGGACATATTATACGCCTCTTAACGCTTTTTCTACAATTTACTATGAATTAATTACGAACGGTTACCAAAACTGCCAGTTTCGGTCCAGCCTGCATAAACAGTCCAAACAGCCTAGCTACGGTTTAAATCAGACTTTCGGCAAAACATGAAAAAACTTCCCGACTCGAATAGGGAACTATGGCCACCAAAATCACCTCAAAACGAGTTACGAGTAAAAAGTTACGGTCCACGCAAAACAGTGGCAGATTCCAGGAAAATTCACATAAAATGACGAACCGCAGAAATTGCGACCACTTTTTCTCCCAACTCGAGGCCGAACCAGTTTTCCGCCAAAACACAGAAAACGTACTCGGTCCCGAGCTCGAAGCGTGGGCGCCAGTTTCGGCTCAAACGGAGTTACGACGGAGAAGTTATTGCCGTCACAAAACAGGGGCTGGACCATTTTTTCGCATAAAAAGAATGATTTTAGAAGCAACGGTTTAAAATATACGGCTTAACGATTAAGTCACAGTTTAAGGCTCTGTAGCTACTAAGGTCTGGTTACGGCCACTCGCCACCCACTGCCATCTCCGGCAGTGGTGGTTGCCGGTGGCGACCGGCGGCGGCCAGCGGCGGCCGGCGGTGGATTTTCGATTACGAACGCACGAGACAACACCCGACCATTCTCTCTCTCTCTCTCTCTCGGCCATTCTCACGCACACGCACCCACATCGACAGCCACGGCCGTCCATCCACCACCGCCACAGCGGCGGCGAACGGCGGCGGCGACGGGAACGAGAAGGAAAGAAAGCGAAACAAGAAAAGTGATTACCTTACGACGACGCTACGTAAACGCACACGATCCTCCCTCCCTCGAAACTCCGGCGAACAGCAGGTCACGAAAACAGTGACCTCCGGCGGTCTCCCTCACTTTCCGGCGAACAGCAAGCAGGTCACGCTCCCTTCTCTCTCACGGTTTCTTCTCTATCTCACTCTCTCTCATCTTCCTTTTCTCTCGCAGCCGCACCTCACCACAAAGAAGAGTTACTAGGGTTGAGGAGAAACGATTTGGTTGATTGGCTAACAAAGAAACCGAACACAAAATATTGGATCCGGCCATGGGCCAAAAACCCATGCAAAGCTTTTCCACAATTTGCCTTTTAGCCCCTCAACTATCCTCCCTTCACAATCTATCCTAGGAAATATGGATTTTAGCATTTGGTCCTTAACGACATCAAACCCGGACTCCAAAACAATTAACGGTACACGCTTTAAATAATTAAATAAATAAAAGAAAAACGTACCGGGACACGGGCTTTACAGCGGTTCACATTAATCAGCGATAGGATAAAATCAACTCGTATAACCTATTCAATCATCTTCTCTCTGAATAAACTTGGTTAAACTGATATCCAGGTATGTTTTCTCTCTCTGACAAACGCATGAAAATGCAAGATTTCAAAACAAATGCATCGCTGAATATCTCTTCCTTAACAGCGATATTTTGAAAGTTCTTAAAACCTTCACTAATATTTTCTATTCAGTGCTTCATGTTTTTCAAAAGAGTCCTTGAGCTTTCAAAACCTCAGAGACATCCTAAAAGAATGTGAAAGGACAGTTGTGACGTCATTGCAACGGATAACACCAGACACGACTTCTTTCTGACACACGTTTGCACGTTTCGTTCAAACTTCCAATCAAATGCAAACACGTGTCCGTGTCATGATGAAAACCTTTTCCCGCTCAAGGTTTTCTCTCTCTAAAACTCCCTATATAAACAACTCTTGGTTTATATTTGTCTTTTACGCGAACAATCTTCCTCCGCAAGAAAAGAATTACTGTTGCATTTGTGCTCTCAAATCTTCAAAGAACTGTTCATCATCTTCTTCATCAAAACATCAAGGTTAATATGTTCATTATTTTTCAAATGCAGATAACTTGTTTCTGATCTTATCATTGTTTTAAACAAGATCAAACAAAAGAACTTCTTAAAAATAAAATCATTTCTTTCATGGTTTTATGAACACAACCATTTCATGGTTGTTCTTCAAGTTTTAAATCTAAATCTTAAACTTGTTCTTCATTCGTATCCAGATTTTTTTTTGAAACTGGAATACAAGACTTTATGGGTTTTACATTTCGTTTCAAAATCATGAAAAACCCTAATCTTCATTAAGACATTTATGTCTGAATGAAATGGACAAAATTCGAACCATCTTAATGGAAATTCTTTCCATATCAAGACAATTCTTATTTGTTAACATCTTTGGTTGAACTGATAATACAGAGAAATGTCATCTTCAAAGATCAATGTTACCGCTGAGTCCATCTCCGCTGACTCTGAGGAAGTGGACATCATCAAAGCCCCTCAGGTTAAGTTCAAGCTGGATCAACTAGATTGGACCAAGGTCAACAACCTCTATGCGCTTCTCGAGTTTCCTCCTCGAAAGCAAGTCACACATCTGGATGATGCTGTGAATTTCCTGAAAAACTGCTGCATTTCAACAGCCCTGACCATCACACCTCCCGCAAGTCAGCTACTACTATCCCAGTTCTGGTACTCTGCCAGACACACTCAGCTACCCTCCGCCAAAGATGCATCCAAAACCATCGATTGCATACTCAGCGATACTGAGTATGGCACAATTAAGATAACCCCCGCAATCATTCGAAAAGCCCCGAACTTTCCCAATGCTACCAAAGAAAAACCATTTGTTCCATTCCCTGACCATAAGAAGCATGCTGACAGAGAAGAAATCATTGCTTTCCTCGACGCAATGGGTTACATCTGGGAAACTGGAAGGGACAAGAAGCCCGAGAAGAAGCTGACGCTGATAAAGAAGTCCAAAATGCCCAGCGAGATGAATTTCATCTTCGCACACCTGACCAGCTGCATGACAGCGAAGACCGGCTCCTCTGATCAAGCCGCTCAACCTCAGCAGGCTATGGGATACGCACTGCTGAAAGGTCTACATATTGACTGGGCATCTATCATTTATGATGACCTAGTACAAAGAGTAGATTCTGCTGCTGACAGACCTGCATGGGTTCCCTACCCCCGTTTCATCAGCGCCATCTTCCAATATGGCCTGAAGGACAACTATCCTCAAGAGGGTGACCTGAAACTTTCTCAGGTTGGCCCTAAGGTGCTCGATTTCAAACCTGTCGACAATGAGGTACGTCTCTCTACCCTTCTCTCTCTTCTTAACCCCAATTCTTCGACTTCTGTGGCTCCTTCAGCGACAATACCCATCGCTGATGCCCCGACCACACAATCCTCTCCTTCTAAGAAAAGGAAACACTCTTCAACCCAACTTGATTCCAAAAGGATCAAGAAAACCAAGGAGCAACCCCAGAAATTCCATGCTGAAGACTCCTCAGCTCATTCTGACGAGCTGAAGGAAAGTTCCGTGGTACGCTCTGCCACACCCATTCAAGCCATCCCTTCAATCCAGACTTCAGCATCTCCAAACGCTGAGGTTAGAAACTTAGAACCTACCCAACCTCCCTCAGTCTCTCAAAAGACTGATGAAGTGATTCTCAGCGATTCCAACGCTGAACTCAGTACCCGAACCCCATTCTTATCCTTCGCTTCTCCCCCCACTCACTTGGACACTCCTCCAAAGAACACTGGAGATGCCATCATTCCAGAAGCCACCGCTGACGCTTCTCAACGAATGATGAAGACAGGACCTGCAGAGATCACCATACCTCACCGTACTTTTGAGGAAGATATGGAACATTTTTCAGGAATCCGCAACTTTGACGACTTCGTCAATCCTCCTGCAGGTACAAATCAACCCATATACACTGTAACTAAACCTGAAACTTCTGAGCTTTCCTTTGTTCACAAGTACTTATGTGTTACAGGTCCTAATTTGGGAGACATCAACGCTTCTCTGAAGTCCGTGGAAACAAAGCTGACAGATCTCACCACCACACTCTCCAACAACTCTACAGCTGTAACCACCGCTGGAGAAAATTTGATAACGCTGACAACGGTGGTAGAGAAGAAGGCTTCCGCAGATGACTTGAAGCAAGTTGATAAGACTCTCAGCGACTTTGCTAAGGTGCTCGCTGATATCTACACAGACTACACCTCACTCAAACAATCAGTTTCCTCCATGTCCGGCGAAGTAACAACGCTGAAGACATCGGTTGGAGCACTAGAGGGTGATATGTCTGCTGTGAAGACAAATGTTCAAACTCTGACGACTGACTTAGGCTCTGTAAAGACCGACGTTGGTTCGATGAAAACAATGCTTGAAGAGCTGCTCAACAAGGTGAGAACTCCTGCTCCTGAACCTGCCCCTGCCCCTGCTTTGGAAACTTTCACAGCGGCGGATCGCAAAGAGCTGGAAAAGATCAATCCTGCTATAATTGGCCTGGAAGTCAGATTAGCAAAGATTGAAAGCTGTGTGGGTATCTCTGGCCAAGAAGACAGAGAGCCTCCCACAGCTGAAGAGTCTGCCCATTCCTCCCCCAGTCATCATGAAAAAGAGGGGGAGAAGAGTGCTGAACATCCCGCTGAGAAGAGCGCTGAGGATCTTGAAAAGAGCGCTGAAGACCTTTCCCATGATGAATCTATCAGGGGAGAGAAGAATGAAGATCTTATCGCTGGACCTCAGGGAGATGAAAACCCTGAGGGAACCGAGAAGCTCACCTCTGTATCTGAGGGGGAGCAACTCGAAGAAGACGCTGAAGAATCCGAAGCAGAAGATGATGAAGCCACCGACATCCCTGATGATGAACCATCTTCTTCTCCAAAGAAGAATGATGATGATGATGACGATGATTTCTTTATCGTCAAACCTGCCGCAAGGATCAAAGCTCTTAAGGGAATTTCAATAAATGAACCAACAGGGGAGCGGACAAAGACAAAGCCCTCAGCCTCTGGCGCTGAGAAAGGCAAAGGCAAAAGCGTCGCTGAAGATGACAATCTGATGATCTTGCTTGAAAAGCCGGTTTGTCAGGTACACTAAACATCTCTTACTCCATCCCTCCTCCACACTATAAGTTCTACTACCCTAGCCTACACCTGAACATATTTATCTTTCTCTTTCTACCCAAGTTCTTCTACCCATGTTCTTATTTGTAAGATCGCTGTGTTTCAGCTAGTCCTCTCCCCTGTTTGAGGATGTCGCTGAAGGTTCTACTACTGCGACTTCACAAATAAAGCCAGCTGCTGCTGATGAAATAATCCCAGTCTTAGATTTGATCTCTGAGACTAATGAACCAGAAGAACAACCTCTCTCGCACAGAAACAGACCTTCCTCAGCTCCTCAAAAGCTGAGTGAAGAGGATCAAAAGAGAAAAGAGGAAATAATAAAGCGATTCGAGGATCAGCGAATCATTCTAAGGCGTGATCAACTGCCTTCAGTTCCTCCAAAGTTCAGAATTTCAAAAGCTGAATACAAGGAACACCTCAGAGCTGAACGCCTCATCGCTGAAAGAAAGGAAGCTGAAGAGAAAGACAGAGAATACGCCATCAAGCTTACTCAACGATCAATCAAAGACCCCAAGCTGAAAAGAGTTCCCATTGATGTTCAACGTCAGCTCTGGGATGATGCTCAATAAATCGTTAGAGAAAAGACAATGGTCTCTGATACAACCTTGGAATGGGCTAATCAAATGCTGACCTATCGATCAAGACCATCCAAGATAATCAAAGCCAACATCAGAGGAAAAATGTTCGTTGATGTTCCTGTTGTTGAAGTGGATATCTACAGAGATGACAAAACCAAGCAAACCTTCTATGCTGCTTCATTAGAAAAGTTTGGTCTCTCTGAATGGTTAGAAATGAAATTAGCCATTCAGGGATCACGCTCAAAATTCAAAAGCCATGTTGAGATGAACATAAACAAACAGATCGACTTACTTTCATCTGCTGTGGATATTCCTCCTACTCTTCCTCAACCGAAGAAAGCCTCTGCTAAGAAGAAGAAAGTTTCTGATTCAGGTCCAATCATTCGAAATGAAACAGGTATTGGTTTCTCTCGTGCTGAAGTTCTTGGCCCTGATGCTGATCTTTCAATGCTTGACACCTCCCTACCACCTGGAGAAACCTTCATCCCTGGCACAGTGGTAAGTGATCCATATGGTATATTCTGTTGGAATAAACATGATTTGTATTTGATGGATAATGAAAACATGATAATAATAAATCATACCTGATGATCCTGAGGATCCGGTGAAAGCGTTAAACATATTTGCCATGGATTGACGGGTTCCCAGAACGAGATGATTGTATAATGATGGGATGATGATCGAGCTTGAGAGAGCCGATCTTGGGGAGGCACACGGCTAGGGTTGATTAACAATATGTTATTAGGGTTAAAAGAGTGATTAGGGTACTCTATTTATAATAAGAGTATCTTACACTTTCAACCCTTGGTGTTTATTATGTGCAGTATAATTCCCCATAGTTCCAATCACCTAATGGGAAACCCTATAGTATGTCAATAATAGTAAATACGCCCATCATATATTTACCAGACATAGGGATTTCAGTTATTGTCAATTATCACATCAGGAATGATAAACGATAAGTGACGGTCACTTTTAAGGTGGTTCCAACATTCTCCCACTTGACCAAGCGATCTTTTATCTATGAGTACCAATAAGTCCGGCCGGGATAATACTCATTTTGTTTTAAACTGAAATCATAGCTAATAAGTACAGCCGTAGAGAAGAATATCAACTCAGGACCCCCACTAGTCAAACTATGACTCAAATTTAAAACTGAATAAGCAATGATCAATTGACTAAGACAAATTTCGTTATAATAATGTCCATACACCATTATGAGATCAAAGCGTAACTAATGGACAAACAAAATCTGAATATAGAGGAAAATTTATTAAGATAATAATAATGACCAATAAGTACAACATGCTATTAAATTAAGTCTTTTGTAAGCCCCATCTTCGACACGTGTCCTACGAAGACATTAGGAGGAAGACCTTTGGTCATCGGATCCGCTAGCATATTCTTTGTACTTATGTACTCAATACAAAGGACATTTTCCTCAACCCGTTCGCGCACGAACATATACTTTGTATCAAGATACAGCCCAGCGCCAGTTGAACTGTTACTGTTCGAGAAAGTTACGGCAGCTGAGTTATCACAGTAAAGCTTCAATGGTCTAGAAATGGAGTTGACGATTTTGAGTCCACTGACCAGGTTCCTTAACAACATCCCATGACAACTGGCATTATAAACGGCAACGTATTCAGCCATCATGGTGGACGTTGTAGTCAGCTTCTGTTTGTGACTCCGCCATGAGATAGGTCCACCAGCTAACATAAATATGTACCCAGAAGTAGATTTCTTATCTTCCTTGCATTTAGCAAAATCGGAATCAGAATATCCTACTACTTCTAAGTTGTCACTTCTTCTATAAGTTAATTTGTAGTCTTTGGTCCCTTGCAGATATCATAGAACCTTTTTAGCCGCTTTCCAGTGTGCTATTCCGGGATTAGATAAGTAACGTCCCAGCATACCAGCGATATAAGCGATATCCGGACGAGTACAGACCTGAGCATACATAATGTTCCCTACTACAGACGAATAAGGTATCATCTTCATTTCTTCCTTTTCAATCTCAGTGCTCGGAGCTTGGAAAGAACCAAACACGTCCCCTTTAACTACTGGAGCTACAGTGGGTGTACAGTGCTGCATGTTATAGCGTACTAAGATACGCTCAATATATGCGTTTTGAGAAAGTCCCAAAACACCATTAAGCCTATCTCGATGTATTTCGATACCAATGACATAAGAGGCATCACCGAGATCTTTCATGTCGAAATTTTGCGAAAGCATCCGCTTCGACTCATGCAGCATATCCAAGTTGTTACTTGCTAGTAGGATGTCATCTACGTACAAGACAAGGATTATAAAGTTACTCCCACTGATCTTGAGATAGGTGCATTGATCCACTTGATTCTTTAGAAAACCTTGCCCTTTTACGATTTTATGGAACTTGAGGTACCATTGTCGTGATGCCTGCTTCAACCCATAAATGGATTTCTTCAACTTGCAGACCATATGCTCTTTACCTTCTGGAATGAATCCTTCAGGTTGTCGCATGTATACATCTTCTTGCAAGTCTCCATTCAGGAAAGCGGTATTGACATCCATCTGATGTAACTCTAAATCATAATGAGCTACAAGTGCCATGACGATCCTTAAAGAATCTTTACGAGAGACAGGAGAGAAGGTCTCTTGATAATCGATTCCTTCCTTTTGAGTAAAGCCTTTTGCAACCAGTCTGGCCTTATAGCGTTCGATGTTTCCTTTCGGGTCTAATTTGGTTTTGAAGACCCATTTACAACCGATAGTTTTGGATCCTTCAGGAAGTTCAACCAAGTCCCAAACATCATTATGTTGCATGGAATTAAGCTCTTCAATCATGGCTTCCTTCCACTGAGTGGCCTGATCACTATTAATGGCTTCTCGATAAGAGGTAGGATCAGTAAGCTTTCCAATGTTCTCAACTTCAGATAAAAAGGTTACGAAATCATCAAAATTTGTGGCCCTGCGTGCCCTAGATGATCTCCTGAGTTGATTTTCTGGTTCAGTAACGGGAGGAGTAGGATCAGCGTTGGGTACAAGAGGCGATGATGATGTTCCCTCGGCGTTTTGGTTAGGAGGAGCAGGATCAGTGATATTAGGAGCATCGGTGGGTACAAGAGGAATTATCGGAGGAATAAAGATACCGGAAGAATGGTTTCCCCCCGCTTCTTGTACTTCTTGCAAATCTGAGTCATGATTTGTCGTGCTCCCACTGATCTTTGAGTTCTCAAGAAATGTGGCATGCTGCGTGTCAATGATGCTCGTAGTGTGGGAAGGACAGTAAAAACGATAACCTTTTGAGTTATCAGGATAACCGACAAAGAAACATGTAAGGGTTTTAGGATCCAGTTTCTTTAAGTTAGGGTTATAGACTTTTGCTTCGGCAGGACAGCCCCATACTTTCATATATTTTAGACTCGGTTTCCTACCTGTCCAGATTTCATAAGGAGTTTTAGGGACAGATTTTGATGGAACCCTATTGAGTATATGAACGGCTGTTTTTAATGCCTCAGTCCAGAGGAAAGTAGGTAAGTTAGTGTTAGCAAGCATACTTCTCACCATGTCCATTAAGGTTCTGTTTCTCCTTTCAGCAACACCATTTTGTTGAGGAGAACCAGGCATGGTGTATTGGTTAATTATGCCATGTTCCTTGCAAAAATTATAGAAAGGACCAGGAGCTTGACCAATATCAGTATGTCTACCATAATACTCACCTCCTCTATCTGATCTCACAACTTTTATTTTATGATCAAGTTGGTTTTCAACCAAAGTTTTAAAATCAATAAAAGTTTGTAAGGATTCAGATTTTTCCTTAATCAGATATAGGTGCATATAACGCGAATAATCGTCAATGAATGTAATAAATGATGTATGTCCTGTGATTGATGCGGGATAAGGACCACTAATATCAGTGTGAATTATTTCCAATAAGTTGGAACTTCTAGTAGCTCCTTTCTTATTCCCTTTCGCCATTTTGCCTTTGAGGCACTTAATACATGTTTCAAAATCACTAAAATCAAGAGAATGTAAGATTCCATCCTTTACGAGTCGAGTCATTCGATCTCGTGAGATGTGGCCAAGACGTTTATGCCACAACATGGAGGAATTCTCTAATTGTTTAGGTGATTTTGTTGTTTTAGTTACGTCATCAATATTAAGAGACAACAAAGACTGTGAGAAATTATGATCCAGTTCTAATTTATACAGTAGTCCATCCAAGAAACCTCGACCAAGTAATTCATTATTATGAGTAATAGCAATCTTGCCGCAACCATGAATTATTACATAACCTTCAAGGTCTAGTCTAGATATGGATACAAGGTTCCGAGTAATTCTCGGTACATATAAGGTATCCACTAGTCTAATACACTTTCCGGTACTCATATGTAAATTTAAAGTTCCCATGGCTTTGACATCTAAGAGATCACCACTTCCAATTCTAAGTTTTCTTTGGCCCTTTGGTAGCTTCTGGATTGTAAGGAATCCCTGCATTGAGTTCGCCACATGGACCATAGAACCAGAGTCACCCCACCATGTATTAACAGGGACATCAGTAGTAAAGGAATCAAATATTACATAAAGAATGTTACCTTTCTTAGCTAGCCATTCCTTGAACTTAGGGCAATCTTTCTGTCCGTGCCCTTTTGCACGACATAATTTGCAGTTAGGTTTGCTTGTCAAGGGTTTAGAGCTAGAGGCAACGGCACCATGATTATTATCCTTTTGGATTTTATTTCCAGTCTGATTACCGTGATTACCCTTCCTTTTCTTAGAATTACCAGTGGTTGTTAGGTGAACGACTTCAGGTTGTACCAGCTTTAGGCGATCCTCCTCTTGCACACACATTGCAATCAGTTCACTTACCGACCATTTATCCTTCATAGCGTTATAGTTAACTTTGAAGGTGTCGAACCGAGCAGGCAAAGAGGTCATTATGAAATGCACAAGAAAATTATCAGAGACTTCCATCTCAAGACTCTTAAGCTTATGAGCCATATCAATCATTTTCATAATGTGTTCACGGACACTGCTATTTCCTTCACATTTCACAGTGAGCATCTGTAGCATTAAGCTACTTGCATGTGCCTTAGACGATCCCTTGAAGTGATCCTCAACAGATTTGAGGTAAGTTTTGACTTTATCAGAGTCAGAGATAGCTCCTCGGATACTGGGGTTGATGGAGTTCTTGACCATCATTAGTGACAAGCGATTTGCCCTTTCCCACTTTTCAAAATCCTCTTTTTGAGCTGCAGTAGACTCAGCAGTAATAGCAGCGGGTTCATTATGGCGAATAGCATGGTCAAGGTCTAGCATCCCCAGAGTAAGAAGTAGTTGATCCTTCCATGAAGCAAAGTTCGCACCAGTAAGTGGCTCAATGCCAAAGTTAGGTACTGATGTGGAAATAAGGAGGATATAAGTTATAGAAGATTATCTTAATGACTTAGTTAGCTATAAAAGGCGGATAAAGTAATGTTTCTTAAAGTAATGTTAAAGTAAGCAGGCCTAACAGTAATATTTCTTAGAATAATGAAACTATGACCATTCTAGTGATGAAGCTAGTGATAAGTAAACCTATTGTAAACACCAAAACAATAAGTCAAAGTAAGGCTCTACTTAGATGTTACATCACCTTTGGACAGAAATAACTAATATCTAAGTAAACATGAGCATTAGGGTCATGCAACGCAATGCTTATCTTTTGACCTTTGGGCACAAAATAGAGCATCGTGTGAATTATGCATGCAGAGAGTCCTTTTGACACACAGGTATATTAAATCACCTTTGGGCAGAATTAATATACTCAGTGTTCATTATGCAAAAGGAAAAATGCAATATGAGAATCATATTTGACCTTTGGGCACAAATGATGAAATCATATGTATTAGTGCAAGGGTATAGTGCATACCGAAAAGTGAGGAATTCGGTATGTACTATACCGAAAGGATAAGAATTCGGGATGAGCTATACCGAAAAGAAAGGAATTCGATATGCTCTATACCGAATAGAAAAGTTTTCGGTATGTAAAGAACCAAAAAGTTAGGTTTTCGGTATGCAAGATACCGAAAAGTTAGGTTTTCGGTATGCAAGATACCGAAAAGTTAGGTTTTCGGTATGCAAGATACCGAAAAGTAAGGTTTTCGGCATGAACTATGCCGAATAATTAGGTTTTCGGGATGAACTATACCGAAAAGTTAGGTTCAACCGAAAAAAAAATTCTATACATTGATCAATTCGGTACAATTAACATTGATCAATTAACATGGCATAAGATAGAATAATAAAAATTGTTATGCACAATACGGCAGAAAAAAATTGCAATAATAAAAAAAATGCATTATAATCTCTGAAAAAAAATGCGGCGGCTGGAAAATAATTTTGCAATTCAATGTAATTCTGATTCGAATTAACAATTCAATTCCTGATTATCAGATGTTGCGAAAGAAACAGAGGATAGAACCATCAAAAAACAAATACAAAACATGAATCAATTATGAACCCGAAGCTCTGATACCACATGTTGGAATAAACATGATTTGTATTTGATGGATAATGAAAACATGATAATAATAAATCATACCTGATGATCCTGAGGATCCGGTGAAAGCGTTAAACATATTTGCCATGGATTGACGGGTTCCCAGAACGAGATGATTGTATAATGGTGGGATGATGATCGAGCTTGAGAGAGCCGATCTTGGGGAGGCACACGACTAGGGTTGATTAGCAATATGTTATTAGGGTTAAAAGAGTGATTAGGGTACTCTATTTATAATAAGAGTATCTTACACTTTCAACCCTTGGTGTTTATTATGTGCAGTATAATTCCCCATAGTTCCAATCACCTAATGGGAAACCCTATAGTATGTCAATAATAGTAAATACACCCATCATATATTTACCAGACATAGGGATTTCAGTTATTGTCAATTATCACATCAGGATTGATAAACGATCAGTGACGGTCACTTTTAAGGTGGTTCCAACATATTCTTCTTAGACTATGATGGAAATCATCACTTTCAACGTGTCTCTGAGCTCCAAATCGCTCCCATCGAACAACTCAGAGATCTCGTACACTGGTGTGAAGTCAGACGCGACATCAAAGCTAGACACCTGAAGCCCTTGATTTTTGAAGCTGCTCTGAAGTTAAAGAATCAAGGAGTAAAAGTCCCTGACTGGATGATCCCCACTAAAAAGACCCTTGATGAACTTCTCATTAAGGAAGAACCCTTTGAAAACTGATATAATCTCCTTTTTCTCTATTGTATCAGTTATCCTTCTGTACTTGTAAATTATTTCGCTTGTACTTGTAATCTTTCTGTTCTTCATTGTAACCTGATTCAATATTTTAAAGAAAGATTTCAGCGAACGTACTTTACTCCATCAGTACTGAAAAGATCCCAGAAAACAGTAAAAGGGACAAATATTTTATGAGTTCTTTTTATCCTTATGTTTTCATTAAATAGCAATTTTCTTTGTTGCTATGTCATAATCAAATAGGGGGAGATTGTTGATCCAAACCCTCAGTGATTTGATAATGACCATCTCTTAAATACTTAGTGAAAATTGTAAGTAAACAATATGTATCAGAGTTTCACTATCGCTGATAAGTACTAAGATCTTCCAGTACCGCTGATAGGAACTCTCGCTCTTTTAAATTAAACATTCAGCGAACACTGTTCATCATTAATGCTCTGAGTCTGTTCAGTCATTATGATGATCGCTGATAAGTTAGTTGTTTACTTATGATCCCTGAAGACAAGTTTCACGTCAACAAAGGTTCTACGCTGAAGTCGAAGATCAAGCTCAAGAACCAGCGACAAGTCTCCTAATGAACTGATGCGGATCAGCGAAGACTCAGATTTGTCCACTCAACGTGAAGTATCAAGTACAAGACTTCAGCTATCGCTGAACTTTATCATCTGCTGAATAGTAAATGATAATCGCTGAATCAACGAAAGCTGATCATGAAGTCCTCCGTACAAAGTACTTTTGTCTTAACCACCCTTGCACGACTCCGTACGAATTGTCAGAAAAGAACCTCCGAATATCTGAAATCGTACAACCACTCTGATACTACACTATTCATCCATACGGCTACTAAGGTTGTCAACCAAGGTCAATGACATGCAACCAACCAGATGATGACACGTGTAAAGTATATACTGACTTGCATTAAATGCATGTAGTATATAAAGAGATGAACTCACTTCATTTGAAGTAACTTGCTAACTCTGGACAAGTTCAATCTCTTATCTCAAGATAGGTTATTATTAGTAATTTCCTTATCTCTCTTAGTGCAAGAAACCTTAGTGTTCCAACTTGTTTAGATTTAGGTTTATCCTTAATCTTGTCTCCGCAACAAGCTGTAAATTGTTAATGATTTATCAATAAACAATTTAGAAAGTAAAATCTGTGTGTTTGTATTCAACCCCCCCTTTCTACAAACTTGTATAGGCCTTCGGGACCAACAATGATAGGTGTGGATGGTAGTAGTAGAGCTCCTACTACCGGAAGCACAGGATCAATGCTTGAGTCGGGGAAAGTCACGAGGAATCCAAGGAGTTGAGCGTGAGCGTTATTAGTGTGAGTTATTGTGTGCTAATAACTCGTTGTAATATCTACCCTGAATAGCCATCACAAGGAGGAACGACTATAGTAAACCTACTAGTACAGGTGTGTACTTGATTTGCTTTGATGGGATGATCGTTGGGGTAGTGTCGAAGGTTATAAATTAGTAGTCGTTGGAATAAAAGGACGATTCTAGTATTAGTCACTTGGAGTGACGATGAGGATGATGTTTGTTTCGGGCCAAGATGGATGATTGTGCTAGAATCATAGGCTTATAGAGCCGACTTTGATTTGAGGAAAAATCGTAGGGATTATTTGACGTAATTTCCCAACTTGCCTATGAGGTTTAAATGTCCGAATGACGTTAGTGGATCGGAGAGATTTGGAGGAGTAGGAGTCGAGGCGTAGAATGCCGACTGAGTCATGCACAAAGTTTGATTTTTAAATAGATTGCATTAACAAATTCTTGTGTTTCAAATCATTTTATGGATGGTGTTTTGGAATTTTGGGAAATGTTCAGCACACACACAAGATTTTGAATTATGGTTTTGAATGTAAATGAAACCGTTTGATCATGGGAGTTGCAAACTTTGTTAGAATTTGGTTTATTTCGTAATTTTTCCAACGGTTCTTTCGGGTAAGATGATATCCGTGTTTTGTGGTGTTTAAAATGTTGGGCAAGTGACTACGGCTTGTGACTTTAACATTGGAACTCCTCCACATATGTTAGAGTTGAGACGGAAATTCACATTCCACGATGTCTGTATAAAACTATTTTGGTGATTTGTTTAACATGAGTTTGTAAACAATGTTGTTTTATGGTTTTACCGTGGAAAGAGATTTTTGGAATTTTGGCGTCTCATTCATGATCTTGCTTTTAACAAATTGACTTTGGGGGCACAATGTATGGTGCTATTTTATTGACTTAGAGTCATTGAGGTTCATGAAGTTGTGTTACTAAGTATTTTGTTGCAAATAGTTCAGTGTATGGATTGATTTATGCGTGACTTAAGTGATGCATGGAAGAATATTTTGGTAACATTTCATAATGAGTTGTTTGGTGCGCTTTTAGTCAGTTAAATGTTTTATTATCATGCGCTTTATCGACTTGGGGTATGCATACTTGGGTAACCTTTGTTCTTGACATTTTGATAAACGAGTCGTGCATGAAAATGTTTAGTTCTCATGCATACGTTTGCAATGTGTATATTTGAAAATAAATGCGTAGATTGTTGACATTCGGTTAATTTAGAATCGCCGATCATTTTTGGGAAATTAAAGAAAAAAAAAACTTTTGCTTTGGAGGGAACGAGTATTTTGAGCATTTTTGGCAAATACATTTTAAACTTTGGTGTTTTGACGTGATATGTCCCAAGTACGAAATGTTGAGGAAATGCTTCGTGATGACGATTTTAGAAAATTCCTTATGGAAGTGTTACCAGTTTGCATGCCTACCCCGATTTAAGTTTTTATGATGTTTTAGTCGATGTTTTTCAAATGATGGAAACAAATTAGTTTGTCTTTAAACTGGGAACTTGCACAAGTTATTTTGTGTTTTGATTGAGGTGTAATTATGAATCGTTTCCTTGTTTTGTATAATAAACTGACACGCACAAATTTTGATTGGTAAACTTTGTTCCATACCATTTGGATGGTCAGAAAATAATTTTGAGAAAATTGCCGCTTGGGCTTCTTTTGAAGTACGTGTGAAAATTGTTGCACACCGTTTAAATTAAACAGTTACCTTGCGTGCATGTCATGAGTCAATCTATACCAGAACTGTGGTGGTTCGTTTTAAAAGAAATTATTTATTACGTTTTGCGTTTTGTGAGTAAACTGAACTGCAATGGAATGATTTTTCAACATGATTCTCCTACGTGGGACGAGCGTGTCCATTTTTGCGTAACTACCGACCTGGTAATAGTAGTTTTATTGCAAACGATATTTTTGAGATGGAAAATCTTGGTGTTGAAAATATTTTGTAAACGATTTTGTAAACCATTTGGGAAATGCACTTTTAAGTGTTATGTGTCATTTTGAGAATTAAAAGGGTGTGAGTCCTTTGGGGAAACTTTTTGTTTAAAACCCGTGATGAGTTTTGGGGTTAATGTTGATTTTAGAGTATTGCTTGTTTAAACTTTATTTAAACGCGTTTTGACCGACTTATGGGTCTAGCAAGCGTGGAGCATTTTGCTCGGTTTTGACTTTGAGATAGTCATGGGTCAATTGCACGGTTTTAATGGCTCGATGTGGAGTCTTGTTGATGGGTTGTTTTTGTTGCACAGTTTTGCATTTATTGCACGTTGAGTATTTACATGTTTGGGTGAGTGAGTCATTTCGGGATAGGCATGTTGTTGGTAGACTGTTTTGCATTGGATCCTTGGTCACGTTAGTCAGTCGTTGGTAATGGTCGGTTGGGTATCTCGGGGTGGGACCCCGGTATTCATGTTTTATGACTTTGACTTTCCAGTAGGCACTAGGAGGATATAGTCTTGAGCACTTACCTGGGAGGTAGTTCCGATGTGCCGGGCCTTGAGACGTACCTGGGAGGTAGACGTTAAGGTGTATCCTTGATACGGTGTAACTAGGCTTCGTAGAGCGAGTGTGGAGGATACGTCGACGGTGGAAGGTAAGGTATTCCACGCGTGTGGTAATGTAGGTCGAATGGTTACGGTTAAGGGAATGACGCGCTTTATAATAAAGAGAATAAATGCGTAGAACCTTTTGGGTAAGTGGTAGATTTAGGTGTCGACTTTTGGGCTTGAGGCCAAACACCTTTAGTGTAATCGGAAAATTGTAGCCGATTTTAAGATAATCATGGTGAGGGTAGTTGTAACCCTGAAATGATCACTCGTGATGAATGGTTATGGTGGAGTGACCTACATGTGTGTTAGTTGATTTGATTGTGGGTGATATCTATTTGTGTTATTGTCTGGGATAATACCTCGACTATTGTAATCGGTTGGACCGATGTTCGGCGGGGGGCCGATGTTTGTTAATGTAATTTATTGAAAATCTTTGGAGTCTATTAGAATTCGTGGAAGTTAATCGACAGTTAATGCTAGGAATGATCGGATTCGAGTATCCTGTAGGGTATATTGGTGAGCATCTTTAGAATGGTTAGAGCTTGAAACTGGACTCGGGACGTAGGGAATATCTAAGGTTGGGATACAACCGAAGTCGTTTAACTAGGAATGATTCCAGTTGTTGGAGTGTTCTTCCGATCGTATTTTCAGTGTTCTTGAAGGAGTGTTGTTAGTAAGGAAGCATTCGGGAATTTCTAGACGGGGTGAGAAATTTAGATTCTAGTTGAGGAAAGTCCAGTGGCCGCACCGAAGGGGTTCGAGTGAACGTGGGAACCCGAAGCGGAGATGCGCGAGAACTATTCCGAGTATTTGCCGGTCTAGACTTCGAGGACGAAGTCTAATCCAAGTGGGGGAGAGTTGTAAAGCCCGTGTCCCGGTATGTAATTTATTAGTATTAATTCTTTTTTTTAGGTTTGATTTTATGTGGTTTCCGTTAACGGGGTTAGTCGAGTTGGACCTAATCGTTAAATATGTCGAAATTTTTGGCTAGTTGCGAGAGGAGTGTAAGTTGAGGGGCTAAAAGTGTAAAGGGCCAAAAGGTGGACTTTGGCCCATGCTTGTGTTTAAACGTAACCCATCTTTTGTCTATTGTTGGTTGGTGCCGTGAACAACAAACAAGAAATAGAAACCATAGAAAACCCTACGGCTCCATATGGTTTTGGTGTGATTGTCGGCCGGAGGTGGGAACCGAGAGAAAGAGAGAGATCGAAGAGAGAAAAGCCGAGAGGGAGAGAGAGAGTCGCCGTAAAAAAAGAAGGGTAACGCCATCGTCTTGCTGCCGGAAAAGACGAGGAAGAAGGGTTCGTCGAGGTAAGTGTATCTCCCTTTTCGTTAGTGCCGTTTGCCATTTTTCTGCCGTGAACCGCCGGCACAACTATGGCTGCCGCCGGCGGGTGCCGCCGGAAACCACCAGCGTGGTGGTCGTGAGGGCAGGGACGGCGTGTGTGTGTGTGTGTGAGGGCGTGTGGTCAAGTGGTTAGTCGGGTCATCTAGTTGTCTCGTTATGTTTCGTAAAACACCGGTGGCCGCCGCCGCCACCCACCACTGCCGGAGGTGGCAGTGGGTGGTGCTGGTAATTGTCCAACTCGTGGAACCTTAATCCTAATCGAGAAATCTAAACTGATCGCGTAACTCGACTCGTTAAACTTTGAACCGTTTTGATAAACCGTCATTTTATGTGAATTCCAGCTTTCTGTCCAGTTTTTACTTCGCACGAAACTTTTTACTCGTAGCTCGGATTGGGGTGAAATCGGTGCCAAAAGTTCCCATTCTGAGTCTAGTAACTTTTCTATGTTTTGTGCAAAATCCAGTTCGGAGCGTAGCATAGGTCAAATCGTCGTTTATTACTGAAAGGTGCTGTTTTTCACAGTTCTGCGAACCGTTCTTATAAAATCTGTATTAAATTGTAGAAAAATCGTTAGGAGGTGTATAATATGTCCTTGGAACCCTAACTCAGATCACTTTCTGGTTATGTAAATTAATTGAGGATTTTCTGGGTTTATGGAGGTCGGAACAGGTCCCGAACAGACCTGTTTGGTTAGACCGAAAAGTCGTTTTAGTGACGATTTAAGGGTGCGTCGTGTTTTAGGGTCCGGGTCTCGTGTTAATACATTTTAACGATTGTTTAGGTGTTGGGAAGTGATCTTGGATTTGTGAAGCTTGAATTATTGTTTGTGAGCTAGGCGCGCTTACGAGGTGAGTTCTCTCACTATAACTAATGTCGGTTATTTTTACATTACGATTTGTACGTGTGTGGTAGTTTTAATTGTTTGTGATGCGGGACTAAATAGTGGGGTGTCTAGTCGGACCTTTATTGTTATGACTACGCGGGTGGCGTAGGAGTTCGGTGGGGCCGAGGTTTATATACGCGAGTGGCGTAGTAACTCGGTGGGGCCGAGGTTTATATACGCGGGTGGCGTAGTAACTCGGTGGGACCGAAGGTTGTATACGCGGGTGGCGTAGGAACCCGGGGGAGCCGGGTAATGCTTGCACGGTTATCGTGTGGTCGGGTGGACCAGCTTATGCCTTTGGGTGGGATGGTGTAGGTATGCATGTTTATGATTTGTTCGTAGACTTGTATGCTGTTTATGTGCAATTATCTGTTTAGAGGTGGTGTGGGAATAACTGTGTTATTTATGGTGTCTGAATTCACTAAGCTTCGTGCTTACCCTTTCCCAATAAATTGTGGTTTCAGGTGCGAGTGGCTCCAAGGCGTGATGAGTACACACTGGCGCGTGGGAAGAGTTGATTACATAATTATGAGTTTGCAAATGAAATGATTGAATTAGTAAATGAGTTTTTATTAATGAAATGTTACTTTAAAAATTTTAAATTCCTTGTAATTTTTGGGACGTTACAATTTATCTATATTATAATATAATATAATGTGTATAATATATATACATATAATGTTTAAAACTTTAAAATGAAAAAGTTTATAACTTGATTTCAAAAACAACTGTTGAAGGAAAAAGAACCCAAAATTTGATAATCAAAATTAAAGTGATTTGAAGAAAACTAATCCTGATATTGGCATTTCCTCAAAAGGCCATCTAATAACTTCAAGCAAGTTGGATAATCATCAACAACAAGAACTCTCATCCCCATGGGAAATCTGTCAATTTCGTTACTAACCCTAACAACCCCTCAAATTTCCTCCACAGTCGATCTTCTTTTCTTTATACTTATTAAAGTAATTACAAAATTTTCAAAATAGCAACCATCCAGATGATGAAACAGATCAAACAAGATTCAGGAAACACACAATGACACAAAGATTCAAAAAGTTTGGATTTTTTTGCATTTGTTTGACCACATAAACCCATGAAGACACACACCCACACCTACTGTTGGTCCCGAAAGGCTTAAACAAGTTTGTAGAAGGGGGGGGGGGGGGGTTGAATACAAACACACTATTTTACTTTTCTAAATTGTTTATTGATAAATCATTAACAATTTACAGCTTGTTGCGGAAACAAGATTAAGGATAACCTAAATCTAAACAAGTTGGAACACTAAGGTTTTCTTGCACTAAGAAAGATAAGGAGATTACTAATAAAATCCTATCTTGAGAGATTTGAACTTGTCCAGAGTTAGCAAGTTACTTCAAATGAAGTGAGTTCATCTCTTTATATACTGCATGCATTTAATGCAATCCAGTATATACTTTACACGTGTCATTAGCGGATTGGTTGCATGTCATTGACCTTTGATGACAACCTTAGTAGCCGCATGAATGAACAGTGTAGTATCAGAGTGGTTGTACGATTTCAGATTTTCGGAGGTTCTTTTCTGACATTTCGTACGGTGGCGTGCAAGGGAGGTTAAGACAAAATTACTTTGTACGGAGGACTTCATGATCAGCTTTCGTTGATTCAGTGATTATCATTTACTATTCAGCAGATGATAAAGTTCAGCGATAGCTGAAGTCTTGTACTTGATACTTCACGTTGAGTGGACAAATCTGAGTCTTCGCTGATCTGCATCAGTTCATTAGGAGACTTGTCGCTGGTTCTTGAGCTTGATCTTCGACTTCAGCGTAGAACCTTTGTTGACGTGAATCTTGTCTTCAGGGATCATAAGTAAACAACTAACTTATCAGCGATCATCATAAGGACTGAACAGACTCAGCGATATGGTGAACAGTGTTCGCTGAATGTTTAATCTAAAAGTGCGAGAGTTCCTATCAGCAGTACTGTAAGATCTTAGTACTTATCAGCGATAGTGAAACTCTGATACATATTGTTTACTTACAATTTTCACTAAGTATTTAAGAGCGGGTCATTATCAAATCACTGAGGGTTTGGATCAACAATCTCCCCCTATTTGATTATGACATTGCAACAGAGAAAATTGCTATTTAATGAAAACATAAGGATAAAAAGAACACATAAAATATTTGTCCCTTTTACTGTTTTCTGGGATCTTTTCAGTACTGATGGAGTAAAGTACATTCGCTGAAATCTTTCTTTAAATCTTTGAATCAGGTTACAATATGAATAAGAAAGATTACAAGTACAAGCGAAATAAATTACAAGTACTGAAGGATGACTGATACAATAGAGAAAATGGTGATTGTTGTCAGCCTTCAAAGGGTTCTTCCTTAATGAGAAGTTCATCAAGGGTTGTCTTTTCAGTTGGAATCATCCAGTCAGGAACCTTTTCTCCTTTATTCTTTAGCTTCAGAGCAGCTTCAAAAATCAAGGGTTTTAGGTGTCGTGCCTGAATGTCTTTTCTGAAGTCGCACCAGTAGATGAGATCTTTGAGCTGTTCGATTGGAGTGATTGGAAGCTCAGCGATCCGTTGAAAGCATTTACGTCCGTCGTAGTCAAGAAAGAATATTCCATAAGGATTACTGATGACTTTACCAGGGACGAAAAGTTCACATGGTGGCAAAGAGACATCAAGGGCAGATAGATCAGGATCAGGACCAAGTACTTCAGCGCGAGAGAAACCAATTCCAGTTTCATTTCGTATGACAGGACCTGAGTTTGAATCTTGACGTTTCTTCCTTGGAGAGTCCTTTTTTCTTTTCGGCTTTAGATCAGGAACAGGAGGAATATCCACACAAGAAGATATCAAATCGATCTGTCTGTTTATCAGCTTTTCGAAATGATCCTTGTACTTAGATTTTGACGGTTGGATAGCTAACCTCATCTCCAGCCATTCAGAGAGACCATACCTTTTTACAGTGTCAGCACGAAAGGTTTCAGATGAGTCATCTTCTCTGAACAGTTTGATGTCAACAATAGGTACTCCGACGGAGGTTCTTCCAGAGATGAATACCTTGTTGATCTTCGCTGGACGATATCTGAAGTGGATTTTCTCTTTACACCAGATCAGGGTGGTCTGAGAAACTTCAGCTTTCTTTTCCACGATCTTCTGGGCTTGTTCCCAAAGCTTTCGTTGGATTTGAATGGGAATACGCTTCAGCTTGGGGTCTTTGACAGATTTTTGAGTGAGCTTGATGGCGTATTCTCTGTCTTTATCTTCAGCTTCCTTCCTTTCAGCGATGAGGCGTTCAGCTCTGAGATGATCTTGGTATTCAGCTTTTGAAATTCTGAACTTAGGAGGAACTGAAGGTAGTTGATCGCGCCTTAGGATGATTCGCTGATCCTCGAATCGCTTTATCATTTCTTCTCTCCTCTTTTGATCTTCTTCACTCAGCCTTTGAGCAACTGAGGAAAGTCTGTTTCTGTGCGAGAGAGGTTGTTCTTCTGGTTCATCAGTCTCAGAGATTAAATCTAAGACTGGGATTATGTCTTCAGCGGTAGCTGGAATTATTGGTGAAGTCGTAACAGATCTTTCAGCGATATCCTCAAACAGGGGAGAGGACTAGCTGAAACGCAGCGATCTTACAAATAAGAACTGGGTAGAAGAACTTGGGTAGAAAAGATAGAAAAAAATGTGGATGTGTATGGTGTTTGTGGAATGGATAACTGATTTTTCAGAGATGATCAGGGAAGGAAAAATAAGTTTAGTGTACCTGACAAATCGGCTTTGCAAGTAGGATCGCCAGATTATCATCTTCAGCAATGCCTTTGTCTTTGCTTTTCTCAGCGCCAGAGGCTGAGTGCTTTGTCTTTGTCTTCTCCCCTGAAGGTTCTTTTATTGAAATACCTTTAAGAGCTTTGGTTCGAGGAGCAGGTTTGACAACAAAGAAATCATCGTCATCTTCATCATCATCATCATCGTTCCTTGGAGAGGAGGATGGTTCAGCTTCAGGGATGTCGAAGTCTTCGTCTTCTTCTGCTTCAGATTCCTCAGCATCTTCATCGAGTTGCTCCCCCTCAGATATAGAGGCGAGGTTCTCGGTTCCCTCAGGGTTTTCATCTCCCTGAGGTCCAGTAATCCGATCTTCATTACCCTCTCCCCTGATAGATTCATCATGGGAAAGGTCTTCAGCGCTCTTCTCCTGTTCAGCGCTCTTCTCCCCCTCTTTCTCATGATAGGCGGGGGAGGAATGGGTAGATTCAGCATTGGTGTTGTCTCTGTCTTCTGGGCCAGAGATTTTCACACAACCTTCAAGCTTAGCTATTCTGTCTTCTAGGCCAGAAATAGCAGGCGTGATTTTCTTCAGCTCTTGGCGATCCTCTGCGGTGAATGAGTCCAAAACAGGTGCAGGGGCCGGAGCAGGAGCTGGATTATTTGCCTTGTTCACCAGCGTCTCGATCATTGTCTTGACAGAACCAAGGTCGGTCTTCACTGAGCCCAAGTCGGTCTTGACCACTGACATATCACCTTCGAGTGTACCAACCGATTTCTTCAGCGTTGTAACTTCGCTGGAAATGGTGGAAACTGATGATTTGAGGTTGGTGTAGTCAGTGTAGATGTCGGAGAGCACTTTGGCAAAGTCGGCGAGAGTTTTATCAAGGTCTTTGATGTCATCAGATGAGGCCTTCTTTTCCACCACAGTAGTCAGCTTCGTCAGATTCTCTCCAGCGTTTGTTACAGCTGTAGAGTTATTTGATAGACCGGTGGTGAGATCCGTAAGTTTCATCTCCATAGACTTCAGAGACTGGTTGATGTCTCCCAAAAAAGGACCTGTAACATATAAGTACTTGTGAACAAAGGAAAGCTCAGAAGTTTCAGGTTTAGTTACAGTGTTTAAGGTGGGATCTGTACCTGCAGGAGCGTTGACGAACTCATCAAAGTTTCGAGTCCCTCCATAGTGTTCCATATCTCCCTCAAAAGTTCCGTGAGGAATGGAGATCTCTGCAGGTCCTTTCTTCGTCATTCGCTGAGAAGCTTCAACGGCTTCTTGAATGATGGCATCTCCAGTTTTGACTGGAGGAGTGTCCAAAGAAGTAGAGGGAGGAGCGAAGGATAAGAATTGGGGTTGGGGTTCAAGTTCAGCGTTGGATTCGCTGAGAAGTACTTCATCAGTCTTTTGAGAGACTGACGAAGGTTGGGTAGATTCCAAAGTTCTAACCTCAGCGTTTAGGGACGCTGAAGTAGGTTTAGAAGGGATGGCTTGAATTGGTGTGGCAGAGCGTACCACGGAACTTTCCTTCAGCTCTTCAGAATGAGCTGAGGAGTCTTCAGCATGCAACTGCTGGGGTTGCTCCTTGGTTTTCTTGATCCTTTTGGAATCAAGAGGGGTAAGAGATTGTTTCCTTTTCTTAGAAGGAATGGATTTTGTGGCCGGGGTATCAGCGATGGGTATTGTCGCTGAAGGAGCCACAGAAAGCGGAGAATTAAGAAGAGTGAGAAGAGTAGAGAGACGTACCTCGTTGGCGACAGGCTTGAAGTCGAGAACTTTAGGGCCAATCTGAGAGAGTTTCAGATCACCCTCTTCAGGATAGCTGTCCTTCAGGCCATATTGAAAGATGGCGCTGATGAATCACGGGTAAGGAACCCATGCTGGTCGGTCAGCGGCAGAATCAACACGTTGAATGAGGTCTTCATAGATGATGGAGGCCCAGTCAATGTTGAGACCTTTCAGCAGTGCGTAACCCATGGCCTGCTGAGGTTGAGCGGCTTGATCAGAAGATCCGGATTTCGCTGTCATGCAGCTGATCAGGTGAGCGAAGATGAAGTTCATCTCGCTGGGCATCTTGGATTTCTTTATCAGCGTCAGATTCTTCTCAGGTAGCTTGTCTCTTCCAGTCTCCCAGATGTAACCCATCGCATCAAGGAAAGCAATGATTTCTTCCCTGTCAGCGTGCTTCTTGTGGTCAGGAAATGGAATGAAAGGATTTTCTGAGGTAGCGTTAGGGAATTTTAGAGCTTTGCGGATTATTGCGGGGGTTATCTTGATGGTGCCATACTCAGTATCGCTGAGTATGCAGTCGATGGTTTTAGATGGATCTTTGGCTGAGGGTAGGTTGGTGTGTCTGGCAGAGTACCAGAATTGGGATAATAGACGCTGACTGGCAGGAGGTGTGATTGTCAGTGCTGTGTATATGGGGCTATTCTTCAAAAAAATCACAGCGTCGTCTAGATGGGATACCTGCTTCCGAGGAGGAAACTCGAGAAGCGCTGAAAGGTTGTTTGCCTTTGTCCAGTCTAGTTGATCCAGCTCAAACTTAACCTGAGGAGCTTTGGTGATTTCCAGTTCCTCAGAATCACTGGAGATGGACTCAGCGGTAACATTCAGCTTTGAAGTTGCCATTTCACTGTATTATCAGTTCAACCAAAGATGTTAACAAATAAGAAATATCTTAATGTGGAAAGAGAATTTCCATTAAGATTTTTCGAAATTTGTCCATTTCATTCAGACAAAAAAGTCTTAATGAAGATTAGGGTTTTTCTTGTTTTTTTTTTTTTTTTTTTTTTAATAAAAAAAAACGAATATAACACCTATAAGCCTTGTATTCCAGTTTTTTTAAAAAATGGATACGAAAGAAGAACAAGTTTAAGATTTTAGATTTAAAACTTGAAGAACAACCATGAAATGGTTGTGTTTATAAAACCATGAAAGAAAATGATTTTATTTTTGAGTTCTTTTGTTTGATCTTGTGTAAAACAATGATAAGATCGAAAACAAGTTATTTGCATTTGATAAAAGATAAGAACATATTGACCTTGAGTTTGATGAAGAGGATGATGAACAGTTCTTGAAGATCGAGAGCACAAAATGCAACAGTGTTCTTTTCTTGCGGAGAAAGATTTATTCGCATAAAAGACAAATATAAACTTTGAGAGAGTTTATATAGGAAGAGAGTAGAGAGAGAAAAACTTGAGCGGGAAAGTTTTTCATCATGACACGGACACGTGTTTGCATTTGATTGGATAGACAACGAAACGTGCAAACGTGTGTCAGAAAAAAGAAACGTGCCTGGTGTTATCCGTTGCAATGACGTCACAACTGTCCTTTCACATTCTTTCGTTGTCTCTGAGGTTTTGAAAGAAAAACTCAGGGACTCTTTGGAAAATATGAAGCACTGAATAGAAATATCAGTGAGGGTTTTAAGAAATTTCAAAATATTATTCAGCGATGAAAGAACTTGAAATCTTGTATTTTCATGCGTTTTGTCAGAGAAAACATACCTTGATATCAGTTTAACCCAATTTATTCAGAGAGAAGATGATGAAATGGATTGTACTAGTTTATTTTATCCAGAGCCTATACAAGAATGTATAAACGTATCGCTGATTAAATGTGAACCGCTGAAGATTTATCCTTCAAAGTTCAGCATTCCAAGCTCGCTGATGAGATAGTTGAATCTTGTCTCATCAAGAGGTTTGGTAAACAAATCAGCTAACTGATAATCAGTTGGGATAAAATGAAGTTCTATATCACCATTCATCACATGATCTCTGATAAAATGATATCTGATTTCTATGTGTTTTGTCTTTGAGTGTAGCACTGGATTGTTTGCTATAGCGATGGCACTTGTGCTGTCGCAATAGATTGGAATTTTGGAGAGCTGAAGATCATAGTCTAGTAGTTGATTTCTCATCCACAAGACTTGAGAACAGCAGCTTCCAGCGGCTACATACTCAGCTTCAGCTGTGGAAGTGGACACCGAGTTTTGCTTCTTACTTGTCCAACTTACCAGCTTTCCACCCAGGAGCTGACATCCTCCTGTGGTGCTTTTCCTATCCATTTTGCAACCTGCAAAATCACTGTCTGAATAGGCGGTTAGATCGAATCCTGAATCTTTGGGATACCAAAGACCTAGATTCGCTGTACCCTTAAGATATCGAAAGATTCGCTTTACAGCTTTCATATGAGATATCTTAGGTTCAGCTTGATATCGTGCGCACAGACATGTTGCAAACATAATATCGGGTCGGCTAGCTGTAAGATACAGTAGTGAGCCGATCATCCCACGGTACAGCGTGACATTGACAGGAACACCCTTTGTGTCCTTATCAAGTATCAGCGGTGGTGCCATAGGGGTTTTCATAGCTGAACTTTCAGTTAAGTCGAATTTTTTCAGCATATCTTTAACATACTTTCCCTGATTTATAAAAGTTCCTTTTTCAGTTTGCTTAATATGAAGACCAAGGAAATATGTTAGTTCACCCATCATACTCATTTTATACTCATCTTTCATTCTATCAGCGAAACGAATACAAAGCTCAGGGTTAGTAGAACCAAATATAATGTCATCAACATATATTTGAACTAAAATGATATGACCTTTTATTTTTCTAAAAAACAAAGTTTTGTCAATCTTACCTCTCTCAAAATTTTCAAGGTGAAGATAAGTAGAAAGAGTGTCATACCATGCACGAGGAGCTTGCTTCAAGCCATAAAGTGCCTTATCCAGCTTATAAACATAACCTGGACGCTTAGGATCTGAGAATCCTGGAGGTTGTTCCACATAAACTTCTTCATTCAGCTTTCCATTTAGAAACGCTGACTTAACATCCATTTGATGTACAGTGAAGTTTTTGTGTACAGCATATGCTAAGAAAAGACGAATAGATTCAAGTCTTGCTACAGGAGCAAAGGTTTCGTCATAATCTATACCTTCCTCTTGTCTGTATCCCTGAGCAACAAGACGAGCTTTGTTGCGAGTTACAGTACCATGTTCGTCCAACTTGTTTCGATAGACCCACTTAGTGCCTATCACTGTTTTGTCAGTTGGTCTCCGAACAAGTTTCCAAACTTTGTTTCTTTCGAATTCAGTCAGCTCTTCTTGCATAGCGCTGACCCAGTTTGGATCTCTGAGGGCATCATCTATTTTCTTTGGTTCAGTTAGAGAAATAAAGTTAACAAATAAACAAATATTACCTGCACTTCTACGAGTCTGAATACCAGCGTTGGGATCACCAAGAATTTGATCGATTGGGTGATTTACAGTCCATCGCTGAGCCGGAGCATGCGTCGCTGACTCAGTCTGAACTGGAGAAACTGAAGATGAGGCTTCAGCTACTTCTGGATAATCAGCTAAGAGAGGAATGCTTGCATTTGTCACTTCATTCACTGATTGCTGAGAGATAGATGGAATTTCTGAGACATTTGGATCAACTGCGGGTATAGTATTTATAGGAACAGCTGAGACCCAAGATGTTTCAGCTTCACTATTCTGCATATTGGGAATGATAGTAGGACCATCATTTTCAGTTGTATGAGTATGAGTAGTGGGAACATCTTCTGAATCACCAAGATGAGAAAACATCCATTGATTCAGTTCTTCTGTATCAGCGTTCGGTTTAGAGTTCGCTGAACGGGATTCGTCAAACGTGACGTGAATAGTTTCTTCTACAGTTTGTCTTCTTCGGTTGAAGACTCTGAAGGCTTTGGAAACTGAGGAGTATCCAAGAAAGATTCCATCATCAGCCTTAGGATCAAACTTTCCAAGGGCATCTCTGTTGTTCAGTATGAAACACTGACAACCAAAGATGTGAAGAAAGCTGATTGAAGGCTTTCTCCCATGAAAAAGTTCATAGGCTGTCTTTTTGAATCTTTTGACTATCAGCGACCTGTTTTGCGTAAAACAAGCCGTGTTGACAGCTTCTGCCCAAAACTGAGTAGGCAGGTGAGAATCGCTGAGCATTGAACGTGCAGCTTCAATAATTGTTCTATTTCTTCTTTCAGCGACTCCGTTTTGTTGTGGTGTTCTCACTGACGAAAAGTTATGAGAAATACCCTTGCTCTCAAGGAAGGAATCAAGAGAACTGTTTTTGAATTCAGTTCCATGATCACTCCTTATTGAGCGAACAGTCATATTGTTCAGAGTTTCCATCTTCCGAACAAAGGTGATGAGTTCTTCAGGGGTGTCACTCTTAGAACGGAGAAACATTACCCATGTATAACGAGAGAATTCATCAACTATGACCAGCGTATATTTCTTTCCAGCGATGGATTGTTTGTTAACGGCGCCAAACAAATCCATATGGAGTAGTTGAAGAGGAGATGACACTGAGGAAACTTGCTTGGACTTAAAGCTTGCCTTGGTCTGCTTCCCTTTTTCACACGCTGAACATAAGGATTCTTTGGCGTATGAATGTTGAGGTAGACCAGTGACTAACTCTTTGGATGAAAGAGTATTCAGTGTCTTGAAGTTGAGATGTGAGAGTCTCTTGTGCCATAGCCAGTTGACATCAGAAGATGCCTTTGAGAAGAAACAGGAGTTCTCAGTGGTTGTTGAGTCCATGTTTATAACGTAAACATTTTCCAAACGATAACCGCTGAGAGCTATCTTCTCCTTTTTGTCAGAGACAAAGCAGGATTCCTTAGTGAAAATCACTTTGTTATCCATGTCGCAAAGCTGACTGATGCTCAGAAGATTATGCTTCAGCCCTTCAACATATGCGACTCTTCTGAAGGATGTTGTACCATTTGAAAGTACACCATACCCTCGGGTGTGTCCTTTTCCATTTCCACCAAAGGTTACAGAGGGACCCTTCTCTTCCTTGTATTCAGCGAGCAGGCTTTTCTTTCCAGTCATGTGTCTAGAGCATCCGCTATCGAGATACCAGATACCCTTCTTAACCTGCAATACAAAGGAAGATTAGTTTTGCTTGGGTACCCACTTCACCATGTATACGCGTTTGTCAGTGGAAGTGGTTGGAATGGGTTCAGCAGTCTTCGCAGCATTTGAAGATTCAGCTTTGTCTTTCTTCACTTTGGTCAATTTCTTGACCTCAGCGGTATGAGTCACCTTGACCTGACTTGCAACTGGTTTGGTCTTCTTTGGTGCTATCTTCACCTTAGCTATCTTATCAGCTTTGGTGGCTGTGGGACACTTACTTGCAATATGATCGGTAAGTCCACAGTGATAACATTTCCTATAACTAAAATTAGTTCTAGGACCACTTGTGTGCTGAGCTTTTAATTTGGAATTAGAAGTGCCAGCACCAAGTACACTATTGGTTTTTGAAATAGGACGAACATTCAGTTCTTAAGATTTCTTACCAAGGACATCTACTCTGAGTCTAGGAGTAGGTCGCTGAACTGATCCAGAGGTCTGATTTCTAGAACCAGATGAATGAATCACTAAGGCTTTGGAAGCATTCAGCTTAGGTACTAAAGTACCCTTCTGAGGATTTTGATAAATTACAATTCCTTTACCTTTATCTTTAGAGATAGAGGTAGGTTTTGAATAAACCATTTTCTCCTTACCTTTTGAGGAGGTAGGAGTTTCCTCAGGGATTGGTGTAATCGACGAGGAGTACTGAGATGAAGAAGTGTCAGCTACTGAGGATACGAACGTTCCAAATTTAAGCATTGAACGTTCAGTGGTTGGTATTGGAGTATCATATTTATAACCCAGACCACGTTTATCACTCAGAGGAATCTGAGCCTTAATTATCTCAGTGATCTTTGTTGAAGAATTACACCATCCTTCAACAGTAGCTTGTTCAGCTTTTAATGCAGCGATAGCTTCCGCTCGTTCAATTTTGACTAGCTGATTTAAATGGACTTGATCTTTAAAATCTTCTTCAAATTTAGAAAGCTTTTCTATTTGAAGGTGGCAATTTTTAAGCTTTTCAGCGAGATCAAGATTTTGGTTTTCAACCACAGCTTTGCCGTTCATGGCTTCGTATAAGCTTCTAGTCAGTAGTTCGATTTTACGGAGACTATCAGCTTCATCAATATTTACAATATTGGTAAAGAAGGAAGGTGATACCTGAATGGCAGATGTTGAAGTGGAGGGAATGTCTGAACTTTCTTCCTCTTCTTCAATCTTGGCCATGTGACATTGATTTGCTTCATCATCTTCAGAATCAGATGATGAGGCTTCTTCATCAGAAGCAGCCCAATCATAGTCAGCCATTAGGCCTTTTCCCTTCTTCTTAAAGCTTTTCAGCTTTGCATACTTCTCCTTCAGCTTTAAGTATTTGTCGTCTTTATTCCTTGGAACAAAGGATTTCTTTGTAAAGGCTGAAGGTCTCATGATTTTCTTTGACCTGCACTCGTTAGCGAAATGACCTGTCTTTTCGCAGTTAAAACAAGTAGCAGTAGCCTTGTCAACTAAAGCTGATGACTTAGGCTTGTCAGCTATAGAAAGAGTTTTGTTCTTTCTAAACATTTTCTTCTTGGCGAATCTCCTGAACTTTTTAGTTAGGAGAGCCAAGGATTCATCATCTGAAGAATCAGAATCTGATGATCTTTCAGAGTTACTTTCTAACTCAGTGATAGTGACCACGGGTCGCTGAGTAGAAGGTTCCTCTGAGATTAAAGCAACAGGGGTGCTTTTGGAATCTTTTACAAGATTCTTCTTAAGATGGCTAGATTGCTCATGATTCAGCAATGTACCATATAAGGTAGCGAGTGTCATTGATCTTAGATCTTTTGACAGCTTGAGACACATGGAATAATTGTCCCAGCTTTCAGGTAAACATTCTAAAAACTTTGTCAGAACTTCAAAGTTAGAATATTCCTTACCAACCGTTTTAAGATCTATAATTAAGCAGTTAAAACGTTGATGTACTTCAGAGAGAGTTTCATTCTTACCAGAGATGAAACTTTCGTATTGTCTTACCAGGTTGATCTTTCTTGAATCCTGGACTTCAGACGTTCCTTCATACTGAACACATATTGTGTCCCACATGGCCTTCGAGGATTTCAGGTTCATGACGGAATGGTAGACTTCGTCAGGAAGGACCATGGATAGTATGGATCTGGCTTTTGTATCTATAGCCACTTTCTTCTTGTCTTCATCGGTCCAATGATGGATTTCCTTTGGAATCAGCCTTTCTGGAATAGCAGCTCTAGTTGCAGTGGCTGGAACGGCAGGATCAATCGTTACAGGGATGTGTGGACCGTTTTCAAGATAGTAAGGTATAGTAGGGTCTACACCTTCTAAGAAGAGTGTCATCCTATTTTTCCATAAGTTGAAGTTGTCTCTGGAAAATCTAGGGGGTTTTGCAAGAGAACCATTGTCGATATAGTGAGTGTTTGTGTTTGAGTTGGCCATTTTCAGATAATAGCAAGGAAGAGAAAATATCTTAGATTAGATCTTGTTTATGAGATTAAACAAATCCGCTCTGATACCACTTGTTGGTCCCGAAAGGCTTAAACAAGTTTGTAGAAGGGGGGGGGGGGGGGGTTGAATACAAACACACTATTTTACTTTTCTAAATTGTTTATTGATAAATCATTAACAATTTACAGCTTGTTGCGGAAACAAGATTAAGGATAACCTAAATCTAAACAAGTTGGAACACTAAGGTTTTCTTGCACTAAGAAAGATAAGGAGATTACTAATAAAATCCTATCTTGAGAGATTTGAACTTGTCCAGAGTTAGCAAGTTACTTCAAATGAAGTGAGTTCATCTCTTTATATACTGCATGCATTTAATGCAATCCAGTATATACTTTACACGTGTCATTAGCGGATTGGTTGCATGTCATTGACCTTTGATGACAACCTTAGTAGCCGCATGAATGAACAGTGTAGTATCAGAGTGGTTGTACGATTTCAGATTTTCGGAGGTTCTTTTCTGACATTTCGTACGGTGGCGTGCAAGGGAGGTTAAGACAAAAGTACTTTGTACGGAGGACTTCATGATCAGCTTTCGTTGATTCAGTGATTATCATTTACTATTCAGCAGATGATAAAGTTCAGCGATAGCTGAAGTCTTGTACTTGATACTTCACGTTGAGTGGACAAATCTGAGTCTTCGCTGATCCGCATCAGTTCATTAGGAGACTTGTCGCTGGTTCTTGAGCTTGATCTTCGACTTCAGCGTAGAACCTTTGTTGACGTGAATCTTGTCTTCAGGGATCATAAGTAAACAACTAACTTATCAGCGATCATCATAAGGACTGAACAGACTCAGCGATATGGTGAACAGTGTTCGCTGAATGTTTAATCTAAAAGTGCGAGAGTTCCTATCAGCAGTACTGTAAGATCTTAGTACTTATCAGCGATAGTGAAACTCTGATACATATTGTTTACTTACAATTTTCACTAAGTATTTAAGAGCGGGTCATTATCAAATCACTGAGGGTTTGGATCAACACCTACCACATCCTATACCCATGTCACCTTGTCGACCATGTGTTCAACCCAACCTACCCCCTTTTTGGATATCTCAACAATATCTTTGCCCTATCTCCTACCATCTCAGTATTATTTGCAGTAAATAACATGAAACTAGTGAAAACTGAAAATTCAAGAACAAATTTATGCCTGTGATTATTTTAAGAACACAAGAGCATGAACCCATTTCATCAATCCAAAACATGCCATAAAAATTAACCCATTTTATCCACAAACACAAAAAAAGAGGACGCAGATTAGAATTTCTTCAAACTAATTTGTACAAAACACAAGACAAACAACAATTTTGTACAAGAAAAACTAAATATGTTTAACAAATCTTTATATCTGAATCAATAACCTCCTCAAGAAATTTATGCGACTATACATTGACGCAGAATATGAAATGGATCTGCAGAATCAGGTTTTATCAGGTTTTATCTCTGTTCGAACTCCAATAGATTAATCATTTTAATAGTTTTGTCCAATCCTGTTTTAGTCGTACCAAACGTAGAACATGCAATGAATCTAGTCCTGTCATGTCCCGTCCCGTCTTGTCCCGTCCCGTCTTGTCCCGTCCCATCCAGTATGCGTACCAAACGCTACCTTAATGCAATCATCATGCTTACAGTCGCTCCAATTGACGGATGCTATAATCATCAACCTCTTCTAACGACTACCCGCTTAGAAACGTCTTCACTACCCCAACGGTCATCACATCAAAGTAGTCCAAGTATACACATGTAACTTGTAGGTTCACCATAACACTGGCCAGGTGTAATTATAAACGTACCGTACATGATCATCCTTGCTACTCTAGACGCGATTTCCGTTTCTAGTGACTCCACCAACCTTAAAATATCCTATCTTAAAGTGCCTAATGGTGCAATTTTCACTCTCATTCACTTAAAAGAACACTATCTTGAGTCTAGGTATCCAAAAATCTAATTCTCTCAAACTTAAGCTCTGATATCAACTTGTAACACCCTCAAATTTGGGAAGAGCAACTAAATAAAAACTTCAATAAAATAATCAAATAAAGGATAAAATTCTTTCTACAAACCCAACCTTGGAAATACCTCAACTTTAAAACATAAGATAACCTCAACGTTCATTAACTTAAGTCATACACCAAGACTACGCATGGTCGAGAGTTACTCAAACCAAATACAAAGTTGTTATTCCCAATATGCGGAAGACTTCACTAAGCTATTCACTCCTTGAGCACACATCTAGCTCTCAACTCTTCCCAGTGTCACCAGAAATATTTTCCAACTGGAACCTGTTGCACATGCCGACAAATAAAAGGATTAGGCTTACGCCTAGTGAGTTCAAGAGTTTACACCATGATTAAAATAATTTGTTAAATGAATGAGTGCTACTTAAATCCTGGTTTCCAAAAGGGTTTATGATAAGAATGTAAATAACTCATTTTCCAACGCACACAAATTCCATGACGAAAGTTCCAAAATGTATATAGCGCGTTTTCCAAAATGAATTCCGATCCAAAATCACTCAAAACGTGAATAAACATTTAAATCTCAATTATATAAACATGAATAAATCTCTATTATTCAAATCATTCAATCATGGATGAGGCATAATGCCTGGCCCATGTACCATGGACAACAATCCAAATAAATATAAAATGGTACAAAAAATACGGATAAAACCCGATACTCACGTGAACATACAAGGGAGCGAACTCCAAATATCAAAACATGGAAATGACATGCTTCATTCAAACTTAATATACGTGGAGGGAAATCCAATATTAAAGTTATCATTTGCAGCCAAACGTACAAGACCAACGATAATAAAGTAAGGACATTAATATCCAAAATAGCGTTGGCCAACAACGGGGGAGACCCGTATCCATTGAGAGTGGAGGAACACAAAAGTATGCCACTCATACAACGTTAATCGTATGACACTTTACGCCATAAAAGCCGAAGTGTCCCTACGACTCCTTTCAAGCTACACCCAAAGACACAGTTGACCTTAGCAAGTATTACCATGAATACCACCAAAGGCCCAACCCATGCGGGGTTACAACCATGGCATTGCCCCGACGTGGCGGAGGTCCCAAACGCCCATCAATCATGATAGCACAATCGTACTCAACCCTCCTAGTGTACCCTTGCAATGTAAATGTCATAAAACATGGGGCCCAAGTCAAATCCCGCAACACCCAACAGACCATCAAATAAAGACTGACTTACGTTCCTATGGATCCAATGCAACCCGGTCTAAGATTACATGACTACACAGGAATGACTAATGCACTCGAGCATGTAATTATTAATAATATGCAATAAGATGCAATAAGTTGCAATAAATGCAAACCATAAAGTATGACTCTACATTGAGCCATCAAAATCGAACAAGATGTCCCCAAGACTCTTTTAAAGTCAAAACCGAGCTAAATACTCAAAACCCATTAGACCAACAAATAACGGTCCTCATAAGGTAAAATGCATTTAGACGGCACTTATATAAACGTATACCTCAAATGCATGATTAACCCAAAACTCAACATTGGTCGAGACATATTGTTTTCCAAATGGACTCGTACCCTTATAAATTCCATCATGACTCATGTTAATGCCGAAAATCGTCCAAAAATACAATTTAAGGTTGATGTGGAGCTTAACAACTAAAGAATAGAAATAGTTCGACAAACTATGCGACAAAGACAAAAAGTAAAGGAGACGAGAGGAATTTGGTGACGCGGGAAAAACCTCAACGAGGAAAAAACCCGCGGATGACAGTGGAGGTCGTCGCTGTACTATGGTCGCCAATCAGGGGCGACGTTCTTATGTTTCAAACGTCGAGAGTACAAGTGATTACAATACAAATGTCGAAAATAACTTAATGGTAAAGTAAATAGGTGCGTCGTGTGTAAAAACAGAGTGTCGTGTGTATAAGTCGTGCGTGCTCTTTTGAGAAATAAATTTGCTTTGAATGCTTTCACTAGGCTGAGGATGCTCTCGAATTCGGATATCTGCAAATGAGGCTGATGTCCTCGTTTATATAGCCTTCGCATCCTTAAATGATCCCATAAAAGTTCGAGTAACGGTCGTAACGGTTTCTGAGATTTAATGCTCATAATGATCTTCGTCAGTTATAGCCGTTGGTCATTTATGGCGTTGATCCTGCATTAAACAGAGAAAAACATAACAGTCATGTCGTACGTTAGTTAATCCTACGACGGTCATGTGAGTTAGACGACGTCATGGTCGAGTGTCGTGAGTAACCCTCGACCTGAACTTAGGTCTGACGATAGAGTTGTCGAGTGTGTACGATTTTATCTTAACATAAGATGCGCCGTGTAAGAAATGTCTTTTTCTGTCGTAGTCGTGACTTATAAATTTTTACCCAAACAGTTTGCCCCCAAAATTTAAAAATAAAGTGGCAAATTCAAATTTCGAATTTTTAAATTTTTGTCAGAAGAAAATCTTTTTAAATCTTTGTTTAAAAGAATATCATGGGGGTGTGACACGTGTCGAAAGTCGTTGGTTTGGGAACTGAATCGGTTCGATTCCAATTGGTTTAAGGTGTGGAAGTTGAAAAGAGGATAAGATCGTGACATCATGCTGACGTGTGATCATGCTTGACAACTGTGGACGCCAGGTGTCGACGATCCGTCGAGTTTTCAAAGAGGTGTGGCCACGTGGCAATCATCGACGACTTCGACCTGACATGATAGTTGGCATAAATAGAGATCCTTGGCCGATTTTTTCTATTTTACACTTTCTGAAAAACTCTTAGAGCGTATTTCTTTCTTCGATCCTTGTTTTCTTTCAGCGAATCCCTTCCTAAACCTGCAAAATCTCGAATCGATTTAGTTTTTTCGGGGATTAGAGCGTCTATTTAAGGTATGACTCTTTCTTCCTTTTATGCGTCGCAAGTCAATAGCTAGAAAACCTAGGAAAAATTGGGATATCTTTGCCCTTTCAGACCTGAAAATTTGGCTCACAGGATTAGCGATGTCGACTGAGCCAGAAAGCTTTATTCGAGATCAGGACGATCTCGATTCTCTTAGAAAACTGGCACAGATTCCCGCATGGGTTATGCTTAGTAGGGCCGGTCAGGTTCGACCGGATATGTATCCATACGGGTTTTTCGTAATATACGAATACCCATTTAAAATCGGGTTCAAATGGCCATATTCCCCTTTGGCCCGAGCGTTGATGACAAAGTTCGACTTGGCGCCTGGTCAGTTGATGTCTCAATTTTGGCGCGTCATACAAGTCATCGAGCGTCTTACAAAAGATTGGGAGTTTCCCATGAACGCGAACGATCTCCTCTTGGCCTATCAGGTCAAGATGGACGGGAGATGTCGCTACAACCTGTTCTCAAAGCACAACGGCGATCGTACCTTGGTCCTGAAAACTGCGGTCAACGACCGAAAGTGGAAGACCAAGTACGCGTTTGTGCGCGTATCGACGCTAGACCCATATAGCGACTAGATTAGGACCGGGTGGAATACGTCGGGTGAGATTTTTAAACTTTTGTCGTGCGTCCTGTACTTATGTATTTGTTAACTCGTTCTAACTTATGTCTTTTTCATGTTGACAGATATTAAGTTTGAAGACGTGAAGCCCAACGCTGACTCCCAGGCCAAGATCAACAAGTTTTGGAGTTCAGCGCTATCGAGTGATCGTTCTTCACTCGACATCTTGTGGACGAGGATGACGAGGACGTAGTTTACATCGGTGAGACGAACCGAGAAGAAGAGAAAGAAGAGGAGGAAGAGAAAGAAGAAGAGGAATCGAGAGAAGAGGGAGAAGAGATGACTGGTTAGTGTACCTTAATCCCATTTCTATATTCATTGCTTTGTCGCATAATTGCTTTATTGTCTAATGTTTCGCCTTTTGCTCTACAAGAGAGGCGAGTGTGAAATCGTCGTTTGTGGCTGCCAAGAAGGCGGCCCAAGCTGAGATGGCCCGAAGGGCCAGGGAAAAGAGGAAGGGGACCTCGACCACCGGGTCGGGGTGATGAAGAGGACCAAGATGACGGTCCTGAGGGAACCGTCTTCAAAGGGAGGCGACACGTCGAAGGTCGCTACTCCAGAGAAGACGAACGCGTCGTTCGCATCTCCTGAGAAGACAAAGGCGTCTTCTAATGCGATCGATGCGACACCGGTGACCTCGGCACCTCCGGTGACAACATTGATGCCAACGTCCATGGCGTCGACCCCTTCATCGGCCGACAAGGGTAAGGGTCACTCGGCCGAAGTCACGACGGTTAACTTCACGTTGCCGTTAGACTTTATGGCGGATAACATCCTGGACGGGACAAAGCTTTTTCCCCATCTGGGGAAATATCAGCTCCCCTGTTTCAGGGAGCATTTCCAGGGGGTCCCGGTTAAGGAGACGGGATCTCATGTCGCAGGACTCACGTTCATGGTAAGTGTCCATGACTTGGATTTTTTGATTTTTATAACTTTGTCGGGTGTTTACTAACCCATATCTTTTGTATTTTCAGGCGTTCCAGTCCTCCTTAGCCTTGTACTCCAAAATGGGGGAGACAAGGCGTCGAGTGTCCTCAGCTGTCGAAAGAGAGAAAGCGGCACTGGAAAAGGAGAAGGATGCGCTGGCCCGGTTCAAGGCCTTGTCCGTGCGACTCTACGACGTTCAGAATGACCTAGAGGCCATTGAACGTGAGAAGGATGAGGCGAGCCGTCGCCTTAAGCAGGCCCTGGCTTTGATAGCCGATTCGAGGACTGAGTTGGACAGGACCAAAGAGTCCTTGGCTGCGAATGAAAAAGAAGCCAAGGATTCTAAGTCCAAGGTGTCGGAGCTGGAGGGGGAGGTGAAGAACACTACTAGAAAAACTCAAATTTCCGACGAAAATTACCGACGGATACTAACCGTCGGTAATTACCGACGGATTACCGACGGATTGCATTTAAAAAAATTAAAAAAATAAATAAATAAATACCCGTCGGTAATCCGTCGGTAATTACCGACGGATTACCGACGGATTATTTAATTTTTATTTTTGATTTTTTTAATTAAATAATCCGTCGGTAATCCGTCGGTAATTACCGACGGATTACCGACGGATTATTTAATTTTTATTTTTGATTTTTTTAATTAAATAATCCGTCGGTAATCCGTCGGTAATTACCGACGGATTACCGACGGATTATTTAATTTTATTTTTGATTTTTTTAATTAAATAATCCGTCGGTAATCCGTCGGTAATTACCGACGGATTACCGACGAATTATTTAATTTTATTTTTGATTTTTTTAATTAAATAATCCGTCGGTAATCCGTCGGTAATTACCGACGGATTACCGACGGATTATTTAATTTTATTTTTGATTTTTTTAATTAAATAATCCGTCGGTAATCCGTCGGTAATTACCGACGGATTATTTAATTTTTATTTTTAATTTTTTTAATTAAATAATCCGTCGGTAATCCGTCGGTAAATAATTACATTATTTTTAAAAAAAATATATCAAATTGACCATCGATGTATATATGTATGAATGTTTGTATGTATATACATATATGTGTGTATGTCTATGTGTAAACACAAATATATGTTTAAAAAGTATACATATACCGTTTCAGTTCTCGCGAATTTATAACGATTTTTTATGGTTCTAATTTGATTACCGATACACAAAGAGTCAAATATGACCCAACAAGTGCAATAACAATTCATCAAGAGATATTGAAGCCCACCAAGGCCCAATCAAGTTCATTAAGAGCCACTAAAACCCATGAATGCCCAACATAGTTAAGTAAAAGTCACTTATGCACATTAAGACCCGTTATAGTTCAGTAAGAGACGTGATACAATTCTTGAACGACTACTAAGCCAATAGAACCATCAAGTCCCAATCAAGTTCTTTAAAAGTCACTGAAGCCTATTATGGTTCAATGCCATTCACTACACTAAGTCCATATGTGTATATATGTATAAATGTTTGTATGTGTATACATGCATGTGTGTATGTACAAGTGGATGATGTACACATATGTATATACAATACATATATGTTAATTTATGTGTCATGTGTATTGTCTATATGTTTATGAATGTTTGTATATGTGTATGAATGTTTGCATGTATATACATGTATGTGTGGATGTATATGTACAGGTATGATAGTATAGGTACACATGTATATACGAATGTATAGATAACATACAATATGTGTGTTGTTTGGTAATTGTGTACATACAGCTAGACAATAAGTCACCGTTGGTGTTAGCAGGTCATAATAAGCAATAAAGTATCTTATTGTGTTATAATGGATCTCATCGGGTCTTATTAACCTATAGTGGGTCTTAGTGGTTTTATCAACCCCAATAGACCCCACATGCATATATACAGTACACACTTGTATACAAACATGTAATAAGCCATAAAGGGTTTTATTGAGTTTTAATGAATTCTATCTGAATTTAAGCGATTTTATTAGGCTTTAAAGAATCTATCGGGCTTTAAAGGGTTCTATTGGGCTTTAAAGGCCTAATAGTTCATTAAGAGTCATTGTAACCCATAAAAGCCCGATAAATTTCACTTAGTGATCTTATAGAGGCCAATACACACAACATGCATATATGCAGTATATACATACATACAAACACATAATAAGTGTTATTTGGCCTTATTAAGTCATAAAGGTCTTGTTGGACTATGATGGTTCTTAATAGGCTTTAGTGGTTCTTAATAAGCTATATGGGCCTTAGTGATCTTATAGAACCCAATACGTACGACATGCATATATGTAGTACACCACATGCATACAATCACGTAATAAGTCACTATTGGTGTTACTGAGTCTTAACAAGTCATAAAAAGTTTTGTTGGGTTATAATGATTCTTAGTAAGCTTTAGTAGTTCTTAATAAGTTATAGTTGGTCTTACCAGCCTTATTGAACCCAATACACACCACATGCATATATATATATATATATATATATATATATATATATATATATATATATATATATATAGTACATATTCGTATACTAACGTGTAGTAAGTCACCATTGATGTTAGTGGGACTTAATAAGTCATAAAGAGTCTTATTCGATTATAATGGTTGTTAATCAATTTTATTGGATTCTGTTGGGCCTTAATCGATTTTATTGAGGTTTAATCGATTTTATTGAGGTTTAATCGATTCTATAGGGTTTAATAGTTCTATTGACATTAATAGATTTATTGGTAACATCTAATAATAATAATAATAAAATCGATGAATTTCTGATAAAATATATTTTTATATCATTAAATATATTTGTTATTATTTAAAATATATATCCATTAAGCAAGTATTTTTTTTAAAATTAAAACCTGGAATTTGTGAGCAAGCTAGACCGCGGGCAAGGTCGTCTGATTATCTGATCTAGTATCACGTTTGATATAGGTTAAGATGTTCTTATGTTTTCGTAAATTGACTTTTAATTATCGTTTGAACCCCATCCCAAACGTATGATATTATTAAAGACAAATAAAAATAAATGCAAAAAATCAATTGATTAAGTAAAAGAAAATCTAATTAAAAGATATTTTGTTGGAGTAAAGCATTAAGATATTTTGTTAAATGAATATTTGTATAAATTAATCATCTCTGAACAAATTAATCATCTCTGATATTTTGTTAAACAAAATATTAAGATATTTTGTTAAACAAAATTAATCATCTGCTAAGGAAGATGCAGACAATGATATTTTTTGTATTAGTTATTACAAAAATTCTAGAATATTGTCTGCATCTTGATAATTTTTGTATTATAAAAACAAACACGTTCTTTGTTTCCTCTCCATTAGTATTGATCAAATTATAAATATTCTAGAAGATAAAATTAAATAATATTATTATTATAAATATTCATATATATTGTTGCTTTAGATGTCTAGCTCGAAGCAGTATATTTTTTTTACGGTGGCGGATCCATTACTACTGCTATGCATCGGGACCGCATGGTAATTTATTATCCACTACACTAAATGTATATAGTTGATGAATATAAACCTATATATGTATATATACATGACTTTGTTATCTACTGACATTTGAAGTTGTCTATTGTAGAGAGAGGCTTGGGGCCGTGAGCCTACTGGTGGGGAGGTCTATGAGAGGTTGCACTGCACTAACCGGAAGCTTATACCGGGTGCGACCGGTCCGTCCACGGATCCTCCGATCTACTCATACCCAAAAGCAGCTGACGTTGCGGTAAGTTCCATTATAGTGGTAGATTGTTTTTCTATATATGTATACGTGTATATAAGTGGCATATGTATCGGCAATTGCCTATAAGAGTATGTGTATGCGTACATGTCTATATACGTATGAATGTTTGTATGTCTGGACATGTATTGCTTATGTATATATATTTGTTTTTGTTTTACAAGATAGATAGAAGAGATAGCAAACTTTGTTATAGAGTTGTGTAATTTAATTCATTTAGTTTGGGCTGCCATTGTTGGGTGGACGATAGGATTGTTTTGATACTACACATATAATGGATATGCTCAAATTACAGTCGAAATGCTGCCGAATTTTCTATATATGTTAACACATTATTTTTGTAAAACCATAGGATACCTACGGACATATTAGAGCGGAGGAGTACCCCGATTTACCTCTCGACGCCGTTCCACCCAATGACTCAGACTTATGGAAGCGTAGTGTCGGGGGACGACGTAAGGGCCGCTATTTTGGATTTGGGACTCAGGATCCCGAATATGCTATGTCCGGTAATTCAGGTGCCGCTACAAGTGGGAGCTCTCATCACGACGAGGAGGTATGTATTCTTGTCAAATGTGTAATAGTTATACGTTTGTCAAATGTCGTCTAACATTTGTTTTATGTTTATCAAATGTTGAATTTTAGTGGGATGCACTTAGAGAGGAGGTACGACAAGAAAAAGAAGCGAGACTCAAAATGGAGGAGGAAGCGAAACAAGACCGAGAAGCAAGGAAAGCATTGGAGGAGGAAGCGAAACAAGACCGAGAAGCAAGGAAAGCATTGGAGGAGAAAGTGAAAAAGTTTGAAGCCTTTATGATGCAGTTTGGAAGTTCCCCCGCACCCCCCTCAGTTTAGTTTGTTTTGTATTTGGGATAAATTGTAATTTGTTTACGGATATGATATTTATTAAATACAATAGTATTTTGTAATAGTTTTTGCCCAGGAATTAAATACAGGTTTTTTGTGCAGTTTGTTCTGTATTTTGTAATAGTTTTTGCCCAGGAATTAAATACAGGTTTTTGTGCAGTTTGTTCTGTATTTTTTATTATTTTTTTAATTAAAATAAATATTACCGACGGATTACCGACGGATTTGCCGTCGGTAATTTTTACAAAATATAATTTAATATTTTAATTCATTTAGATTTAATTTAATTTAAATAAATTTACCGACGGCCAAATCCGTCGGTAATCCGTCGGTAAAGAGGACCGTCGGTAATCCGTCGGTAAAAAGGACCGTCGGTAATCCGTCGGTAAAAAGGACCGTCGGTAATCCGTCGGTAAAGGATAACCGTCGGTAATCCGTCGGTATAAGCCGGCGTCGGTGGTCCGTCGGTGATCCGTCGGTAATCTTGGCCGTCGGTAATCCGTCGGTAAATTCCGTCGGTAATCCGTCGGTAAATTAATTACCGACCAGGTTATTTCCGACGACGATTACCGACGGATTACCGACGGATTTAGCCTTTTACCGACGGATTACCGACGGATTTGGCCGTCGGAAATTTCAATTTTTTTTGTAGTGGAAGTTGAGGGACGAGTTGAAGTCCGTCTTTGCTCTTGCTCGACTGACTGCTCGGGCAGCGATTATGAGACAGCACATGTCGGGGAAAAATACCCTTGCCTCGGCGTTGGACGAGCTGGACTTTTATTTGGCAAACGTCGGATCCGAGAGGGACCTCGACTCTGACTACGAAAAGGAGGTCGAGGAGGAGGAGATGGACGAGGGCTTCAAGGGGGAAGCCTCTGGCGGGGATGTGGCCAACGATCCTCCCCAACCTTAGGAAATTTTTTGTTTTTGTCTTTTATTGATCGACCGTTGGGGGTCGAGTCTTTTGATGTACTCATCTTTTGAACATGAATGAAATTTTTTGAACTTACGCATTAATTCTCATTCATATTTGCATGTAGATAACAAATACAATATCAATCACGAGATTCATCAAGTAAACATACATCGTACAAAATGATCATAAAGACTTGCGACATAGGCATTCATTATAATACATTGATTCTTCCAAGTTAAAACATAGATTGTAAGATCTTTAGACCTTTAAGTCGTGTAAAGCAAACACAGGTACGTGTGACTAAGGCACTTATCCAAAATATGATAATTTTTCTAAGTTAAAAAACTTAGATCGTGAGATCTTTGGACCTTATGATCGTAAAATTAAGTCATGCGATAGACTTGGTCTTTTACGTCGTGCGATCCTGCGAAAACGCACTTAAGTCATGTAACAGACTTGGCAACTTGTGTCGTGCGATCCTGCGATAAGACAAGGTCAGAGGTTGGTCGTTGGCTAACCAACGACCCTCCGATGCTTAAGTTAGTAATCGTCGTGATGAGAAAATCGTATGAAAGAGAAAAAAGACTTAGAAGAAATACCTTTTCAAATGTGTAGCATTCCAACTACGTGGGACGTCTTGGCCGTCGAGGGTCTGGAGCCGATAGGCACCTTTACCCACGACTTCTGAGATTCGATATGGGCCTTCCAATCTGGTGGAAAGCTTACCTGAGTTGAGCTCTTGAGTGTTTTGGAACACTCGTCGGAGGACGTAGTCGCCTTCTTGGAAGACTTTAGCTTTATCGTTCTTGTTGAAATGTCGCTCGACCGCTTGTCGTTGTGACGCCATTCTGATCATTGATGATTCTCTAAGTTCTTCGAGGGCGTCAAGGTCGTAACTTAGATCCACCAAGTTGTGGTCGACAGAAGTATGCCTCGAAGTTGGGAGTTGGACCTCGACCGGTAGGACCGCTTCGCAACCGTAGACCAAAGAGAAAGGGGTTTGTCCTGTGGACGTGCATGGCATCGTGCGATTCGCCCACATGACTGAAGGGAGTTCTTCGACCCACTTTCCTTTTGTAGCTTTTAACCTTTTCTTGATCGAAGCAATAAAGGTTTTATTACTCGACTCTGCAAGTCCATTCGCCTGAGGGTACCTAGGTGTCGAGGTCGTCAGCTTGATATTGCGGTCTTCACAGAACTGTCGAGTCCTGCTGCTTATGAACTGGGATCCATCGTCGCAGACAATTTCGGATGGAATCCCGAACCTGCATATGATGTTAGTCTGAATAAAAGAGACGACTTCCTTGTCCCGGACTTGGGAAAAGGCAGCTGCTTCTATCCACTTAGAAAAATAATCTGTAAGTACGAGAAGAAATACCTTTTGCCCGAGGGCAGGTGGTAACTTGCCGACAATATCCATCCCCCATATCATGAAGGGCCATGGGATTAGTGTTGAATGTAAAGGCTCAGAAGGTTTGTGAGACGTACCTGAATGTCGTTGACAAGGATCACAATTCTGGACATACCTAACACGTCTTGTCGTAGTGTCGGCCAAAAGTAGCCTTGTCGAGAGATACGGTTGGCTAGGCTGCGACCTCCTGAGTGGTTGCCACACTCTCCATCATGCATTTCTTGAAGGATTCTTTGAACTTGACTTTTGCGGGTAACACATCTCAGGTTCAAGCCTGACGATGATCGTCAATAGAGTCTATCTCCAATCATGACATACTTGGACGCCTTGAACCTGATCTTCCGAGCTTCCATTTTGTCTTCTGGGAGTTGGTCGTGCATAAGGAAATTTCTGATGTCGCACGACCAATCATCCTCTTGGTCTTCGAACTGGACGACATCGTCATTTTCGATGGATGGTGTCGCCAGGTGGATCATAGGAATGTTGTCGAATAATGGTTTGCTGAGTGCAGATCCATGGTTTGCTAAAGCGTCGGCTTGAGTATTTTGGTCCCTTGGAATCTGTTCGATTGAAAATGGTTTAAAAACTTCTGATTTTGCTTTTGCTACCTTTAGGTACGCTGCTGTTTGGGCAAAATTTCACCAGTCTCGACCACGACCAGAAAAGGTAAGACACATGTTATGAACTATATCTTGTATTAAGATAAGGCCCCGACGAAGACCCAAAAAACCTCCGTCGTCCCTCCTAAAAGGTAAGTCGATAGTTCCACACGACACTCGACCTCGACGTCGCCTACTTCGCACGACCGTCGCATAGAATCATGCGACCTCGGCCGACTAACGCGTTATATGACTGTTATATTTGTTCAGTGATTAATGCAGGAGTCAAAGTCATTAATGGACAACGGCTACAACAGACAAAATCAATTATGAGCATCTAATCCCACATTGAAGACGACGACCGTTACAACAATCATCAAAGATCTTAATGATTCAATTAACATCATCCGAAGACTATAAATCCCAAGTTCAATCCTCAGTTTCAGGGGATCGAATAATACAGGAAGAGAGATAGAACACTGAACGATTGAACATCGAACAACAGAAGCAAACGCAAACACTCGAAGAATATTCATTCGAAGCAAAGGGATCATTCATAGAAGATCGCTCTCGACGCAAGACTTTCACTCTCGACCAACATTTTACACATTGTTTTCACACACGACGCACACTGTTTTTACATTTCAAACACATGTACTTTATATATCGAAGTCTTTCCCTTCATTTGTATTGTAATCTCTGTACGATCGACACCCGAAACACCAAGGACATCGCCCCTGATTGGCGTCCAAGTGGAGCGACGACATCCATTGTCGTCCGCAGGTTTTCTCCTCGTTGAGGTTTTTCCTGCGTCATCAAATCCTCTGTCTCATTTACATTTTTGTCTTTGTCGCATGCCTTTGTCGAATGATTCCTTTCTTTAGTTGTTAAAGTCCACATCGACCTTAAGTTGTCCCTTTGGTGCGATTTTTGGCATTAACAGTTTGGCGCCATCCGTGAGACCTCATCTTGAGAAAATCTTCGACAAACGTGCGTTTTACTAACGGTTTCTTGGAGTTTTCTTTGTTCTCTGTTGCAGGAAAATGGCAGCCCCTGGAGATCAGCAGCATGTCATTGCCCAGATGTACCAGGAGCTTGAAGTTGCTCGAAATTAAATCAATGCCATGGCGGAGCAAAGTCGCAGAGCAGCTGAGGAGATCGCACGGTTAAGGAATCCCTTTGGACCTCAGAATGGTCCTAGGCCATTCGTTCAGAATCCATGCCAAGGATCGTTCGGTCAGAATGGTCCTCGACCATTCGCGCATAATCCAGGTCCAGGATCAGGTCCGTTCACTCAGAATCAGCATCCAGGTCCCTTTATGCAGAACCAACAGCCGGGACCGTTCAATCCAAATCCCCAGTTCGGGACGGTTCCTCCTCAGCACATAAGGCCACCACCCATGCAGAATGGATCACAACCATTTTAGAATGGATCGCAGCCATTTCAGAATGGGTCGCAGCCGTTTCAAAATGGATCGCAGCCGTTTCAGAATGGATCGCAGCCATTTCAGAATGGATCGCATCCATTTCAGAATGGGTCGCAGCCGTATTTTGTTCCTTTCAACGGAGACGCCAATGGTTCGTCACATGGCAATGGCACCAGTTCAGGAATCAATCCGCAAGCAGGGGCAAATCTCGACCCCAATGACCCCGTCGCCCAGCGATTGAAAATGCTAGAAGATCAGAACGAGCGCGTCCTATCTTTGCTCGCCAAGCTACCTGGGGCAGCCGTGCCCGTTGATGTCGAACCTCGATCAGGATTTCAGGCGTCACCCTTCATCGATGAGATCGCGACTGTCGAGGTCCCGAAGAAGTACAACGTCCCCGCCTTTACGCCTAAGTATTCGGGAGTGACCGATCCAACAGAGCACATCGCGCAGTATAAGCAGCTCATGTGGACAATCTCGATCCCACACATGTATCAGGAGGTCTGTATGTGCAAAAGCTTCGGTGCAACTCTCACCGGTCCTGCTCTCCAATGGCTGATCAATCTCAAACCCAAGTCTATCGGGTCGTTCGCTGAATTGGTCAACCAATTCTCCCAGCAATTCGCCAGCAGTCGCAAGATGGAGAAGCAGACGAGTGACCTGTATTACGTCGTGCAGAAGACCAACGAATCTATCCGCAGTTATTTTAATCAATTCAATGCGGAGATGATCAGCATTCGCAATTGTGACGTCAAGACTGCAATTGAAGCTTATAAGCGTGGTCTGGACGACAGCTCAGGGTTATACACTGACCTGACCAAGTATCCTCCGGAGAATTTCGAAGACGTCCGAGCTCGAACCCTAGCATACATGAGAGTAGAGGACGACGTTGCCTTTCGTCGCAAGCATACCGACGACAAAAGGTCGCTAGGTGTGAAAAAGCCCGAGTTCAAGACAAAAGCAATTTCCAAAATAGAGCCCGCGCGCCAGATCTCGAACGTCCGATTCAAGACGAAAGCGGAGGCTAAGACTGCGACCAAATTTCCTCAGTACCCTAAGATATCCTCATATGGATTCAAAGGATCCACTAAAGATTTGGTCGAAGCTCTGAAGACCGCCCATGCGACTATTCGATGGCCAAAGAAGTCCGATCAGGACGACGCTAAGAAAGATAAATCTAAATGGTGCGTCTTTCATGTCGACCATGGTCACGCGACAGATGATTGCATAGCTCTAAAAAAGGAGCTGGCATATCACGTCCCGAAGGGTAATTTAAAATATATCATCGATGACGTCGTTACTCCAACTAGCGACCATCGACCGTCAACCCCCGAGCATGCGAAAGTCGTCAATTGTATCACCGGTGGTTCCGACGTATGTGGTCTGACGTACTCCACGGCCAAACGTCACGCCAGTCAAGCACCTGACGATCGGCCTGTCCCGCGTTCATCAAAGCCTAAAGGAGATCTGGAGTTGGAAGCTATGAAGATCGTATTCGACCAAGACGACCTCGGCGACTCGTACCAGAAACATCATGACGGGTTGATCATTCAACTCACGATTAGTAATTGTTTAACTCGACGAGTCTTAATCGATGAGGGCAGTTCAGCGAACGTCATCTTCTGTGACACCATCAAGGCCATGGGAATCGATCGCTCGGAAATCACCCGACGTTCGACAACTTTGGTTGGTTTCAATGGAGAAGCGACGAGCACCTATGGAGATATCGTTTTGCCAGTCTATGCCGGAGGAATCAACAAGCAGACCAAGTTCAGCGTCATCGACTGTGCGTCGGCCTATAATATCATCTTAGGCTGACCATGGATCCATGAGATGAAGGCCGTTCCCTCAATGTATCATCAGACTCTGAAGTTCCCTACGCCGTGGGGAATCCAGGAGATAAAAAGTGAGCCGAAAGTCGCTCGTGATTGCTATAAATCCACTCTGAAGCCGTAAAAGTAAATCGTCTAGCAGACGCAACACGACCAAAAGGTCTCGACAGGTTCGTCCTCCTATCCTTAAAGACAAACTCATGCCTTTTCTACAGGAGTATGCCGACTATCTTGCCTTGTCGCACGAAAACACAGTCGACGCAGACATAGATGGTATTTTCCAAGATCCCTGTGTCGATTTATCATTTAAAACCTATTTCCTCCTGAAAGGAATAGGATAATAAATGACAGGGGGCAAATACCCCGTCAAATAAAAGAAATAAATCTGAGAAGGTACGTATCCTAATTTCTTCTCTCTTCCTTCATACGATTTCTCATCACGAACGATTACTGACTTAAGCATCGGATGGTTGTTGGCTAGTCAACGACCAACCTCTAATATTATTTTATCGCAGAAACGCACGACAATAATCACTAAGTCTACTATGTGACTTTAAATTCGCAAGGTCGCCCGACATAGATGATCACATCTACGACTTGATCATTCTTCTGCAGGGACACACGATTCAAGCTCGTCGCACGACTTAGTCGTATGATCGCAAAGTCTACACGAATTTTTCATTCTAAGTTTCTTAAACTTAGAAAAATTTATTACTCTGAATGTATGCTTTGGTCGCACATTCCTATGTTTGTTTACACGATTTACAAGCGCTATGTCTTACATTCTAAGCTAGTGCATTGCAATAGATGCCTAAGTCGCATGATTTCAATTATATTATACTCAGTAAATTTCATAATTGACATGTTATTTATTTACTGAATATACAAAACACGAGTACGACGGAAATTTAAATTTCATTCCCTGAATAGTTTGTCATTTACATTCAAAATAACTCGACCACTGACAGTCGAGCAGCAAAAGAAACAACAAATGACAAAGACATTTCCTAAGGCAAAGGGGAATGTCGGTCGCGTCCCTGCTTGACGCCTCACCCTGGAGACCTTCCTCCTCCTCAATCACCTTCTCGCGATCCCATCTCTTCGATAGAGGTCCCTTGAAAACGCTCCTTGAAAGATAAGAGCTGATATTTCCCCAGATACAGAAATGACTTCGTCCCGTCAAGGACATAGTCAGTCAGGAGGATTGCCGACAACGTAAAGTTGATCATCATGACTTCCTCCTTATCCTCTCCCGTCTTTACACCCTTGCCCCTGGCGGCTGACGAAAGGGTCGACGAGGATATAGAAGACATCGTCGCCGGTTGCGCAGTATGAGACATCGTCGCCGGTTGCGCAGTATGAGACATCATCGCTGGTTACGCAGTATGAGACATCGTCGCCAGTTGTGCAGTATCTACGGATCTAATCAAATCACTGTCTATATCCAGCATCACCATCCGTACAAGTACATACCTCGTCCTCCATTTGCGATCATTGACAGAAGTATTCAAAACTAAGGTGCGATTACCTTTAAGCCTTGAAAGTAAATTATAACGACGATATTGATCGCTCGTGACTTTATACGCCACTCCCAGTGCGAAGTAAGTCGCTCGATGACTAGAATAACTCGCCAAAACTGGGGCATCAGTTGCCCTGGACACATGTCCAACTCACACAGAAATGCCTTGGCCAGAGGCGAATACGGCCAGTGGAAGCCCATCTTAAACAGGTACTCGTATATCGCGACATACCCCTCGGGATACATCCCCGGTCGAACCCCGCTAGCCTTGCTTATAGTAATCCCCATGGGAATTTTCGATAGACTTCTGAAATCATCTAGATCGTCTTCATTTCAAATAGTACCTCTGGGCTCCGTCGACATTTCTAAAATGACAGCTGGTAAGCAAAATCGTGCGTCAGTAGGACGTCACAATCCCATTTTTATCTTCAAATTCTCGTTCAGTTAGAATCGGATCAATCCGGTTCCGAGACAACCAAGGTATTTTCCAACACAAGACCCTGAACACCCGACAGGCAAAATTTAAAATTCGAATTTGCCATCCTACTTTCAAATTTTGGGGGCAAACTGTTTGGGCAAAATTTCACCAGTCTCGACCATGACCAGAAAAGGTAAGACACATGTTATGAACTATATCTTGTATTAAGATAAGGCCCCGGCGAAGACCCAAAAAACCTCTGTCGTCCCTCCTAAAAGGTAAGTCGAGAGTTCCACACGACACTCGACCTCGACGTCACCTACTTCGCACGACCGTCACATAGAATCATGCGACCTCGGCCGACTAACGCGTTATACGACTGTTATATTTGTTCAGTGATTAATGCAAGAGTCAAAATCATTAATGGACAACGGCTATAACCGACAAAATCAATTATGAGCATCTAATCCCACATTGAAGACGACGACCGTTACAACAATCATCAAAGATCTTAATGATTCAATTAACATCATCCGAAGACTATAAATCCCAAGTTCAATCCTCAGTTTCAGGGGATCGAATAATACAGGAAGAGAGATAGAACACTGAACGATCGAACATCGAACAACAGAAGCAAACGCAAACACTCGAAGAAAATTCATTCGAAGAAAAGGGATCATTCATAGAAGATCGCTCTCGACGCAAGACTTTCAATCTCGACCAACAGTTTACACATTTTTTTCACACACGATGCACACTGTTTTTACATTTCAAACACTTGTACTTTACATCTCGAAGTCTTTCCCTTCATTTGTATTGTAATCTCTGTACGATCGACACCCGAAACACCAAGGACATCGCCCCTGATTGGCGACCACAGTGCAGCGACAACATCCATTGTTGTCCGCAGGTTTTCTCCTCGTTGAGGTTTTTCCTGCGTCATCAAATCCTCTGTCTCATTTACATTTTTGTCTTTGTCGCACGCCTTTGTCGAATGATTCCTTTCTTTAGTTGTTAAAGTCCACATCGACCTTAAGTTGTCCCTTTGGTGCGATTTTTGGCATTAACAGCTGCCATCTTTGAATCTTTGGCCGCGAATTCTCCGTTCATCTGGTTTACGACCAGGAGAGAATAGCTTTTGACATGTAGTGCAGTTGCCCCTAAGTCGTGGGCCATGCTCATTCCCACGATCAGGGCTTCGTACTCGGCTTCATTGTTGGTAGTTTTAAAGTCGCACCGAATAGAGTATACCATCTTGCCCCCTATGGCGACTTTAAGACGATGCCTAGTCCTGAACCCCTAATGTTGGATGACCCGTCGACATGTAGAGTCCAGGGCACGTCGTCTTGAGTCGCCGCAGTGAGCACCTCGAGCTCTGCTTCTTTTTCCAGTTCAGGACTGAAATCGGCGATGAAATCTGCCAATACCTGCAATTTGATCGCGGTCCTGGGCTTGAATTCGATGTCGTAACTACTGAGATATATGCTCCATTTCGCCAATCGACCTGTCAACTCAGGTTTCCTCAAGACAGACTTAAGAGGAAAGTTAGTCACGACAGTAATAGGGTGTGAATCGAAATAATGTCGCAATTTCTTTGCAGCTGTAACTAGCGACAAAAGTAATTTTTCCATAGAGGAATACCTGGTTTCGGCGTCCAAAAGGGATTTACTTACATAGTAGATCGGCAGTTGCCGCTTTTCGTCTTCTCGTGCCAGGACGGCACTCACCGCATTAGGACTGACGGCCAAATATAGTTGTAGGACCTCGTTATCATGAGGTTTCGACAACAGAGGTGGCGACGTCATGTACTCCTTCAGTTTCTGCAGTGCTCGCTCATGACCGTCCGTCCAGTTGAAACCTTTATTTTTTCGTAGGACGTTATAGAATAGATGGCATCTATCCGATGATCGAGATATAAATCTGTTTAGAGCTGCCACCCGACCAGTGAGCCTTTGGACTTCTTTAAAATTCCTTGGAGATTTGATCTGGATAATGGCCTTGATCTGATATGGATTGGCCTCGATTCCACGTCATGTGACCATATAGCCTAGGAACTTCCCGGTGCTGACGCCAAAAGAGCACTTTGTCGGATTTAGCTTCATGCTATACTTTATGAGGATGTCAAACGACTGCCTTAAATGATCGACGTGGTCGACTGCTTGCTTCGACTTGACGAGCATGTTGTCGATATACACCTCCATCGTGTCGCCAATATAATCTTTGAACATCTTGTTCACCAGTCGTTGGTAGGTAGAACCTGCATTTTTTAAACCAAAGGGCATAACTTTATAGCAATAAATACCTCGATCTGTCATGAAGGCGGTTTTTTCTTGATCCTCGACATGCATCAGGATCTGGTTGTATCCAGAATAGGTGTCTATGAACGTCAATAGCCCATGTCCTGCTGTTGCGTCGACCATGGCGTCGATATGTGGCAATGGAAAAGGGTCCTTGGACAAGCTTTGTTAAGATCCGTGAAGCCGATACAGACTCTCCATTTTCCATTCTTCTTTTGCACGACCACGACATTTGCAAGCCAGTCGGGATACTTCACTTCTCGTATCTTTCCAGTCTTGAGGAGGTTGTCGACCTCGTCATTGATTACCTTATTCCGTTCAAGAGCAAATTTTTGCCGCTTTTGCTTAACAGGTTTGAAAGACGGGTCGACGTTGAGCTTGTGAGAAATTACATCAAGGTCTATGTTGGTCCTGAAGGGGTTATACAAGTTTGTAGAAGGGGGGGGGGGGGTTGAATACAAACACACAAATTTTACTTTTCTAAATTGTTTATTGATATGTAACAAACAATTTACAACTTGTTGTGGAACAAGATTAAGGAATAAACCTAATCTAAACAAGTTATGAGAAACACTAAGATTTCTTGCACTAGAAATAAGAGAGAAGGAAATTAAGAATATTAGAGAGAATTATTCTTCACACAAAATTTTAGCAAGATAAGGAATGGCCGAAGAGTGAGCACTTCAAAAATGAAGTAGGGTTTCCTTTATATACTGCATGCATTAAATGCAAGTCAGTATACCTTTACACGTGGCTAGGGGTGTGCAATCGGTCGGGTCGGGGCCCAAAACCCATCACCCGATCGGATTTCGGGGTGGGGTGAGACCACCCGAAACCCGTCCGTTAAGGAGTTCGGGTATCGGGTAACAGGGTGGTCGGGTTCGGGATCGGGTCGGTCGGGGCATCAGATTGGGCTTGGAATTTCCAGCCTATGTTTTTGGCCCAATTTCAAGTGTTTTTGGGCTGTTTTTTTGGCATACTTGTTTTTTGGCTGTTTTTTGGCATACTTCTAAACACAATCCACCACATACTTCTAAACTTATTTTCTAAATCTGTTTTTGGGCTGTTTTGGCATACAATTTACACAAACAGTCAAACACCATTACACCATTAAATGTCTAAATCTAATGACTAAACAAAATAAATTATCTAACATTAGAATTTAGAAATGAAACAAAGTTAGAAGTAAGTTATTTACTTATTTTAAATTTAGTAAAAAAATTAATTTTTTAAAAGTGCGGATAATCGGGTCGGATCGGGTGGGAAAACCCAAACCCGACCCGATCCTATTTTACCCGTTTAAAATTTCGGTTTGGGGCATTCGGGTTCGGGGAAATCGGGTGACAGGTTCTTTGTTATAATTTCGGGTCGGGTCGGTCGGCTTATTCGGACCGGTCGGGTTTTGCTCACCCCTACACGTGGCAGCAGCTGGTTGGATGCATGAGATTTACTTTTAGACAACATCCTTTTGGCCGCATGATGAACAGTGTAGAATCAGAGTTGGTTGTACGATTTCAGACAAGGGATGTCCATTCTAACAAAATCGTACGGGAGCGTGCAAGGAGATAAGACAACAGTTGCTTGTAGAGGAGATTTCATGATTAGCGTTCGCTGAATGAACCTTTATCAGCGAATGATAAAGTTCAGCGTTCGCTGAAGTCTTCTACTTGAAACTTCACATTGAGTGGACAGGTATTGGTCTTCACTGATATCCGCATCAGTTCATTAGTAGACTTGTCGCTGGTTCTTCAGCTTGATCTTCGACTTCAACGTAGAACGATGTTAACGTGAAACTTGTCTTCAAGAATCATAAGTAAACTCTAAAACTATAAGCGATTATTAGTAAGACTGAATAGGCTCAGGGCTTGCTGATGAACAGTTTCGCTGAATGTAACAAATAAATAACTTGCGTTTCGTATCAGCGGTACTGAAACAGACTTAGTACTTATCAGCGATAGTGAAACACGTATACATAATGTTTACTTACAATTTTCACTAAGTATTTCTCAGAGTCATTATCAAATCACTGAGGGTTTGGATCAACAATCTCCCCATATTTGATTATGACATAGCAATAAAGGAAAATTGCTAAGTATAAAAACATAAGGATAAAAAGGACTCATAAAATATTTGTCCCATTTACTGTTTTCGGGGATCTTTTAAGTACTGACGGAGTAAAGTACATTCGCTGAAATTTTTCATTAAACTTCGTATCAGTTACAAAGGGAAGTGGAAAAATTACAAGTACATCAAATAATAATTACAAGTACAAAAGATACAGTTGATAAAATGAAGAAGAATTTACAGAAGGAATTCTATCAACTATTCAGGTTCATTCTTGACGAGGAGTTCATCAAGAGTGTTTGTGGTTGGGAGCATCCAATCAGGGACTTTTTCTCCAAGATCCTTTCTTTGCTGTGCTTCTCTGAAGATCAGGGGCTTCATGAAGTGTCCGAGAAGATCATTTCTGAATTCGCACCAGTAGATGAGATATCTGAGTTGTTCGATTGGGGCAACGTGTAACTCAGAGACTCGTTGGAAGCATTTTCGTCCATGGCAGTCAGCAAAGAAAATTCCATGAGGATCACTCAAGACTTTTCCAGGGATAAAGCATTCACCAGGGGGCAGCGAGACATCGAGTACTGAGAGGTCAGGGTCAGGACCAAGAACTTCTTCTCGTGAAAAACCAATTTCGGTTTCATTTCTGATAGGAGGACCTGAGGCAGAAGATGTTTTCTTTTTCTTTGTAGCAGGCCTTCTTTGTTGAACTGGAGGAGGAGGAATATCCACAGCTGATGCAACCAAGTCGATCTGCTTATTTACAGCTTTCTCGACAAAGGTTTTGAAGTTTGAACGTGATCGCTGAATGGCTATTCGAATCTCCAACCATTCAGATAAACCGTACTTAGTAAGAGACGTTGGGTAGATGGTTTCCTTTTGACCGTTTTCTCTGAAGATGTCGATGTCAATGACTGGAACGTTACTGAATGTCTTTCCCCTGATGTTTACTTTATTGATTCTGGACCCATGATGTCGAAAATGAAGTCTTTCTTTGCACCATTTTAGGGTAGACTCTTAGACCTTGGTTTTCTTCTCGATGATCTTTTTGGCGTCCTTCCACAATTGTATTTGAACGTCGATAGGAGTCTTCTTCAATTCAGGGTCTTTCACCGAACTTTGGACGAGCTCAATAGCATATTCTTTATCTTTTTCTTCAGCTCTCTTCCGTTCGGCGAGGAGTTTTTCAGCTTTGAGGTGTTCAGTGACTTCCTTCTTTGATAAGACAAATCGAGGAGTATGAACGATTCGCTGATCATCAAGCTTTTGGATCATAGCTGCTCTCTTTTCCAATTCCTCTTCACTTGGTTTTTGAGGAACCAAGGAAGGCCTGTTCTTGTGAGAGAGCAGTTCTTCTTCTTCTTTAGGTTCATCGGTCTCAACGATGTTTAAGACCGGGATTATTTTATCAGCGCTCGGGGCTGGGATTATTGAAGTAGTAGCAGGAAGAGCTTCAGCGTGATCCTCAAGCAGGGGAAAGGACTAGCTGAAACAAAATGATCATAAAGATGAGATCATTTGGGAGAAGAGATAGATAAAGAATGAGGTTTAAGTGTATAGAGGTTTGATGGAAAGGAGAACTGAGGTTGAGAAAGGATAGAGGAGGGATGCAGTGTAAGGGAAAAGAAGATAAGTTACATGACAAACTGGATTCTTGATGAGAATCTTCATATTGTCTGCAGCGAGACCTTTGTTTTTGCCTTTGTCAGCTTCAGTTCCTACGGGCTTTTTAGCGGTCCCCTCCCCTGGTGTTTTGAAGACCACCCCTTTTAGAGCAGGGGTCCTTTTGGTTTGCGTGAAGGAGAAGTCGAGATTATCATCATCATCATCATCATCGTCATCATCATCGTCATCATCAGCATCATCATCGTCTTTTGGTGATCAGGATGGTTCATCGTCTTCAAGATCGAGATCTTCTTCTTCTTCTTCTTCTTCAGCTTCTTCCTCGTCGTCATCAACTGACGGATCTAGGACTTCAACGTCAGCGTCCTCTTCGAGTTGCTCCCCCTCAGAATCAGAGGGAGGTTTCTTGGTTCCCTCAGGGTGTTCATCTCCCTGAGGTTTGTCAGCGGCATCTACAGTTGTCTCCCCCTCAACATTATGGGGAAGATCTTCTTGATTCTTCTCCCCCTCTTCCTCATGATGGATGGGGGAGGTAATAAGTTCAGCAGCAGCATCGGCATGCTTTGGGTCACTGTCTTCTAGGCCAGTGATCCCAACGCAAGGTTCCACCCTTGCTATTCTGTTTTCCAGGCCAGAAATAGCAGGGCCGATCTTCTCTAGAGTTTCCCGATCCACCTGAGTAAAATGCGAAGGAGCACATGTAGCAGCATTCATGCGATCAAGGATTTGCTGCAGAAGATTCGTTGCAGTGCTTACATCTGTCTTCAAGGAAGACACCTCTCCTTGAAGATTGCCCACCACTGTCTTCAACGATGTGACTTTGTTGGACAGTGTGATGAAGGAGTTGGAGAGGGTGTTGTTGGTGGTGTTCAAGGTGGTGATGGAGGTGGAGTTGTCAGCGAGAGCCTGAGCAACATTGGAAATACTTCCTTCCACCTTTTCCAGATCAACAGTGGAAGCTTTACCTTTCACCTCGGCGGTGAGTGTCTTGAGAGCTTCTCCAGCGTTTGTAACCACTGAAGAGTTGGAATAGAGAGTGGTGGTGAGAGTTTCCACCTTTGTAGACAAATCCTTGGGCGAATTGTTGATATCGCCCAAATTAGGACATGTAGAAGATAAAAACTTATGAACAAAGGAAAGCTCAGAAGTTTGGGGTTTTGAGAGAGGAGTGTTTAAGGTGTTGTGTATACCTGTGGGATGGTTGATGAAGTCATCGAAGTTTCGAAAAACTGAATATGTTTCCATGTCGCCTTCCAGAGAGCCTTGACGCATAGAGGTGCCCGCATGTCCTGTGTTCTGATCCATCATCCGCTGTAGAACTTCAGCAGATGTATCATTGAGGATGATGTTCGTTGCAGAGAGTGAGGGGATAAGAGGTGGAGTGACCAAAGAAATAGAGGGAGGAGTAAGAGTTGAGAAGAGGGATTGGGAAGCAGGTTCAGCGTTGGATCCGCCGATGAATACTTCTTCAGTACTTAGAGGTGCTGAAGGAGGGGGGTTCAGTTCCAAGTTAACTTCAGCGTTCTGAGACGCTGAGGTGGGAATGGAAAGGATAGGTTCAGCAGATGTGGCGGAGCGTGCCACGAGTCCATCCAGCATCGTCTGTAGAGAGACAGACGTGAAATCTTCAGCCTGGGAAGGATTAGGGGGTTGCTCCTTGGTTTTCTTGGGCTTAGGAGCACTAAGAGGGGATTTAGAGTGTTTCCTTTTTAGGGGAATGGTGGTTGCAGCCTGGGCACCAGCGGTTGGGATTACCGCTGCCATAGAGGTAGCTGCAGAAGTAGAAGAAGTATGAGGTATGAGAAGAGGTAAGAGAGTAGAGAGTAGAGAGACGTACCTCGTTTTCCACTGGCTTGAAGTCGAGGATCTTGGGGCCGACCTTAGATAATTTTAGGTCGCCTTTCTTTGGGTATTCGTCCCCCAGTCCTTGTTGGAAGAGAGCACTGAGAAAGCGGGGATATGGAACGTTCAGTGGTCTCTTGGCTTCTTCCACTCTGAGCATCATATCGTCAAAAATGATCTTAGCCCAGTCTCTGTGAAGACCCTTCATCAGTGCATACCCCATAGATTGCTGAGGTTTTGAGGCTTGGTCAGTTGAACCAACCTAGCGGTCATGCAGCTGAACAAATGAGCGAAGATGAAGTTCATCTCGCTGGGAATTTTGGATTTGAGGATCTGAGTGAGCTTCTTCTCAAGGAGCTTGTCTCTCCCTGTACTCTAGGTGTACTGCATTGCATCAAAGAATGCAATGAGGGCTTCTCTATCAGCAGTGTTCTTGGAATCAGGTAGAGGGACAAAGCGGTTTTCCCTTGAACTGCCAGGGAGGTTGAGGGAAGACCTGATAGCGCCGGGATGAATTTTGGATTCACCATGTTCAGTGTCAAAGAGGATGACATCGATCATTTTCTCGGGGTTTTTGGTTGAGGGAACTTGAGCTCTTCTGGCAGTATATCAGAACTGAGCAAGAAGGTGACTGTGAGCAGGAGGTCTGATGGTCAGGGCTGTTGATAGAGGACAGGTCTTAAGCAAATTGACAGCATCATTCAGGTGAGTGATTTGCTTCTTGGAGGGGAAGTCGAACATGGCGTATGGGTTGTTTCAAGTGAATGTGACTTGCTCTATTTCGAAGTTGACATTGGGGGCCTTGACAAGTTCCATTCTTTCAGATGAAGTAGGAGACTGAGTAGCATCAGTGGTTGCCATTTCTGTTCACAATATATAAACATGAAGAAGATGAAGAGAAGTTCTTAAATGGATAAAATTCCAAAATAAGGGTTTTTAGGATTTCTTTAGTTTCCATTTCTGAGAAAGAAATAGAAACTAGGGTTTTCTTGTTTTGAAAAGAAGTACACAACATAGTGAAAAGTTCTTGTTTTCCAGTTTCCTTTTAAGGAAAGAATTCTGGAAAAACATATGAAAATGTCAAGTTTAAGATTTTTATTATAAACTTGAAGAACAATCTGAAAACAGATTGTGATCATAAAACCATGAAAGAAGTGATTTCATTTTGAGAAAGGTCTTTTGTTTGATCTTTTTAAAACCAAGAATAAGATCAAAAACAAGTTTATTAGTTGCAAAGTAGAAGAAATATTAACCCGTGTGGTTGAAAAAGATGAAGATGAACATGTTCTTGAGATTATATTTCAAATGCAACAGTGAGTTCTTGCTTGAGAGAGATTAAGTTCACGTAAAAAGTAAAAATATAAACACAAAGGGTTTATATAGTGAGAGTAGTGAGAGAAAAAGTATGAGCGGGAAAGTTTTTCATGATGACACGGACACGTCCCTTGAATCTGATTGGACAAGGTAAACGAAATAGGCGAACGTGTCAGAGAAAAAGGCGTGCCATGACTTATCCGTTGTGTATGACGTCACAACTGTCCTTTCAACTTATAAGTTGTCTCTGAGGTTTTAGAAGAGTTCAGAGACAATTTTGAAATTGAGAAGCACTGAATGGAACAATCAGTGTCAGCTTTAGATGTTCAAAGTATCACTGAAAGGAAGAGATTTTCAGCGATGCAATTTGTTTTGAAATTCTACTTGTTCATTCGAACGTCAACAAAAGAGAACATACCTTGATATCAGCGAATCAATTTTATTTCAGAGAGTAGGTGAAGAATATGGTTATACAATTTCATTTATATCACTGATCAAATGTGAACCACTAAAGATTTTACTCTTCTAAGTTCAGCATACCAAGCTCACTGATGAGAAAGTTGAAACTTGTCTCATCAAGAGGTTTGGTGAAAAGATCAGCTAACTGAAAGTCAGTTGGAATAAAATGAAGTTCTATATCACCATTCATCACATGATCTCTGATAAAATGATACCTGATTTCGATGTGTTTGGTCTTTGAGTGTAGCACTGGATTGTTTGCTATGGCGATGGCACTAGTGATGTCGCAATAAATCGGTATTTTGGAGAGCTGAAGATCATAGTCCAGTAGTTGATTTCTCATCCACAAGACCTGAGAACAACAGCTTCCAGCGGCTACATACTCAGCTTCAACGGTTGAGGTGGACACTGAGTTTTGCTTTTTACTTGTCCAACTCAGCTTTCCACCCAGGAGCTGACAGCCTCCTGTGGTGCTTTTCCTATCCAATTTGCATTCTGCAAAATCACTATCTGAATAGGCGATTAGATCAAATCCTGAGTCTTTGGGATACCAAAGACCTAGGTTAGGAGTACCCTTGAGGTATCTGAAAATTCGCTTTACAGCGATCAAATGAGATTCCTTAGGTTCAGCTTGATATCTTGCACACAAACAGGTTGCATACATAATATCAGGACGGCTAGCAGTAAGATATAAAACATAGCCGATCATCCCACGGTACGCTGTGACATTAACAGGTTTTCCTGAAGGATCTTTGTTAAGTGTCAGCGGCGGTGCCATAGCGGTTTTCATAGCTGAGCTTTGAGTAAGATCAAACTTTTTCAGCATATATTTAACATACTTACCTTGGTGAATGAAAGTTCCTTTTTCATTCTGCTTAATTTGAAGACCAAGGAAATATGTTAGCTCACCCATCATACTCATTTTATATTCAACTTTCATTCGTTCAGCAAAACGAGTACATAGATCAGGGTTAGTTGAACAAGAATAATATGACCTTTTACTTTCCTGAAAAATAGAGTTTTATCGATTTTACCACGCTCAAAATTTTCAATATGGAGATAAGATGAAAGAGTGTCATACCATGCACGTGGAGCTTGCTTTAAGCCATAAAGTGCCTTATCCAGCTTATATACATAACCTGGATGCTTAGGATCAGTGAATCCCGGAGGTTGTTCCACGTAGACTTTTTCATTCAGCCTTCCATTGAGGAATGCTGATTTCACATCCATTTGATATACCTTGAAGTCTTTGTGTACAACGTAAGCTAAGAATAGACGAATAACTTCGAGTCTTGCCACTGGGGCAAAGGTCTCGTCGTAGTCTATACCTTCCTCTTGTTTGTATCCCTGAGCAACAAGACGAGCCTTGTTGCGGGTTACAGTTCCATGTTCATCTAACTTGTTTCGATAGACCCATTTCGTGCCTATCACAGACTTGTCAGATGGTCTTGGAACAAGATTCCAAACTTTGTTTCTTTCAAATTCTGTCAGCTCTTCTTGTATAGCGCTGACCCAATTTGGATCTTTGAGGGCATCATTTTTTTTCTTGGGTTCAATCAGAGAGATAAAGTTAACAAATAAACAAATGTTACCTGCACTTCGTCGAGTCTGAATACCAGCGTTTGGATCTCCAATAATTTGTTCGATGGGATGATTTATCGTCCATCGCTGAGCTGGAGCATGATTGGTTGACTCAATCTGACCTTCTGGAGGAGCTGAAGAAGAAGCTTCAGCAACTTCAGGTAAGAGAGGAAGAGGTTCAGATAGCATTTCATTCACTGATTGTTGAGAAGTAGATGGGATATCTGAGGTAGAGGGTTCAGAAGCAGGCATAGTGTTAAGAGGAACAACTGAAACCCATGACGATTCAACTTCACTAGTCTGCATGCTTGGGATGATAGTAGGATCATCATCTTCAGCGGTAGAGGTATTGTTTTAAGGGATAGGAGCAGCTTCTGAATCACCAAGATGAGAAAACATCCATTGATTCAGTTCTTCAATATCAGCGGAGGGTCTAGAGTTCGCTGAACGGGATTCGTCAAAAGTGACGTGGATTGTTTCTTCTACAGTTTGTCTTCTTCGATTGAAGACTCTGAAGGCTTTGGAAATAGAAGAGTATCCAAGAGAGATTCCATCATCAACCTTAGGATCAAACTTTCCAAGGGCATCTCTGTTGTTCAGTATGAAACACTGACATCCAAAGATGTGAAGAAAGCTAATTGAAGGCTTTCTCCCATGGAAAAGTTCATAGGCTGTCTTCTTGAATCTTTTGACAATCAGCGACCTGTTTTGAGTAAAACAAGCAGTGTTGACAGCTTCTGCCCAGAACTGAGTAGGCAGGTGAGAATCGCTGAGCATTGAACGTGCAACTTCGATGATCGTTCAATTTCTTCTTTCAACGACTCCATTTTGTTGCGGTGTTCTCACTGAGGAAAAGTTGTGAGAAATACCCTTGGTTTCAAAGAAGGAATCAAGGGAATTGTTTTTGAATTCAGTCCCATGATCACTCCTTATTGAGCGAACGGTCATGTTGTTCAGGACTTCCATTTTTCTAACGAAAGTGATGAGTTCTTCAGGGGTGTCACTCTTAGAACGGAGAAACATTTCCCAGGTATAGCGAGAGAATTCATCAACTATGACCAAAGTATATTTCTTTCCAGCGAGGGATTGTTTGTTAACAGGACCAAACAAATCCATATGGAGAATTTGAAGAGGAGATGATACTGAGGAAACTTGCTTAGATTTGAAGCTTGCTTTGATTTGTTTCCCTTTCTCACACACTAAACATAGAGATTCCTTAGAGTATGAATGTTGAGGTAGACCAGTGACCAACTCTTTTGAAGAAAGAGTATTCAGTGTCTTGAAATTTAGACGAGAGACCCTCTTATGCCATAGCCAATTGACATCAGATGAGGCTTTTGAGAAGAAACAGGAGTTCTCAGGGTGGTTGTCGAGTCCATGTTTATAACTGTTAATGCCAAAAATCATCCAGAAGGATAACTTAAGGTTGATTGTGGAGCTTAACAACTAAAGAATAGGAATCTTACGACAAAGCGTGCGACAAAGACAAAATAATGTAAAAAAGACGAAGATTTTGGTGACGCGGGAAAAACCTCAACGACTTTGGGGGTCGTCGCTGCACTATGATCGCCAAACAGGGGCGATGTCCTTTGTTTCGGGTGTCGAGAGTACAATGATTACAATACAAATGAAATAAAGACTTGAAATGTAAAATAACAAGTGTATCGAATGTAAAAATGAGTGCGTCGTGTGTATAAAACAATGTGTCGAGCATGGGAGTCGTGCGCCGTGAGCGAATTGTTGGGAGAGAATTCTTTGCTTCGAGTGTTCTTTGGAAAGCAGATGTCCGCGAATGAGGTTGGGATCTTCGTATTTATAGTCTTCGTAGCTTTAATGGACCCTCATGAATGCAGGAATAACGGTCGCTGCTTTTAATGCTCATAATTGCCTCTGTCGGTTACGTCCGTTGGCCATAGATGACGTTGACCCTGCATTAAATGATGAAAACATAACATAAATGTCGCATGTTAGTCGGTCGAGGTCGTGAGCTATGTCACGACGGTCGAGGTCGAGGGGTACTTTTGACTTCAGCTTTGGTCAAAGGATAAAGTGTTTTATGATTTGACTTTTATTAAGGAGAAGTGCAATAAATGTTCTGTGTTTTGGTCGTGGTCGAGACTTATGAATTTTTGCCCAAACAGTTTGCCCCTAAAATTTAAAAAATGGAGTGGAAAATTTAAGTTTCAAAAGTTTTTAAATTTTGTTAGTCGGACGCCTAAGGTCGTGACACGTGTCAAAAAATATTTTCAGTTGCCTTGGAACTGAACCGGTCCAATTCCAACTAAAGAAAAAGTCGAAAAGGGGATAAGGTCGTGACGTCACGCTGACACACGATCGTGCATAACAGCTGTAAATGCCAGGTGTCGACGATCTGTCGAGTATTCCAAAAGGCAAGAGCACGTGTCGATCATCGAGAGGGTCGATCTGACACGATCGTTTGCATAAATAGTGACCTTCGACGAATCTTTTCTACTTTATGATTCCAGAGAGATTTTAGGAGATATTTTCCCTGATTTCTTTGCTATTCTTCCTTTCCGATCCTGCAAGAATCTTCGACCAAGTTAGAAATTTTCGAGGTTTTAGCGCGCCTATATAAGGTACGATTTCAGGGTTTTTCATAAGTCTATTGCTAGAGAACTTTGGGAAACATTTAGGTTTAGAAATGTCGATAGAGCCTGTCAGTTCCATTGAAGATCTCGACGATCTTAGAAGTCTAGCCAAAATCCCTGCGGGGATTACATTGATTAAAGCAGGTCAAATTCGACCTGATATGTGCCCCGATAGGTTTGTCGTTATCTATGAATATCCTTTTAAGATAGGTTTTGAATGGCCTTACTTGCCTTTGGCTAAGGCCTTTATGACTGAGTTCGACTTAGCACCGGGCCAGCTAATGCCCCCGTTCTGGCGGGTCATACAGGTGATCGAACGCCTTACCAAAAAATGGGAATCTCCCATGAACGTACGCGAACTCCTCTTGGATTATCAAGTTAAGAAGGACAAATGTCATCGATACAGCCTATTTTCTAGGTTTAAGGGTGATCGCACCTTAGTCTTAAAGACCGCTATAAACGATCGTAAATGGAAGACTAGGTATGCGTTTGTGCGTAAGTCGACTCTTGATTCTGAGAGCGGCTGGATTAGGGCTGGCTGGAACGTGTCGGGTAAGTTTGTCTAGTTTTTTGTCGTACGTCGTATATTAGTTTTGACCGATTATTGACCTGTCTTTTATGTGTCGACAGATATAAAGTTCGAAGACGTGAACCTGTCTTAGGAGAAATTTTCTTTTTATGAATTTTGTTTTTCACGCTCGATCGTTGGTGATCGAGTTATCTAATGTAATAGTCGATTCGATGAATGGAATTTTATTTCGCATATCTTTCTGTTTTATATGTCTTATAAGTAAACACAACTTTTAATTGCGAATTTCAAGCATGGAATGAGCAAGAAAACATGCGACTTAGGCATCCATTGTAATATAACGACTAAGTCATAAGTCGTACATTTGAATCGTATAAGCACATGTGATCGATACATAGAAAGCGCAAATTTTTCTAAGTATAGAAACTTAGATCGAGGGGTCGCTAGACCTTACGATCGTACAACTAGATCGTACGACGAAACTCGAGTCGTATGCCCCTGTGATAAAATAATAAAGTCACAGACCTGAACACTTATGTCGTGCGACCTGGCGAGGTCTAAGTCGTGTAGTAGACTTAACAACCTTATATCGTGTGATTCTTTTAAAATGCGTCACATTCCAGCTATGTGGGATATCTTGATTATCGAGGGTTTGGAGTCGATAAGCACCTTTACCCACGACCTCTGAGATACGATAAGGACCTTCTCAGTTGGTAGAAAGCTTACCGGCGTTGAGCTCTTGAGTACTTTGAAACACTCGTCGGAGGACGTAGTCGCCTACTTGAAAGACTTTAACTTTAACGTTCTTGTTGAAGTGTCGTTCGACCACTTGCCTCTGTGATTCCATTTTGATCAATGCTGATTCTCTGAGTTCTTCGTGGGCATCGAGGTCATAACTTAGATCAACCAGATTGTGGTCGACGGAAGTGTGTCTTGAGGTCGAGAGTTGAACCTCGACTGGCAGAACTGCTTAACAACCATAGACCAAAGAGAAAGGGGTTTGTCCTGTGGACGTACGAGGCGTCGTACGATTCGCCCACATGACCGAAGGGAGCTATTCGACCCACCTTCCCTTTGCAGCTTGCAACCTCTTCTTAATTGAAGCAATGATAGTTTTATTGCTTGATTTAGCAAGACCATTTGTCTGGGGATACCTGGGCGTCGAGGTCGTCAGCTTGATGCTGCGGTCTTCACAGAACTGTCGAGTCCTGTTGCTTATGAATTGGGATCCATTGTCGTAGAAAATTTCAGATGGAATCCCAAACCTGCATATGATGTTAGTCTGGATAAAAGACACGACTTCCTTGTCCCGAACTTGGGAAAAGGCAACTGCTTCTACCCATTTGGAAAAATAATCTGTAAGCACGAGGAGGAATACCTTTTGCCCAAGGGCAGGTGGTAACTTGCCAACGATATCCATACCCCATCTCATGAAGGGCCATGGGATCAATGTCGAATGTAAAGGTTCGAAAGGTTTGTGGGACGTACCTGAATGCCGTTGACAAGGATCACAGTTCTGAATGTACCTGATGGCATCTTGTCGCAGTGTTGGCCAAAAGTAGCCTTGTCGAGAGACACGATTAGCCAGACTACGACCTCCGGAGTGATTGCCACACTCCCCATCGTGCATTTCTTGGAGGATCTTTTGAACTTGATTCTTACTGATGACGCATCTCAGGTTTAAGCCTGTCGATGATCGTCGATAGAGTCTATCTCCGATCACGACATACCTGGATGCCTTGAATCTGATCTTTCGGGCTTCCATCTTGTCTTCTGGGAGTTGGTGGTGCACAAGAAAATTTCGAATGTCGCACGACCAATCGTCTTCTTGATCCTCGATCTGGACGACATCGTCATTTTCAATAGACGACGTCGCTAGGTGGATCAAAGGAATACTGTCGAATATTGGTTCGACTAGAGCAGACCCAAGGTTTGCTAAAGCGTCGGTTTGAGTATTTTGATCCCTTGGAATTTGTTCAATGGAAAATGATTTGAATTTTTCAGACTTTTCTTTTGCTATCTTTAGGTACGCTGTCATTTTTGAATCTTTAGTTGCGAATTCTCCATTCATCTGATTCACGACCAGAAGAGAATCGCTTCTTACATGCAGCGAGGTTGCCCCCGAGTCGTAGGCCATACTCATTCCTACGATCAGGGCTTCGTACTCAGCTTCGTTGTTGGTGGCTTTGAAGTTGCATCGTACGAAATACACCATCTTGCCGAGTCGTAGGCCATACTCATTCCTACGATCAGGGCTTCGTACTCAGCTTCGTTGTTGGTGGCTTTGAAGTCGCATCGTACGGAATACACCATTATGCCCCCTGTGGCAACTTTAAGACGACGCAAGTCCCGAACCCCTAACGTTGGATGATCCGTCTACGTGTAAGGTCCAAGGTACGTCGTCGTGAGTCGCCATAGTAGACACTTCAAGCTCTGCTTCTTTCCCCAACTCAGGACTAAAGTCGGCGATAAAATCAGCTAGTGCTTGCGAATTGATTGCCGTCCTGGGTTTGAAGTCGATGTCGTAACTGCTGAGATATATGCTCCATTTCGCCAATCGACCTGTTAACTCAGGTTTTCTTAAGACATACTTAAGAGGATAGTTAGTAACGACAGTAATCAGATGCGATTCGAAATAATGTCGCAGCTTCTTTGCGGCTGTAACAAGCGACAAGAGTAGTTTTTCCATCGAGGAATACCTGGTTTCAGCGTCCAAAAGGGATTGACTCACATAGTAGATCGGCAATTGCTGTTTTTCATCTTCCCGTGTTAGAACGGCACTTACTGCGTTAAGTCTGACAGCTAAATAAAGCTGCAAGACTTCATGATCTTGAGGCTTCGACAACAAGGGCGGTGACGTCATGTATTCTTTCAATTTTTGTAGTGCGTCCTCATGATCGGCGGTCCAATTGAAGCCTTTGTTTTTCCTGAGGACATTGTAAAATAAATGACATCTGTCTGAGGATCGAGAGATAAACCTGTTCAGAGCTGCCACTCGACCAGTGAGCTTTTGGACTTCTTTGAAATTTCTTGGAGATTTGATCTCGACAATTGCCTTAATCTGGTCGGGATTGGCTTCGATTCCTCGACGAGTGACCATATAGCCCAAGAACTTCCCGACACTGACACCAAAGGAACATTTCGTCGGGTTGAGCTTCATGCTATATTTCCGAAGGATGTCGAACGACTTCCTTAGATGTTCGACGTGGTCGACTGCTAGCTTCGACTTGACGAGCATGTCGTCGATATAAACTTCCATTGTGTCGCCAAGGTGATCTTTTAACATTTTATTCACCAGACGCTGGTAGGTAGAACCTGCATTTTTTAGTCCGAAAGGCATAACCTTATAACAGTAAATACCTCGATCCGTCATGAATGCAGTTTTCTCCTGGTCCTCGACGTGCATCAGGATCTGGTTGTATCCAGAATAAGCATCCATGAACGTCAATTGCTCATGCCCTGCCATCACATCAACTATGGCATCAATATGTGGAAATGGGAATGGGTCTTTTGGACAAGCTTTGTTGAGATCCGTGAAGTCGATACAGACCCTCCATTTGCCATTTTTCTTTGCCACGACCACGACATTAGCAAGCCAATCGGGGTACTTTACTTCTCGAATCTTTCCTGTTTTGAGGAGGTTGTCGACCTCGTCGTTTTTCACCTTATTCCTTTCAGGAGAGAATTTCCGCCGCTTTTGCTTGATAGGCTTAAATGATGGGTCAACATTGAGCTTGTGTGAGATGACGCCAGGGTCTATACCAACCATGTCTTCATGCGACCAGGCAAAACAATCGGCATGTTCCTGCAAGAAAGATATTAGCTCGCTTTTCAGGCAGGGATCGAGGGATGACCCTACAAGGACTTTCTGGTCAGGCTTGCTTTGGTCCAGGATGACTTCCTCCAGGCGATACTCATCAACCGTCTCAGGAACATCCTACGCATTCTCAAGCCCTTCAAGCATCTGGGCAATGATCTGCTCTTGGTTTCCATTATTTGCCATTTTCGTGAAAAAGAAAAGAGAGGAAAACTCCAAGAAAACGTTAGTAAGACGCACGTTTGTCGAAGATTTTCTCTAGATGGGGCCCCACGATGGGCGCCAAACTGTTAATGCCAAAAATCGTCCAGAAGGATAACTTAAGGTTGATTGTGGAGCTTAACAACTAAAGAATAGGAATCTTACGACAAAGCGTGCGACAATAATGTAAAAAAGACGACGATTTTGGTGACGCGGGAAAAACCTCAACGAGGAAAAAACCCGCGGACGACTTTGGGGGTCGTCGCTGCACTATGATCGCCAAACATGGGCGATGTCCTTTGTTTTGGGTGTCGAGAGTACAATGATTACAATACAAATGAAATAAAGACTTGAAATGTAAAATAACATGTGTATCGAATGTAAAAATGAGTGCGTCGTGTGTATAAAACAATGTGTCGAGCGTGGGAGTCGCGCGTCATGAGCGAATTGTTGGGAAAGCAGATGTCCGCGAATGAGGTTGGGATTTTCGTATTTATAGTCTTCGTAGCTTTAATGGACCCACATGAATGCAGGAATAACGGTCGCAACGGTCGCTGCTTTTAATGCTCATAATTGCCTCTGTCGGTTACGTCTGTTGGCCATAAATGACGTTGACCCTGCATTAAATGATGAAAACATAACAGAAATGTCGCATGTTAGTCGGTCGAGGTCGTGAGCTATGTCACGACGGTCGAGGTCGAGGGGTACTTTTGACTTCAGCTTTGGTCTAAGGATAAAGTGTTTTATGATTTGACTTTTGTTAAGGAGAAGTGCAATAAATGTTATGTGTTTTGGTCGTGGTCGAGACTGATGAAATTTTGCCCAAACAATAACGTAAACATTTTCCAAACGTTAACCACTCAGAGCTATCTTCTCCTTTTTCTCAGTGACAAAGCAGGATTCCTTAGTGAAACACACCTTGTAATCCTTGTCACAAAGCTGACTGATGCTCAAAAGATTGTGCTTCAGTCCTTCAACATATGCGAATCTTCTGAAGGTTCTTGTACCATTTGAGAGTACACCAAATCCTCGGGTATAGCCTTTTCCATTTCCACCAAAGGTCACCGAGGGACCTTTCTCTTCCTTATATTCAGTGAGCAGGTTCTTTTTTCCAGTCATGTGTCTAGAGCATCCGCTATCTAGATACCAGATGCCCTTCAGGACCTGCAAACAAGGAAGATTAGTTTGATTTGGGTACCCATTTTACCATGGGTCCACATTTGTCAGTGATGGTAGAGGAAGTGGAAGGTTCAGCAATCTTCGCAGCTAGAGGTGGCAAAAACGGACACGACACGCTAACCCGACACGAAATAAACGGGTTTGGGTAATACATTTCAACCCGTTTAAGTAAACGGGTTGACACGACACGACACGAAAATTAAACGGGTAAGGTTAGGGTTAAAAAATTCAACTCGAAATTGACCCGTTTAACCCGTTTAAATTAGGCCATTCTTTGAACAATTAAATATGGGCTTTGACTATTATCTATTTATGTATGGACAATTAAATATGGGCTTTGACAATTAAATATGGGCTTAGACAATCAAATTTTTAGTTTTAAAGTTTCTGCCATGTTATTAGAAAATTCATAGAAAATCAACCGTTGGTCCAAATGAGGTGTACGATATACCGTTAGAAAGATTAGAATGTCTTTAAGAACTGTTATGAAGAGTTAAAGTCCTAATTATGAGTTTAAATGTGTCAAAACACTGAGTTTTCACATTGTACACAAGAATCTGCGCACTGTTTTTGTAAAGGTTGTAGCGGTCTGCTTATAGCTCCGAATTGCATGAATCTAGTTTCTGTGGAATCCCAAGATATCAATGAACAACTTTCATTTAGATGATAGTGTCCAATTTGGCTTCTAAATGGAAGAAATATATCGTAACTTATGACATATAGGAGCTGTCAATTTCTGTATGTTTCACAAGGAAGTGGGATTTCCTCCCATCCCACATTGGTGGGAAAAAAAACCTTATGCTCTATGCCCACTATAAATATGATCTCACCCCTTGTATTTTCATTTGCATCACCCCCCTTGTATAAATATGACCCTAGCTTGGTGGTTTGAGTCCGTTGGCTTGGACCCTCTAAGTTGGTGCACCCTATTATGTTGGAGCACCCTATTAAAAGTTTTATATTTTTAAATGTTAAACGGGTTAAATGGGTTAGTGGGTTAAACGGGTTAGCGGGTCGTGTCGGGTTAGACGGGTTAAATCAGGTCGTGTTCAGGTTGAGATTTTCTGACCCGTTTATTAAACGTGTCGTGTTCGGGTTAGGCACTCTCAACCCGTTTAACCTGTGAACCCGATACGAACCCGACACGACACGACTCGTTTGCCAGGTCTATTCGCAGCATTTGAAGATTCAGCTTCAAGACTTGTTTTCACTTTGGTTAATTTCTTAACCTCAGTGGTTGGTTTCACCTTAACCTGATTTGTACCAGGATTGGTCTTCTTTGCCTTGGAGGCATTCTTCTTTACTTTGGCCAATTTCTCAGCCTTGGTAGCTGTGGGGCACTTACTAGCAATATGATCGGTAAGTCCACAGTGATAACATTTCCTATAGCTAAAAGTAGCTTTAGGACCATAGGCATTTTTATTTGAAATTTTCAAATGGGCAGGGCCTGTACCAAGAATACCTTTAGCATCAGATCTTGGAGGAACCTGAAGTTCATCAAGATCTTTAGCTAGAAAGTTCAGCCTGATCCTGGGAGTGGATTGCTGAGCATTCTCATAAACCTTATCCTTAGAAGATGAGGTTTGAGTAGCTGAAGGTTTAACATTTTTCAGCTTAGGTACTTTGGTACTCTTCTGAGGTTTTGGATAAACAATTTTCTCTTTACCTTTAGAAGTTAAGGTAGAGGTTTCCTCAGGGATAGGAGTTTTAGAAGAAGAACACTGAGACGAGGAGGTGTCAGGGATAGAGGACACGAAAGTTCCAAACTTGAGCATGGAATGATCAGTGGTGGTTCCTCAGCGTCAACTTTATAACCAAGACCATGTTTGTCTTTCAGAGGGATCTGAGCAACTAATATCTCAGTGATCGTTGTTGAGGATTTACACCATCCTTCAACAGTAGCCTTTTTAGCTTTTAATGCAGCGATAGCTTCTTCTCGCTCGATTTTGACTATTTGATTTATATGGACTTGATCCTTTAAATCTTCTTCAATTTTAGAAAGCTTTTCTAATTGAAGGTGACAGTTTCTAAGTTGTTCAGTTAGATCAAGGTTTTGTTTTTCAACTATGGTTTTGCCATTCATGGCATCATATAAATTCATAGTCAATAGATCGATTTTCCGAAGACTATCAGCTTCATCAATCGCTGAAATATTAGTAAAGAAGGAAGTTGATACCTTAGAGGTAGGAGTTGAAGTAGAGGGAATTTCAGATTTTTCTTCCTCTTCTTCGATTTTTGCCATGAGGCAGAGATTGGCCTCATCATCATCTTCAGAGTCAGATGATTCTTCAGTGTCAGAGGCAGCCCAATCATAGTCAGCGACTAAGCCTTTGCCTTTCTTCTTAGAGCTTTTCAGCATGGAATATTTTTCTTTCAGCTTCTTGTATTTGTTATCTCTAGCCCTGGGGTTAGAGGATTTCTTGTAGGAAGAAGATGAGGGTTTGTAGACTTTCTTTGACCTGCATTCACTAGCAAAGTGTCCTACTTTTTCACAGTTAAAGCAGTTTGCAGTTGCCTTATCAACAGGGGTTGAAGATTTTGGCTTGTCAGTGAGTGCAAGAGGTTTAGTTCTTCTGAAGTTACTCTTTCTAGTGAATCTCCTGATTGTATTAGTCAGGAGTGCCAGAGATTCATCAAGATCTGAAGGATCAGCATCTGATGAGCATTCAGAGTTAGTTTCCAACTCAGTGATAGTGATAGTTGATCGCTGAGTGGAAGGTGATTCTGAGAGTAAAGCAACATGTGTGCTTTTGGAATCTTTTACAAGATTCTTCTTAAGATGACACAGCTGCTCATGATTGAGCATAATGCTAAATAAGGTAGAGAGGGTCATTGATCTTAGATCCTTTGAGAGCTTGAGACACATTGAATAACTGTCCCAGCTTTCAGGAATACATTCTAGAAACTTTGTCAGAATCTCAAAGTTAGAATATTCCTTACCAACAGTTTTTAAGTCAATGAGTAAACAGTTAAAGCGTTGGTGAACTTCAGAGAGAGTTTCATTCTTACCACAAATGAAGCTTTCGTACTGTCTTACCAGGTTGATCTTTCTACTTCAGATGTACCTTCATATTGAACATATATTGTGTCCCACATGGATTTGGAGGTTTTCAGGTTCATGACGGAATGGTAGACTTCGTCAGGAAGAGCCATAGAGAGGATGGATCTGGCCTTAGTGTCGATAGCCACCTTCTTCTTGTCTTCATCAGTCCATGTATGAGGTTCCCTGGGAATGATGCTTTCAGGAATGGCAACTCTAGTAATAGTGTCTGGAACTTCAGGGTCAATCCTAAGAAGGATATATGGACCATTCTCGATGTAATAAGGCATAGTAGGGTCTACACCTTCCAAGAAGAGCATCATCCTATTTTTCCACAGATTGAAGTTATCTCTGGAAAATCTAGGGGGTTTTGCAAGAGAACCATTGTCGATATAGTTTGTGTTTGGGGTGTTAGCCATTTTAGAAAATAGCAAGGAAGAGAAAAGAGATTAGTATAGGCAAGATCTTGTTTATGAGATTAAACAAACTGCTCTGATACCACTTGTTGGTCCCGAAGGGGTTATACAAGTTTGTAGAAGGGGGGGGGGGGGGTTGAATACAAACACACAAATTTTACTTTTCTAAATTGTTTATTGATATGTAACAAATAATTTACAACTTGTTGTGGAACAAGAATAAGGAATAAACCTAATCTAAACAAGTTATGAGAAACACTAAGATTTCTTGCACTAGAAATTAGAGATAAGGAAATTAAGAATATTAGAGAGAAATATTCTTCACACAGAATTTTAGCAAGATAAGGAATGGCCGAAGAGTGAGCACTTCAAAAATGAAGTAGGGTTTCCTTTATATACTGCATGCATTAAATGCAAGTCAGTATACCTTTACACGTGGCAGCAGCTGGTTTGATGCATGAGATTTACTTTTAGACAACATCCTTTTGGCCGCATGATGAACAGTGTAGAATCAGAGTTGGTTGTACGACTTCAGACAAGGGATGTCCATTCTGACAAAATCGTACGGGAGCGTGCAAGGAGATAAGACAACAGTTGCTTGTAGAGGAGACTTCATGATCAACGTTCGCTAAATGAACCTTTATCAGCGAATGATAAAGTTTAGCGTTCGCTGAAGTCTTCTACTTGAAACTTCACGTTGAGTGGACAGGTCTTGGTCTTCACTGATATCCTCATCAGTTCATTAGTAGACTTGTCGCTGGTTCTTCAGTTTGATCTTCGACTTCAGCGTAGAACGCTGTTAACGTGAAACTTGTCTTCAGGAATCATAAGTAAACACTAAAACTATCAGCGATTATCAGTAAGACTGAACAGGCTCAGGGCTTGCTGATGAACAGTTTCGCTGAATGTAACAAATAAATAACTTGCGTTTTCTATCAGCGGTACTGAAACAGACTTAGTACTTATCAGCGATAGTGAAACACTTATACATAATATTTACTTACAATTTTCACTAAGTATTTCTCAGAGTCATTATCAAATCACTGAGTGTTTGGGTCAACAGTCTATGCCAACCATGTCTTCATGCGACCAGGCAAAGCAGTCGGTACGTTCCTGCAAGAAAGATGTTAGCTTTTCCTTAAGGCAAGGATCAAAGGATGAACCTATAAAGACGGTTTGGTCAGGCTTGCTCTGGTCCAGGACGAATTCCTCTAGGCGATAGTCGTCGGCTGTCCCAAGAGCATCTTTGACCTGTAATTGCTAGATGGCATACTTCTGCGGTTTCAGGGTCGTCTTGTAGCAGTCGCGGGCGACTTTCGGCTCACTTTTGATCTCCTGGACTCCCTATGGCGTAGAGAATTTCATGGTCTGATGATATGTCGAAGGAACAACTTTTATGTCATAGATCCACGGTCGACCTAAGATGACGTTATAGGTCGACGAGCAATCGATGACGTTGAACTTTGTCTACTTGTTGATCCCTTGGGCGTAGACAGGCAGGGTAATTTCTCCAAAGGTATTCGTCGCGTCTCCATTGAAACCTACCAAGGTTGTCAAGCGTCGGGTAATTTCCGATCAATCGATTCCCATAGCCTTGATGGTATCAAGGAAGATGACGTTCGCTGAGCTGCCCCCGTCGACCAAGACTCGTCGAGTCAGGCAATTACCAATCGTGAGTTGAATGATCAACCCGTCATGATGCTTTTGATGCCAGTCGCCGAGGTCGTCTTGGTCGAACGTAATCTTCATGGCTTCTAACTCCAGATCTCCTTTGGGTCTTAATGAGCGGGGGGTAGGTCGATCGTCAGGTGCTCGGCTGGCATGACGTTTGGCTGCGGAATACGTCAGACCGCAGATGTCGGATCCACCAGTTATGCAATTGACGACCTTTGCGTGGTCGGGAGATGGCGGTCGAAAGTCGTTAATTGGGGTAACGATGTTGTCGATGATATCCTTGAGATTGCCCTTCGGGATGTGATATGCTAGCTCTTTTTTAAGGGCTATGCAATCGTCTGTCAGATGACCATGATCGACGTGGAAATCACACCACTTCGATTTGTCTTTCTTGTCGTCATCTCTGTCGGTCTTCTTCGACCACCGGATGGTCGCCTGGATGGTCTTCAAGGCCTCGAACAAATTCTTGGAAGTTCCCTTGAATCCGTAGGAGGATATCTTGGGATATTGAGGAAATTTGGTCGGGGTCGCGGTCTTCTTCTTCTCGAATCGGACGTTCAAGATTTGTCGTGCAGGCTCTGACTTGGACACCGTCCGGGATTTGAACTTCGGCTTTTTTACACTTAGTGATCTTTTCTCGTCTGAATGCTTTCGTCGAAAGGCGGCGTCGTCTTCTACCCTCATGTAAGCAAGGGTTCTTGCTTAAACGTCTTCAAAATTTTCTGGAGGATACTTCGTCAAGTCGGTGTAAAGACCCGAGCTGTCGCCTAGACCACGTTTGTAGGCTTCGATCGCGGTCTTGATGTCGCAGTTACGAACACTGATCATTTCCGTATTGAATCTGTTGAAATAACTCCGAATAGATTCACCGGTCTTCTGCACGACGTAATATAAGTCGCTAGTTTTTCTATCTTGCGACTGCTAGCGAACTGCTGGGAAAATTTATTGACTAACTCAGTAAAGGACCCGATGGATTTAGGCCTGAGGTTAATCAACCATTGAAGGGCGGCACCCGTGAGGGTCGCCCCAAAACTCTTGCACATACAAACTTCCTGATACTGGTAAGGGATCGACACAATCCACATCAGTTGTTTGTACTGAGCGACGTGTTCTATGGGATCCAAAATACCAGAATATTTGGGTGTGAAGGTTGGGATATTATATTTCTTGGGGATGTCGACCAAAGCAATCTCGTCGATGAAAGGGGAGGACTGAAACCCCGTGCGAGGCTCGACGTCGACGGGCACAGATGCCCCCGGAAATTTTGCTAGCAAGGACAGGACACGTTCGTTCTGGTCTTCCAACATCTTCAGTCGCCGAGCGACGGAATCCACATCTACCGGAGGGTTGATCCCTGAATTTGTGCTGCTTCCGTACGATGAACCATTGGCGTCCCCATTGAAAGGGACAAAGTACGGCTGAGACCCGTTATGTAGAGGTCGTAGCCTCAGATGTTGTGGAGGAATCGGCCCGTACTGAGGATTATGGACGAACGGTCCCTGTTGCGGATTCTGGACGAATGGTCTTGGACCGTTTTGTTGCCCGAATGATCCATTCGGATTCTGATTCCTTAGCCGCGCGATTTCTTCAGCTGCCCTTCGACTTTGCTCGGCAAGGGCGTCGATCTGTTTGCGCACAGCTTCCAGGTCCCAATGCATCTGGGCGATGATCTGCTCTTGATTTCCCTGACCTGCCATTTTCCAGAAAGAGAAAAAAGAGAAAACTCCAAGAAAATGTTAGTCGGACGCACGTTTGTCGAAGACTTTCTCTAGATGGGGCCCCACGGTGGGCGCCAAACTGTGAATGCCGAAAATCGTCCAAAAATACAATTTAAGGTTGATGTGGAGCTTAATAACTAAAGAATATAAATCGTTCAACAAACTATGCGACAAAGACAAAATGTAAAGGAGACGAGAGGAATTTGGTGACGCGGGAAAAACCTCAACGAGGAAAAAACCTGCGGACGACAGTGGAGGTCGTCGTTGTACTATGGTCGCCAATCAGGGGCGACGTCCTTATGTTTCAAATGTCGAGAGTACAAATGATTACAATACAAATGTCGAAAATAACTTAATGGTAAAGTAAATAGGTGCATCGTGTGTAAAAACAGAGTGTCGTGTGTAAAAGTCGTGTGTGCTCTTTCGAGAAATAACTTTGCTTCGAATGCTTTCACTAGGCTGAGGATGCTCTCGAATTCGGATATCTGCAAATGAGGCTGATATCCTCATTTATATAGCCTTCGCAGCCTTAAATGATCCCATAAAAGTTCGAGTAACGGTCGTAACGGTTTCTGAGATTTAATGCTCATAATGATCTTCGTCAGTTATAGCCGTTGGTCATTTATGGCGTTGATCCTGCATTAAATAGAGAAAAACATAACAGTCATGTCGTACGTTAGTTAATCCTACGACGGTCATGTGAGTTAGACGACGTCATGGTCGAGTGTCGTGAGTAACCCTCGACCTGAACTTAGGTTTGACGATAGAGTTGTCGAGTGTGTACGCTTTTATCTTAACATAAGATGCGTCGTGTAAGAAGTGTCTTTTTTTGTCGTGGTCGTGACTTATAATTTTTTACCCAAACAACTCATAACACGAAAATGTGCATTTCCAAATATTTTATAAAGTCAATTACACAAAAAAATGCAAGAACCCTTGAATAGACCTCATTTGAATAATAAATTGTTAAAGGCAAATTTATGATATTACTTATCAAAATATCCAAAAATCACAAATATGGTGTTTTGCAAGGTTTATAAAGTTAAACACTTCAAGTGATCAAAACCTATCAAATAACTCAATCAATTGATAATTTTATGTAAAACACACAAATACATGAAAAATAACATTTTTGGCATGTACAACGTTTTCACAAATCAACTTGAACACACTTTGCTAGATTTAGGCTAAATCTTGATTTTTCCCCAATTTGAGCTCTTTTGAAGAAACTTGAATCCTCAAGCCAAATCTTCCAAAAAACCTAGATCCATAAGTTTCCAACCATAAGTATTCACATCCAACCACTTAGAATCGTTCCCCAAACATTTTCATCAATAATCTCAACTTATACCAAAACCCTAATTTCCAAAGATGAAGAATAGAGAAGATTACCTTAACCACAACAAGAATCCACCAACAAAACACCTCTAGGTCACCAACAATGCACCACAATCTCCAACTCTTCAAAATGGACAAAAAGGTTAGATAAAACCCTAGAAAGCTTTGATGAAGAAGATGAAGTGAAAGGGTTCTAGATTAGTTTCCCAAAACCATGGTAGATGAAGAAAATCATTTGCAAATCTCGAATCTAGTGGCTAAATAGCTCAAAATCGACTTTGGAGGCTTAGGGTTTCGGTTTGGGAGAAAAAGGGATGAAATGGGAGAAGTGAGGAGTGAACTGGGGCTGAAAATCGCATTTTAAGGCCTTGGTGCCCATGTGCGATTGTGACATGCGATTGTGTAACACCTCGAATTTTCCATGATTGATGTGCGTTATTATGGAGGATGTTAATTTTTGGAAGTTATGTTATAATTTAATGTCGAAGGGTTGAAAGTGTAATTGGCCATAGTTTTTGGGCTAAATTGTAAAATTGGGAAATTTGAGATATAAAAACCAGAGGTCGGTTGAAATTGAGAAATATCTCATTTTCATACCAGAGTGAAGTCAGTTCTGCGATTCGGAAAAGAGAAAGGGAGAACTCGATACCCAGTTTGATTTGGTAAGAATCGATTCAATTCCTTCGTTAAGTTTTAGTAATCTCAGATTCAAGTTTGGAAATTGAGTTAATTGTTGATGAATTAGGATTTGGAAGCTGAAGTGGTTTTGTGTTCTATTCGGGAACTGAGTTTGAGTTCTCTAGGTGAGTTCATCTTCCTTTTTAAGTACTATGTGTATGTTGAAATTATTAGCTGGAATTGAAGTCATACTTCGAATTATGTTTATATGTATCAATAAAGTATGGTTAAATCGATTGAAGAACTGTGGAAATACGATTTTGGTACGAATCAGGTCGGTTTATCGAACAGTCCGAAAGTGATGTTTTCTGGATGATTCCCAGAATTAAGTTCCGGATGGTTTTTCCGGATAATTTCCGGAATTGGGTTTTCCGGATGCTTTTTCGGATGATTTTCCGGATGAGGTTTGTATCCTCGTAGGAAGATATCCAGAAGTTATATCTCCGGAGGGGGATATCCGGATAGTGTTGTCCGGATAATGGGGTTTTTCGGATTGTGAGTATCCGGATAAGTTTGTATCCCCGTAGGGGGATATCCGGAAGTTATATCTTTGGAGGGGGATATCCATAAGTTATATCTCCGGAGGGGGATATCCGGATAGTGTATGGGTAAAATTTTAATTAAATTAGATATTATTAGTTTACCGGATGTTACCGGATTATTTGATTATCGGGTATTATCCGGACTGCCTTCTTTCTAACTTGGTTCCGGATTCGCATACCAGATGGTTCCGGACTCGAACTACGGATACTTTTTCCAGATGATTCCCGGACTAGATTTCCGGATGTTACCGGATATGCTTTCCGGATTTGATTCCGGATATATATATATATTTCCGGATCGTTCCGGACTTAGGTCCCGGAATAGGTTTTCTTAAATATTTTGATTTGGGGTTTTTACCTGATATGGTGTTTTCCGAATATGAAACATATCTTGATCATTTTAACAGTACGAACATAATTATAACTCAACTTCGAGTATGATACGATTTGATATGTGTTGATTTGGTACGCACGTATGCTAGTAAGTGTAATGGATCCATAGGCACTGGCATTATTTGATAAACGTGGAATAGACAAGGTAAATTGGAATTCCCGTTTATTGTGACGTGAAAACGTGGAATAGGCATGACTTAATTGTAATTCCCGTTGACGTGAAATGAGAAATAGGTATTGCTTAATTGTAATTCTCATTTCGTATTGTGACATGAAAACGTGGAATATGCATGGTTTAATTGTAATTCCCGTTGACGTGAAATGAGGAATAGGCATGGCTAATTGTAATTCCCCATTCGTATTGTGACGTGAAAACGTAGAGTAGGCATGGTTTAATTGTAATTCCCGTTGACGTGAAATGAGGAATAAGCATGGCTTTATTGTAATTCCCATTTCGTATTGTGACGTGAAATCGTGGAATAGGCAAGGTAAATTGCTATTCCCGTTTTCTAGTGGAAGATAAGGGATAGGCATGGCTTAATTGTAATCCCTACTTCCACACCAAGAAATAGGCATGGCTTAATTGTAATTTCTTGGACATGAGTTGAAATCTAGAATCCTCAGTGATTCGTAGTGGCGCTCTTAAACATGCTACTATGACTTACTTAGTGTTTGTCATACTCATGGAATCGGGTATGATTCCCATCATCGAAAGATGTTATGTGTACGATATGAAAGTTTGCGAAAAGGTTATTTTATATGCTTTGTTTACAAATTTGGTTTTCAAAGCTTATAAAGGTTTTGATTTTAAAACTGGATGTTCTCACTAGGCCCAAGCCTAATGTTTCCAAATTAAATTTTCTTACCAGGTACTAGCACAGGAAGGGATATGAAGGGATGAGCGGAGAGCGACTTTTGAGTCATAGCTTTTGAAGGTTTAATGGAGAGATTAGTTATGTCGAAGATATTTTAGGAGATCCCATAGACAACCCTTAAGCTGAGATGAATAAGTTATGATTTGTGAGATTGGGTAGAAATACTAAGACGGGATGGTCTTAGAGTCGACGGAAATACATGAATTAAGAACTGTGACGATGGTAATGAGAATTCTTATGTGTAGTATGTTCATAATTTCAATTAACTACTGTTATTATGAATATATTGTTACGTAAGCATACTTGTTTCTAATTGTTATGGCAATTAATGAACGTTAAAGTACGTTTCCTTGTATTTAGGTTGTGTATAACCATTTCTTATGGTTATCTTTATATGCTTAACAGAATACGATGGTTAATATACCAAATAGACCTCCTATTTCTTTAGAGGACCGTGTGGCAAATGAATCTGTGGCGAATCAACCTAAAAGGGGTGGGGCTAACACAAGTCCACCAAGGCCACCTATCCTAGGGGAAGGAGGAAGTCAAACTCATCGACCTGATGTCGGTACTTCTAATCCGGCGAGGACGGAATCTACTCTAGAGTCACGCCTGATGGAAAACATGATGAGAGTCATGAATGCTGCACTGACTCAACATCAAGAAATGTTTATGAAATTATTAGATGATAGGAATGTTGAAGTTCAGGGACGAGCTACGGGTGCTGAAGATGTAATTTCACCTACGAATCCGGTAATGAATACTAATAGGAGAATGAAGGAAGTTTATGCTAGAGATAAAGCTGAAAAAGCTCAAGTGGGAAAGAAAAGAAAGTGGGAGGGTCGATCAGAATCTTCCTAGAAATCGAAGCCTTTTGCCCAGATTTCTCGTTTTGAATCCCGTCTAGAATCCAATTTGTATCAGAAATGCAGAAGTAAACATTGTAGCCTGTGTCGAGGATGTTTCAAGTGCGGAAAGAGTGGTCATCAAATTGAGGACTGTCTCATTCAAGGATCAACCTGCTTTCAATGTAAGAAGCCCGGTCATTACCGAAGGGATTGCCCAAAGCTAAAGAATAGTGGAAATCATGAGAAGAAACCCAATACCCCAAGACCAACGCGCTGAGCATTTCACATGACGACGGAAGAAGCTAAGGAATCGGCGGATGTAGTTTCTGATACATTCCTTGTTAATTCTATACATGCGTGTATATTATTTGATAGTGGTGCCAACTTGTCTTTTGCATTGCAATATTTTAATAAAAATTAGCTATGCTAGTCACTATTTTGGAAGATGCCTTAATAGTTGAAATAGCTAATAGGGGTCAAGTCTTAGTTCGAGAAAGACTTGAGGGTTGTACAATTATGGTAGAAGGGAAGGAATTCTCGATTGATTTGATTTTGATGGAAATACGTGGGTTCGATATAGTTTTTGGTATGGATTGGTTGGTGATTAATCAGACAGAAATTCTTTGTGCTAAGAAATTAATTCGGATCCTTATGCCCGAAAATGATGTTGTACTCATCAATGGGGAAAAGAGAAAAGGAGATGTTCCGTTGATTTCGATAGCCAAAGCGTGTAAGTGTTTAGTAAAAGGATGTACCAAAAATTGTTTTGGCACTATAGCACAGAATGTACCAAAAATTGTTTTGGCCATAACTTCTTCACTTTAGCTTCAATTTTGCTCCGGAAAGAACCATTGGAATCGTTTGAATTCTCCATCCAACAAGACTATAAAATCTAGGATTCAATCCAAAATCCTATTTTTCATATTTATTTTAAAATAGCGATACCTTCCAAAGATCGGGGTGTTACACTTTCTCTTGTATATCTATGATCAGGTTTGGTTACTTAACGAAAAGCAATTGTGATTGTTACTACCGCACGGTTTCGGTAACTTTGGTTTGGTTTACAATATCACTTACTTTTTCTAATTATATGAAGTTACTATCTCTTACTAGATTTCAGTCTAACACTTGTGGTGTTGTGTATTGTGTATACAGGACCCACTAGCGGTGCGTCTTTGACGCGTTGAATTGCGGACCATGCTTAGGAGGTTGGAGGGTCGGGCTTTTTGGGAAATTCGAGATGAGAGATTTTTGGAGATATAGCGACACCCGTGTTAATCTAGTTCAATTTAATTCTAGATTAGTAGGTTGTTGTGTATTATGTCTCGATACTCATTAATTTAACTATGTCCAAACTATCCCGTTACATTAAGGGCTTTAGGTGGTTTATTTTACGAAGTTTTATTTTACCCATTTTCCGGAAATTCCTATTTTAATTGTATAAATTTTAGGGTGTTACAAGTTGGTATCAAAGCTCAAGTTTAAGTGAATTAGGTGTGCTAGTGTGATGCCTAGACTTATACAGAGACTAATAAGTTATGAAATGTGGTGAATTGGGTAGAAGGGTTAAGATGGGACGTGTTCGGAGTCGACGAAAATTACATAGTTGTGAATTATGAAAGTGGTAACGAGAATTCTTATGTAGTATGTTCATAATTTCAATTAGTTACTGCTATTATGAATATATTGTTACATGAGCATGCTTGATTGCTATGATTATGATGACCTATAATTGGATTAGTACGTTTCCTTATGTGTAACCTCGTTAGCCTACTTTCTCATCCTTATTCTCGATTGTGACAAAAAGAAATGGTAAATACGCGGAGTAGACCGCAGTCTTCACCGGAAGGTAATGTCGTGACTGAATACACGACTGATCAACCAAACGACACTGCAGCAGCCTTGCCTCCTCCACTACCACCTTTGTTGGGTGGGAGAGTAGAGCGTGTGCCGAGGACAAATATTGCCTCCGCCAACCCTGTTATAACGGAGGTGACACCTCAAACCCAAATGATGGATATGATGCAGGTCATGAACGACACCATGGTGAAGCAACATGAATTGTTCATGAAGCTTTTGGAGGATAGGGATACTAACCCACGCTGACACGAAACAATCGAAGAAAATGTGGTTGTTGTGGGATCCGGGGGAACCGGTGATGAAAACCGAACTGATGGGTTGGTTACTTTGGAGACGAGACCGACGGGAAGAACTTGTTCCTACAAGACGCTCTTATGTTGTAAACCACCGGAGTTTGCCGGGTCTGATAATCCGGTGGCATGCATGAACTGGATCAGGGAAATCGAGAAAGCCTTTATGGCTTGTGAATGTGAAGAAAATCAGAAAGTAAAATTTGGTTCTCAATGCTCAGAAGTTCAACTTTAGCTTGGTGGAACGTCTACACATCCACCCTAGAAGCTTCGGTTTTGGCCAAGATGACTTGGGCCGCTTTCAAGAGGAAGATCTTAAAAGAGTACCGCAATGAGCAAGAGATGGATTTGATCGAGGAAGAATTCCGATCAATTAAGAAAGTAAATTTGTCGGTGAGGGAGTATACCCGACTTTTCATGGAGAAGTTGAACCTTGTGGGGCACGTGTCCCTAACTGAGAAAGAAAAGATGAAAGCGTATTTGAAAGGTTTTCCTGTTGATATGATGGAAATGTCCGTAACTCCAAAGCCACTAACCTCCGAGAGACGATTGAAGAGGCCAACGTTATGAAGAGGGTCTACGCAAGAGACAAAGAGGAGAAAGCGAGAGTTGGAGAGAAGAGGAGGTGGGAGATCCCCCAGAATTCATTCAAAAAGCCGAGGTTTCATCCAAGTGGTATAGGAGGGGACAATCGTCGGGAGGTGAAATGGTGTCCCAAGTTCAAGAGCAAGCACTTCGGTTCTGGAAATTCTGGTCAGGTTACATGTTTTAAGTGCGGGAAGCCGGGGCACACTAGTCCGGAGTGCCACATAACAGGGACGGTGTGCTTCTAGTGTAAAGAGATTGGGCATGTGAAGCGAGAGTGCCCTAAGCTGAAAGGGGGTGCAAGAGGGACCGGTTCATGAAGTCAACCGAGGAGGGAGGCCATTCCTAAGGCTCAAGGGAGGGCCTTTCAAATGACGAAGGAGGAAGCAAAGGAAACCACCGATGTGGTGTCGGGTACGTTTTCACTCAACTCCTTACCCGTTAGAGTATTGTTTGATTCTGGTGCGAATAGTTCTTTCGTATCGTTAGAGTTTTGCAAATCCTTAAACATGCCTACTAGTACTCTACGCGATGCTTTAGTCATAGAGGTAGCAAATGGGGAACAAGTGGTTTTACGGAAAATCGTGGAAAGATGTCGCCTAAAGATTAGTGGCGAAACCTTTGAAGTGGACCTACTTCCCATGACTATTGGGAGTTTTGACGTGGTGATTGGGATGGACTGGTTGGAAAAACACAAAGTAGAAATTTTGTGCTCTAAGAAACTCACAAGGATACCACTTCAAAGTGGGGACTTTGTTCTCGTCTACGGAGAGAAACGGAAAAGCGAAGTGGCTATCCTTTCTTCCATCAAGGCAAGGAAGTGTCTAATGAAGAAGTACCCATCGTTTCTGTTAGGTCTTATTATTTGTGGAATTAGAAGTTCAGGGACTAGAATTGTCATATCTTGTAAATACCTTGTAGGTATAAATAGTTTGTGGTTAACCTTGTTTAGGGTTAATGATCATAATACTTTTGCTAAACCTTTGTACACGGCTACACAGTCTGCCGTTGTTCTTCATTCAATCGTTCTTCAATACAAGTGAGATTTATGGCATGTTATTACTGTTTGTGTTGATTAATCTTTGATTGCATACATATCTGGGATCCACAATTGGTATCAGAGCAGAAGGACGTTGATTCAAAGGTATTCTTTTTGATTTTTCTTGATCATTCATCGCACACACTGTGTTCCTATCAAGAATTTGAGTGCTTCGATTTTGGTGTTAAAACCCAAAATTGAGGCTAGATAAATTCTTCTCATAAGTTTTCTAAGATATATCTGCGTTTTCAAATCGTGTGGTTGAGTAAAATTCCCTGAGTTTTTAAAATTCTTGATCTGGTTGGTTTTTGCTCTCTGTTCGTGAAAATTATCAATTTTTCTTGTCAAAAGTACTAGCTGATTCGATTGAGTACTGTTTTCGTGTGGTTTTGGGCTAGTTTTCTTGTTGGTACTAAGTTCTTGCAGATTATCTCTAATCAAGACTGCAGAAATTCATCGAACCGGGTAAGTTTTTTTCTTGTATCTGATTTGTTTACAAAGTCCCGGTACTGATATCTCCCGGTAGTGAATAACTCCCAGTGCTGATATCTCCCGGTAGTGACTACTCCCGATACTGATATCTCCCGGTAGTGAATAACTCTCGGTGCTGATATCTCCCGGTAGTGACTACTCCCGATACTGATATCTCCCGGTAGTGAATAACTCCCGGTGCTGGCATATCCCGGTACTTCAACTCCCGGTGCTGGCATCTCCTGGTACTTCAACTCCCGGTGCTGGCATCTCCCGGTACGATCAACTCCCGATACTTTTCTGTGTCACTCAGTAGAACTGTCTTAGGCCACACTCTGTTAGGACTTGCGTTAGAATTTGCGTTAGGTATCACTAAATCCTTTGAATCACATCACGTCCTACGATCACCACTGCAATCTCAATGGCTTCACAAGACGCACTCGCTATCGGATCTGAATTCAAGCCTCCTGTTCTATATAGCGGGGAATATAATGTATGGAAAGACAGATTTCTGTGCTTCATTCAAACCAAGCCACTTTACGAGGAGATTCTTCGCTCGCTCACGGAGGGCCCCACTGTTCAACCATTAATGGATGTTCCTGCTATTGAAGGTGGACCTCCTGCCCACAAAGTGCCCAAACCGTATGACAAACTGTCGGTTGAAGAGAAACGTAAAGCCGATGGTGACACGTTGGCGAAAACTTATCTGGTATACAGTCTTCCCAACAACATCTATTGTAGCATCGACAGCTACAAGGACACGGCCAAAGGAATGTGGGATCAGCTAGCCAAGATAATGCAATGCAGTCGAGAAGGAAATCAGATGAAGATCACGAATTGCCTCACTAGGTATGAATCCTTCAAAGCTAAAAGAGGCGAATCACTAACGGAGACATATGAACGCTTCTGTACTCTTCTGAATCACTAACGGAGACTATGGCGGTCCTTCGAACTTATCGCGCGCGGCCACCACTTTGACCTCCGCGCACGCATCGGTGATTCCGAATTTACAATCACGCGCACTACCTTCCGAACCATCCTTGGTCTACAGGCCGCGAATGCAGTTCCAGCACGAGAAGCATACGACAAACAAGTCACCGATGCCATATTGTGCCGAGACCTTCAGGCTCTCGGATATCAAGGCGGCCTCCATCAACCATCGAGCTTCACTAGAACTCACCTACAGCCTATCTGGTACACACTATTCACCATTCTGAACAGGTGTCTATCAGCTGTGACAAAAGGAATTGATCGTACTTCAGTCAACATGCTACGCTTATTCCATGCGGTTATCTACAGTCGCCATGTTGACTTCGCGACGATACTATGGACGGAACTTGTGGCTCAAGTTCAAAAGAAGCTTGACGGCAACAGACAACTTTCATTTCTTCCATATCCACGATTTCTACAAATGATTGTTGCACACTACATGGCGTCCGATCTCACTATCCCTCGCCGCGATGCTCACGAGGTACTTCTCTCTACCCGCATGACACGCATTCAAAACATTCGCGTTTTAGAAGGAGTTGTTCCTATGGTTATTCCTGCTGACTTACTAGCTATCGCGGACCAAACGGCACTAAGTGTGATAGCTTATAGGACTGAGAACAACCTAGTGGCTCCTATGGACCAGCCAGATCCGGCTGGACCTGCCCAAGGAGCGCGATCCGAGCGACGTGAGGGTCCACGCATGCGAGGACCAGGGGTCCGACGAGCAGGGGCTATCGGACGAGGCGAGCAGAGAGAAAATATTGTAAGGGGTTCAGGCATGGGTAGTGCCGGGAGGTCCTCACGCGATGCTAGTACGTCTCGACCTAGACCTCGTACACCACCTTCACCCGGAGTAGAAGGTTCAGCCCTACACGATGTGGAGGTGGAAGGAGTTTCCCGCGTTCACACAACCGAAGAGGAAGCCTCCTCTTCCATCTCCGAATCTGGTTCTTCCTCCGGAACAGCTGTCGGTACCGCCTCTGGCTCCGAATCGGAATCCGAATCCGAGTCTCAATCAGGCTCGGCTTCCGGTGATGAAGAAGGGTCTGAGGAATCCGATAGTGAGGAAACCGAAGCTGACGCCGATGATGATGATGACGCATCTAACCCCGAAGCCATTTCTGGAGAGACAAGGAGAGCGGAGGGAGTTTTAGTTGAAAAAGAAATAGAACGTGAGCATGTGTGTGAAAGGAGGAGCAAGCAAAAGAACGAGAGTGAGCGAGAGATGGGGCAATCTTCCTAGGTTGCCCCCAACCAGCCTTCATCTAGCCAGGCAGCCACCTCTACTATCCCTTTGCATCCGTTGCATAGGGATATTGAAGAAGACGTCGTGGGCCTAGCGACACAATTGCACAACCCCCCTAGCCACTCCGTTTCCTCTCAAAAGGATCCAGTTTCAACTTCACACGGGGATCAAGCACAACTTCCACCGGTCTCTCACTCGGAGAGTTCTGGTGTTGAAACTAGAGACCAGCCTCCCCCGGTCTCGCCTTCTTTGGATGCACGATGGAGTCTAGATCCCTTTGATATTGATATTACTTTGGCTAGGACACAGGTCACTCAAACGGCTAACGTCGAGAGTCTTCGTGCCTCGACCGGAACGCCCTGAGCGATTCTACCTTTTGGTATTTCGCAAGGACAGGGCGAAAGTCCTACCACGGCTATCATCACGCCAACCGTGAACGTAGGCGGTACTGCGGTGCAATCCGCCGCAGCTACTACAACAGAATGGCTAAGTGCCACCGATGTTACTTTCCCGGAGTTCGTCTCCAAGGAATATGTGGACGGCGCCTTAAAGGCTGTCCAATCTGAGATTATGAAGAATGTGTCCGAGGATTTGGCGTTCCTTCGCCGATTTGTAACAGGTAAAGGTGTGGCTTCTTCAGCTCCTCCCCCGACTCCCCAGAGCAGTTTATCACAGCCGTCAACCGCTCCGAATGTCCAGAATATGTCTGTTGATGACCTCAAAGCCGTCCTACTGAGTAAGCTGTTGACCGACTCTGACACTTCCGCCTCAGCTAATGCAGATCTAGTGAGCATTCTACGCTCGCAATCCCAAATACCGCCCCTATCACACCGACCGACTCGATTACAGCTCAACTATCCGAAGTCACGAAGGCCCTCGAAAAGCTAACCGAGAGGGTCGCCAGCCTTGAAGACACTTGTAAGGGTCAGGTCCAGAGTTCAAAACGAAGACATGATGATCCGGATGACCGTGATCAACATGAGGGGGAGAAGAGACTGAGACTGACCGAGCTGTCATCCGCAGTGGCAGAAACTTCAACGGTAACTCCAACTGAACCACAGCAACAGCAACCGTCAGAGTCCGAAATGGTTCAGGACATGGAGATTTCATCACCGGTCAGAGATAACCGAGAAGAGTCAGCAGACCCGACGGTTGAAAAGCCCGAAGGTCCATCGGAAGACACGTTAATGCTGACAGTTTCGGAGCGGCCTGTCCTAGAGCTGATTGATGAGGACTCGGCCGGCGATCCGGGACTTGAATCTGATTGGAGGCAAAGAGCTATTGTTGCAATTCAGTCAGAAACTAATGCCTTATGGGATATGCAGGGCGACGATGACTTAATGACAGATCTTGACTATGACCAACTTCTTCTTCAGAGTGAACAGGTATCTACCGCTCCGGCTGATCTTACTGATACTGCAGGTTCATCAGAAATTATTGTGCCAATTCCAGAAGCGGTTCCACCCCAACAACCTCAACCAGCTCGTTGGGAAAGGTTCCGTATTCTAGTACCGTATCTGGAAGAATCTCAGAAGAAAATCTTCGCTCACTGGATAAGGCCTCTCGACCCAGTACAGTGTCATGGGGTCTCTTTCATGAATGAGGCGATCAGATCTCAGTACATAGAAGTTATGAAAATAGGCCGAATGAAACACGAGGTCCACTCAAAGCTCAGAATCATGGAAATCGTGGAAATTGATTCAGACAGGATCGTGAAAGTCGTTTTCCCGACCTTTATAGTGAAAAGGGATGACAGAAATATATGGAATTTCTCGGAGTCAGACTTCAAACACCTTCATCTGAGAGACTTTCCAGTTCTGCTCAAAGAATTGAAGACTCGCACTATCCGGCCTCTACCTTACACCAAAGCCCTCGATGCAATAAAAAGATTTATGAAGTGCACGATCACACTATCCTACATCGAAGACTTTCAGTTGGGACTCGAAAGTAATCAGAAAAAGATCAACATCTTAAAGCCCAATCTGAACCTTCCTGAAGACGCACAGGTACATTCTTTACTATCTAAACCAGAAACAGGGTTCGTGTATCTGAACGGAAAAGGGGAGAAACGGTTCATCAGAAGAAGTGAAGTGCATAAATTTAGCGAGGGAACTTTGATGAAAATCCAATCTGAGCTGAAGAAGATAATTGAAGAAGAAGTCAGGAATGCTCCTCCAGAGCAGTATGTCAATCATCGTGAGTACCTTGCCAAAGATCTTCTCAAAGCCATAGAAGACCAGTTTGAATTCAGAAGCTGCATCAGATACTTTGAAGTGCTCTTTGCAATCCGAAAGCGCTATGTTCCAGACTGGCGTGAACGCGAACTTCAATTCCAAGGGGGAGATTGTTAGGTCTTATTATTTGTGGAATTAGAAGTTCAGGGACTAGAATTGTCATATCTTGTAAATACCTTGTAGGTATAAATAGTTTGTGGTTAACCTTGTTTAGGGTTAATGATCATAATACTTTTGCTAAACCTTTGTACACGGCTACACAGTCTGCCGTTGTTCTTCATTCAATCGTTCTTCAATACAAGTGAGATTTATGGCATGTTATTACTGTTTGTGTTGATTAATCTTTGATTGCATACATATCTGGGATCCACAGTTTCTAGCTTATGTGGTGGACGCCAAAGCGGAGAAGAAGAAAATAGAAGATGTGAGATTCACCAGTGAGTATCCGGATGTTTTTCCCGATGATCTACCGGGTTTGCCACCCGATTGTCAAGTGGAGTTCAAGATCGATTTGATTCTGGGAGCGGCACCGATAGCCCGCACACCGTATCGGATTGCACCAACAGAAATGCAGGAGATGATGACACAACTGCAAGAGCTTCTAGAGAAGGGCTTCGTAAGGCCGAGCTCATCGCCTTGGGAGCTCCGGTGCTTTTTATCAAGAAGAAGGATGGGTCAATGCGAATGTGTATCAACTACTGGGAATTGAACAAGGTAACCGTGAAGAACAAATATCCACTTCCCCGAATAGACGATCTTTTAGACCAACTCCAAGGAGCCGGATGCTTCTCCAAAATCGACCTTCGATCTAGTTATCACTAAGTGAAGGTTAAAGAGGTGGATGTCTCAAAGACGACATTTAGGATTCGGTATGGGCACTACGAGTTCTTAGTCATGCCATTTGGGTTAACGAACGTGCCGACAATGTTTATGGACTTAATGAACTGAGTGTGTTGGCCATTCTTGGATAAGTCAGTGATCTTGTTCATTTATGATATCTTGGTGTATTCCAAGGATGATGTGAAGCATGAGCAACACCTTAGATAAGTGTTAGAAGTACTAAGGAAGGAGAAGTTGTACGCTAAATTATCTAAGTGTGAGTTTTGGTTGCGGGAAGTCCAATTCCTTGGGCATGTAGTGACCTGGGAAGGTGTGAAAGTCGATCCCGCGAAGGTTGAAGCAATGTTAAATTGGGAGCCTCCAAAGAGCCCTACGGAAATTTGAAGCTTTTTGGGCCTAGCCGGGTACTACCGAAGATTTCTCTAAGATTGCATCGTCGCTGACGGCGTTGACCCGAAAGAATGTGAAATTTGTTTGGGATAATGAACAAGAAGAAGCATTTCAGATTCTACAACAGAAACTTTGTGAAGCTCCGATCTTATCTCTACCCCAAGGAACATAAGATTTCGTCGTCTATAGTGATGCATCCAAGTTGGGCTTGGGTTGTGTCTTAATGCAAATGGGTAAGGTGATAACCTATGCATCAAGACAATTGAAGGAACATGAGAAGAATTACCCAACTCACGACCTTTAATTGGCGGCGGTCGTGTTTCCTCTTAAGTTATTGGCGACGGCGGTTGTGTCTTATGGTGACACTACTTGTATGGTACGAAATGCACGCTTTACACCGATCATAAAAGCTTGAAGTATGTTTTTGATCAAAAGGAGTTGAATATGCGCCAACGGAGATGGCTATAGTTGCTTAAGATTATGACTGCGAACTACTATACCATCCGGGCAAGGCGAATGTGGTAGCAGACGCTTTGAGTCAGAAGAAGTATAGTGGGAAGGTGCTAACCTCGTTGGCAAGAATCGAAAGTATCTCGAGCTTGATGGACATGATCAAGACCGCTCAACCGAGGCATTACTTGAGGCGAACCTCAAGGAAGAATCTATGGTAAAGCAACATCTTCTATTGACGGAAGATAGTAGGGGATTGAAGCTTTTCCATGGGCGAATTTGGGTGCCTAAAATTGGAGGGTGCCGAGAGTTGCTCATGGAAGAGCCCACAAGTCAAAATATTCTATACATCCCGGAAGCACCAAAATGTGTAGAGATTTGAAGTTGAACTATTGGTGGACGGTTATGAAGCTTGATGTGGCCGACTTTGTGGAAAAGTGCCTTACTTGCTCCCTAGTGAAGGTCGAGCACCAACAATCTTATGGTAGTTTGCAATCGCTAGAGATACCGGAGTGGAAATGGGATCACATCACGATGGATTTCGTGACAAAGCTACCAAGGACTTTGAAAGGCCACGACACCATTTGGGTGACAGTGGATCGGATGACCAAAAGCGCACATTTATTGGCTATGAGGGAAATTTTCCATTGGACAAATTGGCAAGGTTGTACATCAACAAAGTGGTCACAAGGCATGGAGTGCCATTGTCCATTGTATCCGACCGAGATAGCCGTTTTACTTCTCACTTTTGGAATGCTTTTCTAAGAGAGTTGGGAACGAAGGTGAAGTTGAGTACGACATATCACCCCTAAACGGACGGGCAAAGTGAGCGGATCATCCAAACGTTGGAAGACATGTTGAGGTCGTGCATTATCGATTTTGGAGGAAATTGGGACTCTCATCCTCCATTGGTGGAGTTCGCTTACAACAACATTTACCATTCAAGTCTTGGTGTGGCACCATTTAAATTCTAGCCTAAACTTGCACCCTTACTTTTCTTTTAAACCATTTTAAGCATTTCTAGTAGTTGTTAACTCATCCAAAGATCATTCATTCAAATTCGCCTTATGAAAGTTCTTTTTAAGCTTGACTTGGATTAATGTTTGTTTTCATTGTCCATGTGGATTGATATCTTATACTTTGGTCTTTGTACCCACTTTATTACTTGTTTCAAACAATAATGGTTTAACATATATACTTACATGATATTCCATTTGTGATTTTCGGGTTACATAATCCACGAACCAAAACCTATAATTGCAAAGTATAAGGGTAAATAATAGTAAGTTTCAACAAACTACAAGGACAAAATACATAACTTATTCTATAATTTTAAGCAGATTATAAAATATTTAGAATATATCATATTTTACCAACTCATTTAACATCATAAAAAATACACACGTTTGAGGATAATTGTTTTCAAGTCAAAATTGCCTCTTGAATAAAAAAAGTTTTACTTCGATTCATTTTTCCACCTAGTCGTCATACCTTTTTCAATATGAAAGTTATGAAGGCAAAGATATTGTTTGGTAAATATAATTTAATTAGCTTGTTTTTAATATATGTTTAGATAAATATAAGTTAATTTTTCAAAATATTTGTTAGAGTATAGTTTTAGTTTTATTTATTTTTTTGATATTTTTTTCAATTATAACATTGAATAATATTAATTATTATTTATTATAAATAAATATGAGCAAAAATTAATTTTTAATATATACTCGTTATGAGGTGGGTTCATACGAGAACGCTAACTATTTAAGAAAACAAGAAAACAGCCGCTATGTACAAAATCATATATGATTCACGTACAAATTCATATATGATTACACGACTTTTCTCGCCACTTTAAGTTGCGGCCAAAGTCGTGTGTGTCTAGTTTGTGCAGTTAATGTAAAATCACATGTAATTATGCACATGATTTGCTGTTTTCTTAGATAGTTAGCGTTCTCGTTTGAACCTTCTTCTACTCGTTATTAATAAATATTTAATTAATGGTAACTAAAACTACATGTGTAATTAATTATTAATTATTTAGAATTATTATTAATTGAAGAAGTCAGAAATGGATAAAGGCAGCTAGGACAAGTCACAGATATGGATAAACACTCTTGGGATAAGCTCATGGTTTCATGGAAGTGGTTATCCCTTAAATTTAGCTTTTCTTTATTTAAAATCATGTAAATCTGGAGATGATGATAACTACCAGATCTCTTTATGCTCTTGTATATATATCCTTGTATCTTTTATTTTTCTTAAGGAATACATACAACAATCTGTGATTCCTATATTCTTCCCTTCTATTTTTCTAGATGGTATCAGAGCAGTCGATCTGATTTTGTTTTATCATGGAGAACTCTCCAATCAACTTTGGTTTATTTCCAGTAGTACTGGTCAGTGAGTCCACTAGCTCGACACAAAGCCAAACTCAAAATAAGTCATCGAATTCTCTCCCGATATCTACTGCAGATCAGAGTCTTATTCCCATAACTGGTCATAAGTTAAATGGCCATAACTTTAACCTCTGGTCTCATCCTGTCTAGATTTTCATCGGAGGCAGAGGCAAAGAGGATTACCTCTCTAGTGACATAACGCAACCTGACGAAAGTAGTCCTTCCTACAAACTATGGAAAACCGAGAATAATCTGGTGATGTCTTGATTACTTAGTTCCATGACACCAGAGATCAGTGAGCACTTTATCTACTACAAGACAACGGCAGAGATACGTTCTCCAACAAGAATAATACCTCTGACATCTTTGAAATCAAGGGCCTACTTCATGATCTTCGACAAGGAGACTCCACTGTCACAAGCTATTATACGGCCTTAACTCGGTATTAGCAGCAACTTGATATTCTTGACGGGAATACATGGAGCTGTAACAATGATGCAAAACTGTACAGGAGGATTCTCAAAACCGACAGAATCTACAAGTTTTTGCTTGGACTGAACCGAGAACTAGATGAGGTTCGAGGAAGGATCCTTAGCACTAAGCCGTTGCCTAGTATCCGGGAAGCATTCTCCGAGGTACGCCGAGAAGAAAGCAGGAGGAAGATAATGCTCGGAGAAACCATCAGCTCTGTCGGAGAAGGTGCTGCCTTAGTAACCCGATACTCTTCCAAGTCCGAAAGCAGATTTCAAACGGGATCTGGAAGCTCCTTTAAAAAACCTGGACGACCGTGGTGTGATCATTGCAAACGGCCTGGTCATACTAAAGAGATATGCTGGAAAATCCACGGAAAACCAGCAGATTGGAAGCCAAATTTCCAGGAGAACAACAAATACAATAACGTTGCAATGTCTCAGAATCATGAACCATTTAGCAAGGAACAAGTTGCAGCGCTTCAGAAAATTCTCCAGAGCACTCTGCACGGAACCCAACAAAAGATCGCAATTGTGGCAAAAAAGAATGCATTCGCCACTAGCATGATGCAAAGTAAACTATGGATTGTAGATTCGGGGGCGACGGACCACATGACTGGCGACCCAAACGTCTTCTCTAACCTTCAACCACATGGAAACGGTACAACAGTAAGAGTGGCAGATGAATCTAACTCCCAAGTCACTGGTATTGGTACAGTTGTTATATCCAAGGATATTGTCTTGAACTTTGTGTTATATGTTCCCAAACTTAAATATAATCTTCTATCGATCAGTAAACTCACTAAAGACCTAAAGTGTAGTACTAATTTTCTTCCGGATGTATGTGAATTTCATGTTTTGAGCTCGGGGAAGAAGATTGGCAGTGCTGAGGTTCAAGCAGGTCTATATCTTCTTAATACCAATGCATCCTCATGTCTTTCCAAGCAAGCCTTGTTCACAGTTTCTAGTTTAGATAAGAATGTTATGTTGTGGCACCGTAGAGTAGGCCACCCCAATTTCTTGTATCTACAAAAATTATTTCCAGATTTTATAAATAAAAATATTCGTTCGCTCAAATGTGAAACATGTCAACTCTCGAAACACGTTCGACACTCCTATAATTTGATTCCATATAAAGCGTCACATCCGTTTTACCTAATCCACAGTGATGTTTGGGGACCATCTCGAATTAAGAATCTATCAGGTATACGGTGGTTTGTCACCTTCATCAATGACCACACTCGTGTAACATGGTTGTTCTTAATGAAAGAAAAATCTGAGTTCGGACCTATTTTCAAGAGGTTTCACACCATGATCCAAAATCAATTTTCAGCCAAAGTTCAGATTTTGAAAACCGACAACGCAAAGGAATATTTCCACTCTGAACTTGGAACATATCTCAACCAACAAGGGATAGTTCATATTAGCTCTTGTGTTAATACCCCTCAACAGAACGGAGCAGCCGAAAGGAAAAATCGGCATCTATTAGAAGTAACCCGTTCTTTCCTTTTAGCCAACCCCGTTCCCAATCGCTATTGGGGGGATGCCGTCATGACAGCCGCATACTTGATTAATCGAATGCCCTCCCGTACTCTAGACTTCTAAACCCCACATCACAATTTATCGTTGACATATCCCCACCTTAAGCTTTTCTCTCAAATTCCCCTTAAAGTGTTTGGTTGTACATCGTTTGTCCATAATCACCAACCAAATCGCAACAAGCTTGACCCACGATCCTTTAAATGCATTTTCCTTGGTTACTCGCCAAACCAACGAGGGTACAAGTGCTTCTCCCCGTCTACAAACAAGGTATACAATACCATGGATGTCACGTTCTTTGAAGATCAACCTTTCTATACCCAAACCGATCTTCCGGGGGAGAGTTTGGAAGAATATCGGTTTCTGGTATATCAAGAGCCTCATCAAGCCAAAGTCAGCCCTCGTCTTTCCAAAGTCAGCCCTCGTTAGCTCAAAATCAGCCCACATCAGTACAAAATCAGCCCAAAAATCAGCCCGCATCAGTCCAAAGTCGGCCCCAAAATCAGCCCGCATCAGTCCAAAGATCAATTAACCACTTCAGCACCCATCGAAACAGAAAACAATGCTGAATACATTGTTTATACAAGAAGATCACAAAGACTTGTAGCTGATGAACCGATGCATTGCCACACAACTTCTCCGAGTTCACAACCAGATAGAAATCATACATGTACTACATTGTCCTCCTCATCTACTTCGGATATTTCTCACATGTCAATCGATTTGGAAATTCCTATAGCTCTCAAAAAAGGGAAACGCAGTTGTACAATGCACCCAATAGGTAACTTTGTTTCATATGAGAAGCTCTCACCGAAGTATAAAGCGTTCACTACTACTTTGGATAAGATCCAAATTCCCAGAAATATCCAGGAAGCAGTTATGAAGGAGGAATGGAATGAGGCTGTGAAGGAGGAGGTAAAAGCTCTTAAAACCAACAACACGTGGGGATATACGTGGCTGCCTGAAGGCAAGAAAATAGTTGGATGTAAATGGGTATTCTCAATCAAATATAATGCTGATGAAAGTGTGAGTAGATACAAGGCAAGGTTAGTAGCGAGAGATTTACTCAGTCATACGGAATTGATTATTTCGAGACCTTCGCACCGGTCGCCAAACTCAACTCAATTTGAGTACTACTCTCGGTTGCTGCAAACTTGGATTGGCCTCTACATCAATTGGATATCAAAAACGCATTCTTGAATGGGGAACTCAAAGAGGAGGTATACATGGATGTGCCACCAGGATTGGAATCAGGTGATAATCAAGGCAAAGTGTGCAAGCTATTGAAATCTTTTACGGTCTAAAACTATCACCACGTGCATGGTTTGATAGACTCACTCGAGTAGTTAAAAGTCATGGTTTTGTTCAAGGGAAAGCAAATCACACAATGTTCTCGAAACACTCGTCTGATGGTCGAATCGTGATAATGATTGTTTATGTCGACGACATTATTCTAACCGGTAACTACATCGAGGAAATCACCAACTTGAAGAAAGTTCTTGGAAAAGAATTCGAGATCAAAGATCTTGGGCAATTGAAGTATTTTCTTGGGATGGAGGTTGCTAGATCAAGTAAAGGGATCGCAGTTTCTCAAAGAAAGTATATTCTTGATCTTTTATCCGAAACCGGACTCTTGGGATGTAAGCCAACTAGCATTCCCATGGAACCAGCAAGTAGAGCATCTCATGTAGAAGAAGATGCACAATTGGTTGATAAAGGGAGATATCAAAGGTTGGTTGGGAAACTAATTTACCTAACCCATACTAGACCAGATATCAGTTTCGCGGTCGGTGTGGTTAGTAGATTCATGAACGTCCCAACTACAGGACACATGGATGTTGTGTTCAAAATCCTACATTATTTAAAGAAAAATCCAGGGTACAGACTCTTCTTCAAGAAAACCAACAAGAGAGATATCAAAGTCTACACCGATGCAGATTGGGGAGGCTCACGAACTGATGGATGGTCTACAACCAGATACAGTACATTCGTCTGGGGAAATCTTGTCACTTGGAGAAGCAAGAAACAACCTATGGTGTCCAGAAGTAGTGCAGAAACTGAATTTAGAGCTATGGCTCATGGGATTTATGAAGGAATCTGGTTAAAAAGACTGCTTAAACTTCCTGGCAGTGAACCAATAAAGCTCTTGTGCGATAACAAGGCAGCAATTGACATCGCCAAGAACCCAGTTCATCATGACTAACCAAACACGTGGAGTTAGATCGCCACTTTATCAAAGAAAAGTTAGAAACAGGCATGTTGGAATTATCCTTCGTTCCAATTGATTTCTAGGTCGCGGATATTTTCACAAAAGCATTACCAAGAAACAAGTTCGAGAAGTTGATAACTGTAACACCCGTAATTTTTGGGTAAGTGTAATTTCAAATAGGTGTGGAAATCGATTTTCAGAAGAAATAGAATAAGTAGGGTTTTGGATTAAATTCTAGATTTTGTAGTATTTTTGGATGGATAATTCAAACACGAATCCAACGGGCCTTTCCGGAGCGAAATCAGAGCTAAAACGAGGAAGTTACGACCAAAACAGTGTTCGATACCTTCTGGGCTAAAGTGACATGCGAGAGTGACACTGACACTTTAGCATGACACTTTCGCAGAGGAAATATGGCCCTCGGTACATTTTGGGCGAAAGTGACATGCTAAAGTGACACTGTCACTTTCGCATGTCACTCTCGCGGGCGGTTGCAGTGCATAAAATCCGATTTTTCTTCATTTGGTCATATCTCTCTCATTTCTACTCCGTTTTTGGCGATTCAAATTGCCATGGTTTCCTTTTGAGAGATTTTTGAGGATATAGTGTTAGTTTTGGGAAGATCCAAGGGTATTTGGTGGTGTAGTGGAAGCAAAGATCAAGAGTTCATCACCGTCACCTCCATCTTCAAGAAAATTAGGGTTTCTAGGTTTTCATCAAAACCTAAGTGGTGAGTTCATCCTCCTAGCTTCTAAACTTTAATATGAGTTTAAAATGCTCCATTGATGACTTCCTAGTGTTTATATTTCTCAAATTTCGGTTTGGATGATTTTGGGGAAGTTAGGTCAAATTGGAGATTTGGTCAAAATGAAGATTTTGATATAAGATGTTTGGGGAATGATTCTAAGTGCTTGGACATGTATATTTATGTTTGGAAAACTTTTGAATCTAGGGTTTGAAGGAATTGCTTGTGGATTCAAGTTTCTACAAGGAGCTCTTATTGGGGTAAAATATGGATTTAGCCTAAATCTAGCAAGGTGAGTTCAAGTTGATTTGTGAAAACGTTGCACATGCCAAAATATTTATTTTAAAGTGTTTATGTGTTTTACATAAAATTATCAATTGTTGAGTTATATAGTGGGTTTTGATTATTTGAAGTTTTGAGCTTTACAAATCTTGTAAAACACCCATATTTGGGATTTTTGGGTAATTGATAAATAAATCACGAATGAAAGTGTTTTGTTAATTTAATGCATAAGTGGAGGTTGTTTGGTCAAAATACACTATTAGTGTTTGTTGAGACTATGCAAAGTTTATGTTATGTTACGTTTTTAAAATGTGAACATGTGAGTTGTGGATTTTGGTTAATCTCGACCTTATGAACATTTTAGGAATTGTAAACCTTTTGATTTTGGGCCGAAGGCCAATTGAGAGTCAAGAGACAAATATTTTGGGTAACGATTGATAATTTCGTTTTCCGACATTATTTTGATCCCGAATTCGTTCTGTTTGTTGTAAGTTCCCGAGTAAAAATAGTAGAATTTAATGGTTTTGATGAGGAAATACAGGTTTTTATGAAAGGACGATGAAGGAAGAGTTTTGAGATCAAATGGAGCAAGTTGACAACGGTCCGGAGCAAAATCGAGAAAATCAGATTTTTGGGCCAACTAGAGCTGTGCGCGCCTCTAGGCGCGCCTCCAAACGCGCAGCCAAACGCGCCAAGCCCCTGATACGTTTTTAAAGCCTTTTTCACCTAGGGTTTGGGTATCTTATCTTAGTTACGGTTGGAGACTCTCTTGGGGCGATTTTGGGAGATAGAAGACGATTTTTGAAGAGAAGAAGAGGGCTAAAAACATTAAGATACGAGAATCAAAAGGCGAATCGAGTTCATTCATCGAAGGATTAAGCTTTTCGGGGAGTTTTAGATTTCATTTCTTTTAGAACCAACATGTTTAATTTCGTTTTTATTATTTCTTTTCTGAGTTGTGAAACCCCCAATATGAACTAATCCGTTCATGTTGGGGGGTTGGTTTGAATCATGGTTGGATGATTATTTAGCTTTACAGTAGATACGATCGATTTGATTCTTATGAATGAAACATGTGGGATTGTTCTTAATGCTTGTAATAGTCCGATCAACTATTATTTGATTTAATGAATCTTTTAACGTTTGAGAAAAGTTTTGAGGTTTATCTAATCCTTCATGTCTTAGTCGAATTTGAGATAGAAATATGATAATTCGTACTTTATGGGTTTTTAATCATTGTTTGTTCAATTACCTTTGTTGAGATCGAATGATGATACAAAATGTTGAATGAATGTTGCTATAGCTTGATAGAGTATAGTGATGGATTGTGATTATACCAGTCATCTTGGAGTTATGTCAATCGTGTCAAATCTGTGAGTTAAGTAATTGTTTACCTGAGGAATCCAACCCTCCAACTCCTTCTCTTAGCTAAAAGTTTTTAATCGTGTTTCGATATTCAACAACCCAAATCAATTTGCGTTAGTCTAATTAATAGTCTATACAGTCATTGTGGTACTTTACACCTGGTTCCTTTGGTTCGATACTCGTACCGTTAAAGTACTATTACTTGATTCGACCCGTACACCTGCGGTAGATTTAGGGGGGTTTAAACCCGCCTATCAAGTTTTTGGCGCCGTTGTCGGGGAACCTGTTTTGTGTGAATATCACTACCAGCTGTAGAAGTTATTATATTAGACACCCTGTCTTTATTTAATTATACTTTGCTTTGAAAGTTCATTTATATTTGGGTTTTGAGATTCTCTTTTCTCCGTTTCAGGTTACCTCTTGGTTTATGCCAAGAAGAAGACTGTTTCGGGAATTAGTACCTATTGACCCGAAGATAGAACGGACTGCCAGAGAACTGAGAAGACAAGCACGGAACAGAATGACCGACAACAACATCAATGTTGGGGGCGATTTTGGGAGATAGAAGACGATTTTTGAAGAGAAGAAGAGGGCTAAAAACATTAAGATACGAGAATCAAAAGGCGAATCGAGTTCATTCATCGAAGGATTAAGCTTTTCAGGGAGTTTTAGATTTCATTTCTTTTAGAACCAACATGTTTACTTTCGTTTTTATTATTACTTTTCTGAGTTGTGAAACCCCCAATATGAACTAATCCGTTCATGTTGGGGGGTTGGTTTGAATCATGGTTGGATGATTATTTAGCTTTACAGTAGATACGATCGATTTGATTCTTATAGATGAAACATGTGGGATTGTTTTTAATGCTTGTAATAGTCCGATCAACTATTATTTGATTTAATGAATCTTTTAACGTTTGAGAAAAGTTTTGAGGTTTATCTAATCCTTCATGTCTTAGTCGAATTTGAGATAGAAATATGATAATTCGTACTTTGTGGGTTTTTAATCATTGTTTGTTCAATTACCTTTGTTGAGATCGAATGATGATACAAAATGTTGAATGAATGTTGCTATAGCTTGATAGAGTATAGTGATGGATTGTGATTATACCAGTCATCTTGGAGTTATGTCAATCGTGTCAAATCTGTGAGTTAAGTAATTGTTTACCTGAGGAATCCAACCCTCCAACTCCTTCTCTTAGCTAAATTAATTAAAGTTTTTAATCGTGTTTCGATATTCAACAACCCAAATCAATTTGCGTTAGTCTAATTAATAGTCTATACAGTCATTGTGGTACTTTACACCTGGTTCCTTTGGTTCGATACTCGTACTGTTAAAGTACTATTACTTGATTCGACCCGTACACTTGCGGTAGATTTAGGGGGTGTAAACCTGGGGAGAAGGGTTGCCCATGGGTAATGGTCAACCAATTCCAAATGCAAATGCAAACAATGGTCCTCCTCCTAATAATCGGAACAATCAGAACCACAACAATGCCAATGCCAACCACAACGTTGATCATGGCGTCAACAACAATGGTGGTAACAATGGGGCTAATAATGGTGTCAACAATGGGATCAATCATAATCTCAATCAACCACCACCGCCACCACACAGGGTACCCATGAGAAATTTCGCCAATCCAAACATGGGGGCTGCACAACGTGGATACGCACCACCGATAGCTGCCAACAACTTTGAAATCAAGCTTGGCACTATCCAATTGGTGCAATCGAACATGTTTAGAGGTGCAGCAACTGAAGACCCTCATGCACATTTGCGCTCATTTGAAAAGATATGCAATACCTTCAAGGTAAATGGGGCGGATCAAGACTCGATCAAGATACGGTTGTTCCCATTTTCATTGAGGGATCGAGCCACTACTTGGGAAGAGAATCTACCACCGGGGTCGATTCGAACATGGAATGATATGGTGACGGCTTTTCTCAACAAGTTCTTTCCACCGGGGCGAACGACCCAATTGCTTTCGGATATCACCCATTTCGCCCAATGGGATCAAGAGTCGTTGTATGAAGCATGGGAAAGATATAAAGCAATGCTCAAGAAGTGTCCACATCATGGGTTACAAGAGTGGATGGTTATACAAACATTCTATGTGGGATTGAACCCTCAATTTAAGAATGACCTCACAGCTGCTGCAGGTGGAGCCTAAATGAACCAATCCTATGAAGAACCGGTTGAGTTGATAGAAAATTTGGCAGACCATAGCTATTCCACTCCAAGATCCGCTGTTAGAAAAGTTGCAAGCGTGCAAGAAACAGAAGAGTTGAAGGCTATAAAGGCACAGTTGACTGCGTTGACTAATCAAATGAGAGGAGCGACTATACAAACGAATGTTCAGAATTCTCAAGACTATCAATCTCCGGAACAAGTCCAGTTCGTTCAGAATCAAAATAATCGGCCGAGGAATGACCCATTCTCTAACACCTATAACGAGGGATGGAAGCGACATCCTAACTTTTCTTGGAGTCAACCTCAACAAGGCCCAGCTAAAGAAACAATGGGACAGCAGCAACAGCAGCAGCAGTATGGTAACCATTCTAACTCTTCGAATTTTTTTTCGTCTAACAATGTTTATCGTCCCCCAGGTTACAATCAGAGGAAATATGAAGAGGGGCAATCATCAGAAAAGAAGCCAGGTTTAGAAGACCTGATGATGAAATTCATGTCAAAGATGGAAGGTGCGGTTGAAGGATTGACAAGTACAGTGGGTAATGTGAAGGCGACAACTGACCAAAATACTGCCTCAATCAGAATGCTAGAAAGACAAGTCAAACAAATAGCTGAAGCACTACAATCCCGGACTCAAATTCAATTCCCTAGTCAGACTGAACGAATACCAAGAGAGGAGTGCAAGGCTATTTATCTGAGAAGTGGAAAGGAGTTGATTATAGACCCTACCCGAGAACCTTTAACTGATGACACTAAAGCTAAAGGTACTGAAATGGGTTCCATCAAGGTAGACGAGGAGATAGAGAGTGAAATGTCAAAGAATAGAGATAAGGGGAAGGAAGCCGGTGAAGAAGGTATGACGAAGGAAAACCCGGAGGATGGAGAAAAGAAGAAGAAGCAACCACCAGTCAACCCATATGTGCCACCGCTACCATTTCCGAATCGACTGAAGGCACATAAGGATGAGGAACAATTCCAGAAATTTCTTGACATTTTCAAGAAATTACACATCAATATTCCATTTGCGGAGGCACTGGCAAAAATGCCAAGTTATCTCAAGTTCATGAAAGATATCTTGTCCAAGAAGAGAAAGATCGAGGAGCATGCCACGGTTGCACTTACTGAAGAGTGCAGTGCTATCATTCAGCACAAGCTTCCCCCGAAGCTTAAGGATCCAGGGAGTTTTACTATCCCTATTCAAATAGAAAAATCTAATTTCAGTAAGTCATTATGTGATCTTGGTGCAAGTGTTAATTTAATGCCTTTATCCATTTTCAGGAAACTGGGCTTGAGGGAAGTAAAGCCAACGAACATGACACTTCAACTTGCAAATAGATCGGTAAAGTACCCTTATGGAATCATGGAAGACGTTTTGGTAAAGGTTGGAAGATTTTATTTTCCAGTTGATTTTGTAGTTCTAGATGTGGAGGTAGATGTTGAGATACCGTTAATCTTGGGAAGACCATTATTAGCCACAAGCAAGGCTTTGATCGACATGGAGGAAGGCGAGATGACTTTGAGAGTTGGTGGTGAGAGGGAAGTGTTCAAGATGTTCGAGAAGATAAGAGATAGAGGCGAAGAGAAATTTTGTGAGCAAGAAAGGCCGAAGGAGTGATCGGAAAGAAAGTCGTGCCACGACATAAAATACGGCGCTGGGTGGGAGGCAACCTACCATAGGTTAAATCTTATTTTTTATTTTGGTCAGTTTCTTATTTTTGTGTGCTTTCTTTTGTGTTTTGTGTGCTTGTGTTTAGTTTTTGATCCCTGATAGCATTTCTGATATGACCAAGAGCAAGGCAGGAGAAGAAAGGGCAGAAATAGGTGAACAGTGATCCGCGCATGCATCCTGAAAGGTATCTACACAACATCTCGTTGCAAACCTCGGTTTCACCAAGGTTTGGGGTCCCTGTTTTCACTTGAACTTTATTGTTTTATGATTCCTTGTTGTGAAAACAAACCTAATCTAGAGATTAGGTTTGGGGTGGCATAATTACTGCTAGTTGTACTGTATCGCTATTTCGTGATTATATTTTGTGTGCTATTTGTTTCCATTGGGGACAATGCTTATATCTGGTTTGGGGTGACTTGTCGAGTCTATCAGTGGTTGATCTCAGTGGATTGAATAATCACCTTGTTTATAGTGAGGAATGGGCGACCAGTTGAGCATGATTTAGTGTGAGAGTTCGAAGACACTGATTTTGGGGAAAGGATTTAGAAAGGATAATATAGCACAAAGGTGGACCTGGGCGACTGCACACATAGAGACATTAGTGGAGACCACCCGTAAGTTTGTTGAGCCATACACGTGCTAACTTCGATTCTGAGAGACTACACACTACTCGATACACTTTTCATTAGTCAATTGATCGTTGTTGTAGCTGATCTCGCTATAACTTGCATCCATTATCAAAGACATCCATAGGAATAGAAGTGAAGTTTCTGCCTATCTTTGTGAGCAAACCATGTGAGAACTCATAAAGCTTATTGGTTGCTGCTAATCCCACTGCTTTTCACTACTCAAGGTTCTCAAATGAAAACCCGTTGTAACCCCCTCAGTAAAAAAAAACTGCAAACCCAGTAAATCAGTCATAAAGGGTTTTGCCAAAAAAAAGAGCTAAATAAAACTGAGGGGTCAGTTTAAAGAATTTGAGAGAAGTGTTAGGAAGCTTGAACGAGAGAAAGAAGGGAGGCTCATCAAATACCATCATAAATCCTTTGACCTCCACCCAGAAGTAGCAACCATACCCTTTTAAAGATCCGAATTCAGCATGGAGAGTTTGTAAAGAGTGGCGAAGCAACGTTTCTATGTCCTAGTCTTGATAATGGATTCCTTCTGAGATCAATTTGTGTACAACTGTGCGTTATTGTTTAATTGTTGTTCATGCATGCCTTGTGATTTTTTGTACCCAACCTCCGAAAGCATGACAACAAGTGTGAAACCTAGGGCTCAAGTGAAGAGAGAGAACCATGAGATAGGGTCAAGGAGAAATCCTCTCTATGTGTGTTTAGTCTAGGTGCACTTAAGTGTGGTGTGGTCCCTGATAGACCCCTTTCCCAAGGTTTTGCTGTTTAGAATTCCATAGCCAGGTCTGCTCACTGTTCGTCCATCTCACATGTAACTCATGGTGGTTGTTGAGTTGACTAGAGATCACTAATGATATTCTCGACAACACGAAATTGCGATTGTTTGGTTAGTAGTTGAATGCTTATTTGTGTCGCTATTTTGCTTGGGGACAAGCAACGCTCGGTTTGGGGTTGTTGATAATGTCGTTTTCCGACATTATTTTGATCCCGAATTCGTTCTGTTTGTTGTAAGTTCCCGAGTAAAAATAGTAGAATTTAATGGTTTTGATGAGGAAATACAGGTTTTTATGAAAGGACGATGAAGGAAGAGTTTTGAGATCAAATGGAGCAAGTTGACAACGGTCCGGAGAGAAATCGAGAAAATCAGATTTTTGGGCCAACCAGAGCTGTGCGCGCCTCTAGGCGCGTTTCCAAACGCACCCATATCCGTGCAGTGTTAATTTCGCAAACATTCCAGTGCTCTGCGCGCCTCTGAGCGCGCCTCCAAACGCGCAGCCAAACGCGCCAAGCCCCTGATATGTTTTAAAGCCTTTTTCACCTAGGGTTTGGGTATCTTATCTTAGTTACGTTTGGAGACTCTCTTGGGGCGATTTTGGGAGATAGAAGACGATTTTTGAAGAGAAGAAGAGGGCTAAAAACATTAAGATACGAGAATCAAAAGGCGAATCGATTTCATTCATCGAAGGATTAAGCTTTTCAGGGAGTTTTAGATTTCATTTCTTTTAGAACCAACATGTTTACTTTCGTTTTTATTATTTTTTTTCTGAGTTGTGAAACCCCCAATATGAACTAATCCGTTCATGTTGGGGGGTTGGTTTGAATCATGGTTGGATGATTATTTAGCTTTACAGTAGATACGATCGATTTGATTCTTATGGATGAAACATGTGGGATTGTTCTTAATGCTTGTAATAGTCCGATCAACTATTATTTGATTTAATGAATCTTTTAACGTTTGAGAAAAGTTTTGAGGTTTATCTAATCCTTCATGTCTTAGTCGAATTTGAGATAGAAATATGATAATTCGTACTTTGTGGGTTTTTAATCATTGTTTGTTCAATTACCTTTGTTGAGATCGAATGATGATACAAAATGTTGAATGAATGTTGCTATAGCTTGATAGAGTATAGTGATGGATTGTGATTATACCAGTCATCTTGGAGTTATGTCAATCGTGTCAAATCTGTGAGTTAAGTAATTGTTTACCTGAGGAATCCAACCCTCCAACTCCTTCTCTTAGCTAAATTAATTAAAGTTTTTAATCGTGTTTCGATATTCAACAACCCAAATCAATTTGCGTTAGTCTAATTAATAGTCTATACAGTCATTGTGGTACTTTACACCTGGTTCCTTTGGTTCGATACTCGTACTGTTAAAGTACTATTACTTGATTCGACCCGTACACTTGCGGTAGATTTAGGGGGGTGTAAACCCGCCTATCAACGATGTATTTTGGTTTATGTAACTGTGATGGCTCGCGTAATTAGCCAACAATTTATTTTGCCTCTAAGGGCTTGATTTGAACTCAAATGGGTCTTTGGTGTGTTTGCCTGTTTTAGTAGTTCGAGATGGAGCTTTGGATGGGTTATGCACTTAATTGCGTTTTATTTGAGAATATTCCCTTTTGAGTGTTTTGCTTCATAAGTTATTACCATTTGACATTTATGCGCTTTTGGTATTTTTGGGTTTTATAAACCGTTGTGAATTATATACATTATCAAGTTATAAAGTATTTGGGTATATATGTATATATGGTTTGACTTCATGGGAAAGTAGCAATGAAGGGTTTTTGAGCTAGTCATGTCTTAGAGCATGTATTTGCATAATGTGGGTTAGATATACTTCATTTGCATATGTTGACTTTTAATAAATGGTCACTTGATCTTTTAAGTTTATGGCTCGGTTTTTGACTCTGTTGGGTCTTAAGGACATTGTCCGATTTTGATTGCTCGATGTTGGGCGTTTGGTTATGATTTGCATTTAATGCATCTTATTTGAGAATTTCATGTTTTGAATGCGCTAGTTCATTCGTTTGGGGTCATGTAATGTTTTATTTGTAATGCAATGGATCCATAGGCACTTGATTTTCTTACGTTCAATGTCGGGACGACTAGTTTCCCTTCATTGTAGCACGGTGTAGGCATCGATGGTATGGTGTAAGACCTACGTGCTAATATGTTTTTATGTCCAATGATGGAACGTTAGTTTTCCACATTGAGGCACGGTTCAGGCATCGACGATATGGTGTAAGTCATGCGTGCTAGTACGTTGTATTACTCTTTAGGCATCGACGGTATGGTGTAAGTCCTACGTACTAATACATGAAATCTAGATAACATTGATAAGTGACCTAACTTTGTGTGCCCGTCACATTCGATGGAACCGGGTCTCCCCCGTCACCGAAAGGTGTTGCTTTGGGTATTTACTTTTATTAATGTTTTCAGTGACGTAATTATATATCTAAATGGATTGTTTTCCATGACTTATGGGCAATGTATTATGTCTAATCCTTGTTGGGATGTTTTGAATAATGGAGTTTTATTCACGTATATATTTTGGGAATTTAATGTTTATTCACATTTTGGGTGAGTTTGGGGTTTGATCTTACATCTTAAAGAAATGTTTTATGTGGCGTTGCCATCATCTAAAATACGTATTCTTGGAAATCAGATTGTTTTCATATTTAATGTAAATCATTTTGGGAATCATGATTAGAGTCTCACCCTTTCCTTTTAACGATTTATATAATCATGATAAAAACTCTTGAACTCACTAGGCGTTAGCCTAACCTTTTTATTTGTCGGCATGTGCATCAGGTTCCGAATGGGAAATGGTACTAGTGACACTATGAAGAGATGAGTGCTAGTTGTACGCTCGAGAAGAGAGTAGCTTGGTGAAGTCTTCCGCAATTGGGAATAGCAACTTGTATGGGTTTAGTAACACCCGACCTTATATATATATATATATATATATAGAATTGGTTTATTATTTGTCAAGGTTAAACCTAGAATTATAATTGAGGTGATCCAAGTATTGAATGTAGAAAAAGGAATTTGATCCTTTATTTGATGTATTATCGAAAGTTTTAAATTAGTTGCTCTTTCCAAATTAGAGGGTGTTACAAGTTGGTATCAGAGCTTAAGTTTGAGAGAATTAGGTATTGATTTTGGATACCTAGACTCAAACTAGCGTTTTTTTAAGTGAATGAGAGTGAAATTGCACCATTAGGCACTCTACGATAGGATGTTTTGAGGTCGATGGAGTCACTAGGAACGAGAATCACGTCTAGGGTAACAAGGATGATCATGTACGGTACGTTCATAATTGCACCTGGCCAGTGTTATGGTGAACCTACAAGTTACATGTGAGTACTTGGGCAACTCTGATGTGAAGACCGTTGGGGTAGTAAAGAAGTTTCTAAGTGAGTAACCGTTAGAAGGAGTTGATGATTTTAGCATTCGTCACTTGGAGTGACAATAAGCATGTTGATCACATTAAGTGGACCGTTCGGGTCGAAATTGTTGGTCAGATTAGAACCATAGGCGTGTGGAATCGACGGTTATTTGAGGTGAAATTGTAAGGTGAACTGATGAAATTTTGATTATTGTCTTAAGATGTTTGAGAATCCAGATGGCGATAGTGTGACCGAAGGAATTTAAGGAGTGTGGTTTTGAGACGTTGAGTGCCGACTAAATTCATGCACAAAATTTATTTTGAAAATAAATTGCATCGATTATTCCTTGTGTTTCAAATCGTCATGTGGGTTGTATTACAAAATCTTGAAAAACGCTTAGCACACACAAATTTTTTAAACGTGCATGAAATTATTTTATTGCAGACGATTGCAACTTTGGCGGGACTTCCTTTGTTTTATTGATTGTCCAACGCTACTTTCGGATACTGTGATATCCATATTTAATGTTGTTTATGGTTTTGGACAAGTAACGGCGACTTACGACTTTTACATTGGATCTCCTCCACATATGTTAATGTTTGGACAAAGAGTTACCTTCTCTTGTTTTGGTGTTGAGCTTTATTAGGAATTATTTCATGCGAGTCTTGTTGAAAAGTGTTGTTTATATTGTATTGCAACCAAAAAGAAAATTTTTAGAATTATGACATTTTGGTCATGACTTTGCTTTATGCGATTTGATTGTTGGAAACAAAAACTTTGGCACTATTTGACTGATTGGATGCGATTGAGTTTTATGGAAGTTTTGTTGGGTATTATGGATTTGTTTTATGACGTTTTGGCGGCGCGGGGGTGACAATTGTGATGTGCATACTTGAATTATTGTGTGCGTTAATCTATGGGTTTTATTGAGTGTTTTGTCTCACGCAATTTTTGTTGAGAAATATTACTTTATGTCGTATGCAACCAAAAAGAGTAGTTTTCGGAAGTTTTTGTTGCATGGTTTTCTCTTTTGAGATTGGTTCTAGCATAATTCGTTACACCTTGTTTAGTGTACGAATTGAGTTATACGTGGCGTGAGTAATGCATATAAGAGTATCATGATGGTTCATCTCTAATGTTTCGCTTTGTGTACTTTCGGTTGTTGGCATTTTTATGGCATTTCTCGCAAATGCATTATAGTGATTTATGGGTATGCGTAGTATTGTAGCCACTATTTTTGGAGCGTTAATGCGCATCGTTTGTACGACTTGAAATTTGAAGTCGGTTTAAATCCTTTTACGCGTCAACCAAATTACATGCACTTATCATTCTTACGTTCTAAGAAGACACATTAATGTATGTGAGTCTTTTCAGAAGATTTTACTTCAATGTCATTATATGGCTAAACGAGAAAATTTCGGAATTTTGTTTAATGAATTTTCTGTGTTGAAATTTGTGTGGACCATTTGTTGTATACTATTTTATTGCAGGAAAACTTTTATGCGTGAGTGACATAAGTAAATACATGCTAGGACCATGACGGTTCATTTTAAAAGTTTTGTGTATATTTCCGTGTTTCGTTAGTAACTCGAGTAGTGGTCAAGTAATTTTTCAAAATGATTTTTCTTCACATGTGGGACGAGTGTGTCCATTTTTCATAACTAACGGATAAGTGGTAGTAGATTTTTACGCATTCAAGATTTTGTTTATAAAAACCTTCGTGTTGAAAATGTAACGAAATTTTTTTATTGGCATAATTGTTGAGTCTGTCACTCGAAAACGTTGAACTCATTAGGCATGGGAAGGTTAAGCAACCCCGGTTAAGGGTGGGGCGTGTAGAACCTTTCGGTGAAAGATTGAGTTTTCCGAGGCGTATTAATATCGTAAGTCAAATGGTGTCGTTTACAAGGTCGACATATTTTTTGTTGGTAACTGAAGAATGGAACTCTGCAATGGTTCGAATCTTGGTGGATTGGTTAGGTGTCAACTTTCGGATTTTGAGACCATGAACCGTAAGTGTATTTCGACTGATGTAGTCCAATCTGAAGGGATAATCGTTTCGTTTCGGATTATGATAAGTCGTTATAGTTGAATGATTTTCCTTAGCTAGTAAGAGATTTGTCAATCGAATGTTTAGTGCTTGGGCGTATTCAGGGAGTTGTATAATTCTTGGGTCAAGGACGAGCGTCCGTTTTGGACTCTTAGGGTACTCGTTAAAGCTATATCGCAGTTCAGTAACGGGAACAGTTGAATTTGAGAATTATGTTGGTTTCGGTAGTGGTCAAACCATGGAATGGTTTGAGAAAGAGTTTAAAAGCACGTAGATCTGGACTGATTGGAAGTCAGGATCTTCCGTTGGGGAATTACGGATCACCTAAGGTTGGGAGACAATTGAAATCTTGTGGTTAGAAGCTACTCTAGTAAGTTAAGCGTTCACTCGGATGTAAGTGTAATGTGCCTAGGAGACATTTGTTGTGAGTATAAGCACGAAGTTTATCGTGACAATTCTTTCAAGTGGATTGGAGACAACTCCTCATAAACAGAGACAGTCAATTACCAGGGCAGTGTGTAACACCCCGAATCTTGTATTATTCGTCAGGAGGTTTTTGTGAAAATTCATGCATGCAAGCTCGACCTTTTAGCCAACTTATCTCACGAGCTCGAAAAATCGATTTCGGGATGGAAGAAGGTCGTCGGACAGCAACTGGGGCATGGTGAGCGACTATGACACGCGAGAAAGACCATGTCATTGTCGCGGTGGCATTGTCGCGATGGTGGGACAAAATGAGCAAATCGGACAGAAACTGGTACACGGGTCGCAACTATGATCAGCGACTATGACCTGGTCATTGTCGCGGTGTCATTGTCGCGGTCGGGAGCTGGAAGTGATAAAAACCATTTTAACCTCTTTCTCTTCTCATTTCATTCTCACTCTCGATTCTCTTCATCTCCCTCACTCTTTCTCAGTCGATTTCTCTCAAGAAAACACCATCCCCTCCCCTCTCCTTCCTCTTTACTTCACCAAATCAAACCCTCTTCCTCCATTGTTGGTCATCTTGGAAGCTTGAAGCTTTTGTGGATACTAGGAGCTCGTTTGTGGAAGATTTCAATGGTTGAGGTAATCTTTCCTTACCCAATAGTTGTTATGATGGTTGATTTCATCTTCTTTCTATCTTGTGATGTTGTGGGTCGATTTTGGTGATGATGGGTTAAGGAAATATGGTTTTATTCATCTACAAGAACTAGGGTTTGGTTTTGGAAGTTTTGGCTTGAAGATGCAAACTTCATCAAAGGATCTTACGTTGGAGAAACTCTAGATTTAGCATAAATCTAGCAAGGTGAGTTCAAGTTACTTTGCGAAAACGTTGTACATGCCAAAATGAGTATTTTACAAATATGTGTGTTTTACTTGAAAATGTATATGGTTGAGTTATTTGGTAGATTTAACTCTTTTTGAAGTGTTATCTTCATAAATGTGTAAAACACCCATATTTGGGGATTTTGGATGTTTGGATGGTTAGAAACCATAATTTGGCTTTAAAAGATTAATTGCTCAAAATGAGGTTTGTTTGGTGGTTTAATCATATATGTGTAAATGATTTTGTAAACCATTTGAGAAAATGCACTTTTAAGTGTTACGTGTCATTGTGAGAATTATAAGGGTGTGAGTCCTTTGGGAAAACCCTTTTGTTTAACCCGTGATGAGTTTTGGGGTTAATGATGATTTTGTGGTATTGCTTGCCTAAACAATGTTTAAATGAGTTTTTGACCAACGTATGGGTCTAGGAAGCTTGGAGCACTTTGCTCGGTTTTGACTGTGAGTAAGTCTTGGGGACAATTGTCCGGTTTAAATGGCTCGATGTGGAGTCTTGTTGATGGGTTGCTTTTATTGCACCGTTTTGCATTTATTGCACGTATAGATGTTTTACATGCTTGGGTGAGTGAGTCATTCCGTGATAGGCATGTTGTCAGTAGACTGTATTACGTTGGATCCATAGGCATGTTAGCCAGTCGTCGGTAATGGTCGTATGGGTATCTCGGGGTTGGACCTCGGTATCCATATTTTATGACCGTGACATTTTCCAGTAGGCACTAGGAGGATATAGTCTTGGGCACTTACCTTGGAGGTTTGTGTAGCGACCCACGCCTTCGGGATGTATACCTTGGAGGTAGTCCCGATGTGTCGGGCCTTGAGGCGTTACCAAGTAGGTAGACGTCAAGGTGTATCCTCAACTACGGTGTAACTTGGCTTCGTAGAGCAGAGTCGTGGAATAGGCCAGACGTATGTGGTAATTCCCGATTTCGTTGGGAGGGCAGAGATAGGCATAATGTAACTTGTAATCTCTAATCCCAGTTGTGCGATGAACGTTGTATAGGTGGTATACTTATGTGTTGCCTCCACCTTCAACGGATACGGGTCTCCCCCGTTTATGGTATTTGATCTTTATTACATTTTACGGTTGCGTGAGTATTGCTTCGTATTATGTTTTAAATAAAGAGTTATATTTAATGGACGATTTCCGTGTTTTTGGGGTTGAGTATGTTTTGTCAACCGTATGTGAAGGTTTTGCCTAAATTAGTTTTATTCACGTATTTGGGTGAATTGGGATTCGTAACTCATTTTGGAAAACGCTTACACTTTTGGGAAGAATTCCCATGGATTTTGGGTGCGTTGGAAAATGAGTCATTTATGTCTGTTTTGGGAAAACTCTTTGGAAATGATAATCTCTGTCGCAATCTTTCTTTTAAAGATTTATCTGAATCATGACTATAATTATTAACTTCCGATTTATATTTTATATAGTCATGATAAAATGCTTGAACTCACTAGGCGTAAGCCTAACCCTTTTTATTTGTCGGCATGTGCAACAGGCTCAGGTTGGGGTAGCTCTAGCTACGTTGTGAAGTGGCGAGTGCTAGTAGAGTGCACGAGAGGTGACTTGATTAGTGAAGTATACCGCATTTGTTTGGACTAGCAACTTGTGTTATGTTAAGTAGCACCCGTTTAAGTTGTTTTATGATGGGAATTATAATGTTTTAAATTCCGAGGTATTTTGAGGAATGAACTGTAGAGATGATTTATTATATTTAGTTATTGTGTTGAAATTTTTTAATTAGTTGCTCTTTCCAAAATTGAGGGTGTTACAAGTTGGTATCAGAGCATAAGTTTGAGAGATTTAGGTGTTGATTTTGGATACCTAGACTCAAACTAGCGTTTGTTTAAGTAAATGAGAGTGAAATTCACCTTTAGGCACTTTAAGATAGGATGTTTGAGATCAATGGATGTTGTTAGAAACGAGAATCCCGTCGAGAGTAGCAAGGATAATCATGTACGATTCGTTCATAGTGACCCCTGGCCAGTGTCATGGTGAACCTACTAGTACATGTGCATGCTTGAATTGCTTTCATGTGATGATCGTTGGGGTAGTGAAGGAGGTTCTAAGCTAGTAGTCGTTGGAATAGATGAACGATGCTAGTATTAGTCACTTAGAGTGACGATAAGCATGATGTTGCTATAAGAAGACCATTTCGGGTCAAGATTGATGGTAGAAATAGAACCATAGGCTTATTGAGCCAACTTTGATTTGAGGAAAAAAAACCGTAAGGTTAATTGATGTATTCCCTAACTTGCCTTAAGAGGTTTGATTATCCGGACGACAACAGTGGACCGGAGGGATTTGGAGGAGTATGAGTTGAGACGTTGAATGCCGACTAAATCATGCACAAAATTTATTTTGGAAATAAATTGCATTAATTATTTCTTATGTTTCGAATCCATACGTGGATTGTGTTACAAATTTTGAGAAATGTTTGGCGCACACACAAGATTTTAAAATATGGTTTTAAAAGTGCATGAAGTCGTTTTATTGCGGGAGTTGCAAACTCCGCCGGGATTGTTTTGTCTTACTTCGTGTTGTTCAACATTTGTTTTGGATGTAATGACAATCGTATTTTTATGATGTTTGAGATGTTGGGCAATAACTACGGCTTGTGACTTTAACATAGGATCTCCTCCACATATGTTAGAGTTTGGACGGAAAGTTATTTTCCGTTATGTCTATGTGAAACTATTTTGGGAATTTTGTTTAATGTGAGTTGTTAAACAATGTTATTTATGTGGTATTGCCATTGAAGGAATTTTGGAGTTTGGCATTTTAGCCATGATTTTGCTTAATGCAATTTGATTTTGGGAGGCACTACGTATGGTGCTATTTTGTTGACTTGGAGTAATTAAGTACGAGAGATTTCATGGAGTTGGTGTTATAACATTTTGTGTCGTGTGGGTATCGTTTTTACAATGTGCATACTCCATGTATTTATGTGAAAAGTTTATGAGTTAAGTTGGGCATTTGGTCCCACTCGAGTTTTGTTGAGAAAAGTTACTTTTATGCCATAAGGCAACTAATAGGAGATGAGTTTGGAACTCTAGTGTTGCGTAACTTTTCTTTCAAAAGGTTTGTGCTACTAAGTATTTCGTTGCATATAGTTCAGTGTATGGATTGATTTATACGTGACTTAAGTGATGCATGAAAGAACATTTTTGGTGGCATGTCATAATAAATTGCTTGGTGCGCTTTTGGTCAGTTATGTTTTATTACCATTTTATGTAAATGCGTTATATCAACTTAGGGGTATGCATAGCTTGATAACCGTTGTTTCTCGACACTATGATAAACGAGTCGTGCATGAAAATGTTTTATTAACTCCTTGCTTAAATGAGAGGCCATTTGGTCAAAGGGATGTTTTGGTGTTATGAAAATCATGCATAAATTTGCAATGCTTTATATTTTAAGAATATAAATGCGTGAGCCATTGACATTTGGTTAATTTTGATTTGCCTATTATTTTGGGAGAATTGAAAATCCTTTTTGGTTTTTGAAGAAATGTGTATTTGGAGTATTTTTTTTGACAAATACATTTTAAGTAATGATGTTTTGACGTTTTATGTTCCAAGTACGAAACTTTGAGGAAAATGCTTTGCGATGAAGATTTTAGAAAATTGTTTGGTATGAAACTATGGCGCGTGTAATTTCTTATGTTTTGAATATTGACGCGCACCGTCAGTATAATTTGAAATTCGAAAATAAGTTGAACCCTTTTTTATGTCAACTAATTATTAACACTTATTTTCCTCATATGTTTTAGAAAACGCATCGTTGTGTGCAAGTTTGCCAAAGGCGTCTTATTCAAATGTCATTATAGGACCGGATGAGAAATTTTGGGAAATTGATTTAAAGAGTTTCAATTGTTGAAATTTGGTCGTGAACCATTTGATGCATGTTATTTCATTTCAAGAAAATTCCTAATGGAAATGTTACAAGCTTGCATGCCTGCCCCTATTTGAAGTTGTATAATGTTTTAATCGATATTTTCTAGTGATGGAAACGTATGGGTTTTTGTATTAACTAAGGAAGTTGCACAAGTCATTTTGTGTTTTGACTAAGAGTATTGGTAAACCGTTCCATCGTTTTGTGTAATAAACTGATGCGCGCAAAAATTTGTTGGTGAACCTTGCCTCATGCCGTTTTATGGTTGGCAAGGAAATGTTGGGGTCGAATGTCGTTTGGAACGCTTTTGAAATACGTGCACACCTTGTGTTGCACCCCGTTTAAGGTTGAGCAGTCACTTTACATGCATGTCACGAGTCAATCCATACTAGAACCGTGTCGGTTAAAATTATAAAAGAAGTTGTTTATTACGCTTTTGCGTTTTGTGGGTAAACTGAACTGCAATGAAACGAATTTCAACATGATTTTCATATGTGGGACGAGCGTGCCCAGTTTTGCGTAACTACCGAACTGATAGTAGTAGTTTTGTGCGTACGGTTTATTTGATATGAAAATCTTAGTGTTGAAAATATTTTGTGAATGGTTTTGATTAATTGGCATATTTATTGAATAACGCACTTGAAAACCTTGAACTCGTTAGGACCTTGGAAAGGGTATGTAACCCAGTTAAGGGTAAGTGCGTGTAGCACTGCGATGGTGGAAGGTTGGGTATTCCACGCGTGTTGGTATTATGAGCCGAATGATATCGGTAGCAAAGTAAATGTGTTTGTGGTAATTGGAAGGTTAGAATTGCGGTAACGCATTTCGAGGTTGGTACAGTCGTTTTGTTGACGACCTTAGTTTTGTAGAAACCCTCAGTAAATGGAACTCATGTGTGGAGTCCTATTAGAGTGCAAAGCTTGGTGATAATTAGGTGTCGACTTTTGGGCTTGAGGCCAAGCACCGTTAGTGTAATCGGGGATTGTAGCCGATTTTAAAAGAATGATGGCAATGGTAGTAGTAATCTTAAGATGCTCTTTTGTGATAAGAGGATTTAGGGAAATGACTTTCCTTGCGTGGTAAGAGAAACTGTCAACTTGATGTTTGATAAGTGGACACATCCTTGGGATTGTGTAGCTGATGGGTCAGTGATGACCGTTTGTGTTAAAATTGGTGAGATCTGTTGAGAGTAAATACTAGTTCATTTGCGGGATTAGTTGAGAATTCCGAAGTTTTGGTTGATGTTGGTAGTGATTGAACGTCGGGTTGAATTGGAGAGAAAAGTTAAGAACGTGTAAATGAGGTATGTTTGGGAAGTATGGAACATCTAAGGTTGGGAGACAACCGAAGTAGTCTAACTAGGAGTTATTCCTATGGTTAGAGTGTTCTTCCGGACATAAGTATAGTGTACTTGAAGAGTTTAGTTGGTAAGAAATCGTTCGAGGAATTATCTTATCGACTGTGCGGGGGAAATTAGATGTCAGTTAAGAACTGATGAAGTATGGTCGACGTTAAGCCGGTTAGCTTTGAGTTATAAATGATATAGATTTCGAGGACGAAATCATTTTAAGGTTGGGAGGATTGTAACACCCCGAATCTTGTATTATTCATCAGGAGGTTTTTGTGAAAATTCATGCATGCAAGCTCGACCTTTTAGCCAACTTATCTCACGAGCTCGAAAAATCGGTTTCGGGATGGAAGAAGGTCGTCGGGCAGCAACTGGGGCATGGTGAGCGACTATGACACGCGACTATGAACTGGTCATTGTCGTGGTGTCATTGTCGCGGTCGGGAGCTGGAAGTGATAAAAACCATTTTAACCTCTTTCTCTTCTCATTTCATTCTCACTCTCGATTCTCTTCATCTCCCTCACTCTTTCTCAGTCGATTTCTCTCAAGAAAACACCATCCCCTCCCATCTCCTTCCTCTCTACCTCACCAAATCAAACCCTCTTCCTCCATTGTTGGTCATCTTGGAAGCTTGGAGCTTTTGTGGATACTAGGAGCTCGTTTGTGGAAGATTTCAATGGTTGAGGTAATCTTTCCTTACCCAATAGTTGTTATGATGGTTGATTTCATCTTCTTTCTATCTTGTGATGTTGTGGGTCGATTTTGGTGATGATGGGTTAAGGAAATATGGTTTTATTCATCTACAAGAACTAGGGTTTGGTTTTGGAAGTTTTGGCTTGAAGATGCAAACTTCATCAAAGGAGCTTAGGTTGGAGAAACTCTAGATTTAGCATAAATCTAGCAAGGTGAGTTCAAGTTACTTTGCGAAAACGTTGTACATGCCAAAATGAGTATTTTACAAATATGTGTGTGTTTTACTTGAAAATGTATATGGTTGAGTTATTTGGTAGATTTAACTCTTTTTGAAGTGTTATCTTCATAAATGTGTAAAACACCCATATTTGGGGATTTTGGATGTTTGGATGGTTAGAAACCATAATTTGGCTTTAAAAGATTAATTGCTCAAAATGAGGTTTGTTTGGTGGTTTAATCATATATGTGTAAATGATTTTGTAAACCATTTGAGAAAATGCACTTTTAAGTGTTACGTGTCATTGTGAGAATTATAAGGGTGTGAGTCCTTTGGGAAAACCCTTTTGTTTAACCCGTGATGAGTTTTTGGGTTAATGATGATTTTGTGGTATTGCTTGCCTAAACAATGTTTAAATGAGTTTTTGACCAACGTATGGGTCTAGCAAGCTTGGAGCACTTTGCTCGGATTTGACTGTGAGTAAGTCTTGGGGACAATTGTCCGGTTTAAATGGCTCGATGTGGAGTCTTGTTGATGGGTTGCTTTTATTGCACCGTTTTGCATTTATTGCACGTATAGATGTTTTACATGCTTGGGTGAGTGAGTCATTCCGTGATAGGCATGTTGTCAGTAGACTGTCATTCCATAGGGATGTTAGTCAGTCGTCAGTAATGGTCGGTTGGGTATCTCGGGGTTGGACCTCGGTATCCATATTTTATGACCGTGACTTTCCAGTAGGCACTAGGAGGATATAGTCTTGGGCACTTACCTTGGAGGTTTGTGTAGCGACCCACGCCTTCGGGATGTATACCTTGGAGGTAGTCCCGATGTGCCGGGCCTTGAGGCGTTACCAAGTAGGTAGACGTCAAGGTGTATCCTCAACTACGGTGTAACTTGGCTTCGTAGAGCAGAGTCGTGGAATAGGCCAGACGTATGTGGTAATTCCCGATTTCGTTGGGAGGGCAGAGATAGGCATAACGTAACTTGTAATCTCTACTCCCAGTTGTGCGATGAACGTTGTATAGGTGGTATACTTATGTGTTGCCTCCACCTTCAACGGATACGGGTCTCCCCCGTTTATGGTATTTGATCTTTATTACATTTTACGGTTGCGTGAGTATTGCTTCGTATTATGTTTTAAATAAAGAGTTATATTTAATGGACGATTTCCGTGTTTTATGGGTTGAGTATGTTTTGTCAACCGTATGTGAAGGTTTTGCCTAAATTAGTTTTATTCACGTATTTGGGTGAATTGGGATTCGTAACTCATTTTGGAAAACGCTTACACTTTTGGGAAGAATTCCCATGGATTTTGGGTGCGTTGGAAAATGAGTCATTTATGTCTGTTTTGGGAAAACTCTTTGGAAATGATAATCTCTGTCGCAATCTTTCGTTTAAAGATTTATCTGAATCATGACTATAATTATTAACTTTCGATTTATGTTTTATATAGTCATGATAAAATGCTTGAACTCACTAGGCGTAAGCCTAACCCTTTTTATTTGTCGGCATGTGCAACATGCTCAGGTTGGGGTAGCTCTAGCTACGTTGTGAAGTGGCGAGTGCTAGTAGAGTGCACGAGAGGTGACTTGATTAGTGAAGTATACCGCATTTGTTTGGACTAGCAACTTGTGTTATGTTAAGTATCACCCGTTTAAGTTGTTTTATGATGGGAATTATAATGTTTTAAATTCCGAGGTATTTTGAGGAATGAACTGTAGAGATGATTTATTGTATTTAGTTATTGTGTTGAAATTTTTTAATTAGTTGCTCTTTCCAAAATTGAGGGTGTTACACAGTGTTAAATGGGAAGCTAGATTTCGAGGACGAAATCTCTTTTAAGGTTGGGAGGATTGTAACACCCGTAATTTTCGGCTAAGTGTAATTTCAAATCGGCGTGGAAATCGATCTTTCAAGAGAAATAGAAGAAGTATGATTTTGGATTAAATTCTAGATTTTATAGTATTTTTGGATGGAGAATTCAAACCCGAATCCAACGGGCCTTTCCGGAGCGAAATCGGAGCTAAAACGAAGAAGTTACGACCAAAACAATGTTTGGTACCTTATGGGCTAAAGTGACATCCGAGAGTGACACTGGCACTTTAGCATGACTTTCGCAGAGGAAATATGTCCCTCGGTACATTTTGGACGAAAGTGACATGCTAAAGTGACACTGTCACTTTCGCATGTCACTCTCGCGGGCTGTTGCAGTGCATAAAATCCGATTTTTCTTCATTTGGTCATATCTCTCATTTCTACTCCATTTTTGGCGATTCAAATTGCCATGGTTTCGTCTTTGAGATCTTTTTGAGGATAAAGTGTTAGTTTTGGAAAGATCCAAGGGTATTTGGTGGTGGAGTGGAAGCCAAGATCAAGAGTTCATCACCATCACCTCCATCTTCAAGAAAATTAGGGTTTATAGGTTTTCATCGAAACCTAAGTTGTGAGTTCATCCTCCTAGCTTCTAAACTTTAATATGAGTTTAAAATGCTCCATTGATGACTTCTGTTAGCTTTATTAGCCCCTAATTTATATAAATGTTTTATAAAGAATAGTGTCAAGGACTTATTTGTATTTGTTGAGTGTCAAGGGATAAAATTGTAAATAACCAATTGTTGTATTGGTTATAAAGTCATGTTTTAGAGTAATTTTAGGTTAAGCCTTTATTTTCAATATTTATACATACGCAGAAAGCAAGAGAGCTTCAAAGAGAGAATGTTCATCAATCTTATCAAGTAAACTCTTCTCTTTATCAATCAATACAAAGATTATTGCTATTATTATTGTTACTTGTTATATCTGGGTTCCAACAATTGGTATGAGAGCCAAACAGATTCGAATTTGTGTTTCAATCCATTGTTTTTTTTATCAATTTTCGGAGTTTTATTTTGCTGCACTCTGTTTTGCTTCGGAAAACCACTTTCTGTTGGTTTTTGGACAAAACACCAAGCATTAAAGTTTCTTAGAATAGTGTCACGAACTTGTGTACCAAATTTCAGCTCAATCCGATCATTTTTGAAAAATTTGACTCAAGAACATTTGAATCTTCATCCTTAACTTTTATTTGCTGCACAGGTTTTTGCTTCGAAAAACCATTTTCTGTCAGTTTTTGGACAAAACTCGAAGAATTAAAGTTGCCCAGAATATTCTCGTGCACCTACCTACCAAATTTCAGCTCAATCCGATAAGATTTGAAAAATTGACTCAAGTGCACAAATTCTACTTCTCACAAAGTATCTGTTAACGATCATTTTTTTCAAGTAACAATATGTCAAGACTAAAATTTAGTGCTGATGCTGATTTTCATTATTATTCTAAACTCAGTACTAATTTTTGCAAAATTATTCCTAATCTTGAGAAAGAGTTGGAAGAAAGGAACAAGAGCATTCTTATTGATTCTGATAAAATTACCAAGCTAGAAGAGGCAGGTAAACTCTTAACCAATGAAAATCTTGAACTGAAAATGAAACTTTTTGTGTCTGAAAAGTTTTGTGAAAAGGAGAAAGAGAAGTTTGAGGAAGTTAAGACTGTTTTTGAAGAAGAGAAGAAACGACTTGAACTTAAATGTTTCAGTTTTTCTAAACTGATTTCTGACTTCGAAAAACTTGTGATTTATGAAAGAGAGAAGATTGAAAAGGAGAAAACTATTTTTGAAACAAAATCTATGGAGCTTTCTTGCAAAATCTCAGAATTACAGAAAACTCTTGAAAAAGAGAGGAACGAGTCTGATTTTGAAAGAAAAGAATCTGAACAGTTGAAGGTTCAAAGATTTCAAGAATTTAGTCAAAAAAAGGATTTTGAAAGAGAAAAATTGTATCTTAAATCTGAAGTGAAGAGACTGACAACAAGGTTCAGTGACTTATCTGCTGAGATTAGGAAAGAGCGGAAGTTGAAATCTGATTTACTATCACAGTTTGATATGTGCAACAAAGAACGGAATGCTTTGGTTTTCAAAATAAATTCTGAAAGTTCTGTTAAAACAAAAGAGTTCATTAAGCCAAACAAGTTTTCAACAAATCAGATTTTTACTTCTCATTCTTTCTATGATCGTAGGATAGATCGATCAGTTAATCAAGGTTTTAAAAGAGTGAAAATGGTTTGGATTGTCAAAGGCTCTTCACTTGTTCAAAATGCTCAAAAGCCATTTGTTTCCGTTGTGCATGACAAGATCAATAAAGCGTTTCATTCAAATCCTAACAAAATAGGACCCATTTGGAAATGGGTACCAAAAATTGTTTGATCTGTCTTGCAGGTACATGGACTCCTTAATACTTCTGTTAAGGACTCAGGCTTCAAAGTTCAATATGGACTCTTAAACACTCAGTTTAAGACTCATCCGTCAAAGGCAATTGATTTCGGTGCACAACAATCAAGTACTATGACAGCATGCTGGCAGATTTGTGATGCCGTAGTAAATTGATCATATCTCACTGATTAAGACACCGATTGATGTGATTCAAAAGGCCCTGGATTTCTAAGACACAGATGAACAATTTTCGTGTTTTGAGAATTCAGAGATTCGAAATTTATAAGGGTCATATGCATCGTTGAAGTAGACAACAGTGTGCTGATGGAAAGCTGATGGACAGATCTGCGCGACTGTGGTAAATCAACCATATCTTTGTCGTACGAGCTCGAAAAGCGGTGATTCAAGATGATCTAAATATATAACAAACAAATAAAAAATGTTTGTCTTTTGAGTTTTTGCAAAATCCAGAGGTAAAATGGTCTAAATCAGTGTCAAAGTAAGTGTAACACTTCTGTTAAGCTTCTGCCGAGCGGCGACCAAGCCTCTGCCGCACGCGACCAATCCTCTGCCGCACGCGACCAAGCCTCTGCCGCACACGACCAAACCTCTGCCGCATGCGACCAACCTCTGCCGAGCAGCGACAACCTCTGTCGAGCCGCGACCAAACCTCTGCAGAGCCTTTGTCAAGCGTTTGTCAAGCCGCGATCATTCTATGTCGACCACTCAGACCAACTTCTAGCGACAACATAAGCTTTGGCTAAGATTTTTGCGGCCACCCTCTGTGGTACTGTTCACCACAGAGCCTCTGTGAAACCCGACAGAGCCTCTGTGGACTGAACCTCTGCGACCGAACCTCAGAGCCCGTAGCCCAACGTCTTAGTACTTGCTGTCAGCTTTGCGCACCTGTCGTATTTTCAACAGAACTCCCTCCTCGAAGCTCCAAATTTGATGAATCTAGTTGCGTTGAACTCGTAAGACAAAGATGAAACTTTTTCATGTTTTGAGTTTGGTCTGAATCGGTGTTCTTCTTGGTCAGAATCTCTGCTAAAGTCAGTATACATCTGCTGGACAGAAAGTTGTGTTTCACAAAAATCATCATCAGAGCTCTGTCGGCACTACGAGCAACCTCTGCCGCACAACCTCTGCCGACCAACCTCTGCCGACCAACCTCTGTGGTACTGTTCACCACAGAGCCTCTGTGAAATCCGATAGAGCCTCTGTGGACTGAACCTCTGCGACTCAACCTCAGAGCCCGATTTTTGTTTACTTGCTGTCAGCTTTGCGCTGCTTCAGAAACATGCGCATAACTTTTGACTCGGTGCTCCAAATTACTCGATTCCAGTTGCATTGGAAAGATAATTCACAGACGCACGACTTTGATGTTTTGCGTTTTCTCAAATTATGTGTGCTGATATGCCGAAAACAGCTTCAAAGTCTGCTGTAAGGTGTTGGACCGAAAGCATTGCATTTAATTCATGTTCCTTCCGCTTTCAAGAACGGTGTTCTCATTGCTTCTACGTAATTCAGTGTAGGACCAGTACTTCAGATATGTTCAAATTAGAGTTTTTGGCCGGTAATTTCTAAACTCTGATCCCCCGCACCTTGTATTTTTTTAAGTGGAATTATTTGTGTTGTTGGATATTCCTAACAAATGTGGAATCATCAAAGATGATTACCAACACTTTCTAATTCTTATAGGATATCTGATTTCAAATTGAGCTTAAATGAAATTTACTGCTCAATTTGAGGAGGAGAAAACAAATCAGATCTGACCATGTTCGTGTAAAGGTAAAATTTCTAAACCTTTAAACTCATCATTTTTAGAGAAAGGCCATCTTTAGAATGATAAAACCTCTTTCAAATGGTCAAACCACTTCTACATGCTAAAATGCTTTATCTGCTATAGAAATTTGGATTTTAAATGCTTTTCTGAGACTACAAGTAGTCAGTGTGTGGAACAATCCAACCTCTAGGACAACAATTTCATGGGATCAATGTGTGAGCTTTATAGAACTTCTATGGATCACTTAAACCTGTGTTTCCTACCCAAGAAGTAAACCTTGAGTGGTTGAGAGGTTAAGGGTCTACATCAAAGAGTGGGGGAGATAACTCATCTGAGTTTTTCTCATCGTGCTTAAGAGGTAAAATTTAAAAAGAGAGTTTGGTTAGATGTGAGCTACATGATAAAAAGAAAGAGGGTGTGAGAACAGAGTCAAAAGAAATATACAACTCTGCACTATCTTTTTCTGAGCCGGGCAAGCCACATTACTGATTTATCACAACTCTTTGGTGATTATCATTGAAACAGGCAATTAGCCCATGCCAACTCTTGAATTAACCCCACCAGCTACTCACTTCCTTCTCCACAAGGAACTATTTCACTTTTCCACGGGGAAGCAGCACATATGTTATCTGATCTTTCTTTGGAAGGTTAGATATTGAAAAGAAGGAAATTTGCCCCACCTTCACACTTCACTCATGCACATTGAGTCTGTGGAAACCTGTTATGTCCAAACAGTTTACACACTTTTGAGCTTAATAGATAATATTCTATTTTCTTCCACACAATATCACGAATCTTTGTGATTCCACATGCTTATCTATGTGATATTGCCAAGAACAGTTTGAGAAGTTTATTTTTTAATTTACTTTAATGATAACTGGAAGTCCTGTCAGAGCTTCATCATTGCCAACTCTGAGCATAGGCCACACAATTTTTTTAATTGTTGTGATAATAGTTGCTATTGTGCTTCTATGTTAGATGATTACCCCTGGTTACTTATTCTTTAATGCAGATTCTCATGAGCCGAATATGCTTGCTACTCAACCATCTTATCAGTTTATCTACCAACGACTATTACTCAAACTGGTTATACAAGCTTCCGCACTTTAAATCGTTCTCTGATTGTTTGAGTTTAATCTATGGGAGATAACTGGGATCTGAAAAGCAAAGCAACATTCAAGGGGGAGTATGCAACGATCAAGGGGGAGTTAAAGAAGAAATTGAAGCAACTGACATTGTGGAAGATCAGGAAAAGAAGACTCTCACAAGACTTGAAGATTGACACTCCAACGCCTCTAAAGAAAGCAAGGGGGAGACTACAAGATGATGCTTTCTTTATAAAACATTAGGGGGAGATTGTTAGCTTTATTAGCCCCTAATTTATATAAATGTTTTATAAAGAATAGTGGCAAGGACTTATTTGTATTTGTTGAGTGTCAAGGGATAAAATTGTAAATAACCAATTGTTGTATTGGTTATAAAGTCATGTTTTAGAGTAATTTTAGGTTAAGCCTCTATTTTCAATATTCATACATACGCAGAAAGCAAGAGAGCTTCAAAGAGAGAATGTTCATCAATCTTATCAAGTAAACTCTTCTCTTTATCAATCAATACAAAGATTATTGCTATTATTATTGTTACTTGTTATATCTGGGTTCCAACAACTTCCTAGTGTTATATTTCTCAAATTTCGGTTTGGATGATTTTGGAAAAGTTAGGTCAAATTGGAGTTTTGGTCAAAATGAAGATTTTGATATAAGATGTTTGGGGAATGATTCTAAGTGCTTGGACATGTATATTTATGTTTGGAAAACTTTTAAATCTAGGGATTGAAGGAATTGCTTGTGGATTCAAGTTTCTACAAGGAGCTCTTATTGGGGTAAAATCTAGATTTAGGGGCCGTTTACCAACTCTTTCCGGGTAAGTGCTGTCCGGGTAAGAGTGCTGTCCCGGGTAAGTGATGTCTCTGGTAAGTGCTGTCTGGGTAAGAGTGTTTACCAAGTGTCTTTTGGTAAGTACTTACCAACAAAAAAATTACCATTTTAACCCTTATGTGATTATATGCTAAATTAATTGTAATTATTTCTATTATAAATCATTTAATGGAAGAGAAATACAAACTTCAAACTTTAAATAATTGCTTACCAACAATATACTCTATTTTTATATAATTAACATGCAAATTAGACAACAAAATATAATTTTCATACTTCAAAATAAACGTCCGAACATATTAATAGCCATTCACATTTGAATACGAAACATTAATATCAAAAACATTTGTTTGTTGTTTCATCCAACTAACCCTTGATTTTTTAGGCTCGGATGACTCATCATACGATTCCATACCTACGTCAAAAAGGCCAAACACATTTCAAGCGAAGTACAAAAACAAAAAGAAAACACACACATTTGCATTCAAGTAAGAACACAACATAAAGATAAGAATGCAAACTTTAAAGATAAGAAGAGATTGGATATATATATATATATATATATATATATATGGTTGGGTTCTATTGAAAAAAAGAATTATGGGGCCAGATTACAACTTACAAAAACAAATTAGACTAAAATGCCATCATAAAGTGACCTTGAATCATACTCCCACACTTCCAAACAAAGTCAACTCTCTTCAACAAATCGTTGCTCTCATCCTGAAACTTAACAGAGTTTGACAGATCATGACTCTCTTCAAATCCCATGTTTTATTTTTGTTGTCTGACATATTAACATCTATATGTTTCTATATTTATTCTAGATGTTTAATCATTTTGTAGTAGTGGAGCAAACCTTGCAACTTTACGAAGGTCAATTTGTGTTAAGCATCAAGTATTGTATTGGATAGTTAGTTGTTTTGTTTGGAGCAAACCAGCAGCAACTTTATTTTATATCCTAAATTTGCTTAATGTAGTTCATTCATTGTTGGTAAATCATGAATATGTTGCTCTATTATTTTCAAATGTAGTTAACCACTTTTACATATATGATTCGTATGTTTTGAGGAATCGTCTGAAAGCTACAAAGAAAAAACCGCAATCTGCCTTAACCTGTTTAAGATATGTTCCACATCCCTTTCAGCGTGTTTTCTTCCATTTAAATAGCAAGACTTGTATAATAATTGTAACATGATAGATATTTACATACAAGATAGATAAACAGATTTAAAAGTTCAAATAACATCCTGCTTGATGAGATGAAATAACCAAGAGTGGGCAAGTAATGCAATAACCAAGAGTGGGCACAAACACCAGTCTTGATCATTGTGTTTATATATTACCTCTCTATATAGAGGTGTTCTTGTAGTGGACTATCATTATAGCTTTCTATAGAGGTTCTGTTCTTATTGTTGAGTTGGAAATAATTTGACACATAAAAAGTGATTCTCACTAGTCTCTCCATTAGTTATGATCTTAGCTACTAGTTATTGATGAAAACAATAAGTCGATTATAGCTACTGTTTTGAGATAAAATAAGTCGGATGTATGTACATGAATTCGTTACATAATAGATTATATATTGTATTTATCAATCATAACAATATCTTTCGTACTTGAATCTGCCATTACTATTCAGTTGTGGGAATGTCATTAATTAATGGAAAGTAGTTCTAAACAACAAATACCATTGCACTTTCATAAAATTTTGCAAAATCTCATGAAATAATGAAAGTGTTACACATTATGGATGAAACAATGAAATCCATAACCCCTGAATAACATTTAGAACACATATAAACACCACATATTGATGAAATAATGAAACCATGACATATTATTGATGAAACAATGAATACCACAACCGCTCAACCCTCAATACTGATGAAATAATGAAACTATGAAATTCTAAAACTATGAACTAATGACACTACAAATAGGTTGAAACTATTTCCTGTCATGAATGAATCACTGATAACATTCAGAAAACATATAAACTCCAAGTATTGATTAAGTAATGAAACTATGAAGCAAGCTATATGTGTTAACCAATGAAACAATGAACCATCGACATTACATATGAAATAATGAAATCCAGGGTATTGATGAAAACAATGAACCCCTGAAACACAAAGTCTTTTACCCTTCTCCTGCTTTATTTATATTTAGTAAGATAAATTTGAGGTGGGTCTTTTGTAATTTGATCTGTAATACGATTAATCCATCATTTTCTTGTACACATAGATCAAGCAAAAACAACATTCAATCACTAACCAAAAACCATCCATGACCTTATAATAAACAAGTCTGTTTAAGAGAAAACATCCCCTAAATAATCTTTTGTATAGTGTACAAAACCTAGAATCGCATACAAGTAACAGACCATATCTGAACAGAGAAAAGAAAGACCCACTAAAGTTGAATCGAACGTACCTGGAACGCCGACGAGGGTGTGGAGCGCCGACGAGGGTGTGGAGCGCCGATGAATCGAACGTACCTGGAGCGCCGACGAGGGAAGAGGAGCGACGAGGGAGAGGAAGGAGGAGAGCAGCGTTCGTTTTTTTGACCTAATGGCAGGGGCACGATGTGGAATACTTAAAACTGACTCCGGTCAGCATATTTTAGGAACGGGTTCGGTCAGTATCAGGTCAGATTATCGGTCAGATTTCGGTCAGCAATAGGGATTCGGTAAACGCTCTGACTGCTGACCGGGTCAGATGTGCTGACCGAGTCAGCCCGGTCAGCAGCTAGTAAACAGGCCCTTAGCCTAAATCTAACAAGGTGAGTTCAAGTTGATTTGTGAAAACGTTGCACATGCCAAAATATTTATTTTAAAGTGAATATGTGTTTTACATAAAATTATCAACTGTTGAGTTATATAGTGGATTTTGATTATTTGAAGTTTTGAGCTTTACAAATCTTGTAAAACACCCACATTTGGGATTTTTGGGTAATTGATAAATAAATCACGAATGAAAGTGTTTTGTTAATTTAATGCATAAGTGGAGGTTGTTTGGTCAAAATACACTTTTAGTGTTTGTTGAGACTATGCAAAGTTTATGTTATGTTACGTTTTTAAAATGTGAACGTGTGAGTTGTGGATTTTGGTTAATCTCGACCTTATGAACATTTTAGGAATTGTAAACCTTTTGATTTTGGGCCGAAGGCCAATTGAGAGTCAAGAGACAAATATTTTGGGTAACGATGTATTTTGGTTTATGTAACTGTGATGGCTCGCGTAATTAGCCAAACATTTATTTTGCCTCTAAGGGCTTGATTTGAACTCAAATGGGTCTTTGGTGTGTTTGCCTGTTTTAGTAGCTCGAGATGGAGCTTTGGATGGGTTATGCACTTAATTGCGTTTTATTTGAGAATATTCCCTTTTGAGTGTTTTGCTTCATAAGTGATTACTGTTTGGGTAAAAAATCACACCCTCGACCGACCTGAGGAAATCCCCTCGACATGACCCATGGACATTGATTACCCTGCCCCCGACCGACAAGGATAATACCCATTATTATCATATCCCCGCCATACGCTAATAACCACGATAATGTCTTATTGAAAGACATCTGGTGTCAATAGTTACTCAAGACAGTGTCTTTACATCTAACGATCGCACGTCACTTATCGCACGTCGCACATCGCCTGTCACGCGTCACTAGTCTTGTATCTCCAGTTAGGACTCGTCGATCTTACGTCGACAGTCTTCTGCCATCGGTGTTATATTGCTCTGGCTCTGCGACAACATCGTCCTGACATCCTGGTCTTACGACCTAGTCTTACGATTATACTATCCGTTAAACATCCGTTTCTTCTGTTTATCAATGCAGGTCCTGACCACGACCATAAAAGGTATGACACTTGTTATGAACCCTATCTTGTATTAAGATAAGGTCCCGACGAAGACCCAGAAAACCTCTGTCGTCCCTCCTGAAAGGCAAGTCGAGAGTTCCTCGCGACACTCAACACTCGATACTCGACCACGACGTCGCCCGCTCCGTACGATCGTCGCATAGAACCATGCGACCTCGACCAACTAACGTTCACTATGATTGTTACGTTTGTTAAATGTTTAATGCAGGAGTCAACACTCTTTATGAGCAACGGCTATAACCGACGAAGTCATTAACGAGCATTTAATCCCACATTGAAGACAGCGACCGTTACAATACCAATCATCAAAGGAGCATTCAATGCCCAACAGCGGTTATAAAGCGCGCCATAAAGGTACTATTAATAGCCGACGGAGGCTATAAAAAAGCCTATGCCGCAACCAATTCAAGGGGGAAGAAAAAACACTGAAATCAAACACTCAAACTCTGGAAATCACATACAGAAAGCTATCATCTAGCATAGAATTCCAGAATACTACAGCAAGCTCAAGAACAACAGAAGCAAAGAACTTTCTCTTGAAGAATCGCTCTCGACGCACGACAACAGCCTTCGATCAACAGTTGTTTACACTTTGTATTCACACACGACAAACACATGTTTTTACACTTTAAACACTTGTACTTTACACTTCGAAGCATTTCCTTCATTTGTATTGTAATCATCGTACGACCGACACCAGTACCAAGGACATCGCCCCTGATTGGCGACCATAGTGCAGCGACGACACCCACTGTCGTCCGCAGGTTTTTTCCTCGTTTGAGGTTTTTTCTGTGTCATCAAATCCCTTGTCTCATTTATTTTTATCTTCGTCGCACACTTTGTCGAGAGGTTCCTTTCTTTAGTTGTTAAGTCCACATCGACCTTAAGTTGTCCCTTTGGTGCGATTTTTGGCATTAACAGTTTGGCGCCATCCGTGGGACCCCATCTAGAGAAAATCTTCGACGAAACGTGCACCTTACTAACAGTTTCTTGGAGTTTCCTCTACTTTCCTCGCAGGAAAAATGACGGATAAAGGAAACCCAGAACGAACCGCTATCCCGGTGACTGGAGGATTCAAAAATGCTCAAGGCACTCTCGAATCAATCAATGATTATCGCATGGAAGAAGTCATCCCAGATCAAAGCAAACCTGAGTAAAAAGTCCTCATCAGATCATCCTTCGATCTCAACCTCCGAGAAAAGCTGATATCTTTTTTTCAGGAATATGTTGTTCCCGATATCATCTTACACAAGTTCAATGTCGACCCATCGTTCAAGACTGTTAAACAGAAGCGAACAAATCTTCAAGATCCTGTGATTCAACTTCAATCGGAATCAAATGCGGCTTGAAGCCAGATTCAAACCTTAAAAAAATGCTCCGTCAAAATATCGCATGGATCGCATCGTCCGAAGGGCTCGGGGGCTCGGAACGCCCGTCACAAAATAGAAAACACCATATTTCAATTTCAAAAGTCCTTGGAGAAAAAGGCGTTTATCAACTCCAAGTTACGGTAACTGTGACATCCCGCTTGGATGGAATATGGTATAAACAACTCTATATATATACTCTAAGTATATTCTCCTCGTTCAATTATTATGATCTAACATATGAATGTTGATTTAAGCATCAAAGGATCATTGGTCAAACCAACGACCATCCCCGATTTTACATTGCAGGCTCGCAAGATCATATAAAACGCAGGTCTTACGATTTATATCGTGAGAAACGAAGTCTCTACGACTTGCAACTTATAATCGTCAATTAAAGACGACCCCCGTTTTTAATCTTATGATCGCCACTCATGGCAAACACAGGTTAAAACTTTCGGTCGCCAATAAAAGCGACTCACATGTTGAAATCACGTGATCGCTAGTCATTTCATATGTCGTCAATAAAGACAACTCATACATTGAAACTCGCAAATCACCAGTCATGATTCCAAGGGACCAGAATACTCAAATCGACGCTTTAGCAAACCTTGCGTCTGCTTTGGTCGAACCAATACTCGACAACATTCCAATCTGACGACGTCGTCCATCGAAAATGACGATGACATCCATATGGAAGACCAAGAAGATAATTGGTCGAACGACATCCAAAATCGTCTACGACAATGGATCCCAGTTCATAAGCTATGAGACTCGACCATTCTGTGAAGACAGCAACATCAAGCTGACGAGCTCGACACCCAGGGGCAAGCGGTCGAGCGACATTTCAACAAAAACGTCGAAGCTAAAGTCCTTCAAGAATGTGACTACATCCCCTGTCAAGTATTCCAAAGCACTCAAGAGCTCAAACGCAGGTAAACATTCTACCAATTAGGAAGGTCCTTATCGTATCTCAGAAGTCGTAGGTAAAATGCATATCGGCTACAAACCCTCGACAGTCGAGATATTCCACGCATCTGGAATGCAACGCATATGAAAAGGATAGCATGACATTAGTTGCATACGACTTTAGTCTCGCAGGATCGCACGATATATATTGCTAAGTCTATCGTACGACTTTAGTACACTCTCACAGGATCATACGACATAAAACAATCAGGTTTATGACTTGATTATCCTTTCACAGGAACACATGATTCAAGTTCATCGTATGATCAAATCACACGATCATAAGGTCTCCAACAACCAGACCACGACGGCTCGAACGCCATAACATAGGTCTCTAACGACTGCATCGGCCCGAACGCCAGAACATATGTCTCTAACGACCGTATCGGCTGTGAACGCCAGATCACAGGACCACGTCGACCGGGAACGCCAACCCAGCGACATGGGCCCCTGTCTCCTCGATAGGAAAAACGTTCCCTGAAAGACGGGAGCAAATATTTCCTCAGATGAGGAAACAACGTCGTCCCGTCTAGGACACCAACAACGTCGTCCCGTCTAGGACACCATCGGCCGATGACATGTCCCCCTTGTCGGCAGACGCTGGGGACAACACCTTGGACACTGGCTTCGTCACTTTCGCCAAAAGCGTCGAACTTGCTGGTATCGCGCCCATCGCGCCAGAACGGCTAGATGACGCCCTCGCCTCCTTAGGCATGACAACTCTCGATGAAACGACAGCCCTCGAAGACGGTTCCTTCAGGACTACCATCCTTGTCTTCTTCAAGATTCCCGACCCAGCTGTCGGGGCATTCTTTCTCCTCTCCCGGCCTCGAAGGGCAAGCGCAACTTGCGTGGCCTTCTTTGGCTGACCAAGTCAGTTTTTCTCTGATGATCTTAGCAAAAGCAACACGTCTCTGTAGAAACTCATTTTTCTTTAGTGCGAGATCTGAAATTCCAATGGCTTTGAAATTCAGATCTCGAGGGGCTAACTGTTTGGGTAAAAAATTACACCCTCGACCGACCTGAGGAAATCCCATCGACATGACCCATGGACATTGATTACCCTACCCCCGACCGACAAGGATAATACCCATTATTATCATATCCCCGACATACGCTAATAACCACGATAATTGCTTATTGAAAGACATCTGGTGTCAATAGTTACTCAAGACAGTGTCTTTACATCTAACGATCGCACGTCACGTATCACACGTCGCACATCGCCAGTCACACGTCACTAGTCTTGTATCGCCAGTTATGACTCGTCGATCTTACGTCGACAGTATTCTGCCATCGGTGTTATATTGCTTTGGCTCTGCGACAACATCGTCCTGACAGCCTGGTCTTACGACCTAGTCTTACGATTATACTATCCGTTAAACATCCGTTTCTTCTGTTTATCAATGCAGGTCCTGACCACGACCAGAAAAGGTAAGACACTTGTTATTAACCCTATCTTGTATTAAGATAAGGTCCCGATGAAGACCCAAAAAACCTCCGTCGTCCCTCCTGAAAGGCAAGTCGAGAGTTCCTCGCGACACTCGACACTCGACCACGACGTCGCCCGCTCCGTACGATCGTCGCATAGAACCATGCGACCTCGACCAACTAACGTTCACTATGACTGTTACATTTGTTAAATGTTTAATGCAGGAGTCAACACTCTTTATGAGCAACGGCTATAACCGACGAAGTCATTAACGAGCATTTAATCCCACATTGAAGACAACAACCATTACAAGACCAATCATCAAAGGAGAATTCAATGCCCGACAGCGGTTATAAAGCGCGCCATAAAGGCACTATTAATAGCCGACGGAGGCTATAAAAAAGCCTATGCTTTTAACCAATTCAAGGGGGAAGAAAAAACACTGAAATCAAACACTCAAACTCTGGAAATCACATACAGAAAGCTATCATCTAGCATCGAATTCCAGAATACTACAGCAAGCTCAAGAACAACAGAAGCAAAGAACTTTCTCTTGAAGAATCGCTCTCGACGCACGACAACAGCCTTCGATCAACAGTTGTTTACACTTTGTATTCACACACGACAAACACCTGTTTTACACTTTAAACACTTGTACTTTACATTTCGAAGCATTTCCTTCATTTGTATTGTAATCATCGTACGACCGACACCAGTACCAAGGACATCGCCCCTGATTGGCGACCATAGTGCAGCGACGACACCCACTGTCGTCCGCAGGTTTTTTCCTCGTTTGAGGTTTTTCCTGCGTCATCAAATCCCTTGTCTCATTTATTTTTATCTTCGTCGCACGCTTTGTCGATAGGTTCCTTTCTTTAGTTGTTAAGTCCACATCGACCTTAAGTTGTCCCTTTGGTGCGATTTTTGGCATTAACAATTACCATTTGACATTTATGCGCTTTTGGTATTTTTGGGTTTTATAAACCGTTGTGAATTATATACATTATCAAGTTATAAAGTATTTGGGTATATATGTATATATGGTTTGACTTCATGGGAAAGTGGCAATGAAGGGGTTTTGAGCTAGTCATGCCTTAGAGCATGTATTTGCATATTGTGGGTTAGATATACTTCATTTGCATATGTTGACTTTTAATAAATAGTCACTTGATCTTTTAAGTTTATGGCTCGGTTTTTGACTCTGTTGGGTCTTAAGGACATTTGTCCGATTTTGATTGCTCGATGTTGGGCGTTTGGTTATGATTTGCATTTAATGCATCTTATTTGAGAATTACATGTTTTGAATGCGCTAGTTCATTCGTTTGGGGTCATGTAATGTTTTATTTGTAATGAAATGGATCCATAGGCACTTGATTTTCTTACGTTCAATGTCGGGACGACTAGTTTCCCTTCATTGTAGCACGGTGTAGGCATCGATGGTATGGTGTAAGACCTACGTGCTAATACGTTTTTATGTCTGTTAATGCCAAAAATCGCACCAAAGGGACAACTTAAGGTCGATGTGGACTTAAACAACTAAAGAAAGAATCTTTCGACGTGACGTGCGATGATAAATAAAATAAAGAAACAAGGGATTTGATGACGCAGGAAAAACCTCAAACGAGGAAAAAACCTGCGGACGACAGTGGGTGTCGTCGCTATACTATGGTCGCCAATCAGGGGCGATGTCCTTGGTACTGGCGTCGGTCGTACGATGATTACAATACAAATGAAGGAAATGCTTCGAAATGTAAAGTACAAATGTTTAAAGTGTAAAACATGTGTTTGTCGTGTGAATACAAAGTGTAAACAACTGTTGGTCGAAAGCTGTTGGCGTGCATCGAGAGCTATGACTTGAGCTTTTCTTCGAGTGTTCTTGAGTTCGCTGTAGGGTTCTGGATTTCAGTACTTGATTTCCAGAGTTTGAGGGTTCTTAGCTATGAGCTTGAATGTTTTTCTCTGCTGTTTGGTGATGTTCGCTGATGATTGCTGATGTGTATCGGATGTTAACTCATGATTCTTGATGTGAAGACTTAGCTTGGTATTTATAGTCTTCGCGTCATTAATTAGCTCCATTAATGCTTTGATCAACGGCTACAACGGCTGCCGGAGTGATTATCCATAATGTTCTTCGTCCGTTACGGCTGTTTGCTGTTAATGGCTTTCACTCCTGCATTAAATACTTAACAAACGTAACAGTCAAGGTTAACGTTAGCTTTGGTCGAAGGTGCAGTGATCTTACGCGATGGTCGTACGGGACGGGCGATGATATGGTCGAGCGTCATGGGGGACGTACGACTTACCTTTTATGAGGGACGACGATGGTGTTCTGGGTCTTTGTCGAGACCTTATCTTAATACAAGATATAGTCCTTAATCATACGTCTTACTTGTTCTGGTCGCGGTCGAGCGACGTGATTTTTTTCCCAAACAGTTTGCCCCCAAAATTTGATAGAAGGATGGCAAATTCGAGTTTAAATTTTGTCAATCAGACGCGTGAGAAAATAAGGCAAGGGAAAATTACCTTTAATCGTCTTGGAACTAGACTAGTCCGCTTCTAACTGAACGAGAAGTCGAAAGAGGAACGAGGTCGTGACGTCATGCTGACGTACGATGATGCTTACTAGCTGTCGAGGACAGGTGTCGAAGATCCGGGCGGGCATGCGAAAGGACGGGGATGCGCGACGGTCATCCAGGGATTCAATTTGATGCGATTGTTTGTATAAATAAAGATCACGACGAATCTTTTCTTGCTATACTTCGAAGTGTTTATTTGGGAAGAGATTTTGCCTTGATTCCTTTCCATTATTCGTCCGAACTTACTCGAATCGTTGCAAATCTTCGGCCTAGTAGAGATTGTTCGAGGTTTACAGCGTTTATATAACGCATTGCTTTTCCGCTTTGGTTTTTATCGATCGTCTCCTTCGTTTGATAAACAATGTCGATTGAACCAGGGAGTTCTATCGTGAGTCAGGTGGATTTAGATGCCTTTAGGCGTCTAGCGAAGATCCCTGCGGAAGTAGAGTTAACCATTCCAGGGGATATACGTCCTGAGAATTGTCCCGAAGGATGCTTCGTGATATACGAGTATCCCTTCAAAATAGGGTTTGATTGGCCGTATTCGGTTTTATCTAAGAATTTCATGCGATATTTTGGCCTGTCACCAGGGCAGTTGATGCCCCAACTTTGGCGGGTTTTTCTGGTTATCGAGCGATTGTCTGCAAAGTGGGATCCACCTATGACCCTGAATGATTTCTGGTTGGCTTATCATGTTAAGAGAGACAAGAATTGGCGTTACAGTCCGTATTCCAAGTTTAAGGGTGACCGCACCCTGGTTTTGGGAACTGGCGTCAATGATCGTGGGTGGAAATCGAGGTATGTATTCGTGCGTACTGACTCGCTTGACATCAATAGCAAATGGATTCGTCCTGACTGGAACATGGGAGGTATGCTTTTTCGATATATGTCACTGTTTGGTTCTTCCGCTTTCTATTTACTCATTGCTTTTTGTCGTCTTCAGAGATTCAGTACGATGCCTTGCACCCGAACGAAGGTTCTCGAGTCAAGGTCGACAGATTCCTGAGTTATAGTACTGATGATCGATCTTTCGTCACGTGGCAACCGGCGGCCGAGGACGAGGACGCGATGGGAGATTCTGAAGAAGAGGGAGAGGAGGATGAGAGGGAAGAAGCGACTGGTAAATGTACCGTAGTTTTTATTTTACTTTGTTTACTCTATCCGCCAGACGCTTCATGTATTTCCTGATCAGTGCCGACCAAGAGGAAGTCGGTCTCTAGGGCGAGAGGGGAGCAGGTTATGCGTGCCCTTCGGGGTGAAATTGTTTCGACAGCTGGGTCGAGCGAAAAGAGAACCCGGAGGACAGTCCTGAGGGAACCGTCGTCTAGGGTTGATAACTCAGCGGGAGTTGTTCTGCCTAAGGAGGCGAGGGCGTCATCTAGCCGTTTTGGCGTAACGGACGCGACACCAGCAAGTTCTGCGCTTCCGGCGACGGTGATGAAGCCGATGTCCAAAGTGTCGATCCCAACGTCTGCTGACAGGGGCGAGGGTTCATCGGCCGAAGTCATGACGGTCAATTTAACATTGTCGTCTGACTTTATGGCGGATGGTGTCCTAGACGGGACGACGTCGTTCCCTCATCTGGGGAAGTATTTGCTCCCGTCTTTCGGGGAGCGTTTTCGTGGAGTTTCGGCCGGAGAGATTGGATCTCAAGTTGCCAGTCTGGCGTTCACGGTGAGTGTCAATCTTTCATGACTTGTCTCGTTCGTTTAGTCATCTAATATTTTCTTGTGTTATTTTTCAGACGTTCCAGTCGTCTTTGGCGTTACACGCTGGGATGTCGAAAGTTGAAGGGTTGATGGTATCTGCCCTTGAAAGAGAAGCTGTGGCATTAGAGAGAGAGAGAGAAGGCGGCTTTATATAAGGAGAGGTTTGCCTTGGCGCGTGCTGACGAGCTAGCCATCCAGCTTTTCGATGCTCAGTATGAACTGCAGGAGATTCGTGCGGGAGGAGTGGCAGATGAAGGTCCTCGGGTCGGGACTTCGAGCAGGGATACGACCGATGTTCCCCTGTCGTCTAGAATTTTCCTTTCCTTGTTTGTTTTGCCATTCGACCGATCAGGGATCGAGTATGTATATAATGGTTTACTTAATGAATATATCTTTTGCTTATGCTTTATTCGAATCACATTTGATTATAAAGTCGAACATAAGATACATATGAAATCATGCGACTAAGGCACTTATTGTAATACGATAATAAGAACATAAAACAATTAAAAACACGCGATTAAAGCATCCATTCAGGGTATAAAAGCTAAGAAACTTAGATGTAAGTTATGCCCCTGTGGAGGGATGGTCAGGGAAGAAAATCCTGATTGTTTATGTCGTGCGATTCTGCGAATTTAAAGTCATCTAGTAGACTTAATGATTACTGTCGTGCGATTCTGCGATAATCTGTCATGCGATTCTGCGATAAAACGATGTCGGGGGTTGGTCATTGGCTAGCCAACGACCCTCCGATGCTTAAGTCAGTAAACGTTTTGTGAGAAAAAATCGTATGAAAAAGAGTTAGAGAACGTACCATTTCAGACTCTCTCTATTTGCCCCCTGTCATTTATTACCTTATTCTTTTTGGGAGGAAAATATAGGTTTTAAATGAAAGAATGACACGGAGAAATATTGTCCTGCGTTGACTATGTTGTCGTGCGACCGGGCACCATAGTAGACTTATCTCTGTGAAAAAAGATATTAATTTAGGGATAGAGGAACGAACCTGTCGAGAGCCTGATCTTGTGACTTTGGTTTATTTTCACGGCTTCAAGGTAGAATTGTAGCACTCACGAGCGACTTTTGGCTCACTCTTAATCTCCTGGATTCCCCATGGCGTAGGGAATTTCAACATTTGATGATACGTCGAGGGAACGTCTTTCATATCATGGATCCATGGTCGTCCTAAGATGATGTTATAGGCCGACGCACAATCGATGACACTGAACTTGGTCTGCTTGTTGACTCCTCCGGCGTAGACGGACAAGATTATCTCTCCGAAGGTGCTCGTCGCTTCTCCATTGAAACCGACCAAAGTTGTCGAACGTCGGGTGATTTCCGAGCGATCGATTCCCATGGCTTTGATGGTGTTGAGAAAAATAACATTTGTTGAGCTGCCCCCGTCGATCAAGACTCGACGCGTTAGACAGTTACCGACCGTGATCTGAATGATCAACCCGTCGTGATGCTTCTGATACGAGTCGCCAAGGTCGATGTGGTCGAACACAATCTTCATGGCTTCTAGCTCTAAATCTCCTTTGGGTCTAGACGAGCGAGGAATAGGCCGATCATCGGGCGCCTGACTGGCATGACGCTTGGCCGCTGAATACGTCAGACCACACACATCTGAACCACCGGTGATGCAATTGACGACCTTCACATGCTCGGGAGTCGACGGTCGATGGCTATTAGCTGGAATAGCGACATCGTCGATGATATCCTTGAGATTTCCTTTCGGGAAATGATACGCTAATTCCTTCTTCAATGCGATACAATCGCCTGTCGCTTGACCATGATCGACGTGGAAGTCGCACCACTTTGATTTGTCTTTTTTAGCATCGTCCAAGTCGGACTTCTTTGGCCATCGAATGGTCGCTTGGGAACTTTTCAGAGCTTCGACTAGGTCCTTAGCGGTCCCTTTGAATTCGTAAGAGGATATCTTGGGGTACTGAGTGAACTTAGTCGCGGTCTTGGCTTCTGCTTTCGTCTTGAAACGAACATTTGAAATTTGGCGCGCGGGCTCTATTCTGGAAACAGCCTTTGTCTTGAACTCTGGCTTTCTGACGCCTAACGACTTCTTGTCGTTAGTGTGCTTGCGATGAAAGGCGACATCATCCTCGACCCTCATATATGCTAAGGTTCGAGCTCGGACGTCTTCGAAATTCTCTGGGGGATATTTGGTCAGATCGGTGTATAGACCCAAACTATCGTCCAGACCACGCTTATAGGCTTCGATCGCAGTTTTGATGTCACAATTGCGGATACTGATCATTTCGGCATTGAATCTATTGAAATAACTTCGAATAGACTCATTGGTCTTCTGCACGACATAGTACAGATCACTAGTCTGCTTTTCCATCTTACGACTGCTGGCGAATTGCCGGGAGAATTGGTTGACCAATTCGGCGAACGACCCGATAGATTTGGGTTTGAGATTGATCAACCACTGGAGAGCTGGACCAGTGAGAGTCGCCCCGAAACTCTTGCACATGCATACTTCCTGGTACATGTGTGGAATCGAGATTGTCCACATGAGTTGCTTATACTGCGCGACATGCTCGGTTGGATCGGTCACACCCGAATATTTGGGAGTGAAGGCAGGAATGTTATACTTCTTTGGGACCTCGACGGTGGCGATCTCGTCGATGAAAGGTGACGCCTGGTACCCCGAGCGAGGCTCGACGTAGACAGGCACGGCTGCCCCAGGCAACTTGGCGAGCAAGGACAGAACGCGCTCACTTTGGTCTTCTAACATCTTCAAACGCTGGGCGACGGGATCGTTAAGATCAGGATTTGCCCCTGTCGAGGGATTGGTCCCTGTACTAGTGCCATTACCATGCGACGAACCATTGGTGTCCCTGTTGAACGGGACAAAATATGGCTGCGACCCATAGTGGAATTGCTGCGGTCCATTCTGAAACGATTGTGGTCCCTGCTGAAATGGTTGCGATCTCTGTTGGAAAGATTGCGATCCTTGTTGGAAAGGTTGCGGACCACTTAACGGCTGGGAAAACGATTGGGATCCATTCTGAAACGGTTGGGCGCCACCTTGCAATGGTTGGGATCCATTGTTCAAGGGTGGTGGTCGGATGTGCTGAGGGGGAATCTGCCCAGACTGGGGATTCGGAATGAACAAACCCGGCTGCTGATTCTGAATGAATGGACCTGGATGCTGATTCTGCGCGGACGGGCCTGGTCTCGGACCTGGATTCTGGATGAATGGTCTATGACCATTATGGGGTCCAAAAGAATTCCTTAGCCGTGCGATCTCTTCAGCTGCTCTGCGATTCTGCTCTGCCATTGCATTGAGTTGATTCTTGGCAACCTCGAGCTCCTGATACATCTGAGCGACGGCTTGCTGCGGATTTCCAGGGGCTGCCATTTTCCTGCAACAGAAAATAGAAGAAACTCCAAGAAACTATTAGTAGAATGCACGTTCGTCGAGGATTTTCTCTAGATGTAGTCCCACGGATGGCGCCAAACTGTTAATGCCAAAAATCGCACCAAAGGGACAACTTAAGGTCGATGTGGACTTAAACAACTAAAGAAAGAATCTTTCGACGTGACGTGCGACGATAAATAAAATAAAGAAACAAGGGATTTGATGATGCAGGAAAAACCTCAAACGAGGAAAAAACCTGCGGACGACAGTGGGTGTCGTCGCTATACTATGGTCGCCAATCATGGGCGATGTCCTTGGTACTGGCGTCGGTCGTACGATGATTACAATACAAATGAAGGAAATGCTTCGAAATGTAAAGTACAAATGTTTAAAGTGTAAAACAAGTGTTTGTCGTGTGAATACAAAGTGTAAACAACTGTTGGTCGAAAGCTGTTGGCGTGCATCGAGAGCTATGACTTGAGCTTTTCTTCGAGTGTTCTTGAGTTCTCTGTAGGGTTCTGGATTTCAGTACTTGATTTCCAGAGTTTGAGGGTTCTTAGCTATGAGCTTGAATGTTTTTCTCTGTTGTTTGGTGATGTTCGCTGATGATTGCTGATGTGTATCGGATGTTAACTCATGATTCTTGATGTGAAGACTTAGCTTGGTATTTATAGTCTTCGCGTCATTAATTAGCTCCATTAATGCTTTGATCAACGGCTACAACGGCTGCCGGAGTGATTATCCATAATGTTCTTCGTCCGTTACGGCTGTTTGCTGTTAATGGCTTTCACTCCTGCATTAAATACTTAACAAACGTAACAGTCAAGGTTAACGTTAGCTTTGGTCGAAGGTGCAGTGATCTTACGCGATGGTCGTACGGGACGGGCGATGATATGGTCGAGCGTCATGGGGGACGTACGACTTACCTTTTATGAGGGACGACGATGGTGTTCTGGGTCTTTGTCGAGACCTTATCTTAATACAAGATATAGTCCTTAATCATACGTCTTACTTGTTCTGGTCGCGGTCGAGCGACGTGATTTTTTGCCCAAACAATGTCCAATGATGGAACGTTAGTTTTCCACATTGAGGCACGGTTCAGGCATCGACGATATGGTGTAAGTCATGCGTGCTAGTACGTTGTATCACTGTTTAGGCATCGACGATATGGTGTAAGTCCTACGTACTAATACATGAAATCTAGATAACATTGATAAGTGTCCTAACTTTGTGTGCCCGTCACATTCGATGGAACCGGGTCTCCCCCGTCACCGAAAGGTGTTGCTTTGGGTATTTACTTTTATTCATGTTTTCGGTGACGTAATTATATATCTAAATGGATTGTTTTCCATGACTTATGGGCAATGTATTATGTCGAATCCTTGTTGGGATGTTTTGAATAATGGAGTTTTATTCACATATATATTATTTGGGAATTTAATGTTTATTCACATTTTGGGTGAGTTTGGGGTTTGAGCTAACATCTTAAAGAAATGTTTTACGTGGCGTTGCCATCATCTAAAATACGTATTCTTGGAAATCAGATTGTTTTCATATTTAATGTAAATCATTTTAGGAATCATGATTAGAGTCTCACCCTTTCCTTTTAACGATTTATATAATCATGATAAAAACTCTTGAACTCACTAGGCGTTACCCTAACCTTTTTATTTGTCGGCATGTGCATCAGGTTCCGGATGGGAAATGGTACTAGTGACACTATGAAGAGATGAGTGCTAGTTATACGCTCGAGAAGAGAGTAGCTTGGTGAAGTCTTTCGCAATTGGGAATAGCAACTTGTATGGGTTTAGTAACACCCGACCTTATATATATATATAGACTTGGTTTATTATTTGTCAAGGTTAAACCTAGAATTATAATTGAGGTGATCCAAGTATTGAATGTAGAAAAAGGAATTTGATCCTTTATTTGATGTATTATCGAAAGTTTTAAATTAGTTGCTCTTTCCAAATTAGAGGGTGTTACAATAACCAAACTAGATATGATTGACATTCATACCCAGCGCGCGGGAGTGAAGAAGTCAGAGATGGATAAAGGCTGCTAGGACAAGTCACAGATATGGATAAACACTCCTGGGATAAGCTCCTGGTTTCATGGAAGTGATTATCCCTTAAATTTAGCTTATCTTTATTTAAAATCATGTAAATCTGGAGATGATGATAACTACCAGATCTCTTTATGCTCCTGTATATATATCCTTGTATCTTCTATTTTTCTTAAGGAATACATACAACAATCTGTGATTCCTATATTCTTCCTCTCTATTTTTCTAGATTAATCATAACAAATATTTATATATTATTTTTTAACTAGATAAGTACTTGTGCGCGATGCGGCGCGAAGTATCGCAAATCTAAAGCCGAGAATTCGAAAAAATAATTTTGTTTCGTGTTCATATTTATACGCTTTTAAATCGCATATCAGATGTATAAAATTAAAGGTCAATATGGTTAATTGGTCAAAAAAATTAGAGGAAATAATAATCATGATTAAGAAAATATAAATAATTAAATATATTATACTAAAATATTTGCATATTTATATTTTTGAAAAATGTTCGAACTCATAATCCAAAAGTCTGTTGATAAGTGATATTTTTTCCCCAAGTAATTAAATCTCTTATGATAATTCTAAGGTGTTTCGTTGACAGAATGAAATTTGATAGAACTGTAATTCGTCGAAAGAATTCGACTTTGAAGTAAAAACTGATATGAAATTGCAAAAAGAAAATCACGACAATTTAGTGATTATTTGTATCAAATCACACTAGTAGTGAGCCCGCGCAATGCGGCGGGAGGCATGCATGTAAACGATTTGAAGTTTTAGTAGTTCTGTTAGAGAAGATTTTAGGACATTACAATGATCCAATAATTTGCGCTTAGGAGCCATTTACTAAACGTTTAACTGGTAATTGCTTATCGGGTCACTTTACCTTATCAGATGAATGTAACAAAAACTGAAAATCTTACCAGGTAAGAGCGGTGATAAAGACCGAGAGTCTTACGCAGTAAGTGAGAGCGACAAATCTTACCCGGCATACTCTTACCGAATAAAAATGTTGCATACAATGCAGTTTTAATAGACTTTGGACGAATTGTTACATTCTACATCAAGTATCTAGTTGTCTCATCAAAAGCATTGCCTAAATTACTTCCAAAAACAAAGCCAATATATATTATTGTCAAGCTTTTTCAAGTAAATACAGCTTCGTGCACAATTTCTCTTCAAATCTATTTCCCTTGAAGCTGGATTCTTCTTTTTGTAATATTGGACATGTCACAAAATCATTATGATTGGCAGAAAACACAAAATTCACATTTTCTGCTATCTGATGTATTTTTCTCCTTTGCCTTGGGGTTATCATTCATAAAGGATCTAACTTCACCTGGACCTCTTGTTCCCAAATTCAATCCTTAGTTGTATTGCTATTAATGTTCGTAAACCCAGCCCACTACAACCATCAGAAGTAATGCTTGATGAGCCCTGTAACAAAAAAAATGAAGGATTACAATTTAACAAAAATACACAGAAAATTCTGAGAAGAGATACTAAAGTAAATAGTCGTTTACCAAACGCTTACCGATTAAGCGTTAATCAAACGCTTACCGAGCGAGAACCGAAAATCTTACCCGATAAGTGTGGGGAAGATTCTTACCCGATAAGTTGGTTCGACACAATTCCAAAAAAAATCCAAGTTCTTCAAGGAATTTTATCAAACACTCGAGGAGCATAATATGATTCTTTTTTTGTTTAAGGAAATGAGATCTAAAGGCATAACTTTGCATTGTTCATCTAAGAGTCTCATGAATGATGTCATCTAATAAAAACCTTTATCTAGAAGAGGTCTATATGGCAAAGCAATATAAGCAAAAATTGATAGAACATACTCCCTTTTACATTTCTTCCATTTCTATTCATTTGAACTACTATTCATCGGTATGTTACTTATCAATCACGACACAATTTGGAATAGCAAGAAGAGAAATATTGAAAGTGGGAATCGGAATGGTTACCCTACTCGGTGACCTCAGCAACCCTATTGTCCCAACTTACTTCTTGGTCCCAACACGGAGGTTCTATGTGCCGATACAATTGATAATTGTATATTGGAACTAATATCTATAAATTAAGAAAATAATCGCAAACCTCCTAAACTAAAAAACCAATAAGTTGTAAACCACGATGCCGAAAAAAACGACTTATAAATACACAAGGACGGATTCTAAGTGATAATGATTTTTTTATAAATCTTTCGCCGCCCTTTTGAACTTACAACATTCACGAAAGAATCATAAGCCTCTTCGGCAAGGTATGAAAGAGTAGTTCCGCAATCAATAAAAAGAGTTCATGTAAATAAGAATCAATACACAGTAGTTACCTTGTCGAGTTTTGTTAGTATGGGGTCACCACATCATAAAGCTTTGAAAAACCTGAAGAGTTTTGTTAGTATGGGGTTTTGTTAGTATGGGGTCACCGCATCTAGACTCCATGACATGAAAATAAATGACTATCAAATATTAATATGCAAAGATGCCGAAACAGACTACATCATAAATCTTATCAGAAACCAAGAAACTTCAACATAAAATGTAACCAGAGGCCCCAAATTGATGCACCAAGATTTCTCCACTTCACAACAAAATATATACACATGATATAGCCTAAATATTGATAATCATGTTGGTAAATGTATAAATTGTGCAAGAAAGCCATTAAATAAAAGCACATGATGAAGAAGCAACCATATGAAAAGCAAAGTAAACATCAACTACTGATCACCTTAGCCAAAGATCTAGGTTAAAAAGTCAAACAAGATTGATGAAAAAATGATTAAAATTCTTCAAGTTTCAAGCTATTGTAATCGTAATGGAGAAGCTATTGTAGGTGAATATATATGTATATATATATATATACATATTAAGATTTTGAATTTTAATTATTTGTTTCAGAGAAGTTTTGGTGTGTTCCATAATTTTGTTTTCTTGATAATTTTGTAGACATATGATCGGTCTTCAATTTAGAAATGGTTGAAGAGATGTAATGAATATTGTGATTATTTACTGATGTGAAGAAGTGTGAGAACGATTCATGGAGAATAAAAGGGGATTGCTTAATTATTTGTCACCATCACCCAACTCAGCAAGAGGCCACTATTGGAGAAGTTGTTGCTATTAATGTTACAGATTCAACTTTTGCTTTTTAGTAGTTTAGCTGCAGTAATATTTAAAACACACTTACTCAGTAAAGCTTTCAATGTGTTTCTAAGTTTTCCAGCCAGGTACCATTTTGTCTTAATTGTTGATCCATTTTGGCTATTAAAAGTTTCATGCATGTATTATTGACTAATGAGAGTTGGGTTTAACAAATTTTTGCATCTGGACATGAGAACAAAAGTAATGTGAACCATTTGGTTGTCCATAAGGGTTAAGTGAGAATATGCCAAGGACAAAACCATAATGGACATGAGAACAGAAGTGTATGTACACAGTCTTTCACAAAAGGAAAACTTTCACGCTTTTATCTAATTTTGCTCATTAATCTATTATAAGCTCCAGCGCAGATATAGTTATAAGTTTTTGTTGACATGAACGAAACACTCAGCCATTTTTTTACCCGTATTGCTTAAATGCTTTATAATATAGTATAGATAATGTTAAAGTATGAAGCTTTACAAGTCTGCCAAATCTCATTGGGGATGGAACCAAACATGAGTAAATAATCAGTTGGCAGAATGATTATGAACATCTCTATAAACAACAAACAAGGAAGCAATAATAGAGAACAAATCAATAAACAACCAAGAACAGAGAAAAACAACACTGAACAAAGAAGGAATCATAAAATCAACATCCTCAATCGTACCTGAAATGAAGCCTGGAGAAGAAACACTGAGATTTTTTGTATTGCTCTTTTTGATACCAGAATCCGAGAGGATGTTCACTGTGATTGCAAATAAGAACCCATCAAATACTTAAAATATAATCAAAACAAGAACATTGTATCCAATTAAACCCTAAAAACAAACAGTAGGGTGCACAATAACTGATTGTAAGTTCTAAATGCTCGACATGTTAGGCTCTCTAACATGAAGATGGAGACACAAACATATTACAATAAATCAAACATATTCTACAAAAAGACTTGAACGTGGATACAAGTTTGTATTTCTGTGTGCGTAATTGAAAAGAAAGTAAAAACCAAAAGAGAAAAATATATTCAATCTTTTATAGGATTTTCACATTTTCGTTAATCAAGAGCAAACATAGAATGCAGAAAAAAACCTGTAGTTTTCGATAAGATATGTTTGATGTGTTCTTCATTATGATAGACAAACTTTGATCATAACTGCATGTAATGAAAGAAAAAAATCAAAAGAAGTTGAACCAAACAAATATACCTAATGAACATCTACTATTGGGGCAAACACCTTTAAGAATCAAAATAAGAGGGTAGAAACATAGAAGGCAACAAAAATAAAGAATTGGGAGCGATATTTGCACACGTAAAAAGAAGCACGGAGGGCAACAAAAATAAAGGATTGGGAGTGATATGCTTAGCAACAAATCAGTGCCTAGACCACTAAAACTCCAATTTGCCCTCTAGATCACTAAACCAGAGAATGTACTCTAAAGTTGTAAAATCAGATTTCAAGAGTGTTGCATATGACCTAAACCCAAACAGAGACAAAGAAGAAAGCGTACGTGATATGGTAAAACCCTGAAAAGAAAGCCTGAAAAACTGAAATCGATTTGAAACCGTATAAAAATGCGGAGTATAGTGAGAAAATTAACATAAACGATTAAACCTAAATAGGAGATGATTGAACCTGATTACAAATACAAATCGATTAAACCCATATCGGAGATGATTGAACCCGATTACAAATACAAATCGATTAAACCCAAATCGGAGATGATTGAACTGTAAACCCAAATAGGAGATGATTGAACCCGAAACCCAAATCGAAGATGATTGAACCCTAAACCCAAAGACAAACAAAGAAGAAAGCTTACATGAGATGGTGAAACCTTGAGAACAAAGCATAAAAACTTGAAATCGATTTGAACCCGTATAAGAAGGCCTCCATTGCATCCTTGAAAACTGAAGCGTCGTCTTGAAAAAAGAATGACCGACTTGGGTTTAATCGATTTGGGAATCGTCACTTTGAGAGCGTGTAGGAGCAATAACTTGTGTCTTGGGAGTTGGGACTTGGGAGGATGATTTATCAGGAGTGTGTTTGTCATAGCATATGTAAGTTGTACATTAAGCATAAAATGTTGTCTTTAAGAGTTTTAAGACTTTTATGCATAAAAGAGTGGTACATGTAGCTTTAAAACTTGTTTTTAAGAGTTGGGTGGTTAGATGCTTTATAATATAGTATAGATACTAATTTCAACAAATCCCATACTAATCACGACACATTAATTCATATATATTTATGATATTAATAATATAATTAAATCCCAAAATATTCAATATTGGGTTCATTTCGAAGGTATTGACGAAGCGATTACAAGGTATAATTTGTAAAAAATAGAAATGTTTTTTTAATCCATTTTAGTTCATATATATTATTTATATTTATATGATAATAGTCTAAAATGAAAAATAAAAAAGTAAGGGATTAAAAGTAAACTACATACCTAATTATAAGGGTAGTAAATGTAACGTGTAAATTAAAAAAAATTGAATTAAAGAGAGATTTAAGGAGAAGTGAATGTGGGTGTGCTAATTAAACTTATAATGTAAACTGCGTCCAAATACATGTTTAGGCGGGAAAATATTGAAGTCGGCTCACCAGAAGACGACATGTGGCATGCTAGTTACTTATTTATTATATGTATAGATAGATTATTATTTAATATATTTAGTTATCAAAAACCAAATATAAAATTTTAATTTTTTTTATATATGTTACAAAAAATGAAGGTGTATTTATTTTATTTCATAGATGATCAAATTGTTCTAAATGATTTACATAAAAATATTTAACTTAATTATTAATTATATTGTTTTTAAATTATTAGTTAATTAGGATATGTAAAGTTAATTAATTTTAATTTTATTCATATTATATATAATGATTATTTAAAAAACAAATACAGTAATGCAAGTTTTTTAATATAATAATAACAATAGTCAATTTAAAATTATGTTAATTAACATATGGGAAATTAATTAAAATACCCTAAGTTTGACTAACTGTTACCAAAATGCCATAAATTTTTTCCATTTTGCAAAAATACCCTAAATACCCGCGATGGATCCCGCGATCGCGGGATCCAGCTGACGTGGCACGTATTTTGGCCACAAATGCCCCGCGGAGCCCCTCAACTTTGGCTGCGGTGCACTTTTGGTCCCTGCCCGCGATCGCAGCCCGCGATGGCCCGCGATGGGCCAATTTTACAGTTTTAGTCCCTGAAAATTTACACTTTTGGTCCCTGAAAATTTACACTTTCAGCCCCTGTACTTAGACGAATCTTGCATGTTTTTACTGTTTTTTTCCACAATTATTGTACTTTGAAGACCGATTTGTGGTTGAAATTCATTGGCATGTTTTCATCAATGTTAAATCAGTGTTTTTGGAATACCAGTTTGTGGATGAAATGAGAGATTGGTTGTCATCAATGTTGGTTGTTTCATTGATAAATAGATGTAAAATGCAATCCATAATCCACACACAGATTTCATACTTCTTTCTTGATTTCTTTCTGCAATATTTTGTGTTTGAGATACTACTGAAAAAATGAGTTCATCTGTTGCAAAAGCTAAGCTATATTTCTGTTTTGATGGTGAATGGGAGCAAGATAACAATGAGTGGAATTTTGCTTATAAATCTAAGCATGGTGTAAAAGTGTCAGTAAACTATACTTATCAGAAATTTCTTGCATACGCTATGCAAAAATGTGGAATCAACTCTTCTGATGTTTGCAAGTTAGTGTTTAAAAATGGTGATGGGTCATTTGTGGATTTATCCAACGATGGGGATATATCTACTTTTCTGCACCTTGCAGTCGATTCAGAAAGGCCCCAATTACTTTTTGTGTATCCCGGCGTATCCGACGGTGACGACGACGGTGACGACGACGGTGACGACGACGGTGATGACGACGGTGACGACGACGAAGACCTCCAAATAGAGCAGCAGCCTGATTCTCAACAACAACAACCACCACAACCACACGAAGGGCGTACTGCTGGAGTTGCTGATGACGAAACCCACGTTTTCAGAACGGGTAATTCTGAAATAGACAGATCAGACACCGATAATGATGATCACGAAGAATATACCCCTAGTAGAAAATCATGTAGTCAGATAAATGACTTTTTTGATATGCCCCCTATTCTTCCAGACTCCCATACCCAGACACAAACCTACGAACCTACACCTTATACTCGCAGTGAAAGGTTAAAAGCAGGTCAGATATTCGATTCGAAGGATCTCTTGGCAAGTCAGATCGGACTCAAGTTCTTGGAAGAGGGTTTCCAAAGTCACGTGCGGTCATCTGACAAAAGCAGATACGTAGTTGAATGTGCCAGAGAAAAGTGTGAGTGGAGGTTGTACGCGATTCACACGGGTCCCAAAGGAGGGGCGATAATGATTAAAAAGTTGCACGACGTACACACTTGTACGAGGACGCAACTTAATCCCCACCACAAACAAGCCGGCAAAAAGACTTTGGGTGCGATCCTGAAAAATAAATTTCTTGATGTTAGCAGGTCATTGCGTCCAAAGGACATCGTCCACGACATTCACCGGCAGTTCGGCGTCACGATTGATTACCACCAAGCGTGGCGTGCGCGATGCCATGCACTGTTTATGGTGAGAGGCACATTCGATGAGTCGTATGAACGACTCCCGACATATTTATATAATTTGCAGCTGCAGAACCCTGGTACTATCACGCAGCTACGGACCGATTCACGTGGACGATTTGAGATGTACTTCGTGGCCCTTGGACCCGCGGTACGTATTTTAACACGTCATATGTTTACACATTATAAACTATAACATTTACAAATGAAAACCACCTATGTTTTTGCAGATCCGCACATTTCTGGCAAATCTACGTTGTGTCCTGATAATAGACGCAGCCCATTTAAAGGGTCGTTACTTGGGTATGATGTTCCTGGCGATTGCCATGGACGGGGATAACTCCATCGTTCCAGTAGCTTTCGGCGTAGGCAAGTCTGAAACCGGGGACGAGTGGACTTGGTTTATGTCCATGTTGAGACAAGCTATCGGAGACCCGCAAGGGTTGGTGTTTATGTCTGACAGGGCTCCTTCCATAAGCGCCGCAATCTCTGCCATGTACCCAAACGCCCCTCACGCCATATGCTGTCGACATTTGGAGATGAACGCCAAATCCAAGGACAAACGTATTACCACCTACAAGGATGTCTATTGGGCGGCATGCAGAGCATATACGGATCGGGAGTTTAACAAGTACATGAATATGCTACGATACAGTGCCAAGGAAGCAGCCAAAGTCTTTGACGAAGCTGGACCGAAGAGGTGGTCCGCGGCCCATTTTCCTGGACAACGGTATGACATTCTGACCTCGAATAGTGCAGAGTCTGTGAATGCACTCTCCCGTTTTGCGCGTAGATGTCCGATTGTTAATCTTATGGACTACTTTCGGGCCTTTCAACAAGAGTGGTACCAAATTCGACGCCTAAAAGGAGCTGAGATGCAAAATGCACTCACACCAACGGCGGAGAATATCGTTCAGTACAGGGCGCGTTGTGCGGCGACATGGCCGGTAAGAGCAATCAGGTATGGGAAGTACGAGGTGCATGATGACTATATTCACGCGATTGTGAATATGGAAGACCACCTTTGTTCGTGTCGCGAATGGGATAAATCTGGGTTACCGTGCGGCCATGCCATCGCTGCAGCAAGATATATGAGTCGTACAGATTGCAGCGACTTGACTGTACCTTTCTTCACGTCCGAATATTACCGGAAAACATACGTGGAGGTAATAAACCCAGCTGGACCCCCTGCGGCATGGGTGTATCCACCCGACCCGCTTCCACCATGCTATCCACCTTTAATGGATAAGAACAGGGCCGGGAGACCGAGAAAGAACGACCGACGTCCATCACGTGGTGAAAGTTCGATACAACGAAGATGTACTCGGTGCCAATGCGTAGGACACACTCGTGGAGAGTGTCCAAATCCCGCCCCTTCAACCGTGCCAAGGAGACATTCTATCAGTCACACCCCGAGCCCGTCACAGCTTGAACCATATGGAACAAACACATATGATACTGTTGATCTAAACACTGATTTGTAAATGATATATATACACACATACATATGCTTCTAAATGAACATTGATAACACAGCTAGTTTGTAAATGATAAATATATTCATATTAGATATATACACACATACATATGCTTTTAAATGAACATTGATAACACAGCTAGTTTGTATTCCATCCAACATGTTCTTCATCTTCAATCTTTCTGCTTTTGCAACCACGTATGGCCATTGTGTACCACAACCCGCACACACTTTAGCAAATGAGTTGAGGGTTGTCATATATTCTACAAGAGGAGTAGGCCCACGTGGATAGAGTACGGCTACCAAAATCTAGCATCATTAACAAACAAAACCCCATGTTTGTTTATCCGAATGAGGTAACCTCTGACTTGACCTTGCATGATGTATCCAATCTAACCGTGGTTCAGCGGCTTAAAAACTACTTTTCAGAGAAATTAACAACAACAAAAAAATACAAACAACACAGTAAAAAAAATACAAAACAAAAAAAATACAAACAACACAGTAAAACAATACAAAACAACAACACAGTAAAAAAATACAAAAAACAAAAAAAATACAAACAACAACACAGTAAAAAAAATACAAAACAAAAAAAAATACAAACAACACAGTAAAACAATACAAAACAACAACACAGTAAAAAAAATACAAAAAACAAAAAAAATACAAACAACAACACAGTAAAAAAAATACAAAACAACAAAGTACTAAAGCAACACCCGTACCACCACCTACTGAAAAATTGCTTTAGTTTGATCAATCCAACTTTGCTTGTCGCTTATCTTCGCTTGAAGAATTGCGAAGTCTTGCGTACAATGGTGAATTTCTTCTTTTTCTCGACGAATACGAGCCTCCCTATCTTTTATATCCCCTTTCATCCTTTTGATCTCCTTTTCTTCCACTTCGATCCTTGTCAAGTGGACTTTCTTCCTGGCGATAATCTGTTTCCACTCTTCTGTCAGTTGGTCTATCTCCTTTTCCTTTGCTGATATCGCCTTCTGGAGTCTAGGTGGCATTCCTTCAGGTGTAGACGATGGGTTAGATGACGATGCCATTTGGTTACTGATGAAAGAAAGCAAGTGAAAGAAAGCAAGAAAGAAGGATGGAATGGTGTGAGTTATGAATTGCATTTCACTGATATTTATGGATGAAATCTCAAACATGCCAGTGAATTTGAACCACAAATTGGTCTTCAAAGTACAATAATTGTGGAAAAAACATTAAAAGCATGAAAGATTCGTCTAAGTACAGGGGCTGAAAGTGTAAATTTTCAGGGACCAAAAGTGTAAATTTTTGGTCCATCACGGGCTGCGATTGCGGGCAGGGACTAAAAGTGCACCGCGACCAAAGTTGAGGGGCTCCACGGGGCATTTGTGGCCAAAATACGTGCCACGTCAGCCCTAGCCCGCGATCGCGGGATCCATCGCGGGTATTTAGGGTATTTTTGCAAAATGGAAAAAACTTAGGGCATTTTGGTAACTCAATGTTTGACTTAGGGCATTTTAATTAATTTCCCTTAACATATTATATTTTTTTCTATTTTGTTTATATCAATTAAAATATTATATTGTTAAGGATTGTTTTACTGATTTTATAAAATAATATAATGGACTAAATTGTTAAGATGTCTTTTTTAGTTATTCTACATTTTGCATCTACTTTATCAGCTAGTTTTTGCCAAACGTGATTTATTTTTCAGGTAGCTTATCAATTAACTTATTAATTCGTTTGTCAAACATAGCTAAAATTGTCATTTGATAAATAAAAAAAGTTCCACTTCAGTTCAATTTTCCACCTAGTCACACATTTTTCTATGTGAATAGTTGAAGCCTTTGTCGTAATCTCATGTACCAAATGTAAACGAGAAGACACCACAAATAATTGATGATTTCGTTGTATTGTGGTGCCATCCGATCCAACAACCCAGACGACAGAGTAGGGTCTAATTATCTCATTATACGTAAATTACACATGAATTTGAGCATTTGTTTAGGACGAGATAGTGATGATGTTCTTCGTTGCGATGATGAAAAGATGGGCTTTTGTGGGGTCTTGTTTTGTTCGATACTGATATGAAATATCAAAATCGGCTTATGGGTCGTTTACCAACATTTGTTAGGTGTTACCGTTATTAGCGGATGTTTGGCGGCTACGGAATCATTTTATGCATAATGATTAAGTGGTCAAAATGATTAAGAGACTCTATATATATGATTGTTTAGAAAATGATCAAGTGTTAGCTAAAAAATATTTGTTTAGAAACGGTTCTGAATCAACATTCTAAATGACCATGTTGAATGAAAATTAGTGTTTGACAAAACTTCAGAATAAACTTGGCTTAGCCAAACATAACTTCTTGATCTTTAACATGTTCAAATGATAAAGAGTTACGAGTTCAACGTTTGATAAACATCCTCTTAATTTGTGAATGCAGAATGATTTATGTGTACTCCGAGTTTAATTCCTACGTAATCATTTGTATTATGCATGGAACATATATATATATCATAATGAATTCTTCACAAAATTTTAATTTCTTTCAATATAAGAATCCGACAAGTATAAATAACATAAATGATTCGAATAATACAAAATACAACATAGGAAGATCTTACTTGATAAATTATTTTTCAAAAACCATTTTATTTTGATTTATTATATAATTTTACATTTTTGGGACATCATAAAAAAAACCAATGGTATCTAAAAAACAAACATGATTTCCTTCTATAATTTAAAAAGAAATCACATGTTCGCTTTTATAAAATGCCTAAATTACTTTGCGTATAACAAAGGTCTCAAAAACCATTAAAAAAAACATTTAAAATAACTAATTAAAAAAAAAAAAAAGTAAAAAAACCAATCAACTCTTTTTCCCTTCCTCGCTACCATCAACCACGTAGGCTTTCTTCCTCCTCTCAGCTGTACCCAACAGACAAATCACAAGAAAACACGTGGCATAAACCGCGTGCACCTTCCAGCTAGTCTTCGGTGCTTGCCGGAGCACCGCTCTATGGAACACCGTCATGTAACAATGAATCCCAACCGCAAATCCCACAAACGTCTGCCCAAGTCCCAGAAGCTTCGAAACCATAGCGGATTCCGTTGAAAACACAAGCACAAGGTACATCAAAAGAACCAAAAGGTACAACACGTAAGCGAGCGTCTGCAACAGCTGGATGCATATGTATGTCGCTTGTGAAGTCGCGTAGAAGAACTTCAATGGCTCCAAACCAGTGACGATTGAAGAAAGTGAGAGAATTGAAAAGTAGATTGAAAGGTAGATTTGGATGAAAATGACGAGTTTTTGAAGGGAAAAATAGGCTTTGATTCGGTTGAAAATGAGGGAAACGAGAAGAAATGGGATTAGAATGAATAAAAAGGATATTATTGAAGCAACAATGGGTGCATATTTTTTGCCTACAATGGGGTTGAATCCTTTGGAGATCTGTTTATTGGCTTTGTTGAGATAAGCTTTTGAAGTAGTTGAAAGTACTTCTAAATCTGGTAATAGTGTTTCTTGAAATCTTGAAGGTAAATCTCTGAATTCTGAAACGAAGTCGTTTTCATCTTCATCATCATTTTCTTGATAAGTCAAACCACCGACTGATTTCGTTGATTTTTTCACCTCCTTTTTGACTGTTGTCGGTTTGTTCTTTTTTGCTGGATCCGTGGATTTTTGGGTGAAAAGCGACGTGGAAATGGGTTTTGTGGAATTGGAAGGTTTGGAGATGGGTTTTGTGGAATTTGAACTTTTGGAAGTGGGTTTTGTGGAATTCGATTTGGAAGTGGAATTAAGCTTCAATTTGACGATGGTTTTTTCTTGAGGTTTATTGATTTTGGTTGAGTTTTTGTTGGCGGTGGTGGGTTTGATGAGTTTGGTGTTGTTTTTGTTGTTGGTGGAAGAAGGGGTTGTAGTTGTAGGTAACTTGTTGTTTTTGAGTGGCATCTGAATCTCATCTAAATCTTTCTTTTCCAACAAATTTCTACTACTAGTAGTAGTAGTAGTAGCAGAAGAAGAAGAAGAAGAAAGAAATAAAGAAACAGTGAAAAGTAGAAGCAAAAAGAGTAGGAGTACCTTTGGGAGTTGGAGTGGAGCCATGTTTGATGAAAAATCAGTGACTGATTCCAAGATTTTTCAGATGGTGGAATTGGATCTGAAAGTGTTATTAAAGATGGAGGGAGGGTGGCATGTGGGTGTTGGGGTGTCGGTGGGCGGTGAGAGCGTGTGACAGTATGAAGAAGGGAAGGGAAGTAGGCTTTTAATGAGATTTGGATTCACATGGCGATACCATTGTGATGAAAAAGACTTGTAATCTTCTCTTTATGTTGCGTCTTGCTCAAATTCACCAATCTAACCTTACCCTACTCCAATCATGAATTATACATAAATGAGTGTGGATTAAAAAAAAGGCAATGGCATTGGCATCCCCCTTAATGTTAGAAAGATGTTATATCATGCATTAAGATGTAAAATGTTGGTTTTGATATTAATATATATAAGAAAAAAATTAGTAAGTAAGGCTATGTTTGGAAAACTAGTTGATAACTTATAAGCTAGCTCTTGACTGATAAGCTAGCTGGTAGCTGATAAGCTAGCTGATGAAGAAGTTACTAGCTTATAACCATGTAAAATGATCAAAAATGTCATCTTCAAAAATTAGCAATTACAATATTTAATTATATAATTAAAACAAATTTATAGCAATATAATATGTTAATTAATACAACCAATGTAGTAAAGAAAAAATAAATAATATATAATGTTAATTAAAAGAATTTAAATTTGTTATTACATATATACTATAAATTTTGAATTTGTTAAAACAAGTTTTAGAAAAAATATACATTAACTATGATTTTAAATAACCGTTACATATAATATAAGAAAAATAATTAAATAATAATTAAAAAGATAATAGTGATTAATAATTAAAATATATTGATTAATATTTAAAAATATTTAAAAATAAATAAAAATAATTTATATGATTAATAATAACTCTAAATAATTAAAAATTAATATCAATGTATAATTAAAATTTAATTTAATAATTTTTAGTTAATATTAATTAATATTTATTAATTAATAATAATTAAATTTAAAAAATTAATATTTACTTATAATAATAGTTAAAAAATAATAATTAATATCAATGAGGGCAATATTGGAATATTCACAAAAAAGTTACTGAAAAACTACTCCAAGTAGCGTTTCAAAAAGTTAGCTTATGGTAATCCAAACATGTACCCAAAAAATAAGCTAGCTTATAAGCTAGTTTTTTTTTGCCAAACAATGCCTAAGAGTTTATTTAGCAATATATATATGGACGTAATGGATTCCTCTTAAAACCGTAAGAACATTTTTTACAAAGTCCGTAAAAGAATTTCAAATGAAAAATCAAAAGTTAAAATCTCAAATAAAACAAAGTATTCATCTCCAACATATTTCTTATCTTAGAGAATCAACATTGATTTATAATATTAAAAATATTTCATTCGTCAATTAAAATATTATTTTTTATATAAAACTTTATTCTTAAATTTTTAATTGGTGTTCTTACGTGGTAATTAGGGTGTCCTTCATATTTGGATAAAAACCTTTCTCACCCATACTTTCTTGGTTTTGAGCAAAAATATTGACTCAAAATCCACAATTTCTTTATTTTAGAGATTGTTTTGAGAAAGTTGTTCAAGGAAAATATTGGTTCAAAATACACATTTTCTTAATTTTGAATAAGCTGTTAGAAATGCTCTAATGATATATGCACCTCTTTTTTATGAATCGAGTCAAATTATATTGAGAATTTAAAAAAAGTGAGTTTTGATGTTGATGTATATAAGGATTAATTAGAAGAGAGTTGTGCATATAATAGTAGGGGTGAGCATAACTGGGTACCCGGCTAAATTTCATGGAACCGGAACCGGCGGTTCCTAGAATGAAGGAACCGGAACCACTTACATCGGTTCTCTATATTTGGAACCGGACCCGGAACCGGCGGTTTCGGTTCCGGTTCCGGGTACCCAATGTCAATATTTTTTAAGTTTTTTTTAACAATTCATACAATAAAACTTGTAATTTTAAGTCTATTGCAAACTATAAAGTACCAACATAAAGTATAAATACAACAAATGGTGAAAACTAATCCGATAAAAACTAATTATTACATAAATAAATTAGAAACTCTCAAGTATTGAGTCTTGACATCAACAAAACGGCTTCCACAACAATTCACGTCTTTACGTCAACACCTCAAATAAAACACTTGGATGAAAACCAATAAAACACCTAACAAAGGTACAAAACTAATGCCACTTCATTAAATATAGAGTAAACTACGATTTTGGTCCCTGTGGTTTGGTGTTTATAACGATTTTCGTCCCTGTGGTTTAAAAACTGCTTTTTTCGTCCCTGTGGTTTGAATTTCATTACGGTTTTCGCCCTTTATCCTAATAGAGTTAAAAAAAGCTGTTAACTTGAGGGTAATATGGTCTTTTACCCTTTTTTAAATATTTAATTACATTATATATTTATTAGACTAAAACAAAAACCCCATGGCCCCACCCCAAACCCATCTTCTTCCACAACCATGACCTGCACCATTTTTTTTCTCTAGCAATGGCTTTCAACATTCATCCATCACTAGCTTCTCTCCTAATATGGACCATACTGGAAGTAACAATATGCCACTTATAAAATACATTTAAAATCTTTTTTAAAATCAATCTGAACACCAAAAACACCAAGAAACCATCAACGAAAACCCATGTCCATATAAACCCTATTTCACCACTTCCAATCTCCCACAAATTCCAATTTGTTAAAAAAAATGAAATTTGGGAAGGAATTTGCTTCACAAATGGTGCCAGAATGGCAAGAAGCATACATGAACTACAACTACCTCCAAACCCTCTTAAAAGAAATCTTGATTTTCCGGCAACGGCAGACCAGATCATCGTCGGGGAACCCGTCGCCCGCGACTTTAAAGAGAAGGGGATCTTTATTTAGAGCATTCGGTGGATTAACAAGTGGTTATGGGAACAACAATAATCCAAAAGATGATAAAGAAGATGAAGTGATTCTAGTGAGTGCAATGCAGGAGGCAGATGAAGAACAAAGGAGAAGATTGTTGCCGGAGTTACCAGACGATTTTTCTCCGGAAGGCGGAGGACGACGACGAGTTTGAGCTTGTGTTTTTTAGAAGACTTGATTTCGAGTTCAATAAAGTGATTCAGTTTTACAGGGGGAAGGTGGAGGAGGTGGTGAAACAGGCGGAGGAGTTGAATATACAAATGGATGCTTTGATTGCTCTTCGAATAAAAGTCAATGGTCCTCACTGCTTGAAATGGAGTTATTTTGAGGGGGTTTATTGTTGGTAGTTGTAAGTGTAGGGGGTGGTGTTTTGTCGATATTAAAGGGCTTGTAAGTGGCATATTGTTACTTCGAGTATGGTCCATATTAGGAGAGAAGCTAGTGATGGATAAATGTTGAAAGGCATTGCTAGAGAAAAAAAATGGTTCTGGAGAAAAAAATGGTGCAGGTCATGGTTGTGGAAGAAGATGGGTTTGGGGTGGGACCATGGGGTTTTTGTTTTAGTCTAATAAATAATATATAATGTAATTAAATATTTAGAAAAAGGTAAAAGACCATATTACCCTCAAGTTAACAGCTGTTTTTAACTCTATTAGGATAAAGAACGAAAACCGTAATGAAATTCAAACCACAGGGATGAAAAACGTAGTTTTTAAACCACAGGGACGAAAATCGTTATAAACACCAAACCACAGGGACCAAAATCGTAGTTTACTCTTAAATATATAAATATAATAAATATATAAATATAATAAATATATAAATAATTTTTACTAAAAAATAGCGGGACCGGGTACCCAGCAGGTAACGGTTCCAAAAAATGAGAACTGGAACCGAAACCAGTCTTAATCGGTTCCGTATTTTAGGAACCAGAACCGGAACCAATCACATCGGTTCCGGTTCTGGAACCGGCAGTTCCAAAACGGTTCCGGTTCCAAAGACAGGTACCCAGTTCCGATGCTCACCCTATATAATAGGGGTGTATTTAATCCATCCTTGTAAAAGTAAGTGTTAGTTATATGTATGTCAGTTTATATCAAAATCACATTATATTATATATTAAAAATAAAAATTAAGTTGGATATTAAATACATTTCTAACAACTATCATAAAATAGAAAATTTTAAATATTTGTGATTTTTTTACTCCAATAGTTATTGTAACACTTGTGATTTTTAAAGCTCTTGATTCACATTTATCATAACCATTTAACCGACCCAATGGAAATTTAATAAGGTTTTACTTTACTATCATAGTGCAGCTATCGATGATCAAATCGGGCGCGGAAAACGAGAGAAAAAGGGGGAAATAAAGCCCTGCGACTTGGCTCGCGACCTTGGATCGCGGCTCGGGCCACGAAAGTCGTTGTGGTCGATCATGTGGGACGTGCAGTTTGCCACGCGGCCTCAAGCCGAGGGAATGGAGCTGGATATTTAAATTGGGATTTTTGGGGTTTTCTTCATTGGGTGATATCTTCTTCATCTTTAGTTCGATTTTGATTATTCTTGAACCTAGAGACTCGGATTTTGAAGCTTCTCAATTAGAGATAAATGAGGATTGAAAATATGTGGTAGATCCAAGGATTTATGGTCAAGGAAACTTTGTAGAAACTTTGGAGCTAAGATGTAGACAGCTCACTAGAAGGTTTCAAGTCTTCATCCAAGGAGACTCAAGTTTTGGGGGTAAACATAGATTTAGCCTAAATCTAGCAAACTTAGTTCTAATTATTTTATAAAACTATATACATGTCAAAATATCTTTATTTTGGGGTTTGAACATATTCACATAAGTTCATTTCATATTTGATAGATTTTGTGAATATTTGTGCATTTGGGCATATTTGGGTTATCAAACCTTTTTGTTAATTGATTATTAAAAAACAGTGTTTTTCATATATTTAAAACATTATACATTATGTGAAATACCAACTACTCCATGTATTTCAAAATCCTATGTTTGTGGGATTTCAATGAAATCCCGCGATTTCAAATCCATTAATCCTTCAAATCAATCCGGGCTCGTCGGGTTTCGGATGGGTTCGGTCGGGTTTCAGGTATAATTATATGCAAAAAATTATAATATTCGATTGTTTTTTATGATAAAATCACTTGGTTGAGAGGATTGATAAATTGATAGTAGGTTTAATCTCTAGAAAAAACTACAACCGACTAGTATTTAGAATTTTTAAAGGATAATTAGACAAATAAATATATTTATAGAATATATATATATATATACATATGTCGGGTTTTCGGACGGTTCGGGTGGCGTGAAATCAAACCCAACCCGAACCCAAATATCCCCAAAAAATCCGGGTTTCAGATTTCGGGACATTCGGGTTTTACACAAACACCTCATTTTCGGTTCAGATTTTCAAACCATTCAGGTTTTGCACACCCCTAAACAGTAGTACCATGGTCGTGGTAAGACAAAGTGGGACGGTGTTGGTTTAAATTCAAAGCAAAGGGCTGGAATTCAATTCCTTCACTTATGCAAAGAATTGATAAATTCCTTAATTTGTGGACTTCAAAGAATTCCATCTATTTCAGTATGTGAACCAAACAAAGAATTTGATCATTCCAAAACTCTTGAAGTCCCTTGATTCTACGAGCCAAACTGTTGGATCTGTATGCCCATGACACTACACCTGACGATACGGCTAATGATACACGATCCCAAAGGGTCACACACATACAAGCAAACTGACCACATATAATCAAATGCAATTCGATTGTTTTCAAGTCAAAACGATTGTCATAAAATTTATTATTTAGTCGAAATAATTATTTCCGATAATGATGAAATATAATATATGTATATATATATTGATTTGTGTTTAAGCATAATATGTATTTGATACATATTATTATATCCTTTTGTTGGTTCCCGTTTAGTTTAAACAAGATTAACAAATCTATTAGTTCGAGTTTATGTTTGATGCGGAAGCGTATTTGAAGAACTAACAGATAAGTTTGTGTAAAAACAATACAGAACATAAAGAAACAGTGACCAGAATATGATATCTCAAAGATTACTGAGTTTCAATATATAATAAGAACATCAAGAATAGATTAAGAACTGTTTGGTGAAAGTGTAATGCTTAACAGGTTTGACGATATAAAGTGTAAGCATGAAACTTAGATTCTTAGATAAGTCCTTAAGATTGTTAAGGAAGATCTCAACAAGAGACTTCCTTTTATACTACTCTAGGGGACCATAAAGCATGAGCTGCTGTTAGAACGGATGGCATGAATAGTAGAACGGATGGCATGAACAGTTGTACGTGCTGTATTGCATTTAATGGCGCAGACGTCTATGTTGTACTAAGCCCTATTGAGTCCACTCAGAGTTTGACACGTGTTGAAGTTGGACAGGGCATGCTATCATGCAAGTTGATGAACAAGTCCTAGTAGCAAGATATTTCTTCAACAGTGGCAAGATATTATAAATATCTTCCAAGTATTCAGTCTGAACCACAGAGGCTCTGTAAAGGGTTATAGAGGTTCTGTGGTTGGTCCTTTGTAGAGCAGTCTTCACCGGGTTCCGAGTCTTTGGTCTCCTTTGTGCGTAAGACAGAGGTTCTGTAGGACACCTCTGTAGCTTCTGTAGCTTCTTGACCTTGATCCTTCGGAAGTGGCAGAGCCTCTGTAAGAGGCTTTCTTCACTTAGCATATTTTTCACTACTTCTAAATACTTCTACAATGAGGAAGATTGAAGCTAACAATCTCCCCCTAAGTAGTGAAAAATAAAAATTTGACATTTAAGTACTTTAGGCTAAGTTAGATAAGACAGAGGTTAAACAATACCTCGAAAGTTCTTTCATTCAGAAATATGCTAGAGACATTTTACATTTTAGTATTATGAAAGATAAACTGAAAATGGTTTGCAGAGATTTTGTTTGAGAATCAGATGTTGGCGTCTTTGAAATCGTTGTAGCTTCTGTTGTCTCTTCCGACTTCTCTGATCTCGTTGTAGAAACTGACGCAAAGTTCTCTTAAGCGGATTGTAGCATCAATCTCTCTGATGAAAGCATCTGCAGCTTCTCTGTCCATTTGCTCGGTATCTCTGTATTTTACAAGGTTTGCTCTGAACATGTTCAGAGTACTGGTTGCATACTTCTGACAGTCCATGGTCACAAAAAGTTTGACTTCGCCTTATGGGTTTTGAAATACTAACCCGAACCTTGGTTCTGTAATGATTGAGTTGGGCACTGCGTCAGGTGGGCAGCGATCCTCTGGTGGCCGAAGGTTCAGATGTTTGAGACCAAGATCCTTTCCTAGCTGAAAGTCTGTCAAACTGTAGATCATAAGCCTTTCCCTCATTGCTTTTCTCAACACTTGATAGGCTCTGGTGTTTGGCTCTGTGTTGTAGTTGTCCTTCGTCCATTGCAGAAGTTCAGGTAGATCATAGGGATTCAGATTCCTTAGGTCAGCATCAGCGAAGGTGGTTTCTGAATTGTCTACCCTTTTGACTCTGTAAAGATTGTACCTGACCCTTGGATAGGTTCTTGTAAAGGAGTACCTACAGAAGATTACATTTTTGATTTTGTGGATTGAGAAGACTTCTGCTCTGGCTCTTGGCTTTGTTCTGGAGAAGATGTTCTCAAATTCTTCTCTGATCTTTGGATATGTGACGTGATATGTTGGATGATTGGTCTGAAAGGGTTGTTTGTAGAGGTATTTGTATACCACTTCTTCCATTTCTTCGTATGTTGGACCAGGTGGTGGTGCTTGTCTTCTGAGACTCTCCATCTGTCGAACAACTTCTGCAGCTCTACCTGTTAGTGGAACGTCTGACAGAGGCTTCAATCCATATGCCCAGTCCTCTTCTTCAGGCTTTGGAGTTTGGAAGGCATCAAAGGCGCTCTTCATCAATTTCTCTGTAGGCTTGGGCAATGATTTCTTTTTCTTGGGCTCTTCTGTCAGTTTCGCCTTTCCCTTATCTTTGGCCTTTGGATGCTCAGAACCTGTTGCCTCTGTAGGTTTGGGTATTGGTGCTTCTGTTGGAATGATGGGTGTTGCCTCTGTAGGTTTTGACACTTGTGTTTTAGAGGACTTTTGTGGCGTTGGTTCTGTTGGCTTGATTGGCTCTGTAACCTCTGTTGGAGGTTCTTTGGTGACTTCTTCTGTGAGCTCGGTTTCTGTGGTTTGAGGAATGTCGAATCTTCTTGCCATTCGGAAAGATGTTGTAAACCTCCGTCTTTCTTCTGCTCTTTGCGCCATTCGTTCAGTCATTGTGTTGTGCATATTTCTTAGAACAGAAGAAGCAGAGGTTTTTGCTCTTTTTTGTTTGTAGGCAATAGACTTTCTTCTTGGGATGGATTGGGGTTTTTCTGTTGGTTTTGTAGTTGGGGAGGGAAGATCTTCTGAGGAGGAGGATGACAGATGTTGAACATCTACTCCAAACATTGTAGGGAATTCCACAGAGGTGGGTGTTTCCTCTGTGGTCTTTTGAGCTTCTGTTCCTCCGGGTTGTTGGTTTGTTGGACTTTCTTCCAAGATGATTACAACAGGGGTGGTTGTTGCCTCTGTGGTCTTTTTAGCCGTTTCTTGTACATGGGTTTCTTCAGCAGTTGATTCCACAGAGATGGGTGTTGTCTCTGTGGTCTGTTGAGTTTGTTGTTGTTGGGTTTGTTCTGGAGGGGCTTGGTTGATGGGTTTTGCGGCTATTGGTGCTTCTGGAAGTCCTCTGCTAGTAGCTTTCTCCCTTGTATTCTCCCCCTCAGGATGATCTGATGGACCAGGGTGGTCATCATCAGAGTCATCCTGACCCTTATCAGAAGTACCCTCTGCTCTGCAAGAAGCTTTGGGTTTCTTTGGTAGTTCTGCTCCTGCGGCCATTAACTTTGCGCATACATCATCACAGAGGCCGAATAGAGTTGCAAGCTCTGCTTCTGTGTTGAAGCGCATTCTGTCGACACTTGCTCTGAACTCTTTAACGTAGTTGGCATTTGCAGTAGTGAAGGAGACGATGACTTATGTGACCTGCTTTATCACATTCTGCCCGAGCTCTGTTAGCTGTGCTCTGGTCATGTAGTCTTTAGGCTGCATCAGCACAGTGTTGCGCATTGCTTCTTCTTGTACGTGTTTCAGGGCGTTCTGTAGATCTGCAGGTGTAATGCCCTTTGCTTTGTCGGATTTCTTGTTCAGTTGTTCAAGGAAATGTTTGACTGATTCCTTGAATGCAAAAGTTGCGGCTATCCCGAATTCTTTGGCGGCAGAAGTGGTAGTTGTTTCAGCAGAAGACTTCATCTGATTAATGGCGGATTTCACCTCTGTGGACAGATTGTCCATTTTGGTGTTCAGGTTTAGTAAGGCCGTCGATGTTGTCTCTGCAAAAGATTTGAAAGAGCTTTGCAACTCTTTCTTGGTTTAGTTCACAGAGGTGACAAGGGTTTGGAACTCATCCCTTGATACTTGTGTTCCTGTGGTAACCTCTGGAGGAACACATTCGTCTCCAGAGTGAGTCCATGCTCTTGGGACACCTTCGTTCACCCTTGTTTGTACGTTGGGGGTGGAAGGATTTCCTTCTGATCTTCGAGAAGAAACAAGAGTTTCAATCTCTACAGAAGTTCTGCGAAGAACAGTGTCCAAATCCACTCCAGAGGTGGGTATCGGAATGTTCTTCTGTTGACTCGGAGACTTGTCTAGAGTCTCTTCGTCTTTGTGCTCACTACTTCTCTCTGAAAGACGTTTTGGCCCTAAATTGTGCGTGGCAGAGGAAACGAATTCCTCTGTAGGGTGTTCTAGTGTGATCTGGGGCGATTGATCACGAACTATAGGTGAGTCTCTCTGAGGAGACTCCCTAGGAATGGATTCCCCGGTTTCTGTGGGCGCAGAGGTTGAAAGAATAACCTCTGGCTGGATGGGTTGGGTTTGGATCGAGCTGTGCTGCTCTTGTTCAATAATACCTTCTGCAGCTAGACCTGCGGTGTTAGAAGTGTGGGTTGCACTGGGAGGGGTTTGAGGATGTGTGCCTTCTACTTCTACGACATCTTTTTCTCTTTCTTTTTCTTTTTCTCCCATTTTATCTAAAGCTTCTGTAACCTCATCTTTATTCCACTGAGCTTCTGCTTGTAGCCTAATCCTTTCCCTAGTTGCATCATCTGACATATCGATTTCTTCTGTGCCTTCTTCTGCAACTTCTTCTGTGGTGTGGTGGTCAAGAGGTGGTGCATTCCACCCAGCTGTATTTAGGGTGTTAGCAATGCCATGGTGTTGAAGAAAATCATTTAAGCTACCTTGATGAGCGAATCGATCAGGGGATTGATTTGGTGATTGATATCCCTCTTCTGGAACTTCTTCTTCTGCAGTCTCTTCCTCTGCAGTTTCTTCGACCCGAGTCTCTGCAACCTCTTCTTCAACAACTTCTGTTGCCTCTTCTGCGATGGTAACCATTTGATCAAGTGGTTTCCCATGCTTCTTTTTGGTCTTCCTCCTCTTGGGTTTTGGTGCCCCTTCTCTTGTGGGTTTTGATTTCCTTTTCTTCTTTTCTTTTGGAGAAGAGGGAGGAGCAAAGGAGCCAACTTCTGTGGCATGAGGAGGTGAATGTTGAGTTTCTGTAATGCTTGTAGAGGTGCCTTCTGCAGTTTTCCTCTTCTTTGTTTTTGGGGTAGAGGCAGAGGCTTTTGAAGAAGACTTCTCTCCCATGAGCTCGGCTCGTTTGGCTATAAAACTAAGTTGGATAGCCATGTGTTTTGCCAGTTTCTGCTTCTTCGCTTCTGTAGAGAGGGGTTCTGCAACTATTGTTCCTAGGGGGACACCTAAACGCGGGGGTGTCACAGGGCTCGGTTTTGGAGTCCTATGATCGCGTATATACTCTAACTTAAGGGTTTTGTTCTTGGCATACTTCAGAAGCTTCTGTGACAGAGGTCTGCAGTGGGTGTAGCCATCTATATGATCGGTGGGGATGTTTTTGTTCATTGGGAACTGTTTGGGAGTTGGCCCTTCCATTGGCCAGTTTTGCATCATTAGCAGAGGTTCGAACAGGACTCCTAATATCCTTTGGAATTGCAGAGGTGGTAGATACTTAGGATCGTTCTCTCTTGCCTTTTTGGTGTTGTTCTTTCTGTCGATCGTATTGATGATCTCCTGCAGCATGATGGTCGAGTAATCGAGTGGGAGATCGTATTAGACCCCGTACATGATGGTTAAGATCTGGTGCGAGCTCTGGTCAATGCTGCCTATCTTCCCTGTAAGGCATCTGTTTAGGATCGAAAACAAGGTGTTCCACAGAGGTGGTAGTCTGCCTTTGCGGAAGTCATTTCTCTTCCTTAGGTGGGTGTTGTACCCAAGCATTTCTACAAAATGACAGATCTCGTCGTCTGTTGGTTGTTCTGCATATTTTTTCAGTCCAAGAAGACCCCTTGTTGGTAGATTGAACTCTAGAGAAAACATTGTTCTATTGAATTTGAGTTCCAAATGTTCAGATTTGTCTGGCTTTGAGATGTACCCTTTGATAAGAGAATCATCTTTATCATATCGGCAACTTTGCCAAAATTGGTTCAAATACCTAACAGGTATTTTCTTTGGGGTTCTTGAGAGTAAAGGAAAGAGAATATGGTTTTCCATGATGTGTAGAAGAAGGGCATGGGCTTCGCCGAAAGCAGTTGGTGAGGGGACCAAGTAGCAGTTATTTGACTTTATGGGTAGTACCTTGTCAAAATCTTCTTGAGCAATGAAGTTCTGGAGATGGGTGGTCGGAGCAAATTCGGCTGAGTCGCCGGAATCTTCTTGTTCGGCGTTTTTGGCGAGATGGGGGTTTTCTTGAGAGTTCGCCGGAGAGTGTGCAGGGGAGATAGCTTGAGAAGATGAAGCCATTTGTAATGAGAATAAGATACTTGCAGGTTTTTGCAGGGTTTCACCGGAGAAGAATGAGGGTTCGTAAAGATTTTATGAGAGGGTAAGCTTGGGTTTTATAGGTGAGTAAAACGGTAGAATTCGAAAGGGTAAAGATATTTGGCAATGGATAAATATTTGGAATCCGTACTTGAGTTAGAACGGCGGGTTCAACTTTCCATACAAAAATGTGCCATGTACGCCTAATGAAAATGAGACACGTAGGCCATGTCAGAGGATGACAGGACGTCGTGCGCGGCCCATTAATGCTAGGCGCATGGGGTTGTTCTTAGCCACATGATTTTCACTCTCAGTAAAAGTAACCGTTACTGTTACATAAATGTCCAATTACCAAATTCACAGAAGCTCTGTGGTTTACAGAAGATCTGTGATTTTGACAATCTTGGATTTTCACCCTTTTCTCATATATCTCATTGTTATCATGACTCTGTAGGTTCTATTTTGACCAAAACATTTGAAAAAGCATTGGAGAGGTTTATTAGGATTTTAGTGAAGAAATTTCGTTCACAGAGTTTTTGAGGCTCTGTAGGAACTTGCAGAAGCTCTGTCAGGGCCAGCAGAAGCTCTATGAGTGAAAATTTCTCATAACTAAAAATCTATTAACAATTTTGATCATCCAAGTTTTGATTTGTATTAAGAAATGGTTTTCGGACATATTTGAAAGTTGGTGTCCGAGAAAACTGTTTTGGAAAAAGTTTTGTGCGAGAAGGTCATGGTGTGTGTATTTGTGCGTAATCGGTTTCCGAGTTAAATTTGTGATTACAGAGTAGTGTTCTGGCAGAACTTATGTTGAGCTCAGCAGAAGCTCTATGACCTCAAATTTCTCATAACTCAAAAATTATTAAAATTTTTAATAATTTTATTTTTGAAATGTTATTCCCAGTATTTTTAGGACGTTTTTGACAAATTTTGTCCCAGAAAACTGTTTTCAAAAACCTTTTGTACGAGACATACCTTTTGGTTCTTCTTTTCTCGGCAGTGATGTCTGACTTCTGACGATATAGATTCATCGACACTCTTCTTTGGCTTCCCCTTGAAAGATTAACCTCTGTAGGTCATTTCAAGGTTTCTTTTTCTCCCCCTTGATCTAACCATCTCTGTAGATCAAGTAATTTCCTTCTGCTCCCCCTTGACCTATGCTTGGATCAAAATAGGATAAGTTTTGCATAGTACATAGGTCATGTTTACCAGAGGTTCTGTAGAGGTCGTCAGAGGTTCTGAGCAGACCCACAGAAGCTTTGTGATTTCAAGAACTATTTGAGATTGAGAATTTACATACAGAAAGAAATCAATCAAAGCAATAAATAAAGCAATATATTTATACACATATTTACAGAAGATAAGCTATACTTATAGAGGATTTTCACGTCATATTGATCATTCCTAACTTACCCACCAAGAAATTGAATCTTTTCTCGTCTAAAGCTTTGGTGAATAAGTCCGCGAGTTGGTATTTTGTGGGCACGAAATGCATCTCGATTGTACCGTATTCAACATGATGTTTCAAGAAGTGGTACCTTATATCGATATGCTTGGTTTTTGAATGTTGCACAGGGTTGGCAGAGATGGCAATGGCACTTTTGGAATCACAGAAGATGGGTATCTTGAATAGGATGTGGCCGTAGTCTTTTAGCTGAGTCTTCATCCACAGAACCTGAGAACAACAGCTAGCAGCAGCAACGTATTCAGCTTCTGCCGTAGATGTTGACACACAATTCTGCTTCTTGGAGGTCCAACTGACTAGCTTACCACCTAGGAATTGACAACTCCCAGAGGTACTCTTTCTGTCGAGCATGCATCCTCCATAGTCTGAATCTGTATATGCTTTAAGACAAAAGCCAGAGTTCTGTGGATACCAGAGACCAAGATTTTTGGTCCCCTTTAGGTATCTAAAGATTCTCTTAACAGCATCATAATGTGATTTCTTAGGATTAGCTTGATAACGTGCACAAAGACATGTAGCATGCATAATGTCAGGTTTGCTAGCAGTTAAGTATAATAAAGATCCAATCATGCCTCTGTAGAGAGTGCATTCTACAGAGATGCCATCTGGATCTAAGAATAACTTATTTCCAGTGGCCATTGGAGTTTTCATGGCAGAGGTATCAGAGAGGCTATATTTGGAAAGAATGTCAGAGACATATTTGGCCTGATTTATAAAAATTTCCTCTGATGTTTGTTTGACTTGGAGTCCGAGGAAGAATGTTAATTCTCCCATCATACTCATTTCAAACTCACATTGCATGAGTTTTTCAAAACTTTTGCATTCTTCTGTATTAGTAGACCCAAAAATTATGTCATCCACATAGATTTGTACAAGCATTATTTCACTGTTTTTACGTTTATAGAATAAGGTAGTATCTGTTGTACCTCTGTCGTAGCCATTGACTAGAAGAAAGGTAGAAAGTCGTTCGTACCATGCTCTTGGAGCCTGTTTCAGTCCGTACAGAGCCTTTTCAAGGCAGTACACATGCCTTGGGAACTTTGAGCTTTCAAACCCTGGTGACTGATTTACGTAAACCTCTTCTTGGATTTCACCGTTGAGAAAAGCTGATTTTACGTCCATCTGATAGACTTTGAAACCTCTGTGGGCTGCGAAGGCTAAGAATATTCTTATTGCTTCGAGCCATGCGACAGGGGCAAAAGTCTCATCGTAGTCTATGTCTTCTTCTTGTCTATATCCCTTGGCCACTAATCGTGCTTTGTTTCTGATGACCACTCCATCTTCATCCTTCTTATTTCCGTAGACCCACTTAGTCCCAATGGCCTGTTTCCCCCGTGGCAGACGTACTAGAGTCCAGACTTTGTTGCGCTCGAACTGCAGAAGCTCATCTTGCATGGTGTCTACCCAGTTTGGGTCGTCAAGGGCTTCAGAAATCTTCTTTGGCTCTATCATACTAATAAAGTTCATAAAGAAACAAAAATTAGCAGTGGCAGACCTTGTTTTTACCTTGTCAGAGGGTTCACCAATTATTTGGCTTGGAGGATGGCTTTTTGTCCACTGAGTTGTGCGTGGATGATGGTCACCAATGTCATCGAATTGTTCTTCAGAGGCTTCTTGTTGTTGTTCTTCTTCTTCTTCTGGTGTAGCCTCTATCATTGTGCGTGTCTTCGTAGTTGATCCTACAGTTTGTGGAATGATTGGTATGAGTGGTGGTGGAGTTTGTTCCTCTGAAGGCGTATAGACTTGGTCCTCTATATCCTCTGTTATTGGTTCTTCTGTGGATTGTGGAGTTTGTTCTTCAGCAGCTTCTGTGGTCGTTTTCCTTTGTGTTTCATCTTCTGTAGATTCTCCCTCGGCATTTGCATCTGTAGCATTTACAGAAGAAGATGACGCATTATTTGGACCAGTTAGAGTCATACCTGTAGGATTTTGACCGACAGAAGATTGTTTTGCAGAAGCTCTGATTGTTCCAACAGAGGGATCAATGTCGTCGTGAAACATCTCTAGAAATAGAAGATTTAAGTCTTCTTTTGTTTGTGAGATGCCAGAGGATTCCCCTTTAAGTCCGAGTTCTGAACTGATTTGCTCAGAAGTCTTCTGGAATGAATCATCAAAAGAAACATTGATGCTTTCTACGATCTTGCGAGTCATTGTAAGGTATACTCTGTAGGCTTTGGAAGTGGCAGAGTATCCAATGAATTTTCCTTCGTCAGCTTTTACCTCAAACTTTCATCTGGAATCTCTGTCGTTTAAAACAAAGCATTTACATCCAAACGCATGGAAAAACTTGATGTTTGGCCGCCTTTTGTTGATCAGTTCGTAAGGAGTCTTGATGTGTCTTTTCACAATGGTTGAACGATTCTGTGTATAACAAGCGGTAGAAATCGCTTCTACCCAAAAGTTCATCGGTAATCCGCATGCTGATAGCATAGTTCTTGCGGCCTCCACGAGCGTTCGATTCTTTCTTTCGACTACGCCGTTCTGCTGTGGAGTGCGTGCGGCAGAGAAGTTCTGTGATATTCCTTCTGTAGAAAGATAGGCTTCAATGACAGAGTTTTTAAATTTTGTGCCATTGTCACTTCTTAACTTCTGTATTCTGCATTCATAAAGAACTTGGAACATCTGATTTCTTTCGGACAAATTCAACCCATGTGAATCGCGAATACTCATCAATTAAGACAAGTATGTATTTCTTGCCACCTAAGGTCTGTAAGGCAATGGGACCGCAGAGGTCGACATGAAGCATGTACAGAGGCCTAGTGCAAGACACATCTGTTTTGCCTCTGTGGGAAGTTCTTCTGAGTTTTCCCATTTCACAGGCAGGGCACAAATGATCCTTATTAAATTTAACATTAGGCAAACCTTTAACTAGATCAAGTTTGACCAGTTTATCCAAGGTGTGAAAGTTCAAGTGACAGAACCTGTTATGCCATAACCAGACTTCCTCACCTTTGCAGGCTACAAGGCAAACTTTGTCCTTGTTCTTGGAACTGAAATTCATTAGATATAGATCACATCTTCTTTCGGCTCGCAGAAGTTCTATTCCAGTGTCTTCACTTTTCAGAGAGCAGAAAGTTCTTTTGAATTACACATCGAATCCTGTATCACAAAGTTGGCTTACACTAAGTAGGTTGTGTTTAAGGCCATCCACATATGCAACTTTGTATACATAAACGTTTTCTTTCTTTATGACTCCATAGCCTTTGATGTGTCCCTTCTTGTCGTCTCCAAAAGTTACAGATCCACTATCGAGTGTTTCTTTGTACGTGGATAGTAAACTTCTGTCGCCAGTCATGTGCCTTGAGCATCCGGAGTCTAGATACCAGATTGGCACATACCGCTTCTGCAAGACAATCATAGAGACTTAGGTACCCATATCCACATGGGTCCAATATTGTTAGAATTTTTCAAGTTTGCCTTAGCATTCTTGAAATATTTTTTATCTTTAGAAGAATCAGATTGTTTCTTTGTAGGTTTTGACTTTTGAATCTGAGTAGAGAGTAAACAATCTTGACTGGAGAAGTGATTATTTAGTTTGAACATAAGATCAAAGCAATGACAATATTGAATATGAGACGTGATTTGCTTGAACTTTTCATTGAATTCATTGAACTGAGCCATAGAGGCATTACATTCTTTCTTAACACTAGATTTCCTATTACAAGAAGATCTATGAATACTAGAATGTTGTTTGCAAAAGCTTTGTTTAGTTCCTGCCTTCTGTGAGTCTTTTCTGTGGTGAACATCTTTCTTCACTGTCACAGAGGAAAAAGATTTGTTAACTTTAGGCCATTTTCCCTTTTGTTGCCAAGTGGGATTTTCGTTAATTTGCCTTAAAGGTTTTGAAAATTTTGAACTTTTAGGATCTATAGAGGTCTTCTTTTTAAGATTTAACATATCAAGCTCAGTAGAGGTTTTGACTTGTAGATACAAGTGTAGAAAATCTGGGCAGATAGGTATCTCTATGATTTTCTCTTTTGGAGAAATAGTTCTGTTAAGAACTTCAGAGGAGAATTTAACATCCTCTGTGTCATACTGAACTATCCCTGATGTAACATCTGTCTCTGAGTTGTCAGAAGATGAATCGTCCTCATATACAGAGGTTGAGTCATTTCTTTCGACAGAGGCTGGATTTTCCGAGCATGTATCGTACGAGCTTTCTTCCTCTGTAGAATAACTTTCATAGACGGCAGAGGTTTCTGATAAGATCTCTTCAGCGAGAATTTTATCTACAGAAGATGTACAGAAGTTTTCTAAAACGTTTGTTTTCCATACTTCCAAAATTTCCTTTTCAATTGTTTCTTTAAGTTTTTCTTCTGAAAAGGTGGGTTTAAACTCAGGAGCTTCTGCCGATAATTTCTTTTCGACATTTATCATACAGACAAAAGCAACCTGCGTTTGAGTCTCTGGTTTATCAAACTTAAAGATACCAATCTGATCTTGTGTTTTCAGATATTTCTTTGGTTTGATTCCTCTATTGATAGAGGTTGAAGATGATGAATCTGTGTTTTCAAACCACACATTGATCATCTTCGTATGTTTCCTCAAGTGAGGTTCCACAGAGATTTTAGCCCTTTTACTTGCAGAGAGTAAGTTTGGAAAATCTGGTTTGTTCGTTTTTCCTAACACAAACAGAGAAGACAGAGGTTTAATTCTTTTGCCTTCAACACCTAGGGTAACATCATCGTACCCTATACCCCGTCTTCCTATTTGTGAGTTTACTTTCTCATACACCTTATGTGCATCTTTATAGTTTTTAAGTAAAACATCTCTTCTGCGTAGATCTTGCCAGAGTATCTCTCTCTCTCTCTTTGAAAGTATTCTTTGAGAGCTCTTATGTCTGTTGTTTCACTCCTAGAAACTGAAAGTTCTTTTGTTTTGAATTTAAGAGCAGAGGTTAATTCAGAAATTTGCCTTTTTAAAGGATCTAGATTCATGTTCCAATTCTTTTCTACTATTTCCTTTTCTTCAAAAATTCTGCCTTTTTCTTGAGTGAGAAGCCTTACTTCTCTCTCATTAAAGGTGAGTCTTTTCTGAATGCTTTCATTTAACTCTTTTAGTTCAATCAGTTCAATGTTAAGTTTAAGTGAATTATCATCTACAGAATTAGTACAAGAGGTAAAGTTTGAAGTGGATACCTCAGTGTCAGTGCCAGAGTCGACATCTGCCATGCCACAGAATAGGGCATTGGTGGTGTATTCATCGTCAGAGGTAGAGTCTGACTCGAAGTCCTCCTTGTTTGCCTCAAAATGCCCTTTGTTCGCCATTAGGGATTTTTGCGCATAATACTCAGCCTTCTTTTTGTAAAAAGCTGAGTCCTTTTGAGGGCGATTTGGTCTACTTCTGCATTCATTTGCGAAATGGCCTGGCTTCCCCCAGTTGAAACAACCTTGGGAAGGGTTTCCAGCACGATCGTCGGACTTCTGCCGGTCTCCACCTTTATCCGTTCGGCATTCGTTTGCGTAATGACCAGGCTTGCCACACTTGTAGCATTCTTGTTGTGTGTGGCTCACCTTGTCATCTGACCTCTGTCGGTCATTACCTCTGTAGTTTCTGTCGCTTGACCTCTATCGGTCACTTGATTCTTCTCTTCTTCCATCATCTCTTCTATCACCTCGGTTGTCTCTGCCATATCGATCAATTCCTGAACCCCTCTGGTTTCCTATGAACTCTCTTGTCAACAGAGCTAAGGATTTAGCTAATGACGCAAGAGTTATCTCTTCTTCTATCAGCTCGTCTTCTTCACTGTCAACTATCACTATCTTATTTTTCTCCTTCTTCTTCTTCTCCTCTGTTGCTCTCTCATTTCTCGGTCTCTCTGCAGCCTCTGTAGATTTACTAACCAATGCGTATGGTGCAATGGTTAGTGTTTTAGCCTGTGCTATTTGAGATTCCTGTGCGGCTAGTGTTCCATAGAGATCAGAGAGTGTCCAGGAGTCTAGATCTTGGTTTGTTTGTAAAGACATAGACAACTAGAGCCACTCATCATTCAGGCTTTTTAGAAACATGACGTTATTTTCTTCCGAGGTTCTGTGAATGCCAGACTTTCTACATTTGTTTATGAGAGAGTTGAATCTGTCGTACGTCGTTTGCAGAGATTCTGTTGTAGAGGCTCTGAAGGCATGATATTCATTTATGTATTGTGCCCTTCGGTTCTTCTGCGTTTTAGCACCCCCTTCCAACTGTCTTTCTAATTCTTTCCAAAGATCGTGCGCTGTTTCGCATGCATCTAAGGATTGAAAAAGCTCGTTGGGGATAGCCATGATCAATAATCTTTTTGTTTTCTGTGCAACTTCATCTTCTGCCCTATCTTCATCTGACCATTCTCCTTTTGGCTTAGGTTTTTGATGTTCAGGGATTTCAAGAGATTCAGCAGTAGCTGGTACTCGTGGGACTATTGTCATGGGAACTTGAGGAGGGTTGTAAAGATATTGTACGAGAGCTTTTTCAGTACCCTCAAAGAAATGGATCATTCTTATCTTCCATTGAGGATACTCATCTCGAAGGAGAGTAGGAGGCTTGGTTAGTGAACCAGCAGTGAAAAAGTTATTTGTATTTGTCATTGTAAGAGTTTCGAAGGTTCTGAAAAGATAATATGACGAAAGAGTATGAGTCTGATGATCTGGAAGGTTTTCTGGGTTTTAACAGTCCCCAGAGTGTACTTTAAAGGAGTTTTAACCTGGAAAAAATTGTTTCTTTTAAGAATACCACTTTCGAATAAACAAAGAAATGAAGAACAGGTTAAAACGGAATGATGTCTATCACAAATCTTGTAACAAAGAGGATCACTTGATATTAACAATCAAGGATAGCTCTGATACCAATTGTTGGTTCCCGTTTAGTTTAAACAAGATTAACAAATCTATTAGTTCGAGTTTATGTTTGATGCGGAAGCGTATTTGAAGAACTAACAGATAAGTTTGTGTAGAAACAATACAGAATATAAAGAAACAGTGATCAGAATATGATATCTCAAAGATTACTGAGTTTCAATATATAATAAGAACATCAAGAACAGATTAAGAACTGTTTGGTGAAAGTGTAATGCTTAACAGGTTTGACGATATAAAGTGTAAGCATGAAACTTAGATTCTTAGATAAGTCCTTAAGATTGTTAAGGAAGATCTCAACAAGAGACTTCCTTTTATACTACTCTAGGGGACCATAAAGCATGAGTTGCTGTTAGAACGGATAGCATGAATAGTAGAACGGATGGCATGAACAGTTGTACGTGCTGTATTGCATTTAATGGCGCAGACGTCTATGTTGTACTAAGCCCTATTGAGTCCACTCAGAGTTTGACACGTGTTGAAGTTGGACAGGGCATGCTATCATGCAAGTTGATGAACAGGTCCTAGTAGCAAGATATTTCTTCAACAGTGGCAAGATATTATAAATATCTTCCAAGTCTTCAGTCTGAACCACAGAGGCTCTGTAAAGGGTTACATAGGTTCTGTGGTTGGTCCTTTGTAGAGCAGTCTTCACCGGGTTCCGAGTCTTTGGTCTCCTTTGTGCGTAAGACAGAGGTTCTGTAGGACACCTCTGTAGCTTCTGTAGCTTCTTGACCTTGATCCTTCGGAAGTGGCAGAGCCTCTGTAAGAGGCTTTCTTCACTTAGCCTATTTTTCACTACTTCTAAATACTTCTACAATGAGGAAGATTGAAGCTAACACCTTTGATTTAAATGTACACTTAATTTGTTAGGTATATATAAACTTTATATTTTTTATATAAAATTTATAATTAATAACTAACTAATAAAACCATGGGTGGTTTTAAGTGGTTATTTCCAAACACAGTCCAAATGATTATTGTTATTCATTCTTTTTACCTTTTAAAAGAAAAGAAAAGAGTTTCTTTTAATTATAAAAAGGATCTCTATAGACCCTCTAACTCTTTCTCTCTCTAATCTTTTTCTCTTGACAAAAGGTTTTAAACTCTTTGATAGAATTTTTTTTAAAGAGAGTAAAAAGGGTGAGAAAAATACTTGGTTTTGTTTTATAAGAGAGAAAAATAACTACACAAGTTTTGGGTTTGAAGGAACTAGCATCCCTAAAACACGGTCGCTTGGTGTGGATCAACTTTGGAGGAGGAGTCGGTTTTCTTCTTCACCCTACATCAAAGTTCAAGCGTCAAAGGTTGTAGATCTAAACACTCTATGGTTGATGTTTTGTTTTTGTTGGAAGTCTTTGTGAAAATCATTGTTGGTTCTTTTTCTTTTGCTTCCATTGTTATATTTGATATTTTGTTTAAAGTTTCCTACAAATCTAAATACAAACAACACCTTATCAACAATTGTTACCCATAAATAGTGCTTACAATATAAAAAATAATGTTGTTTACAAACACTTAGGTGGCGTTTGGTTCACTGGAAAGTGATGGAATCTGGTGGAATTGGAATGTGACATTCCATTGACCAGATTCCATTCCAGTGTTTGGTTCAATCTTTTGTAGCTTGGAATCTCAAAATTTTCCATTGAATTCCTTATTTTTCATTCTTGACATTCCATCACACTATGTAATGATTTTAAAGGAATGGAATGCCTCACTAATTTTATTCCAAAAATACCCTTGCCCTAATTGATATACCTGCAACCGACACTCCCATTCCATCGACCCCAAATCGTTTTCTTCTCCATCGAGCCCAATCGTTTTCTTCTCCATCGACGGCAACTGTCGTTTTCTTCATCATCGATCGACAACAACATCGACAGGTTCGTTCTCTCCTCCTTTTCTTCTTGTCATCGAGCCCAATCGTTTTCTGCAAACTCAGTTTGAAACATCGACTGTGTTCCATGGATTCTTGCATCAGTTTGAAACATCGACTGTTTTCTGCAAACTCAGTTTGAAACTTCTCTTTTAACCAACGATTTACATATTTAGTGGGCAGTTGTGTTGTTGTTATTACTTGTTTCTCCTTATGCTTCTCTAATCTTTCGTATTTTGAGTTTTTTGTATCTGGGTTTTGCTATTGAGAGGTAATTTGGCTGCAATTCAGTGTTGGTTTCTTGCAATTCAGTGTTCATTTTATGATTCTGTCAAAAAAGCCAATAAACTATTTTCTCCACTCCTGTTTTGCAATTCAGTGTGTAGAGTATTGTTACATTTTTAGTATATAAATAAAGTATATGTAAATCCAAGATCTTTCAAGATAGAGAGAGAAATTATAGTGAGAGAAAGTTTGTCATCTGTATTAAGAACTGTTATGTTACAAAAGCTTACAAAGGGTTTATATACCCTTGACTATTACAAAGTCAAACTATAGGAAAGTAAGCTAATATATAAAAAGCCTTGATTACAACATATTATAGCATTAACAATCTCCCCCTTTGTAATCAAGGGCGCTCGAATCTTCTGTGTTGGCGATTCTTGCCAATCAAAATCTCCAAGCGTCTTAGAGTCAACCGAAAGTTCAATCTTGTATCAATCGTCTCTATTGCTCTCCTCAAAAGTCTGATCTCAGCATCATCAACCTGGTACAAATTTCTTCTTGTCTCCAAAAACTTCTTCATAGCTTCCTTCAATCTTTGATCTAGCTGTAATCGGATAATCTTCAAAGTACCATCTGAATACTTACCAATTTCATCAAATCTGAGAAAGCGTCTAACACCAGATTGATCTCTATACACGACTCCGTAAGGATCTTCAAGAAGAGTGAATAGTGGATAGCTGTCAATATTTGGTAAATCTCTATCAGGTCTTCTTACATTGACAACTGGCTGGAAGCTTTCGATAGCAAGTTGGAAGTCAAAGCATCTATAGAATGTAACTTGTTTTCGTAAGAAACGTTTGACTGCTTCCAAAGCCCTGAGGATATCATCAGTGCGAACAGGCATATCTCGAAATTGATGATACATTACCTCAAAGTCATCAATAGAAAGATCATTGAAGTCTGCTTCATAAAACTAATATCTCTGACAGTCTTGACGTTCAACGTAAAATATAGGATACCAAATTCTGACAAAACTAGCTATCTCCACTTTAAGAACCCTTACGATTCCATGCTTTGAGAACACCAGAAGTCTTCCTTTACGAATACATTTGATAAACATCAGATATTCGTATTGATACCAGGCCGGCTCCTTCTCAATCCCCAGAATGGCATGAATATTAACTCTCCTTCTTTTCTTGACATAAAAGTTGCGTTCTGTGTCTTCAAGAAAAGCATATCTCATTCTGGTGACTTGAATTTTTACTTCAAGTCTTTGCAAACGTTGTTGTCTATTCAAAGCTGGACCTGGTTGAAGAATGCTAGGTGGAACATTCAGAAACGGATCAGGAACCTCTTGATTTGCTCTAGACGACCCACCCTGAACAAAAGTACTTTCCGGAATAGTGGTGGTCGGAGTTGGAGAGTCAGAAACAACTGAAGGAATTGGTTGAACAGAAACTTCGGGACCTTGAACTGGTGACTGTACTATAGGAGATTGATGACTCACATCTTCATTATCAGAAAGATCTCCATATAGCATATTAACAATGTTAATGTCTTTTTCATCAACTTCTACATCCACTTCAGTATCTGAGATGACGATTATATCATCTTGATCTTCTTCTTTTATCTTCCAGAACTTATCAAACTTTCTCTAAACGTCATCATCAGAATCTATCTCGACATAGTTGGAGAAGAAGTTGCGCATATCATCATAATCTTTAGACTCATGCACGTGAGAAGTTTCCGGATTTTCTATAGACACCGGTGCAGAATCTGGATCTACATAAACCACGAGTTGCAGATTATTCACAATTTCTGGCTCAACATAATTAATCTCGGAAGCCATTGCCGTCAAATCTATTTCATCTAACAACTCATCAACAATACTTTCTGGATGAGCTTCTTTATCTCTTTCTTCGTTTGCTCTATCCTCGTTTGCCGTATCTTCAACAACTTTTTCAGCAGATTCAACATGTGCAATTTCTTCTACTCTTTGTCTCATTGAACTCTCCCCCTCATGACCTTGATGGTCCGGATCATCTTGGTCATGTCTTCGCTTAAGAGACGAAAGAGCGGCAGTCTGACAGGTTTCTTCATGCTTTGCTACACGATTAGAAAGTGTAGAAAGTGCTTCCGTCATCAAATTTATACCTGTCTTAATATCGGATAAGCTAGTATGGACTTCAGATCTGAATGAGTGAAATTCTTCTGCCAAGGAAGAAACTCGAGTTTCAAGTACTGATGTCTGAGTCGTAGAAGAATGCTCCGGAAGTGAAACCGACAATAAACGTGCATAGAAAGCATCCGAAAGTTCCGTCAACGAAATATCCGCAAGATTTTGATGAGAAGAAGGTGGATCTTGAACAGAAGGAATGATAGGCGGTTGAGAAACTGGACGACCCGACGGTTGAGATGACGGTTCCTGAATAACAACTCCAGTCGGTCTTCTTAAAGGAATCTCAAAAGGAATTTCAGGAATTTCTGACATCTTCCCTTTGCCTTTCAGCATCGCCTTCGTTCTAAGTAACTGTTCATCTCTTTGAGCATCCAACCGTTCTCGCATCTGCCTTAAAAACTCATTACCTGTCATAGTACCTGACGTTCCTTGAACTGTATTCGTTGCTTCTTGAACTGAATCAGTGACTTCTTGAACTGTAGTAGTAACTTCTTGAACTGATGCCCTGGCAGCTCGAAGATCGAGCTCATCTACTTCAATATTCACCACTTTTGGGTTAATCGGAATAGTCTCTAATGTATCAACCGTGTTACCTTCCGAAAAATCTCTTACAGATGAATGTTCGGCCTCAACAATAGGTTCTCGAAACACCGATTCACCGAAATTCATACCACCACCATTTCCATCATTATCATCATCATCATCTTCATCATCTACTTCATCTTCATCATCTGCTTCTTCATTACTATCATCATCTTCAGAACAACTCGATTCAACTTCTTCTTCACTTTGATGTTCTTGATCTTCTTGTGCAGTTTCATCCTGAACGTTCTGAGGCTGAAGTTCTATGCCATGTTCTTCACAGTAGTCAATAACCGCTTCATCTTCTGGATCAGCATATTTCTGAATTAGCTCCGGAGGAATAGGCATGAAATGATCAAACGGTCGTTTTAGCTTGTTAATGTATCCCATAGCAAAATCAGGAGCAATAGGCCAGTTAGATCTTCGTGGAATCTCCTTGTTACTTCTTAACATACTCCATACGATAAGCTCTAGAAACCGAATAAAAGGCAGGAAGCTACGATGCTTGTTTGTAAATTTTTAGTGTACAATCTCACTCAGCTCGGTCCAAAATACAAGAGCATAATCGACATGAAGATCATGTATGATAGCATAGAAAAGACGTAAGAAATGAAGACTGGCATTGTCTGTACCATAATGCTTAGCAGTCAAACATCTGATGATAACCGAGAATAACGCATACCAGACTGGTGGAAGACGATTCTTCTCAAAATCACTCACCATCGTCAATTTACCAACATAACCTAACTCCCGAATACCAGCTAACACAACTTCTTCTGGAGGAAAATCTTCAAATTCTGTAAATCCCGGTCTTGAGTCTGCTTCTGGAAGTCGTAGAATCAAACGAAGACGTTTATAATCAAGAAACGTCTCGTATTGATCTATCTCTATAAAAAATCTAGGCGGTGTAACGTTCTCGATCTTCCGAATAGTATGCCACGCCTATTGTAGATACACTTCTGGAACTCCATGTCTAGCAGATAAAGCATACCGAAGCGGATGTCCTCGAAGAATCGATAGAATAATCGGATGTATACGAATTCGGTCGAGATCTACATAATGATTATACGAAAGATATCGAATATAACTTGCTCGCGGAAATACATCTTCCGGAGTACTTCTACGTGCGGAAAAGTCATCCCCTGAAGATCTAACGGACGGAAGAGGTTGATCTCGAGAAGCATGATCTGAAGGCTCATTTTCCCCTTTCTGAACTTGATGATCTTGCTCATCATCTGAAGCCATTTATCCCCTGATTCGAAGATATGCACTGAATCACTCGATATCAGAAGAAAAGCGCAAGAAATGGATACGAAATGCTCTCAGAGGGAAAATCGCAAGAAGAAAGAGTCAAAATTAGGTCAAACTAGAATGTATACCCTTAAAAAATCATTATTTTAAAAAAATTCAAAAATGAATATTTTTGAACTTTTTCAAAAAAATGAATTTTCTCAAGTTAGACTCCTTTCACCCCCCCTACACAAATGCATTAGATATTTTCAGTTTAAAATGGCATTTGGAGAACATACCTCATACCTGAACCGGTTATCTGATTTGAAATTCGTGCACTGTCAGATATGTACCAATCATCTGAAAAGTGCTCCCCCTCAAATTAAGGACCTATGAACTTAATCCCTTAAAAATGATAAACAATGAATTCTCTCCCCCTCAAAATTAGGTTAGCTTTTGAACTCACTCCCCCTCAAAAACAGCATTAACTCCACACATGACAGTATGAAAAATTTCACATAAAAGATCAGTAACGAAAATTGAAATACATTAAATTATATAACATAACTACTAACTATAGAATGTTTGAACACCGAACAAATAAAAGTCAACTTAGTGAAAGTAGACATGTTTTTCAAACAAATGACATCAAATGTATGCTTTCGGATTCAGAAACAAGTCATGCTTGCATATCAAGTTACAATTTGTTCAGTTTCAACCACTTATTAAATCTATTTGGTGTGCTAGCATGTGAAATATGATTAGCAACAATCAAATGCACATCTTCAACTTATAAGAATACTTTGCTCTTACTCACACTATATGACTGAAATCAGAATTTCCACAAATTTATAAGTTAATCGCGACATTGTAATTTCCCCAAGATTTAAGAGATGTGTGCTCATTGGCATCTTTTATTTTGTGCACATTGGCATCTTTTTATCAAAAGATTTATTAAGACTAAGATACACCGTAAACGTAACTTTCTATCTGGTTCTATAGCAGGATTTGGGTCAGCCAATCCCAGACCAGTTGGCCTTAGGGGCTAGGTGTCGAGCACCCCTTGGAACTTGCTCTCCCAAACCAGAAAGGCTACATCGATATATCCTAATCCCATCTGTACCAGTATAACATGGCTTTCTATCTGATTCTATAGCAGGATTTTGGTCAGCCAATCCCAGATCAGTTGATCTTAGGGGCTAGGTATCGAGTGCCCCTTGGGACTTAATCTCCCAAACCAGACAGGCCACAGGCACAGACTTTCAAACCTAATGATTTGTTTTTTTATTGCATCTCAATCACTTGGTTCTAAAACGTTGTGCTTCCCTTATATTTTCATTTCTATCCGTCATTCTGACATAAAGGCTTTGTGAGCATCGTAATCTATATAAGTCTAGATTTACACAATTTCGTGCATATATCAAAATTTCATTCATGTTTTGCTGACCTTTCGATTTAATTCAGAAGCGAGAAATGAAGCAAATATAACTCAGATATCACAAGACTGCTTGAAAAATCACCCTTAACACACATTTTATTCATTGAATGAAATATTAATATTTTCACTTCATTGAATTAAATTTGTGAAGGTTCAAACTTTCAAGTTCAACATGCCGATTTTTGATAAAAGAAAATTGAAACGCTTTTCATCCAATGCCTTGGTGAAAAGATCAGCAAGTTGATAGTCAGTAGGTACGAAATATAATTCGATGGTACCCTTTTCCACATGATCTTTTATGAAATTATACCGCATGTCGATGTGTTTAGTCTTAGTATGCTGGACAGGATTCACAGAGATGGCGATTGCTGATTTGCTATCACAGTAGATTGGTATGGTCTTGTACAGCAAACCATAATCTTGTAACTGTGTCTTCATCCAAAGAACCTGAGAACAGCAACTGGCGGCGGCAACGTACTCAGCTTCAGCCGTTGAAATTGACACACAGTTATGTTTCTTTGACCCCCAACTGATCAGCCTATCTCCTAGAAATTGTACATGACCCGATGTACTTTTCCGGTCCAGTTGACTACCTCCATAAGCTATTTCCAAACTTGACACGTCCACATGCTTTTTCCTTAAAGTTAGATAATAAAGACTTATTGCCAGTCATATGTTTGGTGCATCCCGAATCAAGATACCACAAACGAATTGGCTGCACATAAGCACATCAAACAGATTTAGGTACCCATAAAGGTTTGGGTCCATTCTTGTTAGTCCTTTTCTTTTTAACGTCTTTATTATTATAATATGCATGTGAATTATAAAATAATTCATTAGTGAAGTCTGTGTCGTAAGAATAAAAATTACCACCAGAATGACAACTTGATGAACAACACAAACCATCATTTGCAATTTGAATCATTTGCTTTATTGAATAACGCAAAGAATTATTACAATTCTTATTATTACAAGCAAATGAATTCTTATTACAAACATCAACGTCTATGTCACTCGTATCAGAAGTTGAAGATTCTGGAGGTGTACTTTTGACAATCCAGATTTGCTTTCGCCGTTTTTTCATAGACCTATCTGAAAAAGTAGAATGAGAAGAATCAGAAACATTTTCAGAAATAGGAGATTGAATCTTTGACTTTTTCTTTGACCTTCTTCTTTTACGACGTTTGGTTTTGTAAAAATTTGTATTTATCGTAAAAGAATCATTTATTTTCTCCGATTTAATAACAGATTCAGAAGAAAGAATTTTATTTAAAAAATCAATCTTTGAAACAGTTTCTTTTTCATTTTCCTCGGAGTTATTTTCTTTTTCCTTTTCAGATTTATTAGACTCAGAATCAATTTCAATATTAGAAGAAGAAAAATTTTGTTTTTGATCAACATCCATTTTATCATCTTTTGAATCTGCTTGTACATTTCTTTTATCTTTATCAACAAAAACTTGTTTGACTTTTACATCTTCTTTGAGGCTAGAATTCATACAAGTAGAAAATATGTCACTTTCTAGCTCAGATAAGATGTTTTGATCTTCTAAAATTTCAAACTTAGATTCAAGATCAACGATTTTATTTTCAAGACTAACGATCTTAGCTTCTAATACTAAAAGAGGAATATATCTTTTAGTATCATACAATACTTCCGATTTATTCTCCTTATTTGTATTATTAGCATATATATCAAAGTAATCGTTTGATAAAGAATCTTTGTTAGAATTTTTAGACTTAGAAATGTACTTCGCATTTTCACGAGTATAAACAAATGGAAGTTGCATTTTACAAGTAAATTTCCTTTTCTCTTCTTCTAATTTTGAAACTTCATCTTCGTTTGTCCAATTAATCTTGAATCGGGGAGCGTATCTACCAAGATGTAGAAAGTCAAATTCATATAAAGTAGGGACTTTTGTTTTTGCATCATCTAAAAAATGTGGATTTTCAAAACCAAGTCCCCATTTTTCTTTTATTGACTTATAACTCCTTGGTTTGTTTAAATACACTGTTTGTTCCGATTGACCTCTTACATATAATTTTTCTTCTAATTCTGTAATTTTGTCGGAAAAATTATCTTTCTCTTCGGTCATTATTTTCAAAGATTCAATGCAAGAATTATTTATCTCTTCTAATTCTTCTATTCTCTTTTGCATTTTCTCTTTTGTATCAATCAAAATCATCTTTTCATCTTGAATATTTATTTTAAGCGTTTTGATTAATTTTGATTGATCATTATTAATTACTTTTTCAGATAGTCGTTTTGAGCGAAGCGTGCGAATAACATTTACGAAATTATTCATCTGAGATAATAAAAAATCATAATCGAATTTAGAAGGTACCTCAGATTCAGCGGTCGTGCTCTCATCGTCATCCTTTTCATCATCACTCGCATCATCTCCTATAAAGCAATTCGTGGCACTCTCTTCATTTTGAGACTCATCATCAGAATAATCCAAGAAATACTCCTCTTCCACGAGTAGAATAGTGCCATTCTCCTTCTTTTCCGCTAGCTCCAACTTCTTCTTATAATAAGAAGTATCACGCACCACCTTTGTCCTACATTCTCTTGCCATATGCCCCGTTTTTCCACATTTGAAGCATGTAACTACCTTCTTTTCGTCTTCCTTCTTGTTCTCAAACACTTTGGTAGTATCGACCTTTGGGACATAGCTTCCACCTTCTTGATTAACTTTCCTCGATCCTGAAGTAAACCGCAAATTATTATTACTTCCCGAACGATTCTGATACCTTTTCTGAAAATATTGCGTTAGAAGTATCATTGCCTTTTCGAGCTCCTCCGCATCATCTTCCACATTACCATCGAAAGCATTCTCCAAAAGAGTCTTCTCGGCAAGTTGACTAGCAAGTAATGCTATCAGGTCAACGGCTTTCCCTTTACTCTTCTTGTCTAACTTCTCCTTCTTTGCTTTAACCATTTCCTCATCCGTCATGAGAATTTCATACAATTCTTGAATTTGCATAGAAGATATCCTCACATCGTTTCTAAGACGGTGGCAATATTTGTTCCACTCCGGTTGTAAAGCATTTAGAAACTTCAAGTTAGCTTCCAACTCCGTCTTGGTGACTTTTATCTTATAAAGATCGTTTATCACCCCCCAAAAACGATCAAAAACACTCTTTAACGACTCGTTCTCCTTGGTCTTGAAACCTTCAAAATTTTTCATAAATCGCGTTTGTCGGAGTTGAGTTGCAACCGCGGAACCTAACATGATTTTCTCAAGTGGAGACCACATCATTGTTATATTATTTTTATAACAATCAATTCTATTATATATGTGGTTTGGAAGAGCTTGAATGAGAAAAGACTTGGCTTCCCTATCTCCTTGTGAACGTAAATTCTCTTCCGGGGTGTAATCCTCAACTCTCTTTAGTTCTCTATAAGCCGGGGCTTGCACGGTTGCGGGTATATCAACATACGGTTTCACAAACGGACCTTCCATCAATGATCGCATAATGTTTACACCATTATTTTGCGATTCCACGAAATTGATGAAACGATCTTGCCATTGCAAGAACTCGTTTTCATTTATAAGCACCGGAGGACGAATATTCGAACCCAACGACATCATTATATCGTTCTTGTATAAACTCTCTTGGTTAGCCATGGTCAACAGAAAGTCAACACTGGAAATCGTTTGAAAATAACCAAGTCAGAAACTCGCAACAGGTAGTAGCGAGAAGTAAGAAACTCGCAAACAAAGGTAGCGAGAAGTAAGTATTTCGCAAACAATGGTTGCGAAAAGTAGACTTGGACAAAATGTGGGAATCTGAAAGTTCACTTTTCGCAAAAGAAGGTTGCGAAAAGTTTGGCTATTCGGGTCAGTTGGTTGCGAAAAGTATGAATTTCGCAACAGAAGGTAGCGAGATACTTAGCGAAAAGTATACTTGGATGATGAAAAATGCTAGAAACACTGAAGGTTGCGCAAAGTTTAGCGCAAAGTGATGATGAATGTTGCGAAAAGTTCAGATCTAGCGAGATACGATCAAAATCTTCAAAAATCCTCTTAATACCAAAATTTCTGAGTAAATCTTGTACAGACAGGTTCGAAATCCAAATCCTAACCCTTTTTCTTCAATAAAGAACCTCTGAAAACCTCTGAATTTGAGTCTGAACTGATCGACCAGAGAACAAAATCGCACAGACCAAATTTCTTGAAAAACTCAAAATTGATGCTTAAAACATTCGAATTAGTCTTCGATCCTTGAACAAAAGATGATCTTCTCAGAAAAACGAATCTAGAGAACCAAATCGCAGAATAATTCGATAAAAAAATCAGAAAAATTTGATCAAATTTCAAGAAAATGAGATTTTCTTGATAAATCAAGAAAATCGATCGAATTTTCTTGTAGAATTCACCAAAATTTTCGTGATTGATCTCTAAAAATCTCCTCTAAATCTCGAATCCAGCTCTGATACCAATTGTAAATCCAAGATCTTTCAAGATAGAGAGAGAAATTATAGTGAGAGAAAGTTTGTCATCTGTATTAAGAACTGTTATGTTACAAAAGCTTACAAAGGGTTTATATATATCCTTGACTATTACAAAGTCAAAATATAGGAAAGTAAGCTAATATATAAAAAGCCTTGATTACAACATATTATAGCATTAACAGTATATAATGACTATTTATTAAAACGTTTTTTTTTGAAAAAAACAATTAAAATTATCAAAAGGGTATTTTGGTCATTTACCAAAATTTCATTCCAATTCCAAAGCTACATTCTGTGAACCAAACAGACAGATTCCAATTCCTTTAACAGATTCCATTCCAATTCTGTGAACCAAACAGCTGGTCAAACCTGACAACATTCCATTCCAATTCCTTCAAAGTCAAATTCCTTTGACAGATTCCATTCCATCCAAAAAATTCTGCGAACCAAACGCCACCTTACTTATCAACAATTGTTGTTGACGAATATTGTTGATTAAATAAAAGGCTTACTTCAAAACATGCTCCTTAGCGCTTACCCTATTTTATTTTAGGGAAAATTGCATTAAAATGGAATCAACTTTCACCTGATTTTTATTTTGGGGAACTAACTTTTAAAATCGTCATTTAGGGGTCTGTATCAAACTTTATGCTTATTTAAGGGTCTGGTAACCTGTTCAACAGGTATCGGTAATATTTGATATTATCAAAATGAAACCAACTTTCACCTGATTCCTATTTTAGGGAACCAACTTTCAAAATCGTCATTAAGGGGTCTGTATCAAACTTTATGTTTATTTAAGAGTCTGATTAACCTATTGGCCTACTAATGATGACATTTTCTCAAAACTGTTGTCAACTAAACTTCCACGTCATTATTATAATCATAAATATAAATCTAAAATGCTGACATGACACATATTTTTTTAGTTAAAACTAAATATTCAATTCATATTATAAAATAGAAAAAAATTAAAAATTAATTATACAATTAAAATTGACTAAAATTCGTTTTTTCCCGAAAAATTATTATTAAAAAAAAATACAAAAAAAATTATTTTTGTATTTTTTTTAAATTCAAATATCAAATAAAATTTTGTTTCTTATTAATGCAATAAAAATTAATGTGATAAAAAATAATTGATGCATTAAAATTTGATTTAAGAATTAATTGGTATTTGCCGGACTTATCTCAAAAGACGATCGAGGAAGAAGCGAGAGGGAGGGCTAGGGCTACGACGAAGGGAGGGAGAGGTAGTAGACGATCATAGTTTGGAAACCTAAAGCGGGAGTGAGACTATTCGTTTATGATTTTGATTTGTTAATGTAATAATTTTTTTTAATAATAAGGATGATTTGGCAAAATAATATCCATCTAATATTTTTTAAAATAATTATTTGCCAAGTCATATCAAATATTACTGATTACCTGTTGAACATGTTAACCAGACCCTTAAATAAACATAAAGTTTGATACAAACCCCTAAATGACGATTTTAAAAGTTGGTTTTCCACAATAGGAATCAGGTGAAAGTTGGTTCTCCACAATATGAATCAGGTGAAAGTTGGTTTCATTTTGATAATATCAAAAATTACCGGTCCCTTTAAATAAACATAAAGTTTGATACATATCCCTAAATGACGATTTTAAAAATTGATTCCTTAAAATAGGAATCAGGTGAAAGTTAGTTCCATTTTAATGCAATTTTTTCTTTATTTTAAAAAGTAAACCACCCATTTAGGCATTCACCATTAGATTTAAAATACATATATAAACAGTTAAAAAATGTTTATTCTAAGGTCATAGACATCAATCTTACGACATGTTTTCTTAACTGTTAGTCACATCTTTATAAATTTTTATTATCATTGATTAATTTGTATTTTCATATTAATCTGAATGGTTAAAAAATGTCCAAAGACTTAACTTAAAATATGAAAATCCGTTGAGTTTTTCAAATTTACATAAGCTAGCTGACTTCGATACTGAATGAACTCGCATGCTGGAGAACCGATGAGAGACATAGTCGATGCCAATATAGCTGTAGTTTCACACTTGAGCTACGGTTGGGCTATAACGATATGACGAAGTATAACTCTGAGAGGTCGCTTAAGGACCCTTAAAACCAATGATTTATTTGTTTAAAAAAACTTCCATGGACATAATTACTTATAATAGGAAAGTTTGTTGGTTTTTTTTTCTAGATTTTGTTCTCTATTTGAGATGTAAACTTTAAAAAACATGTCTTTTAGAACTGAACCAAATCAATCATTCAACATTTAATTTGCTTACAAAGTTATACAGTAAGCTCTTAAATGTCGACTTTTAAAGTACATTCCATAATTAAAAGTTAGATTAAAATACTTATGTATTTAAACATACTTGTTTTTCTTTTTAAGTTTAAGTTATAATATAAGATTTTAACATGGTCACTCAATGGCAGCTTGCAAGAGCGAAGTTGGTTGACAACAATGCGGGAACCAACCAGACTAGTAGAATTGATAACCAAAGGTGGACGACGCTCCTATCGCTCATTTAAAGTTGAACTTTGATGCATCATGTAACACCCCGATCTTTGGAAGGTATCAGTCTTTTAAGATAAATATGAGAAATTGGATTTTTGTATTGGATCCTAGATTGTATGGTCTTGTTGGATGGAGAATTCAAATACGAATCCAACGGGCATTTCCAGAGCGAAAACGGAGCTAAAACGAAGAAGTTATGACCAAAACAGTGATCAGGCAACAAATCGGGAAACCAGGGTCAAGTGGACGTCCGCATGGTGCAAGTGGACGTCCGCATTAGTGAAAGTCCGCTTGTGCTTCTGCGGAAGCAGCAAAAAGTTGGCCCGGGTGCAAGTGGACGTCCGCATAGGACTCCAAGCGGACGTCCGCATTGTGTCAGATGTGATTTTTCACCTTTTTCACCCTCAACCTTCCCTCCTCTCTCTCCTACCTTTTAGAAACCAAATTAGATCTGATCCCTCTCCTCTCCCACTCGATTTTCTCCCCAAAAACCCTAAATCCTCCATTTCTCTCATCCCATCTCCCTCTCCTTCAAGAAAACTAAGGTGGGTTTGATGAAATAAGCTTCAAGGGTTTTAAAGCTTCAAGATCTTCATCTTCTTCACCACTTTTCCACCATTGTTGAACTAACTTGGGGTTTTCTTCAAATACCCATTTGTGAGTTCATCTTCACTTCCCATACCTTTATTTTGGTAACCTCGGAGATGTTTTGTGGGTGAATTCAAGTTGTGGTAAGGTGATCTTCTCTTCTCTTCATCTATGAAAAATTAGGGTTTTGGTATAAGTTGAGATCTTGATGTGAAAATGCTTGGGGAATGATTCTTTATGGTTGGAACTTATGGATCTAGGTTTTTGGAAGATTTGGGCTTTAAGGTTCGTGTTTCTTCAAAGGAGCTTACGTTTGGGAAAAATCTAGATATTAGAAAAGATCATGACATCAACAGAAAAACCAAAAAAGTCTCAAAATCAACCAAAAAAATAAAATTCCTCTAAACAAACCAAAAAAACATTAAAAAAATCCCTCAAAACCAGTAAAAAACTTAAAAAAATCATATCGAAACAGTGGAATTAAGCTAAAAGCACATCAGACGTACGTCTAAGAAATCATCTTGTGTCTTGCTCAAATGGTCAATTCCATTTAGAAACTATTTCATTTCACAAATCGACATAATTGACTTTTTTCCGGGTCAAATCGCGCTAGCATTTCAGCATGATCAAACTACGACATTACAGACCTTTAGTCTACTTTAAGAGCATCTCCATAATATTTATTTCTAAATAATAATTATTGAAGTTTAAAAATACATAAGACTCACAAAAAAGAGGTTCTTATAAGAACTACCATTATAGATTTTTATATGAGTTCTTATTTTGATGAATTGGAAGTGAGGTAGCAACAAAAAATGTAAAAAGAAGGGTTTTAGAGCATCTCCAATAGCTATGTTATAATGAAGAAAAGACGAATTTTTTCATTTTTTTTCCAACAGTTCTTATCTTACACGCTAAAATGAATTTTTTTTTTTTGTAAAAATCTCTAAATTTAGATAAGTCTTTAAACCTTTATGGAAGAGAGATAAATCATAGTATATTGCTTTACACCAATAATTTTTTTTAAATTAAATATCTAAGAGAGAAATAATAGTTTATTATATGCATTGAATATTATATTAATATAACTAATGTCGAGATTGCTAAAATAGAATAGAAGTTAAAAATGAATATAATAGTTCACTTGGGATCATGTGAGACCAGCATGTTTTCGTAAGACCGGTGAAACTAAGTTTTTACACTTGAAACTTCACAGCAAAATACTGAGAAGGTAACCTTCACAGTGTTTTTGCTTTGAAGGTTGGTATCTTTTTTTACCTTCACAATGTTTTACTGTGAAGTTTCAAGTATAAAAACTTCGTCTCACCGGTCTCACGAAAACATGTTGATATCACGTGAACCCAACCCCATAATAGTTTTAAAATTTTAATTCATACTCTATAATATAAATTATAACATAATGGAAATACTCTTATAAAAATTTGGAGATGCTCTGAACTCTGAAGGGACATCCACTTGCAAAACTCATTGGTCATGGTCTAATAATAAAATTAAGAACCATTATAGACTCAGTAGATCTAAATAGAAAAAGAGCACACCAACTACAATGTCTAGGTTCTTTCATTAATTATGGATAGAAATAACGCGTTTGGAACTCAAAAGTCCTTTTCCATATATTCCTTTTCCATCACACTAACTTTCTACATTAAGTTACAAAAATAGTCCCTCATCTTTCTATTAATATTCACATTTGCTCCTTCGATTTTCAAATTTTGTTTGGATTAATGTGGAAATTTGCAAAACTATGCATCATGATACCTCACAGTACAAAACTAGCCTCCATTATGGCATGATTTGAATAATATGTTTGTGTTTCAAAACCATCTCCAACATATCTCTCCTATCTATATTCTATTTTGATCTACTCATCTTTCCAATCACTAATCCAACTTGCACTCTCTTTGCTCTTTTAAAAAGTTTCCGGAAAAAAAATTTCAAGGCCCCAAAAAGCATAGAAACAAGCAAAGATAACAACCCAAGCTCAAGTTTAATATCCATTTATTTGGAGAGAAACATCTACAGCGTAACTACGTAAGTCAAATGTCTATACTTTATCTATTGTATAGTGTCATATTCAATTTGTTTTTGTTTTCTTTTGATTCTTTCATGATCTACATTGGTTTCTTGATGTTTGTCATACTTGTGTTAAAATATGTTCTCGGTCGGTTAAATATAAGTTCGATAGTATTTCGATAATATACAATAATTGTACCTAAAATTAGGCATAAGATAATTATTTTTTTGTCCCAATAGCATGGTGGATATTAGTGTCGTCATTAATGAGTTCCTTGATGACATCACAAATGCGATTAAATTCAATGAAGAAAGTGTCCACATACAAATCATCAAGAACCGATCAAGATTGTATCAAGAACATCCTATGGGAAGAGATAAAGATTGTATCAAGGGCATAATGTGTGTTTAGTGTTCTACATATGATTAGTTTAACAGAAAAATGGTAGAGGGGTAAAATTTGGCTATATGTGACGTTCTAAAAAGCACGTCATGGCAGCCGCCATATATGGCACAAGATGCATCCGACCACGTAATTAAACACTCGTGGTGCGGTGGTGGTTTTGTAAGACAAATTCGTGCTACAGGGTCTTGAGGCGCATTATGGCACACATTTTTTCAAAGGAGTTGTTTGACTTATTAAAGGTAAAAAAATTGAATTTTGCGTGCTTTTTTATATTTTAGCTTGTTATAATCTCTTAATATGACACTTTTTACAAGTTGTTTCTATATATGATATCAATATATACAAGTTTTCTTCTTTTATATGAATCTATATTGTTCAAAGCTATTTAGGAAAAGTAGAAAACATATATATAAAAGGATGCGTTTCATTTACAAACCAAACAATTTGTACAAACTTTGCAAACCACTAAATTAGGAAACAACAGATATATTTATGGTAATTATTATGATTCATTAATAATGATTGTGATATATATATGGAAGATGATAACGTTCATTAATTATGATCATGACTTTAGATTAGAAAACATAATAAAATCAGATATTGATTAGAGTTGATGAACGACTAAGATTGATTTGCATGATTTGTACAATCTATTTGGTTTGTAAAGAAACAGACCCTCTCTCTCTCTCTCTCTCTCTCTCTATATATATATATATATATAGACACACACACACAAACTTGCCGCCTTAATTAACACATTGAAAATTGGCGTGACCTCATTGTAGCTCCTAAGGCTTGAAGTTTGACCTCTTCTCCACGCCATACCTCACACCATTTAGAATGTTGGTTATCTATGCGTACATACGTTGATTATCGAGATAGTATCGAGATCAACATGACTAATGAATAAAAACTTGGTATCTTGTGCATACATACACTGTACATCGAGAGCCTATCAAACATATATCAAGGGAATTGTGAGACAAGAGGAAGAGTAAATGTTGTGGAATTTGAGGAGCTTATTATAAGATGTCGAAAGGGAGGAGGAAAAATATTGGGAAGTTGCGAGAGGGTAAGGGAGATGAAACGTCCAAAAAAAGTTATTTTTAAGCATTCAAAATTACATTGAATGTGTCATAAATAAAATATCTGATACATCGAGAATGCTATCAAGGCTATTGGGACAATATATATCTTGTCAACACAAAAACTAGTTCACTCGCTTAGAAACCATCGAGTTTCTCTCACAATCATCAAGACAAATAAAAACATAATGTAATAACCCATGATCCAATTGTAAAGGAATTGGATGTTTGGTGGAAGTTTTTATGAAAACTTAAAGTTCAAGGACTAAGTTGTAAATAGGGAGAGTGGGGTTAAATCCCTAAAACCTTTCTTTATAGCCATTCTTTGTAATCGTGGAGGCTAAGAGAACGTAAGAAAAGTGGGTGTGAATTTGGAGTGTGCAATTGTAGAGGAAAAATCAAGAAGGGTTGTTGATTTGGAAGAGGAGTCTGCATCAATCTTCATTGAGGTAAACTCTAATACTCCAACCCTGTTTGTTTATGGTAAAATCTAGCTAATGGGTTTTGGTGGTAAAAGTTATTAATCTATTGCTTCCTATGAGGATTGGGTATTAATGTTGGGTTAGTTGTTACCGAAAATTGATAAGGAATGGTTTGGACACTTAACTCTATCGATTTTGAGGCTTTAAACTGATTGAAATTTAGTAATCGCATAACCTGGGATTCGACAGTTCGGCACTGTCCGGGAATCGCCTGTATCCAGTTAAGAGAAATCCGGATATGGCCGAAACCCGGATGGGGAACCATTCGGCTATTAGTCGAAACCCGGATGAGTTGAAACCGGGTGTAGTGAAACCCAGTAGAACTCGGGAGTGGCCTAAGTCCGGACACAGTTAAATCCGGATGAAATCGAAATCCGGTAAGAACCGGATGGAACTGATATCCGGAAGCTAGAACCCGGTAAGTGAAACCCGAGTAAGTTTCAAACCCGGACGAATCGAGAACCCGAATGGGTTGTCCGGCACTCAAATCCAGATGATTGTTTATCCGGGAACTGATTTCCAGACTCTGTTGTCTCTTTCGTAGGTATTCGGTTAAGGATCAGAAGCGTAAGTGAGAAGAATTAAGCGATGACAGCAGGTGAGTCTTTCTAACTGAAAAGGTGTTGAGTACATATTTTTAACACATGAGATGTTATTAAACTGCATGTTTTACTATGTTATGAAAGATGATTTGTTATGCATGCATACAATTGAAAGTGAGCATGTTATGGCTTAAGTCGGGGATTGTGTCCCGCAAATGCTCATACCGGGGGGTGTCCTGTTTATGCCATGAGGGTGTCCCAGTTTAAGGCAGTGTGAGCCAGACACATTGTCACAGGTGTGCGTGACTTCAGTGTGTGCCATTAACATGTGTCGTTCATACGTTTAAAGGTTTAAAGTTGTGAATTGTTTATGAATGCTTATAAACTGTTGTAAATGTTTTATGTGGCGTGGATGTGTGCTTTTAGAGGAAACTCACTAGGCCTCGTGGTCTAACCCTTGCTTTTAAAAAACTAAACCATTTTCAGGCAAACATTTAGTGGAAGGCCCAAGTAAGGGCAAGGCGAAGATGTAAGATTGGAGTGTGGCTAGAAGATAGTATTATTTATTTTATTTAGCGCGTTAGACTATGCGTAGTTAAATTCTCAGCTATGTAATAGGTTGTTTCCGCAAACCTGGTTTTGTAATTGTACGTCTGAGATTATATTTTGGGGTCGTTTGGCGAGTTATTTTATATTATGTCGTTTTGCTTAAATTGCTGAGTTGGGTTGTTACACATAAGTACATTGTGGTCACCATACAAATATTTAAACCATCGAAACTATCGTGAAAAATACACGCATAAATTGAAGGTTGGGTATATTAAAATATTTGAATAATCGCGAACAAACCAGGCCTTCGCCGAGTGTGTCTAGCTAGAAACTAAACACGAAAGTACAAATGAACCACATTAAGCACACATTTTTTTGTTATCCATGGGTGTCCGACCCAACTTGTGCGTACCTCAACTAATGTGTGTACCTCAACTAATGTCAGGGGCCTAGATTACAAAGGTATTTTGAAAGTTAAAACACATTTTTAAAAATTGTCGGTCTGAAACATATTTTTTGTATTTGGCACAACATTAATCATAGTTTTCCATATTTCCTAATTAAAGTCGTATTTAATCATTAAATAAATGATAAATAACCATGATTAGATTGGTGTACAATTAGGATGGCTTAAGGTACATGCCTAATCTTTGTCCATCCTAAAGGTGCATAAAAACCTGTCCACTATGTCCAATTCAATCCAACCTGAAATAAACTAACCTAAAGCTTTATGATGTTTAGTTAAGTTGGAAAATCTTCAAACAATAGGTATTAGACTAAAATAGGATTACGATTATTTAAATCCAACCCAGTCCACCCGATAAACCTGATACCATTCTTTTGCTTGGATTTAATATTATTTTTAGGTATCTTTTTATTAATATGTACATTAACCGTTAGACTATCACTCTCTTCTTGTACATATACTTTAAATCTCTTCTCCATCTCTATATCTCTCTTGCATTTGTTTCGTATTTATGTTAAGTAATATGATCGTATGTGTGTGAATTAAGAAAATAAGTTGAATGTGTTCTAATGAAAAAAGAGTATATATAAGTTGTAAAAACTAATTGATGATAAATAAAGGAATTGTGAATAGAGAAAATACCATATTCAAGGTTACAAACATACATACATGAATATTTTGATGTAACATAGTTTCAGTCCGACCAACCCAACTAACCCAACCTAACCTGCATAGTTTGGGTTGGGTTGAACTTTTGTTTGAGATGAGTTGGGTTGAGATTGTTCAAATCGTAAATGTTGATCCCAATTTTAACTCAACAATGATATATTCAAACCAAAAAGTGTAAAACAGATTAAGATTTGATTAATATACGGAAGCGTTTAATACACACAAAGAGGTTTGAATGTAATGGTAGATTTAACACATATGAAGATTAAAGATAACTTAAAACAAATATAACATGCTCAACAAGTCATCTTCATTCAAAGGATTTGGAATACACGAAGCACACACACTACTGTGTGAATTTCTCTCCAAGTATTTCTCTATCTACTCTCTAGAATCTATGTGTGTCGTTGCCAAAATGGCAGGGTAGTGCTCACTACATATAGTGAAGGTGAGACGTGAATAGTACAAGTAAAAGGCTGGAAAGAATAAAAACGTGGTGTACTATTTGATCTTCAGAATCTTCGTACATATGAGTGCTGTTGGTCCCGAAGGGTTATACAAGTTTGTAGAAGGGGGGGGGGGGGTTGAATACAAACACACAAATTTTACTTTTCTAAATTGTTTATTGATAAATCATTAACAATTTACAGCTTGTTGCGGAAACAAGATTAATGATAAACCTAAATCTAAACAAGTTGGAACACTAAGTTTCTTGCACTAAGAAAGAGAAGGAGATTACTAATAATAACCTATCTCAAGATAAGAAGGATGAACTTGTCCAAAGTTCGCAAGTTACTTCAAAAATGAAGTGAGTTCATCTTCTTATATACTGCATGCATTTAATGCATGGCAGTTTACACTTTACACGTGGCAGCAACTCATTGGTTGTATGTCATTGACCTTTGTTGACAACCTTAGTAGCCGCATATTTGAACAGTGTAGTATCAGAGTGGTTGTACGATTTCAGACAATAAGGAGGTTCTTTTCTGACATATCGTACGGAGTCGTGCAAGGGTGGTTAAGACAAAAGTACTTCGTACGGAGGACTTCATGATCAGCTTTTCGTTGATTCAGCGGTTTATCATTCTATAACAACGAATGATAAAGTTCAGCGATAGATGAAGTCTTGTACTTATACTTCACGTAGAGTGGACAAATATGAGTCTTCGCTGATCCGCATCAGTTCATTAGGAGACTTGTCGCTGGTTCTTGAGCTTGATCTTCGACTTCAGCGTAGAACCTTTGTTGACGTGAAACTTGTCTTCAGGGATCATAAGTAAACAACTAACTTATCAGCGATCACCATAAGTACTGAACAGACTCAGAGCATTATGGTGAACAGTGTTCGCTGAATGTTTAATCCAAAGAATGAGAGTTCCTATCAGCGGTACTGTAAGATCTTAGTACTTATCAGCGATAGTGAAACTCTGATACATATTGTTTACTTACAATTTTCACTAAGTATATAAGAGAGGGTCATTATCATATCACTGAGGGTTTGGATCAACAATCTCCCCCTATTTGATTATGACATAGCAACAAAGAAAATTGCTATTTAATGAAAACATAAGGATAAAAAGAACTCATACAATATTTGTCCCTTTTACTGTTTTCTGGGATCTTTTCTGTACTGATGGAGTAAAGTACGTTCGCTGAAATTTTTCTTTAAACTTTGTAAAGATTACAGAGGGAAGTAGAAAAATTACAGGTACATCGAATAAAATTACAAGTACAAAAGAATAACTGATACACTAGAAGAATGGGCGATCCTATCAGTTTATAAAGGTTCTTCCTTAATGAGTTGTTCATCAAGGGTCATTGATGTGGGAATCATCCAGTCAGGGACATTTACTCCTTGATTTCTTTTGTTCAGCGCTTCTTCAAAAATCAAGGGTTTAAGATGTCGTGCCTGAATGTCATTCTTGAAGTCACACCAGTAGATGAGATCTTTCAGCTGTTCGATGGGAGTGATGTGGAGCTCAGAGATACGTTGAAAACGCTTTCGTCCACCCCAGTCAATAAAGAATATCCCATAGGGTTTGCTTATGACTTTCCCAGGGATGAAAGTCTCATCAGGAGGAAGAGATGTGTCAAGTGCAGAAAGGTCAGGTTCAGGACCAAGGACTTCCTTCATAGAAAAACCAATACCTGTTTCGTTTCGAATACGAGGACCATCTTCTGAAGATTTAGACTTTTTCTTTGCAGAGGCCCTTCGTTTCTGACTTTCGAGAGGAGGAGGAGGAGGAGGAGGAATATCCACACAAGAATAGACTAAGTCGACCTGTTTGTTTATCAGCTTTTCAAAGTGATCTTTGTACTTAGACTGAGACTTCTGGATGGCTAATCTGATCTCCAACCATTCAGAGAGACCGTACTTCGTGACAGCTTCAGCATAGAATTTTTTGTACTCTCCATCTTCTCTGAATATCTCGATTTCAGCGATAGAAACTTTGATGGTTGATCTTCCAGATACGAGTACCTTGATTATTCTGGAAGGTCGATGTCTGAAGTGTACCTTTTCTTTGCTCCAGGCTAGAGTCGATTGAGACACAGTTCTCTTATTTTCAACGATCTTCTTGGCGTCTTCCCATAGCTGACGTTGAACTTCGATTGGAGTTCTTTTCAGCTTGGGGTCTTTTACTGATCGTTGAGTAAGCTGGATGGCGTATTCTCTGTCTTTTTCTTCAGCTTCCCTTCTTTCAGCGATTAGACGTTCAACTCTGAGGTGATCCTTGATTTCCCTTTTTGAAAGTTTGAACTTTGTAGGAATAGAAGGAAGTTGATCACGCTTCAGAATGATTCGCTGATCCTCGAATCTCTTGATCATGTCATCTCTCTTTTCCTGATCCTCTTCACTCAGCTTTTGAGGAGCCAAGGAAGGTCTATTTTTGTGAGAGAGCATCTGTTCTTCAGGTTCATCAGTCTCAGAGATCAAATCCAAGACTGTGATTATTTCTTCAGCGGCAGCTGGGATTATTGTTGGTGAAGTCGTAGTTGTAGGAACTTCAGCGATATCCTCAAATAGGGGAGAGGACTAGCTGAAACACAGCGATCTTATGAATAAGAACTTGGGTAGAAAAGAGATAGAAAAAGAATGGGATGAAGTGTATAGAGGTTTGTGAGTGTAGAACTGATAATGTGTATAGAGAGGAGGGATGTAGTGTAAGGAAGATTAGTGTACCTGACAAACCGGCTTTTTAAGCAAGATCGTCAGATTTTCATCGTCGTCAGCGACACTTTTTCCTTTGCCCTTGTCAGCTTCAGATGCTGATGGCTTTGTCTTTGTCCGCTCCCCTGAAGGTTCATTTATCTTGATCCCTTTAAGAGATGTGATCCTCTGAGTAGGCTTGACGATAAATGAGTCGTCATCATCATCATCTTCATCATCATCATTCTTTGGAGAAGAGGATGGTTCGTCATCAGACAAGTCGATGGCTTCTTCATCTTCAGCTTCAGACTCAGATTTCAGCTTCTTCTTCGAGTTGCTCCCCCTCAGATACAGAGGTAAGCTTCTCGGTTCCCTCAGGGTTTTCATCTCCCTGAGGTCCAGCGGCTGATTCTTCATTTGTCTTCTCACCCTCTTCACCAAGGGTAAGGTCTCCAGTCTTCTCTCCCCTGATAGATTCATCATGGGAAAGGTCTTCAGCGCTCTTCTCCCCCCTTTTCATGATGAGTGGGGGAGGAATGCGATGACTCAGCAGCTGTTTTTGGTTCCCTGTCTTCTTGGCCAGGGATCCCCACACAAATTTCAATCGCTGATAATCTGTTTTCTAGACCAGAAATACCAGGATTGATCTTCACGAGTTCAACACAATCCGCCGGAGTAAAATGCTCAGGTGCAGGAGCAGGGGCAGTCGTGTTGGTCAGGATCTGCTGCATCATTGTCTTCATCTCACTTACGTCAGTCTTTACAGAACCAACGTCAGTCTTTACAACAGACATTTCACCCTCTAGTTTTCCAACAGATGTCTTCAGCGATGTGACTTTGCTGGACATGGAATTAACAGTCTTTTTGATAGAGGTGTAGTCTGTGTAGATGTCAGCAACAACTTTGGCAAACTTGCTGAGAGTATCATCAACCTTCTCCAAGTCAGCTTTGGAGGCATTCTTTTCCACCACTGTTGTCAGCTTTGTAAGATTCTCTCCAGCGGTTGTTACAGCTGAAGAGTTGTTGGAAAGAGTAGTGGTGAGACCTGTCAGCTTCGTCTCTATTATCTTCAGAGAGGCGTTGATGTCTCCCAAATTAGGACCTGTAACATATAAGAACTTGTGAACAGAGGAAAGCTCAGAAGTTTGGGGTTCAGTTCCAGTGTATAGGGGTTGGTGTATACCTGCAGGAGGATTGGTGAATTCATCAAAATCTCGGTGTCCTGAGAAAAGTTCCATATCGTCAGCGAGAGTGCGTGGACGTATGGTCATCTCTGCAGGTCCTATACCCATCACTCCTTGAAGAGTAGCATCTTTAGCTTCTGGAGGAATGACAGGTGCTTCAGTGATAACTGGAGGAGAGTCTAATTGAGTAGAGGGAGAAGCGAAGGTTGAGAATGGAGGTTGGGTACGGAGTTCAGCGTTGGATTCGCTGAGAATCGCTTCTTCAGTCTATAGAGAGCCTGAAGGAGGTTGGGTAGATTCCAAGTTTGTAACCTCAACGTTTAGAGACGCTGAAGCCGGGATAGAATGGGTAGCTTGTTCAGCTGTGGCAGAGCGTACCACTGAACTTACCTTCAGCCCTTCAAGAGGAGCTGAGGAGTCTTCAGCAATAGATTGCTGGGGTTGCTCCTTGGTTTTCTTAGTTCTTTTGGAACTAAGTTGGGTGGAGGAGTGTTTCCTTTTAAGAGAAGGAATGTAGGTGTCAGCTGGGGTATCAGCGGTGGGTTTGTCCGCTGAAGGAACTGCATAAGTAGAAGAAGTAGGGTTGAGAAGAGTTAAAAGTGTAGAAAGACGTACCTTGTTTTCCACCGGTTTGAAGTCGAGAACCTTAGGGCCAACCTGAGAGAGTTTCAGGTCACCCTCTTTAGGGTAGCTGTCCTTCAGGCCTGTTTGGAATACGGCGCTGATGAATCGAGGATAAGGAACCCATGGAGATCTGTCAGCGACGGAGTCTACTCTGAGTACCAGATCATCGTAGATTATCGATGCCCAGTCTATATTTAGACCTTTCAGCAGTGCATAACCCATTGCTTGTTGAGGCTGAGCGACTTGATCAGAGGAGCCGGTCTTTGCAGTCATGCAGCTGATTAAGTGAGCGAAGATAAAATTCATCTCGCTGGGCATTTTAGACTTCTTGATGAGGGTCAGCTTCTTCTCGGGCTTCTTGTCCCTCCCAGTTTCCCATATATAGCCCATTGCATCGAAGAATGCAGTGATGGCTTCCCTGTCTGAGTTTTTCTTGTGATCAGGGAGGGGAACAAAGGGTTTTTCTTTGGTTGCGATGGGAAGGCTCAGGGCTTTGCGAATAATGGCAGGTGTAATCTTCATAGTGCCATAGTCAGTATCGCAGAGGATGCAGTCTATTGTTTTTTAGGAGTCTTTGGTTGATGGTAGCTGAGAGTGTCTGGCAGAGTACCAGAATTGGGATAGTAGTAGCTGATGTGCAGGAGGTGTTATGGTCAGGGCTGTGGATAGACAACAATTCTTCAGGAAGTTCACAGCATCATCCAGATGTGTGACTTGCTTTCGAGAAGGAAACTCGAAAAGCGCATAGAGGTTATTTGACTTGGTCCAATCCAGTTCGTTAAGAGAGAACTTGACCCGAGGAGCCTTGATTAAATCCAATTCCTCAGTAGCATCAGCAGCAGTGTTCTCAGCGGTGGTGTTCTTGGAAGTGGGAATGTCAGTAGATGCCATTTTCTGTATTATCAGTTCAACCAAAGATTAACAAATAAGAATAATCTTAATGTGGAAAGGTTTTCCAATAAGATGGTTCGAATTTTGTCCATTTCATTCAGACAAAAATGTCTTAATGAAGATTAGGGTTTTTCTTGTTTTTGAAAAAACGAAATGCAAACCAAAAAAAATCTTGTTTGCCAGTTTCCTTTGAAGATTAGGATTCTGGAAAAACGTATGAAGAACAAGTTTAAGAATCTGCATTTAAACTTGAAGAACAACCATGAAAGGTTGTGTTCATAAAACCATGAAAGAAATGATTTCATTTTAAAAAGTTCTCTTGTTTGATCTTGTGAAAACAAAGAGAAGATCATTAACAAGTTTGAAGAAATAGGTAAATAAAAGAAATATTAACCTGGTTCGTTGAAGAAGATGAAGTTCTTGAAAATTCGAGAGCACAAATGCAACAGTAAATTTTCTTTTTCTTGCTTGGAGAAGAAGTTCGCGTAAAAGACAAATATGAACCCATAATGAGTTTATATAGTGAGATTAGAGAGAGAGAAAATCTTGAGCAGGAAAAGATTTTCATAATGACACGGACACGTGTTTGCATTTGATTGGAAGGTAAACGAAACGTGCAAACGTGTGTCAGAAAAAAGAACGTGCCGGGGCTTATCCGTTGCAATGACGTCACAACTGTCCTTTCATATTCTTAGGATGTCTCTGAGGTTTTGAAAACTCAGGGACACTTTTGAAAACATGAAGCACTGAATAGAAATATCAGTGTTGGTTTTAGAAATTTCAAAGTATCGCTGATTAAGGAATAGATATTCAGCAATGCAATTTGTTTTGAAATCTTGCATTCACATGCGATTGTCAGTGAGACAAAAAACATACCTTGATATCAGCGAATCAAGTTTATTCAGAGAGAAGATGATAGAATGGGTTATAAAGTTGATTTTATCCTATCGTTGATCAAATGTGAACCGCTGAAGATTTTACTCTTCAAAATTCAGCCTTCCAAGCTCGCTGATGAGAAAGTTGAATCTTGTCTCATCAAGAGGTTTGGTGAACAGATCAGCTAACTGATAATCAATTGGGATAAAGTGAAGTTCTATATCACCATTCATCACATGATCTCTGATAAAATGATACCTGATTTCGATGTGTTTTGTCTTTGAGTGTAGCACTGGATTGTTGGCTATAGCGATGGCACTTGTGCTGTCGCAATAGATTGGAATTTTTGAGAACTGAAGGTCATAGTCTTGTAGTTGATTTCTCATCCACAAGACCTGAGAACAACATCTTCCAGCGGCTACATACTCAGCTTCAGCTGTGGAGGTGGACACTGAGTTTTGCTTTTTACTTGTCCAACTCACCAGCTTTCCACCCAGGAGCTGACAGCCTCCCGTGGTGCTTTTCCTATCCATTTTGCAACCTGCAAAATCACTATCTGAATAGGCGATTAGATCAAATCCTGAGTCTTTGGGATACCAAAGACCTAGATTTGCAGTACCCTTAAGGTATCGAAAAATTCGCTTTACAACGATCATATGAGATTCCTTAGGTTCAACTTGATATCGTGCACACAAACAGGTTGTGTACATAATATCGGGTCGGCTAGCTGTAAGATACAAAAGAGAGCCGATCATCCCACGGTACAGCGTGACATTAACAGGTATTCCTTTTAAATCCTTGTCTAGTGTCAGCGGTGGTGCCATAGGGGTTTTCATAGCTGAACTCTGAGTTAAATCGAATTTCTTCAGCATATCTTTAACATATTTTCCCTGATTAATGAAAGTGCCTTTTTCATTTTGCTTTATCTGAAGACCAAGGAAATATGTTAGTTCACCCATCATGCTCATCTTATACTCATCTTTCATTCTATCAGCGAAACGAGTACAAAGTTCAGGGTTAGTAGAACCAAATATAATGTCATCAACATATATTTGAACAAGAATGATATGACCTTTCACTATTCTGAAAAATAGAGTTTTGTCGATTTTACCTCGCTCAAATTTTTCAATATGGAGATAAGTAGAGAGAGTGTCATACCATGCACGTGGAGCTTGCTTTAAGCCATAAAGTGCCTTATCCAGTTTATAAACATAACCTGGACGCTTAGAATCTGAGAATCCTGGAGGTTGTTCCACATAGACTTCTTCATTCAACTTCCATTTAGAAACGCTGACTTAACATCCATCTGATATACTTTGAAGTCTTTGTGTACAGCGTATGCTAAGAATAGACGAATAGATTCTAGTCTTGCTACTGGAGCAAATGTTTCGTCATAATCTATGCCTTCCTATTGTCTGTATCCCTGAGCAACAAGACGAGCCTTGTTGCGGGTTACAGTACCATGTTCGTCCAACTTGTTTCGATAGACCCATTTAGTGCCTATCACTGTTTTGTCAGTTGGTCTTCGAACAAGTTTCCAAACTTTGTTTCTTTCGAATTCAGTCAGCTCTTCTTGCATGGCGCTGACCCAGTTTGGATCATTGAGGGCATCATCTACTTTCTTTGGTTCAGTTAGAGAAATAAAATTAACAAATAAACAAATATTACCTGCACTTCGTCGAGTCTGAACACCAGCGTTTGGATCACCAAGAATTTGATCAATTGGGTGATTTACAGTCCATCGCTGAGCCGGAGCGTGAGACGCTGACTCAAACTGAACTGGAGGAGCTGAAGATGAAGCTTCAACGATGTCTGGAGTATCAGCCAAGAGAGGAATGGATGCAGTTGTCATTATATTCACTGATTGCTGAGAAGTAGATGGAATGTCTGAGACATTTGGTTCAGAAGCAGGTATAGTGTTTATAGGAATAGCTGAGACCCATGATGTTTCAGCTTCACTATTCTGCATATTTGGAATGATAGTAGGACTATCATATTCAACTGTATGAGTATGAGGAGTGGGAATATCTTCTGAATCACCAAGATGAGAAAACATCCATTGATTCAGTTCTTCAGTATCAGCGGACGATTTAGAGTTCGCTGAACGGGATTCGTCAAACGTGACGTGAATAGTTTCTTCTACAGTTTGTCTTCTTCGATTGAAGACTCTGAAGGCTTTGGAGATTGAAGAATATCCAAGAAAGATTCCATTGTCAGCCTTAGGATCAAACTTTCCAAGGGCATCTCTGTTATTCAGTATGAAACACTGACATCCAAAGATGTGAAGAAAGCTGATTGAAGGCTTTCTCCCATGAAAAGTTCATAGGATGTTTTATTGAATCTTTTGACTATCAGCGACCTGTTTTGCGTAAAACAAGTAGTGTTGACAGCTTCTGCCCAAAACTGAGTAGACAGGTGAGAATCGTTGAGCATTGAACGTGCAGCTTCAATAATTGTTCTATTTCTTCTTTCAGCGACTCCATTTTGTTGTGGTGTTCTCACTGAAGAAAAGTTGTGAGAAATACCCTTACTCTCAAAGAAGGAATCAAGAGAACTGTTTTTGAATTTAGTCCCATGATCACTCCTTATTGAGCGAACGGTCAAGTTGTTCAGGGTTTCCATCTTTCGAACAAATGTGATGAGTTCTTCAGGGGTGTCACTCTTAGAACGGAGAAACATAACCCATGTATAGCGAGAGAATTCATCAACTATGACCAGTGTATATTTCTTTCCAGCGATGGATTGTTTGTTAACAGGGCCAAACAAATCCATATAGAGAAGTTGTAGAGGAGATGACACTGAGGAGACTTGCTTTGACTTGAAGCTTGCTTTGGTCTGCTTCCCTTTCTCATACGCTGAACATAAAGACTCTTTGGCGTATGAGTGTTGAGGTAGACCAGTGACTAACTCTTTTGAAGAAAGAGTGTTCAGTGTCTTGAAATTCAGATGAGAGAGCCTCTTATGCCATAGCCAGTTGACATCAGATGAGGCTTTTGAGAAGAAACAGGAGTTCTCAATGGTTGTTGAGTCCATGTTTATTACATAAACATTTTCCAAACGATAACCGCTGAGAGCTATCTTCTCCTTTTTGTCAGTGACAAAGCAGGATTCCTTAGTAAAGATTACTTTGTTATCCTTGTCGCAAAACTGACTGATGCTTAAAAGATTATGCTTCAGCTCTTCAACATATGCGACTCTTCTGAAGGTGGTTGTACCATTAGAGAGTACACCAAACCCTCGGGTATGTCCTTTTCCATTTCCACCAAAAGTCACAGAGGGACCCTTTTCTTCCTTGTATTCAGCGAGCATGCTTTTCTTTCCAGTCATGTGTCTAGAGCATCCGCTATCGAGATACCAGATACCCTTCTTAACCTGCATTACCAAGGAAGATTAGTTTTTCTTGGGTACCCACTTAATCATGTGTACACGTTTGTCAGTGGAAGTTGTTGGAATGGAAGGTTCAGCAGTCTTCGCAGCATTTGAAGATTCAGCTTTGTCAGTCTTCACTTTGGTTAATTTCTTAACCTCAGTGGTCTTCTTTGCCTTGGGGGCAATATTCACCTTAGCTATCTTTTCAGCTTTGGTGGCTGTGGGGCACTTACTAGCAATATGATCAGTAAGTCCACAGTGATAACATTTCCTATAACTAAAAGTAGTTCTAGGACCATTTGAATGCTGAGCTTTTGATTTAGAATTAGAAGGACCAACACCAAATAAGCTTTTGGCTTTTGAAATGGGAGGAACATTTAGTTCTTCAGATTTCTTACCAAGGACATCCACTCAGAGTCTAGGAGTAGGTCGCTGAATAGATCCACGCTGAGTAGATCCAGAGATCTGATTCCTTGATCCAGAGGAATAAATCACTAAAGCTTTAGAAGCATTCAGCTTTGGTACAGAGGTACCCTTCTGAGGATTTTGGTCCAAAGCAATTCCTTTACCTTTATCTTTAGAGACAGAGGTAGGTTTTGGATAAACCATTTTCTCTTTACCTTTTAAAGAGGTAGAGATTTCCTCAGGGATAGGCGGTCTAGAGGACGAACACTGAGAGGATGAAGTATCAGTGACTGAGGATACGAAAGTTCCAAATAAGAGCATGGAACGATCAGTGGTTGGTTTTGGAGTTTCATATTTGTAACCAAGACCACGTTTATCACTCAGGGGAATCTGAGACTTAATTATCTCAGTGATCTTTGTTGAAGAATTACACCATCCTTCAACAGTAGCTTTTTCAGCTCTTAATGCAGCGATAGCTTCTTCGCGCTTGATTTTGACTAGCTGATTTAAGTGCACTTGAAATCTTCTTCAATTTTAGAAAGACTTTCTATTTGAAGGTGACAGTTTTTAAGCTGTTCAGCGAGATCAAGGTTTTGATTTTCAAATATTGTTTTGCCATTCATGGCTTCATATAAACTTCTAGTCAAGAGATCGATTTTTCGAAGACTATCAGCTTCATCAATATTTGCAATATTTGTAAAGAAGGAAGGTGATACCTGAATTGCAGAGGTTGAAGTGGAGGGAATGTCTGAACTTTCTTCCTCATCTTCAATCTTTGCCATAAGACAGAGATTGGTTTCATCATCTTCAGAGTCAGATGATGATTCTTCTTCATCAGAGGCAGCCCAATCATAAGCCATCAGGCCTTTGCCTTTCTTCTTAAAGCTTTTCAGCTTCACATACTTTTCTTTCAGCTTAGCGTATTTGTCATCTTTATTCCTGGGAATAAAGTTTTTCTTTGGAAAAGCTGAGGGTCTTGAGACTTTCTTTGACCTGCACTCATTAGCGAAATATCCTATCTTTTCGCAGTTAAAACAAGTAGCAGTAGCCTTATCAACAGGAGCTGATGATCTTGGCTTGTCAGTTATGGAAAGAGGTTTGTTCTTTCTGAACATTTTCTTTTTGGCGAATCTCCTGACCTTTTTAGTTAGGAGAGCCAAAGATTCATCATCATCTGAAGAGTCAGAATCTGATGACCTTTCAGAGTTACTTTCCAACTCAGTGATAGTGATCGAGGGTCGCTGAGTGGAAGGTTCCTCTGAGATTAAAGCAACAGGGGTGCTTTTGGAATCTTTTACAAGATTCTTCTTAAGATGACTCGATTGCTCATGATTCAGCATTGTGCCATATAAGGTAGCAAGGGTCATTGATCTTAGATCCTTTGACAGCTTGAGACACATAGAATAACTGTCCCAGCTTATAGGTAAACATTCTAGAAACTTTGTCAGCACTTCAAAGTTAGAATATTCCTTACCAACAGTTTTAAGATCTATTATTAAACAGTTAAAATGTTGGTGAACTTCAGAGAAAGTTTCATTCTTACCACAAATGAAACTTTCGTACTGTCTTACCAGATTGATCTTTCGAGAGTCTTGGACTTCAGCAGTACCTTCATACTGAACACAGATTGTGTCCCACATGGCTTTTGAGGATTTCAGGTTCATGACGGAATGGTAGACTTCGTCAGGAAGAGCCATGGATAGTATGGATCTGGCTTTGGTGTCGATAGCCACTTTCTTCTTATCTTCGTCAGTCCACGTATGAACTTCCTTGGGTATCAGCCTTTCTGGAATAGCAGGTCTATTCTCAGCGGCTGGAACTGCAGCATTAATTCTTACAGGAATAAATGGGCCGTTTTCAAGATAATAAGGCATAGTAGGGTCTACACCTTCTAAGAAGAGAGTCATCCTATTTTTCCATAGATTAAAATTATCTCTGGAGAATCTAGGGGGTTTTGCAAGAGAACCATTGTCAATATAGTTTGTGTTTGTGTTGGCAGCCATTTTAGGAAATAGCAAGGAAGAGAAATCTTAGTATAAATTAGATCTTGTTTATGAGATTAAACAAATCCGCTCTGATACCACTTGTTGGTCCCGAAGGGTTATACAAGTTTGTAGAAGGGGGGGGGGGGGGGTTGAATACAAACACACAGATTTTACTTTTCTAAATTGTTTATTGATAAATCATTAACAATTTACAGCTTGTTGCGGAAACAAGATTAAGGATAAACCTAAATCTAAACAAGTTGGAACACTAAGTTTCTTGCACTAAGAAAGAGAAGGAGATTACTAATAATAACCTATCTCAAGATAAGAAGGATGAACTTGTCCAGAGTTAGCAAGTTACTTCAAAAATGAAGTGAGTTCATCTTCTTATATACTGCATGCATTTAATGCATGGCAGTTTACACTTTACACGTGGCATCAGCTCATTGGTTGTATGTCATTGACCTTTGTTGACAACCTTAGTAGCCGTATGTTTGAACAATGTAGTATCAGAGTGGTTGTACGATTTCAGACAATAAGGAGGTTCTTTTCTGACATATCATACGGAGTCGTGCAAGGGTGGTTAAGACAAAAGTACTTTGTACGGAGGACTTCATGATCAGCTTTTCGTTGATTCAGCGGTTTATCATTCTATAACAGCGAATGATAAAGTTCAGCGATAGCTGAAGTCTTGTACTTATACTTCACGTAGAGTGGACAAATCTGAGTCTTCGCTGATCCGCATCAGTTCATTAGGAGACTTGTCGCTGGTTCTTGAGCTTGATCTTCGACTTCAGCGTAGAACCTATGTTGACGTGAAACTTGTCTTCAGGGATCATAAGTAAACAACTAACTTATCAGCGATCACCATAAGTATTGAACAGACTCAGAGCATTATGGTGAACAGTGTTCGCTAAATGTTTAATCCAAAGAGTGAGAGTTCCTATCAGCGGTACTGTAAGATATTAGTACTTATCAGCGATAGTGAAACTCTGATACATATTGTTTACTTACAATTTTCACTAAGTATATAAGAGAGGGTCATTATCAAATCACTGAGGGTTTGGATCAACAAGTTCATGTGAGAGGCACATGCTCGTTGTGTCTGAATATGCATAAGTCTTCATCCTCGGGAAATTTGGCCACATAGAGGCTCTGTGGTCCGATAATCTTCAGGTTTGGCTCGAGTTCTCGGGGAATGATTGACAGAAGCTTCGAGTCTTGGGCGGATAGTCCTTGATGTATCCGGCAGAGGTCTTATGCGATCTTGTTCTTAGCACACTTTTTCAATACTTCTAAGTCTAAACTATTGGAGCTAACAATCTCCCCCTAAGTATTGAAAAAGGAAAATTGACAGAACTAAAATTAAGCTAAGGCTAAAAAGAACAAGATGTGTAAATTTCAACCTATGGATCCCAGATTAACAAGTGCAATAATATGAATCAACACAAATCAATAGACATCATAAATCTTACTTTGAATTGATGAACATAAAGCTTAGAATGTAGCCATACAATGCAATAGGTAATCAATAATAGTGATTAGGTCATTAAACCCTAATCATAACACTAAGCCATCTATTTATACCCTAACTAGGATATTTACAAGAAATGGCAATATTAGTCCCTCAACTTCTATTCCACTAACATGAGACCTAACAATCCCCCCTTGGAATTGAAGTTCGATCTCACGCCAGTTACGGACATATCGCTTTCGAATAGCGAACAAAATCTCGAAGTGCCTGATGGAGTTTCTGATCTCTAGCCTTTCTTCAATCGCTTTGAGAAGCTCCTCAGCTAGATATTTTTTGACATTCACGTAGTTCTCTGACGACACTCTCTCTTCATCTTCAATGATCTTTTTTAACAAGTATGAATGTTCATCAAGGTTCCCTCACTGAATTTGTGCAGCTCGCTGATCCTCATATATCGTTTCTCCCCTTTGTCATTCAGATACACGATCCCTGTTTCTGGTTTGGATAGGATAGTAAGTACCTGTACGTCTTCGAGAAGATTCAGCTTGGGCTTCGGTATGTTGATCTTCTTCTGATTGCTTTCTAAACCCAACTGGAAGTCGTTGATGTTGGCGAGGGTGATTATGCACTTCATGAATCTTTTTATCGTCTCGAGGGATTTGGTGTATGGTAACGGTCGGATGGTGCGGGTCTTTAGCTCTTTGAGTAGTACCGGGAAGTCGTTCAGATTCAGATGTCTGAAGTCGGCTTCCGTGAATATCCATTCCTTTCCGTCATCCCTTTTTTACAGTGAAAACAGGGAACCATACGCTTAGAACTTTGTCTGACATGATCTTCACGATTTCGGTTATTCTGTGTCACGTTCGGACTTCATGGACCATTCTGCATCTCTTCATTACTTCCAAATTCTGTGTGCGCACTGGATCTTTCAGAAATGAGACCCCATGGCACATGACCGGGTCAAGAGGCCTAATCCAGTAAGCAAATATCTTCTTCTGTGATTCCTCCAAGTATGGAACCAAGATCCGGACTCTCTCCCAATGGGCTGGTTGAGCAGGTTGGGGTTGAGCCGTTTCCTGGTCTGGAGTTGGAAGTTCGGATGTACCTGCAGTATCGTGTAAATCATGCTGAGAGATAGATACATGTTCACTCTGAAGGAGGAACTGGTCGTAGTCGTCTTCGTTCATGAACTCGCCTTCATCAGAGAAATTCCAAAGAGCATCTGTCTCTGATTGGATGGCTAGCACTGCTTTCTCTCTCCATTCTCTTTCTAATTCCAGATTGCCAGCAGAGTCCTCATCAATTAAATCCAGGACTGGGCTTTCCGGAACCGTCAGCATTAAGATCTCTCCTGGTTGACCCTTGGGCTTTTCAACCGTTGGGTCTGCTGACTCTGGCACTGATTCTCTGACCGGTGTTGATAGCTCCATATCCTGAACCATTTCTGAGTTGTCTGGCTGTTGTTGTGGTTCAGGTTCGGCTGGAGTGACGGTTGAAGGTTCTGTCGCTGAGGTTGACAACTCAGTCAGTCTAAGTCTTTTCTCCCCCTCATGTTGGTCAGGATCCTCCTGATCATCATGTCGTCGTTTGGCGCCCTGTGCCTGACCCTTACACGTGTTTTCTAAGCTGGTGACAGTGCTTAGAATACACCTATAGACGTGTGCTAATTAAACCTCAAAGCAAGTATACAATGAGATCTAATATCATCTTTCAAGTAATAAAGTGGTAAAATACCAGATATCGTCCCACAGAGATTGGAGTAAAAGTTCAATAAAAAGTAGAAGAAGGAAATGATTTCAGATGGCGAATTGGAAGAGATTGATTTGTTTTGTTTGGATTGTCACTTTGATGTTGTTAACAGATAATAAAGCAAGCACGGGTGTAAAACTTCAAGGTGGGACTTAAACACAAATTCCAGCGGGCTATGCTGCAGGAATGCTGCAACATGTAGTTTTGTCATAACTAGATCCACCATCTATTTTGAGAGTATTCCTCCCGGACTTCAGTATTCCCACTACTGTTTAGATTCAACTAGACACATCTCTGTGTAGTCTCCAGCTATTTATAGTGGGGGATAAAGTTCTCAAAATATATGGACGACCAAATCTCTTTGTATCAAAAACCGCTCTCTCGAGCCGATTCCCATATCATTCAAGTTGGTGTGTTCCAAGTGGCTTATCTCTAAGTCCACTACACTTTAACACCTTGGATTGGTGATCACTTGTCGAGAATAAATCAGTTTTGAAAAACATGGATGATAACTGTCACTTTATCAGTAACTCTGTCAAGTCTACTTCCCAAATCATTCAAACTGACGTGCATTCAATGGCTTATCTCTAAGTCCACGACACTTTAACACTTTAGCAAGTGATCAATTCGTCAAGAAGTGTCATTGGTTTTTATAAAACTTGAATGAAAAAATGGAACATTGTTATTGCGAAACAACGTCCACCTTTCTTTGATTTAAAATCACACCTTTCCGTTTAACACCCGAACTAATAAATTTAGCTACTCATAACGTAAAGTAAAGAAAACAATAAATGACATAAATTAAATTGCATAAATGTAAATGACTTGGAATGTAAATTGCAAAAATAATAAATGACTTAGAATGTAAATTGCAAGAATAATAAATGCCTTGTAATGTAAATTGCAAGAATTAACAGATGGAAAGTAAATGAGCAAGAGTTGTAAACAAAAGCACTTGGATTATAACACTTAATGTTGCAAGACTTCAAGAGAAAAATCTCTAAAGACTTGGAATCACTAAGAATAATAACAAAGATGGTAAATGACTAACCCCAACCTCTCCTTATATAGGAAGGAAGAGGAAGGGCACAAAAGTAAAATTACACTAACTTGGTCCCAAAGTCTTTAAGATAACAAGTACATAAAGTAAAAAGTCTTGAAAATACAAAAGGGGTTTGCAGTTAATTAACTCCAGCTGGATTTATGATCCTGGAAGCTGCTTCATTCAGTACCAAAAAGCCACTCTGTCTTTAAGAGTTCAGCCCCACGTTCCAAAAGAGTAGTCTGCCAGGCATGTCATGCTGCAGCATGCTGCAGCATGGATCTGCACTATGAAATCTGTCAAAATGAACAACAATCAGCCATTCCCCATCATAAAACAGACCATTCACTACTCTAGCTCCAATAAACAATAAAATGGAAAAGAAGTAAATAAAATGACTCAAAGTTAGGGATATTAAAGATAAAAGGACTCAAAATGGAAAGAAAAAGACCTAATATGCATTAAATAATTAATGCATATTGTTAATGCCAAAAACCGTCCAGAAGGATAACTTAAGGTTGATTGTGGAGCTTAACAACTAAAGAAAGGAATCTTACGACAAAGCGTGCGACAAGGACAAAAAATCGTAAAGAGACAGAGATTTTGGTGACGCGGTAAAAACCTCAACGAGGAAAAAACCCGCGGACGACTGTGGAAGTCGTCGCTGCACTATGGTCGCCAAACATGGGCGATATCCTTTGTTTCAGGTGTCGATCGTACAGTGATTACAATACAAATGACTTGAAATGTAAAAATAACAAGTGTGTCGAATGTAAAACTAGTGTGTCGTGTGCTAAGACTGCTGGTCGAGAGTGTGAGTCGTGCGTCGAGAGCGATCACTGGAGAGAAATTCCTTTGCTTCGGATGTTCTTGAGTACGCAGTGTGCTTCTGGAGTTCGGTGATGATAGATTTTTTTTCAAATGATAGCTTTGTCCTCGTATTTATAGTCTTCGAGTTCTTTAATGACTTCCTGATTTCTTCTAGTAACGGTCGTACCGGTCATCGTTGTTTTAATGCTCATAACTGCTCTGTCGGTTTCGTCCGTTGGCTATGAATGATGTTGACCTGCATTGAATGATGAAAACGTAACAGAAATGTCGCGTGTTAGTTGGTCGAGGTCGTATGTTTCTACATGACGGTCGAGTGTCGAGAGGTACTTTCGACTATGGCTTCGGTCCAAGGACAAAGTGTTTTCGATTTAACTTTGTTACAAGAGGAGTGTAATGAATGTTTTTAACGTCTTGGTCGTGGTCGAGGCTGGTGGATTTTTGCCCAAACAGTTTGCCCCCAAAATTTGAAAAAGTGGAGTGACAAATTTGAATTTCAAAAGTTTTTTAAATTTTGCCAGTGACACGTGTAAAAAATCCTTTCAGTTGCCTTGGAACAGGATCGGTCCAATTCTAACCGAATGGGAAGTCGAAGAGAGGATAAGGTCATGATTTCATGCTGACGTATAATCGTGCAAAACAGCTGTATTCGCCAGGTGTCGGCGATCTGTCGAGCATTCGAAAAGGCAGGGGCACGTGTCGGCTATCGAGAGGTTCGACCTGACACGATTTTTAGCATAAATAGAGATCTTCGACGGATCCTTTCCCTTTATGATTTTGGAGAGTTTTGAGAACGAGATTCTTCCGGGATTCTTTGTTGCTCTTTGTTCAATATTTTCTAATCTTGCAAGAATCTCTGTCTTACTTAGATTTTCGTGGCTTTTGAGCACCTATATAGGGTATAGTTTTGAAATCTTTTACTCGTCTTTTAGCTAAGACATTCATGTTTGGGTTTATCATTGACTCAACTAATGCCCTAGTTCTGAAGACTTTTGGCCTTTTTCGTTTTTTAAGTTTATCTTGTGATGTTCATCTTTTATATATTCTCAGGAGAATCGTAGATGAAGGTGCCGACGATCTCGGCTAAAAGAGCAGCTCAACTCGATTTCGCCCGTAGGGGCAAGGAGAGACGACTGCAGGCCTTGACAACTAAGTCGGGGGTTTTACCGAAGACGCGGATGACGATCGTGAGGGAACCGTCTTCGAAGCTTGATGGCTCATCGAGAGTCAATACGCCTGAGAAGGCGAATGCAACGATCGCGACTGATGTGACATCGGTTGATCTTGCGCAACTGGCGACGACGTTCCCTTGGCCACGTCGACCCTTTCGTTAGCCGACAAGGGCATGGGTGTTAAGAAGGGAGAGGGTGAGAAGGAAGTCACGATGGTCAACTTTATATTGCCGTTGGACCCCTTAGTTGACAATGTCCTTGTCGGGACGAAATTGTTCCCGTATCTGGGAAAATATCAGCTCCTATCTTTCGAAGAGCGTTTTCGAGGGATCTCCGTCGAGGAGACGAGATCGCATATAGCCGGACTGGCGTTCTTAGTAAGTTTCTGTTTTAAAACTTACGTTTCGACATTTTTCATCGAGCGTTTGTTAATATATTTCTTTGTATTTTACAGATATTCCAATCTTCTTTTGCGAAGATAGAGAAGATGTTGGACTGGGAGTCGACCGTCGAGAGCTACGAAAAATATCGTATTCCTTCCTCCAACCTTAACATTAGTCTTAAGAGTCGCATTCTAAAGATACTGCGGATTCACCTCCGCAACATGTCGCGGCGCATGATGTTGGGAAATAATTCCCATACTCGTTTGATCCTTGCATAAGTTCTTCATCGCGCTTCACGGTTGATGAGGATTCCAAGGTGGAGACTCCGGGCAAAGATGTGACCGACATTCATCTTCATATTCGGGATAGATTTATGATTTATGGATTTTGTTTTGTGTTCGACTGTTGGCGATCGAGTCATCTAATGTAATAGTTGTTTTGATGAATGGAATCTTTATCTCGCATACCTCCCTGTTTTACATGCCTTGTAAGTAATCATAAGTGTTTAATTGTGAATTTCAATCGTAGAAGAAAGCATGCGACTTAGGCATTCACTGCAATACAATGATCAAGACATGTATCATACATTTGAATCATATTAACAATCATATGCGATTGACGCGTTCATCCAGATCATACAAATTTCCCTTGGTTTTAAGAACTTAGATCGAATGAATGTTAAACCCTACGATCGTATAACCAGATCGTACGACACTCGTGAATCGTGCGTTCCTGCGACAGAGCGAGTCATAGACTTGAACATTTGTATCATGCGACGAGATTTAAAGTCGTATAGAAGACTTAATAACTAATATCGTGCGATCCTACGTTAAAACGATGTTAGAGGTTGGTCGTTGGCTAAGCAACGACCCTCCGATGCTTAAGTTAGTAATCGTCGCTATGAGAAAATCGTATGAAAAAGACTTAGAAAAAATACCTTTTCAAATGTGTAGCATTCCAGCTACGTGGGACGTCTTCGTTGTCGAGGGTTTGGAGCTGATAGGCACCTTTACCAACGACTTCTGAGATAAGATAAGGACCTTCCCACTTGGTGGAAAGTTTACCTGCGTTGAGCTCTTGAGTGTTTTGGAATACTCGACGGAGGACGTAGTCGCCTATTTGAAAGACTTTAATTTTGACATTTTTGTTGAAGTGTCGCTCGACCACTTGTTTTTGTGATGCCATTTTGATTAATGCTGACTCTCTGAGTTCTTCGAGGGCATCAAGATCATAACTTAGATCGACTAGATTGTGGTCGACGGAAGTGTGTCTTGAGGTAGGGAGCTGAACCTCGACTGGTAGAACTGCTTCACAACCATAGACCAAGGAGAAGGGAGTTTGTCCTGTGGACGTACGAGGCGTCGTACGATTTGCCCACAGGACTGAAGGAAGCTCTTCGACCCACCTTCCCTTTGCGGCTTGTAGTCTCTTTTTGATTGAAGCAACGATTGTTTTATTGCTTGATTCAGCAAGTCCATTTGCCTGGGGATATCTTGGTGTCGAGGTCGTCAGCTTGATACTACGGTCTTCACAGAACTGTCGAGTCCTGTCGCTTGTGAATTGAGATCCATTGTCGCAGACAATTTCGGATGGAATCCCAAACCTGCATATAATGTTAGTCTGGATAAAAGACACGACTTCCTTATCCCGAACTTGGGAAAAGGCTGCTGCTTCTACCCATTTGGAGAAATAATCTGTAAGTATGAGGAGGAATACCTTTTGCCCAGGGGCAAGTGGTTACTTGCCGATAATGTCCATACCCCATCTCATGAAGGGCCACGGGATCAGTGTCGAATGCAAGGGTTCTGATGGTTTATGGGACGTACCTGAATGTCGTTGGCAAGGATCACAGTTCTGCACGTACCTGACAGCATCTTGTCGTAACGTCGGCCAAAAGTAACCTTGTCGAGAGATACGATTAGCCAAGCTACGACCTCCTGAGTGATTACCACACTCACCTTCGTGCATTTCTTGGAGGATATTCCGAATTTGATTCTTATTGACGATGCATCTTAGGTTTAAGCCTGTTGATGATCGTCAATAGAGTCTATTTTCGATCATGACGTACCTGGATGCCTTGAATCTGATCTTTCGAGCTTCCATCTTTTCTTCTGGGAGTTGGTCGTGCAAGAGAAAATTTCGAATGTCACACGACCAGTCATCTTCTTGCTCCTCGATCTGGACGACATCGTTATTTTCGGTGGATGACGTCGCTAAGTGGATCAGAGGAATATTGTCGAATATTGGTTCGACTAGGGCAGATCCAAGGTTTGCTAAAGGGTCGGCTTGAGTATTCTGATCCCTCAGAATTTGTTTAATAGAAAATGATTTGAACTTTTCTAAATTTTCTTTTGCTATTTTCAGATACGACGCCATTTTTAAGTCTTTAGCTGCGAATTCTCCATTCATCTGGTTCACGACCAGAAGAGAATCGCTTTTGACATGCAGCGAGGTTGCCCCCGAGTCGTGGGCCATATCCATTCCTACGATCAGGGCTTCGTACTCAGCTTCGTTGTTGGTGGCTCTGAAGTCACATCGAACTGAATATACCATCTTGCCCCCCTGTGGCGACTTCAAGACGACGGCAAGTCCTGATCCTCTGATGTTGGATGACCCATCGACGTGTAAGGTCCAAGGTACATTGTCGTGAGTCGCTACAGTAGACACTTCGAACTCTGCTTCTTTTCCCAACTCAGGACTAAAGTCGGCGATAAAATCAGCTAGTGCCTGCGATTTGATCGCTGTCCTAGGTTTGAAGTCGATGTCGTAGCTGCTGAGATATACACTCCATTTCGCTAGTCGACCTGTCAACTCAGGTTTTCTCAAGACAGACTCGATAGGATAGTTAGTAACGACAGTAATCGGGTGTGATTCGAAATAATGTCGCAATTTCTGTAACAAGCGACAAGAGTAATTTTTCCATCAAGGAGTACCTGGTTTCGGTGTCTAAAAGGGATTTACTTACATAGTAGATCGGTAGTTGCTGCTTTTCATCTTCTCGTGTCAGGACGACACTTACTGCATTAGGACTGACAGCCAAATAAAGTTGCATGACCTCATGATCATGAGGCTTTGATAGCAAAGGTGGTGATGTCATGTATTCCTTTAATTTTTGCAGTGCTTGTTCATGATCGTCGGTCCAATTGAAGCCTTTATTTTTCCTGAGGACGTTATAAAACAAATGAAATCTATCTGAGGATCGAGAGATAAACCTGTTCAAAGCCGCCACCCGGCCAGTGAGTCTTTGGACTTCTTTGAAATTTCTCGGAGATTTGATCTCGACAATAACTTTGATCTGGTCGGGATTGGCCTCGATTCCTCGACGAGTGACCATGTAGCCTAGGAATTTCCCAACACTAAAACCGAAGGAACACTTCGTCGGGTTGAGCTTCATGCTATATTTGTGAAGGACGTCGAAGGACTGCCTCAAGTGCTCGACGTGGTCGACTGCTTGCTTCGATTTGACGAGCATGTCGTCGATATAGACTTCCATTGTGTCACCAAGGTGGTCTTTAAACATCTTATTCACCAGACGTTGGTAAGTAGAACCTGCATTTTTTAGTCCAAAAGGCATAACCTTATAACAGTAAATACCTCGGTCTGTCATGAACGCAGTTTTCTCTTGATCCTCGTCGTGCATTAGGATCTGATTGTATCCAGAATAAGCATCCATGAATGTCAGTAGTTCATGCCCCGCTGTCGCGTCGACCATGGCATCGATGTGTGGTAATGGAAATGGATCTTTTGGACAAGCTTTGTTGAGGTCTGTGAAGTCGACACAGACTCTCCGTTTGCCATTTTTCTTTGCCACGACCACGACGTTAGCAAGCCAATCGGGATATTTTACTTCGCGAATTTTTCCTGCCTTGAGGAGATTATCGACTTCGTCATTTATCACCTTATTTCTTTCAGGAGCAAATTTCCTTCGCTTTTGCTTGATGGGCTTGAATGACGGATCGATGTTGAGCTTATGGGAGATGACATTAGGATCGATACCGACCATATCTTCATGCGACCAAGCAAAACAATCGGCATGTTCCTGCAGAAAAGATATTAATTTATCTTTAATGCTGGGATCGAGGGATGATCCTATAAAGACTTTTTGATCAGGCTTGCTCTGATCCAGGACGATTTCTTCCAAGCGATAGTCATCGACTACCAGAGGGGAATCTTGTGCATCCTCGAGTTCTTCGCACATCCGGGCAGTGATTTGCTCGGGATTTTCGAAGCCTGCCATCTTCCTGAAAAAGGAAATAGAAACTTCCAAGAAACCGTTAGTAGGACGCACGTTTGTCAAAGTTTTCTCTAGATGGGGCCCCACGGTGGGCGCCAAACTGTTAATGCCAAAAATCGTCCTGAAGGATAACTAAAGGTTGATTGTGGAGCTTAACAACTAAAGAAAGGAATCTTACGACAAAGCGTGCGACAAGGACAAAAAATCGTAAAGAGACAGAGATTTTGGTGACGCGGGAAAAACCTCAACGAGGAAAAAACCCGCGGACGACTGTGGAAGTCGTCGCTGCACTATGGTCGCCAAACAGGGGCGATATCCTTTGTTTCAGGTGTCGATCGTACAGTGATTACAATACAAATGAATTGAAATGTAAAAATAACAAGTGTATCGAATGTAAAACTAGTGTGTCGTGTGCTAAGACTGCTGGTCGAGAGTGTGAGTCGTGCGTCGAGAGCGATCACTGGAGAGAAATTCCTTTTCTTCAGATGTTCTTGAGTACGCAGTGTGCTTCTAGAGTTCGGTGATGATAGATTTTTTTCAAATGATAGATTTGTCCTCGTATTTATAGTCTTCGAGTGCTTTAATGACTTCCTGATTTCTTCTAGTAACGGTCGTACCGGTCATCGTTGTTTTAATGCTCATAACTGCTCTGTCGATTTCGTCTGTTGGCTATGAATGATGTTGACCTGCATTGAATGATGAAAACGTAAAAGAAATGTCGCATGTTAGTTGGTCGAGGTCGTATGTTTCTACACGACGGTCGAGTGTCGAGAGGTACTTTCGACTATGGCTTCGGTCCAAGGACAAAGTGTTGACGATTTAACTTTGTTACAAGAGGAGTGTAATGAATTTTTTAACGTCTTGGTTGTGGTCGAGGCTGGTGGATTTTTGCCCAAACACATATCAGCTAGCAACCCTCTCGGGTATAGTTTCGAGGGATTGCTTGACTTCAGTTGAGTTGTGGTAAGTGTATCAAGCTTGGTGTTGATTTGGGCTTGGGGATCAGTTGGAGTGACTGGGGGTGGTGTTTGGGTTTGTGAGCTAAGTAAACTCACTAAATCAACTTCAGAGAAGGCGTCAGTGTTGGATTGGGACAAGAGCTTATCGAGGAGTGCGGCTTTGAGCGCCTCGATGCTAATGTTCTGCAGGTTCGGAGTTGGGTGAGGCAGTCTGATCTGTGGTTGCGTAGGGGGAACTTCTGTAGCTACTGCCTTTCCCGTGATTGACCTTCTGATAAATGCCATCTTCTCTGATTGTTTCTGCAAAATCTCCGTTTGGACAGCCTTTAAGGCGCCGTCCATGGTTTCCTTGGAGACGAACTCCGGGGTACTAACACCTGGAGCACTTAGCCTCCCAGTTGTAGTAACTACGGTGGATTGCACCCAAGTATCGCCTGCGCTCACGGTTGGCTTGATGGTAGCCATGGCAGGTCTTCCACCTTGTCCTTGTAAACTACCGAACGGTAGACTTACTTTGGGTGTTCCGGTCGAGTCACGAAGAATCTTGACGGTAGCAGATGATGTGACCTGTGTCCTATCCAAAGAAACAAACTCTGCAAATGGATCTAGACTCGATTGTGCGCCCAAAGAACTCGAGAACCGGGGCTGGTGTTCTCTTGTTTCAACACCGGAACTCTCCAAGTGAGAGACCAGTGACAGTTGTGCTATATTCCCGTGCGAAGTTGAAACAGTTTCCTTTTGATAGGAGACTGAGTGGCTGGTAGGGGTGTGCAATTGTGTCGCTAGGCCCACGACGTCTTGTTCAATACCCTGTCGCACCGAATGCGATGGGGTAGCAAATGTGGCTGCCTGGCTAGGTGGAGACTGGTGTTTGGGTAAAAAATCACACCATCGACCGACTTGGGAAATTCCCTCGACATGACCCATGATCAAGGATATCTACGACGATCATACCCCCGATCGACAAGGGTAATATCCATTATTGCCATAGCCCCGACATACGATAGTTGGTTATTAAAAGACATCTTGCGTCAATAGTCATTCAAGATAGTGTCTTTACATCTCGTGATTGCACGTCACGTGTCGCATGTTACATGTCGCACGGCACACATTGCCAGTCACCCGTTACTAGTCTTACGTTACTAGTCTTATGTTACTAGTCTTATGTTACTAGTCTTACGTCACTAGTCTTATGTCGCCAGTTACGACTCGTAGGTCTTACGTCGACAGTCTCCTATCGTCGGTCTTATATCGCTCTGGTCCTGCTAAAGCATCGTCCTGACATCCTGGTCCTGCGACCTGGTCTTACGACATTTTCATCCTAGTCTTACGACATTTTCATAAGACCATACTTATATTAAGATAAGGTCTTACAAGACATTTACAGTCATATACATGGTCTTATATTTCGGAGACAGTCGTATGCTCCATAAGACCGACGTCCAGAACTTAAGACGGTATTACGATTACACTAACCATTAATGGTCAACAGCCGTTTCTTTTGTTCATTAATGCAGGTCCACAAGCAATTATGGTACAACGGTCAGTAACGGACGAGCTCTTAATAACATTAAAGACTCGGCAGCGGTTACAAAACCAAATCATCAAAGTGCATTTAATGCCCGCGACGGTTACAATACCAACCATTAAAGCACATTTATTACCAACGGAAGCTATATAAAGGCCCCCGGTGATCAATTTAGAGGGGATCAGGCGACATTCATCTGAACACTCAATTCTACATTTCTTTCAAGGCATTCGAACATACCTCACTTACGCAAAGTTTCGCACGACGGTAGTTCAAACCGCACAACAAGCATACTTTTTTCGCACGATTTACGCACGACACACGTCATTTGCACACGGCTAAGTTTATATTTACATTTATTTGTAATCTGTTGTACACAAATCACCTGTAACACAAGGACTTTCGCCCCTGTTTGGCGACCATAGTGCACTGTCGACTCTAACCAAGTCGACCGCGGTTTTTCCCATCGTTTCGGGGTTTTCCGCGTCACCAAAATCTCTTGTTTCGTCTACATTTTCTTCGTTATTTTTCTTGTTTATTTCAATGGTTCAATCTTTAGTTGATAAGGTCCGAAACCAAACCTTAAATCGTATTTTTATACAATTTTCGGCATAAGACAGTTTAGTGCAATTTTTTGCATTAACAGTTTGGCGCCATCCGTGGGACCCAACTAAGGATTTCCTTCGAAATAAACATCGTATTACTAACGTATCCTCTTATGTAGATCTTCGTTTTCTATTTGTCGACTTCGAGTCTTGACCACACGACGAAGATGCAAGCGGAATTGGAAGACGTTGATCAAAAAATGCTCAATCAATTGAGCAAAACTCTAAAGCGCAACAAGAACTTATAAATCTTATTCACAAGATGGAGAAACAAACTAGTGATATATATCGCATCATCCGAGAGTTTGGAACACCCTCCACAAATTGGGAAACACCACATTTGATTTCAAAAGTCCTCGGAAAAGGCACTTATCGACTCCATGTTACGGGTAACTGTGACGTCCCACTTAGAAAAACTCTCTATATATACTCTAAGTATATTCTCCTCGTTCAATTATTATGATCTAATATATAAATGTTGATTTAAGCATCAAAGGATCATTGGTCAAACCAACGACCACCCCCGATTTTACATTGCAGGCTCGCAAGATCATATAAATATAGGTTTTACGATTTACATCGTGAGAAACCGAAGTCTCTACGACTTAAAACACATGTCCTATGATTTATAGTCGTCGATAAGAGACGACTCACATTTTAAATCTTATGATCGCCAGTCATGGCAAACGCAGGTTACAATTTATAGTCGTCGATAAGAGATGACTCACATTTTAAATCTTATGATCGCCAGTCATGGCAAACGCAGGTTGCGATTTATAGTCGTCGATAAGAGACGACTCACATTTTAAATCTTATGATCGCCAGTCATGGCAAACGCAGGTTGCAATTTATAGTCGTCGATAAAAGACAACTCACATTTTTTAATCTTATGATCGCCAGTCAAGGCAAACGCAGATTAAAAATTCTTGCTCGCCAATAAAAGCGACTCGCACGATCGCTAGTCATGACCTATGCATTGTCGTCAATAAAGACGACTTGTACATCGAATCTCACAATCACCAGTCATGGTAAGACGCATGTCAAAACGCAAAAGTCGCCAATAAATGCGACTCGCACGTTGTAATCTCAGGATCGCCAATAAAAGCAATCACGAGTAAGGTAAAAAATTTACCGACTATCAAAACTAACAACTAGCTAAAAATGCTAGACACAACGTAACTTAGGTCTCTAACGACCATATCGGCTATGAATGCCAGATCAAAGGTCTCTAACGACCATACCGGCTGCGAGCGCTAGATCATAGGTCTCTAATGACCATATCGGTTGCGAACGCCAGATCACAGGTCACTAACGACCATATCGGCTATGAACGCTAGATCATAAGTCTCTAACGACCATGTCGGCTATGAACGCCAGATCACACGTCTATAACGACCGTATCGGCTCGGAACGCCAGATCATAAGTCTTTAACGACCATGTCGGCTATGAACGCCAGATCACAAGTCTATAACGACCGTATCAGCTCGGAACGCCAGAACATAAGTCTCTAACGACTTTATCGCAATATTCTTAAATTTTTTCTTGGTTCGATCATCTTATGATCGTCGTCAAGCTTTATTTCGGCCCAATCGTCTTACGATTGTCTCCCGTCCCATACGTCTCATTTTGATAAAGATCGTCTTACGATCATCGTCAGTTCCTTATATTTTAAGATCGTCTTACGATCATCGTTAAATTTTTCATCCTTCACATTAGTGGATGAATACCACAAGTATCTTGCGCATTAAAGATCATCTTTCGATCGTCGCAACTTACTTAACACTATCGACTGGTCTCACGATTTTAGCTGACCAAGTCGGTTTTCTTCTAATGATCTAATTAGCAAAAATGACACGACTCATCATTTTACTTTGGTGCGAAATCTGAAATTCAAATGGCTTTGAAATTCAGATCTCGTGGGGCTAACTGTTTGGGTAAAAAATCACACCCTCGACCGACTTGGGAAATTCCCTCGACATGACCCATGATCAAGGATATCTATGACGATCATACCCCCGACCGACAAGGGTAATACCCATTATTGCCATATCCCCGACATACGATAGTTGGTTATTAAAAGACATCTTGCGTCAATAGTCATTCAAGATAGTGTCTTTACATCTCGTGATTGCAAGTCACGTGTCGCATGTTACACGTCGCACGTCACACATCGCCAGTCACACGTTACTAGTCTTACGTTACTAGTCTTATGTTACTAGTCTTTGTTAATGCCAAAAATTGTCCAGAAGGATAACATAAGGTTGATTGTGGAGCTTAACAACTAAAGAAAGGAATCTTAAGACAAAGCGTGCGACAATGACAAAAAATCGTAAAGAGACAGAGATTTTGGTGACGCGGGAAAAACCTCAACGAGGAAAAAACCCGTGGACGACTGTGGAAGTCGTCGCTGCACTATGGTCGCCAAACAGGGGCGATATCCTTTGTTTCAGGTGTCGATCGTACAGTGATTACAATACAAATGACTTGAAATGTAAAAATAACAAGCGTGTCGAATGTAAAACAAGTGTGTCATGTGCTAAAAACTCTTGGTCGAGAGTGTGAGTCGTGCGTCGAGAGCGATCACTGGAGAGAAATTCCTTTGCTTCGGATGTTCTTGAGTACGCAGTGTGCTTCTTGAGTTCGGTGGTGATAGATTGTTCTCAAATGATAGCTTTGTCCTCGTATTTATAGTCTTCAAGTGCTTTAATGACTTCCTGATTTCTTCTAGTAACGGTCGTACCGGTCATCGTTGTTTTAATGCTCATAACTGCTCTGTCGGTTTCGTCCATTGGCTATGAATGATGTTGACCTGCATTGAATGATGAAAACGTAACAGAAATGTCGCGTGTTAGTTGGTCGAGGTCGTATGTTTCTACATGACGGTCGAGTGTCGAGAGGTACTTTCGACTATGGCTTCGGTCCAAGGACAAAGTGTTGACGATTTAACTTTGTTACAAGAGAAGTGTAATAAATGTTTTTAGCGTCTTGGTCGTGGTCAAGGCTGGTGGATTTTTGCCTAAACAGTTTGCCCCAAAATTTAAAAAAGTGGAGCGACAAATTCGAATTTCAAAAGTTTTTTAAATTTTTCCAGTGACACGTGTAAAAAATCCTTTCAGTTGCCTTGGAATAGGATCGGTCCAATTCTAACCAAATGGGAAGTCGAAGAGAGAATAAGGTCGTAACGTCATGCTGACGCATGATTATGCTAAGCAGCTGTATTCGCCAGGTGTCGGCGATCTGCCGAGCATTCGAAAAGGCAGGGGCACGTGTCGATCATCGGGTGACTCAACCTGACATGATCGTTTTCATAAATAGAACCCTTCGACGTGTTTTTTCTTTTTATGATTCCAGAGGTTTTTAGGGAAGATTTTTTCTCGATTCTTGCTGTTTCTTCGCTGAATCTTTTCCAAACTTGCGAGAGATCTTCGACTTGTTTAGAGATTCGAGGTTTCTTTAGAGCGACTATATAAGGTACGATTCTCCTATCTTTATATGCGTTGTAAGTCAATCGCTAGGAAACCTAGGAAGAACTGGGATATTTGGGGCTTTTCGGAGCGTCAAATTCTGTTAACTGGTTTATCGATGTCGACGGAGCCTAGGAGCGCCATTCAGGATCAAGATGATCTTGATAGCTTTAGGAATTTAGTGAAAATCCCAGCGGGGATCACAGTAAGCAAGGCTGGTCAAATTCGGCCGGAGATGTGCACCGAGGGGTACGTTGTAATATACGAGTACCCTTTCAAAATAGGGTTTTGCTGGCCATATTCGCCTTTAGCCAAGGCGTTTATGTGTGAATTCAATTTGTCGCCAGGGCAACTGATGCCCCAGTTCTGGCGTGTGATTCTGGTCATCGAGCGACTTACTTCGCACTGGGAGTCGCCGATGAACGTAAAAGACCTATTGACTACTTACCAGGTCAAGGCGGACACGTATCGTCATTACAGCTTGTACTTAAAGCACAAGGGCGATAGTACTCTAGTCCTAAAAACTGCGGTCAATGATCGTAAGTGGAAGACTAGATACGTATTTGTGTGGGTAGCGACGCTGGACTCTGACAGTGACTGGATTAGGTCCGGATGGAATATGGCGGGTGAGATTTTTAGCCTTAGTCGAGCGTCTCTTGTGTTTTCACCTTTATTGTTCCGTTTATTGACTAATCTCCCTTCTATGTGTTTTTCAGATATTAATTTTGACGCCGTAAATCCTGGTGACGATTCCGAGGCTAAAATCGAGAAGTTCTTGGAGATTCTTGCTGACGATCGATCGTTCGTCACACATCATTTGATCGATGAAGACGACGACGTGGTTTTCCTAAGCGACAGGCTGTGGAGGAGTCGAAAGGAGGAAGAAGAGAAAGAAGAAGAGATGGAGGAAGAGGAGAAAGAGGGAGAGGAGACTAGGGAAGAAAGGGAGGAGGAAGAGATGACTGGTAAGTATACCTTTCTTCATTTGATATGCCTCTTCCATCGTTTCGGTCGTCTGACTGTCCTTCTCTCTTCGTTTCATAGGAGAATCTCAACAAGAATCCCAAAAGGAATCCTGTCAGGAACCTTGATAGGAATCCCGATCGGAATTCCAACCAGGATCCCAACCACCACGGCCAAAGATGTCATCAGCGATGGCTAAAAGGGCGGCTCAGGCCGAACTGGCTCGGAAGGCGCAGGAGAGAAGGAAGGAGGCCCCGACGGCTGGGTCGGGGATCCTTAAGAGAAAAGAGGCTCCGACTATTGGGTCGGGAATCCTCAAGAGGACAAGGACATCCGTCCTGAAGGAACCGTCTTTGAAGACGGACGGCTTATTGAGAGTCGTCTCGCCTGAGAAGGCAAAGGCGTCGACCGTATCTGTCGAGAAGACTCCCGACACGGTCGACACGACACCCGTCAATCCTGTGCATCCGGCGAAATCGACGGGATCCCCTACTGCCGTGTCGGGCGACAGGGGCAAGGGCGCACATACGGGCTTCGGAGAGGAAACGACGGTGAACTTTACGTTGCCGGCGGACTTTATGGTGGACAACGTCCTGGACGGGACGAGTTTGTTCCCCCATTTGGACAAATTTCAGCTCCCCTCTTTCAGGGAGCGTTTCAACGGATGCTATATCGAGAGCTCGGGGGCTTATGTCGCCAGAATGGCGTTTATGGTAAGTCTATCTCTCAAGACTTTGTTTATCGTTGGTCGGTGTCGTTGTTTGTTTAACGTGTTTTTATGTATTTCAGACGTTTCAGTCTTCACTGGCCCTGCAAGCCGAGACGATGAAGATGTAAGGTCTAGTGTCTTCTGCCATTAAGAAGGAGGATGCGATGTTGGCGAGGGAGAAGTATGCCCTGGCACGTGTTGAAGAGATGTCAGTAAAGCTTGACGATGCCTTGGATCAGTTAGAAGCAGTCAGTCACACGAGGGACGATGTGAATTGTCGTCTGAAGGATTCCTTCTCTGTGGTTGCAAATCAGAGAGAGGAGTTGGACAAGATGCGAGCGTCCTTGGATACGAAGGAGAAAGAGATCGAGGAATCAAAGTCTAAGGTGGCGGCCTTGGAAAAGGAGGTGAAGGGGCTTAAGGAGGGGGCTGCGTCGACCTTTGCCCTCGCTCGCTTGACAGCTAGGGCGGCGATCATGCGGCAACATCTATCGGGAAAGGACCCTTTGGCCCAGGCGTCGGTTGAGCTTGCTTACTTTCTGCAAGAGGTCGGGTCCGCAAGAGATCTTGACTCCGACGACGAGAAGGAGGTCGAAGAGGAAGAGGTGGGCGAGGTCTCGGTAAAAGATGCGGCCGACACTCCTCATGCGACCGATACTCCTCACGCGACCGATACTCCTCCTCAGCCATAGGGTAAATTTGTATAACTTCTATCTTTACGCTCGATCGTTAGTGATCGAGTTATCTGATACAATCGTTCGTTTATGAATGAAATTTTGTTCTTCTGTTGAACTTGCGTATTCGTATTTTGCCATAGATGAATACATCATCAACTGTGAATTTCATCAAGTATATAATAAACAAGGGATCGTGTGATTTAGGCGTCCGTTGTGATTATAAAGACTATTATGCAAGACATGAGGCTCTTATACTTTGAGATCACATTGGCAAACGTAAGTACATACGACCAAAGCATTCGTTGCAATATAACGATTAAGATATAAGTCATGTATCTGAATCGTATTACAAAACATATGTAATCGATGTGCTCATACAGAACATACAAACAAATTTTTCTAAGTCCAGAAACTTAGATCAGGTGACTGTTGAGTATTACGATCGTATAATTAAATCCTACGATGTTCCTGGATCATGCGTTCCTATGACAGAAGAAGCAAGTCATAGACTTGATCATTTATGTCGTGTGACCTTGTGAGATTAAAGTCGTGTAGAAGACTTAGCAGCTAGTATCGTGCGATCCTGCGTTAAAACGATGTCAGAGGTTGGTCGTTGGCTAACCAACGACCCTCCGATGCTTAAGTCAGTATTTGTCGTTGTAAAAAATCGTATGAAAAAATAGAAAAGGGCTTAGAAGACGTACCTTTTCTGAAGCGTCGTGCCCCAACTACGTGGGACGTCTTGATTATTGCTACTATCTTTTCCCCTTGTGGCGATTTTAAGACGATACACTAAATGTCGTCGTGAGTCGCCACAATAGAAGGTCTATTTCTACGGCTTCAGAGTGGTCTTATAGCAATCACGAGCGACTTTTGGCTCACTTTTTATCTCCTGGATTCCCCACGACGTAGGGAACTTCATGATCTGGTGATACGTCGAGGGAACGGCTTTCATTTCATGGATCCATGGTCGACCTAAGATGATGTTATAGGCCGACGCACATTCGATGACGCTCAACTTGGTCTGCTTGTTGACTCCTCCGGCATAGACTGGCAAAATGATCTCTCCAAAGGTACTTGTCGCTTCCCCGTTGAAACCGACCAAGGTTGTCGAACGTCGGGTAATTTCCGATCGGTCGATTCCCATGGCCTTAACGGTATAAAGGAAGATGACGTTCGCTGAACTGCCTCCATCGACCAAGACTCGTCGGGTTAAACAATTACCAATCGTGAGTTGAATGATCTACCTGTCATGATGTTTCTGATACGAGTCGCCGAGGTCGTCTTGGTCGAACGTGATCTTCATAGCTTCTAACTCTAGATCTTCTTTTGGTCTCGACGAACGCGGGATAGGCCGATCGTTAGGCGCTTAACCGGCGTGACGTTTGGCTGCGGAATATGTCAAACCACATATATCGGAGCCACCAGTGATGCAATTGACGACCTTAGCATGCTCGGGGGTTGGCGGTCGAATGTCGCTAGCTGGAGATACGACGTAGTCGATGATATCCTTGAGGTTTCCTTTTGGGACATGATATGCTAGCTCCTTTTTGAGAGCTATGCAATCGTCTGTCGCATGACCATGATCGACATGGAAGTCGCACCACTTCGACTTATCTTTCTTGGCGTCGTCCTGATCGAATTTCTTTGGCCAACGGATGGTCGCCTGGGCGGTTTTCAGTGCTTCAACCAAGTCCTTAGTGACCCTTTGAATCCATAGGAGGATATATTGGGGTACTGAGGGAATTTGGTCGCGGGCTTGGCTTCCGCTTTCGTCTTGAACTGGACGTTCGAGATTTGTCGCGCGGGCTCTGGTCTGGATACTGCCTTGGTTTTGAACTCTGGCTTCTTCACCCCTAATGACCTCTTGTCATCTGTATGCTTGCGACGAAAGGCGGCATCGGCCTCTACCCTCATATACGCTAGGGTTCGAGCTCGAACATCTTCGAATTTTTCTGGGGGATACTTGGTCAAATCAGTATACAAACCTGAACTGTCGTCCAGACCACGTTTGTAAGCTTCGATCGCGGTCTTGACGTCACAATTGCGGACACTGATCATCTCTGTATTGAACCTGTTGAAATAATGTCGGATAGATTCATTATCTTTTTGCACGACATAATATAGGTCATTGGTCTGCTTCTCCATCTTGCGACTGTTGGGAGAATTGATTGACCAACTCAGCGAACGACCCGATGGATTTGGGTTTGAAATTGATCAACCATTAGAGGGCAGGACCAGTGAGAGTCGCCCCAAAGCTCTTACACATGCATACTTCTTGATACATGTGTGGGATCGAGACCGTCCACATGAGCTGTTTATACTGCGCGATGTGCTCCGTCGGATCGGTCACCCCTGAATACTTGGGTGTGAAGGCAGGGATGTTGAATTTCTTCGGGACATCGACGGTCGTAATCTTATCGACGAAAGGCGACGCTTGATATCTTGAGTGTGGCTCGACGTCGACGGGCACGGATGCCCTGGGTAGCTTAGAGAGTAGGGACAGGACAAACTCGTTCTGATCTTCTAGAATTTTTAATCGCTGGGCGACGGGATTGTTAGGATTGGGATTAGCACCTGCCAGGGGATCAACTCCTGAACTAGTGCCATTGCCATATGACGAACCATTGGCGTATCCGTTGAAAGGGATTGAATATGGCTGCGACCCATTCTGAAATGGTTGCGACCCATTCTGAAATGGCTGCGATCCATTCTGAAACGGCTGCGATCCATTATTCATGGGTGGCGGTCTCAGATGTTGAGGAGGGACCGTCCCAAACTGGGGATTTGGATTGAATGCCCCCGGTTTCTGATTATGCATGAATGAACCTGGATGCTGGTTTTGAACGAATGGTCCTGGTCTTGGATTCTGCATGAAAGGAGCGAACCCTCGATTTTGCCCGTGAGATCCTTGACCCGGATTCTGAACGAATGGTTTAGGACCGCTCTGGCCAAACGATCCTGGACCTGGATTTTGGACGAATGGCCTAGGACCGCCCTGAGGCCCGAAGGGATTTCTTAGCCGCGCGATTTCCTCAGCTGCCCTTTGACTTTGCTCAGCCATGGCATTGATTTGATTCCGCGCAACTTGTAACTCCTGATACATTTGGGCAATGACATGCTCTTGATTTCCAGGGGCGGCCATTTTCCTGAAACATAAAACAAAAGATACTTCAAGAAACCGTTAGTAGGACGCACGCTTGTCAAAGATTTTCTCTAGATGGGGCCCCACGGAGGGCGCCAAACTGTTAATGCCAAAAATCGTCCAAAAGGATAACTTAAGGTTGATTGTGGAACCTTACGACAAAGCGTGCGACAAGGACAAAAAGTCGTAAAGAGACAGAGATTTTGGTGACGCGGGAAAAACCTCAACGAGGAAAAAACCCGCGGACGACTGTGGAAGTCGTCGCTGCACTATGGTCGCCAAACAGGGGTGATATCCTTTGTTCCATCATATCAGATAGAGATAGCCGTTTCACATCTCGGTTTTGGCAAGTCACTTCAAAGAGTGTTGGGTACGCAGTTGAATTTGAGCACCGCCTATCATCCTCAAACGAATGGCCAGAGTGAGCGAACCATTCAGACGTTGGAGGACATGCTTCGGGCATTTGTGATAGACTTTGGAGGAAGTTGGGATAACCACTTGCTGTTAGTTGAGTTTTCCTACAACAATAGCTATCACACCAGTATTAAGTGTGCGCCATATGAAGCCCTATATGGAAGCAAGTGTCGATCACCTCTTTATTGATTGGAGATTGGAGATAGACAACTATCTAGTCCGGATATTGTTCAAGAAACCACGGACAAGATTGCAATCATCAGAGATAGACTTAAAGCATCCAGATATCGTCAAAAAAGTTATGCGGATAATCGTAGGAAGCCTTTAGAATTCCAAGTTGGTGATAGAATGCTTCTAAAGGTATCACCATGGAAAGGAATAGTACGATTTGGGAAAAGAGGAAAGTTGAGCCCAAGGTATGTCGGACCATTCGAGATCACTGAAAGAATTGGTCCAGTGGCTTACAAACTTAATTTGCCTAAAGAGCTAAGTGCCATCCATAATACGTTTCATGTGTCGAACCTCAAGAAATGCCTAGCTGACGATTCATTAACCATACCTCTATAGGAAGTTCAAATTGACGATAAGCTACATATCATAGAAGAACCAATCGAGATTCTCGATAGAGATGCTAAGCGTCTCAAGCGAAAGAAAATTCCGATTGTGAAAGTTCATTGGAACACAAGGCCTGGGCCTGAGTATACATGGGTGTTGGTCCCGAAAGGCTTAAACAAGTTTGTAGAAGGGGGGGGGGGGGGTTGAATACAAACACACTATTTTACTTTTCTAAATTGTTTATTGATAAATCATTAACAATTTACAACTTGTTGCGGAAACAAGATTAAGGATAAACCTAAATCTAAACAAGTTGGAACACTAAGGTTTTCTTGCACTAAGAAAGATAAGGAGATTACTAATAAAATCCTATCTTGAGAGATTTGAACTTGTCCAGAGTTAGCAAGTTACTTCAAATGAAGTGAGTTCATCTCTTTATATACTGCATGCATTTAATGCAATTCTGTATACACTTTACACGTGTCATCAGCGGATTGGTTGCATGTCATTGACCTTTGTTGACAACCTTAGTAGCCGCATGAATGAACAGTGTAGTATCAGAGTGGTTGTACGATTTCAGATTTTCGGAGGTTCTTTTCTGACATTTCGTACGGTGGCGTGCAAGGGAGGTTAAGACAAAAGTACTTTGTACGGAGGACTTCATGATCAGCTTTCGTTGATTCAGCGATTATCATTTACTATTCAGCAGATGATAAAGTTCAGCGATAGCTGAAGTCTTGTACTTGATACTTCACGTTGAGTGGACAAATCTGAGTCTTCGCTGATCCGCATCAGTTCATTAGGAGACTTGTCGCTGGTTCTTGAGCTTGATCTTCGACTTCAGCGTAGAACCTTTGTTGACGTGAATCTTGTCTTCAGGGATCATAAGTAAACAACTAACTTATCAGCGATCACCATAAGGACTGAACAGACTCAGCGATATGGTGAACAGTGTTCGCTGAATGTTTAATCTAAAAGTGCGAGAGTTCCTATCAGCAGTACTGTAAGATCTTAGTACTTATCAGCGATAGTGAAACTCTGATACATATTGTTTACTTACAATTTTCACTAAGTATTTAAGATAGGGTCATTATCAAATCACTGAGGGTTTGGATCAACAATCTCCCCCTATTTGATTATGACATAGCAACAGAGAAAATTGCTATTTAATGAAAACATAAGGATAAAAAGAACTCATAAAATATTTGTCCCTTTTACTGTTTTCTGGGATCTTTTCAGTACTGATGGAGTAAAGTACATTCGCTGAAATCTTTCTTTAAATATTTGAATCAGGTTACAATATGAATAAGAAAGATTACAAGTACAAGCGAAATAAATTACAAGTACTGAAGGATGACTGATACAATAGAGAAAAATGGTGATTGTTGTCAGCCTTCAAAGGGTTCTTCCTTAATGAGAAGTTCATCAAGGGTTGTCTTTTCAGTTGGAATCATCCAGTCAGGAACCTTTTCTCCTTTATTCTTTAGCTTCAGAGCAGCTTCAAAAATCAAGGGTTTTAGGTGTCGTGCCTGAATGTCTTTTCTGAAGTCGCACCAGTAGATGAGATCTTTGAGCTGTTCGATTGGAGTGATTGGAAGCTCAGCGATCCGTTGAAAGCATTTACGTCCGTCGTAGTCAAGAAAGAATATTCCATAAGGATTACTGATGACTTTACCAGGGACGAAAAGTTCACATGGTGGCAAAGAGACGTCAAGGGCAGATAGATCAGGATCAGGACCAAGTACTTCAGCGCGAGAGAAACCAATTCCAGTTTCATTTCGTATGACAGGACCTGAGTTTGAATCTTGACGTTTCTTCCTTGGAGAGTCCTTTTTTCTTTTCGGCTTTAGATCAGGAACAGGAGGAATATCCACACAAGAAGATATCAAATCGATCTGTCTGTTTATCAGCTTTTCGAAATGATCCTTGTACTTAGATTTTGATGGTTGGATAGCTAACCTCATCTCCAGCCATTCAGAGAGACCATACCTTTTTACAGTGTCAGCACGAAAGGTTTCAGATGAGTCATCTTCTCTGAACAGTTTGATGTCAACAATAGGTACTCCGATGGAGGTTCTTCCAGAGATGAATACCTTGTTGATCTTCGCTGGACGATATCTGAAGTGGATTTTCTCTTTACACCAGATCAGGGTGGTCTGAGAAACTTCAGCTTTCTTTTCCACGATCTTCTGGGCTTGTTCCCAAAGCTTTCGTTGGATTTGAATGGGAATACGCTTCAGCTTGGGGTCTTTGACAGATTCTTGAGTGAGCTTGATGGCGTATTCTCTGTCTTTATCTTCAGCTTCCTTCCTTTCAGCGATGAGGCGTTCAGCTCTGAGATGATCCTGGTATTCAGCTTTTGAAATTCTGAACTTAGGAGGAACTGAAGGTAGTTGATCGCGCCTTAGGATGATTCGCTGATCCTCGAATCGATTTATCATTTCTTCTCTCCTCTTTTGATCTTCTTCACTCAGCTTTTGAGAACCTGAGGAAGGTCTGTTTCTGTGCGAGAGAGGTTGTTCTTCTGATTCATCAGTCTCAGAGTTTAAATCTAAGACTGGGATTATGTCTTCAGCGGTAGCTGGAATTATTGGTGAAGTCGCAATAGAAGATCTTTCAGCGATATCCTCAAACAGGGGAGAGGACTAGCTGACAAATCGGCTTTGCAAGTAGGATCGCCAGATTATCATCTTCAGCGATGCCTTTGTCTTTGCTTTTCTCAGCGCCAGAGGCTGAGTGCTTTGTCTTTGTCTTCTCCCCTGAAGGTTCTTTTATTGAAATACCTTTAAGAGCTTTGGTTCGAGGAGCAGGTTTGACAACAAAGAAATCATCGTCATCTTCATCATCATCATCATCGTTCCTTGGAGAGGAGGATGGTTCAGCTTCAGGGATGTCGAAGTCTTCGTCTTCTTCTGCTTCGGATTCCTCAACATCTTCTTCGAGTTGCTCCCCCTCAGATACAGAGGCGAGGTTCTCGGTTCCCTCAGGGTTTTCATCTCCCTGAGGTCCAGTAATCCGATCTTCATTACCCTCTCCCCTGATAGATTCATCATGGGAAAGGTCTTCAGCGCTCTTATTTTGATCTTCAGCGCTCTTCTCCTGTTCAGCGCTCTTCTCCCCCTCTTTCTCATGATGGGCGGGGGAGGAATGGGTAGATTCAGCATTGGTGTTGTCTCTGTCTTTTGGGCCAGAGACTTTCACACAACCTTCAAGCTTAGCTATTGTGTCTTCTAGGCCAGAAATAGCAGGCGTGATTTTCTTCAGCTCTTGGCGATCCTCTGCGGTGAATGAGTTCAAAACAGGTGCAGGGGCCGGAGCAGGAGCTGGATTATTTGCGTTGTTCACCAGCGTCTCGATCATTGTCTTGACAGAACAAAGATCCGTCTTCACTGAGCCCAAGTCGGTCTTGACTACTGACATATCACCTTCGAGTGTACCAACCGATTTCTTCAGCGTTGTAACCTCGCTGGAAATGGTGGAAACTGATGATTTGAGGTTGGTGTAGTCAGTGTAGATGTCGGAGAGCACTTTGGCAAAGTCGGCGAGAGTTTTATCAAGGTCTTTGATGTCATCAGAGGAGGCCTTCTTTTCCACCACAGTAGTCAGCTTCGTCAGATTCTCTCCAGCGTTTGTTACAGCTGAAGAGTTATTTGATAGACCGGTGGTGAGATCCGTAAGTTTCATCTCCATAGACTTCAGAGACTGGTTGATGTCTCCCAAAAAAGGACCTGTAACATATAAGTACTTGTGAACAAAGGAAAGCTCAGAAGTTTCAGGTTTAGTTACAGTGTTTAAGGTGGGATCTGTACCTGCAGGAGCGTTGACGAACTCATCAAAGTTTCGAGTCCCTCCATAGTGTTCCATATCTCCCTCAAAAGTTCCGTGAGGGATGGAGATCTCTGCAGGTCCTTTCTTCGTCATTCGCTGAGAAGCTTCAACGGCTTCTTGAATGATGGCATCTCCAGTTTTGACTGGAGGAGTGTCCAAAGAAGTAGAGGGAGGAGCGAAGGATAAGAATTGGGGTTGGGTTTCAAGTTCAGCGTTGGATTCGCTGAGAAGTACTTCATCAGTCTTTTGAGAGACTGACGAAGGTTGGGTAGATTCCAAAGTTCTAACCTCAGCGTTTAAGGACGCTGAAGTAGGTTTAGAAGGGATGGCTTGAATTGGTGTGGCAGAGCGTACCACGGAACTTTCCTTCAGCTCTTCAGAACGAGCTGAGGAGTCTTCAGCATGCAACTGCTGGGGTTGCTCCTTGGTTTTCTTGATCCTTTTGGAATCAAGAGGGGTAAGAGATTGTTTCCTTTTCTTAGAAGGAATGGATTTTGTGGCCGGGGTATCAGCGATGGGTATTGTCGCTGAAGGAGCCACAGAAAGCGAAGAATTTAGAAGAGTGAGAAGAGTAGAGAGACGTACCTCGTTGGCGACAGGCTTGAAGTCGAGAACTTTAGGGCCAATCTGAGAGAGTTTCAGATCACCCTCTTCAGGATAGCTGTCCTTCAGGCCATATTGAAAGATGGCGCTGATGAATCGCGGGTAAGGAACCCATGCTGGTCGGTCAGCGGCAGAATCAACACGTTGAATGAGGTCTTCATAGATGATGGAGGCCCAGTCAATGTTGAGACCTTTCAGCAGTGCGTAACCCATGGCCTGTTGAGGTTGAGCGGCTTGATCAGAAGATCCGGATTTCGCTGTCATGCAGCTGATCAGGTGAGCGAAGATGAAGTTCATCTCGCTGGGCATCTTGGATTTCTTTATCAGCGTCATCTTCTTCTCAGGTAGCTTGTCTCTTCCAGTCTCCCAGATGTAACCCATCGCATCAAGGAAAGCAATGATTTCTTCCCTGTCAGCGTGCTTCTTGTGGTCAGGAAATGGAATGAAAGGATTTTCTGAGGTAGCGTTAGGGAATTTCAGAGCTTTGCGGATTATTGCGGGGGTTATCTTGATGGTGCCATACTCAGTATCGCTGAGTATGCAGTCGATGGTTTTAGATGGATCTTTGGCTGAGGGTATGTTGGTGTGTCTGGCAGAGTACCAGAATTGGGATAATAGACGCTGACTGGCAGGAGGTGTGATTGTCAGTGCTGTGTATATGGGGCTATTCTTCAAAAAATTTACAGCGTCGTCTAGATGGGATACCTGCTTCCGAGGAGGAAACTCGAGAAGCGCTGAAAGGTTGTTTGCCTTTGTCCAGTCTAGTTGATCCAGCTCAAACTTAACCTGAGGAGCTTTGGTGATTTCCAGTTCCTCAGAATCAGCGGAGATGGACTCAGCGGTAACATTCAGCTTTGAAGTTGCCATTTCACTGTATTATCAGTTCAACCAAAGATGTTAACAAATAAGAAATATCTTAATGTGGAAAGAAAATTTCCATTAAGATTTTTCGAATTTTGTCCATTTCATTCAGACAAAAAAAGTCTTAATGAAGATTAGGGTTTTTCTTGTTTTTTTTTTAACAAAAAAACGAATATAACACCTATAAGCCTTGTATTCCAGTTTAAAAAAAAATGGATACGAAAGAAGAACAAGTTTAAGATTTTAGATTTAAAACTTGAAGAACAACCATGAAATGGTTGTGTTTATAAAACCATGAAAGAAAATGATTTTATTTTTGAGTTCTTTTGTTTGATCTTGTGTAAAACAATGATAAGATCGAAAACAAGTTATTTGCATTTGATAATAGATAGAACATATTAACCTTGAGTTTGATGAAGAAGATGATGAACAGTTCTTGAAGATTGAGAGCACAAAATGCAACAGTGTTCTTTTCTTGCGGAGAAAGATTGACTCGCATAAAAGACAAATATAAACTTTGAGAGTGTTTATATAGGAAGAGAGTAGAGAGAGAAAAACTTGAGCGGGAAAGTTTTTCATCATGACACGGACACGTGTTTGCATTTGATTGGATAGGCAACGAAACGTGCAAACGTGTGTCAGAAAAAGAGCGTGCCTGGTGTTATCCGTTGCAATGACGTCACAACTGTCCTTTCACATTCTTTCGTTGTCTCTGAGGTTTTGAAAGAAAAACTCAGGGAATCTTTGGAAAATATGAAGCACTGAATAGAAATATCAGTGAGGGTTTTAAGAAATTTCAAAATATTATTCAGCGATGAAAGAATTTGAAATCTTGCATTTTCATGCGTTTTGTCAGAGAAAACATACCTTGATATCAGTTTAACCCAAATTATTCAGAGAGAAGATGATGAAATGGATTGTACAAGTTTATTTTATCCAGAGCCTATACAAGAATGTATAAACGTATCGCTGATTAAATGTGAACCGCTGAAGATTTATCCTTCAAAGTTCAGCATTCCAAGCTCGCTGATGAGAAAGTTGAATCTTGTCTCATCAAGAGGTTTGGTAAACAAATCAGCTAACTGATAATCAGTTGGGATAAAATGAAGTTCTATATCACCATTCATCACATGATCTCTGATAAAATGATATCTGATTTCTATGTGTTTTGTCTTTGAGTGTAGCACTGGATTGTTTGCTATAGCGATGGCACTTGTGCTGTCGCAATAGATTGGAATTTTGGAGAGCTGGAGATCATAGTCTAGTAGTTGATTTCTCATCCACAAGACTTGAGAACAGCAGCTTCCAGCGGCTACATACTCAGCTTCAGCTGTGGAAGTGGACACCGAGTTTTGCTTCTTACTTGTCCAACTTACCAGCTTTCCACCCAGGAGCTGACATCCTCCTGTGGTGCTTTTCCTATCCATTTTGCAACCTGCAAAATCACTGTCTGAATAGGCGGTTAGATCGAATCCTGAATCTTTGGGATACCAAAGACCTAGATTCGCTGTACCCTTAAGATATCGAAAGATTCGCTTTACAGCTTTCATATGAGATATCTTAGGTTCAGCTTGATATCGTGCGCACAGACATGTTGCAAACATAATATCGGGTCGGCTAGCTGTAAGATACAATAGTGAGCCGATCATCCCACGGTACAGCGTGACATAGACAGGAACACCCTTTGTGTCCTTATCAAGTATCAGCGGTGGTGCCATAGGGGTTTTCATAGCTGAACTTTCAGTTAAGTCGAATTTTTTCAGCATATCTTTAACATACTTTCCCTGATTTATAAAAGTTCCTTTTTCAGTTTGCTTAATCTGAAGACCAAGGAAATATGTTAGTTCACCCATCATACTCATTTTATACTCATCTTTCATTCTATCAGCGAAACGAGTACAAAGCTCAGGGTTAGTAGAACCAAATATAATGTCATCAACATATATTTGAACTAAAATGATATGACCTTTTATTTTTCTAAAAAACAAAGTTTTGTCAATCTTACCTCTCTCAAATTTTTCAAGGTGGAGATACGTAGAAAGAGTGTCATACCATGCACGAGGAGCTTGCTTCAAGCCATAAAGTGCCTTATCCAGCTTATAAACATAACCTGGACGCTTAGGATCTGAGAATCCTGGAGGTTGTTCCACATAAACTTCTTCATTCAGCTTTCCATTTAGAAACGCTGACTTAACATCCATTTGATGTACAGTGAAGTTTTTGTGTACAGCATATGCTAAGAAAAGACGAATAGATTCAAGTCTTGCTACAGGAGCAAAGGTTTCGTCATAATCTATACCTTCCTCTTGTCTGTATCCCTGAGCAACAAGACGAGCTTTGTTGCGAGTTACAGTACCATGTTCGTCCAACTTGTTTCGATAGACCCACTTAGTGCCTATCACTGTTTTGTCAGTTGGTCTCCGAACAAGTTTCCAAACTTTGTTTCTTTCGAATTCAGTCAGCTCTTCTTGCATAGCGCTGACCCAGTTTGGATCACTGAGGGCATCATCTATTTTCTTTGGTTCAGTTAGAGAAATAAAGTTAACAAATAAACAAATATTACCTGCACTTCTACGAGTCTGAATACCAGCGTTGGGATCACCAAGAATTTGATCGATTGGGTGATTTACAGTCCATCGCTGAGCCGGAGCATGCGTCGCTGACTCAGTCTGAACTGGAGAAACTGAAGATGAGGCTTCAGCTACTTCTGGATAATCAGCTAAGAGAGGAATGCTTGCATTTGTCACTTCATTCACTGATTGCTGAGAAATAGATGGAATTTCTGAGACATTTGGATCAACTGCGGGTATAGTATTTATAGGAACAGCTGAGACCCAAGATGTTTCATCTTCACTATTCTGCATATTGGGAATGATAGTAGGACCATCATTTTCAGTTGTATGAGTATGAGTAGTGGGAACATCTTCTGAATCACAAAGATGAGAAAACATCCATTGATTCAGTTCTTCTGTATCAGCGTTCGGTTTAGAATTCGCTGAACGGGATTCGTCAAACGTGACATGAATAGTTTCTTCTACAGTTTGTCTTCTTCGGTTGAAGACTCTGAAGGCTTTGGAAACTGAGGAGTATCCAAGAAAGATTCCATCATCAGCCTTAGGATCAAACTTTCCAAGGGCATCTCTGTTGTTCAGTATGAAACACTGACAACCAAAGATGTGAAGAAAGCTGATTGAAGGCTTTCTCCCATGAAAAAGTTCATAGGCTGTCTTTTTGAATCTTTTGACTATCAGCGACCTGTTTTGCGTAAAACAAGCCGTGTTGACAGCTTCTGCCCAAAACTGAGTAGGCAGGTGAGAATCGCTGAGCATTGAACGTGCAGCTTCAATAATTGTTCTATTTCTTCTTTCAGCGACTCCGTTTTGTTGTGGTGTTCTCACTGACGAAAAGTTGTGAGAAATACCCTTGCTCTCAAGGAAGGAATCAAGAGAACTGTTTTTGAATTCAGTTCCATGATCACTCCTTATTGAGCGAACAGTCATATTGTTCAGAGTTTCCATCTTCCGAACAAAGGTGATGAGTTCTTCAGGGGTGTCACTCTTAGAACGGAGAAACATTACCCATGTATAACGAGAGAATTCATCAACTATGACCAGCGTATATTTCTTTCCAGCGATGGATTGTTTGTTAACGGGGCCAAACAAATCCATATGGAGTAGTTGAAGAGGAGATGACACTGAGGAAACTTGCTTGGACTTAAAGCTTGCCTTGGTCTGCTTCCCTTTTTCACACGCTGAACATAAGGATTCTTTGGCGTATGAATGTTGAGGTAGACCAGTGACTAACTCTTTGGATGAAAGAGTATTCAGTGTCTTGAAGTTGAGATGTGAAAGCCTCTTGTGCCATAGCCAGTTGACATCAGAAGATGCCTTTGAGAAGAAACAGGAGTTCTCAGTGGTTGTTGAGTCCATGTTTATAACGTAAACATTTTCCAAACGATAACCGCTGAGAGCTATCTTCTCCTTTTTGTCAGAGACAAAGCAGGATTCCTTGGTGAAAATCACTTTGTTATCCATGTCGCAAAGCTGACTGATGCTCAGAAGATTATGCTTCAGCCCTTCAACATATGCGACTCTTCTGAAGGATGTTGTACCATTTGAAAGTACACCATACCCTCGGGTGTGTCCTTTTCCATTTCCACCGAAAGTCACAGAGGGACCCTTCTCTTCCTTGTATTCAGCGAGCAGGCTTTTCTTTCCAGTCATGTGTCTAGAGCATCCGCTATCGAGATACCAGATACCCTTCTTAACCTGCAATACAAAGGAAGATTAGTTTTGCTTGGGTACCCACTTCACCATGTATACGCGTTTGTCAGTGGAAGTGGTTGGAATGGGTTCAGCAGTCTTCGCAGCATTTGAAGATTCAGCTTTGTCTTTCTTCACTTTGGTCAATTTCTTGACCTCAGCGGTAGGAGTCACCTTGACCTGACTTGCAACTGGTTTGGTCTTCTTTGGTGCTATCTTCACCTTAGCTATCTTATCAGCTTTGGTGGCTGTGGGACACTTACTTGCAATATGATCGGTAAGTCCACAGTGATAACATTTCCTATAACTAAAATTAGTTCTAGGACCACTTGTGTGCTGAGCTTTTAATTTGGAATTAGAAGTGCCAGCACCAAGTACACTATTGGTTTTTGAAATAGGAGTAACATTCAGTTCTTCAGATTTCTTACCAAGGATATCTACTCTGAGTCTAGGAGTAGGTCGCTGAACTGATCCAGAGGTCTGATTTCTAGAACCAGATGAATGAATCACTAAGGCTTTGGAAGCATTCAGCTTAGGTACTAAAGTACCCTTCTGAGGATTTTGATAAATTACAATTCCTTTACCTTTATCTTTAGAGACAGAGGTAGGTTTTGAATAAACCATTTTCTCCTTACCTTTTGAGGAGGTAGGAGTTTCCTCAGGGATTGGTGTAAACGACGAGGAGTACTGAGATGAAGAAGTGTCAGCTACTGAGGATACGAACGTTCCAAATTTAAGCATTGAACGTTCAGTGGTTGGTATTGGAGTATCATATTTATAACCCAGACCACGTTTATCACTCAGAGGAATCTGAGCCTTAATTATCTCAGTGATCTTTGTTGAAGAATTACACCATCCTTCAACAGTAGCTTGTTCAGCTTTTAATGCAGCGATAGCTTCCGCTCGTTCAATTTTGACTAGCTGATTTAAATGGACTTGATCTTTAAAATCTTCTTCAAATTTAGAAAGCTTTTCTATTTGAAGGTGGCAATTTTTAAGCTTTTCAGCGAGATCAAGATTTTGGTTTTCAACCACAGCTTTGCCGTTCATGGCTTCGTATAAACTTCTAGTCAGTAGTTCGATTTTACGGAGACTATCAGCTTCATCAATATTTACAATATTGGTAAAGAAGGAGGGTGATACCTGAATGGCAGATGTTGAAGTGGAGGGAATGTTTGAACTTTCTTCCTCTTCTTCAATCTTGGCCATGAGACATTGATTTGCTTCATCATCTTCAGAATCAGATGATGAGGCTTCTTCATCAGAAGCAGCCCAATCATAGTCAGCCATCAGGCCTTTTCCTTTCTTCTTAAAGCTTTTCAGCTTTGCATACTTCTCCTTCAGCTTTAAGTATTTGTCGTCTTTATTCCTTGGAACAAAGGATTTCTTTGTAAAGGCTGAAGGTCTCATGATTTTCTTTGACCTGCACTCGTTAGCGAAATGACCTGTCTTTTCGCAGTTAAAACAAGTAGCAGTAGCCTTATCAACAAAAGCTGATGACTTAGGCTTGTCAGCTATAGAAAGAGTTTTGTTCTTTCTAAACATTTTCTTCTTGGCGAATCTCCTGAACTTTTTAGTTAGGAGAGCCAAGGATTCATCATCTGAAGAATCAGAATCTGATGATCTTTCAGAGTTACTTTCTAACTCAGTGATAGTGACCACGGGTCGCTGAGTAGAAGGTTCCTCTGAGATTAAAGCAACAGGGGTGCTTTTGGAATCTTTTACAAGATTCTTCTTAAGATGGCTAGATTGCTCATGATTCAGCAATGTGCCATATAAGGTAGCAAGTGTCATTGATCTTAGATCTTTTGACAGCTTGAGACACATGGAATAATTGTCCCAGCTTTCAGGTAAACATTCTAAAAACTTTGTCAGAACTTCAAAGTTAGAATATTCCTTACCAACCGTTTTAAGATCTATAATTAAGCAATTAAAACGTTGATGTACTTCAGAGAGAGTTTCATTCTTACCAGAGATGAAACTTTCGTATTGTCTTACCAGGTTGATCTTTCTTGAATCCTGGACTTCAGACGTTCCTTCATACTGAACACATATTGTGTCCCACATGGCTTTTGAGGATTTCAGGTTCATGACGGAATGGTAGACTTCGTCAGGAAGGGCCATGGATAGTATGGATCTGGCTTTTGTATCTATAGCCACTTTCTTCTTGTCTTCATCGGTCCAATGATGGATTTCCTTTGGAATCAGCCTTTCTGGAATAGCAGCTCTAGTTGCAGTGGCTGGAACGGCAGGATCAATCGTTACAGGGATGTGTGGACCGTTTTCAAGATAGTAAGGTATAGTAGGGTCTACACCTTCTAAGAAGAGTGTCATCCTATTTTTCCATAAGTTGAAGTTGTCTCTGGAAAATCTAGGGGGTTTTGCAAGAGAACCATTGTCGATATAGTGAGTGTTTGTGTTTGAGTTGGCCATTTTCAGATAATAGCAAGGAAGAGAAATATCTTAGATTAGATCTTGTTTATGAGATTAAACAAATCTGCTCTGATACCACTTGTTGGTCCCGAAAGGCTTAAACAAGTTTGTAGAAGGGGGGGGGGGGGGGGGGGGTTGAATACAAACACACTATTTTACTTTTCTAAATTGTTTATTGATAAATCATTAACAATTTACAACTTGTTGCGGAAACAAGATTAAGGATAAACCTAAATCTAAACAAGTTGGAACACTAAGGTTTTCTTGCACTAAGAAAGATAAGGAGATTACTAATAAAATCCTATCTTGAGAGATTTGAACTTGTCCAGAGTTAGCAAGTTACTTCAAATGAAGTGAGTTCATCTCTTTATATACTGCATGCATTTAATGCAATTCTGTATACACTTTACACGTGTCATCAGCGGATTGGTTGCATGTCATTGACCTTTGTTGACAACCTTAGTAGCCGCATGAATGAACAATGTAGTATCAGAGTGGTTGTACGATTTCAGATTTTCGGAGGTTCTTTTCTGACATTTCGTACGGTGGCGTGCAAGGGAGGTTAAGACAAAAGTACTTTGTACGGAGGACTTCATGATCAGCTTTCGTTGATTCAGCGATTATCATTTACTATTCAGCAGATGATAAAGTTCAGCGATAGCTGAAGTCTTGTACTTGATACTTCACGTTGAGTGGACAAATCTGAGTCTTCGCTGATCCGCATCAGTTCATTAGGAGACTTGTCGCTGGTTCTTGAGCTTGATCTTCGACTTCAGCGTAGAACCTTTGTTGACGTGAATCTTGTCTTCAGGGATCATAAGTAAACAACTAACTTATCAGCGATCACCATAAGGACTGAACAGACTCAGCGATATGGTGAACAGTGTTCGCTGAATGTTTAATCTAAAAGTGCGAGAGTTCCTATCAGCAGTACTGTAAGATCTTAGTACTTATCAGCGATAGTGAAACTCTGATACATATTGTTTACTTACAATTTTCACTAAGTATTTAAGATAGGGTCATTATCAAATCACTGAGGGTTTGGATCAACAATGGGAATGAGAGGATTACATGAAACATAAGTATCCTCACCTGTTTGCTAATGAACCGGTTAAAGATGGAAGTTCTTGAATTTCAGGACGAAATTCTTTTAACCGGGGGAGACTGTATGATAAACCCAGAATCTAGCAATCAAATATAGAGAGAGAATCTAGAGAGCAATAGTCATCCATATATTGATCAATGAGTACAAAATGACAAATGCTACAAGTGTTCTAGATTTTTATCTAAATATTGAACTAGACAAGCCTATTTATACCCATAACATACAAGGTATAAAGGCATTATGAACTAATACAGTACATTGACTTTACAGTAAATCTTGAATACAATAATGCTCTAACAATCTCCCCCTTTGGATTCATGATTTAAAAAAATATGACAGCAGTCTTCAGCTCTTTGTAAAGTCAATCTTCTCAAACAGACACTCTATCAAATCATCTTCAAGTCTTGTACATGAAAAACAGATCTTTGCAGCTTTATCAGTCTTTGACAAACAGTAACTTCTCGTATCCTTCTTGATGCAAGAACCTTAGTTCTCATATTAACTTTAAGGATCCGAAACCATCAGATCTCGGACCAAGAAGGATGTGAAATCATAGAATTCGGATGCAAGAGGGTGCGAAACCATCCGTTTCGTATTAAGTTGGATACGAAACCGTGGAATCCGGATGTAGAAGGGTTCGAAACCATGGGATTCGAATCATGTAGAGTGCGAAATCAAGGAATCCGGATCAAGGCAAGTACGAAACCAACGGAAGTCGAATCAAGTTGGGTCCGAAACCATGAGAATTCGTATCATGAAGGATGCGAAACCATGCCAGATCTGAATAAATGGAATCCGAAACCATTTGAGATAGGAATAGAGAGATGCGAAACCATCCACATTGTTGAACTTTTAGGTGTAAGCATATTCCCAAACTCAGAACTAAGATGACCAAGTTCAGCAATATTTCTGACTTCACAAGATTCGAAACCAATATTTCTTGTATTTTGAATGATTTCCTGAACTTAGTATCTTCTTCTCTTTGATCTTGAATTATCTTCGACATGAAATTGAATTAAACATTTCTCCCCCTTTTTCGATGATAGTGAGCATCAAGATCATCGAAAACCTTTTTCAATTTCAGTCGCATCTCTGAGTATTACTAACAACTCCTCATTAATGAATAACCTTGCTCCCCCTCAAAATAAGAATTCTGGAGCATTTTGTTTTCTCCCCTTGAAAGTATGCATATATTTCATTAAAAGTATTCATTTCAAATACAGTGCGTTAATGAAAACATTTATACAAGGAATATAAAATTCATTGAACCAAATTTTATAACTACTAACAATTGATCATTTGAAAACTTTACAAAAAAATCCAACTTAATGAAATTTAACAGATTTTTCAATCAAATGAAATCAAATGCATGTGTTTGGATTCAAGTACAAGTCATCATTGCATATCAAGTTAAAAATGTTCAGTTTCAACCCCTTTATTAAATCTATTTGGTGTGCTAGCATGCGAAATATGATTAGCTACAAGCATATGCAATTCTAAAACATATAAGAATACTTTGCTCTACTCACACTCTTTGTCCAAAATCAGGATTTTCACAAAATTACAGGTTTATCGCGACTTTGTATTTTCCCAAGTTTCAAGAGATATGTGCTCATTGGCATCTTTTAATTTTGTGCACATTGGCATCTTTTAATTTTGTGCTCATTGGCATCTTTTAATTTGTGCACATTGGCATCTTTTAATTTTGAGCTCATTGGCATCTTTTAATCAAAAAGTTTAGTAAGAATAAGATACACCGTTAAACATGATTTTCTATCTGGTTCTATAGCAGGATTTGGGTTAGCAGATCCCAGACCAGTTGGCCTTAGGTGCTAGGTGTCGAGCACCCATTAGAACTTAATTTCCCAAACCAGAAAGGCCACATCGATATATCTTAAACCCATTTGTACCAGTAGAACATGGCTTTCTATCTGGTTCTATAGTAGGATTTGGGTCAGCCGATCCCAGACCAGTTGATCTTAGGGACTAGGTGTCTAGCACCCCTTAGGACTTACTCTCCCAAACCAGAAAGGCCATAGGTACAAACTTTCAAACTAAATGATAGTGCATAATTTTATCTCAATCACTTGGTTCTAAAACATAATGCTTCCCCCATATTTTCGTTTCCATCCATCATTTTGACAAATAGACTTTTTGAGCATTATATTCTATATAAGTCCAGATTCACATAACTTTGAGCATTCAACATAATTTCATTCATGTTTTGCTGACCTTTCGATTAATTTAAGAAGTGAAAGATGAAACAAATATAACTCAGATAATACAAAAACACTTGTAAAATCACCCTTGACACACATTTCATTCATTGAATGAAAATTGAAAAAATTTCATCTCATTAAATTAAATTTGTTAAGACTCAACCATTCAAAGCAGTAGAAATAAAACATAATCCAATGTTACCTTTCACCACTTGTTCCTTGAAACAGAAAGATGTAACAGTTAAGGATATCACCTGAGAAGTATGAGTTCTAAACTGATTTGTTTAGAAGTCTTAGTCTTTGAAGTACGGGTCCTGAACTGAATTGTTCAGAAGCCATAGTCGTTGAAGCACGGGTTCTAAACTGAGATGTTTAGAAGCCACAATCTCTTTACTCCCACTTAATGGTACATACATTCTTCAAAAAAATTCACCGCTTCTCTTCTGTTTTCAGTCATGTGTGTGATATATATATTTCCAAATCAGCACAACACATGATGAACCTGCAAAACAGATTAAGCAGATTTTGGTACCCAACGGCACGTGGGTCCTAGTGTGTTAGGTGTAAATTTCTTAGAAGGAATACTGTAAGTACCGTACCAATAAGAAGTATAATCTTTATGCACAAAATCATTTGACCCACAATAAGAACAACAAATTTTATTATATGCCAACCTAATCAGATGATTTGTAGAATAAACAAGATTAGATGGAACAATAGATTTACCTTTAGGAGAATTGTTCCTTTTGGCCTTTGATGTGGAAGCAGATGATTTGGTACATCTTTCTTTGGAATCGTTGTGCCTTTGACTCTCCATTCCATCTTCACCTTTTTGAAGGCTGGAACTTCTTCAGGTTTGGAAGTATTAACTTTAGGCACTTTTGAATCCTTATCCGATTTATCAAGCAAATGATTATAGAAGAGATTTGTTGAACGAATCTGATCTTTTGAGAATTCAGTTGATCTATTAAATTGTTTAGAAGGAATGTTTTTAAAACTTGAACTTGAAGCAGTTCTAAAAGTGCATTCAGAATAATTTGAATTAACAAATAGAGTCTGAAATATAGTATCATGATTGGCCTGCTTTGAGACATCAAATTTAAAAATGATGTCTTCAAGTTCTTTGACTTTGTTTATCAAAACATTTTTCTCTTTAAAGATTAGATCAAATTTCTTTTGGAGATCAGATTTGATCAATTGATCCTTCATAATATCAGCTGATAAACCAGATAATCTTTTGGTAAGATTAAGAACCGCATCTTCAAAATATTCGCGTTCCGATTCAAAATCTTTTTTCCAAAAAAACTTTCTTTTATCAGTAATCTCTTTGAAAATTTCCATATTTTTCTTTTTAAGGGTTTTGCTTTCCTTTTCAAAGAGATTTTTCTTTTCCGCAAAATCTTTTTCTTTCTTTTTCCAAAAGATTTTCTAAATCAGAGATTTTCACGGAAAGTTCAGAACTTTTAATCTCAAAAGATTTTCGTTCAGTTTCAAATTTAGCTTTTTCTTTCTCAAGCTTCTCTTTTTCAAAAAATAAAACTTTCTCAAAGTCAGAAACTTGTTTTGAAAGTTTTATACTTCTCAGTTCAAATGCGTCATTTTCTTTAAGAACTTTCTTTGAAGAAGAAGACTCTATTTCACGTTCAGAAAGCTTCTTCTTCAATTCAACATTTTCACTTTCCAACGTTGTTCTTTTCTCTTAAACTCTTTTTATTTGATCTTGTAGATATGAGTTCCCCTTATCTCTCTCGATTTCTCTACTCTTCATATCAACATTTTCACTTTGAAGAGTTGTTACTTTCTCTTGAAGTTTCTTGATTTGATCGTGCAGACTTGAGTTGTCTCTCTTTGCTTCAAGATCTGCAATATAAACGTCAAGATCAGTAACTCTTTTAATAAGTTTATCATTTGAAGAAGAAATGGCTAAAATTTGTCTCTTCAGATTAGCATTTTCTTCCTCCAATGCTTTTATAATTCCTTGAAGCTCCTTCATGTCATCTTGATGAGTTGAAGGATTAGTTTTAACAAAATTTTGCTTCAAACCTTCACCACTGGATTTAACAATAGTTTGCTTCAAACTTTCATTATTAGATTTAACAAAAGTTTGTGGTGTTGAAGGTATTTCTGTTATAAGAACTTGTTGCAAAATTTCATTATTTGGTTTAACAAAAACTTGTGGAGTTGGAGGAATCTCCTTTATAATGGTTTGTTGCAAACCCATCTCTCTTTATGGTATTGCTAGAAGTTGATCTTTCAGAAAATCAAGCAGAAAGTGTATAAAATACACTATTGAAAAAAAAATTATATAAATTTTTTTCTTGAAAAGCTCTTAAAGTGTATGAAAAACACTATAGAAAAAATTTCGGAATAAAAAGGGTGCGAAACCAATGGATTCGGACCAAGAAGGGTTCGAAACCAATGGATTCGGACCAAGAAGGGTTCGAAACCAACAGATTTCGGACCAAGAAGGGTTCGAAACCAATGGAGTCGGACCAAGAAGGGTTCGAAACCAATGGATTTCGAATGTATAAGGATCCGAAACCAACACTTAAACAAATATCACTTCTCTTTGTGATCCGAGACCAAGCAACAATAAGCAATGAAGGATCCAAAACCAACAGTAAATGATGAATGATTCGAAACCAACAGTAATTGAAGAAGGATCCGAAACCATCTATGAATGATCCGAAACCATCAAGAACAATCCGAAACCTTCACTTCGAACTCGAAAATCCCAGATTCAGCCATAACTTTTTCAATTCTTGATCAATTGTTATGAAATTTGCACAGATTTGTTCGAAATTTGATTCCACACACTTTCTTAGTTGATTTCAAATCCCAAATCGATCAAATTAATCGACTTTTGATCCAAAAACAGTAAGAACAAGTTATCGATGAATTTTGTGCAGAATTTGGTAGAAACTCGTGTACTAAAGATGATCAGGGATGAAAAACGAGTTCAGTGATGTCAAGAATCAAACCAAAAGATCAAGAATTAAAGAAAAGATGAATTTTGGATGAACAGTAATCAAAGAAGGATCAGAAATCTCGATGAACAGTGATGAATGAAGGATCCGAAATCTTCAATTTCAGTGTAAAAAATCTTCAATTTGGTCTTTGATCTGCTTGAATTTTCTGTTTGGCTCTGATACCAATTGATAAACCCAGAATCTAGCAATCAAATATAGAGAGAGAATCTAGAGTGCAAAAGTCATCCATATATTGATCAATGAGTACAAATGACACAATGCTTAAAGTGTTCTAGATTGTTATCTAACTATTGAACTAGACAAGCCTATTTATACCCATAACATACAAGGTATAAAGGCTCTAATACAGTACATTGACTTTACAGTAAATCTTGAATACAATAATGCTCTAACACTGTGACAACCGTCAAATTCACGTTTCTGGTTAGAAATGAACTGAACATTTTAGTTTTCATATTATAGGTGTCACATACTAAAATTAGCAATTAGAGACAGTGTTATTAGAAAAACTGAGAAATTTTGCGTAGCAGTCCCTAAAATAGGGGAATTATCCACAAATCTCATAAAATGCCAATATAAACACCTTAAATACATACATACATATATATATATACATACATATATATATATATATATATATATATATATATATATATATATACATATATATATATATATATATATATATATACATATATATATATACATATATATATATGTATGTATATATGTATGTATTTAAGGTGTTTAGATTGGCTTATATATATACATATATGTACTTTGAAAACTTTTATAAAAACAAGTATTATTATTATTAATCATTTATTTATCTATTTATTTCAACAATTTAAAAATAATAAAAATAAATATATATAAAAATAAATCAAATATGGAGGTCCAATCCCCTTTCAACAAAAATTGCACCCCATGCTCCCTTTTCCCCTCCCCTTGGCCGTCCATCCCATCCCCTCCCGAACTTCCTTTTGTTATTTCATTTGCATGCAATTCAAACTTATTCTCTCATCCCTCTCTCTTTCTAATTTCTCCCTCTAGAGAAAATTATCTCTTCTTCTCTCTACTCTCTCTCATTTCACACACTAAAACTCTTCCAAATTCAGCCCCTAAAACTCAAGAGAGTTCAAGTGTTCAAGAACTTTTAAAGGTATGCATGTGTGTAAGATGAAACCTACACACCTTCTTGTTAATCTTCTTTATTTTCTTTAAGTTGTCCTTCTTCTACACTAAGTTTCATCTAAGTTTTTCTAATAAGCTTCTTTGAACATCTTAATGTTTGTAGATTTACCACCATAACACTTGCATGTTATTAAAAAGTGGTGAATCCCTGATCAAACCTATGTTAAGATCAAAGATGAGCTATTAACTTGCATGCATGTAGTTTTTCTTAAAAGATCTATACTTTTGATCCAAAAGTTGTATGAAAAGCTCTTTGATTTCACTAAAAACATGTTTTAATCAACATGCATGTGCCAAAAAGTCACTATTTTAAGTTGCATGGAGAAGTTCTTGGCATAAACACCAAAGAAATCTTCAAAAAGACCCATTTTCAAATTTCTACAAAAGATGAGTTGATAAATAGCATGCATGTGGTTTAAATGGCTTAAAAATATGTTTTAGAACTGAAAATAACTGTATGGGGATGAGTCAAGTCGTATTGCATGCCAGAAGAATAAGAATCTTGATAAAAAGACAAAAGGGATGCACATGCATAAAGACTAGTTTTGACATCTTACTGCCATATTTCTATCTCTCTCTTCAAAAAGTCATATCTCACTCAATAATACCCCAAATTAAGTGATTCTTTTTCTGGAATTTATTTTTATGACTTAGGTTTCAAACCCAAGTGGTTTCACTCAAAAACTCAAAGATTTTGACCTTCAAACATTTGTCACAAAAACAGTGCTCAAACAGCAAAGCTTTCTGTAGTGATTTTACGTCAATAATTATTTCATGTACTTAATCACCTCTAAACATTATGAATATTGTGTCAAAAGTTTCCTAACACATTAAGTTATCTGGACATAAAATATCTTGACCTAAATACCCCTGGAAGATATCCAAAAGTGGACAGAAAGTGGCACCTAAATCTGGACAACAAAAGAATAATCTCAAAAGTGGCTTAAAAGCAACTTTATTTCTATATAATTATTTTATGATGTAAATCTACCACTTTTATGATAAAATCTCAGTTATTTGTTGACATGCATATATTATTTTTAAAGGTAACAAAAATTCAAACACTAAATAAATTTATAAAAGGGCATTTTATGACGATTTGGATAGTTAGCCTACCGAACCCTTAAGATTAAAACTCACTAGTGACCTTACGTTCGTAGGTTCGAAGTAGGATCACACCGAGGTATTTTGTGAGTGATTCCCGGAATTCCATCGCGCATCAAGTGAGTTATCACAGCCCCTTTTTAATATTTTACATATTTTGGGGTGAAAAGCATGTTGTTACTACAATTATTTTACGCACCGGTTGTCTCGTTTTCTTGGAAATACTAATCTTGCTATACATGCTTATGCTCTATGGTATGTATATTTTGTGCATGTTGTAAGATTTTGAGCTTTCTCTATCGTACTAAGTCCCCGTTTAATCTACGTTACCCGTTTAACTCACGAGTGTGAGCCGTTGGTAATTATGGATAGCGCTATTTGGTTGACACCCCACTCACAAGTCGCGCTTGTTTGAGTGCATAATTATTGTTGTTCGTACGCATTGTTGACGATAGAACATGCGGAGGGGCGTCTTGTCACATAGGTCGGGTAACGGGCTCCAAGCTTCAACATTATACATACAATTACCATGAGCAAGTGTTTTTACAACCGGTTGACATATCCAGTTGTGCATATTAAAACTGTTTCTATGACAAACTTATATCCACTTGTGCGGATTAAAACTGTTTCTATGACAAACTTATATCCACTTGTGCGGATTAAAATTGTTTCTATGACAAACTTTGCTATACTCATAAAACCTGTGATCTCACCAACTATTCAATAGTTGACCCTCTCATTTACATGCTTTTCAGGAAATATCAAGTAAGGTTAGACTTTAGAAGTCACCACAAGTAGCTGCATTCAACACTTTTTCTTATCATGTCGAATTGTATTTTGGGCAAATCTGTATTTTTGGAACAAGTTGTAACTTTTGTTAACTTTTAAGCTATGATGATTGTGTGTTGTCTTCTACCTAACGCAATGAAACCTTGAACTGTGACATCCCGTACTTCCGCTTTAGCGGGGTGTGACAAAAGGGCAAGGGACTTACCTTGGGATCTTGGCTTTTGAGCGAAGCACCTTGCAGAACAGACGGTTAGTTGCACGAGAAATAAATTGAAGAGCAAAGACAAGACTAATAGAATTAAAGAAACATCCAGAAAACTGAGGAACAACAGAAACACTAAAACGTAAATACAGAGTACAAGTCATCGATGTGCTTGAAACACCTAAACTACACTGGGAGACAAGTGTAACTGATTAAGATACAGTTATTCCGTGGTGAAGAAAAGGTGTGACAAGTACAATATTGACTCAAACTTTCAAGTTAAGCATACCCGGTTTGGACACGAGTTCATTGAACCGTTTTTCGTCCAAAGCTTTGGTAAACAGGTCTGCTAGTTGATTTTCTATACTTACGAAGTAAAGTTCCACCGTACCGCATTCCACATGATCTTTGATGAAATGGTAGCGCACGTCAGTATGCTTTGTATTCGTATGTTGGACCGTATTGCTCGTTATTGCGATGGCACACTTGGATTCATAGTAGATCGGGATGTTCGAGTAGTTATACCCGTAGTCCTTCAGTTGCGTGCGCATCCAGATGACTTGGGAGCAGCAACTAGCCGCGGCCACGTACTCTGCTTCCACCGTGGAGGTGGAGACGCATGTTTGCTTCTTTGAGTCCCAGCTAACCAACTTATCGCCAAGGAACTGGACGTGACCCGTGGTGCTCTTCCGGTTGAGCATACTTCCCGCGTGATCAGCATCAGAAAACGCTGTGAGTTCGAAACCTGTGTCCTTAGGGTACCAAAGGCCAATATTAGCAATACCTTGTAAATAACGAAGGATACGTTTAACTTCCATTAGATGTGACTCTTTTGGTTTAGATTGAAATCGAGCACATAAAAATGTAGAAAACATTATGTCCGGCCTACTTGCCGTTAAATACATCAACGAACCTATCATTCCTCTATAGGTAGTAGTATTCACGTCCTTTCCGTCAGGATCGGCGTGTAACTTCGTACCCGGTGACATTGGAGTTTTCATGGGTGTACACTGTTCCATCTTGAATATCCACGATGTACTTAGATTGATTGATGAATATCCCCGTCGACAGTTGTTTGACTTGAAGACCGAGAAAGAAATTCATCTGACCCATCATACTAATTTTAAAATGGGCTTTCATGAGGACTGAAAATTTGTAACAGTATTGTGGGTTCGTAGAGCCGAAAATAATGTCATCGACATACACTTGAATTAAAATGATGTCCTCACCTTCCCTTTTGATGAAAAGGGTTGTGTCGATCTTACCTTTCAAGAAGCCGGAATTCGTGAGAAAAGTAGATAATTCATCATACCAGGCTCTCGGTGCTTGCTTGAGGTCGTACAGCGCTTTGTCGAGGCGATACACATGGTTGGGGTGATCTTGACTTACGAAACCTTCCGGCTGAGAGACGTATACTTCGTCCTTGAGTTTGCCGTTTAGAAACACCATCTTCACGTCCATTTGAAAGACGGTGAAGTTTTTGTGAGCGGCGTACGCGAGGAACATCCGAATAGCTTCTATTCGGGCAACTGGTGCGAACGTCTCTTCGTAGTTGATAGGGTTAATTTATTAACCCTATTTTAGCCGTTTTTAGTAGGTTTCTATCCTGTTTTATTTGCCCAAAGTCTGTATTTGAGTCCTTTTCATTATCTTTTTATCATTTTCTGTGTTCTTTGTGTTAATCATGATTTAATGGTATAATCTGTGTGTTTTGAAATTAAATGGGCCTGTTTTGAATTATTTCAGAATTGGGTTGGTCGATACTGCAGTGATGCTATAGGAGTCGATGCTGCAGGAGTGCCAAAGGAGTGCACAGCTGGGCCTTTTTGCAAATCTTTGGGCCGAACAAGCTTTTGATGACCATGGGCTAGAGTTTACTTTTGCAAGGACAGAGAGTACACTAGCAGCTGTTGTATGCAACTTTTAATTGCTTTGTCTCCAATCAACTCTCCTATATATATGGATGGATTGTGTGCTTAGAAAAATCATCTTGGATAAAAAAACACCTAAGTTTCTACAATTACTTAGCTTTTGTTCTTTAGCATTTGATCACCTCTTATTGCTCTCTAGTTACCACTTAATATTCAGACTTTTGGTTACGATTTCAGTTGTATGCTAAGCTTTCGATTCCAAGTTTAATCAAAGTATTTTCGAAGTAATCTCTTGTGTTTGATTTCCGATTCTTACAAGTTCCAAAGTGTTCGATATTGTCCAAGTTGCTTACTTAATTTCTCAAGACTCGTAATGTTACTTTGGACTTCCTTCCTTCTAAAATTCGTAATCTTTGGTTATTTAAGTTAGTATTTCAAGTTCAACGTTTTTAAGGCTAAAAGTAGTTTTGTGACGTAACTTGTGCAACAAGTTTCCATAACTTGGCGATCAAGTTACCACATTAGTTGGTAATTCTTGTTTCCTTACATTTTTTATTTCTGTCTTTACTTTCTTGTTATTAAAATTTCTGCATTTTAATTTATGTCTTTCCATTTCTGCAATTTATTTCCTTGCAATTTCTTTTCAGTACTTTCCATTTATGTCATTTACATTTCTTACACCTTTCGAAAGAAGAAATCAATCCATGATGGGCTAATAGCCTGAGCTTGGGGTGTAAAGCAAAGTTTAGATGTAAATTTGTGTGAAAGTAAAGAGGTGTATTGAATATAACATTGTATCTAACTATTTATTTCAGGTGATTGATCTTACATTGAAGATTGCATTTAATTAATTGACAACTAATTTTATGTATGAAAATGCATTAACATTCAGTGTTAAGGTTAAGGTTAATTATCTGAAATGATAAGAGAAGATTACTAAACAGTTTTAGTGCCTGACAAGTACTATACTCTTACGGTGTAGGATGGTAACACTATGTTGTGCTAGGATTCACGAAGTCTAACATAAATGATATTGTATCGATAGCACGTTAACCAGTGTGTACTCTTGGGAGGCCGTTTGAACCGATAGTTAGTACTGTGGCAGTCCTATAGCACTTGCTGCTACAGGACTGGCCGGATGTTATAATATCTCTTTACTGGATCATGTGTTTTCATCTTCATGGAGCCTTGCACCCTTTGCTTCTTCTCTAGAATTGATTTTTAGTTGATAACTCAAACAAACCACTCAAACAAATCTGTTTTTGAATTCGCCATCTGAAATCGGTTTTTAAAGATTGGACTTTTGAAAAGCTTTCACAAGTTTTCCCTGTGGATCGATATCTGGTACTTTTACCATTATTACTTGTTACGAGACGATAGTAGTTCAAGGTGTATACTTGCACTGAGTTCTATTTTAAGTGAATCTCTAAGGTTGCATAAATCTTACAACAAGTTTTTGGCGCCGCTGCCGGGGAACACTTCGCTGAAAGAATTTCATTTTAAAGTAAAGTTTTTAAGCTATGATTTTTCTACCACCTTTTTGAAAATCAGTGCATGCCCAGACTTGCACACGGAGAACTTTTTCAATTTGATCCTGAGATTGAATGCACTTTTAGACAAAGAAGGAAAGCACAAAGAGTCGTTTCAGCTCTAAACTCTCCAATGATGTCTGAAAATGAGTACACCTCAGATGAAGGTGAAAATAACTTCGAGTTTGGACCAGAAGGAAACCCCGAAATAAATATGGGAAATCTTGAAAATCCTGAAAATCCCGAAAATAGAATTCCTGGAAATGGACCAATTCCTAGACCAATTCCTGGAAATGGGCCAATTCCTAGACCAATTCCTCGAAATGGACCAATTCCTGAAAATAGGCCAATTCATAATCTTGAAGATGAGGGACAAAACATTTTCAGGCTTGCAAACTCTAAAAATGGAGGTATTATGGCTTATGTTGTTCCTGTTTTAAATCAATTACATTCAGGAATACTTAAGCCTACCCTCGAAACACATCATTTTGAACCCAAGCCGATAATGTTTCATATGCTCCAAATCAACGGCCAGTACGTTGGTTTGGCACATGAAGATCCTCATTCTCATCTCAGGTCTTTCATGGAAATTACAGATTCTTTCAAATTGCCAAGTGTACAGGATGATGCTTTAAAGCTAAAACTTTTTCCATACTCTCTAAGAGATAAAGAAAGATCCTGGTACAACTCGTTGCAGCCAGATTCTATAATCACATGGAACCAAATGGCAGAAAAGTTTCTAAAAAAATATTTTCCACCCACAAGGAATGCTAAGTACATAAATGAAATCTGCACTTTTAAACAAACGGACAATGAAGCAGTTCCCGATGCATGGGATAGGTTTAAAGAGCTGTTAAGAAAATGCCCTCACCATGGCATTCCATACTTCATTCAACTAGAGACATTTTACAGTGGTCTAGATATCACTGCTAAACAAATGCTTGATGCTACTGCAAACGGATCTTTTACAGCCTGTACCTACAATGAAGGATATGAAATCCATGAAAAGATTTCTGACAATAATGGACAGTGGTCTGATCCACGTGCACTTCCACCTAAGAGAACAACATGGATACAAGATTCTGATGCTTACTCAACATTGACTGCACAGTTGGCAAATATGGCTACTCTAATTCAAAATCTAGCCACACCTGTGCAGGCTAATGCTGCGACTGCTATCCCTGGTGTTCTGCCTGTACAGTGTACTTTTTGTGGAGATGGACCTTTGTCTCAGACTTACAACCCTGAGTGAAGGAATCATCCTAATTTTTCTTGGCATAGTCCTTCTCTCAATCCACCATCACAAAGACCACAAAGACATTCCAACTTTCAAGGACAATCCAACTTTCAACAAAGAAACCACAACAACCAACAGTCTAATTTCCAAAATCGACCCTCTTCTTTCCAAAACAACAAGCCCAATCCACAGGCTGAATCATCTACTTCTTTGGAAGCAATGATGAAAGGGTTTATGACCCAAACTCAAGCCTCAATTAAAAATCTTGAAACCCAGATGGGGCAAATGTGTAACATCCCATATCCCATATGTACAACCAATCACATAGCATAACATAATATTGATATAACAAACAGAACATCATATACAAATTCGGTCCCACAGTCTTTTACAAAAAGAAGAAAACATTCTATTACAACTTTCTGCTAAATACACGCATAACGTTTAATATGGTGATACAACTGCTAACGAGCTAAAATCTTCATATTAAAGTCCTTCACAAAAGTCGACCACCGGTTACTCTAGATACTTGCTCTTACGTGATTCACCACCTGGAATACATATTTTAAAAAAAAAATGAGGGTTAGACCTGATGGTCTAAGTGAGAAACCCCTGGTAGTTTACAAACCATTTATATAAACTTTATTCAAATAACTCACGCCACATAATTACATAAATCCAATTAAACTCACATATTATGTACCTTCCCTTCTCATTTCCTCCTGGCCATATTAGTGGTAGCAAGCCAACTAATAAAATACAACGATGTACAACATCTACAGCCAAACAACGCTATACAGATTCTATAGCCAAACACACCGGTCTCAAACCCGGCCTACGTATTATAACACATTTATAATACTCATGTAAATATAATACCTTCTATATTATAATTCACATACAACACATAATTATCAACAATTCCATTCCCAATTCCACACATATACGTATTCCAGTTAAAAATTGTTTTCACGATAAAACTCACCTGTTTTGGTTATTACACACGTTCGCAAGCTTCTTTCAAAACGGTGCTATCTCTTATCACGACTCCACCGAATCTGAAATAAGTTAAGATACACACATTGTTTTACTAACCAAATACATAAAGCCTAACAATTTCCCATCCTCAACTGTCCCATTTCACACTGGTATTTAACTCACTACCGGGACTACACAGGGTATCGGGATTTATACAGTACCGGGAGTTTTATACTACCGGGAGTTCCTATACCGGGAGTCCACACTACCGGAAGTCTGCTATACCGGGAGTCCACACTACCGGAAGTCTGCTACACCGGGAGTCCATACTACCGAAAGTCTGCTATACCGGGAGTTCACACTACCGGAAGTCTGCTATACCGGCAGTCCACACTACCGGAAGTCTGCTATACCGGGAGTTCACACTACCGGGACTTCACCGGGAGTTCTAAGAACACAGTCGGTTCCAATTTTACCCAGGTTCAAATTAAACTTATATAACTTCAATCTAACCATTCTAATCCGATAGAAACTGTCTAAAGATGATTACTAACATAAAAGACCAAAGAGCTTACCTCAAAATCGAATTCAACCCAGTCGATTGATGCTCAAACCGTAACTTTCTTCTTTCGCTTTCTTCGCCTCCAAACTCTCGCACAACTCTCACTCTTTCTAATTTTAGGTATCTGAATAACATTTGAGGTTGATGAGGTAATATCAATCCAAATCTTACCATTTGAACCTCGAACTTCTCACATATAACCCAAACACCCCTAAACTTATAATTATTCTAAACATACCCTAAACATCTAACTTTAAATTTAACTTTATTTAACGGAAAAAGGGAATTTAACTAACGGACTTACCCGGGGTATTACATCATCTCCCCCTTAAAAAGAATTCCGTCCCGGAATTTAGTTAAGCAAAAAGATGAGGGTATTTGGCTCTCATTTCTGATTCGGATTCCCACGTAGCATCTTGACCTCTATGATGTCTCCACTGAACTTTCACTTGCCTGATCTCCTTATTCCGTAGCACTTTAACTTTATGATCAACTATAGCTTCCGGCTCTTCCACATAGTTCAGTCTTTCATCGACTTGTATTTCTGGTAGGGAGACCGACTGATCTGGAGTAACCAAACACTTTCGGAAGTTCGATACGTGAAATGCATTATGAATCCTGCTCAATTCTGGAGGAAGATCTAATCGGTAAGCCACTTCACCGATCCTTTCTGTTATTGCAAACGGTCCGATATACATTGGGCTAAGTTTACCCTGTCTTCCAAATCTGATGACTCCTTTCCACGGCGAAACCTTTAACATTACGAAATCCCCAAATTGAAATTCCAATGGCTTTCGACGACGGTCAGCATAGCTCTTCTGTCTATCTTGAGCCACTTTCAACCTTTCTCGAATCTGAGTAACCTTATCGGCGGTTAGCTGAACTATTTCCGGCCCCGCTAACTGTTTCTCTCCCACTTCGTTCCAACACAGAGGCGTTCGGCATTTTCTACCATACAGTACATCGAACGGTGTCGCTTGTATGCTGGAATGATAACTGTTGTTGTAAGCGAATTCAATCAACGGTAAATGCTTATCCCACGATCCCCCAAAATCAACAATGCAAGCCCGGAGCATATCTTCTAAGGTCTGAATTGTTCGTTTACTCTGCCCATCTGTTTGAGGGTGATACGCTGTACTTAACTTTATCTGAGTCCCCATTTCCCTTTGAAAACTTCTCCAAAACCTTGAAGTAAAACGACTATCACGATCAGAAATGATCGAGATTGGAACTCCATGTCGAGTTACTACTTCATCAATGTACAACTTAGCTAATCGCTCCATCGAATCGGTTTCCTTAATCGGTAGGAAGTGTGCAGACTTTGTCAATCTGTCGACGATCACCCAAATAGAATCAAATCCCTTCGGAGTCCTTGGTAGCTTCGTGATGAAATCCGTGGTAATCTGCTCCCACTTCCACATAGGTATTTTTAGCCGTTGAAGTTGACCAAATGGCTTTTGGTGTTCGATCTTTACTTTCTTACAAGTATCACATCTTTCCACATACTGAGCAATCCCCCTTTTTATCCCCGGCCACCAATAGAATTGTTTTAAGTCTTTATACATCTTGTTTGTACCTGGGTGAATAGAGAAACGGGATTGATGAGTTTCTTGCAAAACACGATCACGTAACCCACCCAATCGAGGTACCCACACTCTGTTTCCCAGACACAATAACCCCCGATCATCTTTTATTAACAATGCTAACATCCCCACTAACCGTTCTGATTTCAAATGTTCATCCTGATAAGCCTCCATTTGACACTTCTGCAGTTCGTCAAATATGTTGGGTAGAAGCTCAGTTCGTAGCGAAATAACTTTTATTGTTCCACCCCTTTCTTGACGACTCAATGCATCAGCTACCACATTTGCTTTTCCTGGGTGATAAAGGATTTCACAGTCGTAATCGTTCAACAATTCTAGCCATCTCCTTTGTCTCATATTTAGTTCCTTCTGATCAAAGAGGTGTTGGAGACTCTTGTGATCGGTATAAATCTGACATTTGGAACCATATAGATAATGCCTCCAAATCTTTAACGCAAAGACGACTGCTGCAAGTTCCATATCGTGCGTAGGGTACTGTCTTTCATGATCCTTTAATTGTCGAGAAGCATAAGCAATAACTTTCCCACGCTGCATAAGCACACATCCCAATCCTAATTTGGATGCATCACTATAAACCACAAAGTCCTCCGAACCTTCAGGTAGTGATAAAATCGGCGCGCTGCACAGTTTCTCTTTCAATATACGGAATGCCTCGTCCTGTTCTGCTTTCCATTCAAACTTCAAATTCTTCCGGGTCAGCTTGGTCAAAGGCGTTGCGATACGAGAGAAGTCTTTTATGAATTTCCGATAGTAGCCGGCTAAACCCAGAAAACTACGCACTTCGTATGCTGTCTTCGGCTGTTCCCACTTTTCAACTGCTTCTACTTTCATCGGATCGACTTGTATACCCTTCTCAGAAACCACGTGCCCCAGAAATTGTACTTTCCGTAGCCAGAATTCACATTTCGAAAATTTTGCATACAACTTTTCCTCCTTCAGCAGCTCTAGAATCAAACGAAGATGTTGCGCGTGTTCTTCCTTGGATTGAGAATAGATAAGGATATCATCGATAAACACAATTACAAATTTATCGAGATACGGCTTACATACCCGATTCATTAAATCTATAAAAGCAGCTGGAGCGTTCGTCAATCCAAACGGCATCACTAAAAATTCATGATGGCCATACCTCGTTCGAAAAGCAGTTTTTAACACGTCTTCTTCCTTAACTTTCAACTGGTGATAACCGGACCTTAGATCAATCTTGGAGAAATAGCAAGCTCCAACTAACTGATCAAAGAGGTCATCAATTCGGGGTAGCGGATACTTGTTCTTTATCGTGCGCTTATTCAACTCTCGGTAGTCAATACACATTCTCATCGACCCATCTTTCTTTTTCACAAATAACACTGGTGCTCCCCACGGCGAAGAACTAGGTCTAATGAAGCCTTTGTCGGATAGGTCTTGTAATTGTGCCATCATCTCTTTCATCTCTGGAGGTGCCAAACGATACGGTGCACGGGCTACAGGAGTGGCTCCAGGAATCAGGTCTATACCGAATTCTACTTGTCTAACGGGCGGAAGACTATTCAAGTCTTCAGGGAATACTTCAGGAAATTCACTAACGATAGGAATATCTTCCATCCTATTCTTTTCCGGCTTAACATCTATCACGTAGGCCAAGTAACTTTGACAACCCTTATTAACACACCTACGTGCTTTCACTAGCGATATAAGACAAGACTGATGATTCCTACGATCACCATAAATCACTACCGGACCCCTCTCAGGCAATACAACATTTATTATCTTTTTATCACACACTATATTAGCCTGATTCTCGGCTAACCAGTCCATTCCCACTACTACATCAAACTCTATTAAAGTTATAGGAAACAATTGTATAGGCACTCCACACCCCTCTATATTAATCACACAACCATCAAATACTTCACTAACCGACACTTGGTTGTCATTTGCAGTATCTACTAATAGAGCATTTTCAACAATTTAGGTTTCAAACACAGACAAGCATCAAATGTAGGAGACACAAACGATCGGTTTGCACCGGAATCAAATAACACCTTAGCACGCGTAGAGTTTATAAAAAATGTACCTGTGACCACATCCGGAGTTTCCTCCGCTTCTTTCTCAGTCATCTGAAATGCGCGACCCCTGGTTACTGGCGGTTCCAGCCTTGGTACTACTGGTTTAACAATCGCTGGCCTGCCTGATGACCCACCCTGTTGTATCCTCCCTCGTGGACAGTTTGACTGAAGATGATCCGGAGAATTGCATAAGAAACATAACCGCGTTACCCTACAATCCTTGATGACGTGTCCAGTCTTTCTACACTTATAACATGCTCGTAAATCACTTTGGCAATTCCCTTGATGGACACGGTTGCACTTCGGACATGGTCTTTCCGCTGGTCGAAAAGACGGGCGGTTATCATACCTCTGAAATCGAGACTTCTTCGGATCGTATTGTGGTCCTTCCCACTTTCTCTTTCCGATACTCTTATCCCCAGCATCTCTTCTAATATCTCGTTCCACATTCTCCGCGGCATTAACTGCAGCCGAGAAGGTATCAGGTCCTTTTGCAGTCACTAACCTTCTGACTTCTGAGTTCAACCCAAAGATAAACCTTTCTGTCTTCATTGCCTCCGTAGCAACATAATATTCTGCAAATCGAGACTTTTCCAAAAAGCTAGCGGTATAGTCTCGAACGGATAAGTTTCGTTGTTGCAAATTCATGAATTCTCCTTCCAATTGTTTAACAGCTGCTTGGGGACAAAATTGTTCCCTGTAGGCTACCACAAATTCTTCCCATGAGAGGGTAGAATAAACGTCAGATTCTTTAGAATGAATAAAGGATTCCCACCAATACAATGCATCTCCTTTTAGCATGGCTGCCCCGTACAATACTCTATCTTCATCCGCACACTTGCTTGTTTTGAAAATGGCTTCAACTTCCTTCATCCATCTCATTGCCTTCACTGGATCCCGATCCCCTGAAAACGTAGGAGGCCTGCAGCTAAGAAACATCTTGTAATCACATTTTCTCATTACTGGTAAGACCGTAGGGGTGATTGGTCTCTTCTTCGTGTGCATGATCTGGTTCTTCCGTTTCAGTATTATGAGCTTGATTGAACATAGCTTGAATGTTGGATTGTAATCTTCCCATTTCTGCCATTAGATCAGCCCTGGTAATGAAATCCGTACTATTTGGTTGGGTTCTGCCTCCAGCTCGACCTCCAGCTCTACCTCCAATTCTACCCCCAACTCTGCCCCCTGTTCTGCCTCCCCTGTCCCCTGTTCCTACTGACGGATTAGTTCTGTTTGGATTTCTTCCTCCTCCTCGATTCGAATTTCTTGTACCGCTTGCCATTCTATAGATTTAAACAGGGTTAATATACACATAAGCACATACCCCATATAACAAGGTATCCCAGTTCAAACATGTACCTGTAAGATCACAATTACACTGGCCGGGTGTAGTATGAAATTACCTTACATGATGTTCCTTCTACCTTTTATACTTAGTATCCCGAGGTTCTACAATAATAGGGACATCCTACTTCACATGCAGTTTAAGTCTAGGTACATATACTAATACCTAAATCCCTTAACTAAGGCTCTGATACCATTTGTAACATCCCATATCCCATATGTACAACCAATCACATAGCATAAGATAATATTGATATAACAAACAGAACATCATATACAAATTCGGTCCCACAGTCTTTTACAAAAAGAAGAAAACATTCTTTGTCAGGATCGAATCTTAACAAGACTAATAATACTTAGAACTCAGAATTAAAGAATCTGCGGAATAGAACTTTAATTCACACAATCAAAGAACAATATATCAGAAAACACACAGCTGTTTGTATTCACTGATTCAACTCACAAGCTTACAACCAAACCTCAATCTTGATGAACAGGCTCAATCAAGACGACTTCTACTTCTCTAGAAATAGGGTTCTAAACCTTGAGGTTAATTCTCTCTAAAACAGAATGTATTCTCAAAAATTCGCGTATATCGCGTATTGCATATCTTGCCTATTATCAATAGCTATCTATCAACATCTATTTATACAAAATAATTACAAGATAACTATCAAAACAAAATTGATCTTCAGAATATTCTTTCACGGTTATCTTCAATCATTCCATCTTTATCTCCAATATCTTCGCATACCAAACTTATCACATCAGCAGTATTAACTTCATTCAGCATGAGCAGTACTAATATTCTCCAGCAGCATTAATTCATTCCAGCAGCATTAACTTGACTTAGCAGTACTAATATTCTCCAGCAGCATTAATGCATCAGCAGTACTAACCTTGTTCCAGCAGTATTAACTTTGTCTTGCAGTAGTAACTATGTTCTGGCAGTACTAACCTTTACTGGCAGTAGAAACTTTGTTCTGGAAGTAGTAATGTTGTTCTGGCAGTACTAACCATACTTAGCAAATCTTCAGTTCCCAACAATCTCCCCCTAACTTGACTTTTAGAAAGAGAAGTCAAGTTCTTCAGATGATGATGCTTCCAAAACTTAATCTTGAACACACACGTCAGGATTCAATCCCAAACTTTGATTGATGATCCTTCTTATCAGGTATCTTGCCATCTTAGAATCTTTGTTACCCACCAACTTAGTTTTTAGCATTCCTTTCAACCTTGTCATGTTGTGCTTGTATACTTTATCCACCAAATAATACTCATGATATGCATAGTCAAGTGTTATTACATACACACCACAATTTTCAATAAGCATCCAGTTGGTAACAGCTTGAAATTGCCTTTCTGTCAAATACTTAACTGCTTCTGTATTGAACATTAGACACAAGTATTCAAGTACCATTTTGGTGATGGACATTCCATTCTCAGTCAGCATATTTCCATAAAGCTTCATTCCTACCTTGAACATCTCCTCAATGTCAGATCTAGAGCACATCCTGATAAGTCTTCCCCATGTAGAACTGACCTCAAAATTCCCATCTGCTCTTTTTACTCTAATGTACTCCTTTCTCTGATCTCTCAAAGTATCCCAGAAGATGATCTCAGGAGCCATAGAAGCTAATGGTTTAACTTTGATTGGACTAGTATCAACCACAGTAATATACATATCACATTGAGCATTTGTTGGTGATTGTACATTGCTTGGTTGACCTGATGGAGTTGCCACTTCTTCTTCAGCAACTTGTTGATCAGCTTTCTCTTTCACAACTTCCTCCTTAGCTTCTTCTACAATGGGTTCCACCCTAGGCTTCTTTACAACTTTCTTCTTTGAAGCTATAGACTTTGTTCTTGGTCTTTTGTTTGACACCATCTAGGTTCTTTTGAGTGATTTAACAGCTTCAGGAATGGTTTCAGTTGTTTCCTTTGTTTCTGCTGTTTCAGGGATGGTTTCTGCTGTTTCCTTTGTTTCTGCTGCTTCAGGGATGGTTTCTGCTGTTTCCTTTGTTTCTGCTGCTTCAGGGATGGTTTCTGCTGCCTTATGTTTTTCAGCAACATTAACCATTTCTGCTGCTTGAATGGTTTCTGCTGCTTTTTGACTAGCAACATTAACCATTTCTGCTGCTCTCTCTGTTACTGCTTCTTTTATAATCTTTGATACTGCTGCTTCAACACTATTCTTCACAATCTCAAATACCTCTGCTTCAATCTCAGATTTGGTTACTGTAGATACAGATACTGTTTCCTTCTCACTTTCAGATACTGCTGCATCAACAAGACTCTTCATAATTTCAGTTACTGCTGCTTCAATCTCAGATACTGCAGCATTAACTGTTTCTACTGCTTTTTCTGTGGTTTCTGCTGCTTTAAACTCATATACTACTTCCTTCTCATTTTCTGCAGTTTCAGTTACTGCTGCTTTCTCACTTTCTGCTTCCTTTGCAACTTCTGCAACCTGCTCAGCCTCCCCCTCAACCTTATGCTCATTCTCCCCCTCAACCTTTGCATCCTCCATGTTTAGTTCAGTTTCTAACTCCCCCTTTTTGGAAGCATCAGTGGTTGATCTTCAACTTTTCAGAACATACTGAGCTTTCTTCCTTCTTTGCAGCAGTTTGGTGATCATCTTCTTATTCTTCTCTATCTTGGTGTGTTGATAAAGAACCACCTTCTTAAGCTCATCAATCTCCTTCTGCTGATCCATGACATCAATGTTGATGTTGGCAATGGTTTCCATCAATTTCTCATAAGTATATCTATCCTCACTTGGTTTAGAAGTGTTTACCTCCCTTGCAGGATCATTGGAAGTTTTAGTAGGTGTCTCTTGCCTAGCAAAAGCACAACCTACTCCCATGGTTTCTTGGCGCCTGGGTCCTCTGAATGTTTTCACATTCTGAGTTGCCGTGGGGAAGGTCTTAGTGATGTTACCACTGTCCTTCTCTTTGCTAGCAGAAGTAGTGGCAGCCTTGCAGCCCACATGCTCATCCTTCTCCTTAGAGAGCACATTCTTGGGGTTGGGAGACACCCCTGTGGTTACCCTTTTGATATTCTTTATTGGAGAATGCTCCAATAGAGGGCTTGTAGGCTTTGGGCTTTTAGGAGATACATCAAGGGAAGGAACCTTGTGTACCTTTCTTCTTTCAAACTTCTTGGTGATTTTTGGAGTGGGTCTTAAAAGAATGGACTGTGGGATTTCTTTGGTGATGGAAGGTTGGGATTGGCCATCAGTGGGTGTGTCTAATGGGGGCCTTGACCCTGATGCCATACCTTCAGTGATGTGGGACACAACCATCATTGTAGAGAACAATGGTGTGTCAACTCCTTCCGAGTCCCTAGGAATTCTTCTCATATTTGAGAAAACCTTCCCTTTAGGGGGTTTTGGCACATATACCTCAGCAGACTGAGGTAAATCCGTCAATTCATGGTTAATTACTTCTTGGACAAACCTGTGATACATGTAAAAGCTCTTTTTGGATTCTAGGTTTGCCACAAGATCATTAAAAATCATTGCTGAAAAATTGAACTTTCTGGCAGTGGTTAAGCAGACCAAGCCATAAGCAATGGTACTGCTAAACTCACTCCATCCAGTTGTTTTCTTTGAAATACAGTGCATAAGAGTATGAACAAGAAATCGCCATTGGGTGAAAAACTTTGATTTGTAGAATTTAAAAATTCCAATGGGACCTTCATACCCCATTCTTGGTAAGGTCGAGAAAAGTTCATCATTAGAGAGATAGGTTATACCTGAGGCATCATCTAAGTGAAGAGTGATGCGAATAACCTCCTCTGTGACCTTCAAGGGTTTGTCACAAACCCTTGTTCGAATGATTTTCTGCCCATCTTAGAATATAACAGTGGCATTCTCCCAAAATTGCTTTTGATGCTCGATATATATGGTTGGGCACACGGTTAAGGCATGAGAGATGTGTGTGGACTTGAGAAAATCCACAATATCATGAAATCCTGCGGCCTGCTTTGGCTTCTGAAGCATTGCAATCTCATTGTGCTCATCGACAAACTCCATTGTCGTCATTCTTCCTGAGGATTTGGATAGAGAACACAGAGATTCTAGGGAGAAAAGGTTAGAACGAGAGAGAGATAAATTGAATGCAAAGAGACGTTATGAACTTTGGCGGGCTGAAAGAGTATTTATAGCAGTACTAGCCCTGATTTTCTTTAGAAGCAGTATTAACGACTTAGCAGTATTAACTGCAAGGCAGTATTAACTACACAAGCAGTATTAACTACACAAGCAGTATTAACTACTAAGCAGCATTAACAACAAAGCAGTATTAACTACACACAGTATTAACTACTAAGCAGTATTAACAACAAAGCAGTATTAACTACACATACAGTATTAACTACTAAGCAGTATGAACTACAGAGCAGTATTAACTACACATGCAGTATTAACTGCTAAGCAGTATTAACTACAAAGAAGTATTAACTACAAAGCAGTATTAACTACAAAGCAGTATTAACCACTAAGCAGTATTAACTACAAAGCAGTATTAACTACTAAGCAGTATTAACTACAAAGCAGTATTAACCACTAAGCCGTATTAACTACAAATTGGCAGTAGAAAATATGTACTAGCAGTAGTAACTCTGTACTGACAGTAGTAACTATACTTACACTTTGCAGCACTTGTCAATCTGAGGCATACTGAGGTTCTGAGAAAACTAGTTAGTAACACCAAATATACAAAGAAATACAGGTATATAGAAAAAAATCATAAATTTATTCAAGGTTGATCAAGCCCACACTTGCTACCAAGAAAGTGAATCTACCCACATCAAAAGCTTTTGTGAATAGATCTGCAAACTGGTCATTGGTATGAACTTTAGCAACTTGAATCAATTTCTTTTCATTACAGTCTCTAATAAAGTGATACCTGATCTCTATGTGCTTTGTTTTTGAGTGTTTGACAGGATTGTTTACAATGCTAATGGAACTGTTGTTGTCAATGAAGATTGGAGTGTGAAGAAATGTTACCCCATAGTCCAACATCTGATTCTGAATCCATAACACCTGAGAACAGCAACTTGCAGCAGCTATATACTCAGCTTCTGTTGTAGATAAGGACACTGTGGTTTGTTTCTTGCACTGCCATGATACAAGTCTTGCACCCAAAAACTGACATCCACCTGAAGTAGACTTCCTATCCATGTTAGCTCCACCTAAGTCACTGTCTGAGTATGCAAGCAAGTCAAATGAAGATTCATAAGGATACCAAAGACCTAATCTAGGTTGCCCTCTTAGGTATCTAAAAATTCTTTTGACTGCATGCAGGTGTGATTGCTTAGGTGTAACCTGAAATCTGGCACAAACACATACTGGAAACATAATGTCTGGTCTAGAGGCTATGAGATACATGAGTGATCCAATCATAGATCTGTAATGATGGACATCCACATCCTCCCCCTCAAGATCTGCAGTGATCTGTTTGTGTGTCTCCATTGGTGTGCTTGCTGACTTTGAGTCTGTTAAACCATACTTGTCCAGGATGTCTTTCACATATTTGGATTGGCTTATGAAAATCCCATCTTTCCTCTGTTTCACCTGAAGCCCAAGGAAGAAAGTAAGTTCTCCCATGGAACTCATCTTAAAGCTCTTGTGCATTAACTCTTCAAACTCTTTACACATGTGATCATTTGTGGATCCAAAGATGATGTCATCCACATAGATCTGAACAAGTAGTGTGTCTTTCTTTCTCCTCTTAATGAACAAGGTCTTGTCAATGACTCCTCTTTCAAAATCATTTTTCAAGAGATAGGTAGACAGGGTGTCATACCATGCTCTTGGGGCTTGATGTAAACCATAAAGTGCCTTCTTCAACTTGTACACTCTGTCAGGGTGCAATGGATTCTCAAATCCAGGGGGTTGACAGACATATACTTCTTCATCAATACTTCCATACAGAAAAGCACTTTTTACATCCATTTGGTAGACCTTGAACTTCATGTATGAGGCATAGGCTAGAAATAGCCTAATTGCTTCAATCCTTGCCATTGGAGCAAAGACTTCCTCGTAGTCTATGCCCTCTTCCTGAGTATACCCTTGTGCAACCAGCCTTGCTTTGTTTCTGATCACAATTCCTCTGTCATCCTTCTTGTTTCTGAAAATCCACTTGGTGCCAATTGCTCTATGTCCTTTTGGAAGGTCCCCCAAGTCCCAAACATCCTGTAATTTAAACTGTAGCAGCTCCTCTTGCATTGCTTCTATCCAACTTGGATCTTTCATAGCATCATAAGCCTTTATCTTGACTCCTACTGTGGCCAATTCTCCAATCAGCTTATTAAATCTATCAAAAGTTTGAGTCATAGACTCATTCTTAGTAGAAGTAAAGTTTTCATACTGCTGCTTGAGAATTGCCTTCTGATTCCTCTTGGTGCTTTTAGTGCCAGTGAATCTCTTTTCCAATGCCTTCCACAGAGTCTGAGCATCAGTGCAGTGATGAAATTGATGCTGATATTCATTGGGGATAGCCAAAAGCAGAGTGCTTAAGGCCTTCATCTCTATTTGTCTGACTTTTCTCTCTGCATCAGTCTTTGGAGGAGGTCTTTTGCCATCTGGTCCAATTCTTCCTTCAGCACATGGACCATTCTCTATGATATCCCAGATGGAATAATCAGTAAGCAGAATATACTGCTTGATTCTAATTTTCCACATGTCAAACTCATTGGATCTGAGCATGGGAACCTTAGAAACAAGAGTACTGTTTGATTCAATAGAATTGTCCATTGTTGAGTTCTAAGAAACACAAGCTCTGATACCACTTGTCAGGATCGAATCTTAACAAGACTAATAATACTTAGAACTCAGAATTAAAGAATCTGCGGAATAGAACTTTAATTCACACAATCAAAGAACAATATATCAGAAAACACACAGCTGTTTGTATTCACTGATTCAACTCACAAGCTTACAACCAAACCTCAATCTTGATGAACAGGCTCAATCAAGACGACTTCTACTTCTCTAGAAATAGGGTTCTAAACCTTGAGGTTAATTCTCTCTAAAACAGAATGTATTCTCAAAAACTCTCGTATATCGCGTATTGCATATCTTGCCTATTATCAATAGCTATCTATCAACATCTATTTGTACAAAATAATTACAAGATAACTATCAAAACAAAATTGATCTTCAGAATATTCTTTCACGATTATCTTCAATCATTCCATCTTTATCTCCAATATCTTCGCATACCAAACTTATCACATCAGCAGTATTAACTTCATTCAGCATGAGCAGTACTAATATTCTCCAGCAGCATTAATTCATTCCAGCAGCATTAACTTGACTCAGCAGTACTAATATTCTCCAGCAGCATTAATTCATTCCAGCAGCATTAACTTGACTCAGCAGTACTAATATTCTCCAGCAGCATTAATGCATCAGCAGTACTAACCTTGTTCCAGCAGTATTAACTTTGTCTTGCAGTAGTAACTATGTTCTGGCAGTACTAACCTTTACTGGCAGTAGAAACTTTGTTCTGGAAGTAGTAATGTTGTTCTGGCAGTACTAACCATACTTAGCAAATCTTCAGTTCCCAACAATCTCCCCCTAACTTGACTTTTAGAAAGAGAAGTCAAGTTCTTCAGATGATGATGCTTCCAAAACTTAATCTTGAACACACACGTCAGGATTCAATCCCAAACTTTGATTGATGATCCTTCTTATCAGGTATCTTGCCATCTTAGAATCTTTGTTACCCACCAACTTAGTTTTTAGCATTCCTTTCAACCTTGTCATGCTGTGCTTGTATACTTTATCCACCAAATAATACTTATGATATGCATAGTCAAGTGTTATGACATACACACCACAGTTTTCAATAAGCATCCAGTTGGTAACAGCTTGAAATTGCCTTTCTGTCAAATACTTAACTGCTTCTGTATTGAACATTAGACACAAGTATTCAAGTACCATTTTGGTGATGGACATTCCATTCTCAGTCAGCATATTTCCATAAAGCTTCATTCCTACCTTGAACATCTCCTCAATGTCAGATCTAGAGCACATCCTGATAAGTCTTCCCCATGTAGAACTGACCTCAAACTTCCCATCTGCTCTTTTTACTCTAATGTACTCCTTTCTCTGATCTCTCAAAGTATCCCCGAAGATGATCTCAGGAGCCATAGAAGCTAATGGTTTAACTTTGATTGGACTAGTATCAACCACAGTAATATACATATCACATTGAGCATTTGTTGGTGATTGTACATTGCTTGGTTGACCTGATGAAGTTGCCACTTCTTCTTCAGCAACTTTTTGATCAGCTTTCTCTTTCACAACTTCCTCCTTAGCTTCTTCTACAATGGGTTCCACCCTAGGCTTCTTTACAACTTTCTTCTTTGAAGCTATAGACTTTGTTCTTGGTCTTTTGTTTGACACCATCTTGGTTCTTTTGAGTGATTTAACAGCTTCAGAAATGGTTTCAGTTGTTTCCTTTGTTTCTGCTGTTTCAGGGATGGTTTCTGCTGTTTCCTTTGTTTCTGCTGCTTCAGGGATGGTTTCTGCTGTTTCCTTTGTTTCTGCTGCCTTATGTTTTTCAGCAACATTAACCATTTCTGCTGCTTGAATGGTTTCTGCTGCTTTTTGACTAGCAGCATTAACCATTTCTGCTGCTCTCTCTGTTACTGTTTCTTTTATAATCTTTGATACTGCTGCTTCAACACTATTTTTCACAATCTCAAATACTTCTGCTTCAATCTCAGATTTGGTTACTGTAGATACAGATACTGTTTCCTTCTCACTTTCAGATACTGCTGCATCAACAAGACTCTTCATAATTTCAGTTACTGCTGCTTCAATCTCAGATACTGCAGCATTAACTGTTTCTACTGCTTTTTCTGTGGTTTCTGCTGCTTTAAACTCAGATACTACTTCCTTCTCATTTTCTGCAGTTTCAGTTACTGCCGCTTTCTCACTTTCTGCTTCCTTTGCAACTTCTGCAACCTGCTCAACCTCTCCCTCAACCTTATGCTCATTTCACTTGTCAGGATCGAATCTTAACAAGACTAATAATACTTAGAACTCAGAATTAAAGAATCTGCGGAATAGAACTTTAATTCACACAATCAAAGAACAATATATCAGAAAACACACAGCTGTTTGTATTCACTGATTCAACTCACAAGCTTACAACCAAACCTCAATCTTGATGAACAGGCTCAATCAAGACGACTTCTACTTCTCTAGAAATAGGGTTCTAAACCTTGAGGTTAATTCTCTCTAAAACAGAATGTATTCTCAAAAACTCTCGTATATCGCGTATTGCATATCTTGCCTATTATCAATAGCTATCTATCAACATCTATTTATACAAAATAATTACAAGATAACTATCAAAAAAAAATTGATCTTCAGAATATTCTTTCACGGTTATCTTCAATCATTCCATCTTTATCTCCAATATCTTCGCATACCAAACTTATCACATCAGCAGTATTAACTTCATTCAGCATGAGCAGTACTAATATTCTCCAGCAGCATTAATTCATTCCAGCAGCATTAACTTGACTCAGCAGTACTAATATTCTCCAGCAGCATTAATTCATTCCAGCAGCATTAACTTGACTCAGCAGTACTAATATTCTCCAGCAGCATTAATGCATCAGCAGTACTAACCTTGTTCCAGCAGTATTAACTTTGTCTTGCAGTAGTAACTATGTTCTGGCAGTACTAACCTTTACTGGCAGTAGAAACTTTGTTCTGGAAGTAGTAATGTTGTTCTGGCAGTACTAACCATACTTAGCAAATCTTCAGTTCCAAACATTCTATTACAACTTTGTGCTAAATACACGCATAACGTTTAATATGGTGATACAACTGCTAACGAGCTAAAATCTTCATATTAAAGTCCTCCACAAAAGTCGACCACTGGTTACTCTAGATACTTGCTCTTACGTGATTCACCACCTGGAATACATATTTTTAAAACAAAATGAGGGTTAGACCTGATGGTCTAAGTGAGAAGCCCCTGTTAGTTTACAAACCATTTATATAAACTTTAATCAAATAACTCACGCCACATAATTACATAAATCCAATTAAACTCACATATCATGTACCTTCCCTTCTCATTTCCTCCTGGCCATATTAGTGGTAGCAAGCCAACTAATAAAATACAACGCTGTACAACATCTACCGCCAAACAACGCTATACAGATTCTATAGCCAAACACACCTGTCTCAAACCCGGCCTACGTATTATAACACATTTATAATACTCATGTAAATATAATACCTTCTATATTATAATTCACATACAACACATAATTATCAACAATTCCATTCCCAATTCCACACATATACGTATTCCAGTTAAAAATTGTTTTCACGATAAAACTCACCTGTTTTGGTTATTACACACGTTCGCAAGCTTCTTTCAAAACGGTGCTATCTCTTATCACGACTCCACCGAATCTGAAATAAGTTAAGATACACACATTGTTTTACTAACCAAATACATAAAGCCTAACAATTTCCCATCCTCAACTGTCCCATTTCACACTGGTATTTAACTCACTACCGGGACTACACAGGGTATCGGGATTTATACAGTACCGGGAGTTTTATACTACCGGGAGTTCCTATACCGGGAGTCCACACTACCGGAAGTCTGCTATATCGGGAGTCCACACTACCGGAAGTCTGCTACACCGGGAGTCCACACTACCGGAAGTCTGCTATATCGGGAGTTCACACTACCGGAAGTCTGCTATACCGGGAGTCCACACTACCGGAAGTCTGCTATACCGGGAGTTCACACTACCGGGACTTCACCGGGAGTTCTAAGAACACAGTCGGTTCCAATTTTACCCAGGTTCAAATTAAACCTATATAACTTCAATCTAACCATTCTAATCCGATAGAAACTGTCTAAAGATGATTACTAACATAAAAGGCCAAAGAGCTTACCTAAAAATCGAATTCAACCCAGTCGATTGATGCTCAGACCGTAACTTTCTTCTTTCGCTTTCTTCGCCTCCAAACTCCCGCACAACTCTCACTCTTTCTAATTTTAGGTATCCGAATAACATCTGAGGTTGATGAGGTAATATCAATCCAAATCTTACCATTTGAACCTCGAACTTCTCACATATAACCCAAACACCCCTAAACTTATAATTATTCCAAACATACCCTAAACATCTAACTTTAAATTTAACTTTATTTAACGGAAAAAGGGAATTTAACTAACGGACTTACCCGGGGTATTACAAAATGGCTTTGAAAATGAGGAAAAGACCAGTAGGAACTCTTCCTAGTGATACAGAAATTCCACACCGAGATGGAAAAGAAAAGATTAAGGTTGTGACTTTAAGAAGTGGAAGGCTTTTAGAAGAAAATCCCAGAAAAGAACAAACAAACAAAGCAGAGCCAGAAAAGAAAAAGGCAAAACCAGATTCTGCTGCTACATTACCTATAGACCAGTCCTGTAGCACTAGTGGGACTAAAGCTAGTGATAAGCCTGTTAATATTTCCATCATTCCTAGCAAATCAGACTATCCCTTGTTATTCCCTGATGAACCTAACAAAGTCCAGAATTCCAAAGAAAGTACAGTAGTTGATGTGTCACACTCTGGTGGCAATCCTACAATACTACTACAGCCCAGTCCTATAGCACCTTGTAGGACTGAAGAAATTCCAACCGTGAAGCCCACACAAACACCTCTCCTTCACAAGATTGATCCCTCTAGTTCAGTCACTCCTTACATTCCTTACCCTCGAAGGATGAGGAATAATAAGGAAGAAGTTCAATTTAAAAGGTTTCTTGATGTTTTTAAGCAGTTACACATAAACATACCTTTGGTTGAAGCTATTGAGAAGATGCCAAATTATGCAAAATTTGTAAAAGGCATTTTGAGCAAAAAGAAAAAGTTGACTGAATATGAGACAGTAGCTCTGACTGAAGGATGCCGTGCTTTGCTGTCCAGTAAGATTCCCCCTAAAATGAAAGATCCTGGATGTTTCACAATTCCATGTTCCATAGGAGGAAAGAAAGTAGGTAAAGCACTTTGTGACTTAGGTGCTAGTGTAATCCTTATGCCTTTATCCATTTTCAATACCTTAGGCATAGGTGAAGCTAGACCTACCACTGTTTCCCTATAATTGGCTGATAAAACCATAGCATGGCCTAAAGGAAAAACTGAGGATGTCCTAGTCCAAGTTGATACGTTTATTTTTCCAGCTGACTTTATCATCCTAGACTTTGAAGCTGACAAAGATATCCCATCCTTTTAGGTAGACCTTTCCTAGCCACTGGAAGAATCTTGATTGATGTCCAGAAGGGAGAGTTGACCATGAGAGTGCATGACCAAGAAGTGACTTTTAATGTGTTTGATTCTCTCAGGTTCCCTGAAGAAAGAGAGGAATGCTCCACTCTGAGCATGATAGAGACTTGGTGTCAAGACAAAAGCTTGGGAGAAATGTTGGGAATAGAAGAATCTGACAGTGATGAGGAAAATTTTGAAGACCTGGAACCACCACAGGAAATTGCTGCTTTTGAGACCCTAGAGCAAAAGGATAGGAAGACTCTTGTCCCATCTTTAGAAGTTGCCCCAGGCTTAGAATTGAAACAACTTCCCTCTCATTTAAAATATGTCTTTTTAGAGGACCATGGGAAGTTGCCTGTCATTATTTCATCATCTCTAGTTTTAGAACAAGAAGAAAGATTGGTCAAAATGCTAAAACTTCACACAAAAGCCATAGGATGGACCATTACTGATCTCAAGGGCATAAGCCCAACCATTTGTCAACACAAAATCATTTTGGAAGATAAGGACTTCACATCAGTTGAGCCTCAAAGAAGACTCAACCCCGTGATGAAAGAAGTTTTCAAAAAGGAGATTTTAAAATGGCTTGATGCAAGCATAATCTATCATATTGCAAGTAGTACATGTGTCAGTCATGTGCAGTGTGTACCTAAGAAAGGTGGAGTAACTGTTGTACCAAATGAGAAGAATGAACTAATACCTACTAGGGTAGTGTCTGGTTGGAGGATATGCATGGACTATAGGAAGCTTTACAAAGCTACTCAAAAAGACTATTTCCCATTACCCTTTGTTGACCAAATGCTAGACAGATTAGCAGGAAAAGAGTTCTATTGTTTCTTAGATGGCTACTCAGGTTACAATCAAATCACCATTGCACCTGAGGACCAAGAAAAGACCACTTTCACTTGTCCATTTTGAACCTTTGCATTTAGAAGAATGCCTTTTGGACTTTGTAATGCCCCAACCATTTTCCAAAGATGTATGATGTCTATTTTTCTGACATGTTAGAAACCTCCATGGAAATTTTCATGGATGACTTTTCAGTTTATGGGACATCATATGACTTATGTTTACAAAACCTGGAAAATGGTCTTAAAAGATGTGAAGAAACAGACTTGGTTTTAAACTCGGAAAAGTGTCATTTTATGGTAAAAGAAGGTATTGTGCTGGGACATCTCATTTCTAAAAGAGGCATAGAAGTTGATAAGGCCAAATTGGAAATCATTTCAAATTTACCTGGGCCTACAACAGTCAAAGGTATTAGAAGTTTTTTGGGACATGCTGGTTTTTACAGGAGGTTCATAAAAGATTTTTCTAAAATTTCAAAATCTCTTTGTCTATTACTACAAAATGACCAAGTGTTTGATTTTAATGAAGATTGCAGAAAAGCTTTTAACACTTTGAAAGAAGCATTGGTCACTGCTCCTGTAGTAATAGCACCAGATTGGTCCCAACCTTTTGAAATTATGTGTTATGCTAGTGACTGGGCAGTTGGAGCAGTTCTGGGTCAAAAGAAAAATAAAATATTCCATCCTAATTACTATTCTAGTAAAACTCTCAATGATGCTCAAATCAATTACACCACTACTGAAAAGGAATTATTAGTTGTGGTTTTTGCTTTTGAAAAATTCAGATCATACTTGATTGGTACAAAAGTAACTGTTCACACAGATCATGCTGCAATCAAGTATTTGATTTCTAAAAAGGATGCAAAATCTAGGCTAATAAGGTGGGTCTTGTTGTTACAAGAGTTTGATTTGGAAATTATTGATAGGAAGGGTGTGGATAATCAAGTAGCTGACCATTTGTCTAGGTTAGAAAAACAAGACAAACCTGTTTATAGTGGTGAGATTTGTGAGACATTCCCTGACGAAAGGATTTTGGCTATACATCATGCCAAAGTTCCCTGGTTTGCAGACATTGTAAACTATTTGGCTTGTGGAGTCATTCCTAAAGAGTTTAGTAAACACCACAAGAAAAAGCTCATTTATGATTCCAAGAAGTATTTATGGGATGACCCATTTTTGTTTAAAATTAGTGCAGATCAGATGATCAGAAGATGCATACCACAGGAAGAAATGACTTCCGTCCTACAACATTGCCATGCAGGACCATGTGGAGGAAGTAGGACGCCAGCTAAGGTTTTCCAATCTGGTTTGTTTTGGCGTACTTTGTACAATGATGCTCATAACTTTGAAAAAAGTTGTGATGAGTGTCAAAGGAGTGGAAATATCTCTCAGAGGAATGAAATGCCTTTAAATGGAATTCTAGAAGTAGAATTATTTGATGTTTGGGGCATAGACTTTGTGGGACCTTTCCCACTCTCCAATAATTGTACCTACATTTTGCTTGTTGTAGACTATGTGTCCAAATGGGTGGAAGCGTTGGCTTGCCATTCCAATGATGCCCGGACAATTGTCAAATTTTTGCAAAAACAAATTTTTACAAGATTTGGTACGCCCAGAGCCTTAATAAGTGATGAAGGCACCCACTTCATAAACAAGTTGTTAGAGGAAGTTCTTGAAAAATACAACATTCAGCACAGGGTGGCAACTGCTTACCACCCTCAAACCAATGGTTTGGCTGAGTTGTCAAATAGGGAGATAAAAGGAATTTTAGCAACAGTGGTTAAACCACACCGGAAGGACTGGGCCTCCAAATTGGATGATGCCTTATGGGCCTACCGAACTGCTTTCAAAACCCCTATTGGAATGTCCCCTTACAAATTGGTTTATGGAAAGGCTTGTCATTTGCCAGTTGAGTTAGAACATAAAGCTTATTAGGCCATAAAAGAACTCAACATGAATCTGGACGAGGCTGGTAAGAAAAAAAAACACTTCAACTCTGTGAAATGGAAGAGCATAGGAACTTTTGCCTATGAAAATGCCAAGTTATATAAAGAAAACACCAAGAAGTGGCATGACAAAAAGATTCTTCCAAAAGACCTCTATGAGGGTCAAAATGTCCTTCTGTTCAATTCAAGATTAAAACTTTTTCCTGGAAAACTGAACTCAAGATTGACTGCACCCTATAGCATTGCTAAAGTATATCCCTATGGAGTAGTTGAACTAATTGATCCAACTAGGGGTACTACTTTCAAGGTAAATGGTCACAGAGTAAAGCCTTTCTTTGACCCTACTGAAGCACCACCACAACCTTATACGGTTGTTGAGCCTGATAATTGATAAATAGATTTTATATATATATATATATATATATATATATATATGTATATATTTGTTTCTATAAATAAGTAAATAATCGAAATATATATATATATATATGCATAAAAATAAAAAAATACAAAAACATTCACATAAACATATAAAAGAAAAAAATATATATAAATGTCAAAATACAAAAAAAATGATAAAAACAAAAGGAACAAAAATATTTTTCTTTTCTTTGATGTTTTAACTAATTTTTAGTGTAAAAAATAATTTTAGAATTTAATTTTCAGTTTATTTTCTGCAATTTTTATTTTTGGGCGTTGCCCTCTTTTGCTGATTTAATCCGGTCCATATTAGAAATATATTGGGCCTGTGTATTTTGTGTCGTTCAGGAAACAAATCGAAGAAAGTAAGCCCAAAGGCTGAAGCCCGGATCCGAGTCTTGTAGATGACTCTTGGGTCATTTCAAACGGTCATAGGACCGTGATGATGATCTGACATCATCACTTTTCTGCAACACCATCGGAAACCACCACCAGCTTCGATGTCAACCACCATACCGCACCCTCTTCTTCTCCAAAGTACATCGCAGTGTACTATCTTCCGCAACGAACCCTTCTCAAGTACACCCGATTAGACCACCTCGTACCTTCCACTCTTGGCTAAAACCCTCTTCTCCACGCACCATAATTTCTCCGATGAGCCACTGTTGACACCGTTAATCACCGTCAAGGAAACCCCCTTTAGAAACCACAAACGGAAGTTGCTTTCCTTCCAAACCATCATCCCCATCCCTTTTTACCTTAAAAACCCCTATTCCCTTTCTAGTTTACCCATCGTCTTTTTCCCTCCATAATTTTTCCTCACCCTCTGTTACACCATTTCCATGGCAAAAACAAAATCCAAGGCACGAAGAAGACAGTTCCCCTCTGATAACCCAGAGAACTCTAATACCCAAAATAATGAACCCATCGATGGTACCCCAGTAAACTAAGCCCCTCCTACCCCTAACTTACCCCCTGTTCCAAAACTTAAACCCACCCGAAGAATAACCCGAAGCAGTGGGAAGATGAAGACCAAACCGATGACTAAAGAGGAAGGGCCTGCCATTCCCTTATCTGATGACTCTGAAGAAGATGCACCACCATCGCAAACGCCCAAGTTTGAGGTGGGAAAATCAAACCCACTTGACGCTTTGGCATAGTGGGATGATCCATTTTTGTTTAAAGTTTGTGCAGATCAAGTGATAAGAAGGTGCATCCCAAAGGAAGAAGTGACATCTATCTTACATCATTGCCACACTGGACCATGTGGTGGTCATTTTAGTGGACATAGGACAGCTGCAAAAGTCCTACACATAGGATTTTACTGGCCCACCTTAAACAATGATGCTCACAATTTTGCAAAAAGTTGTGGTGAGTGTCAGAGAAGTGGAAACATCTCTCAACGGAATGAAATGCCCTTAAATAGAAATTTAGAAGTAGAATTATTTGATGTCTGGGGCATTGACTTCATGGGACCTTTTCCATTGTCCAACAACTGTGCCTACATTCTGGTAGTTGTAGACTATGTGTCCAAATGGGTGGAGGCTATGGCCTGCCATTCTAATGATGCTAAGACAGTTGTCAAGTTTCTTCAAAAGCACATATTCACTAGATTTGGTACACCCCGTGCCTTAATTAGTGATGAAGGCACTCACTTCATTATCAATCTATTAGAGGAAGTCCTGGACAAATACAACATTCAGCACATGGTGGCTACTGCCTATCACCCACAAACCAATGGTTTGACTGAATAGTCCAATAGAGAAATCAAAGGAATATTAGCTAAGGTAGTCAAACCACATAGAAAAGACTGGGCCTCCAAATTGGATGATGCCCCATGGGCCTACCGGACTGCTTATCAGACCCCTATTGGTATGTCCCCCTATAAATTAGTTTTTGGAAAGGCCTGTCATCTGCCTGTTGAACTAGAGCACAAAGCCTACTGGGCTATTAAGGAACTTAACATGAGTTTAGATGAAGCTGGAAGAAAAATAAATTTGCAACTCTGTGAACTAGAAGAACATAGGAATTTGTCTTACGAAAATGCCAAACTTTATAAAGAAAATACAAAAAAATGGCATGACAAGAAAATTGTTCCAAAAGAGTTCTTTAAAGGTCAGCAAGTTTTATTGTTTAACTCTAGACTCAGGTTATTCCCAGGGAAGTTAAATTCTAGGTGGACTGGACCGTATCAGATTGCAAAAGTCTATCCCTATGGTGGTATCGAACTAATTGATCCAGAAAAGGGAAGCACTTTCAAGGTAAACGGTCAAAGGGTAAAACCTTTCATCGAGCCTACTGCACTGATACAACAACGTCTTGAGGTTGTTCACCTCGTGAATTAACAAACTACTTGTGAGGTCGTGGATTTGTAATAAAATCCATGAGATTGTAAATTTCATTTAAAAAGAAAGAAAAATATTTTTTTTTTATTTTTTTCAAAGAGAAAATGAAAAATAAAATAAATATATATACATATATATATAGTATGTACGTTTAATGATTTTAAAAATGAAAAAGAACAAAAATATGATAGGATGATTATGAGTGATGAAGAATGACGAACCCAATTCCAACAGAGTAGATAAAAAAAATTCGGCCCAAGGCCAAAAAAAATTATAAATGGTTCTAACGGGTATTAGAATAGGAGTAATTCAGACATGAACGGTAAAATGATCGCTCGAGATTAAGCATTTCCGATAAATATTCGAATCACGATCCAATTTACCACGGCCCAATTGTGTTTGAAGATGATAGTTTCGGCCCACAGTCATATACTTGAAGTTATTCTCGGCCCAAATCCATTTTCAAATAAAGAGTTGTTTTGGGCCCAGAACCATGTAATTGTTAACTGAATTAGGTGATGGTTTGGTAAACTAATTTGGTTTGATTCTAACTAAACTAAGATTTGATTTGGTAGATTTAAACAGTACACTGTATATCTTGTTTCAGTATTTAGAATTTGAACAGTGCAGAGAAAAATTGTACTTCATCGTACCAAAACAAACAAACTCTCTTTCTCCCTGCAACCTTCTCTCTCGATCACTCACGCCGGATACACGTCAGCGCCGGCGCTGATCAATGTCGCTGTCAACTGCAAGACCTTCCACCACTTTTCTGTTCCCAAGACAAATCCATCGCCCTCTTCATCTTCCTCCTTATATCTCCAAATCACGCCTGAAAAATGGAAACCCAAAAACCCCGTCTCCGATCTCCGATCACTCTACCGCACACCGACAGAAGCTTCGATCTCCGTCATCGATCTTCTGAGCTACTCCTTCACTATCAACCATCACCCACTTACGATTTCGTAGAAAACCACCTCCGTCACCAACATCGCTCCGATCAAAACCCTAACATTTCACCCCCATGGAAAACCGAAACCCAAACATTTCACCCCCATGGAAAACCGAAACCCTAACACTACCTATCCCTTCGGTTTGACCCCCGGTGCTCCTCGATCACCAAACTCCCCTCTTAATCCCCCTAATGTAATCACTCGAGATTTCCTTGGACTAGGTGACCTACCACCTCAGTTTCATCGGGCACCACCCGATGTTCAACAATTTCTTCTGGAGAATCGCCGCACAGACGCAACACCACCACCGCCAGGTTTTCCTATCACTAGGTTTGGGTCTCAAAACTCACAACCCCGATCATCTTCCATCACACCCCCACCCTTTGCATCTGCAGTTGTATTAGACCCTAATGGTGACCCTATTTTGTACCGACCGTCGGCGTTCAGACCTGTTCGACGATACACTAGATTAAATCTCGAGTACCCACCTATTGCTCCCACCGCTGTTCCCATCGATCATCGCCTTCCAACACCTACCATCCCCATATCTCCACCTACGATCACCATCTCACCACCAGTACATACACCCAACAACCCTACTGATACCCCTATTTCTCTACCCATCGCAACCATAACCTTGGTAGAAGCTGATAAGGAGACTGCTGGTGATTCGGATGAGGAATCAGATGGTGACCAAACCATTGTGCCACCATAGTTGGCCACTGCAAAGAAAAGGGTAAAAATAAAGTAGGTAACATCTCTAATCCTCGCATTACTCACATGCATATGTTTAGTTGTCATGAAGCTTTTATTAGATATAAATCTTTTGCAAATAAACTCGGTCAATCTCCTAAAGGATTTCATCATCGTATATTACTTGCACACCCGCACTTTCAGCACACTATAACTAAACTGGGATGGGAATTGCTTTGCAGCATCCCTAAGCCTTATAATTTAAATTGGGTACGTAAATTCTATGCCGAACTTTCAGTTACAAACGGGATAGAAGTCACTGTACGAAAAACCCTAGTTTGTTATTCTGCTAATCACATTAACAATGTTTTGGGATTGGTGCCACCTCCGTATAAATCTGAATTTTGGAGACTTTCTAACCATGCTACGGAACCTGACTTGGAGGCAGTCCTAAAACGGATTGCCCATGAAGGGTCAGACTGGTATTTTCAAGGAAAGTCACGTGTTTTGCACACTCATTGTCTAAAACCATAAGCTAATGTTTGGTTTTATTTTCTGCGATACACGTTGTTTCCTACCTCACATGACACTAGCTTGTGCATGGTTAGAGTTTTCATATTGTACTGTATTATGGAGGGTCATAAATTTGACGTTGGTCGGCTCATCTCCAACAACATACTTGGAGGTGCTGATATGGCTAATGCACGCCTACCACATCCCACCATAATACACTCCCTCATGGAACGGGCCATGGTACCCATTTTATCCATCGACCACTTCTCGAGAGATAAGTTGTTCATGGATAAAATGAATGTTGAACGGTTGCTACGTAACAACACGTACTTCCAACCGAAGAGCGAGAATGAAAGTCTGGCTTCCTTAGAGGCAACCCTTCGCTCCTTTAAAAAGGAAATTAGGGCGGCACTAAGAGAGCAACGACAATTTATGACCGCACAGATCACTGGCAGTTCTGAGGACCATTGGGAAACCTTGAAGAGATATAGGAGAGAGGATAGAGAGGAGAGGACCGCATGGTTGGCATATGAGATAGTGAAAGATGATGCCATGCGAACGATTTTGAGCAAGGACCACCCCGAGATCTTGAAGACACTACCCCCTTTTCCGATGCCTTTATTGTGGCAGCCTGGTGGGCGGCACCCTACTCTTTCTGAGTAGGACAGGTCCATTCCTATCATCCCTTTTGTTTTATGTCTTTAAATTTCTTGTCTAGTAGTTAACTTGAATTATAGAGTTTGAGAATTCTTTTGTTGCTATATGTGGAAAGTTTTGTTTTTAACAATTTTCATGCAATCATGCACTCCATATACACGTATCACATGCAAAATTGTTGTTTCTTTCGTCTTGTTGTTCCATAACCTCAATAATTTTCTTGCTTTCTCACTTTAATTCTTTTCGCACATCATTAGAACTAGCCTTAAAACTATTTGCTTTCACCAATTTTTGTTGGAAAAAGATTTTCGCACACACCATACACCGACACCACAAATCTTACCAAAATTGGTTTGATTCTTTCAATGTTTAATGAGGACATTGAACCCTTCAATGTTTTGGGGAGGAGATATGGTTATTGTTCATACCATATCATTTTGCACATATCTCCATGCATACCCACATACACACTAAAAAATTCAAAAAGGCACAAAACGTGAAAACACATATGCACTCAAAAAGAGTAAAGCTCTACAAATGTTTTTCGTGCATACATGTCTAGTGTTAAAGACACTTAAAGGACCAATGTGTCCAAATGCAATTCCTCAAAATGAGAAGATGGCAAATATTGCCATATGTAGAAAGTGGTACAAAGGCAATGGCCGAACCATTCAAGTCATGTGCAAAAAAATTAGGCAATTAGTTATTTGGCTAGCTTATGGTTGATGTGTTTCAAAGAATGAGTTGAGGAACATGGGATTATGAAGGTCTATTTTTTCTCAACAACGCGAAAGTTAGTGAGAGTCTCAAATCCATGCAACGAACAATGAAATCAAATAGATAAGCAATAAAGTAGACGATTTCAACTGGTCATCTCTATTAAGCTTTCAATTGAGAGAGAATTACAATACAAAGTAGGAAAGCAAATAAGACAACTAGCCTATTTTCTAAGGCTAAGGAAACTATTTATATGACGGGCTCGTGGTTAACAAGCCCACGGCCCGTTCACTAATAAGATCAAATTAAACAATTACAAAGTAAACCCTTGAACTTTAAATCAACAATAAATGACCCTATGTAATAACCATGTATATTATTGGTTTACTTAAAAGTGTTATTTTAATTTAATATTATGGAGTTAGAAGTTAAGGGGTAAGTTTTAATTTTATAATGGAAGTTTAGGGGTAGGTTTTGCCAAATAGAATAAGTTTGGGGTTTGATTGGTCATTTTAACCAAACCCCGTACCACCACCGCCACACTCACCTCAATTAGGATGTGGATCCTTTGAACACACTTAGAAAATATCTAAGTATACTTGTGTGTGTGTGTTTTCGGTTGAGAGAGTGAGAGAGCCGTATAAAGGAAAAGAAGAGAAGGAAAAGATTGTTGCTGAAATTGGAAGGTTCATCTTGTGAAGATTAAAGGTATGTAACCTCTTAATCTTTCCTTTTGTTTAGATAAATTTTTGTGTAAGTTGTTAGATGGGTTTTGATGATTTAGGGATGTTTTGGAAAATTTGAGCTCATGGTTAGGTTATGTTAATAGTCTTAAACATATCTGCATAATTACAGCAACATGCATAGCTTAAAAGTTTAGATTTATGGGTTTAGATGAACACAGTGGACTGAGACATTCAAGCAAGTCGCAACAGTGGGTTGCGACATGGTTGAATGTTATGATCTTCATGAATCTCGCAACCTTGAGTTGAGACTTGCTCATGAAGTCGCAATAGTGGGTTGCGATTTGGTACTATGTCGCAACAGTTGGGTGCGACTTGAGGGGGGTTGTCGCAACAGTTGGTTGCGATATGAATGGGAAGTCGCAGTAGTTAGTTGCGACTTGGTACTGTGTCACAGTAGTTGATTGCGACTTGGTGTAGTGTATTGCGACATAGAGTAATTCCATAGTTGATTGCGACTTGAGTCGAGGATTTCAGAACTTAAGAGATTTTTAGTCTTAAAAAGAAATATTTGTATTTATTTGATACAGATTCTAGGAAACTGAACTGAAGAATTTGGAGTGCTCGCTAAATAGCTTGGGAGGATTTTGGAATTAAGCGAAACATGTGAGTTTTTATTAAAATGTTTTCAAATGGAATACATATATATGAATGAGTGTAATATTGTGCATATGGTGTTTATATGAGTATTACATTGTATGGGTGCTAGTTGGCCGGGCTTAGGACCGGTGAAAGTTGGCTGTACAGAGGGACAGTGGTGTTGGCTGTATTTAGTACAACGGTGTATATTGATTAATTGGCTTGCTACCAATTAATATGGCCAAGAGAAAGAGACGGAATGATACATGATGCATGAATCATATTTGGTATTTTTATTATGTGCATTATGTGTATTGAATGTTTGTAAAAGATGATTTTTAACTAACGAGGATTTTCTCACTAGACCTCAAGGTCTAACCCTCATTTTTGTTTTAAAATATGTATTCCAGGTCAAGGAGCAAATAAAGGACAGTGATAGGATATATCATGTTTAGCTTTTTGGAAGATGCATGATTATGAAGATTCTAGTTGTGTTTTGTATCTATTATGTACTTTTTTATAAGTGAAAAAGTTTGTACTGAAAGACCTATTTGGTTAAGATAAGGGACCATAAATGAAATATGATGTATTGTTTTGTGGTGAAATATATGTTATTTGTATATTGGGAATCCGGGTTGTTACAGATGGTATCAGAGCCCTAGTTTAAGAGATTTAGGTATTAGTACTTGTACCTAGATTTAAACTGCATGTGAAGTAGGATGTCCCTGTTATTATAGAACTTTGGGATGTTAAATATAAAAGGGTAGAAGGAACATCATGTAAGGTAATTTCTGATTACACCTGGCCAGTGTAATTATGATTTTACAGGTACATGTTTGGACTGGAGTACCTTGTTATATGGGGTATGTGTTTATGTGTATAATTAACCTTGTTTGAATCAACAGAATGGCAAGTGGTATGAGACGAACAAATCGAGAAGGGGAAGGAAATCCGAATAGAACCAATCCAACAGTCGGAGGAAGGGGAAGAGGGGGAGAAAGAGGCAGAGGCAGAAGTGGGGGCAGAGTTCAGGGACGTGGTACGGAGTTTGTTACGAGAGACGACCTAGCAGCCGAAATGGGAAGATTACAGGCAAATATCCAGGCTATGTTTAACCAGACGCATAATACCGAAATGGAAAGACCAGATCCCACACATGGAGAAGATATGCCTATTACTCCTACCGTTGGACCTGTAATGAAAAAGTGTGATTACAAAATTTTTCTTAGTTGTAAGCCTCCGACCTATTCAGGAGATCGAGATCCAGTAAAAGCTATGCGATGGTTGAAGGAAATAGAATCCATCTTCAAGACTAGCAAGTGCGCGGAAGAGGATAGGGTACTTTATGGAACCGCAATGTTGAAGGGTGACGCTTTGTACTGGTGGGAAGCTCATATATCTTTGGGAGGTTCGGACATATATTCTACCTACTCGTGGGAAGAATTTGTTATAGCTTTCCGGAAGCAGTTCTGTCCTCATGCAGCTGTTAAACAACTAGAGGGGGAGTTTATGAATTTGCAGCAAGGAAACTTATCTGTTCGGGACTACACTGCTCGTTTTCTAGGAAAATCTCGTTTTGCGGAGTATTACGTTGCCACGAAGGTAAGGAAAGTGGAGAGGTTTATCTTCGAGTTGAATTCAGATGTCAGAAGGCTAGTAGCTGCAAAGGGACCCGATACTTTCTCAGCTGCAGTAGATGCCGCAGAAGATGTGGAGCGAGATAATAGGAGGGATGTTGGTGATAAAAGTATGGGAAAGAGAAAATGGGAAGGACCACCACAAGATCCGAAGAAGTCAATGTTTCAGCGATTTGATAGCCGTCCACCTTTTCGACCAGTTGAAAGGCCTTGCCCAAAGTGCCACCATTTTCATCAAGGAAGCTGTCAAGTGGATCCCAGAAACTGTTATAAGTGCGGAAAAGTCGGTCACATTGCTAAAGACTATCGAGTCGTTAGATTTTGTTACTCGTGTAATTCTCCTGATCATCTTCAGTCCGATTGTCCACCGGGGAGAATACAATCAGGGGGTACGTCAGTAAGACCGACGGGTGTCAGACCAGTAGTACCGAGACTAGAACCAGCAAGAACAAGGGGTCGTTCGTTTCAGATGACAGCAAAGGAAGCGGAGGAAACTCCGGACGTGGTTACATGTACATTCCTAATAAATTCTACATGTGCTAAGGTGTTATTTGATTCCAGTGCAAACCGATCGTTTGTGTCTCCTTCATTTGCTGCTTATATGCATTTAAAGCCTAAAGTGTTAGATCATGCTTTAATGGTAGATACTGCAAATGATAATCAAGTGTCGGTTAAAGAAGTATTTGATAGCTGTGTGATAGATATAGAAGGGTGCGGAGTACCGATTCAGTTATTTCCAATAGCCCTGGTCGAGTTTGATGTGGTAGTGGGAATGGATTGGTTAGCCGAGAATCAAGCTAACATAATTTGTGATAAGAAATTAATAAATGTTGTGTTACCTGAGAAGGGGCCAGTAGTGATTTATGGTGATCGTAGAAATCATCAGTCTAGTCTTATATCTATGATAAAAGCCAGTAAGTGTGTTAATAAAGGTTGCCAGAGTTACTTAGCTTATGTGATAGATACCAAGCTAGAGAAGAGCAAGTTGGAAGATATTCCGATTGTTAGTGAATTTCCGGAAGTGTTCCCTGAAGACTTGAATAGTCTTCCGCCCGTTAGACAGGTGGAGTTTGGTATAGATCTGATTCCTGGAGCTGCTCCTGTTGCCCGTGCACCGTATCGTTTGGCACCTCCAGAGATGAAAGAGATGATGACTCAACTGCAAGATCTTTCAGATAAAGGCTTCATCAGACCGAGTTCTTCGCCGTGGGGAGCACCAGTTTTGTTTGTGAAAAAGAAGGATGGTTCAATGAGAATGTGTATCGATTACCGGGAATTGAATAAGCGTACGATCAAGAACAAGTATCCGCTACCCAGAATTGATGACCTCTTCGATCAGTTAATTGGAGCTTGTTATTTCTCCAAGATTGATCTAACATCCGGTTATTATCAGTTGAAGGTTAAGGAAGAAGACGTTCTGAAAACTGCTTTTCGCACAAGGTGTGGTCATTATGAATTCTTAGTGATGCCGTTTGGTTTGACGAATGCTCCAGCTGCCTTTATGGATTTAATGAATCGGGTATGTAAGCCATATCTTGATAAATTCGTGATTGTATTTATCGATGATATACTTATCTATTCCCGATCCAAGGAAGAGCACGCGTAACATCTTCGTTTGATTCTGGAATTGCTGAAGAAAGAGAAGCTGTATGCTAAATTTTCGAAATGTGAATTCTGGTTACGGGAAGTCCAATTTCTGGGGCATGTAGTTTCTGAGAAAGGCATTCAAGTTGATCCGATGAAAGTGGAAGCGATTGAAAAGTGGGAACCACCGAGAACGCCAACCGAAGTACGTAGTTTTCTGGGTTTAGCCGGCTACTATCGAAAGTTTATAAAGGACTTCTCTCGTATCGCGACGCCTTTGACTAAGCTGACTCGGAAGAATCTAAAGTTTGAATGGAAAGCAGAACAGGATGAAGCATTCCGAATATTGAAAGAGAAACTGTGCAGCGCGCCGATTTTGTCGCTACCTGAAGGTTCTAAAGACTTTGTTGTTTACAGTGATGCTTCTAAACTGGGATTGGGATATGTACTTATGCAGCGTGGGAAAGTTATTGCTTATGTTTCTCGTCAACTAAAAGATCATGAACGACAGTATCCAACACACGACATGGAACTTGCGGCAGTTGTTTTCGCGTTGAATATTTGGAGACATTATCTTTATGGTTCCAAATGTCAAATTTATACCGATCATAAGAGTCTCCAACATCTTTTTGATCAGAAGGAACTAAATATGAGGCAAAGAAGATGGCTAGACCTGGTGAATGATTACGACTGTGAAATTCTTTATCACCCGGGAAAGTCAAATGTAGTGGCCGATGCGCTGAGTCATCAAGAAAGAAGTGGAACAATAAAAGCTATATCACTACGAGCCGAACTCCTACCTAATATCTTTGATGAATTGCTGAAGTGTCAAATAGAAGCTTATCAGGAAGAACATTTGAAGTCAGAACGGTTAGTGGGGTTATCAGCATTGCTAGTAAAGAATGATCGTGGGTTGTTGTGTTTGGGAAACAGAATTTGGGTGCCTCATTTGGGTGGTTTACGTGACCGGGTACTTCAAGAAGCTCATCAGTCTCGATTCTCTATACATCCAGGTACGAATAAGATGTATAAAGATCTGAAACAATTTTATTGGTGGCCGGGAATCAAAAGAAGCATTGCGCAGTATGTTGAAGATTGTACTACTTGTAAGAAGGTAAAGATTGAACATCAAAAGCCATTTGGTCAGTTACAACGATTGGAAATACCGATGTGGAAATGGGATCAGATTTCTTTAGATTTCATCACAAAGCTGCCAAGGACTTCCAAGGGATTTGATTCTATTTGGGTGATTGTAGATAGATTAACGAAATAGTACATTGACGAAACTAGTAACTCGACATGGAGTTCCAATCTCGATTATTTCAGATCGGGATAGTCGTTTTACTTCAAGATTCTGGAGAAGTTTTCAAAAGGAGATGGGGACGCAGATAAAGTTAAGTACAACTTACCATCCTCAAACTGACGGTTAGAGTGAACGAACGATTCAGACATTAGAAGACATGCTCCGGGCTTGCATTGTTGACTTTGGGGGATCGTGGGTTAAGAATTTACCGTTGATCGAATTTGCCTACAACAACAGTTATCATTCCAGCATACAAGCGGCACCGTTTGAAGTTTTGTATGGTAGAAAATGTTGAACGCCTCTGTGTTGGAATGAAGTGGGAGAGAAACAGTTAGCAGGACCAGATATAGTACAGTTAACAGCGGAAAAGGTTACTCAGATTCGGGAAAGATTGAAAGTGGCCCAAGATAGACAGAAAAGCTATGCCGACCGACGCCGAAAACCGTTAGAGTTTCAGGTTGGAGATTTTGTGATGTTAAAAGTCTCACCTTGGAAAGGAGTCATTCGATTTGGAAAGCAAGGTAAACTTAGTCCGAGATATATTGGACCGTTTGCAATTACTGAAAGAATTGGGGAAGTAGCCTACCGACTAGATTTACCTCCAGAGTTAAGAAAGATTCACAACGCTTTTCATGTGTCGAATTTTCGAAAGTGTTTGGTTACACCAGATCAGGCAGTGTCTCTACCAGATATACAGGTGGATGAAAAGTTGAACTATGTGGAGGAACCGGAAGCCGTTGTTGATCATAAAGTCAAAGTTTTGCGGAATAAATAAATCAGACAAGTGAAAGTACAGTGGACACATCACGGAGGTCAGGATGCTACGTGGGAATCAGAGTCAGAAATGAGAACCAAATACCCTCATATGTTCACTTAACTGAATTCCAGGACGGAATTCTTTTAAGGGGGAGATGTTGTAATAACCAGGTATATTATTGTTTTACTTAAAAGTGTTATTTTAATTTAATATTATGGAGTTAGAAGTTAAGGGGTAAGTTTTAATTTTATAATGAAAGTTTAGGGGTAGGTTTTGCCAAATAGAATAAGTTTGGGGTTTGATTGGTCATTTTAACCAAACCCCATACCACTACCGCCACACTCACCTCAATTAGGAGGTGGCTCCTTTGAACACACTTAGAAAATATCTAAGTATACTTGTGTGTGTGTGTTTTCGGTTGAGAGAGTGAGAGAGCCGTAGAAAGGAAAAGAAGAGAAGGAAAAGATTGTTGCTGAAATTGGAAGGTTCATCTTGTGAAGATTAAAGGTATGTAACCACTTAATCTTTCCTTTTGTTTAGATAAAGTTTTGTGTAAGTTGTTAGATGGGTTTTGATGATTTAGGGATGTTTTGGAAAATTTGAGCTCATGGTTAGGTTATGTTAATAGTCTTAAACATATCTGCATAATTACAGCAACATGCATAGCTTAAAAGTTTAGATTTCTGAGTTTAGATGAACACAGTGGACTGAGACATTCAAGCAAGTCGCAACAGTGGGTTGCGACATGGTTGAATGTTATGATCTTCATGAATGTCGCAACCTTGAGTTGCGACTTGCTCATGAAGTCGCAATAGTGGGTTGCGATTTGGTACTATGTCGCAACAGTTGGTTGCGACTTGAGGGGGTTGTCGCAACAGTTGGTTGCGACATGAAGGGGAAGTCGCAGTAGTTAGTTGCGACTTGGTACTGTGTCGCATTAGTTGATTGCGACTTGGTGTAGTGTATTGCGACATAAAGTAATTCCATAGTTGATTGCGACTTGAGTCGAGGATTTCAGAACTTAAGAGATTTTTAGTCTTAAAAAGAAATATTTGTATTTATTTGATACAGATTCTGTGAAACTGAACTGAAGAATTTGGAGTGCTCGGTAAATAGCTTGGGAGGATTTTGGAATTAAGAGAAACATGTGAGTTTTTATTAAAATGTTTTCAAATGGAATACATATATGTGAATGAGTGTAATATTGTGCATATGGTGTTTATATGAGTATTACATTGCATGGGTGCTAGTTGGCCGGGCTTAGGACCTGTGAAAGTTGGCTGTACAGAGGGACAGTGGTGTTGGCTGTATTTAGTACAGCGGTGTATATTGATTAATTGGCTTGCTACCAATTAATATGGCCAAGAGAAAGAGAAAGAGACGGAATGATACATGATGCATGAATCATATTTGGTATTTTTATTATGTGCATTATGTGTATTGAATGTTTGTAAAAGATGATTTTTAACTAACGAGGATTTTCTCACTAGACCTCAAGGTCTAACCCTCATTTTTGTTTTAAAATATGTATTCCAGGTCAAGGAGCAAATAAAGGACAGTGATAGGATATATCATGTTTAGCTTTTTGGAAGATGCATGATTATGAAGATTCTAGTTGTGTTTTGTATCTATTATGTACTTTTTTATAAGTGAAAAAGTTTGTACTGAAAGACCTATTTGGTTAAGATAAAGTACCATAAATGAAATATGATGTATTGTTTTGTGGTGAAATATATGTTATTTGTATATTGGGAATCCGGGTTGTTACACCCTAACAATCTCCCCCTTTGATATGAAGTTCGAGTTCGCGCTCTAGTTCTCGCCAATTATGCACATATCTTTTACGGAGCGCAAAGTGTATCTCGAACATTCTGATAGCGCGGAGATAGTCGATGCGTTCTTAAACCCCTTCTAAAGCGATTCGTGCAGATATCTCATTCGAGTTCGGAACATACGAAACCTTCTGATTTTCTGATTAATAGGAAATGATTTTGCGAAGAGCATTCTGTACTTTATAGAGCGTGCCGTCGCAGAATCTGTCTACCTGACTGAAACGCAGAAATTTCTTTTCATTTTGATCGTTGATGAAGACAATCCCAAATTCCGGTTGTAGAAGCAGAGCGTTCTCGGAATACATCTTCAATTCAGGAGCTTTCAGATTCGGCTTTATCAGATTTACCTTCTTTGCCCTGTTCTCGATTGCCATTTAGAAATCCGTGAGATATGACATCATAATAGTACGGACCAGGAATCGACGAACAGCTTCGAGCGCCTTTGTGACAGGTAGCGATCGGATGGTTCTTGTACGAAGGTCTTTCAGAATAGCTAGGAAGTCGAACGGTTGGAGGTGCTGAAAGTTGGCTTCGGAAAATTTCCATTCATTCCCATCTTCACGTCGGACAGTGAATACAGGATAAACGATTTTCATAATGCGGCTTGAATGGATGTTGAGTACCTCGGTGATCTTATGCTTGGTTCTGACATGGCTGACTGGAAGACACTGCTTCATTGCGCTGATGTACCGGCGTTGGTATTCGTGGTTGAAGTTGTAAATACCAAGGCAGAAGGTCTGCTCGATCAGGCGTAGCTTGTGAACAAACAACTTCTTCAGGGATTCCTCTAGGTGAGGAATAAATACTGGGATCTTCTCCCAACGGATTTGTTGCTGTTGAGGAAGTGGGAGATCAGAAGCTGTCGGTTGCTGAGGAGATGTCTGAATATTTGCAGTTGAGGTCTCGGGTCTTGTTGAAGTTTCATCGAGTTGTGCAGAGTGACTGGGAGAACAACCATATAAATTCTGGAGCAGGAACTGATCATAGTCAATGTTGTCATCGTCATCAGTAGGAAAAACCAAATTAACCTAGAGATTTGGGGCACTGGCGGCTTTTTCATACCATGCATCTTCGGTCTCCGGGTTGGTTTCACAGTCTGGATCTATCATATCCAATAACGGTCTGTCTGATGAGTCAAAATCAACCAGTTCCTGTGTTGAACCTTCGGGCTTTTCAACCGTCTGGTCTTCATCATCTGATATTTCCATGTCTATTACCATCTCGGCTAATGGCAACTCGGCTTCAGGTTCGGCGTCGGTTGTTGTTGTCGCAGATGCTGGTTCCAGGTGAACCACAATTGTCGATTCGGAGAGGATAGGGGCGGTCTCGGTAGGTCTTAGTCTTTTCTCCCCCTCACGGTGATCAGGATCATCCTGGTCATCGTGCTTTCGCTTTAGACCGCCTGCTTGACTCTTGCAGGTATCTTCGAGTGAGCGGACTCTCTCGGACAGCGTTGTGAGTGCCTGGTTGTAGTCCTTAAGATTCGAGTCAATAGTATCCAGGCGAGTGGTAAAAGATGATGAAGGAGCAGCGACCTGTGATTTCAGAACGATTATCAGGTCTGCTTCTGTAGAGGCGTTGGTTTCGGATTCTTGGAGCAGTTGGGCTAGAAGCATCGTCTTGAGGGTGTCCACCGAGTAGGTAGGCTGAGCAGGAGCCGGTGGAGGTGTAGGTGCGGTTTCAGTATCGACGATATGCCATTTACCTTTGATTAAGCGTTTGACGTTGTCGATCTCGGCGGCGACGTGCTGCTCCATGGCCTCGCGGACAGCCTTAAGGGTGCTGTCCAGGGACCCTGGAGACACAAAGTCGTCTAAGATAACTTCGGGATCACTTAGATTACCCGTTGAGGCATCTACCTGAGAGGCAGAACCACCTACGTTCACAGTTGGCAATTCGGTAGCTGTGGTAGGATATCCTTCCGATCCTCGTGTTCCGCCAGACAGAGACACTATAGAAGTTCCAATTGGGTCACGAAGAGCCTCGATTTGTTGTTCCTGATCATGTGTCCTAGCCGAAGAATGTTCAATTTCAAATGGCTCTAGACTCGATTGTGTACGAAATAAAGGCGAGACCGGGGGTTCGTGGTCTCTTATTTCAACACCAGCACTCTCCGAGTGAGAGACCGGTGGAAGTTGTGCTTTATCCCCTTGAGAAACTGAAACATCCGTCTTTTGAGAGACGGATGAGTGGATGAGGGGGTTGTGCAATTGCTCCGCTGGGTTCATGGAGGCTTCTTCAATACCCTGTCCCAACAAATGAGATGGGATAGTAGCTGTGGCGACCCGGATATCGCTCGGTTGGGGTCGCTCAGGAGCCTCGTTATCTTTACGGCTCAATCTTTCCTGGTTCGCTTTCGAACGCAGTTCTCTCCTTCTCACATGGTCTAACTCATCACCTACTACTCCCTCGTTCCTAATATCTCCTATTTCTGGCGGTTCAATATGAGGAGGTGAGTAAAGTGGGATTCCTTCGGTGAAGTCCGGGTTTGGGCCGATGCGGTGAGGGATTCGTTTCAGACGAATGGTACGGTCCGTATCGGATTCCGTGGGGTCAGATTCCACGTCTTCAACTTGATGGGGTGGTGAGGGCGGTTCAGTTATGTATGGCGTGGTGTCACGGTGAAGCATCGGTCGTGAGGACGATGCTCCGGCTTCGCCTGTCGGTCGGATGATAGGAATGATGGGTTGTTGGCTAGAACCGGGTTCCGATTCCGCAGCACAACTCACTCCAGCTCCCCTTCCACGAACTCTCAACACACCCCGCCCGGGAGCCCCAGCTGCCCGGCCCCTTCCTCCAACTTGCTCCTCTCATTCCCTGGGCAGGTCCCTCCGGCACTGGCTGGACCATGCGATTCCCTAACGCTTCCCAATATGCTACTACCCCCGGTGCAGCGGGATCGACGTGAGCCAAAAGGGCTTCAGGTATGAGCATGGCTACTGCGTTGGATAGGTTGCGAATAACCATGTATTGTGAGGGATGAGGAGGACATATTGGATGGTGTAGTCGTCGTGGTATGGCAGGATTCGCGTCAATGTGTTGACGCTCGGCTAGCGAAAGGAAACGTGGGTAGGGGAGAAACTTCTTTTGCTTTGTTCCTCCAATATGACGAATAGTGGTAACTAATTCCCGCCACAAGATCATAGCCACGTCGACATGGTGGTTGTAACACACATCATGAAAGATTCTCAGAAAGTCGCCGGTGCATTGATCGATACACTTCCATCTGGATGAAAGGCACCTGTTCAGAATCGTGAGCAGAGTGTACCAGATGGGGCCCAGGTATTTCTGATTGAACGCGGAAGGACGGTTAAGCACGAAGTTGTAGTCGAGCGCGCGGACTTGGGCGCACAGATTATCGTCTTTGACCGTCGGGTCATAGCTTTGGTGGCCGCCGGTGTTGGCTTCAGGAAGTGAAAGTAGGCGGCGGAAGGAGTCCGGTGTGAGCGTGAACTGTTGATTATTGATCTGAGCGGTGATCGTTTGTGAGTTACCAGCCGTGCGAACTTGTGCGGAGAACCATACTTGGAGTACGTATAGCAACGGGACGTCGGCAGTGGCGGTGAGGGCCTCACAGAGAGGGTGACCCATGAGGATATCCACAATCACTCGATGTTGTGGTTGTGGTCTGAATAGTGCCGGGTCCAGATGATGGTTGTTCGCCTCCAATTCAGTGCCATGGTCAGGATCGACCAAGGCGTTATCAGCTGCCTCGTCAATGAATTCCTCTTGGGGAGGAACTTGTTCTTCGGGGTGTTGTGGAGGATTTTGCTCCTGATCCGCCATTGAATATCTGTAAAAACAAAGCACAGTGAGTAACTGAGACGGATGAACAAGTGTCGGCGCATACCTTTGCATTAATCGGCTCAATCTTAGACAGATTGAGGACTGGCAGTGACAAAATGGGTACTGGATATGTAAGACACAGAAGAGTCCGGACAAATAGAGTGAGAAATCACAAACTTTCCGGACATCACAAGGTTTTCGGATAAAGGTATCCGGATAGCAAACGTTACCGGATGGGAAGACCGTTTCCGGATGAAATGTGATTTCCGGACAACCATGGTTTCCGGATGAAATAAGGATTCCGAACAGTCGGGAGTCCGGACACGTAAACATACCGGTAGTTGAACTTACCGGATACGACGAGTGTGTCCGGACGATGTTTACACGGTTCAATCGAGCATTACACGACACCAAATTGATTATAAAGAAATTATCGTGTAGCAAGGAACGTATATTAACCCACAAACTTAGCGAATACGACCTGTAATATACCTAATGGACCCGAAGTCGTGCAGACTAAAAATGGGTCTTCGGATGCGTGAAATCGACGAAAGCCATGGTTGATTTGAGTGATGGAGTACGTGAAATGCGTCTAAAGATGAACGAGCTATGGGTTTTAGAGCATACCTTGTGAAGAAATGAAAAACACGGTGATTTGAGTGGATTCCGCGTGAGACCGAATGAGAGAGAAGAGTCGAGAGGGTTTAGGGTTTTTCGCGTGAGTTTTCGGAGAATGAAAACGAAACAACCCGGATGTTATATGTTATAACCAGATCCGTGCAACAATATAGAAATCGTAATGATAAATCAATAAGAACAATGATTTCCAACTGTCATCCCTTTCATTAACTTTCAGAGAGAATTTACAATAAGAGTTTAGAAAGTAAAAGGATGATTAGCTTGTTTTTCCAAGCTAATCTCACATTAAATACAATGGGCCCATGGTTAACAAGCCCACGGCCCGTTCACTAATCAGGCTCAAATTAAACTATTACAATTCAACCCTTGAACTTTAAATCAACTATAAAACCTACCCTAACAATCTCCTTTTTCAATTAAAGTTCGAGTTGGCGCTCTAGATCTCTCCAGTTGAAGGCATATCTTTTGTGAAGCGCGAAGCGTACCTCGAACCATCTGATTGCACGGCGGTAGTCGATGCGATCTTCAATCATTTCCAAGGCATTCCGAGCAATAGTTTCATTCTGATTCGGAACATAAGAATACCTTGGATTTTCAGACTCGAGTTGAATGATCTTTCGAATAGCATCTCGAACTTTGAGGAGTGTGCCGTCGCAGAATCTTTCCACCTGACTGAAGCGCGTGAATTTCTTCTCTTTTAGCTCGTTGAGATAAACAATCCCGAATTCTGGTTCCAGAAGCATAGCATTCTCAGGATACATGTTTAACTCAGGTGCTTTCAGATTCGGCTTGATCAGATTTACCTTCTTTGCCCTGTTCTCGATAGCTATTTGACAATCCGTTAGATATGACATCATTATGGTACGGACCAGGTATCGACAAATAGCTTCGAGTGCCTTTGTAACTTCAAGCGGTCGGATGGTTCTTGTACGTAAGTCTTCCAGAATAACCAGAAAGTCGAGCGGTCGGAGGTTCTTGAAGTCAGCTTCTGAAAATTTCCATTCGTTCCCATCTTCACGTCGGACAGTGAATACTGGGTAGACGATCCTCATAATGCGTCTTGAATAGATACTGATTACCTCTGTGATCCAAAGTTTGGTTCTGACTTGGTTGACTAGAAGACACCGCTGCATAGTGCTGATATATCGCCGTTGGTATTCGGGATTGAGGTTATAAATCCCAAGGCAAAAGGTCGGTTCGATCGGGCGAAGCTTGTGGACGAACAGCTTTTTCAGGGATTCCTCCAGATGAGGGATGAGTACAGTGATCTTCTCCCAACGGATTTGTTGCTGTTGAGGAGGAGGAGGAAGATCATAAGCTGTCGTGGGAGGAGTAGTTGTCGGAAGATCGGAAGTAGTAGACTCGGGTCTTGTTGATGATGTTCCTGTGGGTTGAGCATAGTGAACGGGGGATGTTCCATACAAATTTTGGAGCAGGAACTGATCATAATCAATGTTGTCGTCCTCATCAGTGGGGAAGACCAAATTTACCTGGAGATTTACAGCACTGGCGGCTTTTTCGTACCATGCATCTTCGGTCTCCGGGTTGGCTTCACAATCTGGATCTATCATGTCCAGAATCGGTATGTCTGATGAGTCAAAATCAATCAGTTCTTGTGTTGAACCGTCGGGCTTTTCAACCGTCGGGTCTTCTTCATCTGATATCTCCATGTCTATAACCATGTCTACTAAAGGCAACTCGGCTTCTGGTGCTTCTGTTGTAGCTGTCGTAGTTGGGGGTTCCTGATGAACCACATTTGTAGCTTCAGTCTGGATCAGGGAGGCGGTCTCGGTCAGACGTTGTCTTTTCTCCCCCTCACGGTGATCAGGATAATCCTGGTCATCGTGTTTCCGCTTCAGGCCGCCTGCTTGACTCTTGCAGGTATCTTCGAGTGAGCGGACTCTCTCGGACAGCGTTGTGAGCGCTAGGTTGTAGTCCTTGAGAGTCGAGTCAATGGCGTCTAAGCGAGTGGTAATAGATGAAGATGGAGCAGTGACCTGTAATCGGAGAACTGAGATCAGGTCTGCTTCAGTAGAGGCGGTTGTATCTGATTCCTGGAGCAGTTGGGCCAATAGCATCGTCTTCAGGGTATCCACCGAATAGATAGGTTACGGTTGAATCGGTGGAGGTACAGGGCGGTTTCAGTTTCGACGAGGTGACCTTTACCTTTGATAGCGCGCATCGCTTTGGCAAGTTCAGCGGCTACATGTTGCTGCATCTGTTGCTCCATATCCTGGCGGACAGCCTTAAGGGTGCTGTCCAGGGACCCTGGTGACACAAAGTTTGGGTTACTAACTCCGGGACCACTTAGGTTACCCGTTGAGGCATCTACCACGGGGGTAGAGCCACCTACGTTCACAGTTGACGTGATAATAGCTGTGGTAGGATTTCCGTCCGATCCTCGTGTTTCGGCAGACGGAGACACTACAGACGTTCCGGTCGGGTCACTTAGAGTCGCGACTTGGTGTTGTTCCGCATCAAGTGTCCTAGTAAAAGAATCTTCAATAACAAGTGGATCTAGACTCGATGGTGCACTGAAAGAAGTCGAGACCGGGGGTTGCTGGTCTCTTGTTTCAACACCAGTACTCTCCGAGTGAGACACCGGTGGAAGTTGTGCTATATCCCCGTGATGTACTGAAACATCCGTCTTTTGAGAGACGGATGAGTGGATGAGGGGGTCGTGCAATTGCTCCGTTGGGTCCACGGAGTCTTCTTCAATACACCGTCCCAACAAATGAGACGGGATAACAGATGTGGCTACCCGGATATCACTCGGTTCAGTTCGCTCAGGAGCCTCTTTTTCTTTACGGCTCGTTCTTTCCTGGTTCAACTTTGAACGCAGTTCTCTCCGCCTCGCATGATCTAACTCCTCTACTTGTTCTCTCTCAGGTGTCCTAATAATAGGTCCGGTTCCAGTATGAGGAGGTGAGTTAAGAGGGATTCCAACAGTGAAATCTGGGTTGGGTCCGATACCGCGAGGTATGTGTTTCAGGCGTACGGTACGGTCGGTATCGGAGTCCGTGGAGTCAGATTCCACGTCTTCAACTTGGTGAGGTGGGGAAGGGGGTTCAGTAACATATGGTTCGGTCGAACGATGAAGTGCGGGTCTAGATTGGGGTTGGCTGGAACCGGGTCACGATCCCGCTGCACCGCCTATACTCGCTCCCCTTCCTCTCACAACTAACACACCCCGCCCAACAGCAGCTGCTTGCCCGGCCCTTCCACCTCTCATCCTCGGACCCTCACGTCCCTCGGGTCTATCTCCCAGGGCATGTCCCTCCGGCTCTGGCGGGACCATGGGATTACCTAACTCTCCCCTATAAGCAACTACCCCTGGTGCAGTGGGATCAGCGACGGCTAATAGGGCTTCAGGGATGGGCATAGCTACCGCATTGGATAGGTTGCGGATAACCATGAACTAAAGATGGCGGATAGGGCATACATGATGTGCCGCACTTCTGGGTATTGCTGGATTAGCGTCCATGTGTTGATGCACTGCGAGCGATAGGAAACGCGGGTACGGGAGGAACTTCTTCTGTTTCGTTCCCCCGATGTGTCGGATGGCGGTTACAAGTTCACGCCAGATGATCATGGCGAAGTCGACATGGTGGTTGTAGCAGACGGCGTGAACTAGGCGTAGAAAGTCGTCGGTGCACTGATCTATACCTTTCCATCTGGATGATAGACACATGTTCAGTATCGTAAACAAGGTGTACCAGATGGGGGCTAGGTATTTCCTGTTGAACGCCGAGGGTCTGGGAAGATCATGATTGTAGCCGAGCGCGCGGATTTGTGCGCATAGTGTGTCATCATTCACGGTAGGATCGTACCGTTCATGACCTGCGGCGTCGGCAGCCAAAAGAGAAAGGAGGCGGCGAAAGGAATCAGGCGTCAGGGTGAACGGATGGTTGTCTATCAGTGCCGTTATCGTCTGTGAAGTACCGGCCGTGCGGACCTGTGCCATGAACCACACTTGAAGAACGTAGATCAACGGGACGTCGGTAGTGCGGGTGAGGGCCTCACGAATAGGATCGCGCATGAGGATATCCAATATAACTTGGTGGTTAGGGTTGGGTCTGAAGAGCGCCGGGTCCAGGTAGTGATTGTTGGCTTCCATCTCGGTGCCATGGTCAGGGTCAACCAAGGCAGCATCTGTTTCGTCGTTTATGATTTCCTCTTCTTGAGGTATCTGCTCTTCCGGATGGTGTTGTGGATTTTGTTGATTCGCCATTGCAATATCTGTAAAAGAACAGCACAATTAGTTATTGAGACGGATGAACAAGTGTCGGCTTGTACCTTTGCTGTGATTGGCTCAATCTGAGACAGATCGAGGACCGGTAGTGACAAAACAGGTACTGAAATGGACACAACCGGGGTATCCGGATAAAGGGTGTCAAAGTGTCCGGACAATATAAAGAGTCCGGATAAGATTGATGAACCCGGACAGAGGTTCCCTGATACACCATTTTTCCGGATAACATTAGAGTCCGGACACCAAAGTTCCCGGTAGTTGAACTTACCGGAAACCCTAAGGTTTTCGGACAACTAGGTCGCCGGGTGATGTTAGTGTCCGGATAGATCATCATGGTGTTGAATGTGTCCGGACACGACGAATGTGTCCGGACGAAGACCCAATCGGTCAATGTATCAAATAGGAGATTCCAATCAAGTGTTAGGGTGCATAAGGGTTGTCTAGAAGCGAATATCAGCTTATTGGAGTATGGACAACTCTTGAATCGCATCCAGTGGTACTAAACTGACTACAAACCCTTAAGGGGTTTCGGTCACTGTTGGATCGGCCAAACCCCGGATGGAATGAGCATTTAGGTGCGTGGGACATTAGCAAATACGATTAGGAAGTGAACTTGAGAAACACACCTGAAGATGGGGACTAAAACACAGTGAATCGTCGATTGGAGAGGAGTCCGAGTGCGAGAGAGAGAGAGAGCAATAGGGTTTAGGGTTTTAGCTCGAATTTCCGGATAAGGGAATGAAAGAACCCGGGTGCATATAAATACCCGGGTGGGGTCCGGGTTCTTAGCTGACCCGGATACCTACCCGGTCCGGATTCTGTCCGGATACTAGAGGTGTCCGGATGTTGTCCGGATATCTCTAAATAGTCCTGTATCTTGGAAATTTGCAGGATTTTGAACTGAAAGGGAACTGTCTCTCGCTCCCCCTCAAACTGAGCATGGGTATTCCCTTGCTCCCCCTCGGATAGTGCAGTAGAGTGCAGTGGAGGGGTCCGGCACACAAAATAAAATAAAATTGTGAAGTCTTTTGTAAAGAAACATGTGTCGCTCCCCCTCAGATGATGACTATAACACACACACAAAAACTTTTTACATTTAAGAAAAAGCTGTGTGTGACGCTCCCCTTCAAATTATGAGGAATCTTACCTGATACCGCAATGTGCTCCCCCTGAACACAAGAACATATGGTGAAAGCACAGAGATAGTGAACGAAAATACAGACGACAGTATGAAATAAGAGAAACACACGAAGAAAGAAAGAAAATACACGAAATCTACCTAATAAATACAGAGACTAAGATCTAACTGTGTAACTAAGACAAGTAGAATACATGTGCGAGAAAGTGTATACCCAGCCATCAGGAGTGATAACACCGGATGATGAGTAGACAGTTGCTCGTAGATGTATGGAACTTGTAAGAGGCACACATTCGGATTAAGTCTTCAGATTTAGCATACCTAGCTTGAACACAAGAGTTTTAAAATGTTTTTCGTCCAAGGCTTTGGTAAACAGGTCTGCTAACTGATGCAGAGTATTTACGAAGTAGAGTTCGACTGTACCTCTTTCGACGTGATCCTTAATAAAATGATACCGAACGTCGATGTGTTTCGTCTTGGTGTGTTGGACCAGGTTGCTTGAAATGGCAATTGCGCTCTTTGAGTCACAGTAGATCGAGACTTTGACATACGTGAATCCGTAGTCTTTGAGTTGCGTCCTAATCCAGATTACTTGGGAACAGCAGCTTACGGCGGCTACATACTCTGCCTCGGCAGTTGACGTGGAAACGCATTGTTGTTTCTTCGATGCCCAACTCACTAGGCTATCTCCCAAGAATTGAATGTGCCCCGAGGTGCTCTTGCGGTCCAACATGCATCCTGCGTGATCTGCGTCAGAGTAAGCGGATAGGCCAAAACCTGTCTCTTTCGGGTACCAAAGGCCAAGATCAGCAGTACCACGTAAATAACGAAAAATTTGTTTAACGACATTGTAATGAGACTCTTTAGGGTTTGACTGATAACGGGCGCAAAGAAATGTCGAAAACATGATGTCTGGTCTACTGGCAGTTAGGTACATTAAAGAACCGATCATTCCCCGATACAATTTGGTGTTGACAGCCTTTCCGTGAGATCGGCGTCAAGCTTTGTATTGGTTGCCATGGGAGTTTTCATTGGTGAGGACTGGTCCAATTGGAATTTCTGAAGAATATCCCGAATGTATTTGGACTGGTTTATGAAAATTCCTGTCGACAGTTGTTTAACTTGAAGACCAAGGAAAAAGTTCATCTCACAAAGCATACTTATTTTAAAAAAAATTCCCATGAGAGTGGCAAAGTTCTTTGCATATAAAGGACTAGAAGAACCGAAAATGATGTCATCAACATATACCTGGACTAGAATTATGTGACCCTTTTCGTTCTTGATAAACAGTGTAGAATCAATGGTACCTCGAGTGAACTCGGCTTCTAACAAGAACTTTGACAGTGTGTTGCACCATGCTCGCGGAGCTTGCTTTAAGCCGTAAAGTGCCTTGTCTAAGATGTAGACATGAACAGGCTTCGAGTCGTCCACAAATTCGTCTGGTTGCGTCACATAAACTTCTTCTTGGAGGTCTCCGTAAAGAAAGGCTGTCTTCACATCCATTTGGAAGACCATGAAGTTCTTGTGTGCGGCATAAGCGAGAAACATACGGATTGCCTCGATGCGTGCTACCGGAGCGTAGGTCTCATCGTAGTCGATCCCCTCTTGTTGGTGGTACCCTTTGGCCACAAGACGCGTCTTGTTGCGAACAACGATGCCGTCTTCGTCCTTTTTATTTTTGAAGATCCATTTGGTGCCGATCACCGTCTTGTGCTTTGGACGTGGCACCAGTCGCCATACCTTGAGAGCTTCGAATTGATTTAGCTCTTCTTGCATGGCTATGATCCAATCCGGATCTTCGAGCGCTTCGCGTACGTTCGTCGGCTCAATCTTCCTTAAGAAGCCGGAAAATTGACAGAAGTTGGCGGAAGCGCCTCGTGTACGAACAGGAGTAGAAGGATCACCGATTATCTGATGTAGGGAATGGGCCTTCGTCCATTTGGTGTAATGCGGAAGCGGCTGCTGGGTGGAGTGAGATGCATCCGGATCCACATACGAACCAGATGGAAGGTCTTGAACCGCTTCAAGAGTAGCAGTCTTGTTTCTTGGAGGAAGTGGGGAAGCATTCGTCGTTGGCTGCACAACTTCTGGTTCCGAGGAGTTCAGAGGTTGAGCATGAGTTGTAGCAGAGGACGAATCAGTAGGAGCGATCTCCGAGAGTATGGGTTCCTCTGGGGGTTACAGTACCAGGTGCATGCGTATCTGATGATGACGGTTGAGATGTCTCTATTGTAGTTGATGGCGTGCTCGAGGAAGGAGGCGGACTAGATAAAGCGGCCGAATCCTTATTGCGAGCAGCTTCAAGTCGCGGTTGCGCTGAGATAGGAGCAGAAGAGTTAAGTATGTCTTCATAGAAATATTGAAACAGTAAATCTAAATTAGAAGAGTCAGCATTCGATGAAGATGCATGATTCGGATTTACTGTTGCTTGTGCAGATCCCGAACTCGAAGGTCCGGAAGCTAGCACTCCAGTTAAACCGGGTTCTGAACTGAGTTGTTCAGAAGCCATATCAGCGGCTTCGTCGAATGTCACGTTTATGCTTTCAACAACGGATTTGGTCCGTTTGTTGTAAACGCGATACGCCTTAGCCTGCGTGGAGTATCCGATGAAAACTCCTTCGTCCGCCTTGGGGCTGAATTTCCTGAGATCATCCTTGTCGTTCAGCACATAGCAAGTGCACCCGAAAGCGTGAAAGTAGCTTATGGTCGGAACGTGGTTGTTCATGATCTCGTACGGCGTATTGTTGAACCGCTTGAGAAGGATAGAGCGGTTTTGCGTGTAACATGTCGTAGACACCGCTTCAGCCCAGAGATATAGCGGTAGATTTGCATGGGAAAGCATTGTGCGAGCAGCTTCAACGAGGGTACGGTTTCGTCTTTCCACCACTCCGTTTTGTTGAGGAGTGCGTGCCGCAGAGAAGGTGTGTGAGATGTCGACTGACCTCAGATAGTCATCCACCTTTTGATTCTTGAACTCCGTCCCGTTGTCAGTTCTGATGGACTGAACGTGTTGAAGCTTGTTCCTCTGGACAGTCTTCAGGTGATCAATAATGAGCTCCTGAGTTTCGTCCTTCGAGCGTAGGAACATCACCCAAGTGTAGCGCGAGTAGTCGTCCACCATCACAAGCACGTATTTGCGCTTATTTATGCTCGGAACACGCATTGGACCACACAAATACATATGAATGAGTTCGAGGGTCCGGGACGTGCTCGGAGTTGCCTTCGGCTGATGTGATGTGCGCTTCATCTTTCCCTTTTCGCATGCCCCACAGAGACGATCCTTTACGAACGGAAGTTTGGGCACGCCTCTGACGTGTCTGCCTAGCACCAGGTGATTGATACTTCTGAAGTTGAGGTGCGAAAGACAGGTTTATGAACGGAAGTTTGGGCATGCCAGAGCCAAACTTGATCAGAGTCGGCTTTTGACAAGAGGCAGACAGGTTTATCGGATTTGATTGCTGCGAGGTCAATGGTGTAGAGATTGGTCTTTCGAGTCCCAACCAGTAGCTCTTCTCCGTCGTTGTTGAGGATTCTACACCTTGTGGCTTTAAAGCTGACTTCGAGATCCTTGTCGCAGAATTGACCGATGCTGAATAGATTGTGTCCTAATCCCGCGACGTGGGATACCTTCTTGACTATGATCTTGTCTTGGACGATGTTGCCGTAGCCCACAATCGGCGACTTCTCGTTATTCCCAAATCTCACGTTTCCGCAGTATTCTTCTTTGTAGTTCGTGAGAAGCTCGCTCCTTCCGGTCATGTGCTTGGAGCATCCAGAATCTAAGTACCACACATGACCGTGCTGCAAAACAAGATTAGTGAAGTTTAGGTACCCAAATTTGCTTGGGTCCTGGAGGGTTAGGTTTGGCACCGTTTGGGGAATCTTGCTTTGTCCCAGCTTTCCCTTTAGGTGTAGGATTTACACCGGTAGAGGGAACTGGTTTTGGCACTTGTTTCCTCTTCGGTGCAGAATTTACACCTTTGGGAGGAACAGATTTTGTAGTAGCTTTCCACCTGGGTGCCGGTTTAACCCCAGTAGGAGCAGCCCATGTAGGAATGGGGTGAGGCTCCCGCTGTGGTTTAACCGCTTGATTGGAACCCCGTTGTGAATGGTGTTTCTGCTTATTATTGTGGGGTTTTCGCTTATGAAATAAGTTACCAACAAAATAAGGCGCATACCAATCATTATTGTGAATATCATCAAAATCATTCCAACCACAATTAGAACAACATAAACAATCATGTGATAACTGAATCAATTGATTAAGAGAATTAACTTTAACGGGAAAAGAAACTTCAAAATCGTTCCAATGATTCCAAGCATAATTGTCTTTGTCTATTCTAGAATTAAAAACAGTTGGGAAAGACTTTGACGAATCCTTCTTGACAGATTCCCTCTTTAGCCACTTTGGTGTTTCTTTATTAGCTCGACCATTTTTATCTGAAACAGGAGGGACAGTATGATCAGTGACTTTTAGAGGAATAGTATTTTTGGTAGGCAATGGTCTGGTCTCTTGCCTCGGCTGTGATTGCTTTTTGGAAACAGGTTTCGAAGTTGGTTTTGATTGAGAAATCTTGATCACAGCTGGGGCCTTTGTTTGAGAACTGCTACCCTTTAGAAAATTAACCGGACGATTGACTACAGGGGATAGAAAATCAGTGTGACTTGGAAGAGGTTTGTCGAAGGGGAACGACTCGAACTCTTCTTCACAGTTACCTTCGGAGTTCATGTACTCAGAAAAATTTATCTCGGTAAGTACTGGACTTGGATCAGGTGGGGAAGGCGAGGAACTCTCTGTGCTTGTGTGCTTTGGGGAATTTGGAGCGGAAGCTAAGAAAAATTCAGAGTTTAAATTCCTTAAAACACTCTCGTCTTGAGAATCTTGACCGTCTTGCGAACTAGAAATCTTGCCTAGGAAAGCTTTGCATGAAGACGTGTCGGATGAATTTGAGGAAAGTTCGGGTGAGATCTGCTTTTCAGATAGCAGTTGGTCAATTTGCTCTCGAAGCTGACCATTTCTCGTGTATTCTTCCATCTTTTCTATTGCCAAGGCAGACAGTTGTGATGTGAGTCGATTGATTTCATTCCGAAGGATTTCCTGTCCTTCACCAGACACAACTTCGGTTTTGACCGGTTGTAGATTCTCAAGCTTTGTAAGTAAGACTTGCTTTTCCATTTGAAACATTGATCTTTCTTTCTCAATGGACTCCTCCAACTCGACTATCTTTGCTTCCAAGATGAGAGGGGGAACATAGAGTTTAAACTCATCCGTCTCAGTCTTGGTTGCAGGTGCTAGATCCTCATCCTTTTTGGAGGAATCCTTGGGTGTAGCTACCTTGTAGGGGTCGAAGTAGTCATTGGAAAGGTACTTTTTTGTCCTTTTGATACGAGTAGTTTAAAGGTTCATAACAAAATGGAAGTTGAATTCCTCGTTTTTGTGTACGTTTATGTTCCTCGGTTTCCTCCTCCTTTTCTGGTTCAAGAGGACCAGTCCATTGAATTGCGTACTCTGGATACTTTTTATCTAATCCATAGCACGCAAAATCATACAGAGTAGGGACTTGATATCTTCCCCTTTTTAAGTAGTGTGGGTTATCATATCCGATTCCCCACTCTTTGTTGAAGTACGTGAACTCTTTGGGTTTGTTCAAAAAAATGGTTTGATCAGTTTGACCCCTTTTGTGGAGTTTGTTTTCAAGATCAAGGATTTTATTCACAAACTCCTTATGTTGGATTTGAAGAGAATAACATTGATAAACAATTTCTTCTTTCTCATTCAAGCACTTATCAAACTGAGACTGAAGATCAGATAATTTGGCTCTTAAGTCTTTAGGTGCTAATGACAGAATTTTGCATTTATCAGTTAAATTAGCACAATCAGACTTATATTTCTCTGTTATTCTCTTTTGAACATCAAGCTTTTCATTTAGTGACCTAATTTCAAGCTTTTGTTGTTTAGAGGTGGCCTGGAAGGAATTTGCCTGATCAGTAAATGCTTGCATTTTAGTCAAGAAATTTGGTTGGCAAGAATCACATACCTGACTTGTAGGAGCCGTTTCTTCTTCGGCGGAGGAGTGATGAAGGCATCAGCAACATCAAAATTGCCTTCATCATCAGATCTTTCCAACCAGTAGTCGTTTTCAGCAAACATGGCTTCTCCAGCCTCCTTCTGACGAGACAATGCAAGCTTGGCCTCGTAGTAGTGAGAGTTCTTTACTGTTGGCTGGCGACAATCCTTCGCAAAATGACCAAGTTTCCCGTAGTTGTAACACTTTACGGGTTCATCTCTTTTCTTCCCTTCTTCTTTCTCTGGCTTTCCCTTCTTCGCAGACTTGTCTTGCTCATTGACCTTCTTCTTTCCTTCGTATCGGTCTTTGTAGTCATGGCGCTTATTGGAGGAAGTGGAGTAGCGTTGACTATTGGATGAAGGCTTCTTGTAGTACCTTTGTTGTTCGAAGGATTTGGTAAGCAAAGCTATGGCCTTTTTGAATTCGGAAACCTTTTCATCATCAGAGTCGTCGTCTTGCTTATCTTCAGCTTCTAACTCAGAAGAACTTTTCTTTGGAGCACGTCTGGAGTGACTTCCCGATGATTTTCCTTGCTTGGAGGAAATGAGACCAATAGGATCGGCAGATGGCTTTGGTTCAGTCTTTTTCTCTCCTAGGAGCTCATTCACTTCATCTTCGTCTTGAAGAAGTGTCTCATACAGTTCGTTGATGCTTATATTCTCTATCAGGTGGTTATGTTTGACATGAGAAGCATACACCTTCCATTCCAGCAGCAGATTGTTGAGAAACTTGAGAGCATTTTCAGTATTCGAACGAACGATCTTGTTCTTGTTCTTGTTCAGTTCATTGAGGAGCTGGCAAAAACGTTCGTAAGCTTGGGTGAGAGTTTCGCCGTTGCGCTGCTTGAAACCATCAAACTTGGTGATTGCACTATTTATCTTCAGTTGATTGCCAACCACGCTCCCACGCATCATTCTGGAAACTTGATCCCACATGCCTTTAGCTGTGTCTTTGTAGCTGTCGATGGCAGTGTAGGTCGAGTTGGAAAGGGCTTGAACCAGATAACTCTTAGCATGCTTTTCACCTTCAATCATGCCTCTTTCATCTTCAGTCATTTCAGCAAGAGTCTTGGCCTCACATCGAGATACTGCAGTTGAAGTTGCAGCCATGTCCTTCATTGGTTTGGGAATTGGGCCATTATCCAGAGCTCTCTTGATGTACTCATAGTTGTCCTTGGACTCTATGAAGATCATGAACCTATCTCGCCATTGGCTATACTCGTTCGGATAGAGACACGGTGGCTTGGTGTTAGTGCCAATTGCGAGAGCATCACGAGAAGTAGACATCTTCGGTTGCAACGGAGTGATCGTCAGACGTGTAGATTGATTCAAAGAGTGAATCTAACGCAAGGCACTAAGAGTGAAATCCTAACGCAGGGTCTACGAGTGGTATAAACTAAGTGTGATCTTACTGGATAGGGATCCAAGTAAGGGTCTGATCAGGAAGTGTCCGAATCAGATCAATTAACGAAAACGGATCTGCAAATCACATGGTGTCCGGATAGCAGAAAGAGTCCGAATAGCAGAAAGAATCCGGACAGTGTAAGCTTTTCGGATAACAGATACCACAAACTTTCCGGATAACAGAGGTTACCGGATGTGAAATGATTCCGGATATAGAAAAATTGAAACAAGATGTTTCCGGATACACTGAAGTTTCCGGGTACAATGGATTGTCCGGATAAGATTAGTCCGGAAACACTGGGTTTCCGGATACAAATGTTACCCGGATTGTATAAGGAAAAGTGACTTACCCGGATTGCAGAACTTACCCGGAAAGATGAGGAGTCCGGATGGAATTGGAGGTACCCGGATGGAAATCACACAAACGTCCGGACACCTTGAAGTTATCCGGAAACGTCGGCTGGTTTATCCGGAAAAGTCGGCTGTTTCTCAAATTGATCGAATTTTCGATTAGGTTTGCCCAAAATCGATCCTGGAAGATTAGTAACAATGCCAAACACAAAAGTAACACTAATCCAATCGATTTCAATGCAAAAACAACAAGTTTTGATGGTTAAAAATCGGATTTTTGTCAAGAACACTACCAAAACTTTTGATATTAAATTGCTAAATTAACCACTCAAACGATCGAATTGGAATGCGAAAATTTGCAGAAATACTAACAAGTATAATGCTAACACAACCCAATAAACAGAATTGAACAATTTAGCCAGAATCAAAGATTTGAAAATTCAAGAATGGTCAGACGTGAAAAGGTCAAACTAACCAGAAATCAGTGAATGAATCTGTGAATCGAATCCGTCCGTCTGCTCTGATACCAATTGTTATAACCAGATTCGTGCAACAATATAGAAATCGTAATGATAAATCAATAAGAACAATGATTTCCAATTGTCATCCCTTTCATTAACTTTCAGAGAGAATTTACAAAAAGAGTTTAGAAAGTAAAAGGATGATTAGCTTGTTTTTCCAAGCTAATCTCACATTAAATACAATGGTCCCGTGGTTAACAAGACCACGGACCGTTCACTAATCAGGCTCAAATTAAACTATTAGAATTCAACCCTTGAACTTTAAATCAACTATAAAACCTGCCCTAACATTATATATAAGAACCAAGGAGTCCGGGTGTGGTATCCGGGATCCTATCCAACCCGGATAGGGACCTGGTCCGGAAACCCATCCGGAAAGATGGGGTTTCCGGATACCTATCCGGAATCTTTGGGTTTTTCATGATAAATGTCCTGTCCTTGAAAATTTTGCAAGAATTAGAACTGTAAAAAAAAACCTTCTCTCGCTCCCCCTCAAACTTAGCATGGGGAAAAACTTGCTCCCCTTCGGATAGTGCGATGGAGATTCCAACACACAAAAAACTTTGAGCATTTAAAGAAAAACACAGTGTCGCACCCCCTCAAATTATAAATATTATTTGAAAAACACACGGGAGTGCCCACACACATAAAACTTTTAAACACTTTTAAGAAAATTTGTGTGTGACGCTTCCCCTCAATAGATAAGTAAACCTACCTGATACTGCTATGTGCTCCCCCTGAAGACATGAACACACCGTGAAAGCACAGATATAGATAGATAAAAGTAGACGACAGTATGAAATAAAAGAAACACACGAAGAAAGAAAGGAAACAAACGAAATCTACGAACTAAATACAGAGACTTAAACTAACTGTGTAACCAAAACAAGTAGAATACAAGTGCGAGGAAGTGTATGCTCAATCATCAGGAGTGTAAACACCGGATGATGAGTAGACAGTTACTCATAGATGTATGGAACTTGTAACGGGCACACAATCGGATTAAGTCATCAGTTTTAGCATACCTAACTTGGACACAAGAGTGTTAAACCGTTTTTCGTCCAAGGCTTTTGTAAACAGGTCTGCTAACTGATGCTCAGTGTTTACGAAGTATAGTTCAACTGTACCTCTTTCGACGTGATCCTTAATGAAGTGATACCGAACGTCGATGTGCTTCATCTTGGTGTGTTGTACCGGGTTGGCGGATATGGCAATCGCGCTCTTCGAATCGTAGTAAATGGGGACTTTGACATACATGAAGTCGTAGTCTTTGAGTTGCGTCCTCATCCAGATGACTTGGGAACAGCAGCTCGCGGCGGCCACGTACTCCGCTTCGGCAGTTGACGTTGAAACGCATTGCTGCTTCTTTGATGCCCAACTTACCAGGCTATCCCCCAAAAACTGGATATCTCCCGAGGTGCTCTTTCGGTCCATCATACAGCCCGCGTGATCCGCATCGGAGTAAGCGGATAGTGCAAAACCTGTCTCTCTCGGGTACCACAGGCCAAGATCAGCAGTACCACGTAAATAACGAAAAATTCGTTTGACAGCAGTTAAATGAGACTCCTTAGGTTTTGATTAAAACCTGGCACACAAGAATGTTGAGAACATGATATCCGGTCTACTCGCAGTTAAATACATTAAAGAACCGATCATCCCCCTATATAGTTTAGGGTTCACATCCGTTCTGTTAGGATCGGCGTGAAGCTTCGTATCGGTTGCCATGGGAGTTTTCATTGGCGAGGACTGTTCCATCTGGAATTTCCTAAGAATATCTTGAATGTACTTGGCCTGGTTTATGAATATCCCGGTCGACAGTTGTTTAACTTGAAGACAAAGGAAGAAATTCATCTCGATAAGCATACTCATTTTAAAAAATTCTCCCATTAGATTGGCAAAGTTCTTAGCATATGTGGGATTAGTAGAACCGAATATAATGTCATCTACGTACACTTGAACTAGAACTATGTGACCCTTTTCGTTTTTGATAAATAAAGTCGAATCGGTTTTACCTCGTGTGAATTTGGACTTTATCAAAAACTCGGACAGCGTGTTGTACCATGCTCGCGGAGCTTGCTGTAGACCGTAAAGTGCCTTGTCTAGAACATAGACATGATCAGACTTCGAATCGTCCACGAATCAGTCCGGTTGTGAGACGTACACTTCTTCCTTGATATCTCCGTAGAGGAATGCGGTCTTCACATCCATTTGGAAGACCGCGAAGTTCTTCTGCGCGGCGTATGCAAGGAACATACGAATGGCTTCGATTCTTGCCACCAGAGCATAGGTCTCATCATAATCGATCCCTTCTTGTTGTCGGTAGCCCTTGGCCACGAGACGTGCTATGTTATGTACAACAATGCCGTCTTCGTCCTTCTTATTCTTGAAAATCCACTTGGTTCCGATCACCGTCTTGTGTTTTGGACGTGGAACCAGTCGCCATACCTTTAGAGCTTCGAATTGATTGAGCTCCTCTTGCATGGCTATGATCCAGTCCGGATCTTCAAGCGCTTCGCGTACGTTCGTCGGCTCGATCTTGCTTAAGAAGCCGGAGAATAGACAGAAGTTGGCGGATGCGCCTCGTGTTGGAACAGGAGTGGACGTATCACTGATGATCTGGTGTAAGGGATGAGCTTTGTCCACTTGGTGGTGTGCGGAAGCGGCTGTTGAGTTGAGTGAGATGCGTCCGAATCCACATAATCACCAGATGGTAGATCTTGAACTACTTCAAGTGTAGCAGGCTGGTTCCTTGGAGGAGGTGGGGGAGGATCCGTCAAAGGTTGAACAACTTCGGGTTTCGAGAAGTTCATAAGTTGATCCACGATTGTAGCAGATGATGAATCACTAGGAGTGATCTCCGGATTTGTCACAGGTTCCTCCGGGGAGCAGTAGTATTGGTAGAGGTTGATGATGACAGTTGAGATGTCTCCACGGTAACGGACGGCGTGCTTGTAGAAGGCGGTGGACCGGATAGGTTCGACGAGTCCTCATTACGAGCAGCTTCTAGTCGAGGTTGTGCTGAGACAGTAGGGGAAACATTAAAAATGTCATCATAAAAGAACTTAAACAATAAATCTAAATCAGAAGAGTCAGCATTCGATGAGGAAGCATGATTTGTTTTTACTGTCGCTTGTGCAGATCCCGAACTTGGAGGTCCGGAACCTAGCACGCCAGTTAAATCGGGTTCTGAACTGTTTTGTTCAGAAGCCAAATCTACGGCTTCGTTGAATGTCACGTTTACACTTTCGACAACGGATTTATTCCGTTTGATGTAAACGCGATACGCTTGAGCCTGCATGGAGTATCCGATGAAAACTCCTTCGTCCGCCTTGGGGATGAATTTGCTGAGATCGTCATTGTCATTCAGAACGTAGCACGTGCATCCGAACACATGGAAGTACTTGATGTTCGGCACACGGTTGTTGATGATCTCATACGGCATCTTGTTGAACCGCTTGTTGAGGATGGAGCGGTTTTGCGTATAACAAGCTGTAGACACCGCTTTGGCCCAGAGAAAGTGCGGCAGATTTGATTGTGAAAGCATGGTGCGAGCCGCTTCGACTAGAATACGGTTACGACGTTCCACCACTCCGTTTTGCTGAGGAGTGCGTGCGGTAGAGAAGGTGTGCGAAATGCCGACTGAAGTCAAATATTCGTCCACCGTTTGATTCTTGAACTCCGTCCCATTGTCGGTCCTTATGGTCTGAACTTGTTGTTGCTTGTTCAGTTGGATGGTCTTCAAGTGGTTGATGATCAACTCCGGAGTTTCGTCTTTCGAGCGAAGGAACTTGACCCAGGTGTAGCGCGAGAAGTCATCCACCATTACCAGGACATATTTGCGCTTGTTGATACTCTGAACACGCATTGGTCCACACAAATCCATATGGATAAGTTCGAGGGACCTGGACATGCTCGGAGTGACCTTCGGTTGATGCGGCACTCGCTTCATCTTTCCCTTTTCACATGCCCCGCAGAGACGATCCTTCACGAATTGAAGATCGGGCATGCCTTTCACGTGTCCGCCCAGCACCAGTTTGTTGATACTTTTGAAGTTGAGGTGCGAAAGACGTCGATGCCAAAGCCAAGCTTGTTGGGAATTGGCCTTTGACATGAGGCAGACAGGGTTATCGGTCTTGAGGGCTGCGAGGTCGATTGTGTAGAGGTTGGTCTTGCGTTTTCCAACCAGCAGCTCCTCTCCGTCGTCGTTGAGGATTCTACACCGTTTAGCTTTGAATCATACCTCGAGATCTTTGTCGCAGAACTGCCCGATGCTGAACAGATTGTGTCCCAATCCCGCGACGTATGATACCTTCTTTATTGTGATCTTATCTTGGACAATATCGTCGTAGCCCACGATCGGCGCTTTGTGGTCGTTCCCAAATCTCACATCTCCACCATATTCTTCCTTGTAGTTCGTGAGAAGCTCCCTCCTTCCGGTCATGTGCTTGGAGCATCTAGAATCTAAGTACCACACATGACCGTGCTGCAAAATCGAGTTAACGAATTTTAGGTACCTAATTTTGTTTGGGTCCTAGAGGGTTAGGTTTGGCACCTCTTGGAGGAACTTGCTTAGACACAACTTTCCCTTTAGGTGCAGGTTGTACACCATTTGTGGAAACTGGTTTTGGCACAGATTGCCTCTTAGGTGTAGAATTTACACCTTTCGGAGGAGCAGGTTTCCTCTTGGGTGCCGGTTTAACCTCAGTAGGAGCAGCCCGTCTTGCAATGGGTTTGGTCTCCCGCTGTGGTTTAACCTCAGATTGGAAACCCCGTTGTTTATAGTATTTCTGTTTATTATTACGGGGTTTATTTTTGGGTTTATGATTATACATGTGATATGACCCAAACAAATCATTTAAGTTAATTTCATCAAAATCATTCCAACCACATCTAGAACAACATAAACAATCACGGGATAATTGAATCAATTATTAAGTTTAATTGGATAAGAAACTTCAAAACGATTCCAATTATTCCAAACACAATTGTCTTTGTTTATTCTAGAACTAAAAACAGTGTGGAAAGACTTTGATGCTGCATCCTTGACAGGTTTCTTGTTTAGCCACTTGGGGTTTTCTTGTTTTGCGCGACCATTCTTATCTGAAACAACAGGGACAGACCGATCAGTGACTTTTGTAGAAACAGGATTTTTGACAGGCAATCGCTCGGTCTTTTGCCTCGGCTATGATTGGTTTTGGAAAACATGTTTAGATTTGGCAATCACAGCTGGGGCCTTGGTGTTAGAACAAGTACCCTTTTCAATGTTGACCGGCCGATTGACTACGGGTGATAGAAAATCAGTATGACTCAGAAGAGGTTTGTCGAAAGGGAACGACTCAAACTCTCCATCAGAATTACCTTCAGAGTTCATATATTCTGATAAATCGACTTCTGGAATTGCTGGACTTGGATCGGTCGAGGAAGGCGAGGAACGCTTAGTGTCAGTGTGCTTTGGGGAATTTGGTGCGGAAGCTAAGAAAAAATCAGAGTTCAAATTCCTTAAAACACTCTCGTCTTGAGAATCCTTATCGTCTTGTGAAAGTAGAAATCTCGCCTATAAAAGCTTTGCACGAAGAGGTATCAGATGAACTTGAGGAAAGTTCGGGTGAAATCTGCTTTTCAGATTGGAGTTGGTCAATCTGCTCTTGGAGCTGACCATTTCTCGCATACTCCTTCATCGCATCTGTTGCCAAGGCAGCCAGTTTTGATGTGAGCATATTGATTTCACCACGAAGGATTTCCTGTCCTTCATCCGATACAGATTCGGTTTTAACCGATTTAAGATTCTCAAGTTCCTGGACAAGCGCTTTCTTTTCGTTTTGAAAAACAGACCTTTCTTTCTCAAGTGACTCCTCCAACTCGACAATCTTTGCTTCCAAGATGAGAGGGGGAACATAGAGTTTAAACTCGTCCGTCTCAGTCTTGGTTGCGGTTGCTTGGACCTCATCCTTTTTGGAGGAATCCTTGGGCGTAGCAACCTTGTAGGGGTCGAAGTAATCATTTGAGAGATACTTTTTGTTCTTTTGATAGGAATAATTTAAAGGTTCATAAAAAACGGAAGTTGTATTCCTCGTTTGTGTGCACGTTTATATTCCTCGGTTTCCTCTTCCTTTTCAGGTTCAAGAGGACCAGTCCATTGAATAGCATATTCCGGATACTTTTTATCTAACCCAAAACAAGCAAAGTCATATAAGGTAGGTGTTTGGTATCTACCCTTTTTCAAATATTGTGGGTTGTCGTATCCGATTCCCCACTCTTTGTTAAAGTACGTGAACTCTTTGGGTTTATTCAGAAAAATGGTTTGATCAGTTTGACCCCTTTTGTGGAGTTTGGTTTCAAGATTAAGAATTTTAGCAACAAACTCCTTGTGCTGAATCTGAAGAGAGGAACATTGATAAACAATTTCTTCTTTCTCATTCATGCACTGATCAAACTAAGACTGAAGATCAGATAATTTGGCCCTTAAGTCTTTAGGTGCTATTGAAAGATTTTTGCATTTCTCCTTTAAAATAGCATTTTTAGACTTATATTTTTCTGTTATTCGCGTTTGAGCATCTAGCTTTTCGGTTAGTGATCTAATCTCAAGCTTTTGTTCTTTAGTGGTGGACTTAAAGGAATCTGCCTGTTCGGTAAGGGATTGCATTTGATTCAAGAAATGTTTTTCGGAAGATTCACATACCTGACTTGTCTTCTCTTCATCAGCTGGAGAGTGATAGCCCATGAAAGCATTTGCACCATCAGTATCGCTTTCATCATCAGAACGACCCAACCAGTAGTCGTTTTCCACAAGTAGAGCTTCTCCAGCTTCCTTCTGCTCAATCAGGGCGAGCTTAGCCTTGTAGTAATGAGAATTCTTTACCACAGGCTTCGTACAATCTTTAGCGAAGTGACCAAGCTTTCCACAGTTGTAACTGGTCACTGGTTCATCTTTCTTCTTTCTATCATCTTTCTCCTTCTTCTCCTTCTTCTCAGACTTGTCGTGCTCATCAGCTTTCTTCTTTCCCTTATGCCTGTCTTGATAATCATGGCGCTTGTTGGAGGCGGTGGAGTAGCGCTGATTATTAGACGACGGCTTTTTATAGAATTGCTGTTGTTGGAAAGATTTAGTGAGCAGAGCTATAGCTTTCTTGCAGTCAAATGCTTCATCATTAGAGTCACTGTCTTCCTTTTCAAATTCGGAGGAGCTTTGCTTTTGAGCACGTTTAGATTGACGGTTGGAAGATTTCCCTTTCTTGGAGGACATGAGTGCTTTAGGATCAGCAGCAAGCTTTGATTCAGTCTTCTTCTCTCTCAGAAGCTCATTCACTTCATCTTCGTCTTGAAGAAGCGTCTCATAAAGTTCATTGATGCCAATGTTCTCTATCAAGTTGTTGTGTTTGACATGAGAAGCAAACACCTTCCATTCTGGCAGCAGATTATTGAGAAATTTGAGCGTGTTCTTCGTGTTTGAGCGAGTGATCTTATTCTTGTTCAGTTCATTATGAAGTAAGCAAAAACGCTCATAGGCCTGGGTGAGAGACTCGCTGGTGCGATGCTTGAAACCATCGAACTTGGTTATTGCGTTGTTTATCTTCAGTTGATTTCCGACATCGCTCCCACGCATCATTCTAGCCACTTGATCCCACATGCCCTTTGATGTGTCTTTGTAACTATCGATGGCAGTGTAGATCGTGTTGGGGAGAGCTTGAACAAGATATCTCCTTGCATGCTTTTCACCTTCAATCATGCCTCTTTCATCTTCAGTCAAGTCGGCAATAGTCTTGTCCTCAGTACGAGCCTCAGCACCTGCAGTTGCTGCTATGGTCTTCTTCGGCCAATCAATTGGACCATTTTCAAGAGCTCTCTTGATATACGCATAGTTGTCCTTGGACTCTATGAAGATCGTGAACCTGTCGCGCCACTGGCTGTACTCACCTTGGTAGAGGCAAGGTGGTTTGGAATCGGTACCGATTGCGAGAGCGTCACATGAAGACATCTTTGGTTGAAACGGAGTGATCGTCAGACGTGTAGATTGATTCAAAGTGTAAACCTAACGCAAGGCACTATGAGTGGAATCCTAACGCAGGTTCTATGACAGATATGAACTAGGAACTGGTAAAATTTCAACAAACTGAACTGACTGGATAGGAATCTGTATGAGATATCTGATCTGGAAGTGTCCGGATCAGAATTGAGTGAAAGCAGTTCAAAGTTAATCAGAAGTTTCCGGATAAGCATAAGAATCCGGACAACTTAAAGTTTCCGGATACCAAATGTTACCGGATCGCAAAATTGTCCGAATGAAAAATCAAATACAATACTTACCGGATATTTAGAGTTTTCGATTAAAAGTACTTACCGGATGATATGCTTACCGTATGCTATGAGTTTCCGGATGGAACACTTACCGGATGCAGGAATATCCGGGAAGATTGGTTACCGGGAACTTTGGGTTTCCGGAACTAATTTACCCGGAAAGAATAGAGTTTTAATGACTTACCCGGAAAGGTTAGACGTACCCGGAAAGAAGACGTGCCCGGATAGAATTAACACAATTGTCCGGAAACTTTGGAAGTGTCCGGAAAGATCGGCTGAGTTACCCGGGAACTACGGCTGTGGGTTTCCAATCGATTGGGAATCGACTAGGGTTGCTCAAAAATGTTCCTGAAAGATTAGAAACACTACCAAACACAAAAATAACACTATCCCAATCGATTTTGAAGCAAAAACAATACGTTTTGATGATAAAAATTCGATTTTTAGTGAAGAACACAACCAAAACTTTTGACTTTGATTTGCTTAATAAACCACTCAAATGATCGAATTAGGTTATGAAAATTTGCAGAATCACTTAAAACAATAATGCTAACAATACCCAATAAACGAAATCGATCAAATTTTCTTGAATCAAAATATGAGTGTGCAATCAAGAATACAGACGTGAAAAAGTCAATACTTACCAGAAATCAATAGGAAGGCTTTGAATCAATTATGGTTGTCTGCTCTGATACCAATTGAGAGTCTCAGATCCGTGCAACGAACAATGAAATCAAATAGATAAGCAATAAAGTATACGATTTCAACTGGTCATCTCTATTAAGCTTTCAATTGAGAGAGAATTACAATACAAAGTACGAAAGCAAATAAGACAACTAGCCTATTTTCTAAGGCTAAGGAAACTATTTATATGACGGGCCCGTGGTTAACAAGCCCACGGCTCGTTCACTAATAAGCTCAAATTAAACAATTACAATGTAAACCCTTGAACTTTAAATCAACAATAAATGACCCTAACAGTTAGTAGTAAGTTCGTTATGTTGCTACAAATGCATGCGTGCAGATTTCTTGGAAATTTCTTAAAATCTTTACTTTCTGTATTGATACAACATTTTTCGCTCAAAAATTGTGTTTTTTAATAAAGTTTCTTGAGGACAAGCAACAGTTCGAATTTACGGTTGTGATAGGGTTATTTATTTAACCCTATTTTAGCCATACAATTCCAATTTTTGAGCCATTTTGTTATCCCGTTAAGTCAATTTTATTTAGTTTTAGTAGCATTTGAGTAAAATAAACAATTTATGCCCTTGGGTATTAAGTTGGCCAAAAACAAATAAAAATCGCATGAAAATCGCCCAAAAAGCTTATTTTATAATTTATGTATTTTAGGTTGCGGAAAGACGGTCATTTGGATCTCTACAATTAAGAAGATTGCGGATAGCAAACTTTTGGGACGAAATCGAAGACTCCAACTTTTGAAGATCGGGCTGGATTTTTGTGGACCATCTCTTGTTGGGCCGAATTTTTGTGATCATTTGGGCCGGCTGAATATTTCCACTTGGGCCGAATTCTTGGAGCATGCAAACTACATATTACATAGGCTTTGGATGATTTCTTTTGTGTGGGCTACACTCTCGGCCCTTATGCTCTCGGCCCATGGATCTTTTGATCCATGGGTGTGACCCATGGTTTTCATCTTCTTCTCCAAGTATTCCTTGCTACATATAGAAAGCTCATGTAACAATATTAAAAAACACTTGACATTACTTATTTTCCTAGTTGTAGTTTGTAGTATGATGTTCTTAAAGTGAGCATAGAGCCGGTTCTCACAACCGAGCCTCTAGCTCACGGTTCGAACCAACTGGGTTCAACCTATAGTTAGCTTTAGTTACGTTATCAATAATCTACATTTCGTTTACTTGTTGGTTACATGTTTACTCATATTGCAGTCTCATTTCGTTACTTTAAATCGTGTTACTAACCTCTCGTATTTACTTTCTTACAATATTGTTAAATTCCGCATAGTTATCTTAATTGTTTACGGTTTTATTACTTTGCTACTAATCTTGCTTTTCGATATTTACGGTTTTAGCTGATAATTGCCATCGATCTCTTTCTCTCCTGCTACTTACGGTTGTAGTTTGTTAATTGTCTCTAAATTTCACTTCCTTAACTTGCTTATGATTTTATCTTGCTACTTGTCATCGATCTCTTTTCATTATAATGTTCACGGTTTTAGTCACAATTGCACCCACGGTTTCGATACCTTGGTTATAAAACAATCTCGTTATCATTGTTAACCGGAAGTCCGACTAATACTTTCGGGTCCCCAATTCCATTGGTTCACGGTTAATTGTGTTTGACGACCTTGTTGAGTTTCCAAGTATAAAATCTTTTTCTTAGTTACTTAAATCTCGTTACTATAATTCACGTTTTTATGATTAATCGTTCCACGCAAGTGTTTTTAATTAAATCATTGTTAGTTAAATCATTAGTTGTAAAAGATGTCTTCCCTTTTAAGTTTGACATTTAAAACAATATTTTCCACTTAAGTGTCAAGCTGTCGTTTTCTTCTCATTAGATAAACCCATCGTTACTTGTTTAACAAGTTACATAGTTTGATTGTTATTTATGTATCGTCCATCTCCATTATTTGATTTCCAAATTTACACATCCTTTATAATTAGAAACCGGACGATGATGGGCTAAGCGTCCTAGTTCGGGGTATAAAGTGAAGTTGGGACCGAGACCGATAATAAAATAAAAAGGTGTATCGTACTGCATGATTGTCCAAAGTTATTTAAATCAAGATTATATTTTATGGTGGATCACAATTGACCAATTGACACCCGGTACGTTGTATCATAAAATAGTCGACACTTGAGATAACCAAGGAATGCCGTCTCATCTTTGTATCTAATTATTAATATCATCCCAATGAATCTTTATACCTTGTGCTTCTTTTTATAACTGATTTATGTCATTAGTTGTTAATCAAGCCTCCAAAATATTGTTTTCGAATTCGCCATCTGAAACTCGCATTTACGAACTGGACTTTGAAAGGGAGACTTTTCCACGCTTCCATGTGGGATCAATATTCGGTACTTTGTACCATTATTACTTGTTTGAGACGATAGTAGTTCGAGGTGTATACTTGCGCTGAGTTCTATTTTAAATGAATCTTTGAACCGATTGCATAAATCAGTCAACAAAGGTCTAGAGTGAGGATACTACTAGGCGATAGTTACTTTCACTTATTAATAGGACTTTTAGTTTATGTTCTCAGTTGTGTATAGGTTGTTCCGCAAACCTAATTTTGAAACAGTTGTATTCAGTTAAATTTGGGGCCGTTTTTTGCTGGCTGTTTTTTTTTATGTCATGCTTTACTTACAGTTGACCCACAAACGTTATGTAAGCTACTGGCCAGGTTGTTTGGTTGGTTTTTCTGTATGAATAAAGCTGTATGTGTGGATTAATCTATCTGTATATATTAGGAAGATTTTTGTATGAAAGACGTTTTTTCACAAATGGAATGATCGTGTTTTCTTAATTGGGAGATAAATGGAAGAAGCGTTTTTTTTAATTGGAGTGCCAGGTTTGGAAAAACTTGACTTTCTTCATAACACTCTCTTCTTAAAAGCTTATTAAAAAAAACCACTTTTTATATCACTATACCACCACCAAATAGTTGTGTATAGCTGACTCAATAAGATATGAGTCCCATTAATCTGCTAACAAACGACCCCCTAAGATTGGCTAGTACAAAGTTCATAAAGTATTGTTATTTTTTTTAAAAAGATTAAGAAAACGGGAATTTATTTAGAAGAAGCAAAGTCATACATCAAAGTCCCCAACACATGAGGATGAGGAGGAGACATAATCCAATTGTGGCAATAAACCAACTAGGGGATTCTAGCTTACAAATGGGGGCCTTGTTTGCTTGCTTTCGAGCCTACTTAACAGAGGTATCATCTCGGTCTTGGAGCTTCATGCGACAACTTTCAATACAGTTCCCAACTTCCAAATGATTGTGATATGTCCCTTCTGGCGCCCTCATCGTGAGAAGAGAGTCGGTCTCAACAGTGACTTGTTGGAGTTGTAGCGGAATAATCCAAGAGAGAGCTTCACATACACCTATTAGCTCCCGTTATGAAGACAAAAATCGTGCCTCCGAACGTCATATCTTTTCCTTGGATAAAGGCTCTCCTACTATCACAAACGAGCATTCACACCGAGAAGGCGAAAAGGAAGACACACTATGCACAACTGATGTGTAACACCCTCAAAATTTGGGAAGAGCAACTAACTAAAATTTTCAATAATACATCCAAAAAGAATAGAATTTCTTCATATAAACCAATATTGGAAATATCTCAAATTAAGTTCTATAATTAACCTCAGACAATTCATAACCCAAGTCTTATTACAAAGACTAAATCCATATCGGGTGCCACTTAACCCAAGTACAAGTTGCTAATCCCAAAATAAATGCGAAAGACTTCACTAAGCAAATTACTTCTCGAGCACACTACTAGCACTCATCTCTTCACAGTGTCGCTAGAACTATTTCCAACCTGAACCTGTTGCACATGCCGACAAATAAAAAGGTTAGGCTAACGCCTAGTGAGTTCAAGAGTTTTTATCATGGTTATATAATTCGTAAGACGAGAAAGGTGCAATTTAAATCATGAGTTCCAAAAATGATTTCTTTAATGCAAACCACCCATTTTCCAACGCACACAAATCCTGTGATGAAAACTCCAATATAAAACGATTCTCAAAAAAATGGACTCAACCCAAACTCCCTTGAAAAGTGACCATTATTTGATTTCCAAAATCATAAAAAACATGAATAAATCTCTATTATTCAAAACATCCCAAATACGGATGAGGCATAATACACAACCCATAAAATATGGAAAGCAATCCATATAAATATAACACGTCACCGAAAATATGGATAAAACAAATAGCCAAACAACACCTTCCGATGACGGGGGAGACCCGTATCCATCAAGGTGACGAGAACACGTGAGTGGGGTCACCTATGATGTTATTGGATTACACCTCAAGTCCCGGTTTTAGTTCCCATGCCATAAAGACATCACAACCTCAAACCATATACATGCCTTTATTGCCTACTCCGTCGAGTTACACCTCAAGGACTTATGGGACCATATTGCCTATCCAATCTAGACGAGTTACACCTCAAGGACTTCAATATCTTATATTGCCTACTCGCTAGTGGCCCCGAACGGCCTACCGCATATATGCATGCGTTTCAATAGTCCACTCCTCGTGCACAAAGAGATAGACACCAAATAACTCATAGTCCCGGAGTACAACCCATAACGGTTCCTCTCCACCAAAGAAACGAGACATCAACAACGCCAGTTCGGGCATAATTCCCAAAGTGAGAATATCAAGACTCCTCACTATTAAATATGACTGGCTTACATGCCTATGGATCCAATGCATTACAGTCTAAAAGTACATGACTCCACTTGAATGACACACACACACTCAACACATGTACTCTCCAAATAAAATGCAGTAAATGCGACTCACATCCAAAGCTCTACATTACATTATTAAAACTGGACAAATGTCCTCACGACTCAATAAAGTCATAAACCAAGCCATACTCTCAACCAAAACCAATTAACCACTCATAAAAGTCAAATAATGCATTAAGGCGTATGTAACCCACATTTATGCGAAACATGCTCCATAGACACGAATTACTCAACACACCCTTAATTTAAGTCACAAAATTTTCAAAGTACACATCAAAGTGCATTTATATCAAAAGATTTACAATTGTATGATAAATCATTTAAAATAACAATACTTAATATTTATCCATCAAAATACCCAAATTACATCTTTTCTCAAACCGAAAGGTTTACAGCTTCTAAAATGCTCACAAGGTCGGAAATGACCCAAAACCCAATGACCCACGCTTTCATGCTTCAAAACGTACCACCACATAAAATTATGCATATTTCCAACAAAACAGTAAAAATGTATTTTTACTAGATAACCTTCAAGCATGCATTAAATATCAAAACACTTTCATTAATGCTTATTTTATCAAGTCCTCCAAAAATCCCAAAGGTGGTGTTTTATAAAATAAAATACTCCAAGTAATCAATATCATTCAAATAACCCAACAATGCATATTTTCATGTAAAACACTTAAAAACACTATAAAATGGACATTTTGGCATGTACAACGTTTTCACAAATCAACTTGAACTCACCTTGCTAGATTTAGGCTAAATCTAGATTTTTCCCAAACGTAAGCTCCTTTGAAAAAACACGAACCTTCAAGCCCAAATCTTCCAAAAACCTAGATCCATAAGTTCCAACCATAAAGAATCATTCCCCAAACATTTTCACATCAAGATCTCAACTTATACCAAAACCCTAATTTTCCATAGATGAAGAGAAGAGAAGATTACCTTACCACAACTTGAATCCACCCACAAAACATCTCTGAGGTTACCAAAATAAAGGTTTGGGAAGTGAAGATGAACTCACAAATGGGTATTTGAAGAAAACCCCAAGTTAGTTCAACAATGGTGGAAAATGTAACACCCTCAAATTTTGGAAAGAGCAACTAAATAAAATTTTCAATAATACATCCAAGTGAATAAAATTTCTCTTTATAAGACAATAGGGAAATTACCTCAAATTAAAATCTATGATTTACCCTCAAACAATTATCACTCAAGCCTTATTACAAAGACTAAATTCACACCGGGTATTACTTAACACGAGTATAAGTTGCTATTCCCAAACAAGTGCGGAAGATTCACTAATCAAAATCATCTCGTGTGCACTCTACTGCACTCGCCACTTCACAGTGTAGCTAAAGCTACTCTCAACCTGAGCCTGTTACACATGCTGACAAATAAAAAGGGTTAGGCTAACGCCTAGTGAGTTCAAGCATTTTATCATGACTATATAAATTCATAAATCAAGAGGGATGTAGTTTTAGTCATGATTCCAAAAGAGTTTACTTTAAATGCAAATCACCCATTTTCCAACTCACACAAATCCCATGCTGAACTCTTTAATATAATATGATTTCCAAAATAGGCTCATTTCCAAAATCAACGTGGGAGGTGAAATAGCATTTGATACTCAAAACGATTAAATTCATAATTTAACTCGCCATTAACCCCAACTTTCCAAAACATGGATAAAACATAACCCATAACTCCTATAACGTGGAGAAACATTTCACATAAATATGATACGTCACCAAAAACATAGATAAACACAAATACCTAAAATAACACCTTTCGGTGATGGGGGAGACCTGTATACATTGCATGTGACGGAACACTAAAGTGGGTCACCTACTATGCAATAAAAACACCCACGTGGATTACTCTCGTAAATTGAGCTCAATCACTCCAGATCTATTGCCCGTGAGACTAAAGAGAGCCCCCAACTTCAACCACCCCAGGTCTATACATTGGGTCACTCCAAATCCACAACAGCACATTAGGGATTACACCTTACTGCCCATGAGACGACGCCCGACCATCTAGGTCCATGTCTTACTTATCATGAAACCCGATGCCTATCCCGTGCCAAGCACATTATGGATTTACACCTTACTGCCCATGAGACGACGCCCGACCATCTAGGTCCACGCCTTACTTATCATGGAACCCGATGCCTATTCTGTGCTACAAAAGAAAAACTAACGTCTCGTTAACTGAGCTCAATCACTCCAGATCTATTGCCCGCGAGACTAGGGGAAACTCAAATGCCTATGGATCCATAGCTAACAAGGTCTATAACATACACGACCCCAAATCAATAAACAGATGCATTCAAACATGCAATTCCCCAATAACATAAATCATGATCAAGACTCAACTTGAGCTATCAAAACTGGACAAATGTCCCCAAGACTTAATAAAATCCAATACCGAGCAATAAGCTCAACTGACTCAAAAGATAGTTCATAAAAGTCAAAAAATGACATTAAACGTAGCAACACACCTTTGCCAATAAATACTTTGAATCTATGAAAACCCGAAATAAAACTTTGGGTTGGGAAACCCTCTTTTCCAAAGGACTCACACCATCACATTTTCAAATCATCCCATGATGTACTAAACGCATATTTCCAAAATATCCACAAAATGCATTTTTCATAACAAATAGACTCCTTTTATCACATAAATTAATAACCCATTTTCATGTATGATTTATCTAACACATTTTTCCAAAAATTCCAAAAGTAATGTTTTACCATATTTACAACCATAAATACCTCAAAGGGTCAAAACCCACCAAATAATCCAACTATAGATAACTTTCATGTAAAACACATAAGTATTTGAAAAAATAACATTTTGGCATGTACAAAGTTTTCGCAAAGTAACTTGAACTCACCTCTGCTAGATTTAGGCTAAATCTAGATTTTTCCCCAAACGTATGCTCCTTTGATGCACATGAATCCCCAAGCCAAATCTTCCAAAACCTAGATCCATAAGTTTCCAACCATCAATACCCGATCCAACCATATATAAATATTCCCCAACACTTATCATCCAAAAATCCCAAATATGCCAAACCCTAATCTTCATAAATGAAGAAGAAAGGTCACCTCAACCAAACACCACCAAAACCATCCAACAATACTCCAACATAGAAAGAGGATGAAATCAATAATAACCTAGCATTTGGGTAGGGTAATATTACCTTTATCACATGAATCTCCAAACAAAAGCTTCTAATCACCCACAAAAGCTCTAAGCTTCCATATCTTCAACAATGGTGGGAAGTGGGTGTAATTTGGTGAAGAAATGAGGAAGAAGAGGAGAGGGGTTTAAAGTTGATTATGATATGTTGGAAGAAGTAGGTCCCGTTGGGAACCCTTGTTGTCGAAAAGGTTTTGGAAACATAGTCAGGTTATTTACTGATGTTGAAGTCAACAACTGTTTAAGATGTTTGAAGTTGAAAACTTGGATCAGGAGGTTGAAAGTTGAGAAAATCACCCTGGTGTGTGTAGACGTAGGAGGTCATCCAGGAAAGATGTATACTTGCATGATGGTGGACCGCCTTGTGTGGGTGTTATTATTGTGAAAGATTGCTGTTTTGATGAGGGTTTCTCTACGAGGTTTTGACGGTTTGTAAAAGGAGGAGGTAATTAGCGCGACCGATGTTGATGCATTGATTATATCGATCTAAAAGGGAATGTGTCTTATCGTTTGGAATGTCTTCTTGGAGATTGCAATGAACCGATAAGGAACGAAGATTTGTTTGAGTAGACTAGACTATCGTGATTTTATGATTCGTCTGGATTCGAGAAAGACAAAGTCGTGAGACCGCCATAGTTCAAATACATGTTGGTGGGTATGGAAACACGAATTGTTATGTTACAAATGGTCGTGAGAACCTTGTCCGTGGTGTGATGTTGAGGTGTGGTGTTTGTGTGGGTAAATTAGTGGCATCTTTTGCCAAAGCAGGCGTACAGGGCATTGGGTTGGTAATGTCTTGTTATTAGAGGATAAGCTTAGATGGAAGTTCGTGTTTGAAGATTTCTGATGAGTTATACAAGATGTTGAGTATGTTGTTGAGATGTAAGGTTTTTCAATTGGTTTATGGTAAAGCTTTTCAGAATGAAAAGGGGTGGAACGGTAGATGGTGGTTACCTAGAAGAGAAACCATGTGCTTTTGGTTGGATGAGTTCATTTTCGATCATTGAAAGATTGATGACGATGTTGAATGGGTTAGCTTATGATGTTTTGTGGTAGATGTGAAATCATTCGGGATGTTGAATTATTTCTCGTATGTCAAAGAATTCTCATGAGTAGGCCAAGCCCCGTTGGGGAACAAGAAGTGTGTGGTTGCTTCATGTGGCGGGTGTCATTTCGGGATGACTTGGTTGGATACCGCAAGTAAGAACTTTGGTGAGACCGTCGGTTAAGTATAGTAATGAAAATGTGTTGTTGGCACATTTAGAGCAGTCAGAAAAGGGGGTAAGTAATGTTTGGTGGGCATTGATCCATGCTGACGTGAGGAAATTGAAGATAACATGTCGGAATAAGTGAGTAAATGGGAACTATGAAGTTTGATAAGGGACACCGAAATTGTGAAGCAGTGTTTACAAGCCGTTATTGTCAGTAGTGGGTACATGAACTCCTAGTGAGAGTATGAAAATGGGAGTTATTTATGTTACGGTTCGAGGGTCGTAGAAGGCTAACTCATGTGACCGGTCAAAAGCATGCACCTACTGGTGAGCCTCTCTTTGGAGGCATGAATGACGTTATCGAGAAGGTATTGGGAAAGGTAGTGGAAAATGGTGCCCATAATGGAGGACCGTTGGTTTAGGCGTGGTTTTGTCGCAGGAAAGGTTCCAAGTGAGTTTGTCGTTCAGTGTTAAGCCCATGGGAGAAGTTATGTGTGGGCATGGTCACTCATTCTTGTGGGCAAATGAACTTGAATTTATTTTACATAGGGTTGGACAGTTGAGGGATGCAGTGAGATTTTGAATGTGTCTTCAGGATTGGTTCAGCGTGGATTTGGCGGATAGTTCAGATGATGGAATGTGGAGGTTTTCTGCCTATAGCTATGTATACTGTGGGATGACGACGTGGTGGGAGCGTATGAATTGGTTGTAGTCGGTGTGTTTCGAGAAAGGAGGTACTATCTGCGTAGATGTATGTCGGTTGGGAGAAGTAATCTAGAATTGCAGGTAATCCGATGAGGCGACTCTTGGGTGTGAGTTTATTGGGATGTTCAAGGATGGCCTTGTGCCAAGTTGGCAAGTTGGGTGGTTGTTTTCTGGTAAAAGATTCACGTTATTGTGGCATGGGTTTCCGCAAAGTTCCTTCTTTTAGGGAAGTGAAGTTGTATGCGAAAACCTTGATTAAACGCGTTTTAAAACCGTGAGTCCAGGTGTAGACAAAGCGAACAATATCTGGTACGATTGGTCTGAGATGTTACATATGGTACTGTTAAGATGGTATAGTTGATCAGAAAGGTTGCAAGTATATTGTTCAAGATTTCCCGACATAGCAAAGTTGTGACTCGCCGAGGGTGGTTCTGAAGTATTGGGTACGACTATGTTTTCCATCAAGAATGGTTTGAGCAATTGAGTGGGGTTAAGTTGTTTGGGTTTAAAAGTATAAGACTTATGAGCCTCGAGTTAAGAAGGGGGCAGTTGATGCGGAAGACGTCCCCATAGAATGGGGTGGGGTGTTCGAAGGAAAAGAGGAGTCGGTCCACGATTTTTCTTTGGATCCGTCGAAGATTTGGTAAAACGTTGGAGGGATAGGATATGATCTGGTTGTGCTTGATGAGACTTTGGGGAATTCATAATGTGTCTCACGTCTCTATTATATAGAGAACAATTGTTGGAAGTTGGAATGACGATAACTCTACAAGAAATGCAAGTGATAAGCAGTTGACCTTCGTCATAGGGTCGAGGGCAATCATTGAACTTGGAGTTGAGGACCAATGGGTTTGACCTTGTGGGAGTACCGTAGTGTTATCACCAAAGAACCGGAAGCAACTTGAGAGATAGAGGCGGACACGAGGTCCAAATGCCCAACTTACTCGATGATGGAATTCCGAGGACGGAATTCTTTTGAGGGGGATGTGTTGTAATAACTGTAACCTTAATTTCCAAGATGATAAAAATAAAGGAGATTTCGGGAAAATTTCAAGTTGGAGGGCCTAAAAATAAATAAAAGAAAGAGGGCATTGGTGCAATTAGTGAAAGGTATAAGAACCCTCCATTTACCCTAAATTCATTTCATGTGTGTGTGTGGAGGTTGGAAGAACTCAGAGAGAGATTCTTGTGAACATCGATCGCACCTAAATCGGAAGAAATCAAGGAAGTGGGAATTGGAAGCTAGTTATTGCATTAATCATTCTAGGTAAACTCATGTTCTCAACCTTATTCTTTGTTGGTATTGAAAGAATCAAGTATTTGAGCCTTTGTGGGTAGATGGTGTTTTGTTGGCTAAAATCGAATCTGGGGGGTAAATCGTTGAGATTAGCGGTAAGGAAAGGATAAGAAATGGTTAAGTATCGTCATTAATACATTTATTACTTGCGAATCAAGCTTATTTGAGTTCAGCAGTGGGTTTAATATTCCAATCGGTCATCAGACCGCGTCCGGTAAGTGACCCTGTGCAGGTCTCCGGATAGAGTAGTTGTCCGGATAATGTAGTTTGGTATCCAATTAGCTTATGTTTCTCATCCTTTTACTCATGTATTTACTTTGGAGGATAAAAGTGATAGAAAGATCCAATCAAACGCAACAGGTGAGTTTTTCTAAGTAAATACGTGTTTTAATGTGATTTCAGAAGTAGGGAAGAAATGCGAAATGGTTTATCTATGTTGTATGATGATGTGTTTGGAAAGTTAGTTTAAAGTGTATGCATAAATTGTTGATAGATGTGAATTGGCTAAGTCTGGGGGTGTGGCCCGCCAGTGCTCATATCGGGGGGGGGGGGGGGGTGTCCCGTTTATGCCATGGGAGGAGTAACCCAGTAAGGTAGTATGAGACTGACATTTCGTCACTTCCGAGTGACTTCAGTGTGCCATTTACATGTGTGGTTGTTACATGAAAGCTTTGTTAAAGTTGTTGTTTATAAATGTTGTAAAATGTTTTAAATTTTTGATGATGAAACTGTTGCCACTAAAGGGAGCTCACTAGACCTTATGGTCTAACCCTTGCATCTCCAAAACTAAACCATTTTCAGGTAAGCACTTAGTAGAAGGCTCTAGTAAGGGCAAAGAGAAAGCGCGAGCGTGAAGCTTTGGACTAGAAGGAAGCTGTTATATTTAGCATGTCAAGCATAGCCTTTAGAAATCTCAGCTGTGTAATAGGTTGTTTCCGCAAACCTTGTTATGTACTCATATGTTTATGATAGTATTTTGGAGCCGTTTCGGCGAGTTGCTTAATTCATGTTGTGTAAGTTTTATTCTTTGAGTTGGGCTGTTACACTATCCCCACCCAGCCAAGCCGATTTGGGTGTTCATCGGACAATGCGTCTTTGTGTTGTGATTTGGATCGTATGATTCTTGGTTTGCATGTCGCTCAACCGTCTGTTTCTTTTTCTATGCACGACAGGTTAATAGCAGTTTTGTTGGGAATGGATTGAGAGTCAAGCATGTCCCTTTTAAGTGACACCTTGGAGACGTCATTTATAACTTTATCATATCTTGTATTTTTTTGAAGTATATAATATTTATATACGACAAATGCAACAAATAAACTCACACACCCCCTTACCTTTGGTGAGGTTTGAACCACTGACCTCCTAGAAGGCCAAAGGTTACGATACCGCTAGGTCAATGGCCCTTTGGTTTTGTATTTTTCTTTATATCTTATGTTGTACACTTTTGTTAATTCTCCAAGATTGTGTGATGAATATATATATATATATATATATATATATATATATATATATATATATATATATATATATATATATATATATATATATATATATATAATATAAATATATATATATATAGGGAAAGGTTCAATAGAGAAGTGCAAATATTTAGAGAAGTAGAGAAGTAAAAAACACGGGTCCGTTCATATATGAACGTTCATATATAAACAGTCATATATAAACGTTCATATAACAGTCATATATGAACATTCATATATGAACATTCATATATGAACATTCATATATAAACAGTCGTATATGAACGTTCATAAATGAACGTTCATATAACAGTCATATCTGAACGTTCATATGAACGTTCATATATGACTGTTTATATATGAACGTTCATATATGAACGGACCCGTGTTTTTTTACTTCTCTACTTCTCTAAATATTTGCACTTCTCTATTGAACCTAAGGCTATATATATATATATATATATATATAGGGATATTATTTGTAAACCAAAAAAAGTTTGTAAACCAACGAAATTTAATCCTAACCGCGGATCATCCCCTTTTAAGGAGGATTTCATTTTTAATTCTATTAAAATGTAACTGCCTCTATCCTAACCGTTGATTTTTTAATTGTGTGGTGTAGATCATTGTATAGTTTATCGTTTTTTTCTAGTTTGTATATGAATTAGCCTCTATATAGACATATTTATATAAAGGATTTAGAATGTGTGTATGTGAACATCTTCATTTTACGAAAACGCGAGAACACTTTATATAGTTCATCACATGCGATACCATAGTCAATCACATATGATACATATGTGATACTAAATCAGAAACGAGGATGACCTTTGCCGCTACCTAGGTTGTTGGCCAAGTCGCCCGCATATCACTAGGGTCCCTCACGTGTATTATCACATGTGATATGGGTGTTTTTGCGTTTTCGTAAAATAAAAGTGTTCTTATTTGAACCTTATCTTTTTTAAAACAAGAATGATGTTCTAACTATAACACAATTCAGTTTAACAATAATGTATATACAAGTTTATATATTGTCATATATTTGTTTTTGAAATTCATTTCTTATATTTCTATAATTTAACATACTAATAATGATATCAAATATATTTGTGTAATAAATTCAAGAGTAAACTTCACTTTCGGTCCCTGTGGTTTATTGTTTATAACACATTTGTCCCTATAATTTAAAAAATACACTTTAGCCACTGCAATTAGCCATTTGGTCCAGATTTGGTCCCTCTGACCAACGTCCGTCCAATGTCAGACGTTAGCCGCTACCACGTGAGTTAAGCCAGAGGGTAAATCAGTCTTTTTCCCTCTAAACCCCTTTTTGTCTCTACCACCAAACCACAGGGACCAAATCCAGACGTTTACTCAACAAATAATGTAATATATATATATACACATATGTGTCTGTGTGGTAGCAGAACCACCATCGCCACTCTCCTTTTCTTCTCCGGTGGTCACAACCCACCTCCGGCGATCATTACCCACCTCCGGCGGTCAGAGCCTACCCTTGAAGAATATGTAAGGTATATGCATTTCTTTTTCTACACAAATTTTGCACATCAAAACCCTTATACCATTACCTTGAGGAACTTGTGTTTTGATGTGCAAAATTTGTCTAGAAATGGATAAGCATCATCATCAGCAATAGATCTGGATGTGCAAAATCAAGAATTTTTCATCTTGAGTTTGTAAGTCGTTGATTTCTGGTTTATGTTTCTTGTTTGATGATCGAGTATCGTTTATTAAGATTGTAAAAGATTGAGCATGTTACTGGGTTTTCTTGATCAAAAGTTTTGATCTTTAGGGTTCTAAATCTTAAGAGCTGATTTTGAGGTGTTGGTGGGGATAAAGGTCGGAAGAGGAGGGCGGAGGCGGTGGGTGAGGGGTTGAGCACACACACAGACACATACGTGGTCCCTGTGGTTTGGTGGTAGGTGATGACAAGGTCGGTGGATGTTGGTGGGGATGAAGGTCGTAAGAGGATGGCGGAGGCGATGGGTGAGGGGTTGAGCACACACACAGAAACATACGTGGTCCATGTGGTTTGGTGGTAGGTGATGACGAGGTCGGTGGATGTTGGTGGGGATGAAGGTCGGAAGAGGAGGGCGGAGGCTGTGGGTGAGGGGTTGAGCACACACACAGACACATACGTGGTCCCTGTGGTTTGGTGGTACAGACAAAAAAGGGTTTAGAGGGAAAAAGACTGATTTACCCTCATGCTTAACTCACGTGGTAGCGGCTAACGTCTGACATTTGACGAACGTTGGTCAGAGGGACCAAATCCAGACCAAATGGCTAATTGCAGTGGCTAAAGTGTGTTTTTTAAATTGTAGGGACCAAATGTGTTATAAACAATAAACCACAGGGACCAAAAGTGAAGTTTACTCTTAATTCAACTCAAATGACGGGGCAACCCGAGAATGGTTATGAATAGAGGTGGATAAGAGCATCTCCAACAACTTCCCTATTTTGGAGAAAATGGAGAATATGAGGATTTTGAGGTATATTTTCCTCCGACAGCTTCCCCAAAACTATCCCCAAAACGGAGAAAGTAGGAGAGAGAATAAGTTTTTCTCCAAATATGGAGATAACCCCAAAAATGATTACTAGATGAAAGCACCAATAGAAATATTTGAAAAAACATATTTGGAGAGAGAAATAACATTTTAATAGATGAATGAAATATTTTAATATTTTAATCAATGTTTGTTTCTCCAAAATAGAGAATCTGTTGAAGATGAATTTATTTTTTTAGGGATTTTGATTTTTGGTTCTCCATTTTAGAGAAACTTTAGGGAAGCTGTTGTAGATGCTCTAAGGATCGAGTTTAACTTGTCTTAAATATACCGTCATTGTTAAACCAAGGATTACATGCACTTGACCTTAACCAATCATTGGTAAAAAAATTAGGACCAAATCCGAACCGACCGTCCTAATCGGTTCTTTTATTTTTATATAAAACTAGAGACGTACCTGCGCGTGATACTAAACGAAGTATCTCGAATCTAAAGCCGAGGATTCGAAAAAATAATTTTGTTTCATTTTCATATTTATTCGCTTTTATCGCATATCAGATGTATAAAATTAAAGGTCAATATGGTTAATTGGTCAAAAAAATTGAAAAATATTCGTTCGATAGTGGGGTCTTCAAACCCATAACTTTTGTGCTCATTTTGAAGGTTTTGATGAGACGGTTATAATGGTATAATTTGTTACAACGAAAAACATATTTGTTAAATGTATTTTAGTTTATGTATGTTGATATGATAAGGATGTAAAATGAAAAATGAAAGAAGAAGGATATAAAATAAATTAAATAACTAATTATAATGCTATAAAGTGTAATTTAAAAATAAAAAATAATTTAATTTTTAATTATCTTGTTGAACGTTGGAGGTTTAAAGCGTTCAAACTTGTATATGATGTATTGAGACTTGTACTTCTTAAAAATTCAAGAATAACCGTAAATGGAATTATTTTTTAAAGGAGTATAATAATTAAATATAGGCAAGGGCGTAAAATGTACAAGTTTAAAAAAATCTGGATACACCATTCTTGAAAAATCTTGATACGTATTTATGATATTTCACAATATTATAAAATTAAAAAATATTCGATAATAAACTTATTTTGTAATTATTGACGAGAATATTGTAATAATATAATTTGTAAAAAATGCATTTATTAAAATATTTTAGTTAAACCGTGATTATGTATTTTTAATATTATAAGGGTGTAAAATAAAAATTAATATTGTAAGGGATATAAAACAAATTAATTCGTACATGTTTATTATAGTTAATAATATGATTAAATCTAAAAATATTCAATATTTGGCTAATTTCGAAGGTATTGACGAGACGATTACAATGGTATAATATGTAAAAAAGAAATGTATTTTTTTAATGCATTCCAGTTCATATACGATTATTTATGTTAACACGATAAATGGGTAAAATAAAAAATAAAAAAGTAAAGGATTAAAAGTAAATTGAATAATTAATTATAAGAGTATAAAGTGTAACTTAGAAAATAAAATTTGTTTGATTTTTGAGAGAATACGTGTGAGAGGTGAGCTTTTAAGATTATATTATACATCATGCTTATTTTATTGTACCTCTTAAAAGTAATAGCCTTTTAAAATACTTCAAAGTTCAAACATTCATTTAACTTGTAAACTAATTAATTAATGGCAGCACATAAAAATTAGTAAAATTATGATACTGTAAACTAATTATTTCTTTTGACATCTTTGTTTTGTTATCTTTTCATCTTAAATATTATTCATATTTTCAATTTGATTATTTATTCTTGAATATTTTTCTTATACTTTATTGATTTTAGCATTCTCTTCAAGTGATATATCGAGTGGTGTTTAGATTTAAAACATCCGGTATTCCTTCTAAGGCCATCCTCAGCGCATAACTAAAAGCCCTCAAGCGCTCAACGCCACATCAGTGCAACATCAGCTAAGCCCTCAAGCCATAAAGACCCGCAGCGCATAACTAAAAGTCCTCTTGCCACCTCATTTTTTAATTCTTTTATTTATACATTTAATTATTTAACAAAATAAAAATATTTATATATTTTTAATAAATAAAAATAAGATAAATAATAAAAATAAAAATTCATATCATTCATTAAAAAATATTGTGGCGGATTTTGTTGCGACCATTGTGGCGGAATTTGTTGCGAAATTTGTGCCGGAATTTGTTGCGAAAATTGCGGACGATAACCTGGTTGTGTAAACGCTTGGAAAACCAAGCTCCGGGTCTTCTTGCGGTTGCGGTGTATGTGATCGGTTACGACGGGATGTAGGTGTTTTGTTTGGATTCATGATGAAATTTGAGAGAGTTTGAGAGAATTTGAGAGAGTTTGAGAGATTGTTGGTGTGAAAAAATAAGAGGTTGAGGGTTAATATATATAGTGTGATTAAATTGAAAAAAAAATAATTTTTTTTTTATAAAAGTAGCCTTTGGGAGTTATTTATTTTCAAGATTAAAAAAAATGCCAAATAGCCGTTGGAGCTTTCGGGTTCCTCGGGTTTGAAAGCCCGCTGGCCGAGCCCGAGGCTTAAGCCCGCAACACCCCCACCACTACCCGAGGGAGCCCTTGAAGCCCGAAGGTGAACCCGCATGAAAGCCCGAAGGCACTGCGGATGGCCTAATAAACTATGAACTCCATTTCTGTTACATGTTAGGTTTAAAGACGAAAGTCACATAAAACGTGAGGCATATATTTAATAGATTTTATAACTTTCTCTTGCATTAATTCACTATTGATTGTGGTCTTGATATTGTTTTAATTCTCCTGTCTTAACAAATAATTGGGATAAAAGCAACCAAGTGTGAGCGGTTTTTCGTTCGTGACCAACCTTTTTTGGTTCTTTGACCGGGCCTTTTCAGTCTTAGGGACCGTTTACCTAATTACTTACCCGAGTAAGTAGGGGTGCTCAAATTTCGGACCAACCCGACCAACCCGGCCAACCCAACCCAACCCGAGGCAAAAAAACTTAAACCGAGCCAACCCGATGTATAATCGATATTTTTTTTCACCAACACTCATATATTGGGTTGATAACGGGTTAGCCCCAAACCAAACCGACCTAACCCACCAACCCGTGAAAAACATTTAAATCTAATTTTGAATTCTTGTTACCGTCCATATTGTGACTGTCAAAGCAATCTTGTTAATATCGAAAATTTATAAACAGACAATTGTTGGCCACTTATTACTTTAGTAATCTTGTTATTGATTCTTGATGCCGCATTTATAAACAAAATATTTATAAGTAATCTTTTATTAGACGATTTAGAAATTGGTTGAACATTTAAATATTTAGTAACATTTAGTAATTTGCTTAGACACGATAACTTAGTAAAATAGTGAAATGATCGATAAAAGTTTCACCCCACAATAAAATGCAAGCTAAAAGCACCCTTTTTAATTCATAACGCCATAAACGGCTCAACATAGTCACACTATTCAGATTACAAACTGGGTTTGCGGAATGACCCTAACTACAGCTGAGATCATAACTACAAACAAAAAGGAAAGCCTTCTAATCCTTCTATATGCAACCTCCGTCTCACGCCTTGCCAACTTCTAAGCAAGCTTTCGACTACCTGTTTACCTAAAAAAGGTTTTAGTTTTGAAAATCGAGGGTTAGACCATGAGGTCTAGTGAGTTCCCTCCACACCAAGTCACACCAATAATATCTCAATTTATAAATCAGTTATGAAAGAGTTTATACAAATCATAACATGCACACTTAAAATGATATGCACACATTGACACATGCTACTGGCACGCGCTAAAGTCACACACACCGTGACAGCGCAATAGAGCACACAGGCTATAGTCACACACACACCGTGACAGCGCAATAGGGCACACACCGCCCATATATGAAACAAATTCATATATAATTAATATGGGACACACCCTCATTTCACACCAAAGCCAGAGCATGGTCACACACATTTAAATCACACATATTGTCACACAATTACTCTTCGCTTTAAATTAAAAGCAGTTGAAAAACACACAGTTAGATAATAACCATGCCACACACTTACTATTCGTTTTGCAATAAAAGCAGTGCGAAACACACAGTTAAATAAAAACCATCAACCACACTTGTATAAAATTTAGGTTTAGAAAGACTCACCTGGAGTCCTGCTTAGAAGTTCTTACTCGCACCGATCATCTCTACACGCACCTACAAATTAAACACATCACACATACTGGGTAAGACACATTGGATCCTACTGAGTTTTACTAGCTTGAAAAGTCTCAGCTAGAAAATACCGGATCCTAACTCTCAGACTCTAAATTAAATTAATGAATTCTGAATCCAATAAAAATAATGCCGGATCCCAAACCCAAATTAGTAATAATACCAGATTTAATTAAATAATGGATCTCAATAATTTAATACCGGGTCCACACTAAGACTAAGCCCAAATTTCCAGCTAATGGATCTCCGGCCCAACAAATTAATAAAGATTCCGGACCCACTATTATTCCGGATCCTCTTTTGTAAACCATACGAATCCAAAATTTAGACAACACCGGATCTTATTCAATAAACATACCGGTTCTCAATTGGATTAAGCCCATGATTAGGTCCACTACCGATTTCTCCCAATTAGATTAGGTCCACTACTTAATTAAATAATGAATCTTAAGTTTAAGGCCCAACACACAAGATTCCGGGACTGCCTTAAATAGCCCAATTCCGGGACTTGTTAACTTGGTGCACTTCCGGATCCATTTAGTTTAATTGACAATTCCGGATCCTATGTAATTCAATTTTGGTTCTCTCATACACAATTCCGGATCATTGCCATATATGAAACAATTCCGGATCCAAACCAAAATATCAGTTCCGGATCTCACAATGTGTACCAGATCTCGGCCAACTTTCCGGGCTTCCAAAATTGGTCCCATTCCGGATCAATAATAAATCAATTTCGGGTCTATTTCTAATTAAAATCCAAATTCCGGATCAGGACCGAAAACTTAATCTGTTTCAATCGATTAACGAGTTTTTATCCAACAAGTTGATTAATCGAACTATGTTAATTCTCTTAGTATGATTATTTACTCCTTTTAAAATCACCCATTTAAACTCTTAAATAAAACTCTCAGACATCTCACGTAATTCAGCAAAAACTCTAACAATAAGGATCGAGATTAAGGATTACCTGCTACATCAATGTAGAATCAGATTCCCCTTCTCTTTCATCTTTCAATTTTTCTTCTCCAATTGCTCCTGAAACCACACTCTCTCTTCTCTACTCTTTACTCTTTGAGCCTCCATACACACATGCAATTTCACAAAATGATGGTTCCTAGGGTTTTGAGCCTAACATTGGAGTTTAAATACCTTCCACCCAAATACAATTCAGACCCTCAAATTTTTAGTCTGAAGCACTTTCACCCCAAAACTAAATCTTTGTTCTCAATCAGAACACGATTATTACATCATCCTCCCCTCAAAAGAATTCCGTCCCCGGAATTCCATCTTCGAACAATCGAGGAAACGGTTCCTCATCTTTCAAAACTCGCGATATACAATCGCCAACGTTTCCCCCCCCCCCACATAATCCATCTTTTCGACCACGCGAGTGTCTTCTAGCAATACGACCATGCCTTCCCCACCACTTCCTAAGATTCGACACGGGAAATGTCGAATGAACTCCCTGAAGTTCCTCGGCAACTTCAGCTTATACGTCAATTTACCTACACGCTCGATGACGGCGAACGACTCGACATACCCGGGTCTTAGTTTCCCTTTCTTTCCAAACACGCGTTTTTCCAAAACTAAACTCTAAACATCACACCGTCTCCTATATAGAATTCGATCAATCTCCTCCTTCTGCTCACATACACCGGTGGCGGTCTTAAGCCACGCTTAACTTCTCGCGAAATTGTTCGACCTATCGGTGGTCAACCGCGTGGACACCGGTCTCACCCAAAATCATTCACAAAACTGGACTCGGTTGTAAAACACATCAAACTAAGGGTTTCACACACAATTTCACCTTCCTTAAAGAACGAATTCTACCGAAGTTAACGTCATAATCAGCATGAAACCCTTATTAAAATAACGATGCTCAATTCGCCAACTGATCACAAAATCACCCTTGAATATCTCCTTAACCTGCAGTTAAGATTCTCTTCAACAGATTACACACAATCCTACAATCACATTCCCTACACAAAATACGTCTATTCACTTTCTCACGTTGACCACAACCCATTGATAACGATCAATTCACACGCTTTTACCACAACGTCACTCAGACATCTATGCCTCTCCACACATAATGTTGCCACATTTGAACAACTTATAAGCAAATCCTGAGCAAAGTTCTCCACTTACGCTCACCCCATATCCACACTAGTCCATCACTTAACCTAACAGCAACTCATTACCACCATGTCTCGCATGCTCACTAATTATAAGTTACCGCCATCTTATCCACACAACCCCACACACTTGGATGCTCCAACCTCACAGTTACCACCTGACTACTAATTTGTGAAATACACGGCTTCACCTCGATCCCAAATAGGTTAACCAACACTAGTGTTACCAATCCATACGCCTGTCATTTCTCAACCACTCTTGTCACTCTTCCACTAACTAGGGAGTAAGAAAGCACATCTCTATCATCCGATCCTTGAGCTGAAACTCTCAAGATCTCAATTCCCGACATCGGGAACTCCCAGAATAAAGACTCCTCAGAGACTAGGAGCTCACCTCCAATCAATTATTTCCTTGAAGAACCCTAAAGATTCTACTTCACACGGACACTCACCCCACACAAAACTATCATACTAAAAGCCACTTCTAGATAGCGTCAACAATCACACCATGAATAATTTCACACTACACACTAAACTGTTGTCATCATGACAAGGTTAGAACTCCACACATTACCATTACTCTCCACACACTATCCACCACACTCCACACACTACTGTTACTCTCCACACACTAACCACCACTTTCCACACACTAACACCTCCATCGACTATCAGAACAATAGTGATCAAGCACACCCATGCACCTGTAAATTCATAATGACATTGGTCAGACGTGATTTGAATTTACCTTACATGAAAGTCCTCACCACCATCATCCTAAATTATCGATGATTACGGTCTTCCCTAGAGGCTTCCTATATCTCAGTTGTGTCCTCCTACTCCACAATTTAAGTTTAGGCCCATCCGGTCACCTAAATCCCTTAAACTAGGGTTGTGATACCAACTGTAACAACCCACACTAAAATGCAAGCCAAAATCACCCTTTTTAATTCATAACGCCATAAACGGCTCAACATAGTCACACTATTCAGATTATAAACTGGGTTTGCGGAAATGACCCTAACTACAGCTGGGATCATAACTACAAACAAAAAGGAAAGCCTTCTAATCCTTCTATATGTAACCTCCGTCTCATGCCTTGCCAACTTCTAAGCAAGCTTTCGACTACCTGTTTACCTGAAAAAGGTTTTAGTTTTGAAAAACGAGGGTTAGACCATGAGGTCTAGTGAGTTCCCTCCACACCAAGTCACACCAAAAATATCGCAATTTATAAATCAGTTATGAAAGAGTTTATACAAATCATAACATGCACACTTAAAATGATATGCACACATTGACACATGCTACTGGCACACGCTAAAGTCACACACACCGTGACAGCGCAATAGAGCACACACGCTATAGTCATACACACCGTGACAGTGCAATAGGGCACACACCGCCCATATATGAAACCAATTCATATATAATTAATATGGGACACACCCCCATTTCACACCAAAGCCAGAGCATGGTCACACACATTTAAATCACACATATTGTCACACAATTACTCGTCGCTTTAAATTAAAAGCAGTTGAAAAACACACAGTTAGATAATAACCATGCCACACACTTACTCTTCATTTTGCAATAAAAGCAGTGAGAAGCACACAGTTAAATAAAAACCATCAACCACACTTGTATAAAATTTAGGTTTAGAAAGACTCACCTGTAGTCCTGCTTAGAAGTTCTTACTCGCACCGATCATCTCTACACGCACCTACAAATTAAACCCATCACACATACTGGGTAAGACACACTGGATCCTACTGAGTTTTACTAGCTTGAAAAGTCTCAGCTAGAAAATACCGGATCCTAAGTCTCGGACTCTAAATTAAATTAATGAATTACGAATCCAATAAAATTAATGCCAGATCCCAAACCCAAGTTAGTAATAATACCGGATTTAATTAAATAATGGATCTCAATAATTTAATACCGGGTCCACACTAAGACTAAGCCCAAATTTCCAGCTAATGGATCTCCGGCCCAACAAATTAATAAAGATTCCGGACCCACTAATATTCCGGATCCACTATTATTCCGTATTCTCTTTTGTAAACCATACGAATCCAAAATTTAGACAACACCGGATCTTATTCAATAAACATACCGGTTCTCAATTGGATTAAGCCCATGCTTAGGTCCACTACCGATTTCTCCTAATTAGCTTAGGTCCACTACTTAATTAAATAATGAATCTTAAGTTTAAGGCCCAACACACAAGATTCCGGGACTGCCTTAAATAGCCCAATTCCGGGACTGTCTTAAATAGCCCAATTCTGGGACTTGTTAACTTGGTGCCCTTCCGGATCCATTTAGTTTAATTGACAATTCCGGATCCTATGTAATTCAATTCCGGTTCTCTCATACACAATTCCGGATCATTGCCATATATGAAATAATTCCGGATCCAAAGCAAAATATCAGTTCCGGATCTCACAATGTGTACCGGATCTCGACCAACTTTCCGGGCTTCCAAAATTGGTCCCATTCCGGATCAATAGTAAATCAATTCCGGTTCTATTTCTAATTAAAACCCAAATTCCGGATCAGGACCGAAAACTTAATCTGTTTCAATCGATTAACGAGTTTCTTATCCAACAAATTGATTAATCGAACTTTGTTAATTCTCTTAGTATGATTATTTACTCCCTTTAAAATCACCCATTTAAACTCTTAAATAAAACTCTCAGACATCTCACGAAATTCAGCAAAAACTCTAACAATAAGGATTTAGATTAAGGATTACCTGCTACATCAATGTAGAATCAGATTCCCCTTCACTTTCATCTTTCAATTTTTCTTCTCCAATTGCTCCTGAAACCACACTCTCTCTTCTCTGCTCTTTACTCTTTGAGCCGCCATACACACACACACAATTTCACAAAATGATGGTTGCTAGGGTTTTGAGCCTAACATTGGAGTTTAAATACCTTCCACCCAAATACAATTCAGACCCTCAAATTTTTAGTCTTCACACTTTCACCCCAAAACTAAATCTTTGTTCTCAATCAGAACACGGTTATTACAATCAACCACAAAATTATTGACATTATTCCAATTAGAAGTATAATAAAGTGTAAAACAAATGACAACAAGTCAAAATCACATACATCAAATGATACACAAGTACAATACAATAATAGCAAGTTGCACTACACAGTAACACAGAAACAATGAACAACCCAAATGATAACTCCAAACTTATATGAACTAACATCACAAATCTACGATTATTTGAATTTTTTTTCTACTTATATTACTACCAACATAGTATTTTGTCTGTTTTAAACAAAAGAAACAACTACAAACTAGTTGCATTACTGAATTAACGTGATAGTCACAATTAACACTTCACAAAAAATGGGAAAAACAACTACAAACTAATAAAGTATCAATTTTTCAGTCGAAAATTGCATATCTTTCAAAGTGATAACTACTAGAGGACTCGTGCATAGTAAGATAGTATATGTATATTAAAGTATCAGTATTATATATATTTGTGATGGTTGACGGTTAGGTTGGGTTGGATTGAACTACGTTGAAACCAATTCCAACCATATTAATTCACGGGTTGCAGATTGTCAATTTAATAGGTTGGTGATATGACATTTTGACAGGCTATTTGTGCGGGTTACGTTTAGATGGTTAACAGTTTGGTCGGAATTCTAAATGGCCCTACTCATAATCGGATTTATTTTCTAATAAAAATCTATATATTATGATATTAAATTATTTTAATTTCGAAATTTCTGTCGACCATTCAATGCTTGAAACTTGGATTCTTTATTTCCGCAATCATGTTTGAATTTTTAATGCTCACAAGTGGGAATTCTAAATGGGAACTAATTAAATGTTCCAAATGTTGAATTGTGGACTTCAATTATTTTATTGTTTTGTAACATTATCATATGATGTTATAAATTTGTATTAGAATTGGGTGAAATCGACATAAAAAATAGAAAATGAAGTAATGAAACACTGAAGGTGATTTAAGTGTTGTTTTTTTATTATTTACAAAAACGCTGTTTATTAAACTTTTTATTAAGTCATATATGGATAAATTTGTTTGTTTGGATAAAATTTGTTTTTCTAGATAAACGGGTGCCGTTGTTAACCTTTTTTTTAGAATTAACAATCTATATGAATGAAATGACCAATTTACCTTTGAATATGAATTATGCTTGATAAATGTTGTATATTTTTGTAAGGCAAATGATATTACTGAAACACAAATTATCATTTTTTTTACCAATATACAAAATGATATATTTGTTAAACTATCTATGGAGAAATGGAAAGTAAACCAGTTAAGAACCTATCCCTATGCACAGATATGGCCAAACATCGGTCCCAGGTCGAAACAATACCACCGGTAACCGGTCCCGGTCTCGTCGAATGACGCATGGCCCGATTAAGGGTGTTTGTAACCGGTTAGGGTTACCTGTCACGCGCCAGGCCTAAACCGGTCTTTTGAATTTTTGTGGAAATATTTTAAACGATTTTTGAATTTATTCTAATATACTTTAAAATATGTAATTGGGTCAGTCAAATATATACACTTTAAAAAATAGGGGTGTGCATAGGGGCTAGGGCGAATTGGCGCGAGTTTGGGTGGGCAAACCAAAAACCCGATTTCGAATATGAAAATTCAAGACCCAAATTTTAGGTTTCGAGTTACTTCGGATTTCGGGTATTATTATAATGCAAAAAGTATGTTGATAGGATTATTTTATTAACCATGATTTCTAACTTTTAATTATAATTTTGAGCTAATATCATTTCTCCCATCGAGTCTTTTTGGTTATTTTTACGGCTTATTTACATTAATAAAGGTTTAATACTTTTGGGTATTAAATTGGTTTGTTTTATATGAAAAACGCAATAAAAATCTAATTTAGATATATGCATATTACAGGTTCGATAAAAAGGGCGTTTGGAGTCCAACATGATCGAGAAGCAGTGAAAAAGATGTGGACTGCAATTTTTGGGCTTAAATCGAGGACTTCGATTTTTGGGTCGATTTTATAGGTTTCGGTTGGGCTTGCTATGGAACCGATTTTTGGGCTTGTGTTGGAGTAAATTATTCAGCTTTGTTTAAAACACTTCTTGGGCTAGCTAAACTTTGTTTTTTTTGGGCTTATTGTTAAATGACACCTTGGGCCCCCATTCACATACCTTGGGCCCAAGGTTACAACTAGCTATATATATACACACATGGATGTAGTTAGTGATCTAGGAGCATCACTATTTAGTAAGAAGAAGAAGATAGTTCCATTCAGTTCTATGGTTTTGTTCCATTAATACTCCTTTGTGGCATTTAAAGGTATCAATCTCGTGAGCTTTAGATCTCATGGGTTGAGCCTTCTTTTGGTTCGGTTAATATAGTGTAATATTTTCGCTCTTAATTGGAAGTTTCTTGTGATAATTGCGTCTTCCGATTATTGGTTGTGTGCAAGTTCTCATGGAAATTCTCATCTCCTATGGTTTTGTTATACTCATTTTCTCACGATTTTAAGCTCCCGGTTCCTTTCTTTATCTCGTGTCCATCACAAATTGGAAGTCCAAACTAATCATTTCGAGTTCCCAATCTTCGCTGGTTCACGGTTTGTTGTGGTTGATGAAATCATTCGAATTTCCAAGTTACCAAAGTCTATTTTCTTGTTACGTAGTTCCGTTTTACATTTGTGTCGTTAAATCTTAAATCGTTAAACGAATCAGCAAACTCCAAGCAATCCATGTTTTTATTCCACATTTGAAACAAGACTTTCCACACAAGTTTCCAATTCCGTCGCTTAATTTAAGTTTTATAATTCATGCTTTATTTCACTGTTATTTACTTAACGCGGTTTAATTTCTGCATTTTGTTTATTGCCGTTTAATTATTGTTGTTTATTTCGATCAATTTAATATTCATGTTTCTTTTAAGAGTTGGTTACTTGCGCAACAAGTTACGTTTTTTCAAGTGAAATTATTGTGGTTTGTTTGATGTATTCTCCATCTCCATTATTTGTTTTTAAAACTATTATATCTCTTATAATTAGAAACCGAGTGATGATGAGCTAAGCACTTTAGCTCGGGGTATGAAAAGGAAAAAAAAGGTGTATCGTATAGCATGATTTTCCAAGGTATTTAAATCACAATTATATTTTATGGTAGATTACAATTAATCAATTGACATCTGGTTCGTTGTATGTAAACTTATTTAAGTTACATAAAATACCGACTCTAAGATAATGAATGAATGTTGTCTCATCTTTTTACCCATTTATTTATTTCGTCCCAATGGATCTTTATACCCCATGCTTCTCTTTTAAATCGATTTTTTCAGTAGTTGTTAATCAAAACCCTCATCAAAAGATTTTATTCGAACTCGCCATCTGAGACTCGCTTTTACAGGCTCGACTTTAAGAAAAACCTTTCCAAGCTTCCTTGTGAGATCGATATTCGGTACTTTGTACAATTATTACTTGTTACAAAACGGTAGTAGACCAAGATGTATACTTGCATCAAGATATATTTACACGCATTTTAAAGGTGTACTCACAAGCCTAACAAGTTTTTGGCGCTGTTTGCCATGGAAGCACGCTAGAAGTTTTTCTTTTTATAAGTAAAAGTTTATAAAAGCAAGTTTTTCTACCACCTTTTTGAAAAAGAAAGAAAAAAATAGTGTATGCCAAGATTGTCTCACGGTGAATTTTTTCAACATGATCCCGATATTGAAAGAACATTTAGACTACGAAAGAGAATCCAAAGAACTAATTTAATTTTAAATTCTTCCTTGATGTCTGAACGTGAATCTATGACGGATGAGGAGGAAGGTCCCGAGGTAAATCTGAATGAGCATCCAAATAATCAAGAAAATCCAAATGACCCGTCAGTATTAAATATTGACGATGAGGAACAAAATATTTTCCAGCTAGCAAATTCCAAAGATGGTGGTATTATGTCTTATGTTGTTCCTGTTTTAAACCCATTTACATTCAGTAATTCTAAAACCAATATTACAAACTCACCATTTTGAACTTAAATCGATAATGTTTCATATGTTGCAAACTAACGGCCAGTACGCTGGTTTGACTTTAGAAGATCCTCATTCTCATTTAAGGTCTTTCATGGAAATTACATATTCTTTTAAACTTCCTGGTATGCAAGACGATGCTCTATAGTTAAAACTTTTTTCCATACTCACATAAGAGATAGAGCAAAGTCCTGGTACAACTCATTGAACCGCGAAACCGTTCGTGCTCCTCCCCGAGAAGCACTCTATGCTATGAGTCTATTAAGACTAACACATTATCATCTCTTAATCCCAACTTTCAGATTTACGTATGTGATCAATGAACCTCTCATATAAGGTTCTGGCGTCAGGAACTGATTCTATAATAACATGGACCCAAATGGCAGAAACGTTTTAAAAAAAATATTTTCCATCCACTAGGAATGCTAAGTCCAAAAATGAAATATGCACTTTTAGATAAATGGACGATGAAGCAGCACCTGATGCATGGATAGGTACAAATAGCTGTTGAGAAAATGCCCTCATCATGGAATTCCGTACTGCATACAACTATATACGTTTTACAGTGGTTTAAACATCGCTGCTAAACAAATGCTCGATGCTATTGGAAATGGAGCTTTCACAACTTGTACCTACAATGAAGGATATGAGATCCTTGAAAGAATTTCCAATAACAATGGTCAATGGGCTGATCCACGTGCATTACCACCTAGAAAGACATCAGGGTTACAAGACGTAGATGCATATGCAGTATTATCTTCACAACTGACTTACATGGCATCTTTAATAAAAAAATCTTAATATTGTGCAAGTTAATACTAGTGCACCTACTCCTACTGTGCAATCTATACAGTGAACATATTGTGGAGAAGGTCATAACATTGAATATTGTCCTGGAAACCCTTAGCGTATCAACTATGTTGGCAGTAATAACAAGGGTGGACCCTTTTCTCAGACTTACAATCCTGAGTGGATGAATCATCCAAAAATTTTCTTGGCACTGTCCTGCTCAAAATCCACCACCACCAAAATTTCAAGGACAAAGAAAATTTCACTAACAGTCTCATCACAGATCTGAAAACAACCAACAAGCAAATTTTCAAAATAATCAACCTTCATTTCAACATAAGTCAAACCAACATGCCGAATCATCCACTTCTTTGGAAGTAATCATGAAGGGGTTCATAACCCAAACTCATGCATCAATTAAAAATCTGGAGACTCAAATGGGTCAAATGGCTTTCGAAATGAGAAAAAACGCCCTTCTGGTTCTCTCCTAGTGATACAAAGATACCTCAAAGGACCGGAAAAGAGCATGTGAAGGCTGTGACTTTGAGAAGTAGGAAGGACTTACCAGAAAACATTCAAAAAGATTTAAAAAAGTCAGACAAAGCAGAGCCCAAAAAGAAAAACACAGTTTCAAACTTTGCTCAGTCCAGTGGAATTTTTTGGGCCAGAAAACACTGTTGGGCCAAATAACACCACCATCATCCCACAAAAAACAAACATCCCACTGTTAATCCCTGAAGAACCTAAGAAAGATAAAAAGACCAATGATAAGACTGCTGTGGATGATGTGTCACAAGCTGGTGACAGTCCCAAAGTTCCTGATGACACTAAGATAGACAAAGTCTCACCACCAGTTCCACCAACTACTCTTCAAAAGACTACATCTCATACTCCAGTTCCACTCTATATTCCTTATCCCCAAAGATTGAGGAATCAAATGGATGAACTGTGTAATACCCGGGTAAGTCCGTTAATTTATTTTACTAAGGGGTTTTGATATTAAGGGGAAATTTGAGATAAGTTATAAGATTTGGGGTGGGTTGGTAATTAGTGAGTAGTTTGTGCCAAAAGTATAAATGGAGATATAAATATCTCCCACACTTCAATTATCTCTTCAGAAACCTGAACATAGAAAGACAGTGTGTGTGTGTGCGTGTTCGTGTTCGTGAGGCGAAAAAGGAGCAGAAGTGGAAAGGCTCGGTTTGAGCATCGATTGAACGGGTTTGAGACGATTTTAAGGTATGTATCCTTTAGGTTTTATGTTTGTAATCATCAATAGACAGTTTCTATCGGATTAGAAAGTTTAAACCATAGTTGTATAGATTTGATTTGGGTTCTGGATTGGAAAAGCGACCGACTGTGTTCTTGAGAGTCCCGGGGAAGTCCCGGACGACTCCCGGTACGGACGACTCCCGGTAATGTGAGTCCCGGTATTGCAGACTTCCGGTAGTGTAGAGTTCCGGTCATGTGAACTCCCGGTATAGGAACTCCCGGTGCCTTGGAGTCCCGGTACCATGAAGTCCCGGTAGTGTTGTCTCCCGATACTCTGGGTAGTCCCGGTACCTTGTTATGTTTTGTTGTTAAGTCAGAAGGGTAAGAGTATAAGTGAAACGTTGGAGGACCGGAACTTAGTAGGCTTTATGTGTTTGGCTAGTAAAGCGATATATGTATCTTAATTGGTTTCAGATTCTGTGGAGTCAAGGTGAAGGATAGGATCTTTTTGAAAGGAACTTGCAAGTGTTTTTGGATAAGCGATCGAGGTGAGTTTTACTTTAAAATGTTTTTAACTGTGTCAGGACCGATTCCAAACAAGAATAACTATACTTAGAAATCAGAATTAAAGAATCTTGCGGAATAGAACTTTAATTCAAATACACTCAATGAACAACTAATCAGAAAACACAATCTGTTTGTATTCAATGCTTCAACTCACAAGTTTACAACCAAACCTCAATCTTGTTGAACAGGCTCAACAAGACGACTTCTACTTCTCTAGAAATAGGGTTCTAAACCTTGAGGTTAATTCTCTCTAAAACAAAAACGAACTCTGATCAATCTCTTACGGAATAGCTATCTATCAACATCTATTTATACTAAATAATTACAAGATAACTATCAAAACAAAATTGATCTTCAGAATATTCTTTCATGCTTATCTTCAATCATTCCATCTTTATTTCCAACATTCTCGCATTCCATAATAATGATCACAAGCAGTATTAACAACGTTATGCACAAGCAGTACTAACATTGTTCCAGCAGCATTAACTTTTACTTGCAGTACTAACCTTGCTCTGGCAGTAGTATTGTTGTTCTGGCAGTAGTATTGTTGTTCTGGCAGTACTAACGTTGTTCTGGCAGTACTAACGTTGTTCTGGCAGTACTAACCATACTTAGCAAATCTTCAGTTCCCAACAATCTCCCCCTAACTTGACTTTTTAGGTTGAGAAGTCAAGTTCTTCAGATGATGCTTCCAAAACCTAATCATGAACACATAAATCAGGATCCAAACCCAGACTTTGATTGATAATCCTTCTCACCAAGTATCTTCCCATTACAGAATCCTTGTTGCAAGCCAACTTAGCATGTAGCATTCCATTCAACCTTTTCATGTTGTGCTTGTATGCAACATCCACCAAATATTACTCATGATATGTATGGTCAAGTGTGATGACATACACTCCACATTTTTCAATGAGCATCCAGTTGGTAATGGCTTGAAAATTTCTTTCTATCATATACTGAACTGCTTCTGGTTTGAACATTAGGCACAGGTATTCAAGAACCATTTTGGTGATAGACATCCCTTTCTCATTCAGCATATTTCCATACAGCTTCATTCCAACCTTGTACATCTCCTCTATGTCAGATCTAGAGCACATTCTGATAAGTCTTCCCCATGTAGAACAGACCTCAAACTTCCCATCTGCTCTTTTGACTCTAATGTACTCCTTTCTCTGATCTACCAAGGTATCCCAGAAGATGATCTCAGGAGGCATGGAAGATAATGGGTCAACTTTGATTGGATCAGTATCAACCATAGTGATATACATATCACATTGAGCATTACTTGGTTGACCTGATGGAGTTGCTACTTCTTCTTCAGCAACCTTTGTATCATCTTTCTTTTCTGGAACATCCTCTTCTTTTTCTTCTTCTACCACTGGTTCTACCCTAGGTTTCTTGACAACTTTCCTCTTGGTAGCTATAGACTTGGTTCTTGCTCTTTTCAGTGACACCAGCTTTTCACCCAGAGTTTCTTCTTGCTTTTTAGGAGTGTCATGTTTGGCTTTAATTAAAGCCTCTGCAACTTCAACTTCTTCCAAAGTAGGCTTTTTAGTTTCTGTTGCTTCCTTTGTTTCTGCTGCTTCTTCCGTTTCTGCTGCTTCTTTTGTTTCTGCTGCTTCTTTTGTTTCTGCTGCTTCTTCCGTTTCTGCTGCTTCTTTTGTTTCTGCTTCTTTCGGAATTTCAGCAGCATTAACCATTTCTGCTGTTGGTTCAGTTTCTGCTTCTTTCTCAATTTCAGCAGCATTAACCTTTTCTGCTGCATGATCAGTTTCTGCTTCTTTTGCAATTTCAGCAGCATTAACCTTTTCTGCTGCATGATCAGTTTCTGCTTCTTTTGCAATTTCAGCAGCATGCACATTCTCCCCCTTTTCCTGTGCACTCTCCATGTTGACTTCAGCTTCTGACTCCCCCTTTTTGGGAGCATCATTGTTGGGGCTTCTTCTTTTAAGAACATACTGAGCTTTCTTCTTCCTGTGCATCAACTTTGTAATCAGCTTCTTATGCTTCTCAATCTGTGTTTGTTGATATAGGACCACTTTCTTGAGTCCATCTATCTCCTTTTGCTGACTTACAACATCTGTGTTGATATTGGCAATGGTTTCCATCAATTCCTCATATGTATATCTATCCTCACCTTATTTAGGAGTTTTTACTTCCTTTAAAGGATCACTAGAAATTTTAGTAGGAGTCTTTTGCCTAGCAAAAGCACTGCCTACCCCCGTGGTTTCTTGGCACCTGGGACCTCTGAATGATTTCTCATTCTGAGTTTCCGTGAGGAAGGTCTTAGTTATGTTACCACTGTCCTTCTCTGTGCTAGCAGAAGTAGTGGCAGCCTTGCTACTCACATGCTCAACCTTCTCCTTAGTGAGCACCTTCTTGGGGTTGGGAGACACCCCTGTGGTTTCCCTTTCGATATTCTCTGTTGGATAATGCTCCAATAGAGGGCTTAAAGGCTTTGGGCTTGTAGGAGGTACATCAAGGGAAGGAGCCTTGTGTACCATTCTTCTTGTAAACTTTTTGGTTATTTGAGGAGTGGGTCTTTAAAGAATGGACTGAGGAATTTCTTTGGTGATTGAAGGTGGGTTTAGGCTATCAGTGGGTTGGTCTAATGAGGGCCTTGACCCTGATGCCATACCTTCTTGTGTGTGGGACACACCCATCATTGTAGAGAACAATGGAGTGTCAACTCCTTCCGAGTCCCTGGAAGTTCTTCTCATATTTGAGAAGACCTTTCCTTTAGGGGGTTTAGGTACATATACCTCAGAAAATTGAGGTAAATCCGTCAATTCCTGAGTAATTACTGCTTGGACAAACCTTGGGTACATATAAAAACGCTTTTTGGATTCCAGGTTTGACACAAGATCATTGAAAATCATTTGTGAAAAATTAAACTTCCTGGCAGTGGCCAAGCAGACCAGGGCATAAGCAATGGTACTGCTAAACTCAATCCATCCAGTAGTTTTCTTTGAAATGCAATGCATTAAGGTATGAACAAAGAATCGCCATTGTGTAGAAAATTTAGACTTGAAAAACTTAAAGATTCCAATGGGACCTTCATACCCCATTCGTGTTAAATTTGAGTATAGATCGTCATTAGGAATAGATGGCATACCTGAGGCATCATCCAATCGAAGAGTGATGCGAATAAGCTCCTCTGTAACATTCAAGGGTTTGTCACACACCCTTGTTTTTATGATTTTCTGCCCATCTTCAGACACCACGGTGGCATTTTCCCAGAACTGCTTCTGATGCGCGATGTAGATTGTCGGGGTCACCGTTAGGGCATAGGAGATATGCGTGGACTTGAGGAAATCCACAATGTCGTGAAAACCTGCAGACTGTTTTGGTTTCTGGAGCATGGCAATCTCGTTGTGTTCGTCGATAAACTCCATTGTACCTGAGGATTCTTGACAGAAAAACAGAGATTCTTGGGAGAGAATAGTTAGAAAGATAGAGAGATGAATAGAATTCAAAGAGACGTTATGAACTTTGGCTGGCTGAAAGAGGTATTTATAGCAGCAGTAGCCCTAATTTTCTTTTAAAGCAGTATTAACGACACATGCAGTATTAAGTACGAAGCAGTATTAACTATGTACTAGCAGTAGTAACTATGCACTGGCAGTAGTAACTATGCACTGGCAGTAGTAACTATCCACTGGCAGTAGTAACTATGCACTAGCAGTAGTAACTATCCACTGGCAGTAGTAACTATGCACGGGCAGTAATAACTATGCACTAGCACTAGTAACTATCCACTTGTCTCATCTTTAGTTCTCAGAAAATATACCCAAGTAAATCTAGAGTAATCATCAATAATAACTAAACAGTATGACTTCTTGCCAATACTCATGACATTTGTAGGGCCAAACAGATCCATATGCAACAACTGAAGAGGATTTGAGATAGTGTTTATCTCTTTGGACTTATGAGAAGTTTTGTGTTGTTTGCCTTTGAGACAAGCAACACAATGATCATCACATGAATAAACTTTTGATGGTATACCCCTAACAAGATTATTTTTAACAAGTTTATTCATTGTTTTAAAGTTCATGTGACACATCCTTCTGTGCCAAAGTCATGATTCATCCATTGAAGCTTTTGATACCAAACAGTTTAGGGATGAATCAGATGAAACACTTTCTAAATCTAAATAATACACATTATCCTTTCTAGGAGTTCTCAATAGTATCATGTTTTCATCAACTACTTTGAATCCAGGAGCAAGAATAATGCATTCAGAATCAGTAAATAATATACTATGTTTCTTGTCACAGACCTGTGATACACTTAACAGGTTGTATCTCAATTGCTCAACATAGTAAACATCCTCAAATGTCATATTACCTTTTGATACATCACCTTTACCACTTATCTTACCTCCTGCAGGATTATTCCCAAAAGCAACATGTCCTCCATCAATTCTTTTGAAATTCTTGAGGCAGGCCATGTTACCTGTCATGTGCCTGGAGCAACCACTATCAACATGCCAAATGCTCTTCCCCTTGAGCTGTTGGTTGCCCTGCACATAAGATAAATCAATTAGTTTTTATTGGGAACCCAAGCCAAAGTGGTCTTGGGTCTCCCTTGCTCATCAAAGTACTTACATTCAGTTTGGATAAGTTTTTCAACCTGAGGAACTTCAGTACTGGAGTACTTTGTCAAGATGATTGGTCTAGCAGCACAAACAATGTTAGCAGTACTATCTTTAGAAGAAGTACTAACAGTGTTAGCAGTACTAACACTAGAAGCAGTATTATCTTCAGAAGAAGTACTAACAGTGTTAGCAGTACTAACACTAGAAGCAGTATTATCTTTAGAAGAAGTACTAACAGTGTTAGCAGTACTAACACTGCTTGCAGCAATATTGCTTTTAGAAGAAGTACTAACAGTGTTAGCAGTACTAACACTGCTAGTAGCAGTATTATCTGAGGCAGCAGTACTAACATTAGTGCTTTTAGGGACCCACATTGTGACACATTCTTTTTCAGTCTTTTTCCTCATGTGGCTTTTGGATTTAGCTTGTTTCTTAGCCACATGGTTCCTTACAGGCTTCCTATAACCATTTGATTTTTGAAAAGTTCTTTGAAAATTTATCCTTTGGTTAATAGGATTGAAATAACAGTGTTTGGCAAGGTGATTCAATTTGCCACAGATAAAACAAGGTTTTGGTCTGTTAATCCTTTGCAGATCAACTCCTTGTTTTTGAGCCCACTGATTATTCCAGTTTCTTTGATTTCCCCTCTTTTTATCATGTTTTTGGGGTTCATTCTTTTGAGAATTCTTGCAAGAACAATGTTCACAAGTATTGGAATTCACAACAGTGGTCTGTGTATAATGAACTCCCTTTCCTTTTTCAGATCTTTTCATCTCCTTGTTCTTATCCCAGGGACTTCCACCTTCCTCATTAGTCTTGATGTAATTCTCTAAAGGGATCTCACCACTGACATTCTTGTTCTTTTTCTTAGACTCTTCTTTTTCAGTTTTATCTTCAACAACAACTTCATCTAATGGATCTACTTTAGTGGCTCCTTCAGGTAAGTCCTTCCTATCCATGGTTTCTAACAGGTCTGACCTAGGAGGGATGTATGTGTTGTTGTAAGGTGGGGGTGTGGCATTGTACCCTATGCCTGGTTTCATCTTACTGTGGATTTGAGCATTTATTATGGTGTCCATGACTTTAGAAGCACATGAAAACTTTTCAACATCAAGTTTTACTTTCTCAAGTTCTTCTTTTAATTTCTCACATTCCTCCCTAGACTCTTTCAGTTGGAACTCCAGACCATTCTTTTCCCACTTCCAGTAGTTTGTATCATATGAATGTTGAAGTTCATTGGCTTGAAAAGCCTTAATTTGTTCTTCAAACCTCTCAACAATCACTACATAATCTCTTCTATCCTTTTCTAATCTCTTAAGGTCATCACACATTCCCTGGTTGTGATCTCTATACCTTTTCACAGTGTCTATACAAGCTTGAGAACAGAGATTAGATTTTACCTCAGTAGGAAGATCTGAGACTTCTGCCATGAGTGCATGATTCTGAATTGCCTCTTCTGCTTGATCACTCCAATCAAATCCCATTCCTTGTTGAGAAACAAGGGCTTGAACAGAGTTTCTGTTCTGGTTGAAGCTTCCAGTCTGAGCATGTTGATGGTTGTTTTGAGATACTCCTCCTCTGCATTCTCTGGCAAAGTGTCCCATCTTATGACACTTGTAGCATTCCACCTTAGACTTGTCAAACCCAGCACCATCTTCTCTTCTTTGGGAAAAGTTGTTTCTCCCAGTCCTCTTTATAAACTTCTTCACCCTCAAAGAAAGCATAGCCATCTGCCACTTGATATCCATCTCCTCAAGATCATCAGCATTAATCTGTTCTAAGTCATCATTAATTAATGAGGAGTTAACATGACTAGAAAAGAAAGCTTCTAGTACAGAATCATTGGCCTTCTCCTGATTGACTCCTCCAGCAGTACTAACTGATTCAGGGTTAGCAGTAGAATCAGTTGATGCTGATAGGAGTGCAACATTATACACATATCCTGAGGGCTTCTTCTTGGCTTCAACCTCTGCTTCAAATACCCTAAGATCATTGTAAAGATCATCAAGCTCTTTATCTTCTAATTGGTCATTCTGTCTGAAAGACACAATATACATTGTCCATTCCTCACCTAATGATCTTAGAAACTTCATGTTTACATCATCAGCCTCCATATGAACTCCAACTGTAGCCAATTCTCCAATCAACTTATTAAATCTATCAAAAGTTTGAGTCATAGACTCATTCTTTGTAGAAGTAAAATTTTCATATTGTTGCTTAAGAATGGCCTTCTGGTTCCTCTTGGTGCTCTGATACCACTTGTCAGGACCGATTCCAAACAAGAATAACTATACTTAGAAATCAGAATTAAAGAATCTTGCGGAATAGAACTTTAATTCAAATACACTCAATGAACAACTAATCAGAAAACACAATCTGTTTGTATTCAATGCTTCAACTCACAAGTTTACAACCAAACCAAAATCTTGTTGAACAGGATCAACAAGACGACTTCTACTTCTCTAGAAATAGGGTTCTAAACCTTGAGGTTAATTCTCTCTAAAACAAAAACGAATTCTGATCAATCTCTTACGGAATAGCTATCTATCAACATCTATTTATACTAAATAATTACAAGATAACTATCAAAACAAAATTGATCTTTAGAATATTCTTTCATGCTTATCTTCAATCATTCCATCTTTATTTCCAACATTCTCGCATTCCATAATAATGATCACAAGCAGTATTAACAACGTTATGCACAAGCAGTACTAACATTGTTCCAGCAGCATTAACTTTTACTTGCAGTACTAACCTTGCTCTGGCAGTAGTATTGTTGTTCTGGCAGTAGTATTGTTGTTCTAGCAGTACTAACGTTGTTCTGGCAGTACTAACGTTGTTCTGGCAGTACTAACCATACTTAGCAAATCTTCAGTTCCCAACAAACTGGAATACATATATGTGTTTATATATGTATGTGAGTATGTGTGAAATGTATATATGTGTTTGTATATATGAGACGGATACGTGTCAAGGTTTGATTATATGTTTATGTTAGAAGGATATATGTATATAATTATATATATATATATATGGTTGGAAAAATGATGAAAGGTTTATAAATGACAATATGATATATTGAGATATATATTGTATTTATATTGCACAAAACGAGTATAGGCGAGCCGAATTATTATTCGGCGGGGCTGTATGGAAATACAGCGGGGCTGCATGAAATTGCAGTGGAGCTATAGGTAATTGCAGCGGGGCTGTATGTAATTACAGTGGAGTCGACTGTATTGTACAGTGACGATAATTAGTTGGCTTGCTACCGACTAATGTGGCCAGGGGAAAGAAGATGAGATGAGGAGAGATACACGGTGCACGAGTCCTAATGTGGTATTTATATACGTGTGGTATATGCGTGCTTATACGAAAGGTTTTATGTAAACTATTTTGATACAAAGTATTATGTGAAAAGAGTTTTATATTGATTGTGGAAAAGACTAGGATTAACTCACTAGACCCGTTTGGTCTAACCCTCATTTTGTTTTCAAAAATATGTTTTCCAGGTTAAGGATCGGCAAAGGAAAGGATTAAGTGTAAGGAGCTTTTGATGGGCGTTGATTAGGAAGCTTAATGTATTTTGTAGTTTCGAGACCGAAGGGACCGTTTGTGGTTTATTATGTATCTTTTATTATGAATGTAATGAAGTTATGCAATGTATGTTATTTGAAGCATGTTTGGGAAACCGGGTCGTTACAAATGGTATCAGAGCCCTAGTTTAAGGGATTTTGGTATTTGGATTTATACCTAGACTTAAACTGTATGTGAAGTAGGATGTCCTTATTATTTTAGAAACTTGGGATGTTAAATATAAAAAGGTAGAAGGAACATCATGTAAGGTATTTTCAAATTACACCTGGCCAGTGTAATCATGAACTTACAAGTACATGTTGAACCAGAATATCTTGTTATATTGGGTATATGCTTATGTGTAAATTAACCTTGTTGAATCAACAGAGTGGCAAGTCGAACTCGACGTATGGATAGAGATGAAGACAGGTATATTTGTATAAACTTTATACGTGCTAAAGTGTTATCTGACTTCGGTGCAAACCAATTCTTTTGTATTATTTGTGTTAGAAAAATATTTGATAATTGTGTTAGAGATATAGAAGGGTGTGTTTAATTATTGTTGTTCTAATTTGTTAGTGTGTGGAGTGTGATGGCTTGAGTGTAAAGAATAATAGCAATATGTAGAACGTGATGAATTGTGTGTGGAAGGTAACGATAGTGCGTGAAGTCTTGACCTAGTCATGAAGGCGACAGTTTAGTATGTTGTGTAGATTATACTTAATGTGATTGTTGACGCTATCAAGAAAGGTATTGTTTAAATGTGTGGGGTAATGTGGATAAGATAGTGGCAGTTTATAATTAGTGAATGTGCGAGGTGTAGTAGTAATGAATTTCGTGAGATTAAGTGGTGGATTTGTGATGATATGGGGTGAGTATAAGTGGAAACCTCTGCTCGGAATTTTGTTTGTAAGTTGTGTAGAGGTGCCAAAAGTATGTGGGGAGAGGTATGGATGTCTAGGCGGTGTGTAGTAGTGTTATTCAAGAATAAGAGAATGGAGTGGCAGTAGATGGTTAACTAAAGAATAGAGTATTACCGTTGGAGAAATGGAAAATGTGAAGTTATTTTGAGCATTGAGTGTGATTTTGGATTGACTCGATTAAGTTTCTGATATGAGGTATGGTGAAATTGTTAGTAAAGTATAGTAGTTGTTGAAATTGGGTACGTGCGATTGATTTGGAGGTGAAAGAAAGCTAGCTCATAGGGTCCGTTAAGAGTGAGTACCTTCTAGTGTGCTATCCTTGGAGAAAACGTGTTTTATGTTGAGAAGAGAGTGGGAGAAAGTAGTCGAATGTAATGATCAGAGTGAAGGACCATTGGATAGGACGTGATAAGTAGTTACCCTCGTTTATTGCTTAACCGAATTCCGGGACGGAATTCTTTTAAGAGGGAGATAATGTAATACCCGGGTAAGTCCGTTAATTTATTTAACTAAGGGGTTTTGATATTAAGGGGAAATTTGAGATATGTTATAAGATTTGGGGTGGGTTGGTAATTAGTGAGTAGTTTGTGCCAAAAGTATAAATGGAGATATAAATATCTCCCACACTTCAATTATCTCTTCAGAAACCTAAACATAGAAAGACAGTGTGTGTGTGCGTGTTCGTGTTCGTGAGGCGAAAAAGGAGCAGAAGTGGAAAGGTTCGGTTTGAGCATCGATTGAACGGGTTTGAGACGATTTTAAGGTATGTATCCTTTAGGTTTTATGTTTGTAATCATCAATAGACAGTTTCTATCGGATTAGAAAGTTTAAATCATAGCTGTATAGATTTGATTTGGGTTCTGGATTGGAAAAGCGACCGACTGTGTTCTTGAGAGTCCCGGGGAAGTCCCGGACGACTCCCGGTACAGACGACTCCCGGTACGGACGACTCCCAGTAATGTGAGTCCCGGTATTGCAGACTTCCGGTAGTGTAGAGTTCCGGTAATGTGAACTCCCGGTATAGGAACTCCCGGTGCCTTGGAGTCCCGGTACCATGAAGTCCCGCTAGTGTTGTCTCCCGATACTCTGGGTAGTCCCGGTACCTTGTTATGTTTTGTTGTTAAGTCAGAAGGGTAAGAGTATAAGTGAAACGTTGGAGGACCGGAACTTAGTAGGCTTTATGTGTTTGGCTAGTAAAGCGATATATGTATCTTAATTGGTTTCAGATTCTGTGGAGTCAAGGTGAAGGATAGGATCTTTTTGAAAGGAACTTGCAAGTGTTTTTGGATAAGCGATTGAGGTGAGTTTTACTTTAAAATGTTTTTAACTGGAATACATATATGTGTTTATATATGTATGTGAGTATGTGTGAAATGTATATATGTGTTTGTATATATGAGACGGATACGTGTCAAGTTTTGATTATATGTTTATGTTAGAAGGATATATGTATATAATTATATATATATGGTTGGAAAAATGATGAAAGGTTTATAAATGACAATATGATATATTGAGATATATATTGTATTTATATTGCACAAAACGAGTATAGGCGAGCCGAATTATTATTCGGCGGGGCTGTATGGAAATACAGCGGGGCTGCATGAAATTGCAGTGGAGCTGTAGGTAATTGCAGCGGGGCTGTATGTAATTACAGTGGAGTCGACTGTATTGTACAGTGACGATAATTAGTTGGCTTGCTACCGACTAATGTGGCCAAGGGAAAGAAGATGAGATGAGGAGAGATACACGGTGCACGAGTCCTAATGTGGTATTTATATACGTGTGGTATATGCGTGTATATACGAAAGGTTTTATGTAAACTATTTTGATACAAAGTATTATGTGAAAAGAGTTTTATATTGATTGTGGAAAAGACTAGGATTAACTCACTAGACCCGTTTGGTCTAACCGTCATTTTGTTTTCAAAAATATGTTTTCCAGGTTAAGGATCGGCAAAGGAAAGGATTAAGTGTAAGGAGCTTTTGATGGGCGTTGATTAGGAAGCTTAATGTATTTTGTAGTTTCGAGACCGAAGGGACCGTTTGTGGTTTATTATGTATCTTTTATTATGAATGTAATGAAGTTATGCAATGTATGTTATTTGAAGCATGCTTGGGAAACCGGGTCGTTACAAACTGCAATTCAAAAAGTTTTTGGATGTTTTAAAACAGTTGTATATCAATATACCTTTGGTGAAAGCTGTTTGTGATTATTTTGTTAATTGTATCCAAGTAAAGGGACTCAAAATGTAAATTACTAGTATAAGTATAAATAGATTAGATTAGTTCATCATCTCATTGATAATGTCGTTTTCCGACATTATTTTTATCCCGAATTCGTTCTGTTTGTTGTAAGTTCCCGAGTAAAAATAGTAGAATTTAATGGTTTTGATGAGAAAGTACAGGTTTTTATCAATGAGTGATGATGGAAGAGTTTCGGATCAATCGGAGCAAGTTTACAGCATTCCGGAACGAAAAAGAGAAATTCTGATTTTCGGGACAAACAGCGCTCTGCGCGCCTCCAGACGCGCCACCAGACGCGCAACCTTCTGTTCATACGCACCTCAGTGCGCGTTTCTACACGCACCGCCAAACGCGCAGAGTCCCTGAGCGTTTTTATTCGATTTATCTGCTAGGGTTGAGGGCATTATCAATCAGTTACGGCTTAGGACTCTTTCTGGGCGATTTTGGGAGCTAAGGAACGATTTTTGAAGGCAAGTAGGAGGCTAGAAACAACAAGTAACGAGAATCACAAGGCGAATCGAGCACGTTCATCGGCGGCTTAGGCTTTCCAGGGAGTTTTTAGATTTCTTTTCTTTTAGACAAAGCATGTTTACTTTCATTTCCATCTTTTCATTTCTGAGTTTTGAAACCCCCAACATGAACTAATCCGTTCATGTTGGGGGGTTGGTTTGAATCATGGTTTGATAATCGTTTAGGTTTACAGATAGATGTGATGGGTTTGATTTAGATGGATGAAACATTTGGGATTATTCTTAATGCTTGTAATAGTCCGATCAACTATTATTTGATTTTATGAATCTTTTAGCGTTTGAGAAAAGTTTTGAGATTTGATTAATCCTTTATGTCTTGAACGATTTTGAGATAGAAATATGATATGTCGTCCTCTGTGGCTTTTAATCACTGATTGTTCAATTATAATTGTTTAGATCGAAAGATGATACAATGTTTTGAATGTTTTTTGCTATAGCTTGATAGAGTATAGTAATGGATTGTGATTATGCTTTTGATCCTAAAGTTATTTCAATCATGTCAACCTGTTTAGCTAATGGATTGTTTTCATGAGAAAACCAACCCTCCAACTCTCTCTCTTTTCTGAATTAAATAAAGTTTTAATTCGTGTTCTGATAAGCAACAAAACCAAATCAATTTGCATTCGTCTAGTTAATAATCTATACAGTCATTGTGGTACTTGACACCTGGTTCATTTGGTTCGATACTCGTACTTTCAAAGTACTATTACTTGATTCGATCCGTACACTTGCGGTAGATTTAGGGGGGGGGGGGGGTGTAAACCCACCTATCAAGTTTTTAGCGCCGCTTCCGGGGAACCTGTTTTGTGTGAATATCACTATCAGCTGTAGAAGTTATTACATTAGACACCATGTTTTTATTTTATTATAATCTGCTTTGAAAGTTCATATATTTTTGGGTCTTAAAATTGTTATCTTCTCCGTTACAGGTTGCTTCCTGTTTTATGCCAAGAAGGAGACTTTTTCGGGAATTGCTACCGATAGATCCGGAAATAGAATGGACCGCCAGAGATCTGAGGAGACAAGCACGAGTTAGAAACACAGAACACATGGAGAACGACAACATCAATGTTGGAGAGGATTGGGATGAAGGGATGCCCAACAACAATGGTCCACAAATGGGCAATGGTCAACCAAATCCAAATGTGAATGCGAACAATCGGAACCACAATGCCAATCATTGTCTCAACAACAACAATAACGCCAACAACAATGGCAATCACGGTGTTGGCAACAACTACAATGTTAACTATGGCGTCAATGAAAATGTCAATCATCCACCACCACCACCACAAAGGGTACCAATGAGGAATTTCGCCAACCCGAACATGGGCGCTGCACAATGAGGACCATATGCACCTCCGATAGCTGCTAATAATTTTGAAATCAAGCTTGGTACCATCCAATTGGTGCAGTCGAACATGTTTGGAGGTGCAGCGACTGAAGACCCCCATGCACACTTGCGCGCATTTGAAAAGATTTGCAATACTTTTAAGGTGAATGGGGCTGATCAAGACTCGATCAAGATACGGTTGTTCCCATTTTCATTGAGGGATCAAGCCAATACTTGGCAAGAGAATATACCACCGGGGTCAATTCGAACTTGGAACGATATGGTAACAGCATTTCTCAACAAGTTCTTTCCACCGGGGCGAACGGCTCAACTGTTATCCGACATCACGCATTTCTCGCATTGGGATCAAGAGTCGTTGTACGAGGCATGGGAAAGATATAAAGCGATACTCAAGAAGTGTCCACATCATGGGTTACAAGAATGGATGATTATCCAAACATTCTATGTGGGATTGAATCCTCAGTTTAAGAATGACCTCACAGCTGCTGCAGGTGGAGCCTTAATGAACAAGTCCTATGAGGAAGCGGTCGAATTGATAGAGAATCTAGCAGAACATAGCTATTCCACTCCAAGATCCGCTGTTAGAAAAGTCGCAAGCGTGCAAGAAACAGAAGAGTTGAAGGCTATAAAGGCACAATTGAATGCGTTGACTAACCAAATGAGAGGAGCAGCTATTCAACCGAATGTTCAGAATGATATGGGTGGTCAAGACCAATTCACGAATCCTCAAGACTATCAATCGCCGAAACAAGTCCAGTTCGTTCAGAATCAAAATAATCGGCCGAGGAATGACCCATTCTCTAACACCTATAACGAGGGATGGAAGCGACATCCTAACTTTTCTTGGAGTCAACCTCAACAAGGCCCAGGCAAGGAAACAATGGGGCAGCAGCAACAACAACAGTATGGTAATCATTCTAACCCTTCAAATTCTTTTCAGTCTAACAATGTTTATCGTCCCCCAGGTTACAATAAGAGGAAATATGATGAGGGCAATCTTCAGAAAAGAAGCCGGGGTTAGAAGACATGATGATGAAATTCATGTCAAAGATGGAAGGTGCGGTTGAAGGATTGGCAAGTACAGTGAGTAATGTGAAGGCGACAACTGACCAAAATACAAAGACAAGTCGGACAAATAGCTGAAGCACTGCAATCCCGGACTCAAGGTCAATTCCCTAGTCAGACTGAACGAATACAAAGGGAGGAGTGCAAGGCTATTTATCTGAGAAGTGGCAAGGAGCTGATCAATAAGCCTACACGAGAAACATCATCAAAGGAAACCGAGCTCAAAATGCAAGATGTCAAGATCATAGAAGTGGATGGGAAGGAAGCCGGTGAAGAAGGTATGACGAAGGAAAACCCGGAGGATGGAGAAAAGAAGAAGAAGCAACCACCAGTTAACCCGTATGTGCCACCGCTACCATTTCCGAGTCGAGCAAAGGCACATAAAGATGAGGAACAATTCAAGAAGTTCCTTGACATCTTCAAGAAGCTACACATCAACATCCCCTTCGCAGAGACACTAGCCCAATTACCGACATATCTCAAGTTCTTGAAGGAGATCTTATCCAAGAAAAGGGCAGTCGAACACCAAGGTACCATTGCACTTAATGAAGAGTGCAGTGCGATCATTCAAAACAAGCTTCCCCCGAAGCTTAAGGATCCAGGGAGTTTTTCAATCCCTATTCAAATGGGGAATCTTAATTTTGATAAAGTGTTATGTGATTTGGGAGCAAGTATTAACTTGATGCCATTATCTGTTTTCAGGATACTTGGCTTGGAAGAGGTGAAGCCAACATACATGACCCTTAAGCTCGCGGATAGATCTATAGTATACCCATATTGAGTGGTAGAAGATATGCTCATCAAGGTTGGCAAGTTCTACTTTCCTGTGGACTTCGTGGTGCTGCATATTGATGAAGATATAGAGGTCCCGCTGATATTGGGAATATCCTTCCTGGCCACGAGTAGAGCGTTGATCGACATGGAAGAAGGCAAAATGACCCTGAGGGTTGGCGGTGAGAAAGCGGTGTTCAAAATGTTCGAGAACGTACGAGGTCAAGTTGAAAAGGAGCCAGGCAATCATGAAAAGCCTAAGTAATGATCAGACGGAAGGTCGAGCCACGACCGAAACCAAGGCGCTGGGTGGGAGGCAACCCACCATAGGGTTAATTTAATTTAATTTTTTTATTTTAGCAATTTCTTATATTGTGTGTTTTTTCTTTTGTTTGTTGTTTTGTGTTTTGTGTGTTTGTGTTTAGTTTTTGATCCCTGATAGCAATCCCGATATGACCAAGAGCAAGGCAGGAGAAGGAAGGGCAAAAATGGGTGAATAGTGATCCACGCATGCATCCTGAAAGGTATCTACACAACACCTCTTTGCAAACCTCGGTTTCACCAAGGTTTGGGGTCCCTGTTTTCACTTGAACTTTATCGTTTTATGATTCCTTGTTGTGAAAACAAACCTAATCTAGAGATTAGGTTTGGGGTGGCATAATTACTGTTAGTTGTACTGTATCGCTATTTTGTGATTATATTTTGTGTTCTATTTGTTTCCATTGGGGACAATGTTTATATCTGGTATGGGGTGATTTGTCGAGTCTATCATTGGTTGATCTCAGTGGATTGAATAATCACCTTGTTTATAGTGAGGAATGGGCGACCAGTTGAGCATGATTTAGTGTGAGAGTTCGAAGACACTAATTTTGGGGAAAGGATTTAGAAAGGATAATATAGCACAAAGGTGGACCTGGGCGACTGCACACATAGAGACATTAGTGGAGACCACCCGTAATTTTGTTGAGCCATACACGTGCTAACTTCGATTCTGAGAGACTACACACTACTCGATACACTTTTCATTAGTCCTTTGATCGTTGTTGTAGCTGATCTCGCTATAACTTGCATCCATTATCAAAGACATCCATAGGAATAGAAGTGAAGCTTATGCCTATCTTTGTGAATAAACCATGTGAGAACTTATCAAGCTTATTGGTTGCTGCTAATTCCACCGCTTTTCACTACTCAAGGTTCTCAAATGAAAACCCGTTGTAACCCCCTCAGTAAAAAAAAATGCAAACCCAGTAAATCAGTCACAAAGGGTTTTGCCAAAAAAGAGAGCTAAATAAAACTGAGGGTCAGTTTAAAGAATTTGAGTGAAGTGTTAGGAAGCCCGAACGAAATAAAGAAGGGAGGATCATCAAATATCATCATAAATCCGTTGACCTCCACCCAGAAGCAGCAACCATACCTTTTTAAAGATCCGAATTCAACATGGAGAGTTTGTAAAGAGTGGCGAAGCAACGTTTGTATGTCCTAGTCTTGATAATGGATTCCTTCTGAGATCAATTTGTGTACAACTATGCGTTATTGTTTAGTTGTTGTTCATGCATGCTTTGTGAATTATCGTACCCCACTTCTGAAAGCATGACAACATGTGTGAAACCTAGGACTCGAGTGAGGAGAGAAAACCGTGAGGTAGGGTCAAGGCGAAATCCTCTCTATGGGTGTTTAGTCTTGGTACACTTAAGTGTGGTGTGGTCCCTGATAGTTCCAGTTCCCAAGGTTTTGCTGTTTAGAATTCCATAGCTAGGTCTGCTCACTGTTCGACCATCTCATAGATAATTCGTGGTGATTTTTGAGTTGACTAGAGATCGCTAATGATATTCTCGACAACACGAAATTGCGATTGTTTGGATTGTGGTTGAATGCTTATTTGTGTTGCTATTTTGCTTGGGGAGAAGCAACGCTCGGTTTGGGGTTGTTGATAATGTCGTTTTCCGACATTATTTTGATCCCGAATTCGTTCTGTTTGTTGTAAGTTCCCGAGTAAAAATAGTAGAATTTAATGGTTTTGATGAGAAAGTACAGGTTTTTATCAATGAGTGATGATGGAAGAGTTTTGGATCAATCGGAGCAAGTTTACAGCATTCCGGAATGAAAAAGAGAAATTCTGATTTTCGGGACAAACAACGCTCTGCGCGCCTCCAGACGCGCCACCAGACGCGCAACCTTCTGTTCATACGCACCTTAGTGCTCTGCGCGCCTCTGTGCGCGTTTCTACACGCGCCGCCAAACGCGCAGAGGCCCTGAGTGTTTTTATTCGATTTATCTGGTAGGGTTGATGGCATTATCAATCAGTTACGGCTTGGGACTCTTTCTGGGCGATTTTGGGAGCTAAGGAACGATTTTTGAAGGCAAGTAGGAGGCTAGAAACAACAAGTAACGAGAATCACAAGGCGAATCGAGCACGTTCATCGGCGGCTTAGGCTTTCCAGGGAGTTTTTAGATTTCTTTTCTTTTAGACAAAGCATGTTTACTTTCATTTCCATCTTTTCATTTCTGAGTTTTGAAACCCCCAACATGAACTAATCCGTTCATGTTGGGGGGTTGGTTTGAATCATGGTTTGATAATCGTTTAGGTTTACAGATAGATGTGATTGGTTTGATTTAGATGGATGAAACATTTGGGATTGTTCTTAATGCTTGTAATAGTCCGATCAACTATTATTTGATTTTATGAATCTTTTAACGTTTGAGAAAAGTTTTGAGATTTGATTAACCCTTTATGTCTTGAACGATTTTGAGATAGAAATATGATATATCGTCCTCTGTGGCTTTTAATCACTGATTGTTCAATTATAATTGTTTAAATCGAAAGATGATACAATGTTTTGAATGATTTTTGCTATAGATTGATAGAGTATAATAATGGATTGTGATTATGCTTTTCATCCTAAAGTTATTTCAATCATGTCAACCTGTTTAGCTAATGGATTGTTTTCATGAGAAAACCAACCCTCCAACTCTCTCTCTTTTCTGAATTAAATAAAGTTTTAATTCGTGTTCTGATAAGCAACAAAACCAAATCAATTTGCATTCGTATAGTTAATAATCTATACAGTCATTGTGGTACTTGACACCTGGTTCCTTTGGTTCGATACTCGTACTTTCAAAGTACTATTACTTGATTCGACCCGTACACTTGCGGTAGATTTAGGGGGGGGGGTGTAAACCCACCTTTCACTCATAACTTTGCACTTTTAGATATCTATGCTTTCATATTTCTCTCTACATTGTGTAAACACTACTTTGAAGATTAATGAGAGATGACGTGATTGCTGCTTGAATTCATTGTTGTTTACTTGTTTCTGGGATCACAAGTGGTATCAGAGCAAGCAGATTCAACTAATTTGAAGATTTTTTTTGAGAAAATGGACATTTTTTGGGTATTTCGGACTAGGGATCGATTTAGGGATGTTAGGATGTTTTGATTGAGGATATTAGTACAGTAGTGTTCGATTTGTTATTCTGGACAAATTCGTGCAAGAAAATAGATCTAAAAATCATGATTTGATTGATTTTTAGTGAGTTTTAGTGTTTTAGAAAAAGGCTACTGTTTTGGATCGAAAAGTGATATTCCAGTGTGTTCTTGGTACTACGATCTGAACAAAAAGTGTTCAGAGTGTGTTCGCGAAGGTATCTGCAAAGTTTCAGATCGACTGGTAAAGGTTTGAGTGAATTTGGAGACTTAGAAAGTTTTTGGGTTCGACATTCATAACTGTCGTACGATACACATCTGCATATATTCATAACTGTCGAACGATTCATATCTGCAAAAGTTTTTGAACAAATGCCAATATATGCAAAGTTTTTGAAGGACATTTTAATCAAAGAGGAAAAAGTTGAATGAGTATGAGACTGTAGCTCTGACTGAAGAGTGTAGTTCTATGTTGTCTAACAAAATCCCTCCAAAGATGAAAGATCCAGGGAGTTTTACCATCCCATGTTCCATAGGAGGAAAAAAAGTAGGACAAGCCCTATGTGAGGTGCTAGTATAAATCTTATGCCCTTATTTGTTTTCAAAACTTTAGGCATAGGTGAAGCTAGGCCCACCACTGGTTCTCTCCTATTAGCAGACAAGTCCATAGCTTGGCCCAAAGAAAATATTGAGGATGTCCTAGTACAAGTTGACGGATTAGAAGACATACAAGTTACCTCTGCTGTTGAAATTCTAGAAAGTGAGGATAGGAAAACACTTGCTCCTTCCTTAGAATGTGCTCCTGATTTAGAGATGAAACAACTTCCCTCGCATATGAAATATGTCGTTTTAGGAGATCCAGGGAAGTTACCAGTCATTATTTCATCATCCTTAGAATCTGATCAAGAGAAAAAATTGGTTAACATGTTGAAACTACACACCAAGGCCATAGGATGGACCATTGCCGATTTAAAGGGCATAAGCCCTACCATGTGTCTGCACATGATCATTTTAGAAAATAAAGATTTCACCTCAGTTGAGCCTCAAAGAAGACTCAATCCAATGATGAAATAGGTTGTAAAAAAGGAAATCTTGAAATGGCTAGATGTTGACATAATCTATCTTATTGCCAGTAGTACATTTTGTTAGTCCAGTGCAATGTGTACCCAAAAAGGGTGGAGTTACTGTGGTAACTAATGAGAAAAATGAGCTTATACCTACTAGAATAGTGTCAGGTTGGAGGATATGTATGGACTACAGGAAACTTAACCAAGCTACCCAAGAAGACCATTTTTCATTACCCTTCATTGACCTGATGCTAGACAGAATGTCAGGAAAAAAGTTTTAGTGGTTCTTGGATGGCTACTCTGGTTACAATCAAATTGCCATTGCCCCTGAAGATCAAGAGAAAACCACATTTACTTGTCCTTAAGGGACTTTTGCCTTTAGAAGAAAGTCTTTTGGACTTTGTAATGCCCTGCTACTTTCCAAAGACGTATGATGTTTATTTTTTCAAACATGCTTGAACAATCCATGGAAATCTTCATGGATGATTTTTCTGTTTATGGCACATCATGTGATTTGTGTTTACAAAACCTTGAAAAAAGTCTTAAAAGATGTGAAGAAACATATTTGGTTTTGAACTGGGAAAAATACCAATTTATGGTTAAAGAGGCATTGTGTCGGGGCACCTCATTTCCAAAAGAGGCATTGTGGTTGACAAGGGAAAGTTGGAAGTAATTGTAAAATTACCTAAACCAACCATAGTAAAAGGGATCAGAAGTTTTTTGGGACATGCAGGTTTTTACAGGAGGTTTATAAAATATTTATCCTAAATATCAAAACCTCTTTGTTCACTACTACAACACCATGCTTTTAATTTTGATGAAGACTGTAAAAAGCTTTTAAGATTTTGAAAGAAGCATTGGTCACTGCACCGGTAATAGTGACACCTGATTGGTCCCAATCTTTTGAAATAATGAGTGATACTATTGACTGGGCTGTAGGAGCTGTTTTAGGTCAAAAAAAGAATAAAATATTCCACTCTATTTACTATGCTAGTAAACTCTCAATGAAGCCCAAATCAACTACACCACCACTGAAAAAGAATTATTAGTTATGGTTTTTGCTTTTGAAAAATTCAGATCATACTTGATGGGTACCAAAGTGATTGTGCATACAGATCATGCTGCATCAAGTACCTCATTTCTAAAAATGATGCAAAACCTAGGCTAATATGGTGGGTCTTGTTGTTACAAGAATTTGCTTTGGAAATCATCGATAGAAAGGGTGTGGATAATCAAGTGGCTGACCACCTGTCTTAGAAAAGCAAGAAAATACTGTACACAGCAGTGACATCTGTGAAGTTTTCCCAAATGAAAGGATCCTAGCTATACAACATGCTGCAACACCTTGGTTTGCAGATATTATAAATTATTTGGCTTGTCGGATTATTCCCAATGAGTTTAATAAGCATCAAAGAAAAAAAGCTCATTTTTTATTCCAAAAAGTTTATGTGGGATGATCATTTTCTATTTAAAGTTTGTGCATATCAGGTGATAAGAAGCTGCATCCCAAAGGAAGAAGTGGCATATGTTTTTCATCATTGTCATACAGGTCCATGTGGAGGACATTTTGGTGGAAATAAGACAGCAACAAAGATTTTATAATTAGGGTTGTACTGGCCAACTTTGAACAATGATGCTCATAACTTTGCAAAAAGTTGCAAAGAGTGTCAGATGAGTGGAAATATCTCTTAGAGGAATGAAATGCCCCTAAATGGAATTCTAGAAGTAGAATTGTTTAATGTTTGGGGCATTGACTTTATGGGATCTTTTCCACTCTCCAACAATTGTGCCTACATATTGGTTGATGTAGATTATGTGTCTAAATGGGTGGAATCCATGGCTTGCCACTCTAATGATGCAAGGACAGTTGTAAATTTTTTACAAAAACACATCTTCACTAGATTTGGCACACCTCGTGCCTTAGTTAGTGATGAAGGCACTCATTTCATAAACAACTTATTAGAAGAGGTTTTGGTGTAACAACCCACACTTAAAACATGCAACATCATAAATTTAAATCCCAAAACGGGTTCCAATACATAACAATTCAATCAGAGTTTACAAAATTTGCAGCGAAAACAAACTTCCACAACCGAGAAACTAACTAAGCTAACATACAAAGTAAAGAGAGCTATAGTGCTCAAAATTCGATTCCTTCATCTCTACCTTCGAACTTTCTCTTTGCCCTTGGAGGAAGCTCTACTACCACTTTTTCGTGAAAATGGTCTTAGTTTTTGAAAAGCTAGGGTTAGACCATGAGGTCTAGTGAATTCCCTCCCAAAACAGTTTATACAGTTCAATGCATAAAAACAGTAACTTTCCGCTCAAAAGGCCCAACAAATAATCCATCAACACACAAGGGTATTTGCACAGTGTTCATAGACCACCACCACATCCGATATAACCGCGATCGGGGCCCAAGCAAACTCCCCTTTTGCCTCCGAGGCCCAAGCAGTCTCCCCATCCTCACGCATGCCGTAAACGAATTCCAAGCTCACTGGGTCAATAATTCAACTCCCAAGGGATTGTTAAAATCTCAAGGTACACTAATCCCACTGTGCAACCCGACTCCACAAAAGCATACCAAGCAAGGCTAGAAAACATATAGCAATGCATGTATCTTTGTAAAAGCAGTTTATAGCATGTGTGCATAACGTTCTCAAAACATATAATTCATGCGAGGAATTTATAATGAGTTTATAAATAAAATCATGCTGGCATATCATACCATATTCAGCAATGAAAATGTTTAACAAACAATAACATTTAACAAGTCATCTCATTTAGAAAAGGGTGCAAGGGAACTCACCTGAAAGCAATGAATCCTCCTAACGCCGAGCCTTACTTTCCATCCGACCGAAAACCTACAAACGACCAAACAATAAATGAGATTCCATCCGAGGAGTCCAGAATCCGGACACAACAATTCCATCCGGGTTCTCTCCTAATCCGGACCCCTTATCCGGATTCTCTGGTAATCCGGAGGCCCCAAACTATCTGGAAACTTTAACCGGATTCCACACGGTGTCCGGATATATACATTGATCTGATCGGATTCCCATATAAATTCGGACAACCACTTACCCAGATTCTACCCACTTTCCGGATGAGTACTACCGGATCTTGTCATTTTACGGATCCATTAGTTACCGGACTTCCTACGTATCCGGACAAACCATCTGAATTCCCTTAAGAATCCGGACAACACGCATCTATCGGAAATCACGAATTTTCCGAACAATCCTCACCGGATTTCACCCAGTATCCGGATAACACCAATCCGGACAGGGCGATTTCCGGATGGACGAACAGTGCATCTGATTTTCTTCCTTTTTGATTATAAAGAGAGGGTTTTCACCCTAAACCATTCCAATACTTAAGGAGAGTATTATCTCATATTAACTATTTCACAATAATTTCTGCACATTAGCAGCCCACTTTGATGCAAATAAACCCATTATTCTCAAAGCTTCCCAAATATGAGAACACGGGCTGTTTATAAATCCTTAAGCTCAACTCAAAACAATCATTTGATTCAGGAAATCGATAAGGAGATTAGAAGATTACCTTGATGTTGATTATTTCTCCAAGCAATCCTCTCACATGGTCACTTGCAACTTTCCAATTTCTATTTTCTTCTTTTGCTCCCGATTTGCAGCCGCCAATTGCCAAAATGAAATGAAATGAAATTAGGGATTTCTTCCCTTTTTTATACATTTATAAAATTACAACTTGGTCCCCCATCTTTCTCTTGTCCTTTACTTTGGCCACACTTCAAACAAATAGATACACTTAGGGCGCAGTTATTACAACACTCCCTCCTTGAAATCTGTCCCCGGAATTCCTTGGTCAAATAACTGCGGGTACTTGGCCTTCATCTCAGATTCCACTTCCCAAGTCGCTTCCTGCCCCTTGTGAAATTGCCCTTGAACCTTTACGAGACTAATCTCCTTGTTCCTCAACTTCATGATCTTACGATCTATGATCACTTCGGGTTCCTCCATGAGTTGAATTCCTCGTTCACTTGCACTTCATTCGCAGGTATTGCCAGCTTCCAAAAAACTCTCCCAAAATAGAGGCGTGAAACACAATAAGAATTTCCACGTATCCATCAAGCACATCCAGATCATACACCAACTCTCTAATCTCTTTCACTAACTACAACTGACCCACGAAAATGTGCCTCAACTCGCTTCCCCCTCGAAACGTGCTACCCCAATCCACGAGGTGTCTTTGGCATCAAGCCGATCCTCGACTTTAAGTTTCAAAGCCTCACGCTTACCGATTTTTTTTTCCAATTTCGGTTCCAATTAATTCTCCAACCACTACACCAGATATTGTCCGCATTGTCCACCCACTTGGACTCCCGGTGTTAAAATGTGACTAGTCAAGGTTTTTCACATACAACTTCACTTTCTTAAAAAGGAAAATTTTGCCGAATTCAACGCCCAAACAACCTGTATCCTTTACCGAAAATATATCTATAACCACCCAATTCACCAATCTTGGCACAAGGTAAACCTTGAATATCACAGTAAACTCACAGTTATAAGTTTCTTCATTGGACAACGTGAAATTCCAAGAACAACTCCTCCAACACGACACACGTCTAACGCAAAAGTATCTTCTTTCCCCAACCCACGTTGAGTACAACTCATCAATGTTGACCAATTAGTGCGTTCCCACCACGTCAACACCCCACACTCATACATAGCTAACAGCAGGAGACTTCCACATTCCATCATACGGGGTATCCACCAATCCAAGCTAAACCAATCTCAAAGACTTCGCATTCACATTCTCACTGCGTCCAACAAGCACCCAACCATATACGAAATGAATCCAAGTTTCACTCGCCCAACCAGAAGGAGTGACCATGCTCACGTAAAACTATTCCACACAACATATCACTGAACACCAAGTTCACATCGGAATGTTATCAAAATCGGACGGTTTCACATTGAGAGTGTTCCGTACAACCACTTATACCATGACTTTTCGAAGACATAGATCACCCACTTTCAAGGAAAGACTTATTAACCCGTGCAAGTCTTCCCACACTTTACCCATGACATACGCAATAATCCACGTTCTCATTCACCCACGAGGAGTTCATATACTTGTCAATGACACCGCTTTAAACATTGCTCCACTTATCAACACCTACTCCATTTTCCGATCATTTCAAACGCGTCAAAAGCACACTTGCGTTACTATGCCTAACCAAATGGTTCATCACAGTTCTCCCTCGAGATAATCAACCAAGTCTTCCTAAAACAACATTTAGTGCTCAAAAGCACCACACGTTTCTCGTTCTCCAAGCAGAGTTAACCTACTCACCAAAATTTCTTTATACACCAAGAATATTTCAATATTACCAATGGATTTTAAATCTACTACACAACACCACGAACTAATTGAGTACTGCATTCACATGACGCTCAATTAAAGTAAGATAAATTCACCCAAAGTTTAACGTAACCGGAAGGAACACAGGCCTCTCTTTTAGGTAACCGCCTATCATCACTCCATCCTTTGTTTTCAAATAACAATAGCGTAATACCACCTCCCAATTCATACATCCCTAATCGGGCATAATCACCACCCTTGATTACCTTCCTAGAAATCCGCAAATAGGATCCATACCTATACTCATCTCATATTATATCACAAGCCCACTGCTTGTTATAACTATAACCCATTATCACCACAATGATTTACACGTCCCCTTGGCATAAAAACCACCAATTGCCTACACAACTATCACACCACAATATCATACTGCAAACAAATTCTTCACGATCCTCTTCACACATGTAGGATCCAGATCCGTGCAACAATCGTGTTTATGTGAATAAGAAATATGAACGAAGAATTTAGTCACAAAGGCTGCCCACTTAGCTATTTGATCAGAGAATGATCGTTACAATACTGAAAGCTAAATGAGACAACTAACTCCTTTTCTAAGCTAGTTGCACATTATATATGCTGGGCCCGTGGTAACAAGCCCACGGCCCGTTCACTATGGACTAAGATTAAGGAAATACAAATTACACCCTTGAACTTTAAATCAACATATAAAACCTGCCCTAACAATCTCCCCCTTTGATTTGAAGTTCGAGTTCGCGCTCTAGCTCTTGCCAGTTGAATACATATCGTTTGCGCAAAGCGAAGTGAACCTCAAAAAATCTGATTGCACGGCGATAGTCGATGCGGTCTTCAATCATTTCCAAAGCTTCCCGAGCAGTTGTTTCGTTTGGATTCGGGACATACGAATGCTTCGGATTCTCAGACTCGTGCTGAATAATTTTTCGAAGAGCATCTCTGATCTTTAGAAGCGTGCCGTCACAAAATCTGTCTACCTGACTGAAACGCATAAACTTCTTTTCGTTCTGTTCGTTGTTGTAGACTATCCCGAATTCAGGTTGTAGCAGTAAAGAGTTCTCGGGATACATCTTCAGCTCAGGAGCCTTCAGATTTGGTTTTATCAGATTTACCTTCTTAGCCCTGTTCTCGACAGCCATTTGAAAATCTGTTAAGTATGACATCATGATAGTACGGACCAGGTGTCGACGAACGGCTTCGAGTGCCTTTGTAATCTCCAGCGGTCGAATGGTTCTTGAACGTAAGTCTTTCAGTAATACCAGAAAGTCGAGCGGTCAGAGGTTCTTGAAATCAGCTTCAGAGAATCTCCATTCATTACCATCTTCGCGGCGAACGGTGAAGACTGGATAGACGATCCTCATGATGCGGCGTGAATGGATGTTAAGAACCTCAGTGATTTGATGCTTTGTTCTGACTTGACTGACTGGTAGACACCGCTGCATTGCAAGAATGTAACGCCGTTGGTATTCAGGGTCGAGGTTGTAAATACCAAGGCAAAAGGTTGGCTCGATCGGGCGAAGTTTGTGGACGAACAACTTTTTCAAAGATTCCTCCAGATGAGGGATAAGTACCTTGATCTTCTCCCAACGGTTATGTTGTTGTTGAGGAAGGGGAGGAAGATCAGAAGCTGTCGTTGGAGGAGTAGTTGTCGGTTGATCGGCAGAAGTAGACTCGGGTCTTGTTGATGATGTTCTGGCGGGTTGAGCATAGTGAACGGGGGTTGCTCCATATAGATTTTGGAGCAGGAACTGATCATAATCAACATTGTCGTCCTCATCAGTGGGAAAGACCAAGTTTACCTGGAGATTTACGGCACTGGCAGCTTTTTCGTACCATGCATCTTCGGTCTCCGGGTTGGTCTCACACGCTGGATCTATCATGTCCAGTATCGGTCTGTCTGACGAGTCAAATTCGACCAGTTCCTGTGTTGAACCCTCGGGCTTTTCAACCGTCGGGTCTTCTTTATCTGAGATGTCCATATCGATGACCATCTGGGCTAGAGGCAACTCGGCTTCTGGTTCGTCTGTTGTAGTTGCCGCAGTTGGGGGTTCCTGATGAACCGCAGATGTACCTTCAGTGTGGAGCAGGGAGGCGGTCTCGGTTAGACGTTGTCGCTTCTCCCCCTCACGATGATCAGGATCCTCTTGGTCATCGTGCCTACGTTTGAGACCGCCGGCTTGACTCTTACAAGTGTCTTCGAGTGAGCGGACCCTCTCAGACAGCGTGGCAAGCGCTTTGTTGTAGTCGTTGAGGGTCGAGTCAATGGCGTCAAGACGTGATGTGATGGACGAAGTAGGAGCAGTGACCTGGGATCGTAGAACGGAGATCAGGTCTGCTTCAGCAGATGCGGTAGTGTCGGATTCCTGGAGCAGCTGGGCTAAGAGCATCGTCTTTAGAGTATCCACCGAGTAAGTAGGTCGCGGTTGAGGCGGTGGGTGCACAGAGACAGATTCAGTGCTGACGAGAGGGCTCTTTCCTTTGAAAGCATGCGTCGCTTTGGCAATCTCAGCGGCTACATGTTCCTGCATTTGTTTCTCCATAACCTGTTGGACAGCCTCAAGGGTGCTGTCCAGAGACCCTTTTGACACGAAGTCGGATAAAATAACACCGGGCTCACTTAGAGTACCCGTTGAGGCGTCCACCGTAGAGGTAGATCCACCTAAGTTCACAGCTGGCGTGATGTTGACTGTGGTAGGATTTCCGTCCAATCCTCGTGTTCCGGCAGTCGGAGACACTATAGACGTTCCGGTCGGGTCACTAAGAGTCGCGACGTGGTGTTGTTCCTCATCAAGTGTCCTAGGCGAAGAATGTTCAGTAACAATAGGCTCTAGACTCGATGGTGCACACAAAGAAGTCGAGACCGGGGGCTGCTGGTCTCTTATTTCAACACCAGCACTCTCCGAGTGAGAGACCGGTGGAAGTTGTGCTTGTTCCCCGTGTGATATTGAAACATCCGTCTGTTTTGAGACGGATGAGTGGCTATGGGGGGGTGTGCAATTGCTCCGCTGGGTCCACGGAGGCTTCTTCAATACCCCGTCCCAACAGATGAGACGGGATAGCAGATGTGGCAACCCGGATATCACTCGGTTGGGGTCGCTCTTGAGCCTCGTTATCTTTACGGCTCGATCTTTCCTGGTTCAACTTTGAACGCAGTTCTCTCCGTCTCGCATGATCTAACTCATCACCTGTGTCTCCCTCAGATGCCCTAGTGGTAGGTCCGGTTCCAGTATGTGGAGGGGAGTCAAGTGGGATGCCAACGGTAAAATCAGGGTTGGGTCCGATACCGTGAGGGATATGCGTCAAGCGGATGTTGCGGTCGGTATCGGAGTCCGTGGAGTCGGATTCCACGTCTTCGACATGGGTACTTGGAGAAGGGGGTTCGGTTATATATGGTTCGGTGGTGTGATGTAGGCGTGGTCTCGAAGAAGGACCTGGTTGGGCTGAACTGGAACCGGGCTGCGATTCCGCTGCACCACCTACACTCGCTCCCCTTCCTCTCAAAACTAACGTTCCCCACCCGACAGCACCTGCTTGTCGGGCCCTTCCACCTCTCACTCTTGGACCCTCACGTCGCTCGGGTCTATGTCCCTGGGCAGGTCCCTCCGGCTCTGGCTGGACCACGGGATTTCCTAACTCTCCCCTATAAGCAACTACCCCCGGTGCAGCGGGATCGGCTATGGCTAGTAGGGCGGCAGGAATGGGTGAGGCGACCGCATCGGATGGGTTGCGGATCACCATGAATTGTAGGTGGCGTATGGGACATACCGGATGTGTGAGTCGTCGTGGAATGGTGGGATTGGCATCCATGTGTTGTCGAACGGCAAGCGAAAGGAATCGCGGATATGGAAGAAACTTCTTCTGTTTGGTGCCGTCGATATGTCGGATGGTGGTCACAAGTTCACGCCAGATGATCATGGCGAAGTCGACGTGGCGGTTGTAGCACACGGCGTGAACAAGGCGGAGAAAGTCGCCGGTACATTGGTCAATACCTTTCCATCGGGCGGATAGGCATCGGTTGAGAATAGTGAAGAGCGTGTACCAAATAGGCGCCAAGTACTTTCGATTGAAGACCGATGGCCGTGGAAGGTCGGAGTTGTACCCAAGAGCACGCATTTGGGCGCAGAGAGTCGCATCGTTAATGGCAGGATCGTACCGTTCATGGTTGTTGGCAGTGGCCTCAGGCAGGGATAGTAAACGGCGAAAAGAATCTGGCGTCAGTGTAAACGGGTGGTTGTCTATTCGCGCTGTGATGGTCTGAGTGTTGCCAATTGTGCGGACTTGCGCCGTCAGCCAGACTTGTAGAACGTAGAGCAAGGGAACGTCGGCTGTGCGAGTGAGTGCCTCAGAAATGGGATGGCGCATCAGAATGTCGAGTATGACCTGATGTTGGGGGTTTGGTCTGAAAAGCGCCGGGTCGAGGTAGTGGTTGTTCGCCTCTAGCTCGATGCCATGGTCAGGGTCGACCAGTGCAGCATCAGCTACTTCGTCTATAATTTCCTCCTCCTGAGGAATTTGTTCTTCCGGGTTTTGTTGTTCCGCCATTTGAAAATCTGCAAAGGAGCACACGGTTAGGATCATAATTAGAATTACAAGTGTAGGTGCGTACCTTAGCTTTGAATGGCTCAATCTGAGATAGATCGAGGACTGGTTTTGATAAAAACAGGCAAGAACTGGACAGCACAGGGCACTTTTCCGAACAAAATGAAGTGTCCGGATAACATGATTTGTCCGGATGGCAGAGGAGTCCGGATGATTATACGAGTGTCCGGGTAAAATTGAATTACCCGGACAAGGTTCCCTGATAAAGTGAGTATTCCGGATAAAGGCGTTGTCCGGACTCCAAACTCATCCGGTAGTTGAACTTACCGGAAACCATAAGGTTTCCGGACAACTAGGTTTCCGGTATATTGAGAGAGTCCGGATGTATCATCAAACACATTGAGTATGTCCGGATAGAAGCGCATGTCGATGATGGTGTCCGGACACGATGAGTGTGTCCGGACGAAACGCCTTGTTGAGAAATCGACCAAATCTAGGTTTAAAGGCCAGTGTAAATGCACATAAGTAGACCAAATAGCATTCTAGACTACCCTTGGTCATTCCCTATCAATCTTACGCCGAAAGAACCCCAAATCGTGTGGATCCGAGGTGTGGTGTTCGGGTTTAACAATCTCGATCAAACCGAGGTTTGATTGAGAGGCAATAAGAATCGAGATTCATATAATAAAGATGTAGTGGGAATCACGAACAACATACCTGAGTTTGGAGTGAAACGTGTGCGTGAATCGTGCGATTGAGGAGAGTCCGAGCGAGAGAGAATATCGATGAGGGTTTAGGGTTTGTGCAAGAGAAACCGGGTAGAATGAAATATGAGGTACCCGGGTGTCTTATAGGACCCGGGTGTTGTCCGGAGAAGTTGACCGACCCGGGTCTGTCCGGTCCGGATACTGTCCGGACAAACAGAGGTGTCCGGACATCCTCAAGAGTCCGGATAACACTGTTTTGGCAATTTCCGTAGAATGTTCAGTAAACTGTGCTGCCAGGGATCTTTCTCTCGCTCCCCCTCAAATTGAGCATGGGATTGCCATTGCTCCCCCTCGAATCGTGCAGTAGGGTGCAAGTGAGGGATCCGACACACAAAATTTTGAGTGTTGGATAGAAAACGTTGTGTCGCTCCCCCTCAAGTGTAGACCAAGGTGGACTTGGGAGTGCCCACACACATAAAAAACTGTTGAACTATTTAAGAAAAACTGTGTGTGACGCTCCCCCTCAACAGATTAGAAGACTTACCTGATATGGCAGTTAGCTCCCCCTGAACACATTAACAAATGGTGAAAGCACAGTGATCGGGAATTAACAAACAAACGACGGTATTGAATAAAAGAAACACACGAAGAAAGAGGAAAAATAGACGAAACTACCTAACAAATACAGAGACTAAATCTACCTGTGTTACTGAGGCAAGTAGAATACCAGTGCGAGGAAGTGTTTGCTCAATCGTCCAGAGTGTTGACACCGGATGATAAGTAGACAGTTACTCGTAGAGGTATGGAACTTGACAAGGGTATACAAACGGATTAAGTTTTCAGGTTTAGCATACCTAGCTTGAACACCAGAGTTTTAAAACGCTTTTCGTCCAAGGCTTTGGTAAATAGGTCTGCCAACTGATTCTCAGTATTTACGAAGTAGAGTTCGACAGTACCTCTCTCAACGTGATGCTTAATGAAATGGTACCGAACGTCTATGTGCTTTGTCTTGGTGTGCTGGACCGGATTGCTTGAGATAGCAATAGCACTCTTTGAGTCACAGTAGATCGGGACCTTGACATACGTGAAACCGTAGTCCTTGAGTTGTGTCCTCATCCAGATGTCTTGGGAACAGCAGCTTGCGGCGGCCACATATTCTGCCTCGGCAGTTGACGTTGAAACGCATTGCTGCTTCTTTGATGCCCAGCTTACTAGACTATCTCCCAGGAACTGAATGTGCCCCGAGGTGCTCTTCCGATCCATCATGCAGCCCGCATGATCTGCGTCAGAATAAGCTGATAATCCAAAACCTGTCTCTTTCGGGTACCATAGGCCAAGATCAGCAGTACCACGTAAATAACGAAAAATTCGTTTAACAGCAGTCATGTGAGACTCTTTGGGGTTGGATTGATACCGGGCACACAGGAAAGTCGAGAACATTATATCCGGTCTACTGGCAGTTAGGTACATTAATGAGCCAATCATTCCTCTATACAGCTTCTGATTCGCATCCGCTCCATTGGGATCGGCGTGAAGCTTTGTAGTAGTCGCCATGGGAGTTTTCATTGGTGAGGCCTGGTCCAATTGGAATTTCCGAAGAATATCCCGAATGTATTTGGACTGGTTAATGAATATTCCGGTCGAAAGTTGTTTAACTTGTAGACCAAGGAAAAATTTCATCTCACAAAGCATACTCATTTTAAAATATTTTCCCATTAGTTTGGCAAAGTTCTTGGCATATAGAGGATTGGTAGAACCGAAAATAATGTCATCAACATATACCTGAGCCAAGACGATATGACCTGCTTCATTCTTTATAAAAAGAGTAGAGTCAATTGTACCTCGTGTGAAGCCTTTCTCTAATAAGAACTTAGAGAGTGTGTTGTACCACGCTCGCGGGGCCTGTTTGAGACCATATAGCGCTTTGTCTAAAATGTAGACATGGTCAGGCTTCGATTCGTCGACAAAACCTTCTTGTTGTGACACATAAACTTCTTCTTCGAGATCGCCGTATAGAAAGGCTGTCTTCACATCCATTTGGAAGACGGTGAAGTTCTTGTGCGCGGCATATGCTAGAAACATGCGAATTGCTTCGATTCGTGCCACCGGAGCATAGGCTTCATCAAAGTCAATTCCCTCTTGTTGACGATATCCCTTAGCCATGAGACGCGCCTTGTTGCGGATAACAATACCGTCTTCGTCCTTTTTGTTCTTGAAGATCCACTTGGTGCCGATCACCGTTTTGTGTTTTGGACGTGGAACCAACCGCCACACTTTTAGAGCTTCAAATTGATTGAGCTCTTCTTGCATGGCAATTATCCAGTCCGAATCTTCAAGCGCTTCACGTACGGTTGTTGGCTCTATCTTGCTTAAGAAGCCGGAGAAGAGACAGAAGTTGGCGGAAGCGCCTCGCGTACGAACGGGTGTAGAGGGATCACCGATGATTTGATGGAGAGGATGTGCCTTCGTCCATTTAGTGGTGTGTGGAAGCAGCTGTTGGGTGGAATGAGAGGTGTCCGGATCCACATACGAACCAGATGGGAGGTCTTGTACGGCTTCGAGAGTAGCAGGTTGAGTTCGTGGAGGAGGTGGGGAAGGATTCGCCAATGGTTCCACAACGTCTGTTTCCGAGGAATTCAGAAGTTGATCGTCGGTTGTCGAGGAAGACGAATCTGTAGGAACGATCTCAGGAACTGGTTTTGGGTCCTCCGGGGGAATCACAGGAACAGGTGACTCAGGCGATGACGGCTGATCTGTCTCCATTGTTTTAGAAGGCGAGCTTCTAGAAGGCGGTGGACCAGTGAGGTTGTCCAAATCTTCAAGACGAGCAACTTCAATCCGAGGAATAGCTGAGACAGATGGGGAAGCATCAAAGATGTCATCATAAAAATGCTCAAACAATAAATCTAAAGCAGAATAAGTTGCATTCGATGAAGATGCACGATTTGGATTTACTGTCATTTGTGTAGATCCCGAACTGGAAGGTCCGGAAGCTAACACACCAGTTAAACCGGGTTCTGAACTGCGATGTTCAGAAGCCAAATCTGCGGCTTCGTCGAATGTCACGTTTATGCTCTCAACAACGGATTTAGTCCGTGTGTTGTAAACGCGATAAGCCTTAGCCTGCATTAAGTAACCGATGAAGACTCCTTTATCCGCTTTGGGGCTTAGTTTGCCGAGATCATCTTTGTCGTTCAGTACGTAGCATGTGCATCCGAACGCGTGAAAGTAGCCAATAGTCGGAATGTGATTATTCATGATCTCGTAGGGCGTCTTGTTGAATCGCTTGTACAGAATCGTGCGATTTTGCGTGTAACAAGCTGTAGACACTGCTTCAGCCCAAAGATATAGCGGTAGATTGGCTTGGGAAAGCATTGTGCGTGCCGCTTCGACTAGGGTACGGTTACGTCTTTCCACCACACCATTTTGTTGAGGAGTGCGTGCGGCAGAAAAGGTGTGCAAAATTCCTACGGAGGAGAGATAACCGTCCATCTTGGAATTCTTGAATTCCGTCCCGTTGTCGGTTCTGATGGATTGAACGTGTTGACGCTTGTTCAACTGGACCGTCTTGAGATGCTCGATGATGATCTCAGGAGTTTCATCCTTTGAGCGGAGAAACATCACCCAGGTGTAACGGGAGTAATCGTCCACTATCACCAGAACGTACTTTCGCTTGTTGATACTCGCAACACGCATCGGTCCACACAAATCCATGTGAAGAAGTTCGAGAGTCCGTGAGGTGCTGGGAGTGTCCTTTGGTGGATGGGATGCACGCTTCATCTTTCCCTTCTCGCATGCCTCGCACAGATGATCCTTCACGAACTGAAGGTTGGGCATGCCTCTAACGTGTTTGCCGAGCACCAGCTGATTGATGTTTCTAAAGTTGAGGTGCGAGAGTCGTCGATGCCAGATCCAAGCTTGGTCGGAAGAGGCCTTTGACAGAAGGCAGACAGGGTTATCAACTGAGAGGGCTGAGAGGTCAATGGTGTAGAGGTTGGTCTTGCGATGCCCAACTAGAAGTGTCTCACCGTCGTCGGTGAGGATTCTACACCTTGTCTTTTTGAAGCTGACCTCGAGATCTTTGTCGCAGAATTGACCTATGCTGAATAAATTGTGGCCCAACCCTTGGACGTGTGACACCTTTTTGATGGTGATCTTATCATGGACGATGTCGCCGTAGCCCACAATCGGCGACCGTTCGTTGTTGCCAAATCTCACGTCTCCTTGATATTCTTCTTTGTAGTTCGTGAGAAGCTCCCTCCTTCCGGTCATGTGTTTGGAGCATCCTGAATCTAAGTACCACACATGACCGCCCTGCAAAACAAGATTAGAGAAGTTTAGGTACCCAAATTTGATTGGGTCCTGGAGGGTTAGGAGTGGCTCCCTTTGAAGAAACCTGTTTGGGCACATTTTTCCTTTTAGGTGAAGAGTTTACACCTATCGGGGTTGCAGAGTTGTGCGTCTGTCGCCTCTTAGGTGCAGATTGTACACCCGCGAGAGGAACAGGTTTTGTTCCAGGTTGCCTTTTAGGAGCCGGTTTAACCCTGGTAGGAGCAGTCCATCTAGGATTGGATCTAGCCTCCCGCCGTGGTTGAACCATTGAATGATTACCCCATTTATGAGATGGATTGTTCTTGTAATTACGGGGACTGCGTTTTGCATAGAGATTATGTACACAAGATGGTGCATACCAATCATTTTCCAGAATGTCATAAAAGTTATTCCCACCACAATTAGAACAGCAAAGTCAATTATGTGATAAACGAATCAAGTGTTGAAGAGAGTTTAGTTTAACAGGAAAAGACACTACTTTTTCCAAACTAGCTTCAAAATCATTCCAACCACAATTTGAACAACACACGCAATCATGCAATAAGCGAGCCAAATGTGGAAGAAAATTCACTTTAACCGGAAAAGAAACTTCAAAATAATACTGATGATTCCAATCACTACTGTCTTTCTGTATTCTAGAATTTAAAACATGGGGAAAGGACTTTGATGCATCCTTCTTGACAGAATCCTCCTTTAGCCACTTTGGTGTTTCTCGTCTAGCTTGACCATTTTTATCTGCAACAGCAGGTACAGAATGATCAGTGACTTTTGAAGGAGTTAGAGGTTTAACGGGAACTGGTTTAGTCTTTTGCTTTGACTGTGACGTAGTTTGGAAAACAGGTTTGGATTTTAAAAACTTCGTCACAGCTGGGGCCTTAGAGTTTGAAGAATCACCCTTTTCAAAATTGACTTTATGAGTCACAACCGGGGATAAAAAATCTGTGTGACTCGGAAGAGGTTTGTCGAAAGGGAACGACTCGAACTCTCCCTCATCATCACCTTCTGAGTTCATGAATTCAGAAAAATTTACTTCAGGAATGTCGGGACTTGGACTGGTGGAGGAAGGCGAGGAACTCTTCGTGCTTGTGTGCTTTGGGGAATTTGGTGCGGAAGCTAAGAAAAAATCATAGTTCAAATTCCTTAAAACACTCTCGTCTTGAGAAGCATAACCGGTTTATGAAGTGGAAATCTTGTCTAAATAAACTTTGCACGAAGATTTGTCAGATGAATTTGAGGAAGATTCGGGTGAAATCTCCTTTTTAGATTGGAGTCGGTCAATTTGCTCTTGAAGCTGACCATTTTTCGCATATTCTTCCATCTTTTCTGTTGCCAAAGCAAACAGTTGAGATGTAAGTCGATGGATTTCACTCCGAAGGATCTCCTGTCCTTCATCAGACACAGCTTCGGTTTTGACCGGTTGTTGTTTCTCAAGTTTGTCAAGTAAAGCTTGCTTTTCTTTTGTCATTTCAGACAATTTAGATGAAAGCGTATTGATTTCCCACAGAAAATTTTCCTTTGCTTCACTTGTCATACCATCGGTTATCTCAACTTTGAGTTTCTCAAGAGCTTTGTTTAAATCGTTCTTCTCAATTTGAAAAACCAGCCGTTCTCTTTCCAATAACTCCTCCAACTTTACTATCTTTGCTTCCAAGATGAGAGGGGGAACATAGAGTTTAAACTCATCCGTCTCAGTCTTGGTTGCTGGTGCTACATCCTCATCCTTCTTGGAGGAATCCTTGGGTGTTGGCACTTTGTAGGGGTCGAAGTAGTCATTGGAAAGGTACTTTTTGTTCTTTTGATAAGAGTAATTTAGAGGTTCATAGCAAAATGGAAGTTGAATTCCGAGTTTGTGTGTGCGCTTGTATTCCTCTGTTTCCTCTTCTTTTTCAGGTTCTAGGGGACCAGTCCACTTGATTTTGTACTCCGGGTACTTTGTAGATAATCCATAATAGGCAAAATCGTACAAAATGGGTACATGCCATCTTCCCTTATTTAAATAGTGGGGATTATCATATCCGATTCCCCACTCTTTGTTAAAATATGTGAACTCTTTGGGTTTGTTCAGGAAAATGGTTTGATCTGTTTGTCCCCTTTGGTGGAGTTTGGTTTCAAGGTTTAGGATTTTAGCCACATACTCCTTGTGTTGAACTTGAAGGGAAGAACATTGATAAATAATGTCTTCTTTCTCATTCAAGCACTGATCAAGCTGACGCTGAAGTTCAGATATTCTGGCCCTTAAGTCTTTGGGTGCTAATGAAAGAATTTTGCATTTATCCTTTAAATCAGCATTTTCAGACTTATACTTCTCAGTTAACTTTATTTGAACATTAAGCTTTTCTGTTAGATTTTTAATTTCAAGCTTTTGTTCTTTAGAAGTGGCCTTAAAGGATTCAGTCTGACCATAAAATGATTGCATAGCACTTAAAAAATCTGGTTGACAAGATTCACATACCTGATTTGCAAGTGCAGCTGCGGTTTCCTCATCAGTGGAGGAATGATATCCCATGAAGGCATTAGCAACTTCATCTTCATCTTCATTGTCAGATCTTTGCAGCCAGTAATCATCCTCAGCGAACATTGCTTCTCCAGTCGCCTTTTGTTTTGCTAAAGCTAGCTTAGCCTCGTAGTAGTGGACATTCTTCACTGTAGGCTGGCGGCAGGCTTTGGCAAAGTGACCAAGTTTCCCGCAATTATAGCATTTCACGGGCTCATCTTTCTTCTTGCGGTCAACTTTCTCAGTCTTTTCCTTCTTTTTAGTCTGATCTTGCTCATCAACCTTCTTCTTACCTTCGTATCTGTCTTTGTAGTCATGACGCTTGTTGGCAGAAGTGGAGTAACGCTGACCATTAGACGTTGGTTTCTTGTAAAACTGTTGTTGCTTGAAGGTCTTTGTCAGGAGGGCAATGGCTTTCATGAAGTCGTTTACTTCACTATCAGAATCTTCATCTTTCTTCTCTTCCGGTTCAGAATCAGAAGAATTATGCTTTTGAGCCCGTTCGGTGTGTCGGCTCGAAGATCTTCCCTTGTTAGTGGCAATTAGAGCAATGGGATCAGCTACAGGCTTGGGTTCAGTCTTCTTTTCGACAAGCAGTTCATTCACTTCATCTTCATCCTGAAGAAGTGTCTCATAGAGTTCATTTATGACGATTCTTTCAATCAGGTTGTTATGCCTGACATGAGAAGCAAAAACTTTCCATTCGGGTAAGAGATTGTTGAGGAACTTGAGAGCATTCTCAGTGTTCGACCTAACTATCCCATTCTTGTTCAGCTCATTGAGTAGAGAGTAGAAACGTTCATAAGCCTGAGTAAGAGTCTCGCCAGGACGCTGCTTGAAACCATCGAACTTGGTTATAGCAGTATTGATCTTCAGCTGATTTCCCACTGCACTTCCACGCATCATTTTGGCAACTTGGTCCCACATGCCTTTAGCCGTGGCTTTGTAGCTGTCGATGGCGGTGTAGATAGAATTGGGAAGAGCTTGTACCAGATATCTCTTTGCCTGTTTCTCCCCTTCTATCCTCCCTCTTTCAAACTCTGTCATTTCGACAAAGGACTTTTTCTCTTTCTTGGGTCCAGCACTTGCAGTAGCTGCAATATCCTTCATTGGTGGCGCGATGGGACCTTCTTCAAGAGCTTGCTTGATGAACTCATAGTTGTCCTTTGATTCAATGAAAATCATGAATCTGTCGCGCCATTGACTGTATTCGTTTGGGTATAGACATGGGGGCTTGGTGTCGGTACCAATTGCAAGTGCATCATGAGAAATAGACATCTTTGGTTGCAACGGAGTGATCGTCAGACGGGTATATCGATTCGAGATGAGAACCTAACGCAAGATTCTAAGAGTGGAGTCCTAACGCAGGTTCTAAAGTGGACTACAGTGGTCTTACCGGATAGTAATCCAAGTAAGGTAGTGATCTGAAAGTATCTGGATTGGATTTACGAAAACACAGCTCAAAAAGTGCAGAGTTGTCCGGATAAGCAGGAGTTGTCCGGATATCTTGAGTTGTCCGGATAACCAAGGTTACCGGATGCTCTGAAGATACCGGATGGCAGTAACCGGAAAATCAAGACTTTACCGGGTACTTAGAAGTTTCCGGAAAGAATGATGTGTCCGGATACTTCGATGATTCCGGGTAAATGAGGATTTTCGGATAAAACGAATTCCAGATACTTTGAGTTGTCCGGAACTAGATTACCCGGAAAAATAGAAATTTGAAAGACTTACCCGGATGATTGACTTACCCGGATGGATGACTTACCCGGAAAGATGACTTGTCCGGATGGAACCACAAACGTCCGGACACCTTGATATGTCCGGAAAACGCGGCTGTGGTGTCCGGACTCTGCGGCTGTTTTGTCAAAATCGATCGAAAATTCCACTAGGGTTACTCTAATGTGTTCTTGAAAGGTTAGAAACAATCCCAAGCACAAAACAACAATGACCCAATCGATTTTAGAGCAAAAACAACACCTTTTGATAGCAAAAATCGAATTTTTGAGTAAGAACACTACCAAAATTTTAGAACTTGTTTTGCAAAATTGACCAATCAAACGAACGAATTAGGATGTGAAATTTTGCAGAAACTCTTAGAATGATAATGCTAACACAACCTAATAAGTGAAAACAACTGATTTTGATTGAATCAAAAGTCAAGAATTCAAGAAAAAATCAGACGAGCAAAAGTCAAACTAACCAGAATTTTGATGAATTCAAACCTTGGAATCGATCCGTCCGTCTGCTCTGATACCAATTGTAGGATCCAGATCCGTGCAACAATCGTGTTTATGTGAATAAGAAATATGAACGAAGAATTTAGTCACAAAGGCTGCCCACTTAGCTATTTGATCAGAGAATAATCGTTACAATACTGAAAGCTAAATGAGACAACTAACTCCTTTTCTAAGCTAGTTGCACATTATATATGTTGGGCCCGTGGTAACAAGCCCACGGCCCGTTCACTATGGACTAAGATTAAGGAAATACAAATTACACCCTTGAACTTTAAATCAACATATAAAACCTGCCCTAACAACACACATAATGGATACTATCTTCTTCATACTAACCATAAACCAACATGTTGAAATAAAGTCACTTCATGACTTTGTCTTTACCAAATCCAGTTGAACCGCAGAGACGTGTCCATAGAATTTACCCGAACAAGTTATCATCTCCCCTTGACTCACAATGAATTCAAAAGCAAACTCATGTAATTCAAGAATGTATGACACATCTCCTTTCAGACCAAAAATTAACGATGCACACCTACCTCGGTTCTGCTAATTACTTTATTCCTATACGGGTCACCAAAACCTCTTAGGAAAACACATAGCTACAGTAGCTATCTTCTACTTTCATAACGCCCATAAATGGTGTTCCATCCCTATGCCGAGTACATACCTTTTTCCCGAACGACCTCTTACCTCCCTACCAGGATTCCCAACAGGACCTCTTCCTTTTAGTACATCATGACCAAAATTACACTTGCGACACTTTCTTGAAGAAGGCACAATACTTACTTCGAACAAGGTCTAATTATAAGACCACTTCAAAACTCGGCCTCAGTGCCAAAACATTTCCTCCCAAAATGTAACAACGTTACTTACTAACGTGTCATTATTAGAAGTACCTCTACGACTTCGAAGTTTTACCCTAAATATAACCATTCTTAATACCAGAACCGTAGTCTAATTCATAATAATATGGACATTACTAAAATAAATGTCCGAGACTCTTGTTATTCATCGTCCTCCTTTAACTGGGACACTAAGGTCATACCTCGACCATAATCGGCTCAACCGACAAAGTTTATTCTCAGAACCCTTCCTTGTCCTTAATCGTAATATACTCTGCGACCTAGCGAGTTCATATCCTTCATGCGTGACACACAATGACTTAATTCATTTGCATACTTGAAAATCAATAGGCACGATAACACGAAACCACTTTGAGTATGCATGACACAACACCACCCAAATTAAATAGTAAACATAACGACCTTAAGGATCACTCACTTGCAACTCCACGATAAATCATCACTTTCCCCAACCGAATCAAGGTCGGCACAAACAAAAATACATTCAATGACACATTTCCAATACGACTAGAAAGTTTTGGAACGAAATCACTTATACGGAGTGAGTCGGTCGGCTCCTACAGTCATTTGTATGACAACAACGTGCTGATACTCATTTCAATTATAAAAACTTTGCAATAAAATGTTTTACATGATTTTCGCAACAAATATTATCTCAACAAGAAAAGGGTGAAATAATTCGCAAATTATTATGTTCGAAATTTTATCGTGCACGTAAAATAGTTCGTCTTTTTCTTTAAACACACGCTTGCACGCATCGACTTGTTTCCAAAACAAGACACTGGTTATGCTCGTATATATACATTTAACATGGAAGAGTTAATGTAACTCATTTAAAGACACAATGCATGAAACCAGATTTGCAAGTAAGTGTTTCTCTAATACACAAAAGAACGATATAATGTAATACATGCATGAGACTAGATTTGCAATTGAAGGCTATTGACTCTAACGACGTCCACCATTGTACTCTCAATAACTTATCATCAACCCTCAACTTTCGACCAACGATCACTTCCTCACCCTGATAACAACTTGTGGTATAGGTACTTCATAACCCACCTGTTTGACCACTCCATACCGTTTTCGCATATACCAATGACCAACAAGTCATGCGGTCTAACTCTTTGACTGATACCGGTCGATAAACGATCAACTACTTCACATCCTTCTCATACGCATACTTCAATCCAACATTGATATCTTACCTTCATCATCCTTGCTACTACATCGCTTGACTAAAAGTCAAGGGCTCATTTTCTTCACCCGATCTTGATTCGAAGCTTTAGAGATCCCAACACAGTTCTCCTTTTATCCCCAATGATTGACACATCAGTCCTACGAATGGGGACTCACTAGAAACTAGGAGCCTACCCTTATTCCGTCATCCATCCCTTTCGAACCTAAGAAGTTCTATCTTTAGTTGATGCGTTAACGTCCCGAAAAATACTCCTGTTAGGATACATCCCATTCAACTGGGGCCTCCACCCTCCTCCTAGAAGGTGTCATCATGTACACCATGAGCGACCTCACGTATCACATCAGAACCATTGCCATCACCGTAAGGTTAGAATTTACTCCATACTATTCCCCTTCCATCGACTGTCTCGGTACTGGCAATCTTCCAGATATTACGAGCACTGGAATAACCACAAATAACGTACACTCAAATGACACCTTCGCTAAATAAGACAATTTAAGCACATACATGTACCTGTAAATTTGCAATTACACTGACCAGGTGTAACTTTAAATTTACCTTACATGACAGTTCTCACTACCTTATCTGTAATGCACCTAGAGTGATCTTAAAGGCAATCCCTATATCTCGGTTGTGTCCCCCATCATACAGTTTAAGTTTAGGTCCATTCGGTCACCTAAATCCCTTAAAATATGACTTTGATACCATTTGTAACAATCCAAACTCAAAACATGCAATACCATAAATTTAAATCCCAAAACGTGTCCCAATACATAACAATTCGATCAGAGTTTACAAAACTTGCAGCGGAAACAAACTTCCACAACCGAGAAACTAACTAAGCTAACATACTAAGTTAAAGAGAGCTACAATTCTCTAAATTCGATTCCTCCATCTCTACCTTCGAACCTTCTCTTTGCCCTTGGAGGAAGCTCCACTACCACTCTTGCCTGAAAATGGTTTTAGGTTAGTTAGACCATGAGGTCTAGTAAATTCCCTCCTAAATCAGTTTATACAGTTCAATGCAAAAAAAAGTAACTTTCTGCCCAAAGGGCCCAACAAATAATCCATCAACATACAAGGGTATTCGCACAGTGTTCATAGACCACCACCACATATGATAATAACCGCGATCGGGGCCCAAGCAGACTCCTCTTACGCCTCCGGGACCAAAGCAGACTCCCCATCCCCACGCGTGCCAGAAACAGATTCTAAGCTCACTGGGTCAATAATTCAACTCCCAAGGGATTGTTAAAATCCTAAGGTACACTAATTCCACTGTGCAACCCGACTCCACAAAAGCATACCAAGCAAGGCTAGAAAACATATAGCAATGCATGTATCTTTGTAAAAACAGTTTATAGCATGTGTGCATAACGTTCTCAAAACATATAATTCATGCGAGGAATTTATAATGAGTTTATAAATAAAATCATGCTCGCATATCATACCATATTCAGCAATGAAAATGTTTAACAAACAACAACGTTTAACAAGTCATCTCATTTAGAAAAAGGTGCAAGGGAATTCACCTGAAAGCAATGAATCCTCCTAACGCCGAGCCTTACTTTTGATCTGACCGAAAACCTACGAACGGCCAAACAGTAAATGAGATTCCATGTAAGGAGTCCAAAATCCAAACACAATAATTCAACCCGGGTTCTCTCCTAATCCGGACCCCTTATCTGGATTATCCCGAAATCCGGACGCCCCAACTATCCGGAAACTTTAACTGGATTCGACACGGTATCCGAATATATACATAGATCTGATCGGATTCCCATATAAATCCGGACGGCACGCCCGAATCTCTTATAAAATCTGGACAACCACTTACCCGGATTCTACCCACTTTCCAGATGAGTACTACCGAATTTTGTCATTTTCCAGATCCATTAGTTACCAGGCTTCCTACGTATCCGGACAAACCATCCGAATTCCCTTAGGAATCCGGACAACACGTATCTATCGGAAATCACGACTTTTCCGGACAATTCTTACAGGATTTCACCCAGTATCCGAATAACCCCAATCCGGACAGAGCGATTTCCAGATGGACGAACAATGCATCTGATTTTCTTCCTTTTTATTACAAAGAGAGGGTTTTCACCCTAAACCATTCCAATACTTAAGGAGAGTAATACTTTAACTCATATTAACTATTTCACATCGATTTCTGCATATTAGCAACCCACTTTGATGCAAATAAACCCATTATTCTCAAAGATTCCCAAATATGAGAACACATGTTGTTTATAAATCCTTAAGCTCAACCCAAAACAATCATTCGATTCAGGAAATCGATAAGAAGATTAGTATATTACCTTGATGTTGATTATTTCTCCAAGCAATCCTCTGACACGGTCACTTGCAACTTTCCAATTTCTCTTCTATTCTTTTGCTCCCGATTTGCAGCCGCCCAATTGCCAAAAGGAAATGAAATTAGGGATTTCCTCCCTTTTTATACCTTTATAAAATTACAACTTGGTCCGCCATCTTTCTCTTGTCCTTTACTTTGGCCACACTTCATACAAATAGATACACTTATGGCGCGATTATTACATTTGGACAAGTACAATATTCAGCATAGGGTAGCCATTGCTTATCACTCTCAAACCAATGGTTTAGCTAAATTTTCCAATAGGGAGATCAAGGGAATTCTTGCTAAGGTAGTCAAGTCACACCGAAAGGATTGGGGCTCCAAATTAGATGATGTCTTATGGGCCTACCGGACCGCTTACAAGACCTATTGGTATGTCCCCACATAACCTGTCACCTGTAGAGTTAGAGCACAAGGCTTACTAGGCCATAAAGGAACTTATCATGAGTTTGGATGAAGATGGAAAAAAGAGAACTCTACAACTTTGTGAACCGAAAGAACATAGGAATTTTTCCTATGAAAATGCTAAGCTTTATATAGAAAATACAAAAAAATGGCACGATATAAAAATTCTTCCAAAAGAGTTCATTAAGGGACAACAAGTCCTATTATTCAGTTCCAGACTCAAGTTATTTCCCGGGAAATTAAACTCTAGGTGGACAGGATCGTATCAAATTGCAAAAGTATATCCTGATGGTGTGATTGAGCTAATTGATCCAGGAAAAGGAACCACTTTCAAGGTGAATGGAGAAAGGGTAAAACCTTTTCTCGATCCTTCGATAATGATACAACAACGTTGAGGTTGTTCATCTCTCGGAATAAAATAGCATTTGTAAATTCTTGGATTTTTAATTAAATCCATGAATGATGTATATAATTTGTTTTGAAATATATATATATATATATAGAAAAAATATAATAAAATTTTATTTTGAGTTTAAGGTGATTAAAATAAAAAAGGGTCGGAATTTTTAGGAATCGGGATTTTATCGTAAAAGCATGGCCATCATCGTAATGGACGTAGCAAGTCACGTCCCAATCCCAAATTTTGATACGGACCGATATTTCGTGGGCTTCTAAACAATTTTTTTTACAAAAGATTTTTTTTGGGCCACACTTTCTCGGCCCAAGTCTAACTTGGTGATAAATATGATTTGAAAATGGCCGATCTCAATACAACTAAATTGATCCAATGCCAACTAAATTAGGAAGATTTAGTTAGATTTAACAAATCTTCATTTCACTGATTTTTTGATCTGTACCCTTTCTAATTTGTTTATACTGGACACGTGGTGAATAACATTAAATGTTCATCCCATCTTGGTAGTTTGAAGTGTACTTGATCGACTGATACATGTAGATAATGAGACAACCTTGTCCAAACAAATACCCAATTTCCTATCTGCACCCATCTTTTCTTCTCTATGACCTTTGTCGGAGTACTTCATCGCCACCGATTACTTGCTGTCACATCCATCGAGTCTACGATCGTCTCTATCTCTTTTGATGGTACCTTGTCGACCTCTCATCTTTCCCCTATAAAAGCAATGGTTGATTTCCCATGACAAGAACATGGTCAAATCGAACAATCCAAAACCCTTCTTCCACTGAAGAGGGTGACTCGTAGGAAATCTCGGGTGGAAGCAATACATATGACTGACGAGAAGGAGAGGCCAACCACAAATACCAACCCTGACGTTTCACCTACATAATCGCACACCAGCAACTCTTATCAATCATCTCTGCACACTCTCGGCTAAGCCGCCAAAGCCCTAGATCCCTCTCCCACTTCCTCCCGTTGCTCTCTGTCAGAACCCACCACCGACGATCCTCCATCATTTGTAGAAATGCAGCGTCGACCACACACCCCTGATCTGAACTCCTCACTTTACGCTTCATCGGAATTCTGCACATCCACCAGCGATCCGTTCGACTGAACCTTCCTTGCCACTGCCGATTTCCTTGGTCGATATGGCTCATCGTCGTCCATCTCTTGTACTCTAGTTGCCTCACCACCAGGTTTCCTATCCTTCACTACTCACCTCGAACCCCTTGACCTACAACCGCTCAATCCTCCGTCCCGTACGTTATTGTACTCAACACACGCGAGGACCCAATCCACAATCGACCCTCTGCCTTTCGTCCCATAAAACCCCCTCTTAAACCAAACCCCTTTTACCCACCCATTGGCACCCACTGCCGTCCTCGTTAGCCACCTCCTACACCTTCTACAACCCTAACACCACCTAACACCTCTACCCAACCCGCACGACCCACAACCCTAAATCAATATACCCGAGGGTTTAAGACCGTGGCTGTGAAACGAGTACAACCCATTAAGAAACGGAGGTTGTCACTGTTTGGGCAAAATTTCACTAGTATCGACCACGACCAAGACACTAAGAAACATTTATTACACTTCTTTTGTAACAAAGTCAAAACCATAAACATTTTGTCCTTTGACCACAGTTGAAATCGAAAGTTATCCACTTCACGACACTCGACCCTGACGTCGTCTAGATCACACGACCGCCGTGTGGAATCACACGACCTCGACCAACTAACGTATGACTCTTCTGTTATGATTTCATCATTTAATTCAGGTCAACGTCATTTATGACTAACGGATGAAACCGACAGAACAGTTATGAGCATTAATCAACAGAGACCATTGTGACCGTTACTAGAGGAATTCATGGAGTCATTAAATGCACTCGAAGACTATAAATACGAAGGCAAAGTCATCATTGGAACATCATCGAATTCTGGAATCACACTGCGTACTCAACAACGTCCGAAGCAAAGAACTTTCTTTCAAGTGATCGCTCTCGACGCACGACTTACACTCTCGATCTACAGTATTCGCACACGACGCACATTGTTCTTACATTTACAACACCTGTTACTTTACATTTAAAGTATTTCCTTTCATTTGTATTGTAATCCCTGTACGATCGACACCTGAAACAAAGGATATCGCCCCTGTTTGGCGACCATAGTACAGCGATGACTCCCACAGTCGTCCGCGGGTTTTTTCTCCTCGTTGAGGTTTTTCCCGCATCACCAAAATCTCTGCCTCTTTTATGTTTTTGTCATTAACGCATTGTTTTGTCGAACGATTCCTTTCTTTAGTTGTTAAATTCCACAATCAACCTTAAGTTATCCTTTTGGACGATATTTGGCATTAACAGTTTGGCACCATCCATGGGACCCCATCTAGAGAAAATCTTTGACAAACGTGCGTCTTACAAACGGTTTCTAAGACAAAAACAAACGAAATCCTCTAAGGACTAGAAGTAGCGTCAGCAGCACCCTTGCCCAAAGCTTCACCCTGGAGACCCTCGTCCACAACCTCTTCTTCCTCAGCCTCATTCTCATCGTCGGAGTCGAGATCCCTGTCGGTCCTGACCTTGGCTAAGAAGAAGGCTAGCTCCTCAGCTGCAGACGCGAGGGGATTCTTCCCCTACAAGTGTTGCCGTATGATCGCTGTTTGGGTAAAAAATCACATCCTCGACCGACGTGGGAAATTCCCTCGACATGACCCATGGACATTGATTACCCTAATCTACGACAATCATACCCCCGACCGACAAGGATAATACCCATTATTGCCATATCCCCGACACACGATAATTGGTTATTAAAAGACATATTGGGTCAATAGTCATCTTACATCTAATGATCGCACGTCACATGTCGCATGTCACGTATCGCACGTCGCACATCGCTAGTCCTACGTCACTAGTCTTATGTCGCCAGTTATGCGTCGCCAGTTGTTAATGCCAAAAATCGCACCAAAGGGACAACTTAAGGTCGATGTGGACTTTAACAACTAAAGAAAGGAATCTTTCGACAAATGCGTGCAACAAAGACAAAAATGTAAGTGAGACAAAGGATTTGATGACGCAGGAAAAACCTCAACGAGGAAAAAACCTGCGGACGACAGTGGATGTTGTAGCTGTACTATGGTCGCCAATCAGGGGCGATGTCCTTGTTGTTCCGGATGTCGATCGTACAGAGATTATAATACAAATGAAGGAAAGACTTCGAAATGTAAAGTACAGGTGCTTAGAATGTAAAAATAGTGTGCGTCGTGTGTGAAAACTATGTATAAACTGTTGGTCGTGAGCGAGAGTCTTGCGTCGAGAGTGATCTTTTATGAATGATCTCTTTGCTTCGAATGAATATTCTTCGAGTGTTTGCGTTTGCTTCTGTTGTTCGATGCTCTTGCTCTATCTCTCTCTGTGTTATTCGGTGTTGATCAGGTGTCTTGAACTGATGATTGAGCTGGGATTTTATAGTCTTCGGATGACTTTAATTGAATCATCAAGATCTTTGATGACTGTTGTAACGGTCGTCGTCTTCAATGTGAGTTTAAAAGCTCATAACTGATTTCGTCCGTTATAGCCGTTTGTCTATAAATGACTTTGACTCCTGCATTAAACACTTAAACAAATATAACAGTTGTATAACGCGTTAGTCGGTCCAGGTCGTACGGTTTTATGCGACGGTCGTACGGAACAGGCGACGTCGAGGTCAAGTGTCGTGAGGAACTCTCGACTTACCTTTTAGGAGGGATGGCGGAGGTTCTTTGGGTCTTTGTCGGGACCTTATCTTAATACAAGGTATAACTCATGACATGCGTCTTACCTTTTCTGGTCGTGGTCGAGACCTGTGAAATTTTGCCCAAACAGTCTGCCCCCAAAATTTGAAAGTAGGATGGAAAATTCGAATTTTAAATTTTGCTTGTCGGGTGCTCAGGGTCTTGTGTTAAAAATACCTTGGTCGTTTCGGAACTGAATTGGTTTAATTCTAACCGAATGAGAAGTCGAAGAGAAAACAAGGTCGTGACGTCATACTGACGTACGATTGTGCTTACCAGGTGTCGTTTCCAGGTGTCGTTGATCTATGCGGGTATGCGAAAGGATGGGGACGCGTGGCGATCATCAAGGGACTCGATCTGTCTCGATAAATAAGGACCTTGACAGATCATTTCCTTGTTATGCACTTGAAGTATTTGTTTGGGAAAAGATTCCGCCTCGATTTCTTACCTTTCCTCGTCCAGAATTTACCCAAATCTTTGAGAATCTTCGACTTAATGGGGTTTGCTCGAGGTATAAAGCGTCATCTTCCCTCCTTCGTTTTCATTGCTCTTTCTTTTTTCTTTGGTAAACAATGTCGTCCGAACCAGAGAGTTCTTTCGTGAGTCAAGAGGATTTAAATACCTTTAGGCATCTAGCAAAGATCCCTGCGGGGATAGAGCTGATTTGCCCAAGGAATACACGTCCTGGGAGTTGTCCTGAAGGATACTTCGTAATATATGAATACCCATTCAAAATAGGATTTGAATGGCCGTATTCGACTTTATCCAAAAATTTCATGCGATACTTTGGTTTGTCACCAGGGCAGTTGATGCCCCGACTCTGGCGAGTGTTTTTGGTTATCGAGCGATTATCTGCAAAGTGGGAGTCACCTATGACCCTGAATGATTTCTGGTTGGCTTATCAAGTCAAAAGAGACAAGAATTGGCGCTATAGCCCGTATTCCAAGTACAAGGGTGACCGTACCCTAGTTTTAAAAACCGGTGTCAATGATCGTGGGTGGAGGTCTCGGTACGTATTTGTACGTATCGCGTCGCTTGATATCAACAGCAACTGGATTCGTCCTGATTGGAACATGGGAGGTACGTTCTTTGATTTTAACATACGTCATTGTTTGGTTTTTCTGCTTTTTACTTACTCTCCGCCTTTTGTCGTCTTCAGAGATTCAGTTCGATGCCTTGAAGTCAAACGCAGGTTCCCAAGCCAAGATCGAGAGGTTCCTGGATCATAGTATCGATGATCGATCTTTCGTCGCGCGACAACCGGCGGCCGAGGACGAGGACGAGGCGGTGGACGGGGGAGACTCTGAAGAAGAAGATGAGGAAGGGGAGGATGAGCAGGAAGAAGCGACTGGTAAGCGTATCGTAGTCTTTATTTTTCTTGTTTATTTTGACTATCTGACGCTTTGTAAGTCTCTTCAGCAGTACTGTCTGTTAAAAGGTTGGTATCTAGGAAGAGAGGGGTGCAGATTATGCTTGCCCTTCGAGGCGAAAGATAGAATGTCTCGACAGCTGGGTCGAGAATTCCAAAGAAAACCAGGAAGACAGTCCTGAGGGAACCGTCTTTGAGGGTTGACGATTCGTCGAGAATTGTTACGCCTAAGAAGGCGAGGGCTTTATCCAGCCGTCCTGGCGTGATGGACGCGACACCGGCAAGTTCTGCGCTTCCGGCGACGGTGACGAAACCGGTGTCCAAGGTGTCGACCCCAACGTCTGCCGACAGGGCGAGGGGTCGTCGGCCGAAGTCATGACGGTCAACTTTACGTTGCCGTCTGGGTTTATGGCGGATGGTGTCCTAGACGGGACGGCGTTGTTTCCTCATCTGGGGAAATATTTGCTCCCATCTTTCAGGGAGCGCTTTCACGGAGTTCCTGCCAGAGAAATGGGATCTCAGGCTGCCGGTCTGGCGTTCACAGTAAGCGTCAATCTTTCATGACTTGTTTCGTCGCTGTCGTTTATCGTTGTCGTAATCCGTTGTTCATTGTCTAATGTATTCTCGTGTGTTTTCCGATGTTTCAGTCGTCTTTGGCATTGCATGCCGAGATGTCGATAGTCGAAGATCTGGTGGCGTCTGCTCATGAAAAGAGAAGATGTGGCGCTGGAAAAGGAGAGGTTAGCTCTGGACAGGGAGAAGTCGGCCTTGGCACGCGCCGACGAATTGGTCATTCAGCTTTTCGACGCCTTGCACGAACTAGAGGTTGCAAATCGCGTGAAGGAGGCGGCAGACGGGGGCCCTCAGGACGGGACTTCGGGCAAGGATGCGACTGACGTTCCTCCCACAGTTTAAAAAATTCACTTTCTTTGTTTTGTCGTTCGACCGTTGGTAGTCGAGTTCTTTTGAATGTAATCGACAGTTTGTAAATGAAACTTTGAACTTTTGTTTGAACTTGCGTTTTATATATTTGGTAAACAAATACCATATCAATTATGAAATTGAATCTGGAAATCATGCGACTAAGGCATTCATTGTAACACAATAACTGGAATGTAAGCCATAAGACTTTTAAATCATGTATATAAACATAAGCACATGCGACTGCAGCATACATTCAGAGTATAAAATTTTTCTAAGTTAAGAGACTTAGATCATGAGATCGTTTAGACTTTGCAATCGTACGACTGAGTCGTGCGATGAATTGAAATTGTGTGTTCCTGTAAAGGATGATCAAGTCATAGACTTGGTCGTTTATGTCATGCGACCTGGCGAAACTAGAGTCGTTTGATTATTGTCGTGCGATTCTGCGGAATAAACAATGTCAGAGGTTGGTCGTTGGCTAACCAACGACCCTCCGATGCTTAAGTCATGAAAAAATCGTATGAAAGAAGAAAAAGAAATTAGGAAACGTACCTTCTTAGATTCCTCTTTAATTAACGGAATATTTGCCCCCTGTCATTTAATATCTTATTCTTTCTAGGAGAGGATAGGTTTTAAATGACGGATCGACACAAAGATCTTGGGAAATGCCATCTAGGTGTGCATTGACTGTGTTTTCGCACGACAGGGACATATGGTCATTTTATTCTTGTAGACAAGGCATAAGTTTGTTTCTACGGATAGAAGGATGAACCTGTCGTGCCACATCTGCTAAGCGATTTACTTTCGTGGTTTCAGAGTTGATTTATAGCAGTCACGAGCGATTTTCGGCTCACTCTTGATTTCTTGGATGCCCCACGACGTAGGGAACTTCAGGGTCTGATGATATGTCGAGGGAACGGCTTTCATTTCATGGATCCATGGTCGACCTAGAATGATGTTATAGGCCGACGCACAGTCGATGACGCTAAACTTGGTCTGCTTGTTGACTCCTCCGGCATAGACAGGCATAACGATATCTCCAAAAGTACTCGTCGCTTCTCCATTGAAACTGACCAAAGTTGTCGAACGTCGAGTGATTTCCGAGCGATCGATTCCCATGGCTTTGATGGTGTCAAGGAAGATGACGTTCACTGAACTGCCCCCATCGACCAAGACTCGTCGAGTTAAACAATTACCAACCGTGAGTTGAATGATCAACCCGTCATGGTGTTTCTGGTACGAGTCGCCGAGGTCGTCTTGGTCGAATACGATTTTCATGGCTTCCAAATCCAAATCTCTTTTAGGCCTTGATGAACGCGGAATAGGCCGATCGTCTGGTGCCTGGCTGGCGTGACGTTTGGCTGCAGAATACGTCAGACCACAAACGTTTGAACCACCAGTGATGCAATTGACGACCTTTGCATGCTCAGGGGTTGACGGTCGAACATCGCTAGCTGGGGTAACGACGTCGTCAATGATGTCTTTGAGATTGCCCTTTGGGACTTGATACGCCAGCTCCTTTTTTAGAGCTATGCAATCATCTGTAGCGTGACCATGGTCGACGTGAAAGTCGCACCACTTAGATTTATCTTTCTTAACGTCGTCCTGATCGGACTTCGTTGGCCATCGAATAGTCGCCTGGGCGGTCTTCAGAGCTTCGACCAAATCTTTAGTGGACCATTTGAATCCGTAAGAGGATATCTTGGGGTATTGAGGAAATTTGGTCGCGGTCTTAGCCTCTGCTTTTGTCGTGAATCAGACGTTCGAGATCTGGCGGGCGGGCTCCATTTTGGAAATCGCTTTCGTCTTGAACTCTGGCTTCTTTACGCCTAACGACCTCTTGTCGTCGGTATGCTTGCGACGAAAGGCAGCGTCGTCCTCTACTCTTATGTATGCTAAGGTTCGAGCTCGGACGTCTTCGAAATTCTCCGGAGGATACTTAGTCAGGTCAGTGTACAAACCTGAACTGTCGTCCAGACCACGCTTATAGGCTTCGATCGCGGTCTTGATGTCACAATTTCGAATGCTGATCATCTTTGCATTGAATCGATTGAAATAACTGCGGATAGACTCATTGGTCTTCTGCACGACGTAATACAAGTCACTGGTCTACTTCTCCATCTTGCGACTGCTGGCAAATTGCTGGGAGAATTGATTAACTAATTCAGCGAACGACCCGATGGACTTGGGTTTGAGATTGATCAGCCATTGGAGAGCAGGACCAGTGAGAGTTGCACCGAAGCTTTTGCACATACAGACTTCCTGATACATGTGTGGGATTGAGATCGTCCACATGAGCTGCTTATACTGTGCGACATGCTCTGTCGGATCGGTCACTCCCGAGTACTTGGGCGTGAAGGCGGGGACATTGTACTTCTTCGGGACCTCGGCAGTTGCGATCTCATCGATGAATGGTGACGCCTGAAATCCTGATCGGGGCTCGATGTCGACGGGCATGGCTGCCCCAAGCAGCTTGGCGAGCAAAGATAGGACACGCTCGTACTGATCTTCTAACATTTTCAATCGCTGGGCGACGGGGTCATTGGGGTTGAGATTTTCCCCTGCTTGCGGATTGATTCCTGAGCTGGTGCCATTGACAAGCGACGAGCCATTGGCATCTTCGTTGAAAGGAACAAAATACGGTTGTGACCCATTCTGAAATGGCTGCGATCCATTCTGCATGGGTGGTGGCCTTATATGCTGAGGAGGGACCGTCCCGAACTGGGGATTTGGATTGAACGGTCTCGGCTACTGGTTTTGCATGGTCGGACCTGGATGCTGATTCTGAGCGAACAGACCTGAACCCTGGACCTGGATTATGCGCGAATGGTCGAGGACCATTCTGACCGAACGATCCTTGGCCTGGATTCTGAACGAAGGGCCTAGGAGCACTCTGAGGTCCAAAGGGATTCCTTAACCGTGCGATCTTTTCAGCTGCTCTACGGCTTTGCTCCGCCATGGCGTTGATTTGATTTCGGGCGACTTCAAGCTCCTGGTACATCTGAGCAATGACATTCTGCTGATCTCCAGGGGCATCCATTTTCCTGCAACAGAGAACAAAGAAAACTCCAAGAAACCGTTAGCAAGACGCACGTTTGTCGAAGATTTTCTCTAGATGGGGTCCCACGGATGGCGCCAAACTGTTAATGCCAAAAATCGCACCAAAGGGACAACTTAAGTTCGATGTGGACTTTAACAACTAAAGAAAGGAATCTTTCGACAAAGGCGCGCGAGAAAGACAAAAATGTAAGTGAGACAAAGGATTTGATGACGCAGGAAAAACCTCAACGAGGAAAAAACCTGCGGACGACAGTAGATGTCGTCGCTGCACTATGGTCGCCAATCAGGGGCGATGTCCTTGGTGTTCCGGATGTCGATCGTACATAGATTACAATACAAATGAAGGAAAGACTTCGAAATGTAAAGTACAGGTGTTTAGAATGTAAAAATAGTGTGCGTCGTGTGTGAAAACTATGTATAAACTGTTGGTCGTGAGCGAGAGTCTTGCGTCGAGAGTGATCTTTTATGAATGATTTCTTTGCTTCGAATGAATATTCTTCGAGTGTTTGCGCTTGCTCCTGTTGTTCGATGCTCTTGTTCTATCTCTCTCTGTGTTATTCGGTGTTGATCAGGTGTCTCGAACTGATGATTGAGCTGGGATTTTATAGTCTTCGGATGACTTTAATTGAATCATCAAGATCTTTGATGACTGTTGTAACGGTCGTCGTCTTCAATGTGAGTTTAGATGCTCATAACTGATTTCGTCGGTTATAGCCGTTTGTCCATAAATGACTTTGACTCCTGCATTAAACACTTAAACAAATATAACAGTTACATAACGCGTTAGTCGGTCGAGGTCGTACGGTTTTATGCGACGGTCGTACGGAACGGGCGACGTCGAGGTCGAGTGTCGTGAGGAACTCTCGACTTACCTTTTAGGAGGGATGGCGGAGGTTCTTTGGGTCTTTGTCGGGACCTTATCTTAATACAAGGTATAACTCATGACATGTGTCTTACCTTTTCTGGTCGTGGTCGAGACCTGTGAAATTTTGCCCAAACACCAGTTACGACTCGTCGGTCTTACGTCGACAGTCTCCTGTCATCGGTGTTATATCGCTCTGGTCTTACAACCTAGTCCTGCAACATCGTCATCCTGGTCTAACGACCTAGTGGTCTTACGACATTTTTATCCTAGTCTCACGACATTTTTATAAGACCATTCCTATACTAAGATAAGGTCTTGCAAGATATTTACAGTCATATACATGGTCTTGTATGTCGGCGACGGTCGTATGCTCCATAAGACCGACGTCCAGAACTTAAAATGGTCTTACGATTACGCTAACCATCAATGGTCGACAGCCGTTTCTTTCGTTCATTAATGCAGGTCTACAAGCTATTATGGTACAACGGTCAATAACGGTCGAGCTCTTAATGACGTTAAAGACTCGACAACGGTTACAAAGCCAATCATCAAAGCACATTTAATATCGGCAGCGGTTACTGTTAATGCCAAAAATCGCACCAAAGGGACAACTTAAGGTCGATGTGGACTTAACAACTAAAGAAAGGAACCTCTCGACAAAGCGTGCGATGAAGATAAAAATAAATGAGACAAGGGATTTGATGACGCAGGAAAAACCTCAAACGAGGAAAAAACCTGCGGACGACAGTGGGTGTCGTCGCTGCACTATGGTCGCTAATCAGGGGCGATGTCCTTGGTACTGGTGTCGGTCGTACGATGATTACAATACAAATGAAGGAAATGCTTCGAAATGTAAAGTACAAGTGTTTAAAGTGTAAAAACAGGTGTTTGTCGTGTGTGAATACAAAGTGTAAACAACTGTTGATCGAAGGCTGTTGTCGTGCGTCGAGAGCGATTCTTCAAGAGAAAGTTCTTTGCTTCTGTTGTTCTTGAGCTTGATGTAGTATTCTGGAATTCGATGCTAGATGATAGCTTTCTGTATGTGATTTCCAGAGTTTGAGTGTTTGATTTCAGTGTTTTTTCTTCCCCCCTTGAATTGGTTGCAGCGTAGGCTTTTTTATAGCCTCCGTCGGCTATTAATAGTGCCTTTATGGCGCGCTTTATAACCGTTGTCGGGCATTGAATGCTCCTTTGATGATTGGTCTTGTAACGGTCGCTGTCTTCAATATGGGATTAAATGCTAGTTAATGACTTCGTCGGTTATAGCTGTTAATGCCAAAATCGCACCAAAGGGACAACTTAAGGTTGATGTGGACTTAATCAACTAAAGAAAGGATCTTTCGATGAGACGTGCAACAAGGAAAAAATAAATGAGACAAGGGATTTGATGACGCAGGAAAAACCTTAAGCGAGGAAAAAACCTGCGGACGACAATGGGTGTCGTCGCTGCACTATGGTCGCCAATCAGGGGCGATGTCCTTCGGTACTGGCGTCGGTCGTACAAGGGTTACAATACAGATGAAGGAAATACTTCGAAATGTAAAGTACAAGTGTTTAAATGTGAAAACATGTGTTTGTCGTGTGTGAATACAAAGTGTAAACTGTTGGTCGAGGGCTGCTGTCGTGTGTCGAGAACGATAACTTGAGCTTTCCTTCGAGTGTTCTTGAGTTCGCTGCAAGGTTCTTGCTTTCAGTGCTTAATCTTCAGAGTTTCAATGTTCTTTGCTATGAGTTTGGTTGATTTTATCTACTGTGTGGAGTTACTTGCTGGAGTGTATTGGATGTTAACCGATGTTCCTTGAAATGAAGCCTTAGCTTGTCTTTTATAGCCTTCGCGTCATTAATTAACTCCATTAATGATTCGATCAACGGCTACAACGGCTGGAAACGGTCGCCGGAATGATTATCCATGATGATCTTCGTCTGTTACAGTTATCGATCGTTGATGGTGGCGTCGGTTATATCCGTTGATCATTAATGACTTTAACTCCTGCATTAAACACTTAACAAACGTAACAGTCAAGGTTAACGTTAGCTTTGGTCGAAGGTGTAATGATCTTACTTGACGGTCGTACGGGACGGGCGATACTATGGTCGAGCGTCATGAAGGACGTACGACTTACCTTTTACGGGCGACGACGGATGTTTTCTGGGTTCTCGCTGAGACCTTATCTTAATACAAGATTTGGATTATAACGTGCGTCTTACCTTCTCTGGTCGTGGTCGTACGACGTGATTTTTTGCCCAGACAGTTTGCCCCCAAAATTTGAAAATTGAATGTCAAATTTAAGTTTTAAATTTTGTCAACAAGAGTTAGAAATTACCTCAATCGCCTTGGAGCTAGACTGGTCCGTTTCTAACTGAACGAGAAGTTGAAAAAGGGAACGAGGTCGTGACGTCATACTGACACACGATGATGCTTACCAGCTGTCGGGGACAGGTGTTGATGATTTACTGGGGTATACGAAAGTCGGGGATACGTGTCGATCTTTTGAAGGGCTCGACCTGTCACGATTTCCTGCATAAATAGAGATCAAAATGGATCGTTTTCTTTAAGCTTTCGAAAAGTCATTTTTTCCATAATCTCGACCTTTTGCAAATCTTCAGTGACTACCGTGGGCTATGATACCCAAGTCGATGACAATGTTGGTTGCGATAGACGCGATGTTCGTGGATTCTGCGCATCTGGCGACGATGTTTTCTGCTACCGCATCGACCCTTTTGTCAGCCGACCGGGGCGAGGGTGTAAAGACGGGAGAGAATGATGGGGATTTTATGGAGATCAACTTTGTGTTGTCTTCATCCCTCTTGGCTGACTATGTCCTCGTCAGGACGAAGTCGCTCCTGCTTCTGGGGAAATATTAGCTCTTATATTTCAAGGAGCATTTTCCAGGGATCTCTATCGAGGAGATTGGACCATGTTTGGCCGTATTGAAGTGTTCCGTAAGTTTTTCTTTAGAAACTTGTGTTACCGATGTTTATTCCATCGATAAGCGTTTTGCTCACTTGTGTAGATGTTTTTGTTTTCATTCGCTAAACACGTGAGGAAACTTGGAGGTGACGGAGTGGAGGTCGATTGTCGAAGAGAAGATATTCCTTCCTCCAACCTTAACATTAATCTTAAGAGTCACATTCTCATAATGTCATGGCGTGAAACGTTGGGAGACAACTATGGCTATACTCGTTTGATCCTTGCATTAGTTCTTCAAGATTGTCAGGATTCCGAAGGCTGAGCTTTCTTTAGCGATTGTTATGTTTCCTTAGATCTTAGGGTAGTTTCTTTTTCCTGGGTTTATGAATTAGGCTTTTCATGCTCGACCGTCGATGGTCGGGCTGTTGGTATGCAACGACTTTTGACTTTGTATTTACTTGTCCGACTGTCGGTCGTTCATATGTAATCATTCGATAAAGTTCCTCCTTTTGCTGAACTCGTATTTTTAATTACATATGTCGTAGATGAATGTAATATTGTTCATAAAAGTATGAAATAAACGGAGGATCGTGTGACTTAGGCTTTTATTGCAATATTGTCACACCGCGCTAAAGCAGAAATACGAGATGTCACAGCTAAAGATTTCATTGCGTAAGGTAGAAGACAACACACAATCGTCATAGCATAAAAAGTTTACAAAAGATACATCTTGTTCCAAAAATATAAAAATTTGTCCAAAACATAATTTGACATGATAAGGAAAGTCGTGATGAATGCAGCTACTTGAGGTGCCTTTTAAGGTTCCAATCTTACTTGCTATTTCCTGAAAAGCATGTAAATGAGAGGGTCAACTATAAAATAGTTGGTGAGATCACAGGTTTAATGAGTACAACACGGTGTGTCATCGAAATAGTTTATAAACCACACAAGTGGATAAGTCAACCGGTTATAGAAAACAGTTTTAATCCGCACAAGTGGGTAAGTCAAAATAGTTTAAATCCGCACAAGTGGGTAAGTCAAAATAGTTTAAATCCGCACAAGGGATAATCAAAATAGTTTAAATCCGCACAAGTGGATTTTGTAAAGTGATTTAAATCCGCATAAGTGGATAAATCAAAGCAGTTGAAATCCGTACAAATGGATAAAATAACCGGTCGTAAAATAGTTTTAAATCCGCACAAGTGGATAAAGAATTCATTTGTCAGCATGCGCAAGGTACAGTATTGTATGTAATTACATGTTAAAGTAATGAGCCACTACCCAAACCTACTGACTGTATCACGCCCCGTACGTCCTACCTCAGCGGTGGGTATCATTCCACATGGGTAAGACCAATTAGACACATGTTCAGTCCTACCTCAGCGGTGGGTATCATTCCACATGGGTAAGACCATTTAGACACATGTTCGGTTCTACCTCAGCGGTGGGTATCATTCCACATGGGTAAAACCATTTAACGTTATATTCAGTCCTACCTCAGCATTGGGTATCATTCCATATGGGTAAGACCATTTAGACATATATTCAGTTCTACCTCAGCGGTGGGTATCATTCCACATGGGTAAAACCATTTAACGTTATCCATAATATATCAAGCGGCTCGCAAAATGAGCTAATGGGTAATGTAAAATCACCGGGGACTTAATAGCAAAACTCAGAATCAACTAACATAAGCATACATACCATAGCGCATAAGTATATGGAGAAAATATTCGGTATTTTAAATAAACAGTGAAATCGATGCGTAATAGAATCGGTGCGTAAAATAATTGTAGTAACGACATGTTTTTCACCCCAAATATGTAAAACATTGAAAAGGGGGCTGTGAACTCACATGATAAGCGATAGAATCCGGGAATCTCCCACAAGTACTTCGAGACGATCCTACTTCAAACCTATGAACGTAAGGTCACTAGTGAGTTTCCAATCTCGAAGGTTTGGTACTAACTATCCAAATCGTCATAAAATGCCTTGTTGTGTTTTAATATTATAACGTAATGAGTTTATACATTGTTATTGTTAGATTAGAGTTTCCGCAATTTCGTCACAATAAATGACGAAAAGGGTTTTAAAGAACGTAAACACATATATATATATAGTACATATATATATAAACCGAAATGTTATCGTAAGAACGATAGAATTGAAGAGTTTCAAATGTAAAGACAAGTATTTAAGTGCATAAATATATAGGTATAGTATATATTTATATTCCCCGATTTCATCATAAAATGATGAAATGGGATCAAGAATATATAAAATGCATAAACATATATAAATATATTATATATATATGTACATTCCACAATTTCATCATAAAATGATGAAAAGGGATAAAGAATAAATAATGTGCAAAAATAAAATGCATAAATATAAATAAATATAGGATATACATATATATTCCACTATTTCATCATAAAATGATGAAATGGGATTTGAAGTTAGTCCTTAATAATAATAAGAATTTGTCCTTTGCTGTCCATAATTTAATGTCACTTTGTGTCCAACTTTGGGTAACTTCCAGGTATAATTTGGTCATGAAATTTTATGTCCAGGTATTTCAATGAGTTAGGAAACTTTTGGCATAAGTTTCATAATTTTTGAAAGAGTCTAATTACATGAAATAATATACGACGTAAAACCCGACAGAAGACTTTGCTGTTTGTGCACGGATTTTGTGAGGACTGTTTGGTAAATAAATTCTTTGAGTTTTTGAGTGAAACCACGTGGGTTTGAATCTTAACACATAAAAATGATTTCCAGAAAAGAATCACTCCATTTGGAGTTATATTGAGTGAGATATGACCCTTTCAAGTGGGGTGTGGAATTTGACAGCAATCTGTCAAAACCACACTTTGTGCATGTGCTCACATGTTGACTTATTAACCAAAATTCTTATTCTTTTGCATGCACAATCCGATTTGACCCTCTTCCATACACTTATTTTCAGTTCCAAAACACATTTTTGATCCATTTAAAATGCATGCAAGTTACCTATCAACTGAACTTTTATAAATTCTTGTAAAAGACTCATTTTGGGAAAAGGTTGATGTTCTTGCCAAGAACATCAACATGCAACTTAAAATTGTGCATCTTTGGCTCATGCATGTTTGTTTAAGTATGTTTTTAGTGGATTTCAAAGACTTACTCATAAAACTCTTAAATAAAAGATGATGGATTTCTCAAGAAACTACATGTATGTTGGATTTTGGATTCACCATCTTTCTACTAACAAAAAGATGTTATGATGGTAAATCTACAAACATTAAGACATAGTAAAGATAGTTTTTAAAAATATAAAGAAAGTGTAGAAAAGATGAAGAACATTCATAAAATGCAAGAAAGTTGAAAAAGATTTAAAGGAGTGTGTCTGGATTTCACCCAACACACTTGTTTTTACCTTTGATTATCTTGAACTTTTGAAGAAATATGATTTTGGGGCTGGAGTTGGGATGAAGATGGATGAAGATTTGAGGATCTTGATGAAGATTTGAAGATGGAGAGAGAAAGAATTGCAAGTATTCTTTTAGCGAGAGAGTGAGATGAGACAATGAATGAGAAGGAGATGTTAGTTGCTACATATGGAGTAGAGAGGGGGGGGGGGGGGTTTCTCAAGGTGGGGGGTGTGATAAAAATAAATTGTCAAATCTTGTCTTTTTGATTAAAATTTAAAATACAAGTATTTTCTTAATAATTAAAATACAAAGTAATTATATATAAAATAAAGTATTTATATATAATATGATTGAAATACATAAATTATCAACTACATAAATATTTGTAGTATAAATGTAGGTTAAATTGGCATTTAATGAGATTTATGGATAATTTTCCTAATTCAAGGATTTCTTAGGCAAAATTTCTCGAATTTTCCTATCGTACAGCGTTTGCTGCTAAAATTGCACTGTGTGAACTATGTCGTGAGAAAATGAGGTATCCAGTGTAGTTCTAACCTGAGGTGTAAATTTGACAGTTGTCACAGTCTCCCCCGGTTAAAAGAATTTCGTCCCGAAATTCAAGTGTTACTAGCTTTAACAGGTTTGCAAGCAAGGAGATGAGGATACTTATTAATTGTGTAATCCTCTCGTTCCCAAGTGTAATCAGGCCCACGCCTTGTGTTCCAATAGACTTTTACTATCGGGATTTTGCTTCGCTTAAGACGCTTGGCTTCCCTATCGAGTGTCTCCAATCTCTAACCAACAAAGTGGTGATCGACACTTGCGTCCATACAGAGCTTCATATGGTGTACACTGAATACTAGGGTGATAGCTATTGCTATAAGAAAACTTGACCAAAGGTAAGTGATTATTCCAATTTCCTCCGAAGTCTAAAACGCATGCCGAAGCATGTCTTCTAACGTTTGAATAGTTTGTTCACTTTGCCCATCCGTTTGAGGATGGTAGTACTCAATTTCAATTGCGTACCCAACACTCTTTGGAGTGACTGCCAAAACCGAAATATGAAACGGCTATCTCTATCTGATGTGATGGAACTGGGACTCCATGACGTGTAACAATTTCCTTGATGTAGATCCGAGCAAGCTATTCCATCTCCTAATCTTCCCTAATCAGTAGGAAATGTGCAGATTTCGTGAATCGGTTTACTATAACCCAAATCGAGTTGTGCCCTTTGGCAGTTCTCGGGAGTTTGGTTATAAAGTCCATAGTGATTTGGTCCCATTTCTACTGGGGAATCTCCGGTTGTTGCAGCAAACCAAATGGTTTTTAGTATAAAGGTTTGACCTTTGAGAAGTCAAACATTTTCCTACGTACAAAGCAAAGTCTTTCTTCATTCCTGGCCACCAATAATATTCCCTTAAATCCTTATACATCTTATCCATACCAGGATGAATCAATATCGAGACTTGTGGGTTTCATCCAGAACCGTCTCCCGTATGTTGTTAGCTTTTGGAATCCAAACTCTGTCCTTGAAGTAACGCACTCCATCAACCTTAGTTTTAAATCTAGTCTTTAAATCATGAAGGGTCTCGTCCTTCAAGTTTTCTGTTTTCATTGTATGGACCTGAGCTTTTGAATTCGAGTCTTTAAACTAGTTTGTACCAGTGCTCCCAATGCTCGTACTCGCGAAGGTTTCACCCTTTCCTTTCTACTCAGGGCATCGGCTACCACTTTGGCCTTACCTGGATGGTAACGTATCTCATAATTGTAAACGCTGAGTAATTCCACCCATCTTCTTTGCCTTATATTGAGCATTTTCCGGTCTAGGATGTGCTGAAGACTCTTATGGTCTATGAAAATAGTGCACTTACTGTCATATAGATAATGTCTCCATATCTTAAGAGCGAATACCACCGCTCCGAATTCCAAGTCGTGTGTGGTATAGTTCATCTTATGAACTTTTAATTGTATCGAGGCGTATACTATCACCTTATCATTTTGCATCAATACACAACCTAATCCTTGATGTGATGCGTCACAATACACCACAAAGTTATCGGTTCCTTACGATAACGCTAGAATAGGTGTATTGCACAGCTTTTTCTTCAATAGCTGGAACGCCTCCTTTTACGGTTCTCCCCAAATAAATTTCCTATCCTTTTGGGTCAGTGCTGTGAGTGGTTTAGAAATTTTTGAGAAGTTCTCGATAAATCGCCTATAATAACCAGCCAAACCCAGAAATTGACAATTTCTGTTGGGATCTTTGGAGCTTCCCATTTCTTAACGGCTTCCACTTTTAGCCGGGTCCACGTTTAATTCCTTTTTCTCCAATTACGTGACCAAGAAAGTGTACTCTCTAATCCAAAATTCGCACTTTGAGAATTTGGCGTACGGTTTCTGTTCCTTAAGAAGTTCTAAGATTAATCTTAAATGCTGCTCGTGATCATCCTTACTTCGAGAGTAGATCAAAATGTCATCTATAAACACGATCACAAACTTGCCAAGGTATGGTCTACATACTCTATTCATCAGGTCCATAAACACAGCTGGCGCGTTTGTCAATCCGAATGGCATGACTAAAAACTCGTAGAGTCCATATCATGTCCTAAAAGTTGTCTTAAGATGTCCTCCTCACGGACTCTTAATTGGTGATAACCTGATCGAAGATCAATCCTTGAGATATAGGTTGTACCTTGCAATTGGTCGAACAAATCATATGTTCGAGGAAGAGGATATCGATTCTTGATCGTCAACTTATTCAGATCCCTATAATCGATGCTCATTCGAAATGATCCATCCTTCTTCTTGACGAAGAGAATCGGGGCTCCCCAGGGTGATGAACTTGGTCGAATGAATCCCTTATCTAGAAGTTCTTGAAGTTGACTTGACAACTTTTGCATTTCGGCAGGTGCTAAGTGGTATGGTGCCTTAGCTACAGGTGCTGTTCTAGGTATGAGGTCAATATGAAATTCCGTTTCCCTAAACGGGGAAAGTCCAGGCAAATCGTTAGAGAACACCTCCGGGTGATCTTTCACCACAGGAATGTCTGGGATTCGCCTTTCCTCGGACTTTCTCTCGATTACTTGTGCCAAAAATACGACGCACTTCTTTCTCAAATACTTATGGACCTTCATACAAGACACTATCTTCAGGCTTTTCCCAGTTCTATCTCCTTGAACAACAAGGGTTTCTCCGCCTTGTAAGGGTAACCTGATAATCTTTTCGAAACAACTAACCTCTGCTCGGTTCCTAGATAACCAATCCATGCCTATTACTACGTCAAAACTCCCCAACTCAATAGGAATAAGATTAGATCTAAAAAGCTTATCAGCTAAGTTCAAGGTACAGCCTAAGATTACATCCTTAGCCTCTAATTCATGACCATTAGCATCCTCAATAATATAAGCATCCGACATTCTCTTAGATTCCGAGTTAATTAGTGGCCTAAATTCCAATGAAACAAAACTTCTATCCGCTCCAGTGTTAAACAATACTGATGCATGGTGGTTGTTTAGGAGAACATACTTGTCACCACATTAGGGTCACGACGTGCTTCGTCAGCTCCAATGACAAATGTCCGTCCTCGAACTTGGCCTTCTTGATTTCCCTGATTTGTTTGCCTAGCATGATTCCCACTGTTGCTATTGCTTAGCCTTTTACCTAATTCCGAGCACTTATTCCGGAAGTGATCCCTACTTTCGCACTTGAAACATACTCTTTTCCCATCAATGACACTCCTTTCCATCCAACAGTACTTAGCGAAATGACTCGCTCACTTACAATTGCCATAACTTTACAGGCTCCTTCATGATAGTAGTTACATTTGCTACACTTTGGGTGTGGACCATTAAACTACCTAGAGTCCTAAGCCTTTATTCCGAAATTTTTCCCTACCTTCCTATCCGTGCTCCAGATAACATCAAGATAGAAATCCATTCCTATTTTTACATAACACCGCTAACACAAAATTTTGATGTTCGTCAACCATTAATACCGTAGTTTTTAAATCTGATACCACCAAATACTAGAATTTACTTAAAATACATAGTTCTTAATAACTTCAAGAAAATACTTTTCCTTTGAACCAAAAGTTTTATCAAAAGCTGCCACTATCAACTATCTTAATCAAGACCATCTCTAATACACAACTATCAAGATCATCAACACAAGCATAGCTAGCACTACTCCTCTAATCACGCATGCGAGCTCCGCCCTCAACGCGGTCTGCCTAGCCGTCCTAGCGCTTTCCAAAGCCTGGGTTGAATTGTGGGACAATTGATGTACTAGTTCTACTAGTTCTGTTAAGACATGGCATTGATGAGTTACCCTTACATGGCAACCATGCAACTCGATTGTCATCGCTCTTATGTGTTGATCTTCTGCCCAAGTCATATCGGTCACTCGTCCGATTGTCACAGTGGTGATCACACGTGGCGGCTCTGGTACCTCCGGACGCTCCGTCCTAACCATCCCCCGTCTAGGAATTTGGGACGTTCCTTCTCGTCGTTTGCCCAACACGAGGCCCTCCTAGGTGTGGTTGCAAAAAAATTTCGGAGTGGGTCGTGGTAGTACTAGGGTCGGTGACACTCTTATTTCGTCGTAGGGGTTTTATTCACTTGACACTTCTTCTTCCGACTCCGTGCTACTAGAATTTTCATCTTCCCGGATGTCGGGTGGGTTGTCTTGAGGTTGAACAGTGACGTGATTCGACACATCGGTCGAGTAAGAATTGGGAGTGTAGGATAGTGACAATGACGACATAGTGGAACTGAAGCAAAAGTGTGCTTAGCAACTAATCGCATAAGTGATATGTCTATCCTATACAATGTCTACGCTCTAAGCATGCTCCTAGAGAGTGCAAGTAAAAATCGACATACTCCTACTATAACCATTTCTAGTCTCGCATTAACCTTCCTTAACCGAACATAGGTGATCAGGCTATGTTTAATTAAAGTCTGTTAATGCCATTCTAGACTTAGTTATACTAGTAGTAGGTTCAGTTGTTTTCATGTCAGTTTTGGAGTTTTGGTTATAGTTTGGTTTTTCCAAAGAAAGACCGGTATTCTCTATAACCTTCAGCTCTGATACCAAATCTGTCACACCCCGCTAAAGTGGAAATACGGGATGTCACAGCTAAAGATTTCATTGCGTAAGGTAGAAGACAACACACAATCGTCATAGCATAAAAAGTTTACAAAAGATACATCTTGTTCCAAAAATATAAAAAAAATTCCAAAACATAATTTGACATGATAAGGAAAGTCGTGATGAATGCAGCTACTTGAGGTGCCTTTTAAGGTTCCAATCTTACTTGCTATTTCCTGAAAAGCATGTAAATGAGAGGGTCAACTATAAAAAAGTTGGTGAGATCACAGGTTTAATGAGTACAACACGGTTTGTCATCGAAATAGTTTATAAACCACACAAGTGGATAAGTCAACCGGTTATAGAAAACAGTTTTAATCCGCACAAGTGGGTAAGTCAAAATAGTTTAAATTCGCACAAGTGGGTAAGTCAAAATAGTTTAAATCCGCATAAGGGATAATCAAAATAGTTTAAATCCGCACAAGTGGATTTTGTAAAGTGATTTAAATCCGCATAAGTGGATAAATCAAAGCAGTTGAAATCCGTACAAATGGATAAAATAACTGGTCGTAAAATAGTTTTAAATCCGCACAAGTGGATAAAGAATTCATTTGTCAACATGCGCAAGGTACAGTATTGTATGCAATTACATGTTAAAGTAATGAGCCACTACCCAAACCTACTGACTGTATCACGCCCCGTACGTCCTACCTCAGCGGTGGGTATCATTCCACATGGGTAAGACCAATTAGACACATGTTCAGTCATACCTCAGCGGTGGGTATCATTCCACATGGGTAAGACCATTTAGACACATGTTCGGTTCTACCTCAGCGGTGGGTATCATTCCACATGGGTAAAACCATTTAACGTTATATTCAGTCCTACCTCAGCAGTGGGTATCATTCCACATGGGTAAGACCATTTAGACATATATTCAGTTCTACCTCAGCGGTGGGTATCATTCCACATGGGTAAAACCATTTAACGTTATCCATAATATATCAAGCGGCTCGCAAAATGAGCTAATGGGTAATGTAAAATCACCGGGGACTTAATAGCAAAACTCAGAATCAACTAACATAAGCATACATACCATAGCGCATAAGTATATGGAGAAAATATTCGGTATTTTAAATAAACAGTGAAATCGATGCGTAATAGAATCGGTGCGTAAAATAATTGTAGTAACGACATGCTTTTCACCCCTAATATGTAAAACATTGAAAAAGGGGCTGTGAACTCACATGATAAGCGATAGAATCCGGGAATCTCCCACAAGTACTTCGAGACGATCCTACTTCAAACCTATGAACGTAAGGTCACTAGTGAGTTTCCAATCTCGAAGGTTTGGTACTAACTATCCAAATCGTCATAAAATGCCTTGTTGTGTTTTAATATTATAACGTAATGAGTTTATACATTGTTTTTGTTAGATTAGAGTTTCCGCAATTTCGTCACAATAAATGACGAAAAGGGTTTTAAAGAACGTAAACATATATATATATATATATATATATATATATATATATATATATATATATATATATAGTACATATATATATAAACCGAAATGTTATCGTAAGAACGATAGAATTGAAGAGTTTCAAATGTAAAGACAAGTATTTAAGTGCATAAATATATAGGTATAGTATATATTTATATTCCACGATTTCATCATAAAATGATGAAATAGGATCAAGAATATATAAAATGCATAAACATATATAAATATATTATATATATGTACATTCCACAATTTCATCATAAAATGATGAAAAGGGATAAAGAATAAATAATGTGCATAAATAAAATGCATAAATATATATAAATATAGGATATACATATATATTCCACTATTTCATCATAAAATGATGAAATGGGATTTGAAGTTAGTCCTTAATAATAATAAGAATTTGTCCTTTGCTGTCCATAATTTGATGTCACTTTGTGTCCAACTTTGGGTAACTTCCAGGTATAATTTGGTTATGCAATTTTATGTCCAGGTAGTTCAATGAGTTAGGAAACTTTTGGCATAAGTTTCATAATTTTTGGAAGAGTCTAAGTACATGAAATAATATACGACGTAAAACCCGACAGAAGACTTTGCTGTTTGTGCACGGATTTTGTGAGGACTGTTTGGTAAATAAATTCTTTGAGTTTTTGAGTGAAACCACTTGGGTTTGAATGTTAACACATAAAAATGATTTCCAGAAAAGAATCACTCCATTTGGAGTTATATTCAGTGAGATATGACCCTTTGAAGTGGGGTGTGGAATTTGACAACAATCTGTCAAAACCACACTTTGTGCATGTGCTCACATGTTGACTTATTAACCAAAATTCTTATTCCTTTGCATGCACAATCCGATTTGACCCTCTTCCATACACTTATTTTCAGTTCCAAAACACATTTTTGATCCATTTAAAATGCATGCAAGTTACCTATCAACTCAACTTTTATAAATTCTTGTAAAAGACTCATTTTGGGAAAAGGTTGATGTTCTTGCCAAGAACATCAACATGCAACTTAAAATTGTGCATCTTTGGCTCATGCATGTTTGTTTAAGTATGTTTTTAGTGGATTTCAAAGACTTACTCATAAAACTCTTAAATAAAAGATGATGGATTTCTCAAGAAACTACATACATGTGTTTAAAATGTTCATCTTTGGTCTTAACTTAGGTTTGATTTTGGATTCACCATCTTTCTACTAACAAAAAGATGTTATGATGGTAAATCTACAAACATTAAGACATAGTAAAGATAGTTTTTAAAAATATAAAGAAAGTGTAGAAAAGATGAAGAATATTCATAAAATGCAAGAAAGTTGAAAAAGATTTAAAGGAGTGTGTGTGGATTTCACCCAACACACTTGTTTTTACCTTTGATTATCTTGAACTTTTGAAGAAATATGATTTTGGGGCTGGAGTTGGGATGAAGATGGATGAAGATTTGAAGATGAAGATGAAGATGAAGATTTGAAGATGGAGAGAGAAAGAATTGCAAGTATTCTTTTAGTGAGAGAGTGAGATGAGACAATGAATGAGAAGGAGATGTTAGTTGCTACATATGGAGTAGAGAGGGGGGGGGGGTTCTCAAGGTGGAGGGGGGGGGGTGTGATAAAAATAAATTGTCAAATCTTGTCTTTTTTATTAAAATTTAAAATACAAGTATTTTCTTAATAATTAAAATACAAAGTAATTATATATAAAATAAAGTATTTATATATAATATGATTGAAATACATAAATTATCAACTACATAAATATTTGTAGTATAAATGTAGGTTAAATTGGCATTTTATGAGATTTATGGATAATTTTCCTAATTCAAGGATTTCTTAGGCAAAATTTCTCGAATTTTCCTATCGTACCGCGTTTGCTGCTAAAATTGCACTGTGTGAACTATGTCATGAGAAAATGAGGTATCCAGTGTAGTTCTAACCTGAGGTGTAAATTTGACAGTTGTCACAAATATGACGATTGAAACATAAGTCACGTATTAATAATAAACCCAAATATATATCATCGATGTGTTGGAACATACAAAGTTTTTCTAAGTTCCAGAAACCTAGATCGAGGGATCGTTTAGACTTGACATGTGACTATATCGTATGATGAAACCTTAGAATATATGCCCATGTGATCAAACGATCGAGTCATGTACTTGGACACTCATGTCGTGCGTTGCTGCGATAAAGTTCGTTAGAGGGCAGTTGTGGTTTTACTAACGATTTTGCGATGATTACCGTCGTGCTGAAAACTTTGTATGATAGGAAGGCGATTTTTAAAAGAAATATTTTTTCAAATGCGTCGCATTCCAACTTCGTGGGATTTCTTGATTGTCAAGGGTTCGAAGTCGATAGGCTCCTTTATCCACGACTTCGGAGATACGATAGGGACCTTCCCACTTGGTAGAGAGTTTACCTGCGTTGAGCTCCTGGGTATTCGGGAATACTCTACGGAGGACGTAATCGCCTTCTTGAAAGATTTTAATTTTGACGTGCTTATTGAAATGTCGCTCGACTGCCTGCTTCTGTGATGCCATTCTAATCAAGGCCGATTCTCTGAGCTCTTCAAGGGCGTCGAGGTCGTAACTCAAATCAACCAAGTTGTGGTCGACGGATGTATGCCTCGAAGTTGGGAGATGAACTTCGATTGGTAGGACGGCTTCACAGCCGTAGACGAGAGAGAAGGGGGTTTATCCTGTGGACGTGCGGGGTGTCGTGCGATTTGCCCATAGGACTGAAGGGAGATCTTCAACCCATCTTCCTTTTGCAGCTTTTAATCGTTTCTTGATTGAGGCTACAATAGTTTTATTACTCGACTCGGCAAGTCCATTGGCTTGGGGGTATCTGGGAGTCGAGGTCGTCAGTTTGATGTTCCTGTCATCACAGAATTGTTGGGTCATGTCGCTTATGAATTGGGATCCATTGTCGCAGACAATTTTGGATGGAATCCTGAACCTGTATAGGATGTTAGTCTGGATAAAGGAGATGACTTCTCTATCCCTAATTTGGGAGAAGGCAGCCGCTTCGACCCACTTAAAAAAGTAATCCGTGAGTACGAGGAGGAATACTTTTTGTCCCGGAGCAGGTGGTAGTTTGCCGACAATATCCATTCCCCACCTCATGAAAGGCCATGGGACAAGCGTTGAGTGCAAAGGCTCCAAAGGTTTATGAGACATACCTGAATGTCGTTGACAGGGGTCACACTTTTGGACGTACTTGACAGCGTCTTGTCGCAATGTCGGCCAAAATACCCTTGGCGGGAGATAGGATTAGCCAAGCTACGACTTCCTGAATGATTACCACATTCGCCGTCGTGCATCTCTTGGAGGATTTTCTGGGCTTGATTTTTGCTGATGACGCACCTTAAATTCAGGCCCGTCGATGATCGCCGATAAAGCTTATTTTCGATCATGACGTACTTAGATGCTTTGAATTTAATTTTTTGAGCCTCCATTTTGTCTTCGGGGAGTTGGTCGTGCACGAGAAAATTTCGAATGTCGCGTGACCAATCATCTTCTTCGTCTTCGATCTGGGTGACGTCTGTGTTTCCAATGGACGGCGTTGCCAGGTGAATCATAGGTATGACATCAAATATTGGTTCAACTAAAGCTGACCTAAGGTTTGCCAATGCGTCGGCTTGAGTGTTCTGGTCTCGCGGAATCTGTTCAATAGAAAAAGATTTAAATTTTTTGGAGATTTCTTTTGCCACGCTTAGATATGCTGTCATTTTCAAATCCTTGGCTGCGAATTCTCCATTGATTTGATTTACTACCAGCAGGGAATCGCTCTTGACATGCAGTGTGGTTGCCCCCGAGTCGTGGGCCATATTCATTCCCACGATCAGGGCTTCATATTCAGTTTCGTTGTTGGTGGCCTTGAAGTCGCATCGGACTGAGTATACCATCTTACCCCCATGTGGCGACTTTAAGACGACGCCCAGTCCAGAGCCTCTAATGTTGGATGATCCGTCGACATGTAGGATCCAAGGCACGTCGTCGTGAATCGCCACAGTGGACACTTTGAGCTCTGCTTCTTTCTCCAACTCAGGGCTGAAATCGGCGATAAAATCTGCCAAGGCTTGTGATTTGATCGCGGTCCTGGGTTTGAAACCGATGTCGTAACTGCTGAGATATATGCTCCACTTTGCTAGGAGACCTGTCAAATCAGGTTTCCTTAAAACAGACTTAAGAGGAAAGTTAGTTACGACAGTAATAGGATGCGATTCGAAGTAGTGCCGTAATTTTTTAGCAGCTGTGACTAGCGACATAAGCAGTTTTTTTATGGAAGAATACCTAGTCTCTGCGTCCAAGAGAGATTTACTTACGTAGTGGATTGGTAATTGTTGTTTTTCGTCCTCTCGTGTGAGTACGGCGCTTACCGCATTGGGACTGACGGCTAAATACAATTGTAAGACCTCATGATCATGAGGTTTCGACAACAAAGGAGGCGACACCATATATTCATTGAGTTTTTGCAATGCTTCCTCATGATCGTTGGTCCAGTTGAAACCTTTATTTTTCTTGAGGACGTTATAAAATAGATGACATCTATCTGAAGATCGGGAGATAAACCTGTTTAGGGCCGCTACTCGACCAGTAAGCCTTTGGACTTCTTTGAAATTTCGAGGGGATTTGATGTCGATGATGGCTTTGATTTGGTCGGGGTTAGCTTCGATTCCTCGGCGAGTGACCATGTGGCCTATAAACTTTCCGGCACTGACTCCGAAGGAACATTTGGTAGGGTTGAGCTTCATGCTATACTCCCGAAGGATGTTGAACGATTCTCTTAGATGCTCGACATGATCGACCGCTTGTTTTGACTTGACGAGCATGTCATCAATATATACCTCCATTGTGTCGCCGAGATGGTCTTTGAACATCTTATTCACTAGACGTTGATAGGTGGATCCTGCATTTTTTAGTCCGAAAGGCATAACTTTATAACAGAAAATACCTCGGTCCGTCATAAAAGCGGTTTTCTCCTGGTCCTCAACGTGCATTAAGATTTGGTTATACCCTGAATAGGCATCCATAAAGGTCAATAGTTCATGTCCTGCGGTTGTGTCGACCATGGCGTCGATATGCGGTAATGGGAAAGGATCTTTCGGGCAAGCCTTATTGAGATCGGTGAAGTCGATACAGACCCTCCATTTTCCATTCTTCTTAGCCACGACCACGACATTAGCAAGCCAGTCGGGATACTTTACTTCTCGGATCTTTCCGGTCTTGAGGAGGTTATCGACCTCATCGTTTATTACCTTATTTCTTTCAGGAGCGAATTTATGGCGCTTTTGCTTGACGGGTTTAAACGATGGATCGATATTGAGCTTGTGAGAAATGATGTTAGGGTCAATGCCAACCATATCTTCATGCGACCAAGCGAAGTAGTCAGCATATTCCTGCAAGAAAGATATTATCCTTTGCCTAAGGCGGGGATCGAGAGATGATCCTATCAGGACTTTTTGCTCGGGATTGCTTGGGTCTAAGACAACTTCTTCTAGGCAATGATCACCAATGGCTTTGGGAACATCTTGCACCTTTTCAAGCTTTCCATGCGCTGGGTCGGAGGTTCTCTCTGAGTTTCCGCTATCTGTCATTTTCCTTTGATAGAGAGCAGAAAAAACTACAAGAAACAGTTAGTAGGGTGCACGTTCGTCGAGGATTTTCTCTAGATGAGGTCCCACGGATGGCGCCAAACTGTTAATGCCAAAAATCGCACCAAAGGGACAACTTAAGGTCGATGTGGACTTAATCAACTAAAGAAAGGATCTTTCGACGAGACGCGCAACAAGGAAAAAATAAATGAGACAAGGGATTTGATGACGCAGGAAAAACCTCAAACGAGGAAAAAACCTGCAGACGACAATAGGTGTCGTCGCTGCACTATCGTCGCCAATCAGGGGATATGTCCTTCGGTACTGGCGTCGGTCGTACAAGGGTTACAATACAGATGAAGGAAATACTTCGAAATGTAAAGTACACGTGTTTAAATGTGAAAACAGGTGTTTGTCGTGTGTGAATACAAAGTGTAAACTGTTGGTCGAGGGCTGCTGTCGTGTGTCGAGAACGATAACTTGAGCTTTCCTTCGAGTGTTCTTGAGTTCACTGCAAGGTTCTTGCTTTCAGTGCTTAATCTTCAGAGTTTCAATGTTCTTTGCTATGAGTTTGGTTGATTTTCTCTACTGTGTGGAGTTGCTTGCTGGAGTGTATTGGATGTTAACCGATGTTCCTTGAAATGAAGCCTTAGCTTGTCTTTTATAGCCTTCGCGTCATTAATTAACTCCATTAATGATTCGATCAACGGCTACAACGGCTGGAAACGGTCCCCGGAATGATTATCCATGATGATCTTCGTCCGTTACAGTTATCGATCGTTGATGGTTGCGTCGGTTATATCCGGTGATCATTAATGACTTTAACTCCTGCATTAAACACTTAACAAACGTAACAGTCAAGGTTAACGTTAGCTTTGGTCGAAGGTGTAATGATCTTACTTGACGGTCGTACGGGACGAGCGATACTATGGTCGAGCGTCATGAAGGACGTACGACTTACCTTTTACGGGCGACGACGGATGTTTTCTGGGTTCTCGCTGAGACCTTATCGTAATACAAGATGTTAGTGCAATATGTCTTCAAGGTTTAAATATAGAAAGGTCAAAGTCCTTGTAATGTGTTTAGTATAAATAGGTTTAGTTGTGTGTTAGTATGTAGGACTCTAGACATACTTAACTCACATTCTTATATTCTAGAGAGAGAAACACTTGTACAGAACTCCTAATCTTGTAATGTGTTCTTGAGTGAAATGGATAACGAATTCATATCTTCTCTATCTTGATTAGATCTTGGTTTAACAATTGGTATCAGAGCAGTTTCAAGATTTAGAGGAGAATTTCTACTGATCTAACACATCAAATTTGCGGAATTCTCAAGGAAATTTGATCGATTTTCTTGATTTTTCAAGAAAATCTCGTTTTCTTGGTTTTTTTGTCAAATTTGTGTGATTCTTGGTCGAATTTGATCAAGATTTAGTTCGTTGGATTCGTTTTTAATAGAGGAACACTTTTCGTTCAAGAATCGATAGCTAATTCGAAGGATTTCAAGATCAATTTTGCATTTTTCTGAGTTTTTGGACTGTTCGATATTTTGCTACTGTTCGTTCTTCATTTTTCTGATTTAGAGGTTTTCAGAGGTTTGTAATTGAAGAAGAAGTGTTCGAATTCAGTTTTCGAACAAATCTGCACAGTTTGGATTAAGTTTTTCAGTGATTTCAGTCGTGCTTGGGATTTTTTGTGAACTTTTCGCAAGATCTGAACTTTTCGCAAGACTCATCGAACTTTTCGCAAGTTCATCATTTTTGAAGATCATCAGATTCTAAGTGTAGCTTTTCGCAACCCTCTGTCACGCAAACAGTAACTTTTCGCAACCCTCTGTCACGCAAACAGTGACTTTCTGCAACCCAAAGGCACGCAAACCTCAGATATCTTCAAAATTTTCTAAGTCAACTTTTCGCAACCGTTGCTTGCGAAAACTTTGACTTTTCGCAACTGTTGCTTGCGAAAACTGATACTTAGTTATCTAAAAAAAGAAAAAAAAAGAGTATTTTGAGAAAAAAAATTTATACTGAAAGTTTTTCTATAGTGTATTTCATACATTTTAAGAGTTTTTCAAGAAAAAGTTTTATATAATGTTTTTCAAGATGAATTACCAAGCTTCAGGTAATCGTCCTCCGGTGCTAATCAAAGAATCAGATTTTGATCAATGGACGATTTCTTTTATTGATTTTATTTCGAGGAGAGAAAACGGAGAATATGATAAAATCTTTCACCGAAGGTCCGTTGATCATACATAAAAGGGCGGAAGATTTTACTGAAGATGAGATTAAACGGAAGAAAGCAGACAAGGATGCTTCGTCAAACTTACTCTTTGCTATTTTCAAAATTTCGCCTCACATCTACAAACAGGTTGAAGTGTATAAAAATTACCCTTTGCAGATGTGGAACGAGTTGTCGAAGCTATTGCATAAATCAAAGGTTGATTTCAAGGTAAAGGAACAAAAGAAAGCTGAAAGGGAGGATGCAAATCAGAAAACATCAGACTCTGAAAATCACAAAGAAGATCATTCAGATGCGGAAGAAAAGAAAGTTGATTTTCAGAAAATAGAAGAAAAGGAAGTTGAAAGAGAAGACGAGAAAGAGAAAATTTCCGAGCTTACAAGGAGATTACAAGAACTGAAAGATCTGTTGGTTATGGAAAGAGAAGATCACAAGAAAGAAAGAGTGGATCTAATTCAAAGGATTTCGAAACTTGAATACGATTTGAAGATAAAGACTAGAGAATGTGAAGATAAGAAAGATGTTGAGCTCAAATGTCTAAGACTTTCCAAGCAGAACTCAGATTTTCAGAAAGTCTTATTTTTAGAGAAGGAAAAGTTGGAAAAGGAAAGGATTGATTTTGAGGTTCAAAGGAAAGGGTTTGAAGCAAAGAATGCTAAGCTGACTGAGAAAATTTCTGAAATACAAATGGAGTTGGATAGAGAAAGTGAAGAACTTGAGAAGATGAAGAAAGCGGACTTTCAGTCAAAGAGCGTAAAGGATGTTTTTTCTATTGAGAGGAATATTTTTCAGCAAGAAATTCGGAAACTCACGAAGAATTTGGCGGGTTTATCTACAGATATCATGAAGGAAAAGAGGGTGAATTGTGATATTCGGAAGAAGCTCGAGTTGATGACAAAGGAACGAAATGCCTTAAAAGACAAAGTGAGGTCGGTCAACAACTCCAAGTGTTTTTCAGAATGTCCGATGCGTCCTTCTAACATTTTTTACGAGCATTCTGTGGATATGTCTTCCAAATACTATGCTGATCTTCCTTCCTACAAAAGAGTCAACATGCAATGGAAGGTAAAAGGTAAATTTCCTGGAAAAGATGTACCAAAATCATCATTTCCAAATAAGAATTTTACAACGAAAGTTAATTCTTTTGTTAATTCTTATTGTGGAAATTATGATTTTGTTGATAATAATAGTGTTCAATATTGGTATGGTACTTACCATTTTCCTTCTTATAGAGCTCCGCTTAACGTGTCAGGACCCAAGACTCGTTGGGTACCAAAATCTACTTAATCTGTTTTGCAGATTTAGAGGTAAGCGTTGAACTCTCGGAAGATGAAGTACTTGTGCATTCAAGAAGACATTGAACATCACATATTTTCAGGGAGTTTTCTATTTTTTTTATATATACATGTGCGATTTGATAAATCTTTTGGTATTTTGTAGGGGGGAGAGAGTGAGATAAAAGACTAATGGCTTTTGAACACATCAGTTCAAAACCCGTACTTCAACGACATTGGTTTTTGAACACATCCGTTCAAAACCCGCACTATAACGGTAAAGGCTTCTAAACAAATCAGTTTAGAACCCGTACTTCAAAGGCTATGACTTCTAAACAAATCAGTTTAGAACTCGTACTTATCAGGTGATATCTTTTTGAACTCTAACTGTCATGTCTTTCTATTTTTTAGGACATGTGCTTAAAGGTAACATTGTGTTATATTTTATGTCTACTAACGTTGAAAGTTTGAACCTTCACAAATTTAATTCAATGAAGTGAAAAAAAAAATTCTTCAATTTTTCATTCAATGAATAAAATGTGTGTTAAGGATGATTTTACGAGCATTTTTGTATCGTCAGAGTTATATTTGTTTCTACTTTCGCTTCTGAAATAAGTCGAAAGGTCAGCGAAACATGTTTGAGATTTTGATATAAGCGCAAAATTGTGTAAATCTAGACTTATACAGAATACAATGCTCACAAAGCCTATTCGTCTTAATCATGAATGGAAACGAAAATATGGGGGAAGCACTACGTTTTTGAACCAAGTGATTGAGATGCTATAATAATAATAAAAAAAATTATATATATATATATATATATATATATAATAAAATCATTCAGTTTGATAGTCTGTGCCTGTGGCCTATCTGGTTTGGGAGATTAAGTCCCAAGGGGTACTCGTTACCTAGCCCCTAAGATCAACTGATATGGGATTGGCTGACCCAAATCCTGCTATAGAACCAGGTAGAAAGCCATGTTCTACTGGTACAGATGGGATTAAGGTATATCGATGTAGCCTTTCTGGTTCGGGAGAGTAAGTTCCAAGGGGTGCTTGTCACCTAGCCCCTAAGGCCAACTGGTCTGGGATCGGCTGACCCAAATCCTGCTATAGGACCAGTTAGAAAGTTACGTTTACGGTGTATCTTAGTCTTAATAAACTGTTTGATTATAAAATATGACAATGAGCACATAATAAAAGTTGCCAATGTGCACAATATGAAAAGATGCCTAAGAGCACACATCTCTTGAAACTTGGGGAAAATACAAAGTCGCGATAAACCTGTAAATTTGTGAAAATTCTGTTTTTGGACAAATAGTGTGAGTAAGAGCAAAGTATTCTTATAGGTTTTAGAGGTGCATTTGCTTGTTGCTAATCATATTTTGCATGTTAGTCCACCAAATAGATATTATAAAGGGGTTGAAATTGAACTTTTGTAACTCGATATGCGATGATGTCTTGTTTTTGAATCCAAACGCATGCATTTGATTTCACTTGATGGAAATATCTGTTACATTTCATTAAGTTGAATTTCTTTTGTTTGGTGTTCAAATGATTAAATGTTAGTAGTTATAAAATGTTGTTCAATGAATTCTATTTTCTTTATATAAGTTTGTTAAATTGTGCGCCTATATGATTTTTATGCAAATTTTCAGGGGGAGAAAATCAACTTGCTCTACAATTCTTATTTTTAGGGGGAGCAAGATCTTTCGCTTATGGGGAGATTGTTCGTGTTTTTCAAGGGGAAGAAATATTTTTAAAGAGGGAGATTGTCCGTGACTGAAATTGAAAAGATTTTCGATGCTCGTGATGCTCACTTTCATCGAAAAAGGGGGAGAATGTCTACATCAATTTCATGTCAAAGAAAGTTTAAAATCAAAGATTCGTTTTAATGTCAACGGGGAGATTTGTAGAAAGAAGATGTCGTTTCAAGAAATGATAGGGGGAGTTTTATTCTTCAAGAGTTTTTAAGAAATCGATTGATCATTTCAGTGATCTCTTTCTTTTGAACTCGCGTGTTTATGAAGATCGACACTGAAGAATTAAATTCTCAAGTCAATGGAAATGGGGAGAATTCTTCAAGAGTTTGAGGAAAATCGATTGATCCTTTCAGTGATCTCTTTTTCTTGAACTTGTGCTTAATTGTATTAAAAAGCTTTGTGTGAAGATTCATATTCTCCTGTTCGAAGTAAGAAGTTCGTTATTTGCCGTTTGAAGATTGGATGACGTTTTGACTTTGACAAGCTTTGATGAAGACCGAAGATTCAAGAAAGCTAAAGCTTGCTGATCGCATTTGTTTAAACCTTGAATCCAAGGGGGAGATTGTTAGTGCAATATGTCTTCAAGGTTTAAATATAGAAAGGTCAAAGTCAAAGTCCTTGTAATGTGTTTAGTATAAATAGGTTTAGTTGTGTGTTAGTATGTAGGACTCTAGACATACTTAACTCACATTCTTATATTCTAGAGAGAGAAACACTTGTACAGAACTCCTAATCTTGTAATGTGTTCTTGAGTGAAATGGATAACGAATTCATATCTTCTCTATCTTGATTAGATCTTGGTTTAACACAAGATTTGGATTATAACGTGCGTCTTATCTGCTCTGGTCGTGGTCGTACGACGTGATTTTTTTCCCAAACAATAGCCGTTGCTCATAAAGAGTGTTGACTCCTGCATTAAACATTTAACAAACGTAACAGTCATAGTGAACGTTAGTTGGTCGAGGTCGCATGGTTCTATGCGACGATCGTACGGAGCGGGCGACGTCGTGGTCGAGTGTCGAGTGTCGCGAGGAACTCTCGACTTGCCTTTCAGGAGGGACGACGGAGGTTTTGTGGGTCTCCGTCGGGACGTTATCTTAATACAAGATAGGGTTCATAACAAGTGTCTTACCTTTTCTGGTCGTGGTCAGGACCTGCATTGATAAACAGAAGAAACGGATGTTTAACGGATAGTATAATCACAAGACTAGGTCGTAAGACCACTAGGTCGCAAGACCAGGATGTCAGGACGATGTTGTCGCAGAGCCAGAGCAATATAACACCGATGGAAGAAGACTGTCGACGTAAGATCGACGAGTCATAACTAGCGATACAAGACTAGTGACGTGTGATTGGCGATGTGCGACGTGCGATACGTGACGTGCGATCGTTAGATGTAAAGACACTGTCTTGAGTAACTATTGGCACCAGATGTCTTTCAATAAGCAATTATCGTGGTTATTAGCGTATGTCGGGGATATGATAATAATGGGTATTATCCTTGTCGGTCGGGGGCAGGGTAATCAATGTCCATGGGTCATGTCGAGGGGATTTCCTCAGGTCGGTCGAGGGTGTGATTTTTTACCCAAACAGTTACAAGACCAGCCATTAACAGCACTAAAGACGACGTCCGTTACGACAGTTATCGAAGTATTTAATGAGCCAATTAAAGCGCCCGGAGACTATAAATTCCAAGCTCAATCCTCAGTTCAAGGGACATCGAACAACAGACACAAACACTCGAACTCGAAAGAACACTTGAAGCACAGAAATCGATCTCAGAAGAATCGCTCTCGACGCACGACATCAGCGCACGACACACAGTTTAAACACACGACGCACATTGTTTTTACATTCGAAACACTTGTTACTTTACATTTCGAAGTCTTTCCTTCATTTGTATTGTAATCGTGTTATTTGGCTTGAGATACGTTTCTTTAGTTGTTAAATGTCCACATTGACCTTAAGTTGTACTTTGGTGCGATTTTTGGCATTAACAGTTTGGCGCCATCCGTGGGACCCCATCTAGAGAAAATCTCAAGCCAACACACATATCGCTCTGACGATCTTGTAAAGTTTTTTCAGGTACATGGCAAATTATCCAGATCCCCTGATTCAACTTCGATCGGAATTGAATGCGGCTCGAAGCCAGATTCAAGCCCTGATAAAAGGAAAAATGCTTCGTCAAAAGTATCGCATGTATCGCATCATCCAAGGGACTCGGGGGCTCGGAACACCCTTCACAAACTGAAAAAATACCGCATTTGATTTCAAAAGACCTCGGAAAAAGGCGCCTATCGACTCCATGTTACGGTAACTGTGACGTCCCACTTAGAACAACTCTATATATATACTCTAAGTATATTCTCCTCGTTTAATTATTTTGATCTAATATATGATCATTGATTCAAGCATCAAAAGATCATTGGTCAAACCAACGACCACCCCCGATTTTATATTGCAGGCTCGCAAGATCATATAAATACAGGTCTTACGATTTACATCGTGAGAAACCAAAGTCTCTACGACTTAAAAACGCAGGTCTATAATATATAATCGTCGGTAAAAGACGACTTACGTTTTTATGATCGCCAGTCATGGCAAACGCAGGTTGCAATTTACAGTCGACTTACATTTTTTCTTACAATCGCCAGTCAAGGCAAACGCAGGTTGCAATTTGTAATCATCGATAAGAGACGACTTATATTTTAAATCTTACAATCGCCAGTCAAGGCAAACGCAAGTCGCAATTTATAGTCCTCAGTAAAAGATAACTCACATTTTCTTATGATCGTCAGTCACGACAAACGCAGGTTAAAAATTGTTGGTCGCCAATAAAAACGACTCGCACGATCGCTAGTCATGACATATGTCGTCAATAAAGATGACTTGTACATTGAATCTCATAATCACCAGTCATGGTAAGACGCATGTCAAAACGCAAAAGTCGACAATAAGTACGAATCGCATATTTTAATTTCATGATTGCCAATAAAGGCAAGTTGCAAGATTAACCGTATAATCACAAGCAAGAGTCTTTCAAGAAGGCAATTACGTCCTCCGACGAGTGTTCCAAAGCACTCAAGATCTTAATGCAGGTAAACTTTCCACCAACTGGGAAGGTCCTTATCGTATCTCAGAAGTCGTGGGTAAAGGTGCCTATCGGCTCCAAACCCTCGACGGTCGAAATATCCCACGCAGCTGGAATGCAACGCATCTGAAAAGGTATTTCTTCTAAATCCTTTTCCTTCTTTCATACGATTTTTTATTCATCACGACGATTACTGACTTAAGCATCGGAGGGTCGTTGGCTAGCCAACGACCAACCTCTGACATTGCTTTATCGCAGGATCGCACGACATAAGTTACTAAGTCTATCATACGACTTCAGTAAAATCGTACGGTATAAACAATCAGTTTTATTATACGACTCGATTGTATAACTACATGAACACATGATTCAAGTTCAACGTATGATCAAATCACACGATCGTAAGGTCTAGCGACCCCACAAGCTAAGTTCTTTAACTTAGAAAAATTTTCATGTTCTGAATGAATGCTTTGATCGCATGCGCTTATGTTTGCTTATACGATTCAAAAAGTCTTATGACTTACGTTCTAATCGTTGTATTACAATGGATGCCCAAGTCGCACGACTTCTTGTTCATTTTTGTACTTAATGAATTTTTACAGTTGACATTACATTTGTCCATGACATGTATGAGTCGACATAATACTCAGGTTCAATAGAAAGGTAAATTTTTGTACCGATTATCGCTAAAGCAAAACTTACACAACGTAACATAGGTCTCTAACGACCGTATCGCCTGTAAATGCCAGATCATAGGTCTCTAGCGACCGTATCGGCTGTAAGCGCCAGATCTTAGGTCTCTAATGACCGTATCGGCTCAGAATGCCAGATCATATGTCTCTAACGACCGTATCGGCTCGGAACGCCAGATCATTAGTCTATAACGACCATATCGGCTCGAACGCCAGATCATAGGTCTTTAACGATCATATCGGCTCTAAACACCAGATCACAAGTCTATAACGACAGTATCGGCTCGGAACGCCAGATCATTGGTCTATAACGACCATATCGGCTCTAAACGCCAGATCAAAAGCCTATAACGACCGTATCGGCTCGGAACGCCAGAACATAAGTCTTTAACGACTGTATCACAAGATCCTTAAATTTTTTCTTGGTTCGATCATCTTATGATCGCCGCAAAGCTTTATTTCGGACCAATCGTCTTACGATTGACTCCTGACCCATACGTCTCATTTTGATAAAGATCGTCTTACAATCACCGTCGGTTCCTTACGTTTTAAGGTCGTCTTACGACCGTCGGATGAACACCACAAGTATCTTGCGCGTTAAAAATCATCTTTCGATCGTTGCAACTTACTTAACACCATCGACTGATAACACGATTCTAGCTGACCAAGCCGATTTTCTTCTAAATGATCCAATTAGCAAAAGTGACACGTCTCCGTAGAAACACATTGGTACGAGATCTGAAATTCAAATGGCTTTGAAATTCAAATCTCGGGGGGCTAACTGTTTGGGTAAAAAATCACACCCTCGACCGATGTGGGAAATTCCCTCGACATGACCCATGGACATTGATTACCCTAATCTACGACAGTCATACCCCCGACCGACAAGGATAATACCCATTATTGCCATATCCCCGACACACGATAATTGGTTATTAAAGGACATATTAGGTCGATAGTCATCTTACATCTAATGATCGCACGTCACGTGTCGCATGTCACGTGTCGCACGTTGCACATCGCTAGTCCTACGTCACTAGTCTTATGTCGCCAGTTATGCGTCGCCAGTTACGACTCGTCGGTCTTACGTCGACAGTGTCCTGTCATCGGTGTTATATCGCTCTGGTCTTACGACCTAGTCCTGCAACATCGTCATCCTGGTCTAACGACCTAGTGGTCTTACGACATTTTTATAAGACCATTCCTATACTAAGATAAGGTCTTACAAGATATTTACAGTCATATACATGGTTTTGTATGTCGGCGACGATCGTATGCTCCATAAGACCGACGTCCAGAACTTAAGATGGTCTTACGATTACGCTAACCATCAATGGTCGACAGCCGTTTCTTTCGTTCATTAATGCAGGTCTACAAGCCATTATGGTACAACGGTCATAACGGTCGAGCTATTAATGACATTAAATACTCAACAACGGTTACAAAGCCAATCATCAAAGCACATTTAATATCGGCAGCGGTTACAAGACCAGCCATTAACAGCACTAAAGACGACGTCCATTACGACAGTTATCGAAGTATTTAATAAGCCAATTAAAGCACCCGAAGACTATAAATTCCAAGCTCAATCCTCAGTTCAAGGGACATCGAACAACAAACACAAACAATCGAACTCGAAAGAACACTTGAAGCACAGAAATCGCTCTCAGAAGAATCGCTCTCGACGCACGACATCAGCGCACGACACACAGTTTAAACACACGACACACATTGTTTTTACATTCGAAACACTTGTTACTTTACATTTCGAAGTCTTTCCTTCATTTGTATTGTAATCTCTAAACGATCGACACCCGAAACACAAGGACATCGCCCCTGTTTGGCGACCATAGTGCACTGTCGACTCTCACAGAGTCGACCGCGGTTTTTTCCCTCGTTTTGGGGTTTTCCGCGTCACCAAATCTCTCGTCTCTTTTACTTTTTCCTCGCAATCGTGTTATTTTGCTTGAGATACGTTTCTTTAGTTGTTAAATGTCCACATCGACCTTAAGTTGTACTTTGGTGCGATTTTTGGCATTAACAATCGCCGCCCGAGCTGTGAGACGAGCAAGGGCAAAGGTAGACGCAACCTCATCTTTGAGCTCCCTCAACACCTTCTCCAGGACCGCCATCTTGGACTTGGACTCCTCAACCTCTTTCTCCTTCATGTCCAAGGACGCTTGCATCCTGTCCAGCTCCTCTCTCTGATCTACAATCACAGAGAAGGACTCCATCAGGCGAGAGTTCACGTCGTCCCTCGCATGACTGACGGCTTCTAGCTCGTCCAAGGCATCGTCAAGACGTACCGACATCTCCTCGATACGCGCCACGGCAGACTCTCGCTCGCCAACACTGCATCCTCTTTTTTAAGAGCAGAGGACACTAGACCCCCGAGCTTCATCGTCTCGGCCTGCAAGGCCAAGGAAGACTGGAACGTCTGAAACATATGGAAACTCGTTAGTAAAAATAAGCGACAAACGACAACGATAAACGACAAACAAAGTCTTGAAAGATAGACTTACCATAAACGCCATTCCGGCGACATAAGCCCCCGAGCTCTCGATAGAGCACCCGTTGAAACGCTCCTTGAAAGAGGGGAGTTGAAATTTATCCAAATGGGGGAACAAACTCGTCCCGTCCAGGACATTGTCCGTCATGAAATCCGCCGGCAACGTAAAGTTCACCGTCGTTTCCTCTCCCGTCCACGTGCCCTTGCCCCTGTCGGCCGACGTGGGGCCTGACGCGGCAGCAGGAGACCCCGTCGATTTCGCCGGATGCGCAGGATCGACAGACGTCATGTCGACCGTATCGGAAGTCTTCTCGACAGATGCGGGCAACACCTTCGCCTTCTCAGGCGAGACGACTCTCGATGAGCCGCCCGTCTTCAAAGACGGTTCCCTCCGGACGGACGTCCTCGTCCTCTTGAGGACTCCCGACCTAGTTGTCGGAGCCTCTTTTCTCTTAAGGACCCCCGACCCAGCTGTTGGGGCTTCCTTCCTTCTTTACCTCGCCTTGCGAGCCATTTCGGCCTGGGCCGCCTTCTTAGCCATCGCAGACGACATTTTCGGCTGTGGCTGTTGGGATTCCCGTTGGGATTCCTGTTGGGATTCTTGTCGAGATTCTCCTATGAAACGAAGAAAAAAGGGCTGTTAAGCGACTGAAACGATGGAAGAAACATGTCGAACAAAGAAGAGTACACTTACCGGTCATCTCTACTTCTATCGACTCTTCCTCCCTCCCTTCTTCCTCATTCTTCTGCTCCTCTTCTTCTTTCTTTTCCTCCTCTCGATCCCTCTGTAGCCTGTCGCTCAGGAAAACCACGTCGTCGTCTTCGTCAATCAAGTGACATGTGACGAACGATCGGTCGTCAAGACCAATTTCCAAGAACTTCTCGATTTTAGTCCCGGAATCGTCGTTGGGCTTCACGGCGTCAAAATTAATATCTGAAGATACAGAGAAAGGAGGTTAGTCAAAAAACAAAGCAATAAAAATAAAAAACGTTCGGCCAAAGCTAAAATCTCACCCACCATGTTCCACCCGGACCTGATCCAGTCACTATCGGGATCCAGTGTCGCTACCCGCACAAAGACATATCTGGTCTTCCATTTGCGATCGTTGACCGCAGTTTTTTGGACCAGAGTACGATCGCCCTTATGCTTTGAAAATAAGCTGTAGCGACGATATGTGCCCGGCTTGACCTGGTAAGCGGTCAAGAGATCTTTTACGTTCATCGGCGACTCCCAGTGCGAAGTAAGTCGCTCGATAACCAAAATCTCTGTCTCTTTTATGTTTTTATCATTGACGCACTGTTTTGTCGAACGATTCATTTCTTTAGTTGTTAAATTCCACAATCAACCTTAAGTTATCCTTTTGGACGATTTTTGGCATTAACAGTCACCTAGTGTTTTGAGGAAGACACGACCAAGCAATCGGAGGGCAATGAGGATCCGGCAGCCGACGAGACCACGTCGAAACAGGACCTACGACCACTCCCTTCGATAAGGGTAAACAACAAGTGGGTAGCTCTTCTAATTCATGTCTCTCTCGTTCTAAATTATTTAGTTGTCATGAGGCATTGTCTAGGCACCCCGTGTTTGCTCTTAACATTGGGCAAGCACCAAAATGTTTTCATGCAAATGCACTACTAGCACACCGACAGTTTAGTTATGTCATTAAATCTTTAGGTTGGGAAAGTCTTTGTAGTCCTCCAAAACAATATAATGTGGACTGGGTACGAGACTTTTACATCGATTTATCCGTAACTAATGGTGTAGAACTCCTAGTTCGACAAACCCCAATGACCTATTCGGCCATGGCCATTAATGAAATTATGGGTCTCGAACCACCCAAATATTCAGAGCTACAAAGATTAGTGAACGGTGCTACGGATGAGGACCTACAAACCATCTTGAGCACAATCTTTCATTTAGGGTCCGAATGGTTGTTCAAAGGACATTCATGTGTTTTATACGCATTATTTAAAACCTAAAGCCAATGTATTGTTTTTCTTTCTTAGGCACACGTTGTATCCTACGACTCACGATGCTAGTCTATACATGGTTCGGGTATATATATTGTATTGTATTTTGATGGGTTATAAATTTGATGTCGGTCGGCTCATCTCCAATAATAGTCATGAAGGTGTAGATAGGGCTAACGCTAGGATGTCGCACCCCACAATCATACATGCACTTGTGGAGAAAGCCAATGTTGTCACCCTACCCACGGATCATTTTTCAAAAGATAAAATGGTCATGGAAAAAATGAACGTGGGTAGGTTGTTACGAAACAACACACACTTTCACCCGGAAAACGATAGTGACAGATTTGCTTCTTTGGAAGTAAGCATTCGGTCATTAAAAGGGGAGCTCACGGCAACACTAAAATATCAACGGGTATTGATCACAAAGCAGATGCGGAGACAAAGCGAAGATGTCAAAGATCAAATTTCTGAGTTGAAAAGGACCTTGAAAGAGATGCGAGATGAGGCAGTCACTTGGTTGAAGTACGAGAAGTCACGGGATGATGTGATGCTGGCTGTTTGGATGAAAGAGCACCCAGAACTGATGAGGATTCTACCACCTTTTCCAATCCATTTGCTATGGCAATCCGTGGAGCGACAATCTACTCACCGCGAGTAGGGCATGTTCTATTTTCTGTCGCATCCCTTTTAATTTTAGGATTGTTTTGCGGAGATATAAAGAGTATTCGTTACCTCCATGCCATCATGCACACAGTTCACAATAAATTGATGCTAGCTCCATTTGTTTGTGTGATAGAAACAATAAAATAATATATCTGTGACTTGCATTTATATATCACTAGAACTAGCCTTACGATTCTTTGCTTTCACCAATTTTTGTTAGAATCCATGCAACACTATACACTTTCACCACATTTCTTGAAATTTAAATTTGATCCATAATTCGTTCACTGAGGACATTGAACCCTTAAAAGTTTTTTTTTGGGGGGGGGATGATATTGCCACTCATTCATACCCATATCATTCCAAGTGCACATATCTCTTTGCAAAAATGCATCACATACACCGAAATTCAAAAAATTGCACCAAAATGAAAACACCCATGCAAAAATGAGCAAAGCTCCACTCTTGTTTTCTGTGCATTCTAAAAGTGTCAAAGACACCAAGAGACCATTAAGTCCAAATTCATTCCTCAAAAGAGAAGATGGCAGGAAAATTGTGCCATAAAAAAAGAGATTTGTAGAAAGCTTCGTAAAAGACGATGCATTACAAGTGTTGAAAAAGCGAAATGCATAATCAATTTTTTGTTGCATTCTTGATTCTAATTAGGCAAGGAATTGTTTGGCTAGCTTATGGATTGATCTTTTTTGATGATCAAGTTGAAAGAAACCGATTTATGATGGTCTATCACTGCATATGTTATGGACTAGTTGAAATAAGTTATGTTTGTGTGTATGATGGTTGGTGTAGGAAAGTTCTCTTTTTGATCAACAAAAGTTTAGCTCAAAATTGTTCATTAATAAAGTTGCTCGAGACATTTGGGGTTGTGATAGGGTTATTTTATTAACCTATTTCTAACTTTTAATTATAATTTTGAGCTAATTTCATTTCTCCCATTGAGTCTTTTTGGTTATTTTTACGGCTTATTAACATAAGTAAAGGTTTAATACTTTCGACTACTAAATTGGTTTGTTTTAAATGAAAAACACAACAAAAATCTAAATTAGATATATGCATATTGCAGGTTCGATAAAAAGGCCGTTTGGAGTCCAACATGATCGAGAAGCAGTGAAAAAGACGTGGACTGCAGTTTTTTGGCTTAAACCGAGGACTTTGATTTTTGGGCCGATTTTATAGGTTTCGGTTGGGCTTGCTACGGAACCGATTTTTGGGCTTGTGTTGGAGTAAATTTTGTGCTTTGATTAAAACACTTCCTGGACTAGCTAAACTTTGTTTTGGGCTTGTTGTTACCTTGGGCCCCATTTTGCATACCTTGGGCCCAAAGGTTACAACTAGCTATATATACATGGATGTAGTTAGTGATTAAGGAGCATCACTAGTTAGTAAGAAGAAGATGGTTCCATTTGGTTCTATGGTTTTGTTCTATTAATACTTTGTGGTATTTAAAGGTATCAATAGCATGAGCTTTAGATCTCACGATTTGAGCCTTCTTTTGGTTCGGTTAATATAGTGTGATATTTTCGCTCTTAATTCGAAGTTTCTTGTGATAATTGCGTCTTACGATTATTGGTTGTGTTTAAGTTCTCGTGGAAATTCTCATCTCCTACAGTTTTGTTATACTCGTTTTCTCACGATTTTAAGTTCTCGGTTTCTCTGCGGATCTCGTTTCCATCACAAACTGGAAGTCCAAACTAATCATTTCGGGTTCCCAATCTTCTTTGGTTCACGATTTGTTGTGGATGATAAAATCATTCGAGTTTCCAAGTTACTAAAATATATTTTCTTGTTACGTAGTTTCGTTTTACATTCGCAGCGTTAAATCTTAAATCGTTAAAAGAATCATGCAAACTTCAAGCAATCCATGTTTTTATTCGACATTTGAAACAAGACTTTCCACGAAAGTTTCCAATTTCGTCGCTTAATTTTAGTTTTATAATTTATGCTTTATTTCACTGTTATTTACTTAGCACGATTTAATTTCTGCATTTTGTTTATTGTCGTTTAATTATCGTTGTTTATTTCGAGCAATTTTATATTTGTGTTTCTTTCAAGAGTTGGTTACTTGCACAACAACTTACGGTTTCTCAAGTGGAATTATTGTGGTTTGTTTGATGTATTGTCCATCTCCATTATTTGTTTTTAAGGTTCTTATATCTCTTCAAATTAGAAACCGAGCGATGATGGGTTAAGCACCTTAGCTCGGGGTATGAAGTGAAGTTGGGACCGAGACTGATAAAAGGATAAAAACGTGTATCGTATAACATTATTGTCCAAGTTATTTAAATCACAGTTATATTTTATGGTAGATTACAATTAATCAATCGACAACTGGTTCGTTGTCTGAAAACTTATTTAACTTACATAAAATATCGACCCTGAGATAATGAATGAATGTTGTCTCATCTTTTTACCCGATTATTTATTTCATCCCAATAGATTTTTATACCCTATGCTTCTCTTTATAATCGATTTTTCAGTAATTGTTAATCAAAATCCCCATCAAAAGATTTTATTCGCCATCTGAGACTCTCTTTTATAGACTCGACTTTATGAAGAACATTTCCAAGCTTCCCTATGGGATCGATAGTCGGTACTTTGTACAATTATTATTTGTTACAAAACGGTAGTAGATCAAGATGTATACTTGCGTCAATATCTATTTACATGCATTTTAAAGGTGTACTCACAAGCCTAACATATGTATAAATTCAACCGATTTTGAGGATGAGATCAATCGATTGAGAAATTGATAAAATTGATAGTAAGTTTAGAAATTAGAAAAACATTTCGACCGATTAGAATTTACGATTTTCAAAATATAATTAGATAAATAAATATATTTATAATACATAATGTATATTATTTTGGGTTTTCGGACGGGACGGGTGGCAAAAAATCAAACCCAACCCAAACACAAATATTCACCTAAAAGTCTGGATTCAGATTTTTGGATTTCGGGGTATTCGGGTTTTGCACAAATAACTTATTTTCGGTTCGACTTCGAGTTCGGATTTCAGACTATTCGGGTTTTCCACACCCCTATTAAAAATACGAATTATTATAATTTTGATTTAATAATACATTTAAAATCACATTTAGTTAATAAAAAATTCGCTTATTCCTATGGCGAATTGAATTGATGAGTTCTGGTGGTTTGAAGTCTTTGAAGAGCCTCTTGGTAATCAAGGTCATCAATGTCGAGTTCCTCATCATCGTTATATTGTGCGAAAGTTCCGTGGCGACCTCGCTTTCTTCTAAGTTTTCTTCCACCTCTTCAATCTCTACCTCTAGTGATGTCATGTCTTGAATTCTATCAACGATATCCAAGTAATCCTTCAAACATACGCAACCCTCTACGGACTCCGGGCTTAGTCTTGTCCACTGTAACACCCTTAAAATTTGAAAACAGACAAATTGAAACTTCCAAAAATCCTTTAAATACGTAACTCAAAATAGCAAGTATCTATAGTTTACAAAGAAAAGAACACTACAACACGTATCAGAGTTCTAATGGGACTATCTAGTTCCACAAGTGGGAACAAAATCAGTCGAGTTACTAAAACCGGAAAATCTGGTATCTTCTCAAAACCGGATGACATCTTTAAATCCATCCTACCATCACTTCTACCAAGCTCCACTCGCCACTCAGATCCATCTAAGACCTGATATACATGTCAAAAGGAATAGGGTTAGGCTTAACGCCTAGTGAGTTAAAACAGTTTCCATTATATATTAAACATAAAACTGTTAAGACCAAGAGTTTGCCATAAGTACGATATGTCCATAAATTTATATAATTTATATAAGAAGTATAACAGTAAGGCTATACCCCAAAACCGTGATAATATTTTGGAAAATAAATCATCCTTTCATACTCACCCAAAACGTGCTCAAGACACGACCAAATCATTACCAAATACACATGTATAATAAACGTCCAACATTTAGATTTCCCAAAACACACACACACGAAATGCTTCACCAAAGCCAATATGGCTACATAAGCCGATGTACAACTTTCCCAAAATTGGTATTTTCTCCAAGTGTAAATGGCTAAAGGTGATAGTGTTTTTTATACACCAATAGACGTGTGAAAATTAAACCTCAAAGCAAGTATACAATGGGGTCTAACATCGTCTTTCAAGTAATAAAGTGGTGAGATTCGTTTGTCCACAGGGATTGGCATAAGACTGCAATAAAAGTGTAATAAAAGAAATGACTTCAGATGACGAATTCGAAGACTTTGTTTGTGTTGAGTTATCACTTTGATGTGATTAACAGAGAATAAAGCAAGCAAGGGTGTAAAACTTCTAGGTGAGATTTAAACCCAAATTCCAGTAGACCAATGTTGTGGCAATGCTACAGCATGCAGTTGGCCATAACTAGTTCCACCATCTATTTTGAGGGTATTCTTCTCGGACTTCAATATTTGCATTAATGGTTAGATTCAACCAACATATCTCTATGTAATATCCAACTAGTGCTAAAATTTGGATTACAAATCTCTTAGTATAAAATCGCTCTCTCGAGCCGATTCCATATCATTCAAGTTGATGTGTTCCAAGTGGCTCATCTCTGAGTCCACTACACTTTAACACTTTGATTAGTGACCAACTTTTCAGGAAATAATCAATTTGGCAAATATAGATGATAAATCTCTTTATTAGCAACTTTCTCAAGTCTACTTCCTATATCCTTCAAATTTACGTGCAATCAATGGCTTATCTCTAAGTCCACGACACCTTAACACTTTTCAAGTGATCAATTCATCAAGAAGTGTCATTGGTTTTATACAACTTAAGATGAAATAATGGAACATTGTTATTGTGAAACAACGTCGACTTTTCTTTGGTTTAAAATCTCACCTTTCTCTCTAGCCGATTCCATATCATTCAAGTTGATGTGTTCCAAGTGGCTCATCTCTGAGTCCACTACACTTTAACATTTTGATTAGTTACCAACTTTTTAGGAAATAATCAATTTAGAAAATATAGATGATAAATCTCTTTATTAGCAACTTTCTCAAGTCTACTTCCTATATCCTTCAAAATTACGTGCAATCAATGACTTATCTCTAAGTCCACGACACTTTAGCACTTTCAAATGATCAATTTGTCAAGAAGTGTCATTGATTTTTATACAACTTAAGATGAAATAATGGAACATTGTTATTGTGAAACAACATCCACTTTTCTTTGGTTTAAAATCTCACATTTCCATATCACACCCAAGGTAAGAAAACTAGCTACTCATTACAGAAATAAATTGAAAGGAAATGTAAATGAGGAAAATTAATGACATTAAAATAAATGACCGAAAATAAATGCAGTAATTTACAAAGCGTAATGTAAATAACGGAAAGCGTAACAAATACGTAATTAAAATTGCGAAATAATACTAAACCGAAAGCTTCATATATTAACTTCAAAAGCTTAGAACCAAAATGATTTCAATTCCAAGTCTGTTTTTTAGCTTACCAAAATGCATCACCCAAAGCCTCTATTTATACTAAGATTAGAGGGGGGGGGGGGTGAAATGCGATATTACTAATACTTGGAGCCTGAGCATCATCAAGTACCAAATAAGTCAAAAAGCATAAACTAGTTACCCATTCGGTAGTACAAAAAATCAGCAAATAAGAGTTCAAGGATGTATCCATAAAAATCCAAAAAAACAAAAATTGTCTTCTAACTCTTTTCCACTTGACTCCTTTGATTTAGCTTCGTCTTCTTCAATGTTGTTCCAATGTTGTGGCACCAAAATCTTCATCCACAATCTGCCCAATAATCCATTAAATCCATCCCAAAGAGTAAATACAAGTAAAAGAATAACTCTTAGCTCCATAAAATAAAAAAAATGGAAAATAAGCTAATAAAAAGACGCAAAGTTGGGATATGAACGGAAAATCTACTAAATTAGAAATAAAAACGGATGTTTAAGCACTAAAATATTAGTGCGTATCACCACCCAAAACTAAAACTATTGCTTATCCCACAGCAATCAAAAGACAACTAAAAATGACTCGTATATATATATATATATATATGTATATGTATATGTGTGTGTGTGTGTGGAAGAAGACGGCATTAAGTGCACATGTAATGTAGTGCATACATTTACTTTTGGATTGAACATTGCTATCATTATAACATTTCCATTTTTTTTTGCTGTCTTATTTAAGAGAATCACCCTTGCTCGGCCCCTATATAGCACAACAAAGTAAAATGGCAAAAGGGCAAATGTATGAAAAAGCTTCCCCAAACATACAACTAAGTAGAATCAGAGATCAAACTACTTAATTATTTCAATTAAACATCTTACAGGTTTCCAAAATGATGAACACCCATCAAAGTCACTTTAAGTTGTTAACATTGAAATACTATCAAAACCTAATATACTTGGATGAAAATCTCGAGACGCACAACTTAGCAGCAACATAAAGTTTAATGTATAGTATCAAATTAAAGATGGAAGAGTTCAAACTTATTATAAATAAGTTGTACCCTAACTAGGATCATGAGATCAACAAAAACCTATCTACAATTTTGGAAGAGCACAAATAATTTTCTACTAAAACAGTAAATCCACGCCTAGTAAACAACGTGACTAACAATCAACGAAGGATTTGATTTCATTGTAATAAGAATAAGAAGTAAGTAGAGGATAAGTACCTTTAATTCTTCACGAACTCGAGCATAACTTCTTTTCCTAATAATTTGCATCATCTTCTTATATGCCCTGTTAGTCATTGCATTTTCCTATGCACTTGCTATGAAATAGTCTCACGATAAATGAAAGTGCAGAGAACTTTTCACAGCCGGGATATAGTTCTTTCTCTACATCTTCCAATAGTTCATAAAACTTTTTTGCTTCTGTATTCGGCTCATCTGGTTCTTCCTCTTCTATCTCTATTCCATCTTCAAATATGTTTTCATCTTCAACTATGTTTTCATCTAAGATACCAAAGGCATCGCGCACCAATCCTTGCATGTCATTGAGTGTATCCAATGTAGGACGAGAGGGTTGGGAAATAGAAGGTGATATTCTGTAACCTTTTAAAAATCCATCGCATATCAGATGCATTCTAGCCTCCTCCCGATTAACCCATGCCTCATTACCTCATTTAATGCATGGACATAACATTTGCCCACTTGAACACTCATTAGAAAACATAATACCAAGAAATTCTTATTTCTTCCAAGGCTTTTTGGTACTCGGTGGTAATTCTTGGTAACAACATCCAACTATTATCCATCATGGTCCCTAATTAAATACAAAAGGTAAGAGTTCCAATAAATTATGTTTTATGGGGCCTGATAAGGTTTTTCTCAAACAAGGAGTGATTGTGTAAACAAATCATGTATACAACATCCAACTATTATCCATCTTGAAATCGGCCAGCTAAAGGGGTTGTTTTGTGGGTAAAGTTCAGCAGCTAAAGGGGGCTGTTTTGTGGGTAAAGCACTTGAAAAAAACTCTTAAAAACAAGTTTTTATGCATCAAGTACTGTTTATTGATGCATATTACTTAAAACACATAACTAATTGATAAACATTATTAAATACGGGATAAACATCACATTTTAAATATAAAGAATTTAAAATATAATCAAGATAATCATTGAAGTCTAACAGAATACTTAATTTTTATTTTATAAAAAACATTGCATTAATTAAAATAAATTATGTCATTAATAAACCTAATATAAATTAAGATAAAAATTAAATTAAACGAATTTAATTTATGAAAAAATCTTGATCCAACAAAACATAGCAGGAACAAAGCTCACCTATCATGCTTTTGCAAGATTAAACAAAGACCATTGGAACTTTGGAAATGATAAGTCCACCAGATAGATGCTCCAAGTTCTTGAACATACTCTTAACAACCATTTGCTTCATAAAAGTAGATCATTTTTTAAAACTGAAAAGCTTATGGCTACATTCCATACTTATCTTTTATTACCATTTAAAAATCAAAATACAAACCATGTAGAAAGAACATTATTATCGTTATTATTATTACTACTACTATTTGTATGTGTGCATGTATTAAGAAATCTATAGATAGAAATGCAATTTTCGTAGACAAATGAAGTACTTGTCAAGATCATCAAAAAATCAATGAATCAAACAACTGAGGCATGAAACTTTAGGGTTTAAATAAACTTTCATAACATATAATCAATCACAGAAGTCAACGGTAGAAATTAGAGCAAAATTACGAACATCTTTATACATGATTTCAAATCTACTTATCAAATAGTTTTTCAGTTAAGAGTTAGCTTATCAACTGGTTCCATTTTTCATTCTAACTTAAGGAACCAAACGGGTCAACATAGTTTGATTTTGTTACCCATAAACAGATGACTTAAACCCTAAGAGTCCAAATTAAGCTTCTTCAAACTAACTTTTAAAGTTATCAGAGTTCCAACGTTCCTGTATCATTTAGACATTCTATAACCATAAACAGAACAATATTTAGGTACTCCATAACATTAACAAATGAAAGATAAAAAAAACTACGATAATTCTGATTTCAAATCGCAGCATCCTACGTAAATTAATACCAAAAACCAAAAACCTTAAGAAATATAAAGATTGGACAAACACGATGAAATTATACTAAACCTCTCTCACATGTAAGTCGCAATTGATGCAACGAATCACAGAGATTTGTTCAAAAAATTGGGGAAAACTTCGATCAAACATACATAAATCGAATGTATATAACAAAATTCACATTCAATGAGATTATACTAAAAATCTCTCACATGTAAGTCGCAATTGATGCACGAATCACACGATTGTTCAAAAAATTGGGGAAAACTTCGATCAAACATACATAAATCGTATGTATGTAACAAAATTCACATTCAATGAAATTATACTAATAATCTCTCACATGTAAGTCGCAATTGATGCACGAATCACACGATTGTTCAAAAAAATGGGAAAAACTTCGATCAAACATACATAAAAGGAATGTATATAACAAAATTCACATTCGATGAAATTGAGCAGTCGTGAATTACCATTTGATGCTGATTGTCGATGAACAAAGGAGCTTCGATGCTGATTTTTTTGATGTTGATTGTCGATGAACAAAGGCGACGTTGAGTGGAGAGGAGTGTGGCTTCGAGACTCTGTGGCTTCGAGACTCTGGGTGACGTTCACGACTTGATATTCTCGTTGAAGGTTAGTATCACATTTGGGGGTTTTTCTTATATTTTTTAATTGGGCTGATGTTAAACATTTAGCTCATCAAAAGATATAAGAGTTCTTTAATTGGCTGAAGGTTAATTTGATGTTAAAGTCCAGTTATCTTTATAAGCTATATAAACTATAATAGGAGACTTAAAAGTGTCTTATTAGTTTTTAACTCAAATATAACACTAAAAAGTGCCCTATTAGTTTTAAACTCTAATACGACAATCAAAAGTGTCAAGTGTCCTATTAAGGTATGTTAATACGACATAAAAATTAAGAGTCCTATTAGATTAAATCAAATATGACTCATAAATTAATGTGTCGTATTAGCCATTTTAAAGGACCCGTCTCGAAAAGTGTCCCAAAAAAGTGTCCTATAAACCCTTTGTTGTTGTAGTGACACCGATCACGTCAAGAATGCAAATCATAGCCTTTTATAAATCCCAGGGCTTTGTGCAACTGGATCACTCTTTTTGGCGCATTTTCTCTCACATTGCCTTTTCTCTTATTTGCTTCAACATTTGATACTTTTTTTTGGCACTTTTGTGCTCTTTTTTTTTAATCATACACCTACCCCTATGTGACATGTGTGGTGTTTTTAGATCAAAATGACATATTTTTCTTTTTAGAGCTTTGCTTTTTTTGTCTTGATCACTTTTGGCTATGAAGACACCCTTCCCACCCCAAACTAATAATGGACAATGTCCTCATTGCGTGTGTATGGAAAAGAAAGTGTATAAGAAATGGGTTCAAATAGACAAAAGTGATAAAAGAACAATGGCCTAAATCATTTCTGTGATGCGTGCAAAATGTGGATCAAATTGCGTCCCAAACAATAGAGAGGCTAGTTCTAGCAAGAACTACATGACCAAAAGTATGACTAAGACTATAGAAATTACTAGGTACATGAATGCATTTTTTCATTCTCAACATACGGCTACTTGCAAGAAAAGAAATCTAAAAGCATGTAAAACCTATCCCAGACTCAATAAATAAATAAAAACGTAAAAAAAACTGGAGCTAAGAGATTATGATAAACTTGTCCTACTCCAAAGGAGTAGGTTGTGGATCATTGGGGCGAGACGGGCTGATGTGGAAGCAGCGGCTCGCAACATCCTGCCTGCATTCCTCATTTAGTCTTCGGTTTTCTGCTGATAGCGCCAAACTCTCCTTCTTGATGTCATCCAACTTTTTCACAAGTGATCAGATCTTTTTTTTTCTTGCCGACCAATTCCTCTCTCAGATTCTTTATCTACTCGGTGGCACTTTCCTTGACCTCACAAATCAGATCCTCCTTATCAGGCATTGCTTCATCCAGTTTGTCTAAAAACTCATTATGCTACTCGTCAAGTTGTTCCATTAGGCTGGTGTTTTGAGTCACTAGTTCCTGCATCATCAGAATCATGTCAGTGGCACTTGATCCATTGTATGTTCTATCTCGAAATCATGAGAAAGTCTTCAAGTCGATCCTCCACTTCTCGCCTTCTTCTCGAACAATCACACCGTCCACGTATTCGAGTACTTCCTTGGCCTTGAGTATGACAGTGATGAGGCTTGGGAAGTACATACGTTCGCGAGCTCAACTAGCATAGAACCGGATGCTTTGCATGATGATCCTCCCGAAGTTGATTGATTTTCCTGTCAGTAAACAAAACAAAAAAAACATCCTATCTACCAATATGGAACTATCGTAGGTAGTAGGTGAGATCGAATGTCGGATAAAGTTTATCCAAACATTTGCATCGACGGTTAAATGAGCGAATTTAAAAGTTCTCAACATGAAATTGGAATGATGTTCCCAAGTAGTCCCGGGCTTACCCAAGACTGTGGTAACCTCATCTAAATCATGCTCGGAAGCATTATGCAAGAAATGGTAGTACTCAGTGCGCTTCGGAGGGGTAAGACCAAGAAATTGGTTGATTTGTCATGAAGAAATGGTGATTTTCTTAACCCTCACCATGGGTTTTGTGGAGCTAGATACCGCCATCTTGGAATAAAATTCTTTCAAATAAGTAAGATTGTAAGAAGATGGTATCTCACAGAGTTTGTCAAGTTCATGCATTTCAGTGACATTTTTTTATGAAATGATGCTTGTTCAAACTTTGACGGGCAAAACCCTTGTCGGGTAAGCCTACCGTGGTGCGAGTGATAGTCTCAAAAGGTGTGTGTGCGCTTGAAGATGCAATTTCAGCCCGAACTCTCATTTTAGAAGGGCCCTTTTTAAACAATTTAGGCTTAACGATTGTTGACTTATCAAGGCTCCTCTTTCTCTTGGGACGAACTGTCACAGGTGAAGGTTCGTCAAGAGGTAAGTTAAATAAATGTTTAAATCAGGAATTTCTCGATTATCGTTCCAACTCCTTCTCGATGGTATTCGATGGTATGAAATGGCCATATAGTTGAGAAGTTTATTGACTTTAGCTATGGGACTTTCATCAGTGTGTGGTTCCGAGGCCACAACCTCGGGTTTAAATTCAGATTGTAACTCGCGAGGAATAAATTAGAGAGCCACATCGGGATTTTCTCCACTACTTGCTCCAATTCATCCGAAACCAAAGTAAACAAAGCATCAGGAGGTAAATTATTGACACAAAACGATACATGAGGCAACATTACTGATGCAAGTTGAGAGTCCACCAAAACAGCCGCGTGTTTTTGCTCGATCAGGGCTATTTGGACAACAAGTTTTTTAGCCGAAGGAGTCGTTTAGACAACAGTTTTTTTCTTTCCAAAATGGCTGTTTCGACAGCTTGTATCAGATCAACAGCAGCGGTTGTTTGGACAACCTGTGGTGTCTGGTTATCCTCAGCATCAATACATGGGTGTTTGGGTAAGGGTTGTGGGTCGGTTTCAATACGACCGACAGACGGGGTTCTGGTGATCGATAGGGTGCTTAGGAGGCAATGGTGGAGTCGTCTCTGTCTTAAGGTCGACGTAGGATGGCTCAGCCTTCTTGCTGCTGGGTTAGACCGCCACTCGCCGGCGTTGGCTTCTCCTTACCGGCGGTGGTGGGTCTTCTCCGGTGTGGAACCATTTTTTTTCTATCCATACAGAGAGAGTTGCCTGTGTTTTCTTTTTCCTGAGGATTGTACAATGGAAACAAAAATAAATTGGCTAGGTTAAGTTTTAAAACTTTTGACAACTCACCCTATCCTTTTATTGAACACAAATCTTGGAGATCAAGATTTCTTACAAAAATTCAAGTACAAAAACCTGCTTTTAACCCAACCTTTTTCTGGAAAAAAAATTGATGTTGGTACAAAAGTGATAATCATGGTTTTGAAAAAGTTGAAATGATTATTTTTTTCATGAAAACATGCAAATTTTGTACAATCCTTAACATATTTGATTCTCTTTATTATTATTATTATTATTATTAATAATCTATAATAAATATGATATGGAGCACAAAAATCAAATTTGGTTTTCAAAAATTACGAATGATGTCATGTGTAGATGATGTCATTTGTACCAACCTTCATACAACCTTTATATAAAGGGAATTTAATTAAAATACCCAAAGTTTGACTTTGACTTAACAAAATACCCAAATTCTCTCTGATTTTACCGAGATAGCTAAAACTTCCGCGATAGGCCCCGCGATCGCGGGCTAGGGCCTACGTGGCACCCCCTGTTGGACCAAAGTGTCTCGCGGAGCCCCCCAACTATGCCCGCGGTGACACTTTTGGTCCCTCCCCGCGGTGGCAAAAAAATTTCATTTTTGGTCCTTTTTTGCACGAATATTTGCATGCTTTTACTGTTTTTTTCCACAATTATTGTACTTTGAAGACCAATTTGTGGTTCAAATTCACTGGCATGTTTGAGATTTCATCCATAAATATCAGTAAAATGCAATTCATAATTCACACCATTCCATCCTTCTTTCTTGCTTTCTTTCACTTGCTTTCTTTCTTCAGTAAACAAATGGCATCGTCATCTAACCCATCGTCTACACGTGAAGGAATGCCACCTAAACTCCATAAGGCGATAGCAGCAAAGGAAAAGGAGATAGACCAAATGACAGAAGAGTGGAAACAGATTATCGCCACGAAGAAAGTCCACTTGACAAGGATCGAAGTGGAGGAAAAAGAGATCAAAAGGATGAAAGGGGATATAAAAGATAGGGAGGCTCGTATTCGTCGAGAAAAAGAAGAAATTCACCACTGTACGCAAGACTTCGCAATTCTTCAAGCGAAGATAAGCGACAAGCAAAGTTGGATTGATCAAACTAAAACAATTTTTCAGTAGGTGGTGGTACGGGTGTTGCTTTAGTACTTTGTTGTTTATGTGTTATTGTTTTGTAGTTTTCCAGTTCGATATTGTTTTTTCGTTCCTTTCCTGTTTGTATGTTGTTGTTTAATTTGTCATGAATAAAGGTCTTTAATTTGTGTGAAAAGTAGTGTTTAAGTAGTCTGAAATTTGTCTAAAAAGTGGTTCATATTAAAAATACAACTGATAGATGTTATACAAGATTATTTCATAACAAACACATACTAATCATTGAATATTTTTTGATTTATTTATTTTATTATCGATGGTCCAAGTGTAAGTATTAAAAATTGGCGAAGGATTTGTGATGGACAGACATCGATCCTTTTGTGCATACTCTGTAACTGCAAATACTTCAGCTCCAAACACACATGAATCATCATGTAATAACCAGGTATGTTATTAGTTTATTTAAAAGTGTTACTTAAATTAAATATTATGGAGTTATAAGTTAAGGGGTAAGTTTTATTTTTTATTTAAAAGTTAGAAGGTGTGTTTTGCCAAATGGGAGAAGTTTAGGGTTTGTTTGGTCTTTCTAGTCAAACCCTTCACCACCACCGCCTTCTTCATTTCAATTAGAAGGAGGTGTCCTTCTTTGAGATTATCTAAATATCCTAAGTGTGTGTGTGTGTGATTTGGTGTTCACGGCAAAGAGAGAGAGAGAGAGAGAGAGAACCGTGAAGGAGAAGAAGGAGAAGTAAACAAGATTGTAAGTTGGAATTAGAGGGTTCAATCTTATGAAATCAAAGGTACGTTCCTAGTTAAAATTGCTCTCTTTATGTGTATTAGGTTTATATGAGTTTAGAGATGGGTTTTGATGATTTATGGATGATTTGGAAAATCTGAGTATATGACTAGGTTCTATTTATAGTCTTAAACATATCTGCATATTTACAGCAACATGCATATCTTAGAACATAAAAATTCTGGGTTTAGGATGAACATAGTGGACTGAGAGATATGGATGAACATCATAGATATCGCAACCTTGAGTTGCGACATTCATGCATATCGCAACCTTGAGTTGCGACAAGCTCTTGATATCGCAATGGTCAGTTGCGGTATGGAGAGATATCGCAATGGTCAGTTGCGATATGAAGAGATATTGCAGTAGTTGGTTGCGACATGGTACTGTGTCGCAGTAGTTGGTTGCGATATGTGTTGTGTATTGCGACATGGGGTTATCGCAATAGTTAGTTGCGATATGAGTCAAGGACTTTGTGAATTTTAGAGTTTTTAGACTTTAAAGATGTTGGTCCCGAAGGGCTATACAAGTTTGTAGAAGGGGGGTTGAATACAAACACACAAATTTTACTTTTCTAAATTGTTTATTGATAAATCATTACCAATTTACAGCTTGTTGCGGAACAAGATTAAGGATAAACCTAAATCTAAACAAGTTGGAACACTAAGTTTCTTGCACTAAGAAAGAGAAGGAAATTACTAATAATAACCTATCTCAAGATAAGAAAGATGACTTGTCCAGAGTTAGCAAGTGCTTCAAAAATGAAGCTGGAGTCCTTCTTATATACTGCATGCATTTAATGCATGGCAGTTTACACTTTACACGTGGCAGCAACTGATTGGTTGCATGTCATTGACCTTTGTAGACAACCTTAGTAGCCGCATGTTTGAACAGTGTAGTATCAGAGTGGTTGTACGATTTCAAACAATAAGGAGGTTCTTTTCTGACATATCGTACGGAGTCGTGCAAGGGTGGTTAAGACAAAAGTACTTTGTACGGAGGACTTCATGATCAGCTTTTCGTTGATTCAACGCTATATCAGTAAATGATAAAGTTCAGCGATAGCTGAAGTCTTGTACTTGATACTTCACGTTGAGTGGACAAATCTGAGTCTTCGCTGATCCGCATCAGTTCATTAGGAGACTTGTCACTGGTTCTTGAGCTTGATCTTCGACTTCAGCGTAGAACCTAGGTTGACGTGAAACTTGTCTTCAGGGATCATAAGTAAACAACTAACTTATCAACGATCACCATAAGTACTGAACAGGCTCAGAGCATTATGGTGAACAGTGTTCGCTGAATGTTTAATCTAAAGAGCAAGAGTTCCTATCAGCGGTACTGTAAGATCTTAGTACTTATCAGCGATAGTGAAACTCTGATACATATTGTTTACTTACAATTTTCACTAAGTATAAAGAGAGGGTCATTATCAAATCACTGAGGGTTTGGATCAACAATCTCCCCCTATTTGATTATGACATAGCAACAGAGAAAATTGCTATTTTAATGAAAACATAAGGATAGAAAGAACTCATAAAATATTTGTCCCTTTTACTGTTTTCTGGGATCTTTTCTGTACTGATGGAGTAAGGTACTTTCGCTGAAATTTTTCATTAAACTTCGTATCAGATTACAAAGGGAAGTGGAAAGATTACAAGTACAAGCAAAATAAATTACAAGTACAAAAAAATAACTGATACAATAGAAGAATAAGGCGATCCTATCAGTTTATAAAGGTTCTTCCTTAATGAGAAGTTCATCAAGGGTCTGTGATGTGGGAATCATCCAGTCAGGGACCTTTACTCCTCGATTATTTTTGTTCAGAGCTTCTTCAAAAATCAAGGGTTTAAGATACCGTGCCTGAATGTCGTTTTTGAAATCACACTAGTAGATGAGATCTTTCAGCTGTTCGATGGGAGTGATGGGAAGATCAGAGATACGTTGAAAACGTTTTCGTCCACCATAGTCAATAAAGAATATCCTGTAGGGTTCGCTTATGACTTTCCCAGGGATGAAAGTCTCACCAAGAGGAAGGGATGTGTCAAGTGCAGAAAGGTCGGGTTCTGGACCAAGGACTTCATCAATAGAAAAACCAATACTTGTTTCGTTCCGTATATGAGGACCATCTTCTGAAGATTTAGACTTTTTCTTTGCAGAGGCCCTTCTTTTCTGACTTTCGAGAGGAGGAGGAGGAGTATCCACACAAGAAGAGACTAAGTCGATCTGTTTGTTTATCAGCTTTTCAAAATGATCCTTGTACTTAGATTGAGACTTCTGGATGGCTAATCTGATCTCCAACCATTCAGAGAGACCGTATTTCGTGATGGCTTCAACATAGAATTTTTCGTACTTTCCATCTTCTCTGAATATCTCGATTTCAGCGATTGAAACTTTGAGGGTTGATCTTCCAGCGATGAGTACCTTGATGATTTTGGAAGGTCGATGTCTGAAGTGTACCTTTTCTTTGCACCAAATTAAAGTATATTGAGACACAGTTCTCTTTTCTTCAACGATCTTCTTGGCGTCTTCCCATAGCTGACGTTGAACTTCGATGGGAGCTCTTTTCAGCTTGGGGTCTTTCACTGATTGTTGAGAAAGCTGGATGGCAAGTTTTCTGTCTTTTTCTTCAGCTTCCCTTCTTTCAGCGATTAACCTTTCAGCTCTGAGGTGATCCTTGTATTCCTTTTGTAAAAGTCTGAACTTTGGAGAAATGGAAGGAAGTTGATCACGCTTCAGAATAATTCGCTGATCTTCGAATCTCTTGATCATTGCATCTCTCTTTTTCTCATCCTCTTCACTCAGCTTTTGAGGAGCCAAGGAAGGTCTATTTTTGTGAGAGAGCAGTTGTTCTTCAGGTTCATCAGTCTCAGAGATCAAATCCAAGATCGGGATTATTTCTTCAGCGGTGGGAGCTGGGATTATTGTTGGTGAAGTCGCAGTTTCAAGAACTTCAGCGATATCCTCAAACAGGGGAGAGGACTAGCTGAAACACAGCGATCTTACGAATAAGAATTTGGGTAAAACAGAGATAGAGAAAGAATGGGGTTAAGTGTATAGAGGTTTTATGGAGAGTAGAGTTGGAATTGAGAAAGGATAGAGGAGGGATGTAGTGAAAAAGGAGTAGAAGGTAGTGTACATGACAAACCGGCTTTTAAGCAAGATCGTCAGATTGTCATCTTCAGCGAGGCCTTTGTTTTTGCCTTTGTCAGCTTCAGACGCTGCAGGCTTTGTCTTGGTCCGCTCCCCTGAAGGTTCATTTATCGCAATCCCTTTAAGAGCTTTAGTCTTCTGAGCAGGCTTGACGATAAAGGAGTCATCATCATCATCATCTTCATCATCACCCTTATCACTGGATGATGGTTCATCGTCAGAGATGTCGACGGCTTCATCGTCTTCAGCTTCAGATTCAGATTCTTCAGCATCTTCTTCGAGTTGCTCCCCCTCAGATACAGAGGCGAGCTTCTCGGTTCCCTTAGGGTTTTCATCTCCCTAAGGTCCAGCGGTTGTTTCTTCAATTGTCTTCTCCCCCTCTTCAGTAAGGGGAAGGTCTGCAGTCTTCTCCTCCCCCTCATCATTTTGGGGAAGGTCTTCGTTAGTCTTCTCCCCCTCTTCCACATCATGATTGGGGGAGGTAACTGACTTTTCAGCGACGGCAGCAGTCATAAGATTACTGTCTTCTTGTCCAGTAACTCTTATGTGGTTTTCAATCGCTGCTACTCTGACTTCTAGGCCAGTGATAGCAGGACTGATCTTTTGTAGATTATCTCGATCGGCCTGAGTGAATTGAGAAGATGAGGTGGTCAGGTGATCGAGCATCTTCTGAACAATTTCTTTGACCGCAGTGACTTCAGTCTTCACTGAATTTACTGAGGTGTTAACTTCAGTCTTTACAGCAGACATCTCTCCCTCTAGTTTTCCAACCGATGTCTTCAGCGTTGTGACTTCGCTGGACATGGATTGAACGTTTGTTTTGATAGAGGTGTAGTCCGTGTAGATTTCAGCAAGAACTTTGGCAAAGTTGCTGAGAGTATGATCAACCTTCTCCAAGTCAGCTTTGGAGGCATTCTTTTCAACCACTGTTGTCAGCTTTGTGAGATTCTCTCCAGCGTTTGTTACAGCTGAAGAGTTGTCCGAGAGAGTAGTGGTGAGACCTGTCAGCTTTGTCTCTAGAGTCTTCAGAGAGGCGTTGATATCTCCCAAATTAGGACCTGTAGCATATAAGAACTTATGAACAGAGGAAAGCTCAGAAGTTTGGGGTTTAGTTACAGTGTTTATGGGTTGGTGTTTACCTGCAGGAGGATTGGTGAATTCATCAAAATCTCTGTGTCCTGAGAAGAGTTCCATGTCGTCAGCTAGAGTGCGTGTACGCATGGTCATCTCTGCAGGTCCTACTTCCATCATTCCTTGAAGAGTATCAACTTTAGCTTCTGGAGGAATGACAGGTGCTCCAGTGATAACTGGATTAGAGTCCAATGGAGTAGAGGGAGAAGCGAAGGTTGAGAAAGTTGGTTGGGTGCGGTGTTCAGCGTTAGATCCGCTGAGAATCGCTTCTTCAGTCTGTAGAGAGACTGAAGGAGGTTGGGTAGATTCCAAGTTTATAACTCCAACGTTTAGAGACGCTGAAGTTGGGATGGAATGGGTGGCTTGATCAGCTGTGGCAGAGCGTACCACTGAATTTTCCTTCAGCTCTTCAAGATGAGCTGAGAAGTCTTCAGCATGAAATTGCTGGGGTTGCTCCTTGGTTTTCTTAGTTGTTTTGGAACTAAGTTGGGTAGATGAGTGTTTCCTTTTATGAGAAGGAATGTAGGTTGCAGCGTGGGTATCAGCGATGGGTTTGTCCGCTGAAGGAGCTGCAGAAGTTGAAGAAGTAGGATTGAGAAGAGTTAAGAGTGTAGAGAGACGTACCTCGTTTTCCACTGGCTTGAAGTCAAGTACTTTAGGGCCAACCTGAGAGAGTTTCAGGTCACCCACTTTTGGGTAGTCTTCTTTCAGGCCTGTTTAGAAGACGGCGCTGATGAATCTTGGATATGGAACCCATGGTGATCGGTCAGCGGCAGAGTCTACTCTGAGTACTAGATCATCGATGCCTAGTATATATGTAGACCTTTCAGCAATGCATATCCCATTGCTTGCTGAGGTTGAGCGGCTTGATCAGAGGAGCCGGTCTTTGCAGTCATGCAGCTTATCAAATGTGCGAAGATGAAGTTCATCTCGCTGGGCATTTTTGATTTCTTGATGAGGGTCAGTTTCCTCTCAGGCTTCTTGTCCCTCCCAGTTTCCCAAACATAGCCCATTGCATCGAAAAATGCAGTGATGGCTTCCCTATCAGAATGTTTCCAGTGGTCAGGGCTTTGCGGATAATGGCAGGGGTGATTTTTATTGTGCCATAATCAGTATCACAGAGGATACAATCAATTGTCTTTGAAGGGTCTTTGGCTGATGGTAGCTGAGTGTGTCTGGCAGAATACCAGAACTGAGATAGCAGTAGCTGATGTGCAGGAGGTGTTATGGTCAGGGCCGTAGAGAGGCAACAGTTTTTCAGGAAGTTCACAGCATCATTCAGATGTGTGACTTGCTTTCGAGGAGGAAACTCGAAAAGCGCGTAGAGGTTGTTTGACTTTGTCCAATCAAGTTCTTCAATAGTGAACTTGACCTGAGGAGCCTTGGTGATTTCCAATTCCTCAGCAGCAGCAGCAGCGTTCTCAGCGGTAGGGATGTCAGTAGATGCCATTTCTGTATTATCAGTTCAACCAAAGATATAACAAATAAGAATAATCTTAATGTGGAAAGATTTTCCAATAAGATGGTTCGAATTTTGTCCATTTCATTCAGACATAAATGTCTTAATGAAGATTAGGGTTTTTCTTGTTTTTGAAAAAGAAAAGCAAACCCATTAAAAATCTTGTTTTCCAGTTTCCTTTGAGGATTAGGATTCTGGAAAAACGTATGAAGAACAAGTTTACGATTTTGCGTTTAAACTTGAAGAACAACCATGAAAGGTTGTGTTCATAAAACCATGAAAGAAATGATTTCATTTTTGAAAAAGTTCTTTTGTTTGATCTTGTAAAAACAAAGAATAAGATCATAAACAAGTAATGTAGGTAAATAACAAGAGTATTAACCTGGTTCGTTGAAGAAGAAGAAGAAGAACAGTTTCTGGAAATTTTGATAGCTCGAAATGCAACAGTAAATCTTTCTTGCTTGGAGGAGGAGTTTTTCGCGTAAAGGAAAAATATAAACCCAAAAAGTGTTTATATAGTGAGATTTGAGAGAGAGAAAAACTCGAGCGGGAAAGTTTTTCATCATGACACGGACACGTGTTTGCATTTGATTTGAAGGTAAACGAAACGTGCAAACGTGTGTCAGAAAAAGAACGTGACGGGGCTTATCCGTCGCAATGACGTCACAACTGTCCTTTCATATTCTAGGATGTCTCTGAGGTTTTGAAAACTCATGGACACTTTCGAAAACATGAAGCACTGAATAGAAATATCAGTGTTGGTTTTAGAATTTCAAAGTATCGCTGATTAAGGAAGAGATATTCAGCGATGCAATTTGTCTTGAAATCTTGCATTTACATGCGATTGTCAGTGAGAGAAAAACACACCTTGACATCAGCGAATCAAGTTTATTCAGAGAGAAGATGATTGAATAGGTTATACAAGTTGATTTTATCCTATCGCTGATCAAATGTGAACCGCTGAAGATTTTACTCTTCAAAGTTCAGCATTCCAAGCTCGCTGATGAGAAAGTTGAATCTTGTCTCATCAAGAGGTTTGGTGAACAGATCATCTAACTGATAATCAGTTGGGATAAAGTGAAGTTCTATATCACCATTCATCACATGATCTCTGATAAAATGATACATGATTTCGATGTGTTTAGTCTTTGAGTGTAGTACTGGATTATTGGCTATAGCGATGGCACTTGTGCTGTCGCAATAGATTGGAATTTTTGAGAGCTGAAGATCATAGTCTAGTAGTTGATTTCTCATCCACAAGACCTGAGAACAACAGCTTCCAGCGGCTACATACTCAGCTTCAGCTGTGGAGGTGGACACTGAGTTTTGCTTTTTACTTGTCCAACTCACTAGCTTTCCACCCAGGAGCTGACAGCCTCCTGTGGTTCTTTTCCTATCCATTTTTCAACCTGCAAAATCACTATCTGAATAGGCGATTATATCAAACCCTGAGTCTTTGGGATACCAAAGACCTAGGTTCACAGTACCCTTAAGGTATCGAAAAATTCGCTTTACAGCGGTCATATGAGGTTCCTTAGGTTCAGCTTGATATCGTGCACACAAACAGGTTGTGTACATAATATCGGGTCGGCTAGCTGTAAGATACAAAAGAGAGCCGATCATCCCACGGTACAACGTGACATTAACAGGTATTCCATTTGAATCCTTGTCTAGTGTCAGCGGTGGTGCCATAGGGGTTTTCGTAGCTGAACTCTGAGTTAAATCGAATTTCTTCAGCGTATCTTTAACATACTTTCCCTGATTAATGAAAGTTCCTTTTTCATTTTGCTTTATCTGAAGACCAAGGAAATATGTTAGCTCACCCATCATGCTCATTTTATACTCTTCTTTCATTCTATCAGCGAAGCGAGTACAAAGATCAGGGTTAGTAGAACCAAATATAATGTCATCAACATATATCTGAACAAGAATGATATGACCTTTCACTATTCTGAAAAATAGAGTTTTGTCAATTTTACCTCGCTCAAATTTTTCAATATGGAGATAAGTAGAGAGAGTGTCATACCATGCACGAGGAGCTTGCTTTAAGCCATAAAGTGCCTTATCCAGTTTATAAACATAACCTGGATGCTTAGGATCTGAGAATCCTGGAGGTTGTTCCACATAGACTTCTTCATTCATCTTTCCATTTAGAAATGCTGACTTAACATCCATCTGATATACTTTGAAGTCTTTGTGTACAGCGTATGCTAAGAATAGACGAATAGATTCTAGTCTTGCTACTGGAGCAAATGTTTCGTCGTAATCTATGCCTTCCTCTTGTCTGTATCCCTGAGCAACAAGACGAGCCTTGTTGCGGGTTACAGTTCCATGTTCGTCCAACTTGTTTCGATAGACCCATTTAGTGCCTATCACTGTTTTGTTAGTTGGTCTTCGAACAAGTTTCCAAACTTTGTTTCGTTCGAATTCAGTCAGCTCTTCTTGCATGGCGCTGACCCAGTTTGGATCTTTGAGGGCATCATCTATTTTCTTTGGTTCATTCAGAGAAATAAAGTTAACAAATAAACAAATATTACCTGCACTTCATCGAGTCTGAACACCATCATTTGAATCACCAAGAATTTGATCAATTGGGTGATTTACAGTCCATCGCTGAGCCGGAGCGTGAGACGTTGACTCAAACTGAACTGGAGGAGCTGAAGATGAGGCTTCAGCGACTTCTGGAGTATCAGCCAAAAGAGGAATGGGTGCAGTTGTCATTATATTCACTGATTGCTGAGAAGTAGATGGAATGTCTGAGACATTTGGTTCAGAAGCAGGTATAGCGTTTATAGGAACCGCTGAGACCCATGATGTTTCAGCTTCACTATTCTGCATATTTGGAATGATAGTAGGACTATCATCTTCAACTGTATGAGTATTAGGAGTGGGAATATCTTCTGAATCACCAAGATGAGAAAACATCCATTGATTCAGTTCTTCAGTATCAGCGGACGGTTTAGAGTTCGCTAAACGGGATTCGTCAAACGTGACGTGAATAGTTTCTTCTACAGTTTGTCTTCTACGATTGAAGACTCTGAAGGCTTTGGAGATTGAAGAATATCCAAGAAAGATTCCATCATCAGCCTTAGGATCAAACTTTCCAAGGGCATCTCTGTTATTCAGTATGAAACACTGACATCCAAAGATGTGAAGAAAGCTAATTGAAGGCTTTCTCCCATGAAAAAGTTCATAGGCTGTCTTATTGAATCTTTTGACTATCAGCGACCTGTTTTGCGTAAAACAAGCAGTGTTGACAGCTTCTGCCCAAAACTGAGTGGGCAGGTGAGAATCGCTGAGCATTGAACGTGCAGCTTCAATAATTGTTCTATTTATTCTTTCAGCGACTCCATTTTGTTGTGGTGTTCTCACTGAAGAAAAGTTGTGAGAAATACCCTTACTCTCAAAGAAGGAATCAAGAGAACTATTTTTGAATTCAGTCCCATGATCACTCCTTATTGAGCGAACGGTCAAGTTGTTCATATTCCATCTTCTGAACAAAGGTGATGAGTTCTTCAGGGGTGTCACTCTTAGAACGGAGAAACATTACCCATGTATAGCGAGAGAATTCATCAACTATGACTAGTGTATATTTCTTTCCATGTATGGATTGTTTGTTAACAGGGCCAAACAAATCCACATGGAGAAGTTGTAGAGGAGATGACACTGAGGAGACTTGCTTTGACTTAAAGCTTGCTTTGGTCTGCTTCCCTTTCTCACACGCTGAACATAAAGACTCTTTGGCGTATGAGTGTTGAGGTAGACCAGTGACTAACTCTTTTGAAGAAAAAGTGTTCAGTGTCTTGAAATTTAGATGAGAGAGCCTCTTATGCCATAGCCAGTTGACATCAGATGAGGCTTTTGAGAAGAAACAGGAGTTCTCAGTGGTTGTTGAGTCCATGTTTATTACATAAACATTTTCCTAACGATAACCGCTGAAAGCTATCTTCTCCTTTTTGTCAGCGACAAAGTAGGATTCCTTAGTAAAGATTACTTTGTTATCCATGTCGCAAAGCTGACTGATGCTTAGAAGATTATGCTTCAGCCCTTCAACATATGCGACTCTTCTGAAGGTTGTTGTACCATTTGAGAGTACACCAAACCCTCGGGTATGTCCTTTTCCATTTCCACCGAAAGTCACAGAGGGACCCTTCTCTTCCTTGTATTTAGCGAGCAAGCTTTTCTTTCCGGTCATGTGTCTAGAGCATCCACTATCGAGATACCAGATACCCTTCTTAACCTGCATTACAAAGGAAGATTAGTTTTTCTTGGGTACCCACTTAACCATGTGTACACGTTTGTCAGTGGAAGTAGTTGGAATGGAAGGTTCAACAGTCTTCGCAGCATTTGAAGAATCAGCTTTATCGGTCTTCACTTTGGTTAGTTTCTTAACCTCAGTGGTCTTCTTTGCCTTGGTGGCTGTGGGGCACTTACTAGGAATATGATCAGTAAGTCTACAGTGATAACATTTCCTATAACTAAAAGTAGTTCTAGGACCATTTGAATGCTGAGCTGTTTGTTTAAAACGAGAAGGACCAGCATCAAGTATACCTTTGGTATTGGAAATAGGAGGAACTATCAGTTCTTCAGATTTCTTACCAGTAACATCCACTCTGAGTCTAGGAGTTGATCGCTGAATAGATCCACACTGAGTAGATCCAGAGATCAGATTCCTTGATCCAGAGGGATGAATCACTAAATCTTTAGAAGCATTCAGCTTAGGTATACAGATACCCTTATGAGGATTTTGGTTAAAAGCAATTCCTTTACCTTTATCTTTAGAGACAGTGGTAGATTTTGGATAAACCATTTTCTCTTTACCTTTTGAAGAGGTAGAAATTTCCTCAGGGATAGACGGTCTAGAAGAGGAACACTGAGAGGATGAAGTATCAGCGACTGAGGATACGAAAGTTCCAAATAAGAGCATGGAACGATCAGTGGTTGGTTCTAAATTTTCAGCTTTGTAACTAAGACCACGTTTATCACTCAGGGGAATCTGAGACTTAATTATCTCAGTGATCTTTGTTGAGGAATTATACCATCCATCAACAGTAGCTTTTTCAGCCTTTAATGCAGCGATAGCTTCTTCGCGTTCGATTTTGACTAGCTGATTTAGGTGAACTTGATCTTTAAAGTCTTCTTCGTTTTTAGAAAGATTTTCTATTTGAAGGTGACAGTTTTTAAGTTGTTCAATTAGATCAAGGTTTTGATTTTCAATCACAGTTTTGCCATTCATGGCTTCATATAAACTTCTAGTCAAGAGTTCGATCTTTCGAAGACTATTAGCTTCATCAATATTTGCAATATTGGTAAAGAAAGAAGGTGATACATGATTTGCAGAGGTTGAAGTAGAGGGAATGTCTATATTTTCTTCCTCATCTTCAATCTTGGCCATAAGACAGAGATTGGCTTCATCATCTTCAGAGTCAGATGATGATTCTTCTTCATCAGAGGCAGCCCAATCATAGTTAGCCATCAGGCCTTTGCCTTTCTTCTTAAAGCTTTTCAGCTTTGCATACTTTTCTTTTAGCTTGGCATATTTGTCATCTCTATTCCTGGGAATAAAGATTTCTTTGGAAAAGCTGAGGGTCTAGAGACTTTCTTTGACCTGCACTCGTTAGCGAAATGTCCTATCTTTTCGCAGTTAAAACAAGTAGCAGTAGCCTTATCAATAGGAGCTGATGATCTTGGCTTGTCAGTAATGGAAAGAGGTTTATTCTTTCTAAACATTTTCTTTTTGGCGAATCTCCTGAACTTTTTAGTGAGGAGAGCCAAAGATTCATCATCATCTGAAGAGTCAGAATCTGATGACCTTTCAGAGTTACTCTCCAACTCAGTGATAGTGACCGAGGGTCGCTGAGTGGAAGGTTCCTCTGAGATTAAAGCAATAGGGGTGCTTTTGGAATCTTTTACAAGATTCTTCTTAAGATGACTTGATTGCTCATGATTCAGCATTGTGCCATATAAGGTATAAAGGGTCATTGATTTTAGATCCTTTGACAACTTGAGACACATAGAATAACTGTCCCAGCTTTTAGGTAAACATTCTAAAAACTTTGTCAGCACTTCAAAGTTAGAATATTCCTTACCAATAGTTTTCAGATCTATTATTAAACAGTTAAAAAGTTGGTGTACTTCAGAGAGAGTTTCATTCTTACCACAAATGAAGCTTTCGTACTGTCTTACCAGGTTGATCTTTCAAGAGTCCTGGACTTCAGAAGTACCTTCATACTGAACACAGATTGTGTCCCACATGGCTTTTGAGGTTTTCAGGTTCATGACGGAATGGTAAACTTCGTCAGGAAGAGGCATGGATAGTATGGATCTGGCTTTAGTGTCGATAGCCACTTTCTTCTTATCTCCATCAGTCCATATATGATCTTCCTTAGGAATCAGCCTTTCTGGAATAGTAGGTCTATTCTCAGCGGCTGGAACTGCAACATCAATTCTTATAGTAATATATCGGCCGTTTTCAAGATAGTAAGGCATAGTAGGGTCTACACCTTCTAAGAAGAGAATCATCCTATTTTTCCATAGATTAAAGTTATCTCTGGAGAATCTAGGGGGTTTTGCAAGAGAACCATTGTAATTATAGTTTGTGTTTGTGTTGGTAGCCATTTTCAGAAATAGCAAGGAAGAGAAATCTTAGTATATATTAGATCTTGTTTATGAGATTAAACAAATCTGCTCTGATACCACTTGTTGGTCCCGAAGGGCTATACAAGTTTGTAGAAGGGGGGTTGAATACAAAAACACAGATTTTACTTTTCTAAATTGTTTATTGATAAATCATTAACAATTTACAGCTTGTTGCGGAACAAGATTAAGGATAAACCTAAATCTAAACAAGTTGGAACACTACGTTTCTTGCACTAAGAAAGAGAAGGAAATTACTAATAATAACCTATCTCAAGATAAGAAAGACGACTTGTCCAGAGTTAGCAAGTGCTTCAAAAATGAAGCTGGAGTCCTTCTTATATACTGCATGCATTTAATGCATGGCAGTTTACACTTTACACGTGGCAGCAGCTGATTGGTTGCATGTCATTGACCTTTGTAGAATACCTTAGTAGCCGCATGTTTGAACAGTGTAGTATCAGAGTGGTTGTACGATTTCAGACAATATGGAGGTTCTTTTCTGACATATCGTACGGAGTCGTGCAAGGGTGGTTAAGACAAAAGTACTTTGTACGGAGGACTTCATGATCAGCTTTTCGTTGATTCAGCGCTCTATCAGTAAATGATAAAGTTCAGCGATAGCTGAAGTCTTGTACTTGATACTTCACGTTGAGTGGACAAATCCGAGTCTTCGCTGATCCGCATCAGTTCATTAGGAGACTTGTCACTGGTTCTTGAGCTTGATCTTCGACTTCAGCGTAGAACCTAGGTTGACGTGAAACTTGTCTTCAGGGATCATAAGTAAACAACTAACTTATCAGCGATCACCATAAGTAATGAACATGCTCAGAGCATTATGGTGAACAGTGTTCGCTGAATGTTTAATCTAAAGAGCAAGAGTTCCTATCAGCGGTACTGTAAGATCTTAGTACTTATCAGCGATAGTGAAACTCTGATACATATTGTTTACTTACAATTTTCACTAAGTATAAAGAGAGGGTCATTATCAAATCACTGAGGGTTTGGATCAACAATCTCCCCCTATTTGATTATGACATAGCAACACAGAAAATTGCTATTTTAATGAAAACATAAGGATAGAAAGAACTCATAAAATATTTGTCCATTTTACTGTTTTCTGAGATCTTTTCTGTACTGATGGAGTAAGGTACTTTCGCTGAAATCTTTCATTAAACTTCGTATCAGATTACAAAGGGAAGTGGAAAGATTACAAGTACAAGCGAAATAAATTACAAGTACAAAAAAAAAAACTGATACAATAGAAGAATAAGGCGATCCTATCAGTTTATAAAGGTTCTTCCTTAATGAGAAGTTCATCAAGGGTCTGTGATGTGGGAATCATCCAGTCAGGGACCTTTACTCCTCGATTCTTTTTGTTCAGAGCTTCTTAAAAAATCAAGGGTTTAAGATGTCGTGCCTGAATGTCGTTTTTGAAATCACACTAGTAGATGAGATCTTTTAGCTGTTCGATGGGAGTGATGGGAAGCTCAGAGATACGTTGAAAACGTTTTCGCCCACCATAGTCAATAAAGAATATCCCGTAGGGTTCGCTTATGACTTTCCCAGGGATGAAAGTCTCACCAAGAGGAAGGGATGTGTCAAGTGCAGAAAGGTCAGGTTCTGGACCAAGGACTTCATCAATAGAAAAACCAATACTTGTTTCGTTCCGTATACGAGGACCATCTTCTGAAGATTAAGACTTTTTCTTTGCAGAGGCCCTTCTTTTCTGACTTTCGAGAGGAGGAGGAGTATCCACACAAGAAGAGACTAAGTCGATCTGTTTGTTTATCAGCTTTTCAACATGATCCTTGTACTTAGATTGAGACTTCTGGATGGCTAATCTGATCTCCAACCATTCAGAGAGAACGTACTTCATGATGGCTTCAGCATAGAATTTTTCGTACTTTCCATCTTCTCTGAATATCTCGATTTTAGCGATTGAAACTTTGAGGGTTGATCTTCCAGCGATGAGTACCTTGATGATTTTGGAAGGTCGATGTCTGAAGTGTACCTTTTCTTTGCACCAGATTAAAGTAGATTGAGACACAGTTCTCTTTTCTTCAACGATCTTCTTGGCGTCTTCCCATAGCTGACGTTGAACTTCGATGGGAGCTCTTTTCAGCTTGGGGTCTTTCACTGATTGTTGAGAAAGCTGGATGGCAAGTTTTCTGTCTTTTTCTTCAGCTTCCCTTCTTTCAGCGATTAACCTTTCAGCTCTGAGGTGATCCTTGTATTCCTTTTGTGAAAGTCTGAACTTTGGAGAAATGGAAGGAAGTTGATCACGCTTCAGAATAATTCACTGATCTTCGAATCTCTTGATCATTGCATCTCTCTTTTTCTGATCCTCTTCACTCAGCTTTTGAGGAGCCAAGGAAGGTCTATTTTTGTGAGAGAGCAGCTTTTCTTCAGGTTCATCAGTCTCAGAGATCAAATCCAAGACCGGGATTATTTCTTCAGCGTTGGGAGCTGGGATTATTGTTGGTGAAGTCGCATTTTTAGGAACTTCAGCGATATCCTCAAACAGGGGAGAGGACTAGCTGAAACACAGCGATCTTACGAATAAGAATTTGGGTAAAACAGAGATAGAGAAAGAATGGGGTTAAGTGTATAGAGGTTTTATGGAGAGTAGAGTTGGAATTGAGAAAGGATAGAGGAGGGATGTAGTGAAAAAGGAGTAGAAGGTAGTGTACATGACAAACCGGCTTTTAAGCAAGATCGTCAGATTGTCATCTTCAGCGAGGCCTTTGTTTTTGCCTTTGTCAGCTTCAGACGCTGCAGGCTTTGTCTTGGTCCGCTCCCCTGAAGGTTCATTTATCGCAATCCCTTTAAGAGCTTTAGTCTTCTGAGCAGGCTTGACGATAAAGGAGTCATCATCATCATCATCTTAATCATCACCCTTATCACTGGATGATGGTTCATCGTCAGAGATGTCGACGGCTTCATCGTCTTCAGCTTCAGATTCAGATTCTTCAGCATCTTCTTCGAGTTGCTCCCCCTCAGATACAGAGGCGAGTTTCTCGATTCCCTCAGGGTTTTCATCTCCCTGAGGTCCAGCGGTTGTTTCTTCAATTGTCTTCTCCCCCTCTTCAATAAGGGGAAGGTCTGCAGTCTTCTACTCCCCCTCATCATTTTGGGGAAGGTCTTCGTTAGTCTTCTCCCCCTCTTCCACATCATGATTGGGGGAGGTAACTGACTTTTCAGCGACGGCAGTCATAAGATTACTGTCTTCTTGTCCAGTAACTCTTATGCGGTTTTCAATTGCTGCTACTCTGACATCTAGGCCAGTGATAGCAGGACTGATCTTTTGTAGATTATCTCGATCTGCCTGAGTGAATTGAGAAGATGAGGTGGTCAGGTGATCGAGCATCTTCTGAACAATTTCTTTGACCGCAGTGACTTCAGTCTTCACTGAATTTACTGAGGTGTTAACTTCAGTCTTTACAGCAGACATCTCTCCCTCTAGTTTTCCAACCGATGTCTTCAGCGTTGTGACTTCGCTGGACATGGATTGAACGTTTGTTTTGATAGAGGTGTAGTCCGTGTAGATGTCAGCAAGAACTTTGGCAAAATTGCCGAGAGTATGATCAACCTTCTCCAAGTCAACTTTGGAGGCATTCTTTGCAACCACTGTTGTCAGCTTTGTGAGATTCTCTCTAGCGTTTGTTACAGCTGAAGAGTTGTCCGAGAGAGTAGTGGTGAGACCTGTCAGCTTCGTCTCTAGAGTCTTCAGAGAGGCATTGATACTCCCAAATTAGGACCTGTAACATATAAGAACTTATGAACAGAGGAAAGCTCGGAAGTTTGGGGTTTAGTTACAGTGTTTATGGGTTGGTGTTTACCTGCAGGAGGATTGGTGAATTCATCAAAATCTCTGTGTCCTGAGAAGAGTTCCATGTCGTTAGCTAGAGTGCGTGTACGCATGGTCATCTCTGCAGGTCCAACTTCCATCATTCCTTGAAGAGTATCAACTTTAGCTTCTGGAGGAATGACAGGTGCTACGGTGATAACTGGATTAGAGTCCAATGGAGTAGATGGAGAAGCGAAGGTTGAGAAAGTTGGTTGGGTGCGGTGTTCAGCGTTGGATCCGTTGAGAATCGCTTCTTCATTCTGTAGAGAGACTGAAGGAGGTTGGGTAGATTCCAAGTTTATAACTCCAACGTTTAGAGACGCTGAAGTTGGGATGGAATGGGTGGCTTGATCAGCTGTGGCAGAGCGTACCACTGAATTTTCCTTCAGCTCTTCAAGATGAGCTGAGGAGTCTTCAGCATGAGATTGCTGGGGTTGCTCCTTGGTTTTCTTAGTTGTTTTGGAACTAAGTTGGGTAGATGAGTGTTTCCTTTTATGAGAAGGAATGGAAGTTGCAGCGTGGGTATCAGCGATGGGTTTGTCCGCTGAAGGAGCTGCAGAAGTTGAAGAAGTAGGATTGAGTAGAGTTAAGAGTGTAGAGAGACGTACCTCGTTTTCCACTGGATTAAAGTCGAGTACTTTAGGGCCAACCTGAGAGAGTTTCAGGTCACCCACTTTTGGGTAGTCTTCTTTCAGGCCTGTTTGGAAGACGGCGCTGATGAATCTTGGATATGGAACCCATGGTGATCGGTCAACGGCAGAGTCTACTCTGAGTACTAGATCATCATAGATTATCGATGCCTAGTCTATATGTAGACCTTTCAGCAATGCATATCCCATTGGATGCTGAGGTTGAGCGGCTTGATCAGAGGAGCCTGTCTTTGTAGTCATGCAACTTATCAAATGTGCGAAGATGAAGTTCATCTCGCTGGGCGTTTTTGATTTCTTGATGAGGGTCAGTTTCTTCTCAGGCTTCTTGTCCCTCCCAGTTTCCCAAACATAGCCCATTGCATCAAAAAATGCAGTGATGGCTTCCCTATCAGAATGTTTCTTGTGGTCAGGGAGAGGAACAAAAGGTTTTTCTTTTGTGGCGTTGGGAAGGCTCAGGGCTTTGCGAATAATGGCAGGGGTGTTTTTTATTGTGCCATAATCAGTATCACAGAGGATACAATCAATTGTCTTTGAAGGGTCTTTGGCTGATGGTAGCTGAGTGTGTCTGGCAGAATACCAGAATTGAGATAGCAGTAGCTGATGTGCAGGAGGTGTTATGGTCAGGGCAGTAGAGAGGCAACAGTTTTTCAGGAAGTTCACAGCATCATTCATATGTGTGACTTGCTTTCGAGGAGGCAACTCGAAAAGCGCATAGAGGTTGTTTGACTTTGTCCAATCAAGTTCTTCAATAGTGAACTTGACCTGAGGAGCCTTGGTGATTTCCAATTCCTCAGCAGCAGCAGCGTTCTCAGCGGTAGGGATGTCAGCAGATGCCATTTCTGTATTAATAGTTCAACCAAAGATATAACAAATAAGAATAATCTTAATGTGGAAAGATTTTCCAATAAGATGGTTCGAATTTTGTCCATTTCATTCAGACATAAATGTCTTAATGAAGATTAGGGGTTTTCTTGTTTTTGAAAAAGAAAAGCAAACCCATTAAAAATCTTGTTTTCCAGTTTCCTTTGAGGATTAGGATTCTGGAAAAACGTATGAAGAACAAGTTTAAGATTTTGCGTTTAAACTTGAAGAACAACCATGAAAGGTTGTGTTCATAAAACCATGTAAAGCCCGTATCCCGGTATGTATTCTCGTTATTCCTTTTTTTTTAAAAAGGAGCATTTAATTAATTAACGTGGTTTCCGTTAGCGGGGTTAGCCGAGTCGGGCCAAAAAGTTAAGTGAAGTAACCTTTGTGGGATTTTGCTAAGAAGTGTAAGTTGAGGGGCTGTTTGGGACTTTCTCCATAGTTGGGCAAGAGGATCGGCCAAGAGGCACGACCCCTCCCCTCCCCTTCGGTTTCATCTTAACAATCCTCCCCCAAAACCCTTAGCCATTTTCTTTCCCTTCCCCTTGTTGTTTTCGGCCAAGAAGAAAGGGAAGTGAAACCGAGAAGAAAAGAGAGAGAGACCGAAAGAGAAAGAGAGCGAGAGTCGAGAGGAGGAAGGAGGCGATCACCGGCGTGAGGGAACCAGCGGGACTGGTCGGAAAGGAGGAAGAAGAAGGATTCCGTTAAGGTAAGTGTCCCGTTCGTTTTATTGATGTTTTCTTCGTCGGAAATTGTAAACTGCAACCACCGTGTCACCACCAATCACCACCACCTCTGGAGGCGGCAGTGGGTGGTGCTTGGTGTGTTTCAGACCATGGTAACCCTAAAACAGTAAGTCAAGTTGTTTTGCGGGTCTGTTTGGATTAAGACGTCTTATTGGGATCAAGTTCAAAAGGTTATCATTTTATGTAATTTTTTTAGTGTTCTGTCCAGTTCTTCAATCGTGCGTAACTTTCTCGTCGTAACTCGGATTGAGGCGAATCCGGTGCCCACGGTTCACATTCTGTGTCGGGCACGTTTTTCGTGTTTTAGAGAAAGTTTGGTTCGGCCTCTAGCTAGGCGAAAAAGTGTGGTTTTTACAGCAGGTCGGGATTTTAGACAGCTTTCTGTCCTTGTTTTGTATGGAGCATAACTCCTGATAGCAATGACGGATTGGGATGAAACTGGTGTCACAAGTTCCCATTCTGAGCCTAGTAACTTTTCTATGTTTTGGGGAAAAACCAGTTCGGACCGTAGCCTAGGTCAAATCGTCGTTTTGTACTGAAAGGTTCTGTTTCTCGTTGTTCTGCGAATCGTTCTTGTAAAATCCATATTAAATTATAGAAAAATCGTTAGGACGCGTACGATACGTCCCTGGAACCGTGAAACTTAGAACTTTGTGATTATGGAATTTGATTTCTGTATTTATCAGTTTTTAGGGGGTAAATCAGGTCCCGAACAGACCCGTGTTTTAGATAAAAAGCTGGAATGTTTAGTCTTATAAAATCTAGTAAAGGTGTCGTGAGTTGGGACCTTTCGTTGACGTTTTTAGTGCGTAATTAGGTGGGAAAATGTGAGGAAGGTTGACTTGCTGGTGTTGCGGCTCGGGAGCGCGTCGCTTTGCTTTGAGGTGAGTTCTCTCACCGCGTAGTTAGGAATTTCACGTATGTCGTTCTTTTGTGTTACATGTTATTATGTGTATTTATGTGCTTACATGAATTAGATGGGATGTGATAACTGGTTGTGATTTGTTAAATTCGTATGTGGAATATATATATATATGCATGTGTACACCTCGGTGGGACTGAGGGGCTCGGTGGGACCGAGGGCTTGGTGGGACCGAGGGCTTGGTGGGACTAAGCTAGTACAGTAATCTTTACTCGGTGGGACCGAGGGCTTGGTGGGACTAAGCTAGTACGGTAATCTTTACTCGGTGGGACCGAGGGCTCGGTGGGACTGAGCTTGTATTAATGTGTTTTGTGTACTCGGTGGGACCGAGGTTCGTACTTATATAATAATCATTATGTGGCTTGATATTCGTAGTGATGGTGATGTTGCCTACTTGCGAGTAGGGGTGATATGCGTGGGGTTGCTACCTACGTGTGTGGTTGGATTCACTAAGCGTTTAGCTTACCCTTCCCCAATATGTTGTGACTGCAGGTGCGAGCGGCAGTCGGGCTTGACGGTACACACAAAGCGCAGGCGTCGGGAATTGTTGGAATTTACACTTTTGAACTTTTAGATTTTATTTATAATATTTCCGCTGCATAAATTCTTTTGACTGTTTGAGTTGACGATATTAACTTTAATTGAGTTACGGTTTATTAAAAATGTGGTTGTTTTATAATGGAATATATGTTCTAGAAAATTTAAATTTCCTTGTAATTTTTGGGACGTTACAACTTGGTATCAGAGCACAGCTTGAGTGAATCAAACACATCTCGGTGTGTTTGGTCTCAAGTTGCGGCTATGAAGTTTTTTAAACTCTCTTATTAAAATCTTTGAAAATAAATGAACGGAGGAAGCCCGTTTGGGAAACGGTGATCGTGGGCGCAGTGTGTACAGTCAGCCGACGCCAATTGGGAAGGTACAGCACTTAGTGTATTTATTGCTTTCTAGGCATAGGGTATGCATGCTAGATTGCCGAGGTTGTTTACACTGTACTGTACGATGACTGCTTGCTAGTAGGAATCAATGCTAGTTATAGTAGGTTGTCAAGTGAAGGCCCTATAGGTTGCATGCAGTAAGAATCATATAGCCTTAGAATATTTGATTTAGTTCTATTGCGCAGCTCTTGTTTGAGTCCAACCGTTCTAGGATAGAATCTTGTATTCGAATGTCTATTTGCTTCACGCTGCGTGCGACTGGGTATTCGTGAGGCAACTCGTTATGGCTAACAGGGATTCCGTTGTAGCAAGAGTAGTGGGATGAGATGAAATTCCTAGTGAGCTGGGAATAGCGTTTACATATGAGTACGTATGCTAGATTGCTTTCTAGAACATAGGAGTATGTATGCTAGATTGCTTACGTGGATTTTGTGGTACTGTATACTTGTTACTTGCTATTAGGAACTCATGCTAGCCTTGATAGGTTGTTATGTGAATGCACCTTAGGTTGTATACAGTAGGAACTAAATAGCCTTAGAATGTTGGATTTAGTTCTATTGCGCAGCTCTTGTTTGAGTCCAACCGTTGTAGGATAGAATTTTATATTCGAATGTCTATCTGGTTTCACTGTATACGACGGTGCGTTTACGAGGCGACTCATCAGGGCTAGTGGGGGTTCCGTTCTAGCAAGGGTGGTGGGGTATTACGACTTTTCTAGGGAGCTAGGAAAAGTGTTTGCATATGCCGGAATGGGCATATGTGTTAGTTTGTGGTAAGCAACTACTTGGACGTCCCGGGACAGGACTCGAAACGAGTAAGGATAGGTGTGAAGGGTAGTAGCAGAGCTCCTACTATCTGAAGCACAAGATCCGTGCTCGAGTCGGGGAAAGTCACGGAGAATCCGAAGAGTTGAGTATGAGCGTAGTTAGCAGGTTTTAATGTGTGCTAGTAGCTCGTTAAGGAGGAACAACAATGTTGATCCAGATGCTGATGCTGGAATTATTGCTGATCAGATTCGTGAGATGTTTGCGGTCGAGGTGACGCTATTTTGAGGAGGCGATCCCCGAAATTATTACCGCCATTCGTGATGAGGTAATAGTGTCGATGGAGGAGCGCATCGCGGCGATTCCACCCCCTGCGGGTGGGCAGCCCCGAACAAGAGGGTCGGGATCGGTTATAAAGTGCACATTCCTTATCGGTGGTTGTCCTGCGAACTAGAAGGTTCGCTTCGCGGTGAATCTGTTACGAGACGGAGCGAAAGACGGGTGTGCTATTGCTTTGATGCTTAACGGGCGCACTACTTGACCTGGGAGGAGTTCGTCGTATGTTTCGTGTAGAGCATGTGCCTCTAGTGGAGATGGAGAGGAGTGCCAAAGAGTTCTTGGAGCTCTATCAGACTGCGGAGGCCATAAAGGTGGTGAACCGAAAGTTTACGGAAATGACATTATTCTATCCTTAGCATGCTGCTTTTGAGGACATGAAGAGGACACGGTGCAAGGATATGTTACGTACCAAGATCAGGGAGTTCGTGAGTACCGCGCAGTATGCTTCACTTGCTGTAGTGATGGAGACGGCCCGAGGTAGAGTTCGTCAACTGGGAGTGGAGGAGGCACAAGCTACGTATAAAGTGGTGACAGGTACGTTCTTGGTTAACTCGGTGCTTGCTATGGTGACGATTGATAGCAGGGGCTACTCATCCTTCTGTGTCTCACATAGTCAGTGAGTGTTTGGGGCCGAGTTGTAGGACGGTTAGGCTGTCCACTTGTGGTTGCAGTTGCTGAAGACAGGACCTCGACGGTTACTGACGTGTACCGGGGGTGCACTATGGAGATCTCTGGTGTGAGGTTCCTGATTGATTTGATTCTGATCGCTATGCGGGAGTTGTGCGTGACTGTGGGCATGGATTGGATGGATGCGTACGATGCGGAGATTGTTTGTCGTCGCAAACAAGTACGAGTTCGAACCCCAAGTGGGGGAGAAATGCTAGTTCAGGGCGGCTTGCCCAGGCGGACCTCAGCGATATGTTCGGCTGCGAGGGCTCAGAGGTACTTGCAGCACAGTGGTCAGGGAATTTTGGCGTATGTGATCGACACGCGCGTCGACGGAGAGAAGAAGTCTGTGGAGGATGTGCCAAATGTACGGGAGTTTGCTGACGTATTTTCCCGAGGAGTTACCGGGGATACCTCCCGAGCGACAGGTAGAGTTCCACGTTTATTTGATTCCGGATGCTGCTCCGGTGGCCAAGGCACCTTATCGCTTGGCTCCACCGGAAATGAAGGAGTTGTACACTCGTTGCAGGAACTTATCGAAAAGGAGTTCATCAAGCCGAGTTGTCCACCGTGGGGAGCCCCGATTCTGTTTGTGAAAAAGAAAGACGGGTCCCAACGGATGTGTATAGACTATCGTGAGTTGAATAAGCTTACGGTGAAGAATCGTTATCCTCCGCCAAGGATCGATGACTTGTTCGATCAGCTTCAGGGAGCCTCGTGGTTCTCTAAGGTTGATTTGAGATCGGGGTATCATCGAATGCGGGTGAGGAGAGAGGATACGGAGTAGACGGCCTTTCGTTCACGTCATGGCCATTTACAAGTTTGTGGTGATGCCTCTCGGGCTCACCAATGCACCCGCAGCGTTCATGGACCTCATGAACCAGGTATGTAGCCCTATGTGGGATCGATCGGTGATCGTGTTCATCGACGATATTCTTGTGTAATCGAAGTCGAAGGAAGAGCATGAGATGCATTTGCGAGAAGTTTTGGAAGTTTTGAGGCGGGAGAAGCTGTATGCTAAGCTCTCCAAGTGTGAGTTCTGGTTACGAGAGGTCCACTTTCGAGAACATGCCGTGAACCAGAATGGTATTATGGTGGATTCGGCCAAGATTACGGCTGTGATGCGGTGGGAAGTGCCAAAGACTCTCACTGAAGTACAGAGTTTTCTTGGGTTAGCAGGGTACTTTCGGAGATCCATTCAGGATTTCTCCAAGATTGATTTACCGATGACCCGATCGACGAAGAAATCTGCGGCTTTTAGTTGGGGTGAAGAGCAGCAGAGGGCTTTGGGGAGCTACGCAGGCGTTATGCGAGGCTCCGATGCTGACTTTGCCGGAGGGTATGTAAGATTTGGTGGTGTTTGCTCTCAAGATTTGGAGGCACTATTTGTATGGCGTCAGGTGTATACACTAACCATAAAAGCCTCCAGTACTTGATGACCGGCAAAACCTCAACATGCGTCAGAGGAGGTGACTTGACGTGGTCAAGGATTATGATGGTGAGATACTTTACCACCCCGGTAAAGCGGATGTTGTTACGGACGCACTTAGTCGACATCTGGATGGTGAGCCACTGTGGGGCTTGTGTCAACGGTTAACAGTGGTTACACCTCTTCTCGAGTCGATAGGTAGTGCTCAGGAGGTGGCAGTTTTGGAGGAAAATGCCAATAGCGAGAGAGTTTCGAGGGAAATTCCGAATTTTGTCCGTGATAGTCATGGGTCAATTGCTCGGTCTTAATGGAAGGTTGGGTATCCCACGCGTGTGGGTACTGTAGGCCGAATAGTATCGATTAGGGAATGCTGCCCTTTGTAATAAAGAGGATAAATGCGTAGAATTTTTGAGGTAAATAGTATACTTAGGTGTCGACTTTCGGGCTTAAGGCCAAATGCCTTAGTGTAATTGGGGAATTGTAGTCGATTTTAAGGAAATTATGTTGATGGTAGTAGTAATCCTGAGATGTTTGCTTGTGGTGAATGGTTGTGGTGGAGTGACCTTCGTGGATGATTATAAATTTACTAGTTTGATAATTCATGTGGAATAAATTGTGGGAGTCTAATAGAACTCGTGAAAGTTAATCGACAGTTAATGATAGGAATGATCGAATTCGAGTATCCTGTAGGGTATATTGGTGAGCAACTTTAGAATGGTTAGAGCTTGAAATTTGAATCGGGATGTTTTGATTATCTATGGTTGGGAGACAACCGAAGTCGTTTGACTAGGAATGAATCCAGTTGTTGGAATGTTCCTCCGATCATACTTGCGGTGTGCTTGAAGGAGTTTTGTGGTAAGAAAAGTATTCGAGAGATTTTTAGGCGGTGTGGGAAATCTTAAATTCCAGTTAGTGAAGGTCTAGTGGAAACACCGAAAGTGTTCCGAGTGAACTTGGGAACCTGAGGTTGAGATGTGGGAGACCTATCTATAGCTATTCACGGGCATAGACTTCGAGGACGAAGTCTAATCCAAGTGGGGGAGAGTTGTAAAGCCCGTATCCCGGTATGTATTCTCGTTATTCCTTTTTTTTTTAAAAAGGAGCATTTAATTAATTAACGTGGTTTCCGTTAGCGGGGTTAGCCGAGTCGGGCCAAAAAGTTAAGTGAAGTAACCTTTGTGGGATTTTGCTAAGAAGTGTAAGTTGAGGGGCTGTTTGGGACTTTCTCCATAGTTGGGCAAGAGGATCGGCCAAGAGGCACGACCCCTCCCCTCCCCTTCGGTTTCATCTTAACAATCCTCCCCCAAAACCCTTAGCCATTTTCTTTCCCTTCCCCTTGTTGTTTTCGGCCAAGAAGAAAGGGAAGTGAAACCGAGAAGAAAAGAGAGAGAGACCGAAAGAGAAAGAGAGCGAGAGTCGAGAGGAGGAAGGAGGCGATCACCGGCGTGAGGGAACCAGCGGGACTGGTCGGAAAGGAGGAAGAAGAAGGATTCCGTTAAGGTAAGTGTCCCGTTCGTTTTATTGATGTTTTCTTCGTCGGAAATTGTAAACTGCAACCACCGTGTCACCACCAATCACCACCACCTCTGGAGGCGGCAGTGGGTGGTGCTTGGTGTGTTTCAGACCATGGTAACCCTAAAACAGTAAGTCAAGTTGTTTTGCGGGTCTGTTTGGATTAAGACGTCTTATTGGGATCAAGTTCAAAAGGTTATCATTTTATGTAATTTTTTTAGTGTTCTGTCCAGTTCTTCAATCGTGCGTAACTTTCTCGTCGTAACTCGGATTGAGGCGAATCCGGTGCCCACGGTTCACATTCTGTGTCGGGCACGTTTTTCGTGTTTTAGAGAAAGTTTGGTTCGGCCTCTAGCTAGGCGAAAAAGTGTGGTTTTTACAGCAGGTCGGGATTTTAGACAGCTTTCTGTCCCTGTTTTGTATGGAGCATAACTCCTGATAGCAATGACGGATTGGGATGAAACTGGTGTCACAAGTTCCCATTCTGAGCCTAGTAACTTTTCTATGTTTTGGGGAAAAACCAGTTCGGACCGTAGCCTAGGTCAAATCGTCGTTTTGTACTGAAAGGTTCTGTTTCTCGTTGTTCTGCGAATCGTTCTTGTAAAATCCATATTAAATTATAGAAAAATCGTTAGGACGCGTACGATACGTCCCTGGAACCGTGAAACTTAGAACTTTGTGATTATGGAATTTGATTTCTGTATTTATCAGTTTTTAGGGGGTAAATCAGGTCCCGAACAGACCCGTGTTTTAGATAAAAAGCTGGAATGTTTAGTCTTATAAAATCTAGTAAAGGTGTCGTGAGTTGGGACCTTTCGTTGACGTTTTTAGTGCGTAATTAGGTGGGAAAATGTGAGGAAGGTTGACTTGCTGGTGTTGCGGCTCGGGAGCGCGTCGCTTTGCTTTGAGGTGAGTTCTCTCACCGCGTAGTTAGGAATTTCACGTATGTCGTTCTTTTGTGTTACATGTTATTATGTGTATTTATGTGCTTACATGAATTAGATGGGATGTGATAACTGGTTGTGATTTGTTAAATTCGTATGTGGAATATATATATATGCATGTGTACACCTCGGTGGGACTGAGGGGCTCGGTGGGACCGAGGGCTTGGTGGGACTAAGCTAGTACAGTAATCTTTACTCGGTGGGACCGAGGGCTTGGTGGGACTAAGCTAGTATGGTAATCTTTACTCAGTGGGACCGAGGGCTCGGTGGGACTGAGCTTGTATTAATGTGTTTTGTGTACTCGGTGGGACCGAGGTTCGTACTTATATAATAATCATTATGTGGCTTGATATTCGTAGTGATGGTGATGTTGCCTACTTGCGAGTAGGGGTGATATGCGTGGGGTTGCTACCTACGTGTGTGGTTGGATTCACTAAGCGTTTAGCTTACCCTTCCCCAATATGTTGTGACTGCAGGTGCGAGCGGCAGTCGGGCTTGACGGTACACACAAAGCGCAGGCGTCGGGAATTGTTGGAATTTACACTTTTGAACTTTTAGATTTTATTTATAATATTTCCGCTGCATAAATTCTTTTGACTGTTTGAGTTGACGATATTAACTTTAATTGAGTTACGGTTTATTAAAAATGTGGTTGTTTTATAATGGAATATATGTTCTAGAAAATTTAAATTTCCTTGTAATTTTTGGGACGTTACATTTCATTTTTGAAAAAGTTCTTTTGTTTGATCTTGTAAAAACAAAGAATAAGATCATAAACAAGTAATGTAGGTAAATAACAAGAATATTAACCTGGTTCGTTGAAGAAGAAGAAGAAGAACAGTTTCTGGAAATTTTGATAGCTCGAAATGCAACAGTAAATCTTTCTTGCTTGGAGGAGAAGTTTTTCGCGTAAAGGAAAAATATAAACCCAAAAAGTGTTTATATAGTGAGATTTGAGAGAGAGAAAAACCCGAGCGGGAAAGTTTTTCATCATGACACGGACACGTGTTTGCATTTGATTTGAAGGTTGTTGGAACCCAGATACACTTAATCAAGATTAACAGTGTATTAGTTGAGTTTAGAGTTTGATGCGGAAGCGTATTAAACTAACAGATATGTTTGATAGATATTAGAACGCACATATATAAAGAAAACAGTAAGGAATAAAAAGGATTTCTTGAACAGTTACTGTTTATTCAATATATAATAAGAACACGAAGAACATATTAAGAACTGTTGGTGTGTGTGAGAATATAACACTCAGATATTTGACAATAACGTTTGAGAGTATTAGTGATTCCTTGTGTATTCGTTCTTAGGAAGATCTCAACATGAGACTTCCTTTTATACTATTCTTAGAAGACTATGAAGTAGGTCACTGTTCCTTTTACGGTATGAATAGTGAACTGAATGGTGTGAACAGTGGACTGGATGGTGTGAGCAGTTGTTTGAGCCATGCGCATTTAATGGAGCAGATGTACTATTGGTAAATGCATTAAATGGCGCAGACGTCTATTTTGTACCATGCCCTATTGAGTCCACTCAGAGCTTGACACGTGTTTTGACAGTACTTTTCCATGCAAGTTGATGAACGTATCCAGTAATATCTTCCAAGTCTTCATAGCAGACCACAGAGGCTCTGTAAGGCATTACAGAGGTTCTATGGTCTGACCTTCTGTGGAGCAGTCCACTTGTTTCCGAGTTGATATTTTCCTTGCGCACTACAGAGGTTCTGTGATTACCTCTGTAGCTTCTGTGGCTTTCTGGACTTGATCTTCTGGAAGAAGTGGCAGAGCCTCTGTGAGAGGCTTTTCTATACTTAGCCTATTTTTCACTACTTCTAAGTATTTCTATGATAAGGAAGATTGAAGCTAACAATCTCCCCCTAAGTAGTGAAAAATAAAAATTTGACTTTGAGTTTAGTTAGGCTAAGTTGGATAAGACAGAGGTTAAACAATACCTCGAAATTTCTTTCATTTAGAAATATGCCAGAGACATTTTACATTTGAGTACAATGAAAGATAAACTTTTAACTTTGTTTGCAGAGATTGGAGGTCTGAGAATCAGATTTTGGCATCTTTGAAGTCATTGTAGCTTCTGTTGTCTCTTCCAACTTTTCTGATCTCTTTGTAGAATCTGATGCAGAGTTCTCTTAGGCGAATTGTTGCGTCAATCTCTCTTATGATAGTATCTGCAGCATCTTTATCCATTTTCTTTGAACCTCTGTATTTCACAAGGCTTGCTCTGAACTTGTTCAGAGTATTTGTTGCGTACTTTTGACAGTCCATGCATACAAATAGTTTATTTTCGCCTTGAGGGTTTTGAAATACTAACCCAAACCGTGGTTCTGTGATGATTGAGTTTGGTATGGCGTCTGGTGGGTAGCGATCCTCTGGTGGTCGTAGATCCAGATGTTTGAGACCGAGATCCTTTCCCAGATGGAAATCTATCATGCTGTAGACCAGAAGCTTTTCCCTCATTGATTTTCTCAATACTTGATAGGCTCTGGTGTTTGCCTCTGTTTTGTAGTTGTCCTTTGTCCATTGCAGAAGGTCAGGTAGATCGTATGGATTGATGTTTCTTAAGTCAGCATCAGCGAAGGTAGATTCTGAATTGTTCTCTCTTCTGACTCTGTAAAGATTGTACCTGACCCTTGGATAGGTTCTTGTGAAGGAGAATCTGCAGAAGATCACCTTTTTGATTTTGTGAATTGAGAAGACATCTGCTTTGGCTCTTGGCTTTGTTCTTGTGAAGATGTTCTCAAATTCTTCTCTGATCCTTGGATCTGTCACATGATCTATTGGATAGTTTGTAGAGGTATTTGTATACCACTTCTTCCATTTCTTCATGTGTTGGACCAGGTCGTGGAATTTGTCTTCTGAGACTCTCCATTTGTTGAACAACTTCTGCAGCTCTACCAGTTAAAGGAGTTTCTGACAGAGGCTTCAATCCATGTGTCCAGTCAACTTCTTCGGGTTTTGGGGTTTGAAAGGCGTCAAACGCACTCTTCATCAGTTTCTCTGTTGGCTTTGACAATGTTTTCTTCTTCTTAGGCTCTTCTGTCAGTATCCCTTTGCCTTTATCTTTTGTTGTCGTGGCAGAACCTGTTGCTTCTTTGGGATTTGAGGTTTGCACTTCTGTAGGTTTGATGGAGGTTGCCTCTATGGATTTTGACGATTGTGACTTAGAGGACTTTTGTGGCGATGGTTCTGTTGGCTTGACTTTCTCTGTAACCTCTGTTGGAGGTTGTTTGGTGACTTCTTCTGTGAGCTCAGTTTATGTTGATGAAGTGTTGTCATTGAATCTTCTTGCCATTCTGAAAGCTAAAGTGAACCTGTGCCTTTCTTCTTCTCTCTTCACCATACGATCATTAATTGTTGTGTGCATCCTTTTCAGAATGTCAGAAGCAGAGGTCGTTGCTCTTTTTGGTTTGGTGGCAATCGACTTTCTTCTGGGTATGGTTTGGGGTGTTTCCACAGAGGTGGGTGTTTTCTCTGTGGTTGGTTCATCTGTTTCTTCCAAAATGATTACCTCAGGGGCGGTTGTTGCCTCTGAGGTTTGCTTATCTGCTTCTGTAGTGTTGGGTTCTTCAGAGGTTGAATCCACAGAGATGGGTGTATTCTCTGTGGTTCTTTGAGTTTGTTGTTGGGTTTGTTCTGGAGGTGCTTGACTCAGAGGTTCTGCGGCTATTGGTGGACCTGTAAGTCCTCTGCTTGCAGTTTTCTCTGTAGTTTTCTCCCCCTCAGGATGATCTGATGGACCAGGATGGTCATCATCATCAGAGTCATCCTGACCCTTGTCTGATGTACCCTCTGCTCTGCAGGAAGCATCGGGTTTCTTTGGCATTGTGGCTCCAGCAGCGATCAGTTTCGCGCAGACATCATCACAGAGGCCAAGAAGAGTTGCTAGCTCTGCCTCTGTTTTGAATCTCATCCTTCCTACACTTTCTCTGAAATCTTTGACGAAGTTAGCATTGGCAGTGGTGAAGGAAAGGATGACTTCTGTCACTTGATTAATTACGTTCTGCCCAAGCTCTGTCAGTTGTGCTCTTGTCATGTAGTCTTTGGGTTGCATCAGCATGGTATTTCGTGTGGCTTCTTCTTGAACTTTTTGTAGGGCTTTCTGTAGATCTGTAGGAGTGATGCCCATTGACACTGAAGTTTGTTTGTTCAATTGATCAAGGAATTCTTTGACCGAGTCCCTGAACGCAGAAGTTGCAGTTGTTTTGAATTGATGAGCGGCAGAAGTGGCTGTTTCTTTGGCAGTGGTTGTTGCCGAAGACTTCATCACTAAGATGGCGTTTTTCACCTCTGTGGACAGATCGTCCATTTTGGTGTTCAGATTCAAGAGAGCTGTAGATGTTGTCTCTGCAAAAGATTTGAAAGAGCTTTGCAACTCTTTCATTGTTTGGTTCACAGAGGTGACAAGGGTTTGGAACTCATCCCGTGATACTTGTGTTCCTTGTGTAACCTCTGGAGGAACACATTCGTCTCCAGAGTGAATCCCTGTTCCTGGGACACCTTCGTTCACCCTTGTTTGTACGATGGGGGTGGAAGGATTTCCTTCTGATCCTCGAGAGGAAACCTGAGTTTCGTTCTCTACAGAAGTTATGTGAAGAACAGAGTCCAAATCCACTCCAGAGGTGGGTATTGGAATGTCCTTCTGTTGACTAGGAGACTTGTCTAGAGTCTCTTCGTCTCTGTGCTCACTACTTCTCTCTGAAAGAAGGTTTGGCCTTAATGTGTGCGTGACAGAGGAAACGAATTCCTCTGTAGGATGTTCTTGTGTGATCTGGGGCGAATGATCACGAACATTAGGTGAGTCTCTTTGAGGAGACTCCCTAGGAATGGATTCCCCGGTTTCTGTAGGCACAGAGGTTGAAAGATTAACCTCTGGCTGGATGGGTTGGGTGAGGTTCGAGCTGTGCTGCTCTTTTTCAATGACACCTTCTGCAGCTAGACCTGCGGTGTCAGAAATGTGGGTTGCACTGGGAGGGGGTGATTGATGTGTGCCTTCTTCAACTTCGGCATCTTTTCTTGTTTCTTCTTCTGGTTCTGTGGAAGTTCCTTTCTCTGTGCTCAAGGAGTCATACATGTGATGAGATCCGTATAATCTCATGACATGAGGATGATAGAGACCTTTTCGTATCCAGATAGCCTCTTCTTCATCTGAATCTACCTCTGAGATTTCTATCCCTGTTTCTGTGGTTTCTTCTACAGCCGTTGCCTCTGTAACTTCAGTTGTATTCCACTCAGCTTTGGTTTGTTCTGTATCTTCTGAAGCTTGGTTTGGACTTCTTCTGTGGACGTCCAATCCTTGAATGAAAGGGTTTTGTAAAATCACAGGGGTTTCGGCTGGTTGATTTCTGGGTGTTGTGTCATCTTCTTGTAGATGAGTGTCAATACCAGAAATGAAGAAATCATGTTCTTCTGGAGAGTGGTGGTCGAGAGGTTGTGCCGTCCACCCTGCTGTATTAAGGGTGTTTGCAATTTCGGGGTTCTGTAGGAAATCATTCAGGTCTCCCTGGTGAGCAAATCTATCTGGAGATTGATAGGGTGATTGATATCCTTCTTCTGTCATTCCTATTTCTGCATCTTCTTCTTCTGCAGTTTCACCCTCTATGATTGCCTCTTCTGCAATGGTAACCAACTTTTTAAATGATTTACCATGCTTCTTTTTGGTTTTCCTCCTTTTTGGTTTTGGTGCCCCTTCCTCTGTTGATTTGGATCTTTTCTTTTTCTGTTTTGTGAAAAGGGGAGGAGCAGAGGAGCCAATCTCTGTGGCATGGGGAGGTGAAGGTCTATCTTCTGCAGTGCTAGTTGATGTGCCTTCTGCAGTTTTTCTCTTCTTAGCTTTTGGAGTAGAAGCAGAGATCTTTGCTGAAGATTTCTTTCCCATTATTTCTGCGCGTTTGGCTATGAAGCTGAGTTGAATAGCCATGTGTTTTGCTAACTTTTGATCCTTTTCTGCTTGATTGGAAAGAGGTTTTGCTATCATTGTTCCTAGGGGGACACCTAAACGCGGGGGTGTCATAGGACTCGGTTTTGGAGTTCTATGATCGCGTATATACTCTTTCTTAAGGGATATGTTCGATGCGTAGCGCAGAAGTTTCTTTGACAGAGGTCTGCAGTGTGAGTAGCCATCAGCATGATCGGTGGGGGTATTTTTGTTCATCAGGAACTGTTTGGGAGTTGGCCCTTCCATTGGCCAATTTTGGATTAGCAGCAGAGGTTCGAACAGTACTCCCAATATTCTTTGGAATTGCAGAGGTGGTAGAAAGTTGGGATCGTTCTCTTTGACCCTTTTTGAGTTGTTCTTTCTGTCGATGGTGTTTATGATCTCTTGCATCATTATGGTCGCATAATCTAGTGGAAGATCATAGTAAACCCCATACATGATGCTCAAGATTTGATGTGAGCTCTGGTCAATACTCCCTATCTTTCCTGTCAGGCATCTGTTGAGAATAGAGAACAAGGTGTTCCACAGCGGTGGTAATCGGCCTCTGCGGAAGTCATTTCTCTTCCGTAGTTGGGTGTTGTACCCAAGCATTTCCACGAATCGACAGAGCTCTTCGTCTGTTGGTTGCTCTGCATAACTTTTCAAACCCAGAAGACCCCTTGTTGGTAGGTTGAATTCAAGTGAGAACATTGTTCTGTTGAACTTGATTTCAAGATGCTCAGATTTATCAGGTCTTGAAATGTACCCTTTGATAAGAGAATCGTCTTTATCAAATCTGCAGCTTTGCCAAAATTGGTTCAAATAACGGACTAGAATTTTGTTAGGGGTTCTTGATAGTAGAGGGAAGAGGACATGGTTTTCCATGATGTTCAGAAGTATGGCATGGGCTTCGCCGAAAGTAGTGGGTGAGGGGACCAAATAGCAGTTGTTGGATTTGATGGGAAGATTGGCTTCGAAATGGTCCTTAGCTATGAAGTTTTGCAGGTGAGTCGTCGGAGCAAAGTCTGCGGAGTCCCCGGAATCTTGTTGTTCAATATCTCTTGCAAGGCTGGGGTTTTCAGAATGTTCTGAATGAGCAGGGGAGTTTTCCGTTGAGTTCGCCGGAGAGAGTTCAGAGGATGTAGCTCGAGAAGATGAAGCCATTTGCAAGTGTTTTGCAGGGTTTCGCCGGAGAAGAAGATGAGAGTTTGTAAAAGGTTTTATGTGAGGGCAAAACTTGTTTTTATAGGATGGTAAAACGGTAGAATTCGAAAGAGTAAAATATATGGCAATGGATTAAAGTTTGGAATCCGCACTCGAGTTTGAGCGACGGGTTCAACTTTCCAAATAAAAACGTTCCATGTACGCCTAATGAAAATGGGACACGTAGGCCTTGTCAGAATATGACAGGATGTCGTGCGCGGCCCATTAATGCTAGGCGCGTGAGGTTGATTTGTAACGCCCCAAAATTTCAAGAAAATTTAAAAATTTTTAAACGCGCATATTTAATAATAAGTCTCCATTTATTAAACCCAAAATAATAATTCCAACCACGAGCGTTATTAAAACATAAGTCAACAGCGGAAATTAAATTGTTTATTCAATAACGGGAAAATGTTTAATAAGCAAATCCTTCGACCCATCCATCTTGCGCGTCAGTGTGTGCCAGTCATGCCTTCGTACCACTTGTACCTGCAGCCACTGTAAATTGGGAGGGGTAAGCACGAAGCTTAGTGAATTCAAACACAACAATTAACAATGGTTATCTCATATTACCCCCTAAAGCAAAGAGGATCACACCACCACATACAAGTCTACGAACAAATCATAAACAAGTATAATAACCACCGCATAAAAAAAATCCCCGGGCGGATGTCGGGTCTACGGCCCCGCCGCACGTTTCCGCCTACTGCGGGAAACACCCGTTTTACGCCTACTGCGTATGACATCCTTTTTACGCCTACTGCGTAAACGCCCCTTTTACGCCTACTGCGTAAAACACCTCCGTCCCCGTCGGGACTCGGCCCCGCCGAATAATGTAGCACATAATGTTAACTAGGCTTCCCACTACCTAGCCCCCAACCATCCCGCATACAATTTTCACACACGTGCTACAATAATAATAAACAACTATTAATTAATTGTAGTGAGAGAACTCACCTCGGGTGCGCGCCTAGCTAAAAATAGTAAGTAGCTCCACACAACGACGATCACTTTCCGGAACCTAAACGTACGATAAAATACGTCAATACGAGACCCGGACCCCACGCCGCGACACACCCCAAACTGTCACTAAAACTAACTTTCGGTCACACCGAACAGGTCTGTTCGGGACCTGATTTGACCACTAAAACTCCAGAAAAACTCAGATTTATTACACGGTTGAAAAGTGCCCTGAAATACCTTTCCGAGGATATATTACACGCCTCCTAACGATTTTTCTATAATTAATTATGAATTTATTAAGTTCGCCTACCGGAACTGTCCGTTTTCGGACCAGTTCGCACTAACAGCTCCGAACAGCCCGGTTCTGGGCCGATTCAGCCTTTCGGCGAAACACGAAAAACGTGCCTAACTCAATTTAGGAAAAATGGCCACTGTCCTCAAGTTAAAACGACTTACGAGTAAAAAGTTACGGTCCACGCAAAACAGTGGCAGATTCCAGGAAATTCACATAAAATGACGAACCACAGAACTTGCGACCACTTTTTCTCCCAACTCGAGGCCGAACCAGTTTTCCGCCAAAACACAGAAAACGTACTCGGTCCCGAGCTCGAAGCGTGGGCGCCAGTTTCGGCTCAATCGGAGTTACGACGGAGAAGTTATTACCGTCACAAAACAGGGGCTGGACCATTTTACGCATAAAAGAAAGATTTTAGAAACAACGGTTTAAGTTATACGGCTTAACGGTTAAGTTACGGTTTAAGGGTTCGATAGGAACAGAGGTCAGGTCACGCCACGCGCCACCCACTGCCATCTCCGGCAGTGGCGGTCGCCGGTGGCGACCAGCGGCGGCCGGCGGTGGTCTTTTTTTTTTTTTTTTTGATTACGATAGCACGCGACAAAAACCCAATCATTCTCCCCTTCTCTCTCGACCAGCCTCCGCACATGCACCCACAACGGCAGCCACGGCCGTCCATCCACCACCGCCACAGCGGCGGCGAACGGCGGCGGCGACGGGAACAAAAGAAAAAACGAAACGAAACGGTGGGGGGGGGGGGGGAATTACCTTACGACGACGCCGCGTTGATGTGCCCGGTTCTCACTCTCACGAACTCCGGCGAACAGCAACTCCGGCAGCAGCAAGCTCCGGCAGCAGGTCCCTCTCTCTCTCTACGTCTCTCTCTCTCTCTCGTTCCTTCTCGGCTCTCCTCTATCTCTCTCGAACTCCCTCTCTCACTGCCGCACCTCTCCAACACTACGAAAGGGAAAATAGGGTTTCTTTGGCTTGGCTTGGAATGCAAGGAAGAAAACGAGAGGTATGGGGGGGGGGGGGGGGAGGGGTTCGGCCTTTACTTGCATGGGCCGGACCTTGCCCAAATTTTCACATTAGCCCCCCAAACTATCCCTATTTTACTAACTTCACTAAAAGACATGGATTTTAACATTTTTGGTCTTTAACGACATCAAACCCCGAACCAAAACAATTAACGGTACACACTTTAAATTAATTAAAAAAATAAAAGAAACACGTACCGGGACACGGGCTTTACAACTCTCCCCCGCTTGGACTAGACTTCGTCCCCGAAGTCCACGCCTGCAAACAGCTCCGGGTAATTCTCCCGCATCTCGGCTTCTGGTTCCCACGTCCATTCCGAACCTTTCCGGTGCTGCCACTGGACCTTCACCAATCCAATGACTTTGTTCCTTAGAGTCTTCGTCTTCCTCTCGACGATGGCTACCGGCTTCTCTACATAGTTGAGTCGCTCGTCAATCTGAATATCTTCAAGGGGAACTACTGCAGACTCATCCATCACACACTTCCGCAACTGAGAGACATGGAACGTGTTGTGGATCAGGCTCAGTTCCTCCGGTAGCTCCAATCGGTAAGCTACTTTCCCCACACGCGTGATGACCTTGTATGGTCCGATATATCGGGGACCCAACTTTCCCCGCTTGCGAAAACGGATTACCCCCTTCCAGGGTGACACTTTCAAAAGAACGTAATCCCCGACTTGGAACTCCAAGTCCGATCGTCTCTTATCGGCGTAACTCTTTTGTCGGCTCTGAGCGGTGACTAACCGATCCCGCACCATCTGAATCATTTCCGTCGTCTTTAGCACAATATCGGTGCTCCCCAGCACTCTGTGACCAACCTCGCCCCAGCAAATGGGCGTCCGACACTTCCTGCCATACAACACTTCGTACGGCGCTCTACCGATGCTAGCGTGATAGCTGTTATTGTAGGAGAACTCAGCTAGTGGAAGATTCTGATCCCAACTACCACCAAAGTCAATCACACATGCTCGCAGCATGTCCTCAAGTGTCTGAATAGTACGCTCACTCTGTCCGTCCGTCTGAGGATGAAATGCTGTACTGAAATGCAACCGCGTACCCATCTCATTCTGAAACTTCTCCCAAAATCGGGAGGTGAAACGAGTATCCCGATCCGAGACAATTGAGACTGGCACCCCGTGCCGAGTTACAATTTCCCGAATGAAAACCTCCGCAAGCTTATCCGCCGAAAAGCTCTCTTTAATCGCCAAGAAGTGAGCGCTCTTCGTCAGGCGATCCACGATCACCCAGATAGTATCATTCCCTCGCTGAGTCTTGGGAAGCTTAGTGATGAAATCCATTGCGATCTGCTCCCACTTCCACACCGGAACCTCCAACGGCTGCAATTTCCCATGCGGTCGTTGGTGTTCCGCTTTGACCTTCCGAAAGGTCAAACATACTTCCACACATTTGGCTACATCCCGCTTCATGCCGGGCCACCAATAGTCTTCACGCAGGTCTCTGTACATCTTGGTAGCTCCGGGATGAATCGAAAACTTGGACTTATGCGCCTCGTCCAATAGTGTCTGGCGATTCCCACCAGTGTATGGAACCCAAATTCTACCATAACGGGTTAACAGTCCCCGACTATCCCGTACTAACTTCGGAATTTCTCCCGAAACTCTCTCTCGTTTAGCATTTTCCTCCAACACGGCCACCTCTTGAGCGATACCGATCGACTCCAAGAGTGGTGCAACTACCGTTAATCGCTGACAAAAACCCTTCAAAGATCCCCCGACCGGATGTCGGCTAAGTGCATCCGCGACTACATTCGCCTTACCGGGGTGGTAAAGTATCTCGCAGTCGTAATCCTTGACCACATCAAGCCACCTCCGCTGACGCATATTAAGATTTTGCTGGTCCATCAGGTATTTAAGGCTCTTGTGATCGGTATAGATCGTGCACTTGACACCATAAAGATAGTGTCTCCATATTTTTAAAGCAAACACCACCGCTCCCAGCTCCAAATCATGAGTCGGGTAGTTCGCCTCATGAGGCTTCAACTGCCTCGACGCGTAAGCGATGACCTTGCCGCGTTGCATAAGCACGGCACCCAACCCTTGGTACGAAGCATCACAGTAAACCACCAAGTCTTCCATGCCCTCAGGCAAGGTTAACACAGGAGCCTCACATAAACGCCTGCGTAGCTCCTCAAACGCCTTCTGTTGCTCTTCACCCCAACTGAAAGCTGCAGTTTTCTTCGTCAGTTTCGTCATAGGCAAGGCGATTTTGGAGAAATCTTGGATAAATCTCCGATAATACCCTGCTAAACCGAGAAAACTTCGCACCTCGGTAGGAGTTTTCGGCACCTCCCACCGCATAACTGCCGAAATCTTGGCCGGATCGACCATGATACCATTCTGATTCACGACATGTCCTAAGAATTGGACCTCTCGTAACCAGAATTCACACTTGGAGAACTTAGCATAAAGCTTCTCCCGTCTCAAAACTTCTAACACTTCCCGCAAATGCACCTCGTGCTCTTCCTTCGTCTTGGAATATACAAGAATGTCGTCGATGAACACGATCACCGAACGATCCAACATCGGGCTACACACCCTGTTCATGAGGTCCATGAACGCTGCTGGTGCATTGGTGAGCCCGAAAGGCATCACCACGAACTCGTAATGGCCGTAACGCGTGCGAAAGGCCGTCTTCTCCGTATCTTCGCTACGCACCCGCATCTGATGGTACCCGGATCTCAAGTCAATCTTAGAGAACCACGAGGCTCCCTGCAACTGATCAAACAAATCATCAATCCTTGGCAAAGGATAACGATTCTTCACCGTAAGCTTATTCAGCTCCCGGTAGTCAATGCACATCCGCTGAGATCCATCTTTCTTTTTCACGAACAAGATCGGAGCTCCCCACGGTGAACAACTCGGTTTGATGAACTCCTTCTCCAGAAGCTCCTGCAGCTGCTCATAAAGCTCCTTCATTTCCGGTGGAGCCAAGCGATAAGGTGCCTTGGCCACCGGAGCAGCACCTGGAATCAGGTCGATTCGAAACTCCACCTGTCGCGCGGGAGGTATCCCTGGCAACTCATCGGGGAATACATCGGCGAATTCCCTCACGACTGGCACATCCTCGGCACTAATCTTCGTCTCATCGACACGCGTATCCACCACATACGCCAAGAACCCCTGCCCACTATGCTGAAGGTATCTCCGAGCCCTCGCCGCAGAACAAATAGCCGTAACCCGACTAGGCGAGTCTCCCCGAATCAACAGTTCTCCCCCGCTTGGGGTTCGAACCCGTACTTGTTTGCGACGGCAAACAATCTCTGCATCGAACGCGTCCATCCAATCCATGCCCACTATCACGCAAAGCTCTCGCATCGCTATAGGGATCAAATCGATAGGAAACCTCACACCCGAGATTTCCAACGTGCATCCCCGATACACGTCCGTAACCGTCAAGGTCCTATCATCGGCGACCTCGACCAATAAAGGACATCCTAGACGTCCCACCACTCGACCCAACCTCTCGCTAAAAGTGCGAGACACGAATGAATGAGTAGCCCCGCTATCAAACATTACAACCGCAGGTACAGAATTGACTAGAAACGTACCTAATATATAAAGAATAACAATACATAAACACAGGGCATGAAAAGGAAAGACAAAAGAAAAGAGTGATGAAACATACCTGTCACCACCTTAGGCGTCGCCTGCGCCTCCTCCACCTTCAGCTGGTGGACTCTCCCTCGGGCCGCCTCCGTCCCGGGCTGACCCGTACGGCCGTCGGTGATGCGCAGCGGGGCATTCGCAGGAGCCCTCTGTGCACCACCCCCATCAGTTGCCCTAGCATTCGGGCAGTTGGCCTTCACATGGCCAGCCTGTTTACAGCCGAAACATAACATCAGTGGCGACCTGCAATCTCTACTGAGATGGCCAGGCTGCCCACACTTGTAACATGCATCAGATCTTCTACCACTCACATCCCGGGCCTTAGAACCGCTACTCTTCGTGTGCCCACGAGAATCAACAAACTTCGATTTCTTTGGCACTGCAGAGATAGGCGTCACTGCCTGTGCCGCCTTCCTCTTCTTCGCTTGGGTCTCCAACTCTAACTCTCTTCTCCGCGCTGCATCCATCATAGCCGACAGCGAAGGATGTTGCACTGCGCTCACAATTTCCCGGATCTCGGTCCGAAGCATGTCCTTGTACCTCGCCATCTTCATTTCTTCTGAGGCCGCATATTGGGGACAGAATAGCGCCATTTCGGTAAACTTCTTGTTCATCTCCTTTATGGTCTCCGTGGTCTGGTTCAGCTCCAAGAACTCCTTCGCTATTCTTTCCATCTCTATCGGCGACACGTACTCAGCACGGAAACGAGCAACGAACTCGTCCCAAGTAAGAGTGGTACGCTCGGCCAGAGTCAATGCTGTGGCGCACCAGTCTTTCGCTCCCTCGCGAAGTAGATTCACTGCAAATCGAACCTTCAAGTTATCCGGACAGCCGCTTGTCAGAAAAGCGCACTCCATGTCGGATATCCAGCGCATGCTAACGATAGGGTTAGAGTCACCCTTGAATTCTGGTGGAGAGCAGACAGAAAGATCCCGATACTGGAAGTCTCGGGCACGGGGCTGTCCCCCAACAGGCGGCGGCATCGCTGCAAACCGCTCCTCCACTAGAGTCACCAGTTGATCCTGAATCGCGGTGATAATCTCGGGAATTGCATCCCCAACAGCTCGTGCAACCTCAATTGCAATCATCTCTCGGATCCGTTCCTCAGTGATCCCGGCTTCAGCCCTCGGCTCAGCCTCACCGCGCCTCCTAGTGTTGACCATTCTATAAGAAGGAGAAATTCAAAGAGTTATTATCAGCTAATAACTCACACTATCAACACATACGCTCAACTCCTTGAATTCCTCGTGACTTCCCCGACCCGAGTACTGATCCTGTGCTTCCGGTAATAGGAGCTCTACTACTACCTTCCACACCTATCATTACCCGTTTCGTGTCCCATCCCGAGGGTCCAAGTAGTTCTCGCCGCAACTCAACACATATGCCCGCACCGGCATATGCACTCACCCTTCCTAGCTCCCTAGGAATTATATTCCACCCACTACCCTCGCTACTATAAAAACCCTGTTAATCATAATGAGTGGCCGCGCAAATACCCAATCATATGCAGTGCAAGACAAATAGACATTCGAATACTAGATTCTATCCTAGAACGGTTGGACTCAAACAAGAGCTGCGCAATAGAACTAAATCGAATATTCTAAGGCTATTAGCCTCTTACCGCATACGATTTAAAGGGCACCTACTTAGAAACCTACTATAATTAGCAAGAAAATCATAATAGCAAGTAATCCAACGTATCGCATAGTGTCAACCTCAGGCAATCTAGCATGCATACCCTATGATCTAGAAAGCGATAAAATGAGAAAACACTAAGCATTGTACCTTTCCCTTGGCTCCGGCTGACTGTACACACTGCACCCTCGATCACCGTTCCTCGAACGGGTTTTTTTTTTTTTTTTTTTACTTTTCCTTTTATTTCTGAAAAGATTTAATAAAGTATTTGGAAATTTCCCAGCCGCAACTTGAGACCCAACACACCGAGGTGCGTTTGATTCACTCAAGCTGTGCTCTGATACCAAGTTGTAACGCCCCAAAATTTCAAGAAAATTTAAAAATTTTTAAACGCGCATATTTAATAATAAGTCTCCATTTATTAAACCCAAAATAATAATTCCAACCACGAGCGTTATTAAAACATAAGTCAACAGCGGAAATTAAATTGTTTATTCAATAACGGGAAAATGTTTAATAAGCAAATCCTTCGACCCATCCATCTTGCGCGTCAGTGTGTGCCAGTCATGCCTTCGTACCACTTGTACCTGCAGCCACTATAAATTGGGAGGGGTAAGCACGAAGCTTAGTGAATTCAAACACAACAATTAACAATGGTTATCTCATATTACCCCTAAAGCAAAGAGGATCACACCACCACATACAAGTCTACGAACAAATCATAAACAAGTATAATAACCACCGCATAAAAAAAATCCCCGGGCGGATGTCGGGTCTACGGCCCCGCCGCACGTTTCCGCCTACTGCGGGAAACACCCGTTTTACGCCTACTGCGTATGACATCCTTTTTACGCCTACTGCGTAAACGCCCCTTTTACGCCTACTGCGTAAAACACCTCCGTCCCCGTCGGGACTCGGCCCCGCCGAATAATGTAGCACATAATGTTAACTAGGCTTCCCACTACCTAGCCCCCAACCATCCCGCATACAATTTTCACACACGTGCTACAGTAATAATAAACAACTATTAATTAATTGTAGTGAGAGAACTCACCTCGGGTGCGCGCCTAGCTAAAAATAGTAAGTAGCTCCACACAACGACGATCACTTTCCGGCACCTAAACGTACGATAAAATACGTCAATACGAGACCCGGACCCCACGACGCGACACACCCCAAACTGTCACTAAAACTAACTTTCGGTCACACCGAACAGGTCTGTTCGGGACCTGATTTGACCACTAAAACTCCAGAAAAACTCAGATTTATTACACGGTTGAAAAGTGCCCTGAAATACCTTTCCGAGGATATATTACACGCCTCCTAACGATTTTTCTATAATTAATTATGAATTTATTAAGTTCGCCTACCGGAACTGTCCGTTTTCGGACCAGTTCGCACTAACAGCTCCGAACAGCCCGGTTCTGGGCCGATTCAGCCTTTCGGCGAAACACGAAAAACGTGCCTAACTCAATTTAGGAAAAATGGCCACTGTCCTCAAGTTAAAACGACTTACGAGTAAAAAGTTACGGTCCACGCAAAACAGTGGCAGATTCCAGGAAATTCACATAAAATGACGAACCACAGAACTTGCGACCACTTTTTCTCCCAACTCGAGGCCGAACCAGTTTTCCGCCAAAACACAGAAAACGTACTCGGTCCCGAGCTCGAAGCGTGGGCGCCAGTTTCGGCTCAATCGGAGTTACGACGGAGAAGTTATTACCGTCACAAAACAGGGGCTGGACCATTTTACGCATAAAAGAAAGATTTTAGAAACAACGGTTTAAGTTATACGGCTTAACGGTTAAGTTACGGTTTAAGGGTTCGATAGGAACAGAGGTCAGGTCACGCCACGCGCCACCCACTGCCATCTCCGGCAGTGGCGGTCGCCGGTGGCGACCGGCGGCGGCCAGCGGCGGCCGGCGGTGGTCTTTTTTTTTTTTTTTGATTACGATAGCACGCGACAAAAACCCAATCATTCTCCCCTTCTCTCTCGACCAGCCTCCGCACACGCACCCACAACGGCAGCCACGGCCGTCCATCCACCACCGCCACATCGGCGGCGAACGGCGGCGGCGACGGGAACAAAAGAAAAAACGAAACGAAACGGTGGGGGGGGGGGGGGAATTACCTTACGACGACGCCGCGTTGATGTGCCCGGTTCTCACTCTCACGAACTCCGGCGAACAGCAACTCCGGCAGCAGCAAGCTCCGGCAGCAGGTCCCTCTCTCTCTCTACGTCTCTCTCTCTCTCTCGTTCCTTCTCGGCTCTCCTCTATCTCTCTCGAACTCCCTCTCTCACTGCCGCACCTCTCCAACACTACGAAAGGGAAAATAGGGTTTCTTTGGCTTGGCTTGGCTTGCATGGGCCGGACCTTGCCCAAATTTTCACATTAGCCCCCCAAACTATCCCTATTTTACTAACTTCACTAAAAGACATGGATTTTAACATTTTTGGTCTTTAACGACATCAAACCCCGAACCAAAACAATTAACGGTACACACTTTAAATTAATTAAAAAAATAAAAGAAACACGTACCGGGACACGGGCTTTACATGATTTTAGCCATATGAGTTTCACTCGCAGTAAAAGTAACCGTTATTACTACAGAGATGCCCAAGTAATCAGATTGGCAGAGCTTCTGTAGTTTACAGAGGCTCTGTGATCTTGAAAATCTTTGATGTTTATCCCTTTTTCATATATCTCATTGTTATCATGACTTCTGTGAGGTTCTTCTTTAACCAAAACATTTGTAAAGGCATTGGAGAGGATAAAATCGGATTTTTGTGAAGAAATTTGCTTCGCAGAGGTTTTGTGGCTCTGTTTGAACTTGCAGAAGTTCTGTGAGGGCCAGCAGAAGCTCTATGAGAGAAAAAATCTCATAACAAAAATTTTATTAGTATTTTTGATCATCCAATTTTTGATTTGGTTTAAGAGATGTTTTTCGGACATATTTGAAAGTTTGTGTCCGAGAAAACTGTTTTAAAAAACGGTTTGTTCGAGAAGGTCATGGTCTGCGTTTTCGGTTTTCGAGATAACATTCCTAAAGATCGACAGAAGGTCAATTTGTGATCACAGAGCATATTTCCTGCAGAAGCTCTGTTGAGCTCAGCAGAAGCTCTATGACCTTAAATTTCTCCTAATTCGAATCTTGTGAAACTTTTTGAGCTTTTGATTTTTGAAATGTTATTCACAGTATATTTAGGACATATTTGACAATTCTTGTCCTAGAAAATTGTTTTCCAAAAACCTTTTGTGCGAGAGACATACCTTTTGGTTCTTCTTTTCTCGGCAGTGATATCTGACTTCAGTCGATATGGAGTCATCGACATTTTTCTTTGGCTTTCCCTTGAAAGTTTTATCTCTTTAGATCATTTCAGGGTTCCCTTCTGCTCCCCCTTGATCTAATCACCTCTGTAGCTCAAGTAATTTCCTTTTGCTCATCCTTGATCTGATCACTTCTGTAGATCAAGAATTTTCCTTTTGCTCCCCCTTGATCTATGCTTGGATCAGATTATGATAAGTTTTGCATAGTACAATGGTCAAATTCTATCAGAGGTTCTGTGAAGGTTGTCAGAGGTTCTGAGCAGACTTTACAGAAGTTCTGTAGTTTCAAGAACTATTGACGATTTTAAGAATTTACATATAGAAGTAGAATCTTTCAAGACAATAATTTAAGCAATGTATTTACTTATTATTTACATAAGATAAAACTATACTTACTGAGGATTTTCACACCATGTTAATCATTCCTATCTTACCCACCAAGAAGTTGAATCTTTTCTCGTCTAGTGCTTTGGTGAATAAGTCAGCGAGTTGATATTCTGTGGGCACAAAATGCATTTCGATTGTACCGTATTCAACATGATGTTTCAAGAAGTGATACCTTATATCGATATGCTTGGTTTTTGAGTGTTGCACAGGGTTGGCAGAGATAGCAATAGCACTTTTGGAATCGCAGAAGATGGGTATTTTGAACAGGATGTGGCCGTAGTCTTTTAGCTGAGTCTTCATCCATAGAACCTGAGAACAACAGCTAGCGGCAGCAACGTATTCAGCTTCTGCAGTGGATGTGGAAACACAATTCTGCTTCTTGGAGGTCCAACTGACTAGTTTACCACCTAGGAATTGACAACTCCCAGAGGTACTTTTTCTGTCGAGCATGCATCCTCCATAGTCTGAATCTGTATAAGCTTTAAGACCAAAACCAGAGTTCTGTGGATACCAGAGACCAAGATTTTTGGTCCCTTTTAGGTATCTAAAGATTCTCTTTACGGCATCATAATGTGATTTCTTTGGATTAGCTTGATAGCGTGCACAGAGACATGTGGCATGCATAATGTCAGGTCTGCTTGCTGTTAAGTATAACAGAGATCCAATCATGCCTCTGTAGAGAGTGCATTCTACAGAGATGCCATTTGAATCTAAGAATAACTTATTTCCAGTGGCCATTGGAGTTTTCATTGCAGAGGCATCAGAGAAGCTATACTTGGAATGAATGTCAGAGACATATTTAGCTTGATTTATAAAAATTCCCTCTGATGATTGTTTGACTTGGAGTCCAAGGAAGAAAGTTAATTCTCCCATCATACTCATTTCAAACTCACTCTGCATGAGTTTTTCAAATCTTTTACACTCTTCTGAATTAGTAGACCCAAAAATTATGTCATCTACGTATATTTGTACAAGCATTATCTCACTACTTTTGCGTTTATAGAATAAGGTAGTATCTGTTGTACCTCTGTTGTAACCATTGACTAGAAGAAAGGTAGAAAGTCGTTCATACCATGCTCGTGGAGCCTGTTTCAGTCCATATAGAGCTTTTTCAAGGTAGTATACATGCCTTGGAAACTTTGAGCTTTCAAATCCTGGTGGCTGATTAACGTAGACCTCTTCTTGGATTTCACCGTTGAGAAAAGCTGATTTTACGTCCATCTGATAGACTTTAAAACCTCTGTGGGCTGCGGAGGCTAAGAATATTCTTATTGCTTCGAGCCGTGCGACAGGGGCAAAAGTTTCATCGTAGTCTATGCCTTCTTCTTGTCTATATCCCTTTGCTACTAATCTTGCCTTGTTTCTGATGACCACTCCATCTTCATCCTTCTTGTTTCTGTAGACCTATTTAGTCCCAATGGCCCGTTTTCCTCTTGGCAGAGGTACTAGAGTCCATACTCTGTTACACTCAAATTGCAAAAGTTCTTCTTGCATGGCGTCTACCCAGTTTGGGTCATCTAGGGCTTCAGAAATCTTCTTTGGTTCTATCACACTAATAAAATTTGTAAAGAAACAAAAGTTAGCAGTGGCAGACCTTGTTTTTACTGCGTCAGAAGGTTCTCCGATTATTTGGCTTGGAGGATGGCTTTTTGTCCATTGAGTTGTGCGTGGAAGATGATCATCAATGTCATTCAGACTTTCTTCTTGTGTTTCTTCTTGTGTAGCCTCTGTTGTTCTTCGTGCCTTGGTAGTTGATTCTACCGTTTGTGGAATGATTGGTATGAGTGGTGGTGGAGTTTGTTCCTCTGAGGACGTATAGTATTGGTCCTCGATTTCCTCTGTAATTGGTTCTTCTGTGGTTTGTGCAGCTTCTGTGGTCGTTTTCCTTGATGTTTCATCTTCTGCACTTTCTTCTGCTTCGGCAATTGCATCTGTAGTTTTTACAGAAGAAGATGAAGCATTGTTAGGACCAGTTAGAGACAAACCTGTAGGATTTTGTCCGACAGAGGATGGTTCTTCAGAAACCCTGATTGTTCCAACAGAAGGATCAATGTCTTCGTGGAGCATCTCTAAAAATAGAAGATCCAAGTCTTCTTTTGCCTGTGAGATAACAGAGGATTTCCCTTTAATTCCAAGTTCTGAACTGATTTGTTCAGAAGTCATTTGGAATGAATCATCAAAAGAAACATTGATGCTTTCTACAATCTTGTGAGACTTTGTAAGGAATGTTCTGTAGGCTTTGGAAGTGGCAGAGTATCCAATGAATTTGCTTTCATCTGCTTTTACATCAAACTTTCCTCTTGCATCTCTGTCGTTTAAGACGAAGCATTTGCATCCGAATACATGGAAAAATTTGATGTTTGGCCGCCGTTTGTTAAGCAATTCGTAAGGCGTCTTGAGGTGTCTTTTCACAATGGTTGATCGATTTTGAGTATAACAAGCAGTAGAAATTGCTTCTGCCCAAAAGTTCATTGATAATCCGCATGCTGACATCATAGTTCTTGCGGCTTCCACAAGTGTTCGATTTTTTCTTTCGACAACATCGTTCTGTTGTGGAGTGCGAGCTGCAGAGAAGTTCTGTGATATTCCTTCTGTTGAAAGATAGGCTTCAATGACAGAGTTTTTAAATTCTGTGCCATTGTCACTTCTTAACTTCTGTATTCTGCAATTATAAAGAACTTGGATTCTTTTCATTAGATTTATCAATATATTTGGAACATCTGATTTCTTTCTAACGAATTCAACCCATGTGAAACGCGAATACTCATCAATTAGGACAAGTATGTATTTCTTGCCACCTAGGCTCTGTATGGCAATGGGACCGCAGAGGTCGACATGAAGCATGTACAGAGGTCTAGTGCAAGATACATCTGTTTTGCCTTTGCGGGAAGCTCTTTTGAGTTTTCCCATCTCACAGGCAGAACATAAATGATCCTTATTGAATTTAACATTTGACAAACCTTTAACTAGATCAAGTTTGACCAGTTTTTCCAATGTGTGAAAATTTAAGTGACAGAACCTGTTGTGCCATAACCAGGCTTCTTCACTTTTGCAGGCAACAAGGCAAACTTTGTCTTTGTTCTTTGAGTTGAAGTTCATTAGATATAGATCACCTATTCTTTCAGCTCGCAGAAGTTCCATACTTGTTTCTTCACTTTGTAGAGAGCAGAAAGTTCTTTTGAACAACACATTGAATCCTGTATCACATAGTTGACTTACACTGAGTAGGTTGTGCTTAAGGCCATCCACATATGCAACTTTGTATACAGAAACGTCTTCTTTCCTTATGACTCCATAGCCTTTTATGTGTCCTTTCTTGTTGTCTCCAAAAGTCACAGATCCACCATCTTGTGTTTCTTTGTACGTGGATAGTGCACTTCTGTCACCAGTCATGTGCCTTGAGCATCCGGAGTCTAGATACCAGATTGGCACATACTTCTTCTGCAGGACAATCACAGAGATTTAGGTACCCATATCCATATGGGTCCAATATTGTTAGAGTTTTTCAAGTTTGCCTTGGCATTCTTGAAATACATTTTGTTCTCTGCAGAAGAGTCAGATTGTTTCTTTGTGGGATTTGACTTTTGAATTGTCGTAGAGAGTAAACAGACTTGACTTGAAAAATGATTATTAAGTTTAAACATAAGATCAAAGCAATGACAGTATTGAATATGAGATGTAATTTGCTTGAACTTTTCATTGAAATTTTTAAACTAAGCCACAGAGGCATTACATTCTTTCTTTACATTAGATTTCCTATTACTAGAAGATCTATGAATACTCGAATGTTGTTTGCAAAAGCTCTGTTTAGGACCTGCTTTTTGTGGGTTGCTTCTGTGGTGAACTTCTTTCATCACTGTCACAGAAGAAAAAGATTTATTAACCTTGGGTTTTGAAAATCTAGAATTTATAGGATCAATGGAGGTTTTCTGTAACATTTTAAGCTCAGCAGAGGTTTTGATATGTAATTTTTAGAAAATCTTGGCAGATTGGAATCTCTGTGAGTTTCTCTTTTGGAGAAATAGTTCTGTGAGGAACTTCAGAGGAGAATTTGACATCCTCTGGGTCACAGTGAATTATCCCTGATTTGAAATCAGTCTCTGAGTTGTCAGAGGATGAATCGTCCTCGTATACAGAGGTTGAGTCAATTCTTTCAATAGAGGCTGGATTTTCTGAGCATGTATCGTACGAGCTTTCTTCCTCTGTAGAATAGTTTTCATAGATTGCAGAGGTTTCTAATAAGATTTCTTCAGTGAGAGTTTTATCTATAGAAGATGTACAGAAATTTTCTAAAACGCTTGATTTCCATATTTCCAAAATTTCTTTTTCAATTAAATTTTTAAATTTTTCTTCTGAAAAAATGGGTTTAAATTCAGGAGCTTCTGCTGATAATTTTTTTTCAATGTTTATCAAACAGACAAAAGCAACCTGTGTTTGGGTCTCTGGTTTACCAAACTTGAAGATACCAATCTGATCTTGTGTTTTCAGATATTTCTTTGGTTTGATACCTCTATTGACAGAGGTTGAAGATGATGAGTCTGTGTTTTCAAACCACACGTTAATCATCTTCTTATGTTTCTTCAAGTAAGGATCCACAGAGATTTTCGCCCTTTTGCTTACAGAGATTAGATTTGGAAAATCTGGTTTGTTCGTTTTTCCAATCACAAATAAAGAGGACAGAGGTTTGTTTCTTTTGCCTTCAACACCTAGGGTGATATCATCATACCCTATTCCTCGTCTTCCTATTTGTGAGTTTACTTTTTCATAAACTTTCTGTGCATCTTTATAGTTTTTAATCAAAACTTCTCTTCTGAGTAAATCTTGCCATAATACCTCTCTTTCTCTTTGAAAGTATTCTTTAAGAGCTCTTATGTCAGTAGTTTCGCTCCTTGAAACTGAAAGTTCTTTTGCTTTATCTTTTAACGTATTGGTTAATTCAGAAATTTGTTTTTTTAAAGGATCTAGAGTTTTGTTCCAATTCTTTTCTATTCTCTCTTTTTCCTCAAAAATCTTTGCTTTTTCTTGAGTGAGAAGCCGTACTTCTCTCTCATTGAAGGTGAGTCTTTTCTGAATACTTTGATTTATCTCTTTCAGTTCAATTAATTCAATGTTAATTCTAAGTGTATTATCATATACAGAGGTAATACAAGAGTTGGATATTGAAGTAGATACCTCAGAGTCAGTGCAGGAGTCGACTTCTGCCATGCCACAGAAGAGGGCATTGGCGGTATGTTCATCGTCAGAAGTAGAGTCTGACTGGAAGTCTTCTGTGTTCTCCTCAGAACCTCCTTTTGCCATTAAGGATTTTTGAGCATAATACTCGGCTTTCTTTTTGTAGAAAGCAGAGTCCCTCTGTGGGCGATTTGATCTGCTTCTGCATTCATTCGCAAAATGGCCGGGTTTGCCGCAGTTAAAACACCCTTGAGGAGTGTTTCCTGTTCGATCATTGGACTTCTGTAGGTCTCCACCTTTCTCTGATCTACATTCATTTGCATAGTGACCAGGTTTGCCGCATTTGTAGCATTCTTGCTGTATGTGGCTTACCGAGTCATCTGACCTCTGTCGGTCATTTCCTCTGTAATGTCTTTCGCTTGACCTCTGTCGGCCACTCGATTCTTCTTGTCTTCTGTCATCTCTTCTGTTTCCTCTGAACTCTTTTGTCAATAGAGCTAAAGATTTAGCTAGTGACGCAAGAGTTATTTCTTTTTCTGCTTGTTCTTCTTCTTCACTGTCTATTCTCACCATCTTCTTCTTCTCCTTCTTCTTCTCCTCTGTGGCTTTTTCATTTCTTGGTCTCTGTGCATCTTCTTTAGTTTTACTAACCAATGCATATGGTACAATGGTTAGTGTTTTAGCCTGTGCTATCTGAGGTTCTTGTGCGGCTAATGTTCCGTAAAGATCAGAGAGAGTCCAGGTGTCTAGATCCTGATTTGTCTGTAGGGACATAGACAGCTGGAGCCATTCTTCATTTAGACTTTTTAAAAACATGACATTGTTTTCTTCAGAAGTTCTGTCAATGCCTGATTTTCTGCACTTGTTGATTAGAGAGTTGAATCTGTCGTATGTTGTTTGCAGAGATTCTGTTGAAGAGGCTCTGAATGCATGATATTCATTGATGTACTGTGCTCTTCGTTTTTTTTGTGTTTTAGCACCTCCTTCCAACTGTCTTTCCAGTTCTTTCCACAGATCATGCGCTGTTTCACATGAATCCAAGGATTGAAAGAGTTCGTTGGGTATTGCCATAATCAATGTCCTCTTGGTTTTCTGAGCAACTTCATCTTCTGCTTTATCTTCGGTTGACCACTCCCCTTTTGGCTTTGGTTTTTGATGTTCGGGGATTTCGGCAGATTCAGCAGTAGCAGGTATACGAGGTACTACTGTCATGGGAATAGGAGGAGGATTGTACAGATATTGTACTTGATTTTTTTCAGTGCCCTCGAAAAAATGGACCATTCTTATTTTCCACTGAGGATACTCATCTCGAAGGAGACTAGGAGGTTTAGTGAGAGAACCAGTAGTAAAGAAATTATTTGTATTTGTCATTTTTGAAGATTTTAGAAAGAAGGTATGACTAAAGAGTTACTTCGATGAACTTGAAGATTTTCTGAGTTTAAGCCGTTTCCAGACACAATAATATCTATCACGAATCTTGATAAGTGGATCACTTGATATTGAAAATCAAGGATGGCTCTGATACCAATTGTTGGAACCCAGATACACTTAATCAAGATTAACAGTCTATTAGTTGAGTTTAGAGTTTGATGCGGAAGCGTATTAAACTAACAGATATGTTTGATAGATATTAGAACGCAAATATATAAAGAAAACAGTAAGGAATAAAAAGGATTTCTTGAACAGTTACTGTTTATTCAATATATAATAAGAACACGAAGAACAGATTAAGAACTGTTGGTGTGTGTGAGAATATAACACTCAGATATTTGACAATAACGTTTGAGAGTATTAGTGATTCCTTGTGTATTCGTTCTAAGGAAGATCTCAACATGAGACTTCCTTTTATACTATTCTTAGAAGACTATGAAGTAGGTCACTGTTCCTTTTACGGCATGAATAGTGAACTGAATGGTGTGAACAGTGGACTGGATGGTGTGAGCAGTTGTTTGAGCCATGCGCATTTTATGGAGCACATGTACTATTGGTAAATGCATTAAATGGCGCAGACGTCTATTTTGTACCATGCCCTATTGAGTCCACTCAGAGCTTGACACGTGTTTTGACAGTATTTTTCCATGCAAGTTGATGAACGTATCCAGTAATATCTTCCAAGACTTCATAGCAGACCACAGAGGCTCTGTAAGGCATTACAGAGGTTCTATGGTCTGACCTTCTGTGGAGCAGTCCACTTGTTTCCGAGTTGATCTTCTTCTTGCGCACTACAGAGGTTCTGTGATTACCTCTGTAGCTTCTGTGGCTTTCTGGACTTGATCTTCTGGAAGAAGTGGCAGAGCCTCTGTGAGAGGCTTTTCTATACTTAGCCTATTTTTCACTACTTCTAAGTATTTCTATGATAAGGAAGATTGAAGCTAACAAAGGTAAACGAAACGTGCAAACGTGTGTCAGAAAAAGAACGTGCCGGGGCTTATCCGTCGCAATGACGTCACAACTGTCCTTTCATATTCTAGGATGTCTCTGAGGTTTTGAAAACTCAGGGACATTTTCGAAAACATGAAGCACTGAATAGAAATATCAGTGTTGGTTTTAGAAATTTTAAAGTATCGTTGATTAAGGAAGAGATATTCAGCGATGCAATTTGTCTTGAAATCTTGCATTTACATGCGATTGTCAGTGAGAGAAAAACATACCTTTACATCAGCGAATCAAGTTTATTCAGAGAGAAGATGATTGAATAGGTTATACAAGTTGATTTTATCCTATCGCTGATCAAATGTGAACCGCTGAAGATTTTACTCTTCAAAGTTCAGCATTCCAAGCTCGCTGATGAGAAAGTTGAATCTTGTCTCATCAAGTGGTTTGGTGAACAGATCAGCTAACTGATAATCAGTTGGGATAAAGTGAAGTTCTATATCACCATTCATCACATGATCTCTGATAAAATGATACATGATTTCGATGTGTTTAGTCTTTGAGTGTAGTACTGGATTATTGGCTATAGCGATGGCACTTGTGCTGTCGCAATAGATTGGAATTTTTGAGAGCTGAAGATCATAGTCTAGTAGTTGATTTCTCATCCACAAGACCTGAGAACAACAGCTTCCAGCGGCTACATACTCAGTTTCAGCTGTGGAGGTGGACACTGAGTTTTGCTTTTTACTTGTCCAACTCACTAGCTTTCCACCCAGGAGCTGACAGCCTCCTGTGGTGCTTTTCCTATCCATTTTGCAACCTGCAAAATCACTATCTGAATAGGCGATTAGATCAAACCCTGAGTCTTTGGGATACCAATGACCTAGGTTCACAGTACCCTTAAGGTATCGAAAAATTCGCTTTACAGCGGTCATATGAGGTTCCTTAGGTTCAGCTTGATATCGTGCACACAAACAGGTTGCGTACATAATATCGGGTCGGCTAGCTGTAAGATACAAAAGAGAGTCGATCATCCCACGGTAGCGTGACATTAACAGGTATTCCATTTGAATCCATGTCTAGTGTCAGCGGTGGTGCCATAGGGGTTTTCATAGCTGAACTCTGAGTTAAATCGAATTTCTTCAGCATATCTTTAACATACTTTCCTTGATTAATGAAAGTTCCTTTTTCATTTTGCTTTATCTGAAGACCAAGGAAATATGTTAGCTCACCCATCATGCTCATTTTATACTCTTCTTTCATTCTATCAGCGAAACGAGTACAAAGATCAGGGTTAGTAGAACCAAATATAATGTCATCAACATATATCTGAACAAGAATGATATGACCTTTCACTATTCTGAAAAATAGAGTTTTGTCAATTTTACCTCGCTCAAATTTTTCAATATGGAGATAAGTAGAGAGAGTGTCATACCATGCACGAGGAGCTTGCTTTAAGCCGTAAAGTGCCTTATCCAGTTTATAAACATAACCTGGATGCTTAGGATCTGAGAATCCTGGAGATTGTTTCACATAGACTTCTTCATTCATCTTTCCATTTAGAAATGCTGACTTAACATCCATCTGATATACTTTGAAGTCTTTGTGTACAGCGTATGCTATGAATAGACGAATAGATTCTAGTCTTGCTACTGGAGCAAATGTTTCGTCGTAATCTATGCCTTCCTCTTGTCTGTATCCCTGAGCAACAAGACGAGCCTTGTTTCGATAAACCCATTTAGTGCCTATCACTGTTTTGTCAGTTGGTCTTCGAACAAGTTTCCAAACTTTGTTTCTTTCGAATTCAGTCAGCTCTTCTTGCATGGCCCTGACCCAGTTTGGATCTTTGAGGGCATCATCTATTTTCTTTGGTTCAGTCAGAGAAATAAAGTTAACAAATAAACAAATATTACCTGCACTTCATCGAGTCTGAACACCATCATTTGGATCACCAAGAATTTGATCAATTGGGTGATTTACAGTCCATCGCTGAGCCGGAGCGTGAGACGCTGACTCAAACTGAACTGGAGGAGCTGAAGATGAGGCTTCAGCGACTTCTGGAGTATCAGCCAAGAGAGGAATGGGTGCAGTTGTCATTATATTCACTGATTGCTGAGAAGTAGATGGAATGTCTGAGACATTTGATTCAGAAGCAGGTATAGCGTTTATAGGAACCGCTGAGACCCATGATGTTTCAGCTTCACTATTATGCATATTTGGAATGATAGTAGGACTATCATCTTCAACTGTATGAGTATGAGGAGTGGGAATATCTTCTGAATCACCAAGATGAGAAAACATCCATTGATTCAGTTCTTCAGTATCAGCGGACGGTTTAGAGTTCGCTGAACGGGATTCATCAAACGTGACGTGAATAGTTTCTTCTACAGCTTGTCTTCTACGATTGAAGACTCTGAAGGCTTTGGAGATTGAAGAATATCCAAGAAAGATTCCATCATCAGCCTTAGGATCAAACTTTCCAAGGGCATCTCTGTTATTCAGTATGAAACACTGACATCCAAAGATATGAAGAAAGCTAATTGAAGGCTTTCTCCCATGAAAAAATTCATAGGCTGTCTTATTGAATCTTTTGACTATCAGCGACCTGTTTTGCGTAAAACAAGCAGTGTTGACAGCTTCTGCCCAAAACTGAGTGGGCAGGTGAGAATCGCTGAGCATTGAACGTGCAGCTTCAATAATTGTTCTATTTCTTCTTTCAGCGACTCCATTTTGTTGTGGTGTTCTCACTGAAGAAAGGTTGTGAGAAATACCCTTACTCTCAAAGAAGGAATCAAGAGAACTGTTTTTGAATTCAGTCCCATGATCACTCCTTATTGAGCGAACGGTCAAGTTGTTAAGGGTTTCCATCTTCTAAACAAAGGTGATGAGTTCTTCAGGGGTGTCACTCTTAGAACGGAGAAACATTACCCATGTATAGCGAGAGAATTCATCAACTATGACTAGTGTATATTTCTTTCCAGCTATGGATTGTTTGTTAACAGGGCCAAACAAATCCATATTGAGAAGTTGTAGAGGAGATGACACTGAGGAGACTTGCTTTGACTTAAAGCTTGCTTTGGTCTGCTTCCCTTTCTCACACGCTGAACATAAAGACTCTTTGGCGTATGAGTGTTGAGGTAGACCAGTGACTAACTCTTTTGAAGAAAGAGTGTTCAGTGTCTTGAAATTTAGATGAGAGAGCCTCTTATGCCATAGCCAGTTGACATCAGATGAGGCGTTTGAGAAGAAACAGGAGTTCTCAGTGGTTGTTGAGTCCATGTTTATTACATAATCATTTTCCTAACGATAACCGCTGAGAGCTATCTTCTCCTTTTTGTCAGCGACAAAGCAGGATTCCTTAGTAAAGATTACTTTGTTATCCATGTCGCAAAGCTGACTGATGCTTAGAAGATTATGCTTCAGCCCTTCAACATATGCGACTCTTCTGAAGGTTGTTGTACCATTTGAGAGTACACCAAACCCTCGGGTATGTCCTTTTCCATGTCCACCGAAAGTCACAGAGGGACCCTTCTCTTCCTTGTATTCAGCGAACAGGCTTTTCTTTCCAGTCATGTGTCTAGAGCATCCACTATCGAGATACGAGATACCCTTCTTAACCTTCATTACAAAAGAAGATTAGTTTTTCTTGGGTACCCACTTAACCATGTGTACACGTTTGTAAGTGGAAGTAGTTGGAATGGAAGGTTCAGCAGTCTTCGCAGCATTTGAAGAATCAGCTTTGTCGGTCTTCACTTTGGTTAGTTTCTTAACCTCAGTGGTCTACTTTGCCTTGGGGGCAATGATTTTCACCTTAGCCATCTTTTCAGCTTTGGTGGCTGTGGGGCACTTACTAGCAATATGATCAGTAAGTCCACAGTGATAACATTTCCTATAACTAAAAGTAGTTCTAGGACCATTTGAATGTTGAGCTGTTTGTTTAAAACGAGAAGGACCAGCATCAAGTATACATTTGGTATTGGAAATAGGAGGAACTATCAGTTCTTCAGATTTCTTACCAGTAACATCCACTCTGAGTCTAGGAGTAGATCGCTGAATAGATCCACGCTGAGTAGATCCAGAGATCAGATTCCTTGATCCAGAGGGATTAATCACTAAAGCTTTAGAAGCATTCAACTTAGGTATACAGATACCCTTATGAGGATTTTGGTTAAAAGCAATTCCTTTACCTTTATCTTTAGAGACAGAGGTAGGTTTTGGATAAACCATTTTCTCTTTACCTTTTGAAGAGGTAGAAATTTCCTCAAGGGTAGACGGTCTAGAAGAGGAACACTGAGAGGATGAAGTATCAGCGACTGAGGATACGAAAGTTCCAAATAAGGGCATGGAACGATCAGTGGTTGGTTCTAAATTTTCAGCTTTGTAACCAAGACCACGTTTATCACTCAGGGGAATCTGAGACTTAATTATCTCAGTGATATTTGTTGAGGAATTATACCATCCATCAACAGTAGCTTTTTCAGCCTTTAATGCAGCGATAGCTTCTTCGCGTTCGATTTTGACTAGCTGATTTAGGTGAACTTGATCTTTAAAGTCTTATTCAATTTTAGAAAGATTTTCTATTTGAAGGTGACAGTTTTTAAGCTGTTCAATTAGATCAAGGTTTTGATTTTCAATCACAGTTTTGCCATTCATGGCTTCATATAAACTTCTAGTCAAGAGTTCGATCTTTCGAAGACTATTAGCTTCATCAATATTTGCAATATTGGTAAAGAAAGAAGGTGATACCTGATTTGCAGAGGTTGAAGTAGAGGGAATGTCTGAACTTTCTTCCTCATCTTCAATCTCGGCCATAAGACAGAGATTGGCTTCATCATCTTCAGAGTCAGATGATGATTCTTCTTCATCAGAGGCAGCCCAATCATAGTTAGCCATCAGGCCTTTGCCTTTCTTCTTAAAACTTTTCAGCTTTGCATACTTTTCTTTCAGCTTGGCATATTTGTCATCTCTATTCCTGGGAATAAAGATTTCTTTGGAAAAGCTGTGGGTCTAGAGACTTTCTTTGACCTGCACTCGTTAGCAAAATGTCCTATCTTTTCGCAGTTATAACAAGTAGCAGTAGCCTTATCAACAGGAGCTGATGATCTTGGCTTGTCAGTAATGGAAAGAGGTTTATTCTTTCTAAACATTTTCTTTTTGGTGAATCTCCTGAACTTTTTAGTGAGGAGAGCCAAAGATTCATCATCATCTGAAGAGTCAGAATCTGATGACCTTTCAGAGTTACTATCCAACTCAGTGATAGTGACCGAGGGTCGCTGAGTGGAAGGTTCCTCTGAGATTAAAGCAATAGGGGTGCTTTTGGAATCTTTTACAAGATTCTTCTTAAGATGACTTGAATGCTCATGATTCAGTATCGTGCCATATAAGGTAGAAAGGGTCATTGATTTTAGATCCTTTGACAACTTGAGACATATAGAATAACTGTCCCAGCTTTCAGGTAAACATTCTAAATACTTTGTCAGCACTTCAAAATTAGAATATTCCTTACCAACAGTTTTCAGATCCATTATTAAACAGTTAAAACGTTGGTGTACTTCAGAGAGAGTTTCATTCTTACCACAAATGAAGCTTTCATACTGTCTTACCAGGTTGATCTTTCAAGAGTCCTGGACTTCAGAAGTACCTTCATACTGAACACAGATTGTGTCCCACATGGCTTTTGAGGTTTTCAGGTTCATGACGGAATGGTAAACTTCGTCAGGAAGAGCCATGGATAGTATGTATCTGGCTTTAGTGTCGATAGCCACTTTCTTCTTATCTTCATCAGTCCATATATGAACTTCCTTAGGAATCAGCCTTTCTGGAATAGCAGGTCTATTCTCAGCGGCTGGAACTGCAACATCAATTCATACAGGAATATATGGGCCGTTTTCAAGATAGTAAGGCATAGTAGGGTCTACACCTTCTAAGAAGAGAATAATCCTATTTTTCCATAGATTAAAGTTATCTCTGGAGAATCTAGGGGGTTTTGCAAGAGAACCATTGTCATTATAGTTTGTGTTAGTGTTGGTAGCCATTTTCAGAAATAGCAAGGAAGAGAAATCTTAGTATATATTAGATCTTGTTTATGAGGTTAAACAAATCTGCTCTGATACCACTTGTTGGTCCCGAAGGGCTATACAAGTTTGTAGACGGGGGGTTGAATACAAACACACATATTTTACTTTTCTAAATTGTTTATTGATAAATCATTAACAATTTACAGCTTGTTGCGGAACAAGATTAAGGATAAACCTAAATCTAAACAAGTTGGAACACTAAGTTTCTTGCACTAAGAAACTGAAGGAAATTACTAATAATAACCTATCTCAAGATAAGAAAGATGACTTGTCCAGAGTTAGCAAGTGCTTCAAAAATGAAGCTGGAGTCCTTCTTATATACTGCATGCATTTAATGCATGGCAGTTTACACTTTACACGTGGCAGCAACTGATTGGTTGCATGTCATTGACCTTTGTAAACAACCTTAGTAGCCGCATGTTTGAACAGTGTAGTATCAGAGTGGTTGTACGATTTCAGACAATAAGGAGGTTCTTTTCGTTGATTCAGCGCTCTATCAGTAAATGATAAAGTTCAGCGATAGCTGAAGTCTTGAACTTGATACTTCACGTTGAGTGGATAAATCTGAGTCTTCGCTGATCCGCATCAGTTCATTAGGAGACTTGTCGCTGGTTCTTGAGCTTGATCTTCGACTTCAGCGTAGAACCTAAGTTGACGTGAAACTTGTCTTCAGGGATCATAAGTAAACAACTAACTTATCAGCGATCACCATAAGTACTGAACAGGCTCAGAGCATTATGGTGAACAGTGTTCGCTGAATGTTTAATCTAAAGAGCAAGAGTTCCTATCAGCGGTACTGTAAGATCTTAGTACTTATCAGCGATAGTGAAACTTTGATACATATTGTTTACTTACAATTTTCACTAAGTATAAAGAGAGGGTCATTATCAAATCACTGAGGGTTTGGATCAACAAAAGAGATATTTGTATTTATGTGGTTACAAATTATGTGAAATTGAGCTGTAAGATTAAGAGTGCTTGAGGAAGGAATTTTTTTGGAGATAAGCAAAACAGATGAGTTTTACTTAAAATTGTTTTTAAACTGGAATACATATATGTGTGTATTTGATATGTGATTGATGATGTGTTTATATGCTTATGTTGGAAATATAATATGTTGAGATGTATATTATATTTACATGAGTATTATACGAGAGTATATTGGTCGGGCTTAGGACCGGTGGTGTTGGCTGTAGTACTCGTACGACGGTATTGGCTGTAATTGTCGTACGGTGGAGTTAATTTATTAGTTGGCTTGCAACCAACTAATATGGCCATGGGAATGAGGAAGGAAAGTACACGAAGGGTGAGTTTTAATTGATATCTGTGATTGTGTTATGTGTATGGGATTTATGTAAATGGTTTCAAATTAACCGGAATTTTCTCACTTAGACCATTAGGTCTAACCCTCATTTTTGTTTTAAAATATGTATTCCAGGTCGTGAAGCAAACAAAGACAAGTGATAGGAAAGATCTAGGAATTTCTTTTGAAGAACCATGAAGCATTTTTGTGTCTATCATGTTTAGTAGTTATTATGTAAAAAGTTTGTACTGAAAGACTTATTTGGTTAATCTAAGGGACTGTAAATGAAATATGATGTATCTTTGTGGTGAAGTTATGTTATGAAATATGTGTTATTTGTATGTTTGGGAATCTGAGTTGTTACAGATGGTATCAGAGCCCTAGTTTAAGGGATTTAGGTATTCGTATCTGTACCTAGACTTAAACTGCATGTGAAGTAGGATGTCCCTATTATTGTAGAACCTTGGGATGTTAAATATAAAAAAGGTAGAAGGAACATCATGTAAGGTAATTTTAGATTACACCTGGACAGTGTAATTGTGATCTTACAGGTACATGTTTGAACTGGAATACCTTGTTATATGGGGTATGTGCTTATGTGTATATTAACCTTATTTGAATCAACATAATGGCAAGTGGTACTAGACAAACGAATCGGGAAGGAGGGGGAAATCCTAACAGAATGAATCCGACAGTTGGGGCGAGGGGAAGAGGGGGAGAAAGAGGTAGAGGCAGAACTGGAGGCAGAATTCAGGGGCGCGGTACGGAATTTGTTACAAGGGACGATCTGGCGGATGAAATGGGAAGATTACAGGCAAACATTCAAGCCATGTTCAACCGAACTCATAATACTGAAACAGAAATACCAGATCCTGGTCTGGAAGATGAAATGCCCATTACACAGACTGCAATATCGGCACCGAGAAAATGCGATTACAAAATGTTCCTAAGCTGAAAACCTCCTACGTACTCAGGAGATCGGGACCCAGTGAAAGCTATGAAGTGGCTGAAGGAAATAGAAGCTATCTTCAAGACTAGTAAATGCGCTAAAGAAGATAGAGTACTTTATGGAACTGCAATGTTGAAAGGCGATGCTTTATACTGGTGGGAAGCTCATATTTCTTCTAGAGGATCTGACATATATTCTACCTTCTTTTGGGAAGAATTCGTTATAGCTATAAGGAAACAGTTCTGCCTCCATGCAGCAGTCAAACAATTGGAAGGGGAGTTTATGAACTTGCAGCAAGGTAATTTATCAGTTCGGGACTATACCGCTCATTTTTTGGAAAAGTCTCGTTTCGCGGAATATTACGTTGCCACAGAGGCAATGAAAATTGAAAGGTTTATCTTTGGGTTGAATGCAGAAGTCAGAAGTTTTGTGATCGCTAAAGGACCAGAAACTTTCTCCGCCGTAGTAGACGCCGCGGAAACCGTGGAGCAGGATAAAGGAAGAAATACTAGCGATAAAGGTGCGGGAAAAAGGAAGTGGGAAGGACCACAGTTTGAGCCAAAGAAATCCAGGTTTCAGAGGTTTGATAACCTTATGCCTTTCCGACCAACGAAAAGACCTTGTCCGAAATGCAACCGTATCCACCAAGGAAATTGTCAAGTTGATTCTCGGGTTTGTTATAGGTGTGGGAAAACCGGACATGTTGCTAAAGACTGTCGAGTAACGCGGTTTTGTTTCTTATGTAACTCTCCGGATCATATTCAGTCTGATTGTCCGAGGGGAAGAGTACATCAAGGGGGTACGTCAGGGAGACCAGCGGGTGTTAGACCAGTAGTACCAAGACTAGAACCACCAAGAACAAGGGGTCGTACATTTCAGATGACGGCAAAAGAAGCGGAGGAAACTCCGGATGTGGTTACAGGTACATTTTTCATAAACTCTACACGTGCTAAAGTGCTATTTGACTCCGGTGCAAACCGATCGTTTGTGTCTCTTTCATTTGCTACTTATATGCATTTAAAACCTAAAGTGTTAGATCATGCTTTGATGGTAGATACTGCAAATGATAACCAAGTATCGGTTAAATAGGTTTTTGATAGTTGTGTGATAAATATAGAGGGGTGCGAGGTACCTATACAGTTATTTCCTATATCCTTTATCGAGTTTGATGTGCTAGTGGGGATGGATTGGTTAGCCGAGAATCAGGCTAACATAGTTTGTGATAAGAAAATCATTAATGTTGTCTTACCTGAGAAGGGACCGGTAGTAATTTATGGTGATCGTAGAAATCATCAGTCTTGCCTTATATCAATGTTTAAAGCTCGTAAGTGTGTCAGCAAAGGTTGCCCGAGTTACTTAGCTTATGTGATAGATACTAAGCTAGAAAAGAATAAGTTGGAGGATATTCCTGTTGTTAGTGAATTTCCAGAAGTTTTCCCCGAAGACTTGAATAGTCTTCCTCCCGTTAGACAAGTAGAGTTTAGTATAGATCTGATTCCTGGAGCCGCTCCTGTAGCCCGTGCACCGTATCGTCTGGCACCTTCAGAAATGAAAGAAATGATGACACAACTGCAAGACCTATCCGATAAAGGCTTCATCAGACCCAGTTCTTCGCCTTGGGGAGCACCAGTTCTGTTTGTGAAAAAGAAGGATGGTTCGATGAGAATGTGTATTGACTACCGGGAACTGAACAAGCACACGATCAAGAACAAGTATCCGCTTCCCAGAATTGATGACCTCTTCGATCAATTAGTTGGAGCCTGTTATTTCTCCAAGATTGATCTAAGATCTGGTTATCATCAGCTGAAGGTTAAAGAAGAAGATGTTTTGAAAACTGCTTTTCGCACAAGGTACGGTTACTATGAATTTCTGGTGATGCCATTTGGATTGACGAATGCTCCTGCTGCTTTTATGGATCTAATGAATCGGGTATGTAAGCCATATCTTGATAAATTTGTTATTGTATTTATTGACGATATTCTTATCTATTCCCGATCTAAAGAAGAGCACGCGCAACATCTTCCTTTGATTATGGAATTGCTGAAGAAAGAAGAGTTGTATGCTAAATTTTCTAAGTGTGAATTCTGGCTACGAGAGGTTCAGTTTTTGGGGCATGTAGTTTCCGAGAAAGGCATTCAAGTTGATCCGATGAAAGTGGAAGCGATTGAAAAGTGGGAACCGCCGAGAACGCCAACCGAAGTACGTAGTTTTCTGGGTTTAGCCGGCTACTATCGGAAGTTTATAAAAGACTTCTCTCGTATCGCGACGCCTTTGACTAAGCTGACTCGGAAGAATCTAAAGTCTGAATGGAAAGCATAACAGGATGAAGCATTCAGGATATTGAAAGAGAAACTGTGCAGCGCGCCGATTTTGTCATTACCTGAAGGTTCCGAGGACTTTGTTGTTTACAATGATGCTTCCAAACTGGGATTGGGATGTATACTTATGCAGCGTGGTAAAGTGATTGCGTATGCTTCTTGTCAACTAAAAGATCATGAAAGACAGTATCCGACACACGACATGGAACTTGCAGCAGTTGTTTTCGCGTTGAAGATATGGAGACATTATCTTTACGACTCTAAATGTCAAATTTATACCGATCATAAGAGTCTCCAACATCTCTTTGATCAACGAGAATTGAATATGAGACAAAGAAGATGGCTAGAACTGGTGAACGATTACGACTGCGAAATTCTTTATCATCCGGGAAAGGCGAATGTGGTAGCTATTACATTGAGTCGTCAAGAAAGAAGTGGAAAAATAAAAGCCATTGCACTACGAGCTGAACATTTACCTAACATCTTTGACGAATTACAGAAGTGTCAAGTAGAAGCCTTTCAAGAAGAACATTTGAAATCAGAACGGTTAGTGGGGATATCAGCATTGCTTGTAAAAGATGATCGTGGGTTATTGTGTATGGGTAACAGAATTTGGGTGCCTCGTTTGGGTGGTTTACGTGACCGGGTACTTCAAGAAGCTCATCAGTCTCGATTCTCTATACATCCAGGTACGAATAAGATGTATAAAGATCTAAAACAATTTTATTGGTGGCCGGGAATCAAAAGAAGCATTGCTCAACATGTGGAAAGTTGTACTACTTGTAAGAAGGTAAAGATTGAACATCAAAAGCTGTTTGGTCAGTTGCAACGTTTAGAAATACCGATGTGGAAATGGGAGCAGATTACTATGGATTTCATCACAAAGCTACCAAGGACTCCGAAGGGATTTGATGCCATTTGGGTGATTGTTGACAGGTTGACAAAGTCTGCTCACTTCTTACCAATAAAAGAAACTGATTCGTTGGAACGATTAGCCAAGTTGTACATTAATGAAATAGTAACTCGACATGGAGTTCCAATGTCGATTATTTCTGATCGTGATAGTCGTTTTACTTCAAGATTCTGGAGGAGTTTTCAAAAAGAAATGGGTACACAGATAAAGCTAAGTACGACGTATCATCCTCAAACTGACGGTCAGAGTGAACGAACGATTCAGACATTAGAAGATATGCTTCGGGGCTGTATTGTTGACTTTGGGGGATCGTGGGATAAACATTTACCGTTGATCGAATTTTCCTACAATAACAGTTATCATTCCAGCATACAAGCGGCACCGTTTGAAGTTCTGTATGGTAGAAAATGCCGAACTCCTCTGTGTTGGAACGAAGTGGGGGAGAAACAGTTAGCGGGACCAGATATAGTTCAGTTAACCGCAGAGAAGATTACTCAGATTCGGGAACGATTGAAAGTGGCTCAAGACAGACAGAAAAGTTACGCCGACCGACGCCGAAAACCGCTAGAGTTCCAAGTTGGAGATTTTGTAATGTTAAAAGTCTCACCTTGGAAAGGAGTCATACGATTTGGCAAGCAAGGAAAACTCAGTTCAAGGTATATCAGGCCATTTGCAATAACAGAAAGGATCGGAGAAGTAGCCTACATGTTGGATCTTCCACCAGAGTTAAGCAGGATTCACAACGCGTTTCATGTATCGAATTTTCGGAAGTGTTTGGTTACGCCAGATCAGGCCGTTTCTCTACCGGATATACAAGTTGATGAAAAGCTGAATTATGTGGAGGAACCTGAAGCCATAATTGACCACAAGGTTAAAGTGTTGCGAAACAAAGTAATCAAGCAAGTGAAAGTTCAGTGGAGACATCATAGAGGCCAGGATGCTACTTGGGAATCAGAGTTAGAAATTAGAGCCAAATACCCTCATCTTTTCGCTTAACTGAATTCCGGGACGGAATTCTTTTAAAGGGGAGATGTTGTTATAACCAGGTATGTAATTAGTTTATTTAAAAGTGTTACTTAAATTAAATATTATGGAGTTAGAAGTTAAGGGGTAAGTTTTAATTTTTATTTAAAAGTTAGAGGGTGTGTTTTGCCAAATGGGAGAAGTTTAGGGTTTGTTTGGTCTTTCTAGTCAAACCCTTCACCACCACCGCCTTCTTCATTTCAATTAGAAGGAGGTGTCCTTCTTTGAGATTATCTAAATATCCTAAGTGTGTGTGTGTGTGTGATTTGGTGTTCACGGCAAAGAGAGAGAGAGAGAGAGAGAGAGAACCATGAAGGAGAAGAAGAAGTAAACAAGATTGTAAGCTGGAATTAGAGGGTTCAAGCTTATGAAATCAAAGGTATGTTCCTAGTTAAAATTGCTCTCTTTATGTGTATTAGGTTTATATGAGTTTAGAGATGGGTTTTGATGATCTATGGATGATTTGGGAAATCTGAGTATATGACTAGGTTCTATTTATAGTCTTAAACATATCTACATATTTACAACAACATGCATAACTTAGAACATAAAAATTCTGGGTTTAGGATGAACACAGTGGACTGAGATATGGATGAACATCATAGATATCGCAACCTTCAGTTGCGACATTCATGCATATCACAACCTTGAGTTGCGACAAGCTCTTGATATCGCAATGGTCAGTTGCGATATGGAGAGATATCGCAATGGTCAGTTGCGATATGAAGAGATATCGCAGTAGTTGGTTGCGACATGGTACTGTGTCGCAGTAGTTGGTTGCGATATGTGTTGTGTATTGCGACATGGGGTTATCGCAATAGTTGGTTGCGATATGAGTCGAGGACTTTGTGAATTTTAGAGTTTTTAGACTTTAAAGAGATATTTGTATTTATGTGGTTACAGATTCTGTGAAATTGAGTTGAAAGATTAAGAGTGTTTGAGGAAGGAATTTTTTTGGTGATAAAATAAAATATGTGAGTTTTACTTAAAATTGTTTTTAAACTGGAATACATATATGTGTGTATTTGATATGTGATTGATGATGTGTTTATATGCTTATGTTGGAAATATAATATGTTGAGATGTATATTATATTTACATGAGTATTATACGAGAGTATATTGGCCGAGCTTAGGACCGGTGGTGTTGGATGTAGTACTCGTACGGCGGTGTTGGCTGTAATTGTCGTACGGCGGAGTTAATTTATTAGTTGACTTGCAACCAACTAATATGGCCATGGGAATGAGGAAGGAAAGTACACGAAGGGTGAGTTTTAATTGATATCTGTGATTGTGTTATGTGTATGGGATTTATGTAAATGGTTTCAAATTAACCGGGATTTTCTCACTTAGACCATTAGGTCTAACCCTCATTTTTGTTTTAAAATATGTATTCCAGGTCGTGTAGCAAACAAAGACAAGTGATAGGAAAGATCTAGGAATTTCTTTTGAAGAACCATGAAGCATTTTTGTGTCTATCATGTTTAGTAGTTATTATGTAAAAAGTTTGTACTGAAAGACTTATTTGGTTAATCTAAGGGACCATAAATGAAATATGATGTATCTTTGTGGTGAAGTTATGTTATGAAATATGTGTTATTTGTATGTTTGGGAATCCGGGTTGTTACACATCATTCGCAAGTGAAATACCCATTTTCACAATTCTTAAATGAGTCCAGTGATACCAACTTGTCAAAACCCCATTTCATATTCTTCTCGTGAAACCTTGTCCTATTGTCAAAACCCCATTTCTATATAACCATTACTATTCTCTCCATTTAGACTACTACTGTAACATCCCAATTCCCATAACATACATCATAATACATAACATGCATACGTATCATTGATTTACAACAAAAGTTACATAGCAAACCAAGTACGGTCTCTTTTAGTCTCGAAACTACAAAATATATAATATCTTCCTAATCATCATCGGTCCACGAAGGCAGTCTACACTTTATTCTTTCCTTTGCCGCTATCGGATCCTCGACCTGAAAAACATATTTTTGAAAACAAAATGAGGGTTAGACCAAACGGGTCTAGTGAGTTAATCCTGGTCTTTTCCAAAATCAATATAAAACTCTTTTCACATAATACTTTGTATCAAAATAATTTACATGAAACCTTTCGTATAAGCACGCATATACCACACACATATAAATACCACATTTGGACTCGTACACCGTGTATCTCTCCTCATCTCTTCTTCTTTCCCCTGGCCACATTAGTCGGTAGCAAGCCAACTAATTATCGTCCTTGTACAATACAGTCGACTCCACTGTAATTACATACAACCTCGCTGCAATTACCTACAGCTCCACTGCAATTTCATGCAGCCCCGCCAAATAATAATTCGGCTCACCTATACTCGTTTCGTGCAATATAAATACAATATATATCTCAATACATCATATTGTCATTTATATACACATAATCATATTCCTACCACATAATCGTCTCATATATATATACCTATATATGTATCCCAGTTTAAAAACGTTTTAAAGTAAAACTCACCTCGAATGCTTACAAAATCCTTCCAAGCCTTTTTCCAAAGATTCGGTCTATCAATCCAAATCCACAGAGTCTGCAAATAGATTAAATACAAATATCCCCTTACCAACTGATCACATAAAACATACTAGAAGACTAAGGACTCTAGATAACTCAAACCCTCAAAAATGACCAAAACAGCTAAAGTATCCGGATACCACAAGTTATCCGGACAACACAACCTTTCCGGACAACAGCAACAATCCGGACAGCACATCTTTCCGGACAGCAGCAACAATCCGGACAACACAGTAATCCGGATACCATCCGGTATCTTATTCCATCTGGAGAACATAAGAAAAGAGACTTACCCGGATAAAAGACTCATCCGGACACCATCGATAAAACCACCCGGACACCACCAACAGGGCTATCCGGATACATTCATCTTATCCGGACACCTCTGTCGGTTTACCCCATTTTTGCCCAGAAATCGACAAAATCAACCCCAGATGTGTTTGTGATGATTCTAATCCGATAGATACTTCCTACTAACCATTATAAACATAAATTGTACTAGAAACATACCTTAATCAGTTCCAATAACTCCAATTTGAGCCTTTACCCTTCTTTCTCCTTTCTTTCTTCTTCTTTTTGCTCCCAACACACACACACACACACACACACACCTTAATCTGAGTTTTGTTATTATGAAGACATGTGTATCCCTAATTCAGATATTATCAACTAATGTTACCCTTTTAGACCCTAATCTATTCAATAATATGCAAAGTACCCTTAACTTAATAATTCATCTCAACTTACCCAAAATAGTAACTTTAAGGTTAAATAAACTTACCGGAATTGAATTTTTAACTAACGGATTTACCCGGGGTATTACAACTACCATTACTATTCTCTCCATTTAGACTAGTACCATTATGATCATCATCCCATGTTCTATTTCAAGTACCTTTCAAGGGAAATCAACGTTCAGATCAACGATATCATATGGTATAGTTTCATGTGGCTCAAGCTCCGATGGGCCCTGCGTGTTACTTACTTGGCTGACTGAACGTCTACTCCTTGGCACGGTTGAAGGGGCGGGATTTGGAAACTCTCCACGAGTATGTACTACGCATTGGCACCGAGTACATTTTCGTTGTATCGAACCTTCACCACGTGATGGACGTCGGTTGTTCTTTCTCGGTCTCCCGACTCTGTTCTTATCATTTAATAGTGGATAGCATGGCAGAAGGGAGTCGGGTGGATACACCCATGCTTCAGAGGGTCCAGATGGATTTATTACCTCTGCGTATGTTCTCTGTTAAGTTTCGGACTTGAAGAAAGTTACAGCCAAGTCGCTGCAATCTCTACGACCCATATGTCTTGCCGCAGCGATGGCATAGCCGCACGGTAACCCAGATTTTTCCATTGGAAACAGAAACAAACATGGTCGGTCATATGGACAGTCGCGTGAAGATGGTTATCCTGAACCTCGTACCTCCCATACCCGATTTCTCTTACCCTCCATGTCGACGCGTGACGCGCCTTGAACAGAACTATCTCCTCCGCCGCTGGTGTGAGTCTACTTTGCAGCTTAGCTCCTTTTTGGCGTCGAAGTTGGTACCACTCTTATTGAAAGCTCCGAAAGTAGTCCATAAGATTAACAAGCGGATATCTACGCGCAAAACGGGAGAGTGCATTCACTGACTCTGCACTATTAGAGGTCAGAATGTCATACCGTTGTGAAGGAAAATGGGCCGCATACCACCTCTCCGGTCCAACATCGTCCATGACTTTGGCTGCTTTGTGTGCACTAACTCGTAGAAGATTCATGTACCGGTCAAACTCCCGATCCGTATATGCTCTGCATGCCGCCCAGTAGACATCCTTGTAGGTGGTAATACGTTTGTCCTGGGTTTTGGCGTTCATCTCCAAATGTCGACAACAATAGGCGTGAGGGGCGTTTGGGTACATGGCAGAGATTGCGGCGCTTATGGAAGGAGCCCTGTCGGACATAAACACCAATCCTTGCGGGTCTCCGATAGCTTGTCTCAACATGGACAGAAGCCAACTCAACTCGTCCCCGGTTTCGGACTTGCCTACTCCGAAAGCTACTGGAACGATGGAGTTATCCCCGTCCATGGCAACCGCCAGGAACATCATACCCAAGTAAGGGCTCTTTAAATGGGCAACGTCTATTACCAGGACACGACGCAGATTTGCCAGAAATGTGCGGATCTGCAAAAACGTAGGTGGTTTACCTTTGTAAATGTTATAGTTTATAATGTGTAAACATATGACTTGTTAAAATACGTACCGCGGGTCCAAGGGCCACGAAGCACATCTCAAACCGTCCATGTTAATCGGTCTTTAGCTGGGTGACAGTACCTGGATTCTGCAGCTGCAAATTATATAAATATGCTGAGAGTCGTTAATACGACTCCTCGAACGTGCCTCTCACCAATAGCAGTGCCCTGCATCGCGCACGCCAAGCTTGGTGGTAACCAATCGTGACGCCGAACTGCTGGTGTACATCGTCCATGATGTCCTTTGGACGCAATGACCTACTAGCATCAAGAAATTTGTTTTTCAGTATCGCACCCAAAGTCCTTTTGGTGGCTTGTTTGTGGTTGGGATTCAGTTGCGTCCTCGAACAAGTGTGTACGTCGTCCACTTTTCTAATAAGTAACGCCCCTCCTTTCTCTCCAGCGGGAATCGCATACATCCTCCACTTACAGTTTTCTCTCGCATATTCAACTTCGTATCGGGTTTTGTCGGATCTCGGCGTGTGACTTTCGAAACCCTCTTCGATGAACTTAAGTCCGACCTGACTTGCCAAGTGATCCTTCGAATCAAATATCTGACCTACTTTTAACCTTAAACTGCGATTATAAGGTGTAGGTTCGTAGGTTTATGTATGGGTATTCTGGTTTGGAAGAATAGGGGCATATCAAAATAGTCATTTAACTGACTAAATGATTTATTACTAGGGGTATATTGTTCGTGATCATCACTATCGGTATCTGATCTGTCTATATCAGCATTACCCGTTTTGAAAACATAGGTTTCGTCATCAACAACTCCAGCACAACGTCCTTCTTTTGGTTTTTGTTGTTGCGTCTCCGGAACATAATCAGGAATACAGTCGTTAAGACCATATGCATGATCCAAATGAACTGTTGGGCCGTGGGACGGCTGAAATTGAGAATCAGGCTGCTCCATTTGGAGGTCTTCGTCATCAGCGTCGTCATCACCTTTGTCGTACCGTCGTCATCGTCTCCATCGCACACCGAGGATTCGGCATACACAAAAAGTAATGGCAGTATTTCTGATTTGGCTGCAAACTACAGAAAACCAGAGATATCCCCATCGTTGGATAACTCCACAAATGACCCATCACCATTCTTAAACACTATCTTGCAAACAGCAGAAGGGTTAATTCCACATTTTTGCATGGCGTATGCAACAAACTTCTGATAAGTATAGTTTACTGACAATTTTACACCATGCTTAGATTTATACGCAAAATTCCACTCATTGTTGTCTTGCACCTATTCACCATCGAAACAGAAAAATAGCTTAGCTTTTGCAATAGATGAACTCATTTTTTCAGTAGTATCTCAAAAACCAAATACTGAAGAAAGAAAGCAAGAAAGAAGTATGGAATGGGTGTGAATTATGGATTGCATTTTACTGATATTTATGGATGAAACAACCAACATTGATGAAACAACCAACATAAATTGCAACCACAAATTGGTATTCCAAGTACAATGATTCAACATTGATGAAACAAGCCAGTGAATTTCAACCACAAATTGGTCTTCAAAGTACAATAATTGTGGAAAAAAACAGTAAAAGCATGCAAAGATTCGTGGAAAAAGGACCAAAAATGTAATTTTTTTTGCAAAAAAGAACCAAAAATGAATTTTTTTTGCCCACCGCGGGCAACCTCTGTGTGGAGGGACCAAAAGTGTCACCGCAGGCATAGTTGGGGGGCTCCGCGGGACACTTTGGCCCAACAGGGGGTGCCACGTAGGCCCTAGCCCGCGATCGCGGAAGTTTTGGGTATTTTGGTAAAATCAGAGAGAATTTGGGTATTTTGGTATGTCAAAGTCAAACTTTGGGTATTTTAATTAAATTCCCTTATATAAATATATTTAAATATAAATTTATTTAATTTTCTTTTGAAGAACCCCCTTTTTTTAGATACTTGGTACCAAAAATAGTATTTTGTATAAAAATTTGGGGAAAACTTCGATCAAACATACATAAATCGAATGTATATAACAAAATTCACATTCAATGAAATTATACTAAAAATCTCTCACATGTAAGTCGCAATTGATGCACGAATCACACGATTGTTCAAAAAATTGGGGAAAACTTCGATCAAACATACATAAAAGGAGTGTATACAACAAAATTCACATTCGATGAAATTGAGCAGTCGTGAATTACCTTTTGATGCTGATTGTCGATGAACAAAGGAGCTTCGATGCTGATTTTTTTGATGTTGTTTGTCGATGAACAAAGGCGACGTTGAGTGGAGAGGAGTGTGGCTTCGAGACTCTGGGCGACGTTCACGACTTGATATTCTCGTTGAAGGTTAGTATCATATTTGGGGCTTTTTCTTATATTAGTTAATTGGCTTTTTTCAATTGGGCTGATGTTAAACATTTAGCTCATCAAAAGATATAAGTGTTCTTTAATTGGGCTAAAGGTTAATTTGGTGTTAAAGTCCAGTTATCTTTATAAGCTATATAAACTCTAATAGGACACTTAAAGTGTCTTATTAGCTTTTAAACTCAAATATAACATTAAAAAGTGTCCTATTAGTTTTAAAGTCTAATACGGCAATCAAAAGTGTCCTATTAAGGTATGTTAATAAGACATAAAAATTAAGAGTCGTATTAGATTAAATCAAGTAGGACTCATAAAGTAATGTGTCGTATTAGCCATTTTAAAGGATCCGTCTCGAAAAGTGTCATATAAACCCTTTATTGTTATAGTGACACCATATGTTGATCACGTCAAGAATGCAAATCATAGCCTTTTATAAATCCCAAGTGACCGTAATACTATCCTAGTCATGAGTGTGTACCATAAGCTAGCCTCTTATTCTCTTGTTATGGTCAGCACAATTTGCGTCACGATTCAATTGGGCTTTGTGCAAATGGATCACTCTTTTTGGCGCATTTTCTCTCACATTGACTTTTCTCTTATTTGCTTCAACATTTGATACTTTTTTTTGGCACTTTTGTGCTCTTTTTTTGAATCATACACCTGTCCCTATGAGACATGTGTGGTGTTTTTAGATCAAACATGACATATTTTTCTTTTTAGAGTTTTGCTCCTTTTGTCTTGATCACTTTTGGCTATGAAGACACCCTTCCCACCCCAAACTAATAATAGACAATGTCCTCATTGCGTGTGTATATATACTATCTTATAAAGCATATTGGATAAAAGTCTTAAAGTCTTAAAAACAACTTTTGTTGCACTATGTACTACTATTTTCTGCATAAGTCTTAAAAGTCTTAAATACAATATATAAAGCACAAAGTACAACATTTTAAGCTTGATCTTGTAAGATAATATAGATACAACTTTTAGATTTCCAAGACTATCAAACACGCTCCTCCCTCCCCAAAACCCCAAAATGACGATTCATAAACCACCTCTCAGACATACATGCTCTCATCATCGATTCCACAAATTGATTTTTTCCAAGATCTGTATTCAAGCTCTTGTATGATGATTACAACCATATGTTATTCGATCCATCACTCCTGATTCCATACGGTTAGGGTTTTATTGTTTCGATCCATTGCTCAGCTACCAACTCCATCTTCCTTCTCCATTTCAAAAGGTTCTTATCATGGTTCGAATCTTCCTTAATGTTCAGATTATGCTGGTTGCTGATTAGGGTTTGAAACTTCATTAATGTTCTATTTATGTTCCTATTTGCTCGATTTCTCTCTGTCTCTGTTTATGTTTGTAATACCAGGTTCGATATTTGTTTGCTCTATTTCTCTTCGAGATGAATCAGATGCCGACAAGGTTTCTGGTTATAGCATCCCAGACACAAATCAGGTAACTTTTTTGGGGACTTTTCTTGATATTTTTGTGATACTCCACCGATTTCTTTGATGTTCGATTTACTTTGCACAAACCTGAAATTAGGTTGATGATTTTTCAATGTCCGTTCATAAAACGCCATTTCATCTTTCTCGATATGTGAAATTATACCAATCTTGATGATGTTTTCAAACTGTTCGATGAAATGCCACATATTTTTTTTGCCATCGGGTTTTAAATTCAATAAGTTGTTGCATGTTGTTCTAGCCTTCCACTGCTGCATACCTCAGAAGTATGTTCGTAAATCCTAAACAATGGATGCAAGCTTTTTCGAGGAAGTTGTTCATCTTTACATCTTTACATCTTTGCATACGTTTCAGCTTTATAGACAAACGACGATGATGCCAAATTTTTTATGTGTTGTTTGTTAATTGTTACTGTTAAATCCAGTATATTAATGTTGCTATCTTGTACAAAGACACATGGAAATTTCGAGTATTTAGGGGCCGTTTACCCAACTCTTATCCCAGCAAGCGCGTGCGGTAAGATTCAACCTTTCATATAATTTACCGGGTATGATTTTAATCTACTAAAACATTGTATGCAACCTTTTTAAGTGGTAAGATTCAATCTTTCATATAATTTACCGGGTAAAAGTTGCCAATACTCACTTACCAGGTAAACAATTAGCCTTTCTTCCACTTGTCTGGATGTTGCTAATTTTCCATATCAACAGATCAGCCTTTTTGGTTCTAATCCACTTTCACGTTTGTAATTAGGGCATGTCTTGAGATTTATTGCAATTGGGAAAATTGTGTTTGCTGATTATTCCATGTGCACTCACAGCTCTTGATCATTGGCCACCAGAAGTGAAAGTATATCAAAATTTTGGTTTTAATGTTTACTATCTTCAATAGTTTGGGATAGAAGGCTTGTTGCTGCTAATGTTTTTTGTATGGGCGCTTATATATACTTTTTATACAATCTTGAGTTCATGTTGATATTGTTCTTGAATGTGTATGTTCCAAGTATCAATTTACTTTGAATGTGGTGTAATCGATCATAGGTTACTTTCAGCGTCACTTGGGAGAAATTTTAGTAGTCTTGAAACCATGTGTAGCTATGCAACCAATGTGATTGCATCAATTATCTATAAGGAGTTAATTTGTATGTCCATCCTGAGTTGAAAGCTGAACAATTTATATTCATATGGAAATAAACTTACGCTTGATAGTTGTTACACTATTGATGGTTGCAGAGTACCACATGGGCATTTGGTCATAAAACTCTAGAACAAACTATTATTCTTTTCTTCCGGTCCGTATCTAATATGATCAATCTTTCATGGTTTCTGAATTTACTGCTTCTTATTGTTTTCGCATAATATGGAGCTCTCCGTGGAGTTACTGGACAACTTTCACTTGATAAATTGAAGGTTATTTTTTGTGCTTTTGTTGTTCTCTTTCTCCTGTTTTATTTAACTTTTTGAATGTTTATACATTTTTTGTCTTGATGGTTATGTATGTATGTATTCTTTGTAGATTCACACTACTAATACGTGATATGTGTGTTCCTATTTACGTTATGATAAAACAACCAGATGTGGTCAAGTCTTGGAAAGAAAGTTGCCCTCGAGAACCAGATACGCCATGTTGTTGGCTTACATAGTCCAACTTTCTTCAAAAAGATTGTGAATCAACTAGAACTTTAAGGCATTAAGCTTTGTGTCAGGGTTCACGAGGTATTTTACTAAGCTAAGCACTTATCGGGTCACCTACCGTACCAAGTGAGCATGGCAACGGCCGCAAATTTTAACTAAGGCAAGGATAGTCTTATTGGATAAGTGAGAGTAGTGTGTCTTACCTGGTAAGTGCTTGTTGGTGATGGACACTTATCCATTGAGTAGAAAACCAGTGTATATTGTATTGTTCAGGTAATGGTTCTAGAAAGATGGTGCAGGAGCCAGGACAGGAAGAAAGGTCTAGGACGTGGGTTATGACTTTAGCATCTGGATGGCTGTTTTTTTTCTTCTTTTTTTACATGTTGGAGATATATAGTGTCAGATGTTGGTCTTTGATGTGTTTAGAATGTATGTGATGTTAAGTCATACACTTTGCAATGCTATTTTGGTGGTAACAATTCAAGTTATAACTATGTATTTTGAATAGATTTGTATTTATATGAATCGAAAATGTTAATTTTAAGAATTTAGGAAATAATAGTTTGTTATATTTTTTTTATAATCGAAAATTGTACCATTGAAGCCAAGTTAGTTTTTTTTATGCAAAATGGTGTTATATTTGTTGTTTCCTCAAAATTTCGAATAAGATTGTATGAGTCAAAGGTGTTGCAGCAAAAGCTAACATTTCTGATGTTTCCATAAAATGCATGGTTAGGTATCTCCTGGCATTGTTGTTGTCTAAAAGAAAAGGAATTTGTTGATTTTTTAAATGTCTAGATTTATACCAACCATTACTGCTACATGTGTGGGTTTTTTAAAATTTGTTTGGATATAATTGTAATCGGTTGGGTTCGGGTGAGAAGTGCCAAATTTGGTGAGAAGCTTGAGAAGTGATGATCAACCATGAGAAATGGACGAACATTAGGATGAGATGCATGGAGATAAGATGAGATCATGTGAGAAGTGTCATTTTTGGTGAGAAGTGTCAGGATTACTTTTAAACCGTTGGTCACTTTTAATCAAATATTTTCCCATGAATTGAGGCTTAAAAGGGAATTGATCTGATGTATCTTATCTTACTGCATCTCATGCTGATTTGCGTCTATTTCTCATCCAACAGTTGATTACCACTTCTCATCAAATTTAACACTTCTCACCGGAACCTAACTCGCGGGACTCTTACATTTAATTAATAAAACAAGACTATAACTTCATGTATCATTGTGAAATTTGTGTAGGTAGAGTCTCTAATCAGGTGAGGTGAAGTGAAGCTTGGCTGACCTTTTTACCAGAGTTGATTTGAATAAAATTTAGACCAATCTATAGCACACAAGATACCAACCTTAAAGCTGAATGAGCATTCATTAGCAGATTGATTTGAATTGAACTTGTATAGGAAGGTTGTTGCTTTGAATTTTGTAGTTAGTGTGATTGTGATGAAAAACAAACAGGTTTTGTGGTCGCTTATATTATTGATTTGCTTATGGTATAAGGTTCATTTTCATTCTAAGTTTTTTTCTTCGTGTCCTTTAGCTCCATTTTTTCACAAATAAGTATAATTGGTTGACATTTTAATAGAGTTAAAGGTGAAATTGATCCAATTCAATAGTTGGGACTTTTCATCATCAGTTTATCCAATAAGTTTGGCAGAGTCGATCATTACCAATAAATAATTAAATTGGTTCGGATCGATTCAATGTTTGAAGCAATCACCAACTCATTTTAGCCATGGTTATACACGTCAAAATACAAAATACTAATATCACATAAAATATATTCTACTTTGGATTGACTTGATCTTTTTGATTTTGAACTGTAATACATATATATATATATAATCTAGAGTAACTTACATGATTGGTCCTGTGGTTTACATAAAATTGCACTGTGCGTCCCTAAATCAAAATAATTATGGATAAGGTCCCTGTGGGTTTACATTTTCACACGTCCTTGGTCCTTTGCCTCAACTCTTTTTAAAATATTCTGTTAAATAGGTTAACTGATAGGGCATTTGCGTCATTTTACCTATTTTCCTTTATTTTAATTAAAAATTAAAAATTAGAAAATATTTTATATATGTATATTAAAAGGACTAAGAATGTAATTTATATACGTATACACATGCTAAAATACATCTGCCATACATAGAAACTCACCGCCAAATTTGTTACCACAAGCACCTGAACCAAAAAAGGCAGAGTCACCGTCGGTGCCATTTTCGTTCCTACTCCGGCAAAACACAGATTGTGCATTAACTGTTTCTTATTTAATTGTCTCCATCTCTTCCAATCATGATTGTTTCTTGATTTTTTTTTTATTTTAATTCAAACGACCCATTATTGTATTCGAGCGAATTGTTTGTATATATTTATTTAATGGTCTGTGTGGGATGTTTTAGTCTTTGAATGAAGCTGGTGATTGACTTTTGAACCCAAAGGTCTCTGTATTCTTGATAATTTTTCTTACATCCAAGCAGAAGCATCAATTGTTCCTCATCCTTCCATTACCCCGTTTGAAAATACACAGATTGTGGATTTGGGATTTCACTTTAAAAAATCTTTTTGATCGAAGAAAATGGAGCGTATGGATGGTGCAGTTCGATCAGAGAAGTGTAGAGACCATTTAATTTCACGATCTCAGGGATGTTTCGACTTCATGTTTTGGTTTGATTTCACGATCACAGTGAAGAGAGAGTTGGGAGGGACCGTGTAGGCGATAGAGATGGCTTATGGGTGTGCCGGTGATGGAGGTGGCCGTTGATATGCCGACGATGGAGGTAGCAAGTGGGTCAGCAGAATCGGGTTTTTATATCTGTTCGAACTCCGGAAAATTTTAAATACGATGATTTCAAATTCGAACTTCAGATCTTCAACCCCAAATAAAACTTCAGATCTGAAACCTTCAAGCTTTGGTAGAGAAAGGGTTTCACAAGGGGTCAGAGAGAGAGAGAGAAAGAGAGAGAGAGAGAGAGGAGGAGAAGGACGCTGATTGCTAAGGAATTCATCAGATAATGGATTGGGACGACGATAAGAACTTTGAGAAATCCGATTTGGATCATTCAATGAGATTGAACAAGTTTAAGGATTCCCACGACAACAAACCATTTGAAAACGAAGTACAAAGGGGGTGGCGGCGGCCACCGTAGGGTGAAAAACGATGAAGAAGACAAGGGGTGGGGGAGACAATCCAAGAAGATGATGATGTCAGTGTTGAAGAAATAGTGTATATATTATATACACATATCTTATATTATAGTATAATATAGATAATTTTTTAATAGAAAATTAAAATAAAAAAAGACTAAAATACCCTTAAAGTTAACTCACTTTAACAGAATCATCTAACGGTGTTAAGGTAAAGGGACCAAAGGCGTGTGAAAATGTAAACCACAGGGACGTTATCCATAATTATTTTGATTTAGGGACGCACAGTGCAATTTTATGTAAACCCCAGGGACCAATCATGTAATTTACTCTATAATCTATCTGTGGTAATTGGAACTATAATACTTATTTATTCAAAATGTATTAACTTGTAGAGACTAAACGTAAATCTATTATTGTAATGTATTAAAATCTTATCAAACAAAATCACTAAAGCATCAAAATCGTTTGCATTCACGCCTCCCGGCGCATTGCGCGGGTTCCCAACTAGTGAAGAAGAAAGTGTATAAGAAATGGGTTCAAATGGCCAAAAGTAAGAAAAGAACAATGGCCTAAATCATTTATGTGATGCGTGCAAAACGTGGATCAAATTACATCCCAAACAATAGAGAGGCTAGTTATAGCAAGAACTGCATGACCAAAAGTATGACTCAGACTATAGAAATTACTAGGTACATGAATGCATTTTTTCATTCTCAACATACGACTACTTGCAAGAAAAGAAATCTAAAAGCATGTAAAACCTATCCCAGACTCAATAAATAAATAAAAACGTAAAAAAACTGGAGCTAAGAGATTATGATAAACTTGTCCTACTCAAAAGGAGTAGGTTGTGGATCATTGGAGCGAGATGGGCTGATGTGGAAGCAGTGGCTCGCAACATCCTGCCTGCATTCCTCATTTAGTCTTCGGTTTTCTGCTGATAGCGCCAAATCTCCTTCTTGATGTCATCTAACTTTTTCACAAGTGATCGGATCTTTTTTTTTCTTGCCGGCCAATTCCTCTCTTATATTCTTTATCTACTCGGTGTCACTTTCCTTGACCTCACAAATCAAATCCTCCTTATCAGACATTGCTTCATACAATTTGTCTAAAAACTCATTGTGCTGCTCGTAAAGCTTTTCCATTAGGATGGTGTTTTGAGTCACTAGTTCCTGCATCATCAAAATCATGTCAATGGCACTTGATCCATTGTATTTTCTGTCTCGAAGTCGTGAGAAAGTCTTCAAGTTGATCCTCCACTTCCCGCCTTCTTCTCGAACAATCACACCGTCCACGTATTCGGGTACTTCCTTGGCCTTGAGTATGTCAGTGATGAGGCTTGGGAAGTACATATGTTCGCGAGCTCGACTAGCATAGAGACAGATGCTTTGCATGATGATCCTCCCGAAGTTGATTGATTTTCCTGTAAGTAAACAAAACAAAAGAAACATCCTATCTACCAATATGGAACTATCGTGGGTAGTAGGTGAGATCGAATGTCGGATAAAATTTATCCAAACATTTTCATCGACGGTTAAATGAGTGAATTTAGAAGTTCTGAACATGAAATTGGAATGATGTTCCCAAGTAGTCCCGAGCTTGCCCAAGACTGTGGTAACCTCATCTAAATCATGCTCGGAAGCATTACGCAGGAAATGGCAGTACTCAGTGCGTTTCGGAGGGGTAAGACCAAGAAATTGGTCGATTTGTCGTGAAGAAATGGTGATTTTCTTAACCCTCACCATGGGTTTTGTGGAGCTAGATACCGCCATCTCGGAATAAAATTCTTTCAACAAAGTAAGATTGTAAGAAGATGGTATCTCACAGAGTTTGTCAAGTTCATGCATTTCAGTGACATTTTTTTATGAAAGGATGCTCGTTCAAACTTTGATGGGCAAAACCCTTGTCGGGTAAGCCTACCGTGGCGCGAGTGATAGTCTCAAAAGGTGTGTGTGCGCTTGATGATGGAATTTCAGCACAAACTCTCTTTTTAGACGGACCCTTTTTAAACAATTTAGGCTTACCGATTTTTGACTTATCAAGGCTCCTCTTTCGCTTGGGACGAACCGTCACAGGTGAAGGTTCGTCAAGAGGTAAGTTAAATAAATGTTTTAATCAGGAATTTCTCGATTATCATTCCAACGCCTTCTCGATGGTATGACATGGCCATATAGTTGAGAAGTTTATTGACTTTTGCCATGGGACTTTCATCAGTGTGTGGTTCCGAGGCCACAACCTCGGGTTCAAATTCATATTGTAACTCTTGAGGAATAAAGTAGAGAGACACATCGGGATTTTCTCCACTACTTGCTCCAATTCATCTGCAACCAAAGTAAACAAACCATCAGGAGGTAAATTATTGACAGGAAACGATACTTGAGGCAACATTACCGTTGCAAGTTGAGAGTCCACTGAAACAGCCGCGTGTTTCTGCTCGATTAGGGCTATTTAGACAACAAGTTTTTTAGCCGAAGGAGTCGTTTAGACAACAGTTTTTTTTTCTTTCCAAAATGGCTCTTTGGACAGCCTGTATCCGCACAACAGCTGCACCACTGCAGCTGCTTGGACAACAATCAGATCAACAACAACGGTTGTTTGGACAACCTGTGGTGTTTGGTTATCCTCAGTATCAATACAAGGGTGTTTGGTTAAGGGTTGTGGGTCGGTTTCAATATGATCGACAAACGGGGTTCTGGTGATCGATAGGGTGCTTAGGAGGCAATGGTGGGGTCGCCTCTGCCTCATGGTCGACGTAGGATGGCTCAGCCTTCTTGCTACTGGGTTAGACCGCCGCTCGTTGGCGGTGGTGGGTCTTCTCCGGTGTGGAACCGTTTTTTTCTATCCATACAGAGAGAGTTGCATGTGTTTTCTTTTTCCTGAGGATTGTACAATAGAAACAAAAATAAATTGACTAGGTTAAGTTTTCAAACTTTTGACAACTCACCCTATCCTTTTATTGAACACAAATCTTGGAGATCAAGATTTCTTACAAAAGGTCAAGTACAAAAACCTGCTTTTAACCCAACCTTTTTCTGGAAAAAAAATTGATGCTGGTACAAAAGTGATAATCATGGTTTTGAAAAAGTTGAAATGGTTATTTTTTCTTGAAAACATGCAAATTTTGTACAATCCTTAACATATTTGATTCTCTTTATTATTATTATTATTATTATTATTATTATTATTATTATTATTATTAATCTATAATAAATATGATATGGAGCACAAAAATCAAATTTGGTTTTCAAAAAGTACGAACGATGTCATGTGTAGATGATGTCATTTGTACCTATCTTCATACAACCTTTATATAAATATATTTAAATATAAACTTAATTTAATTTTCTTCTGAAGAACCCCCCCTTTTTAGATACTTGATACCAAAATTAGTATTTTGTATAAAAAATACTATATATCTATATGTCTATATGTTAGCTTCAATCTTCCTAAACATAGAAGTATTTAGAAGTAGTGAAAAATAGGCTAAGTGAAGAAAGCCTCTTACAGAGGCTCTGCCGGACTTATTGAGGGCTCAAGATCAAGAATCTACAGAAGCTAAAGAGGCGCGCTACAGAAGCTCTGTCATACGCACAAAGAAGACCAATATCTCGGAATCCGGTGAAGACTGCTCCACAGAGGACCAGACCACAGAACCTCTGTAACTCATTACAGAGCCTCTGTGGTCCTCACTAAAAGACTTGAAGATATTTATAATATCTTGCTACTGTTACAGGACCCGTTCATCAACTTGCATGGTAGCATGCCCTGTCCAACGTCGACGTGTCAAACTCTGATTGGACTCAGTAGGGCTTAGTACATATTAGACGTCTGCTGCATTAAATGCAATACAACACGTCTTACTGTTCATGCCATTCTTGCAACTGTTCACGACATCCGTTCAACTATTCATCAGTACCGTCTGAATAGTAGCATATGCTTTATGGTCCCCTTTAGAGTAGTATATAAGGAAGACTCATGTTGAGTTCTTCCTTAAGAATAATAAATCAATCTCATAAATCGACCATCATAAGAACACAAAAAGCTTATTCACCTTAAGAGTCATATCTGTTTTAAAGCTTTACTTACTCTTTGTTCTAAATCTGTTCTTGATATATATATATATTCAGTAAACCTTGAAGTAATTATATTCCGTTCACTGTTTATTTATATTCCGTTCTAAATCTATCAAACATATCTGTTAGTTCTTCAAAAACGCTTTCGCATCAAACATTAAACTTGAACTAATAGATCTGATAATCTTGTTTAAGCAAAACGGGAACCAACAATTGGTATCAGAGCAAAGCTTGATTTTCAATATCAAGTGATCCTCGTTTGACAACATTGTTGATAGATTTCATTTCTCTTCATCATCATATTTCTGGATATTAGTTGTACTCAGAAAAACTCCCAGATCTTCATACTCATAAATCCTCAATCAGATTATCCTTTCCTCAAAATGACAAATACAAATAACTTTTTTACTGCTGGCTCATTAACCAAACCTCCTACTCTTCTAAGAGATGAGTATCCTCAATGGAAAATAAGAATGGTTCATTTTTTTGAGGGTACTGAAAAAACTCTCAAACAATGTCTATACAATCTTCCTCCGGTTCCTATGATAACTATGCCACGTGTACCAGCTATTGCTGAATCTCCTGAAATCCCTGAACATCAAAAACCTAAACCAAAAGAAGAATGGTCAAATGAAGATAAAACAGAAGATGAAGTTGCACAGAAAACAAAAAGAATATTGATCATGGCAATCCCCAACGAACTTTTTTAATCCTTAGATGCATGCGAAACAGCGCACGATCTCTGGAAAGAATTAGAAAGACAGTTGGAAGGGGGTGTTAAAACTCAGAAGAACCGAAGGGCACAATACATAAATGAATATCATGCTTTCAGAGCCTCTGCAACAGAATCTCTGCAAACAACATACGACCAGTTCAACTCTCTCATAAACAAATGCAAAAAGTCTGGTATTCACAGAACCACGAAAGAAAATAACGTCATGTTTCTAAAGAGCCTGAACGATGAGTGGCTTCAGTTGTCTATGTCTTTACAAACAAATCAAGATCTAGACTCCTGGACACTCTCTGATCTCTATGGAACACTTGCTGCACAAGAGCCTCAAATAGCTCAAGCCAAAACACTAACCATTGTGCCATACGCATTGGTTAGTAAATCTACAGAGGCTGCAGACAGACCAAGAAATGAGAGATCTACAGAGGAGAAAAAGAAGGAGAAAAAGAAGATGGTAATGGTTGATAGCGAAGAAGACGAGCTGATAGAAGAAGAGATAACTCTTGCGTCATTAGCTAAATCAATGGCTCTATTGACAAGAGAGTTTAGAAATAACCAAAGGAATTCTGGTAGAAGAGATGATGGAAGAAGAGAAGAATCAAGTGACCGACAGAGGTCAGACTACAGAAATGATGACCAACAGAGGTCGAGCGATAGAAGCTACAGAGGAAATGATCGACAGAGATCAGATGACAAGGTAGGCCACACACAAGAATGCTACAAATGTGGTAAACCCGGTCATTACGCAAACGAATGCCGAACAGAGAAAGGTGGAGACCTACAGAAGTCTGACGACCGAACTGGAAACACCTCCCAAGGTTGTTTCAACTGCGGCAAGCCAGGTCATTTCGCAAAAGAATGCAGAAGCAGACCAAATCGCCCACAGAAGGACTCAGCTTTTTACAAAAAGAAGGCCGAGTATTACGCACAAAAATCTCTAATGGCAAACAAAAGGCATTCAGAGGCAAACAAGGAGGACTTTGAATCAGACTCCACCTCTGACGATGAATTCCCTACAAATGCCCTGTTCTGGGGTATGGCAGAAGTCAACTCCGGCACTGACAATGAGGTATCCACTTCAAACTCTATCTCAAGTACTGATTCTGTAGATGATGATTTATTTAAACTTAACATTGAACTGAAAGAAGTAAATGAAAGCATTCAGAAAAGACTGACCTTTAATGAGAGAGAAGTAAGGCTTCTCACTCAAGAAAAAGACAAAATCTTTGAAGAAAAAGAAAAAGTCGAAAAATATTGGAGCAAAAATATAGATCCTTTAAAAAGGCAAATTTCTGATCTAACCTATGCTTTAAAAATCAAAACAAAAGAACTTTCAGTTTCAAAAAGTGAAACAACAGACATAAGAGCTCTCAAAGAATACTTTCAAAAGGAAAGAGAGGTACTTTGGCAAGATCTTTTAAGAAGATAAGTTTTACTTAAAAACTATAAAGATGCACAGAAGGTGTATGAAAAGGTAAACTCTCAAATAGCAAGACGAGGTATAGGGTACAGTGATATTACCTTAGGAGTTGAAAATAAACGACTAAAACCTCTGTCTTCTCTATTTGTTTTGGGAAAAACTAATAAACCAAACTTTCCAAACTTACTCTCTGTAAGTAAAAGGGTTAAAATCTCTGCTGAACCTCACTTGAGGAAACATACAAAGATGATCAATGTGTGGTATGAAAACACAGATTCATCATCTTCAACCTCTGTCAATAGAGGAATCAAACCAAAGAAATATCTGAAAACACAAGATCAGATTGGTATCTTTAAGTTTGGTAAACCAGAGACTCAAACACAGGTTGCTTTTGTCTGCATGATAAATGTCGAAAAGAAATTATCAGCAGAAGCTCCTGAGTTTAAACCCATCTTTTCAGAAGAAAAACTTGAAGAATCTATTGAAAAAGAAATTTTGGAAGTTTTAAAATCAAATGTTTTAGAAAGTTTCTGTACATCTTCTATAAATCAAAAACTCTCTGAAGAGATCTCATCAGAAACCTCTACCATCTATGAAAGTATCTCTACAGAGGAAGAAAGCTCGTACGATACATGCTCAGAAAATCCAGCCTCTGTCGAAAGAGATGACCCAACCTCTGCATACGAGGACGATTCATCCTCTGACGACTCAGAGACTGATTTCAAATCAGGGATAATTCACTGTGACACAGAGGATGTTAAATTCTCCTCTGAGGTTCTTAACAGAACCATCTCTCCAAAAGAGAAAATCACAGAGATCCCTATCTGTCCAGATTTTCTCAAAATGTATATTCAAGTTAAAATCTCTACAGAGCTTGAAAATCTGAAAAAGGTCTCTATAACTCCTAAAAGCTCAAAATTTTCAAAACCTTCAAGGAAAATTAAAGAGAATCCCACTTGGCAACAAAAGGGAAAATGGCCTGAAGCTAACAAATATTTTTCCTCTGTGACAGTGAAGAAAGATGTTCACCACAGAAGAGAGTCACAGAAGGCAAGAACTAAACAAGACTTTTGCAAACAACATTCTAGTATTCATAGATCTTCTTGTAATAGGAAATCTAATGTAAAGAAAGAATGTAATGCCTCAGTGGCTCAGTTCAATGAATTCAATGAAAAGTTCAAACAAATCACATCTCATATTCAATACTGTCATTGTTTTGATCTTATGTTCAAATTAAATAAACACTTCTCAAGTCCAGATTTCTTACTCTCCATCAACTTTCAAACTCAAAAGTCAGAACCAAAAGAGAAACAATCTGATTCTTCTAAAAAGGATAAAATGTATTTCAAGAATGCCAAGGCAAACTTGAAAAATTCTAACAGTATTGGACCCATATGGATATGGGTACCTAAATCTCTGTGATTGTCTTACAGAAGCTACATGTGCCAATCTGGTATCTTGACTCTGGATGCTCAAGGCACATGACTGGCGACAAAAGATTACTATCCATGTACAAAGAAACACACGATGGTGGATCTGTAACTTTTGGAGACAACAAGAAGGGACATATCAAAGGCTATGGAGTCATACAAAAAGAAAATGTCTCTGTATACAAAGTTGCATATGTGGATGGCCTCAAACACAACTTACTCAGTGTAAGTCAACTTTGTGATACAGGATTTGATGTGTTATTTAAAAGAACTTTCTGCTCTCTACAAAGTGAAAACACAGGAATGGAACTTCTGCGAGCTGAAAGAAGAGGTGATCTATATCTAATGAATTTTACTTCAAAATCCAAGGATAAAGTTTGCCTAGTAGCCTGCAAAAGTGAAGAAGCGTGGTTATGGCACAACAGGTTCTGTCACTTAAACTTTCACACCTTGGATAAACTAGTAAAACTCGATCTAGTTAAAGGTTTGCCAAATGTTAAATTCAATAAGGATCACTTGTGTTCGGCCTGTGAAATGGGAAAACACAGAAGGGCTTCCCACAAAGGCAAAACAGACGTATCTTGCACTAGGCCTCTGTACATGCTTCATGTCGACCTCTGCGGTCCCATTGCCATACAGAGCCTAAGTGGCAAGAAATACATACTTGTCCTAATTGATGAGTATTCACGTTTCACATGGGTTGAATTTGTTAGAAAGAAATCAGATGTTCCAAATGTATTGATAAATCTAATGAAAAGAATCCAAGTTCTTTATGACTGCAGAATACAGAAGTTAAGAAGTGCCAACGGCACATAATTTAAAAACTGTGTCATTGAAACCTATCTTTCAACCGAAGGAATATCACAGAACTTCTCTGCAGCTCGCACTCCACAACAGAACGGTGTTGTCGAAAGAAAGAATCGAACACTTGTGGAAGCCGCAAGAACTATGCTGTCAGCATGCGAATTATCAATGAACTTTTGGGCAGAAGCAATTTCTACTGCGTGTTATACTCAGAATCGTTCAACCATTGTGAAAAGACACCTCAAGACGCCTTACGAATTGCTTAACAAAAGGCGGCCAAACATCAAATTTTTCCATGTATTCGGATGCAAATGCTTTGTCTTAAACGACAGAGATTCAAGAGGAAAGTTTGATGTAAAAGCTGATGAAGGGAAATTCATTGGATACTCTGCCACATCCAAAGCCTACAGAACATTCCTTACCAAGTCTCACAAGATTGTAGAAAGCATCGATGTTTCTTTTGATGATTCATTCCAAATGACTTCTGAATAAATCAGTTCAGAACTCGGAATTAAAGGGAAATCCTCTGGCATCTCAAAAACAAAAGAAGATTTGGATCTTCTATTTTTAGAGATGTTCAACAATGACATTGATCCTTCTGTTGGAACCATCAGAATTTCTGAAGAATCATCCTCTGTCGGACAAAATCCTACAGGTATGACTCTAACTGGTCCAAATAATGCTTCATCTTCTTCTATAAATACTACAGATGCAAATGCCGAAGAAGAAAATGCAGAAGATGAAACTTCAAGAAAAACGACCACAGAAGCTGCTGAAAATCAAACTCCACAATCCACAGAAGAACCAATTATAGAGGAAGTTGAGGACCAAGACTATACGTCCTCAGAGGAACAAACTCCACCACCACTCATACCAATCATTCAGCAAACGGTAGGATCAACTACCAAGGCACGAAAAATGACAGAGGCTACACGAGAAGAAGAAACACCAGAAGCCTCTGAAGAAAGTTTTGATGACATTGATGATCATCTTCCACGCACAACTCAGTGGACAAAAATCCATCCTCCAAGCCAAATAATTGGAGAACCTTCTGACTCAGTAAAAACAAGGTCTGCCACTGCTAATTTTTGTTTCTTTACAAATTTTATTAGTATGATAGAACCAAAGAAGATTTCTGAAGCCCTAGATGACCCAAACTGGGTAGACGCCATGCAAGAAGAACTTCTGCAATTTGAGCGTAACAGAGTCTGGACTTTAGTACCTCTGCCACGAGGGAAACAGGCCATTGGGACTAAATGGGTCTACAGAAACAAGAAGGATGAAGATGGAGTGGTCATCAGAAACAAAGCAAGATTAGTAGCAAAGGGATATAGACAAGAGGAAGGCATAGACTACGATGAGACTTTTGCCCCTGTCGCACGACTCGAAGCAATAAGAATATTCTTAGCCTTCGCAGCCCACAGAGGTTTTAAAGTCTATCAGATGGACGTAAAATCAGCTTTTCTAAACGGTGAAATCCAAGAAGAGGTTTACGTAAATCAGCCACCAGGGTTTGAAAGCTCAAAGTTTCCAAGGCATGTATACTACCTTGAAAAGGCTCTATACGGACTGAAACAGGCTCCAAGAGCATGGTACGAACGACTCTCTACCTTCCTTCTAGTCAATGGCTACAACAGAGGTACAACAGATACTACCTTATTCTATAAACATAAAAAGGGTGAGATAATGCTTGTACAAATCTATGTGGACGACATAATTTTCGGGTCTACTAATTCAGAAGAGTGTAAAAGTTTTGAAAAACTCATGCAGAGTGAATTTGAAATGAGTATGATGGGAGAATTAACATTCTTTCTTGGACTTCAAGTCAAACAAACTTCAGAGGGAATTTTTATAAATCAGGCCAAATATGTCTCTGACATTCTTTCCAAGTATAGCCTCTCTGATACCTCTGCAATGAAAACTCCAATGGCCACTGGAAATAAGTTATTCTTAGATCCAGATGGCATCTCTGTAGAATGCACTCTTTACAGAGGCATGATTGGATCTCTGTTATACTTAACTGCAAGCAGACCTGACATTATGCATGCCACATGTCTTTGTGCACGTTATCAAGCTAATCCAAAGAAATCACATTATGATGCTGTAAAGAGAATCTTTAGATACCTGAAGGGGACCAAAAATCTAGGTCTCTGGTATCCACAGAACTCTGGTTTTAGTCTTAAAGCTTATACAGATTCAGACTATGGAGGATGCATGCTCGACAGAAAGAGTACCTCTGGGAGTTGCCAATTCCTAGGTGGTAAACTAGTCAGTTGGACCTCTAAGAAGCAGAATTGTGTCTCAACATCCACAGCAGAAGCTGAATACGTTGCTGCTGCTAGCTGTTGTTCTCAGGTTCTATGGATGAAGACTCAGCTAAAAGACTACGGCCACATCCTATTCAAAATACCCATCTTCTGTGATTCCAAAAGTGCCATTGCTATCTCTGCCAACCCTGTGCAACACTCAAAAACCAAGCATATCGATATAAGGTACCATTTCTTGAAACATCATGTTGAATACGGTACAATTGAAATGCATTTCGTGCCAACAGAATATCAACTCGCTGACTTATTCACCAAAGCACTAGACGAGAAAAGGTTCAATTTCTTGGTGGGAAAGTTAGGAATGATAAACATGGTGTGACGATCCTCTGTAAGTATAGCTTTATCTTCTGTAAATAATGTATAAATTTCCTTTATTTTTGCTTTAAGTTAATTTGTTTCTGTTTGTAAGTTCTCAATCTCAAATAGTTCTTAAAATCACAGAGCTTCTGTAAGTCAACTCAGAACCTCTGACGACCCCTACAGAACCTCTGGAAAACACGACCTATGTTCTATGCAAAACTTATCATTCTTTGATCCAAGCATAGGTCAAGGGGGAGCAAAAGGAAATTACTTGATCTACAGAGGTGATTAGATCAAGGGGGAGCAAAAGGGGACCCTGAAATGATCTAAAGAGATCAAACTGTCAAGGAAAAGCCAAAGAAGAATGTCGATAACTCCATATCGACAAAAGTCAAACATCACTACCGAGAAAAGAAGAACCAAAAGGTATGTCTCTCGCACAAAAGGTTTTTGGAAAACAATTTTCTAGGACAAGAATTGTCAAATATGTCCTAAATATGCTGTGAATAACATTTCAAAAGTCAAAAGCTCAAAAAGTTTCACAAAATTCAAATTAGGAGAAATTTAAGGTCATAGAGCTTCTGCTGAGCTCAACAGAGGTTCTGCAGGAAATATGCTCTGTGATCACAAATTAACCCTCTGTCGATCTTTTGGAATGTTATCTCGGAAACCGAAAACACAAACCATGACCTTCTCGAACAAATCGTTTGTTTTTAATAGTTTTCTCGGACACAAACTTTCAAATATGTCCGAAAAACATCTCTTAAACCAAATCAAAGAGAGAAGAAGAAAGGCACAGGTTCACACTAGCGTTCAAAATGGCAAGAAGATTCGACATACCTCAATCCACAGAAACCGAGCTTACAGAAGAAGTCAACAAACAACCTCCAACAGAGGTTACAGAGCAACTAAAGCCAACAGAACCATCGCCACAAAAGTCCTCTAAATCACAAATGTCAAAACCCACAGAGGCAACCCCCATCAATCCAACAGAAGTGCCAACCTCCAAACTTACAGAAGCAACAGTTTCTGACTCGCCAAAAGCCAAAGATAAGGGCAAAGGAATATTGACAGAAGAGCCTAAGAAGAAAACATTGCCAAAGCCAACAGAGAAACTAATGAAGAGTGCGTTTGATGCCTTTCAAACCCCAAAGCCTGAAGAAGTTGACTGGGCACATGGACTTAAGCCTCTGTCAGACATTTCTCTAACTGGTAGAGCCGCAGAAGTTGTTCAACAGATGGAGAGTCTCAGAAGACAAGTACCACAACCTGGTCCAACATATGAAGAAATGGAAGAAGTGGTATACAAATACCTCTACAAACAATCCTATCAGACAAATCATCCAGTAGATCATGTGACAGATCCAAGGATCAGAGAAGAATTTGAGAACATCTTCACAAGGACAAAGCCAAGAACCAAAGCAGATGTCTTCTCAATCCACAAGATCAAAAAGGTGATCTTCTGCAGATTCTCCTTCACAAGAACCTATCCAAGGCTCAGGTACAATCTTTACAAAGTCAGAAGAAAGAACAATTCAGAATCTACCTTCGCTGATGCTGACCTAAGAAATATCAATCCTTATGATCTACCTGACCTTCTGCAATGGACAAAGGACAACTACAACACTGAGCCAAACACCAGAGCCTATCAAGTGTTGAGAAAAGCGATGAGGGAAAAGCTTCTGCTCTACAACATGATAGATTTTCAGCTAGGAAAGGATCTTGGTCTCAAACATCTAGATCTACGACCACCAGAAGATCGCTGCCCACCGGACGCCGTACCTAACTCAATCATTACAGAACCAAGGATTGGGTTAGTATTTCAAAACCCACTAGGCGAGGTCAAACTTTTTGTACCCATGGATTGTCAGAAGTACGCAACCAGTACTCTGAACAAATTCAGAGCAAGCCTTGTAAAATACAGAGGTACAGAGAAAATGGATAGAGATGCTGCAGATACCTTCATCAGAGAGATAGACGCCACAATCCGCCTAAGAGAACTCTGCATCATATTCTACAAAGAGATCAGAAGAGTCGGAAGAGACAACAGAAGCTACAACGATTTCAAAGATGCCAAAATCTGATTCTCAGACCTCCAATCTGATGCAAACAAAGTTAAAGTTCATCTTTCATTGTACTCAAATGTAAAATGCCTCTGGCATATTTCTAAATGAAAGAAATTTCGAGGTATTGCTTAACCTCTGTCTTATCTAACTTAGCCTAACTTAACTCAAGTTCAAATTTTTTATTTTTCACTACTTAGGGGGAGATTGTTAGCTTCAATCTTCCTAAACATAGAAGTATTTAGAAGTAGTGAAAAATAGGCTAAGTGAAGAAAGCCTCTTACAGAGGCTCTGCCGGACTTACTGAGGGCTCAAGATCAAGAATCTACAGAAGCTAAAGAGGCGCGCTACAGAAGCTCTGTCACACGCACAAAGAAGACCAATATCTCGGAATCCGGTGAAGACTGCTCCATAGAGGACCAGACCACAGAACCTCTGTAACTCATTACAGAGCCTCTGTGGTCCTCACTGAAAGACTTGAAGATATTTATAATATCTTGCTACTGTTACATGACCCGTTCATCAACTTGCATGGTAGCATGCCCTGTCCAACGTCGACGTGTCAAACTCTGATTGGACTCAGTAGGGCTTAGTACATATTAGACGTCTGCTGCATTAAATGCAATACAACACGTCTTACTGTTCATGCCATTCTTGCAACTGTTCACGACATCCGTTCAACTATTCATCAGTACCGTCTGAATAGTAGCATATGCTTTATGGTCCCTTTTAGAGTAGTATATAAGGAAGACTCATGTTGAGTTCTTCCTTAAGAATAATAAATCAATCTCATAAATCGACCATCATAAGAACACAAAAAGCTTATTCACCTTAAGAGTCATATCTGTTTTAAAGCTTTACTTACTCTTTGTTCTAAATCTGTTCTTGATATATATATATATTCAGTAAACCTTGAAGTAATTATATTCTGTTCACTGTTTATTTATATTCCGTTCTAAATCTATCAAACATATCTGTTAGTTCTTCAAAAACGCTTCTGCATAAAACATTAAACTTGAACTAATAGATCTGATAATCTTGTTTAAGCAAAACGGGAACCAACACTATATATATCTATATAGGGTTGGGTTATTTTGTTAACCAAAAAAAGTTATTAACTTTGTTAACCTATTTGCAGCCGTTGATCTAAAATTTGAGTGACTGTGATGAAATCTAGGTAAAGCATTTATTACAATATCGGTCAATTCGCAACAAATCAGAGGAACAATTATGTTTAGGGTTATTTTAGTAAATTACAATGTTGGCTCCATTAGAACAGAATTAGAAGTAGTGAAAAAATTAGCTAAGGACAAGATCGTAGAAGACCTCTGTCGAGTACACCAAGATCTCTCCGCACAAGTCTCAAGCTTCTATCGATCAACCATCGAGAACTCAAGCCAAACCTGAAGATTATCATCGGACCATAGAGCCTCTGTGTGGCCAAAGTTCCCGAAGATCAAGACTTATGCATTTCAAGACCCAGCGAGCTCGTGCCTCTCACGTGCTTCAAACGTACGAAGATTATGAAGATCAAGATAGTACACCACATTGTAAAACTTTCTAGGTGTCACTTGTTTATTGGTGACAGGCTTTTCCTTTGTACTATTCACATCTCACCTTCACTATATGTAGTGAGCACTACACTGCCATAATGGAAATGCACACACAGATTCAATATTCTAGAGTGAGAGAAAAACCTTGGAGAGCAATTCACACAATAATGTGTGTTCTTGGTGTATTCCAGTTTCTATCAGTGATTAATGAGATGACTTGTTGAGCATTTTAATTCTTTTGTGTTATCTCTATCATTTATCTGTGTTTAAATCTACCATTGTTCAAACTATTTGTGTCTATTTCAAGCTTCCGCGCCTATTAAATAGCATACTCTATTTTATGCATATAATTTGAACATATAATTGTTGAGATAAAACTGGGATCAACCATCGGTATCAGAGCAAACTTTGATTTCTATAATCAAAGGATCATCTCTGCAATTGATCTTATCTGAAATGGTAGATTTTCTGGTTTGATTCTTTAGCATGTTCTTCATTTTTCAAAATAGACCCTGTTTTTAGTCATTTTCAACTAGTTTGAATCTGGTTCATTATTGGGACATGCTTTTGTGTTAGAATCATTCCAGTGTGCTTCATTTACTTTATAAACCCTCTTTTCTTAGCTTAATCTTCAGTTTCACCCTACTTTTACTTCTTTCAAATAAATGGCGAATCTAAATGCCATTTACTCGGCTGGATCTTAAACAAAACCTCCAACTCTACTGAGAGATCCTCAATGAAAAATCCGAATGATTCATTTTCTGAAGGGTGTTGATAAGGAACTAGTTTATTATGTTAAAAAGAAACCATACGTCCTAATGGTCACTATCCTAAGGGTATATGCAACTGATACTACACCTGAGGTCCCTGAATATGACAAACCAAAAGACATAGACAAATGGTCACCTCAAGACTGGGAAAAATATGGGATGGGAAAGAAAGCCAAACGACTACTCATCATGGCTATCCCAAATGATCTATTTCAGTCTCTTGATACATGTGAATCTGCCCATGATCTATGGGTTGAGCTTGAAAAGCAACTCGAAGAAGGCGTAAAGACACAGAAGAATAGAAGAGCCCAATGTATCAATGAGTAATATGGATTCAAAGCTCTTCCAACAGAGTCACTTCAAAACACCTACGACAGATTCAATGCCTTAATCAACAAATGTAAAAAGTTTGGCATCCACAGAACCTCTAAGGAAAACAACGTTATGTTCCTCAAAAGCCTCAATGATGAGTGGCTCCAATTATCTATATCTATGCAAACCAATCAAGACCTTGATACATGGACCCTGCCAGACCTCTTTGGCACATTAGCGACTCAAGAAAACTATGTTGTCCAGATCAAAACCCAAACTAGTAGACCTCTGGCATTAGTCGGTAAAGCCACAGATGGTCAGGAGAAACTGCAGAAGGAGAAGTGTTCAGATGATAATTTTCAAAGGGTAAGAGAAAAGGGAAGAAATTTCTTGTGGCTGATAGTGAAGAAGAAGAGTGTTCGGAAGAAGAAGAGGCAAATATGGCCTCCACTGCAAAATCTTTGGCCTTGAAAACCAAAGAATTCAACAGAGGTTTCAAGAAGAAACCAACTTTCAACAAAGGTTCAGATGATCGAGATAGCAGAGGTGGGAGATTCCAAAGTCCTATGCCACATATGGAAAGGTCCTACGTGCAAGATCAAAGACAGTTTGCCCCACCACAAGACTATGAGCCAAGATTCCAAGGGAGAATTGAGTTTCAAGATAACCAGAGGATGTACTAGCCAAGGTACCACGATCAGAAACCAACAGAGTACCAACAGAGACCAGTGAAGTACCCACAGAGGGGTACACCCATGGATGACCAAAGAGGTCCAGAGAAAGTAAACCCATCAACCCCACATAACAACGAATGCTTTAAGTGCGGCAAGCCTGGACATTACGCCATAGAATGCAGGAGTCAGCCCAACAGAAGCCAACCCAGAGAGACTCTGCCTTTTACAAGAAGAAGGCCGAGTATTATGCACAGAAGTCTCTTATGTCCGAACAAGAAAACTGGGTGTCTGATGAATCATCTGATGAAGGTGATAAACACGCCATGTTCTATGGAATGGCAGAAGTTAGCGGTTTAGAAACAGAAAATAAACTTGCCTTCTATAAGAGAGAAGTTAGACTTCTAACTCAAGAGAAAACAAAAATTGCTCCTGATAAAGAAAATCTTTAAAAAGAATTTTTCTCAGAAGTAAAACTCTTAAAAGGAAAAGTTTCTGATCTTGATTTGGCACTAAACAACAAAACAAACGAATAGAAGGACAATGAGAGTGAGAGAATGAATATTCTTGCACTTAATTTGTTTTTCCAAAAGGAAAGAGAAGTTCTCCATCGGGACTTGTTCGACAGAGACCTAATGATAAAGAGGTACCGAGATGCTCAAAAAGTTCATGAAAAAGTGAACACTCAAGTTGACAGAAGAGGAATTGGATTCATTGATTTGGATCCTTATACAGGAAATAAAAGAAACAAATCTTTATCCTCTATTCTGCATTCGGAATGTTCAAAAACCTGGCTTTCCAAACTTGATCTCCGTACACAAGAGGCGCAGAACTTCTGGAGAACCTTATATGAGGAGTCCTCTGAAGATGACAAATGTATGGTATCAAAACACAGATTTATCATCCTCAAATTCTGTCAAAAGAGCATCACTCTCAAAACAAAAGAAATATCAGAAGACTCAAGCACAATTAGGCCTCTTCAAATTTGGCCATCCAGAGACCGAAGCACATGTTGCCTTTTTTTGCATAATAACCTCAGAAAAGGAGTTGTGCGCAGAGGCTTTTGAGTTTGTTCACTCTTCTATAGAGGTCAAGTTGCAAAAACGTTTTGAAGAGGATTTAAGAGAAACTTTTGAAAAATGCTTCTTTGATAATCCTGAAACAACCTCTGTCGTACAAAACCTTTTTGAGAGAGATTTATTAAAAGTATTCAATGAGTGCAAATCTCTTGAAAATCTTGAAATCATTCCATGCATTTCAAAAGATTTAAATCTTTCTACGGACAAAGATGGAAAAGAATGTGACACATGTCCTTACAATCAAGCCTCTGATGAAGTAAACAGAGACTTCCTTGAGTCAGACTCAGATTATGAGGATGACTCAACCTCTGTCACATCAGAGACTGATTCTGTTGAATCAGAGATAGTGTATTGCAAGACAGAGGGAACAAAAATTTCCCTCTAGCGTTCTCAATAGAGTAATTCCTCCCAAGGAATCAGCTGCAAGGATACCTATCTGTCCTTATTTTATTGACATGTGTATACAAGCAAAAACATCTCTTGAACTTGAGAGAATTCAAAAACAGAAAGAAATGTCCTCTCAAAATCCAAAAGCTTCTATTTTTAATAGGCCAAATCATGAAAACTTTACTTGGCAACAAAAGGAAAAATGGATTTGTAGGTTACTATATGTCCACGACACGTGTCACACAGAAATGATACCAATGAGTATGTAAACCTAAAGGGTCGCACACAAAGAACACGTTTGCTTCCATTAGAAAGAAACCCGTTAAAGTCATGTTTGACAGTTAAATAGTTATTCTTGGAAGAATAACTAAATAATATGAGTAAAATGTAATTATGATAATTACAGGGTTCTATCTGTAAATATGAATAATTATCTTTTAGATAAATATAATTATTATTTAGATAATTATCCAGATAATTATTCGAATTCAAACGATTTGAATTCAAATAATTACAGATAGACATAAATCCTATTTACTGTCAATATAAATAGGATGTCAGGTCATTTGTTTTCTGACAACCAATTTGATTCTCTGAATCTGAATTATACATATACACATATTTATAATTAGGGGTTCTTTTGGGCTAGCACTCGGTGGATTTTCGTGTTCGTGTGTGGATACCGTTAGAGGAAATCTGTGTTGATTTCTTAGTGCCCCGAACGTTCAACCACAATAGATCCCAAAAGGTAGAATTCTAAACACCTTATGGTGTGGTATGTTATTAATTAATTAAATGCATCAATGGATCCAATTGGGTTTTGTTTTAGAAAAGTTTTCTATAATTTTGTAACCAAATTATTTTACTTACGCTGCGTTTAACGGTTACGAATCGCATCAAAACCCAACAGTGGTATCAGAGCCGCTTTGATTGCATTTTATTTAAAAAGGGGGAACAAATTCTCATATGGCAATTAAACTTTAAATCCAACAATTCAAAAAGAAATCTCTGTGAAGCTGAATTTTAAGAGGGTTTTGTAAACCCGAATTTATAAATAAAATTTAGAATTTTATTTCATGTTTTGTGCCTCGAGAGCCACGTGATAAAAAGCTGTCAAGAAACCTATGTTTTCTTGGTGGATATTGTTTCACAAAGGGAACCCTATATCGCCTCACACACAAAACACAACCGCCATGCGTTTTTTTTATGACCAAACGTCGCCGGCAAACCAGTTCCATTGATTGACGGTGGTCTGCGGCTGTTGCCGCAACTTGTCTTCTTCTTCGGCGTTTCCTAAGCCAACACCGACAATCGTCGGCTTTCTGCGGCTGATGCCGCCCTTTTTTTCTATCGTCGACTGGAGCTGGATGGGACTACGATCTCCGGGCTATCTTCGTCGCCGACTTTAGTCGGCCATGAGGTGTTGCTGCATCGTTCGTTCCTCATCAAAGGGTTGTTACTCTATGAGTTCGAACTTGGCCACACTCGCCGCTGGACCACGGTCCCTGCGGGTTTTGTTGCTCTTTGTCATCGTCGACCATCGAAGAGTCAGCTACCACCGGCCGTTATCGCCAGCTTACCGTGGCTGCTGCTGCTGGCTGTCGGTTTTCGATGTCAGCTGGAGTTGGATGGGGCCACAGTGTTTGGACCGTTTTTTGGTCGCCTACTCTTTTTCTCACACATCACATCTGCAAGAGCCATCTTCTACTTATGTTTATTTGTGTTGTGTGCGGTTGTGTCTGTGTCACTCTTCAAAGAGGACAGTGTCATGGACCAGGTGTTCACACTGTGGTTCGTTTTCTCATCTGTATGTTTTCATCATCGACGTTATGTTCACTTTTGTGTGTGGATCCATTGCTTTTGTTGTCCATTGTTAGTGTTCATTTTATGTTGTATTCAAGTTGAGGGACTAAACATGTAACTTGTAGATCTAGGTATAAAAGGCTTAGATATCCTTGTTTTTGAAGTACACTTTCACTTTACATATCATTTTAATATTTCTCTCTGTGAGATTTCTCTCTACACTTTGTAACTAATCTTTGAAGATCAATGAGAGATGAATGGATTGAATCTGATAAATCCCAGATCTCTAGCAATAAGATATGAATGTAGTGAGAGAGAATCTAGAGAGCAAATATGTCATCCATGTATTGAGCTCAAAGGATTACAAAAGGTTTCTAAAAGATTACTAAAGCTTTTTAAGTGTTACTAACAAATGGTCTAGACAAGCCTATTTATACCCATAACATACAAGGTATAAAGGCATTCACAATACTGTATAGACTCATACAGTACTTTGACTTTTACAGTAAATCTTGAATACAACAATGCTCTAACAATCTCCCCCTTTGGATTCAAGATTTAAAAAAATATGACAGCAGTCTTCAGCTCTTTGTAAAGTCAATCTTCTCAAACAGACACTCTATCAAACCATCTTCAAATAGCTTTATCTCCACTAGTTCACGGCGAACTATATGCTTTGACACTCTTTAAGAACTCAGCTTTGAAGAATCTTCAGACAAACATGAAAAGTCATTGTCTTTTTCTTTGAAAAATCAACCTTCTTCAATACAATCTTCAACAGATTGTCTTCAAGTCTTGAACATGGATTTCATATCTTTATATAGAACCATCAATTCGGAACAAGATAAATCAGAAACGATTAGAGTTTGGATCAGAAAGATGTGAAACCATCCACATTGTTGAACTTTTAGGTGTAAGCGCATTCCGATAACCACTCAGAACTAAGATAACCAAATTCAGCAACATTTGGACTTCACATGATCCTTCTCCCCAATCTTCAGTCTTTGTTCACGAATCTTTGACTTGAAATATCTTTGATTTGAAAATTCTTTGACATGAAATTGAAATTAAACTTTTCTCCCCCTTTTTCGATGATGGTGAGCATCGAAAACCATTTTCAATTTCAGTCGTGTCTTTGAGTATTGCTAACAATCTCCTCCTTACAGAATAACCTTGCTCCCCCTCAAAATAAGAATTCTGGAGCAATTTATTTTCTCCCCCTGAAAGTATGCATATATTTCAATAACGTACAGTATTTGAAATTGTAGCACAAATTTTAAAACAAATTTACACAAGGAAAATAACATTCATTGAATTTTATTTTATAACTACAAACATTTGATCATTTGAAAACTTTATAAAAGAAATTCAGCTTAATGAAATTTACAAATTTTTCAATCAACTGAAATCAAATGCATGTGTTTGGATTCAAAAACAAGACATCATTGTATATCAAGTTAAAAAATGTTCAGTTTCAACCCCTTTATTAAATCTATTTGGTGTGCTAGCATGGGAAATATGATTAGCTTCAAGCATATGCAATTCTAAAACATATAAGAATATTTTGCTCTACTCACACTATTTGTCCAAAATCAGAATTTTCACAAATTTACGGGTTTATCGCGACTTTGTATTTTCCCAAGTTTCAAGAGATGTGTGCTCATTGGCATCTTTTCTTTTGTGCTCATTGGCATCTTTTGATTTGTGCACATTGGCATCTTTTGATTTTGTGCTCATTGGCATCTTTTGATCAAAAAGTTTAGTAAGAATAAGATACACCGTTAAACATGACTTTCTATCTGGTTCTATAGCAGGATTTGGGTCAGCAGATCCCAGACCAGTTGGCCTTAGGTGCTAGGTGTCAAGCACCCCTTAGAACTTAATTTCCCAAACCAGAAAGGCCACATCGATATATCTTAAACCCATTTGTACCAGTAAAACATGGCTTTCTATCTGGTTCTATTGCAGGATTTGGGTCAGCCGATCCCAGACCAGTTGATCTTAGGGACTAGGTGTCGAGCACCCCTTAGGACTTACTCTCCCAAACCAGAAAGGCCACAGGCACAAATTTTCAAACTAAATGATATTCTATATAAGTTCGAATTTCCATCACAAAATATGAATGATATCTCAATCACTTGGTTCTTAATCATAGTGCTTCCCCCATATTTTCGTTTCCATTCATCATTCTGATAAATAGGCTTTTTGAGCATTATATTCTATATAAGTCCAGATTCACATATCTTTGAGCATGCAGCATAATTTCATTCATGTTTTGCTTACCTTTCGATTTATTTCAGAAGTGAAAATTGAAACAAATCTAACTCAGATAGTACAAAGTTTCTTGTAAAATCATCTTTTAGCACACATTTAATTCATTGAATGAAAATTGAAAATTTCATCTTATTGAATTAAATTTGTAAAGTTTCAAGTTTTCAAATCAGTAGAAACAAATATAATCCAATGTTACCTTTTGCCACTTGTTCCTTGAAACAAAAATATATAGCAGTTAAGGATATTACCTGAGAAGTGTGAGTTCTAAACTGATTTGTTTAGAAGTCTTAGTCTTTAAAGTACGGGTCCTGAACTGAGTTGTTCAGAAGCCATAGTCTTTGAAGAACGGGTTTTGAACTGATTTGTCCAAAAGCCAATTACATTTAAGCACGTGTCCTGAATTGATGTATTCAGAAACCATAGTCTCTTTTAAGTGCGGGTCCTAAACCGATATGTTTAGAAACCATAGTCTTTGAAGAACGAGTTTTGAACTGATATGTCCAAAAGCCAATGATATTTGTCTCCCCCTTAATGGTACAAATATTTTTCAAAAAATACGCCGCTTCTCTTCTGTTTTCAGTCATGTGTGTGGTATGTATCTACAATTCAGTACAACACATGATGAACCTACAAAACAGTTTAAGCAGATTTTGGTACCCAATGGCACTTGGGTCCTAGTGGGTTAGGTGTAGATTTCTTACAAGGAATACTGTAAGAACCATACCAATAAGAAGTATAATCTTTATGCACAAAATCATTTGATCCACAGTAAGAACAACAGATTTTCTTATGGGCCAACCTAATCAGATGATTTACATAATGAATAGGATTAGGTTTAGCATAAGATTTACCTTTTGGCGTATTGTTCTTCTTTGCATTTGATGTGGATACAGATGATTTTGGCACTTCTTTCTTTGGAACTGTTGTGCCTTTTACTTTCCATTCCATCTTCACCCTCTTGAAGACTGGAACTTCTTTAGATTTGGAAGTATTAATTTTAGGCACTTTAAGAATATCATCCGATTTATCAAACAGAGGATTATAGAAAAGATTAGAAGAACGAATCTGACCTTTTGAGAAATCTGTTGATCTATTAAATTGTTTAGAAGGAATGTTTTTAAAACTTGAACTTGAAGCAGTTTTAAAAGAACATTCAGAATCATTTGAATCAACAAATGGAGTCTGAAAGATAGAATTATGACTGGCCTGCTTTGAGACATCAAATTTAAAAATGACGTCTTCAAGTTCTTTGACTTTGTTTATTAAAACATTTTTCTCTTTAGAAATTAGATCAAATTTCTGTTGGAGATCAGATTTGATCAACTGATCCTTCATAATATCAGCTGATAAACCAGATAATCTTTTGGTAAGATTAAGAATCACATCTTCAAAATATTCGCGTTCCGATTCAAAATCTTTTTCCAAAAACTTTCTTTTATCAGTAATCTCTTTGAAAATTTCCATATTTTTCTTTTTAAGGGTTTTACTTTCCTTTTCAAAGAGATTTTGCTTTTTCGTGAAATCTTTTCTTTCCTTTTCCAAAAGATTTTCTAATTCAGAGATTTTCTAATTCAGAGATTTTCACGGAAAGTTCAGAACTTTTGATATCAAAAAAATTTCTTTCAGTTTCAAATTTAGCTCTTTCTTTTTCGAGCTTGTCTTTTTCTAAAAATAAAACTTTCTCAAAGTCAGAAACTTGTTTTGAAAGTTTTATACAATTAAGTTCAATTATTTCCTTTTCTTTAAGAATCTTCTCTCTCCTGTCTTCAATGCTCTTCAGATCAGCATTTTCCTTTTTAAGAGTTGTTACTTTCTCTTGAAGTTTCTCGATTTGATCGTGCAGACTTGAGTTGTCTTTGTCTTTCTTTGTTTCAAGACCTGCAATATAAACTTCAAGATCAGTTATTCTTTTAGTAAGTTTAGCATTTGAAGAAGAAATGTCTAAAATTTGTCTTTTCAGATTAACATTTTCTTCTTCCAATGCTTTATTTAAAATAGGAGTTGAAGAATTTGAAGCATTATCTTTAACAGGAGTTTCTGATATAGGAGATGTTTCTGATAAAATAACTTGTTGCAAAATTCCATTATTTGCCTTAGCTTTTTCAAGTGGCTTTGGAGGTGTTTTTGTTATTATGACTAGTTGCAACACTTCATTATTTGGTTTAACAGATACATGTGAATTAACAGATGTTTCTGTTATAATGACTTGTTGCAACTTTACATTTGGTTTAACAAAAACTTTTGCAATTGGAGGAATCTCCTTTTTCAGAGTTTGCTTCAAATCTTCACCACTGCTTTTAACAATAACTTGTTGTAAAACCATTTTGAATATTGCTAGAAATTGATCGTTCAGAAGATCAAGCAGACAGTGTATGAAAATACACAAAAAAAATATATAAAAATTTTTCTTGAAAAGCTCTTACAGTGTATGAAATACACTATAGAAAAAATTTCGGGATAAAAAATTTTCTCAAAACCATTTTTTTTTTAAATCAATGAATTCGAATGTATAAGGGTTCGAATTCAATGAATTCGGATGTATAAGGATTCGAATTCAATGAATTCGGATGAATAAGGGTTCGAATTCAATGAATTCGGATGAAGAAGGGTTCGAATTCAATGAATTCGGATGCTGAAGGGTTCGAATTCACTCAATTCGGACTTAACTTGGTTCGAATTCAATGAATTCGGATGCTTAAGGGTTCGAATTCAATGAATTCGGATGCTTAAGGGTTCGAATTCTATGAATTCGGATGCTTAAGGGTTCGAATTCTATGAATTCGGATGCTTAAGGGTTCGAATTCAACACTTGGAAAATTTAATCAACTCAATTCGAATCTAACACAGTTCGAATTCTCCTCAATTCGAATCTAACACGGTTCGAATTCTCCTCAATTCGAATCTAGCTGGGTTCGAATTCAATCAATTCGAATCCTTCTTGAGTCGAATTCTACACTTGTATTTCCAAGAACACTCCGAATTCTTCTTTGAATGATCCGAATTCACCAAGAATGATCCGAATTCTGCACTTCGAACACGAAAATCACTAAATCAGCCATAACTTTTTCAATTCTTGATCAATTGTTATGAAATTTGCACAGATTTGTTCGAAATTTGATTCCACACACTTTCTTAGTTAATCACAAATCCTAATTCGATCAATTTAATCGAATTTTGATCCAAAAATAGTAGAAAACGTTTTCGAACAAAAATGATATAAAATGATCAGATCTGCAAATTCTGTGCAGATTTTGGTGTTGATCCAAGAATTAAAGATGTTCAGGAATCAAATCCGAGTGCAATGATGTGAAGAATCAATCCAAAAGATCAAAAATTAAAGAAAAGATGAAATCTGGATGAATAGTAAATGAAGAAGGGTCAGAATTCTTGATGAACAGTGATGAACACCCAATCCGAATTCTTCAGCTTTAGTGTAAAAAATCTTCAATTTGGTCTTCGATCTGCTTGAATCTTCTGTTTAGCTCTGATACCAATTGATAAATCCCAGATCTCTAGCAATAAGATATGAATGTAGTGAGAGAGAATCTAGAGAGCAAATATGTCATCCATGTATTGAGCTCAAAGTATTACAAAAGGTTTCTAAAAGATTACTAAAGCTTTTTAAGTGTTACTAACAAATGGTCTAGACAAGCCTATTTATACCCATAACATACAAGGTATAAAGGCATTCACAATACTGTATAGACTCATACAGTACATTGACTTTTACAGTAAATCTTGAATACAACAATGCTCTAACAGAATCATAGATCTTGTTCATATTACTTGTATATTGGGATCACAAGTGGTATCAGAGCTTAGCAGATTCAGCGATTTGTGAAGATCTCTTGAAGAAAGATGGGCATTTTAGGAGTTTTTCGGATTTCATCTATTTTTGCGATTTTGGATGTGTTTTGGCTGAAGTTTTCACCAAATATTTGTTCGAATTGATGCTATGGATCAATTCGTGCAAAGAAACAGGATCAGAACACGTATTTTGAAAGATTTCAGTAGGTTTTTGAAGATATTTTGAAGTTTACTGTGGCTGTTCGAAAATGGATCTTCGGATGTGTTATTTGTAACAACCCATATTCCATATATACAAATAACATACATTTCATAACATAATTTCATCAAAAGATACATCATATTTCATATTCGGTCCCATAGTCTTGCTAAACATAATAAGTAATTCAGTACAAACTTTTCGACTAAATAATTTACATTATGACTAATAACAAAGTCACAAGTACAAAAACACTTCATGATCTTCATAACACAAGACTTACCAAAAAGCTAATCACAGATTATCTTATCATTGATCCTTACTTGCTCCATGACCTGGAATACATATTTTAAAACAAAATGAGGGTTAGACCTAGTGGTCTAAGTGAGAAAATCCCTGTCAATTTGAAATCATTTATATAAACGCCATTTACATAAATTACATTCACATACACAATCACAATCACAATTATCAATTTGAACTCACTCTTCATGTACTTTCCCTTCTCATTCACATGGCCATATTAGTTGGTTGCAAGCCAACTAATAAGTTATCTCCACCGTACAACTTCTACGGCCAACACCACCGTACAACTTCTACGGCCAACACCACCGTACAATTACTACGACCAACATCATCGGTCCTAATCCCGGCCGATATACTCTCGTATAATACTTATGCAAATATAATACAATCTTCACATATTATATTTCCAACATAAGCATATAAACACATCATTTATCACATATTCTATACACACATATATGTATTCCAGTTTAAAAACATTTTCAAGTAAAACTCACCTGTTTGTCTTATCAAAACGTTCTCCAAGCTTTTCTCAAAACAATTCAGCTTCACTTCAATTTCACAGTATCTGTACAAGTCAAATACATATACCACTTTACCAAATAGAACACAAACAGGCTGAGAATCCCGAATAACTTATCAAACTCTTATCCTCAAATGTTCCCCTACGGCGACTTAACACGGGGGTTCCGCTACCCGGTTAGCGGATGGGGTCAAGGGGCAATGCCCTTGCGGGGTCTGGGGGCCGCCCCCAGGAAGTTTTCGGAACAACTTAACTCAAAATACTTTTGGAAACTATATCCGGACACTCAAAAGTTTCCGAAATCACAAAATTGGTCAAACAGCTAAAGTATCCGGACAACACTACTTTTCCGGATAGCATGACTTTTCTGGACAACATGACTTTTTCGGACAACCTATACAATCCGGACGTCATCCGGACACCAAACTAATCCGGACAGCACCCGGTATCTTAACTCATCCGGAAACTATAGAAAAGAGAGACTTACCCGGATAGTTGACTCGTCCGGACATCTTAGAACACCATCCGGACAGCACCAGTTAATTACCCGGACACTACCAACCAACCCATCCGGACACATTCATGGTGTCCGGAAAACTCTGTCGGTTTGCATACCTTCAGCCCAGAAATCGACTGAATCATTCTCAGATGTGAAATCGTTTATTCTACTCCGATAGAAACTACCTAATAGCAATTACACACAAGATTTGCAAAGGAAACATACCTGAAATTACTTCCAATTGCACCAAATTGAATCCCTAGTTCCAAAACCTTCTTTCTTCTTCTTTTCTTCTCCAAGTACACACACACTCTGAATTTATGGATAATACTGATTTTATGAAAATATCTAATTCCATTAAGGGTAATATCTACTCCAATTTACCACCTTAGTCCTTAAGTTATCATAAATGACCAATTACACCCTTTACTCATAAATCTATCCAAACTTACCTTTAACTTCACATTTTAAAGTTAACAAAATTTTAACGGAACTAACATTTAACTAACGAACTTACCCGGGGTATTACATTGTTGGTGATACTTCATGAACAAAAAGTGTTCAGATTGTGTATGCAAATCGACCTATGAAGTTTCAAATCAATTGGACTTGATTTGAGCAAGTTAGGATCCTTAGAAAATTTTTTGGTTCTCGACATTCATAACTGTCGCACGATACTGAAATTCATAACTGTCGCACGATACTGATATTCATAACTATCGTACAGCTCTTGACCTACTTCACATTTTAGTCGGATAAGACTTGTCCGAGAGTTACTCTTCATAGGACTTAGTCGCACAAAGCCTGTCCGACAGTTACTGTTCAAAAGTCCAAGTCGTACGAGTTTCATACGACAGTTGGTCCAAGTCGTACAAAGTTTGTCCAAGAGTTACTGTTTACACTTCTAGTCGTACACGTTCTGTCCGACTACGACTGTTCAATTTTCTAGTCGTACACGTTCTGTCCGACTAAGACTGTTCATTTTGCTATTCGTACACGTTCTGTCCGACTAAGACTACACATCCGACAGTTGTCCGATACTTTCTGTTCTACCCGACAGTTGACTATTTTCACAGTTCGCTTATCTGTTTAAAGATCAAAACAAGTAATTTTTCAAGATGATGAGAAATGATATCATGAATTCTTTAGGAAGTGATTCTAGATCTCCGATTCTAATTGAAAGAGAATATGAACAATGGAAGGACAGGTTTGAGGATTTTCTTGAGCGACAACAAAATGGGTTACACTTGTTAGATTCGCTTAGAAATGGTCCAATGGAACCTGTATATAAAGATGTTCTAGCTCCAAATACACAAAACGCAGTTCCTAAGTTGGTTCCAGTATCTGATTATACTGTTGATCAGAAGGCTAGATATGATGCGGATAAAAAGGCAAGATCATATGTAATCATGGGGATTCCAAATGAAGTGTTTAACAAGATTGACAGCTACAAGGATACTGCAAATAATATGTGGAGACAGTTAGAGAAGATGTTGCAAGGGTCTCAGATTGGCAATCAGATGAAAATCACTTTGTGGATAAACAAATATGAAGAGTTTAGAGCTAAGGAGGATGAGACACTTTATCAGACTTATGACAGATACATGATTCTACTCAATGAGCTTAGTAAGAACAAGGTCAAAAAGGATCTGATTGAGATAAATGTCAAATTTCTTAGTATCCTACAACCTGAGTGGAAGAGTGTTTCTAGGAAAATGAAACAAAATCCTAGATTGTCTACCATGCCATTACATGAGCTGTATGAGACCATGTTACAAGATGAAGAGGAAATAGAAGAGACAAGAGAGGAAAAGAATAAGAAAAAGAAGAAAGAGATCTCTTAAGAACCAATTGCACTTCAAGCCGAGATGCAAACAAGCAGTTTTATGTCTGATGATTCTGGAATGTTTGATACAGGTTACAGGGTAATATTTATGATGATGGTGTCGAATTAGAGCATGCAATGATTCTACTCACAAGACACTTTTAGAAGAGGTTTTACAAACCACCGTCACCAAACAACAATCTGAGGTATACTTCCGGTTCAAGAAAGATTGAGAACAACAATTATGAGAGGAAACCGTTTGGAGAACAAAGGTTTGAAAATGCTGATAAGAGATCGGAGAAAGTTGATGGTATGAAGGTGTTTGAGAATGTGGAGAAAAAGTTTGAAGAAAAGAAGGGAGTGGAGGCTCAAAAGTGTTACAACTGTGGAACTCCCGGTCATTATGCTAGGGATTGCCGGAAGAAAGTGGTCAAGAATTCTGATTATTACAAACAGAAGTTGTTGTTGGCTAAACAGAAGGAAGATGGAATAGCACTTCTTGTCGAAGAGGAATATTGGCTAGACCATTCAGATGATGAAAAAGAAAAGGAAGAACATGCCAACATGTGCCAAGCAGAATTTAATTCTGATGATGAAGTAAATTCTGACACTACAACAGAGGTAAATTCCTTTGCCTTACCTGAACCGGCAGATCAAGAAATAATTAAGTTGCGTAATGAACTGACTGATACACAGAATAAATTAGCATTTTCAGAAACTGAAAAGGCTAGTTTATTACGTGAGATAGAGGAAATAATACCAAGTGTTCAAGGATTAAAAGAAAATATACAACATGAAAGAAAGAAGAATAATGACTTAAAACAACAGATTGATGATGTTGAACTTGAGAAAGTAGAAAAATGTTTTTAAATTAAAACTCTCAAGGCTCAATATAATCAATTTCAATCAGAAAAGAAAATCCTTGATTCTCAATTATCTGAGCTGAACAAACAAATCAAAGACTTAGAAACAAAGAATAATGAAAGTGAATTATCTTTGACAAATCTTTCAAATCAAAATACAGAATTTTTAAATAAAATCAAAGATTTGGAAAAGAAGCTGTACTTGAGATGTCAAACTGACCAAACAATTTTCATGAACAAGCCAAGACTTGTAAGCAATGTCAATAAGTATTAGGGACTTGGTTACGAAAACCCAAAACATTTGGCCAATGCTATCTGTACATTACCAACAATGTATGATTTCAAATGTTTAAGATATGCAGAATATTGGCCCGAATTTGAAATTCCTTGGACTGGTGTAAAGGAAACCTTAGAAGAGGAAACAAGAAAAAGATCTTTAACAACTCATATACAACTTCCATTTTGTTATACTCGTGAGACGGAGAAGACTCTCAACAATCTAAATGGACCACTTCCAAATAACTATTTTGACATATGTGCTACAAAGCCAACCACCAACCAAGTCTTTGAAACTAAGAAATATGTTCCAACTTTGGTTCTAGAAGGGAGAATTGTTGAACTTGAAATCTCCATTTTAGAACAAAGGATTAAATTTGAATTCGAAAATGATCTCCTTTCAACTGTTTATTCAAACAACTTTAAGGAAATATCAACTAGTTTCAAAGACGAGGTGGAAAAGGAGACTGTAAAAATTGAACATCCTTTGATCAAATTTTTTTCTGTTTCATCAAAAGCCATTTTTGAAGCTAAACACAAAATTGATCAAAAATGTCTCCAACTGTCAAAGAAAGTAATAGATCTTGAGAATATTCTTCTCTCCGAGCATACACAATTTGAGAATGAAAAGGTCAATTTCATTAATGAAACAAATTGTTTCGAGGAAAAGATTCGTGAACTATCTCAAAAGATCATGATATTAGAAACTGATTTAGAAAAGGAAAGAAATTCTTTCAATGATAAAAGAAAAATATCTGATCTTGAGAAAGTTTTAAATCTTGCACGCGAATAATTAGAAAATGAGAAAGTTGTATTTGAAATTGAAAGGCAGTCATTTGAAGAGAAAATAATTATGCTTTCTCAAGATGTGACTGAATTAGAAAAAGAATTGGCAAAAGAACGAAGAGAAAATGCTTTCAAAACATGGACTAAATCTGAATTTAAAATGGATTTTGAAGTTCACAATGCCGATTCTGATTCTGATTCTAATTTTGTGCCTAATGATCATATTTTCGAAACCAAGTCAAAGCCAATGGAAACTGACAAAGGGAAAGATTGTTCATTTGATTTCTCAACAAAGCTTCCGGACCATACTGATTTTATCATTACAAATGAAAAACCTTCAAGTACTTTTTATAAAGGTGAATGTTCAAACACGAAAGAACCACCTTTAGAGAAAAGAAAGAAGAGTAAAAAGTCAAAGGTAACTCAAGTTCAGAGTTCTAAAGGTTCTAATTCTATATTTTCCGTTGTTTCAGATAATCTTGTGAATCGGAAGGAGAAAGCGCAAGAATGGCGGGTAAAGCAAACAAAGTCTGATTCAACCAAACAGAATGATAAAAACAATAGTTTTACAAAGAATAAACAATTTGGTGCGAGTAACAAACAATCTTTTGTAAAATCTTACAAAAGTTACTCTAAAGACCAGTTGTTGAGTTTTAAAAATGGTGATTGTTTTTGTTCTGTTTGTGGTTGTGAAAGTGTGTTTGGTTTGCCTGGTTCTTGTTGTTGGGATAATTCTTATTTTATTCCAAATGGTCATAGAAAGTCAACTTTGCGGAAAAAGAAGAAGACACAAAAGTCTAAAACCGTGTCTTCGCAAACTAACCAAAAAGGACCCAATGTTAAGTGGGTACCTAAAAATGTTTAAATCTGGTTGATGCAGAAAAATAAGTTATGGTACTTAGATTCGGGATGTTCGAAGAATATGACAGGCCAAAGACACATGCTAACTAATTTTGTCGAAAAGGATCTTGGTCGTGTGAGATTTGGAAATAATTAAGTTGCTCCAATAAAAGGTTTTGGAGACATTGTTCAAGATAATCTCACAATAAAGAAAGTCAACTATGTTGAAGGATTGGAGCACAATCTATTCAGTATAGGACAGTTTTGTGATAAAGATTTGGAGGTGAACTTCAAAAAGACGGGATGTTGTGTCAAAACTGAGGATGGAACAAAACTTCTTGTTGGCACTCGGAAGTCGAATCTTTATAGAATCAACTTGTCTAATGTCACGCCGACCAATGAAGTGTGTCTCCTATCGAAGGCTTCAGAACAACAAAGTTGGTTATGGCACCGACGATTATCGCATCTTAACTTCCGATACATTCAGAAGCTGATTTTAGGAGATTCAGTTCGGGGCTTCCAACTTTGAAATTCAATGCCGAAAATTTATGTGATGAGTGTGAGAAAGGGAAGATGAACAGGGTTCCTCACAAGCCTAAACCTGAACCCACAACGAAAAGTATACTTTAGCTTTTACATGTGGATTTGTGTGGTCCAATGAAAACCGAAAGCATACGTGGGAGGAAGTATGTCTTGGTAATAGTTGATGATTTTTTAAGATACACATGGGTTAAGTTTCTTCGTTCGAAAGATGAAACTTCAGAACTTCTGATTAGTGTTATCAAGGCAGCCCAGAACAACATGCGGATTTCAGTTAAAATCGTGCGTTCGGATAATGGTACAGAATTCAAGAACAGAATCCTAGGCGAATTCTATGAATCAAATGGGATTATGCAACAGTTTTATGCCGCCAGAACTCCTGAACAAAACGGTGTAGTAGAACGACGTAACAGAATGTTAGTTGAGTCTGCCAGAACTATGTTGGCGTATTCAAATCTACCTCTCTTCTTATGGGCCGAGGCCGTGGCAACTGCATGTTATACTCAAAACCGTTCTGTCATACACAGCCGGTTTGGTAAAACACCGTATGAAATTATGAACAACCGGAAACCTAACATAAAACATTTTCGTGTTTTTGGATGTAGGTGTTATGTCTTAAACGATAAAGAACAACGGAACAAGTTCAGTCCAAAGGCGACTGATGGTATCTTCGTTGGATATTCTTTCTCAGCGGCTTCATATCGGATATATCTGAAGCAATCCAGATAAATCATGGAAAGTGTCAATGTCAAATTCGACGAACATCACGAATTGGCTTCTGACCAAAACAGTTCAGAACCCGTCATAACCGGAATTTTAGCTTATGGACATCTCAGTTCAGAACCTGTTCCAACATCTAATCAGGATCAACCTTCAACCTCAAAATCTCATTTAACTGATATTGATTTGTTATTTGATGAATTTTATGATGAATTTTATGGTACTTACAATAAATCTGATGATTCTAATAGGATAGTACAAGCACCTACAACAATTTCCGCTGCGACAAATACTCAAGATGGTGCTCCTATTTCAACACCGGTTGATGTTTCCATTCCTGTTCAAGATGTTCAAGTACTAGAAGTTGTTAATCTACAACAAGAGACTACAATTAATGTGGAAGGATCAACACATCCTGCTAGTTCTTCGGTTACTGAACCAACAATTCCTCAGCAATAACCAGAATCTTTTGATATTCCTTCAGAAATTCTAAGTGCTGAACCAGATGTTCCTCTAACCGAAGAAGGCACAAATGCTACTCTTGATAACGTTCAAGAATCTTATGCTCCTCACCCTCATACAACAAAGTGGACGAAGGCTCATCCTATTCATCAAGTAATAGGTAATCCAAACTCGCTCGTCTGCCTTGGTTGCTACAGTAAATGAGTGTTTGTTTTCAATGTTTTTAAGTAATGTTAAACCACTCACTGTTAAGGAAGCGTTAAATGATCCGGATTGGATTTTAGCTATGCAAGAAGAGCTAAATCAATTCGAAGCATTGAAAGTATGGAGGCTCGTTCCACGACCGGCTGATAAAAGTATCATTGGAACAAAGTGGGTGTTCAAGAATAAGAAAGATGAAGATGGCATCATAGTTCGTAACAAGGCGAGACTTGTAGCGAAAGGTTACCGACAGCAAGAGGGGATAGACTATGATGAGACTTACGCTCCAGTCGCACGCATTGAAGCAATCGGATTATTTCTGGCTTACGCGACATATAAAAACTTCACGGTCTATCAAATGGACGTGAAGACAGCATTCCTAAATGGCATTCACAAAGAGGAGGTTTACGTCTCTCAACCTGAAGGTTTCGTCGATAAGGAAAATCCAAACCACGTATATATCTTAGATAAAGCCTTGTATGGATTGAAACAAGCCCCTCGAGCATGGTATGACGTTCTGTCACAATTTCTACTTGTCTCGGGATTTGAAAAAGGTAAGATCGATACGACTTTTTTTGTCAAGCGCGAAGATGGTGAGATGATTATAGTACAAATTTATGTAGATGATATTATCTTTGGTGCATCTAACCCTGGTTTAAATAAATGGTTTTCTGATCTAATGATTGCTAGATTTCAGATGAACATGATGGGAGAGATTAACTTCTTTCTTGGATTGCAAGTGAAGCAGTTTTCCACGGGGATTTTCATCAATCTGTCAAAGTATATATTTGACATTTTGAAGAAATTCAAAATGGAAAATTGTACTTCAATTGGAACGCCGATGGCACCAGGTTCAAAGATCGGTCCAGATCCCGACGGTAAGGCAATAGATATACGAAACTATCGAGGTATGATCGGATCTTTAATGTACTTAACTTCTAGTCGCCCGGATATCATGTTTGCTACATGTCTTTGTGCGAGATTTCAGGCGAATCCTAAAGAATCTCATCTCGGGGCCGTCAAGCGTATCTTTCGCTATCTCAAAGGAACCACCTACCTTGGTCTATGGTATCCCAAAGGCACGGGATTCTAGCTAACGGCTTACTCTGATGCAGATCATGGTGGAAGCATGATGGACCGGAAGAGCACATCCGGACACATACAATTTTTGGGAGATAAATTGGTAAGTTGGGCGTCCAAGAAACAGAACTGTGTCTCAACTTCTATGGCAGTGGCGGAATATGTCGTGGTCGCGAGTTGTTGCTCACAAGTCATTTGGATGAAAACTCAACTGATGGACTTCGCATGTTGGTATGAAAAGATCCCAATTTATTGTGATAGTAAGTCCGCAATAGCAATATCTGTGAATCCGGTTCAACCCCCGAAAACTAAGCACATCGACATACGGTATCACTTTATAAAAGATCACGTCGAAAAAGGTACAATTGAACTCTACTTTGTTTCTACTGAATTTCAACTCGCCGACTTGTTTACCAAGGCTTTGGATGAGAAACGGTTCACGTTTCTGGTTTCAAAGCTAGGCATGTTGAATTTGAAAGTTTGATTAATCATAATTTTTATTCAATATTTTGAAAATAATTCTTAGTCATTCATATTTTATAAATTTGAGTGAAGACTACTTATTTTCACACTATTGAATATTCATTATGATTTGCTCAAATTTAGATTTCTTTCAGTATTCACAAAGTCGATTTCAATTTTATTCTTTTTACCGTATGTACTTCATTTGTATTACGATATACTATTTGTGCAGTTTTATGTGTGGGTTCATGTGTATAGGGGGAGCTATGAACATTCTCGAGCATGTGTTAAGGGGGAGCATCTAACAATGAAGATGTGTTTGATCAACACAATGAAGGTAAGTGTTCTACCTCAAATGGTTCATGCAAACCCTACTTGATAGAAAATTATTTTGTCAAAACTTATGCATCTTTGTAGGGGGAGCAAAATGATTTTCACAGAACACTGAAAATTCGAGTTAAAAGTTGAACATCTTTTAATTTGAAAAGTTCAAATTTTTTTGAAAAATGTTCAAGTCTGGAAACTTGTCGTATAAGCTGTGTCCGACTAGCAATCCTAGTCGTACAAGCTTTGTCCGACAGTAACTGTTCACATAACAAAGTCGCACAAGCTGTGTCCGACTAGCGATCCTAGTCGTACAAGCTTCGACCGACACTTACTGTTCATAATGCCAAATCGTACAAGCTTTGTCCGACTAGCGATCCTAGTCGCACAAGCTTCATACAACAGTTACTGTTCACAAGGTATTGTCGTATAACACATGTCCGACTATCATCTATCCTTAGTCGTACACGTCATCATCCGACTAAGAAGAACTAGTCGTATCTTGTTTCATACGACTAGTTGACACGTGGCGGTCAAACCTTTGGACCACTCATCTTGTGCCATGTGTCACATTAACCTGAGTTCTATAAATAGATCGTTTTTCAAAGGTTTTTGTTTTCCGACTTTATTGAAACCCGACTATCTCTCAAAGTGAAAATCGAGTAGTGAGTCATCTATTGCTGTTTTTGATTTCTGTGGATTCTACTCGATTCAGGTTAGTATTCCTGTGATTTCTATCGATATTCATCCATTATCATATCTGTGATTTCGATTAAATGTTTAGTCGAAAAGGGTTTTTGTAAACCCTTCGTATTCTGTTGATTAATCGATCAATGTGTTAGTTTTTCTGAGAAAATATGTTAGATTAGTACTCCTGATAGTTAATCGCATCTAGGGTAGTTGTTTTATAAGCCTAATTGTTGAAAATCTTAGATCTGGGTTGAAACTTCATTTTTGTTCAAAGTGTTCATAACTGTCGTACATAACTGAAATTCATAACTGTCGTACAAAGCATTGTCCGACAACTTTTGGTCGTACAACTTTGTCCGACAACTTTTGGTCGTGCAACTTTGTCCGACAACTAGAGTCGTACGACTTGGAGTGTTGTCCGACAGTAACCCATACTTAGGATTTTTTGAAAAATCTTGGTGAAAAGCAACTCATATCCAAATGGTCCAATTCTTTCAATCATAGATCATGGCACACATGCAAGAGCAGGGTGATGGTAATTCTTCTGATGAGAATACGGTGATTCCATCTCGTCGTTCATCACATCCTTCGGTGAACGCATGGAATCTAGATGATGAGCTCATTCTTCCAAGAGACAAATTGGAACTAAAGCCAAACAACTACACTCTTGATTTCAATGTTAGAATGGATTATCATCTGATTATGGAAATACTCAAAGGTCACCCGCTTCGAACTGCTCTTGAAAAGACACAACAAGTTCTGAAGATCTACTTGCAACAAGCATGGCATACCATTCAGTTTGTACCATGAACTGAGTCTAACGACTTCTTTACTCTGAAAGTGGATCACTTTGATGCCAAGATTACTTTGAAAAGGTTGCGAACGGTTCTAGATCTTCCTTATACTCCTAATTTTGAGGATATGGTTTCTGAAGAAGATGTGTGCCGGGATATAATGCTTATGGGTTACAATGATCCAGTTCGTGGAGTACTAACAAGTACGTCGAAATTAAAGAGGAACTATCTACCGTCGATCTATTACACACTATTCAGTGTTGTTAATAGGTGCATGACTTCTAAACACACGGGTGTTGACACGGCTAGTATCTCAGTTAATCGAATGTTCCATGCTATTGTTTTCGACCACAAGATTGATTTTGCTGTGCTTATATGGAATGATCTGATAGAGGTGGTTACCGACAAGACAAAGCCATCAAGAGGCAGATCATTTGTACCGTTTCAGCGTTATCTTCAGATCATTATAACATCTATTATGGAAGCCAACCAAGAGATACCGAGACGCGATGGAGCAGTCCTTGGTCTAACCAACTACATGAAGTATCTCCGAATTCCTAAAGGTCTACTCTTTCCTAATGTAATGATTTTACCTGAAGCACTACTAGCATACGCTGACCAAGAGTCACCATTCTTGAGTGAGTATAGAGAAGAGAATGCACTAATGGCCCGACCAGGACCGGTAGTGCCTACCCAAAGTGCCAACCAACTGGGTGAGAGTGGTGAGGGTCCATTAGCTAGTGAGAGAGTTCAGGATACTGGGGTACCTGAACAGGGTGTGTTGAGAGGTAAAAAAGATGTAAGGGGAAAAGCAGATGGGGGTGCTCTTGGTCAGTCGTCAAAGATCTTTGAGGATGATGACGATGAAGAAATTCTTGGTTCTGATGATACTGAAGAAGAATCCGATGATCTTGATGCTGATATTGATGATCCAACAAATATTGTATATAATGCAAGTTCGAGTGATGATGATGCTAATGCTGATGATGAACGAGAGGATGATAGCTCAGATGATGATGATAATAATGATGATCAAAACATGGATAATCTTGATACTGTTGTTGAAGAAGTTATTATTGATTCTGGTATTGGAGGAGATATAAGGGGAAATGGGGGAGTATTAGTTGAAACAGAAAATGAAGTGAGGTTATATGAAAAGGAAATAAAAAAATATGGTGAGAGTGTGACAGGATCAAAGAAAGTTTTAACTACTGATCCTACCCAAACCGTATCTAGACGAGTATCCACAGCTACTGTCCTTGAGCGTTCGTCGCCACAAGACATTGAAGAAGCCATAGTGGACCCAACTATGCAATGCACAACCCCACTCAGCCACTCATCAACTTCTTCACAAGTTGATGTTTCAATTTCTCACAGGGGAATAGCACATACATTATCGGCGACACATTCGGTGTCTGCTGGTATTGAAACAGGATGGCAACTGCCCCGGCCACCGCCTTCATTTGTTCACACATCGAGTCTAGAACCATTTGGTTTTTCTCCTTCTTTTCCTAGGACACCAAGGCCGTTTGTCACTTCATCAATGGTGACACAAATCGTTGGAGTTCTTCGTGACCCAACCGGAACGCCCCGAGTGTTGCTGCCATTCGTTGGTGCTTCACGAGGACTGGGCAGAATTCCTATCAATGTTAACACCATGCCAGCATTGAACATAGGCCATACAGTCTCTTCGACTGCTATGTCAACCAGTAACCTAAGTGGTATGGGTGTTAGTCCGTTACAAGAACAACAAATCCGGTCGTTGGTTGGTCCTCCTCCACATAACTTTGTATCTGTGAAGTTACTGGAATTAGCAGTTACATCTTTGAGCAACTCGTATAAAGCTCACACTGCTGAATTGAAAGAGGAGATTAGAAAAGTATCGCAAGAAGTGAGTAAAGCTGTGAAAGGCAAGGCAGTAGCAGAATCATCGTCACCTCCACCTAAAACTCAACCAGAATCTCAACCAAACCAAAGGTATTTCCTAATCTACGTTTACATGAACTTAAATCCCAAATGCAAATCAGGTTACTAGAACAAGGCGATAACAATACTCAAGAAGAGGTCGATTTACTTGGTCTTCTTCGCCGTCAAACCGAACAACAAGCCAGTCTACCGAACCAGATTCAATCGCTTCAACAATCCTTACACAACATGACAAATGCTATTTCTTCTGGATTTTATTCGCTTTCTGATAGAATCAAAGTGGTGGAACAACAGTGTGATATTCAAGACGAAACTACCAAACGGAGGCATGATGATCAAGATCCCGATCATGATCACCATGATGGGGAGAGAAGTGTAAGACAAAGAGTTGATCAAGCTAGTGGTTTGGGCGTTCAAATGCCTGAAAATGTGGAAACGAATGTTGAAACGGGTACTGGTAATGTTGGTGGTACTCAAGTGATTGAAAGTGCGGATTTGGGATTTCTGGATGATGTTAGTCCTACGGTTGAAAAGCCTGATGGATGTGACAACAGAACTGTTGAGGAAAGAATGGCAGATGGTTTCATTCAAGATGTTGTTTATATTGACTCTGAAGATGATCCAAAGATTACTGTTGTAAAGATTAAAGAAGAGTTGGATGATGTATTTGATGGTGGTGAAGCTCAACCTGATTCTGATTCCGAAAAAGAAATGATAATAATCAACCTGATCCAGTGATAGAGGTTCCTGTGATTCCTGATCTTCCAGAAGGCAAAATCAAAGATCTAGTTTCTGAAGCTGAAATGCAAAATCTATAGATGTTGGTTGATAGAGAATCACTGATTGTAATAGGAAATCATCGAATAAGAATCATTACTCCCTTCCAAGAAGATATCAGGGGTGACTTGTTCGTGAAACAGATTCAGCCTATCGACAAGGTAAAATTGTATTAGATTGAAAAGTTCCCACGCAAGAATCAGATTGAATACATATATATGATGAATGACAAAGATAAAGAGCTCAGATTTGTCAGAACAAATAAAGAGATTGTAAGAATTGTGAAGATAGAATCAGATAAGATTCTGAATGTATTCTACCCAATATTCACGGAGTACATAACAGACGGAAAGGAATGGTCATTCAGCGAGGCCGACTTCAAATCCTTAACCTGTGAGGATTTCTTTGCCTTATATGATATTCTTGCAAGACGTTCGAACAAAGATATTACTTGGTCTGAAGCTTATCAAGCAGTCAAAAGATTCATGAAGAACTTGATCAAGCTTGCATATTTAACTGACTTTCAAATGGCTTTGGAAGGAAATTAGACCAGAGTGAAGAAAAGAAGGCCAAACAGACGTCTTTCAGATATTCAAGGTATTCCTCTTTACACTGTGCTAGAAAAACCAAAGTTTGGGGTTGTTTATCATAATGGGTAAAAGAAGAAAAAGTTCTTGAGGTTCATTGAAATCAACAAATATTCGGATGGGGCACTCTACATGATAAAGATTCGACTGACTGAAAAGACAAGACTGGATGAACAGAAAAGGTGCCTCTGAAGGATAAGGAGAAAGTCTTGATCAACGAAGCTTTGAAATCCATACAAGATCGACAGGATTACCGGGATTCACTAAGAAGGTTTGAGATCATTTTTGGAATCAGAAAGAAATACATTCCACCAGAGCAGCTTAGAGGATGAAGCTTAATTGGCTCACTTGAATACAAAGGGGGAGAATGTTAGTGTTCATTTAATGTTGTATTCAAGTTGAGGGACTAAACATGTAACTTGTAGATCTAGGTATAAAAGGCGTAGATCTCCTTGCTTTTGAAGTACACTTTCACTTTACATATCATTTTAATATTTCTCTCAGTGAGATTTCTCTCTACACTTTGTAACTAATCTTTGAAGATCAATAAGAGATGAATGGATTGAATCATAGATCTTGTTCATATTACTTGTATCTTGGGATCACATCCACACATCTTCATTCCATCACAGTCTATGGGTTGTATTTCGGGTTGACCCGAGTATCGTGACCCAAATTGTTTGACTCCATATTTTGTGTTTGGTCATCGATCATATGTTAAACAAAGAAATGTGTATTTCTTTTCCCTTTTAGATGTTTGCCCTAAACTTGTTGGACCATGTTTTGGTCAAAGGCTTTTTAGGCCTCTCAAAGGTAAACCCTCGTTTTATACGATTGAACTTTTGATGATTATCGGCCAAGTTTTCAATCTTCGGTCACCGTTGGCTTTGAGCCACAGTCATGGAGTTTTTCCCTATCTTTAGTTGGGCTTCGTCGTTTAAAACTTGTTTTTGGTCGATGCCCTATTTTGGGAGTTGGGCCTGGGCTAGTAGGCCCAAGTTCTGTTTTGGTTCGAAAATTTTATCGTCCTAAAATTCTCGTTATGAAAATTCTTTTCGAATTTTTCCAATTTAAATTGGCTTTTATATATGTTTATATAATTAACCAATATTGTTAATTTTATGTTTAAAATTATCATACGGGTTAGTAACCCACGTTTAAAGGGGATAGGGTCGATTTTAAGTTTTAATTTGCTATATAATAATTTGTTCACTTTAATTGGCTATTTTAATTATGTTAGTTAAAGTTATGGCCAATATGTTTATTTTATGCTTAAAATAATTATTGGATTTATTTTATGTTTAAAATGATAGTATACGGTTTGCCCCGAAAGACCCGTGGTTGATTTGTTTTATGTTTGGAAAATTAAAATGTATTAATTGCATGGGATGTAATTTTAATTTTAAAATTTCTAGATAGGTTCAATTGTAAAATAGATAGGATACTTTTGTATTTTCTATTTTAAGTTGTAAATCCAACCCGAAGATGGAGTATCAAGATATCAAGACGGAGTCCCTGGAGTTCACCAAGATGGCGAGGCTAGTGGGAGCTTGAAGACGTCCTTAGAAAGACCGTGGTAGTTGTGTTGGCTCACAACACCGTATTAGGGGCAAAACCGTATATTATCTGTTATGGTTGTTTGCATTTCATTTATTTTATTGCTTCATTATTGTTATAATTGTTACAAGCATTTTTAAAATAAAATCAAATGCAAAATAAATTTTAAATCGGTAATTAAAATATGATATTTTAAAATTGATATATTAATCAAAATGAAACCGATTTAATTGGATGAACTTTTAAAACAAGGTTTTAAGAACGAGGTTTTAAAATCAAAACGTTTTAAAAGACATAGAATGTTTTCTAAAATTAAGCCTTTTCAAAATGTAAACTAAACGCCACCCATTTAAGGTACTTGTCGAGCTTACCGGATTTCGGTGTGGTAAGTGCCTAGCCAATCATATCGGATGATTGTGGTGTAAGACAAGGTGCCAAGATAACGAGATTTAAGTGGAAAGTCGCCTAGCCATTCACTTAAATAGTCGTATTTTGGACGACTGATCCCAATAAACCCTAAGTTGAGATTTTAGGTGGATCATGATACCTTAGTATGGTTAGTTTACATGGAAATATCATAGAAAGTGCCTAGCCATCTATGAGTATTTTCAAAGCGTTAAAGTGGGATTAAACGTGTCAAATTCAATATATGATATATTGAATAGAATCCCACGACATCTAAGAGTTATGTTGAACATAATTGGATGATGCCTACCTAAATAGCCTAATTCCATAGACAGTGAATTGACCATTTATGGAAGTAGGTGAAATATGGATCTTAGCTCAAATCAAATGATTTTGAAAGGTTAATTCATTTATTTGAGATATTAAAGTTACTAAAATTGTTTTGTAGATGTCTGCTAACACCTCCAACCAAATTACAAACCCAAACGATTTATCTCAATTTACGTTACGGTCAATCCTTTATACGGATAAACTGAATGGTACGAACTTCGTCGATTGGTTTCGTTTCTTGAGGATTGTCCTTAAACATGAAACGAAGTTGTACGTTCTAGAAAACCCCCTTCCAAACGCTCCTGCCATAAATGCTTCAGCTGAAGATAGAACTGCTTATGATAAGCATCTCAATGACTCACTGGATGTTAGCTATTTGATGCTTGCATCCATGACTCCCGAGCTTCTAAGGGAACATGAAGACATGCCTGCATGGGATATGATATCCTCTTTGAAATCCATGTTTCACTTATAGGCAAGGCAAGAGAGGTTTGATACGGTCAGGGTATAGCATGCCTGTGTGATGACTGAGGGTTCATCTATCAGTACCCACGTTTTGAAAATGAAAGGGTACATTGACCGATTAACCCATTTTGGATACCCACTAGATCAAGAATTAGGAATCGATATGGTTCTTAATTCTTTAACAAAATCATATGATCAGTTCGTTTTGAACTATAATATGAATGGTTTGGAGAAAACTCTCACAGAGCTTCACGACATGCTTAAAACTGTTGAGAGCAGTATGAAATCCAAGTTGGATTTATCCGAACCAAAACAGGACTTGATGATCAAGTCTAAAAGTGGGATAATCAAGAAGAATAGGGGAGTTACCAAGGGTAAAACAAAAGTTGGAAGCTCTAACAAAATAATAGGCAAAGGAAAGATTCCTGAAGATGCAGTTTGCTTCAATTGCAACCAGAAGGGACATTGTAAGAGAAACTTTCCTGCCCTATTGGCAGAAATGAGGAAGAAGAAGGCTAATGAAGCCGAAACTTCAGGTATGTTTACCATTGATTTGTTCACTTCTGACTAGGTATTAAGAATTGGGTATGATACTCATAATTAATACTACTTTTCAGAAAGAAAGAAGTGAAGAAAAGATGAAACCAGACCAGATGGAGCTAAGTTAGCTGGTGTTGCTCAAAAAGACATATTGTTGGTGTTTAAATAGAAAACATGGGGTATTGTTGGAACATAGTGAAATCACGAGAAACCTTGTCCCACATAGGAGCCAAGGCAACAATTGGAACACTTAATAAACACAAACCAAAGAGCATTAAATGAATCATTTAATTGCTTGGGCTTGGAATGTAGTGTTCTTAGTGGGCTCTCTTTGACTTATATATATATTAAATGTCAGAGATTGGGCTTTGGTCTTTGGGGCTCTTGGGGTCTCGATGGGGTCGAGATTCATCGATCGCAGCAACAGTAGGTGGTGCGGTTCACGGCTCGACCCGAGTCGCGGGAACACCCGCGCGAGACACTGAAGTGTTCGTGAAACAGAAACCGGCGTGCCTTTTCCCTCTAGTTTTATGACACGAAAATTACCCTCCAAATTCTGCAAGTTTGTTTTACACATTCATGAAACATATTATCAATTCGATGGAATTGGATTGACGTGCATCAATCCAATTAGATAGTTGTATCTTCAAGACGACGTCCGATCACCAACGCACGATTGGTGGCGAAAGTTCATCTTAGGACACTGCTCTACGCAGACCTCTATCTGAAGATTCTCTCTAGAAGATTCAATTCCACCGTTAAGGTTCTATTTCTGTCCCCAATCTTGGTTCAATTTCTGTTAATTTTCCTTTTATAGTATTATGTTTTGTTGATCGTTGGATTGGTTCTAACAATCTAAGACGAAATTTGTTTCTAGATAATAGAAACAAATGGATCAATCAACGATGTTGAAAAACCACATTGAAAAACCCAAAAATTCAAGGGTTCGGATTTCAAATGTAGGCAACAGAAGATGCTATTTTACTTGGCCACATTGCGGGTATCAAATGTTCTCACGGAACAGGCACCAACAAACCCGCCTGCAAGTGAAGGACAAAACGTTCATACCACTAGACAACTTGCGGAATTTCAAGGGACTGTTGATAATTGGTCAAACAATGAATATAGTTGTCGAAACTATATTTTAAATGCCTTGGATGATTCCTTATATGACATATACTCCACATGCAATACTGTAAGAGAGATATGGGAATCATTGCAGACCAAATACAAGACGCAAGTGGCGTGCTCTAAGAAATTTGCGGTGGGAAAGTTTCTGAACTTCAAAATGAGTGATTCTCGTTCTGTTGTAAAAAAAGTGGAAGAAATTCAAGTCATGGCTCATGAACTCGATGTGGAAGGTATGGGTTTGAATCCTAACTTTTTGGTTAGTTCCATCATTGAAAAAATGCCTCCTACTTGGAAGGATTTCAAGTTGTATCTTAAACATCTAACTGAAGATCTGACCTTTGATCAACTTGTATTGAAAATCCGAGTCGAGGAGGACAATAGAAAAAGGGAAAAGGCAGATGCAATCTCCTTGGAGCCCAACGTCAATATGGTGACGGGAAAATCATCCAAAGAGAGGTTCAACAACGAACGTTTTCTGAAAAATAAAGGTAAAAGTCCTATGATGAAACATCCATTTAACTCTAAAAATCCCCTATCTCCCCTCAAACGACCTTTCAAAAAGCAAATCATACTATGTTGGGTATGCGGAAAGGGTGGTCATAGAGCCAAAGATTGTCGTTTCAAAAGAAATCAAGGAGGAGGAAACAGAGGTGCTGGACCGTCCAATCAAGCAAATCTTGCTGATTCAGAAAACAGGTTTGTTGGCGTGATCGAGACAAATATGGTGACCAATGTTGTTGATTGGTGGCTCGACACGGGAGCATCTAGGCACATATGCAACTGCCGTGATCTGTTTACAACCTACATGAAAGTCCACAACGAGGAACCAATGTTCGTGGGGAATGCTACTACAACAAAGGTGGAAGGGAAAGGAAGCGTGACTCTCAAACTCACTTCCGGGAAAGAGCTTTTGCTCTCAAATGTCTTACATGTACTTGAAATAAGCAAGAATCTGATTTCTGGCCCCATTCTTAGCAATAAGGGGTTCAAAGTTGTAATAGAATCAGACAAATTTGTCATCACCAAGGGTGGTGTCTATGTTGGAAAGGGCTACCTCCACGAGGGGTTGTTTAAGCTTAGCACTATAAATAACCATGCTGTAAATATCCATGCTACTGATATGAATAAAACAAAATCAGACCCTAGTGCTGCTGCTTCTATGTACATGATAGACTCACCTTACTTGTGGCATTCTTGATTAGGACATGTTAATTTTCGTTCCTTACAAAGGATGATGAATCTTAACATGTTACCTAAGTGTTCAATGAGCAAAATGACAAAATGTGAGACTTGTGTAGAATCAAAATACTCAAGTCACCCCCACAAATCTGTTGAGAAATCCAATGAAGTGCTTGGTTTAATACATACGGACTTGTGTGATTTTAAAGCAACTCCGACTAGAGGTGGGAAAAACTATTATATATCATCTATAGATGATTGCAGTAAATTTTGTTATGTTTATTTGATTCATACCAAAGACGAGGCTCTCAACATGTTTAAAACTTACAAAGCCGAAGTTGAGAACCAACTCAACAAGAAGATCAAAATTCTAAGGTCTGATAGAGGAGGGGAGTACGAATCCAATGACTTTGCTGAATTTTGCTCTTCTCATGGTATTGTGCATCAAACCACGGCACCCTATACTCCCCAACAAAATGGGGTTGCCGAACGGAAGAACCGAACTTTAAAGAACATGATAAACTCAATGTTGATCACTTCTGGGGCTCCACACAGATTATGGGGTGAAGTCTGTCTTACTGCAAATATGATATTAAATAGAATTCCACATAAAAAGAGTAATCAATCTCCATACGAATTTTAGAAAGGTAGATTACCTACCTTCAAAAGGATGAAAGTATGGGGTTGCTTAGCGAAAGTTCAGGTCCCTCTACCAAAGAGGACTAAGCTTGGACCGAAGACTATAGACTACATATACCTTGGTCCAGCCAAGAACAGTGCAGCCTATCGGTTTTTGGTGCATAAATCACAAGTTGAGGATGTGCATACTAACACAATTATAGAATCTGCAGAAGCAGAATTCTTTGAAACATCATTTCCGTATAAAGACAAAGAAAAGTCTACAATTATTCCAATCAAAAGGAGAAATGATAAGATTGCACATCAATATGAATTAAACCCAAGTACGAACCCATCCGGGGAAGGAACTTCTCAGTTTCAGAAAGACATTGAACCTAGAAGAAGTAAACGTGGGAAATAGCCAAAGATTTTGGACCAGATTATATGACCTTCAATGTGGAAGGTGATCCTTTATCTTATAAGGCAGCTATGGACTCTTCTGAGGCTCCTTATTGGAAAGAAGCCATACTAAGTGAGATAGATTCCATTATACAAAACAATACATGGAAATTGGTGGATCTCCCTCCGGGACACAAACCAATAGGCCATAAATGGATCTTCAAAAGGAAATTGAGACCTGATGGAACGATAGAAAAATACAAGGCTCGTTTGGTAGCCAAAGGATACCGTCAAAATGAAGGTCAAGATTTCTTTGACACTTATTCTCCGGTGACGAGAATAACCTCGATAAGAACCTTGATGGCTATTGCAGCGATTCATAAATTGGAAATACACCAAATGGATGTTAAGACTGCATTCTTAAATGGTGAATTGGATGAAGAGATTTATATGCAACAACCCGAAGGGTTTGTTGTAAAAGGGCAAGAGCATAAAGTCTGCAAATTGGTTAAGTCCCTATACGGACTTAAGCAAGGTCCAAAGCAATGGCACGAAAAGTTTGACCACACACTTCTATCTCAAGGATTTTATATAAATGAGTGTGATAAATGTGTGTATGTGAAACAATATAAGAATGCATATGTAATTATATGCCTCTATGTGGATGACATGCTCATCATGGGGACCAAGATGGATATAATCAATCAAACTAAAAAGATGCTGTACTCCTCATTTGATATGAAAGACTTGGGAGTGGCAGATGTGATCTTAGGTATCTAGATCCACAGAAATTCTGTAGGTTACATTCTTTCACAGTCCCACTACATTGAAAAGGTCCTTAAGAAATTTGGACATTATGATGATAGACCTGTCGTTACCCCTTTTGATCCTTCTATGAATCTCAAGAAGAATCAAGGAGATAGTATATCATAATTAGAGTATACTCAAGTTCTTGGTAGCCTGATGTATATCATGAACTGTACTACACCGGATATTGCCTATCGGTGAGCAGACTAAGTCGTTACTCACACAATCCGGGTAAAGATCATTGGTATGCGCTAGTACGAGTACTTCGATACCTTAAACATACAATACACTATGGTCTACATTATACAAAATATCCTCCCGTGTTAGAAGGGTATTGTGATGCAAACTGGATATCCAACAATTCAGAAAGCAAATCCACAAGCGGATATGTATTTACACTTGGTGGAGCAGCGGTATCATGGAAGTCTTCAAAACAAACAGTGAACACCCGCTCAACAATGGAAGCTGAGTTTGTTGCCTTAGATAAAGCCGCTAAAGAATCTGAATGGCTCAAGAAAATTCTTGAAGGAATACCGTTATGGCCAAAGCCTGTCACTGCTATATGTATACATTGTGATAGCATGGCTGCTCTAACACGAGCAAAGAACCAGATTTACAATGGCAAATCTAGACATATCAGGCGACACCATAACACAATAAAAGACTTGTTGAAGAATGGAATAATCTCCATTGATTATATAAAGTCAAAGGCAAACATCGCAGATCCTTTGACAAAAGGCCTAAATAGAGAACAAGTCATATTTACATCGAGGGGAATGGGCCTAAAGCCAATACAAGAGTCACTCCTTGGCGGAAACCTAACCTAGCAATAATGGAGATCCCATGGCCTAGGTTCAATAGGCCAACTAGTTGAGGAAGACTCAAGAATCTCAAACACAAGGTATGCCTATTCCTATGATGATTTAAATTGTGTTTTTCTGTAGAAGATTAAGGGTTGAATATTTTATTCTTAATAATGTCAATAGCTCTTACAGTGGAATACTACGGAATGTTCCTGATTGACATTACCTATATGAGATTGGTGTGAGGTCGCATCTTTGAGAACCTAGATGGCTACGTTCTCTAAAAGTCTCATGAAGGAAGGATCTTATTCATGACCGAAACGAACACAACCATAAGAATAGATATACGTATAGATATGATGTATGTGATACCTATTGTCTAGATTTACTATACAAAGTGGTTAGTTCAAGACTAATGTTCACTACACACAAAGTAAATCCGATTTGTATTCACTATGGACGGTTCAAGTCCAAAAGACACATTTCCCGATTAACATCATGTTTAGCTTCATGAATAGTAAAATAATTTCTATGTTTATTATCTTATTTTCTATTCAAATGTGGGGTATTGTTGGTGTTTGAATAGAAAATGTGGGGTATTGTTGGAACTTAGTGAAATTATGAGAAACCTTGTCCCACATAGGAGCCAAGGCAACAATTGGAACACTTAATAAACACAAACCAAAGAGCATTAAATGTATCATTTAATTGCTTGGGCTTGGAATGTAGTGTTCTTAGTGTGCTCTCTTTGACTTAAATATATATATATATATATATATATATATATATATATATATATATATTAAATGTCAAAGATTGGGCCTTGGGCCTTGGTCTCGATGGGGTCGAGATTCATCGATCGAGGCAACAGTAGGCGGCGCGGTTCACGACGCGACCCGAGTCGCAGGAACACCCGCGCGAGACACTGAAGTGTTCGTGAAACAGAAGCCGGCGCGAGTGGCGGGGTGGCTTGAGCCGGGCCATCGACAGCGCGAGGGTCTGTCCCTTCAACCAACAGTGCTTGGCGCGCTTCTTCGTGCGGGTTGACTCGCACTAGCATCCGCGCAGGCCTCTGTTGCAGTTTCTGGTAGTTTCTTTCGGTTAAGGGTGTTAGTCTATAAATATCCCCTTTTCCCTCCAGTTTTATGACACGAAAATTACCCTCCAAATTCTGCATATTCGTTTTACACATTCATGAAACGTATTATCAATTCGATGGAATTGGATTGACGTGCATCAATCCAATTAGATAGTTGTATCTTCAAGACGACGTCCGATCACCAACGCACGATTGGGGGCGAAATTTCTTCTTAGGACACTGCCCTACGCAGGCCTCTATCCGAAGATTCTCTGTAGAAGATTCAATTCCACCGTTAAGGTTCTATTTCTGTCCCTAATCTTGGTTCAATTTCTGTTAATTTTCTTTTTATAGTATTATGTTTTGTTGATCGTTGGATTGGTTCTAACACATATGATATGAACTTTTGAACGATCTTACATTAACACTTAGCAAGTTTATTAATGTACCTAGTATCACAAGGATCTTAGTTTCATTTTCTCAAATTACAACAAAACGAAGTATTTATGTTTTCAAGAAATAAATTTTATCTCAATAAATGTTTTTATGAAATTAATAGTTGTAATTATAAATCAGCATATTGAATTAAGCAGGGCTTAATTCAGACCTATTTGTGACACTTAAACACATAACCAAACTCCAGACGGACGGAGGGTTGGAATCATGTATGATTCACGTGATAAATATGTATATTGTTGGTCAAGAAGACAAAATGACATTTCCCCTTTGGGGTCACAAGAACTAATAGGAGTGATCCATACTGATGTATGTGAGTCTCAAAGTTCAGTCACAAGACACAGTCATTACTACTTCATAACACTCTACTAAGTCTAGTAGATATGGGTATGTTTACCAAAAGAGAGGAAATGTGAAAGCTTTGATTTTTCAAAGAGTTTAAAAAGAAGTAGTAAATATACTTGGCAAAGATAAAGATGCTTCAGTCAGATTGAGGTTATGAGTATCCAAGCCAAGAGATCATCCTAGAGTTTGGGATTGTATCCCAAATGACTTCTCCCGGAACACCGCATCTTAATGGTGTGTCAAAAGGAGAAATAGAATCTTGTTGAACATGATTCACTCTATGGTGGGTCTCACGAATCTGCCTAAAAGAGTTTTTTGAGGATGTTTCTTAGAAACGACTACCCAATACTAAAATTATGCATCAACCAACAAGGACCAATAAAACCTATTCTCAAAGTATGGATTGGGAAGATCCCAAAGTTGTCATATATGAGAATATGGGGTAGTAATGCTTAAAATAAGCATGAAGCTTCTGGGAAGCCTGAGTAAAAGGTCTGATATGTACATCTTTATAAAATATCCAATTGGATATCTTCCAGCGAGAACAAAAGTTTTGTTGAGCACCATAATGAGTTCTTAAAAAATGATTTTCTGACAAGAATCAAAGTGGGGAGACACAGTAGGTCTTGAGGAAATTCAAGAACCACAAAGATGGTACAATGGTTGACACTGACAAACAACAAGTTGTTGAGCTTCAAAAAGTTGTTGAAAATAAGCGACGAGATGCAAAAACAATCCGAAGATCGTATTACTTATGATTACTGATAAATGGCAAGATGCCATGTAGATTGATGTTAAATCCACATTCCTCAAAAGGGAACTTTGAGCGAGGACGTATACAAGGCTTTAAAACATCAAACCTAAAATTGCAAGTTGCAAAAGGTCCAGTTATGGATTAGGATAATCATCTCGTAATTAAAATCTTGTATATACAAGAAGGTCAGTGGGAGCATAATAGTATTCTAGATCATCAGAAATGACATTCTAGTGTTTGAAGGTGTAAAAACCTAACTAAGGAAGTATTTCATGATAAAGGATCTAAGAGACAATTCCTTGGTGTAAAGATCTATTGTTATAGATCAAAGTGCTTAATTAGATTAAGCCAACAGTACATACATTGACAAAATCTTAAGACACTTCAAGATGAAGGGGTTATAAGAAAGGAGGTTTGTCAATAGTACATGAACCGAATAAAGGGTGTTCCCATGCTTCGGCCATTGGTTCAAACATATACACCATGTTTATGTACTAAGAGACCGGACATCTCGTATGCCTTAAGCATGACGATAAGATTTTAGTCAGACTCAAGTGATGCTCACTTTATAGCAGTAAAGAACAAACTGAAGTATCTAAGAAGAACTAAAGATATGTTCTTACCGCACAATGGTTAGGAAAGATATCCGTGTGTCTTGGGATACACAGATGCTAGTTTCCACACTAACCATGATGAATAAAATTGTAGTAAGAGATATATATATAGAATGGAGGTAATATAAGTTGTGAGAGCTTAAATGCACATTTATTTATAAATCTTATTTATCATGATGTTCATGGTAGTCCCATAGGTTTAAATCTTTCTAATTAAGAATTTTAGTCAACTTTAAATTTTGGAACATTAAACAGTTATGTTTTACAATGTGATATGGCATACTGGGTATGAGCATATACATTAAACACTACTGTGTTCTTTATTAGCATGTTTAAGTATCCATAAACAAATATGATGTTCATATTGTTTAGAACCGTCCTTGATCGATTATTACCAAGGGACTGGTAATAAATCAAGATCATTGTGAAGTTTGGTCATAGTCCAAGTTGGAAGTGCACTGGGTGCAACCAGAGTCACATGCGTTTTTCGATGCACAAAGCGTTGGACAAGACCCACGGTCAGGATCACCTCATAGATCGGCGTTATAAAGTAAGTCCTGAGATAGTAAAACACTCTTTTATCCTCAGACCTGAGATGTGCATTAGGACCTAATGCACAACCAGTGTTATACTTTGATATTGTCTAACGTTACCTTTTACCGGGTAGCCATAAGGGCTATGTTGGGTATAACACGAATTGTGTAGTTAGTCGTGTACATGCAACATGGGATTTGCTCCTCTCAAGATGAGAGAGATATTTATGAGCCCCTCGATGACATAGCTTGATTTACATGCATGAACAAGTGGATTAGTTGGACTAATGGCACTTCTATAATCAAATATGCTGGGATCGAGAAACATAATCTTTGAACTATAAAGGATGAGATAGATCTATGTCTTAAGTTCAAAACAAATATCGTGAGGCAAACGGATAATGAATGATTCTACTATGTGATTGATTGACTCAATCAAAATTTCCCGAAGACAAAATCACATTTACATAGCCTTGGGGGCGGTGACGTGTTGCTAGACGCTTACCACCGTCTGTGTTACTGTGTATCGTGTCCAAGTGGGAGATTGTAGGTTACTATATGCCCACGACACGTGTCACACGGAGATGCTACCAATGAGTATGTAAACCTAAAGGGTCGCACACAAAGAACATGTTTGCTTCCATTAGAAAGAAACCCGTTAAAGTCATGTTTGACAGTTAAATAGTTATTCTTGGAAGAATAACTAAATAATATGTGTAAAATGTAATTATAATAATTACAGGGTTCTATCTATAAATATGAATAATTATCTTTTAGATAAATATAATTATTATTTAGATAATTTTTGAGATAATTATCCAGATAATTATTCGAATTCAAATGATTTGAATTCAAATAATTACAGATAGACATAAATCCTATTTACTGTCAATATAAATAGGATGTCAGGTCATTTGTTTTATGATGACCAATTCGATTCTCTGAATCCGAATTATACATACACACATATTTTGAATTAGGGGTTCTTTTGGGCTAGCACTCGGTGGAATACGCGTGTTCGTGTGTGGATACCGTTAGAGGAAATATGCGTTGATTTCTTAGTGTCCCGATCGTTCAACCACAACAGATCCCAAAAGGTACAATTCTAAACACCCTATGGTGTGGTATGTTATTAGTTAATTAAATGCACCAATGGATCCAATTGGGTTTTGTTTTAGAAAAGTTTTCTATAATTTTGTAACCAAATTATTTTACTTCCGCTGCGTTTAACGGTTACGAATCGCATCAAACCCAACAGGATTCATGATGACAAATCTTTTGCTTCTGTGGCAGTGGAACCAAGGGATGGTTACCACAGAAGATGGGTACAACAGAAGGCTCTTCTAAAGAGGAGTTTTTGCCAAAATAAATCTAGCCTAGATAAGTCTTTTTGTAACAAGAAGTCTGTTTCTAGGAGAGATTACTTTCATAAAGCCTATGTACCCATTTTTCATGAATTCAATGAGAATTTTAAGCAAGTTGCATCTAATGTTCATTATTGTGATTGTTTTGAGCTCATGTTCCAATTAAAAAATCATTTCTCTAGTCCATACTGTTTCCTCTCGAGACCCAAAGCCAAGAATACAAAATTCAAGGGTCAGAAGAAACAAAATGGTTCTTCTGTGAAAGAAGTTAAGACCAGACCAAAGGATGCTAAGGAAACCTCTAAGACTCCTAACAAAAGTGGACCCATTTGGAAATGGGTACCTAAATCTCTCTAAATATGTTGCAGAAGTAGTATGTGCCCATATGGTACCTAGACTCCGGGTGCTCTAGGTACATGACTGGCGACAGAGGTCTACTCTCCTCATACAAAGAAAAACTCGGAGGAGGTTCAGTAACCTTTGGGAATAACAAGAAAGGATTCATAAGAGGCTATGGAGTAATTGCCAAAGAATATGTAAAAGTGTCTAAAGTTGCATATGTGGATGGCCTCAAGCACAATTTACTAAGTGTTAGCCAACTCTGTGACACTGGCGTTGATGTGAAATTCAAAAGAACATATTGCTCTCTGCTAGGAGAAGATACGGACATAGAGTTGTTAAAAGCCGAAAGAAGAGGTGATCTGTTGGGACTAAATCATGTTGAATAGAAGTTCAGGGTATTTATTGTTAATGTTTAATTTGGGCTGAATCATGTAATGGGCCATGGGCCAGAATAGTTTAGTCCTAGATATAAATATGTTTATTATCCTTAGAAAAAAGGTTAATCGAGTTAATCATTCATATCGTTACTATTGTAATCTCTCTGAAGGTTAATCAAAGTCATATGGATGATAAGTTTAAATCATTCTGATTGATTCTATTCTATTGATTTCTACTGTGTAAGCACTATTCTAGAACTCATAATTGGTATCAGAGCATACGGACGATTCGATTCAAAGCATTCAAAAGGTTTCTAGCAATGTTTCTTGAATTTTAGTCGACTGTGTTCTTGAGGATTCATAATATCATATTTTGATTTCTCATAAATTGTTTGATTATGTGCATTCCATTCGATTAGTACTGTTATCGTTAGCGATTCTGCAAATTTTTACTGTCCAATTCGATCGTTTGAATAGTTTTAAGCAAAATCAAGTCTACAAGTTTTTGGTCTCTGCTCATTCTAAAAATCCAATTTTTCTATCAAAATCTTGTTAGTTTGCTTCAAAATCGATTAGGGTATTGTTAGTTTTGTGTTTTGTTAGGTTTCTAATCTTTCAGGAGCGATTTTCGCAACCCTAGTCGCATCTCTATCGATTTTGCTCTTCACAACCGCAGTTACCGGATACATCAGCCGCACTTTCCGGAACTTCGCAAACCTTCCTGGGTAAGTTCTCTATTTTCTTCGTCACTTACCGGACAAAACTACCGGTAACCAAAAGTTCCCGGAAACTCCAAGTATCCGGGTAACTCAAAGTTCCCGGTTAAGTCTCTATCCGGTAAGTGCCTACTACCCGGATACTCTATCCGGATTCATCCGTTTCCGGTAAGTACATTGTCTTCCGGTAAGTATTTTTCATTTGGTAACTTTACTTTCCGGTAAGTAGCCTCATCCGGTAACTACTCTCTATTCGGTAAGCTTATTTTATCCGGTAACCCAGTGTTATCCGGTAACTTTAGTTTATCCGAATACTTCTGCTATCGGAACAAATCACACACATCTGATCCGGACACTTCCTGTAAGATCCCACATTGGTTGGGGAGGGGAACAAATGTTTCCTTATAAGAGGGACTTGATACCTCCCCTATCAGACGCGTTTTAAAACCGTGAGTCTAGGTGTGTGGACATAGCGGAAAATATCTGGTACGGTTGGCCTGGGATGTTACAGATGGTATCAGAGCCGGGAACCGGACTGGTGTGCCAGCGAGGACGCTGGGCTCCCAAGCGGGGTGGATTGTAAGATCCCACATTGGTTGGGGAGGGGAACAAAGGTTGCCTTATAAGGGACTTGATACCTCCTCTATCACACGCGTTTTAAAACCGTGAGTCCAGGTGTGCGGACAAAGCGGACAATATCTGGTACGGTTGGCCTGGGATGTTACAGATGGTATCAAAGCACAGCTTAAGCGAATCGAACACATTTCGGTGTGTTTGAACTCAAATTTGCGGCTCGGGATTTTCTTTTCTTTTAAAATTTTTGAGAAAAAAAAAGAAAGGAAAAGTATGTTTTAGAAACGGTGACCGGAGGCGCAGTGTGTACAGTCAGTCGATGCCAAGGGAAAAGGTAAAGTACTTAGTGTAATTTATTGCTTTCTAGAACATAGGAGTATGTATGCTAGACTGCTTGATGCTTATTACACTGAACTGTATGTTTGTTACTTGCTGGTAGGAATTTATGCTAGACCTGATAGGTTGTTAAGTGAATGGGTTATAAGTTGTATGCAGTAGGAACCAAATAGCCTTAGAATGTTGGATTTAGTTCTATTGCGCAACTCTTGTTTGAGTCTAACCGTTGTAGGATAGAATCTTTTATTCGAATGTCTATCTGATTTCACACTGTATGCAACTGTGCATTCGCGAGGTGACTCGTCATGACTAGTGGAGATTTCGTTATAGCAAGGGTAGTGGGATGGGGTGAATTTCCTAGTGAACTAGGAAGAGTATTGACATATGCTGGTACGGGCATATGGGTTAAACTGTCGGCAGGGAACTACTTGGGCACTTCGGGATGGGACTCGAAACGAGTAAGGATAGGTGTGGAAGGTAGTAGTAGAGCTCCTACTATCTGAAGCACAGGATCCGTGCTCGAGTCGGGGAAAGTCACAGGGAATCCGAGGAGTTGAGTGTGAGCGTAGTTAGCAGGATTTAGTGTGTGCTAATAGCTCGTTGTATTAATTACCCAGAATGGACATCACAAGGAGGAACAACAATGCTGAATCAGATGTTGGTACTGGAGTTTCGGCCGAGAGAGATTCGTGAGATGATTGCGGCTGAGGTGACTCGTGCTATTGGGGAGGTGTTAAGGCCAAAAATCGCACCAAAGGGACAACTTAAGGTCGATGTGGACTTAATCAACTAAAGAAAGGATCTTTCGACGAGACGTGCAACAAGGGAAAAAATAAACGAGACAAGGGATTTGATGACGCAGGAAAAACCTCAATCGAGGAAAAAACCTGCGGAGGACAGTGGGTCTCGTCGCTGCACTATGGTCGCCAATCAGGGACGACGTCCTTGGTACTAGCGTCGGTCGTACGATGATTACAATACAAATGAAGGAAATACTTCGAAATGTAAAGTACAAGTGTTTAAACGTGAAAACAGGTGTTTGTCGTGTGTGAATACAAAGTGTAAACTGTTGGTCGAGGGTTGTTCTCGTGCGTCGAGAACAGTTCTTCGAGTGTTCTTGAATTCGCTGTAAGATTCTGGCTTTCAATACTTAATCTCCAGAGTTTAAATGTTCTTTGCTATGAGTTTGGATGATTTTCTCTGCTGTGTGGTGATGTTTGCTGGAGTGTACTGGATGTTAACTGATGTCCCTTGAAATGAAGCTTTAGCTTGTCTTTTATAGCCTTCGCGTCATTAATTAACTCCATTAATGATTCGATCAACGGCTACAACGGCTGGAAACGGTCATCGGAGTGATTATCCATGATGATCTTCGTCCGTTACGGTTATCGATCGTTGATGGTTGCGTCGGTTATATCCGTTACTCTTTAATGACTTTGACTCCTGCATTAAACACTTAACAAACGTAACAGTCAAGGTTAACGTTAGCTTTGGTCGAAGGTGCGATGATCTTACTCGACGGTCGTACGGGTCGGGCGATATTATGGTCGAGCATCATGGGGTACGTACGACTTACCTTTTACAGGCGATGACGGATGTTTTCTGGGTTCTAGTCGGGACCTAATCTTAATACAAGATTTGGATCATGACGTGTGTCATATCTGCCCCGGTCGTGGTCGTACGACGTGATTTTTTTGCCCAAACAGTTTGCCCCCAAAATTTGAAGAAGGATAGCAAATCCAAGTTTTAAATTTTGTCAGTCGAAAAAATATGACAAGTGATGGAAATTACCTTAGTTACCTTGGGACTAGGCTGGTCCGCTCCTAACTGAACGAGAAGTCGAAAGGAGAATGAGGTCGTGACATCATGCTGACGTATGATGATGCTTACCAGCTGTCAATGCCAGGTGTTGGTGATTTACTGGGGCATATGAAAGTCGGGGATGCGTGTCCATTTTTTGAAGGGCTCGACCTATCACGATTTCATGCATAAATAGAGATCAAAATGGATTGCTTTCGAAAAGTCATCTTTACCAGAATATCGACTTTTTCCAAATCTTCGGTGACTGATGATCTTCCGTGGGTTATGATATCCAAATCGATGTCGATGTTGGTTGCGATAGACGCGATGTCCGTGGATTCTGCGCACCTGGCGACGATGTTTTCTGCTACCACGTCGACCCTTTCGTCGGCCGACAGGGGTGAGGGTGTAAAGACGGGAGAGAATGATGGGGATTTTATGGAGATCAACTTTGCGTTGTCTTCATCCCTCTGGATTGACTATGTCCTCGTCAGGACGAAGTCGCTCCCGCTTCTAGGGAAATATCAGCTCTTATATTTCAAGGAGCATTTTCCAGGGATCTCTATCGAAGAGATTGGACTGCGTTTAGCCGTACTGGCGTCTTTCGTAAGTTCTTCTTTCGAAACCTGTGTTACCGATGTTTATTCCTTCGCTGAGTGTTTTGCTAATACGTTCCTTTCGTAATTGTGCAGACGTTTTTGTTTTCCTTCACTAAACACGCGAGGAAACTGGAGGTGTTGGAGTGGAGGTCGATTGTCGAAGAGAAGATATTCCTTCCTCCAATCTTAAGGGCCACATTCTCGGAACGCCATGGCGCGAAAGGTTGGGAGACAACTCTGTCTATACTCGTTTGATCCTTGCATTAGTTCTTCGGGATTGATAGGATTTCGAAGATCGAGATTTTTGAACAGAGCCTGCCATCGACATGCTTCTTAGTTCTAGGGTGGATTTTTGGGTTTACGAGCTAGACTTTTTATGTTCGGATTGTCGGTATGCAACGACTTTTGACTTTGTATTTACTTGTCCGACTAGCAGTCGTTCATATGTAATCGTTTAGCGAAGTTCCTTCTTTTGCTGAACTCGTGTCGTGGATAAATGTAATATTGATCATAAGATTCGTTAAGTATGAAATAAACGGAGGATCGTGCGACTTAGGATTTTATTGCAATGTAAAGGTTGAAACATAAATCATGTATTTGGACCCAAATATATATCATCGATGTGTTTAGAACATACAAAGTATTTCTAAGTTCCAGAGACTTAGATCGAGGGATCGTTTAGACCTTACGTGTGACTATATCGTATGATGAAACTTTAGAATGTATGCCCCTGTGATCAAACAATCGATTCATGCACTTGTATACTCACGTTGTGCGTTCTTGCGATAAAGTTTGTTAGAGGTTGGTCGTGGTTTTACCAACGATTTTGCAGTGCTTACCGTTGTGCTGAAAGCTTTGTATGCTAGGAAGTCGATCTTAAAAGAAATATTTTTTTCAAATGCGTCGCATTCCAACTTCGTGGGATTTCCTGATCGTCGAGGGTTCGAAGTCGATAGGCTCCTTTACCAACGACTTCGGAGATACGATAGGGACCTTCCCATCTGGTAGAAAGTTTACCTGCGTTGAGTTCCTGGGTATTTGGGAATACTCGACGGAGGACGTAATCGCCTTCTTGAAAGATTTTAACATTGACGTATTTATTGAAATGTCGCTCGACTGCTTGCTTCTGTGACACCATTCTGATCAAGGCCGATTCTCTGAGCTCTTCAAGGGCGTCGAGGTCATAACTCAAATCAACCAAGTTGTGGTCGACGGAATTGTGCCTCGAAGTTGAGAGATGAACTTCGATTGGTAGGACGGCTTCACAGCCGTAGACGAGGGAGAAGGGGGTTTGTCCTGTAGACGTGCGGGGTGTCGTGCGATTTGCCCATAGGACTGAAGGGAGCTCTTCAAACCATCTTCCTTTTGCAGCTTTTAATCGTTTCTTGATTGAGGCTACACTAGTCTTATTACTCGACTCGGAAAGTCCATTGGCTTGGGGATATCTGGGAGTCGAGGTTGTCAGTTTGATGTTCCTATCTTCACAGAACTGTTGGGTCCTTTCGCTTATGAATTGGGATCCATTGTCGCAGACAATTTCGGATGGAATCGCAAACCTGCATATGATGTTAGTCTGGATAAAAGAAATAACTTCTTTATCCCTGATTTGGGAGAAGGCAGCCGCTTCGACCCATTTAGAAAAGTAATCCGTGAGTACGAGGAGGAATACTTTTTGCCCCGGAGCAGGTGGTAGTTTGCCGACAATATCCATTCCCCACCTCATGAAAGGCCATGGGACAAGCGTTGAGTGCAAAGGCTCCGAGGGTTTATGAGACATACCTGAGTGTCATTGACAGGGGTCGCAATTCTGGACGTACTTGATAGCGTCTTGTCGCAATGTCGGCAAAAAATATCCTTGTCGGGAGATACGATTAGCCAAGCTACGACCTCCTGAATGATTACCACATTCGCCGTCGTGCATCTCTTGGAGGATTTTTAGGGCTTGATTCTTGCTGATGATGCACCTTAAATTTAAGCCCGTCGATGATCACCGATAAAGCGTATTTTCAATCATGACGTACTTAGATGCTTTGAATCTGATTTTTCGAGCCTCCATTTTGTCTTCGAGGAGTTGGTCGTGTACGAGGAAATTTCGAATGTCGCGTGACCAATCATCTTCTTCGTCTTCGATCTGGACGACGTCTGTGTTTCCAATAGACGGTGTTGCCAAATGAATCATAGGAATAACATCATGTAGAATCCAGATCCGTGCAACGATTATGTTTGTGAATAAGCAAATAAGAACAGTTGATATGATTCACAAAGGCTGCCCACTTAGCTATTGATTTAGCGAGAATTACAGTGTAAAGCAGAAAAGCTAAATGAGACAACTAGCTAATTTTCTAAGCTAATTGCACTTTAAATACGCTGGGCCCGTGGTAACAAGCCCACGGCCCGTTCACAATGGACTAAGATTAATCTATTACAAATTAACCCTTGAACTTTAAATCAACACATATTTTACCCTAACAATCTCCCCCTTTGATTTGAAGTTCGAGTTCGTGCTGGAGCTCTTTCCAGTTGTAGACGTAACGTTTGCAGAGCGCGAAGTGAACCTCGAAGAATCTGATGGCGAGGCGGTAGTCGATACGTTCTTCAACCATATCCAAAGCAGTCTGAACAGTTCTTTCATTCAGATTGGGCAAATAGGATACCTTTGGATTTTCGGATTCGTGTTTGATGATCTTTCGAAGAGCGTCTTGAACTTTGAGCAGTGTGCCGTCGCAAAATCGATCTACCTGACCGAACCTCATAAACTTCTTTTCTTTCTGAGCGTTGAGGAAGACGATCCCAAATTCCGGTTGAAGCAGCATTGCATTCTCGGGATACATCGACAGTTCAGGAGCTTTCAGATTCGGTTTGAGCAGATTTACCTTCTTCGCTCGGTTCTCGATTGCCATTTGAAAGTCCGTAAGATAAGAGATCATAATAGAACGGACGAGGAATCGACGAACCGCTTCGAGTGCCTTTGTTACTGTAAGCGGTCGAATGGTTCTGGTGCGAAGGTCTCTCAGAATAACCAGGGGGTCGAACGGATGGAGATGCTTAAAGTCAGCTTCAGAAAAAATACATTCTTTTCCGTCTTCACGTCGAACAGTGAATACGGGAAAGACGATCTTCATAATTCGGTTTCACTGAATCTTTAGCACTTTGAGATCTTATGCTTAGTTCGAACCTGGTCTCTCGGGAGACACCGTTTCATGGCTTCTACGTATCGGAGTTGACGTGCCGGTTCAGGACTGTAAATGCCAAGGCAGAAGGTCGGCTCGATCGGGCGAATTCTGTGTACAAACAACTTCTTCAGAGATTCCTCCAGATGAGGAATGAGGACCTTGATCTTCTCTGTCACACCCCGCTAAAGCGGAAACACGAGGTATAACAGTGTAGGGTTTCATTTCAAAGGTAACAGACAACACCAACCACAAGTTTAATACAATAGTATGAAATATTACAATACAACGTCTTCAACCAAAAAGTTCCAAAAGAAAACGACGGATACAAAAATTAATAATATAAATTTTTAAGGTTCTTGATGTTGATGTCATCAACCAAAATACACCCTACGTGCCTTCACTTACTTCTTATTCCCTGAAAAGCATGTTTAAAACGAAAAGGTCAACTACAAAGAGTTGGTGAGTTCACAGGTTTTTTTCATATCCAAACAGTTTTCAACCAAAGATTATTTTCGTGAGTCTTTTGTCACGACAATCTTTAAATTTAAATCTTATGAGTACACATTACAATAAATGACTTTCGCAAGATATATGATTGTTGAGCCACTACTAAGCCTCCGACAACTTACGCCCCGCAGACTACCTCAGAGGTGGTATGATGGCCACATGAGTAGAACATTATTACCAGATAAAGTGCACCCCTACTCGTCAGTTTAAGGTGGGTTTGTCAAACCAAATAGCGCTATCCACAAATATCACCGGCTCGTTATGAGTTAATAAGTAGTGTACCTATTGGGGACTTAACATTTTTATTATCACTCAACATATCTTTGTCACTTATGTAAAGTTGTACATTCATTTGTACTCATTTCTTAAATCACAAATATCCATAATTTTACTATCATGAATCATTTAGCATTTTAAAATCATAACATGCTTTTCACCCCAAACATTTAAACAAGTAAAACGGGGCTGTGAAAACTCACCTTTTAGCGTAGATGCGCAAGTAGTGAAAGCTTGCTCACTTAATCCTCTTTACGGGCTCCCTATAATGTCAAACGATCTCTATGAGTCCTTCATAGCTAACCCAAAGTTAAACTTAACTAACTTAATCCACGTCTTGTGATATGCCTTAGCTTTAGTAATTTAGTTGAAATGCATAAATTAGCATTGTTCAAGTGTTTTTTTTTTCTCATCAATATGAATGGTTATAAGAAAACTCAGCAGTTTCCAAAATGCTCAAGCTGACAGAAACTTCTTACCACAAAAGTGACTGTTTTACAACACTTTCCAGAATGACAAATTTATCCATTTTTTTATATATGGTAATATACTGAGTTACGGATATTGTGACCATATTTCATGAATTTTGGAAGTGTTTAAGGGCTCCAAATAAATTTTATGAAACAGTGCAACACAGAGTCTAAAACAGGTTACACCCTTCTGCCATAACAGGCTTTTGGAGGGTCAAAACTCAATATTTTGCAGAGTTTTTACACACTCTGGAAACCTAACACATAGAAGCATCTCATGGAAAACGATTAATAAATGTTAGATACGTTTTGAGAGAGTTATGGCCAAATGAAGTTGCATGTACTAATCTGCCAATCTGGGACAGATTGACACACTTAACTTGTAAAAATTATTTGAGTGACCAAAACACCATATATTTTTATGAAACCAAATGCATGTGAAACCTAACTCATATAAGGATCTTCCAGAGGAAAAATGAAGAAATTTTATGCATTCTACAGAAAGTTACATGCAAAATAAAATGACACAACAACCTGACAGATCATCTGCTGCACACCAAATTTGTTCTAAGGAGTTGAAGGTCTAAATCTCAATGTTTTCTTATGAGACCAGTTGGGTTTGAACCCTAACCCATTAAACCTTACTCCAGAATAAAAATGAGAAATTTTGGACATGATTTGACCAAGATATGGTCGTCCTAAGTACATGCAACAAATCTGCCAGATTCTGGAACTTGAAGATTCCTAATAAAACCCATTTTTAAGCATTTTAACATTCATAGATGTGGATTCCTTTGCTAAGGATTCAATCCCCACATCATATGACATGTTTTTAAAAGAGAATACCCAATAGTTAAAATAAAATATGCATGCAAGGATTTTCCAAACTCAGATTCTATTTTAAAGAACAAAATCACCAAAGAAGATGCTTGAAAGTTAAGAAAATGACTAGTTAGAGTTCTTACCTTTTGGAGATGATGCAAACACTTCAACCTCTTGAAGTTTTCGATTTGGATGATTGTTCTAGGGCTGAATGTTGCTGGAATTTCTAATGGTTGAAGGTGAAATGATGAAGAGAAAAGATGGGATTTCAAGAGAGAGAGAGAGAGAAGGAAGATGGATGGTTTCTTTAGGATTTGAAAATGAGTAACAAAATTCATGAAATTTGGAGGGTAAAGGAGGGGGAAGGGGCCGGCCCTTGCATGGGCCCCCAACCCTTGCAAATATTTTTTTTCTTTTTTTTTATAAAATTTTGAGGCCCAAAAATATTATGTAGCATTTTCTTCTTGTTGATTTTTATAAAAAAAATTGAATTACAAGGCCCTAAAATACTATCTAATTTTTATTAAATTTCTTAAAAAGGAAAGTTTATATATAAAAGTAAAACCCTATATTTTATATAGGTTATATGATATTTGAAGCATTTTGGCATTTCACAAGGTGTTTCGGTTAGTCTCGGGTCGAAACCGGGTCTTTTCGGCAACTACCGGGAATTCTAGCGAATTTTCGCCTTAATTTTATTTTGAATGGGTCTTAACAAGGTATGTTCCCTATGTTAACATTTGTAAAGGTTAAATGATGCTAACCTGAATGTTTTTGATTTTTGCCGGATGTTACAGCTTTCCCCCGTTAGAGAAATTTCGTCCCGAAATTTTATGATTGGCATTTTCGATAGGTTCCTTGGCGAACAGCTGAGGATACTTATCCCTCATAAAGTCCTCTCGTTCCCAAGTGTATTCAGGTCCATGTCTTGCGTTCCATCGCACTTTCACGATCGGGATCTTGCTACGTCTTAACCGCTTAACATCTCGGTCAAGTATTTCAACGGGTTCCTCTATAAAGCGTAACTGCTCGCTCACTTGTATATCTTTCAACGGTAGGACTAACGATTCATCCGATAGGCATTTCTTCAGATTCGACACATGGAATGTGTCGTGAATAGCGCTTAACTCTTGGGGTAGTTTGAGTCTGTATGCAACTGGTCCAATCTTTTCCAGTATCTCAAATGGACCGATATATCTTGGACTTAACTTGCCTCTCTTCCCAAATCGTACCAAACCTTTCCATAGCGATACCTTGAGTAGTACTCTATCGCCCACCTGAAATTCCAATGGCTTCCTGCGATTATCTGCATAACTCTTCTGACGAGTTCTGGCTACTTTAAGTCTTTCTTGTATGGTTATGATCTTGTCCGTAGTCTCCTGAATTATGTCGGGTCTTATCAGCTGTTTGTCACCGACTTCCAACCAACTGAGTGGGGATTTACACTTGCGTCCATATAAGGCTTCGTACGGCGCGCACCTTAAGCTGGTATGGTAACTATTGTTGTAAGAGAATTCGGCTAGCGGTAAATGATTATCCCAACTTCCACCAAAATCCATCACACGGGCTCGTAACATGTCTTCTAGTGTTTGTATAGTTCTTTCTGTCTGACCGTCCGTCTGCGGGTGGTAGGCAGTGCTCAAATCCAAACGCGTGCCCAAAGCTTTCTGGACTGATCGCCAAAAGCGTGACGTAAAATGACTATCCCTGTCCGAGATAATAGCAGTAGGTACTCCATGACGCATAATAATCTCGTTGATGTAAATCTGAGCAAGCTTTTCCACCTTGAAGTCTTCCCGAATAGGCAGAAAATGTGCAGATTTAGTAAGTCGATCCACAATAACCCAGATTGAATCATGCCCTTTTCCGGTTCTGGGTAACTTAGTTATGAAATCCATGTTTATCTGTTCCCATTTCCATTCAGGAATCTCAGGTTGCTGAAGAAGACCGGATGGTTTCTGATGTTCAGCCTTAACCATTGCACAAGTCTGGCACGTGCTTACATACAAAGCAACATCTTTCTTCATTCATGGCCACCAATAGTATTCCTTCAGGTCCTTGTACATCTTATCGGCTCCGGGGTGAATTGAATATCTTGATTTATGGGCTTCGTCCAAGATTATTGATCGCAGATTGACAACCTTAGGTACCCAAACTTTATTTCGGAAGTAACGCACCCCGTCTGGTTGTGTTTCAAATTCCTTTTCCAGCTGATGAAGGGTTTCGTTTTTCAAATTCTCCTCTTTTAATGCTTCTTCTTGAGCTTCGATGATTTGATCCTTAAGACTCGTCCGGACCATCGTTCCCATGGCTCTTGCCCTCGATGTCTTCACCCTTTCTTTTCGACTTAAAGCATCAGCTACAACATTAGCCTTGCCTGGGTGGTATTTTATCTCGCAATCGTAGTCGCTAAGCAGTTCAACCCATCTCCGTTGTCTCATATTCAGCATTTTCTGATCAAAAATGTGTTGTAGGCTCTTGTGGTCGGTAAAGACGGTACATTTGGTGCCGTAGAGGTAGTGTCTCCAGATCTTGAGTGCGAACACTACAGCTCCCAGTTCCAAATCATGGGTGGTATAATTCTTTTCGTGAACTTTAAGTTGCCTTGATGCGTAGGCAATAACCTTGTCTTTTTGCATTAGCACGCACCCCAACCCTTGGTGTGAGGCATCGCAGTAAACAACAAAATTGTCTACACCCTCTGGTAGGGTCAAGATCGGTGCATTGCATAACTTATGCTTAAGCGTCTGAAAAGCTTCCTCTTGTTTTTCTCCCCAATCGAATTTCTTATCCTTCCGGGTTAATGCCGTCAATGGTTGTGCAATTTTGGAGAAATTTGCAATGAAACGCCGATAGTAACCAGCTAAACCGAGAAACGAACGAATTTTTGTCGGAGTCTTTGGGGCTTCCCACTTCTTGATGGCTTCTATCTTGGCCGGATCAACGTGAATTCCATCTTCATTAACTACATGCCCAAGAATCTGCACTTCGCGAATCCAAAATTCGCATTTGGATAGTTTAGCATACAGCTTCTGGTCTCTGAGCAGTTCTAGTATTTGCTTTAAATGTTGCTCATGCTCCTTCTTGCTTTGCGAATAAATTAATATATCATCTATGAACACAATTACGAATTTGTCCAAGTACGGTCGACATACTCTGTTCATTAGATCCATAAAGACTGCTGGAGCGTTTGTCAGACCAAAAGGCATGACTAGGAACTCATAATGTCCATATCGAGTCCTAAACGCTGTCTTAGGAATATCCTCCTCACGAACCCTCATTTGATGGTATCCGGACCGAAGGTCGATCTTTGAAAAGTATGTAGCGCCTTGAAGTTGGTCGAACAGGTCATCGATTCGAGGAAGGGGATATCGGTTCTTGATGGTCAGCTTGTTAAGTTCCCTGTAATCGATGCACATTCGAAAAGAACCATCTTTCTTTTTAACGAACAAAACTGGAGCTCCCCAGGGTGAAGAGCTGGGTCTGATGAACCCTTTATCAAGTAGCTCCTGGAGTTGGCCTGACAACTCCTGCATTTCTGAAGGTGCTAACCGGTAAGGTGATTTCGCCACGGGTGCCGCTCCCGGAATTAGGTCAATATGAAATTCAACTTGTCTTGGTGGGGGGTAATCCAGGTAATTCATCTGGGAATACTTCGGGAAAATCTCGCACTATTGGAAAGTCTTGAATATTCTTCTCTTTGATCTCCTTATCCACCACGTGTGTCAAAAACGCAACACAATCTTTCCGCAAATACTTTCGCATCTTCATACTCGACACCATTTTGAATTTTCTCCCGGAGTTTTCTCCCTGTATTTCAAGTATTCTTCCTTCGGTTTGTGGTATTCGGACGATCTTTTCGGAGCAACCGATTTCAGCGCGATTTTTCGATAACCAATCCATACCCACGACTATATCAAAGCTTCCTAGTTTGATTGGGATTAAATCTATGCTAAAATCATTTCCAGCCTGTTTTAGGGTACAATTATTAATTACATCACTGGCCCTAACTTCCTGCCCATTTGCAAATTCAATAACATATATCTCTTCCAACTTTCGGGTTCTCGAGTTTAATTTCGACTTAAAGTCTAATGATACAAAACTTTTATCTGCTCCAGAATCAAATAACACAGATGCAGGATGGTTGTTCAAGAGAAACGTACATGTGACTACATCCGGGTTCCGTCTTGCTTCATCGGCCCCAATCTCGAATACTCGACCCCGTGCCTGACCTCCTTGATTCCCTTGATTGAATGGTCGCGCTTGATTTGCATTAGGCCTTCGGTTCAGTTTCGGACATGCGCTCCGAAAGTGATATGGGCTCCCACACTCGTGACAGGTTCTTTTTCCTCCGCTCTTGCAATCCCTGGCGACATGGCCTCCTTTGTTACACTTGAGGCAAATGATGCATCTTCCGAGATGACGATTATTGCACTTGCTGCATCTTGGGCATGGCCCTTTCTCTTTCTCCTCGGCCTGTGCTTGAATTCCAAAATTTCCTGTCACCCTCTGAGCCTTGTCTGATCTTCCCCCAAATTGCCTTCTTGCAGGATCTTCTATCTTTCTTTTCCCTGCGGCTTTGTCATTCCCAGTTGCTATTGAACGATTTGCGTTGTTGGTGAGTCTCGTTGCTAAATTCACTGCTTCTTGAAGAGTCTTCGGGTCAGCTGAAGTCACATTTCCTCTGATTTCTTCAGATAAACCCCACACATATCTATCCACTCGGTTTTCCTCGGGCGTCACCAAGTGTGGCACCAGCTTTGCCAGCTCATGGAAACGGGCAGTGTAAGAATCTATGTCGTTTCCCTTCATTTCATGGTTCCACAGTTCTGCTTCCAGCTTCTGGATCTCACTCCTTGGGCAGTACTCATCCTTGAGCATCTTTTTAAACTCATCCCATGTCAGTCTATTGGCCACATCCCGGCCTCGGGTTTGTACTTGGGTGTTCCACCATGTTAATGCCCGTCCTTGCAGAAGGCAAGCGGCATATTACACCTTGTTTCCTTCAGTACATTTACTGATATTGAGAACAGACTCCATACCCTCTAACCAAGCTAATAATCCAACGGCTCCCTCAGTTCCGTGAAACTCTTTAGGGTTACAGCCCCTAAACGTCTTGTATGTGCATTCCCTGTTTCCAGCCGTTCCCGCATTATTTCCTGGATTAGCATTCAGACCGGCTGCTACTTGGCTAACAATGTTCGGAAGTGCGGCCATAATTTGCTCAGCCACGAGCCGTGCGACTTCAGGATTCTCTCTCCTTGGAGGCATAGTCCTACAGTTATGGTCTTAATTAAGGATTTAGTCGCATGGTCACCAATTCTGTTACTTGGTTACACTTCCTACTTGTTATGTTAATCCAAGTTATGATACTACTTCATGCATACTATCATTATTATCAACACATATTGTCATAATAACATACCACGATTTCATAATCATGCATTAAAGTAGTTGACATATATAAACATTAACCAAGCATTTCATTTATAAGCCGTACATATTCAATTCCCCAAAAGAAACAGTTAACAAAACATACAATGTTTGAAATTAAACGGCCAAATGCCCCAAAAATATGAGTTTAAGTTTAAATAAATCCCAAAAGTTCCACCATAATTAGTCTTCTAGTGCATCATCATCCAAATCAGCATCCCTATCATCAACACCAGTGCTCCTATCACCCACATTAAGTACATATACAGGGTCCTCATCTCCCTCCTAGTGGCATCAACTACCTCCATGGTTCTATCGGAGACCTCATTATGTGCATTTAAGGCCCCCATTATTGCATTCAGGTGTTCATGTTGTATGTCCAATCTCTCCTTATGATGTTGCACATCCTGCGATATAAATAGGACCCACTGGCTCTCCCGCGTGGTCATGCCGGGAGGAGGAGCCACGGGTACCCCGGTCACCATTTGTGGGGTTCCGTGCCTCGCTCCCGATCGGGAGGACTCTCCTTCAAATCTCGGCTGGTTGGTGAAATTCACACATCTTGGGAATGGGACACTTTTCCTCGCCGTTGTTATCACTCTCGGTCCACGACGAGTAGACGGAGGGGATTGAGTGGGAGGTACACTGTTTACTTCCCGGTCGTCATCATAAGGGTCTCTTTCTACTTCAGCAGATCTATGGCCCCTAGGTCGGCTAGTGATGTAGCCGGATGGGTCGGCCGAGTACGAGTGCTCGGAGGGAGTGTGTTCCGATGGGTCGTGTTCGGATGGGTCGTGTTCGGATGACATAGTGAGCTGCGATAATAGTAGACTTTGTTATTATGTGTATTATTGTAAGTGCCTAAAATATGCAAGGTTTATGCCGACACACACAAAATCATGCTTTCAAAATTTTAAGTAGAAAATTTATTTTAAGCATACTTCCATTATGACCAACCCGAGTCTCTCATTATATTTACCCGAATTAAACATAGGTGATCAGGCTTTGTTTAATTGAGGTATAATAATGTGACATTCGACTTGGTTATATTAGCAATATACTTCAGATTTTAGACAATCATTTCGAAAACCGTTTTGAAAATAGTTTGCGTTATGGTTGGGTTATAGTTTGTGGTTCCCATAAGAAAACCAGCATTCTCTATAACCTTAGGCTCTGATACCAAATCTGTCACACCCCGCTAAAGCGGAAACACGAGGTATAACAGTGTAGGGTTTCATTTCAAAGGTAACAGACAACACCAACCACAAGTTTAATACAATAGTATGAAATATTACAATACAACGTCTTCAACCAAAAAGTTCCAAAAGAAAATGACGGATACAAATATTAATAATAGAAATTTTTAAGGTTCTTGATGTTGATGTCATCAACCAAAATACACCCTACATGCCTTCACTTACTTCTTATTCCCTGAAAAGCATGTTTAAAACGAAAAGGTCAACTACAAAGAGTTGGTGAGTTCACAGGTTTTTTTCATATCCAAACAGTTTTCAACCAAAGATTATTTTCGTGAGTCTTTTGTCACGACAAGCTTTAAATTTAAATCTTATGAGTACACATTACAATAAATGACTTTCGCAAGATATATGATTGTTGAGCCACTACTAAGCCTCCGACAACTTACGCCCCGCGGACTACCTCAGAGGTGGTATGATGGCCACATGAGTAGAACATTATTACCAGATAAAGTGCACCCCTACTCGTCAGTTTAAGGTGGGTTTGTCAAACCAAATAGCGCTATCATGAATCATTTAGCATTTTAAAATCATAACATGCTTTTCACCCCAAACATTTAAACAAGTAAAACGGGGCTGTGAAAACTCACCTTTTAGCGTAGATGCGCAAGTAGTGAAAGCTTGCTCACTTAATCCTATTTACGGGCTCCCTATAATGTCAAACGATCACTATGAGTCCTTCATAGCTAACCCAAAGTTAAACTTAACTAACTTAATCCACGTCTTGTGATATTTCCTTAGCTTTAGTAATTTAGTTGAAATGCATAAATTAGCATTGTTCAAGTGTTTTTTTTTCTCATCAATATGAATGGTTATAAGAAAACTCAGGCTTTTGGAGGGTCAAAACTCAATATTTTGCAGAGTTTTTACACACTCTGGAAACCTAACACATAGAAGCATCTCATGGAAAAAGATTCATAAATTTTAGATAAGTTTTGAGAGAGTTATGGCCAAATGAAGTTGCATGTACTAATCTGCCAATCTGGGACAGATTGACACACTTAACTTGTAAAAATTATTTGAGTGACCAAAACACCATATATTTTTATGAAACCAAATGCATGTGAAACTTAACTCATATAAGGATCTTCCAGAGGAAAAATGAAGAAATTTTATGCATTCTACAGAAAGTTACATGCAAAATAAAATGACACAACAACCTGACAGATCATCTGCTGCACACCAAATTTGTTCTAAGGAGTTGAAGGTCTAAATCTCAATGTTTTCTTATGAGACCAGTTGGGTTTGAACCCTAACCCATTAAACCTTACTCCAGAAGAAAAATGAGAAATTTTGGACATGCTTTGACCAAGATATGGTCGTCCTAAGTACATGCAACAAATCTGCCAGATTCTGGAACTTGAAGATTCCCAATAAAACCCATTTTTAAGCATTTTAACATTCATAGATGTGGATTCCTTTGCTAAGGATTCAATCCCCACATCATATGACATGTTTTTAAAAGAGAATACCCAATAGTTAAAATAAAATATGCATGCAAGGATTTTCCAAACTCAGATTCTATTTTAAAGAACAAAATCACCAAAGAAGATGCTTGAAAGTTAAGAAAATGACTAGTTAGAGTTCTTACCTTTTGGAGATGATGCAAACACTTCAACCTCTTGAAGTTTTCGATTTGGATGATTGTTCTAGGGCTGAATGTTGCTGGAATTTCTAATGGTTGAAGGTGAAATGATGAAGAGAAAAGATGGGATTTCAAGAGAGAGAGAGAGAAGGAAGATGGATGGTTTCTTTAGGATTTGAAAATGAGTATCAAAATTCATGAAATTTGGAGGGTAAAGGAGGGGGAAGGGGCCGGCCCTTGCATGGGCCCCCAACCATTGCAAATATTTTTTTTTCTTTTTTTTTATAAAATTTTGAGGCCCAAAAATATAATGTAGCATTTTCTTCTTGTTGATTTTTATAAAAAAATTTGAATTACAAGACCCTAAAATACTATCTAATTTTTATTAAATTTCTTAAAAAGGAAAGTTTATATATAAAAGTAAAACCCTATATTTTATATAGGTTATATGCTATTTGAAGCATTTTGGCATTTCACAAGGTGTTTCGGTTAGTCTCGGGTCGAAACCGGGTCTTTTCGGCAACTACCGGGAATTCTAGCGAATTTTCGCCTTAATTTTATTTTGAATGGGTCTTAACAAGGTATGTTCCCTATGTTAACATTTGTAAAGGTTAAATGATGCTAACCTGAAAGTTTTTGATTTTTACCGGATGTTACATTCTCCCAATGATTTTGTTGCTGAGGAGGAGGAGGAAGATCAGGAGCTGTCGTTTGCTGAGGAGATGTCGGGATTTCTGCATTTGAGCTTTCGGGTTGATCTGTAGTCGTAGTGGGTTGAGTCGAGTGAATGGGAGGCGTACCATCGAAATTTTGAAGCAGAAACTGGTCGTAATCAACGTTGTCGTCTTCATCAGTGGGAAACACCAAGTTTACCTCGAAGTTTACGGCTCTAGCAGCTTTTTCGGACCATGCGTCTTCGGTTTCCGGGTTGGTTTCACATGCAAGATCAATCATGGTGAGCGTCGGCATGTCTGATGGTTCTTGTGCGACCAATTCCTGTGTTGTACCCTCGGGCTTTTCAACCGTCGGGTCTTCTTCATCTGAAATATTCATGTCGATAACCATCTGTGCTAATGGCAACTCGGCTTCGGGTGTTTCTGTTGAAGTTGCCGCAGTTGGGGGTTCCTGTTGAACCACTGTTGTAGTTTCTGTTAGCTTCAATCTTCCTAATAATAGAAGTATTTAGAAGTAGTGAAAAATAGGCTAAGTAAAGAAAGCCTCTTACAGAGGCTCTGCCAATCTTACCGAGAGATCAAGGTCAAGAAGCTACAGAAGCTAAAGAGGCGTCCTATAGAAGCTCTGTCATACGCACAAAGAAGACCAAAGACTCGGAATCCGGTGAAGACTGCTCTACAAAGGACCAGACCGCAGAACCTCTGTAACACTTTACAGAGCCTCTGCGGTCCTCTCTAAAAGACCTGAAGATATTTATAATATCTTGCTACTGTTACTGGACCTGTTCATCAACTTGCATGGTAGCATGCCCTGTCCATCCTCAACGTGTCAAACTCTGATTGGATTCAATAGGGCTTAGTACATAATAGACGTCTGCTGCATTAAATGCAATACAGCACGTCCAACTGTTCATGCCATCCGTTCCACTATTCATACCGTCCGTTCTGAATAGTAGCTTATGCTTTATGGTCCCCTTAGAGTAGTATATAAGGAAGACTCATGTTGAGTTCTTCCTAAATAGATAATTAAGAGATAAAAACATAAATAACATATAGCTTATATACTTTGAGAGTCATATCTGTTTTAAAAGCTTTGCTTACTCACTGTTCTTAAATCTATTCTTGATATATATATATATATATATATTAAGTAAACTTTGAGATATTATTTCCTGTTCACTGTTTATTTATATTGTGTTCTAAATAAATCAAACATATCTATTAGTTCTTCAAATACGCTTCCGCATCAAACTTAAACTTGAACTAATAGATCTGATAATCTTGTTTAAAACAAAACGGGAACCAACAATTGGTATCAGAGCCTACCTTGATTTTCAATATCAAGTGATCCTCTTTGTTACAAGATTGGTGATAGACATCATTCCTTTTTAACCTATTCCTCATTTCTAGGATTAAACCTTCATTAAAGTGTACTCTGGGAACTGTTTAAACCCAGAAAACTTTCCAGATCATCAGACTCATACTCTTTAATCATACTATCTTTTCAGAACCTTTACAATGACAAATACAAATAACTTCTTTACTGCTGGTTCACTCACCAAGCCTCCTACTCTCCTTCGAGATGAGTATACTCAATGGAAAATAAGAATGGTCCATTTCTTTGAGGGTACTAAAAAAAATCTAGTACAATATCTTTACAACCTTCCTCCTGTTCCCATGACAGTTGTACCACGAGTACCAGCTACTGCTGAATCTCCTGAAATCCCTGAACATCAAAAACCGAAGCCAAAAGAAGAATGGTCAAATGAAGATAAGGCAGAAGATGAAGTTGCACAGAAAACAAAAAGAATATTGATAATGGCTATCCCCAACGAACTTTTTCAATCCTTAGATGCATGCGAAACAGCGCACGATCTTTGGAAAGAATTAGAAAGACAGTTGGAAGGGGGTGCTAAAACGCAGAAGAACCGTAGGGCACAATACATAAATGAATATCATGCATTCAGAGCCTCTGCAACAGAATCTCTGCAAACGACGTACGACAGGTTCAACTCTCTCATAAACAAATGTAGAGAGTCTGGTATTCACAGAACCTCAGAAGAAAATAATGTAATGTTTCTAAAAATCCTGAATGATGAATGGCTCCAGCTGTCTATGTCCTTACAAACAAACCAAGATCTAGACTCCTGGACTTTCTCTGATCTCTATGGAACACTAGCCGCACAAGAACCTCAAATAGCACAGGCTAAAACACTAACCATTCCACCATATGCATTGGTTAGTAAATCTACAGAGGCTACAGAGAGACCAAGAAATGAGAAAGCAACAGAGGAGAAGAAAAAGGAAAAGAAGAAGATAGTGATGCTTGATAACGAAGAAGACGAGCTGATAGAAGAAGAGATAACTCTTGCGTCATTAGCTAAATCCTTAGCTCTGTTGACAAGAGAGTTCAGAGGAAACCAAAGAGGTTCAAGAAATGATCGATATGGCAGAGACAACCAAGGTGACAGTAGAGATAACGGAAGAAGAGAAGAATCAAGTGACCGACAGAGGTCAGATGATAGAAGTGACCGACAGAGGTCAAGCGATAGAAACTGCATAAGTAGTGACCGACAGAGGACAGATGACAAGATGAGCCACATACAACATGAATGATACAAATGTGGCAAGCCTGGTCATTACGCAAACGAATGCCGATCGGAGAAAGGTGGAGACCGACAAAAATCCGACGATCGTGCTGGAAACACTTCCCAAGGCTGTTTCAACTGCAGGAAGCCAGGCCATTTCGCTAATAGGTGCAGAAGCAGATCAAATCGCCCACAGAAGGACTCAGCTTTTTACAAAAAGAAGGCTGAGTATTATGCACAAAAATCCCTAATAGCGAACAAAGGGCATTCTGAGGCGAACAAAGAGGACTTCGAGTCAGACTCTACCTCTGACGAAGAATACACAACCAATGCCCTATTCTGTGGCATGGCAGAAGTCGACTCCGGAACTAACACTGAGGTATCCACTTCAAACTCTACCTCTTGTACTAATTCTGTAGATGATGATTCACTTAAACTTATTGAACTGATTGAACTAAAAGAATTAAATGTAGGCATTCAGAAAAGACTCACCTTTAATGAGAGAGAAGTACGGCTTCTCACTCAAGAAAAAGCCAAAATTTTTGAAGAAAAAGTGAGAATAGAAAAGAATTGGATCAAAAATCTAGATCCTTTAAAAAACCAAATTTCTGAATTATCCTCGGAGTTAAAAATCAAAACAAAAGAACTTTCAGTTTCCAGGTGTGAAACTACTGACATAAGAGCTCTCAAGGAATACTTTTAAAGAGAGAGAGAGGTACTTTGGCAAGATCTACTCAGAAGAGAAGTTTTACTCAAAAACTATAAAGATGCACAGAAGGTTTATGAAAAAGTAAACTCACAAATAGGAAGACGAGGTATAGGGTACGATGATATTACCCTAGGTGTTGAAGGCAAAAGAATTAAACCTCTGTCTTCTCTGTTTGTGTTGGGAAAAACAAACAAACCAGATTTTCCAAACTTACTCTCTGTAAGTAAAAGGGCTAAAATCTCTGTGGAACCTCACTTAAGGAAACATACGAAGATGATCAATGTGTGGTTTGAAAACACAGATTCATCATCTTCAACCTCTGTCAATAGAGGAATCAAACCAAAGAAATATCTGAAAACGCAAGATCAGATTGGTATCTTTAAGTTTGGTAAACCAGAGACTCAAACGCAGGTTGCTTTTGTCTGTGTGATAAATGTTGAAAAGAAATTATCAGCAGAAGCTCCTGAGTTTACACCCACTTTTTCAGAAGAAAAACTTACAGAAACAATTGAAAAGGAAATTTTGGAAGTATGGAAAACAAATGTTGTAGAAATCTTCTGTAGATAAAATTCTCGCTGAAGAGATCTTATCAAAAACCTCTGCCATCTATGAAAATTATTTTACAGAGGAAGAAAGCTCGTATGATACATGCTCGGAAAATCCATCCTCTGTCGAAAGAGATGAATCAACCTCTGTATATGAGGACGATTCATCTTCTGACGACTCAGTGACTGATGTTACGTCAGGGATAGTTCACTATGACACAGAGGATGTTAAATTCTCCTCTGAAGTTCTTAACATAACTATTTCTCCAAAAGAGAAAATCACAGAGATACCTATCTGCCCAGATTTTCTGAACATGAATTTACAAGTCAAAACCTCTGCTGAGCTTGATAGGTTAAAGATGACCTCTGTAGATCCTAAAAGTTCAAAATTTTCAAAACCTTTAAGGCAAATTAACGAAAATCCCACTTGGCAACAAAAGGGAACATGGCCTAAAGTTAACAAATCTTTTTCCTCTGTGACAGTGAAGAAAGATGTTCACCATAGAAGAGACTCACAGAAGGCAAGAACTAAACAAAGCTTTTGCAATCAACATTCTAGTACTCATAGATCTTCTTGTAATAGGAAATCTAATGTTAAGAAAGAATGTAATGCCTCTGTGGCTCAGTTCAATAAATTCAATGAAAAGTTCAAGCAAATCATGTCTCATATTCAATACTGTCATTGCTTTGATCTTATGTTCAAATTGAATAATCACTTCTCAAGTCCAGATTGCTTTCTCTCCACTAAAATTCAAACTCCAAAGTCAGAACCTAGAAAGAAACAATCTGATTCTTCTACAAAAGATAAAATGTATTTCAAGAATGCTAAGGCAAACTTGAAAAATTCTAACAATATTGGACCCATGTGTATATGGGTACCTAAGTCTCTGTGATTATTTTACAGAAGCAGTTTGTGCCAATTTGGTATCTTGACTCCGGATGCTCAAGGCACATGACTGGCGACAGAAGTTTACTATCCATGTACAAAGAAACACACGATGGTGGATCTGTAACTCTTGGAGACAACAAGAAGGGACACATCAAAGGCTATGGAGTCATACAGAAGGAAAACGTCTCTGTATACAAAGTTGCATATGTGAATGGCCTTAAACACAACCTACTCAGTGTAAGTAAACTCTGTGATACAGGATTTGATGTCTTATTCAAAAGAACTTTCTGCTCTCTGCGAAGTGAAGACACATGAATGGAACTTCTACGAGCCGAAAGAAGAGGTGATCTGTATCTAATGAATTTCAGTTCCAAGAACAAGGACAAAGTTTGCCTTGTAGCCTGTAAAAGTGAGGAAGCCTGGTTATGGCATAACAGGTTCTGTCACTTGAACTTTCACACCTTGGATAAACTGGTCAAACTTAATCTAGTTAAAGGGTTGCCTAATGTTAAATTTAATAAAGATCACTTGTGTTCTGCCTGTGAAATGGGAAAACTCAGAAGAGCTTCCCACAGAGGCAAAACAGATGTGTCTTGCACTAGACCTTTGTACATGCTTCATGTTGACCTATGCGGTCCCATTGCCATACAGAGCCTAGGTGGCAAGAAATACATACTTGTCTTAATTGATGAGTATTCGCGTTTCACATGGGTTGAATTTGTTCGAAAGAAATCAGATGTTCCAATCATCTTGATAAATCTAATGAAAAGAATCCAAGTTCTTTATGAATGCAGAATACAGAAGTTAAGAAGTGACAATGGCACAGAATTTAAAAACTCTGTCATTGAAGCCTATCTTTCTACAGAAGGAATATCACAGAACTTCTCTGCCGGATGCACTCCACAGCAGAACGGCGTAGTCGAAAGAAAGAATCGAACGCTTGTGGAGGCCGCAAGAGCTATGCTATCAGCATGCGGATTACCGATGAACTTTTGGGCAGAAGCGATTTCTACTGCTTGTTATACACAGAATCGTTCAACCATTGTGAAAAGACACCTCAAGACTCCTTACGAATTAATCAACAAAAGGCGGCCAAACATCAAAAATTTCCATGTGTTCGGATGTAAATGCTTTGTTTTAAACGACAGAGATTCCAGAGGAAAGTTTGAGGTAAAAGCTGACGAAGGCAAATTCATTGGATACTCTGCCACCTCCAAAGCCTACAGAGCATTCCATACAAGGTCTCGCAAAATTGTAGAAAGCATCAATGTTTCTTTTGATGATTCATTCCAGAAGACTTCTGAACAAATCAGTTCAGAACTCGGACTTAAAGGGGAATCCTCTGGCATCTCACAAGCAAAAGAAGACTTAAATCTTCTATTTTTAGAGATGTTCCACGATGACATTGATCCCTCTGTTGGAACCATCAGAGCTTCTGAAGAACCATCTTCCATCGGTCAAAATCCAACAGGTATGACTCTAACTGGACCAAATAATGCTTCATCTTCTTCTGTAAATTCTACAGATGCAAATGCCGAGGTAGAGATCGCAGAAGATGAAACAATAAGGAAAACGACCACAGAAGCTGCTAAAAATCAAACTTCACAATCCACAGAGGAACCAATTACAGAGGATATAGAGGACCAAGCCTATACGTCCTCAGAGGAACAAACTCCACCACCTCTCATACCAATCATTCCACAAGCTGTAGGATCAACTACAAAGGCACGCACTACTACAGAGGCTATACAAGAAGAAGAAGAACAACAAGAAGCCTCTGAAGAAAGATTCGATGACATTGGTGACCACCTTCCACGCACAACTAAGTGGACAAAAAGCCATCCTCCAAGCCAAATAATCGGCGAACCTTCTGACACGATAAAAACCAGGTCTGCCACTGCAAATTTTTGTTTCTTTACAAATTTTATTAGTGTGATAGAACCAAAGAAGATTTCTGAAGCCCTAGATGACCCAAACTGGGTAGACGCCATGCAAGAAGAGCTTCTGTAGTTTGAGCGTAACAGAGTATGGACTTTAGTACCTCTGCCACGAGGGAAACAGACCATTGGGACTAAGTGGGTCTACAGAAATAAGAAGGATGAAGATGGAGTGGTCATCAGAAACAAAGCACGATTAGTGGCCAAGGGATATAGACAAGAAGAAGGCATAGACTACGATGAGACTTTTGCCCCTGTCGCACGGCTCGAAGCAATAAGAATATTCTTAGCCTTCGCAGCCCACAGAGGATTTAAAGTTTATCAGATGGACGTAAAATCAGCTTTTCTCAACGGTGAAATCCAAGAAGAGGTTTACGTAAATCAGCCACCAGGGTTTGAAAGCTCAAAGTTCCCAAGGCATGTATACTACCTTGAAAAGGCTCTGTACGGACTGAAACATGTTCCAAGAGCATGGTACGAACGACTTTCTACTTTTCTTCTAGTCAATGGCTACGACAGAGGTACAACAGATACTACCTTATTCTATAAACGTAAAAACAGTGAAATAATGCTTGTACAAATCTATGTGGACGACATAATTTTTGGGTCTACTAATACAGAGGAGTGCAAAAGTTTTGAAAAACTCATGCAGAGTGAGTTTGAAATGAGTATGATGGGAGAATTAACATTCTTCCTCGGACTCCAAGTCAAACAATCATCAGAAGGAATTTTTATAAATCAAGCCAAATATGTCTCTGACATTCTTTGCAAATATAGCCTTTCTGATACCTCTGCAATAAAAACTCCAATGGCCACTGGAAATAAGTTATCCTTAGATCCAGATGGCATCTCTGTAGAATGCACTCTCTACAGAGGCATGATTGGATCTCTGTTATACTTAACTGCAAGCAGACCTGACATTATGCATGCCACATGTCTTTGTGCACGTTATCAAGCTAATCCTAAAAAATCACATTATGATGCTGTTAAGAGAATCTTTAGATACTTAAAGGGGACCAAAAATCTTGGTCTCTGGTATCCACAGAACTCTGGCTTTTGTCTTAAAGCTTATACAGATTCAGACTATGGAGGATGCATGCTCGACAGAAAGAGTACCTCTGGGAGTTGTCAATTCCTAGGTGGTAAGCTAGTCAGTTGGACCTCCAAAAAGCAGAACTGTGTATCAACATCTACAGCAGAAGCTGAATACGTTGCTGCTGCTAGCTGTTGTTCTCAGGTTCTGTGGATGAAGACTCAGCTAAAAGACTACGACCACATTCTATTCAAAATACCCATCTTCTGTGATTCCAAAAGTGCCATTGCCATCTCTGCCAATCCTGTGCAACATTCCAAAACCAAGCATATCGATATAAGGTACCACTTCTTGAAACATCATGTTGAACATGGTACAATCGAGATGCATTTCGTGCCCATAGAATATCAACTCGCGGACTTATTCAGCAAAGCATTAGACGGAAAAGATTCAATTTCTTGGTGGGTAAGTTAGGAATGATTAATATGACGTGAAAATCCTCTATAAGTATAGCTTTATCTTCTGTGAGTAAGTATATATTTCTACTACTTTATTTAAATTCTTTGATTGATTTATTTCTGTATGTAAATTCTCAATCTTAAATAGTTCTTGATATCACAGAGCTTCTGTGGGTCTGCTCAGAACCTCTGACGACCCCCACAGAACCTCTGTAAAAACATGACCTATGTTCTATGCAAAACTTATCATTTTTTTGATCCAAGCATAGGTCAAGGGGGAGCAAAAGGAAATTACTTGATCTACAGAGGTGATTAGATCAAGGGGGAGCAAATGGGACCTTGAAATAATCGACAGAGGTTAATCTTTCAAGGGGGAACCAAAGAAGAGTGTCGATGAATCTATATCGACAGAAGTCAGACATCACTGCCGAGAAAAGAACCAAAAAGGTATGTCTCTCGTACAAAAGGTTTTTGAAAACAGTTTTCTGGGACACAAATTGTCAAATATGTCCTAAATATACCATGTATAACATGCCAAAAATCAAAAGATCAAAAAGTGTCATAAAATTCAAGTTATGAGAAATTTGAGGTCATAGAGCCTCTGCTGAGCTCAACAGAGGCTTTGCAAGAAATATGCTCTGTGATCGCAAATTTAACCGCTATCGATCTTTTGGAATGTTATCTCGGAAACCGAATACACACACCATGAGCTTCACGAACAAAACTTTTTCCATAACAGTTTTTTCGGACACCAACTTTCAAATATGTCCAAAAAACGTTTCTGAGTACAAATCAAAACTTGGATGATCAAAATCGTTGATAGATTTTCAGTTATAAGAAATTTTCTTTCATAGAGCTTCTGCTGGCCCTGACAGAGCTTCTGCAAGTTCCTACAGAGCCTCAAAACCTCTGAACGAAATTTCTGCACTAAAATCCTATTAATCCTCTCCAATGCCTTTACAAATGTTTTGGTTAAAGAAGAACCTACAGAGTCATGATAACAATGAGATATATGAGGCAATGAACATCAAGTTTTTCAAAATTACAGAAGCTTATGTAAACCACAGAGGTTCTGTCAATATGCAACTTGGGCATTTCTGTAAAAATAACGGTTACTTTTAACTGAGAGTGAATTTCATATGTCTAAGAACAACCCCACGCGCCTAGCATTAATGGGCCGCGCACGACGTCCTGTCATCCTCTGACATGGCCTACGTGTCTCTTTTTCATTGGGCGTACATGGAACGTTTTCTATGGAAAGTTGAACCCACCGTTTTAACTCGAGTACGGATTCCAAATATCTATCCATTGCCATATATTTTCACTCTTCCAAATTCTACCATTTTACACTCATATAAAACCCAAGCTTACCTTCTCATAAAACCTTTACAAACTCTCATTCTTCTCCGGCGAAACCCTGCAAACGCTTGCAAGAATCCTATTCTTCTTACCAAATGGCTTCATCTTCTCAAGCTATCTCCCCTGCACACTTTCCGGTGAACTCACCAGAACACTCACCTGCTCATTCTGAACATTCAGAAAACCCCCATCTCGCCAAAAATATTGAACAAGAAGATTCCGGCGACACAGCAGACTTTGCTCCGACCACACATCTTCAAAACTTTATAGCAAAGGATCATTTCGAAAAGGTACTGCCAATCAAATCCAACAATTGCTATTTGGTCCCCTCTGCTTTCGGCGAAGTCCATGCCATTCTTCTTCACATAATGGAAAATCATATACTCTTCCCTCTACTTTCAAGAACCCCAAAGAAAATACCTGTTAGGTATTTGAACCAATTTTGGCAGAGCTGCAGATATGATAAAGATGATTCTTTGATCAAAGGGTACATCTCAAAGCCGGACAACTCAGAGCATCTGGAACTCAAATTTAATAGAACAATGTTCTCTCTGGAGTTCAATTTACCAACTATAGGTCTTCTGGGATTGAAAAAATATGTAGAACAACCTACAAACGACGAGCTCTGTCGTTTTGTAGAAACGCTTGGGTACAACACCCACTTGAGGAAAAGAAATGACTTCCGCAGAGGCAGACTACCACCTCTGTGGAACACCTTGTTTTCGATCCTCAACAGATGCCTGACAGGGAAGATAGGCAGCATTGATCAAAGCTCGCATCAGATCTTAACCATCATGTATGGGGTCTACTACGATCTCCCACTCGATTACTCGACCATCATGCTGCAGGAGATCATCAATACAATCGACAGAAAGAACAACGCCCTAAAGGCTAAAGAGATTGATCCTACATATCTACCGCCTCTGCGATTCTAAAGAATCTTGGGAGTTCTGTTCGAACCTCTGCTAATGATGCAGAACTGGCCAATGGAAGGACCAATTCCCAAACACTTCCCGATGAATAAGAACATCCCCACCGATCATGCAGAAGGCTACAACCACTGCAGACATCTTTCAAAAAGGCTTCTGAAATATGCCACAAACAAAACCCTTAAGCAAGAGTATATACGCGATCACAGGACTCCAGAACCGAGCCCTGTGACACCCCCGCGTTTAGGTGTCCCCTTAGGAACAACAGTTGTAGAACCCCTCTCTACAAAATCGAAGAAGAAGAAACTGGCAAAACATTTGGAAATCCAACGAAGTTTTATGGCCAAACGTGACGAGCTCATGGGAAAGAGGTCTTCTTCTAAAGCCTCTGTCTCTACCCTAAAAACAAAGAAGAGGAAAACTGTAGAAGGCACCTCTACAAACATTGCAGAAGATCAACCTTCACCTCCTCGTGCCACAGAAGTTGGCTCCTCTGCTCCTCCCTCTTCTCCAAAACCAAAGAAAAGAAAATCATAACCCACAGCAGAAGGAGCACCAAAACCCAAGAGGAGGAAGACCAAAAAGAAGCATGGAAAATCACTTGATCAAATGGTTACCATCGCAGAAGAGGCAGCTGCAGAAGTGATTGAAGAAGAGGTCGCAGGAACCCGGGTCGAAGATACTAAAGAAGAAGAAACTGCAGAAGTCGAAGTTACAGAAGAGGGATATCAATCACCTTATGAATCCCCAGATCGATTCGCTCATCAAGGCAGCTTGAATGATTTTCTTCAACACCCTGAAATTGCCAACACCCTAAATACAGCTGGGTGGACGGCACAACCACTTGACCACCACACCTCAGAAGAACAAGACTTCTCTATCTCTGGAATTGACACCAATCTGCAAGAAGATGATCAAACCCCCAGAGATCAACCATCTAAAACCCCTAACATTCTACAGAACCCCTTCATCCAACAGGGACTGGACTTCCACAGAAGGAGTCCAAACCAGGCCTCAGAAGCTGAGTGGAATAGAGAAGAGGTTACAGAGGTTTTAGAAAGAATAGGAGGAAAAGAAAAAGAAAAAGAAAAAGATGTCGAAGGTATAAAGGTCTCAGAGGTAGATTCTGATGAAGAAGAAGCTGACCAAATCCGGAAAGGTCTATATCATCCACATGTCATGCAATTATACGACTCTCATCCAATGTACGACTTCTTAGTCACAGAGCAAGGAACTTCAACAGAAGCTAGGGAAGAAGCACCAAGCCAAAGGATAGCGATAGAGGCTGAAATGATTGATAATGAAGTGATGCTTGGATGCTTAACAGAGGAAGAAACTAGAAAAGATGCCGAAGTTGCAGAAGGCACACATCCCTCACCCCCTCCCAGTGCAACCCACACATCTAACTCCGCAGGTCTAGCTACAGAAGGAGTTATTGAAAAAGAGCAGCACAGCTCGATCCAAACCCAACCCATCCAGCCAGAGGTCACTCTTTCGACTTCTGCGCCCACAGAAACCGGGGAATCCATTCCTAGGGAGTCTCCTCAGAGAGACTCACCTATAGTTCGTGATCAATCGCCCCAGATCACATCAGAACACCCTACAGAGGAATTCGTTTCCTCTGCCACGCACAAATTAGGGCCAACACTTCTTTCAGAGAGAAGTAGTGAGCACATAGACAAAGAGACTCTAGACAAGTCTCCAAGTCAACAGAAGAACATTCCGATACCCACCTCTGGAGTGGATTTAGACACTGTTCTTCCCAGAACTTCTGTAGAGACTGAAACTCTTGTTTCTTCTCAAAGATCAGATGGAAATCCTTCCACCCCCATCGTACAAACAAGGGTGAACGAAGGTGTCCCAGGAGCAGGGACTCACTCTGGAGACGAATGTGTTCCTCCAGAGGTTACAACAGGGACACAAGTATCAAGGGATGAGTTCCAAACCCTTGTCACCTATGTGAACCAAACCATGAAAGAGTTGCAAAGCTCTTTCACATCTTTTGCAGAGACAACATCAACAACCTTATGAAATCTGAACACCAAAATGGACAATCTGTCCACAGAGGTGAAATCCGCCATAACAGAGATGAAGTCTTCTGCTCAAACAACTGCCACAACTACAGCCACTTCTGCTGCTAAATATTTCGGAATAGCTGCAACATCTGCATTCAAGGAATCAGTCAAGCATTTCCTTGAACAAATGAACAAGCAATCCAACAAATCACAGAGCCTCACACCTACAGATCTACAGAAGGCTTTGCAAAACGTTCAAGCAGAAGCAATGCGCAACACAATACTGATGCAGCCAAAAGACTACATGACCAGAGCACAGCTAACAGAGCTCGGGAAAAATGTGATAAACCAGGTCACAGAAGTCATCGTCCCCTTCACTTCTGCAAATGCCAACTACGTTAAAGAATTCAGAAAAAGTGTCGGCAAAATGCGCTTCAACACAGAAGCAGAGCTTGCAACTCTAATCGGCCTATGTGATGATGTATGTACGAAGTTGATGGCCGCAGGAGCAGAACTACCAAAGAAACCCAAAGCTTCCTGCAGAGCAGAGGGTACTTCTGATAAGAGTCAGGATGACTCAGATGATGACCATCCTGGTCCATCAGATCATCCTGAGGGGGAGAATATAAGGGAGAAAGCTACGACCAGAGGACTACATGCTCCACCAATCGCAGCAGAACCAATCAGCCAAGCCCCTCCACAACAAACCAAAGATCAACAAACTCAACAGACCACAGAGACAACACCCATCTCTGTGGAATCAACCGCTGAAGAAACCCATGTACCAAAAGCTCAAAAGACCACAGAGGCAACACCCACCTTTGTGGAATTCCCTACAATATTTGGAGTAGATGTTCAACATCTGTCATCCTCCACAGAAGAAGATCTTCCCTCCCAAACTACAAAACCAACAGAAAAACCCCAATCCATCCCAAGAAGAAAGTCTATTGCCCACAAACCAAAAAGATCAACGACCTCTGCTTCTTCTGTTCTAAGGAATATGCACAAAACAATGACTGAACGAATGGCGCAGAGAGAAGAAGAAAGGCACAGGTTCACATTAGCTTTCAAAATGGCAAGAAGATTTGATATCCAACCTTCACCAACAGAAACCAAGCTCACAGAAGAAGTCACCAAAGAACCTCCAACAGAGGTTACAGAGCAAATCAAGCCAACAGAACCAACGCCACAAAAGTCCTCTCAAACACAAGTGTCAAAACCTACAGAGGCAACTCCCATCATTCCAACAGAAGCACCAACAACCAAACCTACAGAAGCAACAGGTTCTGCACCTCCAAAAGCCAAAGACAAGGGAAAGGCAAAAATGACAGAAGAGCCCAAGAAAAAGAAATCAGTGCCCAATCCTACAGAAAAACTGATGAAGAGCTCCTTTGATGCCTTACAAACTCCAAAGCCTGAAGAAGAGGACTGGGCATATGGATTAAAGCCCCTGTCAGACATTCCACTTACTGGCAGAGCTGCAGAAGTTGTTCAACAGATGGAGAGTCTCAGAAGACAAGTACTACCACATGGTCCAACATATGAAGAAATGGAAGAAGTGGTGTACAAATATCTCTACAAACAACCCTTTCAGAATCTCCATCCAACAGAACAAATCACAAATCCGAACATCAGAGAAGAATTTGAGAACATCTTCAGCAGAACAAAGCCAAGAACCAAAGCAGAAGTCTTCTCAATTCATAAAATCAAAAAGGTAATCTTCTGCAGGTTCTCCTTCACAAGAACATATCCAAGAGTCAGGTACAATCTTTACAGAGTCAAAAGGGTAAACAATTCAAAAACCACCTTCACTGATGCTGACATAAGGAATCTGAATCCCTATGATCTACCTGAACTTCTGCAATGGACGAAGGACAACTACAACACAGAGCCAAACACCAGAGCCTATCAAGTGTTGAGAAAAGCAATGAGGGAAAGGCTTCTAATCTACAGTCTGACAGACTTTCAGCTGGGAACGGATCTTGGTCTTAAACATCTGAATCTACGACCACCAGAGGATCGCTGCCCACCTGACGCCGTGCCCAACTCAATCATTACAGAACCAAGATTCGGGTTAGTATTTCAAAACCCACAAGGCGAAGTCAAACTTTTTGTAAGCATGGATTGTCAGAAGTACGCAACTAGTACTCTGAACAAGTTCAGAGCAAACCTTGTAAAATACAGAGATACCGAGCAAATGGATAGAGACGCTGCAGATACCCTCATCGGAGAGATTGATGCTACAATACGCTTAAGAGAACTCTGCATCAGTTTCTACAAAGAGATCAGAGAAGTCGGAAGAGACAACAGAAGCTTCAATAATTTCAAAGACGCCAAAATCTGATTCTCAAACAACCAAACTCTGCAAACCATGTTAAAGTTTATCTTTCATTGTACTCAAATATAAAATGCCTCTGCCATACTTCTAAATGAAAGAACTTTCGAGGTATTGTTTAACCTCTGTTTTATCTAACTTAGCCTAACTTAACTCAAGTTCAAATTTTTTATTTTTCACTACTTAGGGGGAGATTGTTAGCTTCAATCTTCCTAATCATAGAAGTATTTAGAAGTAGTGAAAAATAGGCTAAGTAAAGAAAGCCTCTTACAGAGGCTCTGCCAATCTTACCGAGAGATCAAGGTCAAGAAGCTACAGAAGCTAAAGAGGCGTCCTACAGAAGCTCTGTCATACGCACAAAGAAGACCAAAGACTCCGAATCCGGTGAAGACTGCTTTACAAAGGACCAGACCGCAGAACCTCTGTAACACTTTACAGACCCTCTGTGGTCCTCTCTAAAAGACCTGAAGATATTTATAATATCTTGCTACTGTTACTGGACCTGTTCATCAACTTGCATGGTAGCATGCCCTGTCCATATTCAACGTGTCAAACTCTGATTGGATTCAATAGGGCTTAGTACATAATAGACGTCTGCTGCATTAAATGCAATACAGCACGTCCAACTGTTCATGCCATCCGTTCCACTATTCATACCGTCCGTTCTGAATAGTAGCTTATGCTTTATTGTCCCCTTAGAGTAGTATATAAGGAAGACTCATGTTGAGTTCTTCCTAAATAGAGAATTAAGAGATAAAAACATAAAGAACATATAGCTTATATACTTTGAGAGTCATATATGTTTTAAAAGCTTTGCTTACTCACTGTTCTTAAATCTATTCTTGATATATATATATTCAGTAAACTTTGAGATATTATTTCCTGTTCACTGTTTATTTATATTGTGTTCTAAATCAATCAAACATATCTATTAGTTCTTCAAATACGCTTCCGCATCAAACTTAAACTTGAACTAATAAATCTGATAATCTTGTTTAAAACAAAACGGGAACCAACATTTTCGGCAGTCACGATCTGGGCGGTCTCGGTTTGGCGTAGACGCTTCTCCCCCTCACGGTGATCAGGATCATCCTGGTCATCGTGCTTGCGTTTGAGACCGCCGGCTTGACTCTTACAGGGGTCTTCTAGTGAGCGGACCCTCTCAGTCAGCGTGGCAAGCGCTTTGTTGTAGTCGCTGAGGGTCGAGTCAATGGAGTCAAGGCGGGATGTGATAGATGAAGATGGAGCAGTGACCTGGGATTGAAGAACGGAGATCAGGTCTGCTTCGGTCGAGGCGGTTGTATCTGATTCCTGGAGCAGTTGGGCCAATAGCATCGTCTTTAATGTATCCACCGAATAGATAGGTTGAGCAAATGTCGGTGGATGTGGTGATGCGGTTTCGGCTTCAACGATCTTTGCTTTGCCCTTGATGGCTTTGGCGATCTCGGCGGTGACATGCTGTTCTAGTGCCTCGCGGACAGCCTTGAGGGTGCTGTCCAGGGACCCTTGCGACACAAAGTCGGGGTGAATAACTCCGGGACCACTTAGGTTACCCGTTGAGGCGTCTACCACAGGGGTAGAGCCACCTACGTTCACAGTTGGCGTGATGTTAGCTGTGGTAGGATTTCCCGCCGATCCTTGTGTTTCACCAAGAGGTGAAGACACTACGGTGGTTCCAGTCGAGTCACGAAGAGTCTCAACTTGGTGTTGCTCAGCTTCGAGTGTCCTAGCCGAAGAGTGTTCAATATCGAAAGGCGCTAGACTCGATGGTGCACGAAATGAAGGCGAGACCGGGGGTTGTTGGTCTCTTATTTCAACACCAACACTCTCCGAATGAGAGGCCGATGGAAGTTGTGCTTGTTCCCCGTGTAATATTGAAACATCCGTCTGTCGTGAGACGGATGAGTGGATGGGGGGGGGGGGGGGGGTCGTGCAATTGCTCCGCTGGGTCCACGGAGGCTTCTTCAATACCCCGTCCCAACAAATGAGACGAGATAGCAGATGTGGCTACCGGATATGACGTGGCTGGTTTCGCTTAGGAGCCTCGTTATCTTTATGGCTCAATCTTTCTTGGTTGGAGTTCGACCTTAACACCCTCCTTTTCACATGTGCTATGTCCCGGGGAAGGTCCCTCCGGCTCTGGCTGGACCATGGGATTCCCTAACTCTCGTCCATATGCTATCATAGGTAGGGTTTCAGGCATATGCATAGTACGGGTATTATCCTGCTCCCCCTCAAAACATACATGGGGATTGACTTGCTCCCCCTCGGAGTGAGAGTGATATCAATACAAGAAAAAAATAGTTAGACTTTGTAAGAAAACCAATGTGACTCTTCCCCTCGGATTGAGGTTGTGGATCCGCCATGGAATATCTGTAAAAAGACCCAAAGTTAGAAACTGAGGCGGATAAACAAGTTCTGGTGCGTACCTTTGCATTAAGTGGCTCAATCTGATACAGATTGAGGACAGGTAGTTATGAAATAGGTACAAGACTGAAAGTAGTAGGGGCGTCCGGACATAATGATGCAATTGCAAGACATTCCGGACAACACAGGTATCCGGACAAAAGGTGTCCGGACAAAAAAGCATACCGGAGATGATGAAAGTTTCCCAATAAAATAAGCAATCCGGACATAATAGAATCCGGATGACATTTAAGAGAGACCAAGAGTCCGGATATGGTACCCGGGTTCCCTTCCAATCCGGATAAGGACCCGGTCCGGAAACCTGTCCGGATACTTCTGGATTTTCAAGAATTTCCCTGATTCTTTACATTTTGCGAAAATAAAGCTATATGGATTTCAGAAATGAACCTTCTCTCGCTCCCCCTCCAATGGAGCATGGGGAAGAATTTGCTCCCCCTAGGATAGTGCAATGGAGAGTCCGATACACATAAAAACTTTTAGGCATTGAAAGAAAAACACTGTGTCGCTCCCCTTCAGAATGTGCGCGTAGTGTGAAATGCACACGGGAGTATCCCCACACATAAAAACTTTTTAACATATTTAAGGAAAAAGTGTGTGTGACGCTCCCCCTCAATAGTAGAATAACATACCTGATAGCTGATCATGCTCCCCCTAAACACGTGAGCAGCTTGTTAGAGCACAGGTATAAACAAACCTCACGTCTTCTTAATATTGTTCCTTGTAGATCGTGAGCAGCTCCCTCCTTGCGGTCATGTGTGTGGAGCATCCAGTGTTTAAGGACCACACATGACCGTCCTGCAAAACAAATTTAGCGAACCTTCGGTACCCAGATTTTCCTGGGTCCGGGAGGGTTAGGTTTGGCACCGTTTGGGGAAACTTGCTTTGTCCCAGCTTTCCCTTTAGGTATAGGAATTACACCGTTAGAGGGAACTTGTTTTGGCACTTGTTTCCTCTTTGGTGCAGAATTTACAACTTTAGGAGGAACAGATTTTGTAGCAGCTTTCCACCTGGGTGCCGGTTTAACCTTAGTAGGAGCAACCCATCTAGGAGAAGGTTTGATCTCCCGCTGTGGTTTAACCGCTGATTGGTAACCCCGTTTTTGATAGTGTCTTTGCTGGTTATTACGGGGTTTGCGTTTGGGTGTATGATTAAACCTTTGATATGACCCAAACCAATCATTATTAGCAATTTCATCAAAATCATTCCAACCACAACTAGAACAACACAAACGATCATGTGATAATTGAATCAATTGCTGAATGGAATAAATTTTCATCGGAAAATTATCATCTCTATTAACAAAATTATTCCTATGATTCCAGGCACAATCGTTTTTGTTCATCCTAGGATGAAAGACAGTATTGAACGACTTTGATGCATCATCCTTGACAGATTCCTTGGCTGGCCACTTTGGTTTTCTTTGTTTAGCTAGACCGATTTTATCCGAAACAACAGGGACAGTGCGGTCAGTGGCCTTTGAAGAAACAGGAATCTTAGTGGTCGGTTGTTCGGTCTTTTGCTTCGACTGTGATCGTTTTTGAACATTTGAAGCATTTTTAAGATTCTTGATCACAGCCGGAGTCTTGGATTGTGAACAGTCACCCTTTAGAAAATTGACCGGACGATTAACCACTGGAGACAAAAAGTCAGAATGACTTGGAAGAGGTTTGTCGAAAGGGAACGACTCAAACTCTCTATCAGAATTACCTTCGGAGTTCATGTATTCTGAAAAATCGACATCCGGAATTACTGGACTTGGATCGGTCGAGGAAGGCGAGGAACACTTTGTGCTTTCTGTAGTGTGCTTTGAGGAATTTGGTGCGGAAGCGTTTGAAAATACAGAGTTTAAATTCCTTGTAACACATTCATCTTGAGAAACTTGACTTTCTTGAGACGAGATATTTCCTATGAAAGCTTTACACGAGGATGTGTCAGATGAGTTGGAGGAAAGATCAGGTGAAATTTGCTTTTGAGCCTGGAGAAGGTCAATCTGTTCTTGGAGTTGACCATTTCTCAGGTGCTCTTTCATCGTTTCTCTTGTCATTTCAGACAGTTTTGATGAGAGCGTATTGATTTCCCACTGAAATTTTTCCTTTTCCTCACTTGACACACCGTCGGTTATCTCAGATTTGAGTTTCTCAATCTCAGAGATGAGCACTTTCTTTTCGTTTTGAAAAATAGACCTTTCTTTCTCAAACGACTCCTCCAACTCGATAATTTTTGCTTCCAAGATGAGAGGGGGAACATAGAGTTTAAACTCGTCCGTCTCAGTCTTGGTTGCTGGTGCTACGTCCTCATCCTTTTTGGAGGAATCCTTGGGAGTAGCTACCTTGTAGGGGTCGAAGTAGTCATTGGAAAGGTACTTTTTGTTCTTTTGATACGAGTAGTTTAGAGGTTCATAACAAAATGGAAGTTGAATTCCTCGTTTGTGTGTGAGCTTATATTCCTCGGTTTCCTCCTCTTTTTCAGGTTCAAGAGGACCAGTCCATTGAATGGCATATTCTGGATACTTTTTATCTAATCCAAAACAAGCAAAATCATACAAAGTGGGTACATGCCATCTTCCCTTTTTCAAATAGTGTGGGTTATCATATCCGATTCCCCACTCTTTGTTAAAGTATGTGAACTCTTTAGGTTTATTTAGAAAGATGGTTTGATCAGTTTGACCCCTTTTGTGGAGTTTTGTTTCAAGATCAGTGATTTTATTTACAAACTCCTTGTGCTGAATTTGAAGAGCAGAGCATTGATAAACGATTTCTGCTTTTTCATTCAAGCACTGATCAAGCTGTGACTGAAGTTCAGATAATTTGGCCCGTAAGTCTTTAGGTGCTATAGAAAGATTTTTGCATTTCTCCTTTAAAATAGCATTTTCAGACTTATATTTTTCAGATATTTTCTTTTGAACATCTAGCTTTTCGGTTAGAGACCTAATCTCAAGCAGTTGTTCTTTAGAAGTGGCCTTAAAGGAAGCTAACCGTTCAGCAAGAGGTTTCACTCGGTCATAAAGTTCTGAAAAGATAGGTTCACATACCTGACACGACTTTTTCATGTCTTCTTCAGCAGGAGACATCTTCAGTTGCACTGGAGTGATCGTCAAACGATTGTTCGATTCAAAGTGGCACAGTATCATGAATACTTAAATGTCCCCCTCCTGCGACTTAGCACGGGGGTCCCGGATTATAGAATCCGGGTGGTTTCCGGATAAAGAGTCCGGAAAAATGAAAGAGTCCGGATAAGAGAAAGAGTATGGATAACTTGAGTTGTCCGGATAACCAAGGTTACCGGATGGCTTAAGTTACCGGATAAAACGAAGTTACCGTGTCCGGATAACTTGAGTTGTCCGGATGCAATGAAGTTTCCGGGTACAAAGGATTGTCCGGATAAAATATGTCCGGAAACACTGGGTTTCCGGATACAAATGTTACCCGGATAATATAAGGAATAGTGACTTACCCGGATTGCAGAACTTACCCGGAAAAATGAGGAGTCCGGATGGAATTGGAGTTATCCGGATGAAAATCACACAAATGTCCGGACACCTTTAAGTTGTCCGGAAAAGTCGGCTGTTTTATCCGGACAAGTCGGCTCTTTGCTCAAATCGATCGATTTTTTCGATTAGGGTTGCACACGAAGGTTCCTGAAAGATTAGAAACAATCCCAAACACAAAAACAACACTAACCCAATCGTTTTTAGAGCAAAAACAACAAGTTTTGATGGTTAAAAATCGAATCTTTGTCAAGAACACTACCAAAACTTTAGATCTTAAATTGCTAAATTGACCACTCAAACGATTGAATTAGGATGTGAAAATTTGCAGAAACACTTATAACGATAATGCTAACACAACCCAATAAGCAAAAACAACCAATTTTTACCGAATCAAATATTCAAGAATTCAAGAATAGTCAGACGAGTAAAAGTCAAACTAACCAGAAATTGATGAATGAAGCTTTGAATCGAATCCGTCTGTCTGCTCTGATACCAATTGTTAGTCTCAGTTTAACAGGTAACAACGATTCAATGAGGAATAACACGAACAGTTAATGATTTCAACTTGTCATCACTCTCACATTCAATAATCAAGATAATTTACAAAGATATGAATGAAAAACAACTATCTCTCTCTAAAACAATTAAGCTCTCAACTTCTAACGAATCGTCTTGATGAAAGTTTTTGATGTGCTTTCTTTTTAAGTGCCTTTATCTCGTTTGGTGATGGCAATTCAGAAAGCTTCTTTTTCAGCTCCGTGTTTTCGGACTCTAAGGCTGTTGCCTTTTCTTCGGATTTGGCAAGCTTATCAGCACTTTCAGATATTTGCAGTTTTTGTTCCTTCAGTTCTTTGAAGTGCTTTTTGTACGTTTCATTTGCACTCTTCCAATTCTCTTCATGCATTTTTATAGTGGCTTTACATGAAGGATTAAAGCAACACGACATTGTTACCTGAAAAATTGATCGTTAATCGGTGTTGATTTTGAAGAATCAAAAATTGCGGAAGAAAAATCAAAAATTAAATCAGAAAAACAAATCTATAAAATAAATTCGTTTTAAAAATTCAAAATATGATTATTATCGAATTCGAACGAACAAAATCACTCTTCGAGAGTGAAATCTGCAAGATAAACAACCTAAGTTAAATCAAACACGACGAAAAATAGGTCACAAAGAATAATAGGCGCTAATAATAGCAAATCGTCGCAAAAAGTCTCAAGCGTCACACAAAAATTGCAAATTGATCGTAAAGAAAAATTGCGACTTTCGTTAAAATTCTCGATCACGAGACGTGCGGTAACTCGGGTACCGACAAGAACTTATCAATCAAACGTACTAACACACAACTTACCGGATGAAAAAGGAACTTACCGGATGAAATTTGTGACTTACCGGGTGGAAGTTATGTGCGATTTACCGGATGAAGGGAGTTACCGGATGATGCACTTTTCCGGACAAAAGATTCTTACCGGATAAAAAGAAGTTTGGTTTACCGCGTGATTGAGGTTCTCGCAAATGTAGCACTTACCGGATGATGTAATGGGACTTACCGGATGAGGAGTGTTTCCCACACAAACGAACACTTACCGGATGTGAATGCTTACCGGGTGAGATGAGATTACCGCAAAAATGGCACTTACCGGATGAAATTTGTTTGTCCGAATGAGGAGCTTACCGGATAGGGAATCCGGGTAGTGAAGATACCGGACAAAAACAAACAACAAAAATATGCGGCTTACCGGATGAAAAACAAACCAAACAAATAAGAATTAAAACAAATAAAGAATTCCAACTAACTAAATATATATATATATATATATATAGGGTTGGGTTCATGTTAGACCACCCTGATTTCGTGAGACCGTGAGACCACAAAATAACACTAAAACTTCACAACGATTCATTGTGAAGGTAAGCAAAACAACGAACCTTCACAGCAAAAACATTGTGAAGGTTTACCTTCACAATACCTTCACAGTCTTTTACTGTGAAGGTTTAGTGTTATTTTTTTGGTCTCACGGGTCTCACGGAAATAGTTTGGTCTCACGTGATCTCAAGTCTATATATATATATATATATATATATAGGGTAAGGATCAAGAGAGAACCTTGAAAAAAAAAGAACCGAAGAACCATGAAAAAAGGATGAAAAAATATATCAAAATGGATGTCAAATTAAAGATAATAAAATGATGAACTTTTTGGTGTAATTTGTTTCGCTTTAATTTCTGTCATACTTCGCCAATTTTGAATTTAAAAAATAGAGTGTAAATACTTTATTTATTAAAAAATTTGGTTATAACTACCTTTTAATTCATAACCATTGGATCATCTTAATCTAATGGCTACGATGGATTCTTCGGTTCTTTATTTTTTCATTGTTCTCTCCTGATCTCATCCCTATATATATATATATATATATATATATATATATATATATATATATATATATATATATATATATATACACGTATGGAAATTAACGGAAGAATAAAGGATGGTCAAACAATAAAAAAAACTTCGGTCAACAAATGCGGCTACCAATTTTATTCATCCGGAAAGTGTGAAATTAGCCGGAAAGGTGATGACTTCCGGTAACCAAAAATATGTCCGGTAACTTTTCCAAAACAATTATCCGGAAAGTTTGGGTTTCATCAAAAAATCATCCGGACATTTTGATTCAATCGGAAAGTTATTGCATACACAAAAATCTTCCGGTAACCTTAAAAAACTTACCCGGTAACTTGAGGTTATAGGAAACTTACCCGGACACTACGGCTGTGGTTGCAAATCGGATCTGTGATCGATAGGATTGCTTGATTTCACTCCTGTAGGGTTAGATTTTGACAAAAACACAAAAACAAACAAACCCAAATCGATTTCAAAGCAAAATATATCCTATTTTCCAATAATCACCACAAAAGCTTTTAGAACACCAAAAACTCAAGATTTAATTTTTAAAATTGAAAGATTAAACTTTGAGAATTGATGATATCCCAGATAAACACAGAGAAACATCAAGTAAACAATCGAGATCAAACAAACAAATTAAAAAATCAACGAAAAGCTTTTCTAACCCGATTGAAGAACGATTTTTAACAAAGAAAAAACTGCACTTTTACTTCAAAAATCTGTTGTAGTTCGAAACAATTCTGGGAGCTTTCTGGAAGTTGAACGACCAATCCAACCGGTCAGATTGTGAAACAAGGTGTCCCGAAGCTGCTGTCCAAAAACGTGACGATCCGACGGTTCAATCTCCGGGAATAGGCGAAACAGCTTGCTGCGATTTTCCAGAAAATTTTCTGCGAATTTTCTTGCCTTTTCTTGCTTTCGTTCGATTTCTTTCGTATCTTCAAATCACCGATTCGGCTCTGATACCAATTGTAGAATCCAGATCCGTGCAACGATTATGTTTGTGAATAAGCAAATAAGAACAGTTGATATGATTCACAAAGGCTGCCCACTTAGCTATTGATTTAGAGAGAATTACAGTGTAAAGCAGAAAAGCTAAACGAGACAACTAGCTAATTTTCTAAGCTAATTGCACTTTATATACGCTGGGCCCGTGGTAACAAGCCCACGGCCCGTTCACAATGGACTAAGATTAATCTATTACAAATTAACCCTTGAACATTAAATCAACACATATTTTACCCTAACACATCAAATATTGGTTCAACTAAAGCTGACCCAAGGTTTGCCAATGCGTCGGCCTGAGTGTTCTGGTCTCGCGGAATCTGTTCAATAGAAAAAGATTTAAATTTTTTGGAAATTTCTTTTGCCACGCTTAGGTATGCTGTCATTTTTTAGTCCTTGGCTGCGAATTCCCCATTGATTTGATTTACTACCAGCAGGGAATCGCTCTTGACATGCAATGCGGTTGCCCCCGAGTCGTTGGCCATATTCATTCCCACGATCAGGGCTTCATATTCGGCTTCGTTGTTGGTGGCCTTAAAGTCGCATCGGACCGAGTATACCATCTTACCCCCCTGTGGCGACTTTAAGACGACCCCCAGTCCAGAGCCTCTAATTTTGGATGATCCGTCGACATGTAGGATCCAAGGCACGTCGTCGTGATTCGCCAGGGTGGACACTTCGAGCTCTGCTTCTTTCTATAACTCAGGGCTGAAATCGGCGATAAAGTCTGCCAAGGCTTGCGATTTGATCGCGGTCTTGGGCTTGAAATCGAGGTCGTAACTGCTGAGATATATGCTCCACTTTGCTAAGCGACCTGTCAACTCAGGTTTCCTAAAAACAGACTTAAGAGGAAAGTTAGTTACGACAGTAATAGGATGCGATTCGAAGTAGTGTCGTAATTTTTTAGCAGCTATGACTAGCGACAAAAGCAGTTTTTCCATGGAAGAATACCTGGTTTCTGCGTCCAAGAGAGATTTACTTACGTAGTAGATTGGTAATTGTTGTTTTTCGTCCTCTCGTGTGAGTACGGCGCTTACCGCATTTGGACTGACCGCTAAATACAATTGTAAGACCTCATGATCGTGAGGTTTCGACAACAGAGGAGGCGACGCCATATACTCCTTGAGTTTTTGCAATGCTTGCTCATGATCGTTGGTCCAGTTGAAACCTTTGTTTTTCCTGAGGACGTTATAAAACAGATGACATCTATCTGATGATCGGGAGATAACCTGTTTAGGGCCGCTACTCGACCAGTAAGCCTTTGGACCTCCTTGAGATTTCGAGGAGATTTGATGTCGATGATGGCTTTGATTTGATCGGGGTTAGCTTCGATTCCTCGGCGAGTGACCACGTGGCCTAAGAACTTTCCAGCACTGACTCCGAAGGAACATTTGGTAGGTTTGAGCTTCATGCTATTGTCCCGAAGGATGTTGAACGATTGTCTTAGATGCTCGACGTGATCGACCGCTTGCTTTGACTTGACGACCATGTCGTCAATATATACCTCCATTGTATCGCCGAGATGTTCTTTGAACATTTTATTCACCAGACGTTGATAGGTGGATCCTGCATTTTTTAGTCCGAAAGGCATAACTTTATAACAGTAAATACCTCGATCCGTCATAAAAGCGGTTTTCTCCTGGTCCTCGACGTGCATTAAGATTTGGTTATACCCTGAATAGACATCCATGAAGGTCAATAGTTCATGTCCTGCGGTTGCGTCGACCATGGCGTCGATATGCGGTAATGGGAAAGGATCTTCCGGGCAAGCCTTATTGAGATCGGTGAAGTCGATACAGACCCTCTATTTTCCATTCTTATTAGCCACGACCACGACATTAGCAAGCCAGTCGGGATACTTTACTTCTCGGATTTTTCCGGTCTTGAGGAGGTTATCGACTTCATCGTTTATTACCTTATTTCTTTCAGGAGCAAATTTTCGGCGTTTTTGCTTGACGGGTTTAAACGATGGATCGATATTGAGCTTGTGAGAAATGATGTTAGGGTCAATGCCAACCATATCTTCATGCGACCAGGCGAAGCAGTCAGCATATTCCTGCAAGAAAGATATTATCCTTTGCCTAAGGTGGGGATCGAGAGATGAGCCTATCAAGACTTTTTGCTCGGGCTTGCTTGGGTCTAAGATAACTTCTTCTAGGCAATAATCACCGACGGCTTTAGGAACATCTTGCACCTTTTCAAGCTTTCCGTGCGCTGGGCCAGCGGTTCGCTCTGAATTTCCGCCGTCTGCCATTTTCTTGTGATAGAGAACAAAAGAAACTCCAAGAAACTATTAGTAGGGTGCACGCTCGTCGAGGATTTTCTCTAGATGAGGTCCCACGGAAGGCGCCAAACTGTTAATGCCAAAAATCACACCAAATGGACAACTTAATGTCAACGTGGACTTAATCAACTAAAGAAAGGATCTTTCGACGAGACGTGCAACAAGGGAAAAAATAAACGAGACAAGGGATTTGATGATGCAGGAAAAACCTAAATCGAGGAAAAACCTGCGGACGACAGTGGGTGTCGTCGCTGCACTATGGTCGCCAATCAGGGGCGACGTCCTTGGTACTGGCGTCGGTCGTACGATGATTACAATACAAATGAGTGAAATACTTCGAAATGTAAAGTACAAGTGTTTAAACGTGAAAACAGGTGTTTGTCGTGTGTGAATACAAAGTGTAAACTTTTGGTCGAGGGCTGTTGTCGTGCGTCGAGAGCAGTTCTTCGAGTGTTCTTGAATTCGCTGTAAGATTCTGGCTTTCAGTACTTAATCTCCAGAGTTTGAATGTTCTTTGCTATGAGCTTGGATGATTTTCTCTGCTGTGTGGTGATGTTTGCTGGAGTGTACTGGATGTTAACTAATGTCCCTTGAAATGAAGCTTTAGCTTGTCTTTTATAGCCTTCGCGTCATTAATTAACTCCATTAATGATTCGATCAACGGCTGGAAACGGTCGTCGGAGTGATTATCCATGATGATCTTCGTCCGTTACGGTTATCGATCGTTGATGGTTGCGCCGGTTATATCCGTTGCTCTTTAATGACTTTGACTCCTGCATTAAACACCTAACAAACGTAACAGTTAAGGTTAACGTTAGCTTTGGTCGAAGGTACGATGATCTTATTCGACGATCGTACGGGACGGGCGATATTATGGTCCAGCGTCATGGGGTACGTACGACTTACCTTTTACAGGCGATGACGGATGTTTTCTGGGTTCTCGTCGGGACCTTATCTTAATACAAGATTTGGATCATGACATGCGTCTTATCTGCCCCGGTCGTGGTCGTACGACGTGATTTTTTGGCCCAAACAGGAGGCGATCCCCGAGATTATTACCGCCATTCGTAACGAGGTAGTAGTGATGATGGAGGAGCGCATCGCGGCGATTCCACCCCCTCCTGGTGGGCAGCCCCAAGCGCGAGAGTTTCAGTATCGGGATCTCTCTGCTTGTTCTCCTCCTGAGTTCAAGGGAGACTCTAACCCGATCGTCAGTATGCGCTGGATCTCGGACATGGAGTGCGCATTCCTTACTAGTGGTTGTCCGGAGAATCTGAAGGTTCGTTTCGCGGTGAACCTGTTATGAGATGGAGCGAAAGACTGGTGCGCTACTGCTTTGACACTTAATGAGCGCACTACATTGACCTGGGAGGAGTTTGTCGTACGGTTTCGTGCAGAGTACGTGCCTCCGGTGGAGATGGAGAGGATTGCTAAGGAGTTCTTGGAGCTCACTCAGGCTACGGAGACCGTGAAAGAGATGAACCAAAAGTTCACGGAGATGGCACTATTCTGTCCTCAGTATGCGACTTCTGAGGACATGAAGATGACGCGTTACAATGATATGTTACGTATCGAGATCAGGGAGTTCGTGAGTACTGCACAGTATGCTTCACTTGCTGCGATGATGGAGGCTGCCCGGAGACGGGAACTTGAGTTGGAGACACAGGCCAAGAAGAGGAAGGCGGTGCAGACCGTGGCACCGATATCAGGTTTTCCGAAGAAGACGAGGTTTTCAGACTCACGCTCGAGTCAAAGGAGCGGAGGGTTCAAACCCAGGGATGGTAGCGGAAGGAGAGATGATAAATGTTTCAAGTGCGGCCAGGTGGGACACTACGGTCGTGATTGCAGAGTACCACTGATGGTCTGCTTTAACTGCAAGAAGACGGGCCACGTGAAGGCCAACTGCCCGAACCCTAGGGTTGCGGATGGGAGTGGGGCACAAAAAGCTCCTGCGGCTGCTCCTCTGCGTATTACTGATGGTCGAGTGGGTCAGGCTGGAACCGAAGCAGCCCGAGGTAGAGTTCATCAGCTAAAGGTGGACGAGGCACAGGCTACGCCTAAAGTGGTGACAGGTATATTTCATCACTTGCTTCCTTTTAAATTATTGATTTTGTATGTAATTGCAATTTGCTTAAACTGTATAATCAGGTACGTTCTTAGTTAACTCGGTGCCTGCTGTGGTGATGTTTGATAGCGGGGCTACTCATTCGTTCGTATCTTACACTTTTAGTGAGTGTTTGGGCCGAGTTGTAGGTCGGTTAGGTTGTCCACTCGTGGTGGAGGTTGCTGATGACAGGACCTTGACGGTTACTGACATGTATCGGGGATGCACTTTGGAAATCTCTGGTGTGAGATTTCCTATTGATTTGATTCTGATCGCTATGCGGGAGTTGTACGTGATTGTGGGCATGGATTGGATGGACGCTTTTGATGCTGAGATTGTTTGTCGTCGCAAACAAGTACGAGTTCGAACCCCAAGCGGGGGAGAACTGCTGGTTCAGGGCGACTCGCCCAGGCGGACATCAGCGATATTTTCGGCTGTGAGGGCGCGGAGGTACTTACAGCACAGTGGCCAGGGGTATTTAGCGTATGTGATAGATACGCGCGACAACGAAGAGAAGAAGACTGCGGAGGATGTGCCAGTTGTACAGGAGTTTGCTGATGTATTTCCCGACGATTTACCGGGGATACCTCCCGAGCGACAGGTAGAGTTCCGCATTGATTTTATTCCGGGTGCTGCTCCGGTGGCCAAGGCACCTTATCGCCTGGCTCCACCGGAAATGAAAGAGTTGTACACTCAGTTGCAGGAACTTCTCGAAAAGGAGTTCATCAAGCCGAGTTGTTCACCGTGGGGAGCCCCGATTCTGTTTGTTAAAAAGAAGGACGAGTCCCAGCGGATGTGTATAGACTACCGTGAGTTGAATAAGCTTACGGTGAAGAATCGTTATCCTCTGCCAAGGATAGACGACTTGTTCGACCAGCTACAGGGAGCTTTGTGGTTCTCTAAGATTGATTTGAGATCGGGGTATCATCAGATGCGGGTGAGAAGTGAGGATACGGAGAAGACGGCCTTACGTACACGTTATGGCCATTACGAGTTTGTGGTGATGCCTTTCGGGCTTACCAATGCACCAGCAGCGTTCATGGACCTCATGAATAGAGTGTGTAGCCCGATGCTGGATCGGTCGGTGATTGTGTTCATCGACGATATTCTCGTGTATTCGAAGTCGAAGGAAGAACACGAGATGCATTTGCGAGAAGTTTTGGAGGTTTTAAGGCGGGAGAAACTTTATGCTAAGTTCTCCAAGTGTGAGTTCTGGTTACGGGAGGTCCAATTCCTAGGACATGTCGTGAACCAGGATGGTATCATGGTCGATCCGGCCAATATTTCAGTAGTAATGCGGTGGGAAGTGCCGAAGACTCCCACTGAGGTACGGAGTTTTCTTGGGTTAGTAGGGTACTACCAGAGATTTATTCAGGATTTCTCCAAGATTGCATTACCTATGACCCGTTTGACGAAGAAATCTGCGGCTTTTAGTTGGGGTGAGGAGCAACAAAGGGCTTTTGAGGAGCTGTGCAAACGTTTATGCGAGGCTCCGGTGTTGACTTTGCCTGAGGGTATGGATGATCTGGTAGTGTATTGTGACGCTTCTCACCAGGGATTGGGCGCCGTGCTCATGCAGCGAGGTAATGTTATAGCTTACGCTTCGAGGCAGTTAAAGCGTCATGAGGCGAACTACCCGACACATGATCTAGAGTTGGGAGCAGTGGTGTTCACTCTCAAGATTTGGAGGCATTACTTGTATGGCGTCAAGTGTATGATATACACTGACCATAAAAGCCTCAAATACTTGATGGACCAGCAAAACCTAATTATGCGACAGAGGAGGTGGCTCGACGTGGTCAAAGATTATGATTGTGAGATACTTTACCACCCGGGTAAAGCGAATGTGGTTGCGGACGCACTTAGTCGACATCCGGTTGGTGAACCACTTTGGGGTTTGTGTCAGTGATTAACAGTGGCTGCACCTCTCCTTGGGTCGATAGGTAAAGCTCAAGAAGTGGCGATTTTGGATGAGAATGCCAAACGCGAGAGAGTTTCGGGTGAAATTCCGAATTTTGCCCGTGATAGTCGAGGTCTATTGACACGGTATGGGCGAGTTTGGGTTCCCTTCACTGGTGGGAACAAACAGACATTGATGAATGAGGCCCATAAGTCCAAGTTTTCCATTCATCCTGGAGCTACGAAGATGTACCGTGACCTACGGGAGGATTATTGGTGGCCCTGCATGAAGCGGGATGTCTCCAAGTATGTAGAAGAGTGCTTAACTTGTCGGAAAGTCAAGGCTGAGCACCAATGGCCGCATGGGAAGTTGCAGCCTTTAGAGATTCCGGTGTGGAAATGGGAAGAGATCACGATGGATCTCATTACTAAACTCCCAAGGACTCCACGTGGGAATGATGCTATTTGGGTGATTGTTGATCGTCTAACCAAGAGTGCTCACTTTTTGGCCATCAGGGAGAGCTCCTCGGCGGAGAAACTCGCAGAGATCTTCGTGCGAGAGATTGTAGCCAGGCACGGAGTGCCAGTTTCGATTGTCTCTGACAGGGACACCCGTTTTACCTCCCGGTTTTGGGGGAAGTTCCAGGATGAGATGGGTACGTAGTTACATTTTAGCACGGCTTTTCATCCACAGACTGATGGACAGAGTGAGCGTACTATTCAGACTCTTGAGGATATGCTTCGTGTTGATCTAAACCCTCAGTGATTTGATAATGACCCTCTCTTATATACTTAGTGAAAATTGTAAGTAAACAATATGTATCAGAGTTTCACTATCGCTGATAAGTACTAAGATCTTACAGTACCGCTGATAGGAACTCTCGCTCTTTAAATTAAACATTCAGCGAACACTGTTCACCATTAATGCTCTGAGTCTGTTCAGTCATTATGATGATCGCTGATAAGTTAGTTGTTTACTTATGATCCCTGAAGTCAAGTTTCATGTCAACATAGGTTCTACGCTGAAGTCGAAGATCAAGCTCAAGAACCAGCGACAAGTCTCCTAATGAACTGATGCGGATCAGCGAAGACTCAGATTTGTCCACTCAACGTGAAGTATCAAGTACAAGACTTCAGCTATCGATGAACTTTATCATTCGCTTAATAGATAATGATAATGCTCTGAATCAACGAAAGCTGATCATGAAGTCCTCCGTACAAAATACTTTTGTCTTAACCTCCCTTGCACGACTCCGTACGAAATGTCAGAAAAGAACCTCCGACTGTCTGATATCGTACAACCACTCTGATACTACACTGTTCATCCATGCGGCTACTAAGGTTGTCAACAAAGGTCAATGACATGCAACCAACCAGCTGATGACACGTGTAAAGTGTATACTGACTTGCATTAAATGCATGCAGTATATAAAGAGATGAACCCACTTCATTTGAAGTAACTTGCTAACTCTGGACAAGTTCAATCTCTTATCTCAAGATAGGTTATTATTAGTAATTTCCGTATCTCTCTTAGTGCAAGAAACCTTAGTGTTCCAACTTGTTTAGATTTAGGTTTATCCTTAATCTTGTTTCCGCAACAAGCTGTAAATTGTTAATGATTTATCAATAAACAATTTAGAAAAGTAAAATCTGTGTGTTTGTATTCAACCCCCCTCTTCTACAAACTTGTATAGGCCTTCGGGACCAACAAGTGGTATCAGTGCAGATTTGTTTAATCTCATAAACAAGATCTAATCTAAGATATTTCTCTTCCTTGCTATTATCTGAAAATGGCCACCCCACCAACACAAACACAAATTATATAGACAATGGTTCTCTTGCTAAACCCCCTAGATTTTCCAGAGATAACTTCAACTTATGGAAAAATAGGATGACACTCTTCTTAGAAGGTGTAGACCCTACTATGCCTTACTATCTCGAGAATGGTCCATTCATCCCAATAAGAATTGATGTTGATGTTCCAGCCGCTGAGAATAGACCTGCTATTCCAGAAAGGCTGGTCCCTAAGGAAATCTTTCAATGGACCGACGAAGATAAGAAGAAAGTGGCTATAGATACAAAAGCCAGATCGATACTATCCATGGCTCTTCCTAACGAAGTCTACCATTCCGTCATGAATCTGAAAACATCAAAAGCCATGTGGGACACAATATGTGTTCAGTATGAAGGAACGTCTGAAGTCCAGGACTCAAGAAAGATCAACCTGGTAAGACAATACGAAAGCTTCATTTCTGGTAAGAATGAATCTCTCTCTGAAGTTCACCAACGTTTTAATTGTTTAATTATAGATCTGAAAACTGTTGGTAAGGAATATTCTAACTTTGAAGTACTGACAAAGTTTCTAGAATGTTTACCTGAAAGCTGGGACAATTATTCTATGTGTCTCAAGCTGTCAAAGGATCTAAAATCAATGACCCTTTCAACCTTATATGGCACGTTGCTGAATCATGAGCAATCGAGCCATCTTAAGAAGAATCTTGTAAAAGATTCCAAAAGCACCCCTGTTGCTTTAATCTCAGAGGAACCTTCTACTCAGCGACCCTCGGTCACTATCACTGAGTTAGAAAGTAACTCTGAAAGGTCATCAGATTCTGATTCTTCAGATGATGATGAATCTTTGGCTCTCCTAACTAAAAAGTTCAGGAGATTTGCCAAAAAGAAAATGTTTAGAAAGAACAAACCTCTTTCCATAACTGACAAGCCTAGATCATCAGCTTTTGTTGATAAGGCTACTACTACTTGTTTTAACTGCGAAAAGACAGGACATTTCGCTAACGAGTGCAGGTCCAAGAAAGTTTCTAGACCCTCAGCTTTTACAAAGAAATCCTTTGTTCCAAGGAATAAAGATGACAAATATTCAAAGCTGAAAGAAAAATATGCTAAGCTGAAAAGCTTTAAGAAGAAGAGTAAAGGCCTGATGGCTAACTATGATTGGGCTGCTTCTGATGAAGAAGCATCATCATCTGACTCTGAAGATGATGAAGCAAATCTATGTCTTATGGCCAAAATTGAAGAAGAGGAAGAAAGTTCAGACATTTCCTCCACTTCAACCTCTGCTATTCAGGTATCACCTTCCTTCTTTATCAATATTGCAAATATTGATGAAGCTGATAGTCTCAGTAAGATCGATCTCTTGACTAGAAGTTTATACGAAGCCATGAACGGCAAAACTGTGGTTGAAAACCAAAACCTTGATCTCGCGGAAAAGCTTAAAAACTGCCACCTTCAAATAGAAAAGCTTTCTAAAGTTGAAGAAGATTTTAAAGATCAAGTATATTTAAATCAGCTAGTCAAAATCGAACGAGCAGAAGCTATCGCTGCATTAAAAGATGAAAAAGCTACTGTTGAAGGATGGTGTAATTCTTCAACCAAGATCACTGAGATAATAAAGTCTCAGATTCCCCTAAGTGATAAACGTGGTCTGGGTTACAAATATGATACTCCAAAACCAACCACTGAGCGTTCAATGCTTAAATTTGGAACGTTCGTATCCTCAGTCGCTGATTCTTCATCTTCTCAGTGCTCCTCGTCCAATACACCAATCCCTGAGGAAACTCCTACCTCCTCAAAAGGCAAGGAGAAAATGGTTTATTCAAAACCTACCTCTGTCTCTAAAGACAAAGGTAAAGGAATTGTTATTTATCAGAATCCTCAGAAGGGTACCTTAGTACCAAAGCTGAATGCTTCTAAAGCTTCAGTGGCTCATCCCTCTGGATCAAGGAAGCAGATCTCTGGATCTATTCAGCGATCTACTCCTAGACTCAGAGTGGATGTCCTTGGTAAGAAATCTGAAGAACTGAATGTTCGTCCCATTTCTAAATCCAATAGTTTACTTGGTGCTGGCACTTCTAATTCGAAATCAAAAGCTCAGCATTCAAATGGTCCTAGAACTACTTTTAGTTATAGGAAATGTTATCACCGTGGACTTACCGATCATATTGCTAGTAAGTGCCCCACAGCCACCAAAGCTGAGAAGATAGCTAAGGTGAAGATTGCTCCCAAGGCAAAGAAGACCAACCCTGGTGCAAATCAGGTCAAGGTGAAGAAATTAACCTTGACTGAGGTTAAGAAATTAACCAAAGTGAAGAAAGACAAAGCTGAATCTTCAAATGCTGCGAAGACTGCTGAATCTTCCATTCCAACTACTTCCACTGACAAATGTGTATACGTGGTTAAGTGGGTACCCAAGAAAAACTAATCTTCCTTTGTATTGCAGGTTAAGAAGGGTATCTGGTATCTCGATAGCGGATGCTCTAGACACATGACTGGAAAGAAAAACCTGCTCGCAGAATACAAGGAAGAGAACATACCCGAGGGTATGCTCTACCCTCTGTGACTTTCAGTGGAAATGGAAAAGGACATACCCGAGGGTATGGTGTACTTTCAAATGGTACAACCTCCTTCAGAAGAGTCGCATATGTTGAAGGGCTGAAGCATAATCTTCTAAGCATCAGTCAGCTTTGCGACATGGATAACAAAGTAATCTTTACTAAGGAATCCTGCTTTGTCGCTGACAAAAAGGAGAAGATAGCTCTCAGCGGTTATCGTTTGGAAAATGTTTATGTAATAAACATGGACTCAACAACCACTGAGAACTCCTGTTTCTTCTCAAAGGCCTCATCTGATGTCAACTGGCTATGGCATAAGAGGCTATCTCATCTAAATTTCAAGACACTGAACACTCTTTCTTCAAAAGAGTTAGTCACTGGTCTACCTCAGCATTCATACGCCAAAGAGTCTTTATGTTCAGCGTGTGAAAAGGGGAAGCAGACCAAAGCAAGCTTTAAATCAAAGCAAGTTTCTTCAGTGTCATCTCCTCTACAACTACTCCATATGGATTTGTTTGGCCCTGTTAACAAACAATCCATCGCTGGAAAGAAATATACGCTGGTCATAGTTGATGAATTCTCTCACTTTACTTGGGTAATGTTTCTCCGTTCTAAGAGTGACACCCCTGAAGAACTCATCACCTTTGTTCGGAAGATGGAAACCCTGAACAATATGACCGTTCGCTCAATAAGGAGTGATCATGGGACTGAATTCAAAAACAGTTCTCTTGATTTCTTCCTTGAGAGTAAGGGTATTTCTCACAACTTCTCTTCAGTGAGAACACCGCAACAAAATGGAGTCGCTGAAAGAAGAAATAGAACAATTATTGAAGCTGCACGTTCAATGCTCAGCGATTCTCACCTGCCTACTCAGTTTTGGGCAGAAGCTGTCAACACTGCTTGTTTTACGCAAAACAGGTCGCTGATAGTTAAAATATTCAAAAAGACAACCTATGAACTCTTTCATGGGAGAAAGCCTTCAATCAGCTTTGTTCACATCTTTGGATGTCAGTGTTTCATACTGAACAACAGAGATGCTCTTGGAAAGTTTGATCCTAAGGCTGATGATGGAATTTTTCTTGGATACTCCTCAGTTTCCAAAGCCTTCAGAGTCTTCAATCGTAGAAGACAAACTGTAGAAGAAACTATTCACGTCACGTTTGACGAATCCCGTTCAGCGAACTCTAAACCGTCCGCTGATACTGAAGAACTGAATCAATGGATGTTTTCTCATCTTGGTGATTCAGAAGATATTCCCACTCCTCATGCTCATCCAGTAGAAGATGATAGTCCTATCATTCCAATCATGCAGAATAGTGAAGCTGAAACATCATGGGTCTCAGCTGTTCCTATAAACACTAAACCTACCGCTGAACCAAATGCCTCAGACATTCCATCTATCTCTCAGCAATCAGTAAATGAAATGACAAATGCAAGTATCCCTCTCTTAGCTGAAACTCCAGAAGTAGCTGAAGCCTCATCTTCAGCTCCTCCAGTTCAAGATGAGTCAGCGACTTATGCTCCGGCTCAGCGATGGACCGTAAATCATCCAATTGATCAAATTCTTGGTGATCCAAACGCTGGTGTTCAGACTCGACGAAGTGCAGGTAATATTTGTTTATTTGTTAACTTTATTTCTCTAACTGAACCAAAAAAAATAGATGATGCCCTCAAAGATCCAAACTGGGTCAGCGCAATGCAAGAAGAGCTGACTGAATTCGAAAGAAACAAAGTTTGGAAACTTGTTCGGAGACCAACTGATAAAACAGTAATAGGCACTAAATGGGTCTATCGAAACAAGTTGGACGAACATGGTACTGTAACCCGCAACAAAGCTCGTCTTGTTGCTCAGGGATATAGACAAGAGGAAGGTATAGATTATGACGAAACATTTGCTTCAGTAGCAAGACTTGAATCTATTCGTCTATTCTTTGCATATGCTGTACACAAAAACTTCAAAGTACATCAGATGGATGTTAAGTCAGCGTTTCTGAATGGAAAGCTGAATGAAGAAGTGTATGTGGAACAACCTCCAGGATTCTCAGATTCTAAGCGTCTAGGTTATGTTTATAAACTGGATAAGGCACTTTATGGCTTGAAGCAAGCTCCTCGTGCATGGTATGACACTCTTTCTACTTATCTCCATATTGAAAATTTTGAGCGAGGTAAGATTTACAAAACTCTATTTTTTAGAAAAGTGAAAGGTCATATCATTCTAGTTCAAATATATGTTGATGACATTATATTTGGTTCTATTAACACTGAGCTTTGTACTCGTTTCGCTGATAGAATGAAAGATGAGTATAAAATGAGCATGATGGGTGAACTAACATATTTCCTTGGGCTTCAGATTAAGCAAACTGAAAAAGTAACTTTTATTAATCAGGGAAAGTATGTTAAAGATATGCTGAAGAAATTTGATTTAACTCATAGTTCAGCTATGAAAACCCCTATGGCACCACCGCTGACACTTGACAAGGATTCAAAGGGAATACCTGTTAATGTCACGCTGTATCGTGGGATGATCGGCTCTCTCTTGTATCTTACAGCTAGCCGACCCAATATTATGTATGCAACATGTTTGTGTGCCCGATATCAAGCTGAACCTATGCTATCTCATATGAAAGCTGTAAAGCGAATCTTTCGATACCTTAAGGGTACAGCGAACCTAGGTCTTTGGTATCCCAAAGATTCAGGATTCGATCTAACCGCCTATTCAGATAGTGATTTTGCAGGTTGCAAAATGGATAGGAAAAGCACCACGGGAGGATGTCAGCTCCTGGGTGGAAAGCTGGTAAGTTGTACAAGTAAAAAGAAAAATTCAGTATCCACTTCCACAGCTGAAGCTGAATATGTAGCTGCTGGAAGCTGTTGTTCTCAAGTCTTGTGGATGAGAAATCAGCTACTAGACTATGATCTTCAGCTCTCCAAAATTCCAATCTATTGCGACAGCACAAGTGCCATCGCTATAACAAACAATCCAGTACTACATTCAAAGACCAAACACATAGAAATCAGATATCATTTATCAGAGATCATGTGATGAATGGTGATATAGAACTTCATTTTATCCCAACTGATTATCAGTTAGCTGATTTATTTACCAAACCTCTTAATGAGACAAGATTCAACTTTCTCATCAACGAGCTTGGAATGCTGAACTTTGAAGGGTAAAATCCTCAACGGTTCACATTGATCAGCGAAAGGATAAAATCAACTCGTATAACCTATTCAATCATCTTCTCTCTGAATAAAACTTGGTTAAGATGATATCAAGGTATTTTTCTCTCTCTGACAATCGCATGAAAATGCAAGATTTCAAAACAGAATGCATCGCTGAATATCCGGATGAACCACCCGGTATCTCTTGGCCCGTATAAAACCCGAACATCCTTTCATTTCTCAAAATTTTCCTGACACAAAACCCCTAAAACCCTCTCTCTTTCACTCTCGACCGGAAACCCTCAGATCTCATCTCTTTCGATCGATTTCGACTTCTACAACTCAGGTATGTTCCCTCTATGTGTCTCGATCTCGATTATGCCTCGCTTGCATACTTATCCGCAAAAATCGACCATCTGTCAGTCGATAAAGGGTTTCCGAACCCCGGTTTTGCATCGATTCATATTCGACCACCACCACGTCGCTTTCGGCCCAATCGTTGGTAGTATTACCTGATTTACATAGTTTAGAATCTGCTAGAATACATAGATCAATGTTTGGGATTGTTTATTGGCCGATTTAAGGAAACCGGATGTCGTCCGGATAGTTTCAAACTATCCAGACACATTCATATCTTATCCGGAAACACTCATAAGTTAGAAATTTTATTCGAAAAGACGTCTCATCCGGTAACCATGTCACCCGGTAACCCCAGTTGTCCGGAAACCTTTATGGTTTCCGGTAAGTTCAACTATCTGGATGTTCTAATTGTCCGGTAAGCCTAGTTATCCGGAAAGTTTACTTTATCCAGATACCATTGTATCCGGTAACACTTGTTTTCCGGACACTTTGTTTTCTGGATACTTTTTCTATCCGGATACTTTTGACAAAATGGCATTTCCAGTACCTGCTCCATTATTTTGCATCCACCTGTAACCTAACACAGTGTCTTTCAGGTATACTAATGGCGGATCAACAACAACCACCAGAGAACATTCCTCCTCAAGAGGAATTCATAGACGAAGAGGCTGACAGTGCCCTGGTTCCAGCAGATCACGACATTGAACTCGAGGCCAATAATCACCATCTAGATGCTGCAGAGTTCCGACCACAACATCGTGTGGTCGTGGACATTCTTCTAGGACACCCTCTTCGAGAGGCACTCAATGCTACCACTGACGTCCCTGTCCTGTACGTATATCAAGTCTATCATACTGCTCAAGTTGTCACGGCGCTCAATTCTCAGACGATCACGGCGATGATCGATCAACATCCATTTATGCTGACACCGGATTCCTTCAGGCATCTCCTATCATTGCTTGAAGCCACTGCCGGCGACCATGCTGCCTACGACCCCACTGTCAACAATGACACTCTCTGCACCGACATCCACGCTCTCGGCTACAATCACGCACTCAACCGCCTATCTGCCTTTAATCGAAAGTATTTGGCGCCCATCTGGTACACTCTGTTCACGATTCTGAACAGGTGTCTATCCTCCAGATGGAAAGGGATCAACCAATGCACGACCACTGCCTCACAAAGACCAATACTTGATCGCGACCCGGGAACAGATACAACCGGACCAATCTCTCCGTTCACCCAGACCGATGCTGTCGACTCAGACACTACCGACTCCGATATGGAACGCGCTTACCACCTATCGTTGATTCCACCTTGTATCGGACGTCAACCGCCAATGACCGAAGGTTCTCCATCCGACTCACCCACACCTTCCAATATCCCAACATCCCAGCTTATTTCGGGAGACATAAGGAGAGAGAAGGGAGAATTAATTGAAAACTTAGAACAAGTGAGGCAGAGAGAATTGAGATCGAAAAAGAATAATGAGCGGCCGAGTGTCCAAAATAGAGCGGAACATGAGCGCATCTGAGCCAGTGTCGCCCAGGTAGCCACATCTGCTATCTTGTCTCATCTGTTGGGATGAGGTATTGAAGAAGCCGTCGTGGACCTAGCGACGTAATTGCACAGCCCCCTTAGCCACTCAACCAGCTCTCAACAGTTGGTTGTTTCAATTTCACACGGGGATATAGCACAAAATCTACCGGTCTCTCACTCGGAGAGTCTCGGTATTGAAACAAGAGAACAGCCTCCCCCATTCTCGACTTCTTTCAGTGCACATTCGAGTCTAGAGCCATTTGAAATTATAACATCTTCTTCGACTAGGACACAGGACGAGACTGCTACCATCAGTGCTCTTAGGACCCGATCGGAACTTCCGTAGTATGTCTTCCTTTGAGCGGAATACGTGGATCGGAAGGAAATCCTACCATAGCCAATATCACGCCATCTATGAACGTAGGTGGCACTTATGTTGATTCAATAGTAGTGACCTCAACGAGCAATCTAAGTGATCCTGACGGTGATTTACCCAACATCTTGTCAAGGGAGTATCTGGACAGCGCCCTAAAGACTGTCCACGAGACACTGGAAAAGCAGTTCACCACAGAGCTCGACAAAGTAAAGAGTCTCATCAAAGGGAAGGAAAAAGTGGTCAAAACTGAAACCGCACCAACACCTCCACTGGCACATGCTTAGCCCAATTACTCGGTGGATGACCTGAAGACCATGTTCCTTGCCCAACTGCTACAACACGACAACACAGACTCCTCGACGAAAGCATACCTCATCATAGTTCTGCGATCGCAAACATCTGCTCCGCCGTCATCCATAACCAACCGATTGAACCAGCTTGACACGACTCTTAAGGACGTTTAGAAAGCCATAACTACCTTGTCTGAAAGAGTCGCCTCACTCGAAGACACCTGCAAGAGTCAAGCTGGCGGACTCAAGAGACGCCACGATGACCAGGATGATCCTGATCACCATGAGGGGGAGAACAAACGACAAAGATTATCCGAGTCCGACCCAATCATCACTGAAACTACTCCAACGGTTCAACTGGAGCCATCAAATGTGACACAAACCGATGATCAACCTGAAGCCCAGTTGAGCTTAGCTGAGATGGTAATTGACATGGATGTCTCAGATGATGAAGACCCAACGGTTGAAAAGCCCGAGGGAGAATCACAGGCTCTGATCGTATATTCTGCACCGGAAAGGCCCGCACTTGATCTGATAGATCCAGATTCCGAGATCGACCCGGAGACCGAAAACGCATGGTATCAAAAAGCCGCTAGTGCGATAAACTTCGAGATCAACCTGATCTTTCCTACCGATGCCGACGATGAAATTGACTATGATTAGTTCCTACTATAAAACCTTCAAAGTACCCCAATATATGCTAATCAGATTCCCGAGTCTTCAACAACAACTCTTCCGACATCTCCTCTGCAACAACAAGCTCCTGATTAACCTTAACCGCCACAACAACCTGTCCGATGGGAGAAGATCATCGTACGCATCCCTTTCCTAGAGGATTCCCTTAAAAGGTTGTACGTGCAAAAGCTGTGTGTGCTCGATCCAGCCTTTTGCCTTGGATTAGCCAAGTTCGACGAAGCGTACAGAAAATAGTACTTAGAAGCAATGAAAAGGTGTCTACCAGTCAGCCAGGTCAGAACAAAGCACAAGATCACCGAAGTTGTGAACATCTAGTCTGGCCGAATCCTGAACATCTGGTATCCAGTTTTTACGGTTAAACGTGAAGATGGAAATGAATGGAAGTTCTCCGAAGCTGACTTCAAGAACCTACGACTGAACGACTTCCACGCCTTGCTCAAAGACCTTCGTACCCGAATGATCCAGCCGCTTCACATCACCAAAGCGCTCGAAGCTGTTAAGCGTTTTCTCAAACACAAGGTGATGATATCATACATTACGGATTTTCAAATTGGAGTTGAGCACAGAACAAAGAAGATAAATATGTTGAAACCCGATTAGAAAGCTCCAGAGCTGAAGATGTACCCCGTCAACTCGCTACTACCACAACCAGAATTTGGGATCGTTCATCTCAACGAGAAGAATGAAAAGAAGTTTCTCCGGTTTATCCAAGTCGGAAGATTCTGCGATGGAACTCTTCTAAAGGTCAGAGATGCACTTAGAGCCATAATCTCCAAGGAAAAGGTACTCCGGATTTCGTTCACTGCAAATCGAAACGAATCAAATGCCCGAGAAGCCTTGGAACTTGTTGAAGACCGCATGGAGTTTCGTAAAGCAATCTGAAGCTTCGAGATTCTTTTCGCGCTCCGAAAGAGATACGTCGAGAACTGACGCGAGATTGAACTTCAATTCAAAGATGGAGATTGTTGGGACTAAATCTTGTTGAATAGAAGTTCAGGGTATTTATTGTTAATATTTAATTTGGGCCTAATCATGTAATGGGCAATGGGCCAGAATAGTTTAGGCCTAGATATAAATATGTTTATTAGCCTTAGAAAAAAGGTTAATCGAGTTAATCATTCATATCGTTATTATTGTAATCTCTCTGAATGTTAATCAAAGTCGTATGGATGACAAGTTGAAATCATTCTGATTGATTATATTATATTGATTTCTACTGTGTATGCACTAATCTGGAACTCACATGATCTGTACCTCATGAAATCTATGGCAAAAAGCAAAAACGAAAAACATTGTCTTGTATCGAACAAGAACGAAGAGGCATGGCTCTGGCACAACAGGTTTTCACATTTAAAATTTCATACTTTTGACAAACTTGTGAAGCTAAATCTGGTAAGTGGTCTACCAAATGTAAAGTTCGACAGAGATCATCTCTGTTCTACTTGTGAGATGGGCAAATTCAAAAGAGCTTCCCATAAGACCAAGTCAGATGTGTCATGCACTAAGCCTCTGTACATGCTTCATGTTGACCTATGTGGTCCCATTTCTATACAGAGCTTAGGAGGCAAAAAGTATATCCTTGTCTTGATTGATAAATTCTATAGATATACCTGGGTTGAGTTTGTTCGAAAGAAGTCAGATGTTCCTCAAATTCTAATCACTTTGATGAGAAAAATCCAGGTTCTTTATGGTTGTAAGGTGCAAAAGTTGAGAAGTGATAATGAGACTGAGTTCAAGAACTCAACTATAGAAGCTTATCTCTCAAAAGAGGGAATCTCACACAACTTCTATGGCGCACGAACTCCACAACAAAGCGGCGTTGTCGAAAATAGAAACTGAACGCTCGTGGAGGCCGCCAGAACCATGCTCACTGCATCAGGATTACCGACTTCCTTTTGGGCAGAAGCAATCTCAACCGCATATTTCACACAGAATCGATCATTGATTGTAAAAAGACACACGAAAACCCCATACCACTTGATAAACCAGAGAAAACCCAACATCAAATTCTTTCATGTGTTTGGTTGTAGATGTTTTGTTCTGAACGACAGAGAACAGTTGGGAAAGTTTGATAGAAAAGCCGATGAGGGAAAATTCATTGGATACTCATCAACATCCAAAGCTTATAGAGTCTATATCCTAAAAACAAGAACGATAGTGGAAAGTATCAATGTTTCTTTTGATGACTCATTTCAACAGTCTTCTGAGCAAATCAGCTCAGAACTCGGGCTAAACAAGAAAGCCTCTGGCGTATCAATCTCTCGAGAAGCAGAACTGAATCGCTTGTTCGAGGATATGATTGATGATGATGATCAACCCTCTGTGAATGGTCACAGAGCTTCTGGAATCCAAATCTCTGCAGACCAGGTTCCTCAAGGTATATCTCTTACCAGTCCTTCTAATACTTTACCCTCTTCCACTACATCTGTAGGTCCAACAATTGAGGGGGAGCAAGCAGAAGATGCTACAGTAAATGATAAGGATTCCACACCAAAACAAGCAGAAAACCCAATACTTGTGATCACAGAGGATTCCACACCAGAGCACAATGAGAACTCAACACCAATAACGATAGAAGTCTCAACCCCAGCTCAAGCTGAAACTTCCAACTCTTGTGATGAGCACAAATGATGTACCCTCTACGACCCAAGTGGTGCATGAACCAGCCAATGTACCCACATAAGTTGAACTTGATGCTGCTAATGACCATCTTCCTCGGATAACCAAGTGGACGAAGGGTCATCCATAGAGGCAAATCATTGGTGAACCTTCTGCCTAAGCAAAAACCCTACCAGCCACTGCCAATTTTTGTTTCTTCACAAACTTTATCTGTGTGATCAAACCAAAGAAGGTCTCTGAAGTCCTAGAAGATACAAATTGGGTGGAAGCTACGTAAGAAGAGCTTCTACAATTTTAAGTGTAATAAAGTCTGGTCCCTAGTAGCTCTGCCAAAGGGCAAAACTGCAATAGGGACCAAATGGGTTTTCAGAAACTAAAAGGAAGAAGATGGAGTGGTCATTAAAAATAAAGCAAGATTTGTGGCTAAGGGATATTGCCAAGAGGAAGGGATAGATTACGAAGAAACCTTTGTCCCTGTCGCACGCTTGGAGGCCATCAGGATATTTTTGGCCTTTGCAGCCCACAGAAGTTTTAAGGTGTAACAGATGGACGTGAAATCTGCCTTCCTCAATGGTCAAATACAAGAAGAACCATACGTCAAACAACCACCAGGATTTGAGAGTTCCAAGTACCCAAATCATGTCTATTTTCTGGATAAGGTCTTATAAGGACTCAAACAGGCCCCAGAGCTTGTACGAATATATGTTGATGACATCATATTTAATTCTACAAATGAAGAGTATTGCAAGAAATTTGAAAAACTCATGAAGAGTGAGTTTGAAATGAGCATGATGGGAGAATTAAAATTTTTTATTGGATGACCAAGTGGACGAAGAGTCATCCACATAGCCAAATCATTGGTGATCCTTCTGGCAAAGTAAAAACTCGATCAACCACTACCAATTTTTGTTTCTTCACAAACTTTATCAGTGTGATTTGTAACATCCTAAATTTTCAATAATAATATTTTTAATGAGAATTGGGATTTATTTGTATTTTGGTTTAAACCTTGAATTATATGGAAGTTTCATAATTCAAACAAGGTTAAAATACAAGGGTTTAAGGTTTGGTGTCAATTGTGAAAATATTGAAACCTAGAGGTGTGTTTGGTCACATTTGGAAACTGTATATAGATAAGGTAGCTGGAAATCAGATTTTTATATGATATTTTGTTTTGGGTCGGTCAAGAGAGAAGAAGAGAAAGAGGGAAAAAAAGGAGAAAAGAGAGAAAAGGAAGGAAACAAGGGTTTTGATCATCAGATTGGTAAGAAATTAATATGTGTTTTGATAAAGACTATTGTAGCTATAGAATTGTAAATGAATCTGTGTTTTGGATCGATTTACAGAATCAGTAACATCAGATTTGGAGCAGCAGTTTGAGATTAAAGTGGGTTTTCTTCCAATAGGTGAGTTCATTTGTTCCTTGCTTAAATCAGTGTTTTCATGTTAAATGTAACCTTGAAATAGCTGTATAAATTGGTTATGAACTGTATGGTATGGTTTGGAACGAGCTGAATCGAACAGATATGAAAATGAATCGAATTTTAGGCTACAGAACAGAGTTTTCCGGATAAATCGTCGTATCCGGATAACTCTGATGATGAATGTGTCCGGATGCAGCAAGATACCGGGTAAGTTCGAATTGCTTTAGTTTTCCGGATGAAAATAGTTACCGGATGGTATCCGGATGGTTTTTAGTATCCGGATGTCGTCCAGATTAGAATAGTATCCGGTAAAGTATTGTTATCCGGAAAAGTCCTTTTATCTGAAAAGTTTAGTTGTCCGGAAAACCCAAGTTACCCGGAAAACTCCTGTTGTCCGGACACTTTTGAGAAACTGAGAAATACTAGCGGGTAGCGGAACCCAAGTTACCCGGAAAACTCAAGTTACCCGGAAAACTCCTGCCCCCAGACCCCGCAAGGGCTTTGCCCCTTGACCCCATCCGCTAACCGGGTAGCGGAACCCCCGTGTCAAGTTGTCGAAGGGCAAACAATTGAGGAGGAGAACACGATAGGTTATTGGATATTCTTAGAATTGAGGATATGATACGAGAGTGGCATGATTTGTTGTTATGTATATACGTTAATAAGGTGAATGGATTTGTAAACACTAGTTGTGTTGGATAACGTAGGATAGACAAAGTATAATTGCTATTCCTGTTTAAAGTAGAATTGCTATCTACGTTGAAATGATTGAATAGGTAAAGTAGAATTACTATTCATATTACAATAATAGAATATGCAAAGTATAGTTGATATTCTTGTTGAAAAGGTGGAATAGGCGAGGTATAATTGCTATTCCCGTATATCCTTGGAAATGATTGAATAGGCAAAGTACAATTGCTATTCACATTGATTTATGAATAGACAAAGTAGAATTGTTATTCATGTGTATGATTGAATAGACAAAGTAGAATTGTTATTCCTGTGTATGATTGAATAGACAAAGTAGAATTGTTATTCATGTGTATGAGTGAATAGACAAAGTAGAATTGTTATTCATGTGTATGATTGAATAGACAAGGTAGAATTGTTATTCGGGTGTATGTTTGAATAAACAAAGTAGAATTGTTATTCATACGGAATGTTGGAATAGGCATAGTATAATTGCTATTCAGGTTGAATGTTTGAATAGGCATAGTGTAATTGCTATTCAGGTTGAATGAGTTAATGGACAAAGAGAGTTGCTATTGGTAAGTGAGATGTGGGAGTGTGAATTAGATGAAGTGTAAGTGTTGTTTGATGGATTTGAAATAGGCAATGTATATATAAGTGCTATTTCTGTATTCCATTTCAAAGAGAAAGTATGATGTTTGAATGTAAGTCTGTAAAATTGATTGATAAACTAGAATACGTGAGGATTCGTAGTAGGTTATTGGATATGGTGATACGACTTTATGAATGGTAGTTATACTCGTGGGGTTGAGTATGGTTATGTCTTTATGAGACAAGCATGAGTATGGTAAGAATGGTGATAAAGCAGGTTTGAATATATGCGTTGGTTATCTAAGATTTCAATGCTGTTAATGTTTTAATTTAAAACTGGATGTTCTCACTAGGCGTAAGCCTAATCGTTTCAAATCAACTTTTCTTACCAGGTACCAGCTCGGGAAATAAAGGGTTGTGGGACGAGCGTTTTGGAATAGCAAGAGGTGTTAATTAACAAGAAGAGATTTTGATGGATTGCTTAGATAACTTAGTTAATCTGATTATAATGATATGATTAGATTGATAGGTTATTTGAAGGATCCTGTATTGCAAATATACTCTTGATGATTAATTTCCTTGCTATATTTATATAAGTTGAAGTTTCTTGTATCATAACGTATTATAATTTGAGGTTCAAACCAGCCCTGATTTTAGGGTGTTACAATTTGTAACATCCCAGGCCAACCGTACCAGATATTGTCCGCTTTGTCCGCACACCTGGACTCACGGTTTTAAAACGCATCTGATAGGGGAGGTATCAAGTTCCTCTTATAAGGCAACCTTTGTTCCCCTCCCCAACCAATGTGGGATCTTACAATCCACCCCCCTTGGGAGCCCAGCGTCCTCGCTGGCACACCAGTCCGGTTCCCGGCTCTGATACAATTTGTAACATCCCCTAGCCCACCGTACACTATATTGTCCGCTTTGCGCATACCATCTGCATTACAGCATACCGGTACCACTCACGGTTTTGTTCCTGCCCGCACAGGCATACGCGGGTCGCACCCAGACCGCACCCAGTGACAGGCAAAAGGCCTCATGCATGGAAGGTATCCATCCACCCTCATGAAGAGTGAGTTTGAAATGAGCATGATGGGAGAATTAAAATTTTTTATTGGATGACCAAGTGGACGAAGAGTCATCCACATAGCCAAATCATTGCTGATCCTTCTGGCAAAGTAAAAACTCGATCAACCACTACCAATTTTTGTTTCTTCACAAACTTTATCAGTGTGATTGAACCAAAAAAGGTCTCTGAAGTCCTGGAAGATCCAAATTGGGTGGAAGCTACGTAAGAACAACTTCTACAATTTGAGTGCAACAAAGTCTGGTCCCTAGTATCTCTGCCAAAGGGCAAAACTGCAATAGGAACCAAATGGGTTTTCAGAAACTAAAAGGATGAAGATGGAGTGGTGATTAGAAATAATGTAAGATTGGTGGCTAAGGGATATTGCCAAGAGGAAGGGATATATTACGAAGAAACCTTTGCCCCTGTCACATGCTTGGAGGCTGTCTGGATATTTTTGGCCTTTACAGCCCACAGAGGTTTTAAGGTGTACCAGATGGACGTGAAATCTGCCTTCTTCAATGGTCAAATACAAGAAGAAGTTTATGTTAAACAACCACTAGGATTTGAGAGTTCCAAGTACCCAAATCATGTCTATTTTCTGGATAAGGCCCTCTAAGGACTCAAATAGGCCCCCAGAGCTTGTACAAATATATGTTGATGACATCATATTTAGTTATACAAATGAAGAGTATTGCAAGAAATTTGAAAAACTCATGAAGAGTGAGCTTGAAATGAGCATGATGGGAGAATTAAATTTTCTTCATCAGGATTCAAGTCAAACAAATAACAGAGGGTATTTTTATAAACCAATCAAAATATGTTTCTCTACAGAGGCATGATAGGGTCTCTTCTATACTTGACAACAACTAGACCAGATATTATGTATGCCACATGTCTTTGTGCAAGGTATCAAGCTAACCCAAAAGAATCTCATCTTTATGCTATGAAGAGAATCTTTAGATACCTCAAAGGAACAAAAAATCTTGGTCTCTGGTATCCAAAGAAGTCTGGTTTTGATCTAACGACTTATACATATTCAGATGATGGAGGATGAAAACTAGACAATAAAAGTACCTCTGGAAGTTGTCAATTTCTAGGAGGAAAACTGGTGAGCTGGACATCCATGGAACAAAATTGTGTGTCTACATCTACAGCAGAAGCAGAATATGTTGCTGCTGCTAGCTGTTGCTCATAAGTTCTGTGGATGAAAACTCAACTCACAGATTATGGTCAAGATATCGAGAATATACCATCCTCTATGACTCAAAAAGTGTCATTGCCATTTCTGCCAATCCCGTACAACACTAAAAAAAAAGCATATCGACACAAGGTACCACTTTCTAAAGCATCATGTCGGACAAGGTACGATTGAAATGTATTTTGTGCCCACAGAGTATCAAGTTGCTGACCTTTTCACCAAAGCCTTAGATGAGAAAAGATTCTTATTTTTGGTTGGCAAGTTGGGAATGTTAAACATGGGTTGACCTACAGAGCCTATGCACCTTGCTACAGAGTCTCTCATTTTGTAAATATGTATGGCTTTCTTTAAACATGTACAATTGTATCTTTGTAAAGCTTTTTATCATTTCAGAGCTTCAGTGACATTGCACAGAGCTTTTGGCCCTTGTCAGAGAAACTCTTAAGAGTGGTTGATCTATGTCTTGTGTATTACTTATCACATTTGACCCAAGCATAGATCAAGGGGGGGGGGGGAGGGGGCATAAGTTAGTACTCTTGAAAACCACAGAAGATGATCATTCAAGGGGGAGCGAAAGATGCTCTTTGTTCGACCACATATTGAAGAAGGTGTTTACTCAATGGGGGGGGGGGCAAGTCATTTTTGGTAAGTTTAAAGACCAAATTCATTTTCAAAAACACTTTTCTTGGACATAACTTTCCAAATATGTCCCATTGTACCTATTTAAGCAACTCAAAACTTTAATTGGTCAAAAACTTTTAAGCTCTTTCTGATAAACCTAGAGGTAGCAATCAAGAATATAGAGAGAATCTAGAGAGCAAATGTGTCATTCATATATTGAACTTGATAGTACAAATGAGAGAAGTGTTCTAGATTGTTATCTAACTATTGAACTAGACAAGCCTATTTATACCCATAACATACAAGGTATAAAGGCATTATGAACTAATACAGTACATTGACATTACAGTAAATCTTGAATACAATAATGCTCTAACAATCTCCCCCTTTGGATTCAAGACTTAAAAAAATATGGTAGCAGTCTTCAACACTTGATTTTCAAAACATTACTTTGACCGCTTTGAACGTTGAAACTTTGGCACTCTTCAAATAGTTGAATCTTCACAAGGATACGAAGCCTTCACATTTTTGAACATTTAGGTGTAAGCATAACCCGAGTCTCTCAGATCTAAGATAACCATATTCAAAAACACTTCAGACTTCACATGATCTGAAATCTTCAACATTGAGCAATCTGAATCCATATATGAGTGATCCGAAAAATCTTTGTCTTTCACAATGTAAAGTCAATCTTCTTCAATACAATCTTCAACAAATTGTCTTCAAGTCTTGAATGCGAATTTTAGATCTTTACAGCTTTGAACTTTGTAGCTTTGAACTTTGAAGCTTTGAAAACTTTGAGGCTTTGAACTCAAACTTTGAATAATTTCTTGAACTTAGTATCTTCATCTATTTGACCTCGAATTGTCTTCGACATGAAATTGAATTAAACATTTCTCCCCCTTTTTTGATGATAGTGAGCATCATGATCATCAAAAACCTTTTTCGATTTCAGTCGCGTCTCTGAGTATCACTAACAATCTCCTCCTTAATGAATAACCTTGCTCCCCCTCAAAATAAGAATTCTGGAGCAATTTGTTTCCCCCCCCCCCCCTGAAAGTATGCATATATTTCATTATAAAAAATTATTCATTTCAAATACTGTGCTTTAATGAAAACATTTATACAAGGAAAAAAAATTCATTGAACTACATTTTATAACTACTAACATTTGATCATTTGAAAGCTTTGCAAAAGAAATTCAACTTAATGAAACTTAACATATTTTTCAATCAAATGAAATCAAATGCATGTGTTTGGATTCAAATACAAGTCATCATTGCATATCAAGTTAAAAAGGTTCAGTTTCAACCCCTTTAATAAATCTATTTGCTGTGCTAGCATGCGAAATATGATTAGCTACAAGCATATGCAATTCTAAAACATATAAGAATACTTAGCTCTACTCACACTATTTGTCCAAAATCAGGATTTTCACAAATTTACGGGCATCTTTTAATTTTGTGCTCATTGGCATCTTTTAATTTTGTGCTCAATGGCATCTTTTAATCAAAAAGTTTAGTAAGAATAAGATACACCGTTAAACATGACTTTCTATCTGGTTCTATAGCAGGATTTGGGTCAGCGGATCCCAGACCAGTTGGCCTTAGGTGCTAGGTGTCGAGCACCCCTTAGAACTTACTTCCCCAAACCAGAAAGGCCACATCGATATATCTTAAACCCATTTGTACCAGTAGAACATGGCTTTCTATCTGGTTCTATAGCAGGATTTGGGTCAGCCGATCCCAGACCAGTTGATATTAGGGACTAGGTGTCGAGCACCCTTTAGGACTTACTCTCCCAAACCAGAAAGGCCACAGGTACAAACTTTCAAACTAAATAATAGTGCATAATTTTATCTCAATCACTTGGTTCTAAAACATAGTGCTTCCCCCATATTTTCGTTTCTATCCATCATTTTGACAAATAGACTTTTTGAGCATTATATTCTATATAAGTCCAGATTTCCATAATTTTGAGCATTCAGCATAATTTCATTCATGTTTTGCTGACCTTTCGATTTATTTCAGAAGTAAAAGACGAAACAAATATAACTCAGATAATACAAAAACACTTGTAAAATCATCTTGACACACATTTCATTCATTGAATGAAAATTAAAAAATTTCATCTCATTGAATTAAATTTGTGAAGATTCAAACTTTCAAAGCAGTAGAAATGAAACATAATGCAATGTTACCTTTCACCACTTGTTCCTTGAATCAGAAAGATGTGACAGTTAAGGATATCACCTGAGTAGTATGAGTTCTAAACTGATTTGTTTAGAAGTCTTAGACTTTGAAGTACGGGTCCTGAACTGAATTGTTCAGAAGCCATAGTCGTTGAAGCACGGGTTTTGAACTGATATGTTCAAAAGCAAAAAACGTTGAAGCACGGGTCCTGAACTGACGTATTCAGAAAATTTTGCTTTCCCTTAATGGCACAAGTACTCTTCTTAAATAAATTCACCGCTTCTCTTCTGTTTTCAGTCATGTGTGTGGTATATATATTTCCAAATCAGCACAACACATGATGAACCTGCAAAACAGATTAAGCAGATTTTGGTACCCAACGGCACTTGGGTCCTAGTGTGTTAGGTTTAGATTTCTTAAAAGGAATACTGTAAGTACCGTACCAATAAGAAGTACAATCTTTATGTACAAAATCATTTGATCCACAGTAAGAACAACAAATTTTCTTATGTGCTAACCTGACTAATTGATTTACAGAGTAAACTAAATCAGGTTTGACAAAAAATTTACCTTGAAATGTATTGCTCTTCTTGGCATTTGAAGTGGGAACCTTTGATTTTGGCACTTCTTTCTTCGGAGCTGTTGTGCCTTTAACTCTCCATTCCAACTTCACATTCATGAAGACTGGAACTTCTTTAAGATTGGAAGTATTAACTTTAGGCACTTTTGAATCCTTATCCGATTTATCAAGCAATGGATTATAGAAGAGATTTGTAGAACGAATCTGACCTTTTGAGAAATCAGTTGATCTATTAAATTGTTTAGAAGAAATGTTTTTAAAACTCGAACTTGAAGCAGTTTTAAAAGAGCATTCAGAATCATCTGAATCAATATATGGAGTCTGAAAGATTGTATCATGACTGGCCTGCTTTGAGACATCAAATTTAAAAATGACGTCTTCAAGTTCTTTAACTTTGTATATCAAAACATTTTTCTCTTTAGAAATCAGATCAAATTTCTTTTGGAGATCAGATTTGATCAACTGGTCCTTCATAATATTAGCTGATAAACCAGATAATCTTTTGGTAAGATTAAGAATCGCATCTTCAAAATGTGTTAGCTTCAATCTTCCTAATCATAGAAGTATTTAGAAGTAGTGAAAAATAGGCTAAGTAAAGAAAGCCTCTTACAGAGGCTCTGCCGAACTTACCGAGAGATCAAGGTCAAGAAGCTACAGAAGCTAAAGAGGCGTCCTACAGAAGCTCTGTCATACGCACAATGAAGACCAAAGACTCAGAATCCGGTGAAGACTGCTCTACAAAGGACCAGACCACAGAACCTCTGTAACACTTTACAGAGCCTCTGTGGTCCTCTCTAAAAGACCTGAAGATATTTATAATATCTTGCTACTGTTACTGGACCTGTTCATCAACTTGCATGGTAGCATGCCCTGTCCATCTTCAACGTGTCAAACTCTGATTGGATTCAATAGGGCTTAGTACATAATAGACGTCTGCTGCATTAAATGCAATACATCACGTCCAACTGTTCATGCCATCCGTTCCACTATTCATACCGTCCGTTCTGAATAGTAGCTTATGCTTTATGGTCCCCTTAGAGTAGTATATAAGAAAGACTCATGTTGAGTTCTTCCAAATCGAGAATTAAGAGAAAAAAAACATCAAGAACATATAGCTTATATACTTTGAGAGTCATATCTGTTTTAAAGCTTTGCTTACTCACTGTTCTTAAATCTGTTCTTGATATATATATATATATATTCAGTAAACTTTGAGATATTATTTCCTGTTCACTGTTTATTTATACTGTGTTCTAAATCTATCAATCATATTTGTTAGTTCTTCAAATACGCTTCCGCATCAAACATAAACTTGAACTAATAGATCTGATAATCTTGTTTAAAACAAAACCGGGAACCAACAATTGGTATCAGAGCCTACCTTGATTTTCAATATCAAGTGATCCTCTTTGTTATAAGATTGGTGATAGACATCATTCCTTTTTTCCTCATTTCTAGGTTAAAACTCCATTAAAGTGTACTCTGGGAACTGTTTAAACCCAGAAAACTTTCCAGATCATCAGACTCATACTCTTTAATCATACTATCTTTTCAGAACCTTTACAATGACAAATACAAATAACTTCTTTACTGCTGGTTCACTCACCAAGCCTCCTACTCTCCTTCGAGATGAGTATCCTCAATGAAAAATAAGAATGGTCCATTTCTTTGAGGGTACTGAAAAAAATCTAGTACAATATCTTTACAACCTTCCTCCTGTTCCCATGATAGTAGTACCCTGAGTACCAGCTACTGCTGAATCTCTTGAAATCCCTGAACATCAAAAACCGAAGCCAAAAGAAGAATGGTCAAATGAAGATAATGTAGAAGATGAAGTTGCACATAAAACAAAAAGAATATTGATAATGGCTATCCCCAACGAACTTTTTCAATCCTTAGATGCATGCGAAACTGCGCACGATCTTTGGAAAGAATTAGGAAGACAGTTGGAAGGGGGTGCTAAAACGCAGAAGAACCGAAGGGCACAGTACATAAATAAATATCATGCATTCAGAGCCTCTGCAACAGAATCTCTGCAAACGACGTACGACAGGTTCAACTCTCTCATAAACAAATGTAGAAAGTCTGGCATCCACAGAACCTCAGAAGAAAATAATGTCATGTTTCTAAAAAGCCTGAATGATGAATGGCTCCAACTGTCTATGTCCTTACAAACAAACCATGATCTAGACTCCTGGACTCTCTCTGATCTCTATGGAACCCTAGCCGCACAAGAACCTCAAATAGCACAGGCTAAAACACTAACCATTGCACCATATGCATTGGTTAGTAAATCTACAGAGGCTACAGAGAGACCAAGAAATGAGAAAGCAACAGAGGATAAGAAAAAGGAAAAGAAGAAGATAGTGATGATTGATAGCGAAGAAGACGAGCTGATAGAAGAAAAGATAACTCTTGCGTCATCAGCTTAATCCTTAGCTCTGTTGACAAGAGAGTTCAGAGGAAACCAAAGAGGTTCAAGAAAAGATCGATATGGCAGAGACAACCAAGGTGACAGTAGAGATAACGGAAGAAGAGAAGAATCAAGTGACCGACAGAGGTCAGATGATAGAAGTGACCGACAGAGGTCAAGCGACAGAAACTACAGAAGTAGTGACCGACAGAGGACAGATGACAAGATGAGCCACATACAACAAGAATGCTACAAATGTGGCAAGCCTGGTCATTACGCAAACGATTGCCGATCGGAGAAAGGTGGAGACCGGCAAAAATCCGACGATCGTGCTGGAAACACTTCCCAAGGCTGTTTCAACTGCGGGAAGCCAGGTCATTTCACTAATGAGTGCAGAAGCAGATCAAATCGCCCACAGAAGGACTCAGCTTTTTACAAAAAGAAGGCTGAGTATTATGCACAAAAATCCCTAATGGCGAACAAAGGGCATTCTGAGGCGAACAAAGAGGACTTCGAGTCAGACTCTACCTCTGACGAAGAATACACAACCAATGCCCTATTCTGTGGCATGGCAGAAGTCGACTCCGACATTAACACTGAGGTATCCACTTCAAACTCTACCTCTTGTACTAATTATGTAGATGATGATTCACTTAAACTTATTGAAATGATTGAACTAAAAGAATTAAATGTAGGCATTCAGAAAAGACTCACCTTTAATGAGAGAGAAGTACGACTTCTCACTCAAGAAAAAGCCAAAAATTTTGAAGAAAAGGTGAGAATAGAAAAGAATTGGAACAAAAATCTAGATCCTTAAAAAAACAAATTTCTGAATTATCCTCGGAGTTAAAAATCAAAACAAAAGAACTTTCAGTTTCCAGGAGTGAAACTACTGACATAAGAGCTATCAGGGAATACTTTCAAAGAGAGAGAGAGGTACTTTGGCAATATCTACTCAGAAGAGAAGTTTTACTCAAAAACTATAAAGATGCACAGAAGGTTTATGAAAAAGTAAATTCACAAATAGGAAGACGAGGTATAGGGTACGATGATATTACCCTAGGTGTTGAAGGCAAAAGAATTAAACCTCTGTCTTCTCTGTTTGTATTGGGAAAAACAAACAAACCAGATTTTCCAAACTTACTCTCTGTAAGTAAAATGGCTAAAATCTCTGTGGAACCTCACTTAAGGAAACATACGAAGATGATCAATGTGTGGTTTGAAAACACAAATTCATCATCTTCAACCTCTGTCAATAGAGGAATCAAACCAAAGAAATATCTGAAAACGCAAGATCAGATTGGTATCTTTAAGTTTGGTAAACCAGAGACTCAAACGCAGGTTGCTTTTGTCTGTATGATAAATGTTGAAAAGAAATTATCAGCAGAAGCTCCTGAATTTACACCCACTTTTTCATAAGAAAAACTTACAGAAACAATTGAAAAGGAAAATTTGGAAGTATGGAAAACAAACGTTGTAGAAAACTTCTGTACATATTCTGTAGATAAAATTCTCGCTGAAGAGATCTTATCAGAAACCTCTGCCATCTATGAAAATTATTTTACAGAGGAAGAAAGCTCGTATGATACATGCTCGGAAACTCCATCCTCTGTCGAAAGAGATGAATCAACCTCTGTATATGAGGACGATTCATCTTCTGACGACTCAGTGACTGATGTTACGTCAGGGATAGTTCACTATGCAACAGAGGATGTTAAATTCTCCTCTGAAGTTCTTAACAGAACTATTTCTCCAAAAGAGAAAATCACAGAGATACATATCTGCCCAGATTTTGTGAACATGTATTTACAAGTCAAAACCTCTGCTGAGCTTGATAGGTTAAAGAAGACCTCTGTAGATCCTAAAAGTTCAAAATTTTCAAAACCTTTAAGGCAATTTAACGAAAATCCCACTTGGCAACAAAAGGGAACATGGCCTAAAGTTAACAAATCTTTTTCCTCTGTGACAGTGAAGAAAGATGTTCACCACAGAAGAGACTCACAGAAGGCAAGAACTAAACAAAGCTTTTGCAATCAACATTCTAGTACTCATAGATCTTCTTGTAATAATAAATCTAATGTTAAGAAAGAATGTAATGCCTCTGTGGCTCAGTTCAATAAATTCAATGAAAAGTTCAAGCAAATCACGTCTCATATTCAATACTGTCATTGCTTTGATCTTATGTTCAAATTGAATAATCACTTCTCAAGTCCAGATTGCTTTCTCTCCACTAAAATTCAAACTCCAAAGTCAGAACCTAGAAAGAAACAATCTGATTCTTCTACAAAAGATAAAATGTATTTCAAGAATGCTAAGGCAAACTTGAAAATTTCTAACAATATTGGACCCATGTGGATATGGGTACCTAAGTCTCTGTGATTATTTTACAGAAGCAGTTTGTGCCAATTTGGTATCTTGACTCCGGATGCTCAAGGCACATGACTGGCGACAGAAGTTTACTATCCACGTACAAAGAAACACACGATGGTGGATCTGTAACTTTTGGAGACAACAAGAAGGGACACATCAAAGGCTATGGAGTCATACAGAAGGAAAACATCTCTATATACAAAGTTGCATATGTGAATGGCCTTAAACACAACCTACTCAGTGTAAGTCAACTCTGTGATACAGGATTTGATGTCTTATTCAAAAGAACTTTCTGCAATCTGCAAAGTAAAGACACAGGAATGGAACTTCTGCGAGCCGAAAGAAGAGGTGATCTGTATCTAATGAATTTCAGTTCCAAGAACAAGGACAAAGTTTGCCTTGTAGCCTGCAAAAGTGAGGAAGTCTGGTTATGGCATAACATGTTCTGTCACTTGAACTTTCACACCTTGGATAAACTGGTCAAACTTGATCTAGTTAAAGGGTTGCCTAATGTTAAATTTAATAAAGATCACTTGTGTTCTGCCTGTGAAATGGGAAAACTCGGAAGAGCTTCCCACAGAGGCAAAACAGACGTGTCTTGCACTAGACCTCTGTACATGCTTCATGTTGACCTCTGCGGTCCCATTGCCATACAGAGCCTAGGTGGCAAGAAATACATACTTGTCTTAATTGATGAGTATTCGCGTTTCACATGGGTTGAATTTGTTCGAAAGAAATCAGATGTTCCAATCATCTTGATAAATCTAATGAAAAGAATCCAAGTTCTTTATGAATGCAGAATACATAAGTTAAGAAGTGACAATGGCACAGAATTCAAAAACTCTGTCATTGAAGCCTATCTTTCTACAGAAGGAATATCACAGAACTTCTCTGCCGTACGCACTCCACAGCAGAACGGCGTAGTCGAAAGAAAGAATCGAACGCTTGTGGAGGCCGCAAGAGCTATGCTATCAGCATGCGGATTACCGATGAACTTTTGGGCAGAAGCGATTTCTACTGCTTGTTATACACAGAATCGTTCAACCATTGTAAAAAGACACCTCAAGACTCCTTACGAATTAATCAACAAAAGGCGGCCAAACATCAAAATTTTCTATGTGTTCGGATGTAAATGCTTTGTTTTAAACGACAGAGATTCCAGAGGAAAGTTTGAGGTAAATGTTGACGAAGGCAAATTCATTGGATACTCTGCCACCTCCAAAGCCTACAGAACATTCCTTACAAGGTCTCGCAAAATTGTAGAAAGCATCAATGTTTCTTTTGATGATTCATTCCAAAAGACTTCTGAAAAAATTAGTTCAGAACTCGGACTTAAAGGGGAATCCTCTGGCATCTCACAAGCAAAAGAAGACTTAAATCTTCTATTTTTTGAGATGTTCCACGATGACATTGATCCCTCTATTGGAACCATCAGAGCTTCTGAAGAACCATCTTCCATCGGTCAAAATCCAACAGGTATGACTCTAACTGGACCAAATAATGCTTCATCCTCTTCTATAAATACTACAGATGCAAATGCCGAGTTAGAGATCGCAGAAGATGAAACCACAAGGAAAACGACCACAGAAGCTGCTGAAAATCAAACTTCACAATCCACAGAGGAACCAATTACACATGACATAGAGGACCAAGTCTATACGTCCTCAGAGGAACAAACTCCACCACCTTTCATACCAATCATTCCACAAGATGTAGGATCAACTACAAAGGCACCCACTACTACATAGGCTATACAAGAAGAAGAAGAACAACAAGAAGCCTCTGAAGAAAGATTCGATGACATTGGTGACCACCTTCCACGCACAACTAAGTGGACAAAAAGCCATCCTCCAAGCCAAATAATCGGCGAACCTTCTGATACGATAAAAACCAGGTCTGCCACTGCTAATTTTTGTTTCTTTACAAATTTTATTAGTGTGATAGAAGAGCTTCTACAGTTTGAGCATAACAGAGTATGGACTTTAGTACCTATGCCACGAGGGAAACAGGCCATTGGGACTAAATGGGTCTACAGAAATAAGAAGGATGAAGATGGAGTGGTCATCAGAAACAAAGCACGATTAGTGGCCAAGGGATATAGACAAGAAGAAGGCATAGACTACGATGAGACTTTTGCCCCTGTCGCACGGCTCGAAGCAATAAGAATATTCTTAGCCTTCGCAGCCCACAGAGGATTTAAAGTTTATCAGATGGACGTAAAATCAGCTTTTCTCAACGGTGAAATCCAAGAAGAGGTTTACGTAAATCAGCCACCAGGGTTTGAAAGCTCAAAGTTTCCAAGGCATGTATACTACCTTGAAAAGGCTCTGTACGGACTGAAACAGGCTCCAAGAGCATGGTACGAACGACTTTCTACTTTTCTTCTAGTCAATGGCTACGACAGAGGTACAGCAGATACTACCTTATTCTATAAACGTAAAAACAGTGAAATAATGCTTGTACAAATCTATGTGGATGACATAATTTTTGGGTCTACTAATATAGAGGAGTGCAAAAGTTTTGAAAAACTCATGCAGAGTGAGTTTGAAATGAGTATGATGGGAGAATTAACATTCTTCCTCGGACTCCAAGTCAAACAATCATCAGAAGGAATTTTTATAAATCAGGCCAAATATGTCTCTGACATTCTTTGCAAATATAGCCTTTCTGATACCTCTGCAATAAAAACTCCAATGGCCACTGGAAATAAGTTATCCTTAGATCCATATGGCATCTCTGTAGAATGCACTCTTTACATAGGCATGATTGGATCTCTGTTATACTTAACTGCAAGCAGACCTGACATTATGCATGCCACATGTCTTTGTGCACGTTATCAAGCTAATCCTAAAAAATCACATTATGATGCTGTTAAGAGAATCTTTAGATACTTAAAGGGGACCAAAAATCTTGGTCTCTGGTATCCACAAAACTCTGGCTTTTGTCTTAAAGCTTATACAGATTCAGACTATGGAGGATGCATGCTCGACAGAAAGAGTACCTCTGGGAGTTGTCAATTCCTATGTGGTAAGCTAGTCAGTTGGACCTCCAAAAAGCAGAACTGTGTATCAACATCTACGGCAGAAGCTGAATACGTTGATGCTGCTAGCTGTTGTTCTCAGGTTCTGTGGATGAAGACTCAGATAAAAGACTACGGCCACATTCTATTCAAAATACCCATCTTCTGTGATTCCAAAAGTGCCATTTCCATCTCTGCCAATCCTGTGCAATATTCCAAAACCAAGCATATCGATATAAGGTACCACTTCTTGAAACATCATGTTGAACACGGTACAATCGAGATGCATTTCGTACCCACAGAATATCAACTCGCGGACTTATTCACCAAAGCATTAGACGAGAAAAGATTCAATTTCTTGGTGGGTAAGTTAGGAATGATTAATATGACGTGAAAATCCTCTGTAAGTATAGCTTTATCTTCTGTGAGTAAGTATATATTTCTACTACTTTATTTAAATGCTTTGATTGATTTCTTTCTGTGTGTAAATTCTCAATCTTAAATAATTCTTGATATCACAGAGCTTCTGTGGGTCTGCTCAGAACCTCTGACGAACCCCACAGAACCTCTGTTAAACATGACCTATGTTCTATGCAAAACTTATCATTTTTTTTAACCAAGAATAGGTCAAGGGGGAGCAAAAGGAAATTACTTGATCTTCAGAGGTGATTAGATCAAGGGGGAGCAAACGGGACCTTGAAATAATCTACAGAGGTTAATCTATCAAGGGGGAACCAAAGAAAAGTGTCGATGAGTCTATATCGACAGAAGTCAGACATCACTGCCGAGAAAAGAAGAAGCAAAAAGGCATGTCTCTCGTACAAAAGGTTTTTGAAAACAGTTTTCTGGGACACAAATTGTCAAATATGTCCTAAATATACTATGAATAACATGCCAAAAATCAAAAGATCAAAAAGTGTCATAAAATTCAAGTTATGAGAAATTTGAGGTCATAGAGCCTCTGCTGAGCTCAACAGAGGCTCTGCAAGAAATATGCTATGTGATCGCAAATTTAACCTCTATCGATCTTTTGGAATGTTATCTCGGAAACCGAATACACACACCATAACCTTCACGAACAAAACTTTTTCCATAACAGTTTTTTCGGACACCAACTTTCAAATATGTCGGAAAAACGTTTCTGAGTACAATTCAAAACTTGGATGATCAAAATCGTTGATAGATTTTTAGTTATAAGAAATTTTCTTTCATAGAGCTTCTGCTGGCCCTGACAGAGCTTCTGCAAGTTCCTACAGAGCCTCAAAACCTCTGAACGAAATTTCTTCACTAAAATCCTATTAATCCTCTCCAATGCCTTTACAAATGTTTTGGTTAAAGAAGAACCTACAGAGTCATGATAACAATGAGATATATGAGGCAAATGAAAATCAAGTTTTTCAAAATTACAGAAGCTTCTGTAAACCACAGAGGTTCTGTCAATATGCAACTTGGCCATTTCTGTAAAAATAACGGTTACTTTTAACTGAGAGTGAATTTCATATGTCTAAGAACAACCTCACGCGCCTAGCATTAATGGGCCGCGCACGACGTCCTGTCATCCCCTGACACGGCCTACGTGTCTCTTTTTCATTGGGCGTACATAGAACGTTTTCTATGGAAAGTTGAACCCGCCGTTCTAACTCGAGTACGGATTCAAAATATCTATCCATTGCCATATATTTTCACTCTTCCAAATTCTTCCATTTTACACTCATATAAAACCCAAGCTTACCTTCTCATAAAACCTTTACAAACTCTCATTCTTCTCCGGCGAAACCCTGCAAACGCTTGCAAGAATCCTATTCTTCTTACCAAATGGCTTCATCTTCTCAAGCTATCTCCCCTGCACACTCTCCGGTGAACTCACCAGAACACTCACCTGCTCATTCTGAACATTCAGAAAACCCCCATCTCGCCAAAAATATTGAACAAGAAACAAAAAGTATGAAGATGGAGTGGTGATTAGAAATAAAGTAAGATTGGTGGCTAAGGGATATTGCCATGAGGAAGGGATATATTACGAAGAAACCTTTGCCCCTGTCACATGCTTGGAGGCTGTCTGGATATTTTTGGCCTTTACAGCCCACAGAGGTTTTAAGGTGTACCAGATGGACGTGAAATCTGCTTTCTTCAATGGTCAAATACAAGAAGAAGTTTACGTTAAACAACCACTAGGATTTGAGAGTTCCAAGTACCCAAATCATGTCTATTTTCTGGATAAGGCCCTCTAAGGACTCAAACAGGCCCCAGAGCTTGTACAAATATATGTTGATGACATCATATTTAGTTATACAAACGAAGAGTATTGCAAGAAATTTGAAAAACTCATGAAGAGTGAGTTTGAAATGAGCATGATGGGAGAATTAAATTTCTTCATCAGGATTCAAGTCAAACAAATAACAGGGGGTATTTTTATAAACCAATCAAAATATGTTTCTCTACAGAGGCATGATAGGGTCTCTTCTATACTTGACAACAACTAGACCAGATATTATGTATGCCACATGTCTTTGTGCAAGGTATCAAGCTAACCCAAAAGAATCTCATCTTTATGCTATGAAGAGAATATTTAGATACCTCAAAGGAACAAAAAATCTTGGTCTCTGGTATCCAAAGAAGTCTGGTTTTGATCTAACGACTTATACATATTCATATGATGGAGGATGAAAACTAGACAGTAAAAGTACCTCTGGAAGTTGTCAATTTCTAGGAGGAAAACTGGTGAGCTGGACATCCAAGAAACAAAATTGTGTGTCTACATCTACAGCAGAAGCAGAATATGTTGCTGCTGCTAGCTGTTGCTCATAAGTTCTGTGGATGAAAACTCAACTCAGAGATTATGGTCAAGATATCGAGAATATACCATCCTCTATGACTCAAAAAGTGTCAATGCCATTTCTGCCAATCCCGTACAGCACTAAAAAACAAAGCATATCGACACAAGGTACCACTTTCTGAAGCATCATGTCGGACAAGGTACGATTGAAATGTATTTTGTGCCCACAGAGTATCAAGTTGCTGACCTTTTCACCAAAGCCTTAGATGAGAAAAGATTCTTATTTTTGGTTGGCAAGTTGGGAATGTTAAACATGGGTTGACCTACAGAGCCTATACACCTTGCTACAGAGTCTCTCATTTTTTAAATATGTATGGCTTTCTTTAAACATGTACAATTGTATCTTTGTAAAGCTTTTTATCATTTCAGAGCTTTAGTGACATTGCACAGAGCCTTTGGCCCTTGTCAGAGAAACTCTTAAGAGTGGTTGATCTATGTCTTGTGTATTACTTATCACATTTGACCCAAGCATAGATCAAGGGGGGGGCATAAGTTAGTACTCTTGAAAACCACAGAAGATGATCATTCAAGGGGGAGCGAAAGATGCTCTTTGTTCGACCACATATTGAAAAAGGTGTTTACTCAATGGGGGGGGGGGGCAAGTCATTTTTGGTAAGTTTAAAGCACAAACTCATTTTCAAAAACACTTTTCTTGGACATAACTTTCCAAATATGTCCCATTGTACCTATTTAAGCAGCTCAAAACTTTAATTGGTCAAAAACTTTTAAGCTCTTTCTGATAAACCCAGAGCTAGCAATCAAGAATATAGAGAGAATCTAGAGAGCAAATGTGTCATTCATATATTGAACTTGATAGTACAAATCACAATATGAGAGAAGTGTTCTAGATTGTTATCTAACTATTGAACTAGACAAGCCTATTTATACCCATAACATACAAGGTATAAAGGCATTATGAACTAGTACAGTATATTGACATTACAGTAAATCTTGAATACAATAATGCTCTAACAATCTCCCCTTTTGGATTCAAGACTTAAAAAAATATGGTAGCAGTCTTCAACACTTGATTTTCAAAACTTAACTTTGACCGCTTTGAACGTTGAAGCTTTGGCACTCTTCAAATAGTTGAATCTTCACAAGGATACGAAGCCTTCACATTTTTGAACATTTAGGTGTAAGCATAATCCGAGTCTCTCAGATCTAAGATAACCATATTCAAAAACACTTCAGACTTCACATGATCCGAAATCTTCAACATTGAGCAATCTGAATCCATATATGAGTTATCCGAAAAATCATTGTCTTTCACAATGTAAATTCAATCTTCTTCAATACAATCTTCAACAAATTGTCTTCAAGTCTTGAATGCGAATTTTAGATCTTTACAGCTTTGAACTTTGTAGCTTTGAACTTTGAAGCTTTGAAAACTTTGAGGCTTTGAACTCAAACTTTGAATAATTTCTTGAACTTAGTATCTTCATCTCTTTGACCTCGAATTGTCTTCGAAATGAAATTGAATTAAACATTTCTCCCCCTTTTTTGATGATAGTGAGCATCATGATCATCAAAAACCTTTTTCAATTTTAGTCGCGTCTCTGAGTATCACTAACAATCTCCTCCTTAATGAATAACCTTGCTCCCCCTCAAAATAAGAATTCTTGAGCAATTTGTTTTCTCCCCCTGAAAGGATGCATATATTTCATTAAAAAAAATATTCATTTCAAATACTGTGCTTTATTGAAAACATTTATACAAGGAAAAAAAATTCATTGAACTACATTTTATAACTACTAACATTTGATCATTTGAAAGCTTTGCAAAAGAAATTCAACTTAATGAAACTTAACAGATTTTTCAATCAAATGAAATCAAATGCATGTGTTTGGATTCAAATACAAGTCATCATTGCATATCAAGTTAAAAAGGTTCAGTTTCAACCCCTTTAATAAATCTATTTTCTGTGCTAGCATGCGAAATATGATTAGCTACAAGCATATGCCATTCTAAAACATATAAGAATACTTTGCTCTACTCACACTATTTGTCCAAAATCAGGATTTTCACAAATTTACGGGTTTATCGCGACTTTGTATTTTCCCCAAGTTTCAAGAGATGTGTGCTCATTGGCATCTTTTAATTTTGTGCACATTGGCATCTTTTAATTTTGTGCTCATTGGCATCTTTTAATTTTGTGCTCAATGGCATCTTTTAATCAAAAAGTTTAGTAAGAATAAGATACACCGTTAAACATGACTTTCTATCTGGTTCTATAGCAGGTTTTGGGTCAGCGGATCCCAGACCAGTTGGCCTTAGGTGCTAGGTATCGAGCACCCCTTAGAACTTACTTCCCGGAACCAGAAAGGCCACATCGATATATCTTAAACCCATTTGTACCAGTAGAACATGGCTTTCTATCTGGTTCTATAGGAGGATTTGGGTCAGCCGATCCCATACCAGTTGATCTTAGGGAGTAGGTGTCGAGCACCCTTTAGGACTTACTCTCCCAAACCAGAAAGGCCACAGGTATAAACTTTCAAACTAAATGATAGTGCATAATTTTATCTCAATCACTTGGTTCTAAAACATAGTGCTTCCCCTATATTTTCGTTTCTATCCATCATTTTGACAAATAGACTTTTTGAGCATTATATTCTATATAAGTCCAGATTTCCTTAATTTTGAGCATTCAGCATAATTTCATTCATGTTTTGCTGACCTTTCAATTTATTTAAGAAGTGAAAGATGAAACAAATATAACTCAGATAATACAAAAACACTTGTAAAATCACCTTGACACACATTTCATTCATTGAATAAAAATTAAAAAATTTCATCTCATTAAATTAAATTTGTGAAGATTTAAACTTTCAAAGCAGTAGAAATGAAACATAATGCAATGTTACCTTTCACCACTTGTTCCTTGAAACAGAAAGATGTGACAGTTAAGGATATCACCTGAGTAGTATGAGTTCTAAACTGATTTGTTTAGAAGTCTTAGACTTTGAAGTACGGGTCCTGAACTGAATTGTTCAGAAGCCATAGTCGTTGAAGCACGGGTTTTGAACTGATATGTTCAAAAGCCAAAAACGTTGAAGCACGGGTCCTGAACTGATGTATTCAGAAACCAATAATTTTGCTTTCCCTTAATGGCACAAGTACTCTTCTTAAAAAAATTCACCGCTTCTCTTCTGTTTTCAGTCATGTGTGTGGTATATATATTTCCAAATCAGCACAACACATGATGAACCTACAAAACAGATTAAGCAGATTTTGGTACCCAACGGCACTTGGGTCCTAGTGTGTTAGGTTTAGATTTCTTAAAAGGAATACTGTAAGTACCGTACCAATAAGAAGTACAATCTTTATGTACAAAATCATTTGATCCACAGTAAGAACAACAAATTTTCTTATGTGCTAACCTGACTAATTGATTTACAGAGTAAACTAAATCAGGTTTGACAAAAAATTTACCTTGAAATGTATTGCTCTTCTTGGCATTTGAAGTGGGAACCTTTGATTTTGGCACTTCTTTCTTCGTAGCTGTTGTGCCTTTAACTCTCCATTCCAACTTCACATTCATGAAGACTGGAACTTCTTTAAGATTGGAAGTATTAACTTTAGGCCCCTTTGAATCCTTATCCGATTTATCAAGCAAATGATTATAGAAGAGATTTGTAGAACGAATCTGACCTTTTGAGAAATCAGTTGATCTATTAAATTGTTTAGAAGAAATGTTTTTAAAACTCGAACTTGAAGCAGTTTTAAAAGAGCATTCAGAATCATTTGAATCAACAAATGGAGTCTGAAAGATTGTATCATGACTAGCCTGCTTTGAGACATCAAATTTAAAAATGACGTCTTCAAGTTCTTTAACTTTGTATATCAAAACATTTTTCTCTTTAGAAATCAGATCAAAATTCTTTTGGAGATCAGATTTGATCAACTGGTCCTTCATAATATTAACTGATAAACCAGATAATCTTTTGGTAAGATTAAGAATCGCATCTTCAAAATGTTTGCGTTCCGATTCAAATTATTTTTTCCAAGAATTTTCTTTTATCAGTTATCTCTTTGAAAGTATCCATATTTTTTTTAAGAGATTTATTTTCCTTTTCAAATAGATCTTTCTTTTCCGCAAAATCTTTCCTTTCTTTTTCCAAAGTCTTTTCTAGTTCAGAGATTTTCACGGAAAGCTCATTACTTTTGATCTCAAAAGATTTCTTTTCAATTCCAAACTCAGCTCTTTCTTTTTCGAGCTTGTCTTTTTCTAAAAATAAAACTTTCTCAAAGTCAGAAAATTGTTTTGAAAGTTTTATACAATTCAGCTCAGTCTCTTTCTTTTCTTATTGAGACTTCTTTGACAAATCGGACAACTTTTGTATGAAAACTATTTCAAGTTGTTCATTTTCTTTTGAAAAATTAGTTTCAAGAAGAAAAAGTTTTCTTTTCAGTTAAGCGTTTTCATTGTCCACACTTTTTTTATTCTCTTGAACTCTTTGTATTTGATCTCGTAGATATGAGTTCTCCTTCTCTCTCTTGTCTTCAATGCTCTTCAGATCAGTATTTTCTTTTTGAAGAGTTGTTACTTTCTCTTGAAGTTTCCCGATTTGATCATACAGACTTAAGTTGTCTCTCTTTGCTTCAAGATCTGCAATATAAACGTCAAGATCAGTAACTCTTTTAATTAGTTTAGCATTTGAAGAAGAAAAGTCTAAAATTTGTCTCTTCAGATTCGCATTTTCTTCCTCTTTATTTAAAACAAGAACTGAAGGATTCGAAGCATTATCTTTGACAAAAGTTTGTTTCAAACTTTCATTATTTGATTTAACAAAAGTTTGCTTCAAATCTTCACCACTGGATTTAACAATAGTTTGTTTCAAACTCATTTCTCCTTTTTGGTATTGCTAGATATTGATCTTTCAGAAAATCAAGCAGAAAGTGTATGAAATACACTATAGAATAAAAAATTATATAAAACTTTTTCTTGAAAAATCTTAAAGTGTATAAAATACAATATAGAAAAAATTTCAGAATAAAATTTTTTCTCAAAATTTATATAAAACTTTTTTTTAAACAACACGAATTCGGATCACGAAGGATTCGAAACCACGGAATCCGGATGTATAAGGATCCGAAACCAACAGATTACAGATCTATAAGGGTGCGAAATCAATGGATTCGGACCAAGAAGGGTGTGAAACCAATGGATTCGGACCAAGAAGGGTGCGAAACCAATGGATTCGGACCAAGAAGGGTGCGAAACCAATGGATTCGAACTTAATTCGATGCGAAACCAACAGATTTCGAATGTATAAGGATCCGAAACCAACAGATTTCGTATTCTTATGGATCCGAAACCAAAACTTAAACAAATATCACTTCTCTTTGTGATCCGAAACCAAGCTTGAATGATCCGAAATCCTTATGAATGATCCGAAATCTTCATGAACAATCCGAAACCTTCACTTCGAACTCGAAAAACACTAATTCAGCCATAACCTTTTCAATTATTGATCAATTGAAATGAAATTTACACCAAATTGTTCGAAAACAAATCCCTCACACTTTTTTTTAATCACAACTCCTAATTCGATCGATTTAATCGAATTAAGATCCAAAAAACAGTTGATTTAGGGTTTTCGACCAAACTGCCAAAAAAGATCAAATTCGATGATTTTCTTGCAGAATTTGGTTGTAATCCAAGAATTAAAGATGATCAGGGGTGTAAATCGAGTCCAGAAATGTCAAGGATCAATCCAAAAACTAAAAAAAATGATAGAAATGATGAATCCAAGATGAACAGTGAACGAAGAATGATCAGGAATCATCATGAACAGTGATGAATGAATGATCCGAAATCCTCAGCTACAGTGTAAAAAATCTTCAATTTGGTCTTTGATCTGCTTGAATTTTCTGTTTAGCTTTGATACCAATTGTGTAACGATACGGATTCCCATACATAGTTCAAATAGCATACATTGCATAACGTCGTTAAAACAAGAGATACATTATATAACAAATATGGTCCCCTAGTCTTTTTAGAAACATTCAGTACATCATTAAAAACGTTTACATAGTAAATTACATCATTACTAACAACATGCTATATCTACTAAACACATCATAGTCTTCAACAACATAGTCCTCCAAAAGCTATTCACGGTTTAACCTTCTTATTTGCTCTTACTCGATCCACGACCTGGAATACATATTTTTAAAACAAAATGAGGGTTAGACCCTGAGGTCGAGTGAGAAAATCCCCGTTAGTTAAAAACCATTTGCACAACATCATACACATAATTCACATAAGAATACCAATTAAGACTCATGCATCATGTATCTTTCCATCTCATTCTCTTGGCCATATTAATTGGTTGCGAGCCAATTAATTAATTTACACCACTGTACTGAATACAGCCAACACCACTGTCCCTTTGTGCAGCCAACATACACCGGTCCTAAGCCCGGCCAACTAGCACCCATGCACATTATTACACTTATTCACATATATGTATTCAAGTTAGAAAACATTTTAAGTAAAAACTCACCTATTTGACTTATCAAAACGTTCTCCAAGCTTTTCTCAAAACGACTCTGCTTTCACTTCAAATTCACAGAATCTGTAACAAATCAAATACATAGTTCTCTTTATAACTTGTACACACAAAACTCCCTAGTAGACTAAGAACTCTTAGATAACTCAAATCCCCAAATGTTTCCCCCAAACCCATACTTAAGTCGAGTCCACGGTACATTCAGTCCTCATTCATTCCCTATCCAATAGTTAACAAAACACAGGCTACTGGATGCTCAAGAGTATCAGAAATCTCAAAAAGTGATCAAACAGCCTAAGTTTCCGGACAACACAAAACTATCCGGACAGCGTGACTTTCCGGACAACGCGACCTTTCCGGATAACAACAACAGTCCGGACCATATCCGGATACCTCAGTAATCCGGACATTATCCGATATCTTATTTTATCCAGAAAACTAAGAAAAAGAAAAACTTACCGAATAAACTCACCTCGTCCGGACACCTCTGCACAAGGGTTTCCGGATACCTCGAACGTCCGGACACTTGCTAAATCGTCCAGAAACCCATGAACACAGTCGGTTCCTTCTTCAACCCAGATTCAATTAACTCATCTAATTCGAGAAATTGATAAATCTAATCCGTTAGAAACATAGTACTTTCGATTACAAACACAAAACATAAAGGAGACATACCTTAATTTCACTTCCAATTACTCCAAATTTGAATCCCTAACTTTGCTTCCTTTCTCCTCTTCTTTTCTTCCCAATTCACACGCACACACACACACACACACACTGATTTGATTTTTGTTTTGTGAAATATCTGAAATCTTAAGGGTGTATATCAAACCATAATTACCACTTTAGTCCCTAAACTATCCACTAATGACCAAAATACCTTTTACTTATAAATTAATCCAAACTTACCCTACACATTAATTATAAGGTTAAATAAATTTAACGGAACTAACATTTAACTAACGAACTTACCCGGGGTATTACATCATCTCCCCCTTAAAAGAATTTCGTCCCGGAATTCGGTTTAGACAAAAATGTACGGGTACTTAGTTCTCATCTCCGATTCCGATTCCCATGTAGCATCCTGTCCCTTATGATGTCGCCACTGAACCTTTACCTGTCTGATCTCCTTATTCCGCAAAACTTTGACTTTACTGTCAACAATGGCTTCAGGTTCCTCCACATAATTCAACTTTTCATCCACTTGTATGTCGGGTAGAGAAACTGCTTGATCTGGCGTAACTAAACACTTTCGAAAATTCGATACATGAAACGCGTTGTGAATCTTACTTAACTCTGGCGGAAGATCCAACCTGTAAGCTACTTCACCAATCCTTTCTGTAATTGCAAACGGCCCGATATACCTTGGACTAAGCTTACCTTGTTTTCCAAAACGAATAACTCCTTTCCAAGGTGAGACTTTTTACATTACAAAATCTCCAACTTGGAACTCCAACGGTTTCCGGTGTCGGTCTGCGTTACTTTTCTGCCTGTCTTGAGCCACTTTCAAACGTTCCTGAATCTGAGTAATCTTATCCGCTATTAACTGAACTATATCTGGCCCTGCTAACTGTTTCTCTCCCACTTCGTTCCAACACAGAGGCGTTTGGCATTTTCTACCATACAGAACTTCAAACGGTGCCGCTTGTATGCTGGGATGATAACTGTTATTGTAAGCAAATTCAATCAACGGTAAATGCTTATCCCATGATCCCCCAAAATCAACAATGCAAGCCCAGAGCATGTCTTCTAAAGTCTGAATCGTCCGTTCACTCTGACCGTCAGTTTGAGGATGATACGCTGTACTTAACTTTATCTGTGTTCCCATTTCCTTTTGAAAACTTCTCCAAAATCTTAAGGTAAAACGGCTGTCACGATCAGAGATAATCGAAATTGGAACTCCATGTCGTGTTACTATTTCATTGATATACAGTTTGGCTAGTCTTTCCAATGAATAGGTTTCCTTTATTGGTAGGAAGTGAGCATACTTTGTCAACCTGTCAACGATCACCCAAATAGCATCAAACCCTTTCGGAGTCCTTGGTAACTTCGTGATGAAATCTGTAGTAATCCGATCCCATTTCCACATCGGTATTTCTAAATGCTGTAATTGCCCCAAACGACTTCTGATGTTCAATCTTCACCTTCTTACAAGTAGTACAACCTTCCACATACTGGGCAATACTCCTTTTTATTCCCGGCCACCAATAAAATTGTTTCAGATCTTTGTACATCTTGTTTGTACCTGGATGAATAGAGAATCGAGATTGATGAGCTTCTTGTAGTACACGATCACGTAAACCACCCAAACGAGGCACCCAGATTCTGTTTCCCAAACACAACAACCCACGATCATCTTTTACAAGCAATGTTGATATACCCACTAACCGTTCTGGTTTCAAGTGTTCTTCTTGAAAAGCTTCTATTTGACACTTCTGCAATTCGTCAAAGATGTTAGGTAGGAGTTCAGCTCGTAGTGAAATAGCTTTTATTGTTCCACTCCTTTCTTGACGACTTAGTGCATCAGCTCCCACATTCGCCTTTCCCGGATGAGAAAGGATTTCACAGTCGTAATCATTTACCAATTCTAGCCATCTTCTTTGCCTCATATTTAGTTCCTTCTGATCGAAAAGATGTTGGAGACTCTTATGATCAGTATAAATTTGACATTTAGAGCCGTAAAGGTAATGTCTCTAAATCTTCAGCGCGAAAACAACTGCTGCCAGTTCCATGTGTTGTGTAGGATACTGCCTTTCGTGATCTTTTAACTGACGAGAAACATAAGCAATAACCTTTCCACGCTGCATCAGTACACATCCTAATCTCAGTTTGGAAGCATCACTGTAAACAACAAAGTCTTCGGAACCTTCCGGTAGTGACAAAATTGGCGCACTGCAAAGTTTCTCTTTCAATATCCTGAATGCTTCATCCTGTTCTGCTTTCCATTCAAACTTTAGATTCTTTCGAGTCAGCTTAGTCAAAGGCGTCGCGATACGAGAGAAATCTTGTATAAACTTTCGATAGTAACCGATTAAACCTAGAAAACTTCGTACTTCCGTTGGCGTCTTCGGCGGTTCCCATTTTTCAATTGCTTCTACCTTCATCGGATCAACTTGAATACGTTTCTCGGAAACTACATGCCCCAGAAACTGAACTTCCCGTAGCCAAAATTCACACTTAGAGAACTTAGCGTATAACTGTTCCTTCTTCAACAATTCCAAGATTAAACGAAGATGTTGTGCGTGATCCTCTTTGGATCGGGAATAGATAAGTATATCATCGATAAATACAATAACAAATCTATCGAGATACGACTTACATACCCGATTCATTAAATCCATAAAAGCAGCTGGAGCGTTCGTCAATCCAAAAAGCATTACTAAGAATTCATAGTGACCATACCGTGTGCGAAAAGCAGTTTTCAAAACGTCTTCTTCTTTAACCTTCAGTTGATGGTAGCCAGATCTTAGATCAATCTTGGAGAAATAACAAGCTCCAACTAATTGATCAAAGAGGTCATCAATTCTGGGAAGCGGATACTTGGTCTTGTTCGTGCGTTTATTCAGTTCTCGACAATCAATACACATCCTCATCGAACCATCCTTCTTTTTCACAAACAGAACCGGTGCTCCCCACGGCGAAGAACTGGGTCTGAGGAAGCCTTTATCTGAAAGATCCTGCAGTTGTGTCATCATCTCTTTCATCTCTGGAGGTGCCAAACGATACGGTGCACGGGCAACAGGAGCGGCTCCAGGAATCAGATCTATACCAAACTCTACTTGTCTAACGGGCGGAAGGCTAGTCAAATCTTCCGGAAAAACTTCCGGAAATTCACGAACAACTGGAATATCTCCCAGCTTATTCTTTTCTAGCTTAATATCTATCACATAAGCTAAGTAACTTGAGCAGCCTTTATTGATACACTTACGAGCTTTCAACAAAGAGATAAGGCAAGACCGATGATTTCTACGGTCACCATATATCACTACTGGTCCCTTCTCAGGTAAGACAACATTTATCAACTTCTTATCACAAACTATATTAGCATGATTCTCGGCTAACCAATCCATTCCCACTACTACATCAAATTCGATCAAGGCTATAGGAAATAACTGAATAGGCACTCCACACCCATCTATGTTTATCACACAACTATCAAATACCTCACTAATCGGTACTTGATTATCATTAGCCGTATCTACCATTAACGCATGATCTAACACTTTAGGCTTTAAATGCATATAGGCAGCAAAAGAAGGTGACACAAACGATCGGTTTGCATCGGAATCAAATAACACTTTAGCATGTGTAGAATTTATTAAGAATGTACCTGTAACCACATCGGGATTCTCATATGCTTCTTGCTCTGTCATCTGGAAGGCACGACCCCTTGCACTTGGTACTTCTGGCCTTGGTACTACCGGTCTAACACCCGTTGATCTTACTGACGTACCACCCGATTGTATTCTCCCCAGTGGACAATCGGACTGAAGGTGATCAGGAGAATTGCACGAGTAACAAAATCTAACTACTCGACAGTCTTTAGCAATATGACCGATCTTTCCACACTTATAACAGTTTCTAGGATCCACTTGACAACTTCCTTGATGAAAACGGTGGCACTTTGGGCAAGGTCTTTCAACTGGTCGGAAAGGGAGACGGTTATCAAATCGCTGAAACCTGGACTTCTTCGGATCATACTGCGGTCCTTCCCACTTTCTTTTCCCCACATTCTTATCACTTGTACTTCTCCCTTTATCTTGTTCCACGGTTTCCGCGGCGTCTATTGCGGCGGAGAAAGTTTCTGGTCCTTTAGCAATCACAAAACTTCTGACTTCTGCATTCAATCCAAAGATAAACCTTTCAATCTTCATGGCCTCCGTAGCAACGTAGTATTTTGCAAAACGAGACTTTTCCAAGAAACGAGCGGTGTAGTCCCGAACTAACAAATTCTCTTGCTGCAAGTTCATAAACTCCCCTTCCAATTGTTTAACTGCGGCTTGAGGACAAAACTGTTTCCTGAAAGCTATCACAAATTTTTCCCAATAGTAAGTAGAATATATATCAGATCCTCCCGAGGACATATGTGCTTCCCACCAATATAGGGCATCGCCTTTCAACATTGCAGTTCCATAGAGTACTCTATCCTCTTCAGCGCATTTACTAGTCTTGAAGATAGCTTCTATTTCCTTCAGCCACTTCATAGCTTTCACTGGATCCCGATCTTCCGAGTAAGTTGGAGGCTTATAACTTAAGAACATTTTGTAGTCACACTTTCTTAGTACTGGTGTGATTGTAGGTGTAATAGGCATCTCGTTTTCCAGACCAGGATCTGGTGTATCAGCTTCATTATGACGAGTTCGATCAAACATGGCTTGTATACTGGCCTGTAGTCATCCCATTTCGGCTGTTAAATCATCCCTAGTAACAAATTCATTACCTCGCGGCGGAGTTCCACTCCCAGTTCTACCCCCAAATTTGCCTCCACCTCTTTCTCCCCCTCTTCCCCTTCCTCCAGCTATTGGGTTTGTTCTATTCGGATTTCCCCCTCCTTCCCGATTCGTTTGTCTAGTACCACTTGCCATTCTATTGATTCAAACAAGGTTAATATACACATAAGCACATACCCCATATAACAAGGTATTCCAGTTCAAACATGTACCTGTAAGATCACAATTACACTGGCCAGGTGTAATAAATGAAATTACCTTACATGATGTTCCTTCTACCTTTTTATATTTAACACCCCAAGGTTCTACAATAATAGGGACATCCTACTTCACATGCAGTTTAAGTCTAGGTACAGATACTAATACCTAAATCCCTTAAACTAGGGATCTGATACCATCTATAACGACCTGGATTCCCATACATAGTTCAAATAGCATACATTGCATAACGTCGTTAAAACAAGAGATACATTATATAACAAATATGGTCCCCTAGTCTTTTTGGAAACATTCAGTACATCATTAAAAACGTTTACATAGTAAATTACATCATGACTAACAACATGCTATATCTACTAAACACATCATAGTCTTCAACTACACAGTCCTCCAAAAGCTATTCGCGGTTTAACCTTCTTATTTGCTCTTACTCGATCCACGACCTGGAATACATATTTTTAAAACAAAATGAGGGTTAGACCTTGAGGTCTAATGAGAAAATCCCCGTTAGTTAAAAACCATTTGCACAACATCATACACATAATTCACATAAGAATACCAATTAAGACTCATGCATCATGTATCTTTCCATCTCATTCCCTTGGCCATATTAATTGGTTGCGAGCCAATTAATTAATTTACACCACTGTACTGAATATAGCCAACACCACTGTCCCTCTGTACAACCAACATACACCAGTCCTAAGCCCGGCCAACTAGCACCCATGCAATGTAATACTCATATAAACACCATATGCACATGATTACACTTATTCACATATATGTATTCCAGTTAGAAAACATTTTAAGTAAAAACTCACCTGTTTGACTTATCAAAACGTTCTCCAAGCTTTTCTCAAAACGACTCTGCTTTCACTTCAAATTCACAGAATCTGTAACAAATCAAATACATAGTCTTCTTTATAACTTGTACACACAAAACTCCGTAGTAGACTAAGAACTCTTCGATAACTCAAATCCCCAAATGTTTCCCCCAAACCCGTACTTAAGTCGAGTCCACAGTACATTCAGTCCTCATTCATTCCTTATCCAATTGTTAACAAAACACAGGCTACTGGATGATCAAACAGCCTAAGTTTTCGGACAACACAAAACTATCCGGACAGCATGACTTTCCGGACAACGCGACCTTTCCGGATAACAACAACAGTTTGGACCATATCCGGATACCTCAGTAATCCGGACATTATCCGGTATCTTATTTCATCTGGAAAACTAAGAAAAAGGGAAACTTACCGGATAAACTCACCCCGTTCGGACACCTCTGTACAAGGGTTTCCGGATACCTCGAACGTCCGGACACTTGCTAAATCGTCCGGAAACCCCTGAACACAGTCGGTTCCTTCTTCAACCCAGATTCAATTAACTCATCTAATTCGAGAAATTGATAAATCTAATCTGATAGAAACATAGTAATTTCGATTACAAACACAAAACATAAAGGAGACATACCTTAATTTCACTTCCAATTACTCCAAATTTGAATCCCTAACTTTGCTTCCTTTCTCATCTTCTTTTCTTCCCAATTCACACGCACACACCTACTGATTTGATTTTTGTTTTGTGAAATATCTGAAATCTTAAGGGTGTATATCAAACCATAATTACCACTTTAGTCCCTAAACTATCCACTAATGACCAAAATACCTTTTACTTATAAATTAATCCAAACTTACCCTAAACATTAATTATAAGGTTAAATAAATTTAACGGAACTAACATTTAACTAACGAACTTACCCGGGGTATTACAAATTGATAAACCCAGATCTAGCATTCAAGAATATAGAGAGAATCTAGAAAGCAAATGTGTCATTCATATATTGAACTGAGAGTACAAATGACAATATGCATGAAGTGTTCTAGATTGTTATCTAACTATTGAACTAGACAAGCCTATTTATACCCATCACATACAAGGTATAAAGGCATTATGAACTAATACAGTACATTGACATTACAGTAAATCTTGAATACAATAATGCTCTAACACTTTTCTTCAGAAATTCTTTCCACCAAGCAGAACCGCCCAGCTTATGGCCGAGATCACCCATTTTGCTCAATGGGATCAAGAAACACTGTATGAAGCTTGGGAGAGGTACAAAGATATGATCAAGAAATGCCCTCATCATGGGTTACAAGGTTGGGTCATCATCCAAACGTTCTTCAGTGGACTTCACCCGCAATTCAAGAATGATATTACAGCTGCAGCGGGTGGGCCCCTAATGGATAAGTCCTATGAGGACGCATGCGAGCTGATCGATAATCTGGCTGAGCATAGTTTTTCTACTCCGAGATCAGCAGTTAGAAGGGTTGCAAGTGTGCAATAGAATGATGAGTTAAAGGCCATCAAAGCTCAATTGAACGCACTCACGAGTCAATTGAAGGGGTCTTCTTTTCAAACAGCATTTATGATGAATGTTATGACATTTAAGTTGTCCTAAATATTAGAAAGTTTTGTAAAGTAATGGTTTTGGGCCTAATGGGCTTAGACATGTAAATGGGCTTGGGCTTACTTATTGTAACAAAGGGGAAGGGCTATAAATATGTCATTTCATGTTATTTGTAATAATATGTTCATAAATCACAATGTAGCTCTTAAACACTTTTGTGTTCTCTATCTAGATTAGTTTACTTTTCTAATAATAAATTGTTCTCTCCTTCCTTATCTTTTTACAATTACTTGAAGTGTTGAAGATCATGGACTCACAATGGATGAGGGTATGCCGAAGATGGCACCACCCATGAACAAGCCGGAACAAGTTCAATTTATGCAGAATCGGAACAACCGGCCACGGAACGATCCATTCTCAAACACATACAATGAGGGTTAGAAGAAGCACCCAAATTTCTCATGGAGTCAACCGCAAGGGCAACAAACCATGGCCCAACTTTTCTAATTCCTCTAATACTAACAATGTCTATCGCCCTCCAGGTTACAACCAACGAAAATTCGATGAAGGACAATCCGGAGAGAAGAAGCCGGGGCTCGAAGACATGATGATGAAATTCATGTCCAAGATGGATAGCGCGGTCGAGGGATTAGCCGGTATGGTAGGCACAGTCAAGGCAGCTACCGATCAGAACACGGCATCCATAAAGCTCCTTGAAAGGCAAGTGGGGCATATTTCTGAAGCCCTACGAAACCGAGTTCCCGGAACCTTTCTAAGTCAAACCGAAAGGAAAAACAGGGAAGATTGCAAGGCCATTCATCTGAGGAGTGGCAAGGAGATGATTGGAGACCCGACACGAGAGCCTTCATCAAAGGAAACCGATCCCAAAAGGCAAGAGGTTGAGATTGTAGACATGTACGAGTTGGAGGATGATGAAGAGGTTCTGATTGAAGAGAACTCAAAGAGTGAAGAGAAGAAGCAAGAGCACCCAACCATGCCAAAGCAACTACCGGTCAAGCCGGTAGTTCCAAAAGTGCCATACCCAAATAGGCTTAAATCCCACAGGGAGGATCTTAACTTTTCTAAATTTCTTGAAGTTTTTAAGAAATTGCATATTAACATCCCTTTTGCAGATGCTTTGGCAAAAATGCCCTCATATGTGAAATTCTTGAAGGATATCCTTTCTAACAAAAGGAAGATTGAGGAGCATGCGACAGTTGCACTTACCGAGGAGTGCAACGCGATCATCCAGCATAAGTTTCCCCCGAAACTTAAGGATCCAGGGAGTTTACTATCCCTGTTAATATAGGAAATTCTGAATTTAGTAAGGCTTTGTGTGATCTTGGAGCGAGTATTAATTTAATGCCTTTGTCTATTTTCAGGAAACTCGGACTTGGAGAGGTGCAACCGACAAGTGTGACATTGCAGCTTGCTGACAGATCCATCAAGTACCCATATGGTGTAATCGAAGATGTGCTGGTCATTGTGGACAAGTTTTATCTCCCAGTCGACTTTTTGATCCTTGACATGGATGAGGATAAAGAGATACCATTGATTCTTGGTCGACCTTTCTTAGCCACGGGGGGGGGGGGGGGGGGGGGGGGGGGGGGAGCACTTATCGATGTGAAGGGAGGAAAGTTCACCTTGAGAGTGGGTAACGAAGAAGCTATCTTCAATGTTTTCCGGGCAGCCAAGCAAAGCATGGGACCGAACGAGTGCTACCGGGTAGATGTGATAGATTCTTTGATGAGAGAAACATGTGGCATGCAAGTTTCTGACGACCAACTGAATAATGTGTTGATGGGTACCGATGATGATCCGGAAAGCGAGAGTGTCCTACAAGGGCCTGAGAAGACCGATCATTGAAGATTTGGGAGAACCAATTCCCAAGTCTGAACCATCATCGAAGATACCACCAAAGCTTGAGCTCAAACCGCTACCCGAGCATCTCGAGTATGCATACTTTGGAGAAAAAGACACACTTCCGGTAATCATATCGTCCAAGCTGAATTCTGAGAATAAAGAGTAGTTACTATGAGTTTTGAGAGAGCATCAAACTGCTATTGGATGGACGATAGCTGATCTGAAGGGTTTAAGCCCAACTTTTTGCTCACACCACATCAATCTTGAAGAAGGGCATCGACCGGTAGTTCAAAATCAACGTCGGCTCAACCCAAATATGAAAGAAGTGGTCCGAAAGGAGGTTCTAAAACTCCTTGATGCTGGAATTATCTATCCAGTTCTGGATAGTCCGTAGGTGAGCCCGGTCCAAGTAGTGCCAAAGAAGGGTGGTATAACCGTTGTTCGGAACAACAATAACGAGCTGATTCCTTCCCGAACAGTTACCGGTTAGAGGGTGTGTATCGACTACCGAAAGCTGAATGATGCGACAAAGAAAGATCACTTTCCTCTCCCATTCATTGATCAGATGTTGGAACGGTTATCCGGGCACGAGTACTACTGTTTCCTAGACGGTTATTCCGGGTACAACCAGATTCCTATTGCACCCGAGGACCAAGACAAGACAACCTTTACTTATCCGTACGGAACATTTGCATACCGCCGTATGCCATTCGGTTTGTGCAATGCTCCGACCACCTTCCAACGATGCATGATGGCAATATTCTCGGATATGGTGGAGCGGACCATAGAGATCTTCATGGATGATTTTTCGGTGTTTGGACCATCTTTTAACACATGTTTGGAACACCTAGAAGCTGTATTACAAAGATGCAAAGAGACGAGTCTTGTCTTGAATTGGGAGAAGTGTCACTTCATGGTGACCGAGGGAATTGTGCTCGGCCAAAAAGTATCGAAAGCGGGGATTGAAGTGGACAAGGCAAAGGTGGCGATGATTGCGAATCTTCCTTACCCGAACTCCGTCAAGGGAGTCCAAAGTTTCTTGGGGCATGTCGGGTTTTACCGGCGGTTTATTAAGGATTTTTCTAAAATTACTAAACCTTTGTGTTCTTTATTGCTTAAAGATGCTAAATTTGATTTCATTGATGATTGTATATCTGTTTTTGACAGGTTAAAGAAGGAGATGATATCCGCACCGATTCTCATGGCTCCCGATTGGAGTTTGCCATTTATTTTGATGTGCGATGCGAGTGACATCGCTGTTGGAGCGGTATTGGGTCAAAAGAAAGATAAGCGGATGCATGTGATCTACTATGCGAGTAAGACGCTTGATGATGCTAAGCTCAATTACGCGACTACCGAGAAGGAACTGCTGGAGGTTGTCTATGCTTGCGAGAAGTTTCGGTCATATCTAGTGGGGGAAAGGTAATTGTCTACACTGACCACTCTGCTCTAAAATATTTGATGGCCAAGAAAAATGCCAAACCGAGACTCATCCGATGGGTATTGTTACTCCAAGAGTTTGACTTGGAAATCCTGGATAAGAAGGGTTCCGAGAACACGGTGGCGGATCACCTCTCGAGACTTGAGGGAGGTGAGGAGCAAAGGAAGGATAAGACCATCATCAACTATTCATTTCCGGATGAGCAGATTCATCCGAACAACCGGAGGAAGATGTTTGATCACGAAAACCCCGATAAGAACGAGCGGCACGAGCAGATGAGAGTGAACGCATGCAATCCCTTCGGGGAGCGAGGCATCAAGATTGTGGACGTACCGACCGGTTCCAGGGTGCCGGAGATCATACGGCAACAATCTTGAGAGGGATTCATCCAAACCCCTCCCATGTATTGCATTGAAAAGGTCAGAGATTTTTTTGCATGTATGATCCCGGCGGTATACCACGACCGATACGTGGTAAAGAAGGGTTACAGGGAGGTCCGGATCTTACCGAACGATATTTGTGCTTACTTCCACGCCTCCGCCAACCTGAGCTGGGTGCAACTTATGGCCTATCCCATCACCCGGCGTTTCGGGAGCAATTGAGTTCTACTATCGCCGCATCTCTACGGCGAGATGGACGCAAAGGGTGGAACAAACGGGATCAACACATCCTGAAAAGCGAGATGCACTATGATATTGCCTTCCTCATGCTATTCGTCAAGGCTTCCTTAAAGCCTTCTTCTCACAACACCACCACCGACAGCCAAGTGGCGGAAGTCCTATACTCCCTACACAACAACCTCCCGATGGATATCGGGCACATCATATGGATGGAGATCTTGGACGCAGGTATGACCCTCTATGGTGTTTTACCGTTCCCTTGTTTGATAACACATTTTAGCAAGGAAGCCGGTGTCCCGATAGGACACCTTACCGCATCCAAAGGGGACTTCCGGAACACGCAATATTCACACCAAATCACGGCGGCGGCAAAACTTGAGGAGAGAAGGCGAGCGGATCCCGATTACCAGAGGCGGTGACTTGCCATGCCAGTCCATATCTCGTGCGAGAGTGCCTCAGACAGTGATCCCAATTCCGACCCAGAGGCACCACCGGCGGAGGCGGCCGTGCACGGCAGCGACACTCCTCTTTATATGCGCCGATTTATGGATCAGATGACGACCGGGATAAGGAGAACGGATGAGAGGATAGATCTTGGGTTCCAAAACATGAACCTACACATGGATAGTTTCGACGCGCGTCTCACTTACGCCGGCTTCCCACCACCACCACAAGCACTGCCAGCGCCGCCCCAAGGCCGAAGAAGAGTGAGAGGCCGACAATCTGGGGGCGCATCATCACGCCAGTTGTTGGGTTTGTTTTTCATGCTCTTTTGTTTTGATATATTCTTGATGATGTACTGTACTGTTCTATTTGTTTCTGTTGGATGACTGTAATAATGCACACCAATACTATCACACTTTGTACGACTTACTTGCACATTGGGGACAATGTGTGGGTAAGGTTTGGGGTTGCCAATCAAGCCCCCATTATGCACGTTGATGTCCTACACTTATGAATGGTTAGATCATTGTAGCTAATATTTCGTATTTTGGATGATTGAGACCGACCATTGTGGGGAGAATCTTGTGATAGTGATGTGACCATTAGGGAAGGACCGGGAAAAGACATGACTAGGGACATTAGTGGAGACCACCAAATAGTGAGATTTGAACCTAAAAGACATAATTCATTTCGAGGGATTTAAACACGAGATTCATATACACTTTTTCGAATTCCTTGTTGTGATTATAGAGTGATCTCGCTATAATATTGCGTTGAGTAGCAAAGACGGCCATCGGGATATTGGATAAGGGTGTAGTAGACCATATCGTGTGGACTTTGTTGCTCAATACCCTCTGTGATTTGAAAATGACCCTCTCCATTCTACTTAGTGAAAATTGTAAGTAAACAATATGTATCAGAGTTTCACTATCGCTGATAAGTACTAAGACTTTACAGTACCACTGATAGGAACTCTCGTTCTTTAGATTAAATTTTAAGTGAACGTTGTTCACCATAATGCTCTAAGCCTGTTCAGTCCTTATGGTGATCGCTGATAAGTTAGTTGTTTACTTATGATCCCTGAAGACAAGTTTCACGTCAACATAGGTTCTACGCTGAAGTCGAAGATCAAGCTCAAGAACCAGCGACAAGTCTCCTAATGAACTGATGCGGATCAGCGAAGACTCAGATTTGTCCACTCAACGTGATGTAAAGCCCGTGTCCCGATATGATTTTAAAATTTGCTTAATGTATTCATTTTAGTGTCGTTTAAAGTGAGTCTTGTTAACGGAAGTTGTCAAGGGAGACCTTGAATGTTATGTGTGGCAAACCTTATTTTTCCTTTGCAATATTATGATAAACCAGGGACCAAAAGTGTCAAGTGATGGGACTTTGGGGGTTAATTGTGTAAATGGGGGGTTATGGGGGGGCAAGTGATCGGCCAAGAGAGGGGACCGACCCCTCCCCCCCTCTTCTTCTTCGTTGTCATGCTACCATTCCCCCTCCCCCTTGTTGTTTTCGGCCAAGAAGGAAGTAAGTGAAACCAAGAAGAAAAGTAAGTGGAACCGAGAAGAAAAGAGAGGGAGACCGAGAGAGAAAGAGAGTGAGGGTCGAGAGGAGGAGGAGGCGATCGCCGGCGTGAGGGAACCAGCGTCGGGAGTGGTCGGAAAGGAGAAAGAAGAGGGATTTCGTTAAGGTAAGTGCCCCGTTCGTTTTATTTGATGTTTTCTTCGTCGGAAAATGTAAACCGCCACCACCACCGCCGCAGCCACGGCTGCCGGCGGTGGGGCCGCCGCTGCACGCCGCCGTGATGGCAGTAGGGAGTGCGTGCGTATGTGGGTGCGTGGGTGTGTGCGGGTGTGGGGTTGCGGGTGATGTTGGGAGGTTTCGCCGGAGGTTATCGACCGCAACCACCGCCGTCGCCGCCAACCACCACCACCGCCGGAGGCGGCAGTGGGTGGTGCATGGTGTGGTTCAGCCCATGTTAACCCCTAAAACAGTAATTCATATTGCTATGCGGGTCTAGTTGGATTAAGACGACTTATTGGGTTCAAGTTCAAAAGTTATCATTTTATGTAAATTGTTCAGTTTCTGCCCTGTTTTGTAAAAGCTATAACTTCTGCTAGGAATGTCGGATTGGGATGGAACTGGTGCCAAAAGTTCCCGTTCTGAGTCTAGTAACTTTTATATGTTTTGTGGAAAAACCAGTTCGGGCCATAGCTAGTGTCAAATTGCCACTTTATACTGACAGGTCCTGTTTTAGCTGCACTGCGAGGTGTTTTTGTAAAATTCATATAGAGTGCTAGGAATATCGTTAGGACGCGTGCGATACGTTCCTGGAACCGTAAGACATTGAACCTCCTGAATATGGAATTAGATTTCTGGTTTGATCAGTTTAACTGGGGTAAAATGGGTCCCGAACAGACCTGCGTTTTTAGTATAAAAGCTGGAATTTTAGTTTTGTTAAACTACTAAACGTGTCGTGAGTTGGGACTTTCCGTTGACGTTTTTAGTGCGTATTTAGGTGGGAAAAAGTGAGGAAGGTTGACGTGCTGGTGTTGCGGCTCGTGAGCGCGTTGCTTTGCTTTGAGGTGAGTTCTCTCACCGCGTAGTTAGGAATTTCATGTATATCGTTGTTTTTGTGCTATGTGTTATTACGTGTTTACGTGGACCAATTTGGATGGGATGATTTAGCTGTGATTGTTGAAATTATATGTGGATTATTTGTGCTTGCGTACACCTCAGTGGGACTGGGGGGCTCGGTGGTACCGAGGGCTCGGTGGGACTGAGCTAGTACAACTATTTACCTTTACTCGGTGGGACCGAGGGCTCGGTGGGACTGAGCTAATACAACTATTTACCTTTACTCGGTGGGACCGGGGGCTCGGTGGGACTGAGCTGGTATTGTTATATTTTTGTGTACTCGGTGGAACCGAGGTTTGTATGTATGCATGAATCATTATGTGGCTTCATATTCATGGTAGTGGTGATGTTGCCTACTTGCGGGTAGGGGCGTTATACATGGGGTTGCTACCTGCGTGTGTGATAGGATTCACTAAGCGTTTAGCTTACCCTTTTCCCAATTTGTTGTGGTTTCAGGTACGAGTGGCGGTAGGGCATGACGGTACACACACACTACGCGCGGAGTGCCGAGAGTTGTTTAAAATTTCACTTTCGACCCTTTGGATTTTAGTTTATAAAATTTCCGCTGTATAAACTTTATTGGCTATTTGGGTTAACGACATTATTTCCAATTAAGTTGCGAATTATTAAATTATGGTTGTTTTATAATGTAGTGCATGTTTTAAAAATTTTAAATTCCTTGTAATTTTTGGGACGTTACAACTTGGTATCAGAGCACAGCTTGAGTGAATCAAGCACACCTCGGTGTGTTTGGTCTCAAGTTTCGGCTAAGAGATCTTTAAATTCTTTTACTAAAATCTTTTAAAATTAAATGAAAAGAGAAAACCCGTGTGGGACGCGGTGATCGCGGGCGCAGTGTGTACAGTCAGCCGACGCCAACTGGGAAGGTAAGGAACTTAGTGTATCTATCGCTTTCTAGGCATAATGTATGCCTGCTAGATTGCTTATGTGGACTTTATGGTACTGTATACTTGTTACTTGTTATTAGGAATTCATGCTAGCCTTGATAGGTTGTTACGTGAATGCACTATAGGTTGTATGTAGTAGGAACCGAATAGCCTTAGAATGCTTGATTTAGTTCTATTGCGCAGCTCTTGTTTGAGTCCAACCGTTCTAGGATAGAATCTCTTATTCGAACGTCTATCTGGTTTTACACTGTATACCACTGTGCATTCGCGAGGTGACTCGTCAGGGTTAGTGGGGATTCCGTCCTAGCAAGGGTAGTGGGGTGATATGATGTTTCCTAGGGAGCTAGGAAGAGTGTATGTATATGCTGGTACGGGCATATGGGTTTATTTGTTGGTAAGAAACTACTTGGACACTCTTGGACAGGACTTGAAACGAGTAAGGATAGGTGTGAAGGGTAGTAGTAGAGCTCCTACTATCTGAAGCACAGGATCCGTGCTCGAGTCGGGGAGAGTCACGGAGAATCCGAGGAGTTGAGTGTAAGCGTAATTAGCGGGGTTTAGTGGGTGCCAATAAATCATTGTAATATTTATCGAGAATGGCCATCACAAGGAGGAATAACACTGCTGATTCAGATGATGGCACTGGATTTACGGCTGAACGGATTTGTAAGATGGTTGCGACTGAGGTGACGCATACTATTGGGAAGGCGGCTCGAGGTAGAGTTCGTCAACTGGGAGTGGAGGAGGCACAAGCTACGCCTAAAGTAGTGACAGGTACGCTCCTAGTTAACTCGATGCCTGCTGTAGTGATGTTTGATAGCGGGACTACTCCTTCGTTGTGTCTCGCGCTTTTAGCGGGAGGTTGGGCCGAGTCGTAGGACGGTTAGGATGTCCTCTCGTAGTCGAGGTTGCTGATGATAGGACCTTGACGATCACTGACGTGTATCGGGGATGCACTCTGGAAATCTCTAGTGTGAGATTTTCTTATTGTTTTGTTTCCGATCGTGGTGCGGGATTGTGAGCATGGAGTGGTAGGATGCTTTTGATGCTGAGATTGGTTGTCGTCGCAAGCAAGTGCGAGTTAGAACCCCAAGCGGGGGAGAATTGTTGGTTCAGGGCGACTCGCCCAGGCGGACCTCAGCGGTACGTTCGGCCGCGAGGGCTCGAAGGTGCTTGCAGCACAATAGTCAGGGATTTTTGGCGTATGTGGTCGACACGCGCGTCGACGAGAAGAAGAAGAATGTGGAGGATGTGCCCGTGGTACGGGAGTTTGTTGACGTATTTTCGAGGAGTTACCGGGGATACCTATCGAGCGACGGGTGGAGTTCCGCATCGACTTGATTCCGGGAGTTGCTCCGGTGGCCAAGGCACCCTATCGCCTGGCCCCACCGGAAATGAAAGAGCTGTACGCCCAGTTGCAGGAACTTCTCGAAAAGGAGTTCATCAGACCGAGCTGTTCGCCGTGGGGAGTACCTATCTTATTCGTGAAGAAGAGGGACGGGTCACAGCGGATGTGCATAGATTACCGGGAGCTGAATAAGCTTACACCAAGGATTGACGATTTATTCGACCAGCTTCAGGGAGCCTCGTGGTTCTCTAAGATTGATTTACGGTCGGGGTACCACCAGATGCGGGTCAGGAGTGAGGACACGGAGAAGACGGCCTTCCATACGCGGTACGGCCATTACGAGTTTGTGGTGATGCCTTTTGGGCTCACCAATGCACCTGCAGCGTTCATGGACCTCATGAACCGAGTGTGTAGTCCGATGTTGGATCGGTCGGTGATTGTGTTCATCGATGATATCCTGGTGTATTCAAAGACCGAGGAGGAGCACGAGATGCATCTTCGAGAAGTGTTGGAAGTTTTGAGGCGAGAGAAGTTATACGCTAAGTTTTCCAAGTGCGAGTTCTGGTTACGAGAGGTCCAGTTCCTAGGACATGTCATGAACCAGGATGGTATTATGGTCGACCCAGCTAAGATTTCAGCGGTGATGAGGTGGGAGGTGCCGAAGACTCCTACCGAGGTGCGAAGCTTTCTGGGATTGGCGGGGTATTATCGAAGGTTTATTCAGGATTTCTCCAAGATCGTGTTGCCTATGACGCGGTTGACGAAGAAATCTGCGGCTTTCAGTTGGGGTGAAGAACAATAGAAGGCGTTCGAGGAGCTACGCAGGCGTTTGTGCGAGGCTCCTGTGTTAACCTTGCCTGAGGGTATGGAGGATCTGGTAGTATATTGTGACGCCTCACATCAGGGTTTGGGTGCCGTGCTTATGCAGCGCGGCAAGGTCATAACCTACGCTTCTAGACAGCTGAAGCCTCACGAAGCGAATTACCCGACTCACGACCTGGAGTTGGGGGCGGTAGTGTTTGCCCTTAAAATTTGGAGACACTATCTCTATGGTGTCAAGTGTACGATCTACACTGACCATGAGAGCCTCAAGTACTTGATGGATCAGCAGAACCTTAATATACGTCAGCGAAGGTGGCTCGACGTGGTTAAGGATTATGACTGCGAGATACTTTACCACCCGGGTAAAGCGAACGTGGTCGCGGACGCACTCAGCCGACATCCAGTCGGTGAGGCTTTGAGGGGACTATGTCAGCGGTTGACAGTGGTTACACCTATCCTGGAGTCGATAGGAAGCGCTCAGGAGGTGGCTGTCTTGGAGGAAAATGCAAAGCGCGAAAGAGTGCCGGGGGAAATCCCGAATTTTGTTCGTGATAGTCGGGGGTTGTTAACTCGACATGGTAGGGTTTGGGTTCCATTCATCGGTGGGAACCGGCAGTTACTAATGGATGAGGCGCATAAGTCCAAGTTCTCGATTCACCCGTTAGCTACAAAGAGGTACAGAGACTTGCGTGAAGGTTACTGGTGGCCCGGCATGAAGCGGGATGTTGCTAGATGTGTTGAGGTATGTATGACCTGTCGGAAGGTCAAAGCGGAACATCAACGACCACATAGGAAATTGCAACCGTTGGAGGTCCCGGTTTGGAAATGGGAAGAGCTTACTATGGATTTCATAACGAAACTCCCAAGGACTCCCCGTGGGAACGGTGCCATTTGGGTGATCGTTGACCGTCTGACCAAGAGCGCTCACTTCTTGGCCATCAGGGAGAGCTCCTCGGCGGAAAAGCTTGCGGAGGTGTTTGTACGGGAGATCGTGGCCAGGCACGGGGTGCCAATTTCGATTGTCTCCGACAGGGACACTCGTTTTACCTCCCGGAATTGGGAGAAGTTCCAGTCGGAGATGGGTACACGGCTACACTTTAGCACGGGTTTTCATCCGCAGACGGACGGTCAGAGCGAGCGAACCATTCAGACCCTCGAGGATATGCTTCGAGCTTGTGTTATCGATTTTGGAGGTAGTTGGGATCAGTACCTACCTTTGGCGGAATTCTCCTACAACAACAGCTATCACTCTAGTATTGGCATGCCGCCGTACGAATTGTTGTACGGTAGGAAGTGCAGGACGCCCGTTTGTTGGGGGCGAGGTTGGACATCGGGTGTTAGGGAGCACTGACATTGTGTTGAAGACGACCGGCATGATTCAGATGGTGCGGGACCGTTTGGTTACTGCACAGAGTCGGCAGAAGAGCTACGCCGACAAAAGGCGATCCGACTTAGAGTTTCAAGTGGGTGATTATGTTTTGTTGAAGGTTTCACCCTGGAAGGGGGTGATCCGGTTTCGTAAGCGAGGGAAGTTAGGGCCTCGTTATATTGGGCCGTACCGGATTATCGCCCGTGTGGGGAAAGTGGCTTACCGTTTAGAGCTACCCGAGGAATTGAGTTTGATTCACAACACTTTCCACGTTTCGCAATTGCGGAAGTGTGTGATGGACGAGTCTGCAGTAATACCTCTCGAAGATGTTCAGATCGACGAGCGGCTTAATTATGTGGAAAAGCCGGTTGCCATTCTTGACAGGAGGACGAGAACCTCGCGTAACAAGGTCATTGGTTTGGTGAAGGTCCAATGGAAGCATCGAAAGGGTTCCGAATGGACTTGGGAACCTGAAGCGGAGATGCGAGAGAACTATCCGGAACTGTTTGCGGGTGTAGACTTCGAGGACGAATTCTAATTCAAGCGGGGGAGAGTTGTAAAGCCCGTGTCCCGGTATGATTTTAAATTTTGCTTAATGTATTCATTTTAGTGTCGTTTAAAGTGAGTCTTGTTAACGGAAGTTGTCAAGGGAGACCTTGAATGTTATGTGTGGCAAACCTTATTTTTCCTTTGCAATATTATGATAAACCAGGGACCAAAAGTGTCAAGTGATGGGACTTTGGGGATTAATTGTGTAAATGGGGGGTTATGGGGGGGCAAGTGATCGGCCAAGAGAGGGGACCGACCCCTCCCCCCCTCTTCTTCTTCGTTGTCATGCTACCATTCCCCCTCCCCCTTGTTGTTTTTGGCCAAGAAGGAAGTAAGTGAAACCAAGAAGAAAAGTAAGTGGAACCGAGAAGAAAAGAGAGGGAGACCGAGAGAGAAAGAGAGTGAGGGTCGAGAGGAGGAGGAGGCGATCGCCGGCGTGAGGGAACCAGCGTCGGGAGTGGTCGGAAAGGAGAAAGAAGAGGGATTTCGTTAAGGTAAGTGCCCCGTTCGTTTTATTTGATGTTTTCTTCGTTGGAAAATGTAAACCGCCACCACCACCGCCGCAGCCACGGCTGCCGGCGGTGGGGCCGCCGCTGCATGCCGCCGTGATGGCAGCAGGGAGTGCGTGCGTATGTGGGTGCGTGGGTGTGTGCGGGTGTGGGGTTGCGGGTGATGTTGGGAGGTTTCGCCGGAGGTTATCGACCGCAACCACCGCCGTCGCCGCCAACCACCACCACCGCCGGAGGCGGCAGTGGGTGGTGCATGGTGTGGTTCAGCCCATGTTAACCCCTAAAACAGTTTTTCATATTGCTTTGCGGGTCTAGTTGGATTAAGACGACTTATTGGGTTCAAGTTCAAAAGTTATCATTTTATGTAAATTGTTCAGTTTCTGCCCTGTTTTGTAAAAGCTATAACTTCTGCTAGGAATGTCGGATTGGGATGGAACTGGTGCCAAAAGTTCCCGTTCTGAGTCTAGTAACTTTTATATGTTTTGTGGAAAAACCAGTTCGGGCCATAGCTAGTGTCAAATTGCCACTTTATACTGACAGGTCCTGTTTTAGCTGCACTGCGAGGTGTTTTTGTAAAATTCATATAGAGTGCTAGGAATATCGTTAGGACGCGTGCGATACGTCCCTGGAACCGTAAGACATTGAACCTCCTGAATATGGAATTAGATTTCTGGTTTGATCAGTTTAACTGGGGTAAAATGGGTCCCGAACAGACCTTCCGTTGACGTTTTTAGTGCGTATTTAGGTGGGAAAAAGTGAGGAAGGTTGACGTGCTGGTGTTGCGGCTCGTGAGCGCGTTGCTTTGCTTTGAGGTGAGTTCTCTCACCGCGTAGTTAGGAATTTCATGTATATCGTTGTTTTTGTGCTATGTGTTATTACGTGTTTACGTGGACCAATTTGGATGGGATGATTTAGCTGTGATTGTTGAAATTATATGTGGATTATTTGTGCTTGCGTACACCTCAGTGGGACTGGGGGGCTCGGTGGGACCGAGGGCTCGGTGGGACTGAGCTAGTACAACTATTTACCTTTACTCGGTGGGACCGACGGCTCGGTGGGACTGAGCTAATACAACTATTTACCTTTACTCGGTGGGACCGGGGGCTCGGTGGGACTGAGCTGATATTGTTATATTTTTGTGTACTCGGTGGAACCGAGGTTTGTATGTATGCATGAATCATTATGTGGCTTCATATTCATGGTAGTGGTGATGTTGCCTACATGCGGGTAGGGGCGTTATACGTGGGGTTGCTACCTGCGTGTGTGATAGGATTCACTAAGCGTTTAGCTTACCCTTTTCCCAATTTGTTGTGGTTTCAGGTGCGAGTGGCGGTCGGGCATGACGGTACACACACACTACGCGCAGAGTGCCGAGAGTTGTTTAAAATTTCACTTTCGACCCTTTGGATTTTAGTTTATAAAATTTCCGCTGTATAAACTTTATTGGCTATTTGGGTTAACGACATTATTTCCAATTAAGTTGCGAATTATTAAATTATGGTTGTTTTATAATGAAGTGCATGTTTTAAAAATTTTAAATTCCTTGTAATTTTTGGGACGTTACACGTGAAGTATCAAGTACAAGACTTCAGCTGTCGCTGAACTTTTTCATTCGCTGATATAGAATGATAAAGCGCTGAATCAACGAAAGCTGATCATGAAGTCCTCCGTACAAAGTACTTTTGTCTTAACCACCCTTGCATGACTCCATACGAAATGTGATAAAAGAACCTCCTTATTGTCTGAAATCGTACAACCACTCTGATACTACACTGTTCATCCATGCGGCTACTAAGGTTGTCTACTCAAATCAGATCCTACAACCAATCAGCTGCTGCCACGTGTAAAGTGTAAACTGCCATGCATTAAATGCATGCAGTATATAAGAAGAAGACCTCACTTCATTTTGAAGTAACTTGCTAACTCTGGTAAAGTCATCTTCTTATCTTGAGATAGGTTATTATTAGTAATTTCCTTCTCTTTCTTAGTGCAAGAAACTTAGTGTTCTTAAGACTTGTTTAGATTTCGGATTTATCCTTAATCTTGTTCCGCAACAAGTTGTAAATTGTCTCGATTTATCAATAAACAATTTAGAAAAGTAAAAACGTGTGTTTGTATTCAACCCCCCCCCCCCCCCCCCCCCCTTCTACAAACTTGTATAGCCCTTCGGGACCAACAAGTGGTATCAGAGCAGATTTGTTTAATCTCATAAACAAGATCTGATCTATACTAAGATTTCTCTTCCTAGCTATTTCATAAAATGGCTTCCAACACAAACACTAACTCTATTGACAACGGTTCTCTTGCAAAACCCCCTAGATTCTCTAGAGATAATTTTAATCTATGGAAAAATAGGATGATTCTCTTCTTAGAATGTGTAGACCCGACTATGCCTTATTATCTTGAAAACGGCCCATATATTCCTGTAAGAATTGATGTTGCAGTTCCAGCCACTGAGAATAGACCTGCTATTTCAGAAAGGCTGATTCCTAAGGAAATTCATATGTGGACTGATGAAGATAAGAAGAAAGTGGCTATCGACACCAAAGCCAAATCCATACTCTCCATGGCTCTTCCTGACGAAGTCTACCATTTCGTCATGAACCTGAAAACCTCAAAAGATATGTGAGACACAATCTGTGTTCAGTATGAAGGCACTTCTGAAGTCCAGGACTCTCGAAAAATCAACCTGGTAAGACAGTATGAAAGCTTCATTTGTGGTAAGAATGAAACTCTCTCTGAAGTACACCAACGTTTTAACTGTTTAATAATAGATCTGAAAACTGTTGGTAAGGAATATTCTAACTTTGAAGTGCTGACAAAGTTCTTAGAATGTTTACCTGAAAGCTGGGACAGTTATTCTACTTGTCTCAAGCTGTCAAAGGATCTAAAACCAATGACCCTTTCAACCTTATATGGCACGATGCTGAATCATGAGCAATCGAGGCATCTTAAGAAGAATCTTGTAAAAGATTCCAAAAGCACCCATGTTGCTTTAATCTTAGAGTCACCTTCCACTCAGTGATCAACTGTTACTGTCACTGAGTTGGAGAGTAACTCTGAAAGGTCATCAGATTCTGACTCCTCAGATCTTGATGAATCTTTGGCTCTCCTCACTAAAAAGTTCAGGAGATTCGCCAAAAAGAAAATGTTCAAAAAGAATAAACCTTTTTCCATTACTGACAAGCCAAGATCATCAGCTCCTGTTGATAAGGATACTGCTACTTGTTTTAACTGTGAAAAGATAGGACATTTCGCTAACGAGTGCAGGTCAAAGAAAGTTTTGAGAAACTCAGCGTTTCCCAAGAAATCCTCTAACCTGAGGTCTAGAGATGACAAATACGCCAAGCTGAAAGAAAGGTATTCAAGGCTGAAAACCTTTAAGAAGAAAGGCAAAGGCCTGATGGCTGACTATGATTGGGCTGACTCTGATGAGGAAGAAACATCTGACTCTGAAGATGATGAAGCCAATCTCTGTCTTATGGCCAAACTTGAAGATGAGGAAGACAATTCTGACATTCCCTCCACTTCAATCTCTGATACTCAGGTATCACCTTCCTTCTTTACCAATATTACAAATATTGATGAAGCTGATAGTCTTCGAAAGATCGATCTATTGACTAGAAGTTTATATGAAGCCATGAATGGCAAAACTGTAGTTGAAAATCAAAACCTTGATCTCGCTGAACAGCTTAAAAACTGTCACCTTCAAATAGAAAATCTTTCTAAAATTGAAGAAGACTTTAAAGATCAAGTTCACCTAAATCAGCTAGTCAAAATCGAGCGCGAAGAAGCTATCGCTGCTATAAAAGATGAAAAAGCTATTGTTGATGGATGGTATAATTCCTCAACAAAGATCACTGAGATAATTAAGTCTCAGATTCCCCTGAGTGATAAACGTGGTCTTGGTTAAAAAGCTGATACTCTTGAACCAACCACTGATCGTTCCATTCTCTTATTTGGAACTTTCGTATCCTAAGTCGTTGATACTTCATCCTCTCAGTGTTCCTCTTCTAAACCACCTATCCCTGAGGAAATCTCTACCTTAACCTCTAAAGGTAAAGAAAAAGTTATTTATCCAAAACCTACCTTAGTCTTTAAAAACAAAGGTAAAGGAATTGCTTTTAACCAAAGTCCTCAGAAGGGTACCTCTGTACCAAAGATGAACGCTTCTAAAGCATCAGTGACTTATCCCTCTGATTCAAAGAAAAAGATCTCTAGATTTATTCAGCGTGGATCTATTCAGCGATATACTCCTAGAATCAAAGTGGAAATCATTGGTAAGAAATCCGAAGAACTTAATGTTCCTCCCATTTCAAAAACCAATAGCTTATTTGGTGCTGGTCATTCTAATTCAAAATCTAAAGCTCAGCATTCAAATGGTCCTAGAACTATTTTTAGTTATAAGAAATGTTATCACTATGGACTTACTGATCATATTGCTAGTAATTGCCCCACAGCCACCAAAGCTGAAAAGATAGCTAAGGTGAAGATCATTGCCCCCAAGGCAAAGAAGACCACTAAGGTTAAGAAATTAACAAAAGTGAAGACTGACAAAGCTGAATCTTCAAATGCTGCGAAGACTGCTAAACCTTCTATTCCAACTACTTCCACTGACAAACGTGTACACATGGTTAAGTGGGTACCCAAGAAAAACTAATCTTCCTTTGTAATGCAGGTTAAGAAGGGTATCTGGTATCTTGATAGCGGATGCTCTAGACACATCACTGGAAAGAAAAGTCTGCTCACTGAATACAAAGAAGAGAAGGGTCCCTCTGTAACTTTCGGTGGAAATGGAAAATGACATACCCGAGGGTGTGGTGTACTCTCAAATGGTACAACAACCTTTAGAAGAGTCGCATATGTTGAAGGGCTGAAGCATAATCTTCTAAGCATCAGTCAGCTTTGTGACAAGGATAACAAAGTAATCTTTACTAAGGAATCCTGCTTTGTCGCTGACAAAAAGGAGAAGATATCTCTCAGCGGTTATCGTTTGGAAAATGTTTATGTAATAAACATGGACTCAACAACCACTGAGAACTCATGTTTCTTCTCAAAAGCCTCATCTGATGTCAACTGGCTATGGCAAAAAAGGCTCTCTCATCTAAATTTCAAGACACGAACACTCTTTCTTCAAAAGAATTAGTCACTGGTCTACCTCAGCACTCATACGCCAAAGAATCCTTATGTTCAGCGTGTGAGAAAGGCAAGCAGACCAAAGCAAGCTTTAAGTCAAAGCAAGTTTCCTCAGTATCATCTCCTCTACACCTTCTCCATATGGATTTGTTTGTCCCTGTTAACAAACAATCCATCACTGGAAAGAAATATACGCTGGTCATAGTTGATGAATTCTCTCGCTATACATGGGTTATGTTTCTCCGTTCTAAGAGTGACACCCCTGAAGAACTCATCACCTTTGTTCGGAAGATGGAAACCTTGAACAACTTGACCGTTCGCTCAATAAGGAGTGATCATGAGACTGAATTCAAAACCAGTTCTCTTGATTCCTTCTTTGAGAGTAAGGGTATTTCTCACAACTTTTCTTCAGTGAGAACACCGCAACAAAACGGAGTCGCTAAAAGAAAAATAGAACTATTATTGAAGATGCACGTTCAATGCTCAGCGATTCTCACCTGCCTACTCACTTTTGGGCAGAAGCTGTCAACACTGCTTGTTTTACGCAAAATAGGTCGCTGATAGTCAAAAGATTTAATAAAACATCCTATGAACATTTTCATGCGAGAAAGCCTTCAATTAGCTTTCTTCACATCTTTGGATGTCAGTGTTTCATACTGAACAACAGAGATGCCCTTGGAAAGTTTGATCCTAAGGCTGATGATGGAATCTTTCTTGGATATTCTTCAATCTCCAAAGCCTTCAGCGTCTTCAATCGAAGAAGACAAACTGTTGAAGAAACTATTCACGTCACTTTTGACAAATCCCGTTTAGCAAACTCTAAACCGTCTGCTGATACTGAAGACCTGAATCAATGGATGTTTTCTCATCTTGGTGATTCAGAAGAAATTCCCACTCCTCATACTCATACAGTTGAAGATGATAGTCCTACTATCATCCCAAACATGCAGAATAGTGAAGCTGAAACATCATGGGTCTCAGCAGTTCCTTTAAACACTATACCTGCTTCTGAACCAAATGTCTCAGACATTCCATCTACTTCTCAGAAATCAGTGAATGAGATGACATCTGCACCTACTCCTCTCTTGGCTGACATTCCAGAAGTTGCTGAAGCTTCATCTTCAGCTCCTCCAGTTCAATTTGAGTCAGCGACTTATGCTTCTGCTCAGCGATGGACTGTAAATCACCCAATTGATCAAATTCTTGGTGATCCAAACGCTGGTGTTCAGACTCGACGAAGTGCAGGTAATATTTGTTAATTTGTTAACTTTATTTCTCTAATTGAACCAAAGAAAATAGATGATGCCCTCAAAGATCCAAACTGGGTCAGCGCCATGCAAGAAGAGCTGACTGAATTCGAAAGAAACAAAGTTTGGAAACTTGTTCGAAGACCAACTGACAAAACAGTGATAGGCACTAAATGGGTCTATCGAAACAAGTTGGACGAACATGGAACTGTAACCCGCAACAAGGCTCGTCTTGTTGCTCAGGGATACAGATAAGAGGAAGTCATAGATTACGACGAAACATTTGCTCCAGTACCAAGACTAGAATCTATTCGTCTATTCTTAGCATACGCTGTACACAAAGACTTCAAAGTATATCAGATGGATGTTAAGTCAGTGTTTCTAAATGGAAAGCTAAATGAAGAAGTCTATGTGGACTACCTCCAGGATTCTCATATCCTAAGCGTCCATGTTATGTTTATAAACCGGATAAGGCACTTTATGGCTTAAAGAAAGATCCTCGTGCATGGTATGACACTCTCTCTACTTATCTCTATATTGAAAAATTTGAGCGTGGTAAAATCGATAAGACTCTATTCTTCAGGAAAGTAAAAGGTCATATTATTCTTGTTCAGATATATGTTGATGACATTATATTTGGTTATACTAACCCTGACCTTTGTACTCGTTCCGCTGATAGAATGAAAGAAGAGTATAAAATGAGCATGATGGGTGAGCTAACATATTTCCTTGGTCTTCAGATAAAGCAAAATGAAAAAGGAACTTTCATTAATCAGGGAAAGTATGTTAAAGATATGCTGAAGAAATTCGATTTAACTCAGAGTTCAGCTATGAAAACCCCTATGGCACCACCGCTGACACTAAACAAGGATTCAAATGGAATACCTATTAATGTCACGCTATACCGTGGGATGATCATCTCTCTCTTGTATCTTACAGCTAGCTGACCCGATATTATGTATGCAACCTGTTTGTGTGCACGATATCAAGCTGAACCTAAGGAATCTCATATGATCGCTATAAAAAGAATCTTTCGTTACCTTAAGGGTACTATGAACCTAGGTCTTTGGTATTCCAAAGACTCAGGGTTTGATCTAATCGCCTATTCAGATAGTGATTTTGCAGGTTGCAAATTGGATAGGAAAAGCACCACAGGAGGCTGTCAGCTCCTGGGTGGAAAGCTGGTGAGTTGGACAAGTAAAAAGCAAAACTCAGTGTCCACCTCAACTGCTGAAGCTGAGTATGTAGCCGCTGGAAGCTGTTGTTCTTAGGTCTTGTGGATGAGAAATCAACTACTAGACTATGACCTTCAACTATCGAAAATTCCAATCTATTGCGACAGCACAAGTGCCATCGCTATAGCCAACAATCCAGTGCTACAATCAAAGACAAAACACATCGAAATAAGGTATCATTTTATCAGAGATCATGTGATGAATGGTGATATAGAACTTCATTTTATCCCAACTGACTATCAGTTAGCTGATCTGTTCACCAAACCTCTTGATGAGACAAGATTCAACTTTCTCATCAGCGAGCTTGGAATGCTGAACTTTGAAGAGTAAAATCTTCAGCGGTTCACATTTGAGCAGCGATAGGATAAAATCAACTTGTATAACCCATTCTATCATTCTCTCTCTGAACATAATTGATTCGCTAATATTAAGGTATGTTTTCTCTCTTACTCGCTGATGTTCGCCTAGAATCTCAAGGATTTCAAAACAAATTGCATCGCTGAATATCTCTTCCTTAACAACGATACTTTGAAATTTCTTAAACCAACACTGATATTTCTATTCAGTGCTTCATATTTTCAAAAGTGTCCCTGAGCTTTCAAAACCTCAGAGACATCCTAAAATATGAGAGGACGGTTGTGACGTCATCGCAATGGATAAGCCCTGGCACGTTCTTTTTCTGACACACGATTGCACGTTTCGTTTACCTTCCAATCAAATGCAAACACGTGTCCGTGTCATGATGAAAAACTTTCCCGCTCGAGTTTCACTCTCTCTCTAATCTCACTATATAAACACATTTTGGGTTTATATTTTTCCTTTACGCGAACAACTTCTTCCTCAAGAAAACTACTGTTGCATTTTTGCTCTCAAGTTTTCAAGAACTGTTCATCTTCTTCTTCTTCAACGAACCAGGTTAATATTTCTTTTATTTACATGTTTCTTAAAACTTGTTAATGATCTTCTCAGTGTTTTTACAAGATCAAACAAAAGAACTTTTTCAAAAATGAAATCATTTCTTTCATGGGTTTATGAACACAACCTTTCATGGTTGTTCTTCAAGTTTAATCGCAAATATCTTAAACTTGTTCTTCATACGTTTTTCCAGAATCCTAATCCTCAAAGGAAACGGGAAAACAAGACTTTTTATTGGGTTTGCATTTCTTTTTCAAAAACAAGAAAACCCAAATCTTCATTAAGACATTTTTGTCTGAATGAAATGGACAAAATTCGAACGATCTTATTGGAAAATCTTTCCACATTAAGATTATTCTTATTTGTTATATCTTTGGTTGAACTGATAATACAGAAATGGCATCTTCTACTGATATTCCTACTGCTGAGAACATTGCTGCTGCTGAGGAACTGGAAATCACCGAGGCTCCTCAGGTCAAGTTCACACTTGAGGAACTCGATTGGACAAAAACAAACAATCTCTATGCGCTTTTCGAGTTTCCTCCTCGAAAGCAAGTCACACATCTGAATGATGCTGTGAATTTCCTCAAAACCTGTTGCCTCTCTACAGCCCTGACCATAACACCCCCTGCTCATCAACTACTACTATCTCAGTTCTGGTATTCTGCCAGACACACTCAGCTCACATCGACCAAAGACCCCACGAAGAAAATCGATTGCATCCTCTGTGACACTGATTTTGGCACCATAAAAATTACCCCTGCCATTATCCGAAAAGCACTGAGCCTTCCCATCGCCATAAAAGAAAAACCCTTTGTTTCTCTCCCTGACCACAAGAAACATGCTGATAGGGAAGCCATCACTGCATTCTTTGATGCAATGGGTTATATATGGGAAACAGGGACGGACAAGAAGCCTGAGAAGAAGCTGACCCTCATCAAGAAATCCAAAATGCCCAGCGAGATGAACTTCATCTTCGTACACTTGATAAGCTACATGACTGCAAAGACCGGCTCCTCTGATCAAGCCGCTCAACCTCAGCAAGCAATGGGATATGCTTTGCTGAAGGGTCTTCATGTTGACTGTGCCTCGATAATCTACGATGATCTTGTGCTCAGAGTAGACTCTGCTGCTGACCGACCATCATGGGTTCCATACCCAAGATTCCTCAGCGCCATTTTCCAAACTGGCCTGAAGAATAACTACCCAAAAGTAGGAGACCTGAAACTCTCTCAGGTTGGTCCTAAGGTACTCGACTTCAAGCCAATGGCAAACGAGGTACGTCTCTCTACTCTCTTAACTCTTCTCAATCCTCCTTCTTCTACTTCTGCGGCTCATTCAGTGGAAAATCCCACCGCTGATACCCCAGCTGCAACCTCCACTCCTTCTAGAAAAAGGAAACAATCTACTACCCAACTTGATTCCAAACGAATCAAGAAAACCAAGGAGCAACGCCCCAGCATTTACATGCTGAAGACTCCTCAGCTCATCTTGAAGAGCTGATGGAAAGTTCAGTGGTACGCTCTGCCACAGCTGAACAAACCACCCCTTCCATCCCAACTTTAGCGTCACTAAATGCTGAAGGTATAAACTTGGAATCGACCGAACCTCCTTCAGTCTCTCAAAGGACTGAAGAAGTGATTCTCAGTGGATCCAACACTGAATCAGCTCCACATCAAACCTTCTCAACCTTCGCTTCTCTCTCTACTCTATTGGACTCTAATCCAGTTTTCACCACGATCATCGGAGCACCTGTCATTCTTCCAGAAGCTAAAGCTGATACTTTTCAAGGAATGCAGGACCTGCAGGAATATCCATGCGTATACGCACTCTAGATGACGACATGGAACTTTTTTCAGGACACAAAAGTTTTGACGACTTCACCAACCCTCCTGCAGGTATACACCAACCCATATACACTGTAACTAAACCCGAAACTTCTGAGCTTTCCTTTGTTCATAAGTACTTATCTGTTACAGGTCCTAATTTGGGAGACATCAACGCCTCTCTGAATATCCTGGATACAAAGCTGACAGGTCTCACCACTACTCTCTCAGACAACTCTTCAGCTGTAACAAACGCTGGAGAGAATCTCAACAAGCTGACAAAAGTTGTTGAACAGAACGCCTCCAAAGATGATTTGGAGTAGGTTGATGGTACTCTTGGTGATTTTGCCAAAGTTCTTGCTGACATCTACACCGACTACACCTCTCTCAAAACAATAGTTCAAACCATGTCCAGCGAGGTCATAACGCTGAAGACATCGGTTGGAAATCTTCAAGGAGCGATATCTGTTGTAAAGACTGACGTAAGTTCAGTGAAGACATCGGTTGGAAATCTTGAGGGAGAGATGTCTGCTGTAAAGACTGACGTAAGTTCAGTGAAGACAATGGTGCAGCAGATCCTGAATCACATGACCACCCCTGCTCCTGCACCTTCACATTTTACTCCGGCGGATCATGCTGAACTTTTCAAGATCACTCCTGCTATTACTCGCCTAGAAGACAGAGTAGCAGCGATTGAAAACTATATTGGAATCCCTGGCAAAGAAGACAGGGAACCAACACCATCTGCTGAGTCATCGCATTCATCCCCCACTCATCATGAGGAAGGGGGGAAGAATAACTCTGAAGACCTTCCCCATGATGAATCTATCGAGGGGGAGAAGACTGAAGACCTTCCCCTTACTGAAGAGGGGGAGAAGACAAATGAAGAAACAACCTGGACCTCATGGAGATGAAAACCCTGAGGGAACCGAGAAGCTTACCTATGTATCTAAGGGGGAGCAACTCAAAGAAGCTGCTGAAGAATCTGAATCCGAAGCTGAAGACGATGAAGCTGTCGAATTATCTGACGATGAACCATCATCCAGTGATAAGGGTGATGATGACGATGATGATGATGATGACTCCTTTATCATCAAGCTTGTTCAGAAGACTACAGCTCTCAAAGGGTTTTCGATAAATGAACCTTCAGGGGAGCGGACCAAGACAAAGTCTGCAGCGTCTGAAGCTGACAAAGGCAAAAACAAAGGCCTCGCTGAAGAAGACAATCTGACGATGTTGCTTCCAAAGCCAGTTTGTCAGGTACATTACCTCCTATTCCCTTACACTGCATCCCTCCTCTATCTATACACATTATCAGCTCTACTCTCCATAAAAAGCCTATACACTAAAACCTATTTCTTTTCTCTGTTCTACCCAAGTTCTTATTCGTAAGATCGCTGTGTTTCAGCTAGTCCTCTCCCCTGCTTGAGGATTCTGATGTATAACCAGCTGCTGCTGAAGAAATAATCCCAGTCTTGGAATTAATCAGCGAGACTGATGAACCGGAAGAACAGACGCTCTCTCATACAAACAGACCTTCCTTGGTTCCTCAAAAACCAAGTGAAGAGGATCAGAGAAGAAGAGAAGAGATGTTTAAAAAGCTTGAGGCTCAGCGAATCATCTTGCCACATGCCAAAGTCAAAACTCCTAAGTTCAGACTTACAAAGAAAGAATACGCTGATCACCTCAGAGTTGAACGTTTACTCGCTGATAAAAAGGAAGCTGAAGAAAAAGACAAGGCTCTCGCCATCCAGCTCGTCCAAGAATCAGTCGAAGACCCCAAGCTGAAACGAATTCCCATTCAAGTTCAACGTCAGCTATGGGAAGACGCCAAGAAGATCGTTGAAGAAAAGAGAAATGTGTCTCAATCTACTTTAAACTGGTGCAAAGAAAAGGTACACTTCAGATAACGACCTGCTAGAATCAACAAGGTACATATCACCGGAAAATCAACCCTCAGAGTTTCAATCGCTGAAATCGAGATATTCAGAGAGAACGGATAGTACAAAAAATTCTATGCTGAAGCCATCACAAAGTACGGTCTCTTTGGATATTCCATACATAAGTCTCAGAGAGAACGGATCAGATTATCCATACATGAGTCTCAATATAAGTACAAGGATAATGTCGAAAAGCTGATAAATCAACAGATCGACTTAGTATCTTCTTGTGTGGATATTCCTCCTCCCCCTCCTCTCGCAAATCAGAAAAGAAGGGCCTCTGCAAAGAAAAAGTCTAAAACTTCAGACTCAGGTCCTCCTATACGGAACGAAATAGGTATTGGTTTTTCTCGTGCTGAAGTTCTTGGTCCAGAACCTGACCTTTCCGCATTTGACACATCTCTTCCTCCTGGTGAGACTTTCATCCCAGGAAAAGTCATAAGCAAACCCTATGGGATATTCTTTATTGACTATGGTGGACGACAACGTTTTCAACGTATCTCTGATCTTCCTATCACTCCCATCGAACAGCTGAAAGATCTCATCTACTGGTGTGATTTCAAACGCGGCATTCAGGCACGGCATCTTAAACCCTTGATTTTTGAAGAAGCTCTGAACAAAAAGAATCAAGGAGTAACGGTTCCTGACTGGATGATTCCCACATCAAAGACCCTTGATGAACTTCTCATTAAGGAAGAACCTCTATAAGCTGATAAGATCGCCTTATTCTTTTATTTTATCAGTTATTCTTTTGTACTTGTAATTTATTTCGCTTGTACTTATAATCTTTCCACTTCCCTTTGTAATCTGATACGAAGTTTAAAGAAAAATTTCAGCGAAAGTACTTTACTCCATCAGTACAGAAAACAGTAAAAGGGACAAATATTTTATGAGTTCTTTTTATCCTTATGTTTTCATTAAATAGCAATTTTCTCTGTTGCTATGTCATAATCAAATAGGGGGAGATTGTTGATCCAAACCCTATGTGATTTGATAATGACCCTCTCCATTCTACTTAGTGAAAATTGTAAGTAAACAATATGTATCAGAGTTTCACTATCACTGATAAGTACTAAGACTTTACAGTACCGCTGATAGGAACTCTCGTTCTTTAGATTAAACATTCAGCGAACACTGTTCACCATAATGCTCTGAACCTGTTCAGTCCTTATGGTGATCGTTGATAAGTTAGTTGTTTACTTATGATCCCCGAAGACAAGTTTCACGTCAACGTAGGTTCTACGCCGAAGTCGAAGATCAAGCTCAAGAACCAGCGACAAGTCTCCTAATGAACTGATGCGGATCAGCGAAGACTCAGATTTGTCCACTCAACGTGAAGTATCAAGTACAAGACTTCAGCTATCGCTGAACTTTTTCATTCGCTGATATAGAATGATAAAGCGCTGAATCAACGAAAGCTGATCATGAAGTACTTCGTAAAAAGTACTTTTGTCTTAACCACACTTGCACGACTCCGTACGAAATGTTAGAAAAGAACCTCCTTATTGTCTAACATCGTACAACCACTCTGATACTACACTGTTCATCCATGCGGCTACTAAGGTTGTCTACTCAAATTAGATACTACAACCAATCAGCTGCTGCCACGTGTAAAGTGTAAACTGCCATGCATTAAATGCATGCAGTATATAAGAAGAAGACCTCACTTCATTTTGAAGTAACTTGCTAACTCTGGTCAAGTCATCTTCTTATCTTGAGATAGGTTATTATTAGTAATTTCCTTCTCTTTCTTAGTGCAAGAAACTTAGTGTTCTTAAGACTTGTTTAGATTTAGGATTTATCCTTAATCTTGTTCCGCAACAAGTTGTAAATTGTCTTGATTTATCAATAAACAATTTAGAAAAGTAAACACGTGTGTTTGTATTCTACCCCCCCCCCCTTCTACAAACTTGTATAGCCCTTCGGGACCAACAGACTTTAAGAAATAATTTCAGGCATTGTGTGAACTTTTAACCCAGTTTTTTCGATCGCCCCTTTTGACCCCTTATGTGTGTATCCATAACCCATTTTGCAGCCAAACACTCACCCTATTCATTTCAAACCCACCATTACACCCGAACCAAAAGCCTTAGCCAACCCTAATCCGAAAGTGTGTCAATCAGAAGCTGTAATGAACAGCAAAAGATAGAGCAGAAAAGAAAAAGTACGGGCCAGTCACGAGAATAAATTGGGTGCATTTTAACCCAAAAGATAGAAAAGAGGGCCAATGTTGCCCCACAAAATATATATATATATATATATATATATATATATATATATATATATATATATATATATATAAAATAATAAAAAATAAAAAATAAATACAGTTAGTAGATAGTTTGCAGCTGCTAAATAAGAGAGTCAAAGCGACTTCGGTAGTGACAAAGAGGGCCAAGTGATAGAATGTGAAGAAAGTTCAGAATTGCTAATGATTGACATGCCGAGGATTTTTGATCCTTTTACCCTTCATTTCTTAGCTATGACCTTAGCCCCGTTACAACCCTTGTAAAGACCTGGATGATATTCTGGAAAATGTGATTACGGTATACGACCACCTTTACCGATTGTCCCTGTCTTGCTACTTGATTCCTTCTGAGATCAACTTTTTGGACATTCGTGCGTCTTTCATTAGAGTTGTCATGGAATTTTCGAGTATTCTTGTACATAACTTCCTTATACATGACAACATGTGCGATAGCCTAGGTTCGAGTGAAATGAGAGTATCCCATGAGGTAGGGTCGAGGCGAAATGTTTTCCCTAGTATGTTTGGACCTAGTACGACCTTAATGTAATCGGGGCAGTCACGAGTTCAACTCACATTGGAAGGCCATATATCAAACAAAATAAGGATGAGGCGAGGATGAGATAAGCATTCATGGGTATGAGAACTCACCAGTCCATTACGTGGTACCGATTGAGAGTTGTGTTGTTATTAATTCACTGATATATGCTTTTATTCTATTTTATCGCTAATTTGCTTGAGGACAAGCAACACTCGGTTTGAGGTTGTTGATAACGCCAATTTTTGGCGTTATTTTCAGTCCATAAACCAATGAGATTGGCTTGTGTTGAAGCAAAAAGGCGGGATTTTATGGTTTATCTAGTGAAATGTGCAGGTTATCCGAAAGAAGATGAACATCGAGAAAAAGAAGCGGAAAAGAGCCAAAAGAGAGTCTAAATTGAAGCCCAACGGAAGCCCGAGATCCAAGCCCAAGAACCGTATCCAGATCCATGAACCAGACCTGACTCGGAAGTCACAAGAAAGCGCACGACTTTCCACGCGGCTTGAAGCCGCGGGACAAACCGCGCAAGTCCCTATTTCGTTTCTATAGTTGATGTTTTCCGGAATTAGGTCATTATCTCGACACGTGCGACGATAAGTGATAACTCTATTTTTAGAGTTATTATTTCCTTTTATTTTCCATTTTATTTTGTCAATTTTAGCCATTTCACTTCTTAAAACCCCCATTCTTGGTATATTTCATGAAAACGAGCAAAAGGAGTGAACCATGGTCTTTAATAAATTATTTGGTGGAGTTTGGGTGTTTTTCACGATTTTTATCCACAGTGACTTGCGGAGTGCCCACTCCGCTCCCCACTCCTGAGATGACGAAAAGGAAAAAGAGAAAGAAAGTAGCAGCTAGGATTTAAACATTTCTGGAGAAAAGAATGGGTCAAAGAGCAGATCAAATGAAGATAAAGGAGGAAATGCCTTCCTTATAGAGGAATAGTGAAAAGTACAACAACCTTGTACTATAAAGCAATATTTGGTGAAAAGGTGTTTACTATTCAAGGCATGGTGTGCAAATCTGCAGATCTGAAACATGGGACTAAACAATTGTTTTGTGCCATGCCCATACCTTCCTCCTAGTATTTAATGAGGCCTTGGGGTGCCATTCAATGCATCATGTTTTTACATTCTTATAATTCAAGTCAAGTAGTAGTTTTTGCTAGATATTGTAGTTTAGCTTTAAATTCTCTCATCTACTACCTTAGTGTTAGTTCTTTATTTTTCTCCACTTGTTAACTTTACAATTCAGTATTTCTTTCATTGTAGTTCGTAAAACACAGTGACAGGGACGAATTCTCGTTCCCCACTGTGGGCTAAATTCAAATCACCTTCAGTTTTATTATGTGCAACTTCTACTCTTTTGCTTTCTTTACTTTAGTTATGGGCTAAACATCCTTAGGGATGTAGGAAGAAGAAGTACCTGGATTTTATTAAAAATGCTTGAGTAATCTTTATACTTGGAATATTTGTTGTTTTGGTCATTCATTCTCGATTCATGCCCAAGGATGCGAACAAGCCGATCACTTGCAAGGATCTAAAATCTAGTTCTTAACTCAGAAATGAGTAGAACGCAGTGACACGAGCTTGGATGATGCTAGAGAATTCGAAAGAATTCTTATGACACTTACGAAAGTTAGGTCGGCACAGTGAGCTAATCTCATCCCACTGGAGTAGTAGGCAAGCTAGTTGGTGTATCTAAAAACACTTAGAGTATTTGTCTCTACACATTCCACCGAGGCCTGAAAAGGTCCATCTTTGAGATTACCATTAACAAATCAATAAATACTAAGAGTATGGGATTTTTATCTAAACGGTGTGAGTATTTTGTAACCGGGCTTTTCTAGCGAAAATGCCTACCTCGAATACAAGGATCACTTTTAAGACCAAGTATTTAGTATAAAATCTAGGGAAAATCTAACCTACATTCCTTCTTTTAAATCTTTAGTAAATCGTTAAAAGTAGCTATTTCACCAAACAAGCCAAAGTATTATTTTCTTCTGTTATTGAAACGTGTAAAAGGAGCTCATGAGAACCGTATTGTCTTGATTGCCCAGTCTCTGTGGATTCGATTATGGTATTTCGATAGGCAGCGGAGGGGCGATTTTTAGAGTATTTACACGTGCTTTGGAGCCACGATAGAGGATTGATTTAGGACAGTTCACCACGCGAAGTGGATCAGAGCTGAGAGAGAAGGGATTTCATCGTACATTCTTCATGTTTACGTTCACTATGATTTCACACACCGCTTTCTACCTTGATTCTAGTGTTTTTGTCCACCCCAACATGAACTAATCTTTAGATGTTGGGGGTTGGAACAACTATGGATTTTACGATGGATGACGTCTAACCGAATGATTGTTTTACTTGATTTGATCTATGAAGCATTTGAATTCAGTTTTCATTATCAATTGTAGTTTGATCACCTTCAGTTGACTTTCATGGTTTTTAATTAAGTTTGAGAAATTTAATTAAGAACTAGATCAAGTAATTAAGAACTTGACCATGAGGTCATTGAAGATCATCGGGGCATAGTCAATCTTCCGCCCAGTGATGAGAGAGTACCCCATATGCAGTTGGTACCTATTCGACTGGTCTAGCAATCCCGTCTTCCCACTCATCAAAGAAATTATGTGAGAGAAGAGGAAGTTCAGTTCAGACGGCATCTTTTCCTTGAAAACCTTGGTCAGCTTTTTGTCAGGCTCATCAGGGTTTCGGGGATTGGGGTCCTATCTATACTTCATCAGGTCGACGAACCTGATGAGTTCATCGTCAGAGGGTGGTTCCTCGAATGGTCCGACAGGTAGTTGGAGCGGTGAGCGAAGTTGTGAGTCCAATCTAATCAAGTAACAATGTAAGAACATAAGATATCTTCATTAGATGAGAGAAAGAAATACAAAATGAGAGTTAGATCCACTTTCTCTCTCTAACTTCTCTCTAAAATGTCATCTATGTCTATTTGCACACTTATCTCACAATGTACACATCTTAGACTTCTACACAATTCCTATTACAACACTTCTATTTATACTCCTTGACTTTTCACTCTATGTATGATGACTTTGACCTTTAACACCCTTACTTTGACTTTTTACAATGACTTTGACTATTACAAATATACATTAAATCTTGAAGACATTTATGCTCTAACAATCTCCCCCTATGGATTCAAGATTTTAAAATTGATGACGATAGTCTTCAGCTCTTTGTAATCTTCAGATCTTTAGCACTTTAAGCTCTCCAACACTTTGAACAATCTCCCTCTTTGCTTTGAAGGAAGATCAATCTTTGAAAAAATAACTCTGAAAAATCATCAAATAAGCGTTGTCTTCAGAAATCTAATTTGACTGCCTTAATCTTCATCTGGATCTTCAAAGTCAAATAGTCATCAAAGTCTTGAAACACAAACTTCAAATCTTTGTGGCGTTGGTCAAAGTCTTCAAACAAAATCTTCATTTCTATGAATCTTCGAATCAATAATCTTTGAATCTTCGTAACATGGATCTTTGAATCATTGTAGCAATGATCTTAAACTGAAGATGCACTGTGGAATGTCACGTAACTCGCACATTATCTTTCTTGTGTGGTTATCCGATGTGTTGAGTTCCCACAGTTGAAAGATGCTTTTCGTGTACTCAGTCGAGGTAATTGTTCATTGAATATGGTGATAAAGTTGATACTTTGAAGACTAAGAGCATAATTCAAGGGGGAGCGTGAAAGACATGAATACAAGCAACACCAAAGTGGTTTAAAGATTCAAGACGAAGAGAAGATCAAGTCCTGAAGATTTCAAGATCGTATTTTTTCTTTATATAACTTTATGGGGAGATTGTTAGGACTAAAAGTCCTATAAAATAGAAGGTGATATAAAGAAATTAGAGGTTTATTTATTTATTTGTAAAAACCTCATAATTGATAATATGGGCTTTAGTGTGTTATTGGGCCATGGGCCTTAGGCTTAAAGCCTTGGTTTTTAAGGTGTGTTTTTAGATGAATTAGGTTAGAAGCTTAGAGATAGTAATTGTGCGCCTAATTGAGATTAGAGAGAGAGAGCTTTTCATTCCAATATTGTAACCTCTCTATAATCATTCAATAAACGATAATTGTTCGGTTCATTGTTACTTGATTGTCAAACTGGGATCTACAGATCTCCAGTTTGAAATGAACCAAAAATGGTAGAAAACAATGTTTTACCGATTTCCTTTTTAGGAAGGATTCTGGAAAAACGTATTAAAGATGAAAGAGAAAGTTTAAAGAAGGTATTTAAACTTTGAGAAAACTTGTATGTTTTTTTAAAAAATATCATGAAAGAAGATGATTTCTTAGAAGAACAATACATTTTGATCCATAAAAACAAAGATTTAAGATCAAAAACAAGTTTTTGTTGTTCCAAAAAGCATTAAGGAAGAGAAATGTGAACCTGTTTTGTTTGGAGGAATGAAGAACATAGTATTAAGTTAGATTAATCCAATTTGTATGCAAAGGAAATCTTTCTTGCCTTGAGAGAGTTATGAGCGCGTAAAGAGCAAAAATATAAACAAGGATTGTTTATATAGGATGGAGAGAGGAGAGAGAAAGGTTGATGAGCGGGAAAACAAAAACTCATCATGACACGTGACACGTCTCGCAAAGCTTATTGGACAAAAAGTGTAACGGACGAACGTGTCAGACAAAAAGGCGTGTCGTGGTTTATTCTCTCTTGATGACGTCATAAATAAAGTTGTTTTTTCATTTTCAAAAGGCAGTCCTGGTTGTTTGAAAGGATCAGGATTGGATAGTATTTTTCAAAGAATCACTGATGAGAAATATCAGTGATGAGGTTTCATCTATTTCAAAAGGTCAGTGATCGAGTTTTCATTTTGAAAAACATCTTACTGAAGAAGGACTTCAGTGATCTAGGACAGAGAACGTACCTTAGTATCAGAGTACATCTATTCAGAGATAAAAATTTATTGCTCATATAATGCGTAACCGTTGAGGAGTTATTCTTCAAGGTTCAGCATTCGAAGCTCGTTGATGAGAAAGTTAAATCTTGTCTCATCAAGAGTGTTAGGACCATAAATGTTCTATAAAATAGAAAGTGATATAAAGAAAAGATTAGTTTGATTTATTAATTGTAAAAGCTTATAATTGTGCTAATGGTCTTATTAGAGGTTAATGGGCTTGGGCCTGAATAGTCATAGGCCTAGGTATATAAGGTTTATTTGTGAGAGTTTCAGGTTAGCCAAAAATCTTTCATTATACTCTATCATTGTAAAACTCTGTGAACGAATTACCTTTGAATGACAATCATATGGATGACAACAATGAATCATACTGTGTTATTCATTGTTGATTGATCTTATTCATATTGCACTAATCTGGGATCCACAATTGGTATCCGAGCAGAAAGGCAAAGATTTTGATCCAAAGGTATTAGAGCAGAGAGACAAAGATTTTGATCCACAATTGTTGAGTTTGATAAAATTGTTGATTTCTAGTTACTTCAATCCATTTATTTGAGTTATTAATCGAGTTTGATAAGTTTTCATAGTCTAATTCAATAGTTTGCTAGGTCAATTTGATAAAAATCTATTTTTTGGTCTATAGTCTGTGTTCATCAAAATCTGGGTTCTTTTTCATCAAAGGGTTGTTTTTAGGTAAAATTCGATTTGGGTTTGTGTGTTTTCGTGTCTCCTTTGGTTTCATATCTTTCAGGAAGCAAAATTATCAACCCTAATTCATCCCCAGATCTGCGTTCTTCGCACATCATCAGTTTCTGGATGCCTCACGTATCTTTCCGGGTAAGTTTCTAGCATCTATCTGAATTATATCTGAATTCCAACCTTTCCGGACTCGACATCCGTATTCCTATCCGGATTACTCAATATCCGGAATTCCTATCCGGATTACTCTATACCCGGAAACCTTATTCGGATCCTTCCTGGAAACCACTTATCCAGGCTGCATCTTTTCCGGATCTTTCATATCCGGATTTCTATCGGATTGCATCCTATCTGGATTATCACCTTATTCGGACTCTCAGATTCGCCCATATCCGAACTCTTTATCCAGAAACACTCTCATTCGGTAACATTTCATCCGGATTGTTACCCGGACACCTCCTACATCCGGAAACCTTATCCGAAAACCTCACCCGGACTACATATCCGGGAGCTTTCTTAACCTCACCCGGATTACATACCCGTGATATGTCGTAGGAGGGGGGGGGGGGGGGGGCATTTGAGTATTCTTGATACTGTCTGTTTTTTTCTTGGATCAATATTTTTAATTGTCTCACAATCATATTTTTCATGTAACAATGTCACTATATTCAGAACCTAAATGTTCATTTCAGGAGTGTGTAGAAAGGATAAAATCCTTTGAATGGAATCTCAATCAATCAAATGAATATTGTAGAAAGTACTTCAAAGAACTAAAGGAACAAAAATTACAAATATCTTAAAGTTCTGAGAAACTTGCTAAATCTGAAGAAAAAGCAACAATCTTAGAAACTGAAAACACTAAGCTGAAAAAGAAGATTTCCGAATTGACTTCAATAGATGACATAAAGGAGATTGAGGAAAAAGTAAAAGCCTTGTAAATCGAAAATGTTGATCTGAAGCATAAGAATTCTGAGTTTGCTAAGGAAGTTTCTAAATTGCAAATGCAGATTGTAAAAGAAAAGGAAGACTTTTAGAAAGCAAAGACGATATTAAAATAGAAACACAAGTCGTTGCGAAAGAGAGAAAGGATTTTGAAAATGAACGAAATACTTTTGCAAATGAACGAAAAATGTTTAGACAAAAGTTTTCTGATTTTTCGAAGAAATCAATTGAGGAAAAGAAAGCTATTAAGCTGAAATGCATAAAACTTTCAAAACAAATATCTGATTTTGAAAAGGTTTTGATAATTGAGCGAGAAAATTTTGAGAATCAAAGAAAATTCTTTGAAAGTGAAAAGAAAGAGCTTGAAAAGAAAAACGTTGCAGTTTTCAAAGAAATATCTGACAAATGCAACACTATTGAAACGGATGTTGAATGTGAAAGGACAATTTTTGAACAGAAATTCATAAGCTCACACAGAAATTATCCGGGTTAGCAACCGAGATTTTGAAGGAACAAATGGTTAAATTTGATCTGCAAAAGAAATTTGATTTAATTCTCGAAGAACGAAATGCTTTATCCGTTAAAGTCAAGAAACTTGAAGAAAGCAAGTTCAAAAGTGTTCAGCCTTCTTCTGCTTCAAGTTCAATTACTACAAATAGTTCTTCAAAGAGTTTTGTCAAATCGAATGAGTTTTCAAAAGATCAGATTCGACCTTCCAATCTTTTCTATAATTCTCGTGTTGGTAATAAAGATAATCTTGTGTTTCAAAAACTCAAAATGGTTTGGAAAAAGAAATCAACATCAGTTAAGATGGTGATGGAAACACATCTTATAAATCTCCTGTAGTTTATACAAAGTCATTTATTTCCAAGACTGATTCACCTTTATTCTACAGCAAAGCTAATCAGTCTGAGTCGAGCAAAGAAATGTTGCACTAATTGTGGGAAAAATGACTTTGTGAATCCAAGGTACGCAAATAGTTGGTATGATACTTATAGTATCCCCGGTCCTCATTTTCAAGTTAAGGCGTCTAACCATCAAGGAACCATGTTAGCGCACAAAATTGTATTCAAGATTTATTGTAAAAGTCTTGTAATTGTCAATATTGTAAAGTCAATGTAAAAGTCAAAGATTTAGAAAGGAAGATTGCAGACCATGAAGCAAAGAAAGATAACTCAACTCTTCGGGATCAATTGAAAATGCTTCAAGAGAAAGAAACAATTGTGAAAAGTGAGAATGCGACGTTGAAAGAGAAGATTTCTGATCTTGAAAGGGAGCTACAAGATCTGAAAGGAGCTCGTGCTGAAAATGACAAAGTTGCCAAGAAACTCGTTTTTGACAACACTGATTTTCAGGACAAGAAAATCTGTTTGGAAAAATCTTTCGAAGCTGAAGGAAAATCTTTCAAAGAAAAATCATTTGAGTTTTCAAAAAGGATTTCTGATTTGGAAAGTGAAAATACTGTTTTAAAAGGAAAATTTTCTGAATTCACATATGAGTTTACAAAAGAAAAAGAAAAATTAGAAAAGATTTGCGTACAAAAGTTATCAAATTTTTCTAAGAAATCTTTTGAAGAAAAGAAAGAGCTTGAACTGAAATGTATGAAACTTTCAAAACAAGCCTCTGATTTTGAAAAAGTTCTATTTCTTGAAAAAGAAAAACTTGAAAAAAAGGATGAAATTCAATGAAGAAAGAAAATCTTTTGAGACAAAAAGTGTTGACCTTTACATGAAGTTATCTGATTTTGAAAATATCTTAAAGAAAGAAAGAATAGCTTTTAATGCTGAAAGAAAATGTTTTGAAGCTAAAAATTTTGAACTGCCACAAAAGATATATAATTTGGAAAAAGAATTAGATGTTTTTAAATATCTTGAAGACTTCGTTTTTAAAGTTGATGTTTCAAAACAAGTTAGTCCTGACACAATTGTTCAGACCCCGCTTGTTGACTCAACTGATTCTAAATGCTCATTCAAGACAGCTTCAAGTTCAATCTTTAAAAACATTTTTTCAAAAGAATTTGACAAATCAAATGATTTCTCAAAAGATCAGATTCATCCTTTCAATCTCTTTTATAATCCTCTGTTTGATAATTCAGATAATGATTTGCATGTGCCTAAAGTTAATACCTCTTCTTCTTCAAGACCTAAGGATAATCTTGTCTTCAAGAGAGTTAAGATGGAATGGAAAGTGAAAGGAACAACTCCCGAGAAAGAGGTGCCAAAATCAAAGGTTCCCACTCCAAATGCCAACAAGAACAAAGCATATCAACGTAAATCTTTTGTCAAACCTGATTTAGTTTACTCTGTAAATCAATTAATCAGGTTAGCACAAAATAAAATTTGTTCTTCTTACTGTGGAACTAATGATTTTGTTCACAAAGATTTTACTCAATATTGGTATGGTACTTATAAAGTTTCTTCAAAGAAACTGCACCAAACAAACCAAGACCCAAGTTCCGTTAGGTACCAAAAACTGCTTAATCTATTTAAAGCAGTCAGAGTTAAAGTTTTGAAGATCCAGAACTGAAGACTGCTGCCATATTTTTTAAATCTTGAATCCAAAGGGGGAGAATGTTAGCGTACAAAATTGTATTCAAGATTTATTGTAAAAGTCTTGTAATCGTCAATATTGTAAAGTCAATGTAAAAGTCCAAGATAGTCAAAGTCAAAGTAGTTAAATAGAGAGTCAATGTAATTAGCATTTAATGTGTTGTAATTCATAGGTATAAATAGTCTTGCTTAGTTGTTAAGCAAGGTTAGGGAGTTCATTTGTAATATCTAGTGAGAGTTTCTAGAGAGAGAATCTAAAGAGAGAAAGCTTTAATTCACATGTAATATCTAGATACTTGAAGATTAATGGATGACATAATGTTTACCTGGTGTTAACAATCCATCAAAGCATGGATACCAAAATCATTCTAATCTGTTTTGCAGGAATGTCATGTGCGTATAGTTTAGAATATTCTTTTCACATGACTACATTTATGTTATTTTTTAGGGGGGGTACCAGGTTTTGCTCAATAAATGAATTTTAAGTGAATTCAAAGATCGTGGTAATCTATTCTGAATAACTTACCTGTGTTTGTTATTCTCTAATTTAAACTTTCAAGATTGTCACGTCCAATATTTTCTTGATTTAGTTATTTCCATATCTCATGTGTTTGTTGATTTTTCTATGGAAATACACTCGCTTGAATTCCAAGTTGTCTTCATACTTCGTTATTTCATATTAATGATTCAATTCATATTTGATACATTAATTGTGACTTGTTCTTCACAATTAAACTTTTTGATCATTCTTTCAGTTTTGACCATAATGTGCTCGCTGAGTCATTCTGTTTAGTGCTTGATCTTGTTTATTAAAATTCTATATTTCAAATGATTTTTATGAGTTCTGATCATCTCGGATCGGGACTCGTTCTTAAAAGTATTGACTTCTAAACATTTCAGTTTAGAACTCGTGTTTAAATGTTTACTTCACTGTTATATTTGGTAAATGAAAATAGTGTGAAAGGAGTGTTAGGACTTATATCGTTTCTATGGTCTATCCAGAACCGGAAGGACCTACCCAAGAAACATATCTAAGTATATATAGACATCAGTGAGGGGTCTAGCTTGATAGATGAATGTGGAGTGAATAGAATATGGTGAGGATGTGACAGGACTTAAAGGAATATATTGGTCCTTACCAAACCGAGTCAGTTATCCGGGTAACCACACAATTATTCATTCTCGTTCTTTGGAGATGAATATTGAAACAGACATGGACCCAATTTCGATAACTCGTGTCACCCCACCTAGCCACTCAAGTATCTCACAAAAGATGTTTGTTTCATATATTCACGGAGGTTTAGCACATATTCTATCTATTCCTCACTCGGAGGTCTTAGATATTGAAAAATGAAGACATCAGCTCCAGTCTCTGAACTTCATTTCCTAATCACTACGTCTATTGATTTTTAACTTGCGTCCCAGGTTAAATCAACATTTGAGCCAAACAGATATAAGTTATTTCTTTCACACAAGAACGAGTCTTTGTGATTCCATTTGCATATCTTCGTGATATTCCCGGAACAGTTTGAGAAGTAATTTTTTTAAATAATTTACTTCAGTGATAACTGGAAGTCCTATCTGAGATACCCCGATGCCAACTTTGAACATAGGCCACACAATTGTTTTAATTGTTGTGGTAACAGTTACTATTGTGTTTATCTGTTAGATATATACTCCATTCTTGTTACTTAACGTTTTATCTAGAATTTTGCTACTCATCAGTATTGTCTTTGAACTTGCATGATGCTCAGGATGCTCCTCGTCATCATGAGGGGGAGAAACGATATAAAAGTTCAAAGACACATATTATCAAGTTGAAGGGGAGTTAGCAAAAGCTGAGGGGGAGTAATTGTTGTTTGATCAGTTCCGAGATTGATCGGTTCTGAAAAGGGTTCAAAGTGCTTGCAAGTGATAAATTCTTCTCATCCTTTATCAAGTGGTGTTCGCTACAAATTATTGTTTCCTCCTTCGAGCATATTGGTTCTACAAGTTCTTAAAGCTGAAAGCATATTCAACTCGCGGTTCAAAGATAGATACGTGATTTTAAACTGAAGATGCACTATGGAATGTATTACAGCTCACACATTATCTTTCTTGTGTGCTTATTCGATGTGTTGAGTTTCTACAGTTGAAAGTCGCGTTTAGTGCACTTATTCAAGGTTATAGTTCGTTGAATCTGGTGATAAAGTTAAAGATATGAAGATAAGATCTTTATTCAAGGGGGATCTTGGAAAGACATGAAGACAAGCAACACCAAAGTGTTTCAAAGGTTCAAGAGGAAGAGAAGATCAAGACCTAAAGTTTTCAAGACCGTTTCTTTCTTTATATAACTTTAGAGGGAGATTGTTAGGACCATAAATTTCCTATAAAATAGAAAGTGATATAAAGAAAAAAATAGTTTGATTTATTAATGTTAGGTCTAAATATGTCTTCAAGATTTAATGTAGAAAGTCATTGTCAAAGTCAATGTATTGGGAAAGTCAATGTTGTTAATATGTCTTAGTTTGTAATAGGTATATAAGGCTTTGTTAAGCTTGTAGCTTAACGATCTTTCTCACAACAATGTGCATAACTCACATCTTGTATCTCAGAGCTTAATAGACAACATCTCACGTTCTCTCTCTACACTCTCTCTCTAGATATTGTGCAAATTCATGAGTATTTGATCATATTGGGACACACAATTGGTATCAGAGCACGTTATTGAAGATCTTCTGAAGAATTTGCACAAATTGAGATCAAATTTGTTAGGTTTTTGAGGAAAATCGATCGATTTTCTTGATTTTTTCAAGAAAATCTCTTTTTCTCATATTCTTGCAATTTTGAGATTTATTCTACTGGAATTAGAGTTCGTTGGATTCGTTTTTGATAGAGGAACGATTCTTATTCAAGGATCAAGGGCTAATTTCAAAGATTTGAGGATGAATTTGAAGAATTTCAAGTTTTTGGTTCAGTTCGACTCAAACAGTCTGATCATTCATTCAGATTTCAATTCAGGGATATACAGCGAAATTGTTTGACATAATTGTGTTAGAAACTGATTTTCTAACATATCTGCAAGATTTGAAAGCTTAATTCTGAGTATTGATTGGGAATCGAAGGATTTTTGGTTTTGATCATCTTCTGCATCAGATCTAAACTTTGCGCCAGTTCTTCATAGTTTTGCGCTAATCATTGCTGGAGAAAATCTCAGTTTGCGCCACACACAGCTCACAAAAATCTTGATTTGCGCCACTCTCCTCTAGCGCAAACTTCACTTTGCGTCATTCTCATCTAGCGCAAATCTCTTCTTTGTGCCAACTTCAACTACAACTAAAGAGAGTCAAACATTGCGGCTATATCTAATTTGTGTTGCACTACTTTAAATTCAAGGATTTCTTTGTTAAGCCACCTCCTGCTTCTGCTTTGCATCACCAATTCATAAAAGATAGTCAAAGATTGCGGCTCATTCTGATTCATTTTGCGCAAATTCCTTGCTGGAGTAAACCATTCTGTTTTGCGCCATACACAGCTCACGCAAACCTCAGTTTGCGCCACATACTTCTAGCGCAAACTATCAACTGTGCATTCCAGACTTAGTCATTTTTTTTTGACACTTTTCAAGTTTTTTTTCCTGACTGTTAATTTTTCGATTGCTCAGATTAGATTTTTCTTTATAAAAATCTTTTATAGTCAAGCAAACATGAACCTACCCCCGGTACTGATCAAAGATTCAGATTTTGAACAATGGACTGTTGCGTTCATCGACTTTATTGCAAGTAGAGAAAATGGAGAGAATATGATAAAATCATTCTCCAAAGGTCCAATGAGATACAATAAAAAGGAGAATGATTTTACTGAAGAGGAGATGAAAAGATTGAAAGCTGATAAGGAAGCTTCGTCCAGCTTGATCCTTGCACTTCCAAAACACGTTTACAAAAGTATTGATTGTTTCAAACACAACCCAATGCTTATGTGGAACGAATTATCTAAGCGAATGCATGGATCTGAAGTTGCATTTAAAAAGAGAAATGAAGTTTTCAAGAAAGTTGAGAAAGAGGACAAGGAACAGAACATGTCAGAAGCTAAAAATGAAGATCTTAAGGAAAAGGTCATTGAGCTTACAAAGAAGTTGTCTGACATGGAAAAGCTACTAAAAGTGGAAAGAGAAAAGTTAAGAAAAGAAAAGGCTGATCGATCGAATGACAAAAAGTGTTATGCAAAGCAAATTCTTTCTCTTTCTCAGAAAGTTTCTGAACTTGAAATGGCTTCAAATTCTGAGAAGAAAGAAAATGAAGAAAAGAAAGCTTTTGAAATCAGATGCGTAAAACTCTCTAAACAAAATTCAGATTTTGAAAGAGTTTTATTTCTTGAAAAAGAAAATTTGGAGAAGGAAAGGGCTGAATTTGAAAATAAAAGGAAAGTCTTTGAAGCGAAGAATGTGAAATTGTCAAAGAAAATTTCTGAGCTTTAAAAGGACTTAGATAAAGAAAGACAAGAACTAGAAAAGAGAAGTGAAGAGATAGAAAAGAAGAAGGTTGCTGACTTTCAGGCTAGGAGCGTTAAAGACGAATATCATGTTGAAAGGAAGATATTTCAGCAGGAAATACGTAAGCTGACAAAGAATTTGGTTGTGTTATCGACTGATATCATGATAGAGAAGAGGGTTAAGTCTGATATTCAGAAGAAGCTTGATTTCGTGACCAAGGAACGGAATGACTTATCTAACAAAGTGAAGTCACTCAACAAATCCAAAAGCTCTTCAGAATGTCCGATTCGTCCTTCTAATCTATTCTATGATCACTCGGCGGATAATTCTTCCAAGTATCAATCTGCTGATCTTCCTCCATATAAGAAAGTCAACATGCAATGGAGAGTGAAAGGTACGACTCCTGAAAAAGATGTACCAAAATCGTCTGTTCCCAACAAGAACACTAACCTAAAAGGTAAATCTTTTGCTAAACCTGGTTCATTATATTCCTCAAACAATTTAATCCGGTTAGCACAAAAGAAAATTTGCTGTTCTTATGGTGGAACTAACGATTTTGTTAAAAATGATAATGTTCAATATTGGTATGGTACTTATCATTTTCCTTCTTATAGAGCTCCGCTTAACAAGTCAGGACCCAAGACCCGTTGGGTACCAAAATCTACTTAATCTGTTTTTGCAGAATTAGAAGCAAAGCGTTGAACTCTCGGAAGAATAAGTACCTGTGCATTCAACGTTTATACTGAACATCACATAATTTCAGGGAGATTTCTATCCTTTTTACATACATGTGATAACTGATAAATCTTTCTGTATGTTGTAGAGAGAGATACAAGATTGTATGGTTTCTGAATACATCAGTTCAGGACCCGTGCTTCAACGTTTTTGGCTTTTGAACAAATCAGTTCAAAACCCGTGCCTCAACGACTATGGCTTCTGAATAATTCAGTTCAGGACCCATAATTAAAAGACAAAGACTTCTAAACAAATCAGTTTAGGACTCAAACTTATCAGGCGATATCCTTAACTGTCACATCTTTCTGTTTCAAGGAACAAGTGGCTGAAAGGTAACATTACATTATGTTTTATTTCTATTGAACTTGAAAGTTTGATCCTTCACAAATTTAATTCAATGAGATGGAATTTTTTTAATTTTCAGTCAATGAATAAAATGTGTGTCATGGGTGATTTTACAAGTATTTTTGTATTATCTGAGCTATATTTGTTTCAACTTTCACTTCTGAATTAAATCGAAAGGTCAGCAAAACATGAATGAAATTATGCTGAATGCTCAATGTTATGAAATTCTGGACTTATATAAAATATAATGCTCAAAAAGCCTAAAATGATGGATGGAAACGAAAATATGGGGGAAGCACTATATTTTAGAACCAAGTGATTGAGATGCAATAAATAAATAAAAAATAAAAAAATATATATATATAATCATTTAGTTTGAAAGTCTGTACATGTGGCCTTTCTGGTTTGGGAGATTAAGTCCTAAGGGGTGCTCGACACCTAGTCCCTAAGACCAACTGGCTGGGATCGGCTGACCCAAATCCTGCTATAGAACCAGATATAAAGCCATGTTCTACTGGTACAAATGGGTTTAGGATATATCGATGTGGCCTTTCTGGTTTGGGAGAGTAAGTTCCAAGGGGTGCTCGACACCTAGCCCCTAAGGCCAACTGGTCTGGGATTGGCTGACCCAAATCCTGCTATAGAACCAGATAGAAAGCTATGTTTAACGGTGTATCTTATTCTTACTAAACTTTTTGATTAAAAGATGTCAATGAGCACAAAATAAAATATGCCAATGAGCACAACATAAAAGATGCCTATGAGCACACATCTCTTGAAACTTGGGGAAAATACAAAGTCGCGATAAACCTGTAAATTTATGAAAATCCTGATTTTGGACAAATAGTGTGAGTAGAGCAAAGTATTCTTATATGTTTTAGAACTGCATATGCTTGAAGCTGATCATATTTCGCATGCTAGCACACCAAATAGACTTAATAAAGGGGTTGAAACTGAACATTTGTAACTTGATATGCAATGATGTCTTGTTTTTGAATCCAAACACATGCATTTGATTTCATTTGATTGAAAAATATGTTACATTTCATTAAGTTGGATTTCTTTTGTAAAGTTTTCAAATGATCAAATGTTAGTAATTATAAAATGTAGTTCAATGAATTTTATTTTCCTTGTATAAATTTTTTAAGTCTGTGCTAAAATTTCAAATACTGTGATTTAATGCAATATATGCATACTTTCAGGGGGAAAAACAAATTGCTCCAGAAATCTTATTTTGAGGGGGAGCAAGGTTATTCATTAAGGAGGAGATTGTTAGTGATACTCAGAGACGTGACTGAAATTGAAGAAGGTTTTCGATGATCATGATGCTCACTTTCATCGAAAAAGGGGGAGAAATGTTTAATTCAATTTCATGTCAAAGAGCTTTCAAGTCAAAGATTCGATTTCATGACAGGGGGAGAAATGTTTAAAGAAGATTCTGTCTCAAGATAGTAAAAGGGGGAGAATTATTCTTCAAGAGTTTAAGAGAAATCGATTGATTATCTTGGTTTTTCAAGAAGATATCTTTTTCTTAAACTTGTGCTACATTGTGAATATCCTTACTGAAGAAAGTAATTCTCCAATCAAAGATAGAAAAGGGGGAGAATTCTTCAAGAGTTTAAGAAAAATCGATTGATTATCTTGGTTTTTCAAGAGGATCTCTTTTTCTTAAATTTGTGCTAACATGTACCAAAATGCCTTGTGTGAAGAAACAAACTCTCCATGTCAAAGAAAGAAAATCTTCGTCAGTTCCCCATCTGAAGATTTTGTGACAAATTGACTTTGACAAGCCATAATAAAGACCGAAGTTTCTTCAGAACTATTTTTCTTCAATTGATCTTCTGACAGCTCAAAGAGGGAGTCTGTTCAAAGTGCTGTAAAATGAAGAGCTGAAGTCATAAAGTTCTGAAGATCAAAGAAAGCCAAAGACTGCTATTCTCAAATGTTTAAATCATGAATCCAAGGGGGAGATTGTTAGGCCTAAATATGTCTTCAAGATTTAATGTAGAAAGTCATTGTCAAAGTCAATGTATTGGGAAAGTCAAAGTTGTTAATATGTCTTAGTTTATAATAGGTATATAAGGCTTTGTTAAGCTTGTAGCTTAACGAACTTTCTCACAACAATGTGCATAACTCACATCTTGTATCTCAGAGCTTAATAGACAACATCTCACTTTCTCTCTCCACACTCTCTCTCTAGATATTGTGCAAATTCATGAGTATTTGATCATATTAGGAGACACAATTAACTGTAAAAGCCTATAATTGTGCTAATGGGCTTATTAGAGGTTAATGGGCTTGGGCCTGAATAGTCATAGGCCTACGTATATAAGGTTGGTTTGTGAGAGTTCCAGGTTAGCCAAAAATCGTTCATTATACTCTATCATTGTAAAACTCTCTGAACGAATTACCTTGGAATGATTATCATATGGATGACAACATTGAATCATACTTTGTTATTGATTGTTGATTGATCTTATTCATATTGCACTAAACTGAGATCCACAAAGAGGTTTGGTAAATAAATCAGCTAACTGATATTCAGTTGGAATAAAATGGAGTTCTATGTCTCCATTCATCCCATGATCTCTGATAAAATGATATATGATCTCGATGTGTTTAGTCTTTTAGTGTAGCACTGGGTTGTTAGCTATAGCGATGGCACTAGTGTTGTCACAGTAGATTGGAATTTTTGATAGTTGAAGGACATAGCCTAATAGCTGATTTCTCATCCATGAGACTTGAGCACAACAACTACCAGCTGCTACATACTCAGCTTCAGTGGTAGAGGTGGACACTGAATTTTTTTTTACTTGTCCAACTCACCAGCTTTCCACCCAGGAGCTGACAGCCTCCTATGGTGCTTTTTCTATCCAGTTTGCAACCTACAAAATCACTATCTGAAGAGGCTATTAGATCGAACCCTGAGTCTTTGGGATACCAAAGACATAGGTTTGGTGTACCCTTCAGATATCTGAAAATTAGCTTTACAGTGATCAGATGTGACTCTTTGAGTTCAAATTGATATCGTGCACAAAGACAAGTAGACTACATGATATCAGGACGACTCGCTATAAGCTAGAGAAGAGAGTCGATCATTCCTCTATAGGCAGTAACATTAGCAGTTTTCCATAGGGATCCTTGTTAAGTGTCAACGGAGGTGCCATTGGAGTTTTCATAGCTGAGATTTGAGTTAGATTGAATTTCTTTAGCATATCTATAACGTACTTACCTTGGTGAATAAAAGTGTCTTTGTCACTCTTCTGGTATTGAAGTCCAAGGAAGTATGTTAGTTCACCCATCATACTCATCTTATATTCATTTTTCATTCGTTCAGCGAATCGAGTACACATAGACGGTTAGTAGAACCAAATATAATATACTTGACATATATTTGCACAAGAATAATATGACCTTTAACTTTTATAAAAAATAGAGTGTTATCAATTTTACCACGTTCAAATTTTTTAGCAGTAAGAAAGGAAGATAAAGTGTCATACCATGCCCGAGGTGCTTGTTTTAAGCCATAGAGGGCCTTATCCAGCTTATAAACATATTCTAGATGCTTAGGATCAGCGAATCCTAGTGGTTTTCAACATAAACTTCTTCATGCAAATTTCCATTAAGGAATGCTGATTTGACAACCATTTGGTGAACTTTGAAGTACTTTTGAACTACATAGGCTAGGAAGGGTCGAATTGCTTCGAGTCTTGCCACTGGGGTAAAGGTTTCATCATAGTCTATTCCTTCCTCTTATCTATATCCCTGAGCAACTAGTCTAGCTTCGTTGCGGGTTACAGATCCAAATTCATCTAACTTATTTCGATATACCCACTTGGTAACTATCACTATTTTGTCAGATGGTCTGGGAACAAAATTCCAAACTTTGTATCTTTCAAATTCAATCAGCTCTTCTTGCATAGCACTGACCCAGTTTGGATCTCTGAGGGCATCATAAGTTTTCCTTGGTTCAATCAGTGAAATGAATTAAAAAATAAACAAATGTTACCTGAACTTCATCGAGACCGAATACCTGTATTTGGATCGCCTACAATTTGATCAATTGGGTGATTCACTATCCATCGCTGAGCAGGAGCTTGAATCGCTGACTCAGAGTGAAGTTCTGGAGGTCTGCTGAAAAAGAGGCTTCAGCCGCAACAGTTCCAGGTATGTCAGGTAGTAGATGTTGTGTTTCAGATGAAATTTCATTTATTGATTGTTGATTAGAAATCAATGGATTTTCTGAGGTTCAGGGTTCAGAAGGAGGCAAAGTGTTTATGGAAACAACTAATACCCATGAAGAGGATTCAACTTCACTTGTTTGCATGCTAGGAATGATGATAGGATCAGCATCAGAGATATGGTTGTTGATCTGAGGGCCAGGGTTGAGGTCAGCTTCGGATTCCCCATAATGAGAAAACATCCACTGATTCAGTTCATCGTTTTCAGTAGTATGTCTTGAATTTGCTGAATGAGATTCATCAAAGGTTACATGAATGGTTTTTCTACAATTTTTCTTCTCTTGTTGAAGACTCTGAAGGCCTTAGATACTGAGGAGTATCCTAGGAATATTTCATCATCAGCTTTGGGATCAATTTTTCCATGGGAATCTTTGTTGTTTAAGATGAAGCATTGACAACCAAAGATATGAAGAAAGCCGATAGATGGCTTTCTCCCATGGAAAAGTTCATAGGCAGTCTTATTGAATCTTTTGATGATCAGCGACCTATTTTGAGTAAAACAGGCAGTGTTGACAGCTTCTGCCCAGAATTGAGTTGAAAGATGAGAATCGATGAGAATAGATCGAGCAACTTCGATGATCGTTATGTTTTTTTCTTTCAGCGACTCCATTTTGCTGAAGTGTTCTCACCACTGAGAAGTTGTGAGAGATGCCCTTGCTTTCAAATAAGTTATCAAGAGAACTATTTTTAAATTCAGTTCCATGATCACTTCTTATTGAGCGAACAATCATATTGTTCAGGACTTCCATTTTCTTGACAAAGGAGATGAGTTCTTCTAAGGTGTCAGTCTTAGCACGAAGAAACATTACCCATGTATAACGAGAGAATTCATCTACTATGACAAGAGTATATTTCTTTCCAGCAATGGATTGTATATTGACAGGGCCAAATAAATCCATATGGAGAAGTTGAAGAGGGTTTGTCACTGATGATACTTGCTTTGATTTGAAACTAGATTCATTTTGTTTTCTTTTTTCACACGCTGAGCAGAGAGATTCCTTTACGTATGAATGCCGAGGCAATCCAGTGACTAGTTCTTTAGAGGAGAGAGTATTCAGTGTTTTGAAGTTGAGATGAGAGAGCCTCTTATGCCATAGCCATTTGACATCTGATGAGGCTTTCGATAGAAAGCAGACGTTCCCAGTGGTTGTTGAGTCCATGTTTATTACGTAAACATTTTTCAAACGATAACCGCTGAGAGCAACCTTTTCTTTCTTATCAGAGACAAAGCACGCTTCCTTAGTAAAGCAAACTTTGTAGTCTTTATCACATATCTGACTAATTCTAAGAAGATTGTGCTTCAGTCCTTCTACATAAGCGACTCTTTTGAAGGTGGTTGTACCATTAGAAAGTACACCAAACCCTAGGGTATATCCTTTTCCATTTCCACCAAAGGTCACTGAGGGACCTTTCTCTTACTTGTATTTAGTGAGCAGGTTCCGTTTTCCGAGCGTCCACTATTAAAATACCAGATATCCTTCTAGACCTGCAAACAAAAGGAAGATTAATTTGAAATCGGTACCCACTTTACAATGGGTCCACATTTGTCAGTGGAAGAATAAGTGAAAGGATCAACAGTCTTCACAACATCTGATGATTCTGGATCAGTAGTAACCTTCACTTTGGTTAATTTCTGAACCTTAGTGGTATTCTTCATGTAGGTTCCCAGATTCACGTTGTCTCATATAAACAGCATAATCACAGGTAGCGGAAGCATAATATAAAGCTATTTAAATATGAGTGATTGTGTATACGAATATGAAACAGTGAGAGAATATCAATAACAGTAATGAACAGTAAGATGATAACAATAGTAGTTAAATAAGCTGCTCGTATATTGATATATTTGAATAACACCAAGAACACTTTCTTGTGTGTGTATTACGAAATCTCTCAGGTGACAATTCGTACAGTGGTAGTGGAAAGGAATGTTGCAATATTTGCTCTCACAATTCCAGTAATAATTCTCACAAAAGCTCACAAAAGTGTGCTCCACTACCCTTCTATTTATATCCTGATAAAGTGAAAGACAGTGTACTATCTAACCCTGGGATGACACGTGGAAAGTGTGTGTCCGTCCTTTTAGGGCTGACGTGGAAAGTACGGACACGTGTCTGTTAGGTCCATGATCTTCATACAATCCAAGTATTGTGTAACAAGATGATGAAGAACATTATTGAAAAAGAAATCTAACCTTGAGAGAACACAAAGTGATTAGAGATCTACATCTTGTATTAATGAATTCACTTTTGACAAACTACAAGTAAAGACCTATTTATAGTCTTCATCACTTGCTACAACAATTAAGCATAAGCCTTTTAACACAGCTATTGCTTTACAAAACTTTCTATTATAAAGGGAAACTTCAGTGTCCTAACAGTGTCTGGCACTTGGAGATTTCTACGAGACATAAGCTTCACAAAGGTCTTCATTTACCAGAGCGCTTGTGCCAGACCTCTGATGGTCTTCTGGTGTGAACAGTTCTTCTAGTGGAGCAGAAGAAGCCTTCTGCCAGAGCTCTGTCGAGCTCTGATGATCTTCTGGTTGATTTTCTTCTAAGTCTTCTGCTGGATCTCTAGTGGTCTTCTGACTAGTGATATTTTTAATACTTTTACATCTTGAATACTTGGGGCTAACAATCTCCCCCTAAGCATTGAAAATACAAAGTATGCTATTTACAGAGATAAGTAAACAAAAGACAAAGAGGAGAAAGTCATCCTCTGTGAAACTTAGTACTAATCTTTTAAGATAATTACAATATAGTACAAAATAATTAGTACACTAAGCATAGTAATTTCCTCTTAGAATTCTGATCAAGTCTCTGAATTCTAACATAAGGTATATCTGGTTGATGTAGGCCTTCATCGCATCTTCTGGACACTTTTCTCTTGGAAGATTTACGATGATGTTTCTGAGATACTGCAGCGATTCACTTGAGTACTTGTGGGATTTTTCTGATCTTATGGCCTTCTTGTTGCCCTTCTGTCGGCAGATAAAGATTGGTGGATTTCCATCCACAGTTCCTGTTCTGTAATGGCCGAATCCCTCAAGATTCTCATTTAGAGGGCGAATCGCCAGTTTCTCAAGTTCAAACTCTATGCCTAGCTGAAAATCTACTTGCGTTCTGAGGTTGATGTGCTCTTGCATAGCGTATTGAACTTCAACCAGTGCTGTTCTTGCAGCTTTGTACCTGTCGCTGTTGTTGACACAATGGGCATGAAGTGTTATCAGATCATAGGGGTTCAGAAGAACAAGATCATTGTCATTGAACATTTCTATTTTCTTGTTCTCTGACTCCACTGTGTTAACATAGTACACAGTCCTGTCATAAGCAAACTTTATGTGCTCCATCTTTAGGATTCTGTTAAAGACGAACGATGAGTTTATGGCTTTGCTGAGATGTGATTTTTTGGAGATGAACCTTCGCCTATCATCTGAAAGTTTGTGGGCTCTGATGGGATTTAGATACGGGTTTGAGGGTACAACATTTATTGAGATTATATCTCTGTCAGCATAGAGATATGAAAACACCTCTTCTAGTGAAGGTTTTTCTGTGTGTCGGGGTTCAGATTCAGGGTTCTGTTCAGGTGGGTTTTAGGGTTGGTTTTCAGGTTGGGTTTCAGCCATCATGGTGTTGGTTTGGTTTTCAAGCTCTTCTGCAGTTTGGGTTTGGTGGATTGGGTTAGTTTGTTCATCAGCAGAGAATGGTTCAGTTCTCTCAGGTTCAATCCTTGGGGATTGGGGAGGAGTATCCAGAATGATTATTCCTGGTGGTATTTAGATGCTTTTTCTGGAGCTTTGATCGATTTGTCTTTGAAGATATACTCGAACTCTATCATCTCTGTCTCCCTTGGTGTCTCTATCTCCCCAGGTGTCTCTGTTTCTGTCTGATTCTCCCCCTTTTGTTGGCCAGAGGGCTCTGCTGCAGCTTCTTCATCATTATCATCACCAGAAGTTGCAATACATTGTTCGGGTGAGACCGGGCCAACAAACCTGCCCTTCTTCTTGGAGGGTCCTCCCTCTGGGCTTCCCTCTGCAGGTCTCTTCTTCGACACAGTCTATAAGATGGCATCTGTGAATGTAGTGACTGCCCTCTTCAGAACGTCTTCTACTTCTGTTGCAGCAGCTCTGATTTCATCAACTTGACTCTCAAAGCTGAACTTGTGAGAGTGAAGAGATGTCTGGATATAGCTCTCTATTGCTTGAGCTTTCTGGATGAACTTTGAAGACACGGTCATCATCCTGCTCAAAACCATCTTTCTGAATCCTCCCATGTAAGCTCTGTCGATAGGTTATCTGTCGGGGAATGGCACATCGACCTCTGGTGCAGTCGCCTCTTTGATAGCATTCTTGACAGAGGTATTAATCATCTCTGTCAAGGTTTTGATGTTGTTGTCGGACATAATTATCGATGGCAGAGTTCTGTTCATTGTTTCCTTGTGATTCTCTGCCAAGGTCTTCTTCAGACCAGTTTTATCTCTGTTCAGCTTCTCTGCCTCCTCTGCTCTAGCCCTTTCCCAATCGACGAAGTTTTGAGAAGTTTCTTCTTGTTTTCTGGTGATCTCTTGCAGCTCTTCTTTTAGAGAAGCATTCTCCTTGCGGATCAACTCCTCCTTTGCCGCATTGATAAGTTTATACTCATTCAAGGAGTTACTAATACTTTCACAGAAGCTTTTGAGCTCTGCTCTTGTGACATTATCAGTGGTTGTGGTAACCTTGTCTCCAACACATGGATTCAAGTGAGCCTCGAGCTCAGAGGCGCCTCCTTCAAGAGCTGTGTTGATGTCGACTCTTGGAGGACTTCCACCCTGTCCTTGATGTTCCTTTTCAGGGGATACATCTCTGGGTGTTCTGATCAGAGGTTCCTCTTCCAGCTCAGGTTCTGGAGAAGGAAATCTAATGTGATGGGAATATCTGGGATCAAGACAGGTCTCCCCGCGTGAAACTAAGTCAAACCAATGTCCCTGAGTTGGACATAGCCTACGTGAGATTCTAAAGATCTCAGGACTAGTTTGTGTTCCATCTAAGCAAGCCACAGAGGCTTCAGCGTGTGGTTCTGTCCTATTGATGTCCTGGGGCGATGGGATATCATTACCAAAAATGGATTCCCCAGTTTTGTGCATACCATAGGCATGAAGAGTTGCCTCTGGTGGATCAGGCTAGTTAGGGTTCGAGGTGTGCACCTCTGTTTCAATGTCCATTTGGCCTTGATCGCCAAGGACAAATTGTGTGATAGCACTGGGAGATGGGCTAGGAAAACGCACATGTGTGTTCTTAGGAACATATTTTTCTATGCTCACATTTCCCTCAGCTCCTAGGGGTTCAGAAGACTCAGATGTCTCTTCCTCAGATTCCTCTTCCTCACCACTGCCAGAGGAGGACGAACTCTCTGCTACCTCATCTATAGTTTCCCTAACTTCCTCTTGGACAACCTCCAGAGGGGATGCTCTGTCGGCTACTTCCTCATCCTCAATATTTTCAGAGATAGACCCCACTATGGGTACTCTGACCTCTGGTCTGACCATTTTTTCTTCTTCACTGACCACACTAGTAGACTCTAATGATGGCTCAGGACCTATGTATGCTGGGGATCCCACCTCAGGTTCTTGAGGTTGGGCAGCATGTCTATAGTTCTGTATAGAAATATGTTGGGGATGAATAAGAGAGAGCATAGATTTAGGGACTCTTCTGGTATTAGGGTACGGACCTGAGGTTGTCGGTTTGAACATTGACTGTAATAACCAAGATTTTAATTTAGTCATAATTAGAATTTGTGGAAGAATTTCGAATTTAGAAAATTGTGTGGTCTAAGTGTAAAGAACTAAAAGTATGGTGTTTAGTGAGAAAAGCATAAAAAGGAAAGGAAAACCCTAATTTCTCATTTTAAGCTTTTGTCTAGTGTGTGTTGTGTGTGGCTGGAAGGAAGAACAAGAAAAGGGATTTTGGCAATAGAGGAAGAAGGTGCTGCGATTTTCAGTTGAGTTTTGGGAAGAACTCCATAATCATCCAGGTAAATCAAATCCTATCCCTCTCTAATTTAGTGTGTGTATTGGGGGAAATTAGAAAAGAAACTTAGATTTTGTGAGTTTATCGTGTTTCCCCATTAATCTGCGTAAGGGGTGTTGTAGTTTGGGTTAATGTGTAGCTATCGACCCATTTTGCTAATCTGGAGGTGTTGAGGGAATTAGGACTTGAGATTATGCAACTTTCTGCGTTTCTGGGTTTTTCTCGTAGCGTCCGGAAACCCTCAAGTCAGGGTAGTGTCCGGACGATTGGTGGTGTCCGGATGAGAGATGTGTCCGGGTAGAATTTTGGCAGCAGTTTCCGGTAGTTAACCTGAAACCTTTGTGGGTCCGGATAATTTTGGTTGTCCGGATAGTTGTCCGAATGGTCTTGGGTGTCCGGGTAGGTTGTCCGGATAACTCTGGTTATCCAGATTGTTTTCCGAATGGTCTTGGGTGTCTGGGTAGGTTATCCGGATAGCTCTGGTTGTCCGGATAGTTTTGACTATCCGGATACAGTGTCCGGAAAGTGTGGTATGACATAGTAGTGCAGACTGATAGACCGAGGGGCAATCTGTGTGAGTGTGTAATTCCATCAAGTGGCTAATCGTGGTAGTATGTATCCTTATAGGTGCAGTTGAAGGGATGATCCATTTAGTAAGAGGATTAAGCAGGACGTCAGGTGAGTCTTTCTGAACCTAAATTTTATACAAGTGTGTGGTTGACTATTATTCTCTAATGGTGGGTTTTCCAAATACTTTTATTACAAACTGAAGGTTTAGTGTTTGGCATGGTTATTATTTAACTGTGTGCTTTTCAATTACTTTTATGGCAAAATGATGAAGGTGTGTGGTGAGGATTTTATCTAACGGTGTGTTATACAACTGCCGCTGTTTCAAGCGATGATTAATTGTGTGACAGTATGTGTTTCAAATGAAGAAACAGTGTGCTTGAAGATTATTATGTAACAGTGTGCTTTTCAACTGCTTTTATTTTAAGGCAGGGTATGAATGTGCGATTCATAAGTGTGGTTTATATGTGTGATTTAAATGTGTGTGACCATGCTCTGGCTTTTGTGTGACATGGGGGGTGTGTGCCCGATTACGCTGTCACGGTGTGTGTGACATGGGAGGTGTGTGCCCGATTATGCTGTCACGGTGTGTGTGACATGGGTGGTGTGTGCCCGATTACTCTGTCATGGTGTGTGTGACATGGGCGGTGTGTGCCCGATAGCGCTGTCACGGTGTGTGTGCCTTTAGCGCGTGCCAGTAGCATGTGTCAATGTGTGCATATCAACTTTGTGTGCTAGTTATAATTTATACAATGCTTTCATAAATGATTTTATAAACTGAAATATTTTGGTGTGACTTGGTGTGGAGGGAACTCACTAGACCTCATGGTCTAAACCTCGCTTTTCAAAACTAAAACCTTTTTCAGGTAAGCAGTAGTCGAGGGCACGTTTAGAGTTTTGGCAAGACGTGGATCGGAGCTTGCGCTAGAAGGAATTAGAAGAATCTCCTTTGAAATGTTTAGTTAGATTTTCTCAGCTGTATTTAGGGTTATTTCCGCGAACCCTGTATTGTAAATCTTGTTAGTGGGACCGTGTTGAGCCGTTTTTGGCGTTATGAACTAAAGAGGTAGCTTCTAGCTTGTATGTTCAAGTTTTGGGTTGTTACAAATGGTATCAGAGCCCTAGTTTAAGGGATTTAGGTGACCGGATGGGCCTAAACTTAAACTGTGGAGTAGAAGGACACAACTGAGATATAGGAAGTCTTTAGTGAGGACCGTAATCATCGAGGATCTAGGATGATGGTGGTGAGGACTTTCATGTAAGGTAAGTTCAAATCACATCTGGCCAATGTCATTTTGAATTTACAAGTGCATGGGTGTGCTTGCTCACTTTTGTTCTGATAGTCGATGGAGGTGTTAGTGTGTGGAGAGTAACAGTAGTGTGCGACGTGTGGTGGATAGTGTGTGGAGAGTAGTGGTTCGTGTGGAGTTCTAACCTTGACTGGATGGCAACGGCTTAGTGTGTAGTGTGAAATTATTCTTGGTGTGATTGTTGACCCCATCTAGAAGGGTGTTGTTGTAAGGTGTGGGAAAAGTGCCCGAGCGAAGTAGAATCTTTAGGGTTCTTAAGGAAAATAACTGATTGGAGGTGAGCTCCTAATCTCTGTTGAGTATTTATTCTGGGAGTTCCAATGTCGGTGAATTGAGATCTTGGGAATTTCAGTTCAAGAATCTAAGGGTAGAGGTGTACGTCATTACTCTCTAGTTAGTGGAAGAGTGACAAGGGTAGTCGAGAAGTGATAGATGTTTGGATGGGAAACACTAATGCTGGTTAACCTATGTGAGATCGAGGTGAAGCTGTAAATTTTACAAATTAGTAGACAGGTGGTAACTGTGAGGATTGAACCTCTAGTGCGTGGGGGTGGTGTGGATAAGTTGGTGGTCACTTATACTTAGTAAGCATGCGAGGCTCAATAATGATAGGTTGCTGTGAGGGAAAGTGATGGATTAGTGTTGGTATGGGGAGAGCGTAAGTGGAGATCGTCGTTGGGAAATTGTTTAGAAGTTGTTCCAAGTGTGGTAAAATTGTGTGTGGTGAGGCATGAGTGTCTAAGTGGCGTGTGGATTTCATCCGAGAATAAAGGAATAGGGTGGCAGTGGATGGCTAGCTAAGAGGAAATTGTGTGCTCTTGGATTGGTTGGTTAGGATGTCGTAGAAGATACGAAATCTTTGGGAATGTTTCGCTAGTAGTGGTATGTAAAGGAAATGCAAAGGAGGGGGATTATATTGTTTGGGAATGAGGAGTGTGTGGTCGCTTCAAGTATTGAGTGTGACTTCGGATTGACTTGCGTTTATGTAGTGGTCAATGTTGAATAAGAAATGTTCCATACTAGCCTAAGATAATTGGGACGGTAGATTGGAATAAGTGAGTAAGCGCGAAGTAGAAAGTGTGACAAGTGGCACGGAACGTGGGAAGCAACGTTATCAAGACGTCACAATCGGGTGCATGAACTTCTAGTGGGAGTATGAGAAAGAGGATTTGTGTGTATGTGATTAGTTTAAGCGTTGAGGGGAGCTAACTTGTGTGATTGGTCAAAAGTGTGCACCTTCTAGTGAGTCGTTCCGTGGAAACATGTTTTATGTTGAGAAGCAAGTGGAAGACAGTAGTCGAATGTAGTGTTCGGGGTGAGGGACTATTGGATTAGACTTGGTGGTAATATAGGAGTGATGTGGTGATAAAAGCGTGTGAATTGATTGTTATCAATAGTTTGTGGTCAGCTTAATTAATGTGAGAAGGTGTTATCTGCCTTAGGCGTATTTTTGTATTGGGGGAGTAATGGTAGAATTGTGTGTAATCAGTTAAAGAGAATCATAACTGCGATTTAGGGTGATATTCAAGGTTGATTTTGTGATCAGTTGGCGAATTGAGTGTAGTTATTTTAATAAGGGTTGCATGTTGTTGTGACGTTAACTTTGGTAGAATTCGTTCTTTAAGAATGTGAAAAGGGTGTGTGAAACCCATAGTTTGACACGTTTTAGAACCGTGAGTCTAGATGTGTGAATGATTTTGTGTGAGACCGGAGGTCACACGGGTTGACCACCGATAGGTCGAACATTTTCACGAGAGGGTAAGCGTGGCTCGAGACCGCCACTGGTTTATGTGAGCAGTAGGAGGAGAGTTATCGAATTCCATGTAGGAGTCGGTGCAAGGTTTAGAGTAAAGAAGTGTCTCTAGTGGAAGTTCAGTGGCGATGCCATAAGGGGCAAGAGGCAACTTGGGAATTGGAATCAGACACGAGGACTCGATATCCTCATTTGTTTGAAAATGGAATTCCGGGGACGGAATTCTTTTGAGGGGAGGATATTGTAATAACCAAGATTTTAATTTAGTCATAATTAGAATTTGTGGAAGAATTTCGAATTTAGAAAATTGTGTGGTCTAAGTGTAAAGAACTAAAAGTATGGTGTTTAGTGAGAAAAGCATAAAAAGGAAGGGAAAACCCTAATTTCTCATTTTAAGCTTTTGTCTAGTGTGTGTTGTGTGTGGCTGGAAGAAAGAACAAGAAAAGGGATTTTAGCAATAGAGGAAGAAGGAGCTGCGATTTTCAGTTGAGTTTTGGGATGAACTCCATAATCATCCAGGTAAATCAAATCCTATCCCTCTCTAATTTAGTGTGTGTATTGGGGGGAATTAGAAAAGAAACTTAGATTTTGTGAGTTTATCGTGTTTCCCCATTAATCTGCGTAAGGGGTGTTGTAGTTTGGGTTAATGTGTAGCTATCGACCCATTTTGCTAATCTGGAGGTGTTGAGGGAATTAGGATTTGAGATTATGCAACTTTCTGCGTTTCTGGGTTTCTCTCGTAGCGTCCGGAAACCTCAAGTCAGGGTAGTGTCCGGACGATTGGTGGTGTCCGGATGAGAGATGTGTCCGGGTAGAATTTTGGCAGCAGTTTCCGGTAGTTAACCGGAAACCTTTGTGGGTCCGGATAATTTTTGTTGTCCGGATAGTTGTCTGAATGGTCTTGGGTGTCCGGGTAGGTTGTCCGGATAACTCTGGTTGTCCAGATAGTTTTCCGAATGGTCTTGGGTGTCCGGGTAGGTTGTCCGGATAGTTTTGACTATCCGGATACAGTGTCCGGAAAGTGTGGTATGACATAGTAGTGCATACTGATAGACCGAGGGGCAATCTGTGTGAGTGTGTAATTCCATCAAGTGGCTTATCGTGGTAGTATGTATCCTTATAGGTGCAGTTGAAGGGAGGATCCATTTAGTAAGAGGATTAAGCAGGACGTCAGGTGAGTCTTTCTGAACCTAAATTTTATACAAGTGTGTGGTTGACTATTATTGTCTAATGGTGGGTTTTCCAAATACTTTTATTACAAACTGAAGGTTTAGTGTGTGGCATGGTTATTATTTAACTGTGTGCTTTTCAATTACTTTTATGGCAAAACGATGAAGGTGTGTGGTGTGGATTTTATCTAACGGTGTGTTATACAACTGCCGCTGTTTCAAGCGATGATTAATTGTGTGACAGTATGTGTTTCAAATGAAGAAACAGTGTGCTTGAAGATTATTATGTAACAGTGTGCTTTTCAACTTCTTTTATTTCAAGGCAGGGTATGAATGTGCGATTCATAAGTGTGGTTTATATGTGTGATTTAAATGTGTGTGACCATGCTCTGGCTTTTGTGTGACATGGGCGGTGTGTGCCCGATTACGCTGTCACGGTGTGTGTGACATGGGCGGTGTGTGCCCGATTACGCTGTCACGGTGTGTGTGACATCGGCGGTGTGTGCCCGATTACGCTGTCACGGTGTGTGTGACATGGGCGGTGTGTGCCCGATAGCGCTGTCACGGTGTGTGTGACTTTAGCGCGTGCCAGTAGCATGTGTCAATGTGTGCATATCAACTTTGTGTGCTAGTTATGATTTATACAATGCTTTCATAACTGATTTTATAAACTGAAATATTTTGGTGTGACTTGGTGTGGAGGGAACTCACTAGACCTCATGGTCTAACCCTCGCTTTTCAAAACTAAAACCTTTTTCAGGTAAGCAGTAGTCGAGGGCACGTTTAGAGTTTTGGCAAGACGTGGATCGGAGCTTGCGCTAGAAGGAATTAGAAGAATCTCCTTTGAAATGTTTAGTTAGATTTTCTCAGCTGTATTTAGGGTTATTTCCGCGAACCCTGTATTGTAAATCTTGCTAGTGGGACCATGTTGAGCCGTTTTTGGCGTTATGAACTAAAGAGGTAGCTTCTAGCTTGTATGTTCAAGTTTTGGGTTGTTACATTGACATTACCCATCCAGGAGTTGGATTACCCCGTTGAACAAGTTGCAGAGTTGTAAATGCCTCCCTTATCACCAGGCTAATGAACCTTGGAAATCTGATGTGCTTCAGATTCCTGTGCTCTCCCACAACACCTCCTCTCACCAGAATTGTTGTCTTGGTGTTCACTGTGGTCAGAAGCTCTTTGTACAAGATTTTGGCATAATCGAAATGCCTGTTGATGTATAAACCATACATGATTTGTAGAATTTCGGTGTTGGCTTGGTCATGGATACCACTTTTGCAGGTCAGGGTTTTGTTGAGTGTAGAGAACATGAAATTCCACACTGGAGGTAGATTACCTTTTTTGAAATCTCCAATTCTGATCAACTCTTTGTTGTAGCCTAAGAATCGAACAAATGCAAGAAGAACATGGACTTTTGGGGGGTTTTCAAATGCAGGGATTCCCAACTGTTCTTTGGTTTGCATTCCAAAAACTCTTCTAATAGTCTTTTCACGAATACGAACCGTTCCTGCTCCTCCATCTCTTCCTGAATCGACGTTTCCAATTATCCCTTTCCTCTTTGGAATGAACTGGCATGTTATCCACCATTGTTGGACATAAATCTGTGGAAGGTCATCGTCGTATTTTGTAATGGCTTGGAAAATTTCTGAGTTTCTGAAGAACTCGACGAACACATGATAAATGGGCAAAAAGTTGGCTGGATTGGCGTCGAATCTGTAGTTGTTATCTACAAACTCATAGGGTTCGATCACTATTTGATCTACGGGTACTATTCGGCTTGATTCGGCTGAGTTTTCTTGTTCCGCCATTGTTGCAGGTTTTGGGGTTTGAGAACACGAAGAAGGTATTTGAACAAAGAATGGAAGATTTTGAAGGTTTGAATACTTAGAAAGAGTAAGAAATGAAATGGGTCAATGGAATGGGTATTTATACTCAAAATATCTGGCTGGATAACCATCATAGGTACTGTAGGTACTCGAGTGTCAGATGGTGGAGCGACCTCTACAGTAGAACGTGGAAACAGCTAACGATTGGTCATTCAATCAAAAAATGCCACGTGGGTTTTGGGTCTGACAACCTTTCGGCTATAGAACCGTCACGGTTAGGGATTTGTGGGTGACATGTAGTTGACGCTCAGAAATAACCCGCATCTCTGATGACCATTATCAGAGAAATGGCAGAGCTCTGGTGGAACTCTCAGCACATCTTTTGTCTCTGATGAGTGACTTGTCCATTCTTTCAAGTAACCCAAAATGTTTCACCTTTACCCTAAAATCATTTGCAAATCCTGTCTGATGCGAGAATAGTCAAAGAACGAGTGCAGAACATCCTCAGATATTTCACAGAGTTCTGGCGAACTTCATCAGAGGCTCTGGTGAAATGTCAGAGTTCTGGTAGGTTCTTGACATTATCCAAAACGATTTTCATCAGAACAGGTTTTCCCTTCCTTAAAAAGATTTTCCTCTATGTTCAACAAGCAAAGTCATTAAGGTTTTAAAATTGTTTTGACTTGCTCCCCCTTAAAACATGCTTAGTTTCCTTTTAAGCTCCCCCTAAAATGATTAGCTTAATTGACAGATTTATCTTTTCAGCTTTCTCTTGATTGATGCAACTTTTGAAAGAAAAAAAATTTACAAAAAGAATTTCAAAGAATATACAAAGTTGAGACGCAAAGAGGAAAAAATATTGAAAAAGTATGCTGGCAGAGCTCTAAGATGAACCTCAGAGGCTCTGGTGATGTAACTTCCTTAACTATTTTGACAGGGCTCTGGTATGAACATCAGAGCTCTGGTAAATTTTAAACAGAGTTAGGAGGACATGTTTAGCATACCCATCTTGCTGATTAAGAAATTAAATCTCCTTTCATCAAAGGCTTTTGTTAACAAATCAGCAAGTTGGAAGTCGGTTAAAACAAAATACATTTCAATCGTCCCTTTTTCAACATGATCCTTGATAAAGTGGTACCTTATATCGATATGTTTTGTCTTCGAGTGCTGAACTGGATTAGCTGTAATTGCTATTGCACTCTTGGAGTCACACAGAATTGGGACTTTGTTGTACTCCAAGCCGTAGTCTTTGAGCTGTGTTTTCATCCAGATTACTTGAGAACAACAACTAGCAGCAACAACATATTCTGCTTCTGTTGTAGATGTTGATACGCAGTTCTGTTTCTTGGATGTCCAGCTGACTAGCTTATCTCCTAGCAATTGACAGCTTCCAGAAGTACTCTTTCTGTCATTCCTGCATCCTCCATAATCTGAATCTGTATATGCTACAAGCTCGAAACCAGAATTAAGAGGATACCAGAGACCCAAAAATTGAGTCCCTTTGAGATATTTGAAGATACGTTTGACAGCAGACAAATGTGATTCCTTAGGATTTTCTTGGAATCTAGCACAAAGACAGGTTGCAAACATTATATCAGGTCTTCTTGCAGTTAAATACAAAAGTGACCCTATCATGCCTCTGTAGTTCTTGACATCCACAAATTGACCTTGAGGATCATGGTCAAGTTTAACTCCAGTGGCAATAGCAGTTTCCATAGGATTTGAGTTATTGAGCTTATACTTTTTCAAAATATCAGAGACATATTTTGATTGACTTATAAAGGTGCCTCTGATGGATTGTTTAACTTGTAAACCGAGGAAGAAAGAAAGTTCTCCCATCATGCTCATTTTAAATTCACTTTTCATCAAATCCTCAAACCTGGCATAATACTCCTGCCTAGTAGACCCAAAAATAATGTCATCAACATATATTTGTACCAGAATAATGTCATTTTTATATCTCCTAACAAATAAGGTTGTATCCACGGTACCTTTTTCGAAATGGTTGACCAACAGAAAATTTGACAGAGTTTCATACCATGCTCTAGGGGCTTGTTTAAGGCCATACATAGGTTTATCTAACTTATATACGTGATCTGGAAACTCTGAGATTTCAAAACCTAGTGGTTGCTGGACGTAGACTTCTTCTTGCAGCTTGCCATTCAGAAAGGCAGATTTCACATCCATTTGATAGACCTTGAAACCTCTATGGGCAGCATAGGCTAAGAAGATTCTGATTGCTTCTAGCCTAGCCACTGGTGCAAAGGTTTCATCATAACCAATACCTTCTTCTTGGCAGTATCCCTTGGCAACCAACCGTGTTTTGTTTCTGATGATAAAACCATCCTCGTCTTTCTTGTTTCTGAACACCTACTTGGTTCCAATAGCTGTTTTATTTTCTAGAAGTGGAACCAAGGACCAAACTTTATTTCTTTCAAACTCAAGATGCTCCTCTTGCATGGCTTCAATCTATTTTGGGTCTTCCAGGGCTTTAGAAATCTTCTTTGGCTCAATCATGCTTAAGAAATTTACAAAGAAAGCTTCATTGATTGTTGCAGATCTTGTCTTTACACCATATTCAGCAGCACCTATAATCTGATGATGGGGGTGATCCTTTGTCCATCTGGTGGAGTATGTGCTTCTGATGGGAAAAGACGTATGTCAGCATCAGAGCTCTGAGGATTGGCACCAGGGCTCTGAGGCACACTGCTCTGGAGAGTGGCTTCATTGCTCTGTGATGTACCAACAGGGCTCTGTGAAGGTGAGCTTTCATACAAGGAATTTCTTCCAATATGAGTTAGTGGGGGTGATGATGGCTCTTGGTTAGGTTCTCTTACATCTGAGTGTTGTCCCTCATTTCTCTGTAGACAGAGAAGTAGATGGTGAAGAATTGGAGGGACCTGTTATAGATGTACCTGTTAAATTCTGTTCAGCAGAGTTCTGAGCTTGATTGCCTCTGCTTATGTCGTCAGAGGAATCCTCATCATCAAAGAAGTCGTTGAATATCAAATTGATATCTTCTTCTCTTGTCTTGGAAGAGCTAGGCTTCTCTTCAGTCTGTATCCCCTCTGGTGATTTGCAATAAGAGGAACTTGATGATTTTTCATCAAAGGAAACATTTATACTCTCTTGAATGACTCTGGTTCTTGTGTTGTAGACTCTGTAGGCTTTAGAGGTTAAAGAGTAACCAATAAAGATTCCCTCGTCAGCCTTCTTGTCAAATTTACCCAGCTGATCTCTGTCATTCAAGATGAAGCATTTGCAGCCAAAAACATGAAAGTATTTCACATTCGGCCTTCGGTTGTTGATGAGTTCATACGCAGTCTTTTTGAATCTTTTCACAATGACAACTCCTTTCTGGGTAAAGCAAGTTGTTGAGACTGCTTCTGCCCATAAGTTGATAGGAAGAATAGATCCTGCAAACATGGTTCTGGCGGCTTCTACCAGAGTTATGTTCTTTCTCTCCACAACACCATTCTGTTGGGGAGTTCTGGCAGTTGAGAAGTTCTGGGAGATTCCTTCCTCTGTTAGGTAGTGTTAGGACCATAAATGTCCTACATATTAGAAAGATATATAAATAATTATATAGAGCTAAATTAGAGTTTAATTAATTAATTTGTAAAAGCCATTTGTGTTAAATGGGCTTTAGTGCCTAATGGGCTTAGGCCTTGTTTATCTAAGGCCTAAGTATATAAGGTTTCCTTAACCTTAGAATTAGGTTAGCGATTCATTATACAAGTTGAGAGCTTAATTGTTTAGAGAGAGATAGTTGATATTCATTCAAACCTTTGTAACTATCTTGATTTATGAATGTGAGAGGGATGACAAGTTGAAATAATCAATTGTTCTTGTTATTTCTCATTGAATCGTTGTTACCTGATTAATCTGGAACTCACAATTGGTATCAGAGCAGAATCGGTGATTTGAAGATACGAAAGAAATCGAACGAAAGCGAGAAAAAATATAAATTTCGTACTGAATTTTCTGGAAAAACGCAGCGAGCCGTTTTGCCTATTCCCGGAGATTGAACCGTCGGATCGTCACGATTTTTGGACATCAGCTCCACGACACTCCGTTTTACATTTTGAACGGCTGGATTAATCAGTTGATGTCCAGAAGGCTCCCAGATTATTTTCGAAATACAACAGTTTTTTATTGAAGAAAATCGTTCTTCAATCGGGATTGCAAAGTTCTTTCATCGATTAAATATTTTTCTGGTATATCTCGATTGTTTAATTGCTTTATTCTAGTCTTTATCTGCGTTTACATCAAGTCTCAAAGGTATTAATTTTTCTACTTAAAAATCAATTCTTGAGTTGTAGGTGTTCTTCAATTTTTTGTGGTATTTTGTTTGAAAAATAGGACATACTTTGCATAGAAATCGATTTGGGTGTTTTTGTTTCTGTGTTTTTGGTCAAAATCTAACCCTACAGGAGTGAAATCAAGCAACCCTATCGATCCCAGATCCGAATCGCAATCACAGCCGCAGTGTCCGAACGTTCGTAATCTTTCTGGGTAAGTTTCCTATTTCTCACCACTATCCGGACAAATCCATCCGGATTGTCTTTGGTTCCCGGATAAAAATTTTCCCGGACACTCAATTGTCAAATATTCTTTCCGGACAAAACCTTCTTTCCGGACAAAATATCAAAGCTTTCCGGTCAAAATATCAAAACTTTTCGGTCAAACACACTTTCCGGTCAAATATCAATTTTCTGGACAAATACCAACTTTCCGGCTAACCTCACTTCCCGCATGAAACAATCTCAGCCCCTTTTGTTGACCATGTTGATTTGTTTTGTTTGACCATCACACGTCATGCACACATATACCTTTGCATACATACATATATATTTAGTTGGAATTTTTGTTTTGATTTGTTTGTTTTAATTTTTTTTGTTGGTTTTGTTGGTTCACGTTTTGTTTAAACAAGATTATCAGATCTATTAGTTCAAGTTTGAGTTTGATGCGGAAGCGTATTTGAAGAACTAACAGATATGTTTGATAGATTTAGAACACAATATAAATAAACAGTGAACAGGAAATAATATCTCAAAGTTTACTGAATATATATATTAAGAACAGATTCAAGAACAGTGAGTAAGCAAAGCTTTAAAACAGATATGACTCTCAAAGTGTTTATGCTGTGTGTTCTTGTGATGTTTCTCTCTCTTGATTTCTTGTTTCGATTGTTCGATCGATAGGAAGAACTCAACATGAGTCTTCCTTATATACTACTCTAAGGGGACCATAAAGCATAAGCTACTATTCATAATGGATGGTATGAATAGTTTTGACGTGCTGTATTGCATTTAATGCAGCAGACGTCTATTATGTACTAAGCCCTATTAAATCCAATCAGAGTTTGACACGTTGCAGTTGGACAGGGCATGCTATCATGCAAGTTGATGAACAGGTCCAGTAACAGTAGCAAGATATTATAAATATCTTTGAAGTCTTTGAAGAGGACCACAGAGGCTCTGTAAAGTGTTACAGAGGTTCTGTGGTCTGGTCCTTTGTAGAGCAGTCTTCCCCGGATTCCGAGTCATTTGTCTTCTTTGCGCGTATGACAGAGCTTCTGTAGGGCGCCTCTTTAGCTTCTGTATCTTTTTGACCTTGATCTCTCGGTAAGTTCGGCAGAGCCTCTGTAAGAGGTTTTCTTCACTTAGCCTATTTTTCACTACTTCTAAATACTTCTATGATTAGGAAGATTGAAGCTAACAATCTCCCCCTAAGTAGTGAAAAATAAAAAATTGAACTTGAGTTTAGTTAGGCTAAGTTAGATAAGACAGAGGATAAACAATACCTCGAAAGATCTTTCATTCTAAAATATGCCAGAGGCATTTTACATTTGAGTACAATGAAAGATAAACTTTGACTTGATTTGCAGAGATTTGAGGTTTGAGAATCAGATTTTGGCATCTTTGAAATCGTTGTAGCTTCTGTTGTCTCTTCCGATTCTTCTGATCTCTTTGTAGAAACTGATGCAGAGTTCTCTTAGGCGGATTGTGGCATCAATCTCTCTGATGAAAGTATCTGCAGCATCTCTATCCATTTTCTCTGTACCTCTGTATTTTACAAGGCTTGCTCTGAACTTGTTCAGAGTACTAGTTGCGTACTTCTGACAGTCCATGCAAACAAACAGTTTGACTTCGCCTTGTGGGTTTTGAAATACTAACCCGAATCTTGGTTCTGTAATGATAGAGTTGGGCACGGCGTCGGGTGGGCAGCGATCTTCTGGTGGTCGTAAATTCAGATGCTTGAGACCAAGATCCTTTCCCAGTTGAAAATCTATCATACTGTAGATCAGAAGCTTTTCCCTCATTGCTTTTCTTAACACTTGATAGGCTCTGGTGTTTGCCTCTGTGTTGTAGTTGTCCTTTGTCCATTGTAGAAGGTCAGGTAGATCATAAGGATTGATATTTCTTAGGTCAGCATCAGCGAAGGTGGTTTCTGAATTGTCTTCTCTTCTAACTTTGTAAAGATTGTACCTGACCCTTGGATAGGTTCTTGTAAAGGAGAACCTGCAGAAGATTACCTTTTTGATCTTGTGGATTGAGAAGACATCTGCTTTGGTTCTTGGCTTTGTCCTTGTGAAGATGTTCTCAAATTCTTCTCTGATCCTTGAATCTGTCACATGATCTGTTGGATGATTGGTCTGAAAGGTTTGTTTATAGAGGTATTTGTATACCACTTCTTCCATCTCTTCATGTGTTGGACCAGGTTGTGGTACTTGTCTTCTGAGACTCTCCATCTTTTGAACAACTTCTGCAGCTCTGCCAGTTAGAGGAATGTCTGTCAGAGGCTTTAATCCATATGCCCAGTCCTCTTCTTCAGGCTTTGGAGTTTGAAAGGCATCAAAAGCGCTTTTCATCAATTTTTCTGTAGGCTTGGGCAATGATTTATTTTTCTTGGGCTCTTCTGTCAGTATTGCTTTGCCCTTGTCTTTGGCTTTTGGAGGTGCAGAACCTGTTTCTTCTGTAGGTTTGGAGGTTGGTGCTTCTGTTGGCTTGATGGTTGCCTCTGTAGGTTTTGACACTTGTATTTTAGAGGACTTTTGTGGCGATGGTTCTGTTGGCTTGAGTTGCTCTGTAACCTCTGTTGGAGGTTCTTTGGTGACTTCTTCAGTGAGCTCTGTTTCTGTTGATGAAGATTGGACATCGAATCTTCTTGTCATTTTGAAAGCTAATGTGAACCTGTGCCTTTCTTCTTCTCGCTGCGCCATTCGTTCAGTCATTTTATTGTGCATCTTTCTCAGAATATCAGAAGCAGAGGTCGTTGCTCTTTTTGGTTTGGTGGCAATCGACTTTCTTCTTGGTATAGTTTGGGGTTTTTCTGTTGATTTTGTTGAAGGAGTTTCTTCCAAAATGATTACCACAGGGGTGGTTGTTGCCTCTGTGGTTTGCTGATCAGGTTCTGGAATATTGGTTTCTTCAGGACTTGATTCCACAGAGTTGGGTGTTGTCTCTGTGGTCTGTTGATTTTGTTGTTGATCTTGAGTTTGTTCTGGAGGGGCTTGACTGATTGGTTCTGCTGCGATTGGTGGAGCTTGTAATCCTCTGGTCGTAGCTTTCTCCCTTATATTCTCCCCCTCAGGATGATCTGATGGACCAGGATGGTCATCATCAGAATCATCCTGACTTTTATCAGAAGTACCCTCTGCTCTGCAGGAAGCTTTGGGTTTCTTTGGTAGTTCGGCTCCTGCGGCCATCAATTTCGCACATACATCATCACAGAGGCCGAATAGAGTTGCAAGCTCTGCTTCTGTGTTGAAGCGCATTTTGCCGACACTCTTTCTGAAATCTTTGACGTAATTGGCATTTGCAGTAGTGAAGGAGACAATGACTTCTGTGACCTGGTTTATGACATTTTGGTTTAGCTCTGTTAGCTGTGCTCTGGTCATGTAGTCTTTTGGCTGCATCATTGTAGTGTTGCGCATTGCCTCTTCTTGAATGTTTTGCAGAGCTTTCTGTAGTTCTGCAGGTGTGATGCTCTGTGATTTGTTGGATTGCTTGTTCATTTGTTCAAGGAAATGTTTGACTGATTCCTTGAACGCAGAAGTTGCGGCTATCCCGAAATCTTTAGCAGCAGAAGTGGCTGTAGTTGTGGCAGTTGTTTGTGCAGAAGACTTCATCTCTGTGATGGCTGTTTTCACCTCTGTGGACAGATTGTCCATTTTGGTATTTAGATTTAGTAAGGCCGTCGATGTTGTCTCTGCAAAAGATGTGAAAGAGCTTTGCAACTCTTTCATGGTTTGGTTCACAGAGGTGACAAGGGTTTGGAACTCATCCCTTGATACTAATGTCCCTGGTGTAACCTCTGGAGGAACACATTCATCTCCAGAGTGAGTCCCTGCTCCTGGGACACCTTCGTTCACCCTTGTTTGTATGTTGGGGTGGAAGGATTTCCATCTGATCTTCGAGCAGAAGCATCTAGTGCTTCAGACTCTACAGAAGTTCTGTGAATGACATTGTCTAGATCCACTTCAGAGGTGGGTACTAGATTATCCTTCTGTTGACTCGGAGACTTGTCTAGAGTCTCTTCGTCGTTGTGCTCACTACTTCTCTCTGAAAGAAGTGTTGGCCCTAGTTGTTTGCGTGTGGCAGAGGAAACGAATTCCTCTATAGGGTGTTCTGATGTGATCTGGGGCGATTGATCACGAACTATAGGTGAGTCTCTCTGAGGAGACTCCCTAGGAATGGATTCCCCGGTTTCTGTGGGCGCAGAAGTCGAAAGAGTGACTTCTGGCTGGATGGGTTGGGTTTGGATCGAGTTGTGCTGCTCTTTTTCAATAACTCCTTCTGCAGCTAGATCTGCGGAGTTAGATGTGTGGGTTGCACTGAGAGTTGGTTTTGGTTGTGTGCCTCTATTAATCCAGGCATCTTTTCTTGTTTCCTCCTCTGTTAAGCATCCAAGCACTACATCATTTTCTATCATTTCAGCTTCTGTAGCTATCCGATTGCTTGGTGCTTCTTCCCTAGCTTCTGTTGAAGTTCCTTGCTCTTTGCCTAAGAAGTCATACATTTGATGAGATCCGTATAATCTCATGACATGTGGATGATAGAGACCTTTTCGTATCCAGACAGCTTCTTCATCTGAATCTACCTCCGAGACCTCCACTCTTGTCTCCCATGTTTTAAATCCCTCTTCTTGTACAACTTCTGCCTCTTTTCCTTTCCCTAGAGCCTCTGTAATTTCATCTCTATTCTACTCAGCTTCTGTTTGTTCTATTTCTTCTGAAGCTGGGCTTGGACTCCTTCTGTGAACGTCCAATCCTTGTTGAATGAAGGGGTTTTGTAGAATAACAGGTGTCTCGGCTGATTGATCTCTGGGTGTTTGATCATCTTCTTGCAGATGTGTGTCAATGCCAGAAATAAAGAAGTATTGTTCTTCTGGGGAGTGGTGGTCGAGAGGTTGTGCCGTCCACCCTGCTGTATTTAAAGTGTTGGCAATGTCAGGGTTCTGTAGGAAATCGTTTAGGTTTCCTTGGTGAGCAAATCGATTTGGGGATTGATGGGGCGATTGATATCCCTCTTCTGTCATTTCTACTTCTGCATCTTCTTCTTCTGCAGTTCTTTCTTCTGCGATTGCTTCCTCTTCTATGGTAACCAATTTCTCAAGTGATTTACCATGCTTCCTTTTGGTTTTCCTCCTCTTAGGTTTTGGTGCCCCTTCCTCTGTGGTTTTTGATTTTCTTTTCTTCTTTAGTCTTGGAGAGGGGGGAGGAGCAGAGGAGCCAATTTCTGTGGCATGAGGAGGTGAAGGTTGATCTTCTGTAACGCTTGTAGAGGTGCCTTCTGCAGTTTTCCTCCTTTTTGATTTTGGAGTAGAGGCAGAAGATTTCGAAGAGGACTTCTTTCCCATGAGCTCTGCACGTTTGGCTATGAAGCTAAGTTGAATAGCCACGTGTTTTGCTAATTTGTTATCTTTTTCTTCTTGAGTGGAAAGAGGTTCTGCAATCATTGTTCCTAGGGGGACACCTAAACGCGGGGGTGTCATAGGACTCGGTTTAGGAGTTCTATGATCGCGTATATACTCTTTCTTAAGGGTTTTATTCGAGGCATACTTCAGAAGTTTCTTTGACAAAGGTCTGCAGTGCGTGTAACCATCTACATGATCAGTGGGTGTATTTTTGTTCATTGGGAACTGTTTGGGAATTGGCCCTTCCATTGGCCATTTCTGTATTAGCAACAGAGGTTCGAACAAAACTCCCAGTATTCTTTGGAATTGCAGAGGTGGTAGAAACTTAGGATCGTTCTCTTTGACCCTTCTGGCGTTGTTCTTTCTGTCGATGGGGTTGATGATCTCTTGCATCATTATGGTCGCGTAATCCAGTGGGAGATCATAGTAAACCCCATACATGATGGTTAATATCTGATGTGAGCTCTGGTCAATACTGCCTATCTTCCCTGTCAGGCATCTGTTAAGATTTGAGAACAAGGTGTTCCACAGAGGTGGTAATCTGCCTCTGCGGAAGTCATTTCTCTTCCTCAGTGGGGTGTTGTACCCAAGCATTTCTAGGAAACGACAGATCTCGTCGTCTGTTGGTTGTTCTGCATACTTCTTCAATCCAAGAAGACCCCTTCTTGGTAGGTTGAATTCGAGTGAGAACATTGTTCTATTGAACTTGATTTCCAGATGTTCAGATTTGTCAGGTCTTGAAATGTACCCTTTGATAAGAGAATCATCTTTATCAAATCGGAAACTTTGCCAAAACTGGTTCAAATATCTAACTGGAATTTTCTTTGGGGTTCTTGAGAGTAAAGGGAAGAGGATATGATTTTCCATTATGTTTAGAAGAATGGCTTGGGCTTCGCCGAAAGCAGTGGGTGAGGGGACCAAATAGCAATTGTTGGATTTGATTGGTAGTACCTTTTCGAAATGATCCTTTGCTATGAAGTTTTGAAGATGTGTGGTCGGAGCAAAGTCTGCTGAATCGCCAAAATCTTCTAGTTCAATATTTTGGGCAGGGTTGGGGTTTTCTGAATGTTCAGAGTGAGCAGGTGAATGTTCTGGTGAGTTCGCCGGAGAGTGTGCAGGGGAGATAGCTTGAGAAGATGAAGCCATTTGGTAATGAGAATAAGATACTTGCAGGTTTTTGCAGGGTTTCGCCGGAGAAGAATGAGAGTTTGTAAAAAGTTTATGAGAGGGTAAGCTTGGTTTTTATAGGAGGGTAAAACGGTAGAATTCAAGAGAGTAAAATATATGGCAATGGATTAAAATTTGGAATTCGTACTCAAGTTAGAACGACGGGTTTCAACTTTCCACAGAAAACGTTCCATGTACGCCCATTGAAAATGGGACACGTAGGCCATGTCAGAAGATGACAGGATGTCGTGCGCGGCCCATAAATGCTAGGCGCATGGGGTTGTTCTTAGCCACATGTGATTCACTCTCAGTAAAAGTAACCGTTATTACTATAGAAATGCCCAAGTAACAGATTGACAGAACTTCTGTAGTTTACAGAAGCTATGTGATCTTGAAAATCTTTGATGTTTATCCCTTTCTCATATATCTCATTGTTATCATGACTTCTGAGGGGTTCTTCTTTAACCAAAACGTTTGTAAAGGCATTGGAGAGGATCAATAGGATTTTTAGTTAAGAGTTTTTACTCGTAGAGGTTTTGTGGCTCTGTTGGAACTTGCAGAAGCTCTGTGAGGGCCAGCAGAAGCTCTATGAGGGAAAAAATCTCATAACAAAAATTCTATTAAATTTTCTGATCATCCAATTTTTGATCTGTTTTAAGAGATGTTTTCCGGACATATTTGAAAGTTGGTGTCCGAGAAAACTGTTATGAAAAAGGTTTTGTTCATGGAGGTCATGGTGTATGTATTCAGTTTCCGAGATAACATTCCAAAAGATCGATAGAGGGTTAATTTATGATCCCAGAGCATATTTCGGGCAGAACCTCTGTTGAGCTCAGCAGAAGCTCTATGATCTTAAATTTCTCCTAATTTGAATTTTATGAAACTTTTTGAGCTTTTGATTTTTGAAAAGTTATTCTCAGTATATTTAGGACATATTTGACAATTTGTGTCCTAGAAAACTGTTTTCAAAAACCTTTTGTGCGAGAGACATACCTTTTAGTTCTTCTTTTCTCGGTAGTGATGTATGACTTCTGTTGATATAGATTCATCGACATTCTTCTTTGGCTTTCCTTGAAAGTTTTATCTCTGTAGATCATTTCAGGGTCCCTTTTTGCTCCCCCTTGATCTAATCACCTCTGTAGATCAAGTAATTTCCTTTTGCTCCCCCTTGACCTATGCTTGGATCAAAGAATGATAAGTTTTGCATAGAACATAGGTCATTTTTTCCAGAGGTTCTGTAGGGGTCGTCAGAGGTTCTGAGTAGACCCACAGAAGCTCTGAGATTTCAAGAACTATTTAAGATTTGAGAATTTACATACAGAAATAAATCAATCAAAGCAATAAGTAAAGCAATAGAAATATATACATATTTACAGAAGATAAAGCTATACTTACAGAGGATTTTCACGTCATATTGATCATTCCTAACTTACCCACCAAGAAATTGAATCTTTTCTCGTCTAAAGCTTTGGTGAATAAGTCCGCGAGTTGGTATTCTGTGGGCACGAAATGCATCTCGATTGTACCGTATTCAACATGATGTTTCAAGAAATGGTATCTTATATCGATATGCTTGGTTTTTGAGTGTTGCACAGGATTGGCAGAGATAGCAATGGCACTCTTGGAATCACAGAAGATGGGTATTTTGAATAGGATGTGGCCGTAGTCTTTTAGCTGAGTCTTCATCCATAGAACATGAGAACAACAGCTTGCAGCAGCAACGTATTCAACTTCTGCAGTGGATGTTGAGACATAATTTTGCTTCTTGGAGGTCCAACTGACTAGTTTACCACCTAGGAATTGACAACTCCCAGAGGTACTCTTTCTGTCGAGCATGCATCCTTCATAGTCTGAATCTGTATAAGCTTTAAGACTAAAACCAGAGTTCTGTGGATACCAGAGACCGAGATTTTTGGTCCCCTTTAGATATCTAAAGATTCTTTTCACGGCATCATAGTGTGATTTCTTAGGATTAGCTTGATAACGTGCACAAAGACATGTGGCATGCATAATGTCAGGTCTGCTTGCAGTTAAGTATAACAGAGATCCAATCATGCCTCTATAGAGAGTGCATTCTACAGAGTTGCCATCTGGATCTAAGGATAACTTATTTCCAGTGGCCATTGGAGTTTTCATTGCAGAGATATCAGAGAGGCTATACTTGAAAAGAATGTCAGAGACATATTTGGCCTGATTTATAAAAATTCCCTCTGATGTTTGTTTGACTTGGAGTCCGAGGAAGAATGTTAATTCTCCCATCATACTCATTTCAAACTCACTCTGCATGAGTTTTTCAAAACTTTTGCACTCTTCTGTATTAGAAGACCCAAAAATTATGTCGTCCACATAGATTTGTACAAGCATTATTTCACTGTTTTTACATTTATAGAATAAGGTAGTATCTGTTGTACCTCTGTCGTAGCCATTTACTAGAAGGAAGGTAGAAAGTCGTTCGTACCATGCTCTTGGAGCCTGTTTCAGTCCGTACAGAGCCTTTTCAAGGTAGTATACATGCCTTGGGAACTTTGAGCTTTCAAACCCTGGTGGCTGATTTACGTCAACCTTTTCTTGGATTTCTCCGTTGAGAAAAGCTGATTTTACGTCCATCTGATAGACTTTAAAACCTCTGTGAGCTGCGAAGGCTAAGAATATTCTTATTGCTTCGAGCCGTGCGACAGGGGCAAAAGTCTCATCGTAGTCTATGCCTTCTTCTTGTCTATAACCATTGGCCACCAATCTTGCTTTGTTTCTGATGACCACTCCATCTTCATCCTTCTTATTTCTGTAGACCCACTTAGTCCCAATGGCCTGTTTCCCTCGTGGCAGAGGTACTAAAGTCCATACTCTGTTACGCTCAAACTGCAGAAGTTCTTCTTGCATGGCGTCTACCCAGTTTGGGTCATCTAGGGCTTCAGAAATCTTCTTTGGTTCTATCACACTATTAAAATTTGTAAAGAAACAAAAATTAGCAGTGGCAGACCTGGTTTTTACTGAGTCAGAAGGTTCTCCGATTATTTGGCTTGGAGGATGGCTTTTTGTCCACTGAGTGGTGCGTGGAAGATGGTCATCAATGTCATCGAACCTTTCTTCAGAAGCTTCTTGTGTAGCCTCTGTCGTTCTTCTTGTCTTGGTAGTAGATTCTACCATTTGTGGAATGATTGGTATGAGTGGTGATGGTGGAGTTTGTTCCTCTGAGGACGTATAGTCTTGGTCCTCAATTTCCTCTGTAATTGGTTCTTCTGTGGATTGTGGAGTTTGTTTTTCAGCAGCTTCTGTGGTCGTTTTTCTTGATGTTTCATCTTCTGCATTTTCTTCTTCGGCATTTGCATCTGTAGTATTTATAGAAGAAGATGAAGCATTATTTGGACCAGTTAGAGTCATACCTGTAGGATTTTGTTCAACAGAGGATGGTTCTTCAGAAACTCTTAGGGTTCCAACAGAAGGATCAATGTCATCGTGGAACATCTCTAAAAATAGAAGATTCAAGTCTTCTTTCGTTTGCGAGATGCCAGAGGTTTCTCTTTTAAGTTCGAGTTCTGAACTGATTTGCTCAGAAGTCTTTTGGAATGAATCATCAAAAGAAACATTGATACTTTCAACGATTTTGCGAGATCTTGTAAGGTATACTCTGTAGGCTTTGGAAGTGGCAGAGTATCCAATGAATTTGCCTTCGTCAACTTTTACCTCAAACTTTCCTCTTGAATCTCCGTCGTTTAAAACAAAGCATTTACATCCAAACACATGGAAAAACTTGATGTTTGGCCGCCTTTTGTTGATCAATTCGTAAGGAGTCTTGATGTGTCTTTTCACAATGGTTGACCGATTCTGTGTGTAACAAGCGGTAGAAAACGCTTCTGCCCAAAAGTTCATCGGTAATCCGTATGCTGATAGCATAGTTCTTGCGGCCTCCACGAGCGTTCGATTCTTCCTTTCGACTACACCGTTCTGCTGTGGAGTGCGTGCTGCAGAGAAGTTCTGTGATATTCCTTTTGTAGAAAGATAGGCTTCAATGACAGAGTTTTTAAATTTTGTGCCATTGTCACTTCTTAACTTCTGTATTCTGCAATCATAAAGAACTTGGATTCTTTTCATTAGATTAATCAAGATGATTGGAACATCCGATTTCTTTCGAATAAATTCAACCCATGTGAAACGCGAGTACTCATCAATTAAGACAAGTATGTATTTCTTGCCACCTAGGCTCTATATGGCAATGGGACCGCAGAGGTCGACACGAAGCATGTACAGAGGCCTAGTGCAAGACACATCTGTTTTGCGTATGTGGGAAGCTCTTCTGAGTTTTCCCATTTCACAGGCAGAACACAAGTGATCCTTGTTAAATTTAACATTAGGCAAACCTTTAACTAGATCAAGTTTGACCAGTTTATCCAAGGTGTGAAAGTTCAAGTGACAGAACCTGTTATGCCATAACCAGGCTTCTTTACTTTCGCAGGCTACAAGACAAACTTTGTCCTTGGTTTTTGAACAAAAATTCATCAGATACAGATCACCTCTTCTTTCGGCTCGCAGAAGTTCCATTCCTGTGTCTTCACTTTGCAGAGAGCAGAAAGTCCTTTTGAACAAGACATCAAATCCTGTATCACAGAGTTGACTTACACTGAGTAGGTTGTGTTTAAGGCCATTCACATATGCAACTTTGTATACAGAGACGTTTTCCTTCTGTATGACTCCATAGCCTTTTATGTGTCCCTTCTTGTTGTCTCCAAAAGTTACAGATCCACCATCGTGTGTTTCTTTGTACGTGGATAGTAAACTTCTGTCGCCAGTCATGTGCCTTGAGCATCCGGAGTCAAGATACCAAATTGGCACATACTGCTTCTGTAAGACAATCACAGAGACTTAGGTACCCATATCCATATGGGTCCAATATTGTTAGAATTTTTCAAGTTTGCCTTAGCATTCTTGAAATACATTTTATCTTTTGTAGAAAGATCAGATTGTTTCTCTCTAGGTTTTGACTTTGGAGTTTGAATTTTAGTGGAGAGTAAGCAATCTGGATTTGAGAAGTGATTTTTCAATTTGAACATAAGATCAAAACAATGACAGTATTTAATATGAGACGTGATTTGTTTGAACTTTTCATTGAATTTCTTGAACTGAGCCACAGAGGCATTACATTCTTTCTTAACATTAGATTTCTTATTACAAGAAGATCTATGAATACTAGAATGTTGTTTGCAAAAATCTTGTTTAGGTCCTGCCTTCTGTGAGTCTCTTCTGTGGTGAACGCCTGTCTTCACTGTCACAGAGGGAAGATATTTGTTAGCTTCAGGCCTTAAAGGTTTTGAAAATTTTGAGCTTTTAGGATTTTCATAGGCCTTTTTCAGATTATTAAGCTCTGTAGAGGTTTTGACTTGTATACACACTTTGAGAAAATCTGGACAGATAGGTATCTCTGTGATTTTCTCTTTTGGAGAAATTGTTTTGTTAAGAACCTCATAGGAGAATTTAACATCCTCTGTGTCACAGTGAACTATCACTGATTTAGAATCAGTCTCTGAGTCGTCAGAGGTTGAATCGTCCTCATATACAGAGGTTGAGTCATCTCTTTCGACAGAGGCTGGATTTTCTGAGCATGTATCGTACGAGCTTTCTTCCTCTGTAGAATAACTTTCATAGATGGCAGAGGTTTCTGATGAGATCTCTTCAGCGAGAATTTGATCTATAGAAGATGTACAGAGATTTTCTAAAACATTTGATTTCAAAACTTCCAAAATTTCTTTTTCAATTGATCTTTTAAGTTTTTCTTCTAAAAAGATGGGTTTAAACTCAGGAGCTTTTGCAGATAATTTCTTTTCGACATCTAACATACAGACAAAAGCAACCTGTGTTTGAGTCTCTGGTTTACCAAACTTGAAGATACCAATCTGATCTTGTATTTTCAGATATTTCTTTGGTTTGATTCCTCTATTGACAGAGGTTGAAGATGATGAATCTGTGTTTTCAAACCCCACATTGATCATCTTTGTATGTTTCCTTAAGTGAGGTTCTGCAAAGATTTTAACCCTTTTACTTACAGAGAGTAAGTTTGGAAAAGATGGTTTATTTGTATTTCCTATTACAAATAGAGAAGACAGAGGTTTAAGTCTTTTGCCTTCAACACCTAGAGTAATATCATCGTACCCTATACCTCGTCTTCCTATTTGTGAGTTTACTTTCTCATACACCTTATGTGCATCTTTATAGTTTTTAAGTAAAACTTCTCTTCTGAGTAGATCTTGCCAAAGTACCTCTCTCTCTTTTTGAAAGTATTATTTGAGAGCTTTTATGTCCGTTGTTTCACTCCAAGAAACTGAAAGCTCTTTAGTTTTAATTTTTAAAGCAGAGGTTAATTCAGAAATTTGCCTTTTTAAAGGATCTACATTTTTGCTCCAATATGTTTCTACTCTTTCCTTTTCTTCGAAAATTTTGGCTTTTTCTTGAGTGAGAAGCCTTACTTCTCTTTCATTAAATGTGAGTTTTTTTTAATGCTTTCATTTATCTCTTTTAGTTCAATCAGTTCAATGTTAAGTTTAATTGAATCATTATCTACAGATTTAATACAAGAGGTAGAGTTTAAAATGGATACCTCATTGTCAGTGTCGGAGTCGACTTCTGCCATGCCACATAACAAGGCATTGGTTGTGAATTCATCATCAGAGGTAGAGTCTGACTCGAAGTCCTCCTTATTTTCTTCAGAATGCCCTTTGTTCGCCATCAGGTATTTTTGCGCATAATATTCAGCCTTTTTTTTGTAAAAAGCTGAGTCCTTCTGTGGACGATTTTGTCTACTTCTGCATTCTTTTGCGAAATGGCCTGGCTTGCCGCAGTTGAAGCAACCTTGGGAGGTGTTTCCAGTTCGATCGTCGGACTTCTGTTGGTCTCCACCTTTCTCTGTTTGGCAGTCGTTTGCGTAATGACCAGGCTTACCACATTTGTAGCATTCTTGTGTGTGGCCTACCTTGTCATCTGACCTCTGTCGGTCATTTCCTCTGTAGTTTCTGTCGCTCAACCTCTGTTGGTCATCATTTCTGTAGTCTAACCTCTATCGGTCACTTGATTCTTCTCTTCTTCCATCATCTCTTCTATCTCTCTGGTTGTCTCTGCTATATCTGTCATTTCCAAAATTTCTTTGGTTACCTCTGAACTCTCTTGTCAATAGAGCCAATGATTTAGCTAATGACGCAAGAGTTATTTCTTCCTCTATCAGCTCGTCTTCTTCGCTATCAACCATCACTATCTTCTTCTTCTCCTTCTTCTTCTCCTCTGTTGCTCTCTCATTTCTCGGTCTCTCTGTAGCCTTTGTTGATTTACTAACCAATGCGTATGGTGCAATGGCTATTGTTTTAGCCTGTGCTATTTGAGGCTCTTGTGCAGCTAGTGTTCCATAGAGATCAGAGAGTGTCCATGAATCTAAATCTTGGTTTGTTTGTAAAGACATAGACAATTGAAGCCACTCATCATTCCAGCTCTTTAGAAACATGACATTATTTTCTTCAACGGTTCTGTGAATGCCGGACTTTTTGCATTTGTTTATGAGAGAGTTGAACCGGTCGTATGTTGTTTGCAGAGATTCTGTTGTAGAGGCTCTGAAGGCATGATACTCATTTATGTACTGTGCCCTTCGGTTCTTCTGGGTTTTAGCACCCCCTTCCAACTGTCTTTCTAATTCTTTCCAAAGATTGTGCGCAGTTTCGCATGCATCTAAGGATTGAAAAAGCTCGTTGGGGATAGCCATTATCAAGATTCTTTTTGTTTTCTGTGCAACTTCATCTTCTGCCTTATCTTCATTTGACCATTCTTCTTTTGGCTTTGGTTTTTGATGTTCAGGGATTTCAGGAGATTCAGCAGTAGCTGGTACACGTGGTACTACTATCATGGGAACAGGAGGAAGGTTGTAAAGATATTGTACTAGATTTTTTTCAGTACCCTCAAAGAAATGAACCATTCTTATCTTCCATTGAGGATACTCAACTCGTAGGAGAGTAGGAGGCTTGGTGAGTGAACCAGCAGTAAAGAAGTTATTTGTATTTGTCATTGTTAAAGTTCTGAAAGGATAGTATGTTTAAAGAGTATGAGTCTGATGATCTGGAAAGTTTTCTGGGTTTGAACAGTTCCCAGAGTACACATTAATGGAGTTTTAACCTAGAAATGAGGAATTGGTTAAAAAAGAATGATGTCTATCACTAATCTTGTAACAAAGAGGATCACTTGATATTGAAAATCAAGCTTTGCTCTGATACCAATTGTTGGTTCACATTTTGTTTAAACAAGATTATCAGATCTATTAGTTCAAGTTTGAGTTTGATGCGGAAGCGTATTTGAAGAACTAACAGATATGTTTGATAGATTTAGAACACAATATAAATAAACAGTGAACAGGAAATAATATCTCAAAGTTTACTGAATATATATATTAAGAACAGATTCAAGAACAGTGAGTAAGCAAAGCTTTAAAACAGATATGACTCTCAAAGTGTTTATGCTGTGTGTTCTTGTGATGTTTCTCTCTCTTGATTTCTTGTTTCGATTGTTCGATCGATAGGAAGAACTCAACATGAGTCTTCCTTATATACTACTCTAAGGGGACCATAAAGCATAAGCTACTATTTATAATGGATGGTATGAATAGTTTTGACGTGCTGTATTGCATTTAATGCAACAGAAGTCTATTATGTACTAAGCCCTATTGAATCCAATCAGAGTTTGACACGTTGCAGTTGGACAGGGCATGCTATCATGCATGTTGATGAACAGGTCCAGTAACAGTAGCAAGATATTATAAATATCTTTGAAGTCTTTGAAGAGGACCACAGAGGCTATGTAAAGTGTTACAGAGGTTATGTGGTCTGGTCCTTTGTAGAGCAGTCTTCCCCGGATTCTGAGTCATTTGTCTTCTTTGCTCGTATGACAGAGCTTCTGTAGGGCGCCTCTTTAGCTTCTGTAGCTTTTTGACCTTGATCTCTCGGTAAGTTCGGCAGAGCCTCTGTAAGAGGCTTTTCTTCACTTAGCCTATTTTTCACTACTTCTAAATACTTCTATGATTAGGAAGATTGAAGCTAACAGGTTTGATTTTGATCGAGAAACATCTTCATCCGGTAAGCATTGCTTTGTGCGGATTATTCATCTACCGGTAAGTTTTTATCCGGTAAGTTCCTAAGTTCTCATCGCATCCGGTAAACCAACCTTCGTCCGGTAAGTTCACTTGATTTTATTCATCCGGTAAGTTCTATTTTTGCGAGAACCACAATTTTAACCGGTAAGCATCACATCATCCGGTAAGTTCCGTTTTCGTCTCACCCGGTAAGTTTTTGATTGATAAGTTCTCGTCGGTACCCGAGTTACCGCACGTCTCGTGATTAAAGTTCTTTAACGAAAGTTGCGATTTTTCTTAACGATCGATTTGCAATTTTTTTTGTGACGCTTGAGATTATTTGCGACGAATTGCTATTATTAGCGAATATTATCATTTAATGTGATTTTAGTTGTCGTTCTTGATTTAACTTGGCTTGTTTTCTCGCAGGTTTCACCATCGAAGTTTGATTTCGTTCGTACCGTCAATAATCAAATTTTAAATTTTGGAAACGAATTTATTTTTTAAATTTGCTTTTCAGATTTAATTTTTTGATTTTTCTTCCGCAATTTTTTCTTCAAAATAACACCGATTAACGATCATAATTTTTCAGGTAACAATGTCGTATTGCTTTAATGTGGAGTGTCAAGCAAATCAAAGACTACATCAAACGCATATCGAGAAGAAAGATGATTTGATCTACAAGTACATCAAAGAACTGAAGCAACTTAAATCTCAAATCTGGAATTGTTCTGAGAAGCTGGCTAAAGCAGAAGAAAAGTCAACGTTCTTAGAGTCTGAAAACTCTGAGCTGAAAAATAAGTTGTATGATTTATCATCACGAGGTGATATCAAGGAGACTGAGAAAGAGCCAGCAACACCACATGAAAAGAATATCAAGTGATCAGATGATTTGTGCAACAAATACATCAAGGAACTGAAGGAACTAAAATCTCAAATCTGGAATAGTTCTGAGAAGCTGGCGAAAGAAGAAGAGAGAGGTAAACTCCTGAACTGTGAAAACCTTGAGCTTAAAAATAAACTATCTACTTTTGAAAAGGTTTTTGAAAAGGAGAAAGAAAGTTTTGCAAAGGAAAGACAATTGCTTACACAAAAGCAATCTGGTTTTTCAACCAAATCTCTTGAAGAGAAGAAGAGTCTTGAACTTAGATGTCTAAAACTTTCAACACAGATCTCCGACTTTGAAAAAAATTTGTTTTTAGAAAGAGAGAAGTTTGAAACTGAACGCAAATCTTTTACTCAAAAGAATGGAGAACTTTCTTTGAAAATAACTGATTTGGAGAAAGAAATAGACGCTCTAATCAAAGAGTCTGAGAAAGGGAAAGTTGAAGGTTTTAGGGCTAAATGCTTGAAAGATGATTTTGCAAAAGAGAAAAAGATCTTTCAGACTGAGATTTCTAAACTTACACAGAGATTATCTGGATTAGCAACCGAGATCTTGAAAGAACAAATGGTTAAATCTGATTTACAAAAGAAATTTGATTTAATTCTCAAAGAACGAAATGCTTTATCTGTTAAGGTCAAGAAACATGAAGAAAGAAAGTTCAAAGGTGTTCAGCCTTCTTATGCTTCAAGTTCAATTCCTACAATTCGTTCTTCAAAAAATTTTGTCAAATCAAATGATTTGCCAAAAGATCAGATTCGACCTTCCAAGTTTTTCTATAATTCTCGTGTTGATAATAAAGATAATCAATCTTTCAAGAAAGTAAACATGGTTTGGAGAGTTAAAGGATCTGCTCCTGCTCCAAAGCCATTCGTCTCTGTTAATAGTGACAAGAACAACAAAGCTTTCCACGCTAAACCTTTTGTGAAAACTGATCGAGTTTACTCTGTTAATAAACTGATCAGCTTATCTACACAGAAGCTGTGTTGTTCTTTTTGTGGAACAAGTGAGTTTTTGAAGAAAGATCGTGCTAACTATTGGTATGGTACTTATAGTTTCCCAGGTCCTCATAGGGCATCTAACCAACAAGGATCCATCAAAAGATGGATACCAAAATCTGTCTAATCTGTTTTGCAGGAATGTCATGTGCGGTTTTAATTCCTATTATTCCTTTCACATGACTGCAATCAAAGGTTATGCCAATTTTGAGGGGGAGTACTATTTTAACTGAATTCAAAGACCGTGGTAATTCATTCTGAATAACTTACTTGTGTTTGTTATTCTCACTTTTAACTTCCATGATTGCCACGTGTCATTCTTCATTGACTCAGTTATTTCCACGTCTCACATATTTATTGATTTTTTCGATGGAAATACACTCGTTTGAATTCCTAATTGTTTTCCAAGTTCGCTATTTCTTGTAAATGATTCCATTCTTATCTGATATAATAATTGTGACTTGCTCTTCACAATTAAACATTCTGATCATTGTCTCATTCTTGCAAATACTGTGCTTACTGAGTCATTCTGTTTTGCGCTTGATTTTGTCTCATTGAAATTTTGTTATTTCAACTTATGACTTCTGATTACTTCAGATCAGAACTCGGACTTATTTTTTATGACTTCTGATCAATTCAGATCAGGACTCGTTCTTAAACGCTATGACTTCTGAATAATTCAATTCAGAACTCGTACTTAATTTTTATGACTTCTGATCAACTCAGATCAGGACTCGTTCTTAAATGTTTCGACTTCTAAACACTTCAGTTTAGAACTCGTTCTTCACTGTTTTACTAAACTGTTCTACTCATTGCATGAAAGGAGTGTTAGGAATTACATCGTTTCTGTGGTCAATCCAGAACCGGAAGGACCTACCTAAGAAACACATCCCTTATAGACATCAGTGAGGGGTCTAGTTGATAGATGAGTTTGGAGAGAAAAGAATATGGTGAGGATGTGACAGGACTTAAAAGAATAAATTGGTCCTTACCAAACCGAGTCAGTTATCCGGGTAACCACACAATCTATTCATTCTCGTTCTTTGGAGATGAATATTGAAACAGACATGGACCCAGTGTCGATAACTCATGTCACCCCACCCAGCCACTCAAGTATCTCCCAACAGATGCTTGTTTCATATATTCACGGAGATGTATCACATAATCTATCTATTCCTCACTCGGAGGTCTTAGATATTGAAAAGGAAGACATCAACTCCGGTCTCCGAACTTCATATTCTACTCACTGTGTCTATTGATTTTTAACGTGCGTCCCAGGTTAATTATTTTCTTTCACACATGCACGAGTCTTTGTGATTCCCATTGCATATCTTCGTGATATTGCCGAAACAGTTTGAGAAGTAATTTTTTAAATTTACTTCAGTGATAACTGGAAGTCCTATCATAGATACCCAATGCCAACTCTGAACATAGGCCAAACAATTATTTTAATTGTTGTGATAACAGTTACTTTTGTGTTTCTGTGTTAGATATTTACCCCATTCTGGTTACTTAATGTTTTTGATCTGGTTTCTTTGCTACTCGTCAGTATTGTCTTTGAACGTGCATGATGCTCCGAATGCTCCTACTCATCATGAGGGGGAGAAAGGGTACAGATTCAAAGACACCGAATATCAAGTTGAGGGAGAGTTAGCAAAAGCCGAGGGGGAGTAAAGAAGTCGCAAAAGCCGATGGGGAGTAAAGAAGTCCCCATGCAAAAGCCGAGGGGGAGTAACTGTTGACCGATTTTTAATCGAATGATTGATCTGTTCCGAGATCCAAAGAGTTCAAAGTGCATACAAGTGATTAACTCTTCTCATCGTTTATCAAGTGGTTTTCTCTACAATTCAATATTTCCTCCTTCGAGCATATTGGTTCTACAAGTTCTTTTAAAGCTGAAAACAAATTCAAGAGCTTTATTCAAGAGTTTTATTCAAGGGGGAGCGTCAAAAGACATGAAGACAAGCAACATCATTGCATTTCAAAGATTCTAAAGGAAGATAAGATCAAGACTTGAAGGTTTCAAGACCGATTTTTATTTATATATCTTTAGGGGGAGATTGTTAGGACCATAAATGTCCTACATATTAGAAAGATATATAAATAATTATATAGAGCTAAATTAGAGTTTAATTAATTAATTTGTAAAAGCCATTTGTGTTAAATGGGCTTTAGTGCCTAATGGGCTTAGGCCTTGTTTATCTAAGTCCTAAGTATATAAGGTTTCCTTAACCTTAGAATTAGGTTAGCGATTCATTATACAAGTTGAGAGCTTAATTGTTTAGAGAGAGATAGTTGATATTCATTCAAACCTTTGTAACTATCTTGATTTATGAATGTGAGAGGGATGACAAGTTGAAATTATCAATTGTTCTTGTTATTTCTCATTGAATCGTTGTAACCTGATCAATCTGGAACTCACAGGTAGGCATTAATTCTGGAATTCTTGAATTCTGTCCCATTATCACTTCTCAACTTTTGGATTTTAAGACCTAACAGAACATGTATCCTTTTCAACAAATTTATCAGAATTTTTGGGACATCAGATTTTACTCTGATGAACTCAACCCAAGTATATCTAGAGTATTCATCTATAAGAACAATAATATACTTTTTACCAGATAGACTTTGCATAGAAATTGGACCACAAAGATCCACATGAAGCATATTCAAAGGTCTAGGGAATTGTGATCACTTTTTGTTTTGTGTGAAGCTCTTTTCAGCTTACCCAATTCACATGCAGAACAAAGATGGTCTTTGTCAAATTTAAGTGAAGGCAGACCTTTAACTAAGTTTAGTTTCACGAGCTTGTCAAGGTTTGAAAAAATTAGGTGAGCAAATCTTTTATGCCAGAGCCAGGCATCTTCCTTATTCAAATAGACTAAAAAGAGTTTTTCTATCTTAGAACTTTGACTAGGATTAAAATTCATTTTGTAGAGATTGCCTTTTCTATCGGCTCTAAGAAGCTCTTGACCAGACTCAGAAAGTAACAAAGAACAATATTTCTTCTTAAAATTGACATAGAATCCATGATCACACAGTTGACTTATGCTAAGCAGATTATGATTTAAGCCTTCAACATAAGCAACTTTCGATACTGAAACACCACCATTATTTAAGACACCATAACCTCTAATATGTCCCTGTCCATCGCCTCCAAAGGTTACTGCACCTCCTATTTTGTCTTTGAATGAAGTCAACAGCTCCTTGTTGCCTGTCATATGCCTGGAACATCCTGAATCTAAGTACCAGATCTGCACATGAGGCTTCTGCAAGACAGATTAGTTCTTTTTAGATACCTATTTGTTGACTTTATTTTTATGTTGTATTCAAGATTACTTGCTTAAATTATAAAAGCCCAATTTGTATTTGTGGGCTTTAGTGGCTAATGGGCTTAGGCCTTAAAACCTAAGTATTTAATGTGTAATTTGTTAGAGTTTTAGGTTAAGCCTCAAAATCTCCTAGCCTTCATTTGAAAGAGTCAGACGTTGAGAGAGGGAGAGAGAGCTTCAATAGTAAGAGAATGTTCATCAATCCTATCTTGTAAACTTCTCTTTATCAGTCAATACAAAGATTATTGCTATTATTATTGTTACTTGTTGTATCTGGGATCCTACAATTGGTATCAGAGCCAAACAGATTCGAATTTGTTCTTCAATCCATTGATTTTTATCAATTTTTGAGAGATTATTGTGTTTTTTGAGCAAAGTTGAGAGTTCTTCAAGTTCTTCATCTTTTTGGTTGGTTTTGGCCATTAGAGTTCTTCTACTGGTTTAGAATCGATCAAGGGTTGTTAGTAGATAATACCTGAGTGTTTTATTCCGCAAAATCACTAGGTTTGTAGCTCAGTTTGTGCATTCACTCAATTTTCGGAGTTTTAAACTTTTATTTTTCTACACTCTATTTTCCTTCGAAACCCCATTTTCTATTGGTTTTTGGACAAAACTCGAAGAATTAAAGTTGTCCAGAATATCCACGTGCACCTACCTACCAAATTTCAGCTAAATCCGATAAGATTTGAAAATTTGACTCAAGTGCACAAATTCTACTTCTCACGAAGTATCTGTTAACGATCCGACATTTTTTTAAATTTTCAAGTAACAATATGTCAAGACTAAGATTTAGTGCTAATGCTGATGCTCATTATTATTCTAAGCTCAGTACTAATTTTCGCAAGATAATTCCTACTCTTGAGAAAGAACTAGAAGAAAGGAACAAGAGCATTCTTATTGATTCAGATAAGATTGCTAAGCTTGAAGAATCAGGTAAACTCCTAAACTGTGAAAATCTTGAACTAAAAAGGAATTTATCTTAGTCTGAACAAGAGAAGAAAAGACTTGAACTTAAATGTTTAAATTTTTCTAATCTAATTTCTAATTTTGAAAAGCTTGTAATTTGTGAAAAAGAGAACTTTGAAAATGAAAGAAAATCTTTTGAAACAAAGTTTGTTAAGCTTTCTAACAAATTATATGATTTAGAAAAGACTCTTGAAAAAGAGAGGAAAAAGTCAGATCTTGAAAGAAAAGAGTTTGAGAAGAAGAAGATTGAAGGATTTCAAACAAAATGTTTGAAAGATGATTTTGAGAGAGAAAGAAAAGTTTTTAAACCTAAAATGTCCAAATTGACAAAAAGACTCTCTTTTTTGTCAACTAAGGTCGTGTTGGAGAAGAGGTATAAATATGATCTTCAAAAGATGTTTGATGAGAATTTAAAAGAAAATGATGTTTTAGCTACAAGGCTTAAGGAATTTGACTTAGCAAACTCTTGTGTTGATAATACATAAAATCTTGTTTTCAAAAGAGTGAAAATGGTTTGGAAAGTCAAAAGCTCTACTCCTGTAAAAAATGCTCTAAAGCCTTTTGTTTCTGTTTCATCTCATCACTCATATAACTGTAAATGCTTTAATTTTCTGTTTCAATTGAAGAACCATTTCTCTAATTCAAACTGTGTTCATAATGGGTCATTTCAAAAGGAAAATTCAAAGACCCATAGTATGAGATTTCATAGGGAGGAACCTGGCAAACCAGCAAAGACTGGCAAACCAGAGGACCTGAAGACAGCTCCAAATCCTAACAAAATAGGACCCATTTGAAAATGGGTACCAAAAGTTCTTTGATCTGACTTGCAGGTAAATGGACTCCTTAATACATCTGTTAAGGACTCACACTTCAGTGGATAATGGACTCTTAAACACTCAGTTTAAGACTCATCCTTCAAAGGCAATTTATTTATGTGCACAACAGTACAAAACTCAGTCTTAAATCAGATTTAATAACAGCATGTTGACAGATTTGCGATGTTGTAGTAAATTGATCATATCTCACTGATCAAGACACCAATTGATGCAATTCAAAAGGCCCTGAATTTAAAACACATTGGTGAACAGCTTTCGTGTTTTGAGAATTCAGAGATTCGAAATTTAGAAGGGTCATATGCATCGTTGAAGTAGACAACAGTGTGCTGATACAAAGCTATTGGACAGATCTGCGCGACTGTGGTAAATCAACCATATATTTTTCATCCGAGCTCCAAAAGAGGTGATTCTAGATGCTCTGAAAAGATAACAAACCAATGCACACTCTTTATTTTTTGAGTTTTTGTAAACTCCAGAGCTATTATGGTCTAAATCAGTGTCAAAGTTAGTGTAACATTTCTGTTAAGCTGCTGCCGAGCCGCGACCAAACCTCTGCTTGTCGTGACCAAACATCTGCCGAGCAGCGACCAACCTCTGCCGATCAGCGACCAACCTCTGCCGAGCAGTGACCAACCTTTGCCGAGCCGCGACCAGACCGTTGTCATGCCTTGCCAAGGCTTGCCAAACCTCTGCCGAGCCTTTGTCAAGCGTCTGTCAAGCCGTGATCATTCTTTGTCGACCACTCAGACCAACTTCTGGCGACAACACAAGCTTTGGCTCAGACTTTTGTGACCACCCTCTATGTTACTGTTCACCACAAAGCCTCTGTGAAATCTGACAGAGCCTCTGTGAACTGAACCTCTGCGACTGAACCTCAGAGCCAGTAGTCCAACTTCTTAGTACTTGCTGTCAGCTTTGCGCACCTGTCGTATTCTCAACAGAACTCCCTCCTCGAAGCTCCAAATTTGATGAGTCCAGATGCGTTGGATTCCTAAGACACAGATGAACAATTTTCGTGTTTTGAGATTGATCTGAATCAGTATTTTTCTTGGTCAGAATCTCTTCTAAAGTCAGTATACATCTGTTGGACAGAATGTTGTGTTTCACTAAAATCATCATCAAAGCTCTATGGAGTTTTCAGAGACTCAAAAGATCAGAAGCAGTCTTGAAGATCAAAGTTCATGCAGATCACAAAGAAGACCTCTGCCAGCACTTGATCAACCTCTATCGACACGAGACCAGCTTCTGTCGACACGAGATCAGCCTATGTCGGCACTGCGATCAACCTCTGTCGCACCCTCTGCCAGTACCTCAGATATGGTAGTTCAGAGTTTTTACTGGTATTTCTAAACTCTGACCCCCTGCACTTTTTTTATTTTGATTTATCAGTGCTTTTGGATATTCCTAACAAATGAGGAATCATCAAAGATGATTACCAACACCTTTTGATTTTTACAGGATATATGATTTCAAATTAAGCTTAAATGAGATTTAATGCTCAATTTGAGGGAAAGAATGCCAATCTGACCATGTACATCCAAAGGTAAATTTCTAAATCTTTAGACTCATTTTTAAAGAAGACTGACTTTAAAATGATAAAACCTTTCTAAAATGGTCAAACCACTTCTAGATGGTAAATGCTTTTTTCTGATATAGAAGTTGGATTTTAAATGCTTTTCTGAGACTAAAAATAGTCAGTGTGTGGAACAATACAATCTTTAGGACAACAATTTCATGGGATCATTGTGTGAGCTTTATAGTACTTCTATGGATCACTTAAACCTGTGTTTCCTACCTAAGAAGTAAACCTTGAGTGTTTAAGAGGTGAAGGATCTACATCAAAGAGTGGGGGAGATAACTCATCTGAGTTTTTCTCATTGTGCTTAAGAGGTAAAAATTGAAAAGAGAGTTTGGTTAGATGTGAGCTACATGATAAAAAGAAAGAGAGTGTGAGAACAGAGTCAAAAGAATTATATAACTATGCACTAACTTTTTCTGAGCCGGGCAAGCCACATTACTAATTTATCACGATTCTTTGGTGATTATCATTGAAACAGGCAGTGAGCCCATGCCAACTCTTGACTCAACCCCACTAGCTACTCATTTTTTTCTCAACAAAGAAATGTTTCATTTTCCACGGGGAAGCAACATATATGCCATCTGATCTTTATTTGGAAGGTTGGATATTGAAAAGAAGGAAATCTGCCCCACCTTCACACTTCATTCATGCATATTGAGTCTGTGGAAACCTGTTATGTCCAAACAAGTTTACACACTTTTGAGCCCAACATATCATATACATTTTGTTCCACACAATATCATGAATCTTTGTGATTCCCCATGCATATCTATGTGATATTGCCAGAACAGTTTGAGAAGTTTAATTTTTATAATTTTACTTCTATGATAACTGGAAGTCCTATCAGAGCTTCATATTTCTCAACTCTGGACATAGGCCACACAATTATTTTAATTGTTGTGATAGCAGTGGCTATGTGCTTTTGTGTTAGATGATTACCCCTGGTTACTTGTTCTTTAATGTAGATTATCATGAGTCGAATGTGTTCGCTACTTTTCATCTCCTAGCTGTTTATCTACCATCGGTTATTACTCAAACTGGTTATACAAGATTCCGCACATCAAATTGTTCTCTGATTGTTTGAGTTTAATCTTTGGGAGACAACCGAGATCAAAAAGGTAAAGCAACAGTCAAGGGGGAGTATGCAACGATAAAGGGGGAGTTAAAGAATGAATTGAAGCAACTGACTTTGTGGAAGATCGGTCTAAGGAAGGAATCCTCTGGCATCCCAAAGATAAGAGCAGAAGACTTAAATCTTCTATTTGAAGAGATGTTCCATGATGATATTGATCCCTCTGCTGGACCCGTCAGAGCCTCTGGAGAAACATCTTCTAACAACCAGACTGAGTCAGGTATATCTCTAACTGAAAGAAATGCTAGGATAGAAGAACACACAATATCAAATAAGTAATGAAGATGACAGATAAATATCTCAAAGGTTACTATATTTGATATTATCAAGAACACCAAGAACATAACAAGGAATCTGCTGGTGTGTGTGTTTGTGCGTAGCTTAATATCTGATTCTTGTTCTTGTATATAGAAGAACTCAACACGAGTCTTCTATTTATACTACTTCAAAGGGGACATACTTTAGACAATAAGGACTGATCTACAGTAGACAGGATTGTGTGAACAGTAGCAGGTACGATGTTCATTTAATGCGCATGTTCCATCTTTGACAGAGCCCTATCAGAGTTTGACACATGGAGTTTATGTCAGGACACGCTTTGTACAAGTGAATGAACGGATCCTGGAACAGTAGAAAGATATTTGTTGATTTCTTCTAAGTCTTTAGTATACCGCAGAGGCTCTGTCAAAGGTGACAGAGGTTCTGCGGCTCGATTCTCTGTGAGCAGTCTTCTGTCGATTCTTGTCTTCGGTCTTCTGGTGTCTCGGTAGAGCCTCTGTTGGAGGCTTCTATACTTGGCCTATTTTTCACTACTTATACAAACAGAAAGATTGGAGCTAACAATCTCCCCCTAAGTAGTGAAAAATGAAAATTTGAAAAGTACATGGATTTTTAGGCTAAGTACATACTAAGAACAGTTTTCTTTTCACATTTGATTATGCTAGAAGAATTTACATATGATTGTATTTGAAAAGAAAAATTATAGAGGATTTGTTTGATTGACTCAGACGTTGGCATCTTTGAAGTCGTTATAACTTCTGCGGTCGAGTCCTTCCTTTATAAGCTCGTGATAGAAACTGATGCAGAGTTTTCTGAAGTTGATTGTTGCATCGATGATCTCAATCAGTCTGTCGGCCAGGCTTTGATCCATGAGCTCTGTTCCTCTGTGCTTTACTAGGAACGCTCTGAACTCTGTCAAAGTACTTGTTGCGTACTTCTGACAGTCCATCTCTACGAACAATCTTGATCTTCCCGTAGGATCTTGAAACACTAACCCGACCCTTGGTGATGTGATGATTGAGTTTGGTACAGTAGAGGGAGGGCAGTAGTCTTCTGGCGGTTGAACAACCAAGTTCTTCACTCCAAGGTCTCTAGCTAGTTTGAAATCAACCATGTTGTATAGCAGAAGCTTCTCGCATATGGCCTTTCTGATCACCCTATAGGCTCTGTGAACTGGATCGGTTGTGAAGTTCTTTTTCGTCCAGTCCAGAAGATCAGGTAGGTCATAAGGATTTAGATTCCTAAGATCCGCATCAGAGAATTGGTTCTCGGATTTGTCCTCTCCTTTGACCTTGTAGATGTTGTAAGAGACCTTAGGCCAGGTTCTGGTTTTAGAGAACTTACAGTAAATGACCTTGATGATTTTGGAGTATGAGAAGACTTCGTGTTTTGGCTTGGGATTTGTTCTGGTGAAGAGGTTTTCAAGGTCAGCACAGAAATTAGGATCTTGAATGGTTGGTGCCGTTTGATCTATGCTCATTCTGCTGTATAGGTACCTGTATACCACCTCTTCCATTTGTGGTGGTGGTGGTTGAGGCAAGGTTTTGCGTAGAGCATCTAATTTGTTCTTGACTTCTGCCACATGATCTTCTATAGGAGGTGCCTTCGGATCCAGAACAGGAATGTTTGACAGAGGTGTAGCGCTGAAAGCCCAGTCTTCTTCTTCAGGCTTTGGTGTTATCTACGCATCAAAAGAGCTCTTTATCAGTTTTTCTGTCGAAGGTTGATGCTTTGGCTTTTTCTTTTGTGGTTCTTCTGTCATAATCCCTTTACCTTTGTCTTTCGTCGTTGGTTTATCTGCTTGTAGAGATGGGGTATCCTCTGTGGGCTTTGGCTGTTGGGCTTCAGAGGGTTTGGTTGTAGGAGGTTCTATGGGGGTTGCCTCTGTTGGGGTTGACACTTGAGTTTCAGAGGGCTTGGTTGGTGATGTGGGTTTTGTTGGAGAGGCTTCAGGTGTTTTGGTCAGATATTTTCTCTGTTTTTGAGCAATGGTTTTGATTCTTGGGTTGGTTTTAGGTGTTGGGGAAGGTAGTTCTTCTTTAGAGGATGTCAGAATTTGGAAATTTTCTTGGGTTTGGACATCTTCTCCGAATATAGAGGGGATTTCCACAGATGTGGTTATTGCCTTTGTGGACTGTTGTTGTTTTCCTCCTTGGGTTTGAGTTGGAGGTACTTGAGATATAGGTTCTGTGGATACCGGTGGAGCTTGTATACCTTTGCTTGCAGCTTTTCCCTTTGTTTCTCCCCCTCAGGATGATCTGGTGGACTATCAGAGTCATCACCAGAGTCATCCTGACCCTTTTCTGAAGTACCCTCTGTTCTGCACGAAGCTTTAGTTTTCTTTGGCGGAACAGCTCCTGCAGCGATCATCTTGGCTCATAAATCATCACAGAGGCCGAGGAGTGTTTGAACCTCTGCTTCTGTGTTGAAGTGCATTCTGCCGACGCTCTTCTGGAAGTCTTTAACATAATTTGCGTTGGCGGCAGTGAAGGCGACTATTACTTCTGTGGCTTTATTAATTACCCCTTGCCCAAGCTCTGTCAGCTGAGCTCTAGTCATGTAGTCAGAAGGCTTCATAGCCAGAGTTTCTTGCAGAGTCTTCTCCTGAACTTGTTCTAATGCCCTCTTTAGATCTTCAGGTGTAAGGCCCTTAGAAGCGGAGGATTGCTCTTTCAGCTTTTGAAGGAAATGCTTGACAGACTCTTTGAAGGCAGAGGTAGCGGCTTTTCCGAATTCAGTAGCTGCAGAAGTAGCAGTGGTGGTAGCAGTTGAGTTCATCTGGGTTACGGCATTTTGCACCTCTGTGGACAGGTTGTCCATTTTGGTGTTCAGATTAAGGATTGCCCTGGATGTTGTTTCTGAAAAAGATTTGAAAGAGCTTTGCAACTCCTTCAATGTATTTTCCACAGAGGTGACAAGGGTTTGGAACTCATCCCTTGATACATGTGAACTAGTTGTAACCTCTGGGGGAATACATTCTTCCCCAGAGTGAGTCTCTGTTCCTGAGACACCTTTTTTCGCCCTTGTTTTTATGTTGGGGGCGGAAGGATTTCCTTCTAATCCTTGAGAAGAAACTTTTGGAGTTTCAGTCTCTATAGAAGTTCTGTCAAGGACATTGTCTTGATCCACTCCAGAGGTGGGTACAAGGTTATCCTTGAGTTGACTTGGGGATTTGTCTAGAATCCCTTCGTTTGTGTGCATTCTAATCTCCTCTGAAGAGATGTTTGGGCCTAGGTGTGTGCGTGTAACAGAGGAAACAAATTCCTCTGTGGGGATGTCTGATGTGATGTGGGGCAATTGATCACTAACTAAGGGCAAATCCTTTAGAGAGGATTCCCCTGGTATAGTTTCCCCGGTTTCTAATGGTACAGAGGATGAAAGAATTTCCTCTGTCCGGATGGTTTGGGTTGGGGTCGAGTTGTGCTGCTCTTTTTCAATATTGCCCTCTACCACTAGACTGGCGGCAATAGAATTGTGGGTTGTACTGGGAGTTGGTTTTGGTTGTGTGCCTCTACTATTCCAGGCATCTTTTCTTGCTTCTGCTTCTGTAAAGCATCCAAGCACTTCTTCTTCCTCTATGGTCTCAACCTCTGTTGCTACCCTATGGCTTGGTGTTTCATCCCTGACTTCTGGGATTTTCCGTAGATCATCATAGCAAGAGTGAGTCCCAACTAGTTGCATGATATGTGGATGATAAAGACCTTTTCGTATTTGGTCTGCTTCCTCTTCATCAGAATCTACTTCTGAGACTTCTACCCTAGTCTCCCTAGATTCAACTATCTCCTCTGTGTGACCTCCTAGCATGGTGTCCATGTGATGGGCTTCTGCAGCTACCTCTTCCTCTGGGCTTGCCCTTTGTACATCAAATTCTAGTTGGAGAAAAGGGTTTTATAGTACCTCTGGTGTCTTACCATGAACATTTTGTGACGTTTGATCATCTTCTTCTAGATCATAAGAGATTCTGAAGTCTGCTTCTTCTATAGAGCCATGGGAGAGGGGTTCTGCAGTCCATCCAGAAGTGTCAAGAGTGTTGGCAAACTCAGGGCGTTGGAGGAAGTCAGAGAAATTTCTGTGATGTGCATAGTTTAGGGGATTGGGGGATTGCAGAGGTGATTGGTGAACTTCTTCTTCTATCACATCATCCTCTGGTATAGTTTCCATAGGAGACAGGGGTTTCCCGGTTTTCTTCTTGCTCTTCCTCCTCTTGGGTTTGGGTGCTTTCTCCTCGGAAGACTTGTGTTTTCTCTTCTTTTTGTGTTTTGGAGGAGAGGGAGGTGCAGAAGATCCAACCTCTGTTGCATGATGTGGAGACTCTTGTGTTTGAGCATCAGAAGTAGAGGTGCCCTCTGTGGTTTTCCTCTTGTGAGTTTTCTTTTTAGTAGAGGCAGAGGGTTTACTCTTCTTAGCAGAAGGAATGATGGCTTCTCTTTGTGCAAGGAATCTGGGTTGAACTTCTTCATGCTTCTGAAAAGCCGCTGCCCATTCTTCATCTGTCAATGTTTCAACTACCTCTGTTCCTATGGGGACTCCTAGACGCGGGGGTGTCATAGGACTTGGGTCTGGAGGCCTATGATCGTGTGTGTATTCTAACCTAAGAGTTTCCTTCCTTGCATATCCCAGAAGTTTGTTTGGCAGAGGTCTGCAGAAAGGGTAACCATCTTCATGCTCTGTTGGGGTGTTTTTTATCATGGCCTATATTTTGATCGTTGGTCCCTCCATAGGCCATTTTTCGAGTAGGAGCAGAGGTTCTAACAGAACACCTATTATTCGTTGAAATTGCAGAGGAGGCAGAGCTTCTGTCTTCTTTCCCTTTTTCTTCTGGAAAGTGATTTTTCTGTCTATTGTGTTCACCATTTCCTGCATCATAAGTGTGGCGAAGTCCAGAGGTAGGTCGTAGTAGACCCCGTACATTATGGCTAAGATCTGGTGTGAAGATTGATCTGGACTGCCCACTTTTCCTGTTAGGCACCTGTAAAGAATGGAAAATAGTGTATTCCACAGAGGTGGTAGTTTGCCTCTGCGGAAGTCATTTCTTTTTCTGAGTGGTAAGTTGTACCCCAACATTTCAACGAACCTGCAGAGCTCTTCGTCTGTGGGTTCCTCTGCATGGGCCTTTATCCCTAGAAGACATCTGGTTGGTAAACTGAACTCAAGTGAGAACATCGTTCTGTTGAACTTGAGTTCAAGGTGCACGGATTTACCTTGCTTGGAAATGTAGCCCTTTATCTGTCTATCCTCTGGATCAAATCTGCAACTTTGCCAGAATTAATTTAGGTATCTGGCAGGGATTTTGTCGACGGTTTTGGTTAGGAGAGGGTAGAGGATGTGGTTTTCCAAGATATGGAGAAGAATAGCATGAGCTTCCCCAAAAGCAATTTTAGATGGAACCAGATAGTGGTTATTTGGTTTTAAAGGTAGAACATTATCAAAATGTTCATGTTCTAAGAAATTTTGAAGGTGTGTGGTCGGAGCAAAGTTTGCTTCGTCGTCGGAGTTGTCCTTTTCCAAGTCTCTGGCTATCGCTGGGTTTTCAGAGTGTTCAGAGTGTTCAGGGAAGTTCGCCGGAGAGTGAGCAGGGGAGTTTTCCTGAGCGTGAGAAGTGGAAGCCATTTCTTGGATAAGAAAAAGATGAATAATGAAGAATTTGCAGGTTTTTGCACAAGTTCGCCGGAAAAGAAAGTGTAAGTTCGTAAAGTTTTTAGTGTAGAAATTGCATTCACAGAGGTTCTGAAGCTCTGTCAGAGCCAGCAGAAGCTCTATGAGTTGAAATTTCTCATAACTAAAAATTTATGAAACTTTTTGATCATCCAAAGTTTTAATTGTTTCTAACAATGTTTTTAGGACCAAATTGAAAGTTGATGTCCTAGAAAATTGTTTGTGAAAAAGTTTTGTGCGAGTATCTCTTATAGTTGCCTAGGTTAATCAACAGAGATTCTTGTGAAGGAATGGGCTCTGTGACTAACTTTCAGTGTCTTTATGCATGCAACTGTACAAGAGAACTATGTAGAGGACTTTCAAGATGATTCGATAGAGTTTCCATTATTAACTTGCGATCATAGAGCTTTTCTCTAGTAGAGCCTCTGTTGAGCTCAGTAGAGGCTCTATGACCTTAAATTTCTAATAACGGGAAGCTCATAAAACTTTTTGTTCATTTAAACTTTGAGATGTCTTTTGAAGTGTTTCTAGAACATATTTGGAAATTTGTATCCTATAAAACTATTTTCGAAAATGATTTTGTGTGAGTAGTCTTTAAATACCTTGGTTATTTAGCAAAAGTTTTGTGATATTTTGAACTTTCTGACTGAAGACCTTCTTTATGACATTCAAGATGATTGATCGAGTTCCTGTATGATATTGGCAGTATTGGAGGATCTGTCTTACAGAAGCTCTGTTGAGCTCATCAGAGGCTCTGGAACCTTAAATTTCTCATAAAGGACGGTTCATCAAGTGTTTTGATTATTTCTTGTTTGGAATGTCATAAGCAAGGTTTCTAGGACATGTTTGAAAGTTTGTGTCCTAGAAAACTATTTTCAAGAAGGATTTGTACGAGATACTTAATTTTTGACTCTTCTGACCTTGGTTAAATACCTGACTCCTGTGGTTGTTGTTGATCACAATTCTTCTTTGGCTCCCCCTTGATTTGACAACTTCTGTAAATCAATTCAAGGTCTCCTTCTGCTCCCCCTTGACCTATGCTTGGATCAAATGAGATATGTTTTGCATAGAACATAGGTCAAGTTCAATAGAGGTTCTGTGTAGGCTGTCAGAGTTTCTGAGCAGACCCACAGAAGCTCTGTGAAATTTTAGAACCTTTTATGATGGATAATTTACATACAGAAATAAATCAGACAACAAAAACAATAAAAACAATATATTTACATATTTATATAGGATAGAATTATACTTACAGAGGTTTTAACTAATGTTAATCATTCCCAACTTACCCACCAAGAAAAGGATTCTTTTCTCATCTAGTGCTTTGGTGAATAAGTCTGCAAGCTGGTATTCTGTAGACCCGAAATGCATTTCTATTGTGCCATATTCAACATGATGCTTCAAAAAGTGGTAACGGATGTCGATATGCTTTGTTTTTTAGTGCTGTACTGGATTGGCAGAGATAGCTATGGCGCTCTTTGAGTCACAGAAGATAGGTATCTTATATATGTTGTGACCATAGTCTTTTAGCTGAGTTTTCATCCACAGAACTTGGGAGCAACAGCTAGCAGCAGCAACGTATTCAGCTTCTGCCGTAGATGTCGATACACAATTCTGTTTCTTAGAAGTCCAGCTAACTAATTTCCCACATAGGAATTGACAACTCGCAGAGGTACTCTTTCTGTCGAGTTTGCAGCCTCCATAGTCTGAATCTGTATAAGCTTTAAGACCAAAACCAGAGTTCTTCGGATACCAGAGGCCAAGATTTTTGGTCCCTTTGAGGTATCTGAAGATCCTCTTTACAGCAATATAATGGGATTCCTTCGGGTTAGCTTGATATCTTGCACAGAGGCAAGTGGCATGCATTATGTCAGGTCTACATGCTGTTAAGTATAACAGAGACCCAATCATACCTCTGTAGAGCTTGCACTCTACAGATTTATCATTTGGATCTGAGTATAACTTATTTCCAGTGGCCATTGGGGTCTTCATTACAGAGGCATCAGAGAGACTAAATTTTGGAAGCATGTCAGAGACATATTTTGCTTGATTTATGAAAATTCCTTCTGATGATTGTTTTACTTGGAGTCCGAGGAAGAAAGTTAATTCTCCCATCATACTCATTTCAAACTCACTCTGCAAGAGTTTTTCGAAATCTTTGCACTGTTGTGCATTTGTAGACCCAAAAATAATGTCGTCCACATATATTTGTACAAGCATAATTTCATCACCTTTCCTTTTATAAAACAAAGTTGTATCGATCGTACCTCTGTCATAGTTGTTATCGAGAAGAAAGGTTGAGAGTCTTTCGTACCATGCTCTTGGAGCTTGTTTCAGTCCATACAGAGCTTTGTCAAGGTAATACACGTATTTTGGGTACTTGGAGCTTTCAAACCCTGGTGGCTGCTGGACATAGACTTCTTCTTGGATTTCGCCATTTAGAAAGGCCGATTTTACATCCATTTGAAATACTTTGAAACCTCTGTGGGCTGCAAAGGCTAAAAATATTCTTATAGACTCGAGCCGTGCGACAGGGGCAAAAGTTTCATCGTAATCTATGCCTTCTTCTTGGCGATATCCTTTGGCTACCAATCTTGCTTTGTTTCTGATAACCACCACATCCTCATCCTTTTTGTTTCTGAAGACCCATTTTGTCCTTATAGCTTGTTTTCCTCGTGGCAGAGGAACTAGGGTCCAAACTTTGTTTCGTTCAAACTGTAGAAGCTCTTCTTGCATAGCATCTACCCAGTTTGGGTCGTCAACGACTTCAGAGATTCTTTTTGGCTCGATCACACTAATAAAATTTGTAAAGAAACAAAAGTTAGCAGATGCTGATCTTATTTTTACCTTTTCAGAAGGATCGCCGATTATAAGGCTTGGAGGATGGCTTTTCGTCCATTGAGTTGTTCTTGGGAGATGGTCATCGTAGTCATCAAGTTGATCTACAGAGGTTGTGCTCTGCTGTTCCGGTTCACCTTCTGTTGTAGATGGTGCTTTTGTACTTGTGCTTGGTTTTTCTGCTTGTGGGATGATTGGAATGAGTGTTAGTATGTGTTCCTCTGAGGAAGTAGAGACTGAGTCATCGTGTTCCTCTGGTATTGGTTCCTCTGTAGTTGTTGGAGTAGCTTCTGTGGTTGTATCCTTTATTGTATCACCTTCTGTTGGCTCCCCCTCGGCATTTGCATCTGTATGATTAACAGAAGAAGATGAAGTACTTAAGGGACCAGTTAGAGATATACCTGTCTCGATTTGGCTTACAGAAGATGATCCTCCAGAGGATCTGACGGTTCCAACAGAGGGATCAATGTCATCATGGAACATCTCTTGAAATAGAAGATTTAAGTCTTCTTCTCTTGTTTTTGAGATGCCAGAGGATTCCCCTTTTAGCCCGAGTTCTGAACTGATTTGTTCAGAAGTCATTTGGAAGGAGTCGTCAAAAGATACGTTGATACTTTCTATAATGGTTCGTGATTTCAGAAGATAGACTCTGTAGGCCTTGGATACGGTAGAGTATCCAATGAAGTTGCCTTCATCAGCATTCACTTCAAACTTTCCTCTTGCTTCTCTGTCATTTAAGACCAAACATTTGCATCCAAATACATGGAAGAACTTGATGTTTGGTCTCCTTTTGTTGATCAAATGATAGGGTGTCTTGATGTGCCTTTTTACAATGGTTGACCGATTTTGGGTATAGCAAGCGGTCGATACTGGTTCTGCCCAAAATGTTATTGGTAATCCATATGCAGTCAGCATAGTTCTTGCATCCTCCACAAGCGTGCAGTTCTTACGTTCAACCACGCCATTCTGTTGTGGGGTGCGTGCAGCAGAGAAGTTCTGTGATATTCCTTCTTCTGTTAGATAGGCTTCAATGACAGAGTTTTTGAATTCTGTGCCATTGTCGCTTCTCAGTTTCTGAATCCTGCACTCATACAGAACTTGGATTCCTTTCATTAAATTTATCAGAATGTTTGGAACATCTGATTTCTTTCTGAAAAATTCAACCCATGTAAATCTTGAATACTCATCGATTAAAACAAGTATATATTTCTTGCCACCTAGGCTCTGTGTAGCGATTGGACCGCAGAGGTCAACATGAAGCTTATACAGAATCCTAGGGCAAGACACATCAGTTTTGCCTTTATGGGAAGCTCTTTTGAGTTTTCCCATTTCACAGGCAGAGCATAAATGATCTTTATTAAACTTAACATCTAGCAGACCTTTGACTAGATCAAGTTTTACAAGTTTATCTAGAGTATGAAAGTTTAAGTGACAGAACCTGTTATGCCATAACCAGGCTTCTTCGCTTTTGCATGTAACAAGGCAGAGTTTTTATTCCTTGTTCTTGGCACAGAATTTCATGAGATACAGATCACCTCTTCTTTCGGCTCGCAGAAGTTCGACTCCTGTGTCTTCACCTTGTAGAGAGCAGAAGGTTCTTTTGAACATCACATCGAAACCCGTATCGCAGAGTTGGCTTACACTTAGAAGATTGTGTTTAAGGCCATCCACATATGCAACTTTGCATACGGTTGTATTTTCCTTCTTTATGACTTCGTAGCCTTTAATGTACCCCTTTTTGTTGTCTCCAAAGGTCACAGATCCACCATCGTGTTTTTCTTTGTATGTGGATAGAAGACTTCTGTTGCCAGTCATGTGCCTCGAGCATCCGGAGTCTAGATACCAGATCGGCACATACTCCTTCTGCAAGACAATCAGAGAGTTTTAGGTACCCATATCCAAATGGGTCTAGTTTTGTTAGGGGTCTTCAAGTTTGCCTTAGCATTCTTGGTCTTTGTTTTAATTTCTGTTGAAGAACCATTTTGTTTCTTCTTACCCTTGAATTTAGCATTTTCTTTGGGTACAGAGAGGACACATTTTGGACTTGAGAAGTGTTGGCTTAATTGAAACATGAGATCAAAGCAATGACAGTATTGAATGTGCGAAGAGATTTGCTTAAACTTTTCATTAAAGACATTAAATGAGGGTACAGAGGCATTACAATTTATCCTAACATTCGACTTTCTATTACAAGAAGGTTTATGTAGGCTAGATTGTTGTTTGCAAAATCCTTTGTTGAGAGCGGCCTTCTGTGTACCCCTTCTGTGGTGAACTTCTGCAGATTTCACTGTTATAGAAGAAAACGATTTATTATTTTTGGTCCATTTACCCTTCTGTTGCCATGTTAATTTTTCTTTAACAGGTTTTAAGGGTTTCAAAATCTTTGAACTTGTTGGAGTTTTAGTGGACATTTCCTTCTTTAGTTTAAAATTCTCAAGCTCAATAGAGGTTTTGGCTTGTATACACATGTTCAGAAAGTCTGGACAGATAGGAACTTTTGTGATTTTCTCCTTGGGAGAAATAGCTCTGTTAAGAACTTCTGAGGATGGTTTAAAATCCTCTGTGTCACGAGGTACTATCTCTGACTTGGAGTCAGTCTCAGATTCGTCAGAGGATGAGTCGTCCTCATAAACAGAGGTTGAGTCACTTGGTTCTCTTTCGACAGAGGCTGGACATTCAGAGCATGTGCCATACTCACTTTCTTCATTTTCTGTGGCACTATCTTCTAAGTCAACAGAAGTATCTGTTAAGTCTTCTTCAGAGACATTTTGATTATTGGAAGGTGTACAGAGGTTTTCTTCAGAGATATCAAAATTCTCTTTTGTAAGGTTCGGCTTGAACTCAGGTGCCTCTGCTGATAACTTCTTTTCAGAATTCATCATGTAGACAAATGCAACTTGAGTTTGAGTCTTGGGGTCACCAAACTTGAAGATTCCTATCTGATCTTGAGTTTTCAGATACTTCTTAGGTTTGGATTCTCTTTTGACAGAGATTGAAGGTGACAAGTCTGTGTTTTCAAACCACACATTTGTCATCTTTAGAGGTTTCCTCTTGTGAGGTTCCCCAGAGACTTTTTGCCGTTTACTTACAGAGAGTAGATTTGGAAATCCAGGTTTTCTTGTATCTCCTATATGAAATAGAGAAGACAGAGATTTGTCTCTTTTGTTTCCTGTATATGGATCTATATCACAGAAGCCAATTCCCCGTCTCCCTATTTGTGTATTGATTTTCTCGTACACCTTCTGTGCATCTTGAAATTTTTTAGTTAAAAGATCTCTTCTGAGTAAATGTTGACAGATGACTTCTCTTTCCTTTTGAAAATAATGTTTCAGAGCTAGGATGTTCATTCTGTCACACTCAACGTCCATAAGTTCTTTCGATTTTGTTTTTAAAGAAGAATTAAGTTCAGAAATCTTTTCTTTTAAAGGATTTAATTTTTTGTTCCAGTTTGTTTCAATTTCTTCTTTTTCTAGAAAATTTTTGGCTTTTTCTTGAGTGAGAAGTCTAGCTTCTCTCTCATAGAAGGTGAGCTTTTTCTGAACACTTTCGCATGTCTGTTTAAGTTCAGTGTATTCAATGTTAAGTTTAAGCAAATCAGCTTTTGTTGTATTAGAGTTAGAGTTAGAAGTGGATACCTCACTATCAGAGCCAGAGCTGACTTCTGCCATGCCACAGAATAGGGCGTTTTATGTTTCTCCTCCTTCAGAGGATGTATCTGATAGCCAGTTTTCTTGATTCACCATTAAGGATTTCTGAGCATAGTATTCAGCTTTCTTTTTGTAGAAAGAAGCATCCCTCTGAGGGCGATTTGATTAGCTCCTGCATTCGTTGGCGAAGTGACCTGGCTTTCCACAATTGTAACCGCCTTGGTTCTGTGGAACGTTTCCAGCTTTGTCGTCTGACCTCTGTCGGTCACGACTTCTTTCGGTTCTGCATTCATTTGCATAATGTCATGGCTTACCAAATTTGTAACACTCTTGATTCTATGGAGTGTTGCCAGTTTTATCGTCCGACCTCTGTCGGTCATTACCTCTGTCATTTCTATCATTTGACCTCTGTCGGTCACCACTTCTGTCGTCTCCTTCTCTTTCGTAGCGTTCATTACCAGTCTTCTTCTGGTATCCTCTACTGAATTCCCTAGTCGAGAGTGCTAATGATTTAGCTATCGAGGCCAGGGTTGCTTCTTCTTCTTCTTCTTCTTCCTTCTCTTCTTCACTATCAACTATCATGATTTTCTTCTTCTTCTCCTTCTTTTACTCTGCAGTTTTCTCTTTCTTTGGTTTCTCTTTACCCTCTGTAGTCTTACCGATTAGTGCAAGAGGTGCACTGAACTGGGCTTTTGTTTGTGCTACTTGAGGTTCTTGGGCTGCCAATGTTCCATAGAGGTCTGATAGGGTCCATAAATCTAAGTCTTGATTTGTTTGAAGAGACATAGATAACTGGAGCCATTCTCCATTTAGACTTTTAAGGAACATGACATTGTTTTCTTCAGAAGTTCTGTGGATTCCGAACTTCTTGCATTTGTTGATCAGCGAGTTGAACCGATCATATGTAGACTGCAGAGTTTCTGTCGGCAGAGCTTTAAATGCATAGTATTCGTTTATGTATTGAGCTCTGCGATTCTTCTGAGATTTGCCCCCCCCCCCCTTCTAGTTGTTTTTCCAGTTCCTTCCATAGATCATATGTAGATTCACATGCATATAGGGACTGGGAAAGGTCGTTGGGAATAGCCATGATCAGAAGTCTTTTTGTTTTCTGAGCCACTTCATATTTTGCCCAATCAGAATCGGACCACTTACCCTGAGCTTTTGGTTTTTCGTGTTCAGGGATTTCTGGTGTGTCGTCTGTGGAAGGAATACATGGTACTGTTATCATAGGAACAAAAGGAGGGTTACGGAGATAGTAAACGAGTTCTTTATCAGTACCCTCAAAGAAGTGAATCATACGTATCTTCCATTGAGGGTATTCGTCTCTAATAAGAGTGGGAGGTTTGGTTAAGGAACCAGCAGTGAAGAAGTTGTTTGTATGTGTCATTTTGAGAGAGAAAATATCCAGAAAATGAGATATGAACATCAAACTTTTTAGAGTAAGAAGTGGATGCTTCGTATGAAGTTTCTAAGTTTAACAGCTTTTCAACTTAGCACAAAAATGGTGTTTTAACCAGAATAACAGATTCTATAAGTTTATCAAAGTTCGAGAGAATCGAAAATGGCAGAAAAACAGAAACTGTTTGAATAATATGAGGAATATGTTAAAAATCCAAGTTTCTACCAAAGATCATTGTTTAGAGTGGCTCCCTTGATTTTAAAAATTAAGGTTTGCTCTGATACCAATTGTTGGTTCCTTTTTGTTTAAACAATGATGATTTTTTCAGTCTAGTTCAGATAGGTTTATATTGTGGAAGCGTAATTGATGAACTGAAAGAAATGCTAAGATAGAAGAACACACAATATCAAATAAGTAACGAAGATGACAGATAAATATCTCAAAGGTTACTGTATTTGATATTATCAAGAATACCAAGAACATAACAAGGAATATGCTGGTGTGTGTGTTTGTGCGTAGCTGAATATCTGATTCTTGTTCTTGTATATAGAAGAACTCAACATGAGTCTTCTATTTATACTACTTCAAAGGGGACATACTTTAGACAATAAGGACTGATCTACAGTAGACAGGATTGCGTGAACAGTAGCAGGTACGATGTTCATTTAATGCGCATGTTCCATCTTCGACAGAGCCCTATCAGAGTTTGACACGTGGAGTTTATGTCAGGGCACACTTTGTACAAGTGGATGAACGGATCCTGGAACAGTAGAAAGATATTTGTTTATTTCTTCTAAGTCTTTAGTATACCGCAGAGGCACTGTCAAAGGTGACAGAGGTTCTGCGGCTCGGTCCTCTGTGAGCAGTCTTCTGTCGATTCTTGTCTTCGGTCTTCTGGTGTCTCGGCAGAGCCTCTGTTGGAGGCTTCTATACTTGGCCTATTTTTTTACTACTTTTACAAACAGAAAGATTGGAGCTAACATGGTCCATTAAATACTTCATCCTCTTTTGTGAATCATACAGATGCACGCGCTGAGGGGGAGCGAACAGAAGATGATACGACCAAAGACTCAACAACAGAGGCTCCGGAAATACCAACTCCAGCGACTATAGAGGAACCAATACCAGAGGAAAATGAGGATTCAGTCTCAACTTCCTCAGAAGAGATTCCAACTATCATTCCAATAATCCCACAAGCTGAAGAACCAACTTCGAGCTCTGAAGTGCCATCTACTACAGAAGGTGTACCAGAATCACAGGGTGCACCTACAGAAGTTCAACTAGATGACTCAAATGACCATCTTCCATGAACAACACAGTGGACGAAAAGATATCCTCTCATAATCGGCGACCCTTCTGAAAAGGTCAAGACAAGATCAGCCACTGCTAATTTTTGTTTCTTTACAAATTTCATCAGTATGATCGAGCCAAAAAGAATCTCTAAAGCCATAGATGATCCAAAATGGGTAGATGCTATGCAAGAAGAGCTTCTATAGTTTGAAAGAACCAAGGTATGGACCCTAGTACCTCTGCCACGAGGAAAACAAGCAATAGGGAAAAAATAGGTCTTCAGAAACAAGAAGGACGAGGATGGGGTGGTCATTAGAAACAAAGCGAGATTGGTGGCCAAGGGATATCGCCAAGAAGAAGGAATTGATTACGATGAAACTTTTGCCCCTGTCGCACGGCTCGAAGCTATAAGAATCTTCTTAGCCTTCGCAGCCCACAGAGGCTTCAAACTTTTTCAAATGGATGTAAAATTTTCCTTTCTAAATGGTGAAATCCAAGAAGAAGTATATGTCCAGCAGCCACCAGGGTTTGAAAGTTCCAAGTACCCAAAATACGTGTACTACCTCGACAAAGATCTGTATGGACTGAAACAAGCTCCAAGAGCATGGTACGAAAGACTTTCAACCTTTCTTCTCAATAATGAATTCGACAGAGGTACAACCGATACTACTTTGTTTTACAAACGAAAAAGTGACGAGATTCTGCTTGTACAGATCTATGTGGATGACATTATTTTTGGGTCTACAAATGCACAACAGTGCAAAGATTTTGAAAAACTCATGCATAGTGAGTTTGAAATGAGTATGATGGGAGAATTAAACTTCTTCCTCGGACTCCAAGTAAAACAATCATCAGAGGGAATTTTTATAAATCAAGCTAAATATGTCTCTGACATACTTTCAAAATTCTGTCTCTCTGATGCCTCTGTCATGAATACCCCAATGGCCACTGGAAATAAGTTATTCTCAGATCCAAATGGAAAATATGTAGAGTGCAAGCTCTATAGAGGCATGATTGGGTCTCTGTTATACTTAACGGCAAGTAGGCCTGATATAATGTATGCCACATGCCTCTGTGCAAGATATCAAGCTAACCCAAAGGAATCCCACTATATTGCTGTAAAGAGAATTTTCAGATACCTTAAAGGAACCAAAAATCTCGGGCTCTGGTATCCGAAGAACTCTGGCGTTGGTCTAAAGGCATACACAGATTCAGATTATGGAGGATTCATGCTTGATCGAAAAAGCACCTCTGGGAGTTGTCAATTCCTGGGAGGCAAATTAGTCAGTTGGACTTCGAAGAAGCAGAACTGTGTGTCCACATCTACAGTAGAAGCTGAATATGTTGCTGCTGCTAGCTGTTGCTCCTAAGTTCTGTGGATGAAAACTCAGCTAAAGGACTATGGCCACAACAAATACAAGATACCCATCTTCTGTGATTCTAAAAGTGCCATAGCCATCTCTGCCAATCCAGTTCAACACTAAAAAACAAAGCATATCGATATCCGTTACCACTTTCTGAAGCATCATGTTGAACATGGCACAATCGAAATGCACTTTGTGTTCACTGAATATCAGCTTGCTGACTTATTCACCAAGGCACTTGATGAGAAAAGATTCCTTTTCTTGGTGGGTAAGTTGGGAATGATAAACATGAGTTGAATCCTCTGTAAGTTAGATTTGATCCTCTTGTAAATATGTATATATATTTAAAACTCTTCTGTATGTACATTCTTAATCATCAAAAGTTCTGTTACCAACAGAGCTTCCGTGGAATTACTTAGAGCCTCTGACAATCTCCACAGAACCTCTGATAAGATTGACCTATATCCTGTGCACTACTTATCTCATTTGATCCAAGCATAGGTCATGGGGGAGAAGAAGGAGACCTTGAACTGATCTACAGAGGTTGATCATTCAAGGGGAGTCAAAGAAGAGATGTCATCAATCAAATTCACAGAAGTAAAGGTCTTTGTCGAACAAGGAAGAGCCAAAAGGTAAGTATCTCGTACAAATCCTTTTTGAAAAACAATTTTCTAGGACATCAATTTCCAAATACGTCCTAGAAACACTGTTTAAGACATTCCAAACAAGTAATGATCAAAAAGATTTTCGAGCCTTCCGTTATGAGAAATTTGAGGTCATAGAGCCTCTACTAAGCTCAACAGAGCTTCTGTAAGCCGGATCCTCTATAAACCGCAAATTTAATACGGAAACTCTATCAATCAACTTCAATGTCTTAAAGAAGGTTTCTAGTCATAGAGTTCACTCCACCGCAGAACTTATGTTGACTAATCCAGGTATTCAAAGGCTACTCGCACAATACCTCTTTCCAAATAGTTTTTCTCGGACACTAATTTCCAAATATGTCCTAAAAACAATGTTTAAAACAAGTAAAACGTTGGATGATCAAAAAGTTTTCTAAATTTTTAGTTATGAGAAATTTTCACTCTCAGAGCCTCTGCTGGCTTTGACAGAGCCTCAAAGCCTCTGTAAATGAAAATTTTGTACTAAAAATCTATCGATCCTCTCCAATGATTTTTAAAACGTTTTTGGTAAAGGTGCAAGCATCAGAAGATATAAAAGGCAGGTTTCAGACCACAAAGCTCAATCCACTACAGAGCTTCTGTCGTTTCTGATACTTGACTTTTTAAGGAAATTCTATAACAGTACGGGTTATCTACTGCGAGTGACAGACCCCAGACAGAAGGATTGCCCACGCGCCAAGCATTAATGAGCCGCGCACGACGTCTAATCGTGCTCTGACACATCCGACGTGGCAGATTTTTATTGGATCCCTCTGAAACGTCTCCCCAGCCGTAAAACTCGAGTGCGGACCCCAAATGTTTATTGAATTCTATCCGTTTCTACCCTCACTATATAACCCCGTTCCCATTCTTTCTTAAACCTTTTACGAATCTATATCCATCATCTTCTTCGGCGAACTGTGCAAATACCTGCAACTTCCCCATTCTACTCTATTCTTCAAGAAATCTCAAATGGCTTCTACTTTCAACGCTCCGGTGAACTCCCCATCTCATTCTGAGCACTCCCAGAATCCTGAAATAGCAAGAAATCTAGAACAGGGTAACTCCGGCGACACAGCAGATTTTGCTCCGACCCCCCATCTTCAAAACTTCATCGCACATGAACACTTTGAACGTGTTCTCCCCTTAAAACCCAATAACCAATACCTGGTTCCCTCCAAAACCGCTTTTGGGGAAGCACATGCCATCCTTCTTCACATTCTGGAAAATCATTATCTTTACCCCCTATTAACCAAAACTGTCCACAAAATTCCTGCCAGATATCTCAATCAATTCTGGCAAAGCAGCAGATTTGACCCAGAAGATAGACAGATAAAGGGCTACATCTCCAAACCAGACAAATCTGAGCACCTTGAACTCAAGTTCAACAGAACCATGTTCTCACTTGAGTTCAGTCTACCAACAAGAGGTCTTCTAGGGATAAAGGCATACGCAGAGGAACCCACAGACATAGAGCTCTGCAGGTTTGTTGAGATGTTAGTGTACAACACAACCCTAAGAAAAAGGAATGATGTCAGAAGAAATCGACTTCCCCCTTTATGGAATACCCTCTTCTCCATTCTCAACAGGTGCCTAACGGGAAAAGTGGGTAGTCCAGACCAGACTTCTCATCAAATCTTGGCCATTATGTACGGAGTGTACTATGATCTTCCTCTGGACTACGCCACACTCATGATGCAAGAAATGGTTAACACCATCGACCGAAGAATATCCTCCCAAAAGGCCAAAGGACGCTCTGCAGAAGCTCTACCTCCTCTGCAATATCAGCGTATTTTGGGTGTACTTCTAGAACCTCTGCTCCTTCTACAAACATGGACGATGGAGGGACCAACGGCCAGAATGTATGCTATGACAAAGAACTCCCCAACAGAGCACGAAGAAAAATACCCTTTCTGCAGGCCTCTGCCAACCGCACTTCTGGGATATGCAACAGATGAGACCCTTAAGTTAGAATATATACGCGATCATAGGACTCCAAAACCGAGTCCTGTGACACCCCCGCGTCTAGGAGTCCCTTTAGGAACTAGGGTTGTAGATAGGATGTCTGACGAAGAATGGGCAGTGGCCTTGGCTAAGCACGAACAGGTACAAGGGAACTTTCATGCTCTGAGAGATACAATTCTCTCCCCTGCTTCCAAGAGCAAATCCTCTGCCAAGAAGAAGAAGAAAGCTCACAGAAAAAGGAAAGCTACAGAAGGCTCCTCAACCAGTGCTGCTGAAACTCAACTGTCCCCTCCTCATGCAACAGAAGTTGGATCCTCTGCACCTCCCCCTCCTCCAAAAGACAAAAAGAAGAGAAAACATAAGTCTTCCGAGGAGGGTTCCCCAAAACCAAAGAAAAGGAGGAGCAAGATAAAATCCAAGAAACCTCACACTCCTCTGCAATCCATCGTAGAGGAATCAGAAACGGTCGAACAAACCCAAGACCAAACTATGCAATCACCTTCACCCATCAATTATGCAGAAGATCAGGGTGATTTTTCTGTCTTCCTCCAACAACCCAGGATTACACACTCTTTAGACCCTTCTGGATGGACCACAGAAGCCCTATCTCATCATTCAACAGAAGCCGCAGACTTCGGAATCTCTTTTGAGTTAGATGAAGATGACCATACCCCACAGAATATTCAGTCTGCGACTCCAGAAGTACTACACAACCCCTTCACCCAACCCGGATTTGATGTGCTCAGAGCAAGCCCGAAGGATCTGGCTAAAGTTACCACCAAAACCCGACCAGTCATAGTCTCAGAGGTAGATTCTGATGAAGAAGAAGATACCCAAGTAAACGAAGGACCTCTACATCCCCATGTACGGCAATTAATTGGCTCTCATCCAATATACGACTCCTTGGTCTCTGGGGCAGAAGCTGCAACAGAAGTTAGGGTAGAAGCAGTGGGCCGTAGGATAGAAAGAGAGGTTGAGACAATAGATGGTGATGTAGTGAAAGGATGCCCAACAGAGCAAGAATCCAGAACAGATGCCTGGAATAATATAGGCACACAACCCCAACCAACTCCCAGTGCAACCCACTCTTCTATTACCGCCAGTCTAGTGGAAGAAGGTAAAATTGAACAAGAGCAGCACAGCTCGACCCCACCCCAAACTGACCGGGCAGAGGAAATTCCTTCCACCTATGTGCCACTAATAGCCGGGGAAACCATTCCAGGGGAGTCCTCTCAAAAGGACTTACCTTTAAGTTTGTGATCCATCACCCCAGATCACAAAAGAAATCCCCACAAAGGAATTCATTTCCTCTGACACGCACACACGACTAAGTCCAAAAGGCTCTTCAGAGGAGCTTAGAGTGCACAAAGACGGAGAGACACTAGACAAGTCTCCGAGTCAACATAAGGATACTCTTGTACCCACCTCTGGAGTGGATCAAGACAATGTCCTTAAAAGAACCTCCATAGAGTCTGAGGCTGATAAAGCCTCTGCCCAAGGATTAGAAGGAAATCCTTCCGTCCTTAACGTCAATACAGGGACGAAAGAAGGTGTCCAAGGAACAGGGACTCACTCTGGGGAAGAATGTGTTCCCCAGAGGTTACACCAAGTTCACAAGTCTCAAGGGATGAGTTCCAAACCCTTGTCACCTTTGTGGACAATACGTTGAAGGAGTTGAAAAGATCCTTTGATTCTTTTGCATTACAACTTCTAATGCTCTCAATAATCTGAACACCAAAATGGACAACCTGTCCACAGAGGTGCAAAATGCCTTAGCCCAGATGAAGTCAACTGCTACAACCTCTGCCACCTCTGCTGCTGCTAACTTCGAGAAAGCTACTACCTCTGCTTTCCAAAGCTCTGTGAAAGCCCTACTTGAACAACTGAAGACGGCTCAAACGCCAACTTCCGTGGGCATTACTCCTGAAGATTTAAAGAAGGCCCTTGCGCTTGTTCAAGAAAAAACAACTAGACAAACTCTGGCCATGCAGTCATCCGACTACATGACCAGGGCACAGCTCACAGAACTTGGGCAATGGATACTTGATAAAGTCACCGAGTTAATCAGAGCCTTCACTACTGCCAACGCTAATTACGTCAAAGACTTTCAGAAAAGCGTCGGCAAAATGCGCTTCAACACATAAGCAGAGGTCCATACCCTACTTGGCCTCTTTGACGACCTGTGCGCAAATATGATCGCTGCAGGGCCACACCGCCCAAAAAGCCAGAAGCTTCGTGCAGAGCAGAAGGTACAAAAGATAAGGGTCAGGATGACTCTGATGATGACTCTGGTGATTCATCAGATCATCCTGAGGGGGAGAAACCAAGGGAGAAAGTTGCAAGCAAAGGTCTACCAGAACCACCAATATCAGCAGAACCCCTAAACCAAGCACCTTCAACTGAAACCCACGGAGGAAACCAACAGAAGTCCACAGAGGCAACACCCACCTCTGTGGAAACAACCTCTGTATTCGGAGAAGATGTCCCAACCCATGAACAAGTTCAAATCTTCACATCTTCTGAAGAAGATCAACCCATCCTTACATCAAAACCAACAGAAGAAAACCTACCTTCCCCAACACCCAAAACACCAGAAGAACCCAAACTTCCAACTCCAACACCAGAAGCCGAAAAGACTAAACTCCCATCTCCCACACCCAAAACCAGAACCAAAACCATTGCTCACAAAAGAAAACATCTGAGCAAAACCAAAGAAGCCTCACCTACAAAACCCACATCACCAACCAAGCCCTCAGAAGCACAAGTGACAAAAAAAACAGATGCAACCCCTACAAAACCTACAGAAGTACCTCCGTCAAAGCCCTCAGAACCCCAAAAGAAAAAACCCACAGAGGCAACCCCATCTCTACAAGAAGATCTATAGCCGAATGCAAAAGATAAAGGCAAGGGGATAATGACAGAGGAACCCAAGAAGAAGAAGCCAAAGCATCAACCAGCAGAAAAATTGATGAAGAGCTCTTTTGATGCATATGTGACACCAAAGCCAGAAGAAGAAGACTGGGCTTTCGGTGCTACTCCTCTGTTAAATATACCTGTTTCTGGATCCAAAGGCAAAAATCACAAAGGATCGAGTGGCCCAAATTAGGAAACAAATGGATGCTCTGCGCAGGCCCATGCCTCCACCCAGTGCACCTCCACCACAGATGGAAGAGGTGGTGTACAGATATCTATACAACAGACGTGCCAGAGATCTTCAAAGTCCAAAATTGACAAGATCATATACTGTAAATTTTCTCAAACCAGAACCACACCTAAGGTTTCCTATAACATCTATAAAGTCAAAAGGGAGGACAAAACCGTAACCCAATTCTCAGATGCTGATCTGAGAAATCTAAGTCCCTACGACCTACCCGACCTTCTGGACTGGACGAAAAAGAACTTCACGGCAGATGCACATCGAAGGGCATACAGGGTGATCAGGAAAGCCATGCGAGAGAAACTTCTGCTATACAGCCTTGTCGACTTCCAATTAAGACGAGATCTCGAAGTAAGAAACCTAAATCTCCGACCACCAGAAAATGACTACCCATCCTCTGCCATACAAAACTCGATCATTAAATCTCCAAGAGTTGGGTTAGTTTATCAAGGTCCTGCTGGGAAGTCAAGATTGTTTGTAGAGATGGACTGTCAGAAGTATGAAACAAATACTTTGACAGAATTCAGAGCAAGCCTCGTGGAGCATAGAGGAACGGAGCTCATGAATCAAGCTCTCGCAGATAGACTGATAGAGGTCATCGACCAAGTAATCAACTTCAGAACCCTCTGCATTAGTTTCTATCAAGAGCTTAGAGAATTAGGATTCGACAACAGAAGTTTCAACGACTTCAAAGACGCCAACGTCTGATATCCTCTACCAACCTCTGCAAATATTTCCTTTCATAATGTAATCAAATGTAAGTGCCTCTGGCATAATTCTGTATGAAAGAAAAGTAAAATCTTTTGAGGTATTTTATTTCACCCCTTGTCATGTACTTAGCCTAGAAAACCTTGCACTTTTCAATTTTTTATTTTTCAATACTTAGGGGGAGATTGTTAGCTCCAATCATTCTGTTTATAGAAGTATTGAAAAATAGGCTAAGTATAGATAGAAGTCTTCGACAGAGGCTATGCCGAGTCACCGATAAGACTGAAGCATAGAAGTCTTCGACAGAGGCTCTGCCGAGTAACCGAGAAGACCGAAGTAAAGAATCACCAGAAGACTCTTCAATGCGGACAAGGCCATAGAGCCTCTGTCATACTTGACAGAGCCTCTGTGGTAAAAGAGACTAGAGCTCTATACAAGGACAATCGTGCTTCTCACGATTTCTGCTGTACGAAGATCCTGAAGATCATTCGTACAAGGCGTGACCTGACAACTCCACGTGTCAAACTCTTATGGGTCTTAGCCTTAGTAGAAGCCGGCGCATTTAATTAACGTTGTACCTGCAACAGTACCGGAATAGTGTCTTTGTACCTTCGGTACTTATTGTCTAGAGCTTCTCCCCTTTAGAAGTAGTATAAATAGAAGACTCATGTTGAGTTCTTCTATTAAGCTTTGCACGACACACACACCATTAGAACAGAATTCTTGTTATATCATCGGTGTTCTTGGTGCTCTATTTATATCAATATACAGTGGGTTATTGAGCTATTTATCTGTGTTATTTACATCTCACGTATTTGATATAGTGTGTTCTTCTACCTTATTATATCTTTCAGTTCGTTAAAAACGCTTCTGCATTATATCTTGTTTGAACTATTAGATAGAATCATCATTGTTAAGCAAAACAGGAACCAACAATTGGTCTAAAGGGGGAGATTGTTGACTTTATTTGTATGTTGTATTCAAGATTACTTGATTAAATTATAAAACCCCAAATTGTATTTGTGGCCTTTAGTGGCTAATGGGCTTAGGCCTTAAAACCTAAGTATTTAATGTGTAATTTGTAATTTGTTAGAGTTTTAGGTTAAGCCTCAAAATCTCCTAGCCTCCATTTGAAAGAGTCAGACGTTGAGAGAGAGAGAGAGAGAGAGAGAGAGAAAGAGAGCTTCAATAGTAAGAGAATGTTCATCAATCCTATCTTGTAAACTTATCTTTATCAGTCAATACAAAGATTATTGCTATTATTATTGTTACTTGTTGTATCTGGGATCCTACACCATTTCATAATGGGTCCTTTCTGGTTAGGCTTGGGGATGTTAACAGATTTACCTGCTGGCTTTCCATTCTTTGATGGTGTTGTTGGTCCCGAAGGGTTATACAAGTTTGTAGAAGGAGGGGGGGTTGAATACAAACACACATTTTTACTTTTCTAAATTGTTTATTGATAAATCAAGACAATTTACAACTTGTTGCGGAACAAGATTAAGGATAAACCTAATCTAAACAAGTCTTGAGAAACACTAAGTTTCTTGCACTAGAAAGAGTTAAAGAAATTACGAATAATAACTTAACAATAATAGAGAAATAAGAAGATGGTCCGAGCACACTTCAAAACTGAAGTAAGGTTCTTCTTATATACTGCATGCATTTAATGCATGGCAGTATGACTTTACACATGGCAGCAGCTGAGTGGTTGCATGTTATTGACCTTTGTAGACAACCTTAGTAGCCGCATGGTGCACAGTGTAGAATCAGAGTTGTTGTACGATTACAGACAAAAGGGATGTCCGTTCTGACAATTTGTACGGAGACGTGCAAGGGAGGTAAGACAATAGTAACAAACAGGGAGACTTCATGATCAGCTTTCGTTGAGTCAGATCTTTATCAGCGAATGATAAAGTTCAGCGATTGCTGAAGTCTTCTACTTGATACTTCACGTTGAATGGACAGGTCTTGCTTCGCTGATATCCGCATCAGTTCATGAGTAGACTTGTCGCTGGTTCTTGAGCTTGATCTTCGACTTCAGCGTAGAACTTTGGTTGACGTGAAACTTGTCTTCAGAGATCATAAGTAAACAAACTAAACTATCAGCGATCATCAATAGAACTGAACAGGCTTAGAGCTATATGATGATGAACAGTGTTCGCTGAATATCTTATCTAAAGAGTGAGAGTTCCTATCAGCGGTACTTTACATAGTACTTATCAGCGATAGTGAAACTCTAATACATATTGTTGAAAGATTGATGAAGTTGATAGTCTTCGAAAGATCGATCTCTTGACTAGAAGTTTATATGAATCCATGAATGGCAAAACTATTGTTGAAAATCAAAATCTTGATCTTGCTGAACAGCTTAAAAACTGTCACCTTCAAATAGAAAATCTTTCTAAAATTGAAGAAGATTTTAAAGATCAAGTTCACTTAAATCAGCTAGTCAAAATCGAGCGCGAATAAGCTATCGCTACATTAAAAGCTGAAAAAGCTACTGTTGATGGATGGTCAAATTCCTCAACAAAGATCACTGAGATAATTAAGTCTCACATTCCCCTGAGTGACAAACGTGGTCTTGGTTACAAAGCTGATATTCTAAAACCAGCCACTGACCGTTCCATGCTTAAGTTTGGAATGTTTGTATCCTCTATCCCTGACACTTTCTCATCTCAGTGTTCTTCTTCTAAACCGCCTATCCCTGAGGAAATCTCTACCTTAACTTCTAAAGGTAAAGAAAAAGTTGTTTATCCAAAACCTACCTCAGTCTTTAAAAACAAAGGTAAAGGAATTGCTTTTAACCAAAATCCTCAGAAGGGTACCTCTGTACCAAAGCTGAATGCTTCTAAATCTTCAGTGACTTATCCCGCTGGTTCAAAGAATAAGATCCCTGGATTTATTCAACGTGGATCTATTCAGCAATCTACTCCTAGAATCAAAGTGGAAATTATTGGTAAGAAATCCGAAGAACTGAATGTTCCTCCCATTTCAAAAGCCAATAGCTTACATGGTGTTGGTCCTTCTAATTCAAAATCAAAAGCTCAGCATGCAAATGGTCCTAGAACTACTTTTAGTTATAGGAAATGTTATCATTATGGACTTACCAATCATATTGCTAGTAAGTGCCCCACATCCATCCAAGCTGAAAAGATAGCTAAGGTGAAGATCATTGCCCCCAAGGCAAAGAAGACCACTGAGGTTAAGAAATTAACCGAAGTGAAGACTAACAAAGCTAAATCTTCAAATGCTGCGAAGACTGCTGAGCCTTCCACTTCCTCTTCTACACCCTCTAACAAGTGTGTACACATGGTTAAGTGGGTACCCAAGACAAACTAATCTTCCTTTATAATGCAGGTTAAGAAGGGTATCTGGTATCTCGATAGCGGATGCTCTAGACACATGACTGGTATGAAGAACCTGCTCACTGAGTACAAAGAAGATAAGGGTCCCTCTGTAACTTTCGGTGGAAATGGAAAAGGACATACCTGATGGGTTTCGTGTACTCTCTATTGGTACAACAACTTTCAGAAGAGTCGCATATGTTGAAGGGCTGAAACATAATCTTCTAAGCATCAGTCAGCTTTGCGACAAGGATAACAAAGTAATCTTTACTAAGGAATCCTGCTTTGTCGCTGACAAAAAGGAGAAGATAGCTCTCAGCGGTTATCGTTTGGAAAAGTTTATGTAATAAACATGGACTCAACAACCACTGAGAACTCCCGTTTCTTCTCAAAAGCCTCATCTGATGTCAACTGGCTATGGCATAAGAGGCTCTCTCATCTCAACTTCAAGACACTGAACACTCTTTCTTCAAAATAGTTAGTCACTGGTCTACCTCAGCATTCATACGCCAAAGAATCCTTATGTTCAGCGTGTAAGAAAGGCAAGCAGACCAAAGCAAGCTTTAAGTCAAAGCAAGTTTCCTCAGTGTCATCTCCTCTACAACTTCTCCATATGGATTTGTTTGGACCTGTTAACAATTAATCCATCCATGGAAAGAAATATACACTGGTCATAGTTGATGAATTCTCTCGCTATACATCGGTAATGTTTCTCCTTTGTAAGAGTGACACACCTGAAGAACTCATCACCTTTGTCAGGAAAATGGAATCCCTGAACAACTTGACCATTCGCTCAATAAGGAGTGATCATGGGACTGATTAAAAAACAGTTCTCTTGATTCCTTCTTTGAGAGTAAGGGTATTTCTCACAACTTTTCTTCAGTGAGAACACCGCAACAAAATGGAGTTGCTGAAAGAAGAAATAGAACTATTATTGAAGTTGGACGTTCAATGCTCAGCGATTCTCACCTGCCTACTCAGTGTTGGGCAGAAGCTGTCAACACTGCTTATTTTACGCAAAACAGGTCGCTGATAGTCAAAAGATGTAATAAAACAGCCTATGAACTTTTTCATGGGAGAAAGCCTTCAATTAGCTTTCTTCACATCTTTGGATGTCAGTGTTTCATACTGAACAACAGAGATGCCCTTGGAAAGTTTGATCCTAAGGCTGATGATGGAATCTTTCTTGGATATTCTTCAATCTCTAAAGCCTTCAGAGTTTTCAATCGAAGAAGACAAACTGTTGAAGAAACTATTCACGTCACTTTTGACGAATCCTGTTCAGCAAATTCTCGACCTTCTGCTGATACTGAAGAAATGAATCAATGGGTGTTTTCTCATCTTGGTGATTCAGAAGATATTCCCACTCCTCATACTCATACCGTTGAAGATGATGGTCCTACTATCATCCCAAACATGCAGAATAGTGAAGCTGAAACTTCATGGGTCTCAGCTGTTCCTTTAAACACTATGCCTGCTTCTGAACCAAATGTCTCAGACATTCCATCTACTTCTCAGCAATCAGTAAATGAGATAACATCTTCACCTACTCCTCTCTTGGCTGATATTCCAGAAGTTGTTGAAGCTTCATCTTCAGCTCCTCCAGTTCAATTTGAATCAGCGATTCATGCTCCGGCTCAGCGATGGACTGTAAGTCACCCAATTGATCAAATCCTTGGTGATCCAAATGCTGGTGTTCAGACTCGACGAAGTGCATGTAATATTTGTTTATTTTTTAACTTTATTTCTCTGATTGAACCAAAGAAAATAGATGATGCCCTCAAAGAATCAAACTGGGTCAGCGCCATGCAAGAAGAGCTGACTGAATTTGAAAGAAACAAAGTTTGGAATCTTGTTCGAAGACCAACTGACAAGACGGTGATAGGCACTAAATGGGTCTATCAAAACAAGTTGGACGAACATGGAAATGTAACCCGCAACAAGGCTCGACTTGTTGCTCAGGGATACAGACAAGAGGAAGGTATAGACTACGACGAAACATTTGCCCCCGTAGCAAGACTAGAATCTATTCGTCTATTCTTAGCATACGCTGTACACAAAGACTTCAAAGTATATCAAATGGATGTTAAGTCAGCATTTCTCAATGGAAAGATGAATGAAGAAGTCTATGTGGAACAACCTCCAGGATTCTCAGATCCTAAGCGTCCAGGTTATGTTTATAAACTGGATAAGGCACTTTATGGCTTAAAGCAAGCTCCACGTGCATGGTATGACACTTGTGAATTTAAGATTTCACTGATGTTCGCATGTGAATGTAAGGTTTCAAAACAAATTGCATCGCTGAATATCTCTTCCTTAACAGCGATACATTGAAATTTCTTACACTAACAGTGATATTTCTATTCAGTGCTTCATGTTTTTCAAAATAGTCCCTAAGCTTTCAAAACCTCAGAGACATCCTAAAATATGAAACGCTGGCACGTTCTTTTTCTGACACACGTTTACACGTTTCATTTACCATCAAATCAAATGCAAACACGTGTCCGTGTCATGATGAAAAACTTTCCCGCTCTAGTTTTTCTCTCCCTCAAATCTCTCTATATAAACTATTTCGAATTTATATTTTTCCTTTACGCGAACAATACTTCTCCTCCAAGCAAGAAAATATTTACTGTTGCTTATTTCCAGAAATCTGTTCATCTTCTTCTTCGATTACCAGGTTAATATTCTTATTATTCATTTGCATAACTTGTTTATGATCTTCTTATTGCTTTTAACAGCTCAAACAAAAGAAACCTTTTCTAAAATGAAATCATTTCTTTCATGGTTTTATGAACACAACCTTTTCATGGTTGTTCTTTAAGTTTAAAACTCAAAATCTTAAACTTGTTCTTCATTCGTTTTTCCAGAATCCTTATCTAAAGGAAAATGGAAAACAAGACTTTTACTGGGTTTGTATTTTTTTTCAAAACAAGAAAACCCTAATCTTCATTAAGACATTTCTGTCTGAATGAAATGGATACAAAAAATCGGAAAACATCTTAATGGAAAATCTATCACATTAAGACTGTACTTTTTTATGATTCATGGTTGATATGTTAAACAGAAATGGCATCTTCTACTCCTTCTCCTACCGCTGAGAAATCCTCTGCTACAAAGAAACTGACTATCGTCAAATCTCCTCAGGTCAAGTTCAAGCTTGAGGAAATCGATTTTTCAAAATCGAAAAACCTTCATGCGCTTTTCGAGTTTCCTCCTCGAAAGCAAGTCACACATCTGGATGATGCTGTGAACTACCTCAAAACATGTTGCTTATCTACAGCACTGACTATTACACCCCCTGCTCATCAATTCCTACTATCTCAGTTTTGGTATACTGCCAGAAGAGCTCATGTACCCCATGCCAAAGATCCAACGAAGATCGTTGACTCCATTCTGTGTGACACCAAATTTGGCACCACCAAAATCAACCCTGCTATTATTAGGAAAGCACTGAGTCTTCCTGCCTCTACCAAAGAAAACCGCTTTGTCCCTCTCCCAAACCATAAAAACCATGCTGATAGGGAAGCCATCACTGCATTCTTCGATGCAATGGGTTACGCATGGGACTGGCCTTGATCAAGTAGTCCAAAATGCCCAGCGAGATGAACTTCATCTTCGCACATCTGATAAGCTGCATGACAGCGAAAAGTGGCTCTTCTGATCAAGCTGCTCAACCTCAGCAAGCAATGGGCTATGCATTACTGAAAGGTCTAAATGTTGACTGGGCCTCAATCATCTACCATGACCTTGCGTTCAGAGTGGATATGGCTGAAATACCTTCATGGGTTCCTTATCCCAGATTCATCAGCGCCGTCTTTCAAAAGGACTTGGCGAGAGGTACCCAACAGAGGATGATCTGAGACTCTCTCAGGTTGGCCCTAAGGTGCTCGACTTCAAGCCGCTGGAAAATGAGGTACGTCTTTCTACTATCTTATCTCTTCTCAATCCTCCTTCTTCTACTTCTGCAGCTCATTCAGTGGAAATCCACATCGCTGATACCCACGCTGCACCCTCCACTCCTTCTCGAAAAAGGAAACACTCATCTTCCCAAGTTGGTTCCAAAAGAATCAAGAAAACCAAGGAGCAAACCCCCAGTATTTACATGCTGAAGACTCCACAGCTCATCTTGAAGAGCTGATGGAAAGTTCCGTGGTATGCTCTGCCACAGCTGATCAAGCCACCCCTTCCATCCCGGCTTCAACGTCTCTAAACGCTGAAGTTATAAACTTGGAAATGAACCCACCTCCTTCAGCCTCTCTACAGACTGAAGTGATTGACATCGGATCCAACGCTGAACCTCGCACCTAACCATCATTCTCATCCCTCATTCCTCCTACTCAATCGTTGGTCTCTCCACAAATTTTCCCAACTTTCTCATGGACACCCTTCATTGTACATGACTCAGCTGCAGACACTCTAAATACGATGATGGATGCAAACTTAGGATCTGCAGGCACCTCCATACGCCAAGGTACTCTTGAAGGAGACATGGAATATCATTCAGGACACAAAGGGTTCGACAACTTCGCCAACCCGCCTGCAGGTATAAACACAATCCAAAACACTCCTCTCTCTCTACCCCAAACTTCTGATCTTTCCTCTGTTCATAAGTTAATAACTATTTCAGGTCCTAATTTGGGGGATATCAACACCTCCCTGAAGGTCCTGGAAACAAAGGTGGAAAATTACAACACCATTCCCTCCACGAACTCTTCAGCGGTTACAGACGCTGGAGAGAAACTCAAAAAGTTGACCGAGATCGTTGATACGAAAGCCTCCAAAACTGATCTGGAGAAGGTGGATGGTAGCATTGCTCAATTTGCTACCACCCTCGCTGACAATTCAACCGCCACCACCTCTCTTTCAACAAACTTCACCACTCTATCCAATGAAGTTACATCATTGAAGACAGAGGTTGGTTCTCTTAAGGGTGAAGTCTCCACGATCAAGGATGACGTCTCCTCCATCAAAGAAATTGTTCAGAAAGTACTCGATCGCCTGAACGCCCCAACTTCTCATTTTAATCAGGTCGATCGAGAAGCTCTGCAAAAGATCAATCCTGCTATAACTGGCCTGGAAGTCAGATTAGCAAAGATTGAGAACTGTGTCGGGATCTCCGGCATGGAAGACAGAGACCAAATACTCACTGTTGCGGCTGAACAATCTGTTACCTCCCCCAACCATAATGTGGAAGAGCGGGAGAAGACTAAAGAAGACCTTCCCCATAATGCTGAGGGGGAGGGTATTGAAACTGCTGCTGCTGCTACTTCTACTTTACAACCTCAGGGAGTTGAAAACCATGAGGAAACTGAGAAACATTCCTCTGTATCTGAGGGGGAGGAACTCGATGAGCAACTTAAGGAAGCTGCTGCTGACGTGACCGAACCTTATGCTGAAGAGGTCGAGTCTGAAGAAGAAGCTGAAGATGATGAACCTGTCGACATCTCTTATGAAGAACCATCATCATCCCCCAAAGATGATGAAGATGACAATGATGATGACGATTTCTTCTACGTCCAGCCTGTTGCAAAAGCCCCAGCTCAAAAAGGGATCGAGATAAAAGAACCTTCAGGGGAGCGGACCAAGACAAAGCCTGCAGCGTCTGAAACTGACAAAGGCAAAAACAAAGGCCTCGCTGAAGAAGAGAATCTGACGATCTTGCTTCTAAAGCCAGTTTGTCAGGTACACTACCTTCTATTCCCTTACACTGCATCTCTCCTCTATCCCTTCTCAATCTCAATCCTTCTATCCTTAAAACCTCTATACACTTAACCACATTCTTTTCTCTATCTCTTTCTTCCCATATTCTTACTTAAACAATCGTTGTGTTTCAGCTAGTCCTCTCCCCTGTTTGAGGATCCCGCTGAAGCTCCTTCGACTACACCAAAAATAATCCCAGCCACAAGAGCTGAAGAAATAATCCCACTCTTGGATTTAACCACTGATACTGATGAACCTGAAGAACAGCTGCTCTCTCACAAAAACAGACCTTCCTTGGCTCCTCATAAGCTAAGTGAAGAGGATCAAGAAAAGAGAGATGCAATGATCAAACAGCTTGAAGATCAGCGAATCATTCTTCCTCGTAACAAAATCCCTGCTCCCACAAAGTTCAGGATTTCAAGGAAAAAATACGAGGATCATCTAAGAGCTAAAAGATTACTCGCCGAAAAGAATGAAACTGAAGAAAAAGATAAGGCTCTCGCCATCCAGCTTGTTCAACAATCGGTGAAAGACCCCACGCTGAAAAGAACTCCCATTGATGTCCAACGTCAGCTATGGGATGATGCCGAAGGATCGTTGAAGAAAAGACTAAAGTATCTGATTCGACTTTGGAATGGTGTAAAGAAATCCTGAACTATCGATCTCGACCATCCAAAATTGTCAAGGTAAATATCAGAGGAAAACTATTCGTAGATGTTCCTGTTGTTGAAGTTGATGTATTAAGAGATGACAAAACCAAGCAAACCTTCTATGCTGCTACTTTAGAGAAATTTGGTTTCTCTGAATGGTTGGAAGTGAAATTAGCCATTCAGCAATCTCGCTCAAAGTTCAATAGCCATGTCGAGAAAATTTTAAATTCTCAGATCGACTTGGTTTCTTCTGCTTTGGATATTCCTCCTTCTACTCTTCTTCCTCCTCAACAATGAAGAGCCTCTACAAAGGAAAAGAAAACCTCAGACTCAGGTCCTCCTATACGAAATGAAACAGGTATTGGTTTCTCTCATGCTGAAGTTCTTGGTCCTGATGCTGACCTCTCAGCGCTTGACACCTCCCTACCACCTGGTGAAACTTTCATCCCTGGCAAAGTCCTAAGTGATCCCTATGGTATATTCTTTCTAGACTGCCATGGAAATCAACACTTTCAACGCATCTCGGAGCTTCCAATCACTCCCATCGAACAGCTCAGAGACCTCATATATTGGTGTGAAGTCAGACGCGACATTCAGGCACGTCACCTCAAACCCCTGATCTTTGAAGAAGCAAAGAACAAAAAGGATCAAGGTGTAACAGTCCCTGACTGGATGATTCCCACATCAAAGACCCTCGATGACGGATAGGATCGCCTTGTAATTCTTTCTATCCTTATCTGTCTACATCTTCTGTACTTGTAATATTATTTGCTGTACTTGTAATTTTTCCACTTCCCTCTGTAATCTTTACGAAGTTTAAAGAAAATTTTTAGCGAATGTACTTTACTCCATCAGTACTGAAAAGATCCCAGAAAACAGTAAAAGGGACAAATATTTTATGAGTTCTTTTTATCCTTATGTTTTCATTAAATAGCAATTTTCTTTGTTGCTATGTCATAATCAAATAGGGGGAGATTGTTGATCCAACCCCTCAGTGATTTGATAATGACCATCTCTTAAACACTTAGTGAAAATTGTAAGTAAACAATATGTATTAGAGTTTCACTATCGCTGATAAGTACTAAGACTTTACAGTACCGCTGATAGGAACTCTCACTCTTTAGATTAGATATTCAGTGAACACTGTTCATCATCATATAGCTCTGAGCCTGTTCAGTTCTATTGATGATCGCTGATAGTTTAGTTTGTTTACTTATGATCTCTGAAGACAAGTTTCACGTCAACCAAAGTTCTACGCTGAAGTCGAAGATCAAGCTCAAGAACCAGCGACAAGTCTACTCATGAACTGATGCGGATATAAGCGAAGCAAGACCTGTCCATTCAACGTGAAGTATCAAGTAGAAGACTTCAGCAATCGCTGAACTTTATCATTCGCTGATAAAGATCTCACTCAACGAAAGCTGAACATGAAGTCTCCCTGTTTGTTACTATTGTCTTACCTCCCTTGCACGTCTCTGTACGAACTGTCAGAACGGACATCCCTTTTGTCTGTAATCGTACAACAACTCTGATTCTACACTGTGCACCATGCGGCTACTAAGGTTGTCTACAAAGGTCAATGACATGCAACCACTCAGCTGCTGCCACGTGTAAAGTCATACTGCCATGCATTAAATGCATCCAGTATATAAGAAGAACCTTACTTCAGTTTTGAAGGGTGCTCGGACCATCTTCTTATTTCTCTCTTATTGTTAAGTTATTATTCGTAATTTCTTTAACTCTTTCTAGTGCAAGAAACTTAGTGTTTCTCAAGACTTGTTTAGATTAGGTTTATACTTAATCTTGTTTCGCAACAAGTTGTAAATTTTCTTGATTTATCAATAAACAATTTAGAAAAGTAAAAACATGTGTTTGTATTCAACCCCCCCCCCCCCCCCCTTCTACAAACTTGTATAGCCCTTCGGGACAAACAAAAATTAACCTGGTTGTCGAAGAAGAATATGAACAGTTTTCTGGAAAAAAACTCGAGTTCAATAAGCAACAGTAAATCTTTTCTTTCTTGGAGAAGAAGTTCGCGTAAATGAAAAATATAAACTCGAAATAGTTTATATAGTGAGATTTGAGAGAGAGAAAAACTAGAGCGGGAAAGTTTTTCATCATGACACGGACACGTGTTTGCATTTGATTGGATGGTAAACAAAACGTGCAATCGTGTGTCAGAAAAAGAACGTGCCAGGGTTTATCCGTTGTGATGATGTCACAAATGTCCTTTCATATTTTAGGATGTCTCTGAGGTTTTGAAAGCTCAGGGACTATTTTGAAAAACATGAAGCACTGAATAGAAATATCAGTGTTAGTTTAAGAAATTTCAAAGTATCGCTGTTAAGGAAGAGCTATTCAGTGACGTGATTTGTTTTGAAATCTTGCATTTACATGCGAATGTCAGCGAGTAAAGAGAGACATACCTTCATATCAGTGAATCAACTTTGTTCAGAGAGAAGATGCTAGAATGGGTTATATAAGTTGGTTTTATCCGATCGCTGATCAAATGTGAACTACTGAAGATTTTACTCTTCAAAGTTCAGCATTCCAAGCTCGCTGATGAGAAAGTTGAATCTTGTCTCATCAAGAGGTTTGGTGAACAGATCAGCTAACTGATAGTCAGTTGGGATAAAATGAAGTTCTATATCACCATTCATCACATGATCTCTGATAAAATGATACCTGATTTCGATATGTTTGGTCTTTGAGTGTAGCACTGGATTGTTGGCTATAGCGATGGCACTTGTGCTGTCGCAATAGATTGGAATTTTCGAGAGCTGAAGGTCATAGTCTAGTAGTTGGTTTCTCATCCACAAGACCTGAGAACAACAGCTTCCAGCGGCTACATACTCAGCTTCAGCAGTTGAGGTGGACACTGAGTTTTGCTTTTTACTTGTCCAACTCACCAGCTTTCCACCCAGGAGCTGACAGCCTCCTGTGGTGCTTTTCCTATCCAATTTGCAACCTGCAAAATCACTATCTGAATAGGCGATTAGATCAAACCCTGAATCTTTGGGATACCAAAGACCGAGGTTCATAGTAGTACCCTTAAGGTAATGAAAGATTCGATTTCCAGCGATCATATGAGATTCCTTAGGTTCAGCTTGATATCGTGCACACAAACAGGTTGCGTACATAATATCGGGTTGACTAGCTGTAAGATACAAGAGAGAGCCGATCATCCCACGGTACATCGTGACATTAACAGGTATTCCATTTGAATCCTTGTTTAGTGTCAGCGGTGGTGCCATAGGGGTTTTCATAGCTGAACTCTGAGTTAAATCGAATTTCTTCAGCATATCTTTAACATACTTTCCCTGATTAATGAAAGTTCCTTTTTTATTCTGTTTTATCTGAAGACCAAGGAAATATGTTAGCTCACCCATCATACTCATTTTATACTCTTCTTTCATTCTATCAGCGAAACGAGTACAAAGGTCAGGGTTAGTAGAACCAAATATAATGTCATCAACATATATCTGAACAAGAATGATATGACCTTTTGTCTGTATCCCTGAGCAACAAGTCGAGCCTTGTTGCGGGTTACAGTTCCATGTTCGTCCAATTTGTTTCGAAAGACCCATTTGGTGACTATCACTGTCTTGTCAGTTGGTCTTCAAACAAGATTCCAAACTTTGTTTCTTTCGAATTCAGTCAGCTCTTCTTGCATGGCGCTGACCCAGTTTGGATCTTTAAGGGCATCATCTATTTTCTTTGGTTCAATCAGAGAAATAAAGTTAACAAATAAACAAATATTACCTGCACTTCGTCGAGTTTGAACACCAGCGTTTGGATCACCAAGAATTTGATCAATTGGGTGATTGACAGTCCATCGCTGAGCCGGAGCATAAGTCGCTGACTCAAATTGAACTGGAGGAGCTGAAGATGAGGCTTCAACAACTTCTGGAATATCAGCCAAGAGAGGAGTAGGTGCAGATGTCATCACATTCACTGATTGCTGAGAAGTAGATGGAATGTCTGAGACATTTGGTTCAGAAGCAGGCATAGTATTTAGAGGAACAACTGAGACCCATGAAGTTTCAACTTCACTATTCTGCATGTTTGGGATGATAGTAGGACCATCATCTTCAACGGTATGAGTATGAGGAGTGGGAATATCTTCTGAATCACCAAGATGAGAAAACATCCATTGATTCAGTTCTTCAGTATCAGCAGAAGGTCGAGAATTTGCTGAATGGGATTCGTCAAAGGTGACATGAATAATTTCTTCAACAGTTTGTCTTCTTCGATTGAAGACTCTGAAGGCTTTGGAGACTGAGGAGTATCCAAGAAAAATTCCATCATCACCTGTAGAAATCAGGATTCAATCTTACAATCAATTAGGATCAATCAAACAGTAAATGATAGAGATTTGGATCAACGCACTTGTATTCAATTAAGAACAGATTACAGATCTAGAGAGAGAATCTCTCAAAGATTACAAAAGCTGAATACAAAGATATGTGGAAAGTTATGTCAAAGATTAGTTAGCTACAGTTGCTAACTCCTATATATATACTCAAAGTAAATGCTAAAGCTACAGTACATATACATGAAAGACTAATAGAACAATTACACGTGTCCTAATTAGTAACAGAATATAACTGAAAGTATCCAAGACATAAGTTCTGAATAACATATTCAGAACTTCTGAACATTCTTCTGATTAAGCACTTCAGAACTTCCTTCAAGCACTTGTGATATTTTCTTCATCATTCTCAGAAGTTCTGAGTCTCCTACTCCGAACTCTGAGTCTTCAGTTCAGATCCGACACTTGTAACTTTTGACAAAACTTCAGATCTAACAATCTCCCCCTTTTTGTCAAATAGTCCTGTACTTCTCATCATCGTATTCTTTTAGTGCTGGAACAATCTTCAAAACCAGTACATTTCCCAGAGTAAGCCTTCTGTTAATCTTTTCTATGATCTCTTGAATCTCTTCAACTTGTTTTCCCTTTTGTAACTTTTTCTCCAGACTGTGTTTGATGAACCTTAAAGTTCCTGAACAATATTTTGCCACTTCTTCTGGTCTAAAGAAAATCTTTTCATTTCTGTCATTTCTTAAGAAGACTCCAAACTCTGGATATCTTGTAACATTTCCACTTTTCAAAAGATTCAGATTTTCATGCTCATTATTTGGCTTTGAGAGATATACACATGGCTTTTGTAAATACAGTGCAATTTGAAAATCTGTATATTGTAATACCCCGAGTAAGTTCGTTAGTTAAATTTGAGTTCCGTTAAATTTATCTAACTCTATAATTGATGTTTAGGATAAGTTTGGGTTAATTTATAAGTTTAGGGGTGATTTGGTCATTAATGGATAGCTTAAGGTCTAAATGGTAAATAGGAATAGATATTATCCCTTAGGATATTCAGATATTTTTATTTCGGCAAAACAATCCAGATTAGTGTAGGTGTGTGTGTGTGTGTTGAGAGAAGAAGAAGAAAGCTAAGGTTAAAGCCTCATTTGGTGTACTTGGAAGAAGAATTAAGGTATGTGTCCTTTGTATTTTATGTTTGTAATTGCTATTGGAAGGTTTCTATCGGATTAGAATAGTCAATTACATAACTGTTAATGATTCAGTCGATTTTTGGGTAGAAAATTGATGAACAGTCAGAGGTTTCCGGATAAGATGAGAGTGTCCGGTAGTTTTGGTTGATAGTGTCCGGAAACTGTTCTAGTGGTGTCCGGACAAGTCAAGTTACCCGATAAGTTCCTCTTTTCCTTAAGTTTCCGGTTAAAATGAGATACCGGATGGTATCCGGATTACTTTGGTGTCCGGGTGTTATCCGGATTGGTTATGTTATCCAGAAAGTGGTGTTATCCGGATTGTGTGTGTTGTCCGGATAGTTTTGTGTTGTCCGGATAGTTTAGCTGTTTGATCAATTTTGAGAGTTTAGATGCTTTTGAGTATCCAGTAACCTGTGTTTTGTTAATTCTTGGAGGGGGAATGAATGAGGACTGAATGCATTATGGACTCGACTTAAGTTCGGGTTTGGGGGTAACATTTGAGGATTAGAGTTATCTAGAGTTCCTAGCTTTAGTAAGACTTGTGTGTTCTATTTGGTAAAGAGATATATGTATTAATGTGTTTTGTGTACTCGGTGGGACCGAGGTTCGTACTTATATAATAATCATTATGTGGTTTGATATTCGTGGTGATGGTAATGTTGCCTACTTGCGAGTAGGGGTGATATGCGTGGGGTTGCTACCTACGTGTGTGGTTGGATTCACTAAGCGTTTAGCTTACCCCTTTCCCAATTTGTTGTGGTTTCAGGTGCGAGTGGCGGTCGGGCATGACGGTACACACACACTACGCGCGGGCGCCGAGAATTGTTGGAATTTACGCTTTTAAACTTTTAGACTTTATTTATAATATTCCCGCTGCATGAATTCTTTTGACTGTTTGAGTTGACGATATTAACTTAAATTGAGTTACGGTTTATTAAAATGTGGTTGTTTTAAAATGGAATATATGTTTTAGAAAATTTAAATTTTCTTGTAATTTTTGGGACGTTACATGTTGGCTGTATTTAGTACAGTGGTGTAAATTGATTAGTTGGCTCGCAACCAATTAATATGGCTAAGAGAATGAGATGGAAAGATACATGATGCATGAGTTTTAATTGGTATTCCTATGTGAATTATGTGTATGATGTTGTACAAATGGTTTTTAACTAACGGGGATTTTCTCACTAGACCTCAAGGTCTAACCCTCATTTTGTTTTAAAAATATGTATTCCAGGTCGCGGATCGAGTAAGAGCAAATAAGAAGGTTAAACTGCGAATAGCTTTTGGAGGACTATGTAGTTGAAGACTATGATGTGTTTAGTAGTTATAGCACATTATTAGTAATGATGTAAATTTACTGAGTAAACGTTTGTAATGATGTATTGAATGTTTGTAAAGACTAGGGGACCGTATTTGTTATATAATGTATCTCTTGTTTTAACGACGTTATGCAATGTATGCTATTTGAAATAAGTGGGGAAATCCGGGTCGTTACATATATGAATGCCATCTGAAAATATAAACCATAGCCTCTCTCACTGCAGCCAATGCTCCTCTCTCCTTTCTCAGTTTACTGCAGTCTTTATTTGACAAAAGACTATACAATCTGTACAAATCTGTTACTGAGATTTTTTCAAAATCTGCTTCAGTATGGTAGTAGACTTTTCCATCTTCTCTTAAGACTTCAAATGAGTAATATTCATGTTTCATGAACTTCTTTTCTTTCAATTCTCTAATCCCTGTGATTAAGAAATCTGAATATACTGATTCTTTTGGTTTTCCTAAGCGCTTTGACATTTCACCACGAAGACATTGATGTATCTTTGTTCTATCATGATAAACACATAGAAAGTTTACTTCTCTTGGTTGAAAGAAATAAGGAAGAGCATACTCTAGAAAGTAACCATTAACATCAACAGGTATTTCTTCTTCATTAGCCTCAGACTTTTCTGGTTGATCAGCATCTTTCATTTGAACATCTTGTGAAGTCACATCTTGAATATCCTCTTCCACTTCTTCTGAGTAACCTCCATTTACCTCATACTCAGCAGGAAAAACAAAATCTTTGTGTAACATCTTCTTTGGATTTACTTCTGAAAGTAACCATTGATTGCAATTTCTGATTTTGTTTCTGAGTTCAAGTCTTTTAGTGACACATCTGATATATTTTTCTTTCACCGACACTCTGACAATCTCAACATAAGCTTGCATCTTCATTACTGTCTTCTTCAGAGTAGCATCACTATACTTTACTAGATCATGCAATCTTAATAGAATGACTTGGTTGAATTCTGAATAAATGAATCTTTCTTTTCCAACTTCTTCACTCACAAATCCATCAAAGTTGCTTATTAATACAAGAGTTTTGATTGGACTTGTCAAGTTACATTTCTCTTTCCTTGACTCAATTGCCAACTAAAAATGATACAAATACATATTTCTGACATATATTCCCAGAACTCTTCTGCATTCAAGTTCAATCCAAGCATCTTCGGTACCAGCAAAGAATTTCACCAAGAAAATTTGATCTTCCAAGAACAATATGTGAAAATCAAAACTTGTCATGTTCACCTTTAAGTTTCCTTCTTTCAATACATTCAGATTAACATATCTCAGACCATCAAATTCTTCACTTAGAAAGTCTAACACTTTCATAATTCTTTTCTGAACATGTAGCTTTTCATCAGTCTTTCTTAACCTGTTTGAAGCTTCCACATATGTCATCTGAATCCTCTCATCCAATAATCCATCAATAAAATTTTCAATGTCAACAAACTCATCATCTTTGCAATAGACAGATTCATAATTGTCTTCAGGGAAAATACTAGCATACAAGTTTCTTGCCAATGGTGTATCTTCTCTTTCAACAATAAAGTCACATAAAGGTTCTTCAAGAATGGGTAAATCAATTATGGGAATCACAATTGGCCTTCTGTAAGTGTAGACATGCATAAAGAAGTCTTCAACTTTCACAAGATCTTCTTCTGATGCATCTTCAAAGAAATATTCTACAATGTCTTTTACAAACTGCTTTGTGTATCCTACAGAGTGATCTTTTTCTCCCAACAAGTCAATTGGCCTCACCAATCTGATAACTCTTTGAACATTCTGAATGTTAAGAACTCTGACCAATTCACTATGCATTCTCCTTATCAAAATATCATTCAGTCTTCTCTCTTCAGGTTCAGAATTAAGATGTTCCCTTATGGTATAAGGAACTATCTCTAAAAAAGTGTTAATCTCAGAACTTTCAATCAATCTTTCTTCAGAGATATCTGCAGTAGTTATTTCACACCATTCTTCAGAAGAATCTGTCATTTCATCTGATCCAAAAATATCCATCTTTTCAGTCTCGTCATTCTGATCAGTATCTGCCATAATAACTTCAGTTTCATCAGAATTAATCTCCATCTCTGTATTCAACACCAATTCCTCTGTTTTACTTGAGTTTTCACTTCCCATCTTTTCCATTTCCATCTCTTCCTCAGTATCTGAACTAATAGTCTGAACCTCAACCAACTTCTCAACTTCTGTTGATTTTTCCACTTCTGCTGATTCATCAACTACTTGAATATTTTCTGAATTTTGAACCTCTACAACTGCTAACTGCATATCAGAAATCTCAAAATCTGCTAAGTCAATATCAGCTGACTTTTCAACATTTTCTAACTTATCAGTGCGTTGTTCATCAACCTCAGAATTATGCTTTTGCCTTTTCTCCCCCTTTTGATGATCATGAGGATTATTATCATCAAACTTCATTTTTAAATTCTTAGTTGATTCTTCTTCAGGTTCAGCTACAGACATAGGCATGATGGCTAATGTCTTTGAAACACTAGCCAATGTTGAACTAAAGGATTGTAACAATGAATATTTCATATCATTCATATTCTTTACTAACTTTTTTTGAAATTCTGACATACTATCCGTGATCTCCTTTTTGTGAGATTCCAAGGACACTTTCATTTCATCCACCTTTTGTTCAACAGATATTTCTTTGTCTTTCAACAAGAGTTTGAGATCATTCACCTCATTTTTCAAAGAATCCACCATACTCTCCAATTTTTCAACTTTTTCCCCCAACATCTGATTTTGTTTCTGAATCTTTTCAAAATCAGAAGTTTCTAACAGTGAACCTGGATCAACAAATGGTCTAGTTTTCAAGTGTTCAGAGAACTCTTGGCCTGTAGGTGCCACAAAGACACCATGTACCACATAGGCACTGTGTAATGAAGCTTTTGAGATGTTCACTTCACCCGGACTTCCATCCAATCCTTGACAACCAATATTAGGAGTGTCTATGGATGTTGTTACAGGAATACGAAATTCTTGTGATGTGCTAGTGTTGAAAAAAAATTCAGGCCCAAATTGGATATTATTGTGTAATCCAGACTCAAAGTGTTCAAGAATAGGTTGGGATTTATAACCTCCCTCCAAATGAGTTTGGGATGGTTCCCATGTTTGTTTTGAAACAGTAGTATGGGTTGTTGAAGTTCCACCACTGGGTCCATGGTGTTTTCTTCAATGTTAGTCACCAAGAGTTGTGAACCAACAGTAGATGTGGCTACCCGGATTAATTCAGCTGGATCAAAACCATCTCTTTCTGTTTGAGATTCTGTTAACAATCTCTCATCCTCACCACACTCTATCTGTTTTTCAACTTCCATACTAACCAATCTCTCTGAATTTTCCCTCTCTATTCTCTCAGAATGTTCTCCCCCTTGAACATTCTCCCCCTCTCTATTTTGATTTGACCCCTCACCTCTCATCTCAGGTTATTCCTCATGGGTAGGGTCTTGAGGTTGTTCAAGTTCCATGGAGGTGCGGTAAGATTTTAATATCTCACTCTCCCTTGGAATGTATTGCCTAAGTGACCTTGGAAGAGGTCTGTGATTTGGAAAATTTTCAGGTTTCAGAGTAGAAATCATTTTACCCATATAGAATATTGGTCCATGCTCCTCATTTGATCTTCTTGGAATGTTTCTGTCTTGATCCTTTGCATGCCAAATTACCAACTGCCAATACCTCTGATATGGTATGTATGTGAGTACCTTATCCCTGGTTCTCTTTTCTTTTGCCTTTTGATTTCTCTCAAAAGTGTTCTTCATATCTTCCCATAGAATAGAAGCGTAGTCATAATGCCTATTCTTCACTAATCCATGAAAGATCTGCAAAATCTGCTTTGAACCTTGATCTAGAGAGTTGTTCTTCCCAGAAAGACATTTGTTGATTATATTGAAAAAACATGCCCAAATTGGTGGCAATTTGTTCCTTCTGAACAAGCTTAGAGTTTCAACTCTTCATTATACCCCAATCTTCTAATTTCAGCCAATAATTCCTCTGTTAATGGAGAATCTTCAAAGTCTAATCTTCCCTCTAAATCATCCTTTTTTGGTAGCCTCAACATTGTTCTCATAAACTGTATATTCAGAGTTACAGTGACTCCCCCTATTTCAGATACAAAATTGTTACCTTGTAACTCCAAATGCTTCCCCCATTGTTGAATATACTGAACAGGAACCGATTTCTTCATTGTAAACCATTTCTTAAAAGGATGGTATTTCAGTAACTCTATGATTATCCTATGTTCTTTGTTGAACCTAGTTTCATCAAGTATTAACACACAGTTGTTTTCAATCAACTGCAAATATTCACTCTCAGGAACAATCCTCTCACCAGTATTAGATCTTCCAGACATGGCTGACCTAACTACACTCTGTTCGTGGTGAATATTCTCATTTCCCCCATCAGCATCTCCCTCTGATTCATCCATGTTTTAATCCCCTGCTTCTTCTTCAATATTTCTTAGTACACTGTTTTCTCCTATTGCCCCTTCTTCTACAGCTCTTTTTTCAAGTCTCTGTACTTCATTATTCTCTGAATCGGACGAGGATTCCATCAATGATTTTTCAGAGTGTAAGGAAATAGGTTTACTTCTTCTCGAACCCGACATGATTTAAAATCGAAGATTGAAAGAAAACAGGAACAAAGAACTCTGGATTTGTGCGTATCTCACGTTTTTGCTCTTGGAATTTAAATAATTTTGAAAGAGGGATTTTAAGGTCTATTCAAAATCCGCGAAGCTGAAAGGATTTAACGGTGAAAAGGAGTTTTTTGTCAAAGTTATAACGGAGTCAAACACTTTGAAATACCACAAAAGATATTAAATGACACGTGGTAAGTTCAATTGAATAAGAAGCTGACACGTGTTATTGGATAGAAATTAACACAAGTTAAAAGTTCTGAATAACACGCTTAGAGTTCTGAGAAAGCATATTCAGAAGTTCTGAGTTAGATGACTCAGGAGTTCTGAGTACACAGTTCAGAAAAAATTCCCTTAGAACCTAAATTCATTTAAAATCAACTTCTGATTAATATAAAAAAACGTTTAATCATCCAGAAGTAGTTTGAACAGATAGAAAATTATTTTATCATCAATATTCTGTTCTTTTAATGATGATTTGTGATTTCTGAAAAATCATTTAAAATCTATCATCTAAATTTGAAAACTTTTGAAACATTCAGAAGTAGTTTTGAACAAGTGAAAAAGATTTATCATTGAAAGCTTGTTCCCCTTAGAATGATTAGTGATGAGAAAAGAATATACAAACCTTATAAGCACCTCAGAACGATATCTGAATGATTTCAATGCTCCCCCTTGACTTTTGCATATACTCAAACACATATTATAAGGAATATAAAAATAAAACAGAAAAAATCTTAACAACATATTGAAATATTTGTAATTTTCAGAAATGTGTTCTGAAAGGTAGTCAGAAGTTCTGATTAACCTATTCAGAAGTAAGAATTTGAAGTTAGATTTCTGAAGTATTGACTCAGAAGTTCTGAACTCACTCTCAGAAGTTCTGAACTCAAGACTCAGAATTCTGATTAAGAGAGTCAGAGTTATGAGAGCACTACTCAGAAAATCTTACTTAGAAAAATTTTCATTTCTGAAAACTAACAAATATGTTCAATTAGTCAGATTAAGCATTCCTATTTTACATATGAGAAAGGTGAACCTTTTGTGAACAAGTCAGCCAATTGATACTTTGTATGCACAAAGTGCATTTCAATTGTTCCCTTTTCTACATAGTCCTTAATAAAGTGATATCTTACATCAATATGCTTGGTCTTTGAGTGCTGAACAGGATTCTGAGTTATTGCAATGGCATTTTCTGAATCACAATATATGGGAATTTTGTTGAGTTGATATCCATAGTCCATGACTTGTGTTCTCATCCACAAAGTTTGAGAGCAGCAGGCAGCAGCAGCAACATACTCTGCTTCAGTAGTGGATGAAGCAGTTTTGTTTCTTTAAAGCCCAACTCATAATCTTATCTCCGAAAAAGTGACAAGCACCAGATGTACTTTTCCTGTCCAACCTGCTTCCAGCATGATCAACATCAGTAAAACCAGTTATATTGAAATCAGTCTCTTTTGGATACTAAAGGCCAAAATCTGGTAAAGCTTTCAAATATCTTAAGATCCTCTTAACAGCTAGCAAATGAGATTCTTTTGGATTTGATTGAAATCTAGCACAAAAACAAGTAGCAAACATAATATCTGGTCTACTAGTAGTTAGGTAAAGAAGAGATCCTATCATGCCTCTATAAATCTTGTTATCTGCTGGAACTCCATTGAGATCAGCATCTAACTTGATATTTGTTGCCATAGGTGTTCGCATAGAAGCACAATCAGACATCTTAAACTTCTTTAAAATATCTTTAACATATTTTCATTGATTTATAAAAATACCAGTTGGTAATTGTTTTACTTGAAGACCAAGGAAAAAGTTCAATTCTCCAATCATGCTCATTTCAAATTCTGATTCCATGACTTTTGATAATTCAGTACATAACTCTACACTTGTAGAACCAAATATTATGTCATCTACATATATTTGAATCATAATTAAATCATCACCCTTTTTCTTTAAGAACAAAGTAGTGTCAATCTTACCTTTCATGAAACCAGATTTCAATAAGTATTGAGTAAGAGTGTCATACCAGGCTCTTGGTGCTTGTTTTAGACGATATAATGCCTTATCTTAAACATAAACATGATCTTGAACATCAGGATCAATAAAACCTTCTGGTTGATAGACATAGACCTCTTCATTAAGTATTCCATTCAGAAAAGCTGATTTGACATCCATTTGATATACTTTGAAGTTCTTATGTGCAACATAGGCCAAGAATATTCTGATTGCTTCTATTCTTGCCACAGGTGCAAATGTCTCATCATAGTCTATTCCTTCTTGTTGAGAATATCCTTTTGCAACCAATCTTGCCTTGTTTCTGACTACAACACCTGACTCATCTTTCTTGTTTCTGAATACCCATTTTGTTCCAATAATAGATTTTCCTTCAGGTTTTGGAACAAGTTTCCAAATTTATTTCTTTCAAACTGTAGCAATTCATCTTGCATTGCTAAAATCCAATCTGGATCCTCTAGGGCTTCATTGGCTTTCTTAGGTTCAATCACACTTAAAAATCCTGCAAACATTGCTTCATTTGCTGTTGCTGATCTGGTCTTAACTCCTAGATGGATCTCCTATCACTTGATGAATAGGATGGTCTTTAGTCCATTTGTTTGAACTAGGAAGCACATCTATTTCTGAAAAATTGTTGTTTGTATCATTCTCATCAATGATTGCTTGTAATTCTGAACTGTCCCCTTGTTCTGATACTTGTTGAGGTGAAACATCCAAGTTTGGATTCTGAGTAGTAGAGTCAGAATTCTGAATGACTTGTTCAGAGTTCTGAGGCACTTGTTCAGAAATCTGAGTAACTTGGTCAGAATTCTGATTGGCTTGTCCAGAATTCTGAGTACTAGGATCAGAAGTTTCATTACATGTATTGATCAAAGTTGGACATTCCTCAGATGGACCTGTATCAGAAATTACAGTTGTTTGAATCACTTCTGAAGTTCCTCTTTTCATTTCTTGAACCATTTTTGGATTTTCAAAATCTGCATAAGATTCAGAAGTTAGTTCCAGAAATGCATCCTTAAACAATATATTGAGTTCTGAACAGTTAGGATTAGAATCTGTTTCAGAAGTCATTTTTGTCTTATTCTGTCCGAGTTCTGAACTCTTTTGTTCAGAAGTTTTCATTCCCGACTCATCAAAGGTGACATTGATGCTTTCCATAATTCTCTTGGTTCTTCTATTGTAGATTCTGAATGCTTTGGAAGTAAGTGAATACCCAACAAAGTATCCTTCATCTGCCTTTTTATCAAATTTACCAAGATTTTCTCTATCTTTGAGAACATAGCATCTGCAACCAAAAACATGAAAAAATTTAATCAGTGGTTTTCCCTTGTTAATCAGTTCATAAGCAGTTTTATCTAATCTCTTATTTATCAAAGTTCTGTTCTGTGTAAAACAATCAGTGGCTATTGCTGCAGCCCATAGGAAGGTTGGAAGATTTGAATAAGCCAACATGGTTCTTGCAGCTTCAACTAGAGTTCTATTCTTCCTTTCAACAACACCATTTTGTTGAGGGGTTTTGACAGCTGAAAAGTTATGAGAAATCCCCAGGCTTTGCAAAAAGTTCTGAAGAGTCTCATTTCTAAACTCTGTCCCATTGTCACTTCTGATTTTCTGGACTGGAAGTTGTAAGAATACTTGAATTCTTTTGATGAAATTAATAAGTGTTGTAGCATCCTCTAACTTTGCTCTTAAGAATTCAACCCATGTATACCTGGAATATTCATCCACAATAATAAGCATATATTTCTTTCTTTCCATAGATTGAATTGAAATAGGACCACAAAGATCTGTATGTAGCATTTCTAATGGTGATTTGCAGGATGAGTCCATTTTTATCTTAAGAGAACTTTTCTTCATCTTGCCCATTTCACATGCTGAACATAATGATTCTTTTTCAAACTTGATCTTTGGTAATCCTTTGACTATATGCTTGCTAACCAGATTGTTCAGATCCTTGAAATTTAAGTGAGAACATCTTCTGTGCCAAAGCCAACATTCATTAGCAACTGCATTTGATAATAGACAAACATGGGTTAAAGCTTGAATTTTTGAAAAGTTAACCACAAATAAGTCCATATGTCTTTTGGCCCAGAAGACTTTTATGTCATTCTCAGTTAAAATCATGCAACCTGTAATGCTGAACTTAATCTGACAGAAACTATCCAAAAACTGACTTATGCTGAACATATTATGTTGTAAGCCTTCCACATAAAAAAATTTCTGAATAGTCAGATCCCCTTTTGTTAAATCTCCAAAACCTCTGACTTGTCCTTTGCTGTTATTACCAAAATTTACTGCTCCTCCAGCCTTTTCTGTGAAGTTTGTCAGAGAAGACTTATGACATGTCATGTGTCTTGAAGCTCCAGAATCTAAAAACCACACATGACAGCCCAGCAAAAACAATCAGTTAGATTTAGGTACCCATTGTGGAATGGGTCCATCTTTGTTAGCTTTGGTATCTGATTTAACAAAAGTTCCTTTGACTTTCCATTCAAAATCTTCTTTTAAACACCACTTTCCTTTTACTTTTACGAAATCAGAACATTTTCTGTTCACAAAATTATTTCTTTTCTTTTTGAAAACTTTTGGTTGAGACTGAGAAACATTTTCAGTCTTCTTTTCTTTAGTTTGAAAAATGTTTATAATCTTCTTTCCTTTTATCTGAGTTTGAGGAATCAAAACAGTTTTCTTTTCTGAATTCTGATATGGTTTGTTTATATAAGAAACAGATGTTATTAAAATTGAACTTTTCTGAGATGATTGAAATGAATGACTACCATATTGAACACATATGAGATTCTTTCTTGCAAGAGACAATAGATCTGAAACATAAGTCTTTTCACTTTTATTGCAAGATTTCAGATTACAATTGCATTTCATACAAGAACTATTGACTCTAGGTTCAGAAGTAGTATTTAATCCAATCTCCTCAGAAACTCTTTTCAGATCATCTTTCCTTTTGCTTTCCTCTTTTTCTGAAACATTGAACTTCACAGAATTAGCAGATGATTTGGATGATTCACCATTTTCAAATGTACTTGATTCATCAAAGAATTTCTTATCTTCTTTTAAGGCATTAATCTTGAAAAGATCATATTCAGCCTTTAACTTCTCAAGCTCTGTTATTTTCTAGACATAAGTGTTGTTTTCTTTTAAAACTTGGTCCAGTTTAAAATCTAAATCACAATAATCATTTTCAAGATTATCAAAAGTTTTTCTTAAGTCCACAAGTTATTAACTAACAAGTTTAAATCTCTTTTCAAGTTCTGAAAAGCTTTCTGATGTGAATTGAGAATTATCAGTTGAATCAGAATTTTGACTAACAGTTTCAGAATTCTGACCTTCAGACTCAGAGTTCTGACTTGTGGAGTCAGAATTATGACTAGAAGACTCAGACTTCTGACTGACTGTTTCAGAAACCTTACTTGCATCAAATATACTTTCAATGTCAGGATATGTTGGTTGTTTATTTTTATAACTGACATTCAAAGAGTCATATTTGAATTTAGCATCATTATATTTTGGTTTCTCTTCTGTTGGTTTAGAAATCTCTTTCTTAACCTTGTCTTCTGAAGCTTCTGACTTCTCAGTTTTTGGTTCAGGAATTGTTTCCTTTGCTTTTACAGGACTTGATTTTTGTAAGCTATCTGAACTTGTTATAGAACTAGCAGGTCTTACAAAAACTTCAACAATTTCTGGGATTTTTGGTTTAGGAACCTGTAGTTTATCAAAATCATAAAGATTTATTGGAGCTCTTTTCAAAACAACATTTTCTTCCAAACCTAATTCCATTTTAGGATTATAAAATCTTGTATCTTTAACATTGCTAGTGAGAAGATTCAAGGTTTGTTGAGTTAGACCTCTTTTCAAATTAAGGTCTTCCAACTCTTTGATTTTTGTGTACAACTTCTTTCTTTCCTCAAGTAACATATCATATTTAATTTGTAAATCAACCTTTTCATCTTTTATTTCTGAAAATTGAGTTTTTAATTCAAAATTCTCATTTTTGACTTTTTGTTTCTCAACTTCAGATTCTTCAAACTGTTCTTTAATTATCTCTTTTTCTGTTCTGAACTTGTTAACTAGAATTCTTTCACCTTTTATTTGTTTTTTGAGTTTAACAAATTGAGAATTCATATTGCCAATTTGAGTCATTAAATCAATTTCAAGTGCAGAATGTACCTCAGCAGAAGATTCAGAATTAGCATCTTCATAATCAGAATCATCCTCATTCTTCATCTTGGCCATATAACTTTGCATTTGAGAAAAGTGAATGCAATCCTCTTCATCTGAAGTATAATATAACCAGTTCTCCTGTTCTGCCAACATTGCAATCTCATTATCTCTTTTCTTAGCGAGCTGAGCCTTCTTTGTGTAGTATTCATAATCTTTTACTACTTTCACTCTGCAGTCTCTGGCAAAGTGACCAGGTTTTCCACACTTAAAACACAAATCATTCTCTTTTCTTTCTTCCGTCTCTTCTTTCTTCTCAAACTTACTTTCTTCTCTATCTTCTTTCTTCTTATATTTCTCTTCGGAACTCCCCTGTTCCCTTCTGTGCTTACCCTGAAACTTGTTCTTTACATATCTCTTGTTGAAAGTGTTAGTCAACAAGGCCAATTTTTCTGCAATCAGCTTGATATCAGCATCTTCTTCTGATCCTTCCTCCTCATCAGATTCTTCTTCTAACTTTGGTATTTCAAACAAAAATACCGATTTCTTTGCTGTTTTGACCACCTTAGATTTTCTTTCTGAAAGTAAGGCTAGTTGATCAGAAACACTTTTCTTCTCCTCCACTACTTGCTTAACCGAATCCTCATGTTGATTTAGAACACATAATAGATCATTTAAATCTTCCTCACACATGTCTTTATTCATTTGAAGACTAATTGCAAAAGATGACCATTCTGAATTAAGAGAATTCAGAAATTTGTAATTAATCTCAGACTTTGTCTTTTTCAACCCATTCCTCCTGAGGTCATTCAGAATAGTACAAAACTTTTCATAAGTTTGATTTAAACTTTCACACTCTTTTGCTTTGAATCTTTCATAAGCATTGATGCATTGGTTTAAATTTGCTTGAATTGATTTTGCTGTACCAAGCATTTGCTTTTCATGTTCATCCCACATTTCTTTTGCTGATGTTGCACTATCAATTCTATTAAAACCTCATTGGGAACTGCCAAAGTCAACAGCGTAATAGCTCTTTTGTCAATTGCATGTCTGATTTTCTGTGCTTCTGAGTACTGTGAAAAATTCTTCTTCACCCTAGTAGCAGGAATCTCTGGACTTTATCAGTTGTTGGTGTAGCTTGAACATCAACATAAACTTCAATTGGACCTTCTCGTATTGAGATCATCAAATTCTCATCGATATTATCCAAGAATTGTATCATACGAATCTTCCATTGCTGATATTCGTTAGGAATAAGAACAGGGGGTTTCGTCTAATATCCCATTGAGAGAAATTCTTTCGAAGACATGATTGTAAGATGAATAGAATCGAATCAACAGAAAGACAAATCGAATTTCTTGAACAAACGTAAAACAAATTCAAGAATTACAAAGAATTCAAGAATTGTGAGTAGCAGCGGAATCAATTTTCGAATTGATCGAGAAATCTTCAAGAACACGATCTCACGAACACGATCTTGAACGAATTTGTTTGTCGAGTAGCTCTGATACCAATTTTAGAAATTAGGATTCAATCTTACAATCAATTAGGATCAATCAAACAGTAAATGATGGAGATTTGGATCAACCCACTTGTATTCAATTAAGAACAGATTACAGATCTAGAGAGAGAATCTCTCAAAGATTACAAAAGCTGAATACAAACATATGTGGAAAGTTATGTCAAAGATTAGTTAGCTTACAGTTGCTAACTCCTATATATATACTCAAAGGAAATGCTAAAGCTACAATACATATACATGAAAGACTAATAGAACAATTACACCTGTCCTAATTAGTAACAGAATATAACTGAAAGTACCTGTTAGCTTCAATCTTCCAAATCATAGAAGTATTTAGAAGTAGTGAAAAATAGGCTAAGTGAAGAAAGCCTCTTACAGAGGCTCTGCCGAACTTACCGAGAGATCAAGGTCTAGAAGCTACAGAAGCTAAAGAGGCGTCCTACAGAAGCTGTGTCATACGCGCAAAGAAGACCAAAGACTCGGAATCCGGTGAAGACTGCTCTACAAAGGACCAAACCGCAGAACCTCTGTGACACTTCACAGAGCCTCTGCGGTCTTCAACAAAGACTTCAAAGATATTTATAATATCTTGCTACTGTTCCTGGACCTGTTCATCAACTTGCATGGCAACGTACCCTGTCCAACTTCAACGTGTCAAACTCTGAGTGGACTCAATAGGGCTTAGTACATAATAGACGTCTGCTGCATTAAATGCAATACAGCACATCCAACTGTTCATGCCATCCTTCCAACTATTCATACCGTCCGTTCTGAATAGTAGCTCATGCTTTATGGTCCCCTCTGAGTAGTATAAAAGGAAGACTCATGTTGAGTTCTTCCTAATCAATAATCAAGAATCGAGAATTAAAAAGAGAAAAACTTCAAGAACACATAGCTTATATACTTTGAGAGTCATATCTGTTTTAAAGCTTTGCTTACTCACTGATCTTGAATCTGTTCTTGATATATATATATTCAGTAAACTTTGAGATATTATTTCCTGTTCACTGTTTATTTATATTGTGTTCTAAATCTATCAAACATATCTGTTAGTTCTTCAAATACGCTTCCGCATCAAACATAAACTCGAACTAATAGATCTGACAATCTTGTATAAGCAAAACGGGAACCAACAATTGGTATCAGAGCAAAGCTTGATTTTCAATATCAAGTGATCCTCTTTGTTACAAGATTGGTGATAGACATCATTCCTTTTTTAACCTATTCCTCATTTCTAGGTTAAAACTCCCTTAAAGTGTACTCTGGGAACTGTTCAAACCCTGAAAACTTTCCAGATCATCAGACTCATACTCTTTAATCATACTATCTTTTCAGAACCTTAACAATGACAAATACAAATAACTTCTTTACTGCTGGTTAACTCACCAAGCCTCCTACTCTCCTTCGAGATGAGTATCCTCAATGGAAGATAAGAATGGTTCATTTCTTTGAGGGTACTGAAAAAATCTAGTACAATATCTTTACAACCTTCCTCCTGTTCCCATGATAGTAGTACCACGAGTACCAGCTACTGCTGAATCTCCTGAAATCCCTGAACATCAAAAACCGAAGCCAAAAGAATAATGGTCAAATGAAGATAAGGCAGAAGATGAAGTTGCGTAGAAAACAAAAAGAATCTTGATAATGGCTATCACCAACGAACTTTTTCAATCCTTAGATGCATGCGAAACTGCGCACGATATTTGGAAAGAATTAGAAAGACAATTGGAAGGGGGTGCTAAAACACAGAAGAACCGAAGGGCACAGTACATAAAGGAATATCATGCATTCAGAGCCTCTGCAACAGAATCTCTGCAAACGACGTACGACAGGTTCAACTCTCCCATAAACAAATGCAGAAAGTATGGCATTCACAGAACCTCGGAAGAAAATAACGTCATGTTTCTAAAGAGCCTGAATGATGAGTGGCTTCAATTGTCTATGTTTTTACAAACAAACCAAGATCTAGACTCATGGACACTCTCTGATCTCTATGGAACACTAGCTGCACAAGAGCCTCAAATAGCACAGGCTAAAACAATAACCATTGCACCATACGCATTGGTTAGTAAATCAACAGAGGCTAAAGAAAGACCAAGAAATGAGAGAGCAACAGAGGAGAAGAAAATGGTGATGGTTGATAGCGAAGAAGACGAGCTGATAGAGGAAGAAATAACTCTTGCGTCATTAGCTAAATCATTGGCTCTATTGACAAGAGAGTTCAAAGGTAACCAAAGAAATTTTGGAAATGACAGATATAGCAGAGACAACCAGAGAGATAGAAGAGATGATGGAAGAAGAGAAGAATCAAGTGACCGACAGAGGTCAGACTACAGAAGTAACCGACAGAGGTCGAGCGACAGAAACTACAGAGGAAATGACCGACAGAGGTCAGATGACAAGGTAGGCCACACACAAGAATGCTACAAATGTGGTAAGCCTGGTCATTACGCAAACGAATGTCGAACAAAGAAAGGTGGAGATCAACAGAAGTCCGACGATCGAACTGGAAACACCTCTCAAGGTTGTTTCAACTGCGGCAAGCCAGGCCATTTCGCAAAAGAATGCAGAAGTAGACAAAATCGCCCACAGAAGGACTCAGCTTTTTACAAAAAGAAGGCTGAATATTATGCGCAAAAATCCCTAATGGCGAACAAAGGGCATTCTGAAACAAACAAGGAGGACTTCGAGTCAGACTCTACCTCTGATGATGAATTCACCACCAATGCCCTGTTCTGTGGCATGGCAGAAGTCGACTCCAACACTGACAATAAGGTATCCATTTCAAACTCTACCTCTTGTACTAAATCTGTAGATAATGATTCAATTAAACTTAACATTGAACTGATTGAACTAAAAGAGATAAATGAAAGCATTCAGAAAAGACTCACCTTTAATGAGAGAGAAGTAAGGCTTCTCACTCAAGAAAAAGCCAAAAATTTTGAAGAAAAGGAAAGAGCAGAAAATTATTGGAGCAATAATATAGATCCTTTAAAAAGGCAAATTTCTGAATTAACCTCTGCTTTAAAAATCAAAACAAAAGAGCTTTCAGTTTCTAGGAGTGAAACAACTGACATAAGAGCTCTCAAAGAATACTTTCAAAAAGCGAGAGAGGTACTTTGGCAAGATCTACTCAGAAGAGAAGTTTTACTTAAAAACTATAAATATGCACAGAAGGTGTATGAGAAAGTGAACTCACAAATAGGAAGACGAGGTATAGGGTACGATGATATTACTCTAGGTGTTGAAGGCAAAAGACTTAAACCTCTGTCTTCTCTGTTTGTGATAGGAAAAAACAAATAAACCTATTTTCCAAACTTACTCTCTGTAAGTAAAAGGGTTAAAATCTCTGAAGAACCTCACTTGAGGAAACATACGAAGATGATCAATGTGTGGTTTGAAAACACAGATTCATCATCTTCAACCTCTGTCAATAGAGGAATCAAACCAAAGAAATATCTGAAAACACAAGATCAGATTGGTATCTTTAAGTTTGGTAAACCAGAGACTCAAACACAGGTCGCTTTTGTCTCTATGATAAATGTCGAAAAGAAATTATCTGCAAAAGCTCTTGAGTTTAAACCCATCTTTTCAGAAGAAAAACTTAAAGAATCAATTGAAAAAGAAATTTTGGAAGTTTTGAAATCAAATGTTTTAGAAAATCTCTGTACATCTTCTATAGATCAAATTCTCGCTGAAGAGATCTCATCAGAAACCTCTGCTATCTATGAAAGTTATTCTACAGAGGAAGAAAGCTCGTACGATACATGCTCAGAAAATCCAGCCTCTGTCGAAAGAGATGACTCAACCTCTGTATATGAGGACGATTCATCCTCTGACGACTCAGAGACTGATTCTAAATCAGGAATAATTCACTGTGACATAGAGGATGTTAAATTCTCCTCTGAGGTTCTTAACAGAACAATTTCTCCAAAAGAGAAAATCACAAAGATACCTATCTGTCCAGATTTTCTCAAAATGTGTATACAAGTCAAAACCTCTACAGAGCTTGATAAGCTGAAAAAGGCCTCTAAAAATCCTAAAAGCTCAAAATTTTCAAAACCTTTAAAGCAAATTAAAGAGAATCCCACTTGGCAACAAAAGGGAAAAGGCCTGAAGCTAACAAATATTTTTCCTCTGTGACAGTGAAGAAAGATGTTCACCACATAAGAGACTCACAGAAGGCACGACCTAAACAAGACTTTTGCAAACAACATTCTAGTATTCATAGATCTTCTTGTAATAGGAAATCTAATGTTAAGAAAGAATGTAATGCCTCTGTGGTTCAGTTCAATAAATTCAATGAAAAGTTCAAACAAATCACGTCTCATATTAAATACTGTCATTGTTTTGATCTTATGTTCAAATTGAATAATCACTTCTCAAGTCCAGATTGCTTACTCTCCACTAAAATTCGAACTCCAAAGTCAGAACCTAGAGAGAAACAATCTGATGTTTCTACAAAAGATAAAATGTATTTCAAGAATGCTAAGGCAAACTTGAAAAATTCTAACAATATTGGACCCATATGGATATGGGTACCTAAGTCTCAGTGATTGTCTTACAGTAGCGGTTTGTGCCAATTTGGTATCTTGACTCCGGATGCTCAAGGCACATGACTGGCGACAGAAGTTTACTATCCACGTACAAAGAAACACACGATGGTGGATCTGTAACTTTTGGAGACGACAAGAAGGGACACATCAAAGGCTATGGAGTCATACAGAAGGAAAACGTCTCTGTATACAAAGTTGCATATGTGAATGGCCTTAAACACAACCTACTCAGTGTAAGTCAACTCTTTGATACAGGATTCGATGTGTTATTCAAAAGAACTTTTTGATCTCTGCAAAGTGAAGACACAGGAATGGAACTTCTGCGAGCCGAAAGAAAAGGTGATATGTATCTGATGAATTTTTGTTCAACAACCAAGGACAAAGTTTGCATTGTAGCTTGCAAAAGTAAAGAAGCCTGGTTATGGCATAACAGGTTCTGTCACTTGAACTTTCACACATTAGATAAACTGGAAAAACTTGATCTAGTTAAAGGTTTGCCTAATGTTAAATTCAATAAGGATCACTTGTGTTCTGCCTGTGAAATGGGAAAACTCAGAAGAGCTTCCCACAGAGGCAAAACAGATGTGTCTTGCACTAGACCTCTGTACATGCTTCATGTTGACCTCTGCGGTCCCATTGCCATACAGAGCCTAGGTGGCAAGAAATACATACTTGTCTTAATTGATGAGTATTCGCGTTTCACATGGGTTGAATTTATTCGAAAGAAATCGGATGTTCCAATCATCTTGATTAATCTAATGAAAAGAATCCAAGTTCTTTATGATTGCAGAATACAGAAGTTAAGAAGTGACAATGGCACAGAATTTAAAAACTCTGTCATTGAAGCCTATCTTTCTACAGAAGGAATATCACAGAACTTCTCTGCAGCACGCACTCCACAGCAGAACAACGTAGTCGAAAGGAAGAATCGAACGCTCGTGGAGGCAGAAGAGCTATGCTATCATCATGCGGATTACCGATGAACTTTTGGGCAGAAGCGATTTCTACTGCATGTTATACACAAAATCATTCAACCATTGTGAAAAGACACCTCAAGACTCCTTACGAATTGATCAACAAAAGGCGGCCAAACATCAAATTTTTGCATGTGTTCGGATGTAAATGCTTTGTTTTAAACGACAGAGATTCAAGAGAAAAGTTTGAGGTAAAAGCTGACGAAGGCAAATTCATTGGATACTCTGCCACTTCCAAAGCCTATAGAGCGTTCCTCACAAGATCTCGCAAAATCATAGAAAGTATCAATGTTTCTTTTGATGATTCATTCTAAATGACTTTTGAGCAAATCAGTTCAGAACTCGAACGTAAAAGGGAAACCTCTGACATCTCGCAAACGAAAGAAGACTTAAATCTTCTATTTTTAGAGATGTTCCACGATGACATTGATCCTTCTGTTGGAACAATCAGAGTTTCTAAAGAACCATCCTCTGTCGGACAAAATCCTACAGGTATGACTCTAACTGGTCCAATTAATGCTTCATCTTCTTCTGTAAATACTACAGATGCAAATGCCGAAGAAGAAAATGCAGAAGATGAAACATCAAGAAAAACGACCACAGAAGCTGCTGAAAAACAAACTCCACAATCCACAGAAGAACCAATTACAGAGGAAATTGAGGACCAAGACTATACGTCCTCATAGGAACAAACTCCACCACCACTCATACCAATCATTCCACAAATGGTAGAATCTTCTACCAAGGCAAGAAGAACGACAGAGGCTATACAAGAAGAAGATCCACAAGAAGCTTCTGAAGAAAGGTTCGATGACATTGATGACCATCTTCCACACACCACTCAGTGGACAAAGAGCCATCCTCTAAGCCAAATAATTGGAGAACCTTCTGACTCAGTAAAAACCAGGTTTGCCACTGCTAATTTTTGTTTCTTTACAAATTTTATTAGTGTGGTAGAACCAAAAAAGATTTCTGAAGCCCTATATGACCCAAACTGGTTAGACGCCATGCAAGAATAACTTCTGCAGTTTGAGCGTAACAGAGTATGGACTTTAGTACCTCTGCCACGAGGGAAACAGGCCATTGGGACTAAGTGGGTCTACAGAAATAAGAAGGATGAAGATGGAGTGGTCATCAGAAACAAAGCACGATTGGTGGCCAATGGTTATAGACAAGAAGAAGGCATAGATTACGATGAGACTTTTGCTCCTGTCGCACGGCTCGAAGCAATAAGAATATTCTTAGCCTTCGCAGCCCACAAAGGATTTAAAGTTTATCAGATGGACGTAAAATCAGCTTTTCTCAACGGTGAAATCCAAGAAGAGGTTTACGTAAATCAGCCACCAGGGTTTGAAAGCTCAAAGTTCCCAAGGCATGTATACTACCTTGAAAAGGCTCTGTACGGACTGAAACAGGCTCCAAGAGCATGGTATGAACGACTTTCTACCTTTCTTCTAGTAAATGGCTACAACAGAGGTACAACAGATACTACCCTATTCTATAAACGTAAAAACAGTGAAATAATGCTTGTACAAATCTATGTGGACGACATAATTTTTAGGTCTACTAATACAGAAGAGTGCAAAAGTTTTGAAAAACTCATGCAGAGTGAGATTGAAATGAGTATGATGGGAGAATTAACATTCTTCCTCGGACTCCAAGTCAAACAAACATCAGAGGGAATTTTAATAAATCAGGCCAAATATGTCTCTGACATTCTTTTCAAGTATAGCCTCTCTGATACCTCTGCAATGAAAACTCCAATGGCCACCGGAAATAAGTTATCCTTAGATCCAGATGGCATCTTTGTAGAATGCACTCTCTACAGAGGCATGATTGGATCTCTGTTATACTTAACTGCAAGCAGACCTGACATTATGCATTCCACATGTCTTTGTGCACGTTATCAAGCTAATCCTAAGAAATCACATTATGATGCTGTTAAAAGAATCTTTAGATACCTAAAGGGGACCAAAAATCTTGGTCTCTGGTATCCACAGAACTCTGGCGTTTGTCTTAAAGCTTATACAGATTCAGACTATGGAGGATGCATGCTCGACAGAAAGAGTACCTCTGGGAGTTGTCAATTCCTAGGTGGTAAGCTAGTCAGTTGGACCTCCAAAAAGCAGAACTGTGTATCAACATCTACGGCAGAAGCTGAATACGTTGCTGCTGCTAGCTGTTGTTCTCAGGTTCTATGGATGAAGACTCAGCTAAAAGACTACGGCCACATTCTATTCAAAATACCCATCTTCTGTGATTCCAAAAGTGCCATTGCCATCTCTGCCAATCCTGTGCAACATTCCAAAACCAAGCATATCGATATAAGGTACCATTTCTTGAAACATCATGTTGAACACGGTACAATCGAGATGCATTTCGTGCCAACAGAATATCAACTTGCAGACTTATTCACCAAAGCCTTAGACGAGAAAAGATTTAATTTCTTGGTGGGTAAGTTAGGAATGATTAATATGATGTGAAAATCCTCTGTAAGTATAGCTTTATCTTCTGTAAATAAGTATATATTTCTATTTTACTTAACTTATTGCTTTGATTGATTTATTTCTGTATGTAAATTCTCTATCTTAAATAGTTCTTGATATCACAGAGCTTCTGTAAGTCTGCTCAGAACCTCTGACGACCTCCACAGAACCTCTGGAAAAACAAGACCTATGCTCAATACAAATCTTATCATTCTTTGATCCAAGCATAGGTCAAGGGGGAGCAAAAGGAAAATTCCTGATCTACAGAGGTGATTAGATCAAGGGGGAGCAAAAAGGGACCCTGAAATGATCTACAGAGGTAAAACTTTCAAGGGAAAGCCAAAGAAGAATGTCGATGAATCTATATCGACAGAAGTCAGACATCACTGCCGAGAAAAGAAGAACCAAAAAGGTATGCCTCTCGTACAAAAGGTTGCTGAAAACAGTTTTCTGGGACACAAATTGTCAAATATGTCCTAAATATATTGTGGATAACATTTCAAAAATCAAAAGATCAAAAAGTTTCATAAAATTTGAGTTATGAGAAATTTGAGGTCATAGAGCCTCTGCTGAGCTCAACAGAGGCTCTGCCAGAAATATGCTCTGTGATCACAAATTAACCCTCTATCGATCTTTTGGAATGTTATCTCGGAAACCGAATACATACACCATGACCTTCACGAACAAAACGTTTTCCATAACAGTTTTCTCGGACACCAACTTTCAAATATGTCCGAAAAACGTCTCTTAAAACAGATCAAAAATTGGATGATCAGAAAACTTAATAGAATTTTTGTTATGAGATTTTTTCACTCATAGAGCTTCTGCTGGCCCTCACAGAGCTTCTGCAAGTTCCCACAGAGCCACAAAACCTCTGCGAGTAAAAATTCTTAACTAAAAACCCTATTGATCCTCTCCAGTGCCTTTGCAAACATTTTGGTTAAAGAAGAACCCACAGAAGTCATGATAACAATAAGATATATGAGAAAGGGATAAACATCAAGATTTTCAAAATCACAGAGCTTCTGTAAACCACAGAAGTTCTGTCAATCTGTTACTTGGGCATTTCTGTAGTAATAACGGTTACTTTTACTGAGACTGAATCTCATGTGGCTAAGAACAACCCCACGCGCCCAGCATTAATGGGCCGCGCACGACGTCCTGTCATCCTCTGACATGGCCTACGTGTCTCATTTTTATTGGGCGTACATGGAACGTTTTCTGTGGAAAGTTGAACCCGCCGTTCTAACTTGAGTACGGATTCCAAATTTTTAATCCATTGCCATATATTTTACTCTTTCGAATTCTACCATTTTACCCTTCTATAAAAACCAAGCTTACCCTCTCATAAATTTTTTACAAACCGTCATTCTTCTCCGGCGAAACCCTGCAAAAACCTGCAAGTATCTTATTCGCATTACCAATGACTTCATCTTCTCAAGCTATCTCCCCTGCACACTCTCCGACGAACTCACCAGAACATTCACCTGCTCATTCTGAACATTCAGAAAACCCCCACCTTGCCAAAAGTATTGAACTAGAAGATTCTGGCGATTCAGCAGAATTTGCTCCGACCACACATCTTCAAAACTTCATAGCAAAGGATCATTTCGAAAAGGTTCTACCAATCAAATCCAACAATTGCTATTTGGTCCCCTCACCCACTGCTTTCGGCGAAGCCCATGCCATTCTTCTAAACATAATGGAAAATCATATCCTCTTCCCTCTACTCTCAAGAACCCCAAACAAAATTCCAGTTAGATATTTGAACCAGTTTTGGCAAAGTTGCCGATTTGATAAAGATGATTCTCTTATCAAAGGGTACATTTCAAGACCTGACAAATCTGAACATCTGGAAATCAAGTTCAATAGAACAATGTTCTCACTTGAATTCAACCTACCAACAAGGGGTCTTCTTGGATTGAAAAAATATGCAGAGCAACCAACAGACGACGAGATCTGTCGTTTCGTAGAAATGCTTGGGTACAACACCCAACTGAGGAAGAGAAATGACTTCCGCAGAGGCAAATTACCACCTCTGTGGAACACCTTGTTCTCAATTCTTAACAGATGCCTGACAGGGAAGATAGGCAGTATTGACCAGAGCTCACATCAGATATTAACCATCATGTATGGGGTTTACTATGATCTCCCACTAGATTACGCGACCATAATGATGCAAGAGATCATCAACACCATCGACAGAAAGAACAACGCCAGAAGGGTCAAAGAGAACGATCCTAACTTTCTACCACCTCTGCAATTCCAAAGAATACTGGGAGTTTTGTTCGAACCTCTGTTGCTGATACAGAACTGGCCAATGGAAGGGCCAATTCCCAAACAGTTCCCAATGAACAAGAATACCCCCACTGATCATGTAGATGGCTACACACACTGCAAACCTTTGTCAAAGAACCTTTTGAAGTATGCCACGAATAAACCCCATAAGAAAGAGTACATACGCGATCATAGAACTCCAAAACCGAGTCCTATGACACCCCCGCGTTTAGGTGTCCCCCTAGGAACAATGACTGCAGAACCTCTTTCCACTCAAGAAGAAAAAGATCACAAACTAGCAAAACACATGGCTATTCAACTTAGCTTCTTAGCCAAACGTACAGAGCTCATGGGAAAGAAGTCCTCTTCGAAATTTTCTACCTCTACTCCAAAATCAAAGAACAGGAAAACTGAAGAAGGCACCTCCACAAGCGCTGCAGAAGATCAACCTTCACCTCTTCATGCCACAGAAATTTGCTCCACTGCTCCTCCCTCTTCTCCAAAACAGAAGAAGAAAAGAAAATCGAAAACCACAGAGGAAGGGGCACCAAAACCTAAGAGGAGGAAAACCAAAAAGAAGCATGGGAAATCCCTTGAAAAGTTGGTTACCATAGAAGAAGAAGAAATCGCAGAAGAAAGAACTGCAGAAGAAGAAGATGCAGAAGTAGAAATGACAGAAGAGGGATATCAATCACCCTATCAATCCCCAGATCGATTTGCTCACCAAGGAAACTTAAACGATTTCCTACAGAACCCTGACATTGCCCACACTCTAAATACAGCAGGGTGGACGGCACAACCACTCGACCACCACTCCCCAGAAGAACAATACTTCTCTATTTCTGGCATTGACACACATCTGCAAGAAGATGATCAAACACCCAGAGATCAATCAGCTGAGACACCTGTTATTCTACAGAACCCCTTCATTCAACAAGGATTGGACGTCCACAGAAGGAGTCCAAGCCCAGCTTCAGAAGAAATAGAACAAACAGAATCTCAGTGGAATAGAGATGAAGTAACAGAGGCTTTAGGGAAAATAACAGAAAAAGGAATAGAGGCCGAAGTTGTACAAGAAGAGGGATTTGAAACAAGGGAGACAAGAATGGAGGTCTCAGAGGTAGATTCAGATGAAGAAGAAGCTGTCTGGATACGAAAAGGTCTCTATCATCCATATGTCATGAGATTATACGACTCTCATCAAATGTATGACTTCTTAGGCACAGAGCAAGGAACTTCAACAGAAGCTAGGGAAGAAGCACCAAGCCATCGGATAGCTACAGAAGCTGAAATGGTAGAAAATGATGTAGTGCTTGGATGCTTAACAGAGGAAGAAACAAGAAAAGATGCCTGGATTAATGGAGGCACACAACCAAAACCAACTCCCAGTGCAACCCACACATCTAACTCCGCAGGTCTAGCTGTAGAAGGAGTTATTGAAAAAGAGCAGCACAGCTCGATCCAAACCCAACCCATCCAGCCAGAAGTCACTCTTTTGACTTCTGCGCCCACAGAAACCGGGGAATCCATTCCTAGGGAGTCTCCTCAAAGAGACTCACCTATTGTTCATGATCAATCGCCCCAGATCACACTAGAAAACCCTACAGAGGAATTCGTTTCCTCTGCCACGCACGAAATAGGGCCAACCCTTCTTTCAGAGAGAAGTAGTGAGCACAACAACGAAGAGACTCTAGACAAGTCTCTGAGTCAACAAAAGGATAATATAGTACCCACCTCTGAAGTGGATCTAGACAATGTCATTCACAGAACTTATGTAGAGTCTGAAGCACTAGATGCTTCTGCTCAAAGATCAGATGGAAATCCTTCCACCCCTATCGTACAAACAAGGGTGAACGAAGGTGTCCCAGGAGCAGGGACTCACTCTGGAGACGAATGTGTTCCTCCAGAGGTTACACCAGGGACACAAGTATCAAGGGATGAGTTCCAAACCCCTGTCACCTCTGTGAACCAAACCATGAAAGAGTTGCAAAGCTCTTTCACATCTTTTGCAGAGAAAACATCAACGGCCTTGCTGAATCTGAACACCAAAATGGGCAATCTGTCCACAGAGGTGAAAACGGCCATCACAGAGATGAAATCTTCTGCTCAAACAACTGCCACAACTACAGCCACTTCTGCTGCTAAAGACTTTGGAATAGCTGCAACATTTGCATTCAAGGAATCAGTCAAACATTTCCTTGAACAAATGAACAAGCAATCCAACAAATCACAGAGCATTACACCTGCAGAACTACAGAAGGCTCTGCAAAACGTTCAAGAAGAGGCAATGCCCAACACTACAATGATGCAGCCAAAAGATTACATGACCAGAGCACAGCTGACAGAGCTCGGGCAGAATGTCATAAACCAGGTCACAGAAGTCATTGTCTCCTTCACTACTGCAAATGCCAACTACGTCAAAAAATCAGAAAAAGTTTCGGCAGAATGCGCTTCAACACAAGAAGCAGAGCTTGCAACTCTAATCGGCCTCTGTGATGATGTATGTGCAAAGTTGATGGCCGCATGAGCAGAACTACCAAAGAAACCCAAAGCTTCCTGCAGAGCAGAGGGTACTTCTGATAAGAGTCAGGATGACTCTGATGATGACCATCCTGGTCCATCAGATCATCCTGAGGGGGGAATATAAGGGAGAAAGCTACGACCAGAGGACTACAAGCTCCACCAATCGCAGCAGAACCAATCAGCCAAGCCCCTCCAGAACAAACCCAAGATCAAAACACCACAGAGACAACACCCATCTCTGTGGAATCAACTTCTGAAGAAACCAATATTCCAGAAGCTGATCAGCAAACCATAGAGGCAACAACCACCCCTGTGGTAATCAACTTGGAAGAAAGACCTTCAACAGAATCAACAGAAAAACCCCAAACCATACCAAGAAGAAAGTCGATTGCCACCAAACCAAAAAGAGCAACGACCTCTGCTTCTTCTATTCTGAGAAAGATGCACAATACAATGTCTGATCGAATGTCGCAGAGAGAAGAAGAAAGGCACAGGTTCACTTTAGCTTTCCGAATGGGAAGAAGATTCGACATACCTCAATCCACAGAAACCAAGCTCACAGAAGAAGTCACAAAAGAACCTCCCACAGAGGTTACAGAGCAAAACAAGCCAACAGAACCAATGCCACATAAGTCCTCTCAAACACAAGTGTCAAAACCTACAGAGGCAACCCCCATCATTCCAACAGAAGCACCAACAACCAAACCTACAGAAGCAACAGGTTCTGAACCTCCAAAGGCCAAAGACAAGGGAAAGGCGAAACTGACAGAAGAGCCCAAGAAAAAGAAATCATTGCCCAAGCCTACAGAAAAATTGATGAAGAGCGCCTTTGATGCCTTCCAAACTCCAAAGCCTGAAGAAGAGGACTGGACATATGGATTGAAGCCTCTGTCAGACATTCCACTATCAGGAAAAGCTGCAGAAGTTGTTCAACAGATGGAGAGTCTCAGAAGAAGAGTACCACCACATGGTCCAACATACGAAGAAATGGAAGAAGTGGTGTACAAATATCTCTACAAACAACCCTTTCAGAACCTCCATCCAACAGACCAAATCACAAATCCGAACATCAGAGAAGAATTTGAGAACATCTTCAGCAGAACAAAGCCAAGAACCAAAGCAGAAGTCTTCTCAATTCATAAAATCAAAAAGGTAATCTTCTGCAGATTCTCCTTCACAAGAACCTATCCAAGAGTCAGGTACAATCTCTACAGAGTCAAAAGGGTAAATAATTCAGAAACCACCTTCGCTGATGCTGACATAAGGAATCTGAATCCCTATGATCTACCTGAACTTCTGCAATGGACAAAGGACAACTACAACACAGAGCCAAACACCAGAGCCTATCAAGTGTTGAGAAAAGCAATGAGAGAAAAGCTTCTAATCTACAGTATGATAGATTTTCAACTGGGAAAGGATCTTGGTCTCAAACATCTGAATTTACGACCACCAGAAGATCGCTGCCCACCCGACGCCGTGCCCAACTCTATCATTACAGAACCAAGATCCGGGTTAGTATTTCAAAACCCACAAGGCGAAGTCAAACTGTTTGTGTGCATGGACTGTCAGAAGTACGCAACTAGTACTCTGAACAAGTTCAGAGCAAGCCTTGTAAAATACAGAGATACAGAGAAAATGAATAGAGATGCTGTAGATACTTTCATCAGAGAGATTGATGCCACAACCCGCCTAAGAGAACTCTGCATCAGTTTCTACAAAGAGATCAGAAGAATCGGAAGAGACAACTGAAGCTACAACGATTTCAAAGATGCCAAAATCTGATTCTCAAACCTCAAATCTCTGCAAATCATGTTAATGTTTATCTTTCATTGTACTCAAATGTAAAATGCCTCTGGCATATTTCTGAATGAAAGAACTTTCGAGGTATTGTTTAACCTCTGTCTTATCTAACTTAGCCTAACTAAAGTAAAGTTCAATTTTTTATTTTTCACTACTTAGGGGGAGATTGTTAGCTTCAATCTTCCTAATCATAGAAGTATTTAGAAGTAGTGAAAATAGGCTAAGTGAAGAAAGCCTCTTACAGAGGCTCTGCCGAACTTACCGAGAGATCAAGGTCGAGAAGCTACAGAAGCTAAAGAGGCGTCCTACAGAAGCTCTGTCATACGCGCAAAGAAGACGAAGGACTCAGAATCCGGTGAAGACTGCTCTACAAAGGACCAAACCGCAGAACCTCTGTGACACTTCACAGAGCCTCTGCGGTCTTCAACAAAAACTTCAAAGATATTTATAATATCTTGCTACTGTTCCTGGACCTGTTCATCAACTTGCATGGCACTGTACCCTGTCCAACTTCAACGTGTCAAACTCTGAGTGGACTCAATAAAGCTTAGTACATAATAGACGTCTGCTGCATTAAATGCAATACAGCACATCCAACTGTTCATGCCATCCTTCCAACTATTCATACTGTCCGTTCTGAATAGTAGCTCATGCTTTATGGTCCCCTCTGAGTAGTATAAAAGGAAGACTCATGTTGAGTTCTTCCTAATCAATAATCAAGAATCGAGAATTAAAAAGAGAAAAACTTCAAGAACACATAGCTTATATACTTTGAGAGTGATGTCTGTTTTAAAGCTTTGCTTACTCACTGATCTTGAATCTGTTCTTGATATATATATATATATATATATATATATATATATTCAGTAAACTTTGAGATATTATTTCCTGTTCACTGTTTATTTATATTGTGTTCTAAATCTATCAAACATATCTGTTAGTTCTTCAAATACGCTTCCGCATCAAACATAAACTCGAACTAATAGATCTGACAATCTTGTATAAGCAAAACAGGAACCAACAGTACCCAAGACATAAGTTTTGAATAACATATTCAGAACTTCTGAACATTCTTCTTATTAAGCACTTCAGAACATCCTTCAAGCACTTGTGATATTTTCTTCATCATTCTCAGAAGTTCTGAGTCACCTACTCAGAACTCTGAGTCTTCAGTTCAGATCCAACACTTGTAACTTTTGACAAAACTTCAGATCTAACATCAGCCTTAGGATCAAACTTTCCAAGGGCATCTCTATTGTTCAGTATGAAACACTGACATCCAAATATGTGAAGAAAGCTAATTGAAGGCTTTCTCCCATGAAAAAGTTCATAGGTTGTTTTATTAAATCTCTTGACTATCAGTGACCTGTTTTGCATAAAACAAGCAGTGTTGACAGCTTCTGCCCAAAACTGAGTAGGCAGATGAGAATCGCTGGCAATTTATCGTGCAGCTTCAATAATAGTTCTATTTCTTCTTTCAGCGACTCCATTTTGTTGCTGTGTTCTCACTGAAGAAAAGTTGTGAGAAATACCCTTACTCTCAAAGAAGGAATCAAGAGAACTGTTTTTGAATTCAGTCCCATGATCACTCCTTATTGAGCGAACGGTCAAGTTGTTTAGGGTTTCCATCTTCCTGACAAAGGTGATGAGTTCTTCAGGGGTGTCACTCTTAGAACAGAGAAACATAACCCATGTATATCGAGAGAATTCATCAACTATGACCAGTGTATATTTCTTTCCAGCGAAGGATTGTTTGTTAACAGGGCCAAACAAATCCATATGGAGAAGTTGTAGAGGAGATGACACTGAGGAAACTTGCTTTGACTTAAAGCTTGCTTTGGTCTGCTTGCCTTTCTCACACGCTGAACATAAGGATTCTTTGGCGTATGACTTCTGAGGTAGACCAGTGACTAACTCTTTTGAAGAAAGAGTGTTCAGTGTCTTGAAGTTAAGATGAGAGAGCCTCTTATGCCATAGCCAGTTGACATCAGATGAGGCTTTTGAGAAGAAACAGGAGTTCTCAGTGGTTGTTGAGTCCATGTTTATTACATAAACATTTTCCAAACAATAACCGCTGAGAGCTATCTTCTCCTTTTTGTCAGCGACAAAGCAGGATTCCTTAGTAAAGATTACTTTGTTATCCATGTCGCAAAGCTGACTGATGCTTAGAAGATTATGCTTCAGCCCTTCAACATATGCGACTCTTCTGAAGGTTGTTCTACCATTAGAGAGTACACCAAACCCTCGGGTATGTCCTTTTCCATTTCCACCAAAAGTTACAGAGGGACCCTTCTCTTCTTTGTACTCAGTAAGCAGGTTCTTCTTACCAGTCATGTGTCTAGAGCATCCGCTATCGAGATACCAGATACCCTTCTTAACCTGCATTAGAAAGGAAGATTAGTTTTTCTTGGGTACCCACATAACCATGTGTACACACTTGTCAGTGGGGGTAGAAGAGGAGTTGAAAGGTTCAGCAGTCTACGCAACATTTGAAGATTTAGCTTTGTCAGTCTTCACTTTGGTTAATTTCTTAACCTCAGTGGTCTTCTTTGCCTTGGGGGCAACGATCTTCACCTTAGCTATCTTTTCAGCTTGGGTGGCTATGGGGCACTTACTAGCAATATGATTGGTAAGTCCACAATGATAACATTTCCTATAACTAAAAGTAGTTCTAGGACCATTTGCATGCTGAGCTTTTGATTTTGAATTAGAAGGACCAGGACCAAGTAAGCTATTGGCTTTTGAAATGGGAGGAACATTCAGTTCTTCGGATTTCTTACCAATAATTTCCACTTTGATTCTAGGAGTAGATCGCTGAATAGATCTACGCTGAATAAATCCAGGGATCTTATTCTTTGAACCAGAGGGATAAGTCACAAAAGCTTTAGAAGCATTCAGCTTTGGTACAGAGGTACCCTTCTGAGGATTTTGATTAAAAATAATTCCTTTACCTTTGTTTTTAAAGACTGAGGTAGGTTTTGGATAAACAACTTTTTCTTTACCTTTAGAAGTTAAGGTAGAGATTTCCTCAGGGATAGGCGGTTTAGAAGAGGAACACTGAGATGAGAAAGTGTCAGGGATAGAGGATACGAACATTCTAAACTTAAGCATGGAACGGTCAGTGGTTGGTTCTAGAATATCAGCTTTGTAACCAAGACCATGTTTATCACTCAGGGGAATCTAAGACTTAATTATCTCAGTGATCTTTGTTGAGGAATTATACCATCCATCAACAGTAGCTTTTTCAGCTTTTAATGCAGTGATAGCTTCTTCGCGCTCGATTTTAACTAGCTGATTTAAGTGAACTTGATCTTTAAAATCTTCTTCAATTTTAGAAAGATTTTCTATTTGAAGGTGACAGTTTTTAAGCTGTTTAGCGAGATCAAGGTTTTGATTTTCAACAACAGTTTTGCCATTCATGGCTTCATATAAACTTCTAGTCAGGAGATCGATCTTTCGAAGACTATCAGCTTCATCAATATTTAAAATATTGGTAAAAAAGGAAGGTGATACCTTAGTAGTAGAGGTTGAAGTAGAGGGAATGTCAGAATTTTCTTCCTCATCTTCAAGTTTGGCCATGAGACATAGATTGACTTCATCATCATCTTCAGAGTCAGATGATTCTTCTTCGTCAGAGGCAGCCCAATCATAGTCATCCATAAGGCCTCTGCCTTTCTTCTTAAAGGTTTTCAGCTTTGAATACCTTTCTTTCAGCTTTTTGTATTTTTTCATCTCTAGTCCTGTGAGTAAAGTTTTCCTTGGGAAAAGCTAATGGTCTAGAGACTTTCATTGACCTGCACTCACTAGCAAAATGTCCTATCTTTTCACAGTTATAGCAAGTAGCAGGAGCCTTATCAACAGGGGTTGATGATCTTGGCTTGTCAGTAATAGCAAGAGGTTTCTTCTTCTTGAAATTACTCTTTCTAGCAAATCTCCTGAACTTATTAGCCAAGAATGCCAGAGTTTCATCATCATCTAAAGTGTAAGAATCTGATGAACGTTCAGAGTTAGTTTCCAACTCAGTGACAGTGATCGTAGATCGCTGAGTGGAAGGTAACTCTGAGAGTAAAGCAACAGGGGTGCTTTTGGAATCTTTTACAAGATTATTCTTATGATGACTAGATTGCTCATGATTCAGCATCGTGCCATATAAGGTAGAAAGAGTCATAGATCTTAGATCTTTTGACAGCTTGAGACACATAGAGTAACTGTCCCAGCTTTCAGGTAAACATTCTAAGAACTTTGCCAGTACTTCAAAGTTAGAATATTCCTTACCAACAGTTTTCAGATCTATTATTAAGAAGTTAAAACGTTGGTGTACTTCAGAGAGAGTTTCATTCTTACCACAAATGAAGCTTTCATACTGTCTTACCAGGTTGATCTTTCGAGAGTCCTGGACTTCAGAAGTACCTTCATACTGAACACAGATTGTGTACCACATAGCTTTTGAGGTTTTCAGGTTCATGACGGAATGGTAGACTTCGTAAGGAAGAGCCATGGAGAGTATGGATCTGGCTTTGGTGTCGATAGCCACTTTCTTCTTATCTTCATCAGTCCACATATGAATTTCCTTGGGAATCAGCTTTTCTGGAATAGCAGGTCTATTCCCAGCGGCTGGAACTGCAGGATCAATTCTTATAGGAATATATGGGCCGTTTTCAAGATAGTAAGGCATAGTAGGGTCTACACCTTCTAAGAAGAGAATCATCCTATTTTTCCATGGATTAAAGTTATCTCTGGAGAATCTAGGGGGTTTTGCAAGAGAACCGTTGTCAATATAGTTGGTGTTTGTGTTGGTAGCCATTTTAAGAAATAGCACGGAAGAGAAATCTTAGTATAGATCAGAACTTGTTTATGAGATTAAACAAATCTGCTCTGATACCACTTGTTGGTCCCGAAGGGTTATACAAGTTTGTAGAAGGGGAGGGGGGTTGAATACAAACACACGTTTTTACTTTTCTAAATTGTTTATTGATAAATCAAGACAATTTACAACTTGTTGCGGAATAAGATTAAGGATAAACCTAATCTAAACAAGTCCTGAGAAACACTAAGTTTCTTGCATTAGAAAGAGTTAAAGAATTTACGAATAATAACTTAACAATAAGAGAGAAATAAGAAGATGGTCCGAGCACACTTCAAAACTGAAGTAGGGTTCTTCTTATATACTGCATGCATTTAATGCATGGCAGTATGGCTCTACACGTGGTAGCAGTTCTTCTTAAACTGAAGTAGGGTTCTTCTTATATACTGCATGCATTTATATTGACCTTTGTAGACAACCTTAGTAGCCGCATGGTGCACAGTGTAGAATCAGAGTTGTTGTACGATTACAGACAAAAGGGATGTCCGTTCTGACAGTTCGTACGAAGACGTGCAAGGGAAGTAAGACAATAGTAACATGCAGGGAGACTTCATGATCAGCTTTCGTTTGAGTCAGATCTTTATCAGCGAATGATAAAGTTCAGCGATTGCTGAAGTCTTCTACTTGATACTTCACGTTGAATGGACAGGTCTTGCTTCACTGATATCCGCATCAGTTCATGAGTAAACTTATCGCTGGTTCTTGAGCTTGATCTTCGACTTCAGCGTAGAGCTTTGGTTGACGTGAAACTTGTCTTCAGAGATCATAAGTAAACAAACTAAACTATCAGCGATCATCAATAGAACTGAACAGGCTCAGAGCTATATGATGATGTACAGTGTTCCCTGAATATCTAATCTAAAGAGTGAGAGTTCCTATCAGCGGTACTGTAAATCTTAGTACTTATCAGTGATAGTGAAACTCTAATACATATTGTTTACTTACAATTTTCACTAAGTGTCAATAGAGGGTCATTATCAAATCACTGAGGGTTTGGATCAACAGGTGTGCCAGAGGATTTTCTCTGAATATTCCGAACAGTCTTAGGATTTTTCTTTTCAGATGATTGATTCAGAATACAATAAGGACCATTCAAGTGGTTTTGCAGTTTTAACAGAAGTTGAATACAATTGCAATTAATAGAACATGAAGATAATTGATGCATATTGCTGTTTCTTTTCAACATCTGTGGATTGTATGCCTTTTGAGATTGAGAAAATTTTGGACCAGATGTTTTCACAGACATTCTGTCCTGATTTGCTTTCTTGAAATTGGCATTATTCTTTTGAACAGATTCCTTGGACCAAAAAGTGTTTCTCCCATGATTTACTGCAGACTCAGGGATAGGTTGGTCATTGACTTTCCATTTACCCTTTTGTTCTGGAGTAAATCTGATTGGTTTGTAAGCAAAGGGAACAAAAGTATGGTTCACAGGAATACTTTTAGCTTTTTCTCTTCTTTTCTCTTCTATCTCTTCAGAAGAAAGAATTCTGATACCCTTGTTTTTGAAATCATGACATGGTGGAATTCTGGATTGGTTCTTAAAAGCAGGTATGAGAGTTTTCAAAATTCCAGATCCAACAAGTACCTTTTTGGGTTTGTGCAAGACATTCTCTTGTGCACAGAAAATCTGCTCATCCACCTCAGAGTCAGATTCTCTAGAAAGTCTATGGTGGCTCTGTCAGAGGTGTGAGACTCTTTGGGTAACTCAGAAACATTTGCTCTGGTGGACTTAAACTTTCTCAACTTGGGTTTTAAAGCATCAGAGTCAGCATTTTCTTCAACACTCTTTTTCATTACTCTTCAAAAGATGTTCTGATTGATTCAGAGGTAGGGGAGAAGACTGGGGCTTCAGGGTTGAGCTCACTCTGTGTTTTGGCACCAGACGACTCAACCACAGAAGTAACAGGACTTCTGTCCCTTAAAAGAGTTAAAGTTGAAAATTTATTTGGGATCAAGTCTCTTGACAGAATTAGGAAATGTGTTCTCAGCTTTTCCTTGATCATGAATAAACTTGACAGATGGTTTTGTAACCTTTTCATGACCTAAGGATTCATAGCTGACATTCCTGAAATTCAGTCTTCTTGTTCTTGAAACATCTGAATTTTTAGCTCTTTTGAAAACAGCAGTACCAGTGATCACATTTTCTTGGATTTTCCCAACACAGAAGGAAGAGGACAGATATGTCTTCTACCTTCCAGTGTAAGGAGCAAGGTCACTGAAACCCAGACCTTGTGTATCCTTTTGAGAGTTGATTTTAATATGCACATCTTGTGCATCTTGGTGCTTTTTAATCAAGATTTCTTTTCTCTGTAAAGATTGGTGCAAAACCTCTCTTTCTCTCTGAAAATAGTCCTTAAGAGCAACAGAGTTAAGCCTTTCGTATTCAGACTTCTTAACCTCTTCTATCTTTTCCCTTAAAACTTCCTCATATTCCTTACACTTTTCAGAAAATGAGTTTTCCTTCTGTTTTTGCAAAAGTTCTAGCTCATATTTTTCTTTGGAGATCTCTTCCTTCTCTTTTTCCAATAGATTCTTCTCTCTCTTGTAGAAGGAAAGATCCTTCTGAGCTAGTTTTCTAAACTCTTTTTCTTCAGAAAGATTTTGTTTTAACAGTTGAAATTCTTCAACAAGTAATGACACATGCATTTCCAGCTCAGAGTCTGATTTAGATTCAGAAGTAGTACATACCTTGGCACTGGGTTTAGTGGTCTCCAGCGCTCTGTCATTTGACTCTATCACATAAAGGGCACAAGCAGTTTGAGACATATATGCCTCTGTTGATCTTTCTAGCATCTCTCCAGTCATCCAATCAGCTACATCTTCCAAACTATCATCATCAACTGCTACCCCGCAAAAATTGGCCTGCTCTGGTTCGTCATCAGAAGACGAATCAGAGATCTGTTAGGACCGAAAAAGTCCTAATTATGTGAAAGTTTTGTAAAGCTTGTGTAAAGCTTGCTATGCTTATGAGGATGACGTTTGTATCTCGATCTCTCATTATACTTGAATTTGTCGATTGATTATGGAACAACAAGTGGTATCAGAGCAGAATTGAAGATATTCCTTCGATACGATCATTCGATTCTCGACAATTCAAGTGAAAAAGTGCCAAATTTTGTAGAATTTGAAGATTTTGGAGTTTGATCTTCAAGTAAGTGTGTTCTAATCACTTGATCTATTAAAGATCTGTTCGTTGTTCGATTCTACATCAATTCTTATCTTCAGAATCGATCAACATGAACAATTGGTGATTTAGAAATTTTGAGACTTTTCGGTGTTTTCTTCGTGAAAATCTTAAGATCCAGTAGATTTCTTTGTGCATGAACAGATTCTAGTGTTACAGATCTATTAGATTTTGAATTTCGAGCATTCTACATCTTTCAGAATCGAAATTCATCAAGAATTCAGTGAGTTATGATTTTCTGAAGTGAACAGTGCCTCCTCACCGGAAAAACGCGATTTTGGCCGGAATTTGCTAGTTTCACCGGAGTTTTGATGTTTAGATGCTCACAGATCTGTTCGGTATGACGTAACGACCTGTTTGCGATAATTTGGGGTGAAATTCAGCAAGAAATCGAGGTGTTGGGCTGTTAAAAGTGTTCGTCAAAATGTTCATAACTCTCGCACGATGATACTCATACCTGTCGGACAGCAAAGGTCTTCAAATATTCATAACTGTCGTACGCTTAAGTGTTCATCATACTCATAACTGTTGCACGATACTATCACTCATAACTGTCATACAACATTTGACCGACTTCACATTTTAGTCGCACACGACACGTACGACAGTTACTATTCATTAGGTCTAGTCGTACAAGAGGCGTACGACTACGACTGTTTATTTGCGCTAGTCGTACAAGAGGCATACGACTACAACTGTTCATTAGCGCTAGTCATACAAGACCCATGCGACAGTTACTGTTCACCTGAGTTAGTCGTACAAGACTCCTACGACAGTTACTGTTCATTGATCAAAGTCGTACAAGACATGTCCGATAGTTACTGTTCACTGGAAGTTTTTCGCACAAAATATGCCAGATTACAACTTCTAGTGCTAAGTCTCGGGAGGGGGACATTTTTCTTGGATTTGATCATAAAGCGTGGGTGCTACATGACGCTTCATCCTTCGAGCAAATCCGAACCAAGCTCTTAAGCCGAATTCCTACTCGACCCGCGGTTCATTGACGGATTCTTTGTTATAAACTGTGATTGCACTTGGTTTGTCACTCAAAACTCGCTTGTTATCTTTCTTGTGAGCTTATCGGAACGAGCTTGAGTTTCTACTTTTTGAAGATGTGCTCGTGCATCCAGTCGAGGTTATGGCGTACATCGAATCCGGTTTTCATGGTTGAAAATAAGAAGAGTAAGAGCTTCTTTCAAGGGGGAGCCTAGACTTCATTCGAAGAAAAAGCATCGCTAAAGTTTTTCCAAGAAAATCAAGGAGGAGAGGAGCTAAAGCTTTTGAAGATTAATGATTTTGCTTTACAAAACTTTAGGAGGAGAATGTTAGGACCGAAAAAGTCCTAATTATGTGAAAGTTTTGTAAAGCTTGTGTAAAGCTTGCTATGCTTATGACTTGTGTGAGTGTCTCTATAAATAGAGGATCGAGGCTCATTTGTAAGGTGTGGCACAATGTGAGAGCTAAAGTGTGAGACAAAGAGAGAGTCATCAATTGTACTAAAATGATATTAAATCTAATATGAGGATGACGTTTGTATCCCGATCTCTCAATATACTTGAATTTGTCGATTGATTATGGGACAACAAGATCTAATTCTCTATCTCTGCTATATAACTTCTTTCTCTGTAGTTATATTTGTACTTGTTCTTGTAGTAGTCCTGGTCTTTTACCAGTCTACCCTTGCAGTTTGCAGAGAAATGGCCAGGTTTGCCACATCGAAAACATCTTCCATCGTTCTGGTTGATGGGCTGGGCAGCATCAGTTTGCTTTTAGGGGGCTGGAGGATTGTACTTCTGTTGTGGCCTCTGCTCTGGTACAACTCTGTTGTTGTTCTCATGGTGAGGTGCAGCATAACCTCTCTTCTCGTCTTTTTCTTCTCTCTCATATCTTCCTCTCCTATCAAATACTTTATTACCAAATCTCTTGTTAAACTTTTGAGTTATTAGGGCAAGAGATTGGGCAAAAGCATTGATATCATCATCATCATCTGATGAACTCTCCTCTTCATCACTTTCAGCAATCAAATCTTTCTTTCCCTTCTTTTTCACAGCTTTCTCCTTCTTCTTTTCTCTACTAGCACTTTCTCTGTTGGATTTCCTTTCCAAGGGAGTTTTTGAGTCAGAGATTAAAGCTATTGGGCCTGCAATGGTGGATTTGCCTTTTTGCTTGACAACATCCTTCTCTTGTGCAGTAAGAGTGCCATACACATCAGTAAGAGACCATGCATCCAAATCTTGGTTAGCTTGTAGAGACATGGATAGATTCAACCATTCATCATTTAGACTTTTCAAGAATAAGACATTGTTATCTTCCTTCGACAGAATAACCCCACATTTCTTACATTTGTTGATCAAAATGTTAAATCTGTTGTAGGTTTGTTGCAAGGTTTCCTCAAGAAGTGCTTTGAAATCATTGTATTCATTAATACATTGGGTCCTTCTATTCTTTTGGGTTTTTATACCACCTTCGAGTTGATTTAGAAGTTGATCCCAGATTTCTTTTGCAGTACCTCATGAGTCTAGTTTTTGGAAAACATCGTTTGGAATGGCCATAATCAGATGTCTAACTTCCTTGAGGTCATTTTCCATTTTGAGCTTTTCTTCCTCAGTAAACCCAGTGGTTTTAACCTCAAAGTGGGCAGGAACCTCATCAGTTGTTTCTGTTGCGGGTACACGAGGAACCAAAACAATAGGTTGGAAAGGTCCTTCAGTGACAGATCGCATAAGGTCTCTATCCATTCCATCGAAGAAGTTAACCATCATAATCTTCCATTGAGGATATTCATCTCTTAGAAGAGTAGGTGGTTTGGTTAGAGAACCAGCCGTATAGATAGCATTGATGTTGTTGTTTGCCATATTTTCAGAAAACATAGTATGCAGGTTTTGAAAGATTTTAAAAGGGTTTTAAACAGAAAGTAGATGAACAGTAAACCAATGGAACAGAAAATAAAGTAGAGAAGATATTAAGACTAACTGGAAAGCTTAAACAGGTGTTAAAAGAACTCTAAAGATTTGTTTCAACTTTTAAACAGGAAAACAGAGTATTCTATGAAGCTTTTGAAAAACAAACACAATCAACAACAGTGAATCAACCTGGTTAGATTGGATCGATTTGATTTAAGGAAATCAATCTGCTTTGATACCAATTGTAGGTTCCCAGATTCACGTTGTCTCATATAAACAGCATAATCAAAGGTAGCGGAAGCATAATATAAAGCTATTTAAATATGAGTGATTGTGTATATGAATATGAAACAGTGAGAGAATATCAATAACAATAATGAACAGTAAGATGATAACAATAGTAGTTAAATAAGCTGCTCGTATATTGATATATTTGAATAACACCAAGAACACTTTCTTGTGTGTGTATTCTAAAATCTCTCAGGTGACAATTCATACAGTGGTAGTGGAAAGGAATGTTGCAGTATTTGCTCTCACAATTCCAGTAATAATTCTCACAAAAGTGTGCTCAACTACCCTTCTATTTATAGCCTGATAAAGTGAAAGACAGTGTACTATCTAACCCTGGGATGACACGTTGAAAGTGTGTTTCCGTCCTTTTAGGGCTGATGTGGAAAGTACGGACACGTGTCTGACACTTAGAGATTTCTACGAGACTTAAGCTTCACAGAGGTCTTCATTTACCAGAGCTCTTGCGCCAGAGCTCTGATGGTCTTCTGGTGTGAACAGTTCTTCTAGTGGAACAGAAGAAGTCTTCTGCCAGAGCTCTGTCGTGCTCTGATGATCTTCTGGTTGATTTTCTTCTAAGTCTTCTGCTGGATCTCTGGTGGTCTTCTGACTTGTGATATTTTCAATACTTTTACATCTTGAGTACTTGGAGCTAACACGTCACCTTAGCTTGTTTTTCACCTGGGGTGATCTTCTTTGCCTTTGAGACATTCATCGTCACCTTAGCTGATTTTTCAGCTTTGTTGGTTGTGGGGCACTTACTAGCAATATGATCAGTGAGTCCACAGTGATAGCATTTCCTTAAGCTAAAAGTAGCTTTAGGACCACATGCATAAGCATTTGATAATTTAAAATGAGCAGGGTGTGTACCAAGAATGCCTTTAGCATCAGAGATCGGAGGAACCTTAGGTTCTTCAGATTTCTTACCTATGACATCAACCTTTATTCTTGGAGTTGATCGCTGAACAAGTTCAGGGAACTTGTCTTTAGAGGTAGAAGGTTGATTAGCTGAAGGTTTAGACTTCTTCAGCTTTGGCACTTCGGTACCCTTATGAGGTTTTTATAAAATGGTCTTTCCTTTACCTTTATGTTTGGGGCTTAAAGAAGATTTTTCCTCAGGGGTTGGATTATTAGAAGAAGAGCACTAAGATGATAAGGTGTCAGGGATGGAAGAGACGAACATTCCAAACTTAAGCATGGAACGATCATGGCTTGGTTCTTCAGCGTTAGCATTAAAACCAAGACCACTTCTGTCATTGACAGGGATCTGAGCACCGATTATCTCAGTGATCTTCCTTAGGATTTACACCATCCTTCAACAGTAGCTTTCTCAGCTTTCAGTTCAGCGATAGCTTGTTCGCGTTCGATGCTGATTATTTGATTTACATAGACATGATCGTTTAAACTTTCTTCAATATTAGAAAGCTCTTGGATCTTTAGATGACATTTCTTAAGTTGTTCCGTTAAATCTAAATTCATTTGTTCAGCTTGAGTTTTTCCATTTAGTGCATCATATAAATCAAACGTCAACGAGTCGATAGCACGAAGTCTATCAGCATCAATGAGAACTGGAGTAGAAGAGAGTGATACCCGTGAGGAGGAAGATGTAGAGGGAATATCAACGGGTTCTTCCTTTACTTCCAGAATATCGGCCATTACATAGAGATTGCCCTCATCTTCTTCTTCAGAATCTGATTCTTCATCAGATTCAGCCCAAACGTGTTATTCAGCGATTAGACCTTTACCTTTACCTTTACTCTTGAAGTTCTTCAACTTCAGATATTTCTCTTTGAGCTTCAAGTATTTGTCATCTCTATATTTAGAGGTGGAGGAATTCTTGAATGATGAGGAAGGTTTGAATACTTTCTTTGACCTGCACTCACTAGCAAAGTGACCTTTCTTTTCACATTTATAGCAAGTGGCAGTAGCCTTATCAATGGGAGATGATCTAGGCTTGTCAGTGATAGAGAGATGTTTGTTTCTTTTGAAGTTACTCTTTCTTGCAAATCTCCTGAAGGAGTTTGCCAAGAGTGCTAGGGATTCATCAAGTTATGAAGGATCAGTTTCTGATGAATCATCAGAGTTAGTTTCCAACTCATTGATAGTGACAAAAGATCTCTGAGTGGGTGTTAACTCTGAGGAGAGTAAAGCAACATGTGTGTTCTTTAATTCCTTGACAAGATTTTTATTAAACATGCAGGATTGCTCATGATTGAGCAAGGTGCCAAAGAGAGTGTTTAAAGTCATGTATTTAAAATGCTTAGAGAGTTTAAGACACATGGTAAAGTTGTCCCAACTTTCAGGAAGACATTCTAGAAATTTTGTCAGGGTTTCAGAATTATTGTAGGTCTTACCAACTATTTTTAGATCAACGATTAAGCAGTTAAAACGTTGGTGTACTTCAGAGAGAGTTTCATTTTTACCACAAATGAAGCTTTCGTACTGTCTTACCAGATTTATCCTTTTGGACTCTTGTACTTCAGATGTACCTTTATATTGAACAGAGATTGTGCCCCACATGGCTTTGGAGGTTTCGAGGTTTGTGGATCCCAGGTTAGTGCAAACAGTATGAAATTAATAGAATAAACAACGATCAATATGATTTCAACTCGTCATCCATGTAACATTCATAAACCTTTCAGAGTGTTTACAATGTATATCAAATAATAATAATGACGATTAACCTAAACTAAAGGTTAAGGAACCTATTTATATCTAGGCTATTGACTTGAGGCCCATGGCCCATTACACGATATAAGCCCAAATACAAAGTTACATATTATTCCCTTGAACTTCCATTTAATCAGATTTTAATCCCATCAATCTCCCCCTTTGAATCGAAGTTCAATCTCGTGCCAGTTCGAAACGTATCTCTTTCGGAGAGCAAATAGAATCTTGAAGCATCGGATGGCTTTACGAAACTCAATACGGTCTTCAATGATTTCCAAGGCGTCTCGGGCGTTTGTTTCGTTTAGACTTGCAGCAAACGATGTCCGAAGTTCTTTTTCCTTGGTGATTATGTCTCTTAGAGCATCTCTGACCTTTAGTAGAGTTCCGTCGCAGAATCCTTCAACTTGACTAAATCGGATACACTTCTTCTCGTTCTGTTCATTGAGATATACGATTCGGAATTCTGGTTGTAGCAGCAGACTGTTGACAAGATACATCTTTAATTCAGGGGCATTCTGATCAGGTTTCAGCAAGTTGATCTTCTTCATCCATTGCTCGATTCCCATTTGAAAATCAGTAATGTATGACATTATTACCTTGTATTTCAGGAATCGCTTTACAGCTTCAAGTGCTTTGGTGATGTGGAGCGGTTGGATCGTTCGAGTTCGCGGGTCTTTGAGGATGGCGTGAAAGTCATTCAGTCAGAGATTCTTGAAGTCGGCTTCGGAGAATTTCCATTCTTTCCCATCTTCTCTTTTGACAGCAAAGACTGGGTACCAGATCTTCAACATTCGGCCAGATTGGATGTTGACAACTTCGGTGATCTTGTGTTTGGTTCTGACCTGACTGACGGGTAGGCACCTTTTCATTACCTCAAGATATTGTTTCTTGTAAGTGTCGTCGAACTTTGCTAATCCGAGGCAAAAAGCTGGGTCAAGCACATGCAGTTTGTGTACGAACAACCTTTTCAAGGAATCCTCTAGGAAGGGGATGAGGATGATGATTTTCTTTTTCTCCCATCTGACAGGTTATGGTGGTTGATCAGAAGTGGTTTGTTATTGAGGAGATGTCGGATGTGTTGGCGTAGAAGTCTCAGGAATCAGATTAGCGTAAGCAGGTGTACTATGAATGGATTGAAGCAAGAACTGATCGTAATCAAAATCATCTTCAGCATCGGTAGGGAAGATCAGGTTTACCTCGGAGTTTATGGCACTGGCGACTTTTTCATACCATGCATTTTCCGTTTCTGGGTCAATCTCCGAGTCGAGATCTATCAATTCAAATTCTGGCCTTTCCGGTGCGGTGTAGACGATGAGTGCTAGGGATTCTCCCTCGGGCTTTTCAACTGTTGGGTCTTCTTCATTTGAGATGTCCATATCAATGACCACCTCGGCTAGACTCAGCTGGTCTTGGGATTGCTCATCGGAATGTACCCCAACTGATGGTTCCGATTGAACCGTTGGAGATGTTTCGGGGTTGATTGGTTCGGACTCGGTTTGTCTCTGTCGCTTGTTCTCCATCGTGTCCGCGTTTGAGTCCGCCGGCTTGACTCTTGCAGGTACTTTCGAGAGAGGCGACCCTCTCGGACAGAGTTGTAAGGGCGTTCTGAACGTCCTTCAAGGTCGTGTCAAGTTGATCCAAACGGTTGTTGATGGATGACGGCTGAGCAGATGCCTATGATCGGAGTACTGAGATTAGATCTGCTTCAGTCGAGGAGTCAGTGTTGGTGTGTTGGAGTAGTTGGGTGAGGAGCATGGTCTTTAGATTATCCACCGAATATGATTGCTGAGGAGGTGCCGGTGGAGGTGTTGGTGCGGTTTCGGCTTCTACCACTTTCTCCTTCCCTTTGAGTAGGCTCTTGACTTTGTCGAGCTCCGTTCTGAACTCCTTTTCCATAGCTTCTCGGACAGCCTTTAAGGCGTCGTCTAGATATTTCCTTGACACAAAGTCAGGTAAATCACCACCGAGATCACTTAGATTACCCGTTGAGGTTACAACTGTTGAATCAACAGAAGTACCACCTACGTTCATAGCTGGCATGATGTTAACTATGGTACAATTTCCATCCGATCCTCGTAATCCGCTCAAAGGCAGACTTACTACGGATGTTCCGATCGGTTCACTTGATTCACCGATGTTAGCAGCCTCGGTCTGTGTCCTAGCCAAAGAAGATGTTATAAAATCAAAGGGCTCTAGACTCAATGGTGTACAGAATGAAGTCGAGAATGGGGGAGGTTGTTCTCTTGTATCAATATCGAAACTCTCCGAGTGTGAGAACGATAGACTTTGTGCTATGTCCCCGTGAGAAATTGAAACAACCAGCTGTTGAGAGATGGTTGAGTGGCTAGGGAGGTCGTGCATTTGTGTCGCTTGGTCCATGACGTCTTCTTCAACGTCTCGTCCCAACGGATGCGATGAGCAGCAGATGTGGCTACCTGTGACTCTACCGCCTCTTGTGGCTGGGCGACACTGTGTTAGCCCCAAGTATCTGTTATGTAAAAGTATTGAAAATAGTTCAAGTCAGAAGACCAACAGAGATCAGACAGAAGACTTGGAAGAAGTTCATCAAGAAGACCAACAGAGCTCGACAGAGCTCTGTAGAGCTCTGTCGAAGAGTTCCAACAGAAGAACAAGTACTTAACAGAAGACCAACAAAGCTCTTTCAACAGAGCTCTGGTGAAGTGAAGACCTCTGTCAGCCTAAGTCTCGTAGGAAATCCGAAGTGTTAGACACGTGTCCATACTTTCCACGTATGCCCTAAAGATTGGAGACACACTTTCCACGTGTCATTCCAGGATACAATAGTACACTGTCTATGGTTTTTCAGGGCTATATATAGTGAGGTAGTGGAACAAACAATAGTAAGCTTTAGGAAGAATAGTTTTCCACAATTGTTTAAGCACACACTGCTACAATCCCAAGCACTACTTCCGTACGATATTGTTGTCCTGTGAGATTTCCGAACACACTTGAACATGTTCTTGGTGTGATTCATTATCAATATACGAGCAGCTTTTATATCTGATATTGTTATCATTTTACTGTTCTATATTTGATTCTCACAGTTCATTTATCGTTTACACAATTACTCACTTTAATGGCTTTATTTAATATGCTTCTGCTGTCTATTTCTTTACCATTAACGTGATACAATGTGAATCTGGGAACCTACAATTGGTATCATAACTTCTTTGGTTTTCTTAAACCAAACGATCCAATCTACCAAGGTTGACTCACTGTTGTTGATTGTGTCTGTGTTCCTTTAAAAGCTTCATTATATACTCTGTTTTACTGCTTCCTAGTCTAAACAAGCTTTCATAGCTCATATAACTGTGTTTAAAGCTTTCTAGTGTAGTTTAAACGTTTCTCTCAAAAGTTACTGTTCCATTGGTTACTGTTTAAACTCATCTTCTTGTTGAAACTCTTTTTGCAACAACTGTACTATGTTTTTTCTCAAAATGGCGAACAACGGTATAAATGCTATCTATATTGCTGGTTCTTTAACAAAACCTCCTACTCTTCTGAGAGATGAATATGCTCAGTGGAAGATCAGGACGGTTAACTTTTTCGATGGTATGGATAAAGACTTAATGCGATCTGTCACGGATGGACCATTCCAACCCATGGTTTTTGTTCCTCGTGTACCCGCAACAGGAACTACTGCTGAGATTCCAGCTCATTATGAGATTAAAACCACAGGTTTTACTGATGAGGAAAATCTAAAAATGGAAAATGATCTTAAAGCAGTTAGACTACTAATAATGGCCATTCCAAACAAAATATTTCAAGAACTAGATTCATGTGTTACTGCTAAGGAAATCTGGGATCAACTTCTTAACCAACTTGAGGGTGGTATCAAGACCCAAAAGAACAGAAGGACCCAATGTATAAATGAATACAACGAATTCAAAGCACTTCCTGAGGAAACCTTACAACAAACCTACAACAGATTTAATGTGTTGATCAACAAATGCAAAAAATGTGGGGTTGTTAGGTCGAAGGAAGATAACAATGTTCTGTTTTTGAAAAGTTTGAATGATGAATGGTTAAATCTGTCCATGTCTTTACAAGCTAACCAGAACTTAGATGCATGGTCTCTAACAGATGTGTATGGCACTTTGGCCGCACAAGAGAATGATGTTGTCAAACATAAAGGCAAATCCACCATTGCAGGTCCAATAGCCCTAGTTTCAGATTCTAAGAAAACCACAATAGAAAGGTCAAACAGAGAAAGTTCAAACAGAGGGAAAAAGAAAGAAAAGTCCATTAAAAAGAAAGGAAAGAAAAGTTTGGTTGTAGAAAGTGAAACAGAGGAAAGCTCATCAGAGGATGATGAGATTCAAGCTTTTGCTCAATCTCTTGCTCTAATAACTCAACAATTTAACAAGAGATTTGGCAATAAGTTTGACAGAAGAGGTAGATTTGAGAGAGATGGAAAGGAAGACAGAAGAGGATATGCTGCACCAGAACAGAGTAACAACAGAGTTACTACAGAGCAGAGACAACCACAAAACAGAAGAGAAAATCCACCAGCACAATAGAAGGCCGATGCTACCCATCCCATCAATCAGAACGATGGATGCTGCTTCAGATGTGGCAAACCTGGCCACTTTTCAGTGAACTGTAGAGGCAAACTGGTAAAAGACCAGGACTATTACAAGAACAAATATAAGTACAACTACAGAGAGAGAAGTTATGTTGCTGAAATGGAGAACTGGGTTTCTGATTCATCTTCTGATGATGAACCAGAACAAGCCAACTTCTGTGGAGTTGCTGTGAATGATGAAAGTCTTGAAGATACTGTTGACTGGATGACCGGAGAACCAGAGATAACGAAGGGAACAACAGAAGAAGAAGATCTAGCTCATGCATTTACTCTTACCACGACAGAGCGCTGGAGACCACCAGACCCAGTGCCAAGGTATGTTCATTTGAATCCAAGTCTGACTCAGAGTTAGAAATGCATGTTTCTATGCTGAATGAGGAATTTCAACTTCTGAAACAAAAAAATTCTGAAGAAAAGGAGCTGAGAAAGCTAGCTCAGAAGGATCTGTCCTTTTACAAGAGAGAGAAAACTCTCTTAGAACAAGAAAAGGAAGAAATCTTCAAAGAAAAATCAGAGCTAGAAATCTTGCAAAAAAGGAAAGAGAGTCTGTTTTCAGATAAGATTAAAGAATATGAAAATGCTTTGAAAAAGAAGTCTGAAGAAATGAAAAAGTCTGAAACAGAGAGACTTAACTCTGTTGCTTTAACTGATTATTTTCAAAGAGAGAGGGAAGTTCTGCATCAATCCCTACAGAGAAAAGAAATTCAGATCAAAAAGTACCAGGATGCACAAGATGTGCACATCAAGATAAATTCACAGATGGATACACAAGGTCTTGGTTTCTCTGACCTTGCTCCCTATGACGAAAGAAAGAAGACATCTCTGTCCTCTGCCTTTTGTGTTGGGAAAATCCAAGAGGACGTGATATCTGGTAATGTTGTTTTTAAAAGAACCAGAATCTCAGATGCTTTCTCAAAACCAAGGCATCTTAACTTTAGGAACGTCAGCTATGACTCCTCTGATCATAAGAAGGTTTTAAAATCATACTTCCTAACTCTGTCAAGAAGTTGGATACAAAAGAGATTTTTAACTTCAACTCATTCTTAGGACAGAAGTCTATTACTTCTGTGACAGAGCCCTCTGTTGAAATACCACAGAGCAAGCTAAATCCAGAAGCCCCAGCCTTCTCTCCTACCTCTGAATCTATAAGAACGTCTTTCGAAGAGGATTTGTTGAAAGTTATCGAAGAAAATGCTGTTTTAGATTCCTTAAAACCCAAGTTGAGAAGGTTCAGAACTGTTAAGCCAAACATCTCTGTTATACCTATCAAGCCTAATACCTCCAACAGAGCCGCCAAAGACTTTCTAGCCTCTGACTGTGACTCTGACTCCGAAGTAGATGAACAGATCTTTTGTGGTCAAAAGAAAATCTTACACAAGTTAAAGCAGATACCGATGGGATCCATTAATCTAAAAGAGGATGTTTCTTTCTTTAAGAAACAATCAAGATTTATACCAGTAACTGAGTTTAACAACAAAGGTTTCAAGATTCTTGCTTCTAATGCAGTAGAAGTGGAGAAGAGAGAGAAAAACAAAAGTGTTTCTGTAAACCCAAATGTTCCTCTTGTATTCAAACCAGTAAAGTTCACACCAGAACATAAGGGAAAATGGATAGCAAACAACAGATCTATTCCAAATTCTGGTGTAAATCAAAGAGGAAATTCTGTCTGGTCAAAAGAGTCAAATCCAAAGAACTTCATGTCAACAGAGTCTGTTTCAAAGAAACAAAATCAGGACAGATTGTATGCAAGGACATCTGGTCCTAAAACCTTTCAAAATCAAGCACCATTCAAACAGCTTTCTAATAAAAACAATGTGCATCAGTCATGCTCCATAAACTGCAATTGCATTCAGCTGTTACTTAAATTGCAAAACCATCTGAATGGTCCCCACTGTGTTCTGAATAAGTCGGTTCAAAAGAAAAATCTTAAGACTATTCAGAATACACAGAGGAAAACCTCTGGCACACCATCTCAGTATGAAAAATCCCAAGGAAAGTCTGTTAATCCACCAAAGCCTAACAAGAAAGGACCCATTATGCAGTGGGTACCTAAAAGGAATTAATCTGTCTTGCAGAAACCTCATGTGCAGATCTGGTATTTGGATTCTGGATGCTCCAGGCACATGACGGGGAATAAGGAGCTGTTAACTTCTTTTAAGAACAAGATGGGAAGTGCAGTAACCTTTGGAGGAGACAATGGCGGACAGATTAAGGGTTATGGTACTTTAGTAAATGGTGATGTTTCAGTTTCTGAGGTTGCTTATGTTGAAGGATTAAACCATAATCTTCTCAGTATAAGTCAACTTTGTGATCACGGGTTCGACGTCAATTTCAGGAAGAAGTATTGTTCATTGTTACTTTCAGAGTCTGGTCAAGAACTTTTAAGAGCCGATAGAAAAGGCAATCTTTATAAGATGAATTTTAAACCAAACCAAAACTCTACAACAGAGAAACTCTGTTTAGTGTCTTTGAAAAATGAAGATGCCTGGCTCTAGCATAAAAGATTTGCCCATTTGAACTTTCAAAATCTTGATAAGCTCGTGAAACTAAAGTTAGTAAAAGGACTTCCTTCTCTGAAGTTTGACAAAGACCATCTCTATTCTGCTTGTGAGCTGGGTAAGATGAAAAGATCTTCACACAGAACAAAGAGTGATCATAGTTGTCCCAGACCTTTGCATATGCTTCATGTGGATCTCTGTGGTCCAATCTCTGTGCAAAGTCTGTCGAGCAAGAAGTATATTCTTGTTTTAATTGATGAATTTTCTCGATATACCTGGATTAAGTTCATCAGAGTAAAATCTGATGTCCTAGAGATTCTGATAAGTTTGTTGAAAAGGATACAGGTTTTGTTAGATCTGAAGGTACAGAAGTTGAGAAGTGATAATGGGACAGAATTCAAGAATGCCAAAATTGATGCCTACCTAACAGAGGAAGGTATTTCCCAAAACTTCTCAGCAGCAAGAACTCCACAACAAAATGGAGTTGTGGAGAGAAAGAACAGAACTTTGGTAGAAGCCGCCAGAACCATGTTAGCTGGCTCTGTCCTTCCAATGAACTTCTGGACAGAAGCAGTCTCAACAGCATGCTTTACCCAAAACAGAGCTGTAATAGTGAAAAGATTTAAAAAGACTCCTTATGAACTCATCAACAACAGAAGACCAAATGTGAAATTCTTTCATGTTTTTGGCTGCAAATGTTACATATTGAATGACAGAGATCAACTGGGAAAGTTTGATAAGAAAGCAGACGAAGGAATCTTTATTGGTTATTCCTTAACCTCTAAATCCTACAGAATCTACAACTCCAGATGTCGGGTCATTCAAGAAAGTGTAAATGTGTCCTTTGATGAAAGTACATCAAGATTCTCTGATCGAAAATCAACAGAGGGGACACATACAGAGCAGAAGAAGACAAGTTCTTCAAAGACAAGGGAAGAAGATATAAATCTTATGTTCAACGACTTTTTCAATGATGATGATTCCTCTGATAACGTCAACAGAGGAGATCAAGCTCAAAACTCAACAGAACAAAATCTGACAGGTACAACTCTTACTGGCCCCTCAAATATTTCACCATCTACTTCTCTGTCTACAGGAGTGATTCAGAGAAATGAGGAACCACATCAGAGCGAGAGAGAACCTGAACAAGAAACATCATCACCTCTGCTGACTAATATTGGCAGAAACTCCTTATTTGAAAGTCCATCTTCACAAAGCCCTGTTAACAACTCTCAGAGCAATGAGGCCACTCTTCAGAGCTGTGTGCCACATAGCCCTGGTCCCAACCTACAGAGCTCTGACGCTGAAGTTTGTCTTTTCCCATCAGAAGCACAAACCCCACCTATTGTCCATGCTCCCATTATGCGATGGACAAAGGAGCACCCTCATCATCTGATTATTGGTGCTGCTGAAGATGGTGTGAAGACTAGATCGGCCACAATCAATGAAGCTTTCTTTGTAAACTTTTTAAGCATGATTGAGCCGAAGAAGGTTTCTGAAGCCCTAGAGGACCCAAATTGGATCGAATCTATGCAAGAAGAGCTTCTGGAATTCGAAAGAAATAAAGTCTGGTCCTTGGTTCCACTCCCAAAAGGCAAAGCGGCCATTGGAACCAAGTGGGTGTTTAGAAACAAAAAGGATGAAGATGGGATAATCATCAGAAACAAAGCCCGTCTGGTTGCAAAGGGATACAGACAGGAAGAAGGCATTGATTATGACGAAACCTTTGCTCCTGTGGCTAGGCTAGAAGCCATCAGAATCTTTTTAGCCTATGCTGCTCATAAGGGTTTCAAGGTCTACCAAATGGACGTCAAGTCTGCCTTTCTGAATGGCAAACTACAAGAGGAAGTTTATGTCCAGCAACCACCTGGTTTTGAATGTTCTGAGTTTCCAGATCATGTCTATAAGTTAGACAAAGCTCTCTACGGCCTTAAGCAAGCTCCCAGAGCCTGGTATGAAACTTTGTCCAAATTTTTGTTGATCAATCACTTCGAGAAAGGTACCGTCGATAAAAATCTATTCTTTAGGAGGTATAAGAATGATATACTTCTGGTACAAATATATGTTGATGATATTATTTTCGGGTCTACACGGCAAGAGTATTGTGACAAGTTTGAGAGTTTAATGAAAAGTGAATTTAAAATGAGCATGATGGGAGAACTTTCGTTCTTCCTTGGTTTACAAGTTAAACAATCTGACAGAGGGACTTTTATAAGTCAGTCCAAGTACATCTCTGACATGTTGAAGAAATATAAGCTCAATGATTCAAAACCTATGAAAACTCCTATTGCCACTGGAGTTAAACTTGACTTAGATCTTAAGGGTGAACCAACAGATGTCAAGCACTACAGAGGCATGATAGGGTCACTTTTGTACTTAACTGCCAGCAGACCTGATATAATGTTTGCAACCTGTCTCTGTGCCACATTTCAGGCTAATCCAACAGAAACTCATTTAACTGCTGTCAAATGTATTTTTAAATATCTGAAAGGGACTCAATTTTTGGGTGTCTGGTATCCTCTTAACTCTAGTTTCGAGCTTGTAGCATATACAGATTCAGACTATGGAGGATGCAAGAATGACAGAAAGAGTACTTCTGGTAGCTGGCAACTACTTGGAGATAAGTTGGTGAGTTGGACATCCAAGAAACAGAACTGTGTCTCAACTTCTACAGCAGAAGCAGAATATGTTGCTGCTGCTAGCTGTTGCTCTCAAGTGATCTGGATGAAAACTCAACTCAAAGATTATGGTTTGGAGTATGGTAAAATTCCAATTCTATGTGACTCCAAGAGTGCCATTGCCATAACTGCAAATCCAGTTCATCACTCAAAGACTAAGCACATCGACATAATGTATCACTTCATAAAAGATCATGTTGAAAAAGGGACTATTGAAATGTACTTTGTTTCAACAGACTTCCAGCTTGCTGACTTGTTTACAAAAGCCCTTGATGAAAGGAGATTTAACTTCTTAATCAGCAAACTGGGTATGCTGAACTTGTCCTCCTAACTCTGTTCAAAATCAACAGAGGCTCTGATGTTCCTACCAGAGCTCTGTCAAATAGTTGGGTAGGCTAGTTCAACAGAACTCTGTTGTTCACCAGAATTCTGTCACGCATACTTTTTCATCTCTTTGAACATTCTGTTTGTATATAAAGTATTGTTTGTACAAAGTTTGTTTTTTCAAGCTCAATTTTCTAGAGGGAGCTTAAAAAAAATTGCATGGTTTTAGGGGGAGCAAGTTAGAACTTAATTTTTCAAATCAAAATAGACTTTGCTTGATCATTGTTGTCAAATATTTTTGAAGGAGGAAGGAAAATCTGTTCTGATGAAAACCTTTGATAGTGTCAAGAACTTGCCAGAACTCTAACATCTCACCAGAGCCTCTGTTGCTTCTCATCAGAGCTCTGTTGTTTGTCTAAAGATCTGTCTGTTCCTTTCCTTCCACATCAGAACAGAATTTTAAATGTTTTAAAGGTAAAGATGCAACATCTTGGGCTAATAAGAAATGAAGAGTTCACTCAACAGAGGCAACTTAACAAAGCTCTATCAGAGCTCTGTTAGTTTGTTCTGCCACGTCATCAGAACACGTCATCAGAGACGCGGGTCACTCTTTGAACGTCAACAACCTGTCACCCGCACATCTCTAACCGTGACGGTTTACTTGCACGAAAGTTGTCAGACATAAATCCACGTGGCAATCTCTGATTGAAAGATCAACCGTCAGCTGTTCGCACGTTCTTACTGTAGCGGTCGTTCCACTATTCAAAACTCAAGTACCTACAGTACCTATGATCGTGATCCAGCCATTCATTCTTCATATAAATACCCATTTCCTTAAAACCATTTCATCTCTTACGATTTCTGAGTATTCAAATTTTTTGATCAATCTTTCCCTCCTTACTCAAACCATCAAGAACCCTAACCTGCAACAATGGAACAACAACAACATTCTGCCAATTCAAGCAGAATAGGCCTTGTTGATCACATCAATATTCTTCCATACGAACTTGCATAAAACAATCACCGATTAGATCCAAACCCTAGCCTTTACTTACCCCATGACCACATTCTTCTAGAGTTCTTCAGGAACTCTGAAATCTTCAAAGCCCTAACCGACTTTGACGTTAATGTTCTTGAGCTATACATTCGTCAATGGTGGACTACCTGCCAGTTTATAGAAGAAAGAGATGGAATCATTGGCAATGTCGATGCGGGAACAGAAGGTGGTTCAGGAACTATCAGAATATGAGCTAAAACCCTGTGGAGAACCCTTGGAATGAAGACGACAGAACAGCTTGAAATAGATGCCTATGAGAAGCCCCCAAATGCTGTTGTTCTTCTTGAGTTCATACGATTTCTAGGTTACAACAAAGAGATCGTCAGAATCGGCGCTTTCAAAAGACAGAACCTACCGACCTTCTGGAACTTCATGTTCTCCACCCTGAACCGAACCCTTACAGGAAAGTCTGGTAGTCAAGATCAAGCCACTACGGAAATCCTACAAATCATGTATGGATTATTATTTCAAAGGAACCTCGACTACGCAAGCATTCTCTACGGTGATCTTCTCACAGCCGTAAACCTCAAAACCACTGCTATCGCCAAAGGAGGTGAAGATGGGAAACACAAATTCCTAAAGAACATTAAGTTTCCAAGATTCATCAGCTTAGTGATCAGAAGAGCATTTGATCGTCTGGAGTTGACCCAACAAGGAAATACCTTCAAGAACTGGGTAATGTCCAGATTCCATCCCACCACTTCAGGCGACTACCCCATCATTCGACGCGTTCCAGGTACTATGCTTTCTCTAATCTCACCAGACCACATATCTATCCAAAACTATCAGAGTGTTGCTCAACCACAAGAACCTATGGTGAGAACCCCAACATACTTAGGTCCTGAACCAGAGTTAGAGAGCATGAGTGAGGAAATAGCAGAAGAAGAAAGACCAGAGCGAAGAGTACCCGAAGAGGGGTCTTCCTCTAGAGTGATGGAGCAGGAAGTACAGAACAGAGCATCACCTATGGAGGCTGTTCATGAGGAAGAAAGGGAAGTTACAGAGGAGATGGCAGAGAGTTCGCATCCCTCTGGTAACCGTGATATACATGTGATAGAGAGTACACCCGAGCATTCTTTATTCATAGAATCCAAGAGAGATGAGAGTTTAGAAGAAGATGTTCAGCCTGTGAACACACATGTGCGTTTTTCCAGCCCAACTCCCAGTGCAAGCACATCATCTATCCATGAGGATCTAGCTCAAATGGATATTGAAACAGAGGTGCACACCTCGAACCCCAACCAGCCAATACCATCAGAGGCAACTTTTCATGCCTCTGGTATGCACGAAACCGGGGAATCCCTGTTTGGTAATTGTAAAGCCCGTGTCCCGGTATGGTTTTTAAAATTCTTAATGTATTTATTTTATTATCGTTTAAAGTGTGATTAATTAACGGAAGTCGTCAAGGGAGGGGCCTCGAATGTTACACGTGGCAACCTTGCTTATCTTTTTGTTTATGACGGAAAACCAGGGACCGGAAATGTCAAGGACGGGAACAAGGAGGGGTTAAAGGGAAAGGTGGGGTGTTGGTGGTTTTAAACGGCCAAGGAAAGGGGGACCGACCCCCCCCCCTCTTCCTCTTCTCGTCGGTTTCGCACAGCACCAACAAACAGCCTTTGTTTTGTTTCTTTTCCTCATTATCTCATTTGGCCAAGAGAGGGGATCGTGAGTGTGAGAAGCCGAGAGAGATAGAAAGTGAGGGAGTTAGGGAGAGATCGTGAGAGAGAGAAGTCACCGGAGAAGCGCCGCCACGGTCGCCGGAAAACCACCGGTGTCAACGTCCTTCGTCGGAGAGGTCGAGAAGAAGGGATTGCAGGCACGGTTGCGAGTCGTCGTTGTAAGGTATGGCTCTCGTTACGTTTCTGTTTTCGATTTTTGTTTCCGGCGAAAGGGCAGCGGCAGCGCCGCCACTGTGGTGGCTGGGTGTCGGGTGGTGGTGGTGGTGTGAGTCATTTTTGAGCATGCGGTAAGGTGATCGAGAGAGTAGGGATTTCACGGTGGGTTACGGCTTGTTTTTCTTGTTTTGTCGAAGGACCGCCGCCGGCCGCCACCGACGACCACCACTGCTGGAGGTGGCAGTGGGTGGTGCGTGGTTGTGACCTGTTGATGACCATAGAGCCCTTTAAGTCGTGACTTAATCGATTAAGCCAATTCGATAAAACCGTCGTTTTCTTTATAAGCATCATTTCATGTGAATAATTGTTCAGTCACTGTTTTTGCGACGGCCATAACTTTTCCGTCATAACTCCGATTGAGCTGAAACTGGTGCCCACGGTTCAAGTTCGGGGTCGGTCACGTTTTCCGTGTTTTAGCGGAAAACTGAGCCTCTAGCTAGGTGAAAAAGTGGTCGCAAGTTTGGTGATTTGTCATTTTATGTGAATGACGATTTTCTGCCACTGTTTTGTCGTGGCCGTAACTCTTTACTCGTAGCTCGGATTGAAATGAAATCGAAGGCCGAAGTTCACTAATCGAGTCAGGAAAGTTTTTCATGTTTTGCCGAAAATCTGTTTAAGCCTGTAGATGGGCCGTATGGGGCTGTTTATACAGCCTGGTCCGAAAAACTTCCAGCTTTCTGTCCCTGTTTTGTTTTATGCATAACCTTTGCTTGGAATGTCGGTTTGGGATGGGACTGGTGCCAAAAGTTTCGTTTCGGAGTCTATTAAGTTTCCTATGTTTTGCGGAAAGACCAGTTCGGACCATAGCTAGGGCGAAGTTGCCATGTTGTACTGAAAGGTCCGGTTGTTCGCTGCTCTGCGAATCATTCTTGTAAAGTCCATAGTAAATTATAGAAAAATCGTTAGGACGCGTGCAATACGTCCCTGAAATCGTAAGACTTAGAACTTCGTAATTATGGATTTTGATTTCTGTATTTATCAGTTTTAAGGGGGTAAAACAAGTCCCGAACAGACCCGTATTTTTAAATAAAAAGCTGGAATATTTAGTCTTTTGAAAGCTAGTAAACGTGTTATGGGTCGGGATTTTCCTTTGACTTTTTATACGTATTTAGGTGGGAAAAAGTGAAGAAGATTGCCGTGTTGGTGTTGCGATTCGTGAGCACATTGCTTAGCCTTGAGGTGAGTTCTCTCACCACGTAGTTAGGAATTTCATGCATGTTGTTTTTGGGTGTTACGTGTTATTACGTGTATTTATGTGCTTACATGAATTAATTGGGATGTGATAATTGGTTACGAATTGTTGAATTCTTATGTGGAATATTTATGCCTGTGTACACCTCGGTGGGACTGAGGGGCTCGGTGGGACCGAGGGCTCGGTGGGACTGAGCCAGTACAATTACCTTTACTCGGTGGGACCGAGGGCTCGGTGGGACTGAGCTTGTATTAATATAATTGGTGTACTCGGTGGGACCGAGGTCAGTATTTATGTAATAATTAATTGGTGGCTTGTATCTATGGTGTTAGCGATGTGCATGGGGTTGCTACCTACGTGTGTGGTTGGATTCACTAAGCGTTATAGCTTACCCCTTCCCAATAAGTTGTGATTTCAGGTGCGGGAGGCAGTCGGGCGTGACCGTACACACATCAGGCGCAGAGTATCAAAGATTGTTAAATTTTCACTTTCGAACCCTTTGAATGTAATTATATAATTTTCCGCTGCATAAACTTTGTTGACGGTTTGAGTCAACGATGTTAATTTCATTTAAGACATGAGCTACTAGATTATGGTTGTTTTATAATGAAATGGATGTTTTAAAAATTTTAAATTTCCTTGTAATTTTTGGGACGTTACAACTTGGTATCAGAGCACGGCTTGAGTGAATCAAGCACATCTCGGTGTGTTTGGTCTCAAGTTGCGGCTAAAAGATCTTTAAATTCTTTCATCAAAATTTTTGTTTTTAAATAAAAAGAGAAAACCCGTTTGGAAACGGTGATCGTGGGCGCAGTGTGTACAGTCAGCCGACGCCAACTGGGAAGGTAAGAAACTTAGTGTATTTATCGCTTTTCAGGTATAGTGTATGCATGCTAGATTGCTTATGTGAACTGTATGGTACCGTATGCTGGTTTTATCGCTTATAGGAACTCATGCTAGCTTTGATAGGTTGTTAAGCGAATGCACTCTAGGTTGTATGCAGTAGGAACTGAATAGCCTTAGAATATTAGATTTAGTTCTATTGCGCAGCTCTTGTTTGAGTCCAACCGTTCTAGGATAGAATCTCTTATTCGAACGTCTATCTGGTTTTACACTGTATACGACCGTGCATTCACGAGGCGACTCGTCAGGGTTAGTGGGGTTTCCGTGTTAGCAAGGGATAGTGGGTGATATGACCTTTCTAGGGAGTTAGGAAAGGTGTTTGTATGGGCTGGATTGGCTATATGTGTTTATTTGTGGTAATCAACTACTTGAATGTCCCGGGACAGGACTCGAAACGAGTAAGGATAGGTGTGAAGGGTAGTAGTAGAGCTCCTACTATCTGAAGCACAGGATCCATGCTTGAGTCGGGGAGAGTCACGAGGAAGCCAAGGAGTGGAGTATGAGCGTGGTAGGGTGACTTATATGTGCTTATAGATCTCTGAAATTTCCCTTTCTAGAATGGTCAATACTAGAAGGAACAACGCGGCGGAGTCGCGAGCCGAGATGGGGATTACGGAGGAGCGTATTAGGGAACTGATTGCTACTGAGGTTTCCCACGCGATCGGGGAGGCGATCCCCGAGATCATCACCGCTATTCGAGAGGAGGTGGTGATCCTACTGGAGGAGCGTATTGCAGCTATTCCACTGCATGCGGAGGGTCATCTCCGTAACCGAGAGTTCCAGTACCGGGATCTCTCCGCCTGTTCCCCGCCAGAGTTTAAGGGAGACCCGGATCCTATTACTAGCATGCGATGGATATCTGACATGGAGTTCGCCTTTTTGACCAGTGGCTGCCCGGACAACCTAAAGGTTCGTTTTGCAGTAAATCTACTTCGTGACGGCGCGAAGGATTGGTGCGCCACGGCCTTGACGCCTGCCGAGCGCACTACTTTGACTTGGGACGAGTTTGTCACTCGTTTCCGTGCGGAGTATGTACCGCCAGTAGAGATGGAACGAATCGCTAAAGAATTCCTAGAGCTCACACAGACAACAGAGACGATAAAAGAGATGAACAGGAAATTTACCGAGATGGCATTATTCTGTCCCCAGTATGCCGCCTCGGAAGAGATGAAGATGTCAAGGTATAAAGATATGTTACACACGGAGATCCGAGAATTTGTTAGCACGGCACAATATACATCATTATCCGCCATGATGGACGCCGCTCGAAGGAGGGAGCTTGAGCTGGAGACCCAAGCGAAGAAGCGGAAGGCGTCACAGCCAGTGACGCCCATCTCGGCAGTGCTGAAGCGTTCGAGGTTCACAGGTACGCGTACGAGTTCTAGGAGTGGCGGGTTTAAGCCCCGTGATACCGGAGCAAGGAGAATAGAGGGGTGTTTTAAATGTGGTCAACCCGGTCACCTTAGCCGGGATTGTAAGACGCCGTTAATGGTCTGTTTCAATTGTAATCAGACGGGCTACGTAAGGGCCAACTGTCCTAGAGCAGGGGTAGCTGCTGGGGGTGGAGCTCAGAGGGTTACGGGAAATTCCCCGTTGCGTATTACTGATGGTCGAGCTGGTCAGCCAGGGCGGGAGCGGCCCGAGGTAGAGTTCACCAGTTGACGGTGGATGAGGCACAGGCGACGCCTAAAGTGGTCACAGGTATATCCCTTACTTCTTTCCTTTTGTCTTTCCTTTCCATGGCATGTATTTAGTTGTGGTTGAATTATATGTTAGGTACATTCCTAGTTAACTCGGTGCCTGCAGTTGTGATGTTTGATAGAGGGGCTACTCACTCTTTTGTGTCTCGCACTTTTAGCGAGGGTTTAGGCCGAGTTGTAGGACGCTTGAGTTATCCTCTGGTTGTTGAGGTGGCCGATGATAGGACCTTGACGGTCACAGACGTGTTTCGCGGATGCACCTTAGAGATCTCAGGGGTGAGGTTTCCCATTGACCTGATCCCGATTGCTATGCGGGAGCTTTGTGTGATTGTGGGCATGGATTGGATGGATAAGTTCGACGCGGAGATCGTTTGCCGTCACAAGCAAGTGCGAGTTCGAACCCCAAGCGGGGGAGAACTGTTAGTGCAGGGATATTCGTCTAGACGGTCTACGGCCATATGTTCGGCGGCGAGAGCTCGGAGGTACCTTCAGCATAGTGGGCAAGGATTTTTAGCATACGTGTTAGACACGAGGGTTGGGGAAGCGAAGAAGTCTGCGGAAGACGTACCTGTGGTACGGGAGTTCACCGACGTTTTCCCCGAGGAATTGCCGGGGATACCTCCCGAACGACAGGTAGAGTTTCGGATCGATCTGATCCCGGGTGCGGCTCCGGTGGCCAAGGCACCCTACCGCCTGGCTCCACCGGAAATGAAAGAGTTGTACGCCCAGCTGCAAGAACTACTCGAAAAGGAGTTCATTAGACCGAGCTGTTCGCCGTGGGGAGCGCCTATCTTATTCGTGAAGAAGAAGGATGGATCACAACGGATGTGCATAGACTACCGAGAGCTGAATAAGCTTACGGTAAAGAATCGTTATCCTTTGCCAAGGATTGACGATTTGTTCGACCAGCTTCAGGGGGCCTCATGGTTCTCCAAGATTGATCTACGGTCGGGGTACCACCAGATGCGGGTCAGGAGTGAGGACACGGAAAAGACGGCTTTCCGTACGCGATACGGTCATTACGAGTTTGTGGTGATGCCTTTTGGACTCACCAATGCACCTGCAGCGTTCATGGACCTCATGAACCGAGTGTGTAGTCCGATGTTGGACCGTTCGGTGATTGTGTTCATCGATGACATTTTGGTGTATTCGAAGACCAAGGAGGAGCACGAGATGCATCTTCGAGAAGTGTTGGAAGTATTGAGGCGAGAGAAGTTATACGCTAAGTTTTCCAAGTGCGAATTCTGGTTACGAGAGGTCCAGTTCCTAGGAAATGTCGTGAATCAGGATGGTATTATGGTTGACCCAGCTAAGATTGCAGCTGTGATGCGGTGGGAGGTGCCGAAGACTCCTACTGAGGTGCGAAGCTTTCTGGGATTAGCGGGGTATTATCGAAGGTTTATTCAGGATTTCTCTAAGATCGCGTTACCCATGACGCGATTGACAAAGAAATCTGCGGCTTTCAGTTGGGGGGAGGAACAACAGAAGGCGTTCGAGGAGCTACGCAGGCGGTTGTGTGAGGCTCCTGTGTTAACCTTACCCGAGGGCATGGAGGATTTGGTAGTATATTGTGACGCCTCACATCAGGGTTTGGGTGCCGTGCTTATGCAGCGCGGCAAGGTCATAGCCTACGCTTCTAGACAGCTGAAGCCTCACGAAGCAAATTACCCGACTCATGACCTGGAGTTGGGAGCGGTAGTGTTTGCCCTTAAAATTTGGAGGCACTATCTCTATGGTGTCAAGTGTACGATCTACACTGACCATAAGAGCCTCAAGTACTTGATGGATCAGCAGAACCTTAATATGCGTCAGCGAAGGTGGCTCGATGTGGTTAAGGATTATGACTGCGAGATACTTTACCACCCGGGTAAGGCGAACGTGGTCGCGGACGCACTCAGCCGACATCCGGTCGGTGAGCCACTGAGGGGTTATTGTCAGCGATTGACAGTGGTTACACCTATCCTGGAGTCGATAGGAAGCGCTCAAGAGGTGGCTGTCTTGGAGGAAAATGCAAAGCGGGAAAGAGTGTCGGGGGAAATCTCGAATCTTGTTCGTGATAGTCGGGGGTTGTTAACTCGACATGGTAGGGTTTGGGTTCCATTCATCGGTGGGAACCGGCAGGTACTAATGGATGAGGCGCATAAGTCCAAGTTCTCGATTCACCCGGGGAATACAAAGATGTACAGGGACTTGCGCGAAGGTTACTGGTGGCCCGGCATGAAGCGGGATGTTGCTAGATGTGTTGAGGTATGTATGACATGTCGGAAGGTCAAAGCGGAACATCAACGACCTCATGGGAAATTGCAACCGTTGGAGGTCCCGGTTTGGAAATGGGAAGAGATTACCATGGACTTCATAACGAAACTCCCAAGGACTCCCCGTGGGAACGATGCCATTTGGGTGATCGTTGACCGTCTGACCAAGAGTGCACACTTCTTGGCCATCAGGGAGAGCTCCTCGGCGGAGAAGCTTGCGTAGGTGTGTTGGGAACTGAAGATATGCTAAGTATGGTTAGTACTGCCAAGACAATTTTACTACTGCCAGTTCTTCGTTACTACTGCTAGTCAAGGTTACTACTGCTAGAAGAAGTTACTACTGCTAGAAGAAGTTACTACTGCTAGACGAAGTTACTACTGCTAGAAGAAGTTACTACTGCTAGAAGAAATTACTACTGCTAGAATAAGTTACTACTGCTAGACATGATTAGTACTGCTGAGCTGGGTTACTACTGCTTGAAGACTGTGAAGGTTAATACTGCTGAAGGTCGTTAATGCTGCTGAGCCAAATCATTGTTAATACTGCTGACTTGATAAGTTTGGTATGCGATACTTTTGGAGACAAAGAAGGAATTGATCAAGATATGTTTAACGAAGATTCAGAAGATCAATTTACTTTTGATAGTTATCTTGTAATTACTTTTGTATAAATAGTATTGATAGATAGCTATTAGAACATACGTGAAGATACGTGAATATACAAGATACACGATATAGAGAAGAATAAAAAAACGATTCTAGAGAGAATTAACCTCAAGGTGTAAGAACCCTATTTCTAGAGAAGTAGAAGTCGTCTTGTTGAGCCTGTTCAACAAGATTGAGGTTTGGTGTAAAGCTTGTAATACAGTTTGATATATACAGTGTGTTGAATTCTATTGATTGTTCTTTAATTGATTTAGAGTTCTATTCCGCAAGATTCTCTAAATTCTGTTTCTAAGAAGTTTAATTCTTGTTAAGAATCGATCCTGACAAGTGGTATCAGAGCAAGGTTTTCTTAGAATTCTACAGTCAATATGAAAAATTCTATTGAATCAAACAGTACTTTTGATTGGAGTGATCAAGCTGAGGAAGCCTGTCAGAATCAAGCTCTTATGGCAGAAGTATCTGATATTCCCACTGAGGTACAATCTAAACTCTGTTCTCAAGCTTGCATTGATGCTGTTAAAAGATATAGGGATCACAATCAGGGTATGTGTGATAACCTTAAGAGGCTAGAGAAAGATGTGAAAGATTATGTTAGGATTGTAGAAAGGTTTGAAGAACAGATTAGAGCTTTTCAAGCTAATGAACTTCAACACCACTATGATACTAACTATTGGAAGTGGGAGAAGAATGAGTATGAAATTAAGCTGAAAGTGTCTGGGGAGGAGAATGAGAAATTAAAAGAAGAGCTTAAGAAGGTTAAACTTGATGTTGAAAAGTTTACCTGTGCTTCTAAAACCATGGATACCATCATTAAGGCTCAAATCCATGACAAGATGAAAGTAGGGATAGGGTACAATGCCACACCTCCACCCTACAATAACAACTACATACCTCCTAAGTCTGATTTGTTAGAGACCAAGGATAGGAAGGATCCTGAATTAAAGATTAATATAGATCCTTGTGAAAAAGAAGTAGTGGTCAAGGATAAAACAGAGAAGGAAGAATCTAAGAAGAATAAGAGTGTTAGTAGTAAGGTACCCTTAGACAATGAAATTGTGACCAATAAGAAAGATGGAAATCCTTGGGGAAAGAACAATGAGATCAAAAGGACTGAAAAGGAAAAGGGAGTCCATTACAAACAGACCACAGTTGTGGCTCCCAATACCTGTAAACATTGTTCTTGTAAGAAATCTCAAGAGCTCAAGCCCCAAAAACATGATAATCAGAGGGGAAATCAAAGGAACTGGAATAACCAGTGGGCTATGAGACAAGGAGTTGACCTGAACAGAATCAACAGGCCAAAACCTTGTTTCATCTGTGGTAAGCTAAATCATTTAGCCAAACACTGTTATTTCAATCCTGTTAACCAAAGGTTTAATGCTCAAAGATCTTTTCAAAAACCTGGTGGTTACAGAAAGAATGGTGGATATAAAAAATCTGTGAGGAAAGTTGTGGCAAAGAAACAAGTTAAAACCAAAAGCCACATGAAAAAGGCAGAAACAGAAAGTGTTAGAGTATGGATGCCTAAAGGTACTAATGATAATACTGCCAACTCAGTTAGTACTGCTAACAATGTTAGTTCTGCAGGAAGCAATAATGTTGCTAGCAGTGTTAGTACTGCTAACACAGTTAGTACCTCTTCAACAATTAATACTGCTTCTAGTGTTAGTACTGCTAAGTTAGTTAATACTGCTGAGAAGGCTAGTACTTCTGGAAGCAATGTTAGTGCTGCTAACAAAGTTAGTACTCCTACATCAGTTAGTACTGCTTCTAGACCTATCATCAAAACAAAGTACTCAAGCACTGATGTTCCTCACTTTGACAAGCTCATCAAAACAGAATGTAAGTATTTTGATGATCAAGGGAGACCCAAGACCACTATGGCTTGGGTCCCTAACAAAAACTAATTGATTTATCAGATGTGCAGGGCAATCAACAGCTTAAGGGGAGAAGCATTTGGCATGTTGACAGTGGTTGCTCTAGGCACATGACAGGTAACATGGCCTGCCTTCAATATTTCAAATGAATTGATGGAGGACATGTTATTTTTGAAAATAATCCTGCAGAAGGTAAGAGAAGTGGTAAAAGTGATGTGTAAGATGACATTTGAGGATTTGACAAGTGATGCATAGTGCAAAGTTACTACTGCCTGTGTTCTAGAAGTTAATACTGCTTGTGTAGTTAATACTGCTTTGCAGTTAATACTGCTCAGTAGTTAATACTGCTAGTGCACAGTTAATACTGCTCAGTAGTTAATACTGCTAGTGCAGTTAATACTGCTAGTGCAGTTAATACTGCTAGGTAGTTAATACTGCTTGGTAGTTAATACTGCTCGGTAGTTAATACTGCTCGGTAGTTAATACTGCTAGGTAGTTAATACTGCTTGGTAGTTAATACTGCTGTGTAGTTAATACTGCTGTGCAGTTAATACTGCTCAGTAGTTAATACTGCTTATGTCGTTAATACTGCTTTTGATAATCTAGGGCATATAAATACCCCTGTTTGCCCGCCAAAGTTCATAACGACTCTTCGCATTTACTTCTTCTCTCTCGTTCTAACCTAGTCTCCCCAGAATCTTTGTGTTTTTCTTTCAAGAATCCTCAGGAATCATGGAGTTTGTTGATGAGCACAATGAAATAGCCATGCTTCAGAAGCCAAAACAAGCTGCGGGATTCCACGATATCGTCGATTTTCTCAAATCCTCGCACATCTCCTATGCCCTAACGGTGAGCCCAACCATCTATATCGAACATCAGACACAATTTTGGGAGAATGCCACTGTTAGTTCTGAAGAAGGGCAGAAAACCATTCGAACAAGGGTTTGTGATAAACCCTTGAAAGTCACAGAGGAGGTTATTCGCATCTCTCTTCACTTGGATGATGCCTCAGGTATAACCTCTCTATCTTCTGATGACTTATATTCGACTTTACAAAGAATGGGGTATGAAGGTCCCATTGGTGTTTTTAAATTCTACAAGTCAAAAATTTTCAACCAATGGAGATTTCTTGTTCATACCCTGATGCACTGTATTTCCAAGAAAACTACTGGATGGAGTGAGTTCAGCAGTCCCATTGCATATGCCTTGGTCTGCTTATCCACTGCCAGAAAGTACAATTTTTCAGCAATGATCTTTAATGATCTTGTATCAAACTTGGAATCCAAAAAGAGCTTTTACATGTATCCAAGGTTTGTGCAAGAATTATTAACAAGGAATTGATGGACTTACCTCAGTTTACTGGGGTATATGTACCCAAATCCCCTAAAGGGAAGGTTTTTTCAAATATGAAAAGACTTCCTAGGGACTCAGAAGGAGTTGACACACCATTGTTCTCTACAATGATGGTTGTGTCCCACCCCTCTGAAGGTATGGCATCAGGATCAAGGCCCTCATTAGATCAACCCACTGATGACCAATCCCAACCTTCCATCTCAAAAGACATCCCTCAGTCCATCCTTGAACGACCCACTCCCACAATCACCAAAAGGTTTGAAAGAAGAAAGGTGCACAAGGTTCCTTCCCTTGATGTACCTACTCAGAGCCCTAAGCCTTTAAGCCCTCAGTTGGAGCATTCTCCAATTGAGAATATCAACAGGGAAACCACAGGGGTGTCTCCCAACCCCAACAAGGTGCTCTCTAAGGAGAAGGATAAGCATATGGGTGCTAAGGCTGCCACTACTTCTGCTAGCACAGAGAAGGACAGTGGTAACATAAATAAGACCTTCCCCATGGCAACTCTAAATGAGAAATCATTAGGAGGACCCAGGTGCCAAGAAACCAAGGGGGCAGTTAGTGCTTCTGCTAGGCAAAAGGCTTCTGCTAAAACTTCCAAGGATCCTTTAAAGAAGGTAAACACTTCTAAACAAGGTGAGGATAGATATAACTATGCTGAATTGATGGAAACCATTGGAAATGTCAACTTGGACGTTATGGCACAGAAGAAGGAGATTGAGCAACTGAAGACTGTGGTCACCTACCAACAGTCTCAAATTGAGAAGCTCAAAAAGATGGTCACCAAGTTGTTGCACAGAAAGAAAAAGGCAAGATTTGTGCTGAGAAGAAGAACTCCAACTGATGATGCTCCCAAAAAGGGGGAGTCAGAGTCAGAAGCAGAACTGAATATGAAGGGTCTACAAGTTGAGGGGGAGACAGTTCAGATGGAGACTGAAATGGAAATTGAGAATGCACAGTTTAAGGGGGAGTCCAGTGCACAGAATAAGGGGGAGACAGAAAAGGGGGAAGAGCTTATTAAAGAAGCAGAAACTACAACAGCAGCAGAAACCACAGCAGCAGAAACTGTTAATGTTGCTGAGTTTGAACAAGCAGCAGAAACAGTTAATGCTGCTGAAGGCCAAACAGAAAAAGAAGCAGAAACTGAGCAGGAAGCAGTAACTACATCTCAAGCTGAAATTGATGAAGAAATATATTGGATTGTGAAGAACAGTGTTCAAGCAGCATCATTACATGTTCTAAGAGAAGCAGTAACAGCCATAGTAGCAGAAATGGTTATTGCTGCTGAAAAACTTAAAACAGCTGAACCAACTCCTGAAGCTGTTAAAACTCTTAAAAGAACCAAGATGATGTCAAAGAAAAGACCAAGCACCAAGCCCATAACTTCACAAAAGAAAAATGAAAAGAAGCCAAGGGTGGAGCCAACTGCAGAAGAGGCCCAGGAGGAAACAGTGAAAGAAAAATTAACCTCAGAAGTTGCTGAAGAAGAAGTGACAACTCCATCAGGGCAATCAAGCAATGTACAATCACAAACTGATGCCCAATATGATTTGTATATTACTGGTGTTGACTCTAACCCAATTCCAATTCAGGCTGAACCAATATCATCTAAGGCTCCTGAAATCATCTTTTGGGACACTTTGAAAGATGGTAGAAAGGAGTTCATTAGGATAAAAAGAGCAGATGGAAAATTTGAAGTCTTTTCAACTTGGGGAAAAATTGTCAGAACTTGCTCAAGATCAGACTTAGAAGAAATGTTCAAAGTTGGGATGAGGCTAAATGAAAACATGCTGACTGAGCAAGGGATGTCAATCTCTAAAATGGTACTTGAATTCTTGTGCCAAATGTTCAAACCTGAAGCAGTTCAGCATAGGATAAACACACAGTTTCAACCCATTACCAACTGGATGCTCTATGAAAACTGTGGAGTATATGTCATCTCCCTTGACTCTGCAACTCAAGAATACTATCTGGTGGATGAAATATACAATCACAGCATGAAGAGGCTGCAAGGAATGTTACATACTAAGCTGACCTGCAACAAGGATTCAGCAATGGGTAGATTCTTGGTAAAAAGGATTCTCAATCAAAGTCTGGGATTGAATCCTAATCTAGGCATGTATGATTAGGTTTTGGAAGCATCATCTGAAGAACTTCACTTCTTTTCCTAAAAGTCAAGTTAGGGGGAGATTGTTGGGAACTGAAGATATGCTAAGTATGGTTAGTACTGCCAAGACAATTTTACTACTGCCAGTTCTTCGTTACTACTGCTAGTCAAGGTTACTACTGCTAGAAGAAGTTACTACTGCTAGAAGAAGTAACTACTTCTAGACGAAGTTACTACTGCTAGAAGAAGTTACTACTGCTAGAAGAAATTACTACTGCTAGAATAAGTTACTACTGCTAGACATGATTAGTACTGCTGAGCTGGGTTACTACTGCTTGAAGACTGTGAAGGTTAATACTGCTGAAGGTCGTTAATGCTGCTGAGCCAAATCATTGTTAATACTGCTGACTTGATAAGTTTGGTATGCGATACTTTTGGATACAAAGAAGGAATTGATCAAGATATGTTTAACGAAGATTCAGAAGATCAATTTACTTTTGATAGTTATCTTGTAATTACTTTTGTATAAATAGTATTGATAGATAGCTATTAGAACATACGTGAAGATACGTGAATATACAAGATACACGATATAGAGAAGAATAAAAAAACGATTCTAGAGAGAATTAACCTCAAGGTGTAAGAACCCTATTTCTAGAGAAGTAGAAGTCGTCTTGTTGAGCCTGTTCAACAAGATTGAGGTTTGGTGTAAAGCTTGTAATACAGTTTGATATATACAGTGTGTTGAATTCTATTGATTGTTCTTTAATTGATTTAGAGTTCTATTCCGCAAGATTCTCTAAATTATGTTTCTAAGAAGTTTAATTCTTGTTAAGAATCGATCCTGACAAGGTGTTTGTGCGTGAGATCGTGGCCAGGCACGGGGTGCCAGTTTCGATTATCTCCGACAGGGATACTCGTTTTACCTCTCGGTTTTGGGAGAAGTTCCAGTCGGAGATGGGTACACGGTTACACTTTAGCACGGCCTTTCATCCACAGACGGACGGACAGAGCGAGTGAACCATTCAGACCCTCGAGGATATGCTTCGAGCTTGTGTCATCGATTTTGGAGGTAGTTGGGATCAGTACCTACCTTTGGCGGAATTTTCCTACAACAACAACTACCACTCTAGTATTGGCATGCCGCCATACGAGTTGTTGTACGGTAGGAAATGCAGGACGCCCGTTTGTTGGGGCGAGGTTGGGCATCGGGTGTTAGGGAGTACTGACATCGTGTTGAAGACGACCGAGACAATTCAGATGGTGCGGGACCGTTTGGTTACTGCACAGAGTCGGCAGAAGACCTACGCCGACAAAAGGCGATCCGACTTGGAGTTTCAGGTGGGTGATTATGTATTGTTGAAGGTTTCACCCTGGAAAGGGGTGATCCGGTTTCGTAAGAGGGGGAAGCTAGGGCCTCGTTATATTGGGCCTTACCGGATCATCGCCCGTGTGGGGAAAGTGGCTTACCGGTTGGAGCTACCGGAGGAACTGAACTTGATTCACAACACCTTCCACGTTTCGCAATTGCGGAAGTGTGTGATGGATGAGTCTGCAGTAGTACCGCTCGAAGATATTCAGATCGACGAGCGGCTTAATTACGTGGAAAAGCCAGTTGCTATTCTTGACAGGAGGACGAGAACCTCGCGGAACAAGGTTGTTGGTTTGGTGAAGGTTCAATGGAGACACCGAAAGGGTTCCGAGTGGACTTGGGAACCTGAAGCGGAGATGCGAGAGAATTATCCGGAGCTGTTTGCGGGTGTAGACTTCGGGGACGAAGTCTAATTCAAGCGGGGGAGAGTTGTAAAGCCCGTGTCCCGGTATGGTTTTTAAAATTCTTAATGTATTTATTTTATTATCGTTTAAAGTGTGATTAATTAACGGAAGTCGTCAAGGGAGGGGCCTCGAATGTTACACGTGGCAACCTTGCTTATCTTTTTGTTTATGACGGAAAACCAGGGACCGGAAATGTCAAGGACGGGAACAAGGAGGGGTTAAAGGGAAAGGTGGGGTGTTGGTGGTTTTAAACGGCCAAGGAAAGGGGGACCGACCCCCCCCCCCCTCTTCCTCTTCTCGTCGGTTTCGCACAGCACCAACAAACAGCCTTTGTTTTGTTTCTTTTCCTCATTATCTCATTTGGCCAAGAGAGGGGATCGTGAGTGTGAGAAGCCGAGAGAGATAGAAAGTGAGGGAGTTAGGGAGAGATCGTGAGAGAGAGGAGTCACCGGAGAAGCGCCGCCACGGTCGCCGGAAAACCACCGGTGTCAACGTCCTTCGTCGGAGAGGTCGAGAAGAAGGGATTGCAGGCACGGTTGCGAGTCGTCGTTGTAAGGTATGGCTCTCGTTACGTTTCTGTTTTCGATTTTTGTTTCCGGCGAAAGGGCAGCGGCAGCGCCGCCACTGTGGTGGCTGGGTGTCGGGTGGTGGTGGTGGTGTGAGTCATTTTTGAGCATGCGGTAAGGTGATCGAGAGAGTAGGGATTTCACGGTGGGTTACGGCTTGTTTTTCTTGTTTTGTCGAAGGACCGCCGCCGGCCGCCACAGGCGACCACCACTGCCGGAGGTGGCAGTGGGTGGTGCGTGGCTGTGACCTGTTGATGACCATAGAGCCCTTTAAGTCGTGACTTAATCGATTAAGCCAATTCGATAAAACCGTCGTTTTCTTTATAAGCATCATTTCATGTGAATAATTGTTCAGTCACTGTTTTTGCGACGGCCATAACTTTTCCGTCATAACTCCGATTGAGCCGAAACTAGTGCCCACGGTTCAATTTCGGGGTCGGTCACGTTTTCCGTGTTTTTGCGGAAAACTGGTTCAGCCTCTAGCTAGGTGAAAAAGTGGTCGCAAGTTTGGTGATTTGTCATTTTATGTGAATGACGATTTTCTGCCACTGTTTTGTCGTGGCCGTAACTCTTTACTCGTAGCTTGGATTGAAATGAAATCGGTGGCCAAAGTTCACTAATCGAGTCAGGAAAGTTTTTCGTGTTTTGCCGAAAATCTGTTTAAGCTTGTAGCTGGGCCGTATGGGGCTGTTTATACAGCCTGGTCCGAAAAACTTCCAGCTTTCTGTCCCTGTTTTGTTTTATGCATAACTTTTGCTTGGAATGTCGGGTTGGGATGGGACTGGTGCCAAAAGTTTCGTTTCGGAGTCTATTAAGTTTCCTCTGTTTTGCAGAAAGACCAGTTCGGACCATAGCTAGGGCGAAGTTGCCATGTTGTACTGAAAGGTCCGGTTGTTCGCTGCTCTGCGAATCATTCTTGTAAAGTCCATAGTAAATTATAGAAAAATCGTTAGGACGCGTGCAATACGTCCCTGAAATCGTAAGACTTAGAACTTCGTAATTATGGATTTTGATTTCTGTATTTATCAGTTTTAAGGGGGTAAAACAGGTCCCGAACAGACCCGTATTTTTAAATAAAAAGCTGGAATATTTAGTCTTTTGAAAGCTAGTAAACGTGTTATGGGTCGGGATTTTCCTTTGACTTTTTATACGTATTTAGGTGGGAAAAAGTGAAGAAGATTGCCGTGTTGGTGTTGCGATTCGTGAGCACATTGCTTAGCCTTGAGGTGAGTTCTCTCACCACGTAGTTAGGAATTTCATGCATGTTGTTTTTGGGTGTTACGTGTTATTACGTGTATTTATGTGCATACATGAATTAATTGGGATGTGATAATTGGTTACGATTTGTTGAATTCTTATGTGGAATATTTATGCATGTGTACACCTCGGTGGGACTGAGGGGCTCGGTGGGACCGACGGCTCGGTGGGACTGAGCCAGTACAATTACCTTTACTCGGTGGGACCGAGGGCTCGGTGGGACTGAGCTTGTATTAATATAATTGGTGTACTCGGTGGGACCGAGGTCAGTATTTATGTAATAATTAATTGGTGGCTTGTATCTATGGTGTTAGCGATGTGCATGGGGTTGCTACCTACGTGTGTGGTTGGATTCACTAAGCGTTATAGCTTACCCCTTCCCAATATGTTGTGATTTCAGGTGCGGGCGGCAGTCGGGCGTGACCGTACACACATCAAGCGCAGAGTATCAAAGATTGTTAAATTTTCACTTTCGAACCCTTTGAATGTAATTATATAATTTTCCGCTGCATAAACTTTGTTGACGGTTTGAGTCAACGACGTTAATTTCATTTAAGACATGAGCTACTAGATTATGGTTGTTTTATAATGAAATTGATGTTTTAAAAATTTTAAATTTCCTTGTAATTTTTGGGACGTTACAGTAATGATGTCAATTCGCCCCATGACATCGATAGGACAATCACACACGATGATGCCTCTGTGGCTCATCTTTCTAAGGAGGAACAACTTAGGTCCTTGGGCAATTTTCGATTTACCCGTAGGGATTGCCTAACTCAGAGGCAATTTGACAGCCTAATTTCACAAGGATTAACTTGTCTAGATCACAATGTTAACTCCCACGTCTACTTCAATCTCTTAGATTCTGAGGATGAGAGAGCTGAACAGACCAGAACACCTGTAGATGTTTTCCCTGAACAGGAACGTCAACGATCGGGTGGAAGACCTACAAGAGCCAATCTCAACACAACTCTTAACGTAGGCACCTCTGAACTCGAGGTCAACTTGAATCCATTTGTTGGAAACAAGGATATCCCTGTTGATACCATCACAAAAGCAGAGTTTACAGGCTTCTGTGATAGTATCAACAGCTCCTTGAACGAGTATAAACTTATCAATTCACAGAAGGAGGAGTTGATCCGATCAGAGAATGCTTCTCTCAAAGCAGAGCTACAGAGAATAACAACTTCTTTTACGGAGATAACTCAAAGAAATACCGAAGCCGAAAGACTCTGAATAGAAGTTGAACAACTCAGAGCAGAGGCAGAAAGAGCAAGAACAGAAGAAATTGCCAAGTTAACGTCAGAATTGGCAGAACAGAAAAGACTCAGAACAGAGGAAGAAAGGGTCAGAGCAGAGGAAAGAACAAAATTCTCAACAATACTAGCCGCCCTGAAGACCCTTATAATAGATAACCACACCGCTCAAATGAACAGAACCTTGCCTATTCCTTTCTTGCTTCTGTCAGACTCAAACATAAGAACCTTAACAGAGGTAATTAACAACTCTGTTAAGGTTGCCATAACAGAAGCCACAACCTCCTCAGCAACACCAATCAACATATCTAGCCCCAGCCCTAAAGACTTACCCATGACAGTCGGCCAGATGGGTGAATGCAGTAAACAAGTCCTAAGCCGAATGATGACTGTGTCTTCGAAGTTCGTGATGAAAGCCCAAGCAACAGAAAAGCATGTGCAAACATCACTTGATTCAAAAAACGTAAACTTTGTGAATCAAGTTGATGAAGTCCGCACGGCCGCAAAAGAACTTCAAGACGTCCTCCAACAAGACGCAACAGAGTTCAAGAACATAATCTCCTGGAAAAGACCTGCAGAAGAAGCACCTGAAGGCGAACCCTCTGCTAAACGACCGAAGTTTGTTATTCCACCCTCACCAGATATAGGTGCTGCTCTCTCTGATGATGGAGACGATTCTGAAGGCCCGTCAGATGATCAGCTAGGTGAGTCGTCAGAACAACAAAAGGGGGAGAAGGAGAAAGAGGCTGAGAAAGAGGAGAAGGAAAAGGAAAAAGAACCTACAACAGAGGTAACAGAGGCAGAGGTAGCAGAGGTAACAGAGGTAACAGAGGCAGAGGGATCTGTCAAGGGAAAAGAGAAGGTAGTAGAGATCGAGATAACAGGGGCTGAAACAACAGAAGCAGGAGGTCAAGGGAACACAATTAAAGACTTACCAGAGATACCCATGGTGATTTTCGACTACTTGTTCAAAGATAGGGTCATCAAGCCAACTGAACCCTCATCTCAACCACCAGAGATCATTATCTTGGACACCCCACCTACTTCACCAAGAACAGAACCAGAGAGAACAGAACCATTCTCTGGTGAAGAAACAAGCCAAATCCAACCTCAAGAGTCTGTTCAACACATCGACAGACTTATGACCGAAACCCATGAAGACCCAAATCCCATGCAAACCAAACAGAATCCCGAATCCTCAAACCAACACTCTAGCAAACCACCGCTAGAAGAGATATTTGCCTATCTGTATGGTGACCATGATACAATACCTGTTAATGTTGTGCCAATCAACCCATACTATAACCCCTGCAGGATCAATACGATCTCTGATGTGCGACGCAAATTCATCGAAACAAAGTCTGGTCTGAACAAGAACATTAACTCTGACTTTGGAATACGCAGGATCGTAGACATCAAGCACAGGATCTTTCAGCACATCAGAACACATATGAGCTATCATGAGTTCATTGTTGAATCAAACGATGCAAAGGTTGAGAGCTTCAACGACAACGATCTCGTACTTCTGAACCCGTACGATCTGATTCAACTTCACGCCTACTGTTACAACTTCAGTGACAGATATAAAGAGGCAAGAACTGCACTCCCTGAGGTACGCTTCGCTATGCAAGAGCACATAAATCTAAGGATTCAGATTGACTTTCAGCTAGGCATAGAATTCGAAGTAGAAAGACTAGCGACTGCACCACCAAATGAGAGCCTTGAAGGCTATGAACACTACAGAACTGGAACAGTAGTTGGAGATCCTCCAGTGTTCATCTGCCAACAGAGGAAGATAAAGAAGGCCCTCAGAGCTGCTGAAATCCAAAAGTACTCAACAGAGTCGCTGGAATACCTCAGAGATATCATTCAGAATCTCCCAAGAGAAAAATATTCGGAAGAGCAACAGAGAAACTTCATCACCCAGATCTATCTTATGATCAACTTCCGAGAACTCATCAGAAGATTTGACAGAATCTTAAGGGGAGATAAGTTTGCTTAAATGTACTGGTCTTTTAATCTTTTTGTAACACTCTAAAAGATTAGTGCAAGGTTTCGACAGAGGTAAAAGTTCTTTGTTCTTTTGTTTAAATCTCTGTCAAATGTAAATTTGTATTTTCAATACTTAGGGGGAGATTGTTAGCCCCAAGTATCTGTTATGTAAAAGTATTGAAAATAGTTCAAGTCAGAAGACCAACAAAGATCAGACAGAAGACTTGGAAGAAGTTCATCAAGAAGACCAACAGAGCTCAACAGAGCTCTGTCGAAGACTTCCAACAGAAGAACAAGTACTTAACAGAAGACCAACAGAGCTCTTTCAACAGAGCTCTGGTGAAGTGAAGACCTCTGTCAGCCTAAGTCTCATAGGAAATCCGAAATGTTAGACACGTGTACATACTTTCCACGTATGCCCTAAAGATTGGAGACACACTTTCCACGTGTCATTCCAGGATACAATAGTACACTGTCTATGCTTTTTCAGGGCTATATATAGTGAGGTAGTGGAACAAACAATAGTAAGCTTTAGGAAGAATAGTTTTCCACAATTGTTTAAGCACACACTGCTACAATCCCAAGCACTACTTCCGTACGATATTGTTGTCCTGTGAGATTTCCGAACACACTTGAACATGTTCTTGGTGTGATTCATTATCAATATACGAGCAGCTTTTATATCTGATCTTGTTATCATTTTACTGTTCTATATTTGATTCTCACAGTTCATTTATCGTTTACACAATCACTCACTTTTATGGCTTTATTTAATATGCTTCCGCTGTCTATTTCTTTACCATTAACGTGATACAACGTGAATCTGGGAACCTACACACTGGCTCGGATTCGCTCATTCTCCGCTCTATTTAGGAGACTCACTCTCTCGTTATTCTTTTTCGATCTCCATTCTCTCCTTCTCACTTGTTCTAAATTTTCAACTAAATCTTCCTCCTCTCTCCTTATGTTTCCCGTAATAGGCTGGGATGTAGGGATTTCGGAGGGTGTGGGCGAGTTGGATAGGGATCCTTCTGGCATCGGCGGGAGACGTCCGATACAGGGTGATATCATTGAAATACGAATGGCTTGATCCGTATCGGAGTCGGTCGTTTCAGAGTCGGGGATGCCGGTTTGGGTGAACGGTGAAATAGGTTCGATGGTGTCGGTTCCAGGGTCCTCTTCGAGTAGGGGGCAGTGACAACCAGGACCTCGTGTAGAGTAGTCGACGGTCCGACTTCAATGGTTGTACGGGTGGTCGAGATGGTGTTTGGAGGGGTAGGTGGTCTACTTGTAGACCGTCGGGAAGATTGCCTTGTGGAGGGTCGAGTGGCATGGCTCGTACTGGCATGCAGATCCTCCGCACCGCTCGCTTCGGTTCCCCTCACAGAGTGTACTCTCAGCACGCCCCATCCGGGAGCCCCAGCTACCCGGACTCTACCGCCTCTTGTCCTTGGACCCTCATGTCGCTCATGTCTAGCTCCCTGGGGAGGTCCCTCCGGCTCTGGCTGGACTACAGGAGCACCTAACGCTCGCCTATATTCTATAACACTTGGTGCTTGCAGATCCGCGTATGCCAGTAAGGCTTTGGGTATAGGCATCACTTGGGCATTGGACGAATTGCGAATAACAAGATAGTGTAAACTAAATTGGGGACATACCAGATGGTTCATGCGGCGTGGGATGTCCGGATTCGCGTCCATGTGCTTACGGATGGCAAGCTGAAGGAAACGCATATATGGTATGACCTTCTGCTTTTTTGTTCCACCGATGGCGCGTATAGCATTCACGAGCTCGTGCCAGATGATCATGGAGAAGTCCACATGGCGGTTGTAGCAGACGGCGTGAAATAGTCGCAGAAAGCTGGCATTGCACTGATCAATGCCTTTCCATCGTGATGAGAGACACCTGTTCCGGATTATTGTAATACCCCGGGTAAGTTCGTTAGTTAAATTCCCTTCCGTTAAACTTATTTAACTCTATAATTGGATGTTTAGGGTAAGTTTGGGTAAATTTATAAGTTTAGGGGTGTTTGGGTCATTATTGATTAGTGCAAGGTCTAAAATGGAAAATGTGGTTTAATGTTATCCTTAAGAGTTCAGATATTATCACTAAGTAGAAAATATCCAGAAACATCAGTGTGTGTGTCTGTGTGTGTGTTTTAGAAAGAAAAGAAGCAAAAGAAGAAAGGGAGGTTAGGGATTCAAATTGGTGACCTTGGAAGTGAAATTAAGGTATGTTCCTTTGTATTTTATGTTTGTAATTGTTATTAGAAGGTTTCTATCAGATTAGAATAGTCAATTACACATCTGGTAGTGATTCAGTCGGATTCTGGGTGGAAAATGGATGAACAGTCAGAGGTTTCCGGATAAGATGAGAGTGTCCGGGTAGTTTGTTTGATGGTATCCGGTAGATTTTTAGTGGTGTCCGGTAGTTTTTCCTTGCAGGTATCCGGTAGTCGAAGTATCCGGGTAAGTTACTTTTCCTTAAGATTCCGGATAAATTAAGATACCGGGTGGTATCCGGGTTACTTTGATTTCCGGATATCGTCCGGATTACTGATGTTGTTCGGTTAGTTATGTTATCCGGATTGGTTATGTTATTCGGAAAATTGGTGTTGTCCGGAAAGGTTGTGTTGACCGGATACTTTAGCTGATTAGTCAAACTTTGAGAGTTTTGATGCTTTTAAGTATTCAATAGCCTGTGTTTTGTTAATTCATGGATAGGAAATGAATGAGGACTGAATGTACTGTGGACTTGACTTAAGTTCGGGTTTGGGGGCAACATTTGAGGATTTGAGTTCTTTAGAGTTCTTAGCTTTAGTAAGACTTATGTGTTTTATATGGTAAAGAGATATCTGCATCTATTTGTTTCAGATACTGTGAATCGAAGGTGAAAGCAGAATTCTTTGTGGAGAACTGGAAAGAGTTTTGATAAAGCAAACCGGTGAGTTTTTACTTAAAATGTTTTCTAACTGGAATACATATATGTGAATGAGTGTAATAATGTGCATATTGTGTTTATATATTACACTGCATGGGTACTAGTTGGCCGGGCTTAGGACCGGTGTATGTTGGCTGTACAGAGGGACAGTGGTGTTGGTTGTATTTAGTACAGTGGTGTAAATTGATTAGTTGGCTCGCAACCAATTAATATGGCCAAGAGAATGAGATGGAAAGATACATGATGCATGAGTTTTAATTGGTATTCCTATGTGAATTATGTGTATGATGTTGTGCAAATGGTTTTTAACTAACGGGGATTTTCTCACTAGATCTCAAGGTCTAACCCTCATTTTGTTTTAAAAATATGTATTCCAGGTCGCGGATCGAGTAAGAGCAAATAAGAAGGTTAAACTGTGAATAGCTTTTGGAGGACTATGTAGTTGAAGACTATGATGTGTTTAGTAGTTATAGTATGTTATTAGTAATGATGTAAATTTACTAAGTAAACGTTTGAAATGATGTATTGAATGTTTGTAAAGACTAGGGGACCGTATTTGTTATATAATGTATCTCTTGTTTTAACGACGTTATGCAATATATGCTATTTGAACTAGTTTGGAAATCCGGGTTGTTACAGATGGTATCAGAGCCCGGTTTAAGGGATTTAGGTATTAGTATCTGTACCTAGACTTAAACTGCATGTGAAGTAGGATGTCCCTATTATTGTGGAACCTTGGGTGTTAAATATAAATAGGTAGAAGGAACATCATGTAAGGTAATTTCATTTTTACACCTGGCCAATGTAATTGTGATCTTACAGGTACATGTTTGAACTGGAATACCTTATTATATGGGGTATGTGCTTATGTGTATATTAACCTTGTCTGAATCAACAGAATGGCAAGTAGTACTAGACAAACGAATCGGCAAGGAGGAGGAAATCCGAATAGAACAAACCCAACAGCCGGAGGAAGGGGAAGAGGGGGAGAAAGAGGTGGAGGCAGAATTGGAGGCAGAATTGGGGGTAGAACTGGGAGTGGAGCTCCGCCGCGAGGTAATGAATTTGTTACTAGGGACGATTTAATAGCCAAAATGGGAAGACTGCAGGCTAGTATACAATCCATGTTTGATGGAACTCGTCATAATGAAGCTGATACACCAGATCCTGGTCAGGAAGACGAGATGCCTATTACACATACAATCACATCAGTACTAAGAAAGTGTGACTATAAAATGTTCTTAAGTTGTAAGCCTCCAACTTACTCGGGAGATCGGGATCCAGTGAAAGCTATGAAGTGGCTGAAGGAAATAGAAGCTATCTTCAAGACTAGTAAATGCGCTGAAGAGGATAGAGTACTCTATGGAACTGCAATGTTGAAAGGCGATGCCCTATACTGGTGGGAAGCACATATGACCTCGGGAGGATCTGATATATATTCTACTTACTCTTGGGAAGAATTCGTGATAGCTTTCAGGAAACAGTTTTGTCCTCAAGCTGCAGTTAAACAATTGGAAGGGGAGTTTATGAACTTGCAGCAAGGGAATTTGTCAGTTCGGGACTACACCGCTCGTTTCTTGGAAAAGTCTCGTTTTGCGGAATACTACGTTGCTACGGAGGCCAGGAAGATTGAAAGGTTTGTCTATGGATTGAATGCAGAAGTCAGAAGTTTTGTGATTGCTAAAGGACTAGAAACTTTCTCCGCCGCAGTAGACGCCGCGGAAACCATGGAACAAGATAAAGGGAGAAGTACTAGTGATAAGAATGTGGGGAAACGAAAGTGGGAAGGACCGCAGTATGATCCGAAGAAGTCCAAGTTTCAGCGATTTGATAACCGTCCACCTTTCCGACCAGTTGAAAGACCTTGCCCAATGTGCCACCGTTTTCATCAAGGAAGTTGTCAAGTGGATCCTAGAAACTGTTATAAGTGTGGAAAGATCGGTCATATTGCTAAAAACTGTCGAGTACTTAGATTTTGTTACTCGTGCAATTCTCTTGATAACCTTCAGTCCGATTGTCCACTGGGGAGATTACAACCGGGTGGTACGTCAGTAAGACCAACGGGTGTTAGACCGGTAGTACCAAGGCCAGAAGTACCAAGAGCAAGGGGCCGTGCCTTCCAAATGACAGAGCAAGAAGCAGATGAGACTCCCGATGTGGTTACAGGTACATTCTTAATAAATTCTACACGTGCTAAAGTGTTATTTGATTCCGGTGCAAACCGATCTCTTGTGTCGCCTTCTTTTGCTGCCTATATGCATTTAAAGCCTAAAGTGTTAGATCATGCGTTAATGGTAGATACGGCTAATGATAATCAAGTACCAGTTAATGAGGTATTTGATAGTTGTGTGATAAACATAGATGGATGTGGAGTGCCTATTCAGTTATTTCCTATAGCCTTGATCGAGTTTGATGTGGTAGTGGGAATGGATTGCTTAGCCGAGAATCAGGCTAATATAGTTTGTGATAAGAAGTTGATAAATGTTGTCTTACCTGAGAAGGGACCAGTAGTTATTTATGGTGACCGTAGAAATCATCAGTCTTGCCTTATCTCTTTGTTGAAAGCTCGTAAGTGTATCAATAAAGGCTGCTCAAGTTACTTAGCTTATGTGATAGATATTAAGCTAGAAAAGAATAAGTTGGGGGATATTCCGGTTGTTTGTGAATTTCCGGAAGTTTTTCCAGAAGATCTGACTAGCCTTCCGCCCGTTAGACAAGTAGAGTTTGGTATAGATCTGATTCCTGGAGCCGCTCCTGTTGCCCGTGCACCGTATCGTTTGGAACCTCCAGAGATGAAAGAGATGATGACTCAACTGCAGGATCTTTCAGATAAAGGCTTCATCAGACCCAGTTCTTCGCCATGGGGAGCACCGGTCCTGTTTGTTAAAAAGAAGGATGGTTCGATGAGGATGTGTATTGATTATCGGGAACTGAATAAGCGCACGATCAAAAATAAATATCCGCTTCCCAGAATTGATGACCTCTTCGATCAATTAGTTGGAGCTTGTTATTTCTCCAAGATTGATCTAAGATCTGGCTACCATCAACTGAAGGTTAAAGAAGAAGACGTTCTGAAAACTGCTTTTCGCACACGGAATGGTCACTATGAATTCTTAGTGATGCCTTTTGGATTGACGAACGCTCCAGCTGCTTTTATGGATTTAATGAATCGGGTATGTAAGCCGTATCTCGATAGATTTGTTATTGTATTTATCGATGATATACTTATTTATTCCCGATCCAAAGAAGATCACACACAACATCTTCGGTTAATTCTGGAATTGTTAAAGAAGGAGCAGTTATACGCTAAGTTCTCTAAGTGTGAATTCTGGCTACGGGAAGTTCAGTTTCTGGGGCATGTAGTTTCCGAGAAAGGTATTCAAGTTGATCCGACGAAGGTAGAAGCAATTGAAAAATGGGAACCGCCGAAGACGCCAACGGAAGTACGAAGTTTTCTGGGTTTAGCCGGTTACTACCGAAAGTTTATAAAAGATTTTTCTCGTATCGCTACGCCTCTCACTAAGCTAACCCGGAAGAATCTAAAGTTTGAATGGAAAGCAGAACAGGATGAAGCATTCCGAATATTGAAAGAGAAACTCTGTAGCGCACCGATACTAGCATTACCTGAAGGTTCCGATGATTTTGTTGTTTACCGTGATGCTTCCAAATTGGGATTGGGTTGTGTACTAATGCAGCGTGGAAAGGTTATTGCTTATGCTTCTCGTCAGTTAAAAGATCATGAAAGACAGTATCCTACACACGACATGGAACTGGCAGCAGTTGTTTTCGCGTTGAAGATTTGGAGACATTACCTTTACGGCTCTAAATGTCAAATTTATACTGTTCATAAGAGTCTCCAACATCTTTTCGATCAGAAGGAACTAAATATGAGGCAAAGAAGATGGCTAGAATTGGTGAATGATTACGACTGTGAAATCCTTTATCATCCGGGAAAGGCGAATGTGGTAGATGATGCACTAAGTCGTCAAGAAAGGAGTGGAACAATAAAAGCTATTTCCCTACGAGCTGAACTCCTACCTAACATCTTTGAAGAATTGCAGAAGTGTCAAATAGAAGCTTTTCAAGAAGAACACTTGAAACCAGAACGGTTAGTGGGTATATCAGCATTGCTTGTAAAAGATGATCGGGGGTTGTTGTGTTTGGGAAACAGAATCTGGGTGCCTCGTTTGGGTGGTTTACGTGATCGGGTACTACAAGAAGCTCATCAATCTCGTTTTTCTATTCACCCAGGTACGAATAAGATGTATAAAGACCTGAAACAATTTTATTGGTGGCCTGGAATAAAAAGAAGCATTGCTCAGCATGTGGAAGGTTGTTAGCTCCAAATATTCATAATATTAGAAGTATTGAAAAATAGGCCAAGTATAAGACTTCCACAGAAGCTCTGCGGAGTGCCACAGAAGCTCTGCAGAAGTAAACAAGATCATTCAAGAAACACCCAGACCAAAGATAGCCAAGAAGACAGCTCACAAAGGACCGAAGAAGGATCTACAGAAGAATGCTCACAAAGGGGCGAGCCGCAGAACCTCTGTCACCCTTGACAGAGCCTCTGTTGTTCAGACTGAAGACTTGGAAGATATTTATAATATCTTGCCACTGTTACAGGAATATCTTACCACTGTTACAGAAATATCTTGCTACTGTTCCAGGGTCCGTTCATCAACTTGTACAAAGCATGGTCTAACAACAACACGTGTCAAACTCCGATAGGCATCCTTACAAGTTGATATTAGCGCATTTAATGCATGCAGGTTTCCAACTGTTCATGCCATCCCTTCTCTCCTGTAGCAATAGTCCTTTTGTCTAGAATAGTTCTTTTGTTGTAGTATAAAAGGAAGACTCATGTTGAGTTCTTCCTTACCAGCTAACACACCAGACAACAACCAAGACACACAAAAACACTTACACACAATTATCGTCAAATCTGTTCTTAGTGTTCTTAATCAAATGCAGTAATCTTTGAGATATTCATCTGTTCATCATATACTGTTTATTTGGTATTTTGTGTTGTTTCTATACAAACATATCTATTAGTTCTTCAAATACGCTTCCGCAACACATCTTATTTGAACTAATAGATTAGATAATCTTTGTTAATCAAATACGGGAACCAACAATTGGTATCAGAGCAAAGCTTGGTTTTCAATATCAAGCGATCCTCGTTTAACAAAATTATTGGTAGAAACATGGTCTGATTTTAACCTGTTATTCATTCCTTCAAACAGATTCTACTTTTCAGCCATTTTCGATTTATTCGATATTTGGAAAATCTAGAGAAACTGTTTCTTTAGTTAAAACTCCATAAAAGTGCACTGTTAAGAGCTTCCAAACCCAGAAAATCTTTCCAGGTTATTATTTCATACTTTTTCGTGTCATATCTTAATTCTGAAACTTCCTACTCTTAAAATGACAAGCGCACAAAATTTCTTCACAGTTGGTTCATTAACCAAACCACCATCTCTTCTACGAAATGAGTATCCTCAGTGGAAAATAAGAATGATCCATTTCTTTGAGGGTACTGATAAAGAGCTCGTACAATACCTTTATAATCCTCCAAATGTCCCTATGTTAATAGTACCTCGTGTACCAGCTACAGCTGACACTCCTGAAATCCCTGAGCATCAAAAACCTAAAACCAGGGATGGTTGGTCAGATCAAGATAAGGAAAAAGATGAACTCGCGCAGAAAACTAAAAGAATTCTGATCATGGCAATCCCCAACGACCTCTTCCAGTCCTTAGATGCATGCGAATCTGCGTATGATCTTTGGAAAGAACTGGAGAAACAACTTGAAGGGGGAGCTAAAACTCAGAAAAACCGAAGGGCTCAATATATAAACAAATATTACGTTTTTAAAGCCCTGACAACTGAATCTCTGCAAACAACATATGACAGGTTCAACTTTCTGATCAATAATTGCAAAACGTTCGGCATCCACATAACTAATGAAGAGAATAACGTCATGTTTCTCAAAAGTCTAAACGAAGAATGGCTCCGGTTATCTATGTCTTTACAAACCAATCAAGATTTAGATTCATGGACTCTTTCAGACCTCTACGGAACATTAGCTGGTCAAGAGCCTCAAGTAGCACAAGCAAAGACACTAACCATTGCACCTCTTGCTTTGGTTAGCAAATCTACAGAAGAAACAGAGAGGCCGAGGAAAGAAAGAGCGACAGAAGAAAAGAAGGAGAAAAAGAAAAAGGTGGTGATAGTTGACAGCGAAGACGAAGAAATTATGGGAGAGGGAGAGATCACTCTGGCATCAATAGCAACATCCTTAGCTCTATTGACAAGAGAGTTCAGAGGAAATCAAAAGAGTTCTGGTAATGGTAGATATGGCAGAGATAATAGAGAAAGAAGAGAAGATTGGAGTAGAAGGGATCAAGGAAGAAGAGAAGAATCAGCTGACCGACAGAAGTAACGACCAACAGAGGTCAAGTGAAAGGTACAACAGAGGAAATGACCGACAGAGGTCAGATGATAAGGCAAGCTACACACCACAAGAATGCTACAAGTGTGGTAAGCCTATTCATTATGCTAATGAATGCAGATCGGAAAAAGGTGGTGACCGACAGAATTCCGACGATCGTGCTGGTAATACTTCCCAGAACCAAGGTTGCTACAACTGTGGGAAGCCAGGCCACTTTGCCAACGAATGCAGAAGCAGGCCAAATCGCCCACAGAAGGACTCAGCTTTTTACAAAAAGAAAGCTGAGTATTATGCTCAAAAGTCACTCATGGCGAACAAAATGGTGAACAAGGAAGATTGGGAGTCAGATACAACCTCTGCTGATGAATACACCAACAATGCCTTGTTCTGTGGCATGGCAGAAATCAGCTCCGACTCTGACACTGAGGTATCTACTTCAAACTCCACCTCTAGTACTATAGAAGTTGATTTACTGATAATTAAAACTGAGAATATTGAACTGAAAAAGACTTGTGATGATATTCAGAAAAAGCTCACTTTTTATGAAAGAGAAGCTAGACTTCTCACTGAAGAAAAAGCAAAAAAATTCAAAGAAAAGGAAGAACTAGAAGCACACTAGAACAAGAATCTATTTCCTTTAAAAGAGAAAATTTCTGAATTAAATACATCTTTAAAATCTAAAACAAAAGAACTTTCAGATTCTGAGAGCGACAGACTAAACATTTTAGCTCTTAAGAAATATTTTCAAAAGGAAAGAGAAGTCCTTTGGCAAGATCTACTTAGAAGAGATGTTTTAATTAAAAACTATCGTGATGCACAAAAGGTGTATGAGAAAATAAATACTCAAATAGGAAGGCGAGGTATTGGGTACAGTGACATCAATCAAGGTACAGAAAACAAAAAGAATAAACCTCTGTCATCTCTATTTACTTTAGGAAAAGTCAACAAACCTAATTTTCCAAACTTAATCTCTGTAAGTAAGAGAGTAAAAGTCTCTGGGGAACCTCACTTAAGGAAACCCATGAAGATGATAAATGTGTGGTTTGAAAACACAGATTTATCACCTTCAACCTCTGTCAAAAGAGGATCCAAACCAAAGAGATATCTGAAAACTCAAGATCAGATAGGAATCTTCAAGTTTAGTAAACCAGAGACTCAAACTCAAGTTGCTTTTGTCTGCACAATAGATTCTGAAAAGAAATTATCTGCAGAAGCACTTGAGTTCAAACCAATCTTTTCAGAAGAAAAACTAAGAAATATAATTGAAAAGGAAATAATGGAAATCGGGAAAATAGATATTTTGAAGAATCTATGTACACCTTCTGTAGATCAAAAACTCTCTGAAGAGATCTTATCAGACACCACTGTTGACTTAGAAAATAATTTTTCAGATGAAGAAAGCAAGTATGACACATGCTCGAAAAGTCCAGCCTCTGTCGAAAGAAATATTGATGACTCAACCTCTGTATATGAGGACGATTCATCATCTGACGAATCAGAGACTGACAGAATAGAAAAGATTCCTTGTGACACAGAGGTTATTAAACAAACCTCTGAAGTTCTTAACAGAACTATTCCTCCAAAGGAGAAAATCACTGGAATTCCTATCTGTCCAGACTTTTTGGATATGTGCATATAAGCCAAAACCTCTATTGAGCTTGAAAATTTCAAACAACAGAAGTTAATGTCCTCTCAAAATCCAAAAGATTCAAAGTTTTTAAAACCCTTAAAAATTAAAGAGAAACCAACATGGCAACAAAAGGGTAAATGGCCAAAACCTAACAAAACTCTTTCATCTGTGACAGTGAAATAAACAGAAGTTCACCACAGAAGGGACTCACAGAAGGCTGCTACAAACAAAGATTTTTGCCAACAATCTAATCTACATAAATCTTCTTGTAATAGGAAGCCATATGCTAGAATAGAATGTAATGCCTCTGTGGCCCAGTTTAAAGCTTTCAATGAAAATTTCAAACAAATCACTTCTGATGTTCTATACTGTCATTGCTTTGATCTAATGTTCAAGTTGAATAATCATTTATGTAGTTCAAATTGTTTTCTCTCTGCACCTAAATCAAATATTAAAGAGAAACAAACTGATTCTTCGACAAAAGATAAAATGTATTTCAAGAATGCTAAGGCAAACTTGAAAAATTCTGACGAAACTGGACCCATATGGATATGGGTACCTAAAACTCTGTTATTATCTTGCAGAAGCAGTATGTGCCAATATGGTATCTAGACTCCGGATGCTCAAGGCACATGACTGGCAACAGAAGTCTTCTATCCACATACCAAGAAAAACAAGATGGTGGATCTGTGACCTTTGGAGACAACAAAAGGGGCATATTAAAGGCTATGGAGTCATAAAGAAAGAAAATATCACCGTACACAAAGTTGCATATCTTGTTGGCCTTAAACACAACCTACTCAGTGTCAGCAACTTTGTGACACGGGATTCGATGTACTGTTCAAGAGAACATTTTGCTCTCTACTAAGTGAAGACACCGGATTAGAACTTCTGCGAGCCAAAAGAAAAGGTGATCTATATCTAATGAACTTCAATGCCAAAACAAGGAAAACATTTGTCTTGTTGCAAGCAAAAGTGAAGAAGCCTGGCTATGGCACAACAGGTTCTGTCACTTAAAATTTCATACTCTAGATAAACTGGTAAAACTTGATTTGGTCAAAGGTTTACCTAATGTTAAATTTAATAAGGATCATTTATGCTCTGCCTGTGAAATGGGAAAACTCAAAAGAGCTTCCCACAGAGGCAAAACTGATGTATCTTGTCCTAGGCCTCTGTACATGCTTCACGTTGACCTCTGCGGTCCAATCGCTATACAGAGCCTAGGTGGCAAGAAATATATACTAGTCTTAATTGATGAGTATTCACGATATACATGGGTTGAATTTGTCAGAAAGAAATCAGTTGTCCCATGCATCCTGATTAATCTAATGAAAAGAATCCAAGTTCTTTATGAGTGCAGAATTTTGAAGTTACGAAGTGACAATGGCACAGAATTCAAAAACTCTGTCATTGAAGCCTATCTCACAGAAGAAGGAATATCCCAGAACTTCTCTGCCGCTCGCACCCCACAACAAAATGGCGTGGTCGAACGAAAGAACCGCACGCTCGTGGAGGCTGCAAGAACCATGCTTTCTGCATGCGGATTACCAATAACCTTTTGGGCATAAGCAATTTCAACTGCTTGCTATACCCAAAATCGTTCAACAATCGTGAAAAGACACATCAAAACTCCTTATGAATTGATCAACAAACGACGACCAAACATCAAATTTCTCCATGTGTTTGGATGAAAATGCTTTGTCTTAAACGACAGAGACTCAAGAGGAAAGTTTGAAGAAAAGGCTGACCAAGGCAAGTTCATCGGGTACTCTACCGCTTCCAAAGCCTACAGAGTTTACCTTCTGAAGTCACGCACGATAGTAGAAAGTATCAATGTATCCTTTGATGACTCATTCCAAAAGACTTCTGAACAACTCAGTTCAGAACTCGGGCTAAACAAGGAAACCTCTGGCATCTAAAAAACAAATGAAGATTTAGGTCTTCTATTTCAAGAGATGTTCAACGACGATGTTGATCCCTCTGCTGGAACCAACAGCACCTCTGCAGAATCACCTTCTATAAACGACGTAAGTATCTCTCTGTCTGATCCATTTAATACCACATCCTCTTCTACAACTGCTACAGGTACTGAAAATCGAACAGAAGATACAACAAAAGATTCGACAACAGAGGTAATACAAATACTAACAAATCCAACAGAGGAAGCAACACCAGAAGAAACACCAGAGGGAAGTGAAGATGAAACCACAATACCTACAGAGAAGGAAATTCCAACTCTAATGCCCATTCCTACAGAAGCTGAACTAAACACATGGGCAGAACCATCAACCACTTCAACCACAGAAGTTCAACTTGATGACTCAAATGATCATCTTCCACGAACAACTCAATGGACAAAAAGCCATCCTCCAAGCTAAATCATCGGTAATCCCACTGATAAGGTAAAAACAAGATCAGCTTCTGCAAACTTTTGTTTCTTTACCAACTTTATTAGTGTGATCGAACCGAAAAAGATCTCTGAGTCCCTGGAAGACCCAAACTGGGTGGATGCTATGCAAGAAGAGCTTCTGCAGTTTGAGCGAAACAAAGTCTGGACTCTAGTACCTCTGCCACGAGGGAAACAGACCATAGGGACTAAGTGGGTCTTCAGAAACAAAAAGGATGAGGATGGAGTGATCATTCAAAATAAAGCAAGACTGGTGGCCAAGGGATATCGCCAAGAAGAGGGCATAGATTACGATGAAACTTTTTCCCCTCTTGCATGGCTCGAAGTAATAAGAATTTTCTTAGCCTTCGCAGCCCACAGAGGTTTTAAAGTATATCAAATGGATGTAAAATCTGCCTTTCTCAATGGTGAAATTCAAGAAGAAGTATACGTCCAACAACCACCAGGTTTGAAAGCTCAAAGTACCCAAGGTATGTCTATTACCTCGACAAAGCTCTATATGGACTGAAACAGGCTCCAAGAGCATGGTACGAAAGACTTTCTACCTATCTTCTCAATAACAACTACAAAAGAGGTACCACTGATACAACTCTGTTCTTTGAAGGAGAAGGAAATGAGCTTATTCTTGTACAAATATATGTAGATGGCATTATTTTTGGGTCTACAAATGAACAAAAATGTAAAGATTTTGAAAAACTCATGCAGAGTGAGTTTGAAATGAGTATGATGGGAGAATTAACCTTTTTCCTCGGACTTCAAGTCAAACAAACATCAGAAGGAATTTTCATAAACCAATCAAAATATGTCTCTGGCATACTTGAAAAATATAGCCTCTCTGATGCCTCTATCATGAAAACCCCAATGGCCACTGGAAATAAACTTTTTTCAAATCCAAATGGCATCTCTGTTGAGTGCACGCTTTACAGAGGAATGATTGGGTCTTTATTATACTTAACAGCCAGTAGACCTGACATAATGCATGCCACATGCCTCTGTGCAAGATATCAAGCTAATCCTAAGAAAATCACATTATATTGTTGTAAAGAGAATCTTCAGATACCTCAGAGGGACCAAAAATCTTGGCCTCTGGTATCCACAGAACTCTGGTTTTGGACTAAAGGCATACACAGATTCAGATTATGGAGGATGTAAACTCGACAGAAAGAGTACCTCTGGGAGTTGTCAATTCCTAGGTGGGAAATTAGTAAGCTGGACATCAAAGAAACAGAATTGTGTCTCAACATCTACAGCATAAGCTGAATACGTTGCTGCTGCTAGCTGTTGCTCTCAAGTTCTGTGGATGAAAACACAGCTGAAAGACTTTGGTCACATCATCTGCAAAATCCCCATCTTCTGTGATTCCAAAAGTGCAATTGCCATCTCTGCCAATCCAGTACAGCATTCAAAGACAAGCACATAGATATCAGGTATCACTTTTTGAAGTATCATGTTGAAAACCAAACCATCGAGATGTATTTTGTTCCAACAGAATTTTAGCTTGCTGATTTATTCACCAAGGCACTTGATGAGAAAATATTTCTTTACTTGGTGGGTAAATTAGGAATGATAAATATGACTTAATCTCTGTAAGTATCTTATCTTCATTTTAAAAATATGTATATTTTTTATTTATTTGTTTAGTAAATTATTTGCATCTAAATGTAAATTCTAAAATATCAATTCTGAAAACAACAGAGCTTCTGTAGGACTCCTCAGAACCTCTGACGATCCTTACAGAATGTCTAAATCTCTAATACACTTGACCTATGTTATATACATTACTTCTGACTATTTGAACAAGCATAGGTCAAGGGGGAGCAAAAGGAGACCTTGCTTAATCTACAGAGATTTATAAGTCAAGGGGGAGCAAAGGAAGAGATGAAATCAACAAAAGAAAATAACTTTGCCGAACAAAGAAGAACAAAAAGGTTGGTATCTCGTACAATTTCTTTTTGAAAATAATTTTCTAGGACACAAATTTCTAAATATGTTCTAGAAACATTATTAAAAACATTCCAAATGAAATTTGATCAAAAAGAATATTGAAGTTTTCCTTTATTAGAAATTTAAGGTCACAGACCCTCTGTTGAGTCCAACAAAGGTTCTGCAGGCAAAAGCTCTGATCATATATCAATAATCTTGGAAACTGTCAAACTCCTAAGGTATCAATTTCAAAAGGAATCATCGCGTACTAATGCACTGCAACAGAAGTCAATGGTCACAGAGTTCTTCCCACACAAATAGAACTTCTGTAGACCATCTCTTGTCTAAAACAGACCTTGCTGCATAAAACTTTTCTTCAAAAACAATTTTCTAGGACACCAACTTTCAAATTGGTCCTAAAAACATTGTTAAAAACAATCAAAAACCTGGATGATCACAAATGTTTATAAATTGTTAGATATGAGAAATTTCTTGTCTCAGAGCCTCTGCTGGCTCTGATAGAGGTCCAAAAACCTCTGTAAAGGAGTTTCTATACTAATAATTTATCGATCCTCTCCATGGATTTTTTTCAACCATTTTTAGTGAAGCTAAAACCTACAGAGGAAAGAAAAACAAGGTTTTCAAATCACAGAGCCTCTGTCAGTTTTTACTTTGGGCATTTCTATAACAGTAACGGTAACTTTTCTGCGAGTGAGAATCATATGGAGGTAAAGAAGCCCACGCACCTAACATTTAATAAGGCCGCCCACGACATCTCGTCATAACTGACACAGATAACGTGTCATCTTTTCATTGGACCAACATGGAGCACGTTCCTCTGGAAAGTTGAACCCGCCGTAACCACTCAAGTGCGGACCCCAAATATTATTTACCTCAAAATATTAACCCTTTCAGATTCTACGGTTACATACTCTGTATAAAACCCAAGTTACCTCTCCTCACTAAAACTTTACTCACTCTCTTCTCCGGCAAACTTGCAACTATTCTCAAATCTTCACTTTTCTTTGCAAAAATGGCTTCCAGTTCCCACGATGCTCAAAACTCTTCCGCGAACTCTCCTCAACAATCCCCAGCACATTCACAGCACTCCCATAACCCTAACTTCGTCGTTAATGCAGAAACAGAAAACTCCGGCGACTCTGCAAATTTTGCACCAACCACCAACCTTCAACATTTTCTGAACAAAGAACATTTTGAGGATGTTCTTCCTTTAAAATCCAACAACTGCTACCTAGTACCCTCACCAACAGCCTTCGGCGAAGCCCATGCTCTTCTCCTCAACATTATGAAAAACCATATCCTATACCCTCTCCTTTCCAAAACACCAACCAAAATCCCTGCTCGATATCTGAATCTATTTTGGCAAAGTTGCCGATTTGATTCAGATGATTCTCTGATAAAGGGCTATATTTCAAAGCCAGATAAATCTGAATACCTCGAACTCATGTTCAACAGAACAATGTTCTCGCTTGAGTTCAACCTGCCAACCAGAGGTCTACATGGAATAAAGAAATATGTTGAGGTTCCAACGGACGAAGAGCTCTGTCGCTTTGTAGAGATGTTAGGGTATAATACAACCCTAAGGAAACACAATGATTTCCGCAGAGGCAGACTACCACCTCTGTGGAATACCCTCTTCTCCATCTTAAATCGTTGCCTCACAGGGAAAACCGGTAGCCCTGACCAGAGCTCATACCAGATCCTGACCATCATGTATGGGATCTATTATGATCTTCCACTGGATTATGCCACCATCATGATGCAGGAGATAGTGAATACGATCGACAAAAAGCTTGCAACCCAAAAAGCCAAAAGGAACACACCAGGATATCTGCCACCTCTGCAATATCAGAGAATACTAGGAGTTATATTCGAGCCTCTACTTCTAATGGAGAAATGGCCAATGGAAGGGCCAACTGTAAAACTTTATCCCATGAACAAGAATACTCCTACAGAGCATGAAGACAACTATCCCCACTGCAAACCTCTGTCAAAGAAGCTTTTGTCATATGCAAGAGAGAAAGAGATAAAGTTAGATTATATACGCGTCCACAGGACTCCAGAACCATGTCCTGTGACACCCCCGCGTCTAGGAGCCCCCTTAGGTGTAGATATAGTAGAGAGGATGACAGAAGAAGAATGGGCCAAAGCTTTGGAAAAACATCATTCAGTACAAGCACGGTTCAAAGCCCAAAGAGAGAAAATATACCCCTCTACATCCAAGAGAAAAACCTCTGCAACAACACCCAAAAAGAAGAGCAAGAAAAGGAAACCCACAGAGGAAACTACAACCTCTGCAGGTCAACCCTCTTCTCCACCACATGCTACAGAAACAAGATCTTCTGCACCTCCCTCCCCACCAAAACAAAAGAAACGAAAAACAAAATCAACAGAAGAGGGAGCCCCTAAGCCAAAGAAGAGGAAGTCAAAGAAGAAGAAACCAACATCACCTCTGCAGGTCATCACAGAGGAAGTCGAAGAGGAAGAGGAAGAGGAAGATCAGACTATACCTCTGCAACCTCCTTCCCCAATAGTCTATACAGATCAACAGGGAGATTTTAATGCCTTCCTCAACCATCCCGACATTGCTCACACCTTAGATCCATCAGGATGGGTCGCAGAACCATTGGATCAGAACATTCAGACTACAGAGGTTCTGCGCACAACAGTAGATATTTCCGCACCTCATTCCAGTTTTGACACTCAACGTCGAACACCTCAACATACAATAGAGGTCATATCTACAGCTCAAGGTACACAACCTATGCACCCTCACGTTCGAAAACTCATAGGATCTCATTTTATATATGATTCCTTAATAGCAGAAGCAGAAGTAGAAGCGCCTACAGAGGAAACTGCAGAAGAAGAGGAAAGCATAGAGATTTCAATAGAGGAAGAGGTTAGGGTAGAAACCACAGAGGGTTCTGCAGAAAAAGATGCTGAAGAACTAGAAGGCACACATCCCCAACCCCCTCCCAGTGCAACCCACATTTCTGATACCGCCGGTCTAGCGGCAGAGGGTATCATTGAAAAAGAGCAGCACAGCTCGATCCTAACCCCACCTAGCCAGCCAGAGGTTACTCTTTCAACCTCTGTGCCTATAATAACCGGGGAAACCATTCCTGGGGAGTCCTCTCGAAAGGACTCGCCCATTGTTCGTGATTCATCGCCCAGAATCACATCTGACATCCCCACAGAGGAATTCGTTTCCTCTGCCACGCACACAACAATAGGGCCAAACCTCCTTTCAGAGAGGAGTAGCGAGCACAATGACGATGGGACTCTAGACAAGTCTCCAAGTCAACAGAAGGACATTCCAATACCCACCTCTGGAGTGGATTTTGTTAAACCCTAAGGATCAATCAAGATAGAGAAGATGTGAATTTGTCATGTCATTGATCAAGAACACTGTATACAAGATATGAGTTCAGCACTTTCTCTCTCTAAGATATGAATGTGAATTATGAGAATGTTTCTAAAAGTCTCCAAAACTAACCTACACAAAGGCTATTTATACTAAACACATTACAAGGTGTAAACAACACAATACAACTCAATACATTGACTTTGACTTTGACCTTTCTATATTTAAACCTTGAAGACATATTGCACTAACAATCTCCCCCTTGGATTCAAGGTTTAAACAAATGCGATCAGCAAGCTTTAGCTTTCTTGAATCTTCGGTCTTCATCAAAGCTTGACAAAGTCAAAACGTCATCCAATCTTCAAACGGCAAATAACGAACTTCTTTCTTCGAACAGGAGAATATGAATCTTCACACAAAGCTTTTGAATACAAATAAGCACAAGTTCAAGAAAAAGAAATCACAGAATGGATCAATCAATTTTCCTCAAACTCTTGAAGAATTCTCCCCATTTCCATTGACTTGAGAATTTCATTCTTCAGTGTCGATCTTCATAAACGCGCGAGTTCAAAAGAAAGAGATCACTGAAAGGATCAATCGATTTCTTAAAAACTCTTGAAGAATAAAACTCCCCCTATCATTTCTTGAAACGACCTTCTTTCTACAAATCTCCCCGTTGACATTAAAACGAATCTTTGATTTTAAACTTTCTTTGACATGAAATTGATGTAGACATTCTCCCCCTTTTTCGATGAAAGTGGGCATCACGAGCATCGAAAATCTTTTCAATTTCAGTCACGGATAATCTCCCTCTTCAAAAACATTTCTTCCCCTTGAAAAACATGAACAATCTCCCCATAAGCGAAAGATCTTGCTCCCCCTAAAAATAAGAATTGTAGAGCAAGTTGATTTTCTCCCCCTGAAAATTTGCATAAAAATCATATAAGCGCACATTTTAACAAACTTATATAAAGAAAATATAATTCATTGAACAACATTTTATAACTACTAACATTTAATCATTTGAACACCAAACAAAAGAAATTCAACTTAATGAAATGTAACAGATATTTCCATCAAGTGAAATCAAATGCATGCGTTTGGATTCAAAAACAAGACATCATCGCATATCGAGTTACAAAAGTTCAATTTCAACCCCTTTATAAAATCTATTTGGTGGACTAGCATGCGAAATATGATTAGCAACAAGCAAATGCACCTCTAAAACCTATAAGAATACTTTGCTGTTACTCACACTATTTGTCCAAAAACAGAATTTTCATAAATTTACAGGTTTATCGCGACTTTGTATTTTCCCCAAGTTTCAAAAGATGTGTGCTCTTAGGAATCTTTTCATAATGTGCACATTGGCAACTTTTATTATGTGCTCATTGGCATCTTTTATAATCAAACAGTTTATTAAGACTAAGATACACCGTAAACGTAACTTTCTAACTGGTCCTATAGTAGGATTTGGGTCAGCCGATCCCAGACCAGTTGGCCTTAGGGGCTAGGTGTCGAGCACCCCTTTGGACTTACTCTCCCGAACCAGAAAGGCTACATCGACATACCTTAATCCCATATGTACGAGTAGAACATGGCTTTCTACCTGGTTCTATAGCAGGATTTGGGTTAGCCAATCCCAGATCAGTTGATCTTAGTGGATAGGTAACGAGTACTCCTTGGGACTTAATCTCCCAAACCAGATAGGCCACAGGCACAGACTATCAAACTGAATGATAATATTATATATATATATATATAATTTATTTATTATTTTTTTTTTTTTTTTTATTTTTTTTTATTTTTTTTATTATTATTATTATAGCATCTCAATCACTTGGTTCAAAAACGTAGTGCTTCCCCCATATTTTTGTTTCCATTCATGATTAAGACGAATAGGCTTTGTGAGCATTGTATTCTAAATAAGTCTAGATTTACACAATTTTGCACTTATATCAAAATCTCAAACATGTTTCGCTGACCTTTCGACTTATTTCAGAAGCGAAAGTAGAAACAAATATAACTCTGACGATACAAAAATGCTCGTAAAATCATCCTTAACACACATTTTATTCATTGAATGAAAAATTGAAGATTTTTTCACTTCATTGAATTAAATTTGTGAAGGTTCAAACTTTCAACGTTAGTAGACATAAAATATAACACAATGTTACCTTTTTATCACTTGATTTGAGAAACAAAAAGATATGGCAGTTAAAGTTCAAAAAGATATGACCTGATAAGTACGAGTTCTAAACTGATTTGTTTAGAAGTCATAGCCTTTGAAGTACGGGTTCTAAACTGATTTGTTTAGAAGCCTTTACCGTTGAAGTGCGGGTTTTGAACTGATGTGTTCAAAAACCATTGTCTTTTATATCTCTCCCCCTACAAAATACCAAAATATTTGTCATTAATCACATGTATATAAAAAAATAATAAACTCCCTGAAAATATGTGATGTTCAATATCTTCTTGAATGCACAAGTACTTCATCTTCCGAGAGTTCAACACTTGTCTCTAAATCTGCAAAACAAATTAAGTAGATTTTGGTACCCAACGAGTCTTGGGTCCTGACACGTTAAGCGGAGCTCTATAAGAAGGAAAATGGTAAGTACCATACCAATATTGAACATAATTATTATTAACAAAATCATTATTTCTGCAATAAGAATTAACAAAAGAATTAACTTTCGTTGTAAAATTCTTATTTGGAAATGATGATTTTGGTACATCTATTCCAGGGAATTTACCTTTTACCTTCCATTGCATGTTGACTCTTTTGTAGGAAGGAAGATCAGCATAGTATTTGGAAGGCATATCCACAGAATGCTCGTAGAAAATGTTAGAAGGACGCATCGGACATTCTGAAAAACACTCGGGGTTGTTGAACGACCTCACTTTGTCTTTTAAGGCATTTCGTTCCTTTGTCATCAACTCGAGCTTCTTCTGAATATCACAATTCACCCTCTTTTCCTTCATGATATATGTAGATAAACCCGCCAAGTTCTTCGTGAGTTTCTGAATTTCTTGCTGAAATATCTTCCGTTCTACAAAAAAATCATCCTTTACGCTCCTTGCTTGAAACTCAGCTTTCTTTCTCTTTTCTAACTCACTTCTTTCCAAATCCAACTCCTCTTGCAGTTCAGAAATTTTCTCTGAAAGCTTCCCATTCTTCACTTCAAACTCTTTCCTTTTAACCTCAAACTCGGCTCTTTCCTTCTCCACCTTTTGCTTCTCTAAAAATAATACTTTCTGAAAATCTGAGTTCTGCTTGGAAAGTCTTTGGAATTGGAGTTCAAAAGCTTTGTTATCTTCACAAGCTTTAGTCTTCATCTTCAATTCCTTTTCAAGATCCGAAATTCTTAGAGCTAGACCCTCTCTTTCTTTCTTATGATCTTCTCTTTCATCTTTTATTAATTTTTCTAAATCTGATAGTCTCTTTGTAAGCTCAGTGATCTTCTCAGAATCTTCTATCACATCCTTCATGTCTTCCTTTTTCTCTAAATCAGCTTTCTTTTCTTCCGCTTTTGACGGTTCCTCTATGTGAATTTCTGATGTTGTCTGATTTATATCCTCCTTATCAGCATTCTTCACTTTCTTTACCCTGAAATCAACATACGATCCATGCATTAGCTTCGTTAATTCCTTCCACAACAACATAGGATTATTTTTGAAAGCATTTAATCGAGCACAAGTATATTGTGGAAGTTTGGAAATAACAAGGATCAAATATAATGTTGCATCTTTATCAGCTCTCTTCCGATATATCTCTTCTTCAGTAAAATCTTCTTCTCGTTTATAAAGGATCAACGGGCCTTCGGTGAAAGATTTTATCATTAAATCTCCATTTTCTCTTCTCGAAATGAAATCCATGAAGTCGACCGTCCATTTCACAAAATCCGAATCCTTGTTAAGCATCGGAGGACGATTACCTGAAACTTGATAAGACATCGTGATCGAAAAAAAAATCTTAAGCAGAACAGATCAGAAAAAACAGTAACCAAACAGAGAGGTCTGAAATGAACAGTTCAGAAAATTTGACTAAGTGTCAAAAATCACAAGAGGAGTTGCGAAATACTCAAAAGTCGCAGATGAGTGGCTTGCGAAAAGTTGAGATTTGCGTAGGAGTGGTATACGAACAACTTGAGGTTTGCGTAACAAAGGCTTACGAAAAGTTACTGTTTTCGTAAGAATAGCTTGCGAAAACCAGTGATATACGAAAGAAAACCCTTGAGATCTGGTGCAGAAAATCTGTTAACCAATCTTGCGAAAACCGAAGTATACGAGATCTGGAAGCAGTCAAACAAGTAGCTTAAACTAATTAAGCAAGCAAGCAACTAGGTGAAATTAATTCAAGCAACCAAGCTAGTAGCTGAAAATTAATTGAAGCAAGCAATCATGTAAGTCAATTTTTCTATCGCAACTACCTCTTGCGCAAACCTTCTTCTTTGGCTTGCGAATTCCTTAAGCATACACACATACAGCTGAATCTATGAAGCTTGCGAATTCCTTGCTTGAAGGTTGCGAAAATTATGTTTCACTTTGCTGCACACATACAAACTCACTAAACAATATTAGATTTTTCAATTTAGGATCAAAACAATATCACAAACAACTTTTTATAAAATCTCAAATAAAAATATGGATCAACAACTCAGATTTAAAGATTTTATCCAATAACACTCAAGAACACCTCAAGAACACTTTCAACTAAAAAATTTCAAAAATGAATTTTATGCATTAAAACTTGAAATCTTGGATTGAAACATGTCTAAAACTTGTTTTTGGAAACGATTTTGCACAAAAACAGATCAAAACAACAATATTTTGCAATATCACAATCAAAAAAAATTCACAGTGAACTTTTTCTCAAGAACACCAAATTTTCAAAAATCCTTCAAATCTCGATCTAAACTTAGAATTAAGCAACCAAATTTTGCAGAGATGTTAGAAAACAAGTTTCTAACACGACGATATGAATCATATTCGCTGAAAATCGCTGAAACAAAATCTGATAAACTGATCAGACTGTTTTTGACGAACAGAATAAAATTCTTGAAATCCTTCAAAACGATGAAATTAGCCTCCAATCCTTGAACGAAAAGTGTTCCTCTATCAAAAACGAATCCAACGAACTAAATCTTGATCAAATTCGACCAAGAATCACACAAATTTGACAAAAAACCAAGAAAACGAGATTTTCTTGAAAAATCAAGAAAATCGATCAAATTTCCTTGAGAATTCAGCAAATTTGATGTGTTAGATCAGTAGAAATTCTCCTCTTAATCTTGAATCTGCTCTGATACCAATTGTTAAACCCTAAGGATCAATCAAGATAGAGAAGATGTGAATTTGTCATGTCATTGATCAAGAACACTGTATACAAGATATGAGTTCAGCACTTTCTCTCTCTAAGATATGAATGTGAATTATGAGAATGTTTCTAAAAGTCTCCAAAACTAACCTACACAAAGGCTATTTATACTAAACACATTACAAGGTGTAAACAACACAATACAACTCAATACATTGACTTTGACTTTGACCTTTCTATATTTAAACCTTGAAGACATATTGCACTAACAGATTTGGACATTGACCTTCACAGAACTTCTGTAGAGGATGAAACACAAGTTTCTCCTCGAGGATCAGAAGGAAATCCTTCCACCCTCAACATTAAAACAGGGGTGAACGAAGGTGTCCAAGGAATAAGGACAAACTCTGGAGACGAATGTGTTCCTCCAGAGGTTACAACGAGTTCACACGTATCAAGGGGTGAGTTCCAAACCCTTGTCACCTCTGTGAACCAAACACTGAAAGAGTTGCAAAGCTCTTTCACATCTTTTGCAGAAACAACATGCACGGCCATCTCCAAACTGAATACCAAAATGGACAATCTGTCCACAGAGGTACAAATGCCATAGCCCAGATGAAGGCCACTGCAACAGACACTGCCACCTCTGCAGCAACTGACTTTGAAAAAGCTGCAACCTCTGCATTCAATGACTCTGTCAAAAATTTCCTGCAAAAACTCAAAGAACAATCCTCTACTTCTAAGGGCCTAACACCAGAAGACCTAAAGAAGGCCTTAGAAGAAGTCCAAGAGCAAACACTACAAAACACTCAAGCCATGAAGCCTCCTGACTACATGACCAGAGTTCAGCTCACAGAACTTGGGCAAGGAATCCTTGATCAAATGACAGAGTTCATCAGATCCTTCACAGCTGCCAACGCGAACTATGTCAGAGAGTTTCAAGCTAGCATCGGCAAAATACGCTTCAACACAGAAGCAGAGGTTGAAACACTACTCGGCCTTTATGATGACTTGTGCACGAAGATGATTGCTGCAGGGGTTGTTCCTCCAAAGAAATCAGATACATCATGCAGGGCAGAGGGTAAGTCAGATATAAATCAGGATGACTCTGATGATGACCATCATGGTCCATCAGATCATCCTGAGGGGGAGAAACAAGGGGAGAACCAAAGGAAAACAGCTGCAAGCAGTCCACCAATATCAGCAGAACCAATTTCCTCTGCACCCCCAACCCAAACCCAAACTCAGGGAACTCAACAGAGACCCACATAGGAAACACCAGCCTCTGTGGAAACCACCTCTGCTATTGAAAAAGGTGTCCCTCAAGTTCAAATCCTGACATCTTCATCCTCAGAAGAACTTCCCAATTCTCCACCAAAATCAAAAACCCAACCCAAAACTCACCCAAGAAAAAAATCCATTGCCCACAAACCAAAAAAATCTAAACGTTCTGCTACTTATGTCCTACATAGAATGGAGTTCGTATCCACTTTCAGAGCTGCAAGATGTTTTGATATCCCTCCACAAACCACAACCGAGCTTACAGAAGAAAAATCCACAGAACCATCCCCACCAAAGTCCTCAGAAACTGAAAAGTCAAAAACAACAGAGGCAATCCCCATCATACCCACAGAAACCTCTACACCCAAACCAACAGAAGCAATCCCAGAAAGTCTAAGACAGGCAACAGGTTCTGAGCCTCCCCAAGCCAAAGATAAAGGAAAGGGTATCATGACAGAAGAATAAAAGAAGAAAAAGGCAATGCCTCAGACAACAGAGAAGTTGATGAAGAGCTCATTCGATGCCTTTGTCACTCCTAAACCTGAAGAAGACTGGGCATTCAATTCAGATCCTCTGTCAGAAATTCCGATCCTTGATCCAAAAGCAAAGGTAACAGAGGGTAGGGTTGCAGAGATAAAACGAAAAATGGATGCTCTGCGAAGACCAATACCACCACCGACTACACGACATGCAGAAATGGAAAAGGTGGTGTATAGGTATATTTACAGACATCAATTTCAGAACAAGCCTATGCCACACATCGAAGATCCTCAACTCAGAGCTGACCTTGACAACACCTTCAGCAGAACAAAGCCAAAAGCAAGGGCAGAAGTCTTCTCAGAGTCCAAAATTGAAAAGGTAATTTATTGCAAATTCTCCCAAACAAGAACCTTTCCAAAGATCAGGTACAACATTTACAAAGTCAAAAGGGAGAACAAGTCCGAAAATCAATTTTCAGATGCCGATATAAGGAACTTGAACCCCTACGATCTTCCAGATCTTCTACTTTGGACGAAAGAAAACTTCGACAACGATGCTAACAAAAGGGCCTATCAAGTATTCAGGAAAGCGATGAGGGAAAAGCTTCTGCTATATAGCATGATAGACTTTCAACTAGGAAGAGATCTTGGAGTAAGAAATCTAAGTCTAAGACCACCAGAGGATCACTGCCCACCTTCTGCCATACCCAACTCAATCATAACAACACCAAGGTACGGGTTAGTGTATAAGGATCTTGCTGGTCAAGTAAGACTCTTTGTGGAAATGGACTGTCAGAAGTATGCAACCAGTACTCTGAACAAGTTCAGATCAATCCTAGAAGAGAACAGAGGTACTGAGCTTATGGATCAAGAATCAGCAGAAAGAATGATCAGAGAAATAGATGCTACAATTGGCTTAAGAGAACTCTGCATCAAATTCTATCACGAGCTCAGAGATGTGGGATTCGACAACAGAAGTTTCAATGACTTCAAAGATGCAAATGTCTAATTCTCATTTACATATCTCTGTAATCTTTAAAAAGAAATGAAATGAATCTTTGAGGTATTGTTTAACCTCTGTCTATTTTACTTAGCCTACTTATAAAGTCAAAATTTTCATTTTTCAATACTTAGGGGGAGATTGTTAGCTCCAAATATTCATAATATTAGAAGTATTGAAAAATAGGCCAAGTATAAGACTTCCACAGAAGCTCTGCGGAGTGCCACAGAAGCTCTGCGGAGTGCCACAGAAGCTCTGTAGAAGTAAACAAGATCATTCAAGAAACACCCAGACCAAAGATAGCCAAGAAGACTGCTCACAAAGGACCAAAGAAGGATCTACAGAAGAATGCTCACAAAGGGACGAGCCGCAGAACCTCTGTCACCCTTGACAGAGCCTCTGCTATTCAGACTGAAGACTTGGAAGATATTTATAATATCTTGCCACTGTTACAGGAATATCTTACCACTGTTACAGAAATATCTTGCTACTGTTCCAGGGTCCGTTCATCAACTTGTATAAAGCATGGTCTAACAACAACACGTGTCAAACTCTGATAGGCATCCTTACAAGTTGATATTAGCGCATTTAATGCATGCAGGTTTCCAACTGTTCATGCCATCCCTTCTCTCCTGTAGCAATAGTCCTTTTGTCTAGAATAGTTCTTTTGTTGTAGTATAAAAGGAAGACTCGTGTTGAGTTCTTCCTTACCAGCTAACACACCAGACAACAACCAACACACACAAAAACACTTACACACAATTATCGTCAAATATGTTTTTAGTGTTCTTAATCAAATGCAGTAATCTTTGAGATGTTCATCTGTTCATCATATACTATTTATTTGGTATTTTGTGTTGTTTCTATACAAACATATCTATTAGTTCTTCAAATACGCTTCCGCAACACATCTTATTTGAACTAATAGATTAGATAATCTTTGTTAATCAAATACGGGAACCAACAAAGGTTGTACTACTTGTAAGAAGGTAAAGATTGAACATCAAAAGCCGTTTGGTCAGTTGCAACGGTTAGAAATACCTCTGTGGAAATGGGATCAGATTACTACAGATTTTATCACGAAGCTACCAAGGACTCCGAAGGGATTTGATGCCATTTGGGTGATCGTTGACAGATTGACGAAGTCTGCTCACTTCCTACCAATAAAAAAACTGATTCGTTGGAACGATTAGCCAAGTTGTACATCAACGAAATAGTAACTCGACATGGGGTTCCAATCTCGATTATTTCTGATCATGATAGTCGTTTTACTTCAAAATTCTGGAGGAGCTTTCAAAAAGAAATGGGTACACAGATAAAGCTAAGTATGGCGTATCATCCTCAAACTGACGGTCAGAGTGAACGGACGATTCAGACTTTGGAAGATATGTTACGGGCTTGCATTGTTGATTTTGGGGGATCGTGGGATAAGCATTTACCATTGATTGAATATGCCTACAACAACAGTTATCATTCCAGTATACAAGCGGCACCGTTTGAAGTTCTGTATGGTAGAAAATGTCGAACGCCTCTGTGTTGGAACGAAGTGGGGGAGAAACAGTTAGCAGGACCATATATAGTTCAGTTGACCGCGGATAAGATTTCTCAGATTCGGGAACGTTTGAAAGTGGCTCAAGACAGACAAAAAAGCTACGCTGACCGACGCCGAAAGCCGTTAGAATTCCAAGTTGGAGACTTTGTGATGTTAAAAGTCTCACCTTGGAAAGGAGTCATTCGATTTGGGAAACAAGGTAAGCTGAGCCCAAGATACATTGGACCGTTTGCAATAACAGAAAGAATTGGTGAAGTAGCCTACAGATTAGATCTCCTGCCAGAGTTAAGTAGAATCCATAATGCCTTTCATGTTTCAAATTTCCGGAAGTGTTTGGTTACGCCGAATCAGGCAGTTTCTCTACCCGACATACAAGTTGATGAAAAGCTGTATTATGTAGAAGAACCAGAAGCCATTGTGGACCGTAAAGTTAAGGTGTTGCGGAATAAGGAGATAAGACAAGTGAAAGTACAATGGCGACATCATAGAGGTCAGGATGCTACTTGGAAATCAGAATCATAAATGATAACTAAGTACCCTTACCTTTTTGCCTAACCGAATTCCAGGACGAAATTCTTTTAAGGGGGAGATGATGTAATACCCTGGGTAAGTTCGTTAGTTAAATTCCCTTCCGTTAAACTTATTTAACTCTATAATTGGATGTTTAGGGTAAGTTTGGGTAAATTTATAAGTTTAGGGGTGTTTGGGTCATTATTGATTAGTGCAAGGTCTAAAATGGAAAATGTGGTTTAATGTTATCCTTAAGAGTTCAGATATTATCACTAAGTAGAAAATATCCAGAAACATCAGTGTGTGTGTGTGTGTGTGTGTGTGTGTGTGTGTGTGTTTTAGAAAGAAAAGAAGCAAAAGAAGAAAGGGAGGTTAGGGATTCAAATTGGTGACCTTGGAAGTGAAATTAAGGTATGTTCCTTTGTATTTTATGTTTGTAATTGTTATTAGAAGGTTTCTATCAGATTAGAATAGTCAATTACACATCTGGTAGTGATTCAGTCGGATTCTGGGTGGAAAATGGATGAACAGTCAGAGGTTTCCGGATAAGATGAGAGTGTCCGGGTAGTTTGTTTGATGGTATCCGGTAGATTTTTAGTGGTGTCCGGTAGTTTTTCCTTGCAGGTATCCGGTAGTCGAAGTATCCGGGTAAGTTACTTTTCTTTAAGATTCCGGATAAATTAAGATACCGGGTGGTATCCGGGTTACTTTGATTTCCGGATATCGTCCGGATTACTGATGTTGTTCGGTTAGTTATGTTATCCGGATTGGTTATGTTATTCGGAAAATTGGTGTTGTCCGGAAAGGTTGTGTTGACCGGATACTTTAGCTGATTAGTCAAACTTTGAGAGTTTTGATGCTTTTAAGTATTCAATAGCCTGTGTTTTGTTAATTCATGGATAGGAAATGAATGAGGACTGAATGTACTGTGGACTTGACTTAAGTTCGGGTTTGGGGGCAACATTTGAGGATTTGAGTTCTTTAGAGTTCTTAGCTTTAGTAAGACTTATGTGTTTTATATGGTAAAGAGATATCTGCATCTATTTGTTTCAGATACTGTGAATCGAAGGTGAAAGCAGAATTCTTTGTGGAGAACTGGAAAGAGTTTTGATAAAGCAAACCGGTGAGTTTTTACTTAAAATGTTTTCTAACTGGAATACATATATGTGAATGAGTGTAATAATGTGCATATTGTGTTTATATATTACACTGCATGGGTACTAGTTGGCCGGGCTTAGGACCGGTGTATGTTGGCTGTACAGAGGGACAGTGGTGTTGGTTGTATTTAGTACAGTGGTGTAAATTGATTAGTTGGCTCGCAACCAATTAATATGGCCAAGAGAATGAGATGGAAAGATACATGATGCATGAGTTTTAATTGGTATTCCTATGTGAATTATGTGTATGATGTTGTGCAAATGGTTTTTAACTAACGGGGATTTTCTCACTAGATCTCAAGGTCTAACCCTCATTTTGTTTTAAAAATATGTATTCCAGGTCGCGGATCGAGTAAGAGAAAATAAGAAGGTTAAACTGCGAATAGCTTTTGGAGGACTATGTAGTTGAAGACTATGATGTGTTTAGTAGTTATAGTATGTTATTAGTAATGATGTAAATTTACTAAGTAAACGTTTGAAATGATGTATTGAATGTTTGTAAAGACTAGGGGACCGTATTTGTTATATAATGTATCTCTTGTTTTAACGACGTTATGCAATATATGCTATTTGAACTAGTTTGGAAATCCGGGTTGTTACAGATGGTATCAGAGCCCGGTTTAAGGGATTTAGGTATTAGTATCTGTACCTAGACTTAAACTGCATGTGAAGTAGGATGTCCCTATTATTGTGGAACCTTGGGTGTTAAATATAAATAGGTAGAAGGAACATCATGTAAGGTAATTTCATTTTTACACCTGGCCAATGTAATTGTGATCTTACAGGTACATGTTTGAACTGGAATACCTTATTATATGGGGTATGTGCTTATGTGTATATTAACCTTGTCTGAATCAACAGAATGGCAAGTGGTACTAGACAAACGAATCGGGAAGGAGGAGGAAATCCGAATAAAACAAACCCAACAGCCGGAGGAAGGGGAAGAGGGGGAGAAAGAGGTGGAGGCAGAATTGGAGGCAGAATTGGGGGTAGAACTGGGAGTGGAGCTCCGCCGCGAGGTAATGAATTTGTTACTAGGGACGATTTAATAGCCAAAATGGGAAGACTGCAGGCTAGTATACAAGCCATGTTTGATGGAACTCGTCATAATGAAGCTGATACACCAGATCCTGGTCAGGAAGACGAGATGCCTATTACACATACAATCACATCAGTACTAAGAAAGTGTGACTATAAAATGTTCTTAAGTTGTAAGCCTCCAACTTACTCGGGAGATCGGGATCCAGTGAAAGCTATGAAGTGGCTGAAGGAAATAGAAGCTATCTTCAAGACTAGTAAATGCGCTGAAGAGGATAGAGTACTCTATGGAACTGCAATGTTGAAAGGCGATGCCCTATACTGGTAGGAAGCACATATGACCTCGGGAGGATCTGATATATATTCTACTTACTCTTGGGAAGAATTCGTGATAGCTTTCAGGAAACAGTTTTGTCCTCAAGTCGCAGTTAAACAATTGGAAGGGGAGTTTATGAACTTGCAGCAAGGGAATTTGTCAGTTCGGGACTACACCGCTCGTTTCTTGGAAAAGTCTCGTTTTGCGGAATACTACGTTGCTACGGAGGCCATGAAGATTGAAAGGTTTGTCTATGGATTGAATGCAGAAGTCAGAAGTTTTGTGATTGCTAAAGGACTAGAAACTTTCTCCGCCGCAGTAGACGCCGCGGAAACCGTGGAACAAGATAAAGGGAGAAGGTTTATATCGGATTAGAATAGTCAATTACACATCTGGTAGTGATTCAGTCGGATTCTGGGTGGAAAAATGGATGAACAGTCAGAGGTTTCCGGATAAGATGAGAGTGTCCGGGTAGTTTGTTTGATGGTGTCCGGTAGTTTTTCCTTGCAGGTATCTGGTAGTCGAAGTATCCGGGTAAGTTACTTTTCCTTAAGATTCCGGATAAATTAAGATACCGGGTGGTATCCGGGTTACTTTGATTTCCGGATATCGTCCGGATTACTGATGTTGTCCGGTTAGTTATGTTATCCGGATTGGTTATATTATCCGGAAAATTGGTGTTGTCCGGAAAGGTTGTGTTGTCCGGATACTTTAGCTGATTAGTCAAACTTTGAGAGTTTTGATGCTTTTAAGTATTCAATAGCATGTGTTTTGTTAATTCATGGATAGGAAATGAATGAGGACTGAATGTACTGTGGACTTGACTTAAGTTCGGGTTTGGGGGCAACATTTGAGGATTTGAGTTCTTTAGAGTTCTTAGCTTTAGTAAGACTTATGTGTTTTATATGGTAAAGAGATGTCTGCATCTATTTGTTTCAGATACTGTGAATCGAAGGTGAAAGCAGAATTCTTTGTGGAGAACTGGAAAGAGTTTTGATAAAGCAAACCGGTGAGTTTTTACTTAAAATGTTTTCTAACTGGAATACATATATGTGAATGAGTGTAATAATGTGCATATTGTGTTTATATATTACACTGCATGGGTACTAGTTGGTCGGGCTTAGGACCGGTGTATGTTGGATGTACAGAGGGACAGTGGTGTTGGTTGTATTTAGTACAGTGGTGTAAATTGATTAGTTGGCTCGCAACCAATTAATATGGCCAAGAGAATGAGATGGAAAGATACATGATGCATGAGTTTTAATTGGTATTCCTATGTGAATTATGTGTATGATGTTGTGCAAATGGTTTTTAACTAACGAGGATTTTCTCACTAGACCTCAAGGTCTAACCCTCATTTTGTTTTAAAAATATGTATTCCAGGTCGCGGATCGAGCAAGAGCAAATAAGAAGGTTAAAGTGCGAATAGCTTTTGGAGGACTGTGTAGTTGAAGACTATGATGTGTTTAGTAGTTATAGTATGTTATTAGTAATGATGTAAATTTACTAAGTAAACGTTTGAAATGATGTATTGAATGTTTGTAAAGACTAGGGGACCGTATTTGTTATATAATGTATTTCTTGTTTTAACGACGTTATGCAATATATGCTATTTGAACTATGTTTGGAAATCCGGGTTGTTACAATTATGAACAAGGTGTACCAGATTAGTGCTAGATATTTCCGGTTAAAGGCTGAGGGGCGGTTCAGTGCATGGTTGTACCCGAGTGCCCGATTGTCGGCACAGAGGGTGTTGTCGTCGATTGCAAGGTCGTATGCAGCGCGGCCGCCAGCCGTAGCTTCAGGCAGAGAGAGTAGACGTCGGAAGGACTCCGGTGTGAGCACGAATGGATGAAGATCGACCGTGGCAGTGATCGTCTGAGAATTGTGTGTGGTGACGACCCAAATTGTATTCTAGACTTACTGGAGATAGAGTACCGGGACGTCGGTGGTCGCCGTGAGTGCATTGCGAAGTGGATGGCCGAGTAGGATGTCCACGACCACACGATGTTGTGGTCGGAACTTGGGGCAGTGTCGAGGTGGTGGTTGTTCCCCTCGATCTTATAGATATTGTCCGGGTGGACGAGGGCGTTATCGGCTGCCTCGTCAATGAATTCCTCATGAGGACGATTGCCTTGTGGTTGTTGTTGATCCATCATTTGACTACATGTAAGACACGGTATTAGACAATTGGCGGATTCAAGAAAAATTGTCGGTGCGTACCTTGGCGAAGATCGGCTCAATCTGGAACAGATTGAGGAATGGCAGTGGAGCAGGGTACTGAAATAGCCAAATTGTCTGGATAAAGAAAGTATACGGGAAGCATAGTGTTCGGGTACAATGGTTACTGGATAACAGAAGTTACCGGGTACATTAGTATCCGGATACATATGGTTACCGGACAAGATGAGGTTACCGGACAAGATGAGGTTACCGGACAAAAAGAAGTTACCGGACAAAATTTAACTTACCGGACAACAAGGTTACCGGATGAACAAGGTTACCGGACAAGCATGAACTTCCCGGATAGTTGAACTTACAAATACCAAAAGGTTTCCGGACAACTTCGGTTACTGGGTGAGATGCTTACCGGATAAAGTGAGGTTACCGTAAAAAAAATATCTATTATTTGAAAGTATCCGGATAACTTGAATGTGTCCGGATAGATTCAAACTATCCAGACGACATCCGGTTTGATTGTAATCGAGGTAACACGAACCCAAAACCAAATATAAGCCATGTAATCTAGTTTAATCGACTAGAAAACCATTATATCAACATTACTTAAGCGAGAACTGATTTTGATATGGCAGAATTTGAACCTGACAGAGGGTAGGGGTTCGAAAACCCCATTCGATCGTTAAATCGAGCGATTTGAAGTGAATCGGTTGTGATAGCGTGTGAGGTTAGTGTATTGGTGAGCAAAGAGTACATACCTTGATTAGTGCAATATAGAATAAATCAGTAACAGATATGCAATAGAAACAATGATTTGAACTCGTCATCCATATAACATTCATAAACCCTTTCAGAGTGTTTACAATGTTTTCAATTTAGAATAATGACGATATCTACAATTGTGTTGATTAACCCTTTAAGCTCTCTCTCTAAACTATTAAGCGCAATATGAATTCTCTTAACCTAAATTCTAAGAAAACAAACCTTAAATACTTGGACCTATTGCAACCAAGGCCCATCTTTCCTAAACTAAGCCCATTTATCATTAATAAGGCTTTTACAATTAATAATTAAACTAATTAAACTCTATATAATTCTTTATATAACTTTCTATTATGTAGGACCTTTATGGTCCTAACAATCTCACCCTAAAGTTATATAAAGAAAAAAAGGTCTTGAAAACTTCAGATCTTGATCTTATCTTCCTTTTGAATCTTTGAAAACCTTTTGTGTTGCTTGTCTTCATATCTTTCAACGTTCCCCCTTGAATAAAGCTCTTGATCTTCATATCTTCAACTTTAAGAACTTGTAGAACCAATATGCTCGAAGGAGGAAATAATGGTTTCTAGCAAACGCCACTTGATAAGGAATAAGAAGAATCAATCAAATACTTTAATATGTGAATCCCATGGCTTTTCAACCTTGGATTTAACCAAATAATCTTTGCAGTTTTTCACATTCAATCAAAAGCACGTTTACTCACCCTCAACTTTTGCTAACTCCCCCTCAACATGATAATCGGTGTCTTTGAATCTGCATCATTTGTCCCCCTCATGATGAGTAGGAGCAACCGGAGCATCATATAATTTCAAAGACAATACCGGTGAGTAGCAGAATATCAGATAAAACCGTGTGGGGTAAAAATCTAACACAGAAACACAAAAGTAACTGTTATCACAACAATTAAAATAATTGTGTGGCCTATGTTCAGAGTTGGACTTCCAGTTACCACTGAAGTAAAATCTTAAAAATTACTTCACAAATTGTTCCGGCAATATCACGAAGATATGCAAATGGAATCACAAAGACTCGTGCATGTGTGAAAAAAATTAATTTATATCTGTTTGGCTCAAAAATTGATTTAACTTTGGACGCAAGTTAAAAATCAATTGACACAGTGATTAGAATATGAAGATCGTAAACCGAAGCTATTGTCTTCCTTTTTCAATATCTAAGACTTCCGATTGAGGAATAGATAGATTATGTGGTAATTCTCCGTGAATATATGAAACAAGCATATGTTGAGAGATACTTGAGTGGCTGGGTGGGGTGACACGAGTTATCGACACTGGGTCCATGTTTGTTTCAATATTCATCTACAAAGAACGAGAATGAATAGATTATGTGGTTACACGGATAACTGACTCGGTTTGGTAAGGACCAATTGTTGGTTCCTGTTTTGCTTAACAATGATGATTCTATCTAATAGTTAAATCAAGATATAATGCGGAAGCGTTTTTAACGAACTAAAAGATATAATAAGGTAGAAGAACACACAATATCAAATACGTGAAGTGTAAATAACACAGATAAATAACTCAATGATTCACTGTATTTGATATAAATAAGAACACCAAGAACACCGAAGTTATAACAAGAATTATGTTCTAATGGTGTGTGTGTTGTTCAAAACTTAATAGAAGAACTCAACATGAGTCTTCTATTTATACTACTTCTAAAGGGGACAAGTTCTAGACAACAAGGACTGAAGGTACTAAAACACTATTCTGGTACTGTTGTTACTACAACGTTAATTAAATGCGCCGACTTCTGCTAAGGCTGAGACCCATCAGAGTTTGACACGTGGAGTTGTCAGGTCACACCTTGTACGAATGATCTTCAGAATCTTTGTACAATAGAAATCGTGAGAAGCACGATTGTCCTTGTATAGATCTATAGTCTTTATACCACAGAGGCTCTGTCAAGTATGACAGAGGCTCTGTGGCCTTGTCCGCTGAGAAGAGTCTTCTGGCGATTCTTCACTTCGGTCTTCTCGGTGACTCGGCAGAGCCTCTATCGAAGACTTCTATACTTAGCTTATTTTTCAATACTTTTATAAACATAAAGATTGGAGCTAACAATCACCCCCTAAGTATTGAAAAATAAAAAATTAAAAAGTGCAAGGTTTTCTAGGCTAAGTACATGACAAGAGGTGAAACAATGTACCTCAAAAGATTTTACTTTTCTTTCATACAAAAATATGCCAGAGGCACTTACACTTGTTTACATTATGAAAGGAAAGGTTTGCAGAGGTTGGTAGAGGATATCAGACGTTGGCGTCTTTGAAGTCGTTGAAACTTCTGTTGTCGAATCCTAATTCTTTAAGCTCGTGATAGAATTTGATGCAGAGGGTTCTGAAGTTGATTGTTGAGTCGATGACCTCTATCAGTCTATTTGCAAGAGCTTGATTCATGAGCTCCGTTCCTCTATGCTCCATGAGGATAGCTCTAAGCTCTGTCAAAGTATTTATTGCATACTTTTGACAGTCCATCTCTACGAACAGTCTTGACTTCCCAGCAGGATCTTGATAGACTAACCCAACTCTTGGAGATGTAATGATCGAGTTTGGTATGGCAGAGGATGGGCAGTCATCTTCTGGTGGTTTTAGTCTTAGGTTTCTTACTCCAAGATCTCGTCCTAATTGGAAGTCGACAAGGCTGTATAGCAGAAGTTTCTCACGCATGGCTTTCCTTATTACCCTGTATGCCCTTCGATTTGCATCTGTTATGTAGTTCTCTTTCGTCCAGTTGAGAAGGTCGGGTAGGTCGTAGGGATTTAGATTTCTCAGATCGGCATCTGAGAATTGGTTTACCATTCTGTCCTCCTTTTTTACCTTATATATGTTGTAGGAAACCTTAGGTGCGGTTCTGGTTTGAGAAAACTTACAGTATATGACCTTGTCAATTTTAGAGATTGAGAAGACTTGGTGTTTTGGCTTGGGTGTTGTTCTTGTGAAGATATTTTCAAGGTCATCACGAAAGTCTGGATCTTGAATGGATGGTGGCAGAGGATCTCTGGCAGTTCTATTGTACAGATATCTGTACACCACCTCTTCCATCTGTCGTGGAGGTGCACCGGGTGGAGGCATGGGTGTGCTCAGAGCATCCAGTTGATTCTTTATTTGCTTCACTCGATCTTCTGTAGGTTTTTCCTTCGGATCTAGAACATGTATATTTGACAGAGGGGTGACACCGAAAGCCCAGTCTTCTTCTTCTGGCTTTGGTGTCACATATGCATCAAAGGAACTCTTTATCAGCTTCTCTGTGGGTTGATGCTTATGTTTCTTCTTCTTGGGTTCCTCTGTCATTATTCCCTTGCCTTTGTCTTTTGCCTTCGGCTGAAGATCTTCCTTCTGTACAGAATGGGTTGCCTCTGTTTGTTTCAGCGGTTGAGCTTCTGAGGACTTAATTGTGGGTATTTCAGTAGGATTTGCGAGGGTTGCCTCTGTTGGATTTGACACTTGTGTTTCTGAGGTCTTGATTGGTGATGAGGGTTTGGTTGGTGAGGATTCTGCTGATTTGCTCAGATATTTTCTTTTGTGAGCAATGGATTTGGTTCTGGTTTTGGGTGTGGGAGATGGGGGTTTTGTTGTTTCAGCTTCTGGTGTAGGGGATGGTAGTTTTGGTTCTTCTGGTGTTTTTGGTGTTGGGGGTTTGCCTTCTGTTAGTTTGGGTGTTCTTGGTGTTGGTTGTTCTTCTTCGAAAGATGTGAGGATTTGAAATTGTTCACGGATTGGCACATCTTCTCCGAATACAGAGGTTGTTTCCACAGAGGTGGGTGTTGCCTTTGTGGACTTCTGTTGTTGATCTTGATTGGTTTCAGGTACTTGGGTTGTAATTTGGTTTCTTCGGGGGTTATTTCCACATAGGTGGTTGTTGCCTCTGTGGTCTGTTGTTGATTTCTTCCTTGGGTTTGAGTTGGGGTAACTTGGTTTAGGGGTTTTGCAGATACCGGTGGAGCTGGTAGACCTCTGCTTACAGCTTTCTCCCTGTGTTTCTCCCCCTCAGGATGATCTGATGAATCATCAGAGTCATCATCAGAGTCATCCTGACCCTTATCTTTCGTACCCTCTGCCCTGCATGAAGCTTCTTCCTTTTTGGACGGTACGTCACCTGCATCTATCATCTTTGCGCACAAGTCATCACAGAGGCCAAAAAGATTTGCGAGCTCTGCCTCTGTGTTGAAGCGCATTCTGCCGACGCTCTTCTGAAAGTCTTTAACGTAGGTGTGATTGGCGATTGTAAAGGCTTTGATGAAGTCTGTCATCTGATCGAGAATCCCCTAGCCGAGCTCTGTAAGTTGTGCTCTTGTCATATAGTCGGAAGGCTTCATGGCCAGAGGTTCTTCTGTAGTATGCTCTTGAACTTGCTCGAGGGCCTTCTTTAAATCTTCAGGAGTAAGGCCCGGAGATGTTGGGGACTGCTCTTTCTTCAGCTTTTCAATCAAGTCATTGACAGAGCTTTTGAAGGCAGAGGATGTGGCTTTTTCGAACTCAGCAGCAGCAGAGGTGGCAGAGGTTGTTGCAGCTGTTCTCATCTGGGCTAGAGCATTTTGCACCTCTGTGGACAGGTTGTCCATTTTGGTGTTTATATCTGTAAAGGCCCTCGTGGTAACCTCTGCAAAAGAATCAAAAGAGCTTTTCAACTCTCTTAATGTGTTGTCCACAGAGGTGACAAGGGTTTGGAACTCATCCCTTGATACATGTGGACTTGGTGTAACCTCTGGGGGAACACATTCGTCCCCAGAGTGAGTCCTTGTTCCTTGGACACCTTCTTTCGTCCCTGTATTGACATTGAGGACGGAAGGATTTCCCTCTAATCCTCGAGCAGAGGCTTTATCAGCCTCAGACTCTATAGAGGTTATGTTAAGGACATTGTCCTGATCCACTCCAGAGGTGGGTACAGGAGTATCCTTAAGTTGACTCGGGGACTTGTCTAGATCCCTTAGTCTGCGTGCACTCTAGGCCCCTCTGAAGGGCCGGTTGGACTTACGTGTGCGCGTGTGGCAGAGGAAACAAATTCCTCTGCAAGAGTGTCAGATGTGATCTGGGGCGAGGAATCACGAACTAAAATCAAGTCCTTTGGAGAGGACTCCCTTGGAATGGTTTCCCCGGTTATTAGTGGCACAGAGGTGGAAGGAATTTCCTCTGCCCGGTCAGTCTGGGGTGGGTTCGAGCTGTGCTGCTCTTGTTCAATATTGCCTTCTGCCACTAGACTGCGGTAATAGAAGTGTGGGTTGCACTGGGAGTTGGTTGGGGTTGTGTGCCTCTACTATTCCAGTCATCTATTCTGGATTCTTGCTCTGTTGGGTATCCTATCACTACTTCACCATCTATTGTCTCAGCCTCTTTCTCTGCTCTATAGCCCACGACTTCTACCCTAACTTCTGGGCTTTTTCCTAGCGAATCATAGCAAGGATGAGTCCCAATCAGAGCTTGTACGTGAGGGTGATAAAGACCTTCTCTTAGTTGGTCATTTTCCTCTTCATCAGATTCAACCATATCCTCGGTAGGAGCTGCTTCTTCTGGACTTCTTCTTAGAACGTCATATTCGGGTTGGGTGAAGGAGTTATGAAGTACTTCTGGAGTCGCAGACTGAATATGTTAGCCCCAAGTATCTATAATGTAAAAGTATTCAAAATATTATCAAGTCAGAAGACCATCAGAGATGCAGCAGAAGACTTAGAAGAAAAAGCTTCAAGAAGATCAACAGAACTCAACAGAGTTCTGGTAGAACCAACAGAGCTCAACAGAGCTCTGTCAGAAGATCAACAGAAGAACTGTTCACAACCCGAAGACCAACAGAGCTCTGGTCTATGAGCTCTGTTGTAGTGAAGACCTCTGTGTTGCCTAAGTCTCGTAAGAAATCCCAAGTGTTAGACAAGTGTCCATACTTTCCACGTATGCCCTAAAATTAGGAGACACACTTTCCACGTGTCATTCTAGGGTACGATAGTACACTGTCTACACTTTATCAGGGCTATAAATAGAGAGGTAGTGGAACAAACAATTGTAAGCTTTGGGAAGAATAGTTTTCCACAATTGTTTAAGCACACACTGCAGTAATCCCGAGCACTACCTCCGTACGATATTGTTCCCTGTGAGATTTCAGGATACACCATTGATCTTGTTCTTAGTGTTATTCATTATCAATATACGAGCGGCGTTTCTTATTTGATCTTGTTATCATTATCCTGTTCTATATTTGACTCTCACTATTACAATATCATTTACACAATCACTCACTTTAATGGCTTTATATTTAAATGCTTATGTTGTCTATGTTACTACCATTAATGTGACACAACGTGAATCTGGGAACCTACAATTGGTATCAGAGCTTGCTTGATTTTCTTAAATCAAACAATCCAATCTACCAAGGTTGATTCATTGTTGTTGATTGTGTGTGCATTTCATAGCTTCCTAGTATACTCTATTTTAAAGTTTAAAGTTTAGAAGTTATTATTTCCACTGTTGTAAGCTTTCCAGTCTAGTTTAAAGATCTTATCTACTGTTCATTACTGTTCCATTGGTTACCCGTCACTCACTTTCAGTTTATACTCTTTCAAAACCATTTGAAACTGTTATACCCTGTTTTTCTGAAAAATGGCAAATAACCATATCAACGCTATTTATACTGCTAGTTCTCTGACTAAGCCTCCTACTCTTCTGAGATATGAATATCCTCAATGGAAGATTAGGATGGTTAACTTACTTGAGGTGATGGACAGAGATTTAATGCGTTCTGTCACGGATGGACCATTCAAACCCATAGTTTTGGTTCCACGTGTACCCGCAACACAAACTACTGCTGAGATTCCTGCTCACCTTGAACCCAAAACCACTGGGTTCACTGATGAAGAGACATTAAAAATGGAAAATGATCTAAAAGCAGTTAGACTTCTGATTATGGCCATTCCTAATGAAATATTTCAAGAACTAGATTCATGTGTTACTGCCAAATAAATCTGGGATGAACTTTGTTGGTTCCCGTTTTGCTTTAAACAAGATTTTCAGATCTATTAGTTCAAGTTAATGTTTGATGCGAAAGCGTATTTGAAGAACTAACAGATAAGTTTGATAGATTTAGACCAAAATATAAATAAACAATGAACAGGAAATAATATTTCAAAGTTTACTGAATATATATTAAGAACAGATTTAAGAACAATGAGTAAGAAAAGCTTCAAAATAGATATGACTCTTAAGGTGAATAAGCTTTTTGTGTTCTTATGATGGTCGATTTATATATGATTGATGATGATAAGGAAGAACTCAACATGAGTCTTCCTTATATACTACTCTAAAGGGGACCATAAAGCATATGCTACTATTCAGACGGTACTGATGAATAGTTGAACGGATGTCGTGAACAGTTGCAAGAACGGCATGAACAGTAAGACGTGTTGTATTGCATTTAATGCAGCAGACGTCTATTATGTACTAAGCCCTATTGAGTCCAATCAGAGTTTGACACGTCGACGTTGGACAGGGCATGCTACCATGCAAGTTGATGAACGGGTCCTGTAACAGTAGCAAGATATTATAAATATCTTCAAGTCTTTCAGTGAGGACCACAGAGGCTCTGTAATGAGTTACAGAGGTTCTGCTGTCTGGTCCTCTGTGGAGCAGTCTTCACCGGATTCCGAGTCTTTGGTCTTCTTTGCGCGTATGACAGAGCTTCTGTAGCGCGCCTCTTTAGCTTCTGTAGATTCTTGATCTTGAGCCATCGGTAAGTCCGGCAGAGCCTCTGTAAGAGGATTTCTTCACTTAGCCTATTTTCACTACTTCTAAATACTTCTATGATTAGGAAGATTGAAGCTAACAATCTCCCACTAAGTAGTGAAAAAATAAATTTAACTTCGAGTTTAGTTAGGCTAAGTTAGATAAGACAGAGGTTAAACAATACCTCGAAGGTTCTTTCATTTAGAAATATGCCAGATGCATTTTACATTTGAGTACAATGAAAGATAAACTTTGACTTGGTTTGCAGGGATTGGAGGTCTGAGAATCAGATTTTGGCATCTTTGAAGTCGTCGTAGCTTCTGTTGTCTCTTCCGACTCTTCTGATTTCTTTGTAGAAACTGATGCAGAGTTCTCTTAGGCGGATTGTGGCATCAATCTCTCTGATGAAAGTATCTGCAGCATCTCTATCCATTTTCTCTGTACCTCTGTATTTTACAAGGCTTGTTCTGAACTTGTTCAGAGTACTAGTTGAGTACTTCTGACAGTCCATGCACACAAACAGTTTAACTTCGCCTTGTGGGTTTTGAAATACTAACCCAAATCGTGGTTCTGTGATGATTGAGTTAGGTACGGCGTCCGGTGGGCAGCGATCCTCTGGTGGTCGTAAATCCAGATGTTTGAGACCAAGATCCTTTCCCAGCTGGAAATCTATCATGCTGTAGAGCAGAAGCTTTTCCCTCATCGCTTTTCTTAACACTTGATAGGCTCTGGTGTTTGCCTCTGTGTTGTAGTTGTCCTTTGTCCATTGCAGAAGATCAGGTAGATCATAAGGATTGATATTTCTTAGGTCAGCATCAGCGAAGGTGGTTTCTGAATTGTCTTCTCTTCTAACTTTTTAAAGATTGTACCTGACCCTTGGATAGGTTCTTGTAAAGGAGAATTTGCAGAAGATTACCTTTTTGATCTTGTGGATTGAGAAGACATCTGCTTTGGTTCTTGGCTTTGTCCTTGTGAAGATGTTCTCAAATTCTTCTCTGATCCTTGGATCTGTCACATGATCTGTAGGATGATTGGTCTGAAAGGATTGTTTATAGAGGTATTTGTATACCACTTCTTCCATCTCTTCATGTGTTGGACCAGGTTGTGGTACTTGTCTTCTGAGACTCTCCATCTTTTGAACAACTTCTGCAGCTCTACCAGTTAGAAGAATGTCAGACAGAGGCTTCAATCCATATGCCCAGTCAACTTCTTCAGGCTTTGGAGTTTGAAAGGTATCAAACGCGCTTTTCATTAATTTTTCTGTAGGCTTGGGCAATGACTTCTTTTTCTTGGGCTCTTCTGTCAGTATTGCTTTGCCCTTATCTTTGGCTTTTGGAGGTGCAGAACCTGTTTCTTCTGTAGGTTTGGAGGTTGGTGCTTCTGTTGGCTTGATGGGGGTTGCCTCTGTAGGTTTTGATACTTGTTTTTTAGAGGACTTTTGTGGCGTTGGTTCTGTTGGCTTTCTTTGCTCTGTAACCTCTGTAGGAGGTTCTTTGGTGACTTCTTTTGTAAGCTCGGTTTCTGTGGATTGAGGTATGTCGAATCTTCTTGCCATTTTGAATGCTAGTGTGAACCTGTGCCTTTCTTCTTCTCTCTATGACATTCGATCAGTCATTGTATTGTGCATCTTTTTCAGAATGTCAGAAGCAGAGGTTGTTGCTCTTTTTGGTTTTGTGGCAATTGACTTTCTTCTCGGTATGGTTGGGGGTTTTTCTGTTGATTTTGTTGAAGGACTTTCTTCCAAAATGATTACCACAGGGGTGGTTGTTGCCTCTGTGGGTTGCTGATCAGCTTCTGGAATATTTGTTTCTTCAGGACTTGATTCCACAGAGATGGGTGTTGTCTCTGTGTTCTGTTGAGTTTGTTGTTGATCTTGGGTTTGTTCTGGAGGGGCTTGACTGATTGGTTCTGCTGCGATTGGTGGAGTTTGTATTCCTCTGCTCGTAGCTTTCTCCCTTGTATTCTCCTCCTCAGGATTATCTGATGGACCAGGATGGTCATCATCAGAATCATCCTGACTCTTATCAGAACTACCCTCTGCTCTGCAAGAAGCTTTGGTTTTCTTCGGTAATTCTGCTCCTGCTGCTATCAACTTTGCACAGACGTCATCACAGAGGCCAAGTAGAGTCGCAAGCTCTGCCTCTGTTTTAAAACGCATTCTGCCAACACTTTTTCTGAAATCCTTGACAAAGTTGGCATTTGCTGTTGTGAAGGAGACAATGAATTCTGTGACCTGGTTTATGACGTTCTGTCCTAGCTCTATTAGTTGTGTTCTGGTCATGTAGTCTTTTGGCTGCATCATTGTCGTGTTGCGCATTGCCTCTGCTTGTACTTGTTTTAGGGCATTCTGTAGATCTGCAGGAGTAATGCCCTCTGCTCTGTTGAATTGCGTATTCATTTGTTCAAGGAAGTTTTTGACAGAGTCCTTAAATGCAGAAGTTGCAGTTGTTCCGAATTCTTGAGCGGCAGAGGTGGCTGTAGCTTTGGCAGTAGTTTCGGCAGAAGACTTCATCGCTGAGATGGCAGATTTTACCTCTGTGGACAGATTGTCCATTTTGGTGTTTAGTTTCAGGATAGCCGTCGATGTTGTCTCTGCAAAAGATTTGAAAGAGCTTTGAAACTCTTTCATTGTTTGGTTCACAGAGGTGACAAGGGTTTGGAACTCATCCCTTGATACTTGTGTTCCTTGTGTAACCTCTGGAGGAACACATTCGTCTCCAGAGTGAGTCCCTGTTCCTGGGACACCTTCGTTCACCCTTGTTTGTACGATGGGGGTGGAAGGATTTCCATCTGATCCTTGAGCAGAAGCATCTAGTGCTTCAGACTCTACAGAAGTTCTGTGAATGACATTGTCTAGATCCACTTCAGAGGTGGGTACTAGATTATCCTTCTGTTGACTCGGAGACTTGTCTAGAGTCTCTTCGTCGTTGTGCTCACTACCTCTCTCTGAAAGAAGTGTTGGCCCTAGTTGTGTGTGTGTGGCAGAGGAAACGAATTCCTCTGTAGGGTGTTCTGTTGTGATCCGGGGCGATGGATCACGAACTGTAGGTGAGTCTCTCTGAGGAGACTCCCTAGGAATGGATTCCCCAGTTTCTGTGGGCGCAGAAGTCGAAAGAGTGACTTCTGGCTGGTTGGGTTGGGTTTGGATCGAGCTGTGCTGCTCTATTTCAATAACTCCTTCTGCAGCTAGACCTGCGGAGTTAGATATGTGGGTTGCACTGGGAGGGGGTGAGGGATTTGTGCCTTCTTCAACTTCGGCATCTTTTTCTTTTCCCTTTTCTTTTTCTCCCATTTTCTCTATGATTTCCTTAACCTTTTCTCTATTCCACTCTGTTGCGTTCTTTTGATTCCGTTCTTTGATAGCTTCTTCTGACATGTCTATTTCCTCTATTCCTTCTTCTGTATCTGTGCTTAGACTCTTTCTGTGGACGTCCAATCCTTGTTGAATGAAGGGGTTCTATAGGATAATAGGTGTGTTAGCTGGTTGATCTTTGGGTGTTGTGTCATCTTCTTGCAGATGTGTGTCAATGCCAGAAATGGAGAAATATTGTTCTTCTGGGGAGTGGTGGTCGAGAGGTTGTGCTGTCCACCCTGCTGTATTTAGGGTGTTGGCAATGTCAGGGTTCTGTAGGAAGTCGTTCAGGTCTCCTTGGTGAGCAAATCTATCTGGAGATTGATAGGGTGATTGATATTCTTCTGTTGCCGTCCCTTCTTCTGCATCTTCTTCTGCAGTTCTTTCTTCTGCGATTTCTTCTTCTTCTGCAATGGTAACCAACTTTTCAAGTGATTTACCATGCTTCTTTTTGGTTTTCCTCCTCTTGGGTTTTAGTGCCCCTTCCTCTGTGATTTTCGATTTTCTTTTCTTCCTCTGTTTTGGGGAAGATGGAGGAACAGATGAGCCAATTTCTGTGGCATGAGGAGGTGATGGTTGATCTTTTGCAGCGCTTGTAGAGGTGCCTTCTGCAGTTTTTCTTTTCTTTGCTGTTGGAGTAGATGCAGAGGTTTTTGAAGAGGACTTCTTTCCCATGAGCTCTGCACGTTTGGCTATGAAGCTAAGTTGAATAGCCATGTGTTTTGCTAATTTGTTATCTTTTTCCTCTTGAGTGGAAAGAGGTTCTGCAATCATTGTTCCTAGGGGGACACCTAAACGCGGGGGTGTCATAGGACTCGGTTTAGGAGTTCTATGATCGCGTATATACTCTTTCTTAAGGGTTTTATTCGAGGCATACTTCAGAAGTTTCCTTGACAAATGTATGCAGTGTGTGTAGCCATCTACATGATCAGTGGGAATATTTTTGCTCATTGGGAACTGTTTGGGAATTGGCCCTTCCATTGGCCATTTATGTATCAGCAACAGAGGTTCGAACAATACTCCCAATATTCTTTGGAATTGCAGAGGTGGTAGAAAGTTGGGATCGTTCTCTTTGACCCGTTTGGTGTTGTTCTTTCTGTCGATGGTGTTGATGATCTCTTGCATCATTATCGTCGCGTAATCGAGTGGAAGATCATAGTACACCTCATACATGATGGTTAAGATCTGATGCGAGGTATGGTCAATGCTGCCTATCTTCCCTGTCAGGCATCTGTTAAGAATAGAGAACAAGGTGTTCCACAGAGGTGGTAATCTGCCTCTGTGGAAGTCATTTCTCTTCCGTAGTTGTGTGTTGTACCCAAGCATTTCTACGAAGCGACAGAGCTCGTCGTCTGTTGGTTGCTCTGCATATTTCTTCAAACCAAGAACACCCCTCGTGGGTAGGTTGAACTCAAGTGAGAACATTGTTCTGTTGAACTTGATTTCAAGATGTTCAGATTTGTCAGGTCTTGAAATGTACCCTTTGATAATAGAGTCGTCTTTATCAAATCGGCAACTCTGCCAAAACTGGTTCAGATATCTGACTGGTATTTTCTTTGGGGTTCTTGAGAGTAGAGGGAAGAGGATGTGATTTTCCATTATGTTCAGAAGAATGGCGTGGGCTTCGCCGAAAGCAGTGGGTGAGGGGACCAAATAGCAGTTGTTGGATTTGATTGGTAGTACCTTTTCGAAGTGATCCTTAGCTATAAAGTTTTGCAGATGTGTTGTCGGAGCAAAGTCTGCTGAGTCGCCGGAATCTTCTAGTTCAATGTTCTGGGCAGGGTTGGGGTTTTCTGAATGTTCAGAATGAGCCGGTGAATGTTCTGGTGAGGTCGCCGGAGAGTGTGCAGGGGAGATAGCTTGAGAAGATGAAGCCATTTGATATTTGAGAATAAGAAACTTGCAGGTTTTTGCAGGGTTTTGCCGGAGAAGAATGAGAGTTTGTAAAAGGTATATGAGAGGGCAAGCTTGGTTTTTATAGGAGGGTAAAACGGTAGAATTCGAAAGAGTAAAATATATGGCAATGGATTAAAATTTGGAATCCGTACTCGAATTAGAACGGCGGGTTCAACTTTCCACAGAAAACGTTCCATGTACGCCCAATGAAAATGGGACACGTAGGCCATGTCAGAAGATGACAGGACGTCGTGCGCGGCCCATTAATGCTAGGCGCGTGGGGTTCTTCTTAGCCATATGTATTTCATTCTCAGTAAAAGTAACCGTTATTACTCCAGAACTTCTGTACCTTACAGAAGCTTCTGTGATCTTGAAAATCTTTGTTGTTTATCCCTTTCATATATCTCATTGTTATCATGACTTCTGTGGGGTTCTTCTTTAACCAAAACATTTGTAAAGGCATTGGAGAGGATAAAATCGGATTTTTGTCAAGAAATTTGCTTCGCAGAGGTTTTGTGGCTCTGTTGGAACTTGCAGAAGTTCTGTGAGGGCCAGCAGAAGCTCTATGAGGGAAAAAATCTCATAACAAAAATTTTATTAAAATTTTTGATCATCCAATTTTTGATTTAGTTTAAGAGATTTTTTCGGACATATTTTAAAGTTTGTGTCCGAGAAAACTGTTAAAAAAACGGTTTGTTCGAGAAGGTCATGGTTTGTGTTTTCGGTTTCCGAGATAACATTCCAAAAGATCGACAGAGGGTTAATTTGTGATCATAGAGCATATTTCTTGCAGAACCTCTGTTGAGCTCAGTAGAAGCTCTATGACCTTAAATTTCTCCTAATTCGAATTTTGTGTAACTTTTTGAGCTTTTGATTTTTGAGATGTTATTCACAGTATATTTAGGACATATTTGACAATTCTTGTCCTAGAAAATTGTTTTCCACAAACCTTTTGTGCGAGAGACATACCTTTTGGTTCTTCTTTTCTCGGCAGTGATATCTGACTTCTGTCGATATGTAGTCATCGATATTTTTCTTTGGATTTCCCTTGAAAGTTTTATCTCTTTAGATCATTTCAGGGTTCCCTTATGCTCCCCCTTGATCTAATCACCTCTGTAGATCAAGTAATTTCCTTTTGCTCCCCCTTGACCTATGCTTGGATCAAAGAATGATAAGTTTTACATAGAACATAGGTCATGTTTTCCAGAGGTTCTGTAGGGGTCGTCAGAGGTTCTGAGTTGACTTACAGAAGCTCTGTGATTTTAAGAACTATTTAAGATTGAGAAGTTACAAACAGAAATAGATTAACTTAAAGCAAAAATAAAGGAAATTTGTACATATTTACAGAAAATAAAGCTATACTTACAGAGGATTGTCACACCATGTTTATCATTCCTAACTTACCCACCAAGAAATTGAATCTTTTCTCGTCTAGTGCTTTGGTGAATAAGTCAGCGAGTTGATATTCTGTTGGTACGAAATACATTTCAATTGTACCGTATTCAACATGATGTTTCAAGAAATGGTACCTTATATCGATATGCTTGGTTTTCGAGTGTTGCACAGGATTGGCAGAGATAGCAATGGCACTTTTGGAATCACAGAAGATGGGTATTTTGAATAGGATGTGGCCGTAGTCTTTTAGTTGAGTTTTCATCCATAGAACCTGAGAACAACAGCTAGCAGCAGCAATGTATTCAGCTTCTGCAGTGGATGTTGAGACACAATTCTGCTTCTTGGAGGTCCAACTGACTAGTTTACCACCTAGGAATTGGCAACTCCCAGAGGTACTCTTTCTGTCGAGCATGCATCCTCCATAGTCTGAATCTGTATAAGCTTTAAGACTAAAACCAGAGTTCTGTGGATACCAGAGACCGAGATTTTTGGTTCCCTTTAGGTATCTAAAGATTCTCTTCACTGCATCATAATGTGATTTCTTAGGATTAGCTTGATAACGTGCACAAAGACATGTGGCATGCATGATGTCAGGTCTGCTTGCTGTTAAGTATAACAGAGATCCAATCATGCCTCTGTAGAGAGTGCATTCTACAGAGATGCCATCTGGATCTAAGAATAACTTATTTCCAGTGGCCATTGGAGTTTTCATTGCAGAGGTATCAGAGAGTTTATATTTTGACAGAATGTCAGAGACATATTTGGCTTGATTTATAAAAATTCCCTCTGAAGTTTGTTTGACTTGAAGTCCGAGGAAGAATGTTAATTCTCCCATCATACTCATTTCAAACTCACTCTGCATGAGTTTTTCAAAACTTTTACACTCTTCTGAATTAGTAGACCCGAAAATTATGTCATCCACATAGATTTGTACAAGCATTATCTCACCCTTTTTATGTTTATAGAATAAGGTAGTATCTGTTGTACCTCTATTGTAGCCATTGACTAGAAGGAAGGTAGAAAGCCGTTCGTACCATGCTCTTGGAGCCTGTTTCAGTCCGTATAGAGCCTTTTCAAGGTAGTATACATGCCTTGGAAACTTTGAGCTTTCAAACCCTGGTGGCTGATTTACGTAAACCTCTTCTTGGATTTCACCGTTTAGAAAAGCTGATTTTACGTCCATCTGATAGACTTTAAAACCTCTGTGGGCTGCGAAGGCTAAGAATATTCTTATTGCTTCGAGTCGTGCGACAGGGGCAAAAGTCTCATCGTAGTCTATGCCTTCTTCTTGTCTATATCCCTTTGCTACTAATCTTGCTTTGTTTCTGATGACCACTCCATCTTCATCCTTCTTGTTTCTGTAGACCCATTTAGTCCCAATGGCCTGTTTCCCTCGTGGCAGAGGTACTAAAGTCCATACTTTGTTACGCTCAAACTGCAGAAGTTCTTCTTGCATGGCGTCTACCCAATTTGGGTCATCTAGGGCTTCAGAAATCTTCTTTGGTTCTATCACACTGATAAAGTTAGTAAAAAAACAAAAATTAGCAGTGGCAGACCTGGTTTTTACTGAGTCAGAAGGTTCTCCGATTATTTGGCTTGGAGGATGGATTTTTGTCCACTGAGTTGTGCGTGGAAGATGATCATCAATGTCCTCGAACCTTCCGTCAGCGGCTTCTTGTGTTTCTTCTTGTGTAGCCTCTGTCGTTCTTCGTGCCTTGGTAGTTGATTCTACCGTTTGTGGAAATATTGGTATGAGTGGTGGTGGGGTTTGTTCCTCTGAGGACGTATAGTCTTGGTTCTCGATTTCCTCTGTAATTGGTTCTTCTGTGGATTGTGGAGTTTGTTTTTCAGCAACTTCTATGGTCGTTTTTCTTGATGTTTCATCTTCTGCATGTTCTTCTTCGGCAATTGCATCTGTAGTATTTATAGAAGAAGATGAAGCATTATTTGGACCTGTTAGAGTCATACCTGTAGGATTTTGTCCGACAGAGGATGGTTCTTCAGAAATTCTGATGGTTCCAACAGAATGATCAATGTCATTGTTGAACATCTCTAAAAATAGAAGATCCAAATCTTCTTTTGTTTTTGAGATGTCAGAGGATTTCCCTTTAATTCCGAGTTCTGAACTGATTTGTTCAGAAGTCATTTGGAATGAATCATCAAAATAAACATTAATGCTTTCTACAATCTTGCGAGACTTTGTAAGGAAGGTTCTGTAGGCTTTGGAAGTGGCAGAGTATCCAATGAATTTGCCTTCATCAGCTTTTACTTCAAATTTTCCTCTCGAATCTCTGTCGTTTAAAACAAAGCATTTGCATCTGAATACATGGAAAAACTTGATGTTTGGCCGCCTTTTGTGAAGTAATTCGTAAGGCGTCTTGAGTTGTCTTTTCACAATGGTTGAACGATTCTGTGTATAACACGCAGTAGAAATTGCTTCTGCCCAAAAGTTCATTGATAATCCGCATGCAGATAGCATAGTTCTTGCGGCCTCCACAAGTGTTCGATTCTTTCTTTCGACTACACCGTTCTGTTGTGGAGTTCGAGCGGCAGAGAAGTTCTGTGATATTCCTTCTGTAGAAAGATAGGCTTCAATGACACAGTTTTTAAATACTGTGCCATTGTCCCTTCTTAACTTCTGTATTCTGCAGTCATAAAGAACTTGAATTCTTTTCATTAGATTTATCAGTATAATTGGAACATCTGATTTCTTTCTAATAAATTCAACCCAAGTGAAACGTGAATACTCATCAATTAGGACAAGTATGTATTTCTTGCCACCTAGGCTCTGTATAGCAATGGGACCGCAGAGGTCGACATGAAGCATGTACAGAGGCCTAGTGCAAGACACGTATGTTTTGCCTTTGTGGGAAGCCCTTCTGTGTTTTCCCATTTCACATGCCGAACACAAGTGATCCTTATTGAATTTAACATTTGGCAAACCTTTAACTAGATCGAGTTTTACTAGTTTATCCAGGGTGTGAAAGTTTAAGTGACAGAACCTGTTGTGCCATAACCACGCTTCTTCACTTTTGCAGGCTACTAGGAAAACTTTGTCCTTGGATTTTGAAGTAAAATTCATTAGATATAGATCACCTCTTCTTTCAGCTCGCAGAAGTTCCATTCCTGTGTTTTCACTTTGTAGAGAGCATAAAGTTCTTTTGAATAACACATCGAATCCTGTATCACAGAGTTGACTTACACTTAGTAGGTTGTGTTTGAGGCCATTCACATATGCAACTTTGTATACAGAGATATTTTCTTTCTGTATGACTCCATAGCCTTTGATGTGTCCCTTCTTGTTGTCTCCAAAAGTTACAGATCCACCATCGTGTGTTTCTTTGTATGTGGATAGTAATCTTCTGTCGCCAATCATGTGCCTTGAGCATCCGGAGTCAAGATACCAAATTGGCACATGTTGCTTCTGCAAGACAACCACAGAGACTTAGGTACCCATAACCATATGGGTCCAATATTGTTAGAATTTTTCAAGTTTGCCTTAGCATTCTTGAAATACATTTTATCCTTTGTAGAAAGATCAGATTGTTTCTCTTGAGGTTTTGACTTTGGAGTTTGAATTTTAGTGGAGAGTAAGCAATCTGGACTTGAGAAGTGATTGTTCAATTTGAACATAAGATCAAAGCAATGACAGTATTTAATATGAGACGTGATTTGTTTGAACTTTTCATTGAATTTATTGAACTGAACCACAGAGGCATTACATTTTTTCTTTACATTAGATTTCCTATTACAAGAAGATCTATGAATACTAGAATGTTGTATGCAAAAGTCTTGTTTTGTTCCTGCCTTCTGTGACTCTCTTCTGTGGTGAACATCTTTCTTCACTGTCACAGAGGAAAAGTATATGTTAGCTTCAGGCCATTTTCCCTTTTGTTGCCAAGTGAGATTCTCTTTAATTTTCCTTAAAGGTTTTGAAAATTTTGAACTTTTAGGATCTACAGAGGTCTTTTTTAACATATCAAGCTCAGCAGAGGTTTTGACTTTTAAATATATGTTCAGAAAATCTGGGCAGATAGGTATCTCTGTGATTTTCTCTTTTGGAGAAATAGTTCTGTTAAGAACTTTAGAGGAGATTTTAACATCCTCTGTGTCATAGTGAACTATCCCTGATTTAGAATCAGTCTCCGAGTCTTCAGAGGATGAATCGTCCTCATATACAGAGGTTGAGTCATCTCTTTCGACAGAGGCTGGATTTTCTGAGCAAGTATCGTACGAGCTTTCTTCCTCTGTAGAATGACTTTCATAGATGGCAGAGGTATCTGATGAGATCTTTTCAGCGAGAATTTGATTTATAGAAGATGTACTGAGATTTTCTAAAACATTTGATTTTAAAATTTCCAAAATTTCTTTTTCAATAGATTTTTCAAGTTTTTCTTCTGAAAAGATGGGTTTAAACTCAGGAGCTTCTGCTGATAATTTCTTTTCATCGTTTATCATGCAGACAAAAGCGACCTGTGTTTGAGTCTCTGGTTTACCAAACTTAAAGATACCAATCTGATCTTGTGTTTTCATATATTTCTTTGGTTTGATTCCTCTATTGACAGAGGTTGAAGATGATGAATCTGTGTTTTCATACCATACATATCCATCTTCGTATGTTTCCTCAAGTGAGGTTCTGCAGAGATTTTAACCCTTTTACTTACAGAAAGTAAGTTTGGAAAGTTTGGTTTGTTAGTTTTTCCCAAAACAAATAGAGAAGACAGAGGTTTTAGTTGTTTATTTTCAACTCCTAAGGTAATATCACTGTACCCTATACCTCGTCTTGCTATTTGAGAGTTTACTTTTTCATACACCTTCTGTGCATCTTTATAGTTTTTAAGTAAAACTTCTCTTCTTAAAAGATCTTGCCAAAGTACCTCTCTTTCCTTTTGAAAGTATTCTTTGAGAGCTCTTATGTCTGTTGTTTCACTTCTTGAAACTGAAAGTTCTTTTGTTTTGATTTTTAAAGCATAGGTTAGATCAGAAATTTGTCTTTTTAAAGGATCTACGTTTTTGCTCCAATATTTTTCGATTTTTTCTTTTTCCTCAATGATTTTGGCCTTTTCTTGAGTGAGAAGCCTTACTTCTCTCTCATTAAAGGTCAGCCTTTTCTGAATGCTTTTATTTACTTCTTTTAGTTCATTGTTAAGTTCAAATAAATCATCATCTACAGTATTAATATTTGAGATAGAGTTTGAAATGGATACCTCAGTGTCAGTGCCGGAGTCAACTTCTGCCATGCCACAGAACAGGGCATTTGTGGGAAATTCATCGTCAGAGGTAGAGTCTGACTCGAAGTCCTCCTTGCTTGCCTCAGAATGCCCTTTGTTCGCCATTAGGGATTTTTGCGCATAATACTCAGCCTTCTTTTTGTAAAAAGCTGAGTCCTTCTGTGGGCGATTTTGTCTACTTCTGCATTCTTTAGCGAAATGACCTGGCTTGCCGCAGTTGAAACAACCTTGGGAGGTGTTTCCAGTTCGATCTTCGGACTTCTGTTGGTCTCCACCTTTCTCTGTTCTGCATTCGTTTGCGTAATGACCAGGCTTACCACATTTGTAGCATTCTTGTGTGTGGCCTACCTTGTCATCTGATCTCTGTCGGTCATTTCCTCTGTAGCTTCTTTCGCTCGACCTCTGTTGGTCATCATTTCTGTAGTCTGACCTCTGTCGGTCACTTGATTCTTCTCTTCTTCCTTCATCTCTTCTACCATCATCTCTTCTACCATCATCTCTTTTATCAAAATTCCTTTGGTTATTTCTAAACTCTCTTGTCAATAGAGCCATTGATTTAGCTAATGACGCAAGAGTTATTTCTTCCTCTTTCAGCTCGTCTTCTTCGCTATCAATCATTACCATCTTCTTTTTCTCCTTCTTTTTCTCCTCTGTAGATCTCTCATTTCTTGGTCTGTCCGTAGCCTCTGTAGATTTACTAACCAATGTGTATGGTACAATGGTTAGTGTTTTAGCTTGAGCTATTTGAGGCTCTTGTGCGGCTAGTGTTCCATAGAGATCAGAGAGTGTCCAGGAGTCTAGATCTTGATTTGTTTGTAAAGACATAGACAACTGAAGCCACTCATCGTTCAGGCTCTTTAGAAACATGACGTTATTTTCTTCCGTGGTTCTGTGAATACTAGACTTTCTGCATTTGTTTATGAGAGAGTTGAACCGATCGTATGTTGTTTGCAGCGATTCTGTTGCAGAGGCTCTGAAGGCATGATACTCGTTTACTTATTGTGCCCTTCGGTTCTTCTGTGTTTTAGCACCCCTTCCAGTTGTCTTTCTAATTCTTTCCAAAGATCGTGCGCTGTTTCGCATGCATCTAAAGATTGAAATATTTCGTTGGGGATAGCCATGATTAATATTCTTTTCGTTTTCTGTGCAACTTCATCTTCTGCCTTATCTTCATCTGACCAGTCTACTTTCGGCTTAGGTTTCTTATGTTCAGGGATTTCAAGAGATTCGTCAGTAGCTGGTACACGTGGCATAGTTATCATAGGAACCGGAGGAAGATTATAAAGATATTGTTTGAGATTTTTTTCAGTACCCTCAAAAAAATGAACCATTCTTATTTTCCATTGAGGATACTCATCTCTAAGAAGAGTAGGAGGTTTAGTTAATGAGCCAGCAGTAAAAAAGTTATTGGTATTTGTCATTTTGAGAAAAGGATAATCTGATGGAGGATTTATGGGTATGAAGATCTGAAAGTTTTTCTGGGTACAACTAATATCCAGAAATCTGGTGATGAAGAGAGAAAATAATCTATTAGAAAAAAGTTGTAAAACGAGGATCACTTGATATTGAAAATCAAGCTTTGCTCTGATACCAATTGTTGGTTCCCATTTTGCTTTAAACAAGATTTTCAGATCTATTAGTTCAAGTTAATGTTTGATGCGGAAGCGTATTTGAAGAACTAACAGATAAGTTTGATAGATTTAGACCAAAATATAAATAAACAATGAACAAGAAATAATATTTCAAAGTTTACTGAATATATATTAAGAACAGATTTAAGAACAATGAGTAAGAAAAACTTCAAAATAGATATGACTCTTAAGGTGAATAAGCTTTTTGTGTTCTTATGATGGCCGATTTATATGTGATTGATGATGATAAGGAAGAACTCAACATGAGTCTTCCTTATATACTACGCTAAAGGAGACCATAAAGCATATGCTACTATTCAGACGGTACTGATGAATAGTTGAACGGATGTCGTGAATAGTTGCAAGAATGGCATGAACAGTAAGACGTGTTGTATTGCATTTAATGCAGCAGACGTCTATTATGTACTAAGCCCTATTGAGTCCAATCAGAGTTTGACACGTCGACGTTGGACAGGGCATGCTACCATGCAAGTTGATGAACGGGTCCTGTAACAGTAGCAAGATATTATAAATATCTTCAAGTCTTTCAGTGAGGACCACAGAGGCTCTGTAATGAGTTACAGAGGTTCTGCGGTCTGGTCCTCTGTGGAGCAGTCTTCACCGGATTCCGAGACTTTGGTCTTCTTTGCGCGTATGACAGAGCTTCTGTAGCGCGCCTCTTTAGCTTCTGTAGATTCTTGATCTTGAGCCCTCGGTAAGTCCGGCAGAGCCTCTGTAAAGGCTTTCTTCACTTAGCCTATTTTTCACTACTTCTAAATACTTCTATGATTAGGAAGATTGAAGCTAACAAACTTCTTAATCAGCTTGAGGGTGGTATCAAAACCCAAAAGAACAGAAGGACCCAATGTATAAATGAATACAACGATTTCAAGGCACTTCCTGAGGAAGCCTTAAAACAAACCTACAACAGATTCAATGTTTTGATAAACAAATGTAAAAAGTGTGGGGTTGTTAGGTCGAAGGAAGATAACAATGTTTTCTTCCTGAAAAGTCTGAATGATGAATGGTTAAATCTGTCCATGTCTTTACAAGCTAACCAAGATCTAGATGCATGGTCTCTTACCGATGTGTATGGCACTCTGGCCGCACAAGAGAAGGATGTTGTCAAACAAAAGGGCAAATCCACCATTGCAGGACCTATTGCGTTAGTCTCTGAATCAAAGAAATCCACAGAAGGAAAGACCAACAGAGAAAGTTCTAGCAGAGGGAAGAAAAAGAAAAGTAAGAGTTTGGTAGCTGAAAGTGATACTGAAGAAAACTCGTCAGATGAGGATGACGATATAAATGCGTTTGCTAAATCTCTTGCATTAATCACTCAACAATTCAACAAGAGATTTGGCAACAGAGCATTCGACAGAAGAGGTAGATATGAGAAAGATGCGAACAGAGCTTATGCTGCACCCCCACAACAGAACCATCACAACAGAGCTCCGACAGAACAGAGACAGCAACCACAACAGAAGTTCAATACTTCTGCTCCACAGAAGGCTGATGCTGCCCAACCCATCAATCAGAATGATGGACGTTGCTTTAGATGTGGCAAACCTGGTCATTTCTCTGCTAACTGTAAAGGAAAACTTGTGAAAGATCAAGATTATTACAAGAATAAATACAAGTATAACTACAGAGAAAGAAGCTATGTTGCTGAGATGGAGATTTGGATCTCTGATTCATCCTCTGACGATGAACCTGAGCAAGCCATTGTTGCTGTGGATGATGGAAGTCTGGAAGAAGCTGACTGGATGACCGGAGGAAGAATAGAAAAGTCCGAAGAAGAAGATGCGGCTCATGCATTTGCCCTGACCATAACAGAGCCAGACAACAGAGCGCTGGAGACAACCAAACCCAGTGCCAAGATCTGGTATTTAGATTCAGGATGCTCAAGGCACATGACGGGGAATAAGGAGCTGCTTACTTCTTTCAAGAACAAAAATGGAAGTGCAGTAACCTTTGGAGGAGATAATGGCGGACAGATTAGAGGATACGGTACATTAGTCAATGGTGGTGTTTCAGTTTCTGAGGTTGCTTATGTTGAAGGATTAAACCATAATATGCTTAGCATAAGTCAACTCTGGGATCATGGGTTCGATGTCAATTTTAGAAAGAAGTACTGTTCTCTGTTACTTTCCGAGTCTGGTCAAGAACTCTTAAGAGCCGACAGAAAAGGCAATCTTTATAAAAATGAATTTCAATCCTAACCAAAACTCTACAACAGAAAAGCTCTGTTTAGTGTCTTTAAAAAATGAAGATGCCTGGCTCTGGCATAAAAGATTTGCCCATTTGAACTTTTCAAATCTTGACAAGCTCGTGAAATTAAATCTAGTAAAAGGACTTCCTCCACTGAAATTTGACAAAGACCATCTTTGTTCTACCTGTGAATTGGGAAAGATGAAAATATCTTCACACAGAACTAAGAGTGATCATAGTTGTCCCAGACCTTTGCATATGCTTCATGTGGATCTCTGTGGTCCTATCTCTGTGCAAAGTCTGTCGGGCAAGAAGTATATTCTAGTACTTATTGATGAATTTTCTAGATACACTTGGATTGAGTTCATCAGAGTAAAATCTGATGTCCCAGAAATTCTAATAAGTTTGTTGAGAAGGATACAGGTTCTGTTAGGATTAAAAGTGCAAAAGTTGAGAAGTGATAACGGGACAGAATTCAAGAATGCCAGACTAGATGCCTATCTTTCAGAAGAAGGAATCTCCCAGAACTTCTCAGCTGCCAGAACTCCACAACAGAATGGTGTAGGGGAAAGGAAGAATAGAACTCTGGTAGAAGCCGCCAGAACCATGTTGGTCGACTCTGTCCTTCCCATCAACTTCTGGGCAGAGGCAGTCTCAACAGCCTGTTTTACCCAAAACAGAGCTGTCATTGTAAAAGGATTTAAAAAGACTCCCTATGAACTCATCAACAACAGAAGGCCAAACGAAAAATTCTTTCATGTTTTTGGCTGCAAGTGCTACATCTTGAACGACAGAGAACAGCTGGGTAAATTTGACAAAAAGGCGGACAAAGGAATCTTTATTGGTTATTCCTTAACCTCTAAAGCCTACAGAGTCTACAACACCAGAACTTGTGTCATTCAAGAGAGCGTTAACATGTCCTTTGATGAAAGTACATCAAGTGCCTCTGATCGCAAATCAACAGAGGGGACACAGACAGAACAGAAGAAGCCAAGTTCTTCAAAGACAAGGGAAGAAGACATCAATCTTGTGTTCGATGATTTCTTCGATGATGATATCTCCTCTGTCAACATCAACAGAGGCGACCAAGCTCAAAATTCAACTGAACAGAATCTGACAGGTACAACTCTTACTGGCCCCTCCAATACTTCACCATCTACTTCTCTGTCTACATGTGTCATTCAGAGAAATGAGGAACCACAAAGAGAACCTGTGCAAGAGCCATCATCACCTCTGCTAACCAATATTGGCAGAGACTCTCTATTTGAAAGATCACCCTCACAGAGCAATGAGGCCACTCTCCAGAGTTGTGTGCCACAGAACTCTGATTTTGAGGATCGTCTTTTCCCATCAGAAGCACAAACCCCTCCTATTGTCCATGCTCCCATGACAAGATGGACAAAGGATCATCCCCATCATCAAATTATCGGTGCTGCTGAAGATGGTGTTAAGACGAGATCGGCCACAATCAATGAAGCTTTCTTTGTAAACTTTTTAAGCATGATTGAGCCAAAGAAAATTTATAAATCCCTTGAAGACCCAAACTAGATCGAAGCTATGCAAGAAGAGCTTCTGGAATTCGAAAGAAACAAAGTTTGGTCCTTGGTTCCACTTCCTGAAGGCAAAGCGGCCATTGGAACCAAGTGGGTGTTTAGGAATAAAAAGGATGAAGATGGGATAATCATCAGAAACAAAGCGCGTTTGGTTGCAAAAGGATACTACCAAGAAGAAAGTATCGACTATGACGAAACCTTTGCCCCTGTAGCTAGACTAGAAGTCATAAGAATCTTCCTAGCCTATGCTGCTCACAAAGGTTTTAAGGTCTATCAGATGGATGTAAAGTCTGCCTTTCTAAATGGCAAACTACAAGAGGAAGTTTATGTCCAGTAACCGCCTGGTTTTGAAAGTTCGGAGTTTCCAGACCACGTTTACAAGTTAGACAAAGCTCTATACGGCCTTAAACAAGCTCCCAGAGCCTGGTATGAAACTCTGTCCAATTTTCGGTTGACAAATCACTTCGAGAAAGGTAATGTCGATAAAACTCTATTCTTTAGAAGGTATAGGAATGATATACTTTTGGTACAAATATATGTTGATGACATTATTTTTGGGTCTACACAACAAGAGTATTGTGATAGGTTTGAGGATTTGATGAAAAGTGAATTCAAAATGAGCATGATGGGAGAACTTTCATTCTTCCTTGGTTTACAAGTAAAACAATCCATCAGAGGGACTTTTATAAGTCAGTCAAAATACATCTCTGATATTTTGAAAAAATACAAGCTCAACAATTCAAATCCAATGAAAACTCATATTGCCACTGGAGTTAAACTTGACTCTGACCTTAAGGGTGAACCAACAGATGTCAAGAACTACAGAGGCATGATAGGATCACTTATGTACTTAACTGCTAGCAGACCTGACATAATGTTTGCAACCTGTCTCTGTGCCAGATTTCAAGCAAATCCTAAAGAACCTCATTTGTCTGTTGTCAAGCGCATATTTAAATATCTTAAAGGGACTCAATTTTTTGGTCTCTGGTATCCTCTTAATTCTGGTTTCGAGCTTGTAGCATATACAGACTCAAATTATGGAGGATGCAAGAATGACAGAAAGATTACGTCTGGTAGCTGCCAATTACTTGGTGAAAAATTGGTAAGTTGGACATCCAAGAAATAGAATTGCGTATCAACCTCTACAGCAGAAGCAGAGTATGTTGCTGCTGCCAGTTGTTGCTCTCAAGTGATATGGATGAAAACCCAACTCAAAGACTATGGCCTAGAGTATGGAAAAATTCCAATTTTGTGTGACTCCAAGAGTGCCATAGCAATCACAGCTAATCCAGTTTAGCACTCCAAGACAAAGCATATCGACATAAGGTACCACTTCATAAAGGATCACGTTGAAAAAGGGACGATTGAAATGTACTTTGTTTCAACCGACTTCCAGCTTGCTGACTTGTTTACAAAAGCCCTTGATGAAAGGAGATTTAACTTCTTAATCGGCAAATTGGGTATGCTGAACTTGTCCTCCTAACTCTGTTCAAACTCAACAGAGCCTCTGATGTTCCAACAGAGCTCTGTCAAAAAGTTAGGAAGGATAGTTCAACAGAGTCTCTCCTATTCACCAGAACTCTGTCATGCATACTTTTTCAACAAGCTTAGTGAATCTGTTTGTATATATCCTTTTTTTGTTGTAAATTTTTTTGTAAAAAGTTTTTTTTTGCTCATATTTTAAGGGGGGGTTTATAAAGTTTTGCGCATGGTTTTAGGGGGAGCGAGTCAAATCTGATTTTTCAAATGGGAGACCATAGTAGAACAAGGGAAGACTTTGCTTGATCCAAATGCTTCACATCACATCAGATTTCCTTCTTCAGATCTTGAGCTGGAAGAGGAAACTCTGGTCAGAACACCTGTAGTTGTTTCCCCGCAAAGGGAACATCAAGGATCAGGTGGAAGTCCTCCAAGAGCCAACATCAACACAACTCTTGACGGAGGCGCCTCTGAACTCGAGGCAGAATTGGATCCATGTGTTGGAACCAAGGTTACCCCCGTTGACACTGTCACAAGAGCAGAGTTCGAAAGGTTCTGTGACAGTATCAACAACTCTTTGAATGAGTATAAACTTATCAATGAACAGAAGGAGGAGCTGATCCGCAAGGAAATTGCTTCTCTTAAGGAAGAACTGTTGAACATCTCTAACAAACATGCAGAGATAACTCAGAAATATGCCGAGGCTGAAGCACTCATAACAGAGTCTGAACGAGTCAGAGGAGAAGAGATTGCAAAGCTGACAACAGAGATAGTAGAGCTGAAAACAGTCAGAGCAGAGGAAGTCAAAAGGACTACGACAGAGCTTACAGCGCTAAAACAACTCATAACAGAGAACCACACAGCGCAGATGAACAGAACCCTTCCCATCCCTACAGTTATTCTTTCAGAATCTAACGTCAGAACCTTGACAGAGTGTGACAACCGTCAATTTCGCGTTCAGGTTAGAACTGCACTGAACATATCAGATACAGATATTATATGTCACACTGTCGAATTTTAGCAGTAAAACCGATACAGTAGGAAAAATCTAGGATTTTTGCCTAATACCCCTCAAATTAAGAAATTGTCCATACATCTCATAAAATGTCAATTAAAATCATCTTATATACATATATATATATATATATATATATATATGTTTATATATATATACCTTACAAAAATAAATACTAGCAAATTCAACTAGTATTATTATTATTAATAGCAATTAACTTAAAATGTCTAATAATTCAAATAATTAAAAGAAATAAAAATAAATTAAAAATATAAATATAAACACAATCATTTTATACAAAACCACACTCCACACACTCTCACTCTCTCTCTAAACCCCCCCCCCCCCTCTCTCTCTCCTTAAAACCCCCTCACTCTCTCATTTCCTCACCTCTTTTCTCATTCTCTCATTTTCTCTCTAGAGTTTTCTCTCTTTTCTCTCTTTTGCTCTCAACTAAACCTCCAAGGTCCAGCCCTTCTACACTCAAGAACACCAAGAACACAAGTACTTTCAAGGTAAAACTTCTTATACAACAACACTTACACTTTTCTTGTGTTAATCTTGCATTTCTTCAAAGTTTCATCTACTTCTACTCTAGTTTTACACCTTATTCTTGCTAAAACATTTCTTGGCATCCTAATGTTTGTAGATTCATCACCATAACACTTTGCATGTTATTAAAAGTGTGATGAATCCATCATCAAACCAATATTAGTGATCTAAGAATGTTTTACTTGAATGTTTTCACAAAAACTCAAAAACAACAATTTTTGAAAATGTTTTGACAAGATGATTTGTCTAAGTTCATTGCATGTGGATTGTGTAAACAAAAAGTAATATTTTTCATCTGAAAATACTGGATTTGGGTGTCAAAAATCGTGGTTAAACAAAAAGAACAAATCTTTGGAAAAACCAATAGAAATAAAGCCTTTATATAAAGAATCTTTTTCCAACAACAATCTGTCAGATTTTACCACTGACTTTGCATGGCCATATTTCCCCACAAAAATGCTCCAAATTGGGTGATTTTTCTTCTGGAATTTTCTTTTATGAGTTAAGAATCAAACCCAACTGGAATCTTTGAAAAACATTAAGTTTTCGACCTTCAAACAGTATGCACAAAAACAGTGCGCAACAGCAACGTTTTTCTGTCGCAGTTTACGTCAAGAATTATTTCATGCACTTAAACTACTCTAAAAATCATGAATCTTATGTCAAAAGTCTCCTAACACATGTAAGTACTTGGTCGTAAAATATCAGAACCTAACGATCTCTGGAAGTCATCCGAAAATTTACCGAAAGTGACTACTAATTCTGGACAGCTAACAACTATATCATATTATAGTTATATGCTATCTCTTGAACCCGTTTCATCATTCTTGTGATGAAATTGTGGAATATGTATATATACTATATGATTATGCATTTTACTATAGCTAAAAGCTAACTCTTGAACCCGTTTCATCATTCTTGTGATGAAATTGTGGAATATACCTATATATATTTACTTACTCATTTTATTTATACTCTAACATCTAACATTTCATTTTGAACCCTTTTCATCATTTTACGATGAAATTGCGGTATATATGTAACATATATAACCTAACTCCTAACTTTATATACTATACATATGACTCCTAATTATTAACCCTTTTCGTCACTTGTCATGACGAAATTGCGGTAATCTCGAATTATCATATGTAATGTTTGGATATTAACTATTAATATCGATGAACCTATAAACAACATACAAACTAAATTTCATCGAAGGCATTTTATGTTAATTTGGATAATTAAACGACATTAAGGACTAAGGTCTAGAACCTAAAATCTTACTAGTGTCCTTACACTCGTAGGATCGGCATAGGATCGCTTTACGGATCACATTACGCATCCCTTGGGAACATCTACGCTATTCACCGTGAGTCTTCATAGCCCCTTTTTATTGTTTTATACATTTTGGGGTGGAAAGCATGTTACAAACTTTATTCGATATCAACTGTTTTATTACTGAAATACTACGCATGTTTAAACGCTCTCTATGGTACGTGTGCACATGTTAAGGCTTCTGAGTTTATGCTATCATACAAAAAGTCCCCACATATTTTTACATTACCTATTTAACTCACGTGTGTGAGCCATGATAATTATGGATAACGTTATTTGGTTGACCACCCACTTACGGTAAAGTAAGTGCATAATTGTTACAATGCCATGTTAGTGATAGAACATGATGACTCGGGGCAAACTAATACAAGGTCGGGAGGTTTGGGTAATGGCTTAGCTTGCTACCTCTGAGGCATCACATTATATACCATGAGCATGCAATTCAAAACGACAAACTTTACAACCGAGTGTTGTACTACTTTCTTTGAAAGTGCGGAGCTTACCAACTTGCATTAAAAACTTTTAGTGCATACAAAACCTATGAACTCACCAACTATTTTTATAGTTGACACTCTCCTTTACATGCTTTTCAGGAAACAACAAGTAAGGATGAAATCTAGAAGGCACTACACTAGCGACATCCAACTTCGTTTTTCATCATGTCAAGACTGTTTTTACATTTGGACAATTTGTATTTCAAAGACATATGCAATTTGAAATTTTATTTGATATGATGATTGTGTGTTGTTTTCTACCTTATGCTTTTGAAACATTTAGTTGTGGCATCTCGTGTTTCCGCTTTAGCGGGGTGTGACAGAAGTGGTATCAGAGCTGAAGGTTATAGAGAATACCGGTCTTTCATTGGAAAAACCCAACTATAACCAAAAGTCCAAAACTGACATGAAAACAACTAAACCTACTACTAGTATAACTAAGTCTAGAATGGCATTAACAGACTTTAATTAAACATAGCCTGATCACCTATGTTCCATTAAGGAAGGTTAATGCGAGACTAGAAATGGTTATAGTAGGAGTATGTCGATTTTACTTACACTCTCTAGAAGCATGCTTAGTGCGTAGACATTGCATAGGGTGCGATTGGTTACTAAGTACACTTTTGCTTCAGTTTCACTATGTCATCGTCTTCACCATCTTACACTCCTAAGTCATACTCGGCCGATGTATCGGTATACGTTACGGGACGACCACAAGACAACCCGCCTAGCAACCAAGAAGAAGAAGAGGATTACAGCAGCATGGAGTCAGAACCCGAGGTGTCTAGCGAGCGAGATCCTTACGAAGGACCTAGAGTATCGCCAACCACGGTGTTACCCCGACCCACTCCAGTATTGTACAACCACAATCTGGAGGACTTCGCATCCGGCAAACGGCAAGGAAGAATGTTCCGATCCCGAGAAGAGTCACGCTAACAACCCCTCGTCCGGAGGCACCGGAACCATCAAGAGTGGTCCCCGGCGTGCAAATTGGATGCATGACCGAACTAGCCATGGCAAGGGATCAACACATTAGGGCCATGACAACCGAGTTGCATGGGTGTCAAGTTAGAGTAACCCATCAAGCTCAAGTCTTAACGGAACTAGTAGAACTAACGCACCAACTAGCTGTCGTATCTACTCAAGCTCGGGATGGTGCAAAAATGGCTAAGGAAATGGCATCAAGGGCTCAAGCGACAAGCTTGATGGTAGGAATGGTGTTGTTGCTGTTGATGTTCTTGCTTGTGCTCGGGGCATATTTGGGGTAGTACGGATGGGTCATGGCATGGGAAAGGATCTTTTAAGAACTGTCTTGTATTATTTTTCTTTTTAATTCATGTGTTTCTAAGTTGTACTTCCGTTTAAAATGATACCGGTGTATGATAAACACCGGAAATTTTGTAAACCTCGGCAATTAATGAAAACCCTTTGGGAAGTTTTTAGTCAACCTGCCTATTTACTTTATACTTTACTTTATTGTTCAAATATTTGAATGAAAATTTGTTAATCTTAAACCTTTGGAAAAATATGAGTTCAAAATTTTGTACAAATTTTAACCAAAGCAATTTTTGAAAATGTGATTTAGAACCATGCCTCCAAGAAGAGCGACAAACCACACGGAAGATATCCCCGTAAACCAAACGTCCGACATAGCACAAATCATCGCACAACGCATCCAAGAAGCCATACCCAACATCGTCACACAAGTAACTGCTGGCATCAATACGATCCCTAGGAATGAGGGAGGTAGTGGCGGAAACCCGGGTAGTGGCAATACCGGATGTAATTACAAGTCCTTCATGTCTTGTAAGCCTAAGGAATTCTACGGAAAGGAAGGCGTAGTGGGATTGCTTTCATGGATTGATAGCATGGAGTCGGTACTCCATATTAACAAATGTTCGGAGGACCACAAGGTGGAATATGCTACATGTCAACTCCAAGGTAGGGCGCTAACATGGTGGAATATCCAGGTTCAAACCCGTGGAAGGGAAGATGCGTACAAACTCACATGGGAGGAGTTCAAGAAGTTGCTCATTGAGGAGCACTGCCCTAAAAGTGAAATTCAAAAGCTGGAGGTTGAATTCTGGAACCATGCTATGATTGGAGCTGACATAGATCGTTACACAGCTCGTTTTCATGAACTTGCAAAACTGGTACCTCACATGGTCACTCCTGAGAGTAAGAGAATCGACCGATACTTATGGGGATTAGCATCGGAGATCCGAGGAATGGTTACCTCGGCAAAACTGAACACCATCCAAGAGGTTGTAGCTATGGCAACTACTTTAACAAACGATGTTGTAAGAGCAGGAACCCTGACATCGGGAGGCGCTAGCAACAAGAGGAAGCCAGAACATCAATCAGGAAAGAAGTCTTTTGGTAGTGGAAGCAAGGATAGGAGCGTTGCGAGAAACTTCGGAGTAAGGACACAGGAACCAGGGCAATACAAGGGTTCACTCCATAAATGCAACAAGTGCAGCCATCATCATGAAGGAGCCTGCGTCATTTGTGACAATTGTAAACGGCCAGGTCATCTCACCAGGTTCTGTAAAAGTGAAAGAGGGTCCAACGAAGGGAGAAGGGCATGTTTTGAGTGCGGAAGTCCGGATCACTACCGGAATACGTGCCCGAGGTTTGGTAGGAGACCAAACAATAACAACAATGGAAATCAGGCGGGACAAGCCAACCAGGGGAATCAAGGAGGTCAGGATCGAGGACGGGCATTTGTCATTGGAGCTGACGAAGCGCGTCGCGACCCTAAGGTGGTGACAGGTACGTTTCTCCTAAACAACCACTATGCATCAGTATTGTTTGACACTGGGGCGGATAGAAGTTTTGTATCATTGGAGTTTAGACCACTAATTAGATTGGAATCTAAGAAGATGTCGGAGGCCTATATTATTGAAGTTGCTAACGGTCATAAATTTGAGGCTAAGGACGTAATTTTAGATTGTACCTTGAATCTAGCTGATAAATTGTTTAGCGTTGATCTTATTCCTATCGAGTTGGGGAGTTTTGACATAGTTATAGGCATGGATTGGTTATCCAAGAATCGAGCGGAGATTTGTTGTTTTGATAAGTCGGTTAGAATACCGTTGCAAGACGGAAAAACCCTCGTGATACATGGACACAAGGATGGAAGAAGCCTAGAGATGGTGTCAAGTATTAAGGTTCAAAAGTATTTGAGGAAGAAGTGCGTTGCATTTTTGGCACTCATAGTTGAGAAGAAGTCCGGGGAAAGGCGAATCCAAGACATTCCCGTGGTAAAAGATCACCCGGAAGTGTTCCCCGACGATTTGCCTGGACTGCCCCCATTTAGACAAGTTGAATTCCAAATTGACCTTATACCTGGAGCGGCACTGGTAGCTAAAGCACCGTACCGCTTAGCACCTGCTGAAATGCAAGAGTTGTCAAGTCAACTCCAGGAACTGTTCGACAAAGAATTTATTAGGCCAAGTTCTTCACCTTGGGGAGCTCCAGTCCTGTTCGTCAAGAAAAAGGATGGATCGTTGCGGATGTGCATCGACTATAGGGAATTGGACAAGTTGACAATCAAGAATCGATATCCTCTTCCTCGAATAGATGATTTATTCGACCAGTTGCAAGGTGCAACATATTTCTCAAAGTTGATCTTCGATCAGGTTATCACCAGTTAAGAGTCCGTGAAGAGGACATTCCTAAGACAACTTTTAGGACACGTTATGGACACTACGAGTTTTTGGTTATGCCTTTCGGTTTAACCAATGCACCCGCTGTGTTCATGGATTTAATGAATAGGGTATGCAGACCATACCTCGACAAGTTTGTGATCGTGTTTATAGATGACATTTTGATATACTCTCGAAGTAAAGAAGATCACGAGCAACATTTAAGAGTAATTCTAGAACTTCTTAAGAAACAGAAACTGTACGCCAAATTCTCTAAGTGCGAATTTTGGATTAGAGAAGTACACTTTCTAGGTCACGTGATTGGAGAAAAAGGAATTCACGTAGATCCGGTTAAGGTGGAAGCTGTTAAGAAATGGGAAGCTCCCAAGACACCGACAGAAATTCGTCAATTTCTGGGTTTGGTAGGTTATTATAGGCGATTTATCGAGAACTTCTCAAAAATTGCTAAACCACTCACAACTCTGACCCAAAAGGATAGTAAATTCATTTGGGGAGAACCACAAGAAAAGGCGTTCCAGCTATTGAAGAAAAAGTTGTGCAATGCACCAATTCTGGCGTTACCGGAAGGAACAGATAATTTTGTGGTGTATTGTGACGCATCGCATCAAGGTTTAGGTTGTGTATTGATGCAAAAGGACAAAGTTATAGCATATGCCTCGCGGCAACTGAAAGTCCATGAAAAGAACTATACCACGCACGATTTGGAGCTCGGAGCTGTGGTATTTGCCTTGAAGATTTGGAGACATTATTTGTACGGCACTAAGTGCACCATATTCACCGATCATAAGAGTCTTCAGCACATTCTAGACCAAAAAATGCTAAACATGAGGCAAAGAAGGTGGGTGGAACTACTCAGTGATTACGATTGTGATATTCGTTATCATCCAGGTAAGGACAATGTAGTGGCTGATGCCCTGAGTAGGAAGGAAAGGACAAAACCTTCACGTGTACGAGCCATGGGAGCGCTTGTACAAACAAGTTTAAAGACTCGAATTCTTAAAGCACAAACCAAAGCAATGAGAACGGAAAACTTAAAGGACGAAACCCTTCACGGCATAGAAAACAGATTGGAAACTAAGGCTGATGGAGTACGTTATTTCAAGGATAGAGTTTGGATTCCAAAAGCTAACAACGTACGGGAGACAATCCTGAATGAAGCCCACAAGTCACGATATTCAGTTCATCCTGGTGCGGATAAGTTGTATAAGGATTTAAGGGAATATTATTGGTGGCCAGGAATGAAGAAGGATATTGCCCTATACGTAGGAAATGTGTAACTTGCTCAAAAGACAAGGCTGTATATCATAAACCATCTGGTTTGCTTCAACAACCAGAGATTCCCCAGTGGAAATGGGAACAAATAACCATGGATTTCATAACCAAATTGCCGAGAACTGCCCGGGGGCACGACTCGATTTGGGTTATAGTAGATCGGTTCACGAAATCTGCACATTTTCTACCGATTCGAGAAGACTACAAGATGGAAAAGCTAGCTCAGATATATATCAAGGAAATTGTTACGCGACATGGAGTCCCGGTTTCAATCATATCAGACAGAGATAGCCGTTTCACATCTCAGTTTTGGCAGTCACTTCAAAGAGCATTGGGGACACAATTGAATTTGAGCACCGCCTATCATCCCCAAACAGACGGCCAAAGCGAGCGAATAATTCAAACATTGGAGGACATGCTTCGAGCATGTGTAATAGATTTCGGAGGAAGTTGGGATAACCACTTACCGTTAGTCGAGTTTTCCTACAACAATAGCTATCACACCAGTATCAAGTGTGCACCATATGAAGCACTCTATGGGCGCAAATGTCGATCACCTCTTTGTTGGTTGGAGATTGGAGATAGACGGTTGTCTAGTCCAGACATTGTACAAGAAACCACCGACAAAATTGCAATCATCAGGGATAGACTTAAAGCAGCTCAAGATCATCAAAAGAGCTATGCGAACAATCGTAGGAAACCGTTAGAGTTTCAAATTGACGATAGAGTCTTTCTAAAAGTATCCCCTTGGAAGGGAACTGTCCGATTCGGAAAACGAGGAAAGTTAAGCCCTCGGTACATTGGACCATTTAAAATCACCGAAAGAATTGGACCAGTAGCGTACAGGCTGGAATTGCCAAAGGAACTAAGTGCTATTCACAACACCTTTCATGTGTCCAACTTGAAAAAGTGTCTAGCCAACGAGGAAATAACCGTGCCTTTGGAAGAAGTCCAAATCAATGACAAACTGCACATTGTAGAAAAACCAATCGAAATATGTGAAATCCCAAATCTAGCAATATGTAAAGAACAAATGTAGAGAGAATTTAGAAAGCAAACTTGTCATCCATATATTGATCTCTAAAGTACAAATGACAAAATGCTCAAGAGGTTCCTAAAGGGATCTAGATTCCTTTTAACTAAGAACTAGACATGCCTATTTATACCCATAACATACAAGGTATAAAGGCATTAGCAACTAATACAGTACATTGACTTTACAGTAAATCTTGAATACAATAATGCTCTAACAAAATACTTGACCGACAGGTCAAACGTCTTAAGCGAAGCAAGATTCCAATAGTGAAAGTTCACTGGAACACAAGGCGTGGGCCTGAGTACACATGGGAACGAGAGGATTACATGAAACACAAGTATCCTCACTTATTTGCTAAACAACCGGTTACAGGCGAAAGTTCTTGAATTTCGGGACGAAATTCTTTTAACCGGGGGAGACTGTGACAACCGTCAATTTCGCGTTCAGGTTAGAACTGCACTGAACATATCAGATACAGATATTATATGTCACACTGTCGAATTTTAGCAGTAAAACCGATACAGTAGGAAAAATCTAGGATTTTTGCGTAATACCCCTCAAATTAAGAAATTATCCATACATCTCATAAAATGCCAACTAAAAACATCTTATATATATATATATGTTTATATATATATACCTTACAAAAATAAATACTAGCAAATTCAACTAGTATTATTATTATTATTAATAGCAATTAACTTAAAATGTCTAATAATTCAAATAACTAAAAGAAATAAAAATAAATTAAAAATAAAAATATAAACACAATCATTTTATACAAAACCACACTCCACACACTCTCACTCTCTCTCTCTAACCCCCCCCCCCCCCCCTCTCTCTCCTTAAAACCCCCTCACTCTCTCATTTCCTCACCTCTTTTCTCATTCTCTCATTTTCTCTCTAGAGTTTTCTCTCTTTTCTCTCTTTTCTCTCTTTTGCTCTCAACTAAACCACCAAGGTCCAGCCCTTCTACACTCAAGAACACCAAGAACACAAGTACTTTCAAGGTAAAACTTCTTATACAACAACACTTACACTTTTCTTGTGTTAATCTTGCATTTCTTCAAAGTTTCATCTACTTCTACTTTAGTTTTACACCTTATTCTTGCTAAAACATTTCTTGACATCCTAATATTTGTAGATTCATCACCATAACACTTTGCATGTTATTAAAAGTGTGATGAATCCATCATCAAACCAATATTAGTGATCTAAGAATGTTTTACTTGAATGTTTTCACAAAAACTCAAAAACAACAATTTTTGAAAATGTTTTGACAAGATGATTTGTCTAAGTTCATTGCATGTGGATTGTGTAAACAAAAAGTAATGTTTTTCATCTGAAAATACTGGATTTGGGTGTCAAAAATCGTGGTTAAACAAAAAGAACAAATCTTTGGAAGAACCAATAGAAATAAAGCCTTTATATAAAGAATCTTTTTCCAACAACAATCTGTCAGATTTTACCACTGACTTTGCATGGCCATATCTCCCCACAAAAATGCTCCAAATGGGGTGATTTTTCTTCTGGAATTTTCTTTTATGAGTTAAGAATCAAACCCAACTGGAATCTTTGAAAAACATTAAGTTTTCGACCTTCAAACAGTATGCACAAAAACAGTGTGCAACAGCAACGTTTTTCTGTCGCAGTTTACGTCAAGAATTATTTCATGCACTTAAACTACTCTAAAAATCATGAATCTTATGTCAAAAGTCTCCTAACACATGGAAGTACTTGGTCGTAAAATATCAGAACCTAACGATCTCTGGAAGTCATCCAAAATTTTACCGAAAGTGACTACTAATTATGGACAGCTAACAACTATATCATATTATAGCTATATGCTATCTCTTGAACCCGTTTCATCATTCTTGTGATGAAATTGTGGAATATGTATATATACTATATGATTATGCATTTTACTATAGCTAAAAGCTAACTCTTGAACCCGTTTCATCATTCTTGTGATGAAATTGTGGAATGTACCTATATATATTTACTTACTCATTTTATTTATACTCTAACATCTAACATTTCATTTTGAACCATTTTCATCATTTTACGATGAAATTGCGGTATATATGTAACATATATAACCTAACTCCTAACTTTATATACTATACATATGACTCCTAATTATTAACCCTTTTCGTCACTTGTCATGACGAAATTGCGGTAATCTCGAATTATCATATGTAATGTTTGGATATTAACTATTAATATCGATGAACCTATAAACAACATACAAACTAAATTTCATCGAAGGCATTTTATGTTGATTTGGATAATTAAACGACATTAAGGACTAAGGTCTAGAACCTAGAATCTTACTAGTGTCCTTACACTCATAGGATCGGCATAGGATCGCTTTACGGATCACATTACGCATCCCTTGGGAACATCTACGCTATTCACCGTGAGTCTTCATAGCCCCTTTTTACTGTTTTATACATTTTGGGGTGGAAAGCATGTTACAAACTTTATTCGATATCAATTGTTTTATTACTGAAATACTACGCATGTTTAAACGCTCTCTATGGTACGTGTGCACATGTTAAGGCTTCTGAGTTTATGCTATCATACAAAAAGTCCCCACATATTTTTACATTACCTATTTAACTCACGTGTGTGAGCCATGATAATTATGGATAACGTTATTTGGTTGACCACCCACTTACGGTAAAGTAAGTGCATAATTGTTACAATGCCATGTTAGTGATAGAACATGATGACTCGGGGCAAACTAATACAAGGTCGGGAGGTTTGGGTAATGGTTTAGCTTGCTACCTCTGAGGCATCACATTATATACCATGAGCATGCAATTCAAAACGACAAACTTTACAATCGAGTGTTGTACTACTTTCTTTGAAAGTGCGGAAATTACCAACTTGCATTAAAAACTTTTAGTGCATACAAAACCTATGAACTCACCAACTATTTTTATAGTTGACACTCTCCTTTACATGCTTTTCAGGAAACAACAAGTAAGGATGAAATCTAGAAGGCACTACACTAGCGACATCCAACTTCGTTTTTCATCATGTCAAGACTGTTTTTACATTTGGACAATTTGTATTTCAAAGACATATGCAATTTGAAATTTTATTTGATATGATGATTGTGTGTTGTCTTCTACCTTATGCTTTTGAAACATTTAGCTGTGACGTCCCGTGTTTCCGCTTTAGCGGGGTGTGACACAGAGATAATTACCAACTCTGTGAAGGAATCCATAAAAGAAGCAACCACCTCATCTGCTACTCCACTCAACATCTCCAGCCCTAACCCAAATGACCTACCCATGACTGTTGGCCAAATGGGAGACTTCAGAAAATCAATTCTTAGCCGAATGATGATGATTTCATCAAAATTTGTGATGAAAGCTAAGGCGACAGAACAACATGTGCAAACATCTCTTGATAAACACAAAGTCAACTTTGGGTCTCAAGTAGAAGAGATCAGAAGTGCTGCAACAGAGGTAGAGGATGTAATGACGAATGCAGCCTCAAATTTACTAACATTATTTTACAGGCTACCTCTACATCGAAAAGACCTGCAGAAGAAGCACCTACAGAAGAACCTTCAAGCAAGAGACACAAAGCTGATCTAGGATTTGTTGTTCCGCCCTCACCAGCAGCTCGAATTGACGATTCTGGCGATGATGATGATTTTGAAGATGCTCAAGAAGGTCAATCAGACGATCAATTGGGTGAGTCCTCAGAACAACAAAAGGGGGAGAAGGAGAAGGAGAAGGAGAAAGAGAAGGAGAAAGAGAGGGAGAAAGAAAAGGAGAAAGAGGAAGAAAAAGAGAAAGAGGTTGAAAAAGACAGAGAAGCCAAGGGTAAAGGGAAAGTCACAGAAGCAACTGAGGCAGAGGCTATAGAAGGAGAAAAGGGGATAACAGAGGAATTCATGCCAGATATGACTGAGGTGGCATTTGACTACATGTTCAAGGACAGGGTCTTCAAACCAATAGAAGAGTCAACACAAGAACCACCAGAGATCATCTGCCTAGATACCCCTCCTACATCTCCAAGAAAAGAACCAGAGAGGACAGACCCATCCTCTGCTAAAGGACAATCAAGTCAAGCCCAACCTCAAGCTACTCAAAAATCTGCTCACATCGACATTCTTATGGCAGACCCCCACGATGACCCAAACCCAATAATACCATAACAGAACCCAGAAACCTCTACCCATCATACCGAAAAACCTGCCTTAGAAACGGTATTTGCATTTCTATATACTGACAGAGACATCATCCCCGTAAATGTCGTACCCATTAACCCATACCTTAACCCAATCAGAATAAACACCATTTCTGATGCAAGGCTAAAGTTCATCCAAACCAAGTCAAATCTGAACAGAGCCATCAACATAAACTTCGGTATCCGCAGAATCCTGGACATCAAGCACAAGAAGTTTCAACATGACAGAGTCACATACCATGAGTATACTGTGGAATCAACAGAAGGCAGAAATGAAATCTTCAATGACAATGATCTCGTCCTTCTGAACCCATACGACCTGATCACACTTCACGTATATTGCTTGAACTTCTCAGAAATATACACGTCGGCCAGAACTACGCTACCAGAAGTCAGATTCGCTATGCAAGAGCACATCAATCTCAGAATACAGACTGATTATCAGCTAGGCATAGAGTTTGAAGTAGAGAAACTAGCGATTGCACCACCAAATGAAAACCTTGAGGGTTATGGCCATCATAGAACTGGAACCGTAGTAGAAGATCCTCCAGTCTTTGTCTGCCGACAGAAGGGCACAAAGAAGGCCATCAGAGCAGCTGAAGCCCACAAGTACTCGAGTGAGTCGCTAGTATATCTCAAGAACATAATCCAAGATCTCCCAAGAAGCAAGGGTCCAGAAGAACAGCAGAAACTCTTCGTCGACCAGATTGATCTGATGCTGGACTTCCGTATTCTAATCAGAAGATTCGACAGAATTCTTAGGGGAGATAACTATGCATAAATGTACTATTTCTTACCATGCATTGTAATATGTTAGAAGAATAGTACAAAGGCTAACAGAGGTAAATATTCTTTGTTCTTTTTGTTTACATCTCTGTTTCAAATTTTTATTTTCAATACTTAGGGGGGGATTGTTAGCCCCAAGTATCTGTAATGTAAAAGTATTGAAAATATTATCAAGTCAGAAGACCATCAGAGATGCAGCAGAAGACTTAGAAGAAAAAGCTTCAAGAAGATCAACAGAACTCAACAGAGTTCTGGTAGAACCAACAGAGCTCAACAGAGCTCTGTCAGAAGATCAACAGAAGAACTGTTCACAACCCGAAGACCAACAGAGCTCTGGTCTATGAGCTCTGTTGTAGTGAAGACCTCTGTGTTGCCTAAGTCTCGTAAGAAATCCCAAGTGTTAGACAAGTGTCCATACTTTCCACGTATGCCCTAAAATTAGGAGACACGCTTTCCACGTGTCATTCTAGGGTACGATAGTACACTGTCTACACTTTATCAGGGCTATAAATAGAGAGGTAGTGGAACAAACAACTGTAAGCTTTGGGAAGAATAGTTTTCCACAATTGTTTAAGCACACACTGCAGTAATCCCGAGCACTACCTCCGTACGATATTATTCCCTGTGAGATTTCAGGATACACCATTGATCTTGTTCTTGGTGTTATTCATTATCAATATACGAGCAGCGTTTCTTATTTGATCTTATTATCATTATCCTGTTCTATATTTGATTCTCACTATTACAATATCATTTACACAATCACTCACTTTAATGGCTTTATATTTAAATGCTTCCGCTGTCTATGTTACTACCATTAATGTGATACAACGTGAATCTGGGAACCTACAGAATATTCTATGGGGTTTGGTCATCTTCATCCAAGTCAGAAGAGATTCTGAAGTCTGGTGCTTCTGGTGAATGATGAGATAGGGCTTATGCGGTCCATCCAGAAGGGTCTAAAGAGTGTGCAATCCCGGGTTGTTGGAGGAAGGCAGAAAAGTCACCTTGATCGTCTGCATAATTAATAGGGGTTGGGGATTGCAGAGGTTGCTCTTGGGCTTCTTCTGCTGTTTCTCCTTCCTCTGTGATGGTTTGCATAGGAGTGTGAGGCTTCTTGGATTTCTTCGTGCTCCTCCTTTTCTTTGGTTTGGGGGCACCCTCCTCAGAAGACTTGTGTTTTCTTTTCTTCTTCTTTTCTTTTGGAGGAGGAGGTGCAGAGGATCCGACTTCTATTGCATGAGGAGGGGACAGTTGTGTTTGGTCAGTACTGGTAGAGGTGCCCTCTGCCGTTTTCTTTTTCTTGTGGGCCTTCTTCTTTTTCTTTGCAGAGGGTTTGCTTTTTGGAGCAGGGGAGAGTACTGTGTTTCTCAGAGTATGAAACTTCTCTTATACTTGTTCATGCTTAGCCAAGGCCACTCCCCATCCTTTGTCAGACAACCTATTGTTATATCTGAAGTTTTGTCAAAAGTTACAAGTGTTGGATCTGGATAGAAGACTCAGAGTTCTGAGTAAGAAGACTCAGAAGCTCTGGCTGAGAAGTCTTGAAAAGATTACAAGTGTGAAAGTCTGAACAGAAGGATCAGAGTTCTGAGTAGGAGACTCAGAACCTCTGAAGATGAAGTTGGAAAACGTCCAAGTGCTTGAAGGAAGTTCTGATGTGCTTAGTCAGAAGAATGTTCAGAAGTTCTGAACAACATGTTCAGAACTTATGACATGATATTTTCCTTTATATTCTGTTAGTTAAATAGGACACGTGTAATAGTTCTATTAGTCTTTCAGTTATATGTACTGTAGCTTTAGCATTTCCTTACAGTATATATAGAAGTTAGCACTGATAAGCTAACTAACTTTCCCGCATAACTTTGTATTCACTTTTGTAATCTTAGAGAGATTCTCTCTCTAGATCTGTAATCTGTTCCTGATTGAATACAAGTTTGTTTGATCCAATTCTCTATCATTTACTATTTGATTGTTCATATTTGATTGTAAGATTGAATCCTGGACTTACAATTGGTATCAGAGCTAATCAGCAAACAAATTTGTTCAAGATCGTGATTGTGAAGGTTCCTGATCGTGTTCTTGAAGATTTCTTGATCAATTCGTAAATTGATTCCGCTGCTACTCGAAATTCTTGAATTCTTAGTAATTCTTGAATTCGTTCTGTATTGATTAAAGAAATTTGAATTTGTCTTTCTGTTGAATCGATTCAATTCAATTTTACAAATCATGTATTCGAAAGAATTTCTCTCTATGGGATCTGAAACGAAGCCACCTGTTCTTATTCCGGAAGAATATCAGCAATGGAAGATTCGTATGATTCAATTCTTGGATAACATTGATGAGAACTTGATGATTTCTATTCTCGAAGGTCCAATTGAAGTCTACGTGGATGTTGCTGCTACACCTGCAACTGATACTACTCCAGAGATTCCTGCTACCAGGGTGAAGAAGAATTTCTCACAATATACAGAAGCTCATAAACAGAGACATGCAATAGACAAAAGAGCTATTACTTTGATGACTTTGGCAGTTCCTAATGAGGTTTTCAATAGAATTGACAGTGGAACATCTGCAAAGGAAATGTGGGATGAACTAGAAAAGCAGATGTTGGGAACACTCAAATCAATTCAAGCAAAGTTGAATCAAAGCATCAATGCTTATGAAAGATTCAAAGCAAAGGAGTCAGAAAGTTTAACCCAAACTTACAGTAAATTTTGCACAATATTGAATGACCTTAGGAGGAATGGGCTGAAGAAGACTAAGTCTGAGATAAACTACAAGTTTCTAAATAGTCTTAATTCAGAGTGGTCGTCTTTTGCAATTAGTCTTCAGATGAACAAGGATATGTGTGACGGAGATCTAAATGATATATTTTGTGTTCTGAATCAACATGAGGATTCTGTTAAGCAAGTGGTTGAGGAAAAGAAAAGTGTTTCTGATCAATTAGCTTTGCTTTCAAAATCCAAAGTCACCAAATCATCCAAGAAATCTGGGTTTTTGTCTGAAATTCCAAAGATAGAGGAAGAGTCTGCTGAGGAAGAGGAATCTAATGAAGATGCTGATATCAAGCTGATTGCTGAGAAACTGGCCTTATTGACCAATACTTTCAATAAGAGATATGGGAAGAATAAGTTTCAGGGCAAATACAGAAGAGAACAGGGGAGTTCAGAAGAGAAATACAAGAAGAAGGAAGATAGAGAAGAAAGTAAGAATGAGAAGAAAGAGGAGAAGGAAGAAAGAAAAGAAAAAGATCTTTGTTTCAAGTGTGGAAAACCTGGACATTTTGCCAGAGATTGCAGAGTGAAAGTAGTTAAAGATTATGAGTACTATACAAAGAAGGCTCAACTGGCTAAAACCAAAGATAGTGGAATTGCAATGTTAGCATAACAAGAGAACTGGCTATACTATTCTTCTGATGAGGAAGATTGCATTCATTTTTCTCAGATGCAAAGCTATATGGCTAAGTTGAAGAATGAAGATGATTTTGTCTATGAGGACGCAGGTTCTGAATCTTCAACTGAGGTACATTCTGCCCTTGAAATTGATTTAATGACTCAGATTGGTAATATGAATGCTGAATTTGTTAAACTCATAAAACAGATAAAAGGTGAAAGGATTCTGGTTAACAGATTCAGAACATAAAAAGAAATAATTAAAGAACAGTTTGAAGAATCTGAAGCTGAGAAACAAAAAGTTAGAAATGAGAATTCTGATCTTTTGAAAAAGATTTCTGAATTGAAAAGTGAACTTACAGAAGTTAAAGATGGAAAGGGTGATTTACAAATTAAGTTTGATATGTTATTTGAGGAAAGAAAGAATTTGTACACAAAAATCAAAGAGTTGGAAGACTTTAATTTGAAAAGAGGTCAAACTCAACAAACCTCGAATCTTCTCACAAACAATGTTAAAGACACAAGATTTTATAATCCAAAAATGGGATTAGGTTTGGAGGAAAATGTGGTTTAGAAAAGAGCACCAACAAATCTTTATGATTTTGATAAACTACAAGTTCCTAAAACACAAATCCCAGAAATTGTTGAAGTTTTTATGAGACCTGCAAGTTCTATAACAAGTTCAGATAGTTTGCAAAAATCAAGTCCTGTAAAAGCAAAGGAAACAATTTCTGAATCAAAATTTGAGAAATCAGAAGTTTCAGATGACAAGGTTAAACAAAGAAATTTCTAAACCAACAGAAAAGAAACCAAAATATAATGATGCTAAATTCAAATATGACTCTCTGAATGTCAGTTACAAAAATAAACAACCAAGTTTTTCATATTCTGACATTGAAAGTATATTTGATGCAAGTAAGGTTTCTGAAACAGTCAGTCAGAAGTCTGAGTCTTCTAGTAAGAATTCTGACTCCATTAGTCAGAACTCTGAGTCTGAAGGTCAGAATTCTGAGTCAATTGAAAAATTCTCAATCTAATTCAGAAGGTTTCTTAGAACTTGAAAAGAGGTTTAAACTTGTTAGTCAAGAACTTGAGGACTTAAGGAAAACTTTTGATGAGCTTGAAAATGATTACTGTGATGTAGATTTTAAACTGGACCAAGTTTTAAAGGAAAACAACACTTATGTTCAGAAAATAACAGAGCTTGAGAAGTTTAAGGCTGAGTATGATCTTTTCAAGATTAATGATTTAAAAGAAAATAAGAAATTCTTTAATGAATCAAGTACATTTGAGAATGGTGAATCATCCAGATCATCTACTAATTCTGAGAAGTTGAATGTTTCAGAAAAAGAGGAAAACAAAAGGAAAGATGATCTGAAAAGAGTTTCTGAGGAGATTGAGATGAATACTACTGTTGAACCTAAAGTCAATAGTTCTTGTATTAAATGCAAATGTAATCTGAATACCAGCAATAAAAGTGAAAAGACTTATGTTTCAGATTTATTATCTCTTGCAAGAAAGAATCTCAAATGTGTTCAATGTGGCAGTCATTCATTTCAATCATCACAGAAAAGTCAAATTATAATAACATATGTTTCTTATATAAACAAAGCAACTCAGAATTCAAAAAGAAAGATTGTTTCTGTTCCTCAAACTCAGATTAAAGGGAAGAAGATTGAAAACATTTCTCAATCTAAAGAAAAAGGAAAGAAGAATGAAAACATGTTTCAAACTAAAGAAAAGAAGACTGAAAATGTCTCTCAGTCTCAACCTAAAGTTTTCAAGAACAAAATAAACAACTTTGTGAACAGAAAATGTTCTCACTTCATAAAAGTACAAGGAAAGTGGTTCTTAAAAGAAGATTTTGAATGGAAAGTCAAAGGAACTTTTGTTAAATCAGATACCAAAGCTAACAAAGATGGACCCGTTCCAAAATGGGTACCTAAATCAAACTGATTGTTTTTGCAGGGCTGTCATGTGTGGTTTTTAGATTCTGGAGCATCAAGACACATGACAGGTCATAAGTCTTCTCTGTCAAATTTCACAAAAAAGGCTGGAGGAGCAGTAAACTTTGGTAACAATAGTAAAGGACAGGTTAGAGGTTATGGGGATTTAACAAAGGGAGATCTGACTATTCAGAAGGTTTTCTATGTGGAAGGCTTACAACATAATTTGTTCAGTATAAGTCAGTTTTTGGATAGTGTTTGCCAAATCAAGTTCAGTATAACAGGTTGTTTAATTCTAACTGAGAAAGATATAAAGGTGTTTTGGGCCAAAAGACATATGGACTTATTTGTGGTTAACTTTTCAAAGATTCAAGCTTTAACTCCATTATGTCTATTGTCAAATGTTGTGGCAAATGAATGTTGGCTCTGGCACAGAAGATGTTCTCATTTGAATTTTAAGGATCTGAACAATCTGGTTAGCAAACATCTAGTTAAAGGGTTACCAAAGATCAAGTTTGAGAAGGAATCATTATGTTCAGCATGTGAAATGGGCAAAATGAAGAAAAGTTCTCATAAGATGAAAATGGATTCTTCATGCTTGTGACCATTAGAAATGATTCACACAGATATATGTGGTCCAATTTCAGTTCAATCAATGGGAGGAAAGAAATATATACTTGTCATTGTGGATGAATATTCAAGATACACATGGGTTGAATTCTTAAGAGCAAAGTCAGAAGCTGCTATAACACTGATTAATTTCATCAAAAGAATTCAAGTATTCTTACAACTTCCAGTCCAGAAAATCAGAAGTGACAATGGAACAGAGTTCAGAAATGAGACTCTTCAGAACTTTTTACAAAGCTCTGGGATTTCTCATAACTTTTCAGCTGTCAAAACTCCTCAACAAAATGGTGTTGTTGAAAGGAAGAACAGAACTCTAGTTGAAGCTGCAAGAACCATGTTGGCTTATTCAAATCTTCCAACCTTCCTATGGGCTGAAGCAATAGCCACTGCTTGTTTTACACAGAACAGAACTTTGATTAATAAAAGATTGAATAAAACTGCTTATGAACTGATAAACAAAAGAAAACCACGAATTAAATTCTTTCATGTTTTTGGTAGCAGATGCTATGTTCTCAAAGACAGAGAAAATCTTGGTAAATTTGATAAAAAGGCAGATGAAGGATACTTTGTTGGTTACTCACTAACTTCCAAAGCATTCAAACTCTACAACAGAAGAACCAAGAGGATAATGGAAAGCATTAATGTGACATTTGATGAGTCAAGAATGAAGACTTCTGAACAGAACAGTTCAGAACTCAAACAGGATAAGACAAAAATGACTTCTGAAACAGCTTCTAATCCTAACTGTTCAGAACTCAATTTATTGTTTAAGGATGCATTTCTGGAACTAACTTCTGAATCTTATGCAGATTTTGAGAATCCAAAAATGATTCAAGAAATAAAGAAGACAACTTCAGAAGTGGTTCAAACAACTGTAATTTCTGATACTGGTCCATCTGAGGAATGTCCAACTTTGATCAATACAAGTGATGAAACTCCTGAGCCTAGTACTCAGAATTCTGGACAAGGAACTCAGAATTCTGAACAAGACAATCAGAATTCTGAACAAGATAATCAGACTTCTGGTCCAGAGACTCAGAACTCTGAGCACGTCAATCAGAATTCTGACTCTACTACTCAGAATCCAAACTTGGATGTTTCACCTCAACGAGTACCAGAACAAGGGGACAGTTCAAAATTACAAGCTATTATAGATGAGAATGATACAAACAACAGTTTTTCAGAGATTGATGTGCTTCCTAGTTCAAACAAATGGACAAAAAACCATCCTATTCAACAAGTGACAGGAGATCCATCAGTGGGAATACAGACTAGATCAGCAACAGCAAATGAAGCAATGTTTGCAGGATTTTTAAGTGTGATTGAACCTAAGAAAGCCAATGAAGCCCTATAGGATTCAGATTGGATTTTAGCAATGCAAGATGAATTGCTACAGTTTGAAGGAAACAAAGTCTGGAGACTTGTTCCAAAACCTGAAGGAAAATCTGTTATTGGAACAAAATGGGTATTCAGAAACAAGAAAGACGAGTCAGGTGTTGTAGTCAGAAATAAGGCTTGATTGTTTGCAAAGGGATATTCTCAACAAGAAGGAATAGATTATGATGAGACATTTGCACCTGGGGCAAGAATAGAAGCAATCAGAACTGTCTTGGCATATGCTGCACATAAAAACTTCAAAGTATACCAAATGGATGTCAAATCAGCTTTTCTGAATGGTATACTTAATGAAGAGGTTTATGTCTACCAACCAGAAAGTTTTGTTGATCCTGAATTCCCAGATCATGTTTATGTTTTAGATAAAGCATTATATGGTCTAAAACAAGCACCAAGAGCCTGGTATGACACTCTAACTCAACATTTATTAAACTCTGGCTTCAAGAAAGGTAAAATTGACACTACTCTGTTTCTAAAGAAAAAAGGTGATGATTTGATCTTAATTCAGATATATGTAGATGATATCATATTTGGTTCTACAAGTGCAGAATTATGTACTGAATTCTCAAAACTCATGGAATCAGAATTTGAAATGAGCATGATGGGAGAATTGAACTTTTTCCTTGGTCTTCAAGTAAAACAATTGTCAAATGGAATTTTCATAAATCAAGGAAAATATGTAAAAGATATTTTGAAAAAGTTTAAGATGTCTGGTTGTGCTTCTATGAGAACACCAATTGCAACAAATATCAAGTTAGATGCTGATCTCTCTGGAGTCTCAATAGATAACAAGTTGTATAGAGGCATAATTGGTTCTCTGCTTTATCTGACTGCAAGTAGGCCAGATATCATGTTTGCTACATGTTTCTGTGCTAGATTTCAATCTAATCCAAAAGAATCCCATTTGCTTGCTGTTAAAAGGATCTTAAGATATCTTAAAGGTTCACCTGATTTGGGCCTTTGGTATCCAAAAGAAACTGACTTTAAACTGACTGCTTTTACTGATGCTGATCATGCAGGAAGTAGATTGGACAGGAAAAGTACTTCTGGAGCTTGTCACTTTCTAGGAGATAAGATAGTGAGTTGGGCTTCAAAGAAGCAAAACTGTGTATCCACATCCACTGCTGAAGCAGAGTATGTAGCTGCTGCTGCATGTTGTTCTCAAACCTTGTGGATGAGAACACAACTTATGGATTATGGATATCAACTCAACAAAATTCCCATATATTGTGATTCAGAAAGTGCTATTGCAATTACTCAGAATCCTGTTCAGCACTCAAAGACCAAGAATATTGATGTAAGGTATCATTTTATTAAGGACTATGTGGAAAAGGGAACAATAGAAATGCACTTTGTGCATACAAAGTATCAATTGGCTGACTTGTTCACAAAGCCTCTTGATCACAAAAGGTTCACTTTTCTCATATGTAAAATAGGGATGCTTAATCTAACTAATTGGGTATATTTGTTATTTTTTCAGAAATGAAAATTTTTCTAAGTAAGATTTTCTGAGTAGTGTACTCAGAACTCTGACTCTTGAATTCAGAATTCTGACTCTTGAGTTCAGAACTTCTGAGTCTTGAGTTCAGAACTTCTGAGTCAATACTTCAGAAATCTGACTTCAAATTCTTTACTTCTGATTAGGTTAATCAGAACTTCTGACTACCTTTCAGAACACATTTCTGAGAATCACAAATGTTTCAATATGTTGTTAAGTTCTTTCTGTTTTATTTTTTCTTTCCTTATGTCTAATATGTGTTTGAGTATATGCTAAAGTCAAGGGGGAGCATTGAAATTATTCAGACATCGTTCTGAGGTGCTTATAAGGTTTGTATATTCTTTTCTCATCACAAATCATTCTAAGGGGAACAAGCTTTCAATGATAAAACTTTTTCACTTGTTCAAATTACTTCTGAACCCTTCAAATGGTTTTCAAGGTCAGATGTTAGAATTTAAATGTTTTTCAGAAATTCCAAATCATCAAAAGAAGGACAGAATTTTGATGATAAAATAATTTTCTATCTGTTCAAACTACTTCTGGATAACTAAATGTTTTATATTAATCAAAAGTTGATTTTAAATGAATTTTTGCTCCAAGGGAATTTTCTTCTGAACTGTGTACTCAGAACTTCTGAGTATGCATTCTCAGAACTCTGAACGTGTTATTCAGAACTTTTAACTTGTGTTAATTTCTATCAAATAACACGTGTTAGCCCCTTATTCAATTGATGATGCCACGTTTCATTTAATATCTCTTGTGGTACTTCAGAGTGTTAGAATCCATTATAACTCTGACAAAAAGCAACTTTTCATCGTTTGAAACCTTTCAGCTTCGCGGATTTTAAATAGACCTTAAAATCTCTCTTTCAAATTCATTTGAATTCCAAGAGCGAAAGGTGAGATACGCACAAATCCAGAGTTCTTTGATCTTGTTTTCTTTCAATATTCCACATTACAATCATGTCTGGTTCGAGAAGAAGTAATCCTATTTCCTTACACTCTGCAAAATCATTGATGGAATCCTCTTCCAATTCAGAGGATGATGAAGTATAGAGGCCTGAGAATAGAGTCGTAGAAGAAGGGGCAATAGGAGAAAACATTGTGCAAGGAAATGTTGAAGGGGAAGCAGGGGATGAACATATGGTTGAATCTGAAGGAGATGTAGATGGGGGGAAATGACAACATCCAACATGAACAAAGTGCGGTTAGGTCAGTAATGTCTGGAAGATCTAATTCTGGTGAGAGGATTGTTCCTGAGAGTGAGTATTTGGAGTTGATTGAAAATAACTGTGTTACTACTTGATAAAACTAGATTCAAGAAAGAACAAAGGATAATCATAGAATTGCTGAAGTACCAACCTTTTAAGAAATGGTTTACAATGAAGAAATCGGTTCCTGTTCAGTATATCCAACAGTGGTGGAAGCATTTGGAGTTACAAGGTAACAATTTTGTATCTGAAATAGGGGGAGTCACTGTAACTTTGAATATACAGTTTATGAGAACAATGCTAAGGCTACCAGAAAAGGATGATTTACAGGGGAGATCAGATTTTGAAGATTCTCCATTAACAGAGGAATTATTGGCTAAATTTAGAAGATTAGGGTATAATGATGAATTGAAGACTCTAAGCTTATTCAGAAGGAATAAATTGCCACCAATTTGGGCATGTTTTTTCAATATAATCAACAAATGTCTTTCTGGGAAGAACAGTTCACTAGATCAAGGTTCAAAGCAAATTTTGCAGATTTTTCATGGGTTAGTCAAAAATAGGCATTATGATTATACTTCTATTCTATGGGAAGATATGAAGAATACTTTTGAGAGGAATCAGAAGGCAAAAGAAGGAAGAACAAAGGATAGGATACTCACTTATATACCTTATCAGAGGTATTGGCAGTTGGTAATTTGGCATGCAATGGATCAAGACAGAAATATACCAAGAAGATCAAATGAAGAGCATGGACCAATTTTCTACACGGGTAAAATGATTTCTGCTCTTAAACTTGAAAATTTTCCAAATCATAGACCTCTTCCAAGGTCTCTTAGGCAATATATTCCAAGGGAGAGTGAGATATTAAAAGCATATTGCACCTCAATGGGACTTAAACAACCTCAAACCCCTACCCATGAGGAACAACCTGAGATGAGAGGTGAGGGGTCAAATCAAAATAAAGAGGGGGAGAATGTTCAGGTAGGAGAACATTCTGAGAGAATAGAGAGGGAAAATTCAGAGAGATTGGTTAGTATTGAAGTTGAAAAATAGAAAGAGAGAAGTGAGGATGATAGATTGTTAACATAATTAGAAACAGAAAGAGATAATTCTGATCCAGCCATCTTAATCCGGGCAACCACATCTACTGTTGGTTCACATCCCTTGGTGACCAACATTGAAGAAAACACCATGGAGCCCGTGGTGGAACTTGAACAACCCATCCCTAGCCACTCAGAAGCATTTCAACATGCTACTGTTTCAAAACAAACAGGGGAACCTGTTGGTCCCGAAGGGTTATACAAGTTTGTAGAAGGGGGGGGGGGGGTTGAATACAAACACACAAATTTTACTTTTCTAAATTGTTTATTGATAAATCATTAACAATTTACAGCTTGTTGCGAAAACAAGATTAAGGATAAACCTAGATCTAAACAAGTTGGAACACTAAGTTTCTTTCACTAAGAAAGAGAAGGAAATTACTAATAATAACCTATCTCAAGATAAGAAAGATGAACTTGTCCAGAGTTAGCAAGTTACTTCAAAATGAAGTGAGTTCATCTTCTTATATACTTCATGCATTTAATGCATGGCAGTTTACACTTTACACGTGGCAGCAGCTCATTGGTTGTATGTCATTGACCTTTGTTGACAACCTTTGTAGCCGCATGTTTGAACAGTGTAGTATCAGAGTGGTTGTACGATTTCAGACAATAAGGAGGTTCTTTTCTGATATATCGTACAGAGTCGTGAAAGGGTGGTTAAGACAAAAGTACTTTGTACGGAGGACTTCATGATCAGCTTTTCGTTGATTCAGCGCTTCATCATTGTTTATCAGCGAATGATAAAGTTCAGCGATAGCTGAAGTCCTGTACTTGATACTTCACGTTGAGTGGACAAATCTAAGTCTTCGCTGATCCACATCAGTTCATTAGGAGACTTGTCGCTGGTTCTCGAGCTTGATCTTCGACTTCAGCGTAGAACCTATGTTGACGTGAAACTTGTCTTCAGAGATCATAAGTAAACAACTGGCTTATCAGCGATCACCATAAGTACTGAACAGACTCAAAATATTATGGTGAACAGTCTCGCTGAATGTTTAATCTAAAGAGTGAGAGTTCCTATCAGCGGTACTGTAAGATCTTAGTACTTATCAGCGATAGTGAAACTCTGATACATATTGTTTACTCATAATTTTCACTAAGTATATAAGAGAGGGTCATTATCAAATCACTGAGGGTTTGGATCAACAATCTCCCCCTATTTGATTATGACATAGCAACAAAGAAAATTGCTATTTAATGAAAACATAAGGATAAAAAGAACTCATAAAATATTTGTCCCTTTTACTATTTTCTGGGATCTTTTCTTTACTGATGGAGTAAAGTACGTTCGCTGAAATTTTTCTTTAAACTTTGTAAAGATTACAGAGGGAAGTTGAAAAATTACAAGTACAAAAGATGTACACAGATAAGGATAGAAAGAATTACAAGGCGATCCTATCCGTCAAAAGGTTCTTCCTTAATGAGTTGTTCATCAAGGGTCATTGATGTGGCAATCATCCAGTCAGGGACATCTACTCCTTGATTCTTTTTGTTCAGAGCTTCTTCAAAAATCAAGGGCTTCAGGTGTCTAGCTTTAATGTCGCGTCTGACTTCACACCAGTATATGAGATCTCTGAGTTGTCTAGCTTTAATGTCGCGTCTGACTTCACACCACTTCACACTGTAAGTGTGTGCCTTGAAATAATATGAATCATATGATTGTTATATAAATAAAATGTTTGATGTCATATTTTTTACTCTTATAGTTTAATTTGAATATACATCTTTTTAAGTACGCTATATTTTGTTATTCATTCATATTGTCAACATAACATCGTACCTTCGATGATCATTTATATTTGTAATATAAGTTTTCTACCATGATTTAATTTTAACAAATTGCGCCATTATAATCGTATCGTCGATACGTTCGAAATGAGCCTAATATTGAATCTTTCTAAAATCTACTTATTATGAGTAAATCAGTCTCCTTCGTTAACACCATCCAAATTCTTGTCACAAAAAGTGTCATGTAATTTTTACAAGAGGGGAATATGACACCTATAATGGCAAGAGTTTGAACAGCATTAACCATAAGGAATATAGAGAATATATACATAATATAAAAATTACAGGGATCAAAGATGTCTAACATGTATATACATAATATGTAGAGAACATAACCAAACATGTACGGGGAATGGTACATCATCATTTAGGTTGTATAACTAACCAAAACGAAGATATCCGGATCAATAGTACATCATCACTAAGGTTTTAAACGGAACCAAATTGGTGATGCCCGGATAAAAGTCTACATCATCATTAAGGTTCTGATAAGCTACAATTTTCAGTCACTATCATACTTCATGCATTCGAGTGACAAAAATAAAAAAGAAGATATAGATGAGGAACCAAATATGTAACTCTCTCTATTCTGTATTTACTCAGCGCACAAATCAACACCGTGATTTTATATAATTTTACTTGAAACTTAATAATGTATAATATATGTGTATTAATGTTAGAGATGCACAACATTAATGTTTTTTATTAATTTGGATATAAAAATGCATATTGTCATGTTTGAGAGAGAGAGAGAGAGAGAGAGAGAGAGAGAGAGAGAGAGAGAGAGAGAGAGAGAGAGAGAGAGAGAGAGAGAGTTGTGTGTAGTAGGTGAATGTCTATGTTTGACCTACTTATCTATCACCCAAAATGTCTAAATTTGTATTTGAGATTGAAATTTACAGTTTCCCCCTTGTATTTATTTGTTAAGTTTACTTTCTACCTTTTAGTTTATTGTTTTTCATTTTATATTTTGATAATATTAACACATATAGTCGTATATTAATTAAAATACATACCAAAAATACGTTTTAATTTTAACAAGTTACACCATTATATTCGTCTCGTCAATACATTCGAAATGAGTCCAATATTGAATATTTTTGGATTTCGTTATCTTATAATAAATCATGAAATTGTTTAATATGATGAAATTATATTATATAATTTTTATTTTGATGAAATTATTTCATATTTTGGTATTTTTCACCTAAAAATGAAATGTATAATCGTCTCGTCGATACATTCAAAACAAGCCCAATATTGAATATTTTTACATGTTTTTCAATTTTCAATTTTCAAGATTTCATTTTTCAAAATACCCTCTTACTAAATACCATTCATCATTTTCAATTTATAACTTATAGTTTCTTCCCTTATAACAGATTATCCAAACCGAAGAAAATAGAGATTTTGAGTATATTGGATATGTTTTTTTCCAATATATTTTTAAAACTTTTATTTAAAATACAAAAGGTAGAAAAAAACAAATATAAAATTCTTTAAAATTTGAAAAACTCTATACAAATGGTTATAATAAAAAGAAATATTTTTCTAATATATTATCATCAATAGGAAACTTTTAAACTAAATTTTTATACAAAAAATAATATTCTATTAAACATCTGATTCAAACAATTTCATCAATACAATAAATAAAAGATCATTTATCTCTCACAAGTAATTGTTTTTAGATAAATCTTTAAACTTAAACTTTATCCATTTTAATTTTTTTGAAAAATTATTGAAAGAATATATAATTCTAAGAGCATCTCCAACAACTTTCCCAAAATGAAAAAATAAGGGTGTTTTAATAATTTATATAACAATGTTATCTTAGTACTGCTAGTGTTCATTAGTACTGCGCCTTATGGTTAGTACTGCTTGAAGGAAGTTAATGCTGCTTAGTGGAGTTGTTGGATAAAGTTTGGACAAATCGAAATGTTATGAACTTGGATTAAGTATCTTTATTCGGGAGAATTGAGAAAGAGGTGCCTAATGTGCAATATAAACCCTATTTGGTATACAAAACGACGGTACTTATTCAAAAATTTGGATTCACAGCTTGGCATTTGGCTTTCTTTAATAGATTCTTGATAATCAACATTTGGTGTTTTTGACACGATATTATTATAGTGGATTTGATTTGCGCTTGCGGTTTTGTCTTTTGCGCTTGCGGTTTGCCTTTTGCGCTTGTGGTTTATTATTATATTAATATTTTTTTTATGGATTTGATTTGCGTCAGAATGATTGACATCGCAAGCAAAAGTAGTCTTGCGGTGTCAGATTTGCGGGATTGTGGCTATTTTGGTAAAACTTTTATTTTGGTGGCTAAAAACTAAAATCAAAGTTCTGAAAGGGTTATTTTGGTTAATTACTCCTTTCTTCCCCCCACAAATAATCGGCTCCCTCCTCTCTCCTCTGGTCATCGCCGTCACTCATCAAATCGAAATCTTCAAAGATTTCTTTTACCCCTAAATATTCAAATCTGTGTGTGTGTTCCCCAGGCAGGCAGGCAGTACAACTTAAATGGGTACCAACAACACCTGCATATGTGAATTTCTTTTTAAACACTCATTTACTAATGAAGAAGTTGATAGTTCTGGTTCATCAAATGTATCGCATCTGGTATGTATTTCTTTTTTTAATTGGTAATAGGAGTTATTTGATGGTTGTTGAAATGGATAACAAATTTTTTATTTTATTGAAATTTGGTTGATTAGTTTATAAATGGTTGCTTTGGTTGATTAGTTTATGATTTGGTTGATTAGTTATCTATTCTGTATAAAATTTTAATTGTTACTGATTAGTTTATAAATGTTCTGTTCAAGAAAATTTTAGTTTATAAATGTTCTGTTCAAGAAAAATTTTAGTTTATAAATGTTCTGTGCAATTTTTCCTAATTTTTACGGTACGTTTTTGTTAGGAGTATGGTTGTTACACGTGTTGAGTTAACATGACCCAGATTTAGACTAATAGTCAAATTTAGACAAACATCACCCACATTTAGACTAACAGTCCAATTTAGAGTAACATCACCCACATTTAGACTAAGGTGGCGTTTGTTTTTTAAGTGGTGCCGAAGTCTGAACACTGATTTCAGTTCTGATTTTTAAGTGGTGGCGCTGAAATCTGAATCAGAAAGACTGTTTGTTTTTGTAAGCTGAAATCTGAAAACAACTTAATAATACAATAATCTCTTTAATTTGTCTTCACACTCTTCATTTCCTAAACAATACCAACATCTCCACAGTTTTAGATTATCATGAGAAAGACCCACATGATCATTTATAATACAATAATACAATAATCTCTTTTCATTTTCACAAACATGGAAGGATTATTAGTTGGTAGGCTGTGTTAGGGGTGAGCATCGGGCCGAAACCGACCCGTCCCGACCCGAGCCCGACCCATCCCGAAACCGACAACCTGGAAATCCCTAACCGAGTCACGACCCGAGTATAGCTCGGTTTATCCCGACTCCCGACCCGACCCGAGTCCCGACTTCCTGGAAATCCCAACCCGAGTCCCGACCCGAGTATAGCTCGGTTTGTGTCGGCCGGGGTCGGTTTGTGTCGGTTTTCGGTCGTCATAGATTGTTTTATTCATTCTAATAAAAGAATTTATAGTTGAAAAGTACATCCTTGTTTTGTTTTAACTTATTGCTTAACTTGTTACATTGATTGTACCAGGTCTTAATTTATTGCTTAACTTATTGCTTAACTTGTTTTATCACATTACAAGGGACAAACATACAGTGATTATTATGATATTTGTACCAGGTCTTAATTAACTAATTGATGGTGATTAGTTTGTTAAAAAATACTTGAAGTTAAATATGAGAGAAAATACACATGGGAACAAACGGAAAATTGTATTGCCGGATATTAACTCAAAAATTCATTAAACAAAAGAGCTTTATAAGGATACATGATTTAAGCTACGACGAACATTCTTCACAAAAACCCTAAGATCATTCTTCACAAGAACCCTAAGATTATTCTTCATAAAAACCCTAATCTCCCTTATTTCATCTACGATTTCTCATCTTAAGGGCTTCGATTAAGGTAGGACCGGCAATAATGACCCAACTTTAATAAATTGGGTCGTTTTGGGCTTCAGGAACTAAAAATTGGGTTAAATTGGGTTACATGATCGAAATTATTTCTTGTAGGATATGAAGAAGTCCCCTGCGACGATCGAAATTATTTCTTCTACCGGCTGCAACGATCACCCCTGCGACGGAGAGTCCCCTGCGACGGCGGCTTTGACTTCGAAACTCACCATACGACCAGAATCAAATCGTTATTAACGATTTCAAACAATCAGAAGCAGGTAACACATTTGTTTGTTTGTTGATTCACGTTTTTAGTGTTAATAATTTTATTAGGAGAGACTGATTTGGAAAAACATTGGCTTTTTGCTTAAAGCTCCCATCTGAAATCGTACTGGATAAGCCACTTTTGGTATCATTAAGCCATTAAGCCACTACTAGACAGTCATATATGGCTGACTGAATAAGCTGGGAGTCCCATTAAGCTGCTAACAAACAAGTCCTTAGACAACATCAAGGCTTCGTGTGGATAAGAGAGATTGAATAGGTTAGTAATTTTGAGTATTGAGAGTAAGTTTTTAGCAAATATTGACTACGAAAGATGATCAATACGATCGTGTCACTTTTGTTTTAGTTAATAGAGATTTAGTTGGGGAATTAGTTGCCTATTTTGCTTTGCTTTCAGTATGATATAAAAGGGCATTTTTTTTTGGTTTTTGCCATGAGCATCCTAAACCTCAGGACCGGCCCTGGTGATTTATCTACTGGAAAGTTGATTAATTTGAGTGGAATGGAATTCGTGATTTATCGACAATCTATATCTACTAGTTTAAGAACCAAGCCAACTTCCATACAAAAGCCAACTTCCATACAAAAAGAACGATCAAAATCTATGGTTTAATTCTGAATTCACAAAGTGAGATCAATTATGGATTCTTGGGATTTGGTTGGAGTTTATGTTGTCAACATCAATATTTGAAATAAGGAGTTTTTTTGGGAATCCAGTTATTAGTTTTGTGTTGAGGTTGCTTTTCAATTTGGGTTGTTCCTTTTTTAAGTCGTGTTTTTAAATGGTTGAAGTTAACTAAAATCGGTGAAAGAATGAACCATAATTTTCCAACAGGAACCATGCAAATTGATTGTCTCTTATGTTTTCTGGATTTTGAATATTGGTTCAGAACAATGATCTGCCAAAAAATACTTTTGCAACAATGGTTAACGATATTGCAGCTTTTCCTTGTGATATTTGTTCTCGAATTTTACTATTAACTCATTGTTGTCTATGGTCTGATTTTTTTCTTGATCGATTACATTCCAGTTTTTAGATCAGTCATTTATTGGGCTTATGTTGCAAATAAACCACAAACCTACGAATTAAAATCAAGAGGGGATGGAGAATAAATCGAAACATAATACATAGAATCCAATCACCTCGTCTTTGTAGAAGAGCCTTACGAGTTGGAAGACGACACAGCTTCGGTTTTCAATTTTTTGGCTGCACTACTTTCTGAAGGTGTTGTGGTTTCAGCCCCGTATGGACCGGAAGCCGTCTAAAAGATCATAAGACTTCAATTCAATCAAAAACCGTAACCTTAAAATCTTAACAATGTTATTTAAAGATGTGAAGATTGTTTGTAGAAGCACTGATCAATTGTGGAATCGTTTTAGAAAGAAAAAAAAACTTGTGCTTTTTGATGCTTCATTGTGTATGTAGTATGTAAAAAGTTTGTAAATGATCTTGAAGGGTAACAATATCATCTAGATCCACCAAGTTTTCATTTACCATTTCATCTAACACATTGTATACTTTTGCCTCCAAATCCGGCTCTAAAAAGGTTTCAGTTGATTGCATGCTCCCTGTTGTTAGAGACGTTTGTTGTAGAGTGTGTTCCGGAGTATCTGGAACTTCATCCGGAGGGAATAAATGGCCATAGTCTGTGAGTATTTAGGCAACTAGCGGCTTCAACTTATTAAGATAGGCGGCCATAGACTTATATATACGTGTCATATTAGAATCCTGCAAACCACAAAATGTATATGAAATCAAATTAGTCTAAAAACAAATGCAACACTTCACAACAAAAAAAACCAGTGTTAATATCACCTTGAATGACTCGTAATAACCTTGGATGTACTTGAACAATTGTCTACAAGTGTTGCCGGTCAACTCCATTTCCAGTTTACGGTTCAAGCTCGCAGCAAATGTTTCCCAGAAAGCATTTTGACTAGGGCTTCCTAAGTCTTGATCCTTGCACCCATTTAGTAGAAGTACTAAAAATTCTTCATAGAACTCTTTCGTAGAAGGGATTTTTACTCCATCAATCTACACATTACCAGAAAAATATTTTACACAGACATACATATATATATATATATATATATATATATATAGGGACTAAATGCGTTACAAAGTGTAAACCATAGGAACCATAGGGTGTAATTTTTATATACATATACTAACTAACCATATGCAGTGGGTTGAGTCATTTGGGTCAGTTTTTATGCAATCAGTTGAGTCAATTGGCCTGGTTTTTATGCACTCAATTGGGTAATGCAGTTTTTACTGGGTTACTATAGGCATTTCAGCAGTTCAATTGACCTGGTAAGATCTATAAGAAAGAAACCCGACTATATGCAGTTTTTACTAGGTCATTTGGATAAGATTTTATGCCGTCAATTATGCAATGTATTGAGTCATTTGGGGGTAAGGACGTAAGGTTATGGGTTGAGTCATTTGGGTCAGTTTTTATGCAATCAATTGAGTCAGCCTTGTTTTTATGCACTCTTTACTCAATAACTTAAAATGCAAAACTAACATTTAAGTAGTTTTATTATTTTATTTATTAAAAGCATCGAAGAACATTGATCTAGTCACTACAGTCAGCTTGGAGATTATATTTTTTTGCTTCTGATGCAAACGAACTGGAATTATTCTGTAGACCATTACCATTATTTGAACATTATTTTTTTTACTTATTAAATGCATAGAACAACATTGATCTACGCACTACAATCAACTTGCAATCAACTTGCAATCAACTTGGAGACTATGAAGACTAAGGGTGGGTTGGATACCATTTATAGTTAGAAGTCGAGCCTGAAAACTCACGGTGAATCCTTTCTTGTTTCTTGCGACAATACATTAAAACTGATAATTAGTTGCATTAGACTGACTTTTCGATTTTTTTTACCAAAGTTGAAGTTGTTAAAAACTTAGAATGCAAATATAATATTAGACTGACTTTTCGATTTTTTTTAAAACTTATTAAATGCACAGAACAACAGTGATCCAGGCACAACAATCAACTTGGAGTTATGAAGACTAAGGGTGGGTTGGATACCCTTTATAGTTGGAAGTCAAGCCTGGAAACCCACGATGAAGTTTTTCTGAAGAAGCTTCAAAATGAAGGAGGACTCTTCACGCCTCTCTTTTTGGCGGATACAAAAATAAAACTACTAACGCCTTTGATTGAATTACTTCTCAAGAAGTACGACCATGAATTGAACGTCTTCAAGGTGAAGGGAAAAAGTCTTTCCATAACGCTCAAAGATATTCTGTATCTAACGCATTTGCCAATTGATGGCAAACCGGTCTTGTGCAAGGAGTCTCCGAGTGAGGTTGCTTCTGAAGAAGTCTTCGGCGATAAGAAGGCAATGAAGATCCGGGACCTTAAAAGTATCGCGTTTGATAAGGAGAATGATGAGAGGCAACGGAAGGTTGCCGTGTTGAAGATGATAATTGGTTGCTTCATCATGCCGGGCTACAATGGGTATGAAGTTTCCTCCACATACGTGGACTTTCTAAAGGATTTAGATGAAGTCCCAAAGTATGCCTGGGGTGCAGCCTTATTAGCTTTTCTGGTTCACGGGTTGCGGGGATGTCACAGGTTGCAGGAAAACAAGCCCCAAAAAGAAGGAATAAATGGCAACTTTTGGATTGTCTTGGTAAGTGAGTTTTCAGTTTTTGAGAATATATATCTTTTGTTTCAAGCTTTTTTATATATCATTTTCCTTGTTTTGCAGGCTTTTTTCTTTGTACGCATTCCCAAATTGTGGGATATTATGGGGATCACAACGTCACAAAGATCAGACGCACAACCTCTGTTGTCATGGGTTCTTAAAAACCTGCAAAACAAATGCAATGACAACAGAGGAAGCTGAGAATGTGGAGGTTCATGAAATAAGATCAGATACTGAAAATGCTATGGAAACTGAGAATGTGGGAAATGAAAACTCTTCTGGTAATGCTACTAATAAAACAGAGGAATTGGTGTTAAATATTGAGATGGAGGTAAACTCTGATGAGACTGAAGTACTTATGGTTGATAAGGATGTTATAGCTGATGAAAATATTGAAACAATTGATATGATGATAACAGATCAGAGTATTAATGCAGAAGTAACAAGCATTTTTTGATCAGATGAGGTTATAGTGACATATCAGAATGTGATTGCAGAAGAAGTTGTGACAGATTCTTCTGAAGAAGGTTGTGAGATCAGTATGGCAGATATTTCTGAGGAAAGTTTGATTGAAAGTTCTGAAGTGAATACTTGTAAAGAAATTGTTCCTTATACCAGAGTTGAGCTTCTTAACTCTGAGGTGGAAGAAAGAAGGTTGAATGAGATTCTAATAAGGAGAATGCATAGTGAGTTGGTCAGAGCTCTTAATGTTCAGAAAGTTCAAAGAGTTATCAGAACAGTGAGGCCTATTGATTTGTTGGGAGAAGAGGATCACACAGTCAGATATTCAAGAAATTTTGAAAAAGATATAGCAGATTATTTCTTTGAAGATGTGTCAAAAGAAGATCATGTAAAAGTTGCAAACTTCTTTATGCCTTCTTATACATATAAAAGTCCAATTATTATTCCCAGAATTGATTTGCCAGTTCTTGAAGAACCATTGTGTGACTTTATTGTTAAAAGAGAAGATACACCACTGGCAAGAAACTACTTTGTTAATGTTTATCCTGAAGACAACTATGAGTCTGTCTATTGCAAAGAAGATGAGCATGTTGACATTGAAAACTTCATTGATGGGTTTTTGGTTGAAAAGGTTCAGATGATATATACAGAAGCATCAAACAGATTAAGAAAACCTGATGAAAAGTTACTTGTTCAGAAAAGAATTGTGGAGGTGTTAGATTTTTTGACTGAAGAATTTGATGGTCTGAAATATGTTAACATGAATGTCTTGAAAGAAGGAAACTTGAAGGTGAACATAACTAGTTTTGACTTCCATAGATTGTTTTTGGATGATCAAAATTTCTTGGTGAAGTTCTTTGCTGGTACTGAAGAGGCTTTGATAGAACTTGAATGCAGGAGAGTTCTGGGGATATATGTCAGAAATATGTACTTATATGACTTTCAGTTGACAATTGAGTCAAGAAAAGAGAAGTGTAACTTGATAAGTCCAATCAGAACTCTGGAGGTAATAAACAACTTTGATGGGTTTGTCAGTGAAGAAGTAGGAAATGAAAGGTTCATTCATTCAGAATTCAACCAAGTCATTCTTTTCAGATTGAATGATTTAGTAAAATACAGTGATGCTACTCTGAAGTTAACAGTATCAAAGATGAAGGCTTATGTTGAAAATGATAGAACTGCTGTAAAAGAAAAGTGTATCAGATATGTAAATGAAAGATTGGAACTCGGGAATAAAATCAGAAACTGCAGTGAATGGTTACTTTCAGAAGAAAACCCAAAGAAACTGTTACACAAAGACTTTGTATTCCCTGTTGAGTATGAAGTAAATGGAGTTTATTCAGAAGAAGTTGAAGAAGATATTCCTGATGTGTCTTCACAAGATGTTCAAATGAAAGATGCAGATCAACCAGACAAGTATGAGGCTAATGAAGAAGAAATACCTGTTGATGTTAATGGTTACTTTCTGGAGTATGCTCTTCCTAACTTTTTTCAATCAAGAGAAGTCAACTTTCTAAGTGTGTATCATGACAGAACAGATGTACATAAATGGCTTCGTGGAGAGATGTCAAGATGTTTAGCAAAACCAAAAGAGGCAGTGTACTCAGATTTCTTAATCACTGGAATAAGAGAATTGAGTGTTAAGAAGTTCAGAAAACATGAGTATTATTCGTTTGAAGTATTAAGAGAAGATGGAAAAGTCTACTACTTCACTGAAGCAGACTTTGACAAGATCTCAGTAACAGATTTCTACAGGCTGTATAGTCTTTTGTCAAATAAAGACTGTAGTAAACATAAAAAGGAGAGAGGAGCATTGGCTGCAGTGAGAGATGCTATGTTTTACATTCTGAGATGGTATGCATATACAGATTTTCAGATTGTTCTGTATATACAAAGACCATGTGTATATCTTTCCAAGCCAAACAATGATCATGAACAATTGAATCTTCTGAAGAGTGGAAATTTTGTAAAACATCCAGAGTTGGGAGTTTTCTTAAGAAATGACAGAAAAGAGAAGATTTTCTTCAGACCAGAAGAAGTAGCAAAATATTGTTCTGGAACTCTAAGGTTCATCAAACACAGCTTGGAGAAAAAGTTAACAAGCGGAAAACAAGTTGAAGAAATACAAGAGGTCATAGAAAAGATTGAAAGAAGGCTTAATCTGAGAAATGTAATTCTTTTGAAGATTGTACCTGCTTTGAAAGAGTTCAATGTTGATAAGTACATGACTGTTTGACAAAAAGGGGGAAATTGTTAGATCTGAAGTTTTGTTAAAAGTTACAAGTGTTGGATCTGGATAGAAGACTCAGAGCTCTGAGTAAGAAGACTCAGAAGCTCTGGCTGAGAAGTCTTGAAAAGATTACAAGTGTGAAAGTCTGAACAGAAGGATCAGAGTCCTGAGTAGGAGACTCAGAACCTCTGAAGATGAAGTTGGAAAACGTCCAAGTGCTTGAAGGAAGTTCTGATGTGCTTAGTCAGAAGAATGTTCAGAAGTTCTGAACAACATGTTCAGAACTTATGACAGGATATTTTCCTTTATATTATGTTAGTTAAATAGGACACGTGTAATAGTTCTATTAGTCTTTCAGTTATATGTACTGTAGCTTTAGCATTTCCTTACAGTATATATAGAAGTTAGCACTGATAAGCTAACTAACTTTCCCGCATAACTTTGTATTCACTTTTGCAATCTTAGAGAGATTCTCTCTCTAGATCTGTAATCTGTTCCTGATTGAATACAAGTTTGTTTGATCCAATTCTCTATCATTTACTATTTGATTGTTCATATTTGATTGTAAGATTGAATCCTGGACGTACACCTATCTACAACCTTAGATCCTAAGGGGACTCCTAGACGCGGGGGTGTCACAGTACTCGGTTCTGGAGTCCTATGATCGCGTATGTATTCTAACTTAAGGGTCTCATCAGTTGCATATCCCAGAAGTGCGGTTGGCAGAGGTCTACAGAAGTCGTATCCATCTTCGTGCTCTGTTGGAGAGTTCTTTGTCATAGGATACATTCTGGCCGTTGGTCCATCCATTGGCCATTTTTGTAGAAGGAGCAGAGGCTCTAGAAGGACACCCAGAATTCTTTGATATTGTAGAGGAGGTAGAACTTCGGTCGATCATCCTTTGGCCTTCTGGGTGGAGATTCTGCGGTCAATGGTGTTAACCATTTCCTGCATCATGAGGGTGGCGTAGTCCAGAGGTAGATCGTAGTACACCCCGTACATAATTGCCAAGATTTGGTGAGAAGATTGGTCAGGACTACCCACTTTCCCAGTTAGACACCTGTTGAGAATGGAGAAGAGAGTATTCCATAGAGGGGGAAGTCGATTTCTTCTGAAATCATTTCTTTTCTTTAGGGTTGTGTTGTATCCCAACATTTCAACAAATCTGCAGAGCTTGGTGTCTGTGGGTTCCTCTGCGTATCCCTTTATCCCTAGAAGACCTCTTGTGGGTAGACTGAACTCAAGTGAGAACATGGTTCTGTTGAACTTGAGTTCAAGGTGCTCGGATTTGTCTGGTTTTGAGATGTAGCCCTTTATCTGTCTATCTTCTGGGTCAAATCTGCTGCTTTATCAGAATTGATTGAGATATCTGGCAGGGATTTTGTGGACAGTTTTGGTTAATAGGGGGTAAAGATAATGATTTTCCAGAATGTGAAGAAGGATGGCATGTGCTTCCCCAAATGCGGTTTTGGAGGGAACCAGGTATTGGTTATTGGGTTTTAAGGGAATAACACGTTCAAAGTGTTCATGTGCGATGAAGTTTTGAAGGTGGGTTGTCGGAGCAAATCTGCTGACTCACCGGAGTTGTCTTGTTCTAGGTTTCTTGCTGTTTCAGGATTCTGGGAGTGCTCATAATGAGATGGGGAGTTCACCGGAGCGTTAGAGGTGGATGCCATTGCGATAATAGTGAAGAAAGAGAGTAGAAAATAGAAGTTGCAGGTTATTGCAAGGTTCGCCGGAGAAGATGAAGAGAGTAAGTTCGTAAACGTTGAGAGGAAGTGGTAAGTTGGGTTTTATATTGAAGAGATAATGGTAGAATCTGAAGAGGTAAATAGGTGAAAGTGAATAATATTTGGGGTCCGCAATCGAGTACATACGACTGGGTTCAATTTTCCAGGAGAACGTGTGCCATGTACGTCCAATCAAAAAATGCCACGTCATAGATGTCAGAGCACGATTAGATGGCGTGTGCGGCCCATTAATGCTTGGCGCGTGGGTCTTTCTACTTTCAGATGACTGTCACTCTTCAGAAATAACCCGCATGTTACAGAATTTCCAAAAGAAGCAAAGTATCAGAAACGACATAAGCTCTGTAGTGGAATGAGCGTTGTGGTCTGAGACATGCTCTTTTTGTCTCCTCTTAGCTTGTATCTTTATCCAAAAATGTTTGAAAAACACTTGGAAATGATCGTTAGAACTTTAGTGCAAAATTTGCATTCACAGAGGCTTTGAGGCTCTGTTGGAGCCAGCAGAGGCTCTATGAGTGAAAACTGCTGATAACTAAAGATTTATGAAACATTTTGATCATCCAAAGTTTTAATTGTTTTAAACATTGTTTTTAGGACATATTTGGAAATTAGTGTCCCAGAAAAACTGTTTGGGAAAAGGTTTTGTGCGAGTAGCCTTTGAATTCCTAGATTAGTCAACATAAGTTATGTGGTGGAGTGAACTCTATGACTAGAAACCTTCTTTAAGACATTGAAGTTGATCGATAGAGTTTCCGTATAAAATTTGCGGTTATAGAGGATCTGACTTACAGAGGCTCTGTTGAGCTCAACAGAGGCTCTATGACCTTAAATTTCTAATAACAGACAGCTCAACAATCCTTTTGATTATCCATATTTGGAAATTGGTGTCCTAGAAAATTGTTTTCAAAAAGAATTTGTACGAGATACTCACCTTTGGCTCTCCTTTGTTCGGCAAAAATACCTGACTTCTGTGGATATGGTTGATCACCATTCTTCTTTGACTCCCCCTTGAATGATCAACCTCTGTAGATCTATTCAAGGTCTCCTTCTGCTCCCCCTTGACCTATGCTTGGATCAAGTGAGATAAGTAGTGCACAGAACATAGGTCAACCTTACCAGAGGTTATGTGGAGATTGTCAGGTTCTGAGAAATCCTATAGAAGCTCTGTTGGGTACAGAACTTTTGATGATTAAGAATTTACATACAGAAGAGTTTTAGTATTTACATATTTACAAGAAGATCAAAGCTTTCTTTCAGAGGATTCAACTCATTTAATCATTCCCAACTTACCCACCAAGAAAAGGAATCTTTTCTCATCTAGTGCTTTGGTGAATAAGTCTGCAAGCTGGTATTCAGTGGACATAAAGTGCATTTCGATTGTGCCATATTCAACATGATGCTTCAGAAAGTGGTAGCGGATATCGATATGCTTTGTTTTTTAGTGCTGTACTGGATTGGCAGAGATGGCTATGGCACTTTTTGAATCACAGAAGATGGGAATCTTATATATGTTGTGGCCATAGTCCTTTAGCTGAGTTTTCATCCACAGAACTTGAGAGCAACAGCTGGTAGCAGCAACATATTTAGCTTCTGCTGTAGATGTAGACACACAGTTCTGCTTTTTCGAAGTCCAGCTGACTAGTTTACCACCCAGGAATTGACAACTCCCAGAGGTGCTTTTTCGATCAAGCTTGCATCCTCCATAATCTGAATCTGTGTATGCCTTAAGACCAAAGCCAGAGTTCTTCGGATACCAGAGCCCAAGATTTTTGGTTCCTTTAAGGTATCTGAAGATCCTCTTTACAGCAATATAGTGGGATTCCTTTGGGTTAGCTTGATATCTTGCACAGAGGCATGTGGCATACATTATATCATGCCTACTTGCGTTTAAGTATAACAGAGACCCAATCATGCCTCTGTAGAGCTTACACTCTACAGATTTGCCATTTGGATCTGAGAATAACTTATTTCCAGTGGCCATTGGGGTCTTCATTACAAAGGCATCAGAGAGACTGAATTTTGAAAGTATGTCAGAGACATATTTAACTTGATTTATAAAAATTCCCTCTGATGATTGTTTTACTTGGAGTCCGAGGAATAAGTTTAATTCTCCCATCATACTCATTTCAAACTCACTATGAATGAGTTTTTCAAAATCTTTGCACTGTTGTGCATTTGTAGACCCAAAAATAATGTCATCCACATAAATCTGTACAAGCAGAATCTCATCACCTTTTCTTTTATAAAACAAAGTAGTATCGGTTGTACCTCTGTCGAAATCATTATTGAGAAGGAAGGTTGAAAGCCGTTCGTACCATGTTCTTGGAGCCTGTTTCAGTCCATACAGAGCTTTGTCAAGATAATAGACATATTTTGGGTACTTGGAACTTTCAAACCCTGGTGGCTGCTGGACGTATACTTCTTCTTGGATTTCACCATTCAGAAAAGCATATTTTACATCCATTTGAAAAACTTTGAAACCTCTGTGGGCTGCGAAGGCTAAGATGATTCTAATTGCTTCGAGTCGTGCGACATGGGCAAAAGTTTCATCATAATCAATGCCTTCTTCTTGGCGATATCCCTTGGCCACCAATCTCGCTTTGTTTCTAACGACCACCCCATCCTCGTCCTTCTTGTTTCTGAAGACCCATTTTGTCCCTATTGCTTGTTTTACTCGTGGCAAAGATACTAGGGTCCATACCTTGTTTCTTTCAAACTGTAGAAGCTCTTCTTGCATAGCATCTACCCAGTTTGGATCATCTAGGGCTTCAGAGATTCTTTTTGGCTCGATCACACTGATGAAATTTGTAAAGAAACAAAAATTAGCAGTGGCTGATCTTGTCTTGACCTTTTCAGAAGGGTCGCCGATTATAAGGCTTGGAGGATGGCTTTTTGTCCACTGTGTTGTTCTTGGAAGATGGTCATTTGAGTCATCAAGATGAACCTCTGTGGTTGCACACTGCGGTTCTGGTGCAACCTCTGTTGTAGATGGTACTTATGTGCTTGTGCTTGGTTCTTCAGCTTGTGGAAGGATTGGAATGAGAGTTGGAATTTGTTCCTCTGAGGAAGTAGAGACTGAGTCTTCGTTTTCCTCTGGTATTGATTCCTCTATAGTCGCTGGAGTTGGTATTTCAGGAGCCTCTGTGATTGAGTCCTTGGTCGTATCATCTTCTGTTCGCTCCCCCTCAGTGCGTGCATCTGTATGATTCACAGAAGAGGATGAAGTATTTAATGGACCAGTTAGAGATATACCTGACTCAGTCTGGTTGTTAGAAGATGTTTCTCCAGAGGCTCTGATGTCTCCAGCAGAGGGATCAATGTCATCATGGAACATCTCTTCAAATAGAAGATTTAAGTCTTCTGCTTTTGTCTTTGGGATGCCAGAGGATTCCTTCTTTAGACCGAGTTTAGAACTGATTTGTTTAGAAGTCTTTTGAAATGAATCGTCAAAAGACACATTGATGCTTTCTACAATGGTTCATGATCGCAGAAGATAAACTCTGTAGGCCTTAGAGGTGGCAGAGTACCCAATGAACTTTCCTTCATCTGCTTTTACCTCAAACTTTCCTCTTGCTTCTCTATCATTTAAGACAAAGCACTTGCATCCAAATACATGAAAGAACTTGATGTTTGGTCGCCTTTTGTTGATCAAATGATACGGTGTCTTGATGTGCCTCTTTACAATGGTTGATCGATTTTAGGTGTAGCAAGCGGTTGATACTGCTTCTGCCCAAAAAGACATTGGTAATCCAGATGCTGTCAGCATAGTTCTTGCAGCCTCCACAAGCGTGCGGTTCTTTCGTTCAACCACGCCATTCTGTTGTGGGGTCCGTGCAGTAGAGAAGTTCTGTGATATGCCTTCTTCTGTAAGATAGGCTTCAATGACAGAGTTTTTGAATTCTGTGCCATTGTCGCTTCTTAGTTTCTGAATCCTGCACTCATACAGAACTTGGATTCTTTTCATTAAATTTATCAGGATGTTTGGAACATCTGATTTCTTTCTGAAAAATTCAACCCATGTAAATCTTGAATATTCATCGATCAAAACAAGTATATATTTCTTGCCACCTAGGCTCTGTGTAGCGATTGGACCGCAGAGGTCAACATGAAACATGTACAGAGGCCTAGGGCAAGATACATCAGTCTTGCCTTTATGGGAAGCTCTTTTGAGTTTTCCCATTTCGCAAGTAGAGCACAAATGATCTTTATTAAATTTAACATTTGGCAGACCTTTGACTAGATCAAGTTTAACAAGCTTATCTAGAGTATTAAAGTTTAGGTGGCAGAACCTGTTATGCCATAACCAGGCTTCTTCGCTTTTACTGGCAACAAGGCATAGCTTGTCTTCCTTGTTCTTGGCACAAAAGTTCATGAGGTAAAGATCGCCTCTTCGTTCGGCTCGCAGAAGTTCGACTCCTGTGTCCTCACCTTGTAGAGAGCAGAAGGTTCTTTTGAACATTACGTCGAAACCCGTATCGCAGAGTTGGCTAATACTGAGAAGATTGTGCTTAAGGCCATCCACATATGCAACTTTGCATATGGTTATGTTTTCCTTCTTGATGACTCCGTAGCCTTTTATATACCCCTTCTTGTTGTCACCAAAGGTCACAGATCCTCCGTCGAGTTTATCTTTGTAGGAGGATAGTAGACCTCTGTCGCCAGTCATGTGCCGCGAGCATCCAAAGTCAAGATACCAGATTGGTACATACTGCTTTTGCAAGACAATCAGAGAGTTTTAGGTACCCATATCCAAATGGGTCCAGCTTTGTTAGGGGTCTTCAAGTTTGCCTTAGCATTCTTGGGTTTGGTTTTAGCTTCTTTTGAAGAACCATTTTGTTTCTTCTTACCCTTGAATTTAGTATTGTTTTTGGGTGCAGAGAGGAAACAGTGTGGAATTGAGAAGTGTTGGCTTAATTGATGCATGAGATCAAAGCAATGACAATAATGAATGTGCGAAGAGATTTGCTTGAACTTTTCATTGAAAACATTAAATGGGGGCACAGAGGCATTACATTCTATCCTAACATTTGACTTCCTATTACAAGAAGACCTATGTAGGCTAGATTGTTGTTTGCAAAATCCTTTGTTGAGAGTAGCCTTCTGTGGTGAACTTCTGCAGGTTTTACTGTCACAGAAGAAAAAGATTTGTTATTTTCAGCCCATTTACCCTTCTGTTGCCATGTTAGTTTTTCTTCAATACGCCTTAAGGGTTTTGAAGTCTTTGAACTTGTTGGATTTTGAGAGGACCTTTTCTTTTGTTGTTTGATTTTCTCAAGCTCAAGAGAGGTTTTGACTTGTATACACATGTCCAAAAAATCTGGATAGATAGGAACTCTTGTGATTTTCTCCTTGGAAGGAATAGTTCTATTAAGAACTCCAGAGGGTAGTTTAAAAACCTCTGAGTCACAAGGTACTATCTCTGACTTAGAGTCAGTCTCAGATTCGTCAGAGGATGAATCGTCCTCATATACAGAGGTTGAGTCACTTAGTTCTCTTTCGACAGAGGTTGGACTTTCAGAGCATGTGCCAGACTCGCTTTCTTCCTTTCTTTCAGGGATATTTTCTAAGTCAACAGAAGATTTCATCGAGGTTTCATCAGAGAGATTTTGGCCATTATCGAAAGTACTGGGGCATTCATAAAAGTTGTTTTCACCGATTTCCAATAATTCCTTTTCAGAAATATGAGTTAGTTTTTCTTCTGTTGAAGTAGGCAAGAACTCAGGTGCCTCTGCCGATAGTTTCTTCTCAGAATCTATAGTGCAGACAAAGGCAACCTGGGTTTGAGTCTCGGGTTCACCAAACTTCAAGATTCCTATCTGATCTTGTGTTTTCAGATATTTCTTAGGTTTGGAGGCTCTTTTGACAGAGGCTGATGATGGTAGATCTGAGTTTTCAAACCACACATTCACCATCTTCAGAGGTTTCCTTTTGTGAGGTTCACCGGAGACTTTTCGCCTTTTGCTTACAGAGAGTAAATTTGGAAAACCGAGTTTTCTTGTACTTCCAATATGAAATAGAGAGGACATAGACTTGTTTCTTTTGTTTCCGGTGTATGGATCTATATCACAGAAGCCAATTCCCCGTCTCCCTATTTGTGTATTAATTTTCTCGTACACCTTCTGTGCATCTTGATATTTCTTAATTAACAGATCTCTTCTGAGTAAATCTTGACAGAGGACTTCTCTTTCCTTTTGAAAATAATGTTTAAGAGCTAGAATATTCATTTTGTCGCTCTCAACGTCCATAAGTTCTTTAGATTTTGCTTTTAAGGCAGAGTTAAGTTCAGAAATCTTTTCTTTCAAAGGATTTAGGTGTTTTTTCCAGTTTGTTTCAATTTCTTCCTTTTCTAGAAAGATTTTAGCCTTTTCTTGAGTAAGCGTCTAGCTTCTCTCTCAAAGAAGGTAAGCTTCTTCTGAACACTTTCGCGGGTCTTTTTAAGTTCTGTGTATTCAATGTTCAGTTTAAGCAAATCAGCTTCTGCTTGATTAGAGTAAGAGTCATAAGTGGATACCTCACTATCGGAGTCGGAGCTGACCTCTGCCATGCCACAGAACAGGGCGTTCTTCTTTTCTTCTTCGTCAGAGGATGTATCTGACTGCCAGTTTTCTTGATTCACCATAAGTGACTTCTGAGCATAATATTCTGCTTTCTTTTTGTAGAAAGCAGAATCCCTCTGAGGGCGGTTTGATTTGCTCCTGCATTCATTGGCATAGTGGCCTGGCTTACCACAATTGTAACATCCTTGGTTCTGTGGAGCGTTGCCAGCTTTGTCGTCTGACCTATGTCGGTCACCACCTCTGTCATTCCTGTCATTCGACCTCTGTTGGTCGACACCTCTGTGGTTCTTGTCATTTGACCCTTCTCTTCCGGAGCGTTCATTACCAGACTTCTTCTGATACCCTCTGTTGAATTCCCTTGTCAAAAGAGCTAACGATTTAGCTATAGAGGCCACAGTTGCCTCCTCTTCTTCCACCACCTCCTCCTCTTCACTATCAACGATCAAGATCTTCTTCTTCTTCTCCTTCTTTTCTTCCATAGCTTTCTCCTTCTTCGGCTTCTCTTTAGCTTATGTAGCCTTACCAATCAGCGCAAGAGGTGCACTGATTTGAGCTTTTGCTTGTGCAATCTGAGGCTCTTGGGCTGCCAACGTTCCATAGAGATCTGACATAGTCCATGTGTCTAAGTCCTGATTTGTTTGCAGATACATAGACAACTGGAGCCATTCTTCATTGAGACTCTTTAGGAACATGACAGTGTTCTCCTCAGAAGTTCTGTGGATTCCGAACTTCTTGCACTTGTTGATTAGAGAGTTGAACCGATCATATGTTGACTGTAGAGATTCTGTCGGCAGAGCTTTGAATGCCTAGTACTCGTTGATGCATTGGGCTCTGCGGTTCTTCTGAGTTTTGGCCCCACCCTCCAGTTGTTTTTCCAGTTCCTTCCTCATATCGTATGCAGATTCACACGCATCTAGGGATTGGAAAAGGTCATTGGGTATGGCCATTATCAGAAGTCTCTTAGTCTTTTGAGCTACTTTATATTTTGCCCAATCAGGTTCTGACCACTTGTCCTTGGTCTTTGGTTTCTCGTGCTCAGGGATTTCTGGAGTGTCGTTTGTGGCAGGTACACGGGGTACTGTGATCATTGGTACGAAAGGAGGATTGTTGATATAGTAGACGAGTTCTTTGTCAGTACCCTCGAAGAAGTGAATCATTCGTATCTTCCACTGAGGGTACTCATCTCTGAGTAGTGTGGGTGGCTTGGTTAAGAAACCAGCGGTGAAGAAGTTGTTTGTGTTTGTCATTTTGAAAGAGGTTGAGAAATCCAGAAAATAGGGTATGAACAGTAAACTTTCAGAAAATGAAGTGTATGTTTCGAATGGTGTTTATAAACTTAGAAACTTTGAACAATGCACTAAAATGGAGATTTAACCGAAGTAACAGACTGTAAGTTTACCAAAGTCGAACAGGTCGAGAATGGCAGAAAAACATAGGCTGTTTTGAAATAAGTGAAGACCAGTTTAAAATTACTCCAGGTTTCTACTAAAAATCATTGCAAGAGAGGATCACTTGATATAGAAAATCAAGGATGGCTCTGATACCAATTGTTGGTTACTGTTTTGCTTAACAATGATGATTCTATCTAATAGTTCAGACAAGATATAATGCGGAAGCGTTTTTAACGAACTAAAAGATATAATAAGGTAGAAGAACACACAATATCAAATACGTGAAGTGTAAATAACACAGATAAATAACTCAATGATTCATTGTATTTGATATAAATAAGAACACCAAGAACACCGAAGTTATAACAAGAATTATGTTCTAATGGTGTGTGTGTGTTGTTCAAAGCTTAATAGAAGAACTCAACATGAGTCTTCTATTTATACTACTTCTAAAGGGGACAAGTTCTAGACAACAAGGACTGAAGGTACTAAAACACTATTCTGGTACTGTTGTTAGTACAACCTTAATTAAATGCGCCGACTTCTGCTAAGGCTGAGACCCATCAGAGTTTGACACGTGGAGTTGTCAGGTCACGCCTTGTACGAATGATCTTCAGAATCTTCGTACAACAGAAATCGTGAGAAGCACGATTGTCCTTGTATAGATCTTTAGTCTTTATACCACAGAGGCTCTGTCAAGTATGACAGAGGCTCTGTGGCCTTGTCCGCTGAGAAGTGTCTTCTGGCGATTCTTCACTTCGGTCTTCTCGGTGACTCGACAGAGCCTCTGTCGAAGACTTCTATACTTCGTGTTGATCCAAACCCTCAATGATTTGATAATGACCCTCTCTTATATACTTAGTGAAAATTGTAAGTAAACAATATGTATCAGAGTTTCACTATCGCTGATAAGTACTAAGATCTTACAGTACCGCTGATAGGAACTCTCGCTCTTTAAATTAAACATTCAGTGAACACTGTTCACCATTAATGCTATGAGTCTGTTCAGTCATTATGATGATCGCTGATAAGTTAGTTGTTTACTTATGATCCCTGAAGACAAGTTTCACGTCAACATAGGTTCTACGCTGAAGTCGAAGATCAAGCTCAAGAACCAGCGACAAGTCTCCTAATGAACTGATGCGGATCAGCGAAGACTCAGATTTGTCCACTCAACGTGAAGTATCAAGTACAAGATTTCAGCTATCGCTGAACTTTATCATTCGCTGAATAGAAAATGATAATGCTCTGAATCAACGAAAGCTGATCATGAAGTCCTCCGTACAAAGTATTTTTGTCTTAACCACCCCTTGCACGACTCCGTACGAAATGTCAGAAAAGAACCTCCGACTGTCTGAAATCGTACAACCACTCTGATACTACACTGTTCATCCACGCGGCTACTAAAGTTGTCAACCAAGGTCAATGACATGCAACCAACCAGCTGATGACACGTGTAAAGTGTATACTGACTTGCATTAAATGCATGCAGTATATAAAGAGATGAACCCACTTCATTTGAAGTAACTTGCTAACTCTGGACAAGTTCAATCTCTTATCTCAAGATAGGTTATTATTAGTAATTTCCTTATCTCTCTTAGTGCAAGAAACCTTAGTGTTCCAACTTGTTTAGGTTTAGGTTTATCCTTAATCTTGTTTCCGCAACAAGCTGTAAATTGTTAATGATTTATCAATAAACAATTTAGAAAAGTAAAATCTGTGTGTTTGTATTCAACCCCCCCCCCCCCCCCCCCTTCTACAAACTTGTATAGGCCTTCGGGACCAACAAGTGGTATCAGAGCGGATTTGTTTAATCTCATAAACAAGATCTAATCTAAGATATTTCTCTTCCTTGCTATTATCTGAAAATGGCCACCAACACAAACACAAATTATATAGACAATGGTTCTCTTGCTAAACCCCCTAGATTTTCCAGAGATAACTTCAACTTATGGAAAAATAGGATGACACTCTTCTTAGAAGGTGTAGACCCTACTATGCCTTACTATCTCGAGAATGGTCCATTCATCCCTGTAAGAATTGATGCTGCTGTTCCAGCCGCTGAGAATAGACCTGCTATTCCAGAAAGGCTGGTCCCTAAGGAAATATTTCAATGGACTGACGAAGATAAGAAGAAAGTGGCTATAGATACAAAAGCCAGATCCATACTATCCATGGCTCTTCCTGACGAAGTCTACCATTCCGTCATGAATTTGAAAACATCAAAAGCCACGTGGGACACAATATGTGTTCAGTATGAAGGAACGTCTGAAGTCCAGGACTCAAGAAAGATCAACCTGGTAAGACAATACGAAAGCTTCATTTCTGGTAAGAATGAATCTCTCTCTGAAGTTCACCAACGTTTTAATTGTTTAATTATAGATCTGAAAACTGTTGGTAAGGAATATTCTAACTTTGAAGTTCTGACAAAGTTTCTAGAATGTTTGCCTGAAAGCTGGGACAATTATTCTATGTGTCTCAAGCTGTCAAAGGATCTAAAATCAATGACCCTTTCAACCTTATATGGCACGTTGCTGAATCATGAGCAATCGAGCCATCTTAAGAAGAATCTTGTAAAAGATTCCAAAAGCACCCATGTTGCTTTAATCTCAGAGGAACCTTCTACTCAGCGACCCTCGGTCACTATCACTGAGTTAGAAAGTAACTCTGAAAGGTCATCAGATTCTGATTCTTCAGATGATGATGAATCTTTGGCACTCCTAACTAAAACGTTCAAGAGATTTGCCAAAAAGAAAATGTTTAGAAAGAACAAACCTCTTTCCATAACTGACAAGCCTAGATCATCAGCTTTTGTTGATAAGGCAACTGCTACTTGTTTTAACTGCGAAAAGACAGGACATTTCACTAACGAGTGCAGGTCTAAGAAAGTTTCTAGACCCTCAGCTTTTACAAAGAAATCCTTTGTTCCAAGGAATAAAGATGACAAATATTCAGAGCTAAAAGAAAATTATGCTAAGCTGAAAAGCTTTAAGAAGAAGAGTAAAGGCCTGATGGCTAACTATGATTGGGCTGCTTCTGATGAAGAAGCATCATCATCTGACTCTGAAGATGATGAAGCAAATCTATGTCTTATGGCCAAGATTGAAGAAGAGGAAGAAAGTTCAGACATTCCCTCCACTTCAACCTCTGCTATTCAGGTATCACCTTCTTTCTTAACCAATATTGCAAATATTGATGAATCTGATAGTCTCCGTAAGATCGATCTCTTGACTAGAAGTTTATACGAAGCCATGAACGGCAAAACTGTGGTTGAAAACCAAAACATTGATCTCGCTGAAAAGCTTAAAAACTGCCACCTTCAAATAGAAAAGCTTTCTAAAATTGAAGAAGATTTTAAAGATCAAGTATATTTAAATCAGCTAGTCAAAATCGAACGAGCAGAAGCTATCGCTGCATTAAAAGCTGAAAAAGCTACTGTTGAAGGATGGTGTAATTCTTCAACAAAGATCACTGAGATAATAAAGTCTCAGATTCCCCTAAGTGATAAACGTGGTCTGGGTTACAAATATGATACTCCAAAACCAACCACTGAGCGTTCAATGCTTAAATTTGGAACGTTCGTATCCTCAGTCGCTGATACTTCATCTTCTCAGTGCTCCTCGTTCAATACACCAATCCCTGAGGAAACTCCTACCTCCTCAAAAGGTAAGGAGAAAATGGTTTATTCAAAACCTACCTCTGTCTCTAAAGACAAAGGTAAAGGAATTGTTATTTACCAGAATCCTCAGAAGGGTACCTTAGTACCAAAGTTGAATGCTTCTAAAGCTTCAGTGACTCATCCCTCTGGATCAAGGAAGCAGATCTCTGGATCTATTCAGCGATCTACTCCTAGACTCAGAGTGGATGTCCTTGGTAAGAAATCTGAAGAAATGAATGTTCGTCCCATTTCTAAAGCCAATAGTTTACTTGGTGCTGGCACTTCTAATTCGAAATCAAAAGCTCAGCATTCAAATGGTCCTAGAACTATTTTTAGTTATAGGAAATGTTATCACTGTGGACTTACTGATCATATTGCTAGTAAGTGCCCCACAGCCACCAAAGCTGAAAAGATAGCTAAGGTGAAGATTGCCCCCAAGGCAAAGAAGACCAACCCTGGTGCAAATCAGGTCAAGGTGAATCCTACCACTGAAGTTAATAAATTAACCAAAGTGAAGAAAGACAAAGCTGAATCTTCAAATGCTGCGAAGACTGCTGAATCTTCCATTCCAACTACTTCCACTGACAAATGTGTATACATAGTAAAGTGGGTACCCAAGAAAAACTAATCTTCTTTTGTATTGCAGGTTAAGAAGGGTATCTGGTATCTCGATAGCGGATGCTCTAGACACATGACTGGAAAGAAAAGTCTGCTCGTTGAATACAAGGAAGAGAAGGGTCCCTCTGTGACTTTCGGTGGAAATGGAAAACGACATACCCGAGGGTATTGTGTACTTTCAAATGGTACAACCTCCTTCAGAAGAGTCGCATATGTTGAAGGGCTGAAGCATAATCTTCTAAGCATCAGTCAGCTTTGCGATATTGATAACAAAGTAATCTTTACTAAGGAATCCTGCTTTGTCGCTGACAAAAAGGAGAAGATAGCTCCCAGCGGTTATCGTTTGGAAAATGTTTATGTAATAAACATGGACTCAACAACCACTGAGAACTCCTGTTTCTTCTCAAAGGCCTCATCTGATGTCAACTGGCTATGGCATAAGAGGCTATCTCATCTAAATTTCAAGACACTGAACACTCTTTCTTCAAAAGAGTTAGTCACTGGTCTACCTCAGCATTCATACGCCAAAGAGTCTTTATGTTCAGCGTGTGAAAAAGGGAAGCAGACCAAAGCAAGCTTTAAATCTAAGCAAGTTTCTTCAGTGTCATCTCCTCTACAACTACTCCATATGGATTTGTTTGGCCCTGTTAACAAACAATCCATCGCTGGAAAGAAATATACGCTGGTCATAGTTGATGAATTCTCTCGCTTCACTTGGGTAATGTTTCTCCGTTCTAAGAGTGACACCCCTGAAGAACTCATCACCTTTGTTCGGAAGATGGAAACCCTGAACAATCTGACCGTTCGCTCAATAAGGAGTGATCATGGGACTGAATTCAAAAACAGTTCTCTTGATTCCTTCCTTGAGAGTAAGGGTATTTCTCACAACTTCTCTTCAGTGAGAACACCGCAACAAAATGGAGTCGCTGAAAGAAGAAATAGAACAATTATTGAAGCTGCACGTTCAATGCTCAGCGATTCTCACCTGCCTACTCAGTTTTGGGCAGAAGCTGTCAACACTGCTTGTTTTACGCAAAACAGGTCGCTGATAGTTAAAAGATTCAAAAAGACAGCCTATGAACTCTTTCATGGGAGAAAGCCTTCAATCAGCTTTCTTCACATCTTTGGATGTCAGTGTTTCATACTGAACAACAAAGATGCTCTTGGAAAGTTTGATCCTAAGGCTGATGATGGAATCTTTCTTGGATACTACTCAGTTTCCAAAGCCTTCAGAGTCTTCAATCGTAGAAGACAAACTGTAGAAGAAACTATTCACGTCACGTTTGACGAATCCCGTTCAGCGAACTCTAAACCGTCCGCTGATACTGAATCAATGGATGTTTTCTCATCTTGGTGATTCAGAAGATATTCCCACTCCTCATGCTCATCCAGTAGAAGATGATAGTCCTCCTATCATTCCAAACGTGCAGAATAGTGAAGCTGAAACATCATGGGTCTCAGTTGTTCCTATAAACACTATACCTACCGTTGAACCAAATGCCTCAGACATTCCATCTATCTCTCAGCAATCAGTAAATGAAATGACAAATGCAAGTATTCCTCTCTTAGCTGAAACTCCAGAAGTAGCTGAAGCCTCATCTTCAGCTCCTCCAGTTCAAGATGGGTCAGCGACTTATGCTCCGGCTCAACGATGAACCGTAAATCACCCAATTGATCAAATTCTTGTTGATCCAAACGTTGGTGTTCAAACTCGACGAAGTGCAGGTAATATTTGTTTATTTGTTAACTTTATTTCTCTAACTGAACCAAAGAAAATAGATGATGCCCTCAAAGATCCAAACTGGGTTAGCGCCATTCAAGAAGAGCTGACTAAATTCGAAAGAAACAAAGTTTGGAAACTTGTTCGGAGACCAACTGATAAAACAGTAATAGGCACTAAATGGGTCTATCGAAACAAGTTAGACGAACATGGCACTGTAACCCGCAACAAAGCTCGTCTTGTTGCTCAGGGATACAGACAAGAGGAAGGTATAGATTATGACGAAACATTTGCTCCAGTAGCAAAACTTGAATCTATTCGTCTATTCTTAGCATATGTTGTACACAAAAACTTCAAAGTACATCAGATGGATGTTAAGTCAGCGTTTCTGAATGGAAAGCTGAATGAAGAAGTGTATGTGGAACAACCTCCAGGATTCTCAGATTCTAAGCGTCCAGGTTATGTTTATAAACTGGATAAGGCACTTTATGGCTTGAAGCAAGCTCCTCGTGCATGGTATGACACTCTTTCTACTTATCTCCATATTGAAAAATTTGAGCGAGGTAAGATTGACAAAACTCTATTTTTTTAAAAAGTGAAAGGTCATATCATTTTAGTTCAAATATATGTTGATGACATTATATTTGGTTCTACTAACCCTGAGCTTTGTACTCGTTTCGCTGATAGAATGAAAGATGAGTATAAAATGAGCATGATGGGTGAACTAACATATTTCCTTGGTCTTCAGATTAAGCAAACTGAAAAAGGAACTTTTATTAATCAGGGAAAGTATGTTAAAGATATGCTGAAGAAATTTGATTTAACTCATAGTTCAGCTATGAAAACCCCTATGGCACCACCGCTGACACTTGACAAGGATTCAAAGGGAATACCTGTTAATGTCACGTTGTACCGTGGGATGATCGGCTCTCTCTTGTATCCTACAGCTAGCCGACCCGATATTATGTATGCAACATGTTTGTGTGCACGATATCAAGCTGAACCTATGCTATCTCATATGAAAGCTGTAAAGCGAATTTTTCGATACCTTAAGGGTACAGCGAACCTAGGTCTTTGGTATCCCAAAGATTCAGGATTCGATCTAACCGCCTATTCAGATAGTGATTTTGCAGGTTGCAAAATGGATAGGAAAAGCACCACAGGAGGATGTCAGCTCCTGGGTGGAAAGCTGGTAAGTTGGACTAGTAAAAAGCAAAATTCAGTGTCCACTTCCACAGCTGAAGCTGAATATGTAGCTGCTGGAAGCTGTTGTTCTCAAGTCTTGTGGATGAGAAATCAGCTACTAGACTATGATCTTCAGCTCTCCAAAATTCCAATCTATTGCGACAGCACAAGTGCCATCGCCATAGCAAACAATCCAGTACTACATTCAAAGACCAAACACATAGAAATCAGATATCATTTTATCAGAGATCATGTGATGAATGGTGATATAGAACTTCATTTTATCCCAACTGATTATCAGTTAGCTGATTTATTTACCAAACCTCTTGATGAGACAAGATTCAACTTTCTCATCAGCGAGCTCGGGATGTTGAACTTTGAAGGGTAAAATCCTCAAAGGTTCACATTGATCAGCGATAGGATAAAATCAACTCGTATAACCTATTCAATCATCTTCTCTCTGAATAAAACTTGGTTAAGCTGATATCAAGGTATGTTTTCTCTCTCTGACAATCGCATGAAAATGCAAGATTTCAAAACAAAATGCATCGCTGAATATCTCTTCCTTAACAGCGATATTTTGAAAATTCTTAAAACCATCACTGATATTTTCATTCAGTGCTTCATGTTTGTAAAAGAGTCCCTGATCTTTCAAAACCTCAGAGACATCCTAAAAGAATATGAAAGGACAGTTGTGACGTCATTGCAACGAATAAACCCCGGCACGTTTTCTCTTTCTGACACACGTTTGCACGTCTCGTTCAAACTTTCAATCAAATGCAAACACGTGTCCGTGTCATGATGAAAATCTTTTCCCGCTCAAGATTTTCTCTCTCTAATCTCTCTATATAAACAAACTTGTGGTTTATATTTTTCTTTTACGCGAACAATCTTCCTCCGCAAGAAAGAATCACTATTGCATTTGTGCTCTCAAAACCTTCAAGAACTGTTCATCATCTTCTTCATCAAACATCAAGGTTAATATGTTCTTATTTATTACCGAATGCGTATAACTTGTTTTCGATCTTTTCCTTGTTTTAACAAGATCAAACAAAAGAACTTCTTAAAAATGAAATCATTTTTTCATGGTTTCATGAACACAATCATTTCATGGTTGTTCTTCAAGTTTAAATGCAAAAATCTTAAACTTGTTCTTCATTCGTTTCCAGAATCTATTTCTTCATAGAAAACTGGATAACAAGAATAAATGGGTTTTACATTTCGTTTCTTAAAATCAATAAAAACCCTAATCTTCATTAAGACATTTGTGTCTGAATGAAATGGATAAAATTTAAACCATCTTAATGGAAAATCTTTCCACATTAAGATAATTCTTATTTGTTAACATCTTTGGTTGAACTGATAATACAGAGAAATGGCATCGTCTGACATTCCTGCTACCGCTGAGAACATCTCCGCTGATTCTGAGGAAGTGGAATTTATCAAGGCTCCTCAGGTTAAGTTCACTCTGGATCAGCTAGATTGGACCAAAACGAACAACCTTTCTGCGCTTCTCGAGTTTCCTCCTCGAAAGCAAGTCACACATCTGAAAGATGCTGTGAATTTCCTAAAGAATTGATGCATTTCAACAGCCCTGACCATCTCACCTCCTGCAAGTCAGCTACTACTATCCCAGTTCTGGTACACTGCCAGACATTCTCAGTTACCATCCGCCAAAGATCCCTCCAAAACAATTGATTGTATCCTCGGCGATACTGAGTATGGCACGATAAAGATCACACCTGCCATCATTCGCAAAGCTCTGAACTTTCCCAACGCTACAAAAGAAAAGCCTTTTGTTCCTTTCCCTGACCATAAGAAACTCGCTGACAAAGAAGCTCTTATTGCATTTTTCGATGCAATGGGCTATGTATGGGCAATTGGCAGAGACAAGAAGCCTGAGAAGAAGCTGACCCTGCTGAAGAAGTCAAAAATGCCCAGCGAGATGAACTTCATCTTCGCTCACTTAATCAGCTGCATGACGGCCAAGACCGGCTCCTCTGACCAAGCCGCTCAACCTCAGCAAGCAATGGGATACGCTCTGCTGAAAGGTCTACACATTGACTGGGCATCTCTTATCTATGATGACTTGTTGCAAAGAGTAGACTCTGCCGCTGACAGACCTCCATGGGTTCCTTACCCCCGATTTATCAGCGCCATCTTCCAATATGGCCTGAAGGATATCTACCCGCAAGAGGGTGACCTGAAACTCTCTCAGGTTGGCCCTAAGGTACTTGACTTCAAACCAGTTGAAAATGAGGTACGTCTTTCTACCCTTTTAACTCTTCTCAACCCTTCTTCTTCTACTTCTGTGGCTCCTTCAGCGACAATACCCATCGCTGATACCCTGGCCACAAAATCCTCTCCTTCTAAGAAAAGGAAACAATCATCTACCCCACTTGGTTCTAAAAGGATCAAGAAAACAAAGGAGCAACCCCAGCAATCTCATGCTGAAGACTCCTCAGCTCTTTCTGCAGAGCTGAAGGAACGTTCAGTGGTACGCTCTGCCACACCTGAACAACCCATCCATTCCATCCCAACTTCAGCGTCTCTAAACGCCGAGGTTACAAACTTGGAACCTACCCAACCTCCTTCAGTCTCTCAAAAGACTGATGAAGTGATTGTCAGCGAATCCAACGCTGAACTCAGAACCCAACCTCCATTCTTATCCTTCGCTCCTCCCTCTACTCATTTGGTCTCTCATCCAGTTCTCGCTGGAGCTGCCATCATTTCTACGGAACCTAAAGCTGATACTCCAGAAATGATGAAGACAGGACCTGTAGGACAATCCATGGGCACTTTTGAAGATGACATGGAACATTTTTCAGGAACCCGTAATTTTGACGAGTTCATCAATCCTCCTGCAGGTACACACCAACCCATAAACACTGTCACTAAACCCCAAACTTCTGAGCTTTCCTATGTTCACAAGTTCTTATATGTTACAGGTCCTAACTTGGGAGACATCAACGCCTCTCTGAAGTCCGTGGAGACAAAGCTGACAGGTCTCACCACCACTCTTTCAAATAACTCTACAGCTGTAACAAACGCTGGAGAGAATCTTACAAAGCTGACAACGGTGGTGGAGAAGAAGGCTTCCACAGATGACATGAAGCAGGTTGATAAAACTCTCAGCGACTTCGCCAAGGTGCTCGCTGACATCTACACAGACTACACCTCTCTCAAAAATTCAGTTTCATCCATGTCCAGCGAGGTCACAACGCTGAAGACATCGGTTGGACAACTAGAGGGAGATATGTCTACTGTAAAGACTGACTTAGGCTCTGTAAAGACCGATGTTAGTTCGATGAAATCGATGATCGAACAGCTACTACACAAAGCGAATACTCCTGCTCCTGCCCCTGCCCCTGTCCCTGCATCTGACAATTTCACAGCGGCGGATCGCACTGAGCTGGAAAAGATCAATCCTGCTATTTCTGGCCTTCAAGACAGAATAGCAAAGATTGAAGTTTGTATAGGTATCTCTGGCCAAGAAGACAGAAAACCTACCAACGCTGCTGAGTCAACCCATTCCTCCCCCACTCATCATGAGAAAGAGGGGGAGAAGAGCGCTGAAGATCTCTCCAAGAGCGCTGAAGACCTTTCCCATGATGAATCTATCAGGGGAGAGAAGGATGCTGAAGAAACCACCGTTGGACCTCAGGGAGATGAAACCCCTGAGGAAACCGAGAAGCTCGCCTCTGTATCTGAGGGGGAGCAACTCGAAGAAGAAGCTGATAAAACCGAATCCGAAGCAGAAGATGATGAAGTCGTCGACATCCCTGATAATGAACCATCCTCTTCTCCAAAGAATGATTATGATGATGACGAAGATGACGATGACTTCTTTATCGTCAAACCTGCTCCGAAGATCAAAGTTCTTAAGGGAATCTCGATAAATGAACCTTCAGGGGAGCGGACAAAGACAAAGCCCTCAGCCTCTGGAGCTGAGAAAGGCAAAGGCAAAAGCGTCGCTGAAGATGACAATCTGACGATCTTGCTTGAAAAGCCGGTTTGTCAGGTACACTAAACATCTCTCACTCCATCCCTCCTCTATCATACACTATCAGTTCTACTACCTAAGCCTATACACTTGAACAAATTTTATCTCTCTGATTCTACCCAAGTTCTTACTTGTAAGATCGTTGTGTTTCAGCTAGTCCTCTCCCCTGTTTGAGGATATCGCTGAAGGTTCCACAACTGCGACTTCACCAATAATACCAGCTGCTGCTGAAGAAATAATCCCAGTCTTAGATTTGAACTCTGAGACTGATGAACCAGAAGAACAGCTACTCTCGCACAGACACAGACCTTCCTTAGCTCCTCAAAAGCTAAGTGAAGAAGATCAGAAAAGAAGAGAGGAGATAATAAAGAAATTCGAGGATCAGCGAATCATTCTGAGGCGTGATCAACTTCCTTCAGTTCCTCCAAAGTTCAGAATTTCCAAAAAGGATTTCAAGGATCACCTCAGAGCTGAAAGATTAATCGCTGAAAGAAAGGAAGCTGAAGAAAAGGACAGAGAATACGCCATCCAGCTTTCTAAACGATCAATAAAAGACCCCAAGCTGAAAAGAGTTCCCATTGATGTTCAACGTTAGCTCTGGGAAAACGCCAAGAAGATAACTGAAGAAAAGAGAACTGTGTCTCAGTCCACTTTAGCCTGGTGCAAAGAAAAGGTCAACTACAGACTCTCTCCTACCAAAATCAACAAGGTATTCATCTCTGGAAGAACAACCCTTGTTTCAATCGCTGAAGTCGAGATATTCAGAGAAGATAAAAAGTACGAAAAATTCTATGCTGAAGCCATAACGAAGTACGGTCTCTCTGAATTGTTGGAGATCAGGTTAGCCATCCAGAAGTCCAAGTCGAAGTACAAGGAACATGTTGAAAAGCTGATCAACAAACAAATCGACTTAGTCTACTCCTGTGTGGATATTCCTCCTCCTCCCCCTCTCGAAAGTCAGAAAAGAAAGGCCTCAGCGAAGAAGAAGAAATCTACATCTTCAATTGATGGCCCTGTCATACGAAATGAAACAGGTATTGGTTTTTCACGTGCTGAAGTCCTTGGTCTTGATCCTGATCTTTCCATGCTTGAAACATCTCTTCCTCCTGGTGAGACTTTCATCATTGGCAAAGTCATAAGCGAACCCTACGGGATATTTTTCCATGACTACGATGGTGGAAAGCATTTTCAACGCATCTCTGAACTTCACATCACTCCCATCGCACAGCTGAGAGATCTCATCTACTGGTGTGACTTCAGGAATGACCCTCAGGCATGACATCTAAAACCCTTGATTTTTGAAGAAGCGTTGATCAAAAGAAAACAAGGTGTAACCGTTCCTGACTGGATGATTCCCACCACATCAATGACCCTTGATGAACTTCTCATTAAGGAAGAACCCTTTACAAACTGATATGATCGCCTATTTCTCTATTGTATCAGTTATTCTTTTGTACTTGTAATTTATTTCGCTTGTACTTGTAATCTTTCCATTTCTCTTTGTAACCTGATTCAAAGTTTTAAAGAAAGATTTCAGCGAATGTACTTTACTCCATCAGTACTGAAAAGATCCCAGAAAACAGTAAAAGGGACAAATATTTTATGAGTTCTTTTTATCCTTATGTTTTCATTAAATAGCAATTTTCAAATTTGGCATAACCTTCGAATGCAGTCATGTGAAAAGAATGTACTAAACTAAATGCACATGACATTACTGCAAAATAGATTAGAAGGATTTTGGTATCCATCCATTGATGGATCCTTGACGGTTAGATGCCCTATTATAGTGAGGACCGGGGATACTATAAGTACCATACCAATGAGATTCATATTTTCGATCTACAAAATCATTCAAACCACATGCAGAACAACAAATACAATCATGAAAAAGTTGAAGCAACTGTTGAATTGAAAAAAATCTTAACGAAAACTTCACACTTTGTTCAACAGAAGTTCGACAATTAAAAGCATCATGATTATGATTGTATGTCCTAGCATGCGAAACTGAACAAAACAATTTGACCGGACGATTTACAGCTTTAGAAGAAAGTCGGTGTGATTCGTAAGAGGTTTGTCAAACTCAAACTTAGGAAACTTTTCGTCTGAACTTTCATCGAAATTCGGGGACAGGTGGACTAGGATTAGTTGAGGGAGGTAGGGAACACTTTGAATCTGTGTTATTGGAAAAATCTGTTGCGGAAGCTTTTTGAAATTCAGAGTTATGATCCTTTTGAACACAACCGGCTTGAGACTCTTTACCTTTTCGTGAAGAAGTTTTTTCAATAAAGGCGTTACACGAAGATGTATCGGAGGAGTCCGAGGAAGGTTCGGGTGAAATCATCTTTTCTTTTTGGAGTTGGTCAAGTTTCTCTTGAAGTTGAAACTTGCTCACTTGCTTCTTGCATCACTTCTGTTGCCAAAGCAGACAGTTTTGATGTGAGCCGATTGATTTAATTTCGAAGGACTTCCTGCTCCTCACCCGACACAGATTCGGTTTTGGAGGATTTGAGTTTCTCAAGTTCATTTAGAAGCGCATGCTTTTCCTTTTGAAAGTCAGTACTTCCTTTTCAAGTGTCTCCTCTAACTCGACTATTTTTTATTCCAAAATGAGATGAGGAACATAGAGTTTAGACTTTGCTGTCTCAGTTTTGGGTTCAGGTGCTGGGGCCTCATCCTTTTTGGAGGAATCCTTAGGCTGCGCAACCTTATATCCGTCAAAGTAGTCATTCAAAAGATACTTAGATTTGTTTTTCTTGTAGGAATAGTTAAGAGGCTCATACGCAAAAGGTAATTGCAATTTAGTGGTGTGTGCGCATTTGTATTCCTCAATTTCCTCTTTCTTCTCTTCGAGAGGTCCAGTCCAATCGATTTTGTATTTGGGGTACTTTTTGTCGAGACCAAAAAAATTAAATTCGTAAAACGTAGGTATCATTGTCAAAATCTTTTTGAAGTACTGTGGGTTATCGTACCCAATTCCCCATTCTTTGTTAAAATACGTGAATTCCTTAAGTTTGTTCATATGAATTATTTGATCAGTTTGACCTCTTTTATGGAGTTTAGTTTCAAGATCGGTTATTTTCGAAACAAATTCTTTGTGTTGAATTTGAAGAGAGGAGCATTGATAGATAATCTCTGCTTTCTCATCCTCACACTGATCAAGCTTTGAATTTAACTCAGATATTTTAGCCCTAAGATCTTTGGGTGCAATGGAAAGATTTGCACACTTTTCTTTCAAATTGGCATTGTCGGACTTATATTTATCAGTGATTCTCTTTTGAACATCTAACTTTTCTTTTAAAGAGTTAATTTCAAGCAGTTGTTCATTAGAGGTAAACATATGGGACTCTACCTTTTGACTAAGCAGTTGAATCTTATCAACTAAAGCATTATGAGTTGGTAGACATACCTGACAAGCTGCTGCAGATTGAGATGGGCAAGACATCTTTATTGCACTTAGATGATCGTTAGATAGTTGAAAAATTGATTCAAGGAAAAATCAGACAATATCAAGAATACTCAAATGTCCCCCTTCGGCGACTTAGCACGGGGTTCCCGCTAAGGAATCCATGTGGTTTCCGGATGAGAGTTTCAAATGAGAGTTTCAGAGAGCTCCCGGATATGTAATTCGGGTGGTTTCCAGATAAGGAATCCGGAAAAATTGAGTTTCCGGGAAGTATCCGGAAGTGAAGTTACCGGATAAGAGAGTAATCGGATAAAAGGACTTACCGGATAGGAGTAGTGTCTGAATAGGTGAGATTCGGAAAATGGGTGTCCGGGAAGGTTCGTTGTCCGGATGAAGTGGCTTACCGGGAGAATTTGAACTTACCGGGAGTACTGGATAGGAAGTTCGGACACTTGGAACTTACCGGGAACTTAGAGGTTTTCGGGAACTTTGAGGCTTCCGGAAAGTAGATCGTCCGGATAGGCACGTGAAATAGGAAACTTACCCGGAAAAATTAAGGATGTTCCGGACACTGCGGCAGCTCTTGAAAATCGGATCAGACTTGGAATAGGGTTGCTCGATTTCACTCCTGTAGGGATATATCGACCAAAACACGAAAAACAAACAAACCCTATTCGATTTTAAGCAAAATAACAAGATTTTGAAGAAGAAAAAATTGACCTTTTGACACGAACAGAGACTTGACTTTTGAAAACAGATTTTGCTTAAAAACACTTCAAACGATCGAATTGGATTTTGAAATTTTGCAGAAATACTAATAGATCTAATATGAATCGAATGCAACAAGCAGAATCAATCGATTTTAACCAAAACAAAATAATACGATTTTAGAGTTCAAAACAGTCGACAGAAACCAATAAATTAACTTACCAGAAACCTTGAATCGAATCGTCTGTATGCTCTGATACCAATTGTGGATCCCATGTTAGTGCAAACTAAAGGCTAAGGAACCTAAACTAAAGGCTAAGGAACCTATTTATATCTAGGCTATTGACTTGAGGCCCATGGCCCATTACACGATTAAGCCCAAATACAAAGTTACGTATTATTCCCTTGAACTTCCATTCAATCAGATTTTAATCCCAACAAGGTTCATGACAGAATGATAAACCTCATTAGGTAGAGCCATAGATATGATTGATGTGGTTTTAGTATCAATGGCCACCTTCTGCTTGTCTTCATCAGTCCATTTTGAGACTTCTTTAACGAGTTCTCTTTCAGGAATGGCTGGAGTGGTAGCAGTGGCAGGAACAAAAGGAGAAAGAACAGATGGAACATAAGGTCCATTTTCTACATAGTAAGGCATAGTAGGATCTACACCTTCTAGGAAGAGCATCATTCGGTTCTTCCAAAGATTATCTACTGAATCGAGGAGGTTTGGCAAGAGACCCATTATCAATATAGTTTGTGTTTGTGTTTTGTGCCATTTAGAGAATAGCAGGGAAGAGATTAGTATAAGCAAGATCTTGTTTATGGAGATTAGCTCGTCGAACTGGTAATATTCTTCTTCGTCCACAATATTTTCAATACCAACTATGTGTCTTTTACCCTGGAGGACGACGTGCCATTTAGAATCTTTCGGATTCTCAACGAAGAAGAGTTGTGAGGCTTGTTTCCCAGAATGAATGGTTCAGATATGTAACCCTCCCTGGAATGGTCAACCACTGTGAAACCATCGTTGTCGACTTTAACACCTCGTTGGTTTTCGACCCATTTACACTTGAAAAAAGGTGTTGGTCCCGAAGGGTTTATACAAGTAATAGTTTGTAGAAAGGGGGTTGAATAAAAACACACAAGATTTTGGTTTTCTAAATTGTTTATTGATAAATCAAACACAATTTACAGTTTGTTGCGGAATAAATGTTAAGTAAAACCTAATCTAAACAAACTTGAGAATCACTAAGAGTTCTTGCACAAGAATTAGAGAGAAAGAGAGATCTAGAAAAATAAAGATAATATTCCAAGGTACTAAGTAGTTCAGGGAGAGACCACCTTCAAACTGAATGGGCATTCCTCCTATTTATTCCCGATGCATAAAATGCATGGCAGGAGGACTTTACATGTGTTAGTAGCTGATTAGGCGCATACTTTTGACTTTTTGCAAGACATGCTTTGGGCCGCATGGTGAACAGTGTAGTGGCAGAGTGGTTGTACGATCCTGGACAAAGGCATGTCCCTTCTGACAAATTGTACGGAGTTGTGCAAGTAGATAAGAAAAACATTTCTTGAAGTAGAAGCTTCATGATCAGCGATCGCTGAGTTGAACTTCCATCAGTGAAGACCTGATGTAAGTCAGCTACCGCTGAAGTCTTCTTCTTGAAATGTCGTGTGTGTGGACTTGTCTTGGTTTCACTGATGTCTATATCAGATCGTTAGTAGACTCATCACTTGTTCATTAGCTTCGTCTTCGATGTCAGCGATGAACTCTTTGTCGCGAAACTTGTCTTCAGAGATTACAGACAACATTGCTTACAATTGAAGTTATCAGTGATCATCAGTGATAAGTGAACAGGCTCAGGTTATCACTGATGTACATTTATCACTGAGCTTATGAAGAACAATGACTGCCATCAGTGATACTGAACAGACTCAATATGTTTATCACTGATGGCAAAACATTAATACATACAGATGTCATTTGTAATTTTCACTAAGTAATTCTAGAGGTAATCATCAAATTACTGAGAACGTTTGGATCAACAAAAGGTATCTTGAAGAAAGTGTAATCAAGCTCCTAAATTTTCGGAATGACCCCGTAATACGAATCTTTGGCAATCCTCGACCTAGCATCATTATTCGCCCTACATAACGCAGTCGTTGTGGTTTTTAATGTCATTCCACTGTTTTGCAATGTACTTTTGTTATCTTGTTTTTTTGTATAAAACGTGTATTCGTTAATATCGTATCCTTGGTATGTTGATACCACATGCCCGAGCCCATATGCAAAATGTTCTACTTCTTGATCAGTTGGTTTTCCCCCATACCTTGGTTTCACTCTTTCTTTCAACCATTGTGAAAATGTTTTATTATTCTCAGTAACCAATCATTTTTCGCTCTTCAATCGGTACATTTGGTGCAACATTGCAATATGTTCATGTACATGGGGAGCAATTGTTGTCATGTGTTATAGGACGAAAAAAAAGTACATCTGGAGGGATAAATTTCATTCCAACTGTCCTAACCCCTCCAAGTCTACCATCATGTCGAGATTGCGGGATGCCAATATTTTTTACACCGGTCAGATAGTCTGTGCATAAATCAATCACCTCCTCGGAAGCATATCCTTCAACGATATTGTCTTCGGGTCTAGATCGGTTCCTTACATATCCTTTTGAACCCATATATCTCTCGAACGGATACATGTATCGTAGGAAGACAGGACCACAAAACTTTATTTCTTTAACAATATGAGATATCAGGTGTACCATCACATCGAAAAATGAGGGCGGGAAATACATCTCTAGTTGGCATAAAGTGAGGATAATATCACTTTCCCATGAATCCAACACCTCAGGATAGAGCACTTTTGAATGAATCATGTTAACGAACAAGCAAAGTTTTGTAATTATGTGTTGGATGCGATCTGGAAATATTCCACGATTTTCAATAGGAATCATATGTGTCATTAGATCATGAAAATCGTGGGACTTCATACTTGTTAATGCCAAAAATCGTCCACAAGGATAACTTAAGATTGATTGTGAAGCTTAACAACTAAAGAATAGGAATCTTTTGACAAACCGTGCGACAAAGACAGAATAATGTAAAAGGGACAAAGATTTTGGTGACGCGGGAAAAACCTCAACGAGGAAAAAATCCGCGGACGACTTTTGGGGGTCGTCGCTGCACTATGATTGCCAAACAGGGGCGATATCCTTTGTTTCAGGTGTCGAGAGTACAATGATTACAATACAGATGAATTAAAGACTTGAAATGTAAAATAACAAGTGAATCGAGTGTAAAAAATTGGTGCATCGTGTGTAAAAACTGTGTGTCGTGCGTATAAGTCGTGCGTCGAGAGCGAACTGTTGAGAGAGATTTCTTTGAGTGTTTTCGCTGCGTATTCTTCGTTCTTGAAACCAGATGTTCGGAAGTAAGGCTGGAATCTTCATATATATAGCCTTCGAGTGCCTTGAATGACTCCATAAATGCTTCTGATAACGGTTGCAACGGTCACTGGTGTTAATGCTCATAATTGCCTCTGTCGGTTACGTCCGTTGTCCATAAATGATATTGACCCTGCATTTAAATGATGAAAACATAACAGAAATGTCGTATGTTAGTCAGCCGAGGTCGTGAGGTTCTATACGACGGTCGAGGTCGAGAGGTATTTTTGACTTCAGCTTTGGTCAAAGGATAAAGTGCTTATGACTTGATTTTGCTATGAAAGAAGTACAGTAAATGTTTTTCGTGTTTTGGTCGTGGTCGAGACTGGTGAAATTTTACCCAAGTCATAGACCTGAACACTTATGTCATGCGACCTTGCGAGATTAAAGTCATGTGGTAGATTTTGCAATCTTATGTCGTGTGATCTGCGACAAAACAATGTCAGAGGTATGTCGTTGGCTAGCCAACGACCCTCCGATGCTTAAGTCAGTAACCGTCGTGGTAATAAATCGTATGAAAGATAGAAGAGGATTTAGAAGACATACCTTTCTGGATGTATTGCCTTATAGCTACGTGAGATACTTCGATTGTCGAGGGTTTAGAGTCGATAGGCACCTTTACCCACGACCTCTGAGATACGACAAGGACTTTCTCGCTTGGTAAAAAGCTTACCTTCCCGAATTTCTCTAACTCGAGGAGATTGTATTCGTGCGACTAGGCAAAACAATCGACATTTTTCTGCAAAAAATATTAGCTTGGTTTTAAGGCGTGGATCGAGAGACGAACCTGTCAAGACCTTCTGGTCAGACGTACTTTGACTTCTTTGACCCGTAACTGCTAGACGGCCTGCTTTTGCGGCTTTAAGGTGGTCTTATAACAGTCACGGGCGACTTTTGGCTCACTTTTGATCTCCTGGACTCCCCGTGGCGTAGGGAACTTCATGATCTGGTGATACGTCGAGGGGACGGCTTTCATTTCATGGATCCACGGTCGACCTAAGATGATGTTATAGGCCGACGAACAATCAATAACGCTGAACTTGGTCTGCTTGTTGATTCCTCCAGCATAGACAGGCAAGGTGATCTCTCCAAAGGTACTCGTCGCTTCTCCATTGAAACCGACCAAGGTTGTCGAGCGTCGGGTGATTTCCGATCGATCGGTTCCCATGGCCTTGATGGTTTCGAGGAAGATGACGTTCCTTGAACTGCCTCCATCGACCAAGACTCGCTGGGTTAAACAATTACCAATCGTGAGTTGAATGATCAACTCGTCATGATGCTTCTGATACGAGTCGCCGAGGTCATCTTGGTCGAACGTGATTTTCATAGCTTCCAACTCCATATCTCCTTTTGGTCTGGATGAACGCGGGGTGGGTCGATCCTCTGGTGCTTGGCTGGCGTGACGTTTGGCTGCGGAGTATGTCAGACCGCACACGTTGGAACCGCCAGTGATGCAATTGACGACCTTTGCATGCTCGGGGGTTGGCGGTCGATGGTCGTTAACCGGAGTAACGACGTCATCGATGATGTTCTTGAGATTTCCTTTCGGGACATGATATGCTAGCTCCTTTTTGAGAGCTATACAATCATATGTCGTATGACCATGATCGACATGGAAGTCGCACCATTTCGACTTATCCTTTTTGTCGTCATCTTGATCGGTCTTCTTTGGCCACCGGATGGTCGCCTGGACGGTCTTCAGAGCCTCGACCAAGTCCTTAGTGGTCCCCTTGAATCCGTAGGAGGAGATCTTAGGGCACTGAGGGAATTTGGTCGTCTTGAACTCCGCTTTCGTCTTGAATCGGACGTTTGAGATTTGTCGCGCGGGCTCTGGCTTGGATACGGTCTTCGTCTTGAATTCCGGCTTCCTTACACTCAACGATCTTTTGTCATCAGTGTGCTTACGACGAAAGGCAGCATCGTCCTCTACCCTCATATACGCTAGGGTTCAGGATCAGACGTCTTCGAAATTCTCTGGGGGGTACTTGGTCAAATCAGTATATAAACCTGAACTGTCGTCTAGACCGCGCTTGTAGGCTTCTATCGCGGTCTTGACATCACAATTGCGGACACTGATCATCTCTGCATTGAATCTATTGAAGTAGCTTCAAATAGATTCATTGGCCTTCTGCACGACATAATATAGGTCGCTGGTCTAATTCTCCATCTTGCGACTACTGGCGAATTGCTGGGAGAACTGGTTGACCAACTCAGCAAACGACCCGATGGATTTGGGTTTGAGGTTGATAAACCATTGGAGGGCAGGACCTGTGAGGGTCGCCCTGAAACTTTTGCACATGCAGACTTCTTGATACAATTGTGGAATTGAGATTGTCCACATCAGCTGTTTGTACTGGGCGATGTGCTCCGTCGGATCGATCACCCCCGAATACTCGGGCGTGAAGACGGGGATGTTATACTTCTTTGGGACGTCGACGGTCGCAATCTTATCTATGAAAGGCGATGCCTGATACCCCGAACGAGGCTCGACGTCGACGGGCACAGTTGCCCCTGGCAGCTTAGCGAGTAAAGACAGGACGCGCTCGTTCTGATCTTCTAGCATTTTCAACCGCTGGGCGACGGGGTCATTAGGATCGGGATTCGCACCTGCCAATGGATCAACTCCCGAACTGGTGCCATTGGCGTCCCCATTGAAAGGGACAAAATATGGCTGCGACCCATTCTGAAACGGCTGAGATCCATTCTGAAATGGCTGAGATCCATTCTGCATGGGTGGTGGCCTTATATACTGAGGAGGCATATACCCAGACTGGGGATTTGGGTTGAACGATCCTGGCTGCTGGTTCTGCATGAACGGACCTGGATGCTGATTTTGCATGAATGGACCTGGCCCTGGATTACGGACGAATGGAGTCGAACTAGGGTTATGGACGAACGGAGCGGGTCCTGGATTCTGACCGAACGATCCTTGACCTGGATTCTGGACGAACGGTCTTGGACCGTTCTGCGGTCCGAAGGGATTCCTCAGCCGCGTGATCTCCTCAGCTGCTCTTCGACTTTGCTCAACCATGGCATTAATTTGATTTCGCGCAACTTCCAACTCCTGGTACATCTGGGCAATGATTTGCTCTGGATTTCCAGGGGCTGCCATTTTCCTGAAACAGAAAACAGAGGAAACTACAAGAAACCGTTAGTAACACGCACGTTTGTCGAATATTTTCTCTAGATGGGGCCCTACGGTGGGCGCCAAACTGTTAATGCCAAAAATCGTCCAGAAGGATAACTTAAGGTTGATTGTGGAGCTTAACAACTAAAGAATAGAAATCTTTTGATAAACCGTGCGACAAAGACAGAATAATGTAAAAGGGACAAAGATTTTGGTGACGCGGGAAAAACCTCAACGAGGAAAAAGCCCGCGGACGACTTTTGGGGGTCGTCGCTACACTATGATCGCCAAACAAGGGCGATATCCTTTGTTCTAGGTGTCGAGTGTACAATGATTACAATACAGATGAATTAAAGACTTGAAATGTAAAATAACATGTGAATCGAGTGTAAAAAATTGGTGCGTCGTGTGTAAAAACTGTGTGTCGTGCATATAAGTCGTGCGTCGAGAGCGAACTGTTGAGAGAGATTTCTTTGACTGTTTTCGCTGCGTATTCTTCGTTCTTGAAATCAGATGTTCGGAAGTAAGGCTGGAATCTTCATATTTATAGCCTTCGAGTGCCTTGAATGACTCCATAATTGCTTCTGATAACGGTCGCAACGGTCACTGCTGTTAATGCTCATAATTGCCTCGGTCGGTTACGTCCGTTGTCCATAAATGACATTAACCCTGCATTTAAATGACGAAAACATAACAGAAATGTCGTATGTTAGTCGGTCGAGGTCGTGAGGTTCTATACGACGGTCGAGGTCGTGAGGTATTTTTGACTTCTGCTTTGGTCAAAAGATAAAGTGCTTATGACTTGATTTTGCTATGAAAGAAGTGCAGTAAATGTTTTTAGTGTTTTGGTCGTGGTCGAGACTGGTGAAATTTTACCCAAACAATACTAAGCAACTTCAAGTCTCTCATTGACACTAATTTCTTAATGTTAGTAGAATTACCGGATAGAACCTTAATACCTTGTAAGCATTGGTAGAATCTGGTTTGTTAAACCTTCGACAAGGTATAATAAGTTGGTGGCAGATATGTGCGCTTTCCGTTATCAACAAGAGCAAGCCCTGGTTGAATCCCCATTTCTACCATGTCCTTTGTAACTTTAACTCCATCTTTTGATTTTCCCGGAATGTTCAACAATAACCCTATCAAGCTATCACATACATTTTTTTCAATATGCATTACATCAAGACAGTATCGAACGGTCAAATGCTGCTAGTATGGTAAATCACAGAAAATATATTTCTTCTTCCAATATTTTTGGGAGGAGCTGGACGACCTTTCTCGAACACAGTGTCTAGATCTTTAACTCGAGAATACACATTTCTTCCATCTAATGGTTGTCTCGCTACTTAATGCTCAATTTTCCCATCAAACACTAACTTTGGTTTGCGATAGTGGTGGTTCTTTGGAAGATACCTTCGATGGACGATGTACACATGTTTTCCACAATTCCTCAACACTAGAGCATATGTGTCATCTTCACATACAGGACATGCTTTTTCTCTTTTGGTGCTGTCTCCCGACAAATTCCCATAAGTTGGAAAATCATTTATGGTGCAAAAAATCATGGCTCGTAGTAGGAAACATTCCTTCCCATATGCATCATACACTTCAACACCTGGACTCCATAATTCTTATAAATCATCAATTAGCGGAGCCAAATACACATCAATGTAATTATCGGGTTGTTTGGGACCATGATTTAGCAATGACATCATAATGTATTTGCGTTTCATGCATAACCAGAGTGGAAGATTGTAAATAGAAAGAAGCATCGGCCAAGTGTTATGACGGCTACTCATGTTTCCGAAAAGATTAATTTCGTCTGAACTAAGACCCAACCGAATATTTCTACATTCTTTTCCAAATTCTTCAAAAATGCGATTGATATTTCTCCATTGAGGAGAATCAGCCACGTGTCTAATTTTACCATATATTTTATGCTCTTCAGCATGTCAATGCAACAACTTCGCATCCTTGGCGGTTGCAAATAATCGTTTCAATATTGGAACGATAGGCAAATACCACAACATTTTTGTTGGCGGACCAACCTTACATTTCACATCACTACTTTATTCCATTTGGTTTTCCCGTGTATACCTTGACGTACCACATATAGGGCACTCATGTAGGTCAACATACTCATTCCTATATAACATACAATCATTCGGGCATGCATGTATTCTTTCTATTTCCAAACCCATTGGACATATCTGTTTTTTGGCGTGGTACAATGAAACTGGTAACTCATTGTCCTTTGGAAGCATTTCATGCAAAAGCTCTAGTAGCTTGTGAAACTTTTATCGCTCCAACCATTGTTTGCTTTTAAGTTAAATAGTTTCAACATAGCTGAAAGTTTGGTAAACTTTGCACACCCAACATATAATGGTTTTTTAGCGTCGACAAACATTTGTTCAAATTTATCATAATCCTTATCATCAATATCACCATCCACATCATGTAACATTTGACCAACATTATCACGTATTTCATTGTCCGATTCATAGTTATTATTATCGTCATTACAATTATGATCAACCCCCTGATTACAATCATCAAAATCCTCTCCATGTTGTATCCAACGAGTGTACCAATGCATAAACCCATGACAAACTAGATGTTCTTGAACTACATTATGATCACTATGTTTCAAAAAAATTCTACATTTTCGACAAGGACACCAAATTCCACTTTCTCCGATATTCAACTGTAGTTCTTAGAAGTTTTCATAAATTCATTGAGACCGGCTAAATATTCTTGTGTAGCACGTGGTATTTCGTACATATAATCAATGTGGTCCATCTGTAATTGTGAAAATAAATTATTAAGAAATGCATGCATGACATGAGTGGAGAACAAAAGGTTGTAGGTGGCCATCCTAACACTCTTTTTGAATACTTTGTCTCACATGTGAATGTCTATAACAAATTGATTATTTAAGAAAAAATTCGACAACATTTCCTCTTAACTCCCCAAATATGAACTTTTATAATAAACATATGCCTGCATGTTTATATAATTCTATTTGCACTTATAGTTGACAAAAAATATGAAAAGAATTTAAAGTAATAAACAAATTTAACGTACCTTACAAAAAAAGATCCAAGGTGTATAGTAGTCGTCGTACACCTTTACGTAAATCTCTTGATCAAAGTAGAGAATTATAGCACATAACTATGTCATCCATACATACAATCTCCTTCTATTAACACCATCCAAGGCTTTTCTTATTGTTTTCATGTATTCATGGTATCATTTTTGTATACACTATGCCTCATAGGCTAACTTCTTCCATAATGACCATAGGACCAGTACAGTGGGGCATTGCAGAGTGTGTGATCCCTACTCTCTTATTCTACAGTAAAGGCACTAGAAGAACCCGTGAAATGTTTAACCGATCCAAAAAGCGATTTCGACGCACCGAAATGCGTTATCCTATAAACACCCGAAACAGCCGAATCCGGAATATGCCATTCAATTGTCGCATAGCTTCGGGCACTTAGCTTCGAAGGCCTCGACCACTTAAACTTTAAGCACCAATCATCATCATCGTACGCCGGTTCCCAGTTATTTCTGGATTCCAAAATCTCTACCAAACCAAACGTGCCTTCGGTCAAAAGGTCGTTCCTCGGGCATGCTAACCAGAACGTGGCCTTAACAATATCCCCACGTTTGAAGATCGAGTCTAGTGGGACGTCCGTTTTACAGTCGCCGAAGCTTGCACCAACAGGGGTTGAATCCATGACAACTGGCGTCAGAAGGCTGATTTGGTTGTCGAGTAGGTTGGGGGTTGTGGGCCCCGTTTGACAGGTTGGTTGTTAATGAGAGAAGATGCTAATTTCTTGAATTCTTGAATGTATGCGTTCAGTGTATGTGGACCGTAGAGAGTCGAAGCTCCCTACGAAATCATGCAACATATTCTTGTTTAGTCTTTCTTTCACGAAAAGCTGGCCCGGAAACCCACATTTACCCAACAAAAAAAACAGGTGAGATTGCGTGCATAAAGGAAGGGATAAAAGTAGGAATAAAGACGCTAGTAACCCAACTCCATTTCCCTCACAAGAATAACCTTCTGACAATTTTAGCTTAACTATATTATAAAGCATTCAAGAAAAAATGCATCAAGTACTATTTATTGATACATATTACTTTTTTTTTTAAAATATATTGATGCATATTACTTAAAATTCAAGAATACAAGTAAATGATGCATGAGTACATTTTTTAAAGCTGCATGTTTGAATTCATAACTAACTGATAAACATAATCAAATACAAGATAAATATCGCATTTTAAATATAAAGAATTTAAAATATAATCAAGATAATTATTGAATTCTAACAGGATACTTAATTACTATTTTATTACATTATTAAACCTAAAATAAATTACATAATTAATAAACCTAAATTTAATAAAAAATAAAAAATAAATTAAACGAATTTATAAAAGAAATTTATCGCTTTCTCAAAACCACACAAAACCATATTATAAAATCGACAAAGACATATTAAAATGAAAGACTAAAATTGAGGTGTATCACGTTGCATTGCGTGAGTACGCTTCTAGTGTCTCAAAATATGTCAGAATGTCATGTATTTTTTTTTTAAAATATGTCAAAAGGTTATATTCTCCTAAATAACCTTTTTAATGAACTAAATGACAAATTTACCCTAAGAAGTAATGAATTTCTCCTTTTCATAATTAAGGGTAAAATTGGAAAGTGGACACACAAACTAAAAATAGACAAAAGGGAGGGAGTACCAAAATTTTCATGTGGTAAAAAGCATCAAAGCTTTCATGGTATAGAAGGAAACATGTATGGTGGTGGCAATCGGATTGAAGTTGTAAGATGTTTAATGCAAATTTAAAACGATAAAAGGAAGGTATATTTACCTCATATCTTTGAATTTGATATTCCTCAAATGTAGTCACATACTGTGAGTATGTATTTGTAAGTCCTGCTATAACAACATGCACATTGTTATCCGATTCTTCTTTGTCTTCAGATGTCAAAACTTCCTTCACAACATCACGGAGGCGCCTCCCTGCCATAGTTGTGAATTCTACACCCACCAAAAACAATGAAAGAAAACTAGGTTTAAGCATAAAATAAATAAATAAACTAAATGTGCCAAAAATCAAAGAAGCAGCTTTAAAGGCATTAAGGGGCTGTTTGTTTGCCTCTTAATACTTCCATTAAGAGACAACCTCTGAATCTCTAAGAGATGAATCTTGTTTAGCAAAAAAAAGTTTGCCTCTTAATGGTTCTAAAACCCTCTGAACGGTTTTGTATCTTGGGCCTCCCTATACCATTCAGCGCCCTAATTTCATTCTAAATAATTTCCTAACAACCATATTTCATTTTGCACTATGTCATAAGAGCCACTTAATCATCCTGACCACTTAATCATTCTGCACCAAACCATGCAGCAACTGCCAAACAACCCCTGAGAGCATCTCCAACAGTTTCTATATAATTTCTCCAAAATGGAGAACCAAAATTCGATCTCCAAAACAAAATTGCATCCCACTCCAACAGTTTCACTATTTTGGATATTCTAATATTAGTTATAGAGAGAATTACACTTTTGGTCCCTGTCGTTTGTTGATTTCTTTGAAAATGAGACCAGTACTTTCATAATTCAAGTTTTCGTCCTCCGGATATTGATTTTGCTTTGAAAGTGGGACCTGGTCACTAACTCCGTTAAAAAGATCCGTTAGATCCAGGGGCAAAATCGTCCAACCATGTTTTTGTCCCCCTTTTGCACTTTTTTTTGGTAAAAACCATAAAAATTTAGGAACCAACTCTGTAAATTTTGCTAACAGATTTACTAGGGCCTGCAGGATAAATAAAGGGAACAGATGGCCAATAATTACCTCCTGGAACGCTGAGGATAACAAGTTGCCCGATTTGCAAAATCTGAATAGGAAGTATGGATGGCTGCATAAATCATGATGAGAAAAGTATAAGAGAACATTACATTATCTTCAGTACACCATTTAAAATTTGAAAAGCATAAAACAAAATAATCTTTTAAAACCAAAAAACAATAATAGACCTTTCCTGTAATGAGAACCAACTTACCGCCCAGTCATATGGTTCATGCATTTCACCGGGTTTTGGATCCTAGCAATTAATCTGCTCCTCACCTGGCTTTTTCAATAAGCCTCCAACAAGCTTCCAAAAGGCATTTCCCTAAAAGATCATTCAGAACATTACCATTGCACGCCTTAGAACCACTTAACAAGATGTTGAATTTGTGTAGGCATGTACGCTGTAATTCTCAAATTTTGGAAGGAAAGCAATGAAATGAAATGAAAGAATTCTTTTTATTTGTGTTCTTAAGAATAAAGGAAAACAAAGGAAATGGAAGGAAATAAAATAAAGAGTAAACTTCATTTTTGGTCCATGTGGTTTGTCAAAAATCTCGGTTTCGTCCCTAGAGTTTAAAAATACATATTAGCCACTACTGTTTGCATTTTTACTTGGTTTGGTCCCTCTCACTAACGGAAGCTAACATCCATCCATTTAATGAATGGTATTTTGGTCTTTTTCTATATATCTCCAATTTAATATTAAATGGTTTCACTTTTGCAAATATACCCTTATTTATTAGTGGAATGTATTTGATGGGTATGTGTAATTTTATAAATATTTTTATTTTTATAAATTATTTTCTTTCCTTTCCTTCTCTTTCCTCCCAGAGTTTTGGGAGGAAAATCAACAATATTTTCTTTCCCTCCTACTTTCCATTTCTTTCATTCGTAAAAAATAAAAATAAAAATAAAACTCGAGAACACAGCAATAGTGTAAGCTTATAACCTGGTCATCTCCCTACTTGAAGTCAAATGCTCTGGGTCCGTCAGTGGTTCCAGCAGCAAAAGAAAAACCCATGGCAGCAGGGCATGTTCTGGCCGACTTATTACTTTTTCCAACTTCTGATAATTAGACTTGGAGGTCAGAGAAGTCAATATACGTATGCCAATACCTCACTTTTCCTTTCAGTTTCTCAGACGCATTTTCGAACAGTTCCACAGCCTTTTCAAATTGTCTTTCACCAATGATACGTGTACTCTCGAATTCATTTGGGTAACTGTCATAGAAAATGGCATACATGTTTTCATTCTAGGTAGTCTTGAAACTCCTAAACGTGCATATTACTCCCTTCGTCCCAAAATAAATGTCCATAATAAAAACACACAGTTTTAGAGATGTATAAATATACACTTTTAAATTAACTGGATGACAATTATACCCGTAATAAAAAAAGTGCACAATTCTAGAAAAGCATAATTATTCCACTAATGAATTTCTCTATCTCATCAACTCTTAAATATTTGCGAGTCATAAGGATATAATTGAAATTTAGTAAATTAAAACCATCTACTTTTTAAAGTTCGCACTTACTTTGGGACAAACTTAAATAGAAATGTGGACACTTAGGTGGTGTTTGTTTTTTAAGAGGTGCTGAAGTCTAAGGTCTTATTTCACTTCCTAATTGATAAGAGCTTGGGCTGAAGTCTGAAATCTGAATCAACAAGACTATTTGTTTTTGTAAACTGATAAATGTCTTAATTTGTTTAAATTGTCTATTTTACCCATTAGAATATATGAATGTATATATATATATATATATATATATATAAATTTATACAATTTCTCATATTTATTCATTATCATTAAAAAATTTACATCTAAATTGTAAAATTACCATTCATTTAAAAGAATATGGTTAATTGATTGAGAGATGATAATATATTTAAATTATATAAATTTAAATTAGAAAGTCACCTAATTATAATAACTTGAGTTCTATTATAATTCAAGTGGATCGATTGAGAGAAAGGGTCTATTAAGGTTAATCCATTGAGAAGAATAAGAGGCAAATAAGGGGTTGGTTTACCTCTTACCAGACAAGAGGACAATAAGACATAAGTGGCTCTCAAAATTTGGAAAGAACAAACAGCATGAACGGCCTTACCTCTTACCAAATCAGACATAAGAGATTAAGAGGTTAATAAGAGCTTTTTTATAAAAACAAACAAGGCCTTATTGTGGGACAGAAGAATATGAATGAGGGAAGGTACAAACCCTAGCCCACGGCCATAGCAGAGTTCACTTCGACCATTGCAAGTACTCTGATTGAAATCACAAGGCAAGCCAGTATCTGTGCAAAATGCTCCAAGCACATTTGGGCTTACATCGCCACAATTTGATTGACAAAATGCCGATACGAATTGGCGGCGTTCAGCCCGCCTAAGTGTACTCCTGACTCGTTTTGAAACACTTAAAGCTCTTGTAACAGGTCTTCCAGGAGAAAAGCAATTTCCATCAACTTTTTACTAATGCGGGAAACAGATTATAAGACGCCTTTTCTTTCACATTTTTGCATTAGGCAAGAGAAAGTATGATCTAACTGCCTTAAGTAATCCAGAAGATCTTCCACGAATGAAATTTTGCTAAGATTCTATAAATAGCAACAAATCACCAGAACTAAACTAGAAAACTACGTCCTTGCCCTCTATCCTCCGGTTGGCGTCACCAAACGTTTAGGGTTCGTTTGGTACACAGGGATCACTGGGATCACTGTTCCACGTTTGGCGGGACTTTTATGTGGAACAGAGTCAAAAAGGTGGAAGAGAGTGGAACAAGGTGAAACAGACTCATATTTTACTAATATATTCTATTCTAAAACATTAAATACGCCTTCCTCCTTAAAATATTGTATTTTATGTTCTTTAAACTTTCGCTTATTGTCCTCAAAATATTATTTTTATAAGGTTTTTATGTTTTGGTTAATTTATGTAATTTGTTAATTATTAGTAATAAAAGAATAATATAGAAAAGTTATAAAATAAAATTTGAAAACTATATAAACTTTTATTTTGGTGTCATTTTAATTGTCTTGACGAAAATTTTCTAACGATATATTTTGTTAAAAAATATTTATTTTATTGTAATTCGATAAATTACACAAATTAATCAAAAGATATAAACTACTCCATAGGGGTAAATTGGTCATTTTTTATGTTCTGTCCTGTGTAGTGTTGTCTTACCAAATGTTGAACAGTTGTTTAGTCATGTCTCGATACCAAACTCACCCTTAAGGCAGAAAGTAGCATGTATTTTGATAATTTATAAGTCAAACACGATACAAGATTAAACTTACGGTGTTCATGAAACTCCGGGATTATGTTGGAGATTCTTCAAGGTACTTTATAATCCCCAGATTTGATGAGTGATTGGCTTTCGAATCCTTCGTCCATGGCATCTTTATTTTACCAATCCTCCATAAATCGTGCAGCTGCGCCTTTATTGTCACCACTAATCAGCGAATTTGTACGGCTCATAGAAGTTCCATGAGTGGCAAACCAATTAAAACTTCCAATCGGACCCCACTCTTCATCTACAAACTTAACCAGTGTCATTTCTTTATCAGTGTCGTATTTATAATTTCTCCTTTCTTCATCTGGATTATTCAGATAAGCAATGGGACTACGGTTTATGCTAGCATCTAAGAGCTCTCCTGCAAAATCAACCCAATGATCAGACCACTGAAAAACAAGATACACAAGCTAGGTTCGTTCTAAGCTGGCGTTTGTTTCTTAATAGGTGCTGAAATCTGAAGTCTAATTCACTTCTGATTGATAACAGGTGGTGCTAAAGTCTGAAATCTGAATTGATAAGACTGTTTGTTTTTGTAAACTGGTAAATGTCTGAATTTGTTTAAATTATGTATTTGACTCATTAGAATATTATAGTGTTGAATTTATGTATATATATAGAGAGAGAGGAAGGTTCAAACGAGAACGATAACTATTTACGAGAAATACGAGAACGGCCGACCACGTACAAAATCACTGGTGATTCACGTACAAAATCACTGGTGATTCACGTACAAAATCACTGGTGATTCACGTACAAAATCACTGGTGATTCACGTACAAAATCACTGGTGATTCAAATTCTGGACACGCGCGGTTTGGACCGTGACTTGCAAGTCGCGCGAATCACCAGTGATTTTGTACGTGAATCACCAGTGATTTTGTACGTGAATCACCAGTGATTTTGTGCATGGTCGGCCGTTCTCGTATTTCTCGTAAATAGTTAGCGTTCTCGTTTGAACCCACCTCTCTATATATACATAAACTTATACAATTTCACATGTTTATGCATCATCGTTACGGAATTTCACATATAAATTATAAAATTAACATTCATTTAAACGAATACGTTTAATCGATAATAAGATATATAAATTAAAATTTGAAAGTCACCTAATTATAGTAAATCGAGTTTTATTATAATCCAAGTGAATCGATCGAGAGAATGATCTACTAAGGTTAATTCATTGAGAACAATAAGACGCAAATAAGTGGTTGGTTTACCTCTTACCAGATAAGAGGACAATAATACGTAAGTGACTCTGAAATTTTGGAAAAAACAAACGGTCTGAATGACCCTACCTCTTAACGAATCAGACATAAGAGGCTAATAAGACTTTTTTTTCTAAAAAATAAACAAGGCCTAAGTAATCAATACTCAAGATTGCAATCCTGACTTATTAGTATGAGCAATTTAGTTAGGAGAATGCAAAAAATATATGCTTATTAACAAAAAATTTGAAAACAAATAGAGGTAACTCTAACTGATTTAGGATACCTTTATTTATAAAGATAGAACCGGGACGAAGATTCTCGTGAGCTTGGGTGATGCTTTTTTCAATGCCATCAACAAGGGCATTGAAGGATTGTTGCACAAAACCAAGAGATGTTATAATATATACAACATATTGAAGATATCCTCCGGGCCCAGCATGAGTGTGGATCCCACTGATGGCAACATTAGCCTCGGTATATAGATCATCATACCTTTGGCATTCAAAAAAGAGAGAATGGAATAATTCGGATATAGTTACTGAAAGCACTTTAGTAATGTTAAAAGAGCCTGCAGGGTGCATTTGGTATCCAGATAGGACAGGACAGTTGTTGAGCAGGACAGAACAGATAACATGACCAATTTACCCCCTATTGAGTTGTTTATATCTTTTATATATTTTGATTAATTTGTGTAATTTATCAAATTATAATAAAGTAAATATTTTTATAACAAAATAGCATTAGCTAGTTTTCGTCAAGAAGATTAAAATGACATCAAAATAAAAAGTTTATGTGGTTTCCAATTTTTTTTATCCTTTTTTCTATATTATTTTTTTATTACTAATAATTAACAAATTACATAAATTAACCAAAACATAAATATAGTATAAAAATAATATTTTGAGGATAATAAGTGAAAGTTTAGAGAACATAAAGTACAATAAATATAATTTACAAATGAATAAAATGTAATGAGAAATGCGTATTTGATGTTTTAGAAAATAATTAGATTTTATTTTGAGGTTATATTAGTAAAATATGGGTCTGTTCCATCTTGTTCCGCTCTGTTCCTGTCTATTCCACATAAGTCATGCCAAACATGGAACAGTGATCCTTGTTTTGTTCTGTTCCATCCTGTCCAGCAAACTAACAATGTAATGATACCTAACCATAGTTATATCTTTTGAAAAAAAATCCTTTTTCTCAGTACCACGATCCTACCATTTTCTGACCGACCCCACCCCTCCTAACATATCTTTTGACTTTGTAAACATGCAAATATATAGCACTAAGAAATTGGGACAAGAAAGAAAAGAACGATTACTTCAAATGATTTGAAACAGATATAGAAGGTAGCATGCTTAAAACTGCAAGATTAAAGTTAATTAGAAGTTCAACCTTGCCTTCAATCTTTCTATGACTTTAATCGTCACAAGCTGTGAGGCCATGCAAGCATCGAGGTTCACAAATACTACGGAATTCCCTTGAGGTTCTGTGACAATAAATGCACGGGCCCGCAGTCTGAAATGAATTCCAGACGCAATTTGTTCCATATTAGCATATCCCATCATATTCACATCTGCAGCAGGTCTGTAATGTCATAGCTTCCAAGACCAATTAAGTTCGTAGATTCAGACGAGACCCCTCTGAACTTTACTAGCACCAACAAAAGGCTCACGAATAAGCACATTTTTGTCGATGGCTTTTGTAGTACAGAACGCGATACGCGATATGGTAAAGTTTTAGAATATTGTCTCCATCCTCTGGGGAAGAAATAAAGTAGAATAAGATACAAAAGTCATAAGAATTTAGCTAACAATGAGATCAATGCTGATTTCATCAATGAGATACTACCCACATGGTAGGACCTAAGAAGGGAACCTTTAGTTATACTTTTGCTTAATCATGATAAACACCATACGCTGTATTATTATATAAACTTACAAGAAACTGCTTTCAGACATCAGAAACACCAAATTTCATAATTTTCTTATGTACCTGGCAGTTCAAAAGCATAAGCAAGAGAGATAACAATATTTTTTTTCCAAGACTAAAAGGGATCCGGCAATGGGAACTTGTTGTAACTACCCGTTTAATCACATTCCTTTAATCTAATGGTTGAATATGTGTTTTCTGGTTTTGCAACTTTTTAGCATTTTCCCTTGAACGTGAATCTATATATATATATATATATATATATATATAGAGAGAGAGAGAGAGAGAGGCAAGTTCATATGAGAATAGTAACCAAATAAGAGAATAAGGAAACAATTGAATCACATGTGATTTTACACTAAAAGCATGTGTAAAGTCACATGTGATTCACACGACTTTGGCCACGACCTCAGGTCATGTTGCCCACACACCCTTGCATTGACCGTTAGTGTAAAATCACATGTGATTTTGCACGTAATTTGGTCGTTTTCGTGTTTTCTTATTTGGTTATTCTTCTCGTTTGAACCTCGATATATATATATATAGGGGTGGTATCGGGTACAAACCAACTAGTTTGTACAAACCCGTACAAACTCAATCTACCTTCATGAATTTGCAATTTTTTTAATTTGGCTTCATGAATCTATATTTTGGCTTCATGAATATAAAATTTGGCTTCATGAATATATAATTTGGCTCCATAACTTCTTTTTTATTTATTTATAAGGGTATTTTAGGGCTCCACCGGAAAATATAGATTCATGAAGCCAAATTATATATTCATGAAGCCAAATTTTATATTCATGAAGCCAAAATATAGATTCATGAAGCCAAATTAAAAAAATTGCAAATTCATGAAGGTAGATTGAGTTTGTACGGGTTTGTACAAACTAGTTGGTTTGTATTTGATACCCAGCCTATATATATATATATATATATATATATATATATATATATATATCGTGTGTGTATATATATATCGTGTGTGTATATATAGGGGAGGGCTCAAATGCTAACCAAGCCATTTGTACAAACCGTCGATTTCATTGTTTAATTTAATGAAATTGTTTCATGAAACTGTTTAATATGATGAAACTGTTTCATATTATTCTTTTCATGATGAAATTGTTTTATATATTTTTGTTTCTATGTAAAAATAAAATTGTTTCCTGTATTTCTCATTTTTATGAAATTTGTTTTCCAAACTTAATATAATGACGATGATAACGTCCATACTTATCGCCCGCCCTCCACAATAAAAATGACTAATCAACCCTCGTAATTAAGAATAAGTGGAAAAATAAATTATGATCGGTTGAAAGAGGTTTGTACGGTTTGTACAAATGACTTGGTTTGCAAAGTAAACCACCCCTATAAACCAACCATGTAGTTTTTACAAACTCTACAAACCGATCTCAACCGTACATTTAGATAATCAAGGGTGTGGATTAAATGACTTCCTAAATGTATTCTCAACCGCATTTTATAACCCCCTCAATATTTGAAAATAAACAAAATCAACTGTTGAGATTAGGTTTGTAGAGTTTGTAAGAATTACATGGTTTGCAAATGAAACACATCCTATGTACATATATAAGTAGGAGCATTTAATACATAATAGAAAATTAGCAATATAAATTTTTAGTGTTAAAATTTTAAAAAATTCATAAATAACTCAGTTCCGAAAATAGCAGTTCCAAACTCAAAGGCATAAACTGGCTCCTAATTCTCACCAATCACTCCTAAACAATTCAATTCCGAAAATAGCAGTCAAAAAAGTGATCACTTGTCGAAGAAGATTCTACACATTACCAACCCTAAATCCTTATTCTTACTAATTCAATCGCAGAATAAATCAAATAACGAATCAACTTAGGAACTTTTACCATCATACAGATAATTAACAAATCCCTAATACTTCTTAGTTCTTAATTTCCCCCAATGTCACATGATCACAGTTTAGATTAAGCTTCTGATGCAATTATAAGCATAAAATGAGTAACTGCTTAAACGTAATTTGAATGGAATGGTAAATTTACCTGATTTTGGAAGGCAAAAAATTCTAAATTGGTGAGAGTGAGGGGTTTTACAGACTAGAGTAGTTTCAAACATTGAAGATAAAGATTTCATTGTTAGGAAATAGGAAAGAATGAGGTCATCTCGAAGTTGTCAGTTGTTTGGGTTTACGTGGTGCAGGTACGAAGAATTTGCAGATAAGACCTCCAAATATATTTACTTTTAATAGCGCCCCTCATCTTTTGCAGATAAGTCCTTCCCATGGGGTGGGGGTGAAAGAGGCTCGTACAAGTTTGTTCCAGTTTCACATAAAAGTCCTGCCAGACGTGGAACATTGGACTCTGTTCTGTCATGTCCTGTGTCCTATCCAGTATACCAAACGCACCCTAAGGTTGTGTTTGAGTTGTCGTCACAATATTTTTAGAGACCCCTCTATTGTATTAGAACTATAAATCATCTTATTCTACTTTATGTATATGTCAAATTTATCTTGATTTTTGAGTAATTTAGTGAGCTATTCGAGTTGGAGATTGAGAATTCGAGCTCAAGCTCGTAATTCTTGATCTTGAACATAAAGTAAGATTGTTTAACTTAACGAGTCAAGTTCCATGATATCAATGTTCGACTTAGCTTGTTAGAAAGTTCGATTAAACTTTTTGAGTTGATCTGAGCAATATGAACATACATTTTTCCGAGTGGTGCATGTTTTCATGTTTATAAATTAATCAAACAAAATATACGAAAAGGTATCGAGCTCAATCCAGTAAACGAATTAATTGATCTCCGAGTCCATTAATAAGCTTATAAATATTGATTTTTAAGTCATGATAGTTGGAATACGGGAGTCATAAACTCAGTGGAAAATAACTGTATTCCTTCAAGAATTCATACGAAATGGAACTAGGATGTGTTTCAAAATTTTACCGGAACGGACAACACCCATTGATGTTGTATCTGAATCTAAGCCAACAAACTTACCACGTTGCCTCTACGACATCCACGCAAATGCTCTAAATCGAGCTGACGTCCTAAGCCAGGAGAGGATATCTCTTTCTCCTCGAATATTACATACGGTCCCCCAACCCCTTGGAAGAGAGAAAGAAGAGTTTGTAGAATATAAACAGGGGTGGAGCCATGTGAGCACCTGAAGCCCAATTATTTAACATTTTATGCTTTAATGGGCTTAGGCTCCTCCCAAATCACATAGGCCACATGTAAAAAAATGATAGATCAAAAATCGTCTCTAGCATCCCACCTGTTAGTTCCAACAAGAAATGACAACACAAACAAGCCCTTAATGTTTTTACATTTAGGAGTCGTTTACCCAAACACTTACCCGGTAAGTGCTTACTGTATTCAACACTATCACATATCTTACCGGGTAAGATTTTAATCTATCAACATGATATCATATGCAACAATTTACTCGGTAAGCGCTAATTGGGTAAAAGTCATCATCCTCACATACCGGGTAACACTTTCGGTCCTTGCCATCGCTCTTACAGGGGAAGACTCTTGGTCCTTGTTATTGCTTTTACCGGGTAAGATTCTTAGTCATTGTCATGTTCATCGATAAGGTATGTGACTTGATAAGGACGTACGATAAGTATTTGGTAAACAACCCATTAGTCTTGATTTGATATCATAAACCAACTTGATTGGCAATGAGACAGTAACCAATGTCCAAAATTCAACTGATTAGTCAAGATACATACAAGCTGTTGCAAACACCAAATAAAAGTAAAAGGTTCACCTCTTGCATTGCACCCTTTCATCACAAATCAAAACTTAGGATACAACAATTTTTTACTAAGTTCCATAATAATGTGATCAAAACTTTTAAGGCAATAAACAGGATCAAATTCAACAACTCCTCAATGCCTCCTTTGCTTTGCACGTTTCCATGAGCTTTTACCTTTGATCTTCCATTTATCAACCCCGCCCGGCTGGTTTTTCTCTTCAATCTCTCGAACCTTCCGCTTCCTATAAAATCCAACAACATTTAACACAACCCTTCCAAAATCCCAAAACTTTTCACTTACAAGTATTGTAACATAAATATATATATATATATATATATCAAAAACAAGTAGGTGGGTCCATGGTTTGACTCCAAAACACACTAGTCATGTTTGGTAAAAACTAGCTTATAAGCTAGATGACAATGTAGAATACCCTTAAGGATTTATAACCTAAAGAGACATGTTGAAGAATATAAGGAGAATAATTGGGAAAAAGGGAGTGGAAAAGAATCCACTAGCTTATGGCTAATGAAACGGGGCTTTTTCAATAAGCTCAAAAAATAAGATGGCTTATGATTGCCAAACATGGCTTTATACTCACCTGTAAACCTTGAGTGATTGGTCAGATAATAACTCATCAGCAAGAGTTGGTTTCCTTTCTTTCTTAGTAAGTCTACTGGTGAAATATTCTGATACCGGCTCCACAACTGTTCCAACCTGCCAATTTTAAATATTATCTCATAATTAATCTACCTGGTAATAGTAAATAAAAAACAGTAACTAGTAAATAAAAAGGGATATACAAAATACTTTAATACTGATGAACCTACCTGGAAATATTTTGGGAATACGTTTAATTTGGCGTCACCCTTCTTATAATGCCTCTTCGGATCAATCACGTTTCTCAACTGTAAAAACACCATGAAATGTTACGAAGTGTTCAATCTTTAACTTGATAGCCTTCAAATTTTAGAGTAAATTACGATTTTTGTCCTTGTGGTTTGGTAAAAAAATCGATTTTCATCCCTGTGGTTTAGAAATTACGATTTTCATTCCTACGGTTTGCAATTTATTGCTATTTTCGTCACTGGATATATGTGTGATGACCACTAAACCCCTCTAGAAAAGTGCATGCCAATTCTTTATGGATTTCGAATACTGGACCAAAAAGTCATGGAACTAAGCCTACAGATATTATAACAATGGCCAGGGACAGTTTTTGTAATATAATCTATCTAATAACTAATAAAGGGCCGTTTGGCAGTTGCTGAATGGTTTGGTGCAGAATGATTAACTGGTCAGAATGATTAAGAGACTCCTTTGATATAGTGCAAAATGAAATATGGTTGTTTGGTAATTGTTTAGAATGAGATGAGGGTGCTGAATGGTTAAGGGAGGCCCAAGATACAAAATCATTAAGAGGGTTTTAGAACCATTGAGAGGCAGACTCTTTTTTTGCCAAACAAAATTCACCTCTTAGCGATTCAGAGGTTGCCTCTTAATGGAACTATTAACCTAAGAATCAATAATGAAAAATATTCGCATGTATTATGAAAAGTAACAGCACCTTCAGCAGCTTAAGATCTTTTTTCAACTCAGGCGTGAGTGTAGGAGCAGGCATATCAAACCTACATGCATTTCAAATATATGCTCAAGTCAACTCAGCTGAATCCCAGATAACTTGGATATATGATTATTTCATTTAGGATGTGAACATACCAATTCTTTCCGGTTGTGTCTTTGACTTGCTTCTTCAGTAATTTGTTCACCTTTTTGGGATCGTTAGGTGGAACGAAAAGCCCATCAATAAGCTGGGATTTGGGCTTATATACCAGACTATTTTCGGATACATTTTGAGACTTGTCATTGGACCCACCTTTTGTACCAAATAAAAGAGAAGGTAGCTTTGGTTCCCATGAAAGACCGATCACTTTCTTATCTTCAAGCATTCTGTTTCAAATGAAAAAAACCAAAACTGTTAGCCTCTGTTTCCAATAATTCTGAAATATTTTAATTAATTATAAGTATCATAAACCTAGAAATCAAATAATTTCAAACAAATCCCCTACTCTGTAGATCAAGTAAGAATGTAACACTAATAGTTATATTCAACAAAAAAGTAAAGAGCAAAATGCATGGAAATAGAGCATACTTTGGTCCGGCTCTTATTTTGGGGGAACCATCTTTCCGAAACCCCATTTTAGGGTCTAAAACAAAACATCTCAAACACTTAAGAGACACAATTGCTTGTTTTTTAGTTTTAGTTCTTAATCTTATTTCAAATAATTAAAAGTAAAAAACTAAGAAACCACAACTAAAATTAAACAACAAAATCACAAAAATAGAAACAAAAGTTAAAAGTCCGTTCCTTTCTATAGTTACAAAACACTAAGGTGACGTTTGTTGTTTAAGCGGTGCTGAAATCTGATTTCACTTCTGATTGCTGAAGTCTGAAATCTGAATCCATAAGACTGTTTGGTTTTTGTAAACCACAAACATCAGAATACATATAATCTTCTATTTTATCCCTAAAAAATCAACTTAAATACGTCAATTGAAGTTAGCATCAATGATTTAAGGACAGAACGAAAAAAAGAAACAAAAGAAGGATGATGGCAAATTTGCGAGGCTGTGGGTTTTTATCATATCTCACACACCAAACCCTGACTAAAGCGATTCAAGATGTTCTGGAAAACTAGCACACACATCTACAATCTTCGTGTTTAGCATTTTTGCAAATTCGGGGTAAATCTAGGCCAAAACTGACGTTGAAATTGATAGAATGGTGCGGAAATAAGAGGAGATTTAAGAGATAGGGTTCCCCTTTTTGTCCATACCATATTAAGAGATAAGAGGCTCTGAAAATAAAACAAAAACAAATGGTTTGATTTATAAACTGTCTAACCGAATCAGACATAAGTGGTGATTAAGAGCTTAAAAACAATAAAAATAAATAAAACAAGGCCTAAATCATAAGCAACAATACACAACCTTTTGTTCCTTCCCAATGGTTAGGTCTTAACTCTTAAGTATCCCTCCAGCCTAGAAGGAATGATCCTGTTTGAACCCTAGATGCTGTCGGAGTAAAGAATCGTCAACAAGGGCGTTCTAGTGTGTTGTAGCGTTCAACATTGTAAACATAAGATAACGATTCAAGAGATTTATAAAACATAGTCACAAATGAACCATAATAAAATTAAAATCAGGAAAAGTTGAAAACCATCATATGCCGACAGTCTAACAGTCTCGGTGACAGTTTGACAGTCTCGGCTGGGTTGGCCAGTCGAAGGCATTTTATCTGCCCATCCAACTACTCGGCTTACAGAATCCTAACTCATTCAAACCACTAACCACATTTGGTATGAGTGGAAGTGTGGAACATATTTTTAGAACCATTTATGTTAGATTTTCTTATACACTGCTATTACAGCAGTCAAAATACAAAATAGCGGTCGGGACTGATATACGAACTAGGGGTGAGCAATACCGGGTACCCGGCCAATTTTGATGGAACCGGAACCGGAACCGGTGGTTCCTAGAAAGAAAGAACCGGAACCGCTCCCGTCGGTTCTCATTATTTTGGAACCGGTCCCGGAACCGCTGGGAACCGGTTCCGGTTCCGGGTATCCGCCTGTCAAATAGCTTCTTCCATTTATCAAATAGCCAAAATGTAAACTGAATAATACATTTATCAAACAGCTTCTTCCATAAGCATGATTTCAAATAACGAGTTCAGATAATCAGTTCAGATCACAAAATCGAGAACAACAAAATGAGTTCAAATAATCAGTTCAGATCACCAAATCGAGAACAACAAAATGAGTTCAGATAATCAGTTCAAAAGCCTAAATGAGTTCAGATAATCGAGAACAACAAAATCAGTTCAGACTTCAGATAATCAGTTCAGTTCACAAAAATCGTTCAGTTCAGTTCAAATCGAATAATAGAAAAACAGCTCAGCTAACCTTAGATTTCGTTCGATCGAGTGGATGGCTAGAGCAGAGATTCGTTCGATAGTTCGGCGGTGTGTGCGGCGGCGGTGTGTGCGGCGGCGGTGTGTGCGGCGGCGGTGTGTGCGGCGGTGGTGTGCAGCGGCGGTGTGTGCGACGGTGGTGTGCAGCGGGGTGGTGTGCGGCGGCGGTGTGTGCGGCGGCGGTGTGCAGCGGCGTTTGGAGTAGAGAGAAGAGAATGAAGTGATGAAATTGAGGCTCAATATGGAAAACTGGAAACAAAACCCTAATATTTATTTTTAGTTTATTAAATTTTTTTACTTTTAGATTAGATATTTATATGTATAGAATTATAGATATATTAAATTATACCGGGTACCCAGCGGTTCCGGTTCTGGGTACCCAGCGGTTCCGGGGTACCCGGTCCCGGAACCGGTCCCGGCGGGTACCCAGCGGGTAGCGGTTCTAAAAAAATGAGAACCGGAACCGGACCCAGTCACATCGGTTCCGTTATTTTAGGAACCGGAACCAGTCACATCGGTTCCGGTTCCGGAACCGGCAGTTCCGCAGCAGTTCCGGTTTCGGAACCGACAGTTTCGGAGCGGTTCCGGTTCCAAAGACGGGTACTCAGTTCCGCTGCTCACCCCTAATACGAACTAGCGGTTATCGCGGTGCTATAGCGGTCCAAAAATAACTGTTCATATAATATTTCTTAGAATTATATATAAAAATATATATATATGTACACATAACTTAACATAATCTATGCATTAATAAGAATAAAATTAGGCCCAAATCAAAAGAGAATCCCAACTAAAAAAAAAGCCCAAAAAAGACAAAAATGTAGGCATTAGATTCAAAAAAAGCTCAACTGAAAATATATCGATATTGCGGACCGCTATTTTACCCAAATATCAGTGAAATAGCGCCAAATTGGGCGTATTATCAAAACAGCAATTTCTACCGCAATCTTGCTTATGACCGATAAACGCTATTGCACCACAATTAACAGCATAGTTTATACACCATCTAAACTGAAGCAAACGCCTACAATTAAACTATCATCAAACAAAGCAACATCACTAGGCAAAGGAAAAAGGGTGTAGCTTTTTACATTGTTATGCATTCATACAAGCAACAAGACCGCAGAAGGATATCAAGCAGGACAAACCTAAAGATATTGATTTATCATCCATTATAATCAAAAAGATAAACAACCCATCCATAAAAATAATTGGTGGACTCACGATAACTTCTTATCTTCGAAGAAGTCTATCCCCAGAACAATCGATTAGCTCACCACCATCACCCGTTTCCAAAAAGAAACTAATATTAACATATTCTAAACTTTAAGACCTCATGAACAACAGTGTCAACCGTGTATAGAACCCAATTGGAAAGTAAAAAAAAGTGATGATTGTTATTTTCAAATGAAAACAGAAATTAGCATGACTATCTATAAATGAAAGCAATACTGCATGGACTTTACAGAACCCATATGAAAACAGAAATGAGGATAGCCGATGATAAACTATCTAACCTGTGATGAGGACGATGAGAATCGACGATGACGGCTGAGTTTGGCCAGAGATGGACGCGACAGCCGGAGATGGGCCGATTGGGGCGAATTGCGATTGTGGAATTGGAAACAGATGGGGACGATTAGGTTTAGGTTTTATTTATTTTTATATTTTAATTTTAATTCCTACCTTTTTATACAGGGTCAATTTTTTCTAGATAATAATGGCGTCTTTACCGGGTTTAAAAACGTCGTACATGTTTGGATAACTATAAACTAGCTTTTTGAAACGCTATTTAGAGTAGCGTTTCAGTAGCTTTTTGTGAATATTCCAATTAGAGGTGAGCATAATCGGGTATCCGGCTAAATTTCATGAAACCGGAACCGGAACCGGCGGTTTCTAGAATGAAGGAACCGAAACCGGAACCGCCTACATTGGTTCTCTATATATTGGAACCGGTCCCGGAACCGGCGGTTCCGGTTCCGCGCTATCAATTTTTTTTAATTTCTTTTTAACATTTCATACAATAAAAATGTAATTTTAAGTCTATTGCAAACTACAAAGTATCAACTTAAAGAAATAAACACAACAAATGATGAAAAATAATTAGATAAAAACTAATTTGTTAAATAAATAAATTGGAAACTCCTGAATCTTGACATCAACAAAACGACTTACAAAACACATAACGTCCGTATGTCAAGACTTAACAAATAAAACATTTTGATCAAAACGAATAAAACACCTAACAAAACCAATAACACATCATTAAATATTTAAATATAATAAATATATAAATAATTTTATCAAAAAATAGCGGGTACCCGTCGGTTCCGGTTCTGGGTACCCGGTCCTGAAACCGGTCCAGCGGGTACCCAGCGGGTAACGGTTCCAAAAAAATGAGAACTAGAACCGGAACCAGTGCTAATCGGTTCCGTATTTTAGGAATCGGAACCAATGCAGAACCAGCAATTTCGGAACGGTTCCGGTTCCAAAGACGGGTACCCAGTTCCGATGCTCACCCCTAATTCCAATATTGTTCCTTATTATTATTTACTAACTATTCTTATTATTAAATATTAATTTTTTAAATTTAATTCTAATTAATTAATAAATATTAATTAATATTAACTGAAAATTATTAAATTAAATTTTAATTATACATTGATATTAAATTTTAATTATTTATAAATATTGTTATTCGTATAATTTTTTTTTAATATTAATGAATATATTTTAATTATCAATTAGTATTATTTTTTAATTATTATTTGATTATTTTTTTATATTGTGTGTAATGGTTATTTAAAATCATAAGTTAATATAATTTTTTTTTCTAAAACTTGTTTTAACAAATTCAAAATTTATAGTATATATATGTAATAATAAATTTTAAATTTCTTTTAATTAACATATTATATTATTTAATTTTCTTTATTACATTGGTTGTATTAATTAAAATATTATATTGTTATAAATTAGTTTTAATTACATAATTAAATTTGTAATTGATAATTATTTGAAAATGTTTTTTTTGATCATTTTACATGCTCATAAACTATTTTTGCCAAACGTGGTTTTTTCAACAGCTAGCTTATCAGCTAGTTTGTCAAACATGGTCTAAATTATTAGTTTAAAAAATGATCTGATGATTTAATTATTTAAATAAAATAGAAAAATTTGTGAAGGTATTTATAATTTTACTTTTTTATATTAATCTAAAATATTTTTATTTTGAGTACATCATAAATTTCCATTCTGACGCAAAGGGTTTTGGAACCTTAAAATTCATGATTAGGATGTTTATAGTGTTGATTTCATTATGAGGTCGGTTCTTTAACTTAACTTCGGTTAAAAAAAAAGAGCAATGATATTTGTATTTCCTTTAAGATCAAGTCTTGATGTTTTGATGTGTGTGAGAAAAAAAATATGTATTAGATAGAGATACATTTAGCAATGTATAGAAATACAATTAACTGTCTTTAAAAACTCCGTTAAACCAAGAATGTTTATATCTTCTACATTTTTCTATTTAAATATGTCAATGGCGTGTAGCTCAGTTGGTACTGGGTGGGGGCATCTTTGTACAAAAAACAGAAGGTTTCGGGTTCGAACCCAAGACACCCCCATAGCCACAACTGCTGAGTGAGTCTGGTATGCCCCTCACATTATGGATAGGCAGCCGATTGTGGGCCGGTTAGGGTTGCCGTTATCAACCTTTTGTACAAAAAAATTTCTATTTAAAGATAACATTATTAATTTCACAAATACATATAGCGAAAAGTATGAAAAACACCCAACGAACTATCCGATTTTGAAATGTTAAGTCCTTAAACTATTTTTTGAATGAAAAAACCTTTAAACTTTCTAAAACCGGTTAAATACGTCTTTGTGATCTATAAAAACAGGTTAATGTTATACAAATTTGAGAAAAGTTTAAAAAAAATCCAACAAACTATTTGATTTTGAATGATTAAGTCCCTGAATTATTTTAACAAGATAATTTCTAAACTTTTTTTCTAATTTTTTTACCAAATATATTATTGAACTTTTTTTAACAAATAAATTCCAAACTTTTTTGAAAAAACAAATTCATGAACTTAATTTTGAACAAATAAATCCGAAAAAATTGAACAAAAAACAAACTAATCCATTACTAACAACAAATAAAATGAACAAATAAAACACAGAACAATTATATATTTATATTATTTTCATTACTAATTCTAAATCATTCAAGAGTTATGCATAAAACATTTAGAGATACATAAAAAAACTATATCCATTCGGCCATCACTTTACAAAATATACCAAGAAAACACTCATATTTTTCACATAATATATCAAAAAAACGCATATCTCTTCACAAATATACCAAAAAAATGCCCAAAAGATATACCAAAAGATATTTTGTTTGCAATAATTATGTGAAAATGACATAACTTTTGGTATATCTTTTGGGCATTTTTTGGTTTTTTTTAGGCATATGCATTTTTTGATATATTATGTGAAAAATATGAGCGTTTTCTTGGTATATTTTGTAAAGGGATGACTGGATGGATGTAGTTTTTTTTATGTATCTATTAATGTTTTATGCATAACTCTTAATGATTTAGAATTAGTAATGAAAATAGTATAATTTTTCTCTGTTTAATTTTTTCATTTTATTTGTTGTCAGTAAATGATTAGTTTATTTTTTGTTCAAAAAAAAGTTTCGAATTTATTTGTTCAAAATTAAGTTCATGAATTTGTTTTTTCAAAAAAGTTTGGAATTTATTTGTTAAAAAAAAGGTCAAGAATATATTTGGTAAAAAAAATAGAAAAAAGTTTAGAAATTATTTTGTTAAAAAAATCCAGGGACTTAATCATTCAAAATCAAATAGTTTTGTTGGGTTTTTTTAGACTTTTCCCAAATTTGTATAGCATTAACCTGTTTTATATGTCACAATGATGTATTTAACCGGTTTTAGAAAGTTTACGGGTTTTTTCATTTAAAAAATAGTTTAAAGACTTAACCATTCAAAAAGTACGTTGAGTTTTTTCAGACTTTTCCCATACATATAATATATAAAATATATAACAACCCTACGTGAATCCCTTCCTCCGCTTCCCCGCAACATCACCGATCCAACCAATGCAGGCAAAAACCCTTTCTCTACCCTAAAATCCCACACCTTCATTTGAACCCACCCATCGTCGATGAAACCATATATTTACATAAGTTGTTAAGTAAAAAAAATTGGTGGTTGAAGAAAGCATTTCAGTTCATAGATAACAAAAAATGAATGATGGAAAACATGAATACAGATTTTCTCCCATCTTCTACCAGATTTGCCAATTCATCGATTTTGAATTATGATTGTAAATATGCAATCACTTTTCACTGGCTCTCTAATTTAAGATTGAACTCCTATATCGGCTTATACATTAATCTGATTCATCTTTTTAGTTTTTACCCAATTTAATAACCTTCCGTTATTTTTGTAACACCCTCAAAATTGGAAAGAGCAACTATTAAAAACTTCGATAAAATAATCAAATGAGGATAAAAATTCCCTTCTACAAGCCATCCTTGAAAACACCTCAAAATTTAAAACGTAACAACTCTCATAATTAATAACTCAAGTTATATAACATGACCAAATAAAGTCGGGTGTTACTTAACCCAAATACAAGTTGCTATTCTCAAAATAAATGCGGAAGACTTCACTAAACAATTCATCTCTCGAGCACACTACTAGCACTCATTTGTTCACAGTGTCACTAGAACTATTCCCAGCCTGAACCTGTTGCACATGCCGACAAATAAAAAGGTTAGGCTAACGCCTAGTGAGTTCAAGAGTTTACATCATGATTAAATACGTTAGACAAAAAGGATGCGACTTAAATCATGATTTCCAAAAAGGAATTTGTATTAAATATACCAAGAATCCATTTTCCAAACGCACACAAATTATGTGACAAAAGCTCCAATGAAAATCATTTATCAACAATGGACTCAATTTTAAAACTCACTCAAGATGTAAATAAATATTAAATTTCCAAATAAAAATCAACGTGAATAAACCCCAATAATCGAAACATCCAAACAAGGATGATGTATAATATAGCGCCTATAAATCATGGAAAACAATCCATATAAAAATAATACGTCGCCGACAACATGGATAAACGAAATACCCGAAACAACACCCTTCGATGACGGGGGAGACCCAATTTCATCGAATGTGGCGAATACACAAGTTAAACCACAATTATAAATTACAATCATGTTTCATGGATGGGAAAAACATATATCAACCCTATCGAGGTCTTTAGTCAATTTTAGATATCAACCCAAACCGGATCTTTAGTCCATGGAGACATCAACCCAAACCGAGTCTCTATTATAAGGAGACATCAATCCAAACCGGATCTTTAGTCTATTATGACATCAACCCAAACCGGATCTTTAGTCAAGTGAGGCATCAACCCAAACCGGATCTTTAGCCTAGTGAGACTGTTAGCTTCAATCTTCCTAATCATAGAAATACTTAGAAGTAGTGAAAAATAGGCTAAGTATAGAAAAGCCTCTCACAGAGGCTCTGCCACTTCTTCCAGAAGATCAAGTCCAGAAAGCCACAGAAGCTACAGAGGTAATCACAGAACCTCTGTAGTGCGCAAGAAGAAGATCAACTCGGAAACAAGTGGACTGCTCCACAGAAGGTCAGACCATAGAACCTCTGTAATGCCTTACAGAGCCTCTGTGGTCTGCTATGAAGACTTGGAAGATATTACTGGATACGTTCATCAACTTGCATGGAAAAGTACTGTCAAAACACGTGTCAAGCTCTGAGTGGACTCAATAGGGCATGGTACAAAATAGACGTCTGCGCCATTTAATGCATTTACCAAAAGTACATCTGCTCCATTAAATGCGCATGGCTCAAACAACTGCTCACACCATCCAGTCCACTGTTCACACCATCCAGTTTACTATTCATGCCGTAAAAGGAACAGTGACCAACTTCATAGTCTTCTAAGAGTAGTATAAAAGGAAGTCTCATGTTGAGATCTTCCTAACGACGAAAACACAAGGAATCACTAATACTCTCAAGCTTTATTGTCAAATATCTGAGTGTTATATTCTCACACACACCAACAGTTCTTAATCTGTTCTTCGTTGTTCTTATTATATATTGAATAACAGTAACTGTTCAAGAAATCCTTTTTATTCCTTACTGTTTTCTTTATATATGTGCGTTCTAATATCTATCAAACATATCTGTTAGTTTAATACGCTTCCGCATCAAACTCTAAACTCCACTAACAGATTGTTAATCTTGATTAAATGTATATGGGTTCCAACAATTGGTATCAGAGCCTTCCTTGATTTTCAATATCAAGTGATCCACTTATCAAGACTCTTGATAGATATTATTGAGATTTAAAATTGTGTCTGGAAACTGCTTAAACCCAGAAAATCTTCAAGCTCATCGAAGTAACTCTTTAGTCATACTTTCTTTCTAAAATCTTCAAATGACAAATACAAATAATTTCTTTACTACTGGTTCTCTCACTAAACCTCCTACTCTCCTTCGAGATGAGTATCCTCAGTGGAAAATAAGAATGGTCCATTTTTCGAGGGCACTGAAAAAAATCAAGTACAATATCTGTACAATCCTCCTCCTATTCCCATGACAGTAGTACCTCGTATACCTGCTACTGCTGAATCTGCCGAAATCCCCGAACATCAAAAACCAAAGCCAAAAGGGGAGTGGTCAACCGAAGATAAAGCAGAAGATGAAGTTGCTCAGAAAACCAAAAGGACATTAATTATGGCAATACCCAACGAACTCTTTCAATCCTTGGATTCATGTGAAACAGCACATGATCTGTGGAAAGAACTGGAAAGACAGTTGGAAGGAGGTGCTAAAACACAAAAAAACCGAAGAGCACAATACATCAATGAATATCATGCATTCAAAGCCTCTGCAACAGAATCTCTGCAAACAACATACGACAGATTCAACTCTCTAATCAACCAGTGCAGAAAATCAGGCATTGACAGAACTTCTGAAGAAAACAATGTCATGTTTTTAAAAAGTCTAAATGAAGAATGGCTCCAGCTGTCTATGTCCCTACAGACAAATCAGGATCTAGACACCTGGACTCTCTCTGATCTTTACGGAACATTAGCCGCACAAGAACCTCAGATAGCACAGGCTAAAAAACTAACCATTGCACCATATGCATTGGTTAGTAAAACTAAAGAGGATGCACAGAGACCAAGAAATGATAAAGCCACAGAGGAGAAGAAGAAGGAGAAGAAGAAGATGGTGATAATTGACAGTGAAGAAGAAGAGCAAGCAGAAAAGGAAACAACTCTTGCGTCACAAGCTAAATCTTTAGCTCTATTGACAAAAGAGTTCAGAGGAAACATAAGAGGTTCCGGAAATGAAAGATATGATAGAGAAAACCAGGATGACAGAAGAGACAACAGAAGAGATGACAGAAGAGGAGAAGAATCAAGTGGCCGACAGAGGTCAAACGATAGAAATTACAGAGGGAATGACCGACAGAGGTCAGATGACTCGGTAAGCCACACACAGCAAGAATGCTACAAATGCGGCAAACCTGGTCACTATGCAAATGAATGTAGATCAGAGAAAGGCGGAGACCTACAGAAGTCCAATGATCGAACAGGAAACACTCCTCAAGGATGTTTTAACTGCGGCAAACCAGGCCATTTTGCGAATGAATGCAGAAGCAGATCAAATCGCCCACAGAGGGACTCTGCTTTCTACAAAAAGAAAGCCGAATATTATGCTCAAAAATCCTTAATGGCAAAAGGACATTCTGAGGAGAACACAGAAGACTTCCAGTCAGACTCTACTTCTGACGATGAACATACCGCTAATGCCCTCTTCTGTGGCATGGCAGAAGTCGACTCCTGCACTGACTCTGAGGTATCTACTTCAAATTCCAACTCTTGTATTACCTCTGTAGATGATAATACACTTAGAATTAACATTGAATTAATTGAACTGAAAGAGATAAATCAAAGTATTCAGAAAAGACTCACTTTCAATGAGAGAGAAGTACGGCTTCTCACTCAAGAAAAAGCAATGATTTTTGAGGAAAAAGAGAGAATAGAAAAGAATTGGAACAAAACTCTAGATCCTTTAAAAAAACAAATTTCTGAATTAACCAATACTTTAAAAGATAAAACAAAAGAACTTTCAGTTTCAAGGAGCGAAACTACTGACATAAGATCTCTTAAAGAATACTTTCAAAGAGAAAGAGAGGTATTATGGCAAGATTTACTCAGAAGAGAAGTTTTGCTTAAAAACTATAAAGATGCACAGAAAGTTTATGAAAAAATAAACTCACAAATAGGGAGACGAGGTATAGGGTATGATGATATCACCCTAGGTGTTGAAGGCAAAAGAAACAAACCTCTGTCCTCGTTATTTGTGATTGGAAAAACAAACAAACCAGATTTTCCAAATCTAATCTCTGTAAACAAACGGGCGAAAATCTCTGTGGATCCTTACTTGAAGAAACATAAGAAGATGATTAACGTGTGGTTTGAAAACGCAGACTCATCATCTTCAACCTCTGTCAATAGAAGTATCAAACCAAAGAAATATCTGAAAACACAAGATCAGATTGGTATCTTCAAGTTTGGTAAACCAGAGACCCAAACACAGGTTGCATTTGTCTGTTTGATAAACGTTGAAAAGAAATTGTCAGCAGAAGCTCCTGAGTTTAAACCCATTTTTTCAGAAGAAAACTTTAAAAATTTAATTGAAAAAGAAATTTTGGAAATATGGAAATCAAGCGTTTTAGAAAATTTCTGTACATCTTCTATAGATAAAACTCTCACTGGAGAAATCTTATTAGAAACCTCTGCAATCTATGAAAACTATTCTACAGAGGAAGAAAGCTCGTACAATACATGCTCAGAAAATCCAGCCTCTATTGAAAGAATTGACTCAACCTCTGTATACGAGGACGATTCATCCTCTGACAACTCAGAGACTGATTTCAAATCAGGGATAATTCACTGTGACACAGAGGATGTCAAATTCTCCTCTGAAGTTCCTCACAGAACTATTTCTCCAAAAGAGAAACTCACAGAGATTCCAATCTGCCAAGATTTTCTAAAATTGAATCTACATATCAAAACCTCTGCTGAGCTTAAAATGTTACAGAAGACCTCTATTGATCCTATAAGTTCTAGATTTTCAAAACCTAAGGTTAATAAATCTTTTTCTTCTGTAACAGTGATGAAAGAAGTTCACCACAGAAGCAACCCACAGAAGGCAGGTCCTAAACAGAGCTTTTGCAAACAACATTCGAGTATTCATAGATCTTCTAGTAATAGGAAATCTAATGTAAAGAAAGAATGTAATGCCTCTGTGGCTGAGTTCAAAAAGTTCAATGAAAAGTTCAAGCAAATTACATCTCATATTCAATACTGTCATTGCTTTGATCTTATGTCTAAACTTAATAATCATTTATCAAGTCAAGTCTGTTTACTCTCTACGACAATTCAAAAGTCAAATCCCACAAAGAAACAATCTGACTCTTCTGCAGAGAACAAAATGTATTTCAAGAATGCCAAGGAAAACTTGAAAAACTCTAACAATATTGGACCCATATGGATATGGGTACCTAAATCTCTGTGATTGTCCTGCAGAAGAAGTATGTGCCAATCTGGTATCTAGACTCCGGATGCTCAAGGCACATGACTGGTGACAGAAGTGCACTATCCACGTACAAAGAAACACAAGATGGTGGATCTGTGACTTTTGGAGACAACAAGAAAGGACACATAAAAGGCTATGGAGTCATAAGGAAAGAAGACGTTTCTGTATACAAAGTTGCATATGTGGATGGCCTTAAGCACAACCTACTCAGTGTAAGTCAACTTTGTGATACAGGATTCAATGTGTTGTTCAAAAGAACTTTCTGCTCTCTACAAAGTGAAGAAACAAGTATGGAACTTCTGCGAGCTGAAAGAATAGGTGATCTATATCTAATGAACTTCAACTCAAAGAACAAAGACAAAGTTTGCCTTGTTGCCTGCAAAAGTGAAGAAGCCTGGTTATGGCACAACAGGTTCTGTCACTTAAATTTTCACACATTGGAAAAACTGGTCAAACTTGATCTAGTTAAAGGTTTGCCAAATGTTAAGTTCAATAAGGATCATTTATGTTCTGCCTGTGAGATGGGAAAACTCAAAAGAGCTTCCCACAAAGGCAAAACAGATGTATCTTGCACTAGACCTCTGTACATGCTTCATGTCGACCTCTGCGGTCACATTGCCATACAGAGCCTAGGTGGCAAGAAATACATACTTGTCCTAATTGATGAGTATTCGCGTTTCACATGGGTTGAATTCGTTAGAAAGAAATCAGATGTTCCAAATATATTGATAAATCTAATGAAAAGAATCCAAGTTCTTTATAATTGCAGAATACAGAAGTTAAGAAGTGACAATGGCACAGAATTTAAAAACTCTGTCATTGAAGCCTATCTTTCAACAGAAGGAATATCACAGAACTTTTCTGCAGCTCGCACTCCACAACAGAACGGTGTTGTCGAAAGAAAAAATCGAACACTTGTGGAAGCCGCAAGAACTATGATGTCAGCATGCGGATTATCAATGAACTTTTGGGCAAAAGCAATTTCTACTGCGTGTTATACTCAAAATCGATCAACCATTGTGAAAAGACACCTCAAGACGCCTTACGAATTGCTTAACAAACGACGGCCAAACATCAAATTTTTCCATGTATTCGGATGCAAATGCTTCGTCTTAAACGACAGAGATTCAAGAGGAAAGTTTGATGTAAAAGCAGATGAAGGCAAATTCATTGGATACTCTGCCACTTCCAAAGCCTACAGAACATTCCTTACAAAGTCTCACAAGATTGTAGAAAGCATCAATGTTTCTTTTGATGATTCATTCCAAATGACTTCTGAACAAATCAGTTCAGAACTCGGAACTAAAGGGAAATCCTCTGTCATCTCACGAGCAAAAGAAGACTTGGATCTTCTATTTTTAGAGATGCTCAACGAAAACATTGATCCTTCTGTTGGAACAATCAGGGTTTCTGAAGAACCATCCTCTGTCGGACAAAATCCTACAGGTTTGTCTCTAACTGGTCCTAATAATGCTTCATCTTCTTCTGTACATACTACAGATGCAATTGCCGAAGCAGAAGAAAGTGCAGAAGATGAAACATCAAGGAAAACGACCACAGAAGCTGCACAAACCACAGAAGAACCAATTACAGAGGAAATCGAGGACCAAGACTATACGTCCTCAGAGGAACAAACTCCACCACCACTCATACCAATCATTCCACAAACGGTAGAATCAACTACCAAGGCACGAAGAACAACAGAGGCTACACAAGAAGAAACACAAGAAGTCTCTAAAGAAAGTCTGAATGACATTGATGATCATCTCCCACGCACAACTCAATGGACAAAAAGCCATCCTCCAAGCCAAATAATCGGAGAACCTTCTGACGCAGTAAAAACAAGGTCTGCCACTGCTAACTTTTGTTTCTTTACAAATTTTATTAGTGTGATAGAACCAAAGAAGATTTCTGAAGCCCTAGATGACCCAAACTGGGTAGACGCCATGCAAGAAGAACTTTTGCAATTTGAGCGTAACAGAGTATGGACTCTAGTACCTCTGCCAAGAGGAAAACAGGCCATTGGGACTAAATGGGTCTACAGAAACAAGAAGGATGAAGATGGAGTGGTCATCAGAAACAAAGCAAGATTAGTAGCAAAGGGATATAGACAAGCAGAAGGCATAGACTACGATGAAACTTTTGCCCCTGTCGCACGGCTCGAAGCAATAAGAATATTCTTAGCCTTCGCAGCCCACAGAGGTTTTAAAGTCTATCAGATGGACGTAAAATCAGCTTTTCTCAACGGTGAAATCCAAGAAGAGGTCTACGTTAATCAGCCACCGGGATTTGAAAGCTCAAAGTTTCCAAGGCATGTATACTACCTTGAAAAAGCTCTATATGGACTGAAACAGGCTCCACGAGCATGGTATGAACGACTTTCTACCTTTCTTCTAGTCAATGGTTACAACAGAGGTACAACAGATACTACCTTATTCTATAAACGCAAAAGTAGTGAGATAATGCTTGTACAAATATACGTAGATGACATAATTTTTGGGTCTACTAATTCAGAAGAGTGTAAAAGATTTGAAAAACTCATGCAGAGTGAGTTTGAAATGAGTATGATGGGAGAATTAACTTTCTTCCTCGGACTCCAAGTCAAACAATCATCAGAGGGAATTTTTATAAATCAAGCTAAATATGTCTCTGACATTCTTTCCAAGTATAGCCTCTCTGATACCTCTGCAATGAAAACTCCAATGGCCACTGGAAACAAGTTATTCTTAGATTCAGACGGCATCTCTGTAGAATGCACTCTCTACAGAGGCATGATTGGATCTCTGTTATACTTAACAGCAAGCAGACCTGACATTATGCATGCCACATGTCTCTGTGCACGCTATCAAGCTAATCCAAAGAAATCACATTATGATGCCGTAAAGAGAATCTTTAGATACCTAAAAGGGACCAAAAATCTTGGTCTCTGGTATCCACAGAACTCTGGTTTTGGTCTTAAAGCTTATACAGATTCAGACTATGGAGGATGCATGCTCGACAGAAAGAGTACCTCTGGGAGTTGTCAATTCCTAGGTGGTAAACTAGTCAGTTGGACCTCCAAGAAGCAGAATTGTGTTTCCACATCCACTGCAGAAGCTGAATACGTTGCTGCCGCTAGCTGTTGTTCTCAGGTTCTATGGATGAAGACTCAGCTAAAAGACTACGGCCACATTCTGTTCAAAATACCCATCTTCTGCGATTCCAAAAGTGCTATTGCTATCTCTGCCAACCCTGTGCAACACTCAAAAAACCAAGCATATCGATATAAGGTATCACTTCTTGAAACATCATGTTGAATACGGTACAATCGAAATGCATTTTGTGCCCACAGAATATCAACTCGCTGACTTATTCACCAAAGCACTAGACGAGAAAAGATTCAACTTCTTGGTAGGTAAGATAGGAATGATTAACATGGTGTGAAAATCCTCAGTAAGTATAGTTTTATATTCTGTAAATAATAAGTAAAATACATTGCTTAATTTATTGCTTTAATCGATTCTACTTCTGTATGTAAATTCTTAAAACCTTAAATAGTTCTTAAAATCACAGAGCTTCGGTAAGTCATCTAAGAACCTCTGACGACCCCTACAGAACCTCTGAAAAACCATGACCTATGTTCTATGCAAAACTTATCATTCTTTGATCCAAGCATAGGTCAAGGGGGAGCAAAAAAAAAAATTCTTGATCTACAGAAGAGATTAGATCAAGGGGGAGCAAAAGGGGCCCTGAGATGATCTACAGAGGTAAATCTCTCAAAGGAAAGCCGAAGAAGAATGTCGATAATTCTCCATCGACAGAAGAAAGACAAAACTGCCGAGAACAGAAGAACCAAAAGGTATGTCACTCGCACAAAAGGTTTCTGGAAAACAATTTTCTAGGACAAGAATTGTCAAATATGTCCTAAATATACTGTGAATAACATCTCAAAAATCAAAAGCTCAAAAAGTTTCACAAAATTCGAATTAGGAGAAATTTAAGGTCATAGAGCTTCTGCTGAGCTCAACAGAGCTTCTGCAGGAAATATGCTCTGTGATCACAAATTAACCTTCTGTCGATCTTTTGGAATGTTATCTCGGAAACCGAAAACGCAGACCATGACCTTCTCGAACAAACCGTTTTTTTAAAACAGTTTTCTCGGACACAAACTTTCAAATATGTCCGAAAAACATCTCTTAAACCAAATCAAAAATTGGATGATCAAAAATACTAATAAAATTTTTTTATGAGATTTTTTCTCTCATAGAGCTTCTGCTGGCCCTCACAGAACTTCTGCAAGTTCCAACAGAGCCACAAAACCTCTGCGAAGCAAATTTCTTCACAAAAATCCGATTTTATCCTCTCCAATGCTTTTACAAATGTTTTTGGTTAAAGAAGAACCCCACAGAAGTCATGATAACAATGAGATATATGAAAAAGGGATAAACATCAAAGATTTTCAAGATCACAGAGCCTCTGTAAACTACAGAAGCTCTGTCAATCTGATTACTTGGGCATCTCTGTAGTATTAACGGTTACTTTTTCTGCGAGTGAAACTCATATGGCTAAGAACAACTCCACGCGCCTAGCATTAATGGGCCGCGCACGACGTCCTGTCATTTTCTGACATGGCCTACGTGTCCCATTTTCATTGGGCAAACATGGAACGTTTTTTTGGTAAGTTGAACCCGCCGCTCAAACTCGAGTGCGGATTCCAAACTTTAATCCATTGCCATATACTTTACCCTTTCGAAGTCTACCGTTTTACCATCCTATAAAAACAAACCTTACCCTCTCATAAAACCTTTTACAAACTCTCATCTTCTTCTCCGGCGATACCCTGCAAAACACTTGCAAATGGCTTCATCTTCTCGAGCTACATCCTCTGAACTCTCTCCGGCGAACTCAACGGAAAACTCCCCTGCTCATTCAGAACATTCTGAAAACCCCAGCCTTGCAAGAGATATTGAACAACAAGATTCCGGGGATTCCGCAGACTTTGCTCCGACGACACACTTGCAAAACTTCATAGCTAAGGATCATTTCGAAGCCACTCTTCCTATTAAATCCAACAACTGCTATTTGGTCCCCTCACCCACTACTTTCGGCGAAGCCCATGCCATACTTCTGAACATCATGGAAAACCATATCCTTTTCCCTCTACTATCAAGAACCCCTAACAGAATACCAGTTCGTTATTTGAACCAATTTTGGCAAAGCTGCCGATTTGATAAAGACGATTCTCTTATCAAAGGGTACATTTCAAGACCTGATAAAACTGAGCATCTTGAAATCAAGTTCAACAGAACAATGTTCTCACTTGAATTCAACCTACCAACAAGGGGTCTTCTGGGATTGAAAAGTTATGCAGAGCAACCAACAGACGAAGAGCTCTGTAGATTCGTGGAAATGCTTGGGTACAACACCCAACTACGGAAGAGAAATGACTTCCGCAGAGGCCGATTACCACCTCTGTGGAACACTTTGTTCTCTATTCTTAACAGATGCTTGACAGAAAAGATAGGGAGTATTGACCAGAGCTCACATCAAATCTTGAGCATCATGTATGGGGTTTACTATGATCTTCCACTAGATTATGCGACCATAATGATGCAAGAGATCATAAACACCATCGACAGAAAGAACAACTCGAAAAGGGTCAAAGAGAACGATCCCAACTTTCTACCACCTCTGCAATTCCAAAGAATATTGGGAGTACTGTTCGAACCTCTGCTGCTAATCCAAAATTGGCCAATAGAAGGGCCAACTCCCAAACAGTTCCCGATGAACAAAAATACCCCCACTGATCATGCTGATGGCTACTCACACTGCAGACCTCTGTCAAAGAAACTTCTGCGCTACGCATCGAACATATCCCTTAAGAAAGAGTATATACGCGATCATAGAACTCCAAAACCGAGTCCTATGACACCCCCGCGTTTAGGTGTTCCCCTAGGAACAATGATAGCAAAACCTCTTTCCACTCAAGCAGAAAAGGATCAAAAGTTAGCAAAACACATGGCTATTCAGCTCAGCTTCATAGCCAAACGCGCAGAAATAATGGGAAAGAAATCTTCAGCAAAGATCTCTGCTTCTACTCCAAAAGCTAAGAAGAGAAAAACTGCAGAAGGCACATCAACAAGCACTGCAGAAGATGGACCTTCACCTCCCCATGCCACAGAGATTGGCCCCTCTGCACCTCCACTTTTCACAAAACAGAAAAAGAAGATATCCAAATCAACAGAGGAAGGGGCACCAAAACCAAAAAGGAGGAAAACCAAAAAGAAGCATGGTAAAACACTTAAAAAGTTGTTTACCATTGCAGAAGAGGAAATCATAGAGGGAGAGACTGCAGAAGAAGAAGATGCAGAAGTAGGAATGACAGAAGAAGGATATCAATCACCATATCAATCTCCAGATAGATTTGCTCACCAAGGAGACCTGAATGATTTCCTACAGAACCCCGAAATTGCAAACACCCTTAATACAGCAGGGTGGACGGCACAACCTCTCGACCACCACACTCCAGAAGAACAAGATTTCTTCATTTCTGGCATTGACACACATCTACACGAAGATGACACAACACCCAGAAATCAACCAGCCGAAACCCCTGTGATTTTACAAAACCCTTTCATTCAAGAATTGGACGTCCACAGAAGAAGTCCAAACCAAGCTTCAGAAGAAACAGAACAAATCGAAGCTGAGTGGAATACAACTAAAGTTACAGAGGCAACGGTTGTAGAAGAAACCACAGAAACAGGGATAGAAATCTCAGAGGTAGATTCAGATGAAGAAGAGGCTATCTGGATACGAAAAGGTCTCTATCATCCTCATGTCATGAGATTATACGGATCTCATCACATGTATGACTCATTGCGCACAGAGCAAGGAACTTCCACAGAACCAGAAGAAGAAACAAGAAAAGATGCCGAAGTTGAAGAAGGCACACATCAATCACCCCCTCCCAGTGCAACCCACATTTCTAACTCCACAGGTCTAGCTGCAGAAGGAGTTATTGAAAAAGAGCAGCACAGCTCGATCCCAACCCAACCCATCCAACCAGAGGTTACTCTTTCAACCTCTGTGCCCACAGAAACCGGGGAATCCATTCCTAGGGAGTCTCCTCAAAGAGACTCACCTAATGTTCGTGATCAATCGCCCCAGATCACACAAGAACACCCTACAGAGGAATTTGTTTCCTCTGACACGCACTTATTAAGACCCACACTTCTTTCAGAGAGAAGTAGAGAGCACAAAGACAAAGAGACTCTAGACAAGTCTCCTAGTCAACAGAAGGATATTCCAATACCCACCTCTGGAGTGGATTTGGACAATGTTCTTCTCAGAACTTCTGTAGGGATTGAAACTCATGTTTCTTCTCAAGGATCAGAAGGAAATCCTTCCATTCTCAACATACAAACAGGAATGAAAGAAGGTATCCCAGGAACAGGGATTCACTCTGGAGATGAATGTGTTCCTCCAGAGGTTACCACCGGAACACAAGTCACAAGGGATGAGTTCCAAACCCTTGAGACCTCTGTGAACCAAACCTTGAAAGAGTTGCAAAGCTCTTTCAAATCTTTTGCAGAGACAACATCACTGGCACTGCTAAACCTGAACACCAAAATGGACAACCTGTCCACAGAGGTGAAAACTGCCATCTCACAGATGAAGTCTGCTGCTACCGCATCCACCACTTCTGCCGCAATAACTACTCCTTCTTCGATTGAGAACTCCATCAACAAGTTCCTTGATCAATTGAACAAACAGACTTCAGTGTCAACGGGCATCACTCCTGCAGATCTACAGAAGGCCCTACAAAAAGTTCAAGAAGAAGCCATGCGAAATACCATGCTGATGCAACCCAAAGACTACATGACAAGAGCACAGCTGACAGAACTTGGGCAGAACGTGATTAATCAAGTGACAGAAGTCATCCTTTCCTTCACCACTGCCAATGCTAACTTCGTCAAAGATTTCAGAGAAAGTGTAGGAAGGATGAGATTCAAAACAGAGGCAGAGCTAGCAACTCTTCTTGGCCTCTGTGATGATGTCTGCGCGAAACTGATCGCTGCTGGAGCCACAATGCCAAAGAAACCTGATGCTTCCTGCAGAGCAGAGGGTACATCAGACAAGGGTCAGGATGACTCTGATGATGATGACCATCCTGGTCCATCAGATCATCCTGAGGGGGAGAAAACTACAGAGAAAACTGCAAGCAGAGAACTTACAGGTCCACCAATAGCCGCAGAACCTCTGAGTCAAGCACCTCCAGAACAGACCCGACAACAACAAACTCAACAAACCACAGAGAATACACCCATCTCTGTGGATTCAACCTCTGAAGAACCCAACACTACAGAAGCAGATAAGCAAACCTCAGAGGCAACAACCGCCCCTGAGGTAATCATTTTAGAAGAAACAGATGAACCAACCACAGAGAAAACACCCACCTCTGTGGAAACACCCCAAACCATACCCAGAAGAAAGTCGATTGCCACCAAACCAAAAAGAGCAACGACCTCTGCTTCTGACATTCTGAAAAGGATGCACACAACAATAAGTGATCGTATGGTGAAGAGAGAAGAAGAAAGGCACAGGTTCACCTTAGCCTTCAGAATGGCAAGAAGATTCAATGAAAACACTTCATCAACAGAAACTGAGCTCACAGAAGAAGTCACCAAAAAACCTCCAACATAGGTTACAGAGCAAGTCAAGCCAACAGAACCATCGCCACAAAAGTCCTCTAAATCACAATCGTCAAAATCCATAGAGGCAACCTCCATCAAACCTACAGAAGTACAAACCTCAAATCCCACAGAAGCAACAGGTTATGCCACGACAACAAAAGATAAAGGCAAAGGGATACTGACAGAGGAACCTAAGAAGAAGAAAACATTGTCAAAGCCAACAGAGAAACTGATGAAAAGTGCGTTTGACGCCTTTCAAACCCCAAAACCCGAAGAAGTTGACTGGGCACATGGATTGAAGCCTCTGTCAGAAACTCCTTTAACTGGTAGAGCTGCAGAAGTTGTTCAACATATGGAGAGTCTCAGAAGACAAATTCCACGACCTGGTCCAACACATGAAGAAATGGAAGAAGTGGTATACAAATACCTCTACAAACAATCCTTTCAGACAAACTATCCAATAGATCATGTGACAGATCCAAGGATCAGAGAAGAATTTGAGAACATCTTCACAAGAACAAAGCCAAGAGCCAAAGCAGATGTCTTCTCAATTCACAAAATCAAAAAAGTGATCTTCTGCAGATTCTCCTTCACAAGAACCTATCCAAGGGTCAGGTACAATCTTTACAAAGTCAGAAGAGAGAACAATTCAGAGTCTACCTTCGCTGATGCTGACTTAAGAAACATCAATCCATACGATCTACCTGACCTTCTGCAATGGACAAAGGACAACTACAACACAGAGGCAAACACCAGAGCCTATCAAGTATTGAGAAAAGCGATGAGGGAAAAGCTTCTGCTATACAGCATGATAGATTTTCAGCTGGGAAAAGATCTTGGTCTCAAACATCTAGATCTACGACCACCAGAAGATCGCTGCCCACCAGACGCTGTGCCCAACTCAATCATCAGAGAACCAAGATTTGGGTTAGTATTTCAAAACCCACAACACCAGGTTAAACTTTTTGTACTCATGGATTGTCAGAAGTACGCAACCAGTACTCTGAGCAAATTCAGAGCAAGCCTTGTAAAATACAGAGGTACAGAGAAAATGGATAGAGATGATGCAAATACTTTCATCAGAGAAATAGACTCAACAATCCGCTTAAGAGAACTCTGCATCAGATTCTACAAAGAGATCAGAAAAGTCGGCAGAGACAACAGAAGCTACAACGATTTCAAAGATGCCAAAATCTGATTCTCAGACCTCCAATCTCTGCAAACAAAAGTTTATCTTTCATTGTACTCAAATGTAAAATGCCTCTGGCATATTTCTAAATGAAAGAAATTTCGAGGTATTGTTTAACCTTTGTCTTATCTAACTTAGCCTAACTAAACACAAAGTCAAATTTTTATTTTTCACTACTTAGGGGGAGATTGTTAGCTTCAATCTTCCTAATCATAGAAATACTTAGAAGTAGTGAAAAATAGGCTAAGTATAGAAAAGCCTCTCACAGAGGCTCTGCCACTTCTTCCAGAAGATCAAGTCCAGAAAGCCACAGAAGCTACAGAGGTAATCACAGAACCTCTGTAGTGCGCAAGAAGAAGATCAACTCGGAAACAAGTGGACTGCTCCACAGAAGGTCAGACCATAGAACCTCTGTAATGCCTTACAGAGCCTCTGTGGTCTGCTATGAAGACTTGGAAGATATTACTAGATACGTTCATCAACTTGCATGGAAAAGTACTGTCAAAACACGTGTCAAGCTCTGAGTGGACTCAATAGGGCATGGTACAAAATAGACGTCTGCGCCATTTAATGCATTTACCAAAAGTACATCTGCTCCATTAAATGCGCATGGCTCAAACAACTGCTCACACCATCCAGTCCACTGTTCACACCATCCAGTCCACTGTTCACACCATCCAGTTTACTATTCATGCCGTAAAAGGAACAGTGACCAACTTCATAGTCTTCTAAGAGTAGTATAAAAGGAAGTCTCATGTTGAGATCTTCCTAACGACGAAAACACAAGGAATCACTAATACTCTCAAGCTTTATTGTCAAATATCTGAGTGTTATATTCTCACACACACCAACAGTTCTTAATCTGTTCTTCGTTGTTCTTATTATATATTGAATAACAATAACTGTTCAAGAAATCCTTTTTATTCCTTACCGTTTTCTTTATATATGTGCGTTCTAATATCTATCAAACATATCTGTTAGTTTAATACGCTTCCGCATCAAACTCTAAACTCCACTAACAGATTGTTAATCTTGATTAAATGTATATGGGTTCCAACAGAGACATCAACCCAAATCGGATCTTTAGTCTGTTGAGACATCAACCCAAACCGGTTCCTTAGCCTAAAACCACCAAGTTCAACCCAAACTGGATCTTTACCTTGGGATCTCACCATCCAAAACAAGCTTATTCAATTTAGAAATTCACACATGACTCCAAAAGAATAACCAACGCATTCAAATCATGTAATTCCCAATTAAGATGCAATACGTGCAAATCATAACCAAAGCTCTACATCGAGCTATCAAAATCGGACAAATGTCCTTAGGACCCAACAGAGTCAAGACACCGAGCCACAAGCTCAAAAGGTCAAATGACCATTTGTTAGAAGTCAACATATACAAATGAGGTGTATCTAACCCATAATTATGCAAATGCATGCTCCAAGGCATGACTAACTCGAAACCCCTTCATTGCCACTTTCCAAATGAAGTCAAACCAAATATGTATGTATATATATATATATATATACTCAAATACTTTATAACTTGATAACGTATATAATTCGCAATGGTTTATAAAGCCCAAAAAGTACCAATAGTGCATAAATGTCAAATGGTATTCACTTATTAGACAAAACACTCGAAAGGGCATGTTCTCAAATAAAACGCAACTAAGTGCATGACACCTCCAAAGCTCCATCTCGAGCTACTAAAACTGGCAAACACCCCAAAGACCCATTTTGAGTATGAATCAAGCCCTTAAAGGCAAATAAATTTGGCTAATTACGCGAGCCGACACGGTTACATAAACCAAAACGCATCTTTACCCAAAATCTTTGTTTCTTAAATCACAATTGGCCTTCGGCCCAAAATCAAAAGGTTTACAATTCCCAATATGTTCATGAGGTCGATATTGACCAAAATCCACAACTCACACGTTCACATTTTCAAAACATACCATATCATAAACTTTGCATAATCTCAACAAACACTAAAAGTGTATTTTGACCAAACAACCTCCACTTATGCAATAACTTAACAAAACACTTTCATTCGTGATTTATTTCTCAATTACTCAAAAATCCCAAATGTGTGTGTTTTACAAGATTTGTAAATCTCAACACTTCAAATAATCAAAATCCACTAAATAACTCAACAATTGATAATTTTGTGTAAAACACATAAACACTTTAAAAATAAACATTTTGGCATGTACAACGTTTTCACAAATCAACTTGAACTTACCTTGCTAGATTTTAGTCTAAATCTAGATTTTCCCCCCAATATGAGCTCATTTGAAAAAACTTAAATCTGCAAGCCAAATCTTCCAAAAACCTCAACCACAACAAGAATCCACTAACAAAACACCTCTAGGTTACCAACAATGAACCTCAAGCTCCAAATATTCAAAATGGACAAAAAGGTTGGATGAAACCCTAGAAAACATGGTGAAGAAGATGAAGTGGAGAGGGTTCTATCTTTAGCTTCCCATAGCCATGAAAGATGAAGAAAATCACTTGATACATCGGATCTTGGGGTTCAAAAGCTTAAAATCGGCTTTAAAGGCTTAGGGTTTCGGTTTGGGAGAGAAAGGAGTGAAATGGGGCTGAAAATTGCATTTTTATACTCCAGGTGCCCGTCGACTAAAGTGATGTGCAAGTGTGACAATTGTCACTTTCGCTTGGCACTCTCGTCGTGGTCCCGTGACTCTCGGTACATAACCGGCGAGAGTGACATGCGATTGTGACAATTGTCACTTTCGCCGGTCACTTTAGCCGAGATTGTACCGAAAGTTGTTTTGGCCATAATTTTTCGTTTTAGCTCCGATTTTGCTCCGAAAAGAACCGTTGGAATCGTATTTGAATTCTCCATCCAACAAGACTATAAAACCTAGAATTTAAGACCAAAATCATACTTCCTCTATTTCTCTTAAAAGATCATTTTGTACACTAACTTAAAACTGTACTTATTTCAAAATTACTGATAGCATCACCTGTAACTTTGTCGTTTATCATGATACTAATAGCCATTCTTCATAGCACCATAACACTTTGAAAACACACACAAAAGTTGAGAGCTAAAAGAGAATTTGGCCCTAGAAACCAAAGAAACATTTATAAATTTCTATGTGCTAATCTTTCAATTTAACTGTTTATTGGAAAAATTGATTATGGATAAGTAATTAATGATTTTGTTTCCAACTATGATATAAGAACTATTCTATTTAAATGAATTTTGTATGTTACTTTGTCATTTAAAACATTTTTCTTTTATAAATTGTAAGACTTTTAATACAACATATGGAGTAAATTTTATATTTGTTTTATTTATTACTTATCAAATTAATCTACATACAATTATACAAATACAAGTGTAGCAGGGCCTACATATTTAACATGTCTAATCTAAAAAAGTTAACCATATATCAATAATTAGGATGACCAAAAAAGTGATGATTAACAACATACCAAAAAACCAAATAAGTTTCTAACAACAGTTTTAATTAATGAAAGAAATATAACCAACTTTCATACAGTTAACCAATGAAAACATACATTTCATTACAACCCAAAACTGAAATGTATGTAGCAAAAACAAACATAAAGCAAGCTAAGTAACCATAGTCTAAAAATCTAATCATAACTAAATAACGTCAAAATAAAGGTTACAAGAAGTTAAAATTAAATTACAAGAAATGAAAACTAAGTTATAACAGTAAAATAACGGTAATGTAAAAGATATTAAAAACTAAATTATCATGACTAACTAAGATTATGCCATAAATAAAAATTATGCCAACAATTTAAACTAGATGGAATTAATTAAAAACATAAAGGATATTTAATGCCAAATATATGACGAGATTAAAAAATTTATGATAATATAAAAACGTAAATAAAAATGCATGCAATTTAAGTGAGCAAGAAATAAATAAAACAATAAAGACAATATATAAATAAATACTAGCTAGCTAAAAGATTGATGCATTAATTATAAAACAAAAGGATGAAGCTAGAGTTCTCTAGGAGAAAGAATTACATGATAAAGAGGAGTAAACTATCGAGCTTTAATACAGAAACGAGTTAATCGATCCGAATTCGAGCTCATAAACGAGCATCAAGCTTAGTAAACATGTAATTCAAGATATTAGTCACAAATCAACATTCAAAAGCAAGTAAACATGTATCTTAATGATGTACTCTATTGGAACTTCACAAAACTTCTCCAAACCTAGCTTCTGGATTCCTTCTTGCATAAAGGGGTACGTATTATAGCTCTACGTTTAGAGGGTGGTGTTTTAGCACTAAATGATATTCCTATTCTTTTTCCCTGACCTGAGTGGCCTGGTACAACTTCTGGTTCACTTTCTGAGTCTGATACTGCAACCTTGGCACTGGCTGTTATAAGATGTTCCTCAACATCAGCATTCTTCTCATAACTCTTCTCCATCTCATTTATGGTTTCTTCATTGTCAGGTTGTGTGCAGTCAATGCCTTCCTCACTTTCAAACTTAGTTTATGCAACAACCCTGTATCCCTCTCAGCTTGCCATTCTCCACTTTTAGCCCTCTACACGGTTATTCTCATTGCATCAAGTTCAGGAAACACCATTAGATATGATGGGTATGGGCCATTACAACTTCTAGACTTGGTACATTAATCATGGGGGTGTCTAGAACTAATGTAGGGGTGGTTACTAGAATGGTAGGTTCATGAATGGTGGGTAGAATGATTACATGTTGAAGTAGGTTCAAAGAAGGGTCCTTCACAATGGGCTCTAGAGTAATGATGGTGATATTGGGGGCCGGATTTTAATTGTAATCCCTGTTAGAAACGATATGTGAATCAAATGAATAGCAATCAAGGATGATTGAGGGAGCTTGATACGGCTGGAAGCAGCAACCTTTTGATATATGAAAGTAGGGTTATAAGAGAAAAGCTAACCTAACTAGGAAACATTGACAACATATATATACTAGTAAGATACAGAGAATTACAAACTAGCCCTTAGACCTTACATATATACCATAACTCTAACACCCCCCCCCCCCTCAAACTCAAGTAGGGGAAGAATGAGCCAAGTTGAGTTTGGAAACAAGATCCCGGAACCGCCCCGGAAGATGAGCTTTGGTGAAGATGTCCGTTGTTTGGTCAATAGTAGAGATTGGAAAAAGTTGAACAGTCTTGCAAACAACATGTTGACGAACAAAGTGGCAGTCAATCTCAATGTGTTTAGTACGCTCATGAAAGATATCATTTTGTGCAATCTGAATGGCACTATTGTTATCACACCACAATGGTGTCGGAGAAATCTGAGGAGCCCACATAGCAGATAGTAACCAGCGTAGCCACACAAGTTCTTGCGTAGTGTCAGCCAAAGCCCGATACTCAGCTTCAGTACTGGATCGAGCTGTCAGAGATTGTTTCTTACTGCGCCAATAAATAAGAGAGTCCCCAAGGAAGAAACAATATCCGGTAGTAGAACGGCGGTCTGTTATGTCTCCATCCCAGTCAGCATCAGAGAATCCGTGAAGAGTTAAGGACAATGTGGATGAGAAGTGTAGCCCATGAAACATTGTCCCTTTTAGATACCTAAGAATGCGAAGGACAACTGCATACTGGTCGGAGCACGGAGCAAACATGAACTGGCTGACTGTATGGACTGCATATGCGAGATCTGGGCGAGTAACAATCAGGTAGACAAGAGATCCAACTAATTGACGATATAATGTAGGCCCCGCAGAGGAGTTCCGGCATTAGGAGCGAGATGTAGATTATGCTCAAGAGGTGTAGATGCAACTTTATTGTCAGTAGTCCCAGCTTTCGATAAGAGGTCTGAAATGTACTTGGCCTGACAGAGATAGATGTCGGAAGAGTCGGATAGAACTTCAAGGCCAAGGAAATAGTGGAGCTTACCAAGATCTTTCATCTCAAAACATGAGCTGAGAGAATGTTTGAGATGGGCGATGCCTGTAGAATCACTGCCGGTGATAATCATATCATCAACATACAATAAAAATAGAATGGTGCCTGCATCTGTGGTGTGAGTAAACAGACCAGAGTCATAATTACTCGGAGAGAAACCCAATGAAATAACTGTAGTGCTAAATTTTTCAAACCAAGCACGAGGTGCTTGTTTGAGTCCATAGAGGGCTTTGCGAAGTCGGCATACATGGCCTTGTGAAGAAGTTACTCCTAGAGGGGGTTTCATGTAGGCCTCCTTTGAAAGATCCCCATTTAAGAACGTATTCTTGACATCCATCTGATAAAGTGACCATCTTTTGGTAGCAGCTATGGCGAGTAGGCTACGGATAGAGGTGACGCGGGCCACAAGAGCAAAGGTCTCCTCGTAATCGATACCATATTCTTGATTAAACCTTTTGCCACAAGACGTGCTTTGTATCGATCAATAGATCCATAGATTTCGTCTTGATTTTGAAGACCCATTTTGAACCAATAGGAGACTTACCCGGTGGGAGAGGAACAAGATCCCATGTATTTGCCTTTGTCAAGAGCCTGAAGTTCCTCATTCATTGCTTGCTGCCAAACAGGTTTAGAGGAAGCTTGCTTGTAGGAAGTAGGTTCATGGTTGGATAACAATGTAGCATAACAATGATAATCACGCAGATGAGGAGGAACTTGTCTTACCCGATCTGATCGTCGTAGGTCCTGCGGTTGGGAAGGACTAGGATCCATAGACTCGGCAGATGGCTCAGAAGTAGTCGTTGAAGATGGCACAGATGATTAATCATGATCGGATGGCACCGATTGAGGTGAATCAGATGAAGGTGGTACATTATTAGGAAACTCGGGTGTAGATATGGAATCTAATTAAAGTGAGTCCAAAGATATGGAGTTGTCGGTAAAGAAAGGTGTAGAGGAAGAGGAGTTGGTATCCTGGAATTTGGACACGGAGGAGAACGTGATGTTCCCAGAATGTAACATGGCGAGAGATACGAAGTCTCCGTGAGATAGGATCCTAACAACGATAACCTTTGTGTTCAATACCATAGCTAAGGAAACAACATAAGCGAGAGCGAGGTTCGAGTTTGGTGTGTTCATGAGGTTGCAACTGAACGATACACGCACAACCCCACACTTTTAGGAGTTCGTACGCAGGAGGCACTCCATGAAGAGCTTCATATGGAGATTTCTGATGAAGAATGGGAGTCGAATGTCTATTTATAGTGTAGACAGCAGTAAAGGCAGCTTCACCCCAAAAACGTTCCGGACATTGGGCTGAGATTAACAGAGTACGAACAGTATCAAGGATGTGTCGGTGTTTGCGTTCAACACGACCATTTTGTTGAGAAGTACCTGGAGAAGAGTACTGAGAGAGAGTACCTTTAGATTGAGGAAAGGCGATGAGAGAGGATTCTTTATATTCCATAGCATTATCTGCTCGAAGAATCTTTATGGGTTTAGAGAATTAGGTTAATATCATGCGAGCAAAAGTAATGTATATTTGAGGTAATTCAGAGCGATTTTTCATGAGATAAATCCAAGTGAATCGTGTGTGATCATCAATAAAGATGACAAAGTACCAAGCACCCCCCATGGAAGGGTGTGGTGATGGACCCCATACATCAGAGTAAATAAGATCAAATGAGGAAACGGATTGAAATTCATTTATTTGAAAAGGTAAGGCATGTTGTTTACCAAGTTGACAAGATAAACAAGAAACATGTTTCGAAGTAGTGTTCCCTAAAAATCCAAAACTAGCTAACAATTTTATTCTAGCTGATGACAAATGTCCTAAACGGGCATGCCATAAATCAAAAGAGGAGACACCAGAGACAGAGGCAACGGGGTTTGACGAATACAATGGTAGACGAAGGTAGACAACTTCAATCATCCGACCAACTTTACAGCCTACTCCAAGGATCTGTTTGGTCTTTGGATCCTGCACAACATAACCAAAGGAATGAAACATAACGATTAGACCAGATTCCATAAGCTGTGTGACGGAAATAAGGCTCAGAGATAAATTAGGAACATGAATCACATTGGGAAATTGTATATGAGACGTAGAAACTGTCCCACTGAATGTTACTTCCAAACGTGTACCATCGGCAGTGCATATTGAAGAGAAGGAATTGGGAGTTTGCTTAGAAGCAAACACTTTAGCATAAGGTGTCATGTGATTACAACATCCAGAATCAAAAAGCCAAGTATTACTTGAAGACGAGGTGTTGGATTGAGTATTCATACCCATAGAACCTGTCATAATTTGCTCCATTAGTTCTTGATTTCTGTGCATGAGTTCCATAAGATCAGGTGATGAAGTGGCGGTTTGCGGTGCTTGAGATGCAAGTGTGGGTGTGTCCTGAGTGATAGAGCCGGCAACAGATTGAGTATGAAACTGTTGTCGCTGGTTACTTGAGTTCCTTGGATGCTTTGGACAGTCAGACCCATAGTGTCGTGGGTATGTGATCCCACACCACCGACATTTTCGAACTGGGCAGTTGAGTAGAAGATGAGTTGTGGAGTGGCAAAACATGCATTCACTGTTGTTCCCCTTACCTGCAGATTTAGATTGTTCGTTATTGTTCCACTTACCTTTAGACTTCCCTGAGTTGGGAGTATACAGAACAGTGTCTGAAGGCAGAGGGAAACGCTGTTGGAGTCGTGTTTCTTCACTCAACAGTTCCGTGATAGCTTCTTCAAGAGTAGGTAAAGGATGCATGTGCAACAATGAGGCTCGAACATTCTCAAAGCTATCAGTGAGTCCCATTAGAATAGTGATAAGGTGCACTTGACTGAAATAGACTGTAAACTTTCGAGTTGTGTCATCAAAAATTTGAGGTGCACCCAGACTCAAGTGATCCCTAAGAGCTTGCATCTCAGAGATATATGAGTTAATAGACTGATCAGGCAGTTGTCTTTTGTTCTGAAAGGTAGTCTACAGTTGATACTGATGTGATAGACCTGTAGAAGTGTATCTTTTGGCAAGGAAGTCCCAAAGTCCTTTAGCCGTTGTATAGCCAAGAAATTGTTGGTTGATTTCAGCAGTTGTGGATGCATTTATGAACCCTAAGATACGAGCATTCATAATGTCCCATTCGTTCATGCGTTTCACAAAATCAGCTGCATTCTCATTTTCACCTTGAACTGGAGTTTAAGTAGCACCCGTGACATAGGTGTATAACCCATGAGGCTTGAGAAGTATAGTCATGTAATGATGCCACCGAATATAGTTGTTCCCATCGAGAACTACAGAAATAGGATTAGAGTGACTTGAAGTGTGAGCCATCTAAGGATACGTGTCCGGGAAGGTATAAATGGGATAAGTGTCCGGACAGTTGATGAAGTGTCCGGGAAGGGATAAATGTCCGGATAAATAAACTTACCGGAAAAGGGTTGGGTCCGGAAACCTTAACTTGTACGGATAAGAGAACTTACCCGGGAAGTGAACTTACCGGATGGAGTTTGTTCGGAAACTGGAGTTGACCGGATAGGTCCGGATACTGGAGGGGTTATCGGATACCTGATACTTACCCGGATAGAACGGTTGGGCGATTAGGGTTGGCGATTTCGTCCCTGAATCGATTCCATCCCTGATAATTGATTCGGATTCCAGAGGGGAGCTAATGATTTCGAGTAAATCAGACTCTGGTGATTGACTCGAATCATACAGAACATAGATATATCGATTTGTGAATCAAATCGATACAAAATGTCTCGAAAAGCGAAGCATAAAAGAACAATGGATCGATCAATTAATCAAGGAATAGATGAAACATACCTATAGCTCTGATACCATGTTAGAAACGATATGTGAATCAAATGAATAGCAATCAAGGATGATTGAGGGAGCTTGATACGACTGGAAGCAACAACCTTTTGATATATGAAAGTAGGGTTACAAGAGAAAAGCTAACATAACTAGGAAACATTGACAACATATATATACTTAGTAAGATACAGAGAATTACAAACTAGCCCTTAGACTTTACATATGTACCATAACTCTAAGAGCATCCACACGCGTCTTGCAAGTGGTCTTGCAAGATGACATGGCATGCCATGTGTCTTGCAAGACCTTGCAAGACTTACACAAAATTGCTAATATTGCAAGGTCTTTCAACCATTATTATATATTAAACAAAACATTTATTAATTTAATTAGTTATTATTAATATTAGTTATTATTAATATGTTTGTTTAAATATTAGTTATTATTAATATTTTTATTAAATTTAATTCATTTATTAGTTTATTTGAACATTTTTTTAATGTTTTTATAAAAAATTCTTACCCACACTTTATTTTAAGAAAACAAAAGTAAAATTTTAGTTATCTATATTTTATAATTAATTTATTAGTTATATTATAATTATCTATATTATTTATATTATAATTATTTATATTATAATTTATTAGTTTAGAATAGAGTTTGGTCTTGCATGTGTGTGGAATGTGTTATTGCAAAGCTGATGTGACACTTGTAAAAGGAGTATGATCTTGCAGGTGTGTGAATGGTCTAACAATCCCAAATTTCTTCCATGGCCTCCTCAAAAGCAACATCTAAAACATATATGAGGTTGAAAAGGTGGAATAGCATTTACATTGGGCTCAACATATATTAAATTTGATTAAATATAATTAAATCAATGCTAACTTGTTTGATAAGCGTGGAATAGAAAAGACAAGTAGTCACCTGTTAAATGAAATTTCGAAAAAAGACAAGCATTCCTTTAGAAGATATGATATCTTTTAATAGCATTAACCACTCTTTGAGTCATGGTACTTACAAATTTTTTCTATTATATGACCATCATTACACTTGTATAAAATAGAGACCCATTATGAGACAATGAACAAGTTGGTTGCAAGAATTGATAATTAGATTCAGTTCTCTATCTAGATTCTACAAGTTGCTCTTTCTCTCTTCCAAGGAGTTAGCTATTGTATCTAGCATTCAGGAAGAAAGATGATTTCCTTTAGCTTTGGACGTCAATTGGATTCAGAACATTTGCGTGAATACCGTGGAGGCAACGAGCTGTGTTTGTTGGCTTAGATTCAGATACGACATCAAAGGGTTGATGTTTGATCTAGTAAATTTTTTGAAACACCTATCCTACTCTATTTCGTATGGATTCTTGGAGGAATGCATTTATTTTCCATTGAGTGCATGGATCTCGTATTCCAACACCATCTCCATATTAATTTTGTTGTTATGGGTTCATCCTTGTTTTTAAGGCTGAAACCAAGCAAACGTTGCTTTGGGAAGAAAATAAACATACCACTTTGATTATTTTAGAAAATGTTTTAGGTCATTTTTCTAATACACTAGCCATACATACCCTTTGCATCCATGAATCTAATCTTCTTGCCATCCTTAATAAGGACAATGAGTAGTTCAAATGTAGGGGAAAGAGTATGTATACTCACATGCAACAAAGTCCGTAGCGCAGAAACCATTGCTCTAACGAAAATCTAATGAGTATAATCTATGTAAAATCCAAGTCAAAGCAGAAAAGATAAAGTATCCATAACATAAAAACTTATGCCATAACATGAAAAATGGAGTTTAAGAAAAAATTTAGCCTGCATGTGTTTAGGATATAAAATAACCACAAAAGTACTGATCTAAATTTAATGGTTGGTACTTGTCTAACAATTAGGAACTTGAATCTTGGCTTATGGAATTGAAACACTAGGATTGGATGAACATGAATTTGTGATAGGTTGTGTTGTTCTAATCTTGATAGTTGTATCTTTAGTTTTTCTTTTCACCCTTAAAATTTACCTGATATTGAGTCTTTTATATTTGATATTTTCAGTTGCTTGGGGACAAGTACAATTCAAGTGTGGGGATGTTTTAAGTGTTACAGAAATGTACACTATATATAGCACCTATTTAGGATTTTATTTTTCCAATCATATATATATTGAGTGAGTCTTTTTAATCTTTTATCTTTGTTTTGCATTTAATCATGTCTGGATCTAGGTTGTAGAATTGGGTTATATATGTTCTTGCTTATTATGAATAAAATGATAACAAACCTATTGCTGAAACATGTTGCTACAATGGGAGCCAATCATACATTTTAACAGCTAGTGATGAGATCTTGCACTCAGCTTTTGGAAGATGAATCTTCAGAGGTCAGCAATTTTGGAGATTGGAAGGAGTAGCTCGGTTGACGGGATCATGAAAAGATTGTCTAGTTACTCGGTTGACGGAATAATGTATCTCCTAGTTGACTTTTATTTATCTTTTGGTCCTCTTCTTTAGTATAATAAATAGGGAGAACGCCAGAGAATCAAGCTTCTTAAAAGCTTTGGTCTCTTTAGTTCTGTTGTGCAACCATAACCATTTAGTGGTTACTGTTTTGTTGCTACAACAATCCTAATTGTTTTCACAGCTTTATATTTTCTACACGTTTACATTTTCAGCAAATTACTTTCGTGTTATTTACTTCATATCTTCTACAATTCATGTCTTTAATGATGGGCTAAACACCCGAGCTTGGGTGTGAGTGAAGGTTGGAAGAATAAGCCGTTGTGTTTTGTGGATAATTGCTTTTTGCCATTGTAATCTACTCCACTATTCAATGTTAGGTTTAATATTTCATCTAGTAATCTTTGACAAATTGACACATGCATGTTATTTTACTTAGATGAGTTTGACTTAAAATTAAGACAATGCAAAGTGTTGTAGATGGTTATGCAGAGTTGCATCAACTTTCTTACATTGCAAACGGTATGGAAATAAATGTACCATACTTGAATTTATGCTCATTTTGAGTACAGTCTAACCCACACTTCGAAAAAAGACCATTTGATTCAATAGTCAACCTCATGCTATGTTCGTAGCAAGGTTATGCTACACTTTGAGCTTAAACTCCAAACTCGATCTTGCACTCATGGTTTCTTTTAATTATTGTTAGAGTTGGCTAGCTCCATCCCAAAAATATTCCTTCAAATTCACCATCTGATATCTCATTTTGAGATTGACTGTTAACTCTTGCTTTCAAATCCCTATAGATCGATAAACTTGCTATTCTTAGCATTTAGACGATATTGATATATATATATGTATACTTGCATGACCTTCCAATTGCTATAGCTTTTTTGGGTTATATTATCGGACAACAATAAGCATTAATTTAACAATGTAAAGTCGGTTTGATTATCATTTGAATCGTGTTTATAATTATTTTATACATACACGTATATTCTAAACTTTAGTTATTTATTTTTGAATTTATGAATAAATAGATCATATTACTGAAAGAAAAAGGAAAAAAACTATAAAGCCACATTTAGATTTTTACCACAGGCTTCCAAAATGTTAGGACCGACCTTGCGCTGATGCTCTCTCTTAAGAACTTGCAATAAAAAGGTTTTGACCTAGATATATTAATACAAATTAGGGATATGCGACTTTAACTTGCTACTCTCCCGACCTTCCAACTTCAGCATCTTCGGGTGTATGTGACTTCAAAGTCGTACCCATAGTAGATTATAAACATAAACGAGTTACACATGAGACTTGAGTTTATATTCTTAGAGGTCGTTTACCAAACGCTTACCCGGGTAAAATTTAACACTATCACTTGCTTATCGGGTAAGGTTTTAATTAATCCATCAAAACGGTATCATATACAAGTATACAACAAATTTTCTAGGTTAGCGCTAACCGTGGTAAGAGTCTTCACGCTCACTTACCGGGTAAGACTCTCAATCATTGTCTTAGCTCTTACCGGATAAGATTTTAATCCATCAAAACGGTATCATATACAAAAAATTTCCAGGTTAGCGCTAACCGTGGTAAGAGTCTTCAGGCTCACTTAATACTGGGTAAGACTCCTAGTCCTTGTCTTAGCTCTTAAGATTCTTGGTTTTTGACATATTCATCTGATAAGATAATAATGTGATTTGGTAAGCGCTTCCATTAGTTATACATGTTTGTGTGGTGATATAACATATATATAGTTATAGTTATATGTTTCTGTTCAGTTTCCTTGATTTCAATATTTCTTTATTACTATGTTATATAAGTTTCATTAGACATGTTCACTTTGGTCAGCCTCCAATTAGTTCTAATTTGTTTGCTTCAACTTCTACAGGGAAATCAAAAAGTAAATGATTGAAAGTTTACTTTTATATAAAATCTTTGTAAATAATTTATCAAAGTTTCTGGATATTTTGTTAACCAAACCTTTGAGTTTCGGTGAGAAGTAGAGGTTAACGTGAGAAGCATGACAAGTGGTTATCAACCATTGGATGAGAAATGGATGCATGTTAAGATGAAATGCACCGGATCAATTCCCTTCTAAGCTGCAATTCATGGAAAGCCATTTGATTAAAAGTGATGGTGCAAATCCACTTCTAACGTTAACCTCAACTTCTCACACGATCCTTCACCACCAAAACAGAACCAATAAATTATACACAAAGGTGACATTAGCAAACTTTATCTTTACTTCAAGAAATAGAAAAGTTGTTTTACTGTGCAAAACAAAATCTAAATAAAGACAAGCAAAAAAGTTACAAGTGAAAGTGTATGCAAACAAGATATGGTCTAGACTCTTGTGAGAATAACATTATGGTGGGAAGGGTAAGAAAGGATCTCTACAGAATAACATTATGGTGGGAAGGGTAAGAAAGTATCCCTACCCTTGTATCAATCATAAGGTAGTGTTTGGTACGCAGACTAGATGGGACGGGACGGAACTGGACGGGACTGGAGGAGATAATTTTAATCTAGGTTACGTTGGAAAAAATGGGTATTTTAGTAATCTTATGTTTTAGTCCCATGTTGTTCCACCTATTTTGGTGGAACAAAAAATCTTAAGTTTTGTCCCATGAAAACTTGTTTTTGTCCCATGTTGTCCCATTTGATTTTTGTCCCATGGCATACCAAACATGAGACTATTTTTTTGTCCCATCCAGTCTGCGTACCAAACGCACCCTAATTGAAAATCTAACATTAATGATATGTATCAGATCAGGTCCTTCTAAAACGCAATTCATAAGTTGTTTTGAGATTAAAAGCGATCAAGTCTCTACCAAACCAAACGTGCCTTCGGTCAAAAGGTCGTTCCTCGGGCATGCTGACCAGAACGTGGCCTTAACAATATCCCCACGTTTGAAGATCGAGTCTAGTGGGACGTCCATTTTACAGTCGCCGAAGCTTGCACCAACAGGGGTTGAATCCATGACAACTGGCGTTAGAAGGCTGATTTGGTTGTCGAGTAGGTTGGGGGGTTGTGGGCCCCGTTTGACAGGTTGGTTGTTAATGAGAGAAGATGCTAATTTCTTGAATTCTTGAATGTATGCGTTCAGTGTATGTGGACCGTAGAGAGTCGAAGCTCCCTGCGAAATCATGCAACATATTCTTGTTTAGTCTTTCTTTCACGAAAAGCTGGCCCGGAAACCCACATTTACCACACAAAAAAAACAGGTGAGATTGCGTGCATAAAGGAAGGGATAAAAGTAGGAATAAAGACGCTAGTAACCCAACTCCATTTCCCTCACAAGAATAACCTTCTGACAATTTTAGTTGTACTATATTATAAAGCATTCAAGAAAAAATGCATCAAGTACTATTTATTGATGCATATTACTTTTTTTTGAAATATATTGATGCATATTACTTAAAATTCAAGAATACAAGTAAATGATGCATGAGTACATTTTTTAAAGCTGCATGTTTAAATTCATAACTAACTGATAAACATAATCAAATACAAGATAAATATCGCATTTTAAATATAAAGAATTTAAAATATAATCAAGATAATTATTGAATTCTAACAGGATACTTAATTACTATTTTATTACATTATTAAACCTAAAATAAATTACATAATTAATAAACCTAAATTTAATAAAAAATAAATTAAACGAATTTATAAAAGAAATTTATCGCTTTCTCAAAACCACACAAAACCGTATTATAAAATCGACAAAGACATATTAAAACGAAAGACTAAAATTGAGATGTATCACGTTGCATTGCGTGAGTACGCTTCTAGTGTCTCAAAATATGTCAGAATGTCATGTATTTTTGTAAAAAAATATGTCAAAAGGTTATATTCTCCTAAATAACCTTTTTAATGAACTAAATGACAAATTTACCCTAGGAAGTAATGAATTTCTCCATTTCATAATTAAGGGTAAAATTGGAAAGTGGACACACAAACTAAAAATAGACAAAAGGGAGGGAGTACCAAAATTTTCATGTGGTAAAAGCATCAAAGCTTTCATGGTATAGAAGGAAACATGTATGGTGGTGGCAATCAGATTGAAGTTGTAAGATGTTTAATGCAAATTTAAAACGATAAAAGGAAGGTATATTTACCTCATATCTTTGAATTTGATATTCCTCAAATGTAGTCACATACTGTGAGTATGTATTTGTAAGTCCTGCTATAACAACATGCACATTGTTATCCGATTCTTGTTTGTCTCCAGATGTCAAAACTTCCTTCACAGCATCATGGAGGCGCCTCCCTGCCATAGTTGTAAATTCTACACCCACCAAAAACAATGAAAGAAAACTAGGTTTAAGCATAAAATAAATAAATAAACTAAATGTGCCAAAAATCAAAAAAGCAGCTTTAAAGGCATTAAGGGGTTGTTTGTTTGCCTCTTAATAGTTCCATTAAGAGACAACCTCTGAATCTCTAAGAGGTGAATCTTGTTTAGCAAAAAAAAGTTTGCCTCTTAATGGTTCTAAAACCCTCTGAACGATTTTGTATCTTGGGCCTCCACTACAAAAAAATTGAAATTTCCGACGGCCAAATCCGTCGGTAATCCGTCGGTAAACGGCTAAATCCGTCGGTAATCGGTCGGTAATCGTCGTCGGAAATAACCTGGTCGGTAATTAATTTACCGACGGAATTTACCGACGGATTACCGACGGATCACCGACGGATCACCGACGCCGGCATATACCGACGGATTACCGACGGTCCTTTTTACCGACGGTCCTCTTTACCGACGGATTACCGACGGATTACCGACGGATTTGTCCGTCAGTAAATTTATTTAAATTAAATTAAATCTAAATAAATTAAAATATTAAATTATATTTTGTAAAAATTACCGACGGCAAATCCGTCGGTAATCCATCGGTAATATTTATTTTAATTAAAAAAATAATTAAAAATACAGAATAAACTGTACAAAAAACCTGTATTTAATTCCTGGGCAAAAACTATTACAAAATACTATTGTATTTAATAAATATCATATCCGTAAACAAATTACAATTTTATCCCAAATACAAAACAAACTAAACTGAGGGGGGAGCGGGGGAACTTCCAAACTGCATCATAAAGGCTTCAAACTTTTTCACTTTCTCCTCCAATGCTTTCCTTGCTTCTCGGTCTTGTTTCGCTTCCTCCTCCATTTTGAGTCTCGCTTCTTTTTCTTGTCGTACCTCCTCTCTAAGTGCATCCCACTAAAATTCAACATTTGATAAACATAAAACAAATGTTAGACGACATTTGACAAACGTATAACTATTACACATTTGACAAGCATACATACCTCCTCGTCGTGATGAGAGCTCCCACTCGTAGCGGCACCTGAATTACCGGACATAGCATATTCGGGATCCTGAGTCCCGAATCCAAAATAGCGGCCCTTACGTCGTCCCCCGACACTACGCTTCCACAAGTCTGAGTCATTGGGTGGAACGGCGTCGGGAGGTAAATCGGGGTACTCCTCCGCTCTAATATGTCCGTAGGTATCCTATGGTTTTACAAAAATAATGTGTTAACATATATAGAAAATTCGGCAGCATTTCGACTGTAATTTGAACATATCCATTATATGTGTAGTATCAAAACAATCCTATCGTCCACCCAACAATGGCAGCCCAAACTAAATGAATCAAATTACACAACTCTATAACAAAGTTTGCTATCTCTTCTATCTATCTTGTAAAGCAAAAACAAATATATATACATAAGCAATACATGTACAGACATACAAACATTCATACGTATATAGACATGTACGCATACACATACTCTTATAGGCAATTACCGATACATATGCCACTTATATACACGTATACATATATAGAAAAACAATCTACCACTATAATGGAACTTACCGCAACGTCAACTGCATTTGGGTATGAGTAGATCGGAGGATCCGTGGACGGACCGGTCGCACCCGGTATAAGCTTCCGGTTAGTGCAGTGCAACCTCTCATAGACCTCCCCACCAGTAGGCTCACGGCCCCAAGCCTCTCTCTACAATAGACAACTTCAAATGTCAGTAGATAACAAAGTCATGTATATATACATATATAGGTTTATATTCATCAACTATATACATTTAGTGTAGTGGATAATAAATTACCATGCGGTCCCGATGCATAGCAGTAGTAATGGATCCGCCACAGTGACTCGATGTCTTCCCTTGATATTTGGTATTACGATTGGACGTATTAGCCTTAGATGAACGCCTGAACTCGTCCTTGTTCCATGCCTGTTAAAAAGTAGACATAAATCAAATTGTACAACCAGATTAAAATATTCAACAACGCTAATATTCAACAACGCTTACCCGGTCAATCATTTGGACCCAATACTCGTTCATTATCCACTCAGGGGGTATGGGATAAGCATCCGATAGTCATAATTATCGAACTCTATACCCTCGATAGCTAGTAGTTGATCGGCGGCATACTGACGGGCATCACACATCGTATCTGAATACCGGCTCCTCACGGCACGCCGTATGGCAAGTAGAATGTCGGCGTCCATATGAGGCGGCCAACTATAAAGCAACTGCATACACATTGTTTCGATTAAGTAAAATAAATTAAAACAAGTAGTTTAATGGACTAAAATACAAACCCGGACACGATCCAACATCATCGTGAAGTGTGAATCAGGGACATCCTTATAGTGAGCCTATGGACCGGCGAACGTGGTCCGAAAGATTTTCAAGACCCCCCGACGAACCTCCGTTTTCTTAAACCTTCACAATTGCAAAATATACAATACAAAAAACATTAGAACCGGTTTATTATGTACTAGGATTAAACATATACCAAATCTACTTACACGCCGGCTGTAGTCAACTCGATCAACGGTCTCGTACCCTGAGACCGAGGCGTCTCGGATGAAATACTGATGCCTCTAACCCTCGAATGAGATCCAGGTGACGGCGTCGCAACCACGTCATCCGCAACCTGGTCTAGTCCGTCGGAATCGTCTATCGACATGTCACCACGCCCTGCGGAGTTGGTACTCCCCACTCTACTTCTACCCCCTTTACCTCGAGTAGGGCGTGCCGACATCTAAATATATAAGAATGGTTCGAACACACTAGTTGTCAATGTTTGAATTTGGAGACACGAAGATGTAATACATAAATCATAAAACACACTAGTCATCGAACGAATTTGCAAACACAAAGGATACAAGCGTACAACTTATAAAGATATAATTATTATGAAATAATGTCTAGATAACTAAGACATGCTAGTCATCAGACGAGTGATCAGATAACATAGGTTCGTTTTCACTATTTGAATCGTCGTCCACATCTTCAAATTCTTCTTCGTCGTCACTAGCTTCATGACCGGGTGCATCTTCGTCGTCGCTAGATTCGTGATCGGGTGCATCTTCGTTATGTGTGGCGACTACGGTGACCTCCCCTGTGACAAGACGGACAGAATCGAGATCCTCATTTACCTCTGTGTTTGTATTATGAGTTACCCGTTCGTTGATTTGAAAGAATGGTTCTTCGTCCGCGTTATCATCATCCAAGACATCAATAGCCCTTTCTGCAACTTCATATATTTCACGAGCTTTGGTCTTCACAACAGCCCACCAGTCCTTTAAATCCTTAGTGTCTGAAGGATACGGTGTGTAGTACACTTGTTCCGCCTGTGATGCTATAACGTAATAGTCGTCACCTCCGAGTCTGGACTTGTATTTGATATCAATCAACCCATGTTTAGGATCGACTCTACCCCTCATTGGGCTATCAAACCAGGTACACTTGAACATAACTACAACGCAATGGCCTACACCGTAATATTCCACCTCTAACACTTCGTCCAATAATCCGTAATAGTCGGTCTCAGAGTCGTCATAACAAGATCCTCTAACACATACACCACTATTATGTGTCACACGACCAGTAGCATGTGTTACCGTATGGAACTTGTATCCATTGACGAAGTATCCCTTATGTGACAAAGCATATCGGCCCGGTCCACGTGCTAGGGATTTCAAATGATCGGTGAAGTCGGTTGATCCGAACATGGCCTATAAATAACAAATAAGATATTAAAAACACATGTATAACATTACATGCGTAAATTTCATATTTATATACTCACGTGTTGTTCAAACCATGTAGAAAACCTTTCATCTCGAGGTTTATCTCGTGCAACCTCATCAAGATGAGGTTCTGTTTGTCGTATCCATGCATCAAAGGTCCACCGGAAAGGCTCAACTTCTTTGCAATTCAACAGCACATGCGTGTGGATCTTGTGAATTTCGGCGGGAGTCAAAACGGCCTTTTTCCGCCCTTCTCGAATAATCTACGGGAAGGAACCTTGAATATGCTCATTCGATCGTCTACTTCGGAAGAAGTAGGAATATCGGGGGCAAAGTTTCTTGACTCTCGATTATGTCGAGTTTCTATCTGCGGATCAAAATACAGAGAGCAGTAGGTGGAGAGTTCATTTACTAGATAGGACTCAACGATAGACCCCTCCACCCTTGCTTTGTTTCTAACGGTTCTCTTCAACGACCCAAGCTTCCTAAACAACGATTGAAAATACATGTTAATAAATAAATGAGTGATAACCAAAATTTAATGAAAAGTGTTTGAATGAAAGGTTCATCTACCTCTCATAAAGATACATCCACCTATATTGGATTTAAAACCGTCGGTAATTACCGACGGATATTTATTTATTAATTTTTTTAATTTTTTTAAATGAAATCCGTCGGTAATTACCGACGGTTTGTATCCGTCGGAAATTTTCGTTTTTCTAGTAGTGCTCCCTATACCATTCAGCGCCCTAATTTCATTCTAAATAATTTCCTAACAACCATATTTCATTTTGCACTATGTCATAAGAGCCACTTAATCATCCTGACCACTTAATCATTCTGCACCAAACCATGCAGCAACTGCCAAACAACCCCTAAGAGCATCTCCAACAGTTTCTATATAATTTCTCCAAAATGGAGAACCAAAATTCGATCTCCAAAACAAAATTGTATCCCACTCCAACTGTAACGTCCCAAAAATTACAATAAATTTTAACTTTTAAAAATACCATTTTAATTAAATAAGCCACAAGTGATTAAAGCCAAATAAACGTTTTGTCCAAAACCTCGTTAAGTTAACAACCAACTCAATTTAAGACAGCGGAAAACATAATAATTTTAAACATCAAGTCTCCAAATGAAAATGGTGAAAGTCTTCTCAACGCGCCAGTGTGAACCGTCAGGCCTTACTGCCACTCGTACCTGAAACAGTAATTTATAGGGAAGGGTAAGCACGAAGCTTAGTGAATTCAAACACTTACGCACATTAGCAATCATATACGCACCACCCCTATTAGCAGATAGGCAATAATAAACATTACATGCCAGTCTAAGAACATATCCTAAACAAACAAACTCATGCAAGACATCCATGCATATATCCATCGGTCCCACCGAATCCAGTGTTCATCGGTCCCACCGAATTCACACAACACCTGTACACGTATCCCTCGGTCCCACCGAGTTCCTACAATATCCATCGGTCCCACCGAATTCTGTGTTCATCGGTCCCACAGAATTCACACAACAGTCAAGTTATCATACAAGGTATTAGTTCAGTCTAATACTACACACGACAATTCAGCTAATACACACAAGCTACCGCAATGCATATATGACCCCTAATCTACGCAGTGAGAGAACTCACCTCAAAAGCGTTGCAGAAGTTCCCAACTGACCACACAAGCTTGCCAACTCCAAAATCACTTCTCGTCACCTAAAGGAGTGCTACAAAGTGTCAACGCGAAGCCCGGGATCCTTAATTATAAACATAAGATTAAACGGGTGATATTTCGCCTTTTCGGCCTAAACTGCCGGTCTGTTCGGGACCTGCTTAGCCCCTTCTAGACCCACAATTCTAGAGATCACTTTTTACAAACAGATAGGTCTAGGTCTTAGCTTTCCAGGGACATATTATACGCGTTCTAACGATTTTCCTACGATTTTATATGATTTTTCTAAAACTGAAATGTCATTCCGGCAGATTCGGACCTGCTGTAAAAATGGCTATTTTGCACTTAGCTAGAGGCCGAACCAGGCTTTTGCCGAAACACGAAAAATGTGCCCGACACAGAATGTGAACCGTGGGCACCAGATTTGTCTCAAACCGAGCTACGATGGAAAAGTTATGGACGAAACAAAACAGCGGCAGAAAAGGCGTTTTTCACATAAAATGATAACCTTGGCTTTCGATTAAGGTTTAAGCGATTCGGGTTACGGTTTCGTCATTGAGTTTAAGGTCTTTAGGGTTTGCAACCAGGGCTGGACAACCCACGCACCACCCACTGCCACCTCAGGCAGTGGTGGTTGGCGGCGGCGGCAGCCACCGCCGGCGGTGGTGGTTCGGTACTTGAAACCGTCGAGACAACAACGAACGTTCCAACCAACAAAGTTCGGGCCGCACGCACTCACACATAAACCAACAGCCGCATAGTCGCCATCACGGCCACCACACCGGCAGTGCACGGCGGCAACACCGGCGGCAGCCATGGCTGCGCCGGCGACGGTTTCGCGGCGACGAGACGACGACGAACAGAAAGCAAAAAGAAAAAACGAGAAGGGGATTACCTCCCGACGACAACCCGGTAGCGACTACAACACAGCCCCGCTCCTTCTTCCACCCACTCGTCGGCTCTCCCTCTCTCTCTCTCCCTCTCTCGTTACTTCCTCTCTCGATCACACCCACGTAGCACTCCTCTCTCGCCGACTGAACCTGCAGCGATAGCGCCGGCGAACGGTGGCCAACGGTGGCAGCAAGGGGAAGGGGGGGGATGGGTTCGGTGATGAAGGCAAGGAGAAGGAATTAGGGTTTCGTAGGGTTGTTGTGTGCTTCGCAAGAAAAAAACGAGAAGAAGGGAGGGGTCGGTCCTATAAGGCCGATCCCCATGTAAGTTTCCTACAAACACAACTTTGGTCCCTGGTTTTTCCACAACTTTGCAAAACCACCTAAAGTCTTATTATTAACAACGTTTTGGTCAACCTTGCTAACGCCCGTTAAGCTTTGTTAAAAAAAACACTAAGAGGAAAATATTAAAACAATGAATGATAAAGAAATAACCATACCGGGACACGGGCTTTACAACTCTCCCCCGCTTGAATTAGACTTCGTCCTCGAAGTCTACGTCCGCAAATAGCTCCGGATAGTTATCCCGCATCTCAACCTCGGGTTCCCAAGTCCACTCGGAACCCTTTCAGTGCTGCCACTGGACTTTCCCTAACTGGAATCTAAATTTCTCTATACGCTTGGCGACATCCCTAACTGGAATCTAAATTTCTCACACCGTCTAAAAATTTTCTCGAATACTTTTCTTACCAACAAAACTCCTTCAAGAACACTGAAATTATGATCGGAAGAACACTCCAACAACTGGAATCATTCCTAGTCAAACGACTTCGGTTGTCTCCCAACCTTAGATATTCCATACATCCCGATTCAAATTTCAAGCTCTAACTATTCTAAAGTTGCTCATCAATATACCCTACAGGATACTCGAATCCGATCATTCCTACCATTAACTGTCGATTAACTTCCACGAGTTCTAATAGACTCCCAAAATTTATTTCACACGAATCATCAAACCAGTAAATTTATAATCACCCACGAAGGTCATTCCACCATAACCATTCATCACAAGTGAGCATTTCAGGGTTACTACTACCACCGCCATAATTATTTTAAAATCGGCTACAATTCTCCGATTACACTAAAGGTGTTTGGCCTCAAGCCCAAAAGTCGACACCTAAATATACCACTTACCTCATATAGGTTCTGCGCATTTATTCTCTTAGTTACAAAGGGCATCATTCCCTTAACCGATACCATTTGGCCTACAGTTCCAACACGCGTGGAATACCCAACCTTCCACCGTCGACGTATCCTCCATGCTCGCTCTACGAAGCCAAGTTACACCGTATCGAGGATACACCTCGACGTCTACCTCCCAGGTAACTGTTCAATACTATAACCTCCTAGTGCTTACTGGAAAGTCAAGGTCATAACACATGAATACCGGGGTCCCACCCCGAGATAGCCAACCGACCATTACCAACGACTGACTAACGTGTTCAAGGATCCAATGCAAAACAGTCTACCAACAACATGCCTATCCCGGGATGACTCACTCACCCAGGCATGTAAATACTCAACTTGCAATAAATGCAAAACATTGCAACAAAAGCAACCCATCAACAAGACTCCACACCGAGCCATTAAAACCGGAAAATTGACCCATGACTATCTCAAAGTCAAAACCGAGCAAAATGCTCCACGTTTACTAGACCCATAGGTCGGTAAAAAAATGCGTTTAAACAATGTTTAAGTAATCAATACTCTAAATCAACATTAACCCCAAAACTCAACACGGGTTAAACAAAAGGGTTTTCCCAAAGGACTCACACCCTTAAAATTATCAAAATGACACATAACACTTAAAAGTGCATTTCCCGAATGGTTTACAAAAATCATTTACAAAATATTTTCAACACCAAGATTTTTCATCTCAAAAAGATCATATGCAATAAAACTACTATTACCAGGTCGGTAGTTACGCAAAAATGGACACGCTCGTCCCACATAGGAAAATCACGTTGAAAATCATTCCATTGCAGTTCAGTTTACTCACAAAACGCAAAGCGCAATAAATAATTTCTTTAAAACAAACCACCACGGTTCTGGTATGGATTGACTCATGACATGCACGCAAGGTAACTGCTCAATTTAAACGGTGTGCAACAATTTTCACACGTACTTCAAAAGAAGCCCAAACGGCAATTTACTCAAAATTATTTTCTGACCATCCAAATGGTATGGAACAAAGTTTACCAATCAAAATTTGCGCACGTCAGTTTATTACACAAAACAAGGAAACGATTCTTAATTACACCTCAGTCAAAACCCAAAATAACTTGAGTAAGTTTCAAGTTTAAAGACAAAACTAATTCGTTTCCATCATTTGAAAATATCGACCTAAACATCATAAGACCTTAAATCGGGGTAGGCATGCAAACTGGTAACACTTCCATAAGGAATTTTTTTTAAATCTTCATCACAAAGCATTTCCTCAACAATTCGTACTTGGGACATATAACGTCAAAACACTAAAGTTTAAAATGTATTTGCCAAAAATGCTCAAAATACTCGTTCCCTCCAAAGCAAAAGTTTTTAAATTTCCCAAAAATAATCGGCGATTCTAAATTAACCGAATGTCAACAATCTACGCATTTATATTTTCAAAATATAACACATTGCAAACGTATGCATGATATTCACAACACTAAAACACTCCTTCGACCAAATGGTCTTTCATTCCGACAAGAAAGAACTAAAACATTTTCATGCACGACTCGTTTATCAAAATGTCAAAAACAAAGGTTACCCAAGTATGCATACCCCTATGTCGATAAAGCGCATTTTCATGGAAATGATAATAAAACATTTAACTGACTAAAAGCGCACCAAACAACTCATTATGAAATGTTACCAAAATATTCTTCCATGCATTACTTTAGTCACGCATAAATCAATCCATACACTGAACTATTTGCAATAAAATACTTAGTAACACAAACTTCATGAACCTCAACGAACTCAATGACTCTAAGTCAATAAAATAGCATCATACATTGTGCCCCCAAAGTCAAATTGTTAAAAGCAAAATCATGAATGAGACGCCAAAATTCCAAAAATCTCTTTCCACGGTAAAACCATAAAACAACATTGTTTAACAAACTTATATTAAACAAATCACCAAAATAGTTTTATACAGACATCGTGGAATGTAACTTTCCGTCTCAACTCTAACATATGTGGAGGAGTTCCAATGTTAAAGTCACAAGCCGTAGTCACTTGCCCAACATTTTAAACACCACAAAACACAGATATCATCTTACCCGAAAGAACCGTTGGAAAATAACAAAATGAAACAATTTCTAACAACGTTTGCAACTCTCGTGATAAAACGGTTTCATCTACTTTCAAAACCATAATTCGAAATCTTGTGTGTGTGCTGAACATTTCCCAAAATTCCAAAACACAATCCATAAAAGGATTGGAAACACAAGAATTAGTTAATGCAATTTTATTTTCAAAATAAACTTTGTGCATGACTCAGTCGGCATTCAACGTCTCGACTCATACCCCTCCAAATCTCTCCGGTCCACAATCGTCATCCGGACATTTAAACCTCTTAGGCAAGTTGGGAAATTACGTCAAATAATCCTTACGGTTTTTCCTTAATTCAAAGTCGGCTCTATAAGCCTATGATTCTAGCACAATCATCCATCTTGACCCGAAATGGTCTACTTAAAACAAACATCATCCTTATCGTCACTCCAAGTGATTAATACTAGAATCGTCCTTCTATTCCAACGACTACTAGTTTAGAACCTTCATCACTACCCCAACGATCATCACATCAAAGCAATTCAAGTACACACATGTACTAGTAGGTTCACTATTGATGTTCCTCTTTGTGATGGCTATTCTAGGTAGATAATACAACGCGTAATTAGCACACAGTAAATCCTGCTAACTACGCTCACGCTCAACTCCTCGGATTCTCCGTGACTTTCCCCAACTCGAGCACGGATCCTGTGCTTCAGATAGTAGGAGCTCTACTACTACTACCTTCCGTACCTATCCTTACTCGTTTCAAGTCTCGTCCCGAAGTGCCCAGGTAGTTCCTTGCCGACCGTTAAACCCATATGCCCGTACCAGCATATGTAAACATTCTTCCTAGTTCACTAGGAAATTCACCCCATTCCACTACCCTTGCTATGACGAAATCCCCACTAGTCATGACGAGTCGCCTCGCGAATGCACAGTTGCATACAGCGTGAAATCAGATAGACTTTCGAATAAAAGATTCTATCCTACAACGGTTGGACTCAAACAAGAGCTGTGCAATAGAACTAAATCCAGCATTCTAAGGCTATTTGGTTCCTACTGCATACAACTTATAAGGCATTCACTTAACAACCTATCAGGCCTAGCATAAATTCCTATCAGCAAGCAACAAACATACAGTACAGTGTAATAAGCATCAAGCAGTCTAGCATACATACTCCTATGTTCTAGAAAGCAATAAATTACACTAAGTACTTTACCTTTTCCCTTGGCATCGGCTGACTGTACACACTGCGCCTTCGGTCACCGTTTCTCAAACGTACCTTCCCTTTCTTTTATTTTCTCAAAATTTTAAAGGAAAAGAAAATCCCGAGCCGCAAACTTGAGTTCAAACACACCGAAATGTGTTCGATTCGCTCAAGGTGTGCTCTGATACCAAGTTGTAACGTCCCAAAATTACAATAAATTTTAACTTTTAAAAATACCATTTTAATTAAATATGCCACAAGTGATTAAAGCCAAATAAACGTTTTGTCCAAAACCTCGTTAAGTTAACAACCAACTCAATTTAAGACAGCGGAAAACATAATAATTTTAAACATCAAGTCTCCAAATGAAAATGGTGAAAGTCTTCTCAACGCGCCAGTGTGTACCGTCAGGCCTTACTGCCACTCGTACCTGAAACAGTAATTTATAGGGAAGGGTAAGCACGAAGCTTAGTGAATTCAAACACTTACGCACATTAGCAATCATATACGCACCACCCCTATCAGCAGATAGGCAATGTTGGTGCAAGTGTACCACATCTCTATATATTTATATATATTTATTTTGATGATTACAAACACACCGTATTATTGTTTGTCTAACAATTTAATCCAAGTGTGCAGTTGTTGAAGAACACGAAGATTTAATCTGAAGGGTTCAAGACGGAAGTGTTTACGTCGTCATTATTGTTTATAACTAATAATGATAAACACCCTAAAATAATATACCACTTGGATATTTCTAAAAACCCAACAATTATTTTTAATAAGGTTTTGAGAAGATTCAGCAAGATTTGGTTGCAGTCCTGGAAGCTGTCTTTTCTGACGGCGGTATACCGCGGCGATACAGCCGGTATACCGCGGGTACACTTTTGCCGGTATACCGCGGGTGTTCAGCCGGTATACCGCGGCAGTCCGTGTGCAATTCTGATTGGTTGAAAGTTACTTTTCCTGACGGCGGTATACCGCGAGACCCAGCCGGTATACCGCGGGTACGTTTTTCCTGTCAACTTTGCATGTAGCCGTTGGTGTGTCAGCGTACTCTTTCTGACCGCGGTATACCGCGGTGTGCAAGGCGGTATACCGCCAGGTCATGTGACCGTTGGAAGTCTTCATGCTATATAATGATGCATGCTGGAGAAGAGAAAAGACAGACCTCAGACCAGACCACACAACACAACAAGATCAACAGCTTACTCATCTGATCACTCTCACTTACTTAACATATATATATATTTTATAAAACCTTTTTTTTATAAAATATCCAAGTGAGATATTATACAAGAGTGATTACCCATTGTGAGTTATACTCCTCTTGTAAGTATTTGAATAACGGGTGTGTGATCCTGTTTATCTCATAGCAGAGGCTTGAGAAACTATTACAAATACCTTTGTACTTGGTTTGTATTTCTACCGTAAAGAATACATTTATTGGATCGTGTCGAGAAGTGTCTCGGCTGCTGGTTTATCACAGTTGGTGGTAAATCAGTAAATCTCTGTGTCAAGTATCTCTATCCCTTATCTCTTTATTTATTCCGCTGTGCTATATTATATTTATTTATATAAACTGCTTTGCATTTATATTTATTTATATAATCTCTGTGCATTTAAATTATATCTGTTTATATAATTGTTGTATACTTATTTATTTATACTCTGCTTTATTTATTCTGTATTTATTTGTAAAAAGATTTTTTGAAAGTAAAAGTTTTAAAATACAACCTTACCCCCCCTTAGGTTGTCCAACAGGCAATAATAAACATTACATGCCAGTCTAAGAACATATCCTAAACAAGCAAACTCATGCAAGACATCCATGCATATATCCATCGGTCCCACCGAATCCAGTGTTCATCGGTCCCACCGAATTCACACAACACCTGTACATGTATCCCTCGGTCCCATCGAGTTCCTACAATATCCATCGGTCCCACCGAATTCCGTGTTCATCGGTCCCACCGAATTCACACAACAGTCAAGTTATCATACAAGGTATTAGTTCAGTCTAATACTACACACGACAATTCAGCTAATACACACAAGCTACCGCAATGCACATATGACCCCTAATCTACGCAGTGAGAGAACTCACCTCAAAAGCGTTGCAGAAGTTCCCAACTGACCACACAAGCTTGACAACTCCAAAATCACTTCTCGTAACCTAAAGGAGTGCTACAAAGTGTCAACGCGAAGCCCGGGATCCTTAATTATAAACATAAGATTAAACGGGTGATATTTCGCCTTTTCGGCCTAAACTGCCGGTCTGTTCAGGACCTGCTTAGCCCCTTCTAGACCCACAATTCTAGAGATAACTTTTTACAAACAGATAGGTCTAGGTATTAGCTTTCCAGGGACATATTATACGCGTTCTAACGATTTTCCTACGATTTTATATGATTTTTCTAAAACTGAAACGTCATTCCGGAAGATTCGGACCTGCTGTAAAAATGGCTATTTTGCACTTAGCTAGAGGCCGAACCAGGCTTTCGCCGAAACACAAAAAATGTGCCCGACATAGAATGTGAACCGTGGGCACCAGATTCGTCTCAAACCGAGGTACTATGGAAAAGTTATGGACGAAACAAAACAGCGGCAGAAAAGGCGTTTTTCACATAAAATGATAACCTTGGCTTTCGATTAAGGTTTAAGCGATTCGGGTTACGGTTTCGTCATTGAGTTTAAGGTCTTTAGGGTTTGCAACCAGGGCTGGACAACCCACGCACCACCCACTGCCACCTCCGGCAGTGGTGGTTGGCGGCGGCGCAGCCACCGCCGGCGGTGGTGGTTCGGTACTTGAAACCGTCGAGACAACTACGAACGTTCCAACCAACAAAGTTCGGGCCGCACGCACTCACACATAAACCAACAGCCGCATAGTCGCCATCACGGCCACCACACCGGCGGTGCACGACGGCAACACCGGCGGCAGCCATGGCTGCGCCCGCGACGACGAGACGACGACGAACAGAAAGCAAAAAGAAAGAACGAGAAGGGGCTTACCTCCCGACGACAACCCGGGTAGCGACTACAACACAACCCCGCTCCTTCTTCCACCCACTCGTCGGCTCTCCCTCTCTCTCTCCCTCTCTCGTTACTTCCTCTCTCGATCACACCCACGCAGCACTCCTCTCTCGCCGACTGAACCTGCAGCGATGGCGCCGGCGAACGGTGGCCAACGACGGCAGCAAGGGGAAAGGGGGGGGGGTGGATGGGTTCGGTGATGAAGGCAAGGAGAAGGAATTAGGGTTTCGTAGGGTTGTTGTGTGCTTCGCAAGAAAAAATCGAGAAGAAGGGAGGGGGTCGGTCCTATAAGGCCGATCCCCATGTAAGTTTCATACAAACACAACTTTGGTCCCTGGTTTTTCCACAACTTTGCAAAACCACCTAAAGTCTTATTATTAACAACGTTTTGGTCAACCTTGCTAACGCCCGTTAAGCTTTGTTAAAAAAAACACTAAGAGGAAAATATTAAAACAATGAATGATAAAGAAATAACCATACCGGGACACGGGCTTTACACCAACAGTTTCACCATTTTGGATATTCTAATATTAGTTATAGAGAGAATTACACTTTTGGTCCTGTCGTTTGTTGATTTCTTTGAAAATGAGACCAGTACTTTCATAATTCAATTTTTCGTCCTCCGGATATTGATTTTGCTTCGAAAGTGGGAACTGGTCACTAACTCCATTAAAAAGATCCGTTAGATCCATGGGCAAAATCGTCCAACCATGTTTTTGTCCCCCTTTTGCACTTTTTTTTGGTAAAAACCATAAAAATTTAGGAACCAACTCTGTAAATTTTGCTAACAGATTTACTAGGGGCTGCAGGATAAATAAAGGGAACAGATGGCCAATAATTACCTCCTAGAACGCTGAGGATAACAAGTTGCCCGATTTGCAAAATCTGAATAGGAAGTATGGATGGCTGCATAAATCATGATGAGAAAAATATAAGAGAACATTACATTATCTTCAGTACACCATTTAAAAATTGAAAAGCATAAAACAAAATAATATTTTAAAACCAAAAAAAATAATAATAGACCTTTCCTGTAATGAGAACCAACTTACCGCCCAGTCATATGGTTCATGCATTTCACCGGTGTCAATCAGAATGGGTTTTGGATCCTAGCAATTAATCTGCTCCTCACTTGCCTTTTTCAATAAGCCTCCAACAAACTTCCAAAAGGCATTTCCCTAAAAGATCATTCAGAACATTACCATTGCACGCCTTAGAACCACTTAACAAGATGCTGAATGTGTGTAGGCATGTACGCTGTAATTCTCAAATTTTGGAAGGAAAGCAATGAAATGAAATGAAAGAATTCTTTTTATTTGTGTTCTTAAGAATAAAGGAAAACAAAGGAAATGGAAGGAAATAAAATAAAGAGTAAACTTCATTTTTGGTCCCTGTGGTTTGTCAAAAATATCGGTTTCGTCCCTAGAGTTCAAAAATACAGATTAGCCACTACTGTTTGCATTTTTACTTGGTTTGGTCCCTCTCACTAACGGAAGCTAACATCCATCCATTTAATGAAGGGTATTTTGGTCTTTTTCTATATATCTCCAATTTAATATTAAATGGTTTCACTTTTGCAAATATACCCTTATTTATTAGTGGAATGTATTTGATGGGTATGTGTAATTTTATAAATATTTTTATTTTTATAAATTATTTTCTTTCCTTTCCTTCTCTTTCCTCCCAGAGTTTTGGGAGGAAAATCAACAATATTTTCTTTCCCTCCTACTTTCCATTTCTTTCATTCGTAAAAAATAAAAATAAAAATAAAACTCGAGAACACAGCAATAGTGTAAGCTTATAACCTGGTCATCTCCCTGCTTGAAGTCAAATGCTCCGGGTCCGTCAGTGGTTCCAGCAGCAAAAGAAAAACCCATGGCAGCAGGGCATGTTCTGGCCGACTTATTACTTTTTCCAACTTCTGATAATTGGACTTGGAGGTCAGAGAAGTCAATATACGTATGCCAATACCTCACTTTTCCTTTCAGTTTCTCAGACGCATTTTCGAACAGTTCCACAGCCTTTTCAAATTGTCTTTCACCAATGATACGTGTACTCTCGAATTCATTTGGGTAACTGTCATAGAAAATGGCATACATGTTTTCATTCTAGGTAGTCTTGAAACTCCTAAACGTGCATATTACTCCCTTCGTCCCAAAATAAATGTCCATAATAAAAACACACAGTTTTAGAGATGTATAAATATACACTTTTAAATTAACTAGATGACAATTATACCCGTAATAAAAAAAAGTGCACAATTCTAGAAAAGCATAATTATTCCACTAATGAATTTCTCTATCTCATCAACTCTTAAATATTTGCGAGTCATAAGGATATAATTGAAAATTTAGTAAATTAAAACCATCTACTTTTTAAAGTTCGCACTTACTTTGGGACAAACTTAAATAGAAATGTGGACACTTAGGTGGTGTTTGTTTTTTAAGAGGTGCTGAAGTCTAAGGTCTTATTTCACTTCCTAATTGATAAGAGCTTGGGCTGAAGTCTGAAATCTGAATCAACAAGACTATTTGTTTTTGTAAACTGATAAATGTCTTAATTTGTTTAAATTGTCTATTTTACCCATTAGAATATATGAATATATATATATATATATATATAAATTTATACAATTTTTCATATTTATTCATTATCATTAAGAAATTTACATCTAAATTGTAAAATTACCATTCATTTAAAAGAATATGGTTAATTGATTGAGAGATGATAATATATTTAAATTATATAAATTTAAATTAGAAAGTCACCTAATTATAATAACTCGAGTTCTATTATAATTCAAGTGGATCGATTGAGAGAAAGGGTCTATTAAGGTTAATCCATTGAGAAGAATAAGAGGCAAATAAGGGGTTGGTTTACCTCTTACCAGACAAGAGGACAATAAGACATAAGTGGCTCTCAAAATTTGGAAAGAACAAACAGCCTGAACGGCCTTACCTCTTACCAAATCAGACATAAGAGATTAAGAGGTTAATAAGAGCTTTTTTTATAAAAACAAACAAGGCCTTATTGTGGGACAGAAGAATATGAATGAGGGAAGGTACAAACCCTAGCCCACGGCCATAGCAGAGTTCACTTCGACCATTGCAAGTACTCTGATTGAAATCACAAGGCAAGCCAGTATCTGTGCAAAATGCTCCAAGCACATTTGGGCTTACATCGCCACAATTTGATTGACAAAATGCCGATACGAATTGGGGGCGTTCAGCCCGCCTAAGTGTACTCCTGACTCGTTTTGCAACACTTAAAACTCTTGTAAAGGAAGACTGGTAGGTAGAAGCAATTTCCATCAACTATTTACCTGTGCGGGAAACAGATTATAAGACGCCTTTTCTTTCACATTTTTGCATTAGGCAAGAGAAAGTATGATCTAACTGCCTTAAGTAATCCGGAAGATCTTCCACGAATGAAATTTTGCTAAGATTCTATAAATAGCAACAAATCACCGGAACTAAACTAGAAAACTACGTCCTTGCCCTCTATCCTCCGGTTGGCGTCGCCAAACGTTTAGGGTTCGTTTGGTACACAGGGATCACTGGGATCACTGTTCCACGTTTGGCGAGACTTTTATGTGGAACGGAGTGGAAAAGGTGGAAGAGAGTGGAACAAGGTGAAACAGACTCATATTTTACTAATATATTCTATTCTAAAACATTAAATACGCCTTCCTCCTTAAAATATTGTATTTTATGTTATTTAAACTTTCGCTTATTGTCCTCAAAATATTATTTTTATAAGGTTTTTATGTTTTGGTTAATTTATGTAATTTGTTAATTATTAGTAATAAAAGAATAATATAGAAAAGTTATAAAATAAAAATTGAAAACTATATAAACTTTTATTTTGGTGTCATTTTAATTGTCTTGATGAAAACTTTCTAACGATATATTTTGTTAAAAAAATATTTATTTTATTGTAATTCGATAAATTACACAAATTAATCAAAAGATATAAACTACTCCATAGGGGTAAATTGGTCATTTTTTATGTTCTGTCCTGTGTAGTGTTGTCTTACCAAACGTTGAACAGTTGTTTAGTCATGTCTCGATACCAAACTCACCCTTAAGGCTGAAAGTAGCATGTATTTTGATAATTTATAAGTCAAACACGATACAAGATTAAACTTACGGTGTTCATGAAACTCCGGGATTATGTTGGAGATTCTTCGAGGTACTTTATAATCCCCAGATTTGATGAGTGATTGGCTTTCGAATCCTTCGTCCATGGCATCTTTATTATACCAATCCTCCATAAATCGTGCAGCTGCGCCTTTATTGTCACCACTAATCAGCGAATTTGTACGGCTCATAGAAGTTCCATGAGTGGCAAACCAATTAAAACTTCCAATCGGACCCCACTCTTCATCTACAAACTTAACCAGTGTCATTTCTTTATCAGTGTCGTATTTATAATTTCTCCTTTCTTCATCTGGATTATTCAGATAAGCACTGGGACTACGGTTTATGCTAGCATCTAAGAGCTCTCCTGCAAAATCAACCCAATGATCAGACCACTGAAAACAAGATACACAAGCTAGGTTCGTTCTAAGCTGGCGTTTGTTTCTTAATAGGTGCTGAAATCTGAAGTCTAATTCACTTCTGATTGATAACAGGTCGTGCTAAAGTCTGAAATCTGAATTGATAAGACTGTTTGTTTTTGTAAACTGATAAATGTTTGAATTTGTTTAAATTATGTATTTGACTCATTAGAATATTATAGTGTTGAATTTATGTATATATATAGAGAGAGAGGAAGGTTCAAACGATAACGATAACTATTTACGAGAAATACGAGAACGGCCGACCATGTACAAAATCACTGGTGATTCACGTACAAAATCACTGGTGATTAAAATTCTGGACACGAGCGGTTTGGGCCGCGACTTGCAAGTCGCGTGGCAAGTCGCGCGAATCACTAGTGATTTTGTACGTGAATCACCAGTGATTTTGTGCATGGTCGGCCGTTCTCGTATTTCTCGTAAATAGTTAGCGTTCTCGTTTGAACCCACCTCTCTATATATATACATAAACTTATACAATTTCACATGTTTATGCATCATCGTTACGGAATTTCACATATAAATTATAAAATTAACATTCATTTAAACGAATACGTTTAATCGATAATAAGATATTTAAATTATATAAATTAAAATTTGAAAGTCACCTAATTATAGTAAATCGAGTTTTATTATAATCCAAGTGAATCGATCGAGAGAATGATCTACTAAGGTTAATTCATTGAGAACAATAAGACGCAAATAAGTGGTTGGTTTACCTCTTACCAGATAAGAGGACAATAATACGTAAGTGACTCTGAAATTTTGGAAAAAACAAACGGTCTGAATGACCCTACCTCTTAACGAATCAGACATAAGAGGCTAATAAGACTTTTTTTTTTCTAAAAAATAAACAAGGCCTAAGTAATCAATACTCAAGATTGCAATCCTGACTTATTAGTATGAGCAATTTAGTTAGGAGAATGCAAAAAATATATGCTTATTAACAAAAAATTTGAAAACAAATAGAGGTAACTCTAACTGATTTAGGATTAAAGATAGAACCGGGACGAAGATTCTCGTGAGCTTGGGTGATGCTTTTTTTAATGCCATCAACAAGGGCATTGAAGGATTGTTGCACAAAACCAAGAGATGTTATAATATATACAACATATTGAAGATATCCTCCGGGCCCAGCATGAGTGTGGATCCCACTGATGGCAACATTAGCCTCGGTATATAGATCACCATACCTTTGGCATTCAAAAAAGAGAATGGAATAATTCGGATATAGTTACTGAAAGCACTTTAGTAATGTTAAAAGAGCCTGCAGGGTGCATTTGGTATCCAGATAGGACAGGACAGTTGTTGAGCAGGATAGAACAGATAAAATGACCAATTTACCCCCTATTGAGTTGTTTATATCTTTTATATATTTTGATTAATTTGTGTAATTTATCAAATTATAATAAAGTAAATATTTTTTATAACAAATAGCATTAGCTAGTTTTCGTCAAGAAGATTAAAATGACATCAAAATAAAAAGTTTATGTGGTTTCCAATTTTTATTTTATCCTTTTTTCTATATTATTTTTTATTACTAATAATTAACAAATTACATAAATTAACCAAAACATAAATATAGTATAAAAATAATATTTTGAGGATAATAAGTGAAAGTTTAGAGAACATAAAGTACAATAAATATAATTTACAAATGAATAAAATGTAATGAGAAATGCGTATTTGATGTTTTAGAAAATAATTAGGTTTTATTTTGAGGTTATATTAGTAAAATATGGGTCTGTTCCATCTTGTTCCGCTCTGTTCCTGTCTATTCCATATAAGTCATGCCAAACATGGAACAGTGATCCTTGTTTTGTTCTGTTCCATCCTGTCCAGCAAACTAACAATGTAATTACCTAACCATAGTTATATCTTTTGAAAAAAAATCCTTTTTCTCAGTACCACGATCCTACCATTTTCTGACCGACCCCACCTCTCCTAACATATCTTTTGACTTTGTAAACATGCAAATATATAGCACTAAGAAATTGGGACAAGAAAGAAAAGAACGATTACTTCAAATGATTTGAAACAGATATAGAAGGTAGCATGCTTAAATTGCAAGATTAAAGTTAATTAGAAGTTCAACCTTGCCTTCAATCTTTCTATGACTTTAATCGTCACAAGCTGTGAGGCCATGCAAGCATCGAGGTTCACAAATACTACGGAATTCCCTTGAGGTTCTGTGACAATGAATGCACGGGCCCGCAGTCTGAAATGAATTCCAGACGCAATTTGTTCCATATTAGCATATCCCATCATATTCACATCTGCAACAGGTCTGTAATGTCATAGCTTCCAAGACCAATTAAGTTCGTAGATTCAGACGAGACCCCTCTGAACTTTACTAGCACCAACAAAAGGCTCACGAATAAGCACATTTTTGTCGATGGCTTTTGTAGTACAGAACGCGATACGAGAAGTAGCTTCGTAGTTTCTTTTAAAGATGGTGAAGTTTCAGAATATTGTCTCCATCCTCTGTGGAAGAAATAAAGTAGAATAAGATACAAAAGTCATAAGAATTTAGCTAACAATGAGATCAATGCCGATTTCATCAATGAGATACTACCCACATGGTAGGACCTAAGAAGGGAACCTTTAGTTATACTTTTGCTTAATCATGATAAACACCATACGCTGTATTATTATATAACCTTACAAGAAACTGCTTTCAGACATCAGAAAGACCAAATTTCATAATTTTCTTATGTACCTGGCAGTTCAAAAGCATAAGCAAGAGAGATAACAATATTTTTTTCCAAGACTAAAAGGGATCCGGCAATGGGAACTTGTTGTAACTACCCGTTTAATCACATTCCTTTAATCTAATGGTTGAAGATGTGTTTTCTGGTTTTACAACTTTTTAGCATTTTCCCCTGAACGTGAATATATATATATATATATATAGAGAGAGAGAGAGAGAGAGAGAGATAGAGAGAGAGAGGCAAGTTCATATGAGAATAGTAACCAAATAAGAGAATAAGGAAACAATTGAATCACATGTGATTTTATACTAAAAGTGTAACACCCTGAAATTTGGAACGAGCAACTAACATTAAAATTCAATAACATAACCATAGTAAATAAAATCATTTCTACATTTCATTCCTCAAAGTACCTCGGAATTTAAAACATCATAAATTCTACAGTTTGTAACTTAAGACGGGCGTTACTTAACACAACATAAGTTGCTAGTCCAACAGTGCGGAAAACTTCACTACTCTAGTCACCTCTCGTGCACTATACTAGTACTCGCCACTTCGCAATGTAGATAGAGCTACCCCAACCTGAGCCTGTTGCACATGCCGACAAATAAAAAGGGTTAGGCTTACGCCTAGTGAGTTCAAGCATTTTATCATGACTACATAAAAACATTAGTCAAAAGAGTATTAGTTTAGTCATGATTTCGAAAGAGTTTACTTTAATTGCGAATCATCCATTTTCCAACTCACACATTTCCATGGGAAGGTTCCCGAAAGGTATAATACGTTTTTCCAAAATGAATTACGTTTCTAACTCACTCAAATACGTGAATAAGTCTAGTTTAGGCAAAACCTTCAAATACGGTTGACAATACATACTCGACCCGTAAAACATGGAAACCATCCATTAGATATAACACTTTATTAAAACATAATACGAAGCAAATGTAGCATAAAACCGTCCATCAACCATGGAAAACAATCCATATGCATAAATATAACCTCCAAAAATGCGAATAAATAAAATACCCGAAATTAACACCCTTCGGTGACGGGGGAGACCCGATCTCATCGAATGTGGCAACACATAAATTAAACCACGATTAAATAAATGCAAGTAAGCTTCTTGGATGTGGAAAACAAATGACATCAACCATACTAGGTCTTTAGTCAATCCTCGACATCAATCATACTAGATCTTTAGCCCATCTTAGACATCAACCAAAACTAGGTCTTTAGTCCATTTTAGACATCAACCAAAACTAGGTCTTTAGTCCATCTCTGGCATCAACCAAAACTAGGTCTTTTGCCCTTCTTAAACATCAACCATACTAGGTCTTTAGTTCAAGCCATCAAGTTCAATCCTACTGGATCTTTACCTTGGGAAAACCCACCATCCGAAACAAGCTTACTTGACTTAAATATAGATACATGACCCCAAAAGAATAATCAATGCATTCAAATCATGTAAATCTCAAACATAATGCAACTCATGTAATGCAAACCCCAAGCCCGCGTTGAGCTTAATAAAACCGGGCGAATGCCATCAAGACTCAATAGAGTAAAAAACCGAGCCCTCTGCTCAAAGATCTAATGATCATTTATCAACATCAAATCATGCAAATGAAATGCAATTAAGCATATAACACATCCTAGACTCCACCCCGAGCATGTAAATATCAACAACGTGCAATAATATGCAACACGGTGCAATAAAAGCAACCCGTAAATAAGACTACACATCGAGCCATTTAAACTGGACAAATGTCCCAAGACTATCTCAAAGTCAAAACCGAGCAAAGTGCTCCAAGCTTGCTAGACCCATAATGTCGGTCATCGTCGCATAAAACGCGTTTAAACATTGTTTAAGCAAACACGTATCCCAAAATCATCATTAACCCCAAAACTCAACACGGGTTAACAAAAAGGGGTTTTCCCAAAGGACTCACACCCTTAATATTCTCAAAATGACCCATAACACTAAAAGTGCATTTCCCAAATGGTTTATTAAAATCATTTACACTAACATGATTAAACCATCAAATAAACCTCATTTTGAGCAATTAATCTTTTAAAGACAATTTATGGTTTCTAACCATCCAAATATCCAAAAGCCCCAAATATGGGTGTTTTACACATTTATGAAGATAAACACTTCAAAAGAGTTAAACCATTCAAATAACTCAACCACATATATTTTCAAGTAAAACACATAATTATTTGGAAAATACTATTTTGGCATGTACAAAGTTTTCGCAAAGTAACTTGAACTCACCTTGCTAGATTAGGCTAAATCTAGATTTTCCCAACGTAAGCTCCTTTGACGCGACTCGGATCCTCAAGCCAAATTTTCCAAAAACCTAATTTCATAAATTCCAACCATGAATAATTACATATAACCATTTAGAATTGTTCTCCAAGTATCAACCATCAAAATCTCCATTTATACCCAAAACCTCAATTTGACCTAACTTCTCCAAAATCATCCAAATCGAAATTGGATAGACAAAATACTAGAAGATCATCAATGGAACATTTCTAACTCATATGAAAGTATGGAAGTTAGTAGGATGAACTCACCACTTAGGTTTTGATGAAAACCTAGAAAACCCCAAATATCTCTAGTGTTGTGGATGAAACTTGCTCTTACATCAATGAATGAAATTACTAACATAAAGTGGATAAGAAACACATTAATCTCCAAGAAAAGCCCTAAAATCGGTTAGGGTTTGTGAGGAAGGAAGGAAAAACGATTTGGAAGAGAAAGGGAAGAGATTTGAGAGACTTACCACCACCAAACACCCTTGAATATTCCTATGAACTTCAAAACTCTTTCTAGATCCTTGAAGAACTCTAAAAATCGGAACCATAGCAACTTGAATGACCAAAATCGGAGTTGAAATGAGAGAGATATGAAGAAATGAAGTTTGAGGGCTAAAAATCTCGTATTTATGCTCCAGGTATCCGACGGCTAAAGTGACGTGCGAGAGTGACACAAGTGTCACTTTCGCTGGGCACTTTCGCCGGGCTCAAATAGATCTCGGTACAAAACCGGCGAGAGTGACACGCGAGAGTGACACAAGTGTCACTTTCGCTGGTCATTTTAGCCGAGATTGTACCGAAAGTTGTTTTGGCCCTAACTTATTCGTTATAGCTCCGTTTTCGCTCCGGAAAGAACCGTTGGACTCGTATTCAAATTCCTCATCCAACAAGACCATAAAATCTATGATTTAATCCAAAATCCTATTTTTCATATTTTTCTTAAAATATCAATTCCACACTGATTCGAAATTGTATTTATCCAAAAATTACGGGTGTTACAAAAAGCATGTGTAAAGTCACATGTGATTCACACGACTTTGGCCACGACCTCAGGTCATGTCGCCCACACACCCTTGCATTGACCGTTAGTGTAAAATCACATGTGATTTTGCACGTAATTTGGTCGTTTTCGTGTTCTCTTAATTGGTTATTCTTCTCGTTTGAACCTCGATATATATATATATATATATATATATATATATATATATATATCGTGTATATATATATCGTGTGTGTATATATATATCGTGTGTGTATATATAGGGGAGGGCTCAAATGCTAACCATGCCATTTGTACAAACCGTACAAACCGTCGATTTCATTGTTTAATTTAATGAAATTGTTTAATATGATGAAACTGTTTCATATTATTCTTTTCATGATGAAATTGTTTTATATATTTTTGTTTCTATGTAAAAATAAAATTGTTTCCTGTATTTCTCATTTTTATGAAATTTGTTTTCCAAACTTAATATAATGACGATGATAACGTCCATACTTATTGCCCGCCCTCCACAATAAAAATGACTAATCAACCCTCATAATTAAGAATAAGTGGAAAAATAAATTATGATCGGTTGAAAGAGGTTTGTACGGTTTGTACAAATGACTTGGTTTGCAAAGTAAACCACCCCTATAAACCAACCATGTAGTTTTTACAAACTCTACAAACCGATCTCAACCGTACATTTAGATAATCAAGGGTGTGGATTAAATGACTTCCTAAATGTATTCTCAACCGCATTTTATAACCCCCTCAATATTTGAAAATAAACAAAATCAACGGTTGAGATTAGGTTTGTAGAGTTTGTAAGAATTACATGGTTTGCAAATGAAACACACCCTATATACATATATAAGTAGGAGCATTTAATACATAATAGCAAATTAGCAATATAAATTTTTAGTGTTAAAATTTTAAAAAATTCATAAATAACTCAGTTCCGAAAATAGCAGTTCCAAACTCAAAGGCATAAACTGGCTCCTAATTCTCACCAATCACTCCTAAACAATTCAATTCCGAAAATAGCAGTAAAAAAAGTGATCACTTGTCGAAGAAGATTCTACACATTACCAACCCTAAATCCTTATTCTTACTAATTCAATCGCAGAATAAATCAAATAACGAATCAACTTAGGAACTTTTACCATCATACAGATAATTATAAAATCCCTAATACTTCTTAGTTCTTAATTTCCCCCAATGTCACATGATCACAGTTTAGATTAAGCTTCTGATGCAATTATAAGCATAAAATGAGTAACTGCTTAAACGTAATTTGAATGGAATGGTAAATTTACCTGATTTTGGAAGGCAAAAACTTCGAAATTGGTGAGAGTGAGGGGTTTTACAGACTAGAGTAGTTTCAAACATTGAAGATAAAGATTTCATTGTTAGGAAATAGGAAAGAATGAGGTCATCTCGAAGTTGTCAGTTGTTTGGGTTTACGTGGTGCAGGTACGAAGAATTTGCAGATAAGACCTCCAAATATATTTACTTTTAATAGCGCCCCTCATCTTTTGCAGATAAGTCCTTCCCATGGGGTGGGGGTGAAAGAGGCTCGTACAAGTTTGCTCCAGTTTCACATAAAAGTCCTGCCAGACGTGGAACATTGGACTCTGTTCTGTCATGTCCTGTGTCCTATCCAGTATACCAAACGCACCCTAAGGTTGTGTTTGAGTTGTCTTCACAATATTTTTAGAGACCCCTCTATTGTATTAGAACTATAAATCATCTTATTCTACTTTATGTATATGTCAAAGTTATCTTGATTTTTGAGTAATTTAGTGAGCTATTCGAGTTGGAGATTGAGAATTCGAGCTCAAGCTCGTAATTCTTGATCTTGAACATAAAGTAAGATTGTTTAACTTAACGAGTCAAGTTCCATGATATCAATGTTCGACTTAGCTTGTTAGAAAGTTCGATTAAACTTTTTGAGTTGATCTGAGCAATATGAACATACATTTTTTCGAGTGGTGCATGTTTTCATGTTTATAAATTAATCAAACAAAATATACGAAAAGGTATCGAGCTCAATCCAGTAAACGAATTAATTGATCTCAGAGTCCATTAATAAGCTTATAAATATTGATTTTTAAGTCATGATAGTTGGAATACGGGAGTCATAAACTCAGTGGAAAATAACTGTATTCCTTCAAGAATTCATACGAAATGGAACTAGGATGTGTTTCAAAATTTTACCGGAACGGACAACACCCATTGATGTTGTATCTGAATCTAAGCCAACAAACTTACCACGTTGCCTCTACGACATCCACGCAAATGCTCTAAATCGAGCTGACGTCCTAAGCCAGGAGAGGATATCTCTTTCTCCTCGAATATTACATACGGTCCCCCAACCCCTTGGAAGAGAGAAAGAAGAGTTTGTAGAATATAAACAGGGGTGGAGCCATGTGAGCACCTGAAGCCCAATTATTTAACATTTTATGCTTTAATGGGCTTAGGCTCCTCCCAAATCACATAGGCCACATGTAAAAAAATGATAGATCAAAAATCGTCTCTAGCATCCCACCTGTTAGTTCCAACAAGAAATGACAACACAAACAAGCCCTTAATGTTTTTACATTTAGGAGTCGTTTACCCAAACACTTACCCGGTAAGTGCTTACTGTATTCAACACTATCACATATCTTACCGGGTAAGATTTTAATCTATCAACACGATATCATATGCAACAATTTACTCGGTAAGCGCTAATTGGGTAAAAGTCATCATCCTCACATACCAGGTAACACTTTCGGTCCTTGCCATCGCTCTTACAGGGGAAGACTCTTGGTCCTTGTTATTGCTTTTACCGGGTAAGATTCTTAGTCATTGTCATGTTCATCGATAAGGTATGTGACTTGATAAGGACGTACGATAAGTATTTGGTAAACAACCCATTAGTCTTGATTTGATATCATAAACCAACTTGATTGGCAATGAGACAGTAACCAATGTCCAAAATTCAACTGATTAGTCAAGATACATACAAGCTGTTGCAAACACCAAATAAAAGTAAAAGGTTCACCTCTTGCATTGCACCCTTTCATCACAAATCAAAACTTAGGATACAACAATTTTTTACTAAGTTCCATAATAATGTGATCAAAACTTTTAAGGCAATAAACAGGATCAAATTCAACAACTCCTCAATGCCTCCTTTGCTTTGCACGTTTCCATGAGCTTTTACCTTTGATCTTCCATTTATCAACCCCGCCCGGCTGGTTTTTCTCTTCAATCTCTCGAACCTTCCGCTTCCTATAAAATCCAACAACATTTAACACAACCCTTCCAAAATCCCAAAACTTTTCACTTACAAGTATTGTAACATAAATATATATATATATATATATATATCAAAAACAAGTAGGTGGGTCCATGGTTTGACTCCAAAACACACTAGTCATGTTTGGTAAAAACTAGCTTATAAGCTAGATGACAATGTAGAATACCCTTAAGGATTTATAACCTAAAGAGACATGTTGAAGAATATAAGGAGAATAATTGGGAAAAAGGGAGTGGAAAAGAATCCACTAGCTTATGGCTAATGAAACGGGGCTTTTTCAATAAGCTCAAAAAATAAGATGGCTTATGATTGCCAAACATGGCTTTATACTCACCTGTAAACCTTGAGTGATTGGTCAGATAATAACTCATCAGCAAGAGTTGGTTTCCTTTCTTTCTTAGTAAGTCTACTGGTGAAATATTCTGATACCGGCTCCACAACTGTTCCAACCTGCCAATTTTAAATATTATCTCATAATTAATCTACCTGGTAATAGTAAATAAAAAACAGTAACTAGTAAATAAAAAGGGATATACAAAATACTTTAATACTGATGAACCTACCTGGAAATATTTTGGGAATACGTTTAATTTGGCGTCACCCTTCTTATAATGCCTCTTCGGATCAATCACGTTTCTCAACTGTAAAAACACCATGAAATGTTACGAAGTGTTCAATCTTTAACTTGATAGCCTTCAAATTTTAGAGTAAATTACGATTTTTGTCCTTGTGGTTTGGTAAAAAAATCGATTTTCATCCCTGTGGTTTAGAAATTACGATTTTCATTCCTACGGTTTGCAATTTATTGCTATTTTCGTCACTGGATATATGTGTGATGACCACTAAACCCCTCTAGAAAAGTGCATGCCAATTCTTTATGGATTTCGAATACTGGACCAAAAAGTCATGGAACTAAGCCTACAGATATTATAACAATGGCCAGGGACAGTTTTTGTAATATAATCTATCTAATAACTAATAAAGGGCCGTTTGGCAGTTGCTGAATGGTTTGGTGCAGAATGATTAACTGGTCAGAATGATTAAGAGACTCCTTTGATATAGTGCAAAATGAAATATGGTTGTTTGGTAATTGTTTAGAATGAGATGAGGGTGCTGAATGGTTAAGGGAGGCCCAAGATACAAAATCATTAAGAGGGTTTTAGAACCATTGAGAGGCAGACTCTTTTTTTGCCAAACAAAATTCACCTCTTAGCGATTCAGAGGTTGCCTCTTAATGGAACTATTAACCTAAGAATCAATAATGAAAAATATTCGCATGTATTATGAAAAGTAACAGCACCTTCAGCAGCTTAAGATCTTTTTTCAACTCAGGCGTGAGTGTAGGAGCAGGCATATCAAACCTACATGCATTTCAAATATATGCTCAAGTCAACTCAGCTGAATCCCAGATAACTTGGATATATGATTATTTCATTTAGGATGTGAACATACCAATTCTTTCCGGTTGTGTCTTTGACTTGCTTCTTCAGTAATTTGTTCACCTTTTTGGGATCGTTAGGTGGAACGAAAAGCCCATCAATAAGCTGGGATTTGGGCTTATATACCAGACTATTTTCGGATACATTTTGAGACTTGTCATTGGACCCACCTTTTGTACCAAATAAAAGAGAAGGTAGCTTTGGTTCCCATGAAAGACCGATCACTTTCTTATCTTCAAGCATTCTGTTTCAAATGAAAAAAACCAAAACTGTTAGCCTCTGTTTCCAATAATTCTGAAATATTTTAATTAATTATAAGTATCATAAACCTAGAAATCAAATAATTTCAAACAAATCCCCTACTCTGTAGATCAAGTAAGAATGTAACACTAATAGTTATATTCAACAAAAAAGTAAAGAGCAAAATGCATGGAAATAGAGCATACTTTGGTCCGGCTCTTATTTTGGGGGAACCATCTTTCCGAAACCCCATTTTAGGGTCTAAAACAAAACATCTCAAACACTTAAGAGACACAATTGCTTGTTTTTTAGTTTTAGTTCTTAATCTTATTTCAAATAATTAAAAGTAAAAAACTAAGAAACCACAACTAAAATTAAACAACAAAATCACAAAAATAGAAACAAAAGTTAAAAGTCCGTTCCTTTCTATAGTTACAAAACACTAAGGTGACGTTTGTTGTTTAAGCGGTGCTGAAATCTGATTTCACTTCTGATTGCTGAAGTCTGAAATCTGAATCCATAAGACTGTTTGGTTTTTGTAAACCACAAACATCGGAATACATATAATCTTCTATTTTATCCCTAAAAAATCAACTTAAATACGTCAATTGAAGTTAGCATCGATGATTTAAGGACAGAACGAAAAAAAGAAACAAAAGAAGGATGCTGGCAGATTTGCGAGGCTGTGGGTTTTTATCATATCTCACACACCAAACGCCGACTAAAGCGATTCAAGATGTTCTGGAAAACTAGCACACCCATCTACAATCTTTGTGTTTTGCATTTTTGCAAATTCGGGGTAAATCTAGGCCAAAACTGACGTTGAAATTGATAGAATGGTGCGGAAATAAGAGGAGATGATGGCACTTGTGCTGTCACAATAGATTGGAATTTTTTAGAGCTGTAACTCATAGTCTAGTAGTTGATTTCTCATCCACAAGACCTGAGAACAACAGCTTCCAGCAAATACATACTCAGCTTCAGCAGTTGAGGTGGACACTGAGTTTTGCTTTTTACTTGTCCAACTCACCAGCTTTCCACCCAGGAGCTGACAGCCTCCTGTGGTGCTTTTCCTATCCAATTTGCAACCTGCAAAATCACTATCTAAATAGGTGATTTGATCAAACCCTGAATCTTTGGGATACCAAAGACCTAGGTTAGGAGTACCCTTAAGGTAACGAAAAATTCGCTTTACAGCGATCAAGTGAGATTCCTTGGGTTCAGCTTGATATCGTGCACATAAACAAGTTGCATACATGATATCAGGTCAGCTAGCTGTAAGGTAGAGAAGTGAGCCGATCATCCCACGGTACATTGTGACATTAACAAGTATTCCAGCGGAATCCTTGTTTAGTGTCAGCGGTGGTGCCATAGGGGTTTTCATAGCTAAACTCTGAGTTAAATCAAATTTTTTCAGCATATCTTTAACATACTTTCCCTGATTTATAAAAGTGCCTTTTTCACTTTGCTTAATCTGAAGACCAAGGAAATATGTTAGTTCACCCATCATACTCATTTTATACTCTGCTTTCATCCTTTCAGAGAAACGAGTACAAAGGTCAGGGTTAGTAGATCCAAATATAATATCATCAACATATATTTGAACAAGAATAATATGACCTTTTACTTTCCTGAAAAACAGCGTTTTGTCAATTTTACCACGCTCAAAATTTTCAATCAGGAGATAAGAGGATAGAGTGTCATACCATGCACGAGGAGATTGCTTTAAGCCATAAAGTGCCTTATCCAGTTTATAAACATAACCTGGATGCTTAGGATCTGAGAATCCTGGAGGTTGTTCCACATAGACTTCTTCATTCAGCTTTCCATTTAGGAACGCTGACTTGACATCCGTCTGATAAACTTTGAAGTCTTTGTGTACAACGTAGGCTAAGAAAAGACGAATGGCTTCAAGTCTAGCCACCGGAGCAAAGGTTTCGTCGTAATCTATACCTTCCTCTTGTCTGTATCCCTGAGCAATGAGTCGAGCCTTGTTGCGGGTTACAGTTCCATGTTCATCCAACTTGTTTCGATAGACCCACTTAGTGCCTATCACTGATTTATCAGATGGTCTTGGAACAAGCTTCCAAACTTTGTTTCTTTCAAATTCAGTCAGCTCTTCTTGCATAACACTGACCCAGTTTGGATCTTGGAGGGCATCATCTGTTTTCTTTGGTTCAATCAGAAAAATAAAGTTAACAAATAAACAAATATTACCTGCACTTCGTCGAGTCTGAATACCAGCGTTTGGATCACCAATAATTTGTTCAATAGGGTGATTAACAGTCCATCGCTGAGCCGGAGCGTAAGACGTAGGCTCAGTCTGAACTTCTGGAGGAGCTGAAGATGAGGCTTCAGCGACTTCTGGTATGTCAGCCAAGAGATGAGTAGGTGCAGATGTCATTTCATTTACTGATTGCTGAGAAGTAGATGGTATATCTGAGATAGAAGGTTCAGAGGCAGGCAAAGTGTTAAGAGGTATAACTGAGACCCATGATGTTTCAGCTTCACTAGTCTGCATGCTTGGGATGATGGTAGGATCATCATCTTCAGCGGGTTGAGTATGAGGTTGAGGAGTGTGTATGTATTCTGAATCACCAAGATGAGAAAACATCCATTGATTCAGTTCTTTATTATCAGCAGAAGGTCGAGAATTTACTGATTGGGATTCGTCAAAGGTGACGTAGATAGTTTCTTCTACAGTCTGTCTTCGTTTATTGAAGACTCTGAAGGCTTTGGAGATAGAAGAATATCCAAGGAAGATTCCATCATCAGCCTTAGGATCAAACTTTCCAAGAGCATCTCTATTGTTCAGTATGAAACATTGGCAACCAAAGATGTGAAGGAAGCTGATAGAAGGATTTCTTCCATGGAAAAGTTCATAGGCTGTATTTTTGAATCTTTTGACGATCAACGACCTGTTTTTCGTAAAACAAGCAGTGTTGACAGCTTCTGCCCAAAACTGAGTAGGCAGGTGAGAATCGCTGAGCATTGAACGTGCAGCTTCAATGATAGTTCTATTTCTTCTTTCAGCGACTCCATTTTGTTGAGGTGTTCTCACTGAGGAAACGTTGTGAGAAATACCCTTACTCTAAAAGAAGGAATCAAGAGAACTGTTTTTGAATTCAGTCCCATGATCACTTCTTATTGAGCGAACGGTCATTTTGTTCAGGACTTCCATTTTCCTGATAAAAGTGATGAGTTCTTCAGGGGTGTCGCTCTTAGCACGGAGAAACATTACCCAGGTATACCGAGAGAATTCATCAACTATGACCAATGTATATTTCTTTCCAGCGATGGATTGTTTGTTAACATGGCCAAACAAATCCATATGGAGAAGTTGTAGAGGAGATGACACTGATGAGACTTGTTTTGATTTGAAGCTTGGTTTGGTCTGCTTCCCTTTCTCACACGCTGAACATAAGAACTCTTTGGCATATGAGTGTTGAGGTAGACCAGTAACTAACTCTTTTGAAAAAAGAGTGATCAGTGTTTTGAAGTTTAGATGAGAGAGCCTATTATGCCATAGCCAGTTGACATCAGTTGAGGCTTTTGAGAAGAAACATGAGTTCTCAGTGGTAGTAGAGTCCATGTTTATTACATAAACATTTTCCAAACGGTAACCGCTGAGAGCTATCTTCTCCTTTTTGTCGTGACAAAGCAGGATTCCTTAGTGAAGATCACTTTGTTATCCTTGTCACATAGCTGACTTATGCTTAAAAGATTATGCTTCAGTCCTTCAACATATGCAACTCTTCCGAAGGTGGTAGTACCATTAGAAAGTATACCATATCCTCGGGTATAGCCTTTTCCATTTCCACCGAAAGTTACAGAGGGACCCTTCTCTTCCTTGTATTCAGCGAGCAGGTGTTTCTTTCCAGTCATATGTCTTGAGCATCCGTTATCGAGATACCAGATGCCCTTCCTAACCTGCAAGCAGAGGAAGATGAGTTTGACTTGGGTACCCATTTTACCATATGTACGCTCTTGTTAGTGGAGGTGGAGGGAATGGAAGGTTCAACATTCTTCATAGCATTAGAAGATTCAGCTTCTGAACTTGTCTTCACTTTGGTTAATTTCTTAACCTCAGTGGTCTTCTTTGCCTTGGGGGCATTTATCTTCACCTTAGCTAATTTGTCAGCTTTAGTGGCTGTGGGGCACTTACTAGCAATATGATCGGTAAGTCCACAGTGATAACATTTCCTATAGCTAAAAGTAGCTTTAGGACCATTTGCATGTTTACCCTTAAATTTTAAATGAGCAGGGCCAGCACCAAGTATACCTTTGGCATTGGAAATAGGAGGAACAAACAGTTCTTCAGATTTCTTACCAACTATATCCACTTTTAGTCTAGGAGTAGATCGCTGAATAAATCCAGGGATCTTGATCATAGATGTAGAGGGATAGCTTACTGAAGCTTTAGAAACATTCAGCTTAGGTATAAAGATACCCTTATGAGGTTTTTGATGAATAACTTTTTCCTTACCTTTATCCTTAGTGGTCAAGGTAGGTTTTTCCTCAGGGATGGGAGATTTTGAAGAGGAACACTGAGATGAGGAAGTATCAGCGACTGAGGATACTAAAGTTCCAAATTTAAGCATGGAACGATCAGTGACTTGTTCTGGAATATAATTATTATAACCAAGTCCACTTTTAGCACTCAGAGGTATCTGAGACTTAATTATCTCAGTGATCTTTGTTGAGGATTTATACCATCCTTCAACAGTAGTTTGTTCAGCTTTTAATGCAGTGATAGCTTCTTCGCGTTCGATTTTGACTAGCTGATTTATATGAACTTGATCTCTCAAGTCTTCTTCAACTTTAGAAATCTTTTCTATTTGAAGGTGACAGTTTTTAAGTTGTTCAGCGAGATCAATATTTTGATTTTCAACAACTGTCTTGCCATTCATGGCGTCATATAAACTCATAGTCAGGAGATCGATCTTTCGAAGACTATCAGCTTCATCAATATTGGAAATATTGGTAAAGAAGGAAGGTGATACCTTAGTAACAGAGGTAGAGGCTGAAGTAGAGGGAATGTCAGTTTTGTCTTCCTCTTCTTCAATTTTGGCCATGAGACAGAGATTGGCCTCATCATCATCTTCAGAGTCAGATGATTCTTCTTCGTCAGAGGCAGTCCAATCATAGTCAGCCATTAGGCCTTTGCCTTTCTTTTAAAGCTTTTCAGCTTCGCATACTTGTCCTTCAGCTTTTGATATTTGTCATCTCTAGCCCTGGGGTTAGAGGACTTCTTGTGGAAAGCTGAGGGTCTAGAAACTTTCTTTGACCTGCACTCGCTAGCAAAATGTCCTATCTTTTCGCAGTTATAGCAAGTGGCAGTAGCCTTATCAACAAGGGTTGATGATCTAGGCTTGTCGGTAATAGCAAGAGGTTTGTTCTTTCTGAAATTCTTTTTCTTGGCGAATCTCCTGAACTTATTAGAAAGGAGAGCCATAGATTCATCAAGATCCGAAGAGTCAGGATCTGATGAGCATTCAGAGTTAGTCTCCAACTCAGTGATAGTGATAGAAGATCGCTGAGTTGTAGGTGACTCTGAGATTAAAGCAACAGAGGTGCTTTTGGAATCTTTTACAAGATTCTTCTTGAGATGATTCGATTGCTCATGATTGAGCATAGTGCCATACAAGGTAGAAAGAGTCATAGATTTAAGATCCTTTGATAGCTTGAGACACATAGAATAACTGTCCCAGCTTTCAGGTAAACATTCTAAGAACTTTGTCAGTACTTCAAAGTTAGAATATTCCTTACCAACCGTTTTTAGATCTATTATTAAGAAGTTAAAACGTTGGTGTACTTCAGAGAGAGATTCATTCTTACCACAAATGAAGCTTTCATATTGTCTTACCAGGTTGATCTTTTGAGAGTCCTGGACTTCAGACGTTCCTTCATATTGAACACAGATTGTGTCCCACATGGATTTGGAGGTTTTCAGATTCATGACGGAATGGTAGACTTCGTCAGGAAGAGCCATGGAGAGGATGGATCTGGCTTTGGTGTCGATAGCCACTGTCTTCTTATCTTCATCAGTCCACATATGGATTTCCTTAGGAACCAATCTTTCAGGAATAGCAGCTCTATTCTCGGTAGCTGGAACTTCAGGATCAATTCTGATAGGGACATATGGACCATTTTCGATATAGTAAGGTATAGTTGGGTCTACACCTTCTAAGAAGAGTATCATCCTATTTTTCCATAGATTAAAGTTATCTCTGGAAAATCTGGGTGGTTTAGCAAGAGAACCATTGTCAATGTAGTTTGTGTTTGTGTTGGCAGCCATTTTGAGAATTAGAAAGGAAGAGAGAGGATTAGTATAAGCAAGATCTTGTTATTAGATTAAACAAATCCGCTCTGATACCACTTGTTGGTCCCGAAGGGTTATACAAGTTTGTAGAAGGGGGGGTTGAATACAAACACACGATTTTTACTTTCTAAATTGTTTATTGATAAATCAAAGACAATTTACAACTTGTTGCGGAACAAGATAAGGATTAACCTAATCTAAACAAGTTAAGAACACTAAGTTTCTTGCACTAGAAATAAGAGAGAAAAGGAGATAAGGAGATTACGAATAATAACCTAGCACAAAGATAAGAGAAAGAAAGAGGCTGAGCACTTCAAAATGAAGTAGGGTTTCTCCTTATATACTGCATGCATTTAATGCATATCAGTATCACTTTACACGTGGCAGCAGCTGATTGGTTGCATGAGTTGACTCCAGTAGACAACCTTAGTAGCCGCATGATGAACAGTGTAGAATCAGAGTTGGTTGTACGAATATAGACAAAAGGGATGTCCATTCTGACATTTTCGTACGGAGACGTGCAAGGAGATAAGACAAAAGTAACTTGTAGAGTAGACTTCATGATCAGCGTTCACCGAACAGTTCTTTATCAACGAATGATAAAGCTCAGCGATTGCTGAAGTCTTCTACTTGAAACTTCACGTTGAGTGGACTAGTCTTGGCTTCGCTGATATCCGCATCAGTTCATTAGTAGACTTGGTCGCTGGTTCTTGGGCTTGATCTTCGACTTCAACGTAGAACCTTTGTTGACGTGAAACTTGTCTTCAGGGATCATAAGTAAACAAACTAAAACTACTCAGCGATCATCACACAGACTGAACAAGCTCAGAGCTATGATGATGAACAGGTTCGTTGAATGTCTAATTTAAAGGCATGTTTCCTATCAGCGATACTAAACAGACTTAGTATTTTTCTTTGATAGTGAAACTCTAATACATAATGTTTACTTACAATTTTCACTAAGTGTTCTAACGAGTTATTATCAAATCACTGAGGGTTTGGATCAACATATTTGAGTCTTTATATGATACTCAAACTGCTGCTAAGCTTGTTGTCAAGGTGGAATAAATGATTCATCGATTGTTCAATCATTATTCAGAAGGTGGTAAAGATGGTGGTGAGGTTAGTTACTTATGTTATGGTTTATTTACTTTATGTTCATATTTTTTTTGCTATGTGTATAGGTTACCAAACTAGATTCACCACCAAAGGATGAACCAAAAGAATCTCATAGGAGAAAACTGTTGGAATCATTTTTGCAACATCAACAAATAGATGTGCCAGAGAACATGAACGACATTGATAGATATTTGGTATCACCAAGTGCGGGTAAGAGAAGAAGACATTCCAAAGACAACGTTTAGAACGAGGTACGGGCATTATGAATTTCTCGTGATGCCATTTGGGTTGACTAATGCTCCAGCTATATTCAGGGATCTGATGAATAGAGTGTGTCGACCGTTTCTAGACAAGTTTGTTATCGTTTTCATTGATGACATACTTGTTTACTCGAAGAATGAGGAGGATCATGAACGCCATCTTCGTGAAGTGTTAGAAGTGTTACACAAAGAGAAATTGTATGCAAAATTCTCTAAATGTGAATTTTGGTTGAAAGAAGTACAATTTCTCGGTCATGTGATTTCATCGGAAGGGGTGAAAGTAGATCCAGCAAAAATAGAAGCAATGATGAATTGGGAGACTCCGAAAAGCGCGTCTGAAATAAGAAGTTTCTTGGGTCTCGCAGGTTATTATAGAAGGTTTATTAAAGACTTCTCAAAGATTGCTTCTACTCTGACGATGTTGACTCGTAAGAATGTGAATTTTGTTTGGACCGAAAAGCAGGATTTAGCTTTCAGAACCTTACGGCATAAGTTGTGTGAAGCTCCTATTCTTGCACTGCCAGAAGGAACTGAAGATTTGGTAGTCTATAGTGACGCATCGAAAATGGGTTTGGGATGTGTGTTGATGCAACGAGGTAAGGTGATTGCCTATGCGTCAAGACAGTTGAAAGAACACGAAAAGAACTATCCTACCCGCGATTTAGAATTAGCAGCCGTTGTGTTTGCTTTAAAGCTGTGGCGTCATTATCTCTATGGAACGAAGTGTACACTCTTCACTGATCATAAAAGTTTACAGCATGTTTTTTATCAGAAGGAGTTGAATATGAGGCAAAGGCGATGGCTTGAATTGTTGAAGGACTACTGTAACACCCCGCTAAAGCGGAAACACGGAATGTACAGCTCAAGTTTCATAGCAAAAGTTACAAGATTACAACAACCATCAAAATACATTCAAAGGTTAAACCTTGTCTTTTACAATTGTCTTTACGAAAGGGAAATGAACATAAAATTTAAAGATAGTAAAGAAAGCTTCATCACGTGTAGCCTTCCTAAATTCCAACCTTAAGAACGTTCTCCTAAAAAGCATGTAAATGAGAGTGTCAACTAATGAATAGTTGGTGAGTTCACAGGTTTAATGAGTATAACATTGTTTGCCATCGCAAAATAGTTTAAATCCACAAATGGGATAAAATAATTCGGTTATAAAAACCACTTGCTCAAAGTAATCATATGTAAAATGCTAAGTTATTGAGCCCGTTACCCGACCTATACCGACATACTTTGCCCCTACTACAGTGGTGGAATCATTCCACATACGCGCATGTTCTATCACCAACAACACGCCAATACAACAATAATTATGCACTCAAACAAGCGCTACTTGTGAGTGGGGTGTCAAACCAAATAACGTTATCCATAATTACCAACGGCTCAATCCATGAGTTAACGGGTAACGTATACGTAAACGGGGACTTTTGAATGATAGCAAAAGAAACTCAAACTTACAACATTTGCAACAACATAGATACCATAGAGCATAAATAAGCAAGCTTCGTATTTTCAAGAAAACGAAATAATCGGTGTGTAAAATAGTTGTAGTAACCACATGCTTTTCACCCCAAAATATGTAAAACATTGAAAAAGGGGCTGTGAATACTCACATGATACGCGATAGAATCCGGGAATCTCCCACAAGTACTCCGAGATGATCCTACTTCAAACCTATGAACGTAAGGTCACTAGTGAGTTCTCAATCTCGAAGGTTCGATACTAACTATCCAAATCATCATAAAATGCCTTGTTGTGTTTTAATATTATAACGTAATAAACGTATACATTGTTCTTCTTAGATTAAAGTTTCCACAATTTCGTCCCAATAAGTAACGAAAAGGGTTTTAAAGAACATAAACATATATAGTACATATATATGTATAAACCGAAATTTTATCGTAACGAGGATAAAAATTAGAGGTCGTAAACGAAATGACAAATATTTAAATGTATAAATATATAGATATAATATATATTTATACTCCACTATTTCATCATAAAATGTTGAAATGGGATCAAGAATAAAATGCATAAATATATATAAATATATTATATATATGAACATTCCACAATTTCATCATAAAAGATGAAAAGGGATAAAGAATAAATAAAATGCATAAATAAAAGACATAAATAAAATGCATAAATAAACTGCATAAATATAAGATATACTTATATACTCCACTATTTCATCATGAAATGATGAAATGGGATTAGAAATAGTCCTTAATAATAAATAATAATTTGTCCTTTACTGTCCAGAATTTGATGTCACTTTGTGTCCAACTTTGGGTAACTTCCAGGTATAATTTGATCATGAAACTTTATGTCCAGTTGTTTCAATGAGTTAGGAAACTTTTGGCATCAGTTTCATAATTTTTGAAAGAGTATAAGTATATGAAATAATACACGACGTAAAACCCGACAGAAGACTTTGCTGTTTGTACACGGATTTTGTGAGGACTATTTGATAAATGAAATCTTTGAGTTTTTGAATGAAACCACTTGGGTTTGAATCTTAACACAATAAAATGATTTCCAGAAAAATAATCACTCCATTTGGAGTTAAAATGAGTGAGATATGACTCTTTGAAGTGGGGTGTGAAATCTGACAGCAAGCTGTCCAAACAACACCTTGTGCATGTGCTCTCCAATTGACTTTTAAACCAAAATTCTTATTCTTTTGCATGCAAAATCCGATTTGACTCTCACCCATACACTAATTTTCAGTTCCAAAACATATTTGTGATCCATTAAAAATGCATGCAATTTATCCATCAACTCAAACTTGGAAAACTTTTATAAAAGACCCATTTTGAAGATTGTTGATGTTCTTGCCAAGAACATCAACATGCAACTAAAAATTCAGTATTTTGAGCTCATGCATGTTTGTTTAAGTACGTTTTAATGGTTTTCAAAGATCAATTCATGAGACTCTTGAACAAAAATGATGGATTTCCCAAGAACACTACATGCATGTGTTTAAAATGTTCATCTTTGGTCTTAACATTGGTTTGATTTTGGATTCACCATCTTTTACTAACAAAAGATGTTATGATGGTAAATCTACAAACATTAAGACCTATAAAAGATGATTTTAAAAGATATGAAGAAAGTGTAGAAAAGATGAAGATCATACTTTAAAATGCAAGAAGATGAAAAAGTCTTGAAAGAATGTGTGTGGATTTTGCCCAACACACTTATTTTTACCTTTGATTGCCTTGGACTCTTGAAGAAGAAGAGTTTAGGGGCTGGAGTTTATGATGAACACTTGAAGATGATATGAAGATGAGGATGATGATTTGAAGATGGAGAGAGAAGGAGGTGACAACTTTCTCTTAGTGATAGATTGAAATGAGAGAGTGAGGTGAAATGATGAAGAGTGTTGCATACATATGGAGGGAGAGAGAGGGTGGCCGGCCTCTTTGAGGGGGGTGGTGTGGTGTGGTGTGACAAATGTATTTTAGTCACTTCATGGTTTAAAATAAAATCAAAATACAAGTATTCTCTTTTAAAGTTAAAATACAAGGTATACATGTATAAAATAAAGTATTTATATATATAATAAACTTGAAATATATAAAAATTAACAACTACATAAATACTTGTAGTATAAATATATATTAAGTTGGCATTTTATGAGATTTATGGATAATTTCCTAATTCAAGGATTTCTTAGGCAAAATTTCTCAATTTTTCCTATCGTACCGTGTTTACTGCTAAAATTGCACTGTGTAAACTATGTCATAAAAATGAGGTATCCAAAGCAGTTCTAACCTGAGATGTGAATTTGACAGTTGTCACAACTACGATTGTGAATTGCATTACCACCCAGGTAAAGCAAATGTTGTAGCCGATGCCTTGAGTAGAAAAGAGTATAATGGGTGCTTGAAAACGACAAACGCCAGAATTGATGTAATGTCAAGTCTGATTGAAAGAATAAAAGCTGCTCAAGTGGAGGCTTTGTTAGAAAGCAACTTGAAAGAAGAAGTGATGTGCAAGCAACATCTTCAGCTGACTGAAGATAGCCGAGGGATTAAATTGTTCCAAGGCCGTGTTTGGGTACCAAAGATAGGTGGAAATCGGGAGTTGATTCTCGAAGATGCGCATAGATCTAAGTATTCTATACATCCGGGGAGTACCAAAATGTATAGAGATTTGAAGTTGCATTATTGGTGGCCGACTATGAAAGTGGATGTGGCACGAATAGTAGAGAAATGCGGAACCTGTTCGTTAGTGAAAGCAGAACACCAAAGACTATACGGAAGTTTTCAATCATTGGAAATTCCGGAGTGGAAATGGGATAAGATTACCATGGATTTTGTGACAAAGTTACCAAAGACTCAAAGAGGTAACGATACTATTTGGGTAATCGTCGATCGTTTGACTAAAAGTGCTCATTTCTTAGCTATGAAAGAAGCATCACCAATAGATAAATTGGCGAAGCTATATATCGATGAAGTGGTGTCAAGACATGGTATACCGGTGTCTATAGTGTCGGATCGTGATAGTCGGTTTACCTCAAGATTTTGGCAATCACTACAAGAGGAATTGGGTACAAAAGTTAATTTGAGTACTGCTTATCATCCGCAAACTGACGGCCAAAGTGAAAGAACCATTCAAACTTTGGAAGATATGCTCAGGTCTTGTGTACTGGATTTTGGAGGTAAATGGCATTCTCATTTGCCATTAGTAGAATTTGCTTACAATAACAGTTACCATTCAAGTATTGGAAGAGCACCTTTCGAGGCATTATATGGTAGGAAGTGCAGAACTCCGGTGTGCTGGTTAGAAGCCGGAGAGAAACAGTTTGCTGGTCCAGAACTTGTGCAACAAACCGTGGACAAAGTGAAGGAAATTCGGCAGCATATGAAAGCGGCTCAAGATAGACAGAAAAGTTATGCTGATCTGAAAAGAAGACCAAAAGAATTTCAAGTTGGGGAGCGTGTCATGCTTAAAGTATCCCCATGGAAAGGTGTGATACGATTTGGAAAGCGTGAGAAGTTGAGTCCTCGTTTTCTAGGACCATTCACTATTACCAAAAGAGTTGGTCTTCAAGCGTATCAATTGGATCTTCCACCTGAGTTGGAAGGAATCCACAATACTTTTCATGTGTGTTATCTTCGGAAATGCTTAGCCGAAGAACAAGATGTGATTCCACTTACTGATGTAAGGGTGGATGAAGGGAGTCGATGTGTAGAAGAACCGGAGGCAATTTTGGAAAGGTCAGTTAAGAGGTTACGAAGTGGTAAAGAGATGGTAATGTTAAAAGTTCAATGGAAGCATCATCGAGGTGCTAATGTGACCTTAGAGTCAGAGGAAGATATGAAAGTTAGATATCCTCATTTGTTTAGCTAGATTTGATTTCGGGGACGAAATCATTTTCAAGTTGGGGAGTACTGTAACATCTCGAATTTCCGTTGTATTATTTTGTAAATTACAAGTATTAACTTGGGGTTAAGTTTGTATTTGTTTAAAGTTATTGGTTGAAGTGGAATTTCAACTTGAGGGTTTGTTGTGTCATTCCTTTAAAAGTTAGGGGTGTAGTTGGTAATTGAGTTATGACTCAACAGTGATTTAAGTAAGAGGTGTCACACAATTAGTCTTAAGTGACTAATTGTGTGTGTGTGTATTCGGTATCGAGAGAGAGAGTTAGAACCGAGAGATAGAGATAGAAAGAACGAGAAAAGAGAAAGAGAAGAGAAAAGCCTATCAAATTCAGCTGGAAAAGAGGAATCAACTAAGGTAAAACATCTCAATAATCTTTCATCTTGTATATTAAAAGTTTTCTATAGAATTAGAAAATGGGTTATGATGTTTTTGGAAGATTATGAGAAATCTGGGTTGATAGATATGTTAGATTGGTAGTATTAAACATATCTGCTTATTTACAGAATCAAACATAGCTTAAAAGTATAAAATCTGGGTTTTAGATAATTTCAGTGGGTTGAGACATTCAAGCATGTCGCAACAGTGCATTGCGACATTCATGAATGTCGCAGTCTTAAGAACGACAAGGAAGTGAAATCGCAATAGAATGTTGCGACTTGGTGGTGAAGTCGCAATAGAAGGTTGCGACTTGGTGTTGAAGTCGCAATAGAAGGTTGCGACTTGGGGTTGAAATCGCAATAGAAGGTTGCGACATGGTGACCATGTCGCAGTAGTTGATTGCGACTTGCATTGTGCATTGCGCATTGCGACAAGAGATTTTAATATTTAGTTGGTTGCTACTTAAGACGAAGATTTTTAGATGATAAGGATTCTTAGTTTTAGAGAGTTCTGTTCTGTAATTTAATATCAGTATATGTGTATATTGGATATTACAGTAAACTGTGGTGGTGAAGACAGAAGTTCCTACGTCTTTAAAAGAAGTGTGACTTCATACCAGGTGAGTTTATTCAACTCTCTTTAAAATTCAGCAATTAGTATTGAAATAGATATATAATATGTATGTCTGAACATGTTATTAAGGACTCGTCTTAATTAGTAATGAGTCCAAATAGATGACTAAAAGTTATGATATGTTGATCCCCGTGCTAAATGCAATGAGGGGATAATTAAGAAGTCGAAGTGTCAAGACTATCAATATTCTGTATAAATGTTTATATATATAGAATATGTTTTGGAGATGTATATATTGTATGTTATGTACATATAATAGTAAGGGTAATAATACTTATGTATTGTGTGGCGATTGCTAGAGATAGGAATCCGGTCATAGTAGGGCACCTGGGTACGGTCTAATGGGAACCGAAATACTTGCCATTTGACCAAGGGATGTAATATCTAGTGAATAAGCGTATCTTGAATCATCGTGAGGGCCCCGGTTGTGTATCGCGATATATTAATCCCATTGGGGTCAGTGATTCTGAGATGGTGAGGACGTGAAATGTGGAATAGGCAGATTTTGATTTGTAATTCCCATTTCGAATGGAAGATCGGAGATTTCCATTTTATAGGGAAGATCGGAGATTTCCCGTTGTGAAAGGAAGATTAGAGATAGGCATAAAGTAATTTGTAATCTCTACTTCCGGACTAAGAAATAGGCAGGTTTTGACTTGTAATTTCTTAGATAAGAGTAATCACTTTGAATCTGGGATGATTTATAGTAAACTCTTGATAGTGATATTATGGCTAGACGAATAGTATGGGAGTGGGGTAGATTCCCAGTATTGAAAGGAGTTGTTGTACGGTAAGATGGGCGAGAACAGGTTTGTTTTATCTGTTGAGATTTTAATTGTTTAACTTTAATTTGATTTGAATATTCTCACTAGGCGAAAACCTAATGTTTCAAGTTGAATTTTCTTACCAGGTACAATCTCCGGGAAGTAAGCGGGAAAGTGTGATGAGGATCTTTTGGAAAGACTTAAACTTAGAGATAACGGAGGATCTAGCTGTTCTTTTGATGCTTTTGGGACAAAGGATTAGATAACTTAATTAATCTGATTATGATGTATGATTAGACTGATAGGTTATTTGAATTAGATGTACTGTATATAAAACCTTTACATTTGATCATTAGGTTATAGAAGTTTGAAGTTTTACGATCATAACTTGTGGCAATTTTTAAGGTTTAAATTGGCCCTGTTTTTAGGGTGTTACATTATACTTTGAGATATTATTCTTGTTTTAAATATAATAGAGCACTTAAGATTCATGCACTCAATATTAGGTAATAAGAAGTCAATAATGTATGAACAAGAAGGAAATAGTTTGAAATCCTAAATATAGAAATAAGTTGGGCCGTCTCATATAACCGGTAATTGTTTTCAAAATGTAGGAGTTTTCTTTGTTAATAAAATTAAATCTACTATATTCTAACACAAAATAAAGTTCAGACGGATATAATAATCAAAAAAGTACATGGAAGATGAGTAACGGAGTATATATCAAGATTTCTTGGCAAAAATGGTTTTTAGATATTAGTACTGGATAAAAAAACACTTATAGAAACCAAAGGGCCTTTGGCTTGGTGGTATGTGAGTCTTTTTCCTCCTAGGGGGTCAGGGGTTCAAACCTCTACAAAGGTGAGGAGGGTGTGTGAGTTTATTTGTTGCATTTGTCGTATATAAATATTATATATTTCAAAAAAAAAACTTATAGAAATAATAAGCAATATCGGTTAACTTTTTACAAATTTTATTGTCCAATATAATTAATTAATACATCTTTGGGCCCTTAATATAATGCTAAATTCTTTTTGGGTCATATTATATGCTAAGTTTTTTGTCTTTTTTATTTGCAAATTTTATTAACTACTACTAATATATATATATATATATATATATATATATATATATATATATATATATATATATATATATATATATATATATATATATATATATATATAGGGAAGGGTTCAATTGAGAAGTCTAAATATTTTGAGAAATAGAGAAGTGATCATATCCATTGGATTAAATAATCCACGGTCAAGAAATTCGCGTTACACCTGATTAATGCGCGCGTCCACATTAATTAATAAACGACGCTCAGGGGTATTTAGGGTAGTTTCGTAAAAAATACGCGGGACAGGTTCATATATGAATTTGTGTGATTCATATATGAACCTTTGTGTTCATATATGAACCTTTGTAGTTCACATATAAAATATTTTTAACTAATTCATATATGAACCTTTGTGATTCATATATGAATCAGTTAATTTGTTCATTTGAGAATTAGTTAAAACAATTCATATATAAATCATTAAGGTTCATATATGAACACAAAGGTTCATATATGAATTAGTTAAAAAAAGTTTATATGTAAATTACAAAGGTTCATATATGAACACAAAGATTCATATATGAATCAGTTAGTTGGTTCAACTGATTCATATATGAACCTACAATTAATTAGTTTCATATATGAAACACAAAGGTTCATATATGAATCACAAGATTCATATATGAATTAGTTATAAAGAGTTCATATGTGAATTACAAAGGTTCATATATGAACGTATAGTTCATATGTGAATCACACAGATTCATATATGAACCTAGCCCGTGTTTTTTGTAAACGGGATGACTAATTACCAAAATACCCTTCCGTGTTCAAAATCAGCGCATTTAATCGAAGAGTCACGATCACTTCTCTATTTCTCAAAATATTTAGACTTCTCAAATGAACCTAACTATATATATATATATATGGGCCCCTATTTCCTTTGGGCCCTGGGCGTACGTCCGACCCGTCCTTCCCCAGGGACGGTATAACACCCCGAACTTTTGAGAAAACGGAATATGGGTTTGGCGGACGTCCGCATGGTGCAACCAGACGTCCGTGCCATGCGGAAGTCTGCATGTCGTCCGCAGAAGCAACAGGGGTTTTTGGAAAGAATCAGTTCGGCTGAGGCCGGACGTCCGCGTAGGACCTTGCGGACGTCCGCGACGCGTCTAATGGCATTTTGTTTACTTTTAAGGCTTCTCTTCCTGTCATTCCTCACTTCATCCCACAACCCTAATTAGATATCTCTCTCTCTAATGCCGAATTTCTCTCCAAGAAAACTCTAAATCTCCCCTCTCCTCTTCATCCTTCTTCCCCAACACAAACCCCCACCATTGTTATAAACCTCAACCCTTCTAGAAACCTTTCACTTCATCTCCTTCATCAAGTTTCTAGGGGTTCACCCAACCCTTTTTACTCCACTTTGAAGATTGGGAGTTGGTGGTTCATCTTGGTGGTTCTAGAGATGTTTTGGTTGGTGGATTCAAGTTATGGTTAAGGTAATCTTCTCTTCTCTTCATTTTTGAAAGTTAGGGTTTCTGTATAAGTGGGTATTTTGGTGTATAATGGTTGGAGAATGATTATTTAGGGTTGGAAACTCATGGATCTAGGTTTTTGGAAGATTTGGCTTGAAGATCCAAGTTCTTCAAGGGAGCTTACGTTTGGGAAAAATCTTGATTTAGCCTAAATCTAGCAACGTGAGTTCAAGTTGCTTTGTGAAAACTTTGTACATGCCAAAATGTTATTTTTCCAAGTACTTATGTGTTTACATGAAAATTATCAATGGTTGAATTATTTGGCGAGTTTTAACCTTTTGAAGTATTTATTGTTGTAAATATTGTAAAACATCTATAATTAGAATTTTTAGGAAAATTGGTAGATAAATCATAAATGGAAATGTGTTGATGATTTATTTTATAAATGGAGTCTATTTGTTATGAAAAATTTATTTTTACGTATATCTTGGAAATATGCATATAGTACGATATGAGACGATTTTGAAATGTAACGGTGTGTGTTCCTTGGAAAAGTGGGGCGTCCTAACCCAATGTCTTGTTGTGGGTTTTTCATGGATTTGAAATATGTATTGGCAAAAGTGTGTGTTGCTACGTTTAATCTCATTTGATGACTTTTCATGAATTATCTTTTGAGTCAGTTGAGCTTTTGGCTCGGTATTGGATTTTGTTAAGTCTTGAGGACAATTGTCCAGTTTTGACAGCTCAAGTCGAGTTTTGATCATGATTTACGTTATTGGGGAATTGCATGTTTTGAATGCACTTGCTTATTCATTTAGGGTCGTGTAATGTTTTAGACCTTATTAGCTATGGATCCATAGGCTCTTGAGTTTTACGTTTAATGTTGAGACGCTAGTTTCTCTCATTGAAGCACGGAATAGGCATCGAGTTCCATGATAAGTAAGGCATGGGCCTATATGGTCGGGCATCGTCTCATGGGCAGTAAGGTGTAATTCCATATGTGCTTGGCACGGGATGGGCATCGGGTTCCATGATAAGTATGGCGTGTGCCTATATGGTCGGGTGTCGTCTCATGGGCAGTAAAGTGTAATCCCAAATGTGCTTGTTTTGTGGATTTGGAGTGACCCAATGTATAGACCTGGAGTGGTTGAAATTGGGGGCTCCCAAGTCTCGCGGGCAATAGATCTGGAGTGATTGAGCTCAGTTTACGATAGTATTCCACGTGTTTGTTTTGTTGCATGGTATGTGACCCAATTTTGTGTTCCGTCACGTGCAATGTAAACGGGCCTCCCCCGTCACCGAAAGGTGTTGCTTTGGGTATTTGTTTTTATCCATGTTTTCGGTGACGTATTATGTTTATATGATTTGTTTTCCACGTTATGTGAGTTATGAGTTATGCTTCATCCATGTTTGGGATGTTTGGAATAATAGCGGTTTATTTACGAATTCAATTGTTTTGGAAATCAAATGCTAATTCACCTTTCATGTTGGTTTTGGGATGAGTCCATTTTGGGAATCATTTTATATTAAAGTTTTTAGCACGGGATTTGTGTGAGTTGGAAAATGGGTGATTTGTATCTAAAGTAAATTATTTTGAATTCATGACTTAAATTGCATCTCTCTCGATTTATGAATTTATGTGGTCATGATAAAACTCTTGAACTCACTAGGCGTTAGCCTAACCCTTTTTATTTGTCGGCATGTGCAACAGGATCAGGTTGGGAATAACTTTAGCTACACTGTGAAGTGATGAGTGCTAGTAGGGTGCACGAGAAGTGATTTTGCTTAGAGAAGTCTCCCGCACTTATTTGGAATTAGCAACTTGTGTTTGTGTTAGTAACGCCCGTCTTAAGTTATTAATTGTGGAAATTGTGATGTTTAAACTTTGAGGTATTTTCAAGGATGGTTTGTAGAAAGGATTTTATCCTCTTTTGATTATTTATCGAGATATTTGATAGTTGCTCTTTCCAAATTTTGTGGGTGTTACAGACGGTATTGTAAGCGATACTTTAGAAAACGAAATCATAAAACACAATCGACTGATAATTAATTAAGAATGAAAAGAAATAATTAAAAAGTTAGGCATCAATTTTTATCCCATATTTGCTCCATGGTTAGCAATGGGGTGGATTAATTTTTAATGATACGAAATCAGTTCCTATCACGCGTGAATGTGTGTCTCGTTGGTAGAAACTTGTGACAACATTCCTCCGCTTCGTAACCGGAACACACAAGCATTACCCATGCAATATGGACAAGCTAACTTGTTATGCGTGCTTGTTAATGCCAAAAATTGTCCAGAAGGATAACTTAAGGTTGATTGTGGAGCTTAACAACTAAAGAATGGGAATCTTTCGACAAACCGTACGACAAAGACAGAAAAATGTAAATAAGACAGATTTTGGTGACGTGGGAAAAACCTCAACGAGGAAAAAACCCGCGGACGACTGTGGAGGTCGTCGCTGCACTATGATCGCCAAACAGGGGCGATATCCTTATGTTTCAGGTATCGAGAGTACAACGATTAGTCGATTACAATACAAGCGAAAAAAAGACTTTAGATGTAAAGTAAACAGTGTATCGTGCGTAAAAAACTAGTGCGCCGTGTGAAAAAACTAAGTGTCGTGCGTGTAAGTCGTGCGTCGTGAGCGATCTTTTGAGAGATAATTATTTGCTTCGAGTGTGCTTGAGAGTTCGGTTGTGCCAAGATCTGAGATGATCCGCGAAATGATGATTGAGCCTTTGTATTTATACTCTTCGAATGTCTTGAATGATTCCATAAAATCCTCTGATAACTGTCATAACGGTCGTTGAGTTTAATGCTCATAATTGTCTCTGTCGGTTATGGCCGTTGGTCATTAATGATATCAATCCTGCATTAAACACTGAAAATGTAACAGTAATATCATATGTTAGTCGGTCGAGGTCGTGAGGTTCCATATGACAGTCGTGTGTCGTGAGTAACTTTCGCTTTGGTCAAAAGATAAAGTGTTTAAGATTTAACCTTATTATGGAAAAGTGTAATAAATGTTTTCCCTGTTTTGGTCGTGGTCGAGACTGGTGAAATTTTACACAAACAGTGCTCCAACCAGAAAGCATGGCATAAGCAAGAAAGTCACTAACTGTCAAGGTCGGCACTAAGGGTGTGCCAATGGTGTCGTCGCACAAGGCCTCCGATCATTAGGGACCTCTAATTTTTCTAATATTTTATATATAATATAACTAATATAAAATAAAAACTCGTTTATATAAGCAACTCGCCTTGTAGCTCAAATTTTCTAATTTTTATGTGATGTAACCTGTGTTCTAACCTAGGTGTTATTTTTAATTATTTTTAATGTTTTTTTAATGTTTTTTGAATTATGTACAAGATTTCATGCTTTTTGATAAAGATAACTTATTATTATTATTATTACTATTATTATTATTATTATTATTATTGTTATTGTTATTGTCATTCGCCGGACAATGGGAATCCACGGATTAACAACTTTTCTGGCAAAGCCTTTTTCGACCGGCAAGTTTGCCAGTAACCCTTTTTCCGTCGGATTTGTCCATCGAAAAAGGTCCAGTGTCTAGTAGTGGTTATAATTAAAATATTAACTCTAGATCATGTGAAAACTGTGATGTTGTGAATTAAGCGTTCTCGATTGATTGTTTAATTTTTTAGATGAAGATGCACCATCCACCTTTTACGGAGAAGATAACCTTTTAAATCCAAAAGTACTAACAAAATGCACGCACCATTGCATGGGTCTGCATGCATTCGGGTTCGTTCTATTCTAGACTAGCATTTTTAGCATCTCGATAAGATTAAACTTATTCTTATCAGATCTGTTTGTGACATTTTATAGGCTCGAGCGTATTTTGAAAAAAGACTATTAATTTGTACAAAAGGATCTTCAATAAAGTATTTTTATCATCAAAAATAAAGTTTAACACGATCAATATTAATAACTCATAAAATAAAGTTCTTCGAGTATTACTAAATGTAAAAAACCAAGAACCAAATAACTGAAGTCTCATTTGAACTTTACCACGAGTCCTAACCCATGTGCACTATGACATAAGTCTCCTCTACATTTTGTAAAGTGCAACATTGATGTTGCCATTTTAGATGATATGTCGTGTGCAAGACTAGATGCGGTGTTTTGCAATGATAATGAGAAATTCAAAGTTGCACAAACATCTAACGCGGATGGGATATGGCTAGTCAAAGAATGTGAGGCTCTTGCACTTGTTGAAGTTATGTCTTACGCAAGTGAACTTGGGCTTCGCAAGGTAACCTTCGAATCAAATGCCAAACAAGTTGTAGCATGCTTCAAGGAACATTGTTTCTGAATTTGGGGATATTATCTTGAGGTGTTGTACTTTTCTTCTTCAACATGGCTCTTATTATGTTTGCCTTTCTATGCAACAGGCTAATGGATTTGCTCAAACATTGGTTCAAAAATCCCTTTCTCTTCTTATCTTACTGTTTGGTATGACATGTCGAGTTTTCTTACTTCTTCTATGAACATTCATTGCCAGTTTGGGGCTCATCAATAATTTTAGCATCTATTAAGTTCAAAAAAAAGAACAAACTAACGTTTGGTTTGTCGGATTCCGACGAAATCTAATGGAATTGGAATGGTCAATTCCGTTGACCAAATTTCATTCCCACTTTTTGGTTACCCATGGAATGGAATGAATTCCAAACATTCCCTCAAATAAGGATTTCACCATTCCTTCACAAAAGAGATGGAATTGAAATCCATTTCATCCAATATTTTGTAAATGACAAAAATACCCAAAACTTAAAACCTTTCTTTCTCTCTACTGCTCACACGATATACTTCATCTGGATTCTCTCATCAGACTTCATCTGGACTCCCTCACCATCGACGTTGCTGTTGTTGTGTCTTTTTCACGATTTCTAGTATGAATGGCCTTCCATCACCACCCTGTTGTTGAGTCTTCTTCACGATCGACTTTGTTGCTGTAGACCAATCTTACAAGAAACCTGAAGATTGAAACTGCCTCAGTAACACCACCCTAGTTCTTTCCATTTCGTTAATCTCCCAAACGAGGATGTCGTCCACCAATTTTTCTCTCGATTTGTTTACCGATTATGGGTTCTCGATTTTCAATTGATTGTGGATCTCGGTTTGTTTTTCTATCGATTATGGGTTTTTGTTTTCAATTGATTTTGGGTTCTTATTTTCGATTTGCAGGGAGGAAGGACGGTGGTGTATGGCGGATTGGCGGTAGGAAAATGGTGCTACGATGGGGAAGAATGGATGGTTAGAGTTCTAGGTCAAAAAAAGTGGGGGCCGGAGGAATGGGGTATGGATAGGCATGGCAATTTGGCCCGACCCGGTGGGGAACCCGGTTCACCCGACCCGACCGTGGCCGGAGATTCCCCGCCAAACCGGGTACCGGGGCCGGGGCTGGGGAAACCCATTAGTTGAAAACCGGGGCCGGGGCCGGGGTGACCATCCCCCGACCCGCCCCGGACCCGGTATATATATATTAATAAAAAAATTAAATATTTTATATATTTATTAAATATATAATAAATATATTTTATATATATATATTAAGTTGAAAATCGGGGACGGGTCTTTGACCGGGTCCCAACCAGGTGTTGACCAAGAGTTGACCGGGGCCGGGTTGGGAATCCCCATACCCGCCCGGGGCCAGGGTCGGGGGGGGGGGTTTGAAAACCGGGGCCGGGGATGGGTAACCCTGCCCCATACCCGCCCCGTTGCCATGCCTATGTATGGAGGAAAAAGGGTAATTCGCCGTGTAATTTATCAAAATTAAAAAAAATCACTATTAATTTAATTACCAAAATTGAAAACAAATTCATGGAAACAATAATTTACTTTTTTCATAATTAATGTTAATTTTATTATTATTTATTAGGGGTGCTCACGGGTTAGGTTGGCCGGTTTGACGACACTTTAACAACCCAACCCAATCATTGCGGTTTAAAAATTCTCAACCCAACCCAACCCAATTAGAAGTGCAACCCAACCCAACCCAAACCGTTCGGGTTGGGTTGGGTTGGTCGGGTTGAAATTTTTATTCATCATTTCACCATTCAACTAAGTTATCGAATCTAAACAAACCAAAATTAAACCAACTCCAATGTCTAAATAGTTTCAAGTTTAAATATCAGAAACTCTACCTGATTGTTTTTTATTTGTGCTTGGTTCTTCTTGTTTGATCTCTTTGTCAACATCAATAGGGGTAGGCCGGTAGCATTAGCATCCATTGAGATTTCTATTTACAAATGAAAACAACAAGAATCAGTACCAATACAGAAACATAAACAACCTACATGTATGGTATTGGTAGAACCAAACAGAAACAGAAAGTTGCCTATAATTTGGTAAAACCAAACAGAAACATAAAGTTGTCTAATGACAGCACTAAATCGATCAAAACGACAGCACTTAAAATTTCAGCACCAAATTACAGCAAATTTCCGCACCAAAATGACAGAACTTAAAATTTCATCACATAAAATTTCAGCACAAAATTGACAGCAATACTAAGTAATTTCAGCACCAAATCGAGATTCACGAAGACCAAGTAATTTCAGCACCAAATCGAGCGAGAATCACGAATATGAACAAACTTCAGCACCAAATCGAGCTACATAAAATCCTCAAGGTTCATATATACATGGAAACCAATTTCTCCTAATCGATTAACAAAAAAAATAACGAAGAAGATTCACGAAAGTCGATTCAAGAAGAAGATTCAAGAAGAAGATGAACTTAGTAACTTACCAACTTACCAACAACTAAGTCGAAGATTCACGAAGAAGATGAGCCAACAACTTCGATTCAGTCGCAAGTCACGAAGAAGATGAGCCAACAACTTCGATTTATCAAGAAGATGAGCGTTCAACAGCCTTCTATCGATCGCAATTCGTAAAGCTCAGAGGTGAAATGTAATTTTGGAAGAAAATGAAAATGAGAGAGGAGAGGCAGGAGGCGGCAATATGAAAAACCTAATAGAGTTGCGATTTTCTCACGGGTTGGGCCGAAATTTTTTGGGCCTAACCCGTTATCAACCCAATACATGCGGGTTGGTCGAAATTATTATCGATGCTACATCGGGTTCGTGCGGTTCGGTTTTTTTGCCTCGGGTTGGGTTGGGTTGGCCGGGTTGGTCGGGTGTTGTCCGGTTCCCAACCGGGTGTTGACCAAGAGTTGACCGGGGCCGGGTTGGGAATCCCCGTACCAGCCCGGGGCCGGGGCCGGGGGAGGGTTTTGAAAACCGGGGTCGGGGCCGGGGATGGGGAACCCCGCCCCATACCCGCCCCGTTGCCATGCCTAGGTATGGAGGAAAAAGGGTAATTCGCCGTGTAATTTATCAAAATTAAAAACAAATTCACTATTAATTTAATTACCAAAATTGAAAACAAATTCATGGAAACAATAATTTACTTTTTTCATATTTAATGTTAATTTTATTATTATATATACATAGAAAAAAAAACTAAAAAAATATATATATCAAACAAAGGGTATTTTTGTCAATTTTCATTATGCCATTTCAATTTATTTATAAACCAAACAGACAGATTCTAATTAATTTAACAGATTACATTTCATTCCTTGCAACCAAACATCTGGTTAAACCTGATAACATTCTATTTCAATTTCTTTCAGATTTCATTCCCTCAGAAATCATTCCGCGAACCAAACGCCCCTAAGGGTCATTTAATTAACTGTTCACAATATATATATATATATATATATATATAGAGAGAGAGAGAGAGGGAGGTTCAGCGAAAAACCTCAAATAAACGGAAAACTAAAAAACACTTTATCAACCATTAGATTAGATAATCTTATGGATGTGATTAGACGGGCGGTTACAACAATATTAATTAAATTAAAAACCCTCACCCCCCAATTTTTTATTCGACAAAAGACGAAAAATAAACAAAATTCGAACGAAATAAAGTACACCAAATAAACAATCATATTTTTCTCGTTAATTTGACATTCATATTTATATGTTTTTTCCTCCGTATTTTCGTGGTTTTCCGGTTTTCCAGTTATTTAGGGTTTTCCCCTAAACCCGACCCTATATATATATATAGGGGCTTAATCAAATAAGAACTATTTAGTTTGTGGTAACTGTAAGAACCAATGTGAGCCACATATTTAAAATAACCAATATAAATTTTAAATAAATACAAAAGGGTGTTTTAGTAATTTTTTGTTTTACAACTAATTAAATTAAGTTATTTTTTTCATATATATCTTCTCTCTCCACAATACATCTCAACCCTAGAAGCATCTTTTTTTTCCATATCCAGCATTCCAGCCGCCACCATCCTCTCATGTCATCATCTTCTTCATCGGCTAAGGTTCTTCATCAAATCTGGTTCTTTGCTTCTTCTTTCTTATATGTTGTGGTTCGAATCAAACACATCTAAAACCATGGTCCTCATTGGCATGGTTTTGGTCACTGCAACACCACCGTCAATAGCTCGACCACCACCGGTGCCCCTTCCCGTTCCCCTTCCTCGACCACCATCATCACTATACATCAATCTAGCCTCGTCCCTCTCTCTATCTCTCTCCCCCGACACAGATCTGTGAACGCAAACTCATCTCGTGGCCGTTGTCAATCTGTCTTCATCCTTTTTTTTCTCTTGTTTAATCAAATCGACAATGGTGATGAACTTCCGATGATGAAAACTGAGCAGAAATCGTCACTGTTATGGTAACTTTATTTGATTTCATCAGGCCAAGGTGGGTATCACAATGGGGTATCATAGTTGTATCACAGTGGGTTGATTTTTTATTTTGGTTTGATTGGAAGTATGTATCACAATTGGTATCACACTGGTATCACGGCCGTTCTTGGGTATCCCAATAGTAACGAACGTGATTATGAAATGGGTGGAAGTTTGTATCACAATTGGTATCACACTGGGTATCACAGTCGTTCTTGGGTATCGCGATAGTAACGAACGTGATTATGAAATGGGTGGAGTATGTATCACAATTGGTATCACACTGGTATCACAGTCGTTCTTGGGTATCGCAATAGTAACGAACGTGATTATGAATGGGTGAAAGTTTGTATCACAATTGGTATCACACTGGGTATCACAGCCGGAATAAGTTGGTCGGAGACCGGAGACCGGAGAGAGGAGAGAGGAGATTTTAAAAATACCTAAAATGCCCTTTTATTTAAATTTCAAACAAAATTACCAAAATTAATAATTTCCTAATTTATAGTTTATTATGTGGCTCACATTGATTCTCACAGTTACCACAAAATAACTAGTTCTCCCTTGAATGGCCCCCTATATATATATATATATATATATATATATATGAAACATTATTATAATGCTATATGCTATATGTCTATATTATAACACATTCAAATTCACCGCTTAAAAATTCTTAATTTTTCAACATTACAACCACCTAAAAGCATTTTGTACATAACAACAATTTTTTTAAAGGCAAAAATCATTTTATAACCACCACAAAACCATATACAAAGTTCCCAAGCAAACCAAAACAAACAGTAACAGGAAACAAACGAAACAGGAACCAAACAAAAAGCAATCACCAAAACCTGCAGCCCAACGAGGAACGAGAACGAGGCTTAAGCAGCCACGCGCGGCTTGCAAGGCCCAAACAACCAACAGCCTAACATCGCGCTAACAGCCCAAGCCGCACCTGCAGACCCGGTGGTCGAAAACATCAACGCGACAGATCACAGCAGCGAGACTTACGTAATTGTTGGATGGACGAGCCACTCCTTCCAACCCCTCAACGATTTTTTCGATCTTCTATTTATCCATTCTAAGATTTTCCTTTGTACATAATAACAATGCAAACAACTTATTAATACACTTGAATTTTATAAAGTTAACTCATTATCAACCGATAAACATGTTCAAATACATAATAAGCATTGAGTCCTACTAATACAGCAAAATACTCCATAAAACTAATAACTAACATGACACTCACTCGTTCTTCCGCAACCATATAAATTCATATAAAAAAATCGAGAAAAACAAAATAACTATATATTCCGATGCATTACGCAAGTACGCTTCATGTAACTAATGATATATACATGTAAATATAAGTAAACATCTCATTTTAGTTTTTAATTAAAATAGATTATCCTTTTACTTTTAAATCTAAAATATAATTAGTATTTTAAGGAAACAAATTATATAAAATCTGAGCGTTTTTTTTAATTTAATACTCATATCTGTTGAAGGAAAGAAGAAACAGAACACAATAGAATGAAGAGAATGAATCGTAATTCTCATTAATCATAAGCCCTTTAAATAGGGATGGTTTACAAAGAGATAATCATGAGATACCAAGTTCTAATCTAACTCTAATGCCTCTATCTCTATCTCTAACTTTATCATTATCGTCTTATACTTTGACGATGGCACATTTATCCTACAACACTCCCCCTTGTGCCGAGTCAAAGGAGTGAAGGTGCACAATTGTTGCCTCGTTAAAACCTTACGCCAAAATAAAAACCCAGTGGGAAAAAATAAAAATATGACGAAGGAAAGAGTACAACACACTAGTTTATTTCCAATACATAGACTTTTACTTTATTCTAATTCTCTCTTAGATTCGTACATTAATCATGAGAGTTAAGAAAACGTGATGGTATATAAACCATTGCCTCACTAAAACCTTACACCAAGGAACAAAACCCAATGGGAAAAATAAAACCTTGGTTAAAGAAAAGAGCACAACATACCAATATTACATATATAGTAGACTCCCCCTTTTGTCTACCACTCCCCCTGATTCGTGCATTAATCAAATGAGGTTTAAAACATTTCCGTTTTAATATTTTCTACATGTTTCCCAAATACGGTTTTATGTATTGATTTGGTAAACAAACATGTCACATTTTCCCCACATCTTATTCAGTTCACTTGAATCTTGAGGATAATTGATTATATGAAAACTTAAGCAAAGTATGCTTTGTGTTATAACCCTTGATATATCTTACTTCCATTTTTTTCAATACATGATGCATTATTTCCATACATGCAAGTTGTATAGTGATCAAAATCAAAATTACTAGCTCCTCTTATATGTGTAATGATAGTCCTTAACCATATACACTCTTGAATAGTCTCATGGAGAGTAAGATTGTTAATAATATAAGAGGATGGCTATTAAGGGTTTGCTTAGTTTACTTCCAAGCAATCGACATATTCCATATGATAATTCCTTATCCAGTTTGGGTACAATCTTTATATGAATCAAACATATACCTAATATCAGTAATATACACCAAGGCATTGTTTGGTGTTTTTCTATAAGAGTCAGTACTTTTGCCGCTCACAATCTAAGTAGGTATTGAAGTTTCATTATCAATCCATTTATCTCCGTAGGGAAATTATAAGCTCACGTCAATGGTGTCAAAAGATTAATTTGAAATCATTCCAATGACGTTGCGTTGGCGCTGAGCTAAATCTAGCTGAGAAGTTCAGTGAGAAGTACAATATACGGTCAAGTGTATTATGTTGAGTACAATAATGCGCCTATTGTACTTAGGTATGGAATTCCAGCTCCTAACACCTCTTCGTCCTCATCCTTTAGACGAAATGGATCTTTCCTTATATCCATCACTTTGACCGATCATGGGAGTGCTAATCTGATGCGCTTTGTTCATATTAGGTCGCCTGATCATTTTCTAGACATATGCGGATCGGTGGATTAATATTCCACAAACTCGGTGTCGTAGCTCAAGTATCTAAACAAAACCAAGTTTTCCCACGATCTTTCATCTCAAATTCAGATTTCAAGTAGCTTGTGTTTTCTCTTATTTCATCAAGAGTGTCTATTATGTTCATAACATCGACATATAGAGCTACTATGAAAATCTGGGACTTGTTTTCTTATATAAATACGCAAGGGCACAGTTCATCGTTCTTATTTATCGTTTCCCAATCAAGTATTCACTCAGGCGGGTATACCACATCCGCATAGATTGCTTTAATCTATAAAGTGAGTGTTTCAATTTTATTGTAAACGCATTTCATGGTTTAGAGTTACTTGATATTGGTATAATGCCATCAAGAACTTTTATATATCTCTGAATTTAGATCCCCATAGAGATATGTAGTAACTACATCATTGAGCTGCAATTTCCAGTCCTTCGGAAACTACTTGGCTAATTAATTAGCATAACGTTCTCCATCACGAGAGAGTAAGTCTTATTGTGGTCAATCCAGTGCGTTGTGAGAAACCTTGCGTGTGACACCCGTCAACCAAACCACTCAGGTTAGCAACTGAATAGCTTAATACATGTCTTAACATGTAGAAATAACTTATTATGACTTAAATATGATGGCTAAGGTTTAGTATCCTAAGAACTCCAACAGTACGCTTAGAAAATCCTGTTACCGCACGGAACTGCTTAAGCTGTCTTATAAATGCCGATTGGAACAGTTAACATTTAATTATAACTATATTAATAATAAGAGGAGTAAATATATAGTTATATACATACCCAAAAGTAAATTTTAAAACTTTAAATAATTAAATCAAAAATTAACTAGATAAATGAGATTTAAACTACTTTAAATCAACCTTTTTATACAAATTACATAATATGAATACTTAAGCAATATTAATTAAAACTTAAACAAAAAAATAATAATAATAAAAGCAGAATTTTAAAGCCCAATTTCGCCCCCCCCATTAACCCAACACCTACACCACTAAATATTTTCATAGTTTCAAGAAACCTCTTCATTTTCCTCTCAACCTCTCTCTCTCTACTTTCAAACTCTAGACACTCTCTTCCCTCTCTATCATCAGCCGAAATCAGCCCCAAGAACATCACAAAGGTTCCATCTTTGAAGATCATTGAAGGTATACATCAACCATAGTGTGGAAAAACTCATCTCCTTGTGTTCTCCTCCATCTTCTTCTTTCTTTTTGTAATTTCTCCTTCTTTTTCCTACTTATCTTCATGATTCTTGAGTTTCTGGAAATAGGACCTTAATGGACCCTTTTCATGGTAGATTAATCACCAAAGACATGTTATGTCAAACAAATGGTGATAATCCTTAAGCCATACATCTAGAACTCAAGAACATGATGTTTTGACTACATGCATGTGTATTTTTGTCATAATCTGAAATGTGTGAGTTCATGCATGAGTTTTTTTTAAAGGACAAAAAAAAATAGATTTTCTTAGCTAAGAACACTGTCAAAGTAGTGGTAAATGAGTGTTCAATCAAAGAACCAACCTTATGAGTGAAAATATAGAGATAAAACACTCATTTTTCATGAATAAACAATTTTTAGTTTCTGGCAGATTGCTTGCATGCATTTCATCCGACCATATATCGAAAAATACTTAACCAAATGATATGAATCTTTTTCTGGAACTTTGTTTATTGTGTTATGTTTCCAACCCAAGTGGTTTCATGTAAAAACTCGAAGATTTGACCCTTCAACTACTCATATGAAATTAAGTGTGCAAAGAAAATCTGACAGGGAAAGTTTTCTACTTTAATCAGTTATAAGTCTCTTAATATTCCACTAAAATTCTTTATTTTCTTCTGGAAATTACTTTAATGAGTTATGAATCGAACAAAATTGGTTTCACTCAAAAATATTAAGATTTGGGGTCTCAAACACTCAAACCAAGACTGGTGTGCAAGAAATCAGAATCTGGCAGAATGGAAGACCTAACTTAAAATCGTCATATCTCCCTCAATATGTAACTAAAAACGATGAAATTTTTCTGGAAGATACTTTTATGAGTGAAGTTTAAAACCCAATTTGAATCACTGAAAAATGTTGAGATTTGACCCTCCAAATGGACTTGACAAAAAGATGGTGCAGACTGTTTTGGTAACTGTGACACTTAAACTTAAGTGTAATGATTAAAATAGCTAACCAACTCTAAAAATGATGGTAATCATGTCAAAAGTTCCCTAGGACATTAAATGGATACATATAAAAAGTTGGACTAATAAAAATTTCCAGAGGATATTTAAAAATGACCATAAGTGGACTTAATATTCTGCCACCAGAAAAGGCAAAACTCTAATTCAAAAGAAAAAGGGATTTGTAGAGTTATTAAAAGATAAAAAGCTTATAAATTGTAGAATTTGTCAAAACCATAAATAAAAACTATATATATACATGTATATGAAGGTATAAATAATACCCTAACAAATAATAGAATTATAACAAACCGAACAATTTTAAACCACAAGGTAAATGAGAAATACGATTACATAATTAATGAAAGTTTCGTCATGAAGAATATATAAAACGTGGTAAATTGGATTAAATACTACTTATAACCTATAAAGTTTATTATGTAACAACAAAATCCTACAAACCGTTTAAAACCAATAAATTACTAGAAATCGTCGACAGAAAATAATACTTAAACTTAAGGCATTTTATAAGACATGATGGGCTAAGAAACGCTTTAGCCATAAGAGTTAGCAGAAGCTGATAATGTGTTTCATTCCATAGGAAGGACCTAGAACCGGGCATTTGGGCAACCGTGCGGCGACACTTGAAAATCCGTGCTGAACATTGTGAGTATTCACAACCCCTTTTTACTCTTTTGTTACAATTTGGGGTGAAAAGCATGATATTGAATTTCAAATTGCTTGAGTTATGCTATGAAATGTTGAATTTTAACTTTAAAATGTTTGTGCACTAAGGTATGTATACTTTCCGATGTGCTTGAGTTTTAAATGAAAAAGTCCCCACTTGTTAGACACTACTTATTAACTCATTACGAGCCGATGGTATTTGTGGGTAGCGCTATTTGGTTTGACAACCCCACTTTAAGCTGACGAGCTAGAAGTGCACTTTACCAGTAATAATAATGGTCTTACCCATGTGGAATTAATCCACCGCTGAGGTAGGGCGTGAATAATTTAAGGGGCGTTGGTTTGTCGGAAGGTTTGGTAGTGGCTCAATGCGATGACATTATTGTATACGTTATACCTCGTGCAAATACTCGAACCACTGGTTACATAAACTTCGTGTGAACAAACGTTTCACAATATCAATTTTTGCATACAAATTATTTTTAGTGCATATGAAAACCTGTGAACTCACCAACTCTTTGTAGTTGACCCTTTCTTTTATCATGCTTTTCAGGTGTTAACAAGTAAGTGAAGGCATGTAGGGTGCATTTTGCATGATGACATCAATATCAAGAACATTAAAACTCAATCGTTAATTTCTGTATCCGACGTCTTCTTTTTGGAACAATTTACTTAAGACGTTGTAATGTAATATTTTGAACTACTGTATTAAAAGTTGTGGTTGGTGTTGTCTGTTACCTTTTGAATGAAACCCTACACTGTTAGACCTCGTGTTTCCGCTTTAGCGGGGTGTGACATTGCGCCAAAGTAGAGCCTTATATATTATGACTTAATTATTCTCACTACGCTTCCCTGACAAATGATTTATCTATGTCCTACAGGCTTTACACTTGGTCGGTTAGCACTACCGAACCAAATACCTGTTCATTTGTCAAATAATTATCTTGGATTGCTTCTTTTCATTTAGGTCAATTTGCTCTTTGTTGACCTTCTTCAACTGAGCATGGTTCGATGATATCGTGCTCTATTATCTCATAAGCAACGATATATGCAAATATATCATCATTTAGTATTTATGATCTGTCCATCGACTCATATTCATTTGAGATTTCTTTGATCTCTGGAATCAGTATAACTTCGGAGCGTCCTCCAGTAATGATTCATAGACATAGATTTAATCAGAGATAATCTCATGTATTGATGATATATAGTTGTGCCTTACTCTTCTCTTCCTTTAGATGAGTATCTATCGAACCAAGTAGCTTCCCCCATTTCCTTTTGGGAGCTACGACCTCAACCACACATCCACCATGTGTGATTGCAACGTACTTCCAGCGACGTTGTGCCCTTGTTTGGGGACTTTTGACCTTGCGAGTATATTTGCAGCTCGTATATGTGATATTGTCACTCTAGATAATATTAAACGTATCAGGTATCGAGTCTGATTCGTTTGACTTCAACTTTACGTTGTGAAGTTTTTGGGGATCAAAATGAGACACAATTGAAATATTCAATGACACTTCCTGTCGTTCCCATGGAAAATCCTTTTTCCTATCTCCCCCTAACGACAGGAAGGTTGTCTCATCAAAGTGACAACCCGCAAATCTAGCGGTAAAGGGATCACTCGTCAAGGGTTCTAATTAGCGGATAATTGTTGGGGGTTCATATCCAACATTTGATGACTCGTCTTTAAGACCCATTTTGGTACGCTGTGGGGGCGTAATTGGCACATATACAACACAACCAAACATAAGTAAATGTAAAACTTCAGGCTTATATCCAAAGATTGGTTGGTTGGTTGTGGGTCTAAACACGAATAATTAAAGTTGCATGTAATATTGCATAACCCCATGTAGATCTGGATAAATTGGTGCGCATAACCAATGCCCTAGCTACCATCTATATTCTTTTGATGACAACTTTTATCATTCTACGAGACCGTTTTATATATACACAAGGGGTATAGGAAACTCTACATTAACCTCTATACATATGCAATAATCATCAAATCCTTATGATGTAAATTCTCCAGCATTCTAAGTCATGCAGACTTGATGAGAAAATCAGGGTGGTTAGTCCTTAAACGTATAACTAGTGCTAGGAGTGCAACATTTCACGTGAACCATAATACAACACGTGTTCATCATGTCAAAACCAGAACCATAAGTACTTTAATGGTCCGCATGCTGGATGTTTATGTCCATAAATATCACCTTGTATTCATTGTAAGAATGAAATATTTTTATATTATGTCCTTAGCTTTAGGATGGTCTCATTCCTGATTTGGCTAAGGATCAGGGTATATAAAAGTTCTAGGTATTAGAGAGGGCATGTTATGATGGTGGTGTTGCTTCTTGTGCAGTAGAAGTCAACAGTTACAGTTTAGTTAATTCACTCGTTTTATCTTTCACTCGAAAGAGAATGTATCTAAGTGTATTTTGCAATACATAGATCACTATGTCATGACCATGGTGTCCCACGTGGTCATGCCGAAACATATATGTGTCATTGTTCCAAAAGTTATTTATTGGTGACAAAATATGATTTACTAACATAGATAATCCATTAATCTGATACATTAATTTCCTCTAATATATTTTGCTTTCATATCATTAGAGTTGATGTACATATACCCATTTTCATTCTTATAATATGATTGGTACAGATATTTTAACAAGGTTCATATTGATATAGTGCTCTAGCAACAAGTGACACTCCATCGTCTAAGTATTTAGAGGAATTAAAATAATTAATTCAATGAATAACAATCTATATGATTGTATGATATGTCACAAAAACAATCAAGTTCTCCTCGATACATTCCTACATGGAACGAAAACATTGAGAGTTTTGCATTTGTTCTTTTATGTGTTCATTTACATCTCTAATGGTTATAAACGCATGTGTATATATACGCAAATGCGATTAATTTGATAGATAAAGTGTATTCAAATAAACTTATACTTAATCAATCTTAGATATGACATAGTTAATTTGTTCCATTTTCTATTAGGAGTTCGTTCCCGACTCTTTCCATGAAATTTGACCATTTTCACAACCTTGTCCATATGGTACATATTTAGCATATGTGTGTGGATTAATATGTTCAACTCACTATCCTTTGGAGTTCTTTCCACCTCCAACGCTTCCCTTATTAACCCCAAGAATTTTCTTTATCCGGGTATGTCTAGCGTTGTTAAAAAAACATTGCTACAACTCTTAACCACTTGCATTAAGTTAATGAGTTTGTTAAAGGTTATATTGCACCTTATACTGTTTCATTAGTATGATTGGTGATATAGGAAAGATAAAAAGATGTTATGATTCACATAATCTTTTGTGAGTTCCTTGCCACAAAGATTGAGATGCATTTTGAGACATGACATTTCTTTGTCAAAATCAGTTACCATATTATAATCAAGTAAGTAGGTTTCTTTCCACTTTATGATTAGTTTGAGAAGTATATGGTACTGAATATTCCCGAATTTCCTTTTTGGGACTACCCACGGTTCTTGGGGGTTTCTAGTTATTCTCTCAGAAGGTTGTGACTGATGTATCGTCTCAAAAAATTTAAAGTATTTAATTGTATCTTAACATCTAGTGTTTTTTTCTTTTAGGGTCAAAATGGTTCGATGACTTTTGCGTATTTTCTTGTGTTTTTCCGAACCTATCTTATGGTAATCAAGTACTTTTGATTCAAAGATTTCGTAGAAAATGGAGAACATATTATTTTCTAAAATAGTGAATTATGGTTTATACTTATTATGTTATGCATGAAATTTCATTATCATAATAATATTGGATTTTTGTATTCTTACATTTTATTGATAATACTTCATCAACATTTCAATTTGCAAAAAAAACCACTCAATCTATTGGATCTCCTGATAGTAGGGGAATCACGCGGATTTCTTAAGTCCCTATAAACCTTAGGGCTATTTACACCCGTTCGACAAAATCCAAATCGATATCTTGCGATTTAATTAATTTGAATATAACATTGTTAATTATAAAGCTTTTGGCAGGAGGCCGAAAAGAATAAGGGTTTGGCATATGAAGCCAATTTTAATGTTTTAATATCTTAATAGTATTTTTAGAGATTTTGCCATTAGACAAATCAATATTAGTTTTGACATAAAGTCAAACTTCAAACTTATAACATCTTATTGGTATTTATGTAACTTTTGGTAAAAGACCAAATATTAGGGGGTTGGAAGTGTAACATCCAAAAGTTATTTATAAGATTGGAATTAATGAGTAGGAACTCATGATCAAGATAAACATTTGATTAATATTTTAACATTTTCATGTTATTTTTGGAGCTTTTGGTAAAATACCAAAATATATGGGGGTGGAAGTGTAACTTCCAAATTTAATTATAAGATTGAGAAAAATGAGTAGGAACTCATGTCAAGATAAGCATTTGAATTTAATTATAACTATTTTGGATTAAGATAAATATTTGAAACATTATTGGTAAAATCAATCACATCAGTACATACATAATTAAACGGTAATTAATCTAAATAATTAAATAAAACGGCAAAACAATTAAGTTAACTAAATTTACTGCTCATTTAAGTAATAATTGATTATCATATCTCGCAAAATTATATTAGTAAATTTAAATGGTCTAAATGAGATTAGCTATCCAAATAAGTAAATAGTATTAACATAATTCAATTAACCAACTAAACATGTTAATATTGTAACAAATTAAGGATGCCAAAATATAGAAAGATATGCCAAAAACAATAAAAGTTATATACTAAGCAAATTAGTTGTAAATAAGGTGAAACCAAATTTAAATTAACTAATAGTCTAATTAGTAATTTGAACTACCCTAAAAAGATATGTATAATAGACCCAATTAAACAAAACTAAGTAAACATGTCCAAAACCAATCAAAATCAGCTCGTACAAATAAATAATATTAAGCCAAAATTATACTAATATAACAATTATTTATCATATAAAAAAACGTAAATAAAGTAATAAAGAAAACATGATCCAAGATTCCAAATTATTCATTTAATAATTAATTCCTTTTAATAGTTAAAAAATTTAATACAAAATCGTTTAATTATCCAAAGAATTTGGATAAGCACATTAAAATCCCATATAGATTCAAACTATTATCCTTTAATGTAATTTTTTTTCTACGTCAATACCATTTTATTAATTAAATTATTTCAATCAAAAATTAAATAACTATGAATTGCATTTGGTTATAATCTTTTTTTTTCACAATTCAATCGATATCAATCATGACAATAGCATAATTATTCCATAGAAAGCTTAAAATCAAACACAGTTAAATAAACATAATTTCTTAATGTTCATCTATGAAGAAATTGAAAGAAAACTTAAGGAGCATACACAGTTAATAAATTCAACACGACATACCTGTCATTGATAAAGCGCTCGTTATGATACTTGACTGCTTGTTTTCGATTTTCCATGTTGCACGCCGTCGTGATCGATGATAATAAACAAGCACAATTTATAGTTTATATATATAAGAATAACAAGCCGAAAGAAAACTTACTTGAATTTGTGACCAACGTAAGAAGAATATGTAGGTAGGCAATGAGCAACGGACGAAACAACCATTTAAATTATATTGAATTCTGAGCTTACGTGCTGATAACGTGTTGAAGGAAAGAAGAAACATCCATTATTTCATTTTGGAGGCTTAAAATCGATGAACCATTATTTCATTTTGGGTTTGAATCATGAACCAATGGGTGTGTTTGAATGAGTTTCACTAGATTAAATGATGTTTTGATGATTGGTAATTGTGGGGAAAGGTTTAGAACATCCATTATTTCATTTTGGAGGCTTAAAATCGATTTAGGATGAGTTGGGATTGAGAAAGGGTGAGATTTCGGCTGAAATTCATGTGCAGGTGCTCCGCGCCAGTAGTGGCGCCAGTTGGCTAGCGCCAGAACTGGCGCCAGTTACTGTCCAGAGCCCCGCGCACTGTTTCGCGTTTTCGGGTTTCGTTTCGCGTACTGTTTGAGGATATGTTTGTGGTATCACCTAAGGGTTGTTTTGGGGTTTATTAGGAATGGATTTGGGATATAATTAGATGGTTTAACACCATTCTTATGGCGCCAATTCAGGTGTTCGGTTTGAAGTAAAGTGGGTTTCGGAGCGTGTGTCGATGTGCTAAGGCTAAGGTGAGTTCCCTTAACCTTTTTGTGTAAATGAAATGTTTTGCTAAAGTTTTTCATAACTGGTTATGGTTTCGAGCATGATGACATGATTAAACATTTTTGAAAGGTTTTATTATTACGTGATGCGAAAACGTTTATTAAAGCATGCAGGTTGTTTATACGTTCATTTCTGCGTAAGTGTTGATTGCATGCTCTTGTGATGTTGTTGCTATGTGTGGAGTCAGGTTGCACAGTGGTGTTAGACATGGATGGTTGATAATTTTCGGTGGACAAGTTAGACCGTGTGCCTCGAATCCGTTTCGTGTGTACACGGATACGGCATTGACCGAGTGCCGAGGGGATCTACTGTGGATGCCCCGAGTGTTGACCTCGCATGAGAGGTGATGGTAGTTGAGACCACTGTGCAATACCCTAATGTGGAGTCGAGCATTTAAACTGAATTTCCGTTTATTGTTATAACGGTTGAATGTTTTAAACTACTGTTTATGTGGAACTATTTTAATGAGGGAATTCACTAGACCTCATGGTCTAACCCTCGCTTTTCAAAAACAAAAACCATTTTCAGGTTAGAGTCGTTCTTGGGGTTTCATCTGGTGATGATGGAAAGATATGGCGCAGTAGAAGAGGCATAGCTTCTTAGAGGCTCGTAGCTTACCGTTGGGCTTCCTGTAGCATCTCAGTTGTGAAGGTGTTATCCGCTACGAACTTAGAGTAGAATTGATGTTAATTGTATGCCTTGGGGACCATTTTTGGTTGTAATGTGACAATTATATTTTTATGGATTTTGGGTCGTTACAGATTCATGGCCTTAACGACTGTTATCCTGATTTTGTTTCGGAGACGCAAGAAGAAGAAGAAGAAGAAAGACGATTTGTTGGAGTTGCTGATGCCGAAACCTATGTTTTCACAATAGGTAGATCTGATATAAACAGATCAGGTACCGATAGTGATGAGGACGGAGAAGAAGAAAAATATACCCCTAGTAATAAATCATTTAGTGAGTTAAATGACTATTTTGATATGCCTCCTCTTCTTCCAACCCCGGAGACCCATATACAAACCTACGAACCCGCACCTTATAGGATACGTGTAGGTGAAATATTTGATACGAATGATGAATTGGGCACACAGCTCGGAATTAAGTTCATAGAAGAGGGTTTCGAAAATAACACGAAGAAATCCGACAAACTCAAATACGAGGTTTTTGCAGATCCACACATTTCTGGCAAATCTGCGTCGTGTCTTGGTAATAGACGCAACCCATTTAAAGGGGCGTTACTTGGGTATGATGTTCCTGGCTGTTGCCATGGACGGGAATAACAACATCACGGCCCCATCGCGGCTAGGGACCAAAAGTGAAAATTTTGGCCCTGATTGCGGCCCATCGCGGACATGAATTGCGGGCCACATGGGCCGGGTCCACGATCGCGGCCCAGATCATGGGATCGCTGGGTATTTTGGCAAAATGGGAGAGAGAATGGGTATTTTGTAAGTGAAAAAACGAACTTGATCCATTTTAATTAAGGTTTGTTTGTCTTATATTTTTAAGGTTTTTCTCTTATATATTTTTAAGGTTTGTTTTTGTCTCTTATATATTTTTAAGGTTTCTCTTATTTTTAAGGTGATATCAATATATACATGTCTATTAGATAATAGAGTGAATGGTGAATTGTGGATGTGGATACATGAGTAAATCAAATATATAAATCAATAATGAAGTTTGGATTTAAACACTATAATTAATTATACACCCTTACAGATGTGAATAAATCAAATATAAAAATCAAAACGTGAATAAATCAAATATAAAAATCAATTGTGGATTTGGTCCCTCATATTTGTACTTTATTGATTATATATTATACTTTATTGAGAAGGAAACACAAATGACAATAATACCCTCACAGAAGATTTCCTTAACCATTAAAAGTTAACGGTGTTAGTGGTGAAGGACCTTAGTCACAATAGATTGTATACCACAAGAACCATATCCATAATAAACATAGAATAAAGATAATGACCAAAGAAATCACAAAATCACATGGACCCAATCCACAATTCACTCTTGATTCTATTATCTGTTTATTATTGATAAATATCTCTTTATTTATAGGAACACATTATCATGCATCATTATAAAAATAGAAAAGTTCAAAATAATCCAACGAACTATCTCATTTTAAATGATTAAGTCCCTAAACTATTTTTTTGAATGAAAAAACCGTTAAACTTTCTCATTTTGAATGAATAAGTCCGTAAACTGTTTTTTTGAATGAAAACCCCATTAAAAGTTGTCAATTTGAATGAAAAAACTACTAAACTTTCTCATTTTAAATGATTAAGTCATTGAATATTTTTTTGAATAAATAAGTCATCGAACTTTCAAAATTGGTTACTTGCATCATTTTAACAAAAAAAAAATACATGTAACTGACTAGGAAGATTTTAAAGTAAAAAAAATCTAAATCGGTTTTACCGTTTCCAAACCCCTCGCAAACAACGGTATTGCTCCTAGTCGCCACTCCCTGTCACCCCATCGTTGTTCGTTCATATCACATATCAAGATATTGACTTTGTTGTTTGTGTGGGGTTTGAATGACGTATGGTTTGTGAACAGTAAAATTGATTTAGGTTTTTTTCACTTTAAAATATTTTTAGTCAGTTATAGATAAATTTTAAAAGTGGTCGTGATTTATATTTTTAAGAAAAATATTCAGGGACTTGATCATTCAAGATGAGAAAGTTTAATGGTTTTTTCATTCAAACAAATAGTTTAGGTACTTAATCATTCAAAAAATTAGTTTAGATACTTAATCATTCAAAATGTGAGTTTAATGGTTTTTTATTCAAAAAAAATAGTTTAAAGACTTAATCATGCATAGTTTGTTGGTGTTTTTCTAAACTTTTTTCTTATAAAAACTATAAACAATTATATTATTTTTAATTTAATATGCATATTAATGTAATTTTCATGCATATATAGCTTTTCGTTAATTGAATGCGAAAATATTATAATTTAATTTTGTGAAAATATTATTGTTTTATTCAGTTTGACGTTTCGATTTTATAGAGTTTATTAATAGGGAAATTAATTAAAATACCCTAAGTTTGACCAAGTGTTACCAAAATATCACAAATCTCTCCCACTTTGCAAAAATACCCTTTTTTTCCGCGATGGGAGCCCGCGATCGCGGGCCAGGGACCATTTCTGACACTTTTTTAAACTTGCAGGGACCATTTTTGAAAAATGGCATCCCGCGATCGCGAATGAATCCCGCGATGGGATTATTTTGTGACTTTTCAATTGCAAAGGACCATTTTTGAAAAATTCCAGGGACCATTTATGAAAAATTCACCCGTGTTTGACACTGTTCACCCCGCTTTCGTCCAATTTGATGAATTTGAATTGGAATGTTACACTTTCAACCCCTATACTTATTTACTAAATTTACTTTATACCTTTTAATTTCATTATTTTAATTTTACATTTAACACATATAATCGTTTATTAACTAAAATACGTTAAAAAAATACGTTTTAATTTTAACAAATTACACCATTATAATCGTCTCTTCGATACGTTCGAAATGAGCTCAATCTTGAATTTTTTTGGATTTATATATTTTAATATATATCATATACAGTTATACACTACGTAAAAAAATATTTTTTATATTTAAAATTCATACCCTTATAGTTAATTATTTAATTTATGGTACATCTTTTTTTTCAATTTTGTTTTACACTCCTATCGCATTAACATAATAATCATATATTAACTAATTTATTAAATCGTTTTAAATTATTATTATTTGAATGTGTTTATAGATATCGTGAATGACAATAGGAGAAGGTTTCACGAGAAGAATATTAAATGGGGTTTTGACACGTTGGTATCACTGGACTCATTTAAGAAAGAAAAATATAATTAATCAATATGTATAGGGGCTCTTTGTTTACCTCTTAATAGTTTCATTAAAATGCAACCTATGAGTTTCAGAGGTGAATCTTGTTTGGAAAAAAAAGAAAGAAAAAACCTGTCTTTTAATGGTTCTAAAACCCTGTGAATGATTTAGCATCTTGGGCCTCCATTAACCATTCAGTACCCTCAATGGCGGATCCAGGATTTTTTCCTAGTGGGGTCACCTTTACGGTAATTTAAATGTCTACAAAGTTGTCCGATGTATTTTTAGCTTACATCCAATGTTTCAAGTGTTTTTAAAAAAAAAATTGGTTCATTTTTTGGTTTTTTGTCGATTTCGATGGACTTTTTAGTTTTTTTGGTCAATTTCAATAATTATTTTTGGTTTTTTGATTGACTTCGAGACACTTTTTTGATTCATGGGGTCCCGAACGAAAAATTACTAGGAGGATACAAAGGTAGAAAGTAAAAAAAAAGAATTTAATTAAAATACCCAAAGTTTGACTTTGACTTACCAAAATACCCATTTCTCTCCCGAATTTGCCAAAATACCCATTAATCCCGCGACGGATCCCGCGATCGCGGGATAGGGCCCACGTGACCCGCTATTATGGCCAAAAAGTCCCGCGGCACCCCCCAACTATGCCCGCGGTTACAGTTTTGGTCCCTCCCCGCGACTGATCCCACGATGGGACAAAAAAAATGACAGTTTTGGTCCTTTTTGAACGAATCTTGCATGCTTTTACTGTTTTTTTCCCACAATTATTGTAATTTGAAGACGAAATTGTGGTTCAAATTCACTGGCATGTTTCATCAATGTTGAATTATTGTACTTGGAAGACCAATTTGTGGTTGCAATTCATCTTTCTCAATGAGATTTCATCCATAAATATCAGTAGAATGCAATCCATAACTCACACCCATTCCATCCTTCTTTCTTGCTTTCTTTCTTCAGTATTTTGTTTTTGAGATACCATTAAAAAATTGAGTTCATCTGTTGCAAAAGTTAGGCTATATTTCTGTTACGATGGTGAATGGGTGAAAGAAAACAATGAGTGGAATGTTGCTTATAAATCTAAGCATGGTGTAAAATTGCCAGTAAACGTTTCTTATCAGAAGTTCGTTGCATACGCCATGCAAAAATGTGAAATCGACCCTTCTGTTGTTTGCAAGTTAGCGTTCAAGAATGGTGATGGGTCATTTGTGGAGTTATGCAACGATGGGGATATCTCTGGTTTTATGCACTTTGCAGCCGAATCAGAAAGACCTCAATTACTTTATGTGTATGATGAATCCTCGGTGTGCAACGAAGACGATGACGAAGGTGACGACGGCGGTGACGACGACGGTGACGACGACGGTGACGACGAAGATGATGACGACGCTGATGACGAAGATCTCCAAATGGAGCAGCCTGATTCTCAATTTCACCCGTCCCACGACCCAACAGTTCATTTAGATCATGCATATGGTCTTAACGACTGTATTCCTGATTATGTTCCGGAGACGCAACAACAACAACCACAAGAAGGACGCTATGCTGAAGTTGCTGATGACGAAACCTATGTTTTCAAAACGGGTAATGCTGATATAGACAGATCAGATACCGATAGTGATGATCACGAAGAATATACCCCTAGTAATAAATCATTTAGTCAGTTAAATGACTATTTTGATATGCCCCCTATTCTTCCAGACTAGAATACCCATACACAAACCTACAAACCTGTACCTTATAATCGCAGTTTAAGGTTAGAAGTAGGTCAGATATTTGATTCGAAGGATCACTTGGCAAGTCAGGTCGGACTTAAGTTCATGGAAGAGGGTTTCGAATGTGTCACGCCGAGATCCGACAAAGGCAGATACGTAGTTCAATGTGCGAGAGAAAACTGTAATTAGAGGATGTACGCGAGGCCCGTGGGAGAGAAAGGAGGGCCGTTACTTATTAAAAAGTTGCACGACGTACACACATGTACGAGGACGCAACTGAATCCCAACCACAAACAAGCCACCCAAAGGACTTTGGGTACGATACTGAAAGGCAAATTTCTTGATGCTAGCAGGTCATTGCGGCCAAAGGACATCGTAGACGATGTACACCAGCAGTTCGGTATCACGATTGGTTACCACCAAGCTTGGCGTGCACGATGCAGGGCACTGCTATTGGTGAGAGTCACGTTCGAGGAGTCGTATGAACGACTCCCAGCATATTTATATAATTTGCAGCTGCAGAATCCAGGTACTGTCACCCAGCTAAGGACCGATTCACATGAACGGTTTGAGATGTGTTTCGCTGCCCTTGGACCCGCGGTACGTGTTTTAACACGTCATATGTTTACACATTATAAACTATAACATTTACAAAGGGAAACCACCTACGTTTTTGCAAATCTGCACATTTCTGGCAAATTTGCGACGTGTCCTGGTAATAGACGCTGCCCATTTAAAGGGCCCTTACTTGGGTATGATGTTCCTAGCGGTTTCCATGGACGGGGATAACTCCATCGTTCCAGTAGCTTTCGGAGTAGGCAAGTCCGAAACCGGGGACGAGTGGACTTGGTTTCTGTCCATGTTGAGACAAGCTATCGGAGACCCACAAGGGTTGGTGTTTATGTCCGACAGGTCTCCTTCCATAAGCGCCGCAATCTCTGCCATGTACCCAAATGCCCCTCATGCCTTATGTTGTCGACATTTGGAGATGAACGCCAAAACCGAGGACAAACGTATTACCACCTACAAGGATGTCTACTGGGCGGCATGCAGAGCATATACGGATCGGGAGTTTAACCGGTACAAGAATCTTCTACGAGTTAATGCAGACAAAGCAGCCAAAGTTATTGACGATGTTGGACCGGAGAGGTGGTCTGCGGCCCATTTTCCTACACAACGGTATGATATTCTGACCTCCAATAGTGCAGAGTTGATAGGCGGGTTTACACCCCCCTAAATCTAACCGCAAGTGTACGGTGTCGAAATCAAGTAATAGTACAAAAGTACGAGTATCGAACACAGGGAACTAGGAACTAAGTATCACAATTACTATAAGATCTATTAACTGAACGGTCTAAATGTGAGTTGTTGGTATTAACTAATTAATTTCAGATAAGAATCACAAACGGGACAATAAACAACTTAGGAAACTTTGATAGAGAAAACAGTTGAGGGTTGGAAATCCTAAGGTTTTCACGTACGAACATTTGACTTAAAACAATTACCAGTTATTCCCTTTAATGAATACCCAATCTCTAAAATCACCGTTGTTCTCTCTCAAGCAACAACGGGTTTTATTTTGAAGACACAAGCTTTATCTTTCGATCTCAACCTATGACACTCAAAACACATTAAAAGTAGGATTTAAACGGTACTAAGGCTTACACTGGTATATTTCTATCCAATTTCTCACCTTAGGCATGCAATTTCTAGTTCTAGTTAACAATTAATTCTCTCAAACTTAACTGAAAACAACAAAACAATTGGAAGCTAGCTAAACTCACAAAAGCATTAAAAACCAAATTACATGCTTTATTAAAATAGGAAAGCTGATAAAAGTATCACGTCATCCGTTCATAAGTTTAAACCAAATTCAATCCAACCCCCAACATCTAAAGATTAGTTCATGTTGGTGGTAGATAAAAACATAGGAAAAGGAATAAGAATGGTGTGTGTAAACATGATGATCGTAAACGTGGTGAATGTGATGGTGAACTCCCTTCTCTCGGCTCTAATCCGCTTCGCGTCGTGAATTCATCCTCAATCGATCCTCTATCGTAGCTCTGAAAGACATAAAAAGTCTCTGAAAATCGACCCTAAGGTGCCCACCGTCGTCGTGTGTGAGATGTGTCTGATAATGACCTAATTCCGGAATACATAAAGCATGAAAAACGAACAAGGAGTTCCGCGGTTTTGGTCGCGGTTTGCAAACCGCGGGGTAAACCGTGCGGTTTCCCAAAGCTGTTTCGGGTCAGGTCTGGTCATGGTTCGGATCCTGGTTCGGGCACGGGTCTGGGGTTTGGATCTCGAGCTTCCGTTGGGCTTCTTTTTGTACTCATTTTGGGCTCTTTTCCGCTTCTTTTCTTGATGATTGTCGTCTTTTAGATAACCTGCACATTTCGCTCGATAAACCATAAAATTCCGCATTTTTGCTAAAACACAAGTCAATCTCATTGGTTTAAGAACTGAAAATAACGCCAAAAAGTGGCGTTATCAACAACCCCAAACCTTGTGTTGCTTGTCGTCAAGCAAATTAGCGACAAAATAGAATAAAAGCACATATCAGCGAAATAATAACTACACAATTCCCAATCGGTACCATGTAATGCACTGGTGATTTCCCATACTCGTGAATGCCTATCTCACTCTCGCCTCATCCTTATTTTGTTTGATCTATGGCCTTCTATTGTGAGTTGAACTCGTGACCGCTCCAATTACATTAAGGTTGTACTAGGTCCTAACATACTAGAGAAAACATTTTGCCTCGACCCTACCTCACGGGATACTCTCATTTCGCTCGAACCTAGGTTATTGCACATGTTGTCATGTATAAGGAAGTTATGTGCAAGAATACTCGAAAATTACATAACAACTCTAATGAAAGACGCACAAATGTCCAAAAAGTTGATCTCAGAAGGGAATCAAGTAGCAAGACAGGGACTATCGGTAAAGGTGGTCGTATACCCTAATCACGTTTTCCCGAAGATCATCCAGGTCTTTACAAGGGTTGTAACGGGGCTAGGGTTATGGCTAAGAAATTAAGGATAAGCGGATCAAAAATCCTCGGTGTGTCAATCTTTAGCAGTTCTGAACTTATTGACTTTGCTTTCTATCAGTTGGCCCTCTTCATCACTACCAGAGTCGTTTTGACTCTCTTATTTAGCAGTTCTAAGTACTATCTAACGATCTGGATTTTTTTTAATTTGGAGCAACATTGGCTCTCTTTATTTGATTGGGGTTGCATTGGCCCTCTTTATTTTCATAACTGGCCTAACTATTTCTTTTCTGCTCTTCATTACTGCTTCTGATTGACACACTTTCGGAAAGGGTTGGCTAAGGCTTTTGACTAAGGTTTAATGATGGTTCTGAAATGAACAATGGTGAGTGTTTGGCTACAACGGGGTTTTGGGAACACACAAAATGGGTAAAAGGAACGATAGCTAAAAACAGGTTTAAACATACACACAATGCCTGGAATCATCTCTTAAAGTCCACACAATCTGGTCTACTATACCCTTACCTAACATCCCGATGGTTGTCTTTGCTACTCAATGCAATAATATAGCGAGATCACTCTATATTCACGACAAGGAACTCGAAAAAATGTATATGAATTTCGTGTTTAAATCCCTCGAAGTGAAGAACGTCATTTAGGCTCAATTCTCGCTATTGGGTGGTCTCCACTAATGTCCCTAGTCATGTCTTTTCCCGGTCCTTCCCTAATGGTCACGTTACTATCACGAGATTCTTCCCACAATGGTCGGTCTCAATCATCCAAAACAAAAATTTGACTACTATGATCTAAACATTCAGAAGTGCAGGAAATCTACGTGCATAAATGTGGGCCCGATTGGGCAACCCCAAACCTTACCCACACATTGTCCCCAATGTGCAAGTGTCGGTTCAGGCGATACACAGGTGTGACACGTATCATTGTGCAGTTATTACAGTCATCAAAAAGGAAGGGCAAAGCATTAACACAACCTAACTAAAAGCGAACCCAGAGTTGTTCATAAATGGCCACCCCAAACCTAGGCCGTGGCCTAGGTTTGCCAACTAAAGCCAACCCCAAACCTCGGTGAAACCGAGGTTTGCACAGGATTAAAAGTGAGTGTGTAGATGTTGGAAGGTGAGTCACCCAAACCTAAGTGAAACTTAGGTTTGTTGCATCTCGTTTAACTAAAAATGAACCAAAACATTATACACCCTCGTTACATACAGAGTTAGAACATGTCTGTTTGACCGAACGGAGGAGCTTCTCTTGAAAGGTTCGAGCGTCCAGTTGGGAGAGGATGGAGAGAGAATGCAAAAACAAAAGAAATCAAAGCAAAAGACGAAAAACGCAAAGAAAATGAAAACACAAAGCACGAAAGGAACAAAAACTGCACGAAAAACAACTAGAAATATCGGGGTACCCCCGCGGTTTTGGCCGCAGTTTGGAAGTCGCGGGGTAACCCGCGTAACACTCTGTTTCGCAAAACTATCAAAGGATCCCGCGGTTTTGGCCGCAGTTTGTAAATCGCGCAAGAAACCGCGTAAGTCTCTGTTCCTTTTTTTTGTAAATAAAATCACTCAAAAACTACACTCTAAAACGTAACTAAAAACAAAAATCAAACCTTGGTGGGTTGCCTCCCACCCAGCGCCGTAGTTAAAGTCGTGGCACGACTATGCGGCTCTCAACTTGGCTCGGTATTCGCGAAGTCGAACCGCCCACATTTACGGTCTTCCGCGGATTCTTACACATCTGGTCTTCCTTGACCTTCTCCGGGTTCCTCTTCGCGCCTATCTCTTCCACTCTCGAACATCTTGAATATTACCTTTTCGCCGCCAACTCTCAACGTCATCTCGCCTTCTTTCATGTCAATAAGTGCTTTGCCCGTGGCTAGGAAAGGTCTTCCCAATATTAGTGGGACCTCTATATCTTCATCAATGTCCAGCACCACGAAGTCCACCGGAAAGTAGAATTTGTCAACTTTAATCAACACGTCTTCTATCACTCCATATGGATATTGGATTGATATGTCAGCGAGTCGGAGTGTCATGTGGGTGGGTTGTACTTCTCCGAGTCCGAGTTTCCTGAAAATAGATAGAGGCATTAAATTAATGCTTGCTCCTAAATCACATAACACCTTATCAAAACAAAGATCACCAATTTGTATAGGAATAGAAAAACTCCCTGGATCTTGAAGCTTTGGTGGAAGCTTATTATGAATGATCGCACTGCACTCTTCAGTAAGTGCAATGGTCGACTAGTGTTCGATTGCCCTCTTCTTGGATAAGATATCCTTCATGAACTTGAGATATGTTGGCATTTGGGCAAGTGCTTCTGCAAATGGAATGTTGATGTGCAGCTTCTTGAAGATATCAAGAAATTTCTTGAACTGTTCCGCCTCCTTATGTGCCTTTACTCGATTCGGAAACGGTAGTGGTGGTACATGCGGTTTGACTACCGGCTTCGACTGAGGTGTCACCTCCTTTTCCTTCGGCTCTTCCTGATCAACCATATCACTAGAAAGATCATCCTTCGGCCCGACATTTTCCTTCTTGATCATCTCCTTGCCACTACTCAGATAATTGGCATTGCATTCTTCTCTTGGTTTCCTTTCAGTCTGACTAGGAAATGTCCCGGGAGCTCGGTTTTATAGGGCTTCAGGAATTTGCCCACTTGCCTTTCGAGAAGCTTAATCGATGCCGTATTCTAGTCAGTAGCTGCCTTGACGGTGTTAACCGTGCTTGCTAACCCTTCAACCGTGCTATCCATCTTTGTCATAAACTTCATCATCATATCTTCCAGCCCCGGCTTCTTCTCCATGGATGGTCCTTCGTCGAATTTCCTTTGGTTGAAACATGGAGGACGGTAAACATTGTTAGTATTAGAAGAATTAGAAACGTTAGAGTTATTACCTTGTGGTTGTTGACCGGGTTGACTCCATTAGAAATTAGGGTGTCGTTTCCACCCCTCATTGTAGGTGTTCGAGAAAGGGTCGTTCCTCGGTTGGTTGTTCCGGTTCTGTAAAAACTGAACTTGTTCGGGTTCTTCTGGACTACCTCCTTTCAAATGGTTCGTGATCGCAACTAGTTGAGCTTTTATTTCTTGCAGCTCATCCGATTCTTGAACACTCGCAACTCTTCTAACAGATGATCTTGGAGTATAAAAACTATGTTCGGCTAAGTTCTCGATCAACTCGATCGCTTCTTCATATGTCTTATTCATGAGGGCTCCCCCGCTGCAGCAGTGATGTCATTCTTGAACTGTGGGTGAAGGCCTCCAAAGAACGTCTGAATAATGACCCAACCATGTAACCCATGATGAGGGCATTTCTTCAACATATCCTAATACCTTTCCCACGCCTCATAGAGTGTCTCTTGGTCCCATTGAGCGAAGTGGGTGATGTCGGCCATCAGTTGAGCGGGTAAATTGGTCAGTGGCTTGCTGATAACCCCATACCCCTTTCAAAATTTTCGGTAATAGCCTGTTAAACATAGAAAGCCTCTTTGCCCGGTGCTGGAAAGTCGGAAGGAGAAGTGTTATAAGCTTTGAATGGAAGCCCGGTAAACGGCGGCAGTAACTCTAACTGTCCTACGGTAGCGAATTTCCTTGTCGCATAAGTAGCGACCTGCACGAATGGTGTAACGACTGCCCCGTTGTCTCCGACATGGACCCGGTGAAATTGTCGGGTATTGTGCCTATTGGATTAGCTGCTAGTGGGAATCTATTCTGTATTATAGCTTTCTCTTCCTTTCAGTCCCTTGTCCATGAATGTGACTCCCTTGCCGGTGGGAAGAATTTCTGGAAGAACGCAGCTTTCAAGGTTGCCCATGTAGTGATCTGATCTGATGGTAGGCCTTCTATCCATATTTCTGCTCTACCCTTGAGTGAAAAGCTGAAAAGTCTCAGCTTGATGGCATCCTCGTTCACCCCATTTATCTTGAAGGTGTTGCATATCCTCTCAAATGCACGGAGATGTGCATGAGGGTCTTCTGTTGGGGATCCTCCATACTGATTTTGTTGTACCATAACAATGGTACATGGTTTGATCTCAAAGTAATTTGCCGTAGTTGTGGGCGGTTGGACGCCTATCCATGCGGCTGCCACATTAGGATTGGCAAACGACCGCATAGGACGTCTTTCCAGAGGTGGGGCAGGTGGGTTGTTGACAGGTCTCTCGTTGTTGATAGGTCTCTCGTCACCCATCTTCAATTGTCTTTGAGCTTTGAACGCTTTTCGTAACTGGCGGGCTGTCCTTTCGATTTCTGGATCGATCGGTTCGATTTCCTTTCCTCGGGTCTTCCTTGGCATAAACCAGTTAGCACCTGAAAAGAAAGTAGGCAAAATTAGCAATCCAGAAATTGTAGGTAATGAAACAAAATAACAAAAGAAAGAAAATGTTCAATGTAATAGCGCTAATAGCTGGTAGTGCTATCAGTTGCAACTAGTTCCCCGGCAACGGCACCAAAAACTTGATAGGCGGGTTTACACCCCCCTAAATCTAACCGCAAGTGTACGGTGTCGAAATCAAGTAATAGTACAAAAGTACGAGTATCGAACACAGGGAACTAGGAACTAAGTATCACAATTACTAAAAGATCTATTAACTGAACGGTCTAAATGTGAGTTGTTGGTATTAACTAATTAATTTCAGATAAGAATCACAAACGGGACAATAAACAACTTAGGAAACTTTGATAGAGAAAACAGTTGAGGGTTGGAAATCCTAAGGTTTTCACGTACGAACATTTGACTTAAAACAATTACCAGTTATTCCCTTTAAAGAATACCCAATCTCTAAAATCACCGTTGTTCTCTCTCAAGCAACAACGGGTTTTATTTTGAAGACACAAGCTTTATCTTTCGATCTCAACCTATGACGCTCAAAACACATTAAAAGTAGGATTTAAACGGGACTAAGGCTTACACTGGTATATCTCTATCTAATTTCTCACCTTAGACATGCAATTTCTAGTTCTAGTTAACAATTAATTCTCTCGAACTTAACTGGAAACAACAAAACAATTGGAAGCTAGCTAAACTCACAAAATAATTAAAAACCAAATTACATGCTTCATTAAAATAGGAAAGCTGATAAAAGTATCACGTCATCCGTTCATAAGTTTAAACCAAATTCAATCCAACCCCCAACATCTAAAGATTAGTTCATGTTGGTGGTAGATAAAAACGTAGGAAAAGGAATAAGAATGGTGTGTGTAAACATGATGATCGTAAACGTGGTGAATGTGATGGTGAACTCCCTTCTCTCGGCTCTAATCCGCTTCGCGTCGTGAATTCCTCCTCAATCGATCCTCTATCGTAGCTCTGAAAGACATAAAAAGTCTCTGAAAATCGACCCTAAGCTGCCCACCGTCGTCGTGTGTGAGATGTGTCTGATAATGACCTAATTCCGGAATACATAAAGCATGAAAAACGAACAAGGAGTTCCGCGGTTTTGGTCGCGGTTTGCAAACCGCGGGGTAAACCGTGCGGTTTCCCAAAGCTGTTTCGGGTCAGGTCTGGTCATGGTTCGGATCCTGGTTCGGGCACGGGTCTGGGGTTTGGATCTCGAGCTTCCGTTGGGCTTCTTTTTGTACTCATTTTGGGCTCTTTTCCGCTTCTTTTCTTGATGATTGCCGCCTTTTAGATAACCTGCACATTTCGCTCGATAAACCATAAAATTTCGCCTTTTTGCTAAAACACAAGCCAATCTCATTGGTTTGAGAACTGAAAATAACGCCAAAAAGTGGCGTTATCAAGAGTCGGTGAATACACTCTCTCATTTTGCGCGTAGATATTCGATTGTTAATCTTATATTCTTATGGACTACTTTCGGACCTTTCAACAAGAGTGGTACCAACTTCGACGCCGAAAAGGAGCTGAGCTGCAAAATAGTCTCACACCAGCGGCGGAGGAGATAGTTCTCTTTAGGGCGCGTCATGCGTCGACATGGAGGGTAAGCAAAATCGGGTATGGGAGGTACGAGGTTCGGGATAACCATCTTCACGCGACTGTCCATATGACCGACCATGTTTGTTCGTGTTTCCAATGGCAAAAATCTGGGTTACCGTGTGGCCATGCCATCGTTGCGGCAAGACATATGGGTCGTAGAGATTGCAGCGACTTGGCTGTAAGTTTCTTCACGTCCGAAACTTACCGGAGAACATACGCAGAGGTAATAAATCCAGTTGGACCCCCTGAAGCATGGGTGTATCCACCCGACCCCCTTCTGCCATGCTATCCACCGTTAAACGATAAGAACAGAGCCGGAACACCGAGAAAGAACAACCGACGTCCATCACGTGGTGAAGGTTCGATACAGCGAAAATGTAATCGGTGCCAATGCGTAGGACATACTCGTGGAGAGTTTCCAAATCCCGCCCCTTCAACCGTGCCAAGGAGTAGACGTTCAGTCAGCCAAGTAAGTAACACGCAGGGCCCATCGGAGCTTGAGCTACATGAAACTATATCATATGATACCGTTGATCTGAACGTTGATTTCCCTTGATTGGGACGATAAATATTTTATGTTTAGTGCGCTTGTTTTGATATATAACATGATTTTATCTACTTTATCGGCCCGTTGTAATTTATCAAACATAACTTACGTACGTTGATCTGAACATTGATTTCCCTTGATTGGGACCAGTTGTCTTTTGAAAGGTACTTGAAACAGAACATGGGATGATGATCATAATGGTAGTAGTCTAAATGGAGAGAATAGTAATGGTAGTAGTCTAAATGGAGAGAATAGTAATGGTTATATAGAACTATATCATATGATAGCGTTGACAGGGACCTAAGTTGTGTTAGAGCAAAGACAGGGACCTAAGTTGTGTTAGAGCAAAGACAGGGACCTAAGTGCATTAAAAGCAAAGACAGGGACCTAAGTGCAGTAAAAGCATCCACATTTGCCTATAAATAACCCACGCTAGATTAGTCGTAAAACACATATACGAGAACATATTATTCGTTAACGGGTTCTTACATGGCATCCCCAAACCTTCATGTTTGGTGCTTTAGGCGTTTATCTGAATCGCTTTCAGACACTGTCAAAGAGTTATATAGTTAGTGTGCATGTTTCATTGAGTTTTGCTTGTTACTACCGTTGTTCTACGAACTAACTATATTAATTAATGTTCATCAACAGATGCATATCCACAGTTGTTCACCATGAAAATCCACCATGGTGGGTACTTCACGGAACCACCCAAAAGACATTATTTACGTGGTCTAGAAATTTATGTTGACATGTTAGATGTGGAGGATCTTTCTATGCAACTGCTTGAACAGATCATGAAAGAGTTGGACTATGAAGAACCAAAATATAATAGGTTGTATTTTAAGAGGCCGAATGTAGACTACTTGACTGGACTGGTAGAATTGAGTACCGACGAAGATGTAGCCAACATACGCCAGTATGTTGACGGTCATACTGTGATTGAAGTGTACATCGAGAAAGTGGAGTTTAACACTTTGAGACTCGTCTCGCCAGAGCATGTAAGAAGTCGACCCGGATTCTCAAAAACGAAACCATCGTCTAGCCGTAGCCTCAAATTTGGATAATTTTGTACTGTATTGATTAGTATGTGTTTGTTATGAAATAATCTTGTACAACATCTATGAGTTGTATTTTTAATATGAACCACTTTTTAGACAAATTTCAGACTACTTAAACACTACTTTTTGGACAAATTAAAGACATTTATTCATGACAAATTAAACAACAACATACAAACAGGAAAGGAACGAAACAACAATGTCGAACTGGAAAAGTACAAAACAACAACACATAAACAACAAAGTACTAAAGCACCACCTACTGAAAAATTGCTTTAGTTTGATCAATCCAACTTTGTTTGTCGCTTACCTTCGCTTGAAGAATTGCGAAGTCTTGCAAAATGTGGTGAATTTCTTCTTTTTCTCGACTAATACGAGCCTCCCTATATTTTATATCCCCTTTCATCCGTTTGATCTCCTTTTCTTCCACTTCGATCTTTGTCAAGTGGACATTCTTCCTGGCCATCATCTGTTTCCACTCTTCTGTCAGTTGGTCTATCTCCTTTTCCCTTTCTGCTATCGCCTTATGGAGTTTAGGTGGCATTCTTTCAGGTGTAGACGATGGGTTAGATGACGATGCCATTTGTCTACTGAAGAAAGAAAGCAAGAAAGAAAGCAAGTGAAAGAAAGCAAGAAAGAAGGATGGGATGGTGTGAATTATGAATTGCATTTTACTGATATTTATGGATGAAATCTCAAACATGTTAGTGAATTTGAACCACAAATTGGTCTTCAAAGTACAATAATTGTGGAAAAAAACAGTAAAAGCATGCAAGATTCGTTCAAAAAGGACCAAAATTGTCATTTTTTTGTCCCATCGCGGGATGGTCGCGGGAAGGGACCAAAACTGTAACCGCGGGCATAGTTGGGGGGTGCCGCGGGACTTTTTGGCCATAATAGCGGGCCACGTGTGCCCTATCCCGCGATCGCAGGATCCGTCGCGGGATTAATGGGTATTTTGGCAAATTCAGGAGAGAAATGGGTATTTTGGCAAGTCAAAGTCAAACTTTGGGTATTTTAATTAAATTCCCAAAAAAAACAATGTTTTAATTAAACCTAGTTTTTTCCTTTTTTTAATGGGGTCCTCTCCCCCCCCCCCCCCCCCCTTAATTATATAGTAGATCTGTCAATGATTTCATTCTAAACAATTACCAAATAATCATATTTCATTTTGCACTATATCATAAAAGTCAATTAAACATTCTGACTACTTAATCCGTCAAACAACCCCTAACTATAGGACCAATTTGTCATATATTTATAGTATAAGGCCAAAATATGTAAACAACCCCTAACTATGGGACCAATTTGTCATATATTTATAGTATAAGGCCGCAATATGTAAATGACCCTACTTTTCTCCTGGTGATTAGGGGATCAGTTATTGACCGATTCTCCGTTTCTCGCCGTTAAAATCCATCAAACCCTCCTTCCATTTTCTGTAATGACATTCTCATTTTCTCAATGGCTCTTCCATTCTACTCCAACTGGCCAACATTCCGGCAAACCTACCATGCCACCGCCGCCTCACTCCTCCCCAGCCACCACCGGAGCTCTTACCATTTCACGACAACTTCACCCTTTCCGATACTTCCATCAACCCAATGTTCGACTTAAACCACCACCTTTCAAGCTTCAACACCAATAATAATATTTCATTCAATAATAACATCAACTACCCAACTTTATCATCCTCTTATAATCCACTTACCACCCAACAACATCTCTTAAATCCACCATTACCACACCTTACTCAACTTTCTAATCTCACCCATGAATGGGAATATCCACTCGATCCTAATATTAATGTATGTGATCCTAATACATTAATATTAGGATCACATACGGCAGTTCTTGGTCCATGGGTCCCCATGGAGCCGGAACTACCACCGCTGGTGCGGGGAATATACTCGGATTGTGTTTATGATACTTTCATGCCGCCGTCGTATGACGGTGGACAAGGGATGATAATGTTATGGAGTTTGAGGAGAGAAGTTATAATGTGGAAGTGAAGCGGCAGAATGGCGGCGGAGGGCGGAGTTTATCGGCACAGAGTATGGCAGCGAGGGTGAGGAGGAGGAAGATAAGTCAGAAGACATTAGAGCTCGGAAAACTAGTTCCCGGTGGTCAACGGTTGAACACGGCGGAGATGTTTCAGGCGGCGTTGAAGTACATCAAGTTCTTGCAAGCTCAAGTTGGTGTTCTGCAACTCATGGCCTCATCTACGGTAATCCACCACTTACTTCTACATTATTCTTAACGAGATATATATAGGAAATTACATTTTTAGTCCCTGTGGTTTGTTGAAAAATTCTATTTTTGTTGTTTTGGTTTTAAAATTACGATTTTAATCTCTATGATTTATAATTCTATCACCTTTTTGGTTCTTATGACTTAAATTTTATTGCTATTTTCATTAAGTTTATAATACATCATCTTTTTCGTTCTTATGACTTTAATTTTATTGCTATTTTAATTTCATCCCTATGGTTTACAGTTCATTTCTACTTGGGTCTTTCATATTTAAAAGTAGTGTTTTGGCCTTAGGGTCGAAAATAGAAATGAACTGCAAATCTTATGAACGAAAACCAAAATTCCGAAACCACATGTATGAAATCCGCAATGTTTAGCAAACCATAAAGACGAAAAGCGTAATTTACTCATTATTATATATATATATATATATATATATATATATATATATGTGTGTGTGTGTGTGTGTGTGTGTGTTGAGGCTAAATAATGGAAAAGAACTACAAAACTAAGGGAAGATTTTGTAGTTTAAAATATTAAAAGGGTTAAAAGTGTAATTTACTTGACGTGCAGGGACCAAGTGAAGAACTGCAAGCTCTGGTGACGTCCCCATCCGTACAAGAGAAGTTATACAGTGCGGAGAAGTGCATTGTAACCCAAGAACTCAAGGAAACCCTAGTCCATGATCATCAAGAATAAAAAACGATGTTAACAATTTGAATAGCAGTACGTAGTAGTAGGTGAATCTGACCCATAGTTGTTAACATGATCCTGTGAAAATTGTTAACATAGGATAGTTGTTTTTGTTCGTAGATAACTAAATTTATTACACTTGTATTTCATTAGTCATCAAATTTACTAAATTGTTAACTTCAATTGTTTGTGTTATTGTTTATTTTGGCTTTTTCTTTTATATATATAAAGATAAGTGCACAAATTGTATGATATAACTGGTATTCGATCGGATTGACGATCCGACCCATGATCGTGACCCATGCGGATACCATCTCCAACGTCGACCCATTACTCATTTACTTGTGACCCAAGATTTTATAGTATTTCCAAGGGGTTTCATTACTTGTAATTTATAATTTACTTAGGGGCTGTTTGTTTTTAAAAAAATACCTCTTAAAACCTCTTAAGTCTTAAATTTAAGAGGTTTTCAGATTTAAAACTGTTTGTTTTATTTTTAGAAAAAAATCTAAAAACCTCTTAAAACCTCTTAAGTCTTAAATTTAAGAGGTTTTCAGATTTAAGACTGTTTGTTTTATTTTTAGAAAAAAATCTGAAAACCTCTTAATGTCCTCTGAAATTTTAGAGGTGCACCATACACTTATTTTTTTTTTAAAGACTTAGTTCCTTCTACCTCCTCCTCAATTGCACGCATGGTTGATGGATATGAATGTGTGTGTTATCAAATAGTGGTCTCTTTCAAGTTGGAATTTTAAAACATAATATTTTTAGTCAATTAAGATGTTTATCATTTTAAAAAAACAAACAATCTTAATATTTTAGATTTCAGACTTAAGCACCACCTCTTACTTTTTAGATGTAAAATCAGTTTTCAGACTTCAAATCTTTTAAAAAACAAACAGCACCTTAGTCTTTCTTGTTCAGGAACAAAGTTAAGTGGTATATTTACTTTAAATATGTAATGTATGCGTTTCTTTTGAGAAAATTGCCCTAAGTTGTCTTTTTTTTCTTCTAAGGCCATACGTACCCCATTCGGGATGGGGCTCGGGATGGCATGCGGGATGGCGGGGATGGGCTACGGGTGTTGCGGTATCAGCGGGGCGGGATGGAATCCGGGTTCCCCATCCCGGTTCATCCCGAAATGTTTTTAAAAAAAAATTTAATTAAATTTTTAAAAATCAAGCCGTTCAACGGCTCTTTGTAAAAAAAATCTCAATTTAATCCCACTATATATTTAACCCTCAACCTCTTATTTCTCACACCTCTCAACCTCTTATTTCTCATACCTCTCAACCTCTTATTTTTCATACCTCTCAAATTCTCTCAACCTCTTATTTCTCACACCTCTCAAACTCTCTCAAATTCTCTCAACCTCTTATTTTTCACACCTCTCTCATCATGAATTCAAACAGAACACCTACATCCCGTCGTAACCGACCGAATACACCACAATCGCAAGAAGATCAAGAGCTTGGTTTCCAAGCGTTTACACAACAAGGTTATCGTCCGCAATGGTCGCAACAAATTCCGCCACAATGGTCGCAACAAAATCCGTCACAATATCCGCAACAATTTCCCCAACAATTTCACCAACAATTTCCTTACCAATTTACACGTCCCGGTTTGATTGAACAAGGTTTTACTCCGGCCAACTACAATCTTCCTTCACCCGCAATCAATCTCGACGACGACATTGTTCCGGAAACCCAACCTTCTACCCCGAACACACCACAATCTATCCCGACACATCAATCTAACCCGGAACCATCAAATCCGAGACCAACGAAAGCCGCCAAACAAACGTGGAGTAAAGCCGAGGAACTCGCGTTAGTGTCGGCGTGGGTTGACGTTTCGGAGGACCCCGTGGTCGGTAACGCACAAAGCGGTGGTAATTATTTTTATTGTTATTATTATTATTATTATTATTATTATTATTATTATTATTATTATTATTATTATTATTATTATTATACTTAATTTTACATAAATGTATGAAGTTTTTGGGGCCGAATCGGGCATGTGTTCTTTACTCGCATGGGTCGTGAACCAGGTTATAGATCAACCCATCAACGCAATAGCAAGTTCAACGACCTCAATAAAAGAGTTAATTCGTTTGGCGGCATCTACAACAACTTGCTCAATAATAGATCAAGCGGGATGAGTGAGGCCGATATATCCCGAACGGCACACGAACGGTATCTAGCACGCCATAAAGTTGCTTTCACTCACGAACAAGCTTGGGACGTCCTAAAAAAATGTCCAAAATGGGGAGCCGTTCCAACGATGACGACAACTTCATCGCGGGGTTCAAAACGTACCCAACCTTCCGATGATGACGATGACGAGCAAATTCAACGACCCATCGGGAGAAACAAGGCAAAAAAACATCAACGAGTAATACGTCCGGGGCGAATACGGACGAAAGTGTTACTCAGTTGTTGACGACGTTCAACGACAAGATTGATGATACAATGGAATACAAAATGAAAAAACTCGATCTCGAAATCGAACGCTCAAAACTCGAACGAGATAGGTTGGAACAAGAACTCGAAATCGAACGCTCAAACCGATTTGAGAAAGACTTCGAGTTTTTCATGACCCCGCATGATCACCTTACGGGAAAAGCTTTGAGGGTTACTTTAACGAGAAAAGAGCAAATTCAAAAATTTCATAATTGGTAGTGTTTTGTATTTTGTAATTTTTATTTTTAATGAATGGTATGAATTTTTATTTTTATTATTTATCTTATTTTTATTTATTAAAAAATATATAAATATTTTTATTTTGTTAAATAATTAAATGTATAAATAAAAGAATTAAAATAAATGAGGTGGCAAAAGGGTTTGAGGGAATGGGGTAAGGGTGTTTAGGGATTGTTAGGGATTGAGTGAGGGATGGGAGAAAAGCTGATGTGGCGCTGACGTGGAGCTGAAATATTTGAAAGATGCTCTCATGGGGTACTGATGGCCTAATATTCTTGGAGGTTGACCACCTCCAAAAGGGTCTTCTTAGCATTGTACATAAAATCCATTGAAATTAAGAAGAAAATGTATCAACACATTTTACTTTAAGTCCACTTGATGTATATCTAATATCAAATTGTTTTAATAAAAGTATAATTATTTCTGAAATTTAAAATATTGGATACAAAAAGTATGGGAAATTAATTAAAATACCCCAAGTTTGACCAACTGTTACCGAAATACCCTAAAACTTTTCCATTTTGCAAAAATGCCCTAAATACCCACGATGGATCCCGCGATCGCGGGCTAGGGATGACGTGGCACGTACTTTGGGTACAAATGCCCCGCGAAGCCCCTCAACTTTGGCCGCGGTGCACTTTTGGTCCCTGCCCGCGATCGCAGCCCGCGATGGACCAAAATTTACAGTTTTGTTCCCTGAAAATTTACAGTTTTGGTCCCTGAAAATTTACACTTTTGGTCCCTGTACTTAGACGAATCTTGCATGCTTTTACTGTTTTTTTCCACAATTATTGTACTTTGAAGACCGATTTGTGGTTGAAATTCATTTGCATGTTTGAGATTTCATCCATAAATATCAGTAATATGCAATTCACAATTCACACTTGTTCTTGCTTTCTTTCTTGATTTCTCTCTTGCTTTCTTTCTTTGAATTGCTTTCTCTCTTGATTTCTCTTCTCTCATTTCATCCACAAATGGCATCGTCATCAAACCCTAAGTCTACTCCTGAAAAAATGCCACCTCAAATCGAGGTCGCCATAGCAAAAAAGGAAAAGGAGATAGATGAACTAACAGAAGAGTGGAAAAAAATTATGGACAGGAAGGCAGTCCATTTGAGAAAGATCGAAGAGGAAGACAGGGAGATCAAAAGGATGAAAGGGGATATAAAAGCTAGGGAGGCTCGTGTTCGTCGAGAACAAGAAGCAATTCACCATATTCTGCAAGACTTTGCAATTATTCAAGCGAAGGTAAACGAGAAGCAAGCTTGGATTGATGAAACTAAATCAATTTTTAAGTAGGTGGTGGTTGTTTTAGTTGTTTTGTATTTTTTTCTTGTTTTGTATTTTTTACTGTGTTGTTGTTTTGTATTTTTTTGTTGTTGTTAATTTCTCTGAAAAGTAGTTTTTAAGCCGCTGAACCACGGTTAGGTTGGATACATCATGCAAGGTCAAGTCAGAGGTTACCTCATTCGTGGGCCTACTCCTCTTGTAGAATATATGACAACCCTCAACTCATTTGCTAAAGTGTGTGCGGGTTGTGGTACACAATGGCCATACGTGGTTGCAAAAGCAGAAGCCGTTGAAGAAGGGTCAGAAAGATTGAAGATGAAGAGCATGTTGGATGAAATACAAACTAGCTGTGTTATCAATGTTTATTTAAAAGCATATGTATGTGTGTATATATCTAATATGAATATATTTATCATTTACAAACTAGCTGTGTTATCAATGTTCATTTATAAGCATATGTATGTGTGTATATATATCATTTACAAATCAGTGTTTAGATCAACAGTATCATATGTGTTTGTTCCAACAAAAATGTCAAGAAATGATCATTTCCAGATCTTACAGATAAAGGTCTCCTTTTTTAAGTCTTCTTCTTCTTCATATATACATATAATATATATATATATATATATATATATATATATATATCTAAAAAGCTAGAAACATGCTTCCATTCTTGCTACTAATCTTTCTTGCTATATAAACAGACATGTGTACTCAGAGTTAACATTCACTGCCATGGTAACAATCAACCTTTCTTCTTTCTTTCGCTTATCATATCAAACTCCTATTTTCTTTATGTGTGTAAATATATAATACAAATATATATATATCATTTACAAACTAGTTGTGTTATCAATGTTCATTTAGAAGCATATGTATGTGTGTATATATATCATTTACAAATCAGTGTTTAGATCAACAGTATCATATGGGTTTGTTCCATATGATTCAAGCTGTGACGGGCCCGGGGTGTGACTGACAGAATGTCTCCTTGGCACGGTTGAAGGGGCGGGATTTGGACACTCTCCACGAGTGTGTCATACGCATTGGCACCGAGTACATCTTCGTTGTATCGAACTTTCACCACGTGATGGACGTCAGTCGTTCTTTCTCGGTTTCCCGGCCCTGTTATTATCCATTAAAGGTGGATAGCATGGTGGAAGCGGGTCGGGTGGATACACCCATGCTGCAGGGGGTCCAGCTGGGTTTATTACCTCCACGTATGTTTTCCGGTAATATTCGGATGTGAAGAAAGGTACAACCAAGTCGCTGCAATCTGTACGACCCATATATGTTGCTGCAGCGATGGCATGGCCGCACGGTAACCCAAATTTATCCCATTCGCGACACGAACAAAGGTGGTCTTCCATATTCACAATCGCGTGAATATAGTCATCATGCACCTCGTACTTCCCATACCCGATTGCTCTTATCGGCCATGTCGCCGCACGACGCGCCCTGTACTGAACGATATTCTCCGTCGTTGGTGTGAGTGCATTTTGCATCTCAGCTCCTTTTAGGCGTCGAATTTGGTACCACTCTTGTTGAAAGGCCCGAAAGTAGTCCATAAGATTAACAATCGGACATCTACGCGCAAAACGGGAGAGTGCATTCACAGACTCTGCACTATTCGAGGTCAGAATGTCATACCGTTGTCCAGGAAAATGGGTCGCGGACCACCTCTCCGGTTCCAGCATCGTCAAAGACTTTGGCTGCTTCCTTGACACTGTATCGTAGCATATTCATGTACTTGTTAAACTCCCGATCCGTATATGCTCTGCATGCCGCCCAATAGACATCCTTGTAGGTGGTAATACGTTTGTCCTTGGATTTGTCGTTCATCTCTAAATGTCGACAGCATAAGGCGTGAGGGGCGTTTGGGTACATGGCAGAGATTGCGGCGCTTATGGAAGGAGCCCTGTCAGACGTAAACACCAACCCTTGCGGGTCTCCGATAGCTTGTCTCAACATGGACATAAACCAAGTCCACTCGTCCCCGGTTTCAGACTTGCCTACGCCGAAAGCAACTGGAACGATGGAGTTATCCCCGTCCATGGCAACTGCCAGGAACATCATACCCAAGTAACGACCCTTTAAATGGGTTGCGTCTATTATCAGGACACGACGTAGATTTTCCAGAAATGTGCGGATCTGCAAAAACATAGGTTAAAATTTTATAGTTTATAATGTGTAAATGTTATAGTTTATAATGTGTAAACATATGACGTGTTAAAATACGTACCGCGGGTCCAAGGGCCACGAAGCACATCTCAAACCGTCCACGTGAATCGGTCCGTAGCTGCGTGACAGTACCAGGGTTCTGCAGCTGCAAATTATATAAATATGTCGGGAGTCGTTCATACGACTCCTCGAACGTGCCTCTCACCATAAACAGTGCATGGCAGCGCGCACGCCACGCTTGGTGGTAATCAATCGTGACGCCGAACTGCCGGTGAACGTCGTGGACGATGTCCTTTGGACGCAATGACCTGCTAACATCAAGAAATTTGTTTTTCAGGATCGCACCCAAAGTATTTTTGCCGGCTTGTTTGTGGTGGGGATTAAGTTGCGTCCTCGTACAAGTATGTACGTCGTGCAACTTTCTAATCATTATCGCCCCTCCTTTGGGACCCGGGTGAATCGCGTACAACCTCCACTCACACTTTTCTCTAGCACATTCAACTACGTATTTGCTTTTGTCAGATGCCCGCACGCGACTTTGGAAACCCTCTTCCAAGAACTTGAGTCCGATCTGACTTGCTAAGAGATCCTTCGAATCGAATATCTGACCTGCTGTTAAACTTTCACTGCGAATATAAGGTGTAGGTTCGTAGCTTTGTGTCTGGGTATGGGAGTCTGGAAGAATAGGGGGCATATCAAAAAAGTCATTTATCTGACTACATGATTTTCTACTAGGGGTATATTCTTCGTGATCATCATTATCGGTGTCTGATCTGTCTATTTCAGAATTACCCGTTCTGAAAACGTGGGTTTCGTCATCAGCAACTCCAGCAGTACGCCATTCGTGTGGTTGTGGTGGTTGTTGTTGTTGAGAATCAGGCTGCTCTATTTGGAGGTCTTCGTCGTCGTCACCGTCGTCGTCACCGTCGGATACGCCGGGATACACAAAGAGTAATGGGGGTCTTTCTGAATCGACTGCAAGGTGCAGAAAAGTAGAAATATCCCCATCGTTGGATAAATCCACAAATGACCCATCGCCATTTTTAAACACTAACTTGCAAACATCAGAAGAGTTGATTCCACATTTTTGCATGGCGTATGCAACAAACTTCTGATAAGTATAGTTTACTGACACTTTTACACCATGCTTAAATTTATAAGCAAAATTCCACTCATTGTTATCTTGCACCCATTCACCATCAAAACAAAAATATAGCTTAGCTTTTGCAACAGATGAACTCATTTTTTCAGTAGTATCTCAAACACAAAATATTGCAGAAAGAAATATTGCAACAATGAAATCGTTGTGTGGGGATTATGGCTTGCATTTTACGTCTATTTATCAATGAAACAACCAACATATCAGAAAACCAATCTCTCATTTCATTCACAAACTGGTATTCCAAAAACATTGATTTAACATTGATTCAAACATGCAAATGAATTTCAACCACAAATCGGTCTTTAAAGTGCAATAATTGTGGAAAAAACAGTAAAAACATGCAAAATTCGTCTAAGTTTAGGGGCTGAAAGTGTAAATTTTCAGGGGCTGAAAGTGTAAATTTCAGGGACCAAAAGTGTAAAATTCGGGCCATCGCGGGATGCGATCGCGGGCAGGGACCAAAAGTGCACCGCGGCCAAAGTTGAGGGGCTTCGCGGGGCATTTGGGGCCAAAATACGTGCCACGTCACCGTATCCCGCGATCGCGGGACCTCATCGCGGGTATTTTGGGTATTTTTGCAAAATTGAAAAAATTTAGGGTATTTTGGTAACTCAATGTTTGACTTAGGGTATTTTAATTAATTTCCCAAAAAGTATTATAATCGTACCTGGCCCGGTTTAACTTTTTTATCATCACCCAAATACAAATAAGGCTTTTTCATTACCTTATCCACCTTTCCATCACCACCATTTAATCATTATCATTCAAAAACTAATTTTCGTGGGTTATATCTAGACGAATTTTGATAAAATTACAACTGTAAAATATCAGTCTTAATAAACTTAGCAGTTACAATTGTTATAAAAGCTTTGATTTGAGCCAAATAAAATATTTCATTACATCCCTGCAACACCAATATCACATACAAGTACATAAAATTTATAAATATTTTGGAAACTTCGAAACCAATTATCTCGTGAATAAATGTGTTATTCATAATAAATAATCTTAGAACAATCATGTGTATCATATATTTATATTCATTATACCATGTAATTTTATCGAGAATATCATGTATATTCATTACAAACAATTTTCAAAGTAAATATCATGTATGTTCATTAAAAATAATTTTCAAAGTGTTTAGGCAAAAAACCACACCTCACGACCGACACTAGAAAACTCATATGACATTTCCATAAGACCACCCTTGTACTAGGATGCGGTCTTATGAATCGTTCATGGACGTAGGCTCGATCGTACGTTTCCATGTTGGTCGTACGTTCCATACGACCGACGTAAGACTTAAGACGGTCGTACGATTATACTAACTGTTAACAGTCAAACCCGTTTTCTTTGTTCATTAATGCAGGTCTAATAGCATTCATGGTGCAAAGTGCAAACGGTCAGTAACGATTAGGCATGGCAACGGGGCGGGTATGGGGCGGGGATCCCCATCCCCGGCCCCGGCTTGGGTTTGTAATTACCACCCCCGGCCCCGGCCCCGGGCGGGTACGGGGATTCTCAACCCGGCCCCGGTCAACTTTTGGTCAACCCCCGGTCAAGACCCGTCCCAGGGCCCGGGCCCGATTCCCTGACCCGTTTGTGTTTTTTTTGGCTTTTTAGTAGCTATTTTGCTGCTGTTTTTGTTGCTAATTAACTGTTGTTTTATAATAAAATAGGTACCATAACAAAACTACAAAAGTCCATAACAAAACTACAAAAGTCCATAACAAAAGTCTAGAGTATTAAGTTTTGGTGCATCAAACAATTTCATATCAAAATAACAAAATACGTCAAAATAACTTCCAACCAAGCGAGCAACGCTTCATTCAATATCTTCATCGTACGCAACCGTTTGATCAAATCCTTCCGGCTCTCCGTCTTTTTTATCTAAAATTAAAAATAATACGAGTTAGAAAAATTTATATAAATGTACAAATTATGATAACAATTATATAATCATTACCTTCAATTTCTTTCCTCAACCAACTTTGAGTGCACATCAACGCTGCAACAGTTTGCGCTTTTAGCCGACTACGTTGTTTGGTTATCTTGTTCCCGCTCATGCTAAACGCGGATTCTGATGATACGGTAGAAATTGGAATGGCTAGCAAATCCCTCGAAATCTTCTTCATGATAGGATACTTGGCACCGTTGCACTTCCACCACATTAAAATATCAAACTCATCATCATCAATTGGTAACAACTTCTCATCCAAATAGTGATCCAACTCGGTCGTTTCAAACATATCATCCACGGAAACATCATTCGCAAATTGTAATAACCATGAAGCCTTTTCCTTTCCCTTTGAAGATATCCCCCCATCTGAGTGAGTAGTGATTGATTGCCCATTCCCTTTCTTTTGATCATGTTTCCTTTTGTATTCCTTAAACAAATCATTACATAGGTTACGTATCCTCATAACCTCATCTTTTGAGTCAAGACCATAAATCTTTGGAAAGAACCAATTGATCAACTTTAACGTATACCTAGGGTCTAAAACAATAGCCACACACATGACATCATGTATGATTCCCCAATATTTATCAAATTTTTCCAACATACTTGATGCCATGTTCCTATAACCACATTTTCATCATCTCACCAACTCCTAATTTCTAATTTCATGTCACAAATCTTTATACTCTAAGGCAACATTCAACATTCTATAAACAGAATTCCATCTAGTCTTACAATCAAGCACCAATTCTTTTTCACAATCTACACCAAGTTGTCGTGCAACCAGTCTAAAATCTTGGGACCTCTTAGGAGTAATTGACCAAAATGAGACACTATCCCTAACATTCTTGATTGTCCTCTCAATCACAGAAAACCCATCTTGCACAATGAGATTAATGATATGTGCACAACATCTCATGTGAAACAACCTACCCTTTAAAATTAATGAGGAAGGAATAAGAGTACCTAACAACTTGTCGACTAAAGCATCGTTTGTTGAACAATTGTCAAGTGTCAATGATGACAACTTGTTGTCAATGTTCCAATCCAGAAAACATTTCATCATAACATGAGACAATGCATCGGCCGTGTGTGGAGAAGGCACATGTATGAAGCTGCATCAAGGTATATTAAAAATTAATACTATAGATATTAATATTGAATTATAAATATTTAAAGAATAGTAAACGAGAAAAAACCTGATAATCTTATTTTGTAACTTCTAGTTGGCATCTATGTAGTGTGCTGTTAGTGCCATGTAGCCTTTCTTTTGGGGTCCTGCGGTCCACATATCAGATGTAAGAGCAATCATACTTTCATTCTCTTCCAAACAACGCAATGTACTACCCTTTTTTGTTTCATATAACTTCATGATGTCATTCTTAATGGTAGATCTACACGGCATATTAAACATGGGGTTAAGACCACTTGAAAACTTTCTAAGACCATAATGCTCTACAACAGAAAATGGATAGTCATGCATAACGATCATCTCGGCTAAATCATTCCTAGTCGTTGCAGCATTAAAAGTATAATTACTCAACGAGGATGTATTCACACCCTTAACCATTTGCTCTTGAACTAAAATATGTTGTTTTATGTCCTTTGTACGTTTCCTAGGACATATCTTAGAATGATCTTTCAAGTGGTTCGTCCCATCATTTGGTCTACTAGTCATCTGCTTATTGCAATACTTACATTTGGCCCATCTACGAACACCCTCTACATGAACTATTTCAAAATCCTTCCAAACTTCAGATTTTAATCTTTTGGTCGGTGGTTCAACTTCAATGGTCGTAGTCGACCCTACATGCATGCTTACAGAATCGTTGGTGGTGTTGACAGTCCGACCTTCCGTAAGAGGAGTAGGAGTAGGTGTAGGTGTGCATCCTGTATCACCAACGTTTTCATTTTCTGGAGTCTCAATCTCCATCTAAAACAAAAGAAAAATTAATGCAGGCTTTAATTAGAATTGATATTACCATTAACAAACATCACCAATTAAAATATCACCATTCAGGCATTCACAATTTTGATCTCAGCTCAGAAAGTGAATTGATATTACCATTAACAAACATCCCAAACATTTTTCCAAAAGTAAGTAAGCCATGTGTACTCTTAACATTACAGCTAAAAAACAATGAAACAAAGCATTGGCAATAGGATTTATCTTTTACAAAATCATTTTAGCATAAAATTTGGACTTACCAAAATCCCATGTCAAGATATAGGATTACATTCTCTATCCCAAAAAAGGGTTTTTCGCATTTTGTATTAAGAGTTTTCTCAATGCAATGGGATGTTTGTAATCCGAAAATGAAAATAAAGTACCACATGTTTTAGAACTTGTCTTTTAAGACATTGGTCTATATATTTTTTATAAGATATCATAGATATAGATGATTAGGAAGGAACAAATACATAATATTATCATTCTGGTATTAAATCAATAAAACATATTGTACTAATTAATTATATCACTTAATGTATAATAAATATCAAAGTGAAGAAACTTGTGTCCCTATTCATATGCAGAAAGTAGTTTAAGTTTACCCTAAAATTATCAAAGGGATATATTTTGTTCAACGAATTACAATAAACAAAAGGGAAAAAACGCTAAACAACAATCATTTTACATCAACGAGAAAATTAGTTCCTATTGCAGTTGATTTTTTAAGCCATAAAACAACCCATTTAGCTGCTGATTATTAGCTACAAAACAGCCCCTTTAGCTAGCTGCCGATTTTTTGCCACAAAATAATCCCCTTAACTGCCGATTTCAAGCCTGCACAGTCCGTGAACTCAAGGCTGCACCTGCTGTTGTTTCGTGGACTCAAAACAGAACACAAACAGTCATGAATGGACTTACAGTTGGCAAAACTGCTCTTAGGTGGGTCTGATTCACGAGACAAAGAAAACCAACCATAAATTCTAATCTCCAAAAAGTTTAATCTACAAGGCAACTTTTTGCAGCTATATGAAACATCATGCGTCAAACATGTCCTTATTGAAACTCAATACAAAGAAAAGAGTATATTGATAAGAAGAACAAAAATCATAAAGATCTACAATTCTAAATAGGATCGAAAAGTCAACGAAAATTTATAGCAAGGGTGCTTACATGAAGATCTACATTTCTGGTATGGTTTTGAATTTTACAGTGAAGAACTTTCTTTGATTCAATAAAAGAATTGAGATGTGGTGTAAGAAGATTTTCGAATTTCTTTTACATGAATCATGCATTCACTTTCTGAACAGGGCAATAACCCTTGAATGCTTGAACTTGAATATATTTTGATTAAGCAAACAAGGCACATTAAACACAGAATTCAACACTTGCTAGAAATGGAATGTTCAACAAATAAGGCACATTAAACACAGAATTCAACAAGTGAAAGCACAATTGATGTTTGTTGTGTGTGTTAGCGTGTATGTGTGATATGTAATATATATATATATATATATATATATAGAGAGAGAGAGATTACAGTGAAGGTGGGGGTAGAAGGAGTGAGAAGAGTGGATTCAGTTGTGTTTGTGCCTGAAAACTGTAAAATCCAAACAAAAAACAAAACAGTTGTGGTTATTTCGAGTTTCAAATCATCAAATAAAATCAGCTCTTGAAGAAAACTACTTGAAATTAGGGTTCATAAAAACAAGGGAAAAAGTGAAATTGGGTACCTATAATCAAGGTCGATGTGAGCGGCATGAGCGGCGGTGGGCGGTAGCCAGAACAGATGGTGCTGCGGTGGTGGTCGTGGTCAACGTGAAGTTGGATTTAGGGTTTCGGTGGTGGTGGTCACGACTCACGAACGAATGTGAGAAACTGAGAACCAATTTGGTAGTCTTTACTCTTTAGGGGTTAAAAAATTAATTTGAATAAATATGTCAAATATTTATTTTTTTATTAATATATATACCGGGTCTGGGGCGGGTCGGGGGATGGTCATCCCGGCCCCGGCCCCGATTTTCAACTACCGGGTTTCCCCGGCCCCGGCACCGGTACCCGGTTTGGCGGGGAATCCCCGGCCCCGGTCGGGTCGGGCCAAATTTCCATGCCTAGTAACGATCAACTCATCAATAGCATTCAAAGCCCGGCAGCGGTTACGAAGTGCGCCATAAAGGCACCATTGATGGCCAGCAGAAGCTATAAAAGAGCCTGTGCTGCAACCGAAAAAGGCATCTGGTTTTGATCAGTTTCAATCCACTCTGAATCAACTCCAAGCTTTTCCACTCTACTCCATCTACTTTCTAAGCAATTCTACACCAGAAACGCAGTGATTCGCAAGACATTCGAACGAATATCGCTGAAGCATTTTCGCACGACAGCAGTTCGAACCGCACGACAAGCATACTTTTTCGCACGATTTACGCACGATACACGTCATTTGCACATGACTAAGTTTATATTTACATTTATTTGTAATCTGTTGTACACACATCACTTGTTATAAAATGACTTTCGCCCTTGTTTGGCGACTATAGTGCACCGTCGACTCTCACAAGTCGACCGCGGTTTTTTCCCTCGTTTTGGGGTTTTCCGCGTCACCAAATCTCTTGTCTTATTTACTTTTTCCCGCGATTTGTGTTGCTTGGCCTGAGATACGTTTCTTTAGTTGTTAAAAGTCCACATCAACCTTAAGTTGTACTTTTGTGCGATTTTTGGCATTAACAGTTTGGCGCCATCCGTGGGACCCCATATAGAGAAAATCTCAAGCCAACGCATATATCGCTCTAACGATCTTGCAAAGTTTTTGTTGTTTTCAGGTGAATGGCAAATTACCAAGATCCCATGATTCAATTGCAGTCAGAATTGAATGCGGCTCGAAGTCAGATCCAGACTCTGCACGAGCAGAATCAGAAAGCAGCCGCGGAGATTGCGTCTCTGAGGAACCCGAAGATAGGCAACTCTTCTGGTCCTCAGAATGGAGCAATGGACAACCCCTTTGGACCACAAAATGGTCCACGACCTATGGGTGTACCTATTATAAGGCCCCAATTCCAGGCAGGTCCGGGGCCATTCGCCAATAATTCTGGTCCAGGATCATTCGCTAATAACCCAGGATCTGGGCCATTCATCAACAATTTAGGTCTGAGGCCATTTGTCAACAATCCTCCTCAAGGACAATATCCCCCTCAGTACCTGAGACCGCCACCTTTGCATAATGAAACCACGCCATATTTCGTCCCTCTCAACGGGGACGCCAATGGTTCTTCTTATGGAAACGGTGCGGCGACAGCTACAAATTCTCCACGTAGACTTCTTCATTCAGCTTTCCATTGAGGAATGTTGATTTAACATCCATCTGATAAACCTTGAAGTCTTTGTGTACAGCGTAAGCTAAGAATAGACGAATGGCTTTGAGTCTTGCCACTGAGGGGAATGTTTCGTCGTAATCTATACCTTCCTCTTGTCTGTATCCCTGAGCAATAAGACGAGCCTTGTTGTGGATTACAGTTCCATGTTCATCCAACTTGTTTCGATAGACCCATTTAGTGCCTATCAGTGACTTGTCGGATGGTCTAGGAACGAGCTTCCAAACTTTGTTTCTTTCGAATTCAGTCAGCTCTTCTTGCATAGCGCTGACCCAGTTTGGATCTCTGAGGGCATCATCTGTTTTCTTTGGTTCAATCAGATAAATAAAGTTAACAAATAAACAAATGTTACTGGCACTTCGTCGAGTCTGAACACCAGCGTTTGGATCACCAAGAATTTGATCAATAGGGTGATTTATAGTCCATCGCTGAGCCGGAGCATAAGTCGCTGACTCAATCTAAACTTCTGGAGGAGCTGAAGATGAGGCTTCAGCAACTTCTAGTATATCAGCCAAGAGAGGAAAAGGTTCAGATGTCATTTCATTCACTGATTGCTGAGAAGTAGACGGTATGTCTGAGATGGAAGGTTCAGAAGCAGGCATAATGTTAAGAGGAACAGCTGAGACCCATGAGGATTCAGCTTCACTTGTCTGCATGCTTGGGATGATGGTAGGATCATCATCTTCAGCGGTATAAGTATCAGATGAAGGAGTAGGAGCAGCTTCTGAATCACCAAGATGAGAAAATATCCATTGATTAAGTTCTTCAGTATCAGCAGAAGGTCTAGAGTTCGCTGAACGGGATTCGTCAAACGTGACGTGAATTGTTTCTTCTACAGTTTGTCTTCTTCGATTGAAGACTCTGAAGGCTTTGAAGACCGAAGAGTATCCAAGAAAGATTCCATCATCAGCCTTAGGGTCAAACTTTCCAAGGGCATCTCTGTTGTTCAGTATGAAACACTGACATCCAAAGATGTGAAGAAATCTAATTGAAGGCTTTCTCCCACGGAAAAGTTCATAGGTTGTCTTCTTAAATCTTTTGACAATCAGCGACCTGTTTTGAGTAAAACAAGCAGTGTTGACAACTTCTGCCCAAAACTGAGTAGGTAGATGAGAATTGTTGAGCATTGAACGTGCAGCTTCGATGATAGTTTGATTTCTTCTTTCAGCGACTCCATTTTGTTGTGGTGTTCTCACTAAGGAGAAGTTGTGAGAAATACCCTTTCTTTCAAAGAAGTTATCAAGGGAACTGTTTTTGAATTCAGTCCCATGATCACTCCTAATTGAGCGAACGGTCATGTTGTTCAGGACTTCCATTTTCCTGACAAAAGCGATGAGTTCTTCAGGGGTGTCACTCTTAGAACGGAGAAACATTACCCAAGTATAGCGAAAGAATTCATCAACTATGACCAATGTATATTTCTTTCCAGTGAGGGATTGTTTGTTAACTGGGCCAAACAAATCCATGTGGAGAAGTTGAAGAGGAGATGACACTGAGGAAACTTGTTTAGACTTGAAGCTTACCTTGGTTTGTTTCCCTTTCTCACACGCTGAACATAGAGACTCTTTGGCGTATGAGTGTTGAGATAGACCAGTGACCAACTCTTTTGAAGAAAGAGTATTCAGTGTCTTGAAGTTTAGATGAGAGAGCCTCTTATGCCAAAGCCAGTTGACATCAGATGAGGATTTTGAGAAGAAACAGGAGTTCTCAGTGGTGTAGAGTCCATGTTTATAACATAAACATTTTCCATACGGTATCCGCTGAGAGCGATCTTCTTCTTTTTGTCAGTGACAAAGCAGGATTCCTTAGTGAAAATTACTTTGTTATCCTTGTCACACAGTTGATTAATGCTCAGAAGATTGTGCTTCAGTCCTTCAACATATGCGACTCTTCTGAAGGTTGGTGTACCATTAGAGAGTACACCAAACCCTCGGGTATAGCCTTTTCCGTTTCCACCGAAGGTCACTGAGGGACCTTTCTCTTTCTTGTATTCAGTGAGTAGGTTTTTCTTGCCAGTCATATGTCTAGAGCATCCGCTATCAAGATACCAGATACCCTTCTGAACCTGCAAACAAAGGAAGATTAGTTTGACTTGGGCACCCATTTAACCATTGGCCCACTCTTGTCAGTGGTGTTAAAGGAAGTGGAAGGTTCAGCAATCTTCGCAGCATTTGAAGATTCAGCTTCAGAACTAGTCTTCACTTTGGTTAATTTCTTAACCTCAGTGGTTGGTTTCACCTTAACCTGATTTGCACCAGGATTGGTCTTCTTTGCCTTGGGGGCATTGATCTTCACCTTAGCTAACTTTTCAGCTTTGGTGGTTGTGGGGCACTTACTAGCAATATGATTTGTAAGTCCACAGTGATAACATTTCTTATAGCTAAAAGTAGCTTTAGGACCATTTGCATGCTTAGCTGAGATTTTTAAATGAGCAGGGTCAGCACCAAGTATACCTTTGGCATTGGAAATGGGAGGAACGATCAGTTCTTCAGATTTCTTACCAATTATATCCACTCTAAGTCTAGGAGTAGATCGCTGAACGAATCCAGGGATCTTGTTCTTAGAAGTAGAGGGATAAGTCACTGAAGCTTTATAAGCATTCAACTTAGGTACAAAGGTACCCCTTCTGAGGTTTTTGGTTGAAAACTTTTTCTTTACCTTTACCTTTAGAGATTAAGGTAGGTTTTTCCTCAGGGATGGGAGTTTTGGAAGAGGAACACTGAGATGATGAGGTGTCAGGGACTGAGGATACGAACATTCCAAATTTGAGCATAGAACGATCAGTGGTTGGTTCTAGAGTATCAACTTTAAAACCAAGACCACTCTTATCACTCAGGGGAATCTGAGACCTTAATATCTCAGTGATTGTTGTTGAGGATTTGCACCATCCTTCAACAGTAGCCTTTTCAGCCTTTAGTGCCTCGACAGCATCTTCTCGTTCGATACGAATGAGTTGATTTATACAAACCTGATCTTTTAAATTTTATTCTATTTTAGAGAGCTTTTGAATTTCTAAGTGACAATTCTTAAGCTGTTCAGCAAGATCGATATTTAATTTTTCAGCCTTGGTCTTCCCATTCATGGCATCGTATAAATCAATAGTCAAAAGATCGACGGTCCGACGTCTTTCGATGTCACTAAGAGCTGAAGCTTGAGTATCAGTGAGAGAAGTTGATACCTGAGAGGTGGAAGCAGAAGTAGAGGGAACTTCAGGTTGTTCTTCCTCTTCTTGTATTTTGGTCATGAGGCAGAGGTTGGCCTCATCATCATCTTCAGAGTCAGATGATTCTTCTTCATCAGAGGCAGCCCAGTTAAAGTCAGCCATCAGGCCTTTGCCTTTCTTCTTAAAGCTTTTCAGCTTTGCATACTTCTCTTTCATCCTTTGATACTTGTCATCTCTAGCCTTGGGGTAGAGGATTTCTTGGAGGAGTATGAGGGTTTAAAGACTTTCTTTGACCTGCATTCACTAGCAAAGTGTCCTACTTTTTCACATTTAAAGCAGGTAGCAGTAGCTTTATCAACGGGGGTTGATGATTTTGGCTTGTCAGTGAGTGCAAGAGGTTTGTTTCTTCTGAAGTTACTCTTTCTGGTAAATCTCCTGAAAGAATTAGTTAGGAGGGCCAGAGACTCATCTATTTCTGAAGGATCAGCTTCAGATGACTCATCAGAGTTAGACTCCAACTCAGTGATAGTGACAGAAGATCGCTGAGTAGGCACCAACTCTGAAGAGAGTAAAGCAACAGGTGTGATTTTGGAATCTTTTACAAGATTCTTCTTAAGATGACACGACTGCTCATGATTGAGCATAGTGCCATCAAAGGTAGAGAGGGTCATAAATTTTAGATCCTTTGATAGCTTGAGACATATTGAATAACTGTCCCAGCTTTCAAGAATACATTCTAGAAACTTCGTCAGGATCTCAAAGTTAGAATATTCCTTACCAACGGTTTTTAGGTCAATAACTAAACAGTTAAAACGCTGATGAACTTTAGAGAGAGATTCATTTTTACCACATATGAAGCTTTCGTACTGTTTTACCAGGTTGATCTTTCTTGAGTTCTGGACTTCAGATGTACCATCATATTGAACACAGATTGTGTCCCATATGGCTTTGGAGGTTTTTAGGTTCATGACGGAGCGGTAGACTTCGTCAGGAAGAGCCATAGAGAGGATGGATCTGGCCTTAGTGTCGATGGCCACCTTCTTCTTGTCTTCATCAGTCCATTGGTTTGGAGGCCTGGTAATTTCTCTTTCGGGTAAGGCAGCTCTATTAGCAGTGGCTGGAACAACAGGGTCAAGCATGATAGGGATATAAGGACCATTCTCGATATAGTAAGGCATAGTATGATCTACACCTTTCAAGAATAGCATCATCCTATTTTTCCATTGATTAAAGTTATCTCTGGAAAATCTAAGGGGTTTTGCAAGAGAACCATTATCGATGTAGTTTGTGTTTGTGGAGTTTGCCATTATAGAAAATAGCAAGGAAGAGAAAAGAGATTAGTATAAGCAAGATCTTGTTTATGAGATTAAACAAACTGCTCTGATACCACTTGTTGGTCCTGTAGGGGTTATACAAGTTTGTAGAAGGGGGGTTGAATACAAACACATGATTTTTACTTTTCTAAATTGTTTATTGATATGTATCAAACAATTTACAACTTGTTGCGGAACAAGATTAAGGAATAAACCTAATCTAAACAAGTTAAGAGAATCACTAAGATTTCTTGCACTAGAAATAAGATAGAGAGAAAATAAGAATATTAAAGAGAAATATTCTAACATACAGTTTCAGCAAGGAGAAGGAATGGCCGAAGGTGTTCATGAGATGAACTAGGGTTTCCTTTATATACTGCATGCATTTAATGCACAACAGTATCACTTTACACGTGGCAGCCGCTGGTTGGTTGCATGGTTTGACTTCAGTAGACAAAATAGTAGCCGCATGATGAACAGTGTAGAATCAGAGTTGGTTGTACGATCATAGACAGAAAGGATGTTCGTTCTGACATTTCGTTCGGAGACGAGCAAGGGGATAAGACAAAAGTAACTTGTAGAGGAGGCTTCATGATCAGCGTTCGCTGAATAAATCTTTATCAGCGAGTGATAAAGTTCAGCGTTCGCTGAAGTCTTCTACTTGAAACTTCACGTTCAGTGGACAGGTTTTGGCTTCACTGATATCCGCATCAGTCCATTAGTAGACTTGTCGCTGGTTCTTTGGCTTGATCTTCGAATTCAGCGTAGAACATAGTTGACGTGAAACTTGTCTTCAGGGATCATAAGTAGACAACATATTTTATCAGCGATCATTAGTGAGGCTGAACAGACTCAGGGCTCACTGATGAACAGTGTCGCTAAATATATAACTTAAAGAACGAGAGTTCCTATCAGCGGTACTGAAACAGTCTTAGTACTTATCAACGATAGTGAAACTCTAATACATATTGTCTACTTACAATTTTCACTAAGTGTTTATCTTAGAGTCATTATCAAATTACTGAGGGTTTGGATCAACAACCATCTGCATTCAAAGAAGCATCAGTAGAAACATGGGGAAGATAAAAATCATTATAGAAATTTTCAAACAGTAGATCTAATTCAGATGGTTGTGATTTCGACGTATTGGACGATGAAGGATCTACTGTTGTGTGCTTGGGTTCCGATCTAGAGTGATCAGAAGCCAGCACTCTAGTAAGCACGGGTTCTAAACAGGTATGTTTAGAAGCCAAATCGACCAATTTGTCGAAGGTCACGTTAATACTCTCAAGGACACTCTTAGTCCTTTTGTTGTAGACTCGGTATGCTTTGGAAGATGTTAAATAGGCGATAAAGATCCCTTCATCCGCCTTCGGCTTGAGTTTGCCTAGATCATCATTGTTGTTCAGCACGAAGCACTTGCACTCGAATGCTTGAAAGTAGTTGATATTCGGGGTGCGCTTGTTGATGAGCTCGTATGGCGTCTTGTTGAAGCGCTTGTGGACGATGGACCTATTCTGTGTGTAGCACGCCATTGCTATAGCTTCGGCCCATAAGAACAATGGAAGTTCGTACTGAGTCAGCATGGTGTGTGCCGCTTCCACCAAAGTGCGGTTGCATCGTTCCACCACGCCGTTCTGTTGTGGAGTCCTGGCTGCCGAGAAGTTGTGTGAAATTCCAGCTTATGTGAGAAAATCACCGATGATGCGATTCTTGAACTCGGTTCCGTTATCCGTACGAATCGCGATAACAGTCAGCTGCAAGTTGTTATGAACTCCCTTCAGGTGGTTGACTATGATACCAGGAGTCTCGTCCTTTGATCGTAGGAACTTGACCCAGGTGTATCGTGAGTAGTCGTCCACCATCACCAAGACGTACTTCTTATGGCTAATGCTCTGGACATGCATTGGACCGCATATATCCATGTAGATCAGCTCTAGAGGTCGTGACATGCTAGGAATTGGCTTCGGCTTGTGAGACACCTTCTTCATCTTGCCCATCTCGCATGCGGAGCAGAGATGTTCTTTTGCAAACTTCAGATATGTCATACCCTTGACGGTCCACCCAGCACCAGCTTATTGATATTCTTGAAGTTCAAATGCGAGAGCCGTCGATGCCACAGCCAGTTCTGTTGAGTAGTGGCTTTGGAAAGAAGGCATACTGCTTTGTCGATCTTCACGGCTGCAAGATTGAGGGTGTAGAGGTTCGTCCGTCGAGTACCGGTGAGGATCTCCGTTCCATCGTCATCACGAATACTGCACCGCTTCGCCTTGAATCTGACTTCAAGATTCTTGTCACAGAATTGGCCGATGCTAAAGAGGTTGTGACCAAGGCCTTTGACGTAGGACACACGCTTGATGGTGAGGTTGTCCTGAACTAAGTCGCCATAGCCCATGATCGGGGCCACGTTATCATTGCCAAATCGAACATCACCACAGTACTTCTCCTTGAAGTTGGTGAGTAGCTCCCGTTTACTAGTCATGTGTTTGGAGCATCCGGAGTCTAAAAACCACACATGACCGGGCTGCAAAACAAAAATTAAGGATGTTTAGGTACCCATCTGTAAATGGGTCCTTGTGTGTTAGGTGCAACACCTTTGTTTGAGCCCCGTTTAAATCTAAGTCTTTTCCTAGAAGACTTATGAGAAGCATTGAATTAAAAACATGATATGTACCAAACCAATCAGATGCATTTTTAGTTTCAATCAAGTCATTCAATCCACATATGGAACAACAAACATAATCACGCGAAATTTCAATCAATTGATGAACATTGTCAAGTTTAACTGGAAATTTAAAACCATGTTCAACAGAGTTATTCAACCCAAAACCATGTTTGTTGTTATCTTTCCTAATAATCAAAAAAGAATTAAATGACTTGTTCTTCTCAGGACGCGGCTTAGCCTTCTTCTCTACCCACTCTTTCCGAACTTCTTTCCCCCGACCCGTTCTATCTGAAATTACATTAGAGTTATTGTCAGAGGAGCTTGAGTAAACTGATTGTTTGGAAGAGCTCTTACCGGTTTTAGCACGTTTCTTGGACCGACGTTTAGATTTAGATTTTGAAATGGTCTCATAAACGGTTTTAGAATTAGAACATTCGCCTTTCTCAAAATTAACCGATTTGGGCAGTTTGTCTAAAAATTGAGTGTGACTATCAAGCTTTGAATCAAAATCAATCTTAGAAAATTCATCATCATGACACTCAGAGGAATTCATAAACTCAGAAAACCTTCACGCAGAATCAAGTGGTGTGTCGCCATTAGAGTCGGATGAGGAGTTATCCGCAAAGGGATTATCAAAATCGGGACAAAGGTTCTTTTGAACTGAGTCGGATTGAATCGCCTTACCTTTATCTTTAAAGCTCAAATTTGAATCATTTGTGTCATCAGACACTCCTATAAAAGCTTTACACGAGGAACTATCCGAATAGATCGGAGCGAAGTCAAACGAGGTTGTTTCAGGAGTGACAAGCGTCATTGGAGTATCCACTGGATTTTCCTTAGCCATTCTCAGCGTTAAAGCTTATGTCGCCAAAGCGGACAGTTGAGAAGTCAACTTAGCAATCTCGGTTCGATAACTCTCTCTTTCTGATTCGGGTAATGTCTCGGGTTTGTTCTTTTTGAGCTTATCGATAGATGCTAAAAGTACAGTTCTTTCGGTTTCATAAATGACCTTATCCCTCGCAATCGATTTTTCAAGTTTAAAAATGATGTTTTCCAAAATTAGAGGTGGAATATAACATTTGAACTCTGATTTATCGTTAGAATCTACATCTGGTGTTGCCGTAACGGGAACCGGAGTTTCCACCGTTTTGGCAAGCGAACAGATGCCGAAGTAATCGTTGGAGAGATAAGGAGTTTTGCTTTTTAAATATGACGCATTAAGCGTTTCGTACACGAAAGGTATCTGTGCGTTTATGTTTTTTCTAGGCAGCTCATCTTTCGATTTTGTGTTATTTTCAGAATTAGGATTATCAGTTTTAGGTTTAGCCTCTATTTTTGGTAGAGGAATACCTGTTTTTCGTTTAAAATCCTCTTTCTCCTCATCTTCCGGAGATGGCTTAGTCTACTTGATCTTGTACTCAGGATACTTCTTATCTAGGCCCATGAAATTGAATTCATAAAGAGTGGGAACCTTAGACAATATTTTCTTTAGGTAACACGTATTATCATATCCGAGTCCCCATTGTGGGTTATAATATTTGAACTCCTTTGGTTTGTTCAAGTGGATGGTTTGTTCAGATTGACCAAGTTTGTAAAGTTTGGATTCAAGATCCTTAAGCTTAGTGGTCAACAACTCATTCTCTTTTTGAACATTCTCTTGAATTACAATGCTCTTAGAATACTCCTCCTGAGACTGTTCTAACTTATGTGTATATTTAGATATTTGAGTCTCAAGGATTTCAGCTCTCTTTGAAATGGCCGAGCATTCAGTTTGATAGTTTTCTATCACACATTTGTCCTCAGCCTTTTCAATAGCTAGCTTGCCTATTGTATCGTATTTAATCTTAGCATCGGATACTAGCTTAGAGATTTGGGCATCTTTGGTTTTAACCTTAAGTTTGAAGGAATCTAAGGTACGCACCATTACCTACATCTGATTAATTAAGTCGGCATTGGAAGAACTACATACCTGGCACTCGCTCTTGTCTTTCTTCTTTTCGGAAGAGTCATCGTCAGAATCGGATTCTTCCGGGTTGAGGCCAGTATAACACATATGTGCTTCCTCGTCGTTGTCTTCTTCATCGGTCAGTTGGAGCCAATGATCATCTTCCACCAGCAATGCTTTACCCGCTTCTTTCTGCCTTGATAGAAGCATCTTGTTCTTGTAGTACTCGACATTGCGTGCTACAGGTTTCCGGCAGTCTTTGGCGAAGTGGCCGCGCCTTTCGCAGTTGTAGCATTTTACTGGTTCATCATCAGCTCTATCATCAGATTTTCCTTCAGATCGCTTCCCTTCATCGTTCCTCTTTCTTCCATCATCAGTCTTGCGCTTGCCTTCGTACTCGTCTCTATAATCCCGACGCTTAGTGTTTGTGGAGTATCGCTGGTTGTTGTTGGTTGGCTTCTTGAAGAACTTCTTCCTAGGGTACTCCCGGGACATCAAGGCAACGGATTTCTTGATATTGTCGAGCTCATGATCAGAATCACTTTCAGGTTCTTCCTCTTCGGGTTCAGATCACTTTGCGCTTCCTCTATATACGAACTGCGTTGTGCTTGCTTTTCTTTCTTGTGAGACATGAGGGCAAGAGAATCTTCTTTCATCTTTTCATTAGACTTTGGATCTCCCATCAGCTCACGTACATCATCTTCATCTTGGAGCAACATCTCGTAGAGCTCATGCAGCGGAACACTCTCTAATGATCGGTTGTGGCGGACGTGTAAAACAAATCCCTTCCATTCAGGTTGAAGGGTGTTCATAAACTTGATGTTGCACTCAAGGTTCAACTTGAAGATGTTGTTCTTGTGCAAGTCGTTGAGTAGAGTGCAGAAACGCTCGTAGGTTTCAGTGAGTGATTCCCCTCTTTTGGCTTTAAAAGATTCGTAGCAGGTAAAGCCGTTGGTGATCTTCAGTTGATTACCCTCACGACTGCCTTGCATGATCTTCGCAAGTTGGTGCCACATACCTTTAGATGTGTCCTTGTAATTGTCAATACTGCAGTATATATTGTTGGGAAGATTGTATACTAGATAAGTCTTTACCAGCTTATCTCCATCGGCTTTCCTCTTTTCTTCAACCGTCAGCTTGTCGTATGGTTTGGGCCCCTTATGCGCTGGAGGCCCACCTTCCTGAGCTGGAACATCCATCAGAGGTGGAATACTCGGTTCTTCCGTCAGTAATCGGAGAATCTCATCATATAACGGCTTTGTCTCGATGAAGCACATAAAACGATCCCTCCAGACATTATACTCCCCGCGATACAAGATCGGAGGCTTGAGTTCAGATCCGATAGCTAATGCGCCTTGAGCATTCATTGTGAGAACTTGTGTGATCGTAAGAAGAGTGGTATGATTCAAAGGTAATGAGTGATCTAACGCACAACTAACGCAAAATCCTAAGAGAGTGGAAACCTATTTCTATAAGTGTAACGACCCCGATATCCCAATATGCAAATAACATATATTCATACCATAATATCATCAAAAGATACATTATATATTTATAACACATTCGGTCCCAAGGTCTAGGTAACATAAAATAAACGAGTATAAATTTTTTGCGGAATACAATACATGTTGATCAATAACAAAGTCATGGGATCAAAACATAGTTATGTCATCAACACAAAAGTCTTCACAAAAGATATCCACGGCATAAACTCTTCACTTGCCCTTACCTGAACCACCACCTGGAATACATATTTTTAAAATAGAAAATGAGGGTTAGACCTAATGGTCTAGTGAGAAAATCCCTGCTAGTTGAAACCTGCCAAGAATCCATTTATATAAAACCCTTATATATACAAGTACACATATATTATACGTAATTAAATACCAATCAAGACTTGCGTTCCGAAATCCACTCATTCCCCCTTATTCCTCCACAATTGGCCAAACTAGTGGTTGCAAGCCAACTAGTCAATTTACTCTGCTGTACAACATCTATAGTAAACACGCCTGTCCGCTTACCGGAACCCGGCAACACACCGGTCCACCCTCGGATCCCGGCCCCGTATTCTCGCAGAATACACATATAATTACGGTATACCATCATGTATATAAACATTTCAATAACACACATAATCACATTGGGTATCACACTCTTAATCCATACATACATATATTATACGTATTCCAGTTGAAAAACGTTTTAAAATAAAACTCACCTGAAACGTATATCCCAAAGCTTTTCCAAGTTAGTATCACGTATTTCCACTCTTCACCGAATCTGAAATCATATAAAATACCACATATCTCTTTTAAAAACTAAACTTACAAAATTCACATCTGGAGTCGCAACCCACTAAAAATCGCTATGAACAGTACCCAAATCGCAACTCCTTATTGCGATTCCACCCTGGAGTCGCAACCCTCTATTGCGATTCCACCCTGGAATCGCAACCCACTACTGCGATTCCACTCTAAGTCGCAATTCACTATTGCGATCCCAAACCCAAGTCGCAACCAACTACTGCGATTCCATCCCAAATCGCAAACGACCACTGCGACGTCATACCCGAGTCGCAACCAACTATTGCGACTCCGATGAATGTCGCAGTCGTTCATTGCGACTTCGATGAATCTCAGACTACTGCGACTTCGATGAATCTCAGCCTACTGCTCATTCTAAAACCCAGATTTTGCAGTTTTACTCTATGTATGCTACTGAAAACTTGCAGATATGTTCAAGACTATTATACATGTCCTATCCTTAAGCTTAGATTTCCCAAAACACCCATTAATAACCAAAACCCACCAAGAACTTAACTAGTATTCAAGAACACTCCTAAGGAATTAAAACATAACAAATGTAGGGATTCCTTACCTTGAATTTCTGCAACCAAGCTTCTTAATCCTTTCCTTCTTCTTTCCTTCAACCTCTCTCTCGATCTCTCTCTCTCTCTCTTTCCACAAAGATAAACACACACACACACTTGATGTTTTCAAAATAGCTAAGAAGAAGGAGATACCACTCCTTGTATCCAAAAAAGGACGGTATGGAGGGAGCACCTCCATACCCCTTCCCCAACCACTCCCTAACCCATACTTTCCTTTCTTTTTTTCTTTCTTCTTTTTCTTTTCTTTTCTTTTTTCTAATAAGAGAATGACCAAAGTAACCCTCTAGCTTTCCTAAAATATCAAAGACTAACCCTTAACTTATTTTTCCATAACTAACCAAAATAAAACTTATATAAATAAACTTCCGAATTCTAAGATACTAAAATACTACTGGTCAATTAATAATTAAAATACCTGGTTATTACAACATCTCCCCCTTAAAAGAATTCCGTCCCGGAATTCAGTTTAAGAGAACAGATGAGGGTATTTGGCTCTCATCCCCGACTCCGATTCCCATGTCGCATCCTGACCTCTATGATGTTTCCACTGAACTTTTACTTGCCTGATCTCTTTGTTCCGCAATACTTTAACTTTGTGATCAACTATGGCTTCCGGTTCCTCCACGTAGTTCAACCTTTCATCAACATGAATATCTGGTAGAGAGACAGCCTGACCTGGCGTAACCAAACATTTCCGAAAGTTCGATACATGAAACGCGTTGTGGATACGGCTTAACTCTATCGGTAGATCCAATCGGTAAGCTACTTCCCCAATCCTTTCTGTAATTGCAAACGGTCCAATATACCTCGGGCTAAGTTTACCTTGCCTTCCAAATCTAATGACTCCTTTCCATGGCGAGACTTTCAACATCACGAAATCCCCAACCTGAAACTCTAACGGTTTCCGGCGTCGATCTGCGTAGCTTTTCTGTCTGTCTTGTGCCACTTTCAAACGTTCTCGGATCTGAGTAACCTTATCCGCGGTTAGCTGAACTATTTCTGGTCCCGCTAATTGTTTCTCTCCCACTTCATTCCAACACAGAGGCGTTCGACATTTTCTACCATACAATACTTCAAACGGTGCCGCTTGAATGCTGGAATGATAACTGTTGTTGTAGGAAAATTCGATCAACGGTAGATGCTTATCCCACGATCCCCCAAAATCAACTATACAAGCCCGGAGCATATCTTCTAGAGTCTGGATTGTTCTTTCACTCTGACCGTCGGTTTGAGGATGATATGCTGTACTTAACTTTACTTGCGTCCCCATCTCCCTTTGAAAGCTTCTCCAAAATCTCGAAGTAAAACGACTATCCCGATCAGAAATAATCGAGATTGGAACCCCATGTCGAGTTACTATTTCATCAATATATAATTTGGCTAGGCGTTCCATTGAATCAGTTTCCTTTATCGGCAAGAAATGAGCAGACTTCGTCAACCTGTCGACAATTACCCAAATAGAATCAAATCCCTTCGAAGTCCTTGGTAGCTTAGTGATGAAGTCCGTAGTAATCTGCTCCCATTTCCACATCGGTATTTCCAATCGCTGCAACTGACCAAACGGCCTTTTATGTTCAATCTTTACCTTCTTGTACGTATTACAATCTTCCACATACTTAGCAACACTTCTCTTAATCCCTGGCCACCAATAAAATTGTTTCAAATCTCTATACATCTTATTCGTACCCGGATGAATAGAGAAACGAGATTTATGAGCTTCATGCAGTACACGATCGCGTAACTCACCCAAACGAGGCACCCAAATTCTGCTCCCCAAACACAGCAACCCGCGATCATCTTTTTCTAGCAATTCTGAAAACCCCACTAATCGTTCTGACTTCAGATGTTCTTCTTGAAACGCTTCTATTTGACACTTTTGCAATTCTTCAAAGATGCTCGGTAGAAGTTCAGCCCTCAACGAAATAACCCTTATTGTTCCACTCCTTTCCTGACGACTCAAAGCATCGGCCACCACATTAGCCTTTCCCGGATGATAGAGAATCTCACAATCGTAATCATTCACTAATTCCAGCCATCTCCTTTGTCTCATATTCAATTCCTTCTGGTCGAAAAGATGTTGGAGACTCTTGTGATCAGTAAAAATCAGACATTTGGTACCATAAAGATAATGTCTCCAAATCTTCAACGCGAATACCATTGCTGCCAATTCCATATCGTGTGTAGGGTATTGCCGTTCATGATCTTTCAACTGACGAGAAGCATACGCAATCACCTTCCCACGCTGCATAAGTACACATCCTAATCCTAGTTTAGAAGCATCACTGTAGACAACAAAATCTTCTGAACCTTCCGGCAATGCTAAAATCGGCGCGCTGCAGAGTCTCTCCTTCAGTATCCTGAATGCTCCATCCTGTTCTGCTTTCCATTCAAACTTCAGATTCTTTCGAGTCAACTTAGTGAGAGGTGTAGCAATACGAGAGAAGTCCTTTATAAACATTCGGTAGTACCCAGCTAAACCCAGAAAACTACGTACTTCAGTTGGCGTCTTCGGCGGTTCCCATCTTTCAATTGCTTCCACTTTCGTCGGATCTACTTGAATGCCTTTCTCTGAAACAACATGCCCCAAGAACTGAACTTCCCGCAACCAGAACTCACACTTTGAGAATTTAGCGTATAACTTTTCCCCCTTCAGTAACTCCAAAATCAAACGAAGATGTTGCGCGTGATCCTCTTTGGATCGGGAATAGATAAGTATATCATCGATAAATACAATTACAAATTTATCGAGATAAGGCTTACATACCCGATTCATCAGATCCATAAAAGCGGCCGGAGCGTTTGTCAATCCAAATGGCATTACTAAGAACTCGTAGTGACCGTACCTCGTACGAAAAGCAGTCTTTAAAACATCTTCTTCTTTAACCTTTAACTGATGGTAGCCAGACCTGAGATCGATCTTGGAGAAATAGCAAGCTCCAACTAACTGATCGAAGAGATCATCAATTCTAGGAAGCGGATACTTGTTCTTGATCGTGCGCTTATTTAGTTCCCGGTAGTCGATACACATTCTCATTGAGCTGTCTTTCTTCTTTACAAACAACACTGGTGCACCCCACGGCGAAGAGCTAGGTCTGATGAAGCCTTTATCGGATAGGTCTTGCAGTTGCGTCATCATCTCTTTCATCTCTGGAGGAGCAAGTCGGTACGGTGCACGAGCAATAGGAGTGGCTCCAGGTATCAGGTCTATGCCAAACTCTACTTGCCTATCAGGAGGGAGACTATTCAAGTCCTCAGGGAAAACCTCGGGAAACTCACTAACAATAGGAATATCTTCCAACCTATTCCTTTCAGGCCTACTATCTATCACATAGGCTAAGTAGCTCGGGCAACCCTTGTTGACACACTTACGGGCTTCTATCATAGAAATAAGACAAGACTGATGATTGCTACGATCACCATAAATCACCACTGCTCTCTTATCAGGTAAAACAATATTAATTATCTTCTTATCACAAACTATGCTAGCCTGATTCTTAGCTAACCAATCCATTCCTACCACCACGTCAAATTCGATCAAGGCTATAGGAAACAATCGTATTGGTACACCGTAACCCTCTATATCAATCACACAGTCATCAAATACTTCTTTTACCGACACCTGATTATCATTCGCAGTGTCTACCAGCAAAGCATGTTTTAACATTTTGGGCTCTAAATGCATGTGAACAGCAAACGAAGGCGACACAAAGGATCGATTTGCACCAGAATCAAATAACACCTTAGCACGTGTAGAATTTATGAAAAATGTACCTGTAACCACATCCGGAGTTTCCTCCGCTTCTTTAGCGGTCATTTGGAACGTACGACCCCTGGCTTTTGGCGGTTCTATTCTTGGAATCGCGGGGCTGGCAATTGCTGGTTTCCCTGATAATCCACCCTGTTGTATTCTTCTTTGCGGACAATGTGACTGAAGATGATCCGGAGAATTACATGTGTAGCAAAACCGTGTAACGCGACAATCTTTAGCAACATGCCCGGTCTTCCCACACCTATAGCAATCCCGCGATTCACTCTGACAGTTTCCTTGATGAACACGGTGGCACTTCGGACAAGGTCTTTCCATCGGTCGGAAAGGTGCACGGTTATCGAACTTCTGAGATCTGGGCTTTTTCGGATCGTGAGGTGGTCCTTCCCATTTCCTTTTCCCCATACTCCTATCACTGGCATCTCTCCTGTCATCTCGTTCCACATTTTCTGCAGCGTCCACTGCGGCTGTAAAGGTATCTGGCCCTGTTGCAGTAACTAATCTTCTACCCTCCGAATTGAGCCCATAGATGTATCTGTCCATCTTCAATCTCTCTGTAGCAACATAATATCCCGCAAAACGAGATTTCTCTAAGAACCTAGCGGTATAGTCTCTAACTGACAAACTCCCTTGTTGCAGACTCATAAATTCCTCTTCCAGTTGTCTGACAGCTGCTTGTGGACAGAAGTGTTGTGTGAAAACTAAAACAAATTCTTCCCAAGGGTAAGTAGAATATATTTCTGCTCCTTCGGATTCCATACGAGCCTCCCACCAATACAAGGCATCACCCTTCAGCATTGCTGATCCATACAGTACTCTATCCTCTTCCGCACACTTAGTTGTCTTGAATATAGCTTCAATTTCCTTCAGCCACTTCATTGCTTTCCCTGGATCCCGGTCTCCTGAATACGTAGGGGGTCTGCAACCGAGAAACATCTTATAATCACACTTTTTCGTTACTGGTAAGACGGTAGGGGTGATTGGTATTCCGACTTCTTGTTCCGCACCTGGTGGATCAGCTTCACTGTGTTGACTTCGTTCAATCATTGCTTGTATACTAGCCTGCAACCTTCCCATTTCAGCAGCCAGGTCTTCTCGCGTAACGAACTCTGTACTTTGAGTTCTTCCCCCGGTTCGGCCCCCTGTTCCCCTCCCAGTTCTACCTCCAGTCCTGCCTCCAGTTCGGCCTCTACCACGATTTCCCCCTCCTCTCCCTGTTCCTATGGGTGGGTTTTCTTCATCCGGATTCTCTCCTCCCCTCCGAATTCTCTGTCTAGTGCCACTCGCCATTCTGTAGATTCGAACAAGGTTAATATACACATAAGCATATACCCCATATAACAAGGTATTCCAGTTCAAACATGCACCTGTAAAAACATAATTACACTGGCCAAGTGTAACTCGAAATTACCTTACATGATGTTCTTTCTACCTTTTTATACTTAGCAATCCCCAGGTTCTATCATAATAGGGACATCCTACTTCACATGCAGTTTAAGTCTAGGTACGAATATTTATACCTAAATCCCTTAAACTATGGCTCTGATACCAACTGTAACGACCCCGATATCCCAATATGCAAATAACATATATTCATACCATAATATCATCAAAAGATACATTATATATTTATAACACATTCGGTCCCAAGGTCTAGGTAACATAAAATAAACGAGTATAAATTTTTTGCGGAATACAATACATGTTGATCAATAACAAAGTCATGGGATCAAAACATAGTTATGTCATCAACACAAAAGTCTTCACAAAAGATATCCACGGCATAAACTCTTCACTTGCCCTTACCTGAACCACCACCTGGAATACATATTTTTAAAATAGAAAATGAGGGTTAGACCTAATGGTCTAGTGAGAAAATCCCTGCTAGTTGAAACCTGCCAAGAATCCATTTATATAAAACCCTTATATATACAAGTACACATATATTATACGTAATTAAATACCAACCAAGACTTGCGTTCCGAAATCCACTCATTCCCCCTTATTCCTCCACAATTGGCCAAACTAGTGGTTGCAAGCCAACTAGTTAATTTACTCTGTTGTACAACATCTACAGTAAACACGCCTGTCCGCTTACCGGAACCCGGCAACACACCGGTCCGCCCTCGGATCCCGGCCCCGTATTCTCGCAGAATACACATATAATTACGGTATACCATCTGTTAGATCTAGAGTTTTGTCAAAAACACAACTGTTAAGATCTAATCTGAAGAATCAGAGTTCTGAGTAAGAAGACTCAGAAGTTCTGATCAGAGAATAATGAAAAGATTACAAGTATGGAAGTTGCTCAGAAGACTCAGAAGTTCTGAGTGAGAAATCTCAAAAAGATTCTAAGTGTTGGATTCTGACTAGAAGGTTCAGAGTTCTGAGTAGGAGACTCAGAACTTCTGACTATGAAGACAAATGTTCTGAAGCGCTTATTCAGAAGTATGTTCAGAAGTTCTGAACAACATGTTCAGAACTTATGACTTGGATATTCTGTTACATTCAGGACACGTGTAATTGTTCTATTAGTCTGTTTCTTATATGTACTGTAGCTTTAGCTATTCTCTACAGTATATATAGGAGTTAGCAACTGTAGCTAACTGAATCTTTGGCTAATCTTTAAAGAATCTTTGATATAATCTTTGGTGAATCCATTTAGAGAAATTCATTGTAATATCTTGTAATTCACAGATTGTTAATAAATCATATGACCAGTTGCTGTGAATACGATCTTAATTGTTCATATTTGATTGTAAGAGTGTATCCTGAAACTTTCAATTGGTATCAGAGCCAATCAACAAACAAATTCGTCCAAGAGTGTGTTTGATCGCTAAAGTTTTGAAAATCAAGGGGGAGAAAAGCTAAAGATTTTGAAGATGATTTTGCTTTCCAAAACTTTAGGGGGAGAAAAGCTAAAGATAAGATTTGTCATTTCAAGGGGGAGCAAAGAAAAAGCAAATATGTAACAGAAATCAATTTGGAAATCGTTGCTGCTGCTGATTAAAGACTGACCAGAAGTTGTTAACTCAGATTATTCAGAATTCTGAGCAAAAGTTGTCAAAGCATTCAGAAGAGCTCCTTCTGAAGATTGTTCCTGCTCTAAGAATCTGATGATGAAAAGTACAAGTGTGTTTGACAAAAAGGGGGAGATTGTTAGATCTAGAGTTTTGTCAAAAACACAACTGTTAAGATCTAATCTGAAGAATCAGAGTTCTGAGTAAGAAGACTCAGAAGTTCTGATCAGAGAATAATGAAAAGATTACAAGTATGGAAGTTGCTCAGAAGACTCAGAAGTTCTGAGTGAGAAATCTCAAAAAGATTCTAAGTGTTGGATTCTGACTAGAAGGTTCAGAGTTCTGAGTAGGAGACTCAGAACTTCTGACTATGAAGACAAATGTTCTGAAGCGCTTATTCAGAAGTATGTTCAGAAGTTCTGAACAACATGTTCAGAACTTATGACTTGGATATTCTGTTACATTCAGGACACGTGTAATTGTTCTATTAGTCTGTTTCTTATATGTACTGTAGCTTTAGCTATTCTCTACAGTATATATAGGAGTTAGCAACTGTAGCTAACTGAATCTTTGGCTAATCTTTAAAGAATCTTTGATATAATCTTTGGTGAATCCATTTAGAGAAATTCATTGTAATATCTTGTAATTCACAGATTGTTAATAAATCATATGACCAGTTGCTGTGAATACGATCTTAATTGTTCATATTTGATTGTAAGAGTGTATCCTGAAACTTTCACCATCATGTATATAAACATTTCAATAACACACATAATCACATTGGGTATCACACTCTTAATCCATACATACATATATTATACGTATTCCAGTTGAAAAACGTTTTAAAATAAAACTCACCTAAAACGTATATCCCAAAGCTTTTCCAAGTTAGTATCACGTATTTCCACTCTTCACAGAATCTGAAATCATATAAAATACCACATTTCTCTTTTAAAAACTAAACTTACAAAATTCACATCTGGAGTCGCAACCCACTAAAAATCGCTATGAACAGTACCCAAATCGCAACCCCTTATTGCGATTCCACCCTGGAGTCGCAACCCTCTATTGCGATTCCACCCTGGAATCGCAACCCACTACTGCGATTCCACTCTAAGTCGCAATTCACTATTGCGATCCCAAACCCAAGTCGCAACCAACTACTGCGATTCCATCCCAAATCGCAAACGACCACTGCGACTTCATACCCGAGTCGCAACCAACTATTGCGACTCCGATGAATGTCGCAGTCATTCATTGCGACTTCGATGAATCTCAGACTACTGCGACTTCGATGAATCTCAGCCTACTGCTCATTCTAAAACCCAGATTTTGCAGTTTTACTCTATGTATGCTACTGAAAACTTGCAGATATGTTCAAGACTATTATACATGTCCTATCCTTAAGCTTAGATTTCCCAAAACACCCATTAATAACCAAAACCCACCAAGAACTTAACTAGTATTCAAGAACACTCCTAAGGAATTAAAACATAACAAATGTAGGGATTGCTTACCTTGAATTTCTGCAACCAAGCTTCTTAATCCTTTCCTTCTTCTTTCCTTCAACCTCTCTCTCTCTCTCTCTCTCTCTCTCTCTCTTTCCACAAAGATAAACACACACACACTTGATGTTTTCAAAATAGCTAAGAAGAAGGAGATACCACTCCTTGTATCCAAAAAAGGACGGTATGGAGGGAGCACCTCCATACCCCTTCCCCAACCACTCCCTAACCCATACTTTCCTTTCTTTTTTTCTTTCTTCTTTTTCTTTTCTTTTCTTTTTTCTAATAAGAGAATGACCAAAGTAACCCTCTAGCTTTCCTAAAATATCAAAGACTAACCCTTAACTTATTTTTCCATAACTAACCAAAATAAAACTTATATAAATAAACTTCCGAATTCTAAGATACTAAAATACTACTGGTCAATTAATAATTAAAATACCTGGTTATTACAATAAGGGATCAGGAATAAATAGAAAGGAACACTGGAAAAATAGAAACAAACAGAAACTGAAAAAAAAATAAGTGTGCAGATGGGAAGATCCGGAATGTAGGATCCGGAATAGAGGATCCGGAACTCAGGGATCCAGAACAAGGGATTCGGAAATCAAGGATCCAGAATTCAAGGATCCGGAATCAGCAACAAGGATCCGAAATCAAGGATCCGAATTTAGGAATTGGAATTGAAAACAATACCAGAAGTGTAGAATCCGGAACTTGTGATCTGGTACTATGTGGGAACCGGAACCAGAATTAAGAGTCTGGGGCCAACTTTAGATCCGAAATTCAACCAGTACCGGAACTCAAGAACAGTCTCGTATTCAAACAAGGTTCCGGATTCAAGAACTGGAACATGAAAACTTACATGGAAATCGATTTTCTGCACCCTTTTGACTTGGAAAATTCTGCAATCACTTTAGAACCAAAACAAGCAAGTAGGGAATGCAAAAACAACTGACCAAATCGATTAATTAAGCACTTTTGAAGCAAAAATTGAGTTTTTTTTTATCAAGAACAGAGAGTATGAAACCCAGAAACCAAAAAACTCAAAATTGATGATTTTATGCTTAACCAAAACAACTCAAAACTTGATATGATTTCAGAAACACAACAAAGATGATTTTTCAAGCCTCAATTTCAAGTTTTTACACTTAAATCAAAGCAAAGAAATTTTTTTCCAATGAAACAGTCGACTAAACTTTGAATGATCAGAATAAGAATATTACCTTTGAACCAATCATATTTATGCTCTGATACCAATTGTGGATCCCAGATTAGCAATTCAATCACAATGAATCAACACAATATAGTATAATCAGTCATAAATCTCACTTGTCATTCATGAACAGAAAGGGTTTTAGGCTGTAGCCGTACAATGTAATCTGTGAAAGCTAATATGATCATTAACCCTAAAACTAGGATTAAGCAAACTATTTATACCCAAAGGTATTTACAAGAAATGTCAATATTAGTCTCTATACTTCTATTCCACTAACATGAGACCTAACAGATTGGATGTTTGGTAAAAGGGTGTATTCTTGGAGTTGTATAATCGTTGGGTCGGGGACGACCGCCTATTTTAGGGTCTATTAGTGCTCGCTAGGGTCAAATGTCAATTCAGCGACGGGACGGTTGGATTTGAAGATTTTGTTGGTTTTGGTGGTAATCAAACCTCGGGTTGGTTGGGGAAGAAACTTTAAAGCGTGGTAGATCTGGGCTGATTGGAAGTCGAGATCGGACGATGAGGAAGTATGGATCACCTAAGTTTGGGATACGACCGAAGTCATTCAGTTAGAGGATACCTTAGAAAATTAAGGGTTCACTCGGGCATAAGCGTAGTGGGTCTAAATGGACATTGATTGTGAGTATCGACATGAAGTTGTCATAGCAGTTCTGGCAAGAAGGGATTCGAAATTTAGTTGGAAACTGAGGCAACATGGAAAGTGTTGAGTTTGATAACCCTTAGGTGTTTGGGAGCTAGATTTCGAGGACGAAATCATCCTAAGGTTGGGAGGATTGTAACACCCATAATTTTCGAATAAGTACAATTTTCGAATCAGTGTCGATCTTCTAAGATAAATATGAAAAATAGGATTTTGGATTAAATCCTAGATTTTATGGTCTTGTTGGATGGGGAATTCGAATACGAGTCCAACGGTTCTTTCCGGAGCGAAAACGGAGCTAAAACGAAGAAGTTATGGCCAAAATAGTGTTTGAGAAGAAATCGGGCGACCAGTGTCTCACACGCGTTGTGGCGTTAGTATACCCGCGCGGAGAACCGCGCAGAGCACCTGATCAGCATAAAATGCGCTTTTCAACCCCCAAACTTCATTTCATCATATCTCTCTCATTTCAACTCCGATTTTTGTTATTCAAATTGCTATGGTTTCATTTTTGAGAGATCTTCAAGGATCTAGAAAGAGTATTGAAGTTTATTGGAAGATCCAAGAGTATTTGGTGGTGGTTGAGGTAAGCTTCTCTCTTTTCTCCATCTAAGAAGTTAGGGTTTTGGTATTTTTAGTGGTTTTGGACGTTTTATGTTGGGGGAAACGTATATAAGTGTTTCAGGATTATTATTTATGGTTGGAAACTTATGGATCTAGGTTTTTGGAAGATTTGGGCTTGAAGATTCGTGTTTCTTCAAAACAGCTTACGTTTGGGGAAAAATCTAGATTTAGCCTAAATGGAGTTCAAGTTGATTTGTGAAAACGTTGTACATGCCAAAATGTCATTTTTAAAGTGATTATTTGTTTACATGAAAATTATTCTTGTGGAGCTATTTGGTGGGTTTTGATTATGAAAGTGTTTAACTTTATAAAATCTTATAAAACACCCACTTTTGGGATTTTGGACACTTTGTTAAGTAAATCATGATTGAAGGTTCTTATTTAACTTATTTTCCCAAATGGAGGTTGTTGGGTAAAAACGTACTTTTAGTGTCATCTTGATTATGCACAAACCGTAATACGGTACGTTTTGGAAAATACAAATGTGTGAGTTGCTAGAGTTTGGTCAATCTCGACTTTATGGACATTTGTGAATTGTAAATCTTTTAGATTCGGGCCGAGGGCCAATTGTGTTTATGAGTCAAAGATTTGAGTAAAGATAAGTTTTGGTTTATATAACCGTATGGGCTCGTGTAGTTAGCCAAACGTTGTTTTGTTTTTTTTAGCTTGACTCATACTCAAATGAGTCTCGGGCCTTTTGCCCAGTTTAAATAGCTCGAGATGGAGCTTTGGTTGTGTACGCATTTACTTGCATCTTATTTGGAGGTTACATGTTTTGAATGCCTTAGTTCATTCGTTTTGAGTCATGTAACGTTTTAGACTATATTGCATTGGATCCATAGGCATGTAAGTCAGTCATACTTAATAGTGATGAGTCTTGATATTCTTCCTTTGGGGCTTATGCCGAACTAGATTTGTTGAGGTCTCGTTCTTTTTGTGGAGAGGAACTGTTATGGGCTGTACTCCGGGATTATGAGTTTTTTTGGTGTCTATCTCTTTGTGCACGAGGAGTAGGCAATAGCGGACATTGAAGTCCTTGAGGTGTAACTCGTATAAATTGGATAGGCAATATGGTCCCATAAGTCCTTGAGGTGTAACTCGACGGAGTAGGCAATAAAGGCATGTATATGGTTTGAGGTTGTGATGTCTTTATGGCATGGGAACTAAAATCGGGGCTTGAGGTGTAATCCAATAACATCATACGTGACCTAACTTTGTGTGTCTGTCACGTTCGATGGAACCGGGTCTCCTCCGTCACCGAAAGGTGTTGTTTTGGGGTATTTACTTTTATCCATATTTTCGGTGACATGTCTTACTTATGTGAATTGTTTTCCATGGTTTATTGGTGGGGTACTATGCCTCATCCTTATTGGTTGTCTTGTATATTGGAGTTTTATTCACGTTTATATTACTTGGGATATTTAACGTCAAATCATATTTTGAGTAAGTTGTGGAGTAAGTTTATTTTTGGAAAATGTTTCATATGAGAGCTTCCGGCTCAAGATTTGTGTGTGTTGGGAAAATGAGTTGTTTACATAAGTGTTATAAATTCTTTTGGGAAAATTATGTTTTCAACTTACATTATAACACCCTAAAAATCAGGGCAGTTTAAACCTTAAAATTTAACAGAGTAAATCATAATTTCATCCAAACTTTTATACATAAGCGAAGAATTAACTATGAGGGTCCATATACACATTTTGAATAATCAAAACAACCTATCAATCTAACCCTGATAACTATGATTAGATTAAATTGATTGTCTAAGTTATTCATCAAAAGCATCCTCGTATAAGCTAATTTCTCCACTTAGCACCAAAAGTCGAATACCAAAACACTCGTCCCTCTTCCCGCTACTTCCCCGAGCTCGTATCTGGTAAGAAATTTTAATTTGAAACGATTAGGTTTACGCCTAGTGAGAACATCCATTTTCAAATTAAAACTTTAGCAGCTTTGGAAACTCAAGTAATCAAAGCATATAAACAAACCTGATTTGCAACCATTCTTACCGTACACATACTCATCTTGCGATGACGGGAACATACCCGATCCCATGAGCATGACTAACATTCAGAAAGTCATATCATCACATTCAAGAGCCTACTACGAATCATTACAGATTCTAGATCATCGCTCATGTTCAAGAAATTACAATTTACTTTATGCCTATTTCTTGGAGTGGAAGTAGAGATTACAATTTACTTTTTGTCTATCTCTTACCTTCCTATAGAAATCAGGAATTACAATTTACTTTATTCCTATTCCAAGATTTCTACTCACAATACGAAATGGGAATTACAATTTACTTTATGCCTATTCAATATTTCACGTCACACTATGAAATAGGAATTACAATTTACTTTATGCCTATTCCTCATTTCACATCACCTTTATGAAATGGGAATTATAATTTACTTTATGCCTATTCCACATTTCAGGTCAACGGGAATTACAAATTAATTTATGCCTATTCCACGTTACAATTACTACCAGTGCCTATGGATCCATTACACGTACTATACACAAGCATAGTATCAAACTAAATCAAACCTTCTAGCATAACACACTAACATCCAACTGTAGGTATGTTCAAGCTACTAGGATTGTATTTCAATTTATCAACCATACCCTGCCCAAAAGTTATCAAAAACTCCAAGTCACCGAAAACTCAAAAGTATCCGGAACATCAAAAGTGACCGGACAACAGAAGTTTCCGGACACCAAAACTATCCGGATGTCACCACTTACCGAACAATAATTTACCGGATACTAGACCTGTCCGGGTGTTTACCGGAAACATATTCAATCCGGATGACATTCGGAAACCAACGTAATCCGGATACCATCCGGTATCTATTTCATTAGGAAACTTAGATACTTACCGGATATTTTCACTACCGGACACCTCTGATAGGGAATTACCAGACACCACTGATAAGGAACTACCGGACACTTATCAATTTGTCTGGTAACTTCGACCTGCACACTAAAATTTCCATCCAGACCCATGTTTGTTCCATCCAGCTTATTTTAAACACATCATACTAGCATCTTAATGCTTAATTTGACAGAAATCATGGATTTAAACAAAAAAAGAGGTTGAACTCACCTGGTTCTTGAAACAGTCCAGACTTGATTTTTCCGCTCAACTTCAATCCTATTCAACAAATTAGAAATCAACCTTCCAAATCAAAATATCAACATGAATCGATTTCAGGTTGGATTAAGGAAATCATAAGAACTCACCCAACAATTTCAATTTTTGATTCTTCTTCTTTCTTTCTTCTCTGATAAAGCAACCGACTTCAATTTTAGAATTGAGATATTTCTCAATTCTTAGCCGACCTTCAGTTTTATACAAGGTTAACTATTCCAAAATGACCAAACACACCCTCAAGTTCCAATTTTTCATAACTACCTAAACTTTGGTCATTTGGAATTTCAACCCTTTGAGTTCTATAATTGCAAAGTAGCCCAAATCTTAAGCTAAATTACAATTAGACTCCATTCATATTAAATATAATCTAATGGAAATTCGAGGTGTTACATACATCCTCCTCGTTTATTGATTTACACAATCATGATAAAACTCTTGAACTCATTAGGCGTTAGCCTAACCTTTTTATTTGTCGGCATGTGCAACAAGTTCAGGTTGGGATTAATTCTAGTGACACTATGAAGAGATGGGTGCTAGTAGTGTGCTCATGGAGTGAAGTTCTTAGTTAAGTCTTCCGCATTTATTATGGAAATAGCAGCTTGTATTTGTGTTAAGTAATACCCGTCTTTATTTGGTCTTACTGTGAGACTTAGATTATGAATAATGTTGGAGTTGTGACGTTTTAAATTTTGAGGTGATTTCATGGATGGTTCGTAGTAAGAATTTCATCTCCTTTTGTCTTTTAAATCGAAGTTTTTATTTAGTTGCTTTTTAAATTTTGAGGGTGTTACATGCAACCCAAAACAAAACAGGAAGACATATATAAAATCATTAAACAAGTTAGAAATAAACATCACATAGAGATAAAATAATAAGTCAGTTAGGTGCTGTTCGGTTCGTTTTCTATTAAGACATGTATGGATATAGATGTCTGAGTGGATATGGTTGTCTGAGAGTTAACAAATAAATTGGTGTTCGGTTATTGTGCTAAATAAACTGTCTGAATGTCAGAAATGACTATTTTAACCCCGTCTTTATTTTTATTTGAATAAAACAACAATTTGGTAAAAATACTGAATAAATAACTTATAATTATTTAAAAAATACCATAAGATAATATATGATTTTAGATAATATCATAAGAGATTTTAGATAATATTATGAGATAATATCATCATGAGGCCGCAGCATCTATGCATAATTGCATATTAATATATTTTTCGTTCTTTCTTGGGTTCAAAAATAAGATTCTTTTTCCTTCTTGAAACCCATTTTCTCACCCACCGCCATGAAACCATCAATGAAACCCATCACTTTCCCATTTCGTTTCGTCTCTCCCAACCCATCACCTGCCACTTTAAAAAAAACTTCGCAGGAGACGGAACATCGAAGGAGGAGCAGAGAGAGACAAAAACCTGTAAACCTAAAATCGAAGCTATCGCCAATTTCAGCCAGATCGTTCTTCATACCTCCGTAAAAGGAAGTAGAAACATTGTCGGAATCATCATGAGGCTGCGGTGAGAGAGGTGAGGAATGGATTTAGGAAGAAGATGCCATTAATGGAGGAAGTGTGAGAGAGGTCGATGGTTTGAAGTTTGAGAGTAGTCTCGTTTTTTTCCCTTTTGCTATGTAGGCGTGGAAGACAAAAAGGGTAGATCGGGAAAATAGATGGTTGAGTGTAAAGGACCCTCCTTCTCCAGCTGACCGAATCAGCCACCTATTCAGTTATTAAGCCACAACAGAACAACCATATATGGCTTACCAAATAAGCTATATATTCCACTCAGCCTGATAAGTCGCTTCCGAACAGCCCCTTACTTCAACCTTCACCATCACTTATGACCACCAGCCCTGCTGCACCTCCAGACTGTGCCATTTCCGCTTTCGTCAAGTAATCACAATCGCAACCCAGCTAACAGCTTGAAAAGCCACCATTGGAACAATCTTCATAGTCAATAAAACAAAATCAACAACAAAAAAACTTGTTTGGTATTAGCAACTTATAACACATAAATTCGAAAATGGAACTGTATTTGTAAAATGAACAACAAAAGACCGTTCTCTTCATAATAACAACAAAATTACAAATTATACATACAGAGGCATTGGCCAAAAGCATTCGAACTTAAATCAAAATTTCAAGGCAATTCCCGTAAAATTAAGACATTTCTAGCAGTAGACCAACCGTAATCACAGAAGAATTATTAGTACCAGATTAAAGACATTCGTTTTTTACGATGAAGCATAAAAAACTATAATTTTACCGAAATGTGAAAGAAAACTTACTGGAACAGACGTGTTATTGCAGAAGGTGAGAGATCCTGCTGAGCTTGTTGTTGGCGAGAGAATGAAAAAGAGAACGCCATAGAGGATGAAATATGATTACGCCTCTTTATATCCACCACAAGAAACAGGGGTTTTAGCAACGACTATTGTCGTCGCTAAAAGTCGATATATCCCTGAAATTGATTTACATAAACGACTTGTCGTCGCTGTAACGTGTAAATGAAACGTTTCGTCGCTAAAAGCCCGTCGCTGAAACTCACTTTTCCTGTAGTGATCCTTCCTCTTTGCTTCTTCTCCGTTGTTATCGTTGATTTCAACCTTCTTCTCCCCCGAAATTGAAACTGAGAGAAGGGATTGATGGCTAACCGATTGTGTGTTTATGATCTTATGGACTGACAATCGAAAGAGAAAAGTAGTTATGTCCTTCCCTCTTTTTCCCTTGCAGGAGTTCCACTCCAATTCCAGTTTGGAGAGGGTTGGAGTCTTCCTGAGATCCACACTGACACCCGTTTTGTTTTTCAACCGAATAGAAAATTAGGGTTTCTTGAGGAAATATAAGGAGTGGAGAGGTAAGAGAGATCAAGAGAAAACAACGATGGAAGGAGAAAAATAGGGAACGTGGAGAAGGAGACGGAAGGGAGAGGGTCGTGGAGAAGTGGGGAGGGAGGGATCGGAGTGAAGGACACAGGAGGGAGAGGGTGTGTGGAGAACTGATTTAGAACTTGTATCTTCTGCTTAATAAATGGTATTCTTAAAATTAACCGATTATTGAAAAAATCCGTAATAGCCTTTTAATAAAGTAGTATAGATAGATATAGATAAGGATGTAAAATAAAAAAAATAAAAAAGTAAGGGATTAAAAGTAAGTTGAATAACTAATTCTAAGGGTATGAAGTGTAACTTATAAATTGAAAATTGTTTAATTTTTGAGAGAACGTGGGAGATGTGAGCTTTTAAGGTTGTACATAATGCTTATTTTATTGTACCTCTTGAAAATAACCGTATGTTGAAAATAACCGTAATATCCTTTTAATAAAGAAGTATAGATATTATAGCATCTCTAACATCAGTGTTAAAATAAAAAAAATGGGTTTTTTTGTTTGCTATTCTTTTCGAACATTATTGCTATTTGTAAAAAAATGCATTGATTAATATATTTTAGTTAAACTATGATTATGTATTTTCAATATTATAAGGGTATAAAATAAAAATGAATAATGTAAGGGATATAAAACAAATTCATTCGTACATGTTCATGATATTTAATAACATGATTAAATCCAAAAATATTCAATATTGAGCTCATTTCGAAGGTATTGACGAGACGATTACAATGGTATAGTTTGTAAAAAAGAAATGTATTTTTTAATGCATTCTAGTTCATATACTATTATTTATGTTAATATGATAAAAGTGTAAAATAAAAAATGAAAAAGTAAGGAATTAAAAGTAAATTGAATAACTAATTCTAAGGGCATAATGTATAACTTAGAAATTGAAAATTGTTTGATTTTTGAGAGACGTGGGAGATGTGAGCTTTTAAGGTGGTACATCATACTTCTTTTATTGTACGTGTTGAAAATAAGAAAATAACCGTTATATTTTTTTAATAAAGTAGTATAGATACACAAGAATATTCAACTAATTATGACCAATATTACAAAATGAAAAGTTAGGATATGTGGTTTATGTACACCTTGAAACAATTTTTCATTGATCATATTGATGTAATATCTAAGTAGCATCTATAATAATGGTAACGATTCATATTGATGAACCTATTTTCCTGTATTTTCATTCTCATTTCTTAAAATGAACAAATATACCTAAAATAATTATGATTGATTAGTAAATGAAAAGCTAGGGCATATGTATGGATGTTTTCAATTATATCTAACTTTATTCTTAAATTTCATCTTCAACTTTCATAAAAAAATGTGCTTATGTCAATGGTATTAGAGAAGCCAATATGTTTTTCTCTTCCTTTCAGAACACAAATTAAACCAAACAATCCAATCCATGAACATAGTAATGCATTTATATGATCTTAACTATACATTCCACAAATTTGACCAATTAAAATACCTTCATATTTGAATCGCTAGCAAGATTACACTCTATCATGTAAAGTTTATTGTTTTTGGATTAAAAATTATCTAAGAAACATTTATTGAAAATGAAAGAAAATGAATTGTTCTTAGATGCTAATTTTTCATTAATTGATACATAAAATTGTAATTCAATTTTTATGTTTCTTATAATAAACAACTGCATTAATTATCAATTCATGGTTTACAAGATAGTTGAAACTTCTGCTACTTTGTGTCGGTACATGACTAGTAATCAGACACTAAGGTGGTATTTGGTGTGAAAATTCTAAAGGAATCTAATATAATTGAAATGTTGAATTTTTTTAACCAAATTTCATTCCCTTGTGAGGTTCATTCTTTTTTTCAAAAGGTATATTCAAAATTTTACAAACTTCACAAATAAAAGATTGAGTAAACTGCAGTTTTGGTCCCTAAACGTTTGTCAATTTTAACAGATATTGTCCATAAACTAGCGAAACTCGAATTTGATCCCTCATGTTTGTTATTTCACTTTGGTTTTAGGCCCCCCTTCTAAAGACCGTTAACGTTTTCCGTTAAGTCCAATTAAATAAGGGGTATATTGTTGTTTTATGTTTTTTTTATTTTATATTAACACTGGAAAAAAGATTTGTTACAAAAATAATATACATATACATATTATATGTTGGAACCACCTTAAAAGTGACCGTCACTGATCGTTTATCATTCCTGATGTGATAATTGACAATAACTGAAATCCCTATGTCTGGTAAATGTATGATGGGCGTATTTACTATTATTGACATACTATAGGGTTTCCCATTAGGTGATTGGAACTATGGGGAATTATATTGCACATAATAAACACCAAGGGTTGAAAGTGTAAGATACTCTTATTATAAATAGAGTACCCTAATCACTCTTTTAACCCTAATGACATATTGCTGATTATATCCCAGCCGTGTGCCTCCCCTAAGATCGGCTCTCTCAAGCTCGATCATCATCCCATCATTATACAATCATCTCGTTCTGGGAACCCGTCAATCCATGGCAAATATGTTTAACGCTTTCACCGGATCCTCAGGATCATCAGGTATGATTTATTATTATCATGTTTTTCATTATCCATCAAATACAAATCATGTTTATTCCAACATGTGGTATCAGAGCACCAGGTTCATAATTGAATCATGATTTGTATTCGTTTTTTTTGTGGTTCTATCCTCGTTTTTTTTACGCTGTAACATCAGGATCATCAGAAATTGAATTGTTAAATTCAATTCAATATTGCATTGAGTTGTAAATTCTTTTCAGCCGCCGCCGCAAATTTTCTTTTTCCAAATGAATTTTGATTGAGTTGTTAAATTCAATTCAATTCAATATTGCATTGCGCCGCAAATTTTCCAGCAATTATAATATTTTTTTTCATTGCATTAAACCCTAATTATGCCATGTTAATTGATCAATGTTATTTATCCCGAATTGATCAATGTATAGAAATTTTTTTCGGTTGAACCTAACTTTTCGGTTCTTTGCATACCGAATTCTTATCTTTTCGGTACTGTACATACCGAAAACCTTACTTTTCGGTACTGTACATACCGAAAACCTTACTTTTCGGTACTGTACATACCGAAAACCTTACTTTTCGGTACTGTACATACCGAAAACCTTACTTTTCGGTACTGTACATACCGAAAACCTTACTTTTCGGTTCTGTACATACCGAAAACCTTACTTTTCGGTATCTTGCATACCGAAAACCTTACTTTTCGGCATCTTGTATACCGAAAACCTAACTTTTCGGTACTTTGGATACCGAATACTTTTCTTTTCGGTACTGTACATACCGAATTCCTCAATTTTTTTTTGGTATGGATCATTCCTATTACTTCCATACCGAAAACCCTTGCACTAATATATATGGTCTCATTATTTGTGCCCAAAGGTCAAATATGATTCACATAATGCATTCTTTTCCTTTTGCATAATGAACACTGAGTATACTAATTCTGCCCAAAGGTGATTTAATAAACCTGTGTGTTAAGAGGACTCTCTACATGCATAATTCACACGATGCTCTATTTTGTGCCCAAATGTCAAAAGATAAGCATTGCGTTGCATGACCCTAACGCTCATGTTTACTTAGATATTAGTTATTTCTGCCCAAAGGTGATGTAACATCTAAGTAGAGCCTTACTTTGACTTATTGTTTTGGTGTTTACAATAGGTTTACTTATCACTAGCTTCATCACTAAAATGGTCATAGTTTCATTCTAAGAAATATTACTGTTAGGCCTGCTTACTTTAACATTACTTTAAGAAACATTACTTTATCCGCCTTTTATAGCTAACTAAGTCACTAAGATAATCTTCTATAACTAATATTCTTCTCATTTCCACATCACTACCTAACTTTGGCATTGAGCCACTTACTGGTGCGAACTTTGCTTCATGGAAGGATCAACTACTTCTTACTCTGGGGATGCTAGACCTTGACCATGCTATTCGCCATAATGAACCCGCTGCTATTACTGCTGAGTCTACTGCAGCTCAGAAAGCGGATTTTGAAAAGTGGGAAAGGGCAAATCGCTTGTCACTAATGATGGTCAAGAACTCCATCAACCCCAGTATCCGAGGAGCTATCCCTGACTCTGATAAAGTCAAAACTTACCTCAAATCTGTTGAGGATCACTTCAAGGGATCGTCTAAGGCACATGCAAGTAGCTTAATGCTACAGATGCTCACTCTGAAATATGAAGGAAATAGCAGTGTCCGTGAACACATTATGAAAATGATTGATATGGCTCATAAGCTTAAGAGTCTTGAGATGGAAGTCTCTGATAATTTTCTTGTGCATTTCATAATGACCTATTTGCCTGCTCGGTTCGACACCTTCAAAGTTAACTATAATGCTATGAAGGTTAAATGGTCGATAAGTGAACTGATTGCAATGTGTGTGCAAGAGGAGGATCGCCTAAAGGTGGTACAACCTGAAGCCGTTCACCTGACAACCACTGGTAATACTAAGAAAAGGAAGGGTAATCACGGTAATCAGACTGGAAATAAAATCCAAAAGGATAATAATCATGGTGCTGTTGCCTCTAGCTCTAAACCCTTGTCAAGCAAACCTAACTGCAAATTCTGTCGCGCAAAAGGGCACGGACAGAAAGATTGCCCTAAGTTCAAGGAATGGCTAGCTAAGAAAGGTAACATTCTTTATGTAATATTTGATTCCTTTACTACTGATGTCCCTATTAATACATGGTGGGGTGACTCTGGTTCTATGGTCCATGTGACAAACTCAATGCAGGGATTCCTTACAATCCAGAAGCTACCAAAGGGCCAAAGAAAACTTAGAGTTGGAAGTGGTGATCTCTTAGATGTCGAAGCCATGGGAACTTTAAATTTACATATGAGTACCGGAAAGTGTATTAGACTAGTGGATACCTTATATGTACCGAGAATTACTCGGAACCTTGTATCCATATCTAGACTAGACCTTGAAGGTTATGTAATAATTCATGGTTGCGGCAAGATTGCCATTACTCAAAATAATGAATTACTTGGTCGAGGTTTCTTGGATGGATTACTGTATAAATTAGAACTAGATCCTAATTTCTCACAGTCTTTGTTGTCTCTTAATATTGATGACGTAACTAAAACAACAAAATCACCTAAACAATTAGAGAATTCCTCCATGTTGTGGCATAAACGTCTTGGCCACATCTCACGAGATCGAATGACTCGACTCGTAAAGGATGGAATCTTACCTTCTCTTAATTTTAGTGATTTTGAAACATGTATTAAGTGCCTCAAAGGAAAAATGGCGAAAGGGAATAAGAAAGGAGCTACTAGAAGTTCCAACTTGTTGGAAATAATTCACACTGATATTAGTGGTCCTTATCCCGCATCAATCACAGGACATACATCATTTATTACATTCATTGACGATTATTCGCGTTATATGCACCTATATCTGATTAACGAAAAATCTGAATCCTTACAAACTTTTATTGATTTTAAAACTTTGGTTGAAAACCAACTTGATCATAAAATAAAAGTTGTGAGATCAGATAGAGGAGGTGAGTATTATGGTAGACATACTGATATTGGTCAAGCTCCTAGTCCTTTTTATAATTTTTGCAAGGAACATGGCATAATTAACCAATACACCATGCATGGTTCTCCTCAACAAAATGGTGTTGCTGAAAGGAGAAACAGAACCTTAATGGACATGGTGAGAAGTATGCTTGCTAACACTAACTTACCTACTTTCCTCTGGACTGAGGCATTAAAAACAGCCGTTCATATACTCAATAGGGTTCCATCAAAATCTGTCCCTAAAACTCCTTATGAAATCTGGACAGGTAGGAAACCGAGTCTAAAATATATTAAAGTATGGGGCTGTCCTGCCGAAGCAAAAGTCTATAACCCTAACTTAAAGAAACTGGATCCTAAAACCCTTACATGTTTCTTTATCGGTTATCCTGATAACTCAAAAGGTTATCGTTTTTACTGTCCTTCCCACACTACGAGCATCATTGACACGCATCATGCCACATTTCTTGAGAACTCAAAGATCAGTGGGAGCACGACAAATCATGACTCAGATTTGCAAGAAGTACAAGAAGCGGGGGGAAACCATCCTACCGCTATTTTTATTCCTCCGATAATTCCTCTTGTACCCACCGCTGCTCCTAATATCACTGATCCAGCTCCTCCTAACCAAAACGCCGAGGGAACATCATCATCGCCTCCTGTACCCAACGCTGAGCCTAATATCACTGATCCTACTCCTCCCGTTACTGAACCAGAAAATCAACTCAGGAGATCATCTAGGGCACGCAGGGCCACAAATTTTGATGATTTCGTAACCTTTTTATCTGAAGTTGAGAACATTGGAAAGCTTAATGATCCTACCTCTTATCGAGAAGCCATTAATAGTGATCAGGCCACTCAGTGGAATGAAGCCATGATTGAAGAGCTTAATTTCATGCATCATAATGATGTTTGGGACTTGGTTGAACCTCCTGAAGGATCCAAAACTATCGGTTGTAAATGGGTCTTCAAAACCAAATTAGACCCGAAAGGAAACATCGAACGCTATAAGGCCAGACTGGTTGCAAAAGGCTTTACTCAAAAGGAAGGAATTGATTATCAAGAGACCTTCTCTCCTGTCTCTCGTAAAGATTCTTTAAGGATTGTTATGGCACTGGTAGCTCATTATGATTTAGAGTTACATCAGATGGATGTCAAAACCGCTTTCCTGGATGGAGACTTGCAAGAAGATGTATACATGCGACAACCTGAAGGATTCATTCCAGAAGGTAAAGAGCATATGGTCTGCAAGTTGAAGAAATCCATTTATGGGTTGAAGCAGGCATCACGACAATGGTACCTCAAGTTCGATAAAATCGTAAAAGGGCATGATTTTCTAAAGAATCAAGTGGATCAATGCACCTATCTCAAGATCAGTGGGAGTAACTTTATAATCCTTGTCTTGTACGTAGATGACATCCTACTAGCAAGTAACAACTTGGATATGCTGCATGAGTCGAAGCGGATGCTTTCGCAAAATTTCGACATGAAAGATCTCGGTGATGCCTCTTATGTCATTGGTATCGAAATACATCGAGATAGGCATAATGGTGTTTTGGGTCTTTCTCAAAAGGCATATATTGAGCGTATCTTAAAACGCTATAACATGCAGCACTGTGCACCCACTGTAGCTCCAGTAGTTAAAGGGGACGTATTTGGTTCTTTCCAAGCTCCGAGTACTGAGATTGAAAAGGAAGAAATGAGGATGATACCTTATTCGTCTGTAGTAGGGAGCATTATGTATGCTCAGGTCTGTACTCGTCCGGATATCGCTTATATCGCTGGTATGCTGGGACGTTACTTATCTAATCCCGGAATAGCACACTGGAAAGCGGCTAAAAAGGTTCTTCGATATCTGCAAGGGACCAAAGACTACAAATTAACTTATAGAAGAAGTGACAACTTAGAAGTAGTAGGTTATTCTGATTCCGATTTTGCTAAATGCAAGGAAGATAAGAAATCTACTTCTGGGTACATATTTATGTTAGCTGGTGGACCTATCTCATGGCGGAGTCACAAACAGAAGCTGACTACAACGTCCACCATGATGGCTGAATACGTTGCCGTTTATAATGCCAGTTGTCATGGGATGTTGTTAAGGAACCTGGTCAGTGGACTCAAAATCGTCAACTCCATTTCTAGACCATTGAAGCTTTACTGTGATAACTCAGCTGCCGTAACTTTCTCGAACAGTAACAGTTCAATTGGCGCTGGACTGTATCTTGATACAAAGTATCTGTTCGTGCGCGAACGGGTTAAGGAAAATGTCCTTTGTATTGAGTACATAAGTACAAAGAATATGTTAGCGGATCCGATGACCAAAGGTCTTCCTCCTAATGTCTTCGTAGGACACGTGTCGAAGATGGGGCTTACAAAAGACTTAATTTAATAGCATGTTGTACTTATTGGTCATTATTATTATCTTAATAAATTTTCCTCTATATTCAGATTTTGTTTGTCCATTAGTTACGCTTTGAGCTCATAATGGTGTATGGACATTATTATAACGAAATTTGTCTTAGTCAATTGATCATTGCTTATTCAATTTTAAATTTGAGTCATAGTTTGACTAGTGGGGGTCCTGAGTTGATATTCTTCTCTACGGCTGTACTTATTAGCTATGATTTCAGTTTAAAACAAAATGAGTATTATCCCGGCCGGACTTATTGGTACTCATAGATAAAAGATCGCTTGGTCAAGTGGGAGAATGTTGGAACCACCTTAAAAGTGACCGTCACTGATCGTTTATCATTCCTGATGTGATAATTGACAATAACTGAAATCCCTATGTCTGGTAAATGTATGATGGGCGTATTTACTATTATTGACATACTATAGGGTTTCCCATTAGGTGATTGGAACTATGGGGAATTATACTGCACATAATAAACACCAAGGGTTGAAAGTGTAAGATACTCTTATTATAAATAGAGTACCCTAATCACTCTTTTAACCCTAATGACATATTGCTGATTATATTCCAGCCGTGTGCCTCCCCTAAGATCGGCTCTCTCAAGCTCGATCATCATCCCATCATTATACAATCATCCCGTTCTGGGAACCCGTCAATCCATGGCAAATATGTTTAATGCTTTCACCGGATCCTCAGGATCATCAGGTATGATTTATTATTATCATGTTTTTCATTATCCATCAAATACAAATCATGTTTATTCCAACATTATATACTATACATTTACAAAAAAGGAAAAAAGAAACTAAAAGCCATCCCTTTCTTTCTTTTTTCTTCCCCACGAACTACCGCCTACGATGAACAAAACCACCACCATATCGAGATGAATACAATCTCCATCGCCACTGATCATATCTCGGTCAAAGCTAAAATCCCATATTCATCCTCATCTCATTCTAAAGCCTTGTCTCCATCCTTATCTCGTTCTAAATTGAAACCATAGGAACATCGGTGGGAGGGGTTTTTGGTTCTATAAACCACAATGTAGCACCCGTATTTTCAGTAAAGTAAAGGTAACATCTAGCCCGTTTGACATTTGGCGAAATAGGCTTTGGGTATGGAAAGACCCACATTGAACCCTCTTCAGTGACAGAAGGGTTTCGGGTGGTGATAACTCTATTTATAGAGTTATTATTTCTTTGAATTTCGGATTTTATTTTGTCAAATTTAGCCATTCCGCCTCTCAAAAACCCCCATTCTTAGTATAAATGTCGAAAATGAGCAAATGGAGTAAACCTTTGTGTTTCATAAATTATTTGGTGGATTTTGGGTAGTTTTCACGTTTTATTTTGGTGGATTTTGGGTTACTAACTTGATTATTTGGTTTGAATGCTTGCATGATTTTTTTTTCCTTTTTAGGGTACAACTCTCGGTTTCCGACAATTCAAGGGTCCCTTTTGTAAGTACAAATCTCAACTTATCCCACAATGTGAAATAGGTCCTTTTTGCATCCAATCACAACTTTTTTTTGGTGTTTCCCCAACACACCTCGTTGAACCCTTCCAAGTCACAGTGGGGACACTGTGCAGTTTTAAGTTTGTGGTGGGGACTTCCAGATGTGACTTCCAGTCTGTCCACAGTGAGGACACTGTGAGGTCATAAGTTTGAGGTGGGTAAAGCCTTACCCACCTCCCAAAAAAAAAGAGAAAAATACAAAAATACAAAAACAGAAGAAAAAACGGAGTTGCACTAACAAAGTTGATGGTGTTCCTTTTCTGGACCATCAAAGTGCCCACTCCCAGAAAAAGATGGTGTGCCTTTTCTGGACCATCAGAATGCCCACTCTCACAAAAAATAGCCATACCCAAAATAAAGCCTGAAAGTGTGCGTACATACCCATGAAAAATCCAAAACACCCACTTCTTGAAATAAAAATCTCCAAGCGAGATCTTCGGTCAATGTTTGGAAATCCGTGCAAAAACCCTTGGAAAAATCTTCAAAGCCGAAAACCTTTCGAACCCAAGAAAAGCCCTATTTTTCAATTGTGAACAAGGGAAAGATTTCGTCAAATACAAAAGTGAAACTTCAATTTTGGAACCGGAAGAAGTATCTAAAGGAGGAGATCAACGTCCATTCAAAGTAAAGAGTCGGTAAGTCCCTAAAATTTCAAATGCCTTGTTTTGTATATATTTTATTACTTGGGGACAAGTAATGGTTTAAGTTTGAGGTTGTGATAACTCTATTTATAGAGTTATTATTTCTTTGAATTTCGGATTTTATTTTGTCAAATTTAGCCATTCCGCCTCTCAAAAACCCCCATTCTTAGTATAAATGTCGAAAATGAGCAAATGGAGTAAACCTTTGTGTTTAATAAATTATTTGGTGGATTTTGGGTAGTTTTCACGTTTTATCTACAGTGACGTGAACAGTGCTCACTCCGGTTCCCCACTGCTGCCGCTGGAAAAGACAAAAAGAAGAAATCTGAGTTAGACAGCATGGTGGGGGCAGTTAGAAGGTTCAGTAACAAGTACAAGCATGGGGATTATTTTATTCTAGGCTTGCTCCTAAAGAAGATGGCAAAGTGAATTTAATATTAATACCTAAGAGCCTAGAAGTCAACTTTTTGAAGAGTCCCATGGTTAGAAGCATCAAGCCCTTGGTTAAAGAAGAAACATGGGGCACAAATGGTCCTTGTGCTCCCATAATTCAGCTGATGCAAAGTCAAAAGATCTCATTGGGTATTACCCAAGCTCTTTCCTTGGTGTATAAAAGGAAGGGCTTGGGTCATTAAATGGATCATCATCAATCAATTGTCAATCTTTAATTTTAGCAAGCATCTTAGTTTGTAGACTAAAATTCTCTCAAGTTTAGAACAATTGTTAGTTTTAATTTTCTGCAGTAGTGTAACTTTAATTTCTGGTGTTTTTAAAGTTCTAGTTTAACTTTCAGTTGTAGTTCTCGAACAGTGGGCAACTTACGTTCCCCACTGTGAGCAGTAATTCAAAGTCACTTTTTCAATCATGTCTAAATCTTCATCTTGTGTTTTATTTACTTCAGTTATGCTAGGCTAAACATCCTTTGGGATGTAGGCAAGAGAAGTACCTAGCTTTTAGAGAAAATGCTTGAGTAATCTTTATACTTAGAATATTTGTTGTTTTGGTTATTCATTCTCGATTATACCCCAAGGATGCGAACAAGCCGATCACTTGTAAGGATCTAAAAGTCTAGTTCTCAACTCAGAAATGGGTAGAACGTAGTGACACGAGCTTGGATAATGCTAGGGAGTTCGAAAGAATTCTTATGACACTTACGAGAGTGAGGTCAGCACAGTGAGCTAATCTCTCCCCATTGGAGTAGTAGACAAGCTAATTTGTGTATGTAAAACACTTAGAGTATTTGTCTCTACACATTCTATCGAGGCCCGAGAGGGTCCATTCTGAGATTACCATTGACAAAACAACAAGTACAACTAGTATGGGATTTTTACTTAACAGTGTGAGTATTTTGTAACCGGGCTTTTCTAGCGAAAAGACCGACTTCAATTACTAGGATCACTTTTTGAGATCAAGTATTTACTATAAAATCTAGGGAAAATCTAACCTACATTCCATCTTTTTAATCTTTAGTAAAATCGTTAAAAGTAGTTATTTCACCAAACCAACTCAAGATATTATTTTCCTCTCTAATCGAAACTTGTAAAAGGAGCTCATGAGAACCGAATTGTCTTGATAGCCCAGTCTCTGTGGATACGATTCCGGTATTTTACCGATTAATACTTGCCGTGACGATCATAGTGGACAGTGTACACTTGTGCTGCCCACTGTGGACAGATTACAACCCACTGTGGTTTATTTTGCATGTACCATTCACACGTGTCAGGTGGAAATCAGCTCAAAAGAGCTTTCGGTACACTTCTGGCGACCTTGCCATGCGAGAGTGACATTTGGTCACAATCGCTGGCATAGTCGCGGGCGGGGAGGAGCCCGCGGTATACTTCTCGCAAGAGTGACAAATGTCACAATCGTCGGGCACTATCGTCGTCGGCCCCTGATTGCATAAAAACGCGATTTTTGTCTCTCTCCTCATTCCCACTTTACCCACTTCATTTTTCTCTCCTAAGAACCGAACCCCTTCGCCCCCATTGTCGATTTTGAGCCTTTGAGACCCCAAGACTCGATATTTCAAGTGGTTCTTCTCCCTATAGCAAGGTTTTGGAAACTAAACCTATAATCTCCTCACCTCATCTTCTCCATCAAGTTCTAGGGTTTCATCCCACCATTTTTCTCCATTTTGAAGATTTTGAGTTTGAAGTTCATTTTGGTGGCACTAGAGGTGTTTTGGATGGTGGACTTAAGTTGTGGTTAAGGTAATCATCTCTTTTCTTCACCTAAGAAATTAGGGTTTTGGTATATTTGAGATATGGATGTATAATGTTTGGGGAACGATTCTAAGCACATGGAATTGTTGTTTTGTATTGGGAGTTTGTGGATATAGGTTTCTTTGGAAGGTTGCTCATGGATTCAAGTTCTTCAAGGAATCAAAACGGGGTAAAATCTAGATTTAGCCTAAATCTAGCAAGATGAGTTCAAGTTGATTTGTGAAAACGTTGTACATGCCAAAAATGTTCGTTTCCAAGTATTTATGTGTTTTACATAAAATTATCAATTGTTGAGTTATTTGGTGGGTTTCAATTATTTAAAGTGTTTTAACTTTATAACCTTGTAAAACACCCACATTTGGGATTTTTGGACTATTTGATAAAAGAATCATAAATGAAAGTGTTTTGACGATTTAATGCATAAATAGGTGATTATTTGGTAAAAATGCATTTCTAGTGTTTGTTATAAATATGCATAATATATGTTATAGAACGTTCGAAAACACGAAAGTGTGGGTCGTTGGATTTTGGTCATTCCCGACCTTGTGGACATTTTATAAAGTTTAAACCTTTTTGGTTTTGGGAAAAGATGCATTTTGAGTTTTGATGTATAACTCTTAAATATTGGTTTTCAACGATTCATCTTACGAAGGTAAATCTTTTGGTATAAATACTTTTGACGGACGCTTTGCGAAAATGATTTGGCTTAATCTAAAGTGGAGTTGAGTTACTCATGACTGTGGAGCATGTTTCACATAAACATGGGTTATTTGTGTTTTGTTGCATTTACGACCTCTAATAAATGGTCAATTGATTTTGGTTGAACTTATGGCTCGACTTATAACTTTATTGAGTCTTGAGGACATTTGTCCAGTTTTAATAATATAATAAGAAAATTTGGATGTGAGTTATATTTATTGTATTTTATTTGGAGAATACATGTTTTGAGTGTGTATGTGTCATTCAAGTGGAGTCATGTACTTTTTTGTAACATCCCACATACACAACAGGTCATACATATCATTAAGTCATAAGATTTACAAATCCAGGTCCCACGATTTCATTACATCAATCTAAAACTTAGGTTGGCGGAAACAACCTATACACAACTGAGAATAATCTAACTTCTACAAGAGGCACTTGCACTGTCTCTAGTTGCATCTGTACTCTATCTTGCTCCTGATCACTTACCTGAAAAGGTTTTAGTTTTGAAAAGCGAGGGTTAGACCATGAGGTCTAGTGAGTTCCCTCCAAAAACAGTGTACATCAACATTATAAAATCATTTCATTATAAATAGTTCACATTCTTCACATAAACATCATTCAAGGTTCAATAGGGTTCAGGGATCGCATAAGCTACCTCGATCGGGGCCTAACGGACACCCTCTCGGCTATACCGGAGTCCAAGTGGACCCCTGCTATCCGAGTAGGAAGGAAACAAATTCCAAGCTACAAGCTGACACATATGCCCAAGGAATTATCGAATCCCAAGGTACCCTGACCCCACTGTGTAAACCTACTTCACATAACATACACATAGCTCATCATAATCATAAAACATGAAATCCGTATAACACTTTACAATTCATTTCATCTTGCGGAATAATCCTTTTCAGTAAAACATACTTTTCATGGGAAAAACGTTCGTAAAAGCTTGTAAATAAATCATGCTCATAAACACACCCTGATCATTTAAATATTAAACTTTCATTCACGTAAAAATCATGTAAAATAACATGGCATTTCTACATAATCGCTTTCTTTGGAAAACACTTAAAATCACGTATTTTGGTTAGAAAGACTCACCTGATACGCTTACTTCCCTTTGTAACTCTGTTCCGTACTTCCAATCGATCTACCTGAATGAATGGATAAAAACATATAAGCTGATTAGCCAACTGTCCGGATACTAGCTTACCGGACATCTCTACTTACCGGAAAGCGTACCGGGTGAACCATACTTACCGGACAATTTATACTTACCGGATACTTTCTACTTACCGGACACTTATACATTCTGGACACACATCCTTTCCGGACACACACACTTTCCGAACATCACATCCAGAAACTGGAACTGTACTTACCCGGAAACCCTCGACATCCGGACACCTATGAGCACTATCCGGAACCCCCCCCCCCCCCCCAACTGTGCGGACACCACTGTCCAGACGGGGCGACATCCGGAAACATCGGACTGGACGAAAAACCCAATTCCAAAAGTGAATAAAACTTATTTTTCTGATAAAATCTCGATTAGACAAACATAAGGGTTCAACCACTAGTCACAAACATTCAACTAATCCCTTGATAAACCTTAAAATCGAGGCATTATACCCAAGAACCCCAAATACTCTAATAAGGGTTGTTTTGAAGGAGAACACCACAAACCCTTATGATTTCAATCCCAATACTCAGACAAAAGAGAGTAAGGAACCTGAATTAAGCAGAAGAGAAAACATATTGGATGATTACCTTTGCTAATCTTTCCTTGATTGAGAAAACTCCCCACTTTTGCTCCTTCTTCCTTTCTCCTCTTAGCCGCCAAACCCCCAAGAATAATAATACTGATTTCTAAAATAAGGGTGCCCTAGGGATTTGAACCACTAAACATCTTTCATAATTTGCAAAAGAGCCCCTTAACTTAACTTTCATATTTGCTATACAAAAAAAACCCGGTTGTTACAACACTCCCCCCTTAAAAGAATTTCGTCCCCGGAATTCCTCATTGGAAAAGATGCGGGTATCTTGCCCACACCAAAACTGATGCTTCCCCAAGGTAATGCCACTTCTGACTCAGTCAACCACCTCATTAAATTCGAAACAGGGAACATTGGTTGCATTCCCTTCAGTTCTTACGGTACTCTAACTCGCAGTCTACTGTTCCTACTCGATCGATCTTGACAACAGTAGATTAACTAAGGCTTCTCTTGCATCTTTACCCCCTTTAAGGAGGGACTTGGCTGTATCCCCCGCCACAACACAAGATTCTTTTACCAAGAAACAATCACTCACTTGACAGCTTGGCGCAAGGCCAACCCTGTACGACCCGACAACTCCCAACCCAGCGTTCCTTCATCGTAATACAAGCAATTCTAGATTACTTCTCCCAACCAACAATCGTCTATGCAGATAACATTTCCCTTTCTCGGACCACCTCGACCACCGTTCGTCAACCAGCTCTCACATCCTCACCATTTCACCACTCCATACTTATACGTAACTAAGAGTAGGAACCTCCAGACCCGTCGCTGAAGTGCTCACCTACTCGATTTAAGCTCAACATGAAACACATCAATTTCGCGTTGATTGCCCCGTTCGTTCAGTCATAAAACATAACTCCAGTTATCCCCACTCAACTGGGAGGAATAACCATGGTCACGCCATACTATTCTCACTAGCTTAAACACTGCACGACCAATTCGTTTAAACATTTCTCACAAAGTCACTACTTAACTCATTTAGTTGCCTCATCCACTTCTTTCCTGCATAAAAACATACACAGTTTCCTTCCTCAATACTCTTTCCAAACGTTTGCACACTTACCAATGATAATCTACACAACACTTCACCTTTCGGCATTACTGTCAAGTTTACTACTTCCAATTTACTCACTTATTCCACCTACTATCTTCACCTCCCCACGTTAGCGTGGATACTGCCCACCAAACATTACTTGCCCCTCTCTCCCGACCTTTCCACATGCTGATATCACTTTCTCATTACTTACATAACCAAACAGTTGCACCAAGATCCTAACTTAAGGCATTCCACCAAGTCGTCTTGAAACAACACCAGTGTTCGACGTCACTACACATTCTTTAAGGATTTCACATCTATTCTACCACATTTTGACTAACACACCCATCATCTTCTTTAAGCTTCCAATGATCCCACAATATGCTTACTTATCGACTCTTACAACCAAAAACACTTGGTTTCCCCTTTGGGTAACCACCCACCACCACTCCGTCATTCTATCCCGAACATAATCATACCACAACATCAACTTACAACCTACGTGCTCCAACAATCTGGTCAACAAATCGTCCACCTCATCCGAAACCCCCAAAAAGTTTTCTATCTGATGCTTCCTCTCTTTCTAACATCACATCATTACGACACTAGCTGGCATATTTCGCTCGACAATTACTGTCACTACACATCCGTACACTCTTTGCCCATAACATCACACTACATACCAGATCTCTCATGATCATTCACACAATTCGAGCTTGCCTTCATATACTCCCGTATACATAATCGAGTCTATCTCGCTACTTAGTCCTTTCCCAACTTGTTGAACTATAACTCACGAGTTCTCAATTAGCTTAAACACAAACATTCTAGCTAGCTCTTTACGATCCGAGCCCTTACATGGACACGACACATTTCCTTACTGACTGATATAGTCTATGCTCTCTCCGTTTGTGCTACACACCTTATCCTTTTATGGACCCTCCACACCTCATAAATATAACGTTGTTCAACAACAGTGGTCTCTCGCTAACTCAGCACCCCCATAAGGTGTTCTATCAACTTTCGCCCCTTCTGGTTCAAGCCTTCGGCCTTAACCATCTTGCACGACTGTCGACTTCTACAACAACCGACAACTTGTAACTACCTTCTTAACATATTCTTTAACATGGGTTCCTTACGGAACCTAATCCTCCCAACATATCATAATCAACTTCATGATCTGTCTCCCTCTTTTCAAAACTCACTCATGTAACAACAATGTTACAAGCTCACATCGAAACTCATATCCCCGCGCCATGGACATTTCATTCTTCCTCACCACACTACTCTTAACGAGTTGCTAAAACCAACACCTCGAAGGCTTCTAGTCCTTCCTCCGGACACAACCGTCCCTTGACAACCGTACTTCCAGTTACTGAACAAGAGTGCAAACCCTCATACAACCGATACCAAGGTCCACTTTCGATTCTACCACTGTTCACCTTTCCTCTTGAACACAAATACTAAAGCTACAGCATTCTTTCCTGATTTGCCCAACACTTTTCCACTCTTGAAGTTCTTCCTTAGTTTAACATGTAATATCTTACGACCTAGTGAGTTCATAGCCTTCATGCATGACAACGCGGTAAATAAATCATTTCGCACATTTTATCATTATTAATAAACAACATTTGGAAATAACTCGGGTACACATGACCCCGTCACTCTTATAACTTCAATGCCCTACACAACGATTCGAGAATCGTTTGCATGCATCTTCACGTGAACCTCAATCTTGCGCAATCCGAACAATGTTATTACGACAGTAATATACTGCATGAAAATCTTTTCATAAGACACAATTCTGAAAGAAATTACCGACACCAAGTAAACCAGTCGGTTCTCACACTCTTTTGTATGATATCAACATGTCAATACTCATTTGAGTGTAAAAGTTTTGCTGGCAAACGTTTTCTTGACCTTTTTGTAACAATTTAACTTATCATTAAAAGTGTGAAATACTTTGCAAATCGTTAGGCTCAAAATTTCAATGTGCAATGTGAATGGAATCACCTTTTCTTTAAACATATGCGTGCACATTCTGACACATTTTCGATCAAAATTTATATTTACACATTTAACTTAAATCGTGAAAATTTCATGTTACATATAAGAACACCATGCATGAGACTCTACTTGCAATTGAAGGCTACTCACTCTAACAAGGTCAACCGTTTTACTCACGCAGCTTATCCTCGACACTCCACCTACGACCAATGATCGCCCTCTCGGTCATGCAACAACTTGCTGTACAAGCGTTCCACATTTCACTTACTTACCTCTTCATACTATTTTCGCTTTGATCAACTATCTCACTTTCTACTTCTACATGCTTTCATTTCACTATAGGTATCTTATTTCATTTACCCTGCCATTGAAAAGCTCGATTAAGAAGTCAGAGCTCCATTGACACATTCAAGATTTTGACACAGTCTTTCCTTACCATCCTGACTGATCTATCCCATGATTTCTAAAACTGAGACTCTCCCGAAATAGGAGTCTTACTCAAACTCAAACATTCATACTCTTCGAATCCACGAAGAGCTACCTCTAGACGACTCATAACACTCTATACAACATTTCTTCTCTACGATGTATACATACACCACATCATAAATGACTTCTCATGAAACTTCCCAACAAGGGGTCTCAGTATACCCCTCAGGGATCTTGCTGACATTCTAAAGTACTGGAACACGACAAAAACACTAGGTTATGACTACCACTTAGGAATAATAAGGTAGGTTAAGCACATACATGTACCTGTAAGTTCGCAATTACACTGGCCAGGTGAAATCTCAAACTTACCTTACATGACAGTCCTCGGTACCCTATTAGTCCTATCTCTATAACAGTGTCCTCCTAACGCATTTCCCATATCTACAATAGTGCCCTCCTAACGCATTTCCTGATTCTCAGTTGTGATTTCTACTCCAAAGTTTATGTTGATCCAAACCCTCAGTGATTTGATAATGACTCTTTAAGAAACACTTAGTGAAAATTGTAAGTAAATATTATGTATTAGAGTTTCACTATCAAAGAAAAATACTAAGTCTGTTTAGTATCGCTGATAGGAAACATGCCTTTAAATTAGACATTCAGCGAACCTGTTCATCATCATAGCTCTGAGCCTGTTCAGTCTGTGTGATGATCGTTGAGTAGTTTTAGGTTGTTTACTTATGATCCCTGAAGACAAGTTTCACGTCAACAAAGGTTCTACGCTAAACTCGAAGATTAAGCCCAATAACCAGCGACCAAGTCTACTAATGAACTGATGCGGATATCAGCGAACCAAGACTAGTCCACTCAACGTGAAGTTTCAAGTAGAAAACTTCAGCGATCACTGAGCTTTATCAATCGCTGATAAAGAACTGTTCAGTGAACGCTGATCATTAAGTCTACTCTACAAGTTACTTTTGTCTTATCCCCTTCCACGTCTCCGTACGAAACTTTCAAAATGAACATCCCTTTTGTCTGAATTCGTACAACCAACTCTGATTCTACACTGTTCATCATGCGGCTACTAAGGTTGTCTACTGGAGTCAACTCATGCAACCAATCAGCTGCTGCCACATGTAAACTGATACTGATATGCATTAAATGCATGCAATATATAAGGAGAAACCCTACTTCATTTTGAAGTGCTCAACCTCCTTCTTTCTCTAATCTTTGTGCTAGGTTATTATTCGTAATTTCCTTATGTCCTTATCTCTTATTTCTAGTGCAAGAAACTTAGTGTTCTTAACTTGTTTAGATTAGGTTAATCCTTATCTTGTTCCGCAAACAAGTTGTAAATTGTCTTTGATTTATCAATAAACAATTTAGAAAGTAAAAATCGTGTGTTTGTATTCAACCCCCCCCCCTTCTACAAACTTGTATAACCCTTCGGGACCAACAAGTGGTATCAGAGCAGATTTGTTTAATCTAATAAACAAGATCTTGCTTATACTAATTTTCTCTCTTCCTTGCTAATTCTTAAAATGGCTGCCAACACAAACTACATTGATAATGGTTCTCTTGCTAAACCACCCAGATTTTCCAGAGATAACTTTAATCTGTGGAAAAATAGGATGATACTCTTCTTAGAAGGTGTAGACCCAACTATACCTTACTTGTAACATCCTGAATTTTCGTTATATTATTTTATGAATTATAAACTAATTTGGGGGTTAAGTTTGTAATTGTTTAAAAGTGTTGTTGAAATAGATTTTCATGTTGAGGGTTTGTTGTGCAATTCTTTGAAAGTTGGAGGTTTGTTTGGTAATATGATTAATGACTCATGATTATTTAAGGTTGAGGTGTCATAATGTGAGTCTTGATAGACTAAGTGTGTGAGAGTGTGTTGTGTTTTGTGTGTGTTACGGTTTGAGAAAGAGAAAACCGAGAGAGAGATTGAGATAAAAAAATCGAGAAAGAGAAGGAAGAAAAGAAAGACTTGCTGGGAATTTTATCTAATCTGCTGTTGGTTGAAGAATCATAAGGTAAACATCTCATTTAAATTCTTCATCTTAGTAGTAAAAATGTTCTTAGAAGATTTTGATGGGTTTTGGGTAAATTATGATGATAATGAGAATCTGAGTTTTTGGATGTGTTAAGGTAAGTATATTAAACATATCTGCAAGTTTGCATAAACAAACATAGATTAAAAGTACAAAAATCTGGGTTTAGAATGAACTTAGTGAACTGAGACTTGGTTGAATATCATCGAAGTCGCAACCTTGAGTTGCGACATTCATGATTGTCGCAATAGGCAATAGCGACTTGAAGTTGGAATCGCAACCGTTGATTGCGATTTGGGGTTGGAATCGCAATAGAGGGTTGCGACTTGGCTTTGGAATCGCAACAGTTGGTTGCGACTTGGGTTGAAATCGCAATGGGCAGTTGCGACTTGGTACTGTAGTCGCAACAGTTGACTGCGATTTGGAATTGGAATCGCAATAGAGGACTGCGACTCCAGTTCACTGCGATTTGGATTTGGGATCGCAATAGGCGACTGCGACTCCAGTCCACTGCGACTTGAGGTGTAATTTTTAGATATTAAGGATTTTCAGTTGTAGAGGGTTATGTTTTGGAAAATTAATATCAGTATATGTAAACTGAATAATACAGTAAGCTGTGGTAGTGAAGAAAGGAGCCTTACGAGTTAAAAAGGACTAAAAGGAGTGATAACGCATCAGGTGAGTTTATTCAACTCTCTTTAAAATTCAGTAATCAATCTTGAATTAGATGCTTTATATATATGCATGAATATGTTTTATGTGGATTGGATTAAATTAGAGATAAGCCAAGAGGGCGATTAAAAGTTGTGTTATGTGGATTTCCATGCTAAAACTTCTAAGATGAGTTATCTATGAAGTTGATGAACTAGTATTTATTATTAATCTTGCATGCTAAGTTTGATTATCTACTACATGAAATTACTATGTGGTTATGAACTCTAAATATGATTTGAAGCTTTATTGAGATAAACTATAAAGATCCATCCATGAGTTCAAAGATATAGATTAACAACTGATATATATTAACTCTCGTGTTAAATTACTATGAGGGGATAGTTAAGAAGTTGATGAACAGGAATTATTCATATTCCTTATAATGAGCAGGATTATCTGTTATATGCAATATGTTAGATGATTATGAACTCTAAATGTGATTGAGAAGCCAAATTGAGATATATTATAAAGGCCTATCTATGAGTTCGAAAATATAAATAACTATTGAGATGGTGATCATCATATCAGATTTCAGAGAAGGGGTAATAAAGAGATTGAGATGTGGAGTAATAATATTCTTTATTTTATATATAGAATATGTTCGGAGAAATGATACATTCTATGCTGGACGCATATAGTAGTATCGATTGTATTATATTATGTGATTATGTGCTTTTACTAAAATAGGCATCCGGTCACCGAGGGCACTTGGGTACGGTATAATGGGAACCGATTACTCGCCATAGACCAAAGGGGTGTAATTTTAGTAATTGGGTGAACCTCGAACCATCGTGAGTCCCGATTGAGTATCGCGATATTATAATCCCATTGGGACCATTGATGCAGAGGTGGAATGTGGAATAGGCAGATTTTGATTTGTAATTCCCATTTCGATTTATGGAAGATCAGAGATTTCCATTGTTTCGGGAAGATCGAAGATTTCCCTGTGATGAGAGGAAGATTAGAGATAGGCATAAAGTAATTTGTAATCTCTACTTCCTGATTAAGAAATAGGCAAGTTTTGACTTGTAATTTCTTGTGTGTGAATTTTGATTGTGAATTTGGAATGATTCAGAGTTAACTCTTATTTTTGTTGTTACAATTAAATGAGTTAGTCGTAGGAATGGGAGTGGGGTAGATTCCCCGATCTGGAAAGGAGTTGTCGTACGGTAAGATGGGTGAGAACAGGTTTGAGTTATCTGTTTATGTTTTAATTATTAAATTTTATTTTGACTTGAGTATTCTCACTAGGCGAAAGCCTAATGTTTCAAGTTGAATCTTCTTACCAGGTACAGGCTCCGGGAAGTAGCGGGAACGAGAGAAGAGAACTTTTGGAGAGATTCAGACTTAGAAATAACAAAGGATCTAGTTGTTCTTTGAAGTCTTTGGGACAGTTGTTTAGATAACTCGATTAATCTGATTGTTATGAGGTGATTAGATTAATAAGTTATTTAAGTAATGTCAGTTGTATATAAAAACCTTACATTTGATCCTCAGGTTATATAAGTTTGAAAGTTTTGATCATAACTGGTGGAAATTTCAAGGTTTAAATTGACTCCGTTTTTAGGGTGTTTCATTACTATATCGAAAATGGTCCAGATGTCCCTATCAGAATTGATCCTGAAGTACCAGCTACTGAGACTAGATCTGCTATTCCTGAAAGATTGGTTCCTAAGGAAATCCATATGTGGACTGATGAAGATAAGAAGAAAGTGGCTCTCGACACCAAAGCCAGATCCATCCTCTCCATGGCTCTTCCTGACGAAGTCTACCATTCCGTCATGAATCTGAAATCCTCCAAATCCATGTGGGACACAATCTGTGTTCAATATGAAGGAACGTCTGAAGTCCAGGACTCTCGAAAGATCAACCTGGTAAGACAATATGAAAGCTTCATTTGTGGTAAGAATGAATCTCTCTCTGAAGTACACCAAAGTTTTAACTACTTAATAATAGATCTAAAACGGTTGGTAAGGAATATTCTAACTTTGAGATACTGACAAAGTTCATAGAATGTTTACCTGAAAGCTGGGACAGTTATTCTATGTGTCTCAAGCTATCAAAGGATCTTAAATCTATGACTCTTTCTACCTTGTATGGCACTATGCTCAATCATGAGCAATCGAGTCTTCTCAAGAAGAATCTTGTAAAAGATTCCAAAAGCACCTCTGTTGCTTTAATCTCAGAGTCACCTACAACTCAGCGATCTTCTATCACTATCACTGAGTTGGAGACTAACTCTGAATGCTCATCAGATCCTGACTCTTCAGATCTTGATGAATCTATGGCTCTCCTTTCTAATAAATTCAGGAGATTCACCAAGAAAAAGAATTTCAGAAAGAACAAACCTCTTCCTATTACTGACAAGCCTAGATCATCAACCCTTATTATTAAGGCTACTGCCACTTGCTATAACTGCAAAAAGATAGGACATTTTGCTAGCGAGTGCAGGTCAAAGAAAGTTTCTAGACCCTCAGCTTTCCACAAGAAATCCTCTAACCCCGGGGCTAGAGATGACAAATATCAAAAGCTGAAGGACAAGTATGCGAAGCTGAAAAGCTTTAAGAAGAAAGGCAAAGGCCTAATGGCTTACTAGGATTGGGCTGCCTCTGACGAAGAAGAATCATCTGACTCTGAAGATGATGATGAGGCCAATCTCTGTCTCATGGCCAAGATTGAAGAAGAGGAACACAAAACTGACATTCCCTCTACTTCAGCCTCTATCTCTGCTACTAAGGTATCACCTTCTTTCTTTACCAATATTTCCAATATTGATAAAGCTGATAGTCTTCGAAAGATCGATCTCCTGACTATGAGTTTATATGACGCCATGAATGGCAAGACAATTGTTGAAAATCAAAATATTGATCTCGCTGAACAACTTAAAAATTGTCACCTTCAAATAGAAAAGCTTTCTAAAATTGAAGAAGACTTGAGAGATCAAGTTCATATAAATCAGCTAGTTAAAATCGAACGCGAAGAAGCTATCGTTGCATTAAAAGCTGAACAAACTACTGTTGAAGGATGGTATAAATCCTCAACAAAGATCACTGAGATAATTAAGTATCAGATACCGATGGGTGATAAAAGTGGACTTGGTTATAATAACTATATTTCAGAACAAGTCACTGATCGTTCCATGCTTAAATTTGGAACTTTCGTATCCTCAGTCGCTGATACTTCCTCATCTCAGTGTTCCTCTTCAAAATCTCCCATCCCTGAGAAAAAACCTACCTTGACCGCTAAGGATAAAGGTAAGGAAAAAGTTATTTATCAAAAACCTCAGAAGGGTATCTTTATACCAAAGCTGAATGCTCCTAAAGCTTCAATAAGCTATCCCTCTAAATCTATGATCAAGATCCCTGGATGTATTCAGCGATCTACTTCTAGACTAAAAGTGGATATAGTTGGTAAGAAATCTGAAGAACTGATTGTTCCTCCTATTTCCAATGCCAAATGTATACTTGGTCCTGGCCCTGCTCATTTAAAATTTAAGGGTAAGCATGCAAATTGTCCTAAAGCTACTTTTAGCTATAGGAAATTTTATCACTGTGGACTTACCGATCATATTGCTAGTAAGTGCCCCACAGCCACCAAAGCTGAAAAGTTAGCTAAGGTGAAGATAAATGTCCCCAAGGCAAAGAAGACCACTGAGGTTAAGAAATTAACCAAGGTGAAGACAAGTTCAGAAGCTGAATCTTCTAATGCTGTGAAGAATGCTGAACCTTCCATTCCCTCCACCTCCACTGACAAGAGTGTACATATGGTAAAATAGATACCCAAGTCAATCCATCATAATGCTGAATCTTCATCTGTTTTCAGGTCAGAAAGGGCATCTGGTATCTCTATAGCGGATGCTCGAGACATATGACTGGAAAGAAATACTTCCTCACTGAATACAAGGAAGAGAAGGGTCCCTCTATAACTTTCGGTGGAAATGGAAAAGGCTATACCTGAGGATATGGTGTACTTTCTAATGGTACTACCACCTTCGGAAAAGTTGCATATGTTGAAGGGCTGAAGCATAATCTTTTAAGCATAAGTCAGCTATGTGACAAGGATAACAAAGTGATCTTCACTAAGGAATCCTGCTTTGTCACTGACAAAAAGGAGAAGATAGCTCTCAGTGGTTATCATTTGGAAAATGTTTATGTAATAAACATGGACTCTACTACCACTGAGAACTCATGTTTCTTCTCAAAAGCCTCATCTGATGTCAACTGGCTATGGCATAAGAGGCTCTCTCATCTAAACTTCAAGACACTGAACATTCTTTCTTCAAAAGAGTTAGTCACTGGTCTACCTCAACACTCATACGCCAAAGAGTCCTTATGTTGAGCGTGTGAGAAAGGGAAGCAGACCAAAGCAAGCTTCAAATCAAAGCAAGTCTCCTCAGTGTCATCTCCTCTACAACTTCTCCATATGGATTTGTTTGGCCCTGTTAACAAACAATCCATCGCTGGAAAGAAATATATATTCGTCATAGTTGATGAATTCTCTCGCTATACCTGGGTAATGTTTCTCCGTGCTAAGAGTGACACCCCTGAAGAACTCATCACTTTTATCAGGAAAATGGAAGTCATGAACAAAATGACCGTTCGCTCAATAAGGAGTGATCATGGGACTGAGTTCAAAAACAGTTCTCTTGATTCCTTCTTTGAAAGTAAGTGTATTTCTCACAACTTTTCCTCAGTGAGAACACCTCAACAAAATGGAGTCGCTGAAAGAAGAAATAGAACTATCATTGAAGTTGCACGTTCAATGCTCAGCGATTTTCACCTACCTACTCAGTTTTGGGCAGAAGATGTCAACACTGCTTGTTTTACACAAAACAGGTCGCTGATCGTCAAAAGATTCAAAAGACAGCCTATGAACTTTTCCATGGAAGAAAGCCCTCTATAAGCTTCCTTCACATCTTTGGTTTCCAATGTTTCATACTGAACAACAGAGATGCCCTTGGAAAGTTTGATCCTAAGGCTGATGATGGAATCTTCCTTGGATATTCTTCTATCTCCAAAGCCTTCAGAGTCTTCAACAAACGAAGACAGACTGTAGAAGAAACTATCCACATCACCTTTGACGAATCCCAATCAGCGAACTCTCGACCTTCTGCTGATAATGAAGAACTGAATTAATGGATGTTTTCTCATCTTGGTGATTTAGAATACACCCCCACTCCTCAACCTCATACTCATCCCGCTGAAGATGATGATCCTACCATCATCCCAAGCATTCAGACTAGTGAAGCTGAAACATCATGGGTCTCAGTTATACCTCTTAACACTATGCCTGCCTCTGAACCTTCTATCTCAGATATACCATCTACTTCTCAGCAATCAGGGAATGAAATGACATCTACACCTACCCATCTCTTGGCTGACATACCAGAAGTCGCTGAAGCTTCATTTTCAGCTCCTCCAGAAATTCAGATTGAGCCTACGTCTCATGCTCCGGCTCAGCGATGGACTGTCCATCACCCAATTGAACAAATTCTTGGTGATCTGGTGTTTAGACTCGACGAAGTGCAGGTAATATTTGTCTATTTGTTAACTTTATTTCTCTGATTGAACCAAAGAAAACAGATGATGCCCTCCAAGATCCAAACTGGGTCAGTGTTATGCAAGAAGAGCTGACTGAATTTGAAAGAAACAAAGTTTGGAAGCTTGTTCCTAGACCATTCGACAAGTCAGTGATAGGCACTAAGTGGGTCTATTGAAACAAGTTGGATGAACATGGAACTGTAACCCGCAACAAGGCTCGACTTGTTGCTCAGGGATACAGACAAGAGGAAGGTATAGATTACGACGAAACCTTTGCTCCAGTGGCTAGAATTGAAGCCATTCGTCTTTTCTTAGCCTACGTTGTACACAAAGACTTCAAAGTTTATCAGATGGATGTTAAATCAGCGTTCCTAAATGGAAAGCTGAATGAAGAAGTCTATATGGAACAACCTCCAGGATTCTCAGATCCTAAGCATCCAGGTTATGTTTATAAACTGGATAAGGCACTTTATGGCTTAAAGCAAGCTCCCCGTGCATGGTACGACACTCTATCCTCTTATCTCCTGATGGAAAATTTTGAGCGTGGCAAAATTGATAAAACTATATTTTTCAGGAAAGTAAAAGGTCATATTATTCTTGTTCAAATATATGTTGATGATATTATATTTGGATCTACTAACCCTGACCTTTGTACTCGTTTCTCTGAAAGGATGAAAGTAGAGTATAAAATGAGTATGATGGGTGAGCTAACATATTTCCTTGGTCTTCAGATTAAGAAAAGTGAAAAAGGCACTTTTATAAATCAGGGAAAGTATGTAAAGGATATGCTGAAGAAATTTGATTTAACTCAGAGTTCAGCTATGAAAACCCCTATGGCACCACCGCTGACACTAAACAAGGATTCTGTTGGAATACCTGTTAATGTCACGATGTACCGTGGGATGATCGGCTCACTTCTCTACCTTACAGCTAGCCGACCTGATATCATGTATGCAACCTGTTTGTGTGCACGATATCAAGCTGAACCCAAGGAATCTCACTTGATCGCTGTAAAGCGAATTTTTTGTTACCTTAAGGGTACTCCTAACCTAGGTCTTTGGTATCCCAAAGATTCAGGGTTTGATCTAATCGCCTATTCAGATAGTGATTTTGCAGGTTGCAAAATGGATAGGAAAAGCACCACAGGAGGCTGTCAGCTCCTGGGTGGAAAGCTGGTGAGTTGGACAAGTAAAAAGCAAAACTTAGTGTCCACCTCAACTGCTGAAGCTGAGTACGTAGCTGCTGGAAGCTGTTGTTCTCAGGTCTTGTGGATGAGAAATCAACTACTAGACTATGAGTTACAACTCTCAAAAATTTCAATCTATTGCGACGGCACAAGTGCCATCGCTATAGCCAACAATCCAGTGCTACACTCGAAGACCAAACACATTGAAATCAAGTATCATTTTATCAGAGATCATGTGATGAGTGGTGATATCGAACTTCATTTTATTCCAACTGATTATCAGTTAGCTGATCTATTTACCAAACCTCTTGATGAGACAAGATTTAACTTTCTCGTCAGCGAGCTTGGAATGCTGAACTTTGAAGAATAATATCTTCAACGGTTCACATTTGATCAGTGATACAAATAAACTTGTATAACCCTTTCTATCACCTACTCTCTGAACAAAATTGATTCACTGATATCAAGGTATGTTCTCTCTTACTCGCTGACGTTCGCCTAGAACTAAAAGATTTCAAAACAAATTGCATCGCTGAATATCTCTTCCTTACAGTGATATTTTGAAATTTCTAAATTCCTAACGCTGATATTTCTATTCAGCGCCTCATATTTCAAAATGTCTCTGAGCTTTTCAAAAATCCTCAGAGACACCCTAAATTATGAAAGGACGTTCGTGATGTCATCATAACGGACAACCTCTGACACGTTCTTTTTCTGACACACGTTTGCACGTCTCTTTTCTCAACCATTCAAATGCAAACACGTGTCCGTGTCATCATGAAAATCTTTTCCCGCTCAAGATTTTCTCTCTCCATTCTCACTCTATATAAACCATGTTGAGTTTATAATTTTCTCTTTACGCGAAAAACTTCCTCCGCAAGAAAAATTACTGTTGCATTTTGCACTCAAATTTCAAGAAACTGTTCATCTTCCTCAACGATCATAAGGTTAATATTCTTACTATTTACCTACATTACCTTGTTTATGATCTTATTATTGTTTTTAAAGGATCAAACAAAAGAACTGTCTTAAAAATAAAATCATTTTCTTTCATGATTTTGTGAACTCAACCTCATGGTTGTTCTTCAAGTTTAAAACCTAAAATCTTTAAACTTGTTCTTCATATGTTTTTCCAGAATCCTATTTTTTAAAGGAGGAAACTGGAAAATAAGACCACTAGTTTTTGTATCTTTTAGGTCAAAACTAGAAAACCCCAAATCTCCATTAAGACGCTTTCTTGTCTGAATGGAAAGTGCAAAACCCTAAAACACTTATTTTAGATATTTTGTCCATTATAAGAATCTCTGTTCTTAATCTATATGCTTGTTACAGAAATGGCATCTTCTACTATTGTTCCTACCGCTGAGAAATCTGTTGCTAGTGAGGAACTTGAAATCACCAACGCACCGCAAGTCAAGTTCAACATTGATGAGGTCTCCTTCTCAAAATCAAACAACCTCTTCGCGCTGTTTGATTTACCTGCACGAAAGCAAGTCACTCATCTAGATGATGCGGTGAATTTTCTGAAAACTTGCTGCCTATCTACAGCCCTAACCATAACACCCCCTGCTCATCAATTCCTCCTATCTCAGTTCTGGTATTCTGCCAGACACACTCACCTACCATCCTCCAAAGACCCCTCAAAACTCCTTGATGTCATTCTATGTGACCTGACTTTGGCACAATCAAAATCAACCCTGCCATCATTCGAAGAGCGCTGAACCTCCCTAACGCTACCAAAGAGAAACCTTTTGTTCCTCTTCTTGACCCCAAGAAACATGCTGATAGAGAGACACTCATTGCATTTTTTTGATGCAATGGGTTACGCATGGGACACAAGGAGGGATAAGAATCTCGAGAAGAAGCTGACTGCAATCAAGAAATCGAAAATGCCAAGCGAGATGAACTTCATCTTCGCCCACTTGATAAGATGCATGACATCAAAATCCGACTCCTCTGATCAAGCCGCTCAACCTCGGCAAGCAATGGGCTATGCATTGCTGAAGGGTCTCCATATTGACTGGGCCTCGATAATCTATGATGATCTTGCGCTCAGAGTTGATTCTGCTGATAGACCAACATGGGTTCTATATCCCCGATTCCTCAGCGCAGTCTTCCAAACCGGCCTCAATAACAACTACCCAAAAGAGGGTGATTTGAGACTCTCTCAGGTTGGCCCTAAGGTGCTCGACTTCAAGCCCCTGCAAAACGAGGTACGTCTCTCTGCTCTTTTAACTCTTCTTAATCCTTCTTCTTCTACTTCTGCGGCATATTCAGCGGAAATTCCCACCTCTGATACCCACGCTGCAACCTCCATTCCTAAGAAAATGTAATACCCCGGGTAAGTTCGTTAGTTAAAAGTTAGTTTTGTTAAATTTATTTAACGTTATAATTAATAGTTAGGGTGAATTTGGGATAAATTAGGAGTTAAGGGTATTTTGAGTCATTAGTGGATAGTTTAAGGTTTAAAGGGTATAGAGGATAGTTTGAGTCATTGCCTGGTATGATTTTCTGTCGAATCTGGGTTGAAAGGATGCAAACCGACAGAGGTGTCCGGACACTATGAATGTGTCCGGGTGGTTTTATTGGTAGCGTCCGGGTGATTTTATTAGTGATGTCCGGGTAATGTTCTAAAGGTGTCCGGACGAGTTCTTCATCCGGGTAAGTTCTATTTTTCCTATGTTTTCCGGATAGAATTAGATACCGGATGGTATCCGGATTACTTTGGTGTCCGGATGACGTCCGGATTGTTTAGATTGTCCGGGTTAGTGGTGTTGTCCGGAAAAGTTATGCTGTCCGGAAAAGTAGTGTTGTCCGGATAAACTGTAGTTTCCGGATACTTTGGCTGATTGGTCAAATTGATGAGTTTAGATGCTTTTAAGTGTCCAGTAGCATGTGTATTGTTAATTCATGGATAGGGAATGAATAAGGACCGAAAGTACTGTGGACTTGACTTAAGTTCGGGTTGGGGAAGACAATTGAGGATAAGAGTTAGATAGAGTTATCTAAAACTCTTAGTCCTAGCAAGCTCTATGTGTTCAAAGTGGTAAAACAATATTTGTACATGATTGTTTCAGATACTGTGAATCGAAGGTGAAAGCAGAATTCTTTGTGGAGGACTGAAAAGAGTGTTGTTAAGCAAACAGGTGAGTTTTACTTGAAAATGTTTTTAAACTGGAATACATATATGTGTGGAATGAATATGTGATTAAGGTGTGAATGTTATGTGTTTATAAAATAGTAAAGTATTATATTCATATGTGCATTACATTACGCAAGTGTACATTAGTCGGGTTCCGGTGTGCGGACCGATGGGTAGCCGGGTTCCGGTGTGCGGACCGGTGAGTAACCGGGTTCCGGCGTGCGGACCGGTAACGTTGATTTTTATTAGTTGGCTTGCTACCAACTAGTATGGCCAGTTGTGGAGGAATAAGGTGGGATGAGATGTACGAGTCTTGAATGGTATTGATATATGTATAGTATATGGATGTGTATGAAAAGTTTTATATAAATGGTTTTGATACAAAGGGTTACTAAACTGGCAGGGATTTCCTCACTAGACCCTTAGGTCTAACCCTCATTTCTGTTTTAAAATATGTATTCCAGGTGGCGGATCGGGTAAGAGCTAGTAATTAGGAATCTTGACGGATAGCTTTTGTGAAGATGTTGGTTATGAAGTTATGGATGTATTTTGTACTTATGACTTTGTTATTCGTCAACCTGTAATTTAATTCGCAAAAAGTTTGTACGGATTTACTTATTATGTTTACCAAGACTATGGGACCGAATGTGAAATACGATGTATCTTTTGATCATTTTATGATATAAAATGTATGTTATTTGTCTATATGAAACGCGGGATGTTACAAATGGTATCAGAGCCCTAGTTTAAGGGATTTAGGTATTAGTACCTGTACCTAGACTTAAACTGCATGTGAAGTAGGGTGTCCCTATTATTTTAGAACCTGGGGATGCTAAGTATAAAAAGGTAAAAGGAACATCATGTAAGGTAATTTCAGAGTTACACCTGGCCAGTGTAATTGTGATCTTACAGGTACATGTTGAACTAGAATACCTTGTTATATGGGGTATGTGCTTATGTGTATATTAACCTTGTCTGAATCAACAGAATGGTAAGTGGTACGAGACAAACAAATCGGGAAGGAGGAGGAAGCCTGAATAGAACCAATCCAACAGCCGGAGGAAGGGGAAGAGGGGGAGAAAGAGGCAGGGGCAGGACTGGAGGCAGAGTACAGGGGCGAGGCACAGAGTTTGTTACAAGAGACGACTTGGCTGCTGAGATGGGAAGATTACAAGCCAATATTCAAGCCATGTTTAACCAGACGCATAATACTGAAACGGAAAGACCGGATCCTAACTTGGAAGACGAGATGCCTATCACACCTACTGTCGTATCAGTACCAAGAAGGTGTGACTATAAGATGTTTTTAAGCTGTAAACCACCAACTTATGGAGGGGATAGAGATCCAGTGAAGGCGATGCGTTGGCTGCAAGAAATTGAAGCTGTATTTAAAACCAGCAAATGTGCGGAAGAGGATAAGGTGTTATACGGAACTGCAATGTTAAAGGCAGATGCTTTATATTGGTGGGAGGCCCTTATTGACTCCAAGGGATCTGATGTATACTCAACCTTTACTTGGGGAGAATTTTCAAGGGCATTCAAAGAACAGTTTTGTCCACAAGCAGCAGTCAGACAATTGGAGGAGGAATTCCTGAGCCTACAACAAGAGAATTTATCAGTCAGAGACTATACTGCCCGTTTCCTAGAGAAGTCGCGTTTTGGAGAATATTATGTTGCCACGGAGAAAATGAAGATGGAAAGGTTCATATTTGGATTGAATTCGGAAATTCGAAAGTTAGTGACCGTAACGAGACCTGATACCTTTTCAGCAGCAGTAAATGCCGCGGAAAATGTAGAGCGGGATAATAGAAGGGATGCTGGTGATAAAAGTATGGGAAAGAGAAAATGGGAAGGACCACCACATGATCCGAAGAAGTCTAGATTTCAGAGATTCGATAATCGTCCACCTTTTCGACCAATGGAAAGACCTTGTCTGAAGTGCCACCGTATCCATCAAGGAAACTGTCAGATTGAATCACGGGTTTGTTATAGGTGTGGGAAGACCGGGCATGTCATTAAAGATTGTCGATTAACGCGGTTTTGTTTCTTGTGTAATTCTCCGGATCACCTTCAGTCAGATTGTCCGCGAGGTAGAATACAACAAGGGGGCACATCAGGGAAACCAGCAATTGCTAGACCAATAGTTCCAAGAATAGAACCGCCGAGAACAAGGGGTCGTACATTTCAAATGACAGCTAAAGAGGCGGAGGAAACTCCGGATGTGGTTACAGGTACATTTTTCATAAACTCTACACGTGCTAAAGTGTTGTTTGACTCCGGTGCAAACCGATCTTTTGTGTCTCCTTCATTTGCTGCTCACATTCATTTAGAGCCTAAAAAGTTAGAACATGCCTTACTGGTAGACACTGCAAATGATAACCAAGTGTCAGTTAAAGAAATTTTTTATTGCTGTGTGATAAATATAGAGGGGTGTGGAGTACCGATACAACTATATCCTATAGCCTTGATCGAGTTTGATGTGGTAGTAGGGATGGATTGGTTAGCTGAGAATCAGACTAACATAGTTTGTGATAAGAAAATAATCAATGTCGTTTTACCTGATAAGAGGTCAGTAGTGATTTATGGTGATCATAAGAATCATCAGTCTAGCCTAATATCTATGATAAAAGCCCGTAAATGTGTCAGCAAGGGTTGCCCGAGTTACTTAGCCTATGTGATAGATAGTAGGCCTGAAAAGATTAAGTTGGAAGATATTCCTATTGTTAGTGAATTTCCTGAAGTATTCCCTAAAGATTTGAATAGTCTTCCGCCCATTAGACAAGTAGAGTTTGGTATAGATCTGATTCCTGGAGCCGCTCCTATTGCCCGTGCACCGTATCGTCTGGCACCTCCAGAGATGAAAGAGATGATGACACAACTACAAGACCTATCCGACAAAGGCTTCATCAGACCTAGTTCTTCGCCGTGGGGAGCGCCAGTTTTGTTTGTGAAAAAGAAGGACGGTTCAATGAGAATGTGTATTGACTACCGGGAGCTGAATAAGCGCACGATCAAGAACAAGTATCCACTCCCAAGAATTGATGATCTTTTTGATCAATTAGTTGGAGCTTGTTATTTCTCCAAGATTGATCTCAGATCTGGCTACCATCAGTTGAAGGTTAAAGAAGAAGACGTTTTAAAGACTGCTTTTCGTACAAGGTACGGCCACTACGAATTCTTGGTGATGCCATTCGGACTGACGAACGCTCCAGCCGCTTTTATGGATCTAATGAATCGGGTATGTAAGCCTTATCTCGATAAATTTGTCATTGTATTTATCGATGATATACTTATCTATTCCCGATCCAAAAAGGATCACGCGCAACACCTTCGCTTGATTCTGGAGTTGTTGAAGAAAGAAAAGTTGTATGCTAAATTCTCGAAGTGTGAATTCTGGTTGCGGGAAGTTCAGTTTCTGGGGCATGTCGTTTCAGAGAAAGGCATTCAAGTAGATCCGATGAAAGTGGAAGCGATTGAAAGATGGGAACCGCCAAAGACGCCAACCGAAGTATGTAGTTTTCTGGGTCTAGCTGGCTACTATCGGAATTTTATAAAAGACTTCTCTCGAATCGTGACGCCATTGACTAAGCTGACTCGGAAGAATCTAAAGTTTGAATGGAGAGCAGAACAGGATGAAGCATTCATAATATTGAAAGAGAAACTCTGCAGCGCGCCAATATTAGCATTGCCAAAAGGTTCTGATGATTTTGTTGTCTACAGCGATGCTTCCAAACTAGGATTAGGATGTGTACTTATGCAACGTGGGAAGGTGATTGATTATGCTTCTCGTCAACTGAAGGACCATGAAAGACAGTATCCTACACATGATATGGAGCTTGCAGCAGTTGTCTTTGCGTTGAAAATTTGGAGACATTACCTTTACGGTTCTAAGTGCCAAATATTTACCGATCATAAGAGTCTCCAACATCTTTTCGATCAGAAGGAATTGAATATGAGGCAAAGAAGATGGCTGGAATTGGTGAATGATTACGACTGTGAAATCCTTTATCATCCGGGAAAGGCGAACGTGGTAGCAGATGCACTGAGTCGTCAGGAAAGGAGTGGAACAATAAGAGCTATTTCACTACGGGCTGAACTGCTACCGAACATCTTTGACGATTTGCAAAAGTGTCAAATAGAAGCGTTTCAAGAAGAACATCTGAAGTCAGAACGATTAGTGAGGGTATCAGCATTGCTAGAAAAAGATGATCGTGGGTTATTATGTTTGGGAAGCAGAATTTGGGTGCCTCGTATGGGTGGGTTACGTGATCGGGTACTACAAGAAGCTCATCAGTCTCGTTTTTCTATTCATCCGGGTACGAACAAGATGTATAAGGATCTGAAACAATTTTATTGGTGGCCGGGGATAAAAAGAAGCATTGCTCAGTATGTGGAAAAGTGTGATACTTGTAAGAAAGTAAAGATTGAACACCAAAGGCCGTTTGGTCAGTTACAACGTCTGGAGATACCAATGTGGAAATGGGATCAGATCACTATTGATTCCATTACCAAGATACCAAGGACTCCGAAGGGATTTGATGCCATATGGGTGATCGTTGACAGATTGACAAAGTCTGCACACTTTCTACCGATAAAGGAAACTGATTCATTGGAACGATTAGCTAAGTTGTATATTGATGAAATAGTAACTCGTCATGGAGTTCCAATCTCGATTATTTCTGATCGTGATAGTCGTTTTACTTCAAGGTTCTGGAGAAGTTTTCAAAAGGAAATGGGGACTCAGATAAAGTTAAGTACAGCATATCATCCTCAAACTGACGGTCAGAGTGAACGAACGATTCAAACTTTGGAAGATATGTTACGGGCCTGCATTGTTGATTTCGGGGGATCGTGGGATAAACATTTGCCGTTGATCGAATTTGCCTACAACAACAGTTATCATTCCAGCATACAAGCGGCTCCGTTTGAAGTACTGTATGGTAGAAGATGTCGAACGCCTCTGTGTTGGAATGAAGTGGGAGAGAAACAGTTAGCAGGGCCAGATATAGTTCAGTTAACAGCAGATAAGATTACTCAGATTCGGGACATATTGAAAATAGCTCAAGACAGACAGAAAAGCTATGCTGACCGACGTCGGAAACCGTTAGAGTTTCAAGTTGGAGATTTTGTAATGTTGAAAGTCTCACCTTGGAAAGGAGTCATTCGATTTGGAAAGTAAGGTAAACTTAGCCCAAGGTATATTAGACCGTTTGCAATAACGGAAAGGATTGGTGAAGTAGCCTACAGATTGGATCTTCCGCCAGAGTTAAGCAGGATTCACAACGCGTTTCATGTATCGAATCTTCGAAAGTGTTTAGTTGCACCAGATCAGGCCGTCTCTCTACCAGATATACAAGTGGATGAAAAGTTGAATTATGTGGAAGAACCGGAAGCCATTTTAGACAGCAAAGTTAAAATCTTACGTAGTGGGAAGGAGATCATACAAGTGAAAGTTCAGTGGAGACATCATAGGGGTCGGGATGCTACATGGGAATCAAAATCAAAAATGAGAACTGAGTACCCGTACCTTTTTGCTTAATCGAATTCCAGGACGGAATTCTTTTAAGGGGGAGATTATGTAATACCCCGGGTAAGTTCGTTAGTTAAAAGTTAGTTTTGTTAAATTTATTTAACGTTATAATTAATAGTTAGGGTGAATTTGGGATAAATTAGGAGTTAAGGGTATTTTGAGTCATTAGTGGACAGTTTAAGGTTTAAAGGGTAAATTTGAGTTAGATATTATCCCTTGCAATATTCAGATATTTCATAAAACAGAAATATCCAGATCTGTAGGTGTGTGTGTTGAGAGCAAAAGAAGAAGAAAAAGAAAGGGAAAGGTTAGGGCTTCAAATTAGAAGTGTTGGATGTGTTATTAAGGTATGTTCCTTTACATTTTATGCTCATAATTGCTTATAGATAGTTTCTATCGGAGTAGAATAGTTGAATTCATGCCTGGTATGATTTTCTGTCGAATCTGGGTTGAAAGGATGCAAACCGACAGAGGTGTCCGGACACTATGAATGTGTCTGGGTGGTTTTGTTGGTAGTGTCCGGGTGATTTTATTAGTGATGTCCGGGTAATGTTCTAAAGGTGTCCGGACGAGTTCTTCATCCGGGTAAGTTCTATTTTCCTATGTTTTCCAGATAGAATTAGATACCGGATGGTATCCGGATTACTTTGGTGTCCGGATGACGTCCGGATTGTTTAGATTGTCCGGGTTAGTGGTGCTGTCTGGAAAAGTTATGCTGTCCGGAAAAGTAGTGTTGTCCGGATAAACTGTAGTTTCCGAATACTTTGGCTGATTGGTCAAATTGATGAGTTTAGATGCTTTTAAGTGTCCAGTAGCCTGTGTATTGTTAATTCATGGATAGGGAATGAATAAGGACCGAAAGTACTGTGGACTTGGCTTAAGTTCGGGTTGGGGAAGACAATTGAGGATAAGAGTTAGATAGAGTTATCTAAAACTCTTAGTCCTAGCAAGCTCTATGTGTTCAAAGTGGTAAAACAATATTTGTACATGATTGTTTCAGATAATGGGAATCGAAGCTGAAAGCAGAATTCTTTGTGGAGGACTGAAAAGAGTGTTGTTAAGCAAACAGGTGAGTTTTACTTGAAAATGTTTTTAAACTGGAATACATATATGTGTGGAATGAATATGTGATTAAGGTGTGAATGTTATGTGTTTATAAAATAGTAAAGTATTATATTCATATGTGCATTACATTACACAAGTGTACATTAGTCGGGTTCCGGTGTGCGAACCGATGGGTAGCCGGGTTCCGGTGTGCGGACCGGTGAGTAACCGGGTTCCGGCGTGTGGACCGGTAACGTTGATTTTTATTAGTTGGCTTGCTACCAATTAGTATGGCCAGTTGTGGAGGAATAAGGTGGGATGAGATGTACGAGTCTTGAATGGTATTGATATATGTATAGTATATGGATGTGTATGAAAAGTTTTATATAAATGGTTTTGATACAAAGGTTTACTAAACTGGCAGGGATTTCCTCACTAGACCCTTAGGTCTAACCCTCATTTCTGTTTTAAAATATGTATTCCAGGTGGCGGATCGGGTAAGAGCAAGTAATTAGGAATCTTGACGGATAGCTTTTGTGAAGATGTTGGTTATGAAGTTATGGATGTATTTTGTACTTATGACTTTGTTATTAGTCAACCTGTAATTTAATTCGCAAAAAGTTTGTACGGATTTACTTATTATGTTTACCAAGACTATGGGACCGAATGTGAAATACGATGTATCTTTTGATCATTTTATGATATAAAATGTATGTTATTTGTCTATATGAAACGCGGGATGTTACAGAAAAGGAAACACTCCTCTTCCCATCCTGATCCCAAAAGGATCAAGAAAACCAAGGAGCAACCCCCCAAGCCATCTACGACTGAAGACCTAGTGTCTGATTCTCTACAGAAGATACTAGATGGTTTCGTGGTACGCTTTGCCACAGCTGATCAAGCCATCCCTTCAATCCCGACTTCAGCGTCTATAAACGCTGAGGTTGTAAACTTGGAAATGAACCCACCTCCTTCAGCCTCTCTACAGACTGAAGTGATTCACAGCGATTCCAACGCTGAACCCAACACCCAACCAATCTTCTCATCCTTCGCTTCTCCCACCATTCCTTTGTCTACTCAATCTCAATCTCTTTCCCTTTTCTCTTCAACAAACATCTCTCTCAGCGACACTGCTGCTGAACATCTTCAGAGGATGATGGGACACAATTCAGGACCTGCAGGAACTTCTGGTCGTCAGGGAACCATCGAAGACGACTATGAAACTTTTACAGGACTACGAGGCTTTGATAACTTCGCCAATCCGCCTGCAGGTATACACAAACTACTAAAAACTCATCTCTCTCAACCCCAAACTTCTGAGCTTTCCTTTGTTCACAAGTTCTCAACTTTTTCAGGTCCTAATTTGGGAGACATTGATGACTCCCTGAAAGATCTATCTACGAAAGTGGAGGCTCTGACGACAACACTCTCCACAAACTCTTCAGCGGTTACAGACGCTGGGGAGAATCTAAAGACGTTGACAACTGAAGTTGGCAAGACGGCCTCTAGTGCTGATCTGGAGAAGGTGTCAGGGAGTATAGCGACTTTTGCTACTACTCTCGCTGACAACTCCACCGCCATCACCACTCTTAATTCCTCCCATACTACCTTGTCCAGCGAGGTCACAACGCTGAAGACAATGGTTAGTAATCTTCAGGGAGAAGTTGCTTTCTTACGAATAGATGTCACCGCCGCCACCAATCTACTACAACAGATCCTCGATCGCCTGAAAACTGCTACCCGTGCCCCTTCTCATTTCACTCAGGTAGATCGAGAGGAACTACAAAGAATCACTCCTACTTTATCTGGCCTTGAAGACAGATTAAGTAAGATTGAATCTTGTGTTGGGCTCACTGGCCAAGAAGACAGTGTCTTACAACACCCTGCTGCTGATCTTATTTCCTCCCCCACTCATCATGAGGAAGAGGGGGAGAAGACTCGAGAACTTCCCCATAATGCTGAGGGGGAGTTAAATGAAAATACCGATGCTGCTGCTGCTACATCAGAACAACCCCAGGGAGTTGAAAACCCTGAGGGAACCGAGAAACCTCCATCTGAGGGGGAGAATCTCGAAGAGCAACTCTTCAAGCAAACATAAGATCTAGCTGAAGATGTTGCTGCTGACGTTACTGAACCTTTTTCTGAGGAAGAATCTGAAGAAGAAGAAGCTGAAGACGATGAAGTTGTCGACATCCCTGATGATGAACCATCTTCTTCTCCAAAAAAGGATGATGATGATTTCTTCGTTGTTCAGCCTGTTCAGAAAACCCCAGCTCAAATATGTGTTGTACCATTTATCTTTACCTACACAAACATTCAAATAATTTTCATATAACACAAACATTCACTAATAGTCTAATACAAGCAACAATTAAGGAGCGACAATGGACCATGAAGAGTGGATGTGTAGTCAACTTATCAAAGTTGTTAAGGATGAACGAATGAATTTAATAAAGTTCTATATATCAATTTGTATTACAATTAAACAAAATGTAAAACAAGATAATTTAAAATTTTATAAATCAAAATATGTTGTATTATTGATTAAACTTTAATTAATAAATAATTAAAAAAATAAGTCGGTACGGTACGGTATTATCGTGGTACACGACTTCTAATACCACGTACCAACCAAATTTAAATAGTTGGTACGGTATACCAACCAATTAGGTTGGTACCAACTAAGTTGGTACCAATTAAATTGGTACGGTTGGTACAGAAATTGGTTGGTTTGTCTCGGTACAAAATTGACACCCCTACATCTTATAACAGCCAATGCCAAGGCTACAGTTTTATAATTTTTTTTTGAACGACAAGTTAACACACACACACATTCTCGGGGTATCCGGGCTCCCACTTAAGGGTGCCACCCGACTAATCCCCGTCGACCCGGCCGACCCTATGGAGTTTTATAATTAATGAATTAATCTTTTTTTTGAAGTATATAATATTTATATACGGCAAATGCAACAAATAAACACACACACACTCCTCACCTTTGGTGAGGTTTGAACCCTTGATCTTCTAGAAGAAAAGAGGCTCAAATACCGCTAGGCCAAATGCCATTTGGTTAATGCATTAATCTTTTAGCTAGCTAGTATTTATTTATATATTGTCTTTATTCTTTTATTTATTTCTTGCTCACTTAAATTGCATTTTTTTATGTTTTTATATTATCATGAAATTAATTTTTTAATCTCGTCATATTTTTGACATTAATCCTTTATGTTTTTAATTAATTCCATCTAGTTTAAATTGTTGGCATGATTTTTATTTATGGCATTGTTAGTCATGATAATTTAGTTTTAAATTTCTTTTACTCCTACATTACCGTTATTTTACTGTTATAACTTAGTTTTCATTGCTTGTAATTTAATTTTAACTTCTTGTAATCTTTATTTTGACGTTATTTAGTTATCGTAGATGTTTCTTTCACTTTTATTTGAAACGAAGAATACAAGGAACCCAAACAATGATAGACTAACAACCTTAGTTAGGGTGTGGGGTGAAGTTAAGACAAAAAACCTATAACGGAAATTGTTAATCCATAACAAATAATATTTTCAATCATTCATTCAAAGTTATATTTAAAAATTATTTGTTGACAAGGTGATCATTGTTGAAAATGTTAAAGTGTAAGAAACTTAGAGATAAGTCGTCTTGAACACGTCAACTTGAATGATATGGAGGTATACTTGAGAGAGTTACATAGAATTAAGGAGACTTGTTTTTATTACATATACAAGGATTTTAGAAATATTAGAGTTAGTCTTTGGATGCAGGTCTCAACCCCTAGAGAGTGCAATGATGGTTGTAAGATAAGTCTTTGTTTGAAGTTCTGCCAGATTTATGTGTTTTAAAGATCCTTGCACCCTTGAATATATTTCTTCGAATTCATTAGTCGTTAAAACCCACTCAAATACATTTCTTCGAATTCACAATCTAAAATCATCTAATCTACCAGACTTTTAATTAGGACTATTACTCCTTAATTTCCATGTGGATCGGTGCTTGGTATATACCGTTTTATTACTTGTAAAAGACGACAATGAATTGATAAATGTATACTTGCATGAGTCTCCATTTTCTAATATTTCGAGAGATTTATTCCATATAAATTTTGCAACAATTCACTAACTATTTCAATTGTTGCAGTGACATTGATACTTGCTACAACAACATCTTCATCAACAGAATCTTCCATCTCCTTTGAACTTTCTTCTTCTTCAGTATCACTCTCATCAATCATTCCCTTTCTCATTTTGTTACCAGCCTCAATTCCTTTAGTGGTTTCCCTCTTTATTGTTACTGTCTTACAGCCTTATGCTCAATTAGCTGTGATTGACCAACCAAAACCATTTGTGGGCTTGTAACCTGCATCACATTAGTATCCGAGATAGAATTAGGGGTCTTGGGTGGTTGTTATCATCATAGGTTATTGGAGTTTTCAACAGATATCTTATGTTTGAGTATTCAAAGAGCTTTTGAACACACAACTCAAGGTCAGAATTGATTTTTTCAGAGACAGGGCAGACCTGAGTTTCAGATTTAGAGGGCTCTGAAATGTTGTAATCTATTTTAGCATCGATACAGAAGTGTGTCTGATTAGTTTCATCATCTAAAGTGAGTCAGAGGCCCAATTCTCATGTTCCGTCGTTAGACTTATTTCGTTGACATTGTACTTATATTTGTTCTTGTAATAAGCAATGTCATTCACAAGTTTGCCTCTGCAATCAGCAGCAAAGTGGCCTAGTTTGCCACAACTGTGTAACATTTATCATTTGTGGTCTTGACAACGTTCTCCTCTTTTGGTTCTTTCTTCTGGTAATGCTTGTGGGGCTGTCTCTGGTCCTGAACATGCTTCTAAAACTTCTCATGTCTGTAGCTTTCACCTATGTAACTCCTTTCACATGGATTCTTAACAAATTTTCAGGATTTTTTTTTGGGAAGAGCAAGGGATTTTGCAAAGGTACTCAGATCATTATCTTCATATCCAAACTGTATTGATTCATTATCACTTTCAATTAGAAGAGCTTTCTTTTTGCTCTTTTTCCTCTCACTATCTCTGTTCGAACTAGCTCTGTTCTTGTCTTTGGATTCAATGACAAAAGTAGAGGCCCTCAAAAAGTTGCTTTATTCTTGTTCACATCATTTTCTTGGGTAGCTAAGGTTCCATAGACATCATGCAGACTCCAACCTTCCAGAACCAGGTTGGCTTGTAAAGGCATGGATAACTGTAACCATTCTTCATACAAAATCTTCAAGAAGAACAAATTGTGCTCCTCTTTGGATCATATGAAATCAATTTTCTTGTACTTTTTAACCAAAGTGTTGAATCTGTCATAAGTTTGTTGTAGTGTCTCCTCTGATAGAGTAGCAAAATTGTTGTACTCTATCACAAATTGCACTTTTATGTTCTTCTTAGTCTTAATACCTCCCTCAAGTTGATTTGCAAGTTCATCCTAACTTTCTTTTGCATTATTGCAGGAATCAAGTGATTGAAAAATGTCATTTGGGATTACCATGATTAATAGTCATTTGGCTTTGTGGTCTACCTCCATTTTCTCAACATCTTCAGTGTAACACTCGTAATTTTGGGGTTTCCCTTTTATTATTATTTCGAGAACCATTCGGCCTTTGGAACGAAAATATAATAAAGATTTAGGTAAGGTTGAGAGAAGAACCATCGAGGTCCGGATCGGGCGCAGTAAAAGTATCAAATCGGACGAAACAACGAGTTGCGCGACCTTTCTCGCGACTTGAAGTGTAGGAAGCCGCATAAGTTGCTGAAGCACAGGCAAGTGACACACGCGACTTGCCCTGCGACCTGTGAAGTCGCGGGCAAGGTCGCGAGAAGGAATCTGCAAGTTTAAAATCACAATTGTAAGGGGTTTCCTTCATTTTTCTTTCCACCAAACTCCCTCCTCGCCTTTCCTCTTAATTTTGAAGACCCTTAGAGCTGATTTTGGTCTCTTGGTAGCTTTTGTTGGCAAAGTTGGAGCTTGTAAGAGTTAAAAGTAAGTTCTTAACCTCTAATCTTGTTCTAGGGTTTGATATCATTTCATCTCCAACCTTATATTCTCCCTTATGATGATTTTGTTTGAGAGTGGAAGTGGATGTGGTGAACTAGAAAGTTTTGCACCATAGATCTGGAAGTTCAGCTTGAGGATCTAAAGTCTTCACCTTTGGAAGCTAAAGATTTGGGTATGGAACTAGGTTTAACCTAACCTAGCGAGGTGAGTTCAAGTTGCTTTGTGAAAACTTTTCACATGCAAAAAAGTCTATTTTAGATTATTTATGTGTTACTCGATAATTATCAAATGTTGGAATATTGGATGAGTTTTACTTATATGTGAAATACCCATATTTAGGATTTTTGGGTACTTTGATAAATAAATCATAAATATAGGTGTTTTGATGATTTATCTTATAAATGAAGCTTGTTCGGTGAAAATGCAATTTTCACTGTATTTTGGAGAAATGGCTACATTGTGTTATGAGACGTTTTGAAAGTGTAAATGCATACATTGTGTTACCTTTATATAAAACATATGAGGGCCTGTTTGGTTGGGGGTATTAGCAGTAATTAATGCGAATGAATATAAAAGGGCAAGTTTGGTTTGTTATAATATAATGGGCTCATTCTAAAAGGAGCCCAATTTTTCATTGGTCTAGGAACAAGCTTCCAAACTTTGTTTCTTTCGAATTCAGTCAGCTCTTCTTGCATAGCGCTGACCCAGTTTGGATCTTGGAAGCATCATCTGTTTTCTTTGGTTCAATTAGAGAAATAAAGTTAACAAATAAACAAATACTACCTGCACTTCGTAGAGTCTGAATACCAGCGTTTGGATCACCAATAATTTGATCAATAGGGAGATTGATAGTCCATCGCTGAGCCGGAGCATAAGTCGTTGGCTCAATCTGAACTTATGGAGAAGCTGAAGATGAAGCTTCAGCAACTTCTTGTATTTCAGCCAAGAGTGGAATAGGTTCAGATGTCATTTCATTTACTGATTGCTGAGAAGTAGATGGTATGTCTGAGATAGAGGGTTCAGAAGCAGGCATAGTGTTTAGAGGAATAGCTGAGACCCATGAGGATTCAGCTTCACTTGTCTGCATGCTTGGGATGATAGTAGGATCATCATCTTCAGCAGTATGAGTATGAGATGGAGGAGTATGAGTAGCTTCTGAATCACCGAGATGAGAAAATATCTATTGATTCAGTTCTTCAGTATCAGCAGAAGGTCTAGAGTTCGTTGAACGGGATTCGTCAAAAGTGACGTGGATTGTATCTTCTACAGTTTGTGTTCTTCGATTGAAGACTCTGAAGGCTTTAGAGATTGAAGAATATCCAAGAAAGATTCCATCATCAGCCTTAGGATCAAACTTTCCAAGGTCATCTCCGTTGTTCAGTATGAAACACTGACATCCAAAGATGTGAAGAAAGCTAATTGAAGGATTTCTCCCATGGAAGAGTTCATAGGCTGTCTTCTTGAATCTTTTGACTATCAGCGACCTGTTTTGAGTAAAACAAGCAGTGTTGACAGCTTCTGCCCAAAACTGAATATGTAGATGAGAATCGTTGAGCATTGAACGTATAGCTTCGATGATAGTTCGATTTCTTCTTTCAGCGACTCCATTTTGTTGTGGCGTTCTCACTGAGGAAAAGTTGTGAGAAATACCCTTACTTTCAAAGAAGGAATCAATAGAAGTGTTTTTGAATTCAGTCCCATGATCACTCCTTATTGAGCGAATGATCATGTTATTCAGGACTTCCATTTTCCTGACAAAAGTGATGAGTTCTTCAGGGGTGTCACTCTTAGAACGGAGAAACATTACCCAGGTATAGCGAGAGAATTCATCAACTATGACCAATGTATTTTTCTTTCCAGCTAGGGATTGTTTGTTAACAGGGCCAAACAAATCCATATGGAGAAGTTGTAGAGGAGATGACATTGAGGAAACTTGTTTAGACTTGAAGCTTGCTTTAGTCTGTTTCCCTTTCTCACACGCTGAACAAAGAGACTCCTTAGCGTATGAGTGTTGTGGTAGACCAGTAACCAACTCTTTAGAAGAAAGAGTATTCAGTGTCTTGAAGTTGAGATGGAAGAGCCTCTTATGCCATAGCCAGTTGACATCAAATGAGGCTTTTGAGAAGAAAACAGGAGCTCAGTGGTTGTAGAGTCCATGTTTATAACATAAACATTTTCCATACGGTATCCACTGAGAGCTATCTTCTCCTTTTTGTCATTGACAAAGCAGGATTCCTTAGTAAAGGTTACTTTATTATCCTTGTCACACAGCTGACTAATGCTTAGAAGATTATGCTTCAGTCCTTCAACATATGCGACTCTTCCAAAGGTTGTTGTACCATTTGAGAGTACACCAAAACCTCGGGTATAGCCTTTTCCATTTCCACCGAAGATCACTGAGGGACCCTTTTCTTCCTTGTATTCAGTGAGCAGGCTTTTCTTTCCAGTCATGTGTCTAGAGCATCCGCTATCAAGATACCAGATACCCTTCCTAACCTGCAAACAAAAGAAGATTAGTTTGACTTGGGCACCCATTTAACCATGGCCCACACTTGTCAGTGGTGGTAGAGGAAGTGGAAGGTTCAACAATCTTCGCAGCATTTGAAGATTCAGCTTCAGAACTTGTCTTCACTTTGGTCAATTTCTTAACCTTAGTGGTCTTCTTTGCCTTGGGGGCATTGATCTTCACCTTAGCTAACTTTTCAGCTTTGGTGGCTGTGGGGCACTTACTAGCAATGTGATCGGTAAGTCCACAGTGATAACATTTCCTATACCTAAAAGTATCTTTAGGACCATTTGCATGCTTAGCCAATAATTTTAAATGAGCAGGCCCAACACCAAGTATACCTTCGGCATTGGAAATGGGAGGAACAATCGGTTCTTCAGATTTCTTACCAATAATATCCACTCTGATTCTGGGAGTAGATCACTGAATAAATCCAGGGATCTTGTTTTTAGAAGTAGAGGGATAGCTCGCTGAAGCTTTAAAAGCATTCAGCTTAGGTACAAAGGTACCCTTCTAAGCTTTTTGTTTGAAATTTTTTTCTTTACCTTTATCTTTAGAGATTAAGGTAGGTTTTTCCTCAGGGATAGGAGTTTTAGAAGAGGAACACTGAGATGAGGAGGTGTCAGGGACTGAGGATACGAACGTTCCGAATTTGAGCATGGAACGATCAGTGGTTTGTTCTAGAGTATCAGCTTTATAACCAAGTTCACCTTTACACCATCCTTCAACAGTAGCCTTTTCAGCTTTCAATGCAGCGATAGCTTCTTCTCGTTCAATTTTGACTAATTGATTTATATGAACTTGATCTTTTAAATCTTCTTCAATCTTAGAAAGCTTTTCTATTTGAAGGTGACAGTTTTTAAGCTGTTCAGCGAGATCAAGGTTTTGATTTTCAACTACGGTTTTGCCATTCATGGCATCATATAAATTCATAGTCAGGAGATCGATTTTTCGAAGACTATCAGCTTCATCAATATCTGAAATATTAGTAAAGAAAGAAGTTGATACCTTGGAGGTAGAGGTTGAAGTAGAGGGAATTTCAGAATTTTCTTCCTCATCTTCTATTTTGGCCATGAGGCAGAGATTGGCTTCATCATCATCTTCTGAGTCAGATGATTCTTCTTCTTTAGAGGCAACCCAGTCAAATTCAGCCAGCAGGCCTTTGCCTTTCTTCTTAAAGCTTTTCAGCTTTGCATACTTTTCCTTCAGCTTTTGATACTTGTCATCTCTAGCCCTGGGGTTAGAGGATTTCTTGGAGAAAGCTGCAGGTTTAGAGACTTTATTTGTCCTGCATTCACTTGCAAAGTGTCCTACTTTTTCACAGTTAAAGCAGGTAGCAGTAGCCTTATCAACAAGGGTTGATGTTTTAGGCTTGTCAGTGAGTGCAAGGGGTTTGTTCCTTCTGAAGTTACTCTTTCTAGCCAGGAGTGCTAGAGATTCATCAAGATCTGAAAAGTCAGCATCTGATGAGCATTCAGAGTTAGTTTCCAACTTAGTGACAAGGATAGTTGATCGCTGAGTGGAAGTTGACTCTTAGAGTAAAGCAACATATGTGCTTTTGGAATCTTTTACAAGATTCTTCTTAAGATGACACGACTGCTCATGATTGAGCATAGTGCCATATAAGGTAGAGAGGGTCATAGATTTTAGATCCTTTGATAGCTTGAGACACATTGAATAGCTGTCCCAGCTTTCAGGTAAACATTCTAGGAACTTTGTCAGAATTTCAAAGTTAGAATATTCCTTACCAACGATTTTCAGATCAATAATTAAACAGTTGAACCGCTGATGTACTTCAAAGAGAGATTCATTCTTACCACAAATGAAGCTTTCGTATTGTCTTACCAGGTTGATCTTTCTTGAGTCTTGGACTTCAGACGTACCTTCATACTTAACACAGATTGTGTCCCACATGGATTTGGAGGTTTTCAGGTTCATGACGGAATGGTAGACTTCGTCAGGAAGAGCCATAGAAAGGATAGATCTGGCTTTAGTGTCAATAGCCCCCTTCTTCTTGTCTTCATCGGACCAGTTATGAGGTTCCTTAGGCATGATTCTTTCAGGAATAGCAGCTCTAGTAGCAGTGCCTGGAACTTCAGGATGAATTCTAACAGGGACGTATGGGCCATTTTCGATGTAGTAAGGCATAGTAGGGTCTACAACTTGTAAGAAGAGTATCATCCTATTCTTCCATAGATTGAAGTTATCTCTGGAAAATCTAGGGGGTTTTCCAAGAGAACCATTGTTGATATAGTTTGTGTTTGTGTTGGTAGCCATTTTGGAAAATAGCAAGGAAGAGAAAAGAGATTAGTATAAGCAAGATCTTGTTTATGAGATTAAACAAACTGCTCTGATACCACTTGTTGGTCCCATAAGGGTTATACAAGTTTCTAAAGGGGGGGGGGGGGGGTTGAATACAAACACACATATTTTACTTTTCAAAATTGTTTATTGATATGTATCAAACAATTTAAAACTTGATGCAGAACAAGATTAAGGAATAAACCTAATCTAAACAAGTTAAGAGAGCACTAAGGTTTTCTTGCACTAGAAAATAAGTTAGAAAGGAGATAAGAATATTACGGATAATATTCTAACACAAAGTAGTAAGAAGAAAGAATGGCCGAGCACTTCAATTCTGAAGTAGGGTTTCTTCTTATATACTGCATGTATTTAATGCACAACAGTACAAGTTCACACGTGGCAGCAGCTGATTGGTTGCATGGGTTGACTTCAGTGGACAACCTTGTAGCCGCATGATGAACAGTGTAGAAACAGAGTTGGTTGTACGATTCTGAACAAAAGGGATGTCTGTTCTGACAGATCGTACGGAGGCATGCAAGAGGATAAGACAAAAGTAACTTGTATAGGGGACTTCATGATCAGCGTTCACTGAATAGTTCTTCATCAGCGAGTGATAAATTTCAGCGTTCACTGAAGTCTTCTACTTGTAACTTCACGTTGAGTGGACAGGTCTTGGCTTCGCTGATATCCGCATCAATTCATTAGTAGACTTGTCGATGGTTCTTTGGCTTGATCTTCGACTTCAACGTAGAACATAGTTGACGTGAAACTTGTTTTCAGGGATCATAAGTAAACAACTAAAACTATCAGCGATCATCAGTAAGATTGAACAGGCTCAGGGCTTGTTGATGAACAGTTTCGCTGAATGTCTAAATTAAAGAACATGAGCTTCCTATCAGTGGTACTGTAAATACATAGTACTTATCAGCGATAGTGAAACTCTAATACATATTGTCTACCTACAATTTTCACTAAGTGATTCTCAGGGAGTCATTATCAAATCATTGAGGGTTTGGATCAACAATTACATTTTCAATCATCCCATGATGTGCTAAATACATATTTCCAAAATATCCACAAAATGCATTTTCATAACAAATAGACTCCATTTATCACATAAATCAATAACCCATTTTCATGTATGATTTATCTATCACATTTTTTCCAAAAATTCCAAATGTAGTGTTTTACTATATTTACCACAATTAATACCTCAAAAGGTAAAACCCACCAAATAACTCAACATTGATAATTTTAAGGTAAAACACATATTTACTTGGAAAAATAACACTTTGGCATGTACAAAGTTTTCACAAAGCAAATTGAACTCACCTTGCTAGATTTAGGCTAAATCTAGATTTTTCCGCAAACGTAAGCTCCTTTGAAGAAACACGAATCTTCAAGCTCCAAATCCTTCAATAACCTACATACACAAGTTTCCAACCATAAATATTTATCCCCAAATACTTAGAATCATTCCCCCCAACATATTACAACCAAAATCACCAATAGATCGAAACCCTAATTTCCAAAATGAAGAGAAGAGAGTACCTCAAACATCAAGTGAATCCACCAACCAAACACTTCTAGTGTTACCAAAGTGAGCCTCAATCTTCATTTCATACAAAGAAAGGGAAAGGTTTAGGTGAGGGTTAGGTAAAACCCTAGAAAACTTGGAATCTCCAAACAAGAGAGCAAGATGAAGAGCTTCAACCCTTGATTTCCAATTCTTAGCTAGGAGATGAAGAATCACTCTTCAATGTAGTAAAATGCACCAAGAAAGCTTCAAGATCCGACTTTGGGGTTTTGGGTTCGTTCTTTGGGAGAGAAAAACGAATTGTTTCAAGTGGAAATGAGGAAAAAAAGGAAGAAACCCGTAACCCTTCATTTATACTCAGATGACCATCGGTGATAGTGACATTGCGATAGTGACATGGTCACTATTGCTGGGGCACTCTTGCCCGCTACCCCCTGGACTCTCGGTACATTTCGTGCGAGTATGACACCTGCGATAGTGCCTTGGGCATTCTCGCCGGGCACTATCGCCCAATATTTACCGAGCCCAAGTGGCTCACTCTTCCAACCCAAATCTGCTTTTTTTAAGTCCTAAACTCCATGTAGCTTGGTAAATATCGAATCATGCAAAAATAGTCAGTGGTTCATTCGTTATACCAATTTTCGGGGTGTTACAATCCTCCCAACCTTAAAGAGATTTCGTCCTCGAAATCTAGTCCTCACACAACTAATGGTCACCGCACCCAACGTGTAACACCCCGAAAATTCTAACTAAAATTTGTAAATAAGTCCATTTAGATTTTTTAGAAGGACAAAGTAATGCATTGGAAGGTGGGACACGTAATGCTAATTGGATCTCTCGAGAAATTGGCCAAGTTTGGACTCGGTACAAATCCAGCGAGTATGACACTCGCGAGAGTGACATGGTCACTTTCGCTGTGTCACTTTCGCTAAGAATGTACCGAGAGTTTTAGAGATCCAGCGAGTATGACACTCGCGAGAGTGACAAGGTCACTTTCGCAGTGTCACTTTCGCCGAGATTGTACCGTGGGCACTTTGGGTAGCGGGCGAGAGTGACACGGCGATTGTGACATGGTCAATCTCGCCGTGTCACAATCGCGAGCGGACTCCAGGGTGTTTTAAACCCACGACTTTCAGCCTCTTTCATTTTCATTCTCACTCTCAACTCTCTCAACTCTCTCTCAGTCGATTTCTCTCAAGAAACACAATCCCCTCCCCTCTCCTTCCTCATTTCTTCACCATCTAAGTTTGTAATCAAACCCTCTTCCTCCCTTGATGAGCATATTTGGAAGCTTGGAGCTTTTGTGGAGATTAAGAGTTGTTGGGAAGATTCAAATGGTTAAGGTAATTTCTCCCTACCCAATAGTTGTTATTGTTGTTGATTTCATATTCTTTCCATCTTGTGATGTTGTGGATCGATTTTAGTGTTGATTGGGTAAGGGAATCTCGTTTTCTTCATCTTCAAACTAGGATTTGGTATAAGATGGGTATTTTGGTTATGTTATGGGTGGATGATGATTCCTTATGGTTGGATCATATTATTGATGGTTGGGAATTCATAAATCTAGGTTTTGGAAGTTTTGGCTTGAGGATGCAAACTTCATCAAAGGAGCATACGTTTGGAGAACTCTAGATTTAGCTTAAATCTAGCAAGGTGAGTTCAAGTTACTTTACGAAAACGTTGTCCATGCCAAAATGAGTATTTTACAAATATGTGTGTGTTTTACTTGAAAACGTATGTGGTTGAGTTATTTGGTTGATTTAACTCTTTTGAAGTGTTTATCTTCATAAATGTGTAAAACACCCATATTTGGGGCTTTTGGATGTTTGGATGGTTAGAAACCATAAATTGTCTTTAAAAGATTATTTGCTCAAAATGAGGTTTAATTGATGGTTTAATCATATATGTGTAAATGATTTTGTAAACCAATTGGGGAATACACTTTTAAGTGTTATGTGTCATTTTGAGAATTATAAGGGTGTGAGTCCTTTGGGAAACCCTTTTTGTTTAACCCGTGATGAGTTTTGGGGTTAATGATGATTTTGAAGTATAGCTTGCCTAAACAAAGTTTAAATGTATTTTTGATCGACGTATGGGTCTAGCAAACTTGGAGCACTTTGCTCGGTTTTGACTGTGAGTAAGTCTTGGGGGGACATTTGTCCGATTTAAATGGCTCAATGTGGAGTCTTGTTGATGGGTTGCTTCTATTGCACCGTTTTGCATTTATTGCACGTTGTTGAATATTTACTTGCTTGGGTGAGTGAGTCCCTCTGGTATAGGCATGTTGTTTAGACTGTATTGCATTTGGATCCATAGGCATGTTAGTCAGTCGTCAGTAATGGTCGGTTGGGTATCTCGGGGTTGGACCTCGGTATTCATGTTTTATGACCGTGACTTTCCAGTAGGCACATGGAGGATATAGTATTGGGCACTTACCTTGGAGGTTTGTGTATCGATCCACGCCTTCGGAATGTATACCTTGGAGGTAGTCCCGATGTGCCGGGCCTTGAGGCGTTACCAAGTAGGTAGACGTCAAGGTGTATCCTCAATTACGGTGTAACTGGGTTTCGTAGAGCAGAGTCGTGGAATAGGCCAGACGTATGTGGTAATTCCCGATTTCGTTGGGAGGGCAGAGATAGGCATAACGTAACTTGTAATCTCTTCTCCCAGTTGTGCGATGAACGTTGTATGAGTGGTATACTTATGTGTTACCTCCACCTTCAACGGATACGGGTCTCCCCCGTTTATGGTAGTTGATCTTTATTACATTTTACGGTTGCGTGAGTATTGCTTCGTATTATGTTTTAATAAAGAGTTATATTTAATGGATGATTTCCATGTTTTAAGGGTTGAGTACATATTGTCAACCGTGTTTGAAGGTTTTGCCTAAAACTAGAATTATTCACGTATTTGAGTGAGTTAGGATTGTAACTCATTTTTGGGAAAACGGTTTACACTTTTGGGAAGGATTCACAAGGATTTTGAGTGCGTTGGAAAATGAGTCATTTATGCCGTGTGGGAAATCTTTTTGGAAATGATAGTCTTTGTCGCAAGCTTTCATTAAAAGATTTATTTAAATCATGACTAGGATTATTAAATGTCGATTTATGATTTTATATAGTCATGATAAAATGCTTGAACTCACTAGGCGTAAGCCTAACCCTTTTTATTTGTCGGCATGTGCAACAGGCTCAGGTTGGGGTAGCTCTAGCTACATTGTGAAGTGGCGAGTGCTAGTAATGTGCACGAGAGGTGAATAGCTTAAGTTATGTTTTCCGCATTTACCCTTGGGAAGTAGCAATTGTATTTGGATCTAGTGATGTCCGAAGTGGGTTTAGTCTTGGTAATGAGACTTGTGTAGTATGTATTACTTAGAGATAACCATTGTTTGTAAATGGAGGTATTTTACCTATTGTTTCGGATGTAATATCGAAAATTTTAAATTAGTTGCTCTTTCCAAATTTGAGGGTGTCACAAGTTGGTATCAGAGCATAAGTTTGAGAGATTTAGGTGTTAATTTTGGATACCTAGACTCAAACTAATGTTTGTGTAAGTAAATGAGAGCGAAATTCACCTTTAGGCACTTTAAGATAGGATGTTTTGGGATCAATGGATGTTGTTAGAAACGAGAATCACGTCGAGAGTAGCAAGGATAATTATGTACGGTTCGTTCATAGTGACACCTGGCCAGTGTCATGGTGAACCTACTAGTACATGTGCATGCTTGAATTGCTTTCATGTGATGATCGTTGGGGTAGTGAAAGAGGTGCTAAGCTAGTAGTCGTTGGAATGGATGGACAATTCTAGTGTTAGTCACTTGGAGTGACGATAAGCATGATGTTTGCTTTAAGTAGACCGTTTCGGGTCGAGATTAATGGTTGGGCTAGAACCATAGGCTTATTGACCCGACTTTGATTGGAGGAAAAACCGTAAGGTTAATTGATGTATCCCCCAACTTGCCTTAAGAGGTTTGAAAATCCGGATGACAATAGTGGACCGGAGGGATTTGGGGGAGTATGAGTTGAGACGTTGAATGCCGACTAAGTCATGCACAAGTTTATTTTGAAAATAAATTGCATTAACTATTTCTTGTGTTTCCAATCCTTCTATGGTTTGTGTTATGAATTTTGGAAAATGTTTAGCACACACACAAGATTTCGAATCATGGTTTTTAACGTGCATGAAACCATTTTATTGCGAGAGTTGCAAACTCAGCCGGGATTTGTTTTGCCTTACTTCACTATTGTTCAACATTTGTTTTGGATGTAATGACAATCGTATTTTTATGATGCTTGAGATGTTGGGCAATAACTACGGCTTGTGACTTTAACATTGGATCTCCTCCACATATGTTAGAGTTTGGACGGAAAGTTATTTTCCATTTTGTCTATGTGAAGTTATTTTGGGAATTTTGTTTAATGTGAGCTGTTAAACATTGTCGTTTATGTGGTATTACCCTAGAAAGGGGGATTTTTTAGATTTTGGCGTCTCATTTATGATTTTGCTTATAGCAATTTGGCTTTGGAAGCATGATGTTTTAGCGCTGTTTTATTGACTTGGAGTCATTGAGTTCGTTGAGGTTCATGGAGTTTGTTTTACGACATGTTGAGTCGTGTGAGTACAATTTCACAAGGTGCAAGCTTTAATTTCTTACGTGAAAAGTTTACGAATTATGTTGGGCATTTGGTCCCACTCGAGTTTTGTTGAGAAAAGTTAATTTTATGCCATAAGGCAACTAAGAAGAAGTGAGTTTGGAACTCTAGTGTCGCGTAACTTTTCTTTTAAAGGTTTATGTTACTAAGTATTTCATTGCAAATAGTTCGGTGTATGGATTGATTTATACGTGACTTAAGTGATGCACGAAAGAACATTTTTGGTGACATTTCACAATAAATTGTTTGGTACGCCTTTGGTCAGTTAAATGTTTATTACCGTTTTTATGTAAAACGTATTATATCGACTTAGGGGTATGCATAGCTTGGTAACCATTGTTTCTCGTCACTTTGTTGAACGAATCGTGAGTTAAGTTATTTTATTAACTCATTGTACAATTGTTGACCATTCGGTCAAAGGGTGTTTTGGTGTTGTGGAAATCATGCATAGTTCGCCTTTTAGTACATTTTGAAAACACAAATGTATGAGTCATTGACATTGGTCAATTTTGATTTTGCCGAGTATTTTGAAAAATGGAAAGCCTTTTGGTTAAGAGGAAATGTGTACTTGGAGTATTTTAGACAAATATATTTTAGGCAATTACGTTTTGACGTTTTGTGTTCCAAGTGCGAAACCTTGAGGAAATGCTTCGTGATGAAGATTTTAGAAAATTGTTGTATAAAACTATGGTGCGTGTAATTTCTTATGTTTTGAACATTGACGCACACCATTGGTACAATTTGGGATTTGAAAATAAGTTGAACCCTTTTGATGTCAACTAATTATTAACACTTATTTCCTCATGTGTTTTAGAAAAAAACGCATTGTTGTGTGCAAGTTGCCAAAGACGTTTTATTCAAATGGCATTATAGGACCGGATGGGAAATTTTGAGAAATTGATTTAAAGAGTTTCCCCTTTTGGAAATTTGGTCGCGAACTGTTTGATGCATGTCTTTTCGTTTCAAAAAAATTCCTAATGGAAGTGTTACAAGCTTGCATGCCTACCCCTATTTGAAGTTTTATGATGTTTTAAGTCGATACTTTCAAAGAATGGAAACGGATTGGTTTTTGTCTTTAAATTTGGAGCCTATACCAGCTGTTTTGTGTTTTGGCTGAGGTGTAATTAAGCATCGTTTCCTTGTTTCGTATAATAAACTGACGCGTGCAAATTTTGTTAGAGAACCTTGTTCCATACCAATTAATGGTCGGAAAAGAATTTTGAGACAATGGCCGTTTGGGATACTTTTGAAGTACGTGTGAAAATGTGTTGCACACCGTTTAAAGTGGGCAGTTACTTTACGTGCATGTCATGAGTCAATCCATACTAGAACTGTGGCGGTTCGTTTTAAAGAAATTGTTTATTACGCTTTTGCGTTTTATGGGTAAACTGAACTGCAATGAAATGATTTTCAACATGATTTTCATATGTGGGACGAGCGTGTCCAGTTTTACGTAACTACCGAACTGATAGTAGTAGTTTTGTACGTACGGTGTATTTGATATGAAAATCTTAGTATTGAAAATATTTTGTGAATGGTTTTGATTAATAGTATATTTATTGAATAACGCACTCGAAAACCTTGAACTCGTTAGGACCCTGGAAAGAGTAAGTAACCCAGTTAAGGGTAAGTGCGTGTAGAATTTCGACAGTGGAAGTTTGAGTATTCCACGCGTGTTGGTATTATGGGCCGGATGATGTCGGTAGCAAAGTAAATGTGTTTGTGGTAATTGAAGTGTTAGACTTGCGGTAACGTAGTGCGAGGTTGGTATAGCCGTTTCAGTGACAACCCTAGTTTTGTAGAAACCTCGGTAAATGGAACTCGTGTGTGGGGTCCTGTTAGAGTTCCGAGTTTGGTGGTATAACTAGGTGTCAACCTTTGCTGGTTTGAGGTCGGAAACCGTTAGCGTATTCGGATGGTGGAGTCCGATTTTAAATGAAATGATGGTAATGGTTGTAGTAGCCTTAAGATGCTCGATTGTGATAAGAGGCAATAGTGAAATGACTTTCCATGTGTGGTACAAAAACTTGTCGATTGTATGATTGATGATTAGACACACCTTTGGGATTGTGTAATGGTCGAGGCAATGAAGACCGTTGGTGTTGAATCGATGGAATCCGCATAGAGCGAATGCTAATTCAGTAGTGGAATTATTTGAGGATTCTGAAGTTTTGGTTGATGTTGGTGGTGGTTAAACGTTGAGTTGGTCTAGAGAGAAAATCTGAAAACATGTGAATGTGGTATGTTTGGGAAGTTCGAATATGTCGTTAGAATGGTATGGATCACTTAAGGTTGGGAGGCAACTTAAGTGTGGTGGTCGGAGACCATTCTAGGAAATTAGGCCTTTAAGTGGATGTAAGTGTTTACGCGTAAGCGGGGAATTGTTGTGAGCATTACCGAGAAGCCGTTATGGGCAATTCTTTGGGAAGTAAATTTGAACCGGGTTGAAAATGGGGGGACTTGGAATGTGTTGGGGCGTAGTAGCCATTGATTGTGTGAGAACTAGATTTCGAGGATGAAATCCTTATAAGGTTGGGAGGATTGTAACACCCCGAAAATTCTAACTCAAATTTGTAAATAAGTCTATTTAGATTTTTTAGAAGGACAAAGTGATGCATTGGAAGGTGGGACACGTAATGCTAATTGGATCTGTTAGGGTAGAATTTATGTTGATTTTAAGTTCAAGGGTTTGAATTGTAATTGTTTAAAGTTAGTCCATAGTGAACGGGCCGTGGGCTTGTTAACCACGGGCCCGCATATATAAGGTGTATTAGCTTGGAAAAACAAGCTAGTTGTCTCATTTGCTTTCTTTCTATTCGTATGTAGAATTTATGTTGATTTTAAGTTCAAGGGTTTGAATTGTAATTGTTTAAAGTTAGTCCATAGTGAACGGGCCGTGGGCTTGTTAACCACGGGCCCGCATATATAAGGTGTATTAGCTTGGAAAAACAAGCTAGTTGTCTCATTTGCTTTCTTTCTATTCGTATTGTAATTCTCTCTACATTGAAAGCATTAATCAGAGATGACCAGTTGAAATCGTATTCTTACTGTTTATTATTATTGATTTCACAAACATAATCGTTGCACGGATCTGGATTCAACAATTGGTATCAGAGCAGACAGACGGATTCGATTCAAAGCTTCATTCTTTGATTTCTGGTTAGTTTGACTTTTACTCGTCTGACTATTCTTGAATTCTTGACTTTTAGATTCAGTCGAAATTGGTTGTTTTTGCTTATTGGGTTGTGTTAGCATTATCGTTATAAGTGTTTCTGCAAATTTTCACACCCTAATTCGTTCGTTTGGTTGGTCAATTTAGCAAAATAAGTTCAAAAGTTTTTGATAGTGTTCTTAATCAAAAATCGAATTTTTATCATCAAAATGTGCTCTTGTTGCTCCAAAATCGATTGGATTAGTGTTGTTTTGTGCTTGGTATTGTTTCTAACCTTTCAGGAACACATTAGAGTAACCCCAGTTGAGTTTTCGATCGATTTTAGCAAAACAGCCGCGGTGTCCGGATAAAACAACCGCGTTTTCCGGACAGATCAAGGTGTCCGGACGTTTGTGGTTCCATCCGGACTAGTTCAATTCTTCCGGACAAGTCCATCATCCGGGTAAGTCAATCATTCGGGTAAGTTCTCCTTTAATCTCAATCTTTCCGGGTAATTTTGTTCCGGATAATTCAAAGTATCCGGAATTCATTTTATCCGGAAATCCTCGTTTACCCGGAATCTTCGTAGTATCCGGACACCTCAAAGTTTCCGGAAACTTCAAAGTACCCGGAAATCTCATACTTTCCGGAATCTATTGCATCCGGTAAACTTTGTTTATCCTGTTGATTCTATCTGGTATCTTTAGTCCATCCGGTAACCTTGGTTATCCGGACAACTCAAGTTATCCGGGCTCTCTTACCTATCCGGACAACTCTGCAATTTTGAACTGTTTTTCATAATTCTGGTCCGGACACTTCCAGATCAGATCACTTATTTGGATTTCTTTCCAGTAAGCTAAGTTATTGTCTGACCACTCATAGAACCTGCGTTAGGACTCCACTCTTAGTGCCTTGCGTTAGGTTTTACACTTTGAATCAATCTACACGTCTGACGATCACTCCGTTGCAACCGAAGATGTCTACTTCTCGTGATGCTCTCGCAATTGGCACGGACACCAAGCCACCATGTCTCTACCCGAACGAGTACAGCCAATGGCGAGATAGGTTTATGATCTTCATAGAGTCCAAGGACAACTATGAGTACATCAAGGGAGCCCTGGATAATGGCCCGATTGACGCACCGATGAAGGTAATAGCTGCAACTGCAACTACAGAAGCTCGACGTGAGAAGAAAACTCTTGCTGAGATGACAAAATTTGAAAGAGGCATGACTGAAGGAGAAAAACATGCAAAGAGATATCTTATACAAGCCCTTCCTAATTCTATCTACACTGCCATAGACAGTTACAAAGACACGGCTAAGGGCATGTGGGACCAAGTAGCCAAAATGATGCGAGGGAGTGTTGTAGGAAATCAGCTGAAGATAAATAGTGCGATAACCAAGTTCGATGGGTTCAAGCAGCGTAACGGTGAATCCCTTACCCAAACCTATGAACGTTTTTGTCTACTTCTCAATGAACTGAACAAGAATAAAATTGTTCGTTCCAATACTGAGAACGCACTAAAGTTCCTCAACAACTTGCTACCTGAATGGAAAGTGTATGCTTCTCATGTCAAACAAACAACTTGATAGAGAACATCAGCATCAATGAACTATATGAGACACTTCTCCAAGATGAAGATGAAGATGAAGTAAATGAGCTTTTGGGAGAGAAGAAGAATGAGCCAAAACAATCTGCGGATCCTATTGCCCTCATGACTTCCAAAATGGGGAAATCTTCAAGCAGCCAATCCAGACGCGGTCCACAGCATAGTTCTTCAGAGTCAGAATCTGAGGACGAGAAAGACGGTGACGATGATGATGATGAAGCATCGAAATTAATGAAAGCTATTACCCTTCTGACTAAATCCTTTCAACAACAAAAGTTCTACAAGAAGCCGTCCTCCAATAGTCAACGCTTCTCCACCGCCTCCAATAAGCGTCACGACTATAAGGATCGGTATGAAGGAAAGAAGAAGGTAGAAGAGCAAGATAGATCTGAGAAGAAGGAGAAGACAGAGAAAAGTGACCGCAAGAAGAGAGATGAACTTGTGAAATGCTACAACTGCGGGAAACTCGGTCACTTCGCTAAAGACTGCCGTCAACCCACAGTGAAGAACTCTCACTATTATGAGGCCAAACTTGCACTGGCCAGACAGAAAGAGGCTGGAGAGGTAATGTTCGCTGAAAATGAGTACTGGCTAGGGAGATTTGATGATGAGGACGATTATGAAGGTGCTGATGCTTTCATGGGATATCAATCGTCTACTGATGAAGACAAGACAAAAACAAATCAGGTATGTGACTCTTGCCTACAAAACTTCATACTTCAATTGCAAACCATCACTGAAAAGGCAAACTCCCTCACGGCCACGAATGCAGAACAAAGCTTGAAATTAGTTCAATAACTGAAAAGCTTAATGTTCAAATGAAATTAACTGAGAAATATAAGTTTGAAAATGCTAATCTAAAAGACAAATGCAAAAATCTTTCATTAGCACCTAAAGACTTAAGGGCCAGATTATCTGATCTTCAACGTCAGTTTGATCAGTGCTTGAATGAAAAAGAAGACATTACTTATCAATGCTCTTCTCTTCAAATTCAACACAAGGAGTACGTGGCTAAAATTCTAGATCTAGAAACCAAACTCCACAAACGGGGTCAAACTGATCAAACCATTTTTTTGAACAAACCCAAAGAGTTCACGTATTTTAACAAAGAATGGGGAATCGGATATGATAACCCACATTATTTGAAAAAAGGAAGATGGCATACACCCACCTTGTATGATTTTGCTTGTTTTGGGTTAGACAAAAAGTATCCGGAATATGCAATCCAATGGACTGGTCCTCTTGAACCTGAGAAGGAAGAGGAAACCGAGGAATATAAACGCAAACACAAGTGAGGAATACAACTTCCATTTTGTTATGAGCCTTTAAATTATTCTTATAAAAAGGACAAAAAGTACCTCTCCAATGACTACTTCGACCCTTACAAGGTTGCTACGCCCAAGGATTCCTCCATGAAGGATGAGGACCAAGCAACCGCAACCAAGTCTGAGACGGATGAGTTTAAACTCTATGTTCCCCTCTCATCTTGGAAGCAAAGATAGTCGAGTTGGAGGAGTCATTAGAAAAAGAAAGGTCCAATTTTCAAATGGAAAAGCAAGCTTTACTTGAAAAAATTGAGAATCAACAACCGGTCAAAACCGAAGTTGTGTCTGATGAAGGACAGAAGATTCTTCGGTCTGAAATCAATCGACTCACATCACAACTGTCTGCTTTGGCAACAAAAGTGATGCAAGAAAAAGTGAGTAATGGTCAGCTTCAAGAGCAGATTGACCAACTCCAAACTGAAAAGCAGATTTCACCCGAACTTTCCTCAAGTTCATCTGATACGTCTTCGTGTAAAGCGTTTATAGGCAAGATCTCTACTGTACAAGACGGTCAAGATTCTCAAGACGAGAGTGTGTTAAGGAATTTGAACTCTGATTTTTCAAACGCTTCCGCACCGAATTCCTCAAAGAACACAAGCACAGCGTGTTCCTCGCCTTCCTCAACCGATCCAAGTCCTGTAATTCCGGATGTTGATTTTTCTGAATACATGAACTCCGAAGGTAATTCTGATAGAGAGTTTGAGTCGTTCCCTTTTGACAAACCTCTTCCAAGTCATTCTGATTTTTTTGTCTCCAGTGGTTAATCGTCCGGTCAACTTTCTAAAGGGCGACTGTTCACAATCAAAGACTCCGACTGTGAACAAGATTCTTAAAAATGCTTCAAATGTTCAAAAACAATCACAGCCGAAGCAAAAGACCGAACAATCGACCACTAAGACACCTGTTTCCTCAAAAGTCACTGATCATTCTGTCCCTGCTGTTTCAGATAAACATGGTCGAGCTAATAAAGAAAAACCAAAGTGGCTAACGAGGGATTCTGTCAGGAAGGATGCGTCAAAGTCTTCCCCACCTATTTTCATTTCTAGAATAGACAAAGAAAATAATGCTTGGAATAATTAGAACCATTTAGATGTTTCTTTTTCCTGTTAAAGTTAACTCTCTTCATCAATTGATTCAGTTATCGCATGATTGTTTATGTTGTTCTAATTATGGTTGGAATGATTTTGATGACATTCATAATAATGCTTGGTATGCGCCTTACTTTGTCGAAAACCTATTCCATAAGCGCAAACCCCAAAATAAAAGGCAACAACATCATTTAAAACGGGGTTTCAATCAAACGGTTAATCCACAGCGGGAGACCCGACCCATTCCTACACGGGCTGCTCCTACTGAGGTTAAACCGGCACCCAGGTGGAAATCTGCCCAACAATCTGTTTCCTCCAAAAGGTGTACATTCTGCACCCAAGAGGAAACAAGTGCCAAAACCAGTTCCCTCCAACGGTGTGAAATCTGCACCTAAAGGGAAGGCTATGTCAAAGCAAATTTCCCCAGGCAGTGCCAACTCTAACCCCCAAGGACCCAAACAAATTTGGGTACCTAAACGTCCCTAATCTTGTTTTGTAGAACGGTCATGTGTGGTACTTAGACTCTGGATGCTCCAAGCACATGACCGGAAAAAGGGAGCTTCTCATGAATTACAAGGAAGAATACTGCGGAGACGTGAGATTTGGAAATAACGAGAAGTCGCCGGTCGTGGGCTACGGCGACATCGTACAAGACAAGATAACAATCAAGAAGGTATCCCACGTTGCAGGATTAGGACACAACCTCTTCAGCATCGGTCAATTCTGCGACAAGGATCTCGAGGTCAGCTTTAAAGCCACGCGGTGTCGTATCCTCAACAACAACGGAGACGAGCTACTGGTTGGGACTCGAAAGACCAATCTCTACACCATCGACCTCGCCGCAATCAAAACCGAAAAACCTGTCTGCCTCTTGTCTAAAGCAGATTCTGACCAAGTTTGGCTCTGGCATAGACGTCTTTCGCACCTCAACTTCAGAAGTATCAATCAACTGGTGCTAGGCAAACATGTCAGAGGCGTGCCACAACTTCCGTTCGTGAAAGACCGTCTCTGTGGAGCATGCGAAAAGGGAAAGATGACGCGTGCATCACATCCGCCGAAGGCAACTCCGAGCACGACCCGGACCCTCGAACTCATTCATATGGATTTGTGTGGTCCAATGCATGTTCCGAGCATCAACAAACGCAAATACGTGCTCGTGATGGTGGAAGACTACTCACGCTACACTTGGGTGATGTTCTTACGCTCGAAGGACGAAACTCCGGAGCTCATCATTGATCACCTGAAGACTGTCCAGCAGAACAAGCTTCAACACGTTCAGTCCATCAGAACTGATAACGGGACGGAGTTCAAGAATCAGAAGGTGGATGACTATCTGCGATCAGTGGGCATCACACACACTTTCTCTGCAGCACGCACTCCTCAACAAAACGGAGTGGTGGTAAGACGAAACCGTACCCTAGTTGAAGCTGCACAAACAATGCTATCCCAGGCAAATCTACCGCTATATGTATGGGCTGAGGCGGTATCTACGGCTTGCTACACGCAAAACCGCTCTATCCTTCTCAAGCGGTTCAACAAGGCACCGTACGAGATCATGAATAATCACGTTCCAACCGTTGGCTACTTCCATGCATTTGGATGCACTTGCTATGTACTAAACGACAAGGATGATCTCGGGAAATTCAGCCCCAAAGCGGACGAAGGAGTTTTTATTGGATACTCCAAGCAGACTAAGGCGTATCGCGTTTACAACAAACGGACCAAAACCGTTATTGAAAGCATAAACGTGACATTCGACGAAGCCGCAGATTTGGCTTCTGAACACCTCAGTTCAGAACCCGGTTTAACTGGCGTGTTAGCTTCCGGACCTCCAAGTTCGGGATCTACACCAGCATCAGTAAATCCGAATCATGCATCTTCATCGAATGATAATCTTACTGATTTAGATTTACTATTTCAATTCTTTTATGATGACACTGTTCACTCTTCCACATCTGTCTCAGCGCACCCGCGACTTGAAGCTGCTCGCAATGCGGATTCAGACGACTTAATTGGTCCGCCACCGTCTACGAGTACGCCATCAACATCTGTGGAGACAGCTCAACCATCCTCCTCTGATACGAGTACACCTGGTAATGTAACCCCCCGGAGGAACCTATACTCTCAGAGATCGCTCCTAATGATTCGTCTTCTGCTACAACCGATGTTCAACCTATGAACTCCTCGGAACCAGAGGTTGTTCAACCATCGACGAATCCTCCCCCACTTCCTCCAAGAAACACGACTGCTACACTTGAACAAGTTCAAGACCTTCCATCTGGTGCATATGTGGATCCGGACGCATCTCACTCTACCCAACAGCCGCTTCCGCACACCACCAAATGGACAAAGGCACATCCCCTGCATCAGATCATCGGTGATCCTTCCACTCCTGTACGTACACGAGGCGCTTCTGCCAACTTCTGCCTATTTTCTGGATTCTTAAGCAAGATCGAGCCGACGAACGTTCGCGAAGCACTCGAAGATCCAGACTGGATCATAGCCATGCAAGAGGAGCTGAATCAATTTGAAGCTCTAAAGGTATGGCGACTGGTTCCACGTCCTACGCACAAGACGGTAATCGGCACCAAATGGATTTTTAAGAATAAGAAGGACGAAGACGGCATCGTTGTTCGCAACAAGGCGCGACTCATGGCCAAAGGATACCGACAACAAGAGGGGATCGACTATGATGAGACCTATGCTTGCACAAGAACTTCACAGTCTTCCAGATGGATGTGAAGACAGCTTTTCTTTACGGTGACCTCCAAGAAGAAGTTTACGTGTCGCAACTCGACGGATTTGTGGATGACTCAAAACCTGATCATGTCTACATCTTGGACAAGGCACTATACGGTCTAAAGCAGGCCCCACGAGCATGGTACAACACCCTATCAAAGTTCCTGTTAGAATCCAAATTTACACGAGGTACTATTGATTCTACTCTATTTATATAGAACGAAAAGGGTTCACATCATTCTAGTCCAGGTATATGTCGATGACATCATTTTTGGTTCTACTAATCCATTATATGCAAAGAACTTTGCCAAACTCATGGGAAATTTTTTTAAAATGAGTATGCTGTGTGAGATGAATTTTTTCCTTGGTCTTTAAGTTAAACAACTGTCGACCGGAATCTTCATTAACCAGTCCAAATACATTAGGGATATTCTTCGGAAATTCCAATTGGACCAGTCCTCACCAATGAAAACTCCCATGGCAACCAATACAAAGCTTGACACCGAGCCTAACGGAAAGGTTGTCAACGCCAAATTATATCGGGGAATGATCGGTTCTTTAATGTACCTAACTGCCAGTAGACCAGACATCATGTTCTCGACATTTCTTTGCGCCCGTTATCAGTCCAACCATAAAGAGTCTCATTACAATGCTGTTAAACGTATTTTTCGTTATTTACGTGGTACTGCTGATCTTGGCCTTTGGTACCCGAAAGGGACAGGTTTTGGACTTTCCGCTTACTCGGATGCGGATCACGCGGGATGCATGTTGGACCGCAAGAGCACCTCGGGACGCATTCAGTTCTTGGGAGACAGCCTGGTAAGCTGGGCATTAAAGAAACAACAGGGCGTGTCAACGTCAACTGCCGAAGCGGAGTATGTGGCCGCCGCAAGCTGCTGTTCCCAAGTAATCTGGATGCGGACACAACTCAAAGACTACGGCTTCACCTATGTCAAAGTCCCAATCTACTGTGACTCAAAGAGCGCAATTGCCATATCCAGCAATCCGGTCCAACATACCAAGACGAAGCACATCGACGTTCGGTATCATTTCATTAAGGATCACGTCGAAAGAGGTACAGTCGAGCTCTACTTCGTCAATACAGAACATCAGTTAGCAGACCTCTTTACCAAAGCCTTGGACGAAAAATGCTTTAAAACTCTTGTGTTCAAGCTCGGTATGCTAAATCTGAAGACTTAATCCGACTGTGTACCTTGACAAGTTCCATACCTCTACGAGTAACTGTCCACTCATCATTCGGAGTTAACACTCTTGATGAATTAGCATACACTTCCTCGCACTGGTATTCTACTTGTCTCAGTTACTTAGTTAGATTTAGTCTCTGAAATTTTTAGATAGATTTCGTCTGTTTCTCTGGTTAACTCTTTCTTCGTGTGTTTTTTTTACTTCATACCATCGTTTGTTTTGATTACTTCCTTATCTCTGTGCTTTCATCATTTGCCATTGTGTTCAGGGGGAGCACACTGCGACATCAGGTAAGTTTACTCATACTTTGAGGGGGAGCGTCACACACATATTTTTTCTCTTACGTATCAAAAGTTTTTGTGTATGTGGGCACTCCTAAATTGGTCATCACTTGAGGGGGAGCGACACCGGTATTATCTCAAAAGCTTAAAGTTTTTTGTGTCGGACCCCTCCACTGCACCATACTACACGATTCGAGGGGGAGCAATGGCATTCCCATGCTCAGTTTGAGGGGGAGCGAGAGAAAGGTCTCTTAAAAAGTTCCGTTTTCTGAAAATCACGAAAAAGGACTCACCAGAGTTATCCGGACAGTATCCGGACTCTTCTGTTATCCGGACAGTATCCGGGTCGGGTGTATCCGGGTCGGACATGAACCCGGACAACACCCGGGCTATAAAAGTCACCCGGGCCCCTTATTTTTCCCCATCCGGACTTCTTGACCTAAACCCTAAACCCCACGCTCTCTCTCTCTCTCTCTCACTCGGACAACTCACGAACTCCCGATCTGCACTCGTTTTCACTCCCAACTTCAGGTATGATGCTCGACTCTCTTTCTCGAACACGGTCAATCGAATTTTGTTCACATTGCATTACCTACAGACCCTGATTTGGTCGATTTACCTTTAACCCGAAACCCAGTTTCGGGTTCACAAGATTTCTGGTTTTTCATTCGTAATCTTGATAGGAAATACTATCCTTGTAGTCTAGAATGATACTTGTCACTTCTAGGTGCACTCACACTAGCATTGAATCATAGTCTGCTCGATTAGTCGCTAAAGGGGTTCGTCCGAACACATTCATCGTGTCCGGACACATTCATCTCTGTCCGGACACATTCAAGCCTATGACGTTATATCCGGACACATTCAAGCCTATGACATATCCATCCGGACAACATCAAACTCCCGGAAACCTAGTTGTCCGGAAACCTTTGGGTTTCCGGTAAGTTCAACTACCGGATGGTGTGATGTCCGGACTCCCATCTTATCCGGTAGACTCGCGTATCAGGGAACCTTTGTCCGGATAATCCTTTTGTATCCGGACACTTGCATATGCTTATCCGGAAAACACTGTTATCCGGACTCTTTGAGTTGTCCGGACACCCTGTCTTTTTTATCCGGATTCCTCTGCTGTTGTGTCCATTCTGTACCTGTTTTCTCCCTAGCAGTCCTCAATCTGTCTCAGATTGAGCCATTCAACGCAAAGGTACGCACCGACACTTGTTCTTCTGGTTAAGTTCCTAACGGTGTGCCATTTTGACAGATTTATACATGGCGGAACAACAAAATCCGGAAGACCAAATTCCTTAGGAGGAGGAAATCATCGACGAAGTGGCAGATGCTGCCTTGGTTGATCCTGACCATGGCATCGAGTTGGAGGCCAACAATCATTACTTGGACCCGGCGCTGTTCAGACCTAACCCGCAACATCAGGTCATTCTAGACATTCTGATGCACCATCCCATACGCGAGGCACTCACTCGCACCGCCGAAGTTCCTTTGATCTACGTTCTACAAGTCTGGCTGACAGCACAAGTCCGTACGATTGGCAATACACAGACCATCACGGCGCAGATTGACAACCACCCATTTACTCTGACGCCCGACTCCTTTCGCAGACTACTGTCTCTACCGGAAGCCACTGCCAACAACCATGAACGGTACGATCCTGCCGTTAACGATGCCACACTATGCACACAAATGCGTGCTCTTGGTTACAACTCCGACCTTCAAAGACCATCAGTCTTCAATCGCAAGTTCCTGGCGCCAATTTGGTACACGCTCTTCACCATACTCAACCGCTGCCTATCCGCCCGATGGAAAGGTATTGATCAATGTACCAGCGACTTTCTGCGACTTGTTCATGCCGTGTGCTACCACCGCACGTCGACTTCGCCATGATAATCTGGCGTGAACTTGTGACCACTATTCGACACATCGGTGGAACCAAACAGAAGAAGTTCCTCCCATACCCGCGTTTCCTATCGGTTGTAGTTCGTCAGCACATGGATGCGAATCCAGCCATTCCAAGACGTATTACACATCCGGTATGCCCCATCAGACACCTCCAATTCATGGTGATCCGCAACCCATCCGATGCGGTCGCCTCGTCCATTCCTGCCACCCTACTAGCCATCGCCGATCCCGCTGCACCAGGGGTAGTTGCTTATAGGGGAGAGTTAGGAATTCCCATGGTCCTGCCAGAGCCGGAGGGACCTGCCCAGGGAAATAGGCCTGAGGGACGTGAGGATCCTAGGACGAGAGGAGGAAGGGCCCGACAAGCGGGTGCTGTCGGGCGGGGAACGTTAGTTGTGAGAGGAAGGGGACCGAGAGTAGGTGGTGCAGTGTAATCGCGACCCGGTTCCAGCTCAGCCCAAGCCGGTCAATCCTCCAGACCAATTCTACATCACTCGACCGAGCCTTATATCACTGAACCCCCGTCACCATCTCATGATGTTGAAGACGTGGAATCTGACTCCACGGACTACGATACCGACCGAAACATACGCCTGAGACAAATACCTCACGGTATTGGACCTAACCCTGATTTTACCGTTGGCATCCCACTTGAATCACCTCCACATACTGGAACCAGACCTATCACTAGGACATCTGAGGGACAAAACGTAGAGGAGTTAGATCATGCGAGACGGAGAGAACTGCGTTCAAAGTTGAACCAGGAAAGATTGAGCCATAAAGATAACGAGGCTCCTGAGCGAAACCAGCCACGTCATATCCGGGTAGCCACATCTACTATCTCGTCTCATTTGTTGGGACAGGGTATTGAAGAAGCCTCCGTGGACCCAGCGGAGCAATTTCACGACCCCCCCATCCACTTATCTGTCTCACGACAGACGGATGTTTCAATATTACACGGGGAACAAGCACAACTTCCACCGGCCTCTCATTCGGAGAGTGTTGGTGTTGAAATAAGAGACCAGCAGCCCCCGGTCTCGACTTCTTTGCATGCACCATCGAGTCTAGAGCCTATTGTTACTGAACATTCTTCGCCTAGGACATTTGATGCGGAACAACACCAAGTCGCGGCTCTTAGTGACCCGACCGAAACGTCTATAGTGTCTCCGACTTCCGGAACACGAGGATTGGACGGAAATCCTACCACAGTTAATATCACGCCAGCTGTGAACGTAGGTGGCTCTACCTCTACGGTAGATGCCTCAACGGGTATTCTAAGTAAGCCCGGTGTTATTTTACCCGACTTTGTGTCAAAAGGGTCTCTGGACAGCACCCTTGAGGCTGCTCGATAGGTTATGGAGCAACAAATGCAGGAACATTTAGCCGCTGAACTTGCCAAAGCGATGCTTGCTATCAAAGAAAAGGGCCACCTCGTAGACACTGAAACCGCCTCTGTGACTCCACCGACTCAACCGCAAGTTACTTATTCGGTGGACACTCTGAAGACGATGCTCTTAGCCCAACTGCTCCAGGAATCCGACACAACCGCATCTACCGATGCAGACCTGATCTCAGTTCTTCGATCCCAGGTCACTGCTCCATCTTCGTCCATCATCTCACGCCTTGACGCCATTGACTCGACCCTCAACGACTACAATAAAGCGCTTGCCACGCTGTCTGAGAGGGTCCGCTCACTAGAAGACACTTGTAAGAGTCAAGCCGGCGGTCTCAAATGCAAGCACGATGACCAGGATGATCCTGATCACCGTGAGGGGGATAAGCGTCTACGCCAAACCGAGACCGTCCAGATCGTGACTGCCGAAACTACAACAGTGGTTCAACAGGAACCCCCAACTGCGGCAACTTCAACAGCAACACCCGAAGCCGAGTTGCCATTAGCACAGATTGTAATACCCCGGGTACGTCCGTTAGATAATTTAACTGTAAGATATGATGTTTAGGGTAATTTTTGGGTAAATCATAAGTTTAGGAGTGTTTGGGTCATTAATGAGAAGTTCAAGGTTGAAATGGTAAATATGGAATTTATATACACCTTAAGATATTCAGATGTAGCATATTGTTCTAAAAATAGAAAGAGTGTGTGTGCGGGAGTCTGGAGGCGAAAAGAAAGCAGTGGACGAAACCTACGGTTAGAGCATCAATCAATTGGGTTGGATTCGATTTTGAGGTAAGCTCTTTTGTATTTTATGTATGTAATCAGTAATATAAGATATCTGTCGGTTTAGAAGTTACGATTTCAGTGATTGGTATTGATTGCTTCGAATTTAGGTTAGGTGAAACCGACTGTGTTCTTAGACTCCCGGTATAGTCGACTCCCGGGGGAGTCCCGGTACTGTCGACTCTGGTAGTGTAAGTCCCGGTGTAGTGAACTCCCGGTAGTGTAAGTCCCGGTGTAGTGAACTCCCGGTAGTGTAAGTCCCGGTGTAGTGAACTCCCGGTATTATCGACTCCCGGTAATATAGAGTACCGGTATTGTCGAGTCCCGGTAGAGTCAAGTACCGGTATTATGGTGCCTCGGTACTGAGAAGTCCCGGTACCCTGTAGTCCCGGTAGTGGGTTAAGTGCAGTGTGTGTTGGACAGTTGAGAGCAGGAACTGGTAGGCTTTATATGTTTGGCTAGTAAAGCGATGTATGTGTTTTAAATTGATTCAGATACTTTGAAGTTGAGGTGAAAGATAGAATCAATTGAAAGAAGGTTTCAAAGCGTGTTTGGATAAACAAAACAGGTGAGTTTTACTTTAAAAATGTTTTTAACTGGAATACGTATATGTGTGATTTGGGAATGTAATAGTTGATGACTATGTGTTTTTATGTGAATTATAATATATTGAGGTATTATATTTACATGAGTATTATAAGGTGTTATAATACGTTGGCCGGATTTAGGACCGGTGTGTTTGGCTATAGAATTCGTATAGCGTTGTTTGGCTGTAGATGTTGTACAGCGTTGTATATTATTAGTTGGCTTGCTACCAACTAATATGGCCAGGAGGAATGAGAAAGTACATGATATGTGAGTTTGATTAGATATATATGATTGTGTCGCCTGATTTATATGAATGAAGTTTATATAAATGGTTTGTAAACTAATAGGGATTTTTCTCACTTAGACCACAAGGTCTAACCCTCATTTTGTTTTAAAATATGTATTCCAGGTGGCGGATCGGGTAAGGGCAAGTAATTAGAGTAATCGAGGCATGGCTTTTGAGAAGGGATATATGTTGAAGAATTTGGCATGTTTAGCAGTTGTATTATAATGGTTAAGTGTTATGTATGTATTTAGTATGAAGTTTATAGTAGAATGACTTCTTCTGATTGTAAAAGACTACGGGACCGTAATTGTAATATGATGTTCGTTTGTTATGTCAATGTTATGCTACATATGTGAGTTGTTGTGTATATGGGATCTGGGTTGTTACACAGATGGTCATTGACATGGATATTTCAGATGACGAAGCCCCAACGGTTGAAAAACCCGAGGGTACAACACAGGAATTGGTCGCACAAGAACCATCGGACATGCCAATGCTCACCATGATTGATCCAGCATGTGAAACCAACCCGGAAACCGAAGACGCATGGTACGAAAAAGCTGCCAGAGCCGTAAACTTTGAGGTAAACTTGGTGTTTCCCACTGATGAAGACGACAACGTTGATTACGACCAGTTTCTACTTCAGAATTTCTATGGTACGCCTCCCGTTCACTCGACTCAACCCGCTACGACTTCAGATCAACCCGAAAGCTCAAATGCAGAAATCCCGACATCTCCTCAGCAAACGACAGCTCCTGATCTTCCTCCCCCTCCTCAGCAACAAAACCGTTGGGAGAAGATCAAGGTCCTCATTCCTCATCTGGAGGAATCTCTGAAGAAGCTGTTTGTACACAGAATTCGCCCGATTGAGCCGACCTTCTGTCTTGGCATCTACCGTCCTGATCCAGCACGCCAACTCCGATACGTAGAAGCCATGAAGCGGTGTCTCCCGAGAGACCAGGTTCGAACCAAACATAAAATTTCAGAGGTGCTAAAGATTCAGTCAAACCGAATTATGAAGATCGTCTTTCCCGTGTTCACTGTTCGACGTGAAGACGGAAAACAATGGATTTTTTCTGAAGCTGACTTTAAGCATCTCCATCCGTTCGACCTCATGGTTATTCTGAGAGACCTTCGCACCAGAACCATCCGACCACTTGCTGTAACAAAGGCGCTCGAAGAGGTTCGTCGATTCCTCGTCCGTTCTATTATGATCTCTTATCTTACGGACTTTCAAATGGCAATCGAGAACCGAGCGAAGAAGGTAAATCTGCTCAAACCGAATCTGAAAGCTCCTGAACTATCAATGTATCCCGAGAATGCAATGTTGCTTCAACCGGAATTTGGGATCGTCTTCCTCAACGCTCAGAAAGAAAAGAAGTGTATGAGGTTCAGTCAGGTAGATCGATTTTGCGACGGCACACTGCTCAAAGTTCAAGACGCTCTTCGGAAAATCATCAAGCACGAATCCGAAAATCCAAAGGTATCCTATGTACCCAATCTGAATGAAAGAACTGCTCAGACTGCTTTGGATAGGGTTGAAGAACGTCTCGACTACCGCCGCGCCATCAGATTCTTCGAGGTTCACTTTGCGTTGCGCAAACGATACGTATTCAACTAGCAAGAGATCGAGCGCGAACTCGAACTTCAAATCAAAGGGGGAGATTGTTAGGGTAGAATTTATGTTGATTTTAAGTTCAAGGGTTTGAATTGTAATTGTTTAAAGTTAGTCCATAGTGAACGGGCCGTGGGCTTGTTAACCACGGCCCCGCATATATAAGGTGTATTAGCTTGGAAAAACAAGCTAGTTGTCTCATTTGCTTTCTTTCTATTCGTATTGTAATTACCTCTACATTGAAAGCATTAATCAGAGATGACCAGTTGAAATCGTATTCTTACTGTTTATTATTATTGATTTCACAAACATAATCGTTGCACGGATCTGGATTCAACAGGATCTCTCGAGAAATTGGCCAAGTTTGGACTCGGTACAAATCCAGCGAGTTTGGACATGGTCACTTTCGCTGTGTCACTTTCGCTAAGAATGTAGTACAATGTACCGAGAGTTTTAGAGATCCAGCGAGTATGACACTCGCGAGAGTGACAAGGTCACTTTCGCAGTGTCACTTTCGCCGAGATTGTACCGTGGGCATTTTGGGTAGCGGGCGAGAGTGACACGGCGATTGTGACATGGTCACTCTCGCCGTGTCACAATCGCGAGCGGACTCCATGGTGTTTTAAACCCACGACTTTCAGCCTCTTTCATTTTCATTCTCACTCTCAACTCTCTCAACTCTCTCTCAGCCGATTTCTCTCAAGAAACACCATCCCCTCCCCTCTCCTTCCTCATTTTTTCACCATCTAAGTTTGTAATCAAACCCTCTTCCTCCCTTGATGAGCATATTTGGAAGCTTGGAGCTTTTGTGGAGATTAAGAGTTGTTGGGAAGATTCAAATGGTTAAGGTAATTTCTCCCTACCCAATAGTTCTTATTGTTGTTGATTTCATATTCTTTCCATCTTGTGATGTTGTGGATCGATTTTAGTGTTGATTGGGTAAGGGAATCTCGTTTTCTTCATCTTCAAACTAGGGTTTGGTATAAGATGGGTATTTTGGTTATGTTATGGGTGGATGATGATTCCTTATGGTTGGATCGTATTATTGATGGTTGGGAATTCATAAATCTAGGTTTTGGAAGTTTTGGCTTGAGGATGCAAACTTCATCAAAGGAGCATACGTTTAGAGAACTCTAGATTTAGCTTAAATCTAGCAAGGTGAGTTCAAGTTACATTACGAAAACGTTCTACATAACAAAATGAGTATTTTACAAATATGTGTGTGTTTTACTTGAAAACGTATGTGGTCGAGTTATTTGGTTGATTTAACTCTTTTGAAGTGTTTATCTTCATAAATGTGTAAAACACCCATATTTGGGGCTTTTGGATGTTTGGATGGTTAGAAACCATAAATTGTTTTTAAAAGATTATTTGCTCAAAATGAGGTTTAATTGATGGTTTAGTCATATATGTGTAAATGATTTTGTAAACCAATTGGGGAATACACTTTTAAGTGTTATGTGTCATTTTGAGAATTATAAGGGTGTGAGTCCGTTGAGAAACCCTTTTTGTTTAACCCATGATGCGTTTTGGGGTTAATGATGATTTTGAAGTATAGCTTGCCTAAACAAAGTTTAAATGTATTTTTGACCGACGTATGGGTCTAGCAAACTTGGAGCACTTTGCTCGGTTTTGACTGTGAGTAAGTCTTGGGGACATTTGTCTGATTTAAATGGCTCAATGTGGAGTCTTGTTGATGGGTTGCTTTTATTGCACCGTTTTGCATTTATTGCACGTTGTTGAATATTTACATTCTTGGGTGAGTGAGTCCCTCTGGTATAGGCATGTTGTTTAGTCTGTATTGCATTTGGATCCATAGGCATGTTAGTCAGTCGTCGGTAATGGTCGGTTGGGTATCTCGGGGTTGGACCTCGGTATTCATGTTTTATGACCGTGACTTTCTAGTAGGCACATGGAGGATATAGTCTTGGGCACTTACCTTGGAGGTTTGTGTATCGATCCACGCCTTCGGGATGTATACCTTGGAGGTAGCCCCGATGTGCCGGGCCTTGAGGCGTTACCAAGTAGGTAGACGTCAAGGTGTATCCTCAATTACGGTGTAACTGGGTTTCGTAGAGCAGAGTCGTGGAATAGGCCAGACGTATGTGGTAATTCCCGATTTCGTTGGGAGGGCAGAGATAGGCATAACGTAACTTGTAATCTCTACTCCCAGTTGTGCGATGAACGTTATATGAGTGGTATACTTATGTGTTACCTCCACCTTCAACGGATACGGGTCTCCCCCGTTTATGGTAGTTGATCTTTATTACATTTTACGGTTGCGTGAGTATTGCTTCGTATTATGTTTTAATAAAGAGTTATATTTAATAGATGATTTCCATGTTTTAAGGGTTGAGTACATATTGTCAACCGTGTTTGAAGGTTTTGCCTAAAACTAGAATTATTCACGTATTTGAGTGAGTTAGGATTGTAACTCATTTTTGGGAAAACGGTTTACACTTTTGGGAAGGATTCCCATGGATTTTGAGTGCGTTGGAAAATGAGTCATTTATGCCGTTTGGGAAATCTTTTTGGAAATGATAGTCTTTGTCGCATGTAACACCCCAATTCCCATATACACAATAAATCACATAATGTAACATATCATTGATATAACAAAAGAAACATCATATTACAAGTACGGTCCCACTGTCTCTTACAATTCAAAATAAAACATTCCACTACAAACTTTGACTTTCTATATACAGAACGGTTAATATTGTAACACAACTGCTAAACATGTTATAATCTTCATACTGCATTCCTTCACAAAAGCTATCCATCGATTACTCTAATCATTTTCCCTTACTCGTTCCACCACCTGGAATACATATTTTTAAAACAAAAATGAGGGTTAGACCTGATGGTCTAAGTGAGAGAATCCCCGTTAGTTTGAAATCATTTATATAAATCTTAATTATATAAATCACACAGCACGATCAAATATATCAATTTGAACTCACACATCATATACCTTCCCTTCTCATTCCTCCTGGCCATATTAGTTGGTTGCAAGCCAACTAATAAATTTACAACGCTGTACAACATCTACAGCCAAACAACGCTATACAGATTCTATAGCCAAACACACCGGTCCTAAGCCCGACCCACGTATTATAACACATTATAATACTCATGTAAATATAATACCTCAATATATTATAATTCACATATACCATACATATAAACACGTAATCACCAATTATCACATTCCTAAACCATACGTATATGTATTCCAGTTAAAAATACTTTTAAAGTAAAACTCACCTGTTTTGATTATTACACACGCTCGCAAGCTCCTTTCACAATGGTCTTATCTCTTACCACGACTCCACAGAATCTGAAACAATTTAAGGTATATATATTGCCTTACAAGCCAATCATATAAAACCTACCAAGTTCCTATCCCCAACTGATTCACTGCTTACTGCAACCAATTGTCAAAACTTAACAACTACTGGGACTACACAGGGTACCGGGACTTCTCAGTACCGGGACTTCTCAGTACCGGGAGTCTCTATCACCGGGAGTTTAACAATACCGGGAGTTCATGTTATCGGGAGTCGACTATACCGGGACTCCACACTACCGGGAGTCGAAATGACCGGGAGTCTACCGGGACTTCCCGGGACTCATAAGAACACAGTCGGTTCCATTTTCTCAGATTCAATTGAAACTAATACCAAACAATAAAATCGATCTTTCTAAACCGATAGATATCTTCTACTTATGATTACAAGCACAAAATGTAAAGGTACTTACCTCAAAATCAACTTCAAACAAATCAATTGAAGCCTTATCCGTACGTTTCTTCTTCTTGCTTTCTTTCGTACAAAACACACACATACACTTTTGTAAATTTAGGTTATTAGAATACTATCTGATGCTTAAGGGGTAATATCAAACCATAACTACCAAATGAACCTTGAACTTCTCTTTAATGACCCAAACACTCCTAAACTTATAATTTATCCAAACTTACCCTAACATCCAACTTTAAGGTTAACTAAATTTAACGGAAAAAGGATTTTAACTAACGAACTTACCCGGGGTATTACATCATCTCCCCCTTAAAAGAATTCCGTCCCGGAATTCAGTTAAGCAAAAAGATGAGGGTATTTGGCTCTCATTTCCGATTCGGATTCCCACGTAGCATCCTGACCTCTATGATGCCTCCACTGAACTTTCACTTGTCTGATCTCCTTACTCCTCAGCACTTTAACTTTATGATCAACTATAGCTTCCGGCTCTTCCACATAATTCATTCTTTCATCGACTTGTATCTCTGGTAGGGAGACTGCCTGATCTTGAGTAACCAAACACTTTCGGAAGTTTGATACGTGAAATGCGTTATGAATCCGACTCAACTCCGGCGGAAGATCTAATCGGTAAGCTACTTCACCGATCCTTTCTGTAATCGCAAACGGTCCGATATACCTTGGGCTAAGTTTACCTTGTCTCCCAAATCGGATGACTCCCTTACATGGTGAAACTTTTAACATTATGAAATCCCCGACATGAAATTCCAAAGGCTTTCGACGTCGGTCAGCGTAGCTCTTCTGTCTATCTTGAGCCACTTTCAATCTTTCTCGAATCTGAGTAACCTTATCGGCAGTTAATTGAACTATTTCCGGCCCTGCTAACTGTTTCTCTCCCACTTCGTTCCAACATAGAGGCGTTCGGCATTTCCTACCATACAATACTTCGAACGGTGCCGCTTGTATGCTGGAATGATAACTGTTGTTGTAAGTGAATTCGACCAACGGTAAATGCTTATCCCACGACCCCCCAAAATCAATAATGCAAGCCCGGAGTATATCTTCTAAGGTCTGAATCGTTCGTTCACTCTGCCCATCTGTTTGAGGATGATACGCCGTACTTAACTTTATCTGTGTCCCCATTTCTCTTTGAAAACTTCTCCAAAATCTTGAAGTAAAACGACTATCACGATCAGAAATGATCGAGATTGGAACTCCATGTCGAGTTACTATTTCGTCAATGTACAACTTAGCTAATCGTTCCATCGAATCGGTTTCCTTTATCGATAGAAAGTGTGCAGACTTTGTCAATCTGTCGACGATCACCCAAATAAAATCAAATCCCTTCGGAGTCCTTGGTAGCTTCGTGATGAAATCTGTTGTAATCTGCTCCCACTTCCACATAGGTATTTCTAGCCATTGTAGTTGACCAAACGGCCTTTGGTGTTCGATCTTTACTTTCTTACAAGTATCACATCTTTCCACATACTGAGCAATCCATCTTTTTATCCCCGGCCACCAATAGAATTGCTTTAGGTCTTTATACATCTTGTTTGTACCTGAGTGAATAAGGAAACGGGATTGATGAGCTTCTTGTTAAACACGATCACGTAACCCACCTAAACGAGGTACCCACACTCTGTTTCCCAGACACAATAACCCACGATCATCTTTTACTAGCAATGCTGACATCCCCGCTAACCGTTCTGAATTCAGATGTTCATCATGATGAGCCTCCACTTGACACTTCTGCTGTTCGTCAAATATGTTGGGTAGGAGTTCAGTTCGTAGCGAAATAACTTTTATTGTTCCACCCCTTTCTTGACGACTCAATGCATCAGCTACCACATTTGCCTTTCCCGGATGATAAAGGATTTCACAGTCATAATCATTCAACAATTCTAGCCATCTCCTTTGTCTCATATTCAGTTCCTTCTGATCAAAGAGGTGTTGGAGACTCTTGTGATCAGTATAAATCTGACATTTGGAACCATACAGATAATGTCTCCAAATCTTCAACGCGAAGACAACTTCTGCAAGCTCCATGTCGTGCGTAGGATACTGTCTTTCATGATCCTTTAATTGACGAGAAGCATAAGCAATAACCTTTCCCCGCTGCATAAGTATACATCCCAATCCCAGTTTTGACGCATCACTATAAACAACAAAATCTTCCGAACCTTCAGGTAGTGATAGAATCGGTGCACTGCACAGTTTCTCTTTCAATATCCGGAATGCCTCGTCTTGTTCTGCTTTCCATTCAAACTTCAGGTTCTTCTGGGTCAGCTTAGTCAAAGGCGTTGCAATACGAGAGAAGTATTTTATAAATTTCCGATAGTAGCCGGCTAAGCCCAGAAAACTTCGTACCTCCGTTGGCGTCTTCGGCGGTTCCCACCTTTCAATTGCTTCCACCTTTGTTGGATCAACTTGGATACCTTTCTCAGAAACCACGTGCCCCAGAAACTGAACTTTTCGTAACCAAAATTAACATTTCGAGAATTTAGCGTACAACTTCTCCTTCTTTAATAGCTCCAGAATCAAACGAAGGTGTTGCGCATGCTCTTACTTGGATCGGGAATAGATAAGTATATCATCGATAAATACAATTACAAATTTATCGAGATACAGCTTACATACCCGATTCATTAAATCCATAAAAGCAGCTGGAGCGTTCGTCAGTCCAAACGGCATTACTAAGAATTCGTGATGACCATACCTTGTTCGAAAGGCAGTCTTTAGAACGTCTTCTTCTTTAACTTTCAACTGGTGATAACCGGATCTTAGATCAATCTTGGAGAAATACCATGCTCCAACTAACTGATCGAAGAGGTCATCAATTCGGGGTAACGGATACTTGTTCTTTATCGTGCGCTTATTCAGTTCTCGGTAGTCGATGCACATCCTCATCGAACCATCCTTCTTTTTCACAAATAACACTGGTGCTCCCCACGGTGAAGAACTAGGTCTGATGAAACCCTTATCGGATAGGTCTTGTAGTTGTGCCATCATCTCTTTCATCTCTGGGGGTGCCAGACGATAAGGTGCACGGGCTACAGGAGTGGCTCCAGGAATCAGGTCTATACCGAACTCTACTTGTCTAACGGGCGAAAGACTATTCAAGTCTTCGGGGAGTACTTCAGGGAATTCACTAACAATAGGAATATCTTCCATCCTATCCTTTTCTGGCTTAATATCTATCACGTAAGCCAAGTAACTCTGACAACCCTTAATAACACACTTACGTGCTTTTACCATCGATATAAGGCAAGACTGATGATTCCTACGATCACCATAAATCACTACTGGTCTTTTATCAGGTAATACAACATTTATCAACTTCTTATCACAAACTATGTTAGCCTGATTCTCAGCTAACCAATCCATCCCAACTACTACATCAAACTCTATCAAAGTTATCGGAAACAATTGTATCGGCACTCCACACCCCTCTATATTTATCACACAACCATCAAATACTTCTTTAACTAACATTTGATTATCATTTGCCGTATCTACGGATAGAGCATGTTCTAGCATTTTAGGTTTCAAACACAGACAAGCAGCAAATGCAGGAGACACAAACGATTGGTTTGCACCAGAATCAAATAACACCTTAGCACGTGTAGAGTTTATTAAAAATGTACCTGTGACCACATCCGGAGTTTCCTCCGCTTCTTTCTCGGTCATTTGAAATGTGCGACCCCTGGTTATTGGCGGTTCCAGTCTTGGTATTACTGGTTTAACAATCGCTGGCCTGCCCGATGACCCACCTTGTTGTATCCTCCCCCGCGGACAGTCCGACTGAAGGTGATCCGGAGAATTGCATAAGAAACATAACCGCGTTACCTTACAATCTTTAATGACATGTCCAGTCTTCCCACACTTATAACACGCTCGTAAATCACCTTGGCAATTTCCTTGGTGGACACGGTTGCACTTCTGACATGGTCTTTCCGCTGGTCGAAACGGTGGATGGTTATCATACCTCTGAAATCGGGACTTCTTCGGATCGTATTGTGGTCCTTCCCACTTTCTCTTCCCGATACTTTTATCGCCAGCATCTCTTCTAATATCTCGTTCAACATTCTCTGCGGCATCAACTGCAGCTGAGAAGGTATCGGGTCCTTTTGCAGTCACTAGCCTTCTGACTTCTGAGTTTAGTCCAAAGATAAACCTTTCCATCTTCATCGTCTCCGTAGCAACGTAGTATTCTGCGAACCGAGACTTTTCCAGAAATCTAGCGGTGTAATATCGAACGGATAAGTTTCCTTGTTGCAAGTTCATAAATTCCCCTTCCAGTTGTTTGACGGCTGCTTGGGGACAAAATTGTTAACTGTAGGCTGTCACAAATTCTTCCCAAGAGAGGGTAGAGTAAACATCAGATCCTTTAGAATGAATAAAAGAATCCCACCAATACAAAGCATCCCCTTTTAACATTGCTGCCCCGTACAATACCCTATCTTCATCCGCACACTTGCTTGTCTTAAAAATAGCTTCTATTTCCTTCATCCGTCTCATTGCTTTCACGGGATCCCTGTCTCCTGAGTAGGTCGGAGGTCTACAGCTTAAAAACATTTTTTAGTCGCACCTCCTTTGTACTGGTACAACAGTCGGTGTGATTGGCATTTCATCTTCTGGTCCGGGATCCGGTATTTCAGTTTCATTATGACGGTTTTGATCAAACATTGTTTGTATGCTAGCCTGCAGTCTTCCCATTTCTGCCATTAGATCATCCCTGGTAACGAACTCTGTACCATGTGGCTGGACTCTGCCTCCGGCTCGACCTCCAGCTCTACCCCCGGTTCTACCCCCGACTTTGCCCCCAGTTCTGCCTCCCCTGTCCCTCGTTCCTATCGGCGGATTAGTACTATTCGGATTTCCTCCTCCTCGGTTCTTTCGTCTAGTACCACTTGCCATTCTGTAGATTCAAACAAAATTAATACACACATAAGCACATACCCTATATAACAAGGTATTTTGGTTCAAACATGTACCTGTAAGATCATAATTACACTGGCCAGGCGTAATTTGAAATTACCTTACCTGATGTTCCTTCTTCCCTTTTTATACTTCATCATCCCACGGTTCTATAATGATAGGGACATCCTATTTCACATGCAGTTTAAGTCTAGGTACAGATACAAATACCTAAATCCCTTAAACTTTGGCTCTGATACCATTTGTAACACCCCAATTCCCATATACACAATAAATCACATAATGTAACATATCATTGATATAACAAACGAAACATCATCTTACAAGTACGGTCCCGCTGTCTCTTACAATTCAAAATAAAACATTCCACTACAAACTTTGACTTTCTATATACAGAACGGTTAATATTGTAATACAACTGCTAAACATGTTATAATCTTCATACTGCATTCCTTCACAAAAGCTATCCATCGACTACTCTAATCATTTGCCCTTACTCGTTCCACCACCTGGAATACATATTTTTTAAACAAAAATGAGGGTTAGACATGATGGTCTAAGTGAGAGAATCGCCGTTAGTTTGAAATCATTTATATAAATCTTAATTATATAAATCACACAGCACGATCAAATATATCAATTTGAACTCACACATCATATACCTTCCCTTCTCATTCCTCCTGGCCATATTAGTTGGTTGCAAGCCAACTAATAAATTTACAACGCTGTACAACATCTACAGCCAAACAACGCTATACAGATTCTATAGCCAAACACACCGGTCCTAAGCCCGACCCACATATTATAACACATTATAATACTCATGTAAATATAATACCTCAATATATTATAATTCACATATACCATACATATAAACACGTAATCACCAATTATCACATTCCTAAACCATACGTATATGTATTCCAGTTAAAAATACTTTTAAAGTAAAACTCACCTGTTTTGATTATTACACACGCTCGCAAGCTCCTTTCACAATGGTCTTATCTCTTACCACGACTCCACAGAATCTGAAACAATTTAAGGTATATATATTGCCTTACAAGCCAATCATATAAAACCTACCAAGTTCCTATCCCCAACTGATTCACTGCTTACTGCAACCAATTGTCAAAACTTAACAACTACCGGGACTACACAGGGTACCAGGACTTCTCAGTACCGGGACTTCTCAGTACCGAGAGTCTCTATCACCGGGAGTTTAACAATACCGGGAGTTCATGTTATCGGGAGTCGACTATACCGGGACTCCACACTACCGAAAGTCGAAATGACCGGGAGTCTACCGGGACTTCCCTGGGACTCTCAAGAACACAGTCGGTTCCATTTTCTCAGATTCAATTGAAACTAATACCAAACAATAAAATCGATCTTTCTAAACCGATAGATATCTTCTACTTATGATTACAAGCACAAAATGTAAAGGTACTTACCTCAAAATCAACTTCAACCAAATCAATTGAAGCCTTATCCGTACGTTTCTTCTTCTTGCTTTCTTTTGTACAGAACACACACATACACTTTCTAAATTTAGGTTATTAGAATACTATCTGATGCTTAAGGGGTAATATCAAACCATAACTACCAAATGAACCTTGAACTTCTCTTTAATGACCCAAACACCCCTAAACGTATAATTTATCCAAACTTACCCTAACATCCAACTTTAAGGTTACCCAAATTTAACGGAAAAAGGATTTTAACTAACGAACTTACCCGGGGTATTACATCGCAAGCTTTCATTAAAAGATTTATTTAAATCATGACTAGGATTATTAATTGTCGATTTATGATTTTATATAGTCATGATAAAATGCTTGAACTCACTAGGCGTAAGCCTAACCCTTTTTATTTGTCGGCATGTGCAACAGGCTCTGGTTGGGGTAGCTCTAGCTACATTGTGAAGTGGCGAGTGCTAGTAATGTGCACGAGAGGTGAATAGCTTAAGTTATGTTTTCCGCATTTACCCTTAGGAAGTAGCAATTGTATTTGGATCTAGTGATGTCCGAAGTGGGTTTAGTCTTGGTAATGAGACTTGTGTAGTATCTATTACTTAGAGATAACCATTGTTTGTAATTGGAGGTATTTTACCTATTGTTTCGGATGTAATATCGAAAATTTTAAATTAGTTGCTCTTTCCAAATTTGAGGGTGTCACAAGTTGGTATCAGAGCATAAGTTTGAGAGATTTAGGTGTTAATTTTGGATACCTAGACTCAAACTAGTGTTTGTGTAAGTAAATGAGAGCGAAATTCACCTTTAGGCACTTTAAGATAGGATATTTTGGGATCAATGGATGTTGTTAGAAACGAGAATCACGTCGAGAGTAGCAAGGATAATCATGTACGGTTCGTTCATAGTGACACCTGACCAGTGTCATGGTGAACCTACTAGTACATGTGCATGCTTGAATTACTTTCATGTGATGATCGTTGGGGTAGTGAAAGAGGTGCTAAGCTAGTAGTCGTTGGAATGGATGGACAATTCTAGTGTTAGTCACTTGGAAGGACGATAAGCATGATGTTTGCTTTAAGTAGACCGTTTCGGGTCGAGATTAATGGTTGGGCTAGAACCATAGGCTTATTGACCCGACTTTGATTGGAGGAAAAACCGTAAGGTTAATTGATGTATCCCCCAACTTGCCTTAAGAGGTTTGAAATTCCGGATGACAATAGTGGACCGGAGGGAATTGGGGGAGTATGAGTTGAGACGTTGAATGCCGACTAAGTCATGCACAAGTTTATTTTGAAAATAAATTGCATTAACTATTTCTTGTGTTTCCAATCCTTCTATGGATTGTGTTATGAATTTTGGAAAATGTTTAGCACACACACAAGATTTCAAATCATGGTTTTTAACGTGCATGAAACCATTTTATTGCGAGAGTTGCAAACTCCGCCGGGATTTGTTTTGCCTTACTTCACTATTGTTCAACATTTGTTTAGGATGTAATGACAATCGTATTTTTATGATGCTTGAGATGTTGGGCAATAACTACGACTTGTGACTTTAACATTGGATCTCCTCCACATATGTTAGAGTTTGGACGGAAAGTTATTTTCCATTTTGTCTATGTGAAGTTATTTTGGGAATTTTGTTTAATGTGAGCTGTTAAACAATGTCGTTTATGTGGTATTACCCTAGAAAGGGGGATTTTTGAGATTTTGGCGTCTCATTTATGATTTTGCTTATAGCAATTTGGCTTTGGAAGCATGATGTTTTAGCGCTGTTTTATTGACTTGGAGTCATTGAGTTCGTTGAGGTTCATGGAGTTTGTTTTACGACATGTTGAGTCGTGTGAGTACAATTTCACAAGGTGCAAGCTTTAATTTCTTACGTGAAAAGTTTACGAATTATGTTGGGCATTTGGTCCCACTCGAGTTTGTTGAGAAAAGTTAATTTTATGCCATAAGGCGACTAAGAAGAAGTGAGTTTGGAACTCTAGTGTCGCGTAACTTTTCTTTTAAAGGTTTGTGTTACTAAGTATTTCAATGCAAATAGTTCGGTGTATGGATTGATTTATACGTGACTTAAGTGATGCATGAAAGAACATTTTTGGTGACATTTCACAATAAATTGTTTGGTGCGCCTTTGGTCAGTTAAATGTTTATTACCGTTTTTATGTAAAACGTATTATATCGACTTAGGGGTATGCATAGCTTGGTAACCATTGTTTCTCGTCACTTTGTTGAACGAATCGTGAGTTAAATTATTTTATTAACTCATTGTACAATTGTTGACCATTCGGTCAAAGGGTGTTTTGGTGTTGTGGAAATCATGCATAGTTTGCCTTTTAGTACATTTTGAAAACACAAATGTATGAGTCATTGACATTGGTCAATTTTGATTTTGCCGAGTATTTTGGAAAATGGAAAGCCTTTTGGTTTGGAGGAAATGTGTACTTGGAGTATTTTTGACAAATATATTTTAGGCAATTACGTTTTGACGTTTTGTGTTCCAAGTGCGAAACCTTGAGGAAATGCTTCGTGGTGAAGATTTTAGAAAATTGTTGTATAAAACTATGGTGCGTGTAATTTCTTATGTTTTGAACATTGACGCACACCGTTGGTACAATTTGGGATTTGAAAATAAGTTGAACCCTTTTGATGTCAACTAATTATTAACACTTATTTCCTCATATGTTTTAGAAAAAAACGCATTGTTGTGTGCAAGTTGCCAAAGACGTTTTATTCAAATGGCATTATAGGACCGGATGGGAAATTTTGAGAAATTGATTTAAAGAGTTTCCCCTTTTGGAAATTTGGTCGCGAACTGTTTGATGCATGTCTTTTCGTTTCAAAAAATTCCTAATGGAAGTGTTACAAGCTTGCATGCCTACCCCTATTTGAAGTTTTATGATGTTTTAAGTCGATACTTTCAAAGAATGGAAACGGATTGGTTTTTGTCTTTAAATTTGGAGCCTATACCAGCTGTTTTGTGTTTTGGCTGAGGTGTAATTAAGCATCGTTTCCTTGTTTCGTATAATAAACTAACGCGTGCAAATTTTGTTAGAGAACCTTGTTCCATACCAATTAATGGTCGGAAAAGAATTTTGAGACAATGGCCGTTTGGGCTACTTTTGAAGTACGTGTGAAAATGTGTTGCACACCGTTTAAAGTGGACAGTTACTTTACGTGCATGTCATGAGTCAATCCATACTAGAACCGTGGTGGTTCGTTTTAAAGAAATTGTTTATTACGCTTTTTGCGTTTTATGGGTAAACTGAACTGCAATAAAATGATTTTCAACATGATTTTCATATGTGGGACGAGCGTGTCCAGTTTTACGTAACTACCGAACTGATAGTAGTAGTTTTGTACGTACGGTGTATTTGATATGAAAATCTTAGTATTGAAAATATTTTGTGAATGGTTTTGATTAATTGGCATATTTATTGAATAACGCACTCGAAAACCTTGAACTCGTTAGGACCCTGGAAAGAGTAAGTAACCCAGTTAAGGGTAAGTGCGTGTAGCATTTCGACAGTGGAAGTTTGAGTATTCCACACGTGTTGGTATTATGGGCCGGATGATGTCGGTAGCAAAGTAAATGTGTTTGTGGTAATTGAAGTGTTAGACTTGCGGTAACGTAGTGCGAGGTTGGTATAGCCGTTTCAGTGACAACCCTAGTTTTGTAGAAACCTCGGTAAATGGAACTCGTGTGTGGGGTCCTGTTAGAGTTCCGAGTTTGGTGGTATAACTAGGTGTCAACCTTTGCTGGTTTGAGGTCGGAAACCGTTAGCGTATTCGGATGGTGGAGTCCGATTTTAAATGAAATGATGGTAATGGTTGTAGTAGCCTTAAGATGCTCGATTGTGATAAGAGGAAATAGTGAAATGACTTTCCATGTGTGGTACGAAAACCTGTCGATTGTATGATTGATGATTAGACACACCTTTGGGATTGTGTAATGGTCGAGGCAATAAGACCGTTGGTGTTGAATCGATGGAATCCGCATAGAGCGAATGCTAATTCAGTAGTGGAATTATTTGAGGATTCTGAAGTTTTGGTTGATGTTGGTGGTGGTTAAACGTTGAGTTGGTCTAGAGAGAAAATCTGAAAACATGTGAATGTGGTATGTTTGGGAAGTTCGAATCTGTCGTTAGAATGGTATGGATATCTTAAGGTTGGGAGGCAACTTAAGTGTGGTGGTCGGAGACCATTCTAGGAAATTAGGCCTTTAAGTGGATGTAAGTGTTTACGCGTAAGCGGGGAATTGTTGTGAGCATTACCAAGAAGCCGTTATGGGCAATTCTTTGGGAAGTAAATTTGAACCGGGTTGAAACCGGGGGGACTTGGAATGTGTTGGGGCGTAGTAGCCATTGATTGTGTGAGAACTAGATTTCGAGGAAGAAATCCTTATAAGGTTGGGAGGATTGTAACACCCCGAAAATTCTAACTCAAATTTGTAAATAAGTCCATTTAGATTTTTTAGAAGGACAAAGTGATGCATTGGAAGGTGGGACACGTAATGCTAATTGGATCTCTCGAGAAATTGGCCAAGTTTGGACTCGGTACAAATCCAGCGAGTATGACACTCGCGAGAGTGACATGGTCACTTTCGCTGTGTCACTTTCGCTAAGAATGTACCGAGAGTTTTAGAGATCCAGCGAGTATGACACTCGCGAGAGTGACAAGGTCACTTTCGCAGTGTCACTTTCGCCGAGATTGTACCGTGGGCATTTTGGGTAGCGGGCGAGAGTGACACGGCGATTGTGACATGGTCACTCTCGCCGTGTCACAATCGCGAGCGGACTCCATGGTGTTTTAAACCCACGTCTTTCAGCCTCTTTCATTTTCATTCTCACTCTCACTCTCAACTCTCTCTCAGCCGATTTCTCTCAAGAAACACCATCCCCTCCCCTCTCCTTCCTCATTTCTTCACCATCTAAGTTTGTAATCAAACCCTCTTCCTCCCTTGATGAGCATATTTGGAAGCTTGGAGCTTTTGTGGAGATTAAGAGTTGTTGGGAAGATTCAAATGGTTAAGGTAATTTCTCCCTACCCAATAGTTGTTATTGTTGTTGATTTCATATTCTTTCCATCTTGTGATGTTGTGGATCGATTTTAGTGTTGATTGGGCAAGGGAATCTCGTTTTCTTCATCTTCAAACTAGGGTTTGGTATAAGATGGGTATTTTGGTTATGTTATGGGTGGATGATGATTCCTTATGGTTGGATCGTATTATTGATGGTTGGGAATTCATAAATCTAGGTTTTGGAAGTTTTGGCTTGAGGATGCAAACTTCATCAAAGGAGCATACGTTTGGAGAACTCTAGATTTAGCTTAAATCTAGCAAGGTGAGTTCAAGTTACTTTACGAAAACGTTGTACATGCCAAAATGAGTATTTTACAAATATGTGTGTGTTTTACTTGAAAACGTATGTGGTTGAGTTATTTGGTTGATTTAACTCTTTTGAAGTGTTTATCTTCATAAATGTGTAAAACACCCATATTTGGGGATTTTGGATGTTTGGATGGTTAGAAACCATAAATTGTCTTTAAAAGATTATTTGCTCAAAATGAGGTTTAATTGATGGTTTAATCATATATGTGTAAATGATTTTGTAAACCAATTGGGGAATACACTTTTAAGTGTTATGTGTCATTTTGAGAATTATAAGGGTGTGAGTCCTTTGGGAAACCCTTTTTGTTTAACCCGTGATGCGTTTTGGGGTTAATGATGATTTTGAAGTATAGCTTGCCTAAACAAAGTTTAAATGTATTTTTGACCGACGTATGGGTCTAGCAAACTTGGAGCACTTTGCTCGGTTTTGACTGTGAGTAAGTCTTGAGGACATTTGTCCGATTTAAATGGTTCAATGTGGAGTCTTGTTGATGGGTTGCTTTTATTGCACCGTTTTGCATTTATTGCACGTTGTTGAATATTTACATGCTTGGGTGAGTGAGTCCCTCTGGTATAGGCATGTTGTTTAGACTGTATTTCATTTGGATCCATAGGCATGTTAGTAAGTCGTCGGTAATGGTCGGTTGGGTATCTCGGGGTTGGACCTCGGTATTCATGTTTTATGACCGTGACTTTCCAGTAGGCACATGGAGGATATAGTCTTGGGCACTTACCTTGGAGGTTTGTGTATCGATCCACGCCTTCAGGATGTATACCTTGGAGGTAGTCCTGATGTGCCGGGCCTTGAGGCGTTACCAAGTAGGTAGACGTCAAGGTGTATCCTCAATTACGGTGTAACTGGGTTTCGTAGAGCAGAGTCGTGGAATAGGCCAGACGTATGTGGTAATTCCCGATTTCGTTGGGAGGGCAGAGATAGGCATAACGTAACTTGTAATCTCTACTCCCAGTTGTGCGATGAACGTTGTATGAGTGGTATACTTATGTGTTACCTCCACCTTCAACGGATACGGGTCTCCCCCGTTTATGGTAGTTGATCTTTATTACATTTTACGGTTGCGTGAGTATTGCTTCGTATTATGTTTTAATAAAGAGTTATATTTAATGGATGATTTCCATGTTTTAAGGGTTGAGTACATATTGTCAACCGTGTTTGAAGGTTTTGCCTAAAACTAGAATTATTCACGTATTTAAGTGAGTTAGGATTGTAACTCATTTTTGGGAAAACGGTTTACACTTTTGGGAAGGATTCCCATGGATTTTGAGTGCGTTGGAAAATGAGTCATTTATGCCGTTTGGGAATCTTTTTGGAAATGATAGTCTTTGTCGCAAGCTTTCATTAAAAGATTTATTTAAATCATGACTAGGATTATTAATTGTCGATTTATGATTTTATATAGTCATGATAAAATGCTTGAACTCACTAGGCGTAAGCCTAACCCTTTTTATTTGTCGGCATGTGTAACAGGCTCAGGTTGGGGTAGCTCTAGCTACATTGTGAAGTGGCGAGTGCTAGTAATGTGCACGAGAGGTGAATATCTTAAGTTATGTTTTCCGCATTTACCCTTGGGAAGTAGCAATTGTATTTGGATCTAGTGATGTCCGAAGTGGGTTTAGTCTTGGTAATGGGACTTATGTAGTATGTATTACTTGGAGATAACCATTGTTTGTAATTGCAGGTATTTTACCTATTGTTTCGGATGTAATATCGAAAATTTTAAATTAGTTGCTCTTTCCAAATTTGAGAGTGTCACAAAACGCATTCCAAATTCCCTCGGTTTCAACTAGGTTCAAATTTGTTTCCCACATAATTGCCGACAACGACTTCTTGGTGTTACTCCCAACGAATCCCCGCTTAGGCATAAAACACTTACATCCAATTGAAGGCCTAATTTACTAGAATGGCTTCTAACCACCAGACTTAAGTTGCCTCCCAACCTTAAGTGGTCCATACTTTCCCAACGACAAATTCGAACTCCCCAATCATTCCGCGTCCACATGTTCTAAAACTTTCCATTCCAAATCAGTCCAAGGTTTAATCACCACCAAATCAACCAAAACCTCTGAATCCCACACATTCCCGCTACTGATCTAGCATTTACTCTTAATGGATTCCATTAACCCCAACACCGACAGTCATCGCTGACCCATCAATTACACAACTCTAAGGATACTTCCATTTATCAACTAACCAACCGATAGATTTTCTTACCACACAAGGAAGGTCATTTCACTAAATTCTCCCATCACAATCGAACATCTTAAGAATACTACCATTATTCCATTAAATCGGACTACAATCCCCCGATTACACTAACGGTGCTTGGCCTCAAGCCCAAAAGTTGACACCTAGTCATACCACCAAACATTGAATCACAACAGACTCAATACCCGAGTTTCACTCGTCAAGAATTCTTACAAAACCAAGGTTATCAATATGGTGTCCACAAGGTCCTACACGTCCCTTTATGTGAAACTGACCAAGACCCAAAATAAAATTGTCAACAGGACGGTTACCACCAATCTCAATATAAGATATCGCGAATCAAATCTTTTAGTTACAAAAGTACATCATCCCCGCAACTGATACCATCCAGCCTACAGTACTATCATGCGTAGAATACCCAACCTTCCACTGTCGAAGTGCTACACACACTTACCCTTAACTGGTTACTTAACCTTTCCAAGGTCCTAATGAGTTCAAGGTTCTTAAGTGTACTATTTAACAAATATGCCAATAGAAGACTTTTTATAGAAATTTTCAACACAAAGATTTTCATATCAAGTTAACCGCACACATAAAAACTACTACTATCAGTTAGGTAGTTGCGTAAAAATGGACACACTCGTCCACATATGAAAATCATTTTGAAAATCATTTCACCAAAATTCAAGTTATCGAAAAGGCGTGAAAGTATGCTCAACAATCTTATGAAATGGACCACCACGGTCTTAGCATAGATTTATTTAGGTCGTGCACGTAAAGAAATCCTCATACTTTAAATAGTGTGCAACAAAAGGTTTGTACGCATTTCAAAAGGAGTTTAAACGTCCCCCGACTCCCCAAAATCCCTTTTTAACCATAAAATGACATGGAATCAAATTCACCAACAAGGTTCGCACACGTCAGTTTATTTCACAGAACGGGAAACAATCCCATAAATGTACTTTGGTTAAAACATAAACTGATTTGCGTCAGTTCTAAGTTTGAAGACAAACTCAACACGTTTTCATCATTCAAATATGTCGACTAAACATCAAGAGGAAATTTCAAATTGGGGTATGAATGCAAATTTGTAACACTCCCTTAGTAGTTTTCTTGAAACGAAATTACATGCATCAACTCATTCATCACAAAATTTTAAAAGATGAAATTCTTTAAATCAATGTTCAAAATTCTCTCATCTAGTCATATAATCGACATAAGAGTAACACATTTTTTACCATACCCACACATTAATGTGTTTTCCCAAAACTTAGGAGAAAATAAGCGTTTGTAATTGGTTGACACCAAAAATGGTTTAAATCGACTTCGAATGTCAGATCGTACAAACAATGTGTATTAGTGTTCCAAAACATCAATAGTTTCACGCACTCTAGATTTAGACAAATAATTTTCCATAACCTCCATCAAGGAGTATTTACGCTAAAAGTTTTTCACTTGTAATATAAATCGTTAAAATGTCGTTGCTGAAAATTTTCTCATCAAAATACCCAAAATACGCATTTCCTCCAAAACCAAAAAGGTTTACAATTTTCCAAACTGTCCATCGAGTCAAAGTTGACCAAAATTCAACGACTCACACATTCATGTTTTCAAAATATTCTGTATTGTAAACCTTGCATGATTCACACAACATTAAAACATACCTTGACCAAATGAACCTCATTTATACAATAATTAATAAGACATTTCCATTTACGATTCATTTATCAAAGTGTTGAGGATTAGTGACTACCAAATTATGTACACCCTTAGATCAGTACCATGCGTTTGCAAGAAAGGACAATAAAATAGTCAACTAGTCGGTAGCACATAAAGCAAATCGTTAAGAAATACAATCTGCATATTCTCTAATGCATTACTCATGCCACGTATAAATCAATTCGTACCATTAAATAAATTGCAACAAAACGTGCTAACACAAATCTTTGAAAGGGAGAAATCACGCGACACCAAAGTTCCAAAACATTCCATTTGGTTGCCTTACAGCTTAAGTAGCACTTCTCAACAAAACCCGAATGAGTCAAAATGCCCAATATAATCCAAAATCAACACACGCAATAACTAAAGCATGCACCTTACAAAATTGCACTCACACGACCCAACACGTCGTAAAACGAAACTCCGTAAAACTCTATGAGCTTAATTGCCTTGACTCAACTAAATGGTGCCAAACCTTCCGCTTCCAACAATCAAATTGCATAACGTAAAACCATGGCTAAATTGCCAAAACTTCCAAAATTCCCCTTTTGTTGTAATACAATCTAAACAACGCTTTTCGACAAAACTCCCATTAAATAAATTTTCCAATAAAACTCAACATAGACACAATGGAAGATAACTTTCCGTCCAAACTTTAACATATATGGAGGAGATCCAATGTTAAAGCCATAAGCCGTAGTTACTTGCCCAACATCTCAAACAACATCAATAATATGGATAGCACTGTACCCAAAAGTAACGTTGGACAATCGATGAAATAAAACAAGTTCCAACGGAGTTTGCAACTCTCGCAATAAAACAATTTTCTTGCATGTTCAAAACCATGATTTAAAATCTTGTGTGTGTGTTAACCATTTTCTGAGATTTTGTAACTCAATCCACCTATAAGGATTTGAAACACAAGAAATAACTGATGCAATTTTATTTCTAAAATAAATTTTGTTCATGAATCTCGTCGGCACTCAACACCCCAAACCATACTCCTCCAAATCCCTCCGGTCACACTACCGTCATCCGGATACTCAAACCTCTTAAGTCAAAGTTTGGAATTACATCGATTAACCTTACGATTCCTCCTCGACTCAAAGTCGTTTCAATAAGTCCATGGTTTCAATCCAACCATCAATATCGACCTGAAACGGTCAGCTTAAAGCAATTATCATGCTTAGTGCCACCTAAGTGACTCATACTAAAATTGTCAATCTTTTCCAACTACTACTCGCTTAGAAGCTTCTTCACTACCCCAACGGTCATCACATTAAAGTAATTCAAGTAAGCACATGTAACGAGTAGGTTCACCATAACACTGGCCAGGGGTAATTATGAGCGTACCGTACATGAGTATCCTTGCTACCCTCGACGTGATTCTCGTTTCTAGCGACTCCATCAATCTCAAAACATCCTATCTTAAAGTGCCTATTAGTGCAAATTTCACTTTCACTCACTTAAAGGAACGCTAGTTTGAGTCTAGGTATCCAAAATCAACACCTAATTCTCTCAAACTTATGCTCTGATACCAACTTGTAACACCCTCAAAATTTGAATGAACAACTAACCTTAATTTCAATAAAATAATTAAAAGTAGATAATTAATACAACACGAGTTGCTAATCCCAAATAAATGCGGAAGACTTCACTAATCAAAGTCACCTCTCGTGCACTCTACTAGCACTTGCCTCTTCACAATGTAGCTAAAGCTACTCCCAACCTGAGCATGTTGTACATGCCGACAAATAACAAGGGTTAGGCTAACGCCTAGTGAGTTCAAGAGTTTTATAATGACCATATAAATTCATAAACCGTGAGAGAATCAATTTAAGTCATGAGTTCAAAAGAATTTACTTTAGATGCAAATCACCCATTTTCCAACTCACACAAATCCCGTGGCGAATACTTTAATATGAAATGATTTCTCAAAATAGACTCGTCCCCAAAACCAACGTGAAACGTGAAATAGCATTTGATTTCCAAAACCATTAAGTTCATAAGTAAATCGTTATTATTCCAAACATCCCAAACAGGGATAAAGCATAACCCATAACTCACATAACATGGAAAACAATTCATACACAAATGATACGTCACCGAAAACATGGATAAACACAAATACCCAAAACAACACCTTTCGGTGATGGGGGAGGCCCGTATACATTGCACGTGACGAAACACACAAGTGGGTCACCTACTATGCAATAAAACACCCACATGGATTACTCTCGTAAACTGAGTTCAATCACAACAGATCTATTGCCCACGAGACTAGGGAGCCCTCAACTTCAACCACTACAGGTCTATACATTAGGTCACTCCAAATCCACAACAGCACATTAGGGATTACACTTTACTGCCCATGAGACGACGCCCGACCATATAGGTCCACGCCTTACTTATCATGGAATCCGATGCCTATCCTGTGCCAAGCACATATGGAATTACACCTTACTGCCCATGAGACGACGCCCGACCATGTAGGCCCACGTCTTACTTATCATGGAACCCGATGCCTATTCCATGCTACAATAGAAACTAACGTCTCATAAACTGAGCTCATCCCGATCTCTTGCCCGCGAGACTAAGGGGAAACTCAAATGCCTATGGATCCATAGCTAACAGGGTCTAAAACATTACACGACCCCAAATAAATAAACAGATGCATTCAAAACATGCAATTCCCCAATAACGTAAATCATGATCAAAACTCAACTTGAGCTATCAAAACTGGACAAATGTCCCCAAGACTTGATAAAATCCAATACCGAGCCATAGGCTCAACCGACTCAAAAGAGCGTTCATAAAAGTCATAAGATGACATTAAACGTAGCAACACACACCTTTGCCAATAAATACTTTGAGTCCACGAGAACCCGAAATAAAATCTTGGGCTGGGAAACCCTCTTTTCCAAAGAACTCATACCATTACATTTTCAATCATCCCATGATGTGCTAAATACATATTTCCAAAATATCCACAAAATGCTAAATACATAGACTTCATTTATCACATAAATCAATACCCCATTTCATGTATGATTTATCTATCACATTTTCCAAAAATTCCAAATGTAGTGTTTTACTATATTTACCACAATTAATACCTCAAAAGGTAAAACCCACCAAATAACTCAACATTGATAATTTTAGGGTAAAACACATATTTACTTGGAAAAATAACATTTTGGCATGTACAAAGTTTTCACAAAGCAACTTGAACTCACCTTGCTAGATTTAGGCTAAATCTATATTTCCCCCCCCCCCCCCCCCAAACGTAAGCTCCTTTGAAGAAACACGAATCTTCAAGCTCCAAATCCTTCAAAAACCTAGATCCACAAGTTTCCAACCATAAATATTTATCCCCAAATACTTAGAATCATTCCCCCCAACATATTACAACCAAAATCACCAATTGATCGAAACCCTAATTTTCAAAATTAAGAGAATAGAAGATTACATCAACCATCAAGTGAATCCACCAACCAAACACTTATACTGTTACCAAAATGAGCCTCAATCTTCATTTCATCCAAAGAAAGGGAAAGGTTTAGGTGAGGGTTGGGTAAAACCCTAGAAAACTTGGAATCTCCAAACAAGAGAGCAAGATGAAAAGCTTCAACCCTTGATTTCCAATTCTTAGCTAGGAGATGAAGAATCACTCTTCAATGTAGTAAAATGCACCAAGAAAGCTTCAAGATCCGACTTTGGGGTTTTGGGTTCGTTCTTTGGGAGAGAAAAACGAATTGTTTCAAGTGTAAATGAGGAAAAAAGGAAGAAACCCATAACCCTTCATTTATACTCAGATGACCCTCGGCGATAGTGACATGATCACTATCGTCGGGGCACTCTTGCCCGCTACCCCATGGACACTCGGTACATTTTGCGCGAGTATGACACCTGCGATAGTGCCTTGGGCATTCTCGCCGGGCACTATCGCTCATTATGTACCGAGCCCAAGTGGCTCACTCTCCCAACCCAAATCTGATTTTATTTAAGTCCTAAACTCCATGTAACTTGGTAAATATCTAATCATGCAAAAATAGTCAGTGGTTCATTCGTTATACCAATTTTCGGGGTGTTACAGATCATGCTGAAATACTAGCGTGATTTGACCCGGAAAAAAGTCAATTATGTCGATTTGTGGAATGAAATAGTTTCTAAATGGAATTAACCATTTGAGCAAGACACGAGATTATTTCTTAGATGTAAGTCTGATGTGCTTTTAGCTTAATTCCACTGTTTCGATCAGATTTTTAAGTTTTTGGCTGGTTTTGATGGGATTTTTGTAATAGCCAAGTCTCAAGTATATAGAAACATAAGAGTTTTGGGGGATAGTTTTAAATTTTGCAACTTCAAGGGAGCTGATTTGTAATTTGGAATGAGGGTATACGACCCTCAATGATTGCACAAAACCCTAGGTGATTGTTATTTTCTTCCTTTGACGGTTGTGGGTGTGGGAGTAGAGAAAAGAAGAAGCAAGCTACAACCTGCAATTGGGAAGAAGAATAGGAGGTTTACCAATCAATCAATTCAAGGTAATCCCTACCATCTCATAGTAGTTATTGTTTTTTGTAGCTGGATTGTTGAGTAGAGATAGTATGGTTGGATTAGTTGATTAACTCTTAAGAGTGGGGCTGCTTGTGGTTTATAACCTTAAATGAGGGTGAAGGGAATTGGATTAATCATCTTGTTGAGTAAGAGTCTTAGAATTTATTTGGGAAGGGCTAATCCCTGACCCTTGTTGTCGATCTGGGTCGCAAATCGCCCAACACCAGAAAACGAGAGTCCGGATAAGATTCCGGAACTAGAGTAGTTCGGATTCAAGTCCGGTAAAGAGTCCGGAAGCGGTACCGGAATCCGGGAAGGTGGGATCTTGATGTCCGGAAGTCCGGAACTTGTAGTCCGGATCTCCGATTTTGGACTGAGAAGTCTGATTTTCTTAGATAATTTTGGGATCTAATCAGAAGCAACCTCAGGTGTCAAACTTAAGACTTATTATCACTATTCTCTTTAACATCATAGGTGTTTCATCTAGGAAGCTGAAGCTTCATGAGAAGTAGTGTGCTAAGACGACAGGTGAGTTTTTCTAACTAAATATGTATTTTAAGCGTGTTTTCTGAAGCAAGTAAATGAATATATAATGATATGTTTTATTACATGAAAATGCACGTATGGAAGTTTGCTTGTGATGTATGCATACATTGTTGTTAGATGTAAATTGGCTAAGTCGGGCGGTGTGGCCCGCCAGTGCTCATACCGGGGGGGGGGGGGTGTCCTATTTATGCCATGGGAGGTGTGACCCAGTAAGGCAGTATGAGACTGACACGTTGTCACTTACGAGTGACCTCAGTGTGCCATTTACATGTGCGGTGGTTCATGAGAGGTTTGTTTAAAGTTGTTATATATGAATGTTATGAAATGCTTTAGTTATTTATTGAACTGTTGCTTCTTGAGGGAGCTCACTAGACCTCATGGTCTAACCCTCGCTTTTCCAAAGCTAAACATCTTCAGGGAAGTCGCTTTTAGGGAGCTCTGGAAAGGGCAAGGAGCAGAGTTGAGGTGCGAGAATGTTGTAGCCGATTAGCTGTTGCAATCGTCTTTTAGTTTGTTTTAGTTATGTTCTCAGTTGTGAATAGATTGTTTCTGCCAACATAGTTTTGAGACAATTGTACTGGAGAAATTTTGAGACCTCTTTTTGGGATGTTTTATATTAAATGCTATTCTATGCTGTTATTTGATTTGGGTTGTTACAATTGGTATCAGAGCCATAGTTTAGGGGATTTAGGTGATCGGACGGGTGTAGACTTAAACTGAAAGTGTAGAAATCACAGCTGAGAATTAGGAAAGCGTTAGGAGAGCACTATACCGGAAATAGGACTAATAGGGTAGCACGGACAGTCATGTAAGGTAGGTTCGGGATTACACCTGGCTAGTGTCATTGCGAACTTACAGGTACATGTATGTGCTTAATTTGCCTTATTATTCTGGGTCTGTTGTCTTAAATCGTTTATTTTGCCATGTTTCAGTAAGCAAGAATGTCTGAGAAAATCCTGACAAGTAGGTCGGTACCGGTGGATGAGGAAATCCTCATGGAAGATGGGCCGGTGGTACCCCCAAGGCCAACGGCCACCCGTGGGAGAGGTGTAGGCCATAGGAGAGGGCGGGGAAGACCGCCACGACGAGCTGCCACTCAGGCGGAGGGCGCTAGTGCGGCGACGCAAGGGAGGAAGACAGCTTTGGCTACCTGTCGGGCTATCAGTGTAGGGGCACTATAAGTGCGTGAACCACTCCACCAAGAGAGTACCGCCTCAGTGAGAGGAGGGAGTCAACCGAATAGTTCGAGGAGGAATCAGAACCAAGCGTTTGTAAATGAGGAAAAGTTTACGGCTGAGATGGGTAAACTGCAAGAGACTCTGCAAGTATTGCTGGAGAATAAGATTAAGACTACGTCGGAGGGACGCTCTAAAAGTGGGAACGAGACGAAGACTGAGGCGTCTAGCCTACCTACGACTGTGGTGGGAGATCATTCTTTATCGACTCCGTTTGTGGCTAATGAACCGAAGGCGACACAAGGATGCACTTTTAAAACTTTTGCATTGTGCAAGCCTCCGTCCTTCAGCGGGGAGCGCAATCCAATTTTGGCTCTGAGATGGATATGTGAGATGGAGCTAGCTTTTGACATGAGTAAGTGTGCTGAGGAAGACAAGGTGCTGTTTTCCATGTCAATGGTGAAGGCATATACCATTTTCTGGTGGGATATCGAGACTGGTGGTAAGGGTTCAGAGATAGCGAAGACAACTACTAAGAGGTTCAAAGCTCAGTTTTTCCCGGTGGCGGCTGTTAAGAAGCTCGAGGAGGAATTTCTGGGGTTGGAACAAGGGATGATGTCATTCCAAGAGTATACATCAAAGTTTATTGAGAAATCTTGGCTTGCTGAACTGTATGTGCCTACTGAGGATAAACACATAGAGAGGTACATCTGGGGACTAAAGAGCAGTGTGAGAGAGTTGGTACAGGTGAAGGATCACGTTACTTTTCAGGCTGCGGTAGATACTGCGGAACTCGCGAAAAAGAAGAAGAACAGGCAGATGTCGGAGAGAGTCGGGGATAAACGGAAGTGGGAAGGGCCGAATCGTGATGTTAAGAGGCCGAGTGCTCCTAGACCTGAGCCACGGGTGGGACCCAGGAGAGAAACCTTTTGGTAAGTGTAACCGGATGCATAAAAGGGAATGTTTGGCTGGTAAGGAGGGGTGTTTCAAGTGTGGGAAGATGGGGTACATGGCACGGGATTGCCGTAGTTCGAGGTCGTGTTATCAGTGCGGTGGCCAGACCATGTCAAGATGGACTGTCCGCAGTTAAAGAGGGTATTTTCCGGAGGCTATGGCGGTTATAGTGAAGGAAGATACGAAGATAGAAAGGTGGAGCCTGCTCGCGCAAAGGCGAGGCTTTCCACATGTCGGCAGTAGAGGCGGTGAATACGCCTGATGTGGTGACATGTATTTTACCTATTGACTCGACTTTTGCTAAAGTACTATTTGATTCGGGAGCCAATCGTTCTTTTGTATCGCCTAATTTTATTCAAAAATTGCAAGTGAAACCCAAGAGGTTGAACTTTGGGTTTGAGTGGAAGTAGCGGACGATAGTCGAGTTTGGGTGAAGGAGGTCTATGAGGGGTGTAGCATTGACGTATATGGTCATTTGTTTCCTTTGCGTTTATACCCTATGAGAATGGGTGATTTTGATGTGGTTATAGGAATGGATTGGTTAGCGGATAACGATGCTATCATTGTGTGTAATAAGAAGTTAATTCGTATCGTCTTTCCTGACAAGAAGGAAGTAGTAATCTATGGGGATCGTCGAGATAGAAAGTCGTGTATGATTTCTATGATGAAAGCTAGGCGATGTTTGGGGAAGGGATGTTTGGGGTATTTAGCTTACGTGCTAGATGCTAAGAAAGAGAAAAAGGGACTCGAGGATGTGCCTATAGTGAATGAGTACCTGGATGACTTGACGAATCTGCCCCCAGACCGTCAAGTGGAGTTTAGAATAGATCTGATGCCTGGAGCGGAACCGATCGCGCGTACGCCCTATCGTCTGGCACCAGCGAAAATGAAGGAGATGATGACGCAGCTGCAAGAGCTACTCGACAAGGGTTTCATTCGTCCGAGCTCATCGCCTTGGGGAGCGTCGGTACTATTTGTTAAGAAGAAGGATGGGTCTATGTGGATGTGCATAGACTATCGGGAGCTCAACAAGGTAACGGTGAAGAACAAGTACCCACTCCCGAGGATTGATGACCTCTTCGACCAATTGCAGGGCATGAGCTATTTCGCAAAGATAGACTTGAGATCGGGCTACCATCAGCTGAAGGTGAGAAAAGAAGACGTGCCTAAGACGGCCTTTCGCACAAGATATGGACACTACGAGTTGTTAGTTATGCCCTTTGGCCTGACTAATGCCCCAGCGGTGTTTGTAACACCTTAGGCATATCTCACATCCTTTAGAGGGCAGGAGAGATGCTGGGTATATTAGTAAACCTTGGCCTTACCAGACACAACGCATTTTGGGGCCACAAGCATGCGGGTTCCTTGGGAAATCTGTGGTTAAGCGTGCTTGGGTGGGAGTAGTACCAGGATGGGTGACCCCCTGGGAAGTCCTCGCCAGGTCGCCAAGAACAAAGCCGTGAGCCAGTGGGGCAAAGCGGACAATATTGTGTCGTGGTAAGCGGGGTGTTACAAATGGTATCAGAGCCACTCCTGTGCCGTTCGGGATGGTGGGGAAAACCTCATCGAGGACGATGAGTCCTTAAGGGGGGTGTGTGTAACACCTTAGGCATATCTCACATCCTTTAGAGGGCAGGAGAGATGCTGGGTATATTAGTAAACCTTGGCCTTACCAGACACAACGCGTTTTGGGGCCACAAGCATGCGGGTTCCTTGGGAACTTTGTGGTTAAGCGTGCTTGGGTGGGAGTAGTACCAGGATGGGTGACCCCCTGGGAAGTCCTCGCCAGGTCGCCAAGAACAAAGCCGTGAGCCAGTGGGGCAAAGCGGACAATATTGTGTCGTGGTAAGCGGGGTGTTACAGGGTTCATGGACTTGATGAACAGGATGTGTAGTTCATTGTTAGACAAGTGTGTAATCGTCTTCATTGACGACATCCTGATCTACTCCCGATCCCGTATTGATCACGAAGAGCATCTCCGAGCGGTTTTGGAATTGTTGAAACGAGAGAAGTTGTACGCTAAGTTCTCAAAGTGCAAGTTCGGGTTGAGAGAAGTTTATTTTCTAGGTCACATGGTGTTGGCGGATGGTATCAAAGTGGACCCTGCGAAAATCGAAGCAATTAAAGATTGGGAGCCGCTAAAGTCACCATCTGAAGTAAGAAGTTTTCTTGGGTTGGCGAGCTACTACCGGAAGTTCATCCTGGGCTTCTCTCGAATAGCCACACCATTGACCGTGTTGACAAGGAAGAACGTCAAGTTTTTTTAGACTGAAGTGCAAGAGGCCGCATTCGAGAAGTTGAAGGAAAGTCTAAGCAGCGCTCCAATTTTGTCATTGTCGGATGGATTTGAAGGTTTTGTAATTTATAGCGATGCTTCCAAACTTGGGTTAGGGTGTGTATTGATGCAAAATGGAAAAGTGATTGCATACGCATCTCGACAGTTGAAAGATCACGAGAAGAAATACCCTACGCACGACATGGAACTAGCGGCAGTGATGTTCGCTTTAAAGTTATGGCGACACTACTTGTATGGAGTGAAGTGTCGGATATACACCAACCACAAGAGTCTTAAGCATCTTTTTGACAGAAGGAGTTGAACATGAGACTGAGAAGATGGATGGAGCTACTAGACAATTATGACTGTGACTTTCAGGGTCAAGGCGACTTCAGGTCTCCTGGACGAGGTCAGGAATTCTCAAGAGGAGGCATTGTTAGAACAAAATGTAAAGAGTAAAAGGATCATTGGAGTTACGTCTCTGCTTAGCGTCAACAGTAGTGGTTTAAAGTGTTTGAAGAACCGGGTGTGGGGTCCCTAAATTGGGGAATTTGAGGGTAAGCATTCTGGAAGAAGCGCATAGGTCGCGATATTCTATGCACACATGGACGAATAAGATGTACCGGGACTTAAGACAATGTTACTGGTGGCCAGGAATGAAGAAGGACATCGCCCACTTTGTGGAATGATGTGTGACGTGTCTGAAGGTTAAAGCAGAACACCAGCGACCGTATGGAGAACTTCAGTCTTTAGAGATACCAGTGTAGAAATGAGATAACATAACCATTGATTTTGATACGAAGTTACCAAGAACTCCGAAGGGTCACGATGCCTTTCAAAAACTTACCCACATTTCCTTTACATCTCTTCATCTTCAACCTCTCTCATCCCTTTCAAAAACTTGCCTGTTACTCAATCTTCCTCAACAATGGGTTCATCAACACTATTCCAAACTACAAAGATCACTCACCCATCTTCTTTTTCTTACAAAAGTCTCCAACTCCAAACCTCCATGAAAATACTTTCCCACATCCACCAAATATTCCCTTCTCATCCACTCCTACCGATTTACCCTCTTCCACTCAACCCGTTTTCCAACAAATGGTGGACTACCTATTTCTTCAATACTCTTTTCTGATCAGCATGATTCTCCACCAACTGATCCACCTCAAAAAAAAATTGTACCGATTTTCCTACCGAAATTCTAGCCAGATTTCGGTGGGAATGCATCAAATGTCGGTGGGGAGCAAAAAAAAATCTCTCCGAACTTCCTACTGAAAATTGCCAATTTTCAGTGGGTACCCCTTAATTTCGGTGGGAATGCAAAAACAAAAAACAAATTGCCAATGTTTCCTATTTTTCTTGGTGTTTCTTCTCCCTCGGACGCTGAGGGGGAGAAACCATCTAAGGGGGAGCACCATCTGAGGGGGAGCAATATCAACGTCCAACTCGATCAACACCAACCCTCAGTACTCATATTCAACATCCAACTCAAATTTTGGTCAAGATAAGGAACCGGCGAACCAACCAAGGGGGAGCATATCAGTCCGACCGATGTAACTAAGGGGAGGCAAACAAAGACGAAGGAAGAAGGGTGATGACTGCCAAATAGGAAGTTGAAGATGCTATGAGAAAGAAAGAAGATGCAACATATGGGCAAAGGCATCCTTAGGTTAATTCACTCAAACTCAAACCTTCTCAAAGATTGTCACCGATTTGGATTTGGGCATATCTGCTTCTTCTATGATGGAAGTACATTCTATTTCATTCATATTGTTTATTCTTTATTCTTTCATTCATTTCATTCATCTGTAAATATCATATACACAAAAAATAGACTGTGTGAAAAAGAACCCAAAAGAGTAAAACAGGGTCAACATGTATTATTCATTGTCTTACTCATGTTTTTCTAAGTATGGATTTCATCCTCAAATAGGGGGAGATTGTTGGGTCGTCAAAGATTTGAAGATGACCTCCTGATTTCCTTACATTCCTTGAAAAACATCTTTTATACTTAGAGAAATTTTAGGTTCTTTGTAATAGCTTAGTCTTACTGTCAAAGTTCGGTGAAGTCAAAGATCAGTCGAAATCAAGAAGAAGGAAATCTACCAATGCGGATTGAAGATGGAATTCTCAACCGAAGCTAATCTATCTTACCGATTGTCTTCATGAAAATCGGTGAGATCCTTAAACAGGAGAATCCTCACTTACCTTCTTGCCAAGAAGATTTTCACCATAAGAGGTAACTTTGGCTATCCCACCGATTGTCTCCATGAAAATCAGTGAGATCCTCAAAATTGGAGGATCCTCCCATGACTCCTTCCTAAGAAGACTCTCACCTACTTTGTCCTTGACAAATCGGTGGGATGCTCAAATAGGAGGATCCTCCCTTGTATCTTTGCTAAAAGTATTTTTCATCAAATAAGTAATGTCTGAGTATGGAGGAAAAAGGTTCATTTGTCCTTTTTCCCATTCTTAGATATTGTCACCATCAAGCCTTTCTAGTATCATAGGAAAATATACATCAACTTTTGGGAGTCAAACCTAACCTGCAAATGACAAAGTGACAAGTGTCCCATGCATCAAATGCTCATTGCACTATATAAAGATGAATATTTGTCCATGCAGAAAAGAACTCTTGAAAATTACTCTGTGCTCAAGACACTCTGCTCCTTCCTCTTCTTGAACCTTATAGCTTTCAATCTTTGTGTTTTAGAAGTTGTATAGTTTTCAGTATTACTTTGTGAAGATTATTAGAAGATATTTTATCTGTTCTTTCCACAACAATATAATTGTTCTATGTGTAATTCTTGATTTGAATATTTTCAATAAAAAAATTAATTAAAGTGAAAAAGTTGTGTATTGTATTCACCCCTCCCTCTTCTACGAGTTTTGGGGAAGCTTTTAAAAGGTTTTGATCTTGATTTTGTCGATATATCACGAGATTAAACAAATAAATGGTGATACTCTTCTTGTATTTTTTACAAGGACATAATCATAATAATTTATTGTAACATATTGATACCAAACGACAATTTTATTAATCTTATAAAATTAAAAGAGTCATTTAAGTACTTTATTAAGTTGGTTATAAATGTCATAACAAGTTAATTTTATCATTATGAACGAGACATGGTTGAGGATCAAACATGTATTTATGATAAAAAAGGTCTATTGTTCTAAGTATATATATATATATATATATATATATATATATATATATTTATATGATAAAATAGTTGCACATAAATTCTCAACTTTAGTGATGTTTGAACCCTTAGGTGGCGTTTGGTTCGCAGAATCTGATGGAATTGGAATTCCATTCTGTGAACCAAACAGACATATTGCAATTCTTTAATACATTCCATTCCAATGTATGCCAACCAAATAGGTGGTCAAACCTGACAACATTCCATTCCTATTCCTTCAAAGTCAAATTCTTTTGACATATTTCATTTCATTCAAAAACATTATGCAAACCAAACGCTATCTTAATCTCTTAGAATACTAGACTTCACCTTTGGTACCTTTGAGCCGGTCACCCTTTGATAAAGTCCTAATTTTTAAGTTTAGACAATCTCCAACCATTTTTTTGTGTGTTAAGAACTCAAACCTAGGGGTACACTTGAATAACTCAACTCAACTCAACCCACCTCCTAAGAAAATATAATACATAAATTTTGTTCATCTTTGTCTCCGATTTTAGGAGAACAAGAAAGAAAACAAACACTTAATAAGAGGTAGTTTAAGACAACATGTTTTCTAATTTCATCAACCACAAAATTATTGACATTATTCCAATCAGATGTATAATAAAGTGTAAAACAAATGACAACAAGTCAAAATCACATACATCAAATGATACACAAGTACAATACAATAATAGCAAGTTGCACTACACAGAAACAATGAACAACCCAAATGATAACTCCAAACTTATATGAACTAACATCACAAATCTACGATTATTTGAATTTTTTTCTACTTATATTACTACCGACATAGTATCTTGTCTGTTTTAAACCAAAAACAACAACTACAAACTAGTTGCATCACTGAATTAACGTGATAGTCACAATCAACACTTTACAAAAAATGGGAAAAACAACTACAAACTAATAAAGTATCAGTTTTTCTGTCGAAAATTGCATATCTTTCAAAGTGATAACTAGAGGACTTGTGCATAGTAAGATAGTATATGTATATTAAATTGTATCGGTATTATATATATATTTGTGATGGTTGACGGTTAGGTTGGGTTGGATTGAATTACGTTGAACCCAATTCCAACCATATTAATTCACGAATAGGTTGGTGATTTGACATTTTGACAGACTATTTGTGCGGGTTACGTCCCAATTCCAGCCATATTAATTCACGAATAGGTTGGTGATTTGACATTTTGACAGACTATTTGTGCGGGTTACGTTAGATGGTTAACAGTTTGGTCGGAATTTATTATGATATTAAATTATTTTCTAATCCAATTTATTTTCTAATAAAAATCAATATATTATGATATTAAATTATTTTAATTTCGAAATTTCTGTCGACCATTCAATGCTTGAAACTTGGATTCTTTATTTCCGCAATCATGTTGGTCTTTTTAATGCTCCCAAGTGGGAATTCTAAATGGGAACTAATTAAATGTTCCAAATGTTGAATCGGATGAAATCGACATAAAAAATAGAAAATGAGGTAATGAAACACTGAATGTGATTTAAGGGTTGTTTTTATTATTATTTACAAAAGCGTTGTTTATTAAATTTTTTATTAAGTTATATATGGATAAATTTGTTTGTTTGAATAAAATTTATTTTTCTAGATAAACGTGTATCGTTGTTAACCTTTTTTTTAGAATCAACAATCTATATGAATGAAATGACCAATTTACCCTTGAATGTGAATTATGCTTGATAAATGTTGTATATTTTTGTTAGGCAAATGATATTTTTGAAACACAAATTATCATTTTTTTTTTCCAATATACAAAATGATATATTTGTTAAACTATCTATGGAGAAATGGAAAGTAAACCAGTTAAGAACCCATCCCCATGCACAGATATGGCCAAACGGTCCTAGGTCCAAACAGTACCACCGGTAACCGGTCCCAGTCTCGTCGAATGACACATGGCCTGGTTAAGGGTGTTTGTAACCGGTCAGGGTTACCCGTCACGGGCCAGGCCCAAACCGGTCTTTTGAATTTTTGTGGAAATATATTAAACGATTTTTGAATATATTCTAATATACTTTAAAATATGTAATTGGGTCAGTCAAATATATACACTTTAAAAAATAGGGGCGTGCATAGGGCAAGGGGCGGAGCTACCTTGTAACAAGGGTTTGCAACCGCTAACCCTCAACTTAGAAAAAAAGTGATAATACGCTGAATTTACTTCTGTTTAAATCTATCTTTTGGCCCATTAACTTAATACTAATAATTCATGGACTAAATTTTTTTAAATGGGTACACCACTTGAGCATAGACCATCCATGTGAATTTGTTTAAAGTCGCAATCAAGAAAAAGAAAGGCTTCCAAATTCCTAACTTTAAGCAGAGCTCCTCTCGTCGATATTGTATTTTTAACTATGAACATTGTGAATAATAGGTTGGACAATAGAATGGATGATCAATGTATGAACGATTGCTTGACTTCTTATATTAAAAAAGATGTCTTCATTAAGATAGATAATAAAGACTCATCGAGGTCACTATTGAAACTGTATAAGTTGGGGTTTCAACAATATACGATCGTTACTTTTGCTTGCTATTTTCAAAAAATAAAATTAATACTGGCTTTATTTAATTTGTTTTATTTATAATTTGCTGCTCCTCCTAGACCAAAATCCTGGCTCTGCCACTGCATAGGGCGAATCGGCGTGAGTTTGGGTGGGCAAACCAAAAACCCGATTTCGAATATGAAAATTCAAGACCCAAATTTGTAACACCCCAAATTTTCACGTAAGACACTCAAGGTTTCACTTCCGGCTTTTGCATGCTAACTCAAGTAATTGCACACTTAGACGCATGTAAGATAATTTTGTGTACACCTTCGTTTTCACGCATGAACCTCGCTTTACTCGACCTTGTTACCGTTACGTCAACCCGTTAGCGAGAGACCTCCGTTTTCCGACCCAAATCGACCGTTGGAGAGCAGCTAGGGAGTGGCCGGCGACTATGTCCGACGACAATGCCTGCGGCATAGTCGCGGTGGCGATGTCGCGCTGTAGGGACCGAATTGGGCAGTAGGTGTGCCGAGGAGGGAGACTTTGCCCGCGACAATGCCCTTGGCAAAGTCGCTGGGCAAGGTCGCGTACGGGAGGGCTGTGTGGAGCTGCTTACATCGACGAGAAGGAGTGGAGTTGCTCATTTTTCTTTTGTTGCTGCTGATCGTTGCTCCCTCTCTCTCTTTGCGATTTTCCTTTCCTTCCAACTCATTCACCACATTTAATTCTAGGGTTTCTCATTTAATGTTAGTGAGTGTTGATTGGTGACCTAGCATTAATACCTTGGTGGAACTCTCCTCTCTCCTTGGGTTCTTGATAAAAAACTACTTGAAGAACTAGGGTTTCCCTATTTAGAAATTCTCCTTTCTAACACCTAAAATAAGTTCTTTTGACTTGATTACTACCCTTTTATGTAGGATTATCATATTAAGAGGTTGTATTTATTGAATCTAGGGTTTATTTCTCAAGATCTAAGTAACTTCCATTTCTAGGGTGAGTGTCTAGACCTCTACATCTCATTTTTGTGCTATATAGAAATGTACAACATGATTGGGTCTTGATTTGGGAAGTTAGGGTTTTCCCTAATTTCTACTTGGAGTAAACATGCACATTTGTTCATAACTATGAATAATTATGCTACTTGTATGTCACAAAAGAACATAGTCGTATATGAATAAATATATATGTTTACATAATACTTGTCTCTTGCATGATTGTAGGTATATATATATGTATATATATATATATATATATATATATATATATAGATCCATAAATGACTTGGTTTTTGACGTACTCGTATTTAGTTGTTCAAAATATAGAGGAATGGAGTTGGGATCTATATACCTTGTGTGCCTCATGAAAAAACCCGTTATGTTATCTTGTAGAATCATTCACCATGCTAATTCATGTAATTCCTCTAGTATGCATTCATGATGTGATTTGGATTTAGACCTTTATGGAATATGTGTATGTATCGGTTAAGCCATTGGTGGCTACTAGCGAGTATGCAGTAAGGGGCAATCGTCCTTGAGGTGTAACTCGTCTAGGATGGATATGCAATATGGTCCCCGTAAGTCCTTGAGGTGTAACTCGACGGGATATGCAATAAAGGCAATATATTTATGGTTTGAGGTTGTGATGTCTGTTAATGCCAAAAATCGCACCAAAGTACAACTTAAGGTCGACGTGGACTTAAACAATTAAAGAAAAGGATCTCTCGACAAAGCGTGCGACGAAGATAAAAATAAATGAGACAAAGGATTTGATGACGCAGGAAAAACCTCAAACGAGGAAAAAACCTGCGGACGACAGTGGGTGTCGTCGCTATAGTGGTTACAATACAAATGAAGGAAATGCTTCGAAATGTAAAGTACAAGTGTTTGAAATATAAAACAAGTGTATGTCGTCTGTGAAACAATGTGTAAACTGCTGGTCGAGGGCGAATGTCGTGCGTGGAGTGCGATTCTTCGAGTGAAAGTTCTCTACTTCTGTTGTTCTTGAGTTCGCTGTAGGATTCTGGAATTCAGTCTCAGATGTCCTTGAAATGATGATTTATCTTGATCTTTATAGTCTTCGGAAGCTTTAATTACATCATTAAAGGCTTTGATGACTGTCGTAACGGTCGCTATCTTCAATGAGGGAGTAGATGCTTGTTAATGACTGCGTCGGTTATAGCCGTTGCTTGTTAATGACTTTGACTCCTGCATTAAACACTTAACAAACGTAACAGTTATATTATGTGTAGTTGGTCGAGGTCGCATGGTCTTATGCGACGGTCGTGCGAAATGGGCGACATTATGGTCGAGTGTCGTGAGGAACCCTCGACTTACCTTTTATAGGGGACGACAGAGGTTTTTAGGGTCTTTGTCGTGACCTTATCTTAATACAAGATATAGTTCATAATATGTGTCTTACCTGCTTTGGTCGTGGTCGAGACCTGTGAATTTTTTCCCAAACAGCTTGCCCCCAAAATTTGAAAGAAGGATGGCAAATTCGAGTTTTAAATTTTGTCAGTCGGATGTGTAAAATTATGACAAGTATCAAAAAGTTACCTTAGTTGCTTCGTAACTGGACTGGTCCGCTTCTAACTGAACAAGAAGTCGAAAAGGGAATGAAGTCGTGACGTCATGTTGACGAACGATGATGCTAATCCAACTGTCGATGCCAGATGTCGACAATTCGGGTGGGTATACGAAAGGACAGGGACGCGTGTTGATTATCGAGGGTTTCGACCTGACATGTTCGGCTGCATAAATAAGGATCGCGACGAGTCCTTTCTTGTTTACGCTTTCACAGGGTTGATTTCAGAGAGAGATTTCACTTTGATCCTCTTGCCATTCTTCATTCGATTTTTCCTGCATCCATAGGAATCTTCGACTTGATTAGGATTTTCGAGGATTAACGCGCCTATAAGTAAGGTACGATTTCTCTGACTCTTGTAAATTTTGTTTAGAAATGTCGATGGATCCCGAGAGTGCTATTCAAGAGCCATCAGATCTCTGTGACTTTAGAAAGTTAGCTAGAATTCCTGCGTGGGTCGAATTGATCCGTCCAGGTCAGATCCGATCAAATGAATGTCCCGAGGGGTACATCGTAATCTACGAATACCCTTTTAAGATAGGTTTTGAATGGCCTTATTCGCCTCTAGCCAAGGCTTTTATGCTGGAATTCGATTTAGCACCAGGCCAATTAATGCCCCAGTTCTGGCGAGTCGTACAAGTGATCGAGCGCCTTACGGGAGGATGGGGGAACCCCATGAATGTTCGCGATCTTCTCTTGGCTTATCAAGCTAAGAAAGACGGTTGTCATCGATGTAGCTTACATTCTAGACTAAAGGGTGATCGTGCTTTGGTTTTAAAGACGGCTGTGAACGATCGTGGGTGGAAGACTCAATATGTATTTGTGCGTAAGTTATCCCTTGACTCCGAGAGTGAGTGGATTAGGACAGGCTGGAATATGTCGGGTGAGCCTTGTAATTTCATTTGTCGTGCGCTGTAGATGATTCACACCTGATTTTTAACTTGTCTTTTGCATGTTGACAGCCATAAAATTTGAGGACGTGAAGCCATTTGCTAACTCTCAAGCGAAGATCAATTCGTTTTTAGAATTTAGCGTCGCCGAAAGGTCTTTCGTCGTGCGACACTTGGTGGATGACGACGATTTAGAATCTTTAGGAGAAGAGCAGGGGAAGAAGTGTGAGGAAAAAGGAAGAGAAGAGGAGAGAAACTCGAGAGAGAAAGGAAAGATGACTGATAAGTGTATCTTTGCGCTTTCCTTTTCTTAGTCTGAATCTTTTCCTCTTATGTTTTATAATGCTTCTTTCTTTTGTTCCTTAGGAGAATCCCGACCGCAGGCGTCGACTACTTCTGCCAAGAGAGCAGCCGAGCTTGAGCTTGCTCGCAAGGGTAGGGAGAAAAGACAAAGGATTTTGTCTGGGGGCCCTGAGGTCCCAACGAAGACGAGGACGACGATTCTGAGGGAGTCGTCTGTAGGGGTTGACGACTCGTCGAGAGTCGTCACACAAGAGAAGATAGGGGTGGCTTTGCCTAAGGAGGCGATTGCTGCGACACCTATTAGTTCTGCGCCTCCGGCGAAAACGGTGAAATCCCCATCTACCGCATCGAATCCTTTGTCTGCCGACAAGGGCAAGGATAACTCGATGGGAGGGGCTAAGGTCACGACGGTTAACCTTACGTTGCCGTCGGACTTTATGGTAGGGAATGTCCTAGACGGGACGAACCTATTTCCTCATCTGGAGAAATATCCGCTCCCATCTTTCATGGAGCGTTTCGAGGGGTTTCCCATCGAGGAGACGGGGGCCATGTAGCCGGGTTGGCGTTCATGGTAAGTCTTTCTTTCAAGACTTAATTTTGTTTATCGTTGTCGTTTGTCATTGTCAATGTCGACGTTGTTGTCGATGTCATTGTCGATGTCGTTGTTAACAATGTTCGTTTTACAATTTTGTAGGCGCTCCAAGCTTCTTTGGCTTTGTGAAGTGGGACGACGAAGGTAAAGGATCTTGTGTCTGCTGCGCGTGAAAGGGAAAAAGTGGCGTCGGACAGGGCGAACGTTGCTGCAGGTCGCGAGGAGGATCTATCGAAGCGTCTTAATGACGTTTTAAAACATTTGGAGATCGTCCATCGCGCAAAGGATGACCTTAGTCATCGTTTAGCGCAATCCTTGTCTATGACTGCAGAGCAAAGGGAGGAAATGGAAAAGATGAAGGAATCCCTTGCCGCGATTTCAAAAGAGGCTGCGGATTCTATGTCCAAGATAGAGAGTCTGGAGAAAGAGGTGCAAGCTTGTAAGGATGAAGGTAAGACGGTTTTTGATTTTGCTCGTCTGACTGCTAGGGCGGGGATCATGAGGCGTCATCTGCGGGGAAAGAGCCCCCTTGCCTTGGAGTTAGAGGAGCTTGACGTCTATTTGAAGGATGTTGGTTCCGAGAGGGACCTTGACTCGGATGATGAGAAGGAGGTTGAGGAAAGGGTGGCAGTTGAGGATTCCCAGGGTGAGGCGTCGGGTAAGGATGTGACTGACGTTCCTCCTCAAGTCTAAACAATTATTTATCTTTGTTTCTTGTTTTTGGAGTACTCGACCGTTGGTGGTCGAGTTTCTTTTGGTGTAGTCGCCGTTTATTTGATGAATGGAAATGTTAAGTTTATGTCTTATGCATTCGTCGAACAAATATTTTATCGATTACGAAATTGACCATGGAACACGTAAGAAATCATGCGACTAAGGCATCCACTGTGATATGATAACCAGAACATAAAACAAATGTAAGAACGCGCGACTAAAGCATACATTGGCACACAAATCGTAAGATTTTTATGCGTTTAAAATTATGCTAACAAACATAAATACATGCGACTAAGGCATTCATTCAAAGCGCGAAGTTTTTCTAAGTTTAAGAAACTTTAGATCACGTGGTCGTTCGACCTAGATAATCATCTCGTCGTACGACATAACTTGAGTCGTATGCCCCTGTGATGAAATAGTCTAGTCACAGGATTGATTGTTTATGTCGGGCGGATTTACAAGGTTTATCGTGCGTTTCTGCGGTAAAACAATGTCAGGATTTGGTCGTTGGCTAACCAACGACCCTCCGATGCATAAGTCAGTAATCGTTGTGGTAAATAATCATATGTAAAAAATGGAGAAGGGTTCAAGGGACGTACCTTCTTGTCGGGTGTTCTGGAACACTTCTCGAAATCTTGAATTTTTTATTTTCAAGATTTTTATGTTGGGCTCTGGATATATCATACCATCCTTCCCCCTTGTGGTGACTTTGAGACGATGTGCTAAGTCTAGGACATGTCATTGCAAGTCGCCACAATATACGTGTTGATCTCGTCGTGCGACTGGGTGAACCTGTTTTTTTAAGAATAGAGAAACAAGCCCGTCGAAGCTTTATGATCGTGTTTGCCTTGGGTTGGAGTGGCCCTCTCAACCCACTATTGATTGACGGCCTACCTTCGCGGCATCAGAGTGGCTTTATAGCAATCACAAGCGACTTTTTGCTCACTCTTGATCTCCTGGATTCCCCACGACGTAGGGAACATCATGATTTGATGATATGTCTAGGGAACCGCTTTCATCTCATGAATCCATGGTCGACCTAAGATGATGTTATAGGCCGACGCATAGTCGATGACACTGAACTTGGTCTGCTTGTTGATTCCTCCGGCCTAGACAGGCAAGACTATCTCTCCAAAGGTGCTTGCCTCTTCCCTATTGAAACCGACCAAGGTCGTCGAACGTCGAGCGACTTCCGAACAATCGATTCCTATGGCTTTGATGGTATCAAGGAAAATGACGTTAGCTGAACTGCCCCCATCGACTAAGACTAGTCGGGTTAAACAATTGCCAACTGTGAGCTGAATGATCAATCTGTCGTGGTGCTTCTGATACGATTCTCTGAGGTCGACTTGGTAGAATACAATCTTCATAGCTTCCAACTCCAAATCTCCTTTGGGTCGTGATGAACGCGGAATAGGACGATCGTCAGGTGCTTGACTGGCGTGACGCTTGGCAGCGGAATACGTCAGACCACACACGTCAGACCCACCAGTAATGCAGTTGACGACCTTTGAATGCTTCGGGCTTGGCGGTCGACGATCGATGTCGTCGATGACATCTTTCAGGTTGCCCTTCGGGACGTGATAGGCTAGCTCCTTTTTGAGAGCTATACAATCGTCTGTCGCATGACCATGGTCGACATGAAAGTCGCACCACTTCGATTTATCCTTCTTAGCATCGTCCTGATCGGACTTCTTTGGCCATCGGATTGTTGACTGGGCGGTCTTTAGAGCTTCGACCAAGTCCTTAGCGGATCCCTTGAATCCATAGGAGGATATCTTGGGATACTGAGGAAATTTGGTCGCGGTCCTAGCCTCTGCTTTCGTCTGGAATCGGACGTTCGAGATTTGTCGCACGGGCTCGACTCTGGGAATTACGTTCGTCTTGAACTCGGGCTTCCTCACACCTAACGACCTTTTGTCGTCGGTATGCTTGCGACGAAAAGCAGCATCATCCTCGACCCTCATATACGCCAGGGTTCGGGCTCGGACGTCTTTGAAATTCTTTGGGGGATACTTAGTCAGGTCAGTATATAAACCTGAGTTATCATCCAGACCACGCTTATAAGCCTCGATCGAGGTCTTGATGTCACAATTACGAATGATAATCATATCAGCGTTGAATCTATTGAAATAGCTTCGAATAGACTCATTAGTCTTCTGCACGACATCATACAGGTCACTGGTCTGCTTCTCCATCTTGCGACTGTTGGCGAACTGCTGAGAGAATTGGTTGACCAACTCTGCGAACGACCCGATGGACTTGGGTTTGAGATTGATCAACTATTGGAGGGCAGGACCAGTGAGCGTCGCACCGAAACTTTTGCACATGCAGACTTCTTGATACATGTGTGGGATTGACACCGTCCATATGAGCTGTTTATACTGCGCGACATGCTCCGTTGGATCGGTCACACCCGAGTATTTAGGCGTGAAGGCGGGGATGTTGTACTTCTTTGGGACTTCGATGGTCGCGATCTTATCGACGAAGGGCGACGCTTGATATCCTGATCACAGCTCGCCATCGACAGGTACAACTGCCCCGGGTAGCTTGGCTAACAAAGACAGGACGCGCTCGTTCTGATCTTCTAGCATTTTGAATCGCTGGGCGACAGGATCATTGCGTCCGTTTGTGAATTAACCCCAGGAGTGCTGCCATTGCCATACGACAAACCATTGGCGTCTCCATTGATCGGAATAAAATATGGTTGCGGCCCCTGCTGAAATGGCTGCGACCCTTGCTGAAAAGGTTACGACCCTTGTTGAAAAGGCTGCGATCCACCATGGAACGGCTGAAACCCATTCTAAAACGGCTGGGATCCACCTTGGGACAGCTGAGACCCACCTTGCAATGGCTGAGACCCACCTTGCAATGGCTGAGAACCATTGTTCGAGGGTGGTGGTCGCAAGTGCTGAGGGGGAATTGGCCTAGGCTGAGGATTTGGGATGAACGGACCCGGCTGCTGGTTCTGCATGAATGGACCTGGATGCTGATTCTGCATGAATGGACCTGGATGCTGATTTTGCGCGAAGGGACCTGGTCATGGAACAGGATTCTGAACGAATGGTCTAGGACCATTCTGGCTAGACACCCCTTGTCCTGGATTTTGCACGAACGGTCTGGGGCCGCTTTGAGGTCCGAAAGGATTCCTCAATCGTGCGATTTTCTCAGCTGCTCTTCGATTCTGCTCTGCCATGGCATTGATTTGACTCCGAGCGACTTCGAGCTCCTGGTACATTTGAGCCATAACATGCTATTGATTTCCAGGGATTGCCATTTTCGTGAAACAGAAAACAGAAGAAACTCCAAAAAACCTTTAGTAAGGTGCATGTTCGTTGAGGATTTTCTCTAGATGAAGTCCCACGGATGGCGCCAAACTGTTAATGCCAAAAATCGCACCAAAGTACAACTTAAGGTCGATGTGGACTTAAACAACTAAAGAAAAGGATCTCTCGACAAAGCGTGCGACGAAGATAAAAATAAAGGAGACAAAGGATTTGATGACGCAGGAAAAACCTCAAATGAGGAAAAAACCTGCGGACGACAGTGGGTGTCGTCGCTATACTATGGTCGCCAATCAAGGGCGATGTCCTTTGTAAATGGTGTCGATCGTACAGTGGTTACAATACAAATGAAGGAAATGCTTCGAAATGTAAAGTACAAGTGTTTGAAATATAAAACAAGTGTATGTCGTGTGTGAAAACAATGTGTAAACTGCTGGTCGAGGGCGAATGTCGTGCGTCGAGTGCGATTCTTCGAGTGAAAGTTCTCTACTTCTGTTGTTCTTGAGTTCGCTGTAGGATTCTGGAATTCAGTCTCAGATGTCCTCGAAATGATGATTTATCTTGATCTTTATAGTCTTCGGGAGCTTTAATTACATCGTTAAAGGATTTGATGACTGTCGTAACGATTGCTATCTTCAATGAGGCAGTAGATGCTTGTTAATGACTGTGTCGGTTATAGCCGTTGCTTGTTAATGACTTTGACTCCTGCATTAAACACTTAAGAAACGTAACAGTTATATTATGTGTTAGTTGGTGGAGGTCGTATGGTCTTATGCGACGGTCGTGCGGAACGGGCGACATTATGGTCGAGTGTCGTGAGGAACTCTCGACTTACCTTTTATAGGGGACGACAAAGGTTTTTAGGGTCTTTGTCGGGACCTTATCTTAATACAAGATATAGTTCATAATATGTGTCTTACCTGCTCTCTGGTCGCGGTCGAGACCTGTGAATTTTTGCCCAAACAATGTCTATATGGCATGGAAACTAAGACCGGGACTTGAGTTGTAATCCATCAACATCAAGGTGACCCCACTCACGTGTTCTCGTCTCCTAGATGGTAACGGGTCTCCCCCATTTTAGAGAAATATCTCTTTTATTTTATGACAGGCGTGGATCACTATAACTTGTGGAAAATTTGTAATGTGGGAATTGAGTGGAGCCGGTATCTTTAGTTTTGGCATTGTTATAATTCTTTGATATTGCTTCGAATATTTAAATCCTACTAGACGTCTGGTCTAACACTTGAGTGTATGTTGTGGATTACAGGTTCCACCAAGCGGCATCTAGATCGTCATGTTGCCGAGCATGCATAGGAGCTTGTGAAGGTCGGGCTTTTTGGGAATCGAGACGAGAGACACTTTTGGAGACATAGTGACACACAGATTAATCTAATTAATTATAGTCTAGATTAACAGGTTGTTGTATGTTATGTCTCAATACTCTTTTTGTACATTCATCAAAATACCCCATTACATTAAGGGTTTTAGTTGGCTTATATTTTGGAGTTTAAATTTACCCATTTTCCGGTATTTTTCCCTATATTTAATGTTTAAATTTTAGAGTGTTACAAGTTGGTATCAGAGCTCTAGTTTAAGTGAACTAGGTGTGCTAGTGTGATGCCTAGACTTAAGCTGAGACCATTAGGTGATGGAATGTGAGGAAATTGGGTAGAAACAATAAGATGGGGCGTTTCGAAGTCAACAGAAATTACGTTATTGCGAATTATGAATGTGGTAACGAGAATTCTTATGTGTAACGTGTTCATAATTTCAATTAGCTACTGTTATTATGAATATATTGTTACATGAGCATGCTTGATTGCTACAATTATGAAGATCAATGATTGTTCTAGTACGTTTCTTTGTGTTATCTCGTAGTCTATGTTCTTATCTTTATTCTCGGTTGTGACAGATAGACAGAAATGGTAAATACTCGGGGCAGAACTCAGGAACATAATGTCGTGACTGAATCCACGGCCGATCAACCGAACATCGATGCATCTGCCTTACCTCCTCCACTTCCGCAATTGCTGGGTGGGAGACTGGAGCAGATTCTGAGGAGGAATATTGCCTCTACCAATCCGGTCATAACGGAAGTGACTCCTCAAACGCAGATGATGGACATGACGCGGGCCATGAATGACACCATGGTCAAACAAGAAGAACTGTTCATGAAACTGATAGAGGACAAAGATGCTCAACCATGCCGTCACGAGACAATTGAAGAGAACGTGGGGTTTGTGGGATCCGGGGGTACAGGTGATGAAAACCGGGCTAATAGAATAGTTACTTTGGAGGCGAGACCGACGGGAAGGGTATGCTCTTACAAGACATTCCTATGCTGTAAACCGCCGGAGTTTGCCGGTTCTGACAATCAATTTGCCTGCATGAATTGGATCTGAGAGATTGAACATGCCTTCAGGGCTTGTGACTGTGAGGAGAATCAGAAAGTGATGTTTGGTTCTCAAATGCTCCAAAGTTCGGCTTTGATTTGGTGGAATGTCTACACTTCCACCATATAGACTTCTGTTTTGACCAAGATGACTTGGGCTACTTTTCAAGAAAAAGATCTTAGAAGAGTATTACAACGAACAAGAGATGGATTTGATCGAGGAAGAGTTCCGGTCAATCAAGAAGGGAAATTTTGCGGTTAAAGAATATACCCGACTCTTCATGGAGAAGTTGAATCTTGTGGGGAACATGGCCCCGACTGAAAAGGAAAGGATGAAAGCATATTTGAAAGGATTGCCTGCCGATATGATTGCAATGGTTCGGAACTCCAAAGTGACTAATCTCCGGGAGACTATTGAAGAGGCCAAGGTTATGGAAGGGGTCTATGCTAGGTACAAAGAAGAGAAATCTAAGGTTGGGGAGAAAAAGAAGTGGGAGAGCCCACAAACATCGTTCAAGAGGACGAGATTTCAACCAAGTGGTAGAGGAGGGGACAACCGCCGGGAGGCAAGGTGGTGTCCTAAGTACAAGAGCAAGCACTTCAGGTCTTGCAATCCAGGTCAGGTTACTTGTTACAAATGCGGGAAGGCAGGGCACACTAGTCTAGAGTGCCACATTAGGGGAACGGTTTGTTTTGAGTGCAAGGAGATCGGGCACGTGAAGCGGGATTGTCCCAAGATGAAGGGAGACTCTAGAGGGACCAGTTCGGGAAGTCAACCGAGGCGGGAGGCCATTCCCAAACCTCAAGGGAGGGCTTTCCAAATGACGAAATAAGAACCAAAGGAAACCACCGACGTGGTGTCGGGTACGTTCTTACTCAACTCCTTACCCGCTAGAGTATTGTTTGATTCGGGTGCAAATTGTTCTTTTGTTTCAGACGTGTTTTGCAAGTCTTTGAATGTGCCTATTAGTACTCTACGCGATGCTTTAGTCATTGAGGTAGCAAAGGGGGAGAAGGTAGTCTTGCGGGAGATTTTGGAAAAGTGTCGCCTAGAGATTAGTAGTGAAATATTTGAAGTAGACCTACTTCCCATGGCTATTGGGAGCTTTGACGTAGTGATCGGAATGGATTGGTTGGTGTTTGGGTAAAAAATCACACCATCGACCGACTTGGGAAATCTCCTCGACATGACCCATGGACATTGGTTACCCCCGACCGACAATGATAATACCCATTATTCTCATATCCCCGACAAACGTTAAATAACCACGATAATTGACATCTTGCGTCAATAGTCATCTTACATCTAATGATCGCACGTGCACGTCGCGTGTCGCACATCATGCATCGCACGTCACGTATCGCATGTTATACGTCGCACGTCACACATCGCCAGTCACACGTTACTAGTCTTACGTCCTACGTTGCCAGTTACGTGTCGCCAGTTACGACTCGTTGGTCTTACGTCGATAGCCTTCTGTCGTCAGTCTTATATCGACCTAGTCTTACGACATTTTCATAAGACCATTCCTATGTTAAGATAAGGTCTTACAAGACATTTACAACCATATAAATGGTCTTGCATTTCAGCAACGGTCGTATGTTCCATAAGACCGACATCCGAGACTTAAGACGGTCGTACGATTATACTAACCGTTAATAGTCAAACATCTATTTCTGTTGTTCATTAGTGCAGGTCTATGGATATTCATAGCACAACGACCAGTAACGGACGAATCATCAATGACATTCAGAGCCTCAAAAGCGGTTACAAAGACATCATCAAAGCGCATTTAATGTTGGCAGCTATTTGGGCAAAAAATCACGTCGTACGACCACGACCAGAGTAGGTAAGATGCACGTTATAATCTAAATCTTGTATTAAGATAAGGTCTCGACAAGAACCCAAAAAGCATCTGTCGTCTCCCGTAAAAGGTAAGTCGTACGTCTCCCATGACGCTCGACCATAGCATCGCTCGTCCCGTACGACCATCGCGTAAGATTATTGCGCATTCGACCAAAGCTAACGTTAACCTTGACTATTACGTTTGTTAAGTGTTTAATGCAGGAGTCAAAGTCATTAAGGAGCAACGGATATAACCGACGCAACCATCAATGATCGATAGCCGTAACGGACGAAGATCATCATGGATAATCCCTCCGACAACCGTTACAGACCGTTGTAGCCGTTGATCAAAGCATTAATGGAGTTAATTAATGACGCGAAGAATATAAATACCAAGCTAAGTCTTCACATCAAAGACACCAGTTAACATCCAATATACATCAACGAACATCACCAAGCAGCAGAGAAAATCGTCCAAACTCATAGCAAAGAACATTCAAACTCTGGAGATCAAGTACTGAAAGTCAGAACCTTACAACGAACTCAAGAACACTCGAAGGAAAGCTCAAGTATCGCTCTCGACGTACGGCAGCAGCTTTTGACCAACAATTGATTACACTTTGTATTCACACGACAAACACCTGTTTTACACTTTAAACACTTGTACTTAAATTTCGAAGTGTTTCCTTCATTTGTATTGTAATCATCGTACGACCGACGCCAGTACCAAGGACGTCGCCACTGATTGGCGACCATAGTACAACGACGACACCGACTGTCGTCCGCAGGTTTTTTCCTCGCTTGAGGTTTTTCCTGCGTCATCAAATTCCTTGTCTCGTTTATTTTTTCCCTCATCGCACGTCTCGTCGAAAGATCATTTCTTTAGTTGATTAAGTCCACATCGACCGTAAGTTGTCCCTTTGGTGCGATTTTTGGCATTAACAGTTTGGCGCCATCCGTGGGGCCTCATCTAGAGAAAATCCTCGACGAACGTGCACCCTACTAATAGTTTCTTGGAGTTTCTTCTGTTCTCTATCACAGGAAAATGGCAGATGGCGGAAACTCAGAGCAAACCGCTGACCCAAAGCATGGAAAGCTAGAAAATGTGCAAGATGTTCCTAAAGCCATCGGTGATTGTTGCCTAGAAGAAGTTATCTTAGACCCAAGCAAGCCCGAGCAAAAAGTCTTGATAGGATCATCTCTCGATCCCCACCTTAGGCAAAGGATAATATCTTTCTTGCAGGAATATGCTGACTGCTTCGCCTGGTCGCATGAAGATATGGTTGGCATTGACCCTAACATCATTTCTCACAAGCTCAATATCGATCCATCGTTTAAACCCGTCAAGCAAAAATGCCGTAAATTCGCTCCTGAAAGAAATAAGGTAATAAACGATGAGGTCGATAACCTCCTCAAGACAGGAAAGATCCGAGAAGTAAAGTATCCCGACTGGCTTGCTAATGTCGTGGTCGTGGCTAAGAAGAATGGAAAATGGAGGTTCTGTATCGACTTCACCGATCTCAATAAGGCTTGCCCGAAAGATCCTTTCCCATTACCGCATATCGACGCCTTGGTCGACGCAACCGCAGGACATGAACTATTGACCTTCATGGATGCCTATTCAGGGTATAACCAAATCTTAATGCACGTCGAGGACCAGGAGAAAACCGCTTTTATGACGGACCGAGGTATTTATTGTTATAAGGTTATGCCTTTCTGTCAGTTTAGGATCCACTCTTACAATCAATATATCAATGTATAGAACAGTAACTGAGAAGTAATATGATCGAACCAACTTGTATTCAATGAAGAACAGATTTACAGATCTTAGAGAGAGAGTATCTCAAAGATTACAAAAGATGAATACAAATATATGCGGGAAAGTCAGTTAGCGTAACAGTGCTAACCACTATATATACTGTAACGGAAATAATAAAGCTACAGTACAAATATGAAAGACTAATAGGAACAATACATGTGTCCTAATTAAGTAACTAAATACAAAGTAAAGCATCTAGTTATAAGTTCTGAACATGTTGTTCAGAACTTCTGAACATTATTCTGATTAGGCTTCTCAGAACTTCTGACTCTTCTTCTCAGACTTCTATACTTAGTCAACTTTCAAAGCAATACTTCTGAGTCTTCTTAGTCAGAACTCTGACTCTTCACTTCAGAACTTTTGAGCCTTCTTAGTCAGAATTTAACACTTAGTTTATTGACAAAACTCAGATATAACAATCTCCCCCTTTTTGTCAAATATACTTGTACTTTGCATCATCCAATTCTTTTAAGGCAGGAACAATCTTCTGTAAAAGCACATTTCTTTGAGCAAGCCTCTTGTCAATCTTAACAATGATTTCTTGAATGGTTTCAACCTGCCGAGTGATTACTTCTTGAGTCATGTTAGCTTGCTTCACCTTCAGCATCTTTTTCTCCAAATTGTGCTTGATGATCCTTAACGTTCCAGAACTATACTTTGCAGTTTCTTTTGCTCTGAAGAAGATCTTTTCACTTTTATTCTTCAGAAAGACTCCCAATTCTGGATGCTTGGACACACTTCCAGTTTTCAAGACATTTTTCTGATCATGGTCTGTGTTGGGATTTGAAAGATAAACATATGGCCTTTGTAAATACAGAGCTATTTGAAAATCTGTATAACAATGCCATCTTAAGATATAGAACGTAGCTTCGATCACCACAACCCTTGCCTTTCTTTCATTCTTGTCTTTGCTTGAATCTTTGAAGCACAAAAGACTATGTAGCCTGTAGATGTCAACTACTGATAACTTTTCAAAGTCTGCATCAGTAAAATAGTACACTTTTCCATTCTCTCTTAAGACTTCAAAGGACAAGTACTATTGCTTTCTGAATTGCTTAACCTTTAGTTCTCTGATTCCTGTGATTAGAAACTCTGAATACACAGCTTGCTTTGGTTTCCCAAGACACCTTGACTTTTCTGCCAACCAGATCTGAGTCTCTTTTGGTCTGTCATGATATACACTTAGAAACTGTATTTCTTTGGGCTTGAAGAACTTGGGTAAATCAAATTCAAGAAAATATCCATTCAGATCAACAGATATTTCATCTTCTTTTGGTTCAGATTGTTCAGGTTGATCAATACTTGTTATTTGAACATTCTGAGGAGTTGTGTCTTGAACTTCTTCAACTTCATCTGAAAGGATTTCATTTACTTCATATTCAGCAGGGAATACAAAGTCACCGTGCAACATCTTTTTGGGATTAACTTCTGATAACAACCATTCACCACAGTTTCTGATCTTACTTCTGAGACTTAATCTTCTTTCCACAGATTTCATACATCTTTTCTTTAGATTCTCTCTTTCAGTATAAGAATTTCCTTTCATTTCTTTTAGTAACCAACTCAAAGTTGCATTACTATAATTCACCAATTCCTTTAGTCTGAATAGCTGAAGTCTTTCTTGAACTCTATATGCAAAGCCTTCAGTTTCCATTCCTTCATTTATAAACCCCTTCATATTCACACCAATCCCTGGGATCTTTACTGGACAACTCAAGTTGCATTTCTCTTTTCTTCCTTCAATAACCAACTGAAAGTCATACAAATACATATTCCCGACATAAATGCCCAGAAGTCTTCTGCATTCAATCTCTATCCAGGCCTCTTCAGTACTGGCAAAGAATTTAACTAGGAAGATCTGATCATCAAGAGTTAATCTGTGAAAATCAAAGCTGGACATGGAAACTTTTTCACTTCTTTCTTTCAGTACCTCCAATCTTACATACTTCAGACCATCAAATTCTTCTGTTTGAAACATCAACACTTTCTCAATCCTTTTCTGAATATGCAATCTTGAATCAGGAATTCTGAATCTGTTTGAAGCTTCTGCATAAGTCATCTGAGATCTCCCATCCATGAAACCATCAATATTGCTCTCCAAAACCGCATAATCTCCTTCTGTGTGATAGAGATTCTCATATGTTTCCTCTAGAAAGATATCATCATGAAACTGTCAAGTAAGTGGTACATCACTCATTTCCAGAACAAAGTCACATAAAGGCTCCTCTAAAATTGGCAAGTCAATCTTAGGAATTTCAATTGGCTTTCTGAATAAGTATTCTGAAGGCATAAAGTATTCTTCAACTCTATCATATTCTTCTGATTTGTCACCAATATCATCAATATAGTTAAACTGAAACTCCTCTTGAAATTTCTGAGAATAGCCAACAGTACTATCTTCTTCTCCCATCAGATCAATAGGCCTTACCATTTTCACAACTTTTAGAATTTTCTGAACATTTAGAGCTTTGACTAATTCACTGTGCATCCTTCTGATCAAGACTTCATTCAATATCCCTTCTTCTAACTCAGAGTTCTTATAGGGAACAATGTCTGTACAAATGTTTTCAACAACTGAACTCTCAACTGTTTCCTCTGACCTCAAAACAGGTTCCTCAATGGCTTCAGTTTCATCAGAATTTACTTCCATCTCTGCATCTAAGTTCAATTCTTCTGTTTTATCAGAATCACCACCATCTATACATTCAACTTCCATTTCTTCTGTATCTGAACTTTCAATCTGAACTTTCAATCTGAACTATCTGATTATCCACTATCTGAGCATTTTCATCTGTCGGAACTTCTGTGCACTTTGTATTGACCAATTGCATATCTGCTATTTCAAAGTCTTCTATACCAATATCATTATCAGAACTCAACCTTTGCTTTTTCTCCCCCTTTTGATGATCATGAAAATCATTATCATCAAACTTCCTTTTGGAGTGCTGAGCAGGAACACCTTCAGGTTCAGCTTCTGATAGTGGAACAATTTCAAGTGGCTTTGAAGTTGAAGCCAAAGAAGTACCTAGTGCTTTAAGTACAGACTCTTGCATATTCTGCATTTGTTTAACCAAATCCTTCTGAAAGTCAGACACAATATCCTTGATCTCCTTTTTATGAGATTCCAAAGATAGCTTCACATCATTCATTTTAGTCTCAACAGATGTTATCCTTCCTTCCAACATATTTTTCAACTCCTTCACCTCTTCATTCAGTTTATCCACCTTTCCCTCCAATTTTTCAACTTTATCCCCCATCACCTTGTTTTGATTCTAAATCTTTACAAATTCAGAAGAGTCTAACTGTGAACCTGAACCAACAGATGGTCCAGTTTTCATGTGCCCAGAGGGCTCATGGCCTGTAGATAACACTAAGTCATCTTGTACAACAGATGCACATTTTAATGAGGATTTTGAAATGTTCGCCTCACCAGGTCTTCCATCCAATCCTTGACATCCAAAATTAGGTATGTCTATGAATGTTTTGTCAGGAATACGAAATTCCTGATCTGTGCAAGTGTTAGAAGGAATTTCAGGCTCAAATTGGATAGGACTGTGAGATCCAGACTCAATGTGATGAATAACAGGTTGGGATTTATCACCTCCCTCCAAATGAGTTTGGGATGGTTCCCCTGATTTATGTTAAACAGTAGCATGTTGAAATGCTTCTGAGTGGGTATGGATGGGTTGTTCAAGTTCCACTACTAAGTCCATGGTGATTTTTTCAATATTGGACACCAAGAATTGTGAACCAATAGCAGACGTGGTTACCTGGTTAAGATTAGCTAGTGCAGAGGCATCTCTTTCTGTTTGAACCTCTAGTGACAATCTCTCATCCTCGCCACCCTCATTCTGTTTTTCCTCACATATTCTAACCGAGCTCTCAGAATTTTGCCCCTCATTTCTCTCAGAATGTTCATCCACTTGAACATCCTCCCCTTCTCTAACTTGACTAGACCCCTCACCTCTCTTCTCAGGTTGGTCCTCTTGGGTAGGGATTTGAGGTTCTTCAATTCCCATAGAGGTGCAATATGCTTTTAAAATCTCACTCTCCCTTGGTATGTAATTCCTAAGTGATCTTGGCAAAATTTTATGATTAGGATAATGCTGTATTTTAGTAACTGAAGACATCTTACCCAAATAGAAAATAGGACCATGCTGTTCATTTGATCTTCTAGGAATGGTTCTCTTTTCTTGCATTGCATACCAAATCACAAGTTGCCAATACCTTATGTAAGGTATGTATGACAGAGGTGTATCCTTTGTTTTCTTTTGAATAGCCTTCTGATTTTTCTCAAAAGTGTTCTTCATGTCTTCCCAAAGTATAGTAGTGTAGTCATAATGCCTATTCTTTACTAAACCTTGAAAGATTTGAAGAATATGTTTTGAAGCTTGATCTGCAGAACTATTCTTCCCTGACAAACACTTATTCACCACATGAAAGAAACATGCCCAAATTGGTGGCAATTTGTTCCTTCTGAACAAACTAAGAGTCCTTAATCCTTCATTGTATCCTAACTTCATAAACTCTGCAATTAATTCTTCAGTTAAAGGTGAGTCTTCAAAATCTGACCTTCTTTGCACATCATCTTTCTCTGGAAGATTTAACATTTCTCTCAGTGCATGAATTGATAAAGCAAAAGATACTCCTCCAAATTCAGATATAAACTTGTTTCCTTCTAACCTAAGATATCTCAACCATTGTTGAATATACTGAACAGGGACTGTTTTGCACCTTGTAAACCATTTCCTGTAAGGATGATATTTGAATAATTCCATTATAATTATGTGTTCAGGCTTAAATCTACTTTCCTCAAATAATAAGACACAATTGTTCTCTGGCAATTTCAACCATTCGCCTTCAGGTACAACCCTTTCCACTAAGATAGGTCTATTTGACATTATCGACCCTGCAGCACTCTGTTCATGTTCAACATTCATGTTTCCCACATCTGCATTTCCTTCTGATTCAGCCATCTGTTCATCTTCTGCATTTATTTCATCATTTCTTATTACTACTTCTTCAACAACTCTATTTTGTACTTCATCATTATCCGAATCGGATGAATCCATGAAAGACTTAGCAGAATGCAGTGATATTTGACTACTTCTTCGAAAACCAGACATGATTAAGAAGAAAACAAACTCAAAGAACTCTGGATTGATTCGTATCTCACTTTTTGCTCTGAAATTTGAAAGAATTTGAAAGAGGGATTTTAAGAACTATTTAAAATCCGCGAAGTTGAAAGATTTGACGGAAAAGCGAGGTCAAAGTTATAACGGAGTCAACACATTTGAAATGCCACAGAGGATTTAAATGAAATGCGTGGCATAATCTACCAATTATGAAGCTGACACGTGTTATTGGATAGAATATTGACACAAGTCAAAGATCTGAATAACACGCTCAGAAGATTGACTTTCCTTTATCAGAGATCTAATTATTCTACTCAGAATTCTGAGTCCTTGATTCATAAGAATTTTGCCTTGTAGTCAAAATTTATTTAAAATCAGCTTCTGATAAATGTAAAACCTTTAATTATTCAGAAGAGGTTTGAACGGATTGAAAAACATTTTATCATCAGAATTTTGTTCAAATAATGATGATTTGAGATATTTAAAAAAAATCATTTAAAATCTTATATCTGAATAAGATTTTTTTTGAAATTCAGACATAATTTGAACAAGTAATCAAAAACTTTTATCATTAAAAGCTTGTTCTTCTTAGAATGATCAGAGATAAGAAATGAAAACAAACCTTTTAAGCATCATGAAATGATTTCCAAAAGATATTAATGCTCCCCCTTGACTTTAGCATGCAGTCAAACATATATGAGACATAAAGATGAGATAGAAAAATAATAGAAAGAAAATAATCCACAAAATTGAAGTACTTGAATTTCTCAGAAATGAAAAAAAAAAAGTAAAGTTAGATTTCTGAAATATTGACTAAGAATATCTGAACTCAAGACTCAGAAGTTCTGAACTCAAGAGTCAGAATTTTGAATACAAGATTCAGAGTTCTGACTATACTACTCAGAAAATCTTACTTAGAAAAATTTTTCATTTCAAAAAAAATATACTCAATTAGTTAGATTAAGCATTCCTATTTTACATATGAGAAAAGTGAACCTTTTGTGATCAAGAGGCTTTGTGAATAAGTCAGCCAATTGATACTTTGTATGCACAAAGTGCATCTCTATAGTTCCCTTTTCCACATAGTCCTTTATAAAATGATACCTCACATCTATGTGTTTAGTCTTTGAATGTTGAACAAGATTCTGAGTAATGGCAATTGCACTTTCTGAATCACAGTAGATAGGGATTTTGTTGAGCTGATACCCATAATCTATGAGTTGTGTTCTCATCCACAAAGTATGAGAGCATGAAGCAACAACAGCAACATACTATGCCTCAGCAGTTGATGTGGACACACAATTCTGCTTCTTTGATGCCCAACTCACTATCTTATCCCCTAAAAAGTGACAAGCACCAGAAGTACTTTTTCTGTCCAACCTACTTCCTGCATGATCAGCATCAGTGAAAGCAGTCAATTTAAAGTCAGTTTCTTTTGGACACCATAAACCTAGATCAGGTGACCCTTTGAGATATCTTAGAATCCTTTTGACAGCCAACATATGTGATTCTTTTGGGTTAGACTGAAATCTAGCACAGAAACAAGTAGAAAACATGATATCTGGCCTACTTGCAGTTAGATAAATTAAAGATCCAATCATGCCTCTATAGAGTTTGTTATCTACTGAAACTCCTTTGAGATCAGCATCTAACTTTATGTTAGTTGCCATAGGTGTTCTCATAGAAGCACAATCAGACATCTTGAAGTTTTTCAGAATGTCTCTGACATATTTTCCTTGATTTATAAAAATACCATTTGGTAATTGTTTGACTTGAAGACCAAGGAAAAAATTCAGTTCACCCATCATGCTCATTTCAAATTCAGATTTCATGACTTTAGAAAAATCATCACATAATTCTGCACCAGTAGAGCCAAATATTATGTCATCAACATAAATTTGAATAAGAATTAAATGCTCACCCTGTTTCTTTAAAAACAAAGTTGTGTCAATCTTACCTTTCTTGAACCCTGAAACTAACAAGTGTTGAGTAAGAGTGTCATACCAGGCTCTTGGTGCTTGTTTTAGACCATATAAAGCTTTATCTAAAATATAAACATGGTCAGGAAATTCTGGATCAACAAAACCTTCAGGTTGATGAACATACACCTCTTCATTAAGTATACCATTCAGAAAGGCTGATTTGACATCCATTTGATATACTTTGAAATTTTTATGTGCAGCATATGCCAAAAATATTCCGATTGCCTCTATTCTTGCCACCGGTGCAAATGTCTCATCATAATCAATTCCTTCTTGTTGACAGTATCCCTTAGCAGCCAATCTTGCCTTGTTTCTGATAACAACACCTGACTCATCCTTTTTGTTTCTGAACACCCATTTAGTTCCAATGATAGATTTACCTTCAGGCCTTGGAATGAGTCTCCAGACTTTGTTTCTTTCAAATTGGAGCAATTCCTCTTGCATTGCTGAAATCCAATCTGGATCCTCTAGGGCTTCATTAGCTTTCTTAGGTTCAATCACACTTAAGAAACCAGCAAACATTGCTTCATTTGCTGTAGCTGATCTGGTTTTTAGTCCTGCTGATGGATCACCTATCACTTGATGAATAGGATGATCTTTAGTCCACTTGTGTGAACTAGGAAACACATCAATCTCTGAAAAATTGTTGTTTGTATCATTCTCATCAATGATGGCTTGCAATTCTAAACTGTCCCCTTGTTCTGATATATGTGTAGATGTCGCATCCAAGTTTGGATTCTGAGCAATGAAGTCAGAATTCTGATTGACTTGTTCAGAGTTCTGAATATAAGGTTTAGAATTCTGAGTACAAGGCTCATAATTTTCATCACTTGTATTTATCAAATTTGGACATTCCTCAGATGGATCTTTATCAGAAATTACAGTTGATTGAGCTACTTCTGGGGTTCTTCTTTTCATCTCTTTGACCATCTTTGGGTTTTCAAACTCTGCATATGAATCAGAAATTAGTTCTAGAAAAGCATCCTTAAACAGTAAATTGAGTTCTGAACAAATAGGATTAGAATTTGTATCAAAAGTCATTTTTGTCTTGTTCTGCATGAGTTCTGAACTGTCTTGTTCAGAAGTCTTCATTCTGGCTTCATCAAATGTTACATTGATGCTTTCCATCATCCTCTTGGTTCTTCTGTTGTAGATTCTGAATGCTTTGGAAGTTAATGAATAACCAACAAAGTATCCTTCATCTGCCTTTTTATCAAATTTACCAAGATTTTCTCTGTATTTAAGAACATAGCATCTGCAACCAAAAACATGAAAGAATTTGATTAATGGTTTTCTTTTATTTATCAGCTCATAAGCAGTTTTATTTAATCTTTTATTGATTAAAGTTCTGTTCTGTGTAAAGCAAGCAATTGCAATTGCTTCAGCCCATAAGAAGGTTGGAAGATTTGAATAAGCCAACATGGTCCTTGCAGCTTCAACTAGAGTCCTGTTTTTCCTTTCAACAACGCCATTTTGTTGAGGAGTTTTGACAGCAGAGAAGTTCTGAGAAATCCCAGAACTTTCTAAAAAATTATGAAGAGTCTCATTTCTGAACTCTGTTCCATTATCACTTCTGATTTTCTGAACTGGAAGTTGTAAGAAGACTTGAATCCTTTTGATAAAGTTTATCAAGATAGTAGCAGCTTCTGACTTAGCCCTTAAGAATTCAACCCATGTGTATCTGGAATATTCATCAACAATTACAAGCATATACTTCTTTCCTCCCATAGACTGAATTGTAATAGGACCACAAAGATCAGTATGAATCATTTCCAATGGTGCTTTGCAAGATGAGTCCATTTTTAATTTGTGAGAACTCTTTTTCATTTTGCCCATCTCACATGCTGAGCATAATGATTCTTTTTCAAATTTAATCTTTGTTAAACCTTTAACCAGATGTTTTGCAACAATATTATTCAGATCTTTGAAGTTTAAATGAGAACATCTTCTGTGCCACAACCAACATTCATTTGAAGTTGAATTTGATAAAAGACAAACAGGATTTAATGGTTGTAATTTTGAAAAGTTAACCACAAATAAGTCCATATGTCTTTTGGCCCAGAAGATTTTAATATCATTCTGAGTTAAAATCATGCAACCTGTTATTTTGAACTTGATTTGACAAAGACTGTCTAAAAACTGACTTATGCTGAAAAGATTATGTTGTAATCCCTCAACATAGAAAACTTTTTGAATTGTCAGATCTCCTTTTGATAAATCCCCATAACCTTTAACTTGACCTTTGCTGTTATTGCCAAAGTTTACTGCTCCTCCAGCCTTTTCTGTGAAATTTGATAGAAAAGACTTCTGACCTGTCATGTGTCTTGATGTAAAGGCCGTGTCCCGGTATGTAAATTTCTTGTTTTAATTCTTGTTAAAAGTTTTATTTAACGTGGTTATTAACGGGGTTAACGGAATTGGCAAAACGTTTAAATCCTAAGTTATGTCAAGATTTGGAAACACCTTAAAACCTAGGGGCTAAAGGTGGTTTTTCTAATCAAGTTGCATGAAACGTGATTGTAGCTAGAAAGAACCCTATTTGTTTTTGGTAACTCTCGGCTCCTCCTCACTCTCGCAATCCCAAACGAACCCTACGTTTTCTCCCTCCCCCCTCCCCTTTTGCGGTCGTCGGCCGTGAGTAAGAGAGAGAGAGTCGTCGGAGTAAGAGAGAGAGAGAGAGAGTCGCCGGAGAGAGAGCGAGAGAGTTCGCCGGAAAGAAGGGAGAGTCGTCGTCGTTTCTGCCGGAAAGGGTGGAGGAGAAGCCACGTCGAGGTAATCCCGTGTTTCCGTTCTTTTCGTTGTGTTTTTCTTCGTCGGAAATTGGTAAACCACCACCACCACCGCCGCAGCCACGGCTGCCGGCAGCGGGGCCGCCGCTCCGTGCCGCCGGGTGGCGGCAAGAGGAATGTGTGCGTGGGCGGGTGTGTGTGGGTATGAGGTTGCGGGTAAGTCGGAATGGGCGGTGTTTTGGGTGTGGTTTCGCCGGAAGCTTTTAACCGCCGCCGCCGCCGCCAATGGCCGCCACTGCCGGAGGTGGCAGTGGGTAGTGCACGGTTGTTTTCCAGCGTAGTATAGCCCTTTCCAGTAAGCTTGTAGGCTGTTCGGGTCTGTTTGGGTTAAGCTTTGGCTTAATGGGTTTATAAACAACTTTTGTCATTTCATGTGAAAACGTTTTTCTGCCACTGTTTTGCGACGACCATAACTTTTCTGTCGTAGCTCGGATTTAGGCGAATCCGGTGCCCACGGTTTACATTCTGTGCCGGGCACACTTTTCATGTTTTAGCGGAAGTCCGGTTCGGCCTCTAGCTAGGTGTAATTTGGCTTTTTATACAGCAGGTCCGGATTTGTCAGTTTGCGTTCCGTTTTAAAAGTCACAGTTTCTGCCACTGTTTTGGGAAAGCCATAACTTTTTATAGGAACGTCGTTTTGGGGCGAAACCAGTGCCAAAAGTTCCCTTTATGAGTCTAGTAAGTGTCCTATGTTTTGAGGAAAAACCAGTTCGGACCCTAGCTAGTGCCAAATCGTCGTTTTGTACTGAAAGGTCCTGTTTTTCGCTGTTCTGCGAATCGTTTTTGTAAAATCCATATTAAATTATAGAAAAATCGTTAGGACGCGTGTAATACGTCCCTGGAAAGCTAAGACCCGGACCTAGCGGGTAGTTAATTTTAATTGAGGATTTTCTGGGTTTAAGGAGGTCGAAACAGGTCCCGAACAGACCTGGTTTTCTAAGCCAAAAAGTCGTTTTAGCGACAGTTTAATCGTGCGTCATGTTTTAGGGTCCGGGCCTCGTGTTGATACGTTTTAACGTTCGTTTAGGTGTCGGGAAGTGATCTTGGATTTGTGGAGCTTGAATTATTGTTTGTGAGCTAGGCGCGCTTACGAGGTGAGTTCTCTCACTATTTTTAATATCGGTTACTTTTACATTACGGTAGCACGTGTGTGGTATCTTTATTTAATTGTGATGTAGGAACTCGGTGGGGCCGAAGTTTGTATACGCGGGTGGCGTAGGAACTCGGTGGGGCCGAAGTTTGTATACGCGGTTGGCGTAGGAACTCGGTGGGGCCGAAGTTTGTATACGCGGGTGGCGTAGGAACTCGGTGGGGCCGAAATTGTATACGCGGGTGGCGTAGAAACTCGGTGGGACCGGGTAATGCTTGCACGGTTATCGTGTGGTCGGTGGGACCGACGTATGCCTTTTGGGTGGGATGGTGTAGGTATGCATGTTTATGATTTGTTCGTAGACTTGTATGCTTGTTTATATGCAACTATCTGTTTTAGGGGTAGTGTGGAATAACTGTGTTAATTATGGTGGTTGAATTCACTAAGCTTCGTGCTTACCCCTTCCCAAAATCTTGTGTTTTCAGGTGCGAGTAGCAGTCGGGCATGACGGTACACATGGGCGCAAGGCGAAGATCGTTTGAATTGATTTTTAGTAAATGGGGGTTTAATTATATAACTTTTCCGCTGCTTAAACTTTGTTGACGGTTTTAAATAACGACGTTTATTCTCATTGTAATGAGATTGGTTAACTTTTGGTTTGATTATAATGAAATGTACTACCTTTAAAAAATTTAAATTCCTTGAAATTTTTGGGACGTTACAACTTGGTATCAGAGCACAGCTTGAGTGAATCAATCACATCTCGGTGTGTTTGGTCTCAAGTTGCGGCTACGGAGTTTTAAACTTTTTACTAAAATCTTTGAGAATAAAGGAAAAAGGAAAACCCGTTTGGTGATTGCTTGCTAGTAGGAATCAATGCTAGTTATGGTAGGTTGTTAAGTGAAGGCCCTATAGGTTGTATGCAGTAAGAATCATATAGCCTTAGAATATTTGATTTAGTTCTATTGCGCAGCTCTTGTTTGAGTCCAACCGTTCTAGGATAGAATCTTGTATTCGAATGTCTATTTGATTCACGCTGCATGCGACTGGGTATTCGCGAGGCAACTCGTTATGGCTAACAGGGATTCCGTTGTAGCAAGGGTAGTGGGATGAGATGAAATTCCTAGTGAGCTGGGAATAGCGTTTACATATGAGTACGTATGCAAAATTGCTTTCTAGAACATAGGAGTATGTATGCTAGATTGCTTGGTGCTTAATACACTGTATCAATGCTCGAGTCGGGGAACTCGGAACGAGTGATGATAGGTGTGGAAGGTAGTAGTAGAGCTCCTACTATCAGAAACACAGGATCAATGCTCGAGTCGGGGAAAGTCACGAGGAATCCAAGGAGTGAGCGTGAGCGTTGTTAGTGTGAGTTATTATGTGCTCATAACTCGTTGTAATATCTACCCAGAATAGCCATCACAAGGTGGAACAACAATAGTGAACCTACTAGTATAAATGGGTACTTGTTTTGCTTGAGGTGATGATCGTTGGGGTAGTGACGAAGGTTATAAATTAGTAGTCGTTGGAATAAAAGGACGATTCTAGTATTAATCACTTGGAGTGACGATAAGGATGATGTTTGTTTCGGGCCAAGATGGACGATTGTGCTAGAATTATAGGTTTATGGAGCCGACTTTGATTTGAGGAAAAATCGTAGGGATTATTTGGCGTAATTTCCCAACTTGCCTAAGAGGTTTAAATGTCCGGATGACTTTGAGATAGTAATGGGTCAGTTGCACGGTTTTTAATGGCTCGATGTGGAGTTTTGTTGATGGGATGTTTTGTTGCACAGTTTTGCACTTATTGCACGTTGCGTATTTACATGTTTGGGTGAGTGATTCATCCTGGAATGGGCATGTTGTTGGTAGACTGTTTTGCATTGGATCCTTGGTTATGTCAGTCAGTCGTTGGTAATGGTCGGTTGTGTATTTCGGGGTGGGACCCCGGTATTCATGTGTTATGACCTTGATTTTCCAATAGGCGCTAAGAGTATATAGTCTTGGGCACTTACCCGAGAGGTAGTTCCGATGTGCCGGGCCTTGAGACGTACCTGGGAGGTAGGCGTTAAGGTGTATCTTGATACGGTGTAACTAGGTTTCCTATAGTGAGCGTGGAGGATAAGTAGACGGTGGAAGATTAGGTATTCCACACGTGTTGTTAGTCTAGACCGAATAGTGTCAGTTAAGGGAATGATGCCCTTTGTAATTAAGAGAATAAATGCGCAGTAACCTTTTTGAAGTAAGTAGTATATTTAGGCGTTGACTTTTGGGCTTAAGGCCAAACACCTTTAGTGTAATCGGAGATTTGTAGCCGATTTTAAAACAATTATGGTGATGGTAGTAGTAACCCTGAGATGCTTAATTGTGATGAATGGTTATGGTGGAATGACCTTCGTGGGTGATTATAAGTTTACTGGTTTGATGATGCGTGTAAGGTAAGTTTTGGGAGTCTATTAGAACTCGTAGGAGTTAATCGACGGTTAATGGTAGGAATGATCGGATCCGAGTATCCAATTGGGTATATTGGTAGGCAACTTTAGAATGGTTAGAGCTTGAGATTTGACTCGGGATGTATGGAATATCTAAGGTTGGGGGACAACCGAAGTCGCTTGGCTGGGAATGATTCCAATTTTTGGGGTGTTCTGCCGATCATGATCCCAGTGTCCTAGAAGGAGTACGTTAGTTAGAAAAGTATTCGAAAAGTTTTAGAAGGGATTTCAAGTGGACTTAGGAACCTGAGGTTGAGATGAGGGAGAACTATCCGGAGCTATTCGTAGGCAGAGACTTCGAGGACGAAGTCTAATCCAAGTGGGGGAGAGTTGTAAAGCCCGTGTCCCGGTATGTAAATTTCTTGTTTTAATTCTTGTTAAAAGTTTTATTTAACGTGGTTATTAACGGGGTTAACGGAATTGGCAAAACGTTTAAATCCTAAGTTATGTCAAGATTTGGAAACACCTTAAAACCTAGAGGCTAAAGGTGGTTTTTCTAATCAAGTTGCATGAAACATGATTGTAGCTAGAACCAACCCTATTTGTTTTTGGTAACTCTCGGCTCCTCCTCACTCTCGCAATCCCAAACGAACCCTACGTTTTCTCCCTCCCCCCTCCCCTTTTGCGGTCGTCGGCCGTGAGTAAGAGAGAGAGAGAGTCACCGGAGTAAGAGAGAGAGAGAGAGTCGCCGGAGAGAGAGCGAGAGAGTTCGCCGGAAAGAAGGGAGAGTCGCCGTCGTTTCTGCCGGAAAGGGTGGAGGAGAAGCCACGTCGAGGTAATCCCGTGTTTCCGTTCTTTTCGTTGTGTTTTTCTTCGTCGGAAATTGGTAAACCACCACCGCAGCCACGGCTCCGGCGGCGGGGCCGCCGCTGCGTGCCGCCGGGTGGCGGCAGGAGGAATGTGTGCGTGGGCGTGTGTGTGTGGGTGTGTGCGGGTATGAGGTTGCGGGTAAGTCGGAATGGGCGGTGTTTTGGGTGTGGTTTCGCCGGAAGCTTTTAACCGCCGCCGCCGCCGCCAATGGCCGCCACTGTCGGAGGTGGCAGTGGGTAGTGCACGGTTGTTTTCCAGCGTAGTATAGCCCTTTCCAGTAAGCTTGTAGGCTGTTCGGGTCTGTTTGGGTTAAGCTTTGGCTTAATGGGTTTATAAACAACTTTTGTCATTTCATGTGAAAACGTTTTTCTGCCACTGTTTTGCGACGGCCATAACGTTTCTGTCGTAGCTCGGATTGAGGCGAATCCGGTGCCCACGGTTCACATTCTGTGCCGGGCACACTTTTCATGTTTTAGCGGAAGTCCGGTTCGGCCTCTAGCTAGGCGTAATTTGGCTGTTTATACAGCAGGTCCGGATTTGTCAGTTTGCGTTCCGTTTTAAAAGTCACAGTTTCTGCCACTGTTTTGGGAAAGCCATAACCTTTTATAGGAACGTCTTTTTGGGGCGAAACCAGTGCCAAAAGTTCCCTTTATGAGTCTAGTAAGTTTCCTATGTTTTGCGGAAAAACCAGTTCGGACCCTAGCTAGTGCCAAATCGTCGTTTTGTACTGAAAGGTCCTGTTTTTCGCTGTTCTGCGAATCGTTTTTGTAAAATCCATATTAAATTATAGAAAAATCGTTAGGACGCGTGTAATACGTCCCTGGAAAGCTAAGACCCGGACCTAGAGGGTAGTTAATTTTAATTGAGGATTTTCTGGGTTTAAGGAGGTCGAAACAGGTCCCGAACAGACCTGGTTTTCTAAGCCAAAAAGTCGTTTTAGCGACAGTTTAATCGTGCGTCATGTTTTAGGGTCCGGGCCTCGTGTTGATACGTTTTAACGTTCGTTTAGGTGTCGGGAAGTGATCTTGGATTTGTGGAGCTTGAATTATTGTTTGTGAGCTAGGCGCGCTTACGAGGTGAGTTCTCTCACTATTTTTAATATCGGTTACTTTTACATTACGGTAGCACGTGTGTGGTATCTTTATTTAATTGTGATGTAGGAACTCGGTGGGGCCGAAGTTTGTATACGCGGGTGGCGTAGGAACTCGGTGGGGCCGAAATTGTATACGCGGGTGACGTAGAAACTCGGTGGGACCGGGTAATGCTTGCACGGTTATCGTGTGGTCGGTGGGACCGACGTATGCCTTTTGGGTGGGATGGTGTAGGTATGCATGTTTATGATTTGTTCGTAGACTTGTATGCTTGTTTATATGCAACTATCTGTTTTAGGGGTAGTGTGGAATAACTGTGTTAATTATGGTGGTTGAATTCACTAAGCTTCGTGCTTACCCCTTCCCAAAATCTTGTGTTTTCAGGTGCGATTAGCAGTCGGGCATGACGGTACACATGGGCGCAAGGCGAAGATCGTTTGAATTGATTTTTAGTAAATGGGGGTTTAATTATATAACTTTTCCGCTGATTGAATTATATAACTTTTCCGCTGCTTAAACTTTGTTGACGGTTTTAAATAACGACGTTTATTCTCATTGTAATGAGATTGGTTAACTTTTGGTTTGATTATAATGAAATGTACTACCTTTAAAAAATTTAAATTCCCTGAAATTTTTGGGACGTTACAACTTGGTATCAGAGCACAGCTTGAGTGAATCAAACACATCTCGGTGTGTTTGGTCTCAAGTTGCGGCTACGAAGTTTTAAACTTTTTACTAAAATCTTTGAGAATAAAGGAAAAAGGAAAACCCGTTTGGGAAACGGTGAGCGGGGGCGCAGTGTGTACAGTCAGCCGACGCTATGTGGGAAGGTACAGTGCTTAGTGTATTTATTGCTTTCTAGGCATAGGGTATGCATGCTAGATTTCCTATGTTGTTTACATTGTACTGTATGATGATTGCTTGCTAGTAGGAATCAATGCTAGTTATGGTAGGTTGTTAAGTGAAGGCCCTATAGGTTGTATGCAGTAAGAATCATATAGCCTTAGAATATTTGATTTAGTTCTATTGCGCAGCTCTTGTTTGAGTCCAACCGTTCTAGGATAGAATCTTGTATTCGAATGTCTATTTGATTCACGCTGCATGCGACTGGGTATTCGCGAGGCAACTCGTTATGGCTAACAGGGATTCCATTGTAGCAAGGGTAGTGGGATGAGATGAAATTCCTAGTGAGCTGGGAATAGCGTTTACATATGAGTACGTATGCAAAATTGCTTTCTAGAACATAGGAGTATGTATGCTAGATTGCTTGGTGCTTAATACACTGTATTGTATGGTTGTTACTTGCTATTAGGGACTTATGCTAACTTTGATAGGTTGTTAAGCGAATGCACTATAGGTTGTATGCGGTAGGAACCGAATAGCCTTAGAATGTTGGATTTAGTTCTATTGCGTAGCTCTTGTTTGAGTCCAACCGTTGTAGGATAGAAACTTATATTCGAATGTCTATCTGGTTTCCACTGTATACGACTGTGCGTTTACGAGGCGACTCGTCAGGGATTAGTGGGGGTTCCGCCCTAGCAAGGGTAGTGGGGTATTATGATTATTCCTAGGGAGCTAGGAAGAGCGTGTACATATGCCGGTGCGGGCATATGTGTGTAGTTATCGACGAGAAATTACTTGGACCCATCAGATGGAACTCGGAACGAGTGATGATAGGTGTGGAAGGTAGTAGTAGAGCTCCTACTATCGGAAACACAGGATCAATGCTCGAGTTGGGGAAAGTCACGAGGATTCCAAGGAGTGAGCGTGAGCGTTGTTAGTGTGAGTTATTATGTGCTAATAACTCGTTGTAATATCTACCCAGAATAGCCATCACAAGGTGGAACAACAATAGTGAACCTACTAGTATAAATGGGTACTTGTTTTGCTTGAGGTGATGATCGTTGGGGTAGTGACGAAGGTTATAAATTAGTAGTCGTTGGAATACAAGGACGATTCTAGTATTAATCACTTGGAGTGGCGATAAGGATGATGTTTGTTTCGGGCCAAGATGGACGATTGTGCTAGAACTATAGGTTTATGGAGCCGACTTTGATTTGAGGAAAAATCGTAGGGATTATTTGGCGTAATTTCCCAACTTGCCTAAGAGGTTTAAATGTCCGGATGACGTTAGTGGACCGGAGAGATTTGGAGGAGTAGGAGTCGAGGCGTAGAATGCCGACTAAGTCATGCACAAAGTTTGATTTTTAAATAGATTGCATTAACAAATTCTTGTGTTTCAAATCATTTTATGGATGGTGTTTTGGAATTTTGGGAAATGTTCAGCACACACACAAGATTTTGAAGTATGGTTTTGAAAGGGTATGAAATCGTTTTATCACGGGAGTGCAAACTTTGTAAGAATTTGTCTCATTTCGTTATTTTTCCAACGGTTCTTTCGGGTAAGATGATATCCGTGTTTTGTGGTGTTTAAAATGTTGGGCAAGTGACTACGGCTTGTGACTTTAACATTGGAACTCCTCCACATATGTTAGAGTTGAGACGGAAAGTTACATTCCACGATGTCTGTATAAAGCTATTTGAATGATTTCGTTAAAATAAGTTTTGTTTTACGGCATGTTGAGTCGTGTGGGTTTAATTTCACGAGGTGCATATCTTCTTTGTTTATGTGACCATTTGGGGAAATCTTGGAAATCAATTTAAAGAACCCTACCTTTTGAGATTTTATGAGATTTTAGTCGATATTTTCAAATGATGGAAATGGACTGGTTTTTATCTTTAAGTTTGAAACGTACACGAGACAGTTGTGTTTTAACAAAAAAATATTTGTAAACCGTTTCATCGTTTTGTATGACTAGCCGACGCGCGTAAGATTTGTTGGTGAACCCTGCGCTTTACGTTTCGTGAGTAAACTAAGTTGCAATGAAATGATTTTCAACATGATTTTCATATGTGGGACGAGCGTGTCCATTTTTGCGTAACTACCGACCTGGTAATAGTAGTTTTATTGCTTACGGTCTTTTTGAAATGAAAAATCTTGACATTGAGAATATTTTGTAAATGATTTTGTAAACCATTTGGAAAGTGCGCTTATAAGTGTTATGTGTCATTTTTAGAATTTTTAAGAGTGTGAGTCCTTTTGGAAAACTCTTTGGTTTAACCCGTGTCGAGGTTGGGACTAATGTTGATTTTAGAGTATTGCTTGCTTAAACTTTGTTTAAACGCGTTTTTGACCGAGTTATGGGTCTAGCAAGCGTGGAGCATTTTGCTCGGTTTTGACTTTGAGATAGTCATGGGTCAATTGCACGGTTTTTAATGGCTCGATGTGGAGTTTTGTTGATGGGATGTTTTGTTGCACAATTTTGCACTTATTGCACGTTGCGTATTTACATGTTTGGGTGAGTGATTCATCCCGGAATGGGCATGTTGTTGGTAGACTGTTTTGCATTGGATCCTTGGTCATGTCAGTCAGTCGTTGGTAATGGTCGGTTGAGTATTTCGGGGTGGGACCCCGGTATTCATGTGTTATGACCTTGATTTTCCAATAGGCGCTAAGAGTATATAGTCTTGGGCACTTACCCGAGAGGTAGTTCCGATGTGCCGGGCCTTGAGACGTACCTGGGAGGTAGGCGTTAAGGTGTATCTTGATACGGTGTAACTAGGTTTCCTATAGTGAGCGTGGAGGATAAGTAGACGGTGGAAGATTGGGTATTCCACACGTGTTGTTAGTCTAGACCAAATAGTGTCAGTTAAGGGAATGATGCCCTTTGTAATTAAGAGAATAAATGCGCAGTAACCTTTTTGAAGTAAGTAGTATATTTAGGCGTTGACTTTTGGGCTTAAGGCCAAACACCTTTAGTGTAATCGGAGATTTGTAGCCGATTTTAAAACAATTATGGTGATGGTAGTAGTAACCCTGAGATGCTTAATTGTGATGAATGGTTATGGTGGAATGACCTTCGTGGGTGATTATAAGTTTACTGGTTTGATGATGCGTGTAAGGTAAGTTTTGGGAGTCTATTAGAACTCGTAGGAGTTAATCGACGGTTAATGGTAGGAATGATCGGATCCGAGTATCCAGTTGGGTATATTGGTAGGCAACTTTAGAATGGTTAGAGCTTGAGATTTGACTCGGGATGTATGGAATATCTAAGGTTGGGGGACAACCGAAGTCGCTTGGCTGGGAATGATTCCAATTTTTGGGGTGTTCTGCCGATCATGATCCCAGTGTCCTAGAAGGAGTACGTTAGTTAGAAAAGTATTCGAAAAGTTTTAGAAGGGATTTCAAGTGGACTTAGGAACCTGAGGTTGAGATGAGGGAGAACTATCCGGAGCTATTCGTAGGCAGAGACTTCGAGGACGAAGTCTAATCCAAGTGGGGGAGAGTTGTAAAGCCCGTGTCCCGGTATGTAAATTTCTTGTTTTAATTCTTGTTAAAAGTTTTATTTAACGTGGTTATTAACGGGGTTAACGGAATTGGCAAAACGTTTAAATCCTAAGTTATGTCAAGATTTGGAAACACCTTAAAACCTAAGGGCTAAAGGTGGTTTTTCTAATCAAGTTGCATGAAACGTGATTGTAGCTAGAACCAACCCTATTTGTTTTTGGTAACTCTCGGTTCCTCCTCAGTCTCGCAATCCCAAACGAACCCTACGTTTTCTCCCTCCCCCCTCCCCTTTTGCGGTCGTCGGCCGTGAGTACGAGAGAGAGAGAGTCGCCGGAGTAAGAGAGAGAGAGAGAGAGAGAGAGTCGCCGGAGAGAGAGCGAGAGAGTTCGCCGGAAAGAAGGGAGAGTCGCCGTCGTTTCTGCCGGAAAGGGTGGAGGAGAAGCCACGTCGAGGTAATCCCGTGTTTCCGTTCTTTTTGTTGTGTTTTTCTTCGTCGGAAATTGGTAAACCACCACCACCACCGCCGCAGCCACGACTGCCGACGGCGGGGCCGCCGCTGCATGCCGCTGGGTGGCGGCAGGAGGAATGTGTGCGTGGGCGTGTGTGTGTGGGTGTGTGCGGGTATGAGGTTGCGGGTAAGTCGGAATGGGCGGTGTTTTGGGTGTGGTTTCGCCGGAAGCTTTTAACCGCCGCCGCCGCCGCCAATGGCCGCCACTGCCGGAGGTGGCAGTGGGTAGTGCACGGTTGTTTTCCAGCGTAGTATAGCCCTTTCCAGTAAGCTTGTAGGCTGTTCGGGTCTGTTTGGTTTAAGCTTTGGCTTAATGGGTTTATAAACAACTTTTGTCATTTCATGTGAAAACGTTTTTCTGCCACTGTTTTGCGACGGCCATAACTTTTCTGTCGTAGCTCGGATTGAGGCGAATCCGGTGCCACGGTTCACATTCTGTGCCGGGCACACTTTTCATGTTTTAGCGGAAGTCCGGTTCGGCCTCTAGCTAGGCGTAATTTGGCTGTTTATACAGCAGGTCCGGATTTGTCAGTTTGCGTTCCGTTTTAAAAGTCACAGTTTCTGCCACTGTTTTGGGAAAACCATAACTTTTTATAGGAACGTCTTTTTGGGGTGAAACCAGTGTCAAAAGTTCCCTTTATGAGTCTAGTAAGTTTCCTATGTTTTGCGGAAAAACCAGTGCGGACCTTAGCTAGTGCCAAATCGTCGTTTTGTACTGAAAGGTCCTGTTTTTCGATGTTCTGCGAATCGTTTTTGTAAAATCCATATTAAATTATAGAAAAATCGTTAGGACGCGTGTAATACGTCCCTGGAAAGCTAAGACCCGGACCTAGCGGGTAGTTAATTTTAATTGAGGATTTTCTGGGTTTAAGGAGGTTGAAACAGGTCCCGAACAGACCTGGTTTTCTAAGCCAAAAAGTCGTTTTAGCGACAGTTTAATCGTGCGTCATGTTTTAGGGTCCGGGCCTCGTGTTGATACGTTTTAACGTTCGTTTAGGTGTCGGGAAGTGATCTTGGATTTGTGGAGCTTGAATTATTGTTTGTGAGCTAGGCGCGCTTACGAGGTGAGTTCTCTCACTATTTTTTAATATCGGTTACTTTTACATTACGGTAGCACGTGTGTGGTATCTTTATTTAATTGTGATGTAGGAACTCGGTGGGGCCGAAGTTTGTATACGCGGGTGGCGTAGGAACTCGGTGGGGCCGAAGTTTGTATATGCGGGTGGCGTAGGAATTCGGTGGGGCCGAAGTTTGTATACGCGGGTGGCGTAGGAACTCGGTGGGGCCGAAATTGTATACGCGGGTGGCGTAGAAACTCGGTGGGACCGCGTAATGCTTGCACGGTTATCGTGTGGTCGGTGGGACCGACGTATGCCTTTTGGGTGGGATGGTGTAGGTATGCATGTTTATGATTTGTTCGTAGACTTCTATGCTTGTTTATATGCAACTATCTGTTTTAGGGGTAGTGTGGAATAACTGTATTAATTATGGTGGTTGAATTCACTAAGCTTCGTGCTTACCCCTTCCCAAAATCTTGTGTTTTCAGGTGCGAGTAGCAGTCGGGCATGACGGTACACATGGGCGCAAGGCGAAGATCGTTTGAATTGATTTTTAGTAAATGGGGGTTTAATTATATAACTTTTCCGCTGATTGAATTATATAATTTTTCCGCTGCTTAAACTTTGTTGACGGTTTTAAATAACGACGTTTATTCTCATTGTAATGAGATTGGTTAACTTTTGGTTTGATTATAATGAAATGTACTACCTTTAAAATATTTAAATTCCTTGAAATTTTTGGGACGTTACAACTTGGTATCAGTGCACAGCTTGAGTGAATCAAACACATCTCGGTGTGTTTGGTCTCAAGTTGCGGCTACGAAGTTTTAAACTTTTTACTAAAATCTTTGAGAATAAAGGAAAAAGGAAAACCCGTTTGGGAAACGGTGAGCGGGGGCGCAGTGTGTACAGTCAGCCGACGCTATGTGGGAAGGTACAGTGCTTAGTGTATTTATTGCTTTCTAGGCATAGGGTATGCATGCTAGATTGCCTATGTTGTTTACACTGTACTGTATGATGATTGCTTGCTAGTAGGAATCAATGCTAGTTATGGTAGGTTGTTAAGTGAAGGCCCTATAGGTTGTATGCAGTAAGAATCATATAGCCTTGGAATATTTGATTTAGTTCTATTGCGCAGCTCTTGTTTGAGTCCAACCGTTCTAGGATAGAATCTTGTATTCGAATGTCTATTTGATTCACGCTGCATGCGACTGGGTATTCGCGAGGCAACTCGTTATGGCTAACAGGGATTCCATTGTAGCAAGGGTAGTGGGATGAGATGAAATTCCTAGTGAGCTGGGAATAGCGTTTACATATGAGTACGTATGCAAAATTGCTTTCTAGAACATAGGAGTATGTATGCTAGATTGCTTGGTGCTTAATACACTGTATTGTATGGTTGTTACTTGCTATTAGGGACTTATGCTAACTTTGATAGGTTGTTAAGCGAATGCACTATAGGTTGTATGCGGTAGGAACCGAATAGCCTTAGAATGTTGGATTTAGTTCTATTGCGCAGCTCTTGTTTGAGTCCAACCGTTGTAGGATAGAAACTTATATTCGAATGTCTATCTGGTTTCCACTGTATACGACTGTGCGTTTACGAGGCGACTCGTCAGGGATTAGTGGGGGTTCCGCCCTAGCAAGGGTAGTGGGGTATTATGATTATTCCTAGGGAGCTAGGAAGAGCGTGTACATATGCCGGTGCGGGCATATGTGTGTAGTTATCGGCGAGAAATTACTTGGACCCATCGGATGGAACTCGGAACGAGTGATGATAGGTGTGGAAGGTAGTAGTAGAGCTCCTACTATCGGAAACACAGGATCAATGCTCGAGTCGGGGAAAGTCACGAGGAATCCAAGGAGTGAGCGTGAGCGTTGTTAGTGTGAGTTATTATGTGCTAATAACTCGTTGTAATATCTACCCAGAATAGCCATCACAAGGTGGAACAACAATAGTGAACCTACTAGTATAAATGGGTACTTGTTTTGCTTGAGGTGATGATCGTTGGGGTAGTGACGAAGGTTATAAATTAGTAGTCGTTGGAATAAAAGGACGATTCTAGTATTAATCAGTTGGAGTGACGATAAGGATGATGTTTGTTTCGGGCCAAGATGGACGATTGTGCTAGAATTATAGGTTTATGGAGCCGACTTTGATTTGAGGAAAAATCGTAGGGATTATTTGGCGTAATTTCCCAACTTGCCTAAGAGGTTTAAATGTCCGGATGACGTTAGTGGACCGGAGAGATTTGGAGGAGTAGGAGTCGAGGCGTAGAATGCCGACTAAGTCATGCACAAAGTTTGATTTTTAAATAGATTGCATTAACAAATTCTTGTGTTTCAAATCATTTTATGGATGGTGTTTTGGAATTTTGGGAAATGTTCAGCACACACACAAGATTTTGAAGTATGGTTTTGAAAGAGTATGAAATCGTTTTATCACGGGAGTGCAAACTTTGTAAGAATTTGTCTCATTTCGTTATTTTTCCAACGGTTCTTTCGGGTAAGATGATATCCGTGTTTTGTGGTGTTTAAAATGTTGGGCAAGTGACTACGGCTTGTGACTTTAACATTGGAACTCCTCCACATATGTTAGAGTTGAGACGGAAAGTTACATTCCACGATGTCTGTATAAAGCTATTTGAGTGATTTCGTTAAAATAAGTTTTGTTTTACGGCATGTTGAGTCGTGTGGGTTTAATTTCACGAGGTGCATATCTTATTTGTTTATGTGACCATTTGGGGAAATCTTGGAAATCAATTTAAAGAACCCCACCTTTTGAGATTTTATGAGATTTTAGTCGATATTTTCAAATGATGGAAACGGACTGGTTTTTATCTTTAAGTTTGAAACGTACACGAGACAGTTGTGTTTTAACAAAAAAATATTTGTAAACCGTTTCATCGTTTTGTATGACTAGCCGACGCGCGTAAGATTTGTTGGTGAACCCTGTGCCACGACATTTTATGTTGGAAAAAGAGGAATTTTGGGGTCAACTGTCGTGGAACTGATTTTGAAATTTGTGCACACTTTTGTCGCACCCGGTGTAAGGCCGAGCGGTTACTTTAAATACATGTCATGAGTCAATTCATACTAGAACCGTGACGGTTCATTTTCAAGGAAATTATTTATTTCGCTTTACGTTTCGTGAGTAAACTAAGCTGCAATGAAATGATTTTCAACATGATTTTCATATGTGGGACGAGCGTGTCCATTTTTGCGTAACTACCGATCTGGTAATAGTAGTTTTATTGCTTACGGTCTATTTGAAATGAAAAATCTTGACGTTGAGAATATTTTGTAAATGATTTTGTAAACCATTTGGGAAGTGCGCTTATAAGTGTTATGTGTCATTTTGAGAATTTTTAAGAGTGTGAGTCCTTTTGGAAAACTCTTTGGTTTAACCCGTGTCGAGGTTGGGACTAATGTTGATTTTAGAGTATTGCTTGCTTAAACTTTGTTTAAACGCGTTTTTGACCGACTTATGGGTCTAGCAAGCGTGGAGCATTTTGCTCGGTTTTGACTTTGAGATAGTAATGGGTCAATTGCACGGTTTTTAATGGCTCGATGTGGAGTTTTGTTGATGGGATGTTTTGTTGCACAGTTTTGCACTTATTGCACGTTGCGTATTTACATGTTTGGGTGAGTGATTCATCTCGGAATGGGCATGTTGTTGGTAGACTGTTTTGCATTGGATCCTTGGTCATGTCAGTCAGTCGTTGGTAATGGTCGGTTGAGTATTTCGGGGTGGGACCCCGGTATTCATGTGTTATGACCTTGATTTTCCAATAGGAGCTAAGAGTATATAGTCTTGGGCACTTACCCGAGAGGTAGTTCCGATGTGCCGGGCCTTGAGACGTACCTGGGAGGTAGGCGTTAAGGTGTATCTTGATACGGTGTAACTAGGTTTCCTATAGTGAGCGTGGAGGATAAGTAGACGGTGGAAGATTGGGTATTCCACACGTGTTGTTAGTCTAGACCGAATAGTGTCAGTTAAGGGAATGATGCCCTTTGTAATTAAGAGAATAAATGCGCAGTAACCTTTTTGAAGTAAGTAGTATATTTAGGCGTTGACTTTTGGGCTTAAGGCCAAACACCTTTAGTGTAATCGGAGATTTGTAGCCGATTTTAAAACAATTATGGTGATGGTAGTAGTAACCCTGAGATGCTTAATTGTGATGAATGGTTATGGTGGAATGACCTTCGTGGGTGATTATAAGTTTACTGGTTTGATGATGCGTGTAAGGTAAGTTTTGGGAGTCTATTAGAACTCGTAGGAGTTAATCGACGGTTAATGGTAGGAATGATCGGATCCGAGTATCCAGTTGGGTATATTGGTAGGCAACTTTAGAATGGTTAGAGCTTGAGATTTGACTCGGGATGTATGGAATATCTAAGGTTGGGGGACAACCGAAGTCGCTTGGCTGGGAATGATTCCAATTTTTGGGGTGTTCTGCCGATCATGATCCCAGTGTCCTAGACGGAGTACGTTAGTTAGAAAAGTATTCGAAAAGTTTTAGAAGGGATTTCAAGTGGACTTAGGAACCTGAGGTTGAGATGAGGGAGAACTATCCGGAGCTATTCGTAGGCAGAGACTTCGAGGACGAAGTCTAATCCAAGTGGGGGAGAGTTGTAAAGCCCGTGTCCCGGTATGTAAATTTCTTGTTTTAATTCTTGTTAAAAGTTTTATTTAACGTGGTTATTAAGGGGGTTAACGGAATTGGCAAAACGTTTAAATCCTAAGTTATGTCAAGATTTGGAAACACCTTAAAACCTAGGGGCTAAAGGTGGTTTTTCTAATCAAGTTTCATGAAACGTGATTGTAGCTAGAACCAACCCTATTTGTTTTTGGTAACTCTCGGCTCCTCCTCACTCTCGCAATCCCAAACGAACCCTACCTTTTCTCCCTCCCCCCTCCCCTTTTGCGGTCGTCGGCCGTGAGTAAGAGAGAGAGAGAGAGTCGCCGGAGTAAGAGAGAGAGAGAGAGTCGCCGGAGAGAGAGCGAGAGAGTTCGCCGGAAAGAAGGGAGAGTCGCCGTCTTTTCTGCCGGAAAGGGTGGAGGAGAAGCCACGTCGAGGTAATCCCGTGTTTCCGTTCTTTTCGTTATGTTTTTCTTCGTCGGAAATTGGTAAACCACCACCACCACCGCCGCAGCCACGGCTGCCGGCGGCGGGGCCGCCGCTGCATGTCGCCGGGTGGCGGCAGGAGGAATGTGTGTGTGGGCGTGTGTGTGTGGGTGTGTGCGGGTATGAGGTTGCGGGTAAGTCGGAATGGGCGGTGTTTTGGGTGTGGTTTCGCCGGAAGCTTTTAACCGCCGCCGCCGCCGCCAATGGCCGCCACTGCCGGAGGTGGCAGTGGGTAGTGCACGGTTGTTTTCCAGCGTAGTATAGCCCTTTCCAGTAAGCTTGTAGGCTGTTCGGGTCTGTTTGGGTTAAGCTTTGGCTTAATGGGTTTATAAACAACTTTTGTCATTTAATGTGAAAACGTTTTTCTGCCACTGTTTTGCGACGACCATAACGTTTCTGTCGTAGCTCGGATTGAGGCGAATCCGGTGCCCACGGTTCACATTCTGTGCCGGGCACACTTTTCATGTTTTAGCGGAAGTCCGGTTCGGCCTCTAGCTAGGCGTAATTTGACTGTTTATACAGCAGGTCCGGATTTGTCAGTTTGCGTTCCGTTTTAAAAGTCACAGTTTCTGCCACTGTTTTGGGAAAGCCATAACTTTTTATAGGAACGTCGTTTTGGGGTGAAACCAGTGCCAAAAGTTCTCTTTATGAGTCTAGTAAGTTTCCTATGTTTTGCGGAAAAACCAGTTCGGACCCTAGCTAGTGCCAAATCGTCGTTTTGCTTGTAATTTTTGGGACGTTACAACTTGGTATCAGAGCACAGCTTGAGTGAATCAAACGCACCTCGGTGTGTTTGGTCTCAAGTTGCGGCTGGAAAATTTTCAAATTCTTTATTAAATCTTTTTGGAAATAAAAGAAAAAGTAAAGACCCGTTCGAGGAATGGTGATCGGAGGCGCAGTGTGTACAGTCAGCCGGAGCCAAAGGGGAAAGGTACAGTACTTAGTGTTTTATTGCTTTCTAGATCATAGAGTATGCATGCTAGATTGCCTGTTGTGGACACTATGCTGTATGTTGAACTACTTGCTATTAGGAATTTATGCGAATTATGATAGGTTACTAAGTGGATGCCCTCTAGGTTGTATGCAGTAAGAGATTTATAGCCTTAGAATATTCGATTTAGTTCTATTGCGCAACTCTTGTTTGAGTCCAACCGTTCTAGGATAGAGTCTTGTATTCGACTGTCTATTTATTTCGCACTGCATATAATCGGGTATTCGCGAGGTCACTCGTCATAATTAGTAGAGATTCGGTAGTAGCAGGGGTAGTGGGATAAGAGGAAATTCCTAGGGAGCTAGGAGGGGTGGGTGTATATATATGCTGGTGCGGGCATATGGTTAATTATATATTTAATTGCTGTTGAATGATCAGGGTGACCGATGGTTTATTATGTATACAATTGTGGTTGTCTGATCGGGGAGACCGATGGTTTTATATATACAGTAGTTGTATGAGTTTGCCTGCTTAGGATATGTTCTTGAACTGGCATGTGTGGACTAATTGTATTATGTGTATAGTTTCGGCGAGAAACTACTTGGACCCTGGGGATGGGACTCAGAACGAGTGATGATAGGTGTGGAAGGTAGTAGTAGAGCTCCTACTACCGGAAGCACAGGATCAATGCTCGAGTCGGGGAAGTCACGAGGAATCCAAGGAGTTGGGCGTGAGTGTTGTTAGTGTGCGTTGTTACGTGCTAATAACGCGTTGTATTATCTACCCAGAATAGCTGTCACAAGGAGGAACAACTATAGTAAACCTACTAGTACAGGTGTGTACTTGTTTTGATTTGATGGGATGATCGTTGGGGTAGTGTCGAAGGTTATAAATTAGTAGTCGTTGGAATAAAAGGACGATTCTAGTTTTGGTCACTTGGAGTGACGATGAGGATGATGGTTGTTTTGGGCCAAGTTGGATGATTGTGCTAGAATCATAGGCTTTTGAGCCGACTTTGATTTGAGGAAAAGCCGTAAGATGAATTGAAGTAATTTCCCCAACTTGCCTAAGAGGTTTAAATGTCCGGATGACGTTAGTGGATCGGAGAGATTTGGAGGAGTTGGAGTCGAGGCGTAGAATGCCGACTGAGTCATGCACAAGGTTTGATTTTGAAATAGATTGTATTAACAAATTCTTGTGTTTCAAATCATTTTATAGATGGTGCTTCGAAATTTTGGAAAATGTTTAGCACACACACAAGATGTCGAATTATGGTTTTGAAAGTGCATGAAACCTTTTTATAACGAGAGTTACAAACTTTGTTGGTGATTTGTTTAAAATGAGTTTGGAATTCTAGTGTCGTTTAATTTTTTTCTCGAGAGTTTGCGTTACTAAGTATTTTATTGCAAATAGTTCAGTCTGTGGATTGATTCATGCGTGACATAAGTGGTGCATGGAGGAATTTTGGTAACATTTCATAAGGAGTTGTTTAGTGCGCTTTTTAGTCAGCTGAGGTTTTATTGACATTTCCATGAAAATGCGATTTATCGACTTAGGGGTATGCATACTGGGGTAACCTTTGTTCTCGACATTTTGATAAACGAGTCGTGCAAGAAAATGTTTTAGTTCCTTTTTGTCGAAATGAAAGACCATTTGATCCATTGAGTGTTTTAATGTTGTGAATATCATGCATTCGATTACAAGGTGTTATATTTTGGAAATATAAATGCGTAGATTGTGGACATTTGGTTAATTTAGAATTACCGATCATTTCTTTTTGGAAATTAAAAACTTTTGCTTTGGAGGAAACGAGTATTTTGAGCATTTTCAATAAATACATTTTTAAACTATAATGTTTTGACGTTATATGTCCCAAGTACGAAACTTGAGGAAGTGTTACAAGCTTGCATGCCTGCCCCCAGTTTGAGATTTTATGAGGTTTTAGTCGATATTTCCAATTAATAGAAGCGGACTGGTTTCTGTCTTCAAGTTTGAAACTTACACGAAACAGTTGTGTTTTAACAAAAGTATATTTGTAAACCGTTTCATCGTTTTGTATGACTAGCCGATGCGCGTAAGATTTGTTTGTGAACCCTGTGCCACGACATTTTATGTTGAAAAAGAGGAATTTTGGGGTCAAATGTCGTGGAACTGATTTTGAAATTATGTGCACACTCTTGCCGCACCCGGTGTAAGGCCGAGTGGTTACTTTAAATGCATGTCATGAGTCAATTCATACTAGAACCGTGAAGGTTCATTTTCAAAGAAATTATTTATTTCGCTTACGTTTTGTGAGTTAACTAAGCTGCAATGAAATGATTTTCAACATGATTTTCATATGTGGGACGAGCGTGTCCATTTTTGCGTAACTACCGACCTGGTAATAGTAGTTTTATTGCTTACGGTCTTTTTGAAATGAAAAATCTTGACGTTGAAAACATTTTTGTAAGTGATTTTGTAAACCATTTGGGAAATGCGCTTTTAAGTGTTGTGTCATTTTGAGAATTTTAAGGGTGTGAGTCCTTTTGGAAAACTCTTTTGTTTACCCGTGTTGAGTTTGGGACTAATGTTGATTTTAGAGTATTGCTTACTTAGACTTTATTTAAACGCGTTTTTGACCGACTTATGGGTCTAGCAAGCGTGGAGCATTTTGCTCGGTTTTGACTTTGAGATAGTCATGGGTCAATTGCACGGTTTTAATGGCTCGATGTGGAGTCTTGTTGATGGGTTGTTTTGTTGCACAGTTTTGCATTTATTGCACGTTGAATATTTACATGTTTGGGTGAGTGAGTCAATCCGGAATAGGCATGTTCTTGGTAGGCTGTTTGCTTTGGATCCTTAGACACGTTAGTCAGACGTTGGTAATGGTCGGTTGGGTATCTCGGGTTGGGACCCCGGTATTCATGTGTTTTAACCTAGACTTTCCAGTAGGTACTAGGAGGATATAGTTGTGGGCACTTACCTGGGAGGTAGTTCCGGTGTGCTGGGTCTTGAGGCGTTACGTGGGAGGTAGACGTCAAGGTGTATCCTCGATACGGTGTGACTTGGCTTCGTAGAACAAGTGTGGATGATACGTCGACGGTGGAAGGTAGATATGCCACGCGCGTTAGTACTGTAGGCCGAATAGTATCGGTTAAGGGATTGATGCCTTTGTTATTTAGAGAATAAATGCGCATCAACCATTTTGTGGTAGGTGGTATATTTAGGTGTCGACTTTTGGGCTTGAGGCCAAACACCTTTAGTATAATCGGAGAGTTGTAGCTGATTTTAAGATAATCATGGTGATGGTAGTAGTAACCCTAAAATGATCACTTGTGATGGATAGTTATGGTGGAATGACCTACGTGTGTGTTAGTTGATTTGGTTGTGGGGGACATCTATTTGTGTTAGTGTCTAGGATAATACCACGCTTCTGTGAGTTATTGTAATCGGTTGGACCGATGTTCGGCGGGTGGCCGATGTTTGTTATTGTAATCGGTTGGACCGATGTTCGGCGGGTGGCCGATGTTTGTTATTGTAATCGGTTGGACCGATGTTCGGCGGGTGGCCGATGTTTGTTATTGTAATCGGTTGGACCGATGTTCGGCGGGGGGGTCGATGTTTTGTTAATATAATTTATTGAAAATCATTGGAGTCTATTAGAATTCGTGGAAGTTAATCGACAGTTAAGGGTAGGAATGGTCGTAATCGAGTATCCTGTGGAGTATACTGGTGAGCAGCTTTAGAGTGGTTAGAGCTTGAGATTTGACTCGGGATGTATGGAATATCTAGGTTGGGGAACAACCGTAGTCGCTTGGCTAGGAATGATTTCAATTGTCGGGGTGTTCTGCCGATCATAATCCCAGTGTCTTAGAAAGAGTACGTTAGTAAGAATAGTATTCGAGAAGTTTAGTAGGGGTTTCAAGTGGACTTAGGAACCTGAGGTTGAGATGAGGGAGAACTATCCGGAGCTATTCGTAGGCAGAGACTTCGAGGGCGAAGTCTAATCCAAGTGGGGGAGAGTTGTAAAGCCCGTGTCCCGGTATGTTTATATATATATTTTTTAATTAATTGCTTTAATATCGTTTTTTTAGCAAATCTTTACTAACGGGGTTAGCAAGTTTGACCAAGTACGTAATAAATGTTAAATCGTTTTAATTTGCGCCATGTGTGGAGATTAGAGGGACTTAAGTTGGCTTTTGGGTAAACTAGACATGGGTTTCGGCCCATGCAATCAAGAGCCGTTTCCCCTCCCCCTTAGGTTCTCGTTTTCTTTTTCCCTTCTTCTTCATGAAACGACTTTCATCACCACAAAACCCTAGCGCCCCATTCTTATTTTCTTGTGTTTGGCCGTGAGTTTTATCGAGAGAGGGAGAGAGAGGAGTAGAGAAGAACCGGGAGTTAGAAAAGAGAGGAAGCCGCCGGAGTTGCTGCTGCTGTTCGCCGGAGTTTTCAAGAGGGGGAGTATCGAGTGTTGTCGCGTGGCATCGTCGCAAGGTAACTCTCCGCCCTTCTCCTTTACTTTTCGTTTGTCCGGCGAGACAACCACCGCCACACGACGCCGCTACGGTGGCTGTGGGTGGACGATGGTGGCAGTGGGTGACACTCGTGGCGGAACCCTAAACACACCTGGCCTAAACTCTAAATCATCGTAGCGTAAATCCCAAACCGTTTAGTATCGTAAATCGTTTATAGAATCGTCATTTCATGTGAAAACGTGTTCTGCCACTGTTTTGCGTCGGTCATAACTTTTCCGTCGTAACTCGGATTGAGCCGAAACTGGTGCCCACGGTTAACGTTCTGGGTCGGGTACGTTTTTCGTGTTTTAGCGAAAATCTGGTTCGGTCTCTAGCTAGGTGAAAAAGGGATCGTTTTGACAGCAGTCGGTCAATTTTTATGTGATTTCCAGCATGCTGTCCAGTTTTTCTTTCGTGCATAACTTTTTACTCGTAACTCGTTGTAATGTGAAATTGGTGCCCAAAGTTCCCAAATCGAGTTGGGAAGGTTTTTCGTGTTTTGCCGAAAGTCTATTTAAGCCCGTAGCTAGGCTGTTTTGGGCTGTTTGCACGGCTGGACCGAAATCTGGCAGTTTTGGTAATCGTTCGTATTTAATTCATAATAAATTGTAGAAAAATCGTTAGGAGGCGTATAATAAATCCTTGAAACCCTATCTCAGAGTACTTTCTGGTCATGTAATTTAATTAAGGTTTTTCTGGGTTTAAAGAGGTCGAAACTGGTCCCGAACAGACCTGTTTGGCGAGATCGGAAAATGGTTTTTAGTGACGGTTTAAGCGTGTGTCGTGTCATAGGGTCCGGGTCTCGTATTGACACGTTTTAACATGCATTTAGGTGCTGGGAAGTGACCGTAATTGTGAAGCTTGAATTGTGCTATTAAGCTGGGCGCGCATTCGAGGTGAGTTCTCTCACCGTGTAGTTAGGGGTTGTATGCATGTCATAATAGTTTGTATGTGCTACTGTCTTTGTGGTGTGAACTAGTTGTTTGTGGTGTGTAATATTTGATTGGTTTGAATGCTTAGTATAAATGTTTTATATTACAAATCGGTGAGACCGAGGAAGTGGAAAGAAACGTTGTGGGAACTCGGTGTGACGAGTGTGTTACATTTCAATTCGGTGGGACCGAGGATGTGGAAAGAAACGTTGTGGGAACTCGGTGTGACGAGTGTGTTACATTACAATTCGGTGGGACCGAGGATGTGGAAAGAAACGTTGTGGGAACTCGGTGTGACGAGTGTGTTACATTACAATTCGGTGGGACCGAGGGTTCGATGGGACCGAGGTGTTGGATACATAATTACTTGTAGGTGTTTACTCGTTTTATGAAACTGTGATGTTGTTGCTTATGTGCGGATAGGGGTGATGTGTATATAATTCCTATATGCGCATGTGTTGGAATTCACTAAGCTTCGTGCTTACCCTTTCCCAATAAACTGTGGTTTCAGGTCCGAACGGCTCCAAGGCGTGACAAGTACACACTGGCGCGCGAGGAGAGCTGGTTGTCTTATGGTTTTATTAATTAAACGTTTATTCCGCTGGTTTTTATTATAAAGATATTAATTATGAGTTTGCAAACGAAACGTTGGGATTCATTTAACGAGTTGTTATAAATGAATTGTTTATTTAAAAATTTAAATTTGCTTGTAATTTTTGGGACGTTACATCGTGACAGGTCGAGCCCTTCAAAAGATCGACACGCATCCCCGACTTTCATATCCCCCAGTAAATCACCGACACCTGGCATCGACAGCTGGTAAGCATCATCGTACGTCAGCATGATGTCACAACCTCGTTCTCCTTTCGACTTCTCGTTCAGTTAAGAGCGGACCAGCCTAGTTCCAAGGTAACTAAGGTAATTTTCATCACTTGTCATATTTTTTCGACTGGCAAAATTTAAAACTCGGATTTGCTATCGTTCTTTCAAAATTTGGGGGCAAACTGTTTGGGCAAAAAATCACGTCGTACGACCACGACCAGAGCAGGTAAGACGCACGTTATAATCCAAATCTTGTATTAAGATAAGGTCTCGACAAGAACCCAGAAAGCATCTGTCGTCTCCCGTAAAAGGTAAGTCGTACGTCTCCCATGACGCTCGACCATAGCATCGCCCGTCCCGTACGACCATCGCGTAAGATCATTGCGCCTTCGACCAAAGCTAACGTTAACCTTGACTGTTACGTTTGTTAAATGTTTAATGCATGAGTCAAAGTCATTAAGGAGCAACGGATATAACCGACGCAACCATCAATGATCGATAGCCGTAACGGATGAAGATCATCATGGTTAATCACTCCGACAACCGTTACAGACCGTTGTAGCCGTTGATCAAAGCATTAATGGAGTTAATTAATGACGCGAAGAATATAAATACCAAGCTAAGTCTTCACATCAAGGACATCAGTTAACATCCAATATACATCAACGAACATCACCAAGCAGTAGAGAAAATCGTCCAAACTCATAGCAAAGAACATTCAAACTCTGGAGATCAAGTACTGAAAGTCAGAACCTTACAGCGAACTCAAGAACACTCGAAGGAAAGCTCAAGTATCGCTCTCGACGTACGACAGCAGCTTTCGACCAACAATTGATTACACTTTGTATTCACACGACAAACACCTGTTTTACACTTTAAACACTTGTACTTTACATTTCGAAGTGTTTCCTTCATTTGTATTGTAATCATCGTACGACCGACGCCAGTACCAAGGATGTCACCCCTGATTGGCGACCATAGTACAGCGACGACACCGACTGTCGTCCGCAGGTTTTTTCCTCGCTTGAGGTTTTTCTTGCGTCATCAAATTCATTGTCTCGTTTATTTTTTCCCTCGTCGCACGTCTCGTCGAAAGATCCTTTCTTTAGTTGATTAAGTCCACATCGACCTTAAGTTGTCCCTTTGGTGCGATTTTTGGCATTAACAGCAGCGGTTACAAGACCAAACATTAAAGCTCATTAATGACCGTCGAAGACTATAAAAGGCATGCTCCATCTTCATGCAAGGGACAATGACTTACACTCACTTCTACACTTTCTCCCTCGCACTCGAAGACGTCGCTATCGCAAGTACCGCACGACAACAGCTCAAGCCGCACGACAACTGTTTGTATCGCACGTTTAAGCACACGACGCACACTTTTTATACACGAATAAGTGTATTTTTATTTCATTTGTAACTTATTGTACACAAATCACCTGTAACACAAGGATTATCCCCGCTGACTGGCGACCATAGTTTACTGTCGACTCCAATACAGTCGACCGCGGTTTTTTCCTCGTTTTGGTGTTTTCCGCGTCATCAAAATCTCTTGTCTCGTCTACAATTTTCTTCGTTATTTTCCAAGTTTATTTCTATGGTTCAATCTTTAGTTGATAAGGTCCGAAACCGTACCTTAAATCGTATTTTTATATGATTTTCGACATAAGACAGTTTAATGCGATTTTTAGCATCTTTGGGGCGATTTTTGGCATTAACAGTTTGGCGCCATCCGTGGGACCTAACTAAGGATTTCCTTCGAAATAAACATCGTATTACTAACGTTTCATCTTATGTAGATCTTCATTTTCTATTTGTCGACTTCAAGTCTCGACCACGCGACGAAGATCCAAACGTAGTTGGAAGACATTGATCAAAAAATGTTCCGTCAGTGTATCGCATGTATCGCATCATTCGATGGGCTCGGGGGCTCAGAACACCCGTCACGAAATGGGAAATACTATATTTTGATTTCAAAAGTCCTTGGAAAAATGCGCTTATCGACTTCATGTTACGGTAACTGAATATGGTAAAACAACTCTATATATATACTCTAAGTATATTCTCCTCGTTTAATTATTTTGATCCAATCGTCGATTCAAACATCAAAAGATCACTGGTCAATCCAACGACCACCCTCGATTTTTCATGGCAGGCTCGCTAGATTATATAAATACAGGTCTTACGATTTATATCGTGAGAATTGAAAGTCTCTAAGACATACATCAAAGGTCTTACGATTTATATCGTGAGAATTGAAAGTCTCTAAGACATACATCACAGGTCTTACGATTTATATCGTGAGAAACAAAGTCTCCACGACTTAAAACGCAGGTTATGATTTATAATCGTCAATAAAAGACGATCCGCGTGTTAAATCTTATGATCGCCAGTTATGGCAAGCGCAGGTTGCAATTTATAGTTGTCAATAAAGACGACTCACCTTTTTAATTTTATGATCGCCAGTCATGGCAAACACAGGTTAAAATTCTCGGTCGCCAAGTTAAAATTCTCGGCCGCCAATAATGGCAACTTACATGTTGAAATCGCACGATCGCTAGTCATGACATATGTCGTCCATAAAGATGATTTATACATTGAATCTCACAATCACCAGTCATGATAAGACGTATGTCAAAACGCAGAAGTCGCAAATAAATGCGACTCGCACATTGTAATCTCATGATTGCCAATAAAGGCAAGTCGCCAGATTAACCGTATAATCACAAGCAAAAGTCTTTCAAAAAGGCGACTACGTCCTCCGACGAGTGTTTCAAAGCACTCAAAAGCTTAATGCAGGTAAACTTTTCACCAAGTGGGAAGATCCTTGTCGTATCTCAGAATTCGTAGGTAAAAGTGACTATCGGCTACAAACCCTCGACAATCGAGATATCCCACGCAGCTGGAATACAACGCTTCTGAAAAGGTATTTCTTCTAACTCCTTTTTTATTCATCACGACGATTAATAACTTAAGCATCGGAGGGTCGTTGGCTAGCCAACGACCAACCTCTGACATTGTTTTACGCAGGATCGCACGACATTAGTTACTAAAGTCTATTATACTTTGGTCTCGCAGGATCGAACGATATATAAGTCCATCGTACGATCTTAACCTCGCAAGGACGCACAACATAAGTAATCAGGTCTATGACTTTATCGTTCTATCACAGGAACACATGATTCAAAGTTCATCGTATGATCAAATCACACGATCATAAGGTCTAGCGACCCCACAATCTAAGTTCTTCGACTTAGAAAAATTTCATGTTCTGAATGAATGCTGTAATCGCATGCGCTTATGTTTGCTTATACGATTCAGGAATATAAAAGTCTTATGACTTACGTTCTAGTCGTTGTATTACAATAGATGCCCAAGTCGCACGGCTCTTTGTACTTAAAGAATTTTTACAGTCGACATTACATCCATGAAATGTATAAGTCGAAATAATACTCAGGTCCAAAAGAAAGGTAAACCTTTTACCGATTATCGCTAAAGAAAAACTTACACAACGTAACACAGGTCTCTCACGACCATATCGGCTTGAAAAGCCAGATCAAAGGTCTCTCACGACCATATTAGCTGTAAGCGCCGAACGCCAAATCATAGGACCATGTCGACCGAGAACACCAACCCGGCGACATAGGGCCCCTCGGTAGGAAAACGTTCCCTGAAAGATGAGAGCAAATATTTCCTTATATGAGGAAAAAACGTCGTCCTGTCTAGGACACAAACAACGTCGTCCCATCTAGGACACAAACAATGTCGTCCGGGCTAGGACATTAACAACGTCGTCCCGTCTAAGACATCAACAACGTCGTCCCGTCTAGGACACCATCGGCCGATGACCCGTCCCCCTTGTCGGCAGACGCTGGGGACAACATCTTGGACACTAGCTTCGTCACTGTCGCCTGAAGCACCGAACTTGCTGGTGTCGCGTCCATAGCGCCAGAACGGCTAGATGACGCCCCGCCTCCTTAGGCATGACAACTCTCGACGAAACGTCAGCCCTCGAAGACGGTTCCTTCAGGACTACCGTCCTTGTCTTCTTCAAGATTTCCGAACCACCTGTCGGGGCATTCTTTCTCCTTTCCCGGCCTCGAAGGACAAGCGCAACTTGCGTCACCTTCTTTGGCTGACCAAGTCAGTTTTCTTCTGATGATCTTAGCAAAAGTAACATGTCTCCGTAGCAACGCTTTAGTGCGAGATCTGAAATTCCAATGGCTTTGAAATTCAGATCTCGGAGGGCTAACTGTTTGGGTAAAAAATCACACCCTCGACCGACTTGGGAACTCCCCTCGACATGACCCATGGACATTGGTTACCCCCGACCGACAATGATAATACCCATTATTCTCATATCCCCGACATACGTTAAATAACCACGATAATTGACATCTTGCGTCAATAGTCATCTTACATCTAATGATCGCACGTGCACGTCGCGTGTCGCACATCATGCGTCGCACGTCACGTATCGCATGTTATACGTCGCACGTCACACATCACCAGTCACACGTTACTAGTCTTACGTCCTACGTTGCCAGTTACGTGTCGCCAGTTACGACTCGTTGGTCTTACGTCGATAGCCTTCTGTCGTCAGTCTTATATCGACCTAGTCTTACGACATTTTCATAAGACCATTCCTATGTTAAGATAAGGTCTTACAAGACATTTACAACCATATAAATGGTCTTGCATTTCAGCAACGGTCGTATGTTCCATAAGACCGACATCCGAGACTTAAGACGGTCGTACGATTATACTAACCGTTAATAGTCAAACATCTATTTCTGTTGTTCATTAATGCAGGTCTATGGATATTCATAGCACAACGATCAGTAACGGACGAATCATCAATGACATTCAGAGCCTCAACAACGGTTACAAAGACATCATCAAAGCGCATTTAATGTCGGCAGCGGTTACAAGACCAAACATTAAAGCTCATTAATGACCGTCGAAGACTATAAAAGGCATGTTCCATCTTCATGCAAGGGACAATGACTTACACTCACTTCTACACTTTCTCCCTCGCACTCGAAGACGTCGCTATCGCAAGTACCGCACGACAACAGCTCAAGCCGCACGACAACTGTTTGTATCGCACGTTTAAGCACACGACGCACACTTTTTATACACGACTAAGTGTATTTTTATTTCATTTGTAACTTATTGTACACAAATCACCTGTAACACAAGGATTATCCCCGCTGATTGGCGACCATAGTGCACTGTCGACTCCAATACAGTCGACCGCGGTTTTTTCCTCGTTTTGGGGTTTTTCACATCATCAAAATCTCTTGTCTCGTCTACATTTTTCTTCGTTATTTTCCAAGTTTATTTCTATGGTTCAATCTTTAGTTGATAAGGTCCGAAACCGTACCTTAAATCGTATTTTTATATGATTTTCAGCATAAGACAGTTTAATGCGATTTTTAGCATCTTTGGTGCGATTTTTGGCATTAACAGTTTGGCGCCATCCGTGGGACCCAACTAAGGATTTCCATCGAAATAAACATCGTATTACTAACGTTTCATCTTATGTAGATCTTCGTTTTCTATTTGTCAACTTCAAGTCTCGACCACGCGACGAAGATCCAAACGTAGTTGGAAGACATTGATAAAAAACGTTCCGTCAGTGTATCGCATGTATCGCATCATTCGATGGGCTCGGGGGCTCAGAACACCCGTCACGAAATGGGAAATACCATATTTTGATTTCAAAAGTCCTTGGAAAAAGGCGCTTATCGACTTCATGTTACGGTAACTGAATATGGTAAAACAACTCTATATATACTCTAAGTATATTCTCCTCGTTTAATTATTTTGATCCAATCGTCGATTCAAACATCATAAGATCACTGGTCAATCCAACGACCACCCCCGATTTTTCATGGCAGGCTCGCTAGATTATATAAATACAGGTCTTACGATTTAAATCGTGAGAATTGAAAGTCTCTAAGACTTACATCAAAGGTCTTACGATTTATATCGTGAGAATTGAAAGTCTTTAAGACATACATCACAGGTCTTACGATTTATATCGTGAGAAACAAAGTCTCCACGACTTAAAACGCAGGTTATGATTTATAATCGTCAATAAAAGACGATCCGCGTGTTAAATCTTATGATCGCCAGTTATGTAATAACCAGGTATTTTAATTATTAATTGACCAGTAGTATTTTAGTATCTTAGAATTCGGAAGTTTATTTATATAAGTTTTATTTTGGTTAGTTATGGAAAAATAAGTTAAGGGTTAGTCTTTGATATTTTAGGAAAGCTAGAGGGTTACTTTGGTCATTCTCTTATTAGAAAAAAGAAAAGAAAAGAAAAAGAAGAAAGAAAAAAAGAAAGGAAAGTATGGGTTAGGGAGTGGTTGGGGAAGGGGTATGGAGGTGGTCCCTCCATACCGTCCTTTTTTGGATACAAGGAGTGGTATCTCCTTCTTCTTAGCTATTTTGAAAACATCAAGTGTGTGTGTGTTTATCTTTGTGTAAAGAGAGAGAGAGAGATCGAGAGAGAGGTTGAAGGAAAGAAGAAGGAAATGATTAAGAAGCTTGGTTGCAGAAATTCAAGGTAAGCAATCCCTACATTTGTTATGTTTTAATTCCTTAGGAGTGTTCTTGAATACTAGTTAAGTTCTTGGTGGGTTTTGGTTATTAATGGGTGTTTTGGGAAATCTAAGCTTAAGGATAGGACATGTATAATAGTCTTGAACATATCTGCAAGTTTTCAGTAGCATACATAGAGTAAAACTGCAAAATCTGGGTTTTAGAATGAGCAGTAGGCTGAGATTCATCGAAGTCGCAGTAGTCTGAGATTCATCGAAGTCGCAATGAACGACTGCGACATTCATCGGAGTCGCAATAGTTGGTTGCGACTCGGGTATGAAGTCGCAGTGGTCGTTTGCGATTTGGGATGGAATCGCAGTAGTTGGTTGCGACTTGGGTTTGGGATCGCAATAGTGAATTGCGACTTGGAGTGGAATCGCAGTAGTGGGTTGCGATTCCAGGGTGGAATCGCAATAGAGGGTTGCGACTCCAGGGTGGAATCGCAATAAGGGGTTGCGATTTGGGTACTGTTCATAGCGATTTTTAGTGGGTTGCGACTCCAGATGTGAATTTTGTAAGTTTAGTTTTTAAAAGAGATATGTGGTATTTTATATGATTTCAGATTCTGTGAAGAGTGGAAATACGTGATACTAACTTGGAAAAGCTTTGGGATATACGTTTCAGGTGAGTTTTATTTTAAAACGTTTTTCAACTGGAATACGTATAATATATGTATGTATGGATTAAGAGTGTGATACCCAATGTGATTATGTGTGTTATTGAAATGTTTATATACATGATGATATACCGTAATTATATGTGTATTCTGCGAGAATACGGGGCCGGGATCCGAGGGCGGACCGGTGTGTTGCCGGGTTCCGGTAAGCGGACAGGCGTGTTTACTGTAGATGTTGTACAGCAGAGTAAATTGACTAGTTGGCTTGCAACCACTAGTTTGGCCAATTGTGGAGGAATAAGGGGGAATGAGTGGATTTCGGAACGCAAGTCTTGGTTGGTATTTAATTACGTATAATATATGTGTACTTGTATATATAAGGGTTTTATATAAATGGATTCTTGGCAGGTTTCAACTAGCAGGGATTTTCTCACTAGACCATTAGGTCTAACCCTCATTTTCTATTTTAAAAATATGTATTCCAGGTGGTGGTTCAGGTAAGGGCAAGTGAAGAGTTTATGCCGTGGATATCTTTTGTGAAGACTTTTGTGTTGATGACATAACTATGTTTTGATCCCATGACTTTGTTATTGATCAACATGTATTGTATTCCGCGAAAAATTTATACTCGTTTATTTTATGTTACCTAGACCTTGGGACCGAATGTGTTATAAATATATAATGTATCTTTTGATGATATTATGGTATGAATATATGTTATTTGCATATTGGGATATCGGGGTCGTTACAGTTGGTATCAGAGCCATAGTTTAAGGGATTTAGGTATAAATATTCGTACCTAGACTTAAACTGCATGTGAAGTAGGATGTCCCAATTATGATAGAACCTGGGGATTGCTAAGTATAAAAAGGTAGAAAAAACATCATGTAAGGTAATTTCGAGTTACACTTGGCCAGTGTAATTATGTTTTTACAGGTGCATGTTTGAACTAGAATACCTTGTTATATGGGGTATATGCTTATGTGTATATTAACCTTGTTCGAATCTACAGAACGGCGAGTGGCACTAGACAGAGAATTCGGAGGGGAGGAGAGAATCCGGATGAAGAAAACCCACCCATAGGAACAGGGAGAGGAGGGGGAAATCGTGGTAGAGGCCGAACTGGAGGCAGGACTGGAGGTAGAACTGGGAGGGGAACAGGGGGCCGAACCGGGGGAAGAACTCAAAGTACAGAGTTCGTTACGCGAGAAGACCTGGCTGCTGAAATGGGAAGGTTGCAGGCTAGTATACAAGCAATGACTGAACGAAGTTAACACAGTGAAGCTGATCCACCAGGTGCGGAACAAGAAGTCGGAATACCAATCACCCCTACCGTCTTACCGGTAACGAAGAAGTGTGATTATAAGATGTTTCTCGGTTGCAGACCCCCTACGTATTCAGGAGACCGGGATCCAATGAAAGCAATGAAGTGGCTGAAGGAAATTGAAGCTATATTCAAGACAAGTAAGTGTGCGGAAGAGGATAGAGTACTGTATGGAACAGCAATGCTGAAGGGTGATGCCTTGTATTGGTGGGAGGCTCGTATGGAATCCGAAGGAGCAGACATATATTCTACTTACCCTTGGGAAGAATTTGTTTTAGTTTTCACACAACACTTCTGTCCACAAGCAGCTGTCAGACAACTGGAAGAGGAATTTATGAGTCTGCAACAAGGGAGTTTGTCAGTTAGAGACTATACCGCTAGGTTCTTAGAGAAATCTCGTTTTGCGGGATATTATGTTGCTACAGAGAGATTGAAGATGGACAGATACATCTATGGGCTCAATTCGGAGGTCGGAAGATTAGTTACTGCAACAGGGCCAGATACCTTTACAGCCGCAGTGGACGCTGCAGAAAATGTGGAACGAGATGACAGGAGAGATGCCAGTGATAGGAGTATGGGGAAAAGGAAATGGGAAGGACCACCTCACGATCCGAAAAAGCCCAGATCTCAGAAGTTCGATAACCGTGCACCTTTCCGACCGATGGAAAGACCTTGTCCGAAGTGCCACCGTGTTCATCAAGGAAACTGTCAGAGTGAATCGCGGGATTGCTATAGGTGTGGGAAGACCGGGCATGTTGCTAAAGATTGTCGCGTTACACGGTTTTGCTACACATGTAATTCTCCGGATCATCTTCAGTCACATTGTCCGCAAAGAAGAATACAACAGGGTGGATTATCAGGGAAACCAGCAATTGCCAGCCCCGCGATTCCAAGAATAGAACCGCCAAAAGCCAGGGGTCGTACGTTCCAAATGACCGCTAAAGAAGCGGAGGAAACTCCGGATGTGGTTACAGGTACATTTTTCATAAACTCTACACGTGCTAAGGTGTTATTTGATTCTGGTGCAAATCGATCCTTTGTGTCGCCTTCGTTTGCTGTTCACATGCATTTAGAGCCCAAAATGTTAAAACATGCTTTGCTGGTAGACACTGCGAATGATAATCAGGTGTCGGTAAAAGAAGTATTTGATGACTGTGTGATTGATATAGAGGGTTACGGTGTACCAATACGATTGTTTCCTATAGCCTTGATCGAATTTGACGTGGTGGTAGGAATGGATTGGTTAGCTAAGAATCAGGCTAGCATAGTTTGTGATAAGAAGATAATTAATATTGTTTTACCTGATAAGAGAGCAGTGGTGATTTATGGTGATCGTAGCAATCATCAGTCTTGTCTTATTTTTATGATAGAAGCCCGTAAGTGTGTCAGCAAGGGTTGCCCGAGCTACTTAGCCTATGTGATAGATAGAAGGCCTGAAAGGAATAGGTTGAAAGATATCCCTATTGATAGTGAGTTTCCCGAGGTTTTTCCCTGAGGACTTGAATAGTCTCCCTCCTGATAGGCAAGTAGAGTTTGGCATAGACCTGATACCTGGAGCCACTCCTATTGCTCGTGCACCGTACCGACTTGCTCCTCCAGAGATGAAAGAGATGATGACGCAACTGCAAGACCTATCCGATAAAGGCTTCATCAGACCTAGCTCTTCGCCATGGGGTGCACCAGTGTTGTTTGTAAAGAAGAAAGACAGCTCAATGAGAATGTGTATCGACTATCGGGAACTAAATAAGCGCACGATCAAGAACAAGTATTCGCTTCCTAGAATTGATGATCTCTTCGATCAGTTAGTTGGAGCTTGCTATTTCTCCAAGATCGATCTCAGGTCTGGCTACCATCAGTTAAAGGTTAAAGAAGAAGATGTTTTAAAGACTGCTTTTCGTACGAGGTACGGTCACTACGAGTTCTTAGTAATGCCATTTGGATGGACAAACGCTCCGGCCGCTTTTATGGATCTGATGAATCGGGTATGTAAGCCTTATCTCGATAAATTTGTAATTGTATTTATCGATGATATACTTATCTATTCCCGATCCAAAGAGGATCACGCGCAACATCTTCGTTTGATTTTGGAGTTACTGAAGGGGGAAAAGTTATACGCTAAATTCTCAAAGTGTGAGTTCTGGTTGCGGGAAGTTCAGTTCTTGGGGCATGTTGTTTCAGAGAAAGGCATTCAAGTAGATCCGACGAAGACGCCAACTGAAGTACGTATTTTTCTGGGTTTAGCTGGGTACTACCGAAAGTTTATAAAGGACTTCTCTCGTATTGCTACACCTCTCACTAACTTGACTCGAAAGAATCTGAAGTTTGAATGGAAAGCAGAACAGGATGGGGCATTCAGGATACTGAAGGAGAGACTCTGCAGCGCGCCGATTTTAGCATTGCCGGAAGGTTCAGAAGATTTTGTTGTCTACAGTGATGCTTCTAAACTAGGATTAGGATGTGTACTTATGCAGCGTGGGAAGGTGATTGCGTATGCTTCTCGTCAGTTGAAAGATCATGAACGGCAGTACCCTACACACGATATGGAATTGGCAGCAGTGGTATTCGTGTTGAAGATTTGGAGACATTATCTTTATGGTACCAAATGTCAGATTTTTACTGATCACAAGAGTCTCCAACATCTTTTCGACCAGAAAGAATTGAATATGAAACAAAGGAGATGGCTGGAATTAGTGAATGATTACGATTGTGAGATTCTCTATCATCCGGGAAAGGCTAATGTGGTGGCCGATGCTTTGAGCCGTCAGGAAAGGAGTGGAACAATAAGGGTTATTTCGTTGAGGGCTGAACTTCTACCGAGCATCTTTGAAGAATTGCAAAAGTGTCAAATAGAAGCGTTTCAAGAAGAACATCTGAAGTCAGAACGATTAGTGGGGTTGTCAGAATTGCTAGAAAAAGATGATCGCGGGTTGCTGTGTTTGGGGAGCAGAATTTGGGTGCCTCGTTTGGGTGAGTTACGCGATCGTGTACTGCATGAAGCACATAAATCTCGTTTCTCTATTCATCCGGGTACGAATAAGATGTATAGAGATTTGAAACAATTTTATTGGTGGCCAGGGATTAAGAGAAGTGTTGCTAAGTATGTGGAAGATTGTAATACGTGCAAGAAGGTAAAGATTGAACATCAAAGGCCGTTTGGTCAGTTGTAGCGATTGGAAATACCGATGTGGAAATGGGAGCAGATTACTACGGACTTCATCACTAAGTTACCAAGGACTTCGAAGGGATTTGATTCTATTTGGGTAATTGTCGACAGGTTGACGAAGTCTGCTCATTTCTTGCCGATAAAGGAAACTGGTTCAATGGAACGCCTAGCCAAATTATATATTGATAAAATAGTAACTCGACATGGGGTTCCAATCTCGATTATTTCTGATCGGGATAGTCGTTTTACTTCGAGATTTTGGAGAAGCTTTCAAAGGGAGATGGGGACGCAAGTAAAGTTAAGTACAGCATATCATCCTCAAACCGACGGTCAGAGTGAAAGAACAATCCACACTCTAGAAGATATGCTCCGGACTTGTATAGTTGATTTTGGGGGATCGTGGGATAAACATCTACCGTTGATCGAATTTGCCTACAACAACAGTTATCATTCCAGCATTCAAGCGGCACCGTTTGAAGTATTGTATGGTAGAAAATGTCGAACGCCTCTGTGTTGGAATGAAGTGGGAGAGAAACAATTAGCGGGACCAGAAATAGTTCAGCTAACCGCGGATAAGGTTACTCAGATCCGAGAACGTTTGAAAGTGGCACAAGACAGACAGAAAAGCTACGTAGATCGACGCCGGAAACCGTTAGAGTTTCAGGTTGGGGATTTCGTGATGTTGAAAGTCTCGCCATGGAAAGGAGTCATTAGATTTGGAAGGCAAGGTAAACTTAGCCCGAGGTATATTGGACCGTTTGCAATTACAGAAAGGATTGGGGAAGTAGCTTACCGATTGGATCTACCGATAGAGTTAAGCCGTATCCACAACGCGTTTCATGTATCGAACTTTCGGAAATGTTTGGTTACGCCAGGTCAGGCTGTCTCTCTACCAGATATTCATGTTGATGAAAGGTTGAACTACGTGGAGGAACCGGAAGCCATAGTTGATCACAAAGTTAAAGTATTGCGGAACAAAGAGATCAGGCAAGTAAAAGTTCAGTGGAAACATCATAGAGGTCAGGATGCGACATGGGAATCGGAGTCGGAGATGAGAGCCAAATACCCTCATCTGTTCTCTTAAACTGAATTCCGGGACGGAATTCTTTTAAGGGGGAGATGTTGTAATAACCAGGTATTTTAATTATTAATTGACCAGTAGTATTTTAGTATCTTAGAATTCGGAAGTTTATTTATATAAGTTTTATTTTGGTTAGTTATGGAAAAATAAGTTAAGGGTTAGTCTTTGATATTTTAGGAAAGCTAGAGGGTTACTTTGGTCATTCTCTTATTAGAAAAAAGAACAGAAAAGAAAAAGAAGAAAGAAAAAAAGAAAGGAAAGTATGGGTTAGGGAGTGGTTGGGGAAGGGGTATGGAGGTGCTCCCTCCATACCGTCCTTTTTTGGATACAAGGAGTGGTATCTCCTTCTTCTTAGCTATTTTGAAAACATCAAGTGTGTGTGTGTTTATCTTTGTGGAAAGAGAGAGAGAGAGAGATCGAGAGAGAGGTTGAAGGAAAGAAGAAGGAAAGGATTAAGAAGCTTGGTTGCAGAAATTCAAGGTAAGCAATCCCTACATTTGTTATGTTTTAATTCCTTAGGAGTGTTCTTGAATACTAGTTAAGTTCTTGGTGGAATTTGGTTATTAATGGGTGTTTTGGGAAATCTAAGCTTAAGGATAGGACATGTATAATAGTCTTGAACATATCTGCAAGTTTTCAGTAGCATACAGAGAGTAAAACTGCAAAATCTGGGTTTTAGAATGAGCAGTAGGCTGAGATTCATCGAAGTCGCAGTAGTCTGAGATTCATCGAAGTCGCAATGAACGACTGCGACATTCATCGGAGTCGCAATAGTTGGTTGCGACTCGGGTATGAAGTCGCAGTGGTCGTTTGCGATTTGGGATGGAATCGCAGTAGTTGGTTGCGACTTGGGTTTGGGATCGCAATAGTGAATTACGACTTGGAGTGGAATCGCAGTAGTGGGTTGCGATTCCAGGGTGGAATCGCAATAGAGGGTTGCGACTCCAGGGTGGAATCGCAATAAGGGGTTGCGATTTGGGTACTGTTCATAGCGATTTTTAGTGGGTTGCGACTCCAGATGTGAATTTTGTAAGTTTAGTTTTTAAAAGAGATATGTGGTATTTTATATGATTTCAGATTCTGTGAAGAGTGGAAATACGTGATACTAACTTGGAAAAGCTTTGGGATATACGTTTCAGGTGAGTTTTATTTTAAAACCTTTTTCAACTGGAATACGTACAATATATGTATGTATGGATTAAGAGTGTGATACCCAATGTGATTATGTGTGTTATTGAAATGTTTATATACATGATGGTATACCGTAATTATATGTGTATTCTGCGAGAATACGGGGCCGGGATCCGAGGGCGGACCGGTGTGTTGCCGGGTTCCGGTAAGCGGACAGGCGTGTTTACTGTAGATGTTGTACAGCAGAGTAAATTGACTAGTTGGCTTGCAACCACTAGTTTGGCCAATTGTGGAGGAATAAGGGGGAATGAGTGGATTTCGGAACGCAAGTCTTGGTTGGTATTTAATTACGTATAATATATGTGTACTTGTATATATAAGGGTTTTATATAAATGGATTCTTGGCAGGTTTCAACTAGCAGGGATTTTCTCACTAGACCATTAGGTCTAACCCTCATTTTCTATTTTAAAAATATGTATTCCATGTGGTGGTTCAGGTAAGGGCAAGTGAAGAGTTTATACCGTGGATATCTTTTGTGAAGACTTTTGTGTTGATGACATAACTATGTTTTGATCCCATGACTTTGTTATTGATCAACATGTATTGTATTCCGCGAAAAATTTATACTCGTTTTTTATGTTACCTAGACCTTGGGACCGAATGTGTTATAAATATATAATGTATCTTTTGATGATATTATGGTATGAATATATGTTATTTGCATATTGGGATATCGGGGTCGTTACAAGTTATGGCAAGCGCAGGTTGCAATTTATAGTTGTCAATAAAGACGACTCACCTTTTTAATTTTATGATCGCCAGTCATGGCAAACACAGGTTAAAATTCTCGATCGCCAGGTTAAAATTCTCGGCCGCCAATAAAGGCAACTTACATGTTGAAATCGCACGATCGCTAGTCATGACATATGTCGTCAATAAAGATGATTTATACATTGAATCTCACAATCACCAGTCATGATAAGACGTATGTCAAAACGCAGAAGTCACAAATAAATGCGACTCGCACATTGTAAACTCATGATTGCCAATAAAGGCAAGTCGCCAGATTAAACGTAGAATCACAAGCAAAAGTCTTTCAAAAAGGCGACTACGTCCTCCGACGAGTGTTTCAAAGCACTCAAAAGCTTAATGCATGTAAACTTTTCACCAAGTGGGAAGATCCTTGTCGTATCTCAGAATTCGTAGGTAAAAGTGACTATCGGCTACAAACCCTCGACAATCGAGATATCCCACGCAGCTGGAATACAACGCTTCTGAAAAGGTATTTCTTCTAACTCCTTTTTTATTCATCACGACGATTACTAACTTAAGCATCGGAGGGTCGTTCGCTAGCCAACGACCAACCTCTGGCATTGTTTTACGCAGGATCGCACGACATTAGTTACTAAAGTCTATTATACTTTGGTCTCGCAGGATCGAACGATATATAAGTCCATCGTACGATCTTAACCTCGCAAGGACGCACGACATAAGTAATCAGGTCTATGACTTGATCGTTCTATCACAGGAACATATGATTCAAAGTTCATCGTATGATCAAATCACACGATCATAAGGTCTAGCGACCCCATAATCTAAGTTCTTCGACTTAGAAAAATTTCATGTTCTGAATGAATGCTGTAATCGCATGCGCTTATGTTTGCTTATACGATTTAGGAATATAAAAGTCTTATGACTTACGTTCTAGTCGCTGTATTACAATGGATGCCCAAGTCGCACGACTCTTTGTACTTAAAGAATTTTTACAGTCGACATTACATACATGACATGTATAAGTCGAAATAATACTCAGGTCCAAAAGAAAGGTAAACTTTTTTACCGATTATCGCTAAAGCAAAACTTACACAACGTAACACAGGTCTCTCACGACCATATCGGCTTGAAACGCCAGATCAAAGGTCTCTCACGACCATATTAGCTGTAAGCGCCGAACACCAAATCATAGGACCATGTCGACCGAGAACACCAACCCGCCGACATAGGGCCCCTCGGTAGGAAAACGTTCCCTGAAAGATGAGAGCAAATATTTCCTTAGATGAGGAAACAACGTCGTCCTGTCTGGGACACAAACAACGTTGTCCCGTCTAGGACACAAATAATGTCGTCCCGTCTAGGACATCAACAACGTCGTCCCGTCTAGGACATCAACAACGTCGTCCCGTCTAGGACACCATCGGCCGATGACCCGTCCTCCTTGTCGGCAGACGCTGGGGACAACACCTTGGACACTAGCTTCGTCACTGTCGCCTGAAGCACCGAACTTGCTGGTGTCACGTCCATAGCGCCAGAACGGCTAGATGACGCCCCCTCCTCCTTAGGCGTGACAACTCTCGACGAAACGTCAGCCCTCGAAGACGGTTCCTTCAGGACTACCGTCCTTGTCTTCTTCAAGATTTCTGACCCAGCTGTCGGGACATTCTTTCTCCTTTCCCGGCCTCGAAGGACAAGCGCAACTTGCGTCACCTTCTTTGGCTGACCAAGTCAGTTTTCTTCTGATGATCTTAGCAAAAGTAACATGTCTCCATATCAACGCTTTAGTGCGAGATCTGAAATTCCAATGGCTTTGAAATTCAGATCTCGGGGGGCTAACAGTTTGGGTAAAAAATCACACCCTCGACCGACTTGGGAACTCCCCTCGACATGACCCATGGACATTGGTTACCCCCGACCGACAATGATAATACCCATTATTCTCATATCCCCGACATACGTTAAATAACCACGATAATTGACATCTTGCGTCAATAGTCATCTTACATCTAATGATCGCACGTGCACGTCGCGTGTCGCACATCATGCGTCGCACGTCACGTATCGCATGTTATACGTCGCATGTCACACATCACCAGTCACACGTTACTAGTCTTACGTCCTACGTTGCCAGTTACGTGTCGCCAGTTACGACTCGTTGGTCTTACGTCGATAGCCTTCTGTCGTCAGTCTTATATCGACCTAGTCTTACGACATTCTCATAAGACCATTCCTATGTTAAGATAAGGTCTTACAAGACATTTACAACCATATAAATGGTCTTGCATTTCAGCAACGGTCGTATGTTCCATAAGACCGACATCCGAGACTTAAGACGGTCGTACGATTATACTAACCGTTAATAGTCAAACATCTATTTCTGTTGTTCATTAATGCAGGTCTATGGATATTCATAGCACAATGACCAGTAACGGACGAATCATCAATGACATTCAGAGCCTCAACAGCGGTTACAAAGACATCATCAAAGCGCATTTAATGTCGGCAGCGGTAACAAGACCAAACATTAAAGCTCATTAATGACCGTCGAAGACTATAAAAGGCATGCTCCATCTTCATGCATGGGACAATGACTTACACTCACTTCTACACTTTCTCCCTCGCACTCGAAGACGTCGCTTTCGCAAGTACCGCACGACAACAGCTCAAGCCGTACGACAACTATTTGTATCGCACGTTTAAGCACACGACGCACACTTTTTATACACGACTAAGTGTATTTTTATTTCATTTGTAACTTATTGTACACAAATCACCTGTAACACAAGGATTATCCCCGCTGATTGGCGACCATAGTGCATTGTCGACTCCAATACAGTCGACCGCGGTTTTTTCCTCGTTTTGGGGTTTTCCGCATCATCAAAATCTCTTGTCTCGTCTACATTTTTCTTCGTTATTTTCCAAGTTTATTTCTATGGTTCAATCTTTAGTTGATAAGGTCCGAAACCGTACCTTAAATCGTATTTTTATATGATTTTCGGCATAAGACAGTTTAATGCGATTTTTAGCATCTTTGGTGCGATTTTTGGCATTAACAGTTTGGCGCCTTCCGTGGGACCCAACTAAGGATTTCCATCGAAATAAACATCGTATTACTAACGTTTCATCTTATGTAGATCTTCGTTTTCTATTTGTCGACTTCAAGTCTCGACCACGCGACGAAGATCCAAACGTAGTTGGAAGACATTGATCAAAAAATGTTCCGTCAGTGTATCGCATGTATCGCATCATTCGATGGGCTCGGGGGCTCAGAACACCCGTCACGAAATGGGAAATACCATATTTTGATTTCAAAAGTCCTTGGAAAAAGGCGCTTATCGACTTCATGTTACGGTAACTGAATATGGTAAAACAACTCTATATATATACTCTAAGTATATTCTCCTCGTTTAATTATTTTGATCCAATCGTCGATTCAAACATCATAAGATCACTGGTCAATCCAACGACCACCCCCGATTTTTCATGGTAGGCTCGCTAGAGTATATAAATACAGGTCTTACGATTTATATCGTGAGAATTAAAAGTCTCTAAGACTTACATCAAAGGTCTTACGATTTATATCGTGAGGATTGAAAGTCTCTAAGACATACATCACGGGTCTTACGATTTATATCGTGAGAAACAAAGTCTCCACGACTTAAAACGCAGGTTATGATTTATAATCGTCAATAAAAGACGATCCGCGTGTTAAATCTTATGATCGCCAGTTATGGCAAGCGCAGGTTGCAATTTATTGTTGTCAATAAAGACGACTCACCTTTTTAATTTTATGATCGCCAGTCATGGTAAACACAGGTTAAAATTCTCGGTCGCCAGGTTAAAATTCTCGGCCGCCAATAAAGGCAACTTACATGTTGAAATCGCACGATCGCTAGTCATGACATATGTCGTCAATAAAGATGATTTATACATTGAATCTCACAATCACCAGTCATGATAAGACGTATGTCAAAACGCAGAAGTCGCAAATAAATGCGACTCGCACATTGTAATCTCATGATTGCCAATTAAGGCAAGTCGCCAGATTAACCGTATAATCACAAGCAAAAGTCTTTCAAAAAGGCGACTACGTCCTCCGACGAGTGTTTCAAAGCACTCAAAAGCTTAATGCAGGTAAACTTTTCACCAAGTGGGAAGATCCTTGTCGTATCTCAGAATTCGTAGGTAAAAGTGACTATCGGCTACAAACCCTCGACAATCGAGATATCCCACGCAGCTGGAATACAACGCTTCTGAAAAGGTATTTCTTCTAACTCCTTTTTTATTCATCACGACGATTACTAACTTAAGCATCGGAGGGTCGTTGGCTAGCCAACGACCAACCTCTGACATTGTTTTACGCATGATCGCACGACATTAGTTACTAAAGTCTATTATACTTTGGTCTCGCAGGATCGAACGATATATAAGTCCATCGTACGATCTTAACCTCGCAAGGACGCACGACATAAGTAATCAGGTCTATGACTTGATCGTTCTATCACAGAAACACATGATTCAAAGTTCATCGTATGATCAAATCACACGATCATAAGGTCTAGCGACCCCACAATCTAAGTTCTTCGACTTAGAAAAATTTCATGTTCTGAATGAATGCTGTAATCGCATGCGCTTATGTTTGCTTATACGATTCAGGAATATAAAAGCCTTATGACTTACGTTCTAGTCGTTGTATTACAATGGATGCCCAAGTCGCACGGCTCTTTGTACTTAAAGAATTTTTACAGTCGACATTACATATGTCCATGACATGTATAAGTCGAAATAATACTCAGGTCCAAAAGAAAGGTAAACGTTTTACCGATTATCGCTAAAGCAAAACTTACACAACGTAACACAGGTCTCTCACGACCATATCGGCTTGAAACGCCAGATCAAAGGTCTCTCACGACCATATTAGCTGTAAGCGCCGAACGCCAAATCATAGGACCATGTCGACCGAGAACACCAACCCGACGACATAGGGCTCCTCGGTAGGAAAACGTTCCCTGAAAGATGAGAGCAAATATTTCCATAGATGAGGAAACAACGTCGTCCTGTCTAGGACAAAAACAACGTCGTCCCGTCTAGGACACAAACAATGTCGTCTCGTCTAGGACATCAACAACGTCGTCCCGTCTAGGACATCAACAACGTCGTCCCGTCTAGGACATCAACAACGTCGTCCCGTCTAGGACACCATCGGCCGATGACCCGTCCCCCTTGTCGGCAGACGCTGGGGACAACACCTTGGACACTAGCTTCGTCACCGTCGCCTGAAGCACCGAACTTGCTGGTGTCGCGTCCATAGCGCCAGAACGGCTAGATGACGCCCTCGCCTCCTTAGACGTGACAACTCTCGACGAAACGTCAGCCCTCGAAGACGGTTCCTTCAGGACTACCGTCCTTGTCTTCTTCAAGATTTCCGACCCAGCTGTCGGGGCATTCTTTCTCCTTTCCCGGCCTCGAAGGACAAGCGCAACTTGCGTCACCTTCTTTGGCTGACCAAGTCAGTTTTCTTTTGATGATCTTAGCAAAAGTAACATGTCTCCGTAGCAACGCTTTAGTGCGAGATCTGAAATTCCAATGGCTTTCAAATTCAGATCTCGGGGGGCTAACTGTTTGGGTAAAAAATCACACCCTCGACCGACTTGGGAACTCCCCTCGACATGACCCATGGACATTGGTTACCCCCGACCGACAATGATAATACCCATTATTCTCATATCCACGACATACGTTAAATAACCACGATAATTGACATCTTGCGTCAATAGTCATCTTACATCTAATGATCGCACGTGCACGTCGCGTGTCGCACATCATGCGCCGCATGTCACGTATCGCATGTTATACGTCGCACGTCACACATCACCAGTCACACGTTACTAGTCTTACGTCCTACGTTGCCAGTTACGTGTCGCCAGTTACGACTCGTTGGTCTTACGTCGATAGCCTTCTGTCGTCAGTCTTATATCGACCTAGTCTTACGACATTTTCATAAGACCATTCCTATGTTAAGATAAGGTCTTACAAGACATTTACAACCATATAAATGGTCTTCCATTTCAGCAACGATCGTATATTCCATAAGACCAACATCCGAGACTTAAGAGGGTCGTACGATTATACTAACCGTTAATAGTCAAACATCTATTTCTGTTGTTCATTAATGCAGGTCTATGGATATTCATAGCACAACGACCAGTAACGGACGAATCATCAATGACATTCAGAGCCTCAACAGCGGTTACAAAGACATCATCAAAGCGCATTTAATGTCGGCAGCGGTTACAAGACCAAACATTAAAGCTCATTAATGACCGTCAAAGACTATAAAAGGCATGCTCCATCTTCATGCAAGGGACAATGACTTACACTCACTTCTACACTTTCTCCCTCGCACTCGAAGACGTCGCTATCGCAAGTACCGCACGACAACAGCTCAAGCCGCACGACAACTTTTTGTATCGCACGTTTAAGCACACGACGCACACTTTTTATACACGACTAAGTGTATTTTTATTTCATTTGTAACTTATTGTACACAAATCACCTGTAACATAAGGATTATCGCCCCTAATTGGCGACCATAGTGCACTGGCGACTCCAATACAGTCGACCGCGGTTTTTTCCTCGTTTTGGGGTTTTCCGCGTCATCAAAATCTCTTGTCTCGTCTACATTTTTCTTCGTTATTTTCCAAGTTTATTTCTATGGTTCAATCTTTAGTTGATAAGGTCCGAAACCATATCTTAAATCGTATTTTTATATGATTTTGGGCATAAGACAGTTTAATGCGATTTTTAGCATATTTGGTGCGATTTTTGGCATTAACAGTTGGCTAAGCACAAAGCGGAGATTTTTTGCTCAAAAATGCTTATAAGAATACCTCTCCTAAGTGGAGACTTTGTCCTTGTGTACGGAGAAAAGCGTAAGGGCGAAGTGGCCATTATCTCTTCCATCAAAGCAAGGAAGCGCTTAATGAAGTAGTACCCAACGTTTTTGGCCTATGTGGTGGACACCAAGCTAGAGAAAAAGAAGGTGGGAGATGTAAGAGTTGTCAATGCGTATCCAGACATTTTCCCCGACGACTTGCCGGGTTTGCCACCCGACCGGCAAGTTGAGTTCAAGATCGACTTGGTTCCGGGAGCGGCACCGATAAAACGTGCACCTTACCATCTCGCTCCGAAAGAAATGCAAGAAATGATGACACAACTGCAAGAACTTCTAGAGAAAGGTTTCGTAAGGCCGAGCTCATCACCTTGGGGAGCTCCGGTGTTATTTGTCAAAAAGAAAGATGGGTCGATGCGAATGTGTATCGACTATCGGGAGTTAAATAAGGTGACCGTGAAGAACAAGTATCCACTTCCACGAATAGATGACCTCTTTGACCAACTTCAAGGAGTTGGATGTTTCTCCAAGATTGACCTTCGATCTGGTTACCGTCAAGTTAAAGTTAAGGAAGAAGACGTTTAGAAGACGACATTTAGGATTCGGTATGGGCACTACGAGTTCCTAGTCATGCCTTTCATATTAACGAACGCGCTATAAATTTTTATGGTTTTGATGAATCGGGTATGCCGACCGTTTTTGGATAAGTCGGTTATCGTGTTCATCGATGATATTTTGGTGTACTCCAAATATGAAGAAGAGCATCAGCAACATCTTCGGGAAGTTTTGGAAGTGTTAAGTGTTTGGGCAAAAAATCACGTCGCCCGACCACGACCAAAACAGGTAAGACGCATGTCCTAAGCTATATCTTGTATTAAGATAAGGTCTCAACAAGAACCCAGAAAACATCCGTCGTCTCCCGTAAAAGGTAAGTCGTACGTCCCCCATGACGCTCGACCATAGCATCGCCCGTCCCGTACGACCATCGCGTAAGATCACTGCACCTTCGACCAAAGCTAACGTTAACCTTGACTGTTACATTTGTTAAGTATTTAATGCAGGAGTCAAAGCCATTAACAGCAAGCAGCCATAACGGACGAAGAACATTATGGATAATCACTCCGGCAACCGTTTCCAGCTGTTGTAGCCGTTGATCAAAGCATTAATGGAGCTAATTAATGACGCGAAGACTATAAATACCAAGCTAAGTCTTCACATCAAGGATCATCAGTTAACATCCGATACACATCAGCAATCATCAGCGAACATCACCGAACAGCAGAGAAAAACATTCAAGCTCATAGCTAAGAACCCTCAAACTCTGGAAATCAAGTATTGAAAGCCAGAACCCTACAGCGAACTCAAGAACACTCGAAGAAAAGCTCAAGTCATCGCTCTCGACGCACGCCAACAGCTGTCGACCAACAATTGTTTACATTCTGTGTTCACACGATAAACACATGTTTTTACGTTCAAACACTTGTACTTTACATTTCGAAGCATTTCCTTCATTTGTATTGTAATCATCGTACGACCGACGCCAGTACCAAAGACATCGCCCCTGATTGGTGATCATAGTATAGCGACGACACCCACTGTCGTCTGTAGGTTTTTTCCTCGTTTGAGGTTTTTCCTACGCAATCAAATCCTTTGTTTCTTTATTTTATTTATCGTCGCACGTCTCGTCGAAAGATTCTTTCTTTAGTTGTTTAAGTCCACATCGACCTTAAGTTGTCCCTTTGGTGCGATTTTTGGCATTAACAGTTTGGTGCCATCCGTGGGACTACATCTACAGAAAATCCTCGACGAACGTGCATTCTACTAATAGTTTCTTGGAGTTTCTTCTATTTTCTGTTGCAGGAAAATGGCAGCCCCTGGAAATCCGCAGCAAGCCGTCGCTCAGATGTATCAGGAGCTCGAGGTTGCCAGGAATCAACTCAATGCAATGGCAGAGCAGAATCGCAGAGCAGCTGAAGAGATCGCGCGGCTAAGGAATTCTTTTGGACCCCAGAATGGCTCTAGACCATTCATCCAGAATCCAGGTACGGGACCAGGCCCGTCTGCGTAGAATCAGCATCCAGGTCCATTCATGCAGAATCAGCAGTCGGGTTCGTTCATTCCGAATCCCCAGTCTGGGCAGATTCCCTCTCATCACATCCGACCACCACCCTTGAACAATGGATCCCAACCATTGCAAGGTAGCGCCCAGCCATTTCAGAATGAATCCCAGCCGTTCCAAAGTGGTCCGCAACCTCTCCAGCAAGGATCGTAAACTCTCCAGCAAGGATCGCAATCTTTCCAGTAGAGATCGCAGCCATTTCAGCATGGACCACAATCGTTCAGAATGGACCGCAACAATTCCACTATGGGTCGCAACCATATTTTGTTCCGTTCAACGGGGATACCAATGGTTCGTCGCATGGAAATGGCACTAGTCCAGGGACCAATCCCTCGACAGGGGCAAATCCTGATCTTAACGATCCCGTCGCCGAGCGTTTGAAGATGTTAGAAGACCAAAATGAGCGCGTCCTGTCCTTGCTCGCCAAGTTGCCTGGGGCAGCCGTGCCTGTCGACATCGAGCCTCACTCGGGGTATCAGGCGTCGCCCTTCATCGACGAGATCGCCACCGTCGAGGTCCCAAAGAAGTATAACATTCCTGCCTTCACTCCCAAGTATTCGGGTGTGACTGATCCAACCGAGCATGTCGCGCAGTATAAGCAGCTCATGTGGACAATATCGATTCCACACATGTACCAGGAAGTATGCATGTGTAAGAGTTTCGGGGCGACTCTCACCGGTCCAGCTCTCCAGTGGTTGATCAATCTCAAATCCAAATCTATCGGGTCGTTCGCCGAATTGGTCAACCAATTCTCCCGGCAATTCGCCAGCAGTCGTAAGATGGAAAAGCAGACTAATGATCTGTACTATGTCGTGCAGAAGACCAATGAGTCTATTCGAAGTTATTTCAATAGATTCAATGCCGAAATGATCAGTATCCGCAATTGTGACATCAAAACTGCGATCGAAGCTTATAAGCGTGGTCTAGACGATAGTTCAGGTCTATATATCGATCTGACCAAGTATCCCCCAAGGACTTTCGAAGACGTCCGAGCTCGAACCTTAGCATATATGAGGGTCGAAGATGATGCCGCCTTTCGTCGCAAGCACACTGACGACAAGAAGTCGTTAGGCGTCAGAAGCCAGAGTTCAAGACAAATGTTGTTTCCAGAATAGAGCCAGCGCACCAAATTTCAAATGTTTGTTTCAAGACAAAAGCAGAGGCCAAGACCGCGACTAAGTTCACTCAGTACCCCAAGATATCCTCTTACAGATTCAAAGGATCTGCAAAGGACTTAGTCGGAGCTCTGAAGACCGCTCAAGCTACCATTCGATGACCAAAGAAGTCCGAACTGGACGATGCTAAGAAAGAAAAATCAAAGTGGTGCGACTTCCATGCCGATCATGGTCATGCGACAGACGACTGTATCGCATTGAAGATGGAACTAGCATATCATTTTCCGAAAGGAAATCTCAAAGATATCATCGACGATGTCGCTATTTCAGCTAATGGACATCGAACGACGACCCCCGAGCATGCGAAGGTCGTCAATTGCATCATCGGTGGTTCAGATGTGTGTGGTCTGACGTATTCAGCGGCCAAGCGTCATGCCAGTCAGGCGCCCGATGACCAGCCTATTCCTCGCTCGTCTAGACCCAAAGGAGATTTGGAGCTAGAAGCCATGAAGATTATGTTCGACCACGTCGACCTTGGCGACTCGTATCAAAAGCATCACGACGGGTTGATCATTCAAATCATGGTCGGTAACTGTCTAACGCGTCGAGTCTTGATCGACGGGGGCAGCTCAGCAAATGTTATTTTTCTCAACACCATCAAAGCCATGGGAATCGACCGCTCGGAAATCACCCGACATTCGACGACTTTGGTCGGTTTCAATGGAGAAGCGACGAGCACCTTCGGAGAGATAATCTTGCCCGTCTACGCCGGAGGAGTCAACAAGCAGACCAAGTTCAGTGTCATCGATTGTGCGTCGGCCTATAACATCATCTTAGGACGACCATGGATCCATGATATGAAAGCCGTTCCCTCGACATATCATCAAATGTTGAAATTCCCTACGCCATGGGGAATCCAGGAGATTAAGAGTGAGTCAAAAGTCGCTCGTGAGTGCAACAAATCTACCTTGAATTAAACCAAATTCAAAAGATCAGGCTCTCGACATGTTCGTTCCTCTATCCCTAAATTAATATCTTTTTCACAGAAATAAGTCTACTATGGTGCCCGGTCGCACGACAACATAGTAAATGCAGGACAATATTTCTCCGTGTCATTCTGTCATTTAAAACCTATCTTTTCCTCCCAAAACGAATAAGGTAATAAATGACAGGGGGCAAATAGAGAGACTCTGAAATGGTACGTTCTCTAACTCTTTTTCATACGATTTTCTCTCACAAAACGTTTACTGACTTAAGCATCGGAGGGTCGTTGGCTAGCCAACGACCAACCCCCGACATCGTTTTATAGCAGAATCGCATGACAGATTATCGCAGAATCGCACGACAGTAATCACTAAGTCTACTAGATGACTTTAAATTCGCAGAATCGCACGACATAAACCATCAGGATTTTCTTCCCTGACCATCCCTCCACAAGGGCATACGACGCAAATTCCTCGTACGATCTCGTCGTACAATCGCAAAGCCTAAATAATTTACATCTAAGTTTCTTAGCTTTTATACCCTGAATGGATGCTTTAATCGCGTGTTTTTATTTTTTTTACATTCTTATTATCGTATTACAATGAGTGCCTTAGTCGCATGATTTCATATGTATCTTATGTTCGACTTTATAATCAAATGTGATTCGAATAAAGCATAAGCAAAAGATATATTCATTAAGTAAACCATTATATACATACTCGATCCCTGATTGGTCGAATGGCAAAACAAACAAGTAAAGGAAAATTCTAGACGGCAGGGGGAACATCGGTCGTATCCCTGCTCGAAGTCCCGACCCGAGGACCTTCATCTGCCACTCCTCCCGCACGAATCTCCTGCAGTTCATACTGAGCATCGAAAAGCTGGATGGCTAGCTCGTCAGCACGCGCCAAGGCAAACCTCTCCCTATCTAAAGCCGCCTTCTCTCTGTCCAACGCCACAACTTCTCTTTCAAGGGCAGACGCCATCAACCCTTCAACTTTCGACATCCCAGCGTGTAATGCCAAAGACGACTGGAACGTCTGAAAAATAACACAAGAAAATATTAGATGACTAAACGAATGAGACAAGTCATGAAAGATTGACACTCACCGTGAACGCCAGAATGGCAACTTGAGATCCAATCTCTCCGGCCGGAACTCCACCAAAACGCTCCCCAAAAGACGGGAGCAAGTACTTCCCCTGATGAGGGAACGACGTCGTCCCGTCTAGGACACCATCCGCCATAAAGTCAGACGGCAATGTAAAATTGACCGTCATAACTTCGGCCGATGATCCCTCGCCCCTGTCAGCAGGCGTTGGGATCGACACTTAGGACATCGGCTTCGTCACCGTCGCCAGAAGTGCAGAACTTTCTGGTGTCGCGTCCGTTACGCCAAAACGGCTAGATGACGCCCTCGCCTCCTTAGGCAGAACAACTCCTGGCGAGTTATCAACCCTAGACGACGGTTCCCTCAGGACTGTCCTTCGGGTTCTCTTTTCGCTCGACCCAGCTGTCGAAACATTTTCACCCCGAAGGGCACGCATAACCTGCTCCCCTCTCGCCCTAGAGACCGATTTCCTCTTGGTCGGCACTGATAAGGAAATACATGAAGCGTCAGGCGGATAGAGTAAACTAAGTAAAATAAAAACTACGGTACGTTTACCAGTCGCTTCTTCCCTCTCATCCTCCTCTCCCTCTTCTTCAGAATCTCCCATCGCGTCCTCGTCCTCGGCCGTCGGTTGCCACGTGACGAAAGATCGATCATCAGTACTATAACTCAGGAATCTGTCGACCTTGGCTCGAGAACCTTCGTTCGGGTGCAAGGCGTCATACTGAATCTCTGAAGACGACAAAAAGAAATGAGTAAATAGAAAGCGGAAGAACCAATCAGTGACATATATCGAAAAAGCATACCTCCCATGTTCCAATCAGGACGAATCCATTTGCAATTGATGTCAAGCGAGTCAGTACGCACAAATACATACCTCGATTTCAACCCACGATCATTGACGCCAGTTCCCAAAACCAGGGTGCGGTCACCCTTAAACTTGGAATACGGACTGTAACGCCAATTCTTGTCTCTCTTAACATGATAAGCCACCCAGAAATCATTCACGGTCATAGGTGGATCCCACTTTGCAGATAATCGCTCGATAACCAGAAAAACCCGCCAAAGTTGGGGCATCAACTGCCGTGGTGACAGGCCAAAATATCGCATGAAATTCTTAGATAAAACCGAATATGGCCACTCAAACCCTATTTTGAAGGGATACTCGTATATCACGAAGCATCCTTCGGGACAATTCTCAGGACGTATATCCCCTGGAATGGTTAACTCTACTTCCGCAGGGATCTTCGCTAGACGCCTAAAGGCATCTAAATCCTCCTGACTCACGATAGAACCCTCTGGTTCAATCGACATTGTTTATCAAACGAAGGAAACGATCGATAAAAACCAAAGCGGAAGAGCAATGCGTTATATAAACACTCTAAACCTCGAACAATCTCAACTAGGCCGAAGATTTGCAACGATTCGAGTAAGTTCGGACGAAGAATGGAAAGGAATCAAGGCGAAATCTTATCCCAAATAAACACTTCGAAATATAGCAAGAAAAGATCCGTCGTGATCTTTATTTATACAAACAATCGCATCAAATCGAATCCCTGGATGACCGCCGCACATCCCCGTCCTTTCGCATGCCCGCCCGGATCTTCGACACCTGTCCTCGACAGCTGGTAAGCATCATCGTACGTCAGCATGACGTCACGACCTCGTTCCTCTTTTGACTTCTCGTTCAGTTAGAAGCGGACTAGTCTAGTTCCAATATGATCAAAGGTAATTTTCCCTTGCCTTATTTTCTCACGCGTCTGATTGACAAAATTTAAACTCGAATTTGCCATCCTTCTTTCAAATTTTGGGGGCAAACTATTTGGGCAAAAAATCACGTCGCCCGACCACGACCAAAACAGGTAAGACGCATGTCCTAAGCTATATCTTGTATTAAGATAAGGTCTCAACAAGAACCCAGAAAACATTCGTCGTCTCCCGAAAAAGGTAAGTCGTACGTCCCCCATGACGCTCGACCATAGCATCGCCCGTCCCGTACGACCATCGCGTAAGATCACTGCACCTTCGACCCAAGCTAACGTTAACCTTGACTGTTACGTTTGTTAAGTATTTAATGAAGGAGTCAAAGCCATTAACAGCAAGCAGCCTTAACGGACGAAGAACATTATGGATAATCACCCCGACAACCGTTTCCAGCCGTTGTAGCCGTTGATCAAAGCATTAATGGAGCTAATTAATGACGCGAAGACTATAAATACCATGCTAAGTCTTCACATCAAGGATCATCAGTTAACATCCGATACACATCAGCAATCATCAGCGAACATCACCGAACAGCAGAGAAAAACATTCAAGCTCATAGCTAAGAACCCTCAAACTCTGGAAATCAAGTATTGAAAGCCAGAACCCTACAGCGAACTCAAGAATACTCGGAGAAAAGCTCCAGTCATCGCTCTCGACGCACACCAACAACTTTCGACCAACAGTTGTTTACACTCTATATTCACACGACAAACACCTGTTTTTACGTTCAAACACTTGTACTTTACATTTTGAAGCATTTCCTTCATTTGTATTGTAATCATCGTACGACCGACGCCAGTACCAAGGACATCGCCCCTAATTGGCGATCATAGTATAGCGACGACACCCACTGTCGTCCGCAGGTTTTTTCCTCGTTTGAGGTTTTTCCTGCGTCATCAAATCCCTTGTTTCTTTATTTTATTTATCGTCGCATGTCTCGTCGAAAGATTCTTTCTTTAGTTATTTAAGTCCACATCGACCTTAAGTTGTCCCTTTGGTGCGATTTTTGGCATTAACATTAAGGAAGGAGAAGTTGTACGCTAAAAATTCTAAATGCGAATTTTGGTTGCGGGAAGTACAATTCCTCGGTCATGTGGTGACCCGGGAAGGTGTGAAAGTGGATCCCGCAAAGATTGAGGCAATGATGAATTGAGAGCCTCGAAAGAGTCCTATGGAAATTCGAAGCTTTTTAGGGCTAGCCGGGTACTACCGTAGATTCATACAAGACTTATCTAAGATAGCTTTGTCACTCACGACTTTGACTCGAAAAAATTGAAATTCGTGTGGACTAGCGCACAAGAAGAAGCATTTCGGACCTTACAACGGAAACTTTGTGAAGCTCCAATCTTGTCCTTAACCGAAGGAACCGAAGACTTCGTCATGTATAGTGATGCATCCAAGATGGGTTTGCGCTGTGTCTTGATGCAAAGGGGGAAGGTGATAGCATACGCATCGAGACAGTTGAAATAGCACAAAAACAATTACCCAACTCATGATCTTGAGTTGGCGGCGGTCGTATTTGCTTTGAAGTTGTGACGACACTACTTTTATGGAACGAAATGCACCCTCTACACCGACTATAAAAGTTTGAAGTATCTATTTGATCAAAAGGAGTTGAACGTGCGTCAACGAAGATGGCTAGAGTTGCTTAAAGACTATGACTGCAAACAACTATACCATCCGGGCAAGGCAAATGTGGTAGCAAACGCTTTGAGTCGGAAAGAGTATAGCGGGAAAGTGCAAACTTCGTTGGCAAGAATTGAGATCATCTCAAGCTTAATGGATATGATCAAGACCGCTCAATCCGAAGCACTACTTGAGGCGAACCTCAAGAATTAATCTATGGTGAAACACAACCTTTTATTGATGGAAGATGGTAGAGGATTGAAACTTTTCCAAGGACAAATTTGGGTGCCTAAAATTGGAGGGTGCCGGGAGTTACTTATGGAAGAAGCCCACAAGTCAAAGTACTCCATACATCCCGGGAGTACCAAGATGTATAGAGATTTAAAGTTGAATTATTTATGGTCGGTCATGAAACTTGACGTGGCCGGTGTTGTGGAGAAGTGCACCACATGCTCGCTAGTGAAAGCCGAACACCAACGACCCTATGGCAGTTTGCAATCGCTCGAAATACTAGAACGGAAGTGGGACCACAACACAATGGACTTTGTGACGAAACTACCAAAGACTTTGAAAGGTCACGACACCATTTGGGTAACTGTGGATCAGATGACCAAGTGCGCTCACTTTTTGGCTATGCGGGAAACGCTATCGTTGGACAAATTGGCAAGATTGTATATCAACAAAGTGGTCTCGAGGCAAGGGGTGTAATTGTCCATTGTATCCGACCGGGATAGCCATTTTACTTCTCACTTTTGGAACGCCTTCCAAAGAGAATTGGGAACGAAGGTGAATTTGAGTACGACTTACCACCCTCAAACGGACGGACAGAGCGAACGGACAATACAAACGTTAGAAGATATGTTAAGGTCGTGTGTCATCGACTTTGGAGGGAACTGGGACTCTCACCTCCCATTAGTAGAGTTTGCCTACAACAACAGTTTCCACTTGAGTCTAGGAGTGGCACCATTCAAGGTCTTGTATGGACGAATGTGTAGGACACCCGTTTGTTGGCTAGAGGCGGGTGAAAAGCAGTTTGCCAGACCAGAACTTGTTCAAGAAACGGCCGACAAGGTAAAAAGTATACGGGAGCGGTTGAAAGCCGCTCAAGACCGTCAAAAGAGTTACGCCGATAAGAAGAGGCGACCGATGGAGTTCCAAGTGGGGGATCGTGTATTTTTGAAGGTTTCTCCTTGGAAAGGAATCATTAGGCTTGGAAAGCATTGGAAGCTTAGTCCCCGTTTTCTTGGACCTTTTCCGGTTATTGAGCGAGTGGGACTCCAATCCTACAAGTTAGAGCTACCGCCAGAGATGAGCGGAATTCACCCTACATTCCATATTTGCTATTTACGGAAGTGCTTAGGGGAAGAAAAGGATGTCATTCCTCTATCAGAAATCTGCGTGGACAATAACCGGTGTATAGAAGAGCCGGAATCTATTTTGGAAAGGGAAACGAGGAAACTTCATCACAAGGTGGTAGCGATGGTAAAAGTGCAATGGAAGCACCATTGAGGAGCAAATGTCACGTGGGAATCGGAAGAGGATATGAAGAGGCGATACCCTCATCTTTTTAGTTAGCGCCAAATTTCAAGGACGAAATTTTCTCCAAGGAGGGGAGGATTGTAACACCCCAAATTTTCACGTAAGACACTCAAGGTTTCACTTCCGACTTTTTCATGCTAACTCAAATAATTGCACATGTAGGATAATTTTGTGTACACTTTCGTTTTCTTGCATGAACCTCGCTCTACTCGACCTTGTTACCGTTACGTCAACCTGTTAGCGAGAGACCTCCGTGTTGGAACCCAGATATAACAAGTAACAATAATAATAGCAATAATCTTTGTATTGATTGATAAAGAGAAGAGTTTACTTGATAAGATTGATGAACATTCTCTCTTTGAAGCTCTCTGGCTTTCTGCGTATGTATGAATATTGAAAATAGAGGCTTAACCTAAAATTACTCTAAAACATGACTTTATAACCAATACAACAATTGGTTATTTACAATTTTAGCCCTTGACACTCAACAAATACAAATAAGTCCTTGACACTATTCTTTATAAAATATTTATATAAATTAGGGGCTAATAAAGCTAACAATCTCCCCCTAATGTTTTATAAAGAAAGCATCATCTTGTAGTCTCCCTTTGCTTTCTTTAGATGCGTTGGTGTGTCAATCTTTAAGTCTTGTGAGTCCTCTTTTCCTGATCTTCCACAATGTCAGTTGCTTTAGTTCATTTTTAACTCCCCCTTGATCTTTGCCTACTCCCCCTTGAATGTTGCTTTACTTTTCAGATCCCAGTTATCTCCCATAGATTAAACTCAAACAATCAGAGAACGATTTAAAGTGCGGAAGCTTGTATAACTAGTTTGAGTAATAGTCGTTGGTAGATAAACTGATAAGATGGTTGAGAAGCAAGCATATTCGGCTCATGAGAATCTGCATTAAAGAATAAGTAACCAGGGGTAATCATCTAACATAGAAGCACAATAGCAACTATTATCACAACAATTAAAAAAATTGTGTGGCCTATGCTCAGAGTTGGCAATGATGAAGCTCTGACAGGACTTCCAGTTATCATTGAAGTAAATTAAAAAAATAAACTTCTCAAACTGTTCTTGGCAATATCACATAGATAAGCATGTGGAATCACAAAGATTTGTGATATTGTGTAGAAGAAAATAGAATATTATCTATTAAGCTCAAAAGTGTGTAAACTGTTTGGACATAACAAGTTTCCACATACTCAATGTGCATGAGTGAAGTGTGAAGGTGGGGCAACTTTCCTTCTTTTCAATAACTAACCTTCCAAAGAAAGATCAGATAACATATGTGCTGCTTCCTCGTGGAAAAGTGAAATAGTTCCTTGTGGAGAAGGAAGTGAGTAGCTGGTGGGGTTAATTCAAGAGTTGGCAGGGGCTAATTGCCTGTTTCACTGATAATCACCAAAGAGTCGTGATAAATCAGTAATGTGGCTTGCCCGGCTCAGAAAAAGATAGTGCAGAGTTGTATATTTCTTTTGACTCTGTTCTCACACCCTCTTTCTTTTTATCATGTAGCTCACATCTAACCAAACTCTCTTTTTAAATTTTACCTCTTAAGCACGATGAGAAAAACTCAGATGAGTTATCTCCCCCACTCTTTGATGTAGACCCTTCACCTCTCAACCACTCAAGGTTTACTTCTTGGGTAGGAAACACAGGTTTAAGTGATCCATAGAAGTTCTATAAAGCTCACACATTGATCCCATGAAATTGTTGTCCTAGAGGTTGGATTGTTCCACACACTGACTACTTGTAGTCTCATAAAAGCATTTAAAATCCAAATTTCTATAGCAGATAAAGCATTTTAGCATGTAGAAGTGGTTTGACCATTTGAAAGAGGTTTTATCATTCTAAAGATGGCCTTTCCCTAAAAATGATGAGTTTAAAGGTTTAGAAATTTTACCTTTACACGAACATGGTCAGATCTGATTTGTTTTCTCCCCCTCAAATTGAGCAGTAAATTTCATTTAAGCTCAATTTGAAATCAGATATCCTATAAGAATCAGAAAGTGTTGGTAATCATCTTTGATGATTCCACATTTGTTAGGAATATCCAACAACACAAATAATTCCACTTAAAAAAATACAAGGTGCGGGGGATCAGAGTTTAGAAATTACCGGCCAAAAACTCTGATTTGAACATATCTGAAGTACTGGTCCTACACTGAATTACGTAGAAGCAATGAGAACACCGTTCTTGAAAGCGGAAGGAGCATGAATTAATTTGCAATGCTTTCGGTCCAGCACCTTACAGCAGATTTTGAAGCTGATTTTGGCATATCAGCACACATAATTTGAGAAAACCCAAAGCATCAAAGTCGTGCGTCTGTGAATTATCTTTCGAATGCAACTGGAATCGAGTAATTTGGAGCACCGAGTCAAAAGTTATGCGCATGTTTCTGAAGCAGCGCAAAGCTGATAGCAAGTAAACATAAATCGGGCTCTGAGGTTGAGTCGCAGAGGTTCAGTCCACAGAGGCTCTGTCGGATCTCACAGAGGCTCTGTGGTGAACAGTACCACAGAGGTTGGTCGGCAGAGGTTTGGCGGCAGAGGTTGATCGTAGTGCCGACGGAGCTCTGATGATGATTTTAGTGAAACACAACTTTCTGTCCAGCAGATGTATACTGACTTTATCAGAGGTTCTGACCAAGAGGAACACCGATTCAGACAAATCTCAAAACACGAGAATTGTTCATCTGTGTCTTAGGAATCTAACGCATCTGGACTCATCAAATTTGGAGCTTCGAGGAGGGAGTTCTGTTGAAAATACGACAGGTGCGCAAATCTGACAGCAAGAACTAAGACGTTGGGCTACGGGCTCTGAGGTTCGGTCGCAGAGGTTCAGTCCACAGAGGCTCTGTCGGGATTCACAGAGGCTCTGTGGTGAACAGTACCACAGAGGGTGGTCGCAAAAATCTGAGCCAAAGTATGAGTTGTTGCCAGAAGTTGGTCTAAGTGGTCGAAAAAAAATGATCGTGGCTTGACAAACGCTTGACAAAGGCTCTGCAGAGGTTTGGTCGCGGATCGACAGAGGTTGTCGCTGCTCGGCAGAGGTTGGTCGCGTGCGGCAGAGGTTTGGTCGTGTGCGGCAGAGGCTTGGTCGCCGCTCAGCAGAAGCTTAACAGAAGTGTTACACTTACTTTAACACTGATTTACACCATTTTACCTCTGGATTTTGCAAGAACTCAAAAGACAAACATTTTTTATTTGTTTGTTATATATTTAGATCATCTTGAATCACCTCTTTTCGAGCTCGTACGACAAAGATATGGTTGATTTACCACAATCGCACAGATCTGTCCATCAGCTTTCCATCAGCACATTGTTGTCTAATTCAACGATGCATATGACCCTTATAAATTTCGAATCTCTGAATTCTCAAAACACAAATATTGTTTATCTGTGTCTTAGGAATCCAGGACCTTTTGAATCGCATCAATCGGTGTCTTAATCAGTGAGATATGATCAATTTACTACGGCATCGCAAATCTGCCAGCATGCTGTCATAGTACTTGATTGTTGTGCACCGAAATCAATTGTCTTTGAAGGATGAGTCTTAAACTGAGTGTTTAAGAGTCCATATTGAACTTTGAAGCCCGGGTCCTTAACAGATGTATTAAGGAGTCCATGTACCTGCAAGACAGATCAAACAATTTTTGGTACCCATTTCCAAATGGGTCCTATTTTGTTAGGATTTTCATGAAGTGCTTTGCTGATCTTGTTATGTTCAACAGAAACATTTGTCTTTCGAACATTTTGAACTAGTGAAGAGCCTTTGACTATCCAAACCATTTTTACTCTTCTAAAAACTTGACTAACTGATTGATCAGCACAAGAGTTTGCTAAGTCAAAATCGTTAACAGATACTTTGTGAGAAGTAGAATTTGTGCACTTGAGTCAATTTTTCAAGTCTTATCGGATTGAGCTGAAATTTGGTACACAGGTTCGTGACACTATTCTAAGAAACTTTAATGCTTGGTGTTTTGTCCAAAAACGAACAAAAAATGGTTTTCCGAAGCAAAACAGAGTGCATCAAAATAAAACTCCGAAAATTGATAAAAAACAATGGATTGAAGCACAAATTCGAATCTGTTTGGCTCTGATACCAATTGTTGGAACCCATATATAACAAGTAACAATAATAATAGCAATAATCTTTGTATTGATTGATAAATAGAAGAGTTTACTTGATAAGATTGATGAACATTCTCTCTTTGAAGCTCTCTTGCTTTCTGCGTATGTATGAATATTGAAAATAGAGGCTTAACCTAAAATTACTCTAAAACATGACTTTATAACCAATACAACAATTGGTTATTTACAATTTTAGCCCTTGACACTCAACAAATACAAATAAGTCCTTGACACTATTCTTTATAAAACATTTATATAAATTAGGGGCTAATAAAGCTAACACTCCGTTTTCCGACCCAAATCGACCGTTGGACAGCAGCTAGAGAGTGGCCGACGACTATGCCCGGAGACAATGCCCACGACATAGTCGCGGTGGCGATGTCGCGTTGCAGGGACCGAATTGGGCAGTAGGTGTGTCGAGGAGGGCGACTTTTCCCACGACAATGCCCTTGGCAAAGTCGCTATGCAAGGTCGCGTACGGGAGGGCTGTGTGGAGCTGCTTACATCGACGAGAAGGAGTTGAGTTGCTCAATTTTCTTTTGTTGCTACTGATCGTTGCTCTCTCTCTCTCTCTTGCGATTTTCCTTTCCTTCCAACTCATTCACCACATTTAATTATAGGGTTTCTCATTTAATGTTTGTGAGTGTTGATTGGTGATCTAGCATTAACACCTTGGTGGAACTCTCCTCTCTCCTTGGGTTCTTGATAAAAAGCTACTTGCAGAACTAGGGTATCCCTATTTAGAAATTCTCCTTTCTAACACCTAAAGTAAGTTATTTTGACTTGATTCCTACCCTTTTATGTAGGATTATCATATTAAGAGGTTGTATTTATTGAATCTAGGGTTTCTTCCTCAAGATCCAAGTAACTTCCATTTATAGGGTTTCTTTGCAAGAACCCTTAGGTGAGTGTCTAGACCTCTACATCTCATTTATATTTCATTTTTGTGCTATATAGAAATGTACAACATGATTGGGTATTGATTTAGGAAGTTAGGGGTTTCCCTAATTTCTACTTGGAGTAAACATGCATATTTGTTCATAACGATGAATAATTATGCTACTTGTATGTCACAAAAGAACATAGTCGTATATGAATCAATATATATGTATACATAATACTTGTCTCTTGCATGATTGTAGGTATATATATTTATGTTTATATATATATATATATATATATATATATATATATATATATATATCCATACATGACTTGGTTTGTGACGTACTCGTATTTAGTAGTTCAAATATAGAGGAATGGAGTTGGGATCTATATACCTTGTGTGCCTTATGGAAAAACGCGTTATGTTATCTTGTAGAATCATTCACCATGCTAATTCATGTAATTCCTCTAGTATGCATTCATGATGTGATTTGGGTTTTGAATATGTCTATTTCCTTGTGCACGAGGATTTAGACCTTTATGGAATATGTGTATGTATCGGTTAAGCCATTGGTGGCTACTAGCGAGTATGCAATAAGGGGCCATCGTCCTTGAGGTGTAACTCGTCTAGGATGGATATGCAATATGGTCCCCGTAAGTCCTTGAGGTGTAACTCGACGGGGTATGCAATAAAGACAATTTATTTATGGTTTAAGGTTGTGATGTCTATATGGCATGGGAACTAAGACCGGGACTTGAGTTGTAATCCATCAACATCAAGGTGACCCCACTCACGTGTTCTCGTCACATGGATGGTAACGGGTCTCCTAGAGAACTATCTCTTTTATTTTATGACAGGTGTGGATCACTATAACTTGTGGAAAATTGGTAATGTGGGAATTGAGTGGAGCCGATATCTTTACTTTTGGCATTGTTATAATTCTTTGATATTGCTTCGAATATTTAAATCCTACTAGACGTTTGGTCTAACATTTGAGTGTATGCTGTGGATTACAGGTTCCACCTAGCGGCGTCTAGATCGTCATGTTGCCGAGCATGCTTAGGAGCTTGGGAAGGTCGGGCTTTTTGGGAATCGAGACGAGAGACCCTTTTGGAGACTTAGTTACACCCGGATTAATCTAATTAATTATAGTCTAAATTTATAGGTTGTTGTATGTTATGTCTCAATACTCTTTTTGTACATTGCCCAAACTACCCCATTACATTAAGGGTTTTAGTTGGCTTATAATTTGTATTTTAAATTTACCCATTTTCCGGAAATTTTCCCTATATTTAATGTTTAAATTTTAGGGTGTTACAAAACTTTAGGTTTCGAGTTACTTCGGATTTCGGGTATTATTATAATGCAAAAAGTATGTTGATAATTTTGAGCTAATTTTAATTATAATTTTGAGCTAATTTCATTTCTCCCATCGGGTCTTTTTGGTTATTTTTACGGCTTATTTACATTAATAAAGGTTTAATAGTTTTGGGTATTAAGTTGGTTTGTTTTATATGAAAAAACGCAACAAAATCTAATTTAGATATATGCACATTACAGGTTCAATAAAAAGGGCGTTCGGAGTCCAACATGATCGAGAAGCAGTGAAAAAGACTCGGATTGCAGTTTATGGGCTTAAACCGAGGACTTCGATTTTTGGGTCAATTTTATAGGTTTCAGTTGGGCTTGCTATGGAACCGAATTTTGGGCTTGTGTTGGAGTAAATTATTGGGATTTACTTAAAACACTTCTTGGGCTAGCTAAACTTTGTTTTTTTGGGCTTATTGTTAAATGACACCTTGGGCCCCCATTCGCATACTTTGGGCCCAAGGTTACTGTTAATGCCAAAAATCGCACCAAAGTACAACTTAAGGTCGATGTGGACTTTAACAACTAAAGAAAGGAATCTCTCAACAAAACGTGCGACGAGGATACAAATAAAGAAGACAAAGAATTTGATGATGCAGGAAAAACCTCAAACGAGGAAAAAACCTGCGGACGACAGTGGGTGTCGTCGCTATACTATGGTCGCCAATCAGGGGCAATGTCATTGTGTCGATCGTACATTGGTTACAATACAAATGAAGGAAATGCTTTGAAATGTAAAGTACAAGTGTTTGAAATGTAAAACTAGTGTATGTTGTGTGTGAAAATAACGTGTAGACTGCTGATCGAGAGCGAATGTCGTGCGTCGAGTGCGATTCTTCGAGTGAAAGTTATCTGCTTCTGTTGTTCTTGAGTTCGTTGTAGTATTCTGGAATTCAGTCTCAGATGTCCTCGAAATGATGATTTAACTTGATTTTTATAGTCTTCGAGAGCTTTAATTACATAATTAAAGGCTTTGATGACTGTTGTAATGGTCGCTATCTTCAATGAGGGAGTAGATGCTTGTTAATGACTGCATCGGTTATAGTCGTTGCTTGTTAATGACTTTGACTCCTGCATTAAACACTTAACAAACGTAACAATTATATTATGTGTTAGTTGGTCGAAGTCGCATGGTCTTATGCGACGGTCGTGCGGAACGGGTGACACTATGGTCGAGTGTCGTGAGGAACTCTCGACTTACCTTTTATAGGGGACGACAGAGGTTTTTAGTGTCTTTGTCGGGACCTTATCTTAATACAAGATATAGCTCATAATATGCGTCTTACCTTTTCTGGTCGTGGTCGAGATCTGTAAATTTTTGCACAAACAGTTTGCCCCCAAAATTTGAAAGAAGGATGGCAAATTCGAGTTTTAAATTTTGTCAGTCGGACGCATAGAAATATGACATGTGTCGGATTTTACCTTAAATGCTTTAGAATCGGGCCGGTCCAATCCAAACTGAACGAGAAGTTAGAAAGGAAATAGGATCGTGATGTCATACTAACGCACGATGGTGCTCAACAGCTGTCGTTGCCAGGTGTCAATTTTTCCTGCTAGGAGGATGGTACAACCTGAGCTTGCTTGGGAAAACTTTGATCGTTATGTTGAAGTTTCGTTAAAGCCGAAGATGACAGTTCTGTGGGGTATATCTTCAAAGGCGTGGATTGCGATTGACACGATGTGATTTGTGCGCATCTGGCGACGATGTCGTTCATGATTCCTGCGCATCTGGCGACGATGTCGTTTGTGATTCCTGCGCATCTGGCGACGATGTTACCTACAACAATGTCAATCCCTTTGTCGGCCGAGAAGGGCCAGGGTGTAAAGATGGTTGAGGATGAGAGGAAAGTCATATCTGTCAACTTTATGTTGCCGTTGGACTTTCTAGATGGCGATGTCCTAGACGGGACGATGTCGTTTCCGTATCTGGGGAAATATCAGCTCTTATCTTTCAAGGAGCGTTTTCGAGGGCTGACGATTCGTCGAGAGTTGTCATGCCTAAGGAGGCAAGGGCGTCATCCAGCCGTCCAGGTGTGATGGACGCGACACCGGCAAGTTCGGCGCCTCTGGCGATAGTGATGAAACCGGTGTCCATAGTGTTAACCCCAATGTCTGCCGACAGGGGAAAGGGGTCGTCGGCCGAAGTCACGACGGTTAACTTTACGTTGTCATCTGACTTTATGGCGGATGGTGTCCTAGACGGGACGACGTTGCTTCCTCACTTAGGGAAATATTTGCTTCCATCTTTCAGGGAGCGTTTTAGCGGAGTTCCGGCCGGAGAGATGCGATCTCAGGTTGCCAGTCTGGCGTTTTCAGTGAGTGTCAATCTTTCATGACTTGTTTATTTTGCAACTTTTTTCAGACGTTTTCTAACACTCTTCTCGCATCTTGCAGACATTCCAATCTTCTTTGGCGTTGTTCGCTGAGATGTCGAGAGTCGAAGGTCTGGTAGCGTATGCTCTTAAAAGAGAGGATGCAACGTTAGAAAGGGAGAAGGTGGCTCTGGACAGGGAGAAGTCGGCCTTGGCGCGTGCCGACGAGTTGGCCATCCAGCTTTACGATGCTTTGCACGAGCTAGAAGTCATCAGAGGCGTGAAGGGGGTGGACGATTCTCCCAAGCCTTAGGAAACTTTTAATTATTTCCTTACTTTTGTTGACTGATGGTGGTCAGCTTTTTTGGATGTAACAGGCTGGACCTTATGAATGGAAGTTTACGTGTTTTCGATGTCTTATATATTTGTTCAACAAATACTATATCAATTATGAAGATGATTATGGAATATATGGGAAATCATGCGACTAAGGCACCCACTGTAATATGATGACAAATATAAGAACATAATGTAGGAACGTGCGACTAAGGCATTCATTCAAAGCGCGGAGTTTTTCTAAGTTTAAGAAACTTTAGATCACGAGGTCGTTCGACCTAGATAATCATCTCGTCGTATGACGAGACTTGATTCGTATGTCCTTGTGATGAAATAGTCAAGTCACATGATTGATTGTTTATGTCGGGCGACTTTGCGAGGTTTATCGTGCGTCTCTGCGTTAAAACAATGTCAGGGTTTGGTCGTTGGCTAACCAACGACCCTCCGATGCTTAAGTCAGTAATCGTTGTGGTAAATAATCATATGTAAAAAATGGAGAAGGGTTCAAGGGACGTACCTTCTTGTCGGGTGTTCTGGAACACTTATCGAAATCTTGAATTTTTGATTTTTTGATTTTCAAGATTTTTATGTTGGGCTCTGGATATATCATACCATCTTGCCCCTTGTGGTGACTATGAGACGATGTGCTGAGTCTAGGACACGTCGTCGCAAGTCGACACAATATACGTATTGATCTCGTCGTGCGACCGGGAGAACCTGTTTTTTGAGAATAGGGAAACAAACCTGTCGAGACTTTATGATCGTGGTTACCTTGGGCTGTAGTGATCTTCTCGATTCACGATTGCTTGACGACCTACCTTCGCGACTTCAGGGTGGCCTTATAGCAATCACGAGCGACTTTTTGCTCACTTTTGATCTCCTGGATTCCCCACGGCGTAGGGAACTTCGAGGTTTGATGATATGTCTAAGGAACAACTTTCATCTCATGAATCCATGGTCGACCCAAGATGATGTTATAGGCCGACGCACAGTCGATGACACTGAACTTGGTCTGCTTATTGATTCCTCCGGCATAGACAGGCAAGACTATCTCTCCAAAGGTGCTTGTCGATTCCCCATTGAAACCAACCAAAGTTGTCGAATGTCGAGAAACTTCCGAACAATCGATTCCCATGGCTTTGATGGTATCAAGGAAAATGACGTTAGCTGAACTGCCCCCATCGACTAAGACTCGTCGGGTTAAACAGTTGCCAAATGTGAGTTGAATGATCAACCCGTCGTGATGTTCTTGATATGAATCACCGAGGTCGATGACGGGTGTCGAGACCGTCAGGTAATAAGTTCCTAATACCTCAAATTACAACATAGATTGTAATAGCGATAAGTAGGGTCGAATCCACAGGGATTGGTGGGACAATTATTTTACTTCAACACTTTAAGTACAAAAGGGGGGGTTTTGGATTTGATTTACTAAACTAAAAAAGCGATTAAAATAAATTATAGACAAGGAATTAAAATCCAACATTAGTTTGACTTCGATTTTGATGATGACACCTATCATTGATTCCAAAAGCGTAAACATAAGGAACGAACCTAAGAAGGCTATAGTCATTAACAAGCTGTAACGACCTGGTTTTTCTCTTAATTGACATTAACTAAAATAAGCTCTTTAGTTAAATATTAACTACAATTGGATTATTGAATAAGCTCTCAAACCTCCTAACTGTAATTAGCTTTATGAATTAAGAAAAACACCAACTCAAAGCCATAAGCACGCAAGCACGGCTTATATTACTTTGATTGCAAGATTTCAAGATTTCGATTCGAAAACCTTACTGAGACCAAATGAAATCTATTGTCACTTTGTCAACCCATAAAACGATTACGTATTTTATGTTTTGACTAACAATCTTTTATAAGAGATTCAAATAACTGATCAGACTAATTGAAAACCCAAACGAAATTAATGATTAAAACAGAAATCATTACAAATAGATTTGTACCAAATGGTTACAATAGAACCTCAAAGTGTTGCCATCAAAATCTTAATCAAACTAATGTGGAAATGATAAATTACAACTACAAAATAAATTACCAAATGAGAAGTTGCTTCCTCAAACCAAGTGTAGGCTATTTCATGTATGGATGGTATGGTGGTGGATGGTATCCTATGGTATGGAATATCTTGAGAACCACCATGGAGCCTCATTATATAAGGCAATTGGACCTGGTATAGATCTCGATCAGCTCCAAAAAAAACCAGATCCAAACATGTGCGAAAAGGGGATCACATGGTCCAACATATTGCAATGATTACAAACACATGCACAAAAGCTGAGAATCTTCCAGCTCACTGCTGTCGACTTCGAGGACCGATTCGATCCAGAATGAATCCGAATTTGTAGAAATGCAAAACATGAAGATTATTCATCTGTGTTTTGGATTTCCGGAACATCTTGAATCGCTTCAAACGGAGGTCGGACGAGTAAGTTATGGTCAAAACGACACAGCTGCACAAATCTGTCAAAAACACAAGAATGTGCAATGTGCAGGCATTCCGCGCCGATGGATTGGCGCCGCAATTGGCGCCGAGTTCTGTTTGTTTTGGCGCTGCAAACTCCTCACATGGAAAACACCTGGAACACATTAAAACCAACTTAAATCAATTACAAACAATAAAATACTAAACTAAACAAATCGGGTATTTTAAGCATCTAATAAATAGTAAGATTAGGGAAATTTGATATAAAAATGTATATAAAATATGCACTTATCAGTCGACTTGGTCGAATACGATTTTCAAAGCATCCAACTCCAAGTATTCTTTTGGCCTTGATGATCGCGGAATAGGTCGATCGTCAGGCGCTTGACTGGCGTGACGCTTGGCAGCGGAATACGTCAGACCACACACATCGGACCCACCAGTAATGCAATTGACAACCTTTGAATGCTCTGGGCTTGGCGGTCGACGGTCGACGTCGTCGATGACATCTTTCAAGTTGCCCTTAGGGACGTGATACGCGAGCTCCTTTTTGAGGGATATGCAATCGTCTGTCGCATGACCATGATCGATGTGAAAGTCGCACCACTTCGATTTATCCTTCTTAGCATCGTCCTGATCGGACTTCTTCGGCCATCGAATGGTCGCTTGAGAGGTCTTCAGAGCTTCGACCAAGTCCTTAGCGGATCCATTGAATCCATAGGAGGATATCATGGGATATTGAGGGAATTTGGTCGCGGTTTTAGCTTCTGCTTTCGTCTTGAATCGGACGTTCGAAATTTGTCGCACGTGCTCGACTCTGGATATTGCATTCGTCTTGAACTCGGGCTTCTTCACACCTAACGACCTCTTGTCGTCGGTATGCTTGCGACGAAAAGCAGCATCGTCCTCGACCCTCATATACGCCAGGGTTCGTGCTCGGACGTCTTCGAAATTCTCTAGGGGATACTTAGTCAGGTCAGTATATAAACCTGAGCTATCATCCAGACCACGCTTATATGCTTCGATCGCGGTTTTGATGACACAATTACGAATGCTAATCATCTCGGCGTTGAATCTATTGAAGTAGCTTCGAATAGACTCGTTAGTCTTCTGCACGACATAATACAGGTCACTGGTCTGCTTCTCCATCTTGCGACTGCTGGCGAACTGCTGAGAGAATTGGTTGACCAACTCTGCGAATGACCCGATGGACTTGGGTTTGAGATTGATCAACCATTGGAGGGCAGGACCAGTGAGCGTCGCACCGAAACTTTTGCACATGCAGACTTCTTGATACATGTGTGGGATTGACACCGTCCACATGAGTTGCTTGTACTGTGCGACGTGCTCCATTGGATCGGTCACACCGGAGTATTTTGGCGTGAAGGCGGGGATGTTGTACTTATTTGGGACTTCGAAGGTCGCAATCTTATCAACGAAGGTCGACGCCTGATATCCTGATCATGGCTCGATATCGATAGGTACGGCTGCCCCGTGTAGCTTGGCGAGCAAGGATAGGACGTGCTCGTTCTGATCTTCTAGCATTTTCAATCGCTGGGCGACAGGATCATTGTGGTCGGGACTTGCGTCCATTTGCGGATTAACCCCATGAGTGCTGTCATTGCCATACGATGAACCATTGGCGTCTCCATTGAGCGGAATAAAGTATGGATGCGACCCCAGATGGAAAGGCTGCCCTCCTTGCTGAAAAGGCTGCGATCCACCCTGGAACGGCTGAAACCCATTCTGAAACGGATAGGGTCCACCTTGGAACGGCTGGGACCCACCTTGCAATGGCTGAGATCCATTATTCAAAGGCGGGGGTCGCAAGTGCTAAGGGGGAATTGGCCCAGGCTGCGGGTTTGGGATGAACGGACCCGGCTACTGGTTCTGCATGAATGGACCTGGATGCTGATTCTGTGCGAAGGGACCTGGTCCTGGAACAGGATTCTGAATGAATGGTCTAGGATCATTCTGGCTAGACACCCCTTGGCCTGGATTTTGCACGAATGGTCTGGAGCCGCTTTGAGGTCCGAAAGGATTCCTCAATCGTGCGATTTCCTCAGCTGCTCTTCGATTCTGTTCTGCCATGGCATTGATTTGATTCCGAGCAACTTCGAGATCCCGATACATTTGAGCCATAACATGCTCTTGATTTCCAGGGACTGCCATTTTCCTGAAATAGAAGAAACTCCAAGAAACTGTTAGTAAAGTGCACGTTCGTCGAGGATTTTCTCTAGATGAGGCCCACGGATGGCGCCAAACTGTTAATGCCAAAAATCGCACCAAAGTACAACTTAAGGTCGATGTGGACTTTAACAACTAAAGAAATGAATCTCTCAACGAAACGTGCGACAAGGATAAAAATAAAGAAGACAAAGAATTTGAGGACGCAGGAAAAAACTCAAACGAGGAAAAAACCTGCGGACGACAGTGGGTGTCGTCGCTATACTATGGTCGCCAATCAGGGGTGATGTCCTTGTGTCGATCATACAGTGGTTACAATACAAATGAAGGAAATGCTTCGAAATGTAAAGTACAAGTGTTTGAAATGTAAAACTAGTGTATGTCGTGTGTGAAAATAACGTGTAGACTGCTGATCGAGAGCGAATGTCGTGCGTCGAGTGCGATTCTTCGAGTGAAAGTTCTCTACTTCTGTTGTTCTTGAGTTCGCTGTAGGATTCTGGAATTCAGTCTAAGATGTCCTCGAAATGATGATTTAACTTGATTTTTATAGTCTTCGGGAGCTTTAATTACATCATTAAAGGCTTTGATGACTGTCGTAACGGTCGCTATCTTCAATGAGGGAGTAGATGCTTGTTAATGACTGCGTCGGTTATAGCCGTTGCTTGTTAATGACTTTGACTCCTGCATTAAACACTTAACAAACGTAACAATTATTTATGTGTTAGTTGGTCGAGGTCGCATGGTCTTATGCGACGGTCGTGCGGAACGGGTGACACTATGGTCGAGTGTCGCGAGGAACTCTCGACTTACCTTTTATAGGGGACGACAGAGGTTTTTAGTGTCTTTGTCGGGACCTTATCTTAATACAAGATATAGCTCATAATATGCGTCTTACCTTTTCTGGTCGTGGTCGAGACCTGTGAATTTTTGCCCAAACAGTTACAACTAGCTATATATACATGGATGTAGTTAGTGATTAAGGAGCATCACAATTTAGTAAGAAGAAGAAGATAGTTCCATTCAGTTCTATGGTTTTGTTCCATTAATACTCCTTTGTGGTATTTAAAGGTATCAATCTCGTGAGCTTTAGATCTCATGGGTTGAGCCTTCTTTTGGTTCGGTTAATATAGTGTGATATTTTTGCTCTAAATTCGAAGTTTCCTGTGATAATTGCGTCTTCTGATTATTGGTTGTGTGCAAGTTCTCGTGGAAATTCTCATCTCCTATGGTTTTGCTATACTCATTTTCTCACGATTTTAAGCTCCCGATTCCTTTCTTTATCTCGTGTCCATCACAAATCGGAAGTCCAAACTAATCATTTCGAGTTCCCAATCTTCACTGGTTCAAGGTTTGTTGTGGTTGATGAAATCATTCGAATTTCCAAGTTACTAAAATCTATTTTCTTGTTACGTAGTTCCGTTTTACATTCGTGTCGTTAAATCTTAAATCGTTAAACGAATCGTGCAAACTCCAAGCAATCCATGTTTTATTCCACATTTGAAACAAGACTTTCCACACAAGTTTCCAATTCCGTCGCTTAATTTTAGTTTTATAATTCATGCTTTATTTCACTGTTTTTTACTTAACGCGATTTAATTTATGCATTTTGTTTATTTCCGTTTAATTATTGTTGTTTATTTCGAGCAATTTAATATTCACGTTTCTTTCAAGAGTTGGTTACTTGCGCAACAAGTTACAGTTTTTCAAGTGAATGAATGTTGTCTCATCTTTTTACCCATTTATTTATTTCGTCCCAATGAATCTTTATACCCTGTGCTTCTCTTTATAATCGATTTTTTAGTAGTTGTTAATCAAAACCCCCATCAAGAGATTTTATTCGAACTCGCCATCCGAGACTCCCTATTCAGGCTCGACTTTAAGAAGAACCTTTCCAAGCTTCCCTGTGAGAACGATATTCGGTACTTTGTACCATTATTACTTGTTACAAAACGGTAGTAGACCAAGATGTATACTTGCATCAGGATATATTTCCATACATTTTAAAGGTGTACTCACAAGCCTAACAAGTTTTTGGCGCCGTTGCCACGGAAGCACGCTAGAAGTTTTTCTTTTTATAAGTAAAAGTTTATAAAAGCAAGTTTTTCTACCACCTTTTTGAAAAAGAAAGAAAAAATAGTGTATGCCAAAGATTGTCTCACGGTGAATTTTTTCAACCTGATCCCGACATTAAAAGAATATTTAGACTACGAAAGAGAATCCAAAGAACTAATTTAATTTTAAATTCTTCCTAGATGTCTGAACGTGAATCTATGACGGATGAGGAGGAAGGTCCCGAGGTAAATCTGATTGAGCATCCAAATAATCAAGAAAATCCAAATGATCCGCCAGTAATAAATATTGACGATGAGGAACAAAACATTTTTCAGCTAGCAAATTCCAAAGATGGTGGTATTATGTCTTATGTTGTTCCTGTTTTAAACCCATTTACATTCAGGAATTCTTAAAACAATATTACAAACTCACCATTTTGAACTTAAATAGATAATGTTTCATATGTTGCAAACTAACGGCCAGTACGCTAGTTTGGCTTCAGAAGATCCACATTCTCATTTAAGGTCTTTCATGGAAATTACATATTCTTTTAAACTTCCTAGTGTGCAAGACGATGCTCTATAGTTAAAACTTTTTCCATACTCACATAAGAGATAGAGCAAAGTCCTGGTACAACTCGTTGAACCACGAAACCACTCATGCTCCTCCACGAGAAGCACTCTCTGCTATGATTCTATTAAGACTAACATTATCATCTCTTAATCCCAACTTTCAGATTTACGTAAGTGATCAATGAACCTCTATTATAAGGTTCTGGCGTCAGGAACTGATTCTATAATAACATGGACCCAAATGGCAGAAAAGTTTTTAGAAAAATATTTTCCATCCACGAGGAATGCTAAGTCCAGAAATGAAATATGCACTTTTAGATAAATAGACGATGAAGAAGTTCCTGATGCATGGGATAGGTACAAAGAGCTGTTGAGAAAATGCCCTCATCATGGCATTCTGTACTGCATACAACTAGATACCTTTTATAGTGGTTTAAACATCGCTGCTAAACAAATGCTCGATGCTACTGGAAAAGGAGCTTTCATAACTTGTACCTACAATGAAGAATATGAGATCCTTGAAATAATTTCCAATAATAATGGTCAATGGGCTGATCCACGTGCATTACAACCTAGAAAGACATCAGGGTTACAAGACGTAGATGCATATGCAGTATTATTTTCACAACTGACTTACATGGAATCTTTAATAAAAAGTCTTAATGTTGTGCAAGTTAATACTAGTGCACCTACTCCTACTGTGCAATCTATACAGTTAACATTTTGTGGAGAAGGTCATAACTTTGAACATTGTCCTAGAAACCCTTAGCGTAGCAACTATGTTTGAAGTAATAACAAGGGTGGACCCTTTTCTCAGACTTACAATCCTGAGTGGATGAATCATCAAAAAATTTTGTTTGGCACTGTCCTGCTCAAAATCCACCACCACCAAAATTGCAAAGACAAGGAAAATTTCACTAATAGTTTCATCACAGATCTCAAAACAACCAACATGCAAAATTTTAAAATAATCAACCTTCATTTCAACATAAGTCAAACCAACATGCCACATCATTCCCCTTCTTTGGAAGTAATGATGAAGGGGTTCATAACCCAAACTCATGCATCAATTAAAAATATGGAGACTCAAATGAGTTAAATGGCTTAAGAAATGAGAAAACGCCCTTCTGGTTCTCTCCTAGTGATACAAAGATACCTCAAAGGACCGGAAAAGAGCATGTGAAGGTTGTGACTTTGAGAAGTGGGAAGGACTTACCAGAAAACATTCAAAAAGATTTAAAAAAGTCAGAAAAGCAGAGCCTAAAAAGAAAAACACAGTTTCAGGCTCTGCTCAGTCCAGTGGAATCATTGGGCCAGAAAACACTGTTGGGCCAAATAACACCACCACCTTCCCACAAAAAAACAAACATCCCACTGTTAATCCCAGAAGAACACAAGAAAGATAAAAAGACCAATGATAAAAATGCTTTGGATGATGTGTCACAAGCTGGTGACAGTCCCAAAGTTCCCGATGACACTAAGATAGACAAAGTCTCACCGCCAGTTCCACCAACTACTCTTCAAAAGACTACATCTCATACTCCAGTTCCCCTCTATATTCCTTATCCCCAAAGATCGAGGAATCTAATGGATGAACTGCAATTCAAAAAGTTTTTGGATGTTTTAAAATAGTTGCATGTCAATATACCTTTGGTGAAAGCCATTGAACAAATGTCAAGTTATGCAAAGTTTTTGAAGGACATTTTAAGCAAAAAGGAAAAAAGTTGAATGAGTATGAGACTGTAGCTCTGACTGAAGAGTGTAGTGCTATGTTGTCTAACAAAATCCCTCCAAAGATGAAAGATACAGGGAGTTTTATCATCCCATGTTCCGTAGGAGGAAAAGAAGTAGGACAAGCCCTATGTGACTTAGGTGCTAGTATAAACCTTATGCCCTTATATGTTTTCAACAATTTAGGCATAGATGAAGCTAGACCCACCACTGTTTCTCTCCTATTAGCAGACAAGTCCATAGCTTGGCCTAAAGGAAATATTGAGGATGTCCTAGTACAAGTTGAAGGATTAGAAGACATACAAGTTACCTCTACTGTTGAAATTCTAGAAAGTGAGGATAGGAAAACAGTTGCTCCTTCCTTAGAATGTGCTCCAGATTTAGCGTTGAAACAACTTTCCTCACATCTGAAATATGCCGTTTTAGGAGATCTAGGGAAGTTACCAGTCATTATTTCATCATCCTTAGAATCTGATCAAGAGAAATTTTTGGTTAACATGTTGAAACTACACACCAAGGCCATAGGATGGACCATTGCCGATTTAAAGGGCATAAGCCCTACCATGTGTCTGCACGTGATCATTTTAGAAAATAAAGATTTCACCTCAGTTGAGCCTCAAAGAAGACTCAATCCAATGATGAAAGAGTTTGTAAAAAAGGAAATCTTGAAATGGCTATATGTTGGCATAATCTATCTTATTACCAGTAGTATATTTTGTTAGTCCAGTGCAATGTGTACCCAAAAAGGGTGGAGTTACTGTGGTAACTAATGAGAAAAATGAGCTTATACCTACTAGAATAGTGTCAGGTTGGAGGATATGTATGGACTACAGGAAACTTAACCAAGCTACCCAAGAAGACAATTTTTCATTACCCTTCATTGACCTGATGCTAGACAGAATGGCAGGAAAAAGTTTTATTGGTTCTTGGATGGCTACTCTAGTTACAACCAAATTGCCATTGCCCCTGAAGATCAAGAGAAAACCAAATTTACTTGTCCTTAAGGGACTTTTGCCTTTAGAAGAATGTCTTTTGGACTTTGTAACGCCCTGCTACTTTCCAAAGATGTATGATGTTTATTTTTTCAAACATGCTTGAACAATCCATGGAAATCTTCATGGATGATTGTTCTGTTTATGGCACGTCATGTGATTTGTGTTTACAAAACCTTGAAAAAGTCTTAAAAGATGTGAAGAAACGTATTTGGTTTTGAACTAGGAAAAATGCGAATTTATGGTTAAAGAGGGATTGTGTCAGGGCACCTCATTTCTAAAAGAGGCATTGTGGTTGACAAGGGAAAGTTGGAAGTAATTGTAAAATTACCTAAACCAACTACAGTAAAAGGGATCAGAAGTTTTTTAGGACATGCAGGTTTTTACAGGAGGTTTATAAAATATTTATCCAAAATATCAAAACCTCTTTGTTCACTACTACAACACCATGCCTTTAATTTTGATGAAGACTGTAAAAAGCTTTTAAGATTTTGAAAGAAGCATTGGTCACTGCATCGGTAATAGTGACACCTGATTGGTCCCAATCTTTTGAAATAATGAGTGATGCTAGTGACTGGGCTGTAGGAGCTGTTTTAGGTCATAGAAAGAATAAACTATTCCACTCTATTTACTATGCTAGTAAACTCTCAATGAAGCCCAAATCAACTACACCACCACTAAAAAAGAATTATTAGTTCTGGTTTTTGCTTTTGAAAAACTCAGATCATACTTGATGGGTACCAAAGGGATTGTGCATACAGATCATGCTGCATCAAGTACCTCATTTCTAAAAATGATGCAAAACCTAGGCTAATATGGTGGGTCTTGTTGTTACAAGAATTTGCTTTGGAAATCATTGACAGAAAGGGTGTGGATAATCAAGTGGCTGACCACCTGTCTTAGAAAAGCAAGAAAATACTGTACACAACAGTGACATCCATGAAGCTTTCCAATAAGCATCAAAGAAAAAAGCTCATTTTTTATTCCAAAAGGTTTATGTGGGATGATCATTTTCTATTTAAAGTTTGTGCAGATCAGGTGATAAGGTGCATCCCAAAGGAAGAAGTGGCATCTGTTTTTCATCAATGTCATATAGGTCCACGTGGAGGACATTTTGGTGGAAATAAGACAGTAACAAAGATTTTATAATTAGGGTTGTACTGGCCTACTTTGAACACTGATGCTCATAACTTTGCAAAAAGTTGTAAAGAGTGTCAGATGAGTGGAAATATCTCTTAGAGGAATGAAATGCCCCTAAATGGAATTCTAGAAGTAGAATTGTTTGATGTTTGGGGCATTGACTTTATGGGATCTTTTTCACTCTCCAACAATTGTACCTACATATTGGTTGCTGTAGATTATGTGTCTAAATGGGTGGAATCCATGGCTTGCCACTCTAATGATGCAAGGACAGTTGTAATTTTTTTTACAAAAACACATCTTCACTAGATTTGGCACACCTCGTGCCTTAGTTAGTGATGAAGGCACTCATTTCATAACAACTTATTAAAAATTTAGAAGAGGTTTTGGTGTAACAACCCAAACTCAAAACATGCAATACCAAAATTTAAATCCCAAAACGGGTCCCAATACATAACAATTCGACCAGAGTTTACAAAACTTGCAGCGGAAACAAACTTCCACAATCGAGAAACTAACTAACCTAACATACTAAGTTAAAGAGAGCTACAGTGCTCTAAATTCGATTCCTTCATTTCTACCTTCGAACTTTCTCTTTGCCCTTGGAAGAAGCTCCACTACCACTCTTTCCTAAAAATGGTCTAAGTTTTTGAAAAGCGAGGGTTAGACCATGAGGTGTAGTGAATTCCCTCCCAAAACAGTTTATACAGTTCAATGCATAAAAACAGTAACTTTCCGCTCAAAAGGCCCAACAAATAATCCATCAACATACAAGGGTATTTGCATAATGTTCATAGACCACCACCACATCCGATATAACCGCGAGCAGGGCCCAAGCAAACTACCCTTTTGCCTTCGGGGCCCAAGCAGTCTCCCCATCCCCATGCGTGCCCAAGCTCACTAGGTCAATAATTCAACTCCCAAGGGTTGTTAAAATCCCAAGGTACACTAATCCCACTGTGCAACCCGACTCCACAAAAGCATACCAAGCAAGGCTAGAAAACATATAGCAATGCATGTATCTTTGTAAAAGCAGTTTATAGCATGTGTGCATAACGTTCTCAAAACATATAATTAATGCGAGGAATTTATAATGAGTTTATAAATAAAATAATGCTCGCATATCATACCATATTCAACAATGAAAAGGTTTAACAAACAATAACGTTTAACAAGTCATCTCATTTAGAAAAGGGTGCAAGGGAACTCACCTGAAAGCAATGAATACTCCTAACGCCGAGCCTTACTTTCCATCCGACCGAAAACATACGAACAACCAAACAGTAAATGAGATTCCATCTTAGGAGTCCAGAATCCGGACACAACAATTCCACCCGGGTTCTCTCCTAATCCGGACCCCTTATCCAGATTCTCCAGAAATCCGGACGCCCCAAACTATCCGGAAACTTTAACCGGATTCCACACGGTGTCTGGATATATACATAGATCTTATCGGATTCCCATATAAATCCGGACGGCACACCCGAATCTCTTCTAAAATCCGGACAACCACTTACCCGGATTCTACCCACTTTCCGGATGAGTACTACCGGATTTTGTCATTTTCCGGATCCATTAGTTACCGGACTTCCTACGTATCCGGACAAACCATCTTAATTCCCTTAAGAATTCGGATAACACGCATCTATCATAAATCACGACTTTTCTGGACAATCGTCACCGAATTCCACCCAGTATTCGGATAACACCAATTCGGACAGGGCAATTTCCGGATGTACGAATAGTGCATCTGATTTTCTTCCTTTTTGATTACAAAGGGAGGGATTTCACCCTAAACCATTACAATACTTAGAGAGAGTATTATCTCATATTAACTATTTCACATCGATTTTTGCACATTAGCAGCCCAATTTGATGCAAATAAGCCCATTATTCTCAAAGCTTCCAAAATATGAGAACACAGGCTGTTTATAAATCCTTAATCTCAACCCAAAACAACCATTCGATTCAGGAAATCGATAAGGATATTAGTATATTACCTTGATGTTGATTATTTCTCCAAGCAATCCTCTCACACGGTCACTTGAAACTTTCCAATTTCTCTTCTCTTCTTATGCTCCAGATTTGCAGCCGCCAATTTCCAAAATGAAATGAAATTAGGGATTTCCTCCCTTTTTTATACCTGTATAAAATTACAACTTGGTCCCCCATATTTCTATTGTCCTTTACTTTGGCCACACTTTATACAAATTGATACACTTAGGGCGCGGTTATTACAACACTCCCCCTTGAAAGAACTCCGTCCCCGGAATTCCTTGGTCAAATAACTACGGCTACTTGGACCTCATCCCAGATTCCACTTCCCAAGTCGCTTCCTGCCCATGTGAAATTGCCCTTGAACCTTTACGAGACTAATCTCCTTGTTCCTCAACTTCCTGATCTTATGATATATGATCACTTCAGGTTCCTCCATGAGTTCAATTCCTCGTTCACTTGCACTTCATTTGCAGGTATTTCCAGCTTCCAAAAAACTCTCCCAAAATAGAGGCGTGAAACACAATAAGAATTTCCACGTATCCATCAAGCACATCCAGATCATACACCAACTCTCTAATATCTTTCACTGACTACAACTGACCCACAAAATGTAGCTCAACGCTTCCCACTCAAAATGTACCACCCCAATCCATGAGGTGTCTTTAACATCAAGCCGATCCCCGACTTTATGTTTCAAAGCCTCACGCTTACCGATTTTTTTTCCAATTTCGGTTCCAATTTATTCTGCAACCACTACACCATATGATAATCCCAAAAATCTAGCAATGTAAATCTAAAGATGTAGAGAGAGAAACTAAAGAGAATTTGTCATTCATTGATATGCAAAAGTGTACAAATGACATTAGCATTCAAAGTGTTACTAAAATTACAAAGGGATCTTCTTTATACAGTAGGGCCATGACAAGTCCATGACTCTACTCAGAAGATACAATATAAGATTGAAACTGTCTTGATAGATACTAAAATGCACTAACTACCTCCCCCTTAGCTATTAAGGCAGGAAGGGTCTTCTTCTTCTCCGGACCCAAGATAAGTTTCGATTCTTCTCATGGCCATTCAGAAATTAAGTCTTTCATCAATCTCGTTCATAGCATTGACCACAAGAATTCTAGCTGTTGAAGACATCCATGTATTCTTACTTTCAGCATCATGTCTCTTTAGCCTTTGTTCAAGCTGTAGTCTAACAACCTTTAGAGTACCATCTGAATACTTTGCCAATTCATTGATCCAAATGAAAAACTTTTCTCCTCTATCGTTTCTGAATACAATACCAAATTCAGGATCATCAATTACAGCATATAGAGGCATTCTCATCAATCCAGGCATCTCTTGATTCGGCCTTGTCAGATTAACCATCGGTTGCTCACTCTCCACGACCATCTGAAAATCATGACATTGCGTATACAAGATGTGCCTTCTCAAAAACCTTTTGATAGCATTCAATGCAAGAATCACATTATATTTCCTAATCTGAAGATCTCTGAAATAGTGATACATCGTTTCAAAATCTTCAATCGTTAGATGACAGAAATCTGCTTCCGTGAACGTGTAATCTCTACAATCTTGCCTTTGAACCACAAATTCTGGATACCACATCTTGTAGAATACCTCGTTGTCACCTCCTTAATCGTCACGATCAGCTTCTTACTTTTCACAAATCTGTCCTTTTGGCACTTTCCCCTCAGAAAATAGATGTACTCGAACTTATATTCATCTGACTGATCTAAAATTCCCAACGCGTAGGGATTCAATCTCCTGATTCTGTGAACAAACAGTCTTCTTTTAGTATCTTCCAAGAAGGGTGTTCTAATATATAACGTTCGTTGTCGCTGTTCAAGTTCGGATAATATTTTGCTTCGGGAAGTAGACGGACCAGATTAATCAGATACTCAAGGATTAGAAGGACCGGCTTCGTTGTGTGAAGGAATGACAGGTGGTACAGAAGATGCAGTGAATGGTGGTTCTGATTCTTCAGGTTTTGGTTCTTTAAGGAATGGATCATGGAAAGGTGGAGATTCATGATGAACGGGAATGGTTTTAGGAACTTGTTGAGTTACATGTTGAGTAGGGATGGTTTCAGGAATTGGTTCAGAAGATGGTATGGTGGTTTGTGTTGAACTAGGTTGGCTAAGGTTAAAGGTTAATGGTGTAGTTTCAGTTTGGAATGTCATCAAAGTACTAGAAATTGGTTCGGGTGAATGTATGGGGCTTACGGATATTTCTTCAGGTGTCATTGGCCCATAAATCTCGGTAAGGAAATCAACTTCTTCTTGACTGAACCCAACATCTTGTTCAGCTGACTCATATGTAATCATTAACAGCATTTCAGTTTCCTCTATTACTTTCCAATACTTTGCATATTCACTTTTCGTTTCATCAGCCTCATCATCATAGCTAACATCAATAACATCAACAACTTCCACAAAGCTGTCTACTGCCTCCCTTATTTCCTCCTCATTCACCTTAGGCTTTTCACCCATCGGTTCTACATTCAGATCCAAATACAGAACGATCTGCTTTACGCTTTCTTCACCCATCGCTCTAGATTCAAATAACTGAATAACTTCATCAGTGGTTAAAGTCTTTCCCATACTAGGAGTTTCTGAATCATACTTCTCCTTCTTATTTCTCTCCCCCTCATGATCATGATCATCGGGATCCTGATCATGCTTTCGTTTCGTACCTTGGGCTTGAGACTTACAACTTTGATTCAGAATCGCCACTTGCTTTGCTAGCTCATCCATAGACTTCTTCATATCAAATAGAGACTGTACAACCTCTGACTTGAAGGCATTGAACTCCGTAGGTGTAACAGTCGGTGTAGGTGTAGGTGTATGTGGAGCTGGAGGTGGTTTAGCTGTTGAAGACATTCATGTATTCTTTCTTTCAGCATCATGTCTCTTTAGCCTTTGTTCAAGTTGTAGTCTAACAACCTTTAGAGTACCATCCGAATACTTTGCCAATTCATTGATCCGAATGAAAAACTTTTCTCATCTATCGTTTCTGAATACAATACCAAATTCAGGATCATCAATTACAGCATATAGAGGCATTCTCATCAATCCAGGCATCTCTTGATTCGGCCTTGTCAGATTAACCATCGGTTGCTCACTCTCCACGGCCATCTGAAAATCATGACATTGCGTATACAAGATGTGCCTTCTCAAAAACCTTTTGATAGCATTCAATGCAAGAATCACATTATATTTCCTGATCTGAAGATCTCTGAAATAGTGATACATCGTTTCAAAATCTTCAATCGTTAGATGACAGAAATCTTCTTCCGTGAACATGTAATCTCTTCAATCTTGCCTTTGAACCACAAATTCCGGATACCACATCTTGTAGAATACCTCGTTGTCACCTCCTTAATCGTCACGATCAGCTTCTTACTTTTCACAAATCTGTCCTTTTGGCACTTTCCCCTCAGAAAATAGATGTACTCGAACTTATATTCATCTGACTGATCTAAAATTCCCAACGCGTAGGGATTCAATCTCCTGATTCTGTGAACAAACAGTCTTCTTTCAGTATCTTCCAAGAAGGGTGTTCTAATATATAACGTTCGTTGTCGTTGTTCAAGTTCGGATAATATTTTGCTTCGGGAAGTAGACGGACCAGATTAATCAGATACTCAAGGATTAGAAGGACCGGCTTCGTTGTGTGAAGGAATGACAGGTGGTACAGAAGATGCAGTGAATGGTGGTTCTGATTCTTCAGGTTTTGGTTCTTTAAGGAATGGATCATGGAAAGGTGGAGATTCATGATGAACGGGAATGGTTTTAGGAATTTGTTGAGTTACATGTTGAGTAGGGATGGTTTCAGGAATTGGTTCAGAAGATGGTATGGTGGTTTGTGTTGAACTAGGTTGGCTAAGGTTAAAGGTTAATGGTGTAGCTTCAGTTTGGAATGTCATCAAAGTACTAGAAATTGGTTCGGGTGAATGTATGGGGCTTACGGATATTTCTTCAGGTGTCTTTGGCCCATAAATCTCGGTAAGGAAATCAACTTCTTCTTGACTGAACCCAACATCTTGTTCAGCTGACTCATATGTAATCATTAACAGCGTTTCAGTTTCCTCTATTACTTTCCAATACTTTGCATATTCACTTTTCGTTTCATCAGCCTCATCATCATAGCTAACATCAATAACATCAACAACTTCCACAAAGCTGTCTACTGCCTCCCTTATTTCCTCCTCATTCACCTTAGGCTTTTCACCCATCGGTTCTACATTCAGATCCAAATACAGAACGATCTGCTTTACGCTTTCTTCACCCATCGCTCCAGATTCAAATAATTGAATAACTTCATCAGTGGTTAAAGTCTTTCCCATACTCGGAGTTTCTGAATCATACTTCTCCTTCTTATTTCTCTCCCCCTCATGATCATGATCATCGGGATCCTGGTCATGCTTTCGTTTCGTACCTTGGGCTTGAGACTTACAACTTTGATTCAGAATCGCCACTTTCTTTGCTAGCTCATCCATAGACTTCTTCATATCAATCAGAGAATGTACAACCTCTTACTTGAAGGCATTGAACTCCGTAGGTGTAACAGTCGGTGTAGGTGTAGGTGTATGTGGAGCTGGAGGTGGATTAGCTGTTGAAGACATTCATGTATTCTTTCTTTCAGCATCATGTCTCTTTAGCCTTTGTTCAAGTTGTAGTCTAACAACCTTTAGAGTACCATCCGAATACTTTGCCAATTCATTGATCCGAATGAAAAACTTTTCTCCTCTATCGTTTCTGAATACAATACCAAATTCAGGATCATCAATTACAGCATATAGAGGCATTCTCATCAATCCAGGCATCTCTTGATTCGGCCTTGTCAGATTAACCATCGGTTGCTCACTCTCCACGGCCATCTGAAAATCATGACATTGCGTATACAAGATGTGCCTTCTCAAAAACCTTTTGATAGCATTCAATGCAAGAATCACATTATATTTCCTGATCTGAAGATCTCTGAAATAGTGATACATCGTTTCAAAATCTTCAATCGTTAGATGACAGAAATCTGCTTCCGTGAACGTGTAATCTCTACAATCTTGCCTTTGAACCACAAATTCTGGATACCACATCTTGTAGAATACCTCGTTGTCACCTCCTTAATCGTCACGATCAGCTTCTTACTTTTCACAAATCTGTCCTTTTGGCACTTTCCCCTCAGAAAATAGATGTACTCGAACTTATATTCATCTGACTGATCTAAAATTCCCAACGCGTAGGGATTCATACTCCTGATTCTGTGAACAAACAGTCTTCTTTCAGTATCTTCCAAGAAGGGTGTTCTAATATATAACGTTCGTTGTCGCTGTTCAAGTTCGGATAATATTTTGCTTCGGGAAGTAGATGGACCAGATTAATCAGATACTCAAGGATTAGAAGGACCGGCTTCGTTGTGTGAAGGAATGACAGGTGGTACAGAAGATGCAGTGAATGGTGGTTCTGATTCTTCAGGTTTTGGTTCTTTAAGGAATGGATCATGGAAAGGTGGAGATTCATGATGAACGGGAATGGTTTTAGGAATTTGTTGAATTACATGTTGAGTAGGGATGGTTTCAGGAATTGGTTCAGAAGATGGTATGGTGGTTTGTGTTGAACTAGGTTGGCTAAGGTTAAAGGTTAATGGTGTAGTTTCAGTTTGGAATGTCATCAAAGTACTAGAAATTGGTTCGGGTGAATGTATGGGGCTTACGGATATTTCTTCAGGTGTCTTTGGCCCATAAATCTCGGTAAGTAAATCAACTTCTTCTTGACTGAACCCAACATCTTGTTCAGCTGACTCATATGTAATCATTAACAGCGTTTCAGTTTCCTCTATTACTTTCCAATACTTTGCATATTCACTTTTCTTTTCATCAGCCTCATCTTCATAGCTAACATCAATAACATCAACAACTTCCACAAAGCTGTCTACTGCCTCCCTTATTTCCTCCTCATTCACCTTAGGCTTTTCACCCATCGGTTCTACATTCAGATCCACATACAGAACGATCTGCTTTACGCTTTCTTCACCCATCGCTCCAGATTCAAATAACTGAATAACTTCATCAGTGGTTAAAGTCTTTCCCATACTCGGAGTTTCTGAATCATACTTCTCCTTCTTATTTCTCTCCCCCTCATGATCATGATCATCGGGATCCTGATCATGCTTTCGTTTCGTACCTTGGGCTTGAGACTTACAACTTTGATTCAGAATCGCCACTTGCTTTGCTAACTCATCCATAGACTTCTTCATATCAATCAGAGACTGTACAACCTCTGACTTGAAGGCATTGAACTCCGTAGGTGTAACAGTCGGTGTAGGTGTAGGTGTATGTGGAGCTGGAGGTGGATTAGATTGGAAGTTCTCGAGCAGTGATAACAGAGTTTTGCTTTGCCGATCTTCAGGACTGATTGAAAGCAGTTTAGCATAGAATAAGTCTTTTAGTTCATCAACAGATTGATCAATCAGATTAGTCTGAACTGGTGTAACTGGATGTGGAGGTGGAGGCACTTCAGGCTCTTCAATCAACGGCCCTTTGCCTTTCATCAAATATTTAACGCCTTGTATCCCCTTGATAAGATTTTTCTCAACAACCTTTAAGGCGTCGTCTAGTTCATTCATTGTAACGAAGACTGGGAGATCACCACCGGGACCACTTAGGTTACCCGTTGATACAACAGTTGAAGCAACTGTGTGGCCTACGTTCAACGTTGGAATAACGTTAGCGCTGGTAGGACTTCCGCTTAGTCCTTTTAATCCTACAAGAGGAGTTACTCCGAGTGTTTCGGATGAGTCATGTAGACTTTCATCAGTTGTTCCAAAAAGTGTCCTACCCAAAGAAGATAATATATGACAAACAAGCACTAGACTCGATACTTGTTCAGAAGTGAAAGTCGAGGACCGAGGAGGGAGTCGCTCTGTTTCAATACCCGAACTCTCCAAGTGAGAGTCGGATAGATTATGTGATAAAACCCCCTGAGAAAGTGAGACGGATTCGTGTTGAGAAGAAGCTGAATGGCTGGCTGGGGTGTGCAAGTGCGTTAGTGGGCATTGATTGGCTTTCCAGCTTCTTTTTCCTTCGCCAAGTGTGCTTTTCTTTGATAATACTCAAATTTCTTTACCTTCTTGTGTTTGCACTATCAGGCAAAATGACCAGGCTTTCCGCTTGAAACAATTCTCCTCATCTCTATCCTTCTTTTCCTCTTTTTCCTTTTTCACCTCTTTCTCTTCCTATTTCTCCTTATACCTTTTCTCAGACCTTTTGTATTTATCCGCTTTGTTATATTCAGGTTTAGTCTTTGAATAGAATTTCTTTCTACTAAACCTCTTTTGAAATCTATTTGTTAACAAAGCTAATTTTTCAGCGAAATCAGACATCTCATCTCCAGAACCTTCACTTTCCTCATCATCAGAGCTTTTCACCAGCTTACTCATATCAGAAATTAAAGCCTTTACTTTTAACCCCCCGCTTTTCTTGTGCTCGCTTAGTAGAGCCAGAGATTCTTCCACCTTCTTGTTCTTATCTTTTAACTCCTTCACCTTGTCCTCATGCTGACCAAGGATACTAAAAATGTCAGTCAGTTTTTCAGCGTCCATATCTCTTGACATTTAAAGCTGTACAGAGTAAGAATCCCACTCAGGCAAGAGGTTCTTGACAAACTTGTAATTAATTTCCGATTCAGATTTATCAACACCATTCCTTCTTAGAATGATGTTGTACCGATTGTAAGTTTCCCTCAACGATTCACCTTCTTTTGCCTTAAAACCTTCTTAGGCATTAATGCTTTGGTTACTTTTGGTCCTCAACGATTTTTGTGAACCCTCAAATTGCCTTTCAAGCTCTTCCTAAATTTCCTTCGCTGAGTCACGGCTATCTATACGGTTGTATATATAGTTGGGAATAGCCATAGTCAAATACGTCAATGCTTGTTCATCAATAGCCACCAATTCCTTATCATTTTCATTGAAGTATTTATACTCCTTAAAAATTCTTCTCAGAGTAACGTATTGATTTGCGACTGTTTCTGGAACAGGATCAGTATCCATATATGGTCTCTGAGGTCCAATGGTGATTGATCTCATGAGGTCTCTGTTCTGATGGTTCAAGAACTGAATCACCCTCTTTTTCCATTGAGGATATTCGTCGATTTGCAAAACTGGAGGTTTAGATTTGATCCCATGCTTAATAAGTCTCTAGACATCTTCAAAAATTTAGCTAGATACTGGATCTTTCAGAGAATAAGCAGAAAGTGTATGAATACACTTAGAACAACTTTACAGAAATTTTTTGCTTTTTCACACACTTTTCGGATCCAACACAAATGATCAAACTTTTTGGATAAAGCTTGAACCAAATCCCCAAGATTTCGGACAAAAGAGATCCGAAACCAAAACTTTTCAGAACAATAAGGAACCGAGATCCGTACTTCTCGGATTAAACTTGATCCAAAATTTGTGCTTTTCGGATTAACCTGATCCGAAACCTGTACTTCTTGGAATAAACGAGATCTGAGATCTGTGCTTCTCGAATTAAACTAATCCGAAATCTGTAATTCTCGGATTAAACGAGATCCGAATCCTTCACTTGTCAAAACAAACACACTTTTTAAGACAAGTTGATCCGAAACCTTGAAACTTTTCGGAATCAATACGATCCGGAATCCTATCTTCTCGGATTAAGCATATCCGAATTCTATGGATTTTGGACTTAACACAATCCGAAACCTATACTTAGCACAATCCAAAAACACACCAGATGAATGATCTGAATCCTTGCTTGAATGATCTGAAACCTTGTTGAATGATCCGAATCCTTCTATGAATGACCCGAAACCTTCAAGAACATCCAAAAATCACTAAAATTGCCATAACTCTTTCAATTGTTGATCAAATTCAGTAATTCTTGCACAGACTGATTCGCAGGATGAATGTGCACAAATTTCTAGTTGACTGCAAGTCCTAATTCGTTCGATTTGATATTGTTTTGATTCAAAAAGCGAGTTCGAACATTTTGAACAACAATCCAAAATCTAATGATGAACAGTGATCCGAAATCTGTTGAAACGGTGTAAATTTTTTCAAAAGTGGTTCTAAATCTGCTTAAATTCCCTGTTTGTGCTCTGATACCAAATGATAATCCCAAAAATCTAGCAATGAAAATCTAAAGATGTAGAGAGAGAAACTAAATAGAATTTGTCATTTATTGATATGCAAAAGTGTACAAATGACATTAGCATTCAAACTGTTACTAAAATTACAAAGGGATCTTCTTTATATAGTAGGGCCATGACAAGTCCATGCCTCTACTCGGAAGATACAATATAAGATTGAAACTGTCTTGATAGCTACTAAAATGTACTAACACTAGATATTGTCCGCATTGTCCACCCACTTGGACTCACGGTTTTAAAACGTGACTAGTCAAGTTTTTCACATACAACTTCACTTTCTTAAAAAGGAATTTTTTTTCGAATTAAACGCCCCAACAACCTGAATCCTTTACCGAAAATATATCTATAACCACCCAATTCGCCAATCTTGGCACAAGGTAAACCTTGAATATCACAGTAAACTCAAAGTTATAAGTTTCTTCATTGGACAACATGAAATTCCAAGATCAACTCCTCCAACACGACACGCGTCTAACGCAAAAGTAGATTCTTTCCCTAACCCACGTTAAGTACAAATCATCATTGTTGACCAATTAGTGCGTTCCCACCACGTCAACACCCCACGCTCATACATAGCTAACAGCAGGAGACCTCCACATTCCATCATCTGGGGGTATCCACCAATCCAAGATAAACCAATCCCGAAGACTTCACATTTTACATTCTCACTGCGTCCAACAAGCACCCAACCATATACGAAATGAATCCAAGTTTCACTCGCCCAACTAGAAGGAGTGACCATGCACACGTAAAACTATTCCAAACAACACATCACTGAACACCAAGTTCACGTCAGAGTGTTCCGTACAACCACTTATACCATGTCTTCTTGAAGACATAGATAACCCACTTTCAAGGAAAGACTTATTAACCCGTGCAAGTCTTACCACACTATACCCATGACATACGCAACAATCCACGTTCTCATTCACCCACGAGGAGTTCATACACTTGTCAATGACACCGCTTTAAACATTGCTCCACTTATCAACACCAACTTCATTTTCCGATCATTTCAAACACGTCAAAAGCACACTTGCGTTACTATGCCTAACCAAACAATTCATCACAATTCTCCCTCAAGATAATCAACCAAGTCTTCCTAAAACAACATTTAGTGTTCGAAATCACCACACGTTTCTCGTTCTCCAAGCAGAGTTAACCTACTCACCAGAATTTTTTTATACACCAAGAATATTTCAATATTACCAATGGATTTTAAATCTACTACACAACACCACGAACTAATTGAGTACTGCATTCACATCGACACTAAATTAAAGTAAGATAAATTCACCCAAAGTTCGACGTAACCGAAAGGAACACATGCCTCTCTTTAGGTAACCGCCTAGCATCACTCCATCCTTTGTTTTCAAATAACAATAGCGTAATACCGCCTCCCAATTCATACATCCCCAATCGAGCATAATCACCACCCTTGATTACCTCCCTAGAAATTCGCAAATAGGATCCATACCTATACTCATCTCATATTATACCACAAGCTTACTGCTTGTTATAACTGTAACCCATTATCACCACAATGATTTACACGTCCCCCTTGGCATAAAAACACCATTTGCCTATACAAATATCATACCACAATATCATACTGCAAATAAATTCTTCACGATCTTCTTCACACACATAATGGATACTGTCTTCTTCATGCTAACCATAAACCAACATGTTGAAATAAAGTCACTTCATGACTTTGTCTTTACCAAATCCATATGAACCGTAGAGTCGTGCCCATAGAATTTACCCGAGCAAATTCTCATCTCCCCTTGAGTCACTGCGAATTCAAAAGCAAACTCATGTAATTCAAGAATGTAAGACGCATCTCCTTTCAGACCAAAATTTAACGATGCACACCTACCTTGGTTGTGCTAATTACTTTATTCCTATGCGGGTCACCAAAATCTCTTAGGAAAACATATAACTACAGTAGCTATCTTCTACTTTCATAACGCCCACAAATGGTGTTCCATCCCTATGCCGGGTACATACCTTTTTCCCGAACGACCTCTTACCTCCCTACCAGGATTCCCAACAGAACCTCTTCTATTTAGTACATCATGACCAAAGTTACACTCGCGGCTCTTTCTTAGAGAAGGCACAATACTTACTTCGAACAAGGTCTAATTATAAGAGCACTTCAAAACTCGGCCTCGGTGCCAAAATATTTCCTCCCAAAATGTAACAACGTTACTTACTAACGTGTCATTATTAGAAGTACCTCGACGACTTCAAATTTTTACCCCAAACATAACCATTCTTAATACCCGAACCAGAGTCTAATTCATAATAATATGGACATTACAAAAATCAATGTCCGATACTCCCTTTATTCACCGTCCTCCTTTAACTGGGACACTAAGGTCATACCTCGACCATAATCGGGCCAACTGACAAAATTTATTCTCAGAACCCTTCCTTATCCTTAATCGTAATATCCTCTACGACCTAGCGAGTTCATAGCCTTCATGCGTGACACACAATGATTTAATTCATTTGCATACTAGAAAATCAATAGGTACGATAACATGGAACCACTTTGAGTATGCATGACTCAACACCACCCAAATTAAATAGTAAACATAACGACCTTAAGGATCGCTCACATGAAACTCCACGATAAATCACCACCTTCCCCTACCAAATCAATGTCGGCACAAACAAAAATGTATTCAATGACAGATTTCCAATATGACTAGAAAGTTTTGGAACGAAATCACTTATACGAAGTGAGTCGGTCGGCTCCTACACTCATTTGTATGATAGTAACGTGCTAATACTCATTTCAGTTATAAAAACTTTGCAATAAAATGTTTTTACATGATTTTCGCAACAAAGATTATCTCAACAAGAAAAAGGTGAAATAATTCGCAAATAACTAAGTTTGAAATTTTATCGTGCACGTAAACAAGTTCGTCTTTTTCTTTAAACACACGCTTGCATGCATCGACTTGTTTCCAAAACAAGACACTGGTTATGCTCATATATACGTCTAACATGGAAGATTTCAGGTAACTCATTTAAAGACACAATGCATGAAACCAGATTTGCAATCAATTGTTTCTCTAATACATAAAAGAAGGATATAATGTAATACATGCATGAGTTTAGATTTGCAATTGAAGGCTATTGACTCTAACGATATCCACCATTGTACTCTGAATAACTTATCATCAACCCTCAACTTTCGACCAACGATCACTTCCTCACCCTGATAACAACTTGTGGTACAGGTACTTCACAACCCACCTGTTTGACCACTCCATACCATTTTCGCATATACCAATGACCAACAAGTCATGCGGTATAACTCTTTGATTGATACCGTGTTAGGTCTCAAAGTTAGTTGAATCGAAGTATAGGGACCAATATCGTCAATTCTTGTAACTATCCCTTTAGGGATATAAATAGCTTGTTTGTTTCATAATTAGGGTTAATGTCCTAATTTTCAATTTCTAATTACCTTATGTACGGCTATAATGTGTTCATCGTTTTGCTAATTAATACAAGTGAGATTTGTGACATTCATATCATATTGTGTTGATTCATTGATTTGCACTTGTTAACCTGGGATCCACATACCGGTCGATAAACGACAAACTACTTCACATCCTTCTCATATGCATACTACAATTCAACATTGATATCTTACCTTCATCATCCTTGCTACTACACTGCTTGACTAAAAGTCAAGGGCTCATTTTCTTCACCCGATCTTGATTTGAAGCTTTCGAGATCCCAACACAGTTCTCCTTTTATTACCAATGATTGACACATCAGTCCTACGAATGGGGACTCACTAGAAACTAGGAGCCTATCCTTATTTCGTCATCCATCCCTTTCGAACCCACAAAGTTCTATCTTTAGTTGATGCGTTAACGTCCTGAACAGTACTCCTGTTAGGACACATCCCATTCAACTGGGGCCTCCACCCTCCTCCTAGAAGGTGTCATTATGTACACCATGAGCGACATCACGTATCACATCAGAACCATTGCCATCACCGCAAGGTTATAATTTACTCCTTACTATTCCCCCTCCATCGACTGTCTCGGTACTAGCAATCTTCCAGATATTACGAGCACTGGAATAACCACAAATAACATACACTCAAATGACAGCTCCGCTAAATAAGACAATTTAAGCACATACATGTACTTGTAAATTTGCAATTACACTGACCCGGTGTAACTTTAAATTTACCTTACATGACAGTTCTCACTACCTTATCCTTAATGCACCTAGAGTGATCTTAAAGGAAATCCCTATATCTCGGTTGTGTCCCCCATCATACAGTTTAAGTTTAGGTCCATTCGGTCACCTAAATCCCTTAAAATACGACTTTGATACCATTTGTAACAATCCAAACTCAAAATATGCTATGCCATAAATTTAAATCCCAAAACGTGTCCCAATACATAACAATTCGATCAGATTTTGCAAAACTTGTAGGGGAACAAACTTCCACAGCCGAGAAACTAACTAAGCTAACATACTAAGTTAAAGAGAGCTACATTGCTCTAAATTCGATTCCATCTCTACATTCGAACCTTCTCTTTTCCCTTGGAGGAAGCTCCAATACCACTCTTGCCTGAAAATGGTTTTAGGTTTTGAAAAACGAGGGTTAGACCATGAGGTCTAGTGAATTCCCTCCTAAAAAAATTTATAGAGCTCAATGCCAAAAAACAGTAACTTTCTGCCCAAAGGGCCCAACAAATAATCCATCAACATACAATGGTATTTGCACAGTGTTCATAGACCACCACCACATCCGATAATAAGCGCGATTGGGGCCCAAGCAGACTCCCCTTACGCCTCCAAGACCAAAGAAGACTCCCCATCCCCACGCATGCCAGAAACGGATTCTAAGCTCACTGGGTCAATAATTCAACTCCCAAGGGATTGTTAAAATCCTAAGGTACACTAATCCCACTATGCAACCCGACTCCTCAAAAGCATACCAAGCAAGGCTAGGAAACATGTAGCAATACATGTATCTTTGTAAAAGCAGTTTATAGCACTTACCTGGATTCTACCCAATTTCCGGATGAGTACTACCGAAATTTGTCATTTTCCAGATCCATTAGTTACCGGACTTCCTACGTATCCGGATAAACCGTCCGAATTACCTTAGGAATCCGGACAACACGCATCTATCGGAAATCACGACTTTTCCGGACAATCCTTACAGGATTTCACCTAGTATCCGGATAACATCAATCCGGACAGAGAGAGGGTTTTCACCCTAAACCATTCCAATAATTAACGAGAGTAATACATTAACTCAGATTAACTACTTCACATCGATTTATGCACATTAGCAACCCACTTTGATGCAAATATACCCATTATTCTCAAAGATTCCCAAATATGAGAACACAAGTTGTTTATAAATCCTTAAGCTCAACCCAAAACAATCATTCGATTCAGGAAATCGATAAGGAGATTAGTAGATTACCTTGGTGTTGATTATTTCTCCAAGCAATTATCTCACACGGTCACTTGCAACTTTCCAATTTCTCTTCTGTTCTTTTGCTCCCGATTTGTAGCCGCCCAATTGCCAAAAGAAAATGAAACTAGGGATTTCCTCCCTTTTTATACCTTTATAAAATTACAACTTGGTCTGCCATCTTTCTCTTGTCCTTTACTTTGGCCACACTTCATACAAATAGATACACTTAGGGCGCGGTTATTACATTTGGACAAGTACAATATTCAGCATAGGGTAGCCACTGCTTATCACTCTCAAACCAATGGTTTACCTAAATTTTTCAATAGGAAGATCAAGGGAATTCCAGCTAAGGTAGTCAAGTCACACCGAAAGGATTGGGTCTCCAAATTAGATGATGCCTTATGGGCCTACCGGGACGCTTACAAAGACCCCTATTGCTATGTCCCCACATAAGTTGGTTTTTTGAAAAGCATGTCACCTGCCTGTAGAGTGTGAGTTCCAGATTAGTGCATATAAATAAGAAATCAATAGAATAGAACAATCAGTATGATTTCAACTTGTCATCCATATCACTTTGATAAACCTTTCAGAGGGTTTACAAAGCTTTTCAATAATAAAGTATGACAATAATGAACGATTCTTGTGCTCACCTAATTTCTAAGGCTTGGCAAGATATTTATATCTAGGCTAAATACCTAAGGCCCATGGCCCATTAAGCCTATTCTAAAGCCCATTAAGCAACTAAAGGATTTTTACAATTAATAAATCAAACTCTATAATTAAACTATAATTCTTTATATAGGTTTCTAATGTGTAGGACATTTATGGTCCTAACAATCTCCCCCTAAAGTTATATAAAGAAAACGGTCTTGAAAACTTTAGGACTTGATCTTCTCTCCCTTTGGAATCTTTGGAACGCTATGGTCTATCAACGCTCCCCCTTGAATAAAGCTCTTATCTTCATATCTTCAACTTTGTCACCAGATTCAATGAATCTGTCTTTGAACTGCAAGTTGAATTTGCTTTCAGCTTTAGGTTTAAGAACTTGTACAACCAATATGCTCGATGGAGGAAATAATGATTTGTAGCGAACACCACTTGATAAGGGATGAGAAGAATTGATCGCTTGTAAACACTTTGAGCTCTTTTCGGAACTGATCAAATTCAGAACTGATAAAACAACATGTACTACTCCCCCTCGGCTTTTGCTAACTCCCCCTCAACTTGATAATCCGTGTCTTTACTCCCCCTCATGATGAGTAGGAGCATCCGTATCATCATGTACTTTCAAAGACGAAATATATGAGTAGCAAAATACCAGATAAAACATTTTAGTAACCAATATGGGGTAAATATCTAACACAAAAATACAAAAGTAACTATTATCACAACAATTAAAAATAATTGTGTGGCTTATGTTTAGAGTTGGCATCGGGGTATCTCTGATAGGACTTCCAGTTATCACAGAAGTAAAATCTTAAAAGTTACTTCTCAAACTGTTCTGGCAATATCACAAAGATATGTGACTGGAATCACAAAGACTCGTGCAGGTGTGAAAGAAATAGATTTATGTGTTTGGCTTAAAATTGATATAACTTGGGACTCAAGTTTAAATCAATTGACACAATGTTAGAATATGAAGTTCGGAGACCGGAGCTGATGTCTTCCTATTTCAATATCTAAGACCTCCGAGTGAGGAATAGATAGATTATGTGCTAAATCTCTGTGCATTTATGAAACACGCATCTGTTGTGAGATACTTGAGTGGCTAGGTGGGGTGACATGAGTTATCGACACTAGGTCCATGTCTGTTTCAATATTCATCTACAAAGAACGAGAATGAATAGATTGTGTGGTTACCTAGATAACTGACTCGGTTTGGTAACGACCAATATATTCTTTTAAGTCCTGTCACATCCTCACCATTTTTCTTTTCACTCCGAACTCATCTATCAATCTAGACCCCGCACTGATGTCTATAAGGGATGTGTTTCTTAGGTAGGTCCTTCCGGTTCTGAATTGACCCTAGAAACAATGTAAGTCCTAACACTTCTTTCATGCATCGAGTAGAACAATTTAGTAAACAGTGAAGTACGAGTTCTAAACCGAAATGTTTAGAACTCAAACTTTTAAAAACGAGTCCTGATTTGAGTTGATCAGAAGTCATAAAATTCATTTGAAATATAGAATTTCAAGAAACAAAATCAAGCACTAAACAAAATGACTCAGTAAGCACATTATGTTCAAAAATGAAACAATGATTAGAAAGTTTAATTGTGAAGAACAAGTAATAATTAACATATCAGAAAAGAATTGAATCATTTAAAAAAAATAGCGAACTTGGAAAACAACTAGGAATTCAAACGAGTGTATTTCCATCGATAAATCAACAAACATACGAGAGACATGGAAATAACTAAGTCAAGAAAATATTGGACATGGCAGTCATAGAGATTAGAATTGGAGAATAACAAACACAAGTAAGTTATTCAGAATGAATTACCACGGTCTTTGAAATCAGTTGAAGTTCACTTTACCTTTCATAGAATAGTACCCCCCCCCCCCTAAATGTGGCATAACCTTCGAATGCAGTCATGTGAAAAGAATGTTCTGAACTAAGCGCACATGGCGTTCATGTAAAATAAATTAGAAGGATTTTGGTATCCATCCATTGATGGGTCCTTGACGGTTAGATGCCCTATTATAGTAAGGACCGTGGATACTTTAAGTGCCATACCAATGAGATTTATATTTTTGATCATCAAAATCATTCAAACCACATGCAGAACAACAAATACAATCATGAGAAAGATAATGGAAGTGTTGAACAACTTGATTGTCCGCTCAATAAGAAGTGATCATGGTACTAAATTCAAAAACAATATTCTTGATAACTTCTTTAAGAATAAGGGAATTTCTATAATTTTTCAGTTGTAAGAGCACCATAGCAAAACAGAGTCGCTGAACGCAGAAATAGAACCATCATTGAAGCTGCTCGATCTATGCTCAACGAATCTCATATCCCAATTCATATATGGGCTGAAGCTGTAAACATTTCTTGTTTTACTCAAAACATATCGTTGATTTTCAACAGATTTAAAAAGACAATTTATGAACTTTTCCATGGAAGAAAGTCAAATCTCAGTTTTCATCATATCTTTGGTTGTGAATGTTATATTTTAAACAACATAGATACACTTGGAAAGTTCGATCCCAAAGCTGAGGATGGTACTTCCGTGGGTATTCTTAATCTCCAAAGCCTATAGAGTATTCAACAAAAGAAGACAAATTGTTGAAGAAACCATTCATGTCACATTTGATGAATTTCGTTCAACTAACTTGTAAGATCCCACATTAGTTGGGGAAGGGAACAAAGGTTGCCTTAAAAGAGGGACTTGATACCTCATCTATCAGACACGTTTTCAAACCGTGAGTCCAGGTGTGTAGACAAAGCAGACAATATCTGGTACGGTTGGTCTGGATGTTACAAATGGTATTAGAGCTGGAAACCGGACTTGTGTGCCAGCGATGATGTTAGGCTCCCAAGGGGGGTGGATTGTATGATCTCGCATTGGTTGGGGAGTGGAACAAATGTTTCCTTATAAGAGGGACTTGATACCTCCTCTATCAGACGCGTTTTAAAATTATGAGTTCGGGTGAGTGGACAAAGTGGACTGTTGGGTCACTTAAAGATTTGAAGATGACCTCCCAATCTTTCATTTTTACAACATTCAATACTTAGGAATTTTTAGGTTCTTTATGGTAGCTTGGTTATACATCAATCTTTGGTGAAGTTGAAGATCAGTCGAACATCAATCTTCGGTGAAGTCGATGATCAGCCGAAGATCATTCTTGGGTGAAGTCGATGATCAGCCGAAGATCAATCTTCGATGAAGTCGAAGATCAGCCAAAAAAGGAGAAGTGTATCTACAAAGCGGATTAAAGATGGACATTTCAGCCAAAAACCAAGCTACACCTGCCGACTAGATGAACCCATCGGCCATGACGGGACCGGCCACAAAAAGTGCTGATCTCACATCTTCAGTTGAAGATATGTATGCTGATGAAAGGTAATGTGCCGATATATTCTTCATTTGTCTTCACCAACTTGTCTTTGATAATTTGGTGAGAATTGTCTTCGGCACATACAAATGTACTTTTCCCGTAAAGGTATATTTGCAATATCTTACATTGATGGAGACGCTATCTGAAGATCAGAAAAAGGTTGTTTGTTTTTCTCATCCTTCTTAGGAAAGATTCACATCAACCTCCTGCAGGTCAACACTCCAAGACAAAAGGTACCTTACAAGACATCGGCTCTCCTACCCTTGCTTGACATGTGTCCCATGCATTTAATGCATATGGCACTATATAAAGAGAATCAACTCCTCCATTGCAAGGTTACCATTTCACAAGGTCTCAAGTTTTCTAAGTGCTCCAACGGCAGAAACATTTCTCTCTCTCTAAAAGACGTTTTATTGATTGTCTAAGTGTTCTTCAATAGTTCTTTTGTTCTCTATGTGTAAGATTGTTTAAACATATTTTATATGTTCTGTTCCGCAACAATCCATTGTTTTCTATGTGTAATTCTTGATTTCAAATCAATAAAGAATTAAATTAAGTAAAAGTTTTTGAGTATTGTATTCAACCCCCCCTCCTACAATACTTGTTATCTTTGCTACTCCATAGTTGGGACCACCATGGACAATATCTGGTACGGTTGGCCTGGGATGTTACATAACTCAAGACCCATTCTTGACAATGAAGAGCTAAATCAATGGATGTTTTCTCACTTCGGTGAACCTGAAACATCCTTCAGCAATAATACCCAAGTTGAAGAACACAACCCTAATGATGGTCCAACCATCATTCTAACCATCAACAGTTCTGGTACAATGGTAAAGTGATACTGACCACGAATGAGAAAGGTCATCTGTAACACCCTCAAATTTGGAAAGAGAAACTAATTTAAAATTTTCAATAATACATCGAATAAAGAATAATATCCCTTTCTACCAATCAATACTTGAAATACCTCGAATTAGATTCTATAATTAACCTCAACAATTAATAACTCAAGTCTTATACAAAGATGAAATCATGGTCAGGTGCCCCCAAATTAGTTGTTATCTCCGAATGCAGAAACATCACTAAATGGCTACATCCTTCTTGTACATCTAACTAGTACTTCACTCTTCACGATGTCTCTAGTACCATTTCCCCAACAAGGACCTGATGCACATGCCGAAAAATAAAAAGGTTAGGCTTAACGCCTAGCGAGTTCAAGAGTTTTCATCACTATATAATCAATAAAACATAAAGATTATTATTTAAATCACAATTCCCATATTGCAAAACATTTATAATGAATAGTGATGTCTTTCCCAAAATTCTCATTTTTCGTGGTAAAGTGCTTTAATAGAAATACTCCGAAAACGTGGAACTAAACCAATACTCCCGCGAAACATAAATAGGATAAAAATTCAAATACCAAAGCATGGAAATAATTATTTCATGCAAACTTTATATATGTGGAGGGGTTACAATATTAAAGTCATGAATTGCAATTACTCGCATAAGACCCAAACCGTATTAAAGTCTGGATATTACAATATCCGAAAATAATGTTTGACAACAACGGGGGAGACCGGTATCCATTGAGAGTGGAGGAAACATATAAGTATGCAACTCGTACAACGTTAATCGTATAACACTTCGCGACTAGACGTCCAAATGTTCCTACGACTCCTCAACAAGTTTCACCTTAAGAGTCGGTTGACCTTAGTGTCCATCCCCAACAATTCCACCACAAGGCCCGACACACTTAAGGACTACCTCCAAGGCATTACCTCAAGCGGCGGAGGTCCTAGTGCCCACCTCCAAGGTAGCACTTCCAGACTCAACCCTCCCAGTGCATACTTGGAAAGTTTAAGGTCATAAAACATGAGTCCCAGAGTCCAACTCTGCAATACCCATTCGACCGTATAAATAAGACCGACTCACATGCCTATGGATCCGATGAATAACAATCTAAAATTATATGACCCAAAAGAATGTCCAATGTCTTTAAAACATGTAATTAATATATAAATATGTCTCAAATGCATATAATTTTAATAACTCAATATAGAGTAGTTTACATCGGACTAAAGTCCTCAAGACTCATTTAAGTCAATTAGGAGCCAAACGCTCAACAATTCAATTGACCAATCAATAAAGGTCATTAAAACAATAAAACACATATAATCAGCGTTTATACAAACACATACCTCAAAGATATGATTAACCCAAAAACTAATCATTGGTTGAGACAAACCATTTCTCCAAATGAAATCATAGCCTTATTTTTTTCCAAAATGTCTCATAATACGATAATGTGCATTTTCCAAGCGGTTTATAAAACCAAACACACCAAAATGCATAAATCACCAAATAGACTCCATTTGTACAACAATTTCCCCAAAAGAACACATTTTGAGATCTACTCGACATACCCGAAAAATATAAGCATTTCATAAGATTTATCAACCCAAATTTACCAAACATGAAAACTTTGTCAAAAACTCAACACATTGATAAAGACCAAGTAACGCATTATTACTTAAAAAAATACATATTTTGGCATGCACAACGTTTTCACAAATCAACTTGAACTCACCTTGCTAGGTTAGGTTAAACCTAGGTTTCAAATCCCTCCATAGCTTCCGAAATGGTGAAGACTTTAAATCCATCAACACCCACCTCTTGAAACTTTATCTTGGTCACAACCATAGCCTAGAGATATACCAAAAGTAACCCCAAACTCAGATTCATAACAAACCTTAGTTAAATCCTCTAATCATCCAAAATACCCAAAATTGGTCAAAACTTCGAAACATGAATGATGCCTCAAAATACATGTTCTATAGAGTTAAAATGAAAGGGTTTAACAAGAATAAAGATTTGGAAGGTTAAGATGTACTTACAATTTGTTTTTAGGAAGAATGCCAAAAACTAGGTCAACAATGGTGGAAATCGTGATTTGGGGAAGATGACATTTGAATCTTGGATAAACATGAAATCTTTATGTCTAAGAGCTCTTAAATGCTTGAAGATGAGAAATAAAAACACTTTCAAGTCTTTTAATTGAGTTTAAATGAAGAAGCTAGGAGGTAGATATGACAACCAATGGAGAAGATAAAGATGAAGATGGTGGGTAGCTTTAATCATAATATCTATCTCTTGATCTCACAAAAACTCTTGAAGAAATAGATTAGGTGAAATGGAGATGTTTGGACCACGTTTGATTGAGAGAGAAATGAGGTAACAATGGAAGAAAATTCGTGAAGGATTAAGAAAGGACCCCCTTTCCAACACCAATTTTCTGTCCAAACTCCCCGGGCGTGAAGGATTCGCTCCGGGCGGGGAGGACTCCCCGGGTATGAAACTTCCACAGAAAATTAAATAACTTGATTTTCACCCCAAACATTATACCAACTCCAAAATTCATACCAAGAGTTATACTAAGGTCGAAATATAAATATGGATCTCAAAACAAACATACCGAAAATTCGGATGTTACACTGCTCACTAGATTTCTTCGACTTCATGCCCGATCACTGTTTTGGCCATAACTTCTTCGTTTTAGCTCCGATTTTGCTCCGGAAAGAACCGTTGGACTCGTTTTTTTAATTCTTCATCCAACAAGACTATAAAATCTAGGATTAAAGCCCAAAATCCTATTTCTTCTATTTCTCTTAAAAGATAGATTTTCATACTAAATTGAAATCATACTTACCTAGAAATCAGGATGTTACATCATGAGATCACTAAAATCTCATTCATGATTGAACATGGCTTCGGTACCTTAGGTCTTGCCACTCTCAGATCTACTCTTGAACTTCCATAGGCCAGGGTATACGAACCCACTCCCTCAAACGAAGAAATCATCGAGTTTCTCAATAAAATCAAATATGAATGGCCAAATAAAGGTTGTATTCCACAGAAGACATTAGCCAAAAATTAAAGGAAACACATGTCAGCTAATTGGAGCTTTCTCTTTGCTCATTTCATCCAATGCATGAGTGAAAAGCTTGGAGGACATGACCTAGCTAGTAGAATAGCAATGAACATAGGTTAATCAGTAATCTATGGAAGAATGATAGACTTTGCCAAGATCACCTTACTTTCTAAATAGAGACTCAATGCATATTCCAAGCTACAATGAGGGAATTCAGTTTCCCAAGATAAATATCACAAGACGACTTCTATGCCTATGGATCCATTGCATTATAGTCTAACACATTTATATAACAAGGTATGTCATAGTATACCAAATACAATAAGCTTGTGTGCAAATAAAACATAAGTAAGTAATGCCATAATTAAATCAATAAAACCATCATTTTGCCATAATCTCTTTAAGCTCTAAAACTCATCTAACTCAAATATTAATTGCCTTTCATGTGTATAAAATCATCCTCGATACCTTTTTTTGAAAATGTCCATAATGGTTAAAACCATAGTTTTTTTTTATCTAACTTCTACAAAAATCATCGAATGAGAAACTAAGTCAAGTGGTCAAAGCCTTTGAGGAAACATAAACGATACATTTAAATATCGTAAAACCACACATTTAGTAGAATCTCATCATTTACCATCAAATAAGCAAGAAGAACACTAAAATCCTCCAAATTTCCCAAAATGAGATTAAAGTTCATAAAATGAGAAATAAGTTTGAGAGATATTTAGGAGACTTTTAGGGGCCGTTTACAAAACGCTTACCCGGGTAAGTGCTTACCAAGTCACGTTAGCTTACCGGATGAATATGGCAATGATTAAGAATCTTACCCGATAAGAGCGGAAGCAAGGACCGAGAGTCGAAAGCAAGAACCGAGAGTCTTACCCGGTAAGTGAGTGCGATGACTCTTACCATGGTTAGCGCTTACCGGCTAATTGTTGCATACGATGCCATTTTGGTAGACTAAAATGTTACCCAGGAAGTGAGTGATAGTGTTGAATTTTACCGGTAAACACTTACCCGAGTAAGTGATTAGGTAAACGGCCCCTAAATCTACAAGGTTTGACATGTATAAAATTTTACAAAGAGTAAGATAAACATAACGAGTAATAGGTTTTACCTCGACCTGTTCGTCAACCCTAAAATATGCAGAGTAGGCTGTGTCAAGTTCAAGTTTATTATATTAAAATGTTTTGCGATAAAAAATTCGTTCAAAACACTGTTTTAACTCGTGGTTCATTCTGGAACCCATCAATGAATTTAATTCAATAGATATTTAACTCAACTTTTTTAAACATAGTAAAAGTTCAAGATTTATCGTTAACAATATGTTTTTATTTCTAAAGACAACAATTTCAACTCATTTATTTACTTGTAAATGAGTCAATTTAGGTTACATCAAGGTCAAATTAATACATTAGTTGAAATAAATGGATTAAATGTTTAAAACAATTTAGATATCTTTATTAAAAATCATTACCTTATTATTTAAATAGAACTTTTTGGTAAAGATATTTAAACGCATTAAGTAATTAAAAGATTAAGATAGTTGGACAAAAAACGTTAAGGAGTTACACAAGCTTGAGTTTAGTAGTCATCGAGTGTATCTTGAACACAAAGTAAAGTTCGTTTAAGTTAACTGGTCGAGTTTTGTAACACAAATGTACGGGCAATACGGCTTAAAGTTCAATTATATTTCTTGAGTCGAACCGAGCAAAACCATATGATCATACATTTTTTTTATTCGAACATGTTCATATGCTCAGAACTACAATTAATATATAAAAGTTTAAAAAGTTTCTGACAACCCTATGTTTTGAGCTCGAGCCAAGAAACGAGTTAATCGACATCTAATTCAAGCCTAAGGAGTTTATAAACTTTTAATATTATAACATGAGCATCGAGTTCAAGCACAATTGTTGGAAAACACTTGGACTCGACTTCGAGAATTATTTCAAAGAAAATCATTTAAATTTGAACCTGGTATTATTTTCTCGAGCTGAACCCAAACAATCGATTACTGGATTCAACCACGCTCATTATCATTTAACACCCTAAACTCATTTTTTATTCTTATCTTCTGGTTTGCTTTCAAAAAATCATTTAAATTTGAACCTGGTATTATTTTCTCGAGCCGAACCCAAACAGTCGATTACTGGATTCAACCCCGCTCATTATCATTTAACACCCTAAACCCATTTTTTATTCTTATCTTCTGGTTTGCTTTCAAAAAATCAGTTGAACCCATTTTTAGGAAATGGGTTTCCGAAAATGTTTGTAACAAATTTGGTTACAAGCCCAAAGTCTAATTGGACCAAGGGAAACTAACAAAAGGGACTCCTTTAGCTTTGGTGAAGGTGATGAATAAGAGCATCTGGAGCAACTTATTAAAATAAATAAAATAGAGAAAATAAGGATTTTAAGCTAAAATTTTGTTTCAACGGTTTTCTTAAAACTATTTCTAAAATTAAGAAAGTAGGAGAAAGAAACAATTTTTCTCCAAATACGAAGATAAGCCTAAAAATAATTACTAAATGAAAATATCAATAAAAAACCTTTAAAAATAAATATTTAGAGAGAGAAAATAATATTTTAATATTATAAACAATGTTGGATTCTCCGCAATGGATAACTTGTTGGAGATAAATGTAATATTTTTGAGATTTTAACTTTTAATTTTTTATTTTAGGAAAATTTTAGAGAATATGTTGGTAATACTCTAATAACGCCATATCGACGAGCAACGGTCGTGACGGTTGTCGAGTAGTGACGGGCTGTGATGGGAGATGGGTGACGATTTGATGTCGTCATTGACGTTGTGATGATAATAAAACATTTTCTTAAAACTATGCATCAAATAAAAATTTGTTGGACTTATGAAACAATGTTGAAGTATATCCACAATTATAATTGTGTTTTCATCATAAACCTTTTTTAATTGATCTTGTGAAACAATGGGAAATATTGAACTTTAACTTCTTCTCTGTCAACAATTCCTAAAACATTTAAAAAAAATAATGATACAGTACGATGGTTATATATTTTTAATAAAAATAATGATAAATATATAGATATTAAAAAATCATTATCCTTAAACATTTAAAAAATGTTTATTCTAAAATCCTAATATTTGTTGGGTTCTTTTTAACAAATGCGATAATTTATTTTAATAAAAATAAATATTCTAAAAAACCAATAATTTTAAAATCAAAGGAAAAATCATGGTGCTAGACTTGTATTCCACCCAAGTAGTCTAATGTTTTTAGTGTTAAAAAGTGGACAATTTTTCATCTATTTTTTTATTTGATAATTGGAGTTTAACCAAAACATAGAAAAAGATTATAAAAATTAAAAAGTTTCACGTAAATACAAAGTAAGTTGACATTATTGGTCCTAATTAAATGCAAATAATGACATCTAATTTGGTTTATGTTATCTTATATAAAAACTCTTTTACAAAACTTAAGTGTTTTTTCTTAATGATTTTCTAAAGTATCGTAATTATATTAGAACTGAAATAAATTGGTTGTTATTTTCGATAACCATGCATCCAAACTTTTTAAGACTTGTGTGTGATATTCGACACATTACCAATTTGTTTGTTATACCAGCGTGTACATATAAAAGACGATGTCTAACCAAACATTCACTGATCCTTATGCCACCCGTAGCGGTGGTGGGTTTCTCACGGGCTTCATGCCACATCACCATGGGCTTCTTGATGCAACCGGTACGGGGCATGCGAGTTTCCTTCGGGCTTTTGCCCTTCGGGTCGCCCAACCCGCTCGAGCTTTTCCCTTTTATTTTTTTTTAATTTTTTTTTTGAAAAATTTGAATTGCCAACGGTCATAACGGCTATATTGGTTTTTTAATTTTTTTTATATTTTTTTTTCAATTTAATCACACTATATATATTAACCCTCAACCCTTATATTTTTCACACCTCTCAAACTCTCTCAAATTCTCTCAAACTCTCTAAAATTTCATCATGAATCCAAACAAAACACCTACATCCCGTCGTAACCGACCGGATACACCGCAACCGCAAGAAGACCCGGAGTTTGGTTTTCAAGCGTTTGCACAAGAAGGTTATCGTACGCAATTTTCGCAACAAACTCCGCCACAATTTTTGCAACTATATCCGCCACAATATCCGCAAAAATATCCGCCACAATATCCGCAACAATTTTACAACTCATTAGGCCATCTGCAACCAATTCCTTACCAACTTACACGTCCCGGTTTGATTGAACAAGGTTTTACTCCGGCACAATTTTCCCCACTTCCTTCACCGCCGATTGATCTCGACGCCGACGACATCTATCTGGAAACCCAACCTTCTAACCCGGAAGAATCAAACCCAAACACAACGAGAAAAGGAAAGGCCAAAAAATATGAAAATAGATCCGCCAAACAAAAGTGGGCTAAACCGGAGAAACTCGCGTTAGTGTCGGCGTGGGCTTTTTGCAAACGGGTACTTCACTTTTGGGTTTGGAGTGGGTTTATAGAAAAGCTGATGTGGCTTTTTGCAAACGGGTACTTCACTTTTTGCGGCTTTGACTAGTCAAAAGTTACGACTGTTCCAAAAATAGAAGGACAATTTCGTAACTTTTACAAAAAAACACGGGTTGAGTTCATATATGAATCTGTGTGATTCACATATGAACTATACGTTCATATATGAACCTTTGTAATTCACATATGAACTCTTTATAACTAATTCATATATGAATCTTGTGATTCATATATGAACCTTTGTGTTTCATATATGAACCTTTGTGTTTCATATATGAATCACAAAGGTTCATATATGAATTAGTTAAAAAAGAGTTCATATGTGAATTACAAAGGTTCATATATGAACCTATAGTTCATATGTGAATTACACAGATTCATATATGAACTCGTCCCGCGTTATTTTACGAAAATACCCCTCTATCTTGTGCAGATCACGCGCAGACCACACAAGGAATTATCCGCTGCTTTTCGGTCAAAGCCGCCGATCTTGACCGAATGAATGGCTAAGATCACTTATTTACTTCTCATATATTTAGCATTTCTCATTTGAACCTCTCCCTATATATATATATATATATATAGAGAGAGAGAGAGAGGGAGGTTTAAGGGAAAATCTCAAATAATTGAAAAACTAAGGAACACCTTTATAGACATAGGATAAAATAAATCAAGGGTTAATATTTTCAATGGCAATTTTTTAAATAAAAGCAAAGTTAAGGGTATATGAATATATTACTTAAGCTGCAATGGGGGTAAAATTGACAAAAAAAGGTTAAGGGATCAGATACAAATAGTTAGAAAACCCTACATATCATTCTCACAACCTCAAACTCTACCCTCTCTTCTTCTGCCGCCGCCACCACCGCCGACCGCCACCACCTCCGACCTACCCTCTCTTCTCTATGCCGCCGCCACCACCACCACCTCCGACCTACCCTCTCTTCTCTATGCCGCCGCCACCACCACCACCTCCGACCTACCCTCTCTTCTCTCTCCATCCTCCGACGATGCAACTCCATCGGAACACCCACCAAACCCCACGATCTCTTCTCCTCCTCCTCCTCTGCCACCGCCACCACCACCACCGCCACATCTTCTTCCTCTTCTTCTTCAGTTGATTTCGAGCTGATCTATTCTTCGGTTTCCTCTTCTAAATTGATTCAAATATCTGTTTTGTTTGAAGTGATGGTACTGGTACGTAGTTTTTCTTCGTTCTACGATTGTTGAGATCTTTGAAGGAGAAAAACGGTTCTACATCTGAAATCGTCTCCGACCGATCTGGCGTTGTTGTCTTCTTTCTGGTATTTTTCTTCGATTCAGATCTGAGATCCTTAATATCTCTTGCCTGAATCTGTTTTTTTGTCGTCGTAGACAAAAGGTTTCCAATCTGGTGGTTATCCACTTCGATCAGTTGTTTTTTTGGTGTGGCTTAGCAGATCCATTGAGATCTCTAACTTTGGTTAAAGATCGTTTTCGATCTGTGTTGGTGTCTTTAGGCTGTTTGTTTCCTTTTTCTCAATATCTGCTTAATAATTGTTCATTTACAGATCTTGCTTCAAATTCTTCAAAACTTCACCATCACCATCCAATCAAACCATGGATTCATCGGACGATGAAGGAGAGGAGTATTTGTTCAAAGTCGTCATCATCAGAGACATCGACGGTAATATGCACAAGTGCATATATATACATTTGTGCATATCAACAAGTTTTCGTCGGCTAAACCGGTGGTTGCGGTGGTTGAAGTGTAGACGCTCGTATGGCTAAATCGGTGGTTGCGGTGGTTGAATCGCCGGCGGGCGTGGAGACATCGGCGGTAATATGCACAAGTGCATATGTTAGCTCCAACTTCTATGTAAAGAAGTATTGAAAAATAGGCTAAGTATAAAAACCATCGACAGAGCTTCTGCCAAGACACCGAGCAAGAATTCGACAGAAGTCGTTCTCAGAGACAAGGCCACAGAGCCTCTGCCAAACTTGACAGAGCCTCTGTGGTATGAAGATTGAAGACTTGGAAGATAATCTGAAGATCAAGACAAAGACATTCGTGCCTCTCACGTGCCTCTGCTGTACGAAGATCCTAAAGATCATTCGTACAAGGCGTGCCCTGCACATTCCACGTGTCAACCTCTGATGGGTTTCAGCCTATGCAGAAAACGGCGCACTACATTAACGTTGTACATGTAGCAGTCCCACGATTGTGTCTTTGTACACTTAGTCCTTATTGTCTAAAGCTTGTCCCCTGATGAATAGTATAAATAGAAGGCTCATGTTGAGCTCTTCTATTAACTTTGCACAACACACACACCCATAGAGCAGAATTCATAGCATACTTTCGGTGTTCTTGGTGTTCTTATTGAATCAATACAAAGTGAATCTTTGAGTTAATCTCGTGTTTATTTAAACTTTGTTTAGCTGATTCTGTGTGTTTTCTACCATAGAATATCTTTTAGTTCGTTAAAACGCTTCTGCACCCTTATTTGTTTGAACTATTAGATATAAATATGATTGTTGAGTAAAATCGGGATCAACAATTGGTATCAGAGTCATCTTTGATTTTTTATATCAAGAGATCCTCTCTGACAATGATCTTTGGTAGAAACTTGGTTTGATTTTAACCTGTTCTTCATTTATTTCAAACAGACTCTATTTTCTGCCATTTTCGACCAGTTCGACCTTGGTAAACTTACAGAACCTGTTTCTTCGGTTAAAACTCTCCATTTTAGTGCATTGTTCAAGGTTTTAAGCTTGTAAGCTCTTTTCGAAAAATCTGTCCCATCATCTGAAAGTTTTCAGTTTATACTCTGTTTCTGGTATTTCAAAAACCTCTTAAAATGGCGATCACCAACAACTTCTTCACTGCTGGTTCCTTAACAAAACCACCCACTCTACTCAGAGATGAGTACCCTCAGTGGAAGATACGAATGATTCACTTCTTCGAGGGTATTGACAAAGAACTCGCTCACTATATCCACAATCCTCCTTTTGTTCCCATGATCACAGTACCACGTGTGCCTGCCACAGAGAAACCTAAGTCAAAAGATAAATGGTCTGCACCTGACTGGGAAAAATATGAAATCGCTCAGAAGGCCAAACGACTTCTGATAATGGCCATCCCCAATGACCTCTTCCAATCCCTAGATGCGTGTGAATCTGCATACGATCTATGGAAGGAACTGGAGAAACAATTGGAAGGAGGGGCTAAGACTCAGAAAAATCGCAGAGCCCAATGAATCAATGAATACTACGCATTCAAAGCTCTGCCGACAGAGTCTCTGCAGTCAACTTATGACAGGTTTAACTCTTTGATAAACAAGTGCAGGAAGTTTGGAATCCACAGAACTTCTGAAGAAAACAACTTCATGTTCCTAAAGAACCTCAACGAAGAATGGCTCCAGCTGTCCATGTCCCTACAAACTAATCAGGACTTAGACACCTGGAGCTTATCAGATCTTTATGGAACTTTGGCAGCCCAAGAACCACAAATCGCCCAGGTAAAAGCTCAAACTGCTGCGCCCCTTGCACCTGTTGGCAAGACTACAGAGGCAAAAGAGAAGCCAAAGAAGGAGAAAGTTGTGGAGGAGAAGAAGCAGGAGAAGAAGAAAGTGGTGGTTGTTGAAATTGATGAGGAAGAGCTGGTAGAGAGGAGGAGGCAACGATGGCCTCGATAGCTAAATCTTTAGCTTTGTTGACGAAAGAGTTTGGTAGAGGAGGATACCGAAAGAAGACGGGTTATGAACGTGATGGGAGGGATGACAGAGGAGAGAAGTATGAGCCAAGAAGCCAAGGAAGAGATGGTTCGAATGACTAACAAAGGTCGAATGACAGGAGTGACAGAGGTGGTGACCGACAGAGGTCAGACGACAGAGCTGGTAACGCTCCTCAGAACCAGGGATGTTTCAATTGTGGCAAGCAATGCCACTATGCTGCTGACTGCAGGAGCAAACCAAACCGCCCTCAGAGGGATTCTGCTTTCTACAAAAAGAAGGCAGAATATTACACTCAAAAGTCGCTCATGGTGGAGCAAGAGAACTGGTTGTTAGATGAATCCTCTGATGAAGGCGACAAGAAGAACGCCTTGTTCTGTGGAATGGCAGAGGTCAGCTCCTCAGAATCTGATAGTGAGGTATCCACTTCTGACTCTATCTCAAATGAAAGCGAAGCAAATTTACGTAAACTAACTGATGAATACACTGAACTTAAAAGGAAGAGATTGAAACTAATTGGAACAAACATCTAAATCCTTTGAAAGAAAAGATTACAGAACTCAACTCTGCTTTAAAAGCTAAATCTAAAGAACTTGTGGATGTTGAGAGCGACAAAATGAATATTCTTGCTCTTAAGCACTATTTTCAAAAGGAAAGAGAAGTCCTTCATCAAGACTTACTCAGCAGAGATCTCTTAATCAGAAAATATCAAGATGCACAGAAGGTGTATGAAAAAATCAATACACAAATAGGAAGACAAGGAATTGGCTTCTGTGACATAGATCCATACACTGGAACCAAAAGAGACAAATCCCTTTCCTCTCTATTCTATATTGGAAGTACTAGAAAACCCGGTTTTCCAAATTTAACCTCTGTTAGCAAAAGGCAAAAGGTCTCTAGGGAACCTCACAAGAGGAAACCTCTGAAAATGATAAATGTGTGGTTTGAAAACACAGATTTACCACAATCAGCCTCTGTCAAAAGAGAATCCAAACCTAAGAGATATCTGAAAACTCAAGATCAGATAGGAATCTTCAAGTTTGGTGACCCCGAGACTCAATCCCAGGTTGCTTTTGTCTGCACCATAGATTATGAGAGGAAACTATCGGTAGAGGCACCTGAATTCTTGCCTGCTTCTTCAGAAGAAAAACTGACTCATATTTCTGAAAAAGAATTATTGGAAATCGGTAAAAACATTTTTTATGAAAACCCACGTACTCCCCATGACATTCAAAATCTCTCTGAGGAAATCTTGATAAATACTTCTGCTGATTTGGAAGATAGTCCCAAAGAAAAGGAAGAAAGTGAGTATGGCACATGCTCTGAAAGTCCAGCCTCTGTCGACAGAGATCTTAGTGACTCAACCTCTGTATATGAGGACGATTCATCCTCTGACGAATATGAGACTGACTCAATAAAGTCAGAGATAGTTCCTTATGGAGCAGAGGATATCAAACTTTCCTCTGGAATTCTTAACAAAACCATTCCTCCTAAGGAGAAAATCACAAGGATTCCTATCTGTCCAGACTTTTTGGACATGTGTATACAAGCCAAAACCTCTCTTGAGCTTGAGAAAATCAAACAACAAAAGGAAATGTCTTCTCATAATCCAACAAGTTCTAAAACTTCAAAACCCTTAAGGCCTCTTAAAGAAAAATTAACTTGGCAACAAAAGGGTAAGTGGGTTGAAATTAACGAATCTTTTTCTTCTGTGACAGTGAAACCTGCAGAAGTTCACCACAGAGGAAGGGGTCCACAGAAGGCTACTCTCAACAGAGAATTTTCAAAACAACAATCTAGTCTACATAGGTCTTCTTATAATAGGAAGTCAGATGCTAGGGTAGATTGTAAAAATAAAGCCTCTGTACCCCTATTCAGTCTTTTTAATGAAAAGTTCAAGCAAATTTCTTCGCACATTCATTATTGTCATTGTTTTGAACTTATGCATCAATTAAACCAACACTTCTCTAGTCCACACTGTTTCCTCTCTAGACCCAAAAAGAATGCTAAATTCAAGGGTAAGAAGAAACAAAATGGTTCTTCATCAGAAGCTAAAACCAAATCCAAGGATGCTAAGGCAACCTTGAAGACCCCTAACAAACCGGGACCCATTTGGATATGGGTACCTACAAATCTCTGATTTTGTTACAGAGGAAGTATGTGCCGATCTGGTATCTAGACTCCGGATGTTTGCGGCACATGACTGGCGACAGAGGTCTACTATCCACTTACAAAGATAAACTCGATGGTGGATCTGTAACCTTTGGCGACAACAAAAAGGGGTACATAAAAGGCTATGGAGTCATCAAGAAGGAAAATATAACCGTATGCAAAGTTGCATATGTGGATGACCTTAAGCACAATCTTCTAAGTGTTAGCCAACTTTGTGATACGGGTTTCGACGTCATGTTCAAAAGAACCTTCTGCTCTCTGCAAGGTGAGGACACATGAGTCGAACTTCTGCGAGCCGAGCGAAAAGGCGATTTATACCTCATGAACTTTAGTGCCAAGAACAAGAAGGACAAGCTCTGTCTTGTTGCCTGTAAAAACGAAGAAGCCTGGTTATGGCATAGCAGGTTCTGCCACTTAAACTTTCACACTTTAGATAAGCTTGTTAAACTTGATCTTGTTAAAGGTTTGCCAAATGTAAAATTCAGTAAAGATCATTTGTGCTCTGCTTGCGAAATGGGTAAACTCAAAAGAGCTTCCCAAAAAGGCAAGACTGATGTGTTCTGCCCAAGGCCTCTGTATATGCTGCATGTTGACCTCTGCGGTCCAATCGCTACACAGAGCCTTGGCGGCAAGAAGTACATACTTGTGTTGATTGATGAATACTCGAGATATACTTGGGTGGAATTTGTCAGAAAGAAATCTGATGTTCCTAACATTCTGATAAACCTAATGAAAAGAATCCAGGTTCTGTATGAGTGCAGGATTCAAAAGTTGAGAAGCGACAATGGCACATAATTCAAAAACTCTGTCATTGAAGATTACCTCACAGAAGAAGGCATATCTCATAACTTCTCTGCTGCACGCACCCCACAACAGAATGGCGTGGTTGAATGAAAGAACTATGCTAACAGCATCTAGATTACCCATTTCTTTCTGGGCAGAAGCAGTATCAACCGCTTGCTACACCAAAAATCGATCAACCATAGTAAAAAGGCACATCAAGACACCTTATCATTTGATCAACAAAAGGCGACCAAACATCAAGTTCTTCCATGTATTTGGATGCAAGTGCTTTGTCCTAAACGACAGAGAAGCTAGAGGATGTGAAAGCAGATGAAGGCAAGTTCATTGGGTACTCTGCCACCTCAAAGGCCTACAGAGTTTACCTTCTGCGGTCCAGAACCATTGTGGAAAGCATCAATGTCTCTTTTGACGATTCCTTCCAAAAGACTTCTGAACAAATCAGTTCAGAACTCGGTCTCAAAAAGGAATCCTCTGGCATCTCAAAAACAAGAGAAGCGGACCTAAGTCTGCTATTTGAAGAGATGTTCCACGATGATATTGATCCCTCTTCCGGAGTCCCTAGAGCCTCTGGAAAAACATCTTCTGCCAACCAGGTTGAGTCAGGTATATCTCTGACTGGTCCATTAAATACTTCATCCTCTTCTGTGAATCATGCAGATGCACGTGTTGAGGGGGAGCCAACAGAAGAAGATACGAGCAAAGATTCTACCACAGAGGCACTGGACAAACCTACTCCAGCTACAACAGAGGAAGCAATACCAGAGGAAAATGAGGATTCAGTCTCTACATCCTCAGAGGAACCCATTCCAACTCTAATCCCAATACCTCAACAAGCTGAAGAACCAAGTTCAAGAACATAAGTACCTTCCACTACAGAGGTTGCACCAGAACCACAGTGTACAACCACAGAGGTTCAACTAGATGATGCTAATGACCATCTTCCAAGAACGACCAAGTGGACGAAGAGCCATCCTAAGAACCTAATTATTGGCGATCCTTCTGAAAAAGTCAAGACAAGATCAACCACTGCTAACTTTTGTTTCTTTACAAATTTTATCAGTGTGATCGGGCCAAAACGTGTTTCTGAAGCCCTAGATGATCCAAACTGGGTAGATGCAATGCAAGAAGAACTTCTACAGTTTGAGAGAAACAAGGTATGGACCCTAGTTCCTCTGCAAAGAGGGAAACAAGCAATAGGGACTAAATGGGTGTTCAGAAACAAGAAGGATGAGGATGGGGTGGTCATTAGAAATAAAGCGAGATTGGTGGCCAAGGGATATTTCCATGCAGATGGCATTGATTACGATGAAACTTTTGCCCCTGTCGTACGGCTCGAAGCAATAAGAATATTCTTAGCCTTCGCAGCCCACAGAGGTTTCAAAATTTTCAAATGGATGTAAAATCTGCCTTTCTGAATGGTCAAATCCAAGAAGAAGTATACGTCCAGCAACCACCAGGGTTTGAAAGTGCCAAGTACCCAAACTACGTTTACTATCTTGACAAAGCTCTGTATGGACTGAAACAGGCTCCAAGAGCATGGTACGAACGACTTTCAACCTTTCTTCTCGAAAATGATTTCGATAGAGGTACAACCGATACTACTTTGTTTTATAAAAGAAAAGGTAACGAGATTCTGCTTGTACATATCTATGTGGACGACATTATTTTTGGTTCTACAAATGCACAACAATGCACAAACTTTGAAAAACTCATGCAGAGTGAGTTTGAAATGAGTATGATGGGAGAATTAAACTTCTTCTTATGACTCCAAGTCAAACAATCATCAGAGGGAATTTTCATAAATCAAGCTAAATATGTCTCTGACATTTTTTCAAAATTCAAGCTCTCTGATGCCTCTGTAATGAAGATGGTACACTGGAAATAAGTTACACTTAGATCCAGATGGTAAATCTGTAGAGTGCAAGCTCTACAGAGGCATGATTGGGTCCCTTTTATACTTAACAGCAAGTAGACCTGATATAATGTATGTTACATGCCTCTGTGCAAGATATCAAGCTAACCCAAAGGAATCCCACCTTCTTGCGGTAAAGAGGATCTTCAGATACCTTAAGGGAACCAAAAATCTTGGGCTCTGGTATCCAAAGAACTCTAGCTTTGATCTGAAGGCCTACACAGATTCAGATTATGGAGGATTCAAGCTTGACCGAAAGAGTAACTCTGGGAGTTGTCAATTCCTGGGTGGTAAACTAGTCAGCTGGACTTCAAAGAAGCAGAATTGTGTGTCGACATCTACAACAAAAGATGAATATGTTGCTGCTACTAGGTGTTGCTCCCAGGTTCTATGGATGAAAACTCAGCTAAAGGACTACGGTTACAACATATACAAGATACCCATCCTCTGTGATTCAAAGAGCGCCATCGCTATCTCTGCCAACCCTGTACAACACTAAAAAACAAAGCATATCGATATCCGTTACCACTTTCTAAAGCATCATGTTGAACAAGGCACAATCGAGATGTACTTTGTGTCCACTGAATACCAGCTTGTAGACTTATTCACCAAGGCACTAGATGAGAAAATATTCTTTTTCTTGGTGAGTAAGTTGGGTATGATAAACATGAGTTGAACCCTCTGTAAGTAAGACTTGATCTTCTTGTATATATGTATATATTTAAACTCTTCTGCATGTAAATTCTTCATCACCAAAAGTTCTGTACCCAATAGAGCCTCTGTGGGAATTCTCAGAACCTCTGACAATCTCCATAGAGCCTCTGGTAAGTTTGACCTATATCCTATGCATTACTTATCCTATTTGATCCAAGCATAGATCAAGGGGGAGCAGGAGACCTTGAATTAACCCACATAAGTGGTTAATTCAAGGGGGAGCCAAAGAAGAATGGTTATCAGCCAAATCCACAGAAGTCAGGTATTTTGTCGAGCAAAGGAGAATCAAAAGAAGTATGTCTCGCACAAAACCTTTTTCCAAAACAGTTTTCTAGGACACCAATTTCCAAATATGTCCTAAAACACAGTTTAGAACAATCAAAACATTGGATGATCAAAAAGTTTCATGAGCTTTTCGTTATTTGAAATTTAAAGTCATAGAGCCTTTGCTGAGCTCAACAGAGCCTCTGTAAGCCAGAGCCTCTGTGACTGAAAATTTAATACGGAAACTCTATCGATCACTTCAATTGCTTTTAAATATTTTTGGTAAAGGTGCAAGCTCAGAGGTAACATAAAAAGGCTTCAAATCACAGAGCTCATTCCATCACAAAGCCTCTGTCGATTTGACACATGCACAGAAACAAAATTCTGTAAGATGCGGGTTATTTCTGAAGGTGACAGTCATTCGAGTATAGAGACGCCCACGCGCTCAGCATTAATGGGCCGCACACGACGTCTAATCGGGCTCTGACACCTCTGACGTGGCACTCTTTCATTGGACGTACATTCCACACGTTTCTCTGATACATTACACACAGCTGTTGTACTCGATTACGGACCCCAAAGAATTATCAAATAGTTACTATTAAGCTCTTCAGATACTACCACCGTTAAAACCCTATAAAACCCCTCTTACCTTCTTCCTCATTCCTTTACGATTATCTCTCTAATACCTCCGACGAATAGTGAAATACCTGCAACTTCATTCTTTCTACTCCAACTCTTCAAAATCTCAGCAATGGCTTCCACCGGAAACTCACCGACGACATCCTCTGCTCACTCCGAGCACTCACAACAACGAACCAGGGCCACTAATCCTGAACATGAACAGGGTGAATCCGTTGATTTCTCTCCAACCACTCACCTGCAGTTCTTTATTGAAAATAACCATTTCGAGAACTCATTACCCCTCAAACCCAACAACCACTTCCTAGTGCCCTCAAGAACAACATTTGGGGAAGCACGTGCCATTTTACTGAATATCCTTGAAAACCACCCATTGTACACCCTACTATCCAAGAATGTCACTTGCATCCCTGCCAGATACATGAACCAATTCTGGCAAAGCTGCTATTATGATTCAGAATCAAGGGAAGTCAGAGGATGGATATCAAAACCTGATAAGTCTGAAAGAATCTAGCTCAAATTTAACAGAACCATGCTATCTTTAGAATTCAATCTGCCCACCAGAGGGATTTTTAGGGATTAAGGAATATGCAGAAATCCCCTCTGATAGAGAACTCTGCGACTTTGCAGAGATGTTAGGTTATAATACCCACCTGACAAAAAGTAATGACTTCAGACGAAACCGATTCCCACCTCTGTGGAATACCTTGTTCTCGATCCTCAACAGATGCCTCACAGGGAAAGTGGGGAGTCCAGATCAAACCTCACACCAAATCCTAGCCATAATGTTTGGGGTTTATTATGACTTACCCCTTGACTTCGCAGCTCTGATGATGCAAGAGCTTGTGAACATAATTGATCGTCGCATCTCAACACAGAAGGCAAAGGGTCCAAATGTTCTAGATCTCCCTGCTCTGCACTTCCACAGGACTATCGGAGTTATTCTGGAACCTCTGCTACAAATCAACAAATGGCCAATGAAAGGGCCTATAGTCAAGACTTGCCCATTAGGCAGAATGGATACCACAAAACACGCAGAGGGGTATGCGATCTGCAGACCTCTAACAGCCAGAATTCTGTCATATGCCTCTGATGAACAACTTAGGATAGAGTATATACGCGCTCACAGGACTCCAGAACCGAGTCCTGCGACACCTTCACGTTTAGGAGTCCCCCTAGGAACCATAGTTGTAGAAAGGATGAGCCTAGAGGAGCACGCAGAGGCTGTGGCCAAGCATGAGCAAAAACTGGCCATAATCAAACTACAACGGAAAAAGATGATCTACTCTGCATCCAAGACCAAGGCAGCCACTCCCCCCAAGCAGAAAAAGGCTCTCAGAGCAAAGAAACCTACAGAGGGAACCTCTTCAAGTGCTGCATAGATCACCCAACCCCTACCAGAAACTTTCGTAGCATCCTCTGCTCCTCCAAAAAGAAACGCAAGACAAAAACATCAGAGGAGGGAGCCCCAAAACCTAAGAGGAAGAAAACCACAAAACCAACGACTCCTCTGCAAACCATCGCAGAGGAAACCATAGCAGAGGAAGTTGCCCTGAACAACATTTGCCCTCCCCCACTCCTATACATTATGCGGACCAAGGTGATTTCTCCGCATTCCTCGAACAACATGATTTTGCAGACACCTTGGATACCTCTGGTTGGAATGCAGAAGCCCTACCAGAGCACACTTCTGAACAAGCCCAAATGGACTCTCCCATACCAGAAGTTGAAACTGCCGCAGAAGAACATGGTGACTAGTTTCCCACTCCTCCGAGCTACGATCCAGAACTACAGAACACGGAGGAGATGTTGGGCCTAGAGGATACATGGGTGGAAATTCAATCCAAACCCACTGCCCAAATCTCAGAACAATGGACCACCACTAACCCATCAGTAATTATCTCAGAGGTGGATTCTGAGATGGAGGCCAGTGACAAAACCCCAGAGGGTATTCAGGCTGCAACCCCAGAGGAAGTCCTACACCCAGATCTACAAACACTACAAGGCTTCCACCCATGCTATGATGTGCTAAGAAAAAGCTCAGAGGATATGGTTGATTTCGCAGAGTTAGAGGCTAGCAGAGAAACCCTTAGGTTAGGGTGTATGACAGAGACTGAAGCCTTAAAAGATGCCGAAGTTGGAAGAGGCACACAACCCCAACCAACTCCCAGTGCAACCCATATCTCTGACACCGCCAGTCTAGTGACTATTAGGGTTAATTTATGTTGATTTAAAGTTCAAGGGTCTGTATTGTAATAGTTGAATTTGAGCTTAGTTAGTGAATGGGCCGTGGGCTTGTTAACCACGGGCCCGTTATATTTATAGTTCATTAGCCTTAGAAAAATAGGCTAGTTGTTCATTTTTGCTTTCTATTCTGCATTGTAAATTCTCTCTGAAAGCAATATATGGATGGCCAGTTGAAATCGTAAACATATTGTCTAATCTACTGATTTCATTGTTCGTTGCACGGATCTGAGACTCACAATTGGTATCAGAACAGACGAACATAATTGATTCAAAGCCTTTTATTGAATTCTGGTAAGTTTTCTAGTTTTTCTCGTCTGTGTTCTTGATTGCACACTCATATTTTGATTCGAGCAAAATTGATCGATTTCGTTTATTGGGTATTGTTAGCTTTATTGTTTTGAGTGATTCTGCAAATTTTCATAACCTAATTCGATCGACTGAGTAGTTTATTGAGCAAATTAAGTTCAAAGTTTTTGGTTGTGTTCTTCACTAAAAATCAAATTTTTACCATTAAAACGTGTTCTTTTTTGCTTCAAAATCGACTGGGTTAGTGTTATTTTTGTGTTTGGTAGTGTTTCTAATCTTTCAGGAACATTTTTGAGCAACCCTAGTTGATTCCCAATCGATTGGAAACCCACAGCCGCTGTTTCCGGGTAACACAGCCACGCTTTCCGAACAAGTCATCACTTTCCGGACATTTGTGTTATTCCTTCCGGGTACGTCTTCTTTCCGGGTAAGTCTCTAAATTCCAAGTTTTCCGGGTAATTTGTTCCGGAAACCATAAGTATCCGGTAAAGATTTTATCCGGACAACTCCAGGTATCCGGTAATAATTTTTATCCGGACAATACTAAGTATCCGGGAAACAATTTATCCGGATTATCTAATCACCCGGTAAGTTCTTGTGATTTCTATTCTATCCGGTAAGTTCAGTATTCGGAATCTCCATCGTCCGGTAAGTATTACGTTTATTTGTTTCATTCGGACACTCTAGTCACCCGGTAACATTTGTTATCCGGTAACCTTAAGCTGTCCGGACTCCTCTACTTATCCGGATACTTTTGCATTGAGCTTTTTCATTTAAATCTGATCCGGACACTTCCAGATCAGATATCTCATTCGGATTCCTATCCGGTAAGTTCAGTTTATTGATTTCTTACCTGTTCTTAGTTCATATTAGTCGTAGAACCTGCGTTAGGATTCCACTCTTAGTGCCTTGCGTTAGGTTTACACTTTGAATCAATCATTCGTCTGACGATCACTCCGTTGCAACCAAAGATGTCTACTTCGCGTGACGCTCTCGCAATCGGTACCGACACCAAACCACCTTGCCTCTATCAAGGTGAGTATAGCCAGTGGCGAGACAGATTCATGATCTTCGTAGAGTCCAAGGAGAACTACGTGTATATCAAGAGAGCTCTTGAAACGGGTCCAATTCCTTGGCCGAGGAAGACCATAGCAGCAACTGCAAATGCTGAGGCTCGTACTGAGGACAAGACTCTCGCCAACATGACTGAAGATGAAAGAGGCATGATTGAAGGTGAAAAGCATACAAAGAGATATCTTGTTCAAGCCCTCCCTAACACGATCTACACTGCCCATCGATAGATATAAAGACACATCAAAGGGCATGTGGGATCAAGTGGCCAGAATGATGCGTGGGAGCGATGTCGGAAATCAACTAAAGATCAACAGCGCAATAAACAAGTTCGATGGTTTCAAGCAGCGCACCGACGAGTCTCTCACCCAGGCCTATGAACGTTTTTGCTCACTTCTTAATGAACTGAACAAGAATAAGATCACTCGCTCCAACACGGAAAATGCACTCAAGTTTCTCAACAATCTGCTGCCAGAATGGAAGGTGTTTGCTTCTCATGTCAAGCACAACAACTTGATAGAGAACATTGGCATCAATGAACTATATGAAACGCTTCTTCAAGACGAAGATGAAGTGAATGAACTTCTGAGCGAGAAGAAGACTGCTTCAAAGCCAGCTGCTGATCCTATTGCACTCATGTCCTCCAAGAAAGGAAAATATTCGGGCCGTCACTCCAAACGTGCTCAATGGCAAAGCTCATCAGAACCAGAACCGGAAGAAAAAGGTGACAGTAGTTCTGATGATGAAGTATCTGACTTCAAGAAAGCGATAGCTCTTCTTTCCAAATCCTTTCTACAACAAAAGTTCTATAAGAAGCCATCGTCCAATAATCAGCGCTACTCCACCTCCTCTAACAAGCGCCATGATTATAAGGACAAGTATGAAGGGAAGAAGAAAGTTGATGAGCAAGATAAGTCAGAGAAGAAGGAGAAGACGGAGAAAGTAGAGAGTAAGAAGAAAGATGAACCAGTGACATGTTACAACTGCAGAAACCTTGGTCACTTCGCTAAAGATTGCAAGAAGCCTGTTGTGAAGAATTCCCACTACTACAAGGCAAAACTCGCTTTGGCTGAGCAGAAGGAAGTTGGAGAAGCTATGTTTGTGGAAAACGACTACTGGTTAGGTCGTTCTGATGATGAAAGCGATTCTGATGGTGCTAATGCTTTCATGGGATATCACTCTCCAGTTGACGAAGAAAAGACAAGTCAGGTATGTGATTCTAACCAACAAGATTTCATGAATCAAATGCAATCTCTTACCGAACGGACAAATTCCTTTAAGGCCACCTCTAAAGAACAAAAGCTCGAGATTAGATCTCTAACCGAAAAGCTAGATGTTCAAACGAGAATAACTGAAAAATTTAAGTTTGAAATTGCTAATCTAAAAGACAAATGCCAAAATCTTTCATTAGCACCTAAGGACTTAAGGGAAAAGCTATCTGAACTTCAGTCACAGTTTGATCAGTGTATGAATGAGAACGTAGAAATTGTTTATCAATGTTCTGCTCTTCAAATTCAGCACAAGGAGTTTGTCACGAAAATACTTGATCTAGAAACCAAACTCCATAAAAGAGGTCAAACGGATCAAACCATCCACATGAATAAACCCAAAGAGTTCACGTATTTTAACAAAGCCTGGGGAATCGGTTACGATAACCCACCCTATTTGAAAAAGGGTATCTACCAAACGCCTACTTTGTATGATTTTGGTTGTTTTGGATTAGATAAAAAGTATCCGGAATATGCTATTCAGTGGACTGGTCCTCTTGAACCTGAAAAGGAAGAGGAAACCGAGGAATATAAGCGTGTACACAACCGAGGAATACAACTTCCATTTTGTTATGAACCTTTAAATTATTCTTATCAAAAGAACAAGAAGTATCTCTCGAATGACTACTTCGATGGCTACAAGGTTGCAAAGCCCAAGGATTCCTCCAAAAAGGATGAGGACCAAGCAACCGCAACCAACACTGAGACGGACGAGTTCAAACTCTATGTTCCCCCTCTCATCTTGGAAGCAAAGATAGTCGAGTTGGAGGAGTCACTAGAGAAAGAAAGGTCAGTTTTTCAAATGGAAAAGCAAGCACTAATCTCTGAGCTTGAGAAACTCAAATCTGAAAAAACCGAAGTTGTGTCAAATGAAGAAAAGGAAACTCTTCAGTGTGAAATCAATAAGCTCTCATCGAGACTGTCTGACGTGACAAGAGAAACGATGAAAGAGCATATGATAAATAGTCAACTCCAAGTGCAGCTTGACCCGCTCCAAACTGCGAAGCAGATTTCACCTGAACTGTCCTCTAACTCATCTGACACATCCTCGTGTAAAGCTTTCATAGGAAATATATCTTCACAAGAAAGTAAAGTTTCTCAAGATAAGTGTGCTAAAAGGAATTTAAACTCTGATTTTTCAAACGCTTCTGCACCGAATTCCCCAAAGCACACTGCCACTAAATGTTCCTCGCCTTCCTTGACCGATCAAAGTCCTGAAATTCCGGAAGTTGATTTTTCAGAATATATGAACTCCGAAGGTAATTCTGATGGAGAGTTTGAGTTGTTCCCTTTCGACAAACCTCTTCCGAGTCACACTGATTTTCTGTCACCAGTAGTCAATCGACCGGTCAACTTTCTAAAGGGTACATGTTCTAACACTAAGGACCCAGCTGTGATTGAGATTCCCAAACCTAAACCTGTTTCTCAAAACCAATCACAGCCGAGGCAAAAGACTGTGCGATTGCCTGACAAAAATCTTGTTTCTTCAAAAGTCACTGACCATGCTGTCAATGTGGGTTCAGATAAAACCGGTCGGCCTAATCAAGATAAATCAAAGAGCCTAGCTAAGGAATCCATTCCGAAAGAGGCATCGAATTCATTTAACCCTGTTTTCTATCCTAAGATAAATAAGCATGATTGCGCATGGAATCATAGGAATAATTTTGTTAACCGAGATGTTAATTTTCCAATTAAACTCTACTCCATTCAGCAATTGATTCAATTATCGCATGATTGCTTATGCTGTTCTAGTTGTGGTTGGAATGACTTTGATGATATCAATAACAATGATTGGTTTGGGTCATATCACATCTATAGTCATACACCCAAACGCAAACCCCGTAAAAACAAAAAGAAACATCATAGTCAACGGGGTTCCCAATCAGAGGTTAAACCACAGCAGGAGAGAAAACCCATTCCAAAACGGGCTTCTCCTACTGAGGTTAAACCTACACCTAAGAGGCAACCTGCTACAAAGCAAGTTCCTCCGAAAGGTGTCAAATCTAACCCTCCCGGACCCAGGCAAATCTGGGTACCAAAGGTCTGCTAATCTTGTTTTGCAGGACGGTCATGTGTCGTACTTAGACCCTGGATGCTCCACACACATGACCGGAAGGAGGGAGCTGCTCACGATATACAAAGAACAATATTACGAAGACGTGAGGTTTGTCTATACCTGTTTTTTTCACGAGCTGCTCATGTGTTTAGGGGGAGCATGATCAGCCATCAGGTAAGTTCATTCTACTGTTGAGGGGGAGCGTCGCACACAATTTTTGTTGTTGTTTTGTGTGTGTGTGTGGATACTCCCGTGTGCATTTCACACTTCGCGCACAATCTGAGGGGGAGCATATCACTTCATGCTCATCATTTGAGGGGGAGCGACACAGTGTTTTTCTTTCAATGTCCAAAAGTTTTTTTTGCGTGTCGGACTCTCCATTGCACTATCCGAGGGGGAGCAAGTCAATCCCCATGTATGTTTTGAGGGGGAGCAGGATAATATCCGTGCTAGGGTTGAGGGGGAGCAGAAAAGATAACGAGAGTTAGGGAATCCCATGGTTCAGCCAGCGCCGGAGGGACCTTCCCCGGGACATAGAACATGTGAGATGGAGGGAATTATGGTCAAAAGCGAACCAAGAAAGATTAAGCCGTAAAGATAACGAGGCTTCTGCGCGACCCCAACCGAGTGTCATCAGGGTTGCCACATCTGTTATCCCGTCTCATACGTTGGGACGGGGTATTGAAGGAGCCTCCGTGGACCTAGCAGAGCAATTGCACAACCCCCTTATCCACTCATCCGTCTCTCAAAAGACGGATGTTTCAGTCTCACACGGGGATCAAGCACAACTTCCACTGGTCTCTCATTCAGAGAGTACTGGTGTTGAAATAAAAGACCAGCAACCCCCGGTCTCGCCTTCATTTCGTGCACAATCGAGTCTAGAGCCATTTGTAATTGAACATTCTTCGGCTAGGACACATGATAAGGAACAACAAATCGAGGCTCTTCGTGACCCGATCGGAACGTCTGTAGTGTCTCCGTCAGGCGGAACACGAGGATCGGACGGAAATCCTACCACGGCTATCCCTACGCCAACCGTGAACGTAGGTGGCTCTGCCTCTATGGCAGATGCCTCAATGGGTAATCTAAGTGATCCCGTAGTTAAATTTCCCGACTTTGTGTCACAAGGGTCCCTGGACAACACCCTTAAGGTTGTCCGCGAGGCAATGGAGCAGCACATGGCCGCCGAGCTCTCCAAAATCAAGAGCTTAATCAAAGGAAAAGAGAAGATCGTTGAAGCTGAAACCGCAGCTACACCTCCACCGGCTCCTACTCAGCCTATCTACACGGTGGACACCCTAAAGACGATGCTTCTAGCCCAACTAGACCTGATAACCGTTCTGAAATCACAGGTCACTGCTCCTTCATCATCCATTACCACTCGATTGGATAACATTGACTCGACTCTCAAGGACTTCCAACAAGCGATGACAACGCTGTCCGAGAGAGTCCGTTCACTCGAAGATACCTGCAAGAGTCAAGCAGGCGATCTGAAGCGCAAGCACAATGACCAGGATGATCCTGATCACCGTGAGGGGGAGAAACGACTAAGACCTACCGAGACCGCCTCTATCCTCACCGAAACGACAACTGTGGTTCATCTGGAACCAGCAACTGCGGCAACAACAACCGACGCCGAACCTGAAGCCGAGTTGCCCTTAGCCGAGATGGTAATAGACATGGACATCTCAGATGATGAAGACCCGACGGTTGAAAATCCTGAGGGTTCAACACAGGAACTGGTTAATTTCGACTCATCAGATATGCCGATACTGGATATGATTGACCCAGACTGCGAGACTAACCCGGAGACCGAAGATGCATGGTATGAAAAAGCCGCCAGTGCCGCAAATCTCCAGGTTAATTTGGTTTTCCCTACTGATGAAGATGACAATATTGATTATGATCAGTTCCTGATCCAGAATGTTTATGGAACCCCCGTTCACTCTGCTCAACCCGCTGAAACTTCAACAAGACCCTACACCACAACTGCCGATATTCCGATATCTCCTCTGCAACCGACAGCTTCAGATCTTCCCCCTCCTCAACAGCAACAAATCCGTTGGGAGAAGATCCCGATATTTATTCCTCATCTGGAGGAATCCGTGAAGTAGTTGTTTGTTCACAAGTTACGCCTGATCGAGCCGACCTTCTGCCTTGGTATTTACAACTTCAACCCCGAATACCAACGCCGGTACATCAGCGCAATGAAGCGGTGTCTTCCAGTCAGCCGAGTCAGAACCAAGCATCAGATCACAGAGGTACTCAACATCCAGTCAAGCCGCATTATGAAAATCGTTTATCCTGTATTCACTGTCTGACGTGAAGATGGGAATGAATGGAAATTTTCCGAAGCGGACTTCCAGCACCTCCGACCGTTCGACTTCCTGGCAATTCTGAAAGACCTTCGTACAAGAACCATCCGACCGCTACCTGTCACAAAGGCGCTCGAAGCTGTTCGTCGATTCCTGGTCCGTACTATTATGATGTCATGTCTCACGGATTTCCAAATGGCAATCGAGAACAGGGCAAAGAAGGTAAATATGATAAATCCGAATCTGAAAGCTCCTGAGTTGAAGATGTATTCCGAGAACGCTCTGCTTCTACAACCGGAATTTGGGATTGTCTTCATCAACGATCAGAATGAGAAGAAATTTCTGCGATTCAGTCAGGTCGACAGATTGTGCGACGGCATGCTCTTCAAAGTCCGAAATGCTCTTCGCAAAATCATTTCTTATGAATCGGAAAATCAGAAGGTTTCGTATGTTCTGAACTCGAATGAAATAACTGCACGAAACGCTTTAGAAGTGGTTGAAGAACGCATCGACTATCGCCGCGCTATCCGATTGTTCGAGATTCACTTTGCGCTTCGCAAAAGATATGTTTATAACTGGCGAGATCTAGAGCGCGAACTCGAACTTCTAATCAAAGGGGGAGATTGTTAGAGACAATTTATGTTGATTTAAAGTTCAAGGGTATGTATTGTAATAGTTGAATTTGAGCTTAGTTAGTGAACGGGCCGTAGGCTTGTTAACCACGGGCCCGTTATATTTATAGTTCATTAGCCTTAGAAAAATAGGCTAGTTGTTCATTTTTGCTTTCTATTCTGCATTGTAAATTCTCTCTGAAGGCAATATATGGATGACCAGTTGAAATCATAAACATATTGTCTAATCTACTGATTTCATTGTTCGTTGCACGGATCTGAGGCTCACAGTGGCAGAAGGTGTTATTGAACAAGACCAGCATAGCTCGATCCAATCCCAAGCAAACCGGGCAGAGGCAACTTTTTCTACCTCTGTGCCACTTATAACCGGGGAAACCATTCCAAGGGAGTCCTCTCCAAAGGACTTACCTTTAGTAAGTGATCAATTGCCCCAGATCACATCCGAAATCCCCACAGAGGAATTTGTTTCCTCTGACACGCACACACTCATAGGTCCCAACAGCTCTTCAGAGGAGCTTAGAAAGCACAAAGACGAAGGGACTCTAGACAAGTCCCCAAGTCAACTTAAGGATACTCCTATACCCACCTCTGGAGTGGATCAAGACAATGTGCTTACCAGAACCTCTGTAAAGCATGAGGCCTCAAAAACCTCTGCTCAAGGATCAGAAGGAAATCCTTCCACCCTCAACATCAAAACAGGGGTGACAGAAGGTGTCCTAGGAACAGGGACAAACTCTGGGGATGAATGTGTTCCCCAGAGGTTACAACTGGTTCATATGTCTCAAGGGTTGAGTTCCAAACCCTTGTCACCTCTATGACCAATTCATTAGGGGGGTTGAAAAGCTCCTTTGATACTTTTGCAGAGAAATCAAACAGGTCAATCCCAGATCTGACCACCAAAGTGAACAACCTGTCCACAGAGGTGAAAAATGCCATGGCTAAAATAACACCTGTTGCAACAACCTCTGCGACCACAGAACCGGCCTCCACTTCTGCTCTGGAAACCTCCATTGCAAATCTCTACAAGCAACTGAAGAAGGCTAGAAAAGCTCAAAAGAACCTCCCACAAACCTCTGCCCCCATCATCACCATCAACGATCTTCAAAAGGTTCTGGATAAAGTCCAAGAGCATACCCTTGATCAAACCAAGGCTCTGAAGCCTACGGATTATATCACCAGAGCCCAAATCACGGAATTGGGTCAAAATGTTCTAAATGAGATGACCGAATTCATCAGAGCCTTCACCGCCGCCAACGCCAATTATGTCAGAGAATTCCAGACCAGCGTGGGGAAACTACGCTTCAACTCAAAGGCAGAGGTGGCCTACCTTCTAGGCATCTGCGATGACTTGTGCACCAAAATGCTTGCCGCAGGTGCCTCTCAGCCAAAGAAGCCAAAGCTACATGCCGCACAAAGGGTACAAAGGAAAAGGGTCAGGATTACTCTGATGATGATTCTGATGGATCATCAGGTCATCTTGAGGGGGAGAAAAGAAGAGAAAAAGCTGCAAACAGAGGTCTACCAGCTCCACCAATATCAGCAGAACCCCTAAACCAAGTACCGCAAACTGAAACCCAAGGAGGAACTCAACAGAAGACCACAGAGGAAACACCCACCTCTGTGGAAACAACCTCTATAACCATAGAAGACTTACCATCACCAACTCCCAAATAAACTGAACAGTTTCAAATCCTGACATCTTCTGAAGAAGACCAACCACCTAAACCAACAGAACCCAAGTTACCATCCCCAACACCAAAAACACTAGAAGAACCCAAACAACCATCCCCTACACCAGAAGCTGCAATGACAAAACCTCCATCTCCCACACCCATAAGAAAAGAAGAACCCAAAACCAAAACCAAAACCTTAGCTCATAAACGAAAATATGTGAGCAAATCAGCAGAAGCCTCACCAGCCAAACCTCAAACCAAACCCACATCACCAATCAAGCCCTCAGAAGCACAAGTGCCAAAACCAACAAAGGCAACCCCTACAAAACCTACAGAAGCACCTACAACTAAGCCCTCACAAGCTCAACAGATAAAACCAACAGAGGCAACCCAAACTCAACAAGCAGAACAGCCTAAGGCAAAAGACAAAGGAAAGGGAATAGTGACAGAGGAACCAAAGAAGAAAAAGCAGAAGCATCAACCCACAGAGAAACTGATGAAGAGTGCTTTCGACGGCTATGTCACCCCTAAGCTAGAAGAATAAGACTGGGCTTACGGACTCACTCCTCTATCAACAAATCTAACAATAGATCCCAAGGCAAAACCTACAGAAGACAAGGTGGCCCAAATAAAAAGCAAAATGGATGCTCTACGCAGGCCCATGCCTCCACCCATTGCACTTCCACGACAAATGGAAGAGGTGGTGTACAAGTATTTGTACAGCAGAGCTATCAACGATCCCCTGCCACCATCCATTATGAACCCTGAATTACTTAAGGAGCTTGAACATGTCTTCAACAGAACATCAGCCAAACCTGTCAAACACGTCTACTCAACCTCCAAAATTGACAAGGTCATATACTGCAAGCTTTCTAGCACAAAAGGCACTCAGATCCACTACAACATCTACAAAGTCAAAAGGTTGGACATAACCGAGAACCAGTTCTCAGATGCTGATCTGAGGAACCTAAGCCCTTACGACTTGCCTGATCTTCTGAGTTGGGCCAGACAGAACTATAACACTAGACTCGAAGTACAGAGAGCATATAGAGTGATCAAGAAAGCCATGCGTGAAAGGCTTCTAATGTATAGCATGACTGACTTCCAGGTAGGACTTGACCTCGGAGTTAAACAAATAAGACTCCCACCACCAGAAGATGACTGCCCCTCCTCAGCCAGACCAAACTTCATCATCACATTTCCAAGGATTGGGTATGTCTACCAAGATCCTGTTGGAAAGTCAAGGTTATTCCTAGAGATTGACTGCCAGAAGTATGCAACAAGCTCTCTGATAGAGTTCAGAGCCAATCTCATGGAGCACAGAGGAACAGAGTTCATGGATCAAGCACTAGCCGACAGATTGAAAGAGGTTATCGACTCAGTCATCAACTTCAGAAACCTCTGCATCAAATTCTATCATGAACTCAAGAGTAGAGGAATCGACAACTTGAAATTCAACGATTTCCCAAATGCGAGAGTCTGATTTCCTCAACCTTCCTCTTCTTACTTTTCATATCACACTGTAATCGAATGTATGTGCCGCTGGCATATCTTTATATGAAAGTAAACATTCAACAGAGGTCAATTACCTCTTGTCGTGTACTTAGCCTAGAAAACCATGCACTTTTCAATTTTTTATTTTACAATACTTAGGGGGAGATTGTTAGCTCCAACTTCTATGTAAAAAAGTATTGAAAAATAGGCTAAGTATAAAAACCATCGACAGAGCTCCTGCCAAGACACCGAGCAAGAATTTGACAGAAGACGTTCTCAGAGACAAGGCCATAGAGCCTTTGTGGTATGAAGACTGAAGACTTAGAAGATAATCTGAAGATCAAGACAAAGACATTCGTGCCTCTCACGTGCCTCTGCTGTACGAAGATCCTAAAGATCATTCGTACAAGGTGTGCCCTGCACATTCCACGTGTCAACCTCTGATGGGTTTCAGCCTTTGCAGAAAACGGCGCACTACATTATCGTTATACCTGTAGCAGTCCCACGATCGTGTCTTTGTACCCTTAGTCCTTATTGTCTAAAGCTTGTCCTCTGATGAATAGTATAAATACAAGGCTCATGTTGAGCTCTTCTATTAACTTTGCACAACACACACACCCATAGAGCAGAATTCATAGCATACTTTCGGTGTTCTTGGTGTTCTTATTGAATCAATACAAAGTGAATCTTTGAGTTAAAATCGTGTTTATTTAAACTTTGTTTAGCTGATTCTGTGTGTTTTTCTACCGTAGAATATCTTTTAGTTCGTTAAAACGCTTCCGCACCCTTATTTGTTTGAACTATTAGATATAAATATCATTGTTGAGTAAAATCGGGATCAACAGCATATATATGCATTTGTGCATATCTACAAGTTTTCGCCGGAATCTGTAGGTTTTCGCCGGAATCTGCAGGTTTTTGCCGAAATCTGCAAGTTTTCGCCAGAGAACCGTCAACTTGCCGGAATCTGCAAGTTTTCGCTGGAAAACTGTGATCTCTATAATTATAGGGAAACGATTTGTGCCTTTGTTGTATTTACCATATCTGATACAGTGCTCAAATTACCTTAATACCCTTTTCATTAATTATAATTAGTTTAATTACTGATTTTTAATATCCTTTGGATTATGTTGAATCAATGTTTATAAGAGTGTTCTTTAGTTTTCTAATTATTTGAGGTTTTCCCCTGAATCTAACCCTATATATATATATATATATATATATATATATATAGAGAGAGAGAGAGAGAGAGAGAGAGAGAGGAAAGTTCAAATAAAAACTCATTTTCAATTGTGAACATGAGGACGGATCTTAGCCCTTCCATCTATATTGATCCAATGACCCATATTAAATAGTGTTTTTATTGAAATTATTAATTAAGGTGATTAGGGGTAAAATGGGAAGATAATTTAAATACACGCCTACCTTGTTTGACTTTTTATTTTCTTTTATAACTAAATTTTTTTACCCCCCTTAAAGTTTAAAATAAATTATCTTAAAAATTACTAATATTTTAATCAAACAAATTACATCAAAAAAACGAGAATTTCGTGCTCTTCGATATGACATCCATCTCGATATAGTTTGTTCTTCATTTTAGCTGTTTTTACGTGAAATGCTATGTATGTGTTATATTCAGTATGAATATGTATGCACGTTTCCTGATATCCATATTCAGTATGAATAACAAAGGGGAACGTTCATTCACTATTCATGACGAATAACACAGTATTCAAAATGAATAATACAACATTCAGGATGAATAATACACGAATTCCTGATTCATGTATTATTAAATATGAATCGTGTATTATTTACCTTGAATGATGTATTATTCATGATGAATAATATATGGTGTCCAAATTCAGTATGAATAATACATCATTCAGGGTGAATAATACAAGATTTATGAATTCGTTTATTATTCATCCTGAATGTTATATAATTCATATTGAATACTGTATTATTCATCCTGAATATTGTATTATTCATCATGAATAGTGAATGAACGTTCACCTTTGTTATTCATACTGAATGTGGACACTTGGAGATGTGCATACATATTCATAAAGAATAAAACCAAGTTTCGATTGTGAATCGGAAAACAAAAGAGAGTGCGTCATGTGTTCACACCTTCACAGGTCATTCATATATTATTCATCATGAATAATGTATCATTCAGGATGAATAATACAACATTCAAGGTGAGTAATACACGATTTATGTTTAATAATACATGAATCAGGAATTCGTGTATTATTCATCCTGAATGTTGTATTATTCATTTTGAATACTGTGTTATTTGTCATGAATAGTGAATGAATGTTCCCCTTTGTTATTCATACTGAATTTGGACACTAGGAAACGTGCATACATATTCATACTGAATATAACACACAGATAGCATTTCATGTAAAAACAGTTAAAATGAAGAAAAAACTATATCAAGATGGATGTCATATCGAAGAGCACGAAATTCTCGTTTTTTTGATGTATTTTGTTTGATTAAAATATTAGTAATTTTTAAGATAATTTATTTTAAACTTTAAGGGTGTAAAAAAAATTTAATTAAAAAAGAAAATAAAAAGTCAAAGATGGTAGGCGCTAATTTAAATTTCCAGATTTGTTCCTAATCACTTCTCAATTGGTTTCATTAAGTTTTAACCATTGATTAATTTTCCAAATTTTGATCAATGGTTGTGACTTGTCCTCATGTTCACAATTGAAAATGAGTTTTCATTTGAACTCACCCCTATATATATATATATATATATATAGGGGAGGTTTCTTTTACAAACCAATGCATTTGTAGAAACTATAGAAACCACTTCTTAACCAATCATTTCATTTAACTTGATTAAAATTAATTATTAATTAATATATTAACTGAAGGGCTCTTAAGTAATTTTGTAATTCGATTTTTTAATTATTTTTAATATATCACGTTTAATTATGGTAATCCCTTTTTTGTAGTGATTTTATTTTTTAATTCATACACCATCAACAACCATGATATTTCCCAGAAATCATAAAAAAAAACCCAGAAATCTTGAATCATGAACACAAAACCCATAAATCTTGAATCATGAACACAAACCCAGAAATCTTGAATCATGAACACAAAACCTTGAAATCTTGAATCATGAATCTAGCAAAACCCAAAAATCTAGCAAAACCCAAAAATCTTGAAGATTTTTACGGTTTAATTATGGTAATCCCTTTAGAAATCTTGAATCATGAAGAGAAAACCCAGAAATCTTGAATCATGAACACAAAACCCGGAAATCTTGAATCATGAACACAAAACCCAGAAATCTTGAATCATGAAGACAAAACCCGGAAATCTTGAATCATGAATCTAAATAACATGAATCCAAAATCATGAACCCCGATATCATGAATCAAATACATGAAACCAAAAGAAATCCAAAATCATTAAACCCCAAAAATGATGAACCTTGATAATGAAATCCAAATCATAAACCCTGATACGTGAAAACAAAAGCATTAAACCCAAAAAATGAATCATTAAAATGCAAAAATTGGTTGTGGAGGAGTCGAAGAGAGAGAAAGAGGGAGGGTGCGTCTAGGGTTTTCCGGCAGTCGGTCTGTCTTTCCCCGGCCACCAGCTGCTCGGTTGGGTCTTCCTTCTGGTACCTGCTGCTGTGTCGCAGTGAGAGAGGTGTGAGCGGCGGTTTTCCGGTGATCTATCTTGTGTGTGCTGAGAGAGTCGAAGAGAGAGAAAGAGGGAGGGTGCGTCTATTCAGGGTGCAGATTGAAGAGATGAAAAATGTGAATGGTGTTCCAAATATACCCTTACACGTCTAATGGTTTGAAGAAAATAAATGAAAATTTTCCATTAATTACAACTTATGCCACCGCTAGGATTATGGCCGTGGATCAATATTTTCAATGGTAAGGATTGGTTTCTAAAGTTTGTAGGAATAGAGTGGTTTGTAAAATATACCACCCCTATATATATATATTGTGATACAATGTGATACCCATCATAAAACGAACAGAATGATTTCTCCCGATCGAAGAAATCTGACATATCAAAACCACAACAAAAAAACTGATTTTTGTAGATGTAAAAAATAGGGTTTCCGGCCAACGACGAATTACACGGAATGTAGCGGTGATTAAAAACCAACACAAGAAGCGACAACCGCTCGAGAGTGTTTATTGCTATCTTCATTGCCCTTTCACGCTCCGTCGGTCGGATGCCCCATGATATTTTGGTCGTGGTGCATTGTTTTTGCATCTCCGATGGGAGAGAGGAGATCCATATGGTTCTATATATGATAACGGATAAGAAGATGCTTGACGTAGGTGTAGAGAAGATGGAAGCATAGGAATTTAGATTTGATGGAGATTTTGCATAAGCACTTGAGTTAGATGGGTAAGAGGTATAAAAATAATCTTTGGCCAACTAATATGGAGCGGCAGAAACCTCCTTCATCGTTTTGAATTTCAAATTAAAATTATTTAGAATCTCTTAGAATATATGGTAACTAATTATAAGATAATTATTTCCCTTAATTCATTAAGTTTAAATATATAATAATAAATTACTAAATTACCCTTTTATTATTAATTATATAAATAAATTAATACCTTAAATGAGTGGTTCATATTGGATCTCACAATTACCACAAATTACTTAGTTCTCATTTGATTAGACTCCTATATATATATATATATAGGCCAAGGATCGTGCGAGAAGTTGAAGTGAACGTGAGCTCGATCGACACTCAAACCATGATTGAAGCAGATGATATAACCTTCTCACACAACAAGACCAATTATCTTCTCCGGCAAATCACAACCATCGTCCCCCTCCTGGCTATCTTCTCCGGCAACTCACAACTGTAACATCCCAAAATTTTGAATACCCCACTATATTAATGTTATCCCAAGATCAAATAACTTACATTGCAGCGGAAAAATAAATATATTTTTGACAAATATAATCTTGCACTAGCTATGTATCAGTGCCTTGAACTGAACATATCCTTCCTCCGATGTCATACTCAGCCGATCTACGCTTTATCCCACTTTTCTTTCTAATCCAGTAGTCGCATGTGTTGCAAAATTTTTAAAAGAGTTTGAGTAAGCCTAAGGCCAAATGAATACACGGTTTTTATGCATGGAAAATATTAATAAATAAATTTCACAAAGTGTCATAACTTTTTATCATGCATACGATAAAACAATATAGTTCACAAAGCTGACGACATTATAGGAGGTGTCTAACTCACACAGCTTTACCTGGCGAACTCACACAGCATGTTCGCACTTACGGCTTAGACAAGCTCACACAGCATGCTCGCCTTATTAGACACGATCCTACGCCGTAGTACACACACATTGCCACACAAATTTTCAAACACATGTCATAAAATATTTCACGTTTAATGCATAAACGACGTATCAAAATCTTGAGAAACTTCAGGCAAGTTTGTAAATAATTATAACAAAAATATGCAACCATTTTAGAAAAGTCACGTATAACTCACAATATTCGTTGTAGCCCAAACCAATCTTTGAAGTGTCTAGCGTCTCCCCTACAAATCCAAAGCCATACTTTTAATTTCTAATATAAAATACGACACTTATAGAGATGAACGAGTGGTCCCCTTAACAATATTTATTTTAATGATCCATGAACCGACGTCTTTAGTTACGGCTTGTTTTCTAACACCTATTTATACATGTATATACATATCTATATATTATTTAGCTTTTCACATGCCAAGGTAGGCATCACGCATCATGCTTGAAGTTTATATATATATATATATATATATATATATATATAGAGAGAGAGAGGGGAAGGTTCAAACGAGCAGCGCACCAAAACGTGAGAACGTGAGGAGCAATTGACAGTTATGAATCACATGTGATTGGCAGTTGTGGATCACATGTGATTGGCAGTTGTGGATCACATGTGATTCACAACTGATCTGGAGGAGCAATTGACAGTTATGAATCACATATGATTAACAATTGTGAATCATTAATGATCCGCGACTTGCCACCTTGCGCCACGCCTCGCGCCACATCTTGCGCGAATTTTCGATTTGTTCCGATTTTTTAGCAGTTTTTGATCACATGTGATCAACAACTGCTAAAAAATCGGAACAAATCGAAAATTCGCGCAAGATGTGGCGCGAGGTGGCAAGTCGCGGATCATTAATGATTCACAACTGTTAATCATATGTGATTCATAACTGTCAATTGCTCCTCCAGATCAGTTGTGAATCACATGTGATCCACAACTGCCAATCACATGTGATTCATAACTGTCAATTGCTCCTCACGTTCTCACGTTTTGGTGCGCTCCTCGTTTGAACCTTCCTCTCTCTCTCTCTCTCTCTATATATATATATATATATATATATATTAAAACTCCTTATGTAGAACTTGGTATCCCTTCAAATGCATGAAGCATATATATAGATACACACGCCTACCTTCCCTCGATTTTATTTCATTCATGGCATGCACACACACACACACATATATATATATATATATATATATATATATATATATATATATATATATATATATATGAATACTACGTAACCTATTCTGATTTCATTCCATTTGTTTTCCTTACTCGCCACGTCCTCTCGATCATGTTACGTTGAGCACTTCGTTTCTCAAATGTTTTATTAACCGAGAATATATCCCGACAACACCGAGAACACCGGTTGGGGAACCATCCACGGTTGATTCATCGGAACCTCGTTGGGACTCTTAGGACCGACTAAACATCTATGTACATGAAACCGAAGTGATCGAGTTAAGAAATGCTTACCGAAATTGCGTCGAACTCTTTACGTTTCACCAAACCGTCGTCGTTCTTCACTTCTAAGAGCTTTTTCTCTTAATTGATTTTGCATCTACACTTACATGCCTAGCCCCCTTTATATACATGGTGGATAGGCGGTTTTGTCCATACGAAGAGCCAAAGCAATGAGTTAATTCATCGCCCATTTAAGGCCTTTCATTTGCATGCCACCTTTTAGAAAATTGCATCCATGAATCCTAAACTTCTTCCACTTGACACACTAGGTCCTTAAATTCATGAAAGTTTCTTTTCTTAAACAAGATTTATTACAAACTTCCCCCCTTGATAAATTTTCGTCCTCGAAAATTTTCTTATGCAAATAAATGAGGGCACTTTAATCTCATCTCCTTTTTGAGTTCCCACGCTCCTCATGGTCCTCTATGATGTCTCTATTGAACATTCACGAGAGAAATCTCTTTGTTCCTTAGTTTCCTTATTTTCTATTAATGCTAGCTTCTGTCTCTTCAATATAACTCAAATTGTCTACTTTTACATCATTAAGAGTTACCTCGGTACTTTCATCGGCTAGACACTTCCTTAGATTTGATATGTGGAACGTGTTATGGATGTCTTGAACTTCCTCATCCAACTCCAACTTATAGGCAACTCCATCTACCCTTTCAATTATTTTGTAAAGACCAATGTAACAATTAATTAGTTTCCCTCGCTTTCGAAAACGAACCAAACCTTTCCACGGTGAGATCTTAAGTATAACTTTGTACCCAACTTGAAATTCTATAGGTTTCCGTCTTTTATCAGCATAACTTTTCTGTCTGTCTTGAGCTATCTTTACTTTTTCCATTATCTGGTTCATCTTCTTGTTTTCTTTTGTTTAAATTATGGCAACATACCCCAAACTTTCCCAACTTAACATATAAAACCCCTAAATATATAAAATTCACTTTTTTAGTTAACCCAACGATAATTTTTTTTTTCACACAATGTATTACAACAACCAACCTCTCCCTCTCGGTTATCTTCTCTGATAGGACCAAATCACAGGGGTTAATCATTACACAAAAATTAGAGTTATCAGAGTTCAGATCCAACTTTCAAAGATTTTACTAAACCTTAAGTACCAAAATTAGAGTTTACTCCTTAATTATTTTAAAACTTTAAAATTTACGAGCTCCATAAAAACTTCTACTTTAATTAAAATATATAAACCCCTTATAATAACAGTTTTTTTTATTTAACCGTCAAGTAATGTAACGAACTATCTAAAATCCCTACTTGGAGACCAAAGTGATTGGCAAACTTACAAAATCTAACATTAATTGATGAAGATCTCTAATAAATTCTTAAAAAAATTTCTAAAACAAAAAGTTAAAATCAAAATATATCCAATAAAATTTGCATTTTAACTCCGATAGATTATACGTTATAGATATTACAACATTATAGATATATTATTAAAATATTTAATACCTTCAATAAAATACTATTTATCACTCATAAATATTTAATTTTAAACATTCTTCGTGGTGGTAATAATAAAATATAATTTCATAATCACTTTTATAAATTTCTCCATATTTTAATTCGGAGAAGTTTACCTTCTCTCTCATTCTTTCTTGACTATGGAGAATTCGTTGATACAAAAAACCTGTAATTTCTCTATTTTAAAAAATATGTTGAATATGTTCAATTATGGAGTTACATTTTGATTCATTTTATCCTAAAAATTAATATATCTTATTTTATTGATCAACTGAAGTTGTATGTTTTTTTTTTCTGTTTGATCATGGATGTTTATACCAGCTTATATGTACCTAGGGGGTGTTTGGGATTGCGTTTTGAAATCACGTCTCCTTATCTCCTTATCGCTTATCTCCGGCCGTGAAAAGTTACTCTGGACTGACTTCTCAAAAAATAGCTTATCTCCGGCCGTGAACCGTGATAAGGAGTTTTCAATCGCAATCCAAACACTCACCTCCTTCCTGGAAACGCAATCCCAAACACCCCTAGACTAATTCAAAAAAGAATAATAAAAAATATGTTATTTTATTAACCGGCCGAAGTTGTGTGCCTGTGGTCATATGATTGAGAATAACTTTTGCATAAATGGAAAATAATCAGGGCATTTCTTTTGTTAAGTTAGGAATATATCTTCAGCCTTTTTCATTCCACATTTGTAAGTTATCAATTTAAAAATGTGTTTATAGTAAAGTAAGTTGCTTTCGGTTTGGACAAGTTAAATAATGATTTTAAAGTCTTGATTATTATTTTGGATAATATATTTTTATTGAGTCTTTGATAAGTAATTCGGTTGGCAAATTTTAGGTAAGATGATTTTGTTCAAATACAATACACATTCTGGATTTGATACCGGATCCTCCTCATTAACCTCAACTGCTAAGTGAGTTAACAAAAAGCCCTCACATTGATGTCCATGAAAATGGATTTCATATATACTGTTTATAGTTACCGGTAATCAACATTTGCTAAAATATTTTTTTTATCGAAAATGGTAACACGATTTAAAATGTTGATCATTGTAGGACTAACTTTTCATTCATTTTTATTAATACAGACTTATTGAGCCATTAAAATTGGTTAGACAGTCAAATTATCATATATAACAATTGAAATACATATTGATATGATTACTCATACTGAGCCATTAAAACCAGTGTTATACCCGTCCGTTGGTCGGGTACACGACATGGCTTTAATCTTGTTGATCAAAACCCTCATTGATTTGATAATGACCCTCTCTTATATACTTAGTGAAAATTGTTTGTAAACAATATGTATCAGAGTTTCACTATCGCTGATAAGTACTAAGATCTTACAGTACCGCTGATAGGAACTCTCGCTCTTTAAATTAAACATTCAGCGAACACTGTTCACCATTAATGCTCTGAGTCTGTTCAGTCATTATGATGATCGCTGATAAGTTAGTTGTTTACTTATGATCCCTGAAGACAAGTTTCACGTCAACAAAGGTTCTACGCTGAAGTCGAAGATCAAGCTCAAGAACCAGCGACAAGTCTCCTAATGAACTGATGCGGATCAGCGAAGACTCAGATTTGTCCACTCAACGTGAAGTATCAAGTACTAGACTTCAGCTATCGCTGAACTTTATCATTCGCTGAATAGAAAATGATAATGCCCTGAATCAACGAAAGCTGATCATGAAGTCCTCCGTACAAAGTACTTTTGTCTTAACCCCCCTTGCACGACTCCGTACGAAATGTCAGAAAAGAACCTCCGACTGTCTGAAATCGTACAACCACTCTGATACTACACTGTTCATCCATGCGGCTACTAAGGTTGTCAACAAAGGTCAATGACATGCAACCAACCAGCTGATGACACGTGTAAAGTGTATACTGACTTGCATTAAATGCATGCAGTATATAAAGAGATGAACCCACTTCATTTGAAGTAACTTGCTAACTCTGGACAAGTTCAATCTCTTATCTCAAGATAGGTTATTATTAATAATTTTCTTATCTCTCTTAGTGCAAGAAACCTTAGTGTTCCAACTTGTTTAGATTTAGGTTTATCCTTAATCTTGTTTCCGCAACAAGCTGTAAATTGTTAATGATTTATCAATATACAAATTAGAAAAGTAAAATCTGTGTGTTTGTATTCACCCCCCCCCCCCCCCTTCTACAAACTTGTATAGGCCTTCGGGACCAACAAGTGGTATCAGAGCGGATTTGTTTAATCTCATAAACAAGATCTAATCTAAGATATTTCTCTTCCTTGCTATTATCTGAAAATGACCACCAACACAAACACAAATTATATAGACAATGGTTCTCTTGCTAAACCCCATAGATTTTCCAAAGATAACTTCAACTTATGGAAAAAGAGGATGACACTCTTCTTAGAAGGTGTAGACCCTACTATGCCTTACTATCTCGAGAATGGTCCATTCATCCCTGTAAGAATTGATGCTGCAGTTCCAGCCGCTGAGAATAGACCTGCTATTCCAGAAAGGCTGGTCCCTAAGGAAATCTTTCAATGGACTGATGAAGATAAGAAGAAAGTGGCTATAGATACAAAAGCCAGATCCATACTATCCATGGCTCTTCCTGACGAAGTCTACCATTCCGTCATGAATCTGAAAACATCAAAAGCCATGTGGGACACAATATGTGTTCAGTATGAAGGAACGTCTGAAGTCCAGGACTCAAGAAAGATCAACCTGGTAAGACAATACGAAAGCTTCATTTCTGGTAAGAATGAATCTCTCTCTGAAGTTCACCAACGTTTTAATTGTTTAATTATAGATCTGAAAACTGTTGGTAAGGAATATTCTAACTTTGAAGTACTGACAAAGTTTCTAGAATGTTTACCTGAAAGCTGGGACAATTATTCTATGTGTCTCAAGCTGTCAAAGGATCTAAAATCAATGACCCTTTCAACCTTATATGGCACGTTGCTGAATCATGAGCAATCGAGCCATCTTAAGAAGAATCTTGTAAAAGATTCCAAAAGCATCCCTGTTGCTTTAATCTCAGAGGAACCTTCTACTCAGCGACCCTCGGTCACTATCACTGAGTTAGAAAGTAACTCTGAAAGGTCATCAGATTCTGATTATTCAGATGATGATGAATCTTTGGCTCTCCTAACTAAGAAGTTCAGGAGATTTGCCAAAAAGAAAATGTTTAGAAAGAACAAACCTCTTTCCATAACTGACAAGCCTAGATCATCAGCTTTTGTTGATAAGGCTACTGCTACTTGTTTTAACTGCGAAAAGACAGGACATTTCGCTAACGAGTGCAGGTCTAAGAAAGTTTCTAGACCCTCAGCTTTTACAAAGAAATCCTTTGTTCCAAGGAATAAAGATGACAAATATTCAAAGCTAAAAGAAAAATATGCTAAGCTGAAAAGCTTTAAGAAGAAGAATAAAGGCCTGATGGCTAACTATGATTGGGCTGCTTCTGATGAAGAAGCATCATCATCTGACTCTGAAGATGATGAAGCAAATCTATGTCTTATGGCCAAGATTGAAGAAGAGGAAGAAAGTTCAGACATTCCCTCCACTTCAACATCTGCTATTCAGGTATCACCTTCCTTCTTTACCAATATTGCAAATATTGATGAAGCTGATAGTTTCCGTAAGATCGATCTCTTGACTAGAAGTTTATACGAAGCCATGAAAGGCAAAACTGTGGTTGAAAACCAAAACCTTGATCTCGCTGAAAAGCTTAAAAACTGCCACCTTCAAATAGAAAAGCTTTCTAAAATTGAAGAAGATTTTAAAGATCAAGTATATTTAAATCAGCTAGTCAAAATCGAACGAGCAGAAGCTATCGCTGCATTAAAAGCTGAAAAAGCTACTGTTGAAGGATGGTGTAATTCTTCAACAAAGATCACTGAGATAATAAAGTCTCAGATTCCCCTAAGTGATAAACGTGGTTTGGGTTACAAATATGATACTCCAAAACCAACCACTGAGCGTTCAATGCTTAAATTTGGAACGTTCGTATCCTCAGTCGCTGATACTTCATCTTCTCAGTGCTCCTCGTCCATTACATCAATCCCTGAGGAAACTCCTACCTCCTCAAAAGGCAAGGAGAAAATGGTTTATTCAAAACCTACCTCTGTCTCTAAAGACAAAGGTAAAGGAATCGTTATTTACCAGAATCCTCAGAAAGGTACCTTAGTACCAAAGCTGAATGCTTCTAAAACTTCAGTGACTAATTCCTCTGGATCAAGGAAGCAGATCTCTGGATCTATTCAGCGATCTACTCCTAGACTCAGAGTGGATGTCCTTGGTAAGAAATCTGAAGAACTGAATGTTCGTCCCATTTCTAAAACCAATAGTTTACTTGGGGTTGGCTCTTCTAATTCGAAATCAAAAGCTCAGCATTCAAATGGTCCTAGAACTATTTTTAGTTATAGGAAATGTTATCAATGTGGACTTACCGATCATATTGCTAGTAAGTGTCCCACAGCCACCAAAGCTGAAAAGATAGCTAAGGTGAAGATTGCCCCTAAGGCAAAGAAGACCAACCCTGGTGCAAATCAGGTCAAGGTGAATCCTACCACTGAAGTTAAGAAATTAACCAAAGTGAAGAAAGACAAAGCTGAATCTTCAAATGCTGCGAAGACTGCTGAATCTTCCATTCCAACTACTTCCACTGACAAATGTGTATACATGGTCAAGTGGGTACCCAAGAAAAACTAATCTTCCTTTGTATTGCAGGTTAAGAAGGGTATCTGGTATCTCGATAGCGGATGCTCTAGACACATGACTGGAAAGAAAAGAATGCTCGCTGAATACAAGGAAGAGAAGGGTCCCTCTGTAACTTTCGGTGGAAATGGAAAAAGACATACCTGAGGGTATGGTGTACTTTCAAATGGTACAACCTCCTTCAGAAGAGTCGCATATGTTGAAGGGCTGAAGCATAATCTTCTAAGCATCAGTCAGCTTTGCGACATGGATAACAAAGTAATCTTTACTAAGGAATCCTGCTTTGTCGCTGACAAAAAGGAGAAGATAGCTCTCAGCGGTTATCGTTTGGAAAATGTTTATGTAATAAACATGGACTCAACAACCATTTAGAACTCCTGTTTCTTCTCAAAGGCCTCATCTGATGTCAACTGGCTATGGCGTAATAGGCTATCTCATCTAAATTTCAAGACACTGAACACTCTTTCTTCAAAAGAGTTAGTCACTGGTCTACCTCAGCATTCATACGCCAAAGAGTCTTTATGTTCAGCGTGTGAAAAAGGGAAGCAGACCAAAGCAAGCTTTAAATCAAAGCAAGTTTCTTCAGTGTCATCTCCTCTACAACTACTCCATATGGATTTGTTTGGCCCTGTTAACAAACAATCCATCGCTGGAAAGAAATATACGCTGGTCATAGTTGATGAATTCTCTCTCTTCACTTGGGTAATGTTTCTCCGTTCTAAGAGTTACACCCCTGAAGAACTCATCACCTTTGTTTGGAAGATGGAAACCCTGAACAATCTGACCGTTCGCTCAATTAGGAGTGATCATGGGACTGAATTCAAAAATAGTTCTCTTGATTCCTTCCTTGAGAGTAAGGGTATTTCTCACAACTTCTCTTCAGTGAGAACACCGCAACAAAATGGAGTCGCTGAAAGAAGAAATAGAACAATTATTGAAGCTGCACGTTCAATGCTCAGCGATTCTCACCTGACTACTCAATTTTGGGCAGAAGCTGTCAACACTGCTTGTTTTACGCAAAACAGGTCGCTGATAGTTAAAAGATTCAAAAAGACAACCTATGAACTCTTTCATGGGAGAAAGCCTTCAATCAGCTTTCTTCACATCTTTGGATGTCATTGTTTCATACTGAACAACAGAGATGCTCTTGGAAAGTTTGATCCCAAGGCTGATGATGGAATCTTTCTTGGATACTCCTCAGTTTCCAAAGCCTTCAGAGTCTTCAATCGTAGAAGACGAACTGTAGAAGAAAGTATTCACGTCACGTTTGACGAATCCCGTTCAGCGAACTCTAAACCGTCCGCTGATACTGAAGAACTGAATCAATGGATGTTTTCTCATCTTGGTGATTCAGAAGATATTCCCACTCCTCATGCTCATCCAGTAGAAGATGATAGTCCTATCATTCCAAACATGCAGAATAGTGAAGCTGAAACATCATGGGTCTCAGCTGTTCCTATAAACACTATACCTATCGCTAAACCAAATGCCTCAGACATTCCATTTATCTCTCAGCAATCAGTAAATGAAATGACAAATGCAAGTATTCCTCTCTTAACTGAAACTCCAGAAGTAGCTGAAACCTCATCTTCAGCTCCTCCAGTTCAAGATGAGTCGGCGACTTATGCTCCGGCTCAGCGATGGACCATAAATCACCCAATTGATCAAATTCTTGGTGATCCAAACGCTGGTGTTCAGACTCGACGAAATGCAGGTAATATTTGTTTATTTGTTAACTTTATTTCTCTAACTGAACCAAAGAAAATAAATGATGCCCTCAAAGATCCAAACTGGGTCTGCGCAATGCAAGAAGAGCTGACTGAATTCGAAAGAAACAAAGTTTGGAAACTTGTTCGGAGACCAACTGATAAAACAGTAATAGGCACTAAATGGGTCTATCGAAACAAGTTGGACGAACATGGTACTGTAACCCGCAACAAAGCTCGTCTTGTTGCTCAGGGATACAGACAAGAGGAAGGTATAGATTATGACGAAACATTTGCTCCAGTAGCAAGACTTGAATCTATTCGTCTATTCTTAGCATATGCTGTACACAAAAACTTCAAAGTACATCAGATGGATGTTAAATCAGCGTTTCTGAATGGAAAGCTGAATGAAGAAGTGTATGTGGAACAACCTCCAGGATTCTCAGATTCTAAGCGTCCAGGTTATGTTTATAAACTGGATAAGGCACTTTATGGCTTGAAGCAAGCTCCTCGTGCATGGTATGACACTCTTTCTACTTATCTCCATATTGAAAATTTTGAGCGAGGTAAGATTGACAAAACTCTATTTTTTAGAAAAGTGAAAGGTCATATCATTCTAGTTCAAATATATGTTGATGACATTATATTTGGTTCTACTAACCCTGAACTTTGTACTCGTTTCGCTGATAGAATGAAAGATGAGTATAAAATGAGCATGATGGGTGAACTAACATATTTCCTTGGTCTTCAGATTAAGAAAACTGAAAAAGGAACTTTTATCAATCAGGGAAAGTATGTTAAAGATATGCTGAAGAAATTTGATTTAACTCATAGTTCAGCTATGAAAACCCCTATGGCACCACCACTGACACTTGACAAGGATTCAAAGGGAATACCTGTTAATGTCACGCTGTACCGTGGGATGATCGGCTCTCTCTTGTATCTTACAGCTAGCCGACTCGATATTATGTATGCAACATGTTTGTGTGCACGATATCAAGCTGAACCTATGCTATCTCATATGAAAGCTGTAAAGCGAATCTTTCGATACCTTAAGGGTACAACGAACCTAGGTCTTTGGTATCCCAAAGATTCAGGATTCGATCTAACCGCCTATTCAGATAGTGATTTTGCAGGTTGCAAAATGGATAGGAAAAGCACCACAGGAGGATGTCAGCTCCTGGGTGGAAAGCTGGTAAGTTGGACTAGTAAAAAGCAAAATTCAGTGTCCACTTCCACAACTGAAGGTGAATATGTAGCTGCTGGAAGCTGTTGTTCTCAAGTCTTGTGGATGAGAAATCAGCTACTAGACTATGATCTTCAGCTCTCCAAAATTCCAATCTATTGCGACAGCACAAGTGCCATCGCTATAGCAAACAATCCAGTACTACATTCAAAGACCAAACACATAGAAATCAGATATCATTTTATCAGAGATCATGTGATGAATGGTGATATAGAACTTCATTTTATCCCAACTGATTATCAGTTAGCTGATTTATTTACCAAACCTCTTGATGAGACAAGATTCAACTTTCTCATCAGCGAGCTTGGAATGCTGAACTTTGAAGGGTAAAATCCTCAACGGTTCACATTGATCAGCGATAGGATAAAATCAACTCGTATAACCTATTCAATCATCTTTTCTCTGAATAAAACTTGGTTAAAGATGATATCAAGGTATGTTTTCTCTCTCTGACAATCGCATGAAAATGCAAGATTTCAAAACAAAATGCATCGCTGAATATCTCTTCCTTAACAGCGATATTTTGAAAATTCTTAAAACCATCACTGATATTTTCATTCAGTGCTTCATGTTTATAAAAGAGTCCCTGAGTTTTTCAAAACCTCAGAGACATCCTAAAAGAATATGAAAGGACAGTTGTGACGTCATTGACCCCGGCACGTTTTCTCTTTCTGACACACGTTTGCACGTCTCGCTCAAACTTCCAATCAAATGCAAACACGTGTCCGTGTCATGATGAAAATCTTTTCCCGCTCAAGATTTTCTCTCTCTAATCTCTCTATATAAACAAACTCGTGGTTTATATTTTTCTTTTACGCGATCAATCTTCCTCCGCAAGAAAGAATTCACTGTTGCATTTGTGCTTTCAAAAACTTCAAGAACTGTTCATCATCTTCTTCATCAAACATCAAGGTTAATATGTTCTTATTTATTACCAAATGCGTATAACTTGTTTCCGATCTTTTCCTTGTTTTAACAAGATCAAACAAAAGAACTTCTTAAAATGAAATCATTTTCTTTCATGGTTTTATGAACCCAACCATTTCATGGTTGTTCTTCAAGTTTAAATGCGAAAATCTTAAACTTGTTCTTCACTCGTTTCCAGAATCTAATTCTTCATAGAAAACTGGATAACAAGAATAAATGGGTTTTACATTTCGTTTCTTAAAATCAAGAAAAACCCTAATCTTCATTAAGACATTTGTTTCTGAATGAAATGGATAAAATTTGAACCATCTTAATGGAAAATCTTTCCACATTAAGATAATTTTTATTTGTTAACATCTTTGGTTAAACTGATAATACAGAGAAATGGCATCGTCTGACATTCCTGCTACCGCTGAGAACATCTCCGCTGATTCTGAGGAAGTGGACATCCTCAAGGCTCCTCAAGTCAAGTTTGCCCTTGACAAACTGGATTGGACTAAGGTGAACAACCTCTATGCGCTTCTCGAGTTTCCTCCTCGAAAGCAAGTCACACATCTAGATGATGCTGTGAAATTCCTAAAGAATTGCTGCATCTCCACAGCCCTGACCATAACACCTCCTGCACATCAGCTTTTGCTCTCACAATTCTGGTACTCAGCCAGACACTCTCAACTACCTTCAGCCAAAGACCCCTCCAAAACAATCGATTGCATCCTCTGCGATATCGAATATGGCACCATAAAGATCACCACTGCCATTATTCGCAAAGCTCTCAGACTTCCCATCGCTACCAAGGAAAAACCATTCGTTCCCCTTCCTGACCCCAAGAAAAACTCAGACAGGGAAGCCATCATTGCATTTTTCGATGCAATGGGCTATGTATGGGAAATCGGCAGAGACATGAAGGCCGAGAAGAAGCTGACGATTATCAAGAAATCGAAAATGCCCAGCGAGATGAATTTCATCTTCGCTCATCTAATCAGCTGCATGACTGCAAAGAGCGGCTCCTCTGACCAAGCCGCTAAACCTCAGCAAGCAATGGGATATGCACTGCTGAAAGGTCTCAACATAGATTGGGCATCGATTTTCTATGATGACCTAGTTCTAAGAGTGGACACCGTCGCTGACAGACCTCCATGGGTTCCTTACCCCCGATTCATCAGCGCCATCTTCCAATATGGCCTGAAGGAGAGCTACCCAACTGATGGTGACCTGAAACTCTCTCAGGTCGGCCTAAAGATACTCGACTTCAAACCAATGGTGAATGAGGTACGTCTTTCTACACTCTTGACTCTTCTCAACCCTTCTTCTTCTAATTTTGTGGCTCCTTCAGCGACAATACCCATCGCTGATACCCTGGCCACAAAATCCTCTCCTTCTAAGAAAAGGAAACATTCATCTACCCCACTTGGTTCTAAAAGGATCAAGAAAACAAAGGAGCAACCCCATCAATCTCATGCTGAAGACTCCTCAGCTCTTTCTGCAGAGCTGAAGGAACGTTCAGTGGTACGCTCTGCCACACCTAAACAACCCATCCATTCCATCCCAACTTCAGCGTCTCTAAACGCTGAGGTTACAAACTTGGAACCTACCCAACCTCCTTCAGTCTCTCAAAAGACTGATGAAGTGTTTATCAGCGAATCCAACGCTGAACTCAGAACCCAACCCCCATTCTTATCCTTCGCTCCTCCCTCTACTCATTTGGTCTCTTCTCCAGATCTCGCTGGAGCTGCCATCATTTCTACAGAACCTAAAGCTGATTCTCCAGGAATGATGAAGACAGGACCTGCAGGACAATCCATGGGCACTTTTGAAGATGACATGGAACATTTTTCAGGAACCCGTAATTTTGACGAGTTCATCAATCCTCCTGCAGGTACACACCAACCCATAAACACTGTCACTAAACCCCAAACTTCTGAGCTTTCCTATGTTCACAAGTTTTTATATGTTACAGGTCCAAATTTGGGAGACATCAACGCCTCTCTGAAAGCTGTGGAGACAACGCTGACAGATCTCACCACTACTCTTTCTAATAACTCTACAGCTGTAACAAAACGCTGGAGAGAATCTGAACAAGCTGACAACGGTGGTGGAGAAGAAGGCTTCCACAGATGACATGAAGCAGGTTGATAACACTCTCAGCGACTTCGACATGGTGCTCGCTGACATCTACACAGACTACACCTCTCTCAAAAATTCAGTTTCATCCATGTCCAGCGAGGTCACAATGCTGAAGACATCGGTTGGACAACTAGAGGGAGATATGTCTACTGTAAAGACTGACTTAGGATCTGTAAAGACCAATGTTAGTTCGATCAAATCGATGATCGAGCAGCTACTACAGAAAGAGAATACTTCTGCTCCTGCCCCTGTCCCTGCATCTGACAATTTCACAGCGGCGGATCGCACTGAGCTGGAAAAGATCAATCCTGCTATCTCTGGCCTTCAAGACAGAATAGCAAAGATTAAACATTTGATAGGTATCTCTGGCCAAGAAGACAGAGAACCTACCAACGCTGCTGAGTCAACCCATTCCTCCCCCACTCATCATGAGAAAGAGGGGGAGAAGAGCGCTGAAGATCTCTCCAAGAGCGCTGAAGACCTTTCCCATGATGAATCTATCAGGGGAGAGAAAGATGCTGAAGAAACCACCGTTGGACCTCAGGGAGATGAAAACCCTGAGGAAACCGAGAAGCTCGCCTCTATATCTGAGGGGGAGCAACTCGAAGAAGAAGTTGATAAAACCGAATCCGAAGCAGAAGATGATGAAGCCGTCGACATCCCTGATAATGAACCATCCTCTTCTCCAAAGAATGATGATGATGATGATGATGACGAAGATGACGATGACTTCTTTATTGTCAAACCTGCTCCGAAGATCAAAGTTCTTAAGGGAATCTCGATAAATGAACCTTCAGGGGAGCGGACTAAGACAAAGCCCTCAGCCTCTGGAGCTGAGAAAGGCAAAGGCAAAAGCGTCGCTGAAGATGAAAATCTGACGATCTTGCTTGAAAAGCCGGTTTGTCAGGTACACTAAACATCTCTCACTCCATCCCTCCTCTATCATACACTATCAGTTCTACTACCCAAGCCTATACACTTGAACCAATTCTCTCTATCTGATTCTACCCAAGTTCTTACTCGTAAGATCGCTGTGTTTCAGCTAGTCCTCTCCCCTGTTTGAGGATATCGCTGAAGGTTCCACAACTGCGACTTCACCAATAATACCAGCTGCTGCTGAAGAAATAATCCCAGTCTTAGATTTAATCTCTGAGACTGATGAACCTGAAGAACAGCTACTCTCGCACAGACACACACCTTCCTTAGCTCCTCAAAAGCTAAGTGAAGAGGATCAGAAAAGAAGAGAGGAGATAATAAAGCGATTCGAGGATCAGCGAATCATTCTGAGGCGTGATCAACTTCCTTCAGTTCGTCCAAAGTTCAGAATTTCCCAAAAGGAATACAAGGAACACCTCAGAGCTGAACGCCTAATCGCTGAAAGAAAGGAAGCTGAAGAAAAAGACAGAGAATACGCCATCAAGCTTACTCAACGATCAATAAAAGACCCCAAGCTGAAAAGAGTTCCCATTGATGTTCAACGTCAGCTATGGGATGATGCTCAAGAGATCGTTAGAGAAAAGACTAAGGTCTCTGATACGACTTTGGAATGGGCTAAACAAATGCTGACCTATCGATCTATACCATCCAAAATCATCAAGCCAAACATCAGAGGAAGACTGTACGCTGAAGTTCCTGTTGTTGAAGTGGATGTCTACAGAGATGACAAAACTAAGCAAACCTTCTATGCTGCTACCTTAGAAAAGTTTGGTCTCTCTGAATGGTTAGAAACAAAATTAGCCATTCAGGGATCGCGCTCAAAGTTCAAAAGCCATGTCGAGAAGATCTTAAACAAACAGATCGACCTGCTTTCATCTGCTGTGGATATTCCTCCTACTCTTCCTCAACCAAGAAAAGTCTCTAATAAGAAAAAGAAAGTCTTTGGTTCAGGTCCTCCTATTCGGAATGAAACAGGCATTGGTTTCTCTCGTGCTGAAGTTCTTGGCCCTGATGCCGATCTCTCAATGCTTGACACCTCCCTACCACCTGGAGAAACATTCATTCCTGGCACAGTTGTAAGTGATCCCTATGGTATATTCTTTTTAGACTACTATGGAAATCATCACTTTCAACGTATCTCTGAGCTCCACATCGCTCCCATCGAACAACTCAGAGATCTCGTATACTGGTGTGAAGTCAGACGCGACATCAAAGCTAGACACCTGAAGCCCTTGATTTTTGAAGCAGCTCTGATCAAAAGAAAACAAGGTGTAACCGTCCCTGACTGGATGATTCCCACATCAAAGACCCTTGATGAACTTCTCATTAAGGAAGAACCCTTTACAAGCTGATATGATCGCCCTTTTCTCTATTGTATCAGTTATTCTTTTGTACTTGTAACTTATTTCGCTTGTACTTGTAATCTTTCCATTTCTCTTTGTAACCTGATTCAAAGTTTTAAAGAAAGATTTCAGCGAATGTACTTTACTCCATCGGTACTGAAAAGATCCCATAAAACAGTAAAAGGGACAAATATTTTATGAGTTCTTTTTATCCTTATGTTTTCATTAAATAGCAATTTTCTTTGTTGCTATGTCATAATCAAATAGGGGGAGATTGTTGATCCAAACCCTCAGTGATTTGATAATGACCCTCTCTTATATACTTAGTGAAAATTGTAAGTAAACAATATGTATCAGAGTTTCACTATCACTGATAAGTACTAAGATCTTACAGTACCGCTGATAGGAACTCTCGCTCTTTAAAGTAAACATTCAGCGAACACTGTTCACCATTAATGCTCTGAGTCTGTTCAGTCATTATGATGATCGCTGATAAGTTAGTTGTTTACTTATGATCCCTGAAGACAAGTTTCACGTCAACAAAGGTTCTACGCTGAAGTCGAAGATCAAGCTCAAGAACCAGCGACAAGTCTCCTAATGAACTGATGCGGATCAGCGAAGACTCAGATTTGTCCACTCAACGTGAAGTATCAAGTACAAGACTTCAGCTATCGCTGAACTTTATCATTCGCTGAATAGAAAATGATAATGCTCTGAATCAACGAAAGCTGATCATGAAGTCCTCCGTACAAAGTACTTTTGTCTTAACCCCCCATTGCACGACTACGTACGAAATGTCAGAAAAGAACCTCCGATTGTATGAAATCGTACAACCACTCTGATACTACACTGTTCATCCATGCGGCTACTAAGGTTGTCAACAAAGGTCAATGACATGCAACCAACCAGCTGATGACACGTGTAAAGTGTATACTGACTTGCATTAAATGCATGCAGTATATAAAGAGATGAACCCACTTTATTTGAAGTAACTTGCTAACTCTGGACAAGTTCAATCTCTTATCTCAAGATAGGTTATTATTAGTAATTTCCTTATCTCTCTTAGTGCAAGAAACCTTAGTGTTCCAACTTGTTTAGATTTAGGTTTATCCTTAATCTTGTTTCCGCAACAAGCTGTAAATTGTTAATGATTTATCAATATACAATTTAGAAAAGTAAAATCTGTGTGTTTGTATTCAACCCCCCCTCTTCTACAAACTTGTATAGGCCTTCGGGACCAACAAATCTAGATTCATACATCTTTAAGCAGGCAAAAAGTCAATTCTGACTTCCAAATACAAAACTAAATCTCGAACAAATCTAAACTGTGACCGATAAGAAGCACCAATCTGAAAAAAATCTAGTAAGTTGTAGATGATAAAATAACTGGACAGTAACATAGATCCTAACATAGATCATGTTGGGCATCCAAACCAACAACAAATTTACAGAAACTATGGGGTCGTGTACCCAATACTTGCCCGGTAAGAGTTGACACTTTAAAGTTAACTTACCGGGTAATATTTTAGTCCATTAAAGCGGCGTCGTATGCAACAATTTTTCCGGTAAACGCTTATCGGGTAAGATTCGTTACTCTGGCTTACCGAGTAAGACTCTCGGTCCTTGTTATCATTCTTACTGGGTAAGCGCTTACTGGTAAAATTCGATACTATCACTTACTTACCGGGTAAGATTTTAGTTCAAAAAACGGCATTGTATGCAACAGTTACTCGGTAAACGCTAAACATGGTAAGATTCGTTGCCCCCTCACTTACCGGGTAAGAGTCCTAGTCCTTACCATATTCATACGGTAAGATAATGCGACTTGATAAACACTTACCCGATAAGTGTTCGGTTTGAGTTTATAGTTTTTATGTCTTCTAAAGATGTTCCTTCATAGCAACACCATTATACTATGGTAATGTAAACTATATTTTAGTAGTGATTAATGAAATTCAACTCATGCAGTAGTAACATTTTACTATTGATTAATGCAATTAAACTCATGTGTCAGTACTATTTAACTAAGAATTAATGCAATCAAACACATGGACCAGTATCAACTTAATTAACAATTCTTTTCCTGCTGCAAATTGGTGTATATGTCATTTGAATTTCAATAACCAACTTACTATCATGCAATTCGACCGAACTATAAAACGTGAAATTGGCATTGTAAAATAGTAATTAGAAATATGTTCAATGCAATTACAATGAAACTGATTGGGTTCATTGAACATGCTAACCATTCATCACATCTACAATAACTTATCCTTCTGCTCATTGTCCCATCATATAAAACTAATTGAGAATATCCGTTTTCCTTGAGTTTTATTGATAATTCGTTCATATTATCGCAAACCTCCTCTATTTTTCAAGGTTCTAAAAGGCGTAAGGCGTGGCGTGGCGGCGAGGCCAAGCCTTAAGCCTTACAAGATATGGCGGGACGCGGCGTTTTTCAAGGCGTGAACTAAGGCGGCAAATTAATATATCTTTTATACTATTATATAATATATATGTATAAAGTTTCTGTTTTTATTCAATGAATACAATTCTATCCAACAATTTAATATATATATATATATATATATAATATATATGTATTAATTTTTAAAAAACACAAAAAAGTACAAATTTTTAAAATTAATATTGACGCCTTATAAAAAACGGACGATATGGCGCGCCATGGCGCGCCTTGAGCCGCCATGGCGTGAGCCACGCCTTACAAGAACGTTATGGCCTATATCGTAACGGCGGAGACGCGTCTCGCGATATATCGCCCCATGGTGCGCCTTTTAGAACCCTGCTATTTTTGGATGTGATCTGCCTCCTGCATGAAAAGTGTGAAGGTTTTGATCAACTTCAATCCAAGTCACATGCGGCTATCATCTTAGCACACAAGTCAACGCAGATGCCTAGAAGGTTATGGACCTCTGCCTCTGTGTTGAAGTGCATTTTGCCCACGCTTGCTCGGAAGTCATTAACATAGTTGGCGTTGGCAGCAGTGAAGGCTTTAATGAGTTATGTGACCTGGTCGAGTACCCCTTGTCCAAGTTCTGTGATCTGTGCTCTGGTCATGTAGTCGGAGGGCTGCATGGCCAGAGTTTCTCTTGTTGTTTGTTCCTGGACATGCTCGAGGGCCTTCTTCAGATCTTCTGGTGTAAGGCCCGTAGAGGTTGGGGATTTCTCTTTCTTCAGCTTTTCAAGTAGGTCTTTGACAGAGCTTTAGAAGGCAGAGGTTGTGGCCTTCTCGAATTCAGCAACAGTGGTGGTAGCAGAGGTTGTTGCAGTTGCGTTCATTTGGGCGCAGGCATTTCTCACCTCTGTGGACAAGTTGTCCATTTTGGTGTTCAGATCAGTAAGGGCCCTGGAAGTGGTATCTGCAAAAGAATCAAAAGAGCTTTTCAACTCTTTCAATGTGTTGTCCACAGAGGTAACAAGGGTTTGGAACTCATCCCTTGAAAGTTGTGAACTAGGTGTAACCTCTGGGGAACACATGTATCCCCAGAGTGAGTCCCTGTTCCTGGGACACCTTCTGTCACCCCTGTGTTGATGTTGAGGGTGGAAGGATTTCCTTCTGATCCTTGAGCAGAGGTTTTTGAGGCCTCATGCTCTACAGAAGTTCTGGTAAGAACATTGTCCTGATCCACTCCAGAGATGGGTACAGGAATATCATTAGGTTGACTTGGGGACTTGTCTAGATTCCCTTCGTCGTTGTGCTCTCTAGGCTCTTCTGAAGAGTCGGTTGGACTTACGTGTGTGCGTGTGGCAGAGGAAACAAATTCCTCTGCAGGGATGTCATATGTGATCCGGGGAGAGGGATCACGAACTAAAGGTGAGTCCTTTGGAGAGGACTCCCTTGGAATGGGTTCCCTAGTTTCTAATGACACAGAGGTAGAAAGAGTTTCCTTTACCCGGTCAGTTTGGGTTTCACCATTTAGAAAGGCAGATTTTACATCCATTTGAAAGACTTTGAAACCTCTGTGGGCTGCGAAGGCTAAGAAGTTTCTTATTGCTTCGAGCCGTGCGACAGGGGTAAAAGTTTCATCATAATCAATGCCTTCTTCTTGGCGATATCCCCTGGCCACCAATCTCGCTTTATTTCTAATGACCACCCCGTCCTCATCCTTCTTGTTTCTGACGACCCATTTAGTCCCTATTGCTTGTTTCCCCTTTGGCTGAGGAACTAGGGTCCATACCTTGTTCCTCTCAAACTGTAGAAGCTCTTCTTGCATAGCATCTACCCAGTTTGGATCATTTAGGGCTTTAGAAATACATTTTGGCTCGATCACACTGATAAAATTTGTAGAGAAACAAAAGTTAGCAGTGGCTGATCTTGTCTTGACTTTCTCAGAAGGATCTCCGATTATTAGGCTCCGAGGATGGCTCTTCGTCCATTGTGTTGTTCTTGGAAGATGGTCATTAGCTTCTTCAAGTTGAACTTCTGTGGTTGCACACTGTGGTTCTGGTGCTACCTCTGTTGTGGATGGTACTTCTGTGCTAGAGCTTGGTTCTTCAGCTTGTGGAAGTATTGGGATAAGAGTTGGAATTGATTCCTCTGATGGGATGGAGACTGAATCCTCATTTTCCTCTGGTATCGGTTCCTCTGTTGTGGCTGAAGTTGGTATTTCCAGTGCCTATGTTGTTGTATCTTTGCTTGTGTCATCTTCTGTTCGCTCCCCCTCGGCATTAGCATCTGCATGATTCACAGAAGAGGATGAAGTATTTAATGGACCAGTTAGAGATATACCTGACTCAGTCTGGTTTACAGAAGATGATTCTCCAGAGGCTCTGACGGCTCCAGCAGAGGGATCGATATCGTCGTGGAACATCTCTTCAAATAGCAGATTTAGGTGTGCTTCTCTTGTCTTTGAGATGCCAGAGGATTCCTTTTTCAAACCGAGTTCTGAACTGATTTGTTCAGAAGTCTTTTGAAAGGAATCGTCAAAAGAGACATTTATGATTTCCACAATAGATCGAGACCGCAGAAGATACACTCTGTAAGCCTTTGAAGTTGCAGAGTATCCTATGAACTTTCCTTCATCCGCTTTCACATCGAACTTCCCTCTGGCTTCTCTGTCATTTAGAACGAAGCACTTGCATCCAAATACATGGAAGAACTTGATGTTGGGTCGCCTCTGATTGATCAATTGATAAGGAGTCTTGATGTGCCTTTTGACTATGGATGATCGAATTTGGGTATAGCATGCTGTTGATATAGCTTCTACCCAGAAAGAAATCGGCAATCCAGACGCTGTTAGCATAGTTCTGGCAGCCTCCACAAGCGTTCGGTTCTTTCGTTCAACTACGCCATTCTGTTGTGGAGTGCGAGCTGCAGAGAAATTTTGGGAGATGCCTTCTTCTGTGAGGTAGGCTTCCATGACAGAGTTTTTGAATTCTGTGCCATTGTCGCTTCTCAACTTCTGAATTTTGCACTCGTACAGTACCTGGATTCTTTTTATTAGGTTTATCAGAATGTTAGGAACATCTAATTTCTTTCTGACGAATTCTACCCATGTATATCTTGAGTATTCATCATCACCACTAGTATGTATTTCTTGCCTCCTAGGCTCTGCGTAGCGATTGGACCGCAGAGGTCAACGTGAAGCATGTACAAAGGTCTAGGACAAGACATACCAGTCTTGCCTTTGTGGGAAGCTCTCTTGAGCTTACGCATTTCACATGCTAAGCACAGATGATCTTTACTGAATTTAACATTCGACAGACCTTTAACAAGATCAAGTTTCACAAGCTTGTCTAGAGTATGAAAGTTCAGATGGCAGAACCTGTTGTGCCATAACCAGGCTTCTTCGTTTTTACAAGCAACAAACCAGAGCTTTTCTTCTTTGTTATTGACACTAAAGTTCATAAGATATAGATCTCCTCTTCGTTCAGCCCGCAGAAATTCGACTCCAGTATCTTCTCCTTGCAGAGAGCAGAAAGTTCTTTTGAACATAACATCGAAACCAGTATCGCAGAGTTGGCTAACACTTAGAAGATTGTGCTTTAGGCCATCCACATATGCAACTTTGCATACTGATATGTTCTTCTTTTTTATGACTCCGAAGCCTTTAATATATCCCTTCTTGTTGTCGCCAAAGGTATGTAGATCCTCCATCGAGTTTGTCTTTGTAGGAGGATAGTAGACCTTTGTCGCCAGTCATGTGCCGCGAGCACCCGTAGTCAAGATACCAGATTGGCACATACTGCTTCTGTAAAACAATCAGAGATTTTTAGGTACCCATATCCAAATGGGTCCCTTTTTGTCAGAGGTCTTTAAGGTTGCCTTAGCATCCTTGGGTTTGGTTTTAACTTCTGTTGAAGAACCATTTTGTTTCTTCTTTCCCTTGAATTTAGCATTCTTTTTGGGCAAAGAGAGGAAACAGTGTGGGCTTGAGAAGTGTTGATTCAATTTATACATGAGATCAAAGCAATGACAGTAATTAATATGCGAAGAAATTTGCTTGAACTTTTCATTAAAAACATTGAAACAGGGTATAGAGGCTTTATTACAGTCTATTCTAGCATCTGACTTCCTATTACAAGAAGACCTATGTAGACTAGATTATTTGTTTGGAAAATCTCTGTGGAGAGTAGCCTTCTGTGGTCCCCTTCTTCTGTGGTGAACTTCTGCAGGTTTCATTGTCACAGAAGTAAAAGACTTGCTATTTTCAACCCACTTACCCTTTTGTTGCCAAGTTAGTTTTTCTTTAAAAGGCCTTAAGGGTTTTGTAGTCTTTGAACTTGTTGGATTTTGAGAAGACATTTCCTTTTGTTGTTTGAATTTCTCAAGCTCAAGAGAGGTTTTGGCTTGTATACACATGTGCAAAAAGTCTGGACAGATAGAAACACTTGTGATTTTCTCCTTGGGAGGAATAGTTCTGTTAAGAACTCCAGAGGGTAGCTTAAAATCCTCTGAGTCACAAGGTACTATCTCTGACTTAGAGTCAGTCTCAGATACGTCAGAGGATGAATCGTCCTCATATACAGAGGTTGAGTCACTTAGTTCTCTTTCGATAGAGGCTGGACTTTCAGAGCATGTGCCATACTCGCTTTCTTCCTTTTCTATGGGACTATCTTCCAAGTCAACAGAAGTATCTATTAACATTTCATCAGAGAGATTTTGATCGACAGAGGATTTACAGAAGTTTTCATAAAAGTTATTTTTCCCCATTTCCATCAACTCTTTTTCAGAGATATATTTAAGTTTTTCTTCTGAAGAGGTAGGCTTGAACTCAGGTTCCTCTGCCGATAGTTTCTTTTCAGAGTCTATCATGCAGACAAAAGCAACCTGTGTTTGAGTCTCGGGGTCACCAAACTTGAAGATTCCTATCTGATCTTGAGTTTTCAGATATTTTTTAGGTTTGGATTCTCTTTTGACAGAGATTGAAGGTGACAAATCTGTGTTTTGGTACCACACATTTATCATCTTCAGAGGTTTCCTCTCGTGAGGTTCCTTAGAGACTTTTCGCCTTTTACTTACAGAGAGTAGGTTTGGAAATCTAGGTTTTCTTGTACTTCCAATATGAAATAGAGAGGACAGAGACTTGTCTCTTTTGGTTCCAGTGTATGGATCTATATCACAAAAGGCAATTCCCCGTCTCCCTATTTGTGTATTAATTTTCTCGTACACCTTCTGTGCATCTTGATATTTCTTAATTAAAAGATCTCTTCTAAGTAGATCTTGACAGAGGACTTCTCTTTCCTTTTGAAAATAGTGTTTAAGAGCTAGGATATTCATTCTGTCGCTCTCAACATCCATAAGTTCTTTAGATTTAGCTTTTAAGGCAGAGTTGAGTTCAGAAATCTTTTCTTTCAAAGGATTTAGGTGTTTGTTCCAATTTGTTTCAATTTCTTCTCTTTCTTGAAAATTTTTAGCCTTTTCTTGAGTGAGAAGTCTAGCTTCTCTCTCAAAGAAGGTGAGCTTCTTCTGAACACTTTCGCAGGTCTTTTTAAGTTCTGTTTATTCAATGGTCAGTTTAAGCAAATCAGCTTCTGCTTGATTAGAGTAAGAGTCAGAAGTGGATACCTCACTATCAGAGTCGGAGGAGCTGACCTCTGCCATGCCACAGAACAGGGCGTTCTTCTTTTCTCCTTCGTCAGAGGATTCATCTGACTGCCCGTTCTCTTGCTCTACCATGAGCGACTTCTGAGTATAATACTCTGCCTTTTTTTTTGTAGAAAGCAGAGTCCCTCTGAGGGCGGTTTGGCTTGCTCCTACAATCAGCAGCATAGTGGCCTGGCTTGCCACAATTGAAACAACCCTGATTCTGGGGGGCATTCCCTGCTCTATCGTTTGACCTCTGTTGGTCACTACCTCTGTCATTCTTCTCGTTCGATCCTTCTCTTCCCTGATTCCTTGAATCACCATGATCATCCCTTCCATTTCGTTCATAATCAGACTTCTTCTGGTTTCCTCTACTGAACTCCCGAGTCAAAAGGGCTAATGATTTTGCTATTGAGGCTCTAGTTGCCTCCTCTTCTTCCAACACCTCCTCCTCTTCACTATCAACGACCAATACCTTCTTCTTCTTCTCCTTCTTTTCTTCCACAGCTTTCTCCTTCTTCGGCTTCTCTTTAGCTTCTTAGTCTTACCAACAAGTGCTAGAGGCCCACCGGTTTGAGCTTTAGCTTGGGCAATCTGGGGTTCTTGGGCTGCCAATGTTTCATAAAGATCTGACAGAGTCCAGCAGTCTAAGTCCTGATTTGTTTGCAGAGACATAGACAGCTGGAGCCATTCTTCATTTAGGCTTTTTTTAAGAACATGACGTTGTTCTCCTCAGAGGTTCTGTGAATACCGAACTTCTTGCACTTGTTGATCAGAGAGTTGAACCGATCGTATGTTGACTGCAGAGACTCCATCGACAGAGCTTTGAATGCGTAGTATTCATTGATGCATTGGGCTCTGCGGTTCTTCTGAGTCTTGGCCCCTCCTTCCAATTGTTTCTCCAGTTCCTTCCATAGATCGTATGCATATTCACACGCATCTAAGGATTGGAAGAGGTCATTGGGGATGGCCATTATCAGAAGTCTCTTGGTTTTCTAAGTAACTTCATATTTTGCCCAATCTGGTTCTGACCACTTATCCTTGGTCTTTGGTTTCTCGTGCTCAGGAATCTCTGGTGTGTCATCTGTGGCAGGTACACGAGGTACTGTGATCATTGGTACGAAAGGAGGATTGTTGATATAGTAGACGAGTTCTTTGTCAGTACCCTAGAAGAAGTGAATCATTCGTATCTTCCATTGAGGGTACTCGTCTCTCAGCAGAGTGGGTGGCTTGGTTAAAGAACTAGCAGTGAAGAAGTTGTTCGTGTTCGCCTTTTTGAAAGAGGTTTGAAAAATACCAGAAAACAGAGTATGAACAACAAACTTTCAGATGATGGGTCAGATTTGTAGGAAAGAGCTTATAAGCTTAAAAACTTTGAGCAATGCACTAAAATGGAGAGTTTTAACCGAGAAAACAGGTTTTGTAAGTTTACCAAAGTTGAACTGGTCGAGAATGGCAGAAAAACAGAGTCTGTTTGAAAAATATGAAGAACAGGTTAAAGACAAACCAAGTTTCTACCAGAAATCATTGTAAGAGAGGATCTCTTGATATAGAAAATCAAGGATGGCTCTGATACCAATTGTTGGTTCCTATTTTACGCAACAATGATTTAAGTATCTATTAGTTCAAACAAATAAGGGTGCAGAAGAGTTTTAGCGAACTAAAAGATATTGCTTGGTAGAAAGACACACAATATCAAATACACAAAGTATAAATAACATAGATATTTAACTCAATGATTCACTGTGTATTGATTATAAAAAACACCAAGAACACCGAAAGTATTACAAAAATTCTGCTCTAAGAGGTGTGTGCGTCGTGCAAAGCTTGATTGAAGAGCTCAACATGAGCCTTCTATTTATAGTATTCATCAGGGGACAAGCTTTAGACAATAAGGACTAAGGGTACAAAGACACGATTGTGGGACTGCTGCAGGTACAACGTTAATGTAGTGTGCCGCAAATCTGCAAAGGCTGTAACCCATCAGAGGTTGACACGTGGAATGTGTAGGGCACGCCTTGTACGAATGATCTTCAGGATCTTCGTACAGCAGGGAACGTGAGAAGCACGATCGTCTTTGTCTTGATCTTCAAGAATTCTTCTAAGTCTTCAGTCTTCATACCACAGAGGCTCTGTCAAGTATGACAGAGGCTCTGTGGCCTTGTCTTCTGTGAATGTCTTCAGTCGAGTCTTCACTTGGATCTTCTATCGGTGTCTTGGCAGAGGCTCTGTCGATGTCTATACTTAGCCTATTTTTCAATACTTATTTAAACACAAAAGATTGGAGCTAACAAAAAGAAATCGTGGAAGAAATTTAGGTGCAACAATCGACATTTATAGGGCTCCATAAGAGTTCGTGGGAGAGAAATCCGCTGAAATCGTGGTTGCAGGAGTTGATTTGGGGAGAACGTGAAGAGAGGAGAGGGGTTTGTGAGACGTGGGAGAGAAAACCAGGGAGAGTTTGTGTGAGAGGAGAGGGGTTTGTGAGAGTGGGAGGTTGCAGACGAGGAGGAAGGAGGGGGAAATCGGGCTTAATGAATGGCTTAATCGTGCTGAGTGAAGGGCTTATTGATTTTAAACGATGGAGATCAAAAGTTGGGGTTTAGTTTAAACGACCCAGATTAACCCAAAAGTGGTTAGACTCACCTATGTCCATTGTTTATATAATTGGTTAGACAGTCAAATTAAGATATACAACAATTAAACTTAATCACTTGCTACAAAAATGGTTTTTTAAATTAATGTTTGTTTTGGAAAATTTTAAACGGTTTTACAACCATTTAAAAGTGCAACATTTAAAAAAGTCGGGGCTTTTTTACACGGTTTTGGAACCGTGTAAAAAAGCCAAAATAACCGTGTGAAAAGGCATACTTTTTCAAACAGTACGTTTTGAAAAAAACCGTGTGACATGTGTATTATTTTACATGGTTATGCCGAAAAAACAGTGTAAAATTTTTAGATGGTATAAATTTTTAGATGTTTATTTTTCTTAAAACACTATAAAATTGTGTTCCTTTTATGTGTAAAAATGTCCTTTTATATATATATATATAGGGTCAGGTTCAAGGGAAAACCTCAAATGAACGGAAAACTAAGAAACACTCTAGTAGCCATTCATCTGGACGGTATGCACTTGTGCATATAGGTAATTTTTAACATGCATTTGTATGCACAAATGCATAATGCACTTGTGCATAACAACCAAAAAAACAACATAATTTACCTGCATGCACAAGTGCATACCGTCCAGATGAAGGGCCACCAGAGTGTTCTTCAGTTTTCCGTTTTTTGAGGTTTTCCCCTGAACCTCCCTCTCTCTCTCTCTCTCTCTCTCTCTCTCTCTATATATATATATATATATATATATATATATGTTAGTGTTCAATTTATGTTGTATTCAAGTTGATGGACTAATTGTGTAACATGTAGATCTAAGTATAAATAACTTAGATCTCCTTACTTTTGAAGTAGACTTTCACATTACAAATTATCATTTCAAGATTACTCTCTGTGAGAATCCTCTCTACTTTGTAATTCAACCTTTGAAGATTAATGAGAGATGAATGGATTGAATCATAGATCTTGATCATATTACTTGTATCTTGGGATCACAAGTGGTATTAGAGCTAAGCAGATTCAGCGATTTGTGAAGATTTCTTGAAGAAAATTGGGCATTTTTTGAGATTTTCGGATTTCATCTAGTTTTGCGATTTTGGATGTATTTTGGCTGAAGATTTCATCACAGACTTGTTCGAATTGATGTTCTGAATCAATTCGTGCAAAGAAACATGATCAGAATACGATTTTTGAAGGATTTCAGTAGATTTTTGAAGACTTTTTCGAGGTTTACTGTGGCTGTTCGAAAATGGCATTTCTGGTGTGTTCTTAGTGATTCTTCCTGAACAAAAAGTGTTCAAATTGTGTGTGCGAACCGACCTACGAAGTTTCAAGTCAATTGGATTTGATTTGAGCAAGTTAGGACACTTAGAAAATTTTGGATACTCGATTTTCAAAACTGTCGTACGATATTGTGTTCATAAACTCATAACTGTCGCACGATACTGATACTCATAACTCTCATACAGTTCCTGACCGACTTCACTTTTTAGTCGGATAAGACTCGTCCGATAGTACTGTCCATTGAACTTAGTCGCACAAGGCATGTCCGACAGTTACTGTTCATTAGACTTAGTCGCATAAGGTATATCCGACGGTTACTGTTCATTAGTCCAAGTCGTACAAGTCTTATACGACAGTTGAACCAAGTCGTACATAGTTTTGTTCGAGAGTTACTGTTCACACCTCTAGTTGTACACACTCTGTCCGACTACTACTGTTCACTTTGCTAGTTGTACATCACACATCCGACAGTTGTCCGATTACTTTCTGCCCGACAGTTGACAGTCTTCACAGTTCGCTTATCTGTTTAAAGATCAAAACAATTAATTTTTCAAGATGATGAGAAATGATATCATGAATTCTTTGGGAACTGATTCTAGACCCCCCAATTCTAATTGAAAGAAAATATGAACAGTGGAAGGAAAGGTTTGAGGATTTTCTAGAGCGACAACAAAATGGGTTACACTTGTTAAATTTGCTTAGAAATGGTCCGATGTAACCTGTGTATGCACCTGTTCAAGCTCCGAATACACAAAATGCAGCTCCTAAATTGGTTCTTATATCTGAGTACACTGTTGATCAGAAGGCTAGATATGATGCAGATAAAAAGGCAAGATAATATGTAATCATGGGGATTCCAAATGAAGTTTTCAACAAGATTGATATCTACAAGGATACTGCAAATTAAATGTGGAAACAGTTAGAGAAAATGTTGCAAGGGTCTCAGATTGGCAATCAAATGAAAACCACTTTGTGCATAAACAAATATGAAGAGTTTAGAGCTAAGGAGGATGAGACACTTTATCAAACTTATGACAGATTCATAATTCTACTCAATGAGCTTAGTAAGAACTAGATCAACAAGGATCTGATTGAGATAAATGTCAAATTTCTCAGCATCCTACAACCCGAGTGGAAGAGTGTTTCTAGGAAAATGAAACAAAATCATAGACTGTCTACCATGCCATTAAATGAGCTGTATGAGACCATGCAACAAGATGAAGAGGAAATAGAAGAGATAAGAGAGAAAAAGAATAAGAAGAAGAAGAAAGAGATCTCTCAAGAACCAATTGCACTTCAAGCCGAGACACAAACAAGCAGTTTTATGTCTGATGATTCAGGAATGTTTGATACGGGTTACAAGGGTAATATTTATGACGATGGTGCCGAATTAGAGCAAGTGATGATATTACTGACAAGGCATTTTCAAAAGAAGTTCTACAAAAACCCTTCTTCAAACAACCTAAGATACACTTCTGGTTCAAGAAAGATTGAGAATAACAATTATGAAAGGAAACCTTTTGGAGAACAAAGGTTTGAGAATGCCGATAAGAGATCGGAGAAAGTTGATAGTAAGAAGGCGTTTGAGAATGTGGAGAAAAAGTTTGAAGAAAAGAAGGGAGTGGAGGCTCAAAAGTGTTACAACTGTGGAACTCCCGGTCATAATGCTAGGGATTGCCGGAAGAAAGTGGTCAAGAATTCTGATTATTACAAACAGAAGTTGTTGTTGGCCAAACAAAAGGAAGGTGGAATAGCACTTCTTGTCGAAGAGGAATATTGGCTATACCATTCAGATGATGAAGGAGAAAAGGAAGAACATGCGAACATGTGTCAAGCAGAATTTAATTCCGATGACGAGGACAATTCTGACACTACAACACAGGTAAATTCCTTTCCCTTACCTGAACCGACAGATCACGAAGTAATTAAGTTGCATAATGAACTGACTGATACACGGAATAAATTAGCTTTTTCAGAAAATGAAAAGGCTAGTCTATTACGTGAGATCGAGAACATGGTACCAAGTGTTCAAGGATTAAAAGAAAATCTTCAATATGAAAGAAAGAAGAATAATGACTTAAAACAAAAGATTGATGATGTTGAACTTGAGAAAGTAGAAAAATGTTCTGAAATTAAAACTCTCAAGGCTCAACATAATCAATTTGAATCAGAAAAGAAAATCCTTGATTCTCAATTATCTGAGTTGAACAAACAAATCAAAGACTTAGAAACAAAGAATAATGAAAGTGAATTATCTTTGACAAATCTTTCAAATCAAAATATAGAATTTTTAAACAAAATTGAAGATTTGGAAAAGAAGCTGTACTTGAGAGGTCAAACTGACCAAACTATTCATTTGAACAAGCCAAGGCTTGTAAGTCCAGTCAATAAATACTGGGGACTTGGTTACGAAAACCCCAAACATTTGGCTAAAGCTATCTTTACATTGCCTATATTGTATGATTTTAAATGTCTAAGATATGCACGATATTGGCCTGAGTTGGAAATTCCTTGGACTGGTGAAAAGGAAACGAGTAAAAGATCATTAACAACTCATATACAACTTCCATTTTGTTATACTCATGAGACGGAGAAGACTCTCAACAATCTAAATGGACCACTTCCAAACAACTATTTTGATATATGTGCTACAAAGCCAACCACTGAACAAGTCTTTGAAACTAAGAAATATGTTCCAACATTGGTTCTAGAAGGGAGAATTGTTGAGCTTGAAATCTCCATTTTAGAACAAAGGATCAAATGTGAATTTGAAAATGATCTCCTTTCAGCTGTTTATTCAAATAGCTTTAAGGAAATATCCTCTAGTTTCAAAGATGAGGTGGAAAAGGAGACTGTTAAAATTGAAAAATCTTTGATCAAAAAGTTTTCTGTTTCATCAAAAGCCATTTTTGATGCTAAACACAAAATTGATCAAAAATGTCTCCAATTGTCTAAGAAAGTGATAGATCTTGAGAATATTCTTCTCTCCGAGCATACACAATTTGAAAGTGAAAAAGTCAATTTCATTAATGAAACAAATTATTTCGAGAAAAAGATTTTGAACTCTCTCAAAAGATCATGATATTAGAAACTGAATTGGAAAAGGAAAGAAATTCTTCCAATGATAAAAGATCATGATATTGAGAAAGTTTGAAATCTTGAATGCGAACAATTTGAAAACGAAAAAGTTGTATTTGAAATTGAAAGACAGTCATTTGAAGAGAAAATAGATATGCTTTCTCAAGATGTGACTGAATTAGAAAAGGAATTGGCAAAAAACGAAGAGAATATGCTTTTAAAACATGGTCTACATCTGATTCTAAAATAAATTTTGAAGTTCACAATGCCGATTCTGATTCTGATTGTGATTTTGTGCCTAATGCTCATATTTTCGAAACCAAGTCAAAGCCAAAGGAAAATGACAAAGGAAAAGCTTGTTTATTTGATTTCTCAAAGAAGCTTTAGGACCATACAGATTTTATCATAACTGAAGAAAAACCTTCAAGTATTTTTTGTAAAGGTGAGTGTTCAAACACTAAGAAACCACCTTTAGAGAAAAGAAAGAAGAGTAAAAAGTCAAAGATAACTCAAGTTCAAAGTTCCAAAGGTTCTAATTCTAAATCTTCTGTTGTTTCAGATAATCTTGTGAATCGGAAGGAGAAAGTGCAAGAATGGCGGGTAAAGCAAACAAAGTCTGATTCAACCAAACAGAATGATAAAAACAGTAGTTTTACAAAGAATAAACAATTTGGTGCGAGTAACAAACAATCTTTTGTAAAATCTTACAAAAGTTACTCTAAAGACCAGTTGTTGAGTTTTAAAAATGGTGAATGTTTTTGTTCTGTTTGTGGTTATGAAAGTGTGTTTGCTATGCCTGGTTCTTGTTGTTGGGACAATTCTTATTTTATTCCAAATGTTTCCAGAAAATCAAATTTGCGGAAAAAGAAGAAGTCACCGAATTCTAAAACTGTGACTTCGCAAACTAACCAAAAAGGACCCAATTTTAAGTGGGTACCTAAAAATGTTTAAATCTGGTTGGTGTAGAAAAATAAGTTATGGTACTTAGATTCAGGATGTTCGAAGCATATGACAGGCCAACGACACATGTTAACTAATTTTGTTGAAAAAGATCTTGGTCGAGTGAGATTTGGAAATAATCAAGTTGCTCCAATCAAAGGTTTTGGAGACATTGTACAAGATAATCTCACAATAAAGAAAGTCAACTATGTTGAAGGATTGGAGCACAACTTGTTCAGTATAGGACAATTTTGTGATAAAGATTTGGAGGTGAACTTTAAAACTGAGGAGGGAACAGAACTTCTTGTTGGCACTCGAAAGTCGAATCTTTACACAATCAACTTGTCTAATGTTAAGCCGACCAATGAAGTGTGTCTCCTATCGAAGGCTTCGGAACAACAAAGTTGGTTATGGCACCGACGGTTATCGCATCTGAATTTCCGATATATTCAAAAGCTGGTTTTAGGGGATTTAGTTCGGGGGCTTCCAACTTTGAAATTCAATGCCGAAAATTTATGTGATGCGTGTGAGAAAGGGAATATGAAGAGGGTTCCTCACAAGCCTAAACCAGAACCTACAACGAAGAGCATACTTAAACTTTTACATGTGGATTTGTGAGGTCCAATGAAAACCGAAAGCATAAGTCGGAGGAAGTATGTCTTGGTAATAGTTGATGATTTTTCAAGATACACATGGGTTAAGTTTCTTCATTCAAAAGATGAAACTTCTGAACTTCTGATTAGTGTTATCAAGGCAGCCCAGAACAATATGCAGATTTCAGTCAAAATCGTTCGTTCGGATAATGGTATAGAATTCAAGAACAGAATCCTAGGCGAATTCTATGAGTCAAATGAGATTATGCAACAATTTTCTGCCGCCAGAACTCCCGAACAAAACGGTGTTGTAGAACGACGTAACAGAACGTTAGTCGAATCTGCGAGAACTATGTTGGCGTATTCAAACCTTTTTATGGGCCGAGACCGTGGCAACCGCATGTTATACTCAAAACCGTTCTGTCATACACCGCCGGTTTGGTAAAACCCCATATGAAATCATGAATAACCGAAAACCTAACATAAAACATTTTTCGTGTTTTTGGATGTAGGTGTTATGTCTTGAACGATAAAGAACAACGAAACAAGTTCAGTCCAAAGGCGATTGATGGTATCTTCGTTGGATATTCTTTCTCAGCGGATTCATATCGGATATACTTGAAGCAATCCAGATCAATCATGGAAAGTGTTAATGTCAAATTCGACGAACATCACGAATTGGCTTCTGTTCAAAACAGTTCAGAACCCGTCATAACTGGAATTTTAGCTTATGGACATCTCAGTTCAGAACCTGCTTCAACATCTAATCAGGATCAACCTACAACCTCAAAATCTCATTTAACTGATCTTGATTTGTTATTTGATGGGTTTTATGATGAATTTTATGGTACTTACAATAAATCTGCTGATTCTAACAGGATGGTACAAGCACCTACAACAATTTCCGATGCGACAAATACTCAAGATGGTGCTCCTATTTCAACACTGGTTGATGTTTCCATTCCTGTTCAAGATGTTCAAGTACCAGAAGTTGTTAATCCACAACAAGAGACTACAATTAATGTGGAAGGATCAACACATCATGCTAGTTCTTCGGTTACTGAACCAACAATTCCTCAGCAACAACCGGAATCTTCTGATATTCCTTCAGAAATTCCAAGTGCTGAACCAGATGTTCCTCTAACCGAAGAAGACACAAATGCTATTCTTGATAATGTTCAAGAATCATATGCTCCTCACCCTCATACAACAAAGTGGACGAAGGCTCATCCTATTCATCAAGTAATAGGTGATCCAAATTCGCCAGTTCAAACTCGCTCGTCTACTTTGGGTGCTACAGTAAATGAGTGTTTGTTTTCAATGTTTTTGAGCAATATTGAACCACTCACTGTTAAGGAAGCGTTAGATGATCCGGATTGGATTTTAGCTATGCAAGAAGAGCTAAATCAATTCGAAGCATTGAAAGTCTGGAGGCTTGTTCCACGACCGTCTGATAAGAGTATCATAGGCACAAAGTGGGTGTTCAAAAATAAGAAAGATGAAGATGGCATCATAGTTCGTAACAAGGTGAGACTTGTAGCGAAAGGTTACCGACAGCAAGAAGGGATAGATTATGATGAGACATACGCTCCAGTTGCACGCATTGAAACAATCAGATTATTTCTGGCGTACGCGACATACAAGAACTTCACGGTATATCAAATGGACGTGAAGACAACATTTCTAAATGGTATTCTCAAAGAAGAGGTATACGACTCTCAACCCGAAGGTTTCGTCGACAAGGAACATCCAAACTACGTGTATATCTTGGATAAAGCCATGTATGGATTGAAACAAGCCCCTCGAGCATGGTATGACGTTCTGTCACAATTTCTACTCGTCTCTGGCATTGAAAAAGGTAAGATCGATACGACTTTGTTTGTCAAGCGCGAAGATGGTGAGATGATTATAATACAAATTTATGTAGATGATATTATCTTTGGTGCGTCTAACCCTGGTTTATGCAAATGGTTCTCTGATCTGATGATTACTAGATTTCAGATGAGCATGATGGGAGAGATTAATTTCTTTCTTGGATTGCAAGTGAAGCAGTTCTCCACGGGGATCTTCATCAATCAGTCAAAGTATATATTTGACATTTTGAAGAAATTCAAAATGGAGAATTGTACTTCCATTGGAACGCCGATGGCACCAGGTTCGAAGATCGGTCCAGATTCCGATGGTAAGTCAATAGATATACGAAACTATCGAGGTATGATCGGATGTTTAATGTACTTAACTTCTAGTCGCCCGGATATTATGTTTCCTACATGTCTTTGTGCGAGATTTCAGGCGAATCCTAAGGAATCTCATCTCGGTGCTGTCAAGCGTATCTTTCGCTATCTCAAAGGAACCACCTACCTTGGTCTATGGTATCCAAAAGACACGGGATTCGAGCTAACGGCTTACTCCGACGCGGATCATGGTAGTAGCTTATTGGACCGAAAGAGCACAACCGGACACATACAATTTTTGGGAAACAAATTGGTGAGTTGGGCGTCCAAGAAACAGAACTGTGTCTCAACTTCTACGGCGGAGGAGGAATACGTCGCTGCTGCGAGTTGTTGCTCACAAGTCATCTGGATGAAAACTCAACTAATGGACTTCGGATGTCGGTATGAAAAGATCCCAATATATTGTGATAGTAAGTCCGCAATAGCAATATCTGTGAATCCGGTTCAACACACGAAAACCAAGCACATCGACATACAGTATCACTTTATTAAAGATCACGTCGAAAAAGGTACAATTGAACTTTACTTTGTTTCTACTGAATTCCAACTTCCCGACTTGTTTACCAAGGCTTTGGATGAGAAACGTTTCACGTTTCTGGTTTCAAAGCTAGGCATGTTGAATTTGAAAGTTTGATTAATCATAATTTTTATTCAATATTTTGAATATAATTCTTAGTCATTCAAATTTTATAAATTTGAGTGAAGAATACTTATTTTCATATTATTGAATACTCATTATGATTTGTTCAAATTTAAATTTCTTTCAGTATTTTACAAAGTCGGTTTCAATTTTATTCTCTTTACCTTATGCAATTCAAGTTTATCAGTTAATACTCTTTGTGCAGTTTTATGTGTGTGTTCATATGTATATGGGGAGCTATGAACAAATTTTGAGCATGTGTTAAGGGGGAGCATCTAACAATAAAGATGTGTTTGATCAACATAATGAAGGTAAGTGTTCTACCTCAAATGGTTTGTGCAAACCCTACTTGATGGAAAATTATTTTGTCAAAACTTATGCATCTTTGTAGGGGGAGCAAAATGATTTTAACAGAACACTGAAAATTCGAATTAAAAGTCGAACATCTTTTAATTTAAAAAGTTCAATTTTTTTTGAAAAATGTTCAAGTGTTGAAAGTTGTCGTACAAGCTTTGTCAGACTAGCAATCCTAGTCGTACAACCTTTGACCGACTCCTTTCCCAGTCGTACAAGCTGTGTCCGACTACAAACCTTAGTCGTACACGCTTTGACCGACAGTTACTGTACATAATGCCAAGTCGTATAAGTTTTGTCCGACTAGCAATCCTAGTCGCAAAAGCTTCATACGACAGTTACTGTTCACATGGCAAAGTCGCATAACACATGTCCGACTATCATCTATCCTTAGTCGTACACTTCATCATACGACTAAGATGAACTAATCGTATCCTGTATCGTACGACTAGTTGACACGTGGCGGTCAAACCTTTGGACCAATCATCTTGTGCCACGTGTCACTCTAACCTGAGTTGAATAAATAGAGCATTTTTCAAAGTGTTTTTTCATTGTCTGACTTCTTTGAAACCCGATTCCCTCTCAAAGTGTAAAATCGAGTGTGTGGATCATTTGTTGCTGTTTTCATTTATGTGGATTCGTACTCGTTTCAGGTATAACATTCTACTCTCAGAATCATTTTTCATCCATTGTAGTATCTGTTATTTCGATTTGAAATGTTTGTCGAAAAGGGTTTTAGAAAACCCTTCGTATTCTGTGGTTGAATCGTTCAAAGTGTTAGTTTCTATGTGAAAAGATGTTAGATTAGGCTTCTTGATAGATAATCGCATCTAGGGTATTTGTTTTACAATCTTATCTTTCGAAAATCTTAGATCTGGGGTTGAAACTTCATAATTGTTCGAAGTGTTCATAACTATCGGACAATACGTGTTCATCAAATTATCATAAGTGTTGTACAAAACTGATAATCATAACTGTCGTACAATGCTTTGTCCGACAACTTTTGGTCGTACAAACGTTGTCCGACAACATATGTCATACGACTAGGATTTTGATGTATTGTCCGACAGTAACCCATACTTAGGATTTTTTGGAAAATCTTGGTAACTTGCAACTGATATCCATATGGTCCAATGTTTTCAACCATAGATCATGGCACATATGCAAGAGCAGGGTATTGGAAATTCTTTTGATGAGAATATTGTGATTCCATCACATCGTTCATCACATCCTTCGGTGAACGCACGGAATCTAGATGATGAACTCATTCTTCCAAGAGACAAATTAGAACTAAAGCCAAACAACTACACTTTTGATTCCAATGTTAGAATGGATTATCATCTGATTGTGGAAATACTCAAAGGTCACCCGCTTCGAATTGCTCTTGAAAAGACACAACAAGTACCGGAGATCTACTTGCAACAAGAGTGGCATACAATTCAGTTTGTGCCAAGAACAAACACTACCAACTTCTTTACTCTGAAAGTTGATCACTTTGATGCTAGAATTACTTTGAAGAGGTTGAAGATTGTTCTAGATCTTCCGTATTCTGCTAACTTTGAAGAAATGGTTTCCGAAGAGGATGTGTGTCGGGATATAATGCTTATGGGTTACAATGATCCAGTTCTTGGAGTTCTAACACGTGCGTCGAAATTCAAGAAGAATTATCTACCGCCGATCTATTACACACTGTTCAGTGTTGTTAATAGATGCATGACTTCTAAACACACGGGTGTTGACACGGCCAGTATTTCAGTTCTTCAAATGTTCCATGCAATTGTATTCGATCGCAAGATTGATTTTGCTGTGCGTATATGGAATGATCTGATAGAGGTGGTCACCGACAAGACAAAGCCATCAAAAGCCAGATCATTTGTACCGTTTCAGCGATATCTTCAGATCATTATTACGTACATTATGGAGGCCAACCAAGAGATACCGAGACGCGATGGAGCAGTCCTTGGTCCAATCAATTACATGAAGTATCTCCGAATTCCTAAAGGTCTACTCTTTCCTAATATAATGATTTTACCTGAAGCACTACTAGCATACACTGACAAAGAGTCAACATTCTTGAGTGAGTAAAGAGAAGAGAATGCACTGATGGCCCGGCCAGAGCCAAAAGTGCCTACCCAAGGTGCCAACCAACTAGGTGAGAGTGGTGAGGGTCCAGTAGCTAGTGAGAGAGTTCAGGATACTGGGGTACCTGAACAGGGTGTGTTGAGAGGTAAAAATGATGTAAGGGGAAAAGGAGATGGGGGTGCTCTTGGTCAGGCGTCACATATTTTTTAGGACGATGAAGAGATTCTTGGTTCTGATGATACTGAGGAAGAATCCGATGATATTGATGATCCAGCAAATCTTGTTTATACCGCAAGTTCGAGTGATGATGATGATAATGCTGATGATGAATGAGAAGATGATAGCTCAGACGACGATGATAACAATGATGATAAAAACATGGATAATCTTGACACTGTTGTTGAAAAGGTTGTTACTGATTCTGGTATTGGAGGAGATATAAGGGGAAATGATGGATCTTTAGTCGAAACAAAAAATGATGTGAGGATGTGTGAAATGGAAAGAAAAAAATATGGTGAGAGTGAGAAAGAATCTGATAAAGTTTTAACTACAGATTCTCCCCACACCGTGTCTAGTCGGGTAGCTACATCTACTGTCAGTGCGCGTTCGTCGCCACAAGACATTGAAGAAGCCGTAGTGGACCCAGCGACGCATCACACAACCTCCTTAATCCACTCATCAACTTCTCAACAAGTTGGTGTTTCATTTTCACACGGGGGATTAGCACATACATTATCGGCAACACAATCGGTGTTCGCTGGTATTGAAACAGATAGGCAGCCTCCCCGGCCATCGACTTCGCTTCTATGCACATCGAGTCTAGCACCTTTTGATTTTACTTCATTTCCTAGGACACCGAGACCGTTTGTCACTTCATCAATGATGACACAAAACGTTGGAGTTCTTCATGACCCAACCGGAACGCCCCGAGTGCAGCCGCCATTCGTTGGTACTGTGCGAGGATCGGGCGGAAGTCTTATCAATGTTAACACCATGCCATCATTGAACATAGGCCATACAGTCTCTTCCACTTCTATGTCAACCAGAAACCTAAATGATCTAGGTGTTACCCCGTTACAAGTTTATGCAATCCGGTCGTTGGTGGGTCCTCCTCCTGATAATTTTGTATATGTGAAGTTGCTCGAAGTTGCCATCCAGTCTCTTAACAACAGTCACAAATCTCAAATAGCCGAATTAAATGATGTCATTGTGAAATTGTCTACCGATGTTCAAAAGGTGTTCAAAGGGAAATATGTTGCCGAATGTTCTTCCAGACCACCTGAAACTCAATCAGAATCTCAGCCTAACCCGAAGGTATATCCTAACTTGCCTTTACATGAATTGAAATCCCAACTGCTTACACGTTTGTTAGAACAAGGTGATGCTAATACTCAAGAAGAAGTATACATACTTGGTTTACTTAGACGCCAAACTGAACAACAAGCCGACGTACCGAATGAATTCACTAAACTTCAACAATCCATATCCAACCTAACCGATGCTATATCGTTCGGCTTCACAACCCTCTCTAACCGAATGAAAGTTGTGGAAGACAAATGTGGTGTTCAAGCCCAAACCACCAAACATGGGCTTGATGATCAAGATCCTGATCATGATCACCATAAGGGGGAGAGAAATGTAAGAAAAAGAGTTGGTGAAGCTAGTGGTTCGGGCGTTCAAATGCCTGAAAATGTTGAAACGAATATTGAAACGGGTACTGGTGATGTTGGTGATACTCAAGTGAATAAGAGTGTGGATTTGGGATTCCTGGATGATGTCAATCCTACGGTTGAAAAGCCTGATGGATGTGATAATAGGACTTTGAGGAAAGAATGGCAGATGATTTCATTCAAGATGTTGTTTATGTTGACTCTGAAGATGATCAAGAGATTACTGTTGTAAAGATTAAAGAAGAGTTGGATGATGGTGAAGCTCAACCTGATTCTTATTCTGAAAAAGAAAATGATAATGATCAACCTGATCCAGTGATAGAAGTTCCTGTGATACCTGATCTTCTAGAAGGCAAAATCAAAGATCCAGTCTCCGAAGCTGAAATGCGAAATCTTCAGATTTTGGTGGATAGAGAATCACTGATTGTAAGAGGACATCATCGAACAAGAATCATTACTCCGTTCCAAGAAGATATCAGGGATGACTTGTTCGTGAAACAGATTCAGCCTATCGACAAGGTAAAATTGTACTCTATTGAAAAGTTCCCACGCAAGAATCAGATTGAATACTTGTACATGATGAATAACAAAGATAAAGAGCTCAGATTTGTCAGAACAGATAAAGTGATTGTAAGAATTGTGAAGATAGAATCGGAGAAGATTCTAAATGTCTTCTATCCGAGATTCTATGTTTACATAACTGATGGAAAGGAATGGAACTTCAGTGAAGTTGACTTTAAATCATTAACCTGCGAAGACTTCTTCTGGTTATATGATATTCTTGCACGGATGCCAAACAAAGACATTACCTATTCTGAAGCCTATCAAGCAGTCAAGAGGTTCATGAAAAACCTGGTCAAACTGGCGTATCTAACAGATTTTCAAATGGCTTTGGAAGGAAATTAGGTCAGAGTTAATACAAGAAGGCCAAACAGACGTCTTTCAGATATTCAAGGTATTCCTCTTTACACTGTGCTAGAAAAACCAGAGTTTGGGATTGTTTTTCACAATGGGCAAAAGAAGAAGAAGTTTTTGAGGCTCATTGAAATCAACAAGTATTCTGATGGGACGCTCTACATGATAAAGATTCGGCTGACTGAAAAGACAAGACTTGATGATCAGAAAAAGGTACCTCTGAAGGATAAGGAGAAAGTCTTGGTCAACAAATCTTTGAAAGGCGTACAAGATAGATTGGATTACCGGAACTCACTAAGAAGGTTTGAGATCATATTTGGAATCAGAAAGAGATACATTCCACCGGAGCAGCTTAGAGGATGAAGCTTACTTGGCTCACTTGAATACAAAGGGGGAGAATGTTAGTGTTCAATTTATGTTGTATTCAAGTTGAGGGACTAATTGTGTAACTTGTAGATCTAAGTATAAATAGCTTAGATCTCCTTGCTTTTGAAGTAGACTTTCACATTACAAATTATCATTTAAAGATTACTCTCTGTGAGAATCCCCTCTACTTTGTAATTCTACCTTTGAAGATTAATGAGAGATGAATGGAATGAATCATAGATCTTGATCATATTACTTGTATCTTGGGATCACAATATATATATATATATATAGGATACAAATCAAATACAAACCATGTATTTGTTGCACCCCTTACAAACCAATGTGCATATGTGAACAATGTGTGCATAATCTGAGATGCATATATGCATTATCCCATATGAATGCATGTCCATTGTATGTATTTTCTTGCACGTATACATATGCATATATATATGCACATTGTTCACATATGCACACTGGTTGTTCACATATGGACACTGTGGTTTGTAAGGTGTGTATTTTACGGAGCCCCCCCCATCTATCTCTCTCTCTCTCTCTCTATATATATATATAAGTTGGGGACATTCTTTTGAGATCCTAACAATTTGTGAGATCCGTGAGATCCAGTATAAACCACAAAATCATAATAAATTATGAAATTATTAATTTTGGTAATTTTAAATTAAAAAAATAAATAAAGGGTATTGTGGATATTTGTAAATACCCTCTCTCCTCTCTCTCTCTCTCTCTCTCTCTCTCTCTCTCTCTCTCTCTCTCTACTCTACTCTTTCATTTTTCTACCGAAGTACAAGATATGTTATTTTAGACTTCAATAGGTGAATACATAGTGAACAAGGGTTGTTCACAGTGTGCACATTGCTTGTGAATACTGCAAATGACGATTTTGTAGTGGGATGAGAATGTGCACAATGTGCATACCACACAATGTACACAAATTATGGTTTTGCATGGCGACTTCTCAACACCGACTTTGAGCACCAAGTAAACCAACACCACTAAAACTAAATCTATCATATGTGCACATTGTGAACGTCGCTGAGCACATTGTGAACATCCAATAACATTCATAACAATTGAAAAATTAAAAAAACAGATTCATAGAAATCACATTCATAGCATGAAAAACCATAACCTAACATCAAAGTCATACATAAAGATTTATGAGTTGTCAACTATATAGAAAATAACACAATTACCCTTTTATGTTTATTTAATAAATAAAAGTAACTAAATCAAATGAGTGAACCATAATGGATCTCACAGATCTCACATTTTAGAAACTTCTAAAATGATTAAGCACCTATATAAGTGTATATATATATATATATAGAGAGAGAGAGAGAGAGAAAGAGAAAGAGAGAGAGAGAGGGATCTTTAAATGTAAACCATCATTTTCGTGTAAACCGTCGATTTCATAGGTTTTTTGATGATTTTTTTATAAAATTGTTTATTTTGATGAAATTGTTTAATATCATTCATTTCTTGATGATTTTGTTTTATGAAATTTGTAGTTTCATAGGTTTTTTTCATTCTTATGAAACTGTTTCATACATTTTCGTTTTCACCTATGAAACTACAAATTTCGTAAAAAAAAACTTCATCAAGAAATGAATGATATGAAACAATTTAATCAAAATAAACAATTCCATACAAAAAACATTATCAAAAAAACCTATTAAATCGATGGTTTACACGAAAATGATGGTTTACATTTGATGATGACTCTCTCACTCTCTCTCTCTCTCTCTCTCTCTCTCTCTCTCTCTCTCTATATATATATATATATATATATATATATATATATATATATATATATATATATCTATATCTATATATATATATATATATAGGGTGAGGTTTTTTTGTTAACCAAAAAAGGTACTAACTTTGTTAACCAATTTATAACCATTGATCCGAAAATCGAGTGGTTGAGATGAAATGTGGGTAAGCCATTTATTACATTATGGGTCAATTCACCAAAAATCAAATAAACAAGTGTGTTCAGTGTTATTTTAGTAAAACCAAATCCCATATTTTTGTAACTCCCCATTAATTATTAATTTTGTAACTCCAATTTAAAACTCTAACAAAAAAAACTATTTCGATGAACACAATCGAACCCGGAAACATAGTCATCAACATCAAGCTACGATCTTTAACATGCATGAGATAACAAATATGTTCGTATAGATCTTTGTTTTGGTTTTTCATATGGTTCATATGAACATTCATGAAAGAACAAGTATGAACACAATCGAACCCGGAAACATAGTCATCAACATTAAGCTACGATCTTTAACATGCATGAAATAACAAATATGTTCGTATAGATGTTTGTATTGGTTTTTTTATATGGTTCATATGAACATTCAAGTTTGTTTAACATAGTCATCAACATCAATCTACGATCTTTAACATGCATGAAATAACAAACATGTTCGTATAGATGTTTGCTTTGGTTTTTTCATATGGTTCATATGAACATTCAAGTTTGGTTCATATTAACATTCACGAAAGAACAAATCTGAACAATATCATGGAGGATGAACATGCATGAAATAAAAAAATATGAACCAAACATAGAGTATGAACGTGCAATACAGGAGCATGAACTTTCATGAACAAAAATATTAGTACGTGAACCATTGTGTGTTTTGAACGTGCATGAAGCAAAACACAACAACCGAACCTAATTCCGTAGATGAAGAATACGTTTTTAATATTCGAAAATGTGCACAATCTATAAATATAAAATCTACATCACAAAAACAACTACTCTAACAAAAATAATGACCGATTAAGTATTTTTCAATCGATTCAGATATTTCGATGATGTTGGTACTACCGTTTTGCGTCGCCGCTTCGTCAACGGTGTTGAGTTGAGTTTCTTCGACTAATCCCGACGACGTATTTTTAATGTCGGACCATTATTGACACTGACTTCTCCATCGTCAAAGTCGAACATTGCAGAATTATAAGAATAGTTCTACGAGTCGGGACGAATGTGGCCTTGATCACGACAATCCATCTTCGATGAAACAAACTTTGATGAACGAGAGTACACTCAAAACATGTAGAAATTTTGAATTTTTTTTAATGAAAACCTATATTTAATTTTGTAACTCCCCATTAATTGTTGTTTTTGTAACTCTCATTTAAAACACTAAGAATAAAAACACAAAATAAACTATTTATAAAATACCAAATCTAACCTTGGAGCATCATTAATGTGGTGAATCAAACCAACTAAAAAGATGAAATTCTATTGGTTGATAGGGGTTAACAAAGTTAATACCCTTTGGCGGGTTAACAATATAACTTTCCCCCCTCTCTCTCTCTCTATATATATATATATGACGGTAATCAAATGAGAACCGTAAAAAGATTGAGGACCGTGAGGACTAATCTTAATCATTCAAGGGTGTTAATCAAGGGTCATTAAAAACGATGGCATTTGTTGTAATATTAGTGAAAGTTGTGAAAGTTTAAGGGTAAGACTGTAAATTAAGCTTCTCCCATCCTCATCTTCTTCCATACGCCTCCCTCTCCATCTTCACCAAATTCTATCTGAAAATGTAGAATCACTTCAAATAACAGATCTCAAATATTCTGCAATCAACGTTCAATTCCTGCCAACTGAAAAACAACTCCGACATCTCCGACCATCGCTTGTTCTTCCTCAAAAACCACCATCACCGTCGTCTCATCGACCTTTCCTCACCCAAACCTCCACCGCAAATATCTAAATTCTTCCATGCAATTTCTTCTTGTAATCCCATTGGTAATCTGCATCTGAATCCTCTTTTTTCAATCTTAATTCTAAATTTTTATGGGTTTTTTCGTGCGACAATTTTCTCATGGAAGACCAAGAGGACCCAGGTGGTTCTACTGGTTTGAAGGAATCGATGAAATCAACCGTAAGCCTCTAAAATCTGATCGATCTGGATCAGATGGTGATAGGAAGCTAAAAGCGGCCTTTGCTACAAGTTCGAATTCCGGTAAAAAAATCGAGCGATGACGTTAAAGCTACATTTGGTTCGAATTTGGGTTCTAATTCAAAGTCAAAAGGAATTAAGGGTGGTTCGATCTCCGATTCTGGGAAATTTGTCGAAGCTAAAAAAAGAATCTGGTGAAATGGGGAAAATGCAACCAGGGACAGACATGTTCTTAAGCAGATTATTGATTATGTCCATTTTTCAAAACCTAATTCTTCTCCTGGTAATTCTGTCAACATTAAGGTAGAGAGGAATTTAGTTTAATTGGGGAAAAATGTAAAGTTTGGTTGATTATATTGTCTGTAAGCTTGGGTTTTAATTTTGTTTCAGATTTAAGTCTAACGTTTGATTTTGATTAGGTTTTCTTATTATCGGATATGAATCGGTGATTATAGACATAAATTGTATTTTATATCATTGGGTGAAAATAGATTATAGATGAAATGTGTGTTTGATTTCATTGGGTGAAATAAGGTTAGTATGTATATCATCCGGTGAATCTGTGTGTTTCATATGGTGAATCTATGTGCTTCATATAGTGAATCTATGTGTTTCATATGGTGAAATTGTGTGTTTCATATGGTGAATCTCTGTGATGAATGAATTTGTATGTGTCATATGGTGAATATGTGTGCTTCATATGGTGAATCTATGTGTTTCATATGGTGAAATTGTGTGATTCATATGGTGAATCTATGTGATGAATGAATTTGTATGTTTCATCTGGTGAATCTTGTTATCAAAATGACGATTATGCCCTTTTTCATGTGGTGAACCAGCTTTTAATTAAAACGATTGGATCAAAACCAAATTATGGCTTAGATCGGTTCTCACGACTCTCAACCTTTTTTTGGTTCTCACATGATTTAACCCCTATATATATATATATATATATATATATATATATATATATGTGGATCCCATATTAACAAGTGCAAATCATATAATCAACACAATTCAGTATGAAAGTCATAAATCTCAATTGTATTGATGAATAGAAAATTGTAGAATGCAGTAGCCGTACACAAGGTAATTAGAGAATTCTGATTAGGTCATTAACCCTAATCTGAAACAAAAGCAAACTATTTATATCCTAAAAAGGATATTTACAAGATATGGCAAAACTAGTCCCTACACTTCGATTCAACTAACTATGAGACCTAACAATCTCCCCATTTGAATTGAAGTTCTATCTCACGCCAGTCAGGGACATACCGCTTCTTGATTGCAAAAAGAATTTCAAAGTGCCGGGTGGATTTTCTGAATTCCAGCCTTTCTTCAATCGCCTTGAGGAGCTCTTTGGCAAGATATTTTCCAATGTTAGCATAGTTCTCTGACGAGTCTCTTTCTTCTTCTTCAATGATCTTCTCCAGCACGTTCTGAATTTTCATCAAAGTTCCCTCACTGAATTTATGCACCTCGTTGATCCTTTTGAACCGTTTCTCCCCTTTTTCATTCAGATACATGATCCCTGTTTCTGGTTTAGACAGGATAGTATGTACCTGTACGTCTTCGGCATCGGGAAGAGTCAGGTTGGGCTTCAAAATATTGATCTTCTTCTTGTTGCTTTCTAAACCCAACTGGAAGTCGTTGATGTAGGCGAGGGTAATGGTGCACTTCATAAATCTCTTTAAGGTTTCGAGAGCTTTGGTGTATGGCAATGGTCGGATAGTACGGGTCTTCAGCTCTTTAAGTAGTACCGGGAAGTCGTTCCGATTCATGAGTCTGAAGTCGGCTTCTGAGAATACCCATTCCTTTCCACCATCCCTTTTAACTGTGAAAACTGGGAACCATACACTCAGAACTCTATCGAACACGATCTCCACGATTTCTGTTATTCTGTGACTGGTTCGGACTTCGTGGACCATTTTGCTTCTTTTCATAACTTCCAAATACTGAGAGTGAAATGGATCTTTCAGATAGGAGACCCCATGGCACATAACCGGGTCAAGTGGTCGAATCCAGTAAGCAAAGATCTTTTTCTGCGATTCCTCTAAGTATGGGACCAAGATCGGGCTCTCTCCCAACGAGCTGGTTGAACAGGTTGGGGTTGAGCCGTTTTCGGGTCTAGAGTTGGAAGTTCGGATGTACCTCCAGTATCGTGTAAGTCGTGCTGAGAAACTGATACCTGTGCGCTTTGAAGAAGGAACTGATCATAGCCGTCGTCGTTCATGAACTCATCTTCATCTGAGAAGTTCCAAAGAGCATCTGTCTCAGATTAGATGGCCGGATTGCCATTTCCATTCTCTTTCCATTTCCGGATTGCCATCCGAGTCCTCATCTATCAATTCCAGGATTGGCCTTTCTGGAACTGTCAGCATCATAACATCTTTTGGTTCTCCCTCAGGCTTTTCAACCGTTGGGAGTGCTGACTCTGGCACTTGTTCTTTGACCGGTGTAGATAACTCCATGTCTTGAACCATCTTTGAGTCGTCTGGCTGTTGGTGTGGTTCAGTTTCAGCTGGAGTGTCGGTTAAAGGTTATGTCGCTGAGGTTGACAGCTCGGTCAGTCTTAGTCTTTTCTCCCCCTCATTTTGGTCAGGATCCTCCTGATCATCATGTCTTCGTTTCGAGCCCTGGGCTTGACCCTTGCAGGTGGTTTCGAGGCTGGCAACCCTCTCGGATAAAGTTTCGAGGGTGCGCTTAACATCGGTTAGGGTTGTTGTAAGGGTGTCAAGCTTGGTGTTTATTTGGGTTTAGGCATCTGTAGGAGTGACTGGGGGTTGTGTTTGGGCTTGTGAGCGAAGTATAATCACTAGATCTGCTTCAGAGGATGCGTCGGTGTTTGATTGTGACGGGAGCTTATCGAGGAGAGCGGCTTTTAATGCCTCGATGCTCATGTTCTTCAGGTTTGGGGTTGGGTGAGGAAGTGTGATCTGTGGTTACATAGGGAGATCTGCTGAAGCTACTTCCTTTTCCTTAATGGACCTCTTGATGAAATCCATCTCATCTGATAGCTTTCTAAAAATCTCGGTTTGGACAGCCTTTAAGGCGCCGTCCAGAGTTTCCTTGGAGACAAACTCCGGGACACTAACACCTGGAGCACTTAGCTTACCAGTTGTAGTAACTATGGTGGATTGCACCGCAGTACCGCCTGCACTCACTGTTGGCTTGATGGTAGCCGTGCCAGGTCTTCCACCATGTCCTTGCAAGCCACCAGAAGGTAGACTTACTCGGGGTGTTCTGGTTGAGTCACGAAGAATCTCGATAGTAGCCGATGTAATGTTTGGTGTCCTAGCTAAGGAAAATAACTCATCAAGTGGCTCTAGACTCGATTGTGCGCCCAAAGAAGTCGAGAACCGGGACTGGTGTTCTCTTGTTTCAACACTCTTAGAATACTCCTCCTGAGACTTTTCTAACTTTGCAGTAAATTCAGATAGTTGGGTCTCAAGGGATTCTGCTCGTTTTGAAATGGCTGAGCATTCGGATTGATAGTTGTCTATCACACACTTATCTCCAGCCTTTTCAATAGCTAGCTTATCTATGGTGTCGTATTTAACTTTAGCGTGTGCTTCTAGCTTAGATATTTGGGCATATTTGGTTTAAAGCTTTAGTTTAAAAGAATCTAAGGTACGCACCATAACTTGCATCTGATCAATAAATTTGGCATTAGAAGAACCACATACCTGGCATTCGCCTTTGTCCTTGTTCTTTCCGGAAGAGTCATCTTCAGATTCAGATTCTTCCGGGTTGATGCTGGTGTAGCACATGTGAGCTTCCTCGTCGTCGTCTTCATCTTTAGTCAGTACGAGCCAGTGATCATCTTCCACCAGCAGCGCTTTACCTGCTTCTTTCTGTCTTGACAACAACATTTTGTGCTTGTAGTACTCAGCATTTCGTACTACAGGTTTTCGGCAGTCTTTGGCGAAGTGACCTCGCTTTCCGCAGTTGTAACACTTCACCGGTTCATCATCAGCTCGGTCGTTGGACTTTCCTTCGGATTTCTTTCCTTCATCGTTCTTCTTCCTTCCTTCATCAGACTTGCGGTTCCCTTCATACTTATCTCTGTAATCCCGACGCTTTGTGTTAGTGGAGTAACGCTGGTTGTTGTTGGATGGTTTCTTGAAAAACTTCTTCCTAGCATACTCTCGGGATAGTAAGGCAACGGTTTTCTTGATGCTATCAAGCTCTGGATCGGAATCACTTTCAGGTTCTTTGTCCTCATGCTCAGACTCAGTATGTGCTTCCTCTCTATACGGACTTCGTTGGACTTGTTTGTCCTTTTTGTGAGACATGAGAGCAAGAGGGTCTTCTTTTGTCCTTTCACCAGACTTCTGATCTCCCATCAGTTCATGAACATCGTCTTCGTCTTGTAGTAACATCTCATAGAGCTCGTGTAGCGGAACATTCTCTAAGGAACGATTATGACGAACATGGAGGACAAATCCCTTCCATTCAGATTGAAGGTTGTTCAAGAACTTGATGTTACACTCGAGGTTCGTCTTGAAGATGTTGTTCTTATGAAGGTCGTTGAGGAGCGTGCAGAATCGTTCGTAAGTCTCGGTTAGTGATTCCCCTTGTTTGGCTTTGAACGCTTCATATCGAGTGAGACAGTTAATGATCTTTAGCTGATTCCCCTCGCGACTTCCTTGCATAATCTTTGCGAGCTGGTCCCACATTCCTTTTGCCGTGTCTTTATGACTGTCGATGCTACAGTCGATGTTGTTTGGAAGACTGTAGATGAGATAAGTTTTCGCCAATTTATCTCCATCTACTTTCCTCTTTTCTTCGACAATCAGCTTGTCATAAGGTTTGACAACCCCACGAGCTGGAGCTCCACCTTCTTGCGCTGGAACGTCCATCATGGGTGGAACAATAGCTCCGTGGGTCAACGATCGGGTAATCTCTTCATAGAGAGGCTTGGTCTCGATGAAACACATGAAACAATCTTTCCAAACACTGTACTCCCCTTGGTATAGGATCGGAGGTTTGAGTTCAGATCCTATGGCTAACGCGTCTTGAGTGTTCATTGTCGGGCACTTGTGTGTGATCGTAAGACGAATTGGATGATTCAAAGGTAAACAAAGTGATCTAACGCACAATCTAACGTAAACTCTAACGCAAAAGCCTAAGGGAGTGAGAAACTAACGCAATCCTAAGAATAAATAGGAAACCAAACACAGAAAGAAAGGAAACAGATTCAAAAAGATGCAAAGAAGAACTTACTTGAGTTTGTAGAAATGAGTTCCGGACTAGAGATCCGGAATGAGAAAATTCGGAACCGGAATCAAAGGGATCCGGATTGTACGAAATCCGGAGTCAATAAAAATCGGAACTAAATCGGGACCGGATCCGGGTTTATAACCAGAACCTGTCTGATGCGGGATCGGGGGACCGGAGCCGGGTTTGATTCCTGGTAAGCTTCCGGAACCGGTATTGAATCCGGTAAAAATTCCGAAACCGGATTGAGATCCGGTATTAGCCGTAACCGGATTGAGATCCGGTATGAGTACGGATCCGGTACGAGAATAGGAACCGGAACTCAAAATTTGAGTCCCGTATTCAAACGATTTGTAGAAAAAAATACGTACCTGGAGTTTCAAAATCGCAACTTTTTGGCTGAAAACCTTTGGGGAACTTCTGCAAACACTTAAACAATTCTATCAACAACTAAATAGCTCACAAACAACTAACCAACTCGATTATTGAAGAACTTTTAAGCAAAAATTGAGATTTTTCAAGAAAACAGAGTGTAGCAACCCAAAAAATAGAAATCTCAACAATTAACCAATACAGACTTGATTAAACATGAAGAAACTTTGATATGAATCTAGAAACGCAATAAAGAGACTTTCTTAAGCATTAATTTCAAGTTTTAACACAAGAATCAAAACAAAAGAGTAGCCTTTGAAAAAGAAACAGTCGACAAAAGTTGAATGACCAGAATTGAGAAGATTTACCTTTGAATCAATCGTCTTTCTGCTCTAATACCAATTGTGGATCCCAAATTAACAAGTGCAAATCATATAATCAACACAATTCAGTATGAAAGTCATAAATCTCACTTGTATTGATGAACAGAAAACTGTAGAATGCAGTAGCCATACACAAGGTAATTAGAGAATTCTGATTAGGTCATTAACCCTAATCTGAAACAAAAGCAAACTATTTATATCCTAAAAAGGATATTTACAAGATATGGCAAAACTAGTCCCTACACTTCGATTCAACTAACTATGAGACCTAACAATATATATATATATATATATATAGAGAGAGAGAGAGAGAGAGGTGGGTTCAAACGAGAACGGTAACTATTTAAGAAAGCACGAAAACGACCGCTAAGGGTGCGTTTGGTAGGGTGGACAACATGTGACAGGACAAGACATGACAGACTTATCCCATGTTTGGTGTGACCATATGTGGAACTAAGTGTAACTAACTTGCACTAACATGGGACAGGCTTGTTCTATGGATTACCCCTGGAACTAAGTGGAACAACACCTTTAGACCAAGATACACTTGAAAAGGACAAAAATATAAACACCCATCTTATCATCCCCTTCGCCAATCCAACGATTTCTTCATCTTCAACTTCTCAATAGTAAATCGAAGCCCTCATATCGATCGTCTTCATCTTCAAACTTCTCCGGATTTGTAAATCGATTTCATCATCAGGTTCTTGATTTCAATTTTGGTTTTGAGTTTTAGTTTTCGATTTTAGTTTTCAATTTCACAAGTTATCATTTCCATCACGTTTTGATTTCCACAGTTATCGAGTCCATCAGATTAATTTTGGTTATCGATTTCACATGTTATCGATTCCATCAGTTTCGATTTTGGTTTTCATTTTTGGTTCCCGATTTCATCAGGTTTTCAATTTCCACAAGGATTTCCCCAAGTTATTGATTTCATCAGGTTAATTTTGGTTATCGATTTTACATGTTTTTGATTTCCACAAGTTATCGAATCCATCAAGTTTCGATTTTGGTTTTCATTTTTGGTTCTCGATTTCATCATCAGGTTCTTGATTTCGATTTTGGTTTTCAGTTTTAGTTTTCGATTTCACAAGTTATCGTTTCCATCAGGTTTTGATTTCCACAGTTATGGAGTCCAGATTAATTTTGGTTATCGATTTCATAGGTTATCGATTCCATCAGTTTCGATTTTGGTTTTCATTTTTGGTTCTCGATTTCATCATCAAGTTCTTGATTTCGATTTTGGTTTTTAGTTTTAGTTTTCGATTTTAGTTTTCAATTTCACAAGTTATCGTTACCATCAGGTTTTGATTTCCACAGTTATGGAGTCTAGATTAATTTTGGTTATCGATTTCACAGGTTATCGATTCCATCAGTTTCGATTTTGGTTTTCATTTTTGGTTCTCGATTTCATCACCAGGTTCTTGATTTCGATTTTGGTTTTCAGGTCATCGATTATATCCTGTTGTCTTCATGGATCATCAATCAATGCTTAACAACAAAGAATAAGTTATTTGATAAAAAAACACTAAACAACTCACTAGGGGTAAATTGGTCATTTAACCGGTCCTGTTCTGTCCTGTCCCGTCTTACCAAACGCTGAACAACTGTTCTGTTCTGTCCCATCCTGTCGTGCCCCGTCGTGTCTGCGTACCAAACGCACCCTAATGTACAAAATGATACATGATTCACGTACAAAATCATATATGATTCATGTGAATTGCCCCGCGACTTTAAGTCGCGGCCAAAGTCGTATGCGTCCGATTTTTGCAGTTAGTGTAAAATCACGTGTGATTTTGCACATGAAAGACTGTTTTCGTGTTTTCTTAAATAGTTAGTCTTCTCGTTTGAACCTTCCTCTCTCTCTCTCTCTATATATATATATATTATATCGACCATTACAAATCAAATGCACAAACGTTTTTCATCTATTCATATATACATCTCCAAATCCTATTAGAACACAATAGCCATTACAACTACCATATCCGTAAAATTTCTTCATCAATGTACATATAAATAGAACTCCAAATCTAGTTAGAAATCAATATCCATTACAACAATATCCACAAACTTATTTTTTCAAATACATCATTAACATTAAGGTGGTGTTTATTTAAAAAAAACTCTTATTTGTCACTTATGTCTAATTCGGTCAGACATAAGACAATTCAGACTATTTTTTTCTTTTTCAGAGTCTCTTAGCCCTTAATGTCCTCTGATAAACCACTTAATTACCTCTTATTTTTGTCCAACACCATTCTTTTAATTTCAACGTCGATTCTAACCCAGATGCACCTTGAATTAATAGTCAAAATTCGAACCAATTGCATGATTAAATTTTAGGCATATATTAATAAATAAACTTTTACTAAGGATCGAGATGGGTTGAGGCCATGCATCATTGGATTGATATAGGACATGTTGAGATTGAGTCAATCAAACACCAAAACCTATTGAGATCGTAGAAGGACCCATTAAGGACCGTTAATTGCTAATGAGATATGGCTTTACTTAGAAACTGTCTTAACTAAAACATGTGAAAGTTAGCATTCTTGAACATGGATTCTTTCTTAGACCAATGACTAATTAGAACTTGAAGGAAATAAAATCCTTGTACAATTCAAATAGAAGTAATTTAGTAAATTAGACTAGTTTATTTTAATGTTTATCCCTTCACTTCTCAGAGGTTTTACATCCTGTATAAATTACCAAAGGCATGTAAAATAAAATAAGAAAGATGGAAAAAGACTATTTTTCTCATAGTATCAAGACTACTAAAAAGAAAAGGAAAAAAATCCTCGATATAAACCATCATCATAACCCTTTCTCTAAAGTTCCCTCAACCACAACCTCACAACTCTAAATACCGTCTGGCCACCATCTGGTTTTTCTCCACCAATTTACAATTCAAGATTGAAACCCATTTGCAAATTTCAACAAAAACCACCTACCGTCTAATCCAATCAACTACATCCACCTCCACAATCAATTCTTTCCGTCGCCTCACAATTCAAACCCAAAACGCAAAACCCAGATTTAAATCAAGAATCTGGCCGGTGATTTCAAAAACCTCGCCGCCTCACAACTCAAAATAAAACCAAACAAATATAAATCGAGAACTTGGCCACTGTACAAAAGCCTCTAATCAAATTATTTACCATGACAAAAAAAAATCAAAGGGAAACCCTCCTCAAATCCATCGATAAAGATACGTCAGTTAACACAAACAAAGATGATGGTTAGTTTTTTTAGTTGTGCTTCCCAGTTATGTACTTTGAAGATGTATGAATTACCTTGTACTTTTTTTTTCAGAGTTGTATTTTTTATGGGGAAGTCACATGGATGTATCATCATTGAAAGATATGAGGCAACATAAATTGTTGATCATTTTTATTTTTCATACTGTAATGGTCTTATGAAATATTATTAGGTTCTTATTCATAGGAGGTTATGTGTATGAAATGATGAAATTTTCATTGTTTACTTTTATCGTACAATATTGTTTTTTTAAGGATGTTGTGTGAAATTTTCCATTTATTGTTGATAAATTGGTTTTTTATATTTCGTATCAGATGTGGTTGAAACCTTTGTCACTCCTGGTGGTACGAAGTATTGGATACTGCGCGTCGATGATGAAATTAAGGTACATGTTGGGCATGAATTTCCGTCTATTGAGAAAGCCGAGGCAGCCTATATGAAATATGCAGAAGTTGCAGGGTTTGATGTTAGGAGGTCAAATAAAAAGAAAAATAGGTATGGAGATATTTTATCTAGATATTTGTTATGCAGTCACGAAGGTTGGCCTGAAAAAAAAGGTAGACTATGATAGTAGTACATGCAATCGTAAAGTGCGAAATTCAAACGTGAAAAGATCTGGTTGCAAGGCATGTGTGAAATTCCGCTTGAAGAAAGAGAACAGTGTCTATGCTGTGTACAAATTTGAAGAAAGGCATAACCATGCGCTATACAATTTTCATGATAATTTGTTTTGCAAATCAAGAAGGCAATTGCAGTACACCGATTACAGGAATGTGTATAATGCTTAATCGGTAAGTATTGGTGGGGCAAGGGCCCATACTATTAATTCAACGCTTAAAGGTGGATATGAGTATGTTGGTCCGACATCGGTAGACTATGAGAACGCTAGAAGGGACATGGGGACCTTCATTGGAAACAAAGATGCCCAGATGCTAATCAATTTGCTTGCGAAACGTAGGTGTAATGTTCCTGATTTCTTCTTTGATTATTTAGTCGATGAACGCGAAGTTCAAGCTATTTTTTGGGCCAACGAGATTGCGAAGTTAAATTTCAAGGAGTTTGGTGACACAGTGTCGTTTGATGCTACCTACCGGATTTATACGAATTTTACTTGATTTTTTTATTTGTGTATTATGCAGTCATGCTATGAATTTTGTACCATTCATAGCAGTTGACAATCACAAGAGGTTCGTCGTAGTTGCAGCTGCCGTGATTAGTCATGAGAGCATTGTTAACTTTAAATAGGTGTTGAATGCGTTTATTCAAGCACATGGGAAGCATCCTGTTTTTGTAATAACCAACCAATGCGCTGCCATGAAATAAGCCATTCCTGAGTTTTTCACTGAAGCTAAGCATCATCTTTGCATGTGGCACATTACAAAGAAAGTTGCTAATAAGGTATGTTCGATGTTAGTTACATTTCTTTATGATACTGTATTGTTGTTTTTAATTATATTTTTATATTTTTTTCATTAATAGGTTACGTTGCCAACCGATGTGAATTCTGAGTTCCAAAGGAGGTTCAATAAGTTGGTTTGGAATCCAAACTCCTCGGCGGAGGAATTTGAGAGTGGATGGAACGAATTAATTGATGATTTCTCGCTGCATCGCAATGAATGGCTGAAATACATGTATGAAATCCATCAGTCATAGATCCCCGCGTATTACAAGGGGGACTGGATGTCTGGTCTAATGCGAACTACGTCTCGTTCCGAGAGTTCGCACGCCTTTTTCGGTTATTTGCGTCCTTTCGAAATGATTTGGTGAAATTTATCCACGCGTTCGATGGTTCGATAGAAAAGCAAAGAAACAAGCATCGTTCATTGGTGTTTATTACAAGGAACACATTCCCCCGTTGTGTGACCCCCATGTTGATTGAGAAGCTCGTGTCCAAGGTATACACGCGAACTGTTTTTTTAGGTGCAGAAAGAAATCAGTGAAGGTCTCTATTTTTATCGGGTGCAAGTTATTGGTAATAAGCGATACCGTGTTACTCAGCAGAATAAGAAGTTTGTAAATAAAGCGACGTATATTGTAAGTATTATTCATAATATTATTAGATTACTATTTATATAGTGCCTCAAATATCTAAATCTGTCTTTTAACCGCAGGTTTTTCATGACGATGATGCGAAACAGATGAAATGTGATTGTAATCATTTTGTCCGGAATGGATTAATATGTCGTCACATGTTTAAGGTTTTAATGAATGATGGGCATGTTACAATTTCAGACTATATAATAGAAATGCGTTCGACTAGATCCTTGGTACGTGTTGAGATCCAAGCTGCTAGGGCGCGGTATGGTGAGATAGATGTTGAGAAGGAGCGTCTAATTAATGAAGTATATGCGAAGGTCGATGTTCTCGTTAGTCGTTTGAGGAATGACAAGGAAAAACTATCAATTTTTTCGACAACTTTAGACAAGATGAAGGCCGATTTTGATGTAGAGAACTATGTCCCATGTCCGACACTGGATAAGGCCGAAGCACTGAGGGAATGTGTGACAACTGTCAAATTTACACCTCAGGTTAGAACTACACTGGATACCTCATTTTCTCATGACATAGTTCACACAGTGCAATTTTAGCAGCAAACGCGGTACGATAGGAAAATTCGAGAAATTTTGCCTAAGAAATCCTTGAATTAGGAAAATTATCCATAAATCTCATAAAATGCCAATTTAACCTACATTTATACTACAGATATTTATGTAGTTGATAATTTATGTATTTCAATCATATTATATATAAATACTTTATTTTATATATAATTACTTTGTATTTTAATTATTAAGAAAATACTTGTATTTTAAATTTTAATAAAAAAGACAAGATTTGACAATTTATTTTTATCACACCACACACCCCCCCCCCACCTTGAGAACCCCCCCCCCCCCCCCCTCTACTCCATATGTAGCAACTAACATCTCCTTCTCATTCATTGTCTCATCTCACTCTCTCACTAGCCATCACTCTTTCTCTCTCCATCTTCAAATCTTCAAGTGTTCATCTTCAAATCTTCATATCTTCATCCCAACTCCAGCCCCTAAATCACATTTCTTCAAGAGTTCAAGATAATCAAAGGTAAAAACAAGTGTGTTGGGTGAAATCCACACACACTCCTTTAAATCTTTTTCAACTTTCTTGCATTTTATGAATGTTCTTCATCTTTTCTACACTTTCTTTATATTTTTAAAAACCATCTTTACTATGTCTTAATGTTTGTAGATTTACCATCATAACATCTTTTTGTTAGTAGAAAGATGGTGAATCCAAAATCAAACCTAAGTTAAGACCAAAGATGAACATTTTAAACACATGCATGTAGTTTCTTGAGAAATCCATCATCTTTTATTTAAGAGTTTTATGAGTAATTCTTTGAAATGTACGAAAAACATACTTAAACAAACATGCATGAGCCAAAGATGCACAATTTAAGTTGCATGTTGATGTTCTTAGCAAGAACATCAACCTTTTCCCAATATGAGTCTTTTACAAGAATTTATAAAAGTTGAGTTGATAGGTAATTTGCATGCATTTTAAATGGATCAAAAATGTGTCTTGGAACTGAAAATAAGTGTATGGAAGAGGGTCAAATCGGATTGTGCATGCAAAGGAATAAGAATTTTGGTTAATAAGTCAACATGTGAGCACATGCACAAAGTGTGGTTTTGACAGATTGCTGCCAAATTCCACACCCCACTTCAAATGGTCATATCTCACTCAATATAACTCCAAATGGAGTGATTCTTTTCTGGAAATCATTTTTATGTGTTAAGATTCAAACCCAAGTGGTTTCACTCAAAAACGCAAAGAATTTATTTACCAAACAGTCCTCACAAAATCCGTGCACAAACAGCAAAGTCTTATGTCGGGTTTTATGTCGTATATTATTTCATGTACTTAGACTCTTCCAAAAATTATGAAACTTATGTCAAAAGTTTCCTAACTCATTGAACTACCTGGACATAAAATTTCATGACCAAATTATACCTGAAAGTTACCCAAAGTTGGACACAAAGTGACATCAAATTATGGACAGTAAAGGACAAATTCTTATTATTATTAAGGACTAGCTTCAAATCCCATTTCATCATTTTATGATGAAATAGTGGAATATATATGTATATCTTATACTTACATTTTATTTATGCATTTTATTTATGGACATTATTTATTCTTTATCCCTTTTCATCATTTTTGATGAAATTGTGGAATATACATATATATAATATATTTATATATGTTTTTGCATTTTATATATTCTTGATCTCATTTCATCATTTTATGATGAAATCGTGGAATATAAATATATACTATACCTATATATTTATGCACTTAAATACTTGTCTTTACATTTGAAACTCTTCAATTCTATCGTTCTTACGATAACATTTCGGTTTATATATATATATGTACTATATATATATTTATGTTTACGTTCTTTAAAACCCTTTTCGTCATTTATTGTGACGAAATTGCGGAAACTCTAATCTAACAATAACAATGTATAAACTCATTACGTTATAATATTAAAACACAACAAGGCATTTTATGATGATTTGGATAGTTAGTACCGAACCTTCGAGATTGGAAACTCACTAGTGACCTTACGTTCATAGGTTTGAAGTAGGATCATCTCGAAGTACTTGTGGGAGATTCCCGGATTCTATCGCTTATCATGTTAGTTCACAGCCCCTTTTTCAATGTTTTACATATTTTGGGGTGAAAAGCATGTCGTTACTACAATTATTTTACGCACCGATTCTATTACGCATCGATTTCACTGTTTATTTAAAATACTGAATATTTTCTCCGTATACTTATGCGCTATGGTATGTATGCTTATGTTAGTTGATTCTGAGTTTTGCTATTAAGTCCCCGGTGATTTTACATTACCCATTAGCTCATTTAGCGAGCCGCTTGATATATTATGGATAACGTTTAATGGTTTTACCCATGTGGAATGATACCCACCGCTGAGGTAGAACCGAACATGTGTCTAAATGGTCTTACCCATGTGGAATGATACCTACCGCCGAGGTAGGACTGAACATGTGTGTAATTGGTCTTACCCATGTGGAATGATACCCACCGCTGAGGTAGGACGTACGGGGCGTGATACAGTCTTTAGGTTTGGGTTGTGGCTCATTACTTTAACATGTAATTGCATACATATTGTACCTTGCGCATGCTGACAAATGAATTCTTTATCCACTTGTGCGTATTTAAAACTATTTTACGACCGGTTGTTTTATCCATTTGTACGGATTTCAACTGGTTTGATTTATCCACTTATACGGATTTAAATCACTTTACAAAATCCACTTGTGCGGATTTAAACTATTTTGATTATCCCTTGTGCGGATTTAAACTATTTTGACTTACCCACTTGTGCGGATTAAAAACTGTTTTCTATAACCGGTTGACTTATCCACTTGTGTGGTTTATAAACTATTTCGATGACAAACCGTGTTGTACTCCTTAAACCTGTGATCTCACCAACTTTTTTATAGTTGACCCTCTCATTTACATGCTTTTCAGGAAATAGCAAGTAAGATTGGAATCTTAGAAGGCACCTCAAGTAGCTGCATTCAACACGTCTTTCCTTATCATGTCAAATTATGTTTTGGACAAATTTTATATTTTTGGAAAAAGATGTATCTTTTGTAAACTTTTTATGCTATGACGATTGTGTGTTGTCTTCTACCTTACGCAATGAAATCTTTAGCTGTGACATCTTGTATTTCCGCTTTAGCGGGGTGTGACAGATTTGGTATCAGAGCCGAAGGTTATAGAGAATACCGGTCTTTCTTTGGAAAAACCAAACTATAACCAAAAGTTCAAAAATGACATGAAAACAACTGAACCTACTACTAGTATAACTAAGTCTAGAATGGCATTAACAGACTTTAATTAAACATAGCCTGATCACCTATGTTCGGTTAAGGAAGGTTAATGCGAGACTAGAAATGGTTATAGTAGGAGTATGTCGATTTTTACTTGCACTCTCTAGGAGCATGCTTAGAGCGTAGACATTGCATAGGATAGACATATCACTTATGCGATTAGTTGCTAAGCACACTTTTGCTTCAGTTCCACTATGTCGTCATCGTCACTATCCTACACTCCCAATTCTTACTCGATCGATGTGTCGGATCACGTCACTGTTCAACCTCAAGACAACCCACCCGACATCCGGGAAGATGAAAATTCTAGTAGCACGGAGTCGGAAGAAGAAGTGTCAAGTGAATAAAACCCCTACGACGAACTAAGAGTGTCACCGACCCTAGTACTACCACGACCCACTCCGGAAAATTTTTGCAACCACACCTAGGAGGGCCTCGTGTTGGGCAAACGAAGAGAAGGAACATCCCAAATTCCTAGACGGGGGATGGTTAGGACGGAGCGTCCGGAGGTACCAGAGCCGCCACGTGTGATCACCACTGTGCCAATCGGACGAGTGACCAATATGACTTGGGCAGAAGATCAACACATAAGAGCGATGACAATCGAGTTGCATGGTTGCCATGTAAGGGTAACTCATCAAGGCCAGGTCTTAACAGAACTAGTAGAACTAGTACATCAATTGTCCCATAATTTAACCCAGGCTTTGGAAAGCGCTAGGACGGCTAGGCAAACTGCGTTGAGGGCGGAGCTCGCATGCGTGATTAGAGGAGTAGTGCTAGCTATGCTTGTGTTGATGATCTTGATAGTTGTGAAAAATTTTGGAGTAAAGGCTTAGGACTATAGACAGTTTAATGATCCACACCCAAAGTGTAGCAAATGTAACTACTATGATGAAGGAGCCTGTAACGTTTGTGGCAATTGTAAGTGAGCGAGTCATTTCACTAAGTACTATTGGATGAAAAGGGGTGTCATTGATGGGAGAAGGGTATGTTTCAAGTGCGGAAGTCAGGATCACTTCCGGAGTAAGTGCCCGAGATTAGGTAAAAGGCTAAGCAATAGCAACAGTGGGAATCATGCTAGGTAAGCAAATCAGGGAAATCAAGAAGGCCAAGCTCGAGGACGGGCATTCTTCATTGGAGCTGACGAAGCATGTTGCGACCCTAATGTGGTGACAGGTATGTTTCTTCTAAACAATCACTATGCATCAGTATTGTTTAACACTAGAGCGGATAGAAGTTTGTTTCATTGGAATTTAGGCCACTAATTAACTCGGAATCTAAGAGAATGTCGGATGCTTATATTATTGAGGATGCTAATGGTCATGAATTAGAGGCTAAGGATGTAATCTTAGGCTGTACCTTGAACTTAGCTGATAAGCTTTTTAGATCTAATCTTATTCCTATTGAGTTGGGGAGTTTTGACGTAGTAATAGGCATGGATTGGTTATCAAAGAATCGAGCGAAGATCAGTTGTTTTGATAAGACTATTAGAGTACCTTTACAAGACGGAGAAACCCTCGTTATACAAGGAAACAAAGTCGGAAGAAGCCTATAGATAGTATCAAGTGTTAAAGTACATAGGTACTTGAGGAATATGTACGTTGCATTTTTGGCTCACGTTGTTGAGAAGAGTCCGAGGAAGGGCGAATCCAAGACATTCCTATGGCGAAGGATCACCCGGAGAAGTTCCCCAGCAATTTTCCTGGACTTCCCCGTTTAGACAAGTTGAATTTCAAAATTGACCTCATACCTGGAGCAGCACCTGTAGCTAAAGCACTGTACCGCTTAGCACCTGCCGAAATGCAAAAGTTGTCAAGTCAACTTCAAGAACTTCTAGATGAGGGATTCATTCGACCAAGTTCATCACCCTGGGGATCCTCGATTCTCTTCGTCAAGAAGAAGGATGGATCGTTTCGAATGTGCATTGATTATAGGGAGCTAAATAAGTTGACAATCAAGAACCGATATCATTTCCCTCAAATAGGTGATTTATTCGACCAATTGCAAGGTGCAACTTATAGATTGATCTTCGATCAGGTTATCACCAATTAAGAGTCCGTGAGGAGGACATTCCTAAGACAACTTTTAGGACATGATATGGACTCTACGAGTTTTTAGTCATGCCATTCGGATTGACAAACGCGCCAGTTGTGTTTATGAACATAATGAATAAAGTATGTAGACCTACCTTGATAAGTTTGTGATAGTATTCATCGATGATATTTTGATCTACTCTCGAAGTAAGGAGGATCACGAGCAGCACTTAAGATTAATCCTAGAATTTCTTAAAGAACAGAAACTGTACGCCAAGTTCTCTAAGTATGAATTTTGGATTCGAGAGGTACACTTCTTAGGTCATGTGATTGGAGAGAAAGGAATTCACGTGGACCCGGCTAAAGTGGGAGCTATCAAGAAATAGGAAGCTCCTAAGACTTCAACGGAAATTCACAAATTTCTAGGTTTGACAGGTTATCATCGGCGTTTCATCGAGAATTTCTCTAGGATTGCTAAACCCCTCACTGCGTTAACCCAAAAGGATAGGAATTCGTTTGGGTAGTTTAACAAGAAGAAGCGTTCCAACGTTTGAAGAAAAAGTTGGGCAATGCACCAATTCTAGCTTTACCGGAAGGGACGGAAAATTTTGTGGTGTATTGTAACGCATCACGTCAAGGATTGGGTTGTGTATTGATGCAAAAGGACAAAGTTATAGCGTACACCTCGCGACAACTAAAAGTTCATGAGAAGAACTATACCACACACGACTTGGAATTCGGAGCGGTGGTATTCGCTCTTAAGATTGGAGACATTAATTGTATGACACTAAGTGCACTATTTTCATAGACCATAAGAGTCTTCAGCACATCCTAGACTAGAAAATGCTCAATATAAGGCAAAGAAGATGGGTGGAATTACTCAGTAACTACGATTGTGAAATTCGTTACCACCCAGATAAGGCCAATGTAGTGGCCTATGCCCTGAGTAGAAAGGAAAGGGTGAAACCTTCGCGAGTACGAGCATTGGGAGCGCTTGTGCAAACGAGTTTAAAGACTCGAATTCTTGAAGCTCAGATCGAGGCAATGAAAACGGAAAAACTTGAAAGACGAAACCCTTCACAGTATAGGAAGTAGACTTGAAACTAAGATTGATGGAGTGCGTTACTTCAAGGACAGAGTTTGGTTTCCAAAAGCTATCAACGTACGAGAGACGGTTCAAGATGAAACCCACAAGTCTCGATATTCGGTTCATCCTGTACGGATAAGATGTATAAGGATTTAAGGGAATATTATTGGTGGTCAAGAATGAAGAAAGACTTTGCTTTGTACGTAGGAAAATGCTTAACTTGCTCAAAGGTCAAGGATATATATCAAAAACCAGAAATTCACCAGTGGAAATGGGAGCAAATCACTATGGACTCTATAACCAAAAATCTGAGGACTGCCAAAGGGCACGACCCAATTTGGGTTATAGTAGATCGATTCACGAAGTCTGCACACTTCCTACCGATTAGGGAAGATTATGAGATGGAATAGCTTGCTCAAATCTACATCAAGGAAATTGTTACACGTCATGGAGTCCTAATTTCCATCACATCAGATAGAGATAGCCGTTTTATATTTCGGTTTTGTCAGTCACTCCAAAGAGTGTTGGGTACGCAATTGAAATTGAGTACCGCCTACCATCCTCAAACGGATGGGCAAAGTGAACAAACTATTCAAACGTTAGAAGACATGCTTCGGCATGCCTTTTAGACTTCGGAGGAAGTTGGAATAATCACTTACCTTTGGTCAAGTTTTCTTATAGCAATAGCTATCACCCTAGTATTCAGTGTACACCATATGAAGCTCTGTATGGACGCAAGTGTCGACCACCACTTTGTTGGTTAGAGATTGGAGACACTCGATAGGGAAGCCAAGCGTCTTAAGCGAATCAAAATCCCGATAGTAAAAGTCTATTGGAACACAAGGCGTGGGCCTGAGTACATTTGGGAACGAGAGGATTACACAATTAATAAGTACCCTCATCTCCTTGCTAGCAAACCTGTTAAAGCTAGTAACACTTGAATTTCGGGACGAAATTCTTTTAACCGGGGGAGACTGTGACAACTGTTAAATTTACACCTCAGGTTAGAACTACACTAGATACCTTATTTTCTCATGACATAGTTCACACAGTGCAATTTTAGCAGCAAACGCGGTACGATAGGAAAATTCGAGAAATTTTGCCTAAGAAATCCTTGAATTAGGAAAATTATCCATAAATCTCATAAAATGCCAATTTAACCTACATTTATACTACAAATATTTATGTAATTGATAATTTATGTATTTCAATCATATTATATATAAATACTTTATTTTATATATAATTACTTTGTATTTTAATTATTAAGAAAATACTTGTATTTTAAATTTTATTCAAAAAGACAAGATTTGACAATTTATTTTTATCACACCACACCCCCACCTTGAGAACCCCCCCCCCTCTCTACTCCATATGTAGCAACTAACATCTCCTTCTTATTCATTGTCTCATCTCACTCTCTCACTAGCCATCACCCTTTCTCTCTCCATCTTCAAATCTTCAAGTGTTCATCTTCAAATCTTCATATCTTCATCCCAACTCCAGCCCCTAAATCACATTTCTTCAAGAGTTCAAGATAATCAAAGGTAAAAACAAGTGTGTTGGGTGAAATCCACACACACTCCTTTAAATCTTTTTCAACTTTCTTGCATTTTATGAATGTTCTTCATCTTTTCTACTCTTTCTTTATATTTTTAAAAACCATCTTTACTATGTCTTAATGTTTGTAGATTACCATCATAACATCTTTTTGTTAGTAGAAAGATGGTGAATCCAAAATCAAACCTAAGTTAAGACCAAAGATGAACATTTTAAACACATGCATGTAGTTTCTTGAGAAATCCATCATCTTTTATTTAAGAGTTTTATGAGTAATTCTTTGAAATCCACTAAAAACATACTTAAACAAACATGCATGAGCCAAAGATGCACAATTTAAGTTGCATGTTGATGTTCTTGGCAAGAACATCAACCTTTTCCAAAAATGAGTCTTTTACAAGAATTTATAAAAGTTGAGTTGATAGGTAACTTGCATGCATTTTAAATGGATCAAAAATGTGTTTTGGAACTGAAAATAAGTGTATGGAAGAGGGTCAAATCGGATTGTGCATGCAAAGGAATAAGAATTTTGGTTAATAAGTCAACATGTGAGCACATGCACAAAGTGTGGTTTTGACAGATTGCTGCCAAATTCCACACCCCACTTCAAAGGGTCATATCTCACTCAATGTAACTCCAAATGGAGTGATTCTTTTCTGGAAATCATTTTTATGTGTTAAGATTCAAACCCAAGTGGTTTCACTCAAAAACTCAAAGAATTTATTTACCAAACAGTCCTCACAAAATCCGTGCACAAACAGCAAAGTCTTCTGTCGGGTTTTACGTCGTATATTATTTCATGTACTTAGACTCTTCCAAAAATTATGAAACTTATGTCAAAAGTTTCCTAACTCATTGAACTACCTGGACATAAAATTTCATGACCAAGTTACCCAAAGTTGGACACAAAGTGACATCAAATTATGGACAGTAAAGGACAAATTCTTATTATTATTAAGGACTAGCTTCAAATCCCATTTCATCATTTTATGATGAAATAGTGGAATATATATGTATATCTTATACTTACATTTTATTTATGCATTTTATTTATGGACATTATTTATTCTTTATCCCTTTTCATCATTTTTGATAAAATTGTGGAATATACATATATATAATATATTTATATATGTTTTTGCATTTTATATATTCTTGATCCCATTTCATCATTTTATGATGATATCGTGGAATATAAATATATACTATACATATATATTTATGCACTTAAATACTTGTCTTTACATTTGAAACTCTTCAATTCTATCGTTCTTACGATAACATTTCGGTTTATATATATATGTACTATATATATATATATATATGTTTACGTTCTTTAAAACCCTTTTTGTCATTTATTGTGACGAAATTGCGGAAACTCTAATCTAACAATAACAATGCATAAACTCATTACGTTATAATATTAAAACACAACAAGGCATTTTATGACGATTTGGATAGTTAGTACCGAACCTTCGAGATTGGAAACTCACTAGTGACCTTACGTTCATAGGTTTGAAGTAGGATCATCTCGAAGTACTTGTGGGAGATTTCCGGATTCTATCGCTTATCATGTGAGTTCACAACCCCTTTTTCAATGTTTTACATATTTTGGGGTGAAAAGCATGTCGTTACTACAATTATTTTACGCACCGATTCTATTACGCATCGATTTCACTGTTTATTTAAAATACTGAATATTTTCTCCGTATACTTATGCGCTATGGTATGTATGCTTATGTTAGTTAATTCTGAGTTTTGCTATTAAGTCCCTGGTGATTTTACATTACCCATTAGCTCATTTAGCGAGTCGCTTGATATATTATGGATAACGTTAAATGGTTTTACCCATGTGGAATGATACCCACCGCTGAGGTAGAACCGAACATGTGTCTAAATGGTCTTACCCATGTGGAATGATACCCACCGCTGAGGTAGGACTGAACATGTGTCTAATTGGTCTTACCCATGTGGAATGATACCCACCGCTGAGGTAGGACGTACGGGGCGTGATACAGTCTGTAGGTTTGGGTAGTGGCTCATTACTTTAACATGTAATTGCATACAATACTGTACCTTGCGCATGCTGACAAATGAATTATTTATCCACTTGTGCGGATTTAAAACTATTTTACGACCGGTTGTTTTATCCATTTGTACGGATTTCAACTGGTTTGATTTATCCACTTATGCGGATTTAAATCACTTTACAAAATCCACTTGTGCGGATTTAAACTATTTTGATTATCCCTTGTGCGCATTTAAACTATTTTGACTTACCTACTTGTGCGGATTTAAACTATTTTGACTTACCCACTTGTGCGGATTAAAAACTATTTTCTATAACCGGTTGACTTATCCACTTGTGTGGTTTATAAACTATTTCGATGACAAACCGTGTTGTACTCATTAAACCTGTGATCTCACCAACTATTTTATAGTTGACCCTCTCATTTACATGCTTTTCAGGAAATAGCAAGTAAGATTGGAATCTTAGAAGGCACCTCAAGTAGCTGCATTCAACACGTCTGTCCTTATCATGCCAAATTATGTTTTGGACAAATTTTATATTTTTGGAAAAAGATGTATCTTTTGTAAACTTTTTATGCTATGACGATTGTGTGTTGTCTTCTACCTTACGCAATGAAATCTTTAGCTGTGACATCCCGTAATTCCGCTTTAGCGGGGTGTGACAGAATGTTATGGTGTTGATGTTCCCGATAATGCAGAAATTTTACCTCCGTCTGGTATACGAAACAAAGGATGTGGAACAGGCAAGCGATTGATTGGAGCCTTCGAGAAAGCGTCTTCTAGCGCGAAGAAGCCAAAACGTGTGTGTAGGCGTTGTAATTTGTTGGCTAATCACGATTCTCGTAATTGTCCTTCTCGTTCTAAAGACGATTAATTGTGGGTGTGCCGAATTAGTAATTGGCTAATGTTTTTAAATGTGTGAACACTATTTTTTTCTCATTTTGTTTGGATTACAATTTTATTTTCTGTTTCTTACTGAATATTTAGTTTTTATTGATCTGGAATTTTTTAAATAATGAACACTTTTTTGTTGAATGTCTCTATTTTTACAGAAAGTGCTTTATTTGTTTTGTTATCGAAAATAAAAAATTAAAATGTTTGTTCTTAGTTTTTTATTTTGATACTGCCTCATGCTAAAATAAATTTTAGTGGGTTGTAAATGATTTTTCTATTCTTTTCTTATATGTTTTCATATTGGTTTTTATTAAAATCAAGTCCAGGGTTTTTGTTATTATGAATTAAAAAGACGTTGCCTTTTTTCTTTATGATTTTAAATAATATAATATTGAACTTAAAAATCATTTAATGGGGTAGTGTGCGCTATAATTGCACAACCCATTCCAAGAAACCCTAATCTGCAGCCCTATATTTCACATACGAAAACGACGACTATATATTTCATAGCCATCCCTTTCCCATTCATCCTCTTCTTCTCTATCTCTACCATTATGGATAACCATACTTCCTCAGATGATGAATCCCCTCAACCCCCTCAGCCCCTGTTCCGCAGTATCTTCTGCGATCCCTGGTGAACCACAACCTCAATCTCTTGGTGGAGAATCGGGAACTGACAACGAAAGTTGAGCGTCTTGAAGCGAAACTGGAGAAGAAGAAGCAAAAACTCAAGCATGAATAGACTATTTCGAAGATGCGCAAGGACGACTATGATTCCATATCCATCAAGCTCTGGGACAAGATTGTGGTGATGGACAAGAAAACGAAGGCAATCAAGAAAGTGAAAGCATGGTGCTCATGCAAGGCGTTTGAAGGTATTGATGGGGTTTAGTATGGTAGTGGATGTTAGGTGATGATCCCATTTTGGTATATGAAACTTATTTTTTTGCTTTCTCTCATTTGGATCATCACCCTAGAAGTGTTATCGTTTTTTTTTGTTGTTGAGGGGTGTTAGCTCCAATCTTTATGATAAATAGAAGTATTGGAAAAATAGACTAAGTATCGACACCAACAGAAGCTCTGCCGAGTAGCCGAGTAACCGAGAAGACAGAAGTCTCCGACAGAGGCTCTGCCGGGTTAGCCAAGAAGACCGAAGTGAAGAAGCAACAAAAGACTCTTCTAAGCGGACAAGGCCACAGAGCTTCTGTCATACTTGACAGAGCCTATGTGGTAAAAAGAAGATCTACGCAAAAGATCTATACAAGGACAATCGTACTTCACACGATTTCTGCCATTCGAAGGTTCTGAAGATCAGTCGTACAAAGGCGTGACCTGACAACTCGACGTGTCAAACTCTGATAGGTTTCAGCCTAAAGCAGAATACGGAGCATTTAATGAACGTTGTATCTGCAACAGTTCCAGAATAGTGTTTTGTACCTTCCAGCAACTGTTCCAAGATCTTGTCCCCTTTAGAAGTAGTATAAATAGAAGGTTCATGTGAACTCTTCTATTAAGCTTTGAACAACACACACACCTTTAGAGCAGTTTCTTGTCAAACCTTTTGGTGTTCTTGGTGTTCTTATTATATCAAATACAGTGAATCATTGAGCTATTTATATGTGTTATTTACACTTCATATATTTGATATTGTGTGTTATTCTACCTCATAAATATCTTTCAGTTCTTTAAATACGCTTCCGCATTATATCTTATCTGAACTAACTGAATGAATCATCATTGTTAAGCAAAACAGGAACCAACAATTGGTATCAGAGCCTGCCTTGATTTTCTATATCAAGTGATCCACTCTTGCAATGATTTTGGTAGAAACTTGGACTTATATTAACCTTTTCTTCATTCCTTCTATTTTTCTGCCACTCTCGACCTGTTCGACTTTGGTATACTTACAGAACCTGTTACTACGGTTAAATCTCCATTTTAGTACATTGCTCAAAGCTTTTAAGCTTAAAAACACTATTCTTACCAACTTCATCTTCAGAAAGCTTACCCTTTGTGGCTTTGTCATCTTCAGAAAGCTTACCCTATTTTCTGGAATTATCACTCTCTCAAAATGACAAATTCAAACAACTTCTTCACCGCTGGTTCCTTAACCAAGCCACCCACACTACTCAGAGATGAGTACCCTCAGTGGAAGATACGAATGATTCACTTCTTCGAGGGTACTGACAAAGAACTCATGCACTTTATCAACAATCCTCCTTTCGTTCCCATGATCACAGTACCACATATTCCTGCCACGGGTGACACTCCTGAGGTTCCTGCGTACGAGAAACCAAAGACCAAGGATAAGTGGTCCGAACCTGATTGGGCAAGATATGAGGTTGCTCAGAAAACAAAGAGACTTCTGATAATGGTCATACCCAATGGCCTTTTCCAATCCCTAGATGCGTGTGAGTCTGCATACGATCTGTGGAAGGAACTGGAAAAACAACTGGAGGGTGGGGCCAAAACTCAGAAGAACTGCAGAGCCCAATGCATAAATGAATACTATGCATTCAAAGCTCTGTCGACCGAATCTCTGCAGACGACATATGATCGGTTTAACTCTCTAATCAACAAGTGCAAGAAGTTCGGGATTCACAGAACTTCTAAAGAGAACAACGTCATGTTCCTAAAGAGCCTAAATGAATAATGGCTCCAGTTGTCCATGTCTCTGCAAACAAATCAGGACTTAGACTCCTGGACTCTGCCAGATCTTTATGGAACATTGGCAGCCCAAGAGCCTCAAATCGCACAAGCAAAAGCACAAATCAGTGCACCTCTTGCTCTGGTCGGTAAGACCACAGAAGCTAGAGAGAAGCCAAATGAGAAAGCTGCAGAGGTAAAGAAGGAGAAGAAAAAGAAAATCTTGATCGTTGATAGTGAAGATGAGGAGGTGGTGGAAGAAGAAGAGACATCAATGGCCTCTATTGCTAAATCGTTAGCCCTTTTGACAAGGGAATTCAGCAGAGGTTACCAGAAGAAGTCTGGTAATGAACGCTATGGAAGAGATGATCGAGGAAGAGAAGGGTCAAATGAAAGGAACGACAGAGGTAGAGACCAACAGAGGTCGACTGACAGAGTTGGTGACCGACAGAGGTCAGACGATAAAGTTGGCAACACTCCACAGAACCAAGAATGTTACAACTGTGGTAAGCCAGGCCACTACGCCAATGAATGTAGAACTGAAAGAGGTGGTGACCGACAGAGGTCGGACGACAGAGCTGGCAACGGTTCCCAGAACCAAGGACGTTTTAACTGTGGCAAGTCAGGTCATTATGCCGCTGACTACAGAAGCAAATCCAACCGCCCACAGAGGGACTCTGCTTACTACAAAAAGAAAGCGGAGTTTTATGCTCAGAAGTCACTAATGGTGAATCAGGAGAACTGGCTGTCAGACGAATCATCTGATGAAGGCGACAAAAACGCCTTGTTCTGTGGAATGGCAGAGGTCAGCTCATCCGACTCCGATAGTGAGGTATCCACTTCTGACTCTAACTCTAGTCAAGCAGAAGCTGATTTTCTCAAACTAAACAATGAATACACAGAACTTAAAAAGACCTGCGAAAGTATTCAAAAGAAGCTTACCTTCTTTGAGAGAGAAGCTAGACTTCTCACTCAATAAAAGGCTAAAATCTTTCAAGAAAAGGAAGAAATTGAAACAAACACCTAAATCCTTTGAAAGAAAAGATTTCTGAACTTAACTCTACATTAAAAACAAAATCTAAAAAACTAGTTGACGTTGAGACCGACATAATGAACATTCTAGCTCTTAAACATTATTTTCAAAAGGAAAGAGAAGTCCTCTGTCAAGATTTACTCAGAAGAGATCTTTTAATTAAGAAATACCAAGATGCCCAGAAGGTGTACGAGAAAATTAACACACAAATAGGGAGACGGGGAATTGGCTTCTGTGATATAGATCCATACACCGGAAACAAAAGAAACAAATCTCTGTCATCTCTATTTCTCACTGGAAGTACAAGAAAACCTGGTTTTCCAAATCTACTCTCTGTTAGCAAAAGGCGAAAAGTCTCTGGGGAACCTCACATAAGGAAACCTCTGAAGATGACAAATGTATGGTTTGAAAACACAGATTTGTCACCTTCAATCTCTGTCAAAAGAGAATCCAAACCTAAGAAATATCTGAAAACTCAAGATCAGATAGGAATCTTCAAGTTTGGTAAACCCGAGAGTCAAACACAGGTTGCCTTTGTCTGCATGATAAACTCTGAAAAGAAATTATCGGCAGAGGCTCCTGAGTTCAAGCCTAACGTTTCAGATGAAAAAGAGTTGATAGAAATCGGGAAAAACAACTTTTTCGAAAACTTCTGTACACCTTCTGTCGATCAAAATCTCTCTGAAAAACCTTATCAGATACTTCTGTTGACTTAGAAAAGGAAGAAAATGTGTATGGCACATGCTCTGAAAGTCCAGCCTCTGTCGAAAGAGAACTAAGTGACTCAACCTCTGTATATGAGGATGATTCATCCTCTGACGAATCTGAGACTGACTCTAAGTCAGAGATAAGACCTTGTGACACAGAGGATTTTAAACTACCCTCTGGAGTTCTTAACAGAACTATTCCTCCCAAGCAGAAAATCACAAGAGTTCCTATCGGTCCAGACTTTTTGGACATGTGTATACAAGCCAAAACCTCTCTTGAGCTTGAGAAAATTAAACAACAAAAGGCTCTGTCCTCTCAAAATCCAGCAAGTTCAAAGATTTTAAAATCCTTAAAGCCTATTAAAGAAAAACTAACATGGCAACAGAAGGGTAAATGGGCTAAAAATGACAAATCTTTTTCTTCTGTGACAGTGAAACCTGCAGAAGTTCACCACAGAAGGGGTCCACAGAAGGTTGTTCTCAACAAAGGATTTTGCAAACAACAATCTAGCCTACATAGGTCTTCTTGTAATAGGAAGTCAAATGTTAGGATAGAATGTAATGCCTCTGTGCCCCCATTTAATGTTTTTAATGAAAAGTTCAAGCAAATCACTTCGCACATTCATTATTGTCATTGCTTTGATCTCATGAATAAATTAAGCCAACACTTCACAAATCCACATTGTTTACTCTCGGTACCCAACAAGAATGCTAAATTCAAGGGTAAGAAGAAACAGAATGTTTCTTCAACAGAAGCTAAAGCAAAGTCCAAGAATGCTAAGGAAAACTTGAAAACCCCTAACAAAGCTGGACCCATTTGGATACGGGTACCTAAAACTCTCTGATTGTCTTGCAGAAGCAGTATGTGCCGATCTGGTATCTAGACTCCGGATGCTCGCGACACATGACTGGCGACAGAGGTCTACTATCCACATACAAAGAAAAACACGATGGTGGATCTATGACCTTTGGAGACAACAAAAAGGGGTACATTAAAGGCTACGGAGTCATCAAGAAGGAGAACATATCCGTATGCAAAGTTGCATATGTGGATGGCCTTAAACACAATCTTCTCAGTGTTAGCCAACTCTACGATACGGGTTTCGACGTGATGTTCAAAAGAACATTCTGCTCTCTACAAGGTGAGGACACAGGAGTCGAACTTCTGGGAGCCGAACGAAGAGGGGATTTATACCTCATGAACTTCAGTACCAAGAACAAGGAAGACAAGCTCTGCCTTGTTGCCTGTAAAAGCGAAGAAGCCTGGTTATGGCATAACAGGTTCTGTCATTTAAACTTTCATACTCTAGATAAGATTGTTAAACTTGATTTAGTTAAAGGTCTGCCAAATGTCAATTTTAATAAAGATCATTTGTGCTCTGCCTGCGAAATGGGAAAACTCAAAAGAGCTTCCGATAAAGGCAAAACTGATATATCTTGCACTAGGCCTCTGTACATGCTTCATGTCGACCTTTGCGGTCCCATTGCTACACAGAGCCTATGTGGCAAGAAATATATACTTATTTTGATCGACGAATACTCAAGATTTACTTGGGTTGAATTTGTCAGAAAGAAATCAGATGTTCCAAACGTTCTGATAAATTTAATGAAAAGAATCCAAGTTCTATATGAGTGCAGAATTCAGAAACTAAGAAGCGACAATGGTACAGCGTTCAAAAACTCTGTCATTGAAACCTATCTTACAGAAGAAGGCATATCACAGAACTTCTCTGCTGCACGCACCCCACAACAAAATGGCGTGGTTGAACGAAAGAACCGCACGCTTGTGGAGGCTGCAAGAACTATGCTGACAGCATGTGGATTACCAATGTCTTTTTGGGCAAAAGCAGTATCAACCACATGCTACACCCAAAATCGATCAACCATTGTAAAGAGGCACATCAAGACACTTTATCATTTGATCAACAAAAGGCGACCAAACATCAAATTCTTTCATGTATTTGGATGTAAGTGCTTTGTCTTAAATGATAGAGAAGCAAGAGGAAAGTTTGAGGTGAAAGCAGATGAAGGAAAGTTCATAGGATACTCTGCCACTTCAAAAGCTTACAGAGTGTACCTTCTGAAGTCTCGATCCATCATAGAAAGCATCAATGTATCTTTTGAGGATTCCTTTCAAAAGACTTCTGAACAAATCCGTTCAGAACTCGGTCTAAAGAAGGAATCCTCTGGCATCTCAAAGACAAGAGAAGAACACTTAAATCTTCTATTTGAAGAGATGTTCCATAATGATATTGATCCCTCTGCTGGAGCCGTCAAAGCCTCTGGAGAAACATCTTCGGAAAACCAGACTGAGTCAGGTATATCTCTAACTGGTCCATTAAATACTTCATCCTCTTCTATGAATCATACAGATGCACATGCTGAGGGGGAGCGAACAGAAGCTGAAGATAACACAACCAAGGACTCAACCACAGAGGCTCCTGAAATACCTACTCCAGCGACTACAGAGGAATCAATACCAGAGGAAAATGAAGACTCAGTATCTACTTCCTCAGAGGAACAAATTCCAATCCTCCCACAAGCTGAAGAACCAAGCATAAGCACAGAAGAACCATCAACAACAGAGGTTGCACCAGAACCGCAGTGTGCAACCACAGAAGTTAATCTTGATGACTCAAATGACCATCTTCCAAGAACAACACAGTGGACGAAAAGCCATCCTCCAAGTCTTATAATTGGCGACCCTTCTGAAAAAGTCAAGACAAGATCAGCCACTGCTAATTTTTGTTTCTTTACAAATTTTATCAATGTGATCGAGCCAAAAAGAATCTCTGAAGCCCTAGATGATCCAAACTAGGTAGATGCTATGCAATAAGAGCTTCTGCAGTTTGAGAGAAACAAGGTATGGACCCTAGTACCTCTACCACGAGGGAAACAAGGAATAGGGACAAGATGGGTATTCAGAAACAAGAAAGACGAGGATGGGGTGGTCATTAGAAACAAAGCAAGATTGGTGGCCAAGGGATATCGTCAAGAAGAAGGCATCGATTATGATGAAACCTTTGCCCCTGTCGCACGGCTCGAGGCTATAAGAATATTTTTAGCCTTTACAGCCCACAGAGGTTTCAAAGTATTTCAAATGGATGTAAAATCGGCCTTTCGGAATGGCGAAATCCAAGAAGAAGTATATGTCCAGCAGCCACCAGGGTTTGAAAGCTCCAAGTACCCAAAATACGTGTATTACCTTGACAAAGCTCTGTATGGACTGAAACAGGTTCCAAGAGCATGGTACGAAAGACTTTCAACCTTTCTTCTCGATAACAATTACGAAAGAGGTACAATCGATACTACTTTGTTTAATAAAAGAAATGGTGAGCAGATTATTCTTGTACAAATCTATGTTGATGACATCATTTTCGGGTCTACAAATGCACATCAGTGCAAAGATTTCGAAAAACTCATGCAGAGTGAGTTTGAAATGAGTATGATGGGAGAATTAACTTTCTTCCTCGGACTCCAAGTAAAACAATCATCAGAGGGAATTTTTATAAATCAAGCAAAATATGTCTCTGACATACTTTCAAAATACAGTCTCTCTGATGCCTCTGTAATGAAGACCCCAATGGCCACTGGAAATAAATTATTCTCAGATCCAAATGGCACATCTGTAGAGTGCAAACTCTACAGAGGTATGATTGGGTCCCTTTTATACTTAACCGCAAGTAGACCTGACATAATGTATGCCACATGCCTCTGTGCAAGATATCAAGCTAACCCAAAGGAATACCACTATATTGCTGTAAAGAGGATCTTCAGATACCTTAAAGGGACCAAAAATCTTGGACTCTAGTATCTGAAGAACTCTGGTTTTGGTCTTAAGGCATACACAGATTCAGATTATGGAGGATGCAAGCTTGATCGAAAGAGCACCTCTGAGAGTTGTCAATTCTTGGGAGGTAATCTAGTCAGCTGGACTTCGAAGAACCAGAACTGTGTATCTACATCTACAACAGAAGCGGAATATGTTGCTGCTGCTAGCTGTTGCTCTCAAGTTTTATGGATGAAAACTCAGCTCAAGGACTATGGGTACAACATATACAAGATTCCCATCTTCTGTGATTCCAAAAGTGCCATAGCAATCTCTGCCAATCCAGTACAACACTAAAAAACAAAGCATATCGATATTCATTATCCCTTTCTGAAGCATCATGTTGAACATGGCACAATCGAAATGCACTTTGTGTCCACTGACTACCAGCTTGCAGACTTATTCACCTAGGCACTAGATGAGAAAAAATTCCTTTTTCTTGGTGGGTAAGTTGGGAATGATAAACTTGAGTTGAACCCTCTGTAAGTAAGATTTGATCTTCTTGTATATATGTATATATTTAAACTCTTCTGTATGTAAATTCTTAATCATCAAAAGTTCTGTACTCAACAGAGCTTCTGTGGGATTGCTCAGAGTATGACAATCCCCACAGAACCTCTGATAACTTTGACCTATGTTCTTTGCACAACTTATCTCATTTGATCCAAGCATAGGTCAAGGGGGAGCAGAAGGAGACCTTGAACTGATCTACAGAGGTTGATCATTTAAGGGGGAGCCAAAGAAGAGATCTGATCAACCATATCTACAGAAGTCAGGTATTTTTACCGAACAAAGAAGAACCAAAAGTGAGTAACTCGTACAAATCCTTTTTGAAAATAATTTTCTAGGACACAAATTTCAAAATACGTCCTATAAACACTGTTTAAGACATTCCAAACAAGAAATGATCAAAAAGATTTTCGAGCCTTTCGTTATGGGAAATTTAAGGTCATAGAGCTTCTGCTGAGCTCAACAGAGCCTCTGTAATCCGGATCCTCTAGAACTGCAAATTTCATACGGAAACTCTGTCGATCAACCTTAAATGTCTTCTTTAAGGATTTGTACGTACAAATGCACACACAAGGGTACTGGAAGAAAGTCTTATGGGCAAAGAGCTCACTCAACCAAAGAGTCTCTGTCACCCAAACTAGACACTCTAAGAGTATGTCTCGAACAAAATCCATTTCCAAAATAGTTTTCCAGGACACAAATTTCTAAATATATCCTAAAAACAGCGTTTAACACAATGAAAACCTTGGATGATCAAAAAGTTCTCTAAATTTTTAGTTATGAGAAAATTTCACTCTCAGAGCCTCTGCTGGCCTCGACAGAGCCTCAAAGCCTATGTGAATGAAAATTTTGTACTAAAGATCTATCGATCCTCTCCAATGATCTTTCAAACGTTTTTGGTAAAGGTACAAGCACCAGAGGAGACAAAAAGACAAATTTCAGATCACAGAACTCACTACACCATAGAGCCTCTGTTGACTCTGACACTTGGCCTTTTATGGATATTCTGTAAAAGAACGGGTTATCTACTGCGAGTGACAGTCTTTTGAAAGTAGAAAAGCTCATGCGCCAAGCATTAATGGGCCGCACACGCCATCTAATCGTGCTCTGACATTAATGACATGGCATCTTTTGATTGGACGTATGTGGCACACGTTCTCCTGGAAAGTTGAACCAGCCGTATGTACTCAATTACGGATCCCAAATTTTATTCACTTTTAATATTTACCCTTTCAGATTCTACCATCTCTTCAGTATAAAACCAAACTTACCACTACCTCTAAACGTTTACGAACTTACTCTCTTCATCTTCTCCGGCAAACCTTGGAAAAAACCTGCAACTCCCATTTTCTACTCTCTTTCTTCAAGATTAATCCAATGGCTTCCACCTCCAACGCTCCAGTGAACTCTCCATCTCATTCTGAGAACTCCCCAAACCAAGAAATCGCCAGAAACCTAGAACAAGACCACTCCGGCGATGAAGCAGATTTTGCTCCGACTACCCATCTTCAAAACTTCATTGCCCATGAACACTTTGAACGTGTTCTTCCTTTGAAACCAAACAACTACTACTTGGTTCCCTCAAAAACTGCTTTTGGGGAAGCACACGCCATCCTTCTTCACATTTTAGAAAACCATTACCTCAACCCTCTATTAACCAAACCCGTCAGTAAAATCCCTGCCAGGTATCTCAACCAATTTTGGCAAATTAGCAGATTTGACCCAGCAAACAGACAAATCAAGGGCTACATTTCGAAACTAGACAAATCCGAGCACCTTGAACTCAAGTTCAACAGAACCATGTTCTCACTTGATTTTAGCCTACCTACCAGAGGTCTTCTTGGAATAAAGAAGTATGCAGAGGAACCCACAGACGAAGAGCTCTGCCGTTTTGTTGAAATGTTGGGGTACAACACAACCCTAAGGAAAAGAAATGACTTCAGAAGAAATCGATTACCCCCTCTGTGGAATACTCTCTTCTCTATTCTTAACAGGTGCCTAACAGGGAAAGTGGGTAGTCTAGATCAGACCTCTCACTAAATTTTTGCTATCATGTATGGGGTATACTACGACCTACCTCTGGACTATTCCACCCTCATGATGCAGGAAATGGTTAACACCATTGATCGAAGAATCTCCTCCCATAAGGCCAAGGGACGATCGAAAGATGCTCTACCTCCTCTGCAATATCAGCGTATTCTAGGTGTCCTGCTAGAGCCTCTGCTCCGTCTACAGAAATGGCCAATGGAGGGACCAACAGCCAGAATGTATCCCCTGAACATAAACACCCCAACAGAGCATGTAGAGGGATACTCATTCTGCAAACCTCTGCCAATGAAACTTCTGGCCTATGCTACCGACGAAACCCTTAAGTTAGACTACATACGCGATCATAGGACTCCAGAACCGAGTTTTATGACACCCCCGCTTCTAGGTGCCCCATTAGGAACTAGGGTTGTAGATAGGATGTCAGATGACCAATGGGCTGCAGCTTTGGCCAAATATCAGCTTGTACATGCCAACTTTCAAGCTCAGAGAAAAGAAATTCTCTCCCCTGCTAAAAAGAAAAAATCCTCTGCCAAGAAGAAGAAGAAGAAAACCCACAAGAAAACTACAGAGGGTACCTCTACCTCTGCTGCTCAACTATCCCCTCCTCATACAACAGAAGCAGGATCCTCTGCACCCCCCCCCCTCCTCCAAAAGAAAAGAAGAAACGAAAACATAAGTCTTCTGAGGAGGATGCCCCGAAACCAAAGAAAAGGAAGAGCAAGAAGAAATCCAAAAAGACCCATACTCCTCTGCGAACCATTACAGAAGATGCGGAAATGGTCGAAGAAACCAACGAACAACCTCTGCTCTCTCCTTCACCTATCCACTATGCAGAAGATCAGGGTGACTTTTCTTTCTTCCTCCAACAACCTGGGATGGTACACTCTTTAGACCCTTCTGGATGGACTGCAGAAGCCCTCTCCAATCAATCAACAGAAGCTCCAAACTTCAGAATCTCTTCTGACTTGGAAGAGGATGACCAAACTCCTCAAATTATTCATATTGAAATGCCAGAAGTACTACAGAACCCCTTTCTCCAAAGAGGATTTGATGTTCTAAGAGCAAGTCCAGAGGATCAGGTTAAAACCCCACAAGTCATAGTCTCGGAGGTGGACTCTGATGAAGAAGATGATCAAGCAGAAGAAGGACCTCTGCATCCCTACGTATGAAGATTAATTGGCTCACATCCAATGTACGACTCTTTATGCAGTGGTGCAGAAGCCGCTACAGAAGTTAGGGTAGAAACACCAAGCCATAGGGTAGCTACAGAGGTTGAGACTATAGATGGAGAAGAAGTGGTTGGATGCTCCACAGAAGCAGAAGCAAGAAAAGATGCCTAGAATAGTAGAGGCACACAACCCCAACCAAATCCAGTGCAACCCATGTTTCTATTACCGCCAGTCTAGTGGCAGAAGGTAATATTGAACAAGAGCAGCACGACTCGACCCCAACCCAAACCGACTGGGCAGAGAAAATTCCTTCTACCTATGTGCCACTTATATCCGGGGAAACCATTCCAGGGGAGTCCTCTCAAAAGGACTTACCCTTAGTTCGTGGTCCATCGCCCCAGACCACAATCGCCAACCTTACAGAGGAATTTGTTTCTTCTGCCACGCACACTATTATAGGTCCAAACAGCTCTTCAGAGGAGCTTAGAGTGCACAAAGACGGAGAGACTCTAGACAAGTCTCCGAGTCAACCTAAGGATAATCTTGTACCCACCTCTGGAGTGGATCAAGACAATGTCTTTACCAGAACTTCTGTAGAGACTGAGGCACAAGATGCCTCTGCTCGAGGATCAGAGGGAAGTCCTTCCGCTCTCAACATAAAAACAGGAGCGAAAGAAGGCGTCTCAGGAACAGAGACACACTCTGGGGATGAATGTGTTCCCCCAGAGGTTACCCCAAGTCCACATGTATCAAGGGATGAGTTCCAAACCCTTGTCACCTCTGTGGACACCAAATTGAAAGAGTTGAAAAGCTCTTTTGATTCTTTTGCAGAAGTTACTTCGCGGGCCTTTACTGATATGAACACCAAAATGGACAACCTGTCCACAGAGGTGCAAAATGCCTTAGCCCAGATGAGAACAACTGCTGATACCTCTGCTGCATCTGCTGCCACTGAATTCGAGAAAGCCGCCACCTCTGCATTCAAAACTTCTATCAAACTCTTCCTTAAAACAATGAATGCCAAAGCCTCCACCTTTAAGGGCCTTACCCCTGAAGACCTAAAGAAGGCATTAGAGGAAGTTCAAGAGCAAACTATGCAACAAACTCTTGCCATGAAGCCTTCTGACTATATGACCAGAGCTCAGCTGACAGATCTTGGGCAAGGAATACTTGATCAAATGACAGAATTCATCTGAGCCTTCACTGCTGCCAACGCAAACTATGTCAAAGAATTCAAGACAAGTGTGGGCAAAATGCGCTTCAACACAGAAGCAGAGGTCCATACCCTTCTTGGCCTCTGTGACGATCTATACGCCAAGATGATAGCTGCAGGGGCAGTACCGCCTAAGAAACCCGAGGCTTCGTGCAGAGCAGAGGGTACTAAATAAAAGGGTCAGGATGACTCTGATGATGACTCTGACGATTCATCAGATCATCCTGAGGGGGAGAATCAAAGGGAAAAACCAAGGGAGAAAGCTGCAAGAAGAGGTCTACCAGAACCACCTGTATCCACAGAACCCCTGAACCAAGTTCCCCCAACAACTCAAACCCAAGGAGGAAACCAGCAACAAACCACAGAGGCTACAACCACCTCTGTGGAAACCCCTCAAGAAACCCCAATCCAAACCCAAGTACCTGAAATCCCTGCAGATCAACAGAAGACCACAGAGGCAATACCCACCTCTGTGGAAATAACCTTTGTATTCGGAGATGATGTCCCAACCCGTGAAGAATTTCAAATCCTATCATCCTCCGAAGAAGATCAACCATCCCAATCACCAAAACCCAAATCACCACAAGAACTCGTCTCTCCAACACCTAAAACACTAGAAGAACCAAATCTCCCATCCCCAACACCAGAAGCCGAAAAGACAAAACTCCCATCTCCCACACCCAAAACCCGAACCAAAACCATTGCTCACAAAAGAAAACATCTGAGCAAATCCATAGAAGCCTCACCAACAAAAACCCACATCACCAACAAAGTCCTCAGAAACACAAGTGCCAAAACCTACAGAGGCAACCCCCAAAACTACAGAGGCACCCTCAGAAATCCAAAAGACAAATCCCACAGAGGCAACCCCATCTCTACAAGAAGATCTTCAGTCGAAGGCAAAAGACAAAGGCAAGGGGATAATGACAGAGGAACCCAAAAAGAAGAAGCCCAAGCATCAACAAGCAGAAAAATTGATGAAGAGCTCTTTCGATGCATATGTAACACCAAAGCCAGAACAAGAAGACTGGGCTTTCGGTGTTACCCCTCTGTCAAATATACCTATTCTAGATCCGAAGGCAAAAGTCACAGAGGATCGAGTGGCCCAAATAAAGAAAAAAATGGATGCTCTGCGCAGACCCATGCCTCCACCCGGTGCACCTCCACAACAAATGGAAGAAGTGGTGTACAGATATCTGTACAACAGAAGTGCCAGAGATATTCTGCCAACAACCATTCAAGATCCCCACTTCCATGCTGACCTCGAGAACACCTTCAAAAGAACAACACCCAAGCCAAAACATCAAGTCTTCTCAGAGTCCAAAATCGACAAAGTCATATACTGTAAGTTCTCTCAAACCAGAACCACACCTAAGGTTTCCTATAACATCTATTTGGTCAAAAGGGAAGACAAAGGCATTACCCAATTCTCAGATGCTGATCTAAGAAATCTAAGTCCCTACGACCTACCCGACCTTCTGCACTGGACCAAAGAAAACTACACAACAGATGCAAATCGAAGGGCATACAGGGAGCTAAGGAAAGCCATGAGAGAGAAACTTCTGCTATACATCCTAGTCGACTTTCAATTAGGACAAGATCTCGGAGTGAAAAACTTGAATCTTCGACCACCAGAAGACGAATGCCCATCCTTTGCCATACCAAACTCGATTATTACATCTCCAAGAGTTGGGCTAGTTTATCAAGATCCTGCTGGGAAGTCAAGATTGTTCGTAGAAATGGACTATCAGAAGTATGCAACAACTACTTTGACAGAGTTCAGAGAAAGCCTTGTGGAGCATAGAGGAACAGAGCTCATGAATCAAGCTCTCGCAGTAGACTGATAGAGGTCATCGACCAAGTAATCAACTTCAGAAACTTCTGCATCAGTTTCTATAACGAGCTCAGAAAAATAGGATTCGACAATAGAATCTTCAACGACTTCAAAGACACCAACGTCTGATATCCTCTACAAACCTCTGTTACTTTTACTTTCATCATGTAATCAAATGTAAGTGTCTCTGGCACATATTTTATGAAAGAAAAATATCAATAGAGGTGAAATACCTCCTGTCGTGTTCTTAGTCTACAAAACCTTGCATGTTTCAAATTTTTATTTTTCAATACTTAGGGGGAGATTGTTAGCTCCAATCTTTATGATAAATAGAAGTATTGGAAAATAGACTAAGTATCGACACCAACAGAAGCTCTGCCGAGTAGCCGAGTAACCGAGAAGACAGAAGTCTCTGACAGAGGCTCTGCCGGGTTAGCCAAAAAGACCGAAGTGAAGAAGCAACAGAAGTCACTTCCAAGCGGACAAGGCCACAGGGCTTCAGTTATACAAGGACAATCGTACTTCACACGATTTCTGCCATTCGAAGTTTCTGAAGATCACTCGTACAAAGGCGTGACCTGACAACTCCACGTGTCAAACTCTGATAGGTTTCAGCCTAAAGCAGAATACGGAGCATTTAATGAACGTTGTATCTATAACAGTTCCAGAATAGTGTTTTGTACCTTCCAGCAACTGTTCCAAGCAGTGTCTTTTTACCTACCATCCTTAGTATCTAGATCTTGTCCCCTTTAGAAGTAGTATAAATAGAAGGTTCATGTGAACTCTTCTATTAAGCTTTGAACAACACACACACCATTTGAGCAGTTTCTTGTCAAACCTTTCGGTGTTCTTGGTGTTCTTATTATATCAAATACAATGAATCATTGAGCTATTTATCTGTGTTATTTACACTTCATATATTTGATATTGTGTGTTATTCTACCTCATAAATATCTTTCAGTTCTTTAAATACGCTTCCACATTATATCTTATCTGAACTAACTGAAAGAATCATCATTGTTAAGCAAAACAGGAACCAACAAGGGGTTTATGAACCAGTTTTTGTTTGGTTTTTTTATGGGGTTTTTTAAGAAAAAAAACCCACATGTAGCTAGTAATTAATATATGAAATGGAATGGTATATATTTTTGCTTTTTGTTTCGTTTTGATTAGTGCATTTTGGTTATAAGGGTTATTGTTTTACTTACTATCAATCTTCTTGTGTATTGATGTGTATTAATACTTCATAGTGTTATATTATGTAAATGCGTTATTAATTTTTGTTTTTTTTTCAAAATAAAATTGAACCGGCTTGAGAAATGTTGTTTCTTGTAATACTTAACATTTTAACAAATGAAAAATGTATATGAAATGAAAAAAAAACCATTATCAAAGAATCACTAAAAGCAGTATAATTGATTAGGAAAATCTGTTATTAAATGCAATACAATCCTTTATGAAACGCACTATTCAATGCAATCTGACAATTTTATGAAACCCTAAAAGCAATCAATTCCTTTTCACTATTCAATAAACTATATTTTTTATTTATTTTATTGTAACCCTTGAGTTGTAGTATGTGTATACAGATTCTTTCATTTCCTTGTGTATTATTAAGTGGTGAGAAGTTAAATAATGCGTTGGAAAAAATCATCTAATTCGTAATGTACAATTCCTTTTCACTTAAATTTAATTTATTCTGAAAGTCTTGTATATATCAAACCATAAAACTTTTAATAGGAGTTTAAGGTATTCGTTTTTAAAACAAGATAATGTAATATGATTTATGGTATTAAATAATCATGTCACAAAATAAACTATTTATAGGCCTTATTATGAAATACAGACAGCGTACAACTTATGTTACTGAAAATCAACCATTTAACACACCAATATGTTTGTAATGAAATTGAAAAGCATAAGAAATGTTCTAATCTCAAAAAAAGTCGAAAAACGAAACACCACCTTTCTTGTTTAAAAACCAAACACCATCTTAAAATACAACTTAACAACCTAATACGTCAATAATATAATTGGAAAACATACCTAAAGTTTTAATCACCTCGATACATAAAATAATAAACCACTGTAATTGTTTTTCTTCGCAACCATTCATCGTGAAATAACAATCGAAACTAAAATCCTCTAATTCTCTCCTTCCTTGTTGTTGCTGCCTTCGATAGATGCCTCCCTCGCTCGTTTGCATCCAGCATCCCAAAAGCAATGGCCTCCGACTCGACATAATCTCTCTTTTTGTTGGTTTCGCTTAAGAGGATTTTGGTTGTGTACTTCTTTCTCAGAATTTCTAGTTGTTTTTCTTGGCCTGGTCCCTCTTTTCCTAGACCGGTGTACCACATACGTACTCCTCCCCCCATATATGTTTCAATGTGACGCATAAGGAACACGCCACTATCCACATCGTTCCTGGTTGTTACCTGTTAATGCCAAAAATCGCCCAAAAGAACAACTTAAGGTTGATGTGGAATTTAACAACTAAAGAAACGTATCTCAAGACCAAGCAACACAATTGCAAAGGAAAAATAAACAAGACAAGAGATTTGGTGACGTGGAAAACCCCAAAACGAGGGAAAAAATTGCAGTCGACTTGTGAGAGTCGACGGTGAACTATAGTCGCCAAACAAGGGCGAAAGTCCTTTTGTAACAGGAGGTTTGTGTACAACAGATTACAAATGAATGTAAAAATAGACTTAGTCGTGCGTAAAAGTCGTGTGTCGAGTGTAATTGTGCGAAAAATGTCTTCTATCGTGCAATTCGAACTGCGGTCATACGAAGCTTGCGTCAGTGGTGTGTGTTCGAATGCTTCGATTGTTGTGTTTTCGATGTGTAATTGCTTAGAAAGTAGATGGAGCAGATGTAGATTTCGTTAAAATCAGATAGCTTTTTTAGTTGTGGAGCAGGTCCTTTTATAGCTTTCGTTGGTCATTAAATGAGTCTTGATGGCTTGCTTTGTAACCGCTATCGGGCTTTAAATGTCATTGACGAGTTGTCCGTTTCTGGCCGTTTGCACCATGAATGCTCGTAGACATGCATTAATGAACAAAAGAAAACGGGTCTTACTGTTAATGGTTAGTGTAATCATACGACCGTCTTAAGTCTCATACGTCGGTTGTACAGAACGTACGACCAGCATAAAAACATACGACCGAGCATACGTCTGTAAATAACCTGTAAGACCTTATCTTTATACAAGAGTGGTCTTATGGAAATGTTATCTGAGTTTTCTACCGTCGGTCGTGAAGTGTGATTTTTTACCGAAACAGTTTGCCCCCAAAATTTGAATTTTAGGAGTGAAATTCGAATTTTAAATCTGACGAAGTGGTTTGCCACGTGTCGCATGGGGAGAGGGTCTGGTCGGATTCCAACCGTCTCGGTTAGTTTTGGATTGTAGGAAACTGAAAGATCGTAACGTCACGACGGCGTGCCAGAGGCGCAACGACGTTTAGAGGACATGTGTCGTCCATCGGCATGATGCATGCGAAAAGGCGTTTGATAGGTGTCGACCATCTAGAGGGTCGACCTGACACGATCTTTGCCATAAATAGTGCGATTCAGGGAATCGTTTCCTTTTCATGATCACTACACATTTTCGAGAGAGTTTCTTTGAGAGAAAAAGCTAGAGGATTTTTACTGTCATTCGATCGTTCGAGGTTTTTAGACACTTTAAGGTACAATCTTTTACCCTCCTTTTCACCATGCGAATAAAGTCGATATCCAAGAAGGCTTCTGCGTATAAGGACCTTATGGACCTATATGTAGCACAAGTTTATATGCCTGACTTTTATGTCTCCTTCGAGCCAGCGAGCTCTTTTCCATGGAGGGAGGCGGTGGAGGTTTTTAGGTTATCGGCGGGTATTCCCGCCGAAATCCGATTATATACTCCGGACCAACTTAGACTAATGGAGTGTCTAGGAGGGTTCTTCGTTTTATACGAGTACCCTCTTAGAATAGGGTTCAGATGGCCATTTACTCCCCTGGTTAGGGAGTTTTTGGGTATTTTCGACTTATCTCTTGGTCAGATCCTGCCCGAGCTTTGGCAGATCTTTCAGGAGATCGATCGGATCACCGGTGTTTGGGATGTCCCTTTCACAGTGCGTGATCTGTTGACGGATTTTGACGTGAAGTCGGACGACTTTCACCGTTATAGCCTAACCTCTAAGCTGAGGGTGGGACATACTTTGGTCCCCGATACCCTGGTTCACAATCGTGGGTGGAAGGCCAAATATGTTCTTGGTCGGGTGCGGACGCTTGGTCGTGTCGACGAGGATACCTCTTGGGTCGCGTCTGGGTGGAACACCAGCGGTATAAAAATTTTGCTTTGTCGTACGTCTTTTAGTATTTGATTTTATCTTTTGCTAATCTTTTGCTGCTTGTTTCAGTCATCAATTTTGCGGGGATCGGTCCTGCTGTTGACTCTCAAGAAAAGGTTGCGAGACTTTTTTCTTGTGAGGTCGGGGAGTTATTTGACTCTCCTGTTCGTACGCCGTCAGCACTTCAGAGGCTGAAGAATGAAGTCGAAGAGAGACTTTGACAAGTAAGTGTTCATTAATTGTATGTTTTCTTCTTTTCTTCGAGTCGTACGACAATGTCTGACACTTTTATTTTTTTTAGGTGGCTCTGATATGTAGTCTGCTTCGGGAAAGGCGAAGAGAGAAGCCCAACTGGCCTTGGCTAAGAAGGCCCAGGAGTTGAAGAGGAAGGATCCTCCGTCTTCGGGGTCGGAGGTCCGGAAGAAGACCAAGTCGATACCCCTGAGGGAACCGTCGTCGACGGGTGGAGAGCCATTAAAGGTCTCCACTCCTGAGAAGGCGAAGACTTCTTCGGACGTGCCAAGCATAACACCGACGCCGCCTAGGTCGTCTACTGCGGAGGAGAAGGGGAAAGGTCCTCAGACTGAGGGGTCCCCTGAAGTTACGACGGTAAACTTCCATTTACCGCCGGACTTCTTGTTGGATGGCGTCCTGGATAGGGCAAAGATTTTCCCTAACTTAGTAAAATTTCTCCTACCAACCTTCAAAGATCGTTACCGCGATGCTACCGTGGACGAGACAGGGTCTCACGTCGCAGGCATGGCCTTCCTGGTGAGTTTTTTCGTTTTAATCATGTGTTTCCTCTCTGATAAGATAGACTTATCGTTTTTCGTGCGACTACAGGCATTTCAGGCGTCGTTGTGCCTTTTCGGCCAACTAGAGGAGCTCTAGAAGGTCGAACCTTGCATCACTGAGAAACTCCAACGAGCACAAGAGGAGGAGCGCAAAGCTCGAGAGGATGAGCGGGCGACTAAGGCCAAGGCGGAGGCTCTCTCCGTTCAAGTAGACGACCTCAAGAGCCTTCTGGAGACATCGTCGCTGGAGAAGGAGGAGCTCCAAAATCATCTTAAGGAGACGCTGGAAAGGGCTTCTGCTTATGAAGCAGAGGTGACGACGACTAAAACTTCCCTCACCGTGCGCGAAAAACAGGTGGGGGAGCTCAAGTCGTCCGTTAACGCCGTTGAGGCCAAGACGGGGGCCTTGGAGGAGAAGCTCCTCTCGTTTGAGGCGTTGACCCGTCTAAAGGTCAGGGCGGCAATTATGCGCCGTCACCTGCAGAGGAAAATCCCTTGGCTGGCGCCGAGGCCGAAGTCCCGTCCTACCTCGAGCATGTCGGGACCGAAGAGGATCTCGACCAAGAGGATAGGGTCGACGATACTGATTCTGCAGAAGCCAAGACGGGCGATGCAGAAGATAAGGCTGGAGTCAACCATGGTCCTTAGTAGTTTTTTGAGCTTTTGTAGTTTTTTTCTAAGGCGACCGTTGGTGGTTGTGCCTTTTCTTGTACTACCTTTAGATTAATACAAGTGTGACTTTCATTATACCATCGTGTGTTTTACTTTGTTGTAGATAAACAAAATAAACTAGTATAGAAAGTAGTAAAGCGAATGTGGAATCGTACGACATAGGTACATATAACTTTGGAAGTAGTCGGGTGTTCGGGCCGAAAAAATATTCTTAGTATGGAATTTAAGTCATAAGACTTTGATTCCGACACTTAGTTTAAATAACACCTGTGATGACCATAAGCCCTGTTGTAATGAATCACAAGATTTTTTTTGCGATACATAAGTCTCAGAGACTTTATCTTCTTACGATGTGGGTCGTAAGACTGACATTCGTACGATCCTGCGAGCCTGCAATATAAGGTTCAGGGGTGGTCGTTGGTTTGACCAACGACCCTCCGATGCTTAAGTCAGTAATCGTTTGTTGAAGTAAAATAAGAATTCAATAGAAGTACTTTTTTAAATGTACTGCGTTCCAGCTTCGTGGGATGTCTTGGTCATCGAGGGTCTGGAGCCTATATGCACCCTTTCCTACGACCTCAGATATTCGATAAGGTCCTTCCCATTTAGTGGATAACTTACCTGCATTTGGTTCCTTAGTGTTCTGGAACACCCATCGTAAGACATAGTCACCTTCCTGAAAGATTTTAGCCTTAACATTTTTATTGAAATGTCGCTCAACGACTTGTCGTTGGGACACCATCCTGACTAAAGCATACTCTCTTAACTCTTCAAGAGCGTCGAGGTCGTAGCTTAGGTCTACCAGATTATGATTGACGAACGTGTGTCTTGATGTCGGGAGCTGCACTTCAATAGGTAAGACGGCTTACCAACCGTAGACCAGTGAAAACGGTGTCTGCCCTGTCGATGTTCGGGGCGTCGTACGATTGGCCTATAGGACCGATGGGAGTTCTTCGACCCACTTCCCTTTTGCGGCTTTAAGTCTTTTCTTAAATGAATTGATAATGACCTTATTGCTTGACTCCGCAAGAACGTTAGACTGGGGATAACGTTGGGTTGAAGTCGTAAGTTTGATATTTCTGTCCTCACAAAATCGTTGTGTACGATCACTTATGAACTGTGACCCGTTGTCATACACGATTTCGGAAGGGATTCTGAACCTGCCTAGGATGTTAGTCTGGATAAAAGAAATAACTTCTTTGTTCTGAATTTGGGAGTAAGCGGCTGCTTCTATCCATTTAGAAAAATAATCTGTAAGGACTAACAGAAAGACCTTCTTCCCTGGGGCAGGAGGTAGTTTGCCAACGATGTCCATTCCCCACCTCATGAAAGGCCATGGAATTAAGGACGTATGTTAAGGTTCGGAGGGTTGGTGGATCATACCTGAATGTCGTTGACATGCATCACAGCTTTGGACGTACCTGGTGGCGTCTTGTCTTAATGTCGGCCAATAATAGCCTTGTCGTGAGATACGATTTGCAAGACTACGACCACCTGAGTGGTTGCCACGCTCGCCATCGTGCATCTCCTTTAAGATATTTTGTACTTATTCGGAATTATCGATGCATCTTAGATTTAGACCCGTCGATGAGCGTCGATACAGTCTATCGCCAATGATTATGTATTTCAATGCTTTGAATCGAATCTTGCGAGCTTCCATGCGATCTTCAGGTAGTTGGTCGTGCATAAGGTAATTTTTGAGGTCAGTCGACCAACTGTCTTCCGTGCTAAGAGCACAGATTTCTTTAGAGTCTTCAATGGACGAGGTCGCTAAATGGATCATGGGAATAGCGTCGAACGACGATTTATTAAGTGCTGATCCAAGGTTAGCTAGTGCATTGGCTTGAGTGTTTTGATCTCTAGGGATTTGCTCGATTGAGAACGGATCAAACATTTTGGATTTATCCTTGGCTATCTTGAGATAAGCCATCATCTTGGAATCTTTGGCTGCGAACTCCCCGCTCATTTGGTTTACGACCAGTAGGGAATCGCTTTTGACGTGAAGCCCGACTGCCCCCAAGTCGTGAGCCATATTCATGCCCACGATTAGAGCTTCGTATTCCGCCTCATTGTTAGTAGCTTTGAAACTGCATCGTATAGAGTACACCATCTTGCCCCCTTGTGGTGATTTTAAGACGACACCAACACCTGCTCTTCTAATGTTTGAGGAGTCGTAGACATGAAGTACCCAAGTCGTGTCGCCTATAGTCGCCACAGTACAAGTTTCGATCTGTGCTTCTTTTTCCAGTTCGGGACTGAAGTCAGCGACAAAATCAGCCAAGACCTGTGACTTTATTGTTGTGCCAGGTTTAAAGTTGATATCGTAGCTACTGATATATATACTCCATTTCCCTAGTCGTCCTGATAGCTCAGGTTTTCTCAGGACCACTTAAGAGGAAAACTTGGCACGACAGTAATGGGATGGGATTCGAAGTAGTGTCTTAATTTCTTTGCCGCTGTGACTAGCGACAAAAGTAATTTCTCCATGGATGTATATCGGGTTTCTGCGTCCAATAGAGACTTACTGACGTAGTAAATCGGCAGTTGTTGCCTGTCGTCCTCTCTAGTTAAGACAACACTTACTGAGTGAGGACTTACGGCGAGGTACAGTTGTAGGGTCTCGTGCTCTTCTGGTTTTGAAAGCAATGGCAGGACAACCATATATTCTTTCAATCGCTGCAATGCTTGCTCGTGATCGTCCGTCTAGTTGAAGCCTTTGTTTTTTCTCTAGACGTTATAGAACAGACGACACTTATCCGATGATCGTGAGATTAAAAGATTTAAAGCTGCCACACGACCCGTGAGTCGTTGGACCTCTTTGAAATTTCTGGGCGACTTGATATTTATCAAGGCCTTGATCTGATCCGGGTTTGCTTCTATGCCTCGCTGTGTGACCATATTGCCCAGGAATTTCCCGACGCTGACTCCGAAAGAAAATTTCGTAGGATTTAATTTCATCTGATATTTTCATAGGATGTCGAACGATTTCTTTAGATGATCGATATGATCGGTTGCCTGCTTGGACTTGACACACATGTCATCAATATAGACCTCCATGGTGTCGCCAAGATGCTCTTTGAACATCTTGTTAACCAATCGCTGGTAGGTCAAACCTGCATTCTTCAAACCAAAAGGCATGACTTTATAACAATAGATGCCTTTATCTGTCATGAAAGCAGTCTTCTCTTGGTCTTCGTTGTGCATCAATATCTGGTTATACCCAGAGTACGCGTCCATAAACGTCAAGAGTTCGTGTCCTACGGTTGCGTCGACCATAGCGTCGATGTAGGGTAGTGGGAACAGATCTTTAGGACAGGCCTTATTAAGGTCTGTGAAGTCGATGCAGACGCGCCACTTCTCATTCTTCTTTTGCATGACCACGACATTGGCTAACCAATCGGGGTATTTTACTTCTCTGATCTTTCCGGTCTTAAGCAAATTGTCGACTTCATCGTTGATCACTTTGTTCCGCTCAGGGGCGAACTTTCGACGCTTTTGCTTTACTGGTTTAAAAGATGGATCGACGTTCAGCTTGTGGGATATGAGACTGGGGTCTATGCCCACCATATCCTCGTGCGTCCAAGCGAAACAGTCAACATGTTCCTGCAAAAAGGAGATTAGTTGATCCTTTATGGAAGAATCTAATGATGCCCCACGAAAACAGTCTGATCAGGCTTATTCTGATCCAGGAGGACTTCTTCCAAACGATAGTCACTTGAGGATTCAGGGGTGTCCTGGATCTGCGATTGCTGCGCTGCAAAATCTGATTGGGCTGCCATTATCCTGGAAACAACAAAAACTTTTTAAAATCGTCAGAGCGATGTATGTGATGGTCTTAGATTTTCTCTAGATGGGGTCTCACGGATGGCGCCAAACTGTTAATGCCAAAAACCGCCCAAAAGAACAACTTAAGGTTGATGTTGAATTTAACAACTAAATAAACGTATCTCAAGACTAAGCAACACAATCGCAAAGGAAAAAAAAACAAGACAAGAGATTTGGTGACGCGGAAAACCCTAAAACGAGGGAAAAAACCACGGTCGACTTGTGAGAGTCGACGGTGCACTATAGTCGCCAAACAGGGGCAAAAGTCCCTTTGTAACAGGAGTTTTGTGTACAACAGATTACAAATGAATGTAAAAATAGACTTATTCGTGTGTAAAAATTGTGTGTCGAGTGTAAATCATGCGAAAATGTCTGCTATCGTGCGGTTTGAACTGCGATCGTGCGAAGCTTGAGTCAGTGGTGTGTGTTCGAATGCTTCGAAAGATGTGTTTTCGATGTGTAATTGCTTAGAAAGTAGATGGAGCAGATGTAGATTTCGTTCAAATCAGATAGGTTTTTTGGTTGTGGAGCATGTCCTTTTATATCTTTCGTTGTTCATTAAATGAGTCTTGATGGCTTGCTTTGTAACCGCTGTTGGGCTTTAAATGCCATTGATGACTTGTCCGTTTCTGGCCGTTTGCACCATGAATGCTCGTAAACCTGCATTAACGAACAAAAGAAAACGGGTTTGACTGTTAACGGTTAGTGTAATCATACGACCGTCTCAAGTCTCATACGTCGGTCGTACGGAACGTACGACCATCATAAAAACATACGACCGAGCATACGTCTGTAAATAACCTGTAAGATCTTATCTTAATACAAGAGTGGTCTTATGGAAATATTATCTGAGTTTTCTACCGTCGGTCGTTAAGTGTGATTTTTTACCCAAACATTACCCATGGCATTAATAAGCATGTTTTTTCAGCTAGCTTCATTTGGTTTTCAGATGGGTGGTTTATGTTTCGAAGGTGTCTAAGGAACATCGTATGCTGTTGCATCCATATTAGTTAGTAACCAGTAATGCAAAATACGTATATTGATACGAAAGTTTGTATGTTTCATACCAGAATATGAACATCGTGGTGGTATAAGTCGTCAGTCTCGCCTAAATCACCGGTGTTATCCAAGATCTCTACCGAGTGGTATTTCAGGTCAAAAAACACGCAGTAGAAAAGTTGCCTTCTTTTCATTGGGATGAACACCTGTGAAATAATTTTTGTTGGACTCACATTATATGAAATGTTGTATTAATAGCTAAAATTAATATGTAACGTGAGACTACGTTATGAATGTAATTTTTGTCTGTTATAAAAAGTTACCATATCTATGTTTCTTAGGTTGATGTAGTTGGTGTTGAAGTCGCATGCCTTTGCGAAGTTACGTGAAAAGCATTTGAATCGCGGGTTGAGGGTTGTGCATGTCGTATAGTAAAACATCCCCCTCCTGTTTGGACGAAACTGTTAGCATCAAACAATTACTTTTTTTACCATGTATACGTAGTTATTATCATTACCGTTGTTCCAGTCTTCACAAACAACATGCGTCGCGATTCTCGGCTTCTTAAACGTTCCTCATGATTCAGTACGGTAACCCAACTGTCTATTATGCTGTGGAACACATTTTCGTGTGATACAAGGGTTTCCATAGCAATCCTGGTTATTGTTTGCCCCGAGTCGGACGAGAACACAATTTCACTACCATATGAAACAAATTTAACTTAAGAAAGTTTCATAATAGTAACATGTGTAACTAAAAGTAGGTAAAAGGATAATTTTAACGTTTTTTAATGTTACCTTTGAATTCCACTTGCTGAGACTGTCCATTCGTGAACTTTCTTCTCCTCCATTGTTATTCCTTTTCCTAGTAGCACCTGTCGTTTCACGTATGGTGATTTCATTTTCTCCCCTAACTTTGTCTCTATTTTCCTTAATCTTGGGGCTATGTCCGATGGTTCGTAAACCTTTTTCCCCTTATCATTCTTCCCCCCTCCGTCTAAAGGTGTCAGCTGGCTGAAAGCAATATCAAAACTCGGTGCTGATTCATCCCGATTATGTACCTCTTCACATGTCACAATTTTTTCCTTCACTGATTCTACCTTCTCCCCCGAGTTAATCCTAACTGTCTCATCTATTATCCCGTGAGTTGTCTGACTATACCAAATTGGTGACAAAGGGCTTTGTTTTTCCAAACAATCGTCCTCTGTGAAGTCGAGTTTTACAGGAGTTATTGTTCCTGTAGTTTCCTTCCCCATTGCATTGTCACGTACCTCTCTTGTTTCACCTTGCACACTTTCTTCATTTTTTTCCTGCTTTGACGTCGTATCTTCGTCTTTAAAAATGGATGCTAGACTTTCTTTGTAATGCTCGAATTGATCCTCATATGGGAACAAACCTTTGGCCTCATCCAGGAGTTGTTCCAGGTCCCATTTAGTTGCGTACAACTCCAAGAATTTCGCGTCTATCCTCTCCTTGTAGTCTTGTACAAATGTTAGTTAATCCCACAACTTGGTTTTAGATGATTACGCAGTTAAAATTCATTAAAATGTTTGTTTATGCGATTGAATTAAGTTATGAAATACGTATTACCCTACTAAGTTCTTCCTCATCATAATACAGACCGTCTTCGTCATCGTCTTTGTTTACGCCACTCGTCCCAATCTCGTGAATTACAATCCCAGGTTCTTGTGCCTTTGGCTGTTGTTCAGATGTTGTTTGTTGGTTATCGATGGTACGAAATAACTCTTGTTCTTGAAAGTCTCCCGCCGCTGTTTCAAAAGGCATGTTCATTGTAATATGTTCTTGAACATGTTCCACGCGTCTAGTTGGAACTTCATCAACTTCTTCATCCCACAATACAGTTGCCATAGTTAGACCTCCCGCTTTTATGCCATCATATTGTCTTTCTCGTAGTTTCTCCATGGTTCACTCTTTGATGGGTAAGGAAATGCTATTCACATCCGCAATTTAAACTAATGTGCATTGGATGTACAGAAGCTGCAAAAAAGTGTAATTGTATGAAGTATAAGTTAAAGTAATTATGCCTGTGAAAATATTCGAGATTTTCTTACCGTTAGTAATGTTAGAGGCCCACGGTAAAAATTGTCGTACGTGTTGCGTTTCCAATTCCTCTTGCTTCGTTTCACACAGTCGCAGATGTACTTGCACCAGTTTATCTTACTAATCATGTCTACGCTATAGATTCTTGATAAAAAGTTTGCGTTGCACCCACCTGTTGGGCTACAATCACCCATAGTGTCACAAACAATACTATGAAATTCCACTTGAATTCATCACCTCCGCTCCTCTTATCGATTATTGCATTACTTACGTCCGTCGGCCTCATTTTGTCTTTCTGGTAACCCTTCTTCCACCTATCCAAGGAATGCATACCCTTTAATGTCACATCAATAGTGTCTAGATCTTTTCCTCCGGTTGGAATACCCAGAACTGTATGAACTGCTTGCTCCGTTACCTTTATTTCCGAATTTCCAAATCGTAATGCCATATGATCGGTGTCTAGGTTGTCCACAACAAAATAACCTAGCTTTGATGGTATACCATCCACTGTCATCCCTATAAGTGAGTCGAAACCTATTTCACGTAAAGCATCCTTTTGCTCGGCACTCATCAATGAAAGTGTTGATTGCAGAATCATGGGTGACGTCCTTGTCCGGATTCCTCCCACATTTTCCCTCTTTTTGGTCTTCTTTTCTTTTCTTTAATTTTTTTTTTTGCTTTTTATCTGCGCAGCGTTTTTCTCTTGGAACTTCGACCCTCTGACTTGCTTTCGTCATGAAATCGTCGTCGCCAGGGTCTGATGTAAATTGATCAGCGTAAAAACAATGTTATGAAATCAAATATCAATTTAAATTTTGTGAAATGGATAATTACACGTCACCTTCATTATAACAAACTATCTCTAGACTCTTCGGTCGTGCTCTCTTTCTATCAACTTTACGTTTTTTCGACGAGCTTCGTGTTTCCCGCCAGTCCATTATGCCTTCCTTTATGAAACAACAAGATTTGTATTTCAATGTCTATACGATGTATATGAAATCAAGGTTTTGTTAGATGATCATGTTACCATCGTACCTTTATTGTGTATACCTTTTTCTCCTTCTACCAATGCCATTAAACTAAATCCCCTATCTAGTTTTTGCAATATGCTCAACAAATCTATAGTATTTATGTGTTAATAGTTCAATTACGCCAATGTTTCATACAATTGAGTAGTTTCATATGAGTTTCATACCTTTATCTTGTCCAGTTGCTGGCTTCGGTTTCACAGCTGATTTCCCGGTTCTACTTCCCATTGTACTCAACGGCAGTATTAAGACAAGAGTTTCATAAAATAAGGTGCACTTCACCTATTTTCCTTTCCATGTTTCATAATCCTCATTGCTTTTTTTACAGAAATGTCAGTAATTTTTTTTTGTTAATATGCTTATACATAATATTCGTTTCATACATTCATCATCTACTATAGTTTGTATACCTAAAGTTCATAGTTGTTTCATACAAATTTGGTTGACACAAACTTTTTGTTTCTATATGTACATGTTTCACCCTACTAAATCAACCCTTTTTAGGTGGTTTCATTATATTTTATTTTTTTGACTTCACTCATGCATATGAACCCTAATATTTCCTCGGTAATCTAAGTACAAAATAGTGTTTCGCACACTATTCAAACTCATCGTTAACATTAATTCACATACACTACGCTATATTAAACATTTTATCCGTTTTTGTGTTTCATAGACTAAAAACTAACATCCAGTATGTATGTGCTTATCATGTATCCCATTCAACTGTACGAGGTTTCGTACCTTCGATTATTGAAATTTCCATTGGACATTGTGTTTCGCCTTGAGCAGTAACTTCCACATTCGGCAATATAATTGATTTCTTATTTTCTCATGCTATTACACATTCAACAAATGTTTATTTAATGACATTTTACTTGACATTAATACATATGAACTACCTTCCAAGCATACCTTTTTCTTCGTTTGTTTCCGGCGCAGTTCCGTCAAGGCAAACTCGGTTATCCGAGGTGTTCTTGAAATTTGAAAATGATGTTTTCAGCTGGATTCTCTCGCTTGGTCTTCTAACTACATGAGTTTCACGTATTTAACTGTGTGTAAGGTTCATTGATTTTTTTAAGGAAGTAGATATAAACGAAAAAAAATTAAAATCTTACCTCTTCTTGGCGTAACTTGTTCATTGTCCGCCATTTTTTCGTATTTGATTTATGAATTGATGAGTTTTACGTCGATGTAATTTGTTTCCAATCGTGTTCACAGGGAGTTTCTTGATGACAGTTAATTTCGTATAATCGTTTCCGTCTAATTCGGTGTTTGATTTCACCGGATTTGAATCAAGCCCTAATTTAGCGCAATCGAGATTCTTTCCTAAACAGATTCGTAATTTTCTTTTACTATTATACCCTTTCATACTTTTGCTTTGACGGTCGAACCCTTCCTTTCATACTTTATTACCGCCTATGCCACCGCGTCTTTTAGAGCCTTTGATCTCATTCATCAACGGTCTATATGAGGTTTTACATGTTTCACCTTTTTAACTGGTTACATAATAAGGGCCCTCTCTCTCTCTCTCTCTATATATATATATATATATATATATATATATATATATATATATATATATATATATATAGGACGGTAATCAAATGAGAACCGTAAAAAGGTTGATGATCGTGAGGACTAATCTTAATCATTCAAGGGTTTTAATCAAGGGTCATTAAAAACGATGGCATTTGTTGTAATATTAGTGAAAGTTTTGAAACTTTAAGGGTAAGAATGTAATTTAAGCTTCTCCCATCCTCATCTTCTTCCATACGCCTCCCTCTCTATCTTCACAAAATTCTATCTGAAAATGTAGAATCACTTCAAATAACAGATCTCAAATATTCTGCAATCAACGTTCAATTTCCTGCAAACAGAAAAACAACTCTGATATCTCCGATCATCGCTTGTTCTTCCTCAAAAACCACCATCACCGTCGTCTCATCGACCTTTTCTCACCCAAACCTCCACCGCAATTATATAAATTCTTCCCTGTAATATCTTCTTGTAATCCCATTGGTAATCTGCATCTGAATCCTGTTTTTTCCATCCTAATTCTAAATTTTTAGGGGTTTTTCCGTGCGACAATTTTCTCATGGAAGACCCAGAGGACCCATGTGGTTCTACAGGTTTGAAGGAATCGATGAAAACAACCGTAAGCCTCTAAAATCTGATCGATCTGGATCAGATGGTGATAGGAAGCTAAAAGCGGCCTCTACTGCAAGTTCGATTTCCGGTAAAAAAATCGAGGGGTGACATTAAAGCTACATTTGGTTCGAATTTGGGTTTTAATTCAAAGTCAAAAGGAATTAAGGGTGGTTCGATCTCCGATTCTGGGAAATTTGTCGAAGCTAAAAAAAGAATCTGGTGAAATGGGGAAAATGCAACTAGGACAGACCTGTTCTTAAGCAGATTGTTGATTATGTCCATTTTTCAAAACCTAATTCTTCTCCTGGTAATTCTGTTAACATTGAGGTAGACAGGAATTTAGTTTAATTGGGGGAAAATGTAAAGTTTGGTTGATTCTATTGTCTGTAAGGTTGGGTTTTAATTTTGTTTCAGATTTAAGTCTAACGTTTGATTTTGATTAGGTTTTCTTATTATCGGATATGAATCGGTGATTATAGACATAAATTGTATTTATTTCATTGGGTGAAAATAGATTATAGATGAAATGTGTGTTTTATTTCATTGGGTGAAATAAGGTTAGTATGTATATCATCCGGTGAATCTGTGTGTTTCATATGGTGAATCTATGTGCTTCATATGGTGAACCTATGTGCTTCATATGGTCAAATTGTGTGTTTTATATAGTGAATCTCTGTGATGAATGAATTTGTATGTTTCATATGGTGAATCTGTGTGCTTCATATGGTGAATCTATGCGTTTCATATGGTGAAATTGTGAGATGAATGAATTTGTATGTTTCATCTGGTGTATCTTGTTATCAAAATGACGATTATGCCCTTTTCAAGAGGTGAATCGGCTTTTAATTAAAACGATTGGATCAAAACCAAATTATGGCTTAGATCGGTTCTCACGGCTCTCAATCGTTTTTTGGTTCTCACATGATTTAACCCCTATATAGGACAGTAATCAAATGAGAACCGTAAAAAGATCGAGGATCGTGAGGACTAATCTTAGTCATTCAAGGGTTTTAATCAAGGGTCATTAAAATCCGAGAAGTAAAGTATCCCGACTGGCTTGCTAATGTCGTGGTCGTGGCTAAGAAGAATGGAAAATGGAGGGTCTGTATCGACTTCACCGATCTCAATAAGGCTTGCCCGAAAGATCCTTTCCCATTACCGCATATCGACGCCATGGTCGACGCAACCGCAGGACATGAACTATCGACCTTCATGGATGCCTATTCACGGTATAACCAAATCTTAATGCACGTCGAGGACCAGGAGAAAACCGCTTTTATGACAGACCGAGGTATTTACTGTTATAAAGTTATGCCTTTCGGACTAAAAAATGCAGGATCCACCTATCAGCGTCTAGTGAATAAAATGTTCAAAGATCATCTCGGCGACACAATGGAGGTATATATTGATGACATGCTCGTCAAGTCAAAGCAAGCGGTCGATCATATCGAGCATCTAAGACAATCGTTCAACATCCTTCGGGAGTATAGCATGAAGCTCAACCCTACCAAGTGTTCCTTCGGAGTCAGTGCTGGAAAGTTCTTAGGCCATATGGTCACTCGCCGAGGAATCGAAGCTAACCCCGACCAAATCAAAGCCATCATCGACATCAAATCTCCTCGAAATTTCAAGGAGGTCCAAAGGCTTACTGGTCGAGTAGCGGCCCTAAACAGGTTTATCTCCCGATCTTCAGATAGATGTTATCTGTTTTATAACGTCCTCAAGATAAATAAAGGTTTCAACTGGACCAACGATCATGAGCAAGCATTGCAAAAACTCAAGGAGTATATGGCGTCGCCTCCCCTGTTGTCGAAACCTCACGATCATGAGGCCTTGCAATTGTATTTAGCTGTCAGTCCAAATGCGGTAAGCGCCGTACTCACATGAGAGGACGAAAAACAACAATTGCCAATCTACTACGTAAGTAAATCTCTCTTGGACGCAGAAACTAGGTATTCTTACATGGAAAAACTGCTTTTGTCGCTAGTCACAGCTGCTAAAAAATTACGACACTACTTCGAATCGCATCCTATTACTGTCGTAACTAACTTTCCTCTTAAGTCTGTTTTAAGGAAACCTGAGTTGACAGGTCGCTTAGCGAAGTGGAGCATATATCTCAGCAGTTACGACATCGATTTCAAGCCCAGGACCGCGATCAAATCGCAAGCCTTGGCAGACTTTATCGCCGATTTCAGCCCTGAATTGGAGAAAGACGCAGAGCTCGAAGTGTCCACTGTGGCGACTCACGACGACGTGCCTTGGATCCTACATGTCGACGGATCATCCAACATTAGAGGCTCTGGGCTGGGTGTCGTATTAAAGTCGCCACAGGGGGGTAAGATGGTATACTTGATCCAATGCAACTTCAAGGCCACCAACAACGAAGCCGAATATGAAGCCCTGATCGTGGGAATGAATATGGCCCACGACTCGGGGGCAACCGCATTGCATGTCAAGAGCGATTCCATGCTGGTAGTAAATCAAATCAATGGAGAATTCGCAGCCAAGGATTCAAAAATGACAGCATATCTAAGCGTGGCAAAAGAAATTTCCAAAAAACAGATTCCGTGAGACCAGAACACTCAGGACGACGCATTGGCAAACCTTGGGTCCGCTTTAGTTGAACCAATATTTGATGTTATTCCTATGATTCACCTGGCAACGCCGTCCATTGAAAGCACAGACGTCATCCAGATCGAAGACGAAGAAGATGATTGGTCACGCGACATTCGAAATTTCCTCGTGCATGACCGACTTCCCGAAGACAAAATGGAGGCTCGAAAACTCAGATTCAAAGCATCTAAGTACGTCATGATCGAAAATAAGCTTTATCGGCGATCATCGATAGGCTTAAATTTAAGGTGTGTCGTCAGCAAAAATTAAGCCCAGAAAATCCTCCAAGAGATGCACGACGGCGAATGTGGTAATCATTCAGGAGGTCGTAGTTTAGCTAATCGTATATCCCGACAAGGATATTTTTGGCCAACACTGCGACAAGACGCCATCAAGTACGTCCAGAATTGTGACCCCTGTCAACGACACTCAGGTATGTCTCATAAACCTTCGGAACCTTTGCATTCGACACTTATCCCATGGCCCTTCATGAGATGGGGAATGGATATCGTCGGCAAGCTGCCACCTGCTCCAGGACAAAAAGTATTCCTCCTCGTACTTACTGATTATTTTTCCAAGTGGGTCGAAGCGGCTGCTTTCTCCCAAATCAGGGATAAAGAAGTTATTTCTTTTATCTAGACTAACATCATATGCAGGTTTGGGATTCCATCTGAAATTGTCTGCGACAATGGATCCCAATTCATAAGCGACCGGACCCAACAGTTCTGTGAAGATAGGAACATCATACTGACGACCTCGACTCCCAGATATCCCCAAGCCAATGGACTTGCCGAGTCGAGTAATAAGACTATTGTAGCCTCGATCAAGAAACGATTAAAAGCTGCAAAAGGAAGATGGGTTGAAGAGCTCCCTTCAGTCCTATGGGCAAATCGCACGACACCCCGCACGTCCACAGGACAAACCCCCTTCTCTCTCGTCTACGGTTGTGAAGCCGTCCTACCAATCGAAGTTCATCTCCTAACTTCGAGGCACAATTCCGTCAACCACAACTTGGTTGATTTGGGTTATGACCTCGACGCCCTTGAAGAGCTCAGAGAATCGGCCTTGATCAGAATGGCGTCACAGAAGCAAGCAGTCGAGAGATATTTCAATAAACACGTCAAAGTTAAAATCTTTCAAGAAGGCGATTACGTCCTCCGTCGAGTATTCCCGAATACCCAGGAGCTCAATGCAGGTAAACTTTCTACCAAATGGGAAGGTCCCTATCGTATCTCCGAAGTCGTTGGTAAAGGAGCCTATCGACTTCGAACCCTCGACAATCAGGAAATCCCACGAAGTTGGAATGCGACGCATTTGAAAAAATATTTCTTTTAAGATCGCCTTCCCACCATACCAAGTTTTCAGCACAACGGTAAGCATCACAAAATCGTTGGTAAAACCACGACTGACCTCTAACGAACTTTATCGCAGGAACGCACGACATGAGTATATAAATGCATGACTCGATTGTTTGATCACAGGGGCATATATTCTAAAGTCTCATCATACGACACAGTCACACGTAAGGTCTAAATGATCCCTCGATCTAAGTTTCTAGAACTTAGAAATACTTTGTATGTTCTAACACATCGATAATATATATTTGTGTTTCAACCGTTATATTGCAATAAAAGCCTAAGTCGCACAATCGTCCGTTTATTTCATGCTTTTATGATCAATATTACATTTATCCACGACATATGTAATTAAAAACACGAGTTCAGCAAAAGAAGGAACTTCATTGAACGATTACATATGAACGACCGATAGTCGGACAAGTAAATACAAAGTCAAAAGTCGTTGCATACCAATGGCCCGACCACCAACGGTCGAGCATGAAAAGCCTAATTCATAAACCCATAAAAAAGAAACTACCCTAAGATCTAAGGAAACATAGCAATCGTAAACTCTGCCCAAAGAAAACTCAGCCTTCGGAATCCTGACAATCCTGAAGAACTGATGCAAGGATCAAACGAGTATAGCCGGAGTTGTCTCCCAACCTTTCGCGCCATGACATTCCGAGAATGTGGCTCTTAAGATTAATGGTAAGGTTGGAGGAAGGAATATCTTCTCTTCGACAATCGACCTCCACTCCAACACCTCCAGTTTCCTCACGTGTTTGGTGAAGGAAAACAAAAACATCTGCACAATTACAAAGGGAACGAATTAGCAAAACGCTCATCGAAATAATAAACATCGGTAAACACAAGTTTCGAAAGAAAAACTTACGAAAGACACCAGTACGGCTAAACACAGTTCAATCTATTCGATAGAGATCCCTGGAAAATGCTCCTTGAAATATAAGAGCTGATATTTCCCCAGAAGCGGAAGCAACTTCGTCCTGACGAGGACGTAGTCGGTCAAGAGGGATGAAGACAACGCAAAGTTGATCTCCATAAAATCCCCATCATTCTCTCCCGTCTTTACACCCTCGCCCCTGTCGGCTGACGAAAGGGTCGATGTGGTAGCAGAAAACATCGTCGCCAGATGCGCAGAATCCACGGACATCACGTTTATCGCAACCAACATCGTCATCGATTTGGGTATCCTAAGCCCACGATAGATCATCAGTCACCGAAGATTTGGAAAAAGTCGAGATTCTAAAAAATATGACTTTTCGAAAGCTTAAAGAAAACAATCCATTTTGATCATTATTTATGCAGGAAATCGTGACAGGTCGAGCCCTTCAAAAGATCGACACGCATCCCCGACTTTCATATGCCCCAGTAAATCACCGACACCTGGCATCAACAGCTGGTAAGCATCATCGTACGTCAGCATGATGTCACGACCTCGTTCTCCCTTCGACTTCTCGTTCAGTTAAGAGCGGACCAGCCTAGTTCCAAGGTAACTAAAGTAATTTTCATCACTTGTCATATTTTTTCGACTGACAAAATTTAAAACTTGGATTTTCTATCCTTCTTTCAAATTTTGGGGGCAAACTGTTTGGGCAAAAAATCACGTCGTACGACCACGACCGGAGCAGGTAAGACGCACATTATAATCCAAATCTTGTATTAAGATAAGGTCTCGACAACAACCTAGAAAACATCCGTCGTCTCCCGTAAAAGGTAAGTCGTACGTCCCTCATGAAGCTCGACCATAGCATCGCCCGTCCCGTACGACCATCGCGTAAGATCATTGCACCTTCGACTAAAACTAACGTTAACCATGAATGTTACGTTTGTTAAGTGTTTAATGCACGAGTCAAAGTCATTAAAGAGCAACGGATATAACCGACGTAACCATTAACGATCGATAGCCGTAACGGACGAAGAGTATTATGAACATTCATCTCGGCGACCGTTTCCAGCCGTTATAGCCGTTGATCAAATCATTAATGGACCTAATTAATGACGCGAAGACTATAAAAGACAAGCTAAAGCCTCATTTCAGGGATCATCAGTTAACATCCAATATACATCAGCGAACATCATCAAACAGCCGAGAAAATCATCCAAAGTTATAGCAAAGAACATTCAAACTCTGGAGATCAAGTATCGAAAGCCAGAACCCTACAACGAACTCAAGAACACTCGAAGGAAAGCTCAAGTATCGCTCTCGACGCACGACAACAGACCTCGACCAGAAGTTCACACTTTGTATTCACACACGACAAACACCTGTTTTTACATTCAAACATTTGTACTTTACATTTCGAAGTATTTCCTTCATTTGTATTGTAATCATCGTACGATCGACACCAGTACCAAGGTCATCGCCCCTGATTGGCGACCATAGTGCAGCGATGACACCCCCTTGTCGTCCGCAGGTTTTTTCCTCGTTTGAGGTTTTTCCTGCGTCATCAAATCCCTTGTTTCTTTATTTTATTCCTCGTCGCACGTCTCATCGAAAGATCCTTTCTTTAGTTGATTAAGTCCACATCGACCTTAAGTTGTCCCTTTGGTGCGATTTTTGGCATTAACACGGCCTCTGCTGCAAGTTCGATTTCCGGTAAAAAAACCGAGTGGTGACATTAAAGCTACATTTGGGCGCAAACCCTCTTATGACCACATGCGCGTATTTGGATGCTTGGTTTATGCGAAGGACAACGACATTAGAGGAGATAAGTTCAAGGAAAGAGGTAAACCTTGTGTCTTTGTTAGTTATCCACAAGGGAAAAAAATGTATCGTGTCTTCGATCCAAAAGAAAAGAAGATCTCAATCTCAAGAGACGTAATGTTTTTGGAAAACAAATTCCCTTTCCAAACCATAAAATCGAACGAAGACTTGATACATGCAAGCAAGAAAGTTGACCTCAGTGTTGAAGAATATCGGAGTAGATTGGCTCGCTCGAATCACATGAGTCACAAAGTAGCCAAGAGTTCAGCCAATGAGCTCGAAGCTAATGATGTCGAACCCAACGAGCCTGAAACTATTGAGCCTGAAACAAACGATCCACAAATCGATCAATCAGAATCCGAGAAACCCAACGAACTCGTAACTAATGAGACTGAAAGAAACAATCCACAAATCGATCAATCAGAATCCGACAAACCCACAACAAATCAAAGAAACAATAACGATAACTTAACCCATAATGAGGTGGGAAAACGTGTTGGTCGCACTAAAACTCAACCAAAGCGCCTAGGTGAGTATGAGGTAGAACTTCTGCATTCTAGAGACCACTCATTCCCCACCACCACCGAAGGAACCTCGACTGTACATCCTTTGTCTCATTTTGTGTCTTATGAAAAATTTACTCCTGCCCATAAAGCTTACCTATCAGTTATCTCTTCCCTAAATAAGCCTAAGTATTTTCATCAAACAGTAAAGAACCCAAAGTGGAGAGAAGCGATGCAAAAGGAGATAACGACCCTCGAGCAAAATGGGACTTTGACTTTGGAACACCTACCCCCTAGGAAGCGAGTTATTGACTCCAAGTGGGTATACAAAATAAAATACAAACCCACAGAAGAATTTGAATGCTATAAAGCGAGATTGGTCGCAAAAGGCTTCACATAAGTGGAGGGAATCAACTTCCATGAGACTTTTGCACCTGTAGCAAAACTCGTAATTGTACGAAGCATATTAACAGTAGCGGTAAAGAAAAATTGGGTCGTCCATCAACTCAATGTCAATCACACCTTCTTACACGGGGACATTGTGGAAGAAGTTTATATGAAAATCTCTCAAGGATTCAAAAAGGAAGGGGACTCTAGAGTGTGCCGACTCTGAAAGTCACTTTATGGACTGTGACAAGCCTCAAGAATTTGGTACAACAAGTTCACCAAAGCTTTACTAGAAATTGGGTTTCGTCAATCGAAAGCTTTACAAAAGGGACAAGATTTATGCTTCCGCACTTATCTACGTTGACGACATCATCCTCATCGGAAATAATGATTAAAATCGATGAAGTGATGCGACATGTAAACAATTGCCTTAGTATCAAAGACTTGAGCCCCTTGAAATATTTTCTAGGAATCGAGGTGGCACGTACTAAGGATGGGATTGTGCTAAGAAAAGAAAGTACACATTGGAAATTCTAAAAGACAATGGACTGCTCGGCTGTCGACCCAACTCTTTTCCGATGGAACAAAACCTACGCTTGGATAAAGCTATAGACAGCCCACACATCGACGCCGCGAAATATTGACAATTGGTTTGATGATTATTATATCTACAATTTAAGAGACCCGATATTACATACGTCATCAACATGCTAAGTCAATTTCTATTCGACCCCTACAGATTCACATGGAAGCTGCCACTAGAGTACTACATTACCTAAAGACAACCCTAGGTTAAGGAATTTTCCTACCTAAAAGTGGTGATCTAACATTGAAAGCATTTTGTGATGCCGATTGGCTGGGATGCACCGTCACTCGCCACTCACGGACCGGGTATTTAATCTTATTGGGCGGTGCATCGGTATTCTGGCGAACAAAGAAACAATTTGTCGTCTCTAGGTCCTCGGCTGAAGCCGAATATCAAGCCATGGCAGCCACCGTTAGTGAGATTCTATGGTTGCGGTGGTTGCTAAATGACCTCGAGGCGAAGCCTACTGGCCCTACCTCACTCTATTGTGACAATGACACTGCGCGACACATAGCAAACAACCCGATCTCTCATGAACGTACCAAACACGTAGAAATGGATTACTACTTTGTGCGTGAAAAAGTTGAATCATGATATATCAAACCATTACACATCAACTCCAAAGAACATGTGGCAGTCATCTTTACCAAACCACTAGGGGCTGACCGCTTTTGGTTCTTACTCAGCAAGTTGGGCGTTCAGAAACTAAATCCTTCTACAATTCAAATAGAAGTAATTTAGTATATTAGCATCCTAGTTTATTTTAATTTTTATCCCTTCACCTCTTAGAGGTTTTACATCCTGTATAAATTCCTAAAGGCATGTAAAATAAAATAAGAAAGATGGAGAAAAAGACTATTTTTCTCAGAACTAGAACATACTAAGCTAGGAACCGATTATTACTAGCATATCCTAGGTACTATCCTTTAAAAGGATACAATCAAATTCTTACGCCTTAATCATTTTCTAGTATGATCTTTATTCCGATCACCATAATGTTGAGGGCAAAATGTTAACTTGAGGCACAAATAACTTTATGTGTGAGTTGATTAGTTGTATTCTTTTTCTTTATTTCTAATACTAAAATTTGTAGAACTTGAACCAACATCTTTGATTCAAAGTTGGATCCAGGTTGAACATAACCTGATGGATCCAGATTCAAGATCAACATTATAATCCGACCTATGGGCACGTTTGAGATAGGGTTAATTGATTACTTCTTTTAAATGAATACGTTAATGAGGTTCTAAATAACTTAAAGGTTTATATGGAATTAATTTTGTATAAAAAACTTAGGGTGTGTTTACTAACGACTTAATCACTCATATGGAGAATTATTCACACAGAAGGTTAGACCAAAATTTTGACAAAAAAATCCCTCATAAAAAGAACGTTTCTTTAAAGAAAAAACACTCATTCACACATCCTTCCTTTATCGATGTCTTCAAACCCTAGCTGTAAAAAGTTGTTGTTCACTAATCGCCGTCCACCGAAGGTCGTCGTCATCCGTCGCTGCTCGTCGTCCACCACATTTCGATTTCACTCGCTGCTATTGAATTTCGTTGGTTGATTCTCTATTTTCTGTTATGTTGATTGTTGCTAATTATCGTCCGCCAGTGGTTTATTATCAAGGATTTGTTATGTCAATTTTCTGTCTATTTTGATTGTTGGTTCCTATTTTCTTAACAATGATCTTAACTTTCAGTTAGTTCAGATTTAGATATGGTGCGGAAGCGTATTTAAGAACTGAAAGATAATGTAAAGGTAGAAGAGCACACAATATCAAATAAATAGTAAGTAAAGAACAGATGAGTATCTCCAAGATTACTGTTTGATATTAATCAAGAACACCAAGAACATAACAAGAATTCTTCTGGTGTGTGTGTTTTTGCGTAGCTTAACTATCTGATTCTTGTTTTTAGAGGAACTCAACACGAGTCTTCTATTTATACTACTACAAAGGGGACATACTTTAGAAAATAAGGACTGATCTACAGTAGACAAGATCGTATGAATAGTAGCAGGTACGATGTTCATTTAATGCGCATGTTCTAATTCTGACAAAGCCCTACCAGAGTTTGACACGTGTAGTTGATGTCAGGGCACGCCTAGAACAAGTGGATGAACGGATCCTGGAACAGTAGAAAGATATTTGTAAATCTTCTAAGTCTTCAGTATAAACCGCATAGGCTCTGTCAAGGGTGACAGAGGTTCTGCGGCTCGGTCCTCTGTGAGCAGTCTTCTGTTGATTCTTGCCTTCGGTATTCTTGGGTTCTTCTGCAGAGCCTCTGTGGGTTACTTCTGTACTTAGACTATTTTCACTACTTTCACAAACAGAAAGATTTGAGCTAACAATCTCCCCCTAAGTAGTGAAAATTAAATATTTGAAAATGCAAGGATTTTCTAAGTACAAGAGCATTTTTCTTTTCACATTTGATTATGCCAGAGGCATTTACATTCGATTGTATTGAAAAGGAAAAATTACAGAGGTTTTGTTTGACTGACTCAGACATTGGCATCCTTGAAGTCATTGAAACTTCTGCGGTCGAGTCCTTCTTGTATGAGCTCGTGATAGAAACTGATGCAGAGTTTTCTGAAGTTGATTGTTGCATCGATGATCTCTATCAGTCTGTCGGCTAGGCTTTGATCCATGAGCTCTGTTCCTCTGTGCTCCACTAGGATCGATCTAAACTCTGTCAAAGTACTAGTTGCATACTTCTGACAGTCCATCTCTACGAATAACTTTGATTTACCCGAAGGATCTAGAAATACTAACCCGACCCTTGGATTTGTGATGATTGAGTTTGGTGTAGCAGAGGGAGGGCAGTAGTTTTCTGGTGGTTGAACGGTTAAGCTTTTTACTCCAAGATCTCGAGCCAATTGGAAATATACCATGCTGTATAGCAGAAGCTTCTCGCGTATGGACTTTCTAATCACCCTGTATGTTCTACGAACTTCATCTGTTGTGAAGTTCTCTTTCATCCAGTCCAGAAGGTCAGGAAGGTCATAAGGATTTAAGTTTCTAAGATCCGCATCAGAGAATTGGTTCTTGGATTTGTCATCCCTTTTGACCTTGTATATATTGTATGAGACCTTAGGCCAGGTTCTGGTTTTGGAGAACTTACAATAGATGACTTTGATGATCTTGGGTGTTGAGAAGACTTCGTGTTTAGGCTTGGGTTTTGTTCTGGTGAAGAGGTTTTTGAGGTCAGCACGGAAGTCAGGGTCTTGAATGGTTGGTTCTGATTGATCCATTATGCCCATTTTGCTGAATAAGTACCTGTATACTACTTCTTCCATTTGTGGTGGTGGTGGTTGAGGTAAGGTTCTGCGCAGAGCATCTAACTGGTTCTTGACTTCTGCTACTTGATCCTCTGAAGGTTTTGCCTTTGGATCCAGAACAGGAATATTTGACAGAGGAGTTGTACCAAAAGCCCAGTCTTCTTCTTCTGGCTTTGGTGTTTTATACGCATCGAAAGAGCTCTTCATCAGTTTTTCTGTTTGAGGTTGATGCTTGGGCTTCTTCTTCTGTGGTTCCTCTGTCATTATTCCCTTGCCCTTGTCTTTTGCCTTCGGTTGATCTTCTTGTAGAGATGGAGTTGCCTCTGCAGGTTTTGACACTTGAGTTTCAGAGGGCTTGATTGTAGGAGGCTCTGTGGGTGTTGCCTCTGTTGGTTTTGACACTTTAGTTTATGAGGGCTTGATTGGGTTGCTTCTGTTGGAGAGGCTTCTGGTGTCTTGCTCAGATATTTCCTCTGCTTTTGAGCAATGGTTTTGATTCTTGGGTTGGTTTTGGGTGTTGGGGAAGGTAGTTCGTCTTCGAAGGATGTCAGAAGTTGGACCTCTTCTTGGATTTGGACATCTTCTCCAACTACAGAAGGAAATTCCACAGAGGTTAGTATTTGGGTTGTTTCTGGTATTTGGGTTTCTTCAGGAATAGATTCCACAGAGATGGTTGTTGTCTCTGTGGTTTGGTTTCTACTTTGGGTTTTAGGTGTTTGGGTTGTAGCTGGGGTTTCTTCAGAGACCATTTCCACAGAGGTGGTTGTTGCCTCTGTGGACTGTTGTGTTCTTTGTTGGGTTTGAGTTGGGGGTGCAGAGGATATTGGTTCTACAGATACCGATGGAACGGGTAGACCTCTGCTTGCAGCTATTTCCCTTTGTTTCTCCCCTCGATTCTACCCCTCAGGATGATCTGATGGATCATGATGGTCATCATCAGGGTCATCCTGACCTTTATTTATCGTACCCTCTGCCCTGCAAGATGTATCTAGTTTCTTTTGAGGAGTTGCACCTGCAGTTATTAGTTTTGCGTATACATTATCACAGAGTCCAATAAAAGTTTGGAGCTCTGCTTCTGTGTTATAGCGCATTCTGCCGACGCTTTCTCTGAAGTCTTTCACGTAATTTGCGTTGGCAGCAGTGAAGGCAACGATTACTTCTGTCACTTGGTTGATTACCCCTTGTCCAAGCTCTGTCAGCTGAGCTCTGGTCATGTAGTCAGAAGGCTTCAAGGCCTGAGTGTTTCTGATTGTTTGCTCTTGGACCTCTTCTAAGGCCTTCTTCAGGTCTTCAGGTGTAAGACCCTTAGACTTTGAGGATTGCTCTTTTAATTGTTGAAGAAAGTGCTTGACAGACTCTTTGAACGCAGAAGTTGCGGCTTTCCCGAATTCTTGAGCTGCAGAGGTAGCAGTGGTAGTAGCAGTGTGTGTTGCAGTGGACTTCATTTGGGTTAAGGCATTTTGCACATCTGTGGATAAGGTGTCCATTTTGGTGTTCAGATCACAGATTGCCCTGGATGTAGTATCTGCAAAAGAATCAAAGGAGCTTTTCAACCCCATTAATGTATTGTTCACAGAGGTGACAAGGGTTTGGAACTCATCCCTTGATACATGTGAACTAGTTGTAACCTCTGGAGGAACACATTTGTCCCCAGAGTGAGTCTCTGTTCCTGAGACACCTTCTTTCGCCCTTGTTTTGATGTTGGGGGCCGAAGGATTTCCTTCTGATCCTCGAGCAGAAGCATCTAGTGCTTCATACTCTACAGAAGTTCTGAGAATTACATTGTCTAGATCCACTCCAGAGGTGGGTACTAGATTATCCTTTTTTTTTACTCGGAGACTTGTCTAGAGTCTCTCCGTCTTTGTGCACTCTAATCTCCTCTGAAGAGATGTTTGGACCTAGTTGTGTGCGTGTGGCGGAGGAAACAAATTCCTCTGCAAGGATTTCTGTTGTGATCTGGGGCAATAGATCACTTACTACGGATGAATCCTTTAGAGAGGATTCCCCTGAAATGGTTTCCCCGGTTATTAATGGTACAGATGATGAAAGAATTTCCTCTGTCCGGATGGTTTGGGTTGGGGTCGAGCTGTGCGGATCTTTTTCAATATTACCTTATGCTGCTAGACCAGCGGTAATAGAAGTGTGGGTTGCACTGGGAGTTGGTTTTGGTTGTGTGCTTCTATTAATCTAGACATCTTTTCTTGCTTCTTCTTCTGTGAAGCATCCAACCACTTGTTCTCCATCTATGGTCTCAACCTCTGTTGCTACCCTATGGCTTGATGCTTCTACCCTAACTTCTGTAGTGGCTTCTGCATCAGTGCGTAAAGAGTCTAATATTGGATGTGAGCCAATTAGTCGCATGACATGTGGATGGTAAAGACCTTTTCTTATTTGGTCTGCTTCCTCTTCATCAGAATCCACTTCTACCCAAGTCTCCCTAGTTTCAACCATTTCCTCTGTTGGACCTCCTATCATGAAGTCCATGCGATGTTCTTCTGTAGCTACCTCTTCCTCTGGGCTTGCCCTTTGTACATCAAATGTGGGTTGAGTGAAGGGGTTATGTAGAACTTCCGAAGTTTTCGATTGATTATTCTGTGGGGTTTGGTCATCCTCTTCCAAGTCTGAAGAGATTCGGAAGTCTGCTTCTTCTATAGAGCCATGGGAGAGGGGTTCTGCAGTCCATCCAGAAGTATCAAGAATGTTGGCAAACTCAGGGCGTTGGAGGAAGTCAGAGAAATTCCCATTAAATTCCCATGATGTGCATAATTGAGAGGAGTTGGGGAATGCACAGGTGATTTTTGGGTTTGTTCTTCTGCGACTTCTTCTGTCACCTTTTCTGTCACTTCTTCTGCCACTTCTTCTGCCACTGTATCCTCTGCAATTGTTTGCATAGGAGACAGAGGTTTCCCATTTTTCTTCTTGCTCTTTCTCCTCTTGGGTTTAGGTGCCCCTTCCTCTGAGGCTTTGGATTTTCTCTTCTTCTTTTCCTTTGGGGGAGAGGGAGGAGCAGAAGATCCAACTTCTGTGGCATGAGGAGGAGAGGTTAGAGTTTCGACAGCAGAAGTTGAAGTACCCTCTGTGGTTTTCCTCTTCTTTGTTTTCTTTTTAGTAGTTGAGGCAGAGAGTTTTTGTTTCTTTGAGGCAGAGTAGATGGATTTTTTCTGAGCACGGAATTTGGCTTGATTTTCTTCATGCTTCTGAAAAGCAGCTGCCCATTCTTCATCTGTCAACCTATCTAATACTTCTGTACCTATGGGGACTCCTAGAGGCGGGGGTGTCATAGGACTTGGTTCTGGAGTCCTATGATCGCGTATGTATTCTAATTCTAGTTCTTCGTCCCTTACATATCCCAGGAGTTTCTTTGGCAGAGATCTGCAGTATGGGTATCCATCAGCATGTTCTGTTGGGGAGTTTTTGTTCATAGCATACATCTTGGTTGTTGGCCCCTTCATTGGCCATTTTTCGAGCAAGAGTAGAGGCTCTAGCAGAACACCTAGAATTCTTTGAAACTGCAGAGGAGGTAGAGCTCCTGTTGTCTTTGACCTTTTCTGCTAAAAGGTGATCTTTCTGTCGATGGTGTTAACCGTTTCTTGCATCATGATAGTGGCGAAGTCCAGAGGTAGGTCGTAGTAGACTCCGTACATGATGGCTAGTATTTGGTGTCAGGATTGATCTGGACTCCCCACTTTTCCTGTTAGGCACCTGTTGAGTATTGAAAAGAGTGTATTCCACAGAGGTGGTAATCTGCCTCTGCAGAAATCGTTTCTCTTTCTCAGGGTTGTGTTGTACCCCAACATTTCGACAAATCTGCAGAGTTCTTCATCTGTGGGTTCCTCTGCGAATCTCTTTAAGCCAATAAGACCTCTGGTGGGTAGACTGAACTCAAGAGAGAACATAGTTCTGTTGAACTTGAGTTCAAGATGTTCGGATTTATCGGGTTTGGAGATGTACCCTTTGATCTATCGGTCTTTGCCAGAATTGATTTATATATCTGGCAGGGATTTTGTCCACGGTTTTGGTCAGAAGAGGGTAGAGAATATGTTGTTTCAGAATATGAAGAAGTATAGCATGTGCTTTCCCAAAAGCGGTTTTTGAAGGAACAAGGTAGTGATTATTGGGTTTTAATGGTAGAACATTTGCAAAATGTTCATGTGCTAAGAAGTTTCTAAGGTGGGTGGTCGGAGCAAAATCTGCTTCATCGCCGGAGTTATCTTGCTCCAGGTTTCTGGCGATTTCAGGATTTTCTGAGTGTTCAGAGTGCTCAGGGGAGTTCGCCGGTGAGTGTGCAGGGGAGATAGCTTGAGCTTTAGAAGAGGAGGCCATTTCTTTGGATGTTAAAGATGAAGATAAGAAATTTGCAGCTTTTTGCAATGGTTCGCCGGAGAAGAAAGTAAGTTCGTAAAGGTTTATGAGGAGAGGTAACTTGGGTTTTATAGTGAAGGGTAATGGTTAGAATTCTGAAAAGGTAAATATATGGAACTGAATAATATTTGGGGTCCGTACTTGAGTGTGAACGGCGGGTTCAACTTTCCAGAAGAACGTGTTCCGTGTACGTCCAGTAAAAATGAGACACATCAGCAGTGTCAGAGTATGACATGACGTTGTGCGTGGCCCATTAATGCTAGGCACGTGGGTTTCTTTTCCTCCATATGATTTTCACTCTCAGTAAAATAGCCGTTACTGTTACAGAATTTCCCAAATTTTGAAAATGACAGAAGCTCTGTAGTGGTAAGAGTTATGTGGTTTTGAAACCTTTCTTTTCTATCTTCTGTTGCTTGTACTTTACCAAAAAGTATTTGAAAAGGCATTGGAGAGGATCGATAGATTTTTAGAGTAGAAATTGTATTCACAGAGGTTTTGGAGCTCTGTCAGAGCCAGCAGAAGCTCTATGAGAGGAAATTTCTCATAACTAAAAATCTATTAAACTTCTTGATCATCCAAGTTTTTAATTGTTTTAAGAATCGTTTTTAGGACATATTTGGAAGTTGGTGTCCTAGAAAACAGTTTTGGATAAGGTTCTGTGCGAGTAACTCTTATTTTTGCCTAGGTTAATCAACAGAGGTTCTTGTGTTGGAAAGAGTTATGCGACCAACCTTTTAGTGAATTTTGGCTTGCAAATGTTCAAGAGATCTCTGTCGAGGATATTCAAATAGATTGATAGAGTTACTATTTTAAATTTATGATCATAGAGGTTTTCCCTAGCAGAGCCTCTGTTGAACTCATCAGAGGCTCTATGACCTTAAATTTCTAATAACGAAGAACTCATTAATCTTTTTGAATATTTGAAGTTTGGAATGTCTTTAGCAGTGTTTCTAGGACATATTTGGAAATTTGTGTCCTAGAAAACTGTTTTCGAAAATGATTTTGTACGTGTAAAATTCAAATATCTTGATTTGTTAGCACAAGTTCTGTGGTGTATGAAACTTTTTGACTTGAGACCTTCAGTATGACATTCAAGATGATCGATCGAGTTCTTATATGTAATTTGTAGTAATAGAGGATCAGACTTACAGAAGCTCTGTTGAGATCAGCAGAGGCTCTGGAACCTTAAATTTCTCATAAAGGGAGACTCATCAATCGTTTTGATTATTTTCCTTTTGGAATGTCATAAGTAATGTTTCTAGGACATATTTGGAAATTTGTGTCCTAGAAAATTGTTTTCTTGAAGGATTTGTACGAGATACTCACTTTTTGACTTTCCGTTGTTCGGCGAAATTCTTGACCTCTGTTGATTGTGGTTGATCACAATTCTTCTTTGGCTCCCCCTTGAATGATCAACCTCTGTAAATCATTTCAAGGTCTCCTTCTGCTCCCCCTTGACCTATGCTTGGATCAAATAAGATAAGTTGTGCATAGAACATAGATCAAGTCTTTCAGAGGTTCTGTAAGGACTGTCAGAAGTTCTGAGCAATCCCATAGAAGCTCTGTTGAGTATTTAACACTTGGTGATTGAGAATTTACATAGAGAAATAATTTAAACAACAAAACAAAAACAATGTATTTACATATTTACAGAAGATTAAGTTATACTTACAGAGGATTTAACTCATGTTTATCATTCCTAACTTACCCACCAAGAAATGGAATCTTTTCTCATCTAGTGCCTTGGTGAATAAGTCTGCAAGCTGGTACTCTATAGACACGAAGTGCATTTCGATTGTCCCATATTCAACATGGTGTTTTAGAAAGTGGTAACGGATGTCGATATGCTTTGTTTTGGAATGCTGTACTGGATTGGCAGAGATTACTATGGCGCTCTTTGAATCACAGAAGATGGGAATCTTGAATATGATGTGGCCATAGTCCTTAAGCTGAGTTTTCATCCACAGAACTTGGGAGCAATAGCTAGCAGCAGCAACGTATTCGGCTTCTGCAGTAGATGTGGATACGCAGTTCTACTTTTTAGAGGTCCAGCTGACTAGTTTACCACCTAGGAATTGACAACTCCCAGAGGTACTCTTTCTGTCGAGCTTGTAGCCTCCATAATCTGAATCTGTGTAAGCTTTAAGACCAAAACCAGAGTTCTTCGGATACCAAAGGCCAAGATTTTTGGTCCCTTTTAGGTATCTGAAGATCCTCTTTACAGCATTATAATGTGATTCCTTTGGGTTAGCTTGATATCTTGCACAGAGGCACGTGGCATGCATTATGTCAGGTCTACTTGCAGTTAAGTATAACAGAGACCCAATCATTCCTCTGTAGAGCGTGCACTTTATAGGTATGCCATTTGGATCTGAGTCTAACTTATTTCCTGTGGCCATTGGGGTTCTCATTACAGAGGCATCAGAGAGACTGTATTTTGAAAGTATGTCTGAGACATATTTAGCTTGATTTATGAAAATTCCCTCTGATGATTGTTTTACTTGGAGTCCGAGGAAGAAAGTTAATTCTCCCATCATGCTCATTTCAAACTCACTCTGCATAAGTTTTTCGAAATCTTTGCATTTTTGTGCATTTGTAGACCCAAAAATTATGTCGTCCACAAATATTTGTACAAGCATAATTTCATCACTTTTTCGTTTATAAAACAAAGTTGTATCCGTTGTACCTCTGTAGTAACCATTTTCGAGAAGAAAGGTAGAAAGTCTTTCGTACCATGCTCTTGGAGCCTGTTTCAGTCCATACAGAGCTTTGTCAAGGTAATACACGTATTTTGGGTACTTGGAGCTTTCAAACCCTGGTGGCTGTTGGACGTATACTTCTTCTTGGATTTCACCGTTTAGAAAAGCAGATTTTACGTCCATTTGAAATACTTTAAAACCTCTGTGGGCTGCGAAGGCTAAGAAGATTATTATGGCTTCGAGCCGTGCGACAGGGGCAAAAGTTTCATCGTAATCTATGCCTTCTTCTTGTCGATATCCCTTGGCCACCAATCTTGCTTTGTTTCTTATGACCACCCCTTCTTCATCCTTCTTATTTCTGAAGACCCATTTAGTTCATATGGTTTGTTTTCCTCGTGGCAGAGGAACTAAAGTCCAGACTTTGTTTCGTTCAAACTGTAGAAGCTCTTCTTGCATAGCGTCTACCCAGTTTGGGTCGTCAAGGGCTTCAGAGATCCTTTTTGGCTCGATCACACTAATAAAGTTTGTAAAGAAACAAAAGTTAGCAGTGGCAGATCTTGTTTTTACCTTTTCAGAAGGTTCACCGATTATAAGACTTGGAGGATGGCTTTTTGTCCATTTTGTTGTTCTTGGGTGATGGTCATCGATTTCATCAAGATGATCTTCAGAGGTTTCTAACTGTGGTTCTTTTGCAGCTTCTGTCGTAGATTTTGCGTTCGTGCTTGATCCTACAGATTGTGGAATGATTGGAATAAGTGGCGGGGTTTGTTCCTCTGAGGAAGTAGAGACTAAGTCTTCTTGTTCCTCTGTTATTGGTTCCTCTGTGGTTTCTGGAGTTGGTTCTTTAGTATCTTCTGTGGTTGTTTTCCTTGCCGTATCATCTTCTGTTGGCTCCCCCTCGGCATTTGCATCTGTAAGATTAACAGAAGAAGATGAAGTATTATAGGGACCAGTTAGAGTTATACCTGTCTCAATCTGGCTCCCAGAAGATGGTTCTCCAGAGGCTCTGACGGCTCCAGCAGAGGGATCAATGTCGTCATGGAGCATCTCTTGAAATAGAAGATTTAAGTCTTCTTCTCTTGTTTTTGAGATGCCAGAGGATTCCCCTTTTAGACCGAGTTCTGAACTGATTTTGTTCAGAAATCTTCTGGAAAGTATCGTCAAAAGAAACATTTATGCTTTCTACGATCGTTCGAGACCGCAGAAGATAAACTCTGTAGGCCTTGGAAGTTGCAGAGTATCCTATGAACTTGCCTTCATCTGCCTTTACTTCAAACTATCCTCTTGCTTCTCTATCATTTAAGACGAAGCACTTGCATCCAAATACATGGAAGAACTTGATGTTTGGTCGTATTTTGTTGATCAAATGCTATGTTGTTTTGATGTGTCTCTTTACGATGGTTGATCGATTTTGGGTATAGCAAGCGGTTGATACTGCTTCTGCCCAAAATGTCATTGGTAATCCATATGCGGTTAGCATAGTTCTGGCGGCCTCCACAAGCGTGCGATTCTTTCGATCAACCACGCCATTCTGTTGTGGGGTGCGTGCAGCAGAGAAGTTCTGTGAAATTCCTTCTTCTGTAAGATAGGATTCAATGACAGAGTTTTTTAATTATGTGCCATTGTCGCTTCTCAGTTTCTGAATCCTGCACTCATACAGAACTTGGATTCTTTTCATTAAATTTATCAGTATGTTTGGAACATCTGATTTCTTTCTGACAAATTCAACCCATGTAAATCTTGAGAATTCATCGATCAAAACAAGCAGATATTTCTTGCCACCTGGGCTCTGTGTAGATATTGGACCGCAGAGGTCAACATGGAGCATGTACAGAGGTCTAGTGCAAGATACATCAAGTTTGTCTTTATGGGAAGCTCTTTTGAGTTTTCCCATTTCATAGGCAGCGCATAAATGATCTTTATTAAATTTAACGTTTGGTAGACCTTTGACTAGATCAAATTTTACAAGTTTATCAAGAGTGTGAAAGTTTAAATGGCAGAACCTGTTGTGCCATAACCAGGCTTCTTCGCTTTTGCATGCAACAAGGCAGATTTTGTCTTTCTTGTTCTTTGCATTGAAGTTCATGAGATATAGATATTCTCTTCTTTCGGCTCGCAGAAGTTCAATTCTTGTGTCCTCGCTCTGTAGAGAGCAGAAGGTTCTTTTAAACATTACGTCGAATCCTGTATCGCAGAGTTGACTAACACTGAGAAGATTGTGTTTAAGGCCATCAACATATGCAACTTTGCATATGGTTATATTTTCCTTCTTTATGACTCCGTAGCCTTTGATGTACCCCTTTTTATTGTCTCCAAAGGTCCCAGATCCACCATCGTTCTTTTCTTTGTATGTGGATAGAAGACCTCTGTCGCCAGTCATGTGCCTCGAGCATCCGGAGTCTAGATACCAGATCGGCACATACTGCTTCTGCAAGACAATCAGAGAGTTTTAGGTACCCATATCCACATGGGTCCAGTTTTGTTAGGGGTTTTCAAGTTTGCCTTAGCATTCTTGGTCTTTGTCTTAGCTCCTGTTGAAGAAACATTTTGTTTCTTGTTACCCTTGGATTTATCATTTTCTTTGGGTACAGTAAGATGATAGTGTGGACTTTTGAAGTGTTGGTTTAATTTAAACATAAGATCAAAGCAATGACAGTATTGAATGTGCGAAGAGATTTGCTTGAACTTTTCATTAAATACATTAAATGGGGTCACAGAGGCATTACAATTTATCCTAACATTAGACTTTCTATTACAAGAAGGTTTATGTAGGCTAGATCGTTGTTTGAAAAATCCTTTGTTGAGTGCGGCCTTCTGTGTTCCCCTTCTGTGGTGAACTTCTGTAGATATCACTGTCACAGAAGAAAAAGATTTGTTAATTTTCGTCCATTTACCCTTCTGTTGCCATGTTAGTTTTTCTTTAACAGGTTTTAAGGGTTTTTAAATATTTGAACTTGTTGGAATTTGAGTGGACATTAACTTCTGTTGTTTGAAATTTTCAAGCTCAAGAGAGGTTTTGGCTTGTATGCACACATCCAAAAAGTCTGGACAGATAGGAATTCTAGTGATTTTCTCCTTGGGAGGAATAGTTCTGTTAAGAACTTCAGAGGTTTGTTTAAAAACCTTTGTGTCACTAGGTCCGATCTCTGACTTAGAGTCAGTCTCTGATTCGTCAGAGGATGAATCGTCCTCATATAAAGAGGTCGAGTCACTTGGTTCTCTTTCGACAGAGGTTGGACTTTCAGAACATGTGTCATACTCACTTTCTTCCTTTTCTAAGGAACTATCTTCTAAGTTAACGTAAGTATATGTTAAGTTTTCTTCAGAGAGATCTTGATCGCTGGAAGATGTACAGAGATTTTTTTCAGAGATATCAAGTTTTTCTTCTGTAATTCTTGGCTTGAACTCAGGTGCCTCTGCTGATAATTTCTTTTCAGAATTCATCATGCAGACAAATGCAACTTGGGTTTTAGTCTCTGGATTACCAAACTTGAAGATTCCTATCTGATCTTGAGTTTTCAGATACCTCTTAGGTTTGGATTCTCTTTTGACAGAGATTGAAGGTGACAAATATGTGTTTTCAAACCACACATTTGTCATCTTCAGAGGTTTCCTCTTGTGAGGTTCCCCAGAGACTTTTTGCCTTTTACTTACAGAGAGAAGATTTGGAAATCCAGGTTTTCTTGTATCTCCAATGTGAAATAGAGAGGACAGAGACTTGTCTATTTTGGTTCCGGTATAAGGATCTATATCACAGAAGCCAATTCCCCGTCTCCCTATTTGTGTGTTTATTTTTTCATACACCTTCTGAGCATCTTGAAATTTTTTAATTTGAAGATCTCTTCTGAGTAAATCTTGACAGAGGACTTCTCTTTCCTTTTGAAAATAATTTTTAAGAGCTAGGATGTTCATTCTGTCGCACTCAACGTCCATTAGTTCTTTAGACTTTGTTTTCAAGGAAGAATTAAGTTCATAAATCTTTTCTTTTAAAGGATGTAACTTTTTGTTCCAGTTCATTTCAATTTCTTCTTTTTCTTTAAAGATTTTAGCTTTTTCTTGAGTGAGAAGTCTAGCTTCTCTCTCATAGAAGGTGAGATTTTTCTGAATATTTTCACATGTCTTTTTCATTTCAGTGTATTCAATGTTAAGTTTAATCAAATCATCTTCTGCCATTTTAGAGTTAGAGGTAGAAGTGGATACCTCACTGTCGGAGTCGGAGCTGACTTCTGCCATGCCACAGAATAGAACATTCTTTGTTTCGCCTTCGTCAGAGGATGTGTCTGACTCCCAGATTTCTTTGTTCACCATTAGTGACTTCTGAGCATAGTATTCAGCTGCATCCCTCTGAGGGCGATTTGACTTGCTCCTGCATTCGTTGGCAAAGTGACCTGGCTTTCCACAGTTGTAGCATCCTTGGTTCTGTGTGGAGTTTCCAGCTCTATCATCTGACCTCTGTCGGTCACCACTTCTTTCGGTTCGGCATTCATTTGCGTAGTGGCCTGGCTTACCACATTTGTAACACTCTTGAATTTGTGGAGTGTTGCCAGCTTTGTCTTCCGACCTCTGTCGGTCATTTCCTCTGCCATTTCTGTCACTTGACCTCTGTCGATCACCACTTCTGTCGTTTGACCCTTCTCTTTCTCGATTATCTCTTTCATATCTTTCATTACCAGATCTCTTATGGTATCCTCTGCTGAATTCCCTAGTCAAGAGAGCTAATGATTTAGCTATCGAGGACAGGGTCGTTTCTTCTTCTTCTGCTATTTCCTCTTCTTCTTCACTTTCTACCATCATGTTTTTCTTCTTCTTCTCCTTTCTTTCATCTACTGTTTTCTCTTTCTTTGGTTTCTCTCTAGCCTCTGTAGTCTTACCAACCAATGCAAGAGGTGCAATGATTTGGGCTTTTGCTTGTGCTACCTGAGGCTCTTGTGCTGCCAATGTTCCATAGAGGTCTGATAGGATCCAGGAATCAAAGTCTTGATTTGTTTGTAGAGACATAGATAACTGAAGCCATTCTTCATTCAGAGAATTCAGGAACATAACATTGTTTTCTTCAGAGGTTCTGTGGATGCCGAACTTCTTGCACTTTTTTATTAGAGAGTTGAACCTATCATACGTAGTCTGCAGAGATTCGGTTGGCAGAGCTTTAAAGGCATAGTATTCATTTATGTATTGAGCTCTGCGGTTCTTCTAGGTTTTGACTCCTCCTTCTAGTTGTTTTTCCAGTTCTTTCCATAGATCATATGCAGATTCACATGCATCCATGGACTGGAAAAGGTCATTTGGAATGGCCATAATCAGAATTCTCTTAGTTTTCTGAGCAACTTCGTATTTAGCCCAATCAGGATCAGACCAATTATCCTGGGTCTTTGGTTTCGTGTGTTCTGGGATTTCTGGTGTGTCGTCTGTGCTAGGAACACGTGGTACAGTTATCATGGGACCTAAAGGAGGGTTACGGATATAATAAACCAGTTCTTTGTCAGTACCCTCAAAGAAGTGAATCATTCGAATCTTCCATTGAGGGTATTCTTCTCTAAGAAGAGTGGGAGGTTTGGTTAAGGAACCAGCAGAGAGGAAGTTGTTTGTACTCGTCATTTTAGAGAAAGATAAAGTATCCAGAAAAGGGTTTGAATAGCAAACTTTTCAGAGTATGAAGTGGATGCTTCGTATGAAGTTTTTAAGTTTAAAAGCTTTAAGCTGAGCACTAAAATGGTGTTTTTAACCAGAATAACAGATTCTATAAGTTTACCAAAGTTCGAATGAATCAAAAATGGCAGAAAAACAGAAACTGTTTGATTAATATGAAGAATAGGTTAAAAATCCAAGTTTCTACCAAAGATCGTTGTAGAGAGTGGATCCCTTGATATTAAAAATCAAGGTTTGCTCTGATACCAATTGTTGGTTCCTATTTTCTTAACAATGATCTTAACTTTCAGTAGTTCAGATTTAGATATGGTGCGGAAGCGTATTTAAGAACTGAAAGATAATGTAAAGGTAGAAGAACACACAATATCAAATAAACAGTATGTAAAGAACAGATGAGTATCTCCAAGATTACTGTTTGATATTAATCAAGAACACCAAGAACATAACAAGAATTCTACTGGTGTGTGTGTTTTTGCATAGCTTAACTATCTGATTCTTGTTTTTAGAAGAACTCAACATGAGTCTTCTATTTATACTACTACAAAGGGGACATACTTTAGACAATAAGGACTGATCTACAGTAGACAAGATCGTATGAACAGTAGCAGGTACGATGTTCATTTAATGCGCATGTTCTAATTCTGACAGAGCCCTATCAGAGTTTGACACGTGTAGTTGATGTCAGGGCACACCTAGAACAAGTGGATGAACGGATCCCGGAACAGTAGAAAGATATTTGTAAATCTTCTAAGTCTTCAGTATAAACCGCAGAGGCTCTGTCAAGGGTGACAGAAGTTCTGCGGCTCGGTCCTCTGTGAGCAGTCTTCTGCTGATTCTTGCCTTCGGTATTCTTGGGTTCTTCTGCAGAGCCTCTGTGGGTTACTTCTGTACTTAGACTATTTTCACTACTTTCACAAACAGAAAGATTGGAGCTAACATTGATAACTCCCAACCTGTCGATTTCAAGTTGTCGATTTTCTGCACAGTGGTTTGTTATCACGGTGATTTTATTGCCTCTTCATTATGTGTTTACTTCATAGTGTTTTTCTGTCGATTTTGATGTATTCCAAGCTATCGATTTTCTGCACTGTGGTTTATTATCATAATGGTTTTATTTCTTAATTGTGTGTTTGATTCATATTAGTTTTATTTTGTGTTTTCCTTCAAGATTATGTGTTCATAGTGGTTTTATTGCTTCTTCACAGACTTTGTGTTCAAAACTTGGTATGTATTGTTTTTTTATCAATATTAGATTGCAGACATATTGTGATGTGTTGTGGGATGTTGTCAAATATGTTTTTCTTCTTCTCAAAATGGACAAATTTTTATATGTTGCCAAATGTGTTTTTGATGTGTTGTCAAACGTATTTTTTGATGGTAAAGTGGTTGTTATCCAATTTTGTTTTAGGTATGGAACAAACTGGTGAATCACACCAACTAAAGAGAATTAGGATAAGTTGGAAAGATCACAATATTGTAAAAACTTTCCTAGAGGATTGTAGTCTAGAGGTGAGTTTGAATGGAAAAGAGGGTAGCAGCCGGAAGGCACTTTCTTGGAAGAAAATTTTCGAGACTTTAAAAACCACACACAGTTTTGTTGTCGGTTGAAAGGAAATACGCAACCATTTTGATTAATTGAAAGGAAAGTATGGTGATTGATTGAAGTTAAAAAAACAAAACCTACAATGTTTATGATCCTTCCACGAAAACTTTTAACTTGATGCAAAAAGAATGGGAGTTCGAGATGGAGGTCATTTTCGAACTTTAAATTTTGTTTTATTTCAATTCTTGTTATTTTATTTGAATATTGATATATGTTTTTTTACACAGACCAATAGGTATGTTGAATCTTTAAGGACTACAAGACTTCCATATCCTGACTTGTGATCATGACTATTTGATGGTGGTATGTCTCCGGGTATTGGAGGCCATGGTCCGTCATCAAAGGACCCTTTGCCAACCACTGAGCCTTTATGGTCATTGATGAAGAGAACAACATATCAAGTGATTAATCCCCCGTGTCATCAACACCTTTGTTCATCTCGTGCTTCGATTGAGAAAGCAAAAAGTAAAAAGAGTACGAAAGCCACTCTAGAGCTTGATGAAAATCTTATGCACTTTTTAGATAGTATGTCGTCAAGATATGGGAACCCCAAGCTTGTTACGTATGACACATGCATCAACAAGTTAAATGGGCTTGGATGGGAAAAAGATGATCCTTTGTACCGTATTGCCTTTTTCTTATTACGGATGGGGAACGCCATACCTACATAGAAGAACCGATGTTCGCTGACTTTCTAAGGTCTAACTCATATTAGAGAAGCTTGGATGACAATACCAGAAGAAATTGCCAAAGATTGGGTGAAAACATTTGGGACGAAACAAGGATATTACTAAAGAGTTGGTGCCACGTTTTTATGATGTTTTTAGGACTTGTTTTATTTGGTATTTATTTGAACATATAATGTTTTAGTTTGGGGTTTTTAGGACATGTGGTTTGGGACTTATGGTCTATTTTGGTTCCACATTCTGGATGTATGACATTTTGGATTTATGATATGCATGTTTTGATCATTTGGTGATTCTTTTTTCTTTTTTGTATATAATGTTCTTGTTTGGACTTATGATATGCATTTTATTTGAATAGATGTTGACTTTTGAGGAAGAAATGATCTTGGTAGTTATTATATATCTATATAAGATGAAGAAGAAATGATTTGGAAACAATAGAAATAATGTCCGATAATACTTCGGCTAAGTGGGTATGCGTACACCCAAGAGCTATTTACCAGACCTAGTACGCAATGTCAAGAGTAGATGCGCCTCTCACGTGAAGCATATATACTATTGTTGGTCCTAGACCACTATGACTTTCAAGAAAGTGTTTGTAAGGGGGGGGGGGGGGGGGGGGGTTGAATACAAACACAATAAATTTTCTCTTTTTAATTTTAGTTTATTTCAAACGTAAAATAACAGATATATTGCAGAAACTAGGAGGCATGATCTTTATCCTAAGCTATCTGAGGGTGACAAATTTACACACTGAAAGAGAGAAGAAGAAGGTTCTCTTTCAGATCTAAGAGACTAAGATAGATCTCAGATATTGACGCCATATTTACTTTGAAACAATCACAATGATGTTTGTTTGGGCAAAATTTCACCAGTCTCGACCACGACCGAGGTAAGGAAAACGCCTACTTCCCTTTTCTTTGGTAAGATAAAATCATGAGCATCTTTACCCCCTGATTAGAGTTGAGATCGAAAAGTTATTTACCTCACGACACTCGACCACGACGTCGCCTATTTCACACGACCGTCACATAAAACCACGCGACCTCGACCGACTAACGTATACTATGACTGTTACGTTTTTTCAGTGTTTTAATGCAGGAGTCAACATCATTCATGATCAACGGCTATAACCGACGAGGTTAGTTATGAGCATTCAAGTCAGTAAAACCGTTACGACAGTTACATGAACCATTTAAAGCACCCAAAGACTATAAAAGTGGAGGCTCAACCATCATTTTAGAGGCATCACATCACACAACAGATAACGAACACAACACAATCATCTGAGCACCGAAGAACATTCATAGCAAAGAATTCACTCCCGAAGAATCGCTCTCGACGCACGACATCTACGGTCGACACAAAGTTTTTACACACGACGCACACTGTTTTTACATTCAAAACACTTGTTACTTTACATTTCAAAGTCTATCTTTCGCTTGTATTGTAATCTCTGTACGATCGACACCAGAAACATAAGGACATCGCCCCTGTTTGGCGACCATAGTGCAGCGGCGACTTCCGCAGTCGTCCACGGGTTTTTTCCTCGTTGAGGTTTTTCCCGCGTCACCAAAATTCTTTGTTCCATTTTCCTTTTTGTCTTTGTCGCACGCTTTGTCGAAAGATTTCTTTCTTTAGTTGTTAAGTTCCACAATCAACCTCAAGTTGTACTTTTGTGTGATTTTTGGCATTAATAATGTTCTTTCAAAATGGGTGGTTTGCAATCTAACACAATGAAGACCTTTTATAGCCTTCGTTTAAATGCATTCTTTCAACTTTAACACGTGTCTTCATCGGATTTGTTGATCCATGCATGCTTGTATTTTTCACTTCATCCTTTTATGTTTATGTAGACAAGTGTTAATCCTTCCCATCCATTCGTATGCAAAGGGAACAGTAAAGTATGACTAACATTAATAAAATAATGTTTAGAACATACTTTGGCTAACATACTTTTGCATATTTCCATTCTAGGATGAGATTCTAGAAGAGTTGGTGAAACAAACTTGTTAGACAAGTTTGTACTTTGAAATCTGGCTTGCCAGTTGTAGTATTTTTCAGACTACAAACTAGTTGTATCTTGTACTGATCTTCTATTTGGCTAGATGACAAGCCAATCCACTTGGTGATAGTCTGACCACTCTTCAACTAATCTTTAACTTGGTTGAAGGCTTTATGCTTTTGGATCAATTGAGATAGTACAAATGTAACACCCCAAAAATTGGGATAAATAAGAACTTCCATAAAATGGAAGAGTGATACAAATTGTTAATGAGAGCCTCCCAAAAATGGGGGAAATGTACAACACTGAAAAGTTTAATTACAACTAATGGAGTTTAACGACAACCAACTAATCTAATTCCACATGGACAAAAGATTATAAAAAGGGGTGTCGCCTCTACTTCAAGATATACTCCAATGGTCGGTGCATTACCCAAAATAAGTATTCCCCAAGCTCACACTAAAAGCCACTTAGACCTTCTTATAAATGGCGCCGCTAGAACCCGAGATACACATCGACACCAAACAAGTGTTAGGCCAAAAATCCTAGTGAGTTGAACAAAGGTAAAGCATCATATAAAGACATATTATAACACAACACATCAATGAATACTCACAAATGGAATCAATGGGGGAGACCCAAAACACCAAAATAAGTTCCACCTCAAGAGGCAATATATCTTAGCATCTACTCCCATGAGTAACACCACAAGGCCCGACACATTGGGGACTACCTCCAAGGCATTATCCCAAATGGCGGAGGTCTAGGCACATACCTCCAATGTGGTGCCCAAGACTATATTCTCCTAGTGCCTACTTGTCGGTTCATCCAAGTTTGTAATACATCAATATACGAAACTACTCCAAGTAGGATGTATGCAATTTCCCATATAAATGGTCCAACCATCATATAAATAAGTATTTCCACATGGTAATTACAAATTTACAAGACCATAAATACAAGCTTATTAAGTGTAACACCCGAAGATTTTCAAAGTAAGTAACACTCCGATATTTCACCCGTTATCGTAATTTAATTCATTTAAAGTCCGGTACTTAGTTGGGATTATACTTGGAGCCTTAATGTGGGAACTTATTCAAGCAAATCGTTAGAGCAAGCGGAAAATGAGTCGAGAAGGACCCGGGCGACATTATCGACGACTATGACCAAGTGTCATAGTCGCATGTCATAATCGCATGGGGATAAAGGGCTACGATACACAGGGTGCGGTTGTGACAAGGTCAAGGTCGCCTGTCACAATCGCACGGTTGGTACCGTGTGTGGGGGGAGTTCAGCGACATTGCCCGCGACAATGCCATAGGGAAAAGATGTCGGGCATAGTCGCCCGCGGCGCACAGGGGGTATAAAATGAGAACTTGACCAATTTTTACCTCACTTTTCCACACTCTCGTTTTTGCTTCCGATTTTTTGGGTTTTGGGGTGCAATTTTCTCCTCATAAACCTCTCCCCTCCTTAATTATACACCTAGGATTTGTTGGTTCTTGAAGTGGAGCATTAAAGGCTTCATAAGGGACATCAAGAACAAGGATTTAAGCTCTAATCAAGCTACCATCTCATCTCTCTCAACCTACTTCTAGGGTTTGCTACTTTTCTAGGTTTTTGGCTTAAATTCTAGATTGTGAGTTTCTAAACACTAGATACATGTCTTTAATTGTTCCTTGTCTTTATAACTAACATCTTCTTGAAAAAGCTCTTATGTGTATTATTAAGCTCATGCCTCCATATTTTTGGAGATTGGGTGCTTACTGGATGAGAAAAGGTTATTTAGGAGTATATAATACATGGATCTTACATTTTTGAAAAAGCTCTCATTAACAATTTGTATCACTCTTCCGTTTCATAGAAGTTTTTATTTATCCCAATTTTAGGGGTGTTACATCAAGCACATAATTTCCATACATGAGTTCCAAGGCATATACTCATATCAATGTGTACAAGAACATAAACTAGTTCTATATATATACCAAAATAGATAGCATAAATCATATTAAGAAAAAATCTTAACATTAAGCCAAGACTATCCCCATTAAGCCAAAAGCCAAATCATTAAGCGCAAAACCCTAAAATATGGCTTAATCTTCTCAAAATACCCAACATAAAAAATAGTGTAAGATCCATGTATTACTACTCCAAATAAACCTTTTCTGATCTATTAAGCACCACATATTCAAAAAGATGGAGGCATAAGCTTAATAATGAATATAAGAGCTTTTCAAGAAAAATGTTAGTTATAAAGACAAGGAACAATTAGAAACATGTATCTAGTGTTAACAAAGGATTTAAAAACTCACAATCTACGAAAACCTAGAAAATTTGATAAAACCCTAGAAAGTTGAGGCGAAGACTTGAGGTTTGTAGCTTCCAATCTTGGATGGATGCTCTTAAATGCTCCCTAAATGTGTCTTGAAGAGATTTTAATGCACCCAAAGAAACCGTTGAGCGTTTGATGAAGAGAGTGGCTAGAGAGAGAAAGAAATCGCCCTCAAGAGCTCCAAAATCGAACCCTAAACTGATTTTCGTGAAAAGTGAAGTGAAAATCGGCTTAGTGATGTTTTTATACGACCAGACCCTGTGGGCGACAGTGTCATGCGACTTCTCCACATGGCATTGTCATTAGGCACAATAGTCAAAGTCCACCCACCTACGGTACACTCCCAGCAATTGTGACCGACGAGAGTGTCCCATGGCACAATCGTGGTCACTCTCTCTCAGGATGTAACGAGACCTATTTTCACCCCCCAACAGTGTCGCGCGACTTTGACATCATGTCATTGTCGCCGGCATAGTCGCCGACTTGACTGGACCTCGACTAATGTCCGTTTCTTTGACATTTTCCCCAACCAACGCGCTACTTGGTTCCAAAAATCAAGATTAGTGACATTCCACCCTAAATAATATCCATTAGAACGAGAGGAAGAAATCTTGGAATGTTTCTCACTTACTTGGAATTATCGAGTGTTACATGAAAGATTTTCACAAGTACAAAAACTATTTGTCAATTCTGAAGTATAAGCTATACAACAGTTTCCAGTTGTAGACATTTGTGAAAAATAGTCCTGTCTGATATTAAATGCTTGGAACATTTCAAAGGTACAAATCCGATGTGGTTAACAATCCAATGGTTGTTTAGAGGTTTCCATCGGATTGTATCCTTTATTCAAAGGTATTCTATCCAAGGGATAAAAATCCGATGGTTCTTGAGATTATTTCTTTTTGAGGGCTCATCGGATTTACACCTTATTATTTGGTTGATCCTGTGTGAAGATTGTTAATCGGATTGGTCCTATTTCTGTCAAATGTTAAGAATTTATTTCTAAGTGTTAAAACTTCGTCTATATGCATTATGTACAAATACGATGGTTGAGACTATCAACTATTTTGATAAAGAAATTGGGTGAAAGATGGTAGACATGTTAGTGTTGAAGAGAAGATGACGATGTTTTTGACGATGACCAGGCATAACGAGCGTTATAGAGTGATTAAACGTATTTCAACGCTCTACAAGATCTGTTCACATTTGTTTCCTTGAAGTTTTACTAGGAATGATGGAATTCGCAAAAAAATCGTGGTGCCAATAACTTCTGATACAACTTCAACTATATCGAGTAATCAAAGACGTTTGAGAGAAATATTTCCAGTAAGATTTATTCTTGACATTTTAAAACTATCTCTCTCTCTCTCTCTCTAATTATATATATATATATATATATATATATATATATATATATATAAAATATTTTTCTGTCAATAAAGGGTCTAATAGGTGCCCTACTGTGACATCCCAAAATTTCAAGGAAATTTAAAATTTTAATTAAACGCTTTATATATAAAAACTCATTAAATAATCCCAACATATTAATTGCAAAATCATAAATGTTGTTCAAGTAATCAGAAACCAGCGGAAACAATGTTCAATAAATAAAACTAATATCAGCCAGCTCATCCCGCGCGCCAGTGTGTACCCGTCACGCCTTAGAGCCACTCGTACCTGAAACCACAGTTAATTGGGAAAGGGTAAGCACGAAGCTTAGTGAATTCAAGCACATGCGCAGATAGGAATTATATACACATCACTCCTATCCGCACATAAGCAACAACATCACAGATACATAAAACGAGTAAACATCTACAGGTAAATATGTATCCAACCGAATCGTAACATAACCAACACCTCAGTACCATCGAGGCCTCGGTCTCACCGAATTGTAATGTAACCAACACCTCAATACCATCGAGGCCTCGGTCCCACCGAGTTGTAATGTAACCAACACCTCAGTACCATCGAGGCCTCGGTCCCACCGAATTGTAATGTAACCAACACCTCAGTACCATCGAGGCCTCGGTCCCACCGAGTTGTAATGTAACACATTTATACCAAGCATTCAAACCAATCAAATATTACACACCACAACAACTAGTTCACACCACAAAGACAGTAGTACATGCAAACTATTATGACATGCATACAACCCCTAACTACACAGTGAGAGAACTCACCTCAAATGCGCGCCTAGTTTAATCAACACGAATCAAGCTTCACAATTACGGTCACTTTCCAGCACCTAAACGCATGTTAAAACGTGTCAATACGAGACCCGGACCCTATGACACGACACACGCTTAAACCGTCACTAAAACTAATTTCCGTTCACACAAAACAGGTCTGTTCGGGACCTGATTCGACCCCCTTAAATCCAGAAAAATCCCAATATTATTTCATGACCAGAAAGTCCTCTGAGTTGGGGTTCCAAGGACATATTATACGCCTCCTAACGATTTTTCTACAATTTATTATGAACTAAATACGAACGGTTACCAAAACTGCCAGTTTTCGGTCCAGCCTGCACAAACAGCCCACTTCAGCCTAGCTACGGGCTTAATCGGACTTTCGGCAAAGCACGAAAAACCTTCCCAACTCGAATAGGGAACTCTGGGAACCAATTTCACCCCAAAACGAGTTACGAGCAGAAAGTTACGGCTTTCGCAAAAACCGAGACAGATTCCAGAATTTTCACATGAAATGACGAACCGCAGAACTTGCGACCACTTTTTCTCCCAACTCGAGGCCGAACCAGTTTTCCGCTAAAACACAGAAAACGTGCCCGGTCCCGAGCTCGAAGTGTGGGCGCCAGTTTCGGCTCAAACGGAGTTACGACGGAAAAGTTATGGTTGCGCGAAAACTGGACAGCACACTAAAATTACATAAAATGACGATTTGTGAATGGTTCAAAGTTTAACGATTCGGGTCAAGCGATCGGTTTTAGATTCCTCGATTAAGGTTAAGGTTCCACGAGGTGGACGATTACCAGCACCACCCACTGCCACCTCCGACAGTGGTGGGCGGCGGCGGCGGCCACCAGTAATTTACGAAGCATAACGAGACGATTAATTGACACAACAAAACACTAGACCACACATCCTCCCCCCGCACCGAACTCTCCCTCACGACCACCGCTGGTGGTTTCCGGCGGCACCCGCCGGCGGCAGCCATTGCTGTGCCGGCGGTGGTAGGGTTGTGGCGGGTAGAAAGCAGCGAAAGAAAGGACAAGGAAACGGGTCTTACCTCTACGACGACGACACAGCAGCGGCGCCCACTCCGGAGACTCTCTCTTTCTCGATCCCCTCCCTCTCTCGCTGGACTCTCTCTCCGGCGAACCCGCGATGAAGACACCGGCACTGCAGCAGCTCCGGCGACAGCAGCCGCTGTGGATTTTCTTCTAGTCCCTCTCTACTTGCGATCGCTCTCTCTCTCTCTCTACGTTCTCTCACCCCGGCCGCACAACACCAAGAAAAAAGAGAAGAGAGGTCGTAGGGTTCGTTTATGGGAGAAAGGTGTCGTGGCCGTAGAAAGTAACAAGAAGAGGAAAAGGGCTCGGCTGCATGGGCCGAGTCCATGCTTGAGGTTTACCAAAAGGACAGAATGGCCCCTATACTTCTAAGAACATCTCAAACTACCCAAAAGTGCAACCAAATTCGCAATAAGGTCCATTTCGATACCAACCAAAACCAAACTATAAAAAGGTGGACATTTTAAATAATTTTAAATTTTAAATAATAAATAACGTACCGGGACACGGGCTTTACACCTACACGGTACCCTTATACATGCAATTGTGTCAGCTAGTCATCAAACTGCTTACATGGGAAGAGGATGCAGTCAATGCTATCAAAATGTTCTTGGAATTTGTGTTTTCAACATGATATTCACTTTTGTTTAGGTTGGATGAGAAGGTATAGTGCATGATTCAAGAATACTTAGGGAAGTTTCTTTTAACACAAGATCTGGTTTTCCCTTTCCACAACAAGGTATACAACATTCTCAAGTTGTATATTGCTTTTTTATTTATGTATTATACGTTTGATGTGGGTGGTTTTTTCAGATAAATACTATCTTTGTGATGCTTCGTACACCAGTGCTCGTGTTATGACTAAATAAGAGATATTTAATCATGAACATGCCCAACTCATGAATGTTATTGAACGTGCTTACGGTGTCTTGAAAGCGAGATTTCCGATCCTAAAGCAGATGACTCCTTTTCCATTCACAACACAAAGAAATGTGGTAATTGCTTTCTTTGCGATACATAATTTTATCAGAAAATATAATATTCAAGACCAAATGTTTATGGTGTGCAACGAGGTACAATGAACAAGAAGTCGAAGGAGGTGGAGAAGAAGAATTGGATATATCCCAATGGGGTGCTAATAGCAATCAATATTTGGCTTCTTGCGTGATGGAATTGCAAATAGTTTGGATAATAATGTTTAAATTTTAAGCATTTGTGTTCGAACTTTGCTACTTTGTGTTTGAACTTGAATTTTTAAGTATTTTATGAATTTGTTTTGATTTTTGGATTATATTACTGAATTTATGAATATATGGCTTAAAAATAAACAACAATTTATAAAACAACTTAGACCATCCGCATCCATGCAAGATCAAGTTCCTTTCTAAAGCGCCACATCAACTTTGCAATAACACCTCCCACATCAATGAATGACCAAACTCTTTTCTTAAGTGGTCCCTATTGCTACATCATCAACTACTTTATGTTTTATTTACTTATTTTAATAATTTAATATCACAAAAATACTAAATATAATTTGTTTATAATATAAATAATTGATTAATTATAGAGTAAACTGCAATTTTGGTCACTGTGGTATGTTGTTTTTCTCATCTTTGGTCCCAGAAAATTTGTATTGCAAGAAAAACCCTGTGGTATGTAAAAGTGCTCGGTTTTGGTCCCTCAGACTAACTCTGTTAGATCATCTCCCGTTAACCCTCCTCATGTGCCTTGCACATGAGGGTATTTTGGTCATTTTGCTATTTATCTTATTTTTTATTAAAAAAAGGTTAATGACAATATATTATATATTTTTTATATTAGATAATATATATAGATATGTAATTATATAGACCATCGTAAATCCAAACACTTCAAAAAAATTAGATCAACCATATTAACCCAAATCAAATCCACAGGGGAGAAGATCAACCATAAAAAATAAATATATAGATTCCAGTTTGAGATAGAAGGACAAAAGCATTTTGAACTTACATATTTATTCAAAAAAAACATTGTTAGACAAAAGTACTCGTCTAAATCAAAAACCCTAAATCTAAAAAAAACATATTGTAATTGATGAATTCCAGATCGAGATCGAAGGACAAAAGCAAAAACAAGATCGATAACAAATTTTCGTCCTGATGGTTCCAGAAACTTGAACAAAACAGATCGATCCCACCCTTCGAGCCGACAAAACAGATTGATCTCAACCCTATTACTGGACGAGGGGGACGTTGTAGACGGGAAGGACGCCGGAGACGATGGTGCGGTGGTGGTGGCGCTGCAGCGATCGAGAGGAAGGCAGCAGATGGCAGCGGCGCCTGTTGAGGTTACGGTGGTGGCGGCGTCTGTTGAGGTTACGGTGGTGGCGTCTGGTGGTCGAACGAGAGAGAAGAGAGAAGGGAGGAGACGGCAGCAGATGGCGGTGGTGGGTGGTTACAGTGGTGGCGGCTGCAGGAAGGAGAAAGTGAAATTACGATTTGTCACTTTTATTTTTCTTTTCAAATGGGATGAAGATGACGTTCAAATTAATATATACATATATAATTAATATATTATAATATTAAATATAATATAGTATATAGCAATTGCAATTTGGTCCCTGTGGTTTTTGTCTTTAGTGAAAAACATAGAAATAAAGTAAAAGGACCAAATTGCCCTCATGTGCAAGGCACATGGGGGCATTTAACAGCTGCAATTAACGGTGTTACTCCTCAGGGACCAAAACCGAGCACTTTTACATACCACAGGGTTTTTCTTGCAATAAAAATTTTCTGGGGACCAAAGGTGAGAAAAACAACTTACCACAGGGACCAAAATTGCACTTTACTCTTAATTATAATATAAATAATATAGATCATTTGTTTATATTAATGTATTTTTATTTTAGTAGTTTAAATAAAAAGCATTCCATAAAAATTCATTTATTTAAAATAAATTGTGTATAGAAATTTTAATAAAAATAATAAAAAAATAATGTTCAAATAAATTAATAAATGAATTAAATTTAATAAAAACATTAATAATTAATGGTTAAACAAACTAATAAATAAATTAAACTAAGCAAAAATATATTTACTTTATCCATTGCAAGACCTTTCTAAATTAGCAAGTTCTTTCTATATAGAAGTTAAATGCAAATTTGATTCTTGTGGTTTACAAAAATTAACGACTAAGAAAAGTCGAATGAATTTTTAACTAACAAGGTCGTTCTACTTTCAATTTTTATAACCAATGTTCTAAAAAACTCGCCGCACAGCCGCCATGGCGTGCCATGGCACCAAGGCTTGTGTCTCACGCCACGTTAAGCCCGTGGCACGTCATGACCTAATTCGCAGTTTTCGTAATGCGATATTTGATTTTTCTTTACGTTTTCAATGTCTTATTTGCATGTTTTTAATATATAACATAACTTAACTTGTTTATTAGTATTAAATCATTGAGTAACACTATAAAACATATGTTTTTATATATAATATTATACATGAATTAGAAATTTGACGTCATAAGTCACGCCTTGAAAACGTCATGGCTTCGCCGTGGCTCCTAAGGCTTGAGGTTTGGCCTCGCCGCCACGCTACGCCTCACGCCATTTAGAATCTTGTTTATAACACATAAGGTCCCTCTTATTAACACCGTTAAATAAATGAAGTTAAGAAAGGGCAATTTGGTCCATTCACTTTTCCCATCCCTTCAAATAAGGAGTTAGATTTATACTTGGTACACGTGGTTTACAAAAAATAACAAAAATGTCCCTAAAAACATGGATATAAGTATGGATACAACGCTTCATTTGATTAAAAAAAACTCATATTGAATATCAAATTTACACCAAAACGCAAAACTTAAAAAGATGTTGGATGGTGACCCAAAACTTAACTGATGATATATATAATATTTGGTTCAAACGTATTAGTTTAAGTATGGTGATTTACTCACGGGACATATCCAAAAACTCTTAGAACTATATCCTGAAATATCCTTCCATCACTTTCTTTTTATTAGTTTATTACAAACCTAGATGATAGTGATCTATAACCTTGAGCCTTTTATGGTTCCATCACTTCTAATTTACTTTTATTAGTTTTTTTTCTTACAAACCTACATGACATTTTCATCGCTTATAATTTACTTTTATTAGTTTTTTTTACTTACAAAACTACATGAGAGTTTCTTTAAGTTCTTTTACTTTCCAATATGAAACCAAAGTGAGTGTAACCATTCAACATCTTAAATTTTGGGTTTTGTTGTTGATTGAATATTTAGTATGAGTTTTTTTTAATTAAACGATGCATTGTGTCCATGCTTATATCCATTTTTTTTGGGATGTTACTTGTAATTTTTTGTAAACCACATGGACCAAGTATAAATCTAACTCCTTATTTAAAGGGATGGGAAAAGTGAATGGACCAAATTGCCAACTCTTAACTTCATTTTAGTTAACGGTGTTAATAAGAGGGACCATATGTATTATAAAACTGAAAGTAGAGGGACCTTGTTAGTTAAAAATTCCTTAGAGGGACCTTAGTCGTTAATTTTTGTAATCTGTTCCATTTTGTTAATTTTCGATGAATTTAGATAATCTGTTCCATTTTGTTGCACTCGTTATTGTTAACTCGTTCCCGTTAGGGTCATAGATATATTCCTTGCTACAAATTCATGGAATCTTAGCAAATTTTAAGATGAAAATTAGTTTTTAAGAGGCTGTAAATAGTTTCGTTTTAAATTTTAGACCTTTCAAATTTGAATCTCATACATGCATGTTACCTAGGGATTTATGATGACACGTCTAGGGATGCATATTTCAACTTTAGCCCTAACTTTCAATTTGTGGTTTATGACAGCCTGCTTAGATTTACGATGACACCTAAATTTCAAATACGTTTTTTTTCCATCTTTGCATTTTTATTTTAATACTAAAACTAATGCTTCCAGTGATGTAACATGTATTTTATTTATCACCAATTCATGGAAATCAAACAAAATTGTATCATATACAACAAAAATTTGCATTAAAATATACACTTGATACATAGAAAGCTCACTACTAAACAAACAGGCAAATCTGGCGGATTTTTCCAGCGGATTATCCGTTGGAAACTTTCCGGCAGATTTCCGGCGAAAATTAAAAAGTCAAATTACGTTGACCTCCGCCGATAATATATATTTAATTTTTTTTAAAAACATGTCTCTTTTCCGGCAAAGTTTCGGCGAAATCAAAATTAATACGTAATTAATTGATTTTTAAATAAACAACGGTTTAATTAACCAAGATTTTTGGTGGATTTCGGCGGACGTTATTAATTATTTTTCTTAATTAAAATCCGTCCGAAATCCGCCGGATATATTTTTCAAAAACGGCTTTATAAATTTAAAAGAAAATTAATTTATTTGAATCTGCCGGAAATCCGCCCGAAACGGGTTATATTTTTTAAAAACGATTTTATAAATTTAAAAAAAAATTGGATCCGTCAGAAACATATTATATTTTTTATAAAACGGTTCTATAAGTTTTAAAGAAAAATAAATTTTTTCGGATCCGCCGGAAACTAATTATATATTTTTTAAAACGGTTATATAAATTTAAAAGGAAATTAAATTTTTTTGGATCCGCCGGAAACATATTATATTTTTTATAAAACGGTTTTATAAATTTAAAAGAAAATTAATTTTTTTAGCATCCGATGGAAAATATGATTAACGGCAGATTTACGGTGGATTTCTTTTTTTTTCTATATAAGTTTAAATATATTTAATGATAAATCAAACCAAATTTACTTTATTGTAGAATATATCAGTGGATTTTAATTTTGAAATTAAAATGCGTAGTTTATACATTCGGTTCACATAATGGTTCACAAACACACATATATGTTTATGTTTGTGCCACACATGTATGAGTTCACATGTATATATCGGTTCACATGCATACATATATGTTTATGTTTATATGCACATCGAGTAACACATATACATATATGTTTATGTTCATATGTATAGCGAGTCACATACCTATAACGGTTCACATACATACATGTTTGTCTTTTACACTAGGTAGTAGATCATATACATGACATATTTCATATACATATATATATATATATGGGAATTTAATTAAAATACCCAAAGTTTGACTCTGACTTACCAAAATACCCAAAATCTCGTCGACTTTACCAAAATACCCAAATTTTCCGCGGTGGGCCCCGCGATCGCGGGCCCACGCCCACGTGTCACAACCCTTTGGCCAAAAGTCCCACGGAGGCCCCTCAAGAATGCCCGCGGTACACTTTTGGCCCTTGCCCGGGGAGGTACCCCGCGATCGCGGGATGTCGGTGACACGCGTCGACACAGGGTTGAAACCCTAATTTCTTTAATGTATCAAACCCCCAACCCTAATTTTATTCGGCCGCTATAAGAGAGAGGGTGGGGGACCTTATTTGGCCACCACTCTCATTAAAAAATTGCTCTCCCTCCCAAACTCTCTCAATTTGTCGTGTGAAATACGCGTTCGGTTTGTTTGAAGATGGCTCGTGTTACTCATTTGGTAAGTTTTTCTTATGTTTCTTGTACTTTTCTTGTATGTTGTTATTTTAAATTTTAAAATATATGATATGTATGTTGTTAGATTGTTTATAAGTTTGTTGTATGTTTGAATGTGATATTTGTATGTTATAATGTTGTCTCTATTATAGATGTTAGAGTGTTTTTTATAAAAATAATTGTTAAGAGTGTGTTTTTTTATAAAAAAGATGAGTGTTTTTTTATAAAAATAAATGTTGAGAGTGTTTTTTATAAAAAAAGATGTTAAAGAGTGTTTTTTATAAAAAAAAAGATGTTAAGAGTGTGTTTTTTATATAAAAAAGATGTTAGAGTGTTTTTTATAAAAATAATAGTTAAGAGTGTGTTTTTTTATAAAAAGATGAGTGTTTTTTTATAAAAATAAATGTTGAGAGTGTTTTTTATAAAAAAAGATGTTAAGAGTGTTTTTTATTAAAAAAAAGATATTAAGAGTGTTTTTTATAAAAAAAAATGTTAAGAGTGTGTTTTTTTATATAAAAAAGATGTTAGAGTGTTTTTTATAAAAATAATTGTTAAGAGTGTTTTTTTTTATAAAAAGATGAGTGTTTTTTATAAAAATAAATGTTGAGAGTGTTTTTTATAAAAAAAAAAGATGTTAAGAGTGTTTTTTATAAATAAAAAAAGATGTTAAGAGTGACAACTTAGGTCCCCTAACTTTGGTGAATGACAACTTAGGTCCCTAAACTTTTGTGAATGACAACTTAGGTCCCCTAACTTTTGTGAATGACAACTTAGGTCCCTAAACTTTTGTGAATGACCACTTAGGTCCCCTAACTTTTGTGAATGACAACTTAGGTCCCCTAACTTTGGTGAATGACAACTTAGGTCCCTAAACTTTGGTAAATGACAACTTAGGTCCCTAAACTATGGTGAATGACAACTTAGGTCCCCTAACTTCTTTTGATAAATAAATTTCTATAAATAAATGGTATGAATATTAAATTGGTTTCACATGTCACACTCAAATTCATTTTGGCCTCTTGCCAAAAGCATCTATATATAACACTATTATATATTGAAATAAAATAAACCGCAACATATATATTTGGATTTTGTCAAACGGGTGTAAATAGCCCTAAGGTATGTGGGGATTTAAGCAATCCTTGTGATTCCCCTGCTACCTGGAAGTCTAATATCAACACAATAAACTAAACAAGCAAAAACATCTATATATAACACTAACTATAACATCCGTGAATAACTATGTAGAGGGATTTCTTTCACATCGACTTGACGTTAAAGTGCCGCGTTGGCTACATGGTGGAGTTGAGAGACCACTTTGTGGAATTAGGTGATCGCGCAACTACCCTTGAGGACATCTTTAGAGGGACACCTTTCGGTCCATGGATGGATCTGACTTACCCTGATGGCGACCCCACGCTAGTCCACATGTTTCTACAGTTGGAGGTCGAGGTCTCCAATGGTGATCCGGAGGAGATGTATTTTAATGCCAAAAATCGCACCAAAGGGACAACTTAAGGTCGATGTGGACTTAATCAACTAAAGAAAGGATCTTTCGACGAGACGTGCGACGAGGGAAAAAATAAACGAGACAAGGGATTTGATGACGCAGGAAAAACCTCAAACGAGGAAAAAACCTGCAGACGATAAGGGATGTCGTCGCTGCACTATGGTCGCCAATCAGGGGCGACGTCCTTGGTACTGGCGTCGGTCGTACGATGATTACAATACAAATGAAGGAAATACTTCGAAATGTAAAGTACAAGTGTTTAAATGTGAAAACAGGTGTTTGTAGTGTGTGAATACAAAGTGTAAAACTGTTGGTCGAGGGCTATTATCGTGCGTCGAGACTGATACTTGAGCTTTTCCTTCGAGTGTTCTTGAGTTCGCTGTAAGATTCTGGCTTTCAGTACTTAATCTCCAGAGTTTGAATGTTCTTTGCTATGAGTTTGGATGATTTTCTCTGATGTGTGATGATGTTCGCTGAAGTGTATTGGATGTTAACCGATGTCCCTTGAAATAATGCTTTAGCTTGTCTTTTATAGTCTTCGCGTCATTAATTAGTTCCATTAATGATTTGATCAACGGCTACAACGGCTGGAAACGGTCGACGAGATGAATGTTCATAATACTCTTCGTCCGTTGCGGCTATCGATCGTTAATGGTTGCGTCGGTTATGTCCGTTGCTCTTTAATGACTTTGACTCCTGCATTAAACACTTAACAAACGTAACAGTCAAGGTTAACGTTAGCTTTAGTCGAAGGTACAATGATCTTACGCGATGGTTGTACGGGACGGGCGATGCTATGGTCGAGCGTCATGGGAGACGTACGACTTACCTTTTACGGGTGACGACGGATGTTTTATGGGTCCTTGTCGAGACCTTATCTTAATACAAGATTTGGATTATGACGTGCGTCTTACCTGTTCTGGTCGTGGTCGTACGACGTGATTTTTTGCCCAAACAGTTTGCCCCCAAAATTTGAAAATTGAATGTCAAATTTAAGTTTTAAATTTTGTCCATCAGACGCATAGGAAATAAGACAAGAGTTAGAAATTACCTCAATCGCTTTGGAGCTAGACTGGTTCGTTTCTAACTGAACGAGAAGTTGAAAAGGAAACGAGGTCGTGACGTCATACTGACACACGATGATGCTTACCACCTGTTAAGGACAGGTGGCGACGATCCCTGCGGTCATACGGAAGGACGGGGACGCGCAACGGTTATCCAGGGATTCGACCTGACATGATCGACTGCATAAATAAAGATTACGACGAATCCTTTCTTTTCTTACGCTGAGTTTATTTTGGAAAGAAATTTCGCCTTGCTCTTCTTGCCATTCTTCTTCCGAATCCCTTTGATTTAGCGTAGATTGTTTGGGATTTAGGGCGTTTATATAACGCACTGCTTCTTCCTTTCATCTTTCACTGCCTTCTTTTCCCTAGTAAGAAATGTCGACTGACCCAGAGAGTTCCATCGTTAGCCAGGAAGATTTAGAAGACTTTAGGCGTCTAGCGAAGATTCCTTTAGAAGTAGAGCTAACAAGTCCGGGGACTGTTCGCCCTAAGGATTGCCCCGAGGGGTATTTCGTGATATACGAATATCCTTTCGAGATTGGCTTCGAATGGCCGTTTTCGACTTTGACTAAGAATTTGATGCGATGCTTTGGTTTGTCGCCGGGGCAGTTGATGCCTCAACTCTGGCGGGTTCTTTTGGTTATTGAGCGTTTGTCTGCGGATTGGGACCCCCCTATGTCTTTGAATGATTTCTTGGCAGCGTATCAAGTTAAGGGAGATAAGCGTGGGCGTTATATCCCGTATTCCAGATATAAAGGCGATCGTGCCTTAGTTTTGAATACTGGAGTAAACGATCGGGGGTGGGGGTCTAGGTATGTGTTCGTACGTGTTGATTCGCTGGATGCCGCCAGCAAGTGGATCCGTCCCGACTGGAATATGGGAGGTATGCTCTTTTTCGATCAGAGTATGGTTTTTCTAACCTTTTATTTACTCTTCTCCTTTTGTTGTCTTCAGATATAAAGTTTGGTGTTTCGCACCCGAATGAAGGTTCTCGTGCCAAGATTGACAGATTCCTTAGTTACAGCGTCGAGGACCGATCTTTCGCCACGTGGCAACTGGTGACCGAGGACGAGGACGTGGTGGTGGACGTTGTGGAGGAGGAAGAAGGAGAAGGAGAAGAGGTAAGTGGACGACAGGAACCGACAGGTGGGTGTATTATGGTTTCCTGTCTTTTACCATTTATTTCTTATTCCTGTTAGACACTTCGCATTTTTCCTGATCAGTGCCAACTGAAAGGAAATCAGTTTCTAGGTCGAGAGGGAAGCAAATCATGCATGCCCTTCGAGGAGGAGATGTCTCGACAGCTGGGTCTAGCCAGAAGAGAACCAAGAGTACGGTCCTGAGGGAACCGTCGTCGAGGGTTGATGACTCGTCGAGAGTCGTTCTGCCTAAGAAGGCGAAGGCGTCATCTGGCCGCCCTGGCGTGATGGACGCGACACCAGCAAGTTCTGCGCCTCCGGCGACGGTGACGAAACCGGTGTCTCAAGGGTCGATCCCAATACCTGCCGACAGGGGCGAGGGATCGTCGGCCGAAGTTATGACGGTCAATTTTACATTGCCGTCTGACTTTATGGCGGATGGTGTCCTAGACGGGACGGCGTCGTTCCCTCATCTAGGGAAGTATTTGCTCCCGTCTTTCGGGGAGCGTTTTCACGGAGTTCCGGCCGGAGAGATGAGATCTCGAGTTGCCAGTATGGCGTTCATGGTGAGTGTCAATCTTTCATGACTTGTGCAATCTTTGTCGAATGTTCTTGAATGCACCTTTTATTTTTCACAGACGTTTCAGTCTTCCTTGGCGTTACATGCTGAGACGTCAAGAGTTGAAGATCTGATGGCGTCTGCTCTTGAGAGAGAAGCTGCAGCGTTGAAAAGGGAGAGAGCGGCTTTAGATAGGGAGAAGTTGGCCATGGCGCGTGCCGATGAGCTGGCTGTCCAACTTTTCGATGCTCAATATGAATTGCAGGAGATTCGTGCTGTAGGAGTGGCAGGTGGAGGCCCTCAGGTCGGGACTTCGAGCGGGGATACGACCAATGTTCCTCCTGTCGTCTATAAATTTTTTTCTTTCCTTGTTTGTTTTTTCCACTTGACCTATCGGGGGTTGAGTATGTATACAGTGGTTTATGAATATATATCTTTTGCTTATGCTTTATTCGAATCACGTTTGATTATAAAGTCGAACATAAGATACGTATGAAATCATGCGACTAAGGCATTCATTGTAATACGATGACAAGAACGTAAAACAAATATAAAAACACGCGATTAAAGCATCCATTCAGTTAAGAAACCTAGGGTAAAGTCGTTTAGACTCTGTGATCGTACGACCGGATCGTACAGCGAGTTTGTATCGTATGCCCCTGTGGAGAAATAATCAAGTTAGAGACCTGATCGTTTATGTCGTTCGACCTTGCGATATTAAAGTCATGTAGTAGATTTAATGATTACTGTCGAGCGACTCTGCGATAATATGTCGTGCAATTCTGCGATAAAATGATGTCGGGGTTGGTCGTTGGCTAGCCAACGACCCTCCGATGCTTAAGTCAGTACATGTTTTGCGAGAAAAAATCGTATGAGAAAGCTTTTGAGAACGTACCATTTCAGACTCCCTCTATTTGCCCCTTGTCATTTATTATCGTACTCTTTTTGGGAGGAAAAGATAGGTTTTAAATGACAGAATGACACGGAGAAATATTGTCCTGCGGTTGACTATGTTGTCGTGCGACGAGGCACCATAGTAGATTTATCCCTGTGGAAAAGATATTGTTAATTTAGGGATAGAAAAACGAACCTGTCGAGAGCTTGACCTTACGACTTCAGTTTATTTTCTCTTTTGATCTCCTCGATTCCCCATGGCGTAGGGAATTTCAATTAATAACTTTAGCATGCTCGGGAGTCGACGGTCGATGGCTATTAGTTGGAATAGCGACATCTTCGATGATATCTTTGAGATTTCCTTTCGGAAAATGATATGCTAGTTCCTTCTTCAATGCGATACAGTCGTCTGTCGCATGACCATGATCGGCATGGAAGTCGCACCACTTTGATTTGTCTTTCTTAGCATCGTCCAGGTCGGACTTCTTTGGCCATCGAATGGTAGCTTGGGAACTTTTCAGAGCTTTGACTAGGTCCTTTGTGGGTCCTTTGAATCCGTAAGAGGATATCTTGGGGTACTGAGTGAACTTAGTCGCGGTCTTGGCCTCTGCTTTCGTTTTGAAACGAACATTTGAAATTTGGCGCGCTGGCTCTATTCTGGAAACGGCCTTTGTCTTGAACTCTGGCTTTCTGACGCCTAGCGACTTCTTGTCGTCAGTGTGCTTGCGACGAAAGGCTACATCTTCTTCGACCCTCATATATGCTAAGGTCCGAGCTCGGACGTCTTCGAAATTCTCCGGGGGATATTTGGTCAGGTCGGTATATAAACCCGAATTATCGTCCAGACCACGCTTATAGGCTTCGATTGCGGTTTTTACGTCGCAATTGCGGATGCTGATCATTTCGGCATTGAATCTATTAAAATAACTTCGAATAGACTCATTAGCTTTCTGCACGATGTAATATAGGTCGCTAGTCTGCTTCTCCATCTTACGACTGCTGGCGAATTGCCGGGAGAATTGATTAACCAACTCAGCAAACGACCCGATGGATTTGGGTTTGAGATTGATTAACCATTGGAGAGCTGGACCAGTGAGAGTTGCTCCAAAACTCTTACACATGCATACTTCCTGGTACATAAATGGGATCGAGATCATCCACATGAGCTGCTTATATTGTGCGACGTGCTCAGTTGGATCGGTCACACCCGAATACTTGGGAGTGAAGGCAGGAATGTTATACTTCTTTGGGACCTCGACGGTGGCAATCTCGTCGATGAAAGGCGACGCCTGATACCCCGAGCGAGGCTCGACGTCGACAGGCACGGCTGCCCCAGGCAATTTGGCGAGCAAGGACAGGACGCGCTCATTTTGGTCTTCTAACATCTTCAAACGCTGAGCGACGGGATCGTTAAGATCGGGATTTGCCCCTGTCGAGGGATTGGCCCCTGGGCTAGTGCCATTACCATGCGACGAACCATTGGTGTCCCCGTTGAACGGGACGAAATATGGCTGCGACCCATAGTGGAATTGATGCGGTCCATTCTGAAACGGCTGCGATCCTTGCTGGAAAGGCTGCGATCCACCTTGAGGTCCATTCTGAAATGGCTGCTGAAATGGTTGCGACCCTTGTTGGAAAGGCTGCGACCCTTGTAATGGCTGAGACCCATTATTCATGGGTGGTGGCCTTATGTGCTGAGGAGGAACTGTCCCAAACTGAGGATTTGAGTTGAACGGCCCTGGCTGTTGATTCTGCATGAACGGGCCTGGATGATGATTCTGCGCGGATGAACCTGGATTCGGGACAAATGGCCTAGGGCCATTCTGGTCGAACGGTCTTGGAATCGGGTTCTGTACGAACGGCCTAGGACCATTTTGAGGCCCAATAGGATTTCTTAACCGCGCGATCTCCTCAGCTGCTCTGCGATTCTGTTCTGCCATTGTATTAAGCTGATTCCTGGCGACTTCGAGCTCCTGATACATCTGAGCAACAGCTTGCTGCGGATTTCCAGAGGCTGCCATTTTCCTGCAACAGAAAATAGAAGAAACTCCAAGAAACTATTAGTAGGGCGCACGTTCGTCGAGGATTTTCCCTAGATGCGGCCCCACGGTGGGCGCCAAACTGTTAATGCCAAAAATCGCACCAAAGGGACAACTTAAGGTCGATGTGGACTTAATCAACTAAAGAAAGGATCTTTCGACGAGACGTGCGAAGAGGGAAAAAATAAACGAGACAAGGGATTTGATGACGCAGGAAAAACCTCAAACGAGGAAAAAACATGCGGACGACAAGGGATGTCGTCGCTGCACTATGGTCGCCAATCAGGGGCGACGTCCTTTGTACTGGCGTCGGTCGTACGGTGATTACAATACAAATGAAGGAAATACTTCGAAATGTAAAGTACAAGTGTTTAAATGTGAAAACAGGTGTTTGTAGTGTGTGAATACAAAGTGTAAAACTGTTGGTCGAGGGCTGTTGTCGTGCGTCGAGACTGATACTTGAGCTTTTCCTTCGAGTGTTCTTGAGTTCGCTGTAAGATTCTGGCTTTCAGTACTTAATCTCTAGAGTTTGAATGTTCTTTGCTATGAGTTTGGATGATTTTCTCTGCCGTGTGATGATGTTCGCTGAAGTGTATTGGATGTTAACCGATGTCCCTTGAAATGATGCTTTAGCTTGACTTTTATAGTCTTCACGTCATTATATAGTTCCATTAATGATTTGATCAACGGCTACAACGGCTGGAAACGGTCGCCGAGATGAATGTTCATAATACTCTTCGTCCGTTACGGCTATCGTTCGTTAATGGTTGCGTCGGTTATGTCCGTTGCTCTTTAATGACTTTGACTCCTGCATTAAACACTTAACAAACGTAACAGTCAAGGTTAACGTTAGCTTTAGTCGAAGGTACAATGATCTTACGCGATGGTTGTACGGGACGGGCGATGCTATGGTCGACCGTCATGGGAGACGTACGACATACCTTTTACGGGTGACGACGGATGTTTTATGGGTCCTTGTCGATACCTTATCTTAATACAAGATTTGGATTATGACGTGCATCTTACCTGTTCTGGTCGTGGTCGTACGACGTGAGTTTTTGCCCAAACACGTAGTATAACATAAATAATAATACATACAAACTGTTTGGCTTTCCTTTTTACGTACTTGCTCTTCTTGTGTAATTCCAGATATGGATCTTAGAGATGTTTCCCGCAGCCGTTCAATATTTCAACAAGCGCACCGACAGATTACATAGGGGAACCCGTTGGGTCCGGGGTCTTTCCCTAAATAGGCAGACTTGGATTGAGTTCTTCAGTCAATCTAGACATGTAAGTTCGTTTAGTCCTGCTTATTAAATTTTTTGTGTTTTATCATATATTTAGCCGCCGCTTACGCCTTTCGAGGTCCTTGTTCCTACTGCCTACGAGAGGGACACGCCTTGGTACAGAAACAACGTGGCCTTTATTGACAGAGAGGCGGCAAGGGTTCGACGTCCCTCTCCTTCCACATCTGGGTCTAGTTCCTCATCTGACGAAGATGAGGAAGACGACGCGAGGCCCCCTTCCGATCGATATCAGCCGCCCCCTTCCGATCGATATCAGCCGCCCCCTTTCGATCCATATAAGGCGGCCCCTTCCTACTCCCATCAAGATCCGACACACGTCTACGGGCCAGTTTGGGGCAGTCATGAGGATCTGTGGGACTACGTCCACGGGCCCCAAGACACACGTTTAAACCATCTGGAGGCATTCGTCAGACAGTTTCGCGCTATTCATGTTAGTGTTTAACTTAATTTGTCGGCCACGATCTTTTAGTTTGTATATTAATATTACGTTCTAAATTTGTTTTAGCTGTCGAGTACGATGCCGATCCCCGCTCCGTTCGGACAGGGGGCACAGGCGACGTTTGGCACAACATCCTATTCGTCAATCCCGGAGAGTGTAAGTCACACTGAGTAACCATTATAGTTATATGTTAGTTCCTAAATTTGTGGGACTATTAACGATCAATGTCACGCAGGTCGGGATGTCGGGGGCAGGGGGATACACATCCCAATAGGCGACGTTTGGCACCACATCCTATTCGTCAATCCCGGAGAGTGTAACTCACACTGAGTAACCATTATAGTTATATGTTAGTTCCTAAATTTGTGGGACTAATAATGATCAATGTCACACAGGTCGGGATGTCGGGGGCAGTGGGATACACATCCCAAATGCCACCGTTTGTCACCACATCCTATCCGTCAATCCCGGAGACTGTAAGTCACACTGAGTAACCATTATAGTTATATGTTAGTTCCTAAATTTGTGGGACTAATAATAATCAATGTCACGCAGGTCGGGATGTCGGGGGCAGGGGGATACACATCCCAACAGGCGACGTTTGGCACCACATCCTATTCGTCAATCCCGGAGAGTGTAAGTCACACTAAGTAACCATTATAGTTATATGTTAGTTCCTAAATTTGTGGGACTAATAATGATCAATGTCACACAGGTCGGGATATCGGGGGCAGGGGGATACACATCCCAAATGCCACCGTTTGTCACCACATCCTATCCTTCAATCCCGGAGAGTGTAAGTCACACTGAGTAACCATTATAGTTATATGTTAGTTCCTAAATTTGTAGGACTAATAATGATCAATGTCATGCAGGTCGGCACCACATCATTCATGGACTTCCTTGGCCTATCGGACGCAGACTATTACAGGCCAGAAATGTCGAGGTCGTCGTACGTCACACCGCCAGCTTCCACGCAGACTGCAAGTTATTTTGGTAGTTTTGGTTTAATTGTGAACATGATGAAATTGTACTTAAAACATCTAATAACTTAATTTTCAGTCGATGGGGTTGGGACAGGACTTCCGTCAGCCGGAAATTTTCGAGGAGCACTTCTCGGAGCCGGAAGATGACCCGATGGATGTTGTAGATCCACAGGCGGAGGTGGCAGACCCGTCTAGGCCGGTTCAGGAGACTAAACGTTCACGCTATTGGGGTTCCCCATGGACACGGCAAAAAAAGACCACACCGCAGCCTGAAAATAAAGCAAAGGAATCAGGAAAGAAAGCGGGAAAGAAGGGGGGAAAGAAAGCGGGAAAGGGAAAGATGGATTCACCGGAGCGTCTTCCGGTCGAGGATATATTGAACATGTGCCAGACTGGTAACCTCCCAAGCCTGGTATTCATCCCTTTCCTCAACCTGGACATCACCCCCTCGTTTTTCAAAGTATTGCTGACTTAGAGGATGTGGTTAGTATTGAAGTTTAACTATAGTCATATAATCAAATATATTTATATTACATGTCTAACCATCTATTTTTTGTGTATAGCACATCGATTGTTGGGTCGGCATTCTCCAACGTTCCCGTCTACCAGACACGAGGTGGACCGTGATGCACACTACTTTCTTTGCGTTCATGGTGCTTGAACATCAAGGTCCCACCTCCGTGGCTAACTCATGCAATGGCATGTAAGGGGTGGATTGGCAGTTACTCGATACTGTATGTAAATCGTTTTACTCTTATTTTATTTAAGTTGTTTGGTTGCTAACTAAGTTGTCTAATATTGTAATATTTCAGGTATACATCCCTATATGCATTCATCCTAAACATTGGCTGCTCGGAGTGTTTGATCTTCCAACTATGGTGATGACCATATATGACAGCGACGCTGCCAATCTCTTCAAAGACTCTATGGATGAGCAGCTTGCCAGATTTAAAGATGTGCTAACGGAGTTCTTTAGCCGGATCGGGGATGTGCGCCATCGTGAATGGTCAGTGAACTTCCGTCACAGGTTAGCCAAGAATGCACCACAGCAGAAAGGGATGAATGCGGATTGCGGTGTCTGGGTATGCCGTAATGCCAACATCTTGATTAATAACGATGTGGTAGATTTACACCCTTCCCGCACCAAAGATGAGGCCAGGGAATTTCGCGTACATATGGTGGAGTCCATTATGCGCATTGTCAAACACAACAACATTATGTTGTTTATGTAACATTAAATAATTGTTATTTTTAGTGTTAACTTGTTTTATTAAAGTATTGTGATTGAAGTTATAATTTTGTTAAAGTATTTAACTTGGAGCCTAAAAAGTGTGACAAAAAACAGTAAAAACATGCAACAACACTTTACTCTCTCTTCCTATGTGGGACACATTCCCACACCCATTTGGTTTTTTTTCAATTTCATCCAATTACTCAACTTTGAGTATCGATATCTCATTCACACATACTCCATTTTGGACGCATTATATATCGTTTCGAAGCTCTCATATAGGAGAACATAAACCTACTAAGAGTTAGTTATATATAACACACACACACATATATATATATATATATATATATATATTTAAATGTGTCCAAAGTTTAGTAAAACCCATATTTTTACTAAAATTTTCCAACACCTAGTAAGTAGGTTTATGAAACTTGCGGTAATCCTAATACATAGATTATTGGATGAACAAACATTTATTTCTTGATTCACATGTGCATTAATCCTTAGACTACTTAAAGACTAATTTTCAGCCTAATGAAAGACCCTTATTCAAGAGCAGAATTCCTGTTACAGTCATATACAACAAATAGTGAGAAAGTTCAATAATATAACAGAATTTTGTAACTAGTACTGTATTGGTTCTTGTTGTCTGGAAGTGATTCATATGATGCAAAAATTGGTATTATGTAATGTAGAACAGTATCTATATTATAGAAACTTGCATTTGACAGTACCATATAAATCTGATCTAAATTCTCATTAATTAGTAGACGAATATTGCAGTTACTTTTTCAGTCGAATCTTACAGGCTCTTTTGCAGACGAATATTGCAGTTACTTTTTCAGTCGAATCTTACAGGCTCTTTTCAAACGAATCTTGCAGTGAACTATTCAGACGAAATCTTTGACCATATCCACATCCCTGATGAAGAACATACATTTTCACGGCTATAAGTAGATGGCATGATGAAGTAGTAATTCACAACTTGCTATCTATCTTTTATACATTCTTTTACACCGTTTACAAACATTCTCTCGCTTTTCTTAACACTATGGCTGGAGGTTCAAGATCAAGGGGGAACAGGTCGGCGAATGGGGCTGGAACTTCACGTTTGGCAGCCTACCAACCACTGAACGATGGAGCTCGCCGGAGTACCTGGAAGGTACCGGAAACAGACGAGGAGTGGAGAAACCATGGGCGAACTGCGGCCGATTATCCATTCACGGATGAGGAGGCAGAAGACTGGGAGATGGCATGGGAGAATTACCACTTCGATAATGACATGAACAGCCCACCAATGTATCATTGTATCAAGCCGACGGGTCTTCCACAAAGTCAACGAATTACTCCCTTAGTGCAAAAATCCATTGACAAGGCGAACGCCGATATCGAAAAGGTAAAAGGTATGTGGAACCATAACAGGGGGATTCAGCAGGGGAAAATGGAGTATATAGCGGAGAAAAAACGAGAATTGTCCATGGCTAGGGCTCACGTTCGGGAGGTGCAACGACAAATTAAGGAAGTAGAAGAGGAACTACAGGAAATCGAATACGACTACACGGGAATGGAGGACGTCATCAAAGAAAAGGTTGACTTCATCACCGGAATCCAGGAAGCATTCCAGTCATAGATTTCTTTGTTTACCTGCACTGTATCCGTTTCGGTTGGGAAGATGATTTGCAATAACTAATCTTTTAATTAATTTGCTTATTAAATAACTTAAAATGGGGAAAACATTTTCTTTAATTAACTTCTATATTAAATACATTAAAATGGAAAGGAAACAATACATTAAAAACCTCAACTACATAAAATGATAACCTAAAAACTACAGGGACCAAAAATGTAATTTTTTTGCCCAAACTTGAGGGGCCAAAAACGTAATTTCGGCTTACCGCAGGACCACACGGGGCAGGGGCCAAAATTGTACCCAGTCCAAAGTTGGGGGGTTCGCGGCTTCCGCGGCCAATCTTGAGGGGCCAAAAGTGTACCGCAGGCATTTTTGAGGGCCTCTGCGGGACTTTTGGTCAAAACGTCGTGACACGTGGGCGTGGGCCCGCGATCGCGGGGGCCACCGCGGAAAGTTTGGGTATTTTGGTAAAGTCGACGAGATTTTGGGTATTTTGGTAAGTCAGAGTCAAACTTTGGGTATTTTAATTAAATTCCCTATATATACGTTGTTTAACATGTAGCGGTTCACATACATATATGTTTGCATGTGTTCATATATATAGCGGGTCACATGTATACATATACACATAATACATATATACATTCACTTAATATATATCGTCACATACATACTTATTGATCTTTAATGGAGTCAATTGGGCTTTAATGGATCCAATTGTGCTTTGATGGATCCATTTAGGCTTTAATGGACCTAACAGGGGTTTATTGGATTCAAATGATCGTTTATGGATCCAACATGGGTTTATTGGATCCAAATGGCCGTTAATGGATCCTATTGAGGTTTCATTGATCCACTAGGTGTTTAATCAACTCAATTGAACTTTAATGGGTTATGTTCGGGGGTTTAATATATTATTTTAGGCTTTAATGAATCATATTATGCTTTAATGAACCGTATTGGGTTTTAATTGATCATTTTGCGCTTCAATGGACCGTTTTGGGCTTTAATGGACCGTTTCGAGCTTCAATATATTCTTTTGGGTTTTAATGGACCGTATTGGCTTTAATGGACCGTTTTGGGCTTGAATTGACCGTTTTTGGCGTACATGGACCGTATTGGGCTTTAATGAACCGTATTGGGCATTAATGGGTTATGTTCGACTTGAATTATCCTTTTTGGGATTTAATGAATCCTATTGGGCTTTAATGGACCTTTTGGGCTTTAATGCACAGTTTTGGGCTTGAATTGACCGTTTTGGTGTTTAACGTATCTTATTGGGTTTGAATGGACCGTATCGGGCATTAATGGACTTTTTGGGGTTTAATGGACCGTTTCGGGCTTTAATGGACCGTTTCGGGCTTTAATAGACCATTTCGGGCTTTAATGGTATAATAATATAATAATAATAATAAATAATATTAATAATTTCAAAAGGTGGTCGACAGAATTATTTGGCGGTCGACAAAGTGATTTGTCATTATATGATCGACATGCTTTTACCTGTTCATAAACAGTGCTGTGGGAATCTTCCTTGCTCAGCTTTTTCCTTTTCCTTAATATAATTAAGATACTCTTTAGCAAGAGGATGATCTTCAGGAAAAGAAGTGCCTATGAGGTTTTGCAATGGATCTTTAAGGTTTGCAATGTGTGAAGCTATTAGCTTCTTTTTCCCCATCTGGATATTGTAAGCTGAAATAGAAGATTTTCCTCCTCTTCCTCCTCTTCCTCTATAAGAGGAAAAGTTGTCTCTTCCTCTATAAGAGGAATAGCTACTATGTGAAGAGCTCATTCATGCAATCATAAGAGATATAATAATATTAATATGTTAATAATAATAAATAATAAAAAAATTATTTTCGGCGGATTTCCGGTGGATATCTTATTTCCGGCGGATATGTCCGTCGAAAGTTTAAATTTTTCATTTTTAAAAAAAGGCGGAAAATGAAAATTTTAAAGTAAATGAATTTTAGACGGATTTATCCGCCGAAAATCCGCCGAAAAAAGCGGGGTTTTCACTTACCACTTCCAACAAACAGAAGACAACCGTTTTTGTCAAAACCCTCCCCCTCTATGTGAATTTGTTAATTTTAACCTAGGTTTATGTATGTTGGGCATGTGTGTATATATATATATATATATATAGAGGGCAAATCAAATGCAAACCAAGTAGATGTTGTACCCCTTTACAAACCAATATCAACCACTCATTTATCCATGTCATTATCTAGTGATTAAAATTAATTATTTTATTGAAGGGTTAATTTAGTAAATTGATAATTCCAGATTTTGTGGTTAATTATAGATAATATTTACTAATCAAATCAACTCCTAAATTGTAGCATAACATCTAGGAAATTTACATTGATCGTGTATATCCTTTTCTTCTTCTTTTCTACGTATCCTTCTTCTTCTTCTTCCTTTTTTCTGCATATCATTCTTCTTCCTTTTTTTTGCGTATCCTTCTTCTTCCTTTTTTTCTGCGTATCCTTCTTCTTTTCTTCCTTTTGTTTATGTGTATTCTTTTACAAATTTTCTATTAACAATTAAAGAATGATTAAATATCATTGTTGAATTCGACTACATGTTTGGTGGCGAGATGAGCAACATAAATCAAACACAAAACGATGCAGAAATAGATGTGCAACAATAGAAAAAATAAATGCAGTGAAATTGCATAAATGAATGCTGAGTGCATACGTGACAATGAAATTGCATATATGCAGGTGACAGTGAAATTGCATATATGCAGGGGTGAGAGTGAAATTGAAATTGCATATGTGACAGTCAAAAAAATTGTAATTATCCTATTATTCCATCATTCTTCATCGTCCAGCATACTCCATTGTACAGTCCAGAAGTTTTGTAAATCCATCTTCTTCATCGTCCAGCATACTCCATTGTGCAGTCCATAATTTTTGGAAATCCATCTTCTTCATCGTCCATCATACTCAATTGTGCAGTCCAAAATTTTTGGTTTCCAACATTGGTATATATTCCATCATTCTTCATCGTCCAGCATACTCCATTGTGCAGTCCAGAAGTTTTGTAAATCCATCTTCTTCATCGTCCAGCATACTCCATTGTGCAGTCTAGAATTTTTGGTTTCCAACATTGGTATCTATTATACCATTGTGCAGTCCATAAATTTTCAAGGTTTCCAACCGAAAACGACGTTGATATCTATGAAAGTTAACATGGGTGGCGATATCTTTAATAAGAAACAAACCGAAAACGATGCAGTTATGTTGCTGCATATATGTATTTATGTTGCTGCTTAATAAGAAACAAACTGAAAACGATGCAGTTATGCTGCTGCTTAATAAGAAACAAACCGAAAATGATGCAGTTATGCTGCTGCATATATGCAGTTATGCTGCTGCTTAATAAGAAACAAACCGAAAACGCTGCATATATGCTGCTGCTTAATAAGAAACAAACCAAAAATGATGCAGTTATGCTGCTGCATATATGGATTAATATATTTTCAGTATCCTTATATATATATATATATTCTAATTTGGGAAAATGACAGTACCTTCTTAACACTGTCATATATGCATAATACACAACATGCAGTAGCTTATATGCTACTAACAAGAATCGAATTTGGAAAAATGGCAGTACCTTTTTACATGTGCTACTATCAAGAATTATAGATTCACAAATGCAACAATCAAATTTTTTTATATCCTAATCCAAAATAGGTCGAATCTAGGTCAAGTTCTGATTTTTTACTAAACCCTAAACTAACATTCACAAAAACCCTAACCTGAATGTCACCAGATTATGATATATTTTTCACATATTTGTCATATATGAAGAAATTGAGCATGCTTACATCAGTCTACATCAAATGCAATTTATATGCACACATTTGTGGAGGGAAAACAAAACCTCGAACTCAGCGATTTTCTAGAGATGAAATCGAATTACAGGGATGAAATCCATAATACAAAGGGGCGACATACCAGGGATGAAATCGATCGAACTCAGCGATTTTCAAGAGATGAAATCGAATTCTAGGGATGAAATCGATCGAACTCAGCGATTTTCCAGGGATGAAAATCGAACTCAGCTACTCCAGGGATGAAAGGGCGACATATCAGGGAACGAGATTGATTTGGAGATTGACTGCACATGTGATTTCCCTTATTTACCCTTCCCTCAACCTTTATTTTTCAATTAGTGTATCTATGTTTCTTAATTTTACATTTTCTACCCAAACTAATCTAGACCATTGGATTATAAAATCAAGGGGTATGATGGGTTTGTAAGGTGTGCAACAATTGAACGGTTTTCATTTTACGGAGCCTCTATATATATATATATATATATATATGTATATTTTTTTTATTTTTTTTATGTATGTTTGTATTTATGTCTATATATATCCATATGATATGAATTTATGTATGTATGTGAATTTTTATATGTATGTAGGTATGTGACTTTGTATGTGTGTATGTATGTATGTGTATTTGTATATGTATATATGTATATGTATTTATGTATTTATGTATGTCTATAAAATTGTATATATGTATGTCAATTTATATAGGTATGTGTTATGTTGGGTTGTAACTTGTAAGTTTTGATATGTATGTTAATTTATATAGGTATGTATTTGTAGCTATGACGACTAATACGGATAGAGGATGGATGTATAAACGAGTAAATAGGAGTGGTGAAATAAATCATGTTTTCAGATGTGAAGTAGAACGATTTTTGGATTTTGCTTTCACATATGAGCAATCTAATCTACCGAGGGGCACGGATGAGGGGGTAGTATTATTTACAAGATGTCCTTGTAAGAAATGTAAACTTACTAAGTATAAAATTAGAGATGAGGTTCATTTAGACTTATTAAGAACAGTATTCATGCTTTCTTATACTCACCGGCATGCACACGGAGAAATAGAACCCTTAGTTCAACAAGCACAACAAGTAATAGTAAACGAAGATTATACCGAGGTTGACGGTGTTCAACAAATGGTGATGTACCAAAATATTCCCAGTACATCAAGTACGTGGGAGGAGCAAGAACCGAATATTCATGCATGACGTTTCTATGAGATGTAGAAGCTTCGGACCAGCCGTTGTGGAGGGATCTAGAGATTTTCAAAGTTAGAGGCAGCGTCAAGGTTTTTGAACTGGAAGGCAGATTGCAATGTACCAGAGACAACCTACAGTCGTAACATTGCTATGGTGATAGAAATGCTACCTGGCGGTGAATAATTGGTTAGTAGCTTTTATGAGACAAAGAAGATGTTGAAGCAGCTTAATCTTTTGAAGGAGAAGATCCATGCTTGCAAAAACCATTGCATGCTATTCTATAAGGAATATGCCGATTATGACACTTGTCAAGTGTGTCGGGAGACTCGCTACAAGACAACTGGCCGAACCAATAAGATGCCTCAGTTGGTGTTGACGTATTTACATGTTACAGAAAGATTACAACGAATGTATTTGTGTAAGAAAACAACAAAAGATATGACTTGGCACCGTCAACATCAGACTCAATCGGGAAAGATGGTATATTCGAGTGATGGGGAGGCTTGGAAGGAATTAAAAGATTGGTGGTCTGTGCTGACGACAAAGCCTAAAGGGGTCTATGACTTGGCATCAAGTACACTCGAAGTACCGACAGATGAAAATGTGGAATGGGAATAGATAGAATTTCACCCACAGTGGGAAACGGAGACGTGGATGAACCCATTCGTCTTAACACTGTTGAAGAGGGCATCGAAATTGCCAATGACGGTCGCGAATTCTGTCATGTTTACGAAAGTGGTGACGAAGAGGACGAGTTCAAAGACTCGGGTAGTGACGAAGAGGACGAGTTCTAAGACTCGGGTAGTGACTCTGACGAAGAAGAACCTGATTTGTCTGATCACTCATCTGATGAATAAATACTATGTTAATCTTAGACTTAGTAAACTTTGTCTAATTGTTTCCATGTTTTGCTATCTATTTTGTCACATTTACGAAGTTATATATTAATTTGTGACCATGTTTACTTATCTAACATTGTGTTGTATACTTGAATTACTGTTGTATGTTTTCTAACGTTGCTTTATAGACAATGCCGCGTACCCCGGGATCCGGACGAGGTACTCCTAGTAGCCGAGCTACCGGCGGAGCGTCCAGTAGCGGGTCCGCACAACCAGAGGCGGAGCCTGGAAATGCCCGACGTGGCAGTGCTGCTCCGGAGCAGGTCCCGACGACGAGGAAGAGGCTTCCACCACGATCTGATACGTCAATGGAGTAAATTCATTTATATTAACTTATTTATCAAATTAATTATTCTTTGTATCGATATTAATTCAATTCATTATGTAGCTGGGATTGTTCGGACGCGAACCAAACCGCGACGAAGATCAATCGGCTCTACTGTAATGGGCCATGTCGCTCTTGGTCCCACGTCCCTCTTTCGACGAGGAACCAAATGTTTGAGCGTTTCCAGGTTTGTAGTGTATATTTTAGTAATTAAATCCTTGGTAGTTTTCTTGTAAACTTAAAAATAACTAAACATGTACGTACAACAATACTACACCTGGGATCCTTCGTTGGACTCTCGGATTCATCAAATCTAGGAGAGGAAGTGTGGGAAAGCCTACAACGACAATCTTTCCACTGCAAGAGCTAGAGCCATCAAAATGTGCAGAGAGAGTGGTCATCCTTATGACGAGAACGACCCGCATAGAGATATGAACTTGTTGAGGCCCTTCAATCCTATCTGGGTAAATCCGCCGCAGTGGAACGCAATGATCGATGGCTGGAACACCGATCATTGGAAGGAGGTTTTAGTGGTGTCGCGTTCGAACCGGCTGACAGAGGTGGATGGCGAAATATCCAAGCACACCAATGGATCGATCTCTTTCGGGGAGACAACTGCAAGATTGGTATGACCTTAAAATGTTATAATTAACCCATTGCGTTACTAGTTTGATGCTTAACATGTTATAATTAGCCTATGTTTGTATTACTTGATCTTTGCAGACGAGAGCAAGATGAGGCGTGCCACCGACGGGTTTGGAGCTCTTCAACCATATCCATAAGAAGCGGCGATCAGGAACGGATAGATCGTCTTTAAAATCCAGGGAGTATGTGACATCTCGGTGTAGCCGGGCTGCGGTAAGTATTTTCTGAACAAGACTTTAGAATATCTACATAGTTTATGTTTAACTATAAACTTTATAACTAGGTAACTAACTATCTTATGTATCTAGTTTGGGTTGCCATTTGTTGGGCAAACGTTAGAATTGTTATATATACGCCATGCACTTTATAGTTTAACTTTAACCTTTATAATTGGTTTACTATCTATCTTATTGTATATATCTATCTAGTTTGGGTTGCCATTTGTTTGGCAAACATTAGGATTGTTTAACAGGAAAATGGAAACGTCCCATTTACAGTCGTTATGCTGTCGAAATTGACTTGTATAATTTTGTAAAAACCACAGGATGGGTATCGGACATGCGTCATAGGGAGGTACGACGAGGACCCTGCCAATCATCCGCCACTTGATACACAGTTGTGGCATGACCTGACTGGGGGAACGAAGAAAGGTCGTTCATTTGGGTTTGGGTACCATCCAGATCCTAATGCGATCTTGGGTAGGTCATCGTCAGATGGTGCGTCGTCTTCCTCCCAGTAGGTGTGTACCAATTTTTTCCATTAAATGATGTTTAACAATTTGATTTATAATTCATATTAAATATTCTAACGTCTTCTTTATTTTCTAGCAAGTTGTTGAGAACTTAATGACCAAATTGCACGAGTTGAAGGAGCGAGAGGAGGCACGTTGGGCAGAGGAAGAGATACGTCGGGCAGAGGAAGAGATACGTCGGGAAGAGAGACGTGAAGAGAGACGTTGTGAGAGACGTTGTTTGGACGAAGAGAGATTTTGAAGACAATATGACGAAATGTGCGACTTGGTCAGAACTCTCAGTCAGAATGCGCCACGTCCGCCTTCGCCTCATTAGTGATGATGAAACTTTTTTAATTGTGGTGGGTGTTGTTGGAACAAATTTGGAACAATTTGGATTTTTTTGGAACAGCTGTTTGGTCGTTTTGCCCGGAACAATGTATTTGTCGTTTTTAATTTATGATATTTAGTTGTTTTTACAGTTTTAGTAGTTTTTAGCAGTTTTTTGAATGAAAAAAACAGGTTTTGGCAGTTTTTAGCTGTTTTTTGAAAATCTGGTCAGTTAGTTTCGGCGGATTTGCGGTGGATATGTCCGTCGAAAAGAATAAAACAATATATAAATAAATCTATTTTCGGTGGATTTGCGGCGGATATGTTCGCCGAAAAGAATAAAAAAATATATAAATTAATATAAAAAATAAATTAAAAATATATAAATAATGTTTTCGGTAGATATATCCGCCGGACAATTCGCCGAGAATATTTTTATTCGTTTAATTAAAAAAGAAAATAAAAAAATCGACGAATTAATCCACCGAAAATCCGTCGAAAATCAATTCGTTAATTATTTTCTTAATTAAATATTCTCTAATCACGATATTCATGTTCCGGCGGATTTTTGGTGACCTTTATCCGCCGAACACGAAATCCGCCGGAAATCCGTCGGAAAGTCACTGTTGCAGCGCGCGGAGCTCCGACAACCGTATCCGTCGAATAATCCGCCGAAAATAGCTTTTTCCGGTGGATTTATCCGCCGGAAATGGTCTTTGTTTTGTAGTGGCTAATTCCATGAGTTTGGTATATCAACATTCATATAGATTGCGAGGTTTATGGTGTTTGTACGAACATAATCTTTGATCCGGTAACAATTTACAACTCTGACAAATTAATGAAAACGAAATCTCTCGCGGGAAGTGATTTTTAAGCATAAACACAAAGAGTGCTTTGTCGAAATGAAACCAACGTGAAAAACATGATGATTTATCTACGATTTTAATATAAAGTACAAGTACTCAATGGTCTTCTCGAGTCAATTTGTATTCAATCTATATTACCGGTAAGCTTTCTATGATCCTTCAATTAGCTATACTCAAAAGATATGTGAACGTACTTTTAGAAAGAAAATAACTACAATAAAAAGAACTTACATAAAGTAAAATAAAATAAATTTGTATTATACATAAAAATTTAAAATTGTATGTTGTTGGTAGGGACTGTTAATTCATTGCTAATCCAATATTTTTGAACAAACCGATTTTATTCATTTATTTATTGAATTTCGGGATACACCATGACACAAGGCTTGTGTCTAACGTCATGCTAAGTCTGTTGCACGTCATGGCCTAATGCGCAATTTTCGTAATACGATATTTGGTTTTTCTTTATATTTTTAATGTCTTAATTGCAAGTTTTTACTATAAATAACATAATTTAACTTGGTTATTACTATGGACTCATTGAGTAACACTATAAAACATATATTTTATGTCATATTATATATGAGTTAGAAATTTAACACCATAAGTCACGCATTGAATATGTCATGGCTTCGCCGTGACTCCTAAGGCTTGAAGTTTGGCCTCACCGTCACGCCAGTCTGACGTCATTTAGAACCTTGATCTTACCCTTGATATTCCTTCGAGAAAGGTCAAATTGCATAAATTAGGTTTCCGTTAGTTTCATGTACAATTTAAATGATTTCATCTCTGATTAAATCCTTTTTGACAAATTGTTTCCATCAACTTATAAACAATACAAAACAAATGACTTTTACCAAGAAAATTCTCCCAAAGAAATTTCCGTCAGCGATTATCCTGGGATCACCCATGAAATATCAATGGTTCAGTAGACTCCAATATTTTTCGAGAAAATACGCATGGATCACCCCAGAGAAATCCCAGGGTAATCTGTCACTGATATACATTTCCCACCAAAAATTTACCACTAACTTTTGTGACGGTTTTGTACGAATCACCTTTTCTAGCGACAAGTTTTCGAGAAAAAATTCATAGGTAAAAGTTATTCGTTTAGTAGCGAAAACCATGTGTACAATTTGAGAAAGACATATGGTAAAGTTTATGTAAGAACTATAAATAATTTGAAAATTAGGTAACTGATTTTACTGTATGTATTTATTGATAAATATGTATTGTATAAGTTTAATCAAAAGTTATATTGTTTATATATACATAATACATTTGTATTTGTATTTTGTTAACGTGTATATTCAACAATGAATACACTAAAAAAATTCTCTAACTCTCAAAATATTTGTGGTTCTCAAATGATTAAGCCCCACACACACACACACACACACACACATATATATATATATATATATATATATATATATAAATGGTTAGGTTCATGGAAAAACTCCAAAAAATTTAAAAATAAGAAACATCCCGGTAACCTCTCATTTGAACGGAATGCACATGTGCATATAAGTAAGTTGTAACATACATACATGGATATGTACATGTGAATAAAGCACACGCGCATAAATAAATAATAAAAAACTGTTTCAATTACTTGTATGTACATATGCATCTCGTCCAGATGAACGGTTACCAGATTGTTCCTCAATTTTTTATGTTTTGTGATTTTTCCATGAACCTCCCTCTATATGTATACACGTATATATTGGGCCAGGTTCAGGGTAAAACCTCAAATAAACGGAAAACTAAGGAACACTCTGGTAGTCCTTTATCTAGACGGTATGCACTTGTGCATACAGGTAATTTGTAGCATGCACACGTGCATATGCACAAATGCATAACGTACAATTGCATAAATACCAAAAAAACAAGTTAATTTACCTATATGTATAAATGCATATCGTCCAAATGAAAGACTACCAGAGTGTTCCTTAATTTTCTATTTTTTGAGGTTTTCCCTCTCTTTCTCTCTCTCTCTCTCTCTCTCTCTCTATATATATATATATATATACATACAAAGAGAAAGAAAGAGAGGTTCAAATGAGAACAGTGGCCAAATAAAAGAATGGCTAAATCACACGTGTAAAATCACATGTGATTCATGCAACTTCGGCCATGACCTGAGGTTGCGTGCCAAGTTGCCTGCTAACCCTTGTGTTAATCGTATTCCGTAACTGCATGTGATTTAACTGTTTTATGTTTTTTTATATTTGACTAACTTTTCATTTTATTCTCCTTATATACATACATACATATACATATATATATATATATATATATATATAGGGGCAGGTTCAAACGAGAAGCTAAACCTTATGCGAGAATGCGAGAAGTGTGTAATCATATATGATTAAGCATAGGTTACATTGGCAATACATAAACGTTTAATCATATATGATTAAACACACTCACATGTCGTGTAATCATATATATGATTAAACACTTCTCGCATAACGTTTAACTTCTCGCATGATCCTTCCTCTCTCTCTCTCTCTCTCTATATATATATATATATATATATATATATATATATATATATATAGAGAGAGAGAGAGAGAGGGCCCATAATATGAAACCACTCAAAATTCTGAAACCACTAGAACCTCATCTTAGCCGTAGATTAAAGTAATCAATGGATGTTAATCACGCGGTGGCATAGCGTGTAAATATCTATGAACTTAAGGGCACGATCGGAAACTTAGAAAGTATGAAAGGGTATTTTGGTAAAACGATTGAGTGAATTAGTTTTGGAAAGAATCTCTCTTGCGACAAATTAGGTCTTGATTTGGATTCCGGTGATATGAACCACCGATATAGACGGAAATAACCGGTACCGCTGAAGATATTGAGAAGATACTTAAAAATCGGAGAAACCACGTGAAACCCACCGCAGGAAATAAATTCAAACTCAAGAAAAATGGCGGACAATGAAGCAATTGCGCCAAGAAGAGGTTAGATTTCGAAAATATTTCTGAAATTTATGAACTTTGTGTACGAAATAAACTATTTTATTCAAGTATAAATACGTGAAACTGTAACAGGTAGACGACCCAGTGAGAGAATACGTCTGAAAACTTCGTTTTCAAACTTCACGAACACAGCAGATACCCCAGTTTGTCTTGACGGCACATCATCGGAGGCGACGGAAGGAAAAGGTACTACTAGTATATAAATAACAACAGATAATGTGAAATATAATGTAATTTATATTCCGATATGTGTGAACAACTAATAGAGGAAAAGATACAAAAGCATTAATGGAGATGAAGTCGATTATCATTGATAGTGATAACGCACAAAGTCCGATGGAGTTGGTGAATGGGACAAAAGATTTTCAGATAATGGAAGGTAAGTTTTTTAATAGTGTAGTACATATGTATGAAAGTCTCTAATGTTTTATTTTGAAATTCGTGCAAAACTAGCAATTCTTTAAAAAATTTGTTTTTTGCTTAATGTATGAAATTTTTTATAACACATTCTTATAACAGTGGGAAGCAGCATTAGGAAAGGGGTTTTGGAGGATGAAGCTATGAATGTGGATCGAAAAGGTATGAAATTGAATAAAAAAATTTGGAGTTTGTTTGTTTCTTGAATTATAGAAACATGAGAACTCGTATCGAAAAATACATACGATGTTGTTTTCGACAGTTGGTAAATATGTTATTTAATATGAAAACAATGTTTTTCGTATGTGTAATGATATTTTTAGTAAACATTCGAATAACAGTGGAAAACATGACTGGGATGAAGGATTTCAATGATGAAAATATGAAGCCCCTTGGAAAAGGTATGAAATTCGAGTGAACCAATAAGGAGTTTTTTAAAAATGGAAACATTATCATAATTTAATGTCTAAACAAAATGTAGATTTGACACACATATTGCAAAAACTAGATAGGGGTTTTAGAACGATGGCGTTGGCAGATGAAATGAAGTGTGTAACAAACAAAGGTATGAAACGTTTTGTTATAGCATTATTAAATGCACAGAATATAACATTTTTATACCCTAAATTAACATTTTGTTTGGTTTCACATATGAAAAAACAGTGGAGAGGAGGAAAACAAGAAGCACGTCAAAAAAGGATAGTGAAAGAAGAAAAAGACCAAGGGCAGAGAGTATGGAGATTGTGTGTTACGGTGAAGGTGAGTAAACATCAATGTTGGGCCTTGATTATTGCATATACATTATGTTTGATTCCAAAAAAATGTATTTGACTATAATTCTTCGCAACAGAACCTGGTGATGACGACGACTTTGTTTCAAAGCCAAAGCATGATATAGATGCACGTATGGGAAGATGCAATGCAACGAAGAAGGCGAAAAAAGTTAAAGATACAAAGACAGCCAAAAGAGAAAATGTGGGAGGAATAAGGACACGGACTTCGCCGATGATACTGCAATCCACGCTATACGATTTGAACGATGAACAAAAAAAGGGCTTAAGAGAAATTGGTTTTGAATCACTTTTAGGTATGACAGTCGGCGGTATACCATCGAAACTAGGTTATTTTGTTGTGGATAACTTAGACACAGTGGGTATGCTTATAAGAGTTGGAAATTCAGTTATAAAGATAACAGAAGAGGCAGTTCATAAGATTTTAGGAATTCGAAGAGGAGGCATAGATCTTAGTACTATAAACGTGACACCAAAGGGGATGCATCATTATGAAAAGTGGAAGAAAGCCTACCATAAGGATAAAATGAGGCCGACAGATGTTAGTAATGCGATTATCAAAAAAAGGAGCATCGGTGATGAGTTCAAATGGAATTTAATAGTGTTGTTCGTAAATTCAATGGGAGAATGTAGCCCAACCGGGGGATGCAACGCAATGTTCATGTCCAAGATTGAGGATGTAAGCATGATCAGTAAGATAAATTGGTGCAAATTCATTTGCGACTGTGTGGAACGAAGCAAACGAAACTGGAGGCAAGACACTTACGACAGCTTTTATTGTGGGCCCCTTACATTCCTTACGGTATGGTAGTTAATAAAATTTCCTTACAATAACTTTGATATAACAATGCGATTCACGAGCTTGTTTTTCGCAGCTTTTGTACGTACATAGCACAAGGGGTGACACTGGTCAGCTGTATAGTATGTCGTTACCAACAATAGAATGGACCATGGAGGAGCTCAGAAAAAGACAGAACGAAGGGATTCGGAATGGGGGACTTCATACGCCATCAATTACATGGCATGCAGAAGACGAATCCGCGCCAATTACGTGTACGCAAACTATTCAAGACGAATGTCCATCGACATTGGCGGTTGGCGCAGACTTAGACAACACAGAACGACATGATAAACCATGCCAAACATATCCCAAAAAACCACTGTATGAAGAAGAACACTGTGCAGCGCAGCAAGGGGTTGGTGTTGAATACGCAGGAACAAGTGGAGTCAACCAAGACGATGACGAGGACAGACTATGTTATGATGAGCAGGAGCTTAGCCAGGTAAATGCAAAATCATATCTAAATAAGTATTTACCATTACAAATTATGGTTTCATAGTTATTTAATATGTAAATAATACAACACAACGTACTAACGTGTCATAAAACAGGATTACATGGAGAGGATAGACGAGAAGTTCTTAGAGTTGTACGCCATAAAGTGGGACCTTGAGGAACTAATTGGAGAGGCATCCGGTTTGTTCCCATACGAGGATCAATTCACGCATTACAAAGAAAGTTTGGGAAGCATTTTCGCAGACGAGGAAACGAAAGACGCGAAAGATGAGAATGGTGATTGTGACCATGGTAAAACAGATGAAGTTGACAACAATTTGAAAGAAAAACATACCGTGGGAGTGGTAACACCGGTTATGCTTGAGTTCAATGATGCTGCCTCTCCAGAAAAGGAAATCCCATTATCACCCATATGGTGTAGCCAAACGACGTACGGAATAATTGATGACGATGTTAGGCTAAACTCAAACCAGAAGGTTGAATCTAAAAGGGATCAAGCAGATACATCAACCGTGGATCGTAGGAGGGACGAATCTCCACCAACCTTTGATATTGGTGTCACCCAGTTAACGCCTTTGGAAGTGGGTGTAATTCAGAATAAGGGGAAGAAGGCATGTGAAAAAAATAAGGAAGAAAGTATAATAGGAAAAAGAGAGACAAAGTTGGGGGATAAAATGAAGTCGCCATACGTAAAAAAGACAGGTAGTCTTGGGCAAAGGAATAACCTTGGAGGAGAAAAGAGTACATGAATGGGCAATCTCCAACAATGGAATTCCAAGGTAACATTGACACACCCTGCATTTAATATTTTACGTACACTAGATAAATTTTTTTGATTTTATGTGTTACATTTAAAGTATTATTTCGAATCGTTTTGACAGTGAGATATTATTCTTATCCGAGACGGGACAAACAATAAATAGGGTTGCGATAGAGACTCTTGCATCAAGAGACATGGTATTTGGCAGTGTGTTAGATGGGTGGGCTAATGTGCTGAACAGTGAGGAGCGTTTACGGAGTTTATCTTCACGAAAAAGATTGTTCGTAAAAACAGGAACAACGGTAACTGTCAATTCTTCATAAAATAGAATGATAAAAACATAGTAGGCTATTGTAACATTTTATTCATAACAGGATGACGGTGTTTTACTACATGATATGCACGACTTTAATGCAAGATTCAATTGGTTTTCGCGTAACTTTGCAAAGGCATGCGATTTCAATACTAGCCATATTCATATGAAAAACATCGATATGGTAAGCTATGAAGGACTTAAGTTCATATACAACACTTGTAATATCGATATGGTACACTATTGCCTGTTTGGAATAACATAATAAATATTTAATTATTTCACAGGTTTTCATACCAATGAAAAGAAGGCAATATTTCTACTGTGTGGTCTTCGACTTAAAGTACCACTCAGTAGAAATTCTGGATAACACAGCAGGTGAAGGAGATGTTGACGACTTGTACCACTATGATGTTCATATCCTGGTAAGAGCTTAATCTATTAATATTTAGTTTAACATCTTTGTTATCGTTTGTTTGAAAACTTACTTTGTGGGAAACAGCATACGATGTTCCTTCGTCACCTCAGAAACCTATCCCACCCTGCGGAAGCGCAAATGAAGGTAGCGGACAAGATACGGGTATGCATGCCATGGAGAACAAGCAAGAACGAGAAGGACAGTGGGATATTCTTAATGAGACATATGGAAACTTATATGGGCGGTGGAGTTAGTACATGGTACATCGGATTGTGCAAGGAAGGACCGAGCCAAGATAAACAACTTGAACTGCTCAGAAAGAAGTACACGGCAAAGATGTTGTTAAGCGATTGCATCAAGAAGAGAGATATTGTGGAGTATGAGGCAATGACTTTCAGCATGCTTGATGCATATGAGAGAGGGAAGAAACTAGAAGACGCAGCGGCGACAAGAAAGCAAAGAATTCGCGGGTTTTAGATGCAATGTTGATTTTCTGGGGCGAAGCTTTTGTCTAAAAAGCTTAATGAACAGTTTATTTAGTTTCATGTTCGTTTGGTTTTTAAAATTTGGCATTTTAAGGACACTTAAAACTTACTCTTTAAGCTGTTGGATATGAATTTCATATAAAGTTTGTTTTTTTCATTCAATGTTTCTACGAGGTTTGCTTTGTTAATCACATATTTAAATTGTGTGATGTTTCAGGTTAACTTGATTGTTGATATGCATTTCATTTGAGTATTTAAAAAAATAATGGTATGATTCAAAACCCTGGTGACGCCATTTTAATTATAAAGTAGGTGTTTATTTTAATAATGTAAAATTTATAGGTTAAAACCCCTTGTTTATAGAATAACTTTTTTTACATTAAAACCCCAAATGATGTGTGTTGTCCTTTTTGGGTAAACTTTATGAACACTAAAAATACATAAAAATTAGTAAGGTTTCATGTGTTTATTTTAACATATGAAACGAATGAAATCATTTAACACATTTGGTCTTATTTACAAACAGTCTGTTGAAAATATTGATTTCAACTTAATCGAATGCACTAGATTTAACCAACAAATTAGTAAAAAATTATGAAAATAAGGAAATATAAATAAAAAGGGTTCATATAAACGTATTGGACATGAACAACGATAACATTCACTGTCAAAATTATCTATGAAATAAACAAAATAGACTAAAAGATATATTTCAATATTTCATATCAGTTTTTTGTTAGAAAAACCCCAAAAAAAAGCACAAAAACACCAACCAAACAATATCGACCTGCATTCGGTGATGATCCCAGCTTAGACATATCATTTTTAACTATTTAACATACCAACAAAAAAAAGGTTCGACACCTTCAGATAACACATACAAACCCTAAACATCTATGCCATCAAACGCTTTACAGTAGCACCACGCCTTCACCTTCTTGATTGCACTAGTATGTTTGTCCAATGCAACAGTCTTATCTCAAAGCTTGACTGATATGTCATCGTAGTCTTGCTTGCGCAACTTGGAAACAATCTCTTCATGCTTCAGTTTCTCTTTCTTTCTCTGCAGCTTTTCCTCCAGACGATGAACTTTTGCTTCCAATTCTCGATTCTCAGCCAACAAACCGAGGTTATGGTTGACTAAAGACCTCAAAAGGTACTGTGGAATGGGGGGTTGATTTGGGTTTTGGGGTTCATCATCTGAAGATGCCATTGTAGAAAGAGGACTGAATTTTGATTGTGAAATGGAAAGTGTGTGAAAATAAAACAATGGACGATTTCGTATATGAAAGGACGTGGAAGGCTTAGGGTTTCTCGGGTATTGGGTTGAAATGATGAGGCCCACCTGGCATCATAAACAATGAGTATGTATTTTAAATATAATTTAAATATAGAATAAAAGGAAAAAGGAAACGACGGCTTACTCATAATTTGATAAAACAAAAATTGTAACACCAACCTATGTAACTTAATGCAAATAATAAAACAAATAATGGGATGTTTCATGTACACAATATTTTTTTTTAAATAAAGGCATACCAGTTATATATAAAAAAGAGAATTTCGAATACTTAAACATCTAGTAAAATACTTATATAACGACACCCAAAAAAAAATAACCTGCAAAAATCCAATAACATTTAAGTTTCGCAAAAAAAAAATCGCAACTACAATACAAACAACTGAAAACGTCAAGGTTCATAACTATAAAAGAACAAAACATATTCATTCAATCTTCCTTTGCGCGGTTTGGACAATTGCGAGAATCATGATTACCCAATTGTTTACACCGTCTACATACTCTTTTGGGACGCTTCGCTGAGGATGAGGCTTTTTCGTATGCTCCAATAAGTCGCTTCCCAGTTCCACATCCTTTGTTTCGTATACCAGATGGCGGTTGGATTTCTACTTCCTCGGGTACTTCAACACCATAACAATCACACAATGCATCAGCTTTGTCGAGTGCTGGACAAGGAACATAATTCTCGACATCATAATCAACCTTCATCTTGTCTAATGTTTCAGAAAAAGAAGACAGTTTCTCCTTATCGTTCCTCAGACGACTAACAAGGCCGTCAACCTTCGCATAAACTTCATTAATTACACGCTCCTTATCCACATCCACCTCCCCATATCGCGCCTTGGCCGCTTGAATCTCAACTGGGACCAAAGATCTAGTCCAACGACGTTCTATTATGTTATCAGGAATTGTAACATACCCGTGGTTCATCAAAACTTTGAACATGTGACGACATATCAATCCGTTTTGAACAAAATAATTACATTCACAGCTAATAAATTCCGCGTCATGATCGTGAACAACCTACATTTCACAAAATCAGGTCAGTTTTAAAATCTTAGAATAAATTAAATTCCAAATAATTAAATTATAATGACAACTACACTTACAATATAAGTCGTCTTAGCAACAAATTTCTTGTTTTGATGAGTTACACGAAAACGATTGTTCGCAAGATCTTGAACGAGACAAAAATATAACCCCTTACTAATTTCTTTTTGAACGTCGAAAAAAACAGTTCGCGTGTATACCTCGGATGCATGCTTCTCAATCAACATTGGTGTAACGCATCGCGGTAATGTATTACGAATAAAAAACTCCAACAACCGATGTTTGTTTCGTTGCTTTTCTATCGACGCATCAAACGCACGAATAAATTTAACAAGATCATTCCGAAATGACGCAAACAACCGAAAAAAGGCATGAGAACTCTCGGAACGGGACGTTGTTCGCATCAGCCCAGACATACGATCATCCTTGTAATATGCAGGGATCCAGCAATGTCGGATGTCAAACATATGTTTCAACCACTGATTACGTTGCAACGAATAATCCTCGACCATGTCATTCCATCCACGCTCAAAAGCATCCGGAGTAGTATTGTAGTCCCAAACCAACTTGTTAAAACGCCTTTTGAACTCATCATTAACATCGGCAGACAACGTAACCTAATATTTAAAATTTTAAATACGGTTAACGAAAAAAATAATAAATGCACCAATAATATCTACTCGAGAGAAATACCTTGTTTTGTACTTTCTTCGTAATGTGCCACATACAGAGACGATGCTTTGTTTTGTGAAAACCTCAGGTATGGCTTGTTTCATAGCGGCGCATTGATCAGTTATCACAAATATAGGCTGCTTCCCATGTGCTTCAATGAAAGACTTCAGCACCCATTTGAAATTAACGATGCTCTCATGACTAATCAAAGCAGCAGCAATGACAACAGACCGCCTGTGGTTGTCAATTGATATGAACGGCACAAAATTCATAGCATGCCTACATAGACAAAACATACAATTATAATATTTAAAAATTGATAATCAAATTAAACAAATTTCACCTGTTCGTACGGTATGTTGCATCAAACGACACTGTGTCACCAAACTCCTTGAAATTTATCTTCGCAATCTCATCAACCCATAAAATAGCTTGAAGTTCCCGATCCTGAACTAGAAAATCAAAGAAAAAATTAGGGACCTTATCCCTACGTTTCGCAAGCAAGTTTATTAGCATCTGTGCATCTTTGTTGCCGACAAATGAACCCATGTACCTTATAGCATTCTCGTAATCAGTCGGGGTAGCACTGACGTACTCGTATCCACCTTTCATAGCAGCTTCAATGGTATGAGCCCTTGCGCCACCAATACTTGCCGTCGGCGCGTTATAAACGTTCCTATAGTCGGTGTATTGCAATTTCCTCCTCGATTTACAAAGCAACTTATCGTGAAAATTATATAATGCATGATTGTGCCTTTCTTCAAATTTGTACACAACAAAAACCTTGCCCTCTTTCTTCAACCGAAACTTAACACACGCCTTACACCCCAATCTTTTGAAATTTGACTTACGAACTCTACGATCACAGCTACTACTTTCATGTTCTATCTTTTTTTTTCAGGCCATCCTTCGCGACTACATAACAGATACCTAGAAAGAATGTCCCCTTCCCTATTTTTCTTTTTATTAGACCTCCTAACATCAAACCCTGCAAGTTGGGCATATTTCATATAAGCAGCCTCAGCCTTTTCAATAGATGAAAACTCATGCCCAACAAATAACTTAAATTCATCATCTACGCGGGGGATCCAATACTTCGTACCACCAGGAGTCACGAACGTGTCAACAACATCTATTACGAAACATGTTCACAAAACAATTATATAAAATTTAGTTTAGAAAATAATTCAAAAAACATTTGATAAAATTCAAAAAACATATAATAATTGTTGATTATGAAACAGTTCATGCTTTAGTACTTATATGGTTTCATATGATAAATTTCATGCTTCATAATTTATGGTGTTTCATGCTTCATAATTTATGGTGTTTCATATGATAAATTTCATGCTTCATAATTTATGGTGTTTCATATGATAAATTTCATGCTTCATAATTTATGGTGTTTCATATGATAAATTTCATGCTTCATAATTTATGGTGTTTCATAACTTATGATGTTTCATATCTATGGACTCGGCAAGAACACATTACGGCGGAATTCACAAATTCGTAAAAAAATCTTTATAACAACAATCAAATATAATCATTACAAAAATTTCGATTAAAGCCTACAATAATTTACAAACTGACCATTCTCTTCGTTGCCATGGCCATTATCATCTTCATTCACGATTTCGTCGTCGTCTAACGATAATGAACCTTCTTCTGCAAAATTAATACTTGTATCGTCTGTTTCATCATCTACGATGAACTCATCAACAACGTTGGATGCTCGGTTTTCGTTTTCCATGGCCAAAATAAAAGAATCATCATCCATGTTCGAAAACCAGAAATTTTTTGAAACAAACAACTAGACGTATGAATAACAATTGCCTATTAAATTACAATCAAAATCGAAAAAACTGATTTAGTCTGCATGAAATTCGGGAAACCGAATCTATCCCTAAATAACTAACTACAAAAATAAATCGAAAATATTATTATTTAATAGTTAATAATATTAAATGTCCTTAATACCCTTAATCATGTTTAGGACGCTAATCTAGATCCTACGGTCAAGATGAGGTTTCATTGGTTTCAGGATTTTGAGTGGTTTCATTTGAAGCTCCCTCTATATATATATATATATATATATATATATAAGGAACATGAAATTAAAACGAAAAAGATCAAAATGCCATTAGGTTAACGTCATTTTTCTATTGTTATTAGCTAGATGGACCATATTCGAAACACACAATGATCACCGATGTACTAAATAAAGTTCTAAGTAAAAGAGTTAGGGGGGCGGATCTAAAGGTTGTTGGTAGGGGTCACAAGCCCCCAACAAAACCACCAAAATTTTCCAAAAATCTAATATTTTCTCTATTTAGTAAAATTACCTATATATTTTTTTCTTTTTTTTAGTAAAATTTCTTATTGGGCCACCAACAAGGAAGAAGGCAAGGACCCCAACATACTGTCTTACCCTATTTTCTTAGTATAATTTTATACTTTTTTTTCTTCTAGCCATCTAGAATTAGTCAGATTTTTTTTGAATATGTAATGTGTTCGTTCGCTTTAAGTTTTAAACTATATAAAAAAAATATAAATAATAATATAATGTGTCAGTTTAACAAAAATAGTAACTGAAAACAGAACCAAATAAATTATCGTTATTCAGATAACCGAACTGTTTAAGGCGAAAAACGAAAACCCGACACCGTTGTGGTTTAGATGAATTATTCGGTTTCGAAATTTTTTCGATACCCCTAATTGTGCCTCCAACCATAAAAGTTTCTAGACCCGCCACTAAAAGTTACTGAGTGGCGATTATTAGAACTAAAAGTATAATTTACTCCAAATATTATACACTAAAAGGTTTAGAACATCCATACCGGTTCCGATAAATGCTTAACGAAAATTTAGTATTTTAGGTCTATATGCATTTACGTAATATACACCCGATGTCGTTAATATCACTAAAGTCCTCAATGACACCACGACTTTGAAGCATGCCACAAAATTGACCAAAAAAACCACATGAGTTCTTTATTATATTTTTTGTCCAACTCCTTACAAAGTAAACAGGAAAACTTGCCTCAATTAGTGGGGTTTGGCCAACCGAAACACTCAATTCTTGACTTGGGTTTTCGAACATATTTTATTAATAGTCAAAAAAATTATATATAATGAAAGGATATTTATTTATAAATCTAATAAATTTTACAAACTTAAAAAAAGTTTAATATATTGTTTCATATATAAAACAACACGTGTGAAAATGCATTGTGTACGTAATATTGTTTTATACGTGAAACGTAGAGGTCTAGGAGGATTGTTTTATGTGTTGAAAAAATAGTCCTTAATGTTTCACATATGAAACAATCTATATCTATATCTATATATATTATAAAGCAGAATCATGTGTTGATGACGTGGCGCTCTCAGGTTTGAGAATACCATATTTCTTTTTTTTTCAGAGTTTTTTAAATTTAATTAAAAGATTATTAGTACGGTTTAACTCTTCGTCTCCTCCTTTTCAAAAAACTCTTCGTCTCCTCTACCTATTACCCTACTCCATTTAGGAGTTCATTTTTGTTTCCCTACCGACATACATCAAGAATGCGAACCGAGACCCTGATGAATCTTGACACCGATTTCATCCCTTTGAAATATTTCAGCGATTTACAGACTCGATCGAAGCACAAGCAGTTTAGGGATTCTCTTTCTGGTACATATTGGTTACTGCTAATTTAAGAGTCTTCTGATGGGCATACTACATTTGTCGATACCAATGAAATAATAGATGCAAACTGGTATTGCTTTGGAGATCTTAAGTATGAAAAAAGCTTTATTTTTGATAGATTTGAAATTTTGATATAAAGTAGTTGCTTGGAGAGTGTCGATGTCCACATGTATGTGTGTCTCATGTCTTTGATTTGTATGGAAATGCATATTGCTACACTGGCACATTGATAGAATTGGGAGGACACATATTTTTATGTGGGTTTCGAAGGTTTAAAAATTTATGTTGCTGATTCACCATTTCTTTATAATTTCGTTACTTTTTCAAGATTGTCTTCAATCTCATGTTGATTCATCAGATCTATTGTTAGATTAATGTTGTACAAGATATCCCTAATTTTCTCTTTTAGGGTTCTTGATTTCTATCAGGGCTTTAAATTCCCCCTTTCAGTTTGTGTAAATCATTGATTCATTCATTGGATATGTGTGTTTGTAAGTCTGTTCTTGAAAAACTATTCTCTATAGAAATCAATTTTTTTTACAGATGAGTTGTTTTTCTTGCCTCAAATTAAACCCTAAAGTTGTTAAAAATTGCGATGGTGATTTGGCAGCTGATGAGTTTTCAGGTTCAGTGATTGTTTTCCCATTATAATTATTGTTTTAATTGCTTAAATTTGATTGCTTTTTTGGGTTTTTTAATGGGTTTGTAGTTGCAGCTGATGAGAAAGGAAGAACATATAAGGATGTTAGTGGTAAGATTATGAAATTCTGTAGATATTTTTATGGCAATTTTTGTGAAATAATGTGTTTTGAATTAAGGGGTTTTGTTGGAATTTATGTTGTTTGATGTGTAGATGAGAAAGGTGCTGACTCAGTCAAAGGAAAGGGTTCGGGATTGTGGTCAGAGGGCTAACGTGGCACAAAGCTTTACGTTTCGTGAACTTGCTGCATCGACACAAAACTTCAGGCTGTTAATTTGATAGGAGAAGGTGGATTCAGAAGTGTTTATAAGGGTCGATTAGAATCCGGAAAGGTATTAATAGTTGGTTTTTTACTTATAATTCCGAAGGATCTAAAACTATTTAGATGCGTTATAGACTATTACTTTGGGTAAAATGCGTCAAAATGTAACAAAGTTTAGATTTGTATATACTAATGTTTAAAAACATGTTAAAAGCATTTGTTTTCTAATAATCAATTAAATAAAATGTATTTTTATAATTTTTTAAAGATTTTTTTATAGATAATGTAATTCAATTTCATTCAAAATCCTACAAACCAAACACAAAAGGATTCCAAATCCTTTTCAATCAAAATCCCTCCAAATCCCTACATGAAATCTAATTCATTCCATTCCTGCAAACCAAACGGATTGTTAGGGTCCGTTTGGTTTGCAGGAATGAAATGGATTTGGGAGAATTTGGTTCTACTCCATCTGTTTATATATATATATATATATATATGTGTGTGTGTGTGTGTGTGTGTGTGTGTGTGTGTGTGTGTGTCATTTGGGTGACATAATCTAAAGGCAAATACGTTTTGGTTATTCAACTAAAACTAATTGAAATCGTTTAGATCTTAAATTTTTATTTTTCCTTGTCCACCAGGTGTTTGATGAAGTGCTTCAACCAGAAAATGACATGCTTATAAAGAAAGTGATGTAGTTTTAGTTCAACGTAACGTCGGTATGTTCAAAACTCATGATTTTTAATGCATTAGATATGGGTTGATGGCTAATTATGTTTCTTGAATTTCAAAACATTCTAAACCTTCGAAACCCACTTAAAAATATCCATTGCCCGTTTACCCGACAACAACCAAATTATTACGAGTATATCTCAAAAAAATTTGTAGCAACAAAAGATTATTAATATAAGCAAATTAACCACTAAAGGACATATATTTCATTGTTTTATATTATATCCCATTAACGGTTAACAGAGGAATTACATTATATCTTAACTCAGTCCAATTATTTTTTTTTTAAAATTCACATATGAAACAATATTGTATAAACACTGTATTTTTCCACGTGTTATATAAGAATTGGTTTATAAGTTTATACGAATTATCGAATTTGTAAAAAAATGAAACTTTATACATAATATCCATGTGAATTCAACTTGTCAGTAATCATATATGTAGCATGCATCTTACATTATGGTAACAAATCTAAAATGGATGGGTTATATGAGTTAGACCCATAAACTTGTAGTCTGGATTTAAAGGTGCTCGGTTATTTATCAATTTGATAATATACATTCTAATATAAACTAGTCGTGTATCTGTATGATATAGTGTAATAATGTTTTTTAATTATAAACCGAGAGTTGAGCATTAATGCAACTTTTAAAAGTGAAAAATTTAAAATTTATTTTTGGATTACAATTATTATTTGTGTTGAACCTACTTGTTAATTTGAAGATCTAGTAAAAGAACTTGAATAAATAATATTGATATATGTGGCAAAACGAAGATTATGAAAGTCTATTTTTTGGTCTAATTTGTTTAATTCAAAATATTATAGTAATTTTAAATTTCTAGATAAAAGTGTATTTATTCCGGTTTTAGTGATTGAGTATATTTTGGGGTATTAGAAGTGTATTTGTGCAATGTTGTGTGATACATCTTAGTTATGAAGTCGAGAACTCAGGTCCTAATCGTTATTTATGTTTTGTTCTATTTTTTGTCCATGTTCATTTTATTTTATGGTTATGCGTGTTTTTGAGAAAACAAGGGAGTATTTAATTGGTTATCAGTTTTAATTTGCCGCATTAGAGCTTAACATTTATCTTGTATTTAAACATGTTTATCAGTTGGTTATCGGTTAATTTTATAGAGTTCAAACGTTCACTACTAAACGAAAGACTTTTGATCACGAATTTTTCCCTTGGAAATTTGTCGCTAAAGAGAGATTCGTCACAAAACCGTCACTAAAGTTAGTGGGTAATGCAAATCAGACATATTACCATGAGATTGTTTGGGTGATCCATGAGTATTTTCACCAAAAATATCGGATTATACCGAACCATTGGTGATTTCTGGGTGATCCCTGGGTAATCGACGACGGAATTTTCCGTGGTGAATTTTGTGGGTAAAAGTCATTTGTTGTGTAGTGGTGGAACTTTAATAAGTTCTACGTATGCAACAATACCAAAAAAACAACAATTTCCGACGGCCAAATCCGTCGGAAATCCGCCGAAAATAGGGGATTTCGGCGGATTTTTCGGCGGATACGGGCGTCGGATAAAAAGGCGCCGAGATTGACCATTTTCGGCGGACGTTTCGGCGGAATCCAGTTTTTGGCGGATATGGCCGCCGAAAATCCGTCGGAAAAAAATCGGTCTCCTTAATTAAAATCTGATTAACAAGATAATTAAAACTACATTTTCGGCGGATTTCAGGCGGAATAATCCGCCGAAAATAATTTTAATTATTTAAAAATTATTTTTTATTAATTTAGAATTTATATTTATTTATTTATTTTATTATTTTCGGCGGAAGGCGGATTTCGGGCGGAATATTCCGCCGAAAATAAATTAAATTATTTAAAATTTATTTTTTTATTGATTTAGAATTTATATTTATTTTTTATTGTTTTCGGCGGATTTCAGGCGGAATATTCCGCCGAAAATAATTTAAATTATTTTTTTAGAATCAGCTAAAAACTGCAAAACCCTGTTTTTTTATTCAAAAAACTGCTAAAAACTGTAAAATCTGCTAAAATGTTTTATATCATAAATGAAAACGACAAATACATTGTTCGGGCCAAAACGACCAAATGGTTGTTCCAAATTCGTTCAAATAACACAAAACACAATTATAAAAGTTTCATAATTACTACGGAGGCGGAGGCAGATGCGGCGTATTTTGACTGAAACTTTTGACCAACACGCACATCTCTTCATATTGTGCTCGAAATCTCGTTTCCTCTTCCCGACGCCTCTCATCCTCTTCCCGACGTGCCTCTTCTCGTGGCTTCAACTCTTGCACCTCGATCATTAAGTTCTCAACGATGTGCTACAAAATAAAAAAGACGTTAGATTATTTAATATGAATTAAAAATCAAATTGATAAACATCATTTAATGAAAAAAATTTGGTACACACCTGTTGGGAGGAAGACGACGCACCACCTGACGATGATGACCCACCCAAGATCGCATTGGGATCTGCATGGTACCTAAACCCAAACGAACGACCTTTCTTCGTTCCCCCGGTCACTTCATGCCACAACTGGGTATCAAGTGGCGGATGATTGGCAGGGTCCTCGCCGTATCTCTCTGTCACTCCTGCCCGATACCCAACCTTCGGTTTTTACAAAAATATACAAGTCAATTTCGACAGCATAACGGCTGTAAATGGGACGTTTCCATTTTTCTGTTAAACACTCCTAACGTTTGCCCAACAAATGGCAACCCAAACTAGATAGATATTAACGACAAGATATATATCAAAACAATTATAAAGCTTAAAGTTAAACAATAAAGTGCATGTCGTATATATAACAATCCTAACGTTTGCCCAACAAATGGCAACCCAAACTAGATAGATATTAACGGTAAGATATATAGCAAAACAATTATAAAGCTTAAAGTTAAATAATAAAGTGTATGTCGTATATATAACAATCCTAACGTTTGCCCAACAAATGGCAACCCAAAATAGATATATAAGATAGCTAGCTACCTAGTTTTGGTCAAAAAAAATACTTACCGCAAAACGGCTACACCGCGATGTCACATACTCCCCGGATTCGGAAGATGTGCTATCACTTCCCGACCGCCGCTTCTTATGGGTATGGTCGAAGAGCTCAATACCCGACGGTGGCACGCATCCTTTTGCTCTCGTCTGCAAAGATCAAATAATACAAACATAGGCGAATTATAACATGTTAAGCAACCAACAAACTAGTAACGCAATTGGTTAATAATAACATATTAAGGTCATACCAATCTTACAGCTGTCTCCCTGAAAGAGATCGATCCATTTGTGTGCTTCGATATTTCACCATCAATCTCTGTCATTCGGTTCGAACGCGCCCCCACTGAAATCGACTTCCAACGATCGTTATTCCATACATTGATCATTACATTCCACTGATTCGCATCTAACCAGTTGGGATTGTAGGGGCGCAACAAGTCCATATCTCTATTCGGGTCGTTATCGTCATAAGGCCGACCATTGTCGTTTCTCAAACTGGCGACTCTACGTCGTGCGCTTGAAAGATTGTCGTTGTAGGATTTCCCACATTTCTTCTCCCATATTTGACGAATCCGAGCATCCAACGCCGGGTCCCATGTGTAGTATTGCTGAACATACATGTTTAGTTATTTTTAAGTTTACAAGAATACTACCAAGGATTTAATTACTTAAATATAGCCGATTGAGGGATGTGGGACCAACTGCGATGTCCCCCGGTAAAGTATAGCCGATTGATGTTCGTCGCAGCTCGGCTTATTTGGGAATCATTAAACCTACATAATGAAATGAATTAATATCGATATAAGGAACAATTAACTTGATCAAAAAGTTAATAGAAATGAATTTACTCCATTGACTCCTCAGAGCGTGGTGCAATCCTCGTCCTCAGCGACGGCTCCGGGACCTGCGGAATACCACTAGCACGGTTCTGACATCTAGACTCCTCTGGATGTGCTGAGCCGCTACTAGAGGCTCCACTGGTACCTCGGCTAGGAGTAGCTCGGCTAGGAGTAGCTCGGCCGGATGCCGGGGTACGCGGCATTGTCTACAAAGCAACGTTAGAAAACATAGAACAGTAATTCAAGTTTACAACACAATTAGACAAAGTTTACTAAGTCTAAGATTAACAGATAACAAAACATGGAAACAATAAGACAAAGTTTACTAAGTCTAAGATTAACAGATAGCAAAACATGGAAACAATTAGACAAAGTTTACTAAGTCTAAGATTAACAGATAGCAAAACATGGAAACAATTAGACAAAGTTTACTAAGTCTAAGATTAACAGATAGCAAAACATGGAAACAATTAGACAAAGTTTACTAAGTCTAAGATTAACATAGTATTTATTCATCAGATGAGTGATCAGAGAAGTCAGGTTCTTCTTCGTCAGAGTCACTACCTGAGTCTTGGAACTCGTCCTCTTCGTCACCATTCTCGTCAACATGCCAGAAGTCGCGACCGTAATTTGCAATTTCGATGCCCTCTCCAACCGTGTTAATACGGATGGGTTCTTCCATGTCTCCTTTTCCAACTGTGGGTGCGATTCTATCATTTTCTTGAAAAAATTGTTCCCCATCCACATTTTCACCTGCCGGTACTTCAAGTGTACTTGATGCCAAGTCATAGACCCCTCTAAGTTTTGTGTTAGCTTCAATCTTCCTAATCATAGAAGTATTTAGAAGTAGTGAAAAATAGGCTAAGTGAAGAAAAGCATCTTACAGAGGCTCTGCCGACATTACCGAGAAATCAAGGTCAAGAAGCTACAGAAGCAGCAGAGGCTTCCTACAGAACCTCTTCTGTACTCAAAGAAGACCCAAGACTCGGAAACAAAGGTGGACTGCTCCACAGAGGACCAGACCACAGAACCTCTGTAACTCATTACAGAGCCTCTGTGGTCCTCACTGAAAGACTTGAAGATATTTATAATATCTTGCTACTGTTACAGGACCCGTTCATCAACTTGCATGGCAGCATGCCCTGTCCAACGTCGACGTGTCAAACTCTGATTGGACTCAGTAGGGCTTAGTACATATTAGACGTCTGCTGCATTAAATGCAATACAACACGTCTGACTGTTCATGCCATCCTTGCAACTGTTCACGACATCCGTTCTACTATTCATACGTACCTTTTGAATAGTAGCATATGCTTTATGGTCCCTTTTAGAGTAGTATATAAGGAAGACTCATGTTGAGTTCTTCCTTACACAAACAACACACACCACTTAAATCGAACATCAAGAACACAAAAGCTTATTCACCTTAAAAGTCATATCTGTTTTAAAGCTTTTCTTACTCACGGTTCATAAACCTGTTCTTGATATATATATTCAGTAAACTTTGAGATATAATATTCTGTTCACTGTTTATTTATATTTTGTTCTAAATCTATCAAACTTATCTGTTAGTTCTTTAAATACGCTTCCGCATCAAACATTAACTTGAACTAATAGATTTGATAATCTTGTTTAAAGCAAAACGGGAACCAACAATTGGTATCAGAGCAAAGCTTGATTTTCAATATCAAGTGATCCTCGTTTTACAACTTTTATTTGATAGATTATTTTCTCTCTTCATCACCATATTTCTAGATATTAGTCGTACCCAGAAAACCTTCCAGATCTTCATACTTAGAAATCCTCCATCAGATTATCCTTTCCTCAAAATGACAAATACAAATAACTTTTTCACTGTTGGCTCACTAACCAAACCTCCTACTCTTCTTAGAGATGAGTATCCTCAATGGAAGATAAGAATGGTTCATTTCTTTGAGGGTACTGAAAAAACTCTCAAACAATATCTTTACAATCTTCCTCCAGTTCCGATGATAACTATGCCACGTGTACCAGCTACTGTTGAATCTGCTGAAATCCCTGAACATCAAAAACCTAAGCCAAGAGAAGAATGGTCAAATGAAGATAAGGCAGAAGATGAAGTTGCACAGAAAACAAAGAGAATATTGATCATGGCAATCCCCAACGAACTTTTTCAATCCTCAGATGCATGCGAAACAGCGCACGATCTCTGGAAAGAATTAGAAAGACAGTTGGAAGGGGGTGCTAAAACTCAGAAGAACCGAAGGGCACAATACATAAATGAATATCATGCTTTCAGAGCCTCTGCAACAGAATCTCTGCAAACAACATACGACCGGTTCAACTCTCTCATAAACAAATGCAAAAAGTCTGGTATTCACCGAACCACGGAAGAAAATAACGTCATTGTTTCTAAAGAGCCTGAACGATGAGTGGCTTCAGTTGTCTATGTCTTTACAAACAAATCAAGATCTAGACTCCTGGACACTCTCTGATCTCTATGGAACACTTGCTGCACAAGAGCCTCAAATAGCTCAAGCTAAAACACTAACCATTGTTCCATACGCATTGGTTAGTAAATCTACAGAGGCTGCAGACAGACCAAGAAATGAGAGATCTACAGAGGAGAAAAAGAAGGAGAAAAAGAAGATGGTAATGGTTGATAGCGAAGAAGACGAGCTGATAGAGGAAGAGATAACTCTTGCGTCATTAGCTAAATCAATGGCTCTATTGACAAGAGAGTTTAGAAATAACCAAAGGAATTCTGGTAGAAGAGATGATGGAAGAAGAGAAGAATCAAGTGACCGACAGAGGTCAGACTACAGAAATGATGACCTACAGAGGTCGAGCGACAGAAGCTACAGAGGAAATGATCGACAGAGATCAGATGACAAGGTAGGCCACACACAAGAATGCTACAAATGTGGTAAACCCGGTCATTACGCAAACGAATGCTGAACAGAGAAAGGTGGAGACCTACAGAAGTCTGACGACCGAACTGGAAACATCTCCCAAGGTTGTTTCAACTGCGGCAAGCCAGGTCATTTCGCAAAAGAATGCAGAAGTAGACCAAATCGCCCACAGAAGGACTCAGCTTTTTACAAAAAGAAGGCCGAGTATTACGCACAAAAATCTCTAATGGCGAACAAAGGGCATTCTGAGGCAAACAAAGAAGACTTCGAATCAGACTCTACCTCTGATGATGAATTTCCCACAAATGCCCTGTTCTGTGGCATGGCAGAAGTTGACTCCGGCACTGACAATGAGGTATCCATTTCAAACTCTACCTCAAGTACTAATTCTGTAGATGATGATTATTTTAAACTTAACATTGAACTGAAAGATATAATTGAAAGCATTCAGAAAAAGCTGACCTTTAATGAGAGAGAAGTAAGGCTTCTCACTCAAGAAAAAGCCAAAATCTTTGAAGAAAAAGGAAAAGTCGAAAAATATTGGAGCAAAAATATAGATCCTTTAAAAAGGCAAATTTCTGATTTAACCTATGCTTTAAAAATCAAAACAAAAGAACTTTCAGTTTCAAGAAGTGAAACTACAGACATAAGAGCTCTCAAAGAATACTTTCAAAAAGAAAGAGAGGTACTTTGGCAAGATCTTTTAAGAAGAGAAGTCTTAATTAAAAACTATAAAGATGCACAGAAGGTGTATGAAAAGGTAAACTCTCAAATAGCAAGACGAGGTATAGGGTACAGTGATATTACCTTAGGAGTTGAAAATAAACGACTAAAACCTCTGTCCTCTCTATTTGTTTTGGGAAAAACTAACAAACCAAACTTTCCAAACTTACTCTCTGTAAGTAAAAGGGTTAAAATCTCTGCAGAACCTCACTTGAGGAAACATACAAAGATGATCAATGTGTGGTTTGAAAACACAGATTCATCATCTTCAACCTCTGTCAATAGAGGAATAAACCAAAGAAATATATGAAAACACAAGATCAGATTGGTATCTTTAAGTTTGGTAAACCAGAGACTCAAACACAGGTCGCTTTTGTCTGTATGATAAATGTCGAAAAGAAATTGTCAGCAGAAGCTCCTGAGTTTAAACCCATCTTTTCAGAAGAAAAACTTGAAGAATCTATTGAAAAAGAAATTTTGGAAGTTTTGAAATCAAATGTTTTAGAAAATCTCTGTACATCTTCTATAGATCAAAAACTCGCTGAAGAGATCTCATCAGAAACCTCTGCCATCTATGAAAGTTTTTCTACAGAGGAAGAAAGCTCGTATGATACATGCTCAGAAAATCCAGCCTCTGTCGAAAGAAATGACTCAACCTCTGCATATGAGGACGATTCATCCTCTGACGACTCAGAGACTGATTTCAAATCAGGGATAATTCACTGTGACACAGAGGATGTCAAATTCTCCTCTGAAGTTCTTAACAGAACAATTTCTCCAAAAGAGAAAATCACAGAGATACCTATCCATCCAGATTTTCTCAAAATGTGTATACAAGTCAAAACCTCTACAGAGCTTGAAAATCTGAAAAAGGCCTCTGAAAATCCAGAAAGCTTAAAATTTTCAAAACCTTTAAGGAAAATCAAAGAGAATCCCACTTGGCAACAAAAAGGAAAATGGCCTGAAGCTAACAATTATTTTTCCTCTGTGACAGTGAAGAAAGATGTTCACCACAGAAGAGAGTCACAGAAGGCAGGAACTAAACAAGACTTTTGCAAACAACATTCTAGTATTCATAGATCTTCTTGTAATAGGAAATCTAATGTAAAGAAAGAGTGTAATGTCTCTGTGTCTCAGTTCAAAGAATTCAATGAAAAGTTCAAACAAATCACATCTCATATTCAATATTGTCATTGTTTTGATCTTATGTTTAAATTGAATAAACACTTCTCAAGTCCAGATTGCTTTCTCACCACTGAAAATCGAAAGTCAGAACCAAAAGAGAAACAATCTGATTCTTCTACAAAAGATAAAATGTATTTCAAGAATGCTAAGGCAAACTTGAAAAATTCTAACAATATTGGACCCATGTGGATATGGGTACCTAAATCTCTATGATTGTCTTACAGAAGCAACATGTGCCAATTTGGTATCTTGACTCCGGATGCTCAAGGCACATGACTGGCAACAGAAGATTACTATCCACATACAAAAAAAACACACGATGGTGGATCTGTAACTTTTGGAGACAACATGAAGGGACACATCAAAGGCTATGGAGTCATACAGAAAGAAAATGTCTCTGTATACAAAGTTGCATATGTGAATGGCCTCAAACACAACCTACTAAGCGTAAGTCAACTCTGTGATACAAGATTCGATGTGTTATTCAAAAGAACTTTCTGCTCTCTACAGAGTGAAAACACAGGAATGAAACTTCTGCGAGCTGAAAGAAGAGGTGATCTATACCTAATGAATTTTACTTCAAAATCCAAGGACAAAGTTTGCCTAGTAGCCTGCCAAAGTGAAGAAGCTTGGTTATGGCACAACAGGTTCTGTCACTTAAACTTTCACACCTTGGATAAACTAGTAAAACTCAATCTAGTTAAAGGTTTGCCAAATGTTAAATTCAATAAGGATCACTTGTGTTCGGCCTGTGAAATGAGAAAACACAGAAGGGCTTCCCACAAAGGCAAAACAGACGTGTCTTGCACTAGGCCTCTGTACATGCTTCATGTCGACCTCTGCGGTCCCATTGCCATACAGAGCCTAGGTGGCAAGAAATACATACTTGTCCTAATTGATGAGTATTCACGTTTCACATGGGTTGAATTTGTTAGAAAGAAATCAGATGTTCCAAATGTATTGATAAATCTAATGAAAAGAATCCAAGTTCTTTATGACTGCAGAATACAGAAGTTAAGAAGTGACAACGGCACAGAATTTAAAAACTGTGTCATTGAAGCATATCTTTCTACAGAAGGAATATCACAGAACTTCTCTGCAGCTCGCACTCCACAACAGAACGGTGTTGTCGAAAGAAAGAATCGAACACTTGTGGAAGCCGCAAGAACTATGTTGTCAGCATGCGGTTTATCAATGAACTTTTGGGCAGAAGCAATTTCTACTGCATGTTATACTCAGAATCGTTCAACCGTTGTGAAAAGACACCTCAAGACGCCTTACGAATTGCTTAACAAAAGGCGGCCAAACATCAAATTTTTCCATGTATTTGGATGCAAATGCTTTGTCTTAAACGACAGAGATTCAAGAGGAAAGTTTGATGTAAAAGCTGATGAAGGCAAATTCATTGGATACTCTGCCACTTCCAAAGCCTACAGAAAATTCCTTACAAAGTCTCACAAGATTGTAGAAAGCATCAATGTTTCTTTTGATGATTCATTCCAAATGACTTCTGAGCAAATCAGTTCAGAACTCGGAATTAAAGGGAAATCCTCTGACATCTCACGAACAAAAGAAGATTTGGATCTTCTATTTTTGGAGATGTTCCACAATGACATTGATCCTTCTGTTGGAACCATTAGAGTTTCTGAAGAACCATCCTCTGTCGGACAAAATCCTACAGGTATGACTCTAACTGGTCCAAATAATGCTTCATCTTCTTCTATAAATACTACAGATGCAATTTCCGAAGCAGAAGAAAGTGCAGAAGATGAAACATCAAGAAAAACGACCACAGAAGCTGCACAAACCACAGAAGAACCAATTACAGAGGAAATCGAGGACCAAGACTATACGTCCTCAGAGGAACAAACTCCACCACCACTCATACCAATCATTCCACAAACGGTAGAATCAACTACCAAGGCACGAAGAACGACAGAGGCTACACAAGAAGAAACACAAGAAGCCTCTGAAGAAAGTTTTGATGACATTGATGATCATCTTCCACGCACAACTCAGTGGAAAAAAAGCCATCCTCCAAGCCAAATAATTGGAGAACCTTCTGACTCAGTCAAAACAAGGTCTGCCACTGCTAATTTTTGTTTCTTTACAAATTTTATTAGTGTGATAGAACCAAAGAAGATTTCTGAAGCCCTAGATGACCCACACTGGGTAGACGCCATGCAAGAAGAACTTCTGCAATTTGAGCGTAACAGAGTCTGGACTTTAGTACCTCTGCCAAGAGGGAAACAGGCCATTGGGACTAAATGGGTCTACAGAAACAAGAAGGATGAAGATGGAGTGGTCATCAGAAACAAAGCAAGATTAGTAGCAAAAGGATATAGACAAGAAGAAGGCATAGACTACGATGAGACTTTTGCCCCTGTCGCACGGCTCGAAGCAATAAGAATATTCTTAGCCTTCGCAGCCCACAGAGGTTTTAAAGTCTATCAGATGGACGTAAAATCAGCTTTTCTAAACGGTGAAATCCAAGAAGAGGTTTAGGTAAATCAGCCACCAGGTTTTGAAAGCTCAAAGTTCCCAAGGCATGTATACTACCTTGAAAAGGCTCTATACGGACTAAAACAGGCTCCAAGAGCATGGTACGAACGACTTTCCACCTTTCTTTTAGAAAATGGCTACAACAGAGGTACAACAGATACTACATTATTTTATAAACGCAACAATAGTGAGATAATGCTTGTACAAATATACGTAGATGACATAATTTTTGGGTCTACAAATTCAGAAGAGTGCAAAATTTTTGAAAAACTCATGCAGAGTGAGTTTGAAATGAGTATGATGGGAGAATTAACATTCTTCCTCGGACTTCAAGTCAAACAATCTTCAGAGGGAATTTTTATAAATCAAGCCAAATATGTCTCTGACATACTTTTAAAATATAATCTCTCTGATACCTCTGCAATGAAGACTCCAATGGCCACTGGAAATAAGTTATACTTAGATCCAAATGGTATTTCTGTAGAATGTACTCTCTACAGAGGTATGATTGGATCTCTGTTATACTTAACAGCAAGCAGACCTGACATTATGCATGCCACATGTCTTTGTGCACGTTATCAAGCTAATCCAAAGAAATCACATTATGATCCTGTAACGAGAATCTTTAGATACCTAAAAGGGACCAACAATCTTGGTCTCTGGTATCCACAGAACTCTGGTTTTAGTCTTAAAGCTTATACAGATTCAGACTATGGAGGATGCATGCTCGACAGAAAGAGTACCTCTGGGAGTTGTCAATTCCTAGGTGGTAAACTAGTCAGTTGGACCTCCAAGAAGCAGAATTGTGTCTCCACATCCACTACAGAAGCTGAATACGTTGCTGCTGCTAGCTGTTGTTCTCAGGTTCTATGGATGAAGACTCAACTAAAAGACTACGGCCACATCCTATTCAAAATACCCATCTTCTGTGATTCCAAAAGTGCCATTGCTATCTCTGCCAACCCTGTGCAACACTCAAAAACCAAGCATATCGATATAAGGTACCATTTCTTGAAACATCATGTTGAATACGGTACAATCGAAATGCATTTCGTGCCCACAGAATATCAACTCGCTGACTTATTCACCAAAGCACTAGACGAGAAAAGATTCAACTTCTTGGTGGGTAAGTTAGGAATGATTAACATGGTGTGAAAATCCTCTGTATATATAGCTTTGTCTTCTGTAAATAAGTATAAATATCTATTATTACTTAAGTTATTGCTTAGATAAATTTATTTCTGTATGTATTTTTTTTGTGTGCAAAAAAAAAAAATCTTGGTTACAGAGCTTCTGTGGGTCCGCTCAGACCTTCTGATAACCCTTACAGAACCTCTGGTAAACATGATCTATGCTCAATACAAATCTTACCATTCTTTGAACCAAGCATAGATCAAGGGGGAGCAAAATGGACCCTGAAATGATCTACAGAGGTAAATCTTTCAGAGGAAAGCCAAAGAAGAATGTCGATAATTCTCCATCGACAGAAGTAAAACACAACTGCCGAGAACAGAAGAACCAAAAGGTATGTCTCTCGCACAAAAGGTTTTTGAAAAACAGTTTTCTAGGACAAGAATTGTCAAATATGTCCTAAATATACTATGAATAACATTTCAAAAATCAAAAGTTCAAAAGGTTTAACAAAATTCGAAATAGGAGAAATTTGAGGTCATAGAGCTTCTGCTGAGCTCAACAGAGGTTCTGCAGGAAATATGCTCTGTGATCACAAATTAACCCTTTGTCGATCTTTTGGAATGTTATCTCGGAAACCGAAAACAGACACCATGACCTTCTCGAACAAAACGTTTTTCAAAATAGTTTTCTCGGACACCAACTTTCAATAATGTGCGAAAAACATCTCTTAACACAGATCAAAAATTGGATGATCAGAAAGTTAATAGAATTCAAGTTATAAGATTTTTTTCTCTCATAGAGCTTCTTCTGGCTCTCACAGAGCTTCTGCAAGTTCCATCAGAGCCACAAAACCTCTGTGAGTAAAATTTCTTGAAAAAATCCTATTGATCCTCTCCAATGTCTTTACAAACGTTTTCGTTCAAAGAAGAACCTACAGAGTCATGATAACAATGAGATATATGAGAAGAGGTTAAAAATCAAGATTTTCAAAATCACAGAGCTTCTGTAAAACACAAGTTCTGCCATTTTGTTCTCTGGGCATTTCTGTAGTAATAACGGTTACTTTTACTGAGAGTGAAACTCATGTGGCTAAAAACAACCTCACGCGCCTAGCATTAATGGGCCGCGCACGATGTCCTGTCATATTCTGACAAGGCCTACGTGTCCCATTTTCATTGGGCGTACATGGAACGTTTTTATTTGGAAAGTTGAACCCGCCGCTCAAACTCGAGTACGGATTCCAAATGTTAATCCATTGCCATATATTTTACTCTTTCGATTTCTACCGTTTTATCCTCCTATAAAAACCAAGCTTACCCTCTCATAAAACCTTTTACAAACTCTTATCTTCTTCTCCGGCGAAACCCTGCAAAAGCTTGCAAAAACCCTGTTTTTACAATCAAATGGCTTCATCTTCTAAAGCTATCTCCCAAGAACTCTCTCCGGCGAACTCACCGGAACACTCACCTGCCCATTCTGAACATTCAGAAAACCCCAACCTTGCAAGAGCTATTGAACAACAAGATTCCGGGGACTCAGCAGAATTTGCTCCGACGACACACTTGCAAAACTTCATAGCAAAAGATCACTTCGAAACCATACTTCCTATCAAATCCAACAACTGCTATTTGGTCCCCTCACCCACTGCTTTCGGCGAAGCCCATGCTATTCTTCTGAACATAATGGAAAATCACATCCTCTTCCCTCTACTCTCAAGAACCCCAAACAAAATTCCAATCCGTTATCTGAACCAATTTTGGCAAAGCTTCCGATTTGATAAAGACGATTCTCTTATCAAAGGGTACATTTCAAGACCTGATAAATCTGAGCATCTTGAAATTAAGTTCAACAGAACAATGTTCTCACTTGAATTCAACCTACCAACAAGGGGTCTTCTGGGATTGAAGAGTTATGCAGAGCAACCAACAGACGAAGAGCTCTGTCGCTTCGTGGAAATGCTTGGGTACAACACCCAACTACGGAAGAGAAATGACTTCCGCAGAGGAAGATTGCCACCTCTGTGGAACACTTTGTTCTCTATTCTTAACAGGTGCCTGACAGGGAAAATAGGGAGTATTGACCAGAGCTCACATCAAATCTTGAGCATCATGTATGGGGTTTACTATGATCTTCCACTAGATTATGCGACCATAATGATGCAAGAGATCATAAACACCATCGACAGAAAGAACAACACGAGAAGGCTCAAAGAGAACGATCCCAACTTTCTACCACCTCTGCAATTCCAAAGAATATTGGGAGTACTGTTCGAACCTCTACTGCTAATCCAAAACTGGCCAATGGAAGGACCAACTCCCAAACAGTTCCCGATGAACAAGAATACCCCCACTGATCATACTGATGGCTACTCACACTGCAGACCTCTGTCAAAGAAGCTTCTGCGCTACGCATTGAATAAATCCCTTAAGAAAGAGTATATACGCGATCATAGAACTCCTAAACCGAGTCCTATGACACCCCCGCGTTTAGTTGTCCCCCTAGGAACAATGATAGCAAAACCTCTTTCTACTCAAGAAGAAAAGGATCAGAAGTTAGCAAAGCACATGGCTATTCAACTCAGCTTTATAGCCAAACTTGCAGAACTTATGGGAAAGAAGTCTTCATCAAGAACCTCTGCATCTACTCCAAAAGCTAAAAAGAGAAAAACTGCAGAAGGCACCTCAACAAGCGCTGCAGAAGATCAACCTTCACCTTCTCATGCCACAGAAATTGGCTCCTCTACTCCTCCCTCTTCCCCAAAAATGAAGAAGAAAAGAAGATCGAAATCAACAGAGGAAAGGGCACCAAAACCTAAGAGAAGGAAAACCAAAAAGAAGCATGGTAAATCACTTGAAAAGTTGGTTACCATTGCAGAAGAAGAAAATGCAGAAGAAAGAACTGAAGAAGAAGTTGCAGAAGAAGGAATGGCTACAGAAGAGTATCAATCACCCTATCAATCTCCAGATAGATTTACTCACCAAGGAGACCTGAACGACTTCTTACAAAACCCTGACATTGCCAACACCCTAAATACAGCAGGGTGGACGGCACAACCTCTCGATCACCACTCTCCAGAAGAACAAGATTTCTCCATTTCTGGCATTGACACACATCTGCAAGAAGATGACACAACACCCAAAGATCAACCAGCCAAAACCCCTGTTATTTTACAGAACCCTTTCATTCAAGGATTGGACGTCCACAGAAGGAGTCCAAACCCAGCTTCAGAAGAAATAGATCAAACAGAAGCTGAGTGGAATAGAGGTGAAATTACAAAGGCTTCTGAGAAAATAATGGAAGAAGAAAAAGAAAAAGGGGCCGAAGTTGTACAAAAAGAGGGATTTGCAACAACAGAGACAGGAATAGAAATCTCAGAGGTGGATTCAGATGAAGAAGAAGCTGTCTAGATACGTAAAGGTCTCTATCATCCACATGTCATGAGATTATACGGATCTCATCAAATGTATGACTTCTTACGACCAGAGCAAGGAACTTCAACAGAACCTAGGGAAGAAGCACCAAGCAGAAGGATAGCTACAGAGGATGAAATGATAGACAATGATGTAGTGCTTGGATGCTTAACAGAGGAAGAAGCAAGAAAAGATGCCTGGATAAATAGAGGCACACAACCAAAACCAACTCCCAGTGCAACCCACATTTCTAACTCCGCAGGTCTAGCTGCAGAAGGAGTTATTGAAAAAGAGCAGCACAGCTCGATCCTAACCCAACCCATCCAGCCAGAGGTTACTCTTTCAACCTCTGTGCCCACATAAACCGGGGAATCCATTCCTAGGGAGTCTCCTCAAAGGGACTCACCTATTGTTCGTGATCAATCGCCCCAGATCACCCTAGAACACCCTACAGAGGAATTCGTTTCCTCCGCCACGCACACATTAGGACCAAAACTTCTTTCAGAGAGAAGTAGTGAGCACAGAGACGAAGAGACTCTAGACAAGTCTCCTAGTCAACAGAAGGACATTCCAATACCCACCTCTGGAGTGGATTTGGACACTGTTCTTCACAGAACTTCTGTAGAGATCGAAACTCAGGTTTCTTCTCGAGGATCAGAAGGAAATCCTTCCACCCCCATCGTACAAACAAGGGTGAACGAAGGTGTCCCAGGAACAGGGACTCACTCTGGAGACGAATGTGTTCCTCCAGAGGTTACACAAGGAACACAAGTATCAAGGGATGAGTTCCAAACCCTTGTCACCTCTGTGAACCAAACAATGAAAGAGTTGCAAAGCTCTTTCAAATCCTTTACAGAGACAACATCTACGGCTATCCTGAATCTGAACACCAAAATGGACAATCTGTCCACAGAGGTAAAAACCGCCATCTCAGAGATGAAGTCTTCTGCCGAAACTACTGCCAAAGCTACAGCTACTTCTGCCGCTCAAGAATTTGGAACAGCTGCAACTTCTGCGTTCAAGGACTCTGTCAAACACTTCCTTGAACAAATGAATACGCAATCCATCAGAGCAGAGGGCATTACTCCTGCAGATCTACAGAATGCCCTAAAACAAGTACAAGCAGAGGCAATACGCAACACGACAATGATGCAGCCAAAAGACTATATGACCAGAGCACAGCTTACAGAGCTCGGACAGAACGTCATTAACCAGGTCACAGAAGTCATTGTCTCCTTCACAACTGCAAATGCCAACTATGTCAAGGATTTCAGAAAGAGTGTCGGCAGAATGTGTTCCAAAACAGAAGCAGAGCTTGCGACATTGATTGGCCTCTGCGATGATGTCTGTGAAAAGTTGATGGCAGCAGGAGCTGAATTACCGAAGAAGACCAACACTTCTTGCAGAGCAGAGGGTACTTCTGATAAAAGTCAGGATGATTCTGATGATGACCAACCTGGTCCATCAGATAATCCTGAGGGGGAGAATCTAAGAGAGAAAGCTACGAGCAGAGGAATACAAAGTCCACCAATCGCAGCAGAACCAATCAGCCAAGCCCCTCCAGAACAAACCCAACAACAACAAACCCAAAAGACCACAGAGACAACACCCATCTCTGTGGAATCATCTCCTGACGAAACCAAAATTCCAGAAGCAGATCAGCAAACCACAGAGGCAACAACCGCCCCTGAGGTAATCATGTTGGAAGAAACAGATGAAGAAACCACAGAGAAAACACCCACCTCTGTGGAAACACCCCAAACCATACCGAGAAGAATGTCGATTGCCACCAAACCAAAAAGAGCAACGACCTCTGCTTCTGACGTTCTGAAAAGGATGCACACAACAATGAGTGATCGTATGGCGCAGAGAGAAGAAGAAAGGCACAGGTTCACCTTAGCTTTCAGAATGGCAAAAAGATTCGATGTCAATACTTCATCAACATAAACTGAGCTCACAGAAGAAGTCAACAAACAACCTCCAACAGAGGTTACAGAGCAACTCAAGCCAACAGAACCATCGCCACGAAAGTCCTCTAAATCACAAATGTCAAAACCCACAGAGGCAATCCCCATCAAGCCAACAGAAGTGCCAACCTCCAAACCTACAGAAGCAACAGCCTCTGCCCTGCCAAAAGGAAAAGACAAGGGCAAAGGAATACTGGCAGAAGAGCCTAAGAAGAAAACATTGCCAAAGCCAACAGAGAAACTAATGAAGAGTGCGTTTGATGCCTTTCAAACCCCAAAGCCTGAAGAAGTTGACTGGGCATATGGATTGAAACCTCTGTCAGACATTCCTCTAACTGGTAGAGCTGCAGAAGTTGTTCAAGAAATGGAGAGTCTCAGAAGACGAGTACCACAACCTGGTCCAACACATGAAGAGATGGAAGAAGTGGTCTACAAATACCTCTATAAACAATCCTTTCAGACCAATCATCCAACAGATCATGTGACAGATCCAAGGATCAGAGAAGAATTTGAGAACATCTTCACAAGAACAAAGCCAAGAACCAAAGCAGATGTCTTCTCAATCCACAAGATCAAAAAGGTAATCTTCTGCAAATTCTCCTTCACAAGAACCTATCCAAAGGTCAGGTACAATCTTTACAAAGTCAGAAGAGAAGACAATTCAGAAACTACCTTCGCTGATGCTGACTTAAGAAATATCAATCCTTATGATCTACCTGACCTTCTGCAATGGACAAAGGACAACTACAACACAGAGGCAAACACCAAAGCCTATAAAGTGTTGAGAAAAGCGATGAGGGAAAAGCTTCTGCTCTACAGCATGATAGATTTCCAACTGGGAAAGGATCTTGGTCTCAAGCATCTGGATTTACGACCACCAGAGGATCGTTGCCCACCGGACGCCGTACCTAACTCAATCATCACAGAACCAAGGTTTGGGTTAGTATTTCAAAACCCTCAAGGCGAAACTAAACTATTTGTATGCATGGACTGTCAGAAGTACGCAACAAGTACTCTGAAAAAGTTCAGAGCAAGCCTTGTGAAATACAGAGGTACAAAGAAAATGGATAAAGATGCTGCAGATACTATCATCAGAGAGATTGACGCAACAATCCACCTAAGAGAACTCTGTATCAGCTTCTACAAAGAGATCAGAAGAGTCGGAAGAGACAACAGAAGCTACAACGATTTCAAAGATGCCAAAATCTGATTCTCAGACCTCCAATCTCTGCAAACAAAGTTAAAGTTTATCTTTCATTGTACTCAAATGTAAAATGCCTCTGGCATATTTCTAAATGAAAGAAATTTCGAGGTATTGTTTAACCTCTGTCTTATCTAACTTAGCCTAACTTAACTCAAGTTCAAATTTTTATTTTTCACTACTTAGGGGGAGATTTTTAGCTTCAATCTTCCTAATCATAGAAGTATTTAGAAGTAGTGAAAAATAGGCTAAGTGAAGAAAAGCATCTTACAGAGGCTCTGCCGACATTACCGAGAAATCAAGGTCAATAAGCTACAGAAGCAGCAGAGGCTTCCTACAGAACCTCTTCTGTACTAAAAGAAGACCCAAGACTCGGAAACAAAGGTGGACAGCTCCACAGAGGACCAGACCACAGAACCTCTGTAACTCATTACATAGCCTCTGTGGTCCTCACTGAAAGACTTGAAGATATTTATAACATCTTGCTACTGTTACAGGACCCATTCATCAACTTGCATGGCAGCATGCCCTGTCCAACGTCGACGTGTCAAACTCTGATTGGACTCAGTAGGGCTTAGTACATATTAGACGTCTGCTGCATTAAATGCAATACAGCACGTCTGACTGTTCATGCCATCCTTGCAACTGTTCACGACATCCGTTCTACTATTCATACGTACCTTTTGAATAGTAGCATATGCTTTATGGTCCCCTTTAGAGTAGTATATAAGGAAGACTCATGTTGAGTTCTTCCTTACACAAACAACACACACCACTTAAATCGAACATCAAGAACACAAAAGCTTATTCACCTTAAAAGTCATATCTGTTTTAAAGCTTTTCTTACTCACGGTTCATAAACCTGTTCTTGATATATATATTCAGTAAACTTTGAGATATAATATTTTGTTCACTGTTTATTTATATTTTGTTCTAAATCTATCAAACTTATCTGTTAGTTCTTTAAATACGCTTCCGCATCAAACATTAACTTGAACTAATAGATTTGATAATCTTGTTTAAAGCAAAACGGGAACCAACATTTTGTCTTCACCACAGACCACCAATCTTTTAATTCCTTCGATGGATATGGCACATAATAGACTTGTTCAGATTGCGATGCGAGGATAAAAGGGTCGTTTGAATGAAGTCTTGATCTGTGTTTGACGTCAACGAGATTATGTTTTGGGTGAACTAGGACCCCGTTAACTGTATCAAACCATGTGCATTTGAATATTAGGACAACACAACGACCGACTCTCGAATGATATTCTATCTCTAACGCTTCATCCAACAATCCATAGTAGTCCGCATCAAACTCCGAGTAACAAGAGCCTCTCACGCAAACTCCACTGTTATGTGTGATGCGATTCCTACCATGAGACTGGGTGTGGAACTTGTAACCATTTACAAAAAAACATGGGTGTGTCCAAGCCCAACGGAGAGGTCCTTGTGCCAAAACTTTCAGATGGTCGATTGAGGGGTCGGGCCGAGTGATAACCTATATTATAAAATATTATGTCATTTTTAGTATGATGTCAAGTACATATAAATGATGATGAACAAGATGGGTTCATAAGGAGTACTTACATAGTTCTTAAACCAATCAGCAAAGTGGTCACCTCTACGTTTGTCGAGCCCCGCTTCATCAATATACGGCTCCGAAAGTCTAATCCAATCATCGAAAATGGGGATGAAAGGAAAGACTTCTTCACAGTTAAGCAAGATGTATGTGTGAGCCTTGTGCATATCTCCAGCATCCAACTGACAATGACTTCTGGCCTTATCATATAATGGACGACACGGGGTTTTAAATATTTTCAAGCGTTTGTCAAAAGACTCACATTCGGGGGCAAAATTCCGAGGCTCGCGGTTTAGACGCGTCTCTACAGTTGGATCAAAATACAGCGCACAATAGTTATAGAGCTCGTTCACCAAATATGTCTCCACAATCGACCCTTCTACCCTTGCTCTGTTTCTTACTGTCATTTTCAAAGATCCAATACGTCTCTCGTAGAGATACATCCATATGTATTGAACCGGACCCCCAACTAGTGCCTCATCCGCCAGATGTACCACAAGGTGTTCCATGGAATCAAAGAACGCCGGTGGAAAGACTCTTTCCAACTTACAGATCATTTCAACTATACTTGTCTTCAGTTGAATCAAGTCGTCAACATGTAACACCTTCGAGCATATTGCACGAAAGAATGTGCACAACTCAGTAATGGCATCCCATATCTGGGTGGGTACCATCCCTTTAATGGCAATAGGGAGCAGTCTTTGCATGGACACGTGATAATCATGACTCTTGAAGACATAGAAACTACCCTCCTCAAAGTTAAATAATGACCCTATGTTGGAAGCATAGCCGTCTGGAAATTTTTAACGTCTTCAACCATTCACCCACCTTTAATACTTGCTCTTTTTTCAAAGTGTATACCGCTTTCGGTTTAAATATTTTATTTCGTTCCTCCCTAAGATGCAACTCCGGTCGATTACAGTATTCTTTTATGTCTTTCATTGCTTTGATGTTGTCCTTTGATTTTTGTGTGTCCATAATCGTGTGAAACAGATTATCAAACACATTCTTCTCATTGTGCATTACATCCAGGTTGTGCCGTATCAACAAAGTGTGCCAATACGACAACTCCCAGAAAATGCTCCACTTTACCCAATTGTGTGTTACCCCAAAACCCACAGGCTTTCTATAGTGCCTTGACTTGTGTGGGACACCATCATAAACCGTAGGAAGGCTACACACTTGACTCCATATTTCTTGACCGGTTGGCACTAAGGGTGGATCGGCCGTCTCGGTATGTCCCCTACGAAATTGCTTTCTGCCACGTCTGAACGCATGTCTCTGTGGTAGAAACTTGCGGTGACAGTCAAACCAACACGACTTCCCTCCGCTTCGTAACTGGAACGCACCCGCATTGCCCATGCAATATGGACAAGCTAACTTTCCATGCGTGCTCCAACCAGAAAGCATGGCATAAGCAGGGAAGTCACTAACCGTCCACAACAGTACGACCCTCATGGTAAAATTGGTCCGACGAAAAGCATCATAGGTATGGACACCCTCCAAGAATAACATCTTCAATTCATCGATCAAGGGCCGAAGAAATACATCCAAGTTTTGTCCGGGACTCTTCTTGCCAGGAATCAGGAAAGCGAGGTGGACGTAGGACTCCTTGATGCACATCCAAGGTGGTAGATTGTTGTTTGTAAGAAAGACGGGCCATAGTGAATACGGATTTGAGTTCGAGTTATTGGGGTTGACACCATACGTACATAAGCCCAGACGAACATTCCCGATCTCGGATGAAAAATCAGGATGTAGCATGTCGAAATGTTTCCAAGCCTCACCATCGCTCGGATGTACCATCTTTCCCTGATCAGTCTGATGTTGACGGTGCCAAGTCATCGCTTTTGCTGTTTTCTTACACAAATACATCCGTTGCAATCTTTCTGTAACAGGTAAATACGTCAACACCAACTGAGGCACCTTATTGTTTCGGCCAGTTGTTTTGTAGCGAGGCTCCCGATACACTTGACAAGTGTCATAATCGGCATATTCCTTATAGAATAGCATGCAATGGTTTTTGCAAGCATGGATCTTCTCTTTCGACAGACTAAGTTGCTTCAACATCTTCTTTGTCTCGTAAAAGCTACCAACCAAGTGTTCACCTTTAGGTAGCATTTCTTTCACCATAGCAATGTTACGAATGTAGGTTGTCTCTGGTACATTGCAATCTGACTTCCAGTTCAAAAACCTTGCCGCCGCCTCTAACTTTGAAAAGTTATGGCATCCCTCCCACAAAGGCTGGTCTAAAGCTTCTAACATCTTATAGAAACGCAGTGCATGTTGATTCGGTTCTTGCTCCTCCCACATACTTGATGTACCGGGAATATTTTGGTCCATCACCATTTGTTGAACACCGTCAACCTCGGAATAATCTTCGTCTACTATTTCCTGTTGAACTAAGGGTTCTCTTTCGCCGTGTGCATACCAGTGAGTATATGAAAGCATGAATCCTGTTCTTAATAAGTCTAAATGAACCTCATCTCTAATTTTAAACTTTGTAAGTTTACATTTCTTACAAGGAAAATTTTGTAAATAATGTTACCCCCTCATCTATGCCTCTTGGTAGAATAGATTGCTCATATGTGAAAGCAAAATCCAAAAATCGTTCTATTTCACATCTAAAAACATGATTTATTTCACCACTCCTATTTACTCGTTTGTACATCCATCCTCTATCTGTATTAGTCGACATAGCTACAAACACATAATATATACACATATTAGAAAAAAAGTCCATTTATAACTTACATTTTATATACATATAATATATACACATATTAGAAAAAAGTCCATTTATAACTTACATTTTATATACATACATACATACATACATACATACATACATACATACATACATACATACATACATACATACATACATACATACATACATACATACATACATACATACATACATACATACATACATACATACATACATACATACATACATACATACATACATACATACATACATACATACATACATACATACATACATACATACATACGTACATACATCAAGATTAAACAATTTAACCCATCTTGGACAATCTTTTTGATTTGTAACATTGATTAAACAATTTAACCCAAATGTACTTGGACAATCTTTTTAACCCAGTTTTGATTAAACATACATCAAGATTAAACAATTTTGATTAAACATACATCAAGATTAAACATACATCATGTAATAACCGGGTACGTTGTTGGTTTATTTAATTTTATCATTTTGGTTTTAAGATAAATTCGAGATTTATTTTATGGAGTTAGAAGTTAAAGGGTAAGTTTTAATTTTATATTGGAAATTGGAGGGTTAAAGTTGCCATTAGATGAAAGATTGGGGTTTGTTTGGATTATGGTGAATGACTCATTGCTACAAACCGTCTCTTTTGGGATAAAAGGGTGAGGTGTCTCACCATTTGGCATGCAAATAAAGTATGTATATGTGTTGAATTTGGTAAAAGAAAGGGAGTTTAGATATTTTTCATTTGTGTGTGTGGGTTTTGTGTACGGCAAGAGAGGGAGGAGAGAATTGAGAGAGCAATTCTAAGGAGAAGAAAGAAGTGGATTATTTGCAGCTGCTGGGTTTTTGATATAATTGAAGAAACAAAAGGTATATAATCTTTCCTCTTTATGTTTATAAGTTTGCTAAATAAGTTATAAATGGGTTTTGATGATTTAAGGATGTTTTGGAAAATCTGAGCATATGGTTAGGTTATGTTTATGGTCTTAAACATATCTGCAAGTTTATAGAAACATTCAAGGTATAAAACTAGAGATTTCTGGGTTTTTACGTTTTCAGTTAGTTAAGACTTTGAATAGTGCCAAGTCTCAACAGTTGGTTGAGACATTGAATAGTGCCAAGTCTCAACAAATGGTTGAGACATTGAATAGTGCCAAGTCTCAACAGTTGGTTGAGTTGAGACATTGAATAGTGCCAAGTCTCAACAGTTGGTTGAGACATTGAATAGTGTCAAGTCTCAACAGTTGGTTGCGACTTGGGGGCCATGTCGCAGTAGTTGGTTGCGACTTGGGGATATCATTTTAGTTTGTTGCGACTTCAGTCGAGGATTTTGGATTATTTAAGATTTTTAGTCTTTAAGAAATACTTGTATCTTAATTGTTGCAGATTTGGTAAACTTTGGGTGAAAGATTGGATTTCTCAAGAAAGGCTTGGAAGTGTTTTTGGATAAGCGATCGAGGTGAGTTTTACATTTAAAATGCTTTCAAACTGGAATACATATATATATATATATATATATATATATATATGTTTATATATATAAGAGATGGATATGTGTGGATTAAAAAGGTGATATATGGTGTGATTATGTGTTTATAAATGACAATATGATATATTGAGATATGATTTGGAATGTGACAGATAATGTGAATATGTGCTTATATTGAAATAGAATATATTGAGATGTATATTTTATTTATATAAGCTTTGCACTACACGAGTGCACATTTAGCCGGACTAAGGGTCGGTGTGTTGCCGGGTTCCGGTGTACGGACCGGTGGTGTTGTTGGTCGTAAATTCAGTACGGCGTTGTTGGTCGTAATTTCAGTACGGCGTTGATAATTTATTAGTTGGCTTGCTACCAACTAATATGGCCATTTGTGGAGGAATAAGGTGGAAGGGATGAGCACGATGCACGAGTCTGGATTGGTATTTGAGTATGTGTGATATATATGTGTTTATACGAAAGGTTTTATATAAACTATTTTAATACGAATGGTTTTATATAAATTGGTTTTATAACAATTTTGAAATGACAGGGATTATCTTACTAGACCGTTTGGTCTAACCCTCATTTTGTTTTCAAAAATATGTATTCCAGGTCGAGGAAATTATAACGGCAAAGGAAAGGATAAAGAGTAGGACGATTTCTGATGACTGATGTTGATTAGGAAGCTTTTATGTATTTTGTAGTTTCGAGACTATGGGACCGTATGTGAATTATTATGAAACTTTTCTTTTATGAATGTAACGATGTTATGCAATATATGTTATTTGTTGTATGTTTGGGAAACCGAGTCGTTACAGATGGTATCAGAGCCAGGTTTAAGGGATTTAGGTATTTGGATTTATACCTAGACTTAAACTGCATGTGATGTAGGATGTTCCTATTATTTTAGAACCTTGGGATGTTAAGTATAAAAAGGTAGAAGGAACATCATGTAAGGTAATTTCAAATTACATTTGGCCAGTGTAATTGTGAACTTACAAGTACATGTTTGAACTGGAATACCTTATTATATTGGGTATGTGCTTATGTGTATATTAACCTTGTTGAAATCAACAGATTGGCAAGTCGGGTGTGACGTATGGATAGAAACGAAGACATGTATATTTTTATAAACTCTATAAGTGCTAATTGACTCCGATGCAATTGATTAAGTGTGACTCCTTAATTGCCGTTTATCTGCATTAGAAAAGTATTTGATAATTGTGTTATAAATATATGAGTTTTAGTTGTTTATGATTAAATAAAATCTTGAAGTATTTCATGGTGAAATCATGAATTAATTATGTTCTTGTATTAGAATTCATAAACTAGAAGTTTGGTATCAAAAATGGAAAAAGGAATGAAACCATTGAAATGGGTTTGAGCTCCATGAATTGATGCTCACAAGGTGATTGATAAAATGTCTTAAAGAAATTAACAATTCTGTTGAGTTTAAGTTTTCTGTTCAGATAAATAAAAAAAATTCGTATAAAATCAACCGTTAGTCTAAATAAGCTCAATTTTTTCAGTTAGCAAGATCTTTCAGTTCTGTGCAACTTTGTGTTTAGTTGACTCTTGGATAGAGTATGAATGAGGACTGGAAATACTGTGGACTCAATTTAAGTTCGGGTTTGGGGGAAACATTTGAGGATAAGAGTTAGATAGAATTATCTGGAATTCTTAGCCTGCTAATAAGTCTTATGAGTTCATTTAGTAAAGAGATAGAACCTTAAGAGAGAACTAGGTTGCTGATAACCTAGACTTAAGCTGAGAGAGAATATTTATAATATGTCAATAATGTTATAAGAAATTGATGCTTGAGAGTTTTTCTGGGTATAGAAAAGTGGTTCAAATGAGTTGGTGTTTACCTAATGCTTCTCCTGGATTAGAGGATTTAAGTTGTAAAATGGATTTATATTATTATGTATGATTAGTGACAAGAATTTTTTTTAATAATTTTGACGGAGTTGTAATGAATTCTTTTCGGCTTAGTTTTGTAGCGGAATTATCATGAGATGAATTGGTAATTATATCCGTTAGGTAATGTGAGACCGGTGTTGATGAATTTCATTTGTGGAGCTGTTTAAGTGAATCAAATGTTTAAGGATTTGTGTTAGTATTTTTATGCTAAGTCAGAGATGTAAGAAATTGATGTGATAACGAGTTTGTTATTTTATTAAGAAATGAATTGGTGTTGATATTATTGGATGTAATTTGGTATGAGTTATGGTGGTGAAGTTATTGAGATAATTGAAATGTTTAGATTGTGTTTTGTTTATATTCGAGAAATTAAGTCGCTATTAGACTTTATTTTAAATTTGATGATGATATATTGATTGATGCGAAGAAGACGTAATTTGTTGAGCGCGTCTGAAAGTTATCATAAGGATTTTATGGTATCATTATTAGGGTATGATATTTTGGTGTGGTATTTGTTCAATTAAGAAATTGGCGTTGTAAGTTAAGGTAGATGTGTAAGTCTTCGACTTCTCATCAAGTTTTGCAGTTATGTTAAGTGATGACATTAGATTGTTATTGCAACTATGTTATGATAGAAGATATATTTGGAAGGTTCTTGATGGGAAGTCAAAATTGAAAAGTGAAATCAATTAAAGTATCGGGATTTAGAGACAATAATATGTTTATGTTTGGATGAGATTATTTTATTCCGATTGGACATCGGGTAAAGTACGTTAATTCATAGTGTTTATTAATTGTTTTAACTATTTTGAATTGAATTCTTAGAAGTATTCTTGTGAGTATAGAAATAAAAGTGGATAGATTAATTTTGTTTAGAGATTCGATATATTCCTTTAGTATAAAAGAATGTAACTGATTTGGTTAACTATGTTTGGAGATCGAGAAGTGTGTTGTATCTTGAAGCATTTAGTGTTATTTTTATTGTAACTTTTAGTGGAACCGTTTGATCAGACTTGGTCTTGCATGTGTAAATATGATTTTGATGAATGATTTGGTCTCAAGTGCAATTAAGTATTGATGTGTGATTGTCGTGGTTATGCTATGCTAGCATGAGAAATGGAAATGGTAGAATGAAGTATGCGGGTTTGATAAAATTAAGAAACGTATCCGTGATATAAAATAATTTTTGTTGAGTATATTTTATTCCATGGAAGAGTATAAGAAATAGGTTGTAATTGCTAAGCAAGTTTTATATTGAAAATTTATGATTATGTTTTCGAGTTAGTATTGTAAAAGTGTAGAACACGACGTTTGTCGTGAAAGGCCGGTGGAATTAAAGTAGTATTAGCGTGGTAAATATTCCGAGTAAGCATAACATGTTGTGTTAATTGGATTAGTTTCATGTGCGTGTAAGTTGTTTCTTTTTATGATATAGTGAACTTTCGAGTTATTTTGAACCTTCGTGGGATTTGATTGTTGGGTGATTCGGCAGAAAATTTCGATTATGGTTATTTTAAGATTTGGATCGACTTTGTGGGATGGATTAATTGAATAAATGGCGGACGATGTATGTAAAGTTCAAATAAAGTGGTTAGTATTAATAAGTTGGTGATTTTCGTTGTTTTAAAGGGGCAGAATTTTGTGTGGAATTAAAATTCTTGATGTTTTGGTAATATTGAATAATGTATTTGTTTATAAAAGGATTCTTTAGTAATATCGTTATTGAAAATAACGTGAGTTTGCGTTAAGATATTAAATTGGGTGATTATTATGGTTAGTCAGGAGTTTATTATGTTGTTATAGTGTAAATCTTATTGAAAACTCATGAATTTTATAGATCATTGCACTTATTAATGGTATCAGGATTAGACGGATTTTGAACTTCTAATTTGGGGTTCTGGAAGACAATAATGTGTTGTATAAGTTTGAAAGCGATTTATGGTAATTAATTACCCTTGTTTGTTGCTTGAATGAATTCTGTGACGGAATTCTTTTAAGGGGGAGATGTTGTAATAACCTGGTACGTTGTTGGTTTATTTAATTTTATCATTTTGGTTTTAAGATAAATTCGAGATTTATTTTATGGAGTTAGAAGTTAAAGGGTAAGTTTTAATTTTATATTGGAAATTGGAGGGTTAAAGTTGCCATTAGATGAAAGATTGGGGTTTGTTTGGATTATGGTGAATGACTCATTGCTACAAACCGTCTCTTTTGGGATAAAAGGGTGAGGTGTCTCACCATTTGGCATGCAAATATCTAAGTATGTATATGTGTTGAATTTGGTAAAAGAAAGGGAGTTTAGATATTTTTCATTTGTGTGTGTGGGTTTTGTGTACGGCAAGAGAGGGAGGAGAGAATTGAGAGAGCAATTCTAAGGAGAAGAAAGAAGTGGATTATTTGCAGCTGGGTTTTTGATATAATTGAAGAAACAAAAGGTATATAATCTTTCCTCTTTATGTTTATAAGTTTGCTAAATAAGTTATAAATGGGTTTTGATGATTTAAGGATGTTTTGGAAAATCTGAGCATATGGTTAGGTTATGTTTATGGTCTTAAACATATCTGCAAGTTTATAGAAACATTCATGGTATAAAACTAGAGATTTCTGGGTTTTTACGTTTTCAGTTAGTTGAGACTTTGAATAGTGCCAAGTCTCAACAGTTGGTTGAGACATTGAATAGTGCCAAGTCTCAACAAATGGTTGAGACATTGAATAGTGCCAAGTCTCAACAGTTGGTTGAGACATTGAATAGTGCCAAGTCTCAACAGTTGGTTGAGACATTGAATAGTGTCAAGTCTCAACAGTTGGTTGCGACTTGGGGGCCATGTCGCAGTAGTTGGTTGCGACTAGGGGATATCATTTTAGTTAGTTGCGACTTCAGTCGAGGATTTTGGATTATTTAAGATTTTTAGTCTTTAAGAAATACTTGTATCTTAATTGTTGCAGATTTGGTAAACTTTGGGTGAAAGATTGGATTTCTCAAGAAAGGCTTGGAAGTGTTTTTGGATAAGCGATCGAGGTGAGTTTTACATTTAAAATGCTTTCAAACTGGAATATATATATATATATATATATATATATATATATATATATATATATATATATATATATATATATATATATATGTTTATATATATAAGAGATGGATATGTGTGGATTAAAAAGGTGATATATGGTGTGATTATGTGTTTATAAATGACAATATGATATATTGAGATATGATTTGGAATGTGACAGATAATGTGAATATGTGCTTATATTGAAATAGAATATATTGAGATGTATATTTTATTTATATAAGCTTTGCACTACACGAGTGCACATTTAGCCGGACTAAGGGTCGGTGTGTTGCCGGGTTCCGGTGTACGGACCGGTGGTGTTGTTGGTCGTAAATTCAGTACGGCGTTGTTGGTCGTAATTTCAGTACGGCGTTGATAATTTATTAGTTGGCTTGCTACCAACTAATATGGCCATTTGTGGAGGAATAAGGTGGAAGGGATGAGCACGATGCACGAGTCTGGATTGGTATTTGAGTATGTGTGATATATATGTGTTTATACGAAAGGTTTTATATAAACTATTTTAATACGAATGGTTTTATATAAATTGGTTTTATAACAATTTTGAAATGACAGGGATTATCTTACTAGACCGTTTGGTCTAACCCTCATTTTGTTTTCAAAAATATGTATTCCAGGTCGAGGAAATTATAGCGGCAAAGGAAAGGATAAAGAGTAGGACGATTTCTGATGACTGATGTTGATTAGGAAGCTTTTATGTATTTTGTAGTTTCGAGACTATGGGACCGTATGTGAATTATTATGAAACTTTTCTTTTATGAATGTAACGATGTTATGCAATATATGTTATTTGTTGTATGTTTGGGAAACCGAGTCGTTACAGATGGTATCAGAGCCAGGTTTAAGGGATTTAGGTATTTGGATTTATACCTAGACTTAAACTGCATGTGATGTAGGATGTTCCTATTATTTTAGAACCTTGGGATGTTAAGTATAAAAAGGTAGAAGGAACATCATGTAAGGTAATTTCAAATTACATTTGGCCAGTGTAATTGTGAACTTACAAGTACATGTTTGAACTGGAATACCTTATTATATTGGGTATGTGCTTATGTGTATATTAACCTTGTTGAAATCAACAGATTGGCAAGTCGGGTGTGACGTATGGATAGAAACGAAGACATGTATATTTTTATAAACTCTATAAGTGCTAATTGACTCCGATGCAATTGATTAAGTGTGACTCCTTAATTGCCGTTTATCTGCATTAGAAAAGTATTTGATAATTGTGTTATAAATATATGAGTTTTAGTTGTTTATGATTAAATAAAATCTTGAAGTATTTCATGGTGAAATCATGAATTAATTATGTTCTTGTATTAGAATTCATAAACTAGAAGTTTGGTATCAAAAATGGAAAAAGGAATGAAACCATTGAAATGGGTTTGAGCTCCATGAATTGATGCTCACAAGGTGATTGATAAAATGTCTTAAAGAAATTAACAATTCTGTTGAGTTTAAGTTTTCTGTTCAGATAAATAAAAAAAATTCGTATAAAATCAACCGTTAGTCTAAATAAGCTCAATTTTTGCAGTTAGCAAGATCTTTCAGTTCTGTGCAACTTTGTGTTTAGTTGACTCTTGGATAGAGTATGAATGAGGACTGGAAATACTGTGGACTCAATTTAAGTTCGGGTTTGGGGGAAACATTTGAGGATAAGAGTTAGATAGAATTATCTGGAATTCTTAGCCTGCTAATAAGTCTTATGAGTTCATTTAGTAAAGAGATAGAACCTTAAGAGAGAACTAGGTTGCTGATAACCTAGACTTAAGCTGAGAGAGAATATTTATATTATGTCAATAATGTTATAAGAAATTGATGCTTGAGAGTTTTTCTGGGTATAGAAAAGTGGTTCAAATGAGTTGGTGTTTGCCTAATGCTTCTCCTGGATTAGAGGATTTAAGTTGTAAAATGGATTTATATTATTATGTATGATTAGTGACAAGAATTTTTTTTAATAATTTTGACGGAGTTGTAATGAATTCTTTTCGGCTTAGTTTTGTAGCGGAATTATCATGAGATGAATTGGTAATTATATCAGTTAGGTAATGTGAGACCGGTGTTGATGAATTTCATTTATGGAGCTGTTTAAGTGAATCAAATGTTTAAGGATTTGTGTTAGTATTTTTATGCTAAGTCAGAGATGTAAGAAATTGATGTGATAACGAGTTTGTTATTTTATTAAGAAATGAATTGGTGTTGATATTATTGGATGTAAATTGGTATGAGTTATGGTGGTGAAGTTATTGAGATAATTGAAATGTTGAGATTGTGTTTTGTTTATATTCGAGAAATTAAGTCGCTATTAGACTTTATTTTAAATTTGATGATGATATATTGATTGATGCGAAGAAGACGTAATTTGTTGAGCGCGTCTGAAAGTTATCATAAGGATTTTATGGTATCATTATTTGGGTATGATATTTTGGTGTGGTATTTGTTCAATTAAGAAATTGGCGTTGTAAGTTAAGGTAGATGTGTAAGTCTTCGACTTCTCATCAAGTTTTGCAGTTATGTTAAGTGATGACATTAGATTGTTATTGCAACTATGTTATGATAGAAGATATATTTGGAAGGTTCTTGATGGGAAGTCAAAATTGAAAAGTGAAATCAATTAAAGTATCGGGATTTAGAGACAATAATATGTTTATGTTTGGATGAGATTATTTTATTCCGATTGGACATCGGGTAAAGTACGTTAATTCATAGTGTTTATTAATTGTTTTAACTATTTTGAATTGAATTGTTAGAAGTATTCTTGTGAGTATAGAAATAAAAGTGGATAGATTAATTTTGTTTAGAGATTCGATATATTCCTTTAGTATAAAAGAATGTAACTGATTTGGTTAACTATGTTTGGAGATCGAGAAGTGTGTTGTATCTTGAAGCATTTAGTGTTATTTTTATTGTAACTTTTAGTGGAACCGTTTGATCAGACTTGGTCTTGCATGTGTAAATATGATTTTGATGAATGATTTGGTCTCAAGTGCAATTAAGTATTGATGTGTGATTGTCGTGGTTATGCTATGCTAGCATGAGAAATGGAAATGGTAGAATGAAGTATGCGGGTTTGATAAAATTAAGAAACGTATCCGTGATATAAAATAATTTTTGTTGAGTATATTTTATTCCATGGAAGAGTATAAGAAATAGGTTGTAATTGCTAAGCAAGTTTTATATTGAAAATTTATGATTATGTTTTCGAGTTAGTATTGTAAAAGTGTAGAATGCGACGTTTATCGTGAAAGGCCGGTGGAATTATGTAACGCCCCAAAATTTCAAGAAAATTTAAGAAATTTTTAAACGCGCATATTTAATAATAAGTCTCCATTTATTAAACCCAAAATAATAATTCCAACCACGAGCGTTATTAAAACATAAGTCAACAGCGGAAATTAAATTGTTTATTCAATAACGGGAAAATGTTTAATAAGCAAATCCTTCGACCCATCCATCTTGCGCGTCAGTGTGTGCCAGTCATGCCTTCGTACCACTTGTACCTGCAACCACTGTAAATTGGGAGGGGTAAGCACGAAGCTTAGTGAATTCAAACACAACAATTAACAATGGTTATCTCATATTACCCCTAAAGCAAAGAGGATCACACCACCACATACAAGTCTACGAACAAATCATAAACAAGTATAATAACCACCACATAAAAAAATCCCCGGGCGGATGTCGGGTCTACGGCCCCGCCGCACGTTTCCGCCTACTGCGGGAAACACCCGTTTTACGCCTACTGCGTATGACATCCTTTTTACGCCTACTGCGTAAACGCCCCTTTTACGCCTACTGCGTAAAACACCTCCGTCCCCGTCGGGACTCGGCCCCGCCGAATAATGTAGCACATAATGTTAACTAGACGTCCCACTATCTAGCCCCCAACCATCCCGCATACAATTTTCACACACGTGCTACAGTAATAATAAACAACTATTAATTAATTGTAGTGAGAGAACTCACCTCGGGTGCGCGCCTAGCTAAAAATAGTAAGTAGCTCCACACAACGACGATCACTTTCCGGCACCTAAACGTACGATAAAATACGTCAATACGAGACCCGGACCCCACGACGCGACACACCCCAAATTGTCACTAAAACTAACTTCCGGTCACACCGAACAAGTCTGTTCGGGACCTGATTTGACCACTAAAACTCCAGAAAAACTCACATTTATTACACGGTTGAAAAGTGCCCTGAAATACCTTTCCGAGGATATATTACACGCCTCCTAACGATTTTTCTATAATTAATTATGAATTTATTAAGTTCGCCTACCGGAACTGTCCGTTTTCGGACCAGTTCGCACTAACAGCTCCGAACAGCCCGGTTCTGGGCCGATTCAGCCTTTCGGCGAAACACGAAAAACGTGCCTAACTCAATTTAGGAAAAATGGCCACTGACCTCAAGTTAAAACGACTTACGAGTAAAAAGTTACGGTCCACGCAAAACAGTGGCAGATTCCAGGAAATTCACATAAAATGACGAACCGCAGAACTTGCGACCACTTTTTCTCCCAACTCGAGGCCGAACCAGTTTTCCGCCAAAACACAGAAAACGTACTCGGTCCCGAGCTCGAAGCGTGGGCGCCAGTTTCGGCTCAATCGGAGTTACGACGGAGAAGATATTGCCGTCACAAAACAGGGGCTGGACCATTTTTCGCATAAAAGAAAGATTTTAGAAGCAACGGTTTAAGTTATACGGCTTAACGATTAAGTCACGGTTTAAGGCTCTGAAGCTACTAAGGTCTGGTTACGGCCTCTCGCCACCCACTGCCATCTCCGGCAGTGGTGGTTGCCGGCGGCGACCGGCGGCGGCCGGCGGCGGCCGGCGGCGGCCGGCGGTGGATTTTCGATTACGAACGCACGAGACAACACCCGACCATTCTCTCTCATTCTCTCGGCCATTCTCACGCATACGCACCCACAACGGCAGCCACGGCCGTCCATCCACCACCGCCACAGCGGCGGCGACGGGAACGAGAAGGAAGGAAAGCGAAGCAAGAAAAGTGATTACCTTACGACGACGCTACGTAAACGTACACGATCCTCCTTCCCTCGAGACTCCGGCGAACAGCGGGAGGTGGCGACAGCAGAAACTTTTCCGGCGACTGCAGCGGCAGTGGCACCTTCTCCGGCGTCTTTCACCTCCGACGAAGCTCTCTCTCACTCCCACCCTTTCTCGGTCCTTCCCTATCTCTCTCTAACTCTCGCTCGTTGCTCACGATCGCATCAAAAAAAAAAAAGGAAACGGCTGCCGTAGGGTTTCGTGTGGGATAGTATGGGATCCCTTGGCTTTCACGTAGATAAGAAACGGAAGGAGCCGGCCATGGGCCGAAAACCCATGCAAACTTTTCCAAAACTTTCCTTTTAGCCCCCCTACTATTCTCCCTTCACAAACTACCCTAGAATAAAATATGGATTTAACATTTTGGTCCTTAACGACATCAAACCCCGAACCAAAACAATTAACGGTACACACTTTAAATTAATTAAAAAAATAAAAGAAAAACGTACCGGGACACGGGATTTACAACTCTCCCCCGCTTGGACTAGACTTCGTCCCCGAAGTCCACGCCTGCAAACAGCTCCGGGTAATTCTCCCGCATCTCGGCTTCTGGTTCCCACGTCCATTCCGAACCTTTCCGGTGCTGCCACTGGACCTTCACCAATCCAATGACTTTGTTCCTTAGAGTCTTCGTCTTCCTCTCGACGATGGCTACCGGCTTCTCCACATAGTTGAGTCGCTCGTCAATCTGAATATCTTCAAGGGGAACTACTGCAGACTCATCCATCACACACTTCCGCAACTGAGAGACATGGAACGTGTTGTGGATCAGGCTCAGTTCCTCCGGTAGCTCCAATCGGTAAGCTACTTTCCCCACACGCGCGATGACCTTGTATGGTCCGATATATCGGGGACCTAACTTTCCCCGCTTGCGAAAACGAATTACCCCCTTCCAGGGTGACACTTTCAAAAGAACGTAATCCCCGACTTGGAACTCTAAGTCCGATCGTCTCTTATCGGCGTAACTCTTTTGTCGGCTCTGAGCGGTGACTAACCGATCCCGCACCATCTGAATCATTTCCGTCGTCTTTAGCACAATATCGGTGCTCCCCAGCACTCTGTGACCAACCTCGCCCCAGCAAATGGGCGTCCGACACTTCCTGCCATACAACACTTCGTACGGCGCTCTACCGATGCTAGCGTGATAGCTGTTATTGTAGGAGAACTCAGCTAGTGGAAGATTCTGATCCCAACTACCACCAAAGTCAATCACACATGCTCGCAGCATGTCCTCAAGTGTCTGAATAGTACGCTCACTCTGTCCGTCCGTCTGAGGATGAAATGCTGTACTGAAATGCAACCGCGTACCCATCTCATTCTGAAACTTCTCCCAAAATCGGGAGGTGAAACGAGTATCCCGATCCGAGACAATTGAGACTGGCACCCCGTGCCGAGTTACAATTTCCCGAATGAAAACCTCCGCAAGCTTATCCGCCGAAAAACTCTCTTTAATCGCCAAGAAATGAGCGCTCTTCGTCAGGCGATCCACGATCACCCAGATAGTATCATTCCCTCGCTGAGTCTTGGGAAGCTTAGTGATGAAATCCATTGTGATTTGCTCCCACTTCCACACCGGAACCTCCAACGGCTGCAATTTCCCATGCGGTCGTTGGTGTTCCGCTTTGACCTTCCGACAGGTCAAACATACTTCCACACATTTGGCTACATCCCGCTTCATGCCGGGCCACCAATAGTCTTCACGCAGGTCTCTGTACATCTTGGTAGCTCCGGGATGAATCGAAAACTTGGACTTATGCGCCTCGTCCAATAGTGTCTGGCGATTCCCACCAGTGTATGGAACCCAAATTCTACCATAACGGGTTAACAGTCCCCGACTATCCCGTACTAACTTCGGAATTTCTCCCGAAACTCTCTCTCGTTTAGCATTTTCCTCCAACACGGCCACCTCTTGAGCGATACCGATCGACTCCAAGAGTGGTGCAACTACCGTTAATCGCTGACAAAAACCCTTCAAAGATCCCCCGACCGGATGTCGACTAAGTGCATCCGCGACTACATTCGCCTTACCGGGGTGGTAAAGTATCTCGCAGTCGTAATCCTTGACCACATCAAGCCACCTCCGCTGACGCATATTAAGATTTTGCTGGTCCATCAGGTATTTAAGGCTCTTGTGATCGGTATAGATCGTGCACTTGACACCATAAAGATAGTGTCTCCATATTTTTAAAGCAAACACCACCGCTCCCAGCTCCAAATCATGAGTCGGGTAGTTCGCCTCATGAGGCTTCAACTGCCTCGACGCGTAAGCGATGACCTTGCCGCGTTGCATAAGCACGGCACCCAACCCTTGGTACGAAGCATCACAGTAAACCACCAAATCTTCCATGCCCTCAGGCAAGGTTAACACAGGAGCCTCACATAAACGCCTGCGTAGCTCCTCAAACGCCTTCTGTTGCTCTTCACCCCAACTGAAAGCTGCAGTTTTCTTCGTCGGTTTCGTCATAGGCAAGGCGATTTTGGAGAAATCTTGGATAAATCTCCGATAATACCCTGCTAAACCGAGAAAACTTCGCACCTCGGTAGGAGTTTTCGGCACCTCCCACCGCATAACTGCCGAAATCTTGGCCGGATCGACCATGATACCATTCTGATTCACGACATATCCTAAGAATTGGACCTCTCGTAACCAGAATTCACACTTGGAGAACTTAGCATAAAGCTTCTCCCGTCTCAAAACTTCTAACACTTCCCGCAAATGCACCTCGTGCTCTTCCTTCGTCTTGGAATATACAAGAATGTCGTCGATGAACACGATCACCGAACGATCCAACATCGGGCTACACACCCTGTTCATGAGGTCCATGAACGCTGCTGGTGCATTGGTGAGCCCGAAAGGCATCACCACGAACTCGTAATGGCCGTAACGCGTGCGAAAGGCCGTCTTCTCCGTATCTTCGCTACGCACCCGCATCTGATGGTACCCGGATCTCAAGTCAATCTTAGAGAACCACGAGGCTCCCTGCAACTGATCAAACAAATCATCAATCCTTGGCAAAGGATAACGATTCTTCACCGTAAGCTTATTCAGCTCCCGGTAGTCAATGCACATCCGCTGAGATCCATCTTTCTTTTTCACGAACAAGATCGGAGCTCCCCACGGTGAACAACTCGGTTTGATGAACTCCTTCTCCAGAAGCTCCTGCAGCTGCTCATAAAGCTCCTTCATTTCCGGTGGAGCCAAGCGATAAGGTGCCTTGGCCACCGGAGCAGCACCTGGAATCAGGTCGATTCGAAACTCCACCTGTCGCGCGGGAGGTATCCCTGGCAACTCATCGGGGAATACATCGGCGAATTCCCTCACGACTGGCACATCCTCGGCACTAATCTTCGTCTCATCGACACGCGTATCCACCACATACGCCAAGAACCCCTGCCCACTATGCTGAAGGTATCTCCGAGCCCTTGCCGCATAACAAATAGCCGTAACCCGACTAGGCGAGTCTCCCTGAATCAACAGTTCTCCCCCGCTTGGGGTTCGAACCCGTACTTGTTTGCGACGGCAAACAATCTCTGCATCGAACGCGTCCATCCAATCCATGCCCACTATCACGCAAAGCTCTCGCATCGCTATAGGGATCAAATCGATAGGAAACCTCACACCCGAGATTTCCAACGTGCATCCCCGATACACGTCCGTAACCGTCAAGGTCCTATCATCGGCGACCTCGACCAATAAAGGACATCCTAGACGTCCCACCACTCGACCCAACCTCTCGCTAAAAGTGCGAGACACGAATGAATGAGTAGCCCCGCTATCAAACATTACAACCGCAGGTACAGAATTGACTAGAAACGTACCTAATATATAAAGAATAACAATACATAAACACAGGGCATGAAAAGGAAAGACAAAAGAAAAGAGTGATGAAACATACCTGTCACCACCTTAGGCGTCGCCTGCGCCTCCTCCACCTTCAGCTGGTGGACTCTCCCTCGGGCCGCCTCCGTCCCGGGCTGACCCGTACGGCCGTCGGTGATGCGCAGCGGGGCATTCGCAGGAGCCCTCTGTGCACCACCCCCATCAGTTGCCCTAGCATTCGGGCAGTTGGCCTTCACATGGCCAGCCTGTTTACAGCCGAAACATAACATCAGTGGCGACCTGCAATCTCTACTGAGATGGCCAGGCTGCCCACACTTGTAACATGCATCAGATCTTCTACCACTCACATCCCGGGCCTTAGAACCGCTACTCTTCGTGTGCCCACGAGAATCCACAAACTTCGATTTCTTTGGCACTGCAGAGATAGGCGTCACTGCCTGTGCCGCCTTCCTCTTCTTCGCTTGGGTCTCCAACTCTAACTCTCTTCTCCGCGCTGCATCCATCATAGCCGACAGCGAAGGATGTTGCACTGCGCTCACAATTTCTCGGATCTCGGTCCGAAGCATGTCCTTGTACCTCGCCATCTTCATTTCTTCTGAGGCCGCATATTGGGGACAGAATAGCGCCATTTCGGTAAACTTCTTGTTCATCTCCTTTATGGTCTCCGTGGTCTGGTTCAGCTCCAAGAACTCCTTCGCTATTCTTTCCATCTCTATCGGCTGCACGTACTCAGCACGGAAACGAGCAACGAACTCGTCCCAAGTAAGAGTGGTACGCTCGGCCAGAGTCAATGCTGTGGCGCACCAGTCTTTCGCTCCCTCGCGAAGTATATTCACTGCAAATCGAACCTTCAAGTTATCCGGACAGCCGCTTGTCAGAAAAGCGCACTCCATGTCGGATATCCAGCGCATGCTAACGATAGGGTTAGAGTCACCCTTGAATTCTGGTGGAGAGCAGGCAGAAAGATCCCGATACTGGAAGTCTCGGGCACGGGGCTGTCCCCCAACAGGCGGCGGCATCGCTGCAAACCGCTCCTCCACTAGAGTCACCAGTTGATCCTGAATCGCGGTGATAATCTCGGGAATTGCATCCCCAACAGCTCGTGCAACCTCAATTGCAATCATCTCTCGGATCCGTTCCTCAGTGATCTCGGCTTCAGCCCTCGGCTCAGCCTCACCGCGCCTCCTAGTGTTGACCATTCTATAAGAAGGAGAAATTCAAAGAGTTATTATCAGCTAATAACTCACACTATCAACACATACGCTCAACTCCTTGAATTCCTCGTGACTTCCCCGACCCGAGTACTGATCCTGTGCTTCCGGTAATAGGAGCTCTACTACTACCTTCCACACCTATCATTACCCATTTCGTGTCCCATCCCGAGGGTCCAAGTAGTTCTCGCCGCAACTCAACACATATGCCCGCACCGGCATATGCACTCACCCTTCCTAGCTCCCTAGGAATTATATTCCACCCACTACCCTCGCTACTATAAAAACCCTGTTAATCATAATGAGTGGCCGCGCAAATACCCAATCATATGCAGTGCAAGACAAATAGACATTTGAATACTAGATTCTATCCTAGAACGGTTGGACTCAAACAAGAGCTGCGCAATAGAACTAAATCGAATATTCTAAGGCTATTAGCCTCTTACCGCATACGATTTATAGGGCACCTACTTAGAAACCTACTATAATTAGCAAGAAAATCATAATAGCAAGTAATCCAACGTATCGCATAGTGTCAACCTCAGGCAATCTAGCATGCATACCCTATGATCTAGAAAGCGATAAAATGAGAAAACACTAAGCATTGTACCTTTCCCTTGGCTCCGGCTGACTGTACACACTGCGCCCTCGATCACCGTTCCTCGAACGGTTTTTTTTTTTTACTTTTCCTTTTATTTCTAAAAAGATTTAATAAAGTAATTGAAAATTTCCCAGCCGCAACTTGAGACCCAACACACCGAGGTGCGTTTGATTCACTCAAGCTGTGCTCTGATACCAAGTTGTAACGCCCCAAAATTTCAAGAAAATTTAAGAAATTTTTAAACGCGCATATTTAATAATAAGTCTCCATTTATTAAACCCAAAATAATAATTCCAACCACGAGCGTTATTAAAACATAAGTCAACAGCGGAAATTAAATTGTTTATTCAATAACGGGAAAATGTTTAATAAGCAAATCCTTCGACCCATCCATCTTGCGCGTCAGTGTGTGCCAGTCATGCCTTCGTACCACTTGTACCTGCAGCCACTGTAAATTGGGAGGGGTAAGCACGAAGCTTAGTGAATTCAAACACAACAATTAACAATGGTTATCTCATATTACCCCTAAAGCAAAGAGGATCACACCACCACATACAAGTCTACGAACAAATCATAAACAAGTATAATAACCACCACATAAAAAAATCCCCGGGCGGATGTCGGGTCTACGGCCCCGCCGCACGTTTCCGCCTACTGCGGGAAACACCCGTTTTACGCCTACTGCGTATGACATCCTTTTTACGCCTACTGCGTAAACGCCCCTTTTACGCCTACTGCGTAAAACACCTCCGTCCCCGTCGGGACTCGGCCCCGCCGAATAATGTAGCACATAATGTTAACTAGACGTCCCACTATCTAGCCCCCAACCATCCCGCATACAATTTTCACACACGTGCTACAGTAATAATAAACAACTATTAATTAATTGTAGTGAGAGAACTCACCTCGGGTGCGCGCCTAGCTAAAAATAGTAAGTAGCTCCACACAACGACGATCACTTTCCGGCACCTAAACGTACGATAAAATACGTCAATACGAGACCCGGACCCCACGACGCGACACACCCCAAATTGTCACTAAAACTAACTTCCGGTCACACCGAACAAGTCTGTTCGGGACCTGATTTGACCACTAAAACTCCAGAAAAACTCAGATTTATTACACGGTTGAAAAGTGCCCTGAAATACCTTTCCGAGGATATATTACACGCCTCCTAACGATTTTTCTATAATTAATTATGAATTTATTAAGTTCGCCTACCGGAACTGTCCGTTTTCGGACCAGTTCGCACTAACAGCTCCGAACAGCCCGGTTCTGGGCCGATTCAGCCTTTCGGCGAAACACGAAAAACGTGCCTAACTCAATTTAGGAAAAATGGCCACTGACCTCAAGTTAAAACGACTTACGAGTAAAAAGTTACGGTCCACGCAAAACAGTGGCAGATTCCAGGAAATTCACATAAAATGACGAACCGCAGAACTTGCGACCACTTTTTCTCCCAACTCGAGGCCGAACCAGTTTTCCGCCAAAACACAGAAAACGTACTCGGTCCCGAGCTCGAAGCGTGGGCGCCAGTTTCGGCTCAATCGGAGTTACGACGGAGAAGTTATTGCCGTCACAAAACAGGGGCTGGACCATTTTTCGCATAAAAGAAAGATTTTAGAAGCAACGGTTTAAGTTATACGGCTTAACGATTAAGTCACGGTTTAAGGCTCTGAAGCTACTAAGGTCTGGTTACGGCCTCTCGCCACCCACTGCCATCTCCGGCAGTGGTGGTTGCCGGCGGCGACCGGCGGCGGCCGGCGGCGGCCAGCGGCGGCCGGCGGTGGATTTTCGATTACGAACGCACGAGACAACACCCGACCATTCTCTCTCATTCTCTCGGCCATTCTCACGCATACACACCCACAACGGCAGCCACGGCCGTCCATCCACCACCGCCACAGCGGCGGCGAACGGCGGCGGCGACGGGAACGAGAAGGAAGGAAAGCGAAGCAAGAAAAGTGATTACCTTACGACGACGCTACGTAAACGTACACGATCCTCCTTCCCTCGAGACTCCGGCGAACAGCGGGAGGTGGCGACAGCAGAAACTTTTCCGGCGACTGCAGCGGCAGTGGCACCTTCTCCGGCGTCTTTCACCTCCGACGAAGCTCTCTCTCACTCCCACCCTTTCTCGGTCCTTCCCTATCTCTCTCTAACTCTCGCTCGTTGCTCACGATCGCACCAAAAAAAAAAAGGAAACGGCTGCCGTAGGGTTTCGTGTGGGATAGTATGGGATCCCTTGGCTTTCACGTAGATAAGAAACGGAAGGAGCCGGCCATGGGCCGAAAACCCATGCAAACTTTTCCAAAACTTTCCTTTTAGCCCCCCTACTATTCTCCCTTCACAAACTACCCTAGAATAAAATATGGATTTAACATTTTGGTCCTTAACGACATCAAACCCCGAACCAAAACAATTAACGGTACACACTTTAAATTAATTAAAAAAATAAAAGAAAAACGTACCGGGACACGGGCTTTACAAATTAAAGTAGTATTAGCGTGGTAAATATTCCGAGTAAGCATAAAATGTTGTGTTAATTGGATTAGTTTCATGTGCGTGTAAGTTGTTTCTTTTTATGATATAGTGAACTTTCGAGTTATTTTGAACCTTCGTGGGATTTGATTGTTGGGTGATTCGGCAGAAAATTTCGATTATGGTTATTTTAAGATTTGGATCGACTTTGTGGGATGGATTAATTGAATAAATGGCGGACGATGTATGTAAAGTTCAAATAAAGTGGTTAGTATTAATAAGTTGGTGATTTTCGTTGTTTTAAAGGGGCGGAATTTTGTGTGGAATTAAAATTCTTGATGTTTTGGTAATATTGAATAATGTATTTGTTTATAAAAGGATTCTTTGGTAATATCGTTATTGAAAATAACGTGAGTTTGCGTTAAGATATTAAGTTGGGTGATTATTATGGTTAGTCAGGAGTTTATTATGTTGTTATAGTGTAAATCTTATTGAAAACTCATGAATTTTATAGATCATTGCACTTATTAATGGTATCAGGATTAGACGGATTTTGAACTTCTAATTTGGGATTCTGGAAGACAATAATGTGTTGTATAAGTTTGAAAGCGATTTATGGTAATTAATTACCCTTGTTTGTTGCTTGAATGAATTCTGTGACGGAATTCTTTTAAGGGGGAGATGTTGTAATAACCTGGTACGTTGTTGGTTTATTTAATTTTATCATTTTGGTTTTAAGATAAATTCGAGATTTATTTTATGGAGTTAGAAGTTAAAGGGTAAGTTTTAATTTTATATTGGAAATTGGAGGGTTAAAGTTGCCATTAGATGAAAGATTGGGGTTTGTTTGGATTATGGTGAATGACTCATTGCTACAAACCGTCTCTTTTGGGATAAAAGGGTGAGGTGTCTCACCATTTGGCATGCAAATATCTAAGTATGTATATGTGTTGAATTTGGTAAAAGAAAGGGAGTTTAGATATTTTTCATTTGTGTGTGTGGGTTTTGTGTACGGCAAGAGAGGGAGGAGAGAATTGAGAGAGCAATTCTAAGGAGAAGAAAGAAGTGGATTATTTGCAGCTGGGTTTTTGATATAATTGAAGAAACAAAAGGTATATAATCTTTCCTCTTTATGTTTATAAGTTTGCTAAATAAGTTATAAATGGGTTTTGATGATTTAAGGATGTTTTGTAAAATCTGAGCATATGGTTAGGTTATGTTTATGGTCTTAAACATATCTGCAAGTTTATAGAAACATTCATGGTATAAAACTAGAGATTTCTGGCTTTTTACGTTTTCAGTTAGTTGAGACTTTGAATAGTGCCAAGTCTCAACAGTTGGTTGAGACATTCATTAGTGCCAAGTCTCAACAGTTGGTTGAGACATTGAATAGTGCCAAGTCTCAACAGTTGGTTGAGACATTGAATAGTGCCAAGTCTCAACAGTTGGTTGAGACATTGAATAGTGTCAAGTCTCAACAGTTGGTTGCGACTTGGGGGCCATGTCGCAGTAGTTGGTTGCGACTTGGGGATATCATTTTAGTTAGTTGCGACTTCAGTCGAGGATTTTGGATTATTTAAGATTTTTAGTCTTTAAGAAATATTTGTATCTTAATTGTTCCAGATTTGGTAAACTTTGGGTGAAAGATTGGATTTCTCAAGAAAGGCTTGGAAGTGTTTTTGGATAAGCGATCGAGGTGAGTTTTACATTTAAAATGCTTTCAAACTAGAATACATATATATATATATATATATATATATGTTTATATATATATGAGATGGATATGTGTGGATTAAAAAAGGTGATATATGGTGTGATTATGTGTTTATAAATGACAATATGATATATTGAGATATGATTTGGAATGTGACAGATAATGTGAATATATGCTTATATTGAAATAGAATATATTGAGATGTATATTTTATTTATACAAGCTTTGCACTACACGAGTGCACATTTAGCCGGACTAAGGGTCGGTGTGTTGCCGGGTTCCGGTGTACGGACCGGTGGTGTTGTTGGTCGTAAATTCAGTACGGCGTTGTTGGTCGTAATTTCAGTACGGCGTTGATAATTTATTAGTTGGCTTGCTACCAACTAATATGGCCATTTGTGGAGGAATAAGGTGGAAGGGATGAGCACGATGCACGAGTCTGGATTGGTATTTGAGTATGTGTGATATATATGTGTTTATACGAAAGGTTTTATATAAACTATTTTAATACGAATGGTTTTATATAAATTGGTTTTATAACAATTTTGAAATGACAGGGATTATCTCACTAGACCGTTTGGTCTAACCCTCATTTTGTTTTAAAAAATATGTATTCCAGGTCGAGGAAATTATAGCGGCAAAGGAAAGGATAAAGAGTAGGACGATTTCTGATGACTGATGTTGATTAGGAAGCTTTTATGTATTTTGTAGTTTTGAGACTATGGGACCGTATGTGAATTATTATGAAACTTTTCTTTTATGAATGTAACGATGTTATGCAATATATGTTATTTGTTGTATGTTTGGGAAACCGGGTCGTTACACATCAAGATTAAACAATTTAACCCAAATGTACTTGAACAATCTTTTTAACCCAATTTTGATTTGTAACATTGACAGGAGTAAACTAAATAATCAAACATCACATACATACATACATACATACATACATACATTTTATATACACTTAATATATACACATTACATACATACATACATACATACATACATTTTATATACACTTAATATACACACATTACATACATACATACATACATACATACATACACATACATTGTAATTCTTGAGGAAAAAAAATCAAATCTTTTTACCCAAATGTGTAGAAATTGCCTGGAGAAAGAGGCGAGAGTCGGAGAGAGGATGAGCGAGTGACGACCGGCGGTTGGTGGCGGTCCGGCGGGTGTTCGGTGGCTGGTTGGTAGCGGTCGACCGGTGTTCGGTGGCTGTTTGGTGGCGGTCGAAGTGTGTGGTAGTTTGCGATGTGGAAGAGACGAAGTGTGGTATTTTGCGGCTGGAAGAAAACAAAGGAAGGAAAGAAGGGTTAAAACCCTTAAAATGATTCCGGCGGATTTTCGGAGTAAGGTGCCGCCGGAAGTTTCTAAAAAATGGTTCCCCCCTTTTCTAAAAAGCGTTCCCCCCTTTTCGACTGGTAAATATATATGTTATTATTAATATATATATTATTATTATTAATAACATATTATTAATATATATATATATATATATATTATTAAAGTTATTTATTTATTTGACATTATTATTAATATTATTTATTTATTTATTTATTATTACTGTTATTACATTATTAATATATAATTAATTTTATTTATTATTATCAGTATTAATATATATTTAATATTATTATTGTATTATTATTATTATTAATATTATATTATTTATTTATATATTATTATTATTATATATTAACATTATTATTATACAGTTAAAGCCCGAAACGGTCCATTAAGCCCACAAGGGTCCATTGAAGTCCAATACGGACCATTAAAGTCCAATACGGTCCATTAAAGCACAATACGATTCATAAAGGCCCAATAAAGCCCAAACCATTCCATAAGCCCATTAAAGTTCAATTGAGTTGACTAAACACCTAGTAGATTACTGAAATCCCAATAGGATCCATTAACGGTCATTTGGATCCAATAAACCCCTGTTGGAATTGTTAACGACCATTTGGATCCAATAAACCCCTGTCAAATCCATTTGGAAACCTAATACGGTCCAATAAAGCTAAAACCGTTCCATAAGCTATAATGGTCAATTAAAGCCCGATACGATTCATTAAAGCCCAATACGTCCCATTAAAGCCCATAACGATCTATTAAGCCCACACCGGTACATTGAAGCCCAGATGATCAATTAAAGGCCAATATGGTTCGTTAAAGCAAACTAGGATCCATAAAGCCCAATACGGTTCATTAAAGGCCAATACATCCCATTAAAGCCCATAACGGTACATTAAGCCCACAAGGGTCAATTGAAGCCCAAAATGATCAATTAAAGGCCAATACGGTCCATTAAAGCACAATACGATTCATAAAGGCCCAATACGGTCCATTAAAGCCCATAACGATCTATTAAGCTCACAACAATACATTGAAGCCCAGATGATCAATTAAAGGCCAATATGGTCCATTAAAGCAAACTAGGATCCATATAGGCCCAATACGATCCATTAACATTATTATTATACAGTTAAAGCCCGAAACGGTCCATTAAAGCCGAAAACGGTCCATGAAAGCCGAAAACGGTCAATTAAAGCTCGAAATGGTATATTAAAGTCTGAAATGGTCCATTAAGGCCCATAGCGGTCTATTACAGCCCAATACGGTTTCATAAAGGCCCATAGCGGTCTATTAAAGCACAATACGATTCATAAAGGCCCAATACGATCCATTAAAGCACAAACCATTCCATAAGCCCATTAAAGTTCAATTGAGTTGACTAAACACCTAGTAGATTACTAAAATCCCAATAGGATCCATTAACGGTCATTTGGATCCAATAAACCCCTGTTGGACTCGTTAACGACCATTTGGATCCAATAAACCCCTGTCAAATCCATTTGGCAACCTAATATGGTCCATTAAAGCAAACTAGGATCCATAAAGGCCCAATACGGTCCATTAAAGCCCAATACGGTTCATTAAAGCCCAATACATCCCATTAAAGCCCATAACGGTACATTAAGCCCACAAGGGTCCATTGAAGCCCAAAATGATCAATTAAAGGCCAATATGGTCCATTAAAGCAAACTAGGATCCATATAGGCCCAATACGATCCATTAAAGCCCAAAATGGCCCATTAAAGCCCATAACGATCTATTAAGCCCACAACGGTACATTGAAGCCCAGATGATCAATTAAAGGCCAATATGGTCCATTAAAGCAAACTAGGATCCATAAAGGCCCAATATGATCCATTAAAGCCCAAACCGTTCCATAAGCCCAAAATGGTCCATTAAAGCCCATAACGATTTATTAGGCCCACAACGGTACATTGAAGCCCAAATGATCAATTAAAGGCCAATATGGTCCATTAAAGCAAACTAGGATCCATAAAGCCCAATACGGTCCATTAAAGCCCAATACGGTTCATTAAAGCCCAATACATCCCATTAAAGCCCATAACGGTACATTAAGCCCACAAGGGTCCATTGACGCCCAAAATGATGATTTAAAGGCCAATACGGTCCATTAAATCACAATACGATTCATAAAGGCCCAATACGTCCCATTAACGCCCATAACGATCTATTAAGCTCACAACGATACATTGAAGCTCAGATGATCAATTAAAGGCCAATATGGTCCATTAAAGCAAACTAGGATCCATATAGGCCCAATACGATCCATTAAAGCCCAAACCGTTCCATAAGCCCAAAATGGTCCATTAAAGCTCATAACGATCTATTAGGCTCACAACGGTACATTGAAGCCCAGATGATCAATTAAAGGCCAATATGGTCCATTAAAGCAAACTAGGATCCATAAACGGTGTATTCACCGATATGTTCAACGATAAAAAAATTAGGTTTGATTTATCATTAAAATTGAATTTTATTTAATATTTATAAAATTAAAAGTAATTTTAAAAAATATTTTCGGCGGATTTTAAAATTTTATTTTTTAAAAAATATTTTCGGCGGATTTTTAAAATTATTTTTTATTTTTTAAAAATATTTTCGGCGGATCTTAAAATTTTTTTTTTTTATTTTTTAAAAATTATTTTCGGCGGATTATTAAAAAAATTATTTCCTTAATTAATTAAAATATTTTCGGCGGATTTCTGACGGATTTCCGACGGACCGTAATTTTAAAAATAATTAATTACATTCCGTCGAAAATCCGCCGAAAATATGTCGAGCATTTAAAAAAAATTTAAAAAAAATTATTTTTTTGGGATTTTCGGCGGAAGTCAACGGGGTTTGACTTTTTTAATTTCCGCCGGAAATCCGTCGGAAAGTTTCAGGCGGAAAATCCGTCGGAAAAATCCGCCGAAAATTTGTTTTTTGTTTAGTAGTGATAAGTTGTTAACTTGAACTTTAAATGATTTTAAAAACATCAGGTAAATGATCTATAATATTTGTTACGATATTAGTATGAATATATTTGCATCTGAATATACTTTTCATTGAAGTTATAAAAACCAATAAAGATGATTGAAAAAATAGACAGGATATCAAATTAAAAAGAATAAAATACTCTTTTTTATTTTTATTCTGAAATTAATTATATAAAAAATACATATTTTTTTAAACGAGGTAGATCTATGGTGTTTATCGTTGGTTGTCAATTAGTTTTATTAAGTTTTAAAAAATTTGTATGTCAACTATAATAACTTGTAACCTTAAATTTTTATGTTTAATTAGTCGTTTATAAAAGTTTTTACTCAAGGCCTAGTAATATAGTGAGATTAGTAGAGATCAACGTTTATCTTGTCTTCGAGTGTCTTTTGCAGTTGTTTATCCATTAGTTTTATGGAGTTCAAACGTAGAGCTTTATGCAGCCGAGTACATATGCAATAATTGTTGGAATACGGGAGCCATAAACTCAACGGAAGATAACCGTATTCCTCCAAGAATCCATACGATGCGGAGTAGAATGTTATTTCAAAATTTTACCAGAACGAGCAACAACCTTTGATGTCGTATCTGAATATAAGCCAACGAACTCAACTCATAGCCTCCACGGTATCAATGCAAATACATTGAATTTAGATGACGTCATGTCAAGAGAGGTGAGTCTTTTGCTTCCCGAATGCTAGATACTGTTGATCTCTAACTCTTTGGAGGAAAGAAAGAGTGGCTTGTCGAATATAGAAAGTGAGAGAAAGAACTGATTTGATGAACAATTCTTGCAATTTGCCCTTCGCATAACCTCCATTGTCTCACAATGGTCTCTATTTATATAAAGTATAATGATGGTACATATAATAAACTAATATTATAGGATGACTGACACATAGTTTTAGAAGATCTCGTATCTTTTAAAGACATGCTTGTTCTTTACACAAATATAATATATTAACAAGTCACTATTTGTCAATCATATCCCCGCGCTTGTCAAACAACTAGCTATAATATGATTTAATCAGATAAAATCGTATATAAGAATTAAATACGTTCATTTTATTCTCCTTATTCCGGATATGCATTTTATGCCTTTAAGTCTTTATCATGTTGGCAATAATTATAAATCATATTTATAATTATAAACGATGAGCGCTAGGTGCAATACATCATCGTTACCTAAATGATAAAGTTTGGTGATTCAGCTAATTTGCAAACTATTTGGTCATTAGCAGTGTACACATTTACATCCCTTTGTCCTTGATATCCATATTAAATACGAGGCTTGGATGTTTATTCTCATTATGTCCTATATTTAGTTTCTCGATTCTGGATTTTACTGATAAGACTGATATCATTATCCTATATTCACTATTTGAGCATCTACGCACTTCCTCAGTACTATTCAATCGAGGGGCCCACGGTTATCACTCTTGTCATCCAAGAGGAATAAATCATATATTGATCCATGCTATTACTACTAAGTGATATATAATATTACCCAAAAACCACTTTGTCTTCCAATTATGGAACGATTAGAATCAGTTCTCAAAATATATCACTCACACAGAGCAAACTCAACGATCTCAAGTCAATGGACTATATGTATAATGACCACATGAGAAACATGTAAGACATCCAAATGAATCGTTCGCAAAGCGAGTCACGTCCAGTACACAAGATCCTCTCTTGTACCCATATGTGGATTCTATATCTCCATATGAATCCCTTCATTTGCTAGTCGTACCATAGTAATTCAACCTAAACCCGAATTAATACTTTACCAGCGACATTTTAGAATACGATACTCATAACTAAAATCAATCGTACTATCGATGGCAGAAACAGTCGATAATCCGTCGAAAACAAGCTTTATCGACGGTTTTCCAACGAGAAAAGACCGTTGGGAGAAAATGGATCGGTAATAGTTAGGGACGGATTATCGACGACAGTTATCGATGGCTTTTCGACTGTTCCAATTACTGACGGCTTTTCGACAGGGTCTATTAGCGACGACTTTCCGACTATTCACAGGATGTTTTTTTGATGGCTAATATTGTAACACCCTAAATATAGAGGTAATTTAAACTTGAATAATTGCAATGTATAACATCTTAAATATAAGGAAATCACCCAAAACGGGGAAATAGTAATAGCGTTTACAATTTCTAAAAATGGACATTGAAGATTGACAACACAATAATCTAAACCAATTACATCTAGATTAAGACAGTTGTCAACTCAATCTCCTAAAAATATCTACATGAAAAAGTGTTAGGCTTTACGCCTAGTGAGAACAAACATATTATATATAAATGAAAAATGCATAAACTGTTAATAAATGATTTTCAATAATATGAGATGATGTAACTTGCCAAAAACCACATAAGAACCTTATGGTCCAGAAAGCATCTTGCGATGACGGGGGGAGACCCGATTTCCAAGGATCATAGCGAAACACAACAGTTAGTTATTTTCCGAGTTGTGAGCTCAATACTAGGACCCATGGACACGAGAAACGCCGACTCATACATAGATGTGGGGGAGGGCACCCAAAGATCGTAGTCATACTCATTCACTAGGATTACATTTACAGCCCATGGCTAGTATCCGGTCCACATAACCATATCAAGTTGCCTCCGAGGACCCAATGTATCAACTACTTACAAAGGGGAACATCTCCCAAAATAAGTTGACTCTTATACCTATGGATCCATTAATAATATTCTACGGCTAGTCACAATTTCATTTGTGACTATACTATAACAACACATATAGTTTTCATAACACATTTCCATAAAATGCATTCTTGCATAATAATTGGCATATGGAACTAAATCCAAAAAAGGTTAAACAAAGACCAAATCCATTTCCAAATATAATTCCTTCACAAAACAGATTTTCCAAAAGTTGTAAAACTTTAAAATAGTCATTGTTAATGCAAACAACTATCCATATATTTTATTCTCCATATATCCACTTTTAAAAATAACCATCCAAAATGATGAAACTCAAAACATAACGAGGATGGCTTCATTTCAAGAATTTAACCAAAAATATGTAAACATAACTACATTTTATAGTTCAAATCATAAACATCATCATCATACTTAAAAATGGTTAAAACCCTAAAAATCTCCAAACACTCATATTAGGTCAAAATCTTGCAAATAATCAAAATGTAAACAAGGAGATGATTAAAGGTTCAAAATGTAGTATTGACATGCATAAAGTTAAAAAGGTAAGAATGAACTCACAACATAGGTTTTTGGTAAAAACCTAAAAAACCCTAGAACTTGATGATGAAGATGGAGAGGTGAATGATCTTGAAGCTTGGACTCTTGATTACTCTTCTTACTAGATGATAGCCTTAGATTGGAAACAACTCATCATTAATGACCAAGGTTGTGTAGTAAATGGAGAAAGAGGATTGGTGTAGAAACTTACCAAGGAGAGTAGAGAAAATCGCTCCTAATCAATTCCAACAATGAGGTTTTTTTTTGACTAAAAACGAGTTTGTCACTTTTTATACTTGAGCACCCCACAGCGATCTTGCCCGACAATAGTGACAATTGTCACAATCGCCGACGTTGTCGCCCGCTAAGCGATCCCCTTGGTACGTCTCTCGCGAGTATGGCCATGCGATAGTGATCTTGGCATCTTCGTCGGGTACTATCGCCAACCTTGTACCGTGAGCCCCTCTGTCCTCGCGACATTGACAAGAGATAACGCTTTGTGACATTATCGTTGGGCATAGTTGCCCAAAAACCTCCGATTCTCGAGTTTTTTTCTTTTACACGCGCGAACTAGTTCACGAGAGACTACCTCAACTAAGGTTAACGTTTTCCCAAGAATTAAAGAATGTATAAAACAAAATGGAAATAAGGGTAGATTTACATAACTAATTTTCCGGGTGTTATAAATATTACCTACGACATTTCAACAGTTTTCATTCCGATGGCTATCCAACTGTTTTTAAAGGACTATTTAAATTTTACCGGTCGTCGGTTTTTGGATTTTCATTTCAAAAAGATTTTAAAACCGGTGTTTGTTGAATTTTAATCTATATATAGATATATTATAATATTGCATACAAAATTAATACGTATTCCAAAAATTCGACCCAAAATTTACCTAAAAATTCGTACGTATATCCATATAAATCCATACATATATCCATGCCACCATCAAATCCTACCAGAAAAGGGGGGATCACGAGAAGTGGGGTTATCGGAAAGCGGTGGTGGATCTTGTCGAGCTAACATGTAACAACCTGCACCTCCACATAACAAATAACAAGGAATACTTTATAAAACAAATCACATTGGGGTTACACATTGGGTCCCATTCTACAAATCTATACAAGTCTCCGAAATAGCAAACGAACGTTTTGCTAATAAAATTTTCATATGAAAAATCCACGTAGCCACATATCAAAATCAGACTTCAATATCCTTCTCGATAATCTTCAACAAGATAAATCAAATAAAGCGATCTCACATTATTAACGTTTCCTTTACCTCCTACTTTTCGCAATCCTGAAATGCATATTTTTGAAAACAAAATGAGGGTTAGACCAAACGGTCTAGTGAGATAATCCCTGTCATTTTCAATACCATTATAAGATCAGTTTATATAAAACCATGTATTAAAACAGTTTATATAAAACCCTCGATTAATTTACTCAATCGTTGGCACTCATGCACAACTCAACCACTCACTCCGTTGGCCTTCAAGCACAACATCTCACAATATTGCTGGCGTTCTAGCACAACGCGATAATAGTGAAGCTGGCGTTCTAGCACATCGCGATAGTGTAGTTGGCGTTCTAGCACAGCACGATAAGTGTTGTTGGCGTTCTAACACAACGCGATAAGTGTTGATAGCGTTCTAGCACAGCACGATAGTGCAATACCGTAACATAACCATTAATAATTAAATCCCACATACCGATATCGTTCATATCAATAAATTAACCATTTTATAATAAATGCATTCCAGTTCGAAAATGGTTAAAAGAATACTCACATCATTGAAAGAAAACTCACCTTGATTCGATATACGAGGATATAATTCTTAACCGGTAACGAATTTATCAAATTGAACAAGAATCTGAATCAAAGTAACAACGATCAAAAACTAAGCAATTGACTCAATCCATAACTTTAATAAACATATTAAACTCTAAAACGATACCCTGAAAGACCCCAAAGCCCAAAACGACATGAGTTAAAAACTGAAAGACGAAACACCTCCCTTTAAAATAACAATTTCAGCCAACTCAAATATATATATATATAGAGAAAGAGAGAGAGAGGATATATATATATATATATATATATATACATATACATATACATATATACATACATACACTTATATATACGTATAAATACATATATATATATATATACATTTGCTTATGTGTGTGTATGTGTGTATATATATACACCAAACCCAAAAATATGTCATCTACATAAACACTAAAATTTATTTTATGATGGAAATGAAAAAAATGGAGAAAATCATACCTGCAAATTCAAAACCTCAAACTTCTCTGATCTCTCACTTTCTCGTCCGACACACACAAATACAAGAAGCATCAACGTAACTAGAAGCTCACTAAAAATCAAGAGGTGGCACACTAAAAAAACAAGAGGTGGCATACGGTGAACAAAAAGCAGTGGTGATGATGGGTTTTATACCCAAATTTCTTAACCAAACCCCCCATTAAAGATGAATGACTTAAAATATGTGAAACCCAGAATCTAGCAGAGATATTTAGAGAGAAAATCTAGAGTGCACAAGTCATCCATGTATTGATCTTTAGAGTAAAAATGAAAAATGCTACAAAGTAATGCAAGAACAACAAGGAAGCCTTCTTTATATAGTAGGGTCATGACATGTCCATGCCTCTACAAAGAAGAACAGTACAAAATATTAATACTGTCTTGATAGCTACAATAATGCTCTAACAATCTCCCCCTTAGCTATCAAGGCAGGAAGGGTCTTCTTCTTCTTCTTCTAAACCCAAGATGTGTTTCAATCCTTCGCATAGCCATTCTGAAATTCAATCTTTCATCTATCTCTTCAATGGCTCTTGTCAAAACTCTTCTAGGTCTTGAAGACATCCAATTGACTTTTCGTTCAGCATCATGTCTTTTAAGCTTTTCAACCAACTGAAGTCTTACAATCTTGAGCGTACCGTCTGAATACTTTTCCAACTCATTAAACCGAATGAATATCTTATTTCCACTACTTCTGAACACAACACCAAACTCCGGTTCTCCAATCACAGTAAATAGAGTCATCTTCATTAATCCAGGCAAGCTTTGATTAGGCCTCAACAAGTTAACTCTTGGTTGACAACTCTCCACGGCCATTTGTAGATCATGACACTGTGTGAACAAGACGTGTCTTCTCAAAAATCTTTTGATGGCATTCAGTGCAAGAGTTACGTTTTCCCTTCTGATCTGAAGATCTCTGAAATGATGACACATGAACTCAAAATCTTCCATCGTTAAGTGACAGAAATCTGCTTCAGAGAATCTGTAATCTCTACAATCCTGCCTCTGAACTACAAATTCTGGATACCACATTTTGTAATACAATCTGGCCGTTACCTCCTTTATAGTCACAATCAACTTCTTTCTCCTCACCTCTATTTTCTTTTGGCACTTGTCTCTTAGAAAATGCATATACTCGAACTTGTATTCGGCTGTCTGATTAGTAATTCCTAACACGGCGTAGGGATTTAAGCTTCTGATTCTGTGCAAAAATAGTCTTCTTTCAGACTCTTCCAAGAATGGTGTTCTCAAATACAAAGTTCTTTCACGCTGTTCAAGTTCAGACAATTTTCTGCTCCGAGAGGACGATGGACCAGGTTGATCAGCTGTATTGGAAGGACCAGCTTCGTCATGGGTAGGATTAACAGGTGGTATAAAAGGTGTAGAAGATGGAGGTTCAGTATCTTCAGGTTTAGGTTCTTTAAAGATTGGATCTTGAGAGGATTGTGATTCAGGTTGAATAGGAGTGGATTCAAAAGTTGGAATTGGTTCAGAAACTGGTGTAGTGGTTTGAGTTGAACTGGGTTGGTTTAGGTTAAAAGATAAAGGTATAACACCAGATTGAACAGGTATAAAGGTGCTTGGAAATGTTCGGGTGAATGAATAGGACTTACAGTTATTTCTTCAGGAGTTTGTGGCCCATAGATCTCAGTAAGAATTGTTGGTCCCGAAGGCCTATACAAGTTTGTAGAAGGGGGGTTGAATACAAACACACAGATTTTACTTTTCTAAATTGTTTATTGATAAATCATTAACAATTTACAGCTTGTTGCGGAAACAAGATTAAGGATAAACCTAAATCTAAACAAGTTGGAACACTAAGGTTTCTTGCACTAAGAGAGATAAGGAAATTACTAATAATAACCTATCTTGAGATAAGAGATTGAACTTGTCCAGAGTTAGCAAGTTACTTCAAATGAAGTGGGTTCATCTCTTTATATACTGCATGCATTTAATGCAAGTCAGTATACACTTTACACGTGTCATCAGCTGGTTGGTTGCATGTCGTTGACCTTGGTTGACAACCTTAGTAGCCGCATGGATGAACAGTGTAGTATCAGAGTGGTTGTACGATTTCAGACAGTCGGAGGTTCTTTTCTGAAATTTCGTACGGAGTCGTACAAGGGGGGTTAAGACAAAAGTACTTTGTACGGAGGACTTCATGATCAGCTTTCGTTGATTCAGAGCATTATCATTTTCTATTCAGCGAATGATAAAGTTCAGCGATAGCTGAAGTCTTGTACTTGATACTTCACGTTGAGTGGACAAATCTGAGTCTTCGCTGATCCGCATCAGTTCAATAGGAGACTTGTCGCTGGTTCTTGAGCTTGATCTTCGACTTCAGCGTAGAACCTTTGTTGACGTGAAACTTGTCTTCAGGGATCATAAGTAAACAACTAACTTATCAGCGATCATCATAATGACTGAACAGACTCAGAGCATTAATGGTGAACAGTGTTCGCTGAATGTTTAATTTAAAGAGCGAGAGTTCCTATCAGCGGTACTGTAAGATCTTAGTACTTATCAGCGATAGTGAAACTCTGATACATATTGTTTACTTACAATTTTCACTAAGTATACGAGAGGGTCATTATCAAATCACTGAGGGTTTGAATCAACAATCTCCTCCTATTTGATTATGACATAGCAACAAAGAAAATTGCTATTTAATGAAAACATAAGGATAAAAAGAACTCATAAAATATTTGTCCCTTTTACTGTTTTCTGGGATCTTTTCAGTACTGATGGAGTAAAGTACATTCGCTGAAATCTTTCTTTAAAACTTTGAATCAGGTTACAAAGAGAATTTGAAAGATTACAAGTACAAGCGAAATAAATTACAAGTACAGAAGAATAACTGATACAATAGAGAAAAAGGCGATCATATCAGCTTGTAAAGGGTTCTTCCTTGATGAGAAGTTCATCAAGGGTCTTTGATGTGGGAATCATCCAGTCAGCGACGGTTACACCTTGTTTTCTTTTGATCAGAGCTGCTTCAAAAATCAAGGGCTTCAGGTGTCTAGCTTTGATGTCGCGTCTGACTTCACACTAGTATACGAGATTTCTGAGTTGTTCGATGGGAGCGATGTGGAGCTCAGAGATACGTTGAAAGTGATGATTTCCATAGTAGTCTAAAAAGAATATACCATAGGGATCATTTACAACTGTGCCAGGAATGAATGTTTCTCCAGGTGGTAGGGAGGTGTCAAGCATTGAGAGATCGGCATCAGGGCTAATTTTGTTTCTAACCATTCAGAGAGACCAAACTTTTCTAAGGTAGCAGCATAGAAGGTTTGCTTGGTTTTGTCATCTCTGTAGACATCCACTCCAATAACAGGAACTTCAGCGTACAGTCTTCCTATGATGTTTGCCTTGATGATTTTGGATGGTCTAGATCGATAGGTCAACATTTGTTTAGCCCATTCCAAAGTCGTATCAGAGACCTTAGTCTTTTCTCTAACGATCTCTTGAGCATCATCCCATAGCTGACGTTGAACATCAATGGGAACTCTTTTCAGCTTGGGGTCTTTTATTGATCGTTTAGAAAGCTGGATGGCGTATTCTCTGTCCTTTTCTTCAGCTTCCTTTCTTTCAGCGATTAGGCGTTCAGCTCTGAGGTGTTCCTTGTATTCCTTTTTGGAAATTCTGAACTTTAGAGGAACTGAAGGAAGTTGATCACGCCTCAGAATGATTCGATGATCCTCGAATCGCTTTATTATCTCCTCTCTTCTTTTCTGATCCTCTTCACTTAGCTTTTGAGGAGCTAAGGAAGGTCTGCCTCTATGCGAGAGTAGCTGTTCTTCTGGTTCATCAGTCTCAGAGATTAAATCTAAGACTGTGATTATTTCTTCAGCAGCAGCTGGTATTATTGGTGAAGTCGCAGTTGTGGAGCCTTCAACGATATCCTCAAACAGGGGAGAGGACTAGCTGAAACACAGCGATCTTATGAGTAAGAACTTGGGTAGAATCAGATAGAGAGAATCGGTTCAAGTGTATAGGCTTGGGTAGTAGAACTGATAGTGTATGATAGAGGAGGGATGGAGTGAGAGATGTTTAGTGTACCTGACAAACCGGCTTTTCAAGCAAGATCGTCAGATTGTCATCTTCAGCGATGCTTTTGCCTTTGCCTTTCTCAGCTCCAGAGGCTGAGGGCTTTGTCGTTGTCCGCTCCCCTGAAGGTTTATTTATCGAGATTACCTTAAGAACTTTGATCTTCGGAGCAGGTTTGACGATAAAGAAGTCATCGTCATCTTCGTCATCATCATCATCATTCTTTGGAGAAGAGGATGGTTCATCATCAGGGATGTCGACGGCTTCATCATCTTCTGCTTCGGATTCGGTTTTATCAGCTTCTTCTTCGAGTTGCTCCCCCTCAGATACAGAGGCGAGCTTCTCGGTTTCCTCAGGGTTTTCATCTCCCTGAGGTCCAGCGGTGGTTTCTTCAGCATCCTTCTCTCCCATGATAGATTCATCATGGGAAAGGTCTTCAGCGCTCTTGGAGAGATCTTCAGCGCTCTTCTCCCCCTCTTTTTCATGATGACTGGGGGAGGAATGGGTAGACTCAGCAGCGTTGGTAGGTTCTCTGTCTTCTTGGCCAGAGATACCTATCAAATCTTCAATCTTTGCTATTCTGTCTTGAAGGCCAGAGATAGCAGGATTGATCTTTTCCAGCTCAGTGCGATCCGTCGCTGTGAAATTGTCAGATGCAGGGACAGGGGCAGGAGCAGGAGTATTCGCTTTCTGTAGTAGCTGCTCGATCATCGATTTCATCGAACTAACATCGGTCTTTACAGAGCCTAAGTCAGTCTTTACAGTAGACATATCTCCCTCTAGTTGTCCAACCGATGTCTTCAGCGTTGTGACCTCGCTGGACATGGATGAAACTGAATTTTTGAGAGAGGTGTAGTCTGTGTAGATGTCAGCGAGCACTTTGGCGAAGTCGCTGAGAGTGTTATCAACTTGCTTCAAGTCATCTGTGGAAGCCTTCTTCTCCACCACCGTTGTCAGCTTGTTCAGATTCTCTCCAGCGTTTGTTACAACTGTAGAGTTATTAGACAGAGTGGTGGTGAGATCTGTCAGCGTTGTCTCCACAGCTTTCAGAGAGGCGTTGATGTCTCCCAAATTAGGACCTGTAACATATAAAAACTTGTGAACATAGGAAAGCTCAGAAGTTTGGGGTTTAGTGACAGTGTTTATGGGTTGGTGTGTACCTGCAGGAGGATTGATGAACTCGTCAAAATTACGGGTTCCTGAAAAGTGTTCCATGTCATCTTCAAAAGTGCCCATGGATTGTCCTGCAGGTCCTGTCTTCATCATTCCTGGAGAATCAGCTTTAGGTTCCGTAGAAATGATGGCAGCTCCAGCGAGATCTGGAGGAGAGACAAAATGAATGGAGGGAGGAGAGAAGGATAAGAATGGGGGTTGGGTTCTGAGTTCAGCGTTGGATTCGCTGACAATCACTTCATCAGTCTTTTGAGAGACTGAAGGAGGTTGGGTAGGTTCCAAGTTTGTAACCTCAGCGTTTAGAGACGCTGAAGTTGGGATGGAATGGATGGGTTGTTCAGGTGTGGCAGAGCGTACCACTGAATGTTCCTTCAGCTCTGCAGGAAGAGCTGAGGAGTCTTCAGCATGAGATTGCTGGGGTTGCTCCTTTGTTTTCTTGATCCTTTTAGAACCAAGTGGGGTAGATGAATGTTTCCTTTTCTTAGAAGGAGAGGATTTTGTGGCCAGGGTATCAGCGATGGGTATTGTTGCTGAAGGAGCCACAGAATTAGAAGAAGAAGGGTTGAGAAGAGTCAAGAGTGTAGAAAGACGTACCTCATTCACCATTGGTTTGAAGTCGAGTATCTTTGGGCCGACCTGAGAGAGTTTCAGGTCACCATCAGTTGGGTAGCTCTCTTTCAGGCCATATTGGAAGATGGCGCTGATGAATCGGGGGTAAGGAACCCATGGAGGTCTGTCAGCGACGGTGTCCACTCTTAGAACTAGGTCATCATAGATAATCGATGCCCAGTCTATGTTGAGACCTTTCAGCAGTGCATACCCCATTGCTTGCTGAGGTTTAGCGGCTTGGTCAGAGGAGCCGCTCTTTGCAGTCATGCAGCTGATTAGATGAGCGAAGATGAAATTCATCTCGCTGGGCATTTTCGATTTCTTGATAATCGTCAGCTTCTTCTCGGCCTTCATGTCTCTGCCGATTTCCCATACATAGCCCATTGCATCGAAAAATGCAATGATGGCTTCCCTGTCTGAGTTTTTCTTGGGGTCAGGGAGGGGAACGAATGGTTTTTCCTTGGTAGCGATGGGAAGGCTGAGAGTTTTGCGAATAATGGCAGGGGTGATCTTCATGGTGCCATATTCGATATCGCAGAGGATGCAATCGATTATTTTGGAAGGTTCTTTGGCTGAAGGTAGTTGAGAGTGTCTGGCTGAGTACCAGAATTGTGAGAGCAAAAGCTGATGTGCAGGAGGTGTTATGGTCAGGGCCGTGGAGATGCAGCAATTCTTTAGGAATTTCACAGCATCATCTAGATGTGTGACTTGCTTTCGAGGAGGAAACTCGAGAAGCGCATAGAGGTTGTTCACCTTAGTCCAATCCAGTTTGTCAAGGGCAAACTTGACTTGAGGAGCCTTGAGGATGTCCACTTCCTCAGAATCAGCGGAGATGTTCTCAGCGGTAGTAGGAATGTCAGACGATGCCATTTCTCTGTATTATCAGTTCAACCAAAGATGTTTACAAATAAGAATTATCTTAATGTGGAAAGATTTTCCATTAAGATGGTTCAAATTTTATCCATTTTATTCAGACACAAATGTCTTAATGAAGATTAGGGTTTTTCTTGATTTTAAGAAACGAAATGTAAAACCCATTTATTCTTGTTATCCAGTTTTCTATGAAGAATTAGATTATGGAAACGAATGAAGAACAAGTTTAAGATTTTCGCATTTAAACTTGAAGAACAACCATGAAATGGCTGTGTTCATAAAACCATGAAAGAAAATGATTTCATTTTAAGAAGTTCTTTTGTTTGATCTTCTTAAAACAAGAAAAAGATCGGAAACAAGTTATACGCATTTGGTAATAAATAAGAACATATTAACCTTGATGTTTGATGAAGAAGATGATGAACAGTTCTTGAAGTTTTTGAAAGCACAAATGCAACAGTGAATTCTTTCTGGCGGAGGAAGATTGATCGCGTAAAAGAAAAATATAAACCACGAGTTTGTTTATATAGAGAGATTAGAGAGAGAAAATCTTGAGCGGGAAAAGATTTTCATCATGACACGGACACGTGTTTGCATTTGATTGGAAGTTTGAACGAGACGTGCAAACGTGTGTCAGGAAGAGAAAACGTGTCGGGGTTTATCCGTTGCAATGACGTCACAACTGTCCTTTCATATTCTTTTAGGATGTCTCTGAGGTTTTGAAAAACTCAGGGACTCTTTTATAAACATGAAGCACTGAATGAAAATATCAGTGAAGGTTTTAAGAATTTTCAAAATATCGATGTTAAGGAAGAGATATTCAGCGATGCATTTTGTTTTGAAATCTTGCATTTTCATGCGATTGTCAGAGAGAGAAAACATACCTTGATATCAGCTTTAACCAAGTTTTATTCAGAGAGAAGATGATTGAATAGGTTATACGAGTTGATTTTATCCTATCGCTGATTAATGTGAACCACTGAAGATTTTATCCTTCAAAGTTCAGCATTCCAAGCTCGCTGATGAGAAAGTTGAATCTTGTCTCATCAAGAGGTTTGGTAAATAAATCAGCTAACTGATAATCAGTTGGGATAAAATGAAGTTCTATATCACCATTCATCACATGATCTCTGATAAAATGATATCTGATTTCTACGTGTTTGGTCTTTGAATGTAGTACTGGATTGTTTGCTATAGCGATGGCACTAGTGATGTCGCAATAGATTGGAATTTTGGAGAGCTGAAGATCATAGTCTAGTAGCTGATTTCTCATCCACAAGACTTGAGAACAACAGCTTCCAGCAGCTACATATTCAGCTTCAGTTGTGGAAGTGGACACTGAATTTTGCTTTTTACTAGTCCAACTTACCAGCTTTCCACCCAGGAGCTGACATCCTCCTGTGGTGCTTTTCCTATCCAATTTGCAACATGCAAAATCACTATTTGAATAGGCGGTTAGATCGAATCCTGAATCTTTGGGATACCAAAGACCTAGATTCGATGTACCCTTAAGGTATCGAAAGATTCGCTTTACAGCTTTCATATGTGATATCTTAGGTTCAGCTTGATATCGTGCACACAAGCATGTTGCAAACATGATATCGGGTCGGCTAGCTGTAAGATACAATAGTGAGCCGATCATCCCACGGTACAGCGTGACATTGACAGGAACACCCTTAGTGTCCTTATCAAGTGTTAGCGGTGGTGCCATAGGGGTTTTCATAGCTGAACTTTCAGTTAAATCAAATTTCTTCAGCATATCTTTAACATACTTTCCCTGATTAATAAAAGTTCCTTTTTCAGTTTGCTTAATCTGAAGACCAAGGAAATATGTTAGTTCACCCATCATGCTCATTTTATACTCATCTTTCATTCTATCAGCGAAACGAGTACAAAGCTCAGGGTTAGTAGAACCAAATATAATGTCATCAACATATATTTGAACTAGAATGATATGACCTTTCACTTTTCTAAAAAATAGAGTTTTGTCAATCTTACCTCGCTCAAATTTTTCAATATGGAGATAAGTAGAAAGAGTGTCATACCATGCACGAGGAGCTTGCTTCAAGCCATAAAGTGCCTTATCCAGTTTATAGACATAACCCGGACGCTTAGAATCTGAGAATCCTGGAGGTTGTTCCACATACACTTCTTCATTCAGCTTTCCATTCAGAAACGCTGATTTAACATCCATCTGATGTACTTTGAAGTTTTTGTGTACATCATATGCTAAGAATAGACGAATAGATTCAAGTCTTGCTACTGGAGCAAATGTTTCGTCATAATCTATACCTTCCTCTTGTCTGTATACCTGAGCAACAAGACGAGCTTTGTTGCGGGTTACAGTACCATGTCCGTCCAACTTGTTTCGATAGACCCATTTAGTGCCTATTACTGTTTTATCAGTTGGTCTCCGAACAAGTTTCCAAACTTTGTTTCTTTCGAATTCAGTCAGCTCTTCTTGCATGGCGCTGACCCAGTTTGGATCTTTGAGGGCATCATCTACTTTCTTTGGTCCAGTTAGAGAAATAAAGTTAACAAATAAACAAATATTACCTGCACTTCGTCGAGTCTGAACACCAGCGTTTGGATCACCAAGAATTTGATCAATTGGGTAATTTATGGTCCATCGCTGAGCCGGAGCATAAGTTGCTGACTCATCTTGAACTGGAGGAGCTGAAGATGAGGCTTCAGCTACTTCTGGAGTTTCAGTTAAGAGAGGAATACTTGCATTTGTCATTTCATTTACTGATTGCTGAGAGATAGATGGAATGTCTGAGGCATTTGGTTCAGCGGTAGGTATAGTGTTTATAGGAACAGCTGAGACCCATGATGTTTCAGTTTCACTATTCTGTATGTTTGGAATGATAGGACTATCATCTTCTACTGGATGAGCATGAGGAGTGGGAATATCTTCCGAATCACCAAGATGAGAAAACATCCATTGATTCAGTTCTTCAGTATCAGCGGACGGTTTAGAGTTCGCTGAACGGGATTCGTCAAACGTGACGTGAATAGTTTCTTCTTCAGTTTGTCTTCTACGATTGAAGACTCTGAAGGCTTTGGAAACTGAGGAGTATCCAAGAGCATCTCTGTTTTTCAGTATGAAACACTGACATCCAAAGATGTGAAGAAAGCTGATTGAAGGCTTTCTCCCATGAAATAGTTCATAGGCTGTCTTTTTGAATCTTTTTACTATCAACGACCTGTTTTGCGTAAAACAAGCAGTGTTGACAGCTTCTGCCCAAAACTGAGTAGGCAGGTGAGAATCGCTGAGCATTGAACGTGCAGCTTCAATAATTGTTCTATTTTTTCTTTCAGCGACTCCATTTTGTTGCGGTGTTCTCACTGAAGAGAAGTTGTGAGAAATACCCTTACTCTCAAGGAAGGAATCAAGAGAACTGTTTTTGAATTCAGTCCCATGATCACTCCTTATTGAGCGAACGGTCAGATTGTTCAGTGTTTCCATCTTCCGAACAAAGGTGATGAGTTCTTCAGGGGTGTCACTCTTAGAACGGAGAAACGTTACCCAAGTGAAGCGAGAGAATTCATCAACTATGACCAGCGTATATTTCTTTCCAGCGATGGATTGTTTGTTAACAGGGCCAAACAAATCCATTTGGAGTAGTTGTAGAGGAGATGACACTGAAGAAACTTGCTTTGATTTAAAGCTTGCTTTGGTCTGCTTCCCTTTTTCACACGCTGAACATAAAGACTCTTTGGCGTATGAATGCTGAGGTAGACCAATGACTAACTCTTCTGAAGAAAGAGTGTTCAGTGTCTTGAAATTTAGATGAGATAACCTCTTATGCCATAGCCAGTTGACATCAGATGAGGCCTTTGAGAAGAAACAGGAGTTCTCAGTGGTTGTTGAGTCCATGTTTATTACATAAACATTTTCCAAACGATAACCGCTGAGAGCTATCTTCTCCTTTTTGTCAGTGACAAAGCAGGATTCCTTAGTAAAGATTACTTTGTTATCCATGTCGCAAAGCTGACTGATGCTTAGAAGATTATGCTTCAGCCCTTCAACATATGCGACTCTTCTGAAGGAGGTTGTACCATTTGAAAGTACACCATACCCTAGGGTATGTCCTTTTCCATTTCCACCGAAAGTTACAGAGGGACCCTTCTCTTCCTTGTATTCAGCGAGCAGGCTTTTCTTTCCAGTCATGTGTCTAGAGCATCCGCTATCAAGATACCAGATACCCTTCTTAACCTGCAATACATAGGAAGATTAGTTTTTCTTGGGTACCCACTTAACCATGTATACACATTTGTCAGTGGAAGTAGTTGGAATGGAAGATTCAACAGTCTTCGCAGCATTTGAAGATTCAGCTTTGTCTATCTTCACTTTAGTTAATTTCTTAACCTCAGTGGTAGGATTCACCTTGACCTGATTTGCACCAGGGTTGGTCTTCTTTGCCTTGGGGGCAATCTTCACCTTAGCTATCTTTTCAGCTTTGGTGGCTGTGGGGCACTTACTAGCAATATGATCGGTAAGTCCACAGTGATAACATTTCCTATAACTAAAAGTAGTTCTAGGACCATTTGATAACATTTCCTATAACTAAAAGTAGTTCTAGGACCATTTGAGCTTTTGATTTCGAATTAGAAGTGCCAGCACCAAGTAAACTATAGGCTTTAGAAATGGGACGAATATTCAGTTCTTCAGATTTCTTACCAAGGACATCCAATCTGAGTCTAGGAGTAGATCGCTGAATAGATCCAGAGATCTGCTTCCTTGATCCATAGGGATGAGCCACTGAAGCTTTAGAAGCATTCAGCTTTGGTACTAAGGTACCCTTCTGAGGACTCTGGTAAATAACAATTCCTTTACCTTTGCCTTTGCCTTTAGAGACAGAGGTAGGTTTTGAATAAACCATTTTCTCCTTGCCTTTTGAGGAGGTAGGAGTTTCCTCAGGGATTGGTGTAATGGACGAGGAGCACTGAGAAGATGAAGTATCAGCGACTGAGGATACGAACGTTCCAAATTTAAGCATTGAACGCTCATTGGTTGGTTTTGGAGTATCATATTTGTAACCCAGACCACGTTTATCACTCAAGGGAATCTGAGACTTTATTATCTCAGTGATCTTTGTTGAAGAATTACACCATCCTTCAACAGTAGCTTTTTCAGCTTTTAATGCAGCGATAGCTTCTGCTCGTTCGATTTTGACTAGCTGATTTAAATATACTTGATCTTTAAAATCTTCTTCAATTTTAGAAAGCTTTTCTATTTGAAGGTGGCAGTTTTTAAGCTTTTCAGCGAGATCAAGGTTTTTGTTTTCAACCACAGTTTTGCCGTTCATGGCTTCGTATAAACTTCTAGTCAAGAGATCGATCTTACGGAGACTATCAGCTTCATCAATATTTGCAATATTGGTAAAGAAAGAAGGTGATACCTGAATAGCAAATGTTGAAGTGGAGGGAATGTCTGAACTTTCTTCCTCTTCTTCAATCTTGGCCATAAGACATAGATTTACTTCATCATCTTCAGAGGCAGATGAAGATGCTTCTTCATCAGAAGCAACCCAATCATAGTTAGCCATCAGGCCTTTATTTTTCTTCTTAAAGCTTTTCAGCTTAGCATATTTTTCTTTCAGCTTTGAATATTTGTCATCTTTATTCCTTGGAACAAAGGGTTTCTTTGTAAAAGCTGAGGGTCTAGAAACTTTCTTAGACCTGCACTCGTTTGCGAAATGTCCTGTCTTTTCGCAGTTAAAACAAGTAGCAGTAGCCTTATCAACAAAAGCTGATGATCTAGGCTTGTCAGTTATGGAAAGAGGTTTGTTCTTTCTAAACATTTTCTTTTTGGCAAATCTCTTGAACTTCTTAGTTAGGAGAGCCAAAGATTCATCATCATCTGAATAATCAGAATCTGATGACCTTTCAGAGTTACTTTCTAACTCAGTGATAGTGACCGAGGGTCGCTGAGTAGAAGGTTCCTCTGAGATTAAAGCAACATAGGTGCTTTTGTAATCTTTTACAAGATTCTTCTTAAGATGGCTCGATTGCTCATGATTCAGCAACGTGCCATATAAGGTTGAAAGGGTCATTGATTTTAGATCCTTTGACAGCTTGAGACGCATAGCATAATTGTCCCAGCTTTCAGGTAAACATTCTAGAAACTTTGTCAGTACTTCAAAGTTAGAATATTCCTTACCAACAGTTTTCAGATCTATAATTAAACAATTAAAACGTTGGTGAACTTCAGAGAGAGATTCATTCTTACCAGAAATGAAGCTTTCGTATTGTCTTACCAGGTTGATCTTTCTTGAGTCCTGGACTTCAGACGTTCCTTCATACTGAACACATATTGTGTCCCACATGGCTTTTGATGTTTTCAGATTTATGACGGAATGGTAGACTTCGTCAGGAAGAGCCATGGATAGTACGGATCTGGCTTTTGTATCTATAGCCACTTTCTTCTTATCTTCGTCAGTCCATTGAAAGATTTCCTTAGGTACCAGCCTTTCTGGAATAGCAGGTCTATTCTCAGCGGCTGGAACAACATCATCAATTCTTACAGGGATGAATGGACCATTTTCGAGATAGTAAGGCATAGTTGGGTCTATACCTTCTAAGAAGAGTGCCATCCTATTTTTCCATAAGTTGAAGTTATCTTTGGAAAATCTAGGGGGTTTAGCAAGAGAACCATTGTCTATATAATTTGTGTTTGTGTTGGTGGCCATTTTCAGATAATAGCAAGGAAGAGAAATATCTTAGATTAGATCTTGTTTATGAGATTAAACAAATCCGCTCTGATACCACTTGTTGGTCCTGAAGGCCTATACAAGTTTGTAGAAGGGGGGGTTGAATACAAACACACAGATTTTACTTTTCTAAATTGTTTATTGATAAATCATTAACAATTTACAGCTTGTTGCGGAAACAAGATTAAGGATAAACCTAAATCTAAACAAGTTGGAACACTAAGGTTTCTTGCACTAAGAGAGATAAGGAAATTACTAATAATAACCTATCTTGAGATAAGAGATTGAACTTGTCCAGAGTTAGCAAGTTACTTCAAATGAAGTGGGTTCATCTCTTTATATACTGCATGCATTTAATGCAAGTCAGTATACACTTTACACGTGTCATCAGCTGGTTGGTTGCATGTCATTGACCTTGGTTGACAACCTTAGTAGCCGCATGGATGAACAATGTAGTATCAGAGTGGTTGTACGATTTCAGACAGTCGGAGGTTCTTTTCTGAAATTTCGTACGGAGTCGTACAAGGGGGGTTAAGACAAAAGTACTTTGTACGGAGGACTTCATGATCAGCTTTCGTTGATTCAGAGCATTATCATTTTCTATTCAGCGAATGATAAAGTTCAGCGATAGCTGAAGTCTTGTACTTGATACTTCACGTTGAGTGGACAAATCTGAGTCTTCGCTGATCTGCATCAGTTCATTAGGAGACTTGTCGCTGGTTCTTGAGCTTGATCTTCGACTTCAGCGTAGAACCTTTGTTGACGTGAAACTTGTCTTCAGGGATCATAAGTAAACAACTAACTTATCAGCGATCATCATAATGACTGAACAGACTCAGAGCATTAATGGTGAACAGTGTTCGCTGAATGTTTAATGTAAAGAGCGAGAGTTCCTATCAGCGGTACTGTAAGATCTTAGTACTTATCAGCGATAGTGAAACTCTGATACATATTGTTTACTTACAATTTTCACTAAGTATAAGAGAGGATCATTATCAAATCACTGAGGGTTTGGATCAACAAGAATATCTACCTCATCTTGTGTGAACCCAACACCTTGATCCTCTGGTTCATATGTAAGCACTGCAAATGGTTCTGCTTCCTCCTTTACTCTCCAATACTGATCATATTCTCTAGCCAGATCATCATCACCTTCATCACCAGAACTGATTTCAATCAATTCAACAGATTCCACAAATCTGTCTACCACTTCCCTTATCTCCTCCTCATTTACCTCAGGCTTTTCAACCGTCGGTTCTGCATTCGGATCAACATACAATACGATCTGTTTTCCGCTTTCATCACCCATAGCTCCAGATTCAAACATATCAGAAATTTCAGCAACAGTTGGATTCTTCTTTAAGCCTTGAGAACTATCAGACTCAGCCCTTCTCTTCTTACTCATCTCCCCCTCATGATCATGATCATCGGGATCCTGATCATGCTTCCGTTTCAAACCATGGGCTTGAGTCTTCCAACCCTGATTCAGTAATGCCTTCAACTCATCTAAGAACTGCTTCATGTCATTCAAAGATTGTACAACTGTTGTCTTGAAAGAAGTAAACTCTGTGGATAATTTCTGGAACTCCGTGGATGTAACGGTAGATGTAGGTGTAGGTTGAGGTGGTGGTGGTGGTGGTGGTGTAGATTGGAAGTTCTGTAGTAGCGATAATAGAGTTTTACTTTGTTGATCTTCAGGGCTAATGGACATCAGCTTAGCATAAAATAGATCTCTTAACTCATCAATACTTTGATCCACTGGAGGTTGTTGAACTGAAGGATGCTGAGTTACACGAGGTGGAGCCAAGTAAATTTCTGGACGTGAACGAACAACGGGCTCTTCAATTGCCGGCCCTTTTCCTTTCAATAATTTTTTCACCCTTTGTATCTCCCGTGTGAATGATTCCTCAACAGCCTTTAGGGCGCCGTCGAGAATTTCCCTTATCACGGAGACGGGTAACATAACACAGGCACCACTTAGGTTCGCCGTTGACACAACAGTTGTTGCAACTGTGTGACCTACGCTCAGTGTTGGCATAATGTTAGCACTGGTAGGATTTCCACTCTGTCCTTGTAGTCCTGTGGGAGGATCTACTCTGAGTGTTTCGGATGGGTCACGAAGACTCACATCAGTTGTTTCAGAAAGTGTCCTATTCAAAGAATTGAAAATATTAGCAATAGGCACTAGACTCTCAACATGTGCAGAAATGAAGGTCGAGGACCGGGGAGGAGGTCGCTCTGTTTCAATACCCGAAATCTCCAAGTGAGATCCGGATAGATTATGTGCTAAAGCCCCGTGAGAAGATGAGACAGCTTCTTGTTGAGAAGAAGCTGAATGGTTGGCTGAGGTGTGCAATTGCGTTACTGGGCGAGTAACGTCTTTTTCAACACCTGATCCCAACAAATGAGATCTGGTAGTGGATGTGGCTGCCCTTCTGGTATAGAAATGTTTGGTAGCACTCACACTCTCCATATTTTTTTCTTCATTTTCTCTCGCAGACTCACATATATTTTCAACTAATTCTCCCTCGGTTCTCCTTATACCTCCCATTCCTTCACTAACTTGAGAAGTCATTAATGGCATGTCATCAAAGTTCAGCTCTTCCACATCAAAATTAGTTGACAAATTCATATTTGGAAAGACTAGGATATCAGCAACATCACCAAACATATTTTCAGCATCAGCATCATCATTTCCATCATTGCCATCATTGTCATCATCAGAATCTCCATCATTTTGTTCCTCCGCGGGATCAGACGCGTTGTCAGACTCTGTACTATCATCAGAATATTCAACTAAAGGAGCATCCCCAATGTGTTTAGGAACTACTTCTTCAGAATCGTCTTGTACAAGGTCATCTATATGTGTGTCCTCAAACGATGACCCTGCATCTTCAAGTACAGGTGACTGACCCCCACCAGTTCCCCTCTCGGTATTTTCCGTCGACTCTCCCCGTTCAGTAGCCCCTGCATCCTGAACCCTCACAGACTCCTCTCTCCTAGGGGTTGAGTCTTGGGTAGGTCCCTCCGGTGCTGGCCGGACCATAGACTCTCTATAATCAACTATACACTCAGCGTCCTGATCCACGTATCTAAGGAACCCTTCCGGTAATGGCATTTCATAAGGACAAGTCTTCTTCGGAAGTTGTAGATATTGCATTGCTTTTTCAGGTACAGAAGGATGATTTATACGTCGTGGAATCTCCCGGTTAGAGCGAAGCATACTCTGAATAGTAATCTGAAGAAACCTCATGTACGGAATATAAGGCTTTCCTTTGTTTTGACGACGAAGCTCTATCTTCTCGTTCAGTTCATGCCAGAAGATGGTTGCATAATCTACGTGAAGGTCATACACCACCGCATGAAATAATTTCATAAACCCGATACTGGCACTGTCAGTTCCTGCATGTTTGGCAGTTAAGCACCGGTTAATAACGGAAAAGATAACATAGTACAAAGGTGGTAGATTCGCCTTATTGAAGCCCTTCACTTTTGTCAGATTCATGGTGTATCCCATTGCGCGTATACCTTCAAATACTTCTTCCTCAGACGGATAAGGATCAAATTCAGTCTTTCCATCTCTCGAATCAGGCTCAGGTAGCCTCAGTATAAGTCTTAATCTTTGGAAATCAAGCTTTGTGATAAACTCGTCGATCTGGAATAAAAAGATAGGTCTTCCGTTCTCCATTGATGTAGTGATTGTCTTCCATGCTTGTTGAAGATATAGCATAGGCACATTGACTGTGTGAGTCAATGCGTATGCTAACGGGTGATTACGAAGCACTTCCTTGACCACCGGATGTATGTTGATCTTGTCAAATCAACATGATGATTATTCAGAATGATCGCGACATAATTGGTCGGATGAATAATGAGATGACCTGGATGACCTCCGGTAAGTGATTGATGTATGGATCGCGTCGATGGTAAAGGAACATCAGCTGTTGGATCGGATATTCTCGGAATATGTTCACCAAAGCCCTGAACACGGCTTTGTTCTTCCTGATTTGCCATCTGAACTGTTGTTTTGAAACAAAACAGTTCTGAAAAATGTTAAACACTTTTAAAAACTTTTTGAAAAAAAATTCTGATATTTTTTACTAAGTATAGATTTCGGACCACACTGACAATTTGAGAAATTCGGATTCAACAAGAGAAGGTTTCGAATGTACAAGAGTCCGAAACCAAATAATTTCGGATCAAGAAGGATCCGAAACCAATACTTGCAAAGTGTGAAGGATTCGAAACCAAAAGAATTCGAATCATGTTGGATCCGAAACCATGACTTAGAAAACTTTCAAAGTTTTGAAAAACACGAGTGACTTAAGGATTTCGTACCCTAAGAGAAATCAAAATTAAAGAATTCGAATCCTGAAGGGTTCGAAACCAAGGAATTCGAATCCAGAAGGGTTCAAAACCAAGGAATTCGAATCCATAAGGGTTCGAAATCAAGACATGTTAACACAAACCCTTTTCAACAAAACTTTTCACAGAATGATTCGAAATCCGGACAATATAAGAATAAGAGTGATTCGAAACCCTAACATCTATTCTTACCTAAGAAGGATTCGAAACCCTATGATGAACACTTACGAAGAACATGAAGAACATATGTTTAAAAAAAACGAACTGATTTTTCACAAATAAGCCTAACAGAAGAATAAAATCGAAGAAACTACATGGATATAAAGATGCGTATGAAGAATACGAATCTAAAGAAACTAAAATCAACAGAAATGGTCACCTGATGAAGAAGAATTGAACAAATGAAGTTTGAGGTTGAAGATGATGAACAGTGCAATCTGAGAGAATTCGAACCCTTTTGCCAAAATGAAATAAGTGGGAAATGAAATATTTGAACTCTATTTATCCTTGAAAAAATTTGGACACTTGGCACGATTTAGAGTACCCCACTTGGCAAACAGTAGAAAAAGGCATGTCTGAAAAATAGACATGGCACTGTTCATCTGAACAATTTGCATGAACAAAGATGCAAAAAGTTCCAAAAGAATTAGAATCAGATAAAGTTGAAAAATTTTATATATAAAAAAATTTTGAAATTCGTACCCATCTAGATTCGAAACCATATGATTTCGCATCCTTAAGGGTTCGAAACCTTTGGTTTCTTATCCTTATAGGTTCGAAATCTCAAAGATTTAAAAAAAAAAATACAACTTTTTCATAAAAGGTTTCAAACTGTTCAAAAACTTTTACATCAGATAAAATCTTTGAAGACTTTTACTTAAACTCTCAATTTTTTTTACTTACAGACATATGCTAATCTGCTCCCCCTAAACAGATGCATAATCAGTTGTCTCTTCTTTAGAAAAAATCTGCACAAACAGATGAAAACTTGGTACTCATAGAACATGAGTCCATACTAGTTAGTTGTATCACTTTATGAAAAATTCAAACTCCCCCTCAAAAGATGAATATAATTAAATAAACAAGAACAGATACTCCCCCTCAATGTTTTAAAGAAAACTAAGAAATGCCTAAGTATTCAACATTCCTAGTTTGCTGATTAGAAAAGTGAACCTTTTTTCATCTAAAGGTTTTGTAAATAAATCAGCAAGCTCTAGTTCTGTTGGTACGAAATGCATTTCTATAGTTCCCTTCTCAACATGGTCTTTGATAAAATGGTACCTGACATCTATGTGTTTCGTCTTGGAGTGCTGAACAGGATTTTCAGTTATTGCAATTGCGCTTTTGGAATCACAATAAATTGGGATCTTGTTGAAGATATATCCATAATCCTTTAGCTGAGTCTTCATCCAAATTACTTGTGAACAGCAACTAGCGGCGGCCACATACTCTGCTTCAGCCGTAGATGTTGATACACAAGTTTGCTTCTTTGATGACCAGCTTACAAGTTTATCTCCCAAAAATTGACAAGCACCAGATATGCTTTTCCTGTCCATCATATTTCCCGCATGATCTGCATCTGTGTAAGCAGTTAGTTCAAACCCAGAATCCCTTGGATACCAAAGACCCAAATTCTTTGTGCCTTTGAGATATCTAAGGATTCGCTTTACAGCCACAAGGTGAGATTCCTTCGGGTTAGCTTGAAAACGTGCACAAAAGGATGTTGCAAACAAAATATCCGGTCTACTTGCCGTTAGATATAGTAAAGATCCAATCATGCCACATTATAACTTTTGATCGACTGATATACCATCTGAATTAGCGTTCAAAAGCTTACCGGTAGCCATGGGAGTTTTCATGGTGGAAGAGGAATTTAAGTCAAATTTCTTAAGCATATCATTTATATATTTTGATTGATTAATGAAAATGCCTTCATTTGACTGTGTCACTTGAAGTCCAAGAAAAAATTTTAGCTCTCCCATCATACTCATTTGAAAACGGCTTTTCATCACCTTTTCAAAATCTTTACACATATCGGGATTCGTAGATCCAAATATAATGTCGTCAACATATATTTGTACTACCATTAAATCTTTACCTTCTCTTTTGAGAAAAAGAGTTGTATCTATTGTACCTTTGGTGTATCCATTTTCAAGCAGATGAATAGTCAGAGTCTCATACCATGCCCTTGGTGCTTGTTTCAGACCGTACAGTGCTTTGTCTAAAACGTAGACATGGTTGGGATATTTTGGATCTATAAAGCCCTCAGGTTGACTTACATAAACCTCTTCATGAAGTATTCCGTTCAGAAACGCAGATTTGACATCCATCTGAAATACCTTCATGCTTTATGCGCGGCGTATGCAAGAAAAATTCTGATGGCTTCAATTCTTGCTACTGGTGCATAGGTTTCATCATAATCTATTCCTTCTTGTTGATTATACCCTTTTGCAACCAGTCTTGCTTTGTTTCTGACTATAATTTCTGCTTCGTCTTTCTTGTTCCTAAAGACCCATTTAGTTCCAACAATGGTCTTGTCTTTAGGACGCTTCACCAAATGCCAAACTTCATTACGCTTAAACTCATTTAACTCCTCTTGCATGGCGTTTATCCAATCTGGATCTTGTAAAGCTTCGGATGCTTTCTTGGGTTCTAACGTGCTTAGAAAGTTGACATACAAACATTCGTTTGTAGTCGCAGATCGTGTTTTCACTCCATCATTGAGATCACCAATAATAACTGATGGGGTGTGCTTTTGTCCATTTATGTGTACTGGGAAGAGTTGGAATCTCTACACGAGTGTTCGATGAATCATTCTCATCCATAACTGCAAGAATCTCTTCAGTAGATTCAGCTGAAGATACATTTGTCGGTTCTGGTACATTAACTTCTGGTTGTTGTATTTCATGTGTAGGATCTTACGATGATATGTTTACTGAAACCGGAACTTCAGGCAGAATTTCAGGTTCAGAAACTGGAACAGTTGTAGGTTCACTTGGAGTCTCGTTGGTTGCCCCAGAAGTACTAGTACCGATATCTTCAGATGGACCGGAGACATTAACACTCGTCTGTTGTAAAGATGCATTTACAGATGTGATGGGTGATTCCATATCTGCACAATAGTCCATAAATGCATCATGAAATAACAAATCTAAATCTTTAGTACTATTAATATCTAATACACAATTAGAAAACTGGTTTGCCACAGGTTCTACTCCTTTTTGAGTAGAAGCTTCAGATTTATGTCCGAGTTCTGAACTGTGTTGTCCAGAAGTCAATGTCACACTCTCGTCAAACGTAACGTTGATGCTCTCGATGACTGATTTTGTACGATTATTGTAGATCCGATATGCTTTAGAATTCAAGGAATAGCTAATAAAAATCCCTTCATCAGCCTTGACTTGGAATTTTCCAAGGTGTTCTCGATCTTTTAGGACAAAACATCTGCATCCAAAAACACGCAAAAATTTGATGTTAGGTTTGCGATTGTTGATTATTTCATATGCAGTTTTATTAAGACGTTTATTGATAATTGTCCTGTTTTGTGTGAAGCATGCGGTGGAAACTGCTTCAGCCCATAAACTTGGAGGAAGACCCAAATAGGCAAGCATAGTCCGAGCTGCTTCCACAAGCGTCCGATTCTTTCTTTCAACCACTCCATTTTGTTGTGGAGTAATTGGTGCAGAGAAATTATGAGAGATGCCAACGGATTCAAGAAACAATTGTAGAGTTGCATTCTTAAATTCAGTCCCGTTGTCGCTCCTTATCTTTTGAACTGGACGTTGTAGAAGAATTTGAATCTTTTTGATAAACTTGATTATCAGCCCAGGTGCCTCAGATTTGAGTCGAAGAAAATCCAACCAAGTGTATCGTGATTACTCATCAATCATAACCAATATGTACTTCTTTCCTCCCATTGACTGAGTCCTCATCGGGCCACAGAGATCCATATGAATTAATTCCAAGACGTTGTTGCAGTTAGACAAAGTTTTGGATTTGTGCGAGACGTGTTTCATCTTTCCCATTTCACACGCCGGACAGATAGAAACTTTGTCAATCTTCAATTCAGGAAGCCCAGAAACTAATCCATCTATTCTGAGCTTGTTGATGCTTCGAAAATTTTGATGTGAGAGTCTCCTATGCCACAACCAACATTCATCTTGAGAGGCTTTTGAAACAAGACAAACTTGATTTGAAGCAACAAGAGTCGCAAAATCTGTCATATATAGATCGTCGCATCGTTTTGCTCTGAAAATCTCTGACTAGTCGCAAACTTCTTGTCAAAAATTACCTTACAGTCCTTGTCGCAAAACTGACTAATACTGAAAAGGTTACGCCCTAATCCTTCAACATACAAGATCTTTTCTATTTGCATCGAGTCATTCTTCAACGTTCCGTAGCCTCGAACGTGACCTTTAGAGTCGTTACCAAATCCTACCGATCCGCCAGGATGTACAGTAAAATCGTGCAATAAGTGCTTGTACCCCGTCATGTGTCTAGAAGCTCCCGAATCAATAACCCACACATGACGATCCTGTAGAAAGAAAAATTACCTTATCTTAGGTACCCATATCTGTATGGGTCGTTTCTTGTTAGTACGGATCAGTTTGTTTATTATAGTTGATGAACCTTGAATTTTGCCTTTAAAGGTAAGTTTATTTTTTGAATTTGGTTTGTTGAGTTGATCTTTGGGAATCCAAACCATATTCACATCAACTTTTTTGTTTCTTTCTTCTTATTCTGTTTCTTTGATCTGAAACCGAACATTTTAGCAAATTTGTTCGCTGAAGATTTTAAAGAAAAGAATGAAGTATTAGACTTTTTGTTCTTTGGATCATTTCTATTTAGCTTGAAATAGTAATCTGTTGATCCAAACCCTCAGTGATTTGATAATGACCCTCTCTTATATACTTAGTGAAAATTGTAAGTAAACAATATGTATCAGAGTTTCACTATCGCTGATAAGTACTAAGATCTTCCAGTACCGCTGATAGGAACTCTCGCTCTTTAGATTAAACATTCAGCGAAACTGTTCACCATAATACTCTGAGTCTGTTCAAGTTCCTATGGTGATCGCTGATAAGTTAGTTGTTTACTTATGATCCCTGAAGACAAGTTTCACGTTAACATAGGTTCTACGCTGAAGTCGAAGATCAAGCTCAAGAACCAGCGACAAGTCTCCTAATGAACTGATGCGGATCAGCGAAGACTCAGATTTGTCCACTCAACGTGAAGTATCAAGTACAAGACTTCAGCTATCGCTGAACTCTATCATTCGCTGATGAAGAATGATAGATCGCTGAATCATCGAAAAGCTGATCATGAAGTCTTCCGTACAACGTACTTTTTGTCTCATCCACCCTTGCACGACTCCGTACGATATGTCAGAACAGAACCTCCTTATTGTCTGAAATCGTACAACCACTCTGATACTACACTGTTCAACATGCGGCTACTAAGGTTGTCAACAAAGGTCAATGACATGCAACCAATCAGCTGCTGCCACGTGTAAAGTGTATACTGCCATGCATTAAATGCATGCAGTATATAAGAAGATGAATTCACTTCATTTTGAAGTAACTTGCTAACTCTGGACAAGTTCATCCTTCTTATCTTGAGATAGGTTTTTATTAGTAATCTCCTTCTCCTTCTTAGTGCAAGAAACTTAGTGTTCCAACTTGTTTAGATTTAGGATTTATCCTTAATCTTGTTTCCGCAACAAGCTGTAAATTGTTAATGATTTATCAATAAACAATTTAGAAAAGTAAAATATGTGTGTTTGTATTCAACCCCCCCCCCCCTTCTACAAACTTGTATAACCCTTCGGGACCAACAAGTGGTATCAGAGCGGATTTGTTTAATCTCATAAACAAGATCTAATCTATACTAAGATTTCTCTTCCTTGCTATTTCTGAAAATGGCCACCAACACAAACACAAACTATATAGACAATGGTTCTCTTGCAAAACCCCCTAGATTCTCCAGAGATAATTTTAATCTATGGAAAAATAGGATGACTCTCTTCTTAGAAGGTGTAGACCCTACTATGCCTTATTATCTTGAAAACGGCCCATTCATTCCTGTAAGAATTGATGCCGCAGTGCCAGCCGCGGAGAATAGACCTGCTATTCCTGAAAGGCTGGTACCCAAAGATGTTCATACGTGGAATCCATACTATCCATGGCTCTTCCTGACGAAGTCTACCATTCCGTCATGAACCTGAAATCCTCAAAAGCCATGTGGGACACAATATGTGTTCAGTATGAAGGTACTGCTGAAGTCCAGGATTCTCGTAAGATCAACCTGGTAAGACAGTATGAAAGTTTCATTTGTGGTAAGAATGAGACTCTCTCTGAAGTTCACCAACGTTTTAATTGCTTAATAATAGATCTGAAAACTGTTGGTAAGGAATATTCTAACATTGAAGTGCTGACAAAGTTTCTAGAATGTTTACCTGAAAGCTGGGACAGTTATTCTATGTGTCTCAAGCTGTCAAGAGATCTAAGATCAATGACTCTTGCTACCTTATATGGCACAATGCTGAATCATGCGCAATCAAGCCATCTTAAGAAGAATCTTGTAAAAGATTCCAAAAGCACCCCTGTTGCGTTAATCTCAGAGGAACCTTCTACTCAGCGACCCTCGGTCACTATCACTGAGTTAGAGAGTAACTCTGAAAGGTCATCAGATTCCGACTCTTCAGATGATGATGAATCTTTGGCTCTCCTAACTAAAAAGTTCAGGAGATTCGCCAAAAAGAAAATGTTCAGAAAGAACAAACCTCTTTCTATAACTGATAAGCCAAGATCATCAGCTACTATTGATAAGGCTACTGCTACTTGTTTTAACTGCGAAAAGATTGGACATTTCGCTAACGAGTGCAGGTCTAAGAAAGTATCGAGAAACTCAGCGTTTCCCAAGAAATCTTTTATTCCCAGGAATAAAGATGACAAATATTCTAAGGTGAAAGAAAAATATGCAAAGCTGGAAAGCTTCAAGAAGAAAGGCAAAGGCCTGATGGCAAACTATGATTGGGCTGCCTCTGAAGAAGAAGAATCATCATCTGACTATGAGGATGATGAAGCCAATCTCTATCTTATGGCAAAGATTGAAGATGAGGATGAAAGTTCAGACATTCCCTCTGCTTCAACCTCTGCTATTCAGGTATCACCTTCCTTCTTTACAAATATTGCAAATATTGATGAAGCTGATAGTCTCCGCAAAATCGATCTCTTGACTAGAAGTTTATATGAAGCCATGAATGGCAAAACTATAGTTGAAAACCAAAATCTTGATCTAGCTGAACAGCTTAAAAACTGTCACCTTCAAATAGAAAAGCTTTCTAAAATTGAAGAAGATTTTAAAGATCAAGTGCATTTAAATCAGCTAGTCAAAATCGAACGAGCAGAAGCTATCGCTGCTTTGAAAGCTGAAAAGGCTACTGTTGAAGGATGGTGCAACTCTTCAACAAAGATCACTGAGATAATTAAGTCTCAGATACCCCTGAGTGATAAACGTGGTCTTGGTTACAAATATGAAACTCAAGAACCAACCACTGATCGTTCTATGCTTCTATTTGGAACTTTCGTATCCTCAGTCGCTGACACTTCATCTTCTCAGTGTTCGTCCTCTAGACCTCCTATCCCTGAGGAAATCTCTGCCTCTTCAAAAGGTAAAGAGATAATGGTTTATCCAAAACCTACCTCTGTCTTTAAAGATAAAGGTAAAGGAATTGCGTTGAACCAAAATCCTCAGAAGGGTACCTTAGTACCAAAGCTGAAAGCTTCTAAAGCTTTAGTGATTCATTCCTCTGGATCAAGGAATCAGATCTCTGGATCTACTCAGCATGGGTCTATTCAGCGATCTACTCCTAGACTCAGAGTGGATATCCTTGGTAAGAAATCTGAAGAACCAAGAGTTCCTCCCATTTCTAAAGCCAAAAGCTTATTTGGTGCTGGTCCTTCTAATTCAAAATCTAAAACTCAACATTCAAATAGTCCTAGAACTATTTTTAGTTATAGGAAATGTTATCACTGTGGACTCACTAATCATATTGCTAGCAAGTGCCCCACAGCCACCAAAGCTGATAAGATAGCTAAGGTGAAGATTGCCCCCAAGGCAAAGAAGACCACTGAGGTTAAGAAATTAACCAAAGTGAAGACTGACAAAGCTGAATCTTCAAATGCTGCGAAGATTGCTGAACCTTCCATTCCAACTGCTTCCACTGACAAACGTGTACACAGGGTTAAGTGGGTACCCAAGAAAAACTAATCTTCCTTTGTGATGCAGGTTCAGAAGGGTATCTGGTATCTCGATAGCGGATGCTCTAGACACATGACTGGAAAGAAAAGTCTGCTCGCTGAATACAAGGAAGAGAAGGGTCCCTCTGTGACTTTCGGTGGAAATGGAAAAGGACATACCCGAGGGTTTGGTGTACTCTCAAATGGTACAACCACCTTCAGAAGAGTCGCATGTGTTGAAGGGCTGAAGCATAATCTTTTAAGCATCAGTCAACTTTGCGACAAGGATAACAAGGTAATCTTTACCAAGGAATCCTGCTTTGTCACTGACAAAAAGGAGAAGATAGCTCTCACCGGTTATCGTTTGGAAAATGTTTATGTAATAAACATGGACTCAACAACCACTGAGAACTCCTGTTTCTTCTCAAAAGCCTCATCTAATGTCAACTGGCTATGGCATAAGAGGCTTTCTCATCTGAATTTCAAGACACTGAACTCTCTTTCTTCAAAAGAGTTGGTTACTGGTCTACCTCAGCACTCATACGCCAAAGAGTCTTTATGTTCAGCGTGTGAGAAAGGAAAGCAGACCAAAGCAAGCTTTAAGTCAAAGCAAGTCTCGTCAGTGTCATCTCCTCTACAACTACTCCATATGGATTTGTTTGGCCCTGTTAACAAATAATCCATCGCTGGAAAGAAATATACACTGGTCATAGTTGATGAATTCTCTCGTTATACATGGGTTATGTTTCTCCGTTCCAAGAGTGACACCCCTGAAGAACTCATCACCTTTGTTCGGAAGATGGAAACCCTGAACAAATTGACCGTTCGCTCAATAAGGAGTGATCATGGAACTGAATTCAAAAACAGTTCTCTTGATTCCTTCTTTGAGAGCAAGGGTATTTCTCACAACTTTTCTTCAGTGAGAACACCACAACAAAATGGAGTCGCTGAAAGAAGAAATAGAACAATTATTGACGCTGCACGTTCAATGCTCAGCGATTCTCACATACCTACTCAGTTTTGGGCAGAAGCTGTCAACACTGCTTGTTTTACGCAAAACAGGTCGCTGATAGTCAAAAGATTCAATAAAACAGCCTATGAACTATTTCACGGGAGAAAGCGTTCAATCAGCTTTCTTCACATCTTTGGATGTCAGTGTTTTATACTGAACAACAGAGATGCCCTTGGAAAGTTTGATCCTAAGGCTGATGATGGAATCTTTCTTGGATACTCCTCAGTTTCCAAAGCCTTCAGAGTCTTTAATCGAAGAATACAAACTGTTGAAGAAACGATTCACGTCACGTTTGACGAGTCCCGTTCAGCGAATTCTAAACCATCCGCTGATACTGAAGAACTGAATCAATGGATGTTTTCTCATCTTGGTGATTCAGAAGATGTTCACACTCCTCGTGCTCACACAGTTGAAGATGGTGGTCCAACTATCATTCCAAATATGCAGAATAGTGAAGCTGAAACATCATGGGTCCCAGCTGTTCCTATAAACACTACACCTGCTTCTGAACCCAATGTCTCAGACATTCCATCTACTTCTCAGCAATCAGTGAATATAATGACAACTGCATCTATTCCTCTCTTGGCTGATACTCCAGACGTCGCTGAAGCTTCATCTTCAGCTCCTCCAGTTCAGGATGAGTCAGCGTCTCACACTCCGGCTCAGCGATGGACTGTAAATCACCCAATTGATCAAATTATTGGTGATCCAAACGCTGGTGTTCAGGCTCGACGAAGTGCAGGTAATATATGTTTATTTGTTAACTTTATTTCTCTAACTGAACCAAAGAAAGTAGATGATGCCCTCAAAGATCCAAACTGGGTCAGCGCCATGCAAGAAGAGCTGACTGAATTCGAAAGAAACAAAGTTTGGAAACTTGTTCGAAGACCAACTGACAAAACAGTGATAGGCACTAAATGGGTCTATCGAAACAAGTTGGACGAACATGGAACTGTTACCCGCAACAAAGCTCGTCTTGTTGCTCAGGGATACAGACAAGAGGAAGGCATAGACTATGACGAAACATTTGCTCCTGTAGCAAGATTAGAATCTATTCGTCTATTCTTAGCATATGATGTACACAAAGACTTCAAAGTATATCAGATGGATGTTAAGTCAGCGTTTCTCAATGGAAAGCTGAATGAAGAAGTTTATGTGGAACAACCTCCAGGATTCTCAGATCCTAAGCATCCAGGTTATGTTTATAAACTGGATAAGGCACTTTATGGCTTAAAGCAAGCTCCACATGCATGGTATGACACTCTTTCCACTTATCACCATATTGAAAAATTTGAGCGAGGCAAAATAGACAAAACTCTATTTTTCAGGAAAGTAAAAGGTCATATGATTCTTGTTCAAATATATGTTGATGATATTATATTTGGCTCGACTAACCCTGATCTTTGTACTCGTTTCGCTGATAGAATGAAAGATGAGTATAAAATGAGCATGATGGGTGAACTAACATATTTCCTTGGTCTACAGATAAAACAAAATGAAAAAGGAACTTTCATTAATCAAGGAAAGTATGTTAAAGATATGCTGAAGAAATTCGACTTAACTGAAAGTTCAGCTATGAAAACCCCTATGGCACCACCGCTGACACTTGATAAGGACACTAAGGGTGTTCCTGTCAATGTCACGCTGTACCGTGGGATGATCGACTCACTATTGTATCTTACAGCTAGCCGACCTGATATTATGTTTGCAACATGCTTATGCGCACGATATCAAGCTGAACCTAAGATATCTCATATAAAAGCTGTAAAGCGAATTTTTCGATATCTTAAGGGTACAGCGAATCTAGGTCTTTGGTATCCCAAAGATTCAGGATTCGATCTAATCGCCTATTCTGATAGTGATTTTGCAGGTTGCAAAATGGATAGGAAAAGCACCACAGGAGGATGTCAGCTTCTGGGTGGAAAGCTGGTAAGTTGGACAAGTAAAAAGCAAAACTCAGTGTCTACTTCCACAGCTGAAGCTGAGTATGTAGCTGCTGGAAGCTGTTGTTCTCAGGTCTTGTGGATGAGAAATCAACTACTGGAGTATGACCTTCAGCTCTCAAATATTCCAATCTATTGCGACAGCACAAGTGCCATCGCTATAGCAAATAATCCAGTGCTACACTCAAAGACAAAACACATCGAAATCAGGTATCACTTTATCAGAGATCATGTGATGAATGGTGATATAGAACTTCACTTTATCCCAACTGATTATCAGTTAGCTGATCTGTTCACCAAACCTCTTGATGAGACAAGATTCAACTTTCTCATCAGCGAACTTGGAATGCTGAACTTTGAAGAGTAAAATCTTCAGCGATTCACATTTGATCAGCGACAGGATAAAATCAACTTGTATAACCCATTCTATCATCTTCTCTCTGAATAAACTTGATTCGCTGATATCAAGGTATGTTTCTCTCTCTGACCATCGCATGTAAATGCAAGATTTCAAAATAAATTACATCGCTGAATATCTCTTCCTTATCAGCGATACTTTGAAATTTCCAAAAAACCTTCACTGATATTTCTAAATTCAGTGCTTCATATTTTCAAAAGTATCCCTGAGTTTTTGAAATTTCCAAAAAACCTTCACTGATATTTCTAAACCATGAATATGAAAGGACAGTTGTGACGTCATTAAAACGGATAAACCCCGGCACGTTCTTCTTTCTGACACATTTGCACGTTTTTCGTTTACTCGCCAATCAAATGCAAACACGTGTCTGTGTCATGATGAAAATCTTTTCCCGCTCAAAGATTTTCTCTCTCTCTAATCTGTCTATATAAACAATTTCTTGGTTTATATTTTCTTTTTACGCGAACTTCTCCTCCAAGCAAAGAAAGAATTCACTGTTGCATTTTGCTCTCGATTTTTCAAGAACAACTGTTCATCTTCTTCAAACTTCTAAGGTTAATATGTTCTTATTATTTATTAAATGCAAATAACTTGTTTCTGATCTTCTCATTGTTTTAACGAGATCAAACAAAAGAACTTCTTAAAAATAAAATAATTCTCTTTCATGGTTTTATGAACACAACCATTTCATGGTTGTTCTTCAAGTTTAAATGCAAAAATCCTAAACTTGTTCTTCATTCGTTCTTCAAGTTTAAATGCAAAAATTCGAACCATCTTATTGGAAAATCTTTCCACATTAAGATTATTCTTATTTGTTAATCTTTGGTTGAACTGATAATACAGAAAATGGCATCTTCTGACATTCCCAAGATCACCAACGCTGAGAACACTGCTACTGACACTGCTGAGAAAGTGGAAATCCTCAAGGCTCCTCAGGTCAAGTTCTCTCTTGACAAACTGGATTGGACAAAGGTGAACAACCTTTATGCACTTCTCGAGTTTCCTCCTCGAAAGCAAGTCACACATCTCGCTGATGCTGTGAACTTCCTAAAGAACTGCCCCATCTCCACAGCCCTGACCATAACTCCTCCTGCAAATCAGCTTTTGTTATCTCAATTCTGGTACTCTGCCAGACATTCTCAGTTACCGTCAGCCAAAGATCCCTCAAAAACCATCGACTGCATCCTCTGCGACACTGACTTTGGCACAATGAAGATTACACCTACCATCATTCGCAAAGCCCTCAGCCTTCCCATCGCTACCAAGGAAAAACCCTTCGTTCCCCTCCCTGACCACAAGAAGAACTCAGACAGGGAAGCCATCATTGCATTCTTCAACGCAATGGGCTATGTATGAGAAACAGGCAGGGATAAGAAGCATGAGAAGAAGCTGACGCTGATAAAGAAGTCAAAAATGCCCAGCGAGATGAATTTCATCTTCGCCCATTTGATCAGCTGCATGACAGCCAAGACCGGCTCCTCAGATCAAGCTGCCCAACCTCAGCAAGCAATGGGATTAGCATTGCTGAAAGGTCTACACATCGACTGGGCATCAATTATTTATGATGACCTAGTACTACAAGTGGACTCCATCGCTGACAGATCTCCATGGGTTCCATACCCACGGTTCATCAGTGCCATTTTCCAGAAAGGCCTAAAGGACAGCTACCCAACAGAGGGTGACCTGAAACTCTCTCAGGTTGGCCCTAAGGTACTCGAATTCAAACCAGTAGAAAACGAGGTACGTCTTTCTACACTCCTGACTCCGGACAAACCCACCGCTGATACCCCAGCTACAACCTCCATTCCTCTTAAGAGGAAACATTCTGACACCCACCTTAGTTCCAAAAGAACTAAGAAGACCAAGGAGCAACCCAAGAAATCTCCTGCTAAAGACTCCTCAGCTCCTTCTGTTGAGCTGAAGGAAAGTTCAGTGGTACGCTCTGCCACACCTGAACAAGCCATCCCTTCAATCCCAACTTCAGCGTCTCTAAACGCTGAGGTTACAAACTTGGATTCTACCCAACCTCCCCCAGTCTCTCGAAAGACTGATGAAGTGATTCTCAGCGATTCCAACGCTGAACTCGGTGACCAACCTCCATTCTTGTCCTTCGCTTCTCCCTCCACTCATTTGGACACCACTCCAGTCATAACAGCTGCACCTTTCTTTCCTCCAGAATCTAAAGGAACGACGGAAGTAGGACCTGCAGAGCTGTCCATACGTCCACGCACTCTCGCTGACGATATGGAACTTTACTCAGGAACTCGTGATTTTGATGAATTCACCAATCATCCTGCAGGTACTCACCAACCCCTATACACTGTTACTAAACTCCAAACTTCTGAGCTTTCCTCTGTTCACAAGTTTTTATATGTTACAGGTCCTAATTTGAGAGACATCAACGCCTCTCTGACGACTATAGAGACGACGCTGAAAGGTCTCACGACTACTCTTTCCGACAAATCTTCAGCTATAACAAACGCTGGAGAGAATCTTACAAAGCTGACAACTGTCGTTGAAAAGCATGCCTCCAAAGATGACTTGGAGAAGGTTGACAAGTCCCTCCCCAACTTTGCAAAGGTTCTCGCTGATATCTACACCGACTACCTCGACATCAAGAAATCAGTTGACACCATGTCTAGCGAAGTCATAACGCTGAAGACATCGGTTGGCAATCTTGAAGGCGACATGTCTGCTGTCAAGACTGATGTCAACTCCGTCAAAGCTGACATGAGTTCCGTGAAGACTGATGTCAGTACGATGAAGAATGACATCACTTCCATGAACAACTTACTGCAGCAGATCCTGGCCAACAAAACTGCCCCTGCACCTCCATCTTTTACTACAGCGGATCGTGCTGAACTGATGAAGATCAATCCTGGTATTTCTGGTATAGAAAACAGATTATCAACGATTGCAATCTGCATGGGGATCCCTGGCCAAGAAGACAGGGATACCACGGAAGCTGATGAATCTTCACATTCCTCCCCCAGCCATCATGAAAAAGAGGGGGAGAAAAGCACTGAAGACCTCTCTAAAAGCGCTGAAGACCTTTCCCATGATGAATCTATCAGGGGAGAGATGACTGAAGCAGCCGCTGGACCTCAGGGAGATGAAAACCCTCTGTAATCTTATTCGCTGTACTTACAATTTTATTCGCTGTACTTGTAATTTTTCCACTTCCCTCTGTAATCTTTACAAAGTTTAAAGAAAAATTTCAGCGAACGTACTTTACTCCATCAGTACAGAAAAGATCCCAGAAAACAGTAAAAGGGAAAAATATTTTATGAGTTCTTTTTATCCTTATGTTTTCATTAAATAGCATTTTTCTCTGTTGCTATGTCATAATCAAATAGGGGGAGATTGGTGATCCAAACCCTCAGTGATTTGATAATGACCCTCTCTTATATACTTAGTGTGGATCCTAGATTGATCAAGTAACAATGAATTTGAAGCGATTAATCCTTTATTGATTGAATGCAGAGAGTTACAAGATTAGAATGATGAACAAACTCTCTCTCTAAACACTGTTAAGCGCACGGCTAATCTCACCACTACTAACCTAAAGATTGGAAAAACAACTTTATATACCAAGGGCTTTAAGCCTAAGCCCATGGACCACAAACACTAATCTAAGCCCATTTAGCATAAAAGGCTTTTACAAACAAATAAAGAAAACAATTCTTTTCTTTATATTACTTTCTATTTTATAGGACTTTTAGTCCTAACAATCTCCCCCTAAAGTTATATAAAGAAAAGAAATATGATCTTGGAATCTTCAGGTCTTGAAATTCTCTCTCTCTTGAACCTTTGACAGATGTTGTCGATGCTTGGCTTCAGGTCTTTCACGCTCCCCCTTGAATTATGCTCTTGGTCTTCTTAGTATCACGAGTTGAACCACGAGTTGAATTAGCTTTGAAAACTTCAGCACTTTGTTAAACGGATAGAAGAACCATGCACGTTGTAATATTTTCAGCACAAGTTATAACAGTTACTCCCCCTCAACTTTTGCTTACTCCCCCTCAACTTGATAGTCTGGGTCTTTGAACTTTTATAACGTTTTCCCCCTCATGATGATGATCTTTGTCTTTGAATTTGTATCAGTTCTCGCCCTCATGATGATTAGGAGCATACTGAGCATCATGTAACTTCAAAGACAACACTGATGAGTAGCAAAAGTACCGGATAAAACGTTAAGTAACCAAAATGGGGTAATCATCTAACACAGAAACACAATAGTAACTGTTATCACAACAATTAAAATAATTGTGTGGCCTATGTTCAGAGTTGGCATCAGGGTATCTCTGATAGGACTTCCAGTTATCACTGAAGTAAAATATTGAAAATTACCTCTCAAACTGTTCCGACAATATCACGAAGATATGCAATGGGAATCACAAAGACTCGTGCATGTGTGAAAGAAATAAATTATATCGATTTGGCTCAAAAATTGATTTAACCTGGGACTCAAGTTAAAAATCAATTGACACAGTGAATAGAATATGAAGTTCGGAGACCGGAGCTAATGTCTTCCTTTTTCAATATCTAAGACCTCCGAGTGAGGAATAGATAGATTATGTGCTAAATCTCCGTGCATTTATGAAACAAACATCTTTTTTTTGAGATGCTTGAGTGGCTAGGTGGGGTGACACGAGTTGTCAACACTGGGTCCATGTCTGTTTCAATATTCATCTCCAAAGAACGAGAATGAATAGATTGTGTGGTTACCCGGCTAACTGACTCGGTTTGGTAAGGACCAATATGTCTTTTAAGTCCTGTCACATCCTCACCATTTTTTTTTCACTCCAAACTCGTCTATACATCTAGACCCCTCATTGTTATCTAAAAAGGATGTGTTTCTTGGGTAGGTCCTTCCGGTTCTGGATAGACCATAGAAACGATGTAATTCCTAACACTCTTTGAATGAACCAATAAAACATTAAGCACACATTGAAGTACGAGTTCTAAATTGGCATGTTTAGAAGTCAATCTTTTAAGAACGAGTCCTGATCTGAGTTGATCAGAAGTCATTATAAAATGTGAATGAAGATCAAAGAACAAGGTCAAGCGCGACTAGGATGACTCAGTAAGCACAGTGTTTGCAACAAATGAAACAATTGATCAGAAAGTTTAATTGTGAAGAACAAGTCACAATTAATTTACCAGAGAAGAACTGAATCATTAGTAAGTAAGGACGTACTATGAGAACAAAATTGGAATTCAAGCGGGTGTATTTCCATCGAAAAATCAACAAAATATGTGAGACATGGAAATAACTAAATCAAAGAAAATATAACATGTGGCAATTCTGGAATTTAAAAACGGAGAAAAACAAACTCAAGTATGTTTTTCAGGATGAATTGCCACGGTTCTTTGAATTCACAAAAAATTCATGTATATGTCAAATACCTGATGCTCCCCCTCAAATGTGGCACAACCTTCGAACTCAGTCATGTGAAAATAAAATTATGTATATTATCACACATGAAATCCCTGCAAAAACAGATCAAAAAGATTTTGGTATCCATGCTTTGATGGATCCTTAGTGGTTAGATGTCTTGACTTTAATATGGGGATTGGGGATGCTATAGGTACCATACCAGTTGTTCACATACCTTGGATGTACAAAGTCACTTTTTCCACAATAAGTGCAGCAGATCTTTGCTCGGTTTAGACTGATTATCTTAGCTATAGGATAAACATGAGCACGTGAGCCAGTCTTGGAAGTAAATGACTTTGTATCAACTACAGAAGAATTATGAGACTTGTTTCCATCACTGTCTTCTGTAGTTGATTTCTTTTTCCAAACCATTTTTACTTTTCTAAGAACATGATTATCTGAAGAATCATGAAGCTCACTGTTAGAAGAACTAGAGTAATAAGATTGTCTTTTATGAGACTTACCGGTTTTCGGGCGTTTCTTTGACCGTCTTTTAGATTTTGAATTTGAAGAATTGGTCTTAGAAACATATTTGGAGTTGGAACATTCTCCCTTTTTAAAATTAACCGGTGAAGGCATTTTCTCAAGAAGTTGAATGTCACTTGCAAGCTTAGGAGCAACATCAATCTTAGAAAAATCATCTTCATGACAAGGAGTGGAATTCATAAACTCAGAAAATCTTCTTGCAGAATCAGGTGGAGTGTCGCCATCAGAGTCAGACGAGGAGTCATTCGCAAAGGGATTATCAAAAACCGGAAAAATATTCTTTTGAACAGAATCGGGTTCGATGGCCTTACCTTTATCCTTAAAGCTCAGATCCTTAGTGATGGTGTCATCAGACACTCCCATAAAGTCTTTGCACGACGAACTATCCGAAAAGATCTGAGCATCATCAAACGAGATTGTTTCAGTAGTGACCGGCGTCATTGGGGTATCCACAGAATTCCCCTTAGCCATTCTCAGCGTTAAGGCTTCAGATGTCAAAACAGCCAGTTGAGACGTCAACCTATCAATCTCGGTTCGATAGGACTCTCTTTCAGATTCAGGTAGTGTGTCGGGTCTATTCTGTTTGAGCTTTTCAATAGAATCTAAAAGTACAATCCTTTCGGTTTCATAACTGACCTTATCTCTCGCAATTGACTCTTCTAGTTTAAAAATAATGTTTTCCAAAATCAGAGGCGGAACATAACGTCTCAACTTTGTTTGATCATTAGAGTCTTCATCTGCGGTTGCCGGAACAGGAGGCGGAGTCTCAACCGTTTTGGCAAGAGAGCAGATGTCAAAATAGTTATTGGGGAGATAAGGAATTTTGCTTTTTAAATACGATGCATTAAGCGTTTCGTACACGAAAGGAATTTGTACATTTATGTTCTTCCTAGGCGGCGCATCATCCGATTTCGTGTTATTTTCCGAAGAGGGATTATCCGTTTTAGGTTTTGCCTCTATTGGAGGTAGAGGTATGGCGGTTTGTCTTTTAAAATCCTCAAACTCCTCATCTTCCTTAGATGCCTTAGTCCACTTGATTTTGTACTCTGGATATATCTTGTCTAAGCCCAGAAAATCAAATTCATAAAGAGTGGGAACCTTAGACAAGACCTTCTTTAGGTAGCACGGATTATCATATCCGAGTCCCCAAAGTGAGTTGTAATATTTGAACTCCTTGGGCTTGTTCAAGTGGATGGTTTGTTCAGATTGACCAAGTTTATAAAGTTTGGATTCAAGTTCCTTAAGCTTAGTGGTCAATTTTTCATTTTCTTTTAAAACATTTTCTTGAACTAAGATGCTTTTAGAATACTCCTCCTGAGACGTCTCTAACTTTTGAGTATATTCAGATATTTGGGTCTCGAGCAGTTTAGCTCTTTCTGAATAGGCCGAGCACTCAGTTTGATAGTTTTCTATCACACATTTGTCCTCAGCCTTTTCAATTGCGAGCCTGCCTATGGCATCATATTTGATCTTAGCCTCGACTTCTAGCTTAGAGATATGCGCTTCTAAAAGAGAAACTTTCTCTTTGAGCTCAGAGTAAGTCGGATAAGACATTGTTACTTGACAGAAGTGATCGTGAGACAATTCAAGATATCGATCAAAAGCAGACAGGGTTTACTGATCCGGAATTGAAAGCCTGTTCAGTTTACTGTGGTGTGATCGAACTCATAGTTGTAGATGTTTTTAGCAGAAAACATTTTGAGTAACCCTGTAAAATTTCATTGAAAAATACTGATTTTTGAGCGAGTTATGATGATTTGAAGTTATGAAAGTTCAAAAATCACAAAACCTAAAAATCCGAAATTTACAGCTTCCGGTATTAGAAGCAAGTCCCGCAAATGGAAAGTCCCGCAATTGAGAAGTCCCGCAACTGGGAAGTCACATAGAAATACCGGGAGTTGTGATACCGGGACTGGCAAACCGAGTCCCACAACTGAGTAATACCGGGACTAAGTTAGGTACCGGGAGATGTAATACCGGGAGATGGAGTACCGGGAGATGGAATACCGGGAGTTGAAGTACCGGTAGATATCAGCACCGGGAGTTATTACTACCGGGAGATATCGGGAGTAGACACTACCGGAAGATATCAGCACCGGGAGTTATTACTACCGGGAGATATCAGTACCGGGACTTCGAAACCAATTCAGAAACAAGAAAAACTTACCCGGTTCGATGACTTTCTGCACTCTTGCTGAGAATTAATCTGCAAGAACTTAGTACTAACATGAAAACTAGCCCAAAAACACACGAAAACACTACTAAAACGAATCAGATAGCACTTTTGACAAGAAAAATTGATAATTTTCACGAACAGGGAGCAAAAACCAAATAAATCAAGAACTTAAAAATCAGAGATTTTTACTCAACCAAACGATTTGAAAACACAGAGAGATCTTAGAAAACCTATGAGAAAAATGTATCAAGCCTCAATTTTGGGTTTTAACACCAAAATCAAAGCAATCAAAAATTCTTGAGATGAACACAATACGTACTTTGAATGATCAAGAAAAACCAGAAAAATACCTTTGAATCGATAGCTTTGTCCCTCTGCTTCTGATACCAATTGTGGATCCCAGATTGATCAAGTAACAATGAATATGAAGCGATTAATCCTTTAGTGATTGAATGCAGAGAGTTACAAGATTAGAATGATGAACAAACTCTCTCTCTAAACTATGTTAAGCGCACGGCTAATCTCACCACTACTAACCTAAAGATTGGAAAAACAACTTTATATACCAAGGGCTTTAAGCCTAAGCCCATGGACCACAAACACTAATCTAAGCCCATTTAGCATAAAAGGCTTTTACAAACAAATAAAGAAAACAATTCTTTTCTTTATATTACTTTCTATTTTATAGGACTTTTAGTCCTAACACTTAGTGAAAATTGTAAGTAAACAATATGTATCAGAGTTTCACTATCGCTGTTAAGTACTAAGATCTTCCAGTACCGCTGATAGGAACTCTCGCTCTTTAGATTAAACATTCAGCGAAACTGTTCACCATAATACTCTGAGTCTGTTCAAGTACCTATGGTGATCGCTGATAAGTTAGTTGTTTACTTATGATCCCTGAAGACAAGTTTCACGTTAATATAGGTTCTACGCTGAAGTCGAAGATCAAGCTCAAGAACCAGCGACAAGTCTCCTAATGAACTGATGCGGATCAGCGAAGACTCAGATTTGTCCACTTAACGTGAAGTATCAAGTACAAGACTTCAGCTATCGCTGAACTCTATCATTCGATGATGAAGAATGATAGATCGCTGAATCATCGAAAAGCTGATCATGAAGTCTTCCGTACAACGTACTTTTTGTCTCATCCACCCTTGCACGACTCCGTACGATATGTCAGAACAGAACCTCCTTATTGTCTGAAATCGTACAACCACTCTGATACTACACTGTTCAACATGCGGCTACTAAGGTTGTCAACAAAGGTTAATGACATGCAACCAATCAGCTGTTGCCACGTGTAAAGTGTATACTGCCATGCATTAAATGCATGCAGTATATAAGAAGATGAACTCGCTTCATTTTGAAGTAACTTGCTAACTCTGGACAAGTTCATCCTTCTTATCTTGAGATAGGTTTTTATTAGTAATCTCCTTCTCCTTCTTAGTGCAAGAAACTTAGTGTTCCAACTTGTTTAGATTTAGGATTTATCCTTAATCTTGTTTCCGCAACAAGCTGTAAATTGTTAATGATTTATCAATAAACAATTTAGAAAAGTAAAATATGTGTGTTTGTATTCAACCCCCCCCCCCCCCCTCTACAAACTTGTATAACCCTTCAGGACCAACATTATCCTAACAATGAGCACAATGTATTCTTCTTTTTGCTTGTGTCAACAAAGTAGAATCATAAATTGCGGAATTTTTATTTTCACAAACTTTGTAAACATTACACGAATGAATACAATTTTTATTTGAAGAAATACATTTCTCAGTATCGGTATTCCTATTCTTGCTATTCGAAACATTCTCCTTCAGATCCACGCACTTTTCTTCATCCATTTCTGAGAAAGAATGAGAAACATTGTCAGAACTCTTAGAACTAGAAGCATTATTTGGAAACAAATTTGATTTCGTTTCGAATAATTTTTCTTTTTCTTTTCTTTTCAGTTCTTGTTCCTTTTTGACATTAGATATATTTGATGAAAACTTTGTATGATATACTTCACAATATTTCAGTTCAATTTCAAGCTCAGTTCTTTCCTGTTTATGCTTCTCTTTCTCAAGAAAAAGCACTTTCTCAAAATCTGAAACTTGATTTAAAAGTTTTGCACATCTCAAAACAAGTGCTTTGTTTTCTTCAAAAAGCTTATCTTTTTCTAAAAATACTTTTGCATCAGAATCAATTGTACTTGAAGATTTACTCTGATCTTTGAATTCAGCTTGTTTTGAACACTTTTCACAAGGTTTTGAATCCTTAGATTTTGACAATTCGAATAATTGGGATTCAAGTCGTCGAATCTCATTTTTAAGATCAAGATTGATTTTTTGAATATGATCATGATCTATTCCAATATTGTCATAATCATCTTCTAATTTTTCAAAATTTAATTTTAATTTAGAAATTTGATTTTCTAAATCCACAATTTTAAGTAAAGCCGAATCCAAATCAGGAAATTCAGAAGAGATATCGTGAACAAACTCCTTTTCGTCAGAATCTGATATTATTTTTGACTCCAATTCAACACTCGGTTCAGATTTAACAGATTCAGATTCATCAGTTGTCTTAGTCACAGATTCACTTGAAAATAATGAATTAAATTCAGTTAGTTCAACTCTTTTGGTTCTGTAACTAGAATTTAGTTCATCGTAATTGAAATTTGTAGTATTAAATTTAGGCTTTTCTTCCGAATCTTTATCTGTTTTTACTTCCTCTTTGTTTGAATTAGGAGTTGAAGGATTTGAAGCATCATCTTTAGCAATATATTGTTTCAAACTTTCATTATTAGAAATAATAAAAGTTTGTTTTACTAAAGGAATCTCCGGTATAATAGTTTGTTTTAAGACTTCATCACTTGATTTAACGAAGACTTGTGAAATTGGAGGAATTTCCTTTGTTATTGTTTGCTTCAAAACCTCACTTTTAATTTTAGGTTCTTCAGTTTTGAAAGATTACTTTAAACCTTCACCCAATTTTTCAATTGTGTAAAGATTTTCTGGTGCATTTTTAAGAACCTCTACATCAGATAATCCTAGACCCATTTTTGGATTAAAAAATCGAGAATCTTTTGGGTTACTAGTCAACAGTTTCAGAGTTTGCTCAGTCTGACCTCTTTTATAATTTAAATCTTCAAGCTCTTTTATCTTTGCAAAGGCATCTTTTCTTTCTTCAGAAAGAACCTTGATTTTAAACTGAAAGTCTATGTTTTCATCATTTATATCTTTCATTTTCTTCTTTAACTCAAAAATTTCAGATTCAAGCGTTTTGACTTTTGTTCTAATAACTTCTTTTTCCTTTTCTCTATCTTCCGCTAAACATTTATAAAGTTGTGCTTCATCGTGATATTTCAACTTTGAACTTTTCTCATCTTCAAGTTTCTTTTGAACTTTTTGAATATTCTTTTGAGCTTTTTCAAATTTCTCATTAAGTTCAAGTATCACGATTTGCATTTCTTCATATCTATCATCTTTAGTTTCAGAATCATTTTCAAAATCATCACTGTTATCAGAATTATCAGAAGGATAAAGAAATTCTTCCTCGGATTCCTTATCTTCTTCATCTATCTTTGCCATCAGACTGTACTTCACTTCTGTAAAATGCGCCTCTTCATCATCAGAGGAATCCATAAGCCAAATCTCCTCTTCGGCATTAACAGGCTTTCCACTTTCCTTGGCTTTAGCTAGATGTGCCTTACGCTGATAATATTCAGAATTTCTGCTTGACCTTCTTTTGCCTACAGTCTCTGGCAAAATGATCTGGTTTCCCACAGTTGAAACAGTTTCGGTCATCTCTATCCTTCTTTTCTCCCCTCTCCTTTTTTACAAATTTCACCTCTTTTTCCTCTTTCTCTTCTTTTTCTTCCTCCTTTTTCTCATACTTTTTCTCAAACCTTTTAAATCTGTTAGCCTTATTGTATTCAGGTTTAGCCTTTGAATAGAACTTCTTTCTACTATACCTGTTTTGGAACTTGTTGGTCAATATTGCTAACTTTTCAGCAATATCCTCCATATCATCCTCAGAACTGCTATTATCATCATCAGAGGAACTCATCTTCTTCTTGCTTATTCCAGAAATCAAAGCCTTTGTTTTCAAAGCACCACTTTTCCTTTGTTCACTCAAAAGGGCTAACGACTCTTCGACCTTTCTATTCTTTTCTTTAACCGCTTTTACTTTATCTTCGTGTTGACTTAGAATACTGAAAATGTCGGTCAACTTCTCATCATCCATATCTCTTGACATTTGGAGCTGAATGGAGTAAGAATCCAATTCTGGTAGAAGATTCTTGATAAACTTGTAGTTTATCTCCGATTCCGATTTGTCGACTCCATTCCTTCTCAAATCATTTAGAATGATGTTGTAGCGGTTGTAGGTCTCTTTCAATAATTCACCATCTCTTGCCTTAAACCCTTCATATGCATTGATGCTTTGATTCTTTTTGGTCTTCATTGATTTTGAAGATCCCTCAAACTGTCTTTCTAACTCATCCAATATTTCCTTAGCTGTATTTCGACTATCTACACGGTTGTAGATATCATTTGGGATGGCTTGAGTCAAGTAAGTCAAGGCTAGTTCATCAATTTCAACCTTAGCTTTGTCAGCTTCATTGTAATATCTGTATTCTTTTTCCACTCTTCTTGGAGGAACAGCCTGACTTGTAGTCGTTTCAGCAATACCATCAATGTTAATGTATGCTTTGTAAGGACCATTTTGAATAGACAGCATGAGTTCTCGGTTTTGATGATTCAGAAATTGAGTCATTCACTTTTTCCATTGAGAATACTCTTCAGCTTGAAGAACTGGAGGCTTGCTCTTTGATCCCATACTCATTAAATCTCTCGACATCTTTTCAAATAGCTAGAAAATGATCGTTCAGAAGATCAAGCAGTAAGTGTAACAGGAATTACACTTAGAATAAACTGTTCAAAAAAATCAACACAAGGGTCTAAAACCAACACTTAGACAAATTCTGTATGGTACGAAACCTTCAGATTTCGGATGCTAAACGGTGCGAAACCTTCTGATTTCGGATGCGAAACCACAGAATTCGAATGCAACTGAGTACGAAATCCCTGAATTCGGACTTAGCTTGGTGCGAAATCAACACTTGGACAAATTTCACCTCAGAATTCGAACGAAGATGGGTGCGGAACCACGGAATTCGAACCTGTCTTGGTACGAAACCAACACTTGTGCTACCAATCCGAAACCACAAGAATTCTGACTTAACTAAGTTCGAAACCACCAGAGTTCGAATCTACCAAGGTGCGAAACCACGGATTTCGGACATAACCGGATCCGAAACCTTCACTTGAACACTTCAAATAATTTGAATGGTGCGAATTCCGTATGAATGGTCCGAAACCCTCAAGAATGATCCGAAACCTTCACTTCGAACTCGAAAATCACAGATTCAGCCATAACTTTCTCAATTCTTGATCAATTAACACGAAATTTGTACTGGTTTGCTCGAAATCAAAATCCACACACTTTCTTAGTTAATCACAAGTTCTAATTCAATCAGTTTAATCGAATTAAAGTCCAAAACAGTGAATTAGGGTTTTCTAACAAAGTTTCAAAGAAATGATCAAATCTGATGATTCTGTGCAGTATTTGATGATAATCCAAGAGTTAATGTTATTCAGATTTCAATTCCGAGTTCATTGATGCCAAGAATTGATCCAAGAAGTGAAAAATGAAAGTCTGAATAAAAAGTGATCAGATGAACAGTAAAGCATGCATGGTCCGAAATCTGTATGAACAGTGTAAAAATTCTTCAATTTGGATCTTGATCTGCTTGAATCTCCTGTTTCTGCTCTGATACCAAATGTGAAACCCAGAATCTAGCAGAGATATTTAGAGAGAAAATCTAGAGTGCACAAGTCATCCATGTATTGATCTTTAGAGTAAAAATGACAAATGCTACAAAGTATTGCAAGAACAACAAGGAAGCCTTCTTTATATAGTAGGGTCATGACATATCCATGCCTCTACAAAGAAGAACAGTACAAAATATTAATACTGTCTTGATAGCTACAATAATGCTCTAACAAAATCCCCCCAAAATTTTATCAATTACCAAAATCACCTCCAAACTTTTCATTTAACCAATAACTTAAAGAAAAACATAATTTGGGTTATTACAATCTCCTCTCCTTAATAGAATCCTGTCCCGGAATTCATTCAAACATTCAACATAGATAACTGTTAAAAGGTATGTATCTCAGTTACCAATCTTGTCATTAGACTAACTTAAAAATGTTTGTTTGTATAATCTCAGGTTATAAAGGGGCTGATGTTGACATGTTGCAAGAGATGAGGACGTAAAAGACTGTGCCTCATGTTTCTAGATTCTTAAAGGGTATGAGAGTCTTTTGCTTAAATATGGAGGATGCTAATTGTAAAGTGGTCAAGACTATATAAAGTTACTTTTGCTTTGGATTTCATTTCAGACGACTTCATTTTTCTTTTGCTTACATCTTTTTCTCTCTTCTCTTTCACACTTGATTAGGGTTTATTCTTTGTCTAGTTTAATCTTCATATATTTTGAAAATATTTTGTAATAGTTTAGAGATTGTTAATTCATTAATAAAATTGAAGGTTTCATTATGGTATCAGAGCTTATGGTTCTGATCTCCTCACCTTCTTGTTGGTAAGCTTCTGGTTCGAATCATCATCTTCATATCTTCTCTTTAAAAAATTTCTTGTATAGTTTCTGTGTTTAAAATCGTTCAGGTTTTCTAAAACCTCATTTAGTGTTTCAGAAAACTTTTGTTTCAAATTTGTTCGATTTATCTCTGGTTCTAATCTTTTGTATAGATCTGGACCGAGGTTTCAAATCGTTGCATGCTTCATCTTCTTGTTCTTATCATCTTCATAGATCTGAACAAGATTCCTTTTCGATTTTTCAAATCGTTGTATGTTTCATCTTCTTGTTCTTATCTTCTCCATAGATCCGAACAAGATTTTTCGATTTTTCAGTTACACATTTATATCAGATCTGTGAGATCTCCGTGACGTTTAGTTCCTATCTTCTATAGATTTGAACTTTAGTTCTTCGAGATTGAGATATGTGTTCGTCCATTGTTCTTATCGTTGTATTTCAGATCCGTGAGATCTCCGTGACCATTTTAGTTCCTATCTCTTTGTAGATCTGAACGTTTGTTCTTCGAGATCGATATTTGTGTTCATCTGTTGTTCTTTTCTTCCATATAGATCTGAACATTTTTTTAAACTTTTCTTTTGTTCTTATTTTCTTGTAGATCTGAAATTTTTCAGTTCCACAAGGTTCCTTCTGTTCTTAAGATTTGTGAGATCTCCTAGTTTTTTTTGGTACTGATCTTTGTAGTTTTGGACTAGAATCTCTTCGAGATCGAGATCGTGTGTTCTTGTTTCTCCTTTATCAGACAGAGGTTTTTTGGATCAGTGAGATCTCTTGGTTTTCAGATCTTCTTATTGATAATTTGAATTTAAAACCCTTGAGATCGAGATCCTACGTTTTCCTTCTGTTTGATTATTGTATCTACATCTATTTTTTTGTGCTTCTACAGATCCATTTTAGATATGTGTTTTCTGGTTTTATGCTAGTACAGATATGTTTAGATCTATTTGTGCTAGTATAGATCCGTTTAGATCTGTGTTTTCTGTTGTTGTTATTTTGAGGTTAGAGGACAACATGGATTATTATCTCTTGCTGATCCTCGGTTATGTCATTCATTTGGTTTGTCCAAGTTTTACTAACTATGTTCAGGTGTTCGCTCATGTACCTTCTATATCTCTCTGTGCTTAACAGAGATCTTTCTGGTTCTTTCCGATGTGCTTCCGCTTCTTGGAAATCACTGTAAGTTTGCTTTGTTCCCTTGAATCTTCGTGAGCATCTACAGGCGCCTAGTAAGTCCTTTGTTCCCTTGGTGTATGTTTCTGTTCTTCTCCATCTCTTCTTTTTTTGGTTGTCTGAGTGATTGGCTTGACCTCTGACTGGCAAGGAATCCTGCCGTATAGTCACTTAGGCTTTACCTTGTGTGCCTGCCGTTGTTATCATGGCTGGTGGAGAAGGTCCCAAAGATCCAGAATCACAATCTCTGATTGCTAAACTGAATTTTGGGGATCCCCTCTATCTTCATCCTAGTGACACCTCTGGGGTTTCCATTACCAATGTTAAGTTGAGTGGGACTGAAAACTATAAGTTGTGGTCGTGTGCTATGGTGCTTGCTTTAGAGACCAAGAATAAACTTGGTTTTGTGGATGGTTCTGTTATTCGTTCCGCTGATAATGTTGTGTTATCTTGGATTCTTGGTTCTGTTTCTGAGGAACGCTTTGCCAGTCAAGTTTTTTCTAGAGTTGCTTCAAAAGTATGGCAAGAGTTAAAGGAAACTTATGATAAAATCGACAGATCTGTCACGTTCAATTTACATCAAAAAATAAATTCTCTTAGTCAAAATGGGACTTATGTTTCTGATTATTACCATAAACTGAACGCCTTATGGAAACAATTTGATGCTTTAGTTAAACTTCCTTCATACTCTTGTAATGCTTCACATGAGTTTTCCAAACACAATCAACTTTAAAACTCATGCAATTTTTGATGGGGCTTGATGATGCCTACATACACATTAGGAGTAATATTTTGACCATTGATCCCTTACCATCTGTTAAATCTGCTTTTTCTTTGATATCGAGGGAAGAGTCACATCGTGGTGTGACTAGTTCCTCAACAGATACCACGGTTCAAAGTTTGGCTTATTTTGGTAAAACTACTGATAATAAGAAAAATTTGGAAAACCTCCTCTTTTGTGCAAACATTGCGGTGTTACAGGGCATTTTCTGATTTTTGTGCAAACATTGGTTGAAAAATTCTGATTTTTGAGCAAGTAATGGTGATTTGAAGTTCATAATGTTCTAAAATCACAAAATCCAAACATTTTTCTAAGGCATTTTCTCTGGATAGTTTTATCAGAATTCTGACTCTGTTACTCAGACGTTCTGACTCTACTACTCAGAATTCTGACTCAACTAATCAGAATTCTGACTCTGATACTTAGAATTTTGAGCAAGTGACTCAGAATTCTGACTCTTCTAATCAGAATTCTGACTCAACTACTCAGAATTTGGATTTTTGATATCTAATGAGGAATCATCGTAGATGATTACCAAAATCTCTTGATTTTGCAGAATTATCTTGATTTCAGAGGAAGTATTGACTCAAAATCTGATCTGATTGTTTCAAGATAAAGTTCAAAACCCGTGCTTCAACGTTTAAAGGTTTTTGAACATATCAGTTCAAAACCCGTACTTAAATGACTATGGCTTCTGAATAATTCAGTTCAGGACCCGTACTTCAGAGACTAAGACTTCTAAACAAATCAGTTTAGAACTCATATTTCTCAGGTGATATCCTTAACTGTCATATTTTTATGTTTCAAGGAACAAGTGGTGAAAGGTAACATTGCATTACGTTTATTTCTATTGCTTTAAATGTTTGAATCTTAACAAATTTAATTCAATGATATGAATTTTTTTTTAATTTTCATTCAATGAATAAATGTGTGTCAAATAGTGATTTTACAAGTATTTTGTATTATCTGAGCTATATTTGTTTCAACTTTCTCTTCTGAATTAAATCGAAAGGTAAGCAAAACATGAATGAAATTATGCCGAATGCTCAATGTTATGAAATCTATACTTATATAGAATATAATGCTCAAAAAGCCTAAATGTCAGAATGATGGATGGAAACGAAAATATGGGGGAAGTACTACGTTTTAGAACCAAGTGATTGAGATGCAATATATATATATATATATATATATATATAAAATTATTTAGTTTGAAAGTTTGTATCTGTGGCCTTTCTGGTTTGGGAGAGTAAGTCCTAAGGGGTGCTCGACACCTAGTCCCTAAGATCAACTGGTCTGGGATCGGCTGACCCAAATCCTTCTATAGAACCAGATAGAAAGCCATGTTCTACTGGTACAGATGGGTTTAAGATATATTGATGTGGCCTTTCTGGTTTGGGAAATTAAGTTCCAAGGGGTGCTTGTCACCTAGCACCTAAGACCAACTGGTCTGGGATATGCTGACCCAAATCCTGCTATAGAACCAGATAGAAAGTCATGTTTAACGATGTATCTTATTCTTACTAAACTTTTTGATTAAAAGATGCCAATGTGCACAAAATTAAAAGATGTCAATGAGCACAAAATTAAAAGATGCCAATGAGCACACATCTCTTGAAACTTTGGGAAAATTCAAAGTCGCAATAAACCTGTAAATTTGTGAAAATCCTGTTTTTGGACAAATAGTGTAAGTAGAGCAAAGTATTCTTATATGTTTTAGAATTGCATATTCTTCAAGCTAATCATATTTCGCATGCTAAGCACACCAAATAGATTTAATAAAGAGATTGAAATTGAACATTTTTAACTCGATATGCAATGATGACTTGTATTTGAATCCAAACACATGCATTTGATTTCATTTGATTGAAAAATCTGATAAATTTCATTAAGTTGGATTTCTTTTTTAAAGTTTTCAAATGATCAAATGTTAGTAGTTATCAAGTGTAGTTCAGTAAATCTTATTCTCCTTGTATAAATGTTTTCATTAAAGCACTATATTTGAAATGAATAATTTTAATAAAATATATGTATACTTTCAGGGGGAGAAAACAAATTGCTCCATAATTCTTATTTTGAGGGGGAGCAAGGTTATTCATTAAGGAGGAGAAAAAGCATAGACTTCATTCGAAGAAAAAGCATCGCTAAAGTTTTGAAAAACAAGGGGGAGAAAAGCTAAAGATTTTGAAGATGAATTTGCTTTCCAAAACTTTAGGGGGAGAAAAGCTAAAGATTTTGAAGATTGATATGGTTTTTGTACAGAAATAACAAAAGAGAGAAATGTTATTTTAAGAAGGAGAAGAGGAAAAGAAAACTGATATGTTGTTTCTTATAAAGAAATCTTATGAAAGCTGGAATGAAGATGAGAATTGTCATTTCAAGGGGGAGCAAAGAAAAAGCAAATATATAACAGAAATCCATTTGGAAATCGTTGTTGCTGCTGATTAAAGACTGACCAAAAGTTGTTAACTCAGATTATTCAGAATTCTGAGCAAAAGTTGTCAAAGCATTCAGAAGAGCTCCTTCTGAAGATTGTTCCTGCTCTAAGAATTTGATGATGAAAAGTACAAGTGTGTTTAACAAAAAGGGGGAGATTGTTAGGTCTAGAGTTTTGTCAAAAACACAAGTGTTGAGTTCTGAGTAAGAAGACTAAAGAAGACTCAGAAGACTCAGAAGTTCTGAGTAGAAGACTCAGAAGACTCAGAAGTTCTGAGTAGAAGACTCAGAAGTTCTGAGTAGAAGACTCAAAAAGATTCTAAGTGTTGGATTCTGACTAGAAGGTTCAGAGTTCTGAGTAGGAGACTCAGAACTTCTGACTATGAAGACAAATGTTCTGAAGCGCTTATTCAGAAGTATGTTCAGAAGTTCTGAACAACATGTTCAGAACTTATGACTTGGATTTTCTGTTATATTCAGTTACTAATTAGGACACGTGTAATTGTTCTATTAGTCTGTTTCTTATATGTACTGTAGCTTTAGCCTTTCTTCTACAGTATATATAGGAGTTAGCAACTGTAGCTAACTGAATCTTTGATATAATCTTTGGTGAATCCATTTAGAGAAATTCATTGTAATATCTTGTAATTCACAGATTGTTAATAAATCATATGACCAGTTGCTGTGAATACAATCTTGAATGTTCATATTTGATTGTAAGAGTGTATCCTGAACTTTCAGTATATATATACACCAAACCCAAAAATATGTCATCTACATAAAGACTTTGATATCTCTCTCTCTCTCTCTCTCTCTCTCGTCCAACACACACAAATACAAGAAGCAGCAAAGTAACTAGAAAGTCACTAAAAAGCAAGAGGTGGCACACTAAAAAAAACAAGAGGTCGCATACGGTGAACAAAAGGCAGTGGTGATGATGGGTTTTATACCTAATTTTCTTAACCAAACCCCCCATTAAAGATGAATGACTTAAAACCCCCCAAAATTTGATCAATTACCAAAATCACCTCCAAACTTTTTAGTTAACTAGTAACTTAAAGAAAAACATTATTTGGGTTATTACATAACATCGCCTCGATAGCTTTTAGTTTTTTTGCCATATGTATATTCTCCTTCTCATACCGAGTGTTTTCCTCACTCTCAACTGCCCTCCTCTTTTAATTCTTGCATCTACGGAAATAAAACATATAATGACTAAATTGACATGTTTTAAAAGAAACAAAAACTTTACCTTGCTTGAACTGAAACCGACATAAGATCTATCAGTACTTAAATCGCTTGACGATCCAGTTACCATGTAGCTCGGTTCCCCACACATGCCAACATCGAACATCCGACCCCTTTTCCTTCCTCCCACACAACACTCTCACGCTTCAATATCTTCAAGTGGATGGGTGCTCGAGTTTGGTCCATACTTCTTAATCATTTTGCATTGATAGTCATTCTACGATTAATGAGTATGCATTAAAAACTAGTTAGCATTTTTTTAAAAACTTTCGGCAGCAAAACAACTGTAGATTAAACATTTCCATCCATGCACAACGTATCTTAAACAATTAACATAATAAATGACCATAATAACTCCATCCAATAAACTATTTTTTGTCATATAAGACGTGCTAACCCAAAACTATATGAGTATTTGAAATGACTTATTCATCTCATAATCTAATGAAAGAGATTACTAACCATAATATTTTCATCCCTTGAGGTAACAAATTGTCCGGTGCCCGACCCTGATGACTCCCTCGTCCCTTTTGTCTTGTCGGTCATTTCAAACATCTCCACGACAGTTGGTTTGTAGCCATCTGATTGCACCTAGAAAGTTGAATAGATTTGTTAATTTAGTCACGAATAAAACAAAATAAGTTATAAAACATGATTAAAACTGTGTTAACTTACAAAACACCATTTACGTTGTGACATAAAAATGGAACCCTAGTATGATTGGACGGCACTCCCACATGCATTGTGTTTTGATTATGTTTTGCAACCTGCGCCTTCTTCTTACATTTCTATATAAAACAAAATTAATTAGAAAAACACAATATAAGCGTGCAGATATAAGGTAATTCATAAATGTTACATACCTTTGTGATCATGTCATACCAATAGTCCTGGTGAATCCATGACAGACTAAATGGGATAAAAGCCTCATAATTAGACCCGTCAAATACTACATTTGCATCAAGAGTCTTCCCAAAGGCATCTTCCTGGGCATCGTGCATAATATATGGCCATCACCTCCCATGTTGTGCTAACGATTCCATCAACACCTCTACCTATGCCTCGACTAGAACTAATATCTTGGCCTCCATTACAACCACTCCCTTGGTCGCTAGTAGACATCAAACTATGACCCATATAAAATCGCTTGTTACAAAATAATGATGGATTAACTACAAATATACTTTTAAATAACACAAATATAAACATACATCAAATAAAGAAACACCTATTTGGATAAACTAATCATCAAAAGGGTGGTTAGATAAAGAGGTTCTTCATCATCTTCATCTGAATCATCTTCAAACTCTTGTTCCTTGTCAACTGCATCATCATCGTCACTAATAGCCCATTGGCATCAAGTTCAATTGGTGATCCTAGTGTGACAAGACTAAGGGGTTCCACATATGCATCTATACTTGTGGATGCAGTACAGTTAAACCTGTCATTCTCTTGAAAAAAATGTTGCTCATCTAGATTATCATTATTGCCTATTTTTGTAAAACATTCTTCCACATCATATATCCCCCTAGCTTCATCTTCACAACTGTACACCAATATTTCAAGTCGTTGGTGTTCGAAGGATACGGTGAATAATAAACTTGTATTGTTTGTGATGCTAATACAAATGGGTCGTCCGTTCTTAATCTAGACTTGTATTTGATATCTACCAGGTTATATTTAGAGGCAACTTTAACACTATTGACAATAGCAAACCAAGTACAGTTGAATAACACAACAGTACATTGCCCTACTCCGGATATTGAACCTCTAGAATGCCATCCAAAAACCCATAATAGTTGGACGCATAGTCATTATAAAACAAACCTTTCACACATACCTTACTATTATGTGTAACCCACCCATCACCGTGTTTTGTTGTATGAAACTTTTAACCGCTAACAAAATATCCCTTATGAGACCAAACATAATGTAGTGGTCCTTGTGCTAATACCTTCAAGTGTGCTTTGCTATCACCCGACCCTGACATATGTGTTTCAAACCATATAGCAAAGAACAACTCCATACGCCTATCAAGTTCTCCATCTTACATATGGGGTTCGTCATGTACGATCCACTAATCAAACAACCTTATGAAAGGCCAAACTTTCGCATAATTAATCAAAATATAGGTATGAGCCTTGTGCATCTCCTCATCGGTAAAGGCTCTTCATTTTCCACTCTTTTCAAATAAACTTTGAGACAAAACTTTGAAGATGCTTAACCGAGAGTAGACCTTCGAAGAACTTGAAATATCTGGGGCAAAATTACGAGGCACGCATATTTTTTTACCAAATGGGCCTCGACAATAGGCCTTTCAACGCTTGCTTTATTTCTAATCGTCCTTTTAAATGAGCCAAGTTTTCTCTCGTATAGATACATCCATCTATATTGAACCGGACCACCGAGAATGGTTTCATGCGTCAAATGAATTAAAAGGTATTACATTGAATCAAAGAAGCCTGGTGCGAATAAAATTTCCATCGCGCAAATGATTTCAACAATACGTGTTTGAAATGGCATCAAATCATCGATGTGTAGCACCGTTGAGCATATCGCACAAAAGAATGTGCACAACTCTTTAATTGCATCCCATATTGGATTAGGTATTATCCCTCTTAAGGAAATAGGGAGCAATCGTTGCATAAACACATGGCAATCATGACTCTTGAAGTTATAGAAGTTATTGTCTTCAAGGTTGACACATCCCCTTATGTTTGCAGCATAATCATGAGGGAACATTAGTTTCTTCAACCATTCACACACTTTCCGCACTTGCGGTGGGGTTAAGGTATATGATGCTATTGGTTTCATAACCTTGTTGCCTACCTTGTTAATATGCAACTCTAGTTAATTGCAATACGTGTCACAACCAATATCGCCTTGATATTGTCTTTCGTCTTTGTCGTGTCCATGACAGTGTTAAAGAAATTCTTGTAAACATTTTTTTCTCAATATGCATTACACTAGGTTGTGTCGGATTAATAGAGTGCACCAATATGGTAGCTTCCAAAAGATGTTTCTCTTTACCCAATTATGGGCTACGTTGAAACCAGTAATTTTTTTTGTTCTTCGGTTTGTACAGGCTGTTAAGTGCATTTTTGAATGCATCATTTTAGTTTAAAGTTGCATTTTTTGTCGTGTTCAGTCATTTGCATATAGTTTTTATTTGATTTTTAGTTAATTTCCGTTTAATCATTGTTGGGGATATTACTTTGGTATTCTTGTTGTTTTGTTGGTTTTGACAGATAATTTACGTTGAAAGTGTGAATATGGATGACGATGGATTTGAAGTATTTGACCGATTTTTTTTTTTGCGCTGGACCAATTCAAGAAGAATGACACAAAGTTTAATCAATTCTAAAAGAAAGAAATTTGACAAAAGCATTATTGAAGTAAATGAAATGAGAAGATCATCTTTGAAATGTTGGAAATATACATGTTTAAATATGAATCCTAGGGTTGTTCTCCTTTCTTCTCTTTTGCTCCAACAACGGCAATGTCGTTTATTTTATTTTTTAGTTTTAGTTTTAGTTTTGTTTTTGATTTATTTTTCAAGTTCTTTTAGTTTAGATATAGATTTAGGTTTGTGATTTCTTCACCCTTGTGCATATTAAGATGCAATGTTTTGGCAGATTGAAGATGAAGATGAAATGTGACAAGTTATCATTCAACATTCAACATCCATTGTAACATTTCATTTTCTCTATGCTTTACTTTTATATTACAATATATTATTTAGTTAAATTTTGTATCCATCTATTTTAAATGTTTTTCTTCTTATATCTATTTTCTGCACTTTATAAATTCATATACCGTTCTTATTTTATTTTATTGTTTTCTTAGGTTAAAAACGATTCTTAGAGAGTGACAACCTTTGAATCGATCTTTACAGTTTTCATAGATTAACTTTATTGCTTTTGTTAAATTTATGTTTACGTTTTATCGTTCATTTGCTTTTGTTAACTGATTAATTTTTACTTAATGACGGCTAATGTTTGGTTAATTGGTTTTTATGAAATGTTTACTCTGGTAAGGTTTGATACAAACGACGATTTTGGTTGTAACTTGAGACTAAATTGGTCAATGACTATGGTCCTAACATGAAAATAGTTGGGGACATAGATTGGGGGAAATATTTGTTTTAATCCTAATGTTTCTTTCCAACGTATGCATACTACAAAAGTAAGTATGAGTCTTACATTAGAAAAGTTTTTCCACCACGAAAGAGGGTTGAAGTAATTTTGCTTGACAAATCATCATCATTATTGAAGATCCAAAGTAGACATTACCCAATGTGTGTTAGTTTATATGTTCATTTACTTGTTTCCCTTAATTTCGTGCGTTTGCATTATTTAGTTATAAAAATCAAAATAACTCAATTGATCTCCCGTAGCTAAGCAATAGTCTAGAACGAGTTCGTGTTTAATCCATCGTTTCCTTTGATCGACCCGTATGCTACATTTCCCGTACGCTTGCAGTTATAAATTTTATAACACATCAAGCTTTTGGCGCCGTACGGGGGAGGCAGTCAGGCCAATATGGACTTTGTTTCGGACTTAGTAGTACGTCTTTATCCTATTTCTATTTTCCCATTTTCCCATTTTTTTCGCTTCCATTCACTAGGTAGCGTGTTTGAGTTTAGAGCTCGTAGTATCCACCTCTCACTTAACATCAATCTTTTAATCATGCGTACTAATGTACTTTATGATTTATTTTAACCATGATGTAAAGATTTTGTTTAGAAACGTGCCCCTTAGTTAGTCACTTGCACACACCACTTTGCATATTGTTTTACGTAACTTTTAGGATTAACTTTCTTACCGTAGCCCCCCTCCCTATATTACACATATAACTATTTGAATGGACTTTAGCCTATGACAATTTGGGTCGTATTGGATTGACGAATATATAATGAATCCCATTTTCTTTTCTTCTGTGTTACCTCCTATCGAGGTTTATTTCTAGATTTTTGATTCATTTCTCGTCTAAAGTATTATAATTTTTGCGTAGAGGCTTTTTTCTCTCATAAATAATACCTATTCACAAAATTACAAAAATATTTTCCCTTTCGCAACCACTTGGAGCCTTATCTTACACTTTTGTTGAACACCACACACACCTAAACCACCCAAAAATGCACATATAGTTCCCCTTTCCAAAATTGGAAACAAATTGAAGCATTTAGTTTGAATAGTAGACACAAACATAGCTTGTCCCTTGGTAGAACTCCATGAACAAGCATAACTTATGGGTTTGTAAAACTAAAAAATAATCAAAAATAAAAGGAAGCCAAAAAGAAAAATGCAAGAAAACAACAAACAATAATATGCATTTATATAGTTAGTTTTGCAAGGAATAAATCGAGCCATTGGATATTGTAGAAATGAACTATTACATGCACAAAAATAATTCCTTGAAACTGATAAATCTTCAAATTCCGATAACCATGCCCAATCCCTACCTTAACCCTTAACCTTGACTGAAAGTCCTCATCTTATGCATTTTTTATTAAAATATTTGGACTTGAGAATTGTTTCAAACGCGTCAAGTGTGCATTTCATATTTCTCGTTCTCAATTGGGTAGGCATTGAGTGTATACACATCCCTAAACATAATAGAGTGAGTTGAGCAAAGTTGCAAGTTTCCATCCATGTAGATCATCATTCCCTTCCCTTAGTGGTTATGGCAATTTTGTGAAATCCTATTAGGTGCGTTTTTTGTGATATGCTTTGTTTGGTGTTATGTTAGTTTGACATTTCGGTGAAATATGTGTTTCTACTACAATTTTCAATTTGAATACGTGGTAACAAGTTGCATTTTTACATGGGAAAGTCTAAGCATTAGATTATGTCAAGTGGGGTCGTGTATTTTGGAGCGAATTTCTTGACCGTAGGTACGATTTTCTCACCCTCAAACTCTCTTTTCAATAAAGTCTAAGATTGGGTTTGGTAAGAACTTTTAGTGAGAATTAAAGGATCCGTGGAGTCCTTTGGGGAGAAGAGTCAAGCAAGTTCAAGCACAAACTTCATCTCCTTCAAGTTCTAGGCTTCTTGCAAGTTTCTAGGTTTTCTCTAAAAACCTAGGTGGTGAGTTTTAAAATGCTTTGTAAAAACAAGATACTTATCTAAATGCATTTTCATCATTTCTCTTGCTTTATTTGTCATATTTCCTTCATTTGGAAGACTATCCATGTTTTTGCATATTTTGAAGATATATGGAGATTGTTGGTGTAAACCATCCTACTTGGCAACTTGATAAACATGATTTTATGTTTAAAAACTATATTGGAGGGATATATGGAACCTCATTGGTATTTTGACTCCCCTTATACAAATATCCATATTTTGGGGTTTTGACCTAACTTGAGGATTTGGCCTAATAAGAGGCATTGTGATACATCAATATTTATTGTTTCATGGTCTTGTGCTTCTAGGTACATAATGTGTGGCTTTATTACTTGAGAGTAACGTATGTGGTGTTTTATACCCATTTGACCAATATAAAGGTCTTTGATTATTATGTAAAGCTTTTTTTGTGTTGAATATAATGGTTGGACCACAAGCATACATTTATTGGTAATATGTACATCTTGCTTAGAGTAAATGTGTACGATGGTATATTGGAAATTTGGATGAACCGTTAAGTAGGCACTAGGGGGATACAGTCTTGGGGTGCCACTTTGGAGGTATGCACCTACATCTCCGCCATTCGGGGTAATGCCTTGTAGGTAGTCCCAAATGTATCGGGCCTTGTGGTGTAGCTCATGGGTGTAGACACTAAGGTATATCGACTCTTGAGGTGAAACATGATTTGGTGCTATGGGTCTCCTCCATTGATCGCAAATAATGAACTATATAATTGTGTTAGTGATTTCTAACCGTTAAATGTTGGTATATATTATTTGTTCAAACTCACTAGGCTTTATGGCCTAACACTTCTTTGGTGTCGACGTGTATCCCAGGATCTAGCGGCGTGATCGCCAAGAAGGTCTAGCCGGGATAGAGTGAGTTTGGGGAATCGTCTTTTGGGACACCATACTTTTGAAGAATAATCTTTGGAGTATAGATGACACCCAATTGTAATCTTGCTTCTAAGAGAAATTAGATTAATAGGTTGTCATCTCTTTTCCTATTTGATTACAAATTTTAATTAAAAGATGTATATTGTTTCCCCTTTTTGAATGGCTCATGCCTTGGCATATTTATACCACATTTCCGTTTTATAGAAGTTTTTGTTTAACCCAAATTTTGGGGTTTGCTAGTTAGTATCAGAGCTTAGTTTAAGTGAACTAGGTGTTGACTCTAGTATACCTAGACCTAAGTTGTGAATGATAGCGGTAAAATTGTCAACCTTGGATAGAATCCCTAGGTGGGGAGAATATTAGGACTTGTAATACCCCGGGTAAGTCCGTTAGTTAAATTCCATCTCCGTTAAATTTAGATAACTTTAAAATGGGATGTTTAGGGTAAGTTTCGGTTAGTTTATAAGTCTAAGGTGTTTTGGTCATTAGTGATTAGTTTAGAGACTAAAATGGTAAAATTGGTTTGATAATATCTATTAAGCCTCCAGATATTATCAAAAAGCAGATAACTCAGTTTAATGTGTGTGTGTGTGTGTGTGTTTTGAGAAGAAGCAAAAAGGAGAAAAGAAGGGTTAGGGATTCATTTGGTGTACTTGGAAGTGAATTAACGTATGTTTCCTTTACATTTTATGTTGGTAATTGCTAGTAGATAGTTTCTATCGGTAAAGAATAGTCGATTTCATGTCTAGTAATGATTTCAGTCGAATCTGGGTGAAAAATGGGTAAACCGACAGAGGTTTTCGGATACGTTGAATGTGTCCGGGTAGTTTGGTTGATAGTGTCCGGATAATGTTCTAAAGGTGTCCGGACGGGTTCTTTATCCGGGTAAGTTCTTCTTTTCCTTAAGTTTCCGGTTAAAATAAGATACCGGATAGTGTCTGAATTGCTTTGGTGTCCGGATGTTGTCCGGATTGTTTAGGTAGTCTGGAAAAGTTATGCTGTCCGGATTGGTCATGCTGTCCGGAAAGATCTGCTGTCCGGATTGTTTTTGTGTTGTCCGGATACTTGAGTTGTTTAGTCATTTTTGAGAATTCAGATACTTTTGAGTATCCAGTAGCCTGTGTTTTGTTGACTCTTGGATAGGGAAAGAATGAGGATTGAATATACTGTGGACTCGACTTAAGTTCGGGTTTGGGGGTAACATTTGAGGATAGAGTTATCTAGAGCCTTTAGCTTTAGTAAGTCTTATGTGTTCAATTTGGTAAAAATATACTTGTATCTAATTGTTTCAGATACTGTGAATTTGGAGTGAAAGCTGAATCTTGTGGAAAAGACTGGAAAGAGTTTTTGATAAGCAAACAGGTGAGTTTTACTTCAAAACATTTTTAAACTGGAATACATATATGTGTGGATTGGGAATGTGATAGATAGTGTGATTATGTGTTTATGTTTGAAATATAATATATTGAGATATTGTATTTACATGAGCATACTCTATATGAGAATACGTTGGTCGGGCTTAGGACCGGTGGTGTTGGCTGTAATACTCGTGCGGCGGTGTTGGTTGTAATTGTCGTACAGTGGAGTTAATTTTTTAGTTGGCTTGCAACCAACTAATATAGCCATGGAAATGAGACAGGGAAGTACACAATGCATGAGTCCTAATTGGTATTTATACTTGTGATATGTATATAGTGTTTGTGCAAATGGTTTCAAACTAACAGGGATTTTCTCACTTAGACCTCTAGGTCTAACCCTCATTTTGTTTTAAAAATATGTATTCCTGGTCGTGGATCGGGTAAGAGCAAATGAGAAGAGTACTATGTGTTTAGCTTTTGGAAGAAGGATGTTATGAAGACTAAGACGTGTTTTGCTGTTCTAATTTCATAACTAGATATCATGTATGTAATTAGCAAAAAGTTTGTAACGAAATACCTTATTCTGGATGTAAAGACTAAGGGACCTTACTTGTTATATTATGAATCTTTTGGTTATGTAACGATGTTATGAAATATATGTTATTTGTTGTATGTTTGGGAACCGGGTTGTTACAGATGGTATCAGAGCCCTAGTTTAAGGGATTTAGGTATTCGTATCTGTACCTAGACTTAAACTGCATGTGAAGTAGGATGTCCCTATTATTTTTAGAACCTTGGGATGTTAAGTATAAAAGGTAGAAGGTGTAATACCCCGGGTAAGTTCGTTAGTTAAAAATATGTTTTCGTTAAAGTAAGTTAACTTTAAGGTTGATGTTTAGGGTAAGTTTGGGTAATTTATAAGTTAAGGGTGTTTGGGTTATTATTGAGAAGTTCAAGGACCAAAGTAGTAAACTAAGTTTGATATTATCTAATTGATATTCAGATATTATTCACAACTCAGAAATCAGATATTTCAGTCTAGTGTGTGTGTGTGTTGAGAGAAAACAAGAAGAAGAAAAGAAAGAGCTTTGTGATTAATACATCAATTGGTGAGCTTTGGAAGTGAATTAAGGTATGTTCCTTTGTATTTTGTGTTTGTAATTGCTTTTAGAAGGGTTCTATCGGAGTAGAAACATCAGTTACACAACTAGGGTTGATTCAGTCAGTTTTCTGGGTAAAAAGCACCAAACCGACAGTAGTTTCCGGATAGAATGAACGTGTCCGGATACTTTTGTTGGTGTTGTCCGGAAAAGGCATGCTGTCCGGATAAATGGTGTTGTCCGGAAAACTCTGTTTATGTCCGGATACTTGAGCTGTTGACCAATTTTGAGATTTCTAAACGTTGTTAGGAGTCTGATAACAATGTATATTATTGAACTATGATTAGTTGATGATTAAGGACTAGAAAATATTAGAAAATATTATAGACTCGACTCGTACATCTCATCCCACCTAAGATTGTTGTGTGTGCTTTTGGTAAAGTGGTATATGTATTTAACTTGTACATATACTGTAAATTTGGAATTTGAGGGATCGAAGTGCTTGATAAATATCTTGGAAGGGTTTTTGGATATAAGCTAAACACGTGAGTTTTACTTCAAAATACTTTTTACTGGAATACATATATGTGTGGAATGGATATATGATTAAGGTGTGAATATTTTGTGTTTATAATATAGTAAGATATTATATTCCTATGTGCATTACACTACACAAGTGCACATTAGTCGGGTTCCGGTGTGCGGACCGACGGGTAGCCGGGTTCCGGTGTGCGGACCGGTGAGTAATCGGGTTCCGGTGTGCGGACCGGTAACGTTGATAATTATTAGTTGGCTTGCTACCAATTAGTATGGCCAGTTGTGGAGGAATAAGGTGGGATGAGATGTACGAGTCTTGAATGGTATTGATATACGTGTAATGTATGGATGTATATGAAAAGCTTTATATAAATGGTTTTGATACAAAGGTTTACTAAACTGACAAGGATTTCCTCACTAGACCATTAGGTCTAACCCTCATTTCTGTTTTAAAAATATGTATTCCAGGTCGCGGATCGAGTAAGAGCAAGTAAGAAGGTTAATTGCGAATAGCTTTTGGAGGACTATGTAGTTGAAGACTATGATGTGTTTAGTAGATAGCCTGTTGTTAGTAATGATGTAATCTACTATGTAAACGTTTGTAATGCTGTACTAAATGTTTGTAAAAGACTAGTGGACCGTATTTGTTATCCAATGTAACTTTTGTTTTAACGACGTTATGCTATGTATGCTATTTGAACTATGTATGGAATAGTCGGGTCGTTACAGATGGTATCAGAGCCCTAGTTTAAGGGATTTAGGTATTAGTACCTGTACCTAGACTTAAACAGCATGTGAAGTAGGGTGTCCCTATTATTTTAGAACCTGGGGATGCTAAGTATAAAAAGGTAAAAGGAACATCATGTAAGGTAATTTCAGAGTTACACCTGGCCAGTGTAATTGTGATCTTACATATACATGTTGAACTAGAATACCTTGTTATATGGGGTATGTGCTTATGTGTATATTAACCTTGTTGGAATCAACAGAATGGCAAGTGGTACGAGACAAACAAATCGGGAAGGAGGAGGAAGCCTGAATAGAACCAATCCAACAGCCAGAGGAAGGGGAAGAGGGGGAGAAAGGGGCATGGGCAGGACTGGAGGCAGAGTACAGGGGCGAGGCACAGAGTTTGTTACAAGAGACGACTTGGCTGCTGAGATGGGAAGATTACAAGCCAATATTCAAGCCATGTTTAACCGGACGCATAATACTGAAACGGAAAGACCAGATCCTAACTTGGAAGTCGAGACGCCTATCACACCTACTGTCGTATTAGTACCAAGAAGGTGTGACTATAAGATGTTTTTAAGCTGTAAACCACCAACTTATGGAGGGGATAGAGATCCAGTGAAGGCGATGCGTTGGCTGAAGGAAATTGAAGTTGTATTTAAAACCAGCAAATGTGCGGAAGAGGATAAGGTGTTATACGGAACTGCAATGTTGAAGGCATATGCTTTATATTGGTGGGAGGCCCTTATTGACTCCAAGGGATCTGATGTATACTCAACCTTTACTTGGGGCGAATTCTCAAGGGCATTCAAAGAACAGTTTTGTCCTCAAGCAGCAGTCAGACAATTGGAGGAGGAATTCCTAAGCCTACAACAAGAGAATTTATCAGTCAGAGACTATACTGCCCGTTTCCTAGAGAAGTCGCGTTTTGGAGAATATTATGTTGCCACGGAGAAAATGAAGATGGAAAGGTTCATATTTGGATTGAATTCGGAAATTCGAAAATTAGTGACTGCAACGAGACCTGATACATTTTCAGCAGCAGTAAATGCCGCGGAAAATGTAGAGCGGGATAATAGGAGAGACGTTGGTGATAAGAGTGCTGGGAAAAGAAAACTGGAAGAAACGACGTACGATTCGGAAGAATACGAATCCCCGAGGTTTGATAGTTATTCACCTTTCAGGTCAGCTGAAAGAAGACCATGTTCAACATGTGACCGTATTCATCAAGGAAATTGCTATGGTGATTCCCGAAAGTGCTACAAATGTGGAAAGGCTGGTCATACCGCGAGAGATTGTCGGTTAACTCGATTTTATTTCGTTTGTAACTCCCCTGAACATATTCAGGTTAATTGTCCACAGTGGAAAGCACGGCAACGTAATATGACAGTGAGACCAACGGGTGATAAGTCGGGAGGAGTACAAGGGTCTGAACTACCTAGAATCCAAGGTCGTGTTTTTCAGATGATGGAACAAGAGGTAGAAGAAAGTCTTGATGTTGTTACAGGTATGATTCTAATAAACTCTATACGTGCTAAAGTGTTATATGACTTCGGTGCAAAATGTTTAATGGTATTTCCGTGCTTTTGTTGCTTATCGGTGTTAGAGATATAGATAGAGGCGGAGTGTCTATTCAGTTAGTTCCTATGGTTTTGATTGAGTTCGAAGCAGTAGTGATAAGTATTCGTTACCTTTTCGCTTAACCGAATTCCGGGACGGAACTCTTTTAAGGGGGAGATAATGTAATACCCCGGGTAAGTTCGTTAGTTAAAAATATTTTTTCGTTAAAGTAAGTTAACTTTAAAGTTGATGTTTAGGGTAAGTTTGGGTAATTTATAAGTTAAGGGTGTTTGGGTTATTATTGAGAAGTTCAAGGACCAAAGTAGTAAATTAAGTTTGATATTATCTAATTGATATTCAGATATTATTCACAACTCAAAAATCAGATATTTCAGTCTAGTGTGTGTGTGTGTTGAGAGAAAACAAGGAGAAGAAAAGAAAGAGCTTTGTGATTAATACATCAATTGGTGAGCTTTGGAAGTGAATTAAGGTATGTTCCTTTGTATTTTGTGTTTGTAATTGCTTTTAGAAGGGTTCTATCGGAGTAGAAACATCAGTAACACAACTAGGGTTGATTCAGTCAGTTTTCTGGGTAAAAAGCACCAAACCGACAGTAGTTTCCGGATAGAATGAACGTGTCCGGATACTTTTGTTGGTAGTGTCCGGGTAGCTCTGATGATGGTGTCCGAACGATTCAAGTATCCGGGTAAGTCCCTCTTGTTATACTTTTCCGGATGAAATGGGATACCGGATGGTATCCGGATTCCTGGTGTTGTCCGGAAAAGGCATGATGTCCGGATAAATGGTGTTGTCTAGAAAACTATGTTTATGTCCGGATACTTGAGCTGTTGACCAAATTTGAGATTTCTAAACGTTGTTAGGAGTCTGATAACAATGTATATTATTGAACTATGATTAGTTGATGATTAAGGACTAGAAAATATTATAGACTCGACTTAAGTTCGGGTTTGGGGGAGAGGTTTGAGGAATTAAACTACTTTAAGTTCCTAAGATTGTTGTGTGTGCTTTTGGTAAAGTGGTATATGTATTTGACTTGTACAGATACTGTAAATTTGGAATTTGAGGGATCGAAGTGCTTGATAAATATCTTGGAAGGATTTTTGGATATAAGCTAAACACGTGAGTTTTACTTCAAAATACTTTTTACTGGAATACATATATGTGTGGAATGGATATATGATTAAGGTGTGAATATTTTGTGTTTATAATATAGTAAGATATTATATTCCTATGTGCATTACACTACACAAGTACATATTAGTCGGGTTCCGGTGTGCGGACCGACGGGTAGCCGGGTTCCAGTGTGCGGACCGGTGAGTAACCGGGTTTCGGTGTGCGGACCGGTAACGTTGATAATTATTAGTTGGCTTGCTACCAATTAGTATGGCCAGTTGTGGAGAAATAAGGTAGGATGAGATGTACGAGTCTTGAATGGTATTGATATACGTGTAATGTATGGATGTATATGAAAAGCTTTATATAAATGGTTTTGATACAAAGGTTTACTAAACTGACAAGGATTTCCTCACTAGACCATTAGGTCTAACCCTCATTTCTGTTTTAAAAATATGTATTCCAGGTCGCGGATCGAGTAAGAGCAAGTAAGAAGGTTAATTGCGAATAGCTTTTGGAGGACTATGTAGTTGAAGACTATGATGTGTTTAGTAGATAGCCTGTTGTTAGTAATGATGTAATCTACTATGTAAACGTTTGTAATGCTGTACTAAATGTTTGTAAAAGACTAGTGGACCGTATTTGTTATCCAATGTAACTTTTGTTTTAACGACGTTATGCTATGTATGCTATTTGAACTATGTATGGAATAGTCGGGTCGTTACAGATGGTATCAGAGCCCTAGTTTAAGGGATTTAGGTATTAGTACCTGTACCTAGACTTAAACAGCATGTGAAGTAAGGTGTCCCTATTATTTTAGAACCTGGGGATGCTAAGTATAAAAAGGTAAAAGGAACATCATGTAAGGTAATTTCAGAGTTACACCTGGCCAGTGTAATTGTGATCTTACATATACATGTTGAACTAGAATACCTTGTTATATGGGGTATGTGCTTATGTGTATATTAACCTTGTTGGAATCAACAGAATGGCAAGTGGTATGAGACAAACAAATCGGGAAGGAGGAGGAAGCCTGAATAGAACCAATCCAACAGCCAGAGGAAGGGGAAGAGGGGGAGAAAGGGGCATGGGCAGGACTGGAGGCAGAGTACAGGGGCGAGGCACAGAGTTTGTTACAAGAGACGACTTGGCTGCTGAGATGGGAAGATTACAAGCCAATATTCAAGCCATGTTTAACCGGATGCATAATACTGAAACGGAAAGACCAGATCCTAACTTGGAAGTCGAGACGCCTATCACACCTATTGTCGTATCAGTACCAAGAAGGTGTGACTATAAGATGTTTTTAAGCTGTAAACCACCAACTTATGGAGGGGATAGAGATCCAGTGAAGGCGATGCGTTGGCTGAAGGAAATTGAAGTTGTATTTAAAACCAGCAAATGTGCGGAAGAGGATAAGGTGTTATACGGAACTGCAATGTTGAAGGCATATGCTTTATATTGGTGGGAGGCCCTTATTGACTCCAAGGGATCTGATGTATACTCAACCTTTACTTGGGGCGAATTCTCAAGGGCATTCAAAGAACAGTTTTGTCCTCAAGCAGCAGTCAGACAATTGGAGGAGGAATTCCTGAGCCTACAACAAGAGAATTTATCAGTCAGAGACTATACTGCCCGTTTCCTAGAGAAGTCGCGTTTTGGAGAATATTATGTTGCCACGGAGAAAATGAAGATGGAAAGGTTCATATTTGGATTGAATTCGGAAATTCGAAAATTAGTGACTGCAACGAGACCTGATACATTTTCAGCAGCAGTAAATGCCGCGGAAAATGTAGAGCGGGATAATAGGAGAGACGTTGGTGATAAGAGTGCTGGGAAAGGAAAACTGGAAGAAACGACGTACGATTCGGAAGAATACGAATCCCCGAGGTTTGATAGTTATTCACCTTTCAGGTCAGCTGAAAGAAGACCATGTTCAACATGTGACCGTATTCATCAAGGAAATTGCTATGGTGATTCCCGAAAGTGCTACAAATGTGGAAAGGCTGGTCATACCGCGAGAGATTGTCGGGTAACTCGATTTTATTTCGTTTGTAACTCCCCTGAACATATTCAGGTTAATTGTCCACAGTGGAAAGCACGGCAACGTAATATGACAGTGAGACCAACGGGTGATAAGTCGGCAGGAGTACAAGGGTCTGAACTACCTGGAATCCAAGGTCGTGTTTTTCAGATGATGGAACAAGAGGTAGAAGAAAGTCTTGATGTTGTTACAGGTATGATTCTAATAAACTCTATACGTGCTAAAGTGTTATATGACTTCGGTGCAAAATGTTTAATGGTATTTCCGTGCTTTTGTTGCTTATCGGTGTTAGAGATACAGATAGAGGCGGAGTGTCTATTCAGTTAGTTCCTATGGTTTTGATTGAGTTCGAAACAGTAGTGATAAGTATTCGTTACCTTTTCGCTTAACCGAATTCCGGGACGGAACTCTTTTAAGGGGGAGATAATGTAATACCCCGGGTAAGTTCGTTAGTTAAAAATATTTTTTCGTTAAAGTAAGTTAACTTTAAAGTTGATGTTTAGGGTAAGTTTGGGTAATTTATAAGTTAAGGGTGTTTGGGTTATTATTGAGAAGTTCAAGGACCAAAGTAGTAAATTAAGTTTGATATTATCTAATTGATATTCAGATATTATTCACAACTCAGAAATCAGATATTTCAGTCTAGTGTGTGTGTGTGTTGAGAGAAAACAAGGAGAAGAAAAGAAAGAGCTTTGTGATTAATACATCAATTGGTGAGCTTTGGAAGTGAATTAAGGTATGTTCCTTTGTATTTTGTGTTTGTAATTGATTTTAGAAGGGTTCTATCGGAGTAGAAACATCAGTTACACAACTAGGGTTGATTCAGTCAGTTTTCTGGGTAAAAAGCACCAATCCGACAGTAGTTTCCGGATAGAATGAACGTGTCCGGATACTTTTGTTGGTAGTGTCCGGGTAGCTCTGATGATGGTGTCCGAACGATTCAAGTATTCGGGTAAGTCCCTCTTGTTATACTCTTCCGGATGAAATGGGATACCGGATGGTATCCGGATTCCTGGTGTTGTCCGGAAAAGGCATGATGTCCGGATAAATGGTGTTGTCTAGAAAACTATGTTTATGTCCGGATACTTGAGCTGTTGACCAAATTTGAGATTTCTAAACGTTGTTAGGAGTCTGATAACAATGTATATTATTGAACTATGATTAGTTGATGATTAAGGACTAGAAAATATTATAGACTCGACTTAAGTTTGGGTTTGGGGGAGAGGTTTGAGGAATTAAACTACTTTAAGTTCCTAAGATTGTTGTGTGTGCTTTTGGTAAAGTGGTATATGTATTTAACTTGTACATATACTGTAAATTTGGAATTTGAGGGATCGAAGTGCTTGATAAATATCTTGGAAGGGTTTTTGGATATAAGCTAAACACGTGAGTTTTACTTCAAAATACTTTTTACTGGAATACATATATGTGTGGAATGGATATATGATTAAGGTGTGAATATTTTGTGTTTATAATATAGTAAGATATTATATTCCTATGTGCATTACACTACACAAGTACACATTAGTCGGGTTCCGGTGTGCGGACCGACGGGTAGCCGGGTTCCAGTGTGCGGACCGGTGAGTAACCGGGTTTCGGTGTGCGGACCGGTAACGTTGATAATTATTAGTTGGCTTGCTACCAATTAGTATGGCCAGTTGTGGAGGAATAAGGTGGGATGAGATATACGAGTCTTGAATGGTATTGATATACGTGTAATGTATGGATGTATATGAAAAGCTTTATATAAATGGTTTTGATACAAAGGTTTACTAAACTGACAGGGATTTCCTCACTAGACCATTAGGTCCAACCCTCATTTCTGTTTTAAAAATATGTATTCCAGGTCGCAGATCGAGTAAGAGCAAGTTAGAAGGTTAATTGCGAATAGCTTTTGGAGGACTATGTAGTTGAAGACTATGATGTGTTTAGTAGATAGCATGTTGTTAGTAATGATGTAATCTACTATGTAAACGTTTGTAATCCTGTACTAAATGTTTGTAAAAGACTAGTGGACCGTATTTGTTATCCAATGTAACTTTTGTTTTAACGACGTTATGCTATGTATGTTATTTGAACTATGTATGGAATAGATGGGTCGTTACAGAAGGAACATCATGTAAGGTAATTTCATATTACACCTGGCCAGTGTAATTGTGATCTTACAGGTACATGTTTGAACTGGAATACCTTGTTATATGGGGTATATGCTTATGTGTATATTAACCTTGTTTGAATCTACAGAATGGCAAATGGTACTAGACAAACGAATCGGGGGGGAGGAGGAAATCCTAATAGAACGAATCCAACAGTTGGGACAAGGGGAAGAGGGGGAGAAAGAGGTAGAGGCAGAGCAAGCGGCAGAGTTCAGCCGCGAGGTGCAGAATTTGTTACAAGAGACGACTTAGCAGCTGAAATGGGAAGATTGCAAGCCAATATCCAAGCTATGTTCAACCGAACTCGTAATACCGAAACTGAAATACCAGATCCTGGTCTAGAAGACGAAATGCCCATTACACCGACTGTTATACCGGTACCAAGAAAGTGTGATTACAAAATGTTCTTAAGTTGTAAGCCTCCAACTTACTCAGGAGATAGAGACCCAGTGAAAGCTATGAGGTGGCTGAAGGAGATAGAAGCTATCTTCAAGACGAGTAAGTGTGCTGACGAAGATAGAGTGCTATACGGAACAGCGATGTTGAAGGCAGGTGCTCTATACTGGTGGGAAGCTCTTATTTCTTCTAGAGGATCTGCCATATATTCTACTTTCTCTTGGGAGGAATTTGTTATAGCTTTCAGGAAACAGTTTTGTCCCCAAGCAGCAGTTAAACAATTGGAAGGGGAGTTTATGAACTTGCAGCAAGGGAATTTATCAGTTCGGGACTATACCGCTCGTTTTCTGGAAAAGTCTCGTTTCACGGAGTACTACGTTCCCACGGAGGCAATGAAAATTGAGAGGTTTATCTTTGGGTTGAATTCAGAAGTCAGAAGTCTGCTGATTGCTAAAGGACCAGAAACCTTCTCAGCCGCAGTAGACGCCGCGGAAACCGTGGAACAGGATAAACGGAGAAACGCTAGTGATAAAGGTATAGGAAAAAGAAAGTGGGAAGGACCACCGTATGATCCAAAGAAATCCAGATTTCAGAGGTTTGATAACCGTTCGCCTTTCCGACTAGCGGAAAGACCTTGTCAGAAATGCAATCGTATCCACCAAGGAAACTGTCAAGTTGATACTCGGGTTTGTTATAGGTGTGGGAAGATCGGACGTGTTGCTAAAGACTGTCGAGTAACACGGTTTTGTTTCTCATGTAATTCTTCGGATCACATTCAGTCTGATTGTCCAAGGGGAAGAGTACAGCAAGGGGGTACGTCGGGGAAACCAGCGGGTGTTAGACCAGTAGTACAAAGGCCAGAGCAACCAAGAGCAAGGGGCCGTGCATTTCAGATGATAGCTCAAGAAGCGGACGAAACTCCGGATGTGGTTACAGGTACATTTTTAATAAACTCTACACGTGCTAAAGTGTTATTTGACTCCGGTGCAAACCGATCGTTCGTATCTCCTTCATTTGCTGCTTATATGCATTTAAAGCCTAAAGTGTTAGATCATTCTTTAATGGTAGACACTGCAAATGATAATCAAGTATCGGTTAAAGAGGTATTTGATAGTTTTGTGATAAATATAGAGGGGTGTGGTGTACCTATTCAACTACTTCCTATAGCTTTGATCGAGTTTGATGTAGTAGTGGGAATGGATTGGTTAGCCGAGAATCAGGCTAGAATAGTTTGTGATAAGAAGTTGATAAATGTTGTCTTGCCTGAGAGGGGACCGGTAGTGATTTATGGTGACCGTAGAAATCATCAATTTTGCCTTATATCTATCTTAAAAGCTCGTAAGTGTGTCAGCAAAGGTTGCCCGAGTTACTTAGCTTATGTGATAGATATTAAGCCAGAAAAGAATAAGTTGGAAGATATTCCTATTGTCCGTGAATTTCCAGAAGTTTTCCCCGAAGACTTGAACAATCTTCCTCCCGTTAGACAAATAGAGTTTGGTATAGATCTGATTCCTGGAGCCGCTCCTGTAGCCCGTGCACCGTATCGTCTGGCACCTCCAGAGATGAAAGAAATGATGACATAACTGCAAGACCTATCCGATAAAGGCTTCATCAGACCCAGTTCTTCTCCGTGGGGTGCGCCAATCCTGTTTGTGAAAAAGAGGGATGGTTCGATGAGAATGTGTATTGACTACCGGGAACTGAATAAGCGCACGATTAAGAACAAGTATCCGCTTCCCAGAATTGATGACCTCTTCGATCAATTGGTTGGAGCTTGCTATTTCTCCAAGATTGATCTAAGATCCGGTTATCACCAACTGAAGGTTAAAGAAGAAGACGTTCTGAAAACTGCTTTTCGCACGAGGTACGGTCACTATGAATTTCTGGTGATGCCAATTGGACTGACGAACGCTCCAGCTGCTTTTATGGATCTAATGAATCGAGTATGTAAGCCATATCTCGATAGATTTGTTATTGTATTTATCGATGATATCCTTATCTACTCCCGATCCAAAGAAGAGCACGCACAACATCTTCGTTTAATTCTGGAATTGTTAGAGAAGGAACAGTTATACGCTAAGTTCTCTAAATGTGAATTCTGGCTGCTAGAAGTTCAGTTTCTGGGGCATGTAGTTTCTGAGAAAGGCAATTAAGTTGATCCGATGAAAGTGGAAGCGATTGAAAAGTGGGAACCGCCAAGAACGCCAACCGAAGTACGTAGTTTTCTGGGTTTAGCCGGGTATTATCGAAAGTTTATAAAGGATTTTTCTCGTATTGCTACGCCTCTCACTAAGCTGACCCGGAAGAATCTAAAGTTCGAATGGAAAGCAGAACAGGATGAAGCATTCCGAATATTGAAAGAGAAACTCTGTAGTGCGCCGATACTAGCATTACCTGAAGGTTCTGATGACTTTGTTGTTTATAGTGATGCTTCCAAACTGGGATTGGGATGTGTACTAATGCAGCATGGAAAGGTTATTGCTTATGCTTCTCGTCAACTGAAGGATCATGAGAAACAGTATCCTACACACGACATGGAACTTGCAGCAGTTGTGTTTGCGCTAAAGATTTGGAGACACTACCTTTATGGTTCTAAATGTCAAATTTTCACTGATCATAAGAGTCTTCAACATCTTTTCGATCAGCGGGAATTAAATATGAGGCAAAGAAGATGGCTAGAACTGGTGAATGATTACGACTGTGAAATACTTTATCATCCGGCAAAAGCGAATGTGGTAGCTGATGCACTGAGTCGACAAGAGAGAAGTGGGATGATAAAAGCCATTGCACTACGAGCTGAACTTCTACCTAACATCTTTGACGAATTGAAGAAGTGTCAAGTAGAAGCATATCAGGAAGAACATTGGAAATCAGAACGGTTAGTGGGGATATCAGCATTGCTTGTAAAAGATGATCGGGGGTTATTGTGTCTGGAAAGTAGAATTTGGGTGCCTCGTTTGGGTGGTTTACGTGATTGGGTACTACAAGAAGCTCATCAATCTCGTTTCTCTATTCATCCAGGTACGAATAAGATGTATAAAGATTTAAAACAATTTTATTGGTGGCCGGGAATAAAAAGAAGCATTGCTCAACATGTGGAAGGTTGTACTACTTGTAAGAAGGTAAAGATTGAACATCAAAAGACGTTTGGTCAGTTGCAACGGTTAGAAATACCTATGTGGAAATGGGATCAGATTACTACTGATTTCATTACGAAGTTACCAAGGATTCCGAAGGGATTTGATGCCATTTGGGTGATCGTTGACAGATTGACAAAGTCTGCTCACTTCCTACCAATAAAAGAAACTTATTCGTTAGAACAACTAGCCAAGTTGTACATTGACGAAATAGTAACTCAACATGGAGTTCCAATCTCGATTATTTCTGATCGTGATAGTCGTTCTACTTCAAGGTTCTGGAGGAGTTTTCAAAAAGAAATGGGAACGCAGATAAAGTTAAGTACAACATATCATCCTCAAAACGACGGTCAGAGTGAACGAACAATTCAGACTTTAGAAGATATGCTATGGGCCTGCATTGTTGATTTTGGGAGATCGTGGGGTAAGCATTTATCGTTAATTGAATTTGCCTACAACAACAGTTATCATTCCAGCATACAAGCGACACCGTTTGAAGTACTGTATGGTAGAAAATGTTGAACGCCTCTGTGTTGGAACGAAGTGGGAGAGAAGCAGTTAGCGGGGCCAGATATAGTTCAGTTAACCGCGGATAAGATTACTCAGATTCGGGAACGATTGAAAGTGGCTCAAGACAGACAGAAAAGTTACGCTGACCGACGCCGAAAACCGCTAGAGTTTAAAGTTGGAGATTTTGAAATGCTAAAAGTCTCACCTTGGAAAGGAGTCATCCGATTTGGGAAACAAGGTAAACTTAGTCCAAGGTATATCGGGCCGTTTGCAATTACAGAAAGGATTGGTGAAGTAGCCTACATGTTGGATCTTCCGCCAGAGTTAAGCAGGATTCACAACGCATTTCATGTATCGAGTTTCCAAACGTGTTTAGTTACGCCAGATCAGGCCGTTTCTCTACCAGATATACAAGTTGATGAAAAGCTGAATTATGTGGAAGAACTTGAAGCAATAGTTGACTACAAAGTTAAAGTGTTGCGGAACAAAGTAATCAGACAAGTGAAAGTTCAATGGAGACATCAAAGGGGTCAGGATGCTACATGGGAATCAGAATCAGAAATGAGAATTAAGTACCCGTACCTTTTTGCCTAACCGAATTCCGGGACGGAATTCTTTTGAGGGGGAGATGATGTAATACCCCGGGTAAGTCCGTTAGTTAAATTCCATCTCCGTTAAATTTAGATAACTTTAAAATGGGATGTTTAGGGTATGTTTGGGTTAGTTTATAAGTCTAAGGTGTTTTGGTCATTAGTGATTAGTTTAGGGACTAAAATGGTAAAATTGGTTTGATAATATCTATTAAGCCTCCAGATATTATCAAAAAGCAGATAACTCAGTTTAATGTGTGTGTGTGTGTTTTGAGAAGAAGCAAAAGGGAGAAAAGAAGGTTTAGGGATTCATTTGGTGTACTTGGAAGTTTATTAAGGTATGTTTCCTTTACATTTTATGTTGGTAATTGCTAGTAGATAGTTTCTATCGGTGTAGAATAGTCGATTTCATGTCTAGTAATGATTTCAGTCGAATCTGGGTGAAAAATGGGTAAACCGACAGAGGTTTCCGGAAACGTTGAATGTGTCCGGGTAGTTTTGTTGATAGTGTCCGGATAATGTTCTAAAGGTGTCCGAACGGGTTCTTTATCCGGGTAAGTTCTTCTTTTCCTTAAGTTTCCGGTTAAAATAAGATATCGGATAGTGTCCGGATTGCTTTGGTGTCCGGATGTTGTCCGGATTGTTTAGGTAGTCTGGAAAGGTTATGATGTCCAGATTGGTCATGCTGTCTGGAAAGATCTGCTGTCCGGATTGTTTTTGTGTTGTCCGGATACTTGAGCTGTTTAGTCATTTTTTAGAATTCAGATACTTTTGAGTATCCAGTAGCCTGTGTTTTGTTGACTCTTGGATAGGGAAAGAATGAGGATTGAATATACTGTGGACTCGACTTAAGTTCGGGTTTGGGGGTAACATTTGAGGATAGAGTTATCTAGAGCCTTTAGCTTTAGTAAGTCTTATGTGTTCAATTTGGTAAAAAGATACTTGTATCTAATTGTTTCAGATACTGTGAATTTGAAGTGAAAGCTGAATCTTGTGGAAAAGACTGGAAAGAGTTTTTGATAAGCAAACAGGTGAGTTTTACTTCAAAACGTTTTTAAACTGGAATACATATATGTGTGGATTGGGAATGTGATAGGAAGTGTGATTATGTGTTTATGTTTAAAATATAATATATTGAGATATTGTATTTACATGAGCATACTCTATATGAGAATACGTTGGCTGGGCTTAGGACCGGTGGTGTTGGCTGTAATACTCGTACAGCGGTGTTGGCTATAATTGTCGTACAGTGGAGTTAATTTATTAGTCGGCTTGCAACCAACAAATATGGCTATGGAAATGAGACAGGGAAGTACACAATGCATGAGTCCTAATTGGTATTTATACTTGTGATATGTATATGGTGTTTGTGCAAATGGTTTCAAACTAACAGGGGTTTTCTCACTTAGACCTCTAAGTCTAACCCTCATTTTGTTTTAAAAATATGTATTCCAGGTCGTGGATCGGGTAAGAGCAAATGAGAAGAGTACTATGTGTTTAGCTTTTGGAAGAAGGATGTTATGAAAACTAAGACGTGTTTTGCTGTTCTAATTTCATAACTAGATATCATGTATGTAATTAGCAAAAAGTTTGTAACGAAATACCTTATTCTGGATGTAAAGACTAAGGGACCTTACTTGTTATATTATGAATCTTTTGGTTATGTAACGATGTTATGAAATATATGTTATTTGTTGTATGTTTGGGAACCGGGTTGTTACAGGACTTACCGAATTACATTAATTGAGAGTTGTAGTGATGATGACAAGAATTATTGTGTATAATATATTCAAAATCTCATAGGTCCCGTGTTATTATGAATATATTATTACGTAACTGTGCTTGAAATTGTTATTATGACAGTTGATGAATGTAGTAGTAGTACGTTTCAAACCGTTAATCTTTTAAAGAATTAACCGGTATGAAATTTATCATGTGTGACAGTTCACAATGGTAAACACAAGAAATCGAGTTGTAAACCAAGACGATGGAATCGAAGCCAGTGTGACCGCATGAGAAGCACCAAGACAAACAGTTCAAGTGGGCAACCCAGCCACACCTCCAATTCCCCCGATGTTGAAGGATGTTATAAAAGTGGTGGTCCGAGTCAATTTAGAGATGGAAGAGCTATTGATGCAAGAGGTGGACCCTCAATATGTCATGATGTCCAATTTCTTGCAAATGATGAATTCCAACATGGACAAGCGGGATGAGAAGTTCATGAAATGTAATAACCGGTTTTCATTTAGCCAATAATTGGGAAATCTTTGATGAAATTCGGAAATTTAGGAGCTACGTGGTCCAAGTGGGAAAATTGAAAGTTTTGTGTTTTTGGAGGAAAGTATATAAAGAATAAGAAAACCCTAATTGCTCATTTAAGCTTTTCCTAGAGTGTGTTGTGTGTGTGGCTGGGAGAAAAAGCAAGAGAGGGATTTTGGCAATAGAGGAAGAGAAGCAACGATTTCAGCTGAGTTTTGAAGAGGGATTCCAGAATCACCAATCATTCTGGTAATACAATCTTATTCCTCTTTAAGTTAGCATGTTTTGTGTGTATTTGGTAGAGAAATGTGGGTTTTATGAGTTCATTGGGTTTTCTCATCTAATATGTTTAAAAAGGAATAGTGGTAGGGGATATTATGTAGTTATCGATCATATCTATCAATCTGGAAGTGTTGGGAGAATTAGGACAAGAGATTTAATGATTTTTCTGCGTTTTGAGTCTCCTCGTCACGTCCGGAAACCTCCAAATTAAGGTAGTGTCCGGACGAATCACGATGTCCGGATGATAGCGATGACCGGATAGTTTAATTGTCCGGGTAGTGTGACCGGATAGTTGGGTTGTCCGGATAATATGACCGGATAGTTTAATTGTCCGGGTAGTGTGACCGGATAGTTGGGTTGTCCGGATAGAATGACCGGATAGTTGAGTTGTCCGGGTAGTGTGACCGGATAGTTGAGTTATCCGGGTAGTGTGACCGGATAGTTTTGGTTGTCCGGGTATAACGTCCGGATAGCTCTGGTTGTCCGGATAGACTTGGCTGTCCGGGTAAAGTGTCCATAAAGTTGTGGTGTGGCACTGTAGTGCAGTCTGTTAGTCCGAAGGGTTAACCGTGTGAGTGTGAAGTTCAATCAGGTGACTTATTTTGGTAGTGTGTATCCTTATAGGTGTAGTTGAAGGGAGAATCCATATAGTAAGAGGATTAAGCAGGACGTCGGGTGAGTCTTTCTAAACCTAAATTTTATACATGTGTGTGGTTGACAATTACTGTCTAATGGTGGTTCTTCCAAATGCTTTTATTACAAACTGAAGGTTTAGTGTATGGCATGGTTATTATTTAACTGTGTGCTTTTCAATTACTTTTATGGCAAACGATGAACAGTGTGTGGTGTGGATTTTTATCTAACGGTGTGTTATACAACTGCTGCTGTTTCAAGTGATGATTAGTTGTGTGATAGTATATGTTTCAAATAAAGCAACAGTGTGTTTGAAGATTATTATGTAACAGTGTACTTTTCAACAGCTTTTATTTCAAGGCAAGGTACGAATGTGCGATTCATAAGTGTGGCTTATATGTGTGATTTAAAGGTGTGTGCCCGATTACGCTGTCACGGTGTGTGTGACATGGGCGGTGTGTGCCCGATTACGCTGTCACGGTGTGTGTGACATGGGCGGTGTGTGCCCGATTACGCTGTCACGGTGTGTGTGACATGGGCGATGTGTGCCCGATTACGCTGTCACGGTGTGTGTGACATGGGCGGTGTGTGCCCGATTACGCTGTCACGGTGTGTGTGACATGGGCGGTGTGTGCCCGATTACGCTGTCACGGTGTGTGTGACATGGGCGGTGTGTGCCCGATTACGCTGTCACGGTGTGTGTGACATGGGCGGTCTGTGCCCGATTACGTTGTCACGGTGTGTGTGACATGGGTGGTGTGTGCTCGATTACGCTGTCATGCTGTGTGTGACATGGGCGGTGTGTGCCCGATTGCGCTGTCACGGTGTGTGTGACCTTAGCGCGTGCCAGTAGCATGTGTCAATGTGTGCATATCAACTCTGTGTGCTAGTTATGATTTATACAATGCTTTCATAACTGATTTTATAAACTGAAATATTTTGGTGTGACTTGGTGTGGAGGGAACTCACTAGACCTTATGGTCTAACCCTCGCTTTTCAAAATTAAAACCTTTTTCAGGTAAGCAGTATTCGAGGGCACGTTTAGAGTTTTGGCAAGACGTGGATCGGAGCTTGAGCTAGAAGGAATTAGAAGGACCTCCTTTGAAATGTTTAGTTAGATTTTCTCAGCTGTATTTAGGGTTATTTCCGCGAACCCTGTATCGTAAATCTTGTTAGTGGGACTATGTGGAACTGTTTTTGGCGTTATGAACTAAAGAGGTAGCTTCTAGCTCGTATGTTAATTTTTGGGTTGTTACAAATGGTATCAGAGCCCTAGTTTAAGGGATTTAGGTGACCGGATGGGCCTAAACTTAAACTGTGGAGTAGAAGGACACAGCTGAGATATAGGAAGTCTTTAGTGAGGACCGTAATCATCGAGGATCTAGGATGATGGTGGTGAGGACTTTCATGTAAGGTAAATTCAAATCACATCTGGCCAATGTCATTTTGAATTTACAGGTGCATGGGTGTGCTTGCTCACTTTTGTTCTGATAGTCGATGGAGGTGTAAGTGTATGGAGAGTAACAGTAGTGTGCGGCGTGTGTTGGATAGTGTGTGGAGAGTAATGGTATGTGTGGAGTTCTAACCTTGTCATGATGACAACGGCTTAGTGTGTATTGTGAAATTATTGGTGTAATTGTTGTTGCTACCTAGAAGAAGCATTTTTGGAATGCTCAGAATGAGTGTCCGTGTGAAGTACAATCTTGAGGACTCTTAAAGAAAATAAGTGATTGGAGGTGAGTCCCTAGCCTTTGATGAGTCTTTACTTTAGGAGTTCCCGATGTCGGTGGATTAAGATCTTGAGAGTTTCAACCCAGGTATAGAATGGTAGAGATGTGCTTGCTTACTCTCTAGTATTGGGAGAGTGACAGGTGTGGTTGGGAAATGATAGGTGTATGGATTGGTATCACTAGTGTTGGTTAACCTATTTGGGGTCGAAGTGAAACGGTATATTTTGCAAATTAGTGGTCAAGTGGTAACTGTAAGGTTGGAGCAATCTAGTGTATGGGGGTTGTGTGGACAAGATAGTGGGAACTTATACTTAGTGAGCAGGCGAGGCCTGGTGGTCATGAGTGCTGTGAGGTCAAGCGGTGGATTAGTGTCGATGTGGAATGAGCATAAGTGGAAGTCGTTGCTCGGAATTCGCTTATAAGTTGTTCAGATGTGATAAAATTATGTGTGGAGACGTAGGGATGATTATGTGGCGTGTGGTATTGTTACCCGAGGGTAAAAGAATGGAGTGACAGATGGTGACTAACTAAGGAGGAAATTGTATGTTCTCGGGTTGGTTAGTTTATGATGTTTCGTAGTAGATACGAAATCTTTGAGAATGTTGAGCAAATTCTTGGGGGTAAAGGAAATGTAAAGGAATGGATTATTATCGATTGAGAAATGAGGAGTGTGTGGTCGTTTCGAGCATTGAGTGTTGTTTCAGATTGACTTAGTGGAACTTCTAGTTTGAAGCGTGGTGGAACTGTTGGTTAGGCATAGTAACCGTTGAAATTTCGTGTATAGAGTGGTCAATGTTGGACGGGGAACGTTCCATTCTAGCCGGATGTAATTGGGACGGTAGGTTGGATGGAGTGATAAAATGGGAAGGAGAAAGCGTGGCATGTGTTATGGAAAGTGGGGAGCAATGTTTTTCAGAACGTCGCCGATGGGTGCATGAACTCCTAGTGGGAGTGTGAGGAAGATGACTGGTGTGTATGTGTTTGGTATAAGTGTCGAGGAAAGCTAGCTTGTGTGAGTGGTCACAAGTGTAAATATTCTAGTAAGCCATTCTTTGGAGATGTGTTATATTGTTTGAGAAGGAAGTAGAAGAAGGTAGACGAATGTAGTGCTGGGGGTGAAGGACCGTTGATTTGGTATGGTGGTAGTAGAGGGTGATATTGTGATGAAAGCGTGTGATTGATTGTTATCCTTGGAAGGTGGCCAGTATAATTAATGTGAGAAAGTGCTATCTGCCTAAGACGTATTTTGTGTGGGGAGATGATAGTAGAATTGTTCGAAGATGGAATTCCGGGGACGGAATTCTTTTGAGGGGTGGATGTTGTAATAACCGGTTTTCATTTAGCCAATAATTGGGAAATCTTTGATGAAATTCGGAAATTTAGGAGCTACGTGGTCCAAGTGGGAAAATTGAAAGTTTTGTGTTTTTGGAGGAAAGTATATAAAGAATAAGAAAACCCTAATTGCTCATTTAAGCTTTTCCTAGAGTGTGTTGTGTGTGTGGCTGGGAGAAAAAGCAAGAGAGGGATTTTGGCAATAGAGGAAGAGAAGCAACGATTTCAGCTAAGTTTTGAAGAGGGGTTCCAGAATCACCAATCATTCTGGTAATACAATCTTATTCCTCTTTAAGTTAGCATGTTTTGTGTGTATTTGGTAGAGAAATGTGGGTTTTATGAGTTCATTGGGTTTTCTCATCTAATCTGTTTAAAAAGGAATAGTGGTAGGGGATATTATGTAGTTATCGATCATATCTATCAATCTGGAAGTGTTGGGAGAATTAGGACAAGAGATTTAATGATTTTTCTGCGTTTTGAGTCTCCTCGTCACGTCCGGAAACCTTCAAATTAAGGTAGTGTCCGGACGAATCACGATGTCCGGATGATAGCGATGACCGGATTGTTTAATTGTCTGGGTAGTGTGACTGGATAGTTGGGTTGTCCGGATAGAATGACCGGATAGTTTAATTGTCCGGGTAGTGTGACCGGATAGTTGGGTTGTCCGGATAGAATGACCGGATAGTTGAGTTGTCCGGGTAGTGTGACCGGATAGTTGAGTTGTCCGGGTAGTGTGACCGGATAGTTTTGGTTGTCCGGGTATAACGTCCGGATAGCTCTGGTTGTCCGGATAGACTTGGCTGTCCGGGTAAAGTGTCCAAAAAGTTGTGGTGTGGCACTGTAGTGCAGTCTGTTAGTCCGAAGGGTTAACCGTGTGAGTGTGAAGTTCAATCAGGTGACTTATTTTGGTAGTGTGTATCCTTATAGGTGCAGTTGAAGGGAGAATCCATCTAGTAAGAGGATTAAGCAGGACGTCAGGTGAGTCTTTCTAAACCTAAATTTTATACATGTGTGTGGTTGACAATTACTGTCTAATGGTGGTTCTTCCAAATGCTTTTATTACAAACTGAAGGTTTAGTGTATGGCATGGTTATTATTTAACTGTGTGCTTTTCAATTACTTTTATGGCAAACGATGAAAAGTGTGTGGTGTGGATTTTTATCTAACGGTGTGTTATACAACTGTTGCTGTTTCAAGTGATGATTAGTTGTGTGATAGTATGTGTTTCAAATAAAGAAACAGTGTGTTTGAAGATTATTATGTAACAGTGTACTTTTCAACTGCTTTTATTTCAAGGCAAGGTACGAATGTGCGATTCATAAGTGTGGCTTATATGTGTGATTTAAAGGTGTGTGTCCGATTACGCTGTCACGGTGTGTGTGACATGGGCGGTGTGTGCCCGATTACGCTGTCACGGTGTGTGTGACATGGGCGGTGTGTTCCCGATTACGCTGTCACGGTGTGTGTGACATGGGCGGTGTGTGCCCGATTACGCTGTCACGGTGTGTGTGACATGGGCGGTGTGTGCCTGATTACGCTGTCACGGTGTGTGTGACATGGGCGGTGTGTGCCCGATTACGCTGTCACGGTGTGTGTGACATGGGCGGTGTGTGCCCGATTACGCTGTCATGGTGTGTGTGACATGGGCGGTGTGTGCCCGATTGCGCTGTCACGGTGTGTGTGTGACCTTAGCGCGTGCCAGTAGCATGTGTCAATGTGTGCATATCAACTTTGTGTGCTAGTTATGATTTATACAATGCTTTCATAACTGATTTTATAAACTGAAATATTTTGGTGTGACTTGGTGTGGAGGGAACTCACTAGACCTTATGGTCTAACCCTCGCTTTTCAAAATTAAAACCTTTTTCAGGTAAGCAGTATTCGAGGGCACGTTTAGAGTTTTGGCAAGACGTGGATCGGAGCTTGCGCTAGAAGGAATTAGAAGAACCTCCTTTGAAATGTTTAGTTAAATTTTCTCAGCTGTATTTAGGGTTATTTCCGCGAACCCTGTATCGTAAATCTTGTTACTGGGACTATGTGGAACTGTTTTTGCCATTATGAACTAAAGAGGTAGCTTCTAGCTCGTATGTTAATTTTTGGATTGTTACATGAAACTACTAGAGAATCGGCATGCCAGTCACCGAAGGCACGAGACGGTTGTTTGAAAATGTCGTGAATGGTGCGGGAGGTGCGGTGAATGTTTTTAGGATGGAAGAGCATGTGGTAGTTGGTGATAGAAGAAGGGAGAGTGGATGCTATTACAAGACATTTTTATCTAGCAAGTTGTCGGAGTTTTTGGGAACTACAATCCCGGTTACTTGCATGTATTGGATTAAGGACATGAAGATGGCAATTGAGGCGAGAGAATGTGATGACTCACAACAGTTTAAGTTTGCCTCTCAACTGTTTAGGGTCGAGACTCTGACTTTGTGGAACCTCACCCGATGTGCTCTTGGATTGGAAGTTTTGGCTAAACTCTCGTGGCTAACTTTCAAGAAGAAGGTGTTGGACAAGTATTGTAATGAACGAGCCCTGGATAGGATTGAGGAGGAGTTCAAGAATCTAAAGAAGGGAAATCAATCTATTGTCGATTACTCTAAGATTGGTGGAGCATTTGGCCACCGATGAGAAGATAGAGATTAAGGCATATTAAAGGGAACTAACGGCCAAGATGAAGACGGAGGTAAGAAACGCCAAGGTAACCACATTACAGGAAGCCATTGAGGAATCCCAACTTGTGGAGTATAACCTCGCTTAAGAAAGAAAGGTGCGGGGACAAGTTGGGGAGAAGAGAAACTGGGAAGGGCCGACTTGGCTCGCTCATCAGCTTAGATCATTTTATGGAAGGAGAAATGTGGACTCTGGTCACGAGTATAGATGGTGCCACAAGTACAAGCGCAAGCACTATGGCCCATGTAACCCAAGACCTCACTCGAACCCACCCAAATGTTTCAAATATGGGAAGAAAGACCATGTAAGTCGAGATTGTCACATTTAGGGGCCAATTTTTTTTGAATGCCAAGAGTCAGGGGACGTAAAGAGGGAATGCCCAAAGCTTGTAGGGGAAACCATGTGGCTCCAAGAGAGAATGTGTCAAGGAAAAAGAACCCATCGAAGGCTCCGAGCCTTCCGGATAACCTCCGAGGAGGCAAGAGAGACCGTCGATGTGGTGTTGGTTACATTCCTAGTAAACTCTAACCGATCGGTCTGTTGGTTAGTTCATTTTTCATATGTAATCTCACGTGTTCAAGTTTTTTATTGCAATTTTTTCAGTAACATAATAAATCTTAAATTGAAAGCTAAAACTAAGAAAATGACACTAACATGATTTGAATTCATGTATGGGGTGTAAGAAAAGCTTTGCAAATTAACTCTATCATGGAAAACTTGTGCCTTCAGTGTAGTTTCAAAAATATATATGGTGACACACAATATATTGATACGGTTGCACTTTTCACAACCCTATAACTTTTTACACTATGCCAGAGGAACGAAACGATGTCATATGCTACCACAAAAAAACCCCAAGGTTCGTCCTTCTATGTTATGGAAAATGAAGAAGTAGAGATAAACAAAAATATGAGGGATGAGTACGGCCGTTAATGTACAAAATCATACATAATTCACGTATAAAATCATATATGATTCACGCAACTTTGCCTCACGACTTAAGTGGCGCCCACAGTCGCATGCATCCAAATTTTTGTCGTTAATAGTTTACACATGATTTGATGTTCTCGTGTTTCCTTAAATAGTAAGCGTTTTCGTTTGAACCTTCCTCTCTCCATATCTCTCTCTCTCTCTGCATATATATATATATATATATATATATATGTGTGTGTGTGTGTGTGTGTGTGTGTGTGTGTGTGTAAATTGAGAGAGAGACGAAAGATCTTGTGAGAAAAAGTGTTAAGATGAGAAACGTAAGAAGAGATTTGGACCATTGATCATTTTTAATCTACCCCCACCCATGAATTGTGTTTTAGAAATAAATTTATCGGGTGCATCTCATTAGTGTTAATCTTCAATTATGATTGATACAAAAGTTCAGATCCTTTCTTACGCTTATCACCATAAATTCAATCATTTAATGAATCATGATAATTGTCTATAGATATCTTAATTGTTTCCTAATATAAAGCATCAATTATGGTTTGTATGGTTTCTAAAAATTGCATTGTTTGTATTTGAAACAGCGCCCCCATATATATATATATATATATATATATATATATAGTTAGTTAGTTAGTTAGAACCAGATCTATTAGGTAATCAAGATCATATTCATTGATCCTGAACAATCTAGAGTTTTACATATGAGTTGTAGACTATCTCTCTCTACTTTGACTTTTCACATGACTTTTGCTAGACTTTGACTTTCTTTGACAACTTTGACTTTTACAATATTTTGACAATTACAATAAATTTTGAATACAATATTATACCCTAACATTATCCCACTTTGGATTCAAGATTTAAAAAAAATGACAGCAGTCTTCAACTCTTGATCTTCAAAACTTTAATACTCCAGCTCTTTGAGTAATCTTTCTCTTTGCATTGAAGACTGGAAAAATCTTTGAAACAACTCTGACTAATCTTCAAACAGCTTTATCTTAAAATCTTCACTTTGAACTTTGATGATTTGACAATCTTCAAACTTTCAGCTTTGAAGAATCTTCAGTCAAACTTGAAAACTCTTTTTCTTTCACGTAGAAAAGCCACCAAGTCTTGAACATGAATTTGAAATTTGCAGCTTTGATCTTTGGATATTTGAACTTTGAAGCTTTAAGCACAAACTTTGAACAATTCCTTGAACTTTGTATCTTCATCTCTTTGAACTATGTCTCCCCCAAGAACAAACTTTGAACATTAATCTCTCTCGAATCATCTCGGAATATCTTTATCTTGTTAACTCGAGCTTCTTGACTTTGACAAATACTTCCTTTCTTTGAAATTGAATCATTTAAACTTTCGCCCCTTTTCTGCTGTATGTTATTTCTCCCCTTTTTTGATGATTGTGAGCATCATGATCATCAAAACTCTTTTCAAATTCCGCACTGTCTTTGAATACCACAAGTAATATTCTCCTCCTTTTGATCTGAATAACCGTCAATTCAAAAAAATGTTTATCCGAATCTTTTGAAATTCAGATAGAATGAAAGTTGTAACGCTGAATCAACATATGAAACAGTAAAATACTTGTAAGTAGCACAGAGCCACTTAGTACAACAGATTTACTTTGAAAAGGAGCTTTTTGATGTTCACTCCCCAGGGCTTCCATTAAATCATCGAAAAACATAATGGAATTTCTATGAACGTTATGACAAGAAAACATATTCCTTGTGTGTACGTGCAAGTGTAGAAATGATTGAAGCAACTTATGCTTTATCAGGCTCAAAATGTGTAAACTGTTGAGACAACAACAAGTTTTCCACGAACTCAATGTGCATGATTGAAGTGCGAAAGTGGGGCAAACTTCCTTCTTTTTCAATATCCAAATCTTCCGAATGAAGATTAGATAGATTATGTGTCGCGTCCCCAAGAAAAATTGAAACACTTCTTTGTTGAGAAAGAAATGAGTAGCTGGTAGGGTTAAAGCAAGAGTTGGCATGGGCTCACTGCCTTTTTCAATGATGGTAACCAAAGAATGTGAACCAATCAGTAATGTGGTTGTCCAACTTAGAAATGGATGGTGCAGAGTTCTCTTATTCTTTTAACTCTGTTCTCACACCCTCTTTCTGTTTTTAATCTGCTCACTTCTAACCAAACTCTCATTTACATTTTACCGTTCAACACAATGAGGTTGTTCAACCGGATGAACATCCTCCCCCCCCCCTCTTTGATGTATACCCCTCACCCCTCAATCGCTCAAGGATAACTTCTTGGGTAGGAAACACTGGTTAACGTGAATCCATATAAGTTCTTTAATATCTCAGAATGATCCCATGAAATTTTGTCCTAAAAATTTGTGTTGTTCAACAGTTTAGCTTGAACAATTATGCACTTCAAAATATGTAATACATTGCCATATGAGTATATGTTCCACAAGAATATCATCATTATTTGAGCATTTGAACTTTGAAGATTTCTCACAACAAGTATATTGAATGAATGAAATTAATTCGAAGGACTTGTTTGAGAATCTGACAATGTATCAATCAGATCAAATATCATGAAAGATAATCATGAAATGGGTAAGGTATCAAAGAATTGGAATTTGTTTATATGAACAAATATAAACAAGGATTGAATGATACACTTAAGTGTTTAAGCTGAAAAAATATGATGCTCAACAAATTTGGAATACAAACGGGAGTATTACCATCGAAAATATGTTATTTTGAGACATGGTAATAACAAAGTCAATAAGAAGTTGAACCGTTGTGTATGAATACTTCAAAGTATAGAAAAGATAATACGCAAGTATTAATCTTTGGAAACACGCAGTCAGAAATGATGTTGTAATCCGAGATCGATATGAAAAACATTTAAAATCACACTTCTAAATTCATAAATATGTTTGGAATTGAGAAGTGGTTTAAACATTTAAGGAAAACGTTTTTCATGCTTGAAAGTCGTTCTTCTTCAAACAATCTGAGATTAAGATCAGAAGAAACTTACATTCAACAATGTTTGAGCTCCCCCCAAATCATGATACATTGATTTAGAATCAGATAAGCTCCCCCTTAACATGTGAAAAAGATATTTATTTGAATAAAATCTAAACAAATAAAACAAGACTTGGATCAAAATATCCTTAATTGTTAAAACGAGTTCTGAATTACTAGGATTGAAGTAAATTCAGAAGTCATAGTCGTTGAATACCGAGTCCTGATCTGAAATGATCGAAAGTCAAAATCATTGAAGTACGATTTCAAAACTGATATGTTTAGAAGTCATTTCTCTTTGAAGTACGGGTTCTGATCTGAATTATTCAGAAGCCAAAAACAATGAAGATCGAGTCCTAAACAGATGTGTTTAGAAGTATTTTCTCTTTGAAGTACGGGTTCTGGACTGCTTTGTTCAGAAGTCTATGATCTTGTAATCCGTTCTTTTTCATATTATACACAACTTCTCTTCTGTTTTCCAGTCATGTGTATGTTATAAGTTTGACAATCAACACTACACATGATGAATCTACAAAACAGATTAAGTTGATTTTGGTACCCCAACGGAACTTAGGTCCTGGTTTGTTAGGTGCAGTTCTATTTGAAGAAACTTTATAAGTACCATACCAGTACTGAACATAATTCGTATTAACAAAATCATTAGTTCCACAGTAAGAACAACAAATTTTCTTTTGATCCAACCTGATTAAATGATTTACAGAAAAAATAGTTACAGTTTTAACAAAAGATTTACCTTGAGAAGCAATTGTTCTTCTTGACGTTTGATGTGGGAACAGATGACTTTGAAAAATATTTCTTAGGAGTTGTGCCCTTGACTCTCCAATCCATCTTAACTTTCTTGAAAACTTGATTATCAGTAGGTTTAGAAAAATTATTATCAGAATTATCAAACGGAGAACAATTGAAAAGATTAGAAGGATAAATCTGATTGAAAAACGTTTTGGTTTGACATAAACATTTGCTTTAAGTGAACTTGAAGCAGTTTTAAACGAAAGCACAGAATCAGTTGAGTCATCCTATGGAGACGGGACTAGCTTGTTCAGATAACTCAACCTTAAAGTTTATTTCTTCAAGTTCTTTGACTTTGGTAGACAAAACATTTCTTTCCTAAAAAATCTGGTCAAATTTCTTTTGAAGATCAGATTTTACCTTTTGCTCCTTCTTCGCTTCAAAAGTAATATAATGGTAAGGACCCAATATCATATCCACGGGGACTGGTCTACTAAGAATCTGAGATTTTCACGAACTTCCGTTGCAAAGTTAAAGTTTATAAAGTTGGTTGATTTATAGAGAATTTTAGGGAATTTAACAAATATGTAAAAAGCGGGTATGCGTCAACTGGTCACATTTGACCCCCATACGATTTCCTCTTCTCGAATCTACGTCATATAGGATGTGGGCACAGTCTCTCCACAAAGTGGCCACGATTGTCAACTTCCGGTTTGCCAACCCCACTAAGTAGACCTCGAGAGTCTTAGTTCCGTCAGTATGGAGAGATGCTCATATCTCTATGTGACACCACTCGACTGACATCTGAACCTTAGTGTCGATTATGCAAAAATCCATATCTCTATGTGATTATTGAAGATTTTCTCAAACCTCCTTGCATCATTCAAGCCGTATTTCGGATCTGCCCCTCTCAAGGTCTAAGATCTAATATTAACACGCACAGGTGATCAACTTGTCCGCGTTGAGTTTAAGCTTCAACTCGAATGACCAAACCGAAAAGTTAACAAAAAGTGGTAACACCCAAGTGTTACATTTTGCCTCTCGGGTTTAGCTCACACCCACACCCAAAGGGGGGTTTAGCTACTCATGAAAATAGAAAACATAATAAAGAAGAAGAAAGGCGTAAACTGAAATTTCATTAAACGTAAACGTACCACTGTGACCACAAGTTCAACATAGTAGTGGACAGAAAGTAACCTTGCTAGATAATAAATTGCAAAAACTAAATAAAATCTACTTCTAACTTCAGCTAATTCAAAGTAAAATGTGTTATGAAAGATGTCTAAAATGCCAAGCCATAGGTGGAGGAAGAGAGTTGAGATGAAAGAGACATGAGAGTGAGAAAGAGACCTCTCATGTGTTGTCCTCTTCTCATTTTTTAGCTCCATATGGTTTGTCCTTACTAAGCATTCTCTCTTGCACAAGACTCAGCATTGACCCCAACAAGCATGCCTCCTTCTTGCATAAAAATGGTTCTAAAAATCTGTAGAAAATCAAGGCATTGCAGCAGCTCGCCACAGTGGCGTACCAAGACGTGAAATTTTGATCTTTTTGGTTATTTTAAAAACTTTGGAACAAATTAGACCAAAGGAATTAGAAAAGCTAAAATGGGTACGAAAAAGGTTAAAATAAGTTTAAAAAGAGTGACAAATAACTCTAAAAATTGAGGGATATCAATGAGATACCCACTTTATACACGTTGTTTGTTGTTCAACGACACCAGGATACAAGATGTGATACCGACTGATGTTATTGGTTGTTTAGCGAATAAGAAGACGTGTTTAGCTTATTTGATAAAGTTAATTAGAGTAAATTGATATAATTGCTTGAAAAGTCAAATGAGATAATAAAGGAAACAAAATCGCGATAAATATGTTGAGAACTTAGGCTAGGTTTGGAAAACTAGTCATTAAGCTAATTGTTGGTTTTATTCGATAAATTAGTTAAGTTTGATAAAAACTAGTTAATAATCTAGACTACAATATAAAATAAATAAAATTCATATGTGAAAATATGAGTCGAAATTGGACAAAAGAATATTAAAAAAATTTGATAACATTTCCAACAGAATTTTTATAACTTCTATAAAATAGAGAACCAAAAGTAAAACTTTTTAAATAAAATCATATTTCACTCCAACAGATTCTGAATTTGAGAAATTATATCATTGATTATATTAATAAAATATTATTTAGTTTTATCATTTCAATGTATTTTTGAAAAAAAGCCTTATATAAAATAATAATAATTTAATCTTTTTGGTAAAAATGAATTAATTTTTCTTCTACCCTGTAATCTGTATCAAGTTTTAAAAAACTCTTTAAACTCACTATTTTTTTGGTTTCTTTCTATTTTAAAAGACACTTCAATAAATCTAAAATAGAAAACAAAAGTGTCTTTTTCTCAACTTTAAAAAATATATTGGAGATATTTTAACACACTAATAAAATTAGCTTTTCGAAACCAGCTTTTATGGAAAAAAAATAATAGATAAAGTTATTTTATGGCTGTAAAGATGGCTTTAACTATAGACGTTGACTTTTTGTTCACGGTCAAAATACGAAGATGAGTTGACCAAGATATTGAGGTAATACCTAAATTAGGCTAAAAAGAAAAAAAAAGATATATAATCAGTTATAGAATTTGTAAATAATATAGGGAAATTAATTAAAATACCCCAAGTTTGACTAACTGTTATCGAAATACCCAAAAAAATTTCCATTCTGCAAAAATGCCCTAAATACCCGCGATCGCGGGCTAGGACTGACGTGGCACGTACTTTGGGTACAAATGCCCCGCGAAGCCTCTCAACTTTGGCCGCGGTGCACTTTTGGTCCCTGCCCACGATCGCAGCCCGCGATGGCCCGTGATGGACCAAAATTTACAGTTTTGGTCCCTGAAAATTTACACTTTTGGTCCCTGTACTTAGACGAATCTTGCATGCTTTTACTGTTTTTTTCCACAATTATTGTACTTTGAAGACCGATTTGTGGTTGAAATTCATTTGCATGTTTGAGATTTCATCCATAAATATCAGTAATATGCAATTCACAATTCACACTTGTTCTTGCTTTCTTTCTTGATTTCTCTCTTGCTTTCTTTCTTTGAATTGCTTTCTCTCTTGATTTCTCTTCTCTCATTTCATCCACAAATGGCATCGTCATCAAACCCTAAGTCTACTCCTGAAAAAATGCCACCTCAAATCGAGGTCGCCATAGCAAAAAAGGAAAAGGAGATAGATGAACTAACAGAAGAGTGGAAAAAAATTATGGACAGGAAGGCAGTCCATTTGAGAAAGATCGAAGAGGAAGACGGGGAGATCAAAAGGATGAAAGGGGATATAAAAGCTAGGGAGGCTCGTGTTCGTCGAGAACAAGAAGCAATTCACCATATTCTGCAAGACTTTGCAATTATTCAAGCGAAGGTAAACGAGAAGCAAGCTTGGATTGATGAAACTAAATCAATTTTTAAGTAGGTGGTTGTTTGAGTTGTTTTGTATTTTTTTTCTTGTTTTGTATTTTTTACTGTGTTGTTGTTTTGTATTTTTTGTTGTTGTTAATTTCTCTGAAAATTAGTTTTTAAGTCGCTGAACCACGGTTAGGTTGGATACATCATGCAAGGTCAAGTCAGAGGTTACCTCATTCGTGGGCCTACTCCTCTTGTAGAATATATGACAACCCTCAACTCATTTGCTAAAGTGTGTGCGGGTTGTGGTACACAATGGCCATACGTGGTTGCAAAAGCATAAGCCGTTGAAGAAGGGTCAGAAAGATTGAAGATGAAGAGCATGTTGGATGAAATACAAACTAGCTGTGTTATCAATGTTTATTTAAAAGCATATGTATGTGTGTATATATCTAATATGAATATATTTATCATTTACAAACTAGCTGTGTTATCAATGTTCATTTAGAAGCATATGTATGTGTGTATATATATCATTTACAAATCAGTGTTTAGATCAACAGTATCATATGTGTTTGTTCCAACAAAAATGTCAAGAAATGATCATTTCCAGATCTTACAGATAAAGGTCTCCTTTTTTAAGTCTTCTTCTTCTTCATATATACATAATATATATATCTAAAAAGCTAGAAACCTGCTTCCATTCTTGCTACTAATCTTTCTTGCTATATAAACAGACATGTGTACTCAGAGTTAACATTCACTGCCATGGTAACAATCAACCTTTCTTCTTTCTTTCGCTTATCATATCAAACTCCTATTTTCTTTATGTGTGTAAATATATAATACGAATATATATATCATTTACAAACTAGTTGTGTTATCAATGTTCATTTAGAAGCATATGTATGTGTGTATATATATCATTTACAAATCAGTGTTTAGATCAACAGTATCATATGGGTTTGTTCCATATGGTTCAAGCTGTGACGGGCCCGGGGTGTGAGTGACAGAATGTCTCCTTGGCCCGGTTGAAGGGGCGGGATTTGGACACTCTCCACGAGTGTGTCCTACGCATTGGCACCGAGTACATCTTCGTTGTATCGAACTTTCACCACGTGATGGACGTCGGTCGTTCTTTCTCGGTCTCCCAACCCTGTTCTTATCCATTAAAGGTGGATAGCATGGTGGAAGCGGGTCGGGTGGATACACCCATGCTGCAGGGGGTCCAGCTGGGTTTATTACCTCCACGTATGTTTTCCGGTAATATTCGGACGTGAAGAAAGGTACAGCCAAGTCGCTGCAATCTGTATGACCCATATATGTTGTTGCAGCGATGGCATGGCCTCACGGTAACCCAGATTTATCCCATTCGCGACACGAACAAATGTGGTCTTCCATATTCACAATCGCGTGAATATAGTCATCATGCACCTCGTACTTCCCATACCCGATTGCTCTTACCGGCCATGTCGCCGCACGACGCGCCCTGTACTGAACGATATTCTCCGTCGTTGGTGTGAGTGCATTTTGTATCTCAGCTCCTTTTAGGCGTCGAATTTGGTACCACTCTTGTTGAAAGGCCCGAAAGTAGTCCATAAGATTAACAATCGGACATCTACGCGCAAAACGGGAGAGTGCATTCACAGACCCTGCACTATTCGAGGTCAGAATGTCATACCGTTGTCCAGGAAAATGGGCCGCGGACCACCTCTCCGGTCCAGCATCGTCAAAGACTTTGGCTGCTTCCTTGACACTGTATCGTAGCATATTCATGTACTTGTTAAACTCCCGATCCGTATATGCTCTGCATGCCGCCCAATAGACATCCTTGTAGGTGGTAATACGTTTGTCCTTGGATTTGGCGTTCATCTCCAAATGTCGACAGCATATGGTGTGAGGGGCGTTTGGGTACATGGCAGAGATTGCGGCGCTTATGGAAGGAGCCCTGTCAGACATAAACACCAACCCTTGCGGGTCTCCGATAGTTTGTCTCAACATGGACATAAACCAAGTCCACTCGTCCCCGGTTTCAGACTTGCCTACGCCGAAAGCTACTGGAACGATGGAGTTATCCCCGTCCATGGCAACCGCCAGGAACATCATACCCAAGTAACGGCCCTTTAAATGGGCTGCGTCTATTATCAGGACACGACGTAGATTTGCCACAAATGTGCGGATCTGCAAAAACATAGGTTAAAATGTTATAGTTTATAATGTGTAAATGTTATAGTTTATAATGTGTAAACATATGACGTGTTAAAATACGTACTGCGGGTCCAAGGGCCACGAAGCACATCTCAAACCGTCCACGTGAATCGGTTCGTAGCTGCGTGACAGTACCAGGGTTCTGCAGCTGCAAATTATATAAATATGTCGGGAGTCGTTCATACGACTCCTCGAACGTGCCTCTTACCATAAACAGTGCATGGCAGCGCGCACGCCACGCTTGGTGGTAATCAATCGTGACGCCGAACTGCCGGTGAACGTCGTGGACGATGTCCTTTGGACGCAATGACCTGCTAACATCAAGAAATTTGTTTTTCAGGATCGCACCCAAAGTCTTTTTGCCGGCTTGTTTGTGGTGGGGATTAAGTTGCGTCCTCGTACAAGTGTGTACGTCGTGCAACTTTCTAATCATTATCGCCCCTCCTTTGGGACCCGTGTGAATCGCGTACAACCTCCACTCACACTTTTCTCTAGCACATTCAACTACGTATTTGCTTTTGTCAGATGCCCGCACGCGACTTTGGAAACCCTCTTCCAAGAACTTGAGTCCGATCTGACTTGTTAAGAGATCCTTCGAATCGAATATCTGACCTGCTGTTAAACTTTCACTGCGAATATAAGGTGTAGGTTCGTAGCTTTGTGTCTAGGTATGGGAGTCTGGAAGAATAGGGGGCATATCAAAAAAGTCATTTATCTGACTACATGATTTTCTACTAGGGGTATATTCTTCGTGATCATCATTATCGGTGTCTGATCTGTCTATTTCAGAATTACCCGTTCTGAAAACGTGGGTTTCGTCATCAGCAACTCCAGCAGTACGCCATTCGTGTGGTTGTGGTGGTTGTTGTTGTTGAGAATCAGGCTGCTCTATTTGGAGGTCTTCGTCGTCGTCACCCTCCTCGTCACCGTCGGATACGCCGGGATACACAAAGAGTAATGGAGGTCTTTCTGAATTGACTGCAAGGTGCAGAAAAGTAGAGATATCCCCATCGTTGGATAAATCCACAAATGACCCATCGCCATTTTTAAACACTAACTTGCAAACATCAGAAGAGTTGATTCCACATTTTTGCATGGCGTATGCAACAAACTTCTGATAAGTATAGTTTACTGACACTTTTACACCATGCTTAGATTTATAAGCAAAATTCCACTCATTGTTATCTTGCACCCATTCACCATCAAAACAGAAATATAGCTTAGCTTTTGCAACAGATGAACTCATTTTTTCAGTAGTATCTCAAACACAAAATATTGCAGAAAGAAATATTGCAACAATGAAATCGTTGTGTGGGGATTATGGCTTGCATTTTACGTCTATTTATCAATGAAACAACCAACATATCAGAAAACCAATCTCTCATTTCATCCACAAACTGGTATTCCAAAAACATTGATTCAAACATGCAAATGAATTTCAACCACAAATCGGTCTTTAAAGTGTAATAATTGTGGAAAAAAACAGTAAAAACATGCAAAATTCGTCTAAGTTTAGGGGCTGAAAGTGTAAATTTCAGGGACCAAAAGTGTAAAATTTCGGGCCATCGCGGGCTGCGATCGCGGGCAGGGACCAAAAGTGCACCGCGGCCAAAGTTGAGGGGCTTCGCGGGGCATTTGGGGCCAAAATACGTGCCACGTCAGCCCTAGCCCGCGATCGCGAGATCCATCGCGGGTATTTTGGGTATTTTTGCAAAATTGAAAAAATTTAGGGTATTTTGGTAACTCAATGTTTGACTTAGGGTATTTTAATTAATTTCCCAATAATATATCTTGTACATTTATTTCTTTTTCTATTAAATGGTATGTTTAATCAAACACGTCATATATATATATATATATATATATATATATATATATATATATATATATATATATATATATATATATATATATATATATATATATATATATATATATATATATAGGGGCCTAATCAAATGAGAACTTGGTAGATTGTGATAACTGTGAGATCCAATGTGAGCCACACATTTAAGATAATTAATATAAATTTTAAATAAATATAGAAGGGTATTTTGGTAACTTTGCTTTTTACATCTAATTTAATTAATAATTCCTAAAATATATTCTTTCTTCTCTTATACGTCTCCCCCCTCTCTCTCTCTCTCTCTCTCTCTCTCTCTCTCTCTCTCTTTCTCTTTCTCTCTCTCACACTCACACACACACACACACATTCTCTCTACCATTTACCCAAACCTTAAACTAACTATTTTCTTTCAAACTAGCAATGGTTCTTCATCAACAGGGGCTCCAAAAAACTTCATCAACACACAGTACATCCACAAGTATTTTCTCGACTCTGGCGGACAAGGTTACCTCGAAGGCTCACTTGGTTTCGACTAGCAGTCTTTGACAGACGCAATCGAAGGGATGAACGGTCAGAGCCTTGATCCATTAAACGCACATCTGAAAAATCGAAGGCCATATTACACGGTATTTTTTTTCCTCAATTAATATGTTTGAAGATTTGTGTAACACTGTGATATTATATAACACTGCAGTTAATGTTTGAAGATTTGTGTAACACCGTGATATTATGTAACACTGCAGTTAATATGTTTGAAGATTTGTGATACACTGTGATATTATATAAAACTGCAGTTAATGTTTGAAGATTTGTGATACACTGTGATATTGTGTAACACTGCAGTTAATATGTTTGAAGATTTGTGTAACACTGTGATATTATATAACACTGTAGTTAATGTTTGAAGATTTGTGATGCAATGTGATATTATATAACACTGCAGTTAATATGTTTGAAGATTTGTGTAACACTGTGATATTATATAACACTGTAGTTAATGTTTGAAGATTTGTGATGCACTGTGATATTATATAACACTGCAATTAATATGTTTGAAGATTTGTGTAACACTGTGATATTATATAACACTGCAGTTAATGTTTGAAGATTTGTGATACACTGTGATATTCGATGATACCAAACGGTGGTGGCGACGATCGATCGATGTTGTGATACATATCAAAAACCTTGAAGATGTTGTGATACCAAAAAACCTTGAAGATCGATGAGAATGTCAGATTGATTTTTGAAGGATTTGTTTCAATCTTTTTATTTTATGTATTTTGATTCAATTCCATAATTATAGGAGCACGCCCAAAATAGATCATGTTGAATCACAATATTGTTTGACAATTTTACCCTTTTGATTAATTTTATTCTCCTGATTTTATGCTATTAAATGCTAATATTTAATTATTTTTTAAACCATTGATTATAAAGATGAGTGGATGAGATTGGATCTCACAGTTATCACCTTTTACTAGGATCTCCCATGAATAGGCCCCTATATATATATATATATATATAGAGAGAGAGAGAGAGATTCAGAGGAAAATCTAAAAAAAATGGAAAATTGAAAAACACTCTGTTAACCCTTCATCTGGACGGTATGTACTTGTGCATACAAGTAAATGAAGATGTTTTTTGTTTTTTATGCACGTGTGCATTATGCATGTACATATCCACGTGTGCATGTTACAAATTACGTGTATGCACAACGGACTACAAGGATATTCCTCAGTGTTCCATTATTTTTAGATTTCCGTCTGAACCTGAACCTGAACCTGACCCTATATATATATATAGGTGGTTTATTTTGCAACCAGTAAAAGATTACAACCCCATGCAACCCTCATCTAAACCATTCATTATGTGGACACTAGATTGATTATTGGATTGATTTCTGCTCCCGGTAACCGTTCATCTGGACAGTATGCTCAGGTGCATACAAGTAAGTTGTAAGCAATTTGTTTGGTATGCACATGTGCATAACAAGCGTGCATAAAACCTAGGTGTTCCTCACTTTTTCATTTTTTGAGGTTTTTCCTTGAACCTCCCATCCTCTCTCTCTCTCTCCCTCTCTCTCTCTCTCTCTCTCTCTCTCTCTCTATATATATATATATATATATATAGAGAGAGAGAGAGAGAGAGAGAGAGAGAGAGAGAGAAAGGTTCAAACGAGAATACTAACTATTTACGAGAACGGCCGTCCATGTACAAAATCACATGTGATTCACGTCCAGATTTTCAGGTAGTGTAAAATCACATATGATTCACGTCCAGATTTCCAGGTAGTGTAAAATCACATGTGATTTTGTACGTGGATCACATGTGATTTTGTACATGGGCGGCCGTTCTCGTGTTCTCGTAAATAGTTAGTGTTCTCGTTTGAACCCACCTCGATATATATATATATATATATATATAGAGAGAGAGAGAGAGAGAGAGAGAGAGAGAGAGGCGGGTTCAAACGAGGAGCTTACCTATTTAAGAGAACGCGAGGAGCATTCTCAACCACTAATAGTTTTCCACCACTTGCCGCCACATTTCACGCGCCACATTTCTCTTCAATATTGATTTATAATTTGAAATTTACACTTTCAACCCCTATACTTATTTACTAACTTTACTTTATACATTTTACTTTCCTAATTTTAATTTTACATTTAACACATATAATCGTTTATTAACTAAAATACGTTAAAAAATACGTTTTAATTTTAACAAGTTACACCATTGTACTCGTCTCTTCGATACGTTCGAAATGAGCTCAATATTGAATATTTTTTGATTTATTTATTTTAATATATACTACATAAAAATATTTTTAATATTTACAATTCATACCCTTATAGTTTTGATGAGATTTTTGTTAGGAACACCTATCAAATCATATATGATTAGCAAAAAATAGTAAATCATATGTGATCTATAAGATTGTTATCTGATATCACAAGTTATTAATCATATATGATCTTGTTTTACATTCTTATATCACTTAGTTATTAATCATATGTGATTTTATTTTAGTTGGTAAATCATATGTGATCTATAAGACTGATATCTGATATCACTAGTTATTAATCATATATGATCTTGTTTTACAATCTGATATCACTTAATTATTAATCATATGTGATTTTGTTTTAGTAAATCATATGTGATCATAGATGATCTTGTTTTACAATCTGATATCACTTAGTTATTAATCATATGTGATTTTGTTTTAGTAAATCATGTGTGCTCATATCTTGTTTTACAATATGATATCACTTAGTTATTAATCATATGTGATTTTGTTTTAGTAAATCATATGTGATCATATATGATATTGTTTTACAATCTGATATCACCTAGTTATTAATCATATATGATTTTGTTTTAAGTCGCGACTTTGGCTGCGACTTAAAGTGGAGGGAAAAGTCGCGTAATCATATATGATTTTGTACATGAATCATATATGATTTTATACATAGCGGTTGTTTTCTTGATTTCTTAAATAGTTAGCGTTCTCATTTGAACTCACCTCTTGTCAACTAAATATCAATCAAAATTTATATAAAACGACGATTTTAAAAAGTTAAAAAAAATCTAAGAAATTGTAAATAAAAGGATAATTTTTAGCAAACTATTTTAAAGTTGTTAATTGCGTAAATGCAAAAGAATTTCGATCAACACCAAATTTGATTATATGGATGGATGATTAGAGCGAAGAAATTAAATAATGCAAATATTTTTATGTAGTATATATGATATATAATAAAATAATTAAATCAAAAAATCAAAAAATCAAAAAATATTCAATATTAGGTTCATTTCGAATGTATCGAAAAGACGATTACAATGGTGTAACTTGTTAAAATTAAAACGTATTTTTTTAACGTATTTTAGTTAATAAACGATTATATGTGTTAATATGATGAAGATGTAAAATTAAAATTAAAAAAGTAAAAGGTATAAAGTAAAATTAGTAACTAATTATAGGGGTTGAAAGTGTATGTTTCAAATTAGAAATCAAATATGGTTCGAACATGGGTGGAAAAGTAGCGCTTGTTTAAGAAATGTTTAATTAGTGGCTGAGAATACTCCTCGTGTTCTCTTAAATAGGTAAGCTCCTCGTTTGAACCCACCTATATATATATATATATATATATATATATATAGAGAGAGAGAGAGAGAGAGAGAGAGAGAGAGAGGAAGACTATTTTGCAATCCACAAAAAGGTTACAACCCGTGCAACCCTCATCCAAACCATTCATTTAGCCTCATTCATCATGTAGACACTTGATTGATAACTGAATTGCATCAATGATTAATGGTTTCATGCAATAATCTTTCATGCAATGCATAGTATTTCATTAAATGTCATGAAATGCATACTTATTCATGAAAGTATCACCTTCATCCATACATCACATGAACCGTTATGTGCATCGACATATTTTGCAGAAATCCAATGAAATTCGACAAAATCAGGTAAATTCATTTAGAGAATCAATGAAAATTCAAATGCAATGGACGGTTTAGATGAAGGTTGCACGGGTTGTAACCTTTTTGTGGGATGCAAAATAGTCTTCCTATATATATATATATATATATATATATATATATATATGTGTGTGTGTGTGTGTGTGTGTGGTTGTTTCAAATACAAACAATGTAACTTTTAGAAACCACACAAACCATAATTGATGCTAATATTAGGAAACAATCAAGATATTTATGGACAATTATCATTATTTATTAAATGATTGAATTTATGGTGAGAAGCGTAAGAAGGGATCTGGACTTTTGTATCAATCTTAGTTGAAGATTAACACTAATGAGATGCACCTGATCAATTTCTTTCTTTCTAAACCTCAATTCATGGGTGGGGGTAGATTAAAAATGATAAATGGTCCAAATTTCTTCTTACGTTTCTCATCTTAACTCTTTGTCGCACAAGATATTTCGTCTCTCTCTCTATATATATATATATATATGTTAGGGTATAATATTGTATTCAAGATTTATTGTAATTGTCAAAATATTGTAAAAGTCAAAGTTGTCAAAGAAAGTCAAAGTCTAGCGAAAGTCATGTGAAATGTCAAAGTAGCTTAGGTTTAATGTTTTGTAATTAGAAAATATTAGTAGTTTGCTTTGTTTGTAAGCATTAGGTAAGAAACTCATTTGTAATATTCAAAATTGTATTATAGTCTTAGACCTTCGGTACCGCCAGCGGGCTCGGCTCGGGCTCGGGCTCGGGTTTGGGCTCCTGCGGGCTCCAGCGGGTAGTGGTAGGGGGGGGGGGGGGGGGCTTCCTCTGCGGGTATGGGAGGCGGGTTCCAAAACCCGATAAACCCGATGAATTTTCTTTTTTTTTAATTGTTTTTTAAAATTTTGAAAATTTAAAATTTCCAACGGCTACCAACGGCTAGAATTTTTATAATTTTTTATAATTTTTTTTCAATTTAATCACACTATATATATTAACCCAAACCTCTTATTTTTTCACACCAAAATCTCTCAAATTCTCTCAAATTCTCTCAAATTTCATCATGAATCCAAACAAAACACCTACATCCCGTCGTAACCGACCGGATACACCAAAACCGCAAGAAGACCCGGAGCTTAGTTTCCAAGCGTTTACACAACAAGGTATCTTCATCTGTTTACCTAATCTTGATTTCGGGGACGAAATCATTTTCAAGTTGGAGAGTATTGTAACATCCTAAATTTTCGTTATAGTAATTTAATGAGAATTGGGATCTAATTGTATTTTGGTTTAAAACCTTGAATTATGTTGTAATTTATAATTCAATAGGGTTAAAATACAAGGGTTTAAAGTAGGATGTTACTTTTGGAAATAATTAAACTTGAGGGTGCATTGGGTCATTTGTGAAAGTGTGTATGGATAAGGCATTTGAGATAAACAAATATCTCATTTTGGTTCTTGTTGGAATCGGCAGAAAGAAAGAGGCAAAGAGATAGAAAAGAGAGAAAAAAAGGAGAAAGAAGAAAACAAGGATTTTGGCTTCAAAATTTGGTAAGAATTGAACTTGATTTTGATAAAAGTTGTTCTGGATGTGTGATTGTAAACGAAATTGTTTGTTGAATCGATTTCCAGAATCGTTTACAGCAGATTAGAATCAAATTGGGCAAGAAAGTAGGTTTTCTTCAAGAAAGGTGAGTTCATTCGATTCTTTGTACAAATCAGTGTTTTTAAGTTATAGTAACCTTGGTATATTTGTATGAACAGACTGAGGATTGATTAGAATGAGTAGATTGAACTGATTTCATGTTTTAAATCGATTTGAGGACTTGTTGACCGGACAGTACGCAAAACCTTGAAAGTCCCGGTAGTGAAAGTCCCAGTAGTTGAATGTCCCGGTAGTGAAAGTCCCGGTAGTGAAAGTCCCGGTAGTTGAATGTCCCGGTAGTGAAAGTCCCGGTAATGAAAGTCCCGGTAGTTGAATGTCCCGGTAGTGGAAGTCCCGGTAGTGGAAGTCCCGGAAGTGAAAGTCCCGGTAGTTGGAAGTCCCGGTAGTGGAAGTCCCGGTAGTGGAAGTCCCGGTAGAGGCAAGTCCCGGTAGAGGCAAGTCCCGGTACAGGTGAGTCCCGGTACAGCATATCGGGAGTTGAGTAAAGAAACCAGTATACCTAAATGGTATCAAAATTTGATATGGCTCAAGGATCTGATAAGTTAAGTATCTAGAGGCCTTGTATTTTATGTATCTTTATGGATGTAATGAAATGTGCATTTATGTAAATCGTGGAAATATGCGATTTAGGAATTGTGATGGGAATTATATAGCTTGAACATACATACCCTTGAAAAGTAATATGTTAGGTTTATAGACTGCGCTAGTCGATGCTAGGAAGGAATGTGTTAAGTGTAATGAATAAGGTTGGCTCATACTGAATGATATGAGGAATCTATATTAAGTAAATACCTGTATGAGTACAATTAGGTGATATGAATCCATAGGCACTAGCTTGATATAAACACATGGAATTGATGTGAGTAATCATAATTCCTGTGTGTATGTTAAATGTGGAATTGATGTGAGTAATCGTAATTCCCATTTATGTGAAATAAGGAATTGATGTGAGTAATCATAATTCCTGTGTGTATGTTAAATGTGGAATTGATGTGAGTAATCGTAATTCCCATTTATGTGAAATAAGGAATTGATGTGAGTAATCATAATTCCTGTGTGTATGTTAAATGTGGAATTGATGTGAGTAATCGTAATTCCCATTTATGTGAAATAAGGAATTGATGTGAGTAATCGTAATTCCTATTTGCATTATTAAGAAATGTGGAATTGATGTGAGTAATCGTAATTCCTGATTTCTTAGGATGAATAGAGATTGACATGAGTAATTGTAATCTCTACATCCTTTCTAATAAATGGGCATATGTGGTTGCGATTTATTAGATGAGAGCATTGATCTAGAATCTGGATTGATTCGTAGAAGGCTCTGGTATATGATAATATGACTAGGTGAATTAGTCATAATTATGGAGGTGGGGTAGATTCCCAGTAGTGAAAGGAGTTGTTGTACGGTAAGAAAAGGAATAATCAGGTTTGTTGTAACTTGTTTACATTGATTTTACAAATGTTATCTTGGAAACTAATGTTCTCACTAGGCGTTGGCCTAATCGTTTCAAATGATGTTTTCTTACTAGGTACCAGTTCGGGGAAAATAAAAGGGGTGTGGGGCGAGCGTTTTGGAATAGCAAGGAAGGAAATCTACGGAAGGATAGTTTGATGGATTGCTTAGATAATCTAGTTAGTCTGATTATAGTGACATAATTGGATTAATAAGTTATTTGAAGAACTCAGGGTTTATAAATGTATTCCTTGTGGTTAATTTACTTCTTATATAAAAGTTGAAGTTTATATCATCATAACTTGTGGAAATTTGAGGTTTAAATTAGCCCAGATTTTGGGGTGTTACAATATGGTATCAGAGCAATAGTTTAAGCGAACTAAGTATGCTGAGGAGGTACTTAGACTTAAGCTGGGATGAATTAAGTTATGATATGTGAGATATGGGTAGAAGTGCTATGACGGGATGGTCTTAGAGTCGACGGAAATACTAATGATCGGTAAAGTACGTTTTGCATGTCTATACTCGTATAAACATTTCTTATGGTTATCTCTTTGTGTTATAGTAGAACAATTTAAGGTGAATATAGATTTTCAAGCAGTAGATGGTAATGTTATTTTGAGACCCGGAGATCGAGTTACAGTTAATGTCGGTATGTTAGACCAAGAAGTAGTTGAGTAAAGATTTGATGATGAACAGTGACTCTAAGGAGGTTTGCAAATCCAAGTTGGGGAGCGGATGCTAATGAAAGAGTTAAGGTTAAGAAAATATGAAAGGATGGATTCTTGTTCTTTCTGGACTTTTAAATTGTGGTTAAGTATGCAAGACTTAAAGGGAAGAGATGTACAAAATATTTCATGTTGATATGATGTGATTTCTTTTACTAAAGTAGGAATGGATGAGAAAATGGTTGTGTGGAAGAACCAGAGGCAGTTGTGGAAAGATCGGTTAGAAAGCTATGTAATGGCAAGGAATTAATTATGTTGAAAGTACAGTGGAAACACCATCGAGGTACTAATGTGACTTTAGAGTCGGAAGTGAATATGAAGGATAGGTATCTTCATCTGTTTACCTAATCTTGATTTCGGGGACGAAATCATTTTCAAGTTGGGGAGTATTGTAACATCCTAAATTTTCGTTATAGTAATTTAATGAGAATTGGGATCTAATTGTATTTTGGTTTAAAACCTTGAATTATGTTGTAATTTATAATTCAATAGGGTTAAAATACAAGGGTTTAAAGTAGGATGTTACTTTTGGAAATAATTAAACTTGAGGGTGCATTGGGTCATTTGTGAAAGTGTGTATGGATAAGGCATTTGAGATAAACAAATATCTCATTTTGGTTCCTGTTGGAGTCGGCAGAAAGAAAGAGGCAGAGAGATAGAAAAGAGAGAAAAAGGGAGAAAGAAGAAAACAAGGATTTTGGCTTCAAAATTTGGTAAGAATTGAACTTGATTTTGATAAAAGTTGTTCTGGATGTGTGATTGTAAACGAAATTGTTTGTTGAATCGATTTACAGAATCGTTTACAGCAGATTGGAATCAAATTGGGCAAGAAAGTAGGTTTTCTTCAAGAAAGGTGAGTTAATTCGATTCTTTGTACAAATCAGTGTTTTTAAGTTATAGTAACCTTGGTATATTTGTATGAACTGACTGAGGATTGATTAGAATGAGTAGATTGAACTGATTTCATGTTTTAAATCGATTTGAGGACTTGTTGAACGGACAGTACGCAAAACCTTGAAAGTCCCGGTAGTGAAAGTCCCGGTAGTTGAATGTCCCGGTAGTGGAAGTCCCGGTAGTGGAAGTCCCGGTAGTTGGAAGTCCCGGTAGTGGAAGTCCCGGTAGTGGAAGTCCCGGTAGTGGAAGTCCCGGTAGAGTCAAGTCCCGGTAGAGGCAAGTCCCGGTACAGGTGAGTCCTGGTACAGCATATCGAGAGTTGAGTAAAGAAACCAGTATACCTAAATGGTATCAAAATTTGATATGGCTCAAGGATCTGATAAGTTAAGTATCTAGAGGCCTTGTATTTTATGTATCTTTATGGATGTAATGAAATGTGCATTTATGTAAATCGTGGATATAAGCGATTTAGGAATTGTGATGGGAATTATATAGCTTGAACATACATACCCTTGAAAAGTAGTATGTTAGGTTTATAGACTGCGCTAGTCGATGCTAGGCAGGAATGTGTTAAGTGTAATGAATAAGGTTGGCTCATACTGAATGATATGAGGAATCTATATTAAGTAAATACCTGTATGAGTACAATTAGGTGATATGAATCCATAGGCACTAGGTTGATATAAACACATGGAATTGATGTGAGTAATCATAATTCCTGTGTGTATGTTAAATGTGGAATTGATGTGAGTAATCGTAATTCCCATTTATGTGAAATAAGGAATTGATGTGAGTAATCATAATTCCTGTGTGTATGTTAAATGTAGAATTGATGTGAGTAATCGTAATTCCCATTTATGTGAAATAAGGAATTGATGTGAGTAATCATAATTCCTGTGTGTATGTTAAATGTGGAATTGATGTGAGTAATCGTAATTCCCATTTATGTGAAATAAGGAATTGATGTGAGTAATCGTAATTCCTATTTGCATTATTAAGAAATGTGGAATTGATGTGAGTAATCGTAATTCCTGATTTCTTAGGATGAATAGAGATTGACATGAGTAATTGTAATCTCTACATCCTTTCTAATAAATGGGCATATGTGGTTGCGATTTATTAGATGAGAGCATTGATCTAGAATCTGGATTGATTCGTAGAAGGCTCTGGTATATGATAATATGACTAGGTGAATTAGTCATAATTATGGAGGTGGGGTAGATTCCCAGTAGTGAAAGGAGTTGTTGTACGGTAAGAAAAGGAATAATCAGGTTTGTTGTAACTTGTTTACATTGATTTTACAAATGTTATCTTGGAAACTAATGTTCTCACTAGGCGTTGGCCTAATCGTTTCAAATGATGTTTTCTTACTAGGTACCAGTTCGGGGGAAATAAAAGGGGTGTGGGGCGAGCGTTTTGGAATAGCAAGGAAGGAAATCTACGGAAGGATAGTTTGATGGATTGCTTAGATAATCTAGTTAGTCTGATTATAGTGACATAATTGGATTAATAGGTTATTTGAAGAACTCAGGGTTTATAAATGTATTCCTTGTGGTTAATGTACTTCTTATATAAAAGTTGAAGTTTATATCATCATAACTTGTGGAAATTTGAGGTTTAAATTAGCCCGGATTTTGGGGTGTTACAATATGGTATCAGAGCAATAGTTTAAGCGAACTAAGTATGCTGAGGAGGTACTTAGACTTAAGCTGAGATGAATTAAGTTATGATATGTGAGATATGGGTAGAAGTGCTATGACGGGATGGTCTTAGAGTCGACGGAAATACTAATGATCGGTAAAGTACGTTTTGCATGTCTATACTCGTATAAACATTTCTTATGGTTATCTCTTTGTGTTATAGTAGAACAATTTAAGGTGAGTATAGATTTTCAAGCAGTAGATGGTAATGTTATTTTGAGACCCGGAGATCGAGTTACGGTTAATGTCGGTATGTTAGACCAAGAAGTAGTTGAGTAAAGATTTGATGATGAACAGTGAATCTAAGGAGGTTTGCAAATCCAAGTTGGGGAGCGGATGCTAATGAAAGAGTTAAGGTTCAGAAAATATGAAAGGATGGATTCTTGTTCTTTCTGGACTTTTAAATTGTGGTTAAGTATGTAAGACTTAAAGGGAAGATATGTACAAAATATTTCATGTTGGTATGATGTGATTTCTTTTACTAAAGTAGGAATAGATGAGAAAATGGTTGTGTGGAAGAACCAGAGGCAGTTGTGGAAAGATCGGTTAGAAAGCTATGTAATGGCAAGGAATTAATTATGTTGAAAGTACATTGGAAACACCATCGAGGTACTAATGTGACTTTAGAGTCGGAAGTGAATATGAAGGATAGGTATCTTCATCTGTTTACCTAATCTTGATTTCGGGGACGAAATCATTTTCAAGTTGGGGAGTATTGTAACATCCTAAATTTTCGTTATAGTAATTTAATGAGAATTTGGATCTAATTGTATTTTGGTTTAAAACCTTGAATTATGTTGTAATTTATAATTCAATAGGGTTAAAATACAAGGGTTTAAAGTAGGATGTTACTTTTGGAAATAATTAAACTTGAGGGTGCATTGGGTCATTTGTGAAAGTGTGTATGGATAAGGCATTTGAGATAAACAAATATCTCATTTTGGTTCTTGTTGGAGTCGACAGAAAGAAAGAGGCAGAGAGATAGAAAAGAGAGAAAAAGGGAGAAAGAAGAAAACAAGGATTTTGGCTTCAAAATTTGGTAAGAATTGAACTTGATTTTGATAAAAGTTGTTCTGGATGTGTGATTGTAAACGAAATTGTTTGTTGAATCGATTTCCAGAATCGTTTACAGCAGATTGGAATCAAATTGGGCAAGAAAGTAGGTTTTCTTCAAGAAAGGTGAGTTCATTCGATTCTTTGTACAAATAATTGTTTTTAAGTTATAGTAACCTTGGTATATTTGTATGAACTGACTGAGGATTGATTAGAATGAGTAGATTGAACTGATTTCATGTTTTAAATCGATTTGAGGACTTGTTGAACGGACAGTACGCAAAACCTTGAAAGTCCCGGTAGTGAAAGTCCCGGTAGTTGAATGTCCCGGTAGTTGGAAGTCCCGGTAGTGGAAGTCCCGGTAGTGGAAGTCCCGGTAGAGGCAAGTCCCGGTAGAGGCAGGTCCCGGTACAGGTGAGTCCCGGTACAGCATATCGGGAGTTGAGTAAAGAAACCAGTATACCTAAATGGTATCAAAATTTGATATGGCTCAAGGATCTGATAAGTTAAGTATCTAGAGGCCTTGTATTTTATGTATCTTTATGGATGTAATGAAATGTTCATTTATGTAAATCGTGGAAATATGCGATTTAGGAATTGTGATGGGAATTATATAGCTTGAACATACATACCCTTGAAAAGTAGTATGTTAGGTTTATAGACTGCGCTAGTCGATGCTAGGCAGGAATGTGTTAAGTGTAATGAATAAGGTTGGCTCATACTGAATGATATGAGGAATCTATATTAAGTAAATACCTGTATGAGTACAATTAGGTGATATGAATCCATAGGCACTAGCTTGATATAAACACATGGAATTGATGTGAGTAATCATAATTCCTGTGTGTATGTTAAATGTGGAATTGATGTGAGTAATCGTAATTCCCATTTATGTGAAATAAGGAATTGATATGAGTAATCATAATTCCTGTGTGTGTTAAATGTGGAATTGATGTGAGTAATCGTAATTCCCATTTATGTGAAATAAGGAATTGATGTGAGTAATCATAATTCCTGTGTGTATGTTAAATGTGGAATTGATGTGAGTAATCGTAATTCCCATTTATGTGAAATAAGGAATTGATGTGAGTAATCGTAATTCCTATTTGCATTATTAAGAAATGTGGAATTGATGTGAGTAATCGTAATTCCTGATTTCTTAGGATGAATAGAGATTGACATGAGTAATTGTAATCTCTACATCCTTTCTAATAAATGGGCATATGTGGTTGCGATTTATTAGATGAGAGCATTGATCTAGAATCTGGATTGATTCGTAGAAGGCTCTGGTATATGATAATATGACTAGGTGAATTAGTCATAATTATGGAGGTGGGGTAGATTCCCAGTAGTGAAAGGAGTTGTTGTACGGTAAGAAAAGGAATAATCAGGTTTGTTGTAACTTGTTTACATTGATTTTACAAATGTTATCTTGGAAACTAATGTTCTCACTAGGCGTTGGCCTAATCGTTTCAAATGATGTTTTCTTACTAGGTACCAGTTCGGGGAAAATAAAAGGGGTGTGGGGCGAGCGTTTTGGAATAGCAAGGAAGGAAATCTACGGAAGGAGAGTTTGATGGATTGCTTAGATAATCTAGTTAGTCTGATTATAGTGACATAATTGGATTAATAGGTTATTTGAAGAACTCAGGGTTTATAAATGTATTCCTTGTGGTTAATGTACTTCTTATATAAAAGTTGAAGTTTATATCATCATAACTTGTGGAAATTTGAGGTTTAAATTAGCCCGGATTTTGGGGTGTTACAATATGGTATCAGAGCAATAGTTTAAGCGAACTAAGTATGCTGAGGAGGTACTTAGACTTAAGCTGAGATGAATTAAGTTATGATATGTGAGATATGGGTAGAAGTACTATGACGGGATGGTCTTAGAGTCGACGGAAATACTAATGATCGGTAAAGTACGTTTTGCATGTCTATACTCGTATAAACATTTCTTATGGTTATCTCTTTGTGTTATAGTAGAACAATTTAAGGTGAATATAGATTTTCAAGCAGTAGATGGTAATGTTATTTTGAGACCCGGAGATCGAGTTACGGTTAATGTCGGTATGTTAGACCAAGAAGTAGTTGAGTAAAGATTTGATGATGAACAATGACTCTAAGGAGGTTTGCAAATCCAAGTTGGGGAGCGGATGCTAATGAAAGAGTTAAGGTTCAGAAAATATGAAAGGATGGATTCTTGTTCTTTCTGGACTTTTAAATTGTGGTTAAGTATGCAAGACTTAAAGGGAAGAGATGTACAAAATATTTCATGTTGGTATGATGTGATTTCTTTTACTAAAGTAGGAATGGATGAGAAAATGGTTGTGTGGAAGAACCAGAGGCAGTTGTGGAAAGATCGGTTAGAAAGCTATGTAATGGCAAGGAATTAATTATGTTGAAAGTACAGTGGAAACACCATCGAGGTACTAATGTGACTTTAGAGTCGGAAGTGAATATGAAGGATAGGTAATCTGTTTACCTAATCTTGATTTCGGGGACGAAATCATTTTCAAGTTGGGGAGTATTGTAACATCCTAAATTTTCGTTATAGTAATTTAATGAGAATTGGGATCTAATTGTATTTTGGTTTAAAACCTTGAATTATGTTGTAATTTATAATTCAATAGGGTTAAAATACAAGGGTTTAAAGTAGGATGTTACTTTTGGAAATAATTAAACTTGAGGGTGCATTAGGTCATTTGTGAAAGTGTGTATGGATAAGGCATTTGAGATAAACAAATATCTCATTTTGGTTCTTGTTGGAGTCGACAGAAAGAAAGAGGCAGAGAGATAGAAAAGAGAGAAAAAGGGAGAAAGAAGAAAACAAGGATTTTGGCTTCAAAATTTGGTAAGAATTGAACTTGATTTTGATAAAAGTTGTTCTGGATGTGTGATTGTAAACGAAATTGTTTGTTGAATCGATTTCCAGAATCGTTTACAGCAGATTGGAATCAAATTGGGCAAGAAAGTAGGTTTTCTTCAAGAAAGGTGAGTTCATTCGATTCTTTGTACAAATCAGTATTTTTAAGTTATAATAACCTTGGTATATTTGTATGAACTGACTGAGGATTGATTAGAATGAGTAGATTGAACTGATTTCATGTTTTAAATCGATTTGAGGACTTGTTGAACGGACAGTACGCAAAACCTTGAAAGTCCCGGTAGTGAAAGTCCCGGTAGTTGAATGTCCCGGTAGTGAAAGTCCCGGTAGTGAAAGTCCCGGTAGTTGAATGTCCCGGTAGTGGAAGTCCAGGTAGTTGGAAGTCCCGGTAGTGGAAGTCCCGGTAGAGGCAAGTCCCGGTAGAGGCAGGTCCCGGTACAGGTGAGTACCGGTATAGCATATCGGGAGTTGAGTAAAGAAACCAGTATACCTAAATGGTATCAAAATTTGATATGGCTCAAGGATCTGATAAGTTAAGTATCTAGAGGCCTTGTATTTTATGTATCTTTATGGATGTAATGAAATGTGCATTTATGTAAATCGTGGAAATATGCGATTTAGGAATTGTGATGGGAATTATATAGCTTGAACATACATACCCTTGAAAAGTAGTATGTTAGGTTTATAGACTGCGCTAGTCGATGCTAGGCAGGAATGTGTTAAGTGTAATGAATAAGGTTGGCTCATACTGAATGATATGAGGAATCTATATTAAGTAAATACCTGTATGAGTACAATTAGGTGATATGAATCCATAGGCACTAGCTTGATATAAACACATGGAATTGATGTGAGTAATCATAATTCCTGTGTGTATGTTAAATGTGGAATTGATGTGAGTAATCGTAATTCCCATTTATGTGAAATAAGGAATTGATGTGAGTAATCATAATTCCTGTGTGTGTTAAATGTGGAATTGATGTGAGTAATCGTAATTCCCATTTATGTGAAATAAGGAATTGATGTGAGTAATAATAATTCATGTGTGTATGTTAAATGTGGAATTGATGTGAGTAATCGTAATTCCCATTTATGTGAAATAAGGAATTGATGTGAGTAATCGTAATTCCTATTTGCATTATTAAGAAATGTGGAATTGATGTGAGTAATCGTAATTCCTGATTTCTTAGGATGAATAGAGATTGACATGAGTAATTGTAATCTCTACATCCTTTCTAATAAATGGGCATATGTGGTTGCGATTTATTAGATGAGAGCATTGATCTAGAATCTGGATTGATTCGTAGAAGGCTCTGGTATATGATAATATGACTAGGTGAATTAGTCATAATTATGGAGGTGGGGTAGATTCCCAGTAGTGAAAGGAGTTGTTGTACGGTAAGAAAAGGAATAATCAGGTTTGTTGTAACTTGTTTACATTGATTTTACAAATGTTATCTTGGAAACTAATGTTCTCACTAGGCGTTGGCCTAATCGTTTCAAATGATGTTTTCTTACTAGGTACCAGTTCGGGGAAAATAAAAGGGGTGTGGGGCGAGCGTTTTGGAATAGCAAGGAAGGAAATCTACGGAAGGAGAGTTTGATGGATTGCTTAGATAATCTAGTTAGTCTGATTATAGTGACATAATTGGATTAATAGGTTATTTGAAGAACTCGGGGTTTATAAATGTATTCCTTGTGGTTAATGTACTTCTTATATAAAAGTTGAAGTTTATATCATCATAACTTGTGGAAATTTGAGGTTTAAATTAGCCCGGATTTTGGAGTGTTACAATATGGTATCAGAGCAATAGTTTAAGCGAACTAAGTATGCTGAGGAGGTACTTAGACTTAAGCTGAGATGAATTAAGTTATGATATGTGAGATATGGGTAGAAGTGCTATGACGGGATGGTCTTAGAGTCGACGGAAATACTAATGATCGGTAAAGTACGTTTTGCATGTCTATACTCGTATAAACATTTCTTATGGTTATCTCTTTGTGTTATAGTAGAACAATTTAAGGTGAATATAGATTTTCAAGCAGTAGATGGTAATGTTATTTTGAGACCCGGAGATCGAGTTACGGTTAATGTCGGTATGTTAGACCAAGTAGTAGTTGAGTAAAGATTTGATGATGAACAGTGACTCTAAGGAGGTTTGCAAATCCAAGTTGGGGAGCGGATGCTAATGAAAGAGTTAAGGTTCAGAAAATATGAAAGGATGGATTCTTGTTCTTTCTGGACTTTTAAATTGTGGTTAAGTATGTAAGACTTAAAGGGAAGAGATGTACAAAATATTTCATGTTGGTATGATGTGATTTCTTTTACTAAAGTAGGAATGGATGAGAAAATGGTTGTGTGGAAGAACCAGAGGCAGTTGTGGAAAGATCGGTTAGAAAGCTACGTAATGGCAAGGAATTAATTATGTTGAAAGTACAGTGGAAACACCATCGAGGTACTAATGTGACTTTAGAGTCGGAAGTGAATATGAAGGATAGGTATCTTCATCTGTTTACCTAATCTTGATTTCGGGGACGAAATCATTTTCAAGTTGGGGATTATTGTAACATCCTAAATTTTCGTTATAGTAATTTAATGAGAATTGGGATCTAATTGTATTTTGGTTTAAAACCTTGAATTATGTTGTAATTTATAATTCAATAGGGTTAAAATACAAGGGTTTAAAGTAGGATGTTACTTTTGGAAATAATTAAACTTGAGGGTGCATTGGGTCATTTGTGAACGTGTGTATGGATAAGGCATTTGAGATAAACAAATATCTCATTTTGGTTCTTGTTGGAGTCGGCAGAAAGAAAGAGGCAAAGAGATAGAAAAGAGAGAAAAAGGGAGAAAGAAGAAAACAAGGATTTTGGCTTCAAAATTTGGTAAGAATTGAACTTGATTTTGATAAAAGTTGTTCTGGATGTGTGATTGTAAACGAAATTGTTTGTTGAATCGATTTCCAGAATCGTTTACAGCAGATTGGAATCAAATTGGGCAAGAAAGTAGGTTTTCTTCAAGAAAGGTGAGTTCATTCGATTCTTTGTACAAATCAGTGTTTTTAAGTTATAGTAACCTTGGTATATTTGTATGAACTGACTGAGGATTGATTAGAATGAGTAGATTGAACTGATTTCATGTTTTAAATCGATTTGAGGACTTGTTGAACGGACAGTACGCAAAACCTTGAAAGTCCCGGTAGTGAAAGTCCCGGTAGTTGAATGTCCCGGTAGTGAAAGTCCCGGTAGTGAAAGTCCCGGTAGTTAAATGTCCCGGTAGTGGAAGTCCCGGTAGTGGAAGTCCCGGAAGTGAAAGTCCCGGTAGTTGGAAGTCCCGGTAGTGGAAGTCCCGGTAGTGGAAGTCCCGGTAGAGGCAAGTCCCGGTACAGCATATCGGGAGTTGAGTAAAGAAACCAGTATACCTAAATGGTATCAAAATTTTATATGGCTCAAGGATCTGATAAGTTAAGTATCTAGAGGCCTTGTATTTTATGTATCTTTATGGATGTAATGAAATGTGCATTTATGTAAATCGTGGAAATATGCGATTTAGGAATTGTGATGGGAATTATATAGCTTGAACATACATACCCTTGAAAAGTAGTATGTTAGGTTTATAGACTGCGCTAGTCGATGCTAGGCAGGAATGTGTTAAGTGTAATGAATAAGGTTGGCTCATACTGAATGATATGAGGAATCTATATTAAGTAAATACCTGTATGAGTACAATTAGGTGATATGAATCCATAGGCACTAGCTTGATATAAACACATGGAATTGATGTGAGTAATCATAATTCCTGTGTGTATGTTAAATGTGGAATTGATGTGAGTAATCGTAATTCCCATTTATGTGAAATAAGGAATTGATGTGAGTAATCATAATTCTTGCGTGTATGTTAAATGTGGAATTGATGTGAGTAATCGTAATTCCCATTTATGTGAAATAAGGAATTGATGTGAGTAATCATAATTCATGTGTGTATGTTAAATGTGGAATTGATGTGAGTAATCGTAATTCCCATTTATGTGAAATAAGGAATTGATGTGAGTAATCGTAATTCCTATTTGCATTATTAAGAAATGTGGAATTGATGTGAGTAATCGTAATTCCTGATTTCTTAGGATGAATAGAGATTGACATGAGTAATTGTAATCTCTACATCCTTTCTAATAAATGGGCATATGTGGTTGCGATTTATTAGATGAGAGCATTGATCTAGAATCTGGATTGATTCGTAGAAGGCTCTGGTATATGATAATATGACTAGGTGAATTAGTCATAATTATGGAGGTGGGGTAGATTCCCAGTAGTGAAAGGAGTTGTTGTACGGTAAGAAAAGGAATAATCAGGTTTGTTGTAACTTGTTTACATTGATTTTACAAATGTTATCTTGGAAACTAATGTTCTCACTAGGCGTTGGCCTAATCGTTTCAAATGATGTTTTCTTACTAGGTACCAGTTCGGGGAAAATAAAAGGGGTGTGGGACGAGCGTTTTGGAATAGCAAGGAAGGAAATCTACGGAAGGAGAGTTTGATGGATTACTTAGATAATCTAGTTAGTCTGATTATAGTGACATAATTGGATTAATAGGTTATTTGAAGAACTCATGATTTATAAATGTATTCCTTGTGGTTAATGTACTTCTTATATAAAAGTTGAAGTTTATATCATCATAACTTGTGGAAATTTGAGGTTTAAATTAGCCCGGATTTTGGAGTGTTACAATATGGTATCAGAGCAATAGTTTAAGCGAACTAAGTATGCTGAGGAGGTACTTAGACTTAAGCTGAGATGAATTAAGTTATGATATGTGAGATATGGGTAGAAGTGCTATGACGGGATGGTCTTAGAGTCGACGGAAATACTAATGATCGGTAAAGTACGTTTTGCATGTCTATACTCGTATAAACATTTCTTATGGTTATCTCTTTGTGTTATAGTAGAACAATTTAAGGTGAATATAGATTTTCAAGCAGTAGATGGTAATGTTATTTTGAGACCCGGAGATCGAGTTACGGTTAATGTCGGTATGTTAGACCAAGAAGTAGTTGAGTAAAGATTTGATGATGAACAGTGACTCTAAGGAGGTTTGCAAATCCAAGTTGGGGAGCGGATGCTAATGAAAGAGTTAAGGTTCAGAAAATATGAAAGGATGGATTCTTGTTCTTTCTGGACTTTTAAATTGTGGTTAAGTATGTAAGACTTAAAGGGAAGAGATGTACAAAATATTTCATGTTGGTATGATGTGATTTCTTTTACTAAAGTAGGAATGGATGAGAAAATGGTTGTGTGGAAGAACCAGAGGCAGTTGTGGAAAGATCGGTTAGAAAGCTACGTAATGGCAAGGAATTAATTATGTTGAAAGTACAGTGGAAACACCATCGAGGTACTAATGTGACTTTAGAGTCGGAAGTGAATATGAAGGATAGGTATCTTCATCTGTTTACCTAATCTTGATTTCGGGGACGAAATCATTTTCAAGTTGGGGATTATTGTAACATCCTAAATTTTCGTTATAGTAATTTAATGAGAATTGGGATCTAATTGTATTTTGGTTTAAAACCTTGAATTATGTTGTAATTTATAATTCAATAGGGTTAAAATACAAGGGTTTAAAGTAGGATGTTACTTTTTGAAATAATTAAACTTGAGGGTGCATTGGGTCATTTGTGAAAGTGTGTATGGATAAGGCATTTGAGATAAACAAATATCTCATTTTGGTTCTTGTTGGAGTCGGCAGAAAGAAAGAGGCAAAGAGATAGAAAAGAGAGAAAAAGGGAGAAAGAAGAAAACAAGGATTTTGGCTTCAAAATTTGGTAAGAATTGAACTTGATTTTGATAAAAGTTGTTCTGGATGTGTGATTGTAAACGAAATTGTTTGTTGAATCGATTTCCAGAATCGTTTACAGCAGATTGGAATCAAATTGGGCAAGAAAGTAGGTTTTCTTCAAGAAAGGTGAGTTCATTCGATTCTTTGTACAAATCAGTGTTTTTAAGTTATAGTAACCTTGGTATATTTGTATGAACTGACTGAGGATTGATTAGAATGAGTAGATTGAACTGATTTCATGTTTTAAATCGATTTGAGGACTTGTTGAACGGACAGTACGCAAAACCTTGAAAGTCCCGGTAGTGAAAGTCCCGGTAGTTGAATGTCCCGGTAGTGAAAGTCCCGGTAGTGAAAATCCCGGTAGTTGAATGTCCCGGTAGTGGAAGTCCCGGTAGTGGAAGTCCCGGAAGTGAAAGTCCCGGTAGTTGGAAGTCCCGGTAGTGGAAGTCCCGGTAGAGGCAAGTCCCGGTACAGCATATCGGGAGTTGAGTAAAGAAACCAGTATACCTAAATGGTATCAAAATTTGATATGGCTCAAGGATCTGATAAGTTAAGTATCTAGAGGCCTTGTATTTTATGTATCTTTATGGATGTAATGAAATGTGCATTTATGTAAATCGTGGAAATATGCGATTTAGGAATTGAGATGGGAATTATATAGCTTGAACATACATACCCTTGAAAATTAGTATGTTAGGTTTATAGACTGCGCTAGTCGATGCTAGGCAGGAATGTGTTAAGTGTAATGAATAAGGTTGGCTCATACTGAATGATATGAGGAATCTATATTAAGTAAATACATGTATGAGTACAATTAGGTGATATGAATCCATAGGCACTAGCTTGATATAAACACATGGAATTGATGTGAGTAATCATAATTCCTGTGTGTATGTTAAATGTGGAATTGATGTGAGTAATCGTAATTCCCATTTATGTGAAATAAGGAATTGATGTGAGTAATCATAATTCCTGTGTGTATGTTAAATGTGGAATTGATGTGAGTAATCGTAATTCCCATTTATGTGAAATAAGGAATTGATGTGAGTAATCATAATTCCAGTGTGTATGTTAAATGTGGAATTGATGTGAGTAATCGTAATTCCCATTTATGTGAAATAAGGAATTGATGTGAGTAATCGTAATTCCTATTTGCATTATTAAGAAATGTGGAATTGATGTGAGTAATCGTAATTCCTGATTTCTTAGGATGAATAGAGATTGACATGAGTAATTGTAATCTCTACATCCTTTCTAATAAATGAGCATATGTGGTTGCGATTTATTAGATGAGAGCATTGATCTAGAATCTGGATTGATTCGTAGAAGGCTCTGGTATATGATAATATGACTAGGTGAATTAGTCATAATTATGGAGGTGGGGTAGATTCCCAATAGTGAAAGGAGTTGTTGTACGGTAAGAAAAGGAATAATCAGGTTTGTTGTAACTTGTTTACATTGATTTTACAAATGTTATCTTGGAAACTAATGTTCTCACTAGGCGTTGGCCTAATCGTTTCAAATGATGTTTTCTTACTAGGTACCAGTTCGGGGAAAATAAAAGGGGTGTGGGACGAGCGTTTTGGAATAGCAAGGAAGGAAATCTACGGAAGGAGAGTTTGATGGATTACTTAGATAATCTAGTTAGTCTGATTATAGTGACATAATTGGATTAATAGGTTATTTGAAGAACTCAGGATTTATAAATGTATTCCTTGTGGTTAATGTACTTCTTATATAAAAGTTGAAGTTTATATCATCATAACTTGTGGAAATTTGAGGTTTAAATTAGCCCGGATTTTGGGGTGTTACAACATTGTTCCGGAAACCAAACATTATAGCCCGCACACACCACAATCCATCTACACACAACAATCTATCCCGGAACCATCAAACCAGACACCAACGAGAAAAGGAAAAAACAAACAATATGAAAATAGAGCCGCCAAACAGATGTGGAGTAAAGAGGAGGAACGCGCGTTACTGTCGGCGTGGGTTGACGTTTCGGAGGACCCCGTTGTCGGTAATGCACAAACCGGTGGTAATATTTTTATTGTTATTATTATTATTATTGTTATTATTATTATTATTATTAATATTATTATTATTCTTGTTAATATTCTTATACTTGAATTTACATAAATGTAGAAAGTTTTTGGACCCGAATCGGGCAAGTGTTCTTTAGTTTTATGGGTCGCGGAAATTATCGAACGATTCATCAACTCAACACCAAGTTCAACGACCTCAATAAAAAAATAAATTCTTTTGGCGGCATCTACAACAACTTGGTCACTAATAGATCAAGCGGAATGAGTGAGGCCGACATTTCACGAACGGCACACGAACGGTACCGAGCACAACTTGGGTTTGCTTTCACTCACGAACAAGCTTGGGAAGTCCTCAAAAAATGTCCAAAATGGGGAGTCGTTCCAACGATGACGACAACTTCATCGCGGGGTTCAAAACGTACCAAACCTTCCGATGATGACGATGAAGACGTCAACGAGGTCGAGCAACTTCAACGACCCATCGGGAGAAACAAGGCAAAAAAAACATCAACGAGTAATACGAGCGGGTCGAATACGAACGAAAGTGTTACTCAGTTGTTGACGAAGTTCAACGACAAGATTGATGATACAATGGAGTACAAAATGAAAAAACTCGAACTCGAACGAGAAAAGTTGGAACTCAAACGAGAAAAACGATTTGATAAAGACTTCGAGTTTTTCATAACCCCGCATGATCACCTTACGGGAAACGTTTTGAAGGCTACTTTGGCGAAGAAAGAGAGAATTAAAAAATTACATAATTTTGGGTAATTTTGTATTTTGTAATTTTTATTTTTTTAGTATTTTGTATTTTGTAATTTTTATTTTTAATGATTGATATGAATTTTTATTTTTATTATTTATCTTATTTTTATTTATTAAAAAATATATAAATATTTTTATTTTGTTAAATAATTAAATGTATAAATAAAAGAATTAAAAAAAATGAGGTGGCAAGAGGGCTTGAGGGTAACGCTACGCCACTTTAGGGCTTGAGGGCTTGAGGAGAGGGTTAGGAGAAAAGCTGATGTGGCGCTTGAGGGCTTGAGGGTTGTGATACGGATGGCCTTATAGAGAGAGAAGTGAGAGCATTCTAGAGAGAGAAAGTCTACAACTCATATATAAAACTCTAGATTGTTCAAGATCAATGAATATGATGTTGATTACCAAATAGATCTGGTTCTAGCAATTGGTATCAGAGCCTTGGGAGAAGATTTTGTGCACAAATTGATCGAATAATTGATGTTTTTGGTCAATTTTTGTGACTTTTTGGCTATTTTGGAAAGTGACTGTGGAGGAATCGAATTCTGCGATTTTGGGTTGTTTTTGTGTTGAAATTGATTAGGTTAGATTCTTTTTGTGATATGGAACACAATTCATTATGGTGATTTGATCCAATTAGCAACAGATTGAGAGAATTAGACTGATTTTCGAAGTTTTGGTTCAAAACTGATCAGAATCTGTATTGGATCGAAAGTCATTAAATTTGATGTTTTTAGAAGATTTAATCAACTACAAACGTGTTTAGAATCGAATTTCGAGAAACCCTGCAAAGTTTCATTTCAGAATTCGAAGAATTGAGAAAGATATGGCCAAAACAAGAATCTGGGATCACTTTTCGCAAGATCTGTACTTATCGCAAGTTCATCTTCACTTATCGCAAGTTCATCTGAGTGAACTTGAATTTTTGTTAAGTGTGGTTATCGCAAACCACAGATTACGGAAGTTACTTATCGCAAGTAACTTGTACCGAGAAGCTCACTTATCGCAAGTTGGCAGTTGCGACAAGCTCATTTTTCGCAAGTAAGCGGTTGCGACAAGCTCACTTATCGCAAGTAGGCGGTTGCGACAAGCTTACTTATCGCAAGCAATGTGTTGCGACAAGCTACTTGTCGGGTATAGGCGTTTACGACAAGTGTGTATTACCTCTTCGGTTTGGGACAAGTAAAGCTACTGTTCATCTTATTTGAGTTGCGACAAGTGGTGTTCTATAGTGTTGCGACAAGCGAATCTCAGCGTTTTACGACAAGATCAATGCCTATGCTAATCTCAGAAGGGGGGACATAACGGTTTAAAGGCAACTGTCTGGAGTTTAATGAGCTTAAATTTGTCATCATTTCTTTGTTATTACAATTGTGTATTTTTCTGATTTTCATATTTCACGTGTGCACAAATACCAACTTCTAAGCGAAGTTTCTCTTGACGATTACTCTATTAGGTAATATTTATGTTCTTATTTTTATATTCTTGATCTGATTTTTGTGTTTGATATTTTTTTAGGATTATATCAATATGTGGTCCACAAAGGAATTAATGGAAAAGAGATGGATAAACTTAGATCCAGAGCAAATTGGGCCCAAGCAATATGTAATGACCTCGGAAAGGATAATACAGAACTTTATTCTGAGAGAGACAATTTAAAGGAAAAGGTTTCTAGTCTTGAAACTGAAATAGAAGATCTGAAAGGTAAGATTTCAAATCTTGAAGCTACTCAAATTCCTGAAAAATCATGTTCTGCAGATCAGATGAAAACGCTTGAAGAAAAAGCAACAGCATTGGAAACTGAGAATGTTGATTTGAAAAGGAAAATTTCTGTTTTTGAAACAAATTTTGCAATAGAAAAAGAAGAACTTGAAAAGGTTTTTATACAAAAGTTATCTAATTTCTCAAGAAATCTTTTGAAGAAAAGAAAATTGTTGAGCTAAAATGTATTAAACTTTCAAAACAAGTTTCTGACTTCGAAAAAGATTTGATAATTGAGAGAGATAATTTTGAGAAAGAAAGAGTGGCCTTTGAAACAGAAAGAAAATCTTTTGAAAAAAAGACTGTTGAGTTTTCTAGAAAATTATCTGATTTAGAGATTTTGTTGGAAAAAGAGAGAAAGGACTTTGAGATGGAAAAGAAAAGTTTTGCAAAGAAAAATGTGGGATTTTTCAATGAATTATCTGATAAGAGAAAGATGTTAGAAAAAGATTTTGAGGTTGAAAGGAAATATTTTGAGGCTGAAATTTCAACTTACAAGAAAATTATCTGAATTAGCATCGGAGTGTACGAACGCAATACGTGGTGTATACTTGCGCCATTATTGTGCACATTTTACGTGTGTTTATTTTCTATCAAGTTTTTGGTGTCGTTGTCGGGGATTGGCATGATTTTACATCCTAAGATATTGATTTCTACTCGAGCCCACGTCGCGAGTTTCCCTTTGTACTTTCACGTGTTGTATGCAACGGCTACATCACGGTAAACTTTTCCTCTAGATCCCGAAATCGAAAGAACCGTTAGGAGACGTCGAAGGGGTAGACGAGGAAGAGGTAATCGGCACCCCCTCGTAAACAATACTATGGGTGACGTAGGTGATGGACCCGAAAATCCACCTCCACCACCGCCCCCGGCGCAAACCACGATAGGAATTGCCAATGACAAAGATAGAAGAATACGGGACTATGCAACTCCCGAATTTGCTCAATTAAATTCGGGAATCCTTGTTCCCGAAATCGAAGCCTTGAATTTTGAACCCAAACCGTTGATGATCTCCATGTTCCACACAATGGGTCAATATGGAGGACTACCATTGGAAGATCCACATTTACATTTAAAATCATTTATAGAAATTGTGGATGCTTTTAAAATTCAAGGAGTTGACAAAAATGCCTTAAGGCTTATGCTCTTCACTTTTTCATTAAAAGATAGAGCTAAAGCTTGGCTAAACTCGCAACCGCCCCATTCCATAGCTACATGGACGAATCTTGCGGAAAAAATTCTTAAAATACTTTCCTCCAACGAGGAATGTTAAGCTCAGAAATGAAATTTCGTCGTTTCAACAAGGGGACGACGAAGCAGTGTCGGATGCTTGGGAGAAATTCAAGGACCTTCTTAGGAAATGTCATCACCATAAGGAATCCCTTGCTGCATCCAATTGAAAACCTTTTATAATGGGCTTACCAATTCTGCAAAAATTGTCCTTGATGCAACGGCATGTAGAGCATTTACCGCTAAGACTTACAACGAGGGTTTCGATATTCTCAAAAAGATCGCAAATAACAACACTGAATGGTCAAACCCACGTGCACCTCCCGCGAAAAATACATCGGGATTACATGAAGTATATGCCATCACCTCTTTAAACGCTCAAATCGTTGTATAACAAACTTGGTAAAAAATAACTTGAACTTAGGAGAAAAGAACCAAGGGCATGCCATGAACGCTAATGTGATTAATGAAAATTGTGCATTTTGTGATGAGAACCATGTCTATGAAAACTGCCCAGGAAACCCGCCTCCGTTAACTACATGGGGAACAATTCACGAAATAGTCCATATTCGCAAATATATAATCCAAACTGGCGAAACCACCCCAACTTTTCTTGGGCTGGAAATCAGGGACTACAAGCCCCTAGGGTAAATTCTGGACGGATCAGACGCAAAATCCCCCGGGATTTCACCATAATGGACAGTCCCAACATTCTCACCACAGTGGGTAGTCCTCACATTCACACCATAATGGGCAGTCATCTAGGAAGCAAGGCAGGACCAACATTGGGTCTTTGGAATCAATGCTCAAGGGTTTCATCAATCAAACCAACGCCACGTTAATAGGTTTTCAAACCCAACTCGGTCAATTTGCAAACGATCTTAGGAGACGACCGCATGGGACTTTACCAAGCGATACCGAAACCCCTAAGATGAATGGCAAATAACACGTCAAAGTTGTCACCTTAAGAAGTAGTAAGGACCTTGTGGACATCCCCATTTTGCAAAGGGAAGAAGAAGTAACCCACGCCTTTGACAGACGTCATTTTCCTGGGTTATCTTCCTCAACCTCGAAAGAGCCAACAACTCACTCTACCCCTATTGTAGGTGAGCATGTTACTCCAGATCCTCCAGTTCCTAAAGACACTACAATAACTATTGACCACGGTGGCGACACTGTGGCCGTAAACTGAGACAAAAAAAAACAATGGCCAAGAAAACCGTGGAACTTGACCTTAGAGACCTTCCCTTTCGTGATAGGATCAAACAAAAGAATGTGGATGCTCAGTTTAAGAAGTTTTTGGACATCTTTAAACAACTCCATATAAACATACCTTTGGTAGAAGCTCTCGAGCAAATGCCAAATAATGTTAAATTTTTTAAGGACATCCTAAGCAAGAAAAGACGATTGAGTGAATTTGAGACGGTAGCATGACCAAGGAATGTAGTGCCCTCCTCACATGCAAGGACCCAGGAAGTTTCACCATCCCATGTTCTATCGGAGGTCAAGAAGTGGGACATGCTTTGTGTGACTTAGGAGCAAGCATTAATCTCATGTCGTTATCCATTTTTAGTACATTAGGAATAGAAGAAGTCCGTCCTACCACCGTAACTTTACAATTAGCGTATAGATCCATCGCCTACCCGAAAGGGAAGATTAAGGATATTTTAGTCAAAGTTGACAAATTCATTTTTTCGGTGGATTTTTTGATCTTAGACTATGAAGCCGACATAAATGTCCCCATAGATTTGGGACGACCTTTTCTCGCCACGGGAAGAACCTTAATCGATGTCCAAAAAGATGAGCTCACTATGAGGGTTAACGACCAACAAATGACGTTCAATGTTTTTAAGTCCCTTAGGTTTCATGGAGAGATAGAGGACTGTTCGACAATTAGCGAGCATCTAAGTTTAATTTGGAACACTGTGGCCACAACCTCACCACTGTGGCGACATAAGACAACGTGGACTTTAGTGAAGAATTGTTAGAGGACTTAGCAACCTTTGAATAGTTGGATAACTGAATTTTTTTTTGGGAAGTAATTAATGAAATAGTGTGGCTAGTGTAAAGAATAAAATAAAGATAGTGGCTAAAGTGAAAAAAGGGGAAATTTGAAGGATCCTTGTGTAAAGGAGGGGAATGAGGATTAAAACCCCTAAAAATCCTTACTTCTCATTTTGGGTGTGTATTGTGGAGGCGGCTGGAGAGAAAATCGATTTGGAAACCTCTTGCCAGATTCACCAAGAAATTAAAGCATTCAAGGTCCTCAAGTGTGTGGTGTATTCTCCTCTTCAAGGTAACTCTAAACCTTTATCTATTATTGCCACTTTTGGTAAAAGATCTTACTTAATGGGGGGTTTTAGAGCCTGAGAAGTTATTGATTGGTCAGTTTTGGTGAAAGAAGGGTTTATAGATGCTTAGTTTTGTTATCTAAGCGTATTTCTTAGAAACCTATTGCTTCTAAAGGCTTGAACTCGTTTGGATCGGGACTATTCGTGTTATCGGGGTTTTCCCAATCGCACAGTGCGATTTTCCCGGACAATAGCCGAAATCCGGGAAAAGGGGTCGCAACTCGGATGTAGCTTTATCCGGGAGTGAGGTATTCAGGAGTGAGGTATTCGGGAGCGATGTATCCGGGAGTGTGGTATCCGTGAAAGTCGCGTACCCGGACTTGGGGTCGGGAGCCGGAATCTGGTGGTATCCGGATTGTGGGGAGAATCCAGATAAGTAATTCCGGACGGACGAATCCGAATGGAGCAGAATCCGGGAGATGAGACCCGGATGTCATTTTCCGGTATCGGTTTCCCGGAAGTAAAGGACTCGGATGCGATATCCGGATCATATTAAGCCTGATTGTCCACAGTTGAGAAGGGGTCTTCGGGTGGTTTTGGTGGAAGTCAAAGAGGAAGGGGTGGAGAAAGGAAGGTGGAGCCAGCGCGAGCAAAGGCAAGGGCTTTTCATATGTCAGCGGAGGAGGCGGTTGATGTACCGGATGTGGTGACACGTACCTTTCTTGTTAATTCAAAATTTGCTAAAATGTTGTTTGACTTGTTTCCATGTGGTTTAAATTATGAAAGTTAAAAGTGTGTTGTTTATAATGTGATATGCATGGGGGCGAGATTAGGAGTGGCTTATTATGACTTCAAATGGCGAGTGCGTCCCATACGAAATATATGAACCTGTTTCATACACTTACTAAGGGCGAGTGTGTGCCCTATCACGTTGTCACAAGTGTGTTCGTGACCAAAGCGTGGATCCTCAACATGCGTGTGTTTGTTTAAACTGATAAGGGCGTAACCGTACTTAATTCCTTATAAACTCTTTTAATTTACATGTGTGGTGTGATATTGATGTTTTGAGGGATCTCACAAGACCTCATGGTCTAACCCTCGCTTTTCAAAATGTAAAACCCTTTTTCAGGAAAGCAGGTAGTTGAGGGCTCGAGTAAGGGCAAGGGCAAGATGTGAGCTGGAGCTTGCATCCAGAAGAACTAGAAGACTTTCCCTTTTTTAATTATAAATACATTTCTTAGCTGTAATAGGGTTATTTTTCCGCGAACCCAAACTTTTGAAGTGAGACATTGTGGGGCCGTTTTGGCATTCCTTTTAATTTTATTGATGAATTTATGGTTTTGATGATGTGGGTTGTTACAGATTTTAAGGACAAAAAGACTCAACTCCCATTCATAGTCCAACCACCCGATTTGGAGTTAAAACCGTTACCTAGTCATCTTAAGTATGCATATCTTTTGGAAGGCGAAAAACTCCCCGTGATCATTTCATCTAAGTTAAATCATGAACAAGAGGAGAAATTGCTAGAACTTTTGAAGAAGCATAAGAAAGCACTAGGGTGGACCATAGCCGACATTAAGGGAATAAGTCCTTCGATTTGCCAACATAAGATTATATTGGAAGAAAATAACATTGGCAAAGTGTAACCACAAAGGAGACTTAGGCCATGTATGGAAATTGCTTATTGGGCTTAATAGGCCTTATAAATTAATCGGTAAGCTATATCTTTATGTTTGTCTCTGACTTATTTATTTAGATGGGAGCTTATTCGCTCAGCAAAAAAAAGAGCTTTATATGGACACTGATTAACTTTCCATCTCTGCCCTTGACCTTGAGCCCGCCCTTGACCTTGAGCCCTTCTGGTGATGCTCTCGATTGAATCTTCCAAGTTCCTATAAACACTCCTTCTCCTTTTTCCACTCGATTAATTATTCTAGTCTTTTGTCCTCAGTTGGTTTTTTCGTCGTTCATCTTATTAGATGGTTCTTCTCATCCTCCTCTTTCTTCCACTTGATTTAATTTGTTTTATAACGGGATTTCGTTCTGAGCAAAAGAATACGACGAGACATGTAAAATAAAAAGAAATCGAAGGATGGGTGAAGAAAGAAATCGAAGGTTAGCATGTTCTGGATGGTTTGTAGAAATCGAAGGTTAGCATGTTCTGAATGGTTTGCACAAATCGAAGGTTAGCATGTGTGGATGGTTAGCTAGTTCTGGATGGTTAGCTGTTTGGGATTCAATTCAAGCTTTGTTTTTTATTTTTGTGTTTAATTGATTTATGAACCAATCATCATCTTCATGACTTCTTTCTTCTACTTCTATTAAATTATCCTTTGTAATTTTGATTCTTTTCCATGTTTTTAGGAACAGGTTCTTGAGTTGAAGGAGAAACAAAAAAGTGGAGGTGAGACTCATAAACTGTTTGATGAAATGCCTTAAAGAAATGTTATTATTTGGATTGATGATACAACTGATTTTGGTTATTAGTTTGTTTGTTTTGAGTAGTTGATCTATCTTTGCTCTTGAAATAAAATTTTTAATTGGTTCTCTTGTATTGTTTTGTGGATTGATGGATTTTGTAAATCTTGGTTCGATTTTGACTTATTTGTCACTCTTTTTAAACCGATTTTAATCTTTTTCGTACCCATTTGAACCTTTCTAATTCCTTTGGTCTAAATTGTTCCAAAGTTTTTAAAATAACCAAAAAGATCAAAATTTCACGGCTTGGTACGCCACTGTGGCCACAATGTCACCACTGTGGCGAACTATGCCTTGATTTTCTGCAGATTTTTAGAGCCATTTTTATGCAAGAAGGAGACATGCTTGTTGGGGTCAATGCTGAGTCTTGTGCAAGAGAGGATGCTTAGTAAGGACAAACCATATGGAGCCAAAAGATGAGAAGAGGACAACACATGAGAGGTCCCTTTCTCCCTCTCATGTGTCTTTCATCTCAACTCTCTTCCTCCATCTATAAATACAAGGCTTGGCTTGGCATTCTAAACATCTCTCACAACACATTTTACTTTGAATCAACTGAAGTTAGAAGTAGCTATTATTTAGTTCTTGTAATTTATTTTCTAGCAAGTTTACTTTCTGTCCACCACTATGGTGAACTTGTGGCCACGGTAGTACGTTTACGTTTAATGAAATTTCAGTTTACGCCTTTCTTCTTCTTTATTATGTTTTCTATTTTCATGAGTAACTAAACCCCCTTTGGGTGTGGGTGTGAGCTAATCCCGAGAAGCAAAATGTAACACTTGGGTGTTACCGCTTTTTGTTAACATTTCGGTTTGGTCATTCGAGTTGAAGATTTAACTCAACGCGGACAAGTTGATCACCTGTGCGTGTTAATATTAGATCTTACACCTCGAGAGGGGTGGATCCGAAATACGGCTTGAATGATGCAATGATGTTTTAGAAAATCTTCAATAATCACATAGAGATATGGATTTTTACATAATCGACACTAAGGTTCAGATGTCAGTATAGTGGTGTGACATAGATATATGCGCATCTCTCCATACTGGCGGAACTAAGACTCTCGAAGTCTACTTAGTGAGGTTGGCAAATTGGAAGTTGACAATTGTGTCCATTTTGTGGCGAGCCTGTGGCCACATCCTATATGACGTAGCTTCGAGATGAGGAAATCGTATGGGGCCAAATGTGACCAATTACATCGACCATTTAAGTTGCTATAATACTCTCGGGAAAAGCTTGCACTCATACCCACTTTTTACATATTTGTTAAATTCGCTAAAATTCTCTATAAATCAACCAACTTTATAAACTTTAACTTTGCACTGGAAGTTCGTGAAAATCTCATATTCTTAGTAGACCAATCCCCGTGGATACGATATTGGGTCATTACCATTATATTACTTGTGAAGCGAACCCAATACGTGGTGTATATTTGCGCCATTATTGCGCACATTTTGCGTGTGTTTATTTTGCTATCACACATCCTTTATCTTAGGGTATCATGTGTATATATTAGGATCACACTGTATATCTTTGGGTATCACATGTATACAATGAGATCATGTGGTGTGTCTCAGTGTATCACAACATATATACAATGGGTATAACCACAAGGGTTGTGGCGTACTGGTTAAGGCCATGGGGGATGTGGTGAAATATCCCATCTGTCCAAGGTTCGAATCCAGGCGTACACAACAATTGTGGCCACTGAGGTTTAATCATGAATAATGTCTTACAATAATAATTTCTCAATGGATTAGTCTAGGTATAGCCTAGGACACTCTTCCCAAAAAATTATATACAATGGGTATCAGTGAATATTATATATATATATAGAGAGAGAGAGAGAGAGAAAAATGATCCTAATTAATGTATCACAACATGTATATCGTCGATATCACAATGGAATATTTATGCCGAAGGGAATAGGAGAGATGAAACGGAAAAGAGTGGTGAGATAAGATAAGATCTCTAAAAACCTAAAATATCTTTTATTTAAAATCTTATGTCAAAATTACCAATATTATTAATATCGTTATTCAACTGTTAATTTATTGTTAAGATGTGATTTCAATAATCTCACAAAATACCAAGTTCAGTAATTTTGAATGACTCCTTTATCATTCTATATCATATTTTTTTGAACTAGTCATTCTATTTCATTTAGATACTATTGAACTACTATGATTTATTGTTTTAAATTGCATAAAATAACAACCTACTTTTATAATTTTCTTATTATAATAATTGTATTTTTATTTTTTCTTATTATAACAATATTCTTTCACATTTTTTTCTTTTATTAAGACTTTGTACTTTAAACCGGTTAGACCATCCGTACCCCTGCAAGACGAAACTTTTCTCTGAAGTGTCACATCAGCTTTGCAATAACATTTTTCACACACATGCAAAACCAAACTTCTTTCTAAAGTAATAAATTATAATATAAATAATATAGATAATTATAATATAACTAATAAATTAATTATAAAATATACATAACTAAAATTTTACTTTTGTTTTCTTTTACTATATTTTGTGTAAATATAATTTAATTAACAAATAAAATACATGAATATATTGAAAGAATGCAACGTTTACTAAAATACATATATTACACAAAATACACAATAAACATTAATGTACTTTTATCTATTAGTATTAGTATTTCTTCTCCAAATCGACTCTAAACTCTTCCATTAAATCGGTTGGCAATTGATGTTTGTGTACATTTATCTATTAGTATTTGTATTTTCATAATTTTTATATTAATGTACTTTTATTTTAGTAGTTTAAATAAAAAACATTGCATAAAAATATCATTTTTTAAAAATAAAACGTGGGTAATAAATTTAATAAAAATAAAAAAAATAATGTTCAAATAAACTAATAAATGAATTAAATTTAATAAACATATTAATAATTAATGTTTAAACAAACAAATTAATTAATTAAATTAAACAAAATTGGATTTGTTTAATATATATTTGTTTGTGAAAATTCTTTCTAATTGTGAAAGGAGTTGCTACACTAACAAGACCTTGCAAGCCACATGCCCACGTTATCTTGCAAAGACTTATACAATGCGTGTGTGGATGCACTTAGCTTCACCTTTATTATTGCTTACATGACTTAATTAAATAAAATAACATGGATGACATGTTATTCTATTACGTACCATAAATATATAAATAAAAACTTCTTCCAATATTTAATATTTTTTTTACTTTCTCCCTTGTTTATATCTCGAGTTCTCGACCATATTTTGTTTTACATTAATTACCCTCCTTAAAAAGTCTTTTCAAAAATATTTCATTCTTATAATATTGTTGCAAATTAAAATATTATATAATAGCTTGTTTCTTCAACAAATATGATTTATTTTTTCAATATAAATAATTTATTTTTTCAATATAAATAATTTATTTTTTCAATATAAATAATTTATTTGTACAAAAATGTGAGACTTATTATTTTTATTATTCACAAAATATATTTTCTTAACAGATCTTTTATCAAAAGTTAGCGACATAAAATATGTTTTGCAAATCTCTTTTTGAGGGTTTAGTTCACGTGAGACCAACATGTGTTCGTGAGACAGTAAGACCACAAAATAACACTAAAATTTCATAATGATTCATTGTGAAGGTAAGAAAAACAACGAACATTCACAACAAAAACACTGTGAAGGTTTACCTTCACAATACCTTCACAGTTTTTTGTTGTGAAGGTTTAGTGTTATTTTTGTAGTCTCACAGAAATAGTTTGGTCTCACATGATCTCAAGTCTCTGTAACAACCCAAATTCCATAAAACACAATTCATAACATTACAACAAAAAACGGTCCCAAAATATACAAAAAACATCGATTCAACTCTAGGTCCGCAGCGGATAGACACCTTCACAACTGGGATGCTACAAGAAGCCCGATGGTGAACTACTAACCTCCACTAGCCTATACCTCTTCTACAGCGTCACCTTTTTCCATCTTCTTTAGATGAAACCCCAAACAAGACTCTTACCTAAAATGGTTTTAGTTTTGGAAAAGTGAGGGTTAGTTAGACCATGAGGTCTTGTGAATTCCCTCTCGAAAACAGTTTAACAAGCCACATTTAGCATTATGCAAACCGCCATAAAGGCCCATTAAAATCATTTCAACCAATCAACATCACACTTGGGTATTTGCATAGTGTTCATAGCCATCCATCACCTCACCATGATGTCCGCAATCGGGGCCCCCAGTAGATCCCATGGCCCCCCAGTAGATGCCAGACCCGTGTGCACAAGTAACGGATTCAAGGCATAGACCACAACTAAACTCCCAAGGGATGTAGACAATCCCAAGGTACACTAATCCCACTGTTCCAAATCAATATACCACTTCGTAAAGAACATGTAAACAACTTGCATGCATTAATAAACATTTCTACATCATGTAATAATAAAGCTTTTCAAAGTGTTTAGTCATGCCATCATGCTCAATACCATATTCAGTTATGAAAACTTTAGCAAAACATTTCATTTGCACAAAAGAGTTAACAGAACTCACCTGAGCTTTAGCAAGACGACACACGCTCCGAAATTCACTTAAGCTCAAACCAAACACCTGAATTGGACGTCATAAGAATGTTGTTAAACCATCTAATTGCATCCCAAAATATCTCTACTAAGCCCCTAAAGCAAACCCCCAATCGACGCCTTAATTCTAGACCCAAAAAACGAAGCAAACTGAAGAAGTGCACCTAAACAGTGACTTGCGCCACTTACCACATGGCTTCAAACCGTGTGATAAGCCGCATAACATTCTGGTCGTGCCTCCCAGGTCTGCACAGCAATTTTTAGCCCAAAATCTCAATTCTAAAACCCCCAAAATGCTCCAAATCGGTTGTAAACCTCCAAAATTGATAGTTTTTTATACCCAAACCTTTAGAACCAAAAACCAACATCCAAAACACATTTGTCCCACCACAATCCATCCATTGATTCATGATTTCTAACCCCCAAAACTCTAAAACCCAACCATTGCCATTTATAAAGATTACCATGAAAGATGATGAAGTTTCTCAATGGTTTAACAAACGCTCATGAGGAATCAATCCCAAACTCTTTTGCCTTCTTTATAATGAGTTAAAGTTCAAATATCAAGTGGATTATCAAATCCCCAACCCATAAGCTAGTCTAGCCAAGCATAGAGAAGAAGGAGAAGAAGAATGAGAGATCATACCTTGGAGATGATGGCTCAAATCCTTTGCTGCAACTCTTTCCACCACTCTTCCAATTAGGGTTCCCCTCCTCTCTCAACTTCTTCTCTCAAATCGTATGACCCCAAATGAAATGGTTTAGGGTTTTACCCCTTCTTATTCCTCCAAAATTAGCATTAGGTCCCTAAAGCTCACAAGTTGCAATTTAGTCTCTAACTTCCAAAAGATTCATATTTTATAGACATGAGGTGTTATAGTCTCTCTTTTGATATTGTTATACTAATAAATAATTTAAAAAGTTTCTAATTAATTTAATATATTTATTAAATAATATGTCAATTGTCAAGTCAATTTAAATAAAAAAACATATATGATATATTGTTTTCAACTTCTCGACTTTCCAGCCGAAAGATCGTTTCCGATGCTACAACAAAATCCAACTCCTCATCTATTCGCATTGTTTGCAAAGGTAATGTGAAACACCCTAAAATTTCGAATAAATTAAACCTTAAATTTAAAGGGTCTATGTAACACCATCGAATTTGGAAAGAGCAACTAATTAAAAATTTCGTTAATACTTCCACAATAACAAAATTTATCCCAATAAACAAACAATGGAAACACCTCAATCTAAAGTCTACGATTGACCTCAACAAATGATGACCCCAAATTTTATTACAAAAACTAAAACCACACCGGGTGTTACTTAATCCAAGTATAAGTTGCTAATCCCAATGATGAATGCGGAACATCACTTAAGCTATTCACCTCACGAGCACTTTAGTAACACACGACCTCTCCAACGTGTCACTAGAACTACTCCCAACCTGAGACCTGTTGCACATGCCGACAAATAAAAAGGTTAGGCTTACGCCTAGTGAGTTCAAGAGTTTATAGCATGATTTATATAATTTGTAGAAGGGAGGTTTGCGACATAAATCATGATTTTCAAAAGAGTTTATGAAAGGATGTAAACGACTCATTTTCCAACGCACACAAAATCTAGGAGAAGAGTTCCCAAAATGTATAAAGCGTTTTCTAAAATGAATTCCAACTCCAACTCACTCAAAACATGTTTAGACGTAAATATCCCAAGAATTATAAACATGGACAAAATTCCAATATTTAAAACATCCAAATAGGATGAGGCATAGAACTTTGCCAATAACCAGGAAGACATTTCATATATAAATAAAGAGCGTCACCGAAAATATGGATAAAATACTACCCAAGAACAACACCTTTCGGTGACGGGAGAGACCCGATTCCATCGAAAGTGACGGGCACACAAAGTTAAGTCACTCGTGATGTTACTGTATTACACCTCAAGTCCCGACCTTAGTTCCCATGCCATAAAGACATCACAACCTCAAGCCATAAATAGATTGCCTTTATTACATACCCCGTAGAGTTACACCTCAAGGACTTACAGGGGACCATAGTGCATATCCAGTCTAGACGAGTTTCACCTCAGGGACTCCCGCGTCCCCTATTGCCTACTCGCTAGTGGCCCCACGGCCTGACGCATATACCCATGCGTTCCCATAGTCCACTCCTCGTGCACAAAGAGATGGACCATCAAATAAAGACTGACTCACGTGCCTATGGATCCAATGCAACACAGTCTATCAAAACATGCTCAACCCGAAATGACAGAAGCACCCAAGCATGTAAATATCAATAATGAGCAATAAAATGCATCAAGTTGCAATAAATGCAAACCATAAATAAGACTCCACATTGAACCATTTAAAACAGGACAAATGTCCCCAAACTTTCTCAAAGACAAACCCGAGCAAAATGCTCCAAACTCGCTAGACCCATAAATAACGGTCATCATTGCATAAAATGTGTTTAAACATTGTTTAGGTAAACAAGTACCCCCAAATCATCCTCGACTCCAAAACTCGACACGGTTTAAACAAAAGGGTTTCCCAAAGAACTCGTACCCTTATAATTCTCAAAATAACTCTTGACACTAAATCGTGTATTTCTCAAATGGTTTATAAAATCAATTACACTAACATGATTAAACCATCAAATAGACATCATTTTGAGCAATCAATCTTTTAAAGACATATTATGATTTCTAACCATCCAAATATCCAAAAGCCCCAAATATGGGTGTTTTACACATTTATGAAGATGAACACTTCAAAAGAGTTAAACTCCTCAAATAACTCATCAATTTATAATTTCAAGTAAAACACACAATCATTTGGAAAATACTATTTTTGGCATGTACAAAGTTTTCACAAATCAACTTGAACTCACCTTGCTAGATTTAGGCTAAATCTAGAATTTCTCCAAACGTAAGCTCCTTTGACGAAGTTTGTATCCTCAAGCCAAAACCTCCAAAAACCTAAATTCATAACTTCCAACCATGAGTATTCATATTCAACCACTTTAAAACCAATCCCCAAAATCTCCATTTTGACCATAATCCCAATATTAACCTAACTTCTCCAAAATCATCCAAATCGAAATTGGAAAAACAAAGCACTAGGAGATCATCAATGGAACATTTATAACTCGTATGAAAGTATAGAAGCTAGGAGGATGAACTCACCACTTAGGTTTTGATAAAAACCTAGAAAACCCTAAAAATCTCTAGTGTTGTGGATGAAACTTGCTCTTGCATCAATAAATGAAACTACTAGCATAAAATGGAGAAGGAACACATTAATCTCCATGAAAAAACCCGAAAATCGGTTAGGGTTTGTAAGGGAGAAAGGGAAAACGATTTAGGAAAGAAAGGAAAGAGATTTGAGGGACTTACCACCACCAAACACCCTTGAATCTTCCTATGAACTTCAAAACTCTTTCTAGATCCTTGAAGAGCTCTCAAAAACGGAACCATAGCAACTTGAATCGCCAAAATCGGAGTTGAAATGAGAGAGATATGAAGAAATGAAGTTTGAGGTGTGAATTTCGTATTTGACAGCAACCAGGCACCCGTCCGCGACTATGACACGCGACAATGACATGATCATAGTCGCTGGTCATAGTCGCACAAGGTGTACCGAACCATGTACCCTTGGCGCGACAATGACATGGTCATAGTCGCTGGTCATAGTAGCTCCGCGGTACCGAAACTGCTTTGGCCATAACTTCTTCGTTATAGCTCCGTTTTCGCTCCGGAAAGAACCGTTGGACTCGTATTCGAATTCTTCATCCAACAATACCATAAAATCTAAGATTTAATCCAAAATCTTATTTTTCATAATTTTCTTAAAAGATCGGTTTCTCACTGATTCGGAATTATGCTTATCCGAAAATTACGGGTGTTACAGTCTACAACAATCTCTTCCAAAACTTTCATTCATAAATGGAGAATTAGTGACCAAGGTTCGTAGTTACAAATGAAATATCATAAACAACCTACTAATCTAATCCATAACAAACAAGATCAGATTATAAGAGTTGTCTATGTGATCCCCCAAAATATCTTCGATTCAACTAACTTCTCCATTTCATCTCCAATAGGTACGATTCTGGTACCCCTCTTCACTCATCCCTTTGATTCCCTACCCGTGCTAGTACCTGGTAAGAAAATTAGTTTTGGAAATATTAGGCTTGCGCCTAGTGAGAACATCCAGTTTTAAAGATCAAAATATTTATAAGCTTTGAAGTCAAATTTGTAAACAAAGCATATAAAAGTAACCTCTTCGCAAATTCCGTAACATACACATAACATCTTTCGATGACGAGAATTATACCCGATTCCATGAGTATGACAAACACCAAATAAGTCATAGTATCATGTTTACGAGCGCCACTACAAATCACTAAAGATCCTAGATTTCATGCCCAAAAATTACAATTAAACCATGCCTATTTCTTGGTGTGGAAGTAAGGATTACAATTAAACCATGCATATCCCTTATCTCCCAATAGAAAACGAGAATTTCAATTTACCTTGCCTATTCCACGTTTTCACGTCACAGTATGAAATGGGAATTACAATTTACCTTGCCTATTCCTCATTTCAAAATAGAAAACGGGAATTTCAATTTACCTTGCCTATTCCACGTTTATAAAAAAAATGCTAGTGCCTATGGATCCATTACACTTACTAGCATACGTGCATACACAATCAAACATATATATCAAATCGTATCATACCCGAATTTGAGTTATCATTATGTTCGTAAAATTCAACTGCTACAGTTATAATCAAAATGATCAAGGAATATCTCATATCAGAAAGTTATCGAAAAACAACCTTTCCCAGATACTACCGGAAAGTCATTATTTTATACAAACATAGCTGAAACTTAGTGTTTACTGGATTATACTGGAAAAATCAGGTTTACCGGATACTACCGGAAAACTATCCGGACTAAGTGTCCGGAACTCATATCCGGAAAAACTACCAGAAAATCAATGTCGGAAAACCTAAATCCGGTACTTCCCGGAAAACCCAAATCCGGTACTTCCCGGAAAGCCCAAATCCGGTACTTCCGGAAAACACAATCCAGTACTTCCCGGATTCGTTCGATACCCTTACCTGTTTTCCACAATTTACACCCTATTCCATAAAATTGTTCATATCAATTCTTTAAACATGTTAGTAAAACTATGAGACCATTTCAATTCGGGTTACCAACTGTTGAAAACATATAACCACAATTTTACACAGTAAGATGAACTCCCAGTGTTGTCGAACTCCAACTAAGGTTGAACCAAATTGCTTCAGCTCCAGATACTAATTCATCAACAATTGACTCAAATTCCAAACTTGAATTTGAGATTACTAAGACTTAACGAAGGAATTCAAAGGAATCAATCGATTCTTACCAATACCGAATCAAAACCTCAATTTCTTTTTCTTTTTCACCTAGACTGGAAACCGACTTCAGGAGTATCGAAAGTGAGATATTTCTTATTTCAACCGACCTTCTGAAGTTATATCTTAATTTCTTCAATTTTCACAATTAATCCAAAAATACCTTGTTACTTACACTTTCGGTCCTTCTAACATTAACCGATTTACATCTCAATTTTATCTTTATTAAAAGATTAAAACTGAAATGTTTTATCATCACTTGACATTATTATGGGAAATTAGAGGTGTTACTTTTCTCCCCAACTTGAAAATGATTTCGTCCCCGAAATCTGAGTTATGCAAACAAGTGAGGATACCTATTCTTCATATCCTCTTCTGCTTCCCAAGTTACGTTAGCACCTCTATGATGTTTCCATTGAACTTTGACCATGATTACTTCCTTATGCCTTAATTTCTTAGTCATTCTTTCCAAGTTTGCTTCAGGTTCCTCGACACAACGACTTTTCTCATCCACTCTTATTTTAGAAAGTGGTATAACATTTTCCTCCTCTGCTAGGCATTTTCGAAGGTAGCAAACATGGAAAGTATTATGGATCCTTTTCAATTCTGGTGGAAGATCTAACTGGTAAGCTTGAAGTCCTACTCTCTTGGTTATAGTGAAAGGTCCAAGAAAACGAGGACTCAGTTTTCCACACTTCCCAAATCTTATTATGCCTTTCCACGGGGATACCATTAACATCACCCGCTCCCCAACTTGAAATTCTTTCGGTCTCCTTTTCTGATCGGCGTAACTCTTTTGTGGATCCCAGATTAGTGCAATAACATCAATATCAATGATCATTAAGCAATAACAATGTTTGATTTCAAGTTGCCATCCATCTATCATTTATTTAAAGCAAGAAACCATTCAGAGAGTTTTTACAATATGTATGGAATGATTAAGAATGATTAAACCTAAAACTAAGGCTAAAACAAACTATTTATACCCTTTAGAGGTATTTACACTTTTAACCCTTGAACTTCTATTCAACACATATTTAGCCCTAACAATCTCCCCCTTTGAATTGAAGTTCAATGTCGCGCCAGTTCGGAACATATCTCTTTTCTGAGGGCAAAAAGGATTTCAAAGCTTCGGAAAACGTCCATTCTTTCCCATCTTCCTGAAACACCTGTCCATTTTGCGCTGGAAAATTGTTGGGGCATTCTTCAACCCGAAGGGCATTACCAACCATTCGTACAATCCGCCTGGAACGAGAAAAGCAGTCCATTGTATGGATGCTTCATCCATCGCTACCTGATGAAATCCTGATTTGAGATCGAACTTGGAATAGATTTTGGCATTACCAATGCGTTTGAGCAGTGTGTTTATTCCTGGTAGCGAGTACTGGTCTTTAAACGTGTTATCATTTAGGGTGCGGTAGTTGAAGACCATTCGTTCCTTCCCCTTCGTTTCTTTCCCCGTCTTTGGGTCAATCATGGTTCCAGAGTTGACCAGCATTGCCATCGTGCGATGTCGTGACTTGCTCGGCCGTATGACCTTGATCTGAAGGAGAGCGTTGATATGTTGCTTGAAAGAATCTTCCATGGCTGGAGTGACATGTTTCAGTGGTTTATCTTGTATTGTGATATCAGGGTTGATAATGTCCAGGATACAAGTCTCACCATTCCTTTTCCAATGCTTCATGGGGTCTTCGCCAATGAAGCCTTGTTGTTTAAGTCTCTGGATGACCGATTGGAAGCTGTGCTGTAAGCCTTTTCCAATGGTTGGGGTTTGAAGGGTATATGCTTCATGGAGAATCCCAAAAGTATCATCATCGTATCCAAACTCTAGATCGTCTTCATAGAGAGGGGCTGTTACTTCTGCCTGAGGGGCGGATTTGATGCTTGTGATCCTCTTGTATATAGTTATCTCATCCCCTTCGATTCGGATACCACCGTTCATGGCTCGAATGAAATTTGTTCCTATCAACATATGGATCCCATGACTTATTGTCATTTCAAGGACATAGATGAGGGGCATTCGAAACTTGTTCCCTTCAATTATGAAGTAGCCGGGTTTGATTTTGGATTTGGCTGGCTGTTGGGAATTGACTCCATTGAAGTAGACAGTCCGCTCCAGTGGCTCTGTTGCTTCTTCTGGTACGACGCTTTTGCCAATGCAGCAGGCCGTCGCTCCCGTGTCCAGAATGGCATTCACTCTGAATTCCTTGATTGACTGTATTTCGAAGTCAACTGTGACGTTATACAGTCTGTTCATGATCTTTCGGACCTTAGGAGGGGGTCCTCCAGCTGTGCTCATAGCATGATGAACTTCCACTTCTATGAATGCATCTATTGAGTGTGCGGCTTCAATTAATGCATTTACTGAACGCCTCTGATCTCTTGGTTGAGGGAATGAATCTAGTGCATATGGGTCCTGTGAATCTTCTTGGGCTTCTTCCATGGAATTTGCTTCACGAAGCATCTGAAGCTCTTCCGCAGTATCTACCAGCTTTTCTTTCGTTTCTCGGAGTTCGTTCGTGGTTTCATTTATCTTTTGCCTGATCGTTCCAATTTGTCTTTCGTAGTCTAATTGGACGTTGGCAATCTCCGTTCGTTGATCTCCGACACGTATTGCTAGGCCTTGCGCTTCCTCCTTCCATTTGGAGCCTTCTTGCTTGAGATCCCTGACTTCCTTCTGTAGTTGCTTCAGAATTCGGCCTGACTGGATGTTGGTGATTTCGGTTATCTTGTGTTTCGTCCTAACGTTGCTGACTGGCTAACACCTTTTCATAACTTCTAGATATTGCTTTTTGCAAGTGACATCGAACTTTGACAATCCGAGACAGAATGTCGGGTCGAGTGGTCTTAGCCTGTGAACAAAGAGGTTCTTTAGGGAGTCTTCTAGATAAGGAATCAGAATTATGATATTCTCCTATTGCACTGGCTGTCTTGGTTGATCAGGAGCGGTTTCGGGTTGAGGAGATATCGGTTGAGCAGATGTAGAAGTCTCGGGCTGAAGGTGAGCATATGAAGGTGTACTCTGAACGGATTGAAGAAGAAACTGATCGTAGTCGAAGTCATCATCAGCTTCGGTCGCAAAGATCAGGTTAACCTCGGAGTTGATCGCGTTGGTGGATTTTTCGTGCCATAGATTTTTTGTTTTCGGGTCTATCTCTTATTCTAGATCTATCATTTCAAGTGCAAGTCGTTCCGTTGTTGTGAATTCGATCAGGTTTTGTTTTTCTCCCTCGGGCTTTTCAACCGTTGGGTCTTCTTCATCTGATATTTCCATATCGACTACCATGTCGATCAAACTAAGCTGGTTATGTGGTTGGTCTTCTGAGGTGCCATTGTTAGCAGCTCAATGATCCGATTGGATTTGCTTTTCTTCTCTCACTCCCCTTTTTATCTCTTCCTTCATTTCATCCCTTACCATGATCACTACCGCTTGTGACTGACACATCCTAGGACAAGGGTCGGCTAGTGTTTAGGCTGGGCTTAAATAGTGGGTTTCGGAAGAAAATTCATTTCGGTGTATGGTTGCAAAGGGGCTTGGGTGCACACAATTAATCAAAGGAGCGAAAGCTAAAAAGAAGAAAAATTACACACAATGCCTGGAATCATGTCTTCAGGTCCACACAATGAGGCAACTAAACCTTTACTCAATATCTTGATGGAAGTCTTTGCTACTTAATGCAATTTATAGTGAGATCAAACTATAACCACGATGAAAGAATAACAGAAGTGTGTATCGATTTTATGTGTCATATCTCTCGGAATCGAATCGGTCTTTGTAAGGCTCAATATCTCACGGGTGGTCTCCACTAATGTCCCATAATAATGCAATCTCTTAGTCGTTGGTCCAGACTATATCATCATTTTCATATTCGCAAGCTATGTAAACTCGTGCAAACTGTGTTTTTTCAAAAAAATCTTGTCTTCGTCCTACATAGATTTTTTTAATTAAAAAAATTGACCCAACAACAGTACCGTGCTTAGATAAGTATGCCCGTGCCTACAACCCCAAACCTTACCAACACATTGTCCCCAATGTGTCAACTTGGTTTTGAGTAGTTACATAAAGAACAATGCAGACAAAACAAGAGCAATTACATCATGACAAGAGAATGAGTATCATAGTGATATCAGTTAGGTACAGTCATCTATGCGTTTGAAAAATAGAGTGTACCAGATAGTCAAAGAAAACAAGAAGAGGTGATCTCACTGAGATGGGTCAGCGCAGCGAAAGGTTTAACGAGTTGGTACCGGTAGAATAGGATAAGGGACCCCAAACCTAGACTTTTGTCTAGGTTTAGACCTTGTGCATGCCAAAAGTGGTTGGCCAATTGGCCAACCCAAACCTAGGCCAAGGCCTAGGTTGGGCACATGCTAAGGTTCTATGAGGTCTACCACAAGCGCCCACCCCAAACCTAGGTGTCAACCTAGGTTTGAATTACCAACAAGTAAGATCCCAAGAATGCATGTAATATGGATGCAATTGAACAATATAGACCTATATGCATTCTATCGAGACCATACGAACCGTGTAGACAAAAATATATGTAAGGTGTGGTGTTTACCCGTGATGCATAACGGTATAGGTGACAATGTGGTACGCACAACGAGCGCTATGTGATCACAAATAAACAAACAACCGGAACCCCAAACCTAGGTGTTAACCTAGGTTTGTTGGTCCCTTTACACTCACAAATAGTTCATAGCCCCACGTCCTTGAAACATGACCATTAACAATGATTTATAACCCAACATGCTTCCGATTGGCACCCATGTTGCAAATAAGCATTAAAAATCCACACTAACGAAGCTAATTAGACACTTGTGACTAAAGTGTCCATGTGCAAAAACTTCATAAATGGTGAACTATTCAAGAAGGCACAAGGATGAAACCTTATTTCATAATCTGCCCATTTGGAATTAATTGCATGCTCACATAATCTTTGAATGTTCAAGACAATTGACTACATTGGAGAGTAACACAATTCTGGCTCAATTTCATACGCAAATCTGGAACAATACTTGAATTGAGCAAAAAATATAAATGAGGATTACCTTTCGCGATTGTAGCCAACAAGAACCACCAAAATCAATTAAGGACACAATGGGTGAAATCGACTAAACCATCAATTGGGGAGGAGAAGGTGCTGAAATCGATTGTTGGAGATGAAATCCATAGTGAAATCGAGAGGTCTGTGGTTGTGTGCGTGAAAACGAGAGCGAGAATGGTCTGGTCGCCGGCGATTTGATGTTTGAAATCGACGAGGATGGTGGGTTTTGGTGGCGGAGGTGATGGTAGCTGTTAGGGCGTGAGGGAGAAGAGCATCGAGAGAGAGAGAGAGAGAGAGGTCAGTGAGGTGGTCGGCGGTGTGGTTTGTGCAGCAGGTAGCAACCGAGAGGAAAGACGAGAGGGAATAGGTTTGCGGTCGCCGGTGATCTGTGGTGTGGTGCGGCTGTGCAATCGAGCAACAGAGAGAGAGAGAGGGATGGTGCAGGTGGTTAAATGGTGAGAAAGATGGCGGTGGGGAGTGGAGGGTTCCGCTGGTGGTGGTAGTCGATGGTACTCAAGAGAAAAAGAGGGGTGCTGAAATCGACGATGGAGGTTGGGGCTCTGGTCTGCCGGCGATTGAGAGGAAAAAGACAGGAGTTGTGGCTGTTGCTTGGTGCGACAGTGGTGGTGTGGTTGGCCGGCGGTGGTCTGAGTGTGCAGGTGTGAATTTGGGGGTGTTTGGGAGTGGTTATATTTTTGACTTATTTGATTATAGCTTCTCTCCACCGCAAATAAGCAGTTTGGAGTGTTTAGATAGAAAAAACCAAAAGTGTTTATTTGATTTTTCTCACCATAAATAAGTTGTTTTTGATAAGTCAATCAATACCTACTTATTTACTTCTCCTTATTTTCTTATCTATCCAAATTACCTATTTACCCTCAATTTTTAACAAACATTTTTTAAAAACTGTTTTTTCTCACCACATAAACAAATAAGCATAAGTTAAAAATATAAGCACTCCCAAACACCCCTTGAATGGGGGAAGCAAAGAGGGGTTTTGTTCTTTTATTTTTCTTTTTTCACCGAGAGTTAGAAGATGAGAAAGGTAATACCGTGAGTTGATTATAGAAAACCAAACAGACCCCATCATGACTTCTACCGAGACAAAAGTCCCGGTGGAAGTACCGACCCCTCACCACTTAAAAACTCTTTTTATTTGTATTTTAAAAAAAATCAAATTAAAAACAAAATTTTATTTTTAATTAAAATTCAAAATAAAAACGAAAACTAATTATTTATTTTTTCCTTTATTCATTTTTTTTAAAATAAAACTAACTAAAAAAATAACATAGAATGAAAAACGTGAACTATTTTTTGTTTGTCTTTTATTTAAGAAAAGGAACAAAATAACATAAAAACTTGATTTTGTTTTTCTTACATTTTTTTTATTTTTAAAAATTAAATAAATAAATAAATAAATAAATAATAAAGAAACTAAATAATAAATAAGTGAATAAAGAAACTTACCTCATGTGAACAGTCCCCAATTGTAGAAGTGGCAAGACACGTAGTCCCGGTCTAAGGGAAAAAATCCTCAAACATTTCAGAGCCCCTCGGTACTTGTACCGAGAGTTGACTACCGGTGAAACTCTCGAAGACCAAAATTTTCAAAACTTGATTTTTAAGCTCAAAGCCAACGCGCTCGTCTCAAGACCTGTTGCAACTCGATTTCTCGACAAGTGGCCTTACAAAACAATTTTAAAAAAACGAAAAAAAAACAAGCAAACGAGAAATTACGAATTTTGCACACATGCGCCTTATTTATAGTCGTGGCACGACTGTGTGGCCCTCAATTTGTCTCGGTATATGCGGAATTGAATCGCCCACATATGCGATTTTTAGCAGATTTTCCCACATCTGGTTTTCCGTGATCACTGGTTTCTTTTTCAGTCATACCCTTTACACTCTCGAACACCTTGAAAGTCTCTTTTTCACCGCCAACTCTTAATGTCATCTCGCATCCCTCCATGTCGATAAGCGCCTTTCTCGTGGCCAGAAATGGTCTTTCCAATATTAACGGGATCTCCTTGTCTTCATCTATATCTAGAACCACAAAATCAACCGGAAAGTAAAACTTACCGACTCTAATCAGCACATCTTCAACTATGCCATATGGTTGCTTCACTGATCGATCGGCCAACTGAAGTGTCATTGATGTCGACTTCAAGTCTCCTATACCCAATTTCCTGAAAATTGATAAAGGCATTAAATTTATACTAGCTCCTAAATCACATAACACCTTATCAAAACAAAAAATTCCAGTTTGTATAGGTATAGAAAAACTCCCTGGATCTTAAAGCTTCGGGGGAAGCTTATTCTGAATGATTGCACTGCACTCCTCAGTAAGTGCAATTGTGGCATGGTGTTCAATCTTCCTCTTCTTGGATATGATGTCTTTCATGAACTTGAGATATGTCGGCATCTGGGCAAGTGCTTATGCAAAAGGAATATTGATGTGCAATTTCTTAAAGATATCAAGAAATTTCTTGAACTGTTCCTCATCCTTATGTGCCTTCAACCGATTCAGAAAAGGTAGCGGTGGCACATACGGGTTGACTACCGGCTTTGATGGAGATGTCACATATTTCTCTTTTGGCTCTTTCTGATCAACAATATAACTAAAAGTACTCTCTTTCAGCCCAACATCTGCAGCCTTGATCCTTGTCGTCTCTACATTCTCATTCTCGGATTTATCGATAACTGGCTCACGAGTCAAATCTTTTATCAATTCCGTACCACTCCTCAGATGAATGGCATTGCAATCCTCTCTTGATTTCCTTTCAGGTTGACTAGGGAATTGACCTTGATTCCAGAATTGTAGGGCTTCGGCTATCTGTCCCACTTGTCTCTCTAAGATCTTGATTGAGGCAGTATTCTGCTCGGTTGCTGCCTTTACTGCGCCCACTGTGCTTGCCAACCCTTTAACCGTGCTATCCATCTTCGACATGAATTTCATCATCATGTCTTCCAATCCTGGCTTTTTCTCCGGTACGTCCTCAAATTTCCTTGCATTGTAACCTGGGGGACGATAAACATTGTTAGATTGAGATTGAGATGAAAAGTTAGAATTGTTACCGTATTGTTGTTGTTATTGTTGTCCCATGGTTTCCTTTGGTTGACCTTGTTGTTGAGTCCATGAGAAGTTAGGGTGCCTCTTCCAACCCTCACTATAAGTGTTCGAGAAAGGGTTTTTCCTTGGACGGTTGTTCCGGATTTGTAAAAGTTGAACCTGTTCAGGTTCTTGGGAAGCTGGTTTGTGATGGCGGCCAACTGTGCTTTGATTGCCTTTAGCTCATCAGTTTCTTGCACACTCGCTACTCTTCAAAACGCCGATCTTGGAGTGGCATAACTGTGTTCGACCAGATTTTCTATCAGCTCGACTGCTTCTTCATATGTTTTATCCATAAGAGTGCCACCTGCTGCAGCCGTGATATCATTCTTAAAATGCGGGTGAAGGCCACCAAAGAACGTCTAGATGATGACCCATCCATGTAACCCATGATGAGGACATTTTTTCAGCATGTCCTTGTACCTCTCCCATGCCTCGTACAGTGTCTCCTGATCCCACTGAGCAAAGTGGGTGATGTCAGCCATGAGTTGGGCTGTCCTACCAGGTGGAAAGAACGTCTGAAGAAACGCATCTTTCAATTCCGCCCAGGTTCTGATCTTATCCGTCGGTAGACTTTCTGTCCAGGTTTCTTCTCTGCCCTTGAGTGAAAAGCAGAACAAACGTAACTTGATTGCATCCTCATTTACTCGGTTGATTTTGAAAGTGTTGCAGATTCTTTCAAATGCACGGAGGTGTCCGTGAGGATCTTCTGTCGGTGCTCCTCCAAACTGGTGTTGTTGCACCATAACAATCGTGCTCGGCTTTATTTCAAAGTAATTTGCACCATTTGTTGGAGGTTGTATGCCCATACGTGCGGCTGCCACATTCGGATTGGCAAATGACCGCATCGGAACTCTCGCCGGAGGAGGCGGAGGTGGGTTGTTGACAGGGATTTCGTCGCCCATCCTCAGTTGCTTTCTGACTTTAGATGCTCTTCGTAACAGGCGGGTCGTTCTTTCAATCTCTGGATCGATCGGTTCTACGTCTTTCCCTCGGGTTCTTCTTGGCATAAACAAATTAGTACCTGAAGATGAAAGTATAAAAATTAGCAACCCAAAAATTGAATAAAAGTAAACGAAAAAAAATAAAAAGAAATGTTCTATGTAATAGCGCTTATAGCTGGTAGTGCTATCAGTGCAAACTAGTTCCTAGGCAACGGCGCCAAAAACTTGATAGGCAGGTTTACACCCTCCTAATCTAACCGCAAGTGTACGGGTCGAATCAAGTAATATGTACTTGGAAGTACGAGTATCGAACCAAGGGAACTAGGAAATGAGTATCACAATGACTATAATTACTATTAACTGAACGATTCGATTTGATGAATTGTTGGTAATATAATCGATTAATAACTAAATTAACTAAATAACTTTAGAGTAAAAAACAAAGAACAAATTTGGATCTTTCGGGAGAAATGTAGTTGAGGGTTGGAATCCCAATGGTTTCACAAAGAACACTCCACTTATGATAATTATCAACTAATCCAATCAAGTGAATACACAATCACGTAAATGATTGTTATTCTCTCTCGAGCAACAACAAAGTTATTTCTAGAAAACGCAGGTTTCATCTCTCGATCTCAACCTAGGAATTCATAAATAATTAAGAACAAGATTGTAAAACAAGTACTAAGGTTTACTTTGTATATCTCTATCCAATTTCTCACCCTAGGCATACAAATTCAAATCAAGTTATGGAATCGTTCTCTCGAATCGGATTCCTAACAACTAAATCAATTTGCAAGGTGATCAAACTCACAAAAGCATTAAAACCATCTCAACTCCCTTTGTTCGAACAGGAAATCAACTTGCTGATGTATTTACCAAAGCCTTACCTGGTTTGCGAGTCTCTTCTATTTGTAACAAGCTGGGCATGATTAACATCTATGCTCCAGCTTGGGGAGAGTGTTAGAATGTAAATTATATTTAGCATAGGCCCAGCTTAGCCCGTAGGCCCTTAGGGTTTTTCTCTCCTAGGGTTTCCTTTTTGTATAGTTTCTTGCCTATATAATTCCTTGTACCCTTTCATTGTAAACAACAAGTTAAGCAATACAATAGTATCACTATTTACAATCACCAATATAACACAAAGTATTACTTACATAGATCACAAATGTTTCAAGTCCTTTTGTCCGATTGGGAAGGGTTAAGCTTGAGATGGGGATGCTAGTTAAGCACTATTGAAGAACTATGATTGTGAGATCCATTATCATCCAACATAGGCAAATGTAGTCGCCGACGTATTGATCGGTAGAAAAGAAGGATCAGAGTTATAATCCATTTTCGAACTATGAGATTAGACATCAAATTGAGTCCGAAAGATCAGATCCAAATATTCTAGCAAGAAAACTCTTCAAGAAGAGCATTTTAGGAGTTAACGAATGACAACATGCCAGATTTAGTTGTTTTATAGTATACCTAGATGAAATACTAATCAAAATATGAATCCCTAGTGGGGAAGGCCAAAGATAGATAGTATATATGAATCACACAATTCTAGGTGTTTGAGACTTCTCATTGGTGATAAGATATGCTACAACTGAAAAGCTACTTTTAGTATGTGTGGGGGGGGGGGGGGCACAAACAACAAGACGTCAAACAAGGGACAATGCCCTATTTCCAATAAGAACAAGTACATGCCTTATAACTTCTATGTGAAGTCAAGTAAGAAAGAGACTCATGGGTCCAAGGGCCTTCACACGAGTACCAAGTAAGCAAATAGAATGGTGTTCCCCCCACCATACAGATAAATAGTAAAGGAGCATACAATGCAAACATTTGCTATGTAATAATATTCCTACATCGATCAATATATACATTATTGAAGCATTAGTAATTCAACAACATTAGAACATGTTCACCATATTTTGTTGAGGTGTTGCAAGTAGTATTCAGTTATTAAACAATATGTTGTCAAGAACCTATGCATTAGAAAGCAGTAGCTCGTTGTGTAACACCCTCAAAATTTGAAAAGAGCAACTAATTTAAAACTTTCGATAATACATCAAATAATATATAAAATTCCTTTTCTACATTCAATACTTGGATCACCTCAATTATAATTCTAGGTTTAACCTCGACAAATAATACACCAAGTCTATATATATAAGGTCGGGTGTTACTAAACCCATACAAGTTGCAATTCCCAATTGCGGAAGACTTCACCAATCTACTCTCTTCTCGAGCGTACAACTACCACTCATCTATTCATAGTGTCACTAGTACCATTTCCCATCTGGAACCTGATGCACATGCCGACAAATAAAAAGGTTAGGCTAACGCCTAGTGAGTTCAAGAGTTTTCATCATGATTATATAAATCGTTAAAAGGAAAGAGTGAGACTCTAATCATGATTCCCAAAATGATTTACGTTAAATATGAAAACAATCTGATTTCCAAGAATACGTATTTTAGATGATGGCAACGCCACATAAAACATTTCTTTAAGATGTAAGCTCAAACCCAAAACTCACCCAAAATGTGAATAAACATTAAATTCCCAAATAATATAAACGTGAATAAAACTCCATTATTCAAAATATCCCAACAAAGATTAGACATAATACATTGCCCATAAATCATGGAAAACAACCCATTTAGATATATAATTACGTCACCGAAAACATGAATAAACGTAAACACCCAAAACAACACCTTTCGGTGACGGGGGAGACCCGGTTCCCTCGAATGTGACGGACACACAAAGTTAGGTCACTTATCAATGTTATCTAGATTTCATGTCTTAGTACGTAGGACTTACACCATACCGTCGATGCCTAAACAGCGATACAACGTACTAGCACGCATGACTTACACCATACCGTCGATGCATGACCGTGCCTCAATGTGGAAAACTAGCGTTCCATCATTGGACATAAAAGCGTATTAGCACGTAGGTCTTACACCATACCGTCGATGTCTAAACTGTGCTACAATGAAGGTGTAACACCCGTAGTTTTCAGATAACTACAATTTCGAATCAGGAGGAAACCGATCTTTTAAGAAAAATATGAAAAATAGGATTTTTGATTTAAATCTTAGATTTTATGGTCTTGTTGGATGGGAAATTCGAATACGAGTCCAACGGTTCTTTCCGGGGCGAAAACGGAGCTATAACGAAGAAGTTACGGCCGAAACAGTATCCGACTCAACAGGGGGCCGCGCGGCCTGGTGCGCGACCTTGGGCCGTGGCCCAAGCCGCGTAAGCCTCTGAAGTTCACGCTTGGGGAGCCGCGCAACTTTCCACGCGACTTCAAGTCGCGGGAATGGTCTGGTGTATTAAGACGCGAATTTCAATCTCATTCTTCAAACCTTCATAACTTTTGCATCCCAACTCCGATTTGAGTGATTCAAGTTGCTACGGTTTCGTTTTTGAGAGATCTTCAAGGATCTAGGAAGATTTTTGAAGTATGTTGGATGGTCCAGGAGTATTTGATGGTGGTTGAGGTAAGCTTCTCGCTTTTCTCCATCTAAGAAGTTAGGGTATTGATATCCTTGGTGTTTTTGGATGACTTATGTTGGGGGAAACATATATAAGTGTTTGGGGATGATTATTTATGGTTGGAAACTTGTGGATCTAGGTTTTTGGAAGGTTTGGCTTGAAGATGCAAGTTTCTCAAAGGAGCTTACGTTTGGGGAATACCTAGATTTAGCCTAAATCTAGCAAGGTGAGTTCAAGTTGATTTGTGAAAACTTTGACATGCCAAAAATGTTATTTTCCAAATATTTGTGTGTTTTACTTGAAAATATCAATTGTTGGGTTATTTGGTTAGTTTAACTCTTTTGAAGTATTTATCTTCATAAATGTGTAAAACACCCATATTTGGGATTGCGGATATTTGATGGGTAGAAAATCTTAAATATATTCTTAAAAGATTTATTGCTCAAAATGGAGTTATTTTGATGGCTTAATCATATTGGTATATTTGATTTTAGAAACCATTTGGGAAAAATGCACTTTTGGTGCCATAGGCCATTTTGAGAATTATAAGGGTGTGAGTCCTTTGGGGGAAAACCCTTTTGTTTAACCATGTGAGTTTTGGATTAATAATGATTTTGGGATACTTGTTTACTCGGTTGATGTTAAATGCATTTTATGCGATGATGACCGTTATTTATGGGTCTAGCGAGTTTGGAGCATTTTGCTCGGGTTTGTCTTTGAGAAAGTTTGGGGACATTTGTCCGGTTTTAAATGGCTCAATGTGGAGTCTTATTTATGGTTTGCATTTATTGCAACTTGACGCATTTTCTGCTCATTGTTGATATTTACATGCTTGGGTGCTTCTGTCATTTCGGTTTGAGTATGTTTTGTAGACTGTGTTGCATTGGATCCGTAGGCATGTGAGTTAGTCTTTATTTGATGGTCTATCTCTTTGTGCACGAGGAGTGGACTATGGGAACGCATGGGTATATGCGTCAGGCCGTGGGGCCACTAGCGAGTAGGCAATAGGGGACACTGGAGTCCCTGAGGTGAAACTCGTCTAGACTAGATATGCAATGTGGTCCCCTGTAAGTCCTTGAGGTGTAACTCTACGGGGTATGCAATAAAGGCAATTTATTATGGTCCGAGGATTGTGATGTCTATATGGCATGGGAACTAGGACCGGGGCTTGAGGTGTAATCCAGTAACATCATAAGTGGCCTAACTTTGTGTGCGCGTCACTTTCGATGGAATCAGGTCTCCCCCGTCACCGAAAGGTGTGGTTTTTGGGTATAAGATTTTATCCATATTTTCGGTGACGCACTTTATTTATATGAAATGTTTTCATGGTTTATTGGCGGAGTTCTACGCCTCGTCCTTATTGGATGTTTTGAATATTGAAGCTTTATTCACGTTTATAATTACTTGGGATATTTAACGTCAAAGCACGTTTTGAGTGAGTTGGGATTGGAATTTATTTTAGAAAACGCTTTATACATTTTGGGAACTTTTCTCATAAATTTTGTGTGCGTTGGAAAATGATTCGTTTATATCCTTTTTGGTGAACTCTTTTGGAAATCAAAATCTATGACATAAACTTTCATTTAAAAGATTTATTTAAATCATGCTATAAACTCTTGAACTCACTAGGCGTTAGCCTAACCCTTTTTATTTGTCGGCATGTGCAACAGGTCTCAGGTTGGGAGTAATTCTAGTGACACGTGGGAAAGGTCGTGTGCTAGTAAAGTGCTCAAGAGGTGAATAGCTTAAGTGATGTTTTGCATTCATCATTGGAATTAGCAACTTGTAATTGGGTTAAGTATTACCCGAGGTAGTTTTAGTCTTTATAATGAGACTTATGTCATACCTTGTTGAGGTTAACCGTAGTTTGCAAATTTGAGGTATTTCACCTATTAAATTATAGGGATAAATTATATTATTTCGGATGCAATATCAAAAATTTTAATTAGTTGCTCATTCCAAATTCGAGGGTGTTACAAGTTGGTATCAGAGCATAAGTTTGAGAGAATTAAGTGTTGATTTTTGTATACCTAGACTCAAACTAGCGTTCTTTTAAGTAAAGAAGAGTGAATTTCACCATTAAGCACATTAAGATAGGATGTTTTGACGTCGATAGAGTTATGGGAAACAAGAATCACGTCGAGAGTAGCAAGGATAATCATGTACGGTGCATTCATAGTGACACCTGGCCAGTGTCATGGTGAACCTACCAGTACATGTGCATACTTGAATTGCTTTAATGTGATGATCATTGGGGTAGTGAAGAAGGTTCTAAGCTAGTAGTCGTTGGAATAAATGGACAATTCTAGCATTAGTCACTTGGAGTGACGATAAGCATGATATTTGTTTTAAGTAGACCGTTCGGGTCAAGATTGATGGTTGGATTAGAACCATACGCTTATTTAAACGACTTTGATTCGAGGAAAAAAAACCGTAAGGTTCATCGATGTATTTCCCCAACTTTGTCCTAAGAGGTTTGAATATCCGGATGGCAATAGTGGACCGGAGGGATTTGGAGAAGTATGGGTTGAGACGTTGTGTGCCGATTAAGTTATGCACAAAGTTTATTTTGAAAATAAATCGCATCAACTATTTCTTGTATTTCAAATCCTTATAGGGATTGTGTTACAAATTTGGAAAAATGTTTAGCACACATACAAGATTTTAAATCATAGTTTTGAACGCGCATGAAACCATTTTATTGCGGGAATTGCAAACTCCGCCGGGACTTGTTTTGCTTTATTTCGTTATTGTCCAACGTTTCTTTCGGGTACAGTGATATCCATATTTTTATGATGTTTAAGATGTTGGGCAAGTAACTACGGCTTGTGACTTTAACATTGGATCTCCTCCACACGTGTTAGTGTTTGGACGGAAAGTTATCTTCCATGATGTCTATATAAAGCTATTTTGGAGAATTTGTTTAATGTGAGCTTGTTAAACAATGTTGTTTATATAGAATTACAGCAAGAAGGGGATTTTTGGGATATTGGCGTTTTAGTCATGGTTTTGCTTATTGCAATTTGACTTTTGGAAGCATAATGTTTGGTGTCATTTTATTGACTTGAGGTCGTTGAGCTCATTAAATTTCATGGAGTTTTGTTTTACGACGTGTTGAGTCGTGTGAGTGTAGTTTCACAGTGTGCATACTTCATTTATTTATGTGAAAATTTATGAGTTATATTGGGCATTTTGTCCCACTCGAGCTTTGTTGAGAAATGTTAATTTTATGCCATAAGGCGACCAAAGAGATAAGTTTTGGAACTTTAGTATCGCGTAATTTCTCTTTCAAAGATTTGTGCTAGCACGGCTTGTTGCAACTTGTTCGATATATGGATTGATTTATACGTGACATAAGTAATGCCTGAAAGAACACCTTGATAGTACTCTTCGTACAATTTGCTAAGTGCGCTTTCGGTCAGTTAAATATTTTATCATCATTTTGGTGTAAATGCGTTATATCGACTTAGGGGTATGCATAGCTTGGTAACCATTGTTTCTCGACACTTTGATAAACGAGTCGTGCATGAACATGTTTTATTAACTCCTTGCTTAAATGGAAGGCCATTTGGTCAAAATATGTTTTAGTGGTGTGGGGATCACATGCATGGTTTACGATACGTTGTATTTTGAAAACACAAATGTGCGAGTCATTGACATTTGGTCAACTTTAGTCCAAGGAACATTTTGGAAAATTGTAAACCTTTTTGGTTTTGGAGAAAATGTGTATTTTGTGTATTTTATAACAAATAAACTTTTAGGCATTGATGTTTTAACGTCTTATATTTCGAATGCGAAACTTTTGATGTAAATGCTCCGTAATGGAGATTTTGGAAAAACGATTGCCTAAACCCAGAGTGCGTGGAATTGATTATGTTTTGAACATTAATGCGCACTGTTTGTATGATTTAAGGTCGAAGGTTGATTTAGACACTTTTTGGTGTCAACAAATTACAAGTACTCAGTTTCTCCTAAGTTTTGGAAAACACGTTGTTGTGTGAAAACCCTGTCAGAAACATTTTACTCATGTGTCATTATATGACCGGATGAGGAAATTTTTTGGAAATTGATTTCAGGAATTTCACTTTTTCGTTCAAGAAAACTACTAGGATAGTGTTACAAGCTTGCATGCCTACCCCAATTTGAGATTTTCTCATGATGATTTAGTCGATATTTTCAAATGATGAAAACGTATTGATTTCGTCTTTAAATTTGGAACTTATGCAAGTCATTTTATGTTTTGACTAAAATGTACTTATGAATCGTTTCATCGTTTTTGTAAAATAAACTGACGCGCACAAATTTGTTGGTGAACCTTGTTCCATGCCATTTTATGGTTAAAAAAGAAATTTTGGAGTCAAATGTCGTTTGGACTTCTTTTGAAACGCGTGCACACCTTTTGTTGCACCCTATTTAAAGTATGGCAGTTACTTCACGTACATGTCATGAATCAATCCATATTAGAACCGTGGCGGTTCATTTTAAAGAAGTTGTTTATTACACTTTTGCGTTTTGTTGATAATCTGAACTGCAATGAAATAGTTTTCAATATGATTTTCATATGTGGGACGAACGTGTCCCTTTTGCGCAACTACCAAATTGATAGTAGTAGTTTTTATGTGTACGATTAATTTGATATGAAAATCTTTGTGTCGAAAATTTCTGTGAAAAGTTTTGTTGATTGGCATATTTGTTAAATAATTCACTTGGAAACCTTGAACTCGTTAGGACCTTGGGAAAGGTTAAGTAACATCGATTAAGAGTAAGTTGCATAGAACTTTGACTATGAAAAGTTGGGCGTTTAGGCACGTGATATGACTATGGGCCGGATGATATCGGTAGCAAGGTCGATGTGCTTGTGGTAATTGAAAGGTTAAATTGCGATAACAAATGTTGAGGTTAGAATAACCGTTTTGTCGGCAACCCGGTTTTGGGTCATGGAAAAATTTCGCATGAAGGACCCTTTGGACACCGTATTGAAAACCATAGTTTTGTGGAAATACTCAGTAAACGGAACTTGTGTGTGGAGTCCGGTTAGAGTTCAAAGCTGGGTGATATAACTAGGTGTCAACCTTTTTGGGTTCGAGGTCGAGAATCGTTAGCGAATTCGAAAAGTGTAGTCCGATTTTAAAAGAAATAATGATAACGGTTGTAGCAATCCTAAGATACTCAAGTGTGATGAGTAGATTTTGTAGTGATGACTTTCTTTGTGTGGTAAGAAAATATGTCGGTTGGATATTTGATAATTGGACGTATCTTTGGAGTTGTGTAATTGAGGGGTCAGTGATGACCGTCGGTGTTGGCATTAATGGAATCCGTTAGGAGTGAATGCTAATCCAAGTGGCGGAAATATTTGGGATTCAGAAGTTTTAATTGATTTCGGTGATGATTGAACTTTGGGCTAGTTTGAAGATAAAATTTAATAACATGTGGATGTGGAGTGATTGGGGAACTCTGTTGGTTCCCGTTTTGCTTAGACAAGATTAGCAGATCTATTAGTTCGAGTTTATGTTTGATGCGGAAGCGTATTTAAAGAACTAACAGATATGTTTGATAGATTTAGAACACACAATATAAAGAAACAGTATTTTAAGAACAAAATGATATCTTGAAGATTACTGTCGTTCGATATATAATAAGAATACCAGGAACAGATTAAGAACTGTTTGGTGTGTGTGAGAGAGTGTAATGCTAAACAGGTTTGACGATACAAAGCATAAGCATAAAACTCAGATTCTTCGTTAAGTTCTTAAGATTGTTAAGACTGTTAAGGAAGATCTCAACAAGAGACTTCCTTTTATACTACTCTAGGGGACCATAAAGCATGAGCTACTTTTGATCGGACGGCATGAACAGTAGAACGGATGGCATGAACAGTTGTACGTGATGTATTGCATTTAATGCCGCAGACGTCTATATTGTACTAATCCCTATTGAGTTCATTCATAGCTTGACGCGTGTTGAGGTTTGACAGGGCATGCTACCATGCAAGTTGATGAACGGATCCAGTAACAGTAGCAAGATATAAAATATCTTCCAAGTCTTTATCGTAAACCGCAGAGGCTCTGTAAAGGGTTACAGAGGTTCTGAGGTCAGGTCTTCTGTAGAGCAGTCTTCACCGAGTTCCGAGTCTTGGTCTTCTTTGTGCGTAAGACAGAGGTTCTGTAGAAACACCTCTGTAGCTTCTGTAGCTTCTTGACCTTGATCTTTCGGAAGAGGCAGAGCCTCTGTAAGAGGCTTTCTTTACTTAGCCTATTTTTCACTACTTCTAAATACTTCTACGATTAGGAAGATTGAAGCTAACAAACTCGAATATGTCGTTGGGATAGTATGGATCACTTAAGGTTGGGAGACAACTTAAGTCTGGTGGTCGGAAGCCACCCTAGTAGATTAGGCTTTCAGTTGAATGTATGTGTATTATGCCTAAGCAGGGACTCGTTGTGAGTAACACCAAGAAGTTGTTATGTGCAATTCTGTGAGGATTAAGATTCAAATCTAGTTGAAAGAAAAGGAACTTGAAATGTGTTGGGCGCAGTGGCCATGGATCGTGTGAGAACTAGATTTCGAGGACGAAATCATTCTAAGGTTGGGAGGATTGTAACACCCGTAATTTTTAGATAACTACAATTTCGAATCAGGGGGGAAACCGATCTTTTAAGAAAAATATGAAAAATAGGATTTTGGTTTAAATCTTAGATTTTATGATCTTGTTGGATGTGGAATTCGAATACGAGTCCAACGGTTCTTTCCGGAGCGAAAACGGAGCTATAACGAAGAAGTTACGGCCGAAACAGTATCCGACCCAACAGGGGCTGCGCGGCCTGGTGCGCGACCTTGGGTCGCAGCCCAAGCCGCGTAAGCCTCTGGAGTTCACGCTTGGGGAGCCGCGCGATTTTCCACGCGACTTCAAGTCGCGGGACAAGCCGCGGGAATGGTCTGGTGTATTAAGACGCAAATTTCAATCTCATTCTTCAAACCTTCATAACTTTTGCATCCCAACTCCGATTTGAGTGATTCAAGTTGCTAAGGTTTCGTTTTTGAGAGATCTTCAAGGATATAGCAAGAGTTTTGAAGTATGTTATATGGTCCAGGAGTATTTGGTGGTGGTTGAGGTAAGCTTCTCGCTTTTCTCCATCTAAGAAGTTAGGGTTTTGATATCCTCGGTGTTTTTGGATGACTTATGTTGGGGGAAACATATATAAGTGTTTGGGGATGATTATTTATGGTTGGAAACTTGTGGATCTAGGTTTTTGGAAGGTTTGGCTTGAAGATGCAAGTTTCTCAAATGAGCTTACGTTTGGGGAATACCTAGATTTAGCCTAAATCTAGCAAAGTGAGTTCAAGTTGATTTATGAAAACTTTGTACATGCCAAAAATGTTATTTTCCAAATATTTGTGTGTTTTACTTGAAAATATCAATTGTTGGGTTATTTGGTTAGTTTAACTCTTTTGAAATATTTATCTTCATAAATGTGTAAAACACCCATATTTGGGATTGCGGATATTTGATGGGTAGAAAATCTTAAATATATTCTTAAAAGATTTATTGCTCAAAATGGAGTTATTTTGATGGCTTAATCATATTGGTATATTTGATTTTAGAAACCATTTGGGAAAAATGCACTTTTGGTGCCATAGGCCATTTTGATAATTATAAGGGTGTGAGTACTTTGGGGGGAAACCCTTTTGTTTAACCATGTGAGTTTTGGATTAATAATGATTTTGGGAAACTTGTTTACTCGATTGATGTTAAATTCATTTTATGCGATGATGACCGTTATTAATGGGTCTAGCGAGTTTGGAGCATTTTGCTCGGGTTTGTCTTTGAGAAAGTTTGGGGACATTTGTCCGGTTTTAAATGGCTCAATGTGGAGTCTTATTTATGGTTTGCATTTATTGCAACTTGACGCATTTTCTGCTCATTGTTGATATTTACATGCTTGGGTGCTTCTGTCATTTCGGTTTGAGCATGTTTTGTAAACTGTGTTGCATTGGATCCGTAGGAACATGAGCTAGTCTTTATTTGATGGCTATCTCTTTATGCACGAGGAGTGGACTATGGGAACGCATGGGTATATGCGTCAGGCCGTGGGGCCACTAGCGAGTAGGCAATAGGGGACACTGGAGTCCCTGAGGTGAAACTCGTCTAGACTGGATATGCAATGTGGTCCCCTGTAAGTCCTTGAGGTGTAACTCTACGGGGTATGCAATAAAGGCAATTTATTATGGTCCGAGGATTTTGATGTCTATATGGCATGGGAACTAGGACCGGGGCTTGAGGTGTAATCTAGTAACATCATAAGTGGCCTAACTTTGTGTGCCTGTTACTTTCGATGGAATCGGGTCTCCCCCGTCACCGAAAGGTGTGATTTTTGGGTATAAGATTTTATCCATATTTTCAGTGACGCACTTTATTTATATGAAATGTTTTCATGGTTTATTGGCGGAGTTCTACGTCTCGTCCTTATTGGATGTTTTGAATATTGGAGCTTTATTCACGTTTATAATTACCTGGGATATTTAACGTCAAAGCACGTTTTGAGTGAGTTGGGATTGGAATTCATTTTAGAAAACGCTTTATACATTTTGGGAACTTTTCTCATAAATTTTGTGTGCGTTGGAAAATGAGTCGTTTGTATCCTTTTTGGTGAACTCTTTTGGAAATCAAAATCTATGACGTAAACTTTCATTTAAAATATTTATTTAAATCATGCTATAAACTCTTGAACTCACTAGGCGTTAGCCTAACCCTTTTTATTTGTCGGCATGTGCAACAGGTCTCAGGTTGGGAGTAGTTCTAGTGACACGTGGGAAAGGTCGTGTGCTAGTAAAGTGCTCAAGAAGTGAATAGCTTAAGTGATGTTCCGCATTCATCATTGGAATTAGCAACTTGTAATTGGGTTAAGTATTACCCGAGGTAGTTTTAGTCTTTATAATGAGACTTATGTCATACCTTGTTGAGGTTAACCGTAGTTTGCAAATTTGAGGTATTTCACCTATTAAATTATAGGGATAAATTATATTATTTCAGATGCAATATCAAAAATTTTAATTAGTTGCTCATTCCAAATTCGAGGGTGTTACAGAAGAGAAACTAGTCGTCCCGACATTGAACGTAAGAAAATCAATTGCCTATGGATCCATTGCATTACAAATAGAACATTACATGACCCCAAACGAATGAACTAGCGCATTCAAAACATGTAAATCATCAAATAAGATGCATTAAATGCAAATCTTAACCAAACGCCCAACATCGAGCTCTCAAAATTGGACAAATGTCCCCAAGACCCAACGAAGTCAAAACCGAGCCATGGGCTCAATAAATCCAATGACCATTAGTAAAACATAAAATGAATTAAACGTAAACAACACACGTTTATGCGAACACCCGTTTTAAATTCATTAATAACCCAAAACACAACATTTGGGTGGGACATCCCATTTTTCCAAAGGAACTCATACCGTTTATACTTTCAAACCGTCCCATAACGTAATCTATGCATATTTCCAAAACATACGTGAAAGGACATTTATACAAATCTCCATCTATAGGACAAACCATTTAAATACTTTCATGCATGTTTCATTTATTCAAAGCTCAAAATCCTACACGTTCGTATTTTCAAAACGTATCATAACATAAACTATGCATATTTCCAAATAAGCACTAGAAGTGCATATTCACCAAATGATCTTCATCTATGCAATAAATCATCAAAACATTTTCATTTATGATTTACTATCAAGTTTCCCAAAAGTCCCAAATATGGGCATTTTACCACATTTACAAAGTTAAATACTTCAAAAGTCAAAACCCATCAAATAATCAAACAATTGATAATTTTCATGTAATCACATAAGTACTTGGAAAATAACATTTTTGGCATGTACAACGTTTTCACAAATCAACTTGAACTCACCTTGCTAGATTTAAGCTAAATCTACATTTTCCCCAAATTTGAGCTCCTTTGAAGAAACTTGAATCCTCAATCCAAATCTTCCTAAAACCTAAATCCACAAGTTTCCAACCATAAATATCCTTATGCAACCATTTAGAATCGTTCCCCAAACATCTTAAATCAAAATCTCTATTTATACAACAACCATAATTTTGACCTAACTTTTCCAAAATCATCTAAACCAAAGATTGAAAAAATGAAACACTAGGAAGTCATAAATGGAGTATTTATAACTCAAATAAGGATTTAGAAAAGAAGAGGATGAACTTACCCCGTGGATCTTGAGTAAAACCTCAAAACTCTGGAAATCCAAGAAAATGGAGATGAAGCTTGAAGATGGAGATGGAGAAGATGGACTTTTGATCCTAGCATCCACTTCTTAGTTTGATGATGAAAGAGCACTTTGAAACCCCAAGGAAGTGCCCTAAAATCACTTAGGGTTCGTATGAGAGGGTGGGAGATAGTTTGGGAGAGAAAGGGGTTAATTGGGAGGTGAGAAATGAAGAAAAATGCTGAAAAATCGTATTTGACAGCAACCAGGCGTCTGGCCGCGACTATGACAGCGACTTTGACACTGGTCATAGTCGCTGGTCATAGTAACTCAGCGGTACCGAAACTGTTTTGGACATAACTTCTTCGTTTTAGCTCCGTTTTCGCTCCAGAAAGAACCGTTGGACTCGTATTCGAATTCCCCATCCAACAAGACCATAAAATCTAGGACTTAATCCAAAATCCTATTTTCATATTTTTCTTAAAAGATCGATTCCACACTGATTCGAAATTGTACCTATCCGAAAATTACGGGTGTTACACGTTGTACGTGAAAAGGAAATAAAGGCCCAAGCTATGTTGAACTGTAAAGTTAGTTGCAATGACTGATAGAGTAACCTATCAAATGTCCAATTGAAGAATGTGAGTGGTCGTTAAGATGACTCGAGTGTCTTTAGAAGACATCAAATCAAAGTTCAGTGAGCTGGAAAAAGAATCAATCCAGGCGTTAGATTAAAATATGAAGTGGTTAGGGATACAAATATCTCTTTGATACTTGTTAAGCGAATCGTCCATATAGGGCTAGCTGGAATTAACCTGACAATCTGAAGTAGAGTTTAGGGCAAAGTACCCTCATTTCTTTAAACCCGATTCAAATTTCGAGGACGGAATTTTTGTAAGGGGATGAGAGTTGTAACACCCATTTTAGAGGGCTATTTGTAAAGTAATAAACTATGGGGACCAAGAATTCTCAAGTGTGAAATGTAGAAGGGCTAGATGTGGGATTGGATTTGCTCAATTAAGAAGTGGTGGGATAAACTCGCATCAACAAAATAGTCGGCGAAAAATCGGTTTGACAACCTCCTTCAAATCAAGTCTTAACGAATAATTAAATGGGGTAAAACCTCCATTTTTCCATGGTGAGAGTCAGAAGTGTTGGTGCATGCATACCACATCTCTACATATGCGTACATTTTTATTTTGATGATTACAAACAAACAAAATGTTTGATGGATTAACAATTCTACTTGATGTGCATATTTAAGATATATTGAGAATCAAGTACAATATTGTGTTTGGTCAAGTAATCCATGAAAGTCGTCGTCTCGGGAAACGTACCGCATTGTCTCGAGATCGTGCCATAATACGAAAGTCGAAGATTACAATTGGAATGTGTGCCTCCAAATGTTTCAAGATCAAATCCGAGCTAAGACGGAATCGTCATCCAACTTCTACATGTCATCGGGTGGTATATAATTTTAAATCTCGATTTGGATGAATTAATTTTAAAATGTATTTGTAAAACTAAATCTTAAAATCATTTTATAGAATTTGTTTTATAAAATATAAATGGATTTTATTTTGAGAGAGATCTTATAAAATGTGTTTTTAATAAATGGGAACTTTCTTGACAAGATTCAATATTATTTTTGGATGAGTTTTTATTAAAATAGTTCAAAGTTTTTTAAAGAGCTTTTGAAACATAAATCCACATTTTCTAACTTCATCATAAATGTTTAAAATCAGATTTATATTGATTTGACATTGCCCAAAAGTGAAAAGGTAGCATTTAATACAAATAGTTGTCAAAGTCAATGCGGGCGTCCACTTGGTCAATGTGAAAGTCCACTTGGTAAAGTTATCTAACATGCCAGTACTTTCAACGGTCGAAAAACAACTTTTCCTGAAAAAGTGTCAATGCGAACGTCCTTTTGGTGCACAATGCGGGCGTCCACAAGAACCCGAAATTTCAAAAAATTTGTTTAAAGCTAGGATTTTTTTCTCCAGCTTTCAACATAACTCTTTGGGATACTTTTTGTCCAAAAATTCAGATCTCTCTCTCTCTCTAGTCTTGCTCAAGAACATCTTCATGTTCTTCAAGTTTATGATTTGATTTTCTAAATGAAGCTCTTTTTGAGAGAGATTATTATACCACCACTTGACCATCATTGTAAGTTCATCTTCTTGTAAGTGGTGTGAGTTAAACACTTCTTATTCCCTAATCTTTGGATTAGAGTTGTTCATACTTTGTAAGTGTTTAAACATTTGTGTTAGGTTTGAGAAGTTTTTCTCCCTACACCAATCCTTTTGAGATTTATCATCTTTGTGTGAGGTTTGAGTTTTATCTCCCTACACCTATCACCTTTGAATGATTCTCCCTTTTACAAAAGAGGTTGAGTGTACATTTCATATCTTCGTTGTAAGATTATTTTGTACGGTTTTGTTCTACCATAAAGAACAACAATAGTGAAGTGCCTCGATAAGTGTCTCGGTGTGGACTAGCCCCTAAGTTTGGGGTGAACCACGTAAATCTTGTGTAACGTATCTCTTCCTTATCTTGTTACATTTTGTCGTATTTATGGTAATTTGTTTGTAAATCTTATATTGAGAGTTTTGGTAGTTTCATCTTTGTAATCAGATAATCTCTTCCGCTTTATGATTATGTTGAGTCGGTTAAAATTCTGAAAACGTTTTTTTTCGATCCTTGCAACCTTTCTCCCCCAAGGTCGCACTTACAAGAAGCAAATAAAGAAGATTTAGCAATGAAAGAAAGAAGATTGAGTGTTGTAATCCATGGTGACACGCTGAAAATCTCTAGGTGAAAACCCTTAATCGCGATATGTATTCGTTACCTTGATTTTGTTTCAGAATAAGATAGGAACTTTAATGTGTGTATGCATTATATAGTGACAAACCTTTGGTCAAAATGATGCCAAGTAGTCATTAAAATGACAATCTATGTTGGTTTTAGTTTCGATTAGCAATTAGCCAATTATAGAGAATGGTTAAATGTCAAACCATAAATCTTGGTTTGAGAAGCTTTTGTCAAGAATTTACGTGAGCTCTTACGTAGAGTTAATAAATGTATAAAAGTCGAGTTTGTAGAACCGGTGTTACCGAATGTCGACCTTAAACCCCGACAAATAGCAGGCAATCTCCGATGTTGGTGCCTGTCAGCGAATTAGAAATGACCGAGGTTGTTAAGTGGATGCGTTGGTTTTGAGTTCGAGATATTAGGCGAGAGGCGAGAAGGGGACATCATAGGTCCCCCATCTCCGACGTAGGCACCGGTAAAAATGGGAAAAGGAGATGAGACCATGACCTTAAGGCTTGCGCCAATAGAAAAGGTTTTTGGCCAAAGTCCACTTGAGTTGGCATGCATGGCATGTTTTGTTGAGCATGTATCCATGATTATATTAAATGAAAAAATTATTAATATTAGTATTGATATTAATATTAAAGATTATTTCGGTATGCCACTACAAAACAACATACTATCACCCATCGAAAAATCCGTCGGAATTCCGTCGGAAAAAGTCGAATCCGTCTGTGAAAATCTGTTGCAAAGAAAAGTCGTACGTGATTGACTTTCCGACGACCACCTTTTCCAATGGATTACCGACAACCAAAAAAGTATAAAAAAATTAATTTTAATTTCTGACGGCCAAAAAATAATACCCCTCTTTGACTACATAATACTTTGTAAATTACGACTATTATGTTTCAGTTATATAATATTTCTATACATGTTTCAGTTATACAGTAAATTACGTGGTTCAATGATGCATGTTTTTGTTATTTGTTTTACATAAGATGTTTATATTATTAAACTGGGTAGCATACATTGTGGATTATAAATGGTATTATATTATCCACTAGTTTTAGTAGTAACTATTAGAAATGGTTATGTTGTAGAAAACCAGTGTTGAGAAGTCTAGTACAATAAGAGATTTGAATTGCACTAGAGATCAGTAGTAGTTATTACTTACTAAGATCAACTTACCTCTTTGTTAGGAATCAGTTATTAGTTAACAAGTATCAGTTATCAGTAATCAGTTATGAGTTATCAGATTTCAGTTTTCAATTATCAGTTATCCGGATGTGAGTTCTTACGCATTAGTTGGAGAATGATCAATAAGATCTTATTAGTTGGTGACAATAGGTTTATCAACTTTGTAATTAGCTTTATTAGTTCGTATGGTTAGACAACGTTCATATAAGAAGACCATACTTGGTACGTTATTGTTTTCAGTGCCAATGATGTATGATTGTTAAAGCACGACGGTTAAATAGTAGGAGTTATAGTAAAATCTCTAATAATGCATAACATCGTTGTGTGTTGAAGTGGTTTCAGAATATTGTTTTAAGTTATTGGCTTTATTCAATATTAGTTTATTGAATTGTTTGATTCAGTTTTCGTAGAACTAACCATTAATCATTTAGCTTTATAAGCTAACTCATGTCGTATATCTCAGGTGGCATTCACTCAGGACTTAACAAGAGAAAAGATTTGGATTAGATCATTGTAGAGCATTATATATATATATATATATATATATATATATATATATATATATATATATATATATATATCGTATGCTGTAATAACTAGTTCAGTATGGGACGAACTAGTTCGTTTAGAATTTATTTTCGTCGTAAGTCTTCCGCTTGAATAGATTGTTAAATGTAATGTTTACAATTTTAAAGTTCGTTTTTTAGCGTTGTTTATTAGTCTTTTTATCGTAACGCCTTCCGAGGTCTAGGGAGGGTGTTACAATATAAAATTTTGAAAATCATGTGATTTTGTCATGTTTGTCAACAATAAGCTAACTCGTTTTTTAGCTATTGAAATAGTCTCATTTAGTTTGCCAGAAACTAGATGATAATTAGTTTGCTGAAAATTAACTTATGGAAATGATACGGAAACAAAGTTTCGATAAGTTGCATAAGCTTTTTTCCACTTTGTTCCAATATTTATGCCCTTAGTACTTTACCCTAATGACCAAAACCATTTGGGTTGTGTCACACGGATAAAGCCTTTGGGGATGTAGTGGAAATCTCATTTATCCAGGGTTCAAATCTTGGCACTGCCAAAGCCCTTGTGGCCATGGAGGTTTACATGCGATGACTTCAGGCTATTCATAGTCTCTCTGGGATTAGTCGGTGTGCGTAAGCTGACACGAAAACCCACGGTTATAAAAAAACTGACCACTATTAACAAGGGTCAAATCCGTTGCTAAGCTCGGATCCCTCAATAACCCGTCATTAAACAGTTACTTACAAAATTATAAATAAATATATTTCCGATTGTACTGCAATTATATTATATTTAACAAATTACACCATTATAATCGTCTCTTCGATACGTTCGAAATGAGCTCAATATTGAATATTTTTTGATTTAATTATTTAATTATATATCATATATACTACATAAAAATATTTTTTATATTTAAAATTCATACTCTTATAGTTAATTATTTAATTTATGGTACATCTCTAACTTTTTCAATTTTCGTTTTACACTCTTATTACATCAAACATAATAATCATATATATTAACTAAAATATGTTAAAAAATACGTTTTAACATATCACATTAAAAGGTATTTGGGATTGCTTATTTAAAACAACTTATGCTTATTTTTAAAAGTGTTTATCAACTTATATCGTGCTAATAACGAGTTGGGCGTAAAAATGTAATTTGAACAAATAAATATCAAGAGATCTTGTTAATCATAATCCACTAACGTTTTAGGACGAAATCTTAATATTTTTTAGCATGAAAATAAAAGTGTTACATCGTTTTATAAGTAAAATATTTATCTTGTGAAGTATTTTCTCTCTAAAAATGTTAAAATTTACCATTTTGCATTTTAAAGGGTATTTGGGATTGCTTATTAAAACAACTTATGCTTATCGAACGAACATTAAAATTGAGATATATCGCGTTGCATTGCGCGAGTAGACTTCTAGCTATATTATAAGTTTTTTTATGTTTATTTTCTTAGAAGTTCTTAAGTTTAAAAAGTTTAAGTGTTTGAATATTGTGTACAATTGTTATATATACAAAAAAATTCAGTTTTTATCTTAAGTGTTTTGAACACGATATACAATCGTGAAATTCTTTTTATCAAGCATGGTTGCAGTTACTTGAATCTCCAAATCAAGAACTGTACACATACAATTTGGTACAAGACACGTCGATCACAAGACACATCGATCAAAGCAAGTTCTAACGCGCCAACATTTATCAACTCTAAAGGTTTTGCTCATCAAGAATCAGCGAGGCATAACTCCTACTTCCCACGACAACCCCCCCCCCCCCCCCCAATCCATATATTGATCAAATCCCGAGTTTATTTCATCCATACATCACACAAATACAAGATGTATTGGGTGATGGAAATTGTGGATTTCGAGCCATATCTACTTGTCTAGGTGGTCATGAAGACGAATGAGACAATATCCGCAGAGAGTTAATTGTTGAACTAACTGAGTATCAACAGCATTACTCTTATGTGATTGGCAGCGAGTGTGAAAGAATTTACGAAGCGTTGAATTTTTTCCAGAAGGGCGTCTTTGCACCACCTACGCATTGGATCGCTATGCCTGAAATGGGAATTCTAGCTGCTTCAAGGTTCAATGTCATACTACATGTTCTCAATATGGCAGGTAGTGTGACATACTTACCATTCAGGACACAACCGCCGTCATCATCCCAACACGTGTCAATTGCAATAGTGCATGTTAATGGTAATCATTACATAAAAGTGGTATTAAACGGAGAATATCCAATACCCACACTCATACACCATTGGACACGTTATCGACTTCAAGATGCAAGTACATGGATTGTCCCATACAAACGTAGATTAGATTTGTATGAAGAATACACTCGTGGGTATATTGATTTAAATGAATAATCAGAGTTAGAATTTGTTGGAATAAAAAGTATTTTTTTAACGTATTTTAGTTAATGTTGGGCTCATTTCGAAATAATATAATTAAATCAAAAATAAGAAGGCATTGACGAATAATAATATAATTAAATCAAAAAATAACGTAAACGTATGACATATAATAATATAATTAAATAAAAAAATATTCAATATTGGGCTCATTTCGAAGGTATCGATGAGACGATTATAATGGTGTAACTTGTTAAAATTAAAAAGTCTTTTTTTAACGTATTTTAGCTAATATACGATTATATGTGTTAATATAATGAAAGTGTAAAATGAAAAATAGAAAACTAAAAGGTATAAAGTAAATTATTTAAATAAGTATAGGGGTATGAAATGTAACTTTCAAATAAAAAAAATTAAAAATCAAAGTATGTGAGGGGAGGTGGTGTACAAAGTTGAAGGGGTATATTTAGAATAAGCCTTATTATTTCATCAAAGTGTATACATACATATATATGGGCTTAATCATTTGAGAAGTTCAAAATTGATGAGATCCGTGAGAACTTCTATCTTACGGTTTTGTTTCATATTATTTTTTCTGATGCAAGGATATTATTTGTTTCACAATGTGATTGTTTCATATGTATTTGTTTCACATTGTGAAACTTTTTTATGTGTATTTTTTGTTTCACAAACACATAAAAAATGTGCACATTGTGAACCGAGTACACGTGAAGCAAACATATTGTGAAACAGATATATGCAAATTAATATTCTAAATCCTAGTCTTAGACGCCAAAAAATCATATGAAATAGCACATGATGCGTTAGTTCTCAAGGTTATCATAGTTTCATAGGTTCTCAAAAGAATACCCCTATATATATATATATTATAATTTGCTCTATTTTCCCCTAAATTACTAGAAAATAATTTTATAAACAGAAATCTGTATACTATAATTTTTTCAATTGAGAAAGGCATTGTTTGGTAAAAATAAACACACTTATTTTTTGGATATACGTTTGGATGGACGTAAGGTAGTTTATAAGCTACTTTTTTAATAAGCTAATTGGAGTAGCATTTGAGGAGTTTTTTTTATGACTTGTTCCAGTTATGCCCTCATTAATATTCGTTAGTATTTATTAACTATTAATTATTAAATAAAAAATATTATTAATCTTAGTTAATATTAATTGGAAATTATTAATTTTAATTTTAATTATACATTAATATTAATTTTTAAATATTTAGAATTATTATTAATCATATAAATTATTTTTATATATATTTTTAATATTAATCAATATATTTTAGTTATCAATTACTATTATTTTTTAATTATTTTTTGATTATTTTTTGATTATTTATATGTAACGGTTATTTAAAATCATAAGTTAATATAGATTTTTTTATAAATTAGTTTTAACAAATTCAAAATTTATACTATATATAATAATAAATTTTACATTCTTATAATTAATATATTATATTATTTAGTTTGTTTTTAATACCTTGCTTGTACTAATTAATATATTTTACTGCTAAAATTTGTTTTAATTATATTATTAAATATTAAAATTGATAATTTTTTCAGGATGTTTTTGTTGGTCATTTTACATGTTTATAAGTTAATTTTTGTCAACCACGATCAAACCTGATTTATGGTGATGTAATCATATAATTTCATTTGTATCAATTGTATCATCAGCAATGATCAATATAATTTCCATGTCAAATGAATCATGCAATTTTGTACGAGTCACTTTCTTTCTAATTTTCATTGGTTGCAAAAATGTGATCCCAGAACAAGTAATCAATCCATAATAACAATAAATGAAGCCATCTCTATATTCAATAATCCCAAAAGCTCACAATGATGAATGCAATACAAGAACTTGTGTGTGTGGCTAGTGTATGTAGAGAATGACCTAATTCCTAAAGAGGAAAGTAGCAAACAATATATACTAGCTACAACTATTGAACATAGACATATTAGGTCCCTCTACTTGGTACAATCATAGTTAAGAACTAACAATCTCCCCCTTTGTACCAATGTAGAGGCAAAAGATTTAGACGTCTACTGGGGTCACATATTTCTTCCGTACTCCTTCCGGTAGGAAATGGCTTCAATCACTTGGTTGATCAAGTCCTTTTCTTTATCTTTGAGCTTCACCTCTCAACTTGCATCCAGACGAAGCTTGCTCTCCAGGTGGACCAAAATCATCTTCAGAGTACCCTCACAGAACTTGTTGATTTCAATTACTCTCATGAATCTCTTCTTTGAGTCAGTATCAAGGTAGACAACTCCGAGCTAAGGCTTTTTCAGTACGGTGTAAGCGGGGATACCTTGAATATCAAGCAGGCGTCTGTTTGGTCTTCTGATGTTCACATGAGCTTGATGAGATTCCAAGGCCATCTGTAAATCGGTAATGTATGAGAACTTCGGGATATTTCTCATAAATTTCTTCACACTCTGGTAAGCGGCGTCGTATTCAATCTTCTTCTCTGGGCGGGAGGCTAGGAGGTTGTAAAGACTTAGGAGATCATCCAGTTTCAGACTCTTGAAGTCAGCCTCAGAGAACACACATTCAGAACCATCAGATCTCAAGACAGTGAACTCAGGATAAAAGACATTGAACAACTTTTGAGATTCAACCTTCAGCACCTTCATTATCATGTTGTCCGATCTGACGGCACCTGTTTCTCTGTCTTTATTTCTCATAACGTACAGAAACTCGATCTTCTTCAGTGATGGCCAGTCCTCAATCCCATAAACTTTCTCCAAGTTAATTCTCTGAACATCCCTTACATATAGTTCTTTCCTTAGGCTCTCTAAATACGGAGTCAGGATTGTCACTCTTTCTTCTGTAGCTACATACCTTGGTTCAGCATCAATGACAACTTGATAGATTCGGAGTTCTGCCTCAAGTACTGGATCTCTGATCTTGCCATCATGAATTACCGGTGCTTGTGGAGCAGAAGTACCTATACCCGGATCTGCTGTTTCTGGCGGTGGAAGAGCATCATCTTCAGATTCAATTTCCATAACCTGATCCCCAGTAGTTTCAAAAACATCGTCCAGAGCATCCACCATTTCTTCTTTGATCTTGTGGTTCAACTGCTCTGGCTCTTCCTCTGAATCAATGTAGATGATATCAATGATCATATTATCAGCCATCCGCTCGTCCGTCGTTCTATTATCAACAACCGAAGGCTTTTCAACCCCAGTTATGACATCAGCTAGAACTTCCATTTCAGTTTCTTCTACCTGTACCACATCAGTCATCGTTCCACCTTCAGTTGGTACCTGTTCACTGACTGAACCCCCTTCATTTCCCGTAGTCGCACCACTAGACTAACCAACCCTTTTTTGGATAAGGTTCATCTAGGCTTTGCCTAGACTACATCCTTGGCAATTTGGAAACAAACAAACAAAGCGGCCGTCTAAGACTAAGCCTGGCCACAGAATGCTGACGCCTGGACTCGAACCCGGGGTGGATGGGATATTCCACCACATCCCCCCAAGCCCTTGCCAACACGCCACCACCCTTGTGGTTACCGACCAACCCTTGCTCTCTTCTCCCCCTCATGAAGATCATGATCATTCGAATCATCATTCCTTTGTTTCTGTGGAGCTTGAGCTTGAATCCCACACTTCTATTCGACAGCGCGAAGCCTGTTAGTGATGGAGGTGAATCCTGCCATCACGGCTTCCGTCATATCATTCATTGAATCGGTTAGATGCTGGAAGTCATTGCTAGAGGGTGGTTGGTTTGGGGTTTGTGTTTGAGGTTGGGTATGTTGATGGAGTAATCCAATTAGGTCAACTTCTTCAGCTGTACTAGAGTCACTTTTGGCTAGAAGACGGGCTAACAACTCTGATTTGAGCTGGTCTTCTGGGATTTGGTGTAACGGTACTGGTGGTGGTGTATGTGGATCGGATTCATTGTGGGATGGTTGATTCGGAGGAGTTGACGATGATTCAGCAACGCCTTTTCCTTTTATAGCTCTTTTGACTTCAGCAGATAGGTCACCAACAATCTTCTTCAACTCGTCGGTGTGTTTCCTGTAGGTGGTGTCAATAGATGCAAGTGAAGCTCGCAGAACCTCCAAAGTGATGTAGTGCGGATAAGGACCAAGATTCTGAGCCACCTGCTGAACAGTTAAAGAAGGAAACATGGATCTAACACCCGAGCCATGTAGGTTCTCGATTAGCATAGTAGTTGTAGCAACTATACGGCCTGTGTTCACCGCTGACATGGTGTTAGCAGTTACAGGACTTCCACCCGGTCCTCGCGAGGCACCAACGAATGGCGGCATCATTCGTGTCCTAGGAAAAGATGTTCCACTTGGGGCGTTCTGGTTGGAGCACGGAAGCTCTCAACTTGGTAGGTGCCATCATTCGTGTCCTAGGAAAAGATGTTCGTCCAAATGGCCCTAGACTCGATGTGCGTTGAAGGAAGGTTGGTGGCCGGGGCGGGGCGGGGCGGGAGCCTACCTGTTTCAATACCATCAAACACCGATTGTGTTTCCGATAGACTATGTGCTAATTCCCCTGTGGAAAATGAAACACCGATCTGTTGAGAGACCGATGAGTGGCTTGGTAGGGCTGTGCTATGCATGGGTGGGTCCACCATGGCTGATTCAATGCGCAACAGCGACAAACGCTCGTTGGCAGAAGATGTGGCTACCCGGCTTCGATCGGTTTGGGGAGAGTCGGTAGTTAAAACTTTGTCCGACTCTATCACAGCTTTGCTCAATTCTTTTCTCCCTCTTTCCTCACCACTAACTACCCTCTCCACCTCTACTTCTACTTCTTCGTTTACATTAGAAGGACCTGCGGCGTCAGTAGCAGTGTCGGAGAGTCCGATGTTCCGTGTGGAATCAGCATCAGAACTCCCGACTCGTGGTCTCCGACCCATGTATCTTGGAATTAGATCGGCATCGGGGTCATGGTCGGAGTCATCATCATCATCTTCAAAAGGTATGAATGAAGCTACATCATCATCAGAAGATGATGCAGCAGCCGCATCGGTTGAGTTCCAAGAGACATCATCGTCAAAGATCTTAACTGGAGGAGGTCGAGGTGGTGGTTGAACTGGTCTTGAAGAAGATGCATGACCAACAGTCCTTAATCTTCTCCCGACTCTCTTTCTTTTAGGTCTCCTCACCTCTCATTGTTCAAGAACCCCGTGTTCTTGAACTCCCTCGACATTCTGACCCTCACCTCCTAGTAGGTTTGCATCGTGGGGAGGTCCCTCCAGTTCTGGCTGGACCACCAATGCATTTTCTAACCTATACTGCCTAACTACCCAGGACTGTTGGTCAGCATATGCGAGTACGTATTCTCGGATGATGGCGATGTGAGCAAAATCCACGTGCTTAGGCATCTTTATGTAATGCATGTACTGGCTTGGGCCTCGTGGAGCATTCTCTCGGCGCGAAATCTCATGATTATCTTCCATAATCTGTTGAATTAGAATCTGGAAGAATCTCTTATAAGGCACAAAAGTTATGTTCTTCTTCGGGCGTGCCTTGTCCTCGACTAGCTCGATAAGTTCATTCCAAAGCAGGATAGCGTAGTCGATGTTTCGGTTAAATGCGAAGGCATGAAACATCCGTAGGATAGGCAGATTCGTCTTGTCTAGCCCTGTGTGTTTGGAAGTCATGCAACGGTTAAATATAGAGCATAGTGTGTACCATACTCGTGGAAGATATGTGCGTATGAAGTATGATGAACCGGTGAGAACTTGATTGTCAGGGTGTTGATATCCAAGACTTCAGATATCAGCGAATAGTTGTTCTTCAGGAACCGAATCCTCAAAGTTCTCGGAATAAGGTAGGTTAAGTGCACGACAGAGTCCTCGTAGAGTGATTCTAGCGTCAAAATGATCAACTCTGGCCGTGAAATGTGGTGTACGATGAGTCGGATGAAATTGAATTGTACCCCAGAACTGTTGAAGATAGATGGCCGGTACAAGTTCAACTCTGGTAAACGCGATTCGTAGAGGATGGCCGCGGATGATCTCTATGATTATCTGATAGTCGAATGGAACCGCTAGATCTAGATGATGGTTGTTATCATCAAATCTCATAAAATTGCCCCTCAGGAAAATTTCTTCATCCCGGTCACGAGCATTGACCGATGGGTGGGATGAACGATGCGAACGGATGATGGTGTTTTCATCCGAAGAGTTCCCATCATGTTGAGCCATCTGAACCACTTGACAGTTTAGTACAGTGCCAAAATTGATTTTCCTTGAAAAAAAATTCAAAAATTTCCCTAAGTGTTGGGCTTATCGCAACCTACACCAGAAGCTTATCGCAAGCAAAGGGTTATCGCAACTTGAAGTAGTGAGAAGAGGTTATCGCAACGCATTGGTTGCGATAAGATCTTGTCGCAACTCAAGGTTGCGATAAGGATGAACAAAGGACCATTGCGATAGTTATGAAGATTTGAAGATGGGTTGGTTGTGACAAGTATGAACACCGAATAAAAACTAAGTGTTCAACCCAGATTTATGCTTTTTCGCTCAAAACATGTTAAGACCTATACTAGTAGGCTCGCAATCACATCGTGAGTAAACCCTATGCATTTCAAAACACAAATACATACACTACACATGGATTTAATCGCAGATAGCAAAGAACACGACCCTAAAACCCTAAAAATGACTGTAGCATACGATTTAGTGGTTGAAATCGAATGAAAATTAGGATACAATACCTTGATGATGATTTGAAACGAATGCACGGAACAGAAAATGCTAAATCGCCTTGAAAATCGAAATCGCAGGAACAGTTATCGAGAGAGAATAGGGTTTTGAGATGAGACAAGAAGTTGAAAAACCCCTGCTATTTATACGATTTTTTTTAAAAATGACACGTGGCATAGAATGATTGGTCCGAGTTTTGACCTGCCACAGTGTCAGTTTATCGCAATGAACAAGTTGCGATAAACCTTCAATCTTATCGCAACGTACGGGTTGCGACAAGATACTGTCCCCTCGTCTTATCGCAATGCATGGTTGCGATAAGAATTAAACTTGGTTTCATCGCAACAGAAGGTTGCGATAAAACACTGCTCACCATGTTATCGCAAGAGAAGGTTACGATAACAGTGACCCTTTGACATTTTTCAAATAAAATTTTGAAAGATTTTATCACATTGGAAGATGTCCAACTTCCAATTGATTAAGCACTCAAGGTTTTTGAAATATTTTCACTTCCCCTTAAATGATGCAAGTATGTTTAGAAAAATTGATTTTCATTATTTAAGAGTTTGTGGTTAAAACAAATTAGAGAACATACCTTGTGATCTTCAAGTAGTGAGTACATGAAATCAACACTTACAAGCTTTGTCAGATATGCACTCCCCCTATTTGTGTGCATACTTCTTATAATGTACTCCCCCTGAGACTATGAACACACCTTATGCAGACACAAGTATCATAACAGTAATGTAAAGTGACAAATAGAATAAACAATGAAAAACAACAAAGACACGAAAATAAAATATCTTATATTGAGAATAGAATGTGATGAAAATTTGAATGTATCAATCTAGATAGAGATAACTAGATTGAAATACACATATTTCCATCCATTATATGATCAATATAGAATATTAAACTTTCATGTTCAACATGTCGAGCTTGGATACTAAGAAATTAAATCGCTTTTCATCCAAGGCTTTTGTAAAGAGATCGGCAAGTTGAAACTCAGTTGTGACAAAGTATAATTCAATCGTACCTTTTTTGACATGATCTTTAATAAAATGATACATGATGTCGATGTGTTTGGTCTTTGTATGATGGACCGGGTTAGCTGATATGGCAATTGCACTCTTGCTGTCACAATAGATGGAGATCTTCTCATCTTTGAAGCCGTAGTCCATCAGTTGAGTCTTCATCCACAGAACCTGTGAACAACAACTGGCAGCGGCAACATATTCTACCTCCGCAGTTGATGTTGAAACACAGTTATGTTTCCTCAAAGACCAACTTACCAGTTTGTCACCCAAAAACTGCACATGACCAGATGTGCTTTTCCGGTCTAGCATACTACCTCCATGATCCGTATCAGAATATGCAGTGAGTTCAAATCTTGTTCCCTTTGGGTACCACAGACCAAGGTACGGTGTCCCCTTCAGATATCGAAAGATCCTTTTAACAGCACCAAGATGTGATTCCTTTGGTTGTGCCTAAAATCTTGCACATAAACAAGTCGAAAACATCATATCTGGACGACTTGCAGTAAGGTACATTAATGAGCCTATCATCCCTCTGTAATTCTTTACATCTACAACTTCACCATCTGGATCCGGACCAATTTTAGATCCAGGAGCCATAGGTGTACCAATTGAGGTACAGTTTTCCATCTTGAATTTCTTCAAGATGTCAAACACATACTTTGATTGGTTGATGAAGATACCTGTTGAGAATTGCTTGACTTGTAATCCAAGAAAGAAATTAATCTCTCCCATCATACTCATCTTGAATCTAGTCATCATAATGCCCGAAAACCAAGTACATAATCCAGGGTCAGTTGAACCAAAAATAATATCATCAACGTAAATTTGTGCCAGAAGGATCTCACCATTTTTATGTAGAGTGAAAAGAGTTGTGTCGATTTTACCTTTCCGAAAGCCAGCACCAAGTAGGTAGGTAGATAAAATTTCGTACCATGCTCGAGGGGCTTGCTTGAGACCGTAGAGAGCTTTGTCAAGAATGTAGACATGATTTGGTTTATCTTTGTCCACAAAGCCCTCCGGTTGAGAAACATATACTTCTTCTTTCAAGACACCGTTCAAGAAAGCAGTCTTCACGTCCATTTGCTAGACAGTGAAGTTTCTGAAAGCGACGAATGATAGAAACACTCGGATTGCCTCTAAGCGAGCTACCGGTGCATACGTCTCATCGTAGTCGATTCCCTCTTGTTGCATGTACCCTTTAGCTACAAGGCATGCTTTGTTTCTCACAACAATCTCATCTTTATCTTTCTTATTCTTCAGGACCCACTTTGTACCAATTACCGTTTTACCCTTGGGTCTAGGAACTAGTCTCCACACGTTCAATGCTTCAAAAGAGTTCAGCTCATCTTGCATGGCTAAGATCTAATCCGGATCTTCTAAGGCTTGTCGAACTGTTGTAGGCTCAACCTGACTTAGAAAGAGTGCGTAAAGGACTTCATTACCGTGGTGGATCTTGTCTTTACAGGTTCGGAGACGTCACCAATGCCTTGTTCAATGGGGTGACTCTTAGTCCATTTTGTAGAATGTGGGAGGAGAGATACAGCATCTTCATTTGGATCCACTAAGGTGGGATCTTTATCAAAATTCAACTCTATTGTTAAGGTAGGTTCCGGTTGTGGGGCTGGTTCATTGACAGAGGAGTCAACAGGAACTGCCTCCGGAACTGCTTCAGAAGATGACTCAGGTTGACTTGCAGAGTCCTCACCATTGGCGTTAGAAGTTGTACTTGACGAAGAAGCACCATTCGTAGATTCACGTTGTATTGCTTGTGGAGATGCCATATGTGTATTACTTGAAGACGATGCAGGAGTTGTTGCACCAGTTGTAGAAGTAGTCAATACCGGTGTAGCCCTCATGGTGTAGCAACATTACTCCTGTTAGTGATAGATGACGAAGGTTTATCATTACCAAAATAATCATCATACAAATATTCAAACAATAAATCAAGATCATTAGGTTTAGAATTAGAAGTGGAAGCTTGATTCTTGTTTGACGTCCTAGTCACCATTGGAAGGATTTGTTCGGATGCTAGGATTCCAGATATTGCGGGTTCTGTACTGTTTTGCACAGAAGCCATTTCTTCAGTTTCGTCGAATCTGACGTTTATGCTTTCCTTCATAGTTCTGGAAGACTTGAGATAGACTATGTACGCTTTTGAAGTGAGCGAGTATCCGATAAAGACGCCCTCAATTCCCTTACGGCTGAATTTGTTCAGGTTGTCCTTATCGTTCATCACAACACACCTGCATCCAAAAACACAAAAGTAGTGTATTACAGGTTTTCTATTGTTAATCAGTTCATATGGTGTTTTACCAAACCATCGATGGATGATTGAACGGTTTTGTGTATAGCATGTCGTCGATACAGCTTCAGCCCACAGAAACAGAGGTAGATCAGCATAGGACAACATCGTTCTGGCGGCGTCAACAAGTGTGCGGTTCCGTCTTTCAACGACTCCGTTCTGCTGAGGTGTTCTAGCCGCAGAATATTGATGAGATATTCCTAATGATTTAAAGAAATCATCAAGAGTCTTGTTTTTGAACTCTGTCCCGTTATCTGACCTGACAGTCTGAACTGTTTGTTGACAATTCACTTAAAGCTGTTTGATTAACGAGATGATCAAGTCAGGGGTTTCATCTTTTGATCGTAGAAACTTGACCCATGTGTATCTCGAGTAATCATCGACATTGACTAATACGTATCATTTGGCACTAATGCTCTGAGTCTTCATCGGACCACAGAGATCTATATGAAGGATTTCCAATGCTTTCTTTGTGCTAGGCTCAGGTTTTGGTGGGTGAGGAGCTCGCTTTATCTTCCCCTTCTCACAAGCAGTACAGAAGTTGTCTTTCTCAAACTGCAGAACCGGTAGACCTATAACTAAATCACCCAACGTTAGCTTTTGAATGTAACGAAAGTTGAGATGAGATAGTCGCCTATGCCATAACCAACTTTTCTCAAATGATGCCTTAGACATCAGACACACGTCATTCTTCGGCTTAAGCTTTGATAAGTCAATAGTGTAAAGATTTGACTTTCTCGAACCAACTAGAAGTTCATTTCCTTCGTCGGTTAGAACTGCACACCGGGTCTTTTTGAAATGGACTTCTAGATCTTTGTCACAGAGTTGACCTATGCTAAACAAGTTATGCCCTAAGTCTTCAACATAATTAACTTTTGTGATCCTGACATTGTCTGTTACTATATCTCCATAACCCAAGATTGGAGAGTACTGATCATTCCCAAATTTAACTTTCCCTCCATCCTTTTCCACAAAGTTGCTCAACAGTTCCTTTCTACCAGTCATGTGTTTTGAGCAACCAGAATCTAAATACCACACACGACGGAGCTGCAAAATGGAATTCAAACAGTTTTAGGTACCCATTGCCAATTGGGTCCTTTTGTGTTAGGAGAGTTAACATGTTTCTTTGAATTGTTGGGGTTATAATATCTATTTGTGTAAAAACGATTGGAACCATAGAAATTATAACCAAACCATGAAGAATAATCAGACTTGCAGATAAAATCATCTACACCACATGAAGAACAACAAATTTGATCATGTGCTAAATTAATCAGTTGTTGCATTGAAGAAATCTTGTACGGAATAACAAGTTTTTGTTTGTTGTAAGCAACACGATTACTAACAGTAGAAACAAAAGTGTTTTTCTTGAAATGAAAAGCGACATTAGATGATTTTCTCTGGGCCACATCATGTGTGGACTCCTTTATTCTCCACTCTAACCACGAGTTGTTTCTTAAATAACGATCTGAAATGGCATCAAAATAAGAATCGTAAGCGTAGGAATTTTGAGCTCGAGAAGATTTAGATTTGCGCTTATTTTTCTTCTTTTTCTTTTTCTTTTTTCTCAACTGTTTTAGAAGATTCCCCTTCGAAGAAATTCTCCTTGGGTTCCTCTTCCTTGATCAAAAATTCAGAGTGATTCGGAAGTTTAGTATTAAAGTTGATTTGAACAACCTTATCTTTTGCATTCTTACCCTTCCTATCACAAGGAATGTCAATAACACAATCAACCTTATTGTCATCGGAAGAAGAGTTGTGGAAGATATCACAAGAGTTTTCATTAATAGGTTGTTTCTCAAGATCAAAAGGTTCAAAATCATCAAAGCCATCCACAGTCATGCTTCTAAAAAGAGTATTGGCTTTGCATGAGGAAGCATCTGAGTCAGAGGATGGTTTGTTCACCAACTCTGTCATAGCTTCAGTGGATAGAGTTGACAATTTTCCCGTAAGTCTTGAGATTTCATTCTGAAAGTACTCTCTATTAGTCTCAAAAACTTTTCTCTCTTTGATCAAAATGTTTTCTAAATCAGATATTTTCTTTGAAAATATACCACTTTCATATTCAAGAGATTTTCTTTCGAACTTAAATCTCTCTCTTTCTTTCTCAATTTTATCTTTTTCAAGAAATAACATTTTCTGAAAATCAGAGACTTGTTTTGAAAGATTCAAGCATCTAAGTTCAAGAGATTTCTTTTCTTCAAAGCTTTTTGTTGATGATTCAGAAACAACACTTTCAGACTTATCTCTTTTGCTATTTATCAAAACAGTTAACATAACTTCCTTTTCAATATCAAAAGCAAGTGGATCATCATTTCTGATTTCCTCAATTTTGCTTTTAATATTCAACTCAAGATTGACAAGCTTCTGTTCGAGTACCAAAGGAGGATAATATGTTTTTCCTTCAAAAACGGGTTTCGATACAGTATCCTTTGGTGGCTTAACAACATAGCTTTGAAAATAGTCATTATTTATTTCCAATTCCAAACCAGTGCCTTCCTATTGGCCGAATCATAACAAAAAGGAAGTTGCATGGTCACAGTTGTCTTTCTTTTAATCTCTTCCTCAACCCCTTGTTCTTCCTCATTAAGCCAGTTGATTCTGTATTTAGGGTCTATGGATGGAAGGTTAAGCTATTGAAACTTGTATAGACAAGGTGCCTTTTTCAAAGCATTTTCCAAATAATGAGGATTGTCGTATCCCAATCCCTATTTTGAATTGTAATATATGAAATTCTTTAGAGTGTTTAGGAAAATGGTTTGTTCAGATTGACCAAGTTTGTACAGCTTCGCTTCTAGATCACTTGCCTTTTCGGTCAATTCGTTGTTAATATCTTTATAAGATTGCAACCATTGTTCAAGCTCATTCTTCCTATTTTCAGAAACTATTACTTTTTCTTCCATTTCATCCATTCTTTTTCGGAAATAAGTTCGAGATTGTTCGATCTCAACTCGTTCCTTTTTCAACCCTTCACTCAACTTGTTATGTTCAGTGATTCGCTGTCTTTGAGATTCTATTATTTTATGCGCGTTATTGAGTTTCTCAGTTAATTCATCTTGTTTTAATGTGAGGACTTTAAACTGATTAGCAAAGTGATTAACGGTGCAGAAATCTACCTCATTTGTCTCAGGCGCCGCATCAGCCTCTGAATCCTCACCTTCCCTGCTCACCAGGCACATCTTTGCTAAAGCAGCCGTCTCATCCTCTCCTTTATCATCAGTTTGATCCAACCAGTACTCTTCCTCCACCAGTAGTGCAATTCCAGACTCCTTCTGCTCTGCCAACAGTGCCTTCTTCTTGTAGTAGTCGGAATCCCTTACCTTGGTTTCCAGCACTCTTTGGAGAAATGACCGGACTTCCCCCAATTGTAACACTTTTGCTCTTCATCCTTTCTTTCACCAAACTTCTTCACCTCTGACCTTTTACCATCTTCCTTTTGGCCATCAAACTGTTTCTTTGACTCAATCTGATTCTTGTGCTCAAAGTTTTTAGAACCGGATGAGTACCGTTGATTGTTTGATCCCGGAGTCTTCACAAATTTCCTTTGGAAGGCCCTTGATAGAAGCATCATTGTCTGCTTCACGCTTTTCGCCTCATCCAAATCATCCTGGTCTATCCCATAATCCTCTTTCTAAATACTCATACCCTTATCATCATACTTTCTTGACATCAAAGCTATCGGTTCACTCTCAAACTCATCATCCTCTTCTTTCTTCTCAGACACTTCTGTCTTCTTCTCCTTCTTACCATTTTTCATCAACTTCTTCTTTTTCAGATCAGCATCATCCTCATCTTGCTTTAATGTTTCAAACATCTGTTATAGCGGAAGAGAATCTAGCCTAGAATTCTATTTCATTCTATGAGCATACTTCTTCCATTCGGGCTGAAGCGCGCTAAAGAACTTCACATTAGTCTCGATGATGGATTTCGAAATCTTGTAACTGCTGAGTTCATTTAAGATGGTTGTGAAATGATCATATGCATCGTCTAGATTCTCACCATCCTTCTGCTTGAAATTCTCATATTTGTTGATGATGTTTGAGACTCTCATTTGAGTTTCCACTTCTGAACCTTGATACAATTTGATCAGCTCATCAAACATTCCTTTCTCGGTTTCACTCAAACTGTCAACCTTCCGATATATGTTATTGGTTAAGGCTTGCATAACCAGTGATCTAGCCGCTTTATCGGCTTTGTGTCTCAACAGTTCATGACCGGCGTAGTCTCTTGGGTCAAGAAGTCTTTCGTTGCCATGTGGGCCTGTTTGATAAACTTCTCGTTGTACCCCATTTATCAAGGAATCATGGATGAGAACGCCATTCTCTTGTCGTTCCACATAGTCAAGAAATATGTCTTTCCATATTTTAAAGTCTTTAGGGAATAGAACTGGCGGTTTATCTTTTGAACCTATGGTCAAAATATCTCTGGCAGTCATGTTTAGATTACTTGTCGTTGATCTTTTAATATCTTTCTGATCTGATTAGGAAATACTGATTACACAATCTTTTGTCACAATCACTCTGTCTTATCGCAAACCAAATGAAGTCGCAACAAACGAATATCGCAACACACTGTTATCGCAACCAAAGTCTTGTCGCAATAGGAATCTTGTCGCAATAAGAAACTTGTCGCAATAAAGAAACTTGTCGCAATAACAAACTTGTCGCAAAGGTAAAATGGGTCTTATGGCAACAGAGGGTTGCGATAAGTTACTGTTCAAACTGTGATGATTGCGATAAAACACTTGTCGCAAGTGACTCTTGCGATATGGTACTGTTCACTTGCGATAGTTATGAATCTTCGAGGGTTGCGATAGTTATGAAGATTCAAGATATTCTTGAGTCGAATCTTCAAAACTAATCGGATTTGGCAGAAATTTGGTACGCAGGTTCGTGACACTATTCTGGGCAACTTTAATGCTAAAATCAATGGCTAAAAGATGAAAAATATGAAGAACTCTAATGGTTAAAATCAACCAAAAAGATGAAAAATATGAAGAACACTCAACTTTTGCAAAAACCCCAACAATCCTAATCTGATCAATGTGATATACAAGCTCTTATACCAATTGTGATCCCAGAACAAGTAATCAATCCATAATAACAATAAAGGAAGCCATCTCTATATTCAATAATCCCAAAAGCTCACAATGATGAATGCAATACAAGAACTTGTGTGTATGGCTAGTGTGTAGAGAATGACCTAATTCCTAAAGAGGAAAGTAGCAAACAATATATACTAGCTACAACTATTGAACATAGACATATTATGTCCCTCTACTTGGTACAATCATAATTAATCACTAACAAAAACAAATCACGTATAATTAATACTAACTTATCTTGATTAAGAAAAATTCCTTTTTTGTTCTTACCTATTAATTAGCTTTTTATAAACTTTACAACTAATTCGAATACAAATAAAATAATTTATATATTACATAAATCCATATCTTAATTAAAACTCATATCGACATAATATATATATATATATATATTTTTTACCTTATATACAAATCAATCTTTTTGTTCTCTGGAAAGCAAATCTCCATGGATTCGTGTATTTTTCTAACAAAATTCATTAAACTCGCTTTAAAATAAAAAAGAAAAAACCCAACAAACCATACTTAAAATTCGATTATAATATTTGTTGTCTATATTTTTAAATACAAAATATAAATTTATAAATTAAAAAAAAATAATTGAGAAACTTGAAAATGTATACAAAGTGTTTATACCCTAATTCAATTTATTCCCTTTAATTGCGCTTTTACCGAAACATTTTCCATTTCTTTTGTTCCAGTCAACCTTGAAAATTGAGTTTTTGTAAAAGCAGCATACCTAATAAATAAAAACCTACCTAAACTCACCATAATTCTTTCATTATAAATATATTCAAAACCCTTTGAGAGAAAGAATAAAGTGTTATTGGGATTATAATCATACCAAATTTATTTGTAACGCCTGCTATTACTACCTCTTTTTTCTCTCCCCACCCAACCCACTAAACCAACCCGACCCGAACCACCTACCCAACCCAAAAACACAAACACAGAACAGAATACCCTTTTGGTCTCTCTTGCTAGATTCGCAGAGAGGTGTTGGGTTCTTTAACAGCAGGTGCAGAAGAAGCTTAAACGACATTAAGACAATAATCTTGTTTTGTTATATGCTAATCAAGGTAAGTATTATATATATAATTTAGTCATTAATATATATATATCCACATTTTCTTTAATTGTTAGTTTGTATTTATTTATTGAAACCAATGTTGTATACTTTGAGGGATTGCAGGTTTAATTAGAATGGGAAAGAAGAAGGAAGTGTTATTATTTATAAGAATATTGGTCACGGTTGTTCTTCAGTTTTTCGTTCTTACTGTTAAATCCAGAAGCTTTAGGAATACACAGTAAGTTTCTTTCTTCTTGATCATATCGTTCTCATTTTATAAGTAAATTCACACAGATTTTAGGGAATTTAAACCAACTCGAAAATAATTTAGTGTCTTGAATTTCGTTTTAAAAGTTAATTTGTTCATTTGAGTATGTCCGATTAATGAAAGTTTCATGTCTTGAAATTGTTTTTGGAGATTGGAATTTGGTCGGAGGAAAATGGAAATGGAAATGATCGGAGAACTGATGCCTGCAATTACATGAATATGGAGTTAGTGAGGGTTTACCGGTTGCTAAAATTTTGCTATTTTCTAATTATGCATGCAATAATATAAATGAGTGTTATTAGTTTTTATTTTTTATTTAATTTAGTTTATCTATCTCTCTCTCTCTCTCTATATATATATATATATATATATATATATATATATATATATATATATGTATTTTCTCAATTATGGATTTTTATTTTAGTTATTTCCTTTTTTTCTAGGATTTTGTTTGCTTAAAAAAACTTTTTTTTAATTTTGGGAATCCTTTTACTCGAATAAATTAAAAAAATTGAGCACTCACAATACATGAATTTATAGAAAAAAAATACTTGGAATTTATTAAATAAAAAATTGGCTTTTTCCTATAGAGAACACAAAATATATACATAAAAAAAACATGGGTTAGAAAATAACCAAGAACATCTCCAACAATATCTTTAAAATAGAGAAAATGTAGATTTTGTATATAAAAAAAATCAACATTTTCTTATTTTTTTTTAATTCAAAATAGAGAAAATAAAAGAGAGAAATAGATTAATTTTCTTCAAATTTGGATATATCCTAAAAATATTACCAAGAGAGAGAAATGATTTTTTTATATCCCATCAATGAGAAACCTTAAAATGAAATGTTTAGGTGAGATAAGTAATATTTTATTAAATACATAAAATATTCTAATAGTATAGTTAATGATTTATCTTCAAAATGAGGAATGTTAGAGATAAATGTAATTTTTTTATTATGATTTTGATTTTTGTTTCTTTATTTTAAAGAATCTATTAAAGATCGTCTAAACTGGTCTTTGATCGGATTGATCGTATATATAGAATGTAAGGATTTATATAGAGCTAATCGTAGGTGTTGGGACTAATTCATGTATTTCTCAATTAATTTTTTAAGATCTTGAAATTAGTAATCATATGAACTATTTTTACAAAATTGAACTGTGTTCTACAACAAACAAACCCAAATTCTTATTCCCAAGGTTTTATATCAGAAAAAATTAATAGATACGAATTCAATCTACCTCAACATCGTACGTATGTGGGTTTGGAGTTTTCTTGCTTTGTACTCATACCTAAAGGCTTCTTTTGACTTTTTATTGCTTTTTGTTGGATTTGTTGACCTGTTATTTTGACTTTATGACTTCTATTACAAGTCATCTAGAAGAAACATATTTTGATTACATGCTCTCTTGGTTTCAAAAGAATTGTTTACGTTACTATTTTAGTTTGTTTTAAAATAAATGTCTATTTTTAAACTGAAGTTTTCACTTTTTCATCCTACATTTAGTTAGACTGTCTTCAACTCAACACTGAAAACCCAAATGATGGAGGTATTTTCATCTCCAGCTCACCACTAATTAAAACACTATAAAAATTGGAGGTTATAATAAAGTAAGCCTTTATATTTGGAGTTCAATAAACTAGACCTCTAAAATTTAATATTACTATTTTATTCAACTTTTATAATTATATATATAGATTAATAGTTTTATACATTAAATAATATTATTTTAATATTATTATAATGATAAAGATGTTTTTAGTGTGTTAGTGTTGGAGTTGGATTTTTTTTAGTGTCCAAATGACCCACTATTTTTAGTGTTTTTAATGGTTAGATTGGAGATACCCTTAAGTTATAAGGTGGAAAAATGTATTTGTCTATAATAAAGGGTGAAATTGTACATTGTTGATCAAATGACTCATTTTCAAGTGATATAAACATTTGGTTTGATGTTAATATAAAAACCCCTCTTTAAAGTTTTATCAATATATATATATATATAGAGAGAGAGAGAGAGAGGTGGGTTCATACGAGAACGCTAACTATTTAAGAAAATAAGAAAACATTCACTATGTACAAAACCATATATGATTCACGTACAAAATCATATATGATTACGTGACTTTTCCCGCCACTTTAAGTCGCGGCTAAATTCGCGCGTGTCCAATTTTTGCCGTTAATGTAAAATCACATGTGATTTTGCACATGATTTGCTGTTTTCTTGTTTTTTTAAATAGTTAGTGTTCTCGTTTGAACATTTCACTCTCTCTCTCTCTCTCTCTCTTTATATATATATATATATATATATATATATATATATATATATATACTCAATTGCTAGCTGGGAGTTATGAAGTTAGTGATTGATTTTAAGAAATGGAACGGATACTAGTTGGTTAGAAGTTTTATTAGTTTAAGAACATGAACAATTTTTTACTAAGATACTTACGATATATAATTATGATGAAAATAATCTTAAATTATTGTTAGATGTTTAAAGTATCATCTTTCTATAAATACATTAATAATCAATTTTGTTGATGGAGAAGTTAAAACGATTGGTATCAATTTATTTATAGCAATATGATAATGGGGAATATATAAAATTAATTTACAAACTTAAAACATAACACTATAGAGCAAGAATCATGCGAGAAGTTAAACATTATGCGAGAAAACGAAGAGTGTGATATCATATATGATTAAACGCCTATGTATTGCTAATGTAACATATGTTTAATCATATATGATTAAACTTGTGTATCATATATTCATATACGATATCACACTTCTCGTTTTCTCGCATAAACTTACCTTCTCGTTTGAACCTGCTCTCTAACACTATAGTTACCCCATATATATATATATATATTTGGTTTCCGGTAAAATTAGGAGTTATATATTGTGGGAAGGACAAGAATGATTCTACATCAACAGATCAGTCTTAATTCAAGATCAATTTAAAATCCTTTTTAAACTAATTAATAGGTTATTTTTGAACTTAATATACACAATTAATTAATCTCTTCAAAAGTCCAAATTCTTCAACACTTGTTACCTTAAACAAAACTTAAAATCCATATTGTCAGGAGTTTCTCAATAACCTTTTCCAAATGCGTACACAAAACTTAAAATCCAATAAAAAATTTATAATATAAATTGTTTTAAGCAAGTTTTTTAAATACTAAACTTATATTTTTATCTCCAAAACATTTAATTTATCTTTTCTTGGTCCAAAATCCAAATTTGGAGATGTCTTCTATTTTCTCTAGGTATTAAGAAAAAATATTTTTATTTTATATTAAAAATATTTTAAAAACTACAAATAAAAATAAATTCTTATGATCAATTTTAGTTTAGGATTACATTTTTAAGGAATATTTCAGTGTGAGCATGAGGTTTCTCCATCTACCTTTTTTCACATGTCTCAACACAATCTTGTGATCTTTACTATGTCCATTTTGTAATCATCCACTGTAGCCTCGCCTTCCGGAAGGATACGTGGACCACTTTCCCCACATTTTTAATACCAACCCCTTTGTCTTTTCAAAACGTTCATAACTACCCCTTTGTCTTTTCAACTTTTCTAAACATGCCCAAAACAATCCTACATTCATTAAAAAAATTGCAAGATTAATATGTTTATCCTAATAGGGCATGTATTTCTTGCTTTGGCGCGTAATACGAAGGGAACAAGGTTTTGTCTTCATAATCGAAGTGTGTTTGGGGTCGGATGACACTATCTAACTCTAATCTGGCCCGACTGAACTTTCTTTTTTTAAATATATGTATACCATGTATATGTTATATATCTTTATAATTTTATAATTAATATACTTGAATTTTATCATTGGTAAGTAATTTTGTGATAATTCATTGTAATTTTTATTTTCAAATACAATTTCTTTTTACGGTTTTTACTAAGTGGGTGGTGGACGTGTACCTCGAACACTTCGGGGATTAGTTGGGGTTCCGGTCAGGAGATGGGTTACCCACCCTGTTTTCATCCTATTTATATATTTACTGATAATTGGTAGTTGATATATGTGATTTTTATTTTTAAGTGTTATAAGGTATATTTTTATGAAAAGAATATTTGGAAATTTGATTTTTAAATATATAAAAATATTAGGGAGGTTTTATTAGAAAATAGCCAAACTCTAAGGACTTTTCCTGCCAAAAGTGTTTTACCTCATTCCAGGAAACTGACAAAATACCAAACCTGTGGTCTGTTGTCACTAAAGTTCAAAATTTATAAATAATTTTATAATCCCCCCGTGATGTTTCCACTAAATGTTAATAATAATAATAATAATAATAATAATAATAATACAAACATATGCTATATATGGAAATAAATTCAAAAGATAAGTAAAGAAAATCATTTCAACCATCCATCTCTAAGTAAAGAAAATAAAATTTTGAACATTTTTTAGTTAAATTTTTATAAATTGGTTAGTTATAATCTTTTTATCTTTAACTAGCAAGAAATGTTTTAAAGTTAATAAAAACTTAAATTAATTCTTTTTTTTGAACAACAAAATTTTATAAAACTAACAATAAGTTAGAGCAAATAATAACTAAATACAGATAATGGCAAATGAAGGATTTGTAAGCCAGCCAACCCAATAATAGACAAATTGCCACTTCTATGACTAATCCAAAAATAAGCACGGGTTATTATGTTCTCAAAAGTTGTCGCCTTCCTTGGCTTCGAGTTGCCAAAGAGAATATCATTCCGAAACACCCATATAGACCACAAAGTGATAAGTGTAACTACCTCAAAACACAAGTATGGAGATTTGGAATATCCATTTGCCACCAACGACCAATAAGAACCCATAAGACTTTAGCGACATGACACGAGAAGAAAAGATGATTGCAGTCCTCCACCCCCATATCACAATTACGACATAAGAGAGACGAAACATCGATACCTCTTTTATCCAAATTTATCCTAATAGGGAGCCGATTGAGATAAAACCGCCACACGAACACATTAACTTTGATGGGAACAAATCTATTACATCTAGTAGGATGAGAATCTACCTCCAAATTACTAGAATCAATTAAACGCCTAGCTGAAGCCACTGAGTAATCACCCATCTATCATTTTGACTGGAGGGCACAAAGGTAGACAAAATTTCTTGACATCATTGCTCCTACTAGCCACCCCATCGCCATCCGTTATCTATCACTCCCCAACCCATCACGGCCATTGGCCTCTGCCATCAGTCTTCCTTTTTTTGATCGTATGTTTTTTAGATTCTCCTTTTATTTATCTATCTATATGTATCCCATAGGAAAATTGATGGTCGGGGCCAATGATATTATCAAATCTTACACCAAGTATCAAATTTGATATTAATTCTTATTTCAAATTTGGTATAACAGTATTTATTTACACAATTACACTAAATTTTATATTTATTAGTATTACCTGTTGAAAAAGATTTATTATTTTTACTAAATTTTACACAATATTTTTAGATTTTGTGTAATAATGTTACTCAATGGAATACCCTTGTAGCATAACAATAAGACTTTATATTTTAGAGAAATGAGTTTCAAAAATCCCATTTTAATGTGCACACAAACATTTAAAACAAAGAAGTTCAGAAAAATTCTTTATAGACAAATTTTTTGTTTACAAAATTACAATACATTTATTTACTTTGATTAAAAAGATACTATATTTCTTTAATTGAATAGAAAAGTAACACATCCCCATTGTGGTTTTTGCAAATAGAAGTCCAACAAAATACCTTTTAGTGTGAAGTAACTTGCCCACACAAAAGAATGTCTTCCCACAACATAAACCATTTGGGGCTCAAAACCTTTTTCAATGTTAAACCTATGTTATTATATAAATATACAAAATATAATCAACAATAACTCATCTTTAAAAACATTCGTTTTGTTATAGTTTTCGAAAAATCCATTTTATTATATCGTTTGTACGATGAATGTGGTTTGTGTACTAGCGTATGACATGTTTTAAGAACTAATCATGTTACTCGATCGTTCGTTTTGATTGGTAGTGAAATTAGTTACTTGAAAACAATGATACTCCAATTTTGTGAAATTGTTTATTGCAGAAACACTTCAAGGAACGACTTGGGAGGTCCGGTGTTATACCCTCCGGTGCAATTGCATAAGCACAGTGATCGTGTAAGTATGCACGACTTAGTTTATGCTATTAAATATTTCATCATGTGTAGGAGTAATGTTCAAAAAAGCGCGCTGCAATAGCTGTCATGGCGCGCTATGGCTTAAGGCAAGTATCACGTCACGTTATGCCTGTGGCACGCCATGACCTTATGTGCGGTATTTGTAATGCGATATTTGACTTTTTTTTTTTTTACAATTTTACTGTCGTATTTGCTAGTTTTTAATATATAACCTAATTTAACTTGTTTCTTATCATTAACTCATTGAGTAATAGTACAAAACATATATTTTTATACATAATGTAGTTATATAATATATTGAGATTTGTCAGTCATAAGTCACGCCTTGAAAAACGACATGGCCTCGCCGTGGCTCCTAAGGCTTGAGGCTTGGTCTCGCCGTCACGCCATGCCTCGCGCTATTTGAAACCCAGTACGAGTAAGTCAAACGAGAACAAAAAAATATTGAAGAACTGTGAGAAACAGTTTCATATTTATTGTTTCACATGTGAAACATACATTGATTATTCCATATATTAAACATAGATAATTATATTACATTTTGAAGAAAAACATGTCAATATATATGTTTCTGAAACACTCACATACCATGAACAGTAATTAATACCATATTGAATTATTTTTCTTCACTTTTTTATGGTTATTACTTTATTTTGCCCCTAAATGGCTAAATCTTGTATCAAGAAAAGAAAAAGGATTGGCGCACTATAATTCAATTTCATGGATAAATAGAAAAAAGTTTGTTGAATGGTCGTTTACATTATGTTCAACTTTTTATATACTTATGGCCTACTTTAAATCTATTTGCGTTTTTAGGTGGTCGTGGATAACGGTATCTTCAGCATCACCATTGCGAGTCCTGAAGGCACGGTCACGGCTATAAAATACAACGGGATCGACAATATCTTAAATGATCATAACGAGAAAATAGATCGAGGGTATATCGGTCTTTTCCATCATCCTGAATATATATACCTATTTTTTCTGATCGATAAAGTTACAAATTTCATAAGAAAATATACTGATGACATTGGTCGTGCGATATTATAGATATTGGGATGTAAATTGGAGTGATCCTTCGGACGCGACGGACAATTTGGACAAGTAAGCCGTACGTCGTTTTGTTTGGTTATCATCCTGATTTGAAAAAAAAACAAGCAATAATCGTATAACTTTTTAAACATATACATTCTATGATATTTTTATAAACATTTTGAATGTCATTCATTCATGTAATTTTTATTTTTGTTTTCGATATTCCCCCACCAAATTACAAGAAAGCATAAAGATTGTTGAATACTAAAGTCCGAGTCATGTAGATAGTGTTTTCGTTCATTTAACGGCTATTTTGCAGGCTTACGGGCGATCAATTAGATGTTATCATGAATGATGAAAATCAAGTGGAATTATCGTTTAAAAGATATTGGGCGTTTTCTCGAAAAGATAGTGAGGTTTCATTAAATGTCGACAAAAGGTGTGCCACTCGTCTCGTTATCCACTTAATTACATGAGATGAAATATTATTTGGGAAGTACCATCTCCGTCTCAAAATAAATGTCTAGAATGAAAATGACACTTCTACCCTTAATAATAGAGAGAGAAAAAGTTTCATCATTCATAATTAAGGGTAGAATGGGAAAGTGAAAACTTATTTTTCAAAGTGGATACTTATTTTGGTACAAAATGAAAGAGAAACGTGGATACTTAATTTGGGACGGTAGGTAGTTTGATTTGTTTAAACATTCTTATGATAAATTAGAGGTCATGAGTTGAATTAACTGGTTCAAAGGTGCACGATCTAGTTTACCGTTTTATTATTGGAATTCTGATCGAATTTTGGGATGTTTTAAGGTTTATTGTCCTACGAGGATCTAGTGGTTTCTACTCGTATGGGATTTTTGAGCGTCTGAAAGGATGGCCAGATGTCGATATCTACCAAGGTCGGATCGTATTCAAGCTTAAAGATAAATTGTAAGAACAAATAAATGTTAATTCTTTTGTGTTTTGATTTTTCTGGACTTCCAAATCGTACTTTGGCGTTTCACATATTCTAATATGGTATCACAACCAACATCTAAGCCCCACTCTAGCCCATCCTTCGTTCAAGGAGGTCTGTTAGTCTCATACCACTTTACCTGTATATAACGACTGTTTTAAAGAAAGAAAAAAAATACACGTGGCCCTTTCAGCCTCTTTTAGAGAGAATACGGGCGGGGTTCCATGTATTTAAACACTCAAGTATGGATAATAATTATAAAAACCCTAAACCCTGAACCTTAAAGTTTGTGGATAATTTTTTTTTGTTTTTCGTAACCATTTGTTTGTTGGATGAAAAAGGTTTCGTTACATGGCTGTTTCGGATGAACGGCAAAGGGTGATGCCAACTTTTGATGACCGCAAAAGGGGTGAACCCTTGGATTACCCTGAAGCTGTGCTTTTGACTGATCCTTCTAATTCTCTTCTCAGGGGAGAGGTACCAAAGAACCTTTGTGTATATATATATGTGAATGTGTGCATATGAACGTTTGTATGTTGGTACGGTGTATGCATATATTTTTAAACGTTTGCGGTTGTAAATGCAGGTAGATGACAAGTACCAATACTCGGCTGAAGATAAAGATAACCGGGTTCATGGTTGGATATGCTCAAACCCACCTGTCGGGTTTTGGATGATCACTCCAAGTAACGAGTTTCGTACCGCGGGCCCTATCAAGCAAGACCTCACGTCGCATGCTGGCCCCGTTACTCTCTCCGTAAGTGCACCACCCTTTTATCCTTATGATTGTTGATCAAAGTTTTTGCAATCAATATGTAGTGAAGTTTCCAATCTCTTTGAGAAATCCCCTCTTTGTAGATCGGTTTTTAATCCAATGTTGCATCTCCTTTTAGATGTTTTTCAGCACCCATTATGCAGGGATGGATTTACGAATAAAATTTCGAGATGGTGAGCCATGGAAAAAGGTTTTCGGACCCGTGTTTATATATCTCAACTCAGTTACAACTGAAGACAATCCCATTTCTCTTTGGGCCGATGCAAAAGAAGAGGTATGTAACTAACATCCTATATGTTTTCATTTTCACAAGGAGATTATATATATGGGGTGCGTTTCATTTGCAAACCATATAATTCGTACAAACTATACAAATCACTATATTAGGAAACGATAGATATATTTATGAATAATTATCATGATCCATTAATTATGATTGAGATATATATGGAAGATTATAAGGTTCATTAAGTATGATCATGACTTTAGATTAGGAAACATAATAAAATCATATATTTATTATACTTGATGAATGACTAACATTGGTTTGTATAGTTTGTATGAATTGTATGGTTTGCAAATGGAACGCACCCTATATGTATACCATTAACGAAGTGATCAGCCATAACCTTAATGATATTTATATGCTATATATATATTAGATGTTCGATCAAACGGAAAGTTGGCCTTATAATTTCCCAAACTCCTCCGACTATCCTCGTGCCCATCAACGTGGTCTAGTAACTGGACGGTTACTAGTTCGTGATGTAGAGTTGGCCCATGCCAACTATGCATTTGTTGGCTTGGCTCCACCTGGTGAACTTGGATCATGGCAAGAAGAAAACAAGGTACAAGTGCTCAACATTTTTGTTAGCGTCTCATATCAGCTAGATTTAGATCATTTTAATCAATATATATATGTTAGAATCTCAAGCTATTAATCTAATAAAGTTCTAGTGATACATATTAGTGTTTTTGAAAATGCAATTATAAACACAACTTGTTAGTTTTGAAAATGCAATTATAAACACAGCTTGTTAGTTTTGAGCATTGGCTTGAATCTAGTGATACATTTGTTTAGTATTCTTCCATTTTCTTGAGTTGAATTTTTGTGATTAATCAGGGTTATCAGTTCTGGACTCAAACTGATGATGAAGGTTACTTCCACATAAAAAATGTCCGTCCTGGTTCTTATAACTTGTATGCTTGGGTTCCGGGGTACATTGGCGATTACATGTACCACTCTGTTCTCAATGTTTTGCAAGGTTCGTACGTATTCTATTTAAATTATCTTCTTGCTTATATATATATATATGTATGTATAAATAAATATAGGGTTAGGTTCAGGGGAAAACCTCAGAAAAACGAAAAACTGAGTAACACACTGGTAGGCTTTCATCTAAACGGTATGAACGTGTGCATACAAGGAATTTGTATCATGCACACGTGCATATGCACAAATGCATAATGCATACATGCATAAAAACCAAAAAACAAGTTAATTACTTGTATGTGCATAGCGTCCAAATGAAAGGCTACCAGGGTGTTCCTTAGTTTCTATTTTATATATATATATAAGAAAGATTATCAAGACAATGGTTTTGAACTATTATTAGGAAGTAGAATCCGAATGGGTATACTTGTGTACGAGCCACCAAGAAATGGGCCTACAGTTTGGGAGATCGGGATCCCAGATCGGACAGCAGCTGAATTCTACGTTCCGGAGCCAAACCCAACCCTCATGAATCAATTATACACAACTCAAAGAACCGAAGCGTTAGTCCTTTTAATTTCTCTCTCTCTACTTTAAATTCTCCCAGATGAAATAACACAAGTCATTGACGACTTAACCTTGAAAGAAAGATCATAAAAAAGATTTATATAATGTGATCAGTACTAATTATGGGATTGCATTACTTCAGGTTTAGGCAATACGGGTTGTGGGATCGTTACACAGATCTGTATCCTGATGGAGATTTGGTTTACACAGTTGGTGCTAGCAATTATCAAACGGATTGGTTTTTCGCTCATGTCAACAGAAACGTCGGAAATAAGACATACCTTCCAACTACTTGGAGCGTTTTCTTTGATCTAGAAGACGTTACCGTAGGAAACTATACAATACGACTAGCATTGGCATCGGCCAATGCTGCAGAAGTACAAGTAAGACCAAAGTTCTTTCTAAAGTGTCGTTTTGCAATAACATCTCCTATATCAGTGCATGATCAAACTCCTTTCTAAAGTGGTACCCACTGCCAATATTATAATATAATGTAATAAACTAATGAAGCAAAAATATATAATAATAATAATAATAAACCAATATTATAAAAATAATAGTATTAATTTATTAAATTTAGTGGGTCCCACATTTCATGTGACCTTGCAAGATGGATGTGGATGCTCCAAGTATTTTATTTCATCACCCGATTGGACACCAATTAAACAATCATATTTGATTCATCTTATTATATTTGTGGGTTTCAGGTTCGAATCAACGACCAAAGAGGCATGTTGCCTTTCTTTACAACAGGGCTAATCGGGAGGGATAACGCGATTGCAAGACATGGGATTCATGGACTCTACTGGTTATATAGTATCAATGTTTTGCATTCTCAACTTCGAGCTGGGAGGAATGTCATGTATTTAACACAAACAAGAGGGTTGGGTCCTTTTAGAGGAGTCATGTATGACTATATCCGATTAGAAGGACCCCTTCGATCGCGAAACTGATAAATTCGTAAGTTAGAGTGAGTCGAGGTATATATATATATATATATATTGCATGGTTGTTATTGTAGTTAATCCTTTTAAGCATTTTGAATACCTTATATATGTAGTTTAATTAGCTTATATATATATATATATTGTTGGTGTAGTTAATCCTTTTAAGCATCGAACAAATCTTATGATGCTTGTTCATAGTATCTGATGAAAACAAAATACATCACAAGAAAGTAATGATTCCCTAAATGATGGTCAGTCGATATGCGCTGATGGGCCCTTGAGCTTATTCACGAATCACGACTATGAAGGCTTTCTTCACGTGCATAAAAAATGATGATTCGGTCTCATAAATATTTTTGAGGTTGTCAAAAATCGGTCCGGATCCTAGATAATGATCCCGTAACTGGTTCTAACATGACAGGTTTCAGGCCCGACCCAAGACGAAGGACCGGTTAAGGTGTATGAGGCACGATTATGAACCGCTCCAGATCCCGGACCAGCCTCAAATCTTATTATTATTTTTAATGTTTTTAACATTGATTTTTAACATGTAATTTTTTTATGAAGTTGGATTATTGGATACAATAATAATAAATACGTTTTTATTATAATGGGTTGAATCAAATAAACTAAAAAGACACGTTTTTATTATAAAGAATTTGATAGTGCTTTAGAATATTTAATTGGTCGATCGAATACACTAAAAAATATGTTTTTATTAATAACACAATTAATAAAATATACTTAAAAAACATGTTTTTGATGAGGTCCTAGACCAAACTTTGTTTTCGGTGGAATATCGTAACCGGTTCTTAACCGACAGATCTTGGTCCCGGCTGCTTTCAAGTCGGTCCCGAGCCTAGTTCTCTACCTATTCTGAACCGGGCCCATTTGGTGGACAGTGGCAAAGAAAAACATTTTGTGCGTGGGCTTGAAAATAATTTCATGATAAAAGATTTCAAGTCTACAAAAGAAGATTGAGACATACCCCAATTGTGTTGGGCTTATTTTTATTTCATAGTATATTTACACCACTGATTGCCAAATTATTTTTTCCAATTTGAGGGGATTAAAAAACAAACTTTTGCTTTAAGGCTTGGACATTTTTTTTTACTTTTTGGTAGGTTAATCACAATTTGTTAGTTCGGTTTATAACTTAATTTGTTCTGTTTCAATATTCTCCATCACAAAAAACATCCAATAAAAAAATAAGAAACCTGCGACCGATTATATATATACAATAAGAAACTTGCGACCATTATATATATATATATATATATATATATATACAATTCATATATCAATGACCAAAACCTTTATGACTTACAATCGTCAATACTAACAAGGGTTGCAAGTTACTTCTGACATACGACCAAATAACTAACGACCCACGTTTATTATTACTCACCATGACAAATGTTATGTTTTGATGTTTTAATGCATGATTCATCTCATAAATACTCAGGTTAAAGATTATTAAATGACATGACCGTTACTACCTTTAATGATCATAAAGATGACCGTTATGAAAACAACTCCCATATAGATCAAACCTGGATACATCATTTGAGCTCAAGCAAGAGATGTACTCCAGAAGAAGTCAACAATCTACCAAGTTCATTGTTTTATTTACTTACGATCATAATTATAACTATTGTATTTACAACCATTGTTACTTAAGGACGACGTCCCTCCACTACAAAACAAATAAATGACCATCACCGACGGAAAATTCATCGGTAAAAGTTGGATCCGTCGGTATCCTCTGTCGGAATAAAAGTCATCGGCAATGGTATCACCCAAGGATCCGTCGGTAATATTCGGATCCGTCGAAAATTACCAACGGATTACGACCGTCGATAATATTTATCGCTGATAGTCATTGTTTTGTAGTGTGGATTGACGTCCATAGTACATCAACGACTTCTATTGTCGTCTGTGGTTTTTACCTTCGACAAGGTTTTCCATTCACTAATTCTCTTGTCTCCTTTAATTTCTTTTGACCATCGTGTGAATTTTGAAGATAACCGTATTTAGTTTTAAAGCTCCACAATCAATCTTAAATTATTTCAAGTGTAATTTTTGGCATAAACAGTTTGACACCCACTGTGGGACCCTAGCTAGAGAAATTCTTCAAAATACACACGACCTATTAACGGTTTTCTTTAATATATTAGCTATTTGCAGGAACATGGCCAACCATGGAGCAAATCATAACGCCATGGCATAAGTGTGAGCTGAGTTGTATGTCGTACGCCTGTATGTCGTATGCTAACTGTCTTATTTTTTTTTCCATTGTGTTTTAACCGTTACGAATTGCATCAAAATCCAACAGTGGTATCAGAGCCTCTTTGATGCTATTTAATTAAAAGAGGAACAATTATAATATGGCAAATAAATTTAAATAATGATCTGTTCTTTATTTCATCCAAAATTCTATTATATGTATATATGTTTATATATATATAAAGGTGGAATACCTATTATTGGTTTTGTAAACTTTTCGTCAGACTTCCTTTCTCCTTTTTTAGACATTAAAAGTTTTAAAAGAAAACCCTAAGGGGACGTTTGGTTCGCAGAATGTTTTTGGATGAAATGAAATCTGTCAAAGGAATTTAACTTTGGAGGAATTGAAATGGAATGTTGTCAGGTTTGACCAGCTGTTTGGTTGACAGAATTGGAATGAAATCTGTTAAAGGAATTAGAATCTGTCTATTTGGTTCACAGAAATGCAGCTTTGGAATTGGAATGAAATTTGAGTAAATGACCAAAATACCCTTTTGTTGATTTTAATTTTTTTAAACAAAAAATGCTTTTACCCGGTTTCTATATATAATTAAAAGAAAATTATATATATATTGTTGGGAACTGAAGATTTGCTAAGTATGGATAATACTGCCAGAACAACATTACTACTTCCAGAACATAGTTACTACTGCAAGACAAAGTTAATACTGCTGGAACTCTGTTAGTACTGCTGATGAATTAATGCTGCTGGAACAAGGTTAGTACTGCTGAGTCAAGTTAATGCTGCTGGAATAGATTAATACTGCTGAAGCAAGGTTAGTACTGCTGGAATAAGTTAATGCTGCTGGAATGAATTAATGCTGCTGGAAAATATTAGTACTGCTCATGCTGAATGAAGTTAATACTGCTGATGTGATAAGTTTGGTATGCGAAGATTTTGGAGATAAAGATGGAATGGATGAAGATATGCTTAAAGAAGATTCAGAAGATCAATTTTGTTTTGATAGTTATCTTGTAATTATTTTGTATAAATAGATGTTGATAGATAGCTATTCGAAGAAAGACAATATACACGATATATGAGAGTTTTAGAATACGTTTTTGTTTTAGAAAGAATTAACCTCAAGGTTTAGAACCCTATTTCTAGAGAAGTAGAAGTCGTCTTGATTGAGTCTGTTCATCAAGATTGAGGTTTGGTTGTAAGCTTGTGAGTCGAATCAGTGAACACAAAACAGCTGTGTGTTTTCTGATATATTGTTCTTTGATTGTGTGAATTTAAGTTCTATTCCGCAGATTCTTTAATTCTGAATTCTAAGTATTATTAGTCTTGTTAAGATTCGATCCTGACAAGTGGTATCAGAGCTTGTGTTTCTTAGAATTCTACAATTATTATGGACAATTCTATTGAATCAAACAGTACTCTTGTTTCTAAGGTTCCCATGCTCAGACCCAATGAGTTTGACATGTGGAAAATTAGAATCAAGCAGTATATTCTGCTTACTGATTATTCCATCTGGGATATCATAGAGAATGGTCCATGTGCTGAAGGAAGAACTGGACCAGATGGCAAAAGACCTCCTCCAAAGACTGATGCAGAGAGAAAAGTCAGACAAATAGAGATGAAGGCCTTAAGCACTCTGCTTTTGGCTATCCCCAATGAATATCAGCATCAATTTCATCACTGCACTGATGCTCAGATTCTGTGGAATGCATTGGAAAAGAGATTCACTGGCACCAAAAGCACCAAGAGGAATCAGAAGGCAATTCTCAAGCAGCAGTATGAAAACTTTACTTCTACTAAGAATGAGTCTATGACTCAAACTTTTGATAGATTTAATAAGCTGATTGGAGAATTGGCCACAGTAGGAGTCAAGATGGAGGCTGATGATGTTAACAGAAAGTTCTTAAGATCATTAGGTGAAGAGTGGACAATGTATACTGTGTCCTTCAGACAGAATGACCAATTGGAAGATAAAGAACTTGATGATCTTTACAATGATCTTAGAGTCTTTGAAGCAGAGGTTGAAGCCAAAAAGAAGCCCTCTGGATATATACATAATGCTGCACTCCTTTCAGCATCACCTGATTCTACTGCTAACCCTGAATTAGTTAGTGCTGCTGGAGGAGTCAATCAGGAAAAGACCAATGATTCAGTACTAGAAGCCTTCTTTTCTAGTCATGTTAATTCCTCATTGATTAATGATGACTTAGAACAGATTAATGCTGATGATCTTGAAGAGATGGATATCAAGTGGCAGATGGCTATGCTGTCTATGAGGGTGAAGAGATTCATAAAGAGGACAGGGAGAAACAACTTTTCCCAAAGAAGAAAAGATGGTGCTGGATTTGACAAGTCCAAAGTTAAATGCTACAAGTGTCACAAGATGGGACACTTTGCCAGGGAATGCAGAGGTGGAACATCTCACAACAGCCATCAACAAACTCAGGCTGGAAGCTCCAATCAAAACAGAAACTCTATTCAAGCTCTTGTCTCTCAACAAGGAATGGGATTTGATTGGAGTGATCAAGCAGAAGAGGCCATCCAAAATCAAGCACTTATGACTGAAGTTTCAGATATTCCCACTGAGGTAAAATCTAATCTCTGTACTCAAGCTTGTATAGACACTGTTAAAAGGTATAGAGATCACAATCAGGGAATGTGTGATGACCTTAAGAGATTAGAAAAAGACAGAAAAGACTATGTAGTAATTGTTGAGAAGTTTGAAGAACAGATTAGGGCTTTTCAAGCCAATGAACTTCAACACTCCTATGATACAAACTACTGGAAATGGGAAAAGGATGGTCTAGAGTTCCAGCTTAGGGAATCCAGGGAAGAGTGTGAGAAACTAAAAGGAGAGCTTGAGAAAATTAAACTTGATGTAGAAAAGTTTAATTGTGCCTCTAAAGTCATGGACAACATAATCAACTCTCAAATCCATAGTAAGTTGAAACCAGGCATAGGGTACAATGCCACACCCCCTCCCTACAACAACAACTACATCCCTCCTAAGTCAGACCTATTAGAAACCAAGGATAGGAAGGACTTACCTGAAGGAGCCACTGATGTAGATCCATTAGATAAAGTAGTTGTTGAGGATAAGACTGAAAAAGAAGGATCTGGTGAGGAATGTGTAAGTCCATGTGTTAAGAACAATGAGATGAAAAGGACTGGAAAGGGAAAGGGAGTTCATTATACTCAGACCACTGTTGTGAACTCTAATACTTGTGAACATTGTTCTTGCAAGAAATCTCAAGAGAATAAGCCCCAAAAACATGATAAAAAGAGGGGAAATCAAAGAAATTGGAATAACCAGTGGGCACAAAAGCAGGGAGTTGATCTGCAAAGGATTAACAGACCAAAACCTTGTTTTATTTGTGGCAAATTGAATCATCTTGCCAAACACTGTTATTTCAATCCTATTAACCAAAGGAAAAGTTTTCAAAGAAGTTTTCAAAAATCTTCTGGTTATAGGAAGCCTGCAAGGAATAATGTGGCTAAGAAACAAGCTGAATCCAAAAGCCACATAAGAAAACAGACTGAAAAGGAATGTGTCAATATGTGGGTCCCCAAAAGCACTAATGTTAGTACTGCTACCTCAGATAGTACTGCTGACAAGGATAGTGCTGCTAGAAGCAATACTACTGCCAATACTGCTGCTAGCAGTGTTAGTGCTGCTAACACTGTTAGTACTTCTTTTAAAGAGAATGCTGCTGCTAGCAGTGTTAGTGCTGCTAACTCTGTTAGTACCTCTTCTAAGAACAATACTGCTGCTAGCAGTGTTAGTGCTGCTAACACTGTTAGTACTTCTTCTAAGGTTAATACTGCTTCTAGTTTTTGTGCTGCTAGACCAATCATATTGACAAAATACTCCACTACTGCAGTACCTAAGTTTGAAAATCTCATCAAAACCCAGTGCAAGTACTTTGATGAGCAAGGGAGACCCAAGACCACTTTGGCTTGGGTTCCCAATAAAAACTAACTGATTTATCTGATGTGCAGGGCAACCAACAGCTCAAGGGGAAGAGCATCTGGGATGTTGATAGTGGTTGCTCCAGGCACATGACAGGTAACATGGCCTGCCTAAAGAATTTCAAAAAAATTGATGGAGGACATGTTGCTTTTGGAAATAATCCTGCAGGAGGTAAGATAAGTGGTAAAGGTGATGTGTCAAAAGGTAAGATGACATTTGAGGATGTTTACTATGTTGAGCAATTGAGATACTGCATGTGTAGTTAATGCTGCTTTGTTGTTAATACTGCTTAGTAGTTAATACTGCTTTGTAGTTAATACTGCTTAGTAGTTAATACTGCATGTGTAGTTAATACTGATTTGTAGTTAATACTGCTTAGTAGTTAATACTGCATGTGTAGTTAATGCTGCTTTGTTGTTAATACTGCTTGTGTAGTTAATACTGCTGTGTAGTTAATACTGCCTTGCAGTTAACACTGCTCAGTCGTTAATACTGCTTTTAAAGAAAATCAGGGCTAGTACTGCTATAAATACTCTTTCGGCCCGCCAAAGCTCATAACGTCTTTTTGCATTCAATTTTTCTCTCTCTCGTTCTAACCTTTTCTCCCTAGAATCTCTGTGTTTTCTATCCAAATCCTCAGGAAGAATGACGACAATGGAGTTTGTCGATGAGCACAATGAGATTGCGATGCTTCAGAAGCCAAAGAAGGCCGCAGGATTTCATGATATTGTGGATTTTCTCAAGTCTACACACATCTCTCATGCCCTAACAGTGTGCCCAACCATATATATTGAGCATCAAAAGCAATTTTGGGAGAATGCTACTGTTATACTCGAAGATGGGCAGAAAATCATTCGAACAAGGGTTTGTGACAAACCCTTGAAGGTCACAGAGGAGGTTATTCGCATCACTCTTCACTTAGATGATGCCTCAGGTATAACCTATCTCTCTAATGATGAACTTTTCTCGACCTTACCAAGAATGGGGTATGAAGGTCCCATTGGAATTTTTAAATTCTACAAGTCAAAGTTTTTCACCCAATGGCGATTTCTTGTTCATACTCTTATGCACTGTATTTCAAAGAAAACAACTGGATGGAGTGAATTTAGCAGTACCATTGCTTATGCCTTGGTCTGCTTAACCACTGCTTAACCACTGCCTTTTTCAGCAATGATTTTTAATGATCTTGTGGCAAACCTAGAATCCAAAAAGCGCTTTTACATGTATCCCAGGTTTGTCCAAGAAGTAATTAACCATGAATTGACGGATTTACCTCAGTCTGCTGAGGTATATGTGCCAAAACCCCCTAAAGGGAAGGTTTTCTCAAATATGAGAAGAATTCCTAGGGACTCGGAAGGAGTTGACACACCATTGTTCTCTACAATGATGGTTGTGTCCCACACAACTGAAGGTATGGCATCAGGGTCAAGGCCCCCATTAGACACACCCACTGATGACCAATCCCAACCTTCCATCACCAAAGAAATCCCACAGTCCATTCTTTTAAGACCCACTCCCAAAATCACCAAGAAGTTTGAAAGAAGAAAGGTACACAAGGTTCCTTCCCTTGGTGTATCTCCTAAAAGCCCAAAGCCTTTAAGCCCTCTAGTGGAGCATTCTCCATTAGAGAATATCGAAAGGGAAACCACAGGGGTGTCTCCCAACCCCAAGAAGGTGCTCTCTAAGGAGAAGGATGAGCATGTGGGCTGCAAGGCTGCCACTACTTCTACTAGCAAAGAGAAGGACAGTGGTAACATCACTAAGACCTTCCCCACGGCAACTCAGAATGTGAAAACATTCAGAGGACCCAGGCGCCAAGAAACCATGGGAGTAGGTTGTGCTTTTGCTAGGCAAGAGACACCTACTAAAACTTCCAATGATCCTGAAAGGGAGGTAAACACTTCTAAATCAGGTGAGGATAGATATACTTATGCGGAATTGATGGAAACCATTGCCAACATCAACATTGATGTCATGAATCAGCAGAAGGAGATTGATGAGCTTAAGAAGGTGGTTCTTTATCAACACACCAAGATAGAGAAGAATAAGAAGATGATCACCAAGCTGCTGCAAAGAAGGAAGAAAGCTCAGTATGTTCTGAAAAGGAGAAGATCAACCACTGATGCTTCCAAAAAGGGGGAGTTAGAAACTGAACTAAACATGGAGGATGCAAAGGTTGAGGGGGAGAGTGAGCATAAGGTTGAGGGGGAGGCTGAGCAGGTTACAGAAGTTGCAAAGGAAGCAGAAAGTGAGAAAGCAGCAGAAACCACAGAAAAAGCAGTAGAAACAGTTAATGCTGCAGTATCTGAGATTGAAGCAGCAGTAGCTGAAATTATGAAGAGTCTTGTTGATGCAACAGTATCTGAAAGTGAGAAGAAAGCAATATCTGTAGTAACTAAATCTGAGATTGAAACAGAGGTATTTGAGATTGTGAAGAATATTGTTGAAGCAGCAGTATCAAATATTGTAAGAGAAGCAGTAACAGGTAGAGCAGCAGAAATGGTTAATGCTGCTAGTCGTAAAGCAGCAGAAACCATTCAAGCAGCAGAAATGGTTAATGTTGCTGAAAAACATAAGGCAGCAGAAACCATCCCTGAAGCAGCAGAAACAATGGAAACAGCTGAAACCATTCCTGAAGCTGTTAAATCACTCAAAAGAACCAAGATGGTGTCAAACAAAAGACCAAGAACAAAGTCTATAGCTTCAAAGAAGAAAGTTGTAAAGAAGCCTAGGGTGGAACCCATTGTAGAAGAAGCTGAGGAGGAAGTTGTGAAAGAGAAAGCTGATCATAAAGTTGCTGAAGAAGAAGTGGCAACTCCATCAGGTCAACCAAGCAATGTACAATCACATACAAATGATCAATGTGATATGTATATTACTGTGGTTGACACTAGTCCAATCAAAGTTAAACCATTAGCTTCTATGGCTCCTGAGATCATCTTCTGGGATACTTTGAAAGATCAGAGAAAGGAGTACATTAGAGTAAAAAGAGCAGATGGGAAGTTTGAGGTCAGTTCTACTTGGGGAAGACTTACAAGGATGTGCTCTAGATCAGACTTGGAAGAGATGTTCAAGGTGGGAATGAAGCTTTATGGAAATATGTTGACTGAGAATGGAATGTCCATCACCAAAATGGTACTTGAATACTTGTGTCTAATGTTCAATACAGAAGCAGTTAAGTATTTGACAGAAAGGCAATTTCAAGCTGTTACCAACTGGATGCTTATTGAAAACTGTGGTGTGTATGTCATAACACTTGACTATGCATATCATGAGTATTATTTGGTGGATAAAATATACAAGCACAACATGACAAGGTTGAATGGAATGCTAAAAGCTAAGTTGGTGAGCAACAAAGATTCTGAGATGGGAAGATACCTGGTAAGAAGGATTATCAATCAAAGTCTGGGTTTGAATCCTGATTTATGCGTTAATGATTAGGTTTTGGAAGCATCATCTGAAGAACTTGACTTCTCTTTCTAAAAGTCAAGTTAGGGGGAGATTGTTGGGAACTGAAGATTTGCTAAGTATGGATAATACTGCCAGAACAACATTACTACTTCCAGAACATAGTTACTACTGCAAGACAAAGTTAATACTGCTGGAACTCTGTTAGTACTGCTGATGAATTAATGCTGCTGGAACAAGGTTAGTACTGCTGAGTCAAGTTAATGCTGCTGGAATAGATTAATACTGCTGAAGCAAGGTTAGTACTGCTGGAATAAGTTAATGCTGCTGGAATGAATTAATGCTGCTGGAAAATATTAGTACTGCTCATGCTGAATGAAGTTAATACTGCTGATGTGATAAGTTTGGTATGCGAAGATTTTGGAGATAAAGATGGAATGGATGAAGATATGCTTAAAGAAGATTCAGAAGATCAATTTTGTTTTGATAGTTATCTTGTAATTATTTTGTATAAATAGATGTTGATAGATAGCTATTCGAAGAAAGACAATATACGCGATATATGAGAGTTTTAGAATACGTTTTTGTTTTAGAAAGAATTAACCTCAAGGTTTAGAACCCTATTTCTAGAGAAGTAGAAGTCGTCTTGATTGAGTCTGTTCATCAAGATTGAGGTTTGGTTGTAAGCTTGTGAGTCGAATCAGTGAACACAAAACAGCTGTGTGTTTTCTGATATATTGTTCTTTGATTGTGTGAATTAAAGTTCTATTCCGCAGATTCTTTAATTCTGAATTCTAAGTATTATTAGTCTTGTTAAGATTCGATCCTGACATATATATATATATATAGAGGGAGCTTCAAATGTAAACTTTTTTTTTTCGTGTAAACCATATAAACTCTCGATTTCATAGGTTTTTTTGATAAATTTTTTTTATGGAATTATTTATTTTGATGAAATTGTTTCGTATCATTTATTTCTTGATGAAATGTTTTTACGAAATTTGTAGTTTCATAGGTGAAAACGAAAAATGTATGAAACAGTTCATGGAAATGAAAAAACCTATGAAACTACAAATTTCATAAAAAAAAATTCGTCAAGAAATGAATGATATGAAACAATTTCATCAAAATAAACAATTCCATAAAAAAAAATCATCAAAAAAACCTATGAAACTACAAAGTTTACACGGTTTACACGAAAAAAAAGTTTACATTCGAAGGAGACTCTCTCTCTCTATATATATATAGGGGTGAGTTCAAACGAGAATGACATCTGTTTAAAAGAATAAAGGAATGACTCTCAACCATTCATTTTTAAAAACAATTCCAAAAATAATAATTTCCAAAAATCAGACTAAAAGGGTATTAAGGTCATTTATGCTATGGATTAATTTAGGATAATATTGACTTTCTAAAATTTAGGGATCACAATATATCATTCAAACCAAAATCGTATGTATCATTTTCCTTTATTCAATAGATAAACCTAAAATCACTTGTGATTAACAATATATCATGTTGATCCAAACCCTCAGTGATTTGAAAATGACCCTATCTTAAATACTTAGTGAAAATTGTAAGTAAACAATATGTATCAGAGTTTCACTATCGCTGATAAGTACTAAGATCTTACAGTACTGCTGATAGGAACTCTCGCACTTTTAGATTAAACATTCAGCGAACACTGTTCACCATATCGCTGAGTCTGTTCAGTCCTTATGGTGATCGCTGATAAGTTAGTTGTTTACTTATGATCCCTGAAGACAAGATTCACGTCAACAAAGGTTCTACGCTGAAGTCGAAGATCAAGCTCAAGAACCAGCGACAAGTCTCCTAATGAACTGATGCGGATCAGCGAAGACTCAGATTTGTCCACTCAACGTGAAGTATCAAGTACAAGACTTCAACTATCGCTGAACTTTATCATCTGCTGAATAGTAAATGATAATCGCTGAATCAACGAAAGCTGATCATGAAGTCCTCCGTACAAAGTACTTTTGTCTTAACCTCCCTTGCACGCCACCGTACGAAATGTCAGAAAAGAACCTCCGAAAATCTGAAATCGTACAACCACTCTGACACTACACTGTTCATTCATGCGGCTACTAAGGTTGTCATCAAAGGTCAATGACATGCAACCAATCCGCTAATGACACGTGTAAAGTATATACTGGATTGCATTAAATGCATGCAGTATATAAAGAGATGAACTCACTTCATTTGAAGTAACTTGCTAACTCTGGACAAGTTCAAATCTCTCAAGATAGGATTTTATTAGTAATCTCCTTATCTTTCTTAGTGCAAGAAAACCTTAGTGTTCCAACTTGTTTAGATTTAGGTTTATCCTTAATCTTGTTTCCGCAACAAGCTGTAAATTGTTAATGATTTATCAATAAACAATTTAGAAAAGTAAAATAGTGTGTTTGTATTCAACCCCCCCCCCTTCTACAAACTTGTTTAAGCCTTTCGGGACCAACAAGTGGTATCAGAGCAGATTTGTTTAATCTCATAAACAAGATCTAATCTAAGATATTTTCTCTTCCTTGCTATTATCTGAAAATGGCCAACTCAAACACAAACACTCACTATATCGACAATGGTTCTCTTGCAAAACCCCCTAGATTTTCCAGAGACAACTTCAACTTATGGAAAAATAGGATGACACTCTTCTTAGAAGGTGTAGACCCTACTATACCTTACTATCTTGAAAACGGTCCACACATCCCTGTAACGATTGATCCTGCCGTTCCAGCCACTGCAACTAGAGCTGCTATTCCAGAAAGGCTGATTCCAAAGGAAATCCATCATTGGACCGATGAAGACAAGAAGAAAGTGGCTATAGATACAAAAGCCAGATCCATACTATCCATGGCCCTTCCTGACGAAGTCTACCATTCCGTCATGAACCTGAAATCCTCGAAGGCCATGTGGGACACAATATGTGTTCAGTATGAAGGAACGTCTGAAGTCCAGGATTCAAGAAAGATCAACCTGGTAAGACAATACGAAAGTTTCATCTCTGGTAAGAATGAAACTCTCTCTGAAGTACATCAACGTTTTAACTGCTTAATTATAGATCTTAAAACGGTTGGTAAGGAATATTCTAACTTTGAAGTTCTGACAAAGTTTTTAGAATGTTTACCTGAAAGCTGGGACAATTATTCCATGTGTCTCAAGCTGTCAAAAGATCTAAGATCAATGACACTCGCTACCTTATATGGCACATTGCTGAATCATGAGCAATCTAGCCATCTTAAGAAGAATCTTGTAAAAGATTCCAAAAGCACCCCTGTTGCTTTAATCTCAGAGGAACCTTCTACTCAGCGACCCGTGGTCACTATCACTGAGTTAGAAAGTAACTCTGAAAGATCATCAGATTCTGATTCTTCAGATGATGAATCCTTGGCTCTCCTAACTAAAAAGTTCAGGAGATTCGCCAAGAAGAAAATGTTTAGAAAGAACAAAACTCTTTCTATAGCTGACAAGCCTAAGTCATCAGCTTTTGTTGATAAGGCTACTGCTACTTGTTTTAACTGCGAAAAGACAGGTCATTTCGCTAACGAGTGCAGGTCAAAGAAAATCATGAGACCTTCAGCCTTTACAAAGAAATCCTTTGTTCCAAGGAATAAAGACGACAAATACTTAAAGCTGAAGGAGAAGTATGCAAAGCTGAAAAGCTTTAAGAAGAAGGGAAAAGGCCTAATGGCTGACTATGATTGGGCTGCTTCTGATGAAGAAGCCTCATCATCTGATTCTGAAGATGATGAAGCAAATCAATGTCTCATGGCCAAGATTGAAGAAGAGGAAGAAAGTTCAGACATTCCCTCTACTTCAACATCTGCCATTCAGGTATCACCTTCCTTCTTTACCAATATTGTAAATATTGATGAAGCTGATAGTCTCCGTAAAATCGAACTATTGACTAGAAGCTTATACGAAGCCATGAACGGCAAAGCTGTGGTTGAAAACCAAAATCTTGATCTCGCTGAAAAGCTTAAAAATTGCCACCTTCAAATAGAAAAGCTTTCTAAATTTGAAGAAGATTTTAAAGATCAAGTCCATTTAAATCAGCTAGTCAAAATTGAACGAGCGGAAGCTATCGCTGCATTAAAAGCTGAACAAGCTACTGTTGAAGGATGGTGTAATTCTTCAACAAAGATCACTGAGATAATTAAGGCTCAGATTCCTCTGAGTGATAAACGTGGTCTGGGTTATAAATATGATACTCCAATACCAACCACTGAACGTTCAATGCTTAAATTTGGAACGTTCGTATCCTCAGTAGCTGACACTTCTTCATCTCAGTACTCCTCGTCGATTACACCAATCCCTGAGGAAACTCCTACCTCCTCAAAAGGTAAGGAGAAAATGGTTTATTCAAAACCTACCTCTGTCTCTAAAGATAAAGGTAAAGGAATTGTAATTTATCAAAATCCTCAGAAGGGTACTTTAGTACCTAAGCTGAATGCTTCCAAAGCCTTAGTGATTCATTCATCTGGTTCTAGAAATCAGACCTCTGGATCAGTTCAGCGACCTACTCCTAGACTCAGAGTAGATGTCCTTGGTAAGAAATCTGAAGAACTGAATGTTCGTCCTATTTCAAAAACCAATAGTGTACTTGGTGCTGGCACTTCTAATTCCAAATTAAAAGCTCAGCACACAAGTGGTCCTAGAACTAATTTTAGTTATAGGAAATGTTATCACTGTGGACTTACCGATCATATTGCAAGTAAGTGTCCCACAGCCACCAAAGCTGATAAGATAGCTAAGGTGAAGATAGCACCAAAGAAGACCAAACCAGTTTCAAGTCAGGTCAAGGTGACTCATACCGCTGAGGTCAAGAAATTGACCAAAGTGAAGAAAGACAAAGCTGAATCTTCAAATGCTGCGAAGACTGCTGAACCCATTCCAACCACTTCCACTGACAAACGCGTATACATGGTGAAGTGGGTACCCAAGCAAAACTAATCTTCCTTTGTATTGCAGGTTAAGAAGGGTATCTGGTATCTCGATAGCGGATGCTCTAGACACATGACTGGAAAGAAAAGCCTGCTCGCTGAATACAAGGAAGAGAAGGGTCCCTCTGTAACTTTCGGTGGAAATGGAAAAGGACACACCCGAGGGTATGGTGTACTTTCAAATGGTACAACATCCTTCAGAAGAGTCGCATATGTTGAAGGGCTGAAGCATAATCTTCTGAGCATCAGTCAGCTTTGCGACATGGATAACAAAGTGATTTTCACCAAGGAATCCTGCTTTGTCTCTGACAAAAAGGAGAAGATAGCTCTCAGCGGTTATCGTTTGGAAAATGTTTACGTTATAAACATGGACTCAACAACCACTGAGAACTCCTGTTTCTTCTCAAAGGCATCTTCTGATGTCAACTGGCTATGGCACAAGAGACTCTCACATCTCAACTTCAAGACACTGAATACTCTTTCATCCAAAGAGTTAGTCACTGGTCTACCTCAACATTCATACGCCAAAGAATCCTTATGTTCAGCGTGTGAAAAAGGGAAGCAGACCAAGGCAAGCTTTAAGTCCAAGCAAGTTTCCTCAGTGTCATCTCCTCTTCAACTACTCCATATGGATTTGTTTGGCCCCGTTAACAAACAATCCATCGCTGGAAAGAAATATACGCTGGTCATAGTTGATGAATTCTCTCGTTATACATGGGTAATGTTTCTCCGTTCTAAGAGTGACACCCCTGAAGAACTCATCACCTTTGTTCGGAAGATGGAAACTCTGAACAATATGACTGTTCGCTCAATAAGGAGTGATCATGGAACTGAATTCAAAAACAGTTCTCTTGATTCCTTCCTTGAGAGCAAGGGTATTTCTCATAACTTTTCGTCAGTGAGAACACCACAACAAAACGGAGTCGCTGAAAGAAGAAATAGAACAATTATTGAAGCTGCACGTTCAATGCTCAGCGATTCTCACCTGCCTACTCAGTTTTGGGCAGAAGCTGTCAACACGGCTTGTTTTACGCAAAACAGGTCGCTGATAGTCAAAAGATTCAAAAAGACAGCCTATGAACTCTTTCATGGGAGAAAGCCTTCAATCAGCTTTCTTCACATCTTTGGTTGTCAGTGTTTCATACTGAACAACAGAGATGCCCTTGGAAAGTTTGATCCTAAGGCTGATGATGGAATCTTTCTTGGATACTCCTCAGTTTCCAAAGCCTTCAGAGTCTTCAACCGAAGAAGACAAACTGTAGAAGAAACTATTCACGTCACGTTTGACGAATACCGTTCAGCGAACTCTAAACCGAACGCTGATACAGAAGAACTGAATCAATGGATGTTTTCTCATCTTGGTGATTCAGAAGATGTTCCCACTACTCATACTCATACAACTGAAAATGATGGTCCTACTATCATTCCCAATATGCAGAATAGTGAAGCTGAAACATCTTGGGTCTCAGCTGTTCCTATAAATACTATACCCGCAGTTGATCCAAATGTCTCAGAAACTCCATCTATTTCTCAGCAATCAGTGAATGAAGTGACAAATGCAAGCATTCCTCTCTTAGCTGATTATCCAGAAGTAGCTGAAGCCTCATCTTCAGTTTCTCCAGTTCAGACTGCGTCAGCGACGCATGCTCCGGCTCAGCGATGGACTGTAAATCACCCAATCGATCAAATTCTTGGTGATCCCAACGCTGGTATTCAGACTCGTAGAAGTGCAGGTAATATTTGTTTATTTGTTAACTTTATTTCTCTAACTGAACCAAAGAAAATAGATGATGCCCTCAGAGATCCAAACTGGGTCAGCGCTATGCAAGAAGAGCTGACTGAATTCGAAAGAAACAAAGTTTGGAAACTTGTTCAGAGACCAACTGACAAAACAGTGATTGGCACTAAGTGGGTCTATCGAAACAAGTTGGACGAACATGGTACTGTAACTCGCAACAAAGCTCGTCTTGTTGCTCAGGGATACAGACAAGAGGAAGGTATAGATTATGACGAAACCTTTGCTCCTGTAGCAAGACTTGAATCTATTCGTCTTTTCTTAGCATATGCTGTACACAAAAACTTCACTGTACATCAAATGGATGTTAAGTCAGCGTTTCTAAATGGAAAGCTGAATGAAGAAGTTTATGTGGAACAACCTCCAGGATTCTCAGATCCTAAGCGTCCAGGTTATGTTTATAAGCTGGATAAGGCACTTTATGGCTTGAAGCAAGCTCCTCGTGCATGGTATGACACTCTTTCTACGTATCTCCACCTTGAAAAATTTGAGAGAGGTAAGATTGACAAAACTTTGTTTTTTAGAAAAATAAAAGGTCATATCATTTTAGTTCAAATATATGTTGATGACATTATATTTGGTTCTACTAACCCTGAGCTTTGTACTCGTTTCGCTGATAGAATGAAAGATGAGTATAAAATGAGTATGATGGGTGAACTAACATATTTCCTTGGTCTTCAGATTAAGCAAACTGAAAAAGGAACTTTTATAAATCAGGGAAAGTATGTTAAAGATATGCTGAAAAAATTCGACTTAACTGAAAGTTCAGCTATGAAAACCCCTATGGCACCACCGCTGATACTTGATAAGGACACAAAGGGTGTTCCTGTCAATGTCACGCTGTACCGTGGGATGATCGGCTCACTACTGTATCTTACAGCTAGCCGACCCGATATTATGTTTGCAACATGTCTGTGCGCACGATATCAAGCTGAACCTAAGATATCTCATATGAAAGCTGTAAAGCGAATCTTTCGATATCTTAAGGGTACAGCGAATCTAGGTCTTTGGTATCCCAAAGATTCAGGATTCGATCTAACCGCCTATTCAGACAGTGATTTTGCAGGTTGCAAAATGGATAGGAAAAGCACCACAGGAGGATGTCAGCTCCTGGGTGGAAAGCTGGTAAGTTGGACAAGTAAGAAGCAAAACTCGGTGTCCACTTCCACAGCTGAAGCTGAGTATGTAGCCGCTGGAAGCTGCTGTTCTCAAGTCTTGTGGATGAGAAATCAACTACTAGACTATGATCTTCAGCTCTCCAAAATTCCAATCTATTGCGACAGCACAAGTGCCATCGCTATAGCAAACAATCCAGTGCTACACTCAAAGACAAAACACATAGAAATCATATATCATTTTATCAGAGATCATGTGATGAATGGTGATATAGAACTTCATTTTATCCCAACTGATTATCAGTTAGCTGATTTGTTTACCAAACCTCTTGATGAGACAAGATTCAACTTTCTCATCAGCGAGCTTGGAATGCTGAACTTTGAAGGATAAATCTTCAGCGGTTCACATTTAATCAGCGATACGTTTATACATTCTTGTATAGGCTCTGGATAAAATAAACTAGTACAATCCATTTCATCATCTTCTCTCTGAATAAATTGGGTTAAACTGATATCAAGGTATGTTTTCTCTGACAAAACGCATGAAAATGCAAGATTTCAAATTCTTTCATCGCTGAATAATATTTTGAAATTTCTTAAAACCCTCACTGATATTTCTATTCAGTGCTTCATATTTTCCAAAGAGTCCCTGAGTTTTTCTTTCAAAACCTCAGAGACAACGAAAGAATGTGAAAGGACAGTTGTGACGTCATTGCAACGGATAACACCAGGCACGTTTCTTTTTCTGACACACGTTTGCACGTTTCGTTGTCTATCCAATCAAATGCAAACACGTGTCCGTGTCATGATGAAAAACTTTCCCGCTCAAGTTTTTCTCTCTCTACTCTCTTCCTATATAAACTCTCTCAAAGTTTATATTTGTCTTTTATGCGAATCAATCTTTCTCCGCAAGAAAAGAACACTGTTGCATTTTGTGCTCTCGATCTTCAAGAACTGTTCATCATCTTCTTCATCAAACTCAAGGTCAATATGTTCTTATCTTTTATCAAATGCAAATAACTTGTTTTCGATCTTATCATTGTTTTACACAAGATCAAACAAAAGAACTCAAAAATAAAATCATTTTCTTTCATGGTTTTATAAACACAACCATTTCATGGTTGTTCTTCAAGTTTTAAATCTAAAATCTTAAACTTGTTCTTCTTTCGTATCCATTTTTTAAAAAAAAACTGGAATACAAGGCTTATAGGTGTTATATTCGTTTTAAAAAAAAAAAAAAAAAAAAACAAGAAAAACCCTAATCTTCATTAAGACTTTTTTGTCTGAATGAAATGGACAAACTTCGAAAAATCTTAATGGAAATTCTCTTTCCACATTAAGATATTTCTTATTTGTTAACATCTTTGGTTGAACTGATAATACAGTGAAATGGCAACTTCAAAGCTGAATGTTACCGCTGAGTCCATCTCCAGTGATTCTGAGGAACTGGAAATCACCAAAGCTCCTCAGGTTAGTTTGAGCTGGATCAACTAGATTGGACAAAGGCAAACAACCTTTCAGCGCTTCTCGAGTTTCCTCCTCGGAAGCAGGTATCCCATCTAGACGACGCTGTGATTTTTTTGAAGAATAGCCCCATATACACAGCACTGACAATCACACCTCCTGCCAGTCAGCGTCTATTATCCCAATTCTGGTACTCTGCCAGACACACCAACCTACCCTCAGCCAAAGATCCATCTAAAACCATCGACTGCATACTCAGCGATACTGAGTATGGCACCATCAAGATAACCCCCGCAATAATCCGTAAAGCTCTGAAATTCCCTAACGCTACCTCAGAAAATCCTTTCATTCCATTTCCTGACCACAAGAAGCACGCTGACAGGGAAGAAATCATTGCTTTCCTTGATGCGATGGGTTACATCTGGGAGACTGGAAGAGACAAGCTACCTGAGAAGAAGCTGACGCTGATAAAGAAATCCAAGATGCCCAGCGAGATGAACTTCATCTTCGCTCACCTGATCAGCTGCATGACAGCGAAATCCGGATCTTCTGATCAAGCCGCTCAACCTCAGCAGGCCATGGGTTACGCACTGCTGAAAGGTCTCAACATTGACTGGGCCTCCATCATCTATGAAGACCTCATTCAACGTGTTGATTCTGCCGCTGACCGACCAGCATGGGTTCCTTACCCGCGATTCATCAGCGCCATCTTTCAATATGGCCTGAAGGACAGCTATCCTGAGGAGGGTGATCTGAAACTCTCTCAGATTGGCCCTAAAGTTCTCGACTTCAAGCCTGTCGCCAACGAGGTACGTCTCTCTACTCTTCTCACTCTTCTTAATTCTCCGCTTTCTGTGGCTCCTTCAGCGACAATACCCATCGCTGATACCCCGGCCACAAAATCCATTCCTTCTAAGAAAAGGAAACAATCTCTTACCCCTCTTGATTCCAAAAGGATCAAGAAAACCAAGGAGCAACCCCAGCAGTTGCATGCTGAAGACTCCTCAGCTCATTCTGAAGAGCTGAAGGAAAGTTCCGTGGTACGCTCTGCCACACCAATTCAAGCCATCCCTTCTAAACCTACTTCAGCGTCCCTAAACGCCGAGGTTAGAACTTTGGAATCTACCCAACCTTCGTCAGTCTCTCAAAAGACTGATGAAGTACTTCTCAGCGAATCCAACGCTGAACTTGAACCCCAACCCCAATTCTTATCCTTCGCTCCTCCCTCTACTTCTTTGGACACTCCTCCAGTCAAAACTGGAGATGCCATCATTCAAGAAGCCGTTGAAGCTTCTCAGCGAATGACGAAGAAAGGACCTGCAGAGATCTCCATTCCTCACGGAACGTTTGAGGGAGATATGGAACACTATGGAGGGACTCGAAACTTTGATGAGTTCGTCAACGCTCCTGCAGGTACAGATCCCACCTTAAACACTGTAACTAAACCTGAAACTTCTGAGCTTTCCTTTGTTCACAAGTACTTATATGTTACAGGTCCTTTTTTGGGAGACATCAACCAGTCTCTGAAGTCTATGGAGATGAAACTTACGGATCTCACCACCGGTCTATCAAATAACTCTACAGCTGTAACAAACGCTGGAGAGAATCTGACGAAGCTGACTACTGTGGTGGAAAAGAAGGCCTCCTCTGATGACATCAAAGATCTTGATAAAACTCTCGCCGACTTTGCCAAAGTGCTCTCCGACATCTACACTGACTACACCAACCTCAAATCATCAGTTTCCACCATTTCCAGCGAAGTTACAACGCTGAAGAAATCGGTTGGTACACTCGAAGGTGATATGTCAGTGGTCAAGACCGACTTGGGCTCAGTGAAGACCGACCTTGGTTCCGTCAAGACAATGATCGAGACGCTGGTGAACAAGGCAAATAATCCAGCTCCTGCTCCGGCCCCTGCACCTGTTTTGGACTCATTCACCGCAGAGGATCGCCAAGAGCTGAAGAAAATCACGCCTGCTATTTCTGGCCTAGAAGACAGAATAGCTAAGCTTGAAGGTTGTGTGAAAATCTCTGGCCCAGAAGACAGAGACAACACCAATGCTGAATCTACCCATTCCTCCCCCGCCCATCATGAGAAAGAGGGGGAGAAGAGCGCTGAACAGGAGAAGAGCGCTGAAGACCTTTCCCATGATGAATCTATCAGGGGAGAGGGTAATGAAGATCGGATTACTGGACCTCAGGGAGATGAAAACCCTGAGGGAACCGAGAACCTCGCCTCTATATCTGAGGGGGAGCAACTCGATGAAGATGCTGAGGAATCTGAAGCAGAAGAAGACGAAGACTTCGACATCCCTGAAGCTGAACCATCCTCCTCTCCAAGGAACGATGATGATGATGATGAAGATGACGATGATTTCTTTGTTGTCAAACCTGCTCCTCGAACCAAAGCTCTTAAAGGTATTTCAATAAAAGAACCTTCAGGGGAGAAGACAAAGACAAAGCACTCAGCCTCTTGCGCTGAGAAAAGCAAAGACAAAGGCATCGCTGAAGATGATAATCTGGCGATCCTACTTGCAAAGCCGATTTGTCAGGTACACTAAACTTATTTTTCCTTCCCTGATCATCTATGAAAAATCAGTTATCCATTCCACAAACACCATACACATCCACATCTTTTTTTCTATCTTTTCTACCCAAGTTCTTCTACCCAGTTCTTATTTGTAAGATCGATGCGTTTCAGCTAGTCCTCTCCCCTGTTTGAGGATATCGCTGAAAGATCTGTTGCGACTTCACCAATAATTCCAGCTAACGCTGAAGACATAATCCCAGTCTTAGATTTAATCTCTGAGACTGATGAACCAGAAGAACAACCTCTCTCGCACAGAAACAGACTTTCCTCAGTTGCTCAAAGGCTGAGTGAAGAAGATCAAAAGAGGAGAGAAGAAATGATAAAGCGATTCGAGGATCAGCGAATCATCCTAAGGCGCGATCAACTACCTTCAGTTCCTCCTAAGTTCAGAATTTCAAAAGCTGAATACCAAGATCATCTCAGAGCTGAACGCCTCATCGCTGAAAGGAAGGAAGCTGAAGATAAAGACAGAGAATACGCCATCAAGCTCACTCAAGAATCTGTCAAAGACCCCAAGCTGAAGCGTATTCCCATTCAAATCCAACGAAAGCTTTGGGAACAAGCCCAGAAGATCGTGGAAAAGAAAGCTGAAGTTTCTCAGACCACCCTGATCTGGTGTAAAGAGAAAATCCACTTCAGATATCGTCCAACGAAGATCAACAAGGTATTCATCTCTGGAAGAACCTCCGTCGGAGTACCTATTGTTGACATCAAACTGTTCAGAGAAGATGACTCATCTGAAACCTTTCGTGCTGACACTGTAAAAAGGTATGGTCTCTCTGAATGGCTGGAGATGAGGTTAGCTATCCAACCGTCAAAATCTAAGTACAAGGATCATTTCGAAAAGCTGATAAACAGACAGATCGATTTGATATCTTCTTGTGTGGATATTCCTCCTGTTCCTGATCTAAAGCCGAAAAGAAAAAAGGACTCTCCAAGGAAGAAACGTCAAGATTCAAACTCAGGTCCTGTCATACGAAATGAAACTGGAATTGGTTTCTCTCGCGCTGAAGTACTTGGTCCTGATCCTGATCTATCTGCCCTTGATGTCTCTTTGCCACCATGTGAACTTTTCGTCCCTGGTAAAGTCATCAGTAATCCTTATGGAATATTCTTTCTTGACTACGACGGACGTAAATGCTTTCAACGGATCGCTGAGCTTCCAATCACTCCAATCGAACAGCTCAAAGATCTCATCTACTGGTGCGACTTCAGAAAAGACATTCAGGCACGACACCTAAAACCCTTGATTTTTGAAGCTGCTCTGAAGCTAAAGAATAAAGGAGAAAAGGTTCCTGACTGGATGATTCCAACTGAAAAGACAACCCTTGATGAACTTCTCATTAAGGAAGAACCCTTTGAAGGCTGACAACAATCACCATTTTCTCTATTGTATCAGTCATCCTTCAGTACTTGTAATTTATTTCGCTTGTACTTGTAATCTTTCTTATTCATATTGTAACCTGATTCAAAGATTTAAAGAAAGATTTCAGCGAATGTACTTTACTCCATCAGTACTGAAAAGATCCCAGAAAACAGTAAAAGGGACAAATATTTTATGAGTTCTTTTTATCCTTATGTTTTCATTAAATAGCAATTTTCTCTGTTGCTATGTCATAATCAAATAGGGGGAGATTGTTGATCCAAACCCTCAGTGATTTGAAAATGACCCTATCTTAAATACTTAGTGAAAATTGTAAGTAAACAATATGTATCCGAGTTTCACTATCGCTGATAAGTACTAAGATCTTACAGTACTGCTGATAGGAACTCTCGCACTTTTAGATTAAACATTCAGCGAACACTGTTCACCATATCGCTGAGTCTGTTCAGTCCTTATGGTGATCGCTGATAAGTTAGTTGTTTACTTATGATCCCTGAAGACAATATTCACGTCAACAAAGGTTCTACGCTGAAGTCGAAGATCAAGCTCAAGAACCAGCGACAAGTCTCCTAATGAACTGATGCGGATCAGCGAAGACTCAGATTTGTCCACTCAACGTGAAGTATCAAGTACAAGACTTCAACTATCGCTGAACTTTATCATCTGCTGAATAGTAAATGATAATCGCTGAATCAACGAAAGCTGATCATGAAGTCCTCCGTACAAAGTACTTTTGTCTTAACCTCCCTTGCACGCCACCGTACGAAATGTCAGAAAAGAACCTCCGAAAATCTGAAATCGTACAACCACTCTGACACTACACTGTTCATTCATGCGGCTACTAAGGTTGTCATCAAAGGTCAATGACATGCAACCAATCCGCTAATAACACGTGTAAAGTATATACTGGATTGCATTAAATGCATGCAGTATATAAAGAGATGAACTCACTTCATTTGAAGTAACTTGCTAACTCTGGACAAGTTCAAATCTCTCAAGATAGGATTTTATTAGTAATCTCCTTATCTTTCTTAGTGCAAGAAAACCTTAGTGTTCCAACTTGTTTAGATTTAGGTTTATCCTTAATCTTGTTTCCGCAACAAGCTGTAAATTGTTAATGATTTATCAATAAACAATTTAGAAAAGTAAAATAGTGTGTTTGTATTCAACCCCCCCCCTTCTACAAACTTGTTTAAGCCTTTCGGGACCAACATATCATTCAAACCAAAATCGTATGTATCAAACCAAAATAACATAATATCACTTGTGATTAACAATAGATAAACCTAAAATCACTTGTGATTCACAATATATCATTCAAAACAAAATCGTATGTATCAAACCAAAATCACATAATATCACTTGTGATTAACAATAGATAAACCTAAAATCACTTGTGATTAACCATATAGAAACCTAAAATCCCATAATATCACATAATTCAAGCCTAAATCACTTGTGATTAACAATAGAGAAACATAAAATCACTTGTGATTAACAATAGAGAATCCTAAAATCAAGAGAGAGAGAGAGAGAGAGAGAGAGATCGGCATCGGTGGTGGCGGCGTTCGATGGTCGAACAAGAGAGAAGAGAGAAGAAGTAGCGGCGGTTAACGGAGACGACGACGAAGGGCGGTTGATGGAGAGAAATCAAGATGGCGACTGCGGTTGACGGAGACGACGGCTAAGGGCGGTTGTGCGATGGGAAATCGTGAAGAGGTGTAGCGGCGGCGAGCAGGTGCGGCGGTTGCAGCAGGTCAGGCCGGCGAGATGGTGGTTGCGGCGGTAGCCTGTTTTTTCGCCTGAGCAGGTGCGGCGGTCACTCTCTCTCACGATAACCTGTTTTTTCGCCTGAGTAGCAGCAGTAGCAGCAGGTCAGGCCGGCGAGATGGTGGTTGCGGCGACAAGATGGTGGTGGCGGCGGCAGATCACCGGCGATAGGGTGGTGGCGGCTACGTTTAGGGTTTAGGAGAAGAGAAAGAGAGAAGAGAAGAGGACGATTTAGAGAAAGAGATGGTCAATGGTTATGCACCCCACCAAATTGTAGTTAATACCCAAATTGTTTGACATATTTGCCCTTTTAGTTTAATTTATGGAAATTATTATTTTTGGAATTGTTTTTCAAAATGATTGGTTGTGAGCTATTCCTTTATTCTTTTAAATAGTTGTCATTCTCGTATGATCCTCCCTCTATATATATATTTACATATAATAATATAGATATAAATTTACACTAATAATATTAATATCAATACCAATCAGACTATGGTTCCCCCAATTCCAAAAATCAGATACACGCTAGGGTTCTTCACTTCTTCTTCTTCTTCAACAAGCCTAGGGTTCTTGAGTTCTTCACTTCTTCTTCTTCAACACGCCTCCACGAGACCACGACCTCCGGCGGCCGGCGCTCTAATCCACCGTCTCCACAACCTCCGATAGCCGCCCCCCTCCACAACCTCCGGCGGCCGGCACTCTAATTTCTCCATGGTTGCTATTGCTTCGATTTGTTTTCTGTATGTTGCTACTGCTTCGATTTCTACTGGTTCGATTTCTGTTCGATTTCTGTCTAGGTTAGATGTTGCTGGGTTGTTTGATTTGGCAGGGGTATTTTTGGAATAAAAAAAAGAACACATTCCATTCCATTGAAATCCCAACAATATGTGATGGAATGTCAAATACATAAAAATTGGAATTCAATGGAAAGTTTTAAGATTCCATGCTACAAAAGATTGAACCAAACACTGGAATGGAATCTGGTCAATGGAATGTCACATTCCAATTCCACCAGATTCCATCACTTTCCAGTGAACCAAACGCCCCCTAATTGTTTTGTTCTCCATCGCCGCACAAAAGAAAAAGGTGTAAACCCTATTTTGGTCGCCTCTTTTCTCTCTCTCTCTCTCTGAGATATCGCCGGACAGCCGGTGACATCGTCGCCGGAGTGTTGCGACTGCTGCCGCCCGCTTGACCATCCTCATCGATGGGCTGCTCCCCCTCTCATCCTCTCTTTTCACCGGTTATCATCGGATTTCTGCGGTTGATATCTCCATTTACGGCTATCGTCGTTTTTTGAAGTTGGGTGCGGTTATAATCGCCGTTCGCTTTCATAGCAATCGCCGGCCGACGACTATTGTCGTTACCGGGGCTGCTTCTTTTATTCTCTTAAACGTCAGTCGTCGGCCACTGGGAGTTTTCCCATGTGTTCCTGCGACCGTCGCCACCCATAACGTCGCCGCAAGCCTCCGTTTTTGTCGGTTGTTGGTGATTAGCGGTTGTTGCCGCTGTTAGTTTTGGTCGATGGTGTTTTTGGCATCCAGATCGCTGGGTATGTCGATGTTTTTGTCACTGGGATGTTCCCTCTCGTTGCAATGAGATGTTACCGCCGCTGGCCACCGAGGCAAAGCGGCAAGGTTTTCTTTCTGATTGGATTCTTTTTATGGTCGAAGCCATGAATGGCTTTGCTTTGAAGTTTTGTGTGGCTATTTTCGTTTACCTTCCGAAATTCTAGTACCGAGCTAAGGTGCTGTTTGTTGGTTGTGTTATTCCGCCAACAGAGGTGTTGGTTTGAACTATGTCCAACCACTAGAAGTCAGTAAGAAACCGTTCTTGTGGTACTAGTTGTTTTTCTTGTCGTTGGTATGATGGGTTAATGCCCTATTTTGAATTTGGGCATGTCTTGGGTCGTGGATTAATATTACACTTTGTTTGTACTCAATTTTTGGTCCTTAAGTCGCAACATATTTCATAACGAAGTTTTAATCTATGTTGGACCAAAGGATCTTGATTCGGTTTTGGGTGTTGCCCTAAGTAACTCAGTTTGGGCTTGTGTCTTGTACGACTGGGCCGTAGGATGGACCAAGGTCTGGTCTTCATTGTGTTTTGTTTGGGTTTATGTTAATCTACGTTTTAAATTAAGCCAAATAAGGCCCAAATGCTCTCTCGATTTCTTAAGTTGCGTTTTAAAACTTTTTGGACGGGTTTTGTACCCAAAATGCTTTTGGGTCATGGGTTAGTAACCCACAGTTTTGAGAGTTGGGCCTGGGCTAGTAGGCCCAAGTTCAGTTTTTGGTTCGAAAATTTTATCGTCTTAAAATTCTCGTTATGAAAATTCTTTTCGGATTTTTGGACTTAAATTGACTTTTATTTATGTTTATATAATTAGCCAATAATGTTGATTTTATGTTTAAAATATCATACGGGTTAGTAACCCACATTTAAAAGGGATATGATCGATTTTAAGTTTTAATTTGCCATATAATAACTTATTCACGTTAATTGGCAATTTTAATTATGTTAATTAAATATTCGCCAAATTACTTTTATTTTATGTTAAAAATAATATTAGATAGTATACGGTTTGCCCCGAAAGACCCATGGTTGATTTATTATTGTGGTTGGAAAATTAAAATGTATTAATTGCTTGAGATGTAATTTTAATTTTAAATTTCCTAGATAGGATCAATTGTAAAATAGAATAGGACTTGTTGTATTTTCTATTTTAAATTGTAAATCAAACCCGAAGATGGAGTTTCAAGATATCGAGACGGAGTCCCGGGAGTTCACCAAGATGGCGAGGCCAGTGGGAGCTTGAAGACGTCTTTAGAAAGACCGTGGTTGTTGTGTTGGCTCACAACACCGCATTAGGGGCAAAACCGTATATTATCTGTTGTTGTGGTTGTTTATTTTGTGTTCGCATTTTAGTTATTTTATTGCTTTATTACTGTTATAATAGTTGCAAGCGGTTTTAAAATAAAATCAAACGCAAAATAAGTGTTAAATCGGTAAATAAAATATGATATTTTAAAATTGATATGTTTATCAAAGTCAAACCGATTTAATTGAATAAACTTTTAAAACAAGATTTTAAGAACAAAGTTTTAAAATCAAGACGTTTTAAAAGGAATTAGAATGTTTTCTAAAATTAAACCTTTTGCAAAATGTAAACTGAACGTCACCCATTTAAGGTACTTGTCGAGCTTATAGGATTTCGGTGTGGTAAGTGCCTAGCCAATCATATCGGATGATTGTAGTGTGAGACAAGGTGCCAAGATAACGAGATTTAAGTGGACAGTCGCTTAGCCATTCACTTAAATAGTCGTATTTTGGACGACTGATCCCAATAAACCCTAAGTTGAGATTTTAGGTTGGATCATGATACCTTAGTATGGTTAGTTTACTTCGAAATATCATAGAAAGTGCCTAGCCATCTATGAGTATTTTCAAGGCGTTGAAGTGGGATTAAACGTGCCAAATTCAATATATGATATATTGAATAGAATCCTACGACATCTAAGAGTTATGTTGAACATAATAGGATGATGCCTACCTAAATAGCCTAATTCCATAGAAAGAGCTTGGCCATTTATGGAAGTAGGTGAATACGGATCTTAGCTCAAATTAAATGATTTTGAAAGGTTAATTCATTTATTTGAGATCACAAAGTTACTAAAATTAAACTTATTTTGTAGATGTCTGTTACTGCCTCCAATTCAAACTCAAACAATTCATCCGAATACACAATACGGTCAATACTTGATAGCGAAAACTGGACAGAACGAACTTCGTCGAATGGTTTCGATTCCTAAGGGCAACTCTTAGGTATGAAAAGAAGTTCTACGTTCTTGAAAATCCCCCTCCAAATGCTCCTGCCCGAAATGCTCCAACTGAAGTCAGGGATGCTTATGATAAGTATCAAAATGACTCTCTTAGTGTTGGTTGCCTAATGTTAGCCACCATGACTCCTAAATTATTACGGGATCATGAAAACATGACTGCTTGGGTATGATATCTTCGTTGAAGTTACAAATAAAACGGGAGAGATTTGATACAGTCAAGGCATTGGGTGCCTGTAAAATGACGGAGGGTTCTTCAGTCAATGGCCACGTTTTGAAAATGAAAGGATACTTTGACAAATTGAATCGTCTTGGATCCCCACTAGGTCAAGGGTTGGAAATCGATATGGTTCTCAGCTCTTTATCCAAAACATACAAGCAGTTCGTTGAGGACTATAATAAGAAATATTTGAATAAAACTCTCACATAGCTTCACACCTTACTTAAAATTACTGAGAGGAACTTGAAATCCAAGTTGGGTTCAATCAAACCAAAACAGGCTTTGATGATCAAACCTGAAAGTGGGATAGTCAAGAAAAAAGGGGAAATTACCAAGGGTAAAATATATGTTGGAAGTTCCAGCATGAATAATGGCAAAGGAAGTGTTCCTGAGGTTGCAGTATGGTACAATTGTTATCATGAAGGGCACCGAATAAAAACTTGTCCAGCCCGATTGACAGAGATTAAGAAGCAGAAGGCCTATAGAACCCGAACTTCAGGTATGTTTACCATTTGATTTATTCACTTCTAACTAAGTGTTACATGATTGAGTATGATACTCATCTCAGTACTACTTTTCAGGAAATAAGAAGTGAAGAGAAGATGAAACCAGACCAGATGGAGCTAAGTTAGCCACTCGAAGGGACATATGATATGAACTTTCCAGATGGTCTAATATTAACACTTAGCAAGTGTTTTTGTACCTAGTATTAACTAGGGTTTTAGTTTCATTTTCTCGAATTACAACAAACCGAATTTATATTTATGTTTTCAAATAGATTTTCTTTTTCCAATAAATGTTTTATTAGATTGATAGTTGTAATTATAAATAAAAATAATGAATTAAGTGGATCTTAACTCAGACCTATTTGTGACACTTAAACACATAACCAAACTCCAGAAGGACGGAGGGTTGGAATCATGTGATGATTCACATGATAAATGGGTATATTGTTGGTCAAGATGACAAAATGATACTTTAAATCCTTTAGGGGTCACAAGAACTAATAGGAGTGATCCATACTAACGTGAGCCTTAAAGTTCAGTCACAAGACACGGTCATCACTACTTCATGACACTCTACTAAGTCTAGTAGATATGGGTATGTTTACCAAAAGAGAGGAAATGTGAAAGCTTTGTTTTTCAAAGAGTTTCAAAAGAAGTAGTGAATATACTTGGCGAAGATAAGGATGCTTCAGTCAGATCGAGGTTATGAATATCTAAGCCAAGAGATCATCCTAGAGATCGGTATTGTATCCCAAATAACTGCTCCTGGAACACCGCATCTTAATGGTGTGTCAAAAGGAGAAATAGAATCCTGTTGAACATGATTCACTCTATGATGGGTCTCGCGAATCTGCCTAAAAGAGTTTTCTGAGGATGTTTCCTAAGAAACAACTACCCAATACTAAATTATGCATCAACCAACAAGGACCGATAAAGACCTATTCTAAAAAATATGAATTGGGAAGATCCAAAGTTGTCATACATGAGAATATGGGGTAATAATGCTTAAGATAAGCATGAAGCTTCTGGGAAGCTTAACGAAAAGGTCTGAAATGTACAAAATATCCAATCGGATATAATTTATACAAGATCCAACGAGAACAAAAGTTTTTGTTGCGCACCATAATGAGTTCTTAAAATGATTTTCTGACAAGAATCAAAATGGGGAGACACAATAGATCTTGAAGAAATTCAAGAACCACAAGAATGGTACAATGGTTGACACTGACAAACAACAAGGTGTTGAGCTTCAACAAGTTGTTGAAAATAATGAACGAGATGCAAAACAATCCGAAGATTGGATTACTTATGATTACTTATGAATGGCAAGATGCCATGAAGATTGATGTTAAAGCCACATTCCGCAAAAGGGAATTTTGAGCGAGGACGTATACAAGACTTTAAAACATCAAACCTAAAATTGCAAGTTGCGAAAATCCAGTTATGGATTAGGACAATCATCTCGTAATTAAAGTCTTGTATATACAAGAAGGTCAGTGGGAGCATAATTAATACTCTAGATCATCAGAAACACATCCTAGTGCTTGAAGGTGTAAAAGCTTGACTAAGGAAGTATTTCATGATAAAGGATCTAAGACACAATTCCTTGGTGTAAGGATCTATTGTTATAGATCAAAGTGCTTAATTAGATTAAGCCAAAAGTACATACATTGACAAAATCTTAAAACACTTCAAGATGAAGGGGTTATAAGAAAGGAGGTTTGTCAATAGTACATGAACCGAATAAAGGGTGTTCCCATGCTTCGGCCATTGGTTCAAACATGTACGTCATGTTTATGTACCAAAAGACCGGGCATCTCGTATGCCTTAAGCATGACGAGTAGATTTTAGTCAGACTCAAGTGATGCTCACTGTATAACAGTGAAGAACAATCTGAAGTATCTGAGAAGAACTAAAGATATGTTCTTACTATGCAATGGTTAGGAAAGAGATTCGTGTGTCTTGGGATACACAGACGCTAGTTTCCAAACCAACCATGATGATTAAAATTGTAAGAGATATAGTAAATGGAGGTAATATAAAATGTGAGAGCTTAAATGCAAATTTACTCAAAAACCCTATGTGTTAGAACAATCATGATGTTCATGGTAATTCTATAAGCTCAAAGTTTTTCCCATGAATAAATTTAGTAAACTTTAAATTTTGGAACATTAAACAGTTATGTTCTACTATGTGATATGGCATACTGGGTATGCGCATATACATTAAACATTACTGTGTTCTTTATTAGCATGTTTAAGTATTCATAAACAAATATGATGTTCATATTGTTTAGAATCGTCCTTGATCGATTATTACTAGGGGACTAGCAATAAATCAAGATCGTTGTGAAGTCTGGTCATAGTCCAAGTTGGAAGTGCACTGGTGCAACCAGAGTCACATGCGTTTGTCGGTGCACAAAGCGTTGGACAAGACCCACGGTCAGGATCACCTCATAGATCGGCGTCATAAGGTGAGTCCTGAGTTAGTAAAAAACTCTTTTATCCTCAGACCTGAGATGTGCATTGGGACCTAATGCACAACGAGTGTTATACTTTGATATAGTCTAACGTCACCTTTAACCGGGTAGCCATAAGGGCTATGTTGGGTATAACACGAATTGTGTAGTTAGTCGTGCATATGCAACATGTGATTTGCTCCTCTCAAGATGAGAGAGATATTTATGGGCCCCTCGATGACATAGTTTGATTTACATGCATGAACAAGTGGATTAGTTGGACTAATGGCACTTGTATAATCAAATATGTTGGGATCGAGAAACATAATCTTTGAACTATAAAGGATGAGATAGATCTATGCCTTAAGTTCAAAACAAATATCGTGAAACAAAAGGATAATGAATGATTCTACTATGTGATTGATTGAATCAATCAAAATTGCTCAAAGACAAAAGCACATTTACATAGCCTTGGGGGCGATGACATGTTGCTAGACGCTTACCACCGTCTGTGTTACTGTGTATCGTGTGCAAGTGGGAGATTGTAGGTTATTATATGCCCACGGCACGTGTCACACACAAATGCTACCAATGAGTATGTAAACCTAAAGGGTCGCACACAAAGAATACGTTTGCTTCCATTAGAAAGAAACCCGTAAAAGTCATGTTTAATAGTTAAATAATTATTCTTGAAAGAATAATTATATAATATGTGTAAAATGTAATTATGATAATTACAGGGTTTTATCTGTAAATAAGAATAATTATCATTTAGATAAATATAATTATTCAGATAATTATTTCAAATAATTATTCGAATTCAAATGATTTGAACTCCAATAATTACAGATAAACATAAATCCTATTTACTGTCTATATAAATAGAATGTCAAGTCAGTTGTTTTCAGTTGACTAATTCGACTCTCTGAATCTGATTTATACACTTACACATATTAGAGTTAGGGGTTCTTTTGGGCTAGCACTCGGTGGAATTCGCGTATTCGTGTGTGGATACCGTTAGAGGAAACCTCCCGTTGGTTTCTAAGTGCTCCGATCATTCAACCACATCGGCTCTAAAAGGTACATCCCTAAACACCCTATGGTGTGTTATTAATTAATTAAATGCATCAATGGATTCGATTGGGTTTTGTATTTAGAAATGTTTTCTATAATTTTGTAACCGTCTTATTTATTTTCCGCTACGTTTTAACCGTTACGAATCGCATCAAAACCCAACAGATCTCCTCTCTTTCTACTGATTCTACCAAGCTAGTACAAACTATTTTAAAACACTTCCGCGTATCTGCCTGTTTCTGTTTGTATTTAGCTTTAAGAGAGATAATTTGGGAGAACAGTTGGAATTAGAGCAGTTTGATTTGCATAAATCAACTGATCATCTTTGCTTATTGGCTATATCTTAAGGTAGAACGACTTGTTTTTCTAACCTGATTTTCATTTACAAACAATCCCTGTTTTTGTGCAGTTTTGACCAGTTCAATCACTGTGCATTTGTGGATCTGTTATTTCTTAGAAAAACATATCAATGTGTGTTAGATCTGCTCTAAAGAATGTTCTCAAAGCTTCATCACGTGTTGGTGTCATTTTCTTTTTTAGATCTTTCAAAAACTTATCAAATCTTGTTTATCTGTTATTTCTTTGATTTTCTGTCAAGATGGCAAATATAAATGCCATTTATACTATTGGATCTCAAACTAAACATCCAACTCTTTTGAGGGATGAGTATCCACAGTGGAAGATCCGTATGATAAACTTCTTTGAAGGCATTGATAGAGCGCTTTATGAATCTGTGAAAAATGGTCATTTCATTCCTATGTAGAGGTCCCTAGGGTTATAGAAACTGAAATAACCCCTGAAATCCCTGCTCACTTTAAACCCAAAGAAATGAAAGACTGGTCAACCACTGATTGGAAAGAGATTGAGGTTGAAAGAAAGGCCAAAATGTTGATAATAGCTATCCCAAATGACCTTTTTCAATCCCTAGATTCTTGTGATACAACCAAGGAGTTATGGATAGAACTAGACAACAACTTTAGGGAGGGATTAAGACACATTAAAATAGAAGATCCAATGTCTTAATGAATACTATAGCTTCAAAGCCAAACCAGATGAAACCCTACCGCAAACATATGATAGGTTCAATACCTTTATCAACAAATGTAAGAAGCATGGTATTCATAGAACCTCTAAGGACAACAATGTCCCGTTTCTCAAAAGCCTTGGTGATGAGTGGCTTCAACTATCCATGCCCTTACAAACAAATCAAGATTTAGATACTTGGTCAATTTTTGATGTATTTGGGACTCTGGTGGCTCAAGAGCAACATATTGTCAAGTACAAACCTTTTATGGGTGGACCTTTGTCACTAGTAAGTAACACCACAGAGCCCTCAATCAAGCCAGTGAAAGAACTGATGAGGCCACAGAGAACTGAACAAAGAAAGAGAAGGCCATAGAGACCAGTTCTAAGAGTCAAAAGAAAGGGAAGAAAGCAATTGTTGCTGATACGCATTGAGAAATCTATGCGTATGTGTTTATTTTATCTTATTTAGAATGGGTTAATTTTACTTTTATTCCAATATTGAGTCTTTTTCTATCTTATTTTCCATATTTGTGTCATGAAGCTAAAAGTTGTGAAGTTACCTGTTTTATTCCAGTAAGTAGGCTAATATCTCTATTTTTGGTGAAACTGACAGCTACAACAACATTCCCACAACATTGACCTGATGGGACCCACAAATACCTTTTTGGATGGCTGAATCTGTTATGTCATGAATCAGTTGGGAGTCAGCATTTTTGGGAGCTTGGGAAGACAAAAGAATCTAGAAGACCTTTTTGAAGGAAAAAGTAGCTTTTCCTATTCATGTACTTGTTACTATTTATACAGCTACAAACACTATTCATCTTTTGTACCTTTGGACCAAGAGGGATGTATGTTGCTTGTCAAGTAGTTTAGGTTAATTACTCTTTTGCCCTCTTGTTGGAGTATAAATAGTTGTTGTATGTTTTAGTTTGGAAAGGCTAAGTTGGATCAAAAGCCAATCTTTAGAATCCTCTCAATTCCAAGTTTAATATATTTCACTTTTTATTTATTGTCGTTTACAATTTCTTGCATTTACTTTAAGTAATTTAATTCTTGTCATTTACATTCAATCCTTTAATTTATGTATTTTAATTCCGTCATTTATATTTCTTGTGATTTACATTTCGTTATGAGTAGCTAATCTTAATTAGCTTGGGTGTAAGACAAAAAGGGTGAGTATTTAAACAAACGGAAAGTGGACATCGTTTCTCAATAACGATGCTCCATTATTCCATTTATGTTTTATAAATCTAAGATCCTTCTTGACGACTTGATCACATGAAAAGTGTTTAAGTGCCATGGACTCAAGAATGAGCCATTGATATGCACGTCAATTCGAATGACATTGGGGGTATACTTGGAAGAGTTGCTTACAAAGGAATTTGTTTTCATTGTTTTTCAAATTGATTATTCTCGACGAGTTGATCACTAGTTAAGGTGGTAAAGTGTAGTGGACTCAAGAATGAGCCATTTAGAACACGTCAACTTGAATGATATGGGAATCGGCTCGGAAGAGAGATTTTTAGACAAAGGAATTTGCTAAATCCATATATTTTGAGAACTCTGTTTGACACTCACACTGGTCTTGATACAACATAGGAATGTGTTGATTGATAGCTAAACAACAGTGCAACGGTGAGAATTCGGAAGGATCACTCTCAAAGTGGATAATGAAGTTAATTGTTGACTGACACATGCTGCAAGCATTGCTACAGCATTGGTTCACAGAAAGTTGTGTTTATTTACTCATCCCAAGTTTTGCACCCTTGCTTCCCTTGTTAATCATCGTAGTTAAAGATAAATCTAACCAATCAAAGTCTTCAAAATTGCCATCTAAAATCATTCCTTTCTTTAACTTTTAAATACACTTTAACTCCAATCTATGTGGACCATACTTGGTTCTTCCGTTTTATTACTTGAAAGACGATATTGGATCTCGTTGTATACTTGCTTTGGAGTTTGATCATCACAAGTCTATAGGTGTATTCAAAGCACTATCAAGTTTTTGGTGCCGTTTCCGGGGATTGGCAAGCTACAAGTTTTTAAAAGTTTTTAAACGATTTGATTTTTCTAACACCATTCAGATTTCATGTGAGTGTGGTGTATGCCATGGATACCACAAGGGGAATTTTTTGAATTAGATCCGGACATATGTTAGTGCATAAAATGTATTCAAGATTTAGTGTTTAATTGTAAATGGTCAAAGCATTGTAAAAGTCAAAGTAGAGGCTTAAAGGTCAAAGTCAAAGTTACTAATGTGGAAAGTCAAGGAGTATATACTGTGTGTATAAATAGGAAGTTTGTAATAGAAGTCTTGGTGAGAAAGTCATTCATACGTACATAGAGAAGTGAGCAATATAGAGGGATGACTTTCTAGAGAGAAATTAGAGAGAGAAAGTAGATCTCATTCATATTCTTTGTATTCTTTCTCTAATTCTAATGAAGATCATGGAGTTTATCATTGTTACTTGATTAGATCTGGGATCACAAGTGGTATCAGAGCGAGATCAGATATAGTTATGCACAAATTGAAGAATTTTTTTGTCAATTTTTGAGAAAATTGAAGTTTTGGTGTTCTTGAGATTTTTTCTTAAAATTTCTCAAGAATTTGATCTTTTGGTTTGAATTCGTGTATGTTTTTGGTGATTTGATTGATAGTATATCATTCTATATATTTTTGATCAATCAAATTCCAATACAAATCAAGTTTTGAGGAAAATTCTGATTTTTTTGCAGGTTAATGTTCATCGAGAGATTTGACAAAACATCTTATTAATCTTCAAATTTGATTGTGCATCGAATCAGTCCAATTTGAAGAAATTTTTGTCAATTTTTTAAGAAAATTGAAGTTCTTGAGTTTTTGAGATTTTTCTTATAAAAATCTTAAAAATTCGGAATTTGATTGTATTTTTTGGCACAGAAGTGATCGATTTAGAGTTTCTAACAAGTTTATGCAAGATACTAGATCAAAGGAACATCATTTGATCGATTATTGGTGATTTTTCGAGATTTTTGGAAGTTTTCTGTTTTGAATCGAAAGGTAATGATTTTGTGTGTTTTTGGTAGTATAATCTGAACAAGAAGTGTTCAGATAGTGTTCACGAAGTGATCTGCAAAGTTTCAAATCATTTGGTTATGATTTGAGTGATTTAGAGCATTTAGAAGATTTTTGGGTTCGAAATTCGTAACTGTCTTACGAAGAAGTGTTCATAGATTCATAACCGTCGTACGCAACTAGACTCATAACTGTCGTACAATATTGTGTTCATAAACTCATAACTGTCGCACGATACTAACATTCATAACTGTCGTACAAGCCTTGTGCGAGAGTTACTATTCATTTGGTTTAGTCGTACAAGCTTTGTGCGAGAGTTACTATTCATTTGGTTTAGTCGTACAAGCTTTGTGCGAGAGTTACTATTCATTTGGTTTAGTCGTACAAGCTTTGTGCGAGAGTTACTATTCATTTGGTTTAGTCGTACAAGCCTTGTGCGAGAGTTACTATTCATTTGGTATTGTCTTACAAGTGTTGTAAGACAGTTACTATTCATTTGGTCGAAACTGATATATATTTTTTATTTTATGCAGGTTTGCCGATTTAAAGTCCAGTATTCCGCATTAATTGTTCAGAATTAATTTTTGAGCGACAACTTTATAATTTGTTATTCAAATTTTAAGTTTTGAAAATTTTTCTGACTTTAATCGATTTTTTTTCTCTGATTATCGTGTGTGCATAATTCTACTTCCCACGAAGTATCTGATAACGATCATTTTTAATCCTTTACAGGTAACAATGTCTGAATTTCAAAGTTGGTGGTGTGATTCACAAACGATATGCTATTTACAAAAGCAACATGAAGAACTCACACAACGTCTTCAGATGTTTGAAAGTGCTCTTACAACGTCTCACAAAGATCTTAAAAAACAGAAATTTCAAACATCTGAATGTTCTGTGAAACTTGACAAATTTGAGGAAAAAGCAAAGATTTTGGAAACTGAAAACATTGAGCTGAAAAAGAGGATATCCGAATTGTCATCACGAGGTGTTTTCAAGGAGATTGAGGAAAAAGCAAATTCTTTGGAAGCTGAAAACGTTATTCTAAAACAAAAGCATAATGAGAGCGAACTTTCTTTGAAAAATATAACCTCTCAAAACACAGAATTTTTGGACAAAATCAAAGATTTGGAAAAGAAGCTGTATTTGAGAGATCAATCTACTAAAACAATTTTCATGAACAAGCCAAGACATGTAAACAATGTCAATAAATATTGGGGACTTGGTTACGAATGTCCAAAATATGGAGCCAAAGCTATCGCTGCAGTACCGACAGTATATAATTTCGAATGTTTAAGGTACGCACGATATTGGCCCGATTTTGAAATTCATTGGACTGGTGAAAAGGAAACACAACTAGAGGAACAAAGAAAAAGATCATTAACAACTCATATCCAACTTCCATTTTGCTATACTAATGAGACATTGAAGATTCTCAACAATCTAGATAAACCACTTCCAAACAATTATTTTGACATAAATGCTACAAAGCCAGTTACTAACAATCAAGTCGTTGAAACAAAGAAATATGTTCCTACATTAGTTCTTGAAGGGAAAATTGTTGAATTGGAAATCTCTCTTGCTGAACAAAGGATCAAATATGATTATGAAAATGATCTCCTTTCAACTATTTTCTCAACTACTTTTAAGGAAATATCTTCTTGTTTCAATGACGAGGTGAAAAAGGAAACTGTTAAAATTGAACATTCTTTGATCAAAAAGTTTTCTGAATCAACATCGAACATCTTTGATGGAAAACAAAAGATTGATCATAAATGTCTCAATTTGTCTAAGAAAGTGATGGATCTTGAGAATATTGTCGTCTCCGAGCATACACAATTTGAGAATGAAAAGGTCAACTTCATGAATGAAACAAATTGTTTCGAGGAAAAGATTCGTGAACTCTCTCAAAAGATCATGATATTAGAATCTGAATTGGAAAATGAAAGAAATTCTTCCAATGATGAAAGAAAAATATATGATATTGAGAAAGTTTTAAATCTTGAACGCGAACAATTTGAAAACAAGAAAGTTGTATTTGAAATTGAAAGACAGTCTTTTGAAGAGAAAGTAAGTGAGCTTTCTAAAGAAATAACTGATTTGAAATATCTTTTAGAAAAGGAAAGAAAGGATTATGTTTGTAAAGAGAATTCAAAGTCTGGAGTTTGTGACAAAGGAACAACTTGTGATTTTGATGTCTCAAAGAAGCCTCCTGACCATAATGCTTTGATTGATGAAATGAGAGTTAATTTTGAGATGGATAAGAAAGCTCTTGAACTTAAATGCATAAAACTTTCAAAACAAATCTATGATTTTGAGAAAGTTTTATTTCTTGAAAAAGAAAATCTTGAGAAGGAAAGAGCAGATTTTGATATAGAAAGAAAAGCTTTTGAATCAAACAATGCCGAGCTTTCAAAGAAAATATCTGACTTGGAAAAAGATTTTGAATCGGAACGCAAATATTTTGAAGATGCGATTCTTAATCTTACCAAAAGATTATCTGGTTTATCAGCTGACATTATGAAGGATCAAATGATCAAATCGGATCTCCAAAAGAAATTTGATCTAGTTATTAAAGAGAAGAATGTTTTGATAAACAAAGTTAAAGAACTTTAAGACATGATTTTTAAAATTGATGTTTCAAAGCAGGTCAGTTCTGACATTATCTTTCAGACTCCATTTGTTGATTCAAATGACCCTGAATACTCTTTTAAAACTGCTTCAAGTTCAAGTTTTAAAAACATTCCTTCTATCCAATTTAATAGATCAACTGATTTTTCAAAAGATCAGATTCGTTCTACAAATCTCTTCTATAATCCTATGCTTGATAAATCAGATAATAAACCAAAAGTGGCTAAAGTTAATACTTCCAATCTTAAAGACGTTCCAGTTTTCAAGAAGGTGAAGATGGAATGGAGAGTCAAAGGCACAACACCTTCAAAGAATGATGTACCAAAATCATTTGCCTCCACATCAAATTCAAAGCGGAACAACGCTCCGAAAGGTAAATCTTCTGTTCAACCTAATCCTATTCATTCTGTAAACCATCTGATTAGGTTGGCACATAAGAAAATCTGTTGTTCTTACTGTGGATCAAATGATTTTGTTCATAAAGATTTTACTTCTTATTGGTACGGTACTTACAGTATTCCTTCCAAGAGAACTACACCTAACACACTAGGACCCAAGTCCCATTGGGTACCAAAAATCTGCTTAATCTGTTTTGCAGGTTCATCATGTGTTATGCTGAATGCTACATATATATCACACACATGATTGAAAACAGAAGAGAAGCGGTGCAAATTTTTGAAGAGTATATGTACCATTAAGGGGGAGCAAAAGAATAGTGGTTTCTAAACGCATCAGTTTAGAACCCGGACTTCAAAGAAACAATGGCTTCTAAACATATCAGTTTAGGACCCGTACTTCAAAGAGTTTGACTTCTAAACACATCAGCTTAGAACTCGTATTTCATTGTTTTATACTTTGACTGTTTCATATACTAATCTTGTTTCATTAAGATCTTTTGCAGATTTTGAGGGGGAGCTTATCTGATTTGTAATCAGTCTATCATAATTTGAGGGGGAGCTTAAACGTTTAACTGTACGTATCTTCTGAACTTAATCTGAGATTGTTTGAAAGAAGAACGACTTTCAAGCATGAAAAATGTGTTCTTAAATGTTCAAACCACTTCTCGATTCTCAAACAGATTTTATGAATTTAGAAGTGTGATTTTAAATCTTTTTCCTATATATATATATACATATATAGATCTCGGATTGTTACATCATCATTTCTGACCGTGTGTTTCTAAAGATTAATACTTGCGTATTATCTTTTCTATACTTTCAAGTATTCATACACACCGATTCAGCTTCTTATTGACTTTGTTATTACCATGTCTCAAAAAGAAACAATTTTTCGACAGTAATACTCCCGTTTGATTTCAAATTTTTTTTGAGCATCATATTCATTTCAGGGTATGAACTTAAACGTTTCATTCAAAGATGTTTATATTTGTTCATATAAACAAATTTCAATTCTTTGATACCCTATCCTTTATGATTATCATTCATATTTGATGATACATTGTCAGTTTCTCAAACAAGAATTTTGATTTCATTTCATTCATTCAATTTTGAATTCATTTAATTCATTCAATATTCTTGTTGTGAGAAATCTTCAAAGATTAAAATGCTCAAATCTTCATGATATTATTCAGGAGCATACATTCTGATGGCAATGTTAATCAAATGCCGAGATTCTTAATTGTTCAAGCTAAACTGTTGAACACACTAGTACAAAAATGACTTTTTGTGACGGTTTTGAAAAATAGGTTTGTAACGGTTTGATAAAAAACCGTTACAAAATGTCACATAAAAAGTTAGAAAATTGTTTTAGTAACAGTTTTTATAAAAAACCGTTACTATTACAAAAACCCTAGAAACATAAAGCAACGTTTTAGATAAAAACGTTAATAAAAGGTCCCCTATGGTAACGGTGTTGGACGATTTTGAAAAACCGTTGCTTTATGTTGTGACGGTTTTAAAAAACCGTTGTCATGTAAGACCTTTTAGTAACGGTTTTTGTCAAAATCGTTGCTTTATGTCGTAAAGCTTTTAAAAAACCCGTTACCAAAACTTATATATATATATATATATATAGTAACGTTTATTTGAAAACCGTTACCAAAAGTCATCAAGTTCTATGGCAATGGTTTTGCAAAATTTGCGTCACCAAAAGTTAGTGTATGGCAAGGTTTTTTGAAAATTTTACGTCACCATATGTCATGCTACAGTAACGGTATTAAAATATTTACATCACCATATCTCAAGCTACATTGACGGTTTTGAATAGTTTACGTCACCATATGTCATGTTACGGTGACGGTTTTGAGTACGTTACCAAATGTCATTTTTTTGTAATGGTTTTGGAAAATAAATGTCACCATATGTCATGTTATGGTGACGATTTTAAAACAATTATGTCACAACGTTGACGGTTTTGTATAATAAATGTTATCATATATCATGCTATGGTGACGGTTCAAATAATAAACATCCACGTAAGTCATGATACGATGACGATTTTGTATAATAAACGTGACCATATGTAATGTTATGTTGATGATTTTAAATAATAAACGTCAACATACATCATGCTACGGTGACAATTTTGAACAATAAACGTCATCGTACGTCATGTTACGGTGACGATTTTGAAAAATAAACGTCATATCATGTCATGCTACAGTGACGGCTTCAAAAAATATGTCACCTAGTGTCATGCTACAGTGACGGTTTAGAAAAATAAATGTCACCGTACCTTATTCTATGGTGACGGTTTTGAAACATAAATATTATCGTACGGTATGCTACAGTAACGGTTTTGAGAGAAAAAAAAGTCACCATTAGTCATGTTATGGTAACGTTTGGTGACGTTTTTAAATAATAAAATCGATGCATGTCATGCTAAAATGATGATTATAAATAATGATCGTCACCGTATGTCATCCTATGCTTTGTTTTATACACCTAATGTGACAGTTTTAGTATATGGTAATGGTTGTTGATGTGATTTGGTAACGTTTTTTAAACGTAACCAAAAATGTATCAAAAGTGACGGCAAGATAGGTGACGTTTTTTATGTCCACGAAAACCGTTACTATATACCTATGGCAACGGTTTTTAACCGTCACCATTGACCATTTTAGTACTAGTGACAACAACATTTTAGGACAAAATTTCATGGGAATCAGTGTGAGAGCTTAAAAGAACTTCTATGGATCCACGTTAACCAGTGTTTCTTACACAAGAAGTTATCCTTGAGTGATTGAGGGGTGAGGGGTCAAAATCAAAGAGTGGGGGAGATTACTCATACGGTTGAGTATCTCATTGTGCTGAGGTAAAATGTAAATGAGAGTGGGTAGAAGTGAGCGGATTAAAAACAGAAAGAGGGTGTGAGAACAGAGTTAAAAGAATAAGAGAACTTTGCACCAGCCACTTTCTGAGCCGGGCAGCCACATTACTGATTGGTTCACGTTCTTTGGTGACCATCATTGAAATAGGCAACTAGCCCATGCCAACTCTTGCATTTAACCCCACCAACTACTCATTTCTTTCTTAATAAAGGAATGTTTCATATTTCTTGGGGACGCAACATATAATCTATCTGATCTTCACTCGGAAGGTCTAGATATTGAAAAAAGAAGGAAGTTTGCCCTACCTTCGCTCTTCATTCATGCACATTGAGTCCGTGGAAAACTTGTTGCTGTCTCAACAGTTTACATAATTTGAGCCTAATTTTCAAGCATAAGTTGCTTCAATCATTTCTACACTTACACGTACACACAAGGAATATGTTTTCTTGTCATAACGTTCATAGAAATTTCCTTTGTGGTTTTTCGATGATTGAATGGAAGCCCTGGAGGAGTGAACATCAAAAAGCTCATTTCCAAAGTGCATTCGTTGTACTAAGTGGCTCTGTGCAACTTACAGGCATTATAACTGATTCATTCGTTGTTTCAGGGTTACCACTTTCATTTTGTCTGAATTTGAAAAGATTCGGATATATAGTTTTGGAATTGACGGTTTATCAGATCGAAAGGAGGAGATTGTTATTGGTGTTTTCAAAGACTGCTGAAATTGATATTGAAGTTTTGATGATCATGATGCTCACAATCATCAAAAAGGGGGAGAAGATTTGAGAGTTTCAATTTCAAGATAAAGAGAAGTTTTATTGAAGTCAAGAAGCTCGAGATAAAAACTCAAGATGTTTCGAGACGATTCAAGAAAGGTCAAAGTTCAAAGTTTGTTATTGTTCAAGAAGATGAAGATACGCAGTTCAAGGAATTCAAAGCTACAAAGATTCAAGTTCATTCAAGAATGTTTTCAAAGCTCAAAACCCTGTTAAAGCTCAAAAGCCATTTCATGTTCAAAGACTGAAGATATTTCTCAAAGATGCAAAGATCCGTGCTACGATGTTTCAAAGATTTGTGTTACAAAGATCGGTGATACGAAGATTCAAGAAGATGAAGATTTTATTTGAAGACTTTGACCTACACCGCAAAGATGTGAAATTTGCGATTCGAGATATTGATGACTATTTGATTTTGAAGATCCAGTTGAAGACTAAAGCAGTCAGATTGGATTTCTGAAGACAACGCTTATTCGAAGATTCTTCAGAGCTATTTTTCAAAGATTGATCTTCCTTCAAAGCGAAGAGGGAGATTGTTCAAACTGCTTAAAGTGTTGAAGATTTGAAGATCACAAAAAGCTGAAGACTACCGTCATCATTTTTTTAAATCTTGAATCCATAGGGGGAGATTGTTAGTGCATAAAATGTATTCAAGATTTAGTGTTTAATTGTAAATGATCAAAGCATTGTAAAAGTCAAAGTAGAGGCTTAAAGGTCAAAGTTAAAGTTACTAATGTGGAAAGTCAAGGAGTATATAATGTGTGTATAAATAGGAAGTTTGTAATAGAAGTCTTGGTGATAAAGTCATTCATACGTACATAGAGAAGTGAGCAATATAGAGGGATGACTTTCTAGAGAGAAATTAGAGAGAGAAAGTAGATCTCATTCATAATCTTTGTATTCTTTCTCTAATTCTAATGAAGATCATGGAGTTTATCATTGTTACTTGATTAGATCTGGGATCACAACATAGAAAGAACCTTTCGTCATACAAGGAGAATTCAAAGATCAACAAATCCTAGAAATCTTTCTAATGTGGATGCACCATCAGGATTCGAAACTATACCACCTAGACCACTGGTCTTAAAAATAAGACTACCACCTCTAGAGAATCAAATGAGATCCCCACTTTTGGAAAATCCAAGGGCACCACCCTTTTTTGGAAATCCACAACCGATCTTTGTAAATCCACAGGAACAACCAAATCAACCACCAATTCATGAAAATGATGATAATGAATCATGGTGATAATGAGAGAAATGAACCATTAAACATTATTGAACTTGCAAACTCAAAAGATGGTCGAATCATGGACTATGCCATTCCTAATTTTGAGAATTAAACTCAGGGATTGTACGACCACATTTAGACACCATCCATTTTGAACCAAAACCTATCATATTCCATATGTTGAAAGCTAATGGACAATTTTACGGACTACCATCGGAGGATCCACATTCACATTTAAAATCTTTTATGGAGATCACCGATGTTTTTCTGATTCCTGGGGTATCTCCGGATGCCTTAAGACTCACCTTGTTCCCATTTTCTTTAAGGGACCGGGCAAAAATATGGTTTAACTCATTAGCACATGGCTCTGTACCATCATGGAATGACATGGATGAAATTGTTTTGCGAAAATATTTTCCACCTACCCGGAATGCCAAGTCCAGAAATGAAATTTGTATGTTCAAACAAATGGACGATGAAGCAATTCCAGATGCATGTGAAAGGTTTAAGGAATTGTTAAGGAAATGCCCTCACCATGGAATTCCCTACTGTATTCAACTCGAGACATTTTACAATGGGCTTAGTCTCAATGATAAACAAATGCTTGATGCGACATCATGAGGGGCCTTTACTTCCAATACCTACAATATCGGGTTTGAAATTCTTGATTTTTTTTAGCAAATAATGGACAGTGGGCTGACCCAAGGGCTCCAACCCAAAGGAAGACTGTTGGAATGCATGATGTAGATGCATACAGTGCATTGACATCTCAGCTTGCCTCCATGACCAATATGCTTAAAAACATAACTACAGGACAAGGAGCACAACCGACTGTGACTAAACCCACTCCAACAGTCCTCTCAGTGCAATGTGTCTGTTGTAGTGGGGACCACTCTTATGAACATTGTCCTCATATTTTTGAATCTGTAAGCTTTGTTCAAAACAGAGCTGGTTACCACTCCAACAACTACAACGCCAGTTGGAAACAACATCCAAACTTTTCATGGAATAACCCATGTTTAAATCCACCAGAAACCAAGCCATAAGGAAACTCAAATTTTCAACCTCATCAACATGCAAGTGGTTCTCAAAATCATCAAAACCATTAAAACCACCACAATCACCAAAACCATCAAAATCAAAATTTCCAAAGCAATAGACCACCTTTTCAAAACAAATCCTCACCACAAGCAGAATCATCATCTTCCTTGGAAGCAATGATGAAAACTTTTATGACCCAAACTAATGCTTCATTAAGAAATCTTGAGACACAGGTTAGTCAACTTGCACTTAACCAAAGTAACAGACCCACGGGGACTTTGCCTAGTAACACAGAGATCCCAAGATCTTTAGGAAAAGAAAATGTGAAAGATGTGACACTTAGAAGTGGGAAAGACTTAGATGAATCATCAGGCAAAAAGTTTGGACCAATGACAAAAACCGATTTTGAAAAGATGTCACTGTCCAATGCTACAACATTGCCTATAATTGTTGAAGAACCATCACAACCTTTAGAAGAAGTAGGTCCTAAGAACAAGACCTCTAAGGACAAATCAGTAGAAGGCGAGATCAACATACCAAACAAAAGTTCTAATCCCCCTAGCAAAAAGGGTACAACCCAGGGCATTACAGATCCATCTTGCTCAACACAACCAAAGAAAGTTGTAATTGAACCAATTCCTCCTTATGTTTCTTATCCTCAAAGATTAAAGAATTAGAAGGATGAATTACAGTTTAAGAAATTTTTGGATGTGTTCAAAGAATTGCATATTAACATACCCCTTGTAGAAGTAATTGAGCAAATGCACAGTTATGCCAAATTCCTTAAAGACATCTTAAGCAAGAAGAAGAAGTTGACTGAATATGAGACCGTTGCCCTTACTGAAGGATGTAGTGGCCTCCTAACCAACAAAGTTCCCCTTAAACTCAAAGATCCAGGGAGTTTTACCATTCCCTATTCAATAGGAGGGAAAGAAGTTGGAAAAGCCTTATGTTATTTAGGAGCCAGTGTCAATCATATGCCCTGTCTATTTTCAATAGCTTAGGTATAGGAGATGCCATACCTACAACTGTCACACTCATCCTAGCTGACAAGACCATTGCCTACCCAAAGGGAAAAATTGAAGATGTTTTAGTTCAGGTTGACAAATTTATCTTTCCAGCAGACTTTATCATTTGGGATTTTGAGGCTGATTAGGATATTCCTATTCTCTTAGGAAGACCATTTTTAGTCACCGAAAGAACCCTGATAGATGTCCAAAAAGGAGAGTTGACCATGAGACTACAAGACCAAAAAGTCACCTTTTAATGTCTTTAATTCATTAAGATACCCCGATGACATGGAAGAGTGCTCAAGCCTAGGTATGATGGAATCCATGTGTGATAGAGAAGAGGCTAGGGAAACATATAGTTGGAGGAAGAGGATGATGAGGAATATGATGATGATGATAAGGAATATGATGATGATGAGAAATTAATAGAGGAAAAGACTGTCCCTTTGCAAGTTGCCAAGTTTGAGACTCTGGAAAATACTGAGCAAAAGAGTTTCACACCATCTGTCGTTTCACCACCTGACCTGGAGTTGAAACAACTCCCATCTCATTTAAAATATGCTTTTATAAAAGATGAAAACAAATTGCCCGTAATCATTTCATCCACTTTGGAACTACATCAAGAAAAGAAGTTAGTGGATCTGTTTAAGTTACACACAAAAGCCCTAGGATGGACCATTGCTGGCCTTAAAGGGATTAGTCCATCTATCTGTCAACATAAGATCATCCTAGAAGACAAAAACTTCACATCTATTGGACCACAAAGACGGCTAAACCCTGTCATGAAAGAAGTAGTGAAAAAGGAAGTTTTAAAATGGTTAGATGCGGGAATTATTTTTCCTATTGCCAGCAGTTCTTGGGTAAGTCCAGTCCAGTGTGTCCCAAAGGGGGGGGGGGGGGGTTTACGTAGTCACCAATGGAAATAATGAACTCATCCCAACTAGAGTAGTTTCAGGATGGAGAATTTGCATGGACTACCAGAAACTTAACACGACCACCCAAAAGGACCATTTCCCACTACCTATTGTTGACCAAATGTTAGACAAATTAGCCGGAAAGGAGTATTATTGCTTCTTGGATGGATACTCCGGATATAATCAGATAGCCTTAGCACTTGAGGACATAGAAAAGACCACCTTCACTTACCCCTAAGACAATAGAGGTTCCTCCCAAAGATCCTAACAAGACAGGACCCATTTGGAAATGGGTACCTAAATGCATTTAATTGGTGTTGCAGAAGCAACATGTGCCTATCTGGTACCTTGACTCTGGGTTCTCGAGACATATGAATGGAGACATATGAATGGAGACATATGGTTATTATCCTCTTATCAAGAAAAATCAAGAGGATGATCTGTAACCTTTGGAGATGATAGAAAAGGACACACAAAGGGATATGGAGTGATAGCTAAATGAGATGTTGATGTGTCAAGAGTTTCTTACGTGGATGGAATCAAACACAATCTTCTAAGTGTGAGCCAAATTTGTGACAGTGGATTTGATGTGATATTCAATAAAATGTATTGTTCTTTGTTAAATTATGACACAGGTGTTGAACTTATGAGAGCCGACAGAAGAGGTGATCTATACCTCATGGATTTCAAAGCCAAGCGCAATGATGAAAAGCTATGTCTTGTTTCTAAAAAGAACGAGGAAGCTTGGCTCTGGTACAACAGGTTCTCACACCTAAACTTTAATACCTTAGATCAACTTGTAAAGCATAATCTGGTAAGTAGTCTTCCAACTCTTAAATTTTATAAAGACCACTTATGTTCTACATGTGAAATGGGAAAACTCAAAAGAGCTTCCCACATAACTAAGTTTGATGTGTCTTGCACTAGACCTCTGTACATGCTTCATGTAGAACTCTATGGCATAATCTCTGTACAGAGCTTGTCTGACAAAAAGTATATTCTAGTTCTCATAGATGAATTTTCTAGATATACTTGGGTAGAGTTTGTTAGAAAGAATTCTGATGATCCTGGAATACTAATCAATCTCATGGAGAAAATCCAGGTTTGGTATCAAAGCAAGATCCAAAAGCTGAGAAGTGACAATGGCATAGAGTTCAAGAACTCAATAATTGATGCATATCTTGTCAATGAAAGAATCTCACAGAACATTGTTAGCAGGTTGGGTGTACCCTTTAAAACGTTGATAAATAAACCTTGACACAAGTATACATCTTAGCTTATTATCGTCTTAAACCAAGTAATAATGGTACAAAGTACTGAATATCGAGCCCACAAGGAAGCTTGGAAAAGTTCTTCTTTAAAAGTCGAGTTTGTAAAAACGAGTCTTAGATGGAGAATTCGAAAACAATCTTTTGATAGGGGTTTTGGTTAAAAACTATTGAAGAATCATTTATAAAAAGAAGCACATGGTGTAAAGATCCGTTGGGGTAAAACAAATTATTAGAGAAAAAGATGAGACACCATTCCTTCGTTATCTCAAGGTCACTATATTTTACGATACAACTAACCAATTGTCAATTGATTAATTGTGATCCATCATAAAATACGACCTTCATTTAAATAACGTTGGACAATCATGTCATACGATACACCTCTTTATCTTTTTATTGGTCTCGGTCCCAACTTCACTTTATACCCCGAACTAAGGCACTTAGCCCATCATCGTTCGATTTCTAATTATAAAGGATGTACGAACTTTAAAAGCAAATAATGGAGATGGACACTGCATTAAACAAACCACAATAATTCCATTTGAGAAAACGTAACTTGTTGTGCAAGTAACCAATTCTTGAAAGAAACGCGAATATTAAATTGCATGAAATAAATGACGATAAATGAATTGCGTAAATTAAAGAGCGGGAAAATTAAATTGCATAAAGTAAAGTGCAGAAATTAAATTGCGATAAGTAAATTGACAATAAAACAAAGCATGAACTATAAAGCGAGAAATTAACGACGGAGTTGGTAACTTGCATGGAAAGTCTTGTTGCAAATGTGGAATTATGACGAGATTTGCTAAAATGATGCACTTGAACCCTTAGGTAAACCACCACCGGTTAAGATATGGATTTGGTTCCTTAAAAAGCCCAACAATTAACTAACGATAATTTAATAACGCGAAATTAATCTTTTAGCCAAAGTGACAACTAGCAAGTGATTTATAAAAGGAAACTTGCATAACAAGGAAATTGAATTCTAATCGTTGGAAACTCAAACAATTATATTTACCATACTAAACCGTGAACCAAAGAAGATTGGGGACCCGAAATGATTAATTCGGACTTCCGGTTAGTGATGGCAACGAAATCGTTTGTAAAAACAAATATGTAAAACCGTGAGAAGAGAGAAAAACAAACCGTGAGTTGTGTGAGTTTGATGAACCTTAAGTAAAGAATTGGAATACGAGCATGTAACGAACAATTATCACAAGAAACTTTGAGAATGTAACGAAAAGATTAATGCATTACGTAAACAAAAGTAGGTTGAACCGTAATGGTTTGAACCGTGAGCCGAAGCGATGGCCGACCCGATTTTTCGACGAAATCCCAAAACAATAGTTTAAATCTCGAGGTTGTCCGAATTATATGCAAGCGGCCCAAAAACTAAAGTCCACGTCGTAAGCCCAAAACTGCAGTCCATGATTCTTTAACTGCTTCTTGATCAAATTTGACTTCAAATGGCCTTTTTATCGTACCTGAGATATGCATATAATTAAATTAGTTTTTTGTTGCGGTTTTCTTATAATTCTGGTTAATTTAATACCGAAAGTATTAAACGTATATTTATGCTTATAAATCTAAATATAGAACAAAAAGACTCAATGAGGAAATGAAAATTAGCTCAAAATTATAACAAAAAGGTATAAATAGGGTTAATAAAATAATCCTATCACAACCCAAATTTGAACCGTTGCTTGTGCTCAAGCAACTTTATTGATGAAATTTTTTGAGCTAAGCGGTTATCGACCAACACAAACAAAAATTTCTCGCACCAACCACCATACCAACAAACACAATTTTTTCTCGACTATTCCACAACGTATGTACCGATCGCCCTTCACAAACCGAATCCTTTCAACTTGATCCAAAAAATATCAATCAATAAGCTAGCCAATAAATTCTTTCCTAATTAGAATCAAAGATGCAACGCAAATTTGGGTATGCATTTGGATTTTTCATTACTTAATGCATTGCCTTTTACCAAACTTTCTATAAATCTCATTATGGCAAAATTTTTCTGCCATCTTCTCTTTTGAGGAATGACTTTGGACCCAATGGTCTCTTGGTGTCTTTGACACTTTTTGATTTGTACAGAAACGGAAGTAGAGCTTTGCTGAATTTTTGCATGGCTGTTTTCATATTTTGTGCAATTGTTTTTGAACTTTTTGTGTATTGGCAAAGATGCAAAGAGATGTGTGTATTTGTGAATATGAGTGAATTACCATATCACCCCCCTCCCCAAAATTTGGAAGGGTTTAATATCCTCATTGAACAAAGGATGGGCCACATTAAAACTTCAAGAAAGGTGGTGAAAGTGTATGGCGTTGCGAAAATCGATTCTAACAAAAATTTATGGAAGCACATAATTAAGACGCTAGTTCTAGTGATATGAAAAATGCAAGCGATAGACACATCGTTTTATTATGGCTATCACAAAACCAAGTGGAAATAGCATCAAGTTATTTGTGGAATGTGTGCATGGTATTACAGATAGATTAAAATTATTTGTGTAGCTCAACAATACTATCCCATACACAATGACATGAATAGTAACTGACGGGTAATTAAATTGACAGAAAAGTAACAAATGGTTGTGACAGAAATTTGAACCTGCCCTACTCACGGTGAGTAGGTTACCGCTCCGCTGACTGCCACAAAAGGTGTATTGGGAATGGGGGAAGATTCGTCATCAGGTCCGGGTGTTCCTTCATCCAAACAACTCTCATCACATCATCTCTGGATTTCTCAAACTTCAACCAAGTGATCATCTTCTCATTCATCTCCTTTAACATTCCTTTTACGTCAGCATTCTGATCCGATACCTCATCAATCTGTCATCGTAGCTGCTTTGTTATCAGCACCCATTACTCTTTTAGTGTTCTCTTGAGTTCACCTTTTAGTGACCGGATACTTGCTTCCAAAGAAGCAAATCCGTCACTATCAGATTCCGGGTGGAAGTGCGTGTTATTTCACAACAAACTATCCACGTTCACTTTTTCTAAAATGATTTTTTCCTTTGAAAAATGATTCGTGGGTAGGGTGACAACATTAGCTTCTTGCATCAGCGTGTGTATAATTGTTGGGTACGACATCCAAGCGTTAGCCCTATCTACACCTCCATGGATGGTATTGGAGATGAGCCGACCGACATCAAATTTGTACCCTTTAAGAATGCAATACAAAATGTATACCCTAACCATGCATAGACTAGTATCGTGCGTTGTGGGATACAAAGTGTGCCTAAGAAAGAAAAACCATACATTGGCATCGGGTTTAAGACATTGTGTACGTAAAAAACGCGAGTTTCCTTTAAATGACCATTTGGACCCTTTATGAGCAATTGTGCTCAAAATGGTTTGTAGGTCCTCGTCGGTAGAACAATCAACCAATCATTGCAATTCTGAATATTTGGGCGGTTCAATCCCTAAAATTTTATTTATGGTCGTGGCCGAATAATTAACCAGGGTTTGTCGAACCTAGATTTCTACACCGTTTGTTACGGTTAACTCGTTGTAAAATCCTGTACCCAATCTACATTGTATTGACATGGGGGATTACACAAAGTTTCCCGACCCAAAGATCTGATAGTGTAACTGAAATGTGGGTGTGCTAACAATGCATTTACATGAAAACTTCTAGGTGCATGACAAATTTTACGTGAAAAACATAGGTGTCGGGACGAAGCCTCGTGACAACTAAATAAGTTAGAACAAGAAATATAGTTTTCGAAGGAAATACCCACTTGATTTTTACCCTTTTCGGAGCCAGTGGCCGGAGGTTGCTCTTCGGGGGATGGTTCATTGACTACCAGTGGTTGGTCCTCGTCGTCCGTTTGTGCATGTGATCCCTCCCCAACATCAAGGGAGATTCTCCTATTCTTCACATGTTGAACCCGCTTCACAGCCACTGACTTGAACCGGCGAGTGTAGTGGTATGGGGTGGTGGTCGGAGTGGCAGTGTGGGTAGTGGTAGGGGGTTTTGAGGGTGAAAAGAGGGGGTAGGAAGGTTCTGCCGGTGACCGATGGGCACGACGGAGGGTGCGACAAGAGGATATAGTGGGTCCGGTAGTTAAGAGGTGCGAACCGGATGGAAAGCCGATTGTCGACTTAGGATAGGCTCACCTTGAGAGTTGAGCACAAGCACACACGACAAGGGGTTGGTCGTCGGAGTTTGTTGGTTACGAAAGGAATGGTGAAGCGGAGGAAATCCAGGCGGAGGCAAAACCGATCGTCGAAACGTCGATTGTGAAGTCTCGTAACGGCCAAGGAAGTCAACAGTTGCCATGTAAGTTCGGCCAAATCGTCTGCGATGGGGTGTCTAATCTCCGATGACTCAGCTGTGGGTGAGTTCAAATCGGGGGTAATCGATCGACGATACATGGTTACGGTGTGGATGATTGCGACGAAGAGAGGGTTTCTAGATTGATTTGGCGACAGTAGCGAGGGTGTGGAGGGGTGATTTTTGTGGTTGAGTTTGAGAGTGAGTGAGAGTGATTTTGGGTAATAGCCGGCTTCGATTTTGGTTCATACGCACAATTTTTGACCGTGGCTTTTGTTGGTACAAAACCTTGTATGTCAAATTTATGCAACCTATGAGATTCACTTAAATAGATCTTAGCGCAAGTATACACCTTAATCTACTATCGTCTCGTAACAAGTAATAATGGTAAAAGTACCAGATATCGATCCACAGGGAAAACTTGTGAAAGCTTTTCAAAAGTCCAGTCTTTAAAAACCGATTTTAGATGGCGAATTCGAAAACAGATTTGTTTAAGTGGTTTGTTTGAGTTATCAACTAAAAATCAATTCTAGAGAAGAAGCACAGGGTGCAAAGTTCCATAAAGATGGAAATAAGTGATCCAGTAAAGAGATATTATAACATCTAGCCAGTCCTCTAGCATAAATGCTATAGGACTGCCACAGTGCCAACTATCGGTTCAAACGGCCTCCCAAGAGTACACACTGGTCAACGTGCTATCGATACAATATCATTTATGTTAGACTTTGTGAATCCTAGAACAACATAGTGTTACCTTCCTACACCGTAAGAGTATAGTACTTGTCAGGCACTAAAACTATTTAGTAGTCTTCTCTTATTATTTCAGATAATTAATCTTAACCTTAACACTGAATGTTAACGCATTTTCATACATAAAATTAGTTGTCAATTAATTAAATGCAATCTTTAATGTAAGATCAATCACCTGAAATAAATAGTTAGATACAATGTTATATTCAATACACCTCTTCACTTTCACACAAATTTACATCTAAATTTCGCTTTACACCCCAAGCTCAGTCTATTAGCCCACCATGGCTTGATTTCTTCTTTCGAAAGGTGTAAGAAATGTAAATGACATAAATGGAAAATACTGAAAGAAAATTGCAAGAAGATAAATTACAAAATTGGAAAGACAGAAATTAAAATGCAGGAATTTTAATAACAAGAAAATAAAAACAGAAATGAGAACTAATACTGCAAGGGAACTAGAAGCAAAATTACTAAACTAAAGTGGTAACTTGATCGCCAAGTTATGGAAACTTGTCGCATAAGTTACGTCACAAAACTACTTACTTGCCTTGAAAACGTTGGAACTTGGAATTACTAACTTAATGATCAAAAGCTTCGAACTTTAGAAAGAAGGATGTTCAAACTAAAGTTAAGAGCCTTGAGAAATTAAGTAAGTGACTTTGAAAACAAGATGAATCGAGAGAACAAACGAAGTGTAACAAACTTGTAAAATTATCGAGATCTTTCGAATGAAAGTTGCGAGAACCGTAAATAACAACACAAAGGATTACTTTGAAAATAACTAGATTATACTTGAAACCGAGAGATGAACAAACAACTGAAATTCGTAACCCAAAAGATAATATTCAACAACTAGCAACAAGTGTTTGAGAACAAATAGCAAGAAAATACTTAATTGTAGCAAGTGGTAATGAGATAAGGTGTCTTCAAAGGCTAACAATCCATCCATATATATAGGGGAGTTGATTGGGGATTAAGCAATTAACAACTGTTGATAGAGACTGATGTCACAAGTACTTCTTGTCCCCTCCAAAAGTCAACTCCAGCCTATGGTCTTCAAAAGCTTGTTCGGCCCAAAGATTTACAAAAAGGCCCAGCTGTGCACTCCTTTGGCACTCCTGCAGCATCTGCTCCTATAGCACCACCGCAACATCGATCAGCCTAATTCTGAAATAATTCAAAACAGGCCCAAATACGTTCAAAACACACAGATTATACCATTAAATCATGATCAACACAAAGAACACAGAAAATGATGAAAAGATAATAAAAATGACTCAAATATGGACTTTGGCCAAATAAAACAAGATAAAACCTACTAAAAATGGCTAAAATAGGGTTAAAAAATTAACCCTATCAGCTTTCTTCGGATTACTCGATGTAGAAGATGAAGGGTGTGTTTTTGTGACCGCTCTTACTTCTTGACATAGCAGCCGATCGGGTGTTTTTATATGGAGAAGAATGGATTTAAGAAGAGAAAAATGACGGCTTGATACATCTTGTCAGTGGAAACCGACGATGGTGATGTCCGACAGTGTGTATGGGGAAGTGGAGTGTTGAAAGAGATTGGCTGTTTGTTTGGAAGAGGTAGTTTGCCTCTACATGCCTCAGAAAAATCAGAACACATTGGGGATGTGATTAACATTAAATGCAATGTACTCTCTCTCCAAAAAAATTAGATTAAATCAAAAATAAGATAAAAACAATGAATTGTAAATCTGATTTTGATTTCCTAATTTGGTTGGTTGTGGATCAAACCTGTTAGATTAGGACTGATCCAAAAGTTCAAATCAGTTTACCATAAAATAGCTTAGGCCAAAATTGAATGAGTCCAAATCTGATTTTTATGGGGACTTGGGTTTAGCCGAAAGTTTGTCAAGCTACACAGCCCAAGTACATTTGGAAGCCCATATCGGTTTAAGTCTTGGGCTTCTACCATAAAAACAAATCGGCCCAACGATCTCTTAATTCTTTTGTAAAAATTTGGCCCAAGGCCGATTTTTTTTAATTCCTTCTCCATTTTCGTTTTTAATATTTTCCCCAAACTTTTCTTGAAAAAAAATAATTCCCCTCTTTTTCTTTTTCCTTTTCCTTTTGTATTTGAAGAAACAAAATTAAAATATTTTATTTTATTTTCTAAAAAATATTTTCACGTTCTTGGATTTAGTTAAAGCCAAAGAATTCATAAAAATTCTTATCATTCCAAGAGATCGACAACCTCAAGAGGTTTTTGCAGAGGGTTCGATAAAAGGTTTTACCCTTTGTCCGTTTTCCTTGAAAGTGGTTCCCTTTTCAAGATCAATTAATTCAATTACACCATAAGGGTACTGTAACACCAGTAATTTTCGGATAAGCATAATTTCGAATCAGTGAGAAACCGATCTTTTAAGAAAAATATGAAAGGTAAGAATTTGGGTTAAATCTTAGATTTTATGGTCTTGTTTGATGAGGAATTCGATTACGATTCCAACGGTCCTTTCCGGAGCGAAAACGGAGCTAAAACGAGGAAGTTATGGCCAAAACGTTTCGGTACACCTCGAGCTATTGTGCCCTGGCGATAGTGACACTGTCACAATAGCCGTGTCACTATAGCCGAAGTTGTACCGTGGGAAGGGGTTGAGCTATTGTGCCCTGGCGATAGTGACACTGTCACAATAGCCGTGTCACTATAGCCGAAGTTGTACCGCGAGTGGGAAGGGTTTGAGCTATTGTGCCCTGGCGATAGTGACACTGTCAAAATAGCCGTGTCACTATAGCCGACGGGTTCCAAGGTGTTTTAAACCCTTTTCTTCTTCTTTTTCCCCATTTTCACTCATCTCTCTTAACTCTCTCAAACTCTCTCATCTCCCTCTCAAAAATCGTCGCTCTCTCTAGAAACCCTAAAACTCCTCCCCTCTCCTCTTCATCTCCTCTACCCAAAATAACCCATTTCCACCATTGTTGAACACTTGAAGGTTTGGAGCTTTTTGGGAGTTTAGGAGCCATCTTTTGGAGGAGTCAAGTGTTAAAGGTTATCTATTCCTACCCCAAGATGTTATTGTTGTTGATTTCATCTTCTTTTTACCTCGTGTTGTTGTGGGACTATTTTGGTGATGATTGTTAAAGAAATCTCGTTTCTTCATCTACAAAAACTAGGGTTTGGTATAAGTTGGGTATTTTGGTATATTATGGATGGATGATGAGTCCTTATGGTTAGACTTTGGTATTGATGCTTGGAAACTCATAAATCTAGGTTTTGGAAGTTTTGGCTTGAGGAGGCAAACTTCATCAAAGGAGCTTACGTTGGAGAAACTCTAGATTTAGCTAAATCTAGCAAGGTGAGTTCAAGTTAATTTGCGAAAACGTTGTACATGCCAAAATGAGTATTTTACAAATATGTGTGTGTTTTACTTGAAAAGATACGTGGTTGAGTTATTTGGATAATTTAACTCTTTTGAAATGTTTATCTTCATAAATGTGTAAAATGCCCATATTTGGGGCTTTTGAATATTTGGATGGTTAGAAATCATATTTTGTCTTTAAAAGGTTAATTGCTCAAAATGAGGTTTATTTGACGGTTTAATCATGTTAGTGTAAATTGATTTTATAAACCATGTGGGAAATACCCGATTTAGTGTCAAGAGTTATTTTGAGAATTGTAAAGGAGTGAGTCCTTTTGGGAAAACCCTTTTTGCTTAACCGTGTCAGGTTTTGGGTTAATAACGACTTTGTGGTACTTGTTTACCTAACTGGGGCTTAGATGCATTTTATTGCACATTATTGATATTTGCATGCTTGGGTGTTTTGTCATTCCGGGTTGAGCATGTTTTGGTAGACTGTGTTGCATTGGATCCATAGGCAAGTGAGTCAGTCTTTAATTGATGGTCTATCTCTTTGCGCACGAGGAGTGGACTATGGGGACGCATGGTGATATGCGTAGGCCGTGGGGGCCACTAGCGAGTAGGCAATAAGGGACATTGAAGTCCTTGAGGTGTAACTCGTCTAGACTGGATATGCAATAAGGTCGTCTGTAAGTCCTTGAGGTGTAACTCTACGGGGTATGCAATAAAGGCAATCTATTTATGGCTTGAGGTTGTGATGTCTTTATGGCATGGGAACTAAGGTCGGGGCTTGAGGTGTAATCCAGTAACATCACGAGTGACTTAACTTTGTGTGCCCGTCACTTTCGATGGAATCGGGTCTCCCCCGTCACCGAAAGGTGTGGTTTTGGGTATATGTTTTTATCCATATTTTCGGTGACGTACTTTATTTATACGAACTGTATTCATGGTTATTGGCAGGGTTCTATGCTTCATACTTATTGGATGTTTTGGAATATTGGAGTTTTGTCCATGTTTATAATTCTTGGGATATTTACGTCTAAACATGTTTTGAGTGAGTTGGAGTTGGAATTCATTTTAGAAAACGCTTTATACACTTTGGGAACTTTTCTCCTAGATTTTATGTGCGTTGGAAAATGAGTCATTTATGCCCGCTTGGGAAACCCTTTGGAAATAATAATATTTGTCGCAACTTTCAACGAAAGATTTATCTAAATCATGACTAAAACCACAACCTTCCGATTTATGATTTTTAAGTAGTCATGATAAAATGCTTGAACTCACTAGGCGTAAGCCTAACCCTTTTTATTTGTCGGCATGTGCAACAGGCTGAGGTTGGGGTAACTCTAGCTACATTATGAAGTGGCGGGTGCTAGTAGTGTGCACGAGAGGTGAAGTGTTTAGTGAAGTCTTCCGCACTTGTTTGGACTAGCAACTTGTGTTGTGTTAAGTGACACCCATTTAGGTTGTTTTATTTGGGGAATTATAATGTTTTTAATTCCAAGGTATTTTGAGGAATGAATTGTAGAAATGAATTTATCTATTTTTGTTGATTATTGAATTTTAAAGTTAGTTGCTCGTTCCAAATTTGAGGGTGTTACAAGTTGGTATCAGAGCATAAGTTTGAGAGATTTAGGTGTTGATTTTGGATACCTAGACTCAAACTAGCGTTTGTTTAAGTAAATGAGAGTGAAATTCACCTTTAGGCACTTTAAGATAGGATGTTTCGAGGTCAATGGGTGTTGTTAGAAACGAGAATCATGTCGAGAGTAACAAGGATAATCATGTACGGTGCGTTCATAGTGACACCTGGCCAGTGCCATGGTGAACCTACTAGTACATGTGCATACTTGAATTACTTTAATGTGATGATCGTTGGGGTAGCGAAGGAGATTCTAAGCTAGTAGTCGTTTGAATAGATGGACGATTCTAGTATTAGCCACTTGAAGTAACGATAAGCATGATATTTGCTTTAAGTAGACCGTTTCGGGTCAAGATTGATGGTTGGACTAGAACCATAGGCTTATTGAGCCGACTTTGATTTGAGGAAAAACCGTAAGGATAATTGATGTAATTTACGACCTTGCCTTAAGAGGTTAAAGCATCCGGATGACAATAGTGGATCGGAGAATTTTGGAGGAGTATAAGTGGAGACGTTGAATGCCGACTAAGTCATGCACAAAGCTTATTTTGAAAATAAACTGCATCAATTATCTCTTGTGTTTCAAATCCTTATATGGATTGTGTTATGAATTTTGAGAAATGTTTAGCACACACACAAGATTTCAAATCATGGTTTTGAACGTGCATGAAACCGTTTTATTGCAGGAGTTGCAAACTCCACCGGAATTTGTTTTGCTTTATTTCATTGTTGTTCAACATTTGTTTTGGATATAACGACAATCATATTTTATGATGTTTAAGATGTCGGGCAATAACTACGGCTTGCGACTTTAACATTGGATCTCCTCCATATATGTTAGAGTTGGGACGGAAAGTTATCTTCCATTATGTCTACATAAAAAAATATTTTGGAGAATTTGTTTAATGTAAGTTGTTAAACAAGGTTGTTTATATGGAATTACCAAAGAAGGAGATTTCTGGGATTTTGGCGTTTTAGTCATGGTTTTGCTTATTGCAATTTGACTTTTGGAGGCGTAATGTTTGGTGTCATTATATTGACTTAGGATTATTGAGCCCATTGAATTTCATGGAGTTTTGTTTTATGACGTATTGAGTCGTGTGAGTGTAATTTCACAATGTGCACACTCCATTTACTTATGTGAAAATTTATGAATTATGTTGGGCATTTTGTCCCACTCGAGCTTCATTGAGAAATAATAATTTTATGCCATAAGGCGACCAAAGAGACAAGTTTTGGAACTTTAGTGTCGCGTAATTTCTGTTTCAAAATTTTGTACTAGCACATTTCGTTGCAATCTGTTCAGTATGTGGATTGATTTATACAGGACATAAGTAATGCATGAATGAACACCTTGGTAGTACTTTGTACAATCTACTTAGTGCGCATTTAGTCAGTTGATTGTTTTATTATCATTTTCATGTAAATGCATTATATCGACTAGGGGTATGCATCGCTTGGTAACCATGGTTTCTCAACACTTTGATAATCGAGTCGTGCATGAAAACGTTTTGTTAATTCATTGTGTAAATGAAGACCATTTGGTCAAAGTATGCGTAAGGTGGTAGAGATCATGCATAGTTCACAATATACTACACTTTGAAAACACAAAGGTGTGAGTCGTTGACATTTGGTCAATTTTGGTTCGAGGAACATTTTGGAAAATTATAAGCCTTTTTGGTTTTGGAGAAAATGTGTATTTTGAGTATTTTATAACAAATAAACTTTTAAGTGTTGACGTTTTAACGTTTTATATTTCGAGTGCGAAACTTTCGATGTAAATGTTCCGTAACGGAGATTTTGGAAAATCAATTGCCTAAACCTAGAGTGCGTGAAATTGTTTATATTTTGAACATTAATGCACACTGTTTGTATGATTTAAGGTCGAAAGTTGATTTGAACCCTTTTTGGTGTCAACAAATTATAAGCACTTATTTTCTCCTAAGTTTTGGGAAAACACATTGATGTGTGCGAGCCTTGTCAGAAACATTTTACTCATGTGTCATTAAATGACCGGATGAGAAAATTTTGGAAACGGATTTAAAGAAATTCATCTTTGAAACCTTGTCGTGAACTATTTGTTGCATGTTATTTCATTTCAAGAAAATTCTCGGAAGGTGTTACAAGCTTGCATGCCTACCCCAAATTTGAGGTTCCCTCATAATGTTTTAGTCGATATCTTCAAATGATGAAAACGTATTGGTTTTGTTTTGACCAAAGTGTATTTATGAAATCGTTCCATCGTTTTTGTAAAATAAACTGACACGCGCAAAATTTTGATTAGTAACCTTGTTCCATGCCATTTTATGGGTGAAGGGAATTTTGGAGTCAAACACCGTTTGAACTTCTTTTGAAGTACGTGCGGAATTTTTGTTGCATACAATTTAAAATGGGCAGTTACTTTACGTGCATGTCATGAGTCAATCCATACTAGAACCGTGGTGGTTCATTTTAAAGAAGTTGTTTATTACGCTTTTGCGTTATGTGAATAATCTGAACTGCAATGAAATAATTTTTCAACATGATTTTCATATGTGGGACGAGTGTGTCCGTTTTTGCGTAACTACCGAATTGATGATAGTAGTTTTCTATGCGTACGATTTATATGATATGAAAATCTTTGTGTTGAAAATTTTGTTAAAGGCTTTGTTGATTGGCATATTTGATTTAAACAATTCGTTTGAAAACCTTGAACTCGTTAGGACCTTGGAAAGGGTAAGTGACCCAGTTAAGGGTAAGTGCGTGTAGCACTTCGGCGGTGGAAGGTTGGGTATTCCACGCGTGGTGTGACTATAGGTCGGATGATATCGGTAGCAAAGTCAATATATTTGTGGTAAATGGAGGGCTAGACTTGCGGTAACGCATTTCGAGGTTGGTGTAGCCGTTTTGTTGACAACCTTAGTTTGGTGGAAAGACTCGATAAACGGGATTCATGTGTGGAGTCCTGTTAGAGTTCAAAGTTTGGTGATATAATTAGGTGTCAACCTTGTGGGCTTGAGGTCGGAAACCGTTAGTGTAATCGGGGGATTGTAGCCGATTTTAAATGAAATATTGGTAATGGTAGTAGTAACCTTAAGATGCTCAATTGTGACGAGCGGTTTTGGTGAAATAACATTCGTGTGTGGTTAATGAACCTGTCGGTTGATGATTAATGTTGAGGTGGATTTTGGGTCTATTAGAACTTGTTGGAGTTAATAGACAATTAATGGTAGGAGCAATCGGAATTGGAGATTCTGTTGGATTCGTTAGCGAACAAACCTGGGATTGGCTTAGAGTCTGAAACCGAATCGGGATGTATAGAACATCTAAGGTTGGGAGACAACCGAAGTCGTCTGACAAAGAGTTATTCCAGCGGTTGGGGTGTTCTCCCGGACATAAGTACAATGTACTTGAATGGGCTTTGTTGGTAAAAATTTGTTCGAGGACTTGTCTTAATAGACTGTATAATGGGAATTTAGATTCCAGTCAAGAGTTGATGGATCATGGTCAGCGTTGAGTCGGTTAGCCTTTGGTTGTAAAGGATTTTAGATTTCGAGGACGAAATCATCCTAAGGTTGGGAGGATTGTAACACCCGTAATTTTCGGATAAGCATAATTTCGAATCAGTGAGAAACCGATCTTTTAAGAAAAATATGAAAGGTAAGAATTTGGGTTAAATCTTAGATTTTATGGTCTTGTTGGATGAGGAATTCGAATACGATTCCAACGGTCCTTTCCGGAGCGAAAACGGAGCTAAAACGAGGAAGTTATGGCCAAAACGAGTTTCGGTACACCTCGAGCTATTGTACCCTGGCGATAGTGACACTGTCACAATAGCCGTGTCACTATAGCCGAAGTTGTACCGTGGGAAGGGGTTGAGCTATTGTGCCCTGGCGATAGTGACACTGTCACAATAGCCGTGTCACTATAGCCGAAGTTGTACCGCGAGTGGGAAGGGTTTGAGCTATTGTGCCCTGGCGATAGTGACACTGTCACAATAGCCGTGTCACTATAGCCGACGGGTTCCAAGGTGTTTTAAACCCTTTTCTTCTTCTTTTTCCCCATTTTCACTCATCTCTCTTAACTCTTTCAAACCCTCTCATCTCTCTCTCTAAAATCGTCTCTCTCTCTCTAGAAACCCTAAAACTCCTCCCCTCTCTTCTTCATCTCTTCTACCCAAAATAACCCATTTCCACCATTGTTGAACACTTGAAGGTTTGGAGCTTTTTGGGAGTTTAGGAGCCATCTTTTGGAGGAGTCAAGTGTTAAAGGTAATCTATTCCTACCCCAAGATGTTATTGTTGTTGATTTCATCTTCTTTTTACCTCGTGTTGTTGTGGGACTATTTTGGTGATGATTGTTAGAGAAATCTCGTTTCTTCATCTACAAAAACTAGGGTTTGGTATAAGTTGGGTATTTTGGTATATTATGGATGGATGATGAGTCCTTATGGTTAGACTTTGATATTGATGCTTGGAAACTCATAAATCTAGGTTTTGGAAGTTTTGGCTTGAGGATGCAAACTTCATCAAAGGAGCTTACGTTGGAGAAACTCTAGATTTAGCTAAATCTAGCAAGGTGAGTTCAAGTTAATTTGCGAAAACGTTGTACATGCCAAAATGAGTATTTTACAAATATGTGTGTGTTTTACTTGAAAAGATACGTGGTTGAGTTATTTGGATAATTTAACTCTTTTGAAATGTTTATCTTCATAAATGTGTAAAACACCCATATTTGGGGCTTTTGAATATTTGGATGGTTAGAAATCATATTTTGTCTTTAAAAGGTTAATTGCTCAAAATGAGGTTTATTTGACGGTTTAATCATGTTAGTGTAAATTGATTTTACAAACCATGTGGGAAATACCCGATTTAGTGTCAAGAGTTATTTTGAGAATTGTAAAGGTGTGAGTCCTTTTGGGAAAACCCTTTTTGCTTAACCGTGTCAGGTTTTGGGTTAATAACGGCTTTGTGGTACTTGTTTACCTAACTGGGGCTTAGATGCATTTTATTGCACATTATTGATATTTGCATGCTTGGGTGTTTTGTCATTCTGGGTTGAGCATGTTTTGGTAGACTGTGTTGCATTGGATCCATAGGCAAGTGAGTCAGTCTTTAATTGATGGTCTATCTCTTTGCGCACAAGGAGTGGACTATGGGGACACATGGTTATATGCGTAAGCCGTGGGGGCCACTAGCGAGTAGGCAATAAGGGACATTGAAGTCCTTAAGGTGTAACTCGTCCAGACTGGATATGCAATAAGGTCGCCTGTAAGTCCTTGAGGTGTAACTCTACGGGGTATGCAATAAAGGCAATCTATTTATGGCTTGAGGTTGTGATGTCTTTATGGCATGGGAACTAAGGTCGGGGCTTGAGGTGTAATCCAGTAACATCACGAGTGACTCAACTTTGTGTGCCCGTCACTTTCGATGGAATCGGGTCTCCCCCGTCACCAAAAGGTGTGGTTTTGGGTATATGTTTTTATCCATATTTTCGGTGACGTACTTTATTTATACGAACTGTATTCATGGTTATTGGCAGGGTTCTATGCTTCATACTTATTGGATGTTTTGGAATATTGGAGTTTTGTCCATGTTTATAATTCTTGGGATATTTACGTCTAAACATGTTTTGAGTGAGTTGGAGTTGGAATTCATTTTAGAAAACGCTTTATACACTTTGGGAACTTTTCTCCTAGATTTTGTGTGCGTTGGAAAATGAGTCATTTATGCCCGCTTGGGAAACCCTTTGGAAATAATAATATTTGTCGCAACTTTCAACGAAAGATTTATCTAAATCATGACTAAAACCACAACCTTCCGATTTATGATTTTTATGTAGTCATGATAAAATGCTTGAACTCACTAGGCGTAAGCCTAACCCTTTTTATTTGTCGGCATGTGCAACAGGCTCAGGTTGGGGTAACTCTAGCTACATTATGAAGTGGCGGGTGCTAGTAGTGTGCACGAGAGGTGAAGTGTTTAGTGAAGTCTTCCGCACTTGTTTGGACTAGCAACTTGTGTTGTGTTAAGTGACACCCATTTAGGTTGTTTTATTTGGGGAACTATAATGTTTATAATTCCAAGGTATTTTGAGGAATGAATTGTAGAAATGAATTTATCTATTTTTGTTGATTATTGAATTTTAAAGTTAGTTGCTCGTTCCAAATTTGAGGGTGTTACAAGTTGGTATCAGAGCATAAGTTTGAGAGATTTATGTGTTGATTTTGGATACCTAGACTCAAACTAGCGTTTGTTTAAGTAAATGAGAGTGAAATTCACCTTTAGGCACTTTAAGATAGGATGTTTCGAGGTCAATGGGTGTTGTTAGAAACGAGAATCATGTCGAGAGTAACAAGGATAAATCATGTACGGTGCGTTCATAGTGACACCTGGCCAGTGCCATGGTGAACCTACTAGTACATGTGCATACTTGAATTACTTTAATGTGATGATCGTTGGGGTAGCGAAGGAGATTCTAAGCTAGTAGTCGTTTGAATAGATGGACGATTCTAGTATTAGCCACTTGAAGTGACGATAAGCATGATATTTGCTTTAAGTAGACCGTTTCGGGTCAAGATTGATGGTTGGACTAGAACCATAGGCTTATTGAGCCGACTTTGATTTGAGGAGAAACCGTAAGGATAATTGATGTAATTTACGACCTTGCCTTAAGAGGTTAAAGCATCCGGATGACAATAGTGGATCGAAGAATTTTGGAGGAGTATAAGTGGAGACGTTGAATGCCGACTAAGTCATGCACAAAGCTTATTTTGAAAATAAACTGCATCAATTATCTCTTGTGTTTCAAATCCTTATATGGATTGTGTTATGAATTTTGAGAAATGTTTAGCACACACACAAGATTTCAAATCATGGTTTTGAACGTGCATGAAACCGTTTTATTGCAGGAGTTGCAAACTCCACCGGAATTTGTTTTGCTTTATTTCATTGTTGTTCAACATTTGTTTTGGATATAACGACAATCATATTTTATGATGTTTAAGATGTCGGGCAATAACTACGGCTTGCGACTTTAACATTGGATCTCCTCCATATATGTTAGAGTTGGGACGGAAAGTTATCTTCCATTATGTCTACATAAAAAAATATTTTGGAGAATTTGTTTAATGTAAGTTGTTAAACAAGGTTGTTTATATGGAATTACCAAAGAAGGAGATTTCTGGGATTTTGGCGTTTTAGTCATGGTTTTGCTTATTGCAATTTGACTTTTGGAGGCGTAATGTTTGGTGTCATTATATTGACTTAGGATTATTGAGCCCATTGAATTTCATGGAGTTTTGTTTTATGACGTATTGAGTCGTGTGAGTGTAATTTCACAATGTGCACACTCCATTTACTTATGTGAAAATTTATGAATTATGTTGGGCATTTTGTCCCACTCGAGCTTCGTTGAGAAATAATAATTTTATGCCATAAGGCGACCAAAGAGACAAGTTTTGGAACTTTAGTGTCGCGTAATTTCTGTTTCAAAATTTTGTACTAGCACATTTCGTTGCAATCTGTTCAGTATGTGGATTGATTTATACAGGACATAAGTAATGCATGAATGAACACCTTGGTAGTACTTTGTACAATCTACTTAGTGCGCATTTAGTCAGTTGATTGTTTTATTATCATTTTCATGTAAATGCATTATATCGACTAGGGGTATGCATCGCTTGGTAACCATGGTTTCTCAACACTTTGATAATCGAGTCGTGCATGAAAACGTTTTGTTAATTCATTGTGTAAATGAAGACCATTTGGTCAAAGTATGCGTAAGGTGGTAGAGATCATGCATAGTTCACAATATACTACACTTTGAAAACACAAAGGTGTGAGTCGTTGACATTTGGTCAATTTTGGTTCGAGGAACATTTTGGAAAATTATAAGCCTTTTTGGTTTTGGAGAAAATGTGTATTTTGAGTATTTTATAACAAATAAACTTTTAAGTGTTGACGTTTTAACGTTTTATATTTCGAGTGCGAAACTTTCGATGTAAATGTTCCGTAACGGAGATTTTGGAAAATCAATTGCCTAAACCTAGAGTGCGTGAAATTGTTTATATTTTGAACATTAATGCACACTGTTTGTATGATTTAAGGTCGAAAGTTGATTTGAACCCTTTTTGGTGTCAACAAATTATAAGCACTTATTTTCTCCTAAGTTTTGGGAAAACACATTGATGTGTGCGAGCCTTGTCAGAAACATTTTACTCATGTGTCATTAAATGACCGGATGAGAAAATTTTGGAAACGGATTTAAAGAAATTCATCTTTGAAACCTTGTCGTGAACTATTTGTTGCATGTTATTTCATTTCAAGAAAATTCTCGGAAGGTGTTACAAGCTTGCATGCCTACCCCAAATTTGAGGCTCCCTCATAATGTTTTAGTCGATATCTTCAAATGATGAAAACGTATTGGTTTTGTTTTGACCAAAGTGTATTTATGAAATCGTTCCATCGTTTTTGTAAAATAAACTGACACGCGCAAAATTTTGATTAGTAACCTTGTTCCATGCCATTTTATGGGTGAAGGGAATTTTGGAGTCAAACACCGTTTGAACTTCTTTTGAAGTACGTGCGGAATTTTTGTTGCATACAATTTAAAATGGGCAGTTACTTTACGTGCATGTCATGAGTCAATCCATACTAGAACCGTGGTGGTTCATTTTAAAGAAGTTGTTTATTACGCTTTTGCGTTATGTGAATAATCTGAACTGCAATGAAATAATTTTTCAACATGATTTTCATATGTGGGACGAGTGTGTCCGTTTTTGCGTAACTACCGAATTGATGATAGTAGTTTTCTATGCGTACGATTTATATGATATGAAAATCTTTGTGTTGAAAATTTTGTTAAAGGCTTTGTTGATTGGCATATTTGATTTAAACAATTCGTTTGAAAACCTTGAACTCGTTAGGACCTTGGAAAGGGTAAGTGACCCAGTTAAGGGTAAGTGCGTGTAGCACTTCGGCGGTGGAAGGTTGGGTATTCCACGCGTGGTGTGACTATAGGTCGGATGATATCGGTAGCAAAGTCAATATATTTGTGGTAAATGGAGGGCTAGACTTGCGGTAACGCATTTCGAGGTTGGTGTAGCCGTTTTGTTGACAACCTTAGTTTGGTGGAAAGACTCGATAAACGGGATTCATGTGTGGAGTCCTGTTAGAGTTCAAAGTTTGGTGATATAATTAGGTGTCAACCTTGTGGGCTTGAGGTCGGAAACCGTTAGTGTAATCGGGGGATTGTAGCCGATTTTAAATGAAATATTGGTAATGGTAGTAGTAACCTTAAGATGCTCAATTGTGACGAGCGGTTTTGGTGAAATAACATTCGTGTGTGGTTAATGAACCTGTCGGTTGATGATTAATGTTGAGGTGGATTTTGGGTCTATTAGAACTTGTTGGAGTTAATAGACAATTAATGGTAGGAGCAATCGGAATTGGAGATTCTGTTGGATTCGTTAGCGAACAAACCTGGGATTGGCTTAGAGTCTGAAACCGAATCGGGATGTATAGAACATCTAAGGTTGGGAGACAACCGAAGTCGTCTGACAAAGAGTTATTCCAGCGGTTGGGGTGTTCTCCCGGACATAAGTACAGTGTACTTGAATGGGCTTTGTTGGTAAAAATTTGTTCGAGGACTTGTCTTAATAGACTGTATAATGGGAATTTAGATTCCAGTCAAGAGTTGATGGATCATGGTCAGCGTTGAGTCGGTTAGCCTTTGGTTGTAAAGGATTTTAGATTTCGAAGACGAAATCATCCTAAGGTTGGGAGGATTGTAACACCCGTAATTTTCGGATAAGCATAATTTCGAATCAGTGAGAAACCGATCTTTTAAGAAAAATATGAAAGGTAAGAATTTGGGTTAAATCTTAGATTTTATGGTCTTGTTGGATGAGGAATTCGAATACGATTCCAACGGTCCTTTCCGGAGCGAGAACGGAGCTAAAACGAGGAAGTTATGGCCAAAACGAGTTTCGGTACACCTCGAGCTATTGTCTCCTGGCGATAGAGACACTGTGACAATAGTCGTGTCACTATAGCCGAAGTTGTACCGTGGGAAGGGGTTGAGCTATTGTGCCCTGGCGATAGTGACACTGTCACAATAGCCGTGTCACTATAGCCGAAGTTGTACCGCGAGTGGGAAGGGTTTGAGCTATTATGCCCTGGCAATAGTGACACTGTCACAATAGCCGTGTCACTATAGCCGACGGGTTCCAAGGTGTTTTAAACCCTTTTCTTCTTCTTTTTCCCCATTTTCACTCATCTCTCTTAACTCTCTCAAACTCTCTCATCTCTTTCTCTAAAATCGTCTCTCTCTCTCTAGAAACCCTAAAACTCCTCCCCTCTCCTCTTCATCTCCTCTACCCAAAATAACCCATTTCCACCATTGTTGAACACTTGAAGGTTTGGAGCTTTTTGGGAGTTTAGGAGCCATCTTTTGGAGGAGTCAAGTGTTAAAGGTAATCTATTCCTACCCCAAGATGTTATTGTTATTGATTTCATCTTCTTTTTACCTCGTGTTGTTGTGGGACTATTTTGGTGATGATTGTTAAAGAAATCTCGTTTCTTCATCTACAAAAACTAGGGTTTGGTATAAGTTGGGTATTTTGGTATATTATGGATGGATGACGAGTCCTTATGGTTAGACTTTGGTATTGATGCTTGGAAACTCATAAATCTAGATTTTGGAAGTTTTGGCTTGAGGATGCAAACTTCATCAAATGAGCTTACGTTGGAGAAACTCTAGATTTAGCTAAATCTAGCAAGGTGAGTTCAAGTTAATTTGCGAAAACGTTGTACATGCCAAAATGAGTATTTTACAAATATGTGTGTGTTTTACTTGAAAAGATACGTGGTTGAGTTATTTGGATAATTTAACTCTTTTGAAATGTTTATCTTCATAAATGTGTAAAACGCCCATATTTGGGGCTTTTGAATATTTGGATGGTTAGAAATCATATTTTGTCTTTAAAAGGTTAATTGCTCAAAATGAGGTTTATTTGACGGTTTAATCATGTTAGTGTAAATTGATTTTATAAACCATGTGGGAAATACCCGATTTAGTGTCAAGAGTTATTTTGAGAATTGTAAAGGTGTGAGTCCTTTTGGGAAAACCCTTTTTGCTTAACCGTGTCAGGTTTTGGGTTAATAACGGCTTTGTGGTACTTGTTTACCTAACTGGGGCTTAGATGCATTTTATTGCACATTATTGATATTTGCATGCTTGGGTGTTTTGTCATTCCGGGTTGAGCATGTTTTGGTAGACTGTGTTGCATTAGATTCATAGGCAAGTGAGTCAGTCTTTAATTGATGGTCTATCTCTTTGCGCACGAGGAGTGGACTATGCAGACGCATGGTTATATGCGTAGGCCGTGGGGGCCACTAGCGAGTAGGATATAAGGGACATTGAAGTCCTTGAGGTGTAACTCGTCTAGACAGGATATGCAATAAGGTCGCCTGTAAGTCCTTGAGGTGTAACTCTACGGGGTATGCAATAAAGGCAATCTATTTATGGCTTGAGGTTGTGATGTCTTTATGGCATGGGAACTAAGGTCGGGGCTTGAGGTGTAATCCAGTAACATCACGAGTGACTTAACTTTGTGTGCCCGTCACTTTCGATGGAATCGGGTCTCCCCCGTCACCGAAAGGTGTGGTTTTGGGTATATGTTTTTATCCATATTTTCGGTGACGTACTTTATTTATACGAACTGTATTCATGGTTATTGGCAGGGTTCTATGCTTCATACTTATTGGATGTTTTGGAATATTGGAGTTTTGTCCATGTTTATAATTCTTGGGATATTTACGTCTAAACATGTTTTGAGTGAGTTGGAGTTGGAATTCATTTTAGAAAACGCTTTATACACTTTGGGAACTTTTCTCCTAGATTTTGTGTGCGTTGGAAAATGAGTCATTTATGCCCGCTTGGGAAACCGTTTGGAAATAATAATATTTGTCGCAACTTTCAACGAAAGATTTATCTAAATCATGACTAAAACTACAACCTTCCGATTTATGATTTTTATGTAGTCATGATAAAATGCTTGAACTCACTAGGCGTAAGCCTAACCCTTTTTATTTGTCGGCATGTGCAACATGCTCAGGTTGGGGTAACTCTAGCTACATTATGAAGTGGCGGGTGCTAGTATTGTGCACGAGAGGTGAAGTGTTTAGTGAAGTCTTCCGCACTTGTTTGGACTAGCAACTTGTGTTGTGTTAAGTGACACCCATTTAGGTTGTTTTATTTGGGGAATTATAATGTTTTTAATTCCAAGGTATTTTGAGGAATGAATTGTAGAAATGAATTTATCTATTTTTGTTGATTATTGAATTTTAAAGTTAGTTGCTCGTTCCAAATTTGAGGGTGTTACAGGTACACTTTGCAATATGATATCGTCCCATCCACCTAGACTTTATTTTTTTGGGAAATAACCTTAGCCTGGAATTGAATAGTAGGACTTGTTGTCCCTCAAATAACTCTTTGGAAAAAATTTCTTATCATGCCATTTTTATGTATTTTCTTTATAAAGCTTATCATTTTCATAGGAGAAATTCCTATGTTCTTCTAGTTCACAAAGTTGTGGAGTTCTTTTCTTTCCGGCTTCATCCAAACTCATGTTAAGTTCCTTTATGGCCCAATAGGCTCTGTGCTCTAACTCTACAGGCAGGTGACATGCTTTTCCAAAAACCAACTTATATGGGGACATACCAATAGGGGTATTGTAAGCAATCCGGTGGGCCCATAAGGCATTATCCAGTTTGGAGGCCCAATCTTTTCGATGTGGCTTGACTATCTTAGCTAAAGTTCCTTTGATCTCCCTATTGGATAATTTAGCCAAACCCTTGGTTTGAGGGTGATAAGCAGTGGCCACCCTATGCTGAATATTGTATTTGTCCAAGACTTCCTCTAATAAGTTGTTTATGAAATGAGTTCCTTCATCACTAATTAAGGCACGGGGTGTACCAAATCTGGTGAAGATGTGCTTTTGTAGAAACTTGACAATTGTCTTAGCATCATTAGAGTGGCAAGCCATAGCCTCCACCTATTTAGACACATAATCTACAGCTACCAATATGTAGGCACAATTGTTGGACAGCGGAAAAGGTCCCATAAAGTTAATGCCCTAAACATCAAACAGTTCTACTTCAAAAATTCCATTTAAGGGCATTTCATTCCTCTGAGAGATATTTCCACTTCTCTGACACTCATTGCAACTTTTTGCAAAGTTATGATCATCATTGTTTAGAGTAGGCCAGTACAACCCTGATTGTAAAACCTTTGCTGCTGTCATGTTTCCTCAAAAGTGCCCATCACATGGACCTGTATGGCAATGATGTAAAATAGATCTTTGGGATGCACCTTCTTATCACCTGATCTGTACAAATCTTAAACAAAAATGGATCATCCCACAGAAACCTTTTGGAATAAAAAATGAGTTTATTTCTTTGATGTTTATTAAGTTCCTTGGGAATGATCCCACAAGACAAATAATTAACAATATCTGCAAACCTAGGTGTTGCAGCATGTTGTACAGCTAAAATCCTTTCATCTGGAAAAACTTCACAGATGTCACCACTATTTATAGTATTTTCTTGTTTTTCAATCTTGACAAATGGTCAGCCACTTGATTATTCATACCCTTTCTATCAATGATTTACAAATTAAACTCTTGTGACAACAAGACCCACCTTATTATCCTAGGTTTTACATCTTTTTTGGAAATAAGATACTTGATGGCAGCATGATCAACATGCACAATTACTTTGGCACCCATCAAGTATGATCTGAATTTTTCAAAAGCAAACACCACGGCTAATAATTCTTTTTCAGTGGTGGTGTAGTTGATTTGAGCTTTATTGAGAGTTTTACGGACATATTATATAGAGTGGAGTATTTTATCTTTCTTTGGCCTAGAACAGCACCTACAACACAGGCACTAGAATCACTCATTATTTCAAAAGCTAAGGACTAATTAGGTGTCACTATTACAGGTGCAGTGACCAATGCTTCTTTCAAAATTTTAAAAGCCTTTTTACAGTCTTCATAAAAGTTAAAAGCATGGTCTTATTGTAGTAGTGAACAAAGAGGTTTGGATATTTTAGAAATTCGTTGATAAACCTGCGGTAAAAACCTGCATGTCCCAAAAATCTTCTGATTCTTATATACAGTGGTTGGTTCAGGAAATTTTGTAATTACTTCCAACTTTGCCTTATCAACCTCAATACCTCTATTTGAAATGAGATTCCCTAACACAATGCCCTCTTTAACCATAAAGTGGCATTTTCCCAGTTTAAAACCAAACTTGTTTCTTCACATCTTTTAAGACTTTTTTCAAGGTTTTGTAAACACAAATCAAATGATGTCCCATAAACAGAAAAATCATCCATGAAAATTTCCGTGGATTGTTCAAGCATGTCTAGAGAAATAGACATCATACATCTTTGGAAAGTGGCAGGGGCATTACAAAGTCCAAAAGGCATTCTTTTAAAAGAAAAAAGTGCCATAAGGACAAGTAAAAGTGGTTTTCTCTTGATCTTCCGGTGCAACGGCAATCTGATTGTAACCAGAGTAACCATCTAAGAAACAGTAAAACTCTTTTCCTGCCAGTCTGTCTAGCATCTGGTCTATAAAGGGTAATGGGAATGGTCTTTTTGGGTATCTTGGTTAAGCTTCCTATAGTCCATGCATATCCTCCAACATGACACTACTCTAATAGATATAAGTTCATTTTTCTCATTTGTTACCATAGTAATTCCACCCTTTTTAGGTACACATTGCACTGGACTAACACATTTACTACTGGAAATAGGATATATTATGCCAGCATCAAGCTATTTCAAAATTTCCTTTCTCCCAACCTCTTTCATCATTGGATTGAGTGTTCTTTGAGGCTCAACTAAGGTAAAATTGTTGTTTTCAAAGATGATCTTATGCTGACAGATGGTAGGGCTTATGCCCTTCAAATCAGTAATGGTCCATCCTATGGCCTTGGTGTGTTGTTTCAACATGTTCACCAACTTTTCCTCTTGATCAGATCTAAAGATGATGAAATAATGACTGGTAACTTCTCTGGATGTCCTAAAAAAGCATATTTCAAATGTGAGGGAAGTTGTTTTTGTTGATCCAAACACTCAGTGACTTGATAATGACCCTCTCTTAAACACTTAGTGAAAATTGTAAGTAAACAATATGTATTAGAGTTTCACTATCGCTGATAAGTACCAAGACTTTACAATACCGCTGATAGGAACTCTCACTCTTTAGATTAGATATTCAGCGAACACTATTCATCATCATATAGCTCTGAGCCTGTTCAGTTATATTGATGATCGCTGATAGTTTAGTTTGTTTACTTATGATCTCTGAAGACAAGTTTCACGTCAACCAAAGTTCTACGCTGAAGTCGAAGATCAAGCTCAAGAACCAGCGACAAGTCTACTCATGAACTGATGCGGATATCAGCGAAGCAAGACCTGTCCATTCAACGTGAAGTATCAAGTAGAAGACTTCAGCAATCGCTGAATTTTATCATTCGCTGATAAAGATCTGACTCAATGAAAGCTGATCATGAAGTCTCCCTGCATGTTACTATTGTCTTACCTCCCTTGCACGTCTCCGTACGAACTGTCAGAACGGGCATCCCTTTTGTCTGTAATCGTACAACAACTCTGATTCTACACTGTGCACCATGCGGCTACTAAGGTTGTCTACAAAGGTCAATGACATGCAACCACTCAGCTGCTGCCACGTGTAAAGCCATACTGCCATGCATTAAATGCATGCAGTATATAAGAAGAACCTTACTTCAGTTTTGAAGTGTGCTCGGACCATCTTCTTATTTCTCTCTTATTGTTAAGTTATTATTCGTAATTTCTTTAACTCTTTCTAGTGCAAGAAACTTAGTGTTTCTCAAGACTTGTTTAGATTAGGTTTATCCTTAATCTTGTTCCGCAACAAGCTGTAAATTGTCTTGATTTATCAATAAACAATTTAGAAAAGTAAAAACGTGTGTTTGTATTCAACCCCCCCCCCCCTTCTACAAACTTGTATAGCCCTTCGGGACCAACAAGTGGCATCAGAGCAGATTTGTTTAATCTCATAAACAAGATCTGATCTATACTAAGATTTCTCTTCCTTTCTATTTCTTAAAATGACTACCAACACAAACACCAAGTATATTGACAACGGTTCTCTTGCAAAACCCCCTAGATTCTCCAGAGATAATTTTAATCTATGGAAAAATAGGATGATTCTCTTCTTAGAAGGTGTAGACCCTACTATGCCTTACTATCTTGAAAACGGCCCATATATTCCTATAAGAATTGATGTTGCAGTTCCAGCCGCTGAGAATAAACCTGCTATTCCAGAAAGGCTGATTCCCAAGGAAATTCATATGTGGACTGATGAAGATAAGAAGAAAGTGGCTATCGACACCAAAGCCAGATCCATACTCTCCATGGCTCTTCCTGACGTAGTCTACCATTCTGTCATGAACCTGAAAACCTCAAAAGCTATGTGGGACACAATCTTTGTTCAGTATGAAGGTACTTCTGAAGTCCAGGACTCTCGAAAGATCAACCTGGTAAGACAGTATGAAAGCTTCATTTGTGGTAAGAATGAAACTCTCTCTGAAGTACACCAACGTTTTAACTGGTTAATAATAGATCTGAAAACTATTGGCAAGGAATATTCTAACTTTGAAGTACTGACAAAGTTCTTAGAATGTTTACCTGAAAGCTGGGACAGTTATTCTATGTGTCTCAAGCTGTCAAAGGATCTAAAATCAATGACCCTTTCTACCTTATATGGCACGATGCTGAATCATGAGCAATCGAGTCATCTTAAGAAGAATCTTGTAAAAGATTCCAAAAGTACCCTTGTTGCTTTAATATCAGAGTCACCTTCCACTCAGCGATCGACTATCACTGTCACTGAGTTGGAAACTAACTCTGAAAGATCATCAGACTCTGACGTTTCAGATAATGATGAAACTCTGAGTTCAGGAGATTTGCTAGAAAGAGTAATTTCAAGAAGAATAAACCTCTTGCTATTAATGACAAGCCAAGATCATCAACCCCTGTTGATAAGGCTACTGCTACTTGCTATAACTGTGAAAAGATAGGACATTTTGTTAGCGAGTGCATGTCAAAGAAAGTCTCTAGACCCTCAGCTTTTCCCAAGAAAAACTTTACTCACAGGACTAGAGATGAAAAATTCAAAAAGCTGAAAAAGGTATTCAAAGATGAAAACCTTTAAGAAGAAAGGCAAAGGCCTTATGGCTGACTATGATTGGGCTGCCTCTGACGAAGAAGAATCATCTGACTCTGAAGATGACGATGAAGCCAATCTATGTCTCATGGCCAAACTTGAAGATGAGGAAGAAAATTCTGACATTCCCTCTACTTCAACCTCTGCTACTAAGGTATCACCTTCCTTCTTTACCAATATTTTAAATATTGATGAAGCTGATAGTTTTCGAAAGATCGATCTCTTGACTAGAAGTTTATATGAAGCCATGAATGACAAAACTATTGTTGAAAATCAAAACCTTGATCTCGCTGAACAGCTTAAAAACTGTCACCTTCAAATAGAAAATCTTTCTAAAATTGAAGAAGATTTTAAAGATCAAGTTCACTTAAATCAGCTAGTCAAAATCGAGCGCGAAGAAGCTATCGCTGCATTAAAAGCTGAAAAATCTACTGTTGATGGATGGTATAATTCCTCAACAAAGATCACTGAGATAATTAAGTCTCAGATTCCCCTGAGTGATAAACGTGGTCTTGGTTACAAAGCTGATACTCTAGAACCAACCACTGAGCGTTCCATGCTTAAGTTTGGAATGTTCGTATCCTCTATCCCTGACACTTTCTCATCTCAGTGTTCCTCTTCTAAACCGCCTATCCCTGATGAAATATCTACCTTAACTTCTAAAGGTAAAGAAAGAGTTTTTTTATCCAAAACCTACCTCAGTCTTTAAAAACAAAGGTAAAGGAATTGCTTTTAACCAAAATCCTCAGAAGGGTACCTCTATACCAAAGCTGAATGCTTCTAAAGCTTCAGTGACTTATCCCTCTGGTTCAAAGAATAAGATCCCTGGATTTATTCAGCGTGGATCTATTCAGCGATCTACTCCTAGAATCAAAGTGGAAATTATTGGTAAGAAATCCGAAGAACTGAATGTTCCTCCCATTTCAAAAGCCAATAGCTTACTTGGTGCTGGTCCTTCTAATTCAAAATCAAAAGCTCAGCATGCAAATGGTCCTAGAACTACTTTTAGTTATAGGAAATGTTATCATTGTGGACTTACCAATCATATTGCTAGTAAGTGCCCCACAGGCACCCAAGCTGAAAAGATAGCTAAGGTGAAGATCATGGCCCCCAAGGCAAAGAAGACCACTGAGGTTAAGAAATTAACCAAAGTGAAGACTGACAAAGCTGAATCTTCAAATGCTGCGAAGACTGCTGAACCTTCCACCTCCTCTTCTACCCCCACTGACAAGTGTGTACACATGGTTAAGTGGGTACCGAAGACAAACTAATCTTCTTTTGTAATGCAGGTAAAGAAGGGTATCTGGTATCTCGATAGCGGATGCTCTAGACACATGACTGGTATGAAGAACCTGCTCACTGAGTACAAAGAAGAGAAGGGTCCTTCTGTAACTTTAGGTGGAAATGGAAAAGGTGAAGAAACTATTCACGTCACTTTTGACGAATCCCGTTCAGCGAATTCTCAACCTTCTGCTGATACTGAAGAACTGAATCTATGGATGTTTTCTCATCTTGGTGATTCAGAAGATATTCCCACTCCTCATACTCATACCGTTGAAGATGATGGTCCTACTATCATCCTAAACATGCAGAATAGTGAAGCTGAAACATCATGGGTCTCAGCTGTTCCTTTAAACACTATACCTGCTTCTGAACCAAATGTCTCAGACATTCCATCTACTTCTCAGCAATCCGTGAATGAGATAACATCTGCACCTACTCCTCTCTTGGCTGATATTCCAGAAGTTGCTGAAGCTTCATCTTCAGCTCCTCCAGTCCAATTTGAGTCAGCGACTTATGCTCTGGCTCAGCGATGGACTGTAAATCACCCAATTGATCAAATCCTTTGTGATCCAAACGCTGGTGTTCAAACTCGACGAAGTGCATGTAATATTTGTTTATTTGTTAACTTTATTTCTCTGATTGAACCAAAGAAAATAGATGATGCCCTCAAAGATCCAAACTGGGTCAGCGCCATGCAAGAAGAGCTGACTGAATTCGAAAGAAACAAAGTTTGGAATCTTGTTCGAAGACCAACTGACAAGACAATGATAGGCACTAAATGGGTCTATCGAAACAAGTTGGACGCACATGGAACTGTAACCCGCAACAAGGCTCGTCTTGTTGCTCAGGGATACATACAAGAGGAAGGCATAGATTACGACGAAACATTTGCTCCAGTAGCAAGACTAGAATCTATTCGTCTATTCTTAGCTTACGCTGTACACAAAGACTTCAAAGTATATCAAATGGATGTTAAGTCAGCTATTCTCAATGGAAAGCTGAATGAAGAAGTCTATGTGGAACAACCTCCAGGATTCTCAGATCCAAAGCGTCCAGGTTATGTTTATAAACTGGATAAGGCACTTTATGGCTTAAAGCAAGCTCCACGTGCATGGTATGACACTCTATCCTCTTATCTCCTAATTGAAAAATTTAAGCGAGGTAAAATCGACAAAACTTTATTTTTCAGAATAGTGAAAGGTCATATCATTCTTGTTCAGATATATGTTGATGACATTATATTTGGTTCTACTAACCCTGATCTTTGTACTTGTTTCTCTGAAAGAATGAAAGAAGAGTATAAAATGAGTATGATGGGTGAGCTAACATATTTCCTTGGTCTTCAGATAAAACAAAATGAAAAAGGAACTTTCATTAATCAGGGAAAGTATGTTAAAGATATGCTGAAGAAATTCGATTTGACTCAGAGTTCAGCTATGAAAACCCCTATGGCACCTCCGCTGACACTAAACAAGGATTCAAATGGAATACCTGTTAATGTAACGCTGTACCGTGGGATGATCGGCTCTCTCTTGTATCTTACAGCTAGTCGACCCGATATTATGTACGCAACTTGTTTGTGTGCACGATATCAAGCTGAACCTAAGGAATCTCATATGATCGCTGTAAAGCGAATCTTTCGTTACCTTAAGGGTACTATGAACCTAGGTCTTTGGTATCCCAAAGACTCAGGGTTTGATATAATCGCCTATTCAGATAGTGATTTTGCAGGTTGCAAATTGGATAGGAAAAGCACCACAGGAGGCTGTCAGCTCCTGGGTGGAAAGCTGGTGAGTTGGACAAGTAAAAAGCAAAACTCAGTGTCCACCTCAACTGCTGAAGCTGAGTATGTAGCCGCTAAAAGCTGTTGTTCTCAGGTCTTGTGGATGAGAAATTAACTACTAGTCTATGACCTTCAGCTCTCGAAAATTCCAATCTATTGCGACAGCACAAGTGCCATCGCTATAGCCAACAATCCGGTGCTACACTCAAAGACCAAACATATCGAAATCAGGTATCATTTTATCAGAGATCATGTGATGAATGGTGATATAGAACTTCATTTTCCTCCAACTGACTATCAGTTAGCTGATCTGTTCACCAAACCACTTGATGAGACAAGATTCAACTTTCTCATCAGCGAGCTTGGAATGCTGAACTTTGAAGAGTAAGATCTTCAGTGGTTCACATTTGATCAGCGATAGTATAAAATAATTATATAACACATTCTATCATTCTCTCTCTGAACAAAATTGATTCGCTGATATCAAGGTATGTTTTCTTTCTTGCTCGCTGACATTCTCATGTGAATGTAAGATTTCAAAACAAATTGCATCGCTGAATATCTCTTCCTTAACAGCGATACTTTGAAATTTCTTAAACTAACACTGATATTTCTATTCAGTGCTTCATGTTTTTCAAAATAGTCCCTGAGCTTTCAAAACCTCAGAGACATCCTAAAATATGAAAGGACGTTTGTGACATCATCACAACGGATAAACTCTGGCACGTTCTTTTTCTGACACACGTTTGCACGTTTCGTTTACCTTCCAATCAAATGCAAACACGTGTCCGTGTCATGATGAAAAACTTTCCCGCTCTAGTTTTTCTCTCTCTCAAATCTCTCTATATAAACCATTTCGGGTTTATATTTTTTCTTTACGCGAACTTCTTCTCCAAGCAAGAAAAGATTTACTGTTGCTTATTTCCAGAAATCTATTCATCTCCTTCTTCGATTACCAGGTTAATATTCTTATTATTCACCTGCATAACTTGTTTTTGATCTTCTTGTTGCTTTTAACAGATCAAACAAAAGAAACCTTTCTAAAATGAAATCATTTCTTTCATGGTTTTATGAATACAACCTTATTCATGGTTGTTCTTCAAGTTTAAAACTCAAAATCTTAAACTTGTTCTTCATTCGTTTATCCAGAATCCTTATCTAATGGAAAATGGAAAACAAGACTTTTACTGGGTTTGTTTTTCTTTTTCAAAACAAGAAAACCCTAATCTTCATTAAGACATTTCTGTCTGAATGAAATGGACAAAAATCGGAAAACATCTTATTGGAAAATCTTTCACATTAAGACTATTTTTTTTATGATTCATGGTTGATATATTAAACAGAAAATGGCATCTTCTATTCCTGCTCCTACCGCTGAGAAATCCACGGCTGCAAAGAAAATGATTCTCGTCAAAGCTCCTCAGGTCAAGTTCAAGCTTGAGGAAATCGATTTTTCAAAATCGAACAACCTTCATGCGCTTTTCGAGTTTCCTCCTCGAAAGCAAGTCACACATCTGGATGATGCTGTGAACTACCTCAAAACATGTTGCTTATCTACAGCACTGACTATTACACCCCCTGCTCATCAATTCCTACTTTCTCAGTTCTGGTATACTGCCAGAAGAGCTCAGGTACCCCATGCCAAAGACCCAACGAATATCGTTGACTCTATTATGTGTGACACCAAATTTGGCACCACCAAAATCAACCCTGCTATTATTAGGAAAGCACTGAGTCTTCCTACCTCTACCAAAGAAAACCGCTTTGTCCCTCTCCCAAACCATAAAAACCATGCTGATAGGGAAACCATAACTGCATTCTTCGATGCAATGGGTTACGCATGGGACACTGGAAGGGACAAGAAGCCTGAGAAGAAACTAACCTTGATCAAGAAGTCCAAAATGCTCAGCGAGATGAACTTCATCTTCGCACATCTGATAAGCTGCGTGACAGCGAAGAGTGGCTCCTCTGATCAAGCTGCTCAACCTCAGCAAGCAATGGGCTATGCATTGCTGAAAGGTCTAAATGTTGACTGGGCCTAAATCATCTACGACGACCTTGCGTTCAGAGTGGATATGGCTGAAAGACCTTCATGGGTTCCTTATCCCAGATTCATCAGCACCGTCTTTCAACAAGGACTTGGCGAGAGGTACCCAACAGAGGGTGATCTGAGACTCTCTCAGGTTGGCCCTAAGGTACTCGACTTCAAACCGTGGGAAAACGAGGTACGTCTTTCTACTCTCTTATCTCTTCTCAATCCTCCTTCTTCTACTTCTGCAGCTCATTCAGTGGAAATCCCCACCGCTGATACCCACGCTGCACCCTCCACTCCTTCTCCAAAAAGGAAACAATCTACTTCCCAACTTGGTTCCAAAAGAATCAAGAAAACCAAGGAGCAACCCCCCAACATTTACATGCTGAAGACTCCACAGCTCATCTTGAAGAGTTGATGGAAAGTTCCGTGGTACGCTCTGCCACAGCTGATCAAGCCACCCCTTCCATCCCGGCTTCAGCATCTCTAAACGCTGAAGTTATAAACTTGGAAATGAACCCACCTCCTTCAGCCTCTCTACAGACTAAAGTGATTGACAGCGGATCCAAAGCTGAACCCCGCACCCAACCATCATTCTCATCCCTCATTCCTCCTACTCAATCTTTGGTCTCTCCACAAATTTTCCCAACTTTCTCAGGGACACCCTTCATCGTACATGACTCAGCTGCAGACACTTTACATACGATGATGGATGCAAACTTAGGATCTGCAGGCACCTCCATGCGCCAAGGTACTCTTGAAGGCGACATGGAATTTCATTCAGGACACAAAGGGTTCGACAACTTCGCCAACCCGCCTGCAGGTATAAACACAATCCAAAACACTCCTCTCTCTACCCCAAACTTCTGAGCTTTTCTCTGTTCATAAGTTAATAACTGTTTCAGGTCCTAATTTGGGGGATATCAACACCTCCCTAAAGGCCCTGGAAACAAAGGTGGAAAATTGCAACACCATTCTCTCCACGAACTCTTCAGCGGTTACAAACGCTGGAGAGAAACTCAAAAAGTTGACCGAGATCGTTGATACAAAAGCCTCCAAAACTGATCTGGAGAAGGTGGATGGTAGCATTGCTTAATTTGCTACCACCCTCGCTGACAATTCAACCGCCACCACCTCTCTTTCAACAAACTTCACCACTCTGTCCAATGAAGTCACATCATTGAAGACAGAGGTTGGTTCTCTAAAGGGTGAAGTCTCTACGATCAAGGCTGACGTCTACGCCGTCAAAGAAATTGTTCAGAAAGTACTCGATCGCCTGAACGCCCCAACTTCACATTTTACTCAGGTCGATCGCGAAGCTCTTCAAAAGATCAATCCTGCTATAATTGGCCTGGAAGTCAGATTAGCAAAGATTGAGAACTGTGTTGGGATCTCTGGCCTAGAAGCCAAGGACCAAATACACACTGCTGCTGCTGAACAATCTGTTACCTCCCCCAACCATAATGTGGAAGAGGGGGAGAAGACTAAATAAGACCTTCCCCATAATGCTGAGGGGGATGGTATTGAAACTGTTGCTGCTGCTACTTCTACTCCAGAACCTCAGGGAGTTGAAAACCCTGAGGAAACCGAGAAACCTCCATCTGTATCTGAGGGGGAGCAACTCGATGAGCAACTTAAGGAAGCTGTTGCTGACGTGACCGAACCTTATGCTGAAGAGGTCGAGTCTGAAGAAGAGACTGAAGATGATGAACCTGTCGACATCTCTGATGAAGAACCATCATCATCCCCCAAAGATGATGATGATGACGATTTCTTCTACGTCCAACCTGTTGCAAAAGCCCCAACTCAAAAAGGGATCGAGATAAAAGAACCTTCAGGGGAGCGGACCAAGACAAAGGCTACAGCGTCTGAAGCTGACAAAGGCAAAAATAAAGGCCTCGCTGAAGAAGACAATCTGACGATCTTGCTTCAAAATCCAGTTTGTCAGGTACACTACTTTCTATTCCCTTACACTGCATCCCTCCTCTATCCCTTCTCAATCTCAATCCTTCTATCCTTAAAACCTCTATACACTTAACCACATTCTTTTCTCTAGCTCTTTCTTCCCAACTTTTCTTACTTAAACAATCGCTGTGTTTCAGCTAGTCCTCTCCCCTGTTTGAGGATCCCGCTGAAGCTCCTACGACTACACCAGAAATAATCCCAGCCACAAGAGCTGAAGAAATAATCCCAGTCTTGGATTTAACCACTGAGACTGATGAACCTGAAGAACAACTGCTCTCTCACAAAAACAGACCTTCCTTGGCTCCTCAAAAGCTAAGTGTAGAGGATCAAGAAAAGAGAGATGCAATGATCAAACAGCTTGAAGATCAGCGAATCATTCTTCCTCGTGACAAAATCCCTGCTCCCACAAAGTTCAGGATTTCAAGGAAAGAATACGAGGATCATCTAAGAGCTGAAAGATTACTCGCCGAAAAGAAGGAAGCTGAAGAAAAAGATAAGGCTCTCGCCATCCAGCTTGTCCAACAATCGGTGAAAGACCCCGCGCTGAAAAGAACTCCCATTGATGTCCAACGTCAGCTATGGGATGATGCCCAAAGGATCGTTGAAGAAAAGACTAAAGTATCTGATTCGACTTTGGAATGGTGTAAAGAAATGCTGAACTATCGATCTCGACCATCCAAAATCATCAAGGTAAATATCAGAGGAAGACTCTTCGTAGACGTTCCTGTTATTGAAGTTGACGTATTCAGAGAAGACAAGACCAAACAAACCTTCTATGCTGCTACTTTAGAGAAATTTGGTTTCTCTGAATGGTTGGAAGTGAAATTAGCCATTCAGCGATCGCGTTCAAAATTCAAGAGCCATGTCGAGAAAATTTTAAATTCTCAGATCGACTTGGTTTCTTCTGCTGTGGATATTCCTCCTTCCACTCTTCTTCCTCCTCAACAAAGAAGAGCCTCTGCAAAGGAAAAGAAAACCTCAAACTCAGGTCCTCCTATACGGAATGAAATAGGTATTGGTTTCTCTCGTGCTGAAGTTCTTGGTCCTGATGCTGACCTCTCAGCGCTTGACACCTCCCTACCACCTGGTGAAACTTTCATCCCTGGAAAAGTCGTAAGTGATCCCTATGGTATATTCTTTCTAGACTTCCATGGAAATCAACACTTTCAATGCATCTCTGAGCTTCCAATCACTCCCATCGAACAACTCAGAGACCTCATATACTGGTGTGAAGTCAGACGCGACATTCAAGCACGTCACCTCAAGCCCCTGATCTTTGAAGAAGCAAAGAACAAAAAGGATCAAGGTGTAACTGTCCCTGACTGGATGATTCCCACATCAAAGACCGTTGATGAACTTCTCATTAAGGAAGAACCTTTTGACGGATTGGATCGCCTTGTAATTCTTTCTATCCTTATCTGTCTACATCTTCTGTACTTGTAATTTTATTTGCTGTACTTGTAATTTTTCCACTTCCCTCTGTAATCTTTACGGAGTTTAAAGAAAAATTTCAGCGAATGTACTTTACTCCATCAATACTGAAAAGATCCCAGAAAACAGTAAAAGGGACAAATATTTTATGAGTTCTTTTTATCCTTATGTGTTCATTAAATAGAAATTTTCTCTGTTGCTATGTCATAATCAAATAGGGGGAGATTGTTGATCCAAACCCTCAGTGATTTGATAATGACCCTCTCTTAAACACTTAGTGAAAATTGTAAGTAAACAATATGTATTAGAGTTTCACTATCGCTGAGAAGTACTAAGACTTTACAGTACCGCTGATAGGAACTCTCACTCTTTAGATTAGATATTCAGCGAACGCTGTTCATCATCATATAGCTCTGAGCCTGTTCTGTTCTATTGATGATCGCTGATAGTTTAGTTTTTTTACTTATGATCTCTGAAGACAAGTTTCACGTCAACCAAAGTTCTACGCTGAAGTCGAAGATCAAGCTCAAGAACCAGCGGCAAGTCTACTCATGAACTGATGCGAATATCAACGAAGCAAGACCTGTCCATTCAACGTGAAGTATCAAGTAGAAGACTTCAGCAATCGCTGAACTTTATCATTCGCTGATAAAGATCTGACTCAACGAAAGCTGATCATGAAGTCTCCCTGCATGTTACTATTGTCTTACCTCCCTTGCACGTCTCCATACGAACTGTCAGAACGGGCATCCCTTTTGTCTGTAATCGTACAACAACTCTGATTCTACATTGTGCACCATGCGGCTACTAAGGTTGTCTACAAAGGTCAATGACATGCAACCACTCAGCTGCTGCCACGTGTAAAGCCATACTGCCATGCATTAAATGCATGCAGTATATAAGAAGAACCTTACTTCAGTTTTGAAGTGTGCTCGGACCATCTTCTTATTTCTCTCTTATTGTTAAGTGTTATTATTCGTAATTTCTTTAACTCTTTCTAGTGCAAGAAACTTAGTGTTTCTCAAGACTTGTTTAGATTAGGTGTATCCTTAATCTTGTTCCACAACAAGTTGTAAATTGTCTTGATTTATCAATAAACAATTTAGAAAAGTAAAAATGTGTGTTTGTATTCAACCCTCCCCTTCTACAAACTTGTATAGCCCTTCGGGACCAACAGTTTTAACTCTAAGTCTAGAGCACATTCTAAGGAAGGAACAAGTGTTTTCCTATCCTTGTTTTCTAAAACTTCAACAATAGAGGTAACATGTATGTCTTCTAAGCCTTCAAACTCTGATGTATCTTCATCACTATCATAATCTTTAATTCCCATGACCTCCCAAAAACTTTGGTCTTGACACCAAGATTCAATCAAACTTAACGCAAAACATTCCTCTTTCTCCTCAGGATATATAAGGAAGTCTAGAACATTGAAAGCTACTTGTTGGTCTTGAACTCTCATGGTAAATTCACCCTTCTGGACATCTATCAGAGTTCTTCTTGTGGCTAGGAAAGGTCTTCCTAAATGATAGTAATGTTTTTGTCAACTTCAAAATCTAAGATAACAAAGTCTGCAAGGAAAATAAACTTATCAACTTGGACTAGGACATCCTCAATCTTTCCTTTAGGCCAAGCTATGGACTTGTCTGCTAATAAGAGAGAAACAGTTGTAGGTCTAGCTTCACTAATGCCTAAAGTATTGAAGACAGATAAAGGCATGATGTTATACTGGCACCTAAGTCACATAAAGCTTGTCCTGCTTGTTTTCCTCCTATGTAACATGGGATTGTAAAACTCCCTGGGTCTTTCGTCTTCGGAGGGATTTTACTAGACAACATGGCACTACATTCTTCAGTCAGAGCTACAGTCTCATACTCATTTAGCTTTTTCTTTTTACTTAAAATGTCTTTCAAAAGCTTTGCATAACTTAGCATTTGTTCAATGGCTTTCACCAAAGGTATGTTAATATGCAATTGGTTAAAAACATCTAAAAACTTTTTGAATTGCAGTTCATCTATTTGATTCCTTAATCTCCGGGGATAAGAAATATAGAAAGGAACTGTAGTAGGAGATGTAGTCTTTTGAAGAATCGGAGCTGGAATTGGTGGTGAGGTCTTGCCTAACTTAATGTCACAAGGAACTTTGGGACTGTCACCAGCTTGTGATACATCCACAACAATCTTGTTTGTGGTCCTTTGATATTTCTTGGGTTCTTCGGGGATTAATAGTGGGATGGTTGGAATGGTAGTGGTGTCATTGGGCCCCAATGTGTTTACTGGCCAATAATTCTACTAGACTAAGTAGAGTCTGAAGCTGTGTATTTCTTTTCGGGCTCTGCTTTGGTTGACTTCATTAAATATTTTTGTATGTTTTCTGGTAAATCCCTACCACTCCTCAAAGTTACAGTCTTCACATGTTCTTTTCCGGTCCTTGGTGGTATCTCTGTATCACTAGGGAGAGAACCGGAAGGACGTCTTCTCATTTCTAAAGCCATTTGACCCACTTGGGTCTCCAAATTCTTAATTGATTCCTGAGTTTAGGTTATGAACCCTTTCATTATTCCTTCCATAGAAGTAGATGATTCAATATGATGGTTTGACTTTTGTTGAAATGCATGTTGAGAATTAGCATGTTGGTTGTTTTGGAGTCTGTGATGAAACTATTGGTGATAATTTATCAGACCTTGCAATTTAGGTGGTGGTGGATTTAAGGTAGGACTGTGCCAAGAAAAATTGGGATGGTTTCTCCACTCATGATTGTAAGTCTGAGAGAAGGGTCCTCCCTTGTTATTATTATTATTGCCAACATAGTTGATACGCTCAGGATTTTCAGGACAATGTTCAAAATTATAACCATCACCAAAATAGGTACATTGTATAGATTGAATAGCAGGGGGGTGCAACAGGATTAACTGACACAACATTAAGGTTTCTAATCAAAGATGCCATGTCCGTCAGTTGTGCAGATATCAATGCATATGCATCTAGATCTTGCACTCCTGCTGTCTTTCTAGGTGGCAATGCACGTGGATCAGCCCATTCACCATTGTTATTATAAATCCTCTCACAGATATCATATCCTTCATTGTAGGTACAAGATGTGAAAGCTCCGTTTACTGTAGCGCCGAGCATCTATTTTGCAGTATTATTTAAACCACTGTAAAACGTCTCTAGCTGAATGCAATACAGAATGCCATGATGAGGGCATTTTTTCAAAAGCTCTTTGTACCTATCCCATGCATCAGGAACTGCTTCTATCGTCCATTTGTTTAAAAGTGCAAATTTCGTTTCTGGACTTAGCATTCCTCGTAGGTGGCAAATATTTTTTTAAAAACTTTTCCGCCATTTGGGCCCATGTAGTTATAGAATCGGGTTTCATCGAGTTGTACCAAGACCTTGCGCTATCTCTTAATGAGTACGAAAAAAGTTTTATTTAGCGCATCCTCTTCTACATCAGGAAGTTTAAAAGAATCTGTAATTTCCATGAAAGACCTTAAATGAGAATGTGGATCTTTAGATGCCAAGCTAGCGTATTGGCCGTTAGTTTGCAACATATAAAACATTATTGGTTCAAAATGGTGGGTTTGCAGTGTTGGTGTATGATTTCCTGAATGTAATTGGGTTAAAACAGGAACAACATAAGACATAATACCACCATATTTGGAATTTGCTAACCGAAAAATGTTTTGTTCCTTATCATCAATATTTATTATTGGCGGATTTTATGGATTTTCTTGATTATTAGGATACCCATTTAGATTTATCTCGGGACCTTGTTCCTCATTATCCGTCATATACTCGTGTTCAGACATCCGGAAGAATTTAAAACTAAATTAGCTCTTTGGATTCTTCTTCGTAGTCTAACCGTTCTTTCAATATCGGGATCAAATTGGAAAAATTCGCCGTGAGACAATCTTGGCATACACTATTTTTTTTTCTTTTTCCAATAGATGGTAGAAAAACTTGCTTTTATAAACTTACTTAAAATAAAAACTTCTAACGTTCTTCCCCGGCAACGGCGCCAAAAACTTGTTAGCAGGTTGGGTGTACCCTTAAAAACGTTGATAAATAAACATTGATGCAAGTATACAGCTTAGCTTATTATCGTCTTAAAACAAGTAATAATGGTACAAAGTACCGAATATCGATCCCACGGGGAGGCTTGGTAAAGTTCTTCTTTAAAAGTTGAGTTTGTAAAAACAAGTCTCAGATGTCGAATTCGAAAACAATCATTTGACGGGGTTTTGGTTAACAACTACTGAAGAATCGTTTATAAAAAGAAGCACATGGTATAAAGATCCATTGGGGTAAAACAAATAATTAGATAAAAAGATGAGACAACATTCATTCGTTATCTCAAGGTCAATATATTTTATGATACAACGAACCGGCTGTCAATTGATTAATTGTGATCCACCATAAAATACGACCTTGATTTACATAACTTTTGACAATCATGCAATACGATACACCTCTTTATCTTTTTATTGGTCTCGGTCCCAACTTCACTTTATACCCGGAACTAAGGCGCTTAGCCCATCGTTCGATTTCTAATTATAAATGATGTACGAACTTTAAAAGAAAATAATGAAGATGGACAATGCATAAAACAAACCACAATAATTCCGCTTGAGAAAACGTAACTTATTGTGCAAGTAACCAACTCTTGAAAGAAATGCGAATATTAAATTGCATGAAATAAATGACAATAAATGAATTGCGTAAATTAAAGGGCAGGAAAATTAAATTGCATAAAGTAAAGTGCAAAAATTAAATTGCGATAAGTAAATTGACAATAAAATAAAGCATGAATTATAGAGCGAGAAATTAACGACGGAGTTGGTAACTTGCATGGAAAGTCTTGTTTCAAATGTGGAATTATGAAGAGATTTGCTAAAATGATGCACTTGAACCCTTAAGTAAACCACCACCGGTTACGATTGAAATATAAAATTTCAGTCGTTAAGCTATGGATTTGGTTCCTTAAAAAGCCCAACAATTAACTAACGACAATTTAATAACGTGAAAATAATCTTTTAGCCAAAGTGACAACTAGCAAGTGATTTATAAAAGGAAACTTGACGTAACAAGGAAGTTGAATTCTAATCGTTGGAAACTCAAATAATTATATTAACCATACTAAATTGTGAACCAAAGAAGATTGGGACTGAAATGATTAATTTGGACTTCCGGTTAGTGATGGCAACGAAATCGTTTTTGAAAACAAATATGTAAAAACCATGAGAAGAGAGAAAAACAAAACCATGAGTTGTGTGAGTTTGATGAACCATAAGTAAAGAGTTGGAATACGAGCAAGTAATGAACAATTTACACAAGAAACTTCGAGAATGTAATGAAAAGATTAATGAATTACGTAAACAAAAGTACCAACATAATGGTTCGAACCGTGAGCCGAAGCTACGGTTATACCAACCATGAGCTTGGAGCTCACTCCAACTATGGTGATGACTAACACAAGAGATGGTAACTTAGCTCTTTTTTTCTAACACTAAACTAACATATTTATAGTAAATATGAGTCTTAGGGCCCAGGATTAACAAAATGGGGGGCCAAGGCCTTACTAATGACAAGCCCAAAAATGCAGTTTAGAGGAGCATAAATCCGGCCCAAGTAATGGGCGGCCCAATTGTTCAACAAAAGCCCAAAACAATAGTTTAAATCTCGAGTTTGTCCGAATTATATGCGAGCGGCCCAAAAATTAAAGTTCACGACGTAAGCCAAAAAACTGCAGTCCATGATTCTTTAACTGCTTCTTGATCAAATCGGACTTCAAACGGCCTTTTATCGTACTTGAATATGCATATAATTAGATTAGATTTTTGTTGCGGTTTTCTTATAATTCTCGTTAATTTAATACCGAAAGTATTAAACCTTTATTTATGCTTAAAAATCCTAAAAATAGAACAAAAAGACTCAATGTGAAAATGAAAATTAGCTCAAACTTATAACAAAGAGGTATAAACAGGGTTAATAAAATAACCCTATCAAACTTCTTTGCAGCAAGAACCCCACTACAGAATGGTGTTGTTGAAAGAAGAAATAGAACACTTGTGGAGGCTACAAGAACCATGCTAGCAGTATCTGGATTACCAACAAATTTCTAGGCAGAAGTTATTTCTATAGCTTCTTTCACACAAAATAGATCATTGATTGTGAAAAAGACAGATGAAGACTCATTATCATCTACGCAACTAAAGAAAGCCTAACATTAAATTCTTTCATGTATTTGGTTCTAGGTATTTTGTGCTTAATGAGAGGGAGCAACTAGGCAAATTTGACAAAAAAGCTGATGAAGCTAAGTTTATTGGTTACTCATCAACTTCAAAAGCCTACAAAGTCTTTGTTCTGAGGCAAAAGATGATCCTAGAGAGCATAAACCGATAAACGTGTCATTTGATGATACAACTCAAGAAATTTCTGAGTTATCCAGCTCAAGACTTGATCAAACACAAACGACTTCTAATGACTCGATGTCTAGAGAGTTAGAACTTGCAACACTATTTGAGGACTTGTTTGAAGATGCAATATCTGCGGATCAGGAACAACAAGGTATATCTCTAACTGGTCCATCCAATACTTCACCCTTTGAATCTAGTTCAGTAGAACATCAATCTGAGGGGGAGCATGCAAATAACACTTCACCAATCAGGAGCTCAAATGCAAACATACCAATCACCACAGAAGCTGAGGTTAATGCTACCTATGACAACCTTCCCTGGATGACAAAGTGTAGACAAGGTCTGCCACGGCTAATGATTGGCGATCCTTCTAAAGGTGTGAAGACAAGGTCTGCCACGGCTAATGAATGTTTCTTTGCAAACTTTATTAGTGTGATAGAACCCAAGAAGGTTTCTGAGGCCCTAGAAGATTCAAACTGGATGGAAGCCATGCAAGAAGAATTTCTACAGTTTGAGCGCAACGAAGTATGGTCTCTAGACCCCTTACCAAAAGGCAAGACTGCAATAGGGACCATATGGGTTTTTCAGAAACAAGAAGGATGAGGATGTAATAGTGATCAGAAACAAAGAAAGGTTGGTTGCCAAGGGATATTGCCAAGAAGAAGGCATAGACAATGATGAAATCTTTGCCCCTGTCGCACGATTAGAGGCAATTAGGATATTTCTGGCATTTGCTGCCCACAAAGGTTTCAAATTGTATCAAATGGATGTCAAATCTGCCTTCTTGAATGGTAAGCTCCAAGATGAAGTATATATTCAACAACCACTTAGTTTTGAGAGCTTAGAACATCCAAACCATGTGTACTTCCTAGACAAAGCCCTATATGGCTTAAATAGGCCCCAAGAGCATGGTATGAGCGTATTTCAACCTTTTTGCTTAAAAATTACTTTGAAAAAGGTACAACTGATACAACTTTGTTTTATAAGAGGAAAATGGGTGAGATTCTTCCAGTACAAATATATGTGGATGATATCATATTTGGCTCTACTAATCCTGAGTATTGTGAGAAGTTCTCAGAGTTAATGAAGGGTGAGTGAAATGAGCATGATGGGAGAATTAACCTTCTTCCTTGGGCTTCAAGTCAAACAAACCATAAAGGGCACTTTTATCAATCAATCAAAATATGTAAATGATATTTTATCAAAATACAAGCTCTCTGACTCTTCTGCTATGAAAACACCAATGGCCATTGGATCTAAGTTGGATTTTGATCCCTCTGAAAAATCTGTAGAGTCTATGCTCTACAGAGGTATGATTGGCTCAATTCTGTACTTAACTGCTAGTAGACCAAACATCATGTTTGCCACATGTCTCTGTGCTAGATATCAATCCAATCCTCAGGAATCTCATCAGGTTGCAGTGAAGAGGATCTTTAGATACCTTAAAGGGACCAAAAGTCTTGGACTCTGGTATCCAAAGGACTCTGGCATTAAACTAATGGCTTATACAGTTTAAAACTATGGAGGATGTAGGCTCGATAGAAAGAGCACCTCAAGGAGCTATCAACTACTTGGTGACAAGTTAGTGAGTTGGACATCTAAGAAGCAGAACTGTGTGTCCACTTCTACAGCAGAAGCAGAATATGTGGCTGCTACTAGTTGCTGCTCACAAGTATTATGGATGAAAACTCAACTCAGATATTATGGTGTTGAGTTTGACAAAATCCCAATCCTCTGTGATTCAAAGAGTGCCATAGTCATCTCTGCAAACCCTGTGCAACACTCCAAAACAAAGCACATCGATATTAGGTACCACTTTCAGAAAGATCGTATAGAGAAGGCACCATTGAAATCTATTTTGTGCCCACAAAATACCAGCTTGTTGATTTGTTCACAAAAGCTCTTGATGGGAAGAGATTCACCTTCCTAATCAGTAAGTTGGGTATGCTCAACATGGCTGGTTAAGCATGTCTGGATGGACAGAGCATTTGTACCTTGGTACAGAGCCTCTGAACTTGTATATATTTCCTTTTCAGCATGTAAATTCTTGATTATACTTTTCTTTTTACTTTTGTTAAGTAGAGCCTCTTAAATTGCTTGTTATGTGCTTTGTGCGACATTTATCATCTTATGATCCAAGCATAGTTCAAGGGGGAGCAAAAGTAAGCCTTATGTCAAGGGGGAGTAACAAATTATCAATTTGCACTCAGCTTTTGTAAGTCAAAGGTATGCATTTCTCAAATACACCCCTTAACCTTATTTTCATCGAAGCAAAACCTTGATTGGTCAAACTCTTTTGTGATTATGCGCTTATACCTAATATTGATCTTAAAAGCCTCTGTACCTAGGCACAGAGCCTCTACACCTAGGGTACAGAGCTTCTGAGTCAACACTAGTCTAGAAATGCACCTAATCTCGACCACATCACTGATTTTCAGACGTTTAGGTAAACAAAGGTGTAATCTTTATGCTCAGAAGTACCGACCCTAGATCACATAGGTCTCTTCTGTACAAAGCTTCTTCTGTGCTCTACACTTGTATGTTTGAGAGCTTCCTCTAGGGTGCGGGTTCCTTTTCTAAAGCACAACCATGTGGTTACAATGCCTATCACGTGCGTGGGAAGAGATAAACGTTCACATCCCATCTCTGAACCGCTCAGATCCACGTGTCGTTCTCTAAGAGGTTGTGCTCTCAATCGTCGTTCCTCAAACGACATTGTACTCAATTACGGATTTCAAATTAAATGGTAATCCCTTTAATCCTCATTAAATTCGGCCCTTAATTTCAAATTTCCCTTAAATTTTTAAGTTTACCATCTTCTTCATCTCTTTCGCGTAAGAACATCTACACTTCGTCAGACCTTCAAACAATGGCCTCTCTCAGTGGAATCCAACAACTCTATCAACCCCATTGCCCCAGAAAGGAAAATGAAGTACACTCCAACAGTGATGATTATGTTCATCACCAACCCTATACTCATCATAAATCATTCATCAACAAGAATCACCCTTTCGAGCCCCTGCCTCTGAAACACAACAACCACTACGTTATCTTGAACCCCCATGCCTTTGCCAAGGAATACTCAGCCCTGATAATCCTTCTTCAAAATCATTTCATCTCTACTGCCCTAACCGTTAAAAGAACTGACCTTCTAAATAGGTACATCAGCCAGTATTGGTCATCTTACAGATATGACAAAAACATCAATGCCATTGTTGGCCATGTTTCTTCTTCAGACATCAAACAGGTTATGTCTATGGGTATCAACAGACAACTCATCCCCTCTGTCTTTGAACTACCCACCAGATCCCAACTAAGAATAGTTAAATATGCCACAGAGCCTACAGATGGGGAACTAGTTTTTTTGGGGAAGTTTATTGGCTATAATAAGGAAATAACCAAAAGAACAGACTTTAGACGTCGGAACTTGCCCCTTCTATGGAATGTCGTATTCAGTATCCTTAATAGATCCCTCATAGGGAAAATTGGTAGCCCTGACCAATCCTCGTACAACATTATGGCCATCATGTATGGCATATACTACGACCTACCTCTGGACTATGCCAGACTTATCTTAAAGAAAATTGTAGGCTCTGTAGAAAAGAAAAGGGAACTACACGACAAAAACAACAAGGTACCCGCCTTTATGTATCCCAGAACCTTAACCGTTCTTCTATAGAACATCATCATGGAAAAGGGTACTCGATGACAGGACCCTCTGTGAAAGTATACCCAATGACCACGCACAAGCCCACAATCCATCCCGATGGTTATCCGAATGCAAGGCCATTGTCGAAGAAAATGCTTGAATACCTAGAGGATGGAGAGCTTAGGGAGAGATACATACATGAGTTTAGGTCTCCCAAACCGAGACCTAAAACCCCTCCACATGTAGGTTATGTCATAGGACAACCTGTTGCACAAATAGTACCTGGAGGAGTTAAGGAGGAGAGAGCTCAGAGTGTTGTGAGAGTTGAGTGGCCCGTAGCCCTAGAATTGAAGTGAGAAGCCCCACAGAACCTTTAACCCCTAAACCTAAGAATAAAAGGCAAGTAAACAAGACACAAAAGAACCCAATGTCTTAGTAGAGCCTGAAGAACCCTCTGTACCTAAGCCGAGACAAACAAAGAAGAAATCCAATGTTGTGGTCACAAAAGAACAAATAGGAATACCCACCAAAACCAAAGTAGCAGAGCCATAGAAGAAGAAGAGAAAGCTACAGAAAAGGGTAGTAGAACAGGTTGAAGGAGTGGCAGAACCCAATCTATCTAAATCCACAGAGCCTCTGGTACTTCTAAGTACCAGTTGTCTCTGGTGAAGTACAAGTGGCTGACCCATAGAGCCCCCAAACCCAAATCCCAATTGACATCTCAGACGAAGAGATGGATGAACCTGAGGTGGCCATCATCGAACCTCACGAACCTTTGAGCCCTACACCCTCTGAAGGCCAAAATGCCTTACTTATGTCAAGATGGGCAGATCGATTCCCAAATGATGGACTCTCTCCACAAATCAACGAAATAGACTCAGACGCATATGATGAACCAAGCACATCTCAGAAGTCTCTGCCGTCTAGCAGTAATGATAACCCTCTGCCCACACTTCTTGCAGCATACAATAGTGACTCCACAGAAGAAGAAGTTTTGATTGAGTTAGTTCTAGAAAAACAAACGGAGGAGGAGAGATTAGGAGAAAAACATGCATCTGGCACACCACCCCAGCCCCCTCCTAGTGCAACCACATTATCTATTCCAGCTGGTCGAGCAGCAGGGAATATTGAAACAAATGTGCACACCTTGAACCCAACCCAAACTAACCAGCCAGAGGATACTCGTCAATCCTCTAAGCTCATTATTAGCCTGGAAACCACCCCTCTGGCAGTATCCTCTCAAAAGGATGTTGCTATTGAAAATTTCAGTGTCCATTCGCCCAAGGACACGAATCCGCCCCGCACAGAAGAATTAGTTGCTTCTCCACCACACTCACCCATAAAATATCGTTCAGAGAGATCACCTATGCACGAAGTACACGATGAGACACTAAACATGTCTCTAAGTAAACGTTCTTTCACACATGGCTCTGTCTCTGGAGCAAATCATGATGTTGACAAGATCAGAACCTCCAGAGCTTTAGAGTCTTCTTCTGATGACTCGTTACGAGGACCGGAGGGAAGTCCTGCGGAGCTCAACCTAAAAACAGGTTCTAAAGCAGGCGTTCTAGGAACAAGAACAAACTCTGGCCCATGTGTTGAGCCAGAGGTTACAATGTCTGCATATGTCATAAAAGATGAGTTCCGAGCCTTTGTCAACTCTGTGCAGACATCCTTCACTGAGTTGAAAAGCTTGGTGACTTCTTCTGCAGACTCAGTGCAAATCCTTAGAAGACTTGCATACCAACGTGAATTCACTGTCCACAGAAGTCAAGGGAAATTCAACCAAGGTCGCTGAACTACAAAGTCGACTCTCACTGAGCTCAAGCCCCTGCACAAGTTCTTCGCACCGATTACATGGCAATAGCCCAACTTTTAGAGCTTGGCAAGCGAATGATTTATGAGGTCTGTGGATTTTTTCAAGCCTTCACTACAACAACCTCTACATATACTAAAGAATACAAACCACATAAGCCATTACCTAAACCCTCTAAAGGAACAACTGATGCCGCAAAACCCAAAACCATAATCAAGATCAAGACCACTGCACCAAAACCCTCTAAACCACCAACTAAACCACCAACCCAATATAAATCTAAGGAAACCAAGGAAACCCAAGACGAAAAACCGAAGGACAAACCTATCCCCACAACCTCTGCACCCAAGACAAACCCCTCTGCCAAACCACAGAAGTGTCTGTTGATCCCCAAGGAAGAACCTTTCACATAGCACTTTGTGTTCCCAAAACTCCTAAACCCAATGCCTTCCACATCGAGGAAAGGCAAAGAACCCATGACCTCTGCTGACACTGCCAGAGTAGCAGAAGTCAAGAAATCTCTTGATGCTCTGCGACTTCCCATCCCAAGGCCGGAGAAAAGGAATTGGAGTATCAGGAGTAGATCCACAAGTATATTTATAGTGCGGACGTAAACGAAGTCATCGAACCACCCAAGGTGCACTATTAGCTTCAATCTTCCTACTCATAGAAGTATTTAGAAGTAGTGAAAAATAGGCTAAGTGAAGAAAGCCTCTTACAGAGGCTCTGCCGACATTTCCGAGAAATCAAGGTCAAGAAGCTACAGAAGCAGCAGAGGCTTCCTACAGAAGCTCTGTCATACGAACAAAGAAGATCAAAGACTCGGAATCCGGCGAAGACTGCTCCAGAGGACCAGACCGCAGAACCTCTGTAACTCATTACAGAGCTTCTGTGGTCCTTACTGAGACTTGAAGATATTTATAATATCTTGCTACTGTTAAAGGACTCGTACATCAACTTGCATGGTAGCATGCCCTGTCCAACATCGACGTGTCAAAATCTGATTGGACTCAGTAGGGCTTAGTACATATTAGACGTCTGCGGCATTAAATGCAATATAGCACGTCTGACTGTTCATGCCATCCTTGCAACTGTTCACGACATCCTCTCAACTATTCATACGTACCTTTTGAATAGTAGCATATGCTTTATGGTCCCCTTTAGAGTAGTATATAAGGAAGACTCATGTTGAGTTCTTCCTTACACACACACACAATACACAACAACAACATCAAGAACACAAAAGCTTATTCACCTTAAAAGTCATATCTGTTTTAAAGCTTTTTCTTACTCACGGTTCATAAACCTGTTCTTGATATATATTCAGTAAACTTTGAGATATAATATTCTGTTCACTGTTTATTTATAGTTTGTTCTAAATCTATCAAACTTATCTGTTAGTTCTTTAAATACGCTTCCGCATCAAACCTTAAACCTGAACTAATAGATCTGATAATCTTGTTTAACCAAAACGGGAACCAACAATTGGTATCAGAGCCTGCCTTGATTTTCAATATCAAGTGATCCACTTATCAAGATTTGTGATAGATATTATTGAGATTTAAAATTGTGTCTGGAAACTGCTTAAACCCAGAAAATCTTCAAGTTCATCAAAGTAACTCTTTAGTCTTACTTTCTTTCTAAAATCTTCAAAAATGACAAATACAAATAATTTCTTTACTACTGGTTCTCTCACTAAACCTCCTACTCTCCTTCGAGATGAGTATCCTCAGTGGAAAATAAGAATGGTCCATTTTTTCGAGGGCACTGAAAAAAATCTAGTACAATATCTGTACAATCCTCCTCCTATTCCCATGACAGTAGTACCTCGTGTACCTGCTACTGCTGAATCTGCCGAAATCCCCGAACATTAAAAACCAAAGCCAAAAGGGGAGTGGTCAACCGAAGATAAAGCAGAAGATGAAGTTGCTCAGAAAACCAAGAGGACATTGATTATGGCAATACCCAACGAACTCTTTCAATCTTTGGATTCATGTGAAACAGCGCATGATCTGTGGAAAGAACTGGAAAGACAGTTGGAAGGAGGTGCTAAAACACAAAAAAACCGAAGAGCACAGTACATCAATGAATATCATGCATTCAGAGCCTCTGCAACAGAATCTCTGCAAACAACATACGTCAGATTCAACTCTCTAATCAACAAGTGCAGAAAATCAGGCATTGACAGAACTTCTGAAGAAAACAATGTCATGTTTTTAAAAAGTCCAAATGAAGAATGGCTCCAGCTGTCTATGTCCCTACAGACAAATCAGGATCTAGACACCTGGACTCTCTCTGATCTTTACGGAACATTAGCCGCACAAGAACCTCAGATAGCACAGGCTAAAACACTAACCATTGCACCATATGCATTGGTTAGTAAAACTAAAGAGGATGCACAGAGACCAAGAAATGATAAAGCCACAGAGGAGAAGAAGAAGGAGAAGAAGAAGATGGTGATAATTGACAGTGAAGAAGAAGAGCAAGCAGAAAAAGAAATAACTCTTGCGTCACTAGCTAAATCTTTAGCTCTATTGACAAAAGAGTTCAGAGGAAACAGAAGAGGTTCCGGAAATGAAAGATATGCTAGAGACAACCGAGATGACAGAAGAGGAGAAGAATCAAGTGGCCGACAGAGGTCAAGCGATAGAAATTTCAGAGGGAATGACCGACAGAGGTCAGATGACTCGGTAAGCCACACGCAGCAAGAATGCTACAAGTGCGGCAAACCTGGTCACTATGCAAATGAATGTAGATCAGAGAAAGGCGGAGACCTACAGAAGTCCAATGATCGAACATGAAACACTCCTCAAGGGTGTTTTAACTGCGGAAAACCAGGCCATTTTGCGAATGAATGCAGAAGCAGATCAAATCGCCCACAGAGGGACTCTGCTTTCTACAAAAAGAAAGCCGAGTATTATGCTCAAAAATCCTTAATGGCAAAAGGACATTCTGAGGAGAACACAGAAGACTTCCAGTCAGACTCTACTTCTGACGATGAACATACCGCCAATGCCCTCTTCTGTGGCATGGCAGAAGTCGACTCCTGCACTGACTCTGAGGTATCTACTTCAAATTCCAACTCTTGTATTACCTCTGTAGATGATAATACACTTAGAATTAACATTGAATTAATTGAACTGAAAGAGATAAATCAAAGTATTCAGAAAAGACTCACTTTCAATGAGAGAGAAGTACGGCTTCTCACTCAAGAAAAAGCAAAGATTTTTGAGGAAAAAGAGAGAATAGAAAAGAAATGGAACAAAACTCTAGATCCTTTAAAAAAAACAAATTTCTGAATTAACCAATACTTTAAAAGATAAAACAAAAGAACTTTCAGTTTCAAGGAGCGAAACTACTGACATAAGAGCTCTTAAAGTATACTTTCAAAGAGAAAGAGAGGTATTATGGCAAGATTTACTCAGAAGAGAAGTTTTGCTTAAAAACTATAAAGATGCACAGAAAGTTTATGAAAAAATAAACTCACAAATAGGGAGACGAGGTATAGGGTATGATGATATCACCCTAGGTGTTGAAGGCAAAAGAAACAAACCTCTGTCCTCGTTATTTGTGATTGGAAAAACAAAAAAACCACATTTTCCAAATCTAATCTCTGTAAGCAAACGGGCGAAAATCTCTGTGGATCCTTACTTGAAGAAACATAAGAAGATGATTAACGTGTGGTTTGAAAACACAGACTCATCATCTTCAACCTCTGTCAATAGAGGTATCAAACCAAAGAAATATCTGAAAACACAAGATCAGATTGGTATCTTCAAGTTTGGTAAACCAGAGACCCAAACACAGGTTGCTTTTGTCTGTTTGATAAACGTTGAAATGAAGTTATCAGCAGAAGCTCCTGAGTTTAAACCCATTTTTTCAGAAGAAAACTTTAAAAACTTAATTGAAAAAGAAATTTTGGAAATATGGAAATCAAGCGTTTTAAAAAAAAATCTGTACATCTTCTATAGATAAATCTCTCACTGAAGAAATCTTATTAGAAACCTCTGCAATCTATGAAAACTATTCTACAGAGGAAGAAAGCTTGTATGATGCATGTTCGGAAAATTCTACCTCTATTGAAAGAATTGACTCAACCTCTGTATACGAGGACGACTCATCTTCTGACGATTCAGAGACAGATGTTACATCTGGGATAACTCTCTATGACACAGAGGATGTTAAATACTCCTCTGAAGTTCCTCACAGAACTATTTCTCCAAAAGAGAAACTGTAACAACCCAAATCCCATAACATACATCATAATACATAACATTCATACATAACATTGATTTACAACAAAAGTTACATAACAAACCAAGTACGGTCTCAATAGTCTTGACATTACAAAATATATAAAAGCTTCCTAATCAACATCCAACAAAAGCTTCCTATACTTCATCCTCTCCTGCCGATCCTTAACCTGGAAAACATATTTTTGAAAACAAATGAGGGTTAGACCAAACGGGTCTAGTGAGTTAATCCCGGTCCTTTCCAAAATCATTATCAAACCTTTTATGTAAATCCTTTGTATCAAAATAGTTTAGATAAACCTTTCGTAAAATATAAACATACCACACGTATTTAAATACCAATCCAGACTCGTGCATCGTGTACATCTCATTCACCTTATTCCTCCACAAATGGCCATATTAGTTGGTAGCAAGCCAACTAATAAATCAACAACCGGTCCGCTCACCGGAACCCGGCTACCTGTCGGTCCGCACACCGGAACCCGACTACTCACCGGTCCGCACACCGGAACCCGGCAACAAGTGCACTCGTGTAGTGCAAAGCTTATATAAATACAATATATATCTCATTACATCATATTGTCATTTACATACACATAATCATATTCCTACCACATAATCATCTCATATATATATACACATATATATGTATTCCAGTTCAAAAACGTTTTAAAGCAAAACTCACCTTGAATGCTTAAAATACGCTTCCAAGCCTTTCTCCGAGCTATCCGATCCTTTATCCAAATACCTCAGAATCTGAAACCATTTACATACAAATATCTCCTTACCAACTTATGTATAAGACTTACTAGCAGGTTATGGACTCTAGATACATCTACATAACTTTTATCCTCAAAATTACCCAAACAGCCAAGTTATCCGGACAACCCAAACAACCCGGACAACACCACCTTTTCCGGACAACAAGACTTTTCCGGACAACCTCAGTAATCCGGACAGCAAGACTAATCCGGACAACACGAGGAATCCGGATGCCATCCGGACTCTAAATCATCCGGAAACCATCAATCAAATCGTCCGGACACTATCAACAACTTACCCGGACACCCCCAAAGAAGCTACCCGGACACATTCAACTTATCCGGACACCTCTGTCGGTTTACCCCATTTTTGCCTAGAAATCGACAGAATCAACCCCAGAAGTGTTTGTGATGTTTCTACTCCGATAGGAACCATTAACTAGTAATTACAAACATAAAATACAAAGGAACTTACCTTATTTTCACTTCCAAATACTCCAACTTGAATCTCTATCCTTCTTATCTTCTTTTACTTCTTTTCTCCCCAAAACACTCTCACACACACACACTTTCAAAAAATCTGGATGAATCTGCTGAAAATGAAATATCTAAATATCCTAAGGGATAATATCCATTCCATATTTACCATTTAAACCTTTAACTATCCACTAATGATCAAATACCCTTAAACTTATAAATTCACCCAATCTTACCCTAAACATCAATTATAAAGTTAACTAACTTAACGAAATTAGATTTTTAACTAACGGATTTACCCGGGGTATTACAGAAACTCACAGAGATTCCAATCTGCCAAGATTTTCTAAATTTGAATCTACATGTAAAAACCTCTGCTGAGCTTAAAATGTTACAGAAGACCTCTATTGATCCTATAAGTTCTAGATTTTCAAAACCCAAGGTTAATAAATCTTTTTCTTCTGTGACAGTGATAAAGGAAGTTCACCACAGAAGCAACCCACAGAAGGCAAGTCCTAAACAGAGCTTTTGCAAACAACATTCGAGTATTCATAGATCTTCTAGTAATAGGAAATCTAATGTAAAGAAAGAATGTAATGCCTCTGTGGCTGAGTTTAAAAAGTTCAATGAAAAGTTCAAACAAATTACATCTCATATTCAATACTGTCATTGCTTTGATCTTATGTCTAAACTTAATAATCATTTTTTAAATCAAGATTGTCTACTCTCTACGCCAATTCAAAAGTCAAATCCCACAAAGAAACAATCTGACTTTTCTGCAGAAAACAAAATGTATTTCAAGAATGCCAAAGCAAACTTGAAAAACTCTAACAATATTGGACCCATATGGATATAGGTACCTAAATCTATGTGATTTTACTGCAGAAGAAGTATGTGCCAATCTGGTATCTAGACTCCGGATGCTCAAGGCACATGACTGGTGACAGAAGTGCACTATCCACGTACAAAGAAACACAAGATGGTGGATCTGTGACTTTTGGAGACAACAAGAAAGGACACTTAAAAGGCTATGGAGTCATAAGGATAGAAGACGTTTCTGTATACAAAGTTGCATATGTGGATGGCCTTAAGCACAACCTACTCAGTGTAAGTCAACTTTGTGATACAGGATTCAATGTGTTGTTCAAAAGAACTTTCTGCTCTCTACAAAGTGAAGAAACAAGTATGGAACTTCTGTGAGCTGAAAGAATAGGTGATCTATATCTAATGAACTTCAACTCAAAGAACAAGGACAAAGTTTGCCTTGTTGCCTGCAAAAGTGAAGAAGCCTGGTTATGGCACAACAGGTTCTGTCACTTGAATTTTCACACATTGGAAAAACTGGTCAAACTTGATCTAGTTAAAGGTTTGCCAAATGTTAAATTCAATAAGGATCATTTATGTTCTGCCTGTGAGATGGGAAAACTCAAAAGAGCTTCCCACAAAGGCAAAACAGATGTGTCTTGCACCAGGCCTCTGTACATGCTTCATGTCGACCTCTGCGGTCCCATTGCAATACAGAGCCTAGGTGGCAAGAAATATATACTTGTCTTAGTTGATGAGTATTCACGTTTCACATGGGTTGAATTTATTAGAAAGAAATCAGATGTTCCAATTATATTGATAAATCTAATGAAAAGAATCCAAGTTCTTTATGACTGCAAAATACAGAAGTTAAGAAGTGACAACGACACAGAATTCAAAAACTGTGTCATTGAAACTTATCTTTCAACAGAAGGAATTTCACAGAACTTCTCTGCAGCTCGCACTCCACAACAGAACGGTGTTGTCGAAAGAAAGAATCGAACACTTGTGGAAGCCGCAAGAACTATGATGTCAGCATGCGGATTATCAATGAACTTTTGGGCAGAAGCAATTTCTACTGCGTGTTATACTCAAAATCGATCAACCATTGTGAAAAGACACCTCAAGACGCCTTACGAATTGCTTAACAAACGGCGACCAAACATCAAAATTTTCCATGTATTCGGATGCAAATGCTTTGTCTTAAACGACAAAGATTCAAGAGGAAAGTTTGATGTAAAAGCAGATGAAGGCAAATTCATTGGATACTCTGCCACTTCCAAAGCCTACAGAACATTCCTTACAAAGTCTCACAAGATTGTAGAAAGCATCAATGTTTCTTTTGATGATTCATTCCAAATGACTTCTGAGCAAATAAGTTCAGAACTCGGAATTAAAGGGAAATCCTCTGACATCTCAAGAACAAAAGATGATTTGAATCTTCTATTTTTGGAGATGTTCCACAATGACATTGATCCTTCTGTCGGAACCATCAGAGTTTCTGAAGAACCATCCTCTGTCGGACAAATAATGCTTCATCTTCTTCTGTAAATACTACAGATGCAATTGCCGAAGCAGAAGAAAGTGCAGAAGATGAAACATCAAGAAAAACGACCACATAAGCTGCACAAACCACAGAAGAACCAATTACAGAGGAGATCGAGGACCAAGACTATACATCCTCAGAGGAACAAACTCCACCACCACTCGTACCAGTCATTCCACAAACGGTAGAATCAACTACCAAGGCACGAAGAACAACAGAGGCTACACAAGAAGCCTCTGAAGAAAGTTTTGATGACATTGATGATCATCTTCCACGCACAACTCAGTGGACAAAAAGCCATCCTCCAAGCCAAATAATTGGAGAACCTTCTGACTCAGTAAAAACAAGGTCTGCCACTGCTAATTTTTGTTTCTTTACAAATTTTATTAGTGTTATAGAACCAAAGAAGATTTCTGAAGCCCTAGATGACCCAAACTGGGTAGACGCCATGCAAGAAGAACTTCTGCAATTTGAGCGTAACAGAGTATGGACTTTAGTACCTCTGCCAAGAGGGAAACAGGCCATTGGGACTAAATGGGTCTACAGAAACAAGAAGGATGAAGATGGAGTGGTCGTCAGAAACAAAGCAAGATTAGTAGCAAAAGGATATAGACAAGAAGAAGGCATAGACTACGATGATACTTTTGCCCCTGTCGCACGTCTCGAAGCAATAAGAATATTCTTAGCCTTCGCAGCCCACAAAGGTTTTAAAGTCTATCAGATGGACGTAAAATCAGCTTTTCTAAATGGTGAAATCCAAGAAGAGGTTTACGTAAATCAGCCACCAGGTTTTGAAAGCTCAAAGTTTCCAAGGCATGTATACTACCTTGAAAATGCTCTATACGGACTGAAACAGGCTCCAAGAGCATGGTACGAACGACTTTCTACCTTCCTTCTAGTCAATGGCTACAACAGAGGTACAACAGATACTACCTTATTCTATAAACGCAAAAATAGTGAGATAATGCTTGTACAAATATACGTAGATGACATAATTTTTGGGTCTACAAATTCAGAAGAGTGCAAATTTTTTGAAAAACTCATGCAGAGTGAGTTTGAAATGAGTATGATGGGAGAATTAACATTCTTCCTCGGACTTCAAGTCAAACAATCTTCAGAGGGAATTTTTATAAATCAAGCCAAATATGTCTCTGACATACTTTTAAAATATAATCTCTCTGATACCTCTGCAATGAAGACTCCAATGGCCACTGGAAATAAGTTATTCTTAGATCCAAATGGTATTTCTGTAGAATGTACTCTCTACAGAGGCATGATTGGATCTCTGTTATACTTAACAGCAAGCAGACCTGACATTATGCATGCCACATGTCTTTGTGCACGTTATCAAGCTAATCCAAAGAAATCACATTATGATGCTGTAAAAAGAATCTTTAGATACCTGAAGGGGACCAACAATCTTGGTCTCTGGTATCCAAAGAACTCTGGTTTTAGTCTTAAAGCTTATACAGATTCAGACTATGGAGGATGCATGCTCGACAGAAAGAGTACCTCTGGGAGTTGTCAATTCCTAGGTGGTAAACTAGTCAGTTGGACCTCCAAGAAGCAGAATTGTGTCTCCACATCCACTGCAGAAGCTGAATACGTTGCTGCCGCTAGCTGTTGTTCTCAGGTTCTATGGATGAAGACTCAGCTAAAAGACTATGGCCACATTCTGTTCAAAATACCCATCTTCTGTGATTCCAAAAGTGCTATTGCTATCTCTGCCAACCCTGTGCAACACTCAAAAACCAAGCATATCGATATAAGGTATCATTTCTTGAAACATCATGTTGAATACGGTACAATCGAAATGCATTTCGTGCCCACAGAATATCAACTCGCTGACTTATTCACCAAAGCATTAGACGAGAAAAGATTCAACTTCTTGGTGGGTAAGTTAGGAATGATTAACATGGTGTGAAAATCCTCTGTAAGTATAGCTTTATCTTCTGTAAATAAGTATAAATATCTATTATTACTAAGTTATTGCGTTGATAAATTTATTTCAGTTTATATTTTTTTATATATAAAATAATTGTTTACAGAGCCTCTGTGGGTCCGTTCAGATCTTCTGATAACCCTTACAGAACCTCTGGTAAACATAATCTATGTTCAATACAAATCTTACCATTCTTTGAACCAAGCATAAATCAAGGGGGAGAAAAAGGAAAATTCTTGATCTACAGAAGCGATTAGATCAAAGGGGAGCAAAAGGGACCCTGAAATGATCTACAGAGGTAAATCTTTCAAAGGAAAGCCAAAGAAGAATGTCGATAATTCTCCATCGACAGAAGTAAGACAAAACTGCCGAGAACAGAAGAACCAAAAGGTATGTCTCTCGCACGAAAGGTTTTTAGAAAACAGTTTTCTAGGACAAGAATTGTCAAAAATATGTCCTAAATATACTATGAATAACATTTCAAAAATCAAAAGTTCAAAAGGTTTAACAAAATTCGAAATAGGAGAAATTTAAGGTCATAGAGCTTCTGCTGAGCTCAACAGAGCTTCTGCAGGAAATATGCTCTGTGATCACAAATTAACCCTCTGTCGATCTTTTGGAATGTTATCTCGGAAACCGACAACACACACCATGACCTTCTCGAACAAAACGTTTATCAAAATAGTTTTCTCGGACACCAACCTTCAAAAATGTGCGAAAAACATCTCTTAACACAGATCAAAAATTGGATGATCATAAAGTTAATAGAATTCAAGTTATAAGATTTTTTCTCGCATAGAGCTTCTGCTGGCTCTCGCAGAGCTTCTGCAAGTTCCATCGGAGCTACAAAACCTCTGTGAGTAAAATTTCTTGACAAAATCCTATTGATCCTCTCCAATGTCTTTACAAACGTTTTCGTTCAAAGAAGAACCTTCAGAGTCATGACAACAATGAGATATATGAGAAAAGGTTAAAACTCAAGATTTTCAAAATCACAGAGCTTCTGTAAAACACAAAAGTTCTGCCATTTTGTTATCTGTGGTAATAACGGTTACTGTTACTGCGAGTGAAACTCATATGGCTAAAATCAACCTCACGCGCCTAGCATTAATGGGCCGCGCACGACGTCCTGTCATATTCTGACAAGGCCTACGTGTCCCATTTTCATTGGGCGTACATGGAACGTTTTTATTTGGAAAGTTGAACCCGCCGCTCAAACTCAAGTGCGGATTCCAAACTTTAATCCATTGCCATATATTTTACTCTTTCGAATTCAACCGTTTTACCATCCTATAAAAACAAAGCTTACCCTCTCATAGAACTTTTTACAAACTCTCATCTTCTTCTCCGGCGAAACCCTGCAAAAAGCTTGCAAAAATCCTATTCTTAAAATCAAATGGCTTCATCTTCTCGAGCTACATCCTCTGAACTCTCTCCGGCGAACTCACTGGAACACTCCCCTGCACATTCAGAACATTCTGAAAACCCCAGCCTTGCAAGAAATATTGAACAACAAGATTCCGGGGACTCAGCAGACTTTGCTCCGACGACACACTTGCAAAACTTTATAGCAAAGGATCATTTCGAAGCCATTCTTCCTATCAAATCCAACAACTGCTATTTGGTCCCCTCACCCACTGCTTTCGGCGAAGCCCATGCCATACTTCTGAACATCATGGAGAATCATATCTTCTTCCCTCTACTATCAAGAACCCCGAACAAAATTCCAGTCCGTTATTTGAACCAATTTTGGCAAAGCTGTCGATTTGATAAAGACGATTCTCTTATCAAAGGGTACATTTCAAGACCTGATAAATCTGAGCATCTTGAAATCAAGTTCAACAAAACAATGTTCTCACTTGCATTCAACCTACCAACAAGGGGTCTTATGGGATTGAAAAGTTATGCAGCGCAACCAACAGACGAAGAGATCTGTCGATTCGTAAAAATGCTTGGGTACAACACCCAACTACGAAAGAGGAATGACTTCCGTAGAGGCCGATTACCACCTCTGTGGAACACTTTGTTCTCTATTCTTAACAGATGCCTGACAGGAAAGATAGGCAGTATTGACCAGAGCTCACATCAAATCTTGAGCATCATGTATGGGGTTTACTATGATCTTCCACTAGATTATGCGACCATAATGATGCAAGAGATCATAAACACCACCGACAGAAAGAACAACTCGAAAAGGGTCAAAGAGAACGATCCCAACTTTCTACCACCTCTGCAATTCCAAAGAATTTTGGGAGTACTGTTCGAACCTCTACTGCTAATCCAAAACTGGCCAATGGAAGGACCAACTCCCAAACAGTTCCCGATGAACAAGAATACCCCCACTGATCATACTGATGGCTACTTACACTGCAGACCTCTGTCAAAGAAGCTTCTTCAATACGCATCGAATAAATCCCTTAAGAAAGAGTATATACGCGATCATAGAACTCCTAAACCGAGTCCTATGACACCCCCGCGTTTAGGTGTCTCCCTAGGAACAATGATAGCAAAACCTCTTTCCACTCAAGAAGAAAAGGATCAGAAGTTAGCAAAGCACATGGCTATTCAACTCAGCTTTATAGCCAAACGTGCAGAACTAATGGGAAAGAAGTCTTCATCAAGAACCTCTGCATCTACTCCAAAAGCTAAGAAGAGGAAAACTGCAGAAGGCACCTCAACAAGCGCTGCAGAAGATCAACCCTCACCTCCTCATGCCACAGAAATTGGCTCCTCTGCTCCTCCCTCCTCCCCAAAAATGAAGAAGAAAAGATCTAAATCAACAGAAGAAGGGGCACCAAATCCTAAGAGGAGGAAAACCAAAAAGAGGCATGGTAAATAACTTGCAAAGTTGGTAACCATTACAGAAGAGGAAACTGCTGAAGAAGAAGTTGCAGAAGAAGAAATGGCTACAGAAAGGTATCAATCACCCTATCAATCTCCAGATAGATTTGCTCACCAAGGAGACCTGAACGACTTCTTACAGAACCCTGAAATTGCCAACACCCTAAATACAGCAGGGTGGACGGCACAACCTCTCGACCACCACTCTCCATAAGAACAAGATTTCTTCATTTCTGGCATTGACACACATCTACAAGAAGATGACACAACACCCAGAAATCAACCAGCCGACACCCCTGTGATTTTACAAAACCCTTTCATTCAAGGATTGGACGTCCACAGAAGAAGTCCAAACCCAGCTTCAGAAGAAATAGAACAAACATAAGCTGAGTGGAACAGAGGTGAAATTACAGAGGCTTCTGAGAACATTATGGAAGAAGAGAAAGGAAAAGGGGCTGAAGTTGTACAAAAAGAGGGATTAGCAACAACAGAGACAGAAATAGAGATCTTAGAGACAGATTCAGATGAAGAAGAAGCTGTCTGGATACGTAAGGGTCTTTATCATCCACATGTCATGAGATTATTCGGATCTCATCAAATGTATGACTTCTTACGACCAGAGCAAGGAACTTTAGCACAACTTAGGGAAGAAGCACCAAGCCATAGGATAGTTACAGAGGATGATATGATAGAAAATGAAGTAGTGCTTGGATGCTTAACAGAGGAAGATGCAAGAAAAGATGCCTGGATAAATAGAGGCACACAACCAAAACCAACTCCCAGTGCAACCCACATTTCTAACTCCGCAGGTCTAGCTGCAGAAGGAGTTATTGAAAAAGAGCAGCACAGCTCGATCCTAACCCAACTCATCCAGCCAGAGGTTACTCTTTCAACCTCTGTGCCCACAGAAACCGGGGAATCCATTCCTAGGGAGTCTCCTCAAAGAGACTCACCTATTGTTCGTGATCAGTCGCCCCAGATCACCCTAGAACACCCTACAGAGGAATTCGTTTCCTCTGCCACGCACACATTAGGACCAAAACTTCTTTCAGAGAGAAGTAGTGAGCACGGAGACGAAGAGGCTCTAGACAAGTCTCCCAGTCAACAGAAGAACATTCCAATAACCACCTCTGGAGTGGATTTGGACACTGTTCTTCACAGAACTTCTGTAGAGATCGAAACTCAGGTTTCTTCTCGAGGATCAGAAGGAAATCCTTCCACCCCCATCGTACAAACAAGGGTGAACGAAGGTGTCCCAGGAACAGGGACTCACTCTGGAGACGAATGTGTTCCTCCAGAGGTTACACAAGGAACACAAGTATCAAGGGATGAGTTCCAAACCCTTGTCACCTCTGTGAACCAAACATTGAAAGAGTTGCAAAGCTCTTTCAAATCCTTTACAGAGACAACATCTACGGCTATCCTGAAACTAAACACCAAAATGGACAATCTGTCCACAGAGGTAAAAACCGCCATCTCAGAGATGAAGTCTTCTGCCTAAACTACTGCCAAAGCAACAGCCACTTCTGCATCTGAGGAATTCGGAACAACTGCAACTTCTGCTTTCAGGGACTCTGTCAAAGATTTCCTTGAACAAATGAATACGCAATCCCACAGAGCAGAGGGCATCACTCCTGCAGACTTACAGAATGCCCTATCACAAGTACAAGCAGAGGCAATACGCAACTCGACAATGATGCAACCAAAAGACTATATGACCAGAGCACAGCTTACAGAGCTCGGACATAACGTCATTAACCAGGTCACAGAAGTCATTGTCTCCTTCACAACTGCAAATGCCAACTATGTCAAGGATTTCAGAAAGAGTGTCGGCAGAATGCGTTTCAAAACAGAAGCAGAGCTTGCGACATTGATTGGCCTCTGCGATGATGTCAGTGAAAAGTTGATGGCAGCAGGAGCTGAATTACCGAAGAAGCCCAACACTTCTTGCAGAGCAGAGGGTACTTCTGATACAAGTCAGGATGATTCTGATGATGACCAACCTGGTCCATCAGATAATCCTGAGGGGGAGAATCTAAGAGAGAAAGCTACGAGCAGAGGAATACAAAGTCCACCAATCGCAGCAGAACCAATCAACCAAGCTCCTCCAGAAGAAACCCAACAACAATCCCAAAAGACCACAGAAACAACACCCATCTCTGTGGAATCATCTCCTGACGAAACCAAAACTCCAGAAGCAGATCAGCAAGCCACAGAGGCAACAACCGCCCCTGAGGTAATCATTTTGGAAGAAACAGATGAACAAACCACAGAGAAAACACCCACCTCTGTGGAAACACCCCAAACCATACCGAGAAGAAATTCGATTGCCACCAAACCAAAAAGAGCAACGACCTCTGCTTCTGACGTTCTGAAAAGGATGCACACAACAATGAGTGATCGTATGGCGCAGAGAGAAGAAGAAAGGCACAGGTTCACTTTAGCTTTCAAAATGGCAAGAAGATTCGATGTCAATACTTCATCAACAGAAACTGAGCTCACAGAAGAAGTCAACAAACAACCTCCAACAGAGGTTACAGAGCAACTCAAGCCAACAGAACCATCGCCACAAAAGTCCTCTAAATCACAAATGTCAAAACCCACAGAGGCACCCCCATCAAGCCAACAGAAGTGCCAACCTCCAAACTTACAGAAGCAACAGTTTCTGCCCCGCCAAAAGCCAAAGATAAGGGCAAAGGTATACTGACAGAAGAGCCTAAGAAGAAAACATTGCCAAAGCCAACAGAGAAACTAATGAAGAGTGCGTTTGATGCCTTTCAAACCCCAAATCCTGAAGAAGTTGACTGGGCACATGGATTGAAGCCTCTGTCAGACATTCCTCTAACTGGTAGAGCCGCAGAAGTTGTTCAACAGATGGAGAGTCTCAGAAGATAAGTACCACAACCAGGTCCTACATATGAAGAAATGGAAGAAGTGGTATACAAATACCTCTACAAACAATCCTTTCAGACAAATTATCCAACAGATCATGTGACAGATCCAAGGATCAGAGAAGAATTTGAGAACATCTTCACAAGGACAAAGCCAAGAACCAAAGCAGATGTCTTCTCAATCCACAAGATCAAAAAGGTAATCTTCTGCAAATTCTTCTTCACAAGAACCTATCCAAGGGTCAGGTACAATCTTTACAAAGTCAGAAGAGAAAACAATTCAGAAACTACCTTCGCTGATGCTGATTTAAGAAATATCAATCCATATGATCTACCTGACCTTCTGCAATGGACAAAGGACAACTACAACACAGAGGCAAACACCAGAGCCTATCAAGTGTTGAGAAAAGCGATGAGGGAAAAGCTTCTGCTCTACAGCATGATAGATTTCCAGCTGGGAAAGGATCTTGGTCTCAAACATCTGGATTTACGACCACCAGAGGATCGCTGCCCACTGGACGCCGTACCAAACTCAATCATCACAGAACCACGGTTTGGGTTAGTATTTCAAAACCCTCAAGGCGAAACTAAACTATTTGTATGCATGGACTGTCAGAAGTACGCAACAAGTACTCTGAACAAGTTCAGAGCAAGCCTTGTGAAATACAGAGGTTCAAAGAAAATGGATAAAGATGCTGCAGATACTATCATAAGAGAGATTGACGCAACAATTCGCCTAAGAGAACTCTGCATCAGATTCTACAAAGAGATCAGAAAAGTCGGAAGAGACAACAGAAGCTACAACGATTTCAAAGATGCCAAAATCTGATTCTCAGACCTCCAATCTCTGCAAACAAAGTTAAAAGTTTATCTTTCATTGTAATTTCGAGGTATTGTTTAACCTCTGTCTTATCTAACTTAGCCAAACTTAACTCAAGTTCAAATTATTTATTTTTCACTACTTAGGGGGAGATTGTTAGCTTCAATCTTCCTAATCATAGAAGTATTTAGATGTAGTGAAAAATAGGCTAAGTGAAGAAAGCCTCTTACAGAGGCTCTGCCGACGTTTCCGAGAAATCAAGGTCAAGAAGCTACAGAAGCAGTAGAGGCTTCCTACAGAAGCTCTGTCATACGAACAAAAAAGATCAAAGACTCGGAATCCGGCGAAGACTGCTCCAGAGGACCAGACCGCAGAACCTCTGTAACTCATTACAGAGCTTCTGTGGTCCTTACTGAGACTTGAAGATATTTATAATATCTTGCTACTGTTAAAGGACTCGTACATCAACTTGCATGGTAGCATGCCCTGTCCAACATCGACGTGTCAAACTCTGATTGGACTCAGTAGGGCTTAGTACATATTAGACGTCTGCGGCATTAAATGCAATATAGCACGTCTGACTGTTCATGCCATCCTTGCAACTGTTCACGACATCCTCTCAACTATTCATACGTACCTTTTGAATAGTAGCATATGCTTTATGGTCCCCTTTAGAGTAGTATATAAGGAAGACTCATGTTGAGTTCTTCCTTACACACACACACAATACACACCAACAACATCAAGAACACAAAAGCTTATTCACCTTAAGAGTCATATCTGTTTTAAAGCTTTTTCTTACTCACGGTTCATAAACCTGTTCTTGATATATATTCAGTAAACTTTGAGATATAATATTCTGTTCACTGTTTATTTATAGTTTGTTCTAAATCTATCAAACTTATCTGTTAGTTCTTTAAATACGCTTCCGCATCAAACCTTAAACCTGAACTAATAGATCTGATAATCTTGTTTAACCAAAACGGGAACCAACATGCACCCTCTGATGCTTGAAGAGCTCAGGCTCATTTTATTAGAGAAACGTCCTTAGAGCCCAACCAAGTCTATTCACTAAGGGACATTAAAATTGTGGAAAGTCTAACACTACACTCCTATGCCAACAAGTCTATAATGTATTGCAAATATCAGGCAGAAAGGGATGATGGATCGAAGCTTGTCTTCTCCGATACGGACCTAAGGAACCTCTGCGTCTACGATCTGCCTCAACTACACAATTGGACTAAACAAAGAGTGGACAGAAGAAAGGAGTATATCATTGCTAATCGAATCATAAGAGAGGTAATGAGGTAAAAGGTAAAAATGTATAGTTTACCTGATTTTCCGTTAGCTCTGGAACTTAGAGTGGAGAAAATATCTATCACAACCCCTGGCGAAGAAATGGATTTGATAGAGCTTGAAGAGCAGAGACTGTGATCATAGAGCCTGACTTCAGGTATGTATACCAGAACGAGTTTGGAGAAAACAAGCTATTCAGGCAATTAACTGCATAAAGTACTCCATGGAACACTCCAAAAGTTCAGACAGGTCATTCTACAGAAGAAGGGTTATGAGCAGGTTCCATCCGGACCAGCCAGCCAAATTATCGTGGACATCGATGGTACCATCAAATTCAGAAGACTCATCCTATATTTATACAACACTATAAAAAACCACTTCTTAAAACCTGTAGATGATTTCCCAAGATAAGAAATGTAATTTCCTTGTAATTCTTTCATGCTTTAATGAAAAATCCTTTTACAGAGGTAACAGTTAAACCTCTTTGCTTTCTAGCATAGATGAACTTGTAAATTTTTCTTTTTCCAATACTAAGGGGATATTGTTAGCCTCATTTAGTTCATTTCAAGTATTGTAATAAAATGAAGTCTTCTGATCACAGTCGCCTCTGCGCTGAAGAAAGTCAAAGCGTCTGCCGAGTGAAGACACACAGAGGAGCCCAACCAGAAGATAACTCTCGGATCTCAGAGCCTCTGTAGAAGACCTTAGAGCCTCTATGAGGAACCTCAGAACCTCTGATGAAGATCAACCTCTATGCTCAACACTTGAAGAATTCACAAGATACTTTGAAGAACCTCCCTTATCTCTCAGTTGTGAACTCCTATTGAGGTTTGCCACGTACCCCCCAAACGGTTACATTGCCTTTACGGTTGTGAACTCCTATTGTGTGTACTATTTTCTTATAAATAGGAAGATTTGTTAAGATATATTGTAAGCTTTGTACGCCTAGAATAGCACACACTTTACACCGTAACTGCACACAGTTAAGGAAGAGAGTGATTTGAGGGTTTTCACACATAGTTGTGTGTGTTCTACATATGTTCTTCAATATTGTCATTTGTTCTCATTTGAATATCAAACATATGGCTCATTTAGTTGATTACATTATTGTTTTCATTGATCTTCTCTCTTTCTACTGATTCTACCAAGCTAATACAAACTGTTTTAAAACGCTTCCGCATGTCTACATGTTTCTGTTTGTATTTAGCTTTAAGAGAGATAATCTAGGACAACAACCTTCCATAAGCATTACTTCAATACCTATTCCATTGATCACACTGATATCAAAACCCATGGCATCTATCCCATACCATCTTTACATATACCTTCGTTCCAAATACCTTCTCTGCCGCAAATATTCCCATTACCAACGATGACATGGAATCGTCCTTACGACCATGTTTGCACACGACAATAGGTCTTATGACTTAAGGATCAGACTTCATACCTCCCATAGTGCATGTTCCAATGATGAACAATGGTGTTAATCACGATGATCCCGTCGCACGACGCCTAAAATTGCTCCAAGAGCATGATGAAAAGATGATGTTGCTATTGTCCAAACTACCTGGAGCAGTTGTACCTGTCGACGTGGAACCGCCCATAGGCTTTCAAGTTCCGCCCTTTGTCGATGCCATCGCCTTAGTCGACATGCCCAAAAAGTGAAATATACATGTCCTCACCTCCGAAGTATTTTGGGATCTCGGCCCCAAATGAGCATGTCGCCCAGTGAATGTGGACAATGTCAATTCCACAAAATTACCAACAAGTTTGTATGTGCAGGAGTTTTGGGGAAACACTCATTGGAGAGGCTTTGCAATGGTCGATCAACCCTAAAACATCTATTCCGTTTCCGATCTCGTTAATAAATTCTTCCAATAATTAACGAGTAGTCGTAAGATGGAAAAGCAGACGAGCGACTTGTATTATGTCACTCAAAAGAATGGGGAATATGTTCGTAACTACTTTAACCGTTTCAATTCTGAAATGATTGGAATCCAAAATTGCAATATTAAAAAATCGAGGCTAACAAGCGTGGGTTAGAAGACAATTCTGAGTTATAGTTAGACCTGACTAAATACCTAGCTAAGACTTTCAAGAACGTACGAGTGCAGACGTTAGCTCACATGCGTGCCAAATACGATGCTGCCTTTCGACAGAAACATTCTCACAATAAGCGACCTCTCAGTTTCAAAAAGCTCCAATTCAATGTCAAGGCTATCTAGAAGCATGCATAGTCGCGACAAATATTCAACATTCGATTTGATAAAAAGACGAATATATCTTCATCCTCTAAAATCCCCCAACATCCGAAATTTTCGGTGTATGGATTTAGAAGGACTGAAAAAGATTTGGATGGCGCCTTCAAAAAAATTCACTCGACGATAAGGTGGCCAAAGAAAAGATACAAGCCTAGTAACAAGAAAGATAAGTCCAAGTGGGGCGATTTACACGATGACCATGGTCATTTAACTAACGATTGTCTGGCCCTAAGAAAAGATATCGTGTGGTTGGTCCCAAAAGGACATGAACTCTTGACATTCATGGACACTTATCAAATTGAACTCTTGACATTCATGGACACTTATTCTAGTTACAATCAAATCTTGATGCATCCTAACGACTAGGAAAAAACAAAATTCATGACGGAACAAAGTAATGTCATTTGCTCTTTAGATGTTGAGGAAACATGGAAGACATTGGAGCTTATTTATATCGAATTGAACATTCAATATTTGTCGTGATTGCTCATGGTTTGAGGCAATAGCGACTTTGAACACTGGATTTTTTACACTTAGTGATCGCTTGTTGTGAGAATGCTTGTGTCTAAAGACAACATCGTCATCCGCACGCATATGAGTGAGCGTCCTGGCTCTGATGTTTTCGAACGTCTCAGGTGGATATTTGGTCAAGTCCAAATACAGTTTCGAACAGTCGTCCAACCCACGCTTGTAAGCTTCGATCATTGTTCGAACGTCTCAATTTCAGACGCTAATAATTTCAGAATTGAAACGATTGAAATAGCTTTGTACAGATTTGCCACTCTATTGAGTGATATAGTACAAATCATTTGTTTGCTTCTCTATGTTGCGACTAATGGTAAATTGTTGGAAAAGATGATTAACGAGCGCGACAAACGAGTTGATCGACTTGGATTTCTAGTTAACCAACGATTGAAGGGCTGCTGCCGGTGAGTGTCGCTCCAAAGCTTTTGCATATGCGTACTTCTTGATATGTTTGTGGAATCGACACAGTCCACATGAGTTGTTTGTATTAAGCAAAATGTTCATTTGGGTATGTCACTACTGAATACTTTGGAGTGAAATATGAATGTTGTATTTCTTGACGTATGAGAAATGTGATGCTTGGAAACCCGACGAAGGTTCAACGTCGACGGGAACGACAACACATGGTAATTCGGATTATAATGAAAGCATTTTTCATTCTTCTCTTCTAGCATCCTTAGGCATCAGGTGTGTAGATGTCCGGATTGGCACCGTCAGCGCTAGCAGGGATCGACATTATAGGAAGGATGACATCAGAACCTTGAGTCGTGAGACCCATTGTTGTATGAAGGTTATGATACAAGGATGATTCAATGTCGTCACTGCCTGCTGAGACATTCCGGGTAGGGAATTTCGTGGGCATAGGTATTTATAGAACAAGTAGTGATTGCACATGATAAGTGGTTACGATGGTTGAAGGAATTGGCACCGGATAACCGCCTGGCGGGGTGGAGGATAAAACGTTGGTCTAGGTACCAAAAATAATATCATCCACATAGAGTTAAACAAAGTTGCATTCTTCTTGATGAAAAGAGTGTTGTCAATTTTACCTCAGGATTACTTGTTTTCAAGAAGAAAGTCGGACAAAGTGTCATACCAGGCACGAGGAGCCTGTTTGAGTCCATAGAGAGCTTTGTCCAATCGGTAGACATATTCAGGATGGGTTGAATCTTCAAACATAGGAGGTTGTTTCACATAGACTTCTTCTCCCAGTTCTCCATTGAGAAAAGCACTCTTGACATCCATCTGGAATACTCTGAAATTCTTGTAAGCAGCATGAGCAAGAAAAATTCCGATGGCTTCAAGTCTAGCAATCGGTGCAACTGTTTCATCACAATCAATTCTTTCTTGTTGCCTATGTCCTTAAGCAACAAGTCTAGCCTTGTTACGGACTACAGTACCTTCTTCATCCATCTTGTTTCCGAAAACCAATTTTCTTCCTATGATGGTCTTTTTAGGAGGACGAGGAACAAGTTTCCTTACTTTGTTTCTTTCAAATTGAAAGAGTTCCACTTGGATGGTAGTAATCCAACATGCATTAACTAGAGCCTCCTCAATTTGTTTGGGTTCTATGATGGATATAAAATTCACATAGTAACTTATGTTGCCAACTCCTCTCCGGGTTTGAACACCAGCCTATTGATCTCCAATTATTTGGTCAATTGGATGATCTTTGGTCCATTTGGTGGCACGAGGTAGTGTTGGGGGAAGAGATGGTTGAGTTTGAGAGGTAGAAGGTAAATCTTCAAGGGTGGAGAATGAAGGTAAATCGGTAGCATTTAGAGAAGAAGGAATGTCGGAGGGAGACTCGGGGAGTCATGTACTAATTCGGTGGCGAGAAATTTGGGATAGCATCTTCATGAGCGTTTGAATTAGGAGGATTTTGAGTAGATGGAAAATTTGATTGCTTATCAAAGGGAAGGGTTGGTGAAGTAGGAGGATCACCATTATGAGAAGGAATGCTTTGAGGAAATGGGACAGATGAAGTTGAATCTGGGGAGGTAAGTTGAGGTCCTTCACCAACACAAGAAGAAATCCATCTATTCGGTTCATCATCATCACATGAGAGTGATGATGATCTGTGATCATTAATTTTACATGTATGGATTCATCAATACATTTTCTCTGAAGATTGTACACTCTATAGGCATTACATGAGAGAGAATATCCCACAAAGATTCCTTCATCAGCTTTTGGATCAAATTTTCCAAGATTTTACTGATCATTACGAATGATGCAGACACATCCAAAAACATCAAGAAAACCAATATTTGGTTTTCTGCCATAAAACACTTCATAGGGAGTTTTGTTGTATCCTTTGACAATTACAGACCTATTTTTGGTCAAGCATGTAGTGTTTATTTGCTTCAGCCCAAAAGTAGATAGGAAGATTTGATTCACTAAGTATAGAACGGGCAACTTTACACAGAGTTCAATTTTTTCCTTTCCACCACTCCATTCTGTTGTGGATTTCGAACAACTGAGAAATTTTATGAGATGTCTTTTTCATTGAAGAAGTCATCTAAGACACTGTTTCTGAATTCAGTACCATTATCACTTCTTATTGATCTCACAAGTTGTCCACTCAGCACTTCAGGCTTCTTGATGAATTTTATGATTTATTCAGTGGTGTCACTTTTATACCTGAGAAAAAAATACACAAGTGTAACGAGGATTCATCAACTATATCTAGAATGAACATTCTTCCACCAAGGTTGGGAGTGCTGACTGGTCCACACAGATCCATGTGAAGCATTTGAAGTGGTAGGGTGATGGAAAAGCATTGTTTGGACTTGAAGGAAGATTTGGTTAGTATCCTTTATTCACATGCAAGACATAGCTTTTCTTTCACAAAAGTGAGTTTTGGCATACCAACAACAAGCTCTATATTGGAAAGAACATTCAGAGTTTTGAAGTTGAGATGTGATAGACGTTTGTGCCAAAGCCAGCTCTTTTTAACTGAGTTTTCAGAGAAAAAACATACATTTGTTCCAATAGACGGACTCTGTCCCATGTCTACATAGACATTTTCTTTTCTACCACCTGATAATATAACTTTTTAGGTTTTTATTAGTTATGGTACATACAGAAAGTCCAAAAGTAAGTGTGTATCCCAGATGACATAGATGACTTATGCTCAACAGAAACATTTGTGAGAGTTTCGTATCCTTTAGTAATGCCCCTGGAGTTATCACCAAAGGTTACGGAAGGACCTTTACCAGGCACGAAGTTTACAAGAAGAGATTTATTTACGGTCATGTGTCATTAACACCCACTATCTAGATACCAGATATGTTGGTGTTCGTAGACCTGCATTCACAGATAAATTAGTTCTTTGGTACCCAATTGGAAATGGGTCCTTTTGGGTTAGAAGTGAAAAAGAAAAGTCTTTGGAACTGTTCCTGTCAATTTGTTCTTTTAGACAGTCTTTTGCAAGGTGAAAGGTATCCCCACAGTTATAACATTTTCTGTAAATAAAGACTTTTTTGGATTTTTGACCAACTTCCTTGTTTTGATCTTTCACATTGACTATTATCGTTTTGCCAGAGGAGGATGAAGAAAGATGAGGTCTAGAGCCTAAGATTCCTTTTTTCGAGTCAAGATTAGGAGAAGGGGAAAGTTCCTTAGATTTGGACTACTTGATGTACACAGAGTGGGGAAAAAGATGTGTAGAGGAACTCACTTCGAGAATTTAAAAGGGGATTTTCTTTTAAAGGTAAATCGGCAGGAGCCACCAATTTTCCTTTATCAGAAGTAGAGACTCTTTTGACTGAGGTTTGAGATTCTCTTTTGGGAATCTTTGCAGGCTTGGGTTCAGAAGAGGATGTTTCATCAATGGTCAAAGATTTCAACAGTTCATGAATGGGTTTGGAAGGATCATTTAAACCTTGGCCGCCTCGTCTTCAAGATGAGGAGTAGAGCCTTTAGCCTTAACAAACATACCGAATTTTAAGGTTTCTGAAAGTTCGAAAGAATTCATGGACTTAGAATTATTTGAGTCATGATATGATGATTCATAGAATGAGGGAAGTGCTAACGAAGCAGAACCATGATCATGTGAAGAAGAGTCAATGTCCATCTTTCCAAAACTGAGTCCAGATTTGTCATCACAAGGCATTTGGTCTTGAAAAATCTTTTCTAAGTTTTTAGAAGAACTCGTTCTTTTTCTCACTGTTCTTGTTATTTTTTAAGACGTTTCAACATTTTGTTGTTCTCATTAGCAAGAGTGAAGTTTATGGTTTTAAGATCTTCAAGTTCTACCTTGATTTTAACAAAATGCTCCAATTGAGAAAGACATGTCTGAAGTAGAGTGTTGGAGCATTTTCCTTTTTCTTTGCATCTTTAGCATCATAATAGTCAATGGTTAATGATTCAAATGTTTCAATGTCTTTAGAGTCAAAGAGAGAAATAAAAGGATGTACCTGTGATGAGGAGGAAGAGCACTCAATTGACACAACAACCATTGAGGGATTGTGACCTTCTGGCTCATCCATGTCATTGATCTTTGCCATGAAGCGGACATTTTATGTGTCCTTTTCACCTTCTGATGTTGGTTCATCTGCCCTGCCATGAGTTTCGGCTATTAGACCTTTCCACCTTTTGGCAAGGTTTTCATTTCTTTTCTTTTCTCATATGTATTTGGCTTTGTATTTTTCTGGTCGGTCATTATTTACAGAAGAGAGAGATTGGCTGAATTTTCAGGAGGGAGAAAGGTTAGAAGAGTCTGGTTTGGATCTACTCAACTTTGAGGAAAATCGGTCTAAGGAGGAAGTCCTGGGTCTTTCAATGCTATTACTTCTGTACTTAGAGGCAAAGTGACCTTTCTTACCACAGTTAAAACATTCCTCATTAGTTTTGTCAGAAGAGGAGTGTTTGGAGAGAGAATAAAAGGGTTTTCGACGGAACTTAGATTTTTCGGAAGAAAATCGAGATTTGGATTTAGAATAACCATCCAATATAGCCATTCCATCTGATAGCTGGTCAACTAAAGTCTCCTCACCTTCATCACCAACATCACTAAGATATGCTTTCGAATGATTATTGGAATCCTCCATACTCTCATGATCCGAGTTATCATATGGGCAGGTGATTCTTGGAACACACACAGTTCTTTTGGAAGAGTCACTTATGAGAGCTAGTGAAGAACTCTTTATTTCTTTGGTGACAGGCTTCTTTTGCAGTCTAGTTTGCTCATATTTAAAAAGAGTTCCATACAGGACAGTCAGAGACATATGATTAAGATCCTTGGTTGTCTTGACGCAAGTGCAGATGTTTTCCCAAAAGTCAGGAAGACAATCCATAAATTTGCACAAGATTTCCTCATTGTCGTAAATGCGAGCCATCAATTTGAGATCGTTAAGAAGACTGTTAAAATGGTTATAATAGTTTGAAAGAGATTCTCCTTTCTCATAAGAGAAACGTTCATACTTTCTGACAGGAGCAATCTTTCTGCTCTTTTTGACTTCAGAAGTACATTAATAGAGAACACACATAGTTGACCACATTTCCATTGCAGTAGGAAAAATTCACAAGAGAGTGCTAAACTTCGTCGGGCAGAGAGAGGGCAATGATGGCTCTGACTTTAGTGTCAAGAGAAACAAGACACTTATCTTCATCATTGGACCTACTGGGATGTTTAAGAGTATATCTCCCAGTGGCTGCCGTTCTTTCTTCCTCGGAAGAATCTTCAACACCCTCTCCTCCATCAGCCTTCTGGGTGTTATAGCGAGGCTAGACTCTAGGGACAATGAGTCTCTTACAAAGAATAGTAATCTATATGCTGTCAACTCCTTCCATGAAGAGCATCAGACGACTTTTCCACAAAGAAATGTTATTGGGGTTAAACTTAGGTGGTTTTGCTATAGAGCTATTGTCGTATGATCCAACAAGAAAGTTTTGAGAAAATCCATTGTTCATGAGGAAGATGATGCCATTTCAGATCAAGTTTATTGAATTAAACTAACTGGCTCTGATACCACTTGCTAGTCCCAACTATCAAATAGCACACAGAACAATTATTGTAGAGGGGGGGGGGGTTGAATACAATTCACAAAAAATTTACTCTAAATTAATTCTTTATTGATATAAAAACAAGAATTACACACCAAAACTCTTAAGATTGTTGCGAAAAAGAAAAGAGAAAACCTATCCTAACAATCTTTTACAAAATATACACAAAACGTATGACAGGTGTCGAGTCCGACATATAATAAATTAATAGAATTAGCCTATTACCTCTAAACACAATTGATTGTGATAGCGATAAGTAGGTTCGTCTCCTCAGGGACTCGGTGTTAACTGTGGGTCCAAGATGTGATCTCTTGCAAGTGCGTCAAAAACATTTAATAAAAACGGAGGGGGGTTATATGCTTTATAATTAAATTAAACATGCAATAATAATAATAATTTTAGAGTGTTGAAAAATAATAAACGAGACTAGCAATGAGCATTAATTAACTAATCATTTGGATTACGTATCATCGACTCATTCAAACCGTTTTCTCAAAAGAAATCAAATTGGCTAAAACATCAACACACGTTAATGCTTCGTTCGTGCAAAAGCTTGACTAGCCTTGAACACTCTATGACTAGTTTCTAATTAGCTAATCGAACCTAGTCACGGACTTAGAATTCGATTGCCAATCACATTAAAATTAAACGAACACCAAGACTAACCGACAATCGAGCGCCGATTGTTTAAGCTAGATTATGCAATTTTACAAAACCAACAATAAACACAAATGTCAATCGTGTGTTGTACGCTACTTTGACAAACCAAAAGAGAATTACGGATTTTACGTTTCATCTAACTATTCGAATATGAATCAAACAAATTAAGGGACACTCAAAATGCCCAATTCAAGAACGATAAACATTCAAGTCTAAAATTGCATAAATGACTTTCAAATGAAACTTTAAATTCAAACAAGTCTCAACAAATCCAAACTCAAAGTAATCACATACCCATTGCTAGAAATTGAAAACTTAGCTATCCATACCGAGAATTAAAACTTACAATTCGAATAGGAATGGAGAAATTTGACATAGAACCCTAGAAATTTCTTCAGAATCGGTATTGAAATCTAGGAATCGACCAAGGCTTTCTGCTCTCTCAAGTTCTCTGAAATTGGTCGAATTCTCCTCTATTCCCCTTTAATCGACAGATGCCACCCTCTTTTAAACTCCAATCGAGAAAACTGCTTTGTTAGCCCCAAGTATATGTTATGTAAAAGTATTGAAAATAGTTCAAGTCAGAAGACCAACAGAGATCAGACAGAAGACTTGGAAGAAGTTCATCAAGAAGACCAACAGAGCTCAGCAGAGCTCTGTCGGATCCAACAGAGCTCATCAGAGCTCTGTCGAAGAATTCCAACAAGAGAACAAGTATTCAACAGAAGACCAACAGAGCTCTTGCGACAGAGCTCTGTGAAGTAAAAGACCTCTGTCAGCCTAAGTCTCGTAGGAAACCTTAAGTGTTAGACACGTGTCCATACTTTCCACGTATGCCCTAAAGATTGGAGACACACTTTCCACGTGTCATTCAAGGGTACGATAGTACACTGTCTACACTTTATCAGGTCTATAAATAGCGAGGTAGTGGAACAACAATTGTAAGCTTTTGGGAAGAGTAGTTTTTCCACAATTGTTTAAGCACACACTGCAGCAATCCCGAGCACTACCTCCGTACGATATTGTTGTCCTATGATATTTCCGAACACACTTTAACTTGTTCTTGGTGTGATTCATTATCAATATATGAGCAGCTTTTATATCTGATCTTGTTATCATTTTACTGTTCAATATTTGATTCTCATAGTTCACTTATCGTTTACACAATCACTCATTTTAATGGATTTATTTAATATGCTTTCGCTGTCTATTTTACTACCATTAATATGATACAACGTGAATCTGGGAACCTACAATTGGTATCAGAGCATCTTTGGTTTTCTTAAGCCAAACGATCCAATCTACCAAGGTTGATTCACTGTTGTTGATTGTGTCTGTGCGACTTTAAAAGCTTCATAATATACTCTGTTTTACTGCTTTCTTGTCTAACCAAGCCTTCAGAGCTCATATAACCGTGTTTAAAACTTTCTAGTTTAGCTTAAAATCTTCTCAAAAAGTTACTGTTCCATTGGTTACTGTTTGAAACTCTGTTTCTAGCCAAAAATCGTTTTGCAACAAACTGTACTATGTTTTTCTTTCAAAATGGCTAACAACGGTATAAATGCTATCTATACTGCTGGCTCTTTAACAAAACCTCCTACTCTTCTGAGAGATGAATATCCTCAATGGAAAATCAGGATGGTTAATTTTTTCGATGGTATGGATAAAGACCTCATGCGATCTGTCACGGATGGACCATTCCAACCCATGGTTTTTGTTCCACGTGTACCCGCAACAGGAACTACTGCTGAGATTCCAGCTCATTATGAAGTTAAAACCACAGGTTTTACTGGTGAGGAAAATCTAAAAATGGAAAATGATCTTAAAGCAGTTAGACTACTGATTATGGCCATTCCAAACGAAATATTTCAAGAACTAGATTCATGTGTTACTGCTAAGGAAATCTGGGATCAACTTCTTAATCAACTTGAGGGTGGTATCAAGACCCAAAAGAACAGAAGGACCCAATGTATAAATGAATACAACGATTTCAAGGCACTTCCTGAGGAAACCTTACAGCAAACCCACAACATATTTAATGTGTTGATCAATAAATGCAAAAAATGTGGGGTTGTTAGGTCGAAGGAAGATAACAATGTTCTGTTTTTGAAAAGTTTGAATGATGAATGGTTAAATCTGTCCATGTCTTTACAAGCTAATCAGGACTTAGACGTATGGTCTTTAACGGATGTGTATGGCACTTTGGCCGCACAAGAAAAGGAGGTTGTCAAGCAAAAAGGCAAATCCATCAGTGCTGGTCCAATCGCCTTAGTTTCTGATTCTAAGAAAACCACATCTGAAAGGTCCAACAGAGAGAGTTCAAGCAAAGAAAAAGAAAGAAAGAAAAGTCTGATAAAAAGAAAGGAAAGAAAAGTTTGATTGCAGAAAGTGAAACAGATGAGAGCTCATCAGAGGATGATGACATTCAAGCCTTTGCCCAATCTCTTGCTTTAATAACTCAGCAATTTAACAAGAGATTTGGCAATAAGTTCGACAGAAGAGGCAGATATGAGAGAGAAGGAAGGGAAGACAGAAGAGGATATACAGCACCAGAGCAAAGTTCCAACAGAGTTGCCACAAAATTAGGGAAACCTCCACAAAGAAGAGAAAATCCACCAGCACAACAGAAGGCCGATGCAGCCCAGCCCATCAATCAAAATGATGGACGCTGCTTCAGATGCGGCAAACCTGGACACTTCTCTGTTAATTGTAGAGGCAAACTGGTAAAAGACCATGACTACTACAAAAACAAATACAAGTACAATTACAGAGAAAGAAGTTATGTTGCTGAAATGGAAAATTGGGTCTCTGACTCATCTTATGATGATGAACCAGAACAAGCCAACTTCTGTGGAGTTGCTGTGGATGATGAAAGTTTAGAAGCAGCTGTTGACTGGATGACTGGAGAACCAGAAATAACGAAGGGAACAACAGAAGAAGAAGATCTAGCTCATGCATTTGCTCTTACCACGACAGAATCTGACGACAGAGCGCTGGAGACCACCAGACCCAGTGCCAAGGTATGCTCATCTAAATCTAAATCTGACTCAGAATTAGAAATGCATGTTTCCATGTTGAATGAGGAATTTCAGCTTCTAAAACAAAAACTTTCTGAAGAAAAGGACCTAAGAAAACTAGCTCAGAAGGACCTATCTTTTTACAAGAGAGAAAAGACACTCTTGGAACAAGAAAAGGAAGAAATCTTCAAAGAAAAATCTGAGTTAGAAATCTTACAAAAGAAGAAGGAAAGTCTGTTTTCTGAAAAGATCAAAGTTTATGAAAATGATTTGAAACAGAAGTCTGAAAAGTTGAAACAGTCTGAAACAGAGAGACTCAACTCTGTTGCTCTAACTGATTATTTTCAAAGAGAAAGGGAAATACTTCATCAATCCCTACAAAAGAAAGAAATTCAGATTAAAAAGTACCAAGATGCACAAGATGTGCATATCAAGATAAATTCACAGATGGATACGCAAGGTCTTGGTTTCTCTGACCTTGCTCCCTACAACGAAAGGAAGAAGACATCTCTGTCCTCCGCCTTCTGTATTGGGAAAATCCAAGAGGACGTAATATCTGGTAATGCCGTTTTCAAAAGAACCAAAATCTCAGATGCTTTCTCAAAACCAAAACATCTTAACTATAGGAACGTCAGCTATGACTCCTCTGGTCAAAAGAAGGTTTTAAAACCATCATCAGAGTTTATTCTTGATCAAGGAAGAGCTAGAATCATACTTACTAATTCTGTTAAGAACTTGGGCACTAAAGAGATCTTCAACTTCAATTCTTTCAAAGGACAGAAGTCTGTTACTTCTGCGACAGACCCCTCTGTTGAAATACCACAGAGCAAGCTGAATCCAGAAGCACCAGTTTTCTCTCCTACCTCTGAATCTATAAGAACATCTTTTGAAGAAGATTTGTTGAAAGTTATTGAAGAAAATGCTATCTCTGATTCTTTAAAACCAAAGATGAGAAAGTTCAGATCTGTTAAAACAAATATTCCTGTCATACCCGTTGAATCAAATTCCTCCAACAGAGCCACTAGAGACTTTCTAGCCTCTAATTGTGACTCTGACTCCGAGGTAGATGAACAGATCTTATGTGGTCGAAAGAACATCTTACACAAGTTAAAGCAACTACCGGTAGGATCTCCGGATCTAAAAGAGGATGTTTCTTTCTTTAAGAAACAGTCAAGATTTATACCAGTAACAAGCTTTAACAACAAAGATTTCATGATTCTTGCTTCTAATGCAGTAGAAGTAGAGAAGAAAGAGAAAAACAAAAATGTCTTTGTAAACTCAAATGTTCCTCTTGCTTTCAAACCTGTAAGATTCACACCAGAACAGAAGGGAAAGTGGATAGCTAAGTCTGTTCCGAATTCCGGTGTAAATCAAGGAAGAAATTCTTTTCGCTCAAATGAGTCCATTTCCAAGAATTTCATGTCAAAAGAGTCAAATTCAAAGAACCTCACATCAATCGAGTCTGTTTTTAAGAAACGAAGTCAGGACAGATTGTATGCAAAGACATCTGGTCCTAAAATCTTTCAGAATCAAGCTTCATCCAAACAGTTTTTGAATAAAAATAATGTGCATCAGTCATGCTCCATCAACTGCAATTGTATTCAACTGTTATTGAAATTACAGAATCATCTGAATGGTCCTCACTGTGTTCTGAGTCGTTCTGTTCAAAAGAAAAACTCCACGACCACTCCGAACACACAAAGGAAAACCTCTGACGCACCACCAAAACCTAACAAGAAAGGACCCATTATGAGATGGGTACCTAAAAAGAACTAATCTGTCTTGCAGAAACCTCATGTGCAGACCTGGTACTTGGATTCTGGATGCTCCAGGCACATGACGGGGAATAAGGAGCTGTTAACTTCTTTCAAAAACAAGATGGGAAGTGCGGTAACCTTCGGAGGAGACAATGGCGGACAGATTAAAGGTTATGGTACATTAGTAAATGGTGGTGTTTCAGTCTCTGAAGTTGCTTATGTTGAAGGATTAAATCATAATCTTCTCAGTATAAGTCAACTCTGTGATCACGGTTTCGATGTCAATTTTAGGAAGAAGTATTGTTCCTTGTTACTTTCCGAGACTGGTCAAGAACTCTTAAGAGCTGATAGAAAAGGCAATCTTTACAAAATGAATTTCAAACCAAACCAAAACACTACAACAGAGAGACTCTGTTTAGTGTCTTTGAATAATGATGATGCCTGGCTCTGGCACAAAAGATTTGCTCATTTAAACTTTCGAATTCTTGACAAACTCGTGAAACTGAAGTTAGTAAAAGGAATTCCTTCTCTGAAATTTGACAAAGACCATCTCTGTTCTGCTTGTGAACTTGGAAAGATGAAAAGATCTTCACACAGAACAAAGAGTGATCATAGTTGTCCCAGACCTTTGCATATGCTTCATGTGGATCTCTGCGGTCCAATCTCTGTGCAAAGTCTGTCGGGCAAGAAGTATATCCTTGTTTTAATTGATGAATACTCTAGATATACTTGGATTGAGTTCATCAGAGTAAAATCTGATGTCCCAGAAATTCTGATAAGTTTGTTGAAAAGGATACAGGTTCTGTTAGATCTAAAGGTACAGAAGTTGAGAAGTGATAACGGGACAGAATTCAAGAATGACAGAATCATCAAGCCTACAGAATCCTCTCAACAACCACCTGAGGTTATTATCCTGGACACCCCTCCTACTTCACCAAGAACAGAACCAGAGAGAACCGACCCATTCTCTGCTGAAGAAACATTGAAACAAGCCCAACCTCAAGTCCAAACCCAAACAACACAAGTATCTGCCCACATTGACATACTCATGGCAAAAACTCATGAAGACCCAAATCCCATGCCAACAGAACAGAACCCCGAATCCTCAACTCAACATTCTGGCAAACCTCCACTAGAAGAAATCTTTGCCTATCTTTATGGTGACCATGACACCGTCCCCACAAATGTTGTGCCCATCAATCCATACTTAAGCCCCTGCAGGATAAATACGATCTCTGACGTTAGACGGAAATTCATCGAAACCAAGTCCAGATTGAACAGCAATATAAACTCAGACTTTGGAATCCGCAGAATCGTAGACATCAAGCAGAAGACCTTTCGGCACAACAGAATACAAATGAGCTATCACGAGTTGATAGTTGAATCAAACGACAACAGGGTTGAGCACTTCAATGAAAACGACCTGGTACTTCTGAACCCTTATGATCTGATTCAACTCCATGCCTACTGTTACAACTTCAGTGACAGATACAAAGAGGCAAGAACAGCACTTCCTGCGGTACGCTTCGCTATGCAAGAGCACATAAATCTAAGAATTCAAATTGACTTTCAGCTAGGCATAGAGTTCGAAGTAGAAGAACTAGCGACTGATCCACCAAATGAGAGCCTTCAAGGCTATGAGCACTACAGAACCGAAACCGTAGTTGGAGATCCACCAGTGTTCATCCGCCGACAGAGAAAAATCAAGAAGGCCCTCAGAGCTTCTGAAATCCACAAGTACTCAACAGAGTCGCTGGAATACCTCAGAGATATCATTCAAAATCTCCAAAGAGAAAAATGTCCGGAAGAGCAACAGAGAAACTTCATCACCCAGATCTACCTTATGATCAACTTCCGAGAACTCATCAGAAGATTTGACAGAATCTTAAGGGGAGATAATTTTGCTTACATGTACTGGTCTTTTAATCTTTTTGTAACATTCTAAAAGATTAGTGCAAGGTTTCAACAGAGGTAAAAGTTCTCTGTTCTTTTGTTTAAATCTCTGTCAAATGTAAATTTGTATTTTCAATACTTAGGGGGAGATTGTTAGCCCCAAGTATATGTTATGTAAAAGTATTGAAAATAGTTCAAGTCAGAAGACCAACAGAGATCAGACAGAAGACTTGGAAGAAATTCATCAAGAAGACCAACAGAGCTCAACAGAGCTCTGTCGGATCTAACAGAGCTCATCAGAGCTCTGTCGAAGAATTCCAACAAGAGAACAAGTATTCAACAGAAGACCATCAGAGCTCTTGCGACAGAGCTCTGTGAAGTAAAAGACCTCTGTCAGCCTAAGTCTCGTAGGAAACCTTAAGTGTTAGACACGTGTCCATACTTTCCACGTATGCCCTAAAGATTGGAGACACACTTTCCACGTGTCATTCAAGGGTACGATAGTACACTGTCTACACTTTATCAGGTCTATAAATAGCGAGGTAGTGGAACAACAATTGTAAGCTTTTGGGAAGAGTATTTTTTCCACAATTGTTTAAGCACACACTGCAGCAATCCCGAGCACTACCTCCGTACGATATTGTTGTCCTATGAGATTTCCGAACACACTTTAACTTGTTCTTGGTGTGATTCATTATCAATATATGAGCAGCTTTTATATCTGATCTTGTTATCATTTTACTGTTCAATATTTGATTCTCATAGTTCACTTATCTTTTACACAATCACTCATTTTAATGGCTTTATTTAATATGCTTCCGCTGTCTATTTTACTACCATTAATATGATACAACGTGAATCTGGGAACCTACATGCTTGAAACGAATGTGGCCACCTTATTATTTGACGGGCGCGACTTGGGCGGTTCTACCCGCGAGAAAACTTGCCCGGACTAAATTGAGGCATCGAACAGTGTCTCACGCGGCTTGGAGTGCGGGTCTAGCCGTCGGAAGAGTCGCGGCGTGCAGAAAATGGGGCTGACTTGCTGCTGTGCGATTTTGTTTTTTCCGGCCATAAACATCTAAACTGATGTTGCGTTCTTTCTTACTGGACTGGGCTGCTGCATTAGCGTTTGTTTTATTTTCTTTCATTGGGCCGTGATGTAGGCTATCGTTTGGTCTTGACCAAACCAACACCTACCAAAACAAAACATATCTATACTACTTAATTAAAAGAATAAGAAAACCGTTTTTCAGCAATTTCACTTTCTAAACCAGCAGTTACTTTCTAAACCACGTCCTAATTCTTTCTAAGAGCAGTTTTTTTCAAGATCACTTTCTCCCCCATTTTCTGGTTTCGACGACCTAGATATGCAGTTTTCCGATCACACAACCTCCCCCTCTCCTCTCCTTCTCATTCTCTAAAATCTCTCATTCTCTCGCCTTCTCCATCTATGCTTTCGAGTGAGGGCCTTTCTCTAATTAGCGGTATGTACTTGTGATCTTCAAAACTTCATCAAAACGAATTTTTGTTTTCTGATTATAGAGGCATTCGTTGTTTTGATTTTCAATTGGGTGATGAAATCCCAGAACTTGTAAGGTATTGATAGCTGCTACTGTATTTTCAAAGAGGTAAAAGGAAAGCGTTGGGTCTCACTGATCCTCCTCTTAATGGGTCTTTTCTCTTGCTCCCTTGTGTATATGTTCATGACTGCTGTTTTAAGACCCAATGAAAACTGAAATCTTTCGTCACTCTCAGAAGCTGAATCTTTAAAATTGGAAGAACATGAAGGTGGGTGTTGTAGAGGGGTCGATAATTTTGAGTTGGGGTGCTGCTGTGAAGTGGGGTTCAGATTTCAAGTTCAATTCGTCAATTGAGTGTTGTGAGGCTTGTAAGGCGATGTGTAGTGGTAATGATGGGCCTTGTTTGTGCGATTCGTGGGTGTTTTGTGGGAATCCTGATGCTTTTGGGTCAAAATTAGGCGAGGTGAGTTGCAATTTTGAATTTTGACGTTTGACTTTTTTTTGAGAATTGAGATTATTGATCGAATTTAGTTTAAATATCAAGTTATTTTTCATTTCCAGCGATTGGATTTTAGATTTTGTGTGTGATTATCGATTAAGATTAGTATGATCCGTTTGACAATTAGATTTAATTTGATAAAAGATATGAATCTTGCTTAGTATGAAAGCACATTAAACTCAAGATATTGCCATGGTTTTTTGAGGGTTTTTCGACGTAAATTGTTGTGAAATGTCTGGATTGTTTTACTGGATTCGATTTAGTGCTTGTTTCATTACCATAAGAAAATTACTCTGTTTGAATAAAGGCACTTGATTACACCAATGACCCCATTTTGGTTTTTTCATATCAATAGAATGATAGAATGAGAGTTGGGTTTTCTTCACATCAAGGTTTAAATGTTACATGGCCTAAAGATTTCAATCTTCTCATTGTTATGGTTTGG